>CM061552.1:13098781-18958781 GCA_030864225.1 Capsicum baccatum var. pendulum | reverse complement strand
ACAATATCAGGTATAATAGTATTCAGGTTCAAGAGGGACCCAATGACTCCATTGTACATGGCCGCATTTACTAGGGGACCAAGTTCATTAGTATCCAGCTTTGAGCTTGTCCCGATATGGGTATCAGTGGGCTTAGCATCATTCATGTGGAACTTTTTTCATAAGTTCCTAAATATATTTCTCCTAATAGATCATTGTTCTACCATGAGTTTGCTCAATTTGCATCCCAAGAAAGAAACTCAGTTCACCCATTATACTCATTTAAAACTCATTTCTCATGAGTTTGGCAAAATCTTCACATATAGAGTCTGAAGTACCTCCAAAAATGATGTCATTCACAATACTTACATAATTAGTAGATTTTTTCCTCTTGTTTTGAGAAAGAGTAGTATTAATCTTTTCTCTTTTGAAACCATTTCCAAGAAGAAATTTGGACAATATTTCATACCATGCCCTTGGGGCATGATTTAATACATAAAGAGCTTTGTCTAACTTCATCACGTGATTGGGTTGATAAATGTCTTCAAAATCAGGTGGTTGTTTAACATACACTTCCTCTTTCAGGTACCTATTCAGGAAGTCACTCTTCACATCCATTTGAAATAGCTTGAATCCCATATATTTAGTTAACGCAATAAGAATTGTACAGCCTCCATCCTTCCAACGGTGTAAAGGTTTTATCATAATCAATCTGTTCTTCTTGATTATATCTTAAACTACAAGTCTAGCCTTGTTCCTTGTGATGGCATCATCATCAACATGCTAATTTCTGTACAACCATTTTGTCCCTATAATAGTCCTATTTGTAGCTCCGGGGACCAGGTGACATAATTTACTTCTTTCAAACTGATAAAGCTCCTCTTACATAACATTTAACTGATCAGCATCCTTGAGTGATTTCTGCACATTTTTAGGCATAATAGTGGATTTGAATGTGGAGAAAGCAACCACTCTTTGGTTGTTCCCTGAGAAAGCAACCAGACTCTTTGCTTGTTCCTTGGTTTGCATATCAAGAGTCCATAGGTAAGGTGAGATTCTTAAGATGGTGAGATAATTTATGCTTTCGATTTGATCTTTTATATACTAGACTGTGGCAGACAGGTACCAGGTCCCTAAAATGCTTGGTCCTGAGATACATGCTGTGAAGCATCAGGTTCAAAAGGATCTTACTGAGGACTTGGTTCTTCTCTTCCACCATTTACATCATTTTCAACAACTTGAGCAGCTTGTTAGTCAATGTTTTCTTCAGAAGGGCCATCCTTTTAAATTGGAATAAATTCCTCTGTCTTTATCATCTCTATTTCTCAAATTTTCCATATCTCTAGACTCATCAAAAATGACATGAAAACTACCTTCAACACCGAGAGTTCTTTCTTAATAGATTCTATATGCTTTTCTTGTTGATGTATAACCTACAAATATTCCTTCATCAATCTTGGTGTCAAACTTGTCAAGATCACCCTTGCCATTGTTCAATATAAAACATTTGCACCAAAAAACCCTAAAGTAGCTGAGTTTGGGTTTCCTTTTAAATAGCAATTCATAGTAAATATTGTTAAGAAATGACCTAATAAGACATCTATTAGTGACATAGCATGATGTACTGACTGATTCAGCCTAAAAACTCTTAGGAAGAAGAGGATCAATCAGTATAGTTCTAGCAATATCAACCAAGGTCCTTTTTTTCCTTTCAACACCACCATTTTGCCGAGGAGTTCTAGGAGTAGAGAAATTGTGACTTATTCCATTTTCTGCACAAAATTCCTCTACTCTTACACTATCAAACTCAGTTCTATGGTCAGACCTAATCCCTACTATTTTGCTATCCAACTTCACTTAGATTTGCTTGGGAAAAATCACAAATACTTCAAAAGTTTCATCTTTGGATCTCAATAACATGGTCTAAGTGTACCTAGCTCTACTCTAAACCTTTACAGGTCCACATAAGTTCATGTGAAATAGTTCAAGAAGCCTGATGGTACTAACTTGCTTCTTCTGCTTGAATAAGGACATGGTTTGTTTTTATATGACATAGACATCACATACCTTGATGTTTGAAATCTACAACTTGAGAACACCACGGATTAGGTCCTTTGTGACCAATTTACTATGAAGTGAGGAGCTAATGTGGCCAAATTCTGCCATAAGTCAGCATTATCACTCTGAACACTTATTTAGGTGAGATCATATCCAGAAACTGAATCCAGATCAACAATATACATGTTCTTGCAGCTTTTCCCTCTAAGAATGACTTCACCAGATTGGAGACAAGTGAGAGTGAACCAATTGTTGGAATTTTAGTCCGTTTTTTTTTCTTGTGTTAGTTGACCTAGTCTTTAAGAATTGTGATTTTCTTTTCAGTTGAGTTAATCGTATGTTGTTCTGATTTCTAGGATTTAGTGGAGTCATGTATTATGTCTCTTTTAGGAGTCATATGTTCTATTTTTTAGGAGTAAGTGGTTTTATGCTTAATGTGGGCTAATGAGTCTTGTTTTAGTGAAAGTACTTTGTTAAGTGTGTGCCTCTATATAGGCTTGAAGTTCAGAAATAAAAGTATCAGTTTCCAACCATTGTTTTCTCTTTTACATATCTTTATTTTACTTCTTGTGTTTTTTATTAGTGGTATCTGAGCCAGGTTATAGTAAGAGGGAAAACAAGTGAGCAGCCACATATAATCTTTTCCTTATCAGATGGTTACTGAAAATAATTTCATGCAAGCAGCAATTCCCCATTTTGATGGTCATTATGACCATTGGATCATGCTGATGGGGAATTTCTTACGATCTAAGGAGTACTGGCCAATTGTTGAGGACGACATCGGAATTCCGGCGGAAGGAGAAACTTTGACGAATGCTCAAAAGGCTGAGTTGGAAGAAAGAAAGCTGAAAGATTTGAAAGCAAAGAATTATCTCTTTCAGGCTATCGATCGTCCCATCCTACACACTATTCTTTGGAAAGAAACTTCTAAGGATATTTGGGATTCCATGAAGAAAAAGTATCAAGGCATAGCCAGAGTGAGGCGTGCACAGCTTCAAGCCTTGAGAAGAGATTTCGAGACTTTACAAATGAAGGAAGGAGAATTAGTATTGAGTTACTTCTCTAGAACAATGGAGATCAACAACAAAATGCGCTTCCACGGTGAGAAGATGGACGACGTAGCCATTGTGGAGAAGATTTTGTGCTCTCTGACATTAAAATATAACTATGTTGTCTGCGCAATCGAAGAGTCAAAAGATATAGATGAACTATCTCTTGATAAATTGCAAAGTTCTTTACTAGTTCATGAATAGAAGATGAACAAAAGTTCCGGCATACAGGAGCACGCGTTGAAGGCTTCTACTGATACTTATTCCGCAACAATAAAGGAAGAGGAAGAGGTAGAGGCCGAGGCCGAGAAAGAGAAAGAGGAAGAAGAGATCGTGGAGGCAGAGATTTCAGCAGAAATTTCAAAGCCAATACTGATCAATCTCAAGGTAGAGGTCGAAACCATGACAAATCCAAGGTAGAGTGTTATAGATGTCACAAATTTGGTCATTATGCATCAGATTGTTACACTAAACTACCTAATGACAAAGAAAAAGAAGAAAGTGCCAATTTTGCTGAAAATAGCGAAGTAGAAACTTTGTTAATGGTTGTCCATGATGGAATAAAATATGAACCTGATATTTGATATGTAGATTCCGGATGCAGTAACCATAGGTGTGGAAGCAAATTTTCTTTTTCATCTCTAAATGAAAATTTCCATTCTACTGTCATTCGGTGATTGTTCAATTGTGGAAGTGATGGGGAAAGGTGATATCAGGATTAAAACCAAGAATGGTTTTGTGGAAACAATCTCTGATGTGTTGTATGTGCCTGACTTGAAAACTAATTTACTTAGTGCTGGTCAGTTGCAAGAAAAAGGGTTATATAAGAAGAGCGAGTGTGAAATTTATGATCCTATGAGAGGAGCTATTGTGGTAGTCCAAATGAGTTCCAACAGATTATTTCCACTAAAGATTGATAGCATTCAATCTTGTTTGATGGTTGAAGAAAAAGATTCCTCATGGTTGTGGTATTTTCGTTATGGTCACTTGAATTTTGGAGGATTGAAAACACTCCAACAGAAAAATATGGTCACTGATCTTCCTCAAATCGTTGTTCCTTCCAAAATTTGTGAAGAATATGCTGTTATCAAACAACCACGCTCTCAATTTCCAAAGTAAAGTCATGGAGAGCCAAGGATCTTTTGGAGTTGGTTCATTCAGATCTTTGTGGTCCGATCAGCCCAACGTCTAATGGAGGCAAGCGATATTGAATCACGTTTACTGATGATTTTTCAAGAAAAACTTGGGTCTATTATTTTCAAGAAAAATCTGAAGCTTTTTCGACATTCAAAATCTTCAAAGTTCGTGTGGAAAATGAATCAAGAAAAGACAGTAAGGCTCTTCGAACTGACCGTGGTGGTGAATATAGTTCAAAAGAATTCGAAGTTTTTTGTGTAGAGCATGGCATTCGGAGAGAGCTTACAGCTGCGTATACACCACAACAGAATGGTGTATAGGAAAGGAAAAACAGAACCATCCTCAACATGGTGAGAAGCTTGTTAGCAAGAGGAAATATTCCGAAAACTTTCTGGCCAGAGTCAGAAAATCGCAGTATTCATATTTTAAGCCCAACTTTTTCTGTTAAAAATATGACACCGGAGGAAGCATGGAGCAGAAGAAAACCAACAGTGGATTATTTCAGAATTTTTGGATGCATCACATATGCTCATGTCCTAGATGAGAGGAGAAAAAAACTTGATTACAAGGCTGAAAAATGTGTTTTTCTTGGTGTAAGTGAGTCTTCCAAAGCATACAAACTGTTTAATCCATTGACAAATAGGATTATTATCAGTAGAGATGTTACGTTTGATGAGAAAAAGACTTGGGATTGGAATAGGCAGAAGCCTACCAGATCCTTTTTGATTGTGAAGCTCAACAAGAGCAATTTTCAGCACCCTGCACACCAGAAAATTCATCAGATGCAGCTCCAACACCACCACCAACAGTAGCTGCAGCAAATGAAGAAGCAAATCAAACTGTTGGGCGTGTTAGAAGAAGTCCTATTTGGATGAAAGATTATAAGGTAACTGGAATTAAGATCCAATTACTCACTTTGCTTTATTTTCAAATTGCGATCCTACCTCTTTTGAGAGTGCTGTGAAGGAAGAACATTGGAGAAAAGCAATGGACGATGAAATTGATGCCATTGAACGAAATGATACTTGGGAGTTTTCCGATCTTCCAAATGGACAAAAAACCATTGGAGTGAAGTGGTTGTTCAAAACGAAGTAGAAGGAAAATGGCAAAGTGGACAAGTACAAGGCAAGTTTAGTGGCTAAGGGATACAAGCAACAATATTGTAACGCCTCGCAATTTGGGCTACAATATAGACCATGATTTCGATGCATTGCTAATCCTGAAGCCATAAAATTCCATGCCAATATGGCATGTTAATATTGCATAGCATGTGAATCCACTCAAGCATGAATTTAGACCATAGAGTTCCTTCAACTCAAGGACGAGTTGAAACTATTTCGGTCGACTAAGTTTTAGTGGACGTTGTAATGTGTTTCAGATTCCATCGACCATAACTCTCTGCATATGTCTAATTAGGAATCCTACTATGTGTCAAATGATAGGTATTCGAGTTAGCTTTCCAACGATACCAATTTGGCTAAAGTCCCACACCCGAGCAAGAAGTTATGGCCCTTTAAAATGATAAGCGTCGCCTAACCAGTCGCCCATGGCCAATGGAAAACATAGGCGATAGCGTAGGAGGCGCTTATGTAAACATAGGCAATAGCCTAGGCGGCGCCTATGTGAACATAGAAAACGGGATGGGCGGCGCCTATGTGAGGAATTCTGGTGATTTAAACACTCCGTGTTGAGGACAAAGTGGTCCTTTTCTACCCTTACTTAGCCCTAAAACACTATATTTAGTTCCAAGGACCCCAAAATACATATTATTTCATCAAAAGTGCTCAAGATTCTCCTTAGGGTTTCAAAATGAAAACCCAAATAATTCAATATTTGACCGTAGGTTTTCAAAGATAATTACATATTTGGAATCACCAATCCGCAAGCTTCAAGATAAATGTATTATCCTTGGAAATAGAGGTATGCGGGGTTATCCAAAAATCTCATGGGTGTAGTTTTATGAACATGCATTCTTTTAAATGGGGGTTTTCAATCAAATGCTAATATCTTGCTTTTAAGATGATTTCTAAGTCATTTTCTTTATGTCATGGGAATTGTTTGTCTATATACTTCAATGGTTGAAACCATGCATATGTGATTTGAGATTTTCCATGGAAGTTTGATAAATGTGAACGATGAATTGTTTTCAAATTCCCATGATAGTGTTTCAATACTCCATATTGTATTGTGATCAACAAAAGAGAGCATGAATTTGAAATAAATATTGTTCACCACTTGTAAATGATGAAGCACCTTGGTTTTTACATGATTATGCATATGTGGATGTGATATTGATGACTTACAAGTAGGGTATAACGGTACCCTTCAAAATACGATATGTGATTGAATAAAAAATAAAATTTGAATGCATTGATTTTACATGAGAAAGGTGGAAGGTGTGTGAGACACAAGGGCTCATCGCTGGAATAACGTGTTTGCCGACACGGAATATTGGTACCAGGCTAAGAGATCTTGTGTACTTGACTTCATGTCATTCCCAAATTGGGACTATATGTAGGAGCCCGAGCCAAGTGATCTTGGGCACTACCATTGGGTCGAGACACCATGCTGTGTGGTCTTGTGTGTCTCTCCCTCACTTATACTCTAATCTCGGTGGTAACCGAGGCTTGACAGTTGGTGTAAATTATGTAGGGTATTCTTTTAAATGATTTGATACGAAATTGCTTTATAAAGTCTCTCAACTATATGTTGTAAAAATATTATGTTTTGTTTTGATATATCTGCGTGCCAGTACTTTTATGTTGACCCATTTCCCTCTCCAACCTCTCAGGTTCAGAGGCCCAGTCTAGGGGTCAATAGAATTAGTAGATCTTTCAGAAAGAGTTGCAGAGATAAGTGGTGAGTCTTCTATGTTTTGGAAGGTCTTATGTCCTGCAGTCCTTTTATCTTATATTCAATTTTGACGGTGTGCTGGGGGCCTTTTCCTAGTTTTTAAATACGATATGTAGGGTATAACGGTACCCTTCAAAATACGATATGTGATTGAATAAAAAATAAAATTTGAATGCATTGATTTTACATGAGAAAGGTGGAAGGTGTGTGAGACACAAGGGCTCATCGCTGGAATAACGTGTTTGCCGACACGGAATATTGGTACCAGGCTAAGAGATCTTGTGTACTTGACTTCATGTCATTCCCAAATTGGGACTATATGTAGGAGCCCGAGCCAAGTGATCTTGGGCACTACCATTGGGTCGAGACACCATGCTGTGTGGTCTTGTGTGTCTCTCCCTCACTTATACTCTAATCTCGGTGGTAACCGAGGCTTGACAGTTGGTGTAAATTATGTAGGGTATTCTTTTAAATGATTTGATACGAAATTGCTTTATAAAGTCTCTCAACTATATGTTGTAAAAATATTATGTTTTGTTTTGATATATCTGCGTGCCAGTACTTTTAAGCTGACCCATTTCCCTCTCCAACCTCTCAGGTTCAGAGGCCCAGTCTAGGGGTCAATAGAATTAGTAGATCTTTCAGAAAGAGTTGCAGAGATAAGTGGTGAGTCTTCTATGTTTTGGAAGGTCTTATGTCCTGCAGTCCTTTTATCTTATATTCAATTTTGACGGTGTGCTGGGGGCCTTTTCCTAGTTTTTAAATAAACATTATTTCAGTCATGTAGTAGAGATTTCACAGACGGTTTTAGAGATGGTGATTTAGATTATGGGACACTATTACCCATTTTCATTTTCATATGATTATTGACCATATTTCCTTTATATTGTGTTTCTTCAGCATTACTTTGATCATATGAACCATGTGCATGATTATCAGAATGATAGGGGTATTTCGGACCTCCATGGTTTGAAATGCTTATCACGGCCAGGCCCTTGTTTGGGTCGAGACAAACTTGGTACCAAAGCATGGTTCGTGGTCCCAGGGTGTCTACGAAATTGCGTCAGGTAGAGTCTTATTTATGGATGTGTATCGTGCCACAATTATAAGAAGGAGGGTGCTAGGCCTTGAGGAAGTGTTTCCCTTCTTTGTGATTTAGTTCGTGCTTCAGAGTCTTAACTGTCCCCTAATCAATGATCAATTATGTTTCAGAAACACAGTTATGCCTCCACGTCGTATCGTCAATCAGAATGCTCAGGCAGATGAGGTCCGTCCCACCCATGGGATGCGGACCCGTAATAGAGCTTACACTTCAGAATTTGTCCCTACTCTGGGAGTCCCTCCAATCCCGACCAGTCCACCTCGAGATTCGCAAACAAATGCCAACCGTCCCTCAACTGCTCAGGGAGATATTTCAAATGCAGAATTCTGACAGTCTATTCATATGCGGACACAGTTGATAGCTAACCAGGATCAATGATCAGAAGATGTTGGGTCTGTATCTGTTGCATCTGGCCTTACCAATGACCTGGTACTTGAGTGCCGGGGGGCTATGTTAAATAAGGAGTTAGACTTTGCTCGACTGACCATTCATGTACATCAAGTAGAAGAGAAGAAGAAAAAGATTGATGAATCTAAAGAGAAAGACAGACAGGCTAAAAGAGCTAGATCTGCAGATCAGCTCTAGAGTTAGCCGCAGAGTGGTAACTGGGTAATAGGTTGTCAAAAAAGAAGAAGTTTTGGAATAATGCACAGTCAGCAGCCAGCGCCCCAGCATCTAGACCACCGATAGATAGACAAACTCAGAGTTTTTAGACTTCTCATGGGTCCAAAGCTCTAGGTACACAGTCTAAGGGCAGTGTGGCCCAGCAATGGCGTACTCATCTGCAGTGTGAGGTTTGCGGAAGGAATCATCTAGGGAAGTGCTGGTTTAAGAAGAGAAACTGCTATAATTGTGGCAAAGTGGGTCACCTTCAGAGAGATTATCCATCTGTTGGAGTAAATGCGGGGGGAGGGGAGGACTAAGTCCCAAGCCGCCTCTACAGCTCCTTTCCCTAAGGGTGCCTCTTCAGCTTCCGAAAGCGGTCACAAACGATTATATTCTTTGACTAACTTACAGGAGTCAATACTTCACCAGATGTTATCACCGATATGTTATGAATCTTTTCTCATAATGTTTATGTATTGCTTGATCCTGGATCTACTTTATCTTATGTGACCCCTTATGTGGCTGTTGGTTTCGAGTTTGAGCCCAAATTTATTATAGAACCCTTCTCTATTTCTACTTCTGTAGGTGATTCTATTATTGCTAGAAGGGTTTATAGAAATTGTGTCGTGTCTGTTCATAGTAGGAAAACTGTGGAAGACCTTATAGAACTGGATATGATAGATTTTGATGCCATCCCTGGGATGGACTGGCTCCATTTGTGTTATACCATCCTTGATTGCAGAACCCAAAAAGTCACTTTTTCTTTCACGAATGAGACACCAGTTGTATGAGCAGGGAGTTCTGTGGAACCTAGAGGTCACTTTATCTCATATCTTAGAGTCTGAAAGCTTATCTCCAAAGGTTGTATGCATCATCTAATCCGAGTAAAAGATTCAAAAGTTGGAAACCTTCCTCTGCAGTTAGTCCTTGTAGTGAATGAATTCCCAGAAGTTTTTCCAGAAGATCTCCCAGGGATACCCCCTGATAGGGAGATAGATTTTGGCATTGATGTGTTTCCAGACACTCGTCCTATTTCTATTCCTCTATATAGAATGGCTCCCACAGAACTATAGGAGTTAAAGGAACAACTTGCAGACCTCCTATACAAAGGTTTTATTCGTCCTAGTGTTTCCCCATGGGGTTCACCTATGCTCTTTGTGCGAAATAAGGATGGGACCCTTCGGATGTGCATAGACTACCGTCAGTTAAATAAGGTCACAATTAAAAATAAATATCCTCTTCCTAGGATTGACGACCTTTTTTACCAGCTTCAGGGTACCAAGTACTTTTCAAAAATAGACCTTCGTTCGGGTTATCATCAGTTGAAAGTTAGGGAGTCAGACATACCCAAGAGAGCCTTCCGAACCTGATATGGTCACTATAAATTTCTGGTCATGTACTTCGGGTTGACTAACGCCCCTACAACCTTCATGGATCTTATGAATAGAGTATTCCATCAATTTCCTAACTTGTTCGTCATTGTATTTAATGATGATATTCTGATCTATTCTAAGAGTAAAGAGGATCACGCCAATCACCTCCAAATTATCCTTCAGACCCTTAAGGATCATCAGTTGTATACCAAATTTTCTAAGTCTGAATTCTGGTTAGATGCTACTACCTTCTTGCGGCATATTCTGTCAAGTGACGGCATAAGAGTGGATCACCCGAAAGTTGAAGCAGTGAGAAAATGGCCCAGACCCATGACTCCAACCAATATTCGGAGCTTCTTGGGTTTGGCGGGGTATTACAGAAGGTTCGTAGAGAGTTGTTCTTCCATAGCTGCTCCGCTTACTAAAATTACTTTGAAAAAGGTGAATTTTGTGTGGTCTAACTTGTGTGAAAAAAGTTTTGAGAAATTGAAGGACAAGCTCACTACTGTTTCTGTTTTGACCCTTCCCGAGGGTGTAGATGATTTTGTGGTTTATTGTGATGCGTCCCGTGTGGGACTTGGTTTTGTAATGATGCAGTGTGGTAAGGTGATAACTTATACATCTAGGTAGTTAAAGGTCCATGAGCGTAATTACCCCACTCATGACTTAGAGTTAGCAGCCGTGGTGTTTGCACTTAGAATCTGGAGGCACTATCTCTTTGGAGTGCATGTTGATATTTATACTGACCATAAGAGTTTACAGTATCTTTTCTCACAGAAAGAATCAAACCTCAGGCAGAGGCATTGGATGGAGCTTTTAAAAGATTATGATATGAGTCTGCATTACCATCTGGCCAAGGTAAATACTGTAGCCGACGCCCTCAGCAGGTTGTCTATGGGCAGCCTTTCTTATGTAGAAGAAGGAAAGAAAGAGATGGTGAAGTATATTCACCGCCTTGAATATTTGAGAGTGTGACTCTTAGATTACGAAGATGGAGGAGTGATTGTTCATGAGCTAGCTAAGTCATCTCTTTGTGTTGAAGTTAAGGAGAAGCAGGTTGAACATCCTATCTTGATGCAAATCAAGAAAGATATGGGTCAACAAAAGGTTATGTCATTTGAAATTGGTGGCGATGGTAATTTGAGATTTCAGGGTAGGTTGTGCATTCCAAATGTCAATGGGCTAGGGGAAAGAATCCTTAATGAGGTGGACACTTTGAGTATGTCATTCACCCAGGCTCTACTAAGATGTACCATGATCTGAAAATCATGTGTTGGTGGAATAACATGAAATGTGATGTAGCTGATTTTTTGTCCAAGTGTTTGAACTGTCAACAACTGAAGGTAGAACACATGAGGCCGGGTGGTAATTCCCAAGAGATAGCCCTGGCTTTATGGAAGTGGGAGATGATAAACAAGGACTTTATTATAGTACTTCTGAGATCCCGTAGCCAGTATGATTCTATATGGATGATTATAGATTGGTTGACCAAGTCAGTCCACTTTTTGCCTGTGAGGACTAATTATTCGGGAGAGTTTTATGCTAAGATTTACATTGAGGAGATAGTTCGATTGCATGGGGCACCAGTTTCCATTATATCCAATAGAGGTACACAATTTTCATCTCAGTTTTGGAGATCCTTTCAGAGGGTTTAGGTACACAAGTGAATTTGAGCACAACTTTCCACCCTTAGATGGATGGGCAAGCTGAGCGTACCATTAAGACCCTCGAAGATATGCTGGGGGCATGCGTCATTTATTTTAATGGTAGTTGGGTAGATCACCTGCCATTGGTTGAATTCGCTTACAATAATAGCTACCATGCCAGCATCAAGATGTCTTATTTTAAGGCTTTGTGTGGGAGGAGATATAGGTCTCCGATAGGATGGTATGAAATGGGTGAGACTTAGTTGTATGGGCCTGATCTTGCTTATCAGGCGATGAAGAAAGTGAAAATCATTAGAGAACGACTCAAGACTGCTCAAAGTTGTCAAAAGTCTTATGCCGATGTTCGGAGAAGAGAACTAGAGTTTGAAATTGGTGATTGGGTGTTTCTCAAGGTTTCTCCTATAAAAGGAGTTATACGGTTTGGAAAAAAGGGTAAATGGAGCCCTCATTATGTAGGGCCATATCATATTTTGAAGAAGATTGGTACAGTTGCATATGAGTTAGAATTGCCTGCAAGTTTGGGTTTCGTTCATCCGGTATTCCATGTATCCATGTTAAAGAAATGCATTGGAGATCATTCTATGGTATTGCCAGTAGAGGGTATCAAAGTGACAGACTCCTTGTCTTACGAAGAAGAGCCCGTTTAAATTTTAGATCACCAAGTTTGAAAGCTATGGAGCAAAGAGATAGCCTCAGTAAAGGTACCGTGGAGAAATCACAAAGTCAAAGAAGCAACTTGGGAGTCAGAAGATGACATGAGAATTAGATATCCAATTTATTTGCTATGATGGAGGAGGAGACAGAAGGTACTATTCCTATCTTATCTTTCCTAGTCCGTTATTATGCTTGAAATCGTGTCTGTCTGTGTCCCGCATTATTATTCGGGGATAAATGATCCTAAGGGGGGGATAATGTAACGCCCTGCAATTTGGGCTACAATATAGACCATGATTTTTATGCGTTGCTAATTCCTAAGACATAAAATCCCATTCCAATATGGCATGTTAATTATTGCATAGCATGTTAATCCACTCAAGCTTGAATTTAGACCATAGAGGTCCTTCGACTAAAGGACGAGTTGAAACTATTTCGGTCGACTAAGTTTTAGTGGACATTGTAAAGTGTGTTAGCTTCCATCGACTATAACTCTCTGTTTATGTCTAATTAGGAAGCCTACTATGTGTCAAATGATAGGTATTCGAGTTAGATTTCCAATGATACCAATTTGGCTAAAATCTGACACCCGAGCAAGAATTTATGGCCCTTTAAAATGATAAGTGTCGCCTAACCAGTCGCCTATGGCCAATGGAAAACATATGCGATAGCCTAGGAGGCGCGTATGTAAACATAGGCGATAGCCTAGGATGCGCCTATGTAAACATAGGTGATAGCCTAGGTGGCGCCTATGTGAACATAGGAAACTGGATGGGCGGCGCCTATGTAAGGAATTCTGGTGATTTAAACACTCCGTGTTGAGGACAAAGTGGTCCTTTTCCACCCTTACTTAGCCCTAAAACACGAGATTTAGTTCCAAGGACCCCAAAATAGATAATCTTTCATCAAAAGTGCTCAAGATTCTCCTTAGGGTTTCAAAATAAAAAGCTAAATAGTTCAAGATTTGACTGTAGGTTTTCAAAGATAATTACATATTTGGAATCACCAATCTGCAAGGTTCAAGATACATCTATTATCCTTGGAAATAGAGGTACGTGGGGTTATCCAAAAATATCATGGGTGTAGTTTTATGAACATGCATGCATTTAAATGGGGGTTTTCAATCAAATGCTAATATCTTGCTTTCAATATGATTTCTAAGTCAGTTTCTTTATGTCATGGGAATTGTTTGCCTTACTTCAATGGTTGAAACCATGTGTATGTGATTTGAGATTTTCCATGGAAGTTTGATAAATATGAATGATGAATTGTTTTCAAATTCCCATGATAGTGTTTCGATACTCCATATTGTATTGTGATCAACAAAAGAGAGCATGAATTTGAAATAAATATTGTTCACCACTTGTAAATGATGAAGCACCTTGGTTTTTACATGATTATGCATATGTGGATGTGATATTGATGACTTGCAAGTAGGGTATAACGATACCCTTCAAAATACGACATGTGATTGAATAAAAAATAAAATTTGAATGCATTGATTTTACATGAGAAAGGTGGAAGGTGTGTGAGGGGTATTTACTAAAAGTTGGTTTTTCAAAATGTCCTTATGAGCATACGTTATTTGTTAAGATTGTGGATGAAGGAAAGATGCTCATTATTTGCTTGTATGTTGATGATCTTATTTTTACTGGAAATTGTGATGTCATGTTTGAAGAATTTAAGAAATCGATGCTGCATGAGTTTGAAATTTCCGACCTCAGATTGATGCATTAATTTCTTGGTATAGAAGTGGTGCAATCTGATAAAGAGATTTTTATTTCTCAGAAGAAATATGTAGGGGAAATTCTTGACAGATTTCAGATGATAGATTGCAATCCAGTTAACACTCCTGCTGAACTTAGTTTGAAGCTACACAAATATCACACTGGGAAGAAGGTTTATAGCACACTTTACAACCAAATTGGGGGTAGCTTGATGTATCTCACTGCTACAAGGCCTAACATAATGTACTCTGTGAGTTTAATCAGCAGGTACATGGAGAATCCCACAGAAATGCATTTGTCGGCAGCGAAGAGAATTCTCCGTTACTTGCCAGGAACGAGAGATTTTGGGTTATTTTATAAGAAGAGTGGAAATTACAATCTTCTTGGGTATACCGATAGTGATTATGCTAGTGATCAAGACGACCAAAAAAGCACTTGAGGTTATGTTTTTATGTTTGGGTCCAGTGCTATTTCATGTCTGCCAAGAAGCAATCAATTGTCACTTTGTCTACTACGGAAGCCGATTTTGTTGCTGCGACTTCTTGTGCTTGTCAAGCTATTTGGTTGAGGAGACTTCTAGAGGAGTTGAATTTCAAGCAATCAAAAGCTACCAAGATCTTTTGTGATAATGATTCAGCAATTCAATTATCCAAGAATCCAGTGCTACATAGAAGAAGCAAGCACATTGATGTGAAGTTTTATTTCTTACGAGATCTTAGCAATAATGGAACAATTAATCTGATTTACTGTAGGAGTGAAGATCAAGTTGCCGATATCTTCTCCAAGGCCCTAAAGATGGAATCATTCATGAAACTTAGAAGGCTGCTAGGCGTCGGTACAATCAAAGATGTAAACTAACTGTTAGCAAACATCAGTTAAATGGGGAACTATTGGAATTTTAGTCCGTTATTTTTCTTCTGTTAGTTGACCTAGTCTTTAGGAGTTGTGTTTTTTTTTTTTCCAGTTGAGTTAGTCGTATGTTGTTCTGATTTCTAGGAATTAGTGGAGTCATGTATTATGTCTCTTTTAGGAGTCATATGTTCTATTTTCTAGGAGTAAGCGGTTTTATGCTTAACGTGGACTAATGAGTCCTGTTTTAGTGAAAGTACTGTGTTAAGTGTGTGCCTATATATAGGCTTGAAGTTCAGAAATAAAAGTATCAGTTTCCGACCATTGTTATTCTCTTTTAGTCTCTTTATTTTACGTCTTGTGTTTTTTTAATCACCAATCAGATAGAAAGTTAACTTCATTGCCCTTATCACAGATTTGAGACACACTAAACATGTTATATTTTAATCCACTCATATAATATACATATTCAATACCATAATCCAGTGTTTTTCCAATTTTTCCAACACCTAGGATATATCTCTTCTTACCATCTCCACATGAAACACCTCCACCTTGAAGTGCCTTGAGTGAGAGAAAACATTCAGTTGTTGTAGTTATATGCTTGGAGCATCCACTATCCATGAATCAACTGTGACTGCTTCCTCTTATTCCCTCCTCCACAAGGGAGTAATAAAGACTATTTTTTTCTAGACAAGAAGAATAGGTCCCTTTTTGGGTAGCTTCTCTTGATGAACATAATTGTTCAGGCCTATATCCAGAGGAAGACCCACGTGTAGCGGTGGGGGTGCACGTGCACCCGTTAACGTCACATCGGAAAAAATTGTGTGTATATACCTTAATAAATTGGAATATATACTATAGTGCACTCATAGTTGACAGATAGTGCACCTTGGTGTGCTGGTTGACGCCTGCACTTCCACCTACGCAACCAAGGGTTGATTCTCGGGAACCACACAACATTTTCTCTTTTATTTCCAATTCTTCAGATTTAATGGCTTATTAACAAAACTTGATGAAATGGGGATTCAAACCAGCGATCAGTACCTAAGGTGAACTCTCCTTCACCATTGACCTACAACAACTAATTGTTAAAAATTGATAAAAGTAAACTTCATATTTCAATTCTTCAGATTTAAAGGCTTATTACCAAAGTTGTAACAAAAATCGATGAAATGGGGATTCGAACTCACAACCAATCCCTATGGTGAACACACCTTCACCACAAACCTACCACAATTGATGGTTAAAAAAGTAAACTTTATATTATAAGAAAGTAAAGTTATTATCTTAGAACTCATATTCGTTCGATAAAATTATTCTTCCATTATTGTTCATGTCTTTGGCGACCAATTTAATATGATAATATCCTTAATCGACACTGAGTTTTTCTAATGTCTTAAGATAATATTGGTGCACCACAATATTATCAAAATCAATAAGCGTAAAAAAGCTTCAAGGTCTATTGTGTTTAATCACAAAGTACAAATAAAGTGTGATTTAACAAAAAAGGCATAAAAGGAGAAATAAAATATAAGTATATGTCTAGTCCAAGACTAATAATATAAATATGAATGAGAAATATATGAACAATTTTTTTTTTATATAAAGTGAAATATCAATTGTTTAGCCTTCGTCTAGGAAAAGTATGTATTAGAAATTAGAACCTAAGCTACACATTAAGCGAGACGAGCACTCAACACATTTTTGAGTCTTACTTCGAGGCTTATGCATGCCTTTGACAACACTGGTGTACCCACAGACTTCAAATCCTGTATCAACCCTTAACTTGGCTTGACAATGCCTTTTCAAATGACCATTCTTCCATATTGAGTACACAGAAAATGATTAGACACAGACACCGATTTGTTGTAGAGATTATTAGGGGGATTACCATGTTGCAGCCCAGACTTCTGTCATTCTTAGATCTCTCACTAGTCAGAATAGCTAAAATTTGGTATGAAGTAACCCATTTTGAACATTTGTTAAGTTCTTCCATTGTACAGACCAGGTTCCTCTCTAGCTCAGTATTTCTCTCAAAAGAGGTTGCAAGATGTCCTAGGGACTCGTTCAACTTTTCTTCAAGCTTAATTCGAAGACTACTGGCCTCCAACTTTTCCTTTGATATTGATTCGGATAACATTCTCAGCTTTTCTTTCATTTCAACGTTTGAAATTGTTCTCCCAAACTCAGATATTTGAATACTTAAATTCTTTTTTCTTTGCAAGATTATCTATACTCTCATCAAGAAAATCTTTCTCAATAGTGAGATCACCAAGAGAATCTATCAATACATTTGCAAGTCTTTTTAGTTTCTTAAATAATTGTCATTGAGGTTTTGCTTAATGTCAAGAAGAGTTACCTCTCCATCTTCATCATCATTTGATTTTTACATAAGAGCAAAAAGAGAGTTGTAAATGTTATCATCTTTTTCCACATCCATTATGATATCTTTTAGATGCTCGGACTCATCAGACTCACTAGATAAGTGCCCCCAAAGCAGCCAACGCTTGCTTGACAACATATTCAGTTGCAGCTTTTCTCTTAAACTTGTCAGGGATCCAATTCTTTCTCTTGCCTTTGTCTCCTCCTGTCTTCACATAATCATTGTATTCCAACTTGGGAATTGGACAATCCTTGATAAAGTTACCACGTTTACCACATTTGGACAATAATCATTTCCCCCTGGTGGCTTGCTAGCATTTTCTTCTAAAATCCATCATTCTTTTTCATAGCTCTTATGAATCTTCGAGCTAAGTAAGCAGCATCCTCATCATCTTCAGTAGAATCGGATTTTAAGGATTTAAGAGCTAGAGTTTTCTCTTTCTTGGTTCCTTCTTACCTTGGTCTTGTCATTTTTTTAACTCATACATTTTCAAATTACCAATCAAATAATCCATTGTCAACGATAGAATTGAATTTGCTTTCCCATGACTTAGGTAGAACACACCAAGTATTTCCCTCACTTGTTTACTTGGTGGAACTACTTCTCCAAGACAGTGTAACTCGTTTGTAATACTAGTGACCATGGTGTGCATTTCTTGAATGGTATCGCTTTCTTTCACAGCAAGGGCTTTATAATGAGTAGTGAGAATATCCACTTTAGACTCCTTAACTTGACTTGTTCCTTCATGGGCAGTCTTCAAACAGTTTCATATCTCCTTTATTGATTCACATGTAGATATTCTATTAGATTCATCGGGACTTATTCGGTAAACAAGTAATTTATTTAATTTTTAGCTATTTTTATTCTTTTCGATCATCTTCATCATACTCCTTTCGTGTCGTGGGGATCAGTTTCGTAACATTTCCTTCCTTAACTTCCTTCATAGAAATGTGTGGTCCATCACAGATAATGTCCCATAACTTGCTATCTTCAGCCATTATGAAATCAGGCATTCAAATCTTCCATTGTCCATAGTATTAACCATTGAAGCAGGGAGATCTGGTGGTGGACTCACCTTCTCCTAGATTGGGTAGAGCAGTCATCACTTAGGATCCACTCTAGGTGATAACCGTTTAGAGAGCATCACTCTGATACCAATTGTTGGCTTATATGATTCCACCACAAGTAAGGGGACCATGTCCCATAGACACAAAATCAGTAAATAAATAAGATATAAAGAAAAGTGTTTAAGATAAAGGACATACAATGTTTATGTGGAAACCTCCTTGCTAAGAGAGGAAAACCATGACCTGTCTCATAGGATATACAACCAACTCTGCTATCTTCAAGACAACATGTGATTACAGATTCCAATAATCACAAGAACCACCCTCTTAATTCTTATCACCTTGTTAATACTTCTATTACAAGTCTTGTGCAGCAACTCTACTACACTTTTTAAATCATCTAACTCTAGTTGACTCCCTAAGTAAATTTACCCAGAATAACAAATCCCATGATGACGAAAACTTGACTAGACGACATATCAAAAGTGTTTTTAGAGCAACCATTTTTGTTTGGTCATGATTCCAAAAGTGTTTTTAGGTGTTATCGGATACTAACAACATAATAAATGTAGTCATGACGGTTGGATATACCCTCCCTGACCCAATCATGTTGAACTACATTGGGTATGTTGTTGTTGTTGCTACTATTCAAAAACACTTATCAATTTATTTTTTAAAAAAAAAAACTCGGAAACATCCCGGTTTTCTGTAATAAGTACTTTAATAAGAATAGGAGCACACTTTTAATTCTCAGAAGCTTAGCCAAATAAGTCATAAGTTGCAAACAGATTTGCAAAATATAGAATTAATTAACTATCACCCAAGGGTGTGGCATAATGGTCAAGAAAGTGAATTCAGAGCCTAAGGTCTCCTATTCAAATCCCGGTAGAGACCAAAAAACACTAGGTGATTTTTCTTGCTAGAAAGGATTCACTAATTATGACCAAAAATTAAGTTCAAAACTCAGTTACTAATACCTAGTATCTCTATCCTAGAATATAAAACCATAAGGGGTCATTTGGTGTGAAGTATAAGGGATAAATAGTTTTGAGAAAAAATGAAGGACTATTTTATCCCATGTTTGGTGTAAGGTATTAGTTAGTACCAGAATTATTTATCCACCATTTACTCCATAGTGATGGGATAAGTTATCCTATATATAGGGTGAGATAACTAATTCGGAATTAAATATCCTGAGATATTTTTTCCTAACCAAATGACCCGTTTGTTATGGGATATGGTAGAAAGTAATATATAACCAAGCCTTATCCCAAAGGTCGGATTATTTTTGATAAACATCATCAAATTAAAACGAGATTTTGTGCATACCTTATCCATTGAATCTTTCTTTTTCTATTGATATTAGGGCTTTACATTTTCATCTTTCCCTAAAAAAAAACATTTTACTTTAATCCAAAAGTGTTAATTCCTTAGTTTTGGATTGTATGTTGGGACCTGTTTTTTTAGAGTTTTTAAGGTGACAAAGCTACAACGAATTAGGGAACGGGTTGGGCTCTCCTATCACTATCACGGTCAACAGTCACACTGACACAAAATACAAAAGTTGGTGAAAAAATTATTGCCACCTTTTTGCCTCAACCAATGGGATCTCTCCTAGGTTTTCTTGGGTCATACTACATATTGCTAATATTACTCAACAAGATAACCAATGCTTCCATATTCATACAACTAAACATCTTTTGAAGCTGAATCAAAGGCTCTAATCTGCAACAAAGAACTGATCATTCATCGCGTTGTACGTACTTTACTGAAAGGCTCTATCTTTCCATATACTTTACTATTTATACTCTATTATTTCTATTTGCTAAGCTCATCTGGAAATTGGTTCTTGCAGTGAGCAGCAACCCACTCCACCCTTTCATTTGGTATCAGGGCAAGGTCTTCCATAAAATGGCTAACACCTTTGAAGGATCTTGCAAAGATAAATGGTTGCTTCTCAGAACCTAGAATAAGGCCAAGCTACCACCAGACCTTAAGATTCAATGGTGAGTACTGTGGGTGGTGGAAGACAAGGATGCATGACTTCATCATGGCTGAAGATTTTGAGATATGGAATGTTATTAAGGATGGACCTTTTGTTCCTACAGGGGTAGTATAGATTAGATATGTGACCTCACAAGTTCCTAAAACTAAGAATTAATTTGATGATACTGGTAGAAAAAAATAGAAAAGAATTACAAGGCCAAGAAGATCCTTGTATGTGGAATTGGATCTAATGATTATAATAGGATATCTTCCTGTCAAACAGCTAAAGAGATCTGGGATTGTCATCAAACAACCCATGAAGGAACCACTCAATTGAAACAGTCCAAGGTGGAAATGTTGACAAACTAGTATGAGACATTCACCATTCAGGATGGTGAATACATCCAGGTGATGCACACAAGGTTCACTGTTATAAACAAATGAGATGTACTGTATAGGTGAAGTTATTCCAACCTACAAACAAGTGAGAAAATTCTTGAGCATCCTTCCAAAGAGATGGGAAAGCAAAGTTGATGCTATTACAGGAGACAGGGATCTAAATAAGATGGCCATGGATGAGCTCATAGGCAACCTAAAAACCTATAAGATGCTGAAGAACTTTGGAAAGTTGAAGGTTGAGCCCAAGGTTGAAAAGAATTTAGTCCTCAAGACTACAAAAGGAACTAACTATGCTAAGGATGAGGAGATAGCCTATATGCAAAGTGGGTTCTCAAAGATTTGTGAATGTTAGGGAATTACCTAAGGGAAGAGATGCTAGCAGGGGTTTTATGGAAGGAAAAGAAAGTGATAAATGTCAAAAATATGGAAATCCTGGTTACTATATTAAAGATTATCATATGCTTAAGATAGGCTTCTAAGAATATTCTAAACAAGATGCTATTGAAGAAAAGGACAAGTTTCAAGTTCTTGCAGGGATCAGTATGAAGGCTAAAGTAGACAAAGTTGCCAATCAAGTGTTGGAAGCTTGTTAGGTAATTTCTCTAGTGATTCAAAACAAGAAGTAGATGCTTCTATGAGGGTGATGGAATATGAATTATCAGTGTTTGACTCACTTTTTGCTCCGATGGCAGATACTGCTACTGAGGAAGATAAACCAGTCAGTCTTCTTGACATTAAAGAAAATTTAAAGGAGTATTCCCTGAGTAAGCTAAGATCTCTTGCCTCTATGTTGATTGATTCTCTAAATGACCTAGCCCAAGATAAGAAAAATTTAACGAAGTCTCATGAAAAATATGAAGAAGAAGCAATTGGAATGAGTGTTCCGGTAGCTAAACTCACAAATAAAAAGGCAAGTTTAGAGAAGGACTTGGCAAAATGTGACAAAGAAATGATGGAATTAAGTGTGCAAATGACTGAGCATCAAGCCACTTGTAAGACACTGGCCTGTGAAAATAATCTACTGAATAAAAGAGTAAATAAAATCTCTAAGAAGGATGTTAAAGGTAAAGATGAAGGGAGTGGGATACAGTTTCATTGGAATTTGGAAGAGTAATTGACTAATGTCAAGGTTGATCTGACTGCTTCATTTGATAAAAACACCATTCTTGAGGAGGAACTAACTAAGGTGAAGACTGAACTTGAGAAAACTATCAAGTGGACTACCTCCTCACGAACACTAACTACCTTCATCAGCCGAGAATCTAGTAGTAGCGGAGGTTTGGGATACAACAAACCTAACAACCCCGAAGATGGATCTAGTACATTAGTCAGACTTTCAAGGAACAAGAATGTTGTCTCATGTACTCATTATGGATAGGATGGTCACTCTAAAGAAAAGTGATCCTCCAAAACTACAGCTCAGGTGGAGAGGAGAAGCTCCACAACACTCAAAAGGAGAAAATAAAGACTGCCTAACTAGACAAGGAAAAAGTTTTTCTTTTCAGGAACTTAGACTCAAATGAGTTCCCAAAGATTACAAGTAATTGATAATGCAGGGGATGACAAGAGGGAGAAACCAACACAATGTTAATGATAATGGTTGTTCAGAACACATGAATGAAAACTTGAAAATTACCTCTTGTTGAATGTCCTCAGTAAAGACATATCTCTTTAACAATAGAATTAAATATGAGAGTATGATCGTATTATGGCTCTATCTGAAAAGGGGCTATCACAAGCCTTAAAATAATAGCCCTTCGTACACTCTATGAAGAAAATAAGGAATTGGTCGAGTGACAATAGAAAAGAAAAAGGTAATTGTATCAATATGGATGTAAGAGACTCTAATGATCCTTCATTCATGGCTATGAATTGGTAGCAGGTATTCGGGTTAGATAATGTCTGATGCGTCTAATTAAATCTCATATCTTTATAGATATACACCAATGGAAAGAAAGAAAATATTTAAAAGGAGTAGTGAGTCAGCACAAAGTCATTTAATCTTATCATCTCTTAGGAACTAGGTTCCTAATCAGGTTAGTACCACTTACCATTCCTAAATAATGACCGTTTTAAATATTTAATGATTGTGCCACATCACTCTCCCTCCTTCTTAAAAAGTTTTCACTTGTACTTTAAACCCAACAAATGTGTCCATCTAACTGGACACGTCATATCAGATGCATCGCATTCTTCAATCTCAATCATTCCCTCATTCCATATATAAAGTCCAAAATTAGATTATTGACTCTCTCACTTTAAAAACTCTCTTATATTAAATGTTATTAGTTCCCAAACCATTTAAAGATATTTCTTCTTTGGTCATTCTCAGACATTCAAACTCCAAAAGGCTTTTTGATTCAGCTATGAGTAAAGAGATAAGGGTTCAAAGATAGATAGCCTCAAGTACCAAATCTCCCAGTTAGGAATCTCCCTCACCAACCCTGTCCACCAATAGACAACCCCCCCCCCCCCGTTAAAAGTACTGATAATGATATATGGTACTTTAATACATTCTCGATCTATTAGGGAATGATAAAAGTAGCATATAAAGCACTACAAGAAGAGGAATGTAAGAGAAAAGCAGTATAGTCAACATTGAATGAATTGCTAATAGGGGAGTAGACAATGAAAAGTAAAAAGACAGTAATGACAGAATATTCAACAATGGTGAGGATAGTGAGATAGAGTGCATGTTTAAAGGATTCAGTGACTATGAGGATGACTCACTTGATTCTGACCATGAAAAATACTTTGTTTGTGCTAGGATGAACCAGAAAAGAAAAAGGGATGTATTTTTAAAGAAAGGAAAGGGTTTGTTAGAAGATGGCGTGTATCTAACTTTTTAGGTCAATGGTGTGGCTATGGAATTAGATGATGAGACACTCTCTAAAATCCTTGGTGCTCCTACTATAGGAATAAAGTCCATAAAGTTAGAGAAGGGTTCTGCTAAGTTTTTCAAATTATACGGTGCAATTGATGACATAAACACTAAATTTTTTGACAAAAGGGTTGTCACCCTAATTTTTGAAGACATGATTTTAGACCATCAATTAAAGGCTCAAGACTTGGTCACCCACGGGCACAAGAATATGCAAGGAAGACCCATTTTGAGCCTACCATTGAACAAACCATTCATCAAGGTCGTGAGTGGAAGATTACTTGGAGCATTAAAGACTTGAGGATTCACTATTTTGGACACCTAATAGGTCATAGTTTTTGGTTCATCTTCAATGAGGGTATTTTAGTCACTTCACTTTGCCCAAAATACACTCCATTTCCACCTCTCTCATTAAGGGTAGTGTGGTCATTTGTCTTATTTTTTAATGTAATATAAATAGAACAAGATAGGATTTTTAAGACAGTTGTTTATTGATATATGTCAAACTCTCTCTCTCTAGTGTGAGGAGTGTAACACCCCTTAGTCTTAGGGCTTGCAAAAACCACCAATCCGTAAATAGGGTCGCCCAAATGTTGATATCACTTGTGTTGAATCATTGGCTTGATACTTTGGTGTTTAGAGAAGGTAACGTCCCTCTTATTTCAACGTTAGAGTTAGGTTTGTGTCGTGAGTAGTGTTAAGGGTTCAATTGTCTCACAATTCTTGGGTTCTTAAGATTGTCCCTTCATTTTGTCTAACTATCTATCTTATTTCTTGTTTTAGTTTCGGTAATCCTTATCTTGTTGTTGAACCCATGGGGGTCTTGTTATTGTAACATTTTTGTTCTTCATTTTATTTTTATAATATAGTTTTGGATTGTTGGGTGAGATAGGTGTTAAACACCTTGTTATATCGTGTTCTTGTTGTTTTTGAATCTGAGTGTGGTCACCATCTAGGTCCTTGGTTCAATTGAATTTGTGGACTATTTATTAGTGTATGTTTGGAAGATTTTGAGCCAATTTCATGTCTCCCACTGTTTACTTGTATCATTTGGTATCAAAGCATGGCTTGATTTTGTTCTCACAAGATTAAATCTTGGGTTTGCTTGTTATATAAAAAAAAGAAGTATTCTTGTGTTTATGTTCTTGGCCAAGAGGTGTAGACATTGTTGTTTTTTTTTTTGGCCAAGAGTTTGTGACTAGATCTATTAGAAATTTTTTTTGTCTAGTTGTTTCTTGTGTTGGCTTCTTTCTCACTAACCCAAAGGTGTCCAGATCTAAAGTTGATCTTAAAAATGGTTATATTGTTGATGTGAACTTGAATTGGCCTTATGTTGATGTTGTTGTAGTTCATAAAAAAGAAATTATAGTTGTGTTCATATTGTTCTTCACCTATTCTCATATCTTAACCCACATAAAGCGTAAAATAGATCCAAAAAGTTGTAAGATAAGAGTTGTAAAGTTGTTTGTGAGAAGACTTGCACACTTCCGTTACTAGACTTAACAACCACTTTTCCTTAAATCAAGGAACCTGTCTTATGGAAATACTAGAGTCAAATCTCACCTTTTTGAGTTTTGAAAGTTGAAAAAGAGTACAAGACTTTTACTTTCCCTCGAAAACCAATTGTCTTCCATTCCAAATTGTGTGAAGATTAAAAAATTCAAATTTCTGACTAAAGTTGTGTGGGAACGAGAACAATTGCATGCTACCACATCACCCTAATTGTTGGACACCATCAATATTAAGCTCAAATTTAGATTTTCTAGTTTCTAATTGTTGATTCTTGGTTTCATTAGTGGATCCTAGAACTAATTAACAAACTTGTAAACTCCTACTAGATTGTCAATTAATCCTTTGAATCCATTGTTCGTGTCTACATTTCATTTGCGCTTTTGTTGTTTTTAAAATCGTAGTACTTCTTGGTTCAAGTTTGGACGTTACTTTCCTTCAGTCTTCAAAGAAAGAATCCATTCCGACAAGGAGTATACTAACCCCTAAACTTATCACGAACTACGAGCTGAGTTGCAACACTTGTGAATCTAAGTGTGAGACGATCAAGTGTGTGAGAGTATGGTGAGGTTTTTTCAAACTAACTTATGTTTTAATTTGTAGGCTTGTTCTTTTTTTTTTTTGGTACAATTACAAAGGAACCCGCAACTACGACCTCTCAACCCATGACAACAATGCCACCAATGTCATTTTGGCCTACCTTGACACTATGTCCTGGGTCCTAGATATGGAAAATAAAAGGTTGGATCATATGGTAGGTCAAAGGGAGTAAGTAGTTTGCCCGAATACACTTCAGGATGAAGGGCATAGTTCATGTGAACTACGAGGTAAAAATACTATTCCTTACACTCCTTTGGACTTAGAATGTTGTGTTGTGGCTAGTAGGAGCCAAGTGGCTGTAGTTGTGGCTTTGCCTAGGGTAGAGGTGCTTGAGTCTCCCTTCTGTGATACTCTAAGTATTGTTAGGATGCATGAGGACCAAACTCTTTTTATAGGTACGCAAGCACTAGTTGATCCTTTATATGTGATTTATGTCCATCTAGTGCTAGCACTTATAACTTGACGCAGATTTCATTACCAAGTGGCGAGAGTATTCATGTACTAGTTGACCATTGTGAAAAACAAGGTGAGTCTACATTGGTATATAAGTTTCCAACAACTAGTGAGATATGGACAATGATCAATCGAGTGGAGAAGACCTTGATGTGCTTGATTGTTTAGGAAACCCAAATCGTGATTGTCTTGGTAAATATGGTTTTGCTTGTGATCCCTTGGCTGACCATGATGGTTTGTATCTAAGTAAGGATTTTTATTTCAAAAGAGAAGGTGATGTGTGCTTAGAAATTCCATCTACCTCTTATCTAAGTATTTCTTATGTTGGGCATATTCCAAGTAGAGATTTTGAAACTAGTAGTAAGTGCATGCATGAGAACCCTTTATTTTAAGTTGGATTGTGGAACAACTTTATCAACCCTCTTTTTGTGCATGATATTTCAAATGATGATAAAGAGGGTTTTCTTAACCTTGAGGATAGTACCCAGGGGGAGCCTACCATTGAGCATACCATTCATCAAGGTTGTAAGTGGAAGATTACTTGTAGCATTGAAAACTGGAGGATTCACGATTTTGGACACTTAATAGCTCACATTTTTTAGGCCATCTTCATTGAGGGCATTTTGGTCACTTCATTTTGCCCAAAATGCACTGCATGGCCACCCCTCTTATTAAGGGTGGTGTAGTCATTTGTCTTCTTTTGTAATGTAATCTAAACAAAATAAGATAGGATTTTTAGGACTTATTTGTTTATTGATGCAAGGGAAACTCTCTCTCTCTCGTGTGAGGAGTGTAACACCCCATAGTTGTACGGTTTGGAAAAGCCACTTATTCTTAACTAGGGCTGCCAAGTATGGATATCACTTGTGTTGTATCGTTGTCTAGATATGTTTGTATTTAGAGAAGGTAACGTCCCTCTTGTGTCAACCTTAGTTTTAGGTTTGTATCGTGGGTAGTGTGAAGGGTCCAAGAGTCTCACAATTCTTGGGTTCTTAAGATTGTCCCTTCATTTGGTCTAACTAGCTATTTTATATCTTGGTTTGGTTTCGGTCTTTCTTGTCTTGTTGTTGAACCTGTGGGGGTCTTCTTGTTGTAAAACTATTGTTCTTCATTTTTTTGTTTCAATATAGTTTGGGATTTTTGGATGAAATAGGTGTTAAACACCTTGTTATATCGTGTTCTTGTTGTTCTTCTTGAATCCAAGAGTGATCACCATCTTGGTTTTTTTTTCTCTTGAACTTGTGAACTATTTTTTAGTGTATGTTTGGACTATTTTAAGTGAATTTTGTGTCTCCTATTGTTTTCTTGTAGTAATGATATTGTATTCCTCATTTATATGACTTGCAAGTCTTGGTATGACGATACCAAATCAGACAATGCTATAATAGATTCAGAACTGAAGTCAGATTTTACTTAGATTTTTAGAACTTGAGTTTTAAACATGCATGTTTAGAAAAGGTTAAAAATGGGTCAAAGAGATGTTAGGTGGTTACCTGAAGAAGGGATGAGTTCAAAAGACTCATTGCCCGAAATTGTGTTTTGTTGATAGGGTTATTATATCCCCGAAAGGGATTATACACTAGCCTAGTGCCCTGTGACGTACCAGAAATAGAAACTCCAAACCTTGTGAAAATCTTTGGTAGGGGGCTTGCCCGCCGAGTCCATGACGAATTCTATATAGCCCATGGAATATCATACTTATTGGGTGTACCACCTAACTCAGATGTAAGACAAAGACGTGGAGTTGAGATTTACATAAATGTTTTTAAGAGCCTATTGATTTTTCACATGGATTTTCAAATGTGTTATGAATGACATATTTTTCATGAAATGCTCTCTCTTACTTTATATACCTGCATTTTATTTTGGAATACTCTGCGTACTAGTACATATATATTGACCCCCTATATCTCAAATCCAAGGAACAATCTCGAGGTCCCGTCCAACAGTAGATCGGTGTGTATCAAAAGTTTCCATTGGTGAGCCTTCTCTATTCCGAAAGGCCTAATTTTTAGATTTTGTTGTTTCTTTCACATTTATGGTCTACTGTGGGCTTGTCACAGCTTTAGACAAGATATAGGTTCCTATGTCTTAGAGATTTTGCAAACTGTTGTTAGATATCGCTAGAAGTTATGGATTCCGTTTTGAATTGTTCCTTTGAATTACACAAATGAGGAGATTAGGGGTCGAAGTAGGGATGGGTGATTTTGAGAGTTGTATGAACATTTCAACTTAAGAGTGAAGTTGTAAGCGAGTTTCGAAAAATATGTTTCTTACTTTTTGAAGGGACGTCATTTTCCTTCGATTTGAGGAAAATAAGTTCATTTGGAAAATATTTTTCAAAACATTTAAGCCAACCAAACATGAGAAATTGCAAAATATTCTTTAGAAAATGTTTTCCTTAATACCAAACAGATGATATATTCTAGTGATTTGATTGCCACCAACAATTACTATTAAAACTACTGGACTTTTAGTAGCAATTTAATTGGATTTACTGACTATAATATAATGTACGCTAAAGAGCATATTTAGCTATTATTGATTGGTTTTAGCAGCCAAAACAACTGCCATTAAAACTGTTATGAACGGACAATAGTAAGCGATATGATAAGTAAAAGAAAAAACAAGATGAACATACAGATTTACATGGATACCCTTGACAAAAATAATCACGGGAAAAGGCAGACAAATGTCACTATAATGGATGGATAATTCAATGAGGAAAATGACGTATTTAAAACGTCCAAAATGACTCACTAAACGCTCTTATATAACACGTGCGTACAAAAAATTCTAAAACCAAAAATATACAGATCCAGCCCCCATACAAAATCACAAACATGAAAAATCAATGGCAAATGAAAAATCTATGCCCTATTTTCGCCAAGGTTAAACAAGCACGACTTATTAGACTCTAAAAAGAAGTAATTTTTACATAGTCGCCACCTAATTTTTAAGAAAAATAAGGAAACCTTTTGAATTATTACCACGTGCGATTTATGTTCCAGTCTGCGACAAATCAATTGAGATTCTAGGTAAGAATTCAAATTATCCCGAAGGGAAGGGGTTAGGCACCCTTCAAGATCCACAAATGTGGTACCCGACTTGACTAAATTTTCAAAGAAGAGGAGGTATATTTTAAATAATATAAAAGTGTATGTATTAAGTATAAAATAATTATTTTGAAAAAAATAAATATTTTAAAACTATATAAAGGTATATGTATATTAAATATATAAATAAAATATATTGTTATAGAAACATGTAAAAGTTATGTATGAAAGTGCATAAATACATGTCAAGAGAAAAGTATTTTATGATGTGTGAAAAGAAATGTATTTTGATGTCCCTTGAAAAGAAAAAGTATTTATAAGTAATATTTTTTATTTGATTAAAATTACGGAGAAAAATAAAATTTATTTTGAGAAGAAAAGACAACATGATATGTGAATTACTTAATTAACTTAATTCCTGTATGTAATAATAAATATGTTTTGTCGTAAAATTAAAGAAAAAAGTATATTACTATATGTATCTAAAGAACAGATAAAATTGAATAAAGAAAAAACTTGTTCTGAAGAAAAAGACTACGTAATATTTTTTTTAGTGTAAGCGAATAAAATGTTTGATTAACTAATTGTAAGTCAGTCTAAGATTTTATTAAAAATATTAACGGACTAAATTTGCCTAAACGCATAGTGAAGATTAAATAAAGAATATCCCGCCTAAAACTTCAAAAATAAAGTTTTCACTATGATTAACATTTTGTTATTGCCTATTTCCATTATAATTAGATATTTTATGTCAAACTCCACAATTAAAGCTACTTTGAGGCATTTTAAAATTTTTATATGTTTATTATTTTGTTTTACAGTTGTAACATAGTATGTATTCTTTGATATTTTTTAAATTAGATTTTAATATAGAAAATAGTTTATCCTGTTGTTCAGCCATCATATGTGTTATTTTGTACACTAAAAATGGTATTTTATATGGTAAGACATATATATATATATATATATGTATATATATATTATTATTATTATTATTATTATTATTATAAAATAGAGAGACCTATTTGTGGTGTTTTGTATTGGAAGGTATTCTCATGAGACATAAATAAAGACAAGAATATAAAAATTCGTTATTATTAATTATTATAATACTGACAATACAATACAAAAAGATAACAACTATATTTATAATCAAAATAAAAATAACATTATTAATTTTGTGTATTCCTTAATCCTCAACAAGATCTTAACTTCAACAAGATCTTATCTTCTTACTAGAAATAAATTTTGAATGTGCCACGTTCTTTATTTATTGGCCTAATGATTCTTTCAAAATAAACAGAATTGTTGACTCAAATTTTGACCACATGTAGCTACTCTTCATGAATCTTAGTAGTCTTTTGGTAGGAAGTATTAAAAATAATAATTTCATTATAAATGAAAAATTATCTTATCGAGGGTTTAGTTAGGGGTATTAGTTAATTCTAAAATTAGTTATTCCATCTGTTTGTACTAAAATAATGAAATAAGTTATGTTATGATGGGATAACTTTGAATATCTCATCCCCTTAAGAAATAACCCGTTGGTACTCTATAATCTTCGCCATTAAATTGTATTCTTCTTTTGAAATTTACTTTTTCTTGGAAAATTATATTTTTTTTGAGCCATAAATTAATAAGGAGAAGAATATAATGATTTATTATTATTAATTACAGGGATCATAAAAATATTTGTGAAAGTAGGTCTTGTTAAAAAGCTTACAGTTGTAGAGCTTGAACAGAAGACTAAAAATCCTTCATGAAAACATCACAAAGCATAGGATTTCTCGAGAGCTGGAATTGTAGCAGAACCTCATTAATAATGCAAATGAGAAAAGACTGAGACATCAAATTTTCCTACATTTAGTGCTTGAGACTGTCTAAGGAAGAGAATGATATCAATTAGATGCACCAATGTTTAAACGAGACAACCCTGATGATACAAGAACAACCAAGAAGACACAAAACAAACACCCAAAACAGTCCACAAGTTCAAGAGAACCGAGGACCCTTTGAGTTACCCCTCTCGGATTCAAGAACAACAGCAAGAACACAAAGTATTGTGGTGTTTAACACCTAATTTCCAGCGATCCACAAACTATATTATCAACAAAATATGAGAACAACAATATTACATCAACAAGAAACTCACAGGTAACACTAACAACAACAAGAAATCTGAAATTTACAACAACAATACAAGATAGATAGTTAGACCAAATGAAGAGACAATCTTAAGAACACAAGAATTGTGAGACTATTGGACCCTTAACACTACCCACAATACAAACCTAACTCTAACATTGACACAAGTGGGACATTACGTACTCCAAACACCAACATATCAAGCCAACGATGCAACACAAGTGATATCCTAACTTGGGCAGCCCTAGTTACGGATTGGTGGCTTTTCCAAGCCCTATAACAAAGGGGTGTTACACTCCTCACACTTGAGAGAGAGAGAGAGAGTTTGTCTTACATCAATAAATAATTAAGTCCTAAATATCTTATATTGTTCTATTTATATTACATCACAAAAGAAGACAAATGACTACACTACCCTTAATAAGAGGGGTGGCCATGAAGTGCATTTTGGGCAAAGTGAAGCAACCAAAATTCCCTCAATGAGTATGGCCCAAAAAATGTGAGCTATTAAGTGTCCAAAACCGTGAATCCTCAAGTCTTCAATGCTCCAAGAAATCTTCCACTAACGGCCTTGATGAATGGTATGCTCAATGGTAGTCTTGAAATGGGTCTTCCTTTCATATTCTTGTGCCCTTGGGGTGACCGAGTCTCGAGCCTTTAAGTGATGGTCTACAATCATGTCTTCAAAAATTAGGGTGGCCATTTGACTTGTATCATCCCCCCTTCTTGAAAAGGATTCGACCTTGAATTCGAACAAAGAGAAGACAAACAAGTACCACATCCTCATGACATAAGTGTTAGAGTTAGTACAATAAATAGCGTCAATAATCCAAGGAGGTACACACTTGAGATATAGCCACACATCCTTGACTTTAATCACGAAGGGCTTAGCAAAAATATTACAAAGGGGTGGTTCCCTAATTGAAAGTAAAGTCCACGCAATACATATAGCAATATCACTCAAACAAGTGGACCAACCAACAACTATATGTCCTTCACACCCTAAGAAGTTACCGGAGTCAAATGGAAGACGTAACCAAGGGATTAGGTCTCGGCGACTCTTATTCTCCCCCTGGGTACCATCCTCAAGGTTAAGCAAGCCCTCTTTATCATCATTTGAAATATCATGCATAAAAATAGGGTTGAGAAAGGTGTTCCACAATCCAACTACAAATAAAGGCTTCTCATGAATGCACTTACTACTAGTTTCAAAATCTCCACTAGGAATATGCCCAACATAAAAAACACTTAAAGAAGAAGAAGATGAAATTTCTAAGCACACATCACCTTATGTTTCAAATGGGAAATCCTCACTCAGACATAAACCACCATGGGTAGCCAAGGGATAATAAGCAAAAACAGCTTTACCAAAACAATCACAATTCGGGTTTCCTAAACAATCAAGCACATCAAGGTCTTTTCCACCTGATTGATCATTGTCCATATTCTTACTAGTTATTGGAAACTTATATACCAATGTAGACTTACCTTGTTTTTCATAAGGGTCAACTAGTGTTTGAGTACATTCGCCACTTGGTAATGGAGCCTTAGTCAAGTTATAAGTCCTAGCACTAGATGGACCCAAATCATTCTTATGCGGAGAATTAATTTCGTCATTTAAATGATCAACTAGTTCTTGCGTACCTACAATAAGAGTTTGGTACTCATGCAACCTAGCAATACCAATAGTATCACAAAAGGGAGACTCAAGAACCTCCACCGTAGGCAAATCAGCAATTACACCCACTTGGCTCCTACTAGCCACAATACAACATTCTAAGTCCATAGGAGTGTAGGGAATAGCATTTTTACCTCGTAGCTCACATGAGCTACGACCTTCCTTTTGAAGTGTGTACAGGAAGCCCACTTGCACCCTTTGACCTACCATATAGTCAAACCTTTCATTTTCCATAGCTAGGTCTCAAGACATAGTGTCAAGGTAGGCTAAAATAACATTGGTGACATTGTTCTCCATGGGTTGAGAGGTTGAAGTCACGGATTCCCTAGAAATTATTCCTAAAAAATGGAAAATAAAATAAAAATCCTACAAAGAAAAACTCAAGTTAGTTCAAAACAACTTCACCACACTCCCACACACTTGATCGTCTCACATTTAGATTCACAAGTGTTGCAAGTTGACTTGTAGTTCGTGATGAGTCGAGGGGTGAGTCTACTCATTGGCCAAAATGGATTCTTTGTTTGAAGACTCAAGTAAAGTAATATTCGAACTTGAACCAAGAAGTACTACGATTTTAAAAATGACAAAAGTACAAAAGAAACGTGGACACGAACAATAGATTCAAAGGACTAATTGACAATCTAGTAGGAGTTTGCTAGTTTATTAATTAGTTCTAGGATCAACTAATGAAACCAAGAATCAACAATTAGAAACTAGAATATCTAAATTTGAGCTTAATATTGACAGTGAACAATAATTAGGGTGATGTGGCAGCATGCAATTGATCTCGTTCCCACACAACTTTAGTTACAAATTTGAAATTTTAATCTTCACACAATTTAGAATGGAAGACAATTGGTTTTGGAGGGAATGTAAAAGTCTTGCAGTTTTTTTCAACTTTCCAAACTAAAAAATGTGAGATTTGACTTTACTAGTCCCACAAGACAAGGCCCCTTGATTTAAGAAAAAGTGGTTGTCAAGTCTAGGAAGGGATGTGTGCAAGTCTTCTCACAAACAACTTTACAACTTTTGTCTTACAACTTTTTTGATCTATTTTACACTTTATGTGGGTTAAGATATGAGAATAGGTGAAGAACAATATGAACAAAACAACAATTTTTTTTAAGAACTACAACAACATCACCATACGGCCAAATCAAGTTCACATCAACAATATAACCATTTTTAATCTCAACTTTAGATCTAGACACATTTGTGTTAGTGAGAAAGAAGTCATCAAAAGAAACACACTAGACAAACATAATTCTAATAGGATCTTGTCACAAACTCTTTTCCGAAACAACAACAACAATGTCTCCACCTCTCATCCAAGAACACAAACACTAGAACACTTCTCTTTTTTTTTTATTTTCTAACAAGCAAGCCCAAACTTTGATTTTGTGAGAACAAAATCAATCCATGATTTTACCCCAAATGATACAAGAACAACCAAGAACATACAAAAAAAAACACCCAAAATAGTCCACAAATTCAAGAGAAACGAGGGCCCTTTGAGCGACCCCTTTTTGATTCAAGAACACCAAAAAGAACACAAAGTATTGTGGTGTTTAACACATAATTTCCATCAATCCACAAACTATATTATCAAAAAAATATGAGAACAATAATATTACATCAACAAGAAACTCACAGGTAACACTAACAACAACAAGAAATCTGAAACTTACAACAACAATACAAGATAGATAGTTAGACCAAATGAAGGGGAAATTTTAAGAACCCAAGAATTGACTCTTGAACCCTTAACACTATCCACGACACAAACTTTACTCTAACTTTCACACAAGAGGGACGTTACCTCCTCTAAACACCAACGTATCAAGCCAACGATGAAACACAAGTGATATCTACACTTGGGCAGCCCTAGTTATGGATTGGTGGCTTTTCCAAGACCTACAACTAAGGGGGTTTACACTCCTCACACTATAGAGAAAGATTTTTTCTTACATCAATAAACAACTAAGTCCTAAAATATAACGCCCCGAAGTTTTTCCTAGCTAAATTTTTGCCCCTAAAGTATCAAGGATTGGCTTTTAGAATAATTTATACTTATTTCCCTGTAGAATTCCTTAGATTTTAACTTTTCATTACGTAGATGATTGAATAAGTTTTCCTTTCTTGGTGCATCACGGAGAGGGTGTAAATGATGATGGTCAATTTTCAGTGAGACTCCGTGATTGTGGCGTATTGCGGAGTAGGCCAAATTCCCATTCATCAATTTCCAGTGAGCCACCGTGATAGTGGCATGTCGCGGTGGCCCATAAGATTGGGTTCCCAGTTTAAATTTTTCCAATTTCGTTCAGAATTTAACAAGGGTAGTTTGGAATTTTTTTCAAGTCTCTTAAAATGTCCAAACAGGAGATTAAGACCTCTACAAGCATAATAGACAACATTCTCAATATTTCCCTAAAACAAAAACCCTAGTTCATATACTTCCCCTCCAAGAAACTCAAGATTGAACCGTAGGTTTTCGAAATTGATCGGAGAATTGGAATCCCCAAACTGTAGGCTTCAAGGATCAACCATTATTCTTCATAATCAAGGTACGCGGGGTTTTCCTAAAATCTCATCGGTATAGAAATCATAATTTTAAGAAAAGAGTTTTTGAATTTGTGAATACATTCATGTTTTAGAAGCTTCTATAATATTGTTTTTGTCTTTAGGTCTTTCCCCAAATTGATTTTAATTGTATATATGTACGTATGCATTGAAAAGCGTGAATTGTGAGTCAAGAGCATAAATATATAATCTCCCTCTCTCATTACTTTATTATTTGATTTATAAGTTATGAATCCTTACATTTCATCGTTTACAGAATGATTCAAGATAATATTTGTCTTATGTGAAATTCATGATGATTAATAATGGGAGAGAGGTATGCTTTAATGATTTTAAATATTGAGATTTATAAACAAAGAAATTTCAAAAATGTTTTTGAGAAGTTGGCCACTACTTAATGAAATTGTTGAATGAATGGAAAGCTTTTGCATGATTTTGGACTTATGATTTGAGATATGATTCTTATTACACTATATGCATATCAAGTGACCTGAATATTATTTTAGAATGAAATAATCATATATGGCTCAGAATAATGACTTGAAGACACAGATTAATACAGAAATCATACTTTCATGTTTTAGAATTTCAGAATGATGCACGTTCAGAAAAGGCTAAAATAGGGCATAAAGAGATGTTAGGTGGTTCCCAGAAGTGGGCACGAGTTTAGATAACTTATTTCCCAAAATCATGATTTGCCGATCCGGGTATATTATATTACGCTGACCTAGTGTCGTATGGCATATCAGAATCAGTGACTCCAACCCTTGCGGCATACTTGGGTTGGGAGCTTCCTCGCCGAGTCAATGACAGATTCCATATAGCCCTTGGAATATCAGAGTTGTAGGGGATTTCCATCTAACTCACAAGTAATACAAAGAACAGACATTGCATTGACAAGAATGATTTATGATTTTCAGAAAGTGCCCATGTGTTTTGAGAACTATTTATGTATGATGTTTTAACAAATTTCTCTCCGTTATTTTACTTATATAAAGGTTTTATTTTGGATTACTTTGCGTACCAGTACATTTTATTGACCCCCCTCCCCCTACCTCTCAGGCTCTGAGGCTCAGTCAAGGGGTCCAAATAAGTAATAGATTTCATCAAACAGAGTTGCAGTGTCCAGTTGGTGAGCCTTCTATATTTCGGAAGGCCTATTTATTTTCAGACAATTATTAGTGGTTATGGTTTTAATCTACTGGGGGCCTTGTCCCAACTTTTAGATTGTGTTAGAGAGTATGTAGTAGAGATTTTGCAGACGGTTTGCAGATGTTGCTAGTTAGTTTTGGATTTCTTTCTTTAATACTAAATTCATATCAGATTTATGACCATGATTCCATCTTGCTATAATTTTTGTATTTCCTTATTTATGTTTATGAATGGTTTATATGATTTCAAGTTAGAAGGGTGTCCGGGCCTTCATGGTTCGGGATGCTCATCATGGCCAAAGCCTCGGTTCGGGTCGTGACATAAAAATCCTATGTTGTTATATTTATATTATAGTACAAAATAAGACAAATGACTATACTATCCTTAATTAGAGGGGTGGCCATAGAGTGCATTTTGGATAAAGTGAAGTGACCAAAATACCCTCAATGAAGATGACCCAAAAAACGTGAGCTATTAAGTGTCTAAAATCGTGAATCCTCAAGTCTTCAATGCTCCAAGCAATCTTCCACTCACGGCCTTGATGAATAGTATGCTCAATGGTAGGTTCAAAATGGGTCTTCCTTGCATATTCTTTTGTCCTCGGGGTGACCAAGTCTTGAATCTTTAAGTGATGGTCTCCAATCATGTCTTCAAAAATTAGGGTGGCCATTTGACTTTTATCACCTGCAAAGAAGAATATTCTTGGAATGATTCTCGAAGAAGTAGAGCTTGAACCTCTATCTGGAGTTGCGGATGAGTAGGTTTCTTCGGACAATATAGATTTCTGTAATGGAGAACCTCAAAAGAAAATGCTAAATAATAAAGGATGTACACAACAGAAAACCAAAAAGCAAAAAAGAGTTGTTTCAAAGAAAAAAAATTGTTGGATAGGGATCGAAAGGCTCTAATTGACCTTCTTTGGTTTAATGGTCAAGATAATAGAAAAAAATTATCCCAATATGCATGATGTAATATCGACAGTATATAAATATATAACAAAACATAACCATTGTCATAAAGTTAAAAAGAGAAGCATCCTTGCGGTATTCAGTTAGAACCTGTTTTGGGGAAAAAAGTGGTACAACAGAAAATTTAGCCTCCTTGAAAGCCATTTTTTTTTTTGAAATTGAATAGCGATTACAAAAGGATGAGCCTGATCATGATCAAAAAGATGATGACATAGAAATATTCGTGGCGCGCTCTTAAATCTGAGAAAATGTTTGAACAATAGAAGATATCTTCAATTCGGTATTCAATTGAAGCACTAAGTCAAGTTTCAGCCTTGATTTTTGACAATCAGATGCAACAGGAATTATTAGTTGAAAGGAGAGAAAACAACGAAGTACAGAAGACTCGATTCAAAGAAAAAAGATTTTGTTGGATTCATGAGAACAGATCAAGGGATATATGGTTCTCCCATCCGACAAATAATTCTTGTTGCAGCTGATTTTCAAGAATCAAGGCTGCAACATGACTTAGTGCCGCAGTCGAATACCAAATTGATGATATCTTCTTTCGTTCAACCTTTTCCTCATATTTAGGAGAGAGCCACCAATGTTTCTGTGTCATCATCTTCAAGATCCTGATCAGGCTCATCCTTTTGTAATCACTCTTCATTTTCAATAAAACGGCTTTCAAGGAGGCTAAATATTTTGTCTACGTCTACCACTCTTTTTTTCAAAACAAGCTTCTAACTGAACATCAAAAATGATGCTTCTCTTTTTTACTGGATGACAAAAGTTATGTTTTATTATATATTTACGTATTATTGATGTCACATCATGCATAATGGGATGATTTTTCTCTGGTATACGTTTAAATTGAAGAAAGTCAATTAGAACCTTTGATCCCTATCCAACAATTTTTTTTCTTTGAATTGACTCTTCTTTTCTTCTATGTTTTCTGTTGTATATATATTTTCCTTTTAATCCTTTTCTTCTGAGGTTCTCCATCACTGAAATCTCTATTTTCAGAAGAAAGTTGTTCATCCTCATCTTCAGCTAGAGGTTCAAGCATTGGTGCATCTGATTGACATCATTCTCGTCCTTAGACAGAGGCTCAAGCTTCAAATGCGTGAAAACTTGATATCTCCATCCTTTCTCATTTGCATTATCAATGAGGTTCTGCCACAATTTTAGCTCTTAAGTAACTCTATGCTTTGTGTTGTCTTCATGAAGGATTTTAGCCTGGTGTTCAAGCTCCACAACTGTAAGCTTTTTAACGAGGACCACTTTCACCTTCTCTTTAAGCTCATTGCATTCTTTCTTTGATGTCTCACCATTTGAAAGCATGGACAAGCTAGCAAATATTTCCAGCCATATTGCTTATGGATGATGATGAAGATGAAGATGAATTAGAGGACAGAAAGGAAAAATTGGATGAATATGACAACGATAATGACGTCCCTGAAAGCAATGACGATTAGTTTTATTTTTCTGTTGCCAGCAATAGTATTAATATTACTATTAATATCGTTGTTGTTGTTGCTCTTCTTCTCATTATTATTAATAATAATAATAATAATAATAATAATAATAAGTTTTATGCAATATTGTTAATCATTAGATTTTATGCAGTACTCCAAACATTAATATTAGTATCATTATAATTAATCTAATAGTGAATTATTAGACAAAGCATCAGCGCCTAATTATATAACCAAACCCAACTTTAAAAAAATTACAAAGCAGCACGTATTGGTATCTGAAGATATACAAGTTCTAACAAAGCCTAACATGTTTATCTTTTGATTTGTTGATACTTGAAGATACACGTTCTTTTTTCTTGTGTAGAATGTGTATCTGAAAATCTAAGATACATGACAAATACTGTAATTTTTTAAAGCTATGTTGCTCCCTATAATTATGGTATAGCGCTCCTACATTATTTTTATGATTTTCCCTTGCTGTTGGGTTCGAAACCGATAGAGCATCATTCATAAGCTAATAGTTGCAAATTATGACACGATAATTCAGAAAAAAAAACTGTACTAAGAACTTAATATTATTAATATGGTTTAGTCAGTTATCCTACATATTAAAAACTATAGCGAAAGGCATAAAATATCTTGGGAGAAAAGTTTCTCCTAAACAGACTATTTAAACGACTACATATTAAAAACTATAGCGAAAGGCATAAATATATTGGGAGAAAAGTTTCTCCTAAACAAGACTATTTATTGTGTAATGGTATAAGAAGAGGTATCTTCAATATATAGAGGAACAAAATCTTTTTTTCTAGAAAAAGGTTAGTCAAATGTAGAAGAGAAATATTTTCTGTTCAAAAAAAGTAAAAACAATTATGGTAATACTTTGACTTTCCATTTATATAAAATCAAAACTCAATTTTTATAAGAGACAAAAACTCTAACAAATCTTACATTTTTGATTTGATAATCTTGACAAAACTTGATTCACATTCTTCATGCTTAAACTTGGCTTTTCACATAATCTTTTTTATATCACTGTTGTTTACGATGATTAAAAGTTGATATGGATTAAAATTAAGCTGGAGCTCTGTGTTAAAATTAAAAATTAATATTCTTGGAGCCTTGCATTATAAGTGAAAAGATTGAAAGTAGAATGTTTAACATTGAAAATGAACACTCGTTAAAAATGAAGCTCATGTGTTAAAAATATATATGCATGATATTAATTCATTCATTCTTGACGGAGCAAAGTAAGCCATAATATTTACGCTCAGGCAAGCTAGTATATATAACAACCATTCTTTTTTCACTTATGAATGGTGTAAGTAAATGTAAATTGTAAGTAAAGTAGCTTGAAATAAGCCGTAATAACAACCAAACATTTTTTTTTTTAACTTGTGAATGGTGCAAGTAAATTTAAATTGTAAGTAAAGTTGCTTGAAAATATGACCCTTTTAGCTCAGAACTCGTATTAGTATATTAATGGTTTTTAAACATGAGACACTCATACGTACAAGAATCCCAACCTCGAGTTAGAGCCTTTATTTTTGAATTTTCTATTTTGTTTAGTTTTTCTCTATATATGTATTTGTAATATTTTAACATAATAATAGTATCACATAAAAGTTGTATGCTTGGGTTACCTTTTAACCTAGTATAGAAAATTAGTGTCCTATTTTTTTAGATTAATAATTCTATTGATTATGTGGAAATTCCTTTACTTAGCAAAATTACTTGCTCATTAAAACACATTACTCAAAAACTTTTGAAAGTGAATCTTGTATTAATACTATAAAGATGTTTAGAAATTGTATTAATGATAAGTCGATACGTCCAAGTGGTTAAGGAGAGACTTGAAATTGGGCTTCACCCGCGCAGGTTCTCGAACCCTGCTGTCCACGATGCTCTTTTGGTGGCAAATTCATTTTCCTTTTTCTTTCTCCAACATCATTATTGTTCTTGATCATATCCCGTCGTTCAACAAAAGTTGACTAAACTGATTCCCATGATGAGTTTCCCCAGCCAACAAATGCTAGCTGCAGATTTATCATGTATTAGGATTTGTTGAAAGGTATTGCCCGCATTCCGGCCATTGGAAGATCCCTTATTTTCAGAACCAGGTCCAGTTGCTGAATGAAACTTGCCAAGAGAAACTACAATACTCACAAGCACAAGGATTTACAGTTGCGAAAGAATGAAAAAGCATAAGGGGAAAGCCAAAACATGAACTCTATGCAATAGTCTACATGGAGTACTTTTAAACACACAATGCACATGTTAGAGTATGATCCCTACTAATTTTCTATCTGTGGAACAAGTAAATATGGTTCACAGAAGTAAATGATGAACACAGTATTTTTACGTGAAAAGCACCCGGCTCAAGAAAGGTATAAAAAACCACAACCTGTACCTCTACAGTATTTAACCCAATTCACTATAATACTTGAGCTTCAACAATCAACAAAATTACAAGACTTCTTGTAAACTAGAAATTAAAACTTCTAACTCCTATCATTACAAAAACACAAATCTTCCCAAGATAAGTGTTCCCAAGTCTTCGAGTTCCCAAACTTGAAGACACAATTCCTAATTCAGTTTATAGATCACTAACACTAGAACAATGACTCATTACAACTCAAAGAACCTACCTACTACACAAAGTCTACAACTTGCTAGGTAAGAGACCAGGTTCTTCTTCAAGTAGGTGAACTGATATGCTGATTGTTGATTTTCTTTTTCGTGCTTAAGTAAGTTACTTGATCATGCTTTGTTGTATATATGCACCCTGGTGATCCACCTGAAATAGAGTCCTGGTTGATTTATGCTTCTTTTTTCTTTTTACTCTATAAAGTAACTTCACTCCTTGTTGTAGCCGTTTCTCCTTTCCTGATTAAATAAGACTTTTTTGCTTTTTCCTTTATCCTTGCAGAACTCTTCTCATGGTTGGACTTCTAAATCAACTAAACTTCTGAATATTGCATTTTTCTTGTACTTTACTGAAGTGATAAGTGTTTGAGAAGGTTCCTGAATATTCTTGCTTATCCACTCCTGTCTATATGCAGTATCATCTTATCAACAGCCTTTCCTATAACTTTTCTTTGTACACTTGAATGGACTAGCTTTCACAACATGTTTCATTCATATGTCTATCATCAAAAATTCACATGCCTTAACAAATTCCCCTTTTTGATAATGACAAACATAGCAACATAACATCACAGACCCTTGACATACTCAATAAGGAATTTGAATAAAGACTAGCATAGAATGAAATAGGTTAGTCATTGAGTTATAAGCAATGCATAGCCTACTCTTCCCCCTTTTTGACATCATCGAAAAGTTGGATCAACAAGTGAAAAACGTTTAATAATTCGTGGCCATTGAGGCTATCATTAAGACAATCAAAATTCAGAATAAGAGAACATAAATGCAATATAATAAAATAGGAGCAGAAAACAGTAAAACAACTAAGCCCAGTTTATTCATTTGCAGAGATGACTACATATACCAAAAAGTAAACTAAGAGAGAATAAGTTGTCAGGAAAAGGAACAAAAAGAGATAGGCTTAAGATATCAGTAAAGAGGCTAAGTAGAAGAAAAAGAGGGAATAAGGGAGGCAATTTTCCTAATAACATCTGCATTTTTATCTCTCTTTTTCCAAAAAGGAATTAAGGGAAGAAATTTGAGCATAGAGGATCCCTTTTTATTCTTCATAAGGCAACCTCCAAAGCTGCTTGAGCAACTTTTACCTTAGCTTGTTTCTCAGCCAGTGTATTTCTCAATCGTTTCATTGGATTATCAGCACTGTTCATGGAAACAGGTAGCATCATATAGTTCACATTCCCTATGATATATTTGGTAGTCTGTGAAGACCACATTTGACCAAAAACACCAAAGTCATCAAATATGGGAGTGAGCCAGAATTGATAAGGTAGAGCATGCCCATTCACTTCCTTGAGTAAAACCCTTTGCATATGCTTTAGTATGCGTCGAGGCAGATCAATTCGTACTTCGGTATCCAACAGCTCCATGAGTGTAAGATCAATAAAACTTGCCACAAACCATCTCTCCTTCCTAGGAATGATTATTTTATGGACCAAATCAAAATAGAGCTGATGTAGTGGGGAAATCTCCTTTTAAGGGCTCTTCTATGGTGGAGTAAGTTAGGATTGCTAGAAAACTTTCTACATATGTCGAGGGTGGAGGCAAGATTATCCAGAGGAGGCCAATAACCCTTGAAATAGTGACCCCATCCCCCAGAGGGACTACGTAAAATCCTAGAAATGTCAGCAATATAAAGGTTCATGTAACCTTTCTGACAGTAGTGGAGAATAATTCACCAATTCCCATCCCATTCATATAAAACTCATATACTTCAGGTTTAGCAAATCTACGCTGAAGATCACCCTGAAGAAATAAATGTGACCAACCTTGAAACTCCAATTTATCCAGTAACATTTGCATATCAGGTCCCCCAAAACCACTAGTTACCCTCCCTCTAGCTATTTTTCTCTTTTTCAAAGTGAAGATGATGAGCCTCAGGAGTATCCTGATGGCAAGATAACTGGGGAACTTCAAACTCTATTCCCAACTCATCAGTAGAATCTGGGGTAAAGTCGGAGTCAAATGAGTCAGAAGAAACAGGTGGGGTGACCAATTTCTTGGGGCGAGTAGAAGGCTTGGAAGGGGAAACTTTTGAGGAGGAGGATCCTTTGATAGTAGAAGGAATTTTTGAAGATAATAAGGCCTTTTGAGTAGCTTTAGAAGAGGGTTTTGTGGGAAATAAGGGTTTTGGAACATTAGCCATGATAGTTTTTGTACCCTTCTGGAACCAAGCCTAGAGAGCTACTGGGATAGCTAATGATATTTTATTCTGGGGTAGTTGGTGACACAATTCCCCCTGGAATTGTTCCTTCAGTTTTAGTTTCCCTGTTGAAGTACCTCCAAGTTTTGTAGCTTCAGTCAATGAAATGGGTTGTCTAACCTGTTCCCCAATATCATTTTTTTCCTACAGGTTAGTCTTAACACATGATTCATCAAAGATCACATGAATGCTTTCTTCAACATAGTTTATTCTGTTTTTTAAAATCCTATATGCTTTTCTATGAAGTGAATATCCTAAGAAGATTCCCTTATCACTTTTAGCATTAAATTTTCCCAAATTATCCTTTCCATTATTATGTATGAAACATTTACATCCAAAGATTCTAAAGTGAGAGATGTTGGTCTTTCTTCCTTTTAGTAATTCATAGGGAGTCTTCTCTAACAAAGGTCCGATCATGTATCTATTTATGATATATGTTGTAGTACTTATTGCCTCAGCCTAAAGGTTTTTAGCAACATTTGCTGCAAGCATCATTGTTCTAGATCCAATTTTAGTTTAGAGATTTCCTGATTCAACTTATTCATTTTTTCAGTTAAATCATGGCATTCTTATTTGTATTTAATAAGCTTAAGTTTAGCATCTTCTTGTTCTTTACTCATGGCCTTCTTCCTATTTACAGTGAGAGTTAATTTGAGAACTTCAAACTTAAGATTGTTGTTTGAAATGTCAAGTTCTGCAACCTGTTTCTTGAGACTGCAATTGTCCTACTCAAATGTATCTGAGCAAGACTTTAGATATATAAGATCAAATTTAAGACTTTATAGACTGTTGAACAATTCTTCCCTATCAGTGGTTAAATCTTGGAAATCATCAATCAATGCACTCATCAGGGAAACAAGTTTTGTCTTTGAGAACAATTTCAGTTTTTCTTTGAGTTCAAGTATACTTTCCTTAGAATCCTCATCTTTTTCATCCAGATCTGAATACCCAAGGGCCATGAATACAATTTCATCAACTTCATCTTTATATGAATCTGAACCCCAGGCTACTATCATTGCATGCTCTTCTTTTCTTTTTGCCTTTGGTTCCTTTTCAGCCCTTTCCTTATTCTATTCTATTTCCTAGACTGGACAGCCTCCAATCTGATGATCAGTTTTGCCATATTTGTAGCACCCATTTGGATTGTCATGGAACATTTCTTAGTACCTATTCCCTTCTTCTTCTTGGAGAATTTGTTGAAGTTCTTAGTTATGGAGGCAACTTTCTCTTTATCAAGTTCAAATTCCTCATCACTACCAGAAGCTTCCAATGCTAAGATTTTCATAGGAGTTGCTCATTTTTTTACTCCATCAATTTCCATTTCATAAGTTCTTAAGTTCCCTACTAGCTCATCTAGAGTCATGACTTCCAGATCCTTATTTTCCTTCATAATTATAGTAACCTTGACATTTTAGTTTAACTTGGGTAATACTCTCAGAACCTTTTCAATTTGTTCTTCCTTAGATATGATATTTCCTAAGGAAGTCAACTCATTTGTTAAAGTGGTAAGCCTTGTCATCATTTCATGAAAGGTTTTATTTTTCTTCATTTTGAATGCCTCATACTCAGTGAAAAGAAGAGAGATCCTAAATTTTCTTACTTCAGAAGTTCCTTTATGAGCATTTACCAGTGCATCCCAATTTTCCTTAGCAGCAGTGCAAGTGGATACCCTGTTGTATTCAGCAAGTCCTAGTCCACAGACCAAGATGTTCTTGTTCACCATCAACCATCTTCTTTGGAATAATGGGACCATCAATAATCCTGTACCATAACTCATAGTCTTCACCTCGAATGACCATCTCCATACTTGCTTTCGACCATCTGTAATCCTGTCCCATATTTCATAGTTTTCATCAGGAGTAAATTCACTCCTTACTTTCTTGACTTGTTCACCATCAACTATCTTCATTAGAATAGTGAGACCATCAGTAATCCTATACTATAATTCATAATATTCTCCTTGAATGAACATCTCCATCCTTGCTTTCGATCAGATAAAATGAGAGCCATCAAAATGTGGAGGTCTAGTAGTTGACTGACCTTTACTGTGACTAGTAGGAGGTGTGGAATTCATCATATTGATCTGTTATTACGTACTAGCCTTATTTAAGACAACCTCTCTCTGATACCACTTGTTAGAGTACGAGCCCTACTTATTGTCTATCTGTGGAACAAGTAAGCAAACATGGTTCATAGAAATAAATACTAAACACGGTGTTTTTACGTGGAAAACACCTAACTCAAGAAAGGTGTAAAAAATCATGACTTGTACCTCTACAGGATTTAACCCCAACATAATACTTGAGCCTCAACAATCAACAGAATTACAAGACTTCTTGTAAGCTAGGAATTAAAACTTATAACTCCTATCACTACAAAAACAAAATCTTCCCAAGATAAGTGTTCCCAAGTCTTCGAGTTTCCAAACTTGAAGACACAATGGCTAACTCAGTTTATAGATCATTGAGACTAGAAAATGACTTATTACAACTCAAAGAATGTACTTGCTACACAAAATCTACAACTTGCTAAGTAAGAGACCATTTTTTTCTTCAACTATGTGAACTGATATGCTGATTGTTGATTTTTTTTTTCGTGCTTGAGTAAGTTACTTTATCATGATTCGTTGTATATATGCACCCTAGTGATGCACCTGTAATAGAGTCGTGGTTGATTTATGCTTCTTTCTTTTATTTTACTCTATAAAGTAAGTTCACTCCTTGTTGTAGCCATTTCTCCTTTCCTGATTAAATAGGACTCTTTTGCTTTATTCTTTATCCTTGCAGAAATCTTCTCAAGTTTGGACTTCTAGATCAACTAAACTTCTGAATGTTGCATTTTTCTTCCACTTTACTGAAGTAATAAGTGTTTGAGAAGGTTCCTGAATATTCTTGCTTATCCACTCCTGTCTATGCATAGTATCATCTTATCAATAACCTTGCCTGCAACTTTTCTCTGTACACTTGAATGGACCAACTTTCACAACATGTTTCATTCATATGTCTATCATCAAAACTCCACATGCCTTAACAACACCTAATTAAAACCATGAACAATATGTTAGGCCTCTGTCACTCCATTAAACAAGTTGGTGGCCAATTTTTCTATGTGTTCAAGTAATCACAATATCTATATTTTTTAAAATGTGAAAAACGTCCCTTGATATGTATCTTTTTCCATGTTATTGTTCCCGTGCATATTGGTCTATTATTTTTATGAGAGAATGAGATTTTTGCTAGAGCAGTCATATTCATGAATTCTGATGAGACACTTGTGCAAACCTACAAGAACAGCCAGTTAAACTCTAATTGTTAGCATGTTTATTCGGTTAAATAATTAGAAAGTTTAAACACCGCCATATTTTTTCAACTCACCTACTTATGAAAATATCTGAAGTCATCCATATTCTGTGGCCTCAAGTCTTCACTACTACTTGGTGCTGGCGGTGGTCCACCATCAGCACTAGCTGCATCCTATTCCTATAATCAACTCTAAGAATTAGATACCTATTTTAGTAGGATCACTAAGGAGGTGCACTTGTAAAAAATATATAAATACACACAAGGTCCTCCTAAATTTCCTTCATATCATACTTGTAAGTATCATGCTTCATGCTTTGTCCTTTAAAGAATTTAGTGCTTCGCCCCTAGATGAGCCTAGTGACATGAATCAATAAAAGTCAAGCACCCACGTTGAATTGTAGATTGGAGTAGAGTCTACACCAGTGTCTACTTCTCAGTCTAGCTCGGAGATACAGAGTGATAGTATTTCTTCTTCACTACCAGTGGCGTCACAATATTCTATTGCTAAAGATAGTCCTAGGACAGATATTAGACTTCCTTAGAAGTATGGTAAAGCTGAATTGATTGCTTATGCATTGAATGTAGCAGAGGCTATTGATTCCAGTAAAGAACCTTCTTCTTACTCAGAGGAAGTTAGTTGTGATGAGTCTGCTGATGATTGCTAAATAGTGTGAATAGTCCAAAAGACCCCTTAGTCAAATACTTCACTTTAGGCTACCATGGAGTGTAGAATATGGACTATTTTTGGAGCCTATTTAGGTCCTCCTTTGCACTTCATTTGAATACTCCAAGTCTCGGGTTCAATACATCTCACATATGTCCACATTCGTGGTCGTACTCATATCATCCTCCCCTTCTCAAAAAGAATTCGACCTCGAATCCATACCTTGCAAAATCAAAGAGGAAACAAACAAGCACACATCCTCATGGCATGAGGGTTAAAGTTAGCAAAATAAACTATTAGCATTATCGTGCCACGGTTGTACACACTTAACGTACAACCAAGGATCCTTTGTGTTAATTATGAAAAGCCTTTGTACAACATCACAAATGAAAGGGCTCAGATTAACACCAAGAAATAAGGAACAAGAACCAAAACTACGCCTCTCATACGATGTATATCCAACAACACTATGAATATAATCATATGCATATAGGTAGTGAAGAAAGGCACCAAAGACATAATTCTCATCCAAGATGTATACACAAGTAGGAACACACAAAGAGATAAAGGGACATTGCAAGCATGTAGGACCTCTCTTTTTCCAACCACTTCCGAGGGAAGGCATTCCATCAAGGGAATCATACCAATAGGGAGCATAGGAAAAATACCGTGCAACAATCTAATCATAGACAAGAAGTTTTCCCAAGAACTCGGTTTTCCTCTACAAATGATGTTTAGCACGCTTCCAAGAGTCCGAAAAGATATTTCAATTTGTCCAACCCCATGAAGGTGAAAAGAAGCCTTTAACATCCTTGGACCCTTCCACAAACAAGAATACAACTTGATATCCCCAATTTGTGGCTCACATAACTTAAGTACAAGTTTGTTAAACATGGATGCGCGGATATGAGCAACACCCCAAAGAGACAATGACCCATTTTCCATAGGGTCCTCGAGTAGACACAAACCACCATTAACATCAAAGGGATCACAATTCAAGTCACTATATTTTTCAAGCACGAGTGGGGTGTCATGCAAAAGAGTACAAGAAAAATTATTTTTCACAGAATAATCACAATTTGGGTTTCCCAAGTAATCAAGCAAACCATGGTCATCTTCATCCGATTGACTATTCCTTTGCAAGACTACACAGTCCCTACCATTAAGAGTGATCTCATCTTCCAACAAGAGATTTCCATCTTGAGGAGGAATGTTGTCACACCATAGTGGTTAACATATAGGCCATAGCTTCCAAGAAAAGGCATGCCGTCAACTTTACTTTCACCACTAGGTTCATTAGGAGTGATTAGACTATCTCCAAAAAAGATATTATACCTAAAGAGTGAATAATCTAACCCGCGGACAGATTTGAAACTTTCTATCTCTAAGGAATCATTATCAAGTTTCAAAGATATGTCAAGCACATGATTAACCCTGTGATCCAAGCACACATTAGAATCTTTACAGCAATATAGGATCACGGGTTCACTCCCTTTTCCTTGACCAACATCCTTAGTTTCTTCAATCACTTTAGATTCATTAATCACATCATAGATATATCAAATGGTGGGCAAGTTTTACACACAAGTTGGTCAGCACAATTTTCACACAACGATGTACTTTTATTCAACACAATAGCTTCAACATTAGGTGGACACAAATGGATCTTACTAGAAGAGTCAATTTGGTCATCCATAAGATCAACTAGTGTATCCACTTGAACAATATGTACATCATCCACAAATGGTAAGGAATCAATATACTCATATGTAGGTAAGCTACTACTCACACTCAATGACTTATTAGTCATATGTTCATCATTCACATGCCCCAAAGTGTAAGACTTAGCTATTTTACCTTGAATTTCATGAGTTTGTTCGTCTTTACCTCGGGGTGAAAGTCCTTCACAAGTTTGGGCAGCAACTTCCTTCAAGAAGCTCTCACCACAAGGTGTTTAGACCTTATGTTTTGGATTTGTTGAGATAAGCATGGATACCAATTAGTGTTTCAATGTGCGATTTCATGTCTTCAATATTGTCGATGATGCGGTCAAATGTGGCATCGAGATTGGTCGCACCCATGGTACCTAAAAGAAAAGACAACAACAAACAACAAAACAAATGAACTTGTTATCTTAAAAATGCCTCACCACACTCTCACTCTCAATTTTTACCTCACACTTGGTTTCACAACTGTTGAAAGCCGGCTTGCACTTCGCAAGTGATTGAGGGTCGAGTCTACTCTTGCACGAAATAGATTTTCATTTGATTTGAGTCAAAGAAAATTTATTTATGAACTTGAACCAACAAGATACAACGAATTCATAAAAGAGAAAAGCACACAACAAATGCTTAACACGAATGAACAAATCCAAAGACTAACTAACAATCTAGTAGATTAGTACTAGTTTGCCAATTAGTATTGGAACCAACGAAATTAAATCTAAGGAACAACAAAAGGAAACTAAGAAATCAGAAATTTGAGCTTAAATATGTTGTATGAACAGTAAAACATGATGATGTGGCAGCCACGTATTGGTCTTGGTCCCACACAACTTTTGTTGTCCAATTTCAAGTCTTGCTCAATTTTTTGATTTGGACTTTGGTGAAATTTGTTTAAGGAGGGAAATTCAAACAAGTCTTGGAGTCCTTTTCAATTTCAAGTTTTCAAGACTTGACTTTCTTTTACTTCTTCTTAAAACATGGATCCTTAAATCATGAAAAAGTGTTGGAAAGTGGTTGAGACTTGATTGATAGTCTTTGTTGGTTGTAGTATCTTTCAAGACTAACAAATAATACAGCCTTTTCCTTCAACTTTTTGGATTTAGCATTCACTTAATCCTTAACAATATATGAAGGTAGTGTTGAACATCAAGAACAAAAATAATAACACAAAGAACTGCAACAATAATCTTCAAGAACACAAACAATTTTCACACGGCCACTCCCAAATTCCACAATAACAATATCTCTAACACTTGGCCAAGACAACTACAACTTCAACAAAATGGTTCTCAAGCCACCAATTAACAAAAATATCACATGGTCAAGCTTAGAACATCAAGGAGAAAACATACGGCCAAAATAGTCCACCACAACAATGTTCAACAATAATGGGTCATGCTTATATTCACAAAAACAATATCAAAATACAAGCTCAAATGAAGATATAGACTCAATATGTTAGTGAGGAATCAAAACTAACACTTAGATACAAAAAGTACAAGTCAAAATCTTGGCCAAGAAACAACAAAAACACAATTTTCGGCCAAGAACACAAAATGGACAGATTGCTCTCTTTTGTGGAATTTTCATTTTTCAACTTTTTTATTTTATTTTTCAACTCTCAAGCCCAAAATCGATCTCGTTAGAACAAAGTCAAAGATGGCTCTGATATCAAATGATATGATACAACCTTTGTACGCATCAAAAATACTTTAAAAATAGTCCATAAAGAAAAGGAAAATCGGGAGCAACACAAACACAAATCTTGGGTCCAACAACAACAAGAAACAAGGTTTAACTCACACCAAAAACACTAACAACAAAAAAATATAAACCACAATATGATAAGGAAAAAAACAATAGGATAACAACAATCCAACGATTACAAGAACAACAAGAACTAACGGTTTTCCTAAATAACACTAACTAAGACATGAAATGTAGAGATAGATAGTCAGACATACACTATAATAAGACACAAAAACCCAAAGATATATTAAATCTAAAGACCCCTAAGACTTACAATAGCAATACCATACTCTTACGAAGACACGAGAAGGATTCCACCACTCAAGCACTATCCTTCCAAGCAATACACATTCACAAGTGAGTCCACACTTGCTCATGTCCTATTTTTGGCCTAGGGAGGCCCTCTCTCAAGAGAAGTGTCCTTTCATCAATATTCAATAACTAATGAGCTAAAACCCTAGCATATTCTATTTATGGACTTATTACAATAAGTGACAAAATGACAAAAGTACCCCTTAGTGTTAAATGAACAAAATGGAGCCTGTGAAGTGCAATAGAGGGGCGACTTTGGAGCCCTTTTAACACTTCAACTCGTGCACTCCGTAATTTGCATTCAAAATACTCAAAAGCATCCACCTTCATGATCGTTCTTGTATCAGGGAGTCACATTAACTGTCGCGGCCCCTTATTTGTTCGAGTTTCTATTTTACATAGTACAAAAGCAAAACCTCAAACAAAAAAGCACTAAATTCTAGATTGAAATGGCCAAAACCAAAAACTAACTATTGCAATCACATAAGCAAACCTTAAACGACAATCGAAAATTGAAAAAGCACTTAGAATTAAAAATTCACGTGAACAACCTAGGGAATAAGCACGGACTGAAAATTCACATGAGAAAACTGTAAGAATGAATATGCATTAAAAAGTGATGCAGGATGCGTAGCGTATCGTGCATATTTTGTTGTGGTAATAGGCATGCATGGGGTCTCATTTAGGGACCCACACCTAGAATGTCATGGAGGCTCCCACATGTTGCCTTAAATATGACATATTGTGAGTCGCATTAATTATCGCGATCCCTTATTTGTTCGAGTTCCTATTTTTAAACTACTAAAAAGCAAAACCTCAAACCAATAAGTACTAAATTCTAGACTGAAATTGCCAAAATCAAAAACTAAAAAAGCACTAACTATTGAATTTCACATGAACAAACCTTAAAAAGCCATCGAAAATTGAAAAAGAACTTAGCAGTAAAATTTCACGTTAACAACCAACAGAATAAGCACGGACTGAAAATTCACGTGAAAAAAATCTCAGAAATGAATATGCATAGGAAACTAAGAAAGAAAAAGTTATGCAGGATGCCTAGCATGTCGTGCATGATTTGTTGTGGTAATAGGCATGCCTGGTGTGTCGTTTAGGGATCCACCCTGGAATGTCGTGCAGGTTGCGACGTGCTGCCTTAAATGACATATTGGGAGTCACATTAATTGTCTTAACCCCTTATTTGTTCGAGTCCCTATTTTTAATCTGCACAAAAGCAAAATCTTAATGAAAAAGCTCTAAATTCTAGACTGAAATGGCCAAAACCGATAATTTAAAAAGCGCTAAGTATTGAAATTCACATGAACAAACCTGAAACAACCATTGAAAATTGAAAAAGCACTTAATGTTAAAAGTTCACATGAACAACCTAGGGAATAAGCACGGACTGAAAATTCTCATGAAAAAAACCTTGGGAAGAATATGCATTGAAAACTAAAATAGGAAAATTGATACAAGATGCCTAGCGTGTCGTGCATTATTAGTTGTGTCATGCAAGCTCCCATGTGTTATCTTAAATATGACATATCGGGAGTCACATTAACCATCACTTCCCATTATTTGTTCGAGTTCCAACAGTTATTCTGCACAAAATCATAAAACTCAATCCCAAATTTTTCCTCTATACAAAAACTCAAGACTGAAACGATCAAAATAAAAAATTAAAAAAAAAACACTGAGTATTGTAAATTCACGTGAAAAAACACGAGAATCAATATATATTTAAAATTGAAAAAGAAAAGTGATGTAGGATGCCCTACGTGTCGTACACACATAGAGCGTGTGTCGTGTAGACCTCGTGCCTAGAATGTCATGCAGGCTCCTACGTATTTCCTTAAATATGGCATATTAGGAGTCGCATTAATTGTTGCGATCCCCTATTTGTTCGAGTCCTCACTTCAATTATGCATAATAACAAAACTTAAAAAGCATATTAATTATCACGACCCCTTATTTGTTTGAGTCCCTATTTTTATTCTGCACAAAAGCAAAACCTCAAACGAAAAAGCACTAAATTCTAGACAGAAATGGCCAAAATCGAAAACTAAAAAAACACTAACTATTGAAATCACATGAACAAACCTAAAATGACCATCGAAAATTGAAAATTCACTTAGCATTAAAAATTCACGTGAACACCCTAGGGAATAAGCATGGACTGAAAATTCACGTGAAAAAACCGCAGGAGTGAATATGCATTAAAACTGAAAAAGAAAAAGTGATGCAAGATGCCTAGCGTGTCGTGTATGTTTTGTTGTGGTAATAGGAATGCATGGTGTTTCGTTTAGGGACACACACCTATAATGTCGGGAAGGCTCCCACGTGTTGCCTTAAATATGACATATCAGGAGTCGTATGAATTGTCGCAACTCCTTATTTGGTCGAGTCTCTATTGTTTCTCTGCATAAAAGCAAAACCTCAAACGAAAAAATGCTAAATTCTAGACTGAAATGGCCAAAATCAAAAAATAAAAAAGCACTAAGTATTGAAATTCACGTGAACAAAACCTGAAATGGTCATTAAAAACTAAAAAAGCACTTAGCGTTAGAACAACCTAGATAATAAGCACGGACGGAAAATTCACGAAAAAACCCTCAAAAATGAATATGCATGGAAAACTAAAAAAGGAAAAGTGACACAGGATGCCTAGAGTGTCGTGCATGATTTGTTGTGGTAATAGGCACGCATGGTGTGTAGTTTAGTGACCCACACCAAGAATGTCGTGCAGGCTCCCACACGCTACCTTAAATGACATATTGGGAGCCACATTAATTGTCTTGACCCCTTATTTGTTTGAGTCCCTAATTTTACTCTTCAAAAAAGCTATACCTCAAAAGAAAAAGCACTAAATTCTAGACTAAAATGGCGAAAATAAAAAACTAAAAAAACACCAAGTATTGAGATTCACGTGAACAAACCTAAAATGGCCATCGAAAACTGAAAAAGCACTTGGCATTAAAAATTCACGTGAACAACCTAGGGAATGAAATTCACATGGAAAAAACCTCGAGATGAATATGCATTAAAACTAAAAGGCCAAACCCATCGATAGCCCCCTGAACTTGACACGATCTTTCACTTTGGCAACTCAAGTGGACCTTGTGCACTTTTGACACCTCAAGTAGCTTTAAAGTGTGTCATTTTAACACTTTTTGCTGAATCAGCAAATATCGTGTGCTACACGCAGTGAAAGCACGTTTGAGGGACATTTTAGTAATTTTTTCTTCTTCCTTCTCTTTCTTCCTTTTTCTTTCTCCTTTTTCCACCATTTTTTTCCTTTACTAGCTTCCATTGTTGAGGAATTTATTTTCTTGATATTAATGGATTCTCTCCTTCATTCCTCAAACTTTTGATAAATTTTTCATACAATTTTATTTCCTGCACAACCAAACACCAAAAAAAAAAAAAAAAGATTTTTCATTAAAAAAAAAAAGTATTCAACATGCCAAGAATAACAGCACAAATTAGTTGGAAAACAACTTAAATTGATTCCAAACATTTCATTTTTTCTTTGTAAATGTGAAGAGTGTGACGAAACATGGACACAAGCCTTGATGCCCAAAATTTCCTTTTATCCTAGTTTTGTTTTGCAATTAATTGGTGAATTTGTGACTGATTCAAAGATAAAATTATCAGGAAAGCAATGACCATTTCTTTTCACCCTCAATACAGCACTGTTATTGCCATTGTTGAAGGAGATGATTTTTTTTTTTTGAATTTTTTTCTGGACGAAGATGATTTTGTTGTTGGGAAGCATATATTGCAGCGTTGAGAAGATGATTTGGGGGTGGTGAGGGTGGGAGGGGGCTGGGGTGATTGGAGAAGATGATGGGGCGTGGGGTGGGTGTGGGGGTGTTTGGAGAAGACGGTTTGTTGGGGGTGGGGTTGATTTTGTTGCGACCCCTTATTTGTTCAAGTCTCCACTTCTATTTTGCACAAAAGCAAAATGACTCAAAGGAAAAAAAAATTCCTCTAGCAAAACACTTAAACCGAAAAAGCACCAAATTCAGGACCCGAAACACCAAAATCAAAAACTGAAATATCTAAGCCCCGTAAAATAGCTAAAAAATGGGAATTAATTAATTAAATAAGTAAATGGGTACAAATCACTTCAAACACATTTATACAACTTATTACGTTATATTACAGTCTACATAAACTGATTAGGGTGATCGAAGGTGTTTTCGCATTATAGATCGCAAACACATTCTTGATTATAGATCCACTGTCAGAAATCATAATGAACAGAATAGCTAAATTAACGAGTGTGGAATCTATATTGCCTCTTCCTTCTAGGTTGTTAGATATTTTTCTTGACATTTTTATTAGAATAAGGGGAGCTCACCAAGTGAGCTCGCCCTCAAACTTATGATTTTCAGAGCTGTGAATTAGGCCACTGATGATTGCGTCAAGGTAGTCTTCTTACTTCACACCCTATTGGGGTGCAGGGCTTTTCCAAACCCTGCAAAAACGTGGATGATTCGTTCACCAGCCTGGCTTTTTTTTATTTCATTGTTGTGGTGTGTTTTTACACGACTTGTATTACTAATATTTTTTATTTTAGGTTGTTTGTCCTGTGAAATTTACATAAGTTCTAGGAACGCAACTCTTTTGGGTTGTTAGTTGTGTGAGTTGATGAAAATGAAAATTCAAGACTTAAAAGCCCAAAACAAAAAAATGAAAACGCAATAAACTCAAGACTAAAATGGCTAAAATCGAAAACTGAAAAGCACTAAGTATTGAAAATTCACGTGAAAAAACCTCGGGAATGAATATGCATTGAAAACTGAAAAAGGAAAAGTGATACAGGATGTCTAGCGTGTTGTGCATGTTTTGTTGTGGTAATGGGCATGCATGGTGTGTCGTTTGGGGATCACCCCTAGAATGTCGTGCAAACTCCCACGTGTTGCCTTAAATATGACATATTGGGAGTAGCATTAATTGTCGCGACCCCTAATTTGTTCGAGTCCCCACTTCTATTTTGCACAAAAGCTAAAGCCTCGAACCGAAAAAGTACTAAATTCAGAATTGAAACGGCCAAAATTGAAAACAAAAAAAGCACTAAGTATTGAAAATTCACGTGAACAAACCTCGAGAACGAATATGCACTGAAAACCGAAAAAAGGAAAAGTGATGCAAGATATATAGTGTGGCATGCATGTTTTGTCGTGGTAGTAGGTGCACATAGTGTGTCATCCAAGGACCCACACCAATAATGCCGAGCAGGCTCCCACTCGCTGCCTGAAATATGGCATATTGGGAGTCACATTAATTATCGTGACTCTCTATTTGTTCGAGTCCCCACATTTATTCTGCATAAAAACAGAAAAAATTCAAATGAAAAATTTTCCTCTAGCAAAAAACTTAAACCAAAAAAGCACTAAATTCAAAAGAGAAACAACCAAAATTCAAACTGAAAAAACACTAAATTAAAGACAGAAAAGATCAAAATTGAAAACTGAAAAAGCACTAAATTCAAGAAAGAAATGACGAAAATTAAAAATTAAAAAAGCACTAAGTTCAAGACTGGAACGACCAAAACTGAAAACTGAAAAAGAACTAAATTTAAGATAGAAACGATAAAAATTGAAAACTCAAGAAGTACTAAATTTGAGGCAGAAATGGCCAAAATAAAAAATTTAAAATTTAAAAGGCAAAAAATTCAAGATAGAAACAACCAAGATCAAAAACTTAAAATGAACTAAATTCAAGACAGAAATGACCAAAATCGAAAATTGAAAAGGAACTAAAATCAAGATAGAAACGACCAAAATTGAAAACTAAAATAGCACTAAATTCAAGAAAATATCAACAAAAATTGAAAACAGAAAAAGCACAAAATTCAAGACAGAAACGATCAAAATTGGAAACTAAAAAAAACACAAAATTCAAGAGAGAAACAACAAATATTAATGAAACTAAAAAGTACAATTCAAGAAAGAAAAGAACAAAATTGAAAACTGAAAAAAGCACTCAATTTAAGAAAGAAACAACCAAAATTGAAACAAAAAAAAACACTAAATTCAAGACAGAAACGACCAAAAATGAAAGCTGAGAAAGCACTAAGTTCAAGACAGAAACAACAAAAATGAAAACTGAAAAAAGCACTAAATTCAAGATAGAAACGACCAAAATTGAAAATTGAAAAAGCATTAAATTCAAGATAGAAACAACCAAAATCGAAAACTAAAAAGGCACTAAATTCAAGAAAGAAACAATCAAAATCGTAAAACTCAAATGAAACTAAAATCAAGACAGAAACGAAAAAAATTAAAAATTTAAAAGGCACTAAATTCAAGACAGAAACGACTAAAATTGAAAACTGAAAATGCACTAAATTCAAGACAGAAACGATCAAAATCAAAAATTAAAAAAAGACTAAATTCAAGACTAAAGCAGCCAAGATAAAAAACTAAAAAGCATTACGCACTGAAAATTCACGTGAAAAACGTCGGGATTGAATATGCGTTGGAAGCTATAAAAGGAAAAGAATGTATGATATTTAGCATGACGTTTCTCAAACTGAAAAAACACTAAATTCAAGATTAAAACAACCCCGATAAAAAATTAAAATGCACTAAGCTTTGTATGATTACCTGCAAAACTTGGGACTAGATATGCATTGAAAACTAAAAAGGAAAAAGTGATACATGATGTCTAGCGTGTCATTGCTCAAACTAAAAATGAACTAAATTCAATACTAAAATAGCCAAGATAAGAAACTGAAATGCACTAAGCATTGAAAGTTCACGTGAAAAACATCAAAATTGAATATGAGTTGGAATCTAAAAAAGAAAAACTAATACATGATGTCTATCGTGTTGTTGCTTAAACTAAGAAATCACTAAATTCAAGACTAAAACGGACAAGATAAAAAAATCAAAAACACTAATCTTTGAAAGTTCTCATGCAAACCTCGGGACTAAATATGCATTAAAAACTAAAAAAGAAGAAGTGATACATGATGTCTGGCATTTCATTGCTCAAACTAAAAAACAAGTAAATTCAAGTACAAAACGGCCAAGATAAAAAACTGAAAAACACTAAGCATTGAAAGTTCGTGTGAACAACATCGGGATTGAATATGCGTTGGAAAATAAAAATGGAAAAGTAATACATGATGTCTATCATGTCGTTTCTCAAACTTAAAAGACACTATATTCAGACTAAAACTGCCCATATAAAAAACTGTAAAGTACTAAGCATTGAAAGTTCACATGAAAAATCTAGGGATTGAATATTAATTGGAAACTAAAAAAGAAAAAATAATACATGATGCCTAGCGTGTCGTTGCTCAAATTTAAAGAGTACTAAACTTATGACTAAAACGGCCAAGATAAAAAACTGAAAAGCACTAAGCTTTAAAAGTTCACGTGCAAACCTCGGACTGAATATGCATTGAAAACTAATAAATAAAAGTGATATATATATATATATATATATATATATATATAGTCTAGCGTGTCGTTGCTCAAACTAAAAAAGCATAAAATTCAAAACTAAAACGGCCACAATAAAAAAATTGATAAATAGTAAGCATTGAAAGTTCTTGTGAAAAATGTCGGGATTGAACATGTGTTGGAAATAAAAAATGAAAAATTAATACATGATGTCCAGCGTGTTGTTGCTCAAACTAAAAAAACACTAAATTCAAGATTGAAACAACCATGATAAAAAAACTTAAAAGCACTAGGCATTGAAAGTTCATGTGAAAAATGTCGGGATTGAATATGCATTGCAAACTAAAAAAGAAAAAGTCATACATGATGTCTAGCGTGTCATTTCTCAAAATAAAAAACACTAAATTTAAAACTAAAATGGCCACAATAAAAAACTGAAAAGCACTAAGCATTGAAAGTTTACGTGAAAAACACCTGGATTGAATATGCATTAGAAACTTAAAATGGAAAAGTAATACAAGATGTCTAGTGTGTTGCTACTCAAACTAAAAAAACATTAAATTCAAGGCTAAACCAGCCAAGACAAAACACTGTAAAAAACTAAGCATTGAAAATTGGCGTGAGAAACATCGACATTCATGAATATGCATTGAAAACTAAAAAATGAAAAAAGTAATGCATGCATGTTGGGTATGAAGGAAAATGTTTTCCATGAAAAATATTTTTCTAGAAAATATTTTTCTGGAAAACAAGTTGGTTTCTTACTTGTTTTCTTAAGTTTGCTTGGGGAATGAAAAACATTTTCTAGTGTTTGGTTAGTGAATCAAAATAATATTTGTTAGAAAATATATTTTATTGTTTAGCTAACGAGTAAAAAAATAATTTTGATCCTGAAATTTTTTTTTTTAAGGGTGTGTTTGATATGGAGCTTAAGTAGATGTTTTCTAAAAGTATATGTTTAAAAAAATATTGAGATTGAATTGAATAAGAAAAACGTTTTGAATTTTCTAAAAAAAATAAATTAAAAAATTATTATTTTCGGAGAGAGCGGGGTTGGGGTTGTCAAAATAGGTGGTAGGGGTGGGGTAAGAAAAAAATTAATTTTTTTCTAAATATAATTTTTCAGTGAAGGTGGGGTAAGTCAAAAATTGAAAGTTTTTAAGAAGTAAATTTAAAAATTTTATTTTTTGGGAGGGGGTGGGGGGATTGGGGTGGGGGAGAGGATTTGGGGGAGGGTTAAGAAATATGTTTTAATTTTTTTTAAAAAAATAAATATTTTTTTTAGAGGAGGAGGCGGAGAGGGGGTGGGGGGGAGGGGGGGGGGAAGGGTAGAGTTTTTGATTTTGGGTAGTGGATGAGGCAAGACAAAAAATTAAAATATTTTCTTTTGGATGGAGTGGTAGGGGGTTGGGGGCAGAGTAGGGGAATAACAGTGGGGTAAGAAAACAATTTATATTTTCCAAAAAATAAATATAAAAAATTTAATTGTTTTTTTGGGAGAGGGTAGGGGGTGGGGGGGGGGGGGGTCGAGTTGAGGGGGTGCGGGAGTAAGAAAAAATTTAATTTTTTTAAAAACTTAATATTTGTTTGAGTGGTAAGGAGAGGTAGGGTTTTGGGTATGGGATGAGGCAAGAAAAAAATTTGAAATTTGATTTATTGATAGGGTGGTAGGGGGTGGGATGGGGGTAGGAGATTAGGGGTCGAAGTAGGGGTGGGTGATTTTGAGAGTTATATGAACAGTTCAACTTAAGAATGAAGTTGTAAGCGAGTTTCAGAAAATACTTTCCTTACTTTTTGAAGGGAAGTCATTTTCCTTCGATTTGAGGGAAATAAGTTAATTTGGAAAATATTTTCCAGAACATTTAGGCCAACCAAACATGACAAAATTGTAAAATATTTTTTAGAAAATGTTATCCTTCATACCAAACAGAAGAGATATTCTACTGATTTGATTTCCACCAACAATTACTATTAAAACTACTGAACTTTTAGTGGCGATTTAATTGGATTTACTGGCTATAATAATGTACGCTAAAGACCATATTTAGCTATTATTAATTGGTTTTAGCAGCCAAAACAACTGCCATTAAAACTTTTATGAACGGACAATAGTAAGTGATATGATAAGTAAAAGAAAAAACAAGATGAACATACAGATTTACATGGATACCCTTAACGGAAAAAATCACAGGAAAAGGCAGAAAAATGTCACTATACTGGATGGATAATTCAATGAGGAGAATGACGTATTTAAAACGTCCAAAATGACTCACTAAACGATCTTTTATAACAGGTGCGTACAAATAAATTCTAAACCCAAAAATACACAGGTCCAGCCTCCATAAAAAATCACAAACATGAAAAATCAATGGCAAATGAAAAATGTATGCCCTATTTTTGCCAAGGTTAAACAAGCACGACTTATTGGACTCTAAAAAGAATTAATTTTTACATAGTCGCCATCTAATTTTTAAGGAATATAAGGAAACCTTTTGAATTATTAACATGTGAGATTTATGTTCCAGTCTGCGAAAAATCAATTCAGATTCAAGGTAAGGATTAAAACTATTCCGAAGGGAAGGGGTTAGGCACCCTTCAGGATCCACAAATGTGGTACCCGACTAGACTAAATTTTTCAAAGAGGAGGGGGTATATTTTAAATAATGTAAAAGTGTATGTATTAAGTATAAAATAATTCTTTTAAAAAAAATAAATATTTTAAAACTATGTAAAGGTATATGTATATTAAATATATAAACAACATATATTGTTATAAAGATATGTAAAAGGTATGTATAAAAGTGTATAAATACATGTGAAGAGAAAAGTATTTTATGATGTGAAAAGAAATGTATTTTAATGTGCCATGAAAAGAAAAAGTATTTATAAGTAACATTTTTTATTTGATTAAAATTACGGAGAAAAATAAAATTTATTTTGAGAAGAAAAGACTACATGATATGTGAATTACTTGATTAACTTAATTCCTTTATGTAATAATATATATGTTTTGTCGTAAAAATATAAACAAAAGTATATTACTATATGTATCTAAAGAACAGATAAAATTGAATAAAGAAAGAACTTGTTCTGAACAGATAATATTTTTTTAGTGTAAACGTATAAAATGTTTGATTAACGAATTGTAAGTCAGTCTAAGATTTTTTTATAAATATTAATAGCCTAAATTTGCCTAAACGCATAGTGAAGATTAAATAAAGAATATCCTGCCTAACACCTTTTCACTATGATTAACATTTTATTATTGCCTATTTCCATTATAATTAGATATTTTATGTCAAACTCCGCAATTAAAGCTACTTTAAGGCATTTTAATTTTTTTATAGGTTTATTATTTTGTTTTACAGTTGTAACATAGTATGTATTTTTGATATTTTTTAAATTAGATTTTAATATAGAAAATAGTTTATCCTGTTGTTCACTCATCATATGTGTTATTTTATACACTAAAAAATGTATTCTATATGGTAAGACAAATATATATACATATATATACATATATATTATTATTATTATTATTATTATTATTATTATTATAAAATAGAGAGACCTGTTTGTGGTGTTTTGTATTGGAAGGTATTCTCATGAGACAAGAATATAAATATCTCATGAGACATAGATAACGACAAGAATATAAAAATTCGTTATTATTAATTATTATAATACTGACAATACTATACAAAAAGATAACAACTATATTTATAATCAAAATAAAAAAACATTATTAATTTTGTGTATTCCTTAATTCTCAACAAGATCTTAACTTCAACAAGATCTTATCTTCTTACTAGAAATAAATTTTGAATGTCCTGTGTTCTTTATTTATTGGCCTAATGATTCTTTCAAAATAAAAAAAATTGTTGACTCTAATTTTGACCTGATGTAGCTACTACTCTTCATGAATCTTAGTAGTCTTTTGATAGGAAGGATAAAAAATAATAATTTCATTGTAAAATGAAAAATTATCTTATTGAGTGTTTGGTTAGGGGTATTAGTTAATTCTAAAATTAGTTATCCATCCGTTTGTACTATAATAGTGAAATAAGTTATGTTATGATGGGATAACTTTGAATATCTCATCCCCTTAAGAAATAACCCGTTGGTACTCTTTTGAAATTTACTTTTTCTTGGAAAATTATATTTTCTTTGAGCCATAAATTAATAAGGAGAAGAATATAATGATTTATTATTATTAATTACAGGGATCATAAAAAAAATTGTGAAAGTAGGTCATGTTAAAAAGCTTACAGTTGTGGAGCTTGATCAGAAGGCTAAAAAATCCTTCACGAAAACATCACAAAGCATAGGATTTCTCGAGAGCTGGAATTGTAGCAGAACCTTATTAATAATGCAAATGAGAAAAGACTGAGACATCAATTTTTCCTACATTTAGTGCTTGAGACTGTCTAAGGACGAGAATGATATCAATTAGATGCACCAATGTTTAAATGAGACAACCCTGTTGATACAACAGACAAAACAAACACCCAAAGCAGTCCACAAGAACACAAAGTATTTTGGTGTTTAACACCTAACTTCTAGCGATCCACAAACTATATTATCAACAAAATATGAGAACAACAATATTACATCAACAAGAAACTTACGGGTAACACTAACAACAACAAGAAATTTGAAACTTACAACAACATTACAAGATAGATAGTTAGACCAAATGAAGGGACAATCTTAAGAACCCAAGAATTATGTGACTCTTGGACCCTTAACACTACCCACGATACAAACCTAGCTCTAACGTTGACACAAGAGGGGCGTTACCTACTCTAAACACCAATATATCAAGCCAATGATGCAACACAAGTGATATCCACTCTTACGTTGTCCTAGTTACAGATTGATGGCTTTTCCAAGCCGTATAACTAAGGAGGGGGGGGGGCACTCCTCACACTTGAGAGAAAGAGAGAGTTTGTCTTACATCAATAAACAACTAAGTCCTAAAAATCCTATCCTGTTCTATTTATATTACATTATAAAAGAAGACAAATGACTACACTACCCTTAATAAGAAGGGTGGCCATGAAGTGCATTTTGGGTAAAGTGAAGCGACCGAAATGCCCTCAATGAATATGGCCCAAAAAATGTGAGTTATTAAGTGTCCAAAATTGTGAATACTCAATTGTTCAATGCTCCAATAAATCTTCCACTCACGGCCTTGATGAATGGTATGCTCAATGGTAGGCTCGAAATGGGTCTTCCTTGCATATTATTGTGCCCTTGGGGTGACCAAGTCTCAAGCATTTAAGTGATGATCTACAATCATGCCTTCAAAACTTAGGGTGACCATTTGACTTGTATCATCCCCCCTTCTTGAAAAGGATTCGACCTCGAATCTGAACACTGAGAAGACAAACAATTACCACATCCTCATGACATGAGTGTTAGAGTTAGTACAATAAACAACGTCAATAAGCCAAGGAGGTACACACTTGAGATATAGCCACACATCCTTGACTTTAATCACGAGGGGCTTAGCAAAAATATTACAAAGGGGTGGTGCCCTAATTGAAAGTAAAGTCCATGCAACACATATAGCAATATCACTTAAACAAGTGGACCAACCAATAAATATATGTCCTTCACACCCTAAGAAGTTACCGGAGTCAAATGGAAGATGTAACCAAGGGCTTAGGTCTCGGCCACTCTCATTCTCCCCTTGGGTACCATCCTCAAGGTTAAGCAATCCCTCTTTATCACCATTTGAAATGTCATGCATAAAAAGAGGGTTGAGAAAGGTGTTCCACAATCCAACTACAAATAAAGGCTTCTCATGAATGCACTTACTACTAGTTTCAAAATCTCCACTAGGAATATGCCCAACATAAAAAACACTTAAAGAAGAAGAAGATGAAATTTCTAAGCACACATCACCTTATGTTTCAAATGGGAAATCCTCACTTAGACATAAACCACCATAGGTATCCAAGGGATAACAAGCAAAAACAGTTTTACCAAGACAATCACAATTCGGGTTTCCTAAACAATCAAGCACATCAAGGTCTTTTCCACCTGATTGATCATTGTCCATATTCTTACTAGTTATTGGAAACTTATATACCAATGTAGACTCACCTTGTTTTTCACAAGGGTCAACTAGTGTTTGAATACACTCTCCACATGGTAATGGAACCTTAGTCAAGTTATAAGTACTAGTACTAGATGGACCCAAATCATTCTTATGCGGAGAATTAATTTCGTCATCTAAATGATCAATTAGTGATTGCATACCTACAACAAGAGTTTGGTCCTTATGCGACCTAACAATACCAAGAGTATCAGAAAAGGGATACTCAAGCACCTCTACCCTAGGCAAATCCGCAACTACACCCACTTGGCTCCTACTAGCCACAACACAACATTCTAAGTTCATAGGAGTATAGGGAATAACATTTTTACCTCGTAGCTCATATGAGATGCGACCTTCCTTTTGAAGTTTTTAAAGGAAGCCCACTTGTACCCTTTGACCTACTATACAATCCATCCTTTCATTTTTCATAGCTAGGTCTCGAGACATAGTGTCAAGGTAGGCCAAAATAACATTGGTGGCATTGTTCTCCATGGGTTTAGAGGTTGATGTCACAGATTCCCTAGAGATTATTCCTGAAAAAAAGAAAAGAAAATAAAAATCCTACAAAGAAAAACAAAAGTTAGTTCAAAACAACTTCACCACACTCCCACACACTTGATCGTCTCACATTTGGATTCACAATTGTTGCAAGTTGACTTGTAGTTCGTGATGAGTCGAGGGGTGAGTCTACTCATTTGGTCATAATGGATTATTTATTTGAATACTAAACTAAAGTAATATTCAAACTTGAACCAAGAAGTTTTACAAATTTTAAAAATGACAAAAGCACAAAAGAAACGTAGACACGAACAATGGATTCAATGGACTAATTGACACTTTAGTAGGAGTTTGCTAGTTTGTTAATTAGTTTTAGGATCAACTAATGAAACCAATAATCAACAATTAGTAACTAGAATATCTAAAATTGAGCTTATTATTGATAGTGAACAATAATTAGGGTGATGTGGCAGTATGCAATTGATCTCAGTCCCACACAACTTTAGTCACAAATTTGAAATTTTAATCTTCACACAATTTGGAATGGAAGACAATTGGTTTTGGAGGGAATGTATAAGTCTTGTAGTTTTTTTCAACTTTCCAAACTCAAAAATGTGAGATTTAAATTTACTAGTCCCACAAGACAAGGTCCCTTGATTTAAGAAAAAGTGGTTGTCAAGTCTAGGAAGGGATGTGTGCATGTCTTCTCACAAACAACTTTACAACTTTTGTCTTACAACTTTTTTGATCTATTTTAAACTTTATGTGGGTTAAGATATGAGAATAGGTGAAGAACAATATGAACACAACAACAATTTTTTTTAAGAACTACAACAACATCACCATACGGCCAACTCAAGTTCACATCAACAATGTAACCATTTTTAATCTCAACTTTAGATCTAGACACCTTTGTGTTAGTGAGAAAGAAGCCAACGCAAGAAACACACTAGACAAACAAAATTTCTACTAGATCTTGTAACAAGCTCTTTGCCAAAACAACAACAACAATGTCTACACCTCTCATCCAAGAACACAAACACAAGAACACTCCTCTTCTTTTTTTTTTTTTTTTTTTTTCTAACAAGCAAGCCCAAAATTTGATCTTGTGAGAACAAAAGCAAGCCATTATTTGACACCAAATGATACAAGAGAAACCAAGAACACACAAAACAAACACCCAAAATAGTCCACAAATTCAAGAGAATAGAGGACCCTTTGAGTGACCTCTCTTTGATTCAAGAACACCTACAAGAACACAAAGTATTATGGTGTTTACCAAAAAATTTCCATCGATCCACAAACTATATTATCAAAAAAATATGAGAACAATAATATTACATCAACAAGAATCTTACGGGTTACACAAACAACAACAAAAAATACAAAACATACAACAACAATATAAGATAGATAGTTAGACCAAATGAAGGGACAATCTTAAGAACCCAAGAATTATCTCTTGGAACCTTAACACTATCCACGACACAAACCTTACTCTAACGTTGACACAAGAGGGACGTAACCTCCTCTAAACATCAACGTATCAAGCCAACAATGAAACACAAGTGATATCCACACATGGGCAACCCTAGTTATGGATTGGTGGATTTTTCAAGACCTAAAACTAAGGGGGTTTACACTCCTCACACTAGAGAGAGAGTTTGTCTTACATCAATAAACAACTAAGTCCTAAAATGTAACGCCCCGAAGTTTTTCCTAGCTAAATTTTTGTCCCTAAAGTATCAATAATTGGATTCTAGAATAATTTGTACTTATTTCCCTGTGGAATTCCTTAGATTTCAACTTTTCATTACGTAAATGATCGAATAAGTTTTCCGTCGACATAAGATTCATCCAAAACGGACACTCAGTGAAGGAGTTATGGTTAATTTAAGTCTTACTCGTAAAACACCATCATTCCTGTCCTTGGCGCGTTACGGAGAGGGTGTAAATGACGATGGTTAATTTTCAGTGATAATCCGTGATGGTGGCACATCAAAGAGTGGGCCAAATTCCCATTCATCAATTTCCAGTGAGCCACCGTGATAGTGGCATATCGCGGTGGCCCATAAGATTGGGTTCCTAGTTTAAATTTTTCCAATTTTGTTCAGAAGTTATCAAGGATAGTTTGGAATTTTTTCAAGTCTCTTAAAACATCCAAACATGATATTAAGACCTCTACAAGCATAATATACGATATTCTAAAGATTTTCCTTAAAGCAAAAACCCTAGTTCATATACTTCTCCTCCAAGAAACTCAAGATCCAACTGTAGGTTTTCAAAATTAATCGGAGATTTGGAATCCCAAAAACGTAGGCTTCAAGGATCATCCATTATTCTTCATAATAGAGGTACGCGGGATTTTTCTAAAATCTCATCGATATAGAAATCATAATTTTAAGAAAGGAGTTTTTGAATTTATGAATACATTCATATTTTAGAATCTTCGATAATATTATTTTTGTCTTTAGGCCTTCACCCAAATTGATTTGAATTATATATATATGTATGTATGCATTGAAAACCATGAATTGTGAATTGAGAGCATGAAATATATAATCTCCCTCTCCCATTACTTTATTATTTGATTTATAAGTTATGAATCCTTACATTTCATGATTTACAGAATGATTCAAGGTACTATTTGTGTTATGTGAAATTCATGATGATTAAGAATGGGAGAGAGGAATGATTTAATAATTTTAAATGTTGAGATTGATAAACAAAGAAACATCAAGAATGTTTTTGAGAAGTTGTCCACTACTTATTGAAATTGTTGAATGAATGAAAAGCCTTTGCATGATTTTTGACTTATGATTTGAGATATGACTCTTCTTACACTATATGCATGATCAAGTGGTCTGAACATTGTTTTATAATGAAATAATCATATATGGCTCAGAATAACGACTTGCAAATCTTGGTATGACGATACTAACTCAGACAATTCCATAACAGACACAGACTAATACAGAAATCAAACTTTCATGTTTTAGATTTTTAGAATAATGCATGTTCAGAAAAGGCTAAAATAAGGCATAAAGAGATGTTAGGTGGTTCCCTAAAGAGGGTACGAGTTCAGATAAATCATTTCCCAAAATCGTGATTTGCCGATCCGGGTATATTATATTACGTTGGCCTAGTATCGTATGGCATATCAAAATCAGTGACTCAAACCCTTGCGGCATACTTAGGTTGGGGGCTTCCCTGCCGAGTCAATGGCGGATTCCGTATAGCCCATGGAATATCAGAGTTGTAGGGGAGTGACAGCTAACTCAAAAGCAATACAAAGAACAGACATTGCATTGACAAGAATGATTTATGATCTTTAGAAAGTGCCCATGTGTTTTGAGAACTATTTATGCATGATGTTTTAACAAATTACTCTCCACTATTTTACTTATACAAAAGTTTTATTTTGGATTACTTTGCGTAACAGTACATTGTATTGACCCTCCCTCCCCCTACCTCTCAGGCTTTGAGGCTTAGTCAAGGGGTCTGATAAGCAGTAGCTTTCATCAGATAGAGTTGCAGTGTCCATTTGGTAAGCCTTCTATATTCCGGAAGGCCTGTTTATTTTCAGAAATTATTAGTGGTTACGATTTTGATCTACTGGGGGCCTTGTCCCAAATTTCAGATTGTGTTAGAGAGTATGTAGTAGAGATTTTGTAGACGGTTTGCAGATGTTGCTAGTTAGTTTTGGATTTCGTTCTTTAATGCTAAATTCATATCAGATTTATGACCATGATTCTGTCTTGCTATAATTTCCATATTTCCTTATTTATGTATGAATAGTGTATATGATTTCAAGTTAGAAGAGTGTCGGGCCTTCATGGTTCGGGATGCTCATCACGGCCAGGGCCTCGATTCGGGTCATGACATAAAAACCCTATGTTTTTCTATTTATATTATATTACAAAAGAACACAAATGACTACACTACCCTTAATTAGAGGGGTGGCCATGGAGTGCATTTTGGATAAAGTGAAGTGACCAAAATACCTTCAATGAAGATGACCCAAAAAACGTGAGCTATTAAGTGTCCAAAATCGTGAATCCTCAAGTCTTCAATGCTCCAAGCAATCTTCCACTCACGGCCTTGATGAATAGTATGCTCAATGGTAGGCTCAAAATAGGTCTTCCTTGCATATTCTTTTGTCCTCGGGGTGACCAAGTCTTGAGACTTTAAGTGATGGTCTCCAACCATGTCTTCAATAATTAGGGTGGCCATTTGACTTTTATCACCTGCAAAGAAGAATATTCTTGGAATGATTGTCAAAGAAGTAGAGCTTGAACCTCTATCTGGAGTTGCGGATGAGCAGGTTGCTTCGGACAATATAGGTTTCAGTAATGGAGAACCTCAAAAGAAAAGGCTAAAAAATAAAGGATGTACACAAAAGAAAACAAAAAATCAAAAAGAGTCGTTTTAAAGAAAAAAAAATTGTTAGATAGGGATCAAAAGGATGTAATTGACCTTCTTTGGTTTAATGATTAAGATACTAGAAAAAATTATCCCAATATGCATGATGTAACATTGACAGTATGTAAATATATAATAAAACATAACCATTGTCATAAAGTTAAAAAGAGAAGCATCCTTGCGGTGTTCAGTTAGAACCTGTTTTGGGGAAAAAAGTGGTACAACAGAAAATTTAGCCTCCTTGAAAGCCATTTTTCTTGAAATTGAATAGCGATTACAAAAGGAAGAGCCTGATCATGATCCTAAAGATGATGACACAGAAATATTCATGGCACGCTCTTAAATCTGAGAAAAAGTTTGAACAATAGAAGATATCTTCAATTTGGTATTCAATTGAAGCACTAAGTTAAGTTTCAGCCTTGATTTTTGACAATCAGATGCAACAGGAATTATTAGTTGAAAGCAGAGAAAACAAAGAAGCACAGAAGAGTCGATTCAAAGAAAAAAGATTTTGTTGGATTCATGAGAACATATCAAGGGGTATATGGTTCTCCCATCCGACAAATAATTCTTGCTGCAGCTTATTTTCAGGAATCAAGGCTGCAACATGACTTAGTGCTGCAGTCGAATACCCAATTGATGATAATTTCTTTCGTTCAACCTTTTCCTCAGATTTAGGAGAGAGCCACCAATGTTACTGTGTCATCATCTTCAAGATCCTGATCAGGCTCATCCTTTTGTAATCACTCTTCATTTTCAACAAAACGGCTTTCAAGGAGGCTAAATATTTTGTCTACGTCTACCACTCTCTTTTTTTCAAAACAAGCTTCTAACTGAACATCAAAAAGGTTGCTTCTCTTTTAACTGGATGACAAAAGTTATGTTTTATTATATATTTACATATTATTGATGTCACATCATGCATATTGGGATGATTTTTCTCTGGTATACGTTTAAATTGAAGAAAGTCAATTAGAGCCTTTGATCCCTATCCAATAATTTTTTTTCTTTGAATTGACTCTTCTTTTCTTCTTTGTTTTCTGTTGTATACATATTTTCCTTTTAAGCCTTTTCTTCTGAGGTTCTACATCACTGAAATCTCTATTTTCAGAAGAAAGTTGTTCATCCTCATCTTCAGCCAGAGGTTCAAACATTGGTGCATCTGATTGACATCATTCTCCAGGAAAATTAGGTGAACAACCTAAAGTCAATTTAGATTCGGATAGTCCTATTATCTGATATGGGTCAAATGGCCGCCTTAGCTTTCGTTGACATCATTCAAAGTTAGTACGTGGGGCATCAAGCTTCGATCGCATTGAGGACACAGGATCCTACATGGAGGGGCCGATTTGAGTGCACCAAAGAGCAATCCTACGTGAGGAAAATTACTTGGAGCATTAAAGATTGAGGAATCACGTATTCTGTAACACCCCGTAAAAGTCGTGCAGGGATTCGCCTTTAATAGAGTGCTCTTATACTTAAAAACTTGAAAAATTTTCTAACTGTAATGAGGACTTAGAGTCATTTTAGCTGGCAATCTTCGGAATACAACTTTTCAACCTTTCCAACCTCCGTTTTTAGATTTTCAAGTTGAGTTACAATTGTACAAGCTCATAGTACATCTCGGATAAGTTTTGGAATTTTTTGGAATGCATAAGGCTGCGTATGGATTTCAAAACAGTGGCAAAACGCATTGTCCGTTGCCCAGTTTTCAGCATTTCAGGGTCAACTGCAAACAATCATAACTCTCTGAATATAATGAATTAGGATAGCTGATACCTATCAAATTAAAGATATTTGAGTTTTCTTTCGAATGCAACTGGTTTCATCCAAATCCAACATCTGAGTAAGGATTTACACCCATTTTACTTCAGCCTGTCAGTTTGTCAACTGATGGACAGTTTCAACTTTGTTTGTTTTCTTAGGGGCATTTTAGTCATTTCACCTCTCCCAAATTTCATCTATAATACCAGATTTAGCCCCCAATTCATCAAAATATAATCCTTTTCTCAAATTTTCTCTCAAGAACACCACTTGAGGTTTCAAACAAAAATCCCAAATAACCCAAGATTCAACTGTGGGTTTTGGAAGATAATTAGAGATTTGGAATCCCCACATTGTAGGCTTCAAGGATCATCCCTCAATTTCTTAAATAGAGGTACGCGGGGTTTTCTTTAAATCACATGGGCATAGAAATCATGTTTTAAGAATGGAGTTATCGAATTCATGTACATACTCATGTTTTAGATGCTTTAATGATATTGTTTAGGCCTTTTGGCTTTTCCTCAAAGTTATTTGAAAATTATATGTATATCTATGTATGTGTTTAAGTCTTGAAATATGAATTGAGAGCATGATATATATGAAATCCCTCTCTTGATGCAATTTTTCCATGTTTCCCATGATATGAATTATTTTGAAATACATCTTGAAAAGTATGTTATGAAAAGTCTTAAATAGTGATTTTGATTATGATATTTTCTTTCAAAAGAGAGAGGATTGTTTATGTTGTGAATGTTGAATATACATATAATGAAAAAGTGCATGATTTTTCCAAGAGCACATGACGACCATATGTTTGATGAAAGTTTTTGCATGGTTTTGACTTGAGTTTCGGAACATGAAATCTTTTATGCAAATTACATATTTGGGTGGTCTGAAACTACATTTTTATGAAAAATAATGCTTATGACATTATGGCTCTGAAATAGGACTTGCAAGTCTTGGTGTGACGACACCAATTCAGATTTTGCCATGATAATTCAGAACAGATTTAATGCATGTTTGAAATCAGAATTTTCAGATGTTGAAATTAGAAACATGTATGATTCAAAACAGGATAAAAATTCGGTATAAAGAGAGCTTAGGTGGTTCCTCAAAGAAGGCATGAGTTCAGACAACTCATTGCCCAAAATCGTGATTTGCCGATCCAAGTTTATATATTACGCTGGCCTAGAGCCCTGTGGCATATCAAATTTAGGAACTCTAACCCTTGCGGCACGCTCAGGTTGGAGGCTTCCCCGCCGAGTCAATGGAGGATTCCATATCTCCCGTGGAATATCAGACTTGTAGGGGATACCACCTAACTCAAAAGTAATACACACATCAAAATTTGAAAGTTACAGATAGCTTATATGTTTTCAGAAAATGCTCATGTGTTTTCAGAAGCTATTTTATACGTGATGTGTTGATGAAAATTGCTCTCATCTATTATATATATGTTCAAATAATTTATTTTGGATTGTTTCGTGTGCCAGTACATTTGTGCTAACCCCCTCTCCTTCCAGGTTTTGAGACACAGTCTAGGGGTCTAGATAAACAGTAGATATTTCAGATCGCAGAGCAGATTGTGCAGGGGTGAGCCTTCTGTATTCTAGAAGGCCTGTTTACATTCAGATATTTATCTTTAGTCATGTTTTGGTCTACCAGGGGCCTTTTCCCAGTTTTTAGATAGTTTTGTTAAGTTCATAGTAGATATTTCGTAGACTGAGTCAGAAATTATTATTATCTAGATATATTTTGGATTTCGATTTTTTAGTATTATGATCACATTCAAACTGACCATGTTTCCATATTAGATTTCTATTTTCACATTATCTTTTATTATATGAATGTTGTGCATGATTACCAGATAGACAGAGAGCGTCCCAGGCCTTCATGGTTCAGGAATGCTCGTCATGGCCAGGGTGCAGCTTTGGTTCGTGACATTTTTGGATCCTTCATTAAGGGAATTTTGTTCACTTATTATTACAGATTTGGTATGTAATAAGGCTATATAGTATCTTTTAGGTCTTTTCTCTTTAGTTTTTGAATGATGAATATGTAAAAGAATTCTTCTCACTTTGATAGTGTAACACCCTTAGTGTTGGGATTGGAAAATTCATTAGTGCAGGTGTAATACCTCGGGAGATTTTTCATTGAAATTTTGTGTATAAACGTGTTGGGTTCTATCTTCTAGAATGAATTATAAATTTTCCTTGCGTAATGTCTTAGATTATGACCCTCTATTTCGTAGAGTATCGAATAAGATTTCTAATGATATGTGGATCATCCAAAATAGACACCCGAGCGACGAGTTATGAACATTCCGGTCAAACCATGAATAAGAGTGAACAGTAAAACGTGCAGAAAAAAGTATTGAGGCCTGACATATTTTTGCTCCAATTTAAATAATCATAACTCCTTTTACATAATCATCTGGGTGATCTACTATATATCAACAGAAATCTTGGTGAGTCCTCTTTCTAATGAAATTGGTTTCATCCAATTTGTCTATTGGAGAAAAAAGTTATGGTTGATCTACTTTAGCCAATCAAAAGCAAATTTTTGGGTCAACTTCAAATGATCATAACTCCTCGTACACAATGATATGGGTGAGACACTATATATCAACGGAAAGATATGAGAGTCCTATTTCTAATGAAATTAGTTTCATCTAATTCGGATATCGGAGTAAAACGTTATGGTTGATGTACTTCAGACTATCAAAATAGTCCACCAAAGGACAGATTCGAGAATTATTTGATTTTTAGGGGCATTTTGGTCATTACGCCCACCCAAAATCCGTCCAAAACCTATATTAAATCCTATTAGAAGCATTATATGTTATATTTCATCAAATTTCCTCAAAAAGAAAACCCTAAGATCCTACATCCAACTTCAAGAACCTCACAAGTTCACCATTAATTCTGCAAATTTATTCAGGATTCCAAGTTCCTAATTCAAGAACTCCAAGAACCATCATTCAAAGTCACGATTAACATCTCAAAAATGAGTATCGATATAAAGTTTATTATTCAAGGTATGTGGGATTTTTCAACAAGAACTCTCTATCGTTCTTGTGCCCAAAAGTAATTTTCTTTACAAAGGCATGATTTATATTTGATTTTTTATGAATTTGAAGAATTAAGCCATATCTTATGATGATTATTATGAAATCTTGATGTTTATGATTTTGAAAGATGAATTTACATGTGTGGTGATATAAAGCATGAATCTTGAACGGTATTTAACATGATTTTGATATTTGGGTCGTGAATCCCCATTGGAAATTGTGTTTTTTTTTTTAAAAAAGTGTGTGTTATAAGCACGTTGATGTTGAATATTTGAGACATTTTGAATGATTTGACCTTTTGGTCTCAATGGAGTTGTTTTGAACTCGAGTATGAAAGAAATCCAAAACGTGGTTGATTTTGATTGATGGAAAGCATGATGGCTTCCGATGTATATTTATATATTACTAAAATTGTTTTATTATGGATTGTCTTTGAAATGATCTGAGCTAAGTCCAAGAGAAATCTTTAGCACCAAGTGTATAAAGCAACCTTACTTCCTTAGAACTACGTACCCGAATAGGAGTGAACCTAAGGCTGATTTATATAGTGATCAATAATTTGTGTGGATTTGATATCGATAGTCCTACTTCGATGGAAAAGATAGGATAGCTCTCCCCAACATCGGTTGTACGTTGGACTCCATGTAGCTCACATGGTTTATGTCGGTTATAGGATCTACCAGTGTGTGTGTGTTTCCTTGTGTCTATGGTGAATGGTGAAGTGATTTGATAGTGGAATTGTGAAAGTTATTCTTTCGAAAGATTTAAATTTTATGAGAATTGTTATTCTTGATGAACTGAAAGTGATTGACAAATTATATGATGACTCACATGTGTTATTGTACTTATTTCATCCTCTCATGATTATGATGATTTTCTTCAGGCTATGTAAGTTTTTCATACATCCTACATATTTCTTATAAATATTTATGATGATGATGTTTTTACAACTACATACACCCCCATATACTCGGTTCCTTTCCATGGTACTGACCCACATCTTTAGATGTGCGCTGCATTTTCTCGGAATGTAGGTTCAGGTGCTTAGTTCCAGGTTCGACAGTGATTCTTCGGGCACTCTGTTCTACATCCTCTATTTTGGTGAGTCCTCATGTTCTGAGGACATGATGTCTGATGTTGGTTTCACAAAATTATTTACATTTAATAACTGATTATGAGTTAGTTAGGGCATGTCTCAATGACTCGCTAGTTTTATTTATTTTCTTACAGGCTTGTCAGACTAGTATAGATGTTGGGAGTTGACTAATAAGTCATGTTTTGTTATCTTTTTAAATTTTTTTATTCTTGGATGATGATTACTCTGTTGATATTTGAGGGTTATTTATGGCAACCCCGTTGATTTATGTTGAACTGAATGAAAATGGCTCAAAGGGTTATCTTGGGGCTACTCGTAGCCTCAAGCACCGTGTGATGCTCCAAAACCCATTTTCCAGGGCGTTACAAACTTGAAATCAGAGCCTAAGGTTTCAAGGTGTCCTAGGGTGTCTGACAAGCCGAATTAAGTAGAGTCTTGATCATCGGTGTGTAGCGCGCCACATCTATGACAAAGAGGCTACAAGACGTTTTAGGAAAAAATATGATTATTTCTTTCAGAAGTCTATCGTCCTTAAAGTGTCCTGTTACCGTTCATTATAGAGTCTTGTTGGCTGATCTGATTGAGCTAGACATGGTAGATTTTGATGTGATTTTGGGTATGGACTGGCTGTATTCTTCTTATGCGTCTATTGATTGTCGGGGCCAAGTTGTCAAGTTTTAGTTTCAGGGTGTATCCGTGTTTGAGTGGTCTGCAAATTCGGTGTCATCCAAGAGTCATTTTATCTCTTACCTCAAAGATAGAAAGCTTATTTCCAAGGGGTGTATTTACCATTTGGTTAGAGTCAAAGACACTAAGTCAGAGACTCCAATTCTCTAGTCTGTTAACGTCATCAATGATTTTTTTGATGTCATTTCGGATGATCTCCCAGGGATACCTACTAATAGAGAGATAGAGTTCAGGATTGATCTTCTTCCTGATACTCAGCCCATTTTTATTCCTCCTTACCGTATAGCCCTTGACGAACTTAAAAATTTGAAAGATCAACTCACAGATCCAGTAGATAAGGGTTTCATAAGGCCTAGTGTTTCTCCTTGGGGTGTTCCTGTGTTGTTTGTGAGAAAAAAAGCTGGCTCTTTGCGTATGTGCATTGATTACCGCCAACTGAATGAAGTCACCGTCAAAAATAAGTACCCCATTCCAAGAATAGATGATTTGTTTGACCAATTGCAAGGTGGAAGTTATTTTTCAAAGATAGACCTTCATTCTGGCTATCGTCAAATCAAAGTTAGGGAGTGTGACATCCCGAAAACCACTTTCCAAACTCGTTATCGCCATTTTGAGTTTCTTCTTATATCTTTCGGATTAACTAATGCCCCAACAGCTTTCATGGACCTCATGAATTGAGTGTTCAGACCATATCTGGATATGTTTGTCATAGTGTTCATCGATGATATACTGGTGTACTCTCGTAGTGAGGATGAACATTCTGATCATCTTCGAACTGTCTTGCAAACCCTTAGAGATCACAAGTTGTTTGCCAAGTTCAGTGAGTGTGAGTTTTGGCTAAGGTCAGTTGCTTTTATGGGTCATATCATTTCTTCCGAGGGTATTAGAGTTGATCCCCAAAAGACCGAAGTTGTTAGAAATTGGCCTAGACCTATTTCTTCGACTGATATTCGAAGTTTCTTGGGTTTAGCTGGCTATTACCACCATTTTGTTGAGGGTTTCTCCTCTATAGCATCTTTTATGACTCGGTTGACCCAAAAGAAAGTGAAGTTCTTGTGGTTCGAATCTTGTGAGAAGAGTTTTCAGGAGTTGAAGACTCGACTCATATTCAGCCCCTGTTTTGACTTAGCCTGATGGTATTGATGGTTTTGTTGTGTACTGTGATTCTTTGAGAGTTGGGTTAGTTTGCATATTGATGCAGAAGGGTAAGGTGATAGCTTATGCTTCTAGACAGTTGAAACCCCATAAGAAAAATTACCCCACCGATGACCTTGAGTTGGCTGCTATTGTGTTTTCTTTGAAAATTTGGAGACACTATTTGTATGGTGTCCATGTTGATGTTTTCACTGATCATAACAGTCTGCTGTATGTGTTTAACCAGAGAGAATTGAATCTTAGGCAGAGACGAAGTTTAGAATTATTAAAGGACTATGATATGAGTGTGTTGTACCATCCGGGCAAGGCCAATGTTGTGGCGGATGCCCTAAGTAGAGTGCCCATAGGTAGTGTTTCGCATGTGGTAGAAGGTAAGAAAGAGTTGGCTCGTGATGTACATCGTTTGGCTAGATTGGGGGTTAGGTTGTTTGACTCTGCTGAATGTAGTATAGGGGTTTAGAGTAGTTCTGAATCCTCCTTGGTTTCAGAAGTGAAGGAAAAGCAATACTTGATGCTAGTTTCGTCAGACTGAAGGAGTTAGTCAAGGACCAAAAAGTAGAGGTTTTCTCCCAAGGGGGAGATGGTCTGTTGAGATTGCACGGTAGATTGTGTGTCCCGAATGTTGATGATCTGAGACAAGGGATTATGGCTAAAACGCACATGGCACGATATTCTATTCATCCCTGTTCCACCAAGATGTACTGAGACTTGTGGGAAATCTATTGGTGGAGTGGCATAAAGAAAGATATAGAAACGTTTGTAGCTAAGTGTGCAACATGCCAACAGGTTAAGGTTGAACCCCAAAGACCTGGTGGTATGATGCAAAAGTTTATTATTCCCACCTGGAAGTGGGAAGAGATTAATATGGACTTCGTGATTGGTTTACCTCCTTCCCGATGCCATCATGATTCCATTTGGGTTGTGGTTGATATGTTGACTAAGTCTGCTCATTTCTTGCCTGTTCATACTTCATATACTGCTGAGGATTACGCTATATTGTATATCCGAGAGCTAGTCAAACTACATGGAGTTCCCTTGTCTATCATTTCGGATAGGGGTACTCAACTCACTTCACAATTTTGGAAAGCTTTTCAGAAGGGTCTTGGTACCCAAGTGCTTTTGAGTTCTTCTTTTCATCTGTAGACCGATGGTCAGGCAGAGCGGACCATCCAGACCTTAGAGGATATGTTGAGAGCTTGTGCACTTGACTTTAAGGGAAGTTGGGATGATCACTTACCGTTGATAGAGTTTGCTTACAATAACAGTTTCCACTCTAGTATTGGTATGGCTCCGTTTGATGCCTTATATGGGAGGAAGTGTAGATCACCCATAGGTTGGTTCGAGGTGGGTGAAGTGGCTGTGAGTGGTCCTGATTCAGTATTTGAGGCTATGGAAAAAGTTAAGTTGATAAGGGAAAGGTTGAAAACTGCGTAGAGTCGTCAAAAGTCATATGCGGATGTTAGAAGGAGAGACCTTGAGTTTGATGTTGGTGACCTAGTATATCTAAAAAATTTCAGTCATGAGGGGGTGAAGTGATTCAAAAAGAAAGGGAAGTTTAGCCCCGTTATGTTGGTCCCTACAAAATTCTTAGTCGTGTTAGTAAGGTAACTTATAAGGTCGAGTTGCCTTCCGAGTTGTCCTCTGTTCATCCAATATTCCATGTCTCCATGCTTAAAAAGTATATTAGCGATGCTGTGGTAGTGGATCCCTCTGTGAGTGCTGACATTCAAGAAAATCTTTCTTTTGATGAGATTCCTGTTGAGATACTTGATTTCAGTATCCGAAAACTAAGGAACAAAAAAGTTCCCTTGGGCAAGGTGTTGTGGCGAAACCAATCTGTTGAGGGTGCAACTTGGGAAGCTGAGGCGGATATGCGTTCCTAGTACCCGGACCTATTTTCTTCGAACTCTGATCAAGCCGAAGGTACTGTTCTTTCCTAAATCATGCACTTTTGATAAAAGTAGTAGTAGTTCAACTGTCATTTATTATGTGTTCAGCTATAGTTTTTTGAATTTATGCATTCTATGTTGTATTCGGAGTGAGAAACGATGTGTTGATGAGTCTAACAAATGGTTTCAGCTGTATGCTCTATTCCCTATCTAATCTTGGCATGTCTATCATCATTTGAGGACAAATGTTTCCAGGGGGGGATGATGTAATATCACGGGAAAGTTTTCATTGAAATTTTCTGTATAAACGTGTTGGGTTCTATATTCTAGAATAAATTATAAATTTTCCATGAGGAATATCTTATATTGTCACCCACCATTGCGTATAGTATCGAATAAGCTTTCCAACGATATGTGGATCATCCAAAACGGACACCCGAGCGACAAGTTATGAACATTCTAATCGAACCGTGAATAGTAGTGAACAGTAAAACATGCAGGAAAAAGTACTGAGGCCTGGCGTATTTTTATTCCAACTTTAAACAATCACAACTCCTTGTACATAATGATCTAGATGATCTACTATATATCAACGGAATGCTCTGTGAGTCCTCTTTCCGATGAAATTGGTTTCATCCAATTTTTCTATCGGAGAAAAAAGTTATGGTCGATCTACTTCAGCATAACAAAAGTAAATTTTTGGGTTAACTTCAAACAATCATAACTCCTCATAAACAATGTTCTGGGTGAGACACTATATATCAATGGAAATATATGAGAGTGCTCTTTCTAATGAAATTGGTTTCATCCGATTTAGATATCGGAATAAAACGTCATGGTTGATCTACTTTAGACTATCAAAATAGTTCCCCAAAGGATAGATTCGAGAATTATTTGATTTTTTAGGGGCATTTTGGTAATTCTCCCTCACCCAAAATCCGTTCAAACCCAATATTAAAGCTTATTAGAAGTATTATATGTTATATTTCATCAAATTCCCTAAAAAAGAAAACCCTAAGCTCCTACATCCAACTTCAAGAACCTCTAAAGTTCACCATTAATTCTGTAAATTTATTCAAGATTCCATGTTCCTAGTTCAAGAACTCCAAGAACCATCATTCAAAGGCACGATTAACATCTCAAAAATGAGTATCGATATAAAGTTCATCATTCAAGGTATGTGGGGTTTTTCAACAAGAACTCTCTATCGTTCTTGTGCCCAAAAGTAATTTTCTTTACAAAGGCTTGAGTTTTATTTGATTTTTTATGAATTTTAAGAATTAAGCCATATCTTATGATGATTATTATGAAATCTTGATGTTTATGATTTTGAAAGATGAATTTACATGTGTGGTGATATAAAGCATGAATTTTTAACGATATTTATCATGATTTTGATATTTGGGTCGTGAATCCCCACTGGAAATTGTATTTTTTCCTTGAAAAGGTGTGTTATAAGCACGTTGCTGTTGAATATTTGAGATATTTTGAATGACTTGACCTTTTGGTCTTAATGGAGTTGTTTTAAACTCGAGTGTGAAAGAAATCTACAACGTGGTTGATTTTGATAGATGGGAAGCATGATGGCTCCCGATGTATATTTATATATTACTAAAATTGTTTGTTATGGATTGTTTTTGAAATGATCTGAGCTAAGTTTGGGAGAAATCTTTAGCACCGAGTAGGAGGTATAAAGGGACCTTACATCCCTCGAACTATATACCCAGTAGGAGTGAGCCTAAGGCTGATTTATATAGCGATCACTAGTTTGTGTGGATTTGATATCGATAGTCCTACTCCAATGGCAAGGATAGGACGACTCTTCCCAACGTGGGTTGTACGTTGGACTCCATGTAGCTCACATGGTTTATGTCAGTTATAGGATCTCCGAGTGTGTGTGTGTTTCCTTGTGTCTATGGTGAATGGTGAAGTGATTTGAAAGTGGAATTGTGAAAGTTATTATTTCGAAAGATTTAAATGATATTTACATTATGAGAATTGATATTCTTGATGAACTGAAAGTGATTGACAAATGATATGATGACTCACATATGTTATTGTGAGTGTTAGTCAAGTGGAGCATGTCTCAATGGCTCGCTGGTTTTATTTATTTTCTTAGAGGCTTGTGTAACGCCTCGTAAAAGTCATGCATGTATTAGACTGTAATTTCTGAGCTTTAGACTTAAGTTTTAAATTCTTCTAAGTGTTGAAATGACTTAGACTCATTCTTGGCTGGCAACCTTCGGGATACAACTTCTCGACCTTCCCGACCTTTATTTTTAGATTTTTTTGTTGCGTTACGATGGGGCAAGGTTGTAGTACGTCTTGAAAAAAATTCAGAATTTTTGGACGAGCCTAAGGCCTTGTTTGGATTTCGATCCAGTGGCAGCGCGCGATTATCCCGCGCTGCCTGCTGGATCGCACTCGGCCAAAATGTTCACTCCATCCGCATTTTAATGGCATTTCCATAAATACTCATTCTCCTATCAACTTAAACACTGGATTAAATCCCTAAAGAGCCAAAATATCATTATATTCTTCAAATTTGCTCAAGAACTCTCCCTAGGGTTTTAACATTTAAAACCCGAGCAACTCAAGATTTAACCGCAGGTTCGTGAAACAAATTACAGATTTGGAATCCTCTCGACGTAGGCTTCGATAGACACCCAAAATTCGTGGAGAACAAGGTACGCGGGGTTTTTTCCTAAATCTCATGGGCATAGAAAAATCATGTTTTAGAATGGGGTTTTAAATTATGTCTATATATTTATGTATAAGATGTTTTAACATCATTGTTTTGGTCTTTTGACCATCTCCAAAGCGATTTGATAGTTTATATACATATATGAATGAATGTGTTTCAATTTTGAATACATGAATTTGCTAAAGACATTTGACCTCCAGGTGTTTGATGAAATTTCTGCATGAATTGAACTTTAAGTTTCGGAATATGAAATCCTTTACATCAGTTACATGTTTTGGTGGTCTAAACTGTGTTTTGAATGAAAGCTCTTGCTTAATACATTATGGCTCAGAAGAATCATGACTTGCAATGTCTTGGTATGACTATACCAATTCAGACTAATGCCATATCAGACTCAGACTAACAGACATTTCAGACTTTTATGATTTTAGACATTCAGAATGTTGCATGTACAGAAAAGGTTAAAAATGGGCATACAGAGATGTTAGGTTGTTCCCCGAAGAGGGCTTGAGTTCAAGCAACTCATTGCCTAAAATCATGGTTTGCCGACCTGGGTATACTATTATGCGCTGACTTAAATGTCCTGTGGCATATCAGACTCAGACAATCCAACCCTTGCGGCACACTTGGGTTGGGGGCTTCCCCGCCGAGTCATTGGCGGAATCCATACAGCCCTTGGAATATCAGACTTATAGGGGAATACCACCTAACTTAGAAGTAAAACACAGATCATGATTTGAAATGAACAGACAGGTTACATGTTTTCAAAAAGTGCCCATTATTTTTCAGAAACAGTTTTATACATGATGTCTTGATGAAAAATTGCTTTCACTTAATATGTATATATATATATGTATGTTCCATTATACTATTTTTGGATTGCTTCGCGTGCCAGTACTTTTGTGTTAACCCCCCCTCTTTCCAGGTTCTGAGGCATAGTCTAGGGGTCCAGCTACTCAGTAGACATTCTCTGATTTGCAGACTTAATCTCACAGTGGTGAGCCTTCTATTATTCGGAAGGCCTAATTATGTCAGACATTATCTTATTTATTATGTTTTTGGTTTACTGGGGGCCTTGTTCCAGTTTCTTTTCAGACAGATGTTTGTGTTCTTAGTAGACATTTCGCAGACTGATGTTAGATATTATTATTCAGAAATGTTGCAGAACTTAACCATGTTTTCCATACTCTTTTTCAATTCTGCATTTTATTATGATTATTAATGTTGTGCATGATAACCAGATAAAGAGTGGGTGTTCCGAGCCTTCATGGTTCAGGATGCTCGTGACGACTAGGGCCTAGGCTCGGGTCGTGACAAACTTGGTATCAGAGCACGGTTCATGGTCCCAGGGTGTCTGCGAAATCGCGTCGAGTAGAGTTCTGTTTATGGGTGTGTAGCGCGCCACGCTTATAAACAGGAGGCTACTAGGAGTTTAGGAATGTTTCCCTTCTTTGTGATTTAGTTCGTGCTTCAGAGTCTAAACTATCCCCTAATCAATGATCTCTTGTATTTTAGAAACACGACTATGCCTCCCCGTCGCAACATCGATCAGAGTGCTAAGGTAGATGTGGTCCGTCCCACCCATGGGATGCGTACCTATAATAGAGCTTCCACGCCAGAACCTGTCCCTACTCAAGGAGTCCCTCCAGTCCCAACCAGTCCACCTCGGGCTCCGCGGACTAATGTCAACCGTCCACCAACTGCTCAGAGAGATATCTCCAATGCAGAGTTTAGACGGTCTATCCATATGCTGACACAGATAGTAGATAACCAGGGTCAACGATCGGAAGATGTTGGGTCTGCATCCGTTACGTCTGAGGCTACTAGAGTCGGGCATTTCATGAAGATGAATCCACCTAAGTTCACTGGTACAAAGGTGGAGAAAGATCCAAAGGAGTTCGTGGATGAGATGGAGAAGATCTTTAAGGTAATGCATGTAGATGAGATTGAAGGAGTGGAATTGGCAACTTATCAGCTTAAGGATGTTGCAAATCAGTGGATGCAGACTGGGAAGATACAAAAGGTGAGAGTGCTGAGCCTACAGTTTGGGGTGAGTTTGTAGAAGCTTTCCTTGACAGATTCTTTCCTCTGGAGTTGAGGGAGGCCAAAGAAGAAGAGTTCATGAATCTGAAGCAGGGCAGTATGAGTGTACAGGAGTACACTTTGATGTTTAATCAACTAGCCCGCTATGCACCAGAATTGACTAGCAATATGAGAGCCCGGATGAGGAAATTTACATCCGGCCTTGCTGATAACCTGGTTCTTGAGTGCCTGGGGCAATGTTTAATAGGTAGTTAGACTTTGCTGGACTGACAGTCCACATGCAGCAGGTGGAAAAGAAGAAGACAAAGATCGCTGAATCTAGAGAGAAGGACAGACAGGCCAAGAGAGTCAAATCTGCGGACCAGCACCAGAGTCAGCTGCAGAGTGGTAACTGGGGAAATAGGTGGTAGAAGAAGACGAGGTTTTTGAATAATACACAGTCAGCAGCCAGCGCCCCAGCGCCCAGACCTCCTACAGACAGAAATACTCAGAGCTTTCAGACTCCTCATGGATCTAGAGCACCAGATACTCAGTCGCAGGGTAGTGTGACTCAGTAGGAATCATCCGAGGAAATGTCAGTTGGGCACACTTGTATGTTAGTCATGTGGTCAGTCAGACCACTTTCAGAGGGACTATCCATCTGCTAGGAGGAGTGCTGGTGGTGCGAAGTTTCAGGGCAATTCCACTGCGCCACCCCCATCTCAGAAGGGCACCACATCAGCGGTCGGGAACAGTCACAACCGGTTATATGCCTTGACCAACCTCTAGGAGGCAGAAGCTTCCCCAGATGTTGTTACCGGTACTTTAAAAATATTTTCCCGTGATGTCTGTGTGTTACTTGATCCCGGATCTACCTTATCCTATGTGACCCCTTATGTGGCTGTTGGTTTCGGGTTTGAGCCCAGTGTAATTTCCGAACCCTGTTCTATTTCTACCCCAGTGAGGGATTTTATTGTTGCTAGAAGGGTATATAGTGGTTGTGTGGTGACTGTTGGTAGTCGGGATACGGTGGCAGACCTTATAGAGTTGGACATGGTTGCATTTGATGCTATCTTAGGGATGGATTGGCTCCATTCATGCTATGCCATATTGGATTGTAGGACCCATAGAGTTACCTTTTCTTTCCCGAATGAACCAATGATAGAATGGGAGGGACATTCTTTAGCACCCAAAAGGCACTTTATATCTTATCTCAGAGCCCGAAAACTGATTTCTAAGGGTTACTTGTATCACCTTATTTGAGTCAAGGACTCTAAAGTTGATAATCCTCCTCTTCAGTCTATCCCTATGGTGAATGAATTTCCAGAAGCCTTTCCCAAAGATCTCCAAAGAATACCCCCTGATAGGGAGATAGAATTTGGTATTGATGTGTTGCCAGATACCCGTCCTATTTCTATTCTGCTATATAACATGGCTCCCGCAGAGCTAAAAGAGTTGAAAGAGCAGCTGGCAGACCTCCCAGATAAGGGATTTATACGCCCCAGTGTATCTCCTTGGGGTGCACCTGTACTTTTCGTGCATAAGAAAGACGATTCCCTTCATATGTGCATAGATTACCGTCAGTTGAATAAGGTCACAATTAAAAACAAATATCCTCTTCCTAGGATTGATGATCTTTTTGACCAGCTTCAGGGTGCTAGATGTTTTTCAAAAATAGACCTTCGTTCGGGCTATCATTAGTTGAAAGTTCGGGAGTCAGACATTCCCAAAACAGCTTTCCGAACCCGATATGGTCACTATTAGTTTCTTGTCATGTCCTTCGGGTTAACTAATGCCCCTGCAGCCTTCATGGATCTTATGAACAGAGTTTTCTGTTAGTTTCTTGACTCGTTTGTCATTGTATTTATTGATGATATTCTGATTTATTCTAAGAGTAAGGAGGATCATGCCGATCACCTCCGAATCATTCTTCAGACCCTTAAGAATCATCGGTTGTATGCCAAATTTTCCAAGTGTGAGTTCTGTTTAGATGCTATTGCCTTCTTAGGGCATATTGTGTCCAGTGACGGGATTATAGTGGACCCCCAGAAAGTTGAGGCAGTGAGAAAATGGCCCAGACCCACGAATCCAATCGATATTTGGAGCTTCTTGGGTTTGGCAGGTTATTACAGAAGGTTCGTAGAGAGTTTTTCATCCATAGCGGCCCCACTCACTAAACTGACTCAGAAAAAGGTAAAGTTTTTGTGGTCTGATTTATGTGAAAATAGTTTTGAGAAGTTGAAAGACAGACTGACCACTGCATCTGTTTTGACTTTTCTCGAGGGTGTTGATGGTTTTGTGGTTTACTGTGATGCATCCCATGTGGGACTTGGCTGCGCTTTGATGCAACATGGTAAGGTGGTAGCTTATGCATCTCGGCAGTTGAAGGTGCACGAGAGGAACTACCCTACTCATGGTTTGGAGTTAGCGGCTGTGGTGTTTGCCCTTAAGATTTGGCGGCACTACTTATACGATGTTCATGTTGATATCTTTACTGATCACAAGAGTCTGCAGTATGTTTTCTCACAGAAAGAGTTGAATCTCAGGCAGAGGCGGTGGTTGGAACTTCTGAAATACTATGATATGAGCCTGCATTACCATCCGGGCAAGGCAAAGTTGTAGCCGACGCCCTCAGCATGTTGTCTACGGGCAGCCTTTTTTATGTAGAAGAAGAAAAGAAAGAGATGGTGAAGGTTATTCACCGCCTTGCGAATCTTGGAGTGCGACTGTTAGATTCCGAAGACGGAGGGGTGATTGTTCATGAGTTAGGTAAGTCATCCCTTTGTGCTAAAGTAAAGGAGAAGCAGGTTGAAGATTCCATCTTGATGCAAATTAAGAAAGATGTGGGTCAACAGAAGGTGATGTCTTTTGAAATTGGTGGTGATGGCATTCTGAGGTTTCAGGGTAGATTATGTGTTCTGAATGTTGACGGGCTTCGAGAAAGAATTCTTGATGAAGATCACACCTCGAGGTATGTTGTTCATCCTGGTTCTACTAAGATGTACCATGATTTAAAATCTATGTTTTGGTGAAATAATATGAAGCGAGATGTGGCTAACTTTGTTTCTAAGTGCTTGAATTGCCAACAAGTGAAAGTAGAACATTTGAGGCCAGAAGGTACTTCCTAAGAAATAGTGTTGCCCTTGAGGAAGTGGGAAATGATCAATATGGACTTTATTACAGGACTTCCGAAGTCCCGAAATCAGTATGACTCTATATGGGTGATTGTAGATAGGCTGACCGAGTCAGCTCACTTTCTGCCTATCAGGACTAACTATTCGGGGGAAGATTATGCTAAGCTGTTCATTGCAAAAATTGTCCGTTTGCATGGAGCGCCTGTCTTCATTATATCCGACCGAGGTACGCATTTTTCTTCTCAGTTTTGGAGATCATTTCAGAAAGGTTTAGGTACCCAGGTGAACTTAAGTACAACATTCCACCCTCAGACTGATGGGCAAGCTGAACGCACCATCCAGACCCTGGAGAACATGTTGAGGGTCTGTGTGATTGACTTTAAGGGTTGTTGGGTTGATCACTTGCCACTGATAGAGTTTGCCTATAACAACAGTTTCCACTCTAGTATTAAGATGGTACCTTTTGAGGCATTGTATGGTAGGAGATGTAGGTCTTTAATAGGCTGGTATGAAGTAGGTGAGATACAGATGTATGGGCCTGATCTTGTTCATCAGGCAATGGAGGATGTGAAACTCATTAGGGAACGACTTAAGACATCTCAGAGTCGTCAGAAATCCTATGCCGACGTCAGAAGAAGAGAGTTAGAGTTTGAGATTGTAGAATGGGTTTTTCTCAAAGTTTCTTCCATGAAGGGATTTATACGTTTCGGGAAGAGGGGTAAGCTAAGTCCTCGCTATATTGGCCTGTATCAGATTGTAAGAAGAATAGGTGGAGTCGCGTATGAATTAGAATTGCTTGCAAGTTTGGGTTCTGTTCATCCAGTATTCCACATATCCATGTTGAAGAAGTGCATCGACGATCACTCTTTGGTGGTGCCCATTAATGAGATCAAGGTGGGCGATTCCTTGTCTTACAAGGAAGAGCCCGTGGAAATCCTAGATCGACAAGTGAGAAAATTGAGGAGTAAAGAAATAGTCTCAGTTAAAGTGTTATGGCGAAATCAGAAAGTTAAAGAAGCAACTTGGGAGTCGGAGCATGACATGAAAGTGAGATACCCAAGCCTATTTGAATCAGAAAATAATGAATTGGAAGGTACAATTCTTGCTTTATGTTTCCTTCTATGTATGAATCTGCTTGAAATCGTACGTGACTATTCCCGCGTCATCATTCGGGGACGAATGATCCCAAGGGGGGGATAATGTAACGCCCCGTAAAGGTCATGCATGTATTAGACTGTAATTTCTGAGCTTTAGACTTAAGTTTTAAATTCTTCTAAGTGTTGAAATGACTTAGACTCATTCTTGGTTGGCAACCTTCGGGATACAACTTCTTGACCTTCCCGACCTTCATTTTTGGATTTTTTGTTGCGTTATGATGGGGCAAGGTTGTAGTACGTCTCGGAGAAAATTCAAAATTTTTGGATGAGCCTAAGGCCTCGTTTGGATTTCGATCCAATGGCAGCGCGCGATTAGCCCGCGCCGCCTGCTGGATCGCGCCGAGCCAAAATGTTCAGTCCATCCGGATTTTAATGGTATTTCCGTAAATACTCATTCTCTTATCAACTTAAACACGGGATTAAATCCCTAAAGAGCCAAAATATCATTATATTCTTCAAATTTGCTCAAGAACTCTCCCTAGGGTTTCAACATTTAAACCCCAAGCAACTCAAGATTTAACCGCGGGTTCGTGAAACAAATTATAGATTTAGAATCCTCTCGACGTAGGCTTTGATAGACACCCAAAATTCGTGGAGAACAAGGTACGCGGGGTTTTTTTCATAAATTCTCATGGGCATAGAAAAATCATGTTTTAGAATGGGGTTTTAAATTATGTATATATATTTATGTATAAGATGTTTTAACATCATTATTTTGGTCTTTTGACCATGTCCAAAGCAATTTGACAGTTTATATACATATGTGAATGAATGTGTTTTAATTTTGAATATATGAACTTGCTAAAGACATTTGACCACCAGGTGTTTGATGAAATTTCTGCATGAATTGAACTTTATGTTTCGGAATATGAAATCCTTTACATCCGTTACATGTTTTGGTGGTCTAAACTATGTTTTGAATGAAAGCTCTTGCTTAATACATTATGGCTCAGAAAAATCATGACTTGCAATATCGTGGTATAACGATACCAATTCAGACTAATGCCATATCAGACTCAGACTAACAGACATTTCAGACTTTCATGATTTTAGACATTCAGAATGTTGCATGTACAGAAAAGGTTAAAAATGGGCATACAGAGATGTTAGCATGATCTATCCCTTTCTCTTATTTCATTTGTGTGTTTGTGTCATATAATCTTATTCCTAGTTTGTGCTTTGTTATTCTTGGTTTTGTGTATGTGGCCAAAGTTGGTTTCTTGTTGTTCTCGGCTTTTGGCTTGTGTTGAGGACTGTTTTAGTATTCCATAATCGTTTTTTTATCATTTGTATCAAAGAAAGGATTGATTTCATTACTACGGAATCAATCTTGGGCTTGTTAACTCGAAAAGCATAAAAAATGGTGTTGACAAACCAAAAATCCAAAAAGTAACACTCTATCCCACTTTTTATGTCTAGTCTGTAATTTGTATCTTATATTTAGGATATTTCTATGTCTTTTGGTTATTTCTAGTGTTAGCTTCTTCTTCACTAACACTAAAAGAGTCACAATCCAAATTTTGAGCCATTTCTGAGTTGTTCTTGAACTTTGATGGTTGCTGTTTTTTGAGGATTGATAGTTTGAAAATGTGTTTTTGATGTGCGTTGTTGAGGATGTGGGTTTGAAATGTGTTGTTGTTGTTGTGGATTTCAAACTGAGCTAAAGGAAACAAAAATCATTCTGTTTGGAGCTCCTTTGGGTTGGTTTCCAGTCTTGAATGTTCTTATTGTTCTTCGTGTACTGTTCAGCAAGAACATTCAAAAGGGAGTGGTTTGATCTAAAAATGTGAATAAAGGAGTGTGGTTTTGTGTTTTTCTTGAAAGACACAATCCCAAGACATTCAAAAAGGAAAGGGGACAAAAGGTCTTTCAAAATCTTGTTTACCAAAAGCGAGTAAGAGCTTATTCCAAGTATAACAAAAGAGGAATGAGCAAATAACCTTTCAAAAAGTTGTTTTGCCAAAAGGGTGCAAGGAAGTCAAACCTTTTTAAAATTAGAAAAAAAAAGGCTCCAAGTCTCTTTGTTTCCCTCCCAAAGCTGATTTTCACAATTTCAAATAAAAATTTGACCAATCAAAATTGCAAACTACCACGTCACCAAATTGCCACATCACCAAACTACCACATCATCAAAGTGCCATATCATCAGCGTCCCAAAATACTTTGAAGCTCAAATTTACATTCTAAGGTACTTTTCTTTGTTTCTTTAGTTTCATTTCTTGATTCTAGAACTAATTAGTAACTAGAAATCACCTACATAGTTGTAGATTAGTTGTTGAGTCTGGTTTTATTTCGTGTCTTCATTATTTGTGTACTTTTCTTTTTTTGATTTGTTGAATTTTGTTGTTTCAAGTTCGTAAGTAGATTTTTCTGTTTCGTGTCTTAGTCGATTAAACAAGAATCTATTCCAGCCGCTAAGTAGGATTGACATCTTATTGACTACAGGAGTATAAGCAACTTTCAATATTTGTCGCTCCAATTTTGAAGATCATGAAGGTGAGTGCATACGAGTGTTGGTGATGAGCTTTTACTACTTATCTTGTTTGTTCATTCTGTATGTACATGGACGTATAAGGAGAACATATCTTGGTATCCTCAGATTATTTGACTAAAATATGGGAGACTATAATTGTAGCGAGGAATTTTATGGCTACGATGATGTTGGAGATTATGGGGCCTATGAAAATAGCAAAGATCAAGGCATGGGCAGATTTGAAAGTTATTGTTTTGAGGGAGAAAATGAGGTGAATGGAGTGCCTAGTGCTTATAGTGAGTGTGAAGATGATGAAGAGCCTTGTGATGGTTCTTATGGTGAAGTTGGGGCATCTGAGGAGTCGTACACTTCTCACTATGAACCTAGATTTTGTGTTAGGTATAACCCTTTCATTCGCAAAGCTCATGAGAGCTATTATGAAAGTTCACATGAGGAGTGTGAAAATTCATATTCTTCACCTTGTAGTACTTCTTACCAAATTTAATTGGTGTGAATGGTTATACTAGCTATAGTGGAGGTTGTCCCACGAGAAGAAGAGGGTATTTATCTCCAAAGATGAAGGGTACCCCTGTGCCTTACAATATTGATTCAAGAAGGAGTGTTCACTTCGGAAAGGTGATCATTTGTGGGATACATGGCTGCCTCATTGTGCTAAATGATAGGTTCTATTGAAACTACATCGCTCCATCCATGGTTGATTATTTGGTGTTTTTTCTGGAACCTTTACTTGTTCCATATTCCTTGGACACATTTAAGGTTACCGAGAGGGTGAAGGTTGTCTTCTCCAAATATGAATATCATGAAGAGGTGTGGTGCGATACTTTTCTCTTGACATACGGTCATGTAAGATTGGGTTCCAATTGGTTTGCACAACATAAAGTTGCAGATGTGCAAAATTGGCCTAATGTGGTAAGAGACGATGGGGAAGTTATCTCATGATGAGCATTACACCAAAGGCGCAAAGAGAAGTGCTCACCTACTCCAATCAAAATGATTATGAGAGACAAAATATTGAGAGGAGTAAGGGAGTGCAAGGTGGTAATCCTATAGTGGAAAAAATAGAAGTCGTGTGGAGCAAATTGAGGGAATTGCCACCCAACCATGCTAACTTTGTTTATCCTTCTATTTCTAAGGACATTTGTGTAGGTACCAATAGGGAAAGTGAAGTAGAGCAATATCGAAGAGGATTTGCTGCCCAACCTTGTGGAGGACCTTCACACAACGACAAAGAAGAATCTACTCAAGAACCTCAAGGTAAAATAGCTAACTCTTACACTTTTGTGCATGTGAATGATAATTGTGTGGCTAATAGCCCATTGAGTGTGACTAGTAGCTTACTTACTTTTGAGTCTAATGATTCTTTACCTCTTTTTGATGATGTACATGTTGTGAATGTGGATACACTAGTTTATCCTATTGATGACCAAATTGACTCTTCTTGTAAGATCAATTTTTGTACACCTAGTGTTGAAGCCTATATATGTTGAATAGAAGTACATAGTCTTATGTAATTTGTGTTGATCAACTTATTTATGAAAATTTTCCACCACTTGAGTATGTGTGTGATGTGATTAATAGAACTTAAGTGAGTGAAGTACTTGAATATGTTGGTGAACAAAATGGGAGTGAACCCGAGAGCTATTCTTAGGAAATCTTTAACTTAAAGCCTCTTTGAAACTTGATATTGATCTTTTAGAGAGTGAAGAACTTTTTTTTTCTAATATGCCAGTGAGATAGATCATGCTATCTTTAGGTATAATATCTTGTTTGAATATTATATACACACTCCTAAGGAACCTAGTGGAGAAAATGATGGTGTAAATTGCCTTGAAGTCTATAACTGATATGCTAATCCACTATGGTGTGATAACATTCCTCCTACAGATGGAATCATTTTTTAAAAGATGAGAGTACTCTTAAGGGTAAGTAATGTTTAGTCCTTCTTGAAAATCCAAGGGAAAAGGTGTCATTGACTCCTTGGGGTAATGTTTCTAAATGCGCATCCTTGCTTGACACAGTTGTGTTTGAGTTACGTAAATATCAACTTGTGGATGCCGAGTTGTTTATTTGCTTGCAAGAAGGAAAGTGTATGTGCTTAATTGATTTGTCTTCATCCGTGTATGTCTCTATACTTGATTCCTTCCTATACTACCTCTTTGCCTATGATTATGTCCATACTAGTTTTGGATTTGTTTTATGTAGAGAAAGGAAATTTGATGGTAAGTCCTCTTGCATGAGTAATAGTGCTATATAGATCTCATGGACTTTAGAACAAATTGAGTCACAACCCTTGGTGTGGTCTCTTAAATATATAAAAACGCAATTGTATCTTGCGGCTCATAAGATCCTAATTCTACCTTTTGGACCGAGTGAGGCCATTGAGACCCTTGTAGTTTCCTTATCTCTTGGTGTTTCCCGTAACCAAATCCTTTATGCATTTTTAATTGAGCATTTAATATTTAGTTCAAAGTATCCTTGGCTATATTTTAAATATGTGCAACCTTGGGATGTTGAGATGATTTTTCATGCTAACCCTAACCCTCATGCCATTAAGTGTTTGAATTAATTTGTCATTTCTTCGATTTTGCAAGTTTAGATTTGAGGTCGAATCCTTTTCAAGAAGGGGAGGATGATATAGGTCAAATGACCTCCTTAGCTTTTGATGACAACATTCATAGTCAGTGCGTGGGGCATCAAGCTTTGGTCGTATTGAGGACACATGATCCTACATGGAGGGGCCGATTTGAGTACACCAAAGAGCAATCCTGCATGTGGAAGATTGCTTGGAGCATTGAAGATAGGACTCACGGTTTTGGGTCCTTCATTAAGGGAATTTGGTCACTTAGCCTTGTCCAAGTAACACTCTATGGCCGCCCCATCTCACTGAGGGAATTGGAGTCATTTTGCCTTCCATTTTGTGATAAGGCTATATAGTCTCTTTTAGGTCTTTTCTCTTTAGTTTTTGAATGATTAATATGTGAAAGACTTCTTCTCTCTTCTATTAGTTTGAATTGTAAAGCTAACTCATGAGAACAAATAATTGATTTATTGTGGATGTAGTGGGTTTTAACAAAACAAAAACCAACAAGAACAACAATAACATAGATGATGTAATCCCACAAGTAGGTGTAGGAGGATATTTTGTACGTAGACCTGACCCCTAGATCATAAGATAAAGATCTTGTTTTAGATAGATATTCTACTTGAGTAAAACATATTAATGCAAGGATTTAAAATAAATGGAATGTAATTATGTTCTTAATACTAAAATTCCTTTGGCATTCAAACAACAAAAAACATACTGGATTTGGGGAAGATAGAGTATACCATGACCTTAAACCTACCTCGTGGGGGTGGAGGGGTTGTTTCTGAGAGGCCCTTGGTTACTTAGGCATGACAAGGCATTAAAAATGAGGTTCAAATCATTTTTATGTCTTGCGTTACAAGTAGATTCTGTGAAACTGCATCGGTAACTCAAATATGGAACTATTTAATTTAGTTCCATATAAATTGACTATTTTCATTTATGCGGACATATATTAGTAAGCATTGAAGAACTTGAAGAATATACTTACAACAGTAACATTTAGAAATAGACACCACATAAAAATAATTTGGATTTTAATTTTTAATGTCATTGCATGGCTAAGTAACAAAGGGCTTCTCTGAAAGAACCCCTCTACCTCCGTGAGGTAGGTTAAGCTCTGCGTAGACTCTATCTTCCCGAATCTAGTATGCGTTTTTTTTGCTTACACACCTAAGGATGTGTACTATTTAGAACATAATTACTTTCCTTTTTGTTTAACCTATTGCATGAAAATATTTTACTCAAGCCGTAGGTCTATCTAAAAAATCTCAATCTTTATGAGGTAGGGGTAAGGTGTGCATACACTCTACCCTTCTGCGCCCCACTTTATGGGATTATATTGGCTATATTACTATATTTGTTGGTTTTGGTTTTGTTAAAATCCACCACATAGTTCTACAACACTCCCAACAATGCATCAATTTTGTAAAAAAAATTTCAACCCATGCATTTTCTGTCCACCATTTGTCAACCAATATTGTATGTATGTTAACTTAAATTTATTGTAACACCCCGCATTTTTGAGATAAAGATTGAACCGTCATCACTACATGTGTAAGTACTAATCCCATGATTTATATTTAAATTTATGTGTCATGGTTTTTCTCCTAGTGTATGAAGTGCGAAGTGTTCATAGAAATCACTTAGAGTAAAATTTGAGCTAAGAATCTTTCATTCATCAAAAATTTGATATTCGATTTTACATGGGTCTACATTGAATGTGTATAACTTTATATATATGTGGAAAGACCAACAAAATTGTAGATGATTGAATTATCTTTCCAACGATATAAATTTTTCCTAAATTTGATAATCGATCGAAAAGTTATGGCATTTTCTATGTGACGCAGTAAGCTGATGCAATAGTGACGTGGCACGTCAGCCAAAGCATTACGAAACTAGTTCCCACACAATTTTTAGTTTCTAATGGGTCTAGGGGAGTTTTGGTCACCTCCCCTAACCCAAGTTCCGTTCATAGCATAAAATTTCATCCCCGAGAAGCATCAATTGCCACTTTATCCAATTTTCTATCAAAAAGATAACCCTTGCCACCTCCAAGAACATGGTTCAATTTTTCTTCCCAAAGATCAAGAATTTGAGCATTCCAATTCAAGATTCTCAAGAAAGGTGTAAAGATTAAGGTTCCATTTTTTTCAAATTTAATAACCTAAGGTATATGGGACTATCCTTAAACTCCATGGGAATGGGTTTTAACGTTTTTATCAAATTTAATTATATACAACTATGTTTTCGAAAAAGGGTTTTGATAAAGATTGTATTATATGCATCTTGATTTTGTTTTGATGAAAGTATATGTTGTTTTTGATCCCCTTTATTTGAAATGGAATTCACAATTATATATATATATATATATATACACACACACATATACACACACATGTGTTTTGATTATCTTTTGAAGGGTTCAAATTGAGAGCATGATTAATGAACTTCCTCCTTTGTTAGGAAGTATATTGTTTATTTTAATTGTGGGTGATTTTGAATGCATGGACCATGTTTTGAAACTAAGTTTCGCAAAATCATGATGATTAATGTTTTGAATGAGATGCGCTATGAAACTGATACGTTACGAATGACTTGCAAGTTTGGGTATGACTATACCCGGTGATGATACGCTCGTAAGGTTTTCAACATTGAATGGTTTTGTATATGAAACATGATATTTAAAGAACTAAACTTCGGCCTAAAGAGATGTCAAGGGTTACCCGAAGAATTTTTTTGAGTGTATGGGCTTATCGTTGGAAATGAGTTTGCCGATTCGGGTGATATGATTGGATAATGCCAATGTATACTTGTCCTTGAGATAATGGTATACTAGAATAGAAATTAGGACTCTAATCCTTGCGACATACTTGAATTGGGGTCTTAGCCGCCTAGTCAAGGACAAATTCCATATAGCTCGTGGGATTGTAGAAATATAGGGTGTAGCATCTATCTCAGGATTAAGATAAAGTGTGACTCTTAATTTGAAGGAAAGCATTTGAAGATTCTAAAACATGCCCATGTATTTTACTTATCTCATGTGTCATGTTTTATAAAATTCTCTCATCTATATTATGAAATAAAAATGCAATTTTGGGATTGTTTTACATACCAGTATATATGTATTAACCCCTTATATTTTAGGATCTGAGGTACAAATCTTGGGGTTTCGCTAAGCAGTAGAGTTGTTTGGTCAGAAGTTGCAGTTGATGAGCCTCCCTTATTTGGGATGGCCTACTGTTAAGTTATTGTATTATATTTTGATTCATGGTCTCACTGGGGTCTTTACCCAGTTTTATTATATATGTTGGTTCTTGTACTATTAGATATTTTGTAGATCGGTGTCATGTTTCTGAATGTTATGAACTCAATTTTGTACTGTTCAATTGAATTAAGCGATTGACCACGTCTCTATCTTTATTGTCTTTTTTGCCTTTCTTTGTAGTATATTAATGGTGTGTAGTGTTGCTAGATAGAGAAGGGCGCTCGATCCATCATGGTTTGGGATGTCCAGCATGGCCATGACCTCAGTTTGGGTTGTGAAAAACTTGATATCAAAGCACAGCTCATGGTCCATGGATGTCTGCGAAATCGTTTCTAGTAGAGTCTTTCTTATGGGTGTTTTGTGCACCATACTTACAATCAGGAGGATACCGGGAATTTAGGAATTTTTTCTTATTCTTTCATACTGTATTTCATGGTATAACATTTTCCATAAGAAAGTTATCCAAATTCCTTCCTTGTTTGAAGTTCATGGACCATGCTATAACACCCTGCATTTTTGGGCTAGAACATAAATCGTCATTCCTACGCGTAAAGGTTACACAATCCATAAATACAATGAAAATTTAGTGTGTTAATCAATTATGTAGTATGGAATCATGTTGAGAATGAATTGAGATCATAGAGGTCCCTCAACTCAAGGGTGAGTTGAAAGTTTTCCTATCGATTGAGTTTTGGTGAGCATCTAAACTAGGGTAAATTTACATCGACCATAAATTGTTGTATAAATATAATTAGAGGGCCTACCATATATGAAATTAAGGTCTTTGAGTCCTCTTTCCAACGATACCAATTTATCTTAAATCCCAATCCCGGGCGTAAAGTTAAAGCTATTTTTGTGAGAGAGGCAGTAGCTACGTACGATTAGCGTGCGACACATGCTCTGTTGCACGCACCTAATTTCTAGGTTCTATTTTTGCATTTTTAAGGTAAAAGGGTCCTTTCCTTCACCCTAATTCATCTATAACATAAAATTTCAGCCCCTAGAAGCATCAATTGCCTCTTTTTTTAAGTTTTCTCTCAAAACTAAAAACCCTAGACAACTCCAAGAACAAGAAATCATGAACCAATCCTTAAGTTCAAGATTTTAAGAAAATAGATTAGATTCAGGTTCCATCTTTCAAATATTATAATCGAAGGTACATGGGACTACTCTAAAAACCATGGGCGTAAGTTTAAACATTTTATCAAAATTAAAGATCCCCAATTATGTTTCATAATGAATTGTTCGATATTGTTTTCGAAAAATATACATCATGGGATTATTTCGATGAAAAATATATGTTGTCTTGAACAACTTTTCATGGAAGTTGAACTTTATCTATGTACATTTGATTTTGTATGCTTTGCAAAGTTTGAATGAGAGCATGAATGATCAAAACACATGATATTGTCGATTTTGATTGTTATGGGTTTTTTAAAGGCATGAACTTTGTAAATGAAAAACTAATTGGTGAATGATTGTTAAATGATCATGGTTTGGTAATGTTTGTGACATGTTGAGTATAAGTTTTCACATGATAAATGTTAATTATGTCAAATTAACAACTTCCTTGGATTTTAAGAAATTACAAATATAGGGTGACTACTTATTGATTCTGCAATTGTTAAGAGAATGTTTTGATGATGATTTTGAATGAAAGATTAATTGCATAACTCTCTCTCATCTAATGTTTAAAACGTAGGGTGATCACTAATATGATAATAAGTGAAAAGGGCTACAAATTGATATGATGTTATTTGATTGACTTGCAAGTCAGGGTATGACGATACCCGGTGATTTTATGCTCTTAACAAGATAAGTATCGAATGTTTTAAAAGTAAGAACATGCCTACTTTAATGAACTAGAAGTTGGGTTAAAGAGAGCTAGTAGGTTACCCGAAAAAGGCGTTTGAGTGTAAGGGCTCGTCGCTGGAAACCGTAGTTGCCGATGCGGTTCATATTATATTGTATCCTACATGGAAGGATGGTAAAATAATTAGGACATCTCACATGGGGGGATTCTTGTGGCATGCTCACATAGGGCGTATCATCATCTCCAACTCCAGGCAGCTACATGGATTACACGCTAGGCCATTGAGTCAATGGTGGGTTCTACATAGCCCGTGGAATTTAGAATTTGTAGGATGTACCGACTAGCTTCGAAGAATAATAAAGTGTGAGTCAAGGTTGTCAAGAATTGATTTAAAGATTATTAAATATGCCCATTTATATCTACTTATATTATGTTCACTGTTATTATGAAATGCTCTCATCTATTTTTGTATAAAACATGTTATTTTGAGTTGTTTCACAAACCAGTATATTTGTATTGACCACTCTATATTTCAGGATCTGTGACATAGTCCCGGAGTCCCGTTCAACTGTAGATTCGTGTGTCAGAAGTTGTAGTTGGTGAGCCTTCTCTATTCCGAAAGGCCTGGCCATTAAACTTTGTTATTTCTCATGTTTTACGATCTAACTGGGGGCCTAGTCCCAGTCTCTGGCCAGATGTTTACTTTCACAATGTTAGAGATTTCGCAGACTGGTGTCAAATATTTTATTGAATATTGTGAACTCTAATTTCATATTATTCCGTTGAACTAAGTGATTTGACCATGATAACATCTTTATTGCTTACTTCCGCATTTGTTAAAGTATAGGAATACTTTTTATGATTGCTAGAAAGAAAGGGGCACCCGCGCCTTCATGGTTCGTGATGCTCATTATGGCCAGGGCCTCAATTTGGGTCGTGACAAACTTGGTATCAAAGCACGGTTCATGGTCCCAGGGTGTCTGCAAAATCATGTCTAGTAGAGTTTTGCTTATTGTTGTGTTATGCACCATACTTATAATCAGGACGTTACCACACATTTAGGAGTTATTTCTGATTCTTTCATACTCTAGTTCGTGCTATATAGTCATCCATAAGAAAGTTATATGCCTCATTGTCGAGGAAATACAAATCTAAGAGTCTAGCTCCCTCAGCGATGTGGTTCTCTTTGATTGAGTTGTCCTTAAAATTATGAATTTGCATAAGGACTTTAGAGGAGTCTGTGATTGCCTTAAAGTGTGTTTATTTAAGAATATACACCTATTTGCATCAGTCGTGATGTTGAGCCTGATGTATGGACTGCATTCAGTCTCCTTTAATAAAAATTCTTGTTGGGGATTTGATGGTTAAGGATAATGATGTGTAGCAGAATGTTGGAACTGTATTTCCACCCGAATAGTAATGTATGTTAAAGTCTCACGACCTATTGGTAGTGAGATGGTCGGGAACTTGGTGACATGAAGTCACAAGGTTAGTAGCCAGAGTGAGGGTGGCATTTGTGTAAATAAATAATTTAAGTTGTATAATCATGGATTGGGGAGTGGGTTGCCATTGTATAGTGATAGACCAATGTGGTATAATAAAACAATAATGTACAGTATTATTTGTAGATTGTATGTTAGTTTGTGAAGGAAGATACAAAATATGATTATTATTTATTTAATATAGGGAAGGATCACAGAATGGATGGTTATAGTGGTTGTAGAAATCATTTATAGGCTGTGAATGGAAAGGGGTAGATTAGTTAATAAATGTAAGTAGTGACTCATTACTGTTTATTGAATTTTGAAGATCATTGTGATGTACAATTTGGTAAGTAAGTATGATGTGAGAAATTAGAATATGTTGATAAAATTGAAATGGGTTAGATTGCAAGGTTAAGAACGACTAAACCAATCGTGTGACTTTACCCCTTTGATGGTCTTTTCATTAGTAATGGATTTTGAGTTGTAATAGTGGGGCTGTTGAAGGGTTGTGTGTTACGACTCAAGTCGGCCCTGGCCATAACGAGCATCCCGAACCACGAAGGCTCGGACTCCCTTCTCTGTCTGGTAATCATGCACAACATTCATGTAATAAAGAAAGGATGCGGAAAATAAATCTTGAAGGAACCATGGTCATACTCTTAGTTCAATTTCAAAATAAATAAAGAAATCCAACAACATCTAGACAACATCGTAATCAATGTGTGAAATCTCTACTACATACGAAAATAAAAACTGTCTGAAACTGGGCCAAGGCCCCCAGTGGACCTAAACCAAAAATATATGACAAAGTCTGAAAGAAATAGGACTTTCGGAATAAAGAAAGCTCACTACTACACACTTCACTTCTGTCTGAAAACACTATGGCTTAGCAGGACCTCTAGACTGAGCCTCAGACCTTGAAAGGTAAGGGGTCAATAGAATTGTACTGGTACACAGAGCAAATCCAAAATAATAATCTTTATTCAACATAGGTTAGAGCAGTTAAAAAACCATTCATAAATATGACATATGATATGAAAACACATGGGTATTTGAAAAGACTCTGAACAATCATCCTTCATAAATATAACATATGATATTACAACACATGGGAATTTTAAAAGACTCTGAACAATCATCCAAACTCTGTGTCATACTCTATATCTTACTTCTACACTAGGAGTTATACCTTACAATTCTGCAATTCCATAGGCTATATAGAATCTTCCATTAACTCTGCAGCCAAGCCCCCAACCCGTGTTTGCCGCAAGTGTTGGATTCTCTATTTCTCTACTAAGCCACAGAGCTATCGCCAGCATACAATTTCCCTTTCGGGTGTCATAAACTCATTTTGGAAAATTGCAGTTTTGGTCAATGAGTCGATTGACTCGTGCCTTCTTCGGGTAACCACCTAATCCTCTTTAAGCCCATTTTTAACTCTTTAAAACATGTATTCTCTAAAATCAAACATTGAAAACTCTAGCTCTGTTATGGCATACGTCTATGTGGTATCGTCATAACATTGACTTGCAAGTCATATGTATGGGTCATTAATAGCATTTTTATAATTTCTTGTTTCAAAACATAAGGTTTGGGACCACCATATCAATAAATTAATTCAAAGAACTCTTTCTTTAAACTCATGTAAGCACATACAAGAAACACTGTATTTTCTTCAACATTTCAATAACATAAGGTTGTCTTGTCAAATTACTCAATCACATCAAATTATTTCTCTTTAAATCAAGGATATAGTTCTATCGAGAAAAATCCCTGTCATCATCTCTAAATCATGTTCAAATACTATGATATTATGATAACCACTTTCAAACCATAAAACATGCATTTCAAATCATTCCTGACAAGATCATAAACATCAATTCATCACAAGAGAGGTGCTTTATAATTTATTATCTCAATCAAATTTTCAAAACTCAATTTCAAACATATAAATATGAGTATAAATCAGTTTAAGGGGAAAGGCCTCAAGGCCAAAACAATACTATCATTGAAAGATTCAGGATGCATAATTTAAGACATATATTACAAAACCCCTTTATAATTTCATGATTGATAAACTTTAGATCATATTCAAGTGTTTCAATAATTCCATGTAGTTTTAGGATAAACCCCACGCACCTTAGTTGCAATGAATTCACGAAGAAATTTTGAAAAGATTTGACCTTTAGCCTTGATTGTCCAAACCCTTGTTGTTTTATCCCCTTGTGTTCTTGAAAGATGAATTTTGGAATCTTCAGAGAGTTACAACACTATTAATAAGCCTAAATTCATTGAAGGGTGATTAGGGACGGTTTTGGAATGTGAAAAAAATTGGTTGCCTTTAAAATGACTATAAAATAACATTTTTACGCCCTTGGGCCATAGGGCATGCGACGCATTGTCTATGGCCTAATCTAGGCAATGACACACATTTTTTATCTCCCAAAATAGGCTGGGTTTCACATTTCCCATCACCCAAAATGGGTTAGGCGACACATTACCCATGGCATAACAATTCCAGTTGCCTTAAGCGATTTGCTAGGTGACGCACTTGACTTTGCAAAGTTATAGATTTTCTCTCGGGTATCATATTTAGAAGAAATTTGTATCATTGGAAAGCTATTTCGAATACCATTCATTATTATTTATTAGGAACTCTAATTCATTATATACAAGAAGTTATTGTCGATTAAATTTGACCTAAGTTTTGACTCTAACTAAAATTAAAATGATAGAAAAGCTTCCAACTTGTCTTTGGGTTAAGGGACCTCTATTATCTAAATTCATTCTCAACTAGATTCCCACACTACATGATTGATCAAAACACTATATTTTCATTGGATTTATGGATTTGGGAACCTTTATGTGAAGACAATGCCGGTTTACGTTCTATCCCGAAATGCGGGGTGTTACATTATATCACCCTTGGGATCATTCATCCCCGAATGATGGATAGGTACTTATTGAAGCTCTAAAAGCGTAGGACAAAGAACTTAACTGTAACACCCTAAATATGGTACCCAAAATGCTACACGGTGCTCATGACCCTGAAAGACCACAAGTTAACCCATGATTAATATATGTACCTGTATACTACATAATATAACATAATAATTCAGAAACATGAACTGAAAGGCCATAAGGTTCAAAACTAAACATAAGCTAAATAATATAACATTTGAGTGGGGTAATGGAATATCCAAAACCAAAGCTGAAATCTAGTCTGCATATAGTCTGAAAAGCCTCTAAACATGTCTGAAACTGTCTAAGTACTCTTAATAGCGAGTTGATGGGACATATCCCCAACTAAATCCATCTAATAAACTTAATAATGAGATAATAATGAAATAATCATAATGTCCTCGAAGGATGAGGACTCACTTTGACTCTGACTGGTGAAACTGGAATCTACTGCCGATTTGGAACTCGTGTCTCGAAACCTATGGTATAAGAACACCATAGCGTGAATGCGTCAGTAAGATTGAATGTACTGGTATTCATGTGAGGTAGGATTAATGCATGGGGTTCATATACATAAACAAGAATAATAACTGACTACACTAACATGAGCATGTGAATACATGCATAGGACATAATAACTGGCACTAATATCATGATAACATGATTATTGAATCTGAATACTGATGACATGACATAATGATAACTGATATACTGATAACATGAATAACTATAGCTGACAGTCCTGAATCTAATGGAACTATCTGAGTTCTGTACTGTATCTGAGTTGACTATATCTAATAGTCCTGAATCTGAAGAACTATCTAAGTTCTTTTAGAGAGACTGATACTGAAACTGTAGGAAGTAGTCATTTAACCAACATTCCCCTAATGTGCCATTATGGCTGCATTGGGGTCCAATCTATAAACCCAATTAGAAGGGTGTCAATACCGCGCCACTGGTGCGGACAATATGTGAGTAGCCCTCCAATAAGTATTAACTCTAGTGAGAATGGTGGGAACCCTCATATAAAGGTTAAGCCACCTCATCTACCCTCATATAGCAGGATATGATGTCTTAACCTATGCTGGCTATATAGTTCTGGAATGCAAGGACTGCTTCTAGGAATTACACCCTCATATAACAGGTGAGTTCCCATCCTTGGGTTCACTCGGTGCTAATTCCTACTCCCATATGATTAGTCTTTGTACATGATTAACTGAAATGAACTGAACATGGAATGAGTTACTGAATTCCATTAACTGACAGAATACTACTGATATCAGGAAACAAACTGAGTTCATGAGATCATGGATATTTCCTTAGTCATAAGACTGTCTGAAGTCTAAGGATCATGGCTTGAATGAGAGTATCATGAAAATATGACATGGCTCTAGATACACAACTAATGTTTTGGTTACAACTACTCCTAGGACTCGATAGAAAGAAACTAACTTTGCATAGCTTACTCATGACTAATATCATAATTCATAATACATTTATTGAATCATTTCATCAAACATGTGATAGGCATAAACTTGTACATACATAGGGATATCATGATATTGTGATAATTAGGCAATTTTCCTTCATCTAGGCATTTAATTAAACATATTGTAGGCATAGTACATGTAAAACACATTATACAACAATTAAACATCATGCTTCAATTCTAATTTCATCTTTTGAGGGTTTAATCATAGGGTTGCATAAATCTTTTCTAAAATCACTAAACACACATAGAAATTATCACCCATGATGGAGTAGAATTCAATTTCTCACTTATCAACATGAAAGAAAATAGGAAAATCATGAAAACATGAAGAAAATCCATAAGTTGTAGTTGAAAAAGGGATTCTGGGACTTTATGGACGAAAGGGGTCCATGAACGAACATTATGCATACCTGGTTATAATTCTTGAACTTGAAGAATTGGAAATCCCTTAGTTTCTTGAAGAAGATCAGATTTTGTTCTTGGAGATTAAGGTTAGAGAGAAACCCTAATATTTGTTGTGAAGTTATAATAAACACAATAGCTGAAATCCTATATTATTGGGTATATATAGGCAAGTGATAAATGACCAAAATACCCATATTAAAATGACTTAAAATAACTGAGTGAATTATCTAATTATGGGGTGCAATGGTCTGTCGCTGGGTCGACGGTCCATCGGACCCCTCCGTCAAACTGGGACACAACTGGGACTCACTGCATCTGAGAGACGTAGGGTACAAATGGTCTATGGCTGGGTCAATGGTCCATCAAAAATCACCATCGTACATTTCCAGAAAGTTGACTTACTGCCTTGATGCGATGTCCATGGTCAATGGTCCATCGCTTGTCCAATGGTCCATCGCTTGCACCGTCGCACCTGGGCAGTTTTTTTCTACTTTCTATATTTCGGTCATAACTTTCTCATCTGACACTGGATTTTGATGAAATTGGTATCAATGGAAATCTTAATCAATTTCCCACGTGATGGAAAGTTAAAATCATAAAAATACCATGTGTACAGAAATAAATTTGTATTTCAAGGAAAGTCCTAATATCCTTGAGATGATTATAATCTTTAGAAAAGGCACGGGTATTGCAATATCTCTTTCTTGAGAACATTTGTCCTCAAATGAGACTAACTGAGAGGGTAAACAATAAGCTGAACATGAACTGAATATGAATATCTAGAACATGATGTCATGACTGACATGACTGACAAGCTGAAGACATAATACTGAACAGGCACATCTAATGCATGTGTAATTGATTCATGAATGCATAATTTAGTGTTTTGAAGAACCAAATTTTACTCACAATGAGAATGCATGCCTGATGCATAATTATATAACTAAACTGATACATATATACATGACTGAATATACAAAGGTACTTGATACTTAGTTTGTAATGGGAATATGAGCATAAAACTGAATACAAACTTTGGGATGAACACTGAACATAAAACTGAGTAAGCTTAAGGAGACCTGTTACCTTAATCTTAATCTGAGTTGGCGGGCAACAGGTGAGGATATGCAACACCCCATATTTTGGACTAGAATGAAAATTCATCATTCATATGCGTAGATGTTCCAAAAGCCTTGAATCCTATGTAAATTTCATGTGTTAATCAATTATGTAGTGTGGAAATCTATTTAAGCATTAATTAAAATGATAGAGGTTCCCTACCTCAAAGACAAGTTGAAAGGTTTCCTATCGTTCAAGTTTTAGTGAGTGTCAAAACTTTAGTCAAATTCAATCTAACATAACTCCTTGTATATATCAAAATAGAGGACCTACTATATGTCAAATGAAATTTCTTTGAATTATCTTTCGAATGATACCAATTTCGCCCAAATCAGATATCAGAGCAAAGAGTTATGCCCATTGTACTCCAGCATGTCAGCCTAGAAACTGAGTGACGACATTTCTGATAACTTATCACAAGTGTGATGACTTATCATAAATGTCATTAGCCTTAGACAGAAACCAGCTCCCGAGTGATGACATTTGTGATGACTTATCATAAATTCGATGACATTTCAGTCTTGGTCGTCAGCTAAGATTTTCAACAATTGGGAAGTGGTTTCGTAAGGGTATTTTGGTCTTTTTCTTCACCTCCCACGACTTATAAACCTCAAAAAACGTAACTTTCTCCTATTTTTCTTTATTTAAACATCTCAAAAATTCTGTCATACACTCTCAACCACAAGATTAAGGTTTTCTCTTAATTTTCTCTCAAGAATGACCTAGGGTTTCAACCCAAAGGTTCAAGAACTCAAGAATTCCTCCGTCAAGTCTCTCCAAACAAAGAAACTAAGGTATGCAAGTGTCGATTCTTGGGTTCCTTCCACCAAAGAAGTTTAAGAACCCTTCATAAAATTCTTAAGTTTATGTTTTCATGATATTTTATAATACATGTGAATTGAGGATGAAGTTCATGTTGATATTGAGTTTTAATTCATGTCTTGAGTGTAAAGATGCAAACTTTGACCCTAGTATGTGTTGATTATGTGATATTCATGACAAAGCCTCTTCAAGAAGCATGTTAACTTATATAATCATGTTAATTAGGGGTAATGAATTGTTGTATGAGAAAAGTGTGCCTCCTATATATTGGGTAGAATGCTTATATGAAGAAAATAATACGATTGTGGCATATTAGGTATAAACCCTCAACTTTGTGACAAGTAATGCATGTCTAGTGTTTGTTGTAATGCCAGGATGAATAAAGAATAGTATGTTGCATGTGTTTCCTATTCATATGGATTTTCATTGTTGAATAATTCATTAGACAATAGCATGCCTCTAAGTACAATTTACATGTTGAATGTTCCCAAGTGCTTAAAGTGATGTTGTGAAAAATAGACTACTCTTATGATGTTGATGTGATAGATTATTGTTGTGATATGGATGTTGGTTATATATTCAAGAACTCATGTTTGTCAGTTTCCTTCCATTTAGTTCTGGGGGTACTTGTACCTGAAAAATATAGTTGTGTGTCTAGAGATGAGTCATTTCAAGAGAATCTCAGTCGTGCTATGAATAGTAGAATCCAGTCAGTACAGACGTGAAGAAAATTCAGTAATCCTCAGTATTCAATCTATTCAAGCTCAGCTCTCGGTTCAGATGTCAGTAGTATTTGGTATTTGGATTAGATTCCAGTAAATATTAGCGAGTTACAGAACTCCGTAGTATTCAGACAGAAAGTAGAATTCAAACATATTCCATCAGATAATGGAACAAAGTGAAGTCAGTCAGATCAGTCAGGTAAGATAATCAGTAACTATATTCAACTCAGTCTAAGTTCAGTTCTAAGAATTAGTTCAAAGTCTTTCAGTTGGGAGTAGGAGAAAGAACTAAGCGGGTACAGGGATAGAAGCTCCCTGTTGAGAGGCAGAGTTGTTACTAGCAATACCTAAACTCTAGAACCGCGTAGCCAGTGCAGGATGTAAGATTCAATGATTAGAAAAAGGCTTATCACCCGTCATAGAGTCTTGAATATTATACTACCATAGGCTTGACTTCCAATGACGGTCACCTGTTAGATAGGCTTGACCATAGAGGTCTTTACATGTGGCACGGTATTGACACCCTTCAAACTGGGGTTACAGGTTGGACCCCACTAGTTTTGACTCGGGGTATGTCGGTTAAGTAAGAACTCCCATAGTTACAGTTTGAGTATCAATCTTCAGAGTAGAACTTAAAAATTAGGTCTATCAGATACAGTCATCTATGTCTATAAGAAACTCAGATAGGTACAGTGATTCATGGACCACCCGTTAGATAGGCCTGGTCTCACACAAATTTATTCAGTATTAATACTTCCCGAGACCACCCGTCAGGTAGGCTTGTTATCAATCTCAGATTCAATTGAGTATTCTAATTATCAGTTTCATACATCACCCATCAGTTAGTCCTAATATTAAGCTTAGTAAATCTTAATCATTATCAAAAGATCTAGAGGTCATCCTACTAGATTGGTTTGATCTTAGATTCAGCCAATCGATATCCATTATTAATAGACTCAGTCATCTAGTTTATCAATGTTAATTAATATGGGTATCAGTTTCAAATTCAATATCAGTTATCAGGTTCAGTCCCAGTATGCTTAGTCACAGTATGTTAAATAGTTATAAATTCTCTATATATGCTAATCCAGCTCATGCATATCATTCAGTCAAGTTGTGTTCATGCGTAAGCCATTTCATTAAGCTTTACCCCATTTGCATACTCAGTACATTCAAACTTATTGATGCATTTATGCTATAGTGTTTTATTTGACGCCATAGGTTCAGAAGCAAGAGATCCAGAGTACCATTAATAGTCCAGGCACAGTCAGCAACAGTATACGTAGCAGTGAGTCCTCATTATCCGAGGATGTTTCTTATTTTAGTAGTTCATTAGATTCAGTTTATTTTAAGTTGACGAAGTTATTTAGGGGATATGTCTCATCAAATCCACAATTTAAATAGTTAGATGTTTTTTAGACAGATGTATTAGTATTCTGTTTTTAGTTTTAAGTATTTAAGATATTTGAACCTTATGTAAAATTTTTGCTAGTTTCCATATTTATTTTATTGTATCATGCAGTGCTTAGTTATAGATATCAGAAGAGGGTTATATTGTGGTCCTTTAGGATCATGAGAACCGTGTGGAATTTCGGTTCTAGAAAATTGGGGCATTACCAACTTTGTATTAGAGCCTAAGGTTCAATAGTGTCCTAGGAAGTCTGAAAAGCTGCATCTAGTAGAGTCTTATGCATGGGTGTGTTGCGTGCCACATTTATATACAAGAGGCTATAACATGTTATTAGAAATAGTTTCCCTTCTTTCAGTTTAATTATTGTTTCTTTTCCATTTACAGAATATGCTTCCTCGAAAGAAAATAGGGAATCAGTCAACCCCTCAACCTGTTGATCCCCAAAATAATAGTCTGTAACATACCGAGTTTCAGGAATCTTTTCAAGTGCTAGCCCAAGGGGTGACAACTACAGTGCAGACCAATTATTAGACTGCTGCTCCTAAACAGTAGGGTGATGATGCAGCCGCAGCTATACTCTGTGACTATATCAGAATGAGCCCTCCCGGGTTCTTTGGGTCTAAGGTAGTTGAGGAATCGCAGTTATTTCTAGAGGACGTAAAGAAAATCACCCAAGTTCTGCATGCTTCTAAAGAAAAGAGAATAGAACTAGCCTCTAATAGGCTGAAAGGTATTGCTTATAATTGGTTTGAAGAGTGGAGGAAGGGTAAAAGAGAGAATGATGCTCCTATTACTTGGCAGACATTTCAGGATGCCTTCGTAGATAAGCTTTTCCCATTGGATATGAGATAAGCTAAGATAGAAGAGTTTTTGAACCTGAGACAAGGCTCCATGATAGTGAAGGAGTATTGTCTTAAGTACAATCAGTTAGCCAAGTATTCCCCTGAGTTGATAGCCGACCCTAGAGTGAGTATGCGTAAGTTTGTGACTGGTGTATCTAGGATGGTGTTGAAAGAGTGTAGAACCACTATGATTGATAGAAAAATGGATCTTACTAGGTTGATGATGCATGCACAATGGATTGAGTCAGATAAGATGAAGGAAATAGAGAGATCTAATAAGAAAGCCAAAACAGGTAGTCATAGTTTCTCGCAGCCAGGTTCACAGGGTGGAAACCGTTCTCACCATAGTCAAATATTTTTAGTCCCAACTCTATCCTTGGCTAGTGAACCTATACCTCAATTCAAAGGTGAAAGTCATGATGGGGCGCTAGGCTCCAAAGCCTAGGGTAGTGTGAGAAGTGAGTGTACCTATCCTCTTTGTGGAGAGTATGGCAAGAATCATCTAGGTGTGTGTAGAAAAATAGCAACGTATCTTTTGGATGTGTCAAGCTAGGCTACAGGATGCGGGAGCATAGAGTATCAGCTCAGATGGGTAGAGATTTGCGTCAGCGTCAGAACAGACCTTATACGCTTCAGGAATCTCAGATCTGTTCCTATTCAAAGGTAAAGTATCCTACTAGTCGATAGTATAACTCAGTTCATGCATCATGCATTATCTTCAGCTCTCAGATGTTTAGATATGATCCAATTCATAGATGCCTTGTGCACTGCCTCAGTAGTCCTTAAGTATTCTAGTGATGTAAGTATTTTTAGAGGGACATAGTGTCCTAAGGGAGAGATTCTCTATAACTCCTCGAAGTTATCAATTTCGTAAACCCAGTTTAACCCATAGATTCTTATTACGAGTTAGCATTAGTTATCATTGCACAATTAGTCATGCTTTGACGAGTAAGTTCAGTCAGACCTCCATGAATTAGATATGCATGTTCAGTAGAGAAAGTTTAGCTTAATAGTGTATTCAATCATAGGTTCATGAGAACAACTCAGTCAAGTATCCATGCATCAAATATGCATATCCGTCATGAGGATTTAGCTTATCAATATTCTCATCCGAGTATTCTATGCATCAGCTATACATGCATACTCTAGTGCAAAATTTAGTGTGTCAGTAATTTCCATCATATAGTCATGTTTTAGACATTCACATCCCATAGGTAAGTTCAGTTGATCAGTACTCATAGCTTATTAAGCGACATTCAAGGATGAATTATTCCAAGGGGGAGATAATGTAACACCCCACATTTTGACTAGATGTTCCAAAAGCCTCGAATCCTATGTAAATTTAGGGTGTTAATTAATTATGTAGTGTGGGAATATATTTGAGAATGAATTAAGATCATAGAGGTCCCCTAACTCAAAGACAGGTTGAATGCTTTCCTATCGTTCAAGTTTTAGTAAGCGTCAAAACTTAGGTCAACTTCAATCGAAGATAACTCATTATATGTATCTAATTAGAGTACCTAATATATTTCAAATGAATTATCTTTGAATTATCTTTCCAACGATACCGATTTCTCCCAAATCTAAAATCGGAGCAAAGAGTTGTGCCTACTTTACTCCAGCATGTCAGCCTGGAAAACTGACTGACAACATTTCTAATAAGTTATCATAAATTTGACAACATTTTAGTCCAGGTTCTCAACTAAGATTTTCATCAATAGGGAAGTGGTTTCGTAAGGGTATTTTGGTCTTTTCCTTTACCTCCCACGACTTATAAACCTCAAGTGACGTAACTTTCCCCTATTTTTCTTAGTTTAACATCTCAAAAATTTTATCATACACTGTCAACCACAAGATTAGGGTTTTCTCTCAATTTTCTCTGAGGAACGGCCTAGGGTTTCAACCCAAACGTTTAAGAACTAAAGAATTCCTCCATCAAGTCTCTCCAAATCAAGAAACTAAGGTATGCAAGTGCTAATTCTTGGGTTCCTTCCACCAAAGAAGTTCAAAAACCATTTATAAAATTCTTAAGTATATGTTTTCATGAGATTTTATGATACATGTGAATTGAGGATGAAGTTCATGCTGATATTGAGTTTTAATTCATGTCTTGATTGTAAAGATGCAAATTTTGACCCTAGTATTTGTTAATTATGTGATATTCATGAAAAAGCCTCTTTAGGAAGCATGCTAAATTATGTATTAATGTTAATTAGGGGTAATGAATTGTTGTATGACCAAAGGGTGCCTCCCATATGTTGGGGAGAATCCTTATATGAAAAAAATAGTACCATTGTGGCATATTAGGTATAAACCCTCAACTTTGTGAAAAGTAATGCATGTCTAGTGTCTGTTGTAATGCCAAGATGAATAAAGAATAGTATGTTGCATGTGCTTCCTATTCATGTGGATTTTCATTGTTGAATAATTCATGAGACAATAGCAAGCCTCTATATACAATTTACATGTTGAATGTTCCCATGTGCTTAAAGTGATACTTCCTTGATGATGTTGCGAATAATAGACTACTGTTTTGATGTTGATGTGATAGATTATTGTTGTGATGTGGATGTTGGTTGTATATTCAAGAAGTCATGTTTGTCAGTTTCCTTCCATCGAGTCCTGGGGTCACTTGTACCCGAAAAATATAGTTGTGTGCCTAGAGCCGATAAGTTCAGGAGAATCTCAATCGTGCTATGATTAGTAGAATTAAGTCAGTACAGATGTTAAGAAAATTTAGTAAACCTCAGTATTTAGTCTATTCAAGCTCAACACTCAGTTCAGATCTCAGTAGAATTCAGTATTCAGATCAGATTCTAGTAAAGATCAGTGAGTTATAGAACTCAGTAGTATTTAGACATAAAGTAGAATTCATATGTATTCCGTCAGAGACAGAAACCAAGTAAACTTAGTCAGATCAGTTAAGTAAGGTAATCAGTAACAATATTCAGCTTAATCTATGTCCAGTTCTAACAATTAGGTCAGAGTCTTTCAGTTGCGAGTAGGAGCTAGCACCGAGCGAGCGCAAGAATGGTAGCTACCCGTCAGAGAGGCAGAGTAATTAGGAGCATACCCTGAACTCTAAAACTCATAGCAAGCACAGGATGTAGGAGTCACTCATCAGAAAAAGGCTTGTCACCCGTTAGAGAGGCTTGACTATTATACTACCTTTGGCTAGACTTCCTACGAGGGTCACCCATGAGATAGGCTTGACCAGATAAGTATTTACCCTTGACACGGTATTGACACCCTTCCAACTAGGTTTACAGGTTGGACCCCACTAGTTCAGACTCGGGGTATGTCGATTAAGTAAGAAATCTCACAGTTGCAGTTTGAGTATCAGTCTTCAAAGTAGAACTCAAAAATCAGGTCTGTCAGATACAATCATCTATGTCTGTAAGAAACTCAGATAGTTACAGTGATTCATGGACCACCCGTTAGATAGGCCTGGTCTAACAAAAATTTATTCAGTATTAATACTTACCGAGATCACCCGTTAGGTAGGCTTGATCTCAGTCTCAGATTCAATTGAGTATTCTCATTATTAGTTTCATAGATTACATGTCTGTTAGGCCTAATCTCAAGCTTAGTAAATCTTAATCATTATTAAAAGATCTAGAATTCATCCTACTAGATAGGTTTAATCTCAAATTTAGCCAGTCGATATCCATTATCAGTAGACTCAGTCATCCAGTTTATCAGTGTTAATAAATACGGGTATCAATTTCAAATTCAGTATCAGTTATCGGGTTTACTCCTATTATGCTCAGTCACAGTATGTTAAGTAGTTATAAATTCTCTATATATGCTAATCCAGCTCTTACATATCATTCAGTTAAGTTGTGTTCATGCATAAGCCCTTTCATTCAACTTTACCCCATTGGCATACTCAGTACATTCAAACTTATTGATGCATTTATGCTATGGTGTTTTATTTGACCCCATAGGTTCAGAAGCACGAGATCCAGAGTACCCTTAGTAGTCCAGACTCAGTCAGCAACAGTAGACGTAGAAGTGAGTCCTCATAATCCAAGGTTGTTTCTTATTTCAGTACTTCATCAGATTCAGTTTATTTTCAGTAGACGGATTTAGCTGGGGGGACAAATCCCATCAACTCCACAGTTTAGACAAATCGTAGCGTTACAGGATACTCTGTACACATATCTACTTTTTCTTGCTGAGTAGCTCCCTCAATGGACTGATTTCACAAAATAACTTTAACTAGAGGGACTTCTTTGTTTCTCAATATACGAGTATGATAGTCTGAGATTTTGACTGGAATATCTTTATAAGAGAGGCTGTTCTGAACATCTATTCTCTGAATAGGGACTACAAATGATGGGTTACCTATGCACTTCTTGAGAAAAGTGACATAAGAGACTAGATGAACTGAGGCTAGATCTGAAGGCAATTCGAGCTCATAAGCTACTTTGACGAAGCGACTGAGAATCTTGAAGGGACCGACATATCGAGGACTGAGCTTTCCCTTCATGCCAAACCTCTTCACTCATTTCATGGGAGAAATATTTAGATAGATATGATCCCCGATCTAAAACTTGATATCTCTTCTATGAACATCTGCATAAGACTTTTGTCAGCTCTGAGCAACACGGTGTCTTTCTCTGATCAATTGGACTTTTTCAAAGGCGTAGAATACCAAGTCAGGCCCTATGACTGAGGCCTTACTAACTTCGCACCAACCAAATAGATATCTACATCTCCTACAATAGATATCTTCGAGTAGAGCCATATGAATACTAGAATAATAGCTATTACTGTATGCAAAACTCAATCAAAGGCAAGTGGTCATCCTAACTACCCTTGAAATCAATTGAACACGCCCTTAGTATATCTTCTAAAGTTTTAATGATCCTATCTTCTTAACCATCTGTCTGAGGATGAAAGGCAATGCGGAGATGAAATTGGGTACCAAAACCCTTTTGGAATGCTGTCCAAAAATAAGAGGTAAACTGGGTACCTCTGTCTGAGATAATGGACAACGGAACACCGTACAATCTAACCAACTCCCTGATGTAGAGTTTTGCGTAATCATCGGCTGAATAAGAGGTATAAACTGGAAGGAAATGGGCTGATTTGCTCATTCTATCTATAATGACGCAAACTGAATTATGCTAATGAAGAGTTCGAGGCAAACCCATCATGAAGTCCATGTTTACTTCTTCCCACTTCCAAGAAGGAATAATGAACTCCTGCATAAGACCACTAGGATTATGATACTCTATCTTAACCTACTGACATGTAGAGAACTTAGCCACAAACTCTGCAAGATCTGTTTTTATCCAACTTCACCAATAGATCTTCTACAAGTCGCGATAAATCTTATTGTTTCCTAGATGAATCGAGTAGCGCGCACCAAGCGCTTCTGCAAGAATTTACTACCATAAGTTATCAATACCTGGAACATTGAGGATACCCTCACAATGAAGAATACCATCTCCCCCTTTGGAGAAAACCTCTATTTTCTGATTCTGAACTAACTCTTTCAGCTTGACAAGGCTGGGATCCCTATCATTCCTTTCTTTCACATCAAAAACTAGAGATGATTCTGAACTACTCTGAAAACATACACCACCCTCTGAAAAATAGACTAAGCGAACGCCTAGACTAGCAAGCTGATGGACTTCCTAAGCTAACTTCTTCTTGCTTTCCTCAACATGAGAAACTCTACCGATGGATAGTCTACTGAAAGAGTCATCCACTACGTTAACCATACCCGGATGATAAAGGACACTCAGGTCGTAATCCTTCAAGAGCTCTAATCACCTTCTCTGATAAAGATTGAGATCTCTTTGAGAAAAGACATATTAAAGGCTCTTATGATCTATGAAGACATCTACATGAACTCTGTAAAGATAATGCCTCCAAATCTTCATGGCAAAGAATACAGCTGCTAACTCAAGATCATGAGTAGGATAATTCTTTTTATGGGGTTTAAGCTGTCTCGAGGCGCAGGCTATGACCTTACCATGTTGCATGAGGACACAATCCAAACCCACTATGGATACATCATAATATACTATAAAGCCATTTGAACCATCTGGATTAGCAAAAATTAGAGCTGAGGTGAGTCAAGTCTTCAACTCCTAAAAACTCTTCCAGCAAGGATTTGACCATTGAAACTTGACTTTCTTCTGAGTAAATCTAGACATAGGGGATAAAATAGAAGAAAATCCTTTAACAAACCATCTGTAATAGCCATCCAAACCCAAGAAACTCCTAATGTTCGATGGAGAGATAGGGAGAGGCTAATTTCTTACCACTTTGGTCTTTTGAGGATCTACTCTAATGCCATCACCAGAAATAATATGACTAAGGAATGCTACTAAGCTTAGAAAAAATTTGCAGTTACTGAATTTGGAGAATAACTAATGATCCCTGAGAGTCTAAAGAAAAATTCTGAGATGGTCTGAATGATCTTGCTCACTGTGGGATTAAACAAGAATGTCGTCTATGAAGACAATGGTGAACATGTCCAAGTACTATTTGAACACACAGATCATCAAGTCTATGAAAGTGGTTGGGGCATTGGTAAGACCAAATGAAATGACTAGAAATTCGAAGTGACCATACCGAGTATGGAAAGATATTTTTGGAATGTCACATTATCTAACTCTGAGATGATGATAGCCTGATTTGAAGTCTATCTTAGAGAAATCACTGGCACCCTAAAGTTGGTCAAACAAGACATCGATTCTAGAAAGAGGATACTTGTTCTTGACCTTGACTTTATTGAGTTGACGGTAATCAATGCATATCCTGAGAGAACCGTCTTTCTTGTGCATGAATAAGACTAACGTGCCCCTGGGGGAAATGCTAGGTCTGGTAAATCCCTTATCTAAGAAATCCTTCAACTGTTCTTTCAATTCTTTGAGTTCTACTGGTGACATTCTGTATGGCGGAATAAATATAGGTTGAGTATCAAAAAAATATAAATAACGAAGTCTATTCCCCTTTCGTGTGGAATTCCTAGTAGATCTTTGGGAAAGATATCCGAATATTCATTGACAACTAGAACAGATTCAAGACTGTGAGTCTCAGAATTGGAATCCTTAACATGAACAAAATAATAGATACATCCCTTAGATATTATTTTCCTTGGCTGAAGGTAGGAAACAAGCTGACCTATGAAAGTGGATACACTACCCTTCCACTCAAGGACATGTTTATTTAGGAACTGAAATTGAACTATTCTATTTCTGCAGTTGACTATGGCATAGCAGGAATAAAGCCAATCCATGTTGAGAAAAATATCAAAATTAGTCATCTCTAATTCGACTAAGTCTGCTGTAGTGACTTTCTGAAATATCATAACCGGGCAGTTCCTGTATACCTATTGGGCTATGATGGTTTTACACACTTGGGTAGATTCTAAAAAGGGCTCTGCTCGAATTTCAAGATTGATCCCAAAATTGACTACAATATACGGAGTTACAAAAGTCAAAGAGGCTCCTGGATCTATTAAACAATAAATATGCACATGAAAGATCTGTAACGTACCAACAACAACATTAGAAGAATTTTCCTGATCTTGTCGAGTTTGAAAAACATAGAGATGATTTGGGCGTTGTCCACTAGTAGCACTAGAGTTGGTACCCTGCTGAACTGAGGAGCGATTCTGTTAACCTTGAGGACCTAGATGATGACAGTCTCTAACTCTATGGACTGGCATGCCACAACAAAAACAAATGCCACTACCCACCCTACACATAACCTGATGGTGCTTACCGAAAGTCTGGCAAAGGGGATGGGTGTTGGCAGTGCTAACACTTCCCTGGGACTTAGATCCTAGTGCTCTATCTCTATTTCCCTCTCTGAACTTAGGAACTGGAGCACTGGTTGTAAAAGCAGCTGGAACTAATAACTTAGGACAAAACTAAGAGCATTTTTCTCCTTCTGATTTAGGCTGAGCAAAGTTGAAACTACCTATCTTCGCTCTCTTATTCTTCTTTTCCCTCATCTTAATCTTTTGCTGCTCTATCTACTGAGCATGGGTCATATGTATGGCTAAGGTCATATAACTATTTAGCATGGAAGATCTGAACTAATTAACCATGCTGTTTTTCGCCCCTGAGACGAACTTACTCATCTTTAACCTACTATCTGGAACCACATGAGGGGCATATCTGGCTAATTGAGTAAACTTGAGAGAATACTTATTCACTTTCATATTGCCCTGCCTGAGGTTAATGAACTCAAGGACCTTAGGTTACCTAAGCTCTAGCGGAAAGAATCGATCAAGGAAATCCAAAGAAAACTCCTCCAACTAAACTGACCCTACATTTTCTGCCATTTCTGACTTTCGCTGCTTGAACCAAGTATGAGCGATATCCTGAAACTGATATGTAACTAGCTCTGCACTCTTAATAGTAGTCACCCACATATTATCTGTGACCTTCGAAACCTGATCTAGGAATTCCTATGGGTCCTCATCTGTCTTAAACCCATGAAATTTTGGAGGATTCATTCGGGTAAAGTCCCAAAACCTAGCTGCAGTTGAATTAGCCACTGGGTTGGCTGGAACGACAGCTGGTCATTCATTATGGGTAGCTACAGACTGAGCAAGAGTGGTAAATATAGTCCTAAACTTTCCATGATAAAAATGATCGCCCAAAGGTTCTTCGGGCTTAGGGGCTGACATATTCTGAAATAAAGAGAAGAAGCGAATTAGACTAAGAGGTTAACTTGAGATTATGCTCACTGGCACGACATGAATACTGAAAGAGGGGAAACTGTTCCTAAGATATCTCATACCCTCCTGCACATAAATGTTGTGCGCAACACACCCATGTACAAGACTCTACTAGATGTGTCTTTTAGACTTCCTAGGACACTATTGAACCTTAGGCTCTGATACCAAGTTTGTAACACCCCGAATCTGGTACCCAAAATGCTATACAGTGCTCATAACCCTGATGGACCACAAGTTAACCCATGACTGATATTTGTACCTAAATACTGCATAATAATAAAGCGGAAATATGCACTGAAAGGCCATAAGTTTCAAAACTAAACATAAGATGAATAATATAACATCTGAGTGGGGTAATGGAACACCCAAAAACAAAGCTGAAATCTAGTCTGCATATAGTCTGAAAAGCATCTAAACATGTCTTAAACTATTTGAGTACTCTGAATAGGGAGTTGATGGGATATGTCCCCAAATAAATCCATATAATAAACTGACTAATGAGATAATAAAGAAATAATCATCATGTCCTCAAAGGATGAGGAGTCACTTCTACTCTAACTACTGAAACTGGAATCTACTACCGATCTGGAACTCATGTCTCTGAACCTATTGTAAAAGAACACCATAGCGTGAATGCTCCAGTATATTTGAATGTACCGTTATGCATGTGAGGTAGGCTCAAAGCATGGGGTTGATATGTATGAACAATAATAATAACTAACTAAACTAACATGATCATGAGAATACATGTATGGGACATAACAACTGGCACTAATATCGTGATAACATGATTACTGAATTTGAATACTGATGACATGACATAGTGACAACTGATATACTGATAACATGAATGACTGTAGCTGATAGTCCTGTATTTGATAGAACTAACTGTGTTGCGGATTGTGTCTGAGTTGACTGTATCTGACAATCTTGAATCTGAAGAACTATCTGAGTTCTTTTACTGAGACTGATATTGAAATTATGGGAAGTAGTCCTCTAATCAACATTCCCCTAATGTGCTATTATGGCTGCGTTGGGGTCTAATCTGTAACCCCAATTGGAAGGGTGTAAATACCATGCCACTGGTAAGCACAATATGTAAGTATCTCTCACGTAACAAGTAACTATTATGAGAATGGTGTGAACCCTCATATAACAGGTTAAGGCACATCATCTACCCTCATATAGCAGTCTATGATGTCTCAACCTATGGTGGGTAAATAGTTTTTGAACACAAGTCCTAATCTTTAGGAATCACACCCTCGTTTAATAGGTGAGTTCCCATCATTGGGTTCACTCAGTGATAATACCTACACCCATCTGATTAGACTCTAAATATGATTAACCGAACTGAACTGAACACGGTATGAGTTACTGAATTTTGTTGACTGACAGAATACTATTGATATCTTAAAACTAACTAAGTTCATGAGATCATGGAGATTCCCTGAGTCATAAGACTATCTAAAGTCTAAGGATCATGGCTTGACTGAGAGTATCGTGAAAACATGACATGGATCTAGGTACACAACTAATGTTTCGGGTACAAGTATCCCCAGGATTCGTTAGAAGGAAACTGACTTAGCATAGCTTACTTGAAATCATGACTAACATCATAATTCATAATACATTTATTGAAGGATTTGACCAAACATGCGATAGGCATAAACTTGTACATACATGGGAATTTCATGATAACTTACTAATTAGGCAATTTTCCTTTATCTAGGCATTTAATCAAATATATTGTAGGCATAGTACATGTAAAGCACATTATATAACAATTAAACATCATGCTTTAATTCTAATTTCATCTTTGGAGGGTTTAGTTATAGGGTTGCATGAATCTATTTCTAAAATCATTAAACTCATATAAAAATTGTCACCCATCATGAAGTAGAATTCAATTTCTCACTTATAAACATGAAAGAGAATAGGCAAATCATGAAAACATGAAGAAAATCTATAAATTGTAGTTGAAAAAGGGATTCTTGGACTTCATGGATTAAAGGGGTCCATGAATGAACACTATGCATACCTGGTTATGATTCTTGAACTTGAAGAATTGGAAAACCCTTAGTTTCTTGAAGTTGATTGGATTTTGTTCTTGAAGATTAAGGTTTGAGAGAAATCATAATATTTGTTGTGAAATTATAATGAACACAATGGCTGAAATCGTGTATTATTTGGTATATATAGGCTAGTGGTAAATGACAAAAATACCCCAGTTAAAATTATTTAAAATAACTGAGCAAATTATCCGACGATGGGGTGTGACTGTCCGTCGCTGGGTCAACGGTCTGTTGGACCTCTCCGTCGGACTGGGATAGAACTGGGACTCACTGCCTCTAAGTGAAGCTTGGGTGCGATGGTCCATCGTACCTCACCATCGTACATTTCTAGAAAGTGGAATTACTGCCTTGATGCGGCGTCCATGGTCGACGGTCCATCGCTTGTCCGATGGTTCGTCGCCTACACCGTCGCACCTGGGCAGTTTTTTTTTTGCTTTCTATATTTTAGTCATAACTTTGTCATCTGACACCAGATTTTGATGAAATTGGTATCGATGGAAAGCTTAATCAATTTCCTACGTGATGGGAAGTGAAAATCATAAAAATATCACATGTACAAAAATAAATTTGTATGTCAAGGCAAGTTCTAACATCCTTGAGATCATTTCATGCTTAAAAAGGCATGGGTATTACAGTAATATTGATTCTAACATTTTTCCTCAACAAAAAATATGCAAAGGAATCACACGATCCTTATGATAACCCCTTTGAAAATGGGTAGGAGCGAAACCCGAGATAGCAAAACTCGACATCGACATGAATCTTGGCATGTATTTTATGGCACATGATCAAAACATTGTAATACATAACTTTTCCCAAGAGTCCTTGGCCTGATTAAGATTGGTACAAGAGATGATATAAAGTTCTCGCAGAACATATGACTACTAGCATTCTCTATCTTACAAGCTACAATGAAAAGACTTAAACTTAGAAATATTACTTTTCTATACCCGAACATATTTCATCATTTGCAACTTACAATTCTTTCGTAACACATCTAACCACAAGAATTTGTGTCCCGTCATATAATACTTCTATATTGAAGCATAACTCAGAGGAAAGAGGTGCTATTTTAAACTACGGGACCCTGTACTCTAGATCATATTAAGAAATCATCTCACCTCATCACTATAATCCAACAAACTCAAGTCATAATTCAAAGAACACTAACTGCGTGGAACATTAGTTTGTGTTTTCATCAATCACAAAACTTCAACCTACCGCAACCACACCCCACTTTATGGACATCCCCACAAAGACCTGGAAATTAAATCATTTTCACTAAGATGCTCGCCATATACTTCCCTCCTAACTATTTCACGTAAGGAATATTCATCTTCTTTCTTCCCCTGCTCTTCTAACCTTAGCTCAAGAAACCACATCAACATCTTCACCTACAACAACATCTCCTCCCCCTACTAAAACATTTCTACGCTTCCACAACCACCGCCATACTAGAATATAGAGGGTCATTAAAGGACCCAAGAAAGAGAATCATGAAAGGGAGTAAAACTATTCGGTTATTGTAACACCCCGTAAAAGTCGTACATGGATTAGCCTTTAATAGAGTGCCCTTAGACTTAAAAACATGAAAATTGTTTTTAGTGTAATGAGGACTTAGAGTCATTTTAGCTGGCAATCTTTGGGATACAACTTTTCAACCTTACCGACATCCGTTTTTAGATTTTCAAGTTACGTTATGATTGGGCAAGCTCATATCACATCTCGGATAAGTTTCAGAATTTTTCGAAATGTATAAGGGTTTGTTTGGATTTCAAAACAGTATCAAAACGTATAGCCTATTGCGCAATTTTCAGCATTTCAAGGTCAACTTCAAATGATTATAACTCCCTGTATATAATGAATTGTATGAGCTATAACATATAAAACGAAATCTATTTGAGTCCTCTTTCAAATGAAGTTGGATTAATCCAATTTGAGTATATGATTAAGAAGTTATAATCGATTTACTCCAGCCTATCAAACTGTCAACTGAGGAACAGATTTGACATTAATTGTTCCTTAGGGGTATTTTGGTCATCCTCCAACCCTATATATACCATAAATACGGGAATTAATCCCTCAAACACCATAATACACATACTTTCTCCAAAATTGCTCAAGAACTCTCCTTAGGGTTTCAAAATAAAAACCCATATAGTTCAAGATTCGACCGTAGGTTTTCAAAGGTAATTACATATTTGGAATCACCAATCCACAAGCTTCAAGAAACATCTAGTATCTTTGGAAATAGAGGTACGTGGGGTTATCCAAAAATCTCATGGGTTTAGTTTTCATGAACATGCATGCTTTTAAATGGGGGTTCTCAATAAAATGCTAATATCTTTCTTTCAATACGATTTCTAAGTTGTTTTCTTTATGTCATGGGAATTGTTTACCTATATACTTCAATGATTGGAACCATGCATATGTGATTTGATATTTTCCATGGAAATTTGATAAATTATGAATGATAAATTGTATTCAAATTCCCATGATAATGTTTCTATACTCCATATTATATTGTGATCAACAAAAGAGAGCATGAATTTGAAATAAATATTGTTCACCACGCGTAAATGATGAAGCACCTTGGTTTTTACATGATTATGCATATGTGGGTGTGATATTGATGACTTACAAGTAGGGTATGATGATACCCTACAAAATACTATATGCGATTGAATAAAATGATATTTGAATGCATTGATTTTACATGAGAAAGGTGGATGCCCGAAGAAGGCGTTTGAGACACAAGGGCTCATCGCTTGAAGAATGTGTTTGCCAGCACAAAATATCGGTACCATGGTTTGTGGTCTTGCATACCTGATATTATATTATCCCAAATTAGGATTATGGTTAGGATCCATGCTTTATGGTCTTGTGCTCTACCATATTTAATTTGGGTCGACACACCATGTTTTGTGGTCTTGTGTGTCTCTCCCTCACTTATACTTTAATCTCGGCGGCGGCCGAGGTTTGACAGTTGGTGTAAATTATGTAGGGTATTCCACCTAGCTCAGTTGCATTTCATTATTATTGAGAAAAAAACTATTGCATTACACCCATGTGCTTTCAAATGATTTGATATGAAATTACTTTGTAATGGCTCTCAACCATACTTTGTAAAAATATTATGTTTTGTTTTGATATCTCTGAGTGCCAGTACTTTTTTTCTGACCCCCTCCCCTCTCCAACCTCTCAAGTTCAGAGGCGCAGTCTAGGGATCAAGAGAATCAGTAGAACTTTCAGATATAGCTGCAGAGACAAGTGGTGAGCCTTCTATGTTTCGAAAGGTCTTATTTCCTGCAGTCCTTTTATCTTATATTCAGTTTTTAGGTTTACTGGGGGCCTTGTCCCTGTTTTCAGATAGACATTATTTCAGTCATGTAGTAGAGATTTCACAGATGGCTTTAGAGATGTTGATTTAGATTGTGGGACACTATTCCCTATTTTCATTTTCATATGATTCTTGACCATGTTTCCGTTATATTGTGTTTCTTCTGCATTACTTTGATCATATGAATTAGTTGCATGATTATAGGGGTGTTTTGTGTCTTCATGGTTTGAAATGCTCGTCACGGCCAGGTCCTAGTTCGGGTCATGACAAACTTGGTATCAAAACACGATTCATGGTCCCAGGGTTTCTGCGAAATTACATTGAGTAGAGTCTTGTTTATGGGTGTATAGTGTGCCATACTTATAAGCAGGAGGCTACTAGGCATTTAGGAATGTCTCTTTATTTATGTTCTAGTTTGTGCAATAGTTAGAATGTTCCTCTTTCATGATCTAATTTGTGCTATGATGTCACCCATATGAAATTAAAGTTATCCCAAATTCTTTCCTTACTCTGATATTCTCAGACATGTCCCATTATTGGACTGATTCAAGTGCAAAAAGTTTAGAATATACATGATATAGTCCTTTCCGATTGAGTCCTATAAGATTTTAAATTGTGCAAGTACTCGATAAGAGTCTGTTAGTACATCAATATATGTTTATTCTAATGTAAATATTGATCCTGATGGAATCATGCATTCCAGCTTAAGGTATTAAGTGTATCTTGTCCCTCTCAAAATCTTGTTACAGATATGGACAATGTATAGCAGAATGTTGGAACTATATTTCTACCCGAATAGTAGCATAAATTAAAGTGTTGTTGTCATGACCTATTAGTAGTGATATTTGACCAAGAAGTTTGTGATATAAAGTCACAAAGTTAGAAGTTAAAGTGAGGATGATTTTGTGTAAAGGAATATTTCAGTTGAATAACCGATGTTTAAGGATGATTTACCCCTTTATAGTGATAAACTAATGTGGTAGCTAGCAGCGTCCGTGGATGGTATGTTAGTCCATGGAGGAAGTGTTTTACTTAGATTTTTATTTATACAGAAAAATATGTATATTCTTAGACCATTAAATACTATGTGTCAATTTTCTATCCCTTGTAATATGTAATCTTGTTATAATGATGGTTTTGAAAAAAAAAATTTAAAGTCTAGTGAAGCCGTGTGGGGCTCTTTTGATTCACTAACATAGTTGCCTTGTCATCCATCTAATTTTCTTGTTCAAAATACAAAACCAAAGTCTAGTGAAGCTGTGTGAGGCCTGTTTCGATTCACTAGCAACTTCTTGTCCAACTTGTTGTTCTTTTGTTGGTTTAATATATGCATTGCTGAATCTATTTGCATGAGATAAAGTTGGTAATAAAGTGATTCATCTTGTTGTATTGTTAGTAGAAGGTAGAGAAGGAGTTGTTAGTTAGGGTGATTTGTTGGTTGCTTGAATGTGAAAATGGCTATATTAGCGAGTAAGTTACGATTATAGACTCATGGTTGTTTGAGGAATTTGAAGGCAGTCTAAATGTATGATTGAGTGAGTAAGTATGAGGTGAGAAATCCGTATAGGTAGATACGATTGTATGGGTTTGTAGTATAAGATTATGGTTGACCATGTCTATTATGAGGCTTTAACCCCCTTGACCCTTTTTTCATTGGTAGTTGTAAACTAGTGCTACTTGTGAGAAGGTATGTAGTAGATTTTTGAGATATTTGGGTAGAATGCCCCAATTTGATGGATTACTATATTTATATTATGTTTCATTCTTCATTGGTGGTAGATGATTGATACTAAACAATAGGCTCGAATTTAAATGGTGTGGTGGTAAATAGTGGCAAGAGTTTGATGATGCATGTTTTCTGGGATTAACTTAGTAGGCTTGAGGTGATGAAATAGTACATGCTAACGGAATGATGATAAGGTAAAACGTTAGGTCATGATCGATTATTATGGTTATGAAGTTTTAGTGCACTAGTGTTTTGTGACGTTTACTTATAGTTTCCTAGTGAAAATTTTATGTAAGGTTAGGTTGTAAGTCATGCATAGCACTTGACATTAAGTTTGAATAGTTGAAGTTCATAAAGGTGGATGTGATGATTTCTTGATCAATGATGTTAGTTATACGAAAGTGATCTAATAGGCTTGAACGGTGTGTAAAATGGCTTAAGTTCAAATTGATTCGCAATGAAGTATAATGTTGTAGGTATAGTGTGTAAGTATGCCCAAGGCGATATAGAGTTGTGGCATTTCTCTAAGACTATTACATGTTGTGTGTGACTAGTGGTACCGTGGAGTTGCTAGTTGGAAAAAGACTAGTTAGATAGTATATGGTGTTCTAGATAGCCAAGTTAAGGAGCCTTGATTGATAGTGTTAAGACTTTTGATATGATCTCGATTCTCATGGTAGAGAGATATAAGTTTGGAGTATCAATATTGGTATGCTAGGACAGAAGTGGTATGGTTCATCAAAGGCTTGGTGATATCCATGTTAACTGTTAGAATCTAAGTTTAAGTTTTGAAGGTTGAACGGATAGAAATAAGTGTGCAAGCATTATACTATGACTATTGGTGGCTATGGAAAGATAGAGTGTATCCCAGAAGGTAGTCATTCGGGTTGAGTTTGATGATATACATGTGTTGTCATTTTTTTTCGGACCCTAGAGTACAGTAAGTGTAGTTCAGTTAGAATCTAGTAAGGGATCTCCCACACCCTAGATGATGACTTGAAGCCAAGGGGGAGATGATTGAATGAATGACCAAGTAAGGCTCTTAGATTCTAGCAGTGATGTAGTATGATTTAGAACATCAGAAAATGAGGGTGAATCTCAACCCATTCCTACCTCAGTATTTTTTTGTTATCCGGATGCTTACTCATGCCTTATGATTCAAGTCTATGATAATAGTTCATGATTCCGGTATATGATAGAGAGTCACATACTCTTCCAGTTCCAAGATAATGAGTTCTAGTTCATTCAAGTAGTCGGAATCACATTCCTTATGTTATGAACTCTAGTTGAGGGCATGCAACTCATGACGCATGTACTCACTCTTTATAGTGTGCTCAGTCCCGTATAAAGATCTTTTTCACGCTTGAGGTTCTTATGTTTTAACCTTTTAGTGGCCCTTCCTATGCAATGATAGTGGTGATGATGTAAATGTTCTTGTTGATGGAAGATAATAGTATGCTTGTTTAGATAAGGCCATAAGTATGAAGTAAGATTTGGGGCCAAGTCTTTGATACATGTGATGGTTAGTGGAAAAGTTTGTGTGTGTATGTCTTAGGGTAGTGCATGGGAGTTATATTAACAATAGTTTAGAAACTATGTGAAGTATGTTTTTATGTGTGGTTATAAATTAGGCTTGAATGACATTTTGGGATTGTAGCGGAAGGTCGCAATATGCATTAGCAACTTAGGATGTGGTAAGGCATGTTATACTTAGGATGTGATCTTTAAAGGAGATATAGAAGGTGGCATCATATGGTTTAGAATAATAGTGTGGTCTGGCATGTTGTATTTTTTTTTTGTGACTTAGAGTTAGGCTTGATCACGACGAAGGGATTAAGTTATTTCCGACATCAGTAAAAAGATTTGTCAATGCTCATATGAGAATTTTAAGTTGAGTTAAATGAATATGATATTTATTGGGAATAGTATAGTTAAGGGATATTGGGGAAGTGCTCTAAGCCTGAAAGTAAGAAGCTGTATTGCCAAAGGTCTGAAAATTCTATCCTAATACAGGAGTTATATGTCTATATTTCAGACTGCAGAGTAGTGTCAATGTTGTGATTTCCTCAATGGGATGTTTTGTTAATCCATACCCAAGATTCATGGTTCCCTATTACTGCTAGAGCTTCCTTAGAGAGAGTGTTGAAGAGAATACTCCAGTTAAGTATGAGGGTGTAATATAATTCAGTCTGTATGTCCAATAAGTTAGTTTAGCAGTCAGATTTGCATGACTTGTTTTCTCGTCTTTGCACTTATTCATGCTACTCGAAATCTCAGACATGCTACTAGTCCAAAATAGAGTATACCAGTAGTTATGAGTATAGCCCAGTTCATGCATCAAGCATTAAATTCAGATTCCAAATGTTCAGTTATGATTCAATTCGTAGGTGCCCTGTGCATCGCCTCAGTTTTTCGAGCATCTTAGTGAATTGAGCATTCATAGAGGGACATAGGTCCAAAGGGGGAGATACGCCATTCAGCTGCATGCATAGATTCTTATTACAAGCTCTGCACCAATTATCATTGTGTAATCAGTCATACATTCATACGTTAGTCCAGTCAGATATGCGTGCATTAGAAATGCATGTTCAATAGAAAAAGTTCAGCTTCTCAGTGTATTTAGTCCTAAGTTCATGAGAACGACTTATTCACAGATCCATGCATCAGATATGCATGTTCATTATGAGAATTCAGCTTAGGAATAGCTTCAGTCGTGTATTCCATGCATCAGATATGCCTTTCCGACATAAGAATTCAGAATATCAGCAGTTCCAGCCATATGGTCATGTTTCTGATCAGTGTATTTTTATTAAAGGACATGCTGTGTCCACGTTATTCCATATATTTAAGGCTTCAAAAAGTTCCTACCCATCATTCAAGGACGAATGATCCCAAGAGGGAGATAATGTAACACCCCGTAAAAGTCGTGCATGGATTAGCCTTTAATAGAGTGCCCATAGATTTAAAAACTTGAAAATTTTTGTAAGTGTAATGAGGACTTAGAGTCATTTTAGCTGGCAATCTTCGGGATACAATTTTTCAACCTTCCTGACATCCGTTTTTAGATTTTCAATTTGCTTTATGATTAGTCAAGCTCATATTATATCTCGGATAAGTTTTAGAATTTTTCGTAACGCATAAGGCTGCGTTTTGATTTCAAAACAGTAGTAAAACGCATAGCCTATTGCCCAGTTTTCAGCATTTCAGTGTCAACTTCAAACGATTATAACTCCCTATATATAATGAACTGTGTGAGGTATAATATTTCAAACGAAAGATCTTTGAGTCCTCTTTCAAATGAAGTTGGTTTAATGCAATTTGAGTATATGAGTAAAAACTTATAATCGATTTACTCCAGCCTACCAAACTGTCAACTGAGGGACAGATTTGACCTTAATTTATCCTTAGGGGTATTTTTGTCATCCTCCACCCCGATATATACCACCAACATGGGATTTAATCACTCAAACACCATAATACACATAATTTCCCCAAAATTGCTCAAGAACTCTCCTTACGGTTTCAAAATAAAAACCCAAATAGTTGAAGATTCGACCGTAGGTTTTCGAAGATAATTACATATTTGGAATCACCAATCCGCAAGCTTCAAGAAACATCTAGTATCTTCGGAAATAGAGGTACGTGGGGTTATCCAAAAATAACATGGGTGTAATTTTTATGAAAATGCATTCTTTTGAATGGGGGTTTTCAATCAAATGCTAATATCTTGCTTTCAATACGATTTCTAAGTCGTTTTCTTTATGTCATGGGAATTGTTTGCCTATATACTTCAATGGTTGAAACCATGCATATGTGATTTGAGATTTTTCATGGAAGTTTGATAAATATGAATGATAAATTGTTTTCAAATTCCCATGATAATGTTTAGATACTCCATATTAGATTGTGATCAACAAAAGAGAGCATGAATTTGAAATAAATAATGTTCAACACTTGTAAATGATCAAGCACCTTGGTTTTTACACGATTATGCATATGTGGATGTGATATTGATAACTTGCAAGTCGGGTATGATGATACCCTACAGAATATGATATGCGATTGAATAAGATTAAATTTGAATGTATTGATTTTGCATGAGAAAGGTGGATGCCCGAAGAAGGCTTTTGAGACACAAGGGCTCATCGCTGGAAGAATGTGTTTGCCGACACAGAATATCGGTACTATGCTTTGTGGTCTTGCGTACCTGATATTATATTATCTCAAATTGGGATTATTGTTAGGAGTCATACTTTGTGGTCTTGTGCACTACCATATTTGATTTGGGTCAAGACACCATGCTTTGTGGTCTTGTGTCTCTCTCCCTCACTTAAACTCTAATCTTGGCTGCTACCGAGGTTTGACAGTTGGTGTAAATTATTTAGGGTATCCCACCTAGCTCAGTTGCATTTCATTATTGTTGAGAAAATACTATTGCATTACACCCATGTGCTTTCAAATGATTTGATACAAAATTGCTTTATAATGACTCTCAACTATACTTTGTAAAAATATTATGTTTTGTTTTGATATCTCTGCGTGCCAGTACTTTTGTGCTGACCCCCTCTCCTCTCCAATCTCTCAGTTTTAGAGGCCCAGTCTAAAGGTCAAGAGAATCAATAGAACTTTCAGACAGAGCTGTAGAGACAAGTGGTGAGCCTTCTATGTTTCGGAAGGTTTTATGTCCTACAGTCCTTTTATCTTATATTCAGTTTTTGGGTCTACTGGGGGCCTTGTCCTAGTTTTTAGATAGACATTTTTTCAGTCATATAGTAAAGATTTCACAGACAGTTTTAGAGATGTTGATTTAGATTGTGGGACACTATTCCCCATTTTCATATTCATATTCTTGACTATATTTCCATTATATTGTGTTTCTTCTGTATTACTTTGATCATATGAATTAGGTGCATGATTACCAGACAGATAGGGGTGTTTCGGGTCTCCATGGTTCGAAATGCTCATCACAGCCAGGCCCTAGTTTGGTTCGTGACAGTTATAACATATACTTATTTCCATACTCAAGGTGGGACATGAGTTGAAGATGCAGTACAATCACAGAGTTTTTCATATATCAAGTGTTTGGATAAAAATTGCAGAGTCGTTCTAGCATAAAATCAACATAGCACGAGTTCTTAGTGCAACCACAGTGAGAAACATGAGAGCTTACTTCATAAGTCTTATAACATGAGTGTGGAATTCATGAAGTCGACGATTTAGGCAAGGACTACTACTCGAAGCTATCGGTTCTCATTTTTAGAACTAAAACAGTCAAGAGTTCACACAACTTTAGCATTTTGGCTAATCCCAACATAAAATGAATCGTTAACATACGAAAAAACATAGTTCCTTAGAACCAATCATGATTTTGGGAAACATATTTATTGTTCATGAGCAACATAACATAGAGTTTCGATACTTAGAATATTTGATCATCGAGGGACATTATTTTTTCTAGTTTGGAAGTCAGGACATATCATGTATTACATAGAGTTCTCAAACCTTGGACATAGGTAGGACTTGGATACATAACGTAAGGCATTAACAGAGTGTCCTCGTAGACTGAGTAGGAGGAGTTTGCTTGAATTGTTACAGATTTATCCTGAATCTTACTCGAAAATTGACACCGTAAGAAAATTTGAGAACTACTTTAACTCTTCATCTCCCCCTTGTACCATAGTCATAATCCTAGACTTGCAGACATAACCTCTCATCAAATATATATCCACAACTCTCAACGTAGGAGATATACCACCTTACACATTACCACTAATCTCTCTAGGATAAACTATACTTTGTAGGTCTTGTTTTCTGAAAATACTACTCCTACTTTCACTAGCCTCTACACCCATCACCCTACAACCCATACTTACGTAAACAAGATGCACCTACAATCAAGAACCATGGATACTAGTTGAAGTATTGAGCCTCCCAATATCCACATACCTATTCACAAAGGGGTACCAATATACACATGAACACAAACTCCCCTCCATAGTTTTTTTACAAGGACACTAAATTTATTTTTATTCTAGAGCATCCCCTTCAGGTGCATGAATACTAAAAACCTCCAAAGTCATCTATTTATGTCTAACATTATCAGGGGCATAGACAACTATGCTTCTAGGCACACAACACTTCATCTTCAACTCCTTAGAATACTTAGCATTACACCTCTAATCAAATAACTTGTACCTTAAGAAAATTTGTAAAACTATACCAAAGGCGTATATTTCCCACTCATATTTTCTCAATTCAACTCTATAACACTATAGAACAACTCTCCAAACTTCTCCATACCACAATTTCAAGAACACAAACTAGGTATGCAAAACACATATATACATAAATGCTAAACTTTCCCTTTTTAAATATACTCTAAAGGAAGTGCTTTCCAAGAACTCTACTCTTAAATTTTTTTTTTACTATCCTCAATCATCATTAACTTACAACTTGCAGTCCCATGAGCATACACAACCTTACTCTTTTTCACATAAAAATTCACTCTCCACTACTTAACCTTCTAACATTAGAACGTTAATCGAAAAACATATATCATAAAATCCTACCTAACGCCATACTACAAGGGGAAACTTATTCTTATATACTTACGTCCTTATCAACCTAATGACTCACCCACAATTCATTATGTTAATGTTGTTCCTCATATACATATATACCTCATAAATACCACTTAAATCTATCATAAATTATCAACCTAGGCTGTTTTACACATCCCATCAAGACTGCTAATTAATTCCAAAAAAACATGCATAATTAATCTTAAGCTACTACTCTTACCACCACATTCTACATCTAAAGTTCAAGCCTATAGTCTAGCAACAATCACGTACCACTGGTGAAGCATGCAGCATATTATATGTCACGACCTGAGCCTAGGCCCTAGCCGTGATAAGCATCCCAAACCATGAAGGCCCGGAACACCCACTCTCTATCTGGTTATCATGCACAACATTCATAATCATAATAAAATACGGAATTGAAACTGAGTACGGAAAACATGGTCAAGTTCTGCAACATTTCTGAATAATACTAACTGACATCAGTCTGCGAAATCTCTACTAAGAACACAACCATCTGTCTGAAAAGAAACTAGGACAAGGCCCCCAGTAAACCAAAAACATAATAAATAAAATAATGTCTGACATAATTAGGCCTTCCGAATAATAAAAGGCTCACCACTGTGAGATCAAGTCTGCAAATCTGAGAATGTCTACTGAGTAGCTGGACCCCTAGACTGTGCCTCAGAACCTGGAAGGAGGGGGGGTCATCACAAAAGTACTGGCACGCGAAGTAATCCAAAAATAGTATAATGGAACATACATATATAGATATATATATACATATTAAGTGAAAGCAATTTTTTTCATAAAGACATAATGTATAAAACTATTTCTGAAAAATACATGGGCACTTTCTGAAAACATGTAACCTGTCTGTATATTTCAAATCATGATCTGTGTTTTACTTCTGAGTTAGGTGGTATTCCCCAACAAGTCTGATATTCCAAGGGCTGTATGGAATCCACAATTGACTCGGCGGGGAAGCCCCCAAGCCAAGTGTGCCGCAAGGGTTGGAGTGTCTGAGTCTGATACGCCACAGGACATTTAATTCAGCGCATAATAGTATACACGGGTTGGCAAACCACGGTTTTAGGCAATGAGTCGCTTGAACTCAAGCCCTCTTCGGGAAACCACCTAACATCTCTGTATGCCCATTTTTAACCTTTTCAGTACATGCAACATTCTGAATGTCTAAAATCATGAAAGTCTGAAATGTCTGTTAGTCTAAGTCTGATATGGCATTAGTCTGAATTGGTATCGTCATACCAAGACATTGCAAGTCATGATTTTTCTGAGACATAATGTATTAAGAAAGAGCTTTCATTCAAAACATAGTTTAGACCACCAAAACATGTAACTGATGTAAAAGATTTCATATTCCGAAACTTAAAGTTCAATTCATGCAAAAATTTCATCAAAAACCTGGTGGTCAAATGTCTTTAGCAAGTTCATGTATTCAAAATTGAAACACATTCATTCATATATGTATATAAACTGTCAAATCGCTTTGGAGATGGTCAAAAGACCAAAACAATGATGTTAAAAAATCTTATACATAAATATATATACATAATTTAAAACCCCATTCTAAAACATGATTTTTCTATGCCCATGAGAATTTAGGAAAAACAAACCCGCGTACCTTCTTCTCCAAGAATTTTTGGGAGTATATCGAATCCTACGTCGAGAGGATTCCAAATCTGTAATTTGTTTTATGAACCCGTGGTTAAATCTTGAGTTGCTTGGGTTTTAAATGTTGAAACCCTAGGGAGAGTTCTTGAGAAAATTTGAAGAATATAATGATATTTTGGCTCTTTAGGGATTTAATCGCGTGTTTAAGTTGATAGGAGAATGAGTATTTATGGAAATGCCATTAAAATCCGGATGGACTGAACATTTTGGCCGGGCGCGATCCAGCAGGCGGCACGGGCTAATCGCGCGCTACCACTGGATCGAATTCCAAACGAGGCCTTAGGCTCGTCCAAAAATTCTGAATTTTCTCCGAGACGTACTACAACCTTGCCCCATCGTAACTCAACAAAAAAATCCAAAAATGAAGGTCGGGAAGGTCGAGAAGTTGTATCCCGAAGGTTGCCAGCTAAGAATGAGTCTAAGTCATTTCAACACTCAGAAGAATTTAAAACATAAGTCTAAAGCTCAAAAATTACAGTCTAATACATGCATGACTTTTACGGGGCGTTATATTATCCCCCCCTTGGGATCATTCGTCCCTGAATGATGATGCGGGAATAGTCACGCACGATTTCAAGCAGATTCATACATAGAAGGAAACATAAAGCAAGAATTGTACGTTCCAATTCGTTATTTGCTGGTTCAAATAGGCTTGGGTATCTCACTTTCATGTCATGCTCCGACTCCCAAGTTTCTTCTTCAACTTTCTGATTTCGCCATAACACTTTAACTGAGACTATCTCTTTACTCCTCAATTTTCTCACTTGTCGATCTAGGATTTCCACGGGCTCTTCCTCGTAAGACGAGGAATCGCCCACCTTGATCTCATCAATGCGCACCACCAAAGAGTGATCTACGATGCACTTCTTCAATATGGATATGTGGAATATTGGATGAACAGAACCCAAACTTTCAGGCAATTCTAATTCATACGCGACTCCACCTATTCTTCTTACAATCTGATACGGGTCTATATGGCGAGGCCTTAGCTTACCCCACTTCCCAAAATGCATAACTCTCTTCATGGGAGAAACTTTGAGGAAAACCCAATCTCCAATCTCAAACTCTAACTCTCTTCTTCTGACGTCGGCATAGGATTTCTGACGACTCTGAGCTGTCTTCAGTCATTCCCTAATGAGTTTCACATCCTCCATTGCCTGATGAACAAGATCAGGCCCATACATCTACATCTCACCTACATCATACCAGCCTATTGGAGACCTACATCTCCTACCATACAATGCCTCAAAAGGTTCCATCTTAATACTAGAGTGGAAACTGTTGTTATAGGCAAACTCTATCAGTGGCAAGTGATCAACCCAACAACCTTTAAAGTCAATCACATAGGCCCTCAACATGTCCTCCAGGGTCTGGATGGTGCGTTCAACTTTCCCATCAGTCTGAGGGTGGAATGTTGTACTTAAGTTCACCTGGGTACCTAAACCTTTCTGAAATGATCTCCAAAACTGAGAAGAAAACTGCGTACCTCGGTCGGATATAATGGAGACAGGCGCTCCATGCAAACGGACAATTTCTGCAATGAATAGCTTAGCATAATCTTCCCCCTAATAGTTAGTCCTGACAGGCAGAAAGTGAGTTGACTTGGTCAGCCTATCTACAATCACCCATATAGAGCCATACTGATTTCGGGACTTCGAAAGTCCTGTAATAAAGTCCATATTGATCATTTCTCATTTCCACAAGGGCAACACTATTTCTTGGGAAGTACCTCCTGGCCTCAAATGTTCTACTTTCACTTGTTGGCAATTCAAGCACTTAGAAACAAAGTTAGCCACATCTCGCTTCATATTATTCCACCAAAACATAGATTTCAAATCATGGTACATCTTAGTAGAACCAGGATGAACAACATACCTCGAGGTGTGAGCTTCATCAAGAATTCTTTCTCGAAGCCCGTCGACATTCGGAACACATAATCTACCCTGAAACCTCAGAATGCCATCACCGCCAATTTCCAAAGACATCACCTTCTGTTGACCCACATCTTTCTTGATTTGCATCAAGATGGAATCTTCAACCTGCTTCTCCTTCACTTCAGCACAAAGGGATGACTTAGCTAACTCATGAACAATCACTCCTCCGTCTTCGGAATCTAACAGTCGCACTTGCAGATTCGCAAGGCGGTGAATATCCTTCACCATCTCTTTCTTTTCTTCTTCTACATGAGAAAGGCTGCCCGTAGAGAACCTGCTGAGGGCGTCGGCTACAACATTTGCCTTGCCCGGATGGTAATGCAGGCTCATATCATAGTCTTTCAGAAGTTCCAACCTTCGCCTCTGCCTGATATTCAATTCTTTCTACGAGAAAACATACTGCAGACTCTTGTGATCAGTGAAGATATCAATATGAACACCGTTCAAGTAGTGCCGCCAAATCTTAAGGGCAAACACCACAGCCGCTAACTCCAAACCATGAGTAGGGTAGTTCCACTCGTGCACCTTCAACTGCCTAGATGCATATGCTACCACCTTATCATGTTGCATCAAAACGCAGCCAAGTCCCACACGGGATGCATCACAGTAAACCATAAAACCATCAACACCCTCGGGAAGAGTCAAAACAGGTGCAGTGGTCAGTCTGTCTTTCAACTTCTCAAAACTATTTTCGCATAAATCAGACCACACAAACTTCACCTTTTTCTGAGTCAGTTTAGTGAGTGGGGCTGCTATGGATGAAAAACTCTCTACGAACCTTCTATAATAACCTGCCAAACCTAAGAAGCTCCGAATATCGGTTGGAGTCGTGGGTCTGGGCCATTTTCTCACTGCCTCAACTTTCTGGGGGTCCACTCTAATCCCGTCACTGGACACAATATGCCCTAAGAAGGCAATAACATCTAACCAGAACTCACACTTGGAAAATTTGGCATACAACCGATGATCCTTAAGGGTCTGAAGAATGATTCGGAGGTGATCGACATGATCCACCTTACTCTTAGAATAAATCAAAATATCATCAATAAATACAATGACAAACGAGTCAAGAAACTGACGGAAAACTCTGTTCATAAGATCCATGAAGGCTGCAGGGGCATTAGTTAACCCAAAGGACATGACAAGAAACTCATAGTGACCATATCGGGTTCGAAAAGCTGTTTTGGGAATGCCTGACTCCCTAACCTTCAACTGATTATAGCCCGAACGAAGGTCTATTTTTGAAAAACATCTAGCACCCTGAAGATGGTCAAAAAGATCATCAATCCTAGGAAGAGGATAATTGTTTTTAATTGTGACCTTATTCAACTGACGGTAATCTATGCACATACGAAGGGAACCATCTTTCTTACGCATGAAAAGTATAGGTGCAACCCAAGGAGATACACTGGGGTGTATAAATCCCCTATCTAGGAGGTCTTCCAGCTGCCCTTTCAACTCTTTTAGCTCGGCGGGAGCTATTCTATATGGCAGAATAGAAATGGGACGGGTATCTGGCAACACATCAATACCAAACGTTATCTCCCTATCAGGGGGTATTCCTGGGAGATCTTCGGGAAAGGCTTCTAGAAATTCATTCACCAAAGGGACAGACTGAAGAGGAGGATTTTCAACTTTAGAGTCCTTGACTCAAATAAGGTGATACAAGCAACCCTTAGAAATGAGTTTTCGGGCTCTGAGATAAGATATAAAGTGCCCTTTGGGTGCTAAAGAATGTCCCTCCCTTTCTATCATTGGTTCATTCGGGAAAGAAAAGGTAACTCTACGGGTCCTACAATCGAATATGGCATAGCATGAATGGAGCCAATCCATCCCTAAGATAACATCAAATGCAACCATGTCCAACTCTATAAGGTCTGCCACCGTATCCCGACTACCAACATTCACCACGTAACCCCTATATACCCTTCTAGCAATAATAGAATCCCCCACTGGGGTGAAATAGAAAAGGGTTCAGAAATCACACTGGACTCAAACCCGAAACCAACAGCCACATAAGGGGTCACATAGGATAAGGTAGATCCGAGATTAAGTAACACACAGACATCACGGGAAAAGATTCTTAACGTACCGGTAACAACATCTGGGTAAGCTTCCGCCTCCTAGTGGTTGGTCAAGGCATATAATCGATTGCGAATATTCCCGACAGTTGATGTGGCGCCCTTCTGAGATGGGGGTGGCGCTGTGGAATAGCCCTAAAACTTTGCACCACCAGCACTCCTCCTAGCAGATGGACAATCGCTCTGAAAGTGGCCTAACTGACCACATGAATAACATACAAGTGTGCCCAACTGACATTTCCCCGGATGATTCCAACCATAATTTTCACATCGCGGGTAAGTGCGATGCTGCTGAGCCACACCACCCTGCAACTGAGTAGCTGGTGCTCTTGATCCATGAGGAGTCTGAAAGCTCTGAATCTGTCTGTTTGCAGGGGGTCTGGGCGCTGGGGCGCTAGCTGCTGACTGTGTATTATTCCAAAACCTCGTCTTCTTCGACCATCTAATTCCCCAGTTACCACTCTGTGGCTTACTCTGGTGCTGGTCCGCAGATTTGACTCTTTTGGCTATCTGTCCTTCTCTATAGATTCAGCGATCTTTCTCTTCTTCTCTTCCACCTGATGCATGTGGACTGTCAGTCTAGCAAAGTCTAACTCCCTATTCAACATTGCCCCCTGGCACTCAAGTACCAGGTTATCAGCAAGGCCGGATACAAATTTCCTCATTCGGGCTCTCATATTGCTAGTCAATTCTGGTGCATAGCGGGCTAGTTGATTAAACTTCAAAGTGTACTCCTGTACACTCATACTGCCCTGCTTCAGATTCATGAACTCTTCTTCTTTGGCCTCTCTCAACTCTAGAGGAAAGAATCTGTCAAGGAAAGCTTCTACAAACTCACCCCAAACTATAGGCTGAGCACTCTCACCTTTTGCATCTTCCCAGTCTTCATACCACTGATTTGCAACATCCTTAAGCTGATAATTTGCCAATTCCACTCCTTCAATCTCATCTACAAGCATTACCTTAAAGATCTTCTCCATCTCATCCACGAACTCCTGTGGATCTTCCTCCACCTTTGTACTAGTGAACTTAGGTGGATTCATCTTCATGAAATGCCCGACTCAAGTAGACTAAGACGTAATGGATGCAGACCCAACATCTTCCGATCGTTGAGCCTGGTTAGCTATCAGCTGTGTCAGCACATGGATAGACCGTCTGAACTCTGCATTTGAGATATCTCTCTGAGCAGTTGGTGGACGATGGACATTAGTCTGTGGAGCCCGAGGTGGACTGGTTGGGACTGGACGAACTCCCGGAGTAGGGACAGGTTCTGGCGTGGAAGCTCTATTACGGGTCCGCATCCCATGGGTGGGACGGACCACATCTGCCTGATCACTCTGATCGATGTTGCGACGGGGAGGCATAGTCATTTTTTTGAAATACAAGAGATCATTTATTAGGGGACAGTTTAGACTCTGAAGCACGAACTGAATCACCAAGAAGGGAAACATTCCTAAATCTAAATGCCTAGTGGCCTCCTGTTAATAAGTGTGGCACGCTACACACCCATAAACAGAACTCCACTCGACGCGATTTCGCAGACACCCTGGGACCATGAACCATGCTCTGATACCAAGTATGTCACGATCCGAGCCTAGGCCCTAGCCGTGACGAGCATCTCAAAACATAAAAGCCCGGAACACCCACTCTCTATCTGGTTATCATGCACAACATTCATAATCATAATAAAATGTAGAATTGAAATTGAGTACGGAAAACATGGTCAAGTTCTGCAACATTTCTGAATAATACTATCTGACATCAGTCTGTGAAATCTCTACTAAGAACGCAAACATTTGTTTGAAAAGAAACTGGGACAAGGCCCCCAGTAAACCAAAAACATAATAAATAAGATAATTTCTGACATAATTAGGCCTTCCAAATAATAGAAGGCTCACCACTGTGAGATCAAGTCTGCAAATCCAAGAATGTCTACTGAGTAGCTGAACCCCTAGACTGTGCCTCAGAACCTGGAAGGAGGGGGGTCAGCACAAAAGTACTGGCACGCGAAGCAATAGAAAAATAGTATAATGGAACATACATATATATATATATACATATTAAGTGAAAGCAAATTTTTTTATCAAGACATCATGTATAAAACAGTTTCTGAAAAATATATGGGCACTTTCTGAAAACATGTAACCTGTCTGTTCATTTCAAATCATGATCTGTGTTTTACTACTTAGTTAGGTGGTATTCCCCAACAAGTCTGATATTCCACAGGTTGTATGGCAACCGCCATTGACTCGGCGGGGAAGCCCCAAACCCAAGTATGCCGCAAGGGTTGGAGTGTCTGAGTCTGATACGCCACAGGACATTTAAGTTAGTGCATAATCGTATACCCGGGTCGGCAAACCACGGTTTTAGGCAATGAGTCGCTTGAACTCAAGCCCTCTTCAGGGAACCACCTAACATCTCTGTATGCCCATTTTTAACCTTTTCTGTACATGCAACATTCTGAATGTCTAAAATCATAAAAGTCTGAAATGTCTGTTAGTCTAAGTCTGATATGGCATTAGTCTGAATTGGTATCGTCATACCAAGACATTGCAAGTCATGATTTTTTTGAGCCATAATGTATTAAGCAAGAGCTTTCATTCAAAACATAGTTTAGACCACCAAAACATGTAACTGATGTAAAGGATTTCATATTCCGAAACTTAAAGTTCAATTCATGCAGAAATTTCATCAAACACCTGGTGGTCAAATGTCTTTAGCAAATTCATGTATTCAAAATTGAAACACATTAATTCATATATGTATATAAACTGTCAAATCGCTTTGGAGATGGTCAAAAGACCAAAACAATGATGTTAAAACATCTTATACATAAATATATATACATAATTTAAAACCCCATTCTAAAACATGATTTTTCTATGCCCATGAGAATTTAGGAAAAAAAACCCCGCGTACCTTGTTCTCCACAAATTTTTGTGTGTCTATCAAAGCCTACGTCGAGAGGATTCAAAATCTGTAATTTGTTTCACGAACCCACGGTTAAATCTTGAGTTGCTTGGGTTTTAAATGTTGAAACCCTAGGGAGAGTTCTTGAGCAAATTTGAAGAATATAATGATATTTTGGCTCTTTAGGGATTTAATCCCGTGTTTAAGTTGATAGGAGAATGAGTATTTACAGAAATGCCATTAAAATCCGGATGGACTGAACATTTTGGCCGGACGCGATCCAGCAGGCGGCGCGGGCTAATCGCGCGCTGCCACTGGATCAAAATCCAAACGAGGCCTTAGGCTCGTCAAAAAATTCTAAATTTTCTCCGAGACGTACTACAACCTTGCCACATCGTAACGCAACAAAAAATCCAAAAATAAAGGTCGAGAAGGTCGAGAAGTTGTATCCCGAAGATTTCCAGCTAAGAATGAGTCTAAGTCATTTCAACACTTAGAAGAATTTAAAACATAAGTCTAAAGCTCAGAAATTACAGTCTAATACATGCATGACTTTTACGGGGCGTTACATTATACTAGTCCATCAAATTGGGAAATCAACTCAAAATACTCATTTCATTTAACTACTAGCTACAATCGCAACCCCTCCAAGACATCACTATTATATCTCAAAATCCACTGCATACCTTCTCACATGAAGTATCAGTTTATGACTACAAAAATAAAGACAATCTAAAGGGGGTAAAGTCATAATAGGGATATTCAATTCTAATCATATAACATGACCCAACCCAATCTTTTCTACCTATTCTACTTTCTCACCTCATACTTATTTGCCCAAGCATAGATTTAGACTACCTTCAAATTCCACATACAACAATGAATCTATAATTACAAATTATTGGCTAATCTAACTATTACCATTCATATCTTATAAGAGGTTTCTATAACTACCATGACTATATACTCTAGGCTCCTTCCCTAGTTTTGCATAGATAACGATCATAGCCAAACACTTCCTCTATTGAATACCTTACAATCTACAAATATTACTACCACATTAGTCTATCACTATAAAATGAAAAATCATCTCTCAATCAATGGTTATATAACAAAAAAATATTTATATACACAAAAGTCACCCTCACTCTGACTTCTAACCTTGTGACTTCATATTACGAACATCTTGCTCCAATCTCATTACCATTAGGTTATGACACTTTAACATACACTACTACTCAGGTGGAAATATAATTCCAACATTCTAACCCATCATTCCTCTTATGAATGACATCTACAATAAGAATCTTGAAAAGGGGTAAATACACTTCAAACCTTAGGCTTAATCTCATGATTGATGTATATAAAGGTATAAGCTTGAATCAACACACTTTATAGCACTCATGGACTCACCTAAAGTCCTTGTGCAATTTCATAATCTTTGATTACTCATTCAAAAAGGATAATACCATTTAGATTCAAGACTCTTGTACTTGAATCAACTCAACAATGAGACATATCTGAGAACATCAGATAGGATTTGTGATAACTTAACTTCTGCCCTAGGTTGTATACCCTACAATACTAAAATTCCATGGGCTATATGGAATCTACCCTTAACATGCCAGCCAATCCCCTAACTCGAGTTTGTCACAAGGGTCGAAGACTCTATTTCTCTACTACTCCATAGGGTCATTGCCAATATATAATTTGTCTTTCAGGTGTCATAAATCCGTGTCGAAAAATTACAATTTCCATCTATGAGTCAATTGACTTATGAATTCATCGGGTAACCACCTAATCATCTTAACACCCATTTTAAACTCTTTAAAACATGTATACTCAAAAATCAAACTCTGAAAACTCTAGCTCTGTTATGGCATATATTTATATGGTATCATCATACCATTGACTGAAAGTCGTATCTCTGAGCCATTAATAGTATTTTTATAATTTCTTCTTTCAAAACATAAGGTGTGCGACCATTGTATCAATAAATAAATTCAAAGAACCCTTTCTTTAAACTCATGTAAACACATGTAAGAAACTCTCTATTTTCTTCAACATTTCAATAACTTAAGATGTTCCTGTCAAATTACTCAATCACATGAAATTCTCTCTTTAAATCAAGGATATAGTTATATCAAAAAAAATTTATCTAATCATATCTAAATCATGTTCAAATACTATGATATTATGATAACCACTTTAAAACCATAAAGCATGAATTTCAAATCATTCCTGATAAGATCATAAACTTTAATTCATAACAAGAGAGGGGCTTCATAATTAATGGTCTTAATCAAATCTTCAAAACTTAATTTCATACATATACATATGAAGATAAATCAATTTAATGGGAAAGGCCTCATGGACAACACAATAATTGCATTGAAATATTCAAGACACATAATTTAAAACATAGATTCCAAAACCCCTTTATAAATTTATGCTTGATAAACTTTAGACCATATTCAAATGTTTCAAGAATCCGGTGTAGTTTTAGGATAAACCCCACGTACCTTAGTTTCAATGAATTCACGAAGAAATTTTGAAAAGATTTGACCTTTAGGATTGATTGTCCAAACCCTATTTATTTTCTCCCCTTGTGTTATTAAAAGATAAATTTTGGAATATTTGGAGAGTTAGAATGCTACTAATACGCCTATATTCATTTAAGGATGATTAGGTACAGTTTTGGGATGTGAAAAGACTTGGTTTCCCTTTAAATGACTTAAAATGATATTTTTACGCCCTTGGGCCATAGGGCATGCGACACATTGCCTATGGACTAATCTAGGAAATTCCACGCATTGTTTATCACCTAAAATAGACCGGGATTGACATTTCCCATTTCCCAAAATGGGTTGGGCGATGCATTACCCATGGCACAACAATTTTAGTAGCCTTAGGCGATTTTCTAGGCGACACACTCGAATTCTCAAAGTCATAACCTTTATCTCAGGTATTAAATTTAGGCAAAATTATTAACATTGAAAAGCTATTTTGAAGACCTTTCATTTCATATATAGTAGTCACTCTAATTCCTTATATACCAGAAGTTATGGTTGATTAAAATTGACCCAAGTTTCAATGCTCACTAAAACTACAATGATAGGAAAGTTTCCAACTCGTCCTTTGGTTAAGGGGCCTCTATGATCTCAATTCATGCTAAACTAGATTCCCAAACTACATGATTGATTAACACACTATATTTGCATTGGATTTATGGATTTTTTAACATTTACTCGAAGAAAATGATGATTTACGTTCTAGCCCAAAATGCGGGGTGTTACATTGTGATTGTAGGTAGTAGCTAAGTGAAGTAAAGTATTTGGGTTGATTTCCCAATTTTATGGGCTAGTATAGTATGTGACATGATTTACCGAGGGTATATTATTGAGGATAGACAATAGGGTTAAACCTTAGACGTGGAGTTTAGTGGTGAGAATAATAGCTTAAGATTAATGATGCATGTTTTATGGACTAATTAGCAGGCTTGATATGATGTGTGAAATGGTATAGGTTGATGATTTATAAAAAGTTTAAGTCATAATCGTGAGGTATATGTGTACATGAGGACTAGTGTTAAAATAATAAATTGTGGTTGAACCATTAAGTAGATAAGAACATGAGTATATGGGAATAAGTTGAACCCCTGGTAGAAGGTTGCTAAATAAAATTTTATGTGTATAAGTATTTTGTGTACTTAGATTTAATTCTTGAATCTTGTAGTATGGAGATGTCTGGGAAGATATTGTATGGTGTTCTTTAGAATTGACTCGAGGAAAAATAAGTAAGCAATATGCACCCTTGGTATAGTCTTACAAATTTTGTAAAATGTTAGGTTATGTGATTAGAGGTGTAATAATAGTATTCTAATGAATTAAAGATGGAGTGTTAATTATTTATAAGCGTGGGTGTCTATGCACATGAAAATGTTAGTCATAAGCTGATGACTTTAGGAGTTAGAAGAGATTACAATTAGTGTCCCCGAAAGGGATGTCCTAGAAAATAATTTAGTGTCTTTGAATTAATGACTAATGAGAGGAGTTGATGTTCATGTATATACTGATACCCATTTTCTGATAAGGAATGTGGATGTGTGCTCTCATGAGAGTGGGAGTTGTAGAGTGATGTCTATAGAGGCTAGCGGAAGTTAAAAGTAGCATTTACAGAAAAGCAAGGACTCTAGGGATAGTTCTTCAATGAGAGTTTAGAGTTTAAGTATATGGTGATGTCTCATTTGTGTTGAGAGTTGTGACTAAAGATTTTGATGTGACGTTATGTCTGCAAGTCTAGGAGTGTCATTTTGATCTAAGGTTGAGATGATGGGTTAAAGTAGTTCCAAAAAAAAATTCATTGTGTCAGGGTCAACTAAGAATTATGATAAACTAATTCCTATTCCTACTCAAGCATACTCCTCCTACTTCTATTTTAGATATTATTCTAAAATAATGCCTATGCCCATGTCTGTGGTACGAGTTCTCTATGGACTTATGTTTATGATCTGACCTCCAAACTAGAAACAAGTATGTGTCTCAGTAATCCAATCTTTCATGTATTCAAGACATATGTCATGTTTTTTGTGATCTATGAAAGTCTATATCTCTCAGAATGCTTGGTCCCAAGAAAATATGTTTCAATATGTCACCAATTCATTTTGATGGCGGGATTAGCCAGAATGCTTAAGTGGTGCAAACTCAAGACTTTTTTTGGTTCTAAGTGTTAAAGAAAATGACTTAGTCACATTTTTGAGATCCTAATATTTAATGATTTTATTTTTGACCTTCTCGGGCTTAGAATGTTGATTTGTAGGTTGATTCATGATTGCTCGTGTCAAGGGTACATCTCAGGTAAGTTTTGAAAATTTCAAACGAAGGTAAGGGCATACTTGGAAGTCCAAAATAGTAGTTGCTGCAATTAGCATGCGAACCATGCTCTAATCCATACCTGGGGTAACATGTCCAGCATATGGCGCACGCTCCATTTTGATGTTCTAGAGCATGTGACGCACGCTCCCAAAAAACTTTTACCTTTCAGTTACATTTTCCTAGGGAATTTGGGACAATTCCACCCACTTTCATTCGGCTCATGTTTCCCACTATGGTCTTTTATAAGTAATCGTACTATGTTGTGTTTGTGATAGACGTCTCTTTATTTGCAATTCAGAAACTTTATATATGAAGCACTTCATGTCTATTCTATCATGTGTTCACCTTATATGCCTCCTCGAGTAGTGCAATAAGTATAAGTTATAGTCTAACAACTGTTACTTCCATTCATGATGTGCATGATCGGGTTGCTTAATGACCCACCGTAGAGTAGAGTGCTGGTGGTTGTGGAAGCATAGTAATGTGTTAGGTAGGGGAGTAGATGTTCTTGAAGGTGAAAATTTCTTATGTGATTTCTTGAGCTAAGGCTGCAAAAGAAGAGGGAAGAAGGGGGAAGAAGGAGATGAACTTTCATTACCTGAGATAGTTAAGAAGGTGCTATATGGAAAAAACCTTAGTGAGAATGATTGAAATTGTTGGTCTTAGTGGGGAGATCTATGCAGTGGGTATAGTAATGATTAGGCTTGAATGTTGTGGTTGCTGAAAACACAAACCCATGTGCTATGCGGTTAGTACTCTCTAAATTAAATCTCGAGTGTGTTTATAGCTATTGATAAGGTGAAGAAATATTCTAAAAGTGATGTAAAGTACAGGGTCCTGTAGCTTAAGTTAGAACCTTTTAACTCCGATTTAGGCTTCAACATAGAAATACTAAGTAGTAGGACTCAAATTATTGTGGCAAGATGTGTGATTGGATAAGTGTAAGTTGGGGAGTCTGAAGTATGCTATTTATTGTTTAGGGTATAGACGATTAGTGCCTCTAAGTTTAAGTCTATTTGTGGTACTTTGTAAAGTGGAGAATGCTTCTAATCCTATGTTCTATGAAAACATTATTTTATGATTAGTACTGATGTAAGCCAGTCTTGTTATCAACAAATTAACTCATGCCTCATGTTGTGGTAATTAGTGTTCTTAGAGTTTGGGTGCAAGATCATCCTTACATAAAGTCTCACTTCCTCATGTTTTGTGCTTACACGTTTCGCTAGGGGTTGTCATGAAGCTTATTTGATGCCGTTACATATTTTGTTAAGAATAAAAATGTTCAATACGAAATTAAATTCTTTGTTCTGAACTTTTAGAGCTTCAAAAGGTCCCTACCCATCATTCGGGGATGAATGAACCCAAGGGGAGATAATGTAACACCCCATATTTTTGGGCTAGAATGTAAATTGTCACTCCTACGGATAAAGGTTGTAAAATCCATAAATCCTATGAAAATTTAGTGTGTTAATCAATTATGTAGTGTGGAATCAATTTGATAATGAATTGAGATCTTAGAGGACCCTCAACTCAAGGGCGAGTTGAAAGTTTTCCTATCGATTGAGTTTCGGTGTGAATTTAAACTAGAGTTAGTTTCCTTCGACCATAACTTCTTGTATATATCGATTTAGAGGGCCTACTATATATCAAATGAAATTTCTTTGGGTCATCTTTCCAACGATACCAATTTCTCCTAAATCTGATACCCGAGCAAAAAGTCTAGGCATTTTCATGAGACAGGCAGAAGCAGCACACGATTAGCGTGTGATGCATGCTTTGTTGAATGCACCAAATTTTCAGGTTCTGTTTTTTCATTTTTAAGGTAAAAAGTGTCCTTTCCTTCACCCTAATCCATCTATAACATAGAATTTCATCCCCTAGAAGCAGCAATTGCTTATTTTTTTCAATTTTCTCTCAAAACTGAAAACCCAAGCCACCTCCAAGAACAAAAAATCAAGAACCAATCCTTCAGTTTAGGATTTCAAGTAAACAAATCAAGATTCGGGTACCATCTTTCAAATCTTATAATTGAAGGTATGTGGGACTACTCTAAAAACCATGGGTGTAAGTTTAAACATTTTATCAAAATTAAAGATCCCCAATTATGTTTATAATGAATTGTTCGATATTGTTTTCAAAAAATATGCATCATGGGATTGTTTTGATGAAAAATATATGTTGTCTTAAACAACTTTTCATGGAATTTGAACTATAATTGTCTATATTTGATTTTGTATGTTTTGTAAATTTTGAATGAGAGCATGAATGATCAAAACTCCATCTTTTATCATGATATTGTTAATTTTGATTGTTATGGGTTGTTTAAAGGCATGAACATTGTAAATGAAAACCTAATTGGTGAATGATTGTTAAATGATCATGGTTTGGTACTGTTTATGACATATTGAGTATATGTTATCACATGATAACTGTTAATTGTGTCAAATTAAAAACTTCCTTGGAGTTTAAGAAAGTACAAATATGGGGTGACCACCTTTTGATTCAGCAATTGGTAGGACAATGTTTTGACGAAGATTTTGAATGAAAGATTTATTGCATAACTCTCTCTCATCTGATGTTTTAAAGTTAGGATGAGCAGTAATATGATAATAAGTGGAAAGGGCTACAGATTGATATGATATGATTTGATTGACTTGTAAGTCAGGGTATGATGATACCCGATCATTTCATTCTCATAAAAATATATGTATCAAATGTTTTAAAAGTAAGAACATGCCTACTTTAAAGAAGTAAAATTTGGGTTTAAGAGAGCTAGAGGTTACTCAAAGAAGATGTTTGAGTGTAAGGGCTCATCGCTAAAATCATAGATGTTGATGCGGGTCATATGATATTGTATTCTATATGAAAGGATAATAAAATAATTAGGAGATCTCACATGGGGTGATTCCTATGGGGTACTAACATGGGGGTATCACCAGCTCCAAATCCTGGCGGCTACTTGGATTGGAAGCTCGGCCGCTGAGTCCAGGGTGGGTTCCACATAACTTATGGAATTTACATTTGTAGGATGTACCGACTAGCTCAGAAGAATAACAAAGAGTGAGTCAAGGTGGTCAAGAACTTATATAAAGTTTATCAAATGTGCCCATGTATTTCTACTTATATTATGTTCACTGTTATTCTAAAATGCTCTCATTTATTTTTTTATAAAACATATTATTTTGAGTTGTTTCACATACCAGTACGTCTATATTGACTACCATATATTTCAGGATCTTCGACAGTCTCGGGGTCCCGTTCAATAGTAGATTTGTATGCCAGAAATTGTAGTTGGTGAGCCTTCTCTATTCTAGAAGGCTTGGTCATTAAACGTTGCTATTTTTCTTGTTTTATGGTCTAACTGGGGGCCTTTTCCCAGTCTTTAGACAGATTTTGACTTTCACAGTGTTAGAGATTTTGTAGACTGGTGTCAAATGTTTTGTTGAATGTTCTGAACTCAAGTTTCATATTATTCTACTGAACTAAATGATTTGACCATGTTACCATCTTTATTTATTAATTCCGCATTTGTTAAAGTATATGAATGTTTTGTATGATTGCCAGAAAGAAAGAGGTGCTCGGGCTTTCATGGTTTAGGATGCTCATTACGGTCAGGGCCTCGGTACGGGTCGTGACACATACCTCATTTTCTTAGCGATACAAGTCTAAGAGTCCAGCTCCCCCAGTGATTTTGATTCTCTCTGATTTGAGAGGAGTCTATTAGTGCTTCAAGGTGTATTGATTCGAGGGTATACGTTTATCCTGATAAAATCATTCTTTTCAGCCTGAGGTCGGGATTGTATTCAGTGCCCTTTCAAAAATTCATGTTGTAGATATCATGCATAAGGGTAATGATGTGTAGTAGAATGCTGGATGTATATTTCCACCCAAGTAGTAGTATATGTTAAAGCTTCATGACCTATTGGTAGTGAGATGATCCAAAAGTTGGTGACATGAAGTCATAAGGTTATCACTTAGAGTGAAGGAGACATTTGCGTGAATAAATAGTTTTGGTGGTATAATCATGGATTGAGGAGTGGGTTGCCATTATATAGTGATAGACTAATGTGGTAGCAATATTTGTAGGTTGTATGGTAGTCTGTGAAGGAAGTGACTAAATATGATTTTTATTTATTCAAATTAGGTAAGGATCTCAGAATGAATAGTTATAATGGTAGTATAAATCATTTATAGATTTGAATGGAGAAGAGTAGATTAGTCAATAAGTTATGGGTAGAGACTCATTCATGTTTATGGGATTTGGTGATAGTGAGAATATATGCATGGGTAAGTAGACTTAATGTGAGAAGGTATGTTATGGATTTTGAGTTGTAATAGTGAGGTTATGGAGAGGATATGATTGTAGGTATTAGTCAAGTGAAATTTTTCCCAACTTGATAGAGCAGTATAGTATGTGGCATGCTTTATAGGTGGTACCTGATTGATTGTAGACTATAGGCTTGAACATGGGATGTGGGTAGTGGTGGATAGTAGCTTAAGATTAGTGATGCATGTTTTGTGGGAATGAATTAGTAGGCTTTTTGTGAGGTGTGAAATAGTTTAGATTGGAAATTTGTGGGAAAAAAGGGAGTGGATAATTGTGATATTCATGCACTTGAGCGCTAGTGCTAAAATGATGAATTGTGGTTGAGTCAATAAGGTGATAAGAGTGATAATCATACAAGAATAAGTTGGGCCCCAGATAGCATGTTGTTCAATAATGTTGTATGGTATAAGTGTTATGTGTAACTAGTTTATATTTTTTAATTTTGTAGTACCAAGAAGTCTAGGGAGTTGTTCTATAGTGTTCACTAAAATAGAACTTAAGGAAATATAGGTAGGCAATATGCGCCTTTGGTATTGTTTTACAAATTTTGTTGAGATGTAAGCGATGTTATTAGAGGTTTAATGCTAGTATCCTAAGAAGTTAAAGATAGGAAGTTAAGTTTTTAGAAGTATGGAAGAATATGCCCATGATAACGTTTGTCGTAGGTCGATGATTTTGGGGGATAGAGAAAGATGACATTAGTGTCCCTGGAAGGGGGATGTCCTAGAAATAAATTAGTGAGTTTTTATTTCAAATTATTTTGGAGAGTTGTGGTTATAAATTTTATAAGGGGATATGTCCGTAAGTCTACGAATGTGACTTTGATCTAAGAGGGATATGGTGAATTAAGGTAGTTCCTGATTGTTCTCAGTGTGGGAAGTTGCGGGTAGGAACCATGATAATCCTATTTCTACTCAAGCATAATCCTCTTACTTCAATTTAGGAGAGTATCCTTCTAATGTCTTATGTCATCATTCCAAGTCATTCCTATGCCTATGGTTTGAGTTCTCTATGGACTTATGTTTATGATCTGACCTCCAAACTAGAATCAATTATGTCTCTCAGAAATCCAGTCTTTCATCTATTCAAGCCATATGTTATGTTGTTCGTGATCCATAAAAATCTATGTCTCTCATCATGCTTGGTCCTAAGAAAATATGTTTCTATATGTCAATAAATCATCCTATGTCAGGTTTAGCTAGAGTGATAAAGTTTATGCAAACTCAAGGCAAATCTCAGTTCCTTAAATGAGGAGCAATCGCTTTAAGCAGCAAACCTTTGTCTTAGTTGTAATGTAACACCCCATAGCATTCTCGACTCAATACCACTCTTAGTTGCATGTATAGAGAGCTTACAACCTAAATTTTTTATATAATTGTTAAAAGACTTAGTCATATTTATGAGTGATTAACTTCCATGATATTCAAATTGATCTTCCGACCTCGAGAAGTAGATTTTTAAGTTGATTCATGATCAAGGGTGTAAAGGGGGTTTCTCAAAGAGTTTCAAATTTTTTAAACAACTTTTGAGGCAGGTTTGGATGATCAAAATAGTGGGCCAATATGATGTCGATGCGTCGCGCTAGGAATAGCGTTGGAAAGGACCGATGCGGCGCGTCGCTTCACGCATTGGGTGCCCAGTTCGTCTTAGTGATTTCTGGGTCTAAGAGGGTAAATCAATCTTTTTTCCTCATTTTATCTTGAAATATGCACCAATATTTTCTCACTGTACTCTATCCTATGGATTCATGTTGTATTGTGTTTCTCCGAAAATATTCTCTACTTATGATCCAGACACTTGATATACGTAGAACTTCGTGTCTATTTTATCATGTCTTCATTTTATGTTCTTCCTTGAGTAGATTTACGGGTATGGGTTATAATTGAGTAGTGTTTCTCCCATTCATAATGCTTGTGCTCAGGTCCCTTAATGACCTTCCATATGATAGTATGATGGTGGCAGTGGAAGCGTGGTAATGTTTTAGGTAGGGGAGTAGATGTTTTTGAAGGTGCAAAAAAAATTGATGGCATTCTTGAGCTAAGGTTATAGGGGAAAAGGCAAAATAAGGAGATAAACTTTTGTTGTGTCAAATAGCTAAGAAGGAGAAATATGGAAAAAAAAATTGTGAGAGTGATTGAAATTGTTGGTCTTAGTGGGGAGATCCATGTGGCGGTGGTAGTAACGATTAGGCTTGAATGTTGTGGTTGCTGAAAAGACAAACTGATGTGCTATGTGGTTAGCACTCTCTAAATTAAATCTTGAGTGTGTTTGATAGTAGTGATAAGGTGAAGACATTTTCTTAGAGGGATGTAAAGTACAGGGCCCGTAGCTTAAGTTAGCACCTTTTTACTCCGAGTTAGGATTCAACATAGAAGTACTAAGTAGTGGGACACAAAATTCTTGTGTCTACATGTGTGATAGGAGAATTGTAAGTTTGTGAGTGTGAAGAATCTTATTTATTGTTTGGGATGTAGATGATTAGTGCGTCTAAGTTTAAGTCTATTCGTCGTACCTAGTATGGTACAGAATGCTTCTAATTCTATTTTTCGCAAAATCTTATTTCATGACTAGTACCAACATAAATCTGGTCTATGATCATCAAATTGATTCATAAAACACATGTGCAAGATCATCCCCATGTAAATTCTCGTTATTCCATGTTTCATGCTTTCACGTTTCACTAAGGATTATCTTGAAGCTTGTTTGATGCCTTTGCATAATTTATTATGTAAAGATGTTCAATGCGAGGTTCTGTTCTCTATTCTACACTTTTAGAGTCTCAACAAGTCTATACCCATCATTCGGGGACGAATGATCCCAAGGGAGAGATGATGTACCACCCTGCATTTTTGAGCTAGAGATCAAACCGTCGACCCTACGTGTGCAAGGACTAATCCCATGATTTATATTTAAATTCACGAGTCATGGTCTTTATCCTAGTATATGAAGTGATTATGAGGTGAGAAGTGTTCATAGAAATCACTTAGAGCAAAAGTTGACTTAAGAATTTTTCATTCATGAAAATTTTTATATTCGATTCTACAAGGGTCTACTTTGAAAGTATATTACATTTTATATATGTGATAGTTTTCATCTAAGGACCAACCAAACTGTAGATAATTGAATTATCTTTCCAACGATATAAATTTTCCTTAAATCCGATAACCGAGCGAAAAGTTATGGCATTTTCCGTGTGAGGCAGTAAGCCAACACGATATAGCGATAGTGACGCGACACGTCGACCAATGCGTTACGGAAATGTTTCACATGCTATTTTCAGTTTCTAATGGGTATAGGGGAATTTTGGTCACTTTCCCTTATGCAAAGTTCGTCGATAACATAAAATTTCAGCCCAAAGAAGCATCAATTCCCTCTTTATCCAATTTTCTCTCAAAAAGATAACCCTAGCCACTTCTAAGAACAAGATTCAATTTTTCTTCCCAAAGAACAAGAATTCAAGCCTTCCAATTCAAGATTCTCAAGAAAGGTTTCCAGATTAAGGTTCAATTTTTTTTTTCAAATTTAACAACCTAAGGTATGTGGGACTATCCTTAAACTCCATGGGCATGGGTTTCAACGTTTTTTTCAAATTTAAAGATATATAACTATGTTTTCGAAAAAGGGTTTTGATAACGATTGAGTTATATGCATCTTGTTTTTTTTGGGATGAAAGTATATATTGGTTTGGATCCCCTATTTTTGAAATGGAATTCACAATTTTATATATATATATATATATATATATATATATATATATACATACACATGTGTTTTCAATTATCTTTTGTAGTGTTCAAATTGAGAGCATGATTAATGAATTTCCTCCCTTGTTATGAAGTATATTGTCTATTTGAAATGTGGGTGATTTTGATTGCATGGACCACGTTTTGAAAGTAAGTTTCTCAACATCATGGTGATTACCATGTTTTGTAATATGATGAGGGGGGGAGTTTTCTTAATATAATTAAACTCTTTGCATTAAAAAGTAGAGTTGTATGTGATTGAACAATTAACATGACCACCATATGCTTTACTGTGAAAAGAGAGTAATTGCACAAAGATTTCATGAGATTTCAAAATAATGAATATCTTGTGATGTTATAAATCTTTGGTGGTCATTTGCATGTTTTGAATGAGATGGGCTGTGAAATTGATACGATATGAATGACTTGCAAGTCTTGGTATGACGATACTCAGTGATGATACGCCCGTAAGATTTTCATCATTTAATAATTTTGAATATTAATCATGATATTTAAACTACTAAAACTGGGTCTAAAGAGAGGTAGATGGTTACCCGAAGAAGGCATTTGAGTGTAAGGGCTCATCGCCGAAAACCGAGTTTGCCGATTTGGGTGATATGATTGGCTAATGCCAATGTATACTTAACATGGGTATCTCCAAACCTTTTCTGAACCATACTAACCAAAGAATCATTACATCCACCTTGATGACCATCAATGTTCAAACCTAATGTCTAGTTCTAAACATGAGTAACAACCCAACCTAATATACTATACTATTCTCGCTAGGAAGCTATATCATAAATCATCAAGAAACACTAGCCCACTAGAATCTCATAACAACAATAATCGATCATAATCATATGGCCTATCTTGTTTACAATCCATTAACACATCCTTCTTCTGCACATCACTATTTACCCTTCTATACACCTAAATTACTATTATGGCTCTATAGGTTTCAACTAAACCTCTTTTTGTAACCTTAAGGGAAGCCTAAAATAATTATACTAAACCACCAAACATTTCATTAATATCCTATACTTTTCAAACACATATAAATATCATCAATAACTCCTTCCGTACTTCAAGCAAACAACAATTTACCTTAACTAATAAATCCTTCTTCACCCTCCGCTAAACTAAGACACAAGGACATATCACCTTAACACATCTCGTTAAAATGCATAAGCTTATCTCTATACTTTATGTCAATCGTCAGTCCAACTTTTCTTATCACTACTCTTCTATACCCATATTCCACCAATAATTATGTTCTACTATTCATAAATCATAACACTGAAGTTCATAATATCCCTCAAATGCATACTATATTTAATAGTCTAGGTTCATACTATTTTCTTTCTTGAGCATTACCTGTATAAAAAGGTTCAATGGTCAATCAAAATACATATCTAATTCTATCTCAACTGAACAACTCATAAGGACGAGAACATAAACTTTCAACTTAAGGAACTTAACATACTAGGGTGCTCCTCTCAAGCCCTTTGTGTAACTTCTGAAATTCCTGTTAGTAAATCGGAGAGCATTATCTGAGGAGGAAATTGAAACTTCCTAATTATGTTATCTCAAGAATAATACATAGATGAGGAAATTTTGGGGTAAAGCACGAATAGACAGAAGATTCTGAGAAAACAACTTTACAACACGATCTAGATTAGGAAAGAAAGGAAACTTTTTCTTAAATGCCTCGTAGCCTCTCGAAGAAGAGTACCAACATCTCTGTACCATTTTGTAAGACTTTACTAGACACGGCTTCATAGACACCCGAGGAAACTTGAACCTTTTTTACTATGATACCAAGTTTGTAACTCCCCAAAAATCTATCCCGAGATGTCACATGGTGCTTAGGACCAAAAGTGATCCCAAGCCAACCCATAAACTGCATACTATTAAGCAACTAAATAAAATGCATAAATATAAACGAAATCAGCGGAAGATAACTCTTTTCTAAATCTGATCAATATAAAACTTAAATTGAAATGATTACAACTATTTTACAAAACAACACTGGAAGCAAATACATTAACTCTACTGACTGTGTATGAAGCCTCTGCTAGTATTGACTATAGGTAGCTGGGAAAAGACCCCCAACTATCCCAAATCAATACGACTGAGTAAAGAAAGAAAAAAAAATATTTCACAAACTGTATGACTAACTCAAGCCCTTGAATCAAAAGGACTCATCAGCTGATGACTGGAAGCTACAAACTCTCTGAATATGGTATGTGTACTATAAATCATACCTATATTATTAGACAATGTAGCACATAGACATATATGTGGGTCAGTACTTTGAGGATGTATTGAGTATGTGGGGAAGAATGCATAAGTAAAACATCATCTCATTATCATAAATTATAAAACAATGCATCCTAAATGTAAATAACTAACATTAGCTGGAATATATGAAATATTGAAATCTATAATAATAAGAAGCAAAACATACTTTCTAAATATCATGAGCCATAACATTTAGTTCTAAAAGCTATGCTTGTATTCTATCTTTGTATCATACTGTCTAAGCGTAGAAAGGACTCACACTTTAAAATCTGAAATTTGAAGCTAATATCTTTCTGTAAAGCATAATCTGACGAAATTTTTTGAGCCTTTACACTTAGTTTTCTAAAAGCTTTTCTATTATTCCTTGCTATTAGGGAAATATTCAAAATATTTTTCTTTATTTAGTTGGGAATATACTTTAAAAATATTCTAAAAATCTTTATTGATGGGGAAATACTTGAGAAACATATGCTTTTATCTCAAGTCCTTAAACCAATAAACTGTTTTAAGAGTAGGGGACTTCTTTTTGGAGGTTCTTCTAATGATATACCCCATGTGAACATCCATGGAGTCCCACGTCTTGCCCTTTTTGGATAGGGTTGTTCGACCCTTGCCATCGGAATAGAACTTGTTAAGTGATCACAGTCTTAGTCATCTACGTAGAAGTGGGAATAATATTAATCCTACGGTGGCACGTAGTTCTGGGGTATGAAACCATAGTAACTTACACATCTTGGTGCTAAATACTACTCTCATTCTCATGCTCAAGGGTTTACAAGAAAATCACTTATGCTCTTCTTTTCTTTAAATCTCGAGTCATATACACAAATGTGGATTCTTTATCTTAGCTTAGGACCAAAAAGTTCAAATATTTATCAAAATCTGAGAATATTCTTATCATAAGGTGCTCATAGCACAAACAATCTTGAAATAACAATCTTTAATTAGGACTTAATGACCCATGCATCGAACTCATGTTAAAACACCAAAATGCTCATGCTTCATAATGTAAATATTGATAAATCAACCCAAAATCTGGAAATTTCAGCACTATGCATGAAAATATGAATATTAACCATGGAAATTTAACGTCTAAATAATTGGAAATCTCATAAGCTTGTAAATAACAATAATGTGTATAAACCCTAACTTGAATTTTATATAAAATCATATAAACTTCAGTAAAATTTAAATTTAAAATAAGTTTTGGGCACAGGGATGAAAGGATTATCCTTGTTCATACCCCACATACCTTTGATAATCTTAAATGAGAAAGCTTGAATCTTGGATTCCCATGATGCTTTTGAAGATGAGTTCTTGGAATTCTTGAATTGGAAATTCTTAATCTTGAACTATCTTGGAAAAAATGAAGAGGAAAAATTGTATTTCTTGGAGAGTAAGTTTGAGCTTTAGGGTCTTTTTTGAGAGTGAGAATTGATGAATAAGTTTAGCTTGAATTCCTATTTGTGTTCTTGAATATTGTTTCTTGAAGAAGATAACACAAATTGATGTTATTGGGAATGATTTTCTTGAACTTCTTGTAATGAAAAGCTTAAGTATTGATTGTTTTCTTGAACAGAAGGTGATGGAGTGGATGAATCTTGAAGAGAATTGATTAGGGTTTATTCTTGGAGTAAAGTAGGATAATGGGAGAAAAATAATGCCCCAATGGCGGCGATATATATATATATATATATATATATATATATATATATATTACGACCTGGGTTGAGGGGAAAAAGGACCCCATTGACCCTCATTAATTTAAAGTAGAAATTCGCAACCAGCATCCCGATTTTGTCCCTTAGAGCAATGCGGTACCATCGCGGCAGCTTACTGCCTCAGACTAAAATAGCTAGAACTTTTCTTTCGGGTATCGGATTTTGGCAAAATTAATATCGCTGGAAAGATAATTTAATTACCTAAAATTTGGTAGATTTTGAGATAAAATATTATACATACATCAAAATATATACACTTTAAAAGTTGACCTTTTTAGAATTGGACACAAAACTTTGAATGAATCTAATGTTCTTAGCTCCACTTAGCTCTAAGTGACTTCTATGAATATTATTCACCTAATAAGAACTTCACATACCTAGGATTAAATTCATGACGCAAGCATTTTAATTATATATCAAGATTACGACAATTACACCTTCACCGCGATGCAGTAAAATCGCGTTAAGCTTCTCGTAAAAGGACGAGTGCGAATTTGCACTCCGGCGCGATACGGTGCAATCACATTGCACCACTGGGAATTGACAATTAAGAATTTTGAACTCTCCAATATGTGCCAATATCGTGGAGGTCCACTAGAATATGACGATTGCTATTTTGGCATCCACCGCGATGCGGTGAATGCCTAGGTGGGACACTACACTACTAAAAATGCCCTAACTTCTTCACCGAGTGTCAAATTTGGGAGAATTTTATATTGATGGAAAGATTATTAAATTTCACACACAATGAAAGGTCTAAATCTAGAAAATTCATCATGAAATAAAAAGTTATTCATTTTTTAAGAAAATTTTCGATATTCTAGGGACAAATTCAAGCTAGAAAAAATATGGGGTATTACCAAATCTCCCCCTTGGGAATATTTGCCCTCGAATGTGGCTATTTTGACTAAGTGTATTTTACTAAGGTAACTGAGATCATCTACTGAACATGAATGACTTGAGACAGGATTGGTTAACTGAGTTTGAAACATGATACATAAACTGAATATCATGACTGAGCTGATTTCTTGAATGCATGCACTGACATGAGAATGGTTATAAATCTGAGATAGAAACGGGAGAGTGAACTTATGAGTAACCATTACATTAGTCTTGATCTGATTTTGTAAGAAAAAGATAATAGGTTTATGATATGAAAACTCGGGGGATTACAATCCCGATCTCTATCTCCCTCACCGGAACTCCTCTGCTCGCAATTTTTTGCCACTGTTTCTCTCATAAATTCACTCACCAATCATGTTTGTGCTTTGTTGTGTGTTATGAATATATGGGTATCTTGTGTTGAATCAAAAGTAAAAGAAAATCCCCATCCCTTTGTGTGTTCTAGTGATTGTATTATATGTAATGGTGTGTGTAGGATGTATTATCTATGTGTGTATTGTTATTCTTTGTTCTTAATGTAAAATGGAAGTCCGTGTATATGGAAATCCAGTGAGAGTACAGGTGTGTGTATAATAAATTGATGGGAATTGGGTGCTTGTGGAGAAGACGATGGTATGTGCGTGACTATGTACTGTATGTGTTCTGTGTGTGTAAGTGTATACGATGGTGTGTGTTTTCTGTAAGTGGAAAAAAAATGGTGAGCTCCCTCCCTAAATTGAATGTGAGGTGTATTTGTAAATTCTGTTATTGTGTAATGGTGTGTATGTGAGGTGTATTTCTAGTGAGAAAAATGTGATGGGGTGGGGGTATGTGGGGTAGTTGTGAGGTGGGTTAGGGGTGGTGATGTGTCAAAATTTGATAGGGAGGGATTATTAGTTTATTCAAATTGGGATCATGTGGGAATTTAGGGATAAAGTTTATTTAGAGTTGGTTATTATTTTGTCATTTTGTGGAAAAATTATGGAATGACGGAGTAAATGGAAAAAAATAATTTTCAAAGGGACAAAATTATGTTTCTACATCATGCCCCCTTGGATTTAAACACAAAGTGTTTTAGAGAAAGAAGTTGACAATGAGACAGAATTTTGTCCCTACTGTTATTCAAAAAAATGAAACAGAAGAAAGGAGGGCAACCTAGTTTTGATTTTGAGCATCCTAACTATCTCAAGTTATGTAGGATTTAAGTCGCAGGTGGTTCTAGGATTGTCAAGGAAGGGACTATAACGAGTTGGACAGTTGAGTGAGGCCCTGTCGAGGTTTCAGTTCGCGGCTTTATTATTACATCAAAAAAGAAAATTACAAGTTAAAAGATAACATAAATTACAAAAGTCTTATCTAGGCAGCATTTCCTGACTTTTAACATAAGTTTCATCACCCGATTCTTCAGGTGGGCTCCTAACTTGCAATTTTTTCACCCAGTTCTCCAGGAGGGCTCTTGACCTGCAATTTCACCAACATGATGCTTGACTTTCAATTTCTTCACCCTGTTCTCCACGTGGGCTCCAGACTTGCTATTTTTAAATCTGTTGACTTTTAATTTTTTCACCTTGTTGCTTGAATTTCAACTTCTTCACCTTGTTTCTTGAATTTTCATTTATTCGCTCGGTTCTTCAGGCGGACTCCCAAAAATCACATCGAAACTAGAAAGAAAATTACCCCAAACAAAAATTATAATAAAGAGAAATTGCGTTTGCCAGAGAAGTAAAGTTCCAAAAATAGATATTAAATTTTTTCCTAGTTTATCATCAGAGAAATTTTGTGAAAGTCACATCATAACTACGTGAAAAACTCAAACTAAGAAATATATCTTCTATTGGTTAATTACAATGATTCGACTAGAAAGTGCATTTTCTCGGAGTCAAAGGAAATGACTCGACTAGAAATACATTTTCTAGTTATCAAGTGGAATGACTCAACAAAGAAGTATATCTTCTATGAATCAAGGTGGATGACTCGACTAGGAAGTACATCTTCTAGGAATCAAGGGGAATGACTCGACCAGGAAGTACATCTTCTAGGAATCAAGGGGAATGACTCAACTAGGAAGTACATCTTCTAGGAATCAAGGAGTAAGTTAGGTAGTGCATCACCTAACAAGTAAAATATGAATTATCCAATCAAGGAAGTGCATCTCCTTACCAATGCCGCTTGAATTAGCAAAATAAGAAAGTGTGTATATCTACCAATGTCGCTTGAATTACCTAAATAAGGAAGTGCATCTCCTTACCAATGTCGCTTGAATTTCCCAAACAAGGAAGTGCGTCTCCTTACAAATCCCGCTTGAATTACCCAAAGAAAGAAGTGAATCTCCTTATAAATACCACTTTAATTACACAAACAAGGAAGTGCTTCTCCTTGAAAATGTCGCTTGAATTACCCAATCAAGAAAGTGCATCTCCTTACAAATGTTGCTTAAATTAACCAAACAAAGAAGTGTATATCCTTACAAATGGCAATTAAATTACCCAAATAAGGAAGTGCGTCTCCTTACAAATGTCACTTGAGTTACCCAAGGATATGTGTTTCCTAGGGGTTAACTACTCAACTATAAAGTATATTTTCTAGGAGTAAAGTCTTAAGTTAGGAAGCGAACCACCCAGCAAGAGAAATTTGAATATCCACCAAGGAAGTGTGTCTCCTAAGGGTCAAGTGGAATGACTCGACTAGAAAATTCGACTTCTAGGACTGAAGGTTCAATTTAGGAAAGGCATTACCTAAAAAATAAAACCTGAATTACTCAAATAAGGAGGTGCATCTCCTAGGGGTTGCATGGAAGTACTCAACCATAAAGTACATCTACTAAGAGTAAAGGCTTAAGTTAGGAAGTATGTCACCTAGCAAGAAAAAACATGAACTACCCTAAAAGAAAGTGTCTCCTAAGGGTTAAGTGGAAGGAATCAACTAGAAAGTGCAACTTCTAGGAGTGAAGGTTCAATTTAGGGAGTGCATCACCTAATTGGATTATGTGTTTTACCATGATTTCGATCACCAAACCTATGCAGCAACATTACCTCTTGCATTTGTAGAAGTGAGAATTTAAAACCTTTAATGTTTTGGATTTGAAATCCTTGATTTGAAGGATAACATGTCTTCCTGTTTCATACAAAGAAAACTTAAGAGTTTCAAAAACATGATGGATGGTATGTAGCTTTAGCTTCTGTGAAAATCGCTACTGCCCCAGTCACACTTAACCTTGCTTTCATTGACTTGCTATATCATTGACCCAAACTCAGATTATCAAGAGTTACTTTGAAACAAACACAATATCTATGCTTTGCCATGAGTTCCCAGACATGTCCATTGACAAAACTTTCTGCATGCCTTATTTCAGCTCATAATTATGTCTCTTTTACGCCCTGGCCTTTCTGTCTTATTTTGTGCAATTGAAGAAGTTGATAGTCAGTTTTGAAATTTTTTCTCACTTGTTTTGACATGGACTTGACTCAAAGACACAAGGAAAATGACAATGATTTTTTTTCTTTGAATAACTGACTCAAAAAAATAGAATAAAAATAAAGAGAAGAAAGAAAAGAAAATGAATATCCCCATTTGAAACAAAAAAAACAAAAATTTATCTAAAACTAATAGTCAACTCTAATGATTATGCCATGCTTTGGATTAAGTTGTCTGCTCTTTCCATTCAAACATTCTACCAATTGTTCTTGAGTTAACGGCCCTGAAACTGAGTTACTTCCATGGTTCAATTGCATTCAGAGATTTCATTCGGCTAGTGGCGCCTTGTAGGGTTTTTTCCAACAAGCCTCTCTCATTTTATTTCTCTTACCTCACTATTTTCTATGGTGTCCATGAGTGTTATAAGTAATGAGACTCTGTCATTTTCATTACTCTCAGCTCATCTTCTCGTCATGGTACCCATGAAAGTTTTCACCAATAAGGATCCCTCCTTTTTATTTCTCTCAACTTATCATTGTCTTATGGTTTCCGAAAGGGTTTTCACCAGTAAGACTCTCATTTTTATTTCTGTCCTGATTATTTATGCTGAGGAAGACAAGTAGTTCCCAAATGCATCATCATATACATTGCACGCTTAGCCTTAACATTCTCTAAGATTGATATAAAGGTCTTTCTTTGGTTGTACCTTGGCTTTTGGGTAAGGTTAGAAAGAAAGGATGGCATAAGGCTCACACGACAATTGAAGTGGGGTATGACTTACAACTTTTGGAATCAACTCAGACAATGAGGATTAACTTATGCCCTATGTTCTTTTGACTGGGAAATTTTAAATTATTTATTTGGTTACACAGTGTGTAGAGTAGGGCAGCCTACGTATCTCACCCCTAAAAAAAGGAGAATCAGGTCACACGTAGTTCCAAAAACTTGTTCTTTTGCTTGATTCTGACTTCTTACTTTTCTCTTTTGTTGACTATTTTCTCTTTGAAACTATTTCTAACTCTATTTTTTTACACTCTTCTCTTTTCTTCCTTTTTGACACATTTTTTCTTTTTTTTGTTTCATTTTTGAAACTTTTCTGACTCTATAATTTTGCTCGACACTTTTATTTTTGAAATTTGCTGACTCCATCTTGATTCCAAAAGAGGTGTATGAAATAAAATAAAACTAAGGCTCAAATTGGGTAAACAAAGGATGACACAATATTTTGATAGCAAAATGAAATGTCTTCGTCATATCAATCCTTTAAAATGTAAGTACATATCAAACAATATGATATGAAAAATTAAGATCATTTGTGACACTTTAATAACACTAACTTTAACTGAGCGTGCCACTTCTTCTTCCATACTTGTCAAACATACAAATTCCCCTTTTTTGTACATTCCTCACATAGAATTATCTATGCTTTTGTGGAGCTGATTTTCTTTTTGTTCCTCTTGATATAATCTCACACAACCACTGTTTGACCTAATTGAGACATATCTTTCAATTGATGACCAAGTTATTCTTGTGGTTCTCAAAATGATTGCCTTAATTTTAAAAGGAGGATTCAACGCGTAACCAAATGTCTCAGTGCTCTACCTATTTACTCAGATGCTTTTTCTAACTTTAGCTCATCTGATTCAAAGTTTATGCTGAAATCGGATTTTAAGATCTAGCTGAAAATTTCGCAAACATGTTATATCACTAAATCCAACATAAAAAGTACTATGTAAAGAAATAAACAACACATATTAAAAACACAAAGGGAAAAGGGACATTCAATTTATTTGAAATGAAAGATAGACGGGTTTGAACATAAACGACAAAGGGACAAAATAAGATAGATTCCAAACTACAGCCCTGAAATAATTCGGATAATATAAAAAAAAAACAAAATAAATTACCAAACCCCTTCTTAGTAAGGACATCTGAGCCACTGATTTTCATATCAGCATGACTAGAGCTTTTATTAATGTACTGTGCTACACCATAATCGATTTATCTTGAATCATCTTTTTTATTTCTCTTTTCAAAGCACGATAATTTCAATATTGTGACCCTGAACATTAGAATGATATGCACATCATACATTAGGATTAAAACTTCTTGAATGTGGGTCAGGAGTATACACAAAGAGAATACTGATCATGCCCTGTTGTACGAATATCTAGATTAAACTGGAATATGACTCTCCAATAGGTGTGAATCTATCTCTCTACTTTTTCCTCAATTCATTGTTTGGCTTGGATCGAAAATCGAGCCTAAAATGGGTTCTGTATGTTTGTGAAGTTAGAAGATGACTCTGCGGAGTTAGTGCATGCCATGGTAGGTGAGATAGGGGTTGACCATATGGTTGTGCGCTACACACTGGATATGGAAGTGGACGAATGGAGTATAATGGATTTTGGGAGTCATTCTGTGTAGCTTGGGGATGAACTTGAGTTTGATACTGAGGGTAACGACGACGTGGTCTTCTTAACCATGCTCGCTATCCAACTACAATAGCAGATAGATATTCCTCATTCTTCTTTCCCCCAACACTTCCTAAACTCTTTTGAATTGTTCAGATAGTTGCTTTCAATGTTGCAAAACTCATAATGCGACTGGTCTTAATTTCATCCTCTATCATCTCCCCTATTTTGAGAACATCGAAAAATGTCTTGCCTAATATAGGTAACAAGTGTTGATAATATGTTTCATCCTACACTTGAATAAACACCTCCACTATTTTGGTTTCTTTTATTGGTGGCTAGCAGCTTGTTCACGCAATCGAATCGTATACTCTCTGAAACTTTTAGTACTCTTCTTCTTCATGTTAGTTAGGGATTTTTCATCAGGAATCAACTTCACATTGTATTGGAATTGTTGCACGAGTTTATTAGCTAGTTCCTCCCAACTAATCCACTTGTTGATGCCTTGATCAACAAATCATTACAAACCTAGGCCTAAAAGCTCTTACCGAAATAAGCCATGAGCAATTCTTCCTTCCCTCCAGTGCCCCTTAATTGGTCATAATAATGCCTCAAATATTCCACTGGGTCATCATGCCCGTCATATTTCTCAAACATTGGCATTTTAATGCCAAGGGGGAGATTAACACCTGGAAACATGCACAGATATTTATAAGAGATACTTTTTTACCCCCAAGTCCTTGGAAATTGTTCATCGCCAGTTCCAAACTTCTCAATTTTCTGATAATTTTCTCTTGTTGTTCTTTTATAACAAGCTTTTTAGCATTAAGAGAATATTCAGGTGGATGAGTGAAGCCATATGAACCAGTCTACTTAAATGTTAGATCGTGAGAACAATGTTGATCACCAAAAATATTCACTACAAGGTCGCTTGTAGAGTGACAAATCACAACTGTTGGATTGACATTAAAAGCAGGAGCTTCAGGCAGGGGTGGTGCTTCAAAAACATGAACAGTAGCTGGAGTCGAGCATGTGGTAGTCTTATGTTGAGGATTGAGGAAATGAATATTCGAAGTGTTCAGATAGTGTTGCACCAGAGTAGACCCTAATGCATGTTGTGGCGTATCGACAAAAAATGATAAATTGTGCATGTGACACGGGAGGCAAGCTACAAAGACTATCCAGATTACCAGTTGGAAATAGAGGAGGTGACAACATATTAGCCCAAGCTCGATGCATTACTATCATTTGCTGCCTTAACTTCTAAATCTTTTCATTAGCTCCTAAATTCTTATTTCTCAAACTCCGTATCTGATTAGTGACAACAATCTCAGTATTCTGGTTGTCCATGACTTTCTCTTCGACTTGGTGCAATGTGGAGGACCAGCAAAAATGCCACAAACCACCACCTTAAACTAACTGAACGAGACAATAAATGTGTTATAATGCAACACTTTTTCAAAATTCCTTTTATTTTGCCATCTTTTTTAAAAGGTCACCGAACCCAAGAAGGGCGCCTACCTATCTCACCCCCAAGAGAGGAGAATCAAGTGTGCGCAGTTTGTGATGTTTGGCCACAAAAGGGCATATAAAGGTCTCTTTGTTTTTCTTGAAAGTAGAGAAGAAAAGGAAGTAATAAAAAGTGTCAAAAGAATTGACAAAAAATCTTTTGTATTTTCAGGTTTAAATCCCTATACAAAATGAAACATATGATTACCAAAGAAATATTTTTTTGGGGGGTTTTGATTTTTAATTTCATACAAAAATAAAACTTGAACCTATTAAAGGAAAATGTTTTGTAGTTTTCTTTCAAAAGATGTATATGAAACCTACTATTAATGAAGAGTGAAGAAAATCTTTTTGAATTTTTCAAATAAGATCCCCGAAGCCACAATAGGTTGTCTATGTATCTCCTCCCGAAAGAGGAGAATCAGATGTGCATATTTCATCAAGAGAAGAAAATTAATAAATAAAGAACCGACTGAACGCTAACTTAAGAGATACGACTAAAAAGATAATGAACAACGTCTAAAATTTTTTGGGGGGGTTTTAATTTGATACATCTCATAAAACTGACAGCAACAACTATCTAACGAAATTTTTTTTGGTATTTTCGTTATATGAAATGTACAAAACTTCTACCATCTTTTAAATTTTAATTTTGTAAAAAACTCTTATTGAAACAAATCGTTGAATTTTCAAATTACAAATGCTTGCTAAAGAGAATAAAAGAATTTTTTTTTTTTTGATGTTTTTGTATTTTGAGAACATGAGTGTAAAAGATAAAAAAATCTTTTTGAAATTGTGAAAAACAAAAAGCCATGAAGACTCTAAAAACTATGAAACTCTTTTTTTTAGACACACTTCTTTTCTCTCTTTTTCTTGATTTTTCCTTGCCTACACACCTTCTTTAATTCTATCACATGCCTTTTCCCAAATTAGTCTGTAAAATGACCCTGTTACCCTAAAAATGAAACAATTATGACGTAAGGATGCATTATGGGTAAGTCTCTTACAAAGGACCAACTGGTCCTGCTAGGCCTTAAGATGATGCAGATAAGCATGACCTAAAGGCTGACCTTGGTTGGGGTTCACTAACAAGGTTGTTCGTGGAGCGTATGGTCGATAGTGGCTGTGATAGATTTCCACCAACTCCATACAACCTAACGGCTCCCCCTTCTAAAATAAGGGTGACTCAACTCGAGGTCGTATACATACGTGTACCACAGACTTGTTGCAGAAAGACTGACACGGGTTATGCACATGATGCCAGATAAAAAGCGATAACACGTAATAAAAATTGTAAGCATTTAACATATAGATAATCAACAAATGATAAAACAAATACAAATGATAACACAAATAATGCTTATACACCCAACGTCAAACTAAGCCAATACAACTTCAAAAATAAGCTCGAATTCTTAAAAGTTCCCCTGCAGGGTCGCCAAAGCTGCCACACCCCTTTTTTAACGAAAAAATATTAATTTTTATGTTCGAAAGGTCTTTTATTATTAAGTGACAGAAAGATAAAAATTTATTTCGAAAAGAATTCTTTTTCAATTAACTCAAATTCGCCACTTGACATAAATATATTGTGCCAAGTCACTTTGGAAATCCTTTTTTAAAACTACTTTTACTCTTTGAAACTGATTTGCGAACAAAGATTTCGGTTAAGGATTGCTGTTAACCGAGGGGAAGGTGTTAGGCACCCCTCGGTCCCATGGTTCGGCCATGATCGCTTGGTGAAGTATATCAGCTAATTTGATACTAATGTATAAACCACACAAAAACACACAAAACAATCAAACAAACAAACAAAACAAAACAAGTCCAAAATATATTGTCCAGTCCAATTATTACAGACAGAAAATAAAAAGGTACTGAAATGTAAACCTATGCTAACCTACACTAATTCTAAACTACGCTCCACCTAGTGCCTTGGGTCTGGATCATGATCATCTTCCGCCAACATAATACGTCGGGGAATTTCCCGCTGAATAAATACAAATGGCCTTAGGACATTCCTCGGCTAAATAAATACATTTCTTCAATGCGAGGAAAAATAGAAAGAATCATTCACACCCACATCCAGACATTCAACAAAACATAATCAATAAATTTTCCTACCCGACCTATCATTTTCTTAACCATTTCAGCCTATCATGATACTATTAAAATCGAGAAATTAATGATTATTCTAAAATAAATCACTAACAGCAAATCAAAACACAACGGTATTCACTTTTATCGATTTTTAATCCCCACCTCGAATGAACAAAAATCTTTTAATTATTCAATTCACACATTCGATCAATCGATCTCAACAGCCACTCACAATAATCCAAAACATATCAAGGTCAATAAAATGAAATCCACACACTATGAATTCAACACGCAAAGTATTAAACAATTAGAATTAATTGAGATTGACACATTAAATGTACCTCAATTAAAGCTTTCAATATACAAAAGATAGAACTACGTCTAAACCCAATTTAAAACTCAATAACGAACTCCACACAACACCATAAGGATGCTAGATATGGAAGATACAGTTGAAGAAGGCCATTCATAACACATTAATAACTCTCTTGTGTGATGTGTGAATCTTTTTGAATGATAGGGGATATGATTATGACATGACATGATATGGCTTGAAAGTATAGGTATGACAATACCTATCACGAGATGTCCTTAACATAAAAGAGATAAATGTTTTAAATGCATGAAGCATGGTCTTAAAGAACTAAATTTCGGCATAAAGAGAGCTAGTTGGTTACGCGAAGAAATCTTGAGTTCAAATAACTCATAGCCCGAAATTGTGTTTTGCCAATACGGGTTTTATATATAATTCGGCTAGTAGGATTACATTTTATGTTAGTAAGATGGGCATACCTTTCCATGATACTCCAATTGTAATGCCCCATAAAAGGCGTGCATAGATTAGTCTTTAATATTGAGCTCTTAGACTCAATGACTTCAAATTTTCTAAGTGTAAAATGAGACTTAGTCATTTTAGATGGCAATCTTCGGGATACAACTTTTCAACTTTCCCGACATTCGTTTTTAGTTTTTCAAGTTGCGTTACGATCGGAAAAGCATCTCGGGAATTTTAAGCTGAATTGAATGAATATGATATTTATAGGGAATAGTATAGTTAAGGGATATTCGAGAAGTGTACTAAGCTTGAAAATAAGAAGTTGTATTGCCAAAGGTCTGGTAATTCTATCCTAATTTAGGAGTTATATGTCTATATTCCAAACTGCAGAGTAGTGTCAATGTTGTGATTTCCTCAGTGGGATGTCTTGTGTAATCCATACCCAAGATTTGTGGCTAGAACTTCTTTAGAGAGAGCATTGAAGAGATACTCCAGTTAAGTATGAGGGTCCAACATAATTCAGTCTGTATAGCCAGGAAGTCAGTTTAGCAGTCAGATTCGCATGACTTGTTTTCTCGTCTATTCATTTATTCATGCTACCCGAAATCTCAGAAATGATACTATTCCAAGATAGAGTATACTAGTAATTGCGAGTATAGCTCCGTTCATGCGTCATGGATTAGATTCAAATTCCAGAGGTTCAGTTATGAATCAAATCATAGGTGTCGTGTGCATTGCCTCAGTTTTCCAAGTATCTTAGTGAATTGAACACTCATAGAGGGATATAGGATCCCAAGGGGGAGATACCCCATTCGGTTTCATGCATAGAATCTTATTACAAGCTTCGCATCAATTGATATTGCGTATTCAGTCATACGTTCTTGTGTCAGTTCAGTCAGATATGCCTACATTAGAAATGCATGTTCAATAGAAAAAGTTCAGCTTATCAGTGTATTCAGTCCTGCGTTAATGAGGACAACTCAGACACAGACCCGTGCATCAGATATGCATGTCCGGTATAAGAATTCAGAACATCTGTAGTTCCAGTCTTATAGTCATGTTTCAGATCAGTGTATTCTTTATTAAAGGACATGTCATGTCCGCGTTATTCCATAGCTTTAAGGCTTCAACAAGTTCCTACCCATCAATCTAGGACGAATGATCCCAAGGGAGAGATAATGTAACGCCCTGTAAAAGGCGTGCATAGATTAGTCTTTAATATTGAGCTCTTACACTCAATGACTTAAAATTTTCTAAGTGTAAAATGAGACTTAGTTATTTTAGATGGCAATCTTCGGGATACAACTTTTCAACTTTCCCGACATTTGTTTTTTGATTTTCAAGTTGCGTTACGATCGGAAAAGATCATAGTTCATCTCGGATAAGTTTCAGAATTTTTCGGAATGTATAAGGCTGCGTTTGGATTTCAAAACAGTAGCAAAACGCATAGCCTATTGCCCAGTTTTCAGCATTTCAGGGTGAACTTCAAACAATCATAAATCCCTATATATGATGAATTGTGTGAGATATAATATATCAATCGAAAGATAATTGAGTCCTCTTTCAAATGCAGTTGGTTTCATCCAATTTGTTTATATGGGTAAAAAGTTATAATCGATTTACTCCAAACTATCAAACTGTCAATTAAGGGACAGATTTGACCTTAATTATTCCTTAGGGGTATTTTGGTCATCCTTCACCCCTATATATACCACCAACACTGGATTTAATACCTCAAACACCAAAATACACCTTCATTCATTAAAACTGCTCAAGAACACTCCTTAGGGTTTCAAAATAAAAACCCAAATAGTTCAAGATTCGACCGTATGTTTTCGAAGATAATTACATATTCGGAATCAAAAATCCGCGAGCTTCAAGAAACATCTAGTATTTTTAGAAATAGAGGTACGCGGGGTTTTTCCTAAATTCTCATGGGCATAGAAAAATCATGTTTTAGAATGGGGTTTTAAATTATGTATATATATTTATGTATAAGATGTTTTAACATCATTGTTTTGGTCTTTTGACCATTTCCAAAGCGATTTGACAGTTTATATACATATATGAATTAATGTGTTTCAATTTTGAATACATGAACTTGCTAAAGACATTTGACCACCAGGTGTTTGATGAAATTTCTGCATGAATTGAACTTTAAGTTTCGGAATATGAAATCCTTTACATCAGTTACATGTTTTGGTGGTCTAAACTATGTTTTGAATGAAAGCTCTTGCTTAATACATTATGGCTCAGAAAGATCATGACTTGCAATGTCTTGGTATGACGATACCAATTCAGACTAATGAAATATCAGACTCAGACTAACAGATATTTCAGACTTTCATGATTTTAGACATTTCGAATGTTGCATGTCCAGAAAAGGTTAAAAATGGGCATACAGAGATGTTAGGTGGTTCCCTGAAGAGGGCTTGAGTTCAAGCGACTCATTGCCTAAAACTGTGGTTTGCCGACCCGAGTATACTATTATGCGCTGACTTAAATGTCCTGTGGCGTGTCATTCTCAGACAATCCAACCCTTGCAGTACACTTGGTTTGGGGGCTTCCCCTCTGAGTCAATGGCGGATTCCATACAGCCCGTGGAATATCAGACTTGTAGGGGAATACCACCTAACTCAGAAGTAAAACACATATCATGATTTGAAATGAATAGACAGGTTACATGTTTTCAGAAAGTGCCCATGTAATTTTCAGAAACAGTTTTTTACATGATGTATTGATGAAAAATTGCTTTCACTTAATATATATATATATATATATATATATGTATGTTCCATTATACTATTTTTGGATTGCTTCGCGTGCCAGTACTTTTGTGCTGACCCCCCCTCCTTCCAGGTTCTGAGGCACAGTCTAGGGGTCCAGCTACTCAGTAGACATTCTCGGATTTGCAAACTTGATCTCACAGTGGTGAGCCTTCTATTATTTTGAAGGCCTAATTATGTCATACATTATCTTATTTATTAAGTTTTTTTTGTTTACTGGGGGCCTTGTCCCAGTTTCTTTTCAGACAGATGTTTGTGTTCTTAGTAGAGATTTCGCAGACTGATGTCAGATAGTATTATTCAGAAATATTTTAGAACTTGACCATGTTTTCCGTACTCAGTTTCAATTCCGCATTTTATTATGATTACGAATGTTGTGCATCATAACCAGATAGAGAATGGGTATTTCGGGCGTTCATCGTTCGGGATGCTCGTCACGGCCAGGGCCTAGGCTCGGGTCGTGACATCAATCCTTGTGGCAAACTTGTATTGGGGGCTTGGCCGATGATTTAATGGAGGACACATATAGCCCGTGGGTATTTATGTTTTGTAGGGTGTACCATCTAGCTCAAAAGTAAAATAAAGAGTTGAGTCGGTGTTTTACAAGAATGATTTCAAGCTCTTTAAGTTATGCCTATGTGTTTTTACCTATATCGATTTAGATTGATTTTGAATTACTCTCAATTATTTTATATAAATTATACATTATTTTGAATTGTTCTACATTCCAGTACTTTCAAGTATTGACCCCCTATATTTCAGATTTTGAGGCACAATCCTGTGGTCCCACTAAATAGTAGATTATTTCTAGATATCCAGAGTTGGTGAGCCTCCCTTACTTCAGAAGCATCTTTCATATGTGTTGGTTTCTTTTTGACTTATGATCCAAATGGTGACCTTGTTCTGGTTTTAGACAGATTAGTATGTTCAGATTAGTAGAGGCATCATAGATTGTTTAGATTGGATTTGGTTTTCCCTTAAGATACAATGTTATAAAGTTTTAAGTTTGATTTCGGGACTACTATGTTTTCAATTTATCTTCCTCACTATTATAATATATGAGTTGTGCTTATGATTACATGCTAAGGGGTTTCTCAGGCCTTCATGGTTTAGGATGCCAGTCATAGCCAGGACCTCGGTACGGGTCGTGACATGCAAGAATGGTGTTAGAGGTTTATGATCTTACAAATAAAAAAGAGTTTGAAGGCCCAAAACACTTAAAATTAAGTCAATTCAAACTCACTCTTATAACGTTTAAGCTTGTTTGCCTCATTTGAAAATTTTCAAAATTCAATAAATTTGGACTTTTGACCATGAGTGCCCACGGGATGAATAGAGTCAAAAATTGAAGATCTATTTCTAAAGTCATTAGGTGCACTTTGATGGTATTAGTTTTTCTCTATGGTTTTAGGAGTTGTGCTTAATTTTCTACTTTACATGTACTATCATAATGGTATTTTGGCATAATACATAAACATGCCCTTTAACTTGACGCCAAATATCATCTATGACCTTCAACTTTGGATGTGCACAAGTAGACACTTAAACTTGTATAAATTTTAACAAGTAGACACACACATCCTATGTGGCATAATACACGTTGGAAGCCATGGTGGACAAGAATTGGACTCGAAGGACAACACATAGGACATATATGTCTAGTTATTCAACTTTATATAAGGTTAAGTGCCCACTTGTGCACACTCAAAGTTGGAGGTCATGGATGTGATCCGAGGATAAGTTAAAGGGAATGTTTGTGTATTGTGCCTTGTATTTTACTTTGGAAAGATTTTCTTAGTAGAAAGATTTCTTGTAGGAAAAGATCTCTTTCATTTTTTGGTTTATTCTTGCTTGGAGGAAAAGTTTTGGACCTTTATAAGCAGAAACTCATCTTCTCATACCAAAACATAGTAGCATCCATAATGTAGTTTATAGAATCTCTCGATATCTATAATGTATATTTTATATTAGTGTCATAGTAGGCCTATTGGCAAAACCATATCATAATAAAATGTTTCTTTTAGTATAGTATTTTCCTTGTGAATTATCACTATCTTGATGTACAACTATTAACTTCCACATTACACTCTGATGAATTCGATTTCAACACATCGATCTGTTGTCATAAATTCACGACATTGCCTCTGCAACAAAAAAAAATCTTTAGCGGCAATAAATATCTACTTTAACAAAGAGTGCAAAATTTTTCACTGGTATTACTTTATTGTCATTGGATCCAATACCGATATAGGTTTTAGGAGCATTTACAAATGACTAAAATGTAATTGTCTCTGGCAAATGCCTCTAAAAAGATATAGTTAACGGCAATTAATCTATTGCCGTTAATTGATTTCCGCTAAATACTATTCTTGCAAAAAAAAAAATTGTAGTGTGTATATCTTTCACACTAGGCCTCTGTCATTCCGTTAAACAAGCTGAGGGCCAATTTTTTATCTGTTCAAGTAATTACAATATCCATAGTTGCTAAAAAGTGAAAGACCTCCTTGATATGTATCTTTTTCCATGTTATTGTTCCCTTGCATATTGGTCTATTACTTTTTTGGGAGCATGAGATCCTTGCAAAATCAGTCATATGTGTGGATTCTGATGAAACCCTTGCGCAAACCTACAAGAACAACCAATCACACTCCAATCACCAGCATATTCATCTATGCTGTTAAATAATTAGAAAGTTTAAAGACACTGTCAATTTTTCCCAATAAGGGGTAAAACCATGCATGGAGTTTAATGTCTCTCTAATAATGATAAAAATGAGCAAAAAACACACTGCTGTATATACAATGCCTGGCGGGGAAATTCACAAGAACCAACATAAGGAACAAAAGCAAAACGCAAGTGATATGGAAATAGTTGAAAGGACAGAACTTTTAACAAATTTGATAAGAGCCAAGTGCCCAAGGAAAGGTAGGACAGTTTGGAAGGCAAATCAACAATACTGTATGATTTGGCGTCGTGGATGCATATAGAAACAAATGGGCCAATGGAAACAAGAATTTCCTTGTACAAGATAGTGAAGATACATAAGTTCATATAACATTTTAAAATCAAGTAATAAGATTTTATAAACAAAGAACATAAAACAGCCATGTAACGCCCCGTAAAAGTCATGCATGTATTAGACTGTAATTTCTAAGCTTTAGACTTAAGTTTTAAAATTTTTTTAAGTGTTGAAATGACTTAGACTAATTCTTAGCTGGCAACCTTCGGGATACAACTTCTCGACCTTCCCGACCTTCATTTTTAGTTTTTCAAGTTGCGTTATGATCGGGCAATCTCAGAGTACATCTCGGATAAGTTTTGAAATTTTTTGGAATGCATAAGGCTGCGTTTGGATTTCAAAACAGTAGCAAAACACATAGCCTATTGCCCAGTTTTTTCAGCATTTCAGGGTCAACTTCAAACGATCATAACTCCCTGTATATAATGAACTGTGTGAGCTATAATATATCAAACGAACGATCATTGAGTCCTCTTTCAAATGAAATTATTTCATCCAATTTGAATATATGAGTAAAAAGTTATAATCGATTTACTCCAGCCTATCAAACTGTCAACTGAGAGACAGATTTGACCTTAATTGTTCCTTAGGGGTATTTTGGTCATCCTCCACCCCTATATATACCACCAACACGGGATTTAATCGCTCAAACACCATAATACACATGCTTTCCTCAAAATTGCTCAAGAATTCTCCTTAGGGTTTCTAAATAAAAACCCAAATAGTTCAAGATTCGACCGTAGGTTTTCAAAGATAATTACATACTCGGAATCACCAATCCGCAAGCTTCAAGAAACATCTATTATCCTTGGAAATAAAGGTACGCGGGGTTTTCCCTAAAATATCATGGGCATAGAAATCATGTTTTAAGTATCGGGTTTTCGAATTCATGTGCATACTCATGTTTTAGAAGCTTTAATGATATTGTTTTGGCCTTTTGGTTTTCCCCCAAAGTGGTTTGAAAATTATATGTATATGTATATATGTGTTTGTCCTGAAATATATGCATTTAAAGCATGATTTTCATGGAACCCCTCTCTTAATGTAAATTCTTCCATGTTTCACGTAATATAAATTTTTTTGAAAGACATCTTGAAGAAAAGAAATTATGATATGAAGTGCTTTGACTTTTGCTATGTTTGGAATACGATTCTTGAACACGAAAGAGAGGGTTGTGAATGAAGAATATGCATGTAATGAAAGAATGCATGGTTTTGCCAAAATGCACATGACCACCATATGTTTGATGAAATTTCTGGATGAATTGAACTTTAAGTTCGGAATATGAAATCCTTTACATCAGTTGCATGTTTTGGGTGGTCTAAACTATGTTTTGAATGAAAGCTTTTGCTTAGTACCTTATGGCGCAGAAAAATCATGACTTGCAAGGTCTTGGTATGACGATACAAATTCAGACTAATGTCATATCAGACTCAGACTAACAGACATTTCAGACTTTCATGATTTAGAAATTTCAGAATGATGCATGTTCAGAAAAGGTTAAAAATGGGCATACAGAGATGTTAGGTGGTTCCCCGAAGAGGGCTTGAGTTCAAGCGACTCATTGCCTAAAATCGTGGTTTGCCGACCCGGGTATATTATTATGCGTTGACTTAAATGTCCCGTGGCGTATCAGACTCAGAGACTCCAACCCTTGCGGCACACATAGGTTGGGGGCTTCCCCGTTGAGTCAATGGCGGATTCCATACAGCCCGTGGAATATTCAGACTTGTAGGGGAACACCACCTAACTCAGAAGTAAAACACAGATCATGATTTGAAATGAACAGACAGGTTGCATGTTTTCAGAAAGTGCCCATGTATTTTTCAAAAATAGTTTTATAAAGGTTGTCTTGATGAAAAATTGCTTTCACTTATATATATGTATGTATGTTCCATTATACTATTTTTGGATTGCTTCGTGTGCCAGTACTTTTATGATGACCCCCCCTCTCCTTCCAGGTTCTGAGGCACAGTCTAGGGGTCCAGCTACTCAATAGATATTCTCGGATTTACAGACTTGATCTCATAGTGGTGAGCCTTCTATTATTCGGAAGGCCTAATTATGTCAGAAATTATCTTATTTATTATATTTTTGGTTTACTGGGGGCCTTGTCTCAGTTTCTTTTCAGACAAATATTTTTGTTCTTAGTAGAGATTTTGGCAGACTTATGTCAGATAGTATTATTCAGAAATGTTGCAGAACTTGACCATGTTTTCCGTACTCATTTTCAATTCCACCTTTTATTATGATTACGAATGTTGTGCATGATAACCAGATAGAGAATGGGTGTTCCGGGCCTTCATAGTTTGGGATGCTCGTCACGGCTAGGGCCTAGGCTCGGGTCGTGACAAACTTGGTATCAGAGCACGATTCATGGTCCCAGGGTGTCTGCGAAATCACGTCGAGTAGAGTTCTGTTTATGGGTTTGTAGCGCGCCATACTTATAAACAGGAGGCTACTAGGTGTTTAGGAATGTTTCCCTTCTTTGTGATTTAGTTCGTGCTTCAGAGTCTAAATTGTCCCCTAATCAATGATCTATTGTATTTCAGAAACACGACTATACTTCCCCGTCGCAACATCGATCAGAGTACTCAGGCAGATGTGGTTCGTCCCACCCATGGGATTTGGACCCGTAATAGAGCTTCCATGCTAGAACCTATCCCTACTCTGGGAGTCCCTCCAGTCCCAACCAGTCCACCTCGGGCTCCGCAGACTATTGTCAACCGTCCACCAACTGCACAGAGAGATATCTCAAATGCAGAGTTCAGACGGTCTATCCATATGCTGACACAACTGGTAGCTAACCAGGCTCAATGATCGGAAGATGTTGGGTCTACATCCGTTACGTCTGAGGCTACTAGAGTCGGGCATTTCATGAAGATGAATCCACCTAAGTTCACTGGTACAAAGGTAGAGGAAGATCCACAGGAGTTCATGGATGAGATGGAAAAGATCTTTAAGGTAATGCTTGTAGATGAGATTGAAGGAGTGGAATTGGCAACTTATCAGCTTAAGGATGTTGCAAATCAGTGGTACGCAGACTAGGAAAATGCAAAAGTTGAGAGTGTTGAGCCTACAGTTTGGGGTGAGTTCGTAGAAGCTTTCCCTGACAGATTCTTTCCTCTGGAGTTGAGGGAGGCCAAAGCAGAAGATTTCATGAATTTGAAGTAGGGCAGTATGAGTGTATAGGAGTAAACTTTGAAGTTTAATCAACTAGCCCGCTATGCACCAGAATTGACTAGCAATATGAGAGCCCGGATGATGAAATTTGCATCCGGCCTTGCTGATAACCTAATACTTGAGTGCCAGGGGGCAATGTTGAATAGGGAGTTAGACTTTGCTAGACTGACAGTCCACATGCAGCAGGTGGAAGAGAGGAAGAGAAAGATTGCTGAATCTAGAGAGAAGAACAGACAGGCCAAGAGAGTCAAATCTGTGGACCAGCACCAGAGTTAGCCGCAGAGTGGTAATTGGGGAAATAGGTGGTCGAAGAAGACGTAATTTTGGAATAATACACAGTCAACAGCCACCGCCCCAGCGCCCAGACCCCCTGCAGACAGACAGACTCAGAGCTTTCAGACTCTTCATGAATCTAGAGCACCAGATACTCAATCGTAAGGTAGTGTGGCTCAGCAGCATCGCACTTACCCGCGATGTGAAAAGTGTGGTAAGGATCATCCGGGGAAATGTCAGTTGGGCACATGTGTATGTTATTCATGTGGTCAGCCAGGCCACATCCAGAGGGACTGTCCATCTACTAGGAGGAGTGCTGGTGGTGCGAATTTTTAGGGCAATTCCACAGAGCCACCCCCATCTCAGAAGGGCGCCACATCAGCTATCGGGAACAGTCGCAACCGGTTATATGCCTTGACCAACCGCCAAGAAGTGGAAGCTTCCCCAGATGTTGTTACCGGTACGTGACAAATCTTTTCTCGTGATGTTTGTGTGTTACTTGATCCCGGATCTACCTTATCCTATGTAACCCCTTATGTGGCTGTTGGTTTCGGGTTTGAGCCCAGTGTGATTTCTGAACCCTTCTCTGTTTCTACCCTGGTGGGGGATTCTGTTGTTGCTAGAAAGGTATATAGGGGTTGTGTAGTGATTGTTGGTAGTCGGGATACGGTGGCAGACCTTATAGAATTGGACAAGGTTGCATTTGATGCTATCTTAGGGATGGATTGGCTCCATTCATGCTACGCCATATTGGATTGTAGGACCCGTAAAGTTACCTTTTCTTTCCCGAATGAGCCAATGATAGAATGGGAAGGGCATTCTTTAGCACCCAAAGGGCACTTTATATCTTATCTTAGAGCCCGAAAACTCATTTCTAAGGGTTGCTTGTATCACCTTATTCGAGTCAAGGACTCTAAAGTTGAAAATCCTCCTCTTCAGTTTGTCCCTGTGGTGAATGAATTTCCAGAAGTATTTCCCGAAGATCTCCCAGGGATACCCCCTGATAGGGAGATAGAGTTTGGTATTGATGTGTTGCAAGATACCCGTCCCATTTCTATTCCGCCATATAGAATGGCTCCCGTAGAGCTAAAAGAGTTGAAAGAGCAGCTAGCAGACCTCCTAGATAAGGGATTTATATGCCCCAGTGTATCTCCTTGGGGTGCACCTGTACTTTTCGTGCGTAAGAAAAAAGGTTCCCTTCGTATGTGCATAGATTACCGTTAGTTGAATAAGGTCACAATTAAAAACAAATATCCTCTTCCTAGGATTGATGATCTTTTTTACCAATTTCAGGGTGCCAGATGTTTTTCAAAAATAGACCTTCGTTCGGGCTATCATCAGTTGAAAGTTAGGGAGTCAGACATTCCCAAAACAGCTTTCCGAAACCAATATGGTCACTATGAGTTTCTTGTCATGTCCTTCGGGTTAACTAATGCCCCTGCAGCCTTCATGGATCTTATGAACAGAGTTTTCCGTCAGTTCTTGACTCGTTTGTCATTGTATTTATTGATGATATTCTGATTTATTCTAAGAGTAAGGAGGATCATGCCGATCACCTTCGAATCATTCTTCAGACTCTTAAGGAGCATCGGCTGTATGCCAAATTTCCCAAGTGTGAGTTTTGGCTAGATGCTATTGCCTTCTTAGGGCATATTGTGTCCAGTGATGGGATTAGAGTAGACCCCCAGAAAGTTGAGGCAGTGAGAAAATGGCCCAGACCCATGACTCCAACCGATATTCGGAGCTTCTTGGGTTTGGCAGGTTATTACAGAAAATTCGTAGAGAGTTTTTCATCCATAGCAACTCCACTCACTAAACTGACTCAGAAAAAGGTAAAGTTTGTGTGGTCTGATTTATGTGAAAATAGTTTTGAGAAGTTGAAAGACAGACTGACCACTACACCTGTTTTGACTCTTCCCGAGGGTATTGATGGTTTTATGGTTTACTAGTGATGCATCCCGTGTGGGACTTGGCTGCGTTTTGATGCAACATGGTAAAGTGGTAGCTTATGCATCTAGGCAGTTGAAGGTGCACGAGCGAAACTACCCTACTCATGATTTGGAGTTAGCGGCTGTGGTGTTTGCCCTTAAGATTTGGCGGCACTACTTGTACGGTGTTTATGTTGATATCTTCACTGATCACAAGAGTCTGCAGTATGTTTTCTCGCAGAAAGAATTGAATCTCAGGCAAAGGCGGTGGTTGGAACTTCTGAAAGACTATGATATGAGCCTGCATTACCATCCGGGCAAGGCAAATATTGAAGTCGATGCCCTCAGCAGGTTGTCTATGGGCAGTCTTTCTCATATAGATGAAGAAAAGAAGGAGATGGTGAGGGATATTCACCGCCTTGCGAATATGGGAGTGCGACTGTTAGATTCCAAAGATGGAGGGGTGGTTGTTCATGAATTAGCTAAGTCATCCCTTTGTACTGAAGTGAAGGAGAAGCAGGTTGAAGATCCTATCTTGATGCAAATCAAGAAAGATGTGGGTCAACAGAAGGTGACGTCTTTTGAAGTTAGTGGTGGTGGCATTCTGAGGTTTCAGGGTAGATTATGTGTTCCGAATGTTGATGGGCTTCGAGAAAGAATTCTTGGTGAAGCTCACACTTCGAGGTATGTTGTTCATCCTGGTTCTACTAAGATGTACCATGATTTGAAATCTATGTTTTGGTGGAATAATCTGAAGCGAGATGTGGCTAACTTTGTTTCTATGTGCTTGAATTGCCAACAAGTGAAAGTAGAACATTTGAGGCCAGGAGGTACCTCCCAAGAAATAGCGTTGCCCTTGTGGAAGTGGGAAATGATCAATATGGACTTTATTACAGGACTTCCGAAGTACCGAAATCAGTATGACTCTATATGGGTGATTGTAGATAGACTGACCAAGTCAGCTCACTTTCTTCCTGTCAGGACTAACTATTCGGGGGAAGATTATGCCAAGCTGTTCATTACATAAATTGTCCATTTGCATGGAGCGCCTTTCTCCATTATATCCGAATGAGGTACGCAGTTTTCTTCTCAGTTTTGGAGATCGTTTCAGAAAGGTTTAAGTACCCAGGTGAACTTAAGTATAGCATTCCACCCTCAGACTGATGGGCAAGCTGAACGCACCATCCAGACCCTGGAGGATTTGTTGAGGGCCTATGTGATTGACTTTAAAGGTTGTTGGGTTGATCACTTGCCACTGATAGAGTTTGCCTATAACAACAGTTTCCACTCTGGTATTAAGATGCCACCTTTTGAGGCATTGTATGGTAGGAGATGTAGGTCTCCAATAGGCTGATATGAAGTAGGTGAGAGTGCAGATGTATGGGACTGATCTTTTTCATCAGGCAGTGGAGGATGTGAATCTCATTAGGGAACGACTTAAGACAGCCCAGAGTCGTCAGAAATCCTATGCCGACGTCAGAAGAAGAGAGTTAGAGTTTGAGATTGGAGATTGGGTTTTCCTTAAAGTTTCTCCCATGAAGGGAGTTATACGTTTCGGGAAGAGGGGTAAGCTAAGTCCTCGCTATATAGGCCCATATCAGATTGTAAGAAGAATAGGTGGAGTTGCGTATGAATTAGAATTGCCTGCAAGTTTGGGTTCTGTTCATCCAGTATTCCACATATCAATGTTGAAGAAGTGCATCGGAGATCACTCCTTGGTGGTGCCCATTAATGAGACCAAGGTGGGCGATTCCTTGTCTTACGAGGAAGAGCCCGTGGAAATCCTAGATCGACAAGTGAGAAAATTGAGGAATAAAGAGATAGTCACAGTTAAAGTGTTATGGAGAAATCAGAAATTTGAAGAATCAACTTGGGAGTCGGAGCATGACATGAAAGTGAGATACCCAAACCTATTTGAACCAGCAAATAACGAATTGGAAGGTACAATTCTTGCTTTATGTTTCCTTCTATGTATGAATCTGTTTGAAATCATGCGTGACTATTTTCGCGTCATTATTCGGGGATGAACGATCCCAAGGGGGGATAATGTAATGCCCCGTAAAAGTCATGCATGTATTAGACTGTAATTTCTGAGCTTTAGACTTAAGTTTTAAAATTTTTCTAAGTGTTGAAATGACTTAGACTCATTCTTAGCTGGCAACCTTCGGGATACAACTTCTCGACCTTTCCGACCTTCATTTTTAAATTTTCAAGTTGCGTTACGATCGGGCAATCTCATAGTACATCTCGGATAAGTTTTGGAATTTTTCGGAATGCATAAGGCTGCGTTTGGATTTCAAAACAGTAGCAAAACGCATAGCCTATTGCCCAGTTTTTTCAGCATTTCAGGGTCAACTTCAAACGATCATAACTCCCTGTATATAATAAACTGTGTGAGATATAATACATCAAACGAAATCTCTTTGAGTCCTCTTTCAAATGCAGTTGGTTTCATCCAATTTGAATATATGAGTAAAAAGTTATAATCGATTTACTCCAGCCTACCAAACTGTCAATTGAGTGACATATTTGACCTTAATTATTCCTTAGGGGTATTTTGGTCATCCTCCACCCCTATATATACCACCAACACGGGATTTAATCCCTCAAACACCATAATACACATGCTTTCCTCAAAATTGCTCAAGAATTCTCCTTAGGGTTTCAAAATAAAAACCCAAATAGTTCAAGATTCAACCGTAAGTTTTCAAAGATAATTACATATTCGGAATCACCAATCCGCAAGCTTCAAGAAACATCTATTATCCTTGGAAATAGAGGTACGCGGGGTTTTACCTAAAATATCATGGGCATAGAAATCATGTTTTAAGTATCGGGTTTTCGAATTCATGTGCATACTCATGTTTTCGAAGCTTTAATGATATTGTTTTGGCCTTTTGGCTTTCCCCCAAAGTGCTTTGAAAATTATATGTATATGTATATATGTGTTTGTCCTAAAATATATGAATTTAAAGCATGATTTTCATGGAACTCCTCTCTTAATGTAAATTCTTCCATGTTTCACGTAATATAAATTTTTTTGAAATACATCTTGAAGAAAAGAAATTATGATATGAAGTGCTTTGACTTTTGCTATGTTTGGAATACGATTCTTGAACACGAAAGAGAGGGTTGTGAATTTTAAATATGCATGTAATGAAAGAATGCATGGTTTTGCCAAAATGCACATGACCACTATATGTTTGATGAAATTTCTGCATGAATTGAACTTTATGTTCGGAATATGAAATCCTTTACATTAGTTGCAAGTTTTGGGTGGTCTAAACTATGTTTCGAATGAAAGCTTTTGCTTAGTACCTTATGGCTCAGAAAAATCATGACTTGCAAGGTCTTGGTATGACGATACCAATTCAAACTAATGCCATATCAGACTCAGACTAACAGACATTTCAGACTTTCATGATTTAGAAATTTCAGAATGATGCATGTTCAGAAAAGGTTAAAAATGGGCATACAGAGATGTTAGGAGGTTCCCCGAAGAGGGCTTGAGTTCAAGCGACTCATTGCCTAAAACCGTGGTTTGCCGACCCGGGTATATTATTATGCGCTGACTTAAAGGTCCCGTGGCGTATCAGACTCAGAGACTCCAACCCTTGCGGCACACTTGGGTTGGGGGCTTCCCCGCCGAGTCAATGACGGATTCCATACAGCCCGTGGAATATTCAGACTTGTAGGGGAACACCACCTAACTCAGAAGTAAAACACAGATCATGATTTGAAATGAACAGACAGGTTGCATGTTTTCAGAAAGTGCCCATGTATTTTCCAGAAATAGTTTTATACAGGATGTCTTGATGAAAAATTGTTTTCACTTATATATATGTATGTATGTTCCATTATACTATTTTTGGATTGCTTCGCGTGCCAGTACTTTTGTGCTGACCCCCCCCCCCCCCCCTCCTTCCAGGTTTTGAGGCACAGTCTAGGGGTCCAGCTACTCAATAGATATTCTCGGATTTGCAGACTTGATCTCATAGTTGTGAGCCTTCTATTATTCGGAAGGCCTAATTATGTCAGACATTATCTTATTTATTATATTTTTGGTTCACTGGGGGCCTTGTCCCAGTTTCTTTTTAGACAGATGTTTGTGTTTTTAGTAGAGATTTTCGCAAACTGATGTCAGATAGTATTATTCAGAAATGTTGCAGAACTTGACCATGTTTTCCGTACTCAGTTTCAATTCCGCATTTTATTATGATTACGAATGTTGTGCATGATAACCAGATAGAGAATGGGTGTTCCGGGCCTTCATGGTTCGGGATGCTCGTCATGGCTAGGGCCTAGGCTCGGGTCGTGACAAGCCACTTACAAGAAGTATATCAAAAACTAGTGCAAAAAAATACGATCTTCTATGAACGATACCCAATCTTCTATACTTACAAGGAGACCTCATGGGTGCACCAAATGGAAATAAGGGACAAAAGCTATTTCTTAGGTGTGCATAAAAAGACACACAAGGTCATATATATGACATTGACAAGTGCCTAATTTTATCTTTAATCTTGAATCAAAAACTATTTGGCTCGTGATGAAGGATATGGAATAGATCTTCCTGTTTCTTTCCCTTCAGAAGCCAATTTCAAGGAATTGTCACTGAAATGTCAAATAGAAAATGTGAGCGATAATACCAAAGGAAATCTTAAGCAGTAAAGTACATATACCTGTGCACAAAATTGTCACGGGATTACACTGGAGAAGTGACAAAATATTGTTAGAACATATGTGAAAGGTCATAAAGCTACTCGAACTTTTGATCACACAGACAGGAAATGAAAACGGAGTTATCTGTAAAGTGGTCTCTGTTTGTATTAAAATTTATCCTCACCACGCACTTTACAACAGCACGATGGGCAAAACCAGTCACCGTTTGGAGCCTCCTGTTTACAATTGGATGCAAAATAAAGCTATTAGAAGAAGAGATAAGAGGCGCTTCTTTTGATAATCTCTCACTTGAGCTTCGCATAGCAGTTGATGGAGAAGACACAGTTCTGGTTAAGAGGCATTTAGCTTCCCACATTTTTACACACCATTTACAAACTTTTCTGAAAGAGAGAAAATTTTTTCCTTATGGAGAACGGTAACAAAATTTCTTGTCTTTCTTTCCAACAGATTAGAATTTCTATCCAGTTGCATCTCGGTGTTTCTTAGCTTTTAGGGATGTAGCCCTTATCTTCACCCAATGTCTATAGGACATCTAATAGGCTAAAGCATCTTGAGGTTTTGGTGAACAATAGTCAATTACAGCTTGACGGCAGATTTCAGGCTCAATAATTATTTCTTGAGAAGGATATGGCAACTCAGGCAGCTCATTGCATTGTTGTTGTCTTTCCATGCAAGGAGACTGGATGGAGTTATTAGTGTCACCATTTAAACTACATTGTTTAAATGAGGGTACCATTCCATGAATTTTTGACTCTTCCAACGCCCAACAAACTAGCCTAATTGACTCGCATTTTCCATTTAACCTTTCTTAATTTTACCACACTCCATTTTGATTTCAAATTTCCAGCCCAAAACTAAGAGATGTTTCTTAAATTCTCTTTTTGAGGACAAAGATGGCATACACTTAGCTAGGCAGGGGTCAGGATAACTGGCCCGTGTCTGCCAATAAAATTTCTTCTTCTTTGTAGGGAGTCTTCCCTTGTGAAGCCTAGAATTCATGAAAGTCAGTGGCTCACTCTTGTTACTTGACAAAATAACAGCAATGTCATCACTTTCTTTTATTGATGTTGCTTCTGGGCAAGAGTCAGGTTCACCGACCAGGGTCTACCCCTCGAATTTCTTCTTTTGTAGGAGGTCTTCCTCTGCAAGGCTTAGAATTTGTGAGGGTCGGTAGTTCACTCTTGGTACTGGAAACAAAATACCAGCAGTTTCATCACTCAATGGCTTCTTAAATATGTTTGTCGGCATTGATTCTTGGCAAGAGTCAGGATCACCAACCACGGCTGCCCCTTGATTTTTTTCTTCTTTGTTGGAGGTATCCCCCTGCGAGGCTTAGAATTCGGGATAGGTGGTTGGTGAATCACTGTTGGTACTGGAAAAAATACCAGTGCCATCACTAGGCAGTGGTAAAACAGATAAATCATATGGTGATACAGATGAATCTTCTTTTTGGCTTGGAGTAATTGACTCACAATCATCCTTTCCACTCAATTTGACATCCTCCATGGCAGGTGCAAAATCCCCTGAAGCCACCAAAGCAATGGCTAGGGGACCAAACTTTTAAGAAGCTGCCGACTGATGACACTGCTGGTATTATGGATCAGGATTTTCTGATCTTCAACCTGTTGCAAAGCAACTTGCTTTAGAGTATTTGGCACCTGCCATAGAGGATGTTCAATTGTGTGGAAAGAATTATTGTGAGTCAATTTCTCCAAGCGAAAAAAAGATCCATCTGTATAACCACATGATTTATCTATTTTACCACCGCCTAGTAATGGCACTTGAATTTTGTCCAATACCAACAGTGAGTCACCAACCACCTATCCCGAATTTTAAGCCTAGCCGGGGGAGACCTCCAACAAAGAAGAAAAAAATCGAGGGGCAGTCCATGGTTGGTGAATCTGACTCTTACCCAGAAGCAGTGCCAACAAAGACATTTAAGAAACCACTGAGTGATGAAACTGCTGGTATTTTGTTTCCAGTTCCAAGGGTGAACTACCGACCCTCAGAAATTGTTATAGTTGTGACCCGAATTTTATTGATCCGGCCTAAAATATTTTGCGGTGCAACCCATGTTTGTGATTTTCAATGGGGTCTATGGTGGTAGCATAGGTATTGGGCCGAGAGGCCCATGGACCTCTATGTTTTTTGGGCTTAGGACTTTTTTGTACGCACATATTATATAAGTGCATTTGGTGGATTGTTTTGGGGTATCCAGAAAATACTCATTCTCCACATTGTACTTCTCTCCTTTCATTATAGTGAAACATCCTCTGCCTCTGCCCGTGGTTTTTTCCTCAAGGATTTCCATGTAAATCTGTATGTTCTTGTTTTTTTTCTGCTTGTGGTTTTCTTTATTTTTGCCCGATTACTAACAAACTGGTATCAAAACCTATTTGATAGTTTTCTCGGGGATGGCAACCATGAAGTATGATATTCCGTTGTTGGATCGCAACACCAGATTTTTGTTATGGCAGGTTATGATGAGGGTTGTGCTCACGAAGATGGATTTAGACAATGCTTTATTAGGGTTTGAGAAGATACCCTCATCGTGGACGAACGAGGACAAACAACGTAAGGATCGGAAGGCTCTATCTCAGATCTACCTTCATTTATCCAATCAGATTCTACAGTATGTTTTGAAGGAGACCACAGCTGCTGAGTTGTGGTTGAAACTGGAATCCCTGTGTATGACAAAGAGACTAACAAGTAAGTTGCATCTCAAGCAATGACTTTATTCCTATCACATGTCTGACTACGTCCTTGGAGGATTACCTATTTGTAATTAAAAAAATCATCTCTGATTTAGAGACTCTGGAGGTTAAGTACGATGAGGAAGATCTAGGGTTGATTTTGTTGTTTTTGCTACCTACAACATGCACAACCTTTAGCGATACGATTTTATATTGTCGTGATACCCTAACGATTGATGAAGTCTATGATGCGTTGTTCTCTAAAGAGAAGATGAAACATCTTGTGAATGGGTCAGAGACTCAAGGAGATTGTCTCATTTTTTAAGGAGGAAGGGGTCAATAGAGGAATTATGGGGTGAAGACAAGAATAGGTCGAAATACAGAAACAGAAATAAAACCTGTAATTACTGCAAGAAGAAGGGTCATATTTGTAACACCCCGCACTTTCGGGCTAGAATGTAAACCGTTATTTCTGTGTGTATAGGTTCCGAAAGCAAATAAATCCTAGTCAAATTTAGTTTTTAAATCAATTATCTAGTGTGGGAATCTAGTTTAGCATGAATTGAGATCATAGAGGTCCCTAACTCAAGGACAAGTTGAAAGGTTTCCTATCGATTAAGTTTTGATGAGCGTCTAAACTAGGGTCAAATTACATCGACCATATATTTTTTGTATATAACTAATTAGAGACCCTACTATATATAAAATGAAAGGTCTTTGATTCCTCTTTCCAATGCCACCAGTTTCACCTTAATCCGATATCGGGGTAAAAAGTTATACCCGTTTTACAGTAGGGTGTCAAACTGCCGAAGGTGCGACGGCAGGCCCGACTTCTCATCGGGCCCGTGATGGCCCATCAAGAATCCTGTCGCCCCAAAAACAGTGAGTTCAGCCACTGCACATGACCCGACGTTCGAGGTGATGGTCCGTCAACCAAGCCGTCGGGCAAAATTCGATGTTCCGAAGGCGGGATATTTTAAAAGGGGTGTTTTGGTACTTTTCCTCTTCAGAAAACCTCCCCAATGGATTTAATTACTCTCTAAAAGGTTATTACTCAATCTTCATCAGTTATACAACATTAAAAATTCCTCTTCACTCTAAAAGATAAGATCATACTAGGGTTTCGTCCAAGAACAATAAAGCAAGAAATTAATCTTTAAGTCCAAGATTTCCAAGGTACAAATCAAGATTCGAGTTCTACTCTTTAAACTAAGTAATCTAAGGTACGTGGTGTTTTCCTAAACTACATGGGATTCTTTAAAACAACTTGAAAAAGATATAAAGTAATAGAAATCATGAATTTATAAAGGGGTTTTGGAAATTACGTTTACAACTATGCATTATGAACTCTTATAATGATATTACTTCCCTTGAAATTGATCTTTTACTCGTGATTATATACATATATACGTATGCGTTTGATGAGTTTGAATATTGAATTTTAAGTATGAACGATTATAACCCCTCTCTTGTTATTAAGGCTCTTGTTTTCGTACGTTAGAAGTATTCAATTGCATTTTGAGAAGTATGATACAAATGTCTTGATTATTTTTTATGACTTGATTTTGGTTTGAATTGAGGAGAGTTTGTTTTAAATATTGATAAATGTTGAAGATATAACAAAAGAGTTGCATGGTTTGTCAGAAAATCCATGACCACCATATGTTTGTTGAAATGTTGAAAAGAGTGACCTTTGCAAAGTTTGACAAATGTTTTGAAGTATGAATGCCCTTGATTTGTTTGAATTATGGTGGGCAAAACTTTATGTTGAATGAAGAGACTATAATATGATATTTATGGCTCAGAGATATGACTTGCAAGTCTTGGTATGACGATACCAAAATAGATAATGCCATAGTAGACTCAGAACAAAACATAAGTTAGATTTCATTCAGATTTTTCACAAATTGATTTCAGAAAGATACATGTTTAGAAAAGGCTAAAAATGGGCATAAGATATGTTAGGTGGTTACTCTAAGAAGGCATGAGTTCAGATAACTCATTGCCCAAAATCGTGTTTTGCTTATATGGGTTATTATTTCCCCAAGAGGGATTATACGTTGGCCTAGTGCCCTGTGGCATATCACAATCAGAAACTCCAACTCTTGTGGCAAACTTGGGTTGGGGGATAACCCGTCGAGTCAATGGAAGATTTCATATAGCCCGTAGAATATCATACTTGTAGGGTGTACCACCTAACTCAAAACTAAGACAAAGATGTTGAGTTGATTTACAAAACTATTTCTAAAGACCTATTTACTCTACCTATCAATTTTCAAATAGTTTATAGTGATATCTTTTGATTCATGAAATGCTCTCACTTACTTTATGTATCAGTATTTTGTTTTTGGATAGTTCTGTGTGCCAATACATTTGTATTGACCCCCTATATCTCAGGATCTGAGGTACAGTCCTGTGGTCCCATCCAGTAGTAGATCCATGTGTGTCAGAAATTGTAGTTGGTGAGCCTTCTCTATTTTGGAAGTCTTGATTTTCATATTTTATTGCTTCTTTCTATTTATAGTCTACTAGGGGCCTTATCCCTGAGTTGTTTTAGATTTTTGATGGATATTATAATGTTATAGATTTCACAGACGGTTGTCACATGTTTAGAATATTCAGAATTTCCTTTTCAAATTGCTAAAGTTATGGGATTAACCATGGTTCTATCATGTGTTGTTTTTCATAAATTTTCTTATGTTATATCAATATTGTGCATGATTACCAGATCTAGGAGAACGCTCAGGCCTTCATGGTTTGGGAGGCTCGTTATGGCTAGGGCCCCAGCTCGGGTCATGACAAACTTGATATCAGAGCATAGTTCATGGTCCCAGGGTGTCTGCAAAATCACATCGGGTAGAGTCCTATTTATGGGTGTGTAGCACACCACACTTATAAGAAGGAAACTGCAAGGAGTTTAGGAATGTCACTCTTTCTTTATGTTCTAGTTCGTGTTATGGAGTCAGAATGTTCAACTTTCATGCTATGGTGTCGCCCATACGAAAGTAAAGTTATCCCAATTCTTTCCTTACTCTGATATTCTCAAATATGTCTCATTATTGTGGTGATTCAAGTGCAGAAGTCTAGAATCTAAATGGTATGTCCATTCTGATTGAGTCATAAAAGAATATAAAATTGTGCAAGGACTTGAGAGGAGTCCGTTAGTTCTTCAAGGTATATTGATTCTAGTATAAAACTTTGATACTAATGAAATTGTGCTTTTCAGCCTGAGGTATTTAAGTATATCCAGTCCGTTTCAAAATTCTAGTTGCAAGAAATTTTGTATAGCAGAATGTTGGAACTGTATTTCCACCTAAGTAGTAGTATATGTTAAAGTATCATGACCTAATGGTAGTGAGATGGTCCAGAAGTTGGTGACATAAAGTCACTAGGTTAGCAGTAAGAGTGAGGGTGACTATTGCGTAAATAAGTAGTTTTAGTTATTCAACCCTTTGATTTTGGGGTGGTTCTCTCTTTTATGGTGGTTGGATAATATTGTGGAATGACTTGTAGATTGTATGGTAGTGTGTGGAGAGAGTGTTTGTCTTTGATTTTTTTATTTATTCAAAATAGAAAAGACCCCAGAGTGGATAGTTATGGTTGTTACAGAAATCCCTTATAGGCTGTGAATGAAAACGATTAGATTAGAGAATAGGTATAAGTATAGACTCATTGTTGTATGTGGAATTTAAAGGTAGTCTAAATGTATGCTTGGGTAAGTAAGTATGATCTAAGAAAGTAGAATATGTAGATAAGATCGTATTGGATTATAATATAAGATTAAGGTTGACCATGTCTATTATGCGACTTTACCTCCATGACCTTCTATTCTTTAGTTGTTGTAAACTAGTACTTTATGTGAGAAGTTATGTAGTGCATTTTGAGCTGTAATAGTGATGTCATGGGGGGGGGGGTTGCGATTGTAGGTAGTAGTTAAATAAAATGAGTATTTTGAGTTGATTTCCCAATTTGATGGACTAGTACAATATGTTGCATGCTTCACAAGTGGTATGTGATTGTTGCAAGACTATAGGCTTGAACTTTAGATATAGAATGTGGTGGTAAGAGTAGTAACTTAAGGTTAATGATGTATGTTTTGTGGCAATAAATTAGTAGGCTTGATATGATTTGTGAAAGAGCCTAGATTGATAATTTATGAAAAGTTAAGTGCTAATTGTGAGGTATATGTGTATATGAGGACTAGTGTTAAAATAACGAATTATGGGTGAGTCATTAAGTGGATAAGGGTAAAAGTATATAAGAATAAGTTGCACCCTCTGGTAGTACGGTGTTAGGTAAGATTTTATGATATAAGTTATGTGATTAACGGTCTAATGTTAGAAGTTTAAGTAGTGGAGAGTGAATTTTTATATAATAAGGAGTGAGGATGTGTATGCTCATGAGACTATGAATTGTAGGTTGATGACGATAGAGGATAGTGAAAAATTAAGAGTAACATCTTTGGAAAGAAATGTCTTTAAAGTGTACTTAAAAAGGGAAGGTTTAGCATTTATGTCTATAAGTGTTTTGCATACCTAGTTTGTGTTCTTGAAATTGTAGAATGGAAAAGTCTAGTGAGTTGTTGTATGGTGTTCATTAGAGTTGAATTGATGAAATATAGGCAGGCAATATGAGCGTTGGATATTGTTTTACAAATTTTATTAAGTTGTAAGTTATGTGATTAGAGGTGTAATGCGAGTATTCTAAGGATTAGAAGATAGAGTGTTAAGTGTTTAGAAGCATGGATGCCCATACCCATAATAATGTTAGTCACAAGTTGGTGACTTTGGGGTTCGAGGAAGTTATGATTAGTATCCCTGAAAGGGGATGACCCAAAATGAATTTACTGTATTTATGTAAAATTCTTGAAGGAAGTTTGTGTTCGTGAGTATACCGATATCTCCAATTGTATTGAGAACTGTGGTTATATATTGATGAGAGGTTAGATTCTCAAGTCTAGGAAGGTGACTTTGATCTAAGGGGGAGATGATAGATTACAGTAAATACCAAAATTTTTTTGTGGTGTCAAGTTTCAAGTAAGAATCATGTTTCAATCAAGCTCCTCCTCCTTCAATTTGAATGGACTTCTACCAATGTCTTATGTATTCATGTCTTTCCTATGCCTAAGGTTTCAGATCTCTATGTAACTCATGTCATGTTCCGATATCTAGACAAGGAGCAATAATGTCCCTCAGTGATCTAATATTCTAAGTATCCAATCAATATGTTATGTTGCTCATGATCCAATCTATGTCTCACAACATTCTTGGTCCTAAGAAAATGTATTTTTGTATGTCACTGAATTATTTTATGTCGGAATTAGCCAAAGCGATAAAGTTGTGTGAACTTATGACAATCTCAACTCTGAAAATGAGAAGCAAGAGCTTCAAGTATCAATCTTTCTCTCAATCATTGACTTTATGAATTCTGGCCTTATGTTATACAAATCATGAAATATGTGTACCCATATTTCTCACTGTAGTATGACCTAAGAAATTATGTTGTGTTGTGGTTTTGCCGAACGACCCTTTATATATGATCCAGACACTTGATACCTGAAGCACTCCGTGTTTATTCAATCATATATTTACTTCATGTCCCTCCTTGAGTAGTGCAATAAGTATAATCTATGAATTGACAAGTGTTACATCCATTTATGATGTTTAGGATCGGGTCCCTCAATGACCCTCGTATGTCAGTATTACAGTGGTTGTGAAAGCGTGGTAGTGTGTTTGGTGGGGGATTGGAAGTTTTTGAAGGCGGATATTTTGATGTGACTTCTAGAGCTAAGATTATAGGATAAGGAGTAAGAAGGACATGCGTTTTCATTTCATGAAATAGTTAAGAAGGAGTTATGTGGTGAAAATCTTAGTGAGAATAATTTAATTTGCTGGTCTTAGTTAGGAGCTCCATGAAGTTGGTGTAGTAATGATAGGCTTAAATTTTGTGATTGATGAAAACACAAACCAATGTGTTGTGTGGATAGTATTCCTTGAATTAAGACTTGAGGTTGTTTGATTATAGTAATAGGGTGAGGTGATTTCTTAATGTGATGTAGAGTGCAGGGTCCCATAGTTTAAGTTAGCACCTCTTTCCTTCGAGTTTGGCTTCAGCATAGAAATACTACATAGCGGAACCCAAAATTCTTGTAGTTAGATGTGTTATGGGAGAATCGGAAGTTGGAAATGATGAAGTATGTTGATTAATGTTGGGGCATAGATGAATAGTGTCTCTAAACTTAAGGTCCACTCGTTGTATCTTGTAAGGCGGAAAATGCATGTAAATCATGTCTTCCACGAAATCTCATTTCATGATTATTACTGATGTAAATAGGGCCTATGATCACTAAATACACTCATGCCTTATGTTGTGATGATAATTATTCATATAACTCATATGGAAGGTCATCCCTATGTAAAGTTTCAATACCTCATGCTTTGTGCTTACGCGTTTCACTGGGGGTTATCATAAAGTTCTTTCGATGCCTTTGCATATTTTTTTGAGGAAAATAATTGAATGTGAGGTTACATTCCCTATTACATACCTTTAGAGCTTCAAAAAAACCCTACCCATCATTCGGGGACGAATGATCCCAAGGGGGAGATAATGTAACACCCCGCACTTTCGCGCTAAACCATTATTTCTATGTATAAAGGTTCCAAAATCAAATAAATCCTATTAAAATTTAGTTTCTTAATCAATTATGTAGTGTGGGAATTTAGTTAAGCATGAATTGAGATCATACAGGTCCCCTAACTCAAGGACGAGTTGAAAGCTTTTCTATCAATTAAGTTTTGCTGAGCATTTAAAGTTGGGTCAACTTCCATCGACCATAACTTTTGAATATAAAGAAGTAGAAATCCTACTATATATCAAATGAAAAGTCCTTGGGTCCTCTTTTCAACGCCACCAGTTTCACCTTAATTCGATACGGGGTAAAAAGTTATGCCCGTTTTACAGTAGGGTGGCAAACTATCGAAGGTGCAACGGCTGGCTCAAAGGAATGTCGGGCCCGTTATGGCCCATGAAGAATCCCGTCACCCTAAAAACAGTGAGTTCAGCCACTGGACATCACCCGACGGTCGAGGTGACATTCAGTCAACCAAGCCGTCGGGCAAAATTCGAAGTTCCAAAGGTGGGGTGTTTTAAAAGGGGTGTTTTGGTAGAAAGCCTTCCCAATGGATTTAATTACTCTCTAACATGTTATTAAACAATCTTCATCAGTAATACAATATTGAAACTCCCTCTTTACTCTCAAAAATAAGATCAAACTAGGGGTTTCCTCCAAGAAAAAAAGCAAGAAATTAATCTTTAAGTCCAACATTTCCAAGGAACAAATCAAGATTCGAGTTCTACTCTTTAAAATAATTAATCTAAGGTGCGTGGGGTTTTCCTAAACTACATGGTCTTGTATAAAACACCTTGAAAAAGATTAAAAGTTATATAAATATTGAATTTATAAAGGGTTTTTGGAAATTACGTTTACAACTATGCATTATGAACTCTTTTAATGATATTATTGTTTTGGTTGTGAGGCCTTCCCTTGAAATTGATCTTTAACTCATGATTTTATATATATGCATATGTCTTTGATGAGTTTGAATATTGAATTGAGAGCATGAACGATTATAACCCCTCTCTTGTTTTCGTACGTTAGAAGCTATCAATTGCATTTTCAGAAGTATGACACAAATGTCTTGATTATTGTTTATGACTTGATTTTGGTTTCAATTGAGGAGAGGGTGTTTTATATGTTGATAAATGCTGAACATATATAGAATTAAAAATTTCCGTGGTCTGTCACAAAATCCATAACCACCAGAAGTTTGTTGAAATGTTGAAAGGAGTGACCTTTGCAAAGTTTGACAAATGTTTGGAAGTATGAATTCCCTTGAACCGTTTGAATTATGGCGGTCCAAACTTTATGTTGAATGAAGAGACTATAATATGATATTTTATGGCTCAGAGATATGACTTGCAAGTCTTGGTATGAAGATACCAAAACAGATAATGCTATAACAGACTCAGAATAGAACATAAGTCAGATTTCATTAAGATTTTTCACAAATTGATTTCAGAAATATTCATGTTTAGGAAAGGCTAAAAATGGGCTTAAGAGATGTTAGGTAATTACACAAAGAAGGCACAAGTTTAGATAACTCATTGCCCAAAACTGTGTTTTGCCGATATGAGTTATTATTTCCCCAAGAGGGATTATACACTAGCCTAGTGACCTATGGTGTACCAATATCAGAAACTCCAAATCTTGCGACAAACTTGGGTTGGGGGATTACCTGCCGAGTCAATGGCAGATTCCATATAGCCTGTGGAATATCAGACTTGTTGGGTGTACCACCAAACTTAGAACTTAGACAAAGATGTTGAGTTGATTTATAGAACTGTTTCTAAAGATCTATTTACTATGACCATGGATTTTCAAATGGTTTATAGTGATGTCTTTTGTTTCATGAAATGCTCTCACTTACTTTATGTATTAATATTTTATTTTTGGATAGTCCTGCGGTCCCATTAAGCAGTAGATCCGTGTGTGTCAGAAGTTTTAGTTGGTGAGCCTTCTCTATTTCGGAAGGCCTGATTTTTAGATTTCATTGCTTCTTTATTTTTATGGTCTACTGGGGCCTTGTCCCCATTTTTTTTTAGATTTATTACGGATATTATAATGTTAGAGATTTCGCAGATGATTTTAACATGTTTAAAATATTCAGAATTTCCTTTTCAAATTGTTCAAGTTATGAGATTGACCATGGTTCCGTCATGTGTTGTTTGCTGCAAATTTTCTTATATTATGTCAATATTGTGCATGATTACCAGATATAAAAGAGCACCCAGGTCTTCATGGTTCGGGAGGCTCATTACGACTAGGGAACCAGCTCGGGTCATGACAATATCAAATCTGAGTATTGGAAGCTATAGAATAGAGAGAAAAGGGAAGCTCCAAAACTGAACGGAAACCAACCAGAGAAGTCAGGTCAAGATAGTTTTATGGATGATGGCGGTGGTGATGGAGAACTCTTAGTAGTTTCTGATGGTAACTCCAAACCCTATGAGGATTGGATTCTTGATTCAGCATGAATGTTTCATATGTGTCATAATCGGGATTGGTTTACAACATATGAAATAGTCTCTAAAGGTGTTGTGTTGATGGAAAATAACACACCTTATAAGATAGCTGGTATTGGAACAATCAGGATCAAGATATTTGATGGGGTTGTGAGAGCACTTGGATATGTGCGGTATGTCCCAGACCTGAAGAGAAATCTTATTTTCTTGAGTACCCTTGATTCGAACAGTTATAGGAGATAGAGTCCTGAAGGTTACTAAAGGTGTTCTCGTTGTAATGAAGGGACAGAGAAAGTCTGCTAATTTATATGTCATGCAAGGCTCTACTATTATAGGTGATGCAGCTGTTTCTACCTCCTCTCTATCAGAAAGTGACGTTGCTAAACTTTGGCATATGCGTTCGGGTTATATGAGTGAAAACGGGATGGCTGAACTAAGCAGGAGAGAGCTTCTTGATGGGCAAAGTATTACCAAATTGGAGTTCTTTGAGCATTGCATTTTTTGGAAGCAGAAGAGAGTTAGATTCACTAAAAGAATCCACTCAACTAAAATCACACTTGAATATATTTTTTTTGATCACTGGGGTCCTTCTAAAGTACCCTCTAGAGGAGGTACGAATTATTTGTTGACTATTATTGATGACTATACCAGAAAAGTTTGGGTGTTCTTCCTGAACCAAAAGAATGATGTATTGCCTACTTTCAAGGAATGGAAGATTATGATTCAAAACCAAACAGGGAAGCAGGTAAAATGTCTTCGTACTGATAATGGTATTTAATGCTCTGTGCAATTCAGAAGGAATTCTTAGGAACTTGACAGTTTGTCATACTCAGCAGCAGAATCGTGTGGCTGAATGAAAGAATAGGACTATAATGGAGAAGGTGAGTTGTATGTTCTCTAATGTTGGTTTACCAAAGTCTTTTTTGGCTGAAGCTGCTTCCACAGCTTTTCTTTTTATTAACTGCTCTCCCTTAGTTGCAATTGATAAAAAGACTCCACAAGAGGTATGGTCTAGTACTCTTGCTAGTTATTCCTATTTGAGTATATTTGGATGCCTTGCATATACTCATGTTGATAATGGAAAGTTGGAACCCAGATTTTTCAAGTGCTTATTTATGGGTTATAAGCCTAGTGTTAAAGGTTATAAGCTTTGGTGTCCAGAAAATAGAAAGGTTTTAATTAGTAGGGGTGTTGTGTTTGATAAAACTGTCATGATTTGGGCTCCCTCCAAATCTGGTGCTCTGCCCCCACATGAGCTTAGTGACATGAATCATCAAAAGCCATTCACCCACGCTGAATTAAAAATTGGAGCAGAGTCTACACTAGTGCCTACTCTTAGTCTATCCCGGAGATACATAATGGTACTATTTCTTCTTCACCACCAGTGACACTACAATATTTGTAACGCCCCGTAAAAGTCATGCATGTATTAGATTGTAATTTCTCATCTTTAGACTTAAGTTTTAAAATTTTTCTAAGTGTTGAAATGACTTAGACTCATTCTTAGCTGGCAACCTTCGGGATACAACTTCTCAACCTTCCCGACCATCATTTTTAGATTTTCAAGTTGCGTTACGATCGGGAAATCTCATAGTACATCTCGGATAAGTTTTGGAGTTTTTTGGAATGCATAAGGCTGCGTATGGATTTCAAAACAGTAGCAAAACGCATAGCCTATTGCCCAGTTTTTTTTCAGCATTTCAGGGTCAACTTCAAACGATCATAACTCCCTGTATATAATGAACTGTGTGAGCTATAATATATCAAACGAAAGATATTTGAGTCCTCTTTCAAATTCAGTTGGTTTAATATAATTTGAATATATGAGTAAGAAGTTATAATCGATTTACTCCGGCCTATCAAACTGTTAACTGAGGGACAGATTTGACCTTAATTGTTCCTCAGGGGTATTTTGGTCATCCTCCACCCCTATATATACCACAAACACGGGATTTAATCCCTCCAACACCATGATACTCATGCTTTCCTCAAAATTGCTCAAGAATTCTCCTTAGGGTTTCAAAATAAAAACCCAAATAGTTCAAGATTCGACCGTAAGTTTTCAAAGATAATTACATATTCGGAATCACCAATCCGCAAGCTTCAAGAAACATCTATTATCCTTGGAAATAGAGGTACGCGGGGTTTTCCCTAAAATCTCATGGGCATAGAAATCATGTTTTAAGTATCGGGTTTTCGAATTCATGTGCATACTCATGTTTTAGAAGCTTTAATGATATTGTTTTGGCCTTTTGGTTTTCCCCAAAAGTGGTTTGAAAATTATATGTATATGTATATATGTGTTTGTCCTGAAATATATGAATTTAAGGAATGATTTTCATGGAACCCCTCTCTTAATGTAAATTCTTCCATGTTTCACGTAATATAAATTGTTTTGAAAGACATCTTGAAGAAAAGAAATTATGATATGAAGTGCTTTGACTTTTTCTATGTTTGGAATACGATTCTTGAACACGAAAGAGAGGGTTGTGAATGAAGAATATGCATGTAATGAAAGAATGCATGGTTTTACCAAAATGCACATGACCACCATATGTTTGATGAAATTTCTGCATGAATTGAACTTTAAGTTCGGAATATGAAATCCTTTACATCAGTTGCATGTTTTGGGTGGTCTAAACTATGTTTTGAATAAAAGCTTTTGCTTAGTACCTTATGGCTCAGAAAAGTCATGACTTGCAAGGTCTTGGTATGACGATACCAATTCAGACTAATGCCATATCAAACTCAGACTAACAGACATTTCAGACTTTCATGATTTAGAAATTTCAGAATGATGCATGTTCAGAAAAGGTTAAAAATGGGCATACAGAGATGATAGGTGGTTCCCCGAAGAGGGCTTGAGTTCAAGCGACTCATTGCCTAAAACCGTGGTTTGCCGACCCGGGTATATTACTATGCGGTGACTTAAATGTCCCGTGGCGTATCAGACTCAGATATTCCAACCCTTGCGGCACACTTGGGTTGGGGGCTTTCCCGCCGAGTCAATGGCGGATTCCATACAGCCCGTGGAATATTCAGACTTGTAGGGGAACCCCACCTAACTCAGAAGTAAAACACAGATCATGATTTGAAATGAACAGACAGGTTGCATGTTTTCAGAAAGTGCCCATGTATTTTTCAGAAATAGTTTTATACAGGATGTCTTGATGAAAAATTGCTTTCACTTATATATATGTATGTATGTTCCATTATACTATTTTTGGATTGCTTCGCGTGCCAGTACTTTTTTGCTGACCCCCCCCCCCCCTCCTTCTAGGTTCTGAGGCACGGTCTAGGGGTCCAGCTACTCGGTAGATATTCTCGGATTTGCAGACTTGATCTCATAGTGGTGAGCCTTCTATTATTCGGAAGGCCTAATTACGTCAGACATTATCCTATTTATTATATTTTTGGTTCACTGGGGGCCTTGTCCCAGTTTCTTTTCAAACAGATGTTTTTATTCTTAGTAGAGATTTTCGCAGACTGATGTCAGATAGTATTATTCAGAAATGTTGCAGGACTTGACCATGTTTTTCGTACTCAGTTTAAATTCTGCATTTTATTATGATTATAAATGTTGTGAATGATAACCAGATAGAGAATGGGTGTTCCGGGCCTTCATGGTTTGGGATGCTCGTCACCGCTAGGGCCTAGGATCGAATCGTGACAAACTTGGTATCAGAGCACGGTTCATGGTCCCAGGGTGTCTGCGAAATCGCGTCGAGTAGAGTTCTGTTTATGGGTATGTAGCGCGCCACACTTATAAACAGGAGGCTAGTAGGCGTTTGGGAATGTTTCCCTTCTTTGTGATTTAGTTCATGCTTCAGAGTCTAAACTGCCCCCTAATCAATGATATCTTGTATTTCAGAAACTAGACTATGCCTCCCTGTCACAACATCAATCAGAGTGCTCAGGCAGATGTGGTCCGTCTCACCCATGGGATGCGGACCCGTAATAGAGCTTCCACGCCGGAACCTATCCCTACTTCGGGAGTCCCTCTAGTCCCAATCAGTCCACCTCAGGCTCCGCGGACTAATGTCAAGCGTCCACCAACTGCTCAGAGAGATATCTCAAATGCAGAGTTCAGACGGTCTATCCATATGCTGACACAGCTGGTAGCTAACCAGGCTCAACAATCGAAAAATGTTGGGTCTGCATCCGTTACGTCTGAGGCTACTAGAGTCGGGAATTTCATGAAGATGAATCCACCTAAGTTCACTGGTACAAAGGTGGAGGAAGATCCACAGTAATTCGTGGATGAGATGGAAAAGATCTTTAAGGTAATGCATGTAGATGAGATTGAAGGAGTGGAATTGGAAACTTATCAGCTTAAGGATGTTGCAAATCAGTGGTATGTAGACTAGGAAAAGGCAAAAGGTGAGAGTGCTGAGCCTACAGTTTGGGGTGAGTTCGTAGAAGGTTTCCTTGATAGATTCTTTCCTCTGGAGTTGAGGGAGGCCAAAGCAGAAAAGTTCATGAATCTGAAGCAGGGCAGTATGAGTGTACAGGAGTACACTATGAAGTTTAATCAACAAGCCCGCTATGCACCAGAATTGACTAGCAATATGAAAGCCCAGATGAGGAAATTTGCATCCGGCCTTGCTGATAACCTAATACTTGAGTGCCAGGGGGCAATGTTGAATAGGAAGTTAGACTTTGCTAGACTGACAGTCCACATGCAGTAGGTGGAAGAGAGGAAGAGAAAGATTGTTGAATCTAGAGAGAAGAACAGACAGGACAAGAGAGTCAAATCTGCGGACCAGCACCAGAGTCAGCCGCAGAGTGGTAAATGGGGAAATAGGTGGTCGAAGAATATGCGATTTTGGAATTTTACACAGTCAGCAGCCAGTGCCCCAGCGCCCAGACCCCCTGCAGACAGACAGACTCAGAGCTTTCAGACTCCTCATGGATCTAGAGCACCAGATACTCAACCGCAGGGTAGTGTGGCTTAGCAGCATCGCACTTACCCGTGATGTGAAAAGTGTGGTAAGAATCATCCGGGGAAATATCAGTTGGGCACACGTGTATGTAATTCATGTGGTCAGCCACGCCACTTCCACAAGGACTGTCCATCTACTAGGAGGAGTGCTGGTGGTGCAAAGTTTCAGGGCAATTCCACAGCGCCACCCCCATCTCAGAAGGGCGCCACATCAGCTGTTGGGAATAGTCGCAACCGGTTATATGCCTTGACCAACCGCCAAGAAGCGAATGCTTCCCCAAATGTTGTTACCGGTATGTTACAAATCTTTTCCTGTGATGTCTGTGTGTTACTTGATCCCGGATCTACCTTATCCTATGTAACCCCTTATGTGGCTGTTGGTTTCGGGTTTGAGCCCAGTGTGATTTCTGAACCCTTCTCTGTTTCTACCCCGGTGGGGGATTCTGTTGTTGCTAGAAAGGTATATAGGGGTTGTGTAGTGATTGTTGGTAGTCGGGATACGGTGGCAGACCTTATAGAATTGGACATGGTTGCATTTGATGCTATCTTAGGGATGGATTGGCTCCATTCATGCTACGCCATATTGGATTGTAGGACCCGTAGAGTTACCTTTTCTTTCCCGAATGAACCAATGATAGAATGGGAAGGGCATTCTTTAGCACCCAAAGGGCACTTTATATCTTATCTCAGAGGCCGAAAACTCATTTCTAAGGGTTGCTTGTATCACCTTATTCGATTCAAGGACTCTAAAGTTGAAAATCCTCCTCTTCAGTCTGTCCATGTGGTGAATGAATTTCCAGAAGTCTTTCCTGAAGATGTCCCAGGGATACCCCCTGATAGGGAGATAGAGTTTGGTATTCATGTATTGCCAGATACCCGTCCCATTTCTATTCCGCCATATAGAATGGCTTCCGCAGAGCTAAAAGAGTTGGAAGAGAAGCTAGCAGACCTCCTAGATAAGGGATTTATATGCCCCGATGTATCTACTTAGGGTGCACCTGTACTTTTCGTGCGTAAGAAATATGGTTCCCTTCGTATTTGCATAGATTACCGTCAGTTGAATAAGGTCACAATTAAAAACAAATATCCTCTTCCTAGGATTGATGACCTTTTTGACCAGCTTCAGGGTGCTAGATGTTTTTCAAAAATAGACCTTCGTTCGGGCTATCATCAGTTGAATGTTAGGGAGTCAGACATTCCCAAAACAGCTTTCCGAACCCGATATGGTCACTATGAGTTTCTTGTCATGTCCTTCGGGTTAACTAATGCCCCTGCAGCCTTCATGGATCTTATGAACAGAGTTTTCCGTCAGTTTCTTGACTCGTTTGTCATTGTATTTATTGATGATATTCTGATTTATTCTAAGAGTAAGGAGGATCATGCCGATCACCTCCTTGGTGGTGCCCATTGATGAGATCAAGGTGGGCGATTCCTTGTCTTACGAGGAAGAGCCCGTGGAAATCCTAGATCGACAAGTGAGAAAATTGAGGAGTAAAGAGATAGTCTCAGTTAAACTGTTATGGCGAAATCAGAAAGTTGAAGAAGCAACTTGGGAGTCGGAGCATGACATGAAAGTGAGATACCCAAGCCTATTTGAACCAGCAAATAACGAATTGGCAGGTACAATTCTTGCTTTATGTTTCCTTCTATGTATGAATCTGCTTGAAATCGTGCGTGACTATTGCCGCGTCATCATTCGGGGACGAATGATCCCAAGGTGGGGATAATGTAACGCCTCGTAAAAGTCATGCATGTATTAGACTGTAATTTCAGAGCTTTATACTTAAGTTTTAAAAATTTTCAAAGTGTTGAAATGACTTAGACTCATTCTTAGCTGGCAACCTTCGGGATATAACTTCTCGACCTTCCCGACCTTCATTTTTAGATTTTCAAGTTGCGTTACGATTGGGCAATCTCATAGTACATCTCGGATAAGTTTTGGAATTTTTCGGAATGTATAAGGCTGCGTTTGGATTTCAAAACAGTAGCAAAACGCATAGCCTATTGCCCAGTTTTTTTCAGCATTTCAGGGTCAACTTCAAACGATCATAACTCCCTGTATATAATGAACTGTGTGAGCTATAAGATATCAAACGAAAGATCTTTGAGTCCTGTTTCAAATTCAGTTGGTTTCATCCAATTTGAATATCTGAGTAAACCGTTATAATCTATTTACTCCAGCCTATCAAACTGTCAACTGAGGGACAGATATGACCTTAATTGTTCCTTAGGTGTATTTTGGTCATCCTCCAACCCTATATATACCACCAACACGGGATTTAATCCCTCAAACACCATAATACTCATGCTTTCCTCAAAATTGCTCAAGAATTCTCCTTAGGGTTACAAAATAAAAACCCAAATAGTTCAAGATTCGACCGTAAGTTTTCAAAGATAATTACATATTCGGAATCACCAATCCGCAAGCTTCAAGAAACATCTATTATCCTTGGAAATAGAGGTACGCGGGGTTTTCCCTAAAATCTCATGGGCATAGAAATCATGTTTTAAGTATCGGATTTTCGAATTCATGTGCATACTCATGTTTTAGAAGCTTTAATGATATTGTTTTGGCCTTTTGGCTTTCCCCAAAAGTGGTTTGAAAATTATATGTATATGTATATATGTGTTTGTCCTGAAATATATCAATTTAGGGAATGATTTTCATGGAACCCCTCTCTTAATGTAAATTCTTCCATGTTTCACGTAATATAAATTGTTTTGAAAGACATCTAGAAGAAAAGAAATTATGATATGAAGTGCTTTGACTTTTGCTATGTTTGGAATACGATTCTTGAACACGAAAGAGAGGGTTGTGAATGAAGAATATGCATGTAATGAAAGAATGCATGGTTTTGCCAAAATGCACATGACCACCATATGTTTGATGAAATTTCTGCATGAATTGAACTTTAAGTTCGGAATATGAAATCCTTTACATCAGTTGCATGTTTTGGGTGGTCTAAACTATGTTTTGAATGAAAGCTTTTGCTTAGTACCTTATGGCTCAGAAAAATCATGACTTGCAAGGTCTTGGTATGACGATACCAATTCAGACTAATGCCATATCAGACTCAGACTAACAGACATTTCAGACTTTCATGATTTAGAAATTTCAGAATGATGCATGTTCAGAAAAGGTTAAAAATGGGCATACAGAGATGTTAGGTGGTTCCCCGAAGAGGGCTTGAGTTCAAGCGACTCATTGCCTAAAACCGTGGTTTGCCGACCCGGTTATATTATTATGCGTTGACTTAAATGTCCCGTGGCGTATCAGACTCAGAGACTCCAACCCTTGCGGCACACTTGGGTTGGGGGCTTCCCCGCCGAGTCAATGGCGGATTCCATATAGCCCGTGGAATATTCATACTTGTAGGGGAACACCACCTAACTCAGAAGTAAAACACAGATCATGATTTGAAATGAACAGACAGGTTGCATGTTTTCAGAAAGTGCCCATGTATTTTTCAGAAATAGTTTTATACAGGATGTCTTGATGAAAAATTGCTTTCACTTATATATATGTATGTATGTTCCATTATAATATTTTTGGATTGCTTCGCGTGCCAGTACTTATGTGCTGACCCCCCCCCCCTCCTTCCAGGTTCTGAGGCACAGTCTAGGGGTCCAGCTACTCAGTAGATATTATTCAGAAATATTGCAGGACTTGACCATGTTTTCCGTACTCAGTTTAAATTCCGCATTTTATTATGATTATAAATGTTGTGCATGATAATCAGTTAGAGAATGGGTGTTCCGGGACTTCTTGGTTCGGGATGCTCGTCAGGGCTAGGGCCTAGTCTCGGGTCGTGACAATATTCTATTGCTAAAGAAAGGCCTAGAAGAGATATTAGACCTCAAAAGTATTATGAAGCTTATTTGGTTGCTTATGCATTGAATGTAGCAGAAGGTATTGATTCCAGTGAAGAACCTTGTTCTGACTCAGAGGAAATTAGTTGTGATGATTCTAGCCGATGGATGACTGCTATGCAGGAGGAGATATAATCACTTTATAAGAATGGCACGTGGAATTTGGTAAAATTGCCTAAATATAAGAAAGTTGTCTGTTGCAAGTGGGTATTCAAAAAGAAAGAAGGAACATCGGGAGTTAAAGATTCTAGGTACAAAGAAAAACTAATTGCTAAAGGTTACAGTTAGGTTCCAGGTGTTGACTTCACAGATGTGTTTTCTCCAGTTTTAAAGCATAGTTAGATTCGAGCCTTGCTTGGTATTGTGGCCATGCATGATCTTGAGCCTGAGTAGTTGGATGTTAAGACTGCATTCTTATATGGAGAACTTGAGGAGCTTATCTGTATATAGAAACCAGAAGGTTTTATAGTCTCCGGAAAGGAGGACTATGTAAATTTTCTGAAAAAGTCTCTTTATAGCTTAAAACAGTCTCCCGTGGTATAAGAGGGTTGACTCTTTTATGACCTATCATATGTTTTAGAGGAGTAGTTATGATAGTTGTGTCTAGTTTAAGAAGGTAAATGATGGTTCAGTAGTGCATCTTCTCTTGTATGTTGATGATATGTTGATTGCAGCAAAGGATATAAGAGAGATAATAAAAGTCAAAGCCCAGCTAAGCAAAGAGTTTGAGATGAAGGATCTAAGAGCAGCAAACAAGATTCTTGACATGAAAATTATGAGGGATTGATAGAAGACTAAGTTATACTTTTGTCAGAAAAGGTATATTGAGAAAGTTCTTCACAAGTTCAATATGCAAAATGCCAAACCAGTACGTACTCCATTGGCAGCTCACTTCAAAATCTCGGCTAGTTAATCTCCAAAGATGATGAGTGTGACTATATGTCTCGAGTTCTATACTCTAGTGCTATTAGGTCTCTTATGTATGTGATGGTGTGTTTTCGACTAGATTTATCTTATGCCATCAGTGCAGTTAACAGAGGGCAAATCCTGGCAAGAACAAGGAAAGTAGTTCAGTGGATTTTCATATACTTGCATGGATCTACTGATGTTTGTCTGCAGTTTGGGAAAAATAGAGATAGAGTAATCGAGTATGCTGATTCTGATTTTGCAGGAGATCATGATAAAAGGAGATCCCTTACGAGCTATGTTTTAACCATTGGGGGTTGTGCTATTAGTTAAAAAACTACTTTACAATGGTTTCTTTGTTAACTACTGAGGCGAATTATATGGCTATTACAGAGGCTTTCAAGGAAGCTATTTGCTGGAAGGGTCTGTTTGATAAACTTAGAAAAGGCTTACAGATTACTACGGTCTTTTGCGGCAGTCAAAGTATTATCTTCCTTACAAAATATCAAGAGGACAAAGCACATCGATGTTCGGTATCATTTGTGCATGAAATTATTGATCGTGGTGATATTGTGGTGAGTAAGATTAGTACTTATGATAATTGTGTTGGTATGATGACCAAAACACTACCAAGTGCCATGTTTGAGCATTTCTTGGATTTGGTTAGTGTTAGCTATTAAAATTTTCCCTTATGGGCTTTTGTGGAAGAGGTGGAGAGTTTGTCTTGAAATGGATTTGTGTTCTGAATTAGAATTCATGGTAAGGTGGAGATTGTTAGAGTTGTGACCCGATTTTTATTGATGCGACCCAGAAAGATTTGCGGTGCAAACCATGTTTGTGATTTTCAATGGGGTCTGTGGTGGTAGCGTAGGGATCAGGACGATAGGCCCGTGGACCTTTATGTTTTTTGGAATTAGGACTTTTTTGTATGCACATATTATATAAGTGCATTTAGTGGGTTGTTTTGGGATATCCAGAAAATACTCATTCTCCACATTGTACTCCTTCCTTTCATTATAGTGAAACATCCTCTGCCTTTGCTCATGGTTTTTCTCGCAAGGATTTCCACGTAAATCTGTGTGTTCTTGTTTTCTTTCTGCTTGAGGTTTGTTTTATTCTTGCCCGATTACTAACACAAATTCTAAGCCTTGCAGAGGAAGACCTCCTGCAAAGAAGAAATTCGAGTGCCAGGCCTTGGTTAGTCAACCTGACTCTTGCCCAGAAGCAACCTCAATAAAAGAAAGTGATGAGATTGCTATTATTTTGTCCAGGAGTGAGCCACCGACTTTCGTGAATTCTAGGCATCACAAGGGAAGACTCCCTACTAAGAAGAAGAAATTCTATTGGCATACACGGGCCAGTTAACCTGACCCCTGCCTAGCTAAGTGTATGTCATTTTTGCCCTCTAAAAGAGAATTTATTAAACATCTCTTAGTTTCGGGCTGGAAATTTGAAATAAAAATGGAGTGTGCTAAAATTAAGAAAAGTTAAATTGCTCCTAATTGAAATGTATGCGAGTCAATTAGTCAAGTTTGCCGGGCGTTGGAAGAGTCAAAAACTTGTGCACTGGTACCCCCAGTTAAACAATGTAGTTTAAATGGTGACAATGATAACTCCATCCAGTCTCCTTGCATAGAAAGACCACAACAATGTAATGAGCTGCCTGAGTTGCCATATCCTCCTGAAGGAATAATTATCGATCCTGAAATCTGCCGTCAAGCTTTAATTGACTATTGCTCACTGAAATCTCAAGATGTTTCTGCCTATTAGAAGTCCTGTAGACATGGGGTGAAGATAAGGGCTACATCCCTAAACGCTAAGAAACACCTAGCAGCAACTGGGTAGAAATTCTTTTCTGTTGGGAAGAAAGACAAGAAATTTTGTTACCGTTCTCTAGAAGAAAAAAGTTTTCTCTCTTTCCAAAAAGAGTGTAAATGGTACTTAAAAATGTGGGAAGCTTAAAGCCACTTACCAGAACAAGTGTCTTCCCGATCAACTGCTATGCAAAAGTCATATGAGAGGTTATCAATGGAAGTGCGTCTTATCTCTCTGTTAACAGAACCAAGAAAGGAGAAAATCCCGGCCATCACTCAGAAATGGAGATTGTGACATTGATCAAGTAAAAAAAGCTAGATCGGCGGCTCCTTCTTCCTCTAATCAAACACCTTGAACTGTTTTATCTTGGTTGATAGACAATAATGTGGTCCTTCCACACGCTAAGGTAGAATATTGCAGAATGAAGTATGGTAATCCAATAGATGTCGGGTGGATAACTCGTGAAGGAATCAAATGCTATGGCTGCCAAAAAAATTGGTCTTCGTAACTTTGAAGCTCATTCTGGGAGCAGTTGTAATATACCTTTGGTAAATATTTATTTGGAGGATGGAAAGTTTCTTATTGAGTGTCAAAAGTAGATGAAACATAAACTGAGTGTAGAAAACAAAGAGGATAGTCGATTTAACATATATATGTTGTGTGTGTCATTATGGCAATGAGTTAATACTCTGTGATTGATGCCCTACTTCATTTCACCTATTTAGCCTTGGGATTCAGGGGCGGAGCTAATGTGTTGTACGGGGGTTCGGACGAACCCCCTAGCTTTTCTGTAAATCCTATATATATATATATTGGAAAAGGTATATAATTATATAAGGCCGACCCCATTGACAAACATAGTTTGTTAGTCCAGTGGTAGACGGAGAACCTTCCACCCATGAGATGGTTGTTCGAACCCCATTGAAGGCTTTTTTAATTTGCATTTCCATTGGTACACTTATATTTTACTAAAATAAAATATATATATAAACTAATCATAATTAAAGAAAGTAAAAAGGATTATCAACAACCCCCCCACCCCAAAAAAAAAGCTTAAACTAATAATTAAAGAAAGTAAAAATTGTGTTTGCTAGCTAACAAAAAACTTTGGCTTTCTCTTTCTTGACTTCAAACAAGATCTTCATACTTCAGTCTTCAAACAAGACCAACAAAAATCTTTGAGGTTTTTTAAAGTGCTTTGTATTTTCGTCTACAACGACAAGAATCAAACTTTTGTTGCTCTGTCAAGGTATGTAATGTGCACTTGTGTAGTGATTTTCATAGACCATAATTTCATTTCACTTTTAGTTTTCGCAGATGCTAATATTTAGTCTCAATGTCTCATAGTTTTGCATCGACATTCATGAGTCGCGATGGATAAATTGTGATTAAATTTTTAATTTTTCTTTTGATTTTGGGTTAAAGTGCTTTAGTAATTGTATCTGTAATTCTATTGCAACATATAGTTTTCGTATCTTGTGATTGCAATTTGCAAGACAGTAGAATAATTTTGTAGAAAATTTTGTGTTTTGTCATTTTAATACTGAATGGTTTAAGCCTCCATATTCTCAATGGTTACAATATAGCATATTAGCATTAAAGAAGATGCAGCATTTTTCTTATATTGTTACTTGTTTAAAAATGAGCTCGAATAATATGGAAAAAAAGTGAGTAAATCCTTCACAACGGAAGGTTTTCGAAGTTGGAACAAAGGCATAGAAAGGCTTAAAAAACATGTGGATGAAGTCAATAGTGTTCATCGTCGATGTTTCAAGATGTGGGTGAAGTGAAATAGTGAATAGTGTTCCGAGCCCCCAGACTTTAAAGTCTGGCTCTGCCTCTGTTGGGATTACGGTATCTCTTGTGTACTGTTATATTGTCTTTCTTTTTCTTAATCTTCACTCAAATAGCTAATTGCTTTATTTTGCATCCAATTGCTTAAACAGGAGGTTCCAAATGGTGACTAGTTCTGCCCATGGTGTTTTTGTAAAGTGTGTGTTGCGGGTAGATTTGAATACAAGCAGAGACCACTTTAAAGATAACTTCATTCTCGTTTGTTTTCAATGTGATCGTAAGTGTGAGTAGCTTTTTGATCTTTCACTTATGTTCTAACAACGTTTTGTAACATCTCCTTTATAATCCCGTGACAATCTTGTGCTCAGGTAGATAGAATTGTGTGCTATGTGTTGGGTTCAAAGTGTGTATGAAGTGTGAAGGGAAAATGGAAAATGGTGGAGGAAAGGAAACACCCAATTTCGAAAGTGTACTCCAAATTGAAAAATTCACTAATTCTCCCACACTGGTGGGAGAAGGGAACTTTGGAATGTTTATAATAAGAACACTTACTCCACATGCTAAGTGAGGTAAGAAATAAGAAATGCCTTGTGCCGTCGTCGCTCGATCGGCTCCGGGTGAGATCAATCTTTTAGGACGAAGTTTATTTGATGGAAATAAACAAATCCAGAAATCTAATCCGAAAATACAAAACCCAGTAAAATATTTTCTGGTTTTGGTACTCCATTTATACATGCATGCAGGAGTTCGAAACAGTGTTTCAAACTGATACACTGTTTCTGTTTCGACTAAACTAATGCAGATTTTTGAAAGAATGTTTCCTGATACATTTGTTCAAACAGATGCAATCCTTCATCGAAGTGATGCAATGTTTTGAACTGGTGCATTGTTTTGTGAAAGGGTGTACACGCATCTTCGAAAGGTCATTTTGATCTTGTGTTGAGGGTATTTGATATACTTCATTATGTTCTTGTTTATACCTGAACTCTAGTTGAAATTGTTGTTCTGCATATACAAATTCTGCGCACCCGTATAAGGAAATAACAATATGTGTGTGTACTTCTTTACGGATTAAGAATTGAGTCAATGTAGATCATGCTCGGCGCATGAGAAGAAAATGTCCTTGAGAGCTGGATACTTTTCCTGAAGGAAATTTGTTTTGTGACACAGATGTGAGCTGGTAATTGAAGCATGCTTTCCTTACAGGACATTTTAAATTTGTTGATGAGAAGCTTATGAATGCACTTCTAGGAAAATTCACATGAAAAACCTCGAAAACAAATATGCATCAAAAACTAAAAAAATAAAAAGTGATACAGGATGCATAGTGTGTTGTGCATATTTTGTCGTGGTAGTAGGCACACATAGTGTATCTAATAGACTACCTATATAATTATTAAATACATCTGGGTTATTCTGTAATTAGTTATTCTTCAGTTCTCTATATATACAGCTGTAACCCCTTCAATATCAATAAGATCAATTATTATTAAATTATATCATGGTATCAAAGCTAGGGTTTCTTCTTCCGCCCAAACCCTAATCTCTCCTCTTTTCCGACGTGTGTGCGCCGCCGCCACCGTCTACACCACGCCGCACGGCCTCCCTCCTCCGCCGTAGGTCGGCGCCATGGACAAGGTTGTTGATCCTCTGTCAAATTTACCGTCTGGAGTAAAATTACTGCTCAGGAATCTCCATAATCTCATCCCCGAAAAATTATCTGACAACAACTACCCGGCCTGGGCACTTAACGTCCGCACCGCCCTCGCAGCCAACTTGCTGCTCGGATGGATTGACGGTGTGGAGAAGTCGCCGCCCGAGACAGCCGAGGAGGACGACGTCATGCTCCCAAATCCCGACTACCTTCCGTGGATGATCGTAGACACTCAGATCTGAGCCTGTCTTCTCGTCGTTATTAGCCCCTCTGTGCACAAACACGCCCGGGGTTTTCTCACATCGGCTTCACTTTGGGACGCACTAGCCACAAGGTACAACTCTGTGTCCACGGCTCATATTTTTCAGTTGCGTGACAGATTGCATACTCTTCGGAAGGGAACGAAGACGATGACTCAATACCTTGATGATGTGGCCTCTATTCTGTCTAACCTAGATGCTGTGAACGAGATTATTCCTGAACGAGACGTGGTAAATGCCGTGATACGTGGTCTTCCGTCTGGCTATTCCTCTCTCAAACAGCATATTCGCCTCTCACCTATCGAAGTCACTCTAAATCAACTGTCTGGATGGCTTAATGCAGAAGAATTGAATCTAGACATGGAACACAAATTACTGCTCGGAGAAGCCAGTTCCACCCCTGGCGTCACGGCTCTTTACTCGGCTGGCAGCGGGGGCTCGGCCAGGGGTCGCGGTGACGATCGCCGTAACCAAGGGCGAGGCAGCGGCGGCGGTGACCGTCGGAACGCCGGGCAGCAAGGCAGAGGCGGGCCTCCACCGAGGGACGGCTTCCAGTCAGGCCGCGGACAGGGACGAGGAAACCAGCGGGGGCCCACACGAGATCTTCCGACGTGCCAAATTTGTGCTAAACGGGGCCATTCTACGGCTAATTGCTGGTATCGTTATGATGACTCGCAGAATGTAAATCGCCAGTCCGGCGGATCAAGGGCGATGCATGCGTCCACAAACGCTCAATCTGGCGATTGGTATCTAGACACAGGTGCTAACACCCATGTGACGTCGGATTATTCACAACTTCAAGCTCCTCATCCGTATCATGGCTCAGAAACTATTACAGTAGGCAATGGTCAATCCCTTCCCATCACAAAAACCGGCTCTGGGTATGTCTATACCCCAAATGGTAAATTTCATCTCTCAACCCTTCACCACGTCCCTTCCCTCACATCCAATCTTTTATCTGTTTATCGCTTTACTAAAGAAAATAACTGCACCCTCATTTTTAATGACACTAATTTCCAGATAGTGGACAATACCACGAACCGGGTGTGGTACACGGGCCGCTGTGAGCATGGGCTATACACTCTTTCATCCAGGTCTCCGTCTGTTGTGAGTCAAGCCATTCTCTCGTCCACCTTGCATCGCCGGCTTGGGCACCCATCATCCGCCATCACCAAATCCATTTTATCTTCCTTAGGTTTTAATTTTTCAAGGAAATTACATTGCGAGTCCTGTTCAGTGTCTAAATCTTGTCGTTTACCTTTTTCACTGTCTGAACACAAGGCCACTGCGCCATTTCAATTAATTCATTCTGATGTTTGGGGTCCAACCTCAGTTCCTTCTATTCAAGGTTTTCGTTATTATATCTGTTTTGTTGATGATTACAGTAAATTCACTTGGCTTTATCCTCTGAAATTTAAATCCGAAGCTTATACTGTTTTTGTCAACTTTGACCGAATGGTTCAAAATCAATTTAATGCCAAAATCAAAATTTTTCGAAGTGACAATGGCAAAGAATTTGTCAACAATGCATTTGGTGTTTTTCTTCAAAGTCTAGGGGCTCTTCATCACACTTCATGTCCATATACCCCTGAACAAAATGGCGTTGCTGAGCGCAAACACCGTCACCTAATAGAAACAGTTGTTGCGCTCCTCCATGATTCCACCTTACCTGTTTCCTTTTGGGTTGATGCCCTTGCTACTGCCAACTACCTCATAAATCGCATGCCCACTCACACTCTCTCCAACTCCACTCCATATGCCCGTCTCTACAATCATCCACCCGACTACATCCATCTCCGCCCGTTTGGGTGTCTGGTTTATCCCTGGTGGCGTCCACACACTCAACATAAACTTCAACCTCGGTCCACCCCTTGTGTCTTTCTAGGCTATCATCCCACTATCAAAGGTTACAAATGTTTCGATCCTGTATCTCAGAAAACATATGTTTCCCGTCATGTTCGTTTTGTGGAGGAACAATTTCCTTACACAAGTCTTTCCTCTACTCCATACTCCCCCAATCCACTTGGCATTGTGCCATTATTTCCGTCCTTTTCACACGCTCATGCTCCGGCTCACTCGGTACCTAACCCGGTACCCCACTACGCCACTACCCACTTGAACCAACCACCCACCCACCCGAACCCCCAAACCCCCCACCCGAACACCCAGCCGACTGCCACACAACCCACCACTTCCCTACATCATACTCCTAACACACATACAGCCACCCCATCCACCGCTGCACATCCCAGCTCCCACGGCAGCCCCACCCAACCCCCGTCCACACATCATACAACTCCACCACCCCTTCCTAATCACCCTCCACTCAACACTCACCCTATGACAACCCGAGCCAAGGCCGGTACCTTCAAACCCAAAGTCTACCACACTCAAATACCCTTTGATGCACATCCCATAACTGAGCCTACTACCTACAACCAAGCCTCCAAAAATAGTTTCTGGTGCCAAGCTATGGATGAGGAATTTCAGGCTCTGAATGAACAACGTACATGGGATTTGGTACCTCTGCCTAGTAACCGAAAGTCTATTGGGTGCAAATGGGTGTTTCGCATCAAACGAAATTCAGATGGATCTCTTTCTCGCTATAAAGCACGTCTGGTTGCAAAAGGGTATCATCAGGAGTATGGTGTGGATTATAAGGAGACCTTCAGCCCTGTTGTTAAGCAACAGACTATTCGTCTGGTCTTGTCTCTTGCTCTTCACTATGATTGGCCGCTTCATCAGTTAGACGTCAGCAATGCCTTTCTTCATGGTCATCTTGAGGAAGACATCTATATGGTTCAGCCACCGGGATATGTTAATCCCAACCGTCCTCACTATGTTTGCAAGCTTCGCAAATCACTGTATGGCCTGAAACAGGCCCCACGTGCCTGGTACACACGCCTCTCTACTTTTCTGCAGGGTCTTGGTTTTCGCACCTACCATCATGACAACAGCCTCTTCACCCTTCACTGTTCTCGAGGTACAGTCATCATTCTTATCTATGTGGATGATATTGTTATTACAGGCAGCTCGTCATCACTCATCACTGAAATTACTGAGGCTATGCATCGTGACTTCAAACTTAAGGACCTCGGTCCTCTGGAGTTCTTTCTTGGCCTCGAACTCATCCGCAAACCGGGAACCATATTGATGCATCAGACAAAATATACCCTTGAACTTCTAAATCGAGCTGGAATGACAGACTGCAAACCCGCGGTCACTCCCATGGCAGTCCGCCAATCCCCAGGGCCGAATACTCCCTTTGCCAATCCTACACTATATCGGAGCCTCGTCGGTGGACTTCATTATCTTGCTGTTACTCGTCCGGACATCCAATATGCAGTCAATCGAGTCTCCCAATCAATGCATGCTCCCACAGAACAACACTTTCAGGCCTTGAAACGCATTCTGCGCTATCTTAAAGGTACTCTTCAATATGGAATTTTATTTCAAAAGGGCTCGTTTGATATATCTGTTTTTTCTGATTCGGATTGGGCTAACGACAAAGATGATCGGAAGTCCACTACTGGATATATTGTTATGATGGGACCGAATCTGATTTCCTGGTGCACCAAGAAGCAAATGCGAGTGTCCCGTTCCTCCACAGAAGCAGAATATCGTGCCATGGCTGCGGGTGTTGCTGAAGCCATGTGGTTACGATACCTTACAGATGCACTTGGCATTCCCCCGAAGAAACCACAAATTTATTGTGACAATCAGTCCACTATTTGTGTTACCAAAAATCCGGTCCTTCATGATCGTATGAAGCATGTTGGGTCCGACTGTCACTTTGTTCGCGATGAGGTACTTGCAGGAACGATGGCCACGCACTATGTCCCATCTACTGACCAGCTTGCTGATATTCTCACCAAGCCTCTTCCGTTACAGCCTTTTCAGTATCTCTGCTCCAAGCTGCCCCTCGTTACCGCTGATCAGCTTGCGGGGGGATAATAGACTACCTATATAATTATTAAATACATCTGGGTTATTCTGTAATTAGTTATTCTTCAGTTCTCTATATATACAGCTGTAACCCCTTCAATATCAATAAGATCAATTATTATTAAATTATATCAGTATCGCACAGGGACCCACAATTAGATTGGTGTGCACTCTCCCACGTGTTGCCTGAATGTGGCATATTGGGAGTCACATTAATGATTGTGGAATCGATATTGTCTTTTCCTTCTACACTGTTAGATATTCTTATTACAATAGGGGAGCTCACCAAGTGGTAATAGGTATGCATGGTGTGTAGTTTAGGGACCCATCCTAGAATGTCATGCAAACTCCCACATGTTTCCTTAAATATGACATACTGGGAGTAGCATTAATTGTCGCGACCCCTAATTTGTTCGAGTCCCCACTTCTATTTTGCACAAAAGCAAAAACCTCGAACCGAAAAAGCACTAAATTCAAGAGTGAAACGGCCAAAATCAAAAAGTAAAAAAGCACTAAGTAATGAAAATTCACATAAACAAACCTCGGGAATGAATATGCGCTGAAAACTGAAAAAAGGAAAATTGGTTCAAGATATATAGCGTCATGCATGTTTTTGTCGTGATAGTAGGCGCACATAGAGTGTCGTGCAGGGACCCGCACCTAGAATGCCAATCAGGCTCCCATGCGTTGCCTCAAATATGACATATTTGGAGTCATATTAATTGTTGTGATTCCCTATTTGTTCGAGTCCCCACTTTTATTCGGCACAAAAGCAAAATCACTCAAATGAAAGATCTTGCTCTAGCTAAAAACTTGCACCAAAAAAGTACTAGATTCAAAATAGAAATAACCAAAGATGAAACTGAAAAAACAGTAAATTTAAGATAGAAATGACCAAAATTGAAAATTGATAAAGCAATAAATTCAAGAAAGAAATGACCAAAATCGAAAATAGAAAAAAAATCCAAGACAGAAACGACCAAAATTGAAAACTAAAAAAGCACTAAATTTAAGATAGAAATGACAAAAATTGAAAACTGAAAAAAAAACAGTAAATTCAAGACAGAAACAACCAAAATCTAAAAATAAAAAGCACTAAATTCAACACATAAACGACCAAAATAAAAAATTGAAAGGCACTACATTCAAGACAAAAACGACCAAAATAAAAAAAATGAAAAAGGCACTAAATTCTGGAGAAACGGCCAAAATTGAATACTGAAAAGGCAATAAATTGAAGAAAGAAACGACAAAATTTAAAACTGAAAAAGAGCGGAATTCAAGACAGAAACGACCAAAATTGAAAACTAAAAAGGAACGGAATTCAAGTGTCATGACCCGAACTAGGACCTGACCGTGACGAGCATTTCGAACCATGGAGACCCGAAACACCCCTATCTGGTAATCATGCACCTAATTCATATGATCAAAGTAATTCAGAAGAAACACAATATAACGGAAACATGGTCAAGAATTATATGAAAATGAAAATGGGGAATAGTGTCCCACAATCTAAATTAAAATCTCTAAAACCATCTGCAAAATCACTACTACATGACTGAAACAATGTCTATTTGAAAACTGGGACAAGGCCCCAGTAGACCCAAAAACTGAATATAAGATAAAAGAACTACAGGACATAAGACCTTCCGAAACATAGAAGGCTCACCACTTGTCTCTACAGCTCTATCTGAAAGTTCTACTGATTCTCTTGACCCCTAGACTGGGCCTCTGAACCAGAGAGGTTGGAGAGGGGAGGGGTCGGCACAAAAGTACCGGCACACAGAGATATCAAAACAAAACATAATATTTTTACAAAGTAAAGTTGAGAGACATTATAAAGCAATTTCGTATCAAATCATTTGAAAGAACGTGGGTGTAATGCAATAGTTTTTTTCTCAACAATAATGAAATGCAACTGAGGTAGGTGGAATACCTTACATAATTTACAGCAACTGTCAAACCTCGGTTGACGCCTAGATTAGAGTATAAGTGAGGGAGAGATACAAAAGACCACAAAGCATGGTGTCTCGACCCAAATAAAAATATGGTTGTGCACAAGACCACAAAGCATGGCTCCTAACCATAATCCCAATTTGGTATAATATAATATCAGGTACTCAAGACCACAAAGCATGGTACCGATATTCCGTGTCAGCAAACACGTTCTTCCAGCGATAAGCCCTGGGTCTCAAACGCCTTCTTCGGGCATCCACGTTTCTCATGTAAAATCAATGCATTCAAATTTCATCTTTTCCAATCACATGTCGTATTTTGTAGGGTATCGTCATACCCGACTTGCAAGTCATCAATATCACATCCACATGCATAATCATGTAAAAACCAAGGTGCTTCATCATTTACAAGTGGTGAACAATATTTATTTCAAATTCATGCTCTTTTTTGTTGATCACAATATAATATGGAGTATCGAAACATTATCATGGGAATTTGAAAACAATTTATCATTCATATTTATCAACTTCCATGGAAAATCTCAAATCACATATGCATGGTTTCAACCATTGAAGTATATAGGCAAACAATTCCCATGACATAAAGAAAATGACTTAGAAATCATATTGAAAGCAAGATATTAGCATTTGATTGAAAACCCCCATTTAAAAGTATGCATGTTCATAAAGACTACACCCATGAGATTTTTGTATAACCCCAAGTACCTCTATTTCCAAGGATAATAGGTGTTTCTTGAAGCTTGTGGATTGATGAATCCAAATATGTAATAATCTTTGAAAACCTACGGTCAAATCTTAAACTATTTGGGTTCTTATTTTTGAAATCCTAAGGAGAATCATGAGCACTTTTGATGAAAGAATATGTATTTTGGGGTCCTTGGAACTAAATCTCGTGTTTTAGGGATAAGTAAGGGTGGAAAAGGACCACTTTGTCCTCAACACAGAGTGTTTAAATCACCAGAATTCCTTACATAGGCACCGCCCATCCCGCTGCCTATTTTAACATAGGCACTGCCTAGGCTATAACCTATGTTTAAATAGGTGCCGCCTAGGCTATCGCCTATGTTCACATAGGTTCCTCCTAGGCTATCACCTATGTTCACATAGGCGCCTTCTAGGCTATCGCCTATGCTCTCCAAAGTCCATGGGCGATTGGTTAGGCGTCGCTTATCACTTTGAAATGTCATAACTTCTTGCTCGGGTGTCGGATTTTATTCAAATTGGTATCGTTGGAAAGCTAACTCGAATACCTATCATTTTACAAATAGTAGGTTCCCTAATTCGACATATACAGAGATTTATAGTCGATGGAAGCTGACACACTTTGCAACATCTACTAAAACTTAGTCGATCAAAATAGTTCCAACTCGTCCTTGAGTTGAAGGACCTCTATGGTCTAAATTTAACCTTGAGCGGATTCACATGCTGTACAATAATTAACATGCCGTATTGGCATAGGATTTTATGGCTTCGGGATTAGAAACGTAACGAAATCATGGTCTATATTGTAGCCCAAATTGCGGGGCATTACATTATCTCCCCCATAGGATCATTCGTCCCCGAATGTTGATGCGGGACACAAATAGACACAATTTAAAGCACAATAAAGGACTAGGAAAGATACGATAGGAATAGTACCTTCTGTCTCCTCCTCTATTGAAGCAAACAAATTAGGATATATGATTCTCATGTCATCTTCTGACTCCCAAGTTGCTTCTTCGGCTTTCTGATTCCTCCACAGTACCTTTACTAAGGCTATCTCTTTGCTCCTCAGCTTTTGAACTAGGCGATCTAAAATTTCAACGGGCTCTTCTTCGTAAGACGAGGAGTCTATCACTTTAATACCCTCTACTAGAAATACCATAGAATGATCTCCAATGCATTTCTTCAACATGGATACATGGAATACCGGATAAACGGAACCCAAACTTGCAGGCAATTCTAACTCATATGCAACTGTACCAATCTTTTTAAAAATCTGATGTAGCCCTACATAACGAGGGCTCAATTTACCCCTTTTTCCAAACTGCATAACTCCTTTCATAGGAGAAACCTTGAGAAACACCCAATCACCAATTTCAAACTCTAGTTCTCTTCTCCAAACATCGACATAGGACTTCTGATGACTCTGAGCAGTCTTGAGTCGTTCTATAATGATTTTTACTTTCTCCATCGCCTAATAAACAAGATCAGGCCCATACAACTGAGTCTCACCCACTTCATACCATCCTATCGGAGACCTATATCTTCTCCCATACAAGGCCTCAAAAGGAGCTATCTTGATGCTGGCATGGTAGCTATTATTGTAGGCAAATTCAACCAATGGCAAGTGATCTACCCATCTACCTTTGAAATTAATGACGCATGCCCTCAACATATCTTCGAGGGTCTGAATGGTACGCTCATCTTACCCATCCGTCTGAGTGTGGAAAGTTGTGATCAAATTCACTTGTGTACCTAAACCCTTCTGAAAGGATCTCCAAAACTGAGATGAAAACTGTGTACCTCTGTCGGATATAATGGATACTGGTGCCCCATGCAATCGAACTTCTCCTCAATGTAAATCTTAGCATAAACCTCTCCCGAATAATTAGTCTTCACAGGGATAATTGGTGTTTCTTGAAGCTTGCGGATTGATGAATCCATATATGTAATTATCTTTGAAAACTTACGGTCCAATCTTGAACTATTTGGATTTTTATTTTTGAAACCCTAAGGAGTATCTTGAGCATTTTTTATGAAAGAATATGTATTTTGGGGTCCTTGGAACTAAATCTCGTGTTTTAGGGCTAAGTAAGAGTGGAAAAGGACCACTTTGTCCTAAACACGAAGTGTTTAAATCACCAGAATTCCTTACATAGGCGCCGCCCATCCCGCTGCCTATGTTCACAGAGGCACCGCCTATGCTATCACCTATGTTCACATAGACGCTGCCTAGGCTATCGCCTATGCTCTCCAGTGGCCATGAGCGATTGGTTAGGCGTCGCTTATCACTTTGAAAGGTCATAACTTCTTGCTCGAGTGTTGGATTTTAGCCAAAATGGTATCGTTGGAAAGCTAACTCGAATACCTATCATTTGACACATAGTAGGTTCCCTAATTCGACATATACAAAGAGTTATGGTCGAAGGAAAATGACACACTTTACAACATCCACTAAAACTTAGTCGATCGAAATAGTTCCAACTCGTCCTTGAGTTGAAGGACCTCTATGGTCTAAATTCAAGCTTGAGAGGATTCACATGCTACACAATAATTAACATGCCGTATTGGCACAGGATTTTATGGCTTCAACATTAGTAACGCATCAAAATCATGGTCTACATTATAGCCTGAATTGCGAGGTGTTACATCAAGATAGAAACGACCAAAATTGAAAACTGAAAAAGAACGGAATTCAAGACATAAATGAACAAAATTGAAAACTGAAAAAGAACGAAATTCAATACAGAATTGACCAAAATTGAAAGCGGAAAAAGCATGAAATTCAAGATAGAAATGACTAAATGTGAAAACTGTAAAAGCAATAAATTCAAGACAGAAACGACCAAAATTTGAGATTGATAAGGCACTAAATTCAAGACAGAAACGACCAAAATCGGAAACTAAAAAAACACTAAATTCCAGACTAAAACGGCCAAGATGAAAATTGAAAAGCACTAAGCATTTAAAGTTGATGTGAAAACGTCGGGATTGAATATGCATTGGGATTTAAAAAGCGAAAAGTAATACATGATGTCTAGCATGTCGTTGCTCAAACTAAAAATGCACTCGCTTCAAGACTAAAATAGCCAAAATGATAAATTGAAAACTACTAAGCTTTGAAAGTTCGTGTGAAAACCTCGGGACTGAATATGCATTGGAAACTAAAAAAGAAAAAGTTATACATGATGTCTAGAGTGTCGTTGCTCAAACTAAAAATAAACACTAAATTCAAGACAAAAACGGCCAAGATAAAAAATTGAAAAGCACTAAGCATTGAAAGTTTACACGAATATGCATTGGAAACTAAAAATGAAAAAGTAATACGTGATGTCTAGCGTGTTGTTGCTCAAACAATAAAAGAACTAAATTCAAGACTATAACGGCCAAGATAAAAAATTGAAAACACTAAGCTTTGAAAGTTCATGTTCTAACCTCGGGACTGAATATGCATTGAAAATTATAAAAGAAAAAGTGATACATGATGTCTACCGTGTCGTTGCTTAAACAAAAAAAAGAACTAAATTCAAGAACAAAACAGCCAAGACAAAAAAAATGAAAAACACTAAGCATTGAAAGTTCAGGTGAAAAACATCATGATGAATTATGCATTGGAAACAAAAAAAGGAAAAGTAATACATCATATATATAGCATGTCGTTTCTCAAACTAAAAAAGCACTAAATTCTAGATTAAAACAACCAACATAAAAAATATAGAGTACTAAGCATTGAAAGCTCACATGAAAAACCTCAGGATTGAATATGCATTGGAAAATAAAAAAGGAAAAGTAATACATGAGCAGAAACAACCAAAATCAAAAATTGAAAAGGCACTACTTTAAAGACCAAAACAACCAAAATAGAAAAATGAAAAGGTATTAAATTCAAGAGAAACGGCCAAAATTGAATACTAAAAAAACATTAAATTCAAGACAGATACGACAAAAATAAAAAATTGACAGAGAACGAAATTAAAGCCAGAAACGACCAAAATTGAAAAATGAAAATGAACGGAATTCAAGACAGAAACGACAAAAATTGAAAACTAAAAAAGAACGGAATTCAAGACAGAAATGACCAAAATTGAAAACTGAAAAAGAATGTAATTCAATACAGAAACGACCAAAATTGAAAACAGAAAAAGCACTAAATTCAAGACAAAAACAACCAAAATAGGAAATTGAAAAGGCACTAAATTCAAGATAGAAATGACCAAAATCAAAAACTAAAAAAACACTAAATGCAAGACTAAAACGGCCAAGATAAAAACTGAAAAGCACTAAGCATTGAAAGTTGACGTGAAAAATGCTGAAATTGAATATGCACTTGAAACTAAAAAAGGAAAAGTAAAACATGATGTCTAGCTTGTCGTTGCTCAAACTAAAAATGCACTAGATTCAAGACAAAAATGGCCAAAATAAAAAATAGAAAAGCACTAAGCTTTGAAAGTTTGCGTGCAAACCTCGGGACTGAATATGCATCGAAAACTAAAAAAGAAAAAGTGATACATGATGTCTAGCGTATCTTTGCTCAAACTAAAAAAATAAAAATTCAAGACAAAAATGACAAAGTTAAAAATCTGAAAATCACTAAGCATTTAAAGTTTACGTGAAAAACGTCAGGAGTGAATATGCATTGAAAATTAAAAAAGAAAAAGTAATACATGATGTCTAGCGTGTCGTTGCTCAAATTAAAAAAATACTAAATTCCAGAAAAAAAAGGTCAAGATAAAAAAAACTAAAAAGCACTAGGCATTGAAAGTTTACGTGAAAAATGTCGGGATTGAATATGAATTGGAAACTAAAAAGGAAAAAGTAATGCATGATGTCTAATGTGTCATTGCTCAAACAATAAAAGCACTAAATTCAAGACTAAAATGGCCAAGCTAAAAAACATAAAATACTAAACTTTGAAAGTTCATGTGCAAACCTCGGGACTAAATATGCATTGGAAACTAGAAAATAAAAAGTTATACATGATGCCTACCATGTCGTTGCTCAAACAAAAGAAAGAACTAAATTCAAGAATAAAATGGATAAGATAAAAAAACTGAACAACACTAAGCATTGAAAGTTCACGTGAAAAATGTCAGGATTAATTATCACTGGAAACAAAATAAGGAAAAGTAATACATGATGTCTAGCATGTCATTTCTCAGACTAAAAAAACACTAAATTCTAGACTAAAACAACCAATATAAAAAATTTAAAGTACCAAGCATTAAAATTTCATGTGAAATACCTCAGCATTGAATATGCATTGGAAAATAAAAAAGGAAATGTAATACATGATGTCTAGCGTGTCGTTGCTCAAACTAAAAAACTACTAAATTTATGACTAAAATGGCCAAGATAAGAAACTGAAAACTATTAAGCTTTGAAAGTTAACATGCAAACCTCAGGACTGAATATGCATTGGAAACTAAAAATAAGTGATAGATGATGTTTAGAGTGTCATTGCTCAAACTAAAAAAAACTAAATTCATATCTAAAATGGCCACCATAAAAAAACTGAAAAACACTACGCATAGAAAGTTCACGCGAAAAACGCCGTGACTGAATATGCATTGGAAACTAAACAAGTAAAAGTAATACATGATGTCTATCATTTCGTTACTGTCACACCCATTTTTAATCGAAGAATATTTCATTTTTAAGTTCGTAAGAGCTTTTATTATTAAAGTGACAAAAATGAAGATTTGTTTTGGAAAGGATTATTTACATTAAAAACTTAGAGTAGCCACTTGGCATTATTGGGTGTGACAAGTCACCATTGAAAATCCTTTTTCAAAACGGTTTTGACTCTAAATTTGATCCGCGAGCAGAGATTCCAGCTAAGGAATTTTGTTGATCGAGGGGAAGGTGTTAGGAACCCCTCGATCCCGTGGTTTGACAATGGTCGCTTGGTGGAGCTTATCGGCTAATTTAACATTATGAATATATAAAACCCACAAAAACACACAAAATAATAAAATAAAAAAATAGAACAAAGCCAAAATTATAGTGTCTAGTCCGGTTATTACAACCCAAAATAAAAACGGTACTGAAAAGTAAACCTATAATAATCTATTCTACGCTCCAATACCTTACTCGATGCCTCAAGACATGATCATGAGCCTCCTCTGCATATATGATACTTCGAGGCATTCCCTGAATATATCAATACAAATCTCTCGGGGCATTCCCCAGCCAAATGGGTGCTATTTCAATTTTTGGGTGATACAATAGAATGAATCATTCACACACATATTCAAACACTCAATAACAAATCGTTATTCCTGAATTTGCCTACCCATCCTACTGTTTTCCTACCAATTTCATCCTACCATGATACTATCACGTTCTAATAACATTCACGCATAAACCAAATTAACAAAAATCAGTGAATCTTAATCCATCCAAATTCAGCCTCTTATCAATTTCTCAATTCCGCTCCGAATTTTCTCTTATACATCAATGTTTCATACAAAGCAATTATCAAAATCCATTTTAACATCAAATTAATATTATGATTAATTATTCATGGATAAAAAATATCGAATATCAACAAGATCATCCAATCACCAACCAACAATGCACAATCATCGCATCAATGCACCAAATCAAAATGAAATGAAAAGAGGGAGTCAAAGAAATGGTCCTGAAGTGTCTATTTCAATATATCGGAGATAACACTGCACTTGTAAAACCTTAATTTTAACCCCGAATGACACAAAATCCAACATAAATCAAATCCCCAGCTTCCAAACCAAAATTCCCAAAAGAAATATAAAGATCAAGATGCTAAAACTAAAATCACGACTAATACCCAAACTAGTATACAAAATTCACAGGATCAAGTTAAATCGAGCGAGTTCGACGGCGAGAAGTGAACTCCAGTGAATTTTGGGATGCTTTTCACATTTTTCCGGCGATTGTGTCACCGGAGCGGTAACCAAAAATATGACCTCTATCCCTTCCTTCATTCTAAATCGTAGATCTCTCTCTCTCATAGATCTCTTAGTTCTCTCTCAAGCCATTTTTCTCCCACTTTGATGTGTGTGTGTAGTGAGGTCTACGTGTTGATGGAGTCATTGCTCATTATGCATTTATATCATCGGGAAGAAGATGGCCCCCAATTCTCTCTCTATATATGCTTTTCAGTGTATGTCTATAAGTTAATTTTGTGTGTATTTGATGGGAATTGTGCGTAAGTGTGTTGTGGAGAAAAAGATTGTGAGTGTGTGATTGTTGTATGAATTGTTGATGGTATGCGTGAATATGTACTGTGTTGTTGAACAAAAAAAAATGGGAGACGATGTGTGTATCTATAAGGGAGTATATTGCGTGGGCTTGTGCTCTGATGTGAGGTAAGGTGGGTGGGTGGGTGAGTTGGTTAAGATAAGATTGGTTAGGATAAGGGAATATTATGGATTTAATTTGTCAGGTATTTATTGAAATTTTATTATTTTTTATATTTTTGTGGGGTATAATCACATGGGTTAGGGTGTATGATAACGTGAGGTAAAAATGGATGAATTGGGCTTTTGGGGGAACAAAATTAAGTGTCTACATCATGCCCCTTTTTTGGTTTATACACAAAGTATTTTCAGACAAAAAAGTAGGCAACGTGATCAAATTTTTACCTGACCATTATTCAAGGAAAGAAACAGAAAGAACAAGGACAACCGAGTTAGAGAGTCGAGTGAGGTCCCATAGAGGTTCCAATCTGTGGCTCTGTCATTACATAAAAAATAAAAATTATTAGTTAAAATTTAAATAAAATTACAAAATTCCTATCTATGTAGCTTTTCTTGACTTGCTATTCAATTTCTTCACCCTGTTCTCCAGGCAGGCTCCTGACAAGCTATTTTTTAACCTTTTGAATTTTAATTGTTTCACCTTGTTACTTGAGTTTCATCTTCTTTACTTTGTTGCTTGACTTTCAATTTCTTCACTTTGTTGCTTTGACTTTCAACTTCTTCACCTTGTTGTTTGACTTTCAACTTCTTCATCCTGTTCTTCAGGAGGGATCCTGACTTGCGATTTCACCACTCTGTTCTTTACTTTCCATTTCATCACCCTATTCTTCAGGCAGGCTCCTGAAATCACAACAAAACTAAAAAGAAAATTATTCCAAATAAAGATTATTATAAAGAAATTTCATTTGCCAGAAAAGTAAAGTTTCAAACAATAGAAATTAAATTTTATGCCCCAGTTGATCATCAGAGGACTTTTGTGATAGTCACATCATAACTACTTGCATGTTGCAATGATGAATCAAGAATCTGACCATGAAATGCATCTCTTCTGAGTATAATTAAATGACCAAGACTAGGAAGCGCGTCTCCTAAAAATTAAGTGAGGAATTCTGATTAGAAAATGTGTCTTCTAGAAATAGAAGTTAAAACTTAAAATGTGTGTCACCTAACAAATAAAAAGTGACAAGGAAGTGCATCTCCTAAAGGTTAAGTTCAATGACTCAACTAGGAAGTACATCTTCTAGGAATCAAGGGGGCTGACTAGACCAGGAAGTACATCTTTTAGGAAGCAAGGCTTAAGTTAGGAAGTGCATCATCTGAAAGGAAAAATTCAAATTACCCAATCAAGGAAGTGTGCATCTCCTTCTAATGTTGCTTGAATTATCAAAATAAGGTAGTGTGTCTCCTTACCAATGCCACTTGAATTACAAAAACAAGAAAGTGTGTCTCCTTACAAATGTTTCTTGATTTATCCAGACAAGGAAATGCGTCTCCTCACAAATGTCACTTGAATTTCCCAAACAAGGAAGTGCATCTCCTCGCAAATGCTTCTTTATATCCAAAAAAAGGAAGTGCGTCTCCTTACAAATATCACTTGAATTACCTAAATAAGTAAGTGCATCTTCTTACAAATGTCACTTGAATTACCAAAACAAGGAAGTGCGTCTCCTTAAAAATGTTTCTTGAATCATCCAGACAAGGAAGCGCGTCTCCTCACAAATATCACTTGAATTACCAAAATAAGGAAGTATGTCTCCTTACAAATGCCACTTCAATTATCTAGAAGAGGCGATGCATCTCCTTACAAATATCTCTTGAATTATACAGATAAGAAAATGTGTATCCTTACAAATGTTGTTTGAATTATACAGACAAGGAAATGCATCTCCTTAGAAATGTCGCTTGATTTACCCAAACAAGGTAGTGTGTCTCCTCACAAATGTCGCTTGAATTACCCAAACACGGAAGTGTGTCTCCTTACAACTGTCTCTTGAATTATCCAAACAAGGAAGTGTGTCTACAAAGTGTCAAGTGAAATGACTCGACTAGAACATACGACTTCTAGAAGTGAAGGTTCAATTTAGGAAGTGAATCGCCTAATAAATAAAACCTGGATTACTCAGATAAGGAGGTGCATCTCCTAGGAGTTAAGTGGAAGGAATCAACTAAACAGTATGACTTCTAGGAGTGAAACTTTAATTTAGGAAGTGCATCACCTAATAAATGAAACCTGGATTACTCAGGTAAGGAGGTGCATCTACTAGGGGTTAAGTAGAAGGAATCAACTAGAAAGTTTGACTTCTAGGAGTGAAGCTTCAGTTTCGGAAGTGAATCATCTAATAAATGAAGCCTGGATTACTCAAATAAGGAGGTGCATGTCCTAGGGGTTATGTGGAAGGACTCAACTAGCAAGTGTGACTTCAAGGAGTGAAGGTTCAATTTAGGAAGTGCATCACCTGATAAATAGACCTGAATCATCCGAACAAGGAAGTGTGTCTCCTAGAGATATTAGATGATGAGTTTTTAACATGGTTTCGATTACTAAACATGTGCAACAATATTATCTCCGGCATTTGTGGAAGTGAGGCATTGTAGCCTTTGATATTTAGACTCTGAAGTCCTTGATTTGAAGGTAACATGTTTTCTGTTTCACCAAAGAAAACGTATGAGTTTAAAAACATGGTGGCTGGTTTGTGGCTTTAGCTTTCGGATCAATCACTCTTTCCCCCATCAAATTTAACCTTGCTTCCAACTATTAGCATATATCATTGACTTGCTACACTATTAACGAAAATTCAAATTATTAAGGGTGACTCTGAAATAAATATAGTATCTCTGCTTTGCCATGCTTCTCAGATATCCCCTTTGAACCTTGATATTTTCTTGAGTTTCCAGACTTATTTGTTGACAAAACTTTATGTATGCCTTATTTCGGCTCACAAATATGTCTCTTTCATGTGCTGGCTTTTGTCTTGCTTTATGCAATTAAAGAAGCTGGTAGCCAGTTTTGAAATATTTTCTCATTTATTTTGATGTATACTTGACTCATAGACAAGAGAAAAATGACAATGACTTTTATTTGCACAACTAACTCAAGAAAATAAAATAAAAATAAAGAGAAGAAAGAAGAGACAATGAATGTCCCCATTTGAAACAAAGAAATGAAAACTTTATCTACAAAAGACAGCCAACTCTAATGATTATGCCATGAATTTTGGATTAAGCTGCCTGATCTTTCCATCCAAACATTCTACCAATTGTTCTTGAGTTAATGACCTTGGAACGGAGTTGTTTCCTTAGGTCAATTGCATTTAAGACCTCATTCGGCTAGTGAAACCTTGAACGACTTTCGCCAACAAACCTCTCTAATTTTCTTTTTCTCAGTTCACCATTGTTTTATGGTGTCTTTGAGGGTTTTTCACCATTGAGACTCTCTCATTTTTGTTCTCTCAGCTTACCATTTTCCTATGGTGTCCGTGAGGGTTTTTCACCAATGAGACTCTCTTATTTTCATTTTTCTCAACTCACATTCATATTACAGTGCTCGTGATGGTTTTCATTGATAAGAATCTCTCATTTTTATCTCTCTCAACTTATCATCACCTTAAGGAGCCCGTGAGGGTTTTAACCAATAAGACTCTCTCATTTTTATTTCTCTCCTAATTCCTTATGCTGAGGAAAATAAATAGTTTCCAAAATATGTCATCATATCCCTTGCATGCTTAGCCTTAACATTATCAAAGATTGATATGGAGTTCTTTCTTTGGTTGTAACTTGGCATTTGGATAGGGTTAGAAAGAAAGGATGACATGAGGCTCACATGACTCTTGCAGTGGGGAAGGACTTACAACTTTTGAAACCGACTCAAACAATGAGGATTAACTCATGCCCCAGTTTCTTTGGCTTGGTGACTAAATTATTTATTCGGTTGGACCGAGCCCAGAGTAGGGCATCCTACGTATCTCACCCCTGAGAGAGGAGAATTAGGTCACACGTAGTTCTAGTAGTTTATTCTTTCTTTTGATCTGATTTTTCTTTCTTCTTTTTTTCTTTTATTGGCTCTTTTTCTCTTTGGGACTTTTCTGAATTTATCTTTGTTGACACTTTCTTCTTTTTCTTTCTTTTTGGACACATTTTTTCTCTATTATTTTTTAAAAACTATTCTAACTCTACTCTTTTGCTCGACACCTTTTCTTTTGAGCTTTGTTGACTCTATCTTCATTTCAAAAGAGGGTTATGAAAGAAAATAGAACTAAAGCTCATATAGGGTAAACAAAGGATGACATGAGTTTGGATAGCAGAAAAGAAATGTCTTCATCATATCAATCCTTGAAAATGCAAGTACATATCATCATATATGAAAGTGGGAGATGAAGATCATATATGACTTTTTTATCACTAACTTTAACTGAGCCTGTGCATCACTACTTCTTCTTACTTTGCTAGCATACAACTCCACCTTTGTTGTACATTCCTTATGCTGAAGGACTTGTGACTTTGTGAAGCTGATTTTCTTTCTGTTCCTTTTGACATAGGATTGCACATTCACTATTTTACCTAATTAAGATATGTCTTTCAATTGATTACCAACTTATTCTCATTATTCTCAAAATAATTGCCTAGATTTTAAAATAAGGCTTCAACTTGATCACAAAATTCCTCAACACTCTATATATTTTCTTAGATACTCTCTTTTTATAACTTTAACTCTCTGATTCAATGTTCATTCTTAAACTAGATTTAAAGATCTGACTAAAAATTCTACTAGCATGTTATATGTAATACCCCGGGAAATTTTTTGTTGAAATTTTGTGCGTAAACGTGTTGGGTTCTATCTTCTAGAATGAATTATAAATATTTCGTGTGAAATGTCTTAGATTATGACCCACCATTATGTAGATTATCGAATAATATTTTCAACGATATGTGGATTATCCAAAAAGGACACCCGAGCGACGAGTTATGAACATTTCGATTGAATTGTGAATAGTAGTGAACAGGAAAACGTGCAGGAAAAAGTACTGAGGCCTGGCGTATTTTTGCTGCAAATTTAAACGATCATAACTCCTCGTACAAAGTGATCTGGGTGAGATACTATATATCAATGGAAATATATGAGAGTCCTCTTTCTAATGAAATTGGTTTCATCCAATTTGAATATCGGAGTACAATGTTATGGTTGATCTACTTCACACTATCAAAACAGTCCACCAAAGGACAGATTCGAGAATTTTTTTGATATTTAGGGGTGTTTTGGTCATTCCGCCTCACCCAAAATTCGTCCAAACCCAATATTAAAGCCTATTAGAAGCATTATATGTTATATTTCATCAAACTCTCTCAAAAAGAAAACCCTAAGCTCCTACATCCAACTTCAAGAACCTCCAAAGTTCACCATTAATTCTGCAAATTTATTCAAGATTCCAAGTTCCTAGTTCAAGAACTCCAAGAACCATCATTTAAAGGCATGATTAACATCTCAAAAATGAGTATCGATCTAAATTTCATCATTCAAGGTATGTGGGGTTTTTCAACAAGAACTCTCTTTCGTTCTTGTTCCCAAAAGTAATTTTCTTTAAAAAGACATGATTTTTATTTGATTTTTATGAATTTGAAGCATGAATACATATCTTATGATTATTATTATTAAATTGTGATGCTTATGATTTTAAAAAATGAATTTACATGTGTGGTGATATAAAGCTTGAATCTTGAATGATATTTATCATGATTTTGATATTTGGGTCGTGAATCCCCATTGGAATTTTTTTTTTTGAGAAAGTGTGTGTTATAAGCTCGTTGATGTTGAATATTTGAGATATTTTTAATGATTTGACCTTTTGATCTTAATGGAGTTGTTTTGAACTCGAGTATTAATGAAATCCACAGCGTTGTTGATTTTGATAGATGGGAAGCATGATGGCTCCTAATGTATATTTATATATTACTGAAATTGTTTTGTTGTGGATTGTCTTTGAAATGATCTGAGCTAACTCCGGGAGAAATCTTTAGCACCGAGTGGGAGGTATAAAGCGACCTTACTTCCCTAGAACTACGTTCCCCCGTAGGAGTGAGCCTGAGGCTGATTTATATAGTGATCACTATTTTGTGTGGATTTGATATCGATAGTCCTACTCTGATGGAAAAGATAAGAAGGCTCTCTCCAACGTGGGTTGTACGTTGGACTCCATGTAGCTCACATGGTTTATGTCGGTTATAGGATCTCCCAGTGTGTGTGTGTTTCCTTGTGTCTATGGTGAATGGTGATGTGATTTGAAAGTGGAATTGTGAAAGTTAGCCTTTCGGAAGATTTAACTGATATTTACATTATGAGAATTGATATTCTTGATGAACTGAAAGTGATTGACAAATTATATGATGACTCACATGTGTTATTGTACTTATTTCATCCTCTCATGATTATGATGATTTTCTTCGGGCTATGTGAGTCTTTCATACATCCTGCATATTTCATATAAATATCTATGATAATGATGTTTATACAACTACATAAACCCTCATATACTCGGCTCTTTTCCATGGTACTGACCCACATCTTCGGATGTGGGCTGCATTTTCTCAGAATGTAGGTTCAGGTGCTCAGTTCCAGGTTCGACAGTGATTCTTCGGACACGCTGTTCTACATCCTCTGTTGTGGTGAGTCCTCATGTTCCGAGGATGTGATGTCTGATGTTGCTTTCATGGAATTTCTTACATTTGATAACTGAGTATGAGTCAGTTGGGGCATGTCTCAATGGCTCGCTGGTTTTATTGATTTTCTTAGAGGCTTATCAGACTAGTATAGATGTTAGGAGTTGACTAATAAGTCGTATTTTGTTATCTTTCTGAAACTCTTTTATTCTTGGATGATGATTACTTTGTTGATATTTGAGGGTTATTTATGGAAACCCCGTTGATTTGTGTTGAACTGAATGAAAATGGCTCAAAGGTTTAGCTTGGGGCTACTCGTAGCCTCAAGCACCGTGTGACGCTCCGGGACCCATTTTTCTGGGCATTACATTATATCACTAGAATCAACATAAAATGTGCTATGTAAAAAAAAACAAGAAACATATATTTAAAACACAAAGGAAAAAAGGGACACTCCATTTAATTAAAATGAAAGATAGAAGGGTTTGAACATAATGACAAAGGGACAAAACAAGATCGATCCCGAAATACAACTCTGAAATAATTTGGATAAAAAAATAAAACAAAAATAACTACCAGGACACTTCCTAATAGGGAGGGGGGTGATTTCTCAATTGCTCAGCCTAACATCATAGCCACTGGTTTTTGTATCCACATGACTAGAGCTTTCCTCACTATCAATGTTTTTCACCACAATCGATTTGTGTTGAATTATCTTTTCAATTTCTCTTTTCAAAGCACAACAATCTTCAATACTGTAACCCTGAACATCAGAATGATATGCACATTGTACATTAGGATTGAAAGTTCTTGAATGTGGGTCAGGAGTATTCCCAAGGAGAGTAGTGATCATGCCCTGATGTACTAATCTCTGGAATAAACTGGCGTACGACTCTCGAATTGGTATGAATCTATCTCTCGACTTCTGTCTCATTTCATTATTTGACTTGGATCAAAAATCAGGCCTAGAAGGGCTTTGGTATGTTTGTGGAGTTGGAGGATGACTCTGCGGGGTTGGAACACGCCATTTTGGGTAAGAAGGGAACTGAACATATGGTTTTTTATTATATACTGGATATAGGTGGGGGAATGGGGGTATAATGAATTTTGGGAGTGATTCTATTTAGCTTGGGTATCAATTTGGGTTGGATCCTAAGGGTAACGACGGCGTTGTCTTCTTGACCGTGTCCGCTGTCCAACTACAATAGAAGATGTATCGTTCTCATTCTTCTTCTCCCCAACACTTCCTGAACCTTTTTGAATTAGTTGAGTAGTTTCTTTCAATGTTGCAAAACTCATAATGTGATCGGTCTTAATTCTATCCTCTATCATCACTCCTATTTTGAGAACCTCAATAAATGGCTTGCCTAATGCAGGTAACAAGTGTTGATAATATGTTTCATCCTGCGCTTGAATAAGCACCCCTGCTATCTTGCTTTCTTTCATTAGCAGTTTCACCATAGCAGCTTGTTCACGCCATCTAATCGCATACTCCCTAAAACTCTCAGTATTCTTCTTCTTCATACTGGTTAGGGATTTTTCGTCAGGGATCAATTCCATATTATATTGAAATTGTTACACAAATTCATTAGATAAATCACCCCAACTATTTCACCTACTAATATCCAAATCAACAAACCACACTGAGGCTAGACCTGAAAGACTCTCACCAAAATATGTCATGAGTAATTCTTCCTTCCCTCCACCATCCGTTAGTTGGTTGCTATAACATCTCAAATGTGCTACAAGATCTTCATGTCCATCATACTTCTCAAACTTTAGTATTTTAAACCAAGAAAGAGATGAACACCTGGAAACATGGACAGATCTTTATATGAGACACTTTTGTACCCCCCAATTCCTTGGAGGTCTTTCATATCCAATTCCAAACTTCTCAATTTTTTGGTCATTTCCTCTTGTTCTTCTGTTATAATAGGATTCCCATTGCTAAAAGGAAATTCAGACAGTTGAGTGTATCCCTAAGGACCAGTCGACTTAAATGTGGGTTCAATAACATGATACCGATCAGGAAAAATATTGAATACAGGCTCTCTTGCAGAGTAGGGAGGTACAATTTATAGATAAACCTCAAAAGTAGGATCTTCGGGTGAGGGTGGTGCTGTTAAAACAAGAACAATAGGTGGAGCCGAGTATGTGGTAGTTTTGTATTGAGGATCTTGGAGAGGAATATTCGAAGTATTTGGATAGTGTTGCCTCGAAGTAGTCTCTGATAAATGTTGTGGCGTGTCAACAAAAATGGGAAATTGTGCATGACACACGGGAGGAAACTAGAAAGATATTCAAAACTATCGGTGGGAAATGGAGGAGGTGGTAACACGTTAGCCCAAGCTCGATGCATTTCTATCATTTGCTGCCTTAATTTCCGAATCTCTTCACTAGCTCCTAAATTTTTCATTCCCTGAACTCCCTATCCTATTAGTGACAACAAACTCGGTATCCTTGTTGGCCATATCTTTCCCTTCAACTCGGTGCAATATGGAGGACCATCAAAAAATACTACAAACCAACCACCTTAAACCAACTGAGCAATTGAAATAACAAAGGCGTTAGAATGCAACACTTTTCACAAATTCTTTTTCTTTTCGTCTTCTTTTTGAAAAGATCATCAAACCCAAGAAGGGCACCTACGTATCTCACTCCCATGTGAGGAGAATCAGGTATGCATAGTTCATGAAGTTTGGTCACAAAATGACCAATCAACTCTCTTTCTTTCATTTTTTTTTAAAACTTTGAGAAGAAAAGAAAAATAACAAATTGTCAAAAGAATTGACGATAATCTTTTTGCATTTTTCATGTTTAAACTCTCTATACAAAATGAAACCTATGATTACCAAATAAAAATCTTTTTGGATTTTTGATTTTTTAATTTCATATGAAAATGAAACTTGAAACTATTAAAGGAAAATATTTTTGTAGTTTTCTTTTAAAGATGTATATGAAACACCTACTCGAAAGGAAGAGTGAAGAAAATCTTTTTGGAATATTTTAATAAGATCTCCGAACCAACAATAGGCTACCTACGTATCTCACTTCCAAACGAGACGAATCTGGGGTGCGTAGTCTGTTCAGATTGGACAATTAAAGATTAAACAACTAACTGGACCTAACTTAGGAGATACTACCAAAGACAAACCATGAACAACATCAAAAAATCTTTTAGGGTTTTTAATTAGACACTTCACATAAAATGACACCAACAATTATGAAAGAAAAATCGTTTTGGTATTTTCATTTTATGAAATGGACACAACTACTACCATTTTTGAAATTCCTTTGATATAAACTTCTAAAGAAAATATTTTTAAAATTTTTGAATTATGAACACATGCTAAAGGAGATAACAGGAACATCTTTTTAAGGTTTTTGTTTTTGGAGTAAATGCGTGAAAAAGGTAAGAAAATATTTTTAAAATTTTTGAATTGTGAAAAATAAAAGTCATAAAGATCTCTAAAAAGACTACAAAACTCTTCTTTTTGTTTTCACTACTTTTTTTTCAACAATTTCTTGCCTACACACTTTACTAGAACACATGCTTTTGCCAAAATAAGTATGTCAGATGACCCTGCAACCCTAAAGAATGCAATATTTTTCACGTAGGGATGTTTTAGAGGTGAGTCTCCCACAAAGGACCAAGTGGATCCCGTTAGATTCAATATGATGTAGATAAGTATGACCTAATGGCTGACCTATGCTGGGGTTCACTAACAAGGCTGTTCGGGGGAGCGTATGGTCGATAGTGGCTGCTTTAGCTTTCTACCCACTCTATACCAGCCGATGACTCCCCCTCCTAAGATAAGGGTGACTCAACTAAAGGTCGTATACACAGCGTGTACTACGGACTTTTTTCAGAAAGAATTGACTCAAGTTATCCAAATGATGCCAGATATAAAGCGGTAACACCTAAGATGAAAAACTATAAACACATAGATCATAGGCACTCAACGATGATAAAAAAAAAACAATAACACAAACAACGTGCATACACCCACAATGCTAAAGTAAGCCGATATAACTCCAAAATATGCTCGAATTCTTAAAAAGATCCCCAGTAGAGTCGTTAGAGCTGTTACACCTCTTTTTAATCGAAAAAGATTTCATTTTTAAGTTCGAAAGGGTTTTTATTATTAAAGTGACAAAAATGAAGATTTGTTTTGAAAAGGATTATTTACATTCAAAACTCAGAGTCGACACTTGGCATAATTGGGTGTGCCAAGTCACCTTTGAAAATTCTTTTTCAAAACAATTTTGACTCTTAAAATGATCTGCGAACAGAGATTCCAGCTAAGGAATTCTGTTGACTGAGGGAAAGGTGTTAGGTGCCCATCGGTCCCATGGTTTGACCACGGTCGCTTAGTGGAGCGTATCGGCTAATTTGACATTATTAATACATAAACTAGACAAAAATACACAAAACAATCAAACAAAAAAACAAACAAAATAAACCCAAAATTATAGTTTCCAGTCCGATTATTACAACCTGAAATATAAAAGGTACTAAAAAGTAAACCAATACTAATCCTAAACTACACTCCAATGTTATACCACTGCCTTGGGCCTTGATCATGAGCCTCCTCTGCGTACATGATATTTCGAGGCATTCCCCGGATAAAAAAATACAAATCCCTCAGGGCATTCCCCGGCCATTCCCCGGATAGAATGAATCATTCACACACTTATTCAAACACTCAACAAATCGTTATTCCTGAATTTGCCTACTCAGCCTACCATTTGCCTACCAATTTCATCCTATTATGATACTATAACGTTCCAACAACATTCATTCATAAACCAAAATGAGTGAATCTTAATCCATCCAAATTCAACCTTATATCAATTTCTCAATTCCGCCCCGAATTCCCTCTTATACATCAGTGTTTAATACAAAGCAATTATCCAATTTCATGTTAACATCAAATTCATATCATGATTAATTATTCAAGGATAAAAAATATCGAACATCAATAAGATCATCCAATCACCAACCAACAATACACAATCATAATATCAATGCACCAAATCAAAATAAAACGAAAAGAGAGAGTCAAAGAATTAGACCTCAAGTGTTGATTTCAATATATCAGAGATAATAGCGCACCTAAAAAACCTCAATTCAAACCTCAACACGACACAAAATCCAACTCAAATCAAATCCCCAACTTCTGAACCTAAATTCCCAGAAACAGTATGAATGTTAAGACGCCAAAACTAAAACCACGAGCAATACCCAAACCAATATACAAAATTCGTAGGATTGAGTCAAATCGAGCAAGTTCGACGGCGAGAAGTGAATTTCAGTAACCAAAAATGAAACCTCTATCCCTTCCTTGATTCTAAATTGTGGATCTCTCTCTCACTCTCGCAGATCTCTCTATTCTCTCTCAAGCCATTTTTCTCCCATTTCGATGTGTATGTGCAGTGAGGTTTGCGTGTTGATGGATTCAATGCTCACTTTGCATTTATATCATCTTGAAGAAGATACCCCCTAATTCTCTCTCTATCTTTATTTTTCACTGTGTCTATGAGTGAATTTCGTAATTATTTGATAGGAATTGTGAGTGAGTGTGTTGTGGAGAAGATGATTGTGAATGTGTGATTGTTGTGTGGATTGCTGATGGTATACATGAATTTGTACTATGTGTACTGTGTTTGATACAAGATTGACCAAGAACATACAAAACACACACTCAAAATAGTCCACAAGTTCTAGAGAACCGAGGACCCTTTGACTGACCCCTCTCGGATTCATGATCTACAACAAGAACACAATCTAATGAGGTGATTAACACCTATTTTCAGCGGACAACAAACTAGATTAACAATACGAGAATGAAGAACACGAAGATCAATAACAATATTATTAAGAACAACAAACACACGGCTACAAGAAATAAAAGGATAGATAGACAGACTGCACAAAGATGTAATCATAAGAACCCAAGAGCCTATTCCACTCATGGACCCTTAATACCACACACAATGATTCGCCTATATCTTAAGTTGAAAAAAGAGGGACATCAATCTCCAAAGCATCCAACGTTTCCAAACTTGAATCCAACACGTGTGATTCCACACTCAAGTTGATTTCCCTAGTTACTATGTTTCGACCATAAGGCCATTCTCTTAAGAGAGGGTATTTCAATGTTACAACTTTCAATATTCAATCAAAACTAAGTAGTAAATGACCTAACATATTTTATTTATAGAAGGTTACAAAAATAGTGTGAATAGTCCAAAAGACCCCTTAGTCAAATGCTTCACTTTAGGCTACCATGGAGTGTAGAATATGGACAGTTTTTGGAGCCTATTTAGGTCCTCCTTTGCACTTCATTTGAATACTCCAAGTCTCGGGTTCAATACATCTCACATATGTCCACCTTCGTGGTCGTACTTGTATCATCCTTCCCATCTTAAAAAGGATTCGACCTTGAATCCATACCTTGCAAAATCAAAGAGGAAACAAACAAGCACACATCCTCATGGCATGAGGGTTAGAGTTAGCAAAATAAACTATTAGCATTATTGTGCCACGGTGGTACACACTTGAAGTACAACCAAGGATCCTTTGTGTTAATTATGAAAAGCCTTTGTACAACATCACAAAGGAAAGGGCTCGGATTAACACCAAGAAATAAGGAACAAGAACCGAAACTACGCCTCTCATACAATGTATATCCAACAAAATCATATGAATATAGGTAGTGAAGAAAGGCACCAAAGACATAATTCTCATCTAAGATGTATTAACAAGTAGGAACACACAAAGAGATAAAGGGACATTGCAAGCACGTAGGACCTCTCTTTTTCCAACCACTTCCGAGGGAAGGCATTCCATCAAGGGAATCATACCAATAGAGAGCATAAGGAAACTACCATGCAACAATCTAATCATAGACAAAAAGTTTTCCCAAGAACTCAGTTTTCCTCTACAAATGATGTTAAGCACGCTTCCAAGAGTCCGAAAAGATACTTCAATTTGTCCAACCCCATGAAGGTGAAAAGAAGCCTTTAACATCCTTGGACCCTTCCACAAACAAGAATACAACTTGATATCTCCATGTTGTGGTTCACATACCTTAAGTACAAGTTTGTCAAACATGGATGCACGGATATGAACAACATCCCAAAGAGACAATGAGACATTTTCCCTAGGGTCCCCGAGTAGACACAAACCACCATTAACATCAAAGGGATCATAATTCAAGTCACTATATTTGTCAAGCACGGGTGGGGTGTCATGCAAATGAGTACAAGTAAAATTATTTTTCAAGGAATAATCACAATTTGGGTTTCCCAAGTAATCATGCAAACCATGGTCATCTTCATCCGATTAACTATTCCTTTGCAAGACTAAACTTTCCCTACCATTAAGAGTGATCTCATCTTCCAAGAAGAGATTTCCATCTTTAGGAGGAATGTTGTCACACCATTGTGGTTAACATATAGGCCATAGCTTCCAAGAAAAGACATGCCGTCAACTTCATTTGCACCACTAGGTTCATTAGGAGTGATTAGACTATCTCCAAAAAAAGATATTGTACCTAAAGAGTGAATGATCTAACCCGTGGATAGATTTGAAACTTTCTATCTCTAAGGAATCATTATCAAGTTTCAAAGATATGTCAAGCACATGATTAACCCTGTGAGCCAAGCACACATTAGAATCTTTACTGCAATATAGGATCACGGGTTCACTCCCTTTTCCTTGACCAACATCTTCAATTTCTTCACTCACTTTAGCTTCATTAATCACATCATACATATTCTCAAATGGTGGGCAAGTCTTACACACACGTTGGTCAACACAATTTTTCACACGACGATGTACTTTTATTCAACACAATAGCTTCAACACTAGGTGGACACAAATGGATCTTACTAGAAGAGTCAATTTGGTCATCCATAAGCTCAACTAGTGTATCCACTTGCAGAATATGTACATCATCCACAAGTGGTAAGGAATCAATATACTCATATGTAGGTAGGCTACTACTCACACTCAATGACTTATTAGTCACACGTTCATCATTCACATGCACCAAAGTGTAAGAGTTAGCTATTTTACCTTGAATTTCATGAGTATATTCGTCTTTACCTCGGGATGAAAGTCCTTCACAAGTTTGGGCAGCAACTTCCTTCAGGAAGCTCTCAACACAAGGTGTTTAGACCTTAGGTATTTGATTTGTTGTTATAAGCGTGGATACCAATTAGTCTTTCAATGTGCCATTTCATGTCTTCAATATTGTCGATGATGCGGTCAAATGTGGCATCGAGATTGGTGGCAGCCGTGGTACCTAAAAGAAAACACAACAACAAACAACAAAACAAATAAATTTGTTATCTCTAAAATGCCTCACCACACTCTCACTCTCGATTTTTACCTCAGACTTGGTTTCACAAGTGTTGAAAGCCGGCTTGCACTTCGCAAGTGATTGAGGGTCGAGTCTACTCTTGCACGAAATAGATTTTCATTTGAGTTGAGTCAAATAAAATTTATTTACGGACTTGAACCAACAAGATACAACGAATTCACAAAAGAGAAAAGCACAAAACAAACACTTAACACGAATGAACAAATCCAAAGACTAACTAACAATCTAGTAGATGAGTACTAGTTTTCCAATTAGTATTGGAACCAACAAAGTTAAATCTAAGGAACAACAAAAGGAAACTAAGAAATCTGAAATTTGAGCTTAAATATGTTGTATGAACAGTAAAACATGATGATGTGGAAGCCACGTATTGGTCTTGGTCCCACACAACTTTTGTTGTCCAATTTCAAGTCTTGCTCAATTTTTTGATTTGGACTTTGGTGGAATTTGTTTAAGGAGGGAAATTCAAACAAGTCTTGGAGCCCTTTTCAATTTCAAGCTTTCAAGACTTGACTTTCTTGTACTTCTCCTTAAAACATGGATCCTTAAATCATGGAAAAATGTTGGAAATTGGTTAAGACTTGATTGATAGTCTTTGTTGGTTGTAGTATCGTTCAAGACTAACAAATAATACACCCTTTTCCTTCAACTTTTTGGATTTAGCATTTACTTTATCTTCAACAATATATGAAGGTAGTGATGAACATCAAGAAAAAAAACAACAACACAAAGAACTATAGCAATAATCTTCAAGAACACAAACAATTTTCACACGGCCACTCCCAAATTCCACAATAACAATATCTCTAACACTTGGCCAAGACAACTACAACTTCAACAAAATGATTCTCAAGCCACCAATTAACAATAATATCACGTGGTCAAGCTTAGAACATCACGGAGAAACCACACGGCCAAAATAGTCCACCACAACAATGTTCAACAATAATGGGCCTTGCTTATGTTCACAACAACAACATCAAAATACAAGCTCAAATGAAGATATAGACCCAATGTGTTAGTGAGGAATCAAAACTAACACTTAGATACAAAAAATACAAGTCAAAATCTTGGCCAAGAAACAACAAAAACACAATTTTCGGCCAAGAACCCAAAATAGACAGATTGCTCTCTTTTCTGGAATTTTCATTTTTCAACTTTTTTATTTTATTTTTCAACCCTCAAGCCCAAGATTGATCTTGTTAGAACAAAGTCAAAGATGGCTCTGATATAAAATGATATGATACAACCTTGGTACGTATCAAAAACACTTTAAAAATAGTCCACAAAGAAGAGGAAAATCGGGAGCAACACAAACACAAATCTTGGGTCCAACAACAACAAGAAACAAGGTGTAACTGACACCAAAAACACTAACAACGAAAAAAGATAAACCACAATATGATAAGGAAAACAACAATAGGATAACAACAATCCAACGATTACAAGAATAACAAGAACTAACGGTTTTCATAGATAACACTAACTAAGACATGAAATGTAGAGATAGATAGTAAGACATACACTATAATAAGACACAAAAACCCAAAGATATATTAAATCTAAAGACCCCTAAGGCTTACAATAGCAATACCATACTCTTAAGAAGACACGAGAGGGATTCGACCACTCAAGCACTATCCTTCCAAGCAATACACATTCACAAGTGAGTCCGCACTTGCTCATGTCCTAGTTTTGGCCTAGGGAGGCCCTCTGTCCTTTCATCAAAATTCAATAACTAATGAGCTAAAACCCTAGCATATTCTATTTATAGACTTATTACAGTAAGTGATAAAATGACAAAAGTGCCCCTTAGTTTTGAATGAACGAAATGGAGCCCGTGGAGTGCAATAAAGGGGCGACTTTGGAGCCCTTTTAACACTTCAACTCGTGCACTCCATAATTTGCATTCAAAATACTCAAAAACGTCCACCTTCATGATCGTTATTGTATCAGGGAGTCACATTAACTGTCGCGGCCCCTTATTTGTTCGAGTCTCTATTTTACATAGTACAAAAGCAAAACCTCAAACAAAAAAGCACTAAATTCTAGATTGAAATGGCCAAAACCAAAAACTAACTATTTCAATCACATAAGCAAACCTTAAACGACAATCGAAAATTGAAAAAGCACTTAGCATTAAAAATTCACGTGAACGACCTAGGGAATAAGCACAGATGGAAAATTCACATGAGAAAACCGCAAGAATGAATATGCATTAAAAAGTGATGCAGGATACCTAGCGTATCGTGCATATTTTGTTGTGGTAATAGGCATGCACAGGGTGTCATTTAGGGACCCACACCTAGAATGTCATGGAGGCTCCCACATGTTGCCTTAAATATGACATATTGTGAGTCGCATTAATTATCGTGATCCCTTATTTGTTCGATATTTTTAAACTACAAAAAAGCAAAACCTCAAACCAATAAGTACTAAATTCTAGACTGAAATTGCCAAAATCAAAAACTAAAAAAGCACTAACTATTGAAATTTACATGAACAAACCTTAAACAGCCATCGAAAACTGAAAAAGAACTTAGCAGTAAAATTTTGCGTTAACAACCAACAGAATAAGCACGGACTGAAAATTCACGTGAAAAAATCTCAGAAATGAATATGCATAGAAAACTAAAAAAGAAAAAGTTACGCAGGATCCCTAGCGTGTCATGCATGATTTGTTTTTGTAATAGGCATGCCTAGTGTGTCGTTTAAGGATCCACCCTGGAATGTCGTGCAGGCTCCGACGTGCTACCTTAAATGACATATTGGGAGTCACATTAATTGTCTTAACCCCTTATTTGTTCGAGTCCCTATTTTTAATCTGCACAAAAGCAAAATCTCAAATGAAAAAGCTCTAAATTCTAGACTGAAATGGCCAATACCGATAATTAAAAAAGCACTAAGTATTGAAATTCACATGAATAAACCTGAAACAACCATTGAAAATTTAAAAAGCACTTAATGTTAAAAATTCACATGAACAACCTAGGGAATAAGCACGGACTGAAAATTCTCGTGAAAAGAACCTTGGGATGAATATGCATTGAAAACTAAAAAACGAAAAGTGATGCAGGATGTCTAGCGTGTCGTGCATGATTAGTTGTGTCATGCAAGCTCCCACGTGTTATCTTAAATATGACATATCGGGAGTCACATTAACTGTCACTTCCCATTATTTGTTCGAGTTCCAACAGCTATTCTGCACAAAATCAAAAAACTCAATCCCAAATTTTTGCTCTATGCAAAAACTCAAGACTGAAACGATCAAAATCAAAAATTAAATAAAAACACTAAGTATTGTAAATTCACGTGAAAAAACCACGAGAATCAATATATATTTAAAATTGAAAAAGAAAAGTGATGTAGGATGTCCTGTGTGTCGTACACACATAGTCGTGTGTCGTGTAGACCTCGTGCCTAGAATGTCATGCCGGCTCCTACGTATTTCCTTAAATATGGCATATTAGGAGTCGCATTAATTGTTGCGATCCCCTATTTGTTCGAGTCCCCACTTCAATTACGCATAAAAACAAAACTTAAAAAGCACATTAATTATCACGACCCCTTATTTGTTCGAGTCCCTATTTTTATTCTGCACAAAAGCAAAACCTCAAACGAAAAAGCACTAAATTCTAGACGGAAATGGCCAAAATCGAAAACTAAAAGACCAATAACTATTGAAATCATATGAACAAACCTAAAATGACCATCGAAAATTGAAAATTCACTTAGCATTAAAAATTCACGTGAACACCCTAGGGAATAAGCATGGACTGAAAATTCAGGTGAAAAAACCGCAGGAGTGAATATGCATTAAAACGGAAAAAGAAAAAGTAATGCAGGATGCCTAGCGTGTCGTGCATGTTTTGTTGTGGTAATAGGCATACATGGTGTTTCGTTTAGGGACCCACACCTATAATGTCGTGGAGGCTCCCACGTGTTGCCTTAAATATGACATATTGGGAGTCTCATTAATTTTCGCAACTCTTTATTTGTTCGAGTCTCTATTGTTACTCTGCATAAAAGCAAAACCTCAAACGAAAAAGTACTAAATTCTAGATTGAAATGGCCAAAAACAAAAAACGAAAAAGCACTAAGTATTCAAATTTATGTGAACAAACCTGAAATGGCCATTAAAAACTAAAAAAGGACTTAGCGTAGAACAACCTAGAAAATAAGCACGGACGGAAAATTCACGAAAAAAAACCCTCGAAAATGAATAGGCATGGAAAACTAAAAAAGAAAAAGTGACGCTGGATGTCTAGCGTGTCGTGCATGATTTGTTGTGGTAATAGGAACGCATGGTGTGTAGTTTAGTGACCCACACCTAGAATGTTGTGTAGGCTCCCACATGCTGCCTTAAATGACATATTTGGAGCCACATTAATTGTCTTGACCCCTTATTTGTTTGAGTCCCTAATTTTACTTTGCAAAAAAGCTATACCTCAAAAGAAAAAGCACTAAATTCTAGATTGAAATAGCCAAAATCAAAAACTAAAAAACACCAAGTATTGAGATTCACGCGAACAAACCTAAAATCGCCATCAAAAACTGAAAAAGCACTTGGCATTAAAAATTCACGTGAAAAACCTAGGGAATGAAATTCGCATGGAAAAAACCTCGGGATGAATATGCATTAAAACAAAAAGGCCAAACCCATTGACAGCCCCCTGAACTTGACACGATCTTTCACTTTGGCACCTCAAGTGGACCTTGTTCACTTTTGACACCTCAATTAGCTTTAAAGTGTGTCATTTTAACAATTTTTTCTGAATCAGCAAATATCGTGTGCTACACGCAGTGAAAGCACGTTTGAGGGGCATTTTTGTAATTTTTTCATGTTCCTTCTCTTTCTTCCTCTTCCTTTCTCCTTTTTCCACCATTTTTTTTCTTTACAAGCTTCCATTGTTGTGGAATTTATTTTCTTGATATTAATGGATTCTCTCCTTCATTCCTCACACTTTTGATAAATTTTTCATACAATTTTATTTCCTGTACAACCAAACACCAAAAAAAAAAAAAAAAAGATTTTTCATAAAAAAAATAAGTATTCAACATGGCAAGAATAACAGCACAAATTAGTTGGAAAACAACTTAAATTGATTCCAAACATTTCATTTTTTCTGTGTAAACGGGAAGAGTGTGATGAAACATTGACACAAGCCATGATGCCCAAAATTGCCTTTTATCCTAGTTTTGTTTTGCAATTAATTGGTGAATTTGTGACTGATTCAAGCACAAAATTATTAGGAAAGCAATGACCATTCCTTTTCACCCTCAATACAGCACTGTTGAAGGAGATGATTTTTTTTGTGAATTTTTTTCTGGACGAAGATGATTTTGTTGTTGTGAAGCATATATTGCAGCGTTGAGAAGATGATTTGGGGGTGGTGAGGGTGGGAGGGGTCTGGGGTGTTTGGAGAAGATGATGGGGCGTGGGGTGGGTGTGGGGGTGTTTGGAGAAGACGGTTTGTTGGGGGTGGGGTTGATTTTTTTTTTTTAATTTAAATTATATTATTTAAAAATTATTTGGATAAAAATGACAAATGTCATGTCCTTTTTAATATTTATAACTAACATTTTTTATTTAAATTAAAAATAGATATTTAATATTTAATTTGGAGAAAAATGACAAATGTTATAATATTATGGGTCACTTTACACGTCATCGGCGGCGCATGTAATACACGCACACGGTATAATTTTGTTGATTTAGCAAAAAGTGTCAAAATGACACACTTAATGGCTACTTGAGCTGTCAAAAGTGAACAACATCCACTTGAGGTGCCTAAGTGAAAGATTGTGCCAACTTTAGGGGGCGACCGATGGGTTTGGCCAAACTAAAAAAAGAAAATTGATGTAGGATGCCTAGCGTGTCGTGCATTATTTGTTGTGTCATGCAAGCTCCCACGTGTTACCTTATATATGACATATTGGGAGTCACATTAATTGTCACATTCCATTATTTGTTCCTGCTCCAAGTACTATTCTGCCAAAAGCAAAAAACTCAAACCAAAAATTTTCCTCTATGCAAAAGCTCAAGACTGAAACGATAAGAATCAAAAATTAAAAAAATACTAAGTATTGGAAATTCACGTGATAAAACCATGGAAATCAATATATATTAAAATTGAAAAAAGAAAAGTGATATAGGATGTCTTGCGTGTCATGCACACATAGTGTGTGTGACGTGCTGAACCCGTGCATAAAATGTCATGCAGGCTCCTACGTATTGCCTCAAATATGACATATTAGGAGTCTCATTAATTGTTGCAATCCCCTATTTGTTTGAGTCCCCACTTCAATTACGAATAAAAACAAAACTTAAAAAGCATATTAATTGTTGCGGCCCCTTATTTGTTCGAGTCCCTATTTTTACTCTGCACAAAAACAAAACCACAAACAAAAAAGCACTAAATTCTAGACTGAAATGGCAAACACCGAAAACTAAAAAAGCACAAACTATTGAAATCACGTGAACAAACCTTAAACGGCCATCGAAAATTGAATAATCACTTAGCATTAAAAATTCACGTGAACAACTTAGGGAATAAGAATGGAGCGAAAATTCACGTGAAAAAATGGTGGGAATGAATATGCATTGAAACTGAAAAAGGAAAAGTGATGCAAGATGCCTAGCGTGTCGGGCATGTTTTGTTGAGGTAATAGGCATGCAAGGAGTGTCGTTTAGGGACCCACACCTAAAATGTCGTGGAGGCTCTCACATGTTGCCTGAAATATGACATATCGGGAGTCGAATTAACTGTCGCAACTCCTTATTTGTTCGAGTCCCTATTTTCACTCTGTACAAACACAAAACGCCAAACCAAAAAGTACTAAATTCTAGAATGAAATGGCCGAAATCGAAAACTAACAAAGCTTAAGTATTGAAATTCATGTAAACAAACCTAAAGCGACCTTCAAAAACTGAAAAAGCACTTACCGTTAAAATTTCACTTGAACAACCTAGAGTATAAGCACGGACTGAAAATTTACGTGAAAAGAAAACTAAAAAAGAAAAAGTGATGCAGGATGCCTCGCATGTCATGCATGATTTGTTGTGCTACTAGGCACGCATGGTGTGTCGATTAGGGACCTACACCTAGAATGTCAAGCAAGCTCCCATGTCCACGTGCTGTCTTAAATGACATATTAGGAGTCACATTAATTGTCTAGACCCCTTATTTATTTGAGTCCCTATTTATACTCTAGATAAAAGAAAAATCTCAAATGAAAAAGTACTAAATTCTAGACTGAAATGGCCAAAACCAAAAACTAAAAAAGCACTAGGTATTGAGATTCATGTGAATAAACCAGAAACGACCATCGAAAACTGCAAAAGCACATAGCGTTAAAAATTCAAGTGAACAATCTAGGGAATAGAATTCATGTGAAAAAACCTCGGGATAAATATGCATTAAAAACTAAAAAAGGAAAAGTGATGCAGGATGCCTAGTGTGTCATGCATGATTTGTTGTGGTAATCGACATGCATGGTGTGTCGTTTAGGGGCCCACCCTAGAATGTCATGCAGACTCCCTCATGTTGCCTTAAATATGACATTGAGAGTAGCATTAATTGTCGCGACCCTAATTTGTTCAAGTTCCCACTTCTATTTTGCACAAAAGCAAAAACCTCAAACCGAAAAAGCACTTAATTCAAGACTGAAACAACCAAAATCGAAAACTAAAAAAGAACTAAGCATTAAAAATTCATGTGAACAAACCTTGAGAACAAATATGCACTGAAAACTAAAAAAGGAAATGTGATGCAAGATATAAAGCGTGTCATGCATGTTTTATCGTGGTAGTAGCCGCGCATAGTGTGTCATAAATGGATCCACACCTAGAATGCCATGTAGGCTCCCACGCGTTGCGTAAAATATGACATATTGAGAGTCACATTAATTATTGGGACTCCCTATTTGTTCGAGTCCCCACTTTAATTTTGCACAAAAGCAAAAAAATTCAAATGAAAAATTTTCCTCTAGCAAAAAACTTAAAGAGAAAAAGCACTTAATTCAAGACAGAAATGACCAAAATTGAAAACTAAAAAAGCTCTAAATTCAAGATAGAAACGACCAAAATCGAAAACTGAAAAAAGAACTAAACTCAAGACAAAAACAACCAAAATTGAAAACTGAAAATGCACTAAATTCAAGACAGAAACGACCAAAATCAAAAACTGAAAAAGCACTAAATTCAATGCAGAAATGACCAAAATTTAAAACTGAAAAGCACTAAATACAAGAGAGAAACAACCAAACTAAAAAACTGAAAAAACACTAAATTCAAGACAAAAACGACCAAAATTTAAAATTAAAAAAGCACTAAATTCAAGACAAAAATGACCACAAATATTATTCAAATCGATGCGTCTTTGTTAGCCTCTCAGGAAAAGTGGTACTGCATTACAAATAGAAAAGTGATGATCCATCGACCACTTGGCACTTCTGGCAGTAATATATATATATGCTTACACTAAAAGTTATATTTATGTTTACATTATTATATTAAAGTGAAAAAGATCTTTCAAAAGTGATTTAAACTATTTACACTTCATTTAAAATTTCCACAATAGATAAAATTATTTAATTTTAAATAATCAAACGTTACGCGTGCGAGGCACGTGCGGTTAAACTAGTAATTTAAAAAAATAAAAAAGACAGATCTTTTTGTGGTATTAATTTGGTCTGGAAAAGTATATATTTTACAAGACATAAATTCATCTTCATCCTTATTATGCGAATTACAGGAATGAAATTTTAATTCAAGTTCAAAATATAGCCGGAGATGTTTGCTTGTCCATGCTTTCAAATGGAGAGATTTCAAAGGAAGAATGTGACGAGCTTAAAGAGAAGGTGAAAGAGGAATTGTTGCAGAAAAGACAATTTCGTGGTCAGGCATATAGAATTGTGTGTTATGTGTATGTTAGTATGTACTTCTTTAATGATTATGATTTGATTCGATGCAGATCATGCTCGGTGCTTTGATAAGCAAAGGTCTTGGAGAGCTGGATAATTTTACTGAGGAAGTTTGTTTTGTTTACATGAGATGTGAACTGCTGGTCATTGAAGCATCCTTTCATTACAGGGCATTATAAAGTTGTTGAGAAGTTTCTGAATGCACTTCTAGGAAAATTCCCATGAAAAATCTTGGGAACGAATATGTATCGAAAACTGAAAAAAGAAAAAGTGATACAGGATGCATAGCGTGTTGTGCATATTTTGTCGTGGTAGTAAGCACACATAGTGTGTCGTGCAGGGACCCACAACTAGATTGGCGTGCACACTCCCACGTGTTGCCTGAATGTGACATATTGGGAGCCAGATTAATTGTTGCGATCCCTTATTTGTTCAAGTCTCCACTTGTATTTTGCACAAAAGCAAAATGACTCAAAGGAAAAAAAATTCCTCTAGCAAAAAACTTAAACCGAAAAAGCACCAAATTCAAGACCCGAAACACCAAAATCAAAAAATGAAATATCTAAGCCCCGTAAATTAGCTAAAAAATGGGAATTAATTAATTAAATAAGTAAATGGGTACAAATTACTTCAAACACATTTATACAACTTATTACGTTATATTACAGTCTACATAAATTGATTAGGGTGATCGAAGGTGCTTTCGCATTATAGATCGCAAACACATTCTTGATTATAGATCCACTGTCAGAAATCATAATGAACAGAATAGCTAAATTAACCAGTATGGAATCTATATTGCCTCTTCCTTCTAGGTTGTTAGATATTTTTCTTGACATTTTTATTACAATAAGGGGAGCTCACCAAGCGAGCTCGCCCTCAAACTAATGATTTTCCGAGCTGTGAATCAGGCCACTGATGATTGCGGCAAGGTAGTCTTCTTACTTTACACCCTATTGGGCTGCAGGGCTTTTCCGAACCCTGCGAAAACGTGGAGGATTCATCCACCAGCCTGGCTTTTTTTTATTTCATTGTTGTCGTGTATTTTTATACGACTTGTATTACTAATATTTTTTATTTTTGGTTGTTTGTCCTGTGAAATTTACATCAGTTCTAGGAACGCAACTATTTTGGGTTGTTAGTTGTGTGAGTTGATGAATTTTTTTTACTCAATTGTTTGTAATAGACTACATATATAATTATTAAATACATCTGGGTTATTCTGTAATTAGTTATTCTTCAGTTCTCTATATATACAGCTGTAACCCCTTCAATATCAATAAGATCAATTATTATTAAATTATATCATGGTATCAAAGCTAGGGTTTCTTCTTCCGCCCAAACCCTAATCTCTCCTCTTTTCCGACGTGTGTGCGCCGCCGCCACCGTCTACACCACGCCGCACGGCCTCCCTCCTCCGCCGTAGGTCGGCGCCATGGACAAGGTTGTTGATCCTCTGTCAAATTTACCGTCTGGAGTAAAATTACTGCTCAGGAATCTCCACAATCTCATCCCCGAAAAATTATCTGACAACAACTACCCGGCCTGGGCACTTAACGTCCGCACCGCCCACGCAGCCAACTTGCTGCTCGGATGGATTGACGGTGCGGAGAAGCCGCCGCCCGAGACAGCCGAGGAGGACGGCGTCATGCTCTCAAATCCCGACTACCTTCCGTGGATGATCGTAGACACTCAGATCCGAGCCTGTCTTCTCGCCGTTATTAGCCCCTCTGTGCACAAACACGCCCGGGGTTTTCTTACATCGGCTTCACTTTGGGATGCACTAGCCACAAGGTACAACTCTGTGTCCACGGCTCATATTTTTCAGTTGCGTGACAGATTGCATACTCTTCGGAAGGGAACGAAGACGATGACTCAATACCTTGATGATGTGGCCTCTATTCTGTCTGACCTAGATGCTGTGAACGAGATTATTCCTGAACGAGACGTGGTGAATGCCGTGATACGTGGTCTTCCGTCTGGCTATTCCTCTCTCAAACAGCATATTCGCCTCTCACCTGTCGAAATCACTCTGAATCAACTGTCTGGATGGCTTAATGCAGAAGAATTGAATCTAGACATGGAACACAAATTACTGCTCGGAGAAGCTAGTTCCACCCCTGGCGTCACGGCTCTTTACTCGGCTGGCAGCGGGGGCTCGGCCAGGGGTCGCGGTGACGATCGCCGTAACCAAGGGCGAGGCGGCGGCGGCGGTGACCGTCGGAACGCCGGGCAGCAAGGCAGAGGCGGGCCTCCACCGAGGGACGGCTTCCAGTCAGGCCGCGGACAGGGACGAGGAAACCAGCGGGGGCCCACACGAGTGGGTAGTGGCGTAGTGGGGTACCGGGTTAGGTGCCGAGTGAGCCGGAGCATGAGCGTGTGAAAAGGACGGAAATAATGGCACAATGCCAAGTGGATTGGGGGAGTATGGAGTAGAGGAAAGACTTGTGTAAGGAAATTGTTCCTCCACAATAAAAATTGAAAACAGAAAAAGCACAAAATTCAAGACAGAAACAATCAAAATTGAAAATTGAAAAAGCACGAAATTCAAGAGAGAAAAAACCAATATTATTGAAACTGAAAAAGCACAATTCAAAAAAAAAAAGAACAAAACTGAAAACTGAAAAAAACACTAAATTTAAGAAAGAAACAATCAAAATTGAAACTAAAAAAACACTAAATTCAAGACAGAAAGGACAAAAAATGAAAGCTGAAAAATTTCTAAATTCAAGACAGAAACAACAAAAATTGAAAACTTAAAAAAGTACTAAATTCAAGACAGAAACGACCAAAATTGAAAATTGAAAAAGCACTAAATTCAAGAAAGAAACAACAAAAATCGAAAACTAAAAAGGCACTAAATTTAAGAATAAAAACGATCAATATCGTCAAATTGAAATGAAACTAAAATCAACACAAAAATGAACAAAATCAAAAATTTAAAAGGCACTAAATTCAAGACCGAAATGACTAAAAATGAAAACTGAAAACTGAAAACGCACTAAATTCAAGAAAGAAACGACCAAAATTGAAAACTAAAAAAGCATGAAATTCAAGACAGAAATGACCAAAATCAAAAACTGAAAGCGCACTAAATTCAAGACAAAAACGACCAAAATTGAAAACTTAAAAGGAACTAAATTCAAGACAGAAACGATCAAAATCAAAAATTAAAAAAGCACTAAATTCAAGACTAAAGCAGCCAAGATAAAAAACTAAAAAGCATTACGCACTGAAAGTTCACGTGAAAAACTTCGGGATTGAATATGCGTTGGAAACTTTAAAAGGAAAAGAATGTATGATATTTAGCGTGACGTTTTTCAAACAGAAAAAGCACTAAATTCAAGATTAAAACAACCAAGATAAAAAATTAAAATGCACTAAGCTTTGTATGATTACGTGCAAAACTTGGGACTTGATATGCATTGGAAACTAAAAAGGAAAAAGTGATACATGATGTCTAGCGTGTCATTGCTCAAACTAAAAATTAACTAAATTCAATACTAAAATAGCCAGGATAAGAAACTGAAAAGCACTAAGCATTGAAAGTTCACGTGAAAAACGTCAAAATTGAATATGTGTTGGAATCTAAAAAAGAAAAACTAATACATGATGAATATCGTGTTGTTGCTTAAACTAAAAAATCACTAAATTCAAGACTAAAATGGAGAAGATAAAAAAATCAAAAACACTAAGCTTTGAAAGTTCACGTGCAAACCTCGGGACTAAATGTGCATTGGAAACTAAAAAAGAAGAAGTGATACATGATGTCTGGCATTTCGTTGCTCAAACTAAAAAAGAATTAAATTCAAGTACAAAACGGCCAAGATTAAAAACTGAAAAACACGAAGCATTGAAAGTTCATGAGAACAACGTTGGGATTGAATATGCGTTGGAAACTAAAAATGAAAAAGTAATACATGATGTCTAGCGTGTCGTTCTTCAAACTTAAAAGACACTATATTCAAACTAAAAATGCCAATATAAAAAACTGTAAAGTACTAAGCATTGAAAGTTCACATGAAAAACCTAGGGATTGAATATTAATTGGAAACTAAAAAAGGAAAAATAATACATGATGCCTAGCGTATCGTTGCTCAAATTTAAAGAGCACTAAACTTATGACTAAAACGGCCAAGATAAAAAACTGAAAAGCACTAAGTTTTGAAAGTTCACGTGCAAACCTCGGACTGAATATGCATTGAAAACTAATAAATAAACATGATATATATATATATATATATATATATATATATATATATATATATATATATATATATATATATTATCTAGCGTGTAGTGTGTTGTTGCTCAAACTAAAAAAGCACAAAATTCAAAACTAAAACAGACACAATAAAAAAACTGATAAATAGTAAGCATTGAAAGTTCTCGTGAAAAATGTCGGGATTGAATATGTGTTGAAAATAAAAAAATGAAAAATTAATACATGATGTCCAGCGTGTCGTTGCTCAAACTAAAAAACCACTAAATTCAAGATTGAAACAAGCATGATAAAAAACTGAAAGGCACTAGGCATTGAAAGTTCATGTGAAAAATGTCGGGATTGAATATGCATTGAAAACTAAAATAGAAAAAGTGATATATGATGTCTAGCGTGTCATTGCTCAAAATAAAAAACACTAAATTTAAAAATAAATTGGCCACAATAAAAACTGAAAAGCACTAAGCATTGAAAGTTTACGTGAAAAACACCGGAATTGAATATGCATTGGAAACTAAAAAAGAAAAAGTAATACATGATGTCTAGTGTGTTGCTACTCAAACTAAAAAAATATTAAATTCACGGCTAAACCAGCCAAGATAAAAAATTGTAAAACTCTAAGCATTGAAAGTTTGTGTGAGAAAAATCGACATTCTTGAATATGCATTGAAAACAAAAAAATGAAAAAAGTAATACATGTATGTTGGGTATGAAGGAAAATGTTTTCCATGAAAAATATTTATCTAGAAAATATTTTCCTGAAAAACAACTTGGTTTCTTACTTGTTTTCTTAAGTTTGCTTGGTGAATGAAAAATATTTTCTAGTGTTTGGTTAGTGAATCAAAAAAATATTTTTTAGAAAATATATTTTATTGTTTAGCTAACAAGTAAAAAAATAATTTTGATCCTGAATTTTTTTTTTTTAAGGGTGTGTTCGATATGGAGCTTAAGTGGATGTTTTCTAAAAGTATTAGTATATGTTTAAAAAAAATATTGAGATTGAATTGGATAAGAAAGATGGAATAATAAAAAAGTTTTGAATTTTCTTTTAAAAATAAATTAAAAAATTATTTTTTCGGGAAGAGTGGGGTTGGGGTTGTCAAAATAGGTGGTAGGGGTGGGGTAAGAAAAAAATTAATTTTTTTCTAAAAATAATTTTTCTTTTTATTGGGGGGGGGGGGGTAGGGGGTCGAGGTAGGAGAGTGAAGGTGGGGTAAGTCAACAACTAAAAGTTTTTATGAAGTAAATTTAAAAATTTTATTTTTTAGGAGGGGGTAAAGGGATTGAGGGGGGGGGGGGAGAGGATTTGGGGGAGGGTTAAGAAAAATATTTTAATTTTTTAAAAAAAAATAAATATTTTTTTTAGAGGAAGAGGTGGAGAGGGGGTTGGGGGAGGGGTAGAGTTTTTGGTTTTGGGTAGGGGATGAGGCAAGACAAAAAATTAAAATATTTTCTTTTGGATGGAGTGGTAGGGGGTGGAGGTCAGAGTAGGGGAATGAGGGTGGGATAAAAAAACAATTTATATTTTCCAAAATATAAATATAAGAAATTTAATTGTTTTTTTGGGAGAGGGTAGGGGGTTGGTGGGGGGGGGGTCGAGTTGAGAGGGGTGTGGGAGTAAGAAAAAAATTATTTTTTTAAAAAAATTAATATTTTTTTGAGCGGTAAGGAGAAGTAGGGTTTTGGGTATGGGATGAGGCAAGAAAAAAATTTGAAATTTGATTTTTGGATGGGGGTGGTAGGGGGTGGGATGGGGGTAGGAGATTAAGGGTCGAAGTAGGGCTGGGTGATTTTGAGAGTTGTATGAACATTTCAACTTAAGAGTGAAGTTGTAAGCGAGTTTCAGAAAATATTTTCCTTACTTTTTGAAGGGAAGTCATTTTCCTTCGATTTGAGGAAAATAAGTTAATTTGTAAAATATTTTCCAAAACATTTAGGCCAACCAAACATGACAAAATTGTAAAATATTTTTTAGAAAATGTTTTCCTTTATACCAAACAGAAGAGATATTCTAGTGATTTGATTGCCAGCAACAATTACTATTAAAACTAGTGGACTTTTAGTGGCGATTTACTTGGATTTACTGACTATAATAATGTACGCTAAAGAGCATATTTAGCTATTATTGATTGGTTTTAGCAGCCGAAACAACTGCCATTAAAACTGTTATGAATGGACAATAGTAAGCGATATGATAAGTAAAAGAAAAAACAAGATGAACATACATATTTACGTGGATACCCTTAACAGAAAAAATCACGGGAAAAGTCAGACAAATGTCACTATAATGGATGGATAATTCAATGAGGAGAATGGTGTATTTAAAACGTCCAAAATGACTCACTAAGCGCTCTTTTATAACAAGTGTGTACAAATAAATTCTAAACCCAAAAATACACAGGTCCAGCCCCCATACAAAATCACAAACTTGAAAAATCAATGGCAGATGAAAAATCTATGCCCTATTTTCGCTAAAGTTAAACAAGCACGACTTATTGGACTCTAAAAAGAATTAATTTTTACACAGTCACCACCTAATTTTAAAGGAAAATAAGGAAACCTTTTGAATTATTAACACGTGAGATTTATTTTTTAGTCTGGGAAAAATCAATTGAGATTCTAGGTAAGGATTAAAACTATCCTGAAGGAAAGGGGTTAGGCAACCTTCAGGATCCACAAATGTGGTACCCGACTAGACTAAATTTTTCAAAGAGGAGGGGGTATATTTTAAATAATGTAAAAGTGTATGTATTAAGTATAAAATAATTCTTTTGAAAAAAAATAAATATTTTAAAACTATGTAAAGGTATATGTATATTAAATATATAAATAAAATATATTGTTATAAAGATATGTAAAAGGTATGTATAAAAGTGTATAAATACATGTGAAGAGAAAAATATTTTATGATGTGAAAAGAAATGTATTTTAATGTGCCATGAAAAGAAAAAATATTTATAAGTAATATTTTTTATTTGATTAAAATTACGGAGAAAAATAAAATTTATTTTGAGAAGAAAAGACTACATGATATGTAAATTGCTTGATTAACTTAATTTCTTTATGTAATAATATATATGTTTTGTCGTAAAAATAAAAACAAAAGTATATTACTATATGTATCTAAAGAACAGATAAAATTGAATAAAGAAAAAACTTGTTCTGAAGAAAAAGACTACGTAATATTTTTTCAGTGTAAGCATATAAAATGTTTGATTAACTAATTGTAAGTCAGTCTAAGATTTTTTTATAAATATTAATACTCTAAATTTGCCTAAACGCATAGTGAAGATTAAACAAAGAATATCCCGTCTAACACCCCAAAAATAAAGTTTTCACTATGATTAACATTTTATTATTGCCTATTTACATTATAATTAGATATTTTATAACAAACTCCGCAATTAAAGCTACTTTGAGGCATTTTAAAATTTTTATATGTTTATTATTTTGTTTTACAGTTGTAACATAGTATGTATTCTTTGATATTTTTTAAATTAGATTTTAATATAGAAAATAGTTTATCCTGTTGTTCAGTCATCATATGTGTTATTTTGTACACTAAAAAATGTATTTAATATGGTAAGACCAATATATATATATATATATATATATATATATATATATATTATTATATATATATATATTATTATTATTATTATTATAATAATAAAATAGAGAGACCTATTTTTGGTGTTTTGTATTGGAAGGTATTCTCATGAGACATAGATAAAGACAAGAATATAAAAATTCGTTATTATTAATTATTATAATACTGACAATACTATACAAAAAGATAACAACTATATTTATAATCAAAATAAAAAAACATTATTAATTTTGTGTATTTCTTAATTCTCAACAAGATCTTAACTTCAACAAGATCTTATCTTCTTTCTAGAAATAAATTTTGAATGTCCCATGTTCTTTATTTATTGGCCTAACCATTCTTTCAAAATAAACAAAATTGTTGACTCTAATTTTGACCACATGTTCCTACTACTCTTCATGAATCTTAGTAGTCTTTTGGTAGGAAGGATAAAAAATAATAATTTCATTGTAAAATGAAAAATTATCTTATCGAGCATTTGGTTAGGGGTATTAATTAATTCTAAAATTAGTTATCCATCCGTTTGTACTATAATAGTGAAATGAGTTATTATGATGGGATAACTTTGAATATCTCATCCCCTTAAGAAATAATCCGTTGGTACTCTATAATCTTCACCATTAAATTATATTCTTCTTTTGAAATTTACTTTTTCTTGGAAAATTATATTTTCTTTGAGCCATAAATTAATAAGGAGAAGAATATAATGATTTATTATTGTTAATTACAGGGATCATAAAAAAAATTGTGAAAGTAGGTCTCGTTAAAAAGCTTACAGTTGTGGAGTTTGAACAGAAGGCTAAAAATCCTTCATGAAAACATCACAAAGCATAGGATATCTCGAGAGCTGGAATTGTAGCAGAACCTCATTAATAATACAAATGAGAAAAGACTGAGACATCAAATTTTCCTATATTTAGTGCTTGAGACTTTCTAAGGACGAGAATGATATCAATTAGATGCACCAATGTTTAAACGAGACAACCCTGCTGATACAAGAACAACCAGGAACACACAAAACAAACGCCCAAAACAGTCCACAAGTTTAAGAGAACCGAGGACCCTTTGAGTGACCCCTCTCGGATTCAGTACAACAACAAGAACACAAAGTACTGTGGTGTTTAACGCCTAATTTCTAGCGATCCACAAACTATATGATCAACAAAATATGAGAACAACAATATTACATCAACAAGAAACTCACGGGTAACACTAAGAACAGCAAGAAATTTGAAACTTACAACAACAGTACAAGATAGATAGTTAGACCAAATGAAGGGACAATCTTAAGAACCCAAGAATTGTGAGACTCTTAGACCCTTAACACTACTCACGATACAAGCCTAACTCTAACGTTGACACAAGAGGGACGTTACCTACTGTAAACACCAACATATCAAGCCAACGATGCAACACAAGTGATATCCACACTTGGGCAGCCTTAGTTACAGATTGGTGGGTTTTTCAAGCCCTATAACTAAGGGGGGTACTCCTCACACTTGAGAGAGAGAGAGTTTGTCTTACATCAATAAACAACTAAGTCCTAAAAATCCTATCTAGTTCTATTTATATTACATTATAAAAGAAGACAAATGACTACACTACCCTTAATAAGAGGGGTGGCCATGAAGTGCATTTTGGGTAAAGTGAAGCGGCCGAAATGCCCTCAATGAATATGGCCCAAAAAATGTGAGTTATTAAGTGTCCAAAATTGTGAATACTCAAGTGTTCAATGCTCCAAGAAATCTTCCACTCACGGCCTTGATGAATGGTATGCTCAATGGTAGGCTCGAAATGGGTCTTCCTTGCATATTATTGTGCCCTTGGGGTGACCAAGTCTCGAGCATTTAAGTGATGATCTACAATCATGTCTTCAAAACTTAGGGTGGCCATTTGACTTGTATCATCCACCCTTCTTGAAAAGGATTCGACCTTGAATCCGAACAAAGAGAAGAAAAATAAGTACCACATCCTCATGACATGAGTGTTAGAGTTAGTACAATAGACAGCGTCAATAAGACAAGGAGGTACACACTTGAGGTATAGCCACCCATCTTTGACTTTAATCACGAGGGTCTTAGCAAAAATATTACAAAGGGGTGGTGCCCTAATTGAAAGTAAAGTCCATGCAACACATATAGCAATATCACTCAAACAAGTAGACCAACCAACAACTATATGTCCTTCACACCCTAAGAAGTTACCGAAGTTAAATGGAAGACGTAACCAAGGGCTTAGGTCTCGGCCACTCTCATTCTCCCCCTGTGTACCATCCTCAAGGTTAAGCAAGCCCTCTTTTTCACCATTTGAAATATCATGCACAAAAAGAGTGTTGAGAAAGGTGTTCCACAATCCAACTTCAAATAAAGGGTTCTCATGAACAGACTTACTACTAGTTTCAAAATCTCTACTAGGAATATGCCCAACATAAAAAACACTTAAAGAAGAAGAAGATGAAATTTCTAAGCACACATCACCTTCTGTTTCAAATGGGCAATCCTCACTTAGACACAAACCACCATGGGTAGCCAAGGGATCACAAACAAAACCATCTTTACCAAGACAATCACAATTTGGGTTTCCAAAACAATCAAGAACATCAAGGTGTTTTCCACCTGATTGATCATTGTCCATATTCGCCCTAGTTATTGGCAACTTATATACCAATGTAGACTCACCTTATTTTTCAAAAGGGTCAACTAGTGTTTGAATACACTCTTCACTTGGTAATGGAACTTTAGTCAAGTTATAAATCCTAGCACTAGATGGACCTAAATCGTTCTTATTTGGAGAATTAATTTTGTCATCTAAATGATCAACTAGTGCTTATGTTCCTACAACAAGAGTTTGGTCCTCATGCAACCTAACAATACCAAGAGTATCACAAAAGGGAGACTCAAGCACCTCCACCCTAGGCAAATCCGCAACTACACTTACTTGGCTCCTACTAGCCACACAACATTCTAAGTCCATAGGAGTGTAGGGAATAACATTTTTACCTCGTAGCTCACATGAGCTGCGGCCTTCCTTTTGAAGTGTGTACAGTCAGCCCACTTGTACCCTTTGACCTACCATACAATCCGGCCTTTCATTTTCCATAGCTAGGTCTCGGGACATAGTGTCAAGGTAGGCCAAAATAATTGGTGGCATTGTTCTCCATTGGTTGAGAGGTTGGAGTCATAGATTCCATAGAAATTATTCTTGAAAAAAAAAAGAAAATAAAAATCCTACAAAGAAAAATACAAGTTAGTTCAAAACAACTTCACCACACTCCCACACATTTGATCGTCTCACATTTGGATTCACAAGTGTTGCAAGTTGGCTTGTAGTTCGTGATGAGTCGAGGGGTGAGTTTACTCATTGGTCGAAATGGATTCTTTGTTTGAAGACTCAAGGAAAGTAATATTCAAACTTGATCCAAGAAGTACTATGATTTTAAAAATGACAAAAGCACAAAAGAAACGTAGACACAAATAATGGATTCAAAGGACTAATTGACAATCTAGTAGGAGTTTGCTAGCTTGTTAATTAGTTCTAGGATCAACTAATGAAACCAAGAATCAACAATTAGAAACTAGAATATCTAAATTTGAGCTTAATATTGATGGTGAATAATAATTAGGGTGATGTGGCAGTACGCAATTGATCTCGGTCCCACACAACTATAGTCACAAATTTGAAATTTTAATCTTCACACAATTTGGAATGGAAGACAATTGGTTTTGGAGGGAATGTAAAAGTCTTGTAGTTTTTTTCAACTTTCCAAACTCAAAAATATGAGATTTAACTTTACTAGTCCCACAAGACAAGGTCCCTTAATTTAAGGAAAAGTGGTTGTCAAGTCTACGAAGGGATGTGTGCATGTCTTCTCACAAACAACTTTACAAATTTTGTCTTACAACTTTTTAAATCTATTTTACACTTTATGTGGGTTAAGATATGAGAATAGGTGAGAAAAAATATGAACACAACAATTTTTTTTTAAGAACTACAACAACATCACCATACGGCCAACTCAAGTTCACATCAATAATGTAACCATTTTTAATCTCAACTTTAGATCTAGACACCTTTGTGTTAGTGAGAAAGAAGCCAACACAAGAAACACACTAGACAAACAAATTTTCTACTAGATCTTGTAACAAACTCTTTGTCAAAACAACAACAACAATGTCTACACCTCTCATCCAAGAACACAAACACAAGAACACTCCTTTTTTTTTTTTTTGTTTTTTCTAATAAGAAAGCCCAAAATTTGATCTTGTGAGAACAAAATAAAGCCATTCTTTGACACCAAATGATACAAGAACAACCAATAATAGACAAAACAAACACCCAAAATAGTCTACAAATTCAAGAGAACCGAGGACCGTTTGAGTGACCTCTCTTTGATTCAAGAACACGAACAAGAACACAAAGTATTGCGGTGTTTAACACAAAATTTCCATCGATCCACAAACTATATTATCAAAAAACTATGAAAACAATAATATTACATCAACAAAAAGCTTATGGGTTACACTAACAACAACAAAAAATACAAAACATACAACAACAATACAAGATAGATAGTTAGACCAAATGAAGGGACAATCTTAAGAACCCAAGAATTGTCTCTTACACCCTTAACACTATCCACGACATAAACCTAAATCTAACGTTGACACAATAGGGATGTTACCTCCTCTAAACACCAACGTATCAAACCAACGATGAAACACAAGTGATATCCACACTTGGGCAACCCTACTTACCTATTGGTGGATTTTTCAAGACCTACAACTAAGGGGGTTCACTCTTCTTACACTAGAGAGAGAGTTTGTCTTACATAAATAAACAACTAAGTCCTAAAATGTAATGCCCCAAAGTTTTTCCTAGCTAAATTTTGTCCCTAAAGTATCAAGCATTGGCTTCTAGAATAATTTATACTTATTTCCCTATGGAATTCCTTAGATTTCAACTTTTCATTATGTAGATGATTGAATAAGTTTTCGGTTGACATAAGATTCATCCAAAATGGACACTCAGTGAAGGAGTTATGGTTAATTTAAGTCTTACTCATAAAACACCGTCATTCCTGTCCTTGGCGCATCTCAGAGAGGGTGTAAATGAAGATGGTCAATTTTCAATGAGACTCCGTGATGGTGGCGCATCACAGAGTGGCCTAAATTCCCATTCATCAATTTCCATTGAGCCACCGTGATAGTGGCGCATCGTGGTGGCCCATAAGATCGGTTCCCAGTTTAAATTTTTCCTATTTCGTTTAGAAGTTAACAAAGATAGTTTGGACCTTTTTGAAGTCTCATAAAATGTCCAAACAGGAGCTTAAGACCTCTACAAGCATAATATACAACATTCTCAAGATTTTCCTCAAAACAAAAAACCTTAGTTCATATACTTCTCCACCAAGAAACTTAAGATTCAACCATAGGTTTTCGAAATTAATCAGAGATTTGGAATCCCCAAACCATAGGCTTCAAGGATCAGCCATTATTCTTCATAGTCGAGGTATGTGGGATATTCCTAAAATCTCATCGGTATAGAAATCATAATTTTAAGAAAGGAGTTTTTGAATTTATGAATACATTCATGTTTTAGAAGCTTCGATATTATTTTTGTCTTTAGGCCTTCCCCTAAATTGATTTGAATTGTATATATGTACGTATGCATTGAAAACCGTGAATTGTGAATCGAGAGCATGAAATATATAATCTCCCTCTACCATTACTTTATTATTTAATTTATAATTTATGAATCCTTACATTTCATGGTTTACAGAATGATTCAAGATACTATTTGTCTTATGTGAAATTCATGATGATTAAGAATAGGAGAGAGGAATGCTTTAATGATTTTAAATGTTGAGATTGATAAACAAAGAAACTTCAAGAATGTTTTTGAGAAGTTGGCCACTACTTATAGAAATTGTTGAATTAATGAAAAGCCTTTGCATGATTTTTGACTTATGATTTGAGATATGACTCTTCTTACACTATATGTATGATCAAGTGTCCTGAACATTATTTTAGAATGAAATAATCATATATGACTCAGAATAACAACTTGCAAATCTCGGTATGACGATACCAACTCAGACAATTTCATAACAGACACAGACTAATACAGAAATCAGACTTTCATATTTTAGAATTCCTTAATGATGCATGTTCAAAAAAGGCTAAAATAAGGCATAAAGAGATGTTAGGTGGTTCCCTGAAGAGGGAAAGAGTTCAGATAACTCATTTTTCCAAAATCGTGATTAGCCAATCTGAGTATATTATATTATGTTGGCCTAGTGTTGTATGACCTATCAAAATCAGTGACTCCAACCCTTGCAGCATACTTGGGTTGGGGGCTTCCCCGCTGAGTCAATGGCGGATTTCGTATAGCCCGTGGAATATCAGAGTTGTAGGGGAGTGCCACCTAACTCAGAAGTAATACAAAGAATAGACATTGCATTGACAAGAATGATTTATGATCTTTAGAAAGGGCCTATGTGTTTTGAGAACATTTTATGCATGATGTTTTAACAAATTGCTCTCCACTATTTTACTTATATAAAATTTTTATTTTGGATTAATTTGTGAAATAGTACATTGTATTGACCCACCTCCCCTACCTCTCAGTCTCTGAGGATGTAATACCCCAGAAAATTTTTCATTGAAATTTTGTGCGTAAATGTGTTGGGTTCTATCTTCTAGAATGACTTATAAATTTTTCGTGCGGAATGTCTTATATTATGAACCACCATTGCGTAGAGTATCGAATAAGATTTACAACGATATGTGGATCATCCAAAAAGGACACCCAAGCGACGAGTTATGAACATTCCGATCGAACCGTGAACAGTAAAACGTGTAGGAAAAAGTACTGAGGCCTGTCACATTTTTGCTCCAACTTTAAACGATCATAACTCCTTGTACATAACAATTTGGGTGATCTACTATATATAAATGGAAATATCTACAAGTCCTCTTTCCAATGAAATTGGTTTCATTCAATTTGTCTATCATAGCAAAAAGTTATGGTCGATCTACTTCAGCATATCAAAAGTGAATTTTTGGGTTAATTTCAAATGATCATAACTCCTTGTACATAATTATCTGGGTGATATACTATATATTAATGGAAAAATATGAGAGTCCTCTTTCTAATGAAATTGGTTTCATCCAATTTGGATATCGGAGTAAAACGTTATGGTTGATCTACTTCAAACTATCAAAACAGTCCACCAAAGGACAGATTCGAGAATTATTTTATTTTTAAGGGCGTTTTGGTGATTCCTTGTCATCCAAAATCCGTCCAAATCTTATATTAAAGCCTATTAGAAGCATTATATTTTATGTTTCATCAAACTCCCTCAAAAAGAAAACCCTAAGCTCCTACATCCAACTTTAAGAACCTCCAATGTTCACCATTAATTCTACAAATTTATTCAAGATTCCAAGTTCCTAGTTCAAGAACTCCAAGAACCATCATTCAAAGGAACGATTAACATCTCCAAAATGAGTATCGATCTAAATTTCATCATTCATGGTATGTGGGGGTTTTCAACAAGAACTCTCTTTCGTTCTTGTGCCCAAAAGCAATTTTCTTTACAAAGGCATGATTTTTATTTGATTTTTATAAATTTGAAGCATGAACCCATATCTTATGATGATTATTATTAAATCTTGATGTTTATGATTTTGAAAGATGAATTTACATGTGTGGTGATATAAAGCATGAATCTTGAACGATATTTATCATGATTTTGGTATTTGGGTCGTAAATCCCCATTGGAAATTGTTTTGTTTTAGAAAGTGTGTGTAATAAGCACGTTGATATTGAATATTTGAGATATTTTGAATGATTTGACTTTTTGGTCTTAACGGAGTGAATGAAATCAACAACGTGGTTGATTTTGATAGATGGGAAGCATGATGGCTCCCAATGTATATTTATATATTAATTAAATTATTTTGTTGTGCATTATTTTTGAAATGATCTATGCTAAGTCCGGGAGAAATATTTAGCACCGAGTGAGACGCATAAAGTGACTTTACTTCCCTAGAACTACGTGCCCCCGTAGGAGTGAGCCTGAGGCTATTTTATAGAGTGATCACTAGTTTGTGTGGATTTGATATCGATAGTCCTACTTTGATGGCAAGAATTGGACGGATCTCCCCAATGTGGGTTGTACGTTGGACTCCATATAGCTCACAGGGTTTATGTCGGTTATAGGTACTCCTAATGTGTGTGTTTCCTTGTGTCTATGGTGAATGGTGAAGTGATTTGAAAGTGGAATTGTGAAAGTTATTCTTTCGAAAGATTTAAATGATATTTACATTATGAGAATTGATATTCTTGATGAACTGAAAGTGATTGACAAATTATATTATGACTCACATGTGTTATTGTACTTATTTCATCCTCTCATGATTATGATGATTTTCTTCGGGCTATATAAGTCTTTCATACATCCTGCATATTTCTTATAAGTATTTATGATGATGATGTTTATACAACTGAATACACCCCCATATACTCGATTTCTTTCCATGGTACTGACCCATATCTTCGGATGTGGGCTGCATTTTCTTATAATATAGGTTCAGGTGCTCTGTTCTAGGTTCGATAGCGATTCTTCAGGCACGCTGTTCTACATCCTCTGTTGTGGTGAGTCCTCATGTTCCGAGGACATAATGTGTGATGTTAGTTTCACGTAATTGTTTATATTTGATAACTGAGTGTGAGTCAGTTAGGGAATGTATCAATAGCTCGCTGGTTTTATTGATTTTCTTAGAGGCTTGTCAGACAAGTATAGATGTTGGGAGTTGACTAGTAAGTCGTATTTTGTTATCTTTCTGAAATTCTATTATTATTGGATGATGATTAATCTATTGATATTTGAGGGTTATTTATGTAAACCCCGTTGATTTGTGTTAAACTAAATGAAAATGGCTAAAAGGGTTATCTTGGGGCTACTCGTATCCTCAAGCACCTTATGACGCTCCAAGACCCATTTTTCGGGGCGTTACAAACTTGGTATCAGAGCCTGAGGTTATAAAGTATCCTCGGGAGTCTGACAAGCCATGGTACGTAGAGTCTTGGTCATCGGTGTGTAGCGCGCCACATTTATGAGCAAGAGGCTTCAAGACGTTTTTGGAAAAAGTGTGATTCTTTCTTTCAGAAGTCTATCATGCTTAAAGTGTCTCTCTCTGCTATTGATTCGTGCTCTTCCCTTTCAGAAATATTCCTCCACATCGAGCGAGAAGAAATAATGATGGTCAGCAACCTCAACCCGCTGACCCATTGATCTTCATATAGTCTTGTTGGCTGATCTGATTGAGTTAGACATGGTAGATTTGGATATGATTCTGGGTATGGACAGGCTGTATTCTTTTTATGCCTCTATTGATTGTCGAACCTGAGTGGTCAAGTTTTAATTTTCAGGTGCATCCGTGTTTGAGTGGTCTGGGAATTCCGTGTCACCCAAGAGTCATTTTATCTCTTTCCTCAAAGCTAGAAAGCTTATTTCCAAGGGGTGTATTTACCATTTGGTTAGAGTCAAAGACACTAAGTGTGAGACTCCAACTCTTCAGTCTGTTAACGTCGTCAATGAGTTTTCTGATGTCTTTTCGGATGATTTCCCAGGGATACCTCATGATAGAGAGATAGAGTTCGGGATTGATCTTCTTCCCAATACTCAGCCCATTTCTATTCCTCCTTACCGTATGACCCCTGCAGAACTTAAGAAGTTCAAAGAACAACTCAAAGATCTACTAGATAAGGGTTTCATAAGGCCCGGTGTTTCTCATTGGGGTGCTCCTATGTTGTTTGTGAGAAAGAAAGATGGCTCTTTGCATATGTGCATTGATTACTGCAAACTGAATAAAGTCACCATAAAAAATAAGTACCCCCTTCCGAGAATAGATCATTTGTTTGACCAATTGCAAGGTACAAGTTATTTCTCAAAGATAGACCTTCATTCCGGCTATCATCAAATCAAAGTTAGGGAGTGTGACATCTCGAAAACCGCTTTCCAAACTCATTATGGCCATTTTGAGTTTCTTGTTGTGTCTTTCGGGTTAACTAATGCCCCAGCAGCTTTCATGGACCTCATGAATCGAGTGTTTAGACCATATCTAGATATATTTGTCATAGTGTTCATCGATGATATACTGGTGTACTCCCGTAGTAGGGATGAACATTCTGATTATCTCCAAACTGTCTTGCAAACCCATAGAGATCACAAGTTGTTTTCCATGTTTAGTAAGTGTGAGTTTTGGCTAAGGTCAGTTGCTTTTCTGGGTCATATCATTTCTTCCAAGGGTATTAGAGTTGATCCCCAAGAGATCGAAGCTGTTAGAAATTGGCCTAGACCTATTTCTCTGGATGATATCCGAAGTTTCTTGGGTTTAGCTGGCTGTTACCGTCGTTTTGTTCAGGGTTTCTCCTCTATAGCATCTCCTATGACTCAGTTGACCTAAAAGAAAGTGAAGTTCTTATGGTCCGAAACTTGTGAGAAGAGTTTTTAGGAATTGAAAACTCGACTCACTTCAGCCCCTATTTTGACTTTGCCTGATGGTGTTGATGGTTTTGTGGTGTACTGTGATGCTTCGAGAGTTTTGTTGGGTTGTGTATTGATGTAGAAGGGTAAGGTGATAGCTTACGCTTCTAGACAGTTAAAACCCCATGAGAAAAATTACCACACCCATGACCTTGAGTTGGCAGCTATTGTGTTTACTCTACAAATCTGGAGACACTATTTGTACGGTGTCTATGTTGATGTTTACACTGATCATAACAGTCTGCAGTATGTGTTTACCCAGAGAGAACTGAATCTTAGGTAGAGGCGATGGTTAGAATTGTTAAAGGACAATGATATGAGTGAGTTGTACCATTTGGGAAAGGCCAATGTTGTGGCGGATGCCCTAAGTAGAGTGTCCATGGGTAGTGTTTCGTATGTGGTAGAAGGTAAGAAAGAGTTGGCTCATGATGTACATTGTTTGGCTAGATTGGGGGTTAGTTTTTTTGACTCTGTTGAAGGTAGTATAGGGGTTCAGAGTAGTTCCGAATCCTTCTTGGTTTCGAAAGTGAAGGAAAAGCAATACTTAGATGCTAGTTTGGTCAGACTGAAGGAGTCAGTCAAGGACCAAAAAGTAGAGGATTTCTCCCAAGGGGGAGATGGTGTATTGAGATTGTAGGGTAGATTGTGTGTCCCAAATGTTGATGATCTGAGACAGAGGATTATGGCTGAAGAGCATGGGGCACGATATTCTATTCATCCTGGTGCCACCAAGATGTACCGAGACTTGCGAAAAATCTATTGGTTGAGTGGCATGAAGAAATATATAGCAGCGTTTGTAGCTAAGTATGCAACATGCCAATAGGTTAAGGTTGAACACTAAAGACCTGGTGGTATGATGCAAGAGTTTAGTATTCCCACCTGGAAGTGAAAAGAGATAAATATAGACTTCGTGATTTGTTTGCCTCCTTCCTAACGCCATCATGATTCCATTTGGGTTGTGGTATATATGTTGACTAAGTCTGCTCAGTTCTTGCCTGTTCATACTTCATATACTGCTGAGGATTATGTTATATTGTGTATCCAAAAGCTAGTCAGACTGTATGGAGTTCCCTTGGCTATCATTTTGGATAGGGGTACTCAGTTCACTTCGCAATTTTTGAAAGATTTTCAGAAAGGTCTTGGTACCCAAGTGCTTTGGAGTTCTGCTTTTCATCCGCAGACCGATGGCCTGGCTGAGCGGACCATCTAGAACTTAGAGGATATGTTGAGAGCATGTGCACTTGACTTTAAGGAAAGTTGGGATGATCACTTACCATTGATAGAGTTTACGTACAATAACAGTTTCCACTCTAGTATTGGCATGGCTCCGTTTAATGCCTTATATGGGAGAAAGGGTATATCACCCATAGGTTGGTTCGAGGTGGGTGAAGTGGCTGTGAGTGGTCCTGATTTGGTAGTTTAGGCTATGGAAAAAGTTAAGTTGATTAGGGAAAGGTTGAAAACTGCGCAGAGTCCTCAAAAGTCATATGCGGATGTTAGAAGGAGAGACCTTGAGTTTGAAGTTGGTGACCTAGTGTATCTGAAAATTTCACCCACGAGGGGGGTGAAGAGATTTGAAAAGAAGGGGAAGCTTAGTCCCCATTATGTTGGTCCTTAAAAAATTCTTAGCCGTGTTGGTAAGGTAGCTTATAAGGTCGAGTTTACTTTCAAGTTATCCTCTGTTCATCCAATATTCGATGTCTCCATGCTTAGAAAGCATATTAGCGATGCTATGGTAGTGGATTCCTCTGTGAGTGCTGACATTCAAGAAAATCTTTCTTTTGATGAGATTCCTGTTGAGATTCTTGATATCAGTGTCCGAAGACTAAGGAACAAAGAAGTTCCCTTGGTCAAGGTGTTGTGGCGAAACCAATCTGTTGAGGGCGCAACTTGGGAAGCAGAGGTGGATATGCGATCCAAGTACCAGCACCTATTTTCCGCGAACTCAGATCAAGCCGAAGGTACCGTTCTTTCCTAAATCATGCACTTTTGATAAAATTTGCAGCAGTTCAGCTGTCATTTATTATGTGTTCAGCTGTAGTTTCTTGAATTTATGCATTCTATGTTGCATTCGGAGTGAGAAACGATGTGATGATGATTCTAACGAATGGTTTCAGCTGTATGCACTATTCTCTATCTAATCTTGGCATGTGTAGCATCATTCGAGGATGAATGTTTCCAAGGGAGGAAGATTTAATACCCCAGGAAATTTTTCGTTGAAATTTTGTGCGTAAACGTGTTGGGTTCTATCTGCTAGAATAAATTATAAACTTTCCGTGTGGAATGCCTTATATTATGACCCACAATTACGTAGGGTACCGAATAAGCTTTCCAACGATATGTGGATCATCCAAAACGGACACCCGAGCGACGAGTTATGAACATTCCGATCGAACCATGAATAGTAGTGAACAGTAAAATGTGTAGGAAAAAGTACTGAGGCCTAGCGTATTTTTGCTCCAACTTTAAACGATCATAAATCCTTGTACATAATGACATGGGCGATCTACTATATATCAAATGAAAGCTCTGCGAGTCCTCTTTCCAATGAAATTCATTTCATCCAATTTGTCTATCGGAGTAAAAAGTTATGGTCGATCTACTTTAGCCTATCAAATGCGAATTTTTGGGTCAACTTCAAATGATCATAACTCCAAGTACACAATGATCTGGGTGAGATATTATATATAAATGGAAAGATATGAGAGTCCTCTTTCTAATGAAATTTGTTTCATCTAATTTAGATATCAGAGTAAAATGTAATGATTGATCTACTTCAGACTATCGAAACAGTCCACCAAAGGACTGATTCGAGAATTATTTGATTTTTAGTGGCGTTTTGGTCATACTCCCTTACCCAAAATCCGTCTACACCCTAGATTAAAGCCTATTAGATGCATTATAACTTATATTTCATCAAACTCCCTCAATAAGAAAACCCTAAGCTCCTACATCCAATTTCAAGAACCTCCAAAGTTCCCCATTAATTCTGCAAATTTATTCAAGATTCCAAGTTCCTAGTTCAAGAACTCCAAGAACCATCATTCAAAGGCACGATTAACATCTCAAAAATGAGTATCGATCTAAAGTTCATCATTCAAGGTATGTGGGGTTTTTCAACAAGAACTCTCTTTCGTTCTAGTGCCCAAAAGTAATTTTCTTTACAAAGGCATGATTTTTATTTGATTTTTATGAGTTTGAAGCATGAACCCATATCTTATGATGATTATTATGAAATCTTGATATTTATGATTTTGAAAGATGAATTTACATGTGTGGTGATATAAAGCATGAATCTTGAACGATATTTATCATTATTTTGATATTTGGGTCGTGAATTCCCCTTGGAAATTGTATTTTTTTAGAATGTGTGTTATAAGCACGTTAATGTTGAATATTTGAGATATTTTGAATGATTTGACCTTTTGATCTTAATGGAGTTGTTTTGAACTCGAGTGTGAAAGAAATCCACAACGTGGTAGATTTTGATAGATGGGAAGCATGATGGCTCCCGATGTATATTTATATATTAATCAAATTATTTTGTTGTGGATTGTCTTTGAAATGTTCTGAGCTAAGTCCAGGAGAAATCTTTAGCACCGAGTGGGAGGTATAAAGCGACCTTACTTCCCTAGAACTACGTGCCCCCATAGGTGTGAGCCTGAGGCTGATTTATAAAGTGATCACTAGTTTGTGTGAATTTGATATGGATAATCCTACTCTGATGGCAAGGATAGGATGGCTCTCCCCAACGTGGGTTGTACGTTGGACTCCATGTAGCTCACATGGTTTATGTTGGTTATAGGATCTCCCAGTGTGTGTGTTTCCTTGTGTCTATAGTGAATGGTGAAGTGATCTGAAAGTGGAATTGTTAAAGTTATTCTTTCGAAAGATTTAAATAATAGTTGCATTATGAGAATTATTATTCTTGATAAACTGAAAGTGATTGACAAATTATCTTATGACTCACATATGTTATTGTACTTATTTCATCCTCTCATGATTATGATGATTTTTTTCTGGCTATGTAAGTCTTTTATACATCCTGCATATTTCATATAAATATTTATGATGATGATGTTTATACAACTGCATATACCCCCATATACTCAGTTCCTTTCCATGGTACTGACCCACATCTTTGAATATGTGCTGTATTTTCTCGAAATATTGGTTCAGGTTCTTAGTTCCAGGTTCGATAATTATTCTTCGAGCATGCTGTTCTACATTCTCTATTGTGGTGAGTCCTCATGCTTCGAGGACGTGATGTCTGATGTTGGTTTCACAAATTTTTTACATTTGATAACTGAGTATGAGTCAGTTAGGGCATGTCTCAATGGCTAGCTGGTTTTATTGATTTTCTTAGAGACTTTTCAGATTAGTATAGATGTTGAGAGTTGACTAGTAAGTCGTATTTTGTTATCTTTTTGAAATTCTTTTATTCTTGGATGATGATTACTCTATTGATATTTGAGGGTTATTTATGGAAACCCCATTGATTTGGGTTAAACTAAATGAAAATGGCTGAAAGGGTTAGCTTGGGGCTACTCGTATCCTTAAGAATCGTGTGATGCTCCGGGACCCATTTTCTGAGGCATTACAAACTTGGTATCAGAGCCTAAGGTTATAAGATATCCTAAGGAGTCTGACAAGCCGTGGTAAGTAGAGTCTTGATCATCGGTGTGTAGCGCACCTCATCTATGAGCAAGAGGCTGCAAGACGTTTTGGGAAAAAGTGTGATTCTTTCTTTCAGAAGTCTATCGTTCTTAAAGTGTCTCTCTCTGCTATTGATTCGTGCTCTCCTCTTTCAGAAATATGCCTCCACGTCGAGCGAGAAGAAATAATGATGGTCAACAATCTCAACTCGCTGACCCATTGATCTTCATAAAGTCTTGTTGGCTAATCTAATTGAGTTAGACATGGTAGATTTTGATGTGATTCTGGGTATGGACATGCTGTATTCTTCTTATGCCTCTATTGATTGTCAGACTCGAGTGGTCAAGTTTCAATTTCTGGGTGCATCCGTGTTTGAGTGGTCTGGGAATTCTGTGTCACCCAACTCTCTAGTCTGTTAATGTCGATAATGAGTTTTCTGATGTCTTTCTGGATGATCTCCCATGGATACCTCCTGATAGAGAGATAGAGTTCGGGATTGATCTTCTTCCCGATACTCAGCCCATTTTTATTCCTTCTTACTGTATGGCCCCTGCAGAACTTAAGGAGTTGTAAGAGCAACTCAAATATCTACTAGATAAGGGTTTATAAGGCCCAGTGTTTCTCATTGGGGTACTCTTGTGTTGTTTGTGAGAAAGAAAGATGGCTCTTTGCATATGTGCATTGATTACCGCCAACTGAATAAAGTCAGCATAAAAAATAAGTACCCCCTTCCTAGAATAGATGATTTGTTTGATCAATTGCAAGGTGCAAGTTATTTCTCAAAGATAGACCTTCGTTCCAGCTGTCATCAACTAAAAGTTAGGGAGTGTGACATCTCGAAAACTACTTTCCAAACTTGTTATGGCCATTTTGAGTTTCTTGTAATATCTTTCGGGTTAACTAATGCCCCAACAGCTTTCATGGACCTCATGAATCAAGTGTTCAGACCATATCTGGATATGTTTATCGTAGTGTTCATCAATGATATACTGGTGTACTCCCGTAGTGAGGATGAACATTCTGATCACCTCCGAACTGTCTTGCAAACCCTTAGAGATCACAAGTTGTTTTCCAAGTTCAGTAAGTATGAGTTTTCGCTAAGGTCAGTTGATTTTCTGGGTCATATCATTTCTTCCGAGGGTATTAGAGTTGATCCCCAAAAGACCGAAGCTATTAGAATCGGCCTAGACCTATTTCTCCATCTGATATCTGAATTTTCTTGGGTTTAGCTGGCTATTACCACCATTTTGTTGAGGTTTTGTCCTCTATAGCGTCTTCTATGATTCGGTTGACCCAAAAGAAAGTAAAGTTCTTGTGGTTCGAATCTTGTGAGAAGAGTTTTTAGTAGTTGAAGACTCGACTCACTTCAACCTCTATTTTGACTTCGCCAGATGATGTTGATGGTTTTATGGTGTACTGTGATGCTTCGAAAGTTGGGTTGGGTTGCGTATTAATACAGAAGGGTAAGGTGATAGCTTACGCTTCTAGACAGTTGAAACCCCATGAGAAAAATTACCCCACCCATGACCTTGAGTTGGCTGCTGTTGTGTTTCCTTTGAAAATCTGGGGTCACTATTTGTATGGTGTCCATGTTGATGTTTTCACTGATCATAAGAGTCTACAGTATGTGTTTACCCAGAGAGAACTGAATCTTAGCAGAGACGATGGTTAGAATTGTTAAAGGACTATGATATGAGTGTGCTGTACCATCCGGGCAAGGACAATGTTGTGGCGGATGCCCTAAGTAGAGTGTCCATGGGTAGTGTTTCGCATGTTGTAGAAGGTAAGAAAGAGTTTGCTCGTGACGTACATTGTTTGGCCAGATTAGGGGTTAGGTTGTTTGACTCTACTGAAGGTAGTATAGGGGTTTAGAGTAGTTCCGAATCCTCCTTGGTTTCGGAAGTAAAGGAAAAGCAATACTTAGATGCTACTTTGGTTAGACTAAAGGAGTTAGTCAAGGACCAAAAAGTAGAGGTTTTCTCCCAAGGGGGAGATGGTGTGTTGAGATTGCAGGGTAGATTGTGTGTCCTGAATATTGATGATCTGAGACAGAGGATTATGGCTGAAACGTACGGGGTGCGATATTCTATTCATCCTGGTGCCACCTAGATGTACAGAGACTTATGGGAAATCTATTGGTTGAGTGGCATGAAGAAAGATATAGCAGCGTCTGTACCTAAGTATGCAACATGCCAATAGGTTAAGGTTGAACACCAAAGACCTGGTGGTATGATGCAAGAGTTTAGTATTCCCACCTTGAAGTGGGAAGAGATAAATATGGACTTCGTGATTGGTTTACCTCCTTCCCGACACCATCATGATTCCATTAGGGTTGTGGTTCATAGGTTGACTAAGTCTTCTCATTTCTTGCCTGTTCATACTTCATATACTGTTGAGGATTACACTATATTCTATATCTGAGAGCTAGTCAGACTGCATGGATTTCCCTTATCTATCATTTCGGATAGGGGTACTCAGATCACTTCGCAATTTGGAAAGCTTTTCAGAAGGGTCTTGGTACCCAAGTTCTTTTGAAATCTGCTTTTCATCCGCAAATCGATGGTCAGGCTGAGCGGACCATCCAGAACATAGAGGATATGTTGAGAGCTTGTGCAGTTGAGTTTAAGGGAAGTTGGGATGATCACTTATCGGTGATAGAGTTTGCTTACAATAACAGTTTCCACTCTAGTATTGGCATGGCTCCGTTTGAAGCCTTATATGGGAGGAAGTGTAGATCAACCATAGGTTGGTTCGAGGTGGGTGAAGCAGTTGTGAGTGGTCCTAATTCGGTATTTGAGGCTATGGAAAAAGTTAAATTGATTAGGGAAAGGTTGAAAACTGGGCAAAGTCGTCAGAAGTCATATACGGATGTTAGAAAGAGAGAACTTGAGTTTGAAGTTGGTGACCAAGTGTATCTGAAAATTTCATCCATGAGGGGGGTGAAGAGATTCGAAATGAAGGGGAATCTTAGTCCCCGTTATGTTGGTCCTTATTAAATTCTTAGCCGTGTTGGTAAGGTAGCTTATGAGGTCGAGTTGCCTTCCGAGTTGTCCTCTGTTCATCCAATATTCCATGTCTCCATGCTTAGAAAGCATATTAGCGATGCGGTGGTAGTGGATTCCTCTGTGAGTGCTGACATTTAAGAAAATCTTCCTTTTGATGAGATTCCTGTTGAGATTCTTGATTTCAGTGTCCGAAGAATAAGGAACAAAGAAGTTCCCTTAGTCAAGGTGTTGTGGCGAAACCAATCTGTTGAGGGTGCAACTTGGGAGGCGGATATGCGATCCAATTACCCGCACCTATTTTCCGCGAACTCCGATCAATCCGAAGGTACCGTTCTTTCCTAAATCATGCACTTTTGATAAAAATTGCAGCAGTTCAGCTGTCATTTATTATGTGTTCAGCTGTAGTTTCTTGAATTTATGCATTCTGTGTTGCATTCGGAGTGAGAAACGATGTGGTGATGAGTCTAATGAATGGTTTCAGTTGTATGCACTATTCCCTATATAATCTTGGCATGTGTAGCATCATTCAAGGATGAATGTTTCCAAGGGGGGATGATGTAATACCCCGAGAAATTTTTCGTTGAAATTTTGTGCGTAAACGTGTTGGGTTCTATCTTCTAGAATGAATTATAAATTTTACGTGTGGAATGTCTTAGATTATGACCCAACATTACGTAGAGTATCGAATAACCTTTTCAACGATATGTGGATCATCCAAAACGGACACCCGAGGGATGAGTTAAGAACATTTTGATCGAACCTTGAATAGTAGTGAACAGTAAAATGTGCAGGAAAAAGTACTGAGGCCTGGCATATTTTTGCTCCAACTTTAAACGATCCTAAATCCTTGTACATAATGATCTGGGTGATCTACTATATATCAACTGAAAGCTCTGCGAGTCCTCTTTCCAATGAAATTGATTTCATCTAATTTTTCTATTGGAGCAAAAAGTTATGGTCGATCTACTTCAGCCTATGAAATGCGAATTTTTGGGTCATTTTCAAATGATCATAACTACTCGTACACAATGATCTGGGTGAGATACTATAAATCAACAAAAAGATATGAGAGTCCTCTTTCTAATGAAATTTGTTTCATCCAATTTAGATATCGTAGTAAAACGTTATGATTGATCTATTTCAGACTATCGAAACAGTGCACCAAAGGACGGATTCGAGAATTATTTATTTTTTAGGGGCGTTTTGGTCATTCTCCCTCACCCAAAATCCGTCAAAAGCCTATTAGAAGCATTATATGTTATATTTCATCAAACTCCCTCAAAAAGAAAACCCTAAGCTCCTACATCCAACTTCAAGAACCTTCAAAGTTCACCATTAATTCTGTAAATTTATTCAAGATTTCAAGTTCCTAGTTCAAAAACTCCAACAACTATCATTCAAAGGCATGATTAACATCTCAAAAATGAGTATTGATCTAAAGTTCATCATTCAAGGTATGTGGGGTTTTTCAACAAGAACTCACTTTCGTTCTTGTGCCCAAAAGTAATTTTCTTTACAAAGGCATGATTTTTATTTGATTTTTATGAGTTTGAAGCATGAACCCATATCTTATGATGATTATTATGAAATCTTGATGTTTATGATTTTGAAAGGTGAATTTACATGCGTGGTGATATAAAGCATGAATCTTGAACGATATTTATCATTATTTTGATATTTGGGTCGTGAATCCCCATTGGAAATTGTATTTTTTTTTGAGAAAGTGTGTGTTATAAGCACATTGATGTTGACTATTTGAGATATTTTGAATGATTTGACCTTTTGATCTTAATGGAGTTGTTTTGAACTCGAGTGTGAAAGAAATCCACAATGTGGTAGATTTTGATAGATGCGAAGCATGATGGCTCCCGATGTATATTTATATATTACTGAAATTTTTTTGTTGAGGATTGTCTTTGAAATAATCTGAGCTAAGTCTGGAAGAAATTTTTAGCACCGTGTGGGAGGTATAAAGTGACCTTACTTCCCTAGAACTACGTGCCTCCGTAGGAGTGAGCCTGAGGCTGATTTATATAGTGATCACTAATTTGTGTGGATTTGATATCGATAATCCTACTCCGATGGCAAGGATAGGACGGCTCTCCCCGACGTGGGTTGTACATTGGACTCCATGTAGCTCACATGGTTTACGTCGGTTATAGGATCTCCCAGTGTGTGTTTGTTTCCTTGTGTCTATGGTAAATGGTGAAGTGATTTGAAAGTGGAATTGTGAAAGTTATTCTTTCAAAAGATTTAAATGCTATTTACATTATGAGAATTATTATTCTTGATGAACTGAAAGTGATTGACAAATTATATGATGACTCACATGTGTTATTGTACTTATTTCATCCTCTCATGATGATTTTCTTCGGGCTATGTAAGTCTTTCATACATCCTGCATATTTCTTATAAATATGTATGATGATGATGTTTATACAACTGCATATACCCCTATATACTCGGTTCCTTTCCATGGTACTGACCCACATCTTCAGATGTGGGCTGCATTTTCTCGAAATGTTGGTTCAGGTGCTCAGTTCCAGCTCCGACAGTGATTCTTCGGGCACGCTGTTCTACATCCTCTGTTGTGTTGAGTCCTCATGTTCCGAGGATGTGATGTCTAATGTTGCTTTCATGGAATTTTTTACATTTGATAACTGAGTATGAGTCAGTTGGGGCATGTCTCAATGGCTCGCTGGTTTAATTGATTTCTTAGAGACTTGTCAGACTAGTATACATGTTGAGAGTTGACTAATAAGTCGTATATTTTTATCTTTCTGAAGTTATTTTATTCTTGGATAATGATTACTCTGTTGATATTTGAGGGTTATTTATGGAAAACCCATTGATTTGTGTTGAATTGAATGAAAATGGCTCAAAGGGTAAGCTTGGAGCTACTCATAGCCTCAAGCACTGTGTGACGCTCCGGGATCCATTTTTCGGGGTGTTACAGAGGCTGAAGGGGTCCTGATAAGCAATAGATTTCATTAGACGGAGTTGCAGTATCCAGTTGGTGAGCCTTCTATATTCCGGAAGGCCTGTTTATTTTCAGACAATTATTCGTGGTTACGATTTGGATCTACTGGGGGCCTTTTCCCAACTTTCAGATTGTGTTAGAGAGTACGTAGTAGAGAAATTGCAGATGTTTCTAGTTAGTTTTGGATTTCGTTCTTTAATGCTAAATTCATATCAGATTAATGACCATGATTCCGTCTTGCTATAATTTCCATATTTTCTTATTTATGTATGAATGATGTATATGATTTCAAGTTAGAAGGGTGTCCGGGCCTTCATGGTTCGGGATGCTCGTCACGGCCAGGGCCTCGGTTCGGGCCGTGACTTAAAAACCTTATGTTTTTCTATTTATATTATATTACAAAAAAACGCAAATGACTACACTACCCTTAATTAGAGGGGTGGCCATGGAGTGCATTTTGGATAAAGTGAAGTGACCAACATGCACTCAATGAAGATGACCCAAAAAACGTGAGCTATTAAGTGTCCAAAATAGTGAATCCTCAAGTCTTCAATGCTCCAAGCAATCTTCCACACACGGCCTTGATGAGTAGTATGCTCAATGGTAGGCTCAAAATGGGTCTTCCTTGCATATTCTTTTGTCCTCGGGTGACCAAGTCTTGAGACTTTAAGTGATGATCTCCAATCATGTCTTCAAAAATTAGGGTGGCCATTTGACTTTTATCACCTGCAAAGAAGAATATTCTTGGAATGATTCTCGAAAAAGTAGAGCTTGAACCTGTAGCTGAAGTTGAGGATGAGCAGGTTTCTTCGGACAATATAGATTTCAGTAATGGAGAACCTCTAAAGAAAAGGCTAAAAAATAAAGGATGTACACAAAAGAAAACAAAAAAGCAAAAAGAGTCGTTTCAAAGAAAAAAAAAATTGTTGGATAGGGATCAAAAGGCTCTAATTGACCTTCTTTGGTTTAATGGTCAAGATACCAGAAAAAAATTATCCCAATATGCATGATGTAACATTGACAGTATGTAAATATATAATAAAACATAACCATTGTCATAAATTTAAAAAGAGAAGCATCCTTGCGGTGTTCAGTTAGAACCTGTTTTGGGGAAAAAAGTGGTACAACAGAAAATTTAGCCTCCTTGAAAGCCATTTTTCTTGAAATTGAATAGCGATTACAAAAGGAAGAGCCTGATCATGATCCTAAAGATGATGACACAGAAATATTCATGGCACACTCTTAAATCTGAGAAAAAGTTTGAACAATAGAAGATATCTTCAATTTGGTATTCAATTGAAGCACTAAGTCAAGTTTCAGCCTTGATTTCTGACAATCAGATGCAACAGGAATTATTAGTTGAAAGGAGAGAAAACAAAGAAGCACAGAAGAGTCGATTCAAAGAAAAAAGAATTTGTTGGATTCATGAGAACAGATCAAGGGGTATATGGTTGTACCATCCGACAAATAATTCTTCCTGCAGCTGATTTTCAGGAATCAAGGCTACAACATGACTTAGTGCTGCAGTCGAATACCATATTGATGATATCTTCTTTCGTTCAACCTTTTCCTCAGATTTAGGAGAGAGCCACCAATGTTTCTGTGTCATCATCTTCAAGATCTGATCAGGCTCATCCTTTTGTAATCACTCTTCATTTTCAACAAAACGGCTTTCAAGGAGGCTAAATATTTTGTCTACGTCTACCACTCTTTTTTTTTCAAAACAAGCTTCTAACTGAACATCAAAAAGGCTGCTTCTCTTTTTAACTGGATGACAAAAGTTATGTTTTATTATATATTTACATATTATTGATGTCACATCATGCATATTGGGATGATTTTTCTCTGGTATACGTTTAAATTGAAGAAAGTCAATTAGAGCCTTTCATCCCTATCCAACAAATTTTTTTCTTTGAATTGACTCTTCTTTCTTCTTTGATTTCTGTTGTATACATATTTTCCTTTTAAGCCTTTTCTTCTGAGATTCTCCATCACTGAAATATCTATTTTCAGAAGAAAAGTGTTCATCCTCATCTTCAGCCAGAGGTTCAAGTGTTGGTGCATCTGATTGACATCATTCTCGTCCTTAGATAGAGGCTCAAGCTTCAAATGTGGGAAAACTTGATATCTCCATCCTTTGTCATTTTCATTATCAATGAGGTTCTGCCACAATTTTAGCTCTTAAGTAACTCTATGCTTTGTGATGTCTTCATGAAGGATCTTAGCCTGGTGTTCAAGCTCCACAACTGTAAGCTTTTTAACGAGGACCGCTTTCACCTTCTCTTTAAGCTCATTGCATTCTTTCTTTGATGTCTCACCATTTGAAAGCATGGACAAGCTAGCAAATATTTCCAGCCATAATGCTTAAGGATGATGATGAAGATGACGATGAATTAGAGGACAGAAAGGAAAAATTGGATGAATATGACATCGTTAATGACATCCCTGATAGCAATGACGATTAGTTTTATTTTTCTTTTTCCAGCAATAATATTAATATTACTATTAATATCGTTGTTCTTCTTCTTCTTCTTCTTATTATTAATAATTATAATAATAATAATTTTTATGTAATATTGTTAATCATTAGATTTTAAGCAGTACTCCCAACATTATTATTAGTATCATTATAATTAATCTAATAGTGAATTATTAGACAAAGCATCAGTGCCTAATTATATAACCAAACCCAACTTTCAAAAAATTACAAAGCAGCGCGTATTGATATCTGAAGATATACATGTTCTAACAAAGCCTAACACGTTTATCTTTTAATTTGCTGATACTTGAAGATACACGTTCTTTTTTCTTGTGTAGAATGTGTATCTGAAAATCTAAGATACATGACAAATACTGTAATTTTTTAAAGCTACGTTGCTCCCTATAATTATGGTCTTGTGCTCCTACATTATTTTTGTGATTTTCCCTTTGTGTTGGGTTCAAAACCAATAGAGCAACATTCATAAACTAATAGTTGCAAACTATGCCACGATAATTCAGTAAAAAAAACTGTACTAAAAACTTAATATTATTAATATGGTTTTGTCAGTTATCCTACATATTAAAAACTATAGCGAAAGGCATAAAATATATTGAGAGAAAAGTTTCTCCTAAACAGACTATTTAAACGACTACATATTAAAAACTATAGCGAAAGGCATAAAATATATTGGGAGAAAAGTTTCTCCTAAACAAGACTATTTATTGTGTAATGGTATAAGAAGAGGTATCTTCAATATATAGAGGTACAAAATCTTTCTTTCAAGAAAAAGATTAGTCAAATAGAAGAGAAATATATTTTCTGTTCAACAAAAGTAAAAACAATTATGGTTATATTTTGACTTTCCATATATATAAAATTAAAACTCAATTTTTATAAGAGACAAAAACTCTAACAAAATCTTCCCTTTTTGATTTGTTAATCTTCACACAACTTGATTCACATTCTTCATGCTTAAACTTGCTTCTTCACATAATCTTTTTTATATCAGTGTTGTTTACGATGATTAAAAGTTGATATGGATTAAAAATTAAGCTAGAGCCCTTTGTGTTAAAATTAAAAGTTAATATTCTTGGAGCCTTGCATTATAAGTGAAAAGATTGAAAGTAGAATCTTTTACATTGAAAATGAACACTCGTTAAAAATGAAGCTCATGTGTTAAAAATATATATGCATGATATTAATTGATTCATTCTTGACGGAGCAAAGTAAGCCATAATATTTACGCTCAGGCAAGCTAGTATATATAACAACCATTCTTTTTTCACTTATGAATGGTGTAAGTAAATTTAAATTGTGAGTAATGTAGCTTGAAATAAGCCGTAATAACAACCAAACATTTTTTTTTTACTTATGAATGGTGCAAGTAAATTTAAATTGTAAGTAAAGTTGCTTGAAAGTATGACCATTTTAGCTCAGAACTCGTATTAGTATATTAATTGTTTTTAAACATGAGACACTCATATGTACAAGAACCCAACCTCGAGTCAGAGCCTTTATTTTTTAATTTTCTTTTTTGTTTAGTTTTTCTCTATATATGTATTTGTAATATTTTAAAATAATAATAGTGGCTGTGGGCTGTGGGCAGTAATGGTAGGATAGGGTCATGTTTGAGGGGGTTGGGGCGTGGGGTTGTTGTGGGGGCAGGGGTTGAGGAAAGGGCAGGAGTGGGAGGGAGGCCAAGGTTTGGCCGCGGGGGTGGTCCGGGAGGGCGGGTGGATAGTGATGGTAGGCTGAGGGTTGGGTCTTGGAATATAGGGACCCTTCAGGGTAAGTCCGTAGAACTGGTGAAGATCCTTAGGAAGAGGAGGATCAATATTGCGTGTGTCCAAGAAACCAAGTGGGTAGGGTCTAAGGCTAGGGATGTGGATGGTTATAAGCTATGGTACTCTGGGAGCGAGAGGCGTAGGAATGGAGTTGGCATCTTAGTAGATGAAGAGCTTAGAGGTCAGGTCGTAGAGGTGAAGAGGATCAACGATAGGTTGATGACTATTAAGTTGGTCATCTGGGGGTTTACCTTGAATGTGTGTAGTGCCTATGCGCCCCATGTGGGCTCGGAGGGGGAGGAGAAGATGCGATTTTGGGAGGCTTTGGAGGAGGTGGTGAGAGGCGTGCCTAGCTCGGAGAAGATTGTGGTAGCAGGAGATTTCAATGGGCACATCGGGGAGTTACCGGGAGGCTTTGGTGATGTGCACGGTGGCTTTGGTTTTGGGGACAGAAATGAAGAGGGGACTACTCTATTGGAGTTTGCGCGGTCCTTTGGGCTGGTGGTGGTGAATTCGGGCTTTCCGAAGAAGGACGATCACTTGATCACCTTTCGAAGCGCGTTAGCCAGGACCCAGATTGACTTTCTGTTGCTTCGGAAAGGAGATAGGGTGCTGTGTAAGGACTGTAAGGTTATACCGAGTGAGAATCTTTCGACCCAGCATAGGCTCTTGGTTATGGATTTGGGTATAAAGAAGATTAGAAAGAGGAGATGTAAGGAGGGTAGACCTAGAATTAAGTGGGGCGGCTTGACGCCAGCGAAGGCGTGGGAGATAGGGGAGAAGTTGGCGGGAATGGGGGTGTGGCAGTATAAGGGGGACGTGGATAGTATGTGGGATAGGGCGGCGAGGTGCATCAGGGAGAATGCAACTGAGGTGTTGGGTGTCTCTAGGGGCCGAGCCGGGCACCATCGGGCTGATTGGTGGTGGAATGAAGAGGTGGAGAAGAAAGTGGGGGCCAAGAAAGGGGCGTATGCTAAGTTGGTTGAGAGTAAGGACGAAGAAGAGAAACGGGTAAACATAAAGGAGTACAAGGTAGCTAGGAAGGAGGCTAAGTCAGCTGTTATGGCAGCTAAGACGGCCGCCTTTGAGAGCTTGTATGCAGGGTTATAGGGGAAAGGAGGGGAGAAAAAGTTGTTTAGACTCGCTAAGGCTAGGGAGAGGAAGGGGCGAGACCTCGATCAGGTGAGGTGCATTAAGGGGGAGGATGGTAGAATGTTGGTGGAGGACGGCCACATTAAGGATAGATGGCAGTCGTACTTCCACTGGCTCTTAAATGACGAAGGGGATAGAGCTGTCGAGTTAGGGGATTTGGAGCGCTCAGAGGAGTGTTGGGATTTTAGTTATTGTAGACGGTTTAGGGTAGAAGAGGTTAGTGAGGCTGTTCGCAGGATGCGAAGGGGGAGGGCGACGGGGCCGGATGAGATACCGGTGGAGTTTTGGAAGTTTGTTGGAGAGGCTGGTGTAAGGTGGTTGACTGGTTTGTTCAACGAAATCTTCAAGACGGCAAAGATGCCCGAGGCTTGGAGGTGGAGTACCATGATCCCTCTCTATAAGAATAAGGGGGACATCCAGAGTTGCAATAACTATAGGGGGATTAAGTTATTGAGTCACTCTATGAAGATTTGGGAGAGAGTGGTCGAGACGAGGCTGAGACGGTTATTGTCTATTTCGGAAAACCAGTTTGGGTTTATGCCTGGCCGTTCGACGACGGAGGCAATTCACCTGGTACGGAGGTTGGTGGAATAGTATAGGGAAAGGAAGAAGGACCTGCACATGGTGTTTATCGACCTGGAGAAGGCATACGACAAAGTCCCCAGAGAGGTGCTTTGGAGGTGCTTGGAGGTGAGTGGAGCCCCGCAGGCATATATCCGAGCAATTAAAGACATGTATGAGGGAGCAAAAACACCGGTGAGGACGGCGGGAGAAGACTCAGAGCACTTCAACGTCTTGACAGGGTTACATCAGGGATCTACTCTTAGCCCTTTTTTGTTTGCTTTGGTGATGGATGTGTTGACGCGACGTATTCAAGGGGAGGTGCCGTGGTGTATGCTTTTTGCGGATGATATAGTTCTGATTGACGAGACTCGAGGGGGTGTGAATGATAAATTAGAAGTGTGGAGACAAACCCTGGAGTCTAAAGGGTTCAGGATGAGCAGAAGCAAGACAGAGTATTTGGAATGCAAGTTTAGTGACGTAAGGCTGGAGGATGAGGTGGTAGTGAAGCTAGAATCACAGGTGGTTTGTAAGAAGGATAGTTTCAAGTATCTTGGGTCCGTGATCTAGGGTAACGGGGAGATTTACGAGGATGTCTCGCACCGTATTGGGGCGGGATGGATGAAGTGGAAGCTCGCGTCGGGGGTGTTTTGTGATAAGAAGGTGCCGCCCAAGCTTAAAGGCAAATTCTACAGGGTGGTAGTCCGTCCGGCCATGTTGTATGGAGCGGAATGTTGGCCAGTTAAGAATTCCCACATCCAAAAAATGAAGGTGGCAGAGATGCGGATGTTGCGCTGGATGTGCGGGCAGACTAGGGGGGATAGAGTTCGGAATGAGATTATCAGGGAGAAGGTTGGTGTGACACCGGTGGAGTGCAAGATGCGGGAAGTTCGATTGAGCTGGTTCAGACACGTGAAGAGGAGGGGCATGGATGCCCCGGTTCGTAGGTGTGAGCGACTAGCGTTGGATGGTTTTAGGAGGGGTAGGGGAAGGCCGAAGAAGTACTGGGGTGAGGTGATTAGGTGGGACATGGAGCAGTTACAACTCACCGAGGACATGACCCTAGATAGGAAAGTCTGGAGGACGCGAATTAGGGCAGAGGACTAGGCCAGTTGGGGGTCGCTAGTGTAGGGAATTACTTGTTGGGGGTAGTATTCTGATTATGATTTTTCGTGTTCCTTATCCCTTGTTTCAGTACGAATCTGGGTGCTTTCCTCTGTTTTCCCTCTGTTTTCTTTCTGTTTTTATTTCTTTTACTTATGGCTGCTGTATTTATGTTATGGATGTTATGTTGTGTAATCTTGTAACCTTGTTCGGTGCTTTACTTTGTATTTGTGTGGTATCTGGTGTTTTGTGTCTTGAGCCGGGGGTCTATCGGAAACAGCCTTTCTACTTCTTTAGAGGTAGAGGTATGGACTGCGTACATCTTACCCCCCCCCCCCCCAGACCCCACCAGGTGGGAATACACTGGGTTTGTTGTTGTAATAGTATCACATAAAAGTAGTATGCTTGGGTTACCTTTTAACCTAGTGTAGAAAATTAGTTGTCCTATTTTTTTAGATTAATAATTCTATTAATTATGTGTAAATTCCTTTACTTAGCAAAATTACTTGCTCATTAAAACTCATTAGTCAAAAACTTTTGAAAGTGAATCTTGTATTAATACAATAAAGTTGTTTAGAAATTGCATTAACGATAAGTCGATACGTCCAAGTGGTTAAGGAGAGACTTGAAATCTGTTGGGCTTCACCCGCGCAGGTTCGAACCCTGCTATCCACGATGCTTTTTTGGTCGCAAATTCATTTTCCTTTTTCTTTCGCCAACATCATTATTGTTCTTGCTCATATCCCATCGTTCAACAAAAGATGAGTAAACTGATTCCCATGCTGAGTTTTCAGCTGCCAAGAAATGCTAGCTGCAGCTTTATCATGTATTAGGATTTGTTGAAAGGTATCACCCGCATTCCGGCCATTGGAAGATCCCTTATTTTCAGAACCAGGTCCAGTTGCTGAATGAAACTTGCCAAGAGAAACTACAATACTCACAGGCACAAGGAATTACAGTTGCGAAAGAATGAAAAAGCATAAGCAGAAAGGGAAAGCCAAAACATGAACTCTATGCAATAGTCTACATGGAGTACTTTTAAACACACAATGCACATGTTAGAGTACGAGCACTACTAATTGCCTATGTGTGGAACAAGTAAGTAAACATACACAGTATTTTTACGTGAAAAATACCAGGCTGAAGAAAGGTGTAAAAAATCATGACCTGTACCTCTACCCCAACTTCACTATAATGCTTGAGCCTCAACAATCAACAGAATTACAAGACTTCTTGTAAACTAGGAATTAAAACTTCTAACTCCTATCACTACAAAAACACAAATCTTCCCAAGATAAGTGTTCCCAAGTCTTCGAGTTTCCAAACATGAAGACACAATTCCTAACCTAGCTTATAGATCACTGAGACTAGAAAAATGACTCATTACAAATCAAAGAACGTACCTACTACACAGTCTACAATTTTCTAATTAAGAGACCGGGTTCTTCTTCAAGTATGTGAACTGATATGCTGATTGTTGATTTTCTTTTTCGTGCTTGAGTAAGTTACTTGATCATGCTTTGTTGTATATATGCACCCTGGTGATCCACCTGAAATAGAGTCCTGGTTGATTTATGCTTCTTTCTTCTTTTTACTCTATCAAGTAACTTCACTTCTTGTTGTAGTCGTTTTTCCTTCCCTGATTAAATAGGACTCTTTTGCTTTTTCTTTTATCCTTGTAGAACTCTTCTCAGGGTTGGACTTATAGATCAAATCAACTTCTGAATGTTGCATTTTTCTTCCACTTTACTGAAGTGATAAGCGTTTGAGAAGGTTCTTGAATATTCTTGCTTATCCACTCCTGTCTATGTGCAGTATCATCTTATCAACAACCTTGCCTGCAACTTTTCTTTGTACACTTGAATAGACCAGCTTTCACAACATGTTTCATTCATATGTCTATCATCAAAACTCCACATGCCTTAAAAAATTCCCCCTTTTTGTTGATGACAAACATAGTAGCATAACATCACAAACCCTGACATACTCAATAAGGCATTTGAATAAAGACTAGCATAGAATGAAACAGGTTACTCATTGAGTTATAAGCATTGCATAGCCTACTCTTCCCCTCTTTTGACATCATCGAAAAGCTGGATCAACAAGTGAAAAAGTTCTAATAATTCGTGGCCATTGAGGCTATCACTAAGACAATCAAAATTCAGAATAAGAGAACATGAATGCAATATGAGAAAATAGGAGCATAAAACAGTAAAACAACTAAGACCAGTTTATTCTTTTGTAGAGATGACTACATATACCAAAAAGTAAACTAAGAGAGAACAAGATATAAGGAAAAGGAACAAAAGGAGATAGGCTTAAGATATCAGTGAAGAGGCTAAGAAGAAGAAAAGGAGGAAATAAGGGAGGTGAGTTTCCTAATAACATCTGCATTTTTATCTCTCTTTTTCCAACAAGGAATTAAGGGAAGAAATTTGAGCATAGAGGATCCCTTTTTATTCTTCATAAGTAGCCTGTGCAGCCTCCAAAAATGACTGAGCAACTTTTATCTAAGCTTGTTTCTCAGCGAGTGAATTTCTCAATCGTTTCATCAGATTATCAGTACTCTTCATGGAAACAGGTAGCATCATATAGTTCACATTCCCTATGATATCTTTGGTATTCTGTGAAGACCACACTTGAACAAAAACACCAAAGTCCTCAAATATGGGGGGAGCCAGAATTGATAAGGTGGAGCATGTCCATTCACTTCCTTGAGTAGAACTCTTTGCATATGATTTAGTATGTGTCAAGGCAGATCAAATCGTACTTCGGTATCCAACAGCTCCATGAGTGTAAGATCAAGAAAACTTGCCACAAAGAATCTCTCCTTCCTAGGAATAATTATTTTGTGGATCAAATCAAAATAGAGCTGATGTAGTGGGGACATCTCCCTCTTAAGGGCTCTTCTATGGTGGTGTAAGTTAGGATTCCTAGAAAAATTTCTACATATGTTCAGGGCGGAGGCAAGATTATCCAAAGGAGGCCAAGCACCCTTGACATAGTGATCCCATCCCCCAGAGGGAATACATAAAATCCTAGCAATGTCAGTAATATAAAGGTTCATGGTAACCTTTCTGACAGTAGTGGAGAACAATTCACCAATTCCCATCCCATTAATATAAAACTCATATACTTCAGGTTTAAAAAATATACGCTGAAGATCACCCAGAAGAAATAAATATGACCAACCTTGAAACTCCAATTTATCCAGTAACACTTGCATATTAGGTCCCCTAAAATTACTAACTACCCTCTCTCTAGCTAATTTTCGCTTTTAAAAGTGAAGATGATGATCCTCGGGAGTATTCTGATGACAAGATAAGTGGGTAACTTCAAACTCAGGTCCTAACTCATCAGTAGCATCTGGGGTAAAGTCTGAGTCAGATGAGTCAGAAGGAACAGGTAGGGCGACCTATTTCTTGGGGAGAGTAGAAGGCTTGGAAGGGGAAACTTTTGAGGAGGAGGATCCTTTGAGAGTAGAAGGATTTTTTGAAGATAAGAAGGACTTTTGAATAGCTTTAGAAGAGGGTTTTGTGGGCAATGAGGGTTTTGGAACTTTGGCCATGATAGTTTTTGTCTTTCTGACAGATTAAAGTAGAAGATCAGGAGAAGATGCATGAGGAGGGGTGGGATTATATGTAGCCACACGTTTATCTTTGGTGGATCGAAGAGCCTCAGCCAAGGATGCATCTTCTCATTATTTTCCTCCTCGAGTGCAAGGAGTAGGAGGGATAGAGACATTTGGAGAAAGTTCTGGAGGGGCAGTGTTGTCAACAGTGACGGGAATGGAAAGGGGTTTTCTTGGGAACTTGGACCTGGACCTTCTTGGGATTAGCTCTACGATAGGAAGGCCATCTCTGTCACTATGATTATCATTAGCTTCAAATTTTTGGAGTGGGATAGGAGGAGGAATGAGGGGTTTTGAAAAGAATGGAAAAGGTAAAGAAATTTGGGCAAAAGGGTTTGGGAAATTTTTGAAAGCAGAAAAATCGGTGAATTTCTGAGAGATTGAAAGAGGAATTAAGGGAGTTAAGGTGATGTATGGATGAGGGATAAGTGCGCTGAAGGGATTTGGAACAGAGTCAGTGGAGGAGGAAGAAGAAGAGGAGAAATATAAAGAGAATGATACCATTTTTGAATTAGGAAAGTGTTCTTGAGTATGAGGAGGGTGCAGAGAATTTGTAGAGTAGAATCAAGACAAACGAAAGCATATTTAAGAGAAAGGGTTTAGGAAGTTGAAAGGGTGAGGGACTGTATTTAGTAGAGGAGTAATGATGAGGAACCATGAAAACAACTTGTTTCTCTTTAAGCTACTTTGAAGTAATAATAATCATACCTGAATGACAAAATAGACAAAATTGCTTCTGTAATCAAGGCTTTTTGCAAAATCAACACACACATGAGTTAACATACTCTAAAATCTTAGACTTAGGATATACAACTTAATGTCTGAGACTGAATTAACCAACAATCACTTGTAAAGTCAAACTATTCTAGTTAAGCATTGAGGGAGACTTATGCAATTTTAATCATCCCCAAGGATAACATAATTTTTTCCAAGTGTTCTCTACTCAAGGCCTTAGTGAAAATGTCAGCAATCTGTTCCTCAGTAAAACAAAACATAATGAATATATGACCTTTTTCAACATTATCTCTAAGAAAGCAATGTCCAATGTCAATATGTTTGGTTCTCTTATGTGGAATAGGATTTTTATCTATGTTAATAGCACTTGTATTATCATAAAAAATAGGAACACAACCAACATCTATACCAAAGTCCATGATTTGTTGCTTAATCCATAGCAATTGAGCACAACAAGATCCTGCAGCAACATATTCAGCTTCAGCAGTAGACAGAGCAACTGAATTTTGCTTCTTAGTAGACCAGGTAATCAAACATGATGCAAGGGAGTGTGCCATTCCTATAGTGATTTTCCTGTCCACCAGATATCCTGTATAATTAGCATCTGAGTAACCTATCAGATTAAATTTACTACCTTTGGAATACCATAAGCTAAGATCGCTGGTTCCCTTTAAGTATCTAAAGATTCTCTTCACAGATTTTAGATGTGATTCTTTGGTTTTTTCTTGAAACCTGGCACATAGCCCTGCATTGAACATAATGTCAGGACTGCTTGCTGTGAGGTACAATAATAACCCTATCAAACCTCTATACATCTTTTGCTCTACATTTGAACCTATTTTATCCAACTCCAACTTTGTGGCAGTTGCAATAGGAGTACTTATCTCTTTTGCCTCTTCTATGGAGAATCTCTTGAGAAGCTATTTGACATACTTCTGTTGGTCAATTATTATCCCTGAAGCTGACTACTTTATTTGCAAGACCAAGAAGTAATTCAGCTCTCCTATCATGCTCATGTCAAATTCATAACTCATGAGTTTGGCAAACTCATGAGTCATACTCATATTTGTTGAGCCAAAAATAATATCATCCACATACACCTACACAACTAAAAAATCCTTTCCATTAGTTTTGAAGAAAAGGGTATTATTAATTTTTACCATTTGTATGTCCATTCTCTAGTAGAAACATTTAAAACCTCTCATACCAAGCTCTAGGTGCTTGTTTCAACCCATACAAGGCTTTATCCAGTTTATACACATGATCAGGAAACTCCTTGCTTTCAAATCCTGGAGGTTGCTTGACATACACCTTCTCTTTGAGAAAGCCATTCTGAAATGCACTCGTTACATCCATATGATAGAGTATAAACTCCTTGTAGGCAGCAAAGGCAACAAGTAATCTTATAACTTCCAGTCTTGCTACAGGAGAAAAAGTCTCATCAATGTCGATCCTTCCTCTTGGTTATATCCTTGGACCACCAACCTTTCCTTGTTTCTTATGACTGTTCCATGCTCATCAACTTTATTCCTATACACCCACTTAGTTCCAATTACTAATCTGTCTTTTGGAAGAGAAACTAAGTGCTATACTTTGTGTCTTTCAAATTAATTTAGTTTTTTTTTGCATAGCTATGATCTAATCAGCATTAAGCAATGCTTCAGTTATCTTTTTTGGCTCTATTTCTGATAGGAATGCCTTGAAAGGACACATACTTCTCAGTCTAGATACTGTAGTAATCCCAAAGGTGAGTTCAGTGAGAAAATTTTCTATAGGATGTGATCCTTGATACTTGTACCCTTTTAGAACCAAGCCTAGAGAGCTACTGGGAGAGCTGATGATATTTTATTCTGCAGTAGTTGGTGACACAATTCCCCCTATCATTATGCCTTTAGTTTTAGTTTCCCCTATTGAAGTACCTCTAAGTTTGGTAGCTTCAGTGAATGAAATGGGTTGTGTAACCTGTTCCTTAACATCATTTTCTTCTTGCAGGTTAGTCTTAACACAGGATTCATCAAAGATCACATGCATGCTTTCTTCAACACAGTTTGTTTTGTTGTTTAAAATCCTATATGCTTTTCTATGAAGTGAATATCCTAAAAAGATTCCCTCATCACTTTTAGCATCAATTTTCCCAAATTATCATTTCCATTATTATGTATGAAACATTTACATCTAAAGATTCTAAAGTGAGAGAAGTTGGTCTTTCTTCCTTTTAGTAATTCATAGGGAGTCTTCTCTAACAAAGGTCTGATTATGTATCTATTTATGATATATTCTATAGTGCTTATTGTCTCAGCCTAAAGGTTTTTAGCAACATTTACTGCAAGTATCATTGTTCTAGCCATATCTTCCAAAGTTCTATTTTTCTTCTCCACCACTCTATTTTGTTGTGGTGTTCTAGGAGCTGAGAAGTTGTGATCTATACCATTTGTTGAATAGTATTTCAAGAATTTTACATTCTCAAATTCTTAACCATGGTCAGACCTTATGGAAACTAATGAAGTGCCTAATTTCTTTTTAATTTTCTTAATGAAGATTTCAAAGACATCAAAGGCATCTTCTTTAGAGGCTAGAAACAAAGTCCAAGTAAACTTGGAATAGTCATCAACAATCACAAACACATACCTTTTTTCTCCTCTGCTTTGAAGTCTCATGGGTCCACATATGTATACATGAACCAGGTCAAGGCACTTGGTTGTGCTAACATCGTTCTTTGACTTAAAAGAGGATCTTACCTGCTTTCCCTTTACACATGCACTACATAGCTTTTCTTTCTTGAACTTGGTCTTGGGTAATCCCAATACCATGTCTTTTGATGAAAGTTTGTTTAGTTGTTTCAAACTTGCATGATTAAGTCTTCTGTGCCAAAGAAGGGGATTATTTTCTATAGCACTCAGACAAGTCAGCTCAGGTCCTGGTAGTGCCATGATGTCAGCTTTGTATACATTTTTATATCTCCTTGTAGGGAGCACAACCTCTTTAGTATCCATTTTTTTTACCTTGACTCCTGCAATAGTAAAAATAACTTTATTATCTTTATCACACAGCTGTGAGATGCTCAGCAGATTATGCTTTAATCCTTCACAAGATAGACATCCTCCAATGCTTTTGACTCAGATGAGCCAATATTTCCAATTCCAGTTATGATTCTTTTTTTTCCATCACCAAAAGAAACTCCTCTTCCATTTATTTTGGAGAGTGAAAGAAACTTTTTATTATCACCAATCATGTGTCTTGAGCAAGAACTATCTAGATACCAGTGTCTTTTGTTTCCTTTCACCTTCTCCTACAAAATAATTCAAAGGTTATCCTTAGAAAACCAGACAAACTTAGGTCCTATTTTATGAGTGAAAGGATGAATTAAAATTTTCTTAGTCCATGCAGGCAACATATAGTGCAACCTGTTTCTCTGATTAGAACTGGTTTTATTTCAAATGGTCTGATAAGATCTATTAGCCAGGTTTTGATTATTTAATCTGCTTTTTGCAGCTACTAGACATTCAATGGTGGGATGTCCAAGGTTTTCACAAATGTAACATAAATCTTTTTGATCATCAAAACTCTTGGAAATCCCAAACCTGCCTTTTCATTAAATTTTTTCTCACTTAATTTTTGAGCAATTCTAGAGGAATTTGTCCACCTGTTTGCCCTTTCAAGATCCAATTTTAGTTTTGAGATTTCCTGATTCAACTTATTTATTTTTTCAGTTAAATCATGGCTTTCTTATTTGTATTTAACAAGCTCAAGTTTAGCATCTTCTTGTTCTTTACTCATGGCCTTCTTCCGATTCACAGTGAGAGTTAATTTGAGAACTTCAGACTTAAGATTGTTGTTTGAAATCTCAAGTTCTGCAACCTGTTTCTTGAAACTGTAATTGTCCTTGTCAACTGTATCTGAGCAAGCCTTTAGATCTATCAGATCAAATTTAAGACTTGCTAGACTGTTGAACAATTCATCCCTATTAGCGGTTAACTCTTGGAAATCATCAATCGATGTACTCATCAGGGAAACAAGTTTTGGCTTTGAGAACAATTTCAATTTTTCTTTGAGTTCAAGTATACTTACCTCAGAATCCTCATCTTCTTCATGAAGATCTGAATCCCCAAGGGACATGAATGTAGTTTGATCAACTTCATCTTCATCTGAATCATAACCCCGGCCTGCTATCATTGCATGTTCCTCTTTTCTTTTTGCCATCGGTTCTTTTTCAGCCATTTCCTTCTTCCATTCTATTTGACAGTCTCCAATTTGATGATCAGTTTTGTCATATTTTTAGAACCCATTTGGATTGTCATTAGAACGTTTCTTAGTACCTGTTCCCTTCTTTTTCTTGAAGAATTTGCTGAAGTTCTTATTTATGAAGGCAACAATCTCTTTATCAAGTTCAAATTCCTCATCACTATCAGAAGCTTTCAATGCTAAGATTTTCTTCGGATCTGCTCATCTTTTGACTCCATCAACTTCCATTTCATAAGTTCTTAAGTTCCCTACTAGTTCATCTAGAGTCATGCCTTCAAGATCCTTATTTGCCTCCCTAATTGCAGTCACCTTGACATTTTATTTTGACTTGGGTAATACTCTCAGAACCTTTTCAACTTGTTCTTCCTTAAAGATGACATTTCCTAAGGAAGTCAGCTCATTTGTGAAAGTGGGAAGCCTTGTCATCATTTCATGAAAGGTTTCATTTTCCTTCATTTTGAATGCCTCATACTCAGTGAAAAGAAGAGAGATCCAGAATTTTCTTACTTGAGAAGTTCCTTCATGAGCATTTACTAGTGCATCCTAAATTTTCTTAGCAGTATTGCACGTGGATACCCTGTTGTATTCAGCAGATCCTAGTCCACAGTCCAAGATGTTCTTGGCCTTTGCATTTTTCTTCAAAGCCAATAAGTCATCAGGAGTAAATTCACTCCTTACTTTCTTGACTTGTTCACCATCAACTGTCTTTATTGCAATAGTGAGACCATCAATAATCCTATCCTATAATTCATAATATTCCCCTTGAATGAACATCTCCATCCTTGCTTTTACCCAGATAAAATAAGAACCATCAAAAAGTGGAGGTATAGTAGTTGACTGACCTTTACTGTGACCAGTAGGAGGTACGAAATTCATCATATTGATATTTTATTATGTACTATCCCTATTTAAGACAACCTCTCTCTGATACCACTTGTTAGAGTATGAACCCTACTAATTGTCTATCTGTGGAACAAGAAAGTAAACATGGTTCATAGAAGTAAATATTGAACACTGTGTTTTTATGTGGAAAACACCCAGCTCAAAAAAGGTGTAAAAAACCACTACCTATAACTCTACAAGATTTAACTCCAACTTCACTATAATATTTGACCTCAACAATCAACAGAATTACAATAATTCTTGAAAACTAGGAATTAAAGCTTCTAACTCCTATCACTATAAAAATACAAATCTTCCCAAGATAAGTGTTCCCAAGTCTTCGAGTTACCAAACTTGAATACACGATTCCTAACTCAGCTTATAGATCATTGAGACTATAAAATGACTTATTACAACTCAAAGAGCGTACCTACTACACAAAGTCTACAACTTGCTAAGTAAGAGACCAGGTTCTTCTACAAGTATGTGAACTGATATGCTGATTGTTGATTTTCTTTTTTGTGCTTGAGTAAGTTACTTGATCATGCTTTGTTGTATATATGCACCCTGGTGATCCACCTGCAATAGAGTCGTGGTTGATTTATGTTTCTTTCTTCTTTTTACTCTATCAAGTAACTTCACTCCTTGTTGTAGTCGTTTCTCTTTTCCTAATTTGGGAAAGAGACATTAACAACAACATACCACTTGGTTTAATAAAGCTCTCCAAAGATTTTGAGACATTTGACAATTATCGTTGGGGTTATGAAAGCTTCAAAATAGCTATCAAATATTTGTTGATTTTGTTAGCACCAAAGACAGTTAACTTATATGGTCTTTCATGGTAAATATTTCTTTTATTATGATATGATTTGATTTTTTTTTTTAAATTCAATAATATTTTTGATTTATTGGCGTTATTTTATAGGCTTAGACGTTTGAAGTCATTCCTTATTTTAGACAACAAGTGAACTACCAGGAAAACGTTTTTTGTCTAAGAATCTTGAGATGCTTGAAAGCCAAAATTGATAAAAATATAAAATTTATTGATCTCTTCAACCCCCTGAAGGAAACATTAGGTCTAATTCTAATTAAGATTTTGTTTCAATTAATGATTTTTTTGATTGATCTAATTATCATTCTAATATATGTACCGATTTATGTTAGATTATGCATACGTCGCTTGTTTAAACTAATCGAGAGTTGATGATACCATTTTTCTTACTTTATGGTCTATGAAAACTTTATTAGACCTTGAGGTCATTGACAGAATAAAAATAGAATTGTTTGGAGCAAAAAGCATCACAATAAAAATAATTTTGGAGGGTGAGCATATTATTGTTGATGGTATTAGTGGTAATTGAGCCGTTGTTAGTGGTAGTGGTCCTATTTTTGGGGATAATAAGGCTTCTCTTACTGTTTTTAAAATAAACCATTATGAGTATGATCATATTGGTTATACAGATTTTGCCCCTCATAGTGAATGTTCTGCATTCAAATGTCATGACTGCAAGGCGAAACATGATGTACTGATTAATTTTATTCGTGTCTTTATTATTTCTTTAAAGGAATTGACATCTAAGAGGGGTTTCATTCCATCAAGGAGGATTTCATATTCATCCATTCCATTAGATATCAAAGCTAAGAGAAGATGAAAAGTAATTTCCAAGTCATTATCAAGCATCCAAAAAAGCAAAATTGCTACTCCGTTGTCTTTGTGTTGCAATATTGAGCAATGTAAAAAGGCTACAGGAGAGCAGCATGAGCTGAAGAAGGTGAATATATAATATCTGTTACAACTAAAAAGCAGACATATATTTGTTTAACCGATAACACATCTGCTAAAACTTATCAAACAGATATATACATCTGTTGCAATAGTTGACTAATTTATTGCATTAGATGCAGTATCTATTGCAACATATATCTCATCTATTTTAGCAAATCAAATAGCTCTACCTATTATTTTTACCAACAGATGACCTATATGCTGCAACAACTTCCTACTATTTTAGATTTTCCAAACAGATGAGTCATATGCTGCAACAAATGGTTTATCTGTTGGAAATTATAATATAGGTCTTCCTCATGTTTTAATTCATTCTAAAAGACGATCCATATGTTGCAACAGAAAGATAATCTGTTTGCTAAAACATATGAGTTATCATTTTTCTTTTTTTTAGAATCTCTGTGATTAGTATTGACAATTTTGGCTTTCCAAGTGGATGTCACGGTAGAAGATACTATTGAATAACATTGCCAATATTCTACTCTTTTTATGGAAATATATAGAAAAGAAAGTCCAGAAACCATACACAAGCAAAATTAAATATCCCCAACGACCAAAACCGAATTTCATAGCACCAGATGAATAACAACTTGTCAATATTTAGTAGATTTTTATAGCTTTAGTCTGTCAAAGTAATAACCTCACCCCTCCTTAGGAATAGTTGGCATCAAAACATAAATTGTTGATTTATTTGTTGAGATCTGTACTCATAATAATTCATGTAATTTCTGAAGGCTTTAATATATTTTATGTTGTCTATGAATTTTATTTTATCCTTAGATTTGAGCTTATTAGTTGAAATGGATTACTAGATTCAAATATTGCAACAGATAAGGTATCTATTGCAATAGACAACATATCTGTTGGAAAATATCAAACTGATTTTGACATATGTTGCAACATGTAGATCATCTATTAGAAATTATCAAATAGGTCTTCCCACTATTGCAACAGATAGACCTAGATAGAACATCAACATAATGCAATAGATGATCAACCTATTTCAACATATAAACTATCTATCAGAGCAGATAGAATATCTATTACAACAGAAAGACAATCTATTGCATTATAAAAAATTCAACTTTCATTAGAAAAAAAAATTTATGACTATATGTAAAGTGAAGTGACTTGAAATAAAAAAGGTGAAACCCATCAACAGGCACCTAAAGTTGCAGAGATCTTTCACTTTGGCACCTTAAGCAGACAGTGTTCATTTTAAACACCTAAAACAGGCATCAAATGTGTTAGTTTGACACTTTTTGCCCTGTTGGAAGCTCGTGTGAAATTCATGTAGCCAAGGTGCGTTGAACACTTATTTTTGCTTACTTGGCATCTGATTTGGCCCCCTACAGTTATTTTTCTTCCATTTTCTTATATATTCATCTTCTTCCTAAAAGTTAACCCTAAATTCCCTAATCTTCTTCTTCATTATCTTTTTTCTCTATCTAAATTCTTTAAATTATTTGTATTTGATTTTTCTTCATTCTTTTTTTCATTTTTTCCAACTAAGCTTGACAATGTCGAGCTCATCTACCGCTGTTTTTTGTAATAAAGATTTTTAATATTATCAGTGTGGTCATAAAGCTCTATTGAAGACTTCTTGGGCTCAACAAAATCCAGGTCATAGGTTTTTTGCTTGTAAGATTTCAAAGGAAATATTTTTTTATTTAATTAGTTGATCAATTAATGACTTGCAATTATGTTGTAATTATGATTTTATTTTTATAGAAATTGGGTGGATGTGATTATTTTGATTGGTATGAAGGATGACACCCTTCACAAGCAAATCGTGTAGTCTGGAGTTTGTTGAAGAAAGTTAAGGATTTTGAAGAGAAATAAAATCGAGCAAGAAGATATTACATTGTTGGCATCATTGCTACTAGTTTGGTGTTGTTGGGAACATGAATATTCAAGCCTAATTTATGAAATTTTCATAGTGGTATATTTGCTACTGATTTGGTGTTGTTGAGCACATGGATATTCAAGCATAATTGTTGAAATATATCAAGCAGATTTAGACATATGTTGAAACATGTAGGTCATATGTTGGAAATTATCAAACAGGTCTTCCCACTGTTACAATAGATAGACTTAGATAGAAACATCGGCATAATGCAATAGATAACTAACCTATTGTAATAGGTAAACTATCTATCATAATAGATAGAAGTTACAACAGATAGACAATCTGTTGCATTATAAAAAATTCAAATTTCATTAGACAAAAAAAATTGCCACTACATGTAAAGAGAAGGAACTTGAAATAAAAAATTATTATGGTGTTTGTGTTTCTATATATTAATTTTTATACACAGGATCCAAGTGTCTAGTTAGTATCCCATAAGCCCAGACCTCTTGTAAATTTTCCACAGTGTTGTCTCACAAAAAGGTCGTTGGCTAGGCCATTTCTATGCTAGTCAGCAAACATTCGATGTGTGCAAGCGCATATGACCCGCACGTGGCAACAGTTTTATTTTTTGGAAGGTCCATGTCATTATTTCTATCTTCAAAATCCCATGTTTTCTTACTCAACACTTTCGTTGAAAAATGATCCATCAGTTTACTCTGCCTCATCAAGTTGTGAAACAACTCTAACAGTAGCTGCATGTGGGTAAAAAATTGGCCTCGTCGAAGGCAGGTAAGTTTTAATCATAAACCTTGATATTTCCCTCCTTGAATAGTATCATAACAGCCAGATAATGTATGACATTCACGTTCATGATAGCAAGATTCCCTTTGCCTTGGTCTAGCTCTTGTCTTGTGGATATAGCCTCTTCTTTCTAACATATTTAATTATTTCTTCATCCCATTGGAACCCAAAAACTAACAAATCAAATATCAGGGCACCGGGAGTTGATGATAGCTTAGTGAGATCATCATACCTATCCTTGAAATTCTTATAAAATTTGAGATTCATTATCTTATCGATAGCAATATAAGCTCCAGGTACACTAATTGTCTACCCCTTATGAGCCAGGGAATATTCTTAACATACTGTGATATAAGAAGTCCATTTTTAAATAGGTTAGTAATTGTTAAAAAGGAAAACATAGTGGAAAGAGTCAACGGATTGTCCATCTATTGCAGAGGATTCTCTGTATCTATTCATAAATTACCGATCTAACGCAACTTATGCAATATATGGGTAATATGTTGCAACAAACCCACCACCAGTTGCACCAGAAAACTTAGTTGTTGCAACAGATGTGTTATATGTTGCATAGCTTCTTCTTCATGGAGCAGATTAGAAGGCTAGGTTAGGAAAAGTAAACTACCTTGTCCACATACCACGCATGTATATTTGTCATACACTTGAAGTCGGGTAAAAAAGTATGCATGGAGTAATCTTGTGGACCTTGCTTGGCAATCTCGGCCCAATGTAGATCCCTCTTCTCTTTGGTGCCAAGTTTCGCGTATATGTTCACCTTCTTTAATGGCCCCTAGACTTTAACAACTTTTAAAGAGGGAGGAGTTGTACTTTTTTTTATTCTTGATTGGAGAGTACTTGGTTAATATCTCATTTATTCCTCCTAACCACCACAGTAGGAGTGTATGACTCCCTCACCATCTTGGATGGTATGACACCCCTCTTTGATTTCAATTCCTCGACAGCTTTAATAATAGCCTCTTCTTTTCCAAAGAGTTTATCCTGTCTGTCCTTTTACTTTTTGTATTTACAATGAGAGCATGAGGGTGAAGAAGAGTGAGAGGGACCACTATAAGGGTGGAAGGGATGGGTGTAAGAGTGAGAGGGACCGGTGAAAGGGGTGTTTTTAAACATATTTATTTTTCCTTGAGCGTCAACATGATCATCATCACAACTGGCAGTAGCATCAACATCAACATGTCTATCACCAACATCAACAATTCCACCAGAAACACCCCCAGAAAAAGCACATGTTGCAGTAGGTTAGTCATGAAGAGCCTCAACATTAGGATGACTTTTCCTAATGGCTCTTCTTATTGTTATTGCTCCAACCAATTCCTTCTTTATTAACTCCACTGTTAGGTCTGCTATTATATTAACAAAACCTAGAGTAATAAAAGAAGTCATCCCAAAATTCTGCTCAGTAGGAACGATCCATGGATACATACCTATAAAAAAGACAGATACATTTAAATCATATAATAATTTATAGTCAGTTGGATCACATGTTAACACAGGCAACTTATGCAACAGATGATATTTTTGTTGCAATAGTCGTTCTGTCTGTCACAATAGATTAACAATATGTTGCATCAGATACCTATCTATTGCATAATTTGCAGTAGATAGGTAATTTGTTGAGTTGGGTTCATAGAACCAAAGAAACAAATGGGTAATCTATTGTGACATATGAATCATCTGCCACCACAGATTACCTATATATTATACTAGTTGCAGTAGATAGGCAATCTATTGCAACAGATGACCCTCTTGTCGCAACAAATGATACATTTGTTTTAATATATTTTTTTAATCAAATTATTTTACTTGAAAGAAGAAGTACTGCATCATCCGGAGGGTTAAAAAGATCAACCTCCTTAATTCTTGTGTTGCTCTTAGCAGCCAACCACCTAACGGTTCTTGGATAAGAAACCTCATTAGGGTAATCCTTGACCTGCTTTCGGTAGGGAGGAATGACTTCAAATTGCCTAGTCTAAAAATTATAAATAAAAAGTAAGCAAAAAAAATTCATAATAATTATTCAATATAAATTAATGGATGAGTAAGCGTAACACCCCGCATTTTGGGCTAGAATAAAAAACGTTACTCTAATGCGTTAAGAATCCCAGAGCCTTAAATACTTTTCCAATTTGGCATGTCTATGTAGTATGTGAATCCATTTGAGCATGAATTTAGGCCATAGAGTTCCTTCAACAAGGACGAGTTGAAACTATTTTGATCGATTATGTTTTAGTGGATGTTGTAATTTGTGTCAGCTTCCATCGACCATAACTCTCTGTATATATCGAATTAGAGAGCCTACTATGTGTCAAATGATAGGTCTTCGAGTTAACTTTCCAATGATACCAATTTTGCTAAAATACGACACCCGAGCAAGAAGTTATGACCTTTTAAAGTAGTATGCATCGCCTAACCAATCGCACATGGCCACTGGAAAGCATATGCAATAGCATATGCGGCGCCTATGTAAATATAGGCGATATCATATACGGCGCCTATGTAAATATAGGCGGTATCATATGCGGCGCCTATGTAAATATATGTGATATCATATGCGGCGCATATCTTATGATTTCAAGTTACTTAAACACTCCGTTTTTGGGTAAAAATGGTCCTTTTCCCACCCTTATTCAGCCATAAACACAAAATTCAGTCCCCAATTCTCCAAAATACATCCATATTCATCTAAAAATTCTCAATTACACTCCCAAGTGTTTCAAACTAGAAACCCAAATAAATTAAGATCCAACCGTGGGTTTTCAAAATTGATTAGAGATTCAGAATCCCCAATCCATAGGCTTCAAGAAGCACCCATTATATTCCAAAATAGAGGTACGCGGGGTTTTCCTAAATTCTCATGGGCATAGAAAAATTATGTTTTAGAATGGGGTTTTTGAATCTATGTATATATTCATGTATTAAATGTTTTAACATCATTGTTTTGGTCTTTTGACCTTTCCCAGAGTGATTTGAGAATATGAATGTATGAAACCATGTATTTAAGAATGAATTCTTGTTGAGAGCATAATTTTCGGTGAATTCCCTATTCTTATTAATTTTTTAGATTTCTCATAGCATATGAATTGTTTTGCAATCCTTGAAAAGAACTATATGAAATGATTGAATTCTTGTTATGATTTAAAGGTGGTTTTAAATCATTAAAGAGGGAATATAGTATGAATGTTTAATGTTCATAATACATGTAATGAAAGAGTGCATGGATTTGCTAAAGGCACTAGACCACCATATGTTGATGAAGTTTTTGCATGATTTTGACTTGAGTTTCGAAACACGAAATCTTCTATATCAGTTGCATGTTTTTGGTGGTCTAAATTATGATTTGAATTAAAGATTTAGCTTAATGTATTATGACTCATAAATAATGACTTTCAAGTCCTGGTATGACGATATCAATTCAGACCAATGCCATATCAGACTCAGACTAATAGACATTTTAGACCATCATGATTTTAGACATTCTGAATGTTGCATGTACAAAAAAGGTTAAAATGGGCATACAGAGATGTTTGGTCTTTCCCTAAAGAGGTCTTGTGTTCAAGCAACTCATTGCCAAAACTGTGGTTTGCCGACCCGGGTATATTATTATACGATGACTTAAGTGTCGTGTGGCGTATCAGATTCAGGAACTCCAACCCTTGAGGCATACTCAGGTTAGAGACTTTTCCGCGGAGTCAATGGTGGATTTCATATATCCCGTGGAATATCAGACTTGTAGGGGATACCACCTAACTCAGAAGTAATTCACAGATCAGAGTTTGAGATTTACAAACAGGTTACATATTTTCAGAAGGTGCCCATGTGTTTTTCTGAAACTGTTTTGTTCATAATGTTTGCTGAAAATTTTCTCTCACGTATTATATATATATATATATATATATATTCAATTACTCTATTTTGGATTGCTTCGCATACCATTACTTTTGTGCTGACCCCCCTCCCCCCTTCCTCCCAGGTACTGAGGCACATCCTAGGGGTCCAGATCCTTAGTGGAGTCTACAGAAAGGGTTGTCTCAGAGTTCAGTTGGTGAGCCTTATTTGCTTCGGAAGGCCTAGTCATTTAGGTATTTATTTCAGTATGGCTTTTGGTCTGCTGGGGGCCTTGTCCCAATTATTCAGATAGTATGTCAGTAGAGATTTCACAGACTGTTGCAGATGTTTATTAAATATTGTTGGGCATGTTTTTAGGCCTTTAACTATTTTAAATTGTTGACCATATTTCTGTATTATTGTGTCTATTCTGTATTACTTTGATCATATGAATTATGTGCATGATTACCAGATAGACAGAGGGCGTTCCGAATCTTCGGGTTCGGGATGCTCGTCACGGCCAGGGCCCCGGTTTGGGTCATGACAGTAAGCAAATAGTGATTAAATTTATCATGAAAACCCAAGGAAAGCCATATAATATGATCGTCTTTGAGGATATCTTCGTTAGTAAATATTTGATAGTCAAGTTATAGTTTTCATATCCTAGGGATAATTATTGAATTTCTCAAAATCCACAGCAAGATTCAATAAATCATCTTCTATGACTTTGTTGGTGCCTCTTGCCAATATAACAAGATGGGTAAACCAAGTTAATCACAATTTCTCCTTGTAATTCTTTTTTATGGTTTTATCCTTGAGATTTTTTAAAAAGTTATCATCTTTGTACCCACGTCCAGCAATGTCCAATAACCCATGTATTTTTTCGATGTGTTTGTTGGTTTTGGTGGGTGGTCGCTCAGGCAATGCCTTCCCTCTTTTTGATGGTGGTGGTTTGGTTGTCCTACTTGCTTGGACCTTTTCCGGGATGTTTCCTTTATGAGATGTTTTTCTGGACGATCACATCTCAAGCCTGTCACTATGGTAAACTCTTTCAAGCCAAAACAAACTGGCATGCCGCAGTAGTTGATCCAGATTTCATCCATCTTTTTTATCCCTCCTTTGAATCTTTATCATCCTCCACGTACTTGATTTTGCGCTTGAGAAGATCAAATACCATACTCATTTGGAAACATGCAGTTTGTCCCTCAGTCAGCTTAAGAAAGTGTCCAAACCAGCTCTTCTGACAAAGTTTGTGTATGTTATCATTCTTCATAGTTTTCCTAAAGTAATCAAAAGGTTTTACCAACTGACACTTAAGTACAAAATCATTAGTTAGTTCTGCAGGGTCATCTATCGGCATCACAACTTGAAATCTGTTATACTAATAGTTTTGACAGTCTTATGTTGGTATTTTGATATTAATTCACGCCCCATTGGTGATGCATTATCATGATGTTTATCATCATCCTCTTTCTCACTTTCTTTTTCCTCCTTTTCTTGTTTATCTTCTTTTTCTTCCACCTTTCATTTTCCTCATCACCATCTAAAGACCCTTTTCCACCTCCCTCAACGTCATTTTATATCTTTTCTTAGCTTCGCTTTTCCCTGATTGAGATTGTTTAGGAATCTCCTCCAAATCCATCTGTACTCTAGCATTTTTTGTTAGGTGATCACAAGTTGATCCACTTTCACTTTCTTTTCATTTATCAGACATGTTTTACCTATAAACAATTGAAAAAAAATAAAAAATAAATTACAATTTATGTATGCATAAATTTTAAAAAATACATTGCAAACACCACCAATACCGACACCAGCACAAAAACCACCAATACCGACACCACCAACCAATGCCACAAACACCACCAATGCCACTACGACGACCACCGACACCAACACCAACACCAACACCACCAACATCAAAACCAATGCCACCACCACCACCACCAACAATACTACAAATACCATCCAACAATAGCACGATAGTCAATGGAACACTGCAACAAGAAAACTAGAGTTTTCTCGAGTTCTTCCTATGATTTTAGCATCAAAATTAAAAGTTGCTAACCCATTCTCGAAGGTAATACAACTAAAAGTCTACTTTTTCATCATTAACTAAAAAACCCTAATTTTTAGAAAAAATAACGAATGTAGAACTCTTCTCGAACTCTGTTACCGACGAAGAAAGAGAAAACGACAGATACAAGTAAGAAAGAAGTCTAAAATAAATAAATTTTGCAACCCCCCCCCCCCCCCTTCCAAAAAAAAATTAAGGCTTTTTGAAGCAATTTTTTTGGGATCTTTTAGGAGTTGCTGTCATGGATTCTTTTGGAGTTGCTGTCGTGGTTGCTGCCGGAGGTTCTGTTGGGGTTGCTGCTGGAGGTTCTGCCCTGGGTACTGCCAAAGGTTCTTCCCAAGGTACTGTCGGTAGGGGTGTACATAGGTCAGGTTGGGTCGGTTTTTATTAAAAAAAAAAATGAACCAATCATGTCGGTTTATTAAAACTATAAACCAAATCAAACCAACATAAGATTGGTTTTTTGATTTAGGTTTTAGTCAATTTTTTTGGGTTTTTTGGTTTTTTCGATTTCTTTCAATTTTTTCTTTATAATATTTAGTTTTTACAACTATATTGTGATCGAAGACTAGATAAAATATGTTTTCACTCATGTGCTAATGAAAAACCATAATTATGAAAAATGAGGAGCGAAAAACTCTCTTGAAACTAACAAGTAAGATGAAGAGTGAAAAGTTTAGGTTTTAAGTTTATATTGGGTTTTGGATCTTTTAATTAGCAATTAAAGAACAAATATTACAACTTAAAGGCCCAAATGTAAATATATATCTACATCTACTTTCAAATTATTGAAAATTACTAAAACTAGTTGAAAAAGTATTTAAAAAGTAGATTATAATTAATATTTTATTTATAAAAATTTTGAATATATTATATATATATAATGTCGGTTTGATTCGGGTTCGGTTTGACTTTTGCTTGATCAACACCAAACCATACCAAGAATGGTCGGTCTTTTTTTTTAATGCCAAACCAATCAAATCAAACCATAAGTTGGGTTTTTTTTCTTGGTTTGGTTTGGTTCGTTGTTTCGGTTTGACTTGACGGTTTAATCTGTACACCCCTAACTGTCGGGATTGCTGCCGATGGTGCTGCAGGAGCTATGGTTACTGGTGATTGGCAGACTCAACTTCTGCCTGGTTCTCGACAAAGTATCAACAAGATGTAATATTTCTTATTTTTCAATTTTTTGAAATGGGTCAATTCACTGTACTTTTATATTGGTCAAGTCGAAATGACAGTTTATAACTACTGATATATATTTAGGGGTCTATCAAAAACTATCTCTCTATCTCTTTTAGGTAGGGGTAATTCCGTGTATACTCCACCCACCCCAACCCGTACACTGAAGTATGTTGTCTGTTTAGAGGAAAAAAGTTTGTCTTTCATATCTATAGAAAAGAGGGCAGAGACCTGGTGACATGGCACTCTCTTAAGCCATCATTGATATTTCTTTTTTTAAAATTAATTATTCTGTTTTTTCTCCCATTATAAAATTAGGAAAAAAAATTATGTTTAAAGAGAAACTGAAGCAAACGACTTGGGTAAAAGAAACACATGGATTCTTTCAACAGTAGCTTCTTCTGAAGGAGCGTTACTTCCTATGCCTATCTAATGGCTCCTTGTCTTTATCCTCTTTTCTCCCTACTAATTATCAGGTAAACTTTTTTATTTGTTCATTCATTTTTTGCTTCACATCAGAAAACTGATGTTCATTCATTCCAACATCTTTTTACTTCAGCATTGTTTTCAAGAGATCTTTAAAATCTCCTTCAGGGGACACAAAAACCATCCACAATTTGAAAATTTCCTTTGCATCCAAAAAATACCTTCAACCAGCACAGGTATGCTACTTTTCTTTTCTCAACTGCTTGCCTTTTGTATTGGTTCTGCTATTCCATTTTGCCTTATGCCAGACATAGTCATTGTAATTATGAAGTAAAATACTATTTCTGGAATAAAAGAAACGATGTACGATGTTTTTCATTGATTGTAGACTGAGTATATATGTAGATTGGATACATTAAAAAGATAATCTAAGAAAAGGATATATCTACATATAACCTAAATACAACAGTCCTAGAGAGAAGGAACTACTAAATTAAGCTGACTTTATCCTTTATTACGCCCCTGCAAGTTGGTGGTGTCAACAACACCCAACTTGGAATATTGCTGGTAGCATAAACAACCAAAAGCTCTAAGGGTTCATACTTTGGTGACTCCTGAAATAGAATTTCACAACGACGGGAAGGGCTTCCTTAGAGAGACGAGTCAGACGATCACGGAAACTAAAGATTCTTGTTGGCGATTTGTTGGCATATGCTGTGTGCAAAGCATCCCAATCAGCCTTGGCGGTGAGTGCCAAGGCAACAGTAGCAGCAAGTGAAGGATCAACTGAAACCAAGATGGCATTTTGAATAAGATGATCTTGGCGATACAATAAAACAAATTCAGGATTTTAGACTTCCTTATTATTTTGAGCCACTGTGCGATAGGGACAGGTCGAGAACCGTTGAGATGGCCATAAAGCTAAGGTTGTGACCACGCATAAGCATGGACACTTGTGTTTTCCAAAGGAAACAATTGTGGCTGCCCGTTAGTTTAATTGGTAACTAGGTGACTGGGTGACGGAATTATACTTGACAATTGTGGTGTTGGCATCTGAACACATTTGTCGTCATTTTGATGGGAAGAATGGGAGAGCTAATCGAAATAATTATACTCGATCCCATATCAAGTATAGTAGTATTACTGGAATAAAAGGAACGATATTTTTCATTGATTGTAGACCGAGTATATATAGATTCCACACAACAAAAAGATAAACTAAAAAAAGGATAATACTTATCTACATATAACCTAAATACAACACAGTCCTAAAGGGAAAGAACTACTAAATTTGAAATTTAAAAATAGAAGTTGATTTTATCCTTTATTAGTAATGTGCGCATTATGCATCATCTGTGGGATTTGCTCTTTTCTGAACTGCTTGCCTGTTGTGTTGGTTCTGCTATTTCGTATTGTCTTGTGCGAGCCATATTTATTGTAATGTGTGAATTATGCACGTGTGTGGGATTTGTCAACTCAGTTGGCACTTTATTCTGATATGAAAACAATGAATTATTACTATTACTATACAATATGTGACATAAGGTGATGCTTGTGCTATAGAGCCAAGTTTAATATTTGCAAATTTCTATAAGCCACATCCCACAAAGAAAAAAAGAACCTATTTCCTGAACCTGAAGAACAACTTTTCTAATTATTCTTTATCACTTCTACTAAAGTATCATGCTCAGCAATGACGATTCTGAAGCATTTCAATCCCTTTACTAAGTCCATTAATTATGCCTTCACTCTCTTGCAATAACCGAGGTCAATTAAATAGGCGCATTTAAATTTTGGACTCAACACTCTATAATATTAAACTTAAAACCATTTTGATTAGTCTTGTTCTCCGTATTTTTATGTTGTCAAGATGTTCTGATCAATAGTTGAAGACAAGAAGTTAGATTTAAGCAGTCTACATTACTTCTTAGTTATTGAAAGAACCCAAGTACATGAATTCTTTTGAAAATTGTTCAAATTCTCAAAGACATAAACCTTTCAATTCAGAAAGCTTTACATCTATATGATGGTCATTTGTTTATGGAGGGTGGGATCACTATATTGAACATTTCTGTTTAAACGCATTGTTGTTAATTCTTGCCATTTCAATTCTTCCTAATCTTCCGCACATCAATATCGAGAGGCATTTATCGTGATTGAGCTCTTATCGAGATTTTTCGATATATTTTATAGAATGGAGACCTTAAAGAAGAATCTTCCTGACTCTGGACAAGAAGGAAAAGAGGAGCTTAAAAAAATTGTTGTGAGGTTTGAGGAAGAGATCTATACTGCTGTTACATGTCAGGTTCGAATGGTAAAGCTAGCTCATGAGGGACGTCCATCCTTTTTCATCCGTGTAACTCTTCAACATTAATGGTGCCATTTGCTCTGCACCCCGCCCCGCGTAAATTTTCAAGTGTGAGACAAATCTTGCAATTACTATCTCCGATGACTCTGTACTGTATCATTATGTTTATGTGCAGTGAATCTTGCTTGGAATAGAATTTCATTTTTCTAGAATTGTCATGATGATTATCTATATTAATTGTTTCCATGATGTCATCAACCAAGCAGAGAAAGAACAGCAGAGGATTTAGATTTTTGATGAAAAAACAACTTGGTGGTGTCATATTTGGTTGCAAGAATAATACCATGAATGAGTGTATATATAAATAGCTATTTGGTTAGTTATTTAGGTGCTAATGTCTTTCTTCCTGAAAACAAAAATGTCAGGACAGTTGAGAGTAAAGTCCTATATTTATTTTTCTAATTAGTCTTAGATATCCTTTTGGTTGTCTCATGCGAGCTGAATTTTATTATATGTACTTTTTTCCTTCCCTTTTTGCGGTTTAGTTGAATTGCGTTTTTGTTCGAGCTTTTGTTTTAGGTTTTCCTGCTCCATACTTTTCATATGTGAAGATTGTAGATCCAGACATGCCACTATTTTGTTCAACTACAACAATCGGGAGCTTTATGGCATCTAAGAAGTTGGAAGCTTAGGAAAAATGAATGTCAATCCATATGGTTGGACGTCAAATGGTTCTGGACGAACACTATAACCTACACAGGTTTTATGTCCTGCTTTCTTCGTATGAGTTTATTTGCTTTTGTGATGCTTTCTTTTTTCATTCTTTCTTCTTGTTTATAAATGAAGGTTCAGATACATCCTCTTCTGTTGTGTGAACCACGATTGGAAATTCTGTTTAAATCTATAATTCTGGATAACTATTACAACGAGCAACATTTCCTGTTTGAGCTAGATCATGTTTAAGTTAGTAAATTGATCTCTAAGTTCTCACCTCATGCGTTCTCCTACATGCTTCTATTTGAGCCAATGCATGAGGTGAGAACTTAGATATCAATTTACCAACTTGAACATGATCTATCTCAAACAGGAAATGGTTCTCGTTGTAATAGTTATCAAGAATTATAGGTTTAAACAAAAATTTTGACATTCACACAACAGACGGGGACGCATCTGAACCTTTATTTATAAGCAAGGAGAAAATATAAAAAGGAAAGCATCACAAAATCAAATAAACCCATATGACATAAAGCCTGTGCAGGATATAGTGTTCTTCTAGAACCGTTTGACGTCCAACCATATGGATTGATATTCATTTTTTCGGAACTTGCAGTTTCATATATGCCATGAAGCTCACAATTGTTGTAGATGAACAAAAATAGTGTAATATCTGGATCAACATTTTCACATATAAAAAATGTGGAGCAGGTAACTCTAAAACAAGAGTTCGAACAAATATGCAATTCAACTAAAGCATAAAAAAGAAGGAAAAAATTCAGCTTGCATGAGACAACCAAACGAACATCAAAGACTAATTAGAAAACCATATATATGCCTGTACTCTCAACTATCCTAAATTTCTGTTTTCAGGAAGAAGGACGTTAGCGCCTAAATAACTAACCAAATAGCAGCTTATGTATGCACTCCTTCATAGTATTGTTCTTGCAACCATTAACAAGTATCTTCCTGCCTCCAGGCAAAAAGGAGAAGAGGAGCTTAAAAAACTTGTTGTGAGGTTTAAGGAAGAGATCTATACAGTAGCTACAAGTCAGGTATGTAGTCTGAACTTGTTTCTATTGGTTTGAATGGTAAAAGGTAGCTCATGAGGGGCAAATTTTCCAATATTAAATAAGGAAACTATCATCTTTTTTCATCTGTGGAACTCTTCAACATTAATGATGCAATTTGCTCTGCACTTCATTGATGTTATTCCACATTGTATAAATTTGCATTCATCTTTCGAATCATCTAGACAGGCTGCATTGGGGATGGAAAGTGGAGCGGTGCGGTTGTGAGACAAACTTGCATAAGCCTGCGAAGATTTCGCCCTGTCCCTGCCCCGCGCCGCATAACTTCTCAAGTGTGAGCAAATCTTGTAATTACTATCCCTTACGGCTATTTGTACTGTATCATTATGTTTATGTGGAATTTCACGCTTCTGAATAAACACATTAATCACCATTTGAGCTTTTTTACATAGAATTTGTTGTCATCAAAAAGGTAAAATTGGATACACTTATATGGCATCTCATCAATGTTCTTATAACAGGAGCATGTTCATCTTAAGCATGAGATATGTAGATTTTTATTAATTGATATGTTATTTACGTAAAATTACCTATTATAGTGGTGATATGAAAAAACAGGGTTAGTTTGTCATATTGACATGTTTCACACATAAATATTATAGTATCATTTTAATTATAACTCCCCAACCTCCTCGGTGCTCACTATATATTTGTCAGCATAAAATGAAAATAGTCAAGTTATATGGAATTAAATTAAATAATTCCATATTTGAGTAACCGATGTAGTTTCACAGAATCTACTTATAACACTAATTTTTAGAGCTAACCACCACATACAAATAATTTGGAATCTAATTTTTAATGCCTTTGCACGCCTTAGGAATCAAGGGATTTGGTATTTTTTCATTTTTGCTTGCACGCCTAAGGAATTTTAGTAATAAGAACTTAATTACTTTCCTTTTTGTTTAAACCACTGCATTAAGATGTTTTACTCAAGCTGAAGGTCTATCTGAACACCATCTCTATCTTTATGAAATAGGGGTAATGTCTGAGTATACTCTAACCTCCTACAGCCCACTCGTCGGATTACACCGGCTATGTTGTTGTTGTTGCTGTTTAAACTATTACATAGGTCGACAACACACCAAACCCCGCATCAATTTTGTAAAAAATTATTTGAACCGACCCCGCATTGCCTACCCCCATTTGCCAACCCTATATTGTATGTATATTAAATTTATCTAATATTGCAGCTATATTATCTCAGTAAGATATCCTTCAAGATGTTGACCATAGAGACAGGTCAGGTGAACAACGAAATCTCATGTTTTTTTTATTTTGTGTAAACCTAATTACTTCATTCTGTTGTTGAAAATTTGGTTTCTGAGTTTGCAGGAAATTAGCTTGTACCATTGTACTAATTTTCCTGTAATTTGTTGATTCACATCGACAAAAGAAGTTATGTGCCACATACATGATGTGAATCCTAATCTTTGAGTGATCTATATAATTTAGGTGACTAGCCCTAATAAACATTGTTTGTGCTATAGGTCAGAGTCCTAGCCCTGCTCTTTCTCTACATTCTGACTATTCTTTTTTATTAGCTATCTAAAATAAGGTAACAGAAGAAAAACTTATTTTCCAGTACTACATACTGTTGTCATTTGTCTAATAAGGAACTTAGTAAAAGTTCTCTTTTGTATTTTCGGATCAATTTTCACACAGCAATGAGTTTTTTTAAACTACAATATGCGCGTTTATTTTGTTGCTTGGTTGTAATTTCTTCTAGTTTTATTATGTTTGTAAGATTTTTTAATCTAATTTTGACCTATCGTCATGGGAATGCAGTCATGAAATTTGCAAAATTAACTTAGCGAATATTAGTAATGCAAATCAAGTCTGAGGGAGATTTCATTATAGGAGCTCAATGATCAAGGTTTAGTTTTTTTTTAGTTAAATGTGCATTTATGCCAAGAGAATTTAAGTCCCTGATATGATTAACTGTTTAATTGATTTTAAGTTTCTTTTACGACCCACTATCATCATGTCTATACCTTCTTAAGTGAGAGAGCCATCTTAGATGATGACTCATTTTATCCTTTGTGTGTCACTTTTATATAGACATGATCGTGATGTTAGTCTCTTTTCCTTTCTAAAAATGATCTAGGCCTTCCTAATTCTATTGTCATGGACTTGATACATCCGAGTTTTATTGAAACATTGATCGTTGGTAGTTTTTTATGGTGGAAGGTAATATATGTGTTCATATATTTACTATGTTATTTGTTTATTTATGCCTTTTCCTTGGTTGTGATTGAACTGATTTCTTTCTACTTTTGAGCATGACTTTCTTCCTCAACACTAGAATTCTTTTCCTATTTTGTTCTGTGATCTAATGTGTTAAAGTTAATGATCTCTTGCAATTTATGCCATTTCTAAATCTCTTATGTTTTATATAAATGATCTCCTTAGTTTTATTCTATCTTTTTCTCAGTGAAAAAGTTAATGATCTTTTGCAATTTACTCTTTAAGTTACTAATTATGTCTTTCATGTTTCATCATAACAGGCACAAAAGACATATGCTAGTTAGGCACCTATGATTGGTTCCATTCGCAAGATACTGCTTCCGAGTTTGATAGATTTGGTGGTAGTTCTCATGGAAAGGGTTATGTAGGAATGGTTCTGGTTGTTTCGGTATTGCTACTTCTAGCATCCATAGGTTGGGTTCTTCTTTTGAGGAATTGAGTTTTGGTAATTAACTTGATGAGTATTTAGTGCATGCAGGGGAAGATTTACGTGGAGTATGGATTCACGTGAACCCATGTACTCCTACCTAGATTATGTGAAGTACTGCAATTATTCTGATAAATTACTTCAACTCCGTTGATAACCATGTGCACCACTGTTAACCATGTCTTTAGTTTGAATCCCCGTCCTCTTTCATTTCACTAAAATCTCATTTTTCTATTGCTCTTTTGTTTTTCATGTCTTTTTCTGTTCTTGTTGTTTCGTTCTTTTCCTTTTTGGCTCCGGTTTTAACACTTGTCTTTTGTTTCTTTTTCCTTTCTTTGATATTTTTCTTTTGTTCTCCTTTTTGTTTGTGCTTTTATTTGTTTTCCTTCTATTCATTCTTATTATTAAAATCCTTGTTAAGTTGAAATATCCATCTCTACTAAGTTGTTCTCTATGTCATCTTTTAGCAACACTTGTACAAACATAGGTCACGTTTTTTCTCAATATTTTAATGGTCTCTCTCTTTTTGCCTTTCTCCAAATTTTTCTTTGATTCATATTTTTGGGGTTAGGAGGTGTGAATAAGAAATGAAAAGGTGTTTTCGCGAAAAGACACTAGGAAAAAGGATCTTTTTGATAGATTATGACTTTTTTAAATAGGTTGTGACTTTTCCTATACGTTGTGACTTTTCTAATACGTCACAATAAGCACCTCTTCAAACTCCCTTTTTGTTGGCTTTACATCCAGAGGGCTAGCCTTAGTTTTCTGGATGAAATTTCTGAACTTCTTCTGTAGATTTTCTAACAAATCGAAAATGTATCTAGTTTTTGTATGATTTGTTACCGTCTTTACATACGACAAAGTCGTTGGTGTTTGAGGTACTGTTACTCCGGTGACTGGTATATCCAAAATCTCGGATACAGTGAGGGAATCAAATTCCTTAAGGACACAAGGTGAATTCCGTGGATTCAAATATTTTAATTTGCATTCATCAGTTTTTCGTTTCTTTTGATTTTTGGTTACCAGTGCACCAGCCTAACACCAAGCAAATTCCGCTAAGAAATGAGACAGCACTAAATAACTACCTTCTACACTTCAAGCCTAATTCATGACTTCCATAACATCCCATCTCAGGGCATGTCCTCAAAAAGTTGGAGTTGTGTCATGTCTTGTCAAATCATCTCTCGCTAATACTTCTTTGATATACCTCAATCTCTCCTAAAAACATATTGTGGTCGGCCACTCACAACGCCTCACTGGGGCTTATGTGCACCTTTTCTTCATATGTTCGAACCATATCAGTCTCGTTTAGCTTATCTTGTCGATCATGGAGGCCACACACACCTAGTTCCAAAATATTTCCATTCTTAACACACAATAACAAAAATAGCCTTTAGTGGCATTAGATATGCACTTCAACAAGGAGCTTTAAAGCTTTTACCTTCAATAGTTAATTAGCATTGGATTTAATGCTTCTATAGGCTTTAAAAGGGGCATTTACGAAGTGCTAGAATGTAATTGTCACTAGTAATTGTCTCCAAAAACTCATATTTAATGACAATTAAGTTATTGCCGTTAATTAATTGCCACTAAAGATCATTTTTGGTGTATTGTTGTCATTATCTGTTCTACTATAACCACGAATCTACCTCAACATCCACATTTTGGTCACTCTCATATTTTGGAAAAAAAATTCTTAACTGACCAATACTATACCTCATACAATATAATCGGCTTAACCACCACTCTCACTCGGTAGAACTTTCCATGCGTCTACTTCACTAGTAAATGTATAATCCGAGGGTCCAAAGATTTTGATGCAAAGGAGGCCCAAAATACTCAAAATTTACTATTATTTATATGAGACAATCCAAGGACTTTGGTAGTCCTCACAAAAGTTTCCAACTTAATTTTAATCTTTTCAATTAATTACTTTTATGTCATGATTTTATCTTTTATAGTATTTTAATTAATTACTTAATCCTGTAATATTGTGACTTGGGGTTGATATAGATGAAGTTAATTGAGAAAATTGAAGAAAAGGTGTCATTTAAGTCTTGAATGAAGGATTGGTGGCATTGACCAACTTAAAGGGTCAAACATAATTATGAAACTTGATTAACTTAATTGTGGACTTGATTAATATTTTCAAAACTTTCTAATATTTTCAAAAATAAAAATCAACTCACACCTCTCTCCTCTCCAAATCAACCATCTCTCCTCTCTCTCGAGAGATAGTTTCTCCCAACCAACAGTTCCGCAAAGTTCTCCTTTCAATCCCCGGCAATTTCAACCTTCGACGATAAATAGTTGGACTATTTTGACTTTCAATCATCAATCAACGTGAAAGCCTTGCTCTCCGCCCACAACAGCTTCGTGTTCTTCATCGTCCCTTTTTTCTTTCACAAGTAAAATACTATGGCCTTTTTAGTTTTAAAGAAAAAGAGGAACTTGAATCAACTTCTCTTTTAATATTTGTAAACAATTTCAATATTTGTTGCTTCAATTTAAAATGTGATCTGAATAAAACCCTAATTTTTGATATTTCTTCTCTTCTCTTTTCGAAGTGAAATATGTTTTTTTGTTGTTTGTTGCATTTTTTGAAGTTTGATTTATGTTGTTTGTGTTTGTACAAGATAAACAACGTTATTGTTATTTTTGGTGTTGCTCCCATTGTTGGGTTAATTTATTCTTGTTCTTGGTAACAATGGTGATATTGTTGTTGTTCTATTGAAAAAAATCATGCTACTATTTTTTTTTTGCAACAGATTAACCTTCTGATGTAACAGATTAACCATCTGATGCAACAGATTATCCAACTGATGCAATATATTTATCATCTGATGCAATAGATTAATCATCTGATGCAACATATTTACCATCGGATTAAAAATTTAATGCAAAAGATTAACCATACGATACAACAGATTTAACATCGGATGCAACAGAGAAACCATCCGATTAAAAATCTGATGCAATAGATTAATCATCTAATACAATAGATTTACCATCTGATGCAACAGAGGAACCACAAGATTAAAAATCTAATGCAACAGCTGAGCGTACTATTGGATAAAATTCTATCAACTATTCAAACATGACATGTCCTAGACTTAATTTTTCCAACTGATCATTCATCTATCGAGATAGATGACCCTTCTATTTGAAGAATCTAAACAATATTGACTGTTCTAACATATCACTCATATGTTGCAATAAATGTGTGATCTGTTGAACAGACCAGTCTTCTATTTCAACAGATGAGTGATCTATATTTATTATTGCAACATATTACACATCTGTTGCAACAGGTTAGTTATATGTTGCAACATATGTGTGATCTATTGCACAAACCATTCATTTGTTTCAATGGATGAGTGATTTATTTTTATTGTTACAACAGATTACTTATCTGTTGCAACATGTTAGGTATATGTCTCAACAGATAACCTACCTATTGCAATGGATGTGTGATCTATTTTATATATTAGACATACTATTATCCTTTTTTAACAATGCATTAATCAATTATAATCTATTTATGTTCCAATTATTTTTAGATTATATGGATCCCAAAAGAATAGAAACCGAGTTACGTCCAAGTACAGGAACAAGTGAAGCAGCTATGCTACATCCACCACTCTATGAGCTTGCTTTTCAAGCGTTATCTCAATCAAAAGCAGAAGGTGATGAACATGGGGAAGAGAAATTTTTCAAAAGAGATGATCGAAACGCTAATAGCCCTTCCACCGAAAAGTTGGTCAAAACCTTTAGCACTGATAGTTATTCTGTGAGAATGCGGTGCGATGGTGCCATAGATTTAACGGACTATTTCGTGATTAAGTTAACCATGAGAAAATCTTTTGATGCCTTTAGAAAAATACTTCGAGGCTTATTTCAGGGATAGCTACTTTGGAAAATATCATGATTTGTTGTAGGACAATAATGCTTGTTTCTAAATGAGATAATGCATCAAAACCCACTAAACTTGTCTACACAACTTACTTTAGCACTTAAACTAAGCTTCTATTTATTTACCCTCTTTAACATCTTTAAAGTGAATTAATTTTCCCCTTATGCTGATGTAGCATTTTAAAAAATAAAAAAATAAATAAATGATACATCAGCATAAAGGGAAAATTAATTCATTTTAAAGATTTTAAGGGAGGTAAATAAATGGAAGTTAAGTTTAAGTGCTAAAGTAAGTTGTGGAGACAATTTCAGGGGGGTTTTGATGCATTATCTCTTTCTAAATAAAAATGATATATGATCTTCTCAAGCGTAGGTTTATGTATGAAAACAACAATAAGATGGTTGAGGTGTGGTTAAATTATTGTAGCATGCCTATTTGTTTTGGTTTGAACTGGACTAAACTTTTATCCTTCTCCTTCTCAAGTTATACATATTGTAACCCAAAAAAAATACTCCGCACACCCGGAAAAGGCAAATGCAAGTCGAGTGATCATGAAGACTTGAGGTCCCTTGTTGGTCCAAGCTTCAAAAATAAAAGTTTGATAGAAGCTTTAAAATGACTGTCAAGTATTTGTTGATTCCATTAGCACCAAAGGTAGTCAACTTAAATGGCTTTCCATGGGTTTTTATGGTAAATATTTCTTTTATTATGATACAATTTATTTTTTTAAAATTCAATAACGCTTTTGATTTATTGGCATTATTTTATAGGCTTAGGCGTTTGAAACCATTCCTTATTTTAGACAACAAGTGAACTATCAAGAAGAAGTTTCCTGTCCAAGAATCTTGAGATGTTTGTCGGCTAAATTGATAAAATCCAAAAAAAAATTATCTTTTCAAACACCCGAAGGATGCATTAAGTCTAATTCTAATTAAGTTTTTATTTTAATTAATGATTTTTTTGAATGATATAATCATCATTTTAATATATGTATTGATTTATGTAAGATTGTGCATCCGTCGCTTGTTTCGAATAATCAAGTGTTAAAGATGCCATTGTTTCTAAATTTACGGTTTGTGCAAACTTTATTGGACCCTAAGGTCATTGATAGAATAAAAATGTAATTGTTTGGAGCAACAACCATCACAAGAAATATAATTTTTGTGGGTTAGTGGTGATGGAGCTGTTGCTGGTGGTGGTGGTGCTATTTTCGGGGCGAATGATGCTCCTCTTACACTTTTTAAAATAAACAATTATGAGTATGATCATATTAGTTATACATATTTTTCCCCTACTAGCAAATGTTTGGTATTCAAATGTCAAGAATGCAAGGCGAAACATGATGTACTGATTAATATTATTTATGTCTTTATGATTTCTTTAAAGGAATTGACATCTAAGAGGGGTGTCATTCCATCAAAGAGAATTTCATATCCATCCATTCCATTAGATAATAAGGCTAAGAGGAGAAGGAAAGTAATTTCCAAGGCATAATCAAGCATAAAAAAAAAGCGAAATTATAACTCCGTTGTCTTTGTGTTGCACTATTGAAAAATGTACTATGGCCACGAGAGAGAAGCGTGAGCTGACGAAGGTGAATATATAACATCTATTCAAACTAACAAATAGAACATTTCTGTCTAACAGATGACACATCTGCTGAAAATTATCAAACAGCTATATACATCTATTGCAATAGTTGACTAATCTGTTGCATTTGATGCAGTATCTATTGCAACATATATCTCATCTATTTTAGCAAATCAAAGAACTCTAAATATTATTTTTACCAATAGATGACCTATATGTTGGAACAGATAGGTCATTTGTTAGGATAAATTAAATCAAGACTTCCTACTATTTCAGTTTTTTCAAACAGATGAGTCATATGTTGCAACAAATGGTTTATTCATTGGAAATTATAATACAGTTCTTCTTCGTGTTTTAATTTGTCCCCAAATATGATCCATATGTTGCGAAATAAAGATAATTTGTTTGCTAAAACATATGAGTGCTGCAATGTTTCAGTTTTATTTCCTCTTTTGCTACCAAATCGCGAATGAAATGGAAGCGGACATCAATGTGCTTTGTTCTGCTGTGAAAACTTGGATTCTTTGTCATGGCGATTGATACTTTGTTGTCACAGTTTATCTCTGTTGCACTTTCTTGCTTATGTTGAAGTTCTGCTAACATCCTTCTAAGCCAGATGGCTTGACAAGCTGCTGAAGTTACTGCAATGTACTCAACTTCTGAGGTTGACAAAATTGTTGTAGCTTGCTTGTTTGAACTCCAAGTCACCACACCTGAACCTAGAGTGAAAACATGAGCTGAAACGCTCTGTCTATCATCCAACGAACCAGCATAGTCACTATCAGTGAACCCACATAATCTAAAATTGGAAACTTGTGAATACCAAATACCATAGTCCATAGTTTCAGCGATATAACGTCGAACCCTTTTTTGTACTCCAAAATGAACCTTTGAATGTTGTTGCATGAACCTAGAAATGACACCAACAGAGAATACAATATTGGGGAGAGTGTGGGTTAGGTAAATCAAACCTCCAACTTGTCTTCTGAAACTTCTAGCATCATCCATCTCTGCTCCATCATCAAGCTGCAATTTTTCACCAACATTCATAGGTGTAACTGCAGTCTTGCAATTAAGCAAACCAAATTTAACGACAAGGTCCCTGGAATATTTTCTTTGTGATAGAAATATTCTATATTCAGCTTGATGGACTTCAAGGCCAATAAAGTAATGTAATAAACCCATATCTGACATCTCAAAGACATTCATCATTTGCGACTTGAATTCATCCACAAGATAAATAGAAGATCTACTATAAATAATATCGTTAACATAAAGGCAAACAATGATGAAATCAGTACCTTTCTTCTTTACATACAATGTGGTTTTATTCTCACTTCTCATATATCCCTTTTGTCTAAAGATACCCATCGATTTTGATATACGATGCTCGAGGGGCTTGCTTCAAATTATATAATGCCTTTTTCAGCTTGTAGACCTTTGTTTCATCGCCCTTCTTTATGAAACCTTCTAGTTTTGCTACGTAGACATCTTCTTGTAAGTCTCCATTGAGAAATTCTGACTTGACATCAAATTGATAAAATAGCAATCGTGACTGCATAGCCAATGCTAGAACTAGTCTAATAATTTTAAACCGAGTAATTGGAGAAAATGTTTTTGCAAAACCAATACCATATTGCTGCACATATCCCTTTTTCACAAGACGAGCTTTATTATTCTGTAGGCTCCCATCTGCTGCAAACTTTGTCTTGAAGATCCACTTTAAGACGATTGCATTTTTGTCTTTCAGTAATTCCACCATCTCCCATGTGCCATTCTTTTCCATAGAATTTATCTGTTCTACCAGTGCAATCCACCACTGTTCCTTTTCAGCTGCTTCTCCATAATGTGTAGGATCTAAAACAGTAAAACAAAATTGACAAGATGTATACATGTCATTAGCATACTTTGGATTCAGCTTTGTAGGCCTTGTTGATCTTCTTAATGGAATTGGCTCAGCTGGAGACTCTTCAAGAGTTGTAGATGAAGCTGAAGAAGATGAATCTGGGGAAGTTGTAGAAGATCCCGTTGCTATAGCTATAGCATTTGGTTGAATTGGGGGGGTTATACAATCAATATGCTTTGGATTGTGTACAATAACCAATAAAAATACACTTCTCAGATTTTTCATCCAACTTATGACGGAAGTGAGAATTTATCAAAGTATAAGCAATACAACCAAAAATTCTTAAATAGCTTGCAGATGGTTTTCTACCCCGCCAAGCTTCAAATGGAGTTTGATTTAGAACAACCCTTGGGGGAGACAGATTCAATAAATGGACTGATATCGTCATAGGTTCAGCCCAAAAATGATTCGAAAGTCCCTTTGCTTGCAACATGCATCTTGCCATCTGCACAACAGTGTGATTTTTCCATTCAGCAACACCATTTTGCTCCGGTTTTTATGTTGTTGTTAGCTCCCTGTGGATGCCAGTTTCTTCACAAAAGAAATTAAATTCCTTGTATAAGAACTCGCCGCCTCTATCAGTGCAAAAGGTTTTGATTGACAGACCACTTTGTTTCTCAATCATGGCTTTGAATTGCTTGAATTTCTGAAATATTTCTGATTTGCTTTCAAAAAAAATAGACCCAACTCATGCGACTATAATCATCAGTAAAGAGTAGAAAATAATGAATACCACCAAAAGATGTAGTATGCATAGCTCCACATAAATCAGCATGTATTAATTCAATACATTTTGAAGCTCTCCAAGCATTTCCAATAGGAAAAGATTTTTTAGTTTGTTTTCCATAAATGTATCTTTCACAAAATTCAATAGAATTAATTTTTGGTAGTCCAAGAACCATACCTTTATCAATGAGCAGTTTCAAGCCTTTTATGTTAAGGCAATTGTACCTCAGATGCCACAACTTTGAGTCATTCTTTGCAATTACAGCAAGGGCAAAATTTTCCATATTGAAAATATCCAGCGGAAACATATTATTTGGCGTCATGGTGATGCGAACCTTTTTGCCTGGCTTCTTATTTGTAATGACACACACATCGCCATCAAACCAAAGAGAATATCCATCAGTCATTAGTTTTCCAACACTTATCAAATTGTATCCTAGATCAAGTAAAAACTGAACATTATCCACAACTTTTACTTTGTCATGGCTAGTGTGGACAATCACCTTGCCTTTTCCTTCAACCTGCATCTCTTTTGTGTTGCCAAGTTGCACCTTCTTCCTTCACTTATCATCAAGCTCTTGGAACATAGATTTGGTGCCCATCATATGATTTGAACAACCACTATCTACAAACCATAAATCACTTATCTTATGATCTGTATCAACGCAAGCAAAGAGATAATTCTCTTCCTCATTTTATCCTACCGTAAAGTTTATTTTCTGGTTAGCCCTTATATGCCTGTAGCGCTGATAGTGATGCATTGACTGACATTTTTTTGGTTACTTTTCTCATTAGACTGCTTGTTCTTGTCATTCCTTCCTCTGCCTTGTCCATAACCACAACCATGACCACCGTGGAATCCTCTTCTTCCTCAGCCGCTTCTTGCTGGACCATTGTTTTCTTCATACTTAGTTGTAGCATCCTTCACCTGGAATGCGTTCTCTTTATTCTTTTTAGTAGATCGATTGAGTCTCGCCTCATGATCTTGAAGAGATCCTATCAATTCAACAAAGGAAAATACTGAAAGATCCTTAGACTCTTTAATCGCAGCAACTATATGATCAAATTTTGGAGTCAAGCTTCGTAGTATCTTTTCCACAATGGTCTAGTCAGTAACTTTCTCGCCATAGGTTCACATTTTCCTAACAATAGCCACTGCTTTGGACAAAAAATTAGCAATATATTCTCCGCTTTTCGTAATCAAGGTTTTAAAGTCACGCCGAAGTGATTGAAGTCTCACCACAATGACCTTTGAATCACCTTGAAACTCCTTCTGTAGAATGGACCAATTCTTCTTTGACGTGATTGCTACTGCAATTCTTGAAAAAAATACTATCATGGACAGCTTGCCAGATAATGTATGATTTCCACGTTCATGACTGTAAGATTCCCTTTTCCTTGTTCCACATCTTGTTGTGTGGATATAGTTTCTCCCTTCTAACATATTGAATTATTTCTTCATCCCATTTGAACCCAGAAACTAACAAATCCAATCTTGGGGCATCGAGATTTTATCCTATTTAGTGATATCATCGTACCTATCCTTGAAATTTTTGTAGAAGTTGAGGTCCATTATCCTATCGGAAAGTATCTTATGCTTTCGGGTACGCTAACTGTCTACCCCTCAGGAGGCAGGAAATTTATTCAACATACTGTGATATAAGAAGTCAATTTTTAAATAGGTTAGTAATTTTAAAAAAAGGAAAACATTGTGGAAAGATTCAATGGATAGTCCATCTGTTGTAGAGGATTCTTTGAATCTATTCATAAATTACCAATAAAATGCAACTTATGCAATAGATGAGTAGTATGTTGCAAAAAATCCACCACCAGTTGCACCAAAAAGCCCAGTTATTGGAACAGATGTGTCATCTGTTGCATAGCTTCTTCTTTATGGAGCAGATTAGAAGGCTAGGCTAGGAAAAGTAAACTTGCTTTTGTCCACATACCACATACACATATATGTCATACTCTTAAAGTCGGGCAGAAAAGTATGCATGGGGTGATCTTGTGCTCCTTGCTTGCCATTCTTGGCCCATCGCAGATTCCTTTCGTCTTTGGCGCCATGTTCCGAATATATGTTAACCTTCTTTAATGGCCCATGAACTTCAACAACCTTTTGAGAGGGAGGAGTTGCAATTCTTTTTATTTTTAATTCGGGAGTACTTGGTTACTTGCTCTTTTCTTCCTCCAGTTATTTTTAATTAGAGAGTACTTGGTTACTTGCTCTTTTCTTCCTCCTAACTGTTACTGTAGGAGTGTATGGCTCCCTCATCTTCTTGAATGGTATGACACCTCTCTTGGATTTCTATTCCTAGGCAACTTTAGCAATAGCCTCTACTTTTTCAAAGATTTTATCCTGTCTGTCCTTTCACTCTTCGCATTTGCAATGAGAACATGAGGGTGAAGAAAAGTGAGAGGGACCACTGAAAGGGAGAAAGGGACGGGTGTAAGAGTGAGAGGGACCTGTATAAGGGTGAGAGAGACCTATGAAAGGGGTGTTTTAAGACATATTTATTTTTTCTTGAGCAGCAAGATGCTCATCATCACAATTGGAAGCAACATCAACATCAGCATGCCTCTCACCAACATCAATAATTCCACCAGAAACACCCCCCTGTTGCAACTTCAACATCAGCATGCCAAATTTATTTGTTCTTGAGCATCAAGATTCTCATCATCACATCTGGAAGCAACATCAACATCAGTATGCCTCTCACCAACATCAATAATTCCACCAAAAACACCCCCAGAAGAAGCACCTATTGCAGTAGGTTGGTCATGAAGAGCATCAATATTAGGCTGATATTGCCTAACAACTCTTCTTATTGTTGTTGCTCCAATCAATTCCTTCTTTATTAAATTCACCATTGGGTCTGCTAATGTGTCAATAAAACCTAGAGTAATAAAAGAAGTCATTCCTAAATCTTGCTCAGTTGGCACGATCTATATATACACAACCTATAAAAAAGATAGATACATTTAAATCATATAATAATTTGCAGTCATTTTGGTTACATGTTAACACAGACAACTTATGCAACATATTATATTTTTGTTGCAACAGCTGATCAATTTGTCACAACAGATTAACAATATATTATATCAGATACCCATTTGTTGCTTAATTTGTAGTAGATGGGTAATTTGTTGAGTCGGCTTCATATAACCAAAGCAATAGATAGGTAATTTGTTGTGACATATGAATCATTTGCCACAATAGATTACCCATCTATTGTAACTGTTGTAGTAAATGGGTAGTCTATTACAACAGACGACCCTTATGTCATAACAGATGGAACAACTGTTTTAATATATTTCTTTGGGTCAAACTATTTTACTTGAAAGAAGATGTGTTGCATCATCCGGAGGCTTAAATAGACCAGCCTCCTTAATTCTTGTGATGCTCTTTGCAGACAACCACCTAAGGATCCTTGGATAAGAAACCTATTTGGGTAATACTTGACTTACTTTAGGAAGGGAGGAATGAATTCAAATGCCCAAGTCTAAAAAATATAAAAAGAAAGTAAGAAAAAAAATAATTATTCAATATAAATTAATGGACGAAAAGAAAATAGTGATTAAATTTACCGTGAAAGCCCAAGGAAAGCCATATAACATAAGCGTCTTTGGGGATAGCTTCATTAGTAAATATTTGGCAGTCAAGTTGTAGCTGTCATATCCCCAGGGATAATTGCTAAATTTCTAAAAATCTGCAGCAAGCTTCAACAAATCATCTTCTATGACTTTGTTGGCGTCTCTTGCCAATGTAGCGGAATGGGTAGACCAAGCTAAGCACAATTTCTCCTTGTACTTCTTTGATATGGTTTTATCCTTGAGATGTTTTAATAAGTTATCTTCTTTGTACCCACTTCCGGCAATGTCCAAGAACCAATTTATTTTTTCCTTGCGTTTGTTGGTTTTGGTGGGTGGTCGCTCGGACAATGCCTTCCCTCTATTTGATGGAGGTGGTTAGGTTTTCCTACTTGCTTGGACATTTTGCGGGATGTTTCCTTGATGAGAGGTTTTTCTGGACGATCACATCTCAAGCCTGTCACTATGACAAACTCTTTCAAGCCTAAACAAACTGGCATACCACAGTAGTTGATCCGGATTTCATCCATCTTTTCCCCCCTCCTTTGATTCTTTATCATCCCCCATGTACTTGATTCTGCACTTGAGAAGATCATAGACCATGATCATTTGAAAACAGGAAGTGTGGTCCTCAAGCAGCTTAAGAAAGTGTCCAAAGCAGCTCTTCTTAAAATGTTTGTCTACGTTTTCATTCTTTATAGTTTTCCTAAAGTCATCAAAAGATTTCTCCAACTGACATTTAAGTACAAAATCACCATTTACTTCTGCAGGGTCATCTATCGACATCGTAACTTGAAATCTGTTAATGCTAATATTTTTGACAATCTCATTCTAGGATTTTGATATTAATTCACACCCCATTGGTGATGAATTATCATCATGTTGATCATCATCCTCTTTCTCACTTTCTTTTTCCTTATTTTCTTGTTTATCTTCTTTTTCTTCCTCCTAACTTTCATTTTACTCATCAACATCTATAGACCCTTTTCCACCTCCCTCAACATCATTTTCATAGCTTTCCTCAACTTCGCTTTTCCCTACTGAGATTGTTCAGGAAGCTCCTCTGAATCCATTAGTACTCTAGCCTTTTTTGTTAGGTGGTAAGAAGTTGATCCACTTTCATTTCTTTTCTATTGGGAGACCTGTTTTACCGATAAAAAACTGAAAAATAAAAAATACATTACAATTGATGTATACATAATTTTTTTAAAAAAAACATTGCAAACACCACCAAAACCGACACCACCAACAGCCACCACAAAAACCACCAATACCGACACCACCAACCAATACCACCAACACTACCACAAACACAACCATTGCCACCACGACGACCACCAACACCAACACCAATACCCATCACCACAACCACCAACAATACTACAAACATAATCGAACAATACCACTATAATCAACGAAACACTGCGACAAAAACTATTGTTTTCTCAGTTCTTCCTATGATTTTAGCATCAAAACTAGAAATTATTAACCGATTCTCAAAGATAATATAAACAAAACTCTTCTTTTTCATCATTAACTAAAAATCCCTAATTTTTAGAAAAAAACAAATGTAGAACTCTTCTCGAACTCTATTACCTATGAAGATAGATAAAACGACAGATACAAGAAAGAATGAAGTCCAAAATAAATGAATTTTGCTAACCCCCTCCCCCCCCCCCCAACAAAAAAATTAAGGCTTTTTCAAGAAATTTTTTTTGGATTCTTTTTGAGTTGCTGTCGTGGATTCTTTTGGAGTTGCTGTCATGGTTGCTGCCGGAGGTTCTGCTGGAGGTTCTACCCTGGGTGCTGCCTAATAGGGGTGTACAGACCAAACCATCAAGTAAAATAAAATAGACAAACCAAACCAAACCTGACACTAGAATAATCAGAGAAACACGAAACAACTCCAAAACAATCCGCAAATCTTAAGGATCTGAGGACCTTTTTGGAGACCACTCTCGAATTCACTACCAACAACAAAAATACAAGATATAATGGTGTGTTTTAACCCAAAATAGAAACAAAAACAACAACAAAAATAACTCAAGATGATAAACAATAAGACACATAATTCGGAGTTAACAATAACAACAAGAACACAAAATTACAACACAAACAATAAACAAGATTACAAGAAGGTAAAAGGATATATAGATAGACCACATCAAGGTATAATCTTAAGAATCCAAGAATGGACAATATTGGACACTTAACACAACACACAACAGTAAACCTATCTCTTACAAAGATACAAGATTGGATTCCATCTCCCAAGCATCAATGTTTCCAAGCAATTTACAATCAATAGCGATTCCACACTAGATCTTGTCCTTGTTTCGGTTGGTGGATTTTCCAAGACCTAACTATGGTGTTTCAAGTCTTACAAGACTTACAAATATCATCCAAAAACTGAGTGAATAATCCCTAATATGTTCCTTACATATTACAAAACAAATAGAAGTTAAAATGACCAAAAAGGCCATTCAAGAATGGGCACCCATTTAGTGTAATTTATGGGCAGATTTGGGTGCATTTTGGGCCTCTTTTACACTTCAATTGCACATGTCAAGGCTCGGGTCCAACATGCATTCTCCTAATTCCATATCCATAATTATTTCCGTATCATCCTCTCCATCTTGAGAGGAATTTGTCCACACATTCACGGCTTCACCTTTTTCAGTTGGTCACTTCAAAGAAAACCTACTCAAAACAATCCGCAAACCAGTCACAAAAACAAGTAAAAAATAGTCCACAAAATCATGAAGAATCTGAGGGCTCAATAACAACAAGTCTTAGCCAAAATCTTTATTTTGAACCTTGGCTTCCTCTCCATATTAAGCCTTGTCATCAATCTTATCCGAAACAAGTCTCCTACAATCATACAAATATTATAGTAGTATCCATATCCTTCATGTTTCTTTCTACCATACTCCTGTACATGGATATATCAGTTTTGGTGAAGTGAAGTTTCGGTTGAGAAGAATGATTTGGTAAGGGGGAGCTTCGGTTGTGGAGCTTTGATGGGAGAAAACTATTTTCCAAGTCCCTCTTATCAAATTGCGGGGGAAGTGACTTATTTAGGTGTCGAGCTTGAGGACATTTGTTGGCTTGGCTTATGTCTATGTTATTTAGTAGTGGTCTTGGAGAGTTGATCATTTGAGGTAAAGCTCCGGGAGTAAAAACATGAGAGTTTCTTCGGCTCTCCACTCGATCCAACCTCTCAAGTATAGTAGACATATCTAAGCTCATTTTGTTAAGACCCGCATTCTCCTTAGCTATTTCTTGGGAAATAGAATCAAGGTGGGATAAAATGGTGTCCATTCACCTACAAAAATAGAAAACACATTAGTTGTACAAAAACATCCCACTCTTTGTTTTTATTTCATGACTTTTGGATCCCTCACACTCAATCTCACAAGTGTTGCAAGCTTTCTTTTACTCCGAGTGGTGTTGAAAGGTGAATCCAACGTTGACAGGGACTCCAAGGAGTATGAAAAATACAAGGACATATTACAATGAGTAAAAATAATTAAGACTCACAAAGGAAAGTTAACACGAAGAATAGGTTCAAAACTATTTTACAATCTAGTAAATGATCACTAGCTTATAAATTAGTATTGGAATCAACAAAAGAAACAAAGAAAACAACAAATTGAAACTAAAAGATCAAAAATTGAGCTTAAAAATTTTGTCGTATGAACAGTAAAACATGACGTGGAAACAACATTTTGGTTCAGTTTTATCAAGTTGTTAATTTCAAAATTTCATGTCTTGGTCAATTTTCAATTTGAACCTTTGGTGGAAATTGTTCAATGGAGGGAAATACAAACTATTCTTTGGAGCTTCTTTTCAATTCAAAATTTAAGTCTCAAATGTCTTTGACTAGACTTGTACAACACTTAAAACATGGACCCTTGTTTTATAGAAAAGTGGTAGATATGTGATGTAAAGTCTTTCGGTGATTAGGGGTCTTTCAAGATTTAACAAGTTCTACACCTTGTATTTCACTATAACACCCCGATTTTCTGAACCGGAATGCTACACCGGTGCTCATGACCCTAAAGGACCACAAGCTAACCCATGACTGATATCTTTACCTGTATACTATATAATATATCATTAAATGTGGAAACATGAACATTAAAGGCCATAAGGTTCGAACTGAATAAACGTCTAATAACAAAATATCTGAAAAAGGTGTAACAATACCAAAACAAGTCATAAATACTGAAAATAATGAGATCTAAATATCTAATCTAACATCTACTCTGAAATCCCTAACTGAACTTATTAAGGAGTTGAAGGAACATGTCTCTAACTAACTCCATCTAGAAACTGAATAGTAAATGTAGAAATAATCATATCGTCCTTGAATAAGAAGGACTCACAACAAACTCTGAACACTGTAATGCTACTGCTAATTTGGAGCTCGTGCCTCTGAACCTATGGTGTAACATAAGAGAAATCACCATAGCGCAAATGCATCAGTACTTCTGAATGTACTGAGTATACGAGTGAGGTAAGCTAAATGCAAAGGGTTATATGCGTGAACAATTCTAACTAATTTAAACGTGAGAATACATACATGCATAAACAACTATAACTGAACTCGTGATGATGCTGACTACTGAGTCTAAATGCTGACTATTTCTGACATTTCAAATTATGAAGAACGGGTTTGAATGACTATGTCTAACAGTCCTGAAATAGAATACTGGTAATGTGAGATATGATAACTGATATAGCTGATATAACTATAATGGACTAATCGATATAACCGACACTAAGTGACTGTATCTGACAGTTTAAGTTCTGATAGAACTATCTGAGTTCCGTTCTACTTGGAGTAACTAAATCTGAGATCAGTCCTATCTAGCGGGTGATCATGAGTATATGAAATAAGGATGATTTGACTTAGTCTGAGATTAGTCCTATCTAGCGGGTAATCTCTAATCTAATAATTCTGATATTGATTAATCATAGATAAGATCATTCCTAGCTTATGGGTGATATTGAAGTATATTTACAATGATAAGCATTGATTGTCTCTAATTGTACTGAATTTGTACTACTGAATTGAGTTGACTGTATTTGACAGTCCTGAATCTGTAACTAAAATTATGGGAAGTATTCATCTAACCAATATGCCCCAAGCTAAGATGACTGGGGTCTAATCTCTGCCCTGATTGGAAGGGTGTCAGTACTGCGCCACCAGTAAAGAAATCTACTATGGAGTCAGTCTTAATCTAGCGGGTGACTCTTGGGATTAGTCCAAGCTAGTGGGTGAGTCCCCATCCGTAGGCTCACTTGGTGCTGAATCCTAATCCCATCTGAAAGACACTGAACTAAATAACTAGGTTAAACTGAATAACTGAACTGAACTGATTAGATGAACTGATACTGATTAACTAGACTGATACTAGTGTCATTTTTTAGCGGAGCTAAACTAAGTTTACTGGATTCCGATGACTGACAGAATGTACTGAGTTCTTAGTACTGGTAGAGAGTAATGAAGTTATTGAGATTGACTTCGAATACTAAGGTTACAAATATTAGTGAGTACTGAGATCACTGAGATTACTGAACTACTGATTATAGACGAATTTATACGCCTAAAGTACTATATTTCACCCATATTTTAGCTAAGTTTTGAGGACAAATTATATAATTCATGCACTTTTAGTCCTGTTTCCTGTAAGTGAGCTAACGAACATGATTAGCAAGTTTTCAGGTATAAATGATGCAGAATTCAGCATTTCATGGATAACTTGATGCCAAAGAAAGCTTCACGAAGGACGGAAGGGGAATCTTTGACGCCAAGGACCAAAAGTGGCACATGGAAAATCTGTCCCGGGCAAAAACAACAATTTTGAAGACTTTGGGGACTAGCAGTAACTTATTAGGATTAGGATAATAATACATTAACCTAGTAGGATTGGGTTAAGTAATGCATTAGCTTAGTAGGAATAGGACATGGGTATTAATACCCTATTTTGCTAGAGATTTTCATCAATTCACCCATTCATCCATCCACCCATCCATCCTCCTATCCATCCACTCATCTACAACTCAAAACAATTTGCTTTCAATTAATTCTTAATTACTTTCTCTTCATCTATTCGATTCTTAATTTCCACAACAAGAGAAACGCTATTCTAAAAGAAAATCACGCCACAAGCACTACCAAACAACACTACACGTGAGATCTTTATTTTGGTATAATAATAATGTCTATTGTGATTTCCATCGCACTCATGAATAGCTAAACTTCTCTGTTGCGGTTATGGAAGCCTTATGAGATACTATCTATTGCTATGAGTTTGTGAATTCGTGACACGTGTGCTACTTATATCATTATTCTCTTCATCTTAATCTAAATTCTTTGTGGTTGCAAACGCATAGAATACGCCAGTATAGCATTAAATTGTTCAAAAGAAAAGTTATATGTCTTGAAAAGAGATAATGCCAAGGTAATAGGGTCCCATCCCCTATTAAAAAGTTAGTGCCGTAACTGGATTAACCTCTTGGAGAATTTGTACCATTAGATACTCTTTAAGCTCGAAAGAGTTAAAGTGAAATTATCCTTGTTTAGGTCGAAAGATGCTTGGATTTACCATCGAATACAATTCTCTATAAGCACATGCATGTCTGAATTCCGCATAACTCATAGCCAATAGAGACGTAAACTCAAAAGGTGGACATAACCCCAACTTCTCAATTCTCATTGTTTTACATCTTACCAAACATTCTTTCTTTTTACTTTGCTATTTTCCGTTTTTACTTTATTACTTTGTGTACATTATTTTGCACGATAAAATCCCCCCTTTTTACGAGACTTGCACCAAAAGTCTAGTAATCTTTGCTTACTTGTTGACCAAGCTATTCCCTGTGGGATCGATACCCAACCCAGTTGGGTTCTATATTTGACTACGACCGCTTTACACTCTTACGAGAGCTGTAGATTGAAGGTTATCAAAAATTGGCGCCGTTGCCGGGGAATACGAGTGCCAATTAAGTTTGTGATAATTACTAGACCCTTTGGTCAAAGACTCTCGTACTTTTACTTTTAGTTGTTGTTTTTATTTTATTTAGGTTCTGTTGACAGAATGGATGCACCACAAGAAATTGAAAGAAGGGCTGCTCAACAGGAGCAGGCTAGATTAGCTGCGTTGGCCGCTGCTCAAGTGCACCAACAAAATTTTGATAACCTAGGTCGTGCAACAAATCCCGATGATGAGGACCTAGGCAATGAGGAGCTACTAAACCGACGGCATACTACTGAGATGGCGGCACCCATGCAGAGGAGAGATCGTCAAGCGCGATTGAGGCCTGATCGCCGAGCTGTGCAAATTCATTTTGATGACGATAACGATGATTTGGATGAAGCTGGTGCCACAGGAGCCATTATTCTGCCACCCTTGGCACCTGGAGCAAAGTTCAATATCACTAGCACCATGGTTCAGCTTTTTCAACTCAAGGGATTATTTGGTGGACTAGCAGGCGATGATCTGAATATGCATCTGATCAACTTTATTTCTACATGCAAGTCATTTGACAATCCTGGCGTTGGGCAGAATGCAATTCGATTACGGCTATTTCCATTGTCTCTGTCTGGGGAGGAAACTCTATGGTTACATGGGCTGACTCCTGATTCCATTACAAATTGGAGGCAATTGAAAGACGCTTTCCTAGATAGATTCTTTCCGCCATCCAAAAGAACACAATTAAGAGATGAAATCAGTAACTTTCGGCAGCTTCCAATCGAAGCCCTCCATGAAACATGGGAGAGGTTCAAGACGAAGCTTATGAGGTGCCCAAACCATCACATGACCAATGTCCACTTGATGGAGATATTATACAGAGCTTTGAATTCGGTGACTAAGCCAGTGGTAGATAATGCGGCTGGAGGATCATTCATGGACCTCACCTTTGGTCAGGCAAGCAATATGCTAGATCGGATGATGAAGCAAAGTAGATCTTGGCATACCAGGGATTCTGAGGTAGCAAGCCCCACTTTATCTATTGGCATGACTGCAGACCAAAGGAGAAGAGAAGAAGAACGCGACCAAGATATGGCGCACATGAAAACACAAGTGGATCTTCTTACAAAGCATCTATTATCAGGGAAGACCACAAAAGTCAAAGCTGTTGCATCAAAATGAAGAAACGAATCTGATTCGGAAGAAGAAGCCAACTACTTGAACAATCAGGGGGGTTTCCAAGGCAATGCCCAAGGAAACCAAGGTCGGAACTATTATGATAGATCTGGAATCAAGGACCGTGATCAAGGTAGTTGGAAGGATAAGATTGACAGAAGTGGTCTGTACGTTCCTCCAGGAAGACGTGATGCCACTGCATCTGGTTCCGAAAGTATGGAAGATATGATGGCTAAACTATTGAAAGGATTGGAGGCAACAAGCGCGGGAGTAACGGAGGTAATACATGATTTGTCCTTGATGAAGCAATTGGTTGACTGACATTCCACTTCAATAAAACAAATAGAGCAGCAACTGAGCCAACTTTCAGCAACACTCAATCAAAGAAAGGCTGGCACTTTACCTAGCGACACTATGCAAAATCTAAGGAACGACGGAACATGCATGGATATTACTACCAGGAGTGGTAAGGTGCTGGAAAAGTCATCCCAAAGCAAGCAAGTGGCTGAAAATAAGGAAGATGATGACGCCATAGAAGCTGACCAAGACGTCCATGATGTCACCCCTAGTAGGTTGCAGCCTGAAACTACCAAAATTCGAAAGCAAGAGGAGAAGAGAGCCATGGAGAAAACAATTCCATATCCACCACCACCTTTTCCTCAAAGACTGAAGAAGCAGGCAGATGATACAAGGTTCAGCAAATTCATGACGATGTTAAAACAGCTGACTATTAATGTTCCGTTGGTGGAGGCACTAGAACAAATGCCTGGGTATGCAAAATTTGTGAAGGATCTTTTGACAAAGAAGTGGGTGGTAAGCTATGAGCCAGCAGATAATGTTCACCATTGTAGTGCAATCGCTACAAGATCGCTAGTTCAGAAAAAGGCCGACCCTGGTGCCTTCACTATTGCTTGCACTGTTGGATCTTTGAACTTTGCCAAGGCATTATGCGATCTGGGTGCTAGCATCAATTTGATGCCACTGTCCATCTACAGGAAGTTGGGGTTAAGCGATCCGACACCAACCAATATGAGGCTCATGATGGCTGATAGGTCGGTAAAACGACCTGTGGGTATCTTGAATGATGTGTTGGTGAAGGTTTCTTCATTCATGTTTCCTGCAGATTTTGTTATTCTGGATTGTGAGGTGGATTCTGAAGTTCCCATAATCTTGGGACGTCCTTTCCTTGCAACAGAAAGTGTGCTTATTGACATGAGAGCTAATGAGCTTTTATTTCAGTGGAATGACGAAGTGGTCCGCTTTGATATATGCAAAGCAATGAAGCAGCCCAGCGATATGGCTGTGTTCTTCGTAGCTTATGAGGATAAGAAAGCATTATCTATAAAGAAACAGCTTACTGTTGAGCCATTGTCTGCTACGCTACTAAATGTTGAGCATGAGGACGATGAAGATTATAAAGAAACTATGCGTGCTCTAATAGAAATAGGGTCCTATTCTCATACTCCTAAACAGCCGGACCTTAATCTTAAGAATCAACCATCATCAACAGCGAAGACTTCCATTGAAGAGCCACCAGTGCTAGAATTGAAAGAGCTCCCCAATTATTTATAGTATGCATACGTAGGAAGTGGAAATACACTACCGGTAAGTATGGCGGATGATTTTAGTGAACAGCACGTAGAGGCGCTAATCTCTGCTGTGATGAGCAATAAGAGAGCTATGGGTTGGACTATTGATGATATAATTGGTATCTCTCCTAAGGTATGTATGCACAAGAGTTATATCGAAGAAGATTGCATGCCTACAAGTAAGTAACAACGTTGTCTGAATCCATTCAGAAAATGATCCCCATCTATCTCGATGAAGACTAAGTAATCGGGATAGCTATGTCGTGCCGCGACAATAAATCAAGCGCTTGGTGGGAGGCAACCCATCGTTTTTAAATGCTCTTGTTGTTTTTGTTTTCTTTGGATTTTGTCAATCCACGACCAAAACTAAAGCGCTTGATGGGAGGCAACCCATCGTTTTAATCATTTTTTTGTTTTTGAGTGAATGTAGGTACAAGAGGTGTAAAAGAGGAGATTGGTTGCAAATTTTGATTTGGAAGAATTGCATTTTGAAGGTGATAAGTTAGGAATGAAGAAGCAAAAGGCTATAGGTTAGGCATTGCCTATGAAAACATAGGCAAAGAACAAGGCAAGGCCTATGTAAATCTAGGCCACGAAAAAGGCAAGGCCTACGCTATGGCATAAGCTTTCGGATTCTAGAGTGCCATAGCATAGGCGCCGCCTATGCTCAACAATGCTTTGCAAAAGGCGCCGCCTATGCTCAACAATGCCATAGCATAGGCGCCGCCTATGCAAAAGCATTCTGCTCAACTAGGCAAATCATTAGGCATGGCCTATGCTATGACATTCTGCTCAACTAGGCAAAGCATTAGGCACCACCTATGGTCACTTTTGGTCTCCAAATCTGATTCCAAATGGGTCAAAACCCGACCCAAGCTTGCCCTATAAATAAGAACCTTAGTCTTAGACAAAAAAACACATTGCAAATCATACCTAAACATCGCCTACCTCTCCAAATTCTCTCAAAAATTTTCCTTTTGCTCTCTTTACTTTAAAAGAACATCTTCCAAGGCCATCAACCAAGTAAGTACTTCTTTGTTCATCATTTATACTCCGTAAGTACTAAACTACTACAACTATAATGAATTGTTAAATCTTGAAGTAGTAGTAGTTATTTGAATGTGGTTGATTTGTTGTGATACAACTAAGTGAGTGAACAAAATGTGAGGATGATCTTGACTTGTTTCCAACTTGTATTTAATTTCGATACACTATCATACTTTTACGGAATCAACATGGTCAAGATGATTGCATAATCTTGTAACTTGAAAGCTTGCATGCATTGAATGACTTGTTCATTGAGATGAAAATCAGGGTTAACTACAAACATAAGATGTTGTGATTATTTCTATGCCATAAACTGATACAATATCTATGTAGTAGTTTTTGATGCATTAGTCCAAGACATGAAAACATAAGTCAAGATTACATGCAATAGAATTTAAAAGGATAGTAAGATGACATGAAAGTATGACTGCGTTGAACATATGGTTGGAATATATCACCTAAATGTATGTCGATGAAGTCTGAGTAATCAACAGCATTCACTTAATTAGTTTGTGTCAACAAATTAAGTGTGGGGTGGTGCAACTATTTTCTGTTTGTTGATTGAATCTTCCGAGATGAGTCTAACATGACTCTATTGAGATCTCAGGTACAATGGCACCAAAAGACAAGAAAAGCAACCACTTCACAAAAAGGCCAGAAAAAGGGAAGAAAAGAGAAAGCTGAATCCTCCGTACTGCAAATACCTCGACGTACTCTTGGAATCAAGTTGGGTACTTATGAGGAACTTCTGAGGATGACGACTCCAATGATGATTTCGACGAAGTGGGTATGACCCCAGACATAGAGGAGGAGTCTGACTAACCAGGTTCTTCTTATTTGTTTTCCACTGAGGGCAGTGTGTCCCGTCTAAGTGTGGGGTGCTGGTATTTGCATGCTATACTTCTTTATCTGCATTTGCATTTACATTTGTTTTGTTTTTTTAGTAGTTAAATTTTTTTTAGTCAAATGTTTTTTTAACTTCGCATGAAATTATTCTAATAGGCAGCATGAGATTATGACAAGAGTTTGTGATAAAGTCATGACTATTGAGACGTTTAGGCTCTAATTGTGACTCACTATGTGATAATTGTGTGGTTCAGTTCCTTCATCTGTTGGGTCAAAAGTCTATACTTCTCCCAATAAAGTTGACCATGTTCCTTGTGTGTGTGAGATAATAGTATATTCTATGTTTGTGGCTGATGCTAGAACTTGCCTGGTGTGTGAGTGAAGCGAAAATAAAGAATGTGAGTTTAGGAGATGATTTAGGCATTTCTTTGGCAATCTATACTTGTGTAACTTCTTTTTACCTACCCGTGGACATTATCCTAGTTAACCCCTTTTGAGCCTTTAAGCCTATTTTCTTTGACAGCCTCATATGTAAGCCTAATCCATTTTTTTTTCAAGACCATAATTTGATCCAAATTCCTAAGTGCTTTAAATTGAAAGAGTAATGTGACAAAATAAGAGGAAATTGGGTGAGAGTAATGCCTTAGAATGTATTGGTTCTTGTATTCGTTATGAAAAAAAATTGCTATCATAGAGGTGTGTTATGAAAAGAAAATTGATGAAAAATAAAAAGTTAATTCTGTTCAAAATTGACAAACAAAAGAGGTGAGAAAAGGTGGTAGATTAAAAGAAAGTAGAGAGGTTGTTTGAAAAGAAAGTATTAATGGCATAATGTGATGTATTAAAGCGCTCAGGAACATAGTCACTATTTCTGGCCAAAATAGTCCTACCCGTCCCTTAGCCTACATTACAACCTGTAGAAGACCTATTTGATCCTAAGCTTAGCATTCTGATATTTAGTGGAGCATTACACTAAGGGCAAGCCTATGGTTATCAGTTGCAACATATGAATTCTTTGTGAGAGTGAGAGCAAGGATAATCCTATACCCATGTTCGAAATATAAACAATACTTGTGAGTGATTATGGGTAGTATATGGTGAGACACACATGATAGATGAGTTTTGGATAGTTGTGTATGATTCTTTGTGCCTTGACTTTTGAATATGAGTTGACCACCATCATGAGTCTATGTTAGAGGTTAAATTGTTTCTACTAATGATCAGAAAACTACTCTTTGTTGATAATTGTTGTGCTTGTCTTGATGAATATTTTGTGTTGTTACTGTGAAACCCTAAGTAGATGTTTAGATGGACATGATATTTTGTTCGAGGATGAACAAACCTTTAAGTGTGGGGTGTTGATGATAGGCGAATTTACACGCCTAAAGTACTATATTTCACCCATATTTTAGCTAAGTTTTGAGGACAAATTATATAATTCATGCACTTTTAGTCCTTTTTCCTGTAAGTGAGCTAACGAACATGATTAGCAAGTTTTCAGGTATAAATGATGCAGAATTCAGTATTTCATGGATAACTTGATGCCAAAGAAAGATTCACGAAGGACGGAAGGGGAATCTTGGACGCCAAGGACCAAAAGTGGCCCATGGAAAATCTGTCCCGGGAAAAAACAGCAGTTCTAAAGACTTTGGGGACTAGCAGTAACTTATTAGGATTAGGATAATAATACATTAACCTAGTAGGATTGGGTTAAGTAATGCATTAGCTTAGTAGGAATAGGACATGGGTATTATAAATACCCTATTTTGCTAGAGATTTTCATCAATTCACCCATTCATCCATCCACCCATCCATCCACCTATCCATCCACTAATCTACAACTCAAAACAATTTTCTTTCAATTAATTCTTAATTACTTTCTCTTCATCTATTCGATTCTTAATTTCCACAACAAGAGAAACGCTATTCTAAAAGAAAATCACGCCACAAGCACTACCAAACAACACTACACGTGAGATCTTTATTTTGGTATAATAATAATGTCTATTGTGATTTCCATCACACTCATGAATAGCTAAACTTCTCTGTTGGGGTTATGGAAGCCTTATGAGATACTATCTATTGCTATGTGTTTGTGAATTCATGACACGTATGCTGCTTATATCATTATTCTCTTCATCTTAATCTAAATTCTTTGTGGTTGCAAACGCATAGAATATGCCAGTATAGCATTAACTTGTTCGAAAGAAAAGTTATATGTCTTGAAAAGAGATAATGTCAAGGTAATAGGGTCCCATCCCCAATTAAAAATTTAGTGTCGTAACTGGATTAACCTCTTGGAGAATTTGTACCATTAGATACACTTTAAGCTCGAAAGAGTTAAAGTGAAATAGTCCTTGTTTAGGTAGAAAGACGCTTGGATTTACCATCGAATACAATTCACTATAAGCACATGCATGTCTTAATTCTGCATAACTCATAGCCAATAGAGACGTAAACTCAGAAGGTGGACATAACCCAACTTCTCAATTCTCATTGTTTTACATCTTACCAAACATTCTTTCTTTTTACTTTGCTATTTTCCGTTTTTACTTTATTACTTTGTTTACATTATTTTGCACGATAAAATCCCCCCTTTTTACGAGACTTGCACCAAAAGTCTAGTAATCTTTGCTTACTTGTTGACCAAGCTATTCCCTGTGGGATCGATACCCAACCCAGTTGGGTTCTATATTTGACTACGACCGCTTTACACTCTTACGAGAGCTGTAGATTGAGCGTTATCAACTACTGAGATTACTGAGGTTACTGGATTTTCCTGAGTCACATGACAGACTGGATTCTATAGATCATGGCTTGACTGAGAGTATTGTGATAACATGACATAGTTCTAGGCATAGAGATATATTTTTGGGTACGAATACCCCCAGGACTCGATGGAAGGAAACTGACACAACATGACTGACTTTTTTTTATAAGAGTGGAGTCCACAATTCAAATTATCATAAGTAGGGGATATATAGTTCATGTAGTTCTTCAACATCTTAAGCATGGTATGAAATTTATATTAAAGTATATAGCTAACATGGACTTGTCATTTAGATATCATGGAACCATCTAAACATGAATTTCTAGCATCCTAAGCATTTTATCAAGCAGCTTGCATGCATAATATTGAGCATAGGTGTACTTAACAAATTTAGATATCTTGAACCACCCAAATTCATGGGTTTCCAACTAACCTATTCATATGCTTCATGAAAAACACATCAAGATACAACCTTGAATCCAAACAACAATCATCAACATGAATATAGTCATAAAACAACAAGGAAATCATAATTTAAAATTTAAAACATGATTCTTGAGCTCCATTGATGAAAGAGACCCATGGATGAACACTACGCATACCTTAGAAAGGAAACCTTGATGATTTGCTTGAGAGTTCTTGGATTGGAAAACATAATTCTTGATTATCTTTGAAAAAGGCTTGAATCTTGCTTTTGAGAGATGAGTTTGATGGAAACCCTAATCTAGTGGTTGAGAGTGTAAGAGAGGGTTTTTAAGAAGCTTACCTTAAGAAAAATGGGAAAATTACGCCTCTTTAGGGATATAAGTCATGGAAGGTCAAGGAAAGGACCAAAATAACCTTATGAAATAAATTCCCAGTTTTTGAAAATCATAACCTACGACCTTCGTGATAGGGAGTCACAAATGAGATAAGCTATCACGAAAGTCGTTACTTAGGTGTTTCTTTCTTCCTAAGGCTGATGACCTTCGTGATAGGGCATCACAAATGTGATAAGCTATCACGAATGTCATCACTTAGGGGCTGGTTTCTGCCTAAGGCTGACGACCTTCGTGATAGGGCATCACAAATGTGATAAGTTATCACGAATGTCGTCACACTGTTTCCAGCCTGACATGCTGGAGTAAAATTGGCATAACTCTTTGCTCCAATATCGGATTTAGGAGAAATTGGTACAGTTGGAAAGATAATTCAATTATCTATCTGTTGATAGGCTATAAGATTAAAAATTACAAGTATAATGAGAGATATTCTCGTTTGAAGTTGAATATACTAATATCCTTCTCAAGAATTCAATCGGTAAGGAATGTTTTGATTCGTATGATAGATGAGAGTTATTTGAAGCCTTAATATACATCTAACTTACTCATAAACTATAAAATAACCATGATGTACTATGCATAAGCTTGGTACAAGGATCTAATATTGGTTTGGATTTTTTTGGGTATTACAATATCTCCCCCTTAAAAACATTTGTCCTCGAATGATGACTGCTTGAGAGGGGAGAAAATATAAAACGACGCATATATAGCATGAATGAATGATCATGATTTCATGGCTGATATGACTGAAAACTGAGCATATCATACTGTACATATATATGAGATGCATAGGTAGCTGATTTATGAATGTAGGACTGAGTGTTCCGATAAATTGAGTTTCTCAAACTGAGAATGCATATCTGATGGTTAACTGATAAGTTGAACCCATGCATATTTGATGCATGATTATATGACTGAAATCATACGTGAATGCATGACTGAAAGTACTGATAAGCTAACCAGACATATCTGATGCGTGAATACATGATTGAGCTAACACACGAACATGTGACTGAACATGTAATGGTAAAGGCACTAAGATTAAACTGAAACATGAGAACATGACTGATTCTTCTACGTGACATATGGACTGAACATCATGAACTGAACTGAATGTTAGAATACTTGACTTGCAGCTAAGGTCTAACTTGAAGGTCGAATTATGAGTACCCTCTATTCTAGACTGAATTTGTTATGTAAGGAGAAATTGAAGGATCTAAGGCATGTGAGCGTTAATACAAAGTGGGGTATCTCCCCCTTGGGATGCTATGTCCATCTAAGAATGCTTACTTTATGGAGATACTGGGTGGTGCACAGGGCATCTATGAACTAGATTATAACAAAAATTTGGGAGTTTGAAACTAATGCATGATGCATGAGATACACTAAACGTGAAACTACTAGGAGGTTCTACCTTGAAATAGTTACATTCTCTGAGATTATGGATAGCATGAATAGATGCAAGGATAAGAAAACAAGCTATACAAATCTGACTGCTCACTGGCATGACATGAATACTGAAAGAAGGGAAACTGTTCCTAAAACATCTCATAGCCTCCGGCACATAGAAGTGGTGCATAACACACTCATGTACAAGAATCTACTAGATGCGACTTTAAGACTTCCTAGGAATCTATTCAACCTTAGGCTCTGATACCAAGTTTGTAACACACCAATTTTCTGAACCAGAATGTTACACGTTGCTCATGACCCCAAAGGACCATAAGGTAACCCATGACTGATATCTGTACCTGTGTACTGCATAATATATCATAAAATATGAAAATATGAACATGAAAGGACATAAGGTTCGAACTGAATAAACGTCTGATAACAAAATATCTAAAAAAGGTATAACAATACCAAAAAAGTCATAAATACTGAAAATAATGAGATCTGAATATCTAATCTGATATATAATCTGAAAGCCTCTAACAAAACTAAATAAGGAGTTGAAGGAACATGTCTCCAACTAACTCCATCTAGGAACTAAATAGTAAATGTAGAAATAATCATATCATCCTCGAATAAGAAGGACTCACTGCAACCTCTGAACACTGGAATGCTACTGCTGATCTGCAGCTCGTGCCTCTGACCCTATGGTGTAACATAAGAGAAAGAACCATAGCGCAAATGCGTCAGTAGGTCTGAATGTACTGAGTATACGAGTGAGGTAAGCTAAATGTAAAGGTTTATATTCATGAACAATGCTAACTAATATGAACGTGAGAATACATACATGCATAAATAACTATAGCTGAACTCGTGATGATGCTGACTACTGAGTCTGAATGCTGATGACATGACTTTACTGTTACTGAGGTACTGAATAGATTATTGACTATTTCTGACAGTTAAAATTATAAAGAACTAGTTTGAATGACTGTGTCTAACAATCCTGAAACTGAATACTGGTAATGTGAGCTATGACATCTGATATAACTGATATAACTTTAATGATCAAACTAATCAATATAACCGATACTGAGCGACTATATATGACAGTCTATGTTCTGATGGAACTATCTGAGTTCCGTTCTACTTGGAGTAACTAAATTGAGATTAGTCCTATCTAGCGGGTGATCATGAGTATACTGATAATAAGGATGATTTGACTTAGTCTGATATCAGTCCTATCTAGCGGGTAATATTTAAATCTAATAATTCTGATACTGATTAATCATAGTTGAGATCAATCCTAGATAATGGGTGATCTTGAAGTCTATTTACAATGATAAGCATTGATTGTCTCTAACAGCACTAAATCTGTACTACTGAACTGAGTTGTCAATATATGACAGTCCTGAATCTGTATCTAAACCTGTGGGGTGTATTCATCTAACTGGCATGCCCCAAGCTAAGCTGACTGGGGTCCAATCTCTGCCATAACTAGAAGGGTGTCATTACCGTGCCACCAGTAAAGATATCTGCTGTGGAGTCAGTCCTAATCTAGCGGGTGACTCCAAGGATTAGTCCTATACATACAAATGTGCTAACGGGTGACCCTTGAGTATGTCAGACCTATCTAACAGGTGACATCTCATACCTACGCTGGCTACGTAGTTCTGGAACTTAAGGATTTCTTTTAAGAATCTCAGTCCTAATCTAGCGGGGGAGTTCCCATACGTAGGCTCACTCGATGCTGAGTCCTACTCCCATCTGAAAGACACTGAACTAAATAACTGGGCTGAACTGAACTGATTAGCTGAACTAATACTGATTAACTAGACTAATACTAGTAGTATTATTTAGCGGAGCTAAACTAAGTTTACTGGATTTCGTTGACTGATGGAATATACTGAGTTCTGATGACTTGTTGAGAGTACTAAAGTTACTGAGATTGACTTTGAATACCGAGGTTACAGATATTACTGAATACTGAGACCACTGAGATTACTGAACTACTGAGATTACTGAGGTTACTGGATTTTCTTGAGTCATATGACTGATTGAGTTCTATAGATCATGGGTTGGCTGAGAGTATCGTGACAACATGACTTGGCTCTAGGCACACAGATATATTTTCGGGTACGAATACCCCTAGGACTCGATGGAAGGAAACTGACAGAACACGACTGACTTGATCATAAGATTGGAGTCCACAATTCACATTGTCATAAGTAGGGGATATTATACCTCATGTAGTTCTTCATCATCTTAAGCATGGTAGGGAGTGAATGGATATATTTCATGTACATATAGTATATATCCATTATCATACATGCTTCATACCACAACAATAGCAGCACATCAATAGCATGGGAATTTATATTGAAGTATATAACTAACATAGACTTGTCATTTAGATATCATGGAACCATTTAAACATGAATTTCTTGCATCCTAAGCATTTTATCAAACACCTTGCATGCATTATATTGAGGATAGGTGTACTTAACAAATTTAGAAATCTTGAACCACCCAAATTCATGGGTTTCAAAATAACCTATTCACATGTTTCATGAAAAACACATCAAGATACAACCTTGAATACAAACAACAATCATCAATATGAATATAGTAATAAAACAACAAGGAAATCACAATTTATAATTTAAAACATGATTCTTGAGCTCCATGGATTAAAGGGACCCATGGATGAACACTACGAATACCTTAGAAAGGAAACCTTGATGATTTGCTGGAGTAAAATAGGCATAACTCTTTGATCCGATATCGGATTTAGGAGAAATTGGTATTGTAGGAAAGATAATTCAATTATGTATCTGTTGATAGGTGATCAGATTAAAAATTTCAAGTATAATGAGAGATATACTCATTTGAAATTGACTATACAAATATCCTTCTCAAGAAATCAATCGGTAAGTAATATTTTGATTCATCTAATAGATGGTTGTTATTTGAATCCTTAATATACATCTAGCTTACTCATAAAACTATAAAAGAACCATGATGTACAATGCATGAGCTTGGTACATGTCTCTACTATTGGTTTATATTTTTCGGGGTATTACATTCACCCTTTGAAGATCTAAGATAACTTTAACATTAACAAGATGATGAATATGGTGAAGAACTTCAAAAACACAACCACCACAAAAAATACAACCAACAACTATCTCCCAAGAACAACAAAAATTCCATAACAACAAGGTCAACTACAAACCTCCAACAACAATTCTATCGACCAAATCTTTAGTGTGCTATTTTCGGTTTTAACAAGAGATGAAGGTTGTGAAGAGCTTCAAGAAAAAAAACATCCACCCAAAATTGCAACAACATCCACACGGCTAAATTCAAATCCATAACAGCATGATCAACAACAATGGGCCAAGTTTATGTTCACAACAACAACTTTGAACAAGTTCAAGCTCAAGTTTAGATCTAGACTCAAAGTGTTAGAGGATGAGAAAACTAACACTAGAAACAACAAAACAAATAAGAAAACTACTAGATGTAGAAACACAACAAACAAATCTAGGCCAATACACTTCACAAGAACAACAACTTTCGGCCAAGAACAAAAAAAAAATAGACAGATTTCACCTGTTTTCTGGAATTTTCAGATTTCACCTTTATTTTTTTTCAAGTGAGTTAGCCCAAGATTTGATCTTGTAGGAACAAGACAAATCCATGCTCTGATACCAAATGATGCAAGAATAATCAGAGAAATATGAAACAACTCCAAAACAGTCCGCAAATCTTAAGGATCCGAGGACCTTTTTGAGACCACTCTCGGATTCACTACAAATAATAAGAATACATGATATAATGGTGTGTTTTAACCCCAAAATAGAAACAAAAACAACAACAAGATGAAATCAAGATGATAAACAAGAATACACAAGATTCGAATTTAACAATAACAACAAGAACATAAGATTACAACACAAACAATAAACAAGATTACAAGAAGATAAAAGGATAGATAGATAGACCACATGAAGGTATAATCTTAAGAACCCAAGAATGGACAATTATGGACCCTTAACACTACACAAAATAATAAACCTATCTCTTACAAATATACACGACTGGATTCCACCTTCCAAGCATCAGTGTTTCCAAGCAATTTACAATCACTAGCGATTCCACACTAGATCTTGTCCTAGTTCTGGTTGGTGGCTTTTCCAAGCCCTAACTATGGTGTTTTAAGTCTTACAAGACTTGAAAATATCATTCAAAAATTGAGTGAATAATCCCTAAGATGTTTCTTATATATTACAAAACAAATAGAAGTTAAAATGATCAAAAAGGCCCTTCAAGAATGGGCACCCATCTAGTGTAATTTATGGGTTGATTTGAGAGCATTTTGGGCCTCTTTTACACATCAATTGCACATGCCAAGCGTTGAGCCCAACACGCATTCTTCTAAGTCTATATCCGTGATTATTCCCGTATCAAAACCGAGAAAAAAATTGTCTTATGGTTTGTTTTGGTTGGTTTGGCGTTTGAAAAAAAAGTGTGACCATTCTTGGTTTGGGTTGGTGTTAACAAAAGAAAAGTCAAACCGAACCCAAATCAAACTGACATAATATATATATATATATATATATATATATATATATGCTAATAAAATAATCCAAAACCCAATATAAATTTTTCACTCTTCATCTTACTTTTTAGTTTCAAGAGAGTTTTTCGCTCCTCATTTTTTCATAATTGAGTTTTTTCATTAGCACATGAGTGAAAACATAGTTGATCTAATCTTCAATCACGATATAATTGTATAAAATACAGATTATAAAAAAAATCGAGAAAACCCAAAAAAACCGAAAGAACCTACTAAAACCTAAACCGAAAAAACCAATTTTATGTTGGTTTGATTTAGTTTATAGTTCTAATAAACCGACATAATTGGTTTGATTTTTATTCAATAAAAAATCAAACCAACCCGATCTATACACCCCTACTGCCAAAGGTTCTTCCCAAAGTACTGTCAGAATTGTTGTCGATGGTGCTGCAAACGCTATGGTTACGGGTGATTGATAGACTCAACTTGTGCCTGGTTCTCGACAAAGGATTATCAACAAGATGTAATCTTTCTTATTTTTCAATTTTTAGAAATGGGTAATTCACTGTACTTTTATATAGGTCAAGTCGAAATGACAGTTTATAATTACTGATATTTATTTAGGGGTCCATCAAAAACTATCTCTCCTCTCTAACTCTTTTAGGTAGAGGTAATTCCGTGTATACTCTACCCACCCCAACCAAGTATGTTGTTTGTTTAGAGGAAAAAAGTTTTAGTTTTTCATATCTATAGAAAAGAGGGCATAGCCCTGGTGACGTGGCACTCTCTTAAGCCATCATTTATATTTCTCTTTTTAAAATGATGGCTCCTTCCCACGCCTATCTAATGGCTCCTTCTCTTTATCCTATTTTCTCCCCACCAATTATGAGGTAAACTTTTTTATTTGTTCATTCATTTTTTGCTTCACATCAGAACACAGATGTGCTATTTACCCTATTTTTACAATTTTCTAGGAATTAATTCTTTTTGACGCTGGAAAAAACTATGACACCTACACAACTTAGGGACGACGCTCAAAAATGCCGTGACAACGAAATTTTACCAGAGTTCAGTGGAATTCAGCACTTTTTTGCCTAAAAACAGCTGCTCATCCTATTCTTCTTTCCAACATCTTTTTACTTCAGCATTTTTTTCAGGAAATCTTTGAAATCTCCTTCACGGGACACAAAAACCATCCACAATTTGAAAATTTCCTTTGCATCAAAAAAATCCCTTCAACCGGCACAGGTATGCTACTTTTCTTTTCTCTACTGCTTGCCTTTTGTATTGGTTCTGCTCTTCCATTTTGTCTTGTGCCAGACATAGTCATTGTAATTATGAAGTATTTACTATTGTTGGAATAAAAGGAACGATGTACGATGTTTTTCATTGATTCTACACTTAGTATATATAGATTCTATACAGCAAAAAGATAATCTAAGAAAAGGATATATCTACATATAACCTAAATACAACAGAGTTCTAGAGGGAAGGAACTACTAAATTAAGCTGACTTTATCCTTTATTACGCCCCTGCAAGTTGGTGGTGTCAACAACAACCAACTTGGAAATTTGTTGGTAGCATAAACAACCAAAAACTCTAAGGGTTCATACTTTGAGACTCTTGAAATAGAATTTCATAGGGACATTTATTTTGTAAATTTGGAGTTGTTAGAGGGATTATAAGGTAGACAGCTTGGTGGAGATAATCAACGACAGGAAGTGCTTCCTTCGAGAAACGAGTCAGACGATCACGCAAACAAAAGATTCTTGTTTGTGATTTGTTGGCATATGCTGTGTGCAAAGCATCCCAAGCAGCCTTGGCGGTGGATGCCGCGGCAACAGTAGCAGAAAGTGAAGGATCAACTGAGGCCAAGATGGCATTTTGAATAAGCTGATCTTGGCGATACAATGAAACAAATTCAGGATTTTAGACTTCCTAATTATTTTGAGCCACTATGCGAGTAGGGGCAACGCGAGAACCGTCGAGATGGCCATAAAGGTTGTGACCACGCATAAGCATGGTCACTTGTGCTTTCCAAAGGAAAAAACTCTAGCTGCCAGTTTGTTTTATTGGTAACTGGGTGATAGAATTAAACTGGACAATTGCGGTGTTGGCATCTAAATTGCTTAAAGTGACGTTTGTGGTCATTTTGATGGGAAGAGTGGGAGAGCTTATTGAAAGAATTATACTCGATACCATATCAAGTATAATACTATTACTGGAATAAAAGGAACAATGTTTGTCATTGATTGAAGACTGAGCATATATAGAAAAAGATAAACTAAGAAAAGGATAATACTTACCTACATATAACCTAAATACAACACAGTCCTAAAGGGAAGGAACTATTAAATTTGAAATATAAAAATAGAAGTTGATTTTATCCTGTATTAGTAATGTGCGCATTATGCATCGTCTATGGGATTTGCTCTTTTCTGAACTGCTTGCCTGTTGTGTTGGTTCTGCTATTTCGTATTGTCTTGTGCGAGCCATATTTATTGTAATGTGTGAATTATGCACGTGTGTGGGATTTGTCAACTCAGTTGGCACTTTATTCTGATATGAAAACAATGAATTATTACTATTACTATACAATATGTGACATAAGGTGATGCTTGTGCTATAGAGACAAGTTTAATGTCTGCAAATTTCTATAAGCCACATCCCAAAGAAGAAGAAAAAAATCCTGAAGAACAACTTTTCTAATTAATCTTCATCACTTCTACTGAAGTATCATGCTCAGCATTGCCGATTCTGAAGCATTTGAATTCCTTTACTAAGTCAATTAAGTATTTCTTCACTCTCTAGCAATAACCAAGGTCAATTAAATAGGTGCATTTAAATTTTGAACTCAACACTCTGTAAGATTAAACTTAAAACCATTTTGATTAGTCTTGTTCTCCATATTTTTATGTTGTCAAGATGTTCTGATCGATAGTTGAAGACAATAAGTTAGATTTAAGCAGTCTACATTACATCTTAGTTATTGAGAGAACCCAAGTACATGAATTCTTCTGAAAATTGTTCAAATTCTCAAAGACATAAACCTTTCAATTCAGAAAGCTATCTATATGATGGTCATTTGTTTATGGAGGGTGGGATCAATATATTGAACATTTCTGTTTAAGCGCATTGTTGTTAATTCTTGCCATTTCAGTTCTTCCTAATCTGCTGTTTATCATTATCAAGAAGCATTTATCATGATTGTGCTCTTATCGAGATTTTGTTGATATGTTTGTATAGAGTGGAGACCTTAAATAAGCATCTTTCCTCTCTTTGTGCGAGAAGGAGAAGAGGAGCTTAAAAAAAAAAAATTGTGAGGTTTGAGAAAGAGATCTACACTGCTGCTACAAGGCAGGTTGGAATGGTAAAGCAAGCTCATGAGGGGCGTCCATCCTTTTTCTTCCGTGGAACTCTTCAACATTAATGATGTCATTTGCCCTTCACCCTACCCCGCGTAACTTCTCAAGTGTAAGACAAATTTTGCAATTACTATTCCCCACGACTATCTGTACTGTATCATTATGTTTATGTGCAATTAATCTTGCTTGTAATAGATTTTCATTTTTCTAGTATTGTCATGATGATTATCTATATTAATTGTTTCCAGGATGGGAGGAGGGAGAAGAATAGAAACTTGTGTATTTGATTCTGCATCATCATCAACCAACCAGAGAAAGAACACTGGGGGATTTAGATTTTTGACGAAAAAACAACTTTGTGGTGTCTTAAATGGTAGCAACAACAATACCATGAAGGAGTGTATATATAAGCACCAGTCTAGTAATTAGTTATAAGTAGAAAATCTTTTCAATTTAATTCTTTATATATATATATATATATATTATAGTCAATATTTGATATTATATATTGAAGAAAAAAGTGAAAAGACTATTTTGTCTATTGCAGAAAGTTGTAATGATGGGCAAAAAGTTCAAATCACTTTTCTAAGAATCTTTACACATTTAATATTATATATATATATATATATATACGCACACATATATATACACTGTTTAACAGCACGTGTCTCCCACGTGTAATATTTGATTATTTAAAATTAAATGATTTTGTCTATTGCAAAGATTTTTAAAGAAGTGTAAAATTAAAGTTCAAATCACTTTTGAAATATCATTCAAACTTTAATATAATAATGTAAAAATAACATATATTTTAGCATAAGCACATACATATTTTACCACCAAAATTTTCAAGTGATTGATGAATCATCACTTTTGTGTTTATCTTATAGTACCGCTTTCGTAGCTGCCAAAGGCTACTAGAGACACATCATTTTGAATCATATTTTTGGTTCGTCTATTTTTTTTCGATATTAAAAATCTTTCCTCGTTTTTATAGTCAAGTCTCTACAAAATCACTGATTACATTTTTTATTACGTACTTAAAACTTGTAAAAATTTGATACTTCTTAAATTTTTTCTTATTCTAACGGTTTTATATTTATTTCTACATTTTCTTAAAATAAAATTTAGTTAGATTTAGAATTTTTAACTGAAAATTGCATGTCATAGATCCAAATATGGGTGACTTTAGATATTTGACTTCAAATAAGAATATCTTTGAAAAATAACCTACCTTACTTTTTAATATACTTAAAGTACCATTTTGCCCCTCTACACCTCAAATATATTTTTAGACTTTCCATACTTATTTATCTCTCAAAGTTTATTTTTTATTATTTTCACTTTTTTATTATTTCTTTACTTTTATTATTCTACTATTTTTCCAGTTTCTATTTTTTACCTTCATGTTTATTAATCTATTTTTTATTATTTTCACTTTTTATATCTTAGGCTTTGCAATTAAATCTTTCGTGATTAATACAATATATTAGTTGCCAAACTAAAATTAAAAAAATAGGAAGGTAGTTAAAGAAATCCTTCTTTACGTTGAAATTTATATTATATATGTTTTATGTTTTTTTTTTTACTTAATAAAAATGAAACAAAAATGGAAGACCTAACTACTTGTTAGTCAAATTTTAGTTTGAAAATAATCATTAGAATAATGAAAATATCAATTAATTTAGTGTCATTTTGGACACCCAATTATGGGTGGCTTTAGATATTTAACCTCAATAAGAAATGTCTTTAAAGAATAATCTTCCTGTAACGCCCCGTTAAAGTCATGCATGTATTAGACTGTAATTTCTGAGCTTTAGACTTAAGTTTTAAAAATTTTCTAAGTGTTGAAATGACGTAGACTCATTCTTAGCTGACAACCTTCAGGATAGAACTTCTCGACCTTCCCGACCTTCATTTTTAGATTTTCAAGTTGCGTTACGATCGGGAAATCTCATAGTACATCTCGGATAAGTTTTAGAATTTTTCGGAATGGATAAGGCTGTGTTTGGATTTCAAAACAGTAGCAAAACGCATAGCCTATTGCCCAGTTTTTTTCAGCATTTCAGGGTCAACTTCAAACGATCATAACTCCCTTTATATAATGAACTGTGTGAGCTATAATATAGAAAACGAAAGATCATTGAGTCCTCTTTCAGATGCAGTTGGTTTCATCCAATTTTAATATATCAGTAAAAAGTTATAATCGATTTACTCCAGCCTATCAAACTGTCAACTAAGGGACATATTTGACCTTAATTGTTCCTTAGGGGTATTTTGGTCATCATCCACCCCTATATATACCACCAACACGGGATTTAATCCCTCAAACACCATAATACACATGCTTTCTTCAAAATTGCTCAAGAATTCTCTTTAGGGTTTCAAAATAAAAACCCAAATAGTTCAAGATTCGACCGTAAATTTTCAAAGATAATTACATATTCGGAATCACCAATCCGCAAGCTTCAAGAAACATCTATTATCCTTGGAAATAGATGTACGCGGGATTTTCCCTAAAATCTCATGGGCATAGAAATCATGTTTTAAGTATCGGGTTTTCGAATTCATGTGCATACTCATGTTTTAGAAGCTTTAATGATATTGTTTTGGCCTTTTGGCTTTCCCCCAAAGTGGTTTGAAAATTATATGTATATGTATATATGTGTTTGTCCTGAAATATATGAATTTAAAGCATGATTTTCATGGAACCCCTCTCTTAATGTAAATTCTTCCATGTTTCACGTAATATAAATTGTTTTGAAAGACATCTTGAAGAAAAGAAATTATGATATGAAGTGCTTTGACTTTTGCTATGTTTGGAATACGATTCTTGAACACGAAAGAGAGGGTTGTGAATGTTGAGTATGCATGTAATGAAAGAATGCATGGTTTTGCCAAAATGCACATGACCACCATATGTTTGATGAAATTTCTGCATGAATTGAACTTTAAGTTCGGAATATAAAATCCTTTACATTAGTTGCATGTTTTGGGTGGTCTAAACTATGTTTTGAATGAAAGCTTTTGCTTAGTACCTTATGGCTCAGAAAAATCATGACTTGCAAGGTCTTGGTATGACGATACCAATTCAGACTAATGCCATATCAGACTCAGACTAACAGACATTTTAGACTTTCATGATTTAGAAATTTCAGAATGATGCATGTTCAGAAAAGGTTAAAAATGGGCATACAAAGATGTTAGGTGGTTCCCCGAAGAGGGCTTGAGTTCAAGCGACTCATTGCCTAAAACTGTGATTTGCCGACCCGGGTATATTATTATGCGCTGACTTAAATGTCCCGTGGCGTATCAGACTCAGAGACTCCAACCCTTGCGGCACACTTGGGTTGGGGGCTTCCCCGCCGAGTCAATGGCAGATTTCATACAGCCCGTGGAATATCAGACTTGTAGGAGAATACCACCTAACTCAGAAGTAAAACACAGATCCTGATTTGAAATGAACAGATCGGTTGCATGTTTTCAGAAAGTGCCCATGTATTTTTCAGAAACAGTTTTATACATGATGTCTGGATGAAAAATTGCTTTCACTTAATATATATATATATATGTGTGTATGTTCCATTATACTATTTTTGGAGTGCTTCGCGTGCCAGTACTTTTGTGCTGACCCCCCCCCCCCTCCTTCCAGGTTCTGAGGTACAGTCTAGGGGTCCAGCTACTCAGTAGACATTCTTAGATTTGCAGACTTGATCTCACAGTGGTGAGCCTTGTATTATTCGGAAGGCCTAATTATGTCAGACATTATCTTATTTATTTTGTTTTTGGTTTACTGGGGGCCTTGTCCCAGTTTCTTTTCAGACAACTGTTTATGTTCTTAGTAGAGATTTCGCAGACTGATGTCAGACAGTATTATTCAGAAATGTTGCAGAACTTGACCATGTTTTCTGTACTTAGTTTCAATTCCGCATTTGATTATGATTATGAATGTTATGCATGATAACCAGACAGAGAATGGGTGTTCCGGCCCTTCATGGTTCGGCATGCTCGTCACGGCCAGGGCCTAGGCTCGGGTCATGACAAACTTGGTATCAGAGCACGGTTCATGGTCCCAGGGTGTCTGCGAAATCGCGTCGGGTAGAGTCTTATTTATGGGTGTGTAGCGCACCACACTTATAAGTAGGAGGCTACTAGGCGTTTAGGAATGTCTCTTTTTCTTCATGTTCTAGTTCGTGCAATAGAGTCAGAATGTTCCTCTTTCATACTCTAATTCGTGCTATGGTGTCGCCCATACGAAAGTAAAAAGTCATCCCACATTCTTTCCTTACTCTAAATGTCCTCAGATATGTCTCATTATTAAGGTGATTCAGGTACAGAAGTTTAGAGACTAAATGGTATTGTCCCTTCGGATCGCGCCATATAAGAGTTAAAATTTGTGCAAGGACTAAGAATCCTTTAGTGCTTCAATGTGTATTGATTCCGATGTAAACATTGATCCTGGTGGAATCGTGCTTTTCATCTTGAGGTATTAATTGCGTTTAGTCCCCTTCAAATTTATGTTACAAATGTCTTGCTTAAGGGGGGGATGATGTGTAGTAGAATGCCTGAACTGTATTTCCACCCAAATAGTAGTATGAGTCAAAGTTTTGTTTTCATGACCTATTGGTAATGAAATTAGACCAAGAAGTTGGTGATGTAATGTCACAAAGTTAGAAGTGAGAGTGAGGGTGATTTACCCCTTTATAGTGATAAACTAATGTGGTAGCTAGTAGCACGTATGGATGGTATGGTAGCCCACGGGGGAAGTGTTTTACTCAGATTTTTATTTATACAGAATAAGATGTATATTATTAGACCATTAAATATTATGTGTCAATTTTCTATCTCTTGTAATATGTAATCGTGTTATCATGGTCTTTTTGAAAGAAAAAAAATATACAAAAAAAAAATAAAAAAAATTTAAGTCTAGTGAAGCCGTGTGGGGCTCTTTCGATTCACTAGCATAGTTGTCTTGTCATTTTTCTTGTTCAAAATACAAAAAAAAAAATCAAAGTCTAGTGAAGCCGTGTGAGGCCTATTTCGATTCACTAGCAACTTGTCGTCCAACTTGTTGATTTTGTGTTGGTTTAATATATGTATGGTTGAATTTATTTGCATGAGATCGAGTTGGTAATGAATTGATACGTCTTTGTGTGTGATTAGTAGAAGGTAGAGAAGGAGTTGTTAGTCAGGGTGATTGTCGGTTGCTTGATGTGTGAAAATGGTTGTATTAGCCATTAAGTTATAATTATAGACTCATGGTTGTAGTGGAAATTGAAGGTAGTCTAAATGTATGTGGTGAGAAATCCGTATAAGTAGAAAAGATTGTATGGGGTAATATTATAAGATTAAGGTTGATCATGTCTATTAAGTAACTTAACCACCTTGACCTTTTTTCTGTTGGTAGCTGTAAACTAGTACAACTTGTGAGAAGGTATGTAGTGAATTTTGAGGTGTGTGAATAAAATGTGTCAATTTTATGGACTAGCATATTATTTTGCACTCGTCATTAGTGGTAAACGATTGATACTAAACTACAGGCTTGAATTTAAATGGTGTGGTGCTAAAAAGTTGCAAGAGTTTGATGATGCATGTTTTGTGGGACTAAATTAGTAGGCTTGATGTGCTAAAATAGTGCATGCTAATGGATTATGATAAGGAAAACTGTTAGGTCATGATCGGTTATTGGGGTCATAAAGTCCTACTGCACTAGTGTTTTGTGATGTTTATTCATAGTTTCCAAAGTGAAAATTTTGTGTAAGGTTGAGTTGTAAATCATGTTTGACACTAGACATTAAGTTTGAAACAATTGATAGCCATGAAGGTGAAAGTGAAGGTTTCTTGACTAATGATGCTAGTTATTGGGAAGTGATCTATAGGCTTGAACAGTCTATCCGAGTGCCTAAGTTTATTTGATTTCATAATGAAGTATGACGGTGTATGTATGATGTAGAAGTATGCCCAGGGTGGTTTAAAACGGCGGTATTTATTCTAATGCTACTACATGTTGTGTGTGACTAGTGGTACCGTTGAGTTGATGTGTGGCGAGTGCCTTGAAAGTTGTGCTAATAGAAATAAGAGTAGAGGTACTAGAGGGTGTGCGTTTCAACTTTGGGGATGCTCATGAAGATTCGAAGTTAGTAAGTGTTCGAGTAATAGATGATGACTATTGAGGTTACAGAATGATAGAGTTTGTATCAGAAGGCGGTATTTGTGGTGGGTTTTTTCACTTCCAGATGTAGTCATTAGGGTCAATTTATATTGATTATGAGTATTGTCGTTTTTCATACCCCAGAGTGCAGTTAAGTTCAAAGTCTAATACGGTATCTACCACAACTTAAGATGATGGTTTGAAGCTAAGGGGGAGATGATAGAATGAATAACCAAGTCAGGTTCTCAGATTCTAGTAGTGACCTCATGACGACAGAGAACGTCAGAAAGTGAGAGTGAGACTCAACCCATTCCTATCTCAGTATTTTTTTCAGTGATCGCAATACATACACATGCCTTACATGTCAGTTTGATAATCGTAGTTCATGATCATTCTTGTGATAGCGAATCATGTACTCTCCCAATTCTAAAATGAAGGGTTCCAGTTCATTCAGTAGTTGGAATTACATTCCATATGTTACAAACTCCAAATTGAGGTCATACAACTCATGAAATATATGTTTGCGCCCTATAGTATGCTCAGTCTCCATAAACCATGTTTTACGCCAAATGATTGGCGAGATTCAGCTTATAGCCATGAATACTCTAAATTCAGAGTGCTTTGATAAATCCCGAATGTTGATTTGCTATTCCTCATGCCTCAGTTAAGTGTTAAGTTTCATATAATACCCTTTTAAGTTTCAAAATCTTATGTTTTAGCCTTTTGTGACTCCTTCTTATGTGAGGATGGTGTAAGGAGTAAATGTTTTCCTGTTGATAAAAAGCATAGTATGATTGTTTTAGATACAACCTTAAGTGTTAAGTAAGTTTGGGGCCAATCTTTGATACATGTGATGGTTAGTCGAAAATTTTGTGTGTATGTTTTAGGGTAGCGCGTGGGAGTTATATTGTCAATAGTTTAGAAACTATGGGAAGTATGTAATTATGGGTGATTGCCTTGAAGTGAAAATGTGGTTATAAAATAGGCTTCAATGATGTTTTGGGATTATAGTGGGAGGTCGCAATATGCATTAGCGACTTCATATTAAGAGTTCAGAGTAGTCATTGAAGTGGTAAGACATGTTATGCTTAGGATGCGATCTTTAAAAGAGATATAAAAGGTGGCGTCATATGGTTTAGAATAATAGCGTAGTGTAGCATGTTGTATTTTGTGACTTAGAGTTAGGCTTGATCGCGGTTTAAGGATTAAGCTATTTTAGACATTAGTAGAAAAATTTGTCAATGCTCATATGAGGATTTTAAGCTGAATTGAATGAATATGCTACTTATAGGAAATAGTATAGTTAAGGGATATTCGAGAAGTGTACTAAGCTTGAAAGTAAGAAGTTTTATTGCCAAAGGTCTAGTAATTCTATCCTAATTTAGGAGTTATATGTCTATATTCCAGACTGTAGAGCAGTGTCAATATTGTGATTTCCTCAGTGGGATGTCTTATGTAATCCATACCCAAGATTTGTGGCTAGAACTTCTTTAGAGAGAGCGTTGAAGAGATACTCCAGTTAAGTATGAGGGTCCAGCATAATTCAGTCTGTATAGCCAGTAAGTCAGTTTAGCAGTCAGATTCGCATGACTTGTTTTCTCGTCTCTTCATTTATTCATGCTACCCGAAATCTCAGACATGATACTATTCCAATATAGAGTATACTAGTAATTGCGAGTATAGCTCAGTTCATGCATCATGGATTAGATTCAAATTCCATAGGTTCAGTTATGAATCAAATCGTAGGTGTCGTGTGCATTGCCTCCGTTTTCCGAGTATCTTAGTGAATTGAACATTCATAGAGGGATATAGGATCCCAAGGGGGAGATACCCCATTCGGATGAATGCATAAATACTTATTACAAGCTTCGCATCAATTGTTATTGCATATTCAGTCATACGTTCTTGTGTCAGTTCAGTCAGATATGCCTGAATTAGAAATGCATGTTCAATAGAAAATGTTCAGCTTATCTGTGTATTCAGTTCTGCGTTCATGAGATCAACTCAATAACAAATCCATACATTAGGTTTGCATTATGAGAACTCAGCTTATGAGTAGCTCCAGTCGTGTATTCCATGCATCCGATATGCATGTCAGATATAAGAATTCAGAATATCAGTAGTTCCATCCATATGGTCATGCTTCAGATCAGTGTATTCTTTATTAGAAGACATGTCGTGCCTGCGTTATTCCATACCTTTAAGGCTTCAACAAGTTCCTATCCATCATTCGGGGACGAATGATCCCAAGGGGGAGATAATGTAACACCCCGTAAAAGTCATGCATGTATTAGACTGTAATTTCTGAGCTTTAGACTTAAATTTTAAAATTTTTCTAAGTGTTGAAATGACTTAGACTCATTCTTAGCTGGCAACCTTCAGGATACAACTTCTCGACCTTCCCGACCTTCATTTTTAGATTTTCAAGTTGCGTTGCGATCGGGCAATCTCATAGTACATCTAGGATAAGTTTTGGAATTTTTCGGAATGCATAAGGCTGTGTTTGGATTTCAAAACAGTAGCAAAACGCATAGCCTATTGCCCAGTTTTTTTCAGCATTTCAGGGTCACCTTCAAACGATCATAACTCCCTGTATATAATGAAATGTGTAAGCTATAATATATCAAACGAAAGATATTTGAGTTCGCTTTCAAATGCAGTTGGTTTCATCCAATTTTAATATATGAGTAAAAAGTTATAATCTATTTACTCCAGCCTATCAAACTGTCAACTGAGGGACAGATTTGACCTTAATTGTTCCTTAGGGGTATTTTGGTCATCCTCCACCCCTATATATACCACCAACACGGGATTTAATCCCTCAAACACCATAATACACATGCTTTCCTCAAAATTGCTCAAGAATTCTCCTTAGGGTTTCAAAATAAAAACCCAAATAGTTCAAGATTCGACCGTAAATTTTCAAAGATAATTACATATTCGGAATCACCAATTCGCAAGCTTCAAGAAACATCTATTATCCTTGGAAATAGATGTACGCGGGGTTTTTCCTAAAATCTCATGGGCATAGAAATCATGTTTTAAGTATCGGGTTTTCGAATTCATGTGCATACTCATATTTTAGAAACTTTAATGATATTGTTTTGGCCTTTTGGCTTTCCCCCAAAGTGGTTTGAAAATTATATGTATATGTATATATGTGTTTGTCCTGAAATATATGAATTTAAAGCATGATTTTCATGGAACCCCTCTCTTAATGTAAATTCCACCATGTTTCACGTAATATAAATTATTTTGAAAGAAATCTTGAAGAAAAGAAATTATGATATGAAGTGCTTTGACTTTGCTATGTTTGGAATACGATTCTTGACCACGAAAGAGAGGGTTGTGAACGTTGAATATGCATGTAATGAAAGAATGCATGGTTTTGCCAAAATGCACATGACCACCATATGTTTGATGAAATTTCTGCATGAATTGAACTTTAAGTTCGGAATATGAAATCCTTTACATCAGTTGCGTGTTTTGGGTGGTCTAAACTATGTTTTGAATGAAAGCTTTTGCTTAGTACCTTATGGCTTCGAAAAATCATGACTTGTATGGTCTTGGTATGACGATACCAATTCAGACTAATGCCATATCAGACTCAGACTAACAGACATTTCAGACTTTCATGATTTAGAAATTTCAGAATGATGCATGTTCAGAAAAGGTTAAAAATAAGCATACAGAGATGTTAGGTGGTTCCCCGAAGAGGGCTTGAGTTCAAGCGACTCATTGCCTAAAACCATTGTTTGCCAACCCGGGTATATTATTATGCGCTGACTTAAATGTCTCGTGGCGTATCAGACTCAGAGACTCCAACCCTTGCGGCACACTTGGGTTGGGGGCTTCCCCGCCGAGTCAATGGCGGATTCCATATAGCCCGTGGAATATCAGACTTGTAGGGGAATACCTCCTAACTCAGAAGTAAAACACAGATCATGATTTGAAATGAACAGACAGGTTGCATGTTTTCAGAAAGTGCCCATGTATTTTACAGAAACAGTTTTATACATGATGTCTTGATGAAAAATTACTTTCACTTAATATATATATATATATATATATATATATATATGTGTGTGTGTGTGTATGTTCCATAATACTATTTTTGGAGTGCTTCGCGTGCCAGTACTTTTGTGCTGACCCCCCCCCCCTTCCAGGTTCTGAGGTACAGTCTAGGGGTCTAGCTACTCAGTAGACATTCTCGGATTTGCTGACTTGATCTCACAGTGATGAGCCTTCTATTATTCAGAAGGACTAATTATGCCAGACATTATCCTATTTATTTTGTTTTTGGTTTACTGGGGGCCTTGTCCCAGTTTCTTTTCAGACAATTGTTTATGTTCTTAGTAGATATTTCGCAGACTGATGTCAGACAGTATTATTCAGAAATGTTGCAGAACTTGATCATGTTTTCCGTACTCAGTTTCAATTCCGCATTTTATTATGATTATGAATGTTGTTCATGATAACCAGACAGAGAATAGGTGTTCCGGGCCTTCATGGTTCGGGATGCTCGTCACGGCCAGGGCCTAGGCTCGGGTCGTGACACTTCCTTACCTTTTAAGTATGGTACAAGTACCATTTTGACCCTCTATACCTCAAATATATTTTTTTCACTTTTCATATTTATTTGTCTCTCAAACTGTTTTTTGATTATTTTAACTTTTTATTTTTTTCTTTAATTTTATTATTCTAGATTTTATTATTTTCACTTTTTAAAAAAAAAAATTTATTCAATTTTTTATTATTTTTATTTTTTATGTTTTTAATTTTATTTTCATGTTTTAATTAATTTGTCTCAACCTTTATTTTTTCTTCTTTTTTTTTCTCAAGCAATATCTATTTCTTGTTTTAATTCATTTGTCTTTAACCTTTATTTTATTTTATTTTTTGTTTTTATCAGTTTTCTTTTTTCCCCTCATTTTTCTCAAACTTTATTTTTATTTTTTCCTCTCATTTTATTATTTTCTCAAATTTTTTAATTAGTCACTTTTATCTTAATCTTTATTTTTTTTTCTTTCCTTTTTTTTTTCTCACTCTTTTTCTTTATTTCTCTATTTTGTTATATCATTTTTTTCTTTTTTCAGTTCTCTTTTTTTCACCCATTTTTCTCAAACTTTATTTTTATTTTTCCTCTCATTTTTATTTATCTCAATTTTTTTAATTCTTTGCTTTTTTTGTTGATCTTTAATTTTTTTCTTAATTTTCTTGAGATAAGTCGTGTCTCTAAGGAGAGTTGTAGAATATCTCATAAATAAAGGGATAATATTGTAGTGTCAACTCTTTCCTGTGAGGTATAATTTATTATTTAAAAGTCCTTGAGCTAAGTCTTGCCTCTAAGGCAAAAGTTGTAGAATATCTCATAAATAAAGACATAACGTGGTAGTGTCAACTCTTGCTCGTGGGGCATAATTTGTAGTTTGAAAATCTTTGAGCTAAGTCTTGCCCCTAAGGCAAGAGTTGTAGAATATCTCATAAATGAAAGATAGAACATGGTAGTGTCAATTTTTTCTCATGGGGCATAATTTTTAGTTTGAAAGTCCTTGAGCAAAGTCTTGCTTCTAACGCAATAGTTGTAGAACATCTCATAAATGAAAACATAACATAGTAGAGTCAACTTTTACCCATGGGGCATAATTTGTCGTTTGAAAGTCTTTGAGCTAATTAAGTCTTGCCTCTAAGGCAAGAGTTGTAGAATATCTCATAAATGAAAACATAACATGGTAGTGTTAACTCTTGCCCGTGGAGCATAATTTGTAGTTTTAAAATCCTTGAGCCAAGTCTTGCCTCTAAGACAATAGTTGTAGAACATCACATACATGAAAACATAACATGGTCAAGTCAACTTTTGCTCATGAGGCATCATTTGTAGTTTGAAAGTTTTTGAGCTAATTAAGTCTTGCCTCTAAGGCAAGAGTTGTATAACATCTCATAAATGAAAACATTACGTGGTAGTGTCAACTCTTGCCCGTGGGGCATAATTTGTAGTTTGGAAGTCCTTGAGCTATGTCTTGCCTCTAAGTTAATAGTTGTAGAATATCTCATAAATGCAAACATAACATGGTAGAGTCAACTTTCGCCCATGGGACATAATTTGTAGTTTGAAAGTTTTTGAGCTAATTAAGTGTTGCCTCTAAGGCAAGAGTTATAGAATATCTCATAAATAAAAACATAATGTGGTAGTGTCAACTCTTGCCCGTGGGGCATAATTTGTAGTTTGAAAGTCCTTGAGCTAAGTCTTGCCTCTAAGGCAATAGTTGTAGAACATCTCATAAATGAAAACATAACGTGGTAAAGTCAACTCTTGCCTCTAAGGTAAGAGTTGTAGAACATTTCATAAATTAAAACATAATGTGGCAGAATCATCTCTTGCCCGTGGAATATAATTTATTGTTTGAAAGTCCTTGAGCCAAGTCTTGCCGCTAAGGAAATAGTTGTAGAATATCTCATAAATGAAAATATAACATTGTACAGTCAACTCTTCCCTGTGGGGCATAATTTGTTTTTTAAAAGTCCTTGAGCAAAGTCTTGCCTCTAAGGCAATAGTTTTAGAACATTTCATTAATGAAAACAAACGTGGTAGAGTCAACTCTTGCTCATAGGGCATAATTTGTTGTTTTAAAGTCCCTAAAATAAGTCTTGTCTCTAAGAAAATAGCTGTAGAACATCTCATAAATCAAAATACAATGTGGTAGTGTCGACTCTTGCCCTTGAAACATAACTTGTTTTTTGAATGTCCTTGAGCTAAGTCATTCCTCTAAGGCAATAGTTGTAGAACATGTCATAAATGAAAACGTAACGTGGTAGAGTCAACTCTTGTCCGTGGGGTATAATTTGTTGTTTGAAAGTTAATGAGCTAAGTCTTTCCTTTTATGTAAGAGTTATAAAACATCTCATAAATTAAAATACAACGTGGTAGTGTCGACTCTTTCTCATGAAACATAACTTGTTGTTTGAAAGTCATAAGTCTTGCCACTACAATATAGTAATGTGTACTCTTGCCCATGAAACTTAGTTTATTGTTCGAAAGTCGTAAGTATTTCCTTTATAATGTGATAGTGTCAACTCTTGCTCATGAGATGTAACTTGAATGGAAGAAATCGAAGAAAAGAACAAAAATAATAAAAAGAAGAAAAATATTAAAAAATAAAAATCAAAGAAAATGTAGAAGTGGAGAGAAAATAGAAAAAACATAAAGGTTGATTAAAAAAAATTAAATAAAAATAAAGGTCGAGAAAAACTTAAAAAGAAAAAAATCAAAGAAAAATATATATATAATTTATAAAAGTAGACGTTGAAAGGTGTAAAAAAAAGTAAGGATTGAGAAAAACTAAAAAGAATAAAAAAAAAGAGGAAAGAAAAAATAAAAAATAAAAAAAATATAAAATAAAAAAGAAAGAAGTTGAGAGGAAAAAAGAAAAAACGTACGGGTTGAGAAAAATAAAAATAAAAAGAGAAAAGAAAAAAGAAAAATCAAAGTAAAATTAAAAAGAGAAAAAATAAAAGTTGAAAATTATAAATATGGAGTTGTTATCTATTATGAGGATCATTTATGTAATTTACTTCATAGATCAGGGGCAATTTTGTCTAAAAAAATATAAGTTAATAGGTAAAGGTTATTTTAAGAAAGCCTTTTTATTTGGGGCTAAAATTTGAAAGTCACTCCAATTTGAATCTATTTTTGAGATTCACCCAATTTTTAACGTAATGAAAAAAGTATTAGTTGTCATTAATTTTGAAGACTTCTAATAAGAAAAAGTTTTAACATAACTATATTTAATTAGACTTCAACTCTTATATTTTAAAAAAAATAGTGAAAAAATAATTTTTCCAAAAGTAAAGACTTTTAATGAAAGGTGTAAAATTCATAGAACGTTTCTATGGCCCTTAATGCTTTTAATATATTATAGATGTTAGATAAATTGTATAATATAGCGGTTGTTGTATGTGAAAGGGAAATAACCATTTTTTTTATACATGTGGGAAAAAAAATCTACAAATATATTGGAATTTTCCAGGTCTAATATGTTCAGGACAATTTTTGTATGCAAAAATCATGGTTCATTATGATTTTTGTACACAAATATCAGGACAATCAAAATCACGTCTTAATACTTTAAGTCTATTCTTCAAAAGATTAAATATCTCCACAAGTCTTGAAGTAGAGGGTATTTTATAGGCAACAAAATTTTATTAAATTTAAATCCGTATGAAATTTGGATTATATTAAATTCAAAATATATTAGTTCAAAATAAATATTGTCGATTAATATAATTAGATTAATTATTTAAGTCCAAAAATATATAGATTTAATTTAAGTTTAACTTTTATTGGTCTGGTTCATTAATTTGGGGCTACAAAAAATAAGTCACTTTGCTAAGCCCAAGACAAAATCATATTCTAGAGGCCCAATTGCATGCCACGTGTCAAATGATGTGGCATGTCATGTCAAGTGTAGGAGCCAATAGGATCATGCTACGTGTCAAAATTATGCAGTAGACCTAGTAAAATAGAAAGTCCATAAAAGGAATCATGTCACTTAAATTTTGTTGGTCAAAGGAAATTCACATTCACCGTGACTCTTTCCTCCCTACAACTATAAATAAGGACTCTAATAATTCAAAAAAGAGGAAGAAAAACTCTAACAAGAAGCAAGAGGAAGCTATTGATCAAATGCCGCAATTTTTCTATAAAACTGAAGAATTCAAATTCAGTTCATCAAGATTCAAGATCAAGATCGCAAGATTCAAGAACAAGCCTAAAAGCCCTTGAATTCAAGCACAAGAGAAGTTCATCTCTTATCTCAAAGCTCGTAAGCTTATTTCCAAAGGTTGTTTGAATCACCTTATTCACTTATGAGATTGTAATATTGAAATTCCTTCGCTCTCGTCTGTCCCTGTGGTGAATGAGTTCCCAGAAGTCTTTCCTGATGATCTCCCAGGCATACCACCTAATAGGGAGATAAATTTTGGTATTGATTTGTTGCCCGATACCATCCCATCTCTATTCCGCCATATAGAATGGCTCCTGCAAAGCTAAAAGAGTGGAAAAAGTAGCTAGCTGATCTTCTAGACAAAGGTTTTATTTGGCCTAGTGTTTCTCCCTGGGGTACACCTGTACTCTTCGTGCGACAGAAAGATAGTTTCCTGCGTATGTGTATAGATTACCGTCAGCTGAGTAAGGTCGTTAAACATAAATATCCTCTTCCTAGAATTGATGACCTTTTTTACCAGCCTCAGGGTGCTAAATGTTTTTAAAAAATAGACCTTCATTCGGGATACTATGAGTTGAAAGTTAGAGAGTCAGATATTCCCAAAATAGAGTTTCGAACCCGATACGGTCATTATGAATTCTTAGTCATGTCCTTTGGGTTGACTAACGCCCTTGCATCTTTCAAGGATCTTATGAATAGGGTATTCTGTCAGTTTCTAGATCTGTTTGTTAAAGTTTCCATTATGATGTTCTGGTTTATTCCAAGAGTGAGGAGGACCATACTAACCACCCCCGAATCATCCTTCAGATTCTTAAAGATCATAATTATATGAAAAGTTTTCAAAGTGTGAATTCTTGCTTAATGCTATTGCCTTCTTGGGGCATATTGTCTATAGTGACAGGATTAAGGTTGATCCCCAAAAGGTTGAGGCGGTGAGAAAATGGCCCAGACTTACGACTACAACTGACATTTGGAGCTTGTTGGGTTTGATGGGGTATTGCAGAAGTTTCGTAGAGATGTTTTCTTCCATAGCTTCACCACTCACTAAATTGGCACAGAAAAATGCGAAGTTTGTGTTGTCTAACTCCTATGAGAATAGCTTTGAGAGATTGAAAGACAAGTTGGCAACTGCACCTGTTTTGACTCTTCTGGAAGGTACAAAGGGTTTTTTTGTGTATTGTGATGTGCCCCGAGTGGGACTTAGTTATGTACTTATGCAGCAAAGTAAGATGGTGGCTTATGCATCTCGGCATTTAAAAGTGCATGAGAAAAATTACCCCACCTATGACCTGGAGTTATTGCCTGTGGTGTTTTTGCTTAAAATCTGATGGCATTATCTCTCTGGGTACATATTGATATATTTACTAACCACAAGAGTTTGCAGTATGTCTTCTTGTGGCAAGAATTGAACCTCAGGCAAAGACATTGGTTGGAGCTTTTGAAGGATTATGACATGAGCATGTACTATCATCCGGGCAAGGCGAATGTAGTAGCCGAAGCCCTCTGCAAGTTATATATGGGCAGTCTTTCACATGTTGATAAAGAAAAAAGGGAGATGGTAAAGGATATTGACCGATTTGCAAACTTGGGAGTGCGACTCTTGGATTCCAAAGATGGGGGAGTGATTGTCCAGGAAATAGCTAAGTCTTCCCTGTGTGCTGAAGTTAAAGAAAAGTAGATTGAAGATCCCATCTTAATACAGATCAAGAAAGACGTAGGTCAATAGAAGGTGATGTCCTTTGAAATTGGCGGTGATGGTATTATGAGGTATCAGGGTAGATTATGTATGCCTGATGTAGCTGGGTTGAGATAAAAAATCCTTGATGAAGCAACTTTGAATTGCCTGATGTAGTCAATAGAATAATATGAAGCTTGATGTGGCTAACTTTGTCTCCAAGTTTTTGAACTGCCAACAAGTTAGAGTAGAGAATATGAGGCTAGGTGGTACTTCTCAAGAGATAGCCCTGCCTTTGTGGAAATGGGAGATGATCAATATGGAATTCATTACGGGACTTCTGAGGTCCCAAAACCAATATGATTCAATTTGGGTGATTGTTAATCGATTGACCAAGTCAGCCCACTTTCTGCCTGTCAGAACTAACTATTCGAGAGATGACTATGCCAAGCTGTAGATTGAGGAAATAGTTCGTTTGCATGGGGCACCTGTATCCAGCATATCTGACTGAGGTACGTAATTAACTTCTCAGTTTTGGAAATCTTTTCAGAGGGATTTAGGTACCCAAGTGAATCTAAGTACTGAATTCCACCCTCAGACTGATGGGCAAGCTGAGTGCACCATTCCGACTCTTGAGGCTATGTTGATGGCCTGCATAATTTACTTCAAGGGGAGTTGGGTAGATCACAGACCATTGATAGAGTTTGCATATAATAATAGCTATCATACTAGTATTAAGATGGCACTTTTTGAAGCATTGTATGGGAGAAGATCTAGGTCGCCTATAAGGTAGTATGAAGTGGGTGAGATGCAGTTGTTTGGGCTTGATCTTATTTATCAGGCGATGGAGGATGTGAAAATCATTATAGAACGACTCATGAAAGCTCATAGTCATCAGAAGTCCTACGTGGATATTACAAGAAGAGACTTAAGAGTTTGAGGTTGGTGATTTGGTGTTTGTCAAAGTTTCTCCTATAATGGGAGTCATCCATTTCGGGGAGAAAGGTAAGCTGAGTCTTGGATCGCCAAGTTAGGAAATTAAGGAGCATTGAGATAACCTGGGTTAAAGTGTTGTGGAAATATCAGTATGTTGAGGAAACAACTTGGGAATCAGAAGATGACATGAGAAATAGATACCCAAACTTATTTGATCTGGTGAATGACGAAATAGAAGGTAAAATCTTTGTATTATTATTTTATGGACTTAGTATGCTTGAAAACATGCTTGTATGTGTTCCATTTCATCATTCGGGGATGAATGATCCCCAAAGGGGATAATGTAACACCCTGCAAAAGTCGTGCATCTGTTAGCTCTTTGTAGCATGCTTATAGATTGGAAAAGACAAAGAATTTCTAAATGTTAAAGAGACTAACCCTTATTTTGAGCTTCCAATATTTGTGGATTATCTTGATGACCTTCCCGACCTCCTCTTCTTGATATTATTGTTGATTCACGATGTGGCAAGTCAATAGTACATAATGGGTGAGTTTCGGGATATTTGGACCTCATTTAGGGCACGTTTGGATGCCCATAACATTGGCATCATGCAATTTGCGTGCGTTACATGGTCCATTCCACCCCTGGCAGCATGCGATGCAGCATGTGACCACGCTCCAGTCCGACGGACTATAGCATGCGATGCATGCTCTGCTGAACGCACCTGGGAATTTCAGCATTTTCACTCCGTCTCAGTAAGGGTATATTGGGTATTTTTCACCCCTTTATCATCTTAAACACTGGATTATACTCCCAAGTAATCACATTATTCCTATATTCATCAAAATTTCTCAAGAACACTCTCTAGGTTCTTAAACTAAAACCCCAAATAACTCAAGATTCAACCATAAATTTTTAAAACTGATTAAAGATTTAGAATCCTCAAACCGTAGGCTTTAAGAATCATCTATCAAATTTATAATTTGAGGTACGTGGAGTTTATCCTAAAAACTACATGGTCGTGTAAACACTAGAACCTGATTTAAAGGTTATCAAGCATGAATTTAAAGCTTTTGGAATACATGATTTTATTAGGCATTATGAATGTTTAACTGTATTGTTTATTTGGTCTGTAGGCCTTTCCCCCTTAAATTTATTTACATGTATATGAATATGTATGAAAATTTAGATTTGAAGATTGTTTGAGAACACAACTTATGAAACCCCTCTCTTGTGATGACTTTAAGTTTATGATCTTAATGTGAAGGATTTGAATTGCATGATTCATGGATTGAAAATAGTTTACTCAAATGTCATAGTATTTTGAGCATGATTTAGAGATTTAAGAGAGGGAGTTTCTTGATATAAATATACTTTGTTGAAAGAGAAAGATTTGCCTGACATTAAGAGCTTTGACATGGCCACCTTGCATCATTGAAAAGTTGATCAAGAAAGTTGCTTGCATGGTTTTACATGATTTATAAGAGAGGATTCTTTGATTTGATTTATTGATATGGTGGTCCCAAACCTTATATTTTGAAACAGAGACTTTAATATTTTATTAATGGATTAGAGATGCGACTTGCAAGTCAATGTTATGACGATACCATGTAAATATATGCCATAGTAGAATTAGGTTCTTCAGAACTTGATTTTAGAGTTTGCATGTTGTAAAGAATTGAAAATGGGCTTAGAGAGGGTTAGGTTGTTACCTGAAGAGGGCACGAGTCAATCGACTCATAGTCTAAAATCGTATTTTACCGATACGGGTATGTTACTTTTGTACGCTGGCGACGGCCCTGTGGTGTAGTAGAGATTCAGCGACTTGGACCCTTGCGGAAAACTTGGGTTGTGGGCTTGGTTGCCGAGTTAAGGTAAGATTCCACATAGCCCATGAAATTTCAGAGTTGTAGGGTATACCACCTAGCACAGAAGTAAAACAAAGAGTGTCACAGAGTCCAGATGATTTTTCAGAGTCTATCAACATGTCCATGTGATTTCTTACTGTATGATATGTTTATGACCTGTCTTAAATTGCTCTCATATATATTTAATATAAATTTTATTTTGGATTTTTTCTGCATACCAGTACAATTATATTGACCCCCTACCTTCAAGGTTTGGAGGCTCAATTTAGGGGTCTGGCTAATCAATAGAGTATCTAGAGAGAAGTGATCCGTGCAAAGGTGATCCTTCTTTGTTCCAGAATGCCTGTTATTTCAGATTATGTTATTCCTTTTATTTTGGTCTACTAGGGGCCTTGTCCTAGTTTTCAGATAGTTGTCATTTGATTATGTAGTAGAAATTTTGCAGACTTTTCCAAATGTTGTTTAGTTGATTTTGGATTTCATTACTTATTGTTAAACTAAATCCAGAGTATGACCATGTTTCTATATCAGATTATATTTCCGCATCTTCATTTATTATATGAATGTAATGCATATTACCAGATAGAGTAGGATGCCCGGACCTTCATGGTTCGGGATGTCCGTCACGGCCAGGTCCTAGTTTGGGTCGTGACATTCTGCTACTTTGTATTGTATTGTGTGAGCCATAGTCATTGTAATGTGTGAATTATGAACGTGTGTAGGATTTGCCAACTCAGTTGGCACTTATTTTGATATGAAAAAAATGAAATATTACTATTACTATAAAATGTGTGACATAAGGTGATGTTTGTGCTATAGAGCCAAGTTTAATATCTGCAAATTTCTATAAGCCACATCCCCAAAATAAAGTTATTTCCTAAAGATCAACTTTTCTAATTATTCTTTATGACTTCTACTGAAGTATCATGCTCAGCAATGCTGAATCTGAAGCATGTGAATTCCTTTACTAAGTCAATTAAGTATTTCTTCACTCTCTAGCAATAACTGAGGTTAATTAAATAGGTGCATTTAAATTTTGAACTCAACACTCTGTAAGATTAAACTTAAAACCATTTTGATTAGTCTTGTTCTCCATATTTTTATGTTGTCAAGATGTCTGATCGATAGTTGAAGACAATAAGTTAGATTTAAGCAGTCTATATTACATTTTAGTTATTGAGAGAACCCAAGTACATGAATTCTTCTGAAAATTGTTCAAATTCTCAAAGAGATAAACCTTTCAATTCAGAAAGCTATCTATATGATGGTCATTTGTTTATGGAGGGTGGGATCAATATATTGAACATTTCTGTTTAAGCACATTGTTGTTAATTCTTGCCATTTCAGTTCTTCCTAATCTGCTGTTTATCTTTATCAAGAAGCATTTATCATGATTGTGCTCTTATTGAGATTTTGTTGATATGTTTGTATAGAATGGAGACCTAAAAGATGCATCTTCCTGTCTTTGGGCGAGAAGGAGGAGAGGAGCTCAAAATTTTTTTGTGAAGTTTAAGGGAGAGATCTATACTGCTGCTACAAGTCATATTCGAATGGTAAAGCTAACTCATGAGGGTGTCCATGCTTTTTCATCCGTGGAACTCAACAATAATGATGTCATTTGCTCTGCACCCTGCCCCGCATAACATCTGAAGTGTGAGACAAATTTTGCAATAACTATCCCCCACGATTATCTGTACTGTATCATTATATTTATGTGCAATTAATCTAGCTTGTAATAGAATTTCATTTTTCTTATATTGTCATGATGATTATCTATATTAATTGTTTCCAGGATGGGAGGAGGGAGAAGAATAGAAATTTGTGTATTTGAATTTGCATCATTGTCAACCAACCAGTGAAAGAACACCGAGGGTTTAGATTTTTGACGAAAAAACAACTTGGTGGTGTCATATATGGTAGCAAGAACAATACCATGAAGGAGTGTATATATAAGCACCTATTTAGTAATTAGTTATAAGTAGAAAATCTTATCAATTTAGTTATATATATATATATATATATATATATATATATATATATATATATATTTTAGTCAATATTTAATACTATAAATGTTTGAATCGATTTGCGTGCACACACACCAAATCTATGGAGAGGATGAAGAATACTAGAGAGAGTTCTTGAGGAGAAAGAGAGATAAGTGAGAATGAATTACGTGGTAACACCCATGAGTAAACTCCACGGCGGATGGGCTATTTATATTAATGGCTCAGAGTATGTACAGTTACAGTTACAGTACGTCACATACAATTTTCCCACTTGGAGACTGATTCTATCATCGAAGAATTACATTCTTTAAAAAAATAACATTCCTCCATCATCAATATGTTCGCCACACCGCAACATCTGTAGACACAACTATAGAAGACCAACTAAGGTTTTGCACAACCTTAGTTTACCAACATCAGCAGATTTTTTCAACATCTCGGCTGGATTCTTTGCACCCTCTATCTTTTCCAAACACATATCACATTATTCCACTTCCTTGCGAGTGAAATGGTACCGTCTTCTAATGTGCTTCATCTTCGAATGATAGACCGGGTTCTTCACCAACTATATGGTACTCTGGCTATCTGTGTAAACAATCTTATCATGCTGCTTCTTGCCTAGTTCTTCCAGATAATCTGCTAGCCATATCATCTCCTTTCCAACTTCAGGTATTGGTACATATTCAACCTCAGTAGATGAAAGAGCAACACACTTCTGAAGCCTAGAAATCTAAATCACCGGTGTACCACCTATGGTGTAGATGTATCTGAAAGTGCTATTGCTCGAGTCCACGTCCCCACTAAGATAAACATTAACAAAACCTTGCAGAATTACCTTGCCATTGCCAAAACAAAGTAAACTACTGGATGTGCAACTCAGATATCTTAGAAGCCACTTCATAGCTTCCCAATGCTCTTCTCGGGGTTTGCCATGTACCAGCTAACAACTCCTTCTGCATGTTCTATGTCAGGTCTAGTGTAGACTATAGAATATATAAAACTCCCAACTACAGAAGCATATGGAATAAGTGCCATATGCTCTCGCTCCTGTGCTGTTTTCGGTGACAGCTCCTTTGACAATTTTATGTGATTTTCCAATGGAGTAGTCCTGGGTTTAGCATAATTAGCTCTAAATCTGGCCAGCACCTTCTCAACGTACTGCTCTTGGGATAGATGCAAAGTGCTAGCAGATCTATTCCGAGAAATCCTTATCCCAAGAATCTGCTTCACAACACGTAAATCTTTCATCTCAAACTCAGAAGACATACTTGCCTTCAAAGATTTTATCTCCTTCATACTAGATCTTGCAATCAACATATCATCCACATACATGAGTAAAACTAAATAAGAATCAGTGTATTTCTTTAAGTAGCAACACTCATCCTTTTCACTCCTGCGGAAGCCACTCTTGCTTATAAAGGAGTCAAACTTCTTGTACCACTGTGTAGGTGCTTGCTTCAGCCCATACAAGCTCTTGTTGAGCTTTCACACCATGTGTTCCTTTCTTGGAACTACAAACCCCTTTGGTTGTTGTATATAGATTTTCTTATCCAAATCTCCATGTAAAAACACAGTTTTTACATCCATTTGCTCAAGATGCAAATTCTCCGATGCAACAATACTCAATAAAATTCGGATAGTAGTTAATTTCACAACAGGAGAAAATATTTCATCATAATTAATACCTTTCCTTTGTGAATATCCTTTAACTACTAATCGAGCCTTGAACCTTCTTTTACCATCTAGTTCTTCCTTGATTCTGAACGCCCATTTGTTCAGCAAAATTCTCTTCCCTGCAGGTAACTCAGTTAACATCCACGTGTTATTTTTATTAAGTGATCTCATCTCATCATCCATAGCTTGCTCCCACTTGATTGAATCCTCCACCTGCAGGGCCTCAACAACAGACTCTGGTTCCCTTTCATTAGTCGGAAAAAGATAATATAATGATGGTGAATACCTATCTGGTGCTCTAATGGTCTTGGATGATGTTCTCTCAACCTGCTCAGGTGTCACTTTTTCCACCTCTAATTCTTCAATGATTGTCTCTGGAGTTTGTTGAGTTTCTGTGATAACATCTTTGGGTGTACTCATCGCAACTCAAGGTCAACTCCCACTTGCTTTGTTGTCTCTTGAACCTTTTTCTCTCTATCCTTGTATAAAACATTTTCATCAAATGTCACATAAAAATGTCTTAGCATCTTTTTGTTCCTGTAAACCTAAAACCTGTACCTAAATATGTCACAACCATAACCTATAAAGTAGCACTTTATAGCTTTAGCATCAAGCTTATCTCACTTCTCTGAATCAACATGAACTTAAGAAGTACAACTAAAAGTTCTTAAGTGAGAGTACTTGAGTTCTTTTCCTATCCATACTTATTCCAGAATCTTGAACCCCAGAGGAACTGATGGTCCCCTGTTGATCAAGTATACAGTTGTGCTAACATCATCTGCCCAAAACATCTTAGGCAGCCCACAGTGTATCCTTATGCTCCTTGTACGCTCATTCAATGTTCTGTTCATCCTTTCAATAACTTCATTCTATGTTCTGTTCATCCTTTCATGAACTTCATTTCGCCTTGCCTTCCCGAGAACTATCCTCATCAATGTGGTTCCCTCAGCTGCACAAAATTGTTTGAATTCTAACTTTTCATATTCTCTTCCATTATCAGACCTCAGGCATTTGATTTTTAAGCCAGTTTAATTTTCAACTTTATCTTTTCACCTCTTGAAAGTAGCAAACATATCTGACTTATGTTTCAAGAAGTAAACCCATACCTTCCTGCTTAAATCATCAATGAAGGTGACATAGAATTTGGATCCACCAAGTGATGAAATAGGAGATGGTCTCCAAACATCTTTTTGGACTATTTCCAATCGTACTTTCTTCGTCTCTCTCACAGTCTTCATAAAGCTTACTCATTTCTGTTTACCTATAACACAACTATCACAAAGACCTATATCAACAGATTTCAGCCCCTCTAAAGCTTCTTTTACAGCCAATATCTTTATTCTTTTGGCACTCATGTGTCTAAGTCTGTTGTACCACACACATGACCCGGAAGCACCCTCAGCAACAACAACCATGTTTATACACCCTTCTATGGTGTACAAAGCACCAGATTTTATGCCACGTGTTACAACCATATCACCCTTTATAATCTTCCACGAATCTTTCCCAAACTCTGTTATGTAGCCTGTGCTACCCAAATGACTAACAGAGATTAGATTCTTCTAGAGACCAGGAACATATATAACATACTCTAATGTCTACTGATTTCCTGCTGGAGTTATTATGAAGACATACCCCTTTCTTTCAATTTCCAACATCTTGTTGTCTTCAAGATACACTTTTTAAAAATTTCAGGACTTGAAATTATGGAACAATTCCTTGCTTGGAGATGAATGAAAAGATGCACCAGAATCCAATATCTAGGATTCAACTGGGATGTCCAAAATGAGGATTTGAGCATCCCCAATGTCTTCTACTAAATTAAGAGAATCATTATCATCTCTAGATTTCTGATTCTTTTGTTCTTGGGTTTCTTGCACTCTATCAAAAAATGTTTTTTCTCTCCACAATTCCAACATGTCACATTGGATTTTTGTGGATATTTTCCATGATTCTTTTATTTTTTTAATACCCATATCATTTTCTTAGCTTGGAATCATCACCAGGATGTTTAAACTTTCTTTGAAATATGAATCTATTCTTGTACACGTAGTATTTTTGAGTTTTTTTACATTCCATCACGTGGGAAATTGATTAAGCTTTCTATTGATACAAATTTCACCAAAATCTAGTATCTGGGGAAGAGGTTATAAACATTTTACGAAAGCAGATCGGACTGCCCAGACCAATGGCCAGGTCGACGGACAGTCACTAGCTCGACGGACCGTCGGAGCCTGCCATCGTACTTAGGTAGTGGACTTTCTCTCCGCCCATGTACGAAGGTAGCATTTGATGGACCTTCATAGGTTAGACGGACCATCGGAAGCCACCGTCGCACATAACCAGTAGGACTAGGTTCTGCCCAGGTCTGACAGTAGTAACCGATAGGCCGTCGTAGTTCCTCGTAGTTCAGACGAACCATCAGAAGAAACTGTCGTACCTTACGTTTAGTGTTTTCAGGTTGTTTGAATTGGGGTATTTTGGTCATTTACCACCAGTTTATATATACCCAATTATACACGATTTCAACCTTTTAGATCATTATTATTTCACAAATAAGATTTGGATTTCTCTCTAATATTAATCTCCAAGAACAAAATACAATAATCCTTAAGAAACTAAGGGATTCTAATCCTTCAAGTTCAAGAACAATAAGAACCTTAACCCAGGTATGAATAGTGTTTATTCATTGACCCCTTTCGTGCATGAAGTCCAAGAATCCCTTTTAAACTACAAGTTATGTGTTTTCTTCATGTTTTCATGATTTATGTGCTCTGTTGCATGTTGATAAATGAGAAATTGAGTTCTACTTCATGTTGGGTGATAATTTCTATATGGGTTTATTTATTATAGGCCTAGATTCATGCAACCCTATGATTAAACCCTTGAATTATGAAATTAGATTGAACCATGATGTTTACTTATTGTACAATATTGTTTACATGTATCATACCTACAATATGTTTGATTAAATGCCTAGATGAAGGAAAATTCCTAACTAGCATGATATCATGAAACCTCCTTGTATATACAAGTTTATGCGTATCACATGTTTGATGAAATGCTTCAATAAATATATTGTGGTGACTATCATGTATTCAAGAATGTCAAGTCATGGCAGTTTCCTTCTATCGAGTCCTGGGGGTACTTGTACCTAAAACATTGGCTCTGTGCCTAGGGCCATGTCATGTTTTCATGATACTCTCAGTCAATCTATGAATTCTTAGACTTCAGATAGTCTTATGACTTAGGAAATCACCATGATCTCATGAACTCAATCAGTTGTAAGATATCAGTAGTATTTCATCAGTTATTGGGATACGTAACTCAGTCGATATTTAGTTTAGTTCAGTTAATCATGTACAGATTTTAATCGGATGTGAGTAGGAATTAACACTAAGAGAACCCAAGGATGGGGACACACACTATCAGATGAGGGTATGCTCCTTAGAAGTCATCATTGCATTCCAGAACTATGAAGCAGCATAGGTTGAGACATCAACATAGTTCGATGAGAGTTGATGAGGTGGATAAGCACTGTCAGATAAGGGCCTCACCATTCTCTTTTGGGGACACTAACAGATAGGGTCACACACAACTTGTATTTATTGGTGGTGCGGCATTGACACCCTTCCAATTGGGGTTACAGATTGAACCCCAATGCAACCATAATGGCATATTAGGGAAATGTCATTTTAATACTACCTCCCACAGTTTCAATATCAGTCTCAGTAAAAGATCTCAAATAGTTCTTTAGATTTTCAAGACGGTCAGACACAGTCAACTTAAATACAGTATGAAACTCAGATAGTTCCATCAGATTTAGGACTGTCAAATATAGTAACTCATGTTATAAGTTTTACTAGTTATCAGTTATGTTATGTTAGCAGTATCCAGATTTATTAGTCATGTTAACACGGTATCAGTATCAGTTATTATGTCTCATGCATGTATTCTCACACTCATGTTAGTTAGTTTGTTATTATTATTGTTCATGCATACGAACCCCATGAATTTAGCCTACCTCACAAGCATACCAGTACATTCAATCGTACCGATGCATTCACGCTATGGTGTTCTTATACCATAGGTTCAGAGATATGAGCTCCAGATCAGCAGTAGATTCCAGTTTTAGCAGTCAGAGTAGAAGTGAGTCCTCATCCTTCGAGGACATGATGATTATTTATTTATTATCACATTGGTCAGTTCATTAGACAGAGTTAGTTGGGGACATATCCTATAAAGTCCCTATTCAGATTACTCATACAACTTCAGTCATGTTTAGAGGTTTTTTAGACTGTATGCAGACTAGATTTCAGACTTTAGTACTTCTAGTTTTGCTTTGGGTATTTTATCACCCCATACAGATGTTATATTATTTAACTTATGTTTAGTATTAAACCTTATGGCCTACCAGTGCATGTTTCTACATTATTATGTTATGTTACGCAGTATACAGGTACAGATATCAGTCATGGGTTTGCTTGTGGTACTTCAGGGTCATGAGCATCGTGTAGCATTATGGGTACCCAATTTAGGGAGTTACAAAATTGGTATCAGAGCCTAAGGTTCAATAGTGTCCTAGGAAGTCTGAAACCCGCATCTAATAGAGTTTTGTACATGGGTTTGTTGCATGACACATTTATGTCAAAGAGGCTATAAGATGTTTAGGAACAAATTCCCTTCTTTCAGTATTCATGTTGTTCCAGTGAGCATAATATCAAGTAGATCTCTCAGTCTAATCCTCTTCCTCTCTTTATTTCAGAACATACCTCCCAAGAGAAGAAATCAGTCAGCCCTTCAACCAGAAGAACCTTTGGGCGATTATGTTTCTCATGCAAAGTTCAGGACCTCATTTACCTCTTTTCATCACTTAGTAGTTGCCTGTAATGAATGAACAGCTGTTGTTTCGGCCAACCCAGAGGCCAATTCAGCTGCATCTAGGATTTGGGACTTCACTCGAATGAATCCTCCAGTCTTTCTTAGGTCTAAGACAGACGAAGACCCACAAGAATTTCTAGATCAGTTGCAAGATATTGCTCATATCAGTGCTGAGCTAGCTGCATATCAGTTGCAGGATGTTGTTTATAATTGGTTTAAATAGTGAAAGTCAGAAAGTGAAGAAGATGCAGGGTCAGTTGAGTGGAAGAAGTTTGCTTCAGCTTTACTTGATCGATTCTTTCCCTTAGAGCTTAGGGAATCCATGGTGTTAGATTTTATCAACCTCAGGAAGGAAAATATAATAGTGAATGAGTATTCTCTCATGTTTACTCAATTAGCCAGATATGCCCTTCATGTGGTTGTAGATAGCAGGGCAAGAATGAGTAAGTTCATCTCAGGGGTGAAAGCGTGGTTAATGTGTGAAGATTCGCCATGATAAATAGGGATATGAACTTAGCTAGACTTATGACCCATGCTCAGCAGATAGATAAGCAAAAGATCAAGATAAGAGAGAAGTAGAATAAGAGAGCGAAGACAGGTAGTTTCAACTTTGCTCAGCCTAAGTTAGAAGGAAGAAACCATTTTCAGTCTCTTCCTAAGTTATCAGTTCTATCTTCCTCTACAACCAGTGCTCTGGTTCCTAATTTTAGAGAGGGTAACAAAGATAGAGCGCCAGGCACTAAGATGTAGGGTAGTGTTAGCAGTGCTCGAACTAATTCTATTTGTTAGACTTGTGGTAATAACAACAATGGTGTGTGTAGAGCGGGCAGTGATGTCTATTTCAGTTGTGGAAAGCTAGGCCACAGAGTCAGAGTCTATTTCGGTTATGGCAAGCGGACAGTGATGTTAGTCTGGTTGCCCAAATAAGTAGGGTGCCACTTCCAGTTCTATTAGTAGGCAACACCCAAATTGTCTCTATGCTCTTCAGACTCAACAGGATAAGGTAAATTCTCTTGATATAGTTACTGGTACAGTACAGATCTTTCATGTGCATGTTTATGCTTTTCTAGATCTAGAAGACTCTTTGTCTTTTGTTACTATTTATATAGCAGGCAATTTTGAAATCAGTCCTGAAATTCTAGTAGAACCCTTTTCAGTCTCTACCCCAGTGGGTAAAACCATTATAGCTCAACGGGTATATAGGAACTGCCCGATTATGATATTTCAGAAAGTCACTTCAGCAGACTTAGTCGAATTAGAGATGACTGATTTTGATGTCATTCTCGGGATGGATTAGCCTTATTCCTGCTATGCCAAAGTCAACTGCAAAAATAGAATAGCCAGTTCCAGTTTTTGAATAAATCCATCCAAGAATGGAAGGGTATTGTATCTACTTTCAGGGGTCAGCTTGTTTAATACCTTCGGGCAAGGAAAATAATATCCAAGGAATTTGTCTATTATCTTTTCATGTTAAGGATTACAATTCTAAGACTCCTAGTATTGATTCAGTTCTAGTTGTAAATGAATATTCAGAAGTCTTTCCCGAAGATCTTCCAGGAATTCCTCCCAAAAGGGAAATAGACTTCGGTATTGATTTTCTTCTGGATACTCATCCTATCTCTATTTTGCCATACAGAATGGCACCAGCAGAACTCAGAGAATTTAAAGAAAAGTTGAAGGATCTCCTAGATAAGGAATTCATCAGACCTAGTGTTTTCACGTGGGGCCACTAGTCTTAGTTGTGCTCAAGAAAGACGGTTTACTCAGAATGTGTATAGACTACCATCAACTCAATAAATTTACGATCAAGAAAAAGCATCCCCTTCCTAGAATCGATGACTTGTTTGGCCAAATTCAAGGTGCCAGTTATTTCTCTAAGATACACCTTAAGTCCGGCTATCATCATCTCAGAGTTAGAGAATTTGACATTTTAAAAACATCTTGCCGGTCTTGGTATGGTCACTTTGAATTTCTAGTGATGTCATTTGGTCTTAACAATGCCCCAGCCGCCTTCATGGACTTAATGAACCGCATGGACAAGCAGTACTTGGATATGTTCATCATAGTTTTCATAGATGACATTCTTCTTTACTCCCGCAGTGAGCAAAACCATGCAGACCATCTCCGAATTGTTCTTTAGACTCTCAGAAATCATCAGTTGTTCACCAAATTTAGTATGTTCAAGATTTTGCTAAGATCTGTAGCATTTCTTGGTCATATTGTTTCCAGTGATGGCATTAGAGTAGATTCTCAAAAGACCGAAGCAGTAAGAAACTGGCCTCGCCCTGTCTCTCCATAAGATATTAGGAGTTTCTTTTGATTGGCTAGCTATTATAGATGGTTTGCTCAAGGATTTTCCTTTATTATATCTCCTATGTCTAGACTAACTCAAAAGAAAGTCAAGTTTTAGTGGTCATATCCCTACGAGAAGAGTTTTTAGGAGTTGAGGACTCAACTCACCTCAACTCTAGTTCAAGCTCCTCCAGATAGTTTTGATGGGTTCGTAGTATATTGTCAAGCATCCAGAGTGGGTTTAGGTTGTGTCCTCATGCAGTATGGTAAGGTCATAGCCTATGCCTCCAAACAGCTTAACCCCATGAGAATAATTATCCTACTCATGATCTTGAGTTAGCAGCCGTAGTATTTGTCTTGAAGATCTAGAGGCATTATCTATACGTTGTTCATGTAGATGTCTTCACGGATCATAAGAGCCTTCAATATGTCTTTTCTTAGAAAGATCTTAATCTTCGTTAGAGTAGGTGGTTATATCTCTTGAAAGTTTATGACATGAGTGTCCTTTATCATTCGGGCAAGGCCAACATAGTGGCCGATGCTCTCAGTAGACTTTCCATGGGTAGTGTTTCTCATGTTGAGGATAGTAAAAATAATTTAGCTCAGGAAGTCCATCATCTTGCTAGACTAGGCGTTCGATTAGTCGATTCCTCAGAGGGTGGTGTATGTGTTTAGAGTAGTTCATAATCATCTCTAGTTTTTGAGGTAAAAGAAAAGCAAGATAGAGATCCCTATCATGTCAAATTGAAAGAGTCAGCATAGAATAAAAAAAATTGAGGTTTTCTCCCAAGGGGGAGATGGCTTCCTTCATTGTTAGGGTCATCTCTGTGTTCCATGTATAGATGACTTAAGGCAGAAAATTCATGTAGAAACGTATCGTGCTGATGATAGGCGAATTTACGCGCCTATATCAATATAATTTGCCCATATTTTAGGCTAGTTTTGAGAACTAATTATCTATTTCATACACTTTTAGTCCTTTTTCCTGTAAATGAGCTAACAAATGTGATTAGGAAAGTTTCAGGTATAAATGATGCAAAATACAGCAATTTATGGCTTACTTGACGCAAAAGAAAGCTCACAAACGAGATGGAAAGGAGCTGGACGCATAAAGGACTAAATCTGCTGCATGGAAAATCTGTCCCGGGCTAAAACAACATTTCTGAAGACTTTGGGGACTTACAGACACAAAGCTGGATTTTTGCCATAATACATTAACCTAGTGCAATTAGGTTATGTGTTTCATTATTCTATTTGGATTATAATTTTGTAACCTTACCCTAGTACATTTGGGTCAAGGATTTCATTAGTATATTAGGATTTGGTTATTTATTTTAGTAGTCTAGTAGGAGTAGGATAGGAGTATTATAAATACCCTATCATGTTAGAGATTTTAAAAAAACAACTTCTTCAATAATCAACTCAACAATTTAATTTTCTTCCATCCCTCTCATCTTCCACCACAAACATTCAACTCTTAAATTCCACAACAAGAGAATCGTTACTTGCTACGGAATCACTAAATCCACACGCCTAACACCTCTTTCACACGCCATTCACCATGCAAAATATGATATCCTACGCATTCATGGGTAACTAAACCTCTTAGTTGGGGTTATGGAAGCCGAATGAGTTACTATCTATAGCTATGAGTTTGTGAGTTCAAGACAAGTATATTGCTTATATCATTATTCTCTTCATCTTAAATCCACATTCTTTGCGGTTCAAACACAAGAACACGCCATTCTAACATCTAACCTGTTCGAGAGAAAGGTTATTTGTCTAGAAAAGAAGACGCATAGACCAACGCCAGGCTAACATTTAACTTGTTCGAGAGAAAAGTTATTTGTCTGGAAAAGAGATAATGTCAAGGTAGTAGGACACCCTTTCCTATTAAAAAGCTAGTGCCGTACCTGGACTAACCTCTTGGAGAATTTGTACCGCTAGACACACTTTAAGCTTGAGAGAGTTAAAGTGAAATAGTCCTTGTTTAGGTCGAGAGACGCTTGGATTTACCATCGACTACAATTCTCTATAAGCAATTGCATGTCAAGACTCTACACGCTCATAGCCAATAGAGACGTATACTTCTGAAGGTGGACATAACCCCAACGCCTCAATTCTCATTGCTTACAACACACGTGACAATCTCTCTTTATTTTGCTATTTTCAGTTCTTACATTCTTGTTTTGGTTACATACTACAATCCCCCCTTTCCTACGAGACTTGCACTAAAAGTCTAGTAATTTCTCTTGCTTGTTGGCCAAGCTATTCTCTGTGGGATCGATACCCAACCCAGTTGGGTTCTATATTTGCTAACGACCGCTTTACACTCCTACGAGAGCTGTAGATTGAGCGTTATCAAAAATTGGCGCCGTTGCCGGGGAATACAAGTGTCAATCAAGTTCGTGAAAATTACTAGACCCTTTGGTCAAAGATTCTCGTACTTTTACGTTTAGTTTTTGTTTTTGTTTATTGCAGGTTTTTCTTTTAGTGCATGCCCCATACTAGAAGTTCTGGTCAACCGTTGCTACCAATCAATCCGGAACCGCAACGAATTAGAAGAATGGAAGCACAAGCGGAAATCGACAGGATGGCTGCTCAACACGAGCAAGCAAGATTAGCTGCTCTTGCCGCTGCTCAAGTCCAACAACAAAACATTGATAATCCTGGACGAGCAACAAATCCTGACGATGAAGATTTAGGAGATGACGAGTTGATCAACCCAAGGCATGGCGCTGATTTGGCAACACCTGCAAATAGACGAGGTCGACAAGCTCGGTACAGATATGATCGCCAACCTTTGCAACCAGCTTTCGACGATGATGATGATGATCTTGATGGTGCCGGAGCCACTGGAGCTATAATTCCACCACCATTAGCGCCCGGAGCCAAGTTCAACATCACTAGCACCATGATTCAGTTATTGCAACTCAAGGGATTATTTGGTGGACTAGCAGGCGATGATCCGAATATGCATCTCATCAACTTTATTTCTACATGCAAGTCTTTTGACAATCCCGGAGTTGGTCAGAATGCTATTCGATTACGTCTATTTCCATTGTCTCTGTCTGGGGAGGCAACATTATGGTTGAATGGGCTGACTCCTGATTCTATTACAAATTGGAGGCAATTGAGAGATGCTTTCCTAGAAAGATTCTTTCCGCCATCCAAGAGGGCTCAGTTAAGAGATGAAATCAGCAACTTTCGTCAGCTTCCCTCTGAAGCTCTTCACGAAACATGGGAGAGGTTCAAGACAAAGCTAGCGAGATGCCCAAACCATCACATGACTAATGTTCACCTCATGGAGATCTTGTATAGAGCCTTGAATTCAGTAACTAAACCAGTGGTGGACAACGCAGCTGGAGGTTCTTTTATGGACCTCACCTTTGGTCAAGCAAGCAACATGCTAGATCGTATGACGAAACAAAGTAGAGCTTGGCATACCAGGGATTCTGAGGTAGCAAGCCCCACTTTATCTATTGGCATGTCTGCAGACCAAAGAAGAAGAGAAGAAGAACGTGATCAAGATATGGCGCACATGAAAACCCAAATGGATCTTCTTACAAAGCATCTATTAGGGAAGACTGAAAAAGTGAAAGCTATTGCGTCAAAAGGAAGAGACGAATCTGATTCGGAAGAGGAGGCCAACTACTTAAACAATCAGGGGGGTTTCCGTGGGAATGCCCAAGGAAACCAAGGTCGGAACTATTATGATAAATCTGGAGGTAAAGACCAAGGTAGTTGGAAGAAAAATAATGAAAACAGTGGTTTGTACGTTCCCCCTGGTAGACGTGATACCACCACATCTAATTCTATGGAAGACATGATGGCTAAGTTATTGAAAGGAGTGGAAGCGACGAGCGCGGGAGTTAAGGAGGTGATTGACGATTTGGCCTCCATGAAGCAATTAGTTGATTCTCATTCCACTTCTATCAAGCAACTAGAGCAGCAATTCAGTCAACTTTCAGCAACACTCAACCAAAGAAAAGCTGGCACCTTGCCTAGCGATACTGTGCAAAACCCAAGGAATGATGGGTCATGCATGGCCATCACTACGAGGAGTGGTAAGGTGCTGGAAACTTCAGTAGAAAGCAAGCAAGTAGTTGACGGAACAGCAGACATGGACGCCACACCTAGTGACGCCACTAGGGAAGACGCCGCAATATCCACTTCCAACGTCAAGGACGTGTTGCCTAGTGACGTGCAGCCTGAAAAAAATAATAAACGGAAGCAAGAGGAGAAGAAAGCCATGGAGAGAACACTTCCATACCCACCACCACCGTTTCCACAAAGATTGAAGAAGGCGGCCGATGACACTAAGTTCAGCAAGTTCATGACCATGTTGAAGCAGCTGACTATTAATGTCCCATTGGTAGAGGCACTTGAACAAATGCCTGGGTATGCGAAGTTTATGAAAGATCTTTTGACTAAGAAGAGGGCAGCAAGCTATGAGCTGAAAGAAGATGTGCATCATTGTAGTGCAATAGCTACCCGATCCATAGTTCAGAAGAAGGCCGACCCCGGAGCTTTCACTATTCCTTGCACCGTCGGATCTTTGGACTTTGCTAAAGCATTATGTGACTTAGGGGCCAGCATCAACTTGATGCCATTATCAATCTACAAGAAGTTGGGGTTAGGAGATCCTACACCAACTAATATGAAGCTTGTTATGGCGGATAGGTCGGTAAAACGACCGGTTGGTATTCTATGCGATGTCTTGGTAAAGGTATCTTCATTCATATTTCCAGCAGACTTTGTCATCTTGGATTGCGAAGCAGATTCAGAGGTTCCCATAATCTTGGGACGCCCTTTCCTTGCTACGGGAAGTGTGCTCATAGATTTGAGAGCTAATGAGCTTTCATTCCGAATAAATGATGAAGTGGTGCGCTTTGATGTTTGCAAATCAATGAAGCAACCCAAAGATCTAAGTGTATTTTCTGTGGCTGATGTTGTCGTTGATGACGAGGATGAGTTACTTGCTGAAGAGCAAATTCTTGATGATCCTTTGGAGGTTTTGCTCATGGAAGAAGATGATGATGATGCTGAAATTTCTGAAGATGATATTTGTGCTCTATCGGGATTAGGAGCATATCGCTATCCTCCTAAGAAGCTGGATCTTGATCTCAAGAATCGACCCACACCACCAGCTAAGCCATCTATTGAAGAACCACCCACATTAGAATTAAAGGAGCTGCCAAGCCATTTGAAGTATGCATTCTTAGGAAGCGGAAACACTCTTCCAGTCATAGTGGCAGCCGATTTAGGTGAGCAACAAGTTGCAGCTCTTATTGCAATTTTACGCAAGTATATTAGAGCTATTGGATGGACCATTGCGGATATCCTTGGTATTCCACCTGGGATTTGCACTCATAAAATTCAGCTCCAAGAAAAGTGCACACCCACCATCGAACACCAAAGACGTCTAAACCCACCAATGCAAGAGGTGGTGAAGAAGGAGATTATCAAGTGGTTAGACGCAGGAGTTGTGTATCCTATTTCTGATAGTACATGGGTAAGCCCAGTACAATGTGTTCCCAAGAAAGGAGGTATGACGGTGGTTGCTAATGCAAAGAATGAGCTTATTCCACTCAGGCCCGTCACTGGATGGAGAGTATGCATGGACTACCGCAAGCTGAATTCTTGGACTCTCAAGGATCACTTCCCCATGCCATTTATGGACCAAATGCTAGATCGATTAGCGGGAAAAGGATGGTTTTGCTTTCTTGATGGTTATTCAGGTTATAATCAGATTTTTATTGCACCAGAAGACCAAGAGAAGACAACGTTTACATGCCCATATGGTACGTTTGCCTTCAAACGTATGCCATTCGGGTTGTGTAACGCACCAGCCACCTTTCAGCGATGTATGATGTCTATTTTCTCTGATATGGTAGAAGACACTTTGGAGGTATTTATGGACGACTTTTCAGTTGTTGGGGAGTCTTTCGAAGCATGTTTGGTGAATTTAAGCATGGCATTACAAAGATGTGTAGAGTTCAACCTTGTGCTGAATTGGGAGAAGTGCCACTTCATGGTAAAAGAAGGAATTGTTCTTGGGCACAAGATCTCCGAAAAAGGACTAGAGGTTGATCGTGCCAAAATAGAGGTAATTGAGAAGCTACCACCTCCAATTTCGGTGAAGGGAGTTCGTAGTTTTCTTGGCCATGCTGGGTTTTATCGTAGATTCATCAAAGACTTCTCCAAAATTTCTAGTCCATTGTGCAAGCTATTGGAGAAAGATGCGAAGTTTGACTTTAATGATGATTGCTTAAAGGCATTTGAATGCCTTAAAGAAAAACTCATTGAAGCCCCTATCATGGTAACACCAGATTGGACGCTCCCGTTCGAAGTCATGTGTGATGCTAGTGGTGTAGCCGTTGGTGCTGTTCTTGGACAGAGAAAGGAGAAATTATTTCATCCTATCTACTATGCGAGTAAGGTCCTCAATGAAGCCCAAAGGAACTACACCGTCACTGAACAAGAGCTATTAGCGGTTGTGTATGCGTTTGAGAAGTTCCGCGCCTACCTATTAGGTACTAAAGTGATTGTTCATACAGACCATGCAGCTCTTAGGTATCTAATGACAAAGAAGGATGCAAAACCAAGGCTGATTCGATGGGTGTTGCTGCTGCAAGAGTTTGATTTCGAAGTCAAAGATAGAAGAGGTTGCGAGAACCAAGTGGCTGATCACCTATCTAGACTTGAGAAAGAATATGTGGCGCAATCAGAAAATCAGATTGGCGATGCATTCCCTGACGAGGAGATACTAGCGACAACAATGGAGAACTTACCATGGTATGCCGACTTTGCAAATTTCGTGGTGAGTAATGTGTTACCTTCCAATTTATCTTACCACCAGAGGCGGAAGTTTATGCATGACGTTCAGCACTATTATTGGGATGAGCCTTATTTGTTTCGAAGATGCGCGGATGGTATCATTCGACGATGTATATCCCATGAAGAAGTGCCCACTATATTAGAAGCATGCCACACTTCGCAAGTTGGAGGCCATCATGCAGGGAATCGAACAGCAAGAAAAGTCTTGCAAAGTGGTTATTATTGGCCTGCAATATTCAGAGATGCACACGACTATGTGAGAAGGTGTGACCAATGCCAACGTCAAGGTGCTATTTCAAAACACCATGAAATGCCCATGTCCACAATTCTGGAGGTAGAACTCTTTGATGTATGGGGCATTGATTTCATGGGACCATTCGTGAATTCGTTTGGAATGAAGTACATCTTGGTTGCTGTGGATTATGTGTCAAAATGGGTTGAAGCTGTAGCATTGGCCGATAATGAAGGAAAGCGTGTTGTAGCGTTTTTAAAGAAGAATATCTTCTCTCGCTTTGGGGTACCTCGTACTATCATAAGTGATGGAGGATCTCACTTCTGCAACAAGCTATTCAAATCTGTATTGGCCAAGTATGGAGTCAAGCAACACAAGGTAGCTACGCCTTATCATCCCCAAACTAGTGGACAAGTAGAGGTTTCCAATCGTGAGATCAAGCAAATCCTGGCCAAGACGGTTAATGCGAATCGGAAGGATTGGTCTCGGAAGCTAGATGATGCACTATGGGCGTATAGGACTGCATTCAAGACACCCATTGGCATGTCACCTTATCAGCTAGTTTATGGGAAGGCTTGTCATCTACCCATCGAGCTTGAATACAAGGCATTATGGGCATTGAAGCACTTGAATCTGAATTGGGATGATGTGAAGAACCTGAGGTTGGAGCAGCTGAACGAGCTAGATGAATTCCGTCTCCATGCATATGAAAGATCAGATTTATACAAGGAGCGGATGAAGAAGTATCACGATCAGCGGATTGTTCGACGACACTTCCAAAAAGGTGACATGGTACTACTCTTTAACTCCAGATTCAAGCTCTTCCCAGGTAAGTTAAAGTCAAAGTGGTCTGGTCCATTTAAAGTCACCCACGTCTACTCGTCTGGAGTAGTCGAACTGGAAAATAATGAGGGTGTTATCTTCAAGGTGAATGGCCAACGTGTTAAGCCATATATCGGTCCTCTTGACTCGATGAATGACATGGCCATCACCTATCTCGATGAAGTCTAAGTACTCGAGATTACTACGTCGAGCCACGACAATAAATAAGGCGCTAGATGGGAGGCAACCCTTCGTTTTATTGTTTTATTGTTTTGTCGTTTTAGTATTTTTTCTTTTTGATAAATGAAAATCCAAAAATAAGAGTCGTGCCACGACCAAAACTAAGGCGCTTGGTGGGAGGCAACCCATCGTACTAATCGTTTTCATTTGTTTGAGCAAATATAGGTGTAAGAAGTATGCAACGAGGAGATTGATTTCAATTGACGATTTGGTCGCATTGTATGGTAAAGTCGGTAAGTTAGGAATGGTGATGCATAAAGCTATGAATTGAGCCTTTCTCACGTCATAATAGGCTTCGAGGAAGGCTAGGCCTTGGTAAAAATAGGCCACGAACGATGCACAACCTATTCTATAGCCTAAGGACTCGGAATCTAGTGTGCTATACCCTATGCGCCGCCTATTCCTAGGTGTGCTTTTGACTATGCGCCGCCTATGCTATGGCATTTGAGATACTGAGACCAAATGCCATGCCATATGCGCCGCATATGCCTAGATATGCCATACTATGTGCGGCGCATATGTCCCATTATGCCATGGACAATGCGCCGCATATACATGTGATATGCCGAGGGATATGCGCCGCATATAGGGTGATTTTGTCCCCAAATCCGATTGTAAATGGGTCATAACCCGACCCATACTCCTCCTATATAAAGGGGACTTGTTTTTATTTCACAACCACATTAGAATCAACCCTAAAGGCGCCGCATATCATCCCAAATCCTCTCAAATTTTTCTTCCTTTGTTCTTCCAATCCACAACAACTTCCCCACAATCTTCAAGCAAGTAAGTACTCTCTTAATCTTCATCTATTTATAGTAAGTACTACGTTGCTATGCTTAGTATAATTTGCTAAATCATGTGAGATTAGTGGTGATGTTCATGTGATTGGATAATTGTTGCAAAAATCGTGTGATTGAATGAATACGAATGGAATTCTTGACTTGTTTCCGACTCAAATTTTGTTTCAATGGCATTGTTATGATACTTCCTGAACATATATGGCTATGAATATTGCTTGAAAGTGTTGTTTTGATGCTTGCATGATTCACCATCCCGGCCATCGGGATAAGGTTATAGTAACTATCGACGTAGGAGGTAGTGTTTGTTGTTTGAATAACAATTCCATGTGGTAACTCCTATGTTGTAACGTTGCTATATTCCCCATGCACGTCGTCCAAATGGCTGCTCATAAGTGATGTCATGCTGATGTCCTTGTCGGAATACAATCCTAAGACGTATGTCGACGAAGTCTGAGTACTCGACCACGTTCACTTCACTGATTTGTGCTAACAAGATTAAGTGTGGGGTGGTGCCCCTAATGCTTGCATATAGATTGTATAATGTGCGATTGTGTTGCATCTAACATTATTTCTAGTCTCAGGTACAATGGCACCGAAAGCAAGGCAAGGCAAGGAGAAGGCTACCACGACCCGCAAGGACAAAAAGAGAAGCCGAAAAGACCAAGGCGAATCATCTTCAGCACACCTACCACGCAGAATGTTCGGAATCAAATGGGTTCTTGAGGAAGAAGCCAAGGCATGGTACAGCAGCAACAAAGAAAAGAAATATGTGCACGTCGATTTAATCAACAAGGAGACCTTAGCAAAGAAGGAGCCGCAACTGTTGGCTAAGATAATGGCTTTGAAGCTAGATTTCATCTTCCGTGACATGGGAGAGTGCAATCTTGACTTGACAAGAGAGTTTTATGCCAACTGGTCGCCAAACACAACAGGCAACGAAGTTAAAATTCGGGGCCAAGTGTTACAGCTTACAGCGGATTGGATCAACTCGTTTCTAGGCCTACCTTCGGTCGACACTGCACCATACAAAGAGCTGTACAGCAGGCCTCCTTACAGAGCTATAAGACACGCGCTTTGTGGAAGCAGATCAATGGCAAGATGGGGCAGACATAAGGAAACAGGCCGTCACAACACATTCCCCTATGCTCCACTAAATAGGGAAGCAAGAATCTGGATGCGCATCGTCAACTCATGCCTTATTCCTGGGACGCAATACACAAAGATATCGAGAGATAGAGTGTGTCTGGTTTATGCATTGATGACAAATGTCCCTATCAACTTTGGGGCAATCATTCGATCCACCATGAGGAAAGCCAGACTCAACAGCAGGTCCCATTTCACATTCGGCAATTTGTTGACAGCAATGTTGCGGAAGGAGGATATAGAAGAGGAACCAGCTGACCATAAACTCCCACATACCCCAAAGAAGGTTGACCTCACCAAGGTCAAAGATGCTGAAACAACGCATGGAGTCAACCTTACCACTGCGGAGAGACACGCTCGTGATGAGAGTTTCTTCCGTCATCTCTATGGCATGACGAGATTCACTATGATGAGTGGTGGACGTATTCCAACTGCTGTAGAGCTCCAACAGCTGGACCACGACTACCCAATGAACAGACATGCCCGGGAGATGTGTGGAGTGGGAGTCTATTTCGAGGAACCTCTTGATGATGACGTGCCAACTGATAATGATAGACGCCTGCCTGATTCTGATGCTGAGGAGAACTCTGACGATGACTCTTACGATGATTCGGACGAAGGGGGTATGACCCCCGACATTGAGGAAGAGTCCGACTAATCAGGTTCTTCGACTTTATTTTCCACTGAGGGCAGTGTCTAGTCTAAGTGTGGGGTGTCGGCAGAATTTGCATGCTATGTTTGTATGTTTGCTCTTGTTTATTTTGTTTTGAGTCCAAATTTTTATTTGTTGTGATTTTTTTTTTTTTTTTTCGTGTGACGTTTTTTTATTTTTTAGGAGTAAAATTTTTTTTTTTCTTTCTAGCTTCGCATGAAATTATTTTGATAGGCAGCATGAGATTAGAACAAGAGTATGTGCTACAATTGTGACTATTGAGACATTTAGGCTCTAGTTGTGACTCATTATGTGTTAGTGTGTGATTCAGTTCCTTCACTTGTTGGGTCAAGAGTCTATATTACTACCAATCAAGTCAACCATGTGCCTTGTGTGTGTGAGATAATAGTATATTCTATGTATGTGGCTGATGCTAGAACTTGCCTGGTATGTATGCAAAGCGAAAATAAGGAATGTAAGTTTAGGATATGATTTAGGCATTTCTTTGGCAACCTATACATGTTTACCTTCAGTTTTTCCTACCCATGGACATCATCCTAGTTAAACCCTTTTGAGCCTTTAGCCTATTTCTTTGACAACCCTGTATGTAAGCCTAATCCATTTCTTTCAAGACCACAATTTTGATCCAAATTCCTAAGTGCTTTAAAGAGAAAAAGTCATATGACAAACATAAAGAGGAAATTGGGTAAGAATGATGCTTTAAATTGCAAAGGTGCTTGAATGTGTTATGAAAAATAAAGTGCTATCATAAAAGGTATGTTGTGAAAAGAAAAAAAGGGGAAAAGAAAGCTGAAAAGTAAGTTGTGCTTAAAATTGAAAAACAAAAGATGATAACAAGGGTGGAAAAAGAAAAAAAAAAGGGGTTGAAAGAAAAAAGTGTCAATGATACAATGTGATGTATTAAAGTGCTTAGGAACTTAGTCACTATTTCTGGCCAAAATAGTCCTACCCGTCCCTTAGCCTACATTACAACCATCTAAAGACCTACTTGATCCTAATCTTAACATTCCGACATTTAGTAGAGTACTACATTAAAGGCAAGCTTATGGTCATTAGTTGCTACATATGAATTCTTTGTGAGAGTGAGTGCAAGGAAAATATGCTTGTGATACCCATGTTTGAAAAATATGCTATATTTGTGAGTGATTATGGGTACTATATTGTGAGACACACATGGTTGATGAGCTTTGGATAGTTGTATATGATTATATGTACCTTAACGTTTGCATGCGAGTTGATCACCATCACGAGTCTATGCTTGAGGTTAAATTGTTTCTACTTATAATCGGAAAGCTACTCTTCGTTGATAATTGTTGTGCTTGTCTTGAAGAATGTTTTGTGTTGTTTCTGTAAAAACCTTAAGTTGATGTTTAGAAGGACATGATATTTTGTTCGAGGACGAACAAAGCTTCAAGTGTGGGGTGTTGATGATAGGCGAATTTACGCGCCTATATCAATATAATTTGCCCATATTTTAGGCTAGTTTTGAGAACTAATTATCTATTTCATACACTTTTAGTCCTTTTTCCTGTAAATGAGCTAACAAATGTGATTAGGAAAGTTTCAGGTATAAATGATGCAAAATACAGCAATTTATGGCTTACTTGACGCAAAAGAAAGCTCACAAACGAGATGGAAAGGAGCTGGACGCATAAAGGACTAAATCTGCTGCATGGAAAATCTGTCCCGGGCTAAAACAGCATTTCTGAAGACTTTGGGGACTTACAGACACAAAGCTGGATTTTTGCCATAATACATTAACCTAGTGCAATTAGGTTATGTGTTTCATTATTCTATTTGGATTATAATTTTGTAACCTTACCCTAGTACATTTGGGTCAAGGATTTCATTAGTATATTAGGATTTGGTTATTTATTTTAGTAGTCTAGTAGGAGTAGGATAGGAGTATTATAAATACCCTATCATGTTAGAGATTTTAAAAAAACAACTTCTTCAATAATCAACTCAACAATTTAATTTTCTTCCATCCCTCTCATCTTCCACCACAAACATTCAACTCTTAAATTCCACAACAAGAGAATCGTTACTTGCTACGGAATCACTAAATCCACACGCCTAACACCTCTTTCACACGCCATTCACCATGCAAAATATGATATCCTACGCATTCATGGGTAACTAAACCTCTTAGTTGGGGTTATGGAAGCCGAATGAGTTACTATCTATAGCTATGAGTTTGTGAGTTCAAGACAAGTATATTGCTTATATCATTATTCTCTTCATCTTAAATCCACATTCTTTGCGGTTCAAACACAAGAACACGCCATTCTAACATCTAACCTGTTCGAGAGAAAGGTTATTTGTCTAGAAAAGAAGACGCATAGACCAACGCCAGGCTAACATTTAACTTGTTCGAGAGAAAAGTTATTTGTCTGGAAAAGAGATAATGTCAAGGTAGTAGGACACCCTTTCCTATTAAAAAGCTAGTGCCGTACCTGGACTAACCTCTTGGAGAATTTGTACCGCTAGACACACTTTAAGCTTGAGAGAGTTAAAGTGAAATAGTCCTTGTTTAGGTCGAGAGACGCTTGGATTTACCATCGACTACAATTCTCTATAAGCAATTGCATGTCAAGACTCTACACGCTCATAGCCAATAGAGACGTATACTTCTGAAGGTGGACATAACCCCAACGCCTCAATTCTCATTGTTTACAACACACGTGACAATCTCTCTTTATTTTGCTATTTTCAGTTCTTACATTCTTGTTTTGGTTACATACTACAATCCCCCCTTTCCTACGAGACTTGCACTAAAAGTCTAGTAATTTCTCTTGCTTGTTGGCCAAGCTATTCTCTGTGGGATCGATACCCAACCCAGTTGGGTTCTATATTTGCTAACGACCGCTTTACACTCCTACGAGAGCTGTAGATTGAGCGTTATCACGTGCATGCTACTATATTCATCCAGGGCCCATTAAGATGTATCGCGACTTACGGGAGATCTATTGTTGGAGTGGGATGAAGAGAGATGTTGCATAGTTTGTGGCTAAGTGCTCTACATGTCAGAAGGTTAACATAGAGCATCATAAGATAGGAGTTCATTATTCCTAGTTGGAAGTGGGAAGAAGTGAACATGGACTTCATGATGGTTTTGGCTTGGACTCATCATCAGCATGATTCAGTTTGGCTCAGTATAGACAGAAAGTCGAAATTAGCTTATTTCTTTCCAGTTCATACCTCTTATTTGGCCAAGGATTATGCCAAACTCTACATCAAAGAGTTGGTCCGATTACATGGTGTTCCGATATTAATTATCTCAGACAGAGGTACCCAGTTAACCTCTTATTTTTGAAAAGCATTCCAAAAGGGTCTTGGTACCCAAGTTTATCTTAGTACAACCTTTTATCCTAAAATAGATGGTCAAGCAGAGAGGACCATTCAAACTTTAGAAGATATGGTAAGGGCGTGTGTAATTGATTTCTAGGGTAGTTGGCATTACCACTAGCCTTTGATTGAGTTTGCATACTACAACAACTATTATTCCAGTATTCAGATGGGTCTATTCGAAGATCTCTATGGTAGGAGATATAGATCTCTGATTGGTTGGTTGGAAGTTAGAAAGGTCACAGTCATAGGGCCTGACTTGGTATTCGATGCCTTAGAAAAAGTCCAGTTGATTTGAGAAAGACTCCTAGCTGCTTAGAGATGATAGAAGTCTTATGTAGACTTTTGTTGAAAGGATCTTGAGTTTGAGATTGATGATAATGTCTACCTCAAGATCTCTCCCATAAAGGGAGTGATGAGATTTGGCAAGAAGGAAAAGCTCAGTCCCTGATATGTCGGTCCCTTCAAGATTCTAAGTTGCTTTAGCAAAATAGCTTATGAGCTTGAATTGCCTTCAGATCTACCCTCAGTTCATCCATTCTTCCATGTCTCTTTATTCAGGAAGTGTATAGGTGACCCTGCAGTAGTAGTCCCTATTCAGAGCATCGATGTTCAGAACAACCTCTCTTATGAAAAGATTCCAATTGATATCCTAGACTATCAGACTCATTGATGGAGGAATAAAAAGTCCCTCTAGTTAAAGTTCTTTGGTAAAATCAATTCATTGTGGGAGATACTTGGGAAGTAGAAGAAGATATGCGTACCAAGTATCATCACCTCTTCCCCGCCAACTCAGATCAAGCTCAAGGTAATAGTCCTCCTTAAGCTTACTCAGTTTCATGTTTAATATTCATCATAAACGTAGTATTCAACTTCATGCTCATACTCCCATTAGAAACTTGGTAACAAGTACCACCGCATACTAATTCATGCATTCATGTATTAGTTCATTTATATAGTTATGTATCAGACATTCATTCTCATTATGAGAAAACTTAGTTCCTCAGAACGCTCAGTTATACATTCATGAATCAGTCACACATGCATCAGATATGCATGTTCAGTATGTCATGTTCAGCTTGTCAGTCATGTCAGTCATGAGATCATGTTCCAGTTATTCATGTTCAGTTCATGTTCAGCTTGTTTTTTCCCTTTCAGTTAGTCTCATTTGAGGCTGAATGTTCTCAAGGGGGAGATATTGTAATACCCGTGTCTTTTTCTTTGCTTAGAATCATCACCAGGATGTTTGAACTTACTTTGAAATATTAATCTATTCTTGTTCACATGGTATTTTTGATATTTTCACTTTCCATCAAGTGGGAAATTGATTAATCTTTCCATCGATACCAATTTCACCAAAATCTGATATCAGGAGAAGAAGTTATGAACATTTTACGAAAGCTGATTGAACTGCCCAGATCAATGGCCAGGTCGATGGACCATCGCTAGCTCGATGGGATCCTACCATCGCACTGAGGCAGTGGACCTGCTCTTTGTCCAGGTATGACGGTAGCAATCGATGGACCATCATAGGTCCGACAGACCGTCGGAAGCCACCGTCACACATTACCAATGGGACAATGTTCTGCCCAAGTCCGACGGTAGGGACCGACGGGCCATTGCAGCTCGATGAAATGTCGAAAGTTACCATCGTACCTTCCGTTTAGTGTTTCCAAGTCATTTTAACAGGAGTATTTTGTCATTTACCACTCGTCTATATATACCTAATTATACACAATTTTAGCCTTTTGGATCATTATTATTTCACAAACAAGATTAGGGTTTCTCTCTAATATTAATATCTAAGAACAAAATCCAATATTTCTCAAGAAACTAAGAGATTCTAATCCTTCAAGTTCAAGAACATTAAGAACCATAACCCAGGTATGCATAGTGTTTATTCATGGACCCTTTTTGTCCATGAAGTCCAAGAATGCCTTTTTAGCTAAAAGTTATAGGTGTTCTTTATGTTTTCATGATTTTTCTATTCTCTTCCATGTTCATAAATGAGAAATTAACTTCTACTTCATGTTGGGTGATAATTTCTATGTGGGTTTATTTATTATAAGCCTAGATTCATGCAACCCTATGATTAAATCCTTGAAAGATGAAATTAGATTGAACCATGATGTTTACTTATTGTACAATGTTATTAACATGTATCATGCCTACAATATGTTTGATTAAATGCCTAGATAAAGGAAAATACCTAACTACCATGCTATCATGAAATCCCCATGTATGTACAAGTTTATGCCTATCACAGGTTTGATGAAATGCTTCAATAAATTTATTGTGGTGATTATCATGTATTCAAGAATGTCAAGTAATGTCAGTTTCCTTCTATCGAGTCCTGGGGGTACTTGTACCTAAAACATTAGCTGTGTGCCTAGAGTCATGTCATATTTTCATGATACTGTCAGTCAAGCTATGAATTCTTATACTTCAGACAGTCTTATGACCCAGGAAGTCTCCATGATCTCATGAACTCAGTCAGTTGTTAGATATCAGTAGTATTCCATCAGTCAATGGAATTCAGTAACTCAGTACATGTTTAGTTCAATTCAGTTAATCATGTATAGAGTCTAATCAGATGGGAGTAGGAATTAGCACCGAGCGAACCGAAAGATATGGACACACACTATTAGATGAGAGTGTGCTCCTTAGAAGTCATCCTTGAATTCTAGAACTATGTAGCTAGCATAGGTTGAGACATCAATACTGTCTAATAAAGGTTGATGACGTGGATAAGAACTGTCAGATAAGGACCCCACCGTTCTCTTTAAGGGAAACTATCAGATAATGGTCACCCACAGCTTGTCTTTACTGGTGGCGCGGTATTGACACATTTCCAATTGGGGTTACAGATTGGACCCCAACGTAGCCATAATGGTGCATTAGAGGCATATTGGTTAAATACTACCTTCCAAAATTTTAGTATTAGTCTCAATTAAAGAGCTCAGATAGTTCTTCAGATTTGTAGGACGATCAGACACAGTCAACTCAGATACAATACAGAACTCAGATAGTTCCATCAGATTGAAGACTGTCAGATACAGTCACTCATGTTTCAGTTTTGCATGTATTCTCATGCTCGTGTTAGTTAGTCAGTTATTATTATTGTTCATGCATATGAACCCCATATATGTAGCCTACCGTACATGCATACATGTACATTCAATCGTACTGAGGCATTCGTGCTATGGTGTTCTTATACCATAGGTTAAGAGACACGAGCTCCAGATCAGTAGTAGATTCCAGTTTCAACAGTTAGGGTAGAAGTGAGTCCTCATCCTTCGAGGACATAATGATTATTTCTTTATCATATCATTAGTCCGTTTATTAGACGGAGTTAGTTGGGGACATGTCCCATCAACTACCTATACTTATTACTAGATAGTTTCAGTCATGTTTAGAGTCTTTTCAGACTATATGCAGACTAGATTTCAGACTTCAGTACTTCTAATTTTGCTTTGGGTATTTTATCGCCCTGTAAAGATGTTATACTATTCAGCTTATGTTCAGTATTGAACCTTATGGACTTCCAGTGCATGTTTCTACATTTGTATGTTATGTTATGCAGTATACAGGTAAACATATCAGTCATGAGTTAGCTTGTGGTCCTTCGGGGTCATAAGCATCATGTAGCATTCTAGGTACCAGATTCGGGGTGTTATAATTTTGATCAGCCATGTGTATTCTGACCCCTTGATTGGTCTCTCTCCCTTCAGTCAACATTAAGAGAACTAACCGATGACTCCTCAATTTCTCGTTTGCGAATGCTTTTTCTAAGAGAAACATCTCATATTTCATCAAACATCAGTTTCTTAGATCCATAAGAACTACTAATCGTAGCAACAATGGTATTCCAATATTTGGGCAGATATGACATTAAAATAAATGCTTTAATTTCATCTTTGAAATTAATATCCATAGAACGCAGTTGACTAACAATCAGATTGAACTCATTTATATGATCAGCAACAGATTCATTCTCTGACATCTATAAATAGAACAATGTACATATCAAATATACCTTGTTCATCGCAGATGGATTTTCGTACATATTTGATAGTGCCTTCAACAGATCGGACGTGGTTTTCTCCTTGATGCTGTTGAATAGCACGTTTCTCAGCAAAGTCAACTGGATCAGCCCTAAAGCCTGCCGATCCTTGAGCTTCTACTTCTCCTCCATCGTGGAATCTGGCTTCACCCTGGTCAAGGGTTTGTGAGGATCTTTTTGGTACAAATAGTCTTTGATCTAGATCTTCCAAAAATAGAAATCAGATCCATCAAACTTATCCATTCCAAGCTTCGATCCTTCCATCTTCAGTGATCATGATGAATCTCCCAAGATTTGATACCAGTTTTTAGGATTGATTTGCGTGCACACACACTAAATCTACGGAGAGGATGAAGAAAACTAGAGAGATAGTTCTTGAGGAGAGAGAGATTAGTGAGAATGAATTATGTAGTAACACTCGTGAGTAAAATCCATGGCAGATGGGCTATTTATATAAATGACATAGAGTATGTATAGTTACAGTACGTCACATATTAATTAGGCTTGACAACCTAACAATAAATTGAAGAAAAAGATGAGAAGACTATTTTGTCTATTGCGAAGAGTTGTAATGAATGGCAAAAAGTTCAAATCACTTTTCTAAGGATCTTCACACTTTTAATATTATATATATACATATATAGACACACACATATATACACTTGTTTAACCGCACGTGCGTCACACGTGTAATATTTAATTATTTAAATTTAAATTATTTTGCCTATTGCAAAATTTTTTAATGAAATGTAAAATTAAAGTTCAAATCACGTTTGAAAAATCCTTCACACTTTAATACAATAATGTAAAAGTATATATATATTTTAGCGTAAGCTTATACATATTTTACCACAAAAATTTTCAAGTGTTTGATGGATCATGACTTTTGTGTTTGTCTTACAGTACCTCTTTCGTTGCTGTCAGAGGCAAAAAAGAGACACATTAATTTAAACCATATTTGTGATACGACTATTTCTTTTCTATATTTAAAATCTTTCCTAGTTCTTAAATTCAAATCTCTACAAAATCACTGATTACATTCTTATTACGTACTTAAACTTCTTAAATTTTTCTTATTCTAACACTTTTATATTTATTTCTAGATTTTTCGAATCTTCTTAAAATAAAATTTAGTTGGTTTAGAATTTTTAACTTAATGGAAAAAGTATTAGTTGTCATTAATTTTCAAGACTTCTAATAAGGAATGGTTTTAACATAAATATATTTAATTAGATATCAACTCTTATATATTAGAAAAAATAGTGAAAAGATGATTTTTTTCTTAAGTAAAGATATTTAATGAAAGGTGTAAAATTCAAAGAACATTTCTATGTCCCTTCATGCTTTTAATATATTATGGATTATAGATATAGATTATAGATAAATTGTATAATATAGAGGTTGTTGTATGTGAAAGGAAAATATGCATTTTTTTTATATACATGTGGAAAAAAAATCCACAAATATATGGGAATTTTCCAGGTTCAATATGTTCAAGACAATTTTTGTATACAAATATCATTGTTCATTATGATTTTTGTACATAAAGATCAAGACAATCAAGATCACGTCTTAATACTTTAAGTCTTCTCTCTAAAAGATTAAATATCTCCACAAGTCTTGCAGTCTGGGGTATTTTCTAGGCAACAAATTTTTGTTAATATAATTAGATTAATTATTTAAGTCAAAACATGTATGGATTTAGTTAAATTTAAATTTTTATTGGGCTGGTCCATTAATTTAGGCTACAAATGATGAGCTACTTTGCTAAGTCCAAGATGAAATTATACTCTAGAGGCCCAATTGCATGTCTTGTGTCAAATGACGTGGAATGCTACGTCAAGTGAAGGAACCAATAGGATCATGCTACATGTCAAAATGATGCAGCAGACTGTAACGCCTCGATTTTCTGAATCGAAAAGCTACATGGTGCTTATGACCCCGACGGACCACAAGCTGCTGACCCATGACTGATATCTGTACCTGTACACTGCATATATAACATAATAATGCAGAACCATGAACATGTAGGCAATAAGGTTCAACTGAATAAAGAATCTATCAAAACATAATATCCATATGGGTGACAGATACCTAAAACAACTAAAAACAGAATCAAATCTGAACATAAGTCTGAATACTGAATCTGAAAGCCTCTAAGTACTGTCTGAATAAGGAGTTGAAGGAGCATGTCTCCAAATAACTCCGTAAACTAATAACGGACTAAAATAATAATGAATAAATCAAATCATATTGTCCTCGAATGAAGAGGACTCACTGAATCTCTACGACTGGAAATGCTACTGCTACTACTGATCTGGAGCTCGTGTCTCTGAACCTATGGTGTAACATAAAAAGAAAGAACCATAGCGCAAATGCGTCAGTATGAGGGAATGTATTGAGTATATGAGTGAGGTAGGCTAAATATGAATAGGGTTTACATGCATGAACAATGCTAACTATGTCACGGACAAGAACGTAAGAGTACAAACATGCATACATAGTAACTGAAATCGTGGGTGCATGATAGCTAGTCCTGTATGCTAATACATGGTTTACTGATGGCTAACATAACAGATACTGAAATTCTAATAACATGGGCGACTGTATCTGACAATCTTGAATTTGATGGAACTATTTGAGTTCCGTACTGTAACTGAGTCTGACAGTCCTGATATACTGAAATCTGAAGACCTATCTAAGTTCTTTTACTGAGATTGATTCTGAAATTGTGGGAGGTAGTTTTTTAACCGATATGCCCCAATAACGCATATAGCTAAGTTGGGGTCCAATCTCTGCCTCGACTAGAGGGGTGTCAATACTGTGCCACTGGTAAGGACAGTTGCAGGTGACCCTTAGCTGGCATGTATTCGAAAGGAGAACGGTGGGAACCCTAAATAGACATATTAAGCTATCTCATCAACCCTAAACTGGTAGGTGAGTCCCCATCCTTGGGTTCAATCGGTGATAACTTCTACTTCCATTTGAAGAGACTAAACATGATTCAACTGACTGTACATAGACAGATTAACTGACTTCCATTGACTGATGGAGTACTATTATTATCTGAGAGTTAACTGAGATTATGAGATTTCTGAGGTTTCCTGAGTCACATGACTGACTGAGTTCTATAGACTATAGCTTGACTGAGATTATCATGACAACATGACATGGATCTAGCCACACAACTATATTTTTTGGGTATGAATACCCCCAGGACTCGATAGAAGGAAACTGACACACATGACATGACTTGATCACAAGATTTGAGTCCACAATTCATATTATCATAAGTAGGGGATATCATATTTTATATAGTTATTCAACATCTTAAACATTGTAGGGAATGCATGGATATATTTCCTGTACATATTGTATATCTCAATTATCTTACATGCTTCATACCACCACAATAGCAACACATGAAAAACATGAGATTCATATTGAAGTATATAGCTAACATGAACTTGTCATTTAGACATCATAAAACCTTACAAACACGAATTTCTAGCATCCTAAGCATTTTCTCAAACACCTTGGATGAATTATTTAAGGAATAGGTGAGTTCCATACTTGCACCATCTTAAACCACCTAAAGTTCATACTTTTCAATTAACAAACATATATATTCCATGAAAACACCTTTAGACATCACATTGAAACTTAGACAACAATCTTCAACATGTACATCCTCATATCACCACAAAAAGTTTAGAAAATAATATTTAAAGATGTGAATCTTGCTTTTGAGTGATGAGTTTGATAGAAACCCTAATCTTGTGATTGAGAGCGTAAGAGAGGGTTTTTAAGATGCTTAACTGAATAAAAATAGGAAAAATTATGCCTCTTTAGGGTTATAATTCATGGAAGGTGAAGGAAATAACAAAAATACCCTTATGAAATAAATTCCCAGTTGCTAAAAATCATTGCTGACGATATTTGTGACAAGGCATCAAAAAAATGTGACAGGCTGTCAAAAATGTCATCACACAGAAGATGGATTCTGCCTATAGATGACGACCTTCATGACAGGGCATCACAAGTGTGGTAAGATACCACAAATGTCGTCACTTAGGAGCTGGTTTCTGCCTAAGGCTGATGACCTTCGTGATAGGGCATCATAAGTGTGGTAAGATACCATGAATGTCGTCACTTAGGACCTGATTTCTGCCTAAGGCTGATGACCTTCGTGATAGGGTGTCACAAATATGGTAAGCTACCACGAATGTCGTCACTTAGGAGCTGGTTACTGGCTAAGGCTGATGACCTTTGTGATAGGGCGTCATAAGTGTGGTAAGCTACCATGAATGTCATCACTTAGGAGATGGTTTTTTCCTAAGGATGACGACCTTCGTGATATAGCGTCACAAATGTGGTAAGCTACCACAAATGTCGTCACTTAGGAGTTGGTTTCTGCCTAAGGCTGACGACCTTCGTGATAGGGCATCAGAAATGTGGTAAGCTACGACAAATGTCATCACTTAGGAGTTGTTTTCTGCCTAAGGCTGACGACCTTCGTAATAGGGTGTCACAAATGTGGTAAGCTACTGCGAATGTCATCACACTGTTTCCAGCTTGACATACTGTAAATCTTTGCTCCGTTATTTGACTTTAGGAAAAATTGGTATCGTTGGAAAGATAATTAAATTATCTATTTGTTGATAGGTCATTATCTGTAAAATTCCAATTATAATGAGATATATTCTCGTTTGAAGTTGACTATACAAATATCCTTCTCAAGAATTCAATCGGTAAGGAATGTTTTGATTCGTCTGATAGCTGGGAGTTATTTGAAGCCTTAATATACATCTAACCTACTCATAAAACTATAAAAGAACCATGATGTACTATGCATGATATTGGTACATGGCTCTAATATTAGTTTGGATTTTTCGGGGTATTACACAAACCTAGTAAAATAAAAAGCCTATAAAAGGTGTCGTGTCACTTAAATCTTGTTGGTCAAGGAAAATTCACCTTCACCGTGAATCTTTACTCCCTACAACAACTATAAATAGGGGGTCTTATAATTCAGTAAAGAGGAATTAAAACTCTAACAAGAAGCACGAGGAAGCTCGTGGATCAAATGCCACAACTTTTATACAAAACTAAAGAATTCAAATTCCGTTCATCAATTTTCAAGATACAGATTGTAAGTTTCAAGAACAAGCCCAAAAGCCTTTGAATTAAAGCACAAATCAAGATCAAATCCATCAAATCTACAAATCAAATTTAAATTCAAGATCAAGCTCGAAGCCGTTGAATTTATATTTTAAAAGGCGAATTAGAGGATTCATAAAGATTGTAACACTCTCTCATTGAAATCAATAAAATGATCGTGACAATATTTTTCCTGTTTCAATTTATTTACTTCTCATCCTCAAAATTTTATTGTCCCACAAGTTTATTTCATTAGCTCATTGCAAGATTCTAAACTACGGGGGTGGTGGAGGTGATCAACTTGTTGGGCTCCATATTCAACCTCTCGATGATCCACGTACAAATAGGAGATACACATTTCACCTTGAAGTATTTTCTATAACTCTTTAAATTAGCATAATTAGAGGAATTTTTCTCTAATTCTACATTCAACAACAATTTCAGCTCCTCCTTGCTACTAAATATTTGTTCTATATGAAAATTATTTCATTCGAAGAAGGTGTGTATGGGTTGTGATCCCGATCCACCGTCTTCTCTCTCTTCTTAAAAATATTTAGAATCTTCAATCTGTCATATCCATTGAATGAAATTCCGACCTCTCTTCTTCAAATGAATCATCGTCGTCGATGATCAGGTGTGGTGGCAGGATTACCGGAGATTCTCCGATGACATTTATCCTCAGTAATGGACTAGAGTCATCAACAACGATATCCAACATATACAAGGACACATGCGGAACATTCTTTATGAATTCGGGATGTATGTTTCCCCTCCCATTCATTAAATAGATAATTATATCATTCTTTGTCTTTCTATTAAATTCTCTACTCTCAATTATGCTTCGAACCATATTATTGTATGAACCATTGCGACGTAGATGGATGGGTACTATCGTCTCACTATATGATTTTCAATTCAAATATTTCGGAGCCTCATCCCATACAACCATATAATCACCACTAACTATAACTACTTCAGCTACTTCTATTATAGAACACACTGATAGATAATAGATAAATGTATTGGTATAAACCTGATCGATGACTAATATGAAAATGTCACGACCTGAACCAGGGCCCTGGGCACGACGGACATCCCAAACCATGAAGGTCCAAGAGCCCTTCTCTAACTAGTAATCATACATATAATTCATATGATTTAAGAAAAATATGGAAAAACATATCTTTAACATCTATCGACATATAAAAACCCCTCTCTTCAATTTAGCTTCAAAATCAAGTCTTAAACAATAGTAAAGGTATTTGTAATATACTTCTCAATATGATATTAAATAATGGACAATATATGAAAACAAGGAGTTTTATAACAAGAGAGGGATTATAATTCTTCATGCTCTCAAATTCAAGTTTCAACCATCAAACCACATGCGTACAAACATATATATATATATATATATATATATATGACAAAATCTAGTTTAAGGGGAAAGGCCTCATGTCCAAAATATTTATATCAAGAAGGTTTCATAATGCATGATTGAAATTGTAATTCCAAAACCACTTTGTAAATTCATGATTTCTCAACAGTCAAATATTTTAAAAATTATTTCACCATGCCCATGGAATTTAGGAAAATCTCACTTACCTTAGATTATTTAGTTTAAAGATTAGAACTCAAATCTTGATTTTGTTTCTTGGAGACTTAAGAGTTTGATTCTTCTTGATTTCTTGTTCTTGGAGGAAACCCTAGTTTGATCTTATTTGGAGAGTGAAGAGAGTAATTTTGATGTTGTATAACTGATAATGACTGATTAATAACGCTTAAGGGGTGATTTAATTCATATGAATGGTTTTTTGAGTGAGGGAAAGACCAAAATACCCCCAAGCAAACCAAAAAAATCGCAGAATTACATCAATTGACCACCAAGGTTGATGGGCCGCCACTTAGGTGATAGGCCGTCACATAGGTCATCAGTTTTGGGATGGATTTTACTACTTTATTCACTAGGCTGATGACTAGGGCTGATAGGCCGACACCTAGTAGATAGGTTGTCAGCCTCGTCGTCACATTTGGGCAGATAAACACTTTGACGTAAAATAAGCATAACTTTCTATTCTGATATTGGATTAAGGTAAAATTGGCGGTGTTGGAAAGAGGACTTAAAGACGTTTTATTTGATATATAGTAGTCCCTCTAACTCAATATATAAAAGAAGTTATGGCCAATGAAAGTTGACCCAAGTTTAGACGTTCACTAAAACATAAGTGATAGGAAAGTTTTCAACTCGTCTTTGAGCTATAGGATTTTTATGACCTCAATTCACATTCAAAGGTATTCACACGCTATTGGATTGATCATCATACATTTATTAATGAAGAATCAGTGGGCTCAGGTCTATACACGTTAGAATGACGGTTAAAACTTTAGCCCGAAAGTGCGGGGTGCTACAGAAAATCTCCGTACAAAAATGCGAATGAACGAATTTGGATATAATCTATGTTGTCTTGGCTTTGGAATGGTGAAATCTATATGTACGACTTCGAAATTGCTGAAAGATATCTAATGACGAGGTATTGAGTGGATTTGAAAAATCTTTCAAGCTAGTAAAAATGGTGGAAACTATTCTTTTGTAATTTTTTCAAAAAGATGGAACAACAATGAAGTCAATGTCCAAGAATAAAGATTTTCAGTTGTGATGAGCTAGATTTCATTGAAAAAATCGCTGAAATCGAAAAATATAGCTAAAAAATGGGAGCTCCTTTTGGCGACTTTTTGGATAATATTTTTAATTAAAAATAGAGAAATATTAAAAACTGTGGAAAATATTAGATATTAGTTGGATGATGTGTGGAACTAAAGTACAAAATTTAAAACTTGTGTGGTGGATTTTGATGGTCAAATTGATTATGTCATAAAGGTAGGCAGGCATACACCTATTTTTTTGAAACTTATCACTAAATGTTACATTTAGTTTTCCAAGTGTCTATTTTGCAAAAAGTATTATCTTACCATACACCTCACCTTGCAAAAATGAACCTTCCCACACCTAATAAATGACTCCACAAAAAGACGGAATAGAAACTTTTAACACCTCAGAATTTCTCCACCACTTTTCACCTTCACATAGCAAGAAAAATACACGTGCACATATTTTACACAAACTCACCACTACCAGGGGACTGAATTAATGCACACACAGTAACAACACATATATTCCTCCTCTTCCATCAACAGACAGTCCAAACATACCGCACCGCCTCAAACCGAGCAGAGGTCAAAACAGTGGGTATTCTGGTCGACGTACCATTGTTTGCAAAACTACGGTCTCCGGTGTAAATAATTGAATTCATATTCCGAAGGTCCAATTCCTTGTCTATTCTATTTTTAATCTCTTGATTTTCTTATATGAAGTTTGATAATGTGTTGATATTTGCTGACCATGAATGGATTACTCGGCTTCTTTAACAATGAAATACCATGTTTATTTGAAGGAATTAATGAGATATACGTAGGTTCAGGTGAACAAAAACTAATAGAAACAGTGAATAGTAAACAATTTATATTTTATTTTATGGTTATCTTTAGGGGTGTCAAATGGGCGGGTTGGGTTGAGAATGAAGATATAAAATAGGTTGAATTGGATATCAGGTTGGGTCATGACCCACTCAAATTCACTTTGGGTTGAAATGGGTTGGGTCGAAATGGGTAAAAATCGGATTGGGTTTTGACCCGCCCAACTTAACCCGCTTAGTCTAAAAAATATTAACATATTAATATTTATCTCTTGTAAAGAAAATATATTTGAAAAGTTAGGTGGGTGGGTAGGGAGTGAGGGTGGGGTAAGAATATTTCTTTAAAATTTAATTTTTTAAAATAAAAATTTATTTTTTAGGGAGGGGTCGGAGGGGAGGAGGGGTGGGTTTTAAGGTAAAAAAAAATATTAAAAGAAGTTTAATTTTTTTTTTAAAAAAAAAATTATTTTTCTTAAAAAATTTTTTAGCGTGGCCGAGGTATAGGTGGGTGGAGGTAGAGGTTAGGGAAAGGATGGGGATTGAGGTAAGAGTTTTTTTAAAAAAATTAAATTTATTTTGTATAAAAAAATAAATTTATCTTTTAAAATATATTAATTTTTTGGGGGGAGGGGGAGAAAGAATTTGTCACGACCCGAGCCGGAACCCTAGCCGTGATGAGCATCCCAAACCATGAAGGCCCGGTCACCCTTTTCTGTCTGGTAATCATGCACAATATTCATACAATAATAGGAGATGCAGAAAACATAAATCAATACGGAACCATGGTCATACTCTGAGTTCAACCTAATAATGAAGAATAAAATTCAATAACATCTAGACAACATCTAACTCACTCTGCAAAATCTCTACTACATACAAAAATAAAACATTCTGAAACTGGGACAAGGCCCCAGTGGATCAAAACGAATATAAATAATAAAAGTCTGAAAGACATGGGCTCACTAACTGCACATTTCACTTTAGTTTAAACAATCTACGGCTTAGCAGGACCTCCAGACTGAGCCTTAAACCTTGAAAAGGAGGAGGTCAACACAATTGTACTGGTATGCAGAGTAATCCAAAAACAAAATATAATTTGTGTTTAACATAGGTGAGAGATACTATAAAACACTTTATCGCAAAATAGTTTGAAAACACTTGGGCATAGTATAATGATTTTTCAACAACAATGCAACACTACTGAGCTAGGTGGTAAACCATACAATTTCATATTTTAACCAACTGCCAAATCTTGGTTTCCACAAAGATTAGAAAATTAGTAAGGGGAGGACACACAAGATCACACAGCTAGGAGCCATTATAACGCCCCGAAATCGGGTTCCTAGATGTCACACGGTGCTTAGGATCACAAGTGACCCCAAGCTAACCCTTCTACTGGCATAACTCATAATCAACTGAACAAAAAGTATAAATCTATACAAATCTGCCGAAAATAACTCTTTTCTGAATATGATAGATACAAAACTAAATTTACAAGATTACAACTCTACTTTTACAACCAAAACTGAAATGGAATACATCAACTTCTACTGACTGTCTATGAAGCCTCTACTAGTACTTATTGTAGGTAGCTGGGTCATGACTCCCGACTATCCCAAATCAATATGGCTGGATAAAGAAATAGAACACTTCTCGAACTGTATAACTAACTCAAGCCCTTTAATCAAAAGGACTCATCACCTGCTTACTGGATGCCGCAAATTGATTGGATCTGACGATGTATACTATACCTTGTACCTACATTATAAGAAAATGTAGGCCACATACGAATATGTGGGTCAGTACCATGGAAATGTATCGAGCATATGGGGGTGCAATGCATATATAAAATAATATCTTAATATCATCACAGTTTATAAAATTATGCATGCTGATATAAATGACTCACTTAGCTCGAATTAAAATCATCATAATCATAAGAGAGTAAAATATATAAGGTGAAACATGTGAGTCATCATAATAAATCTCAATTCACTTCCACCTCGATTCCAAATCGTCAAAGCAATCAAATCTCATAACAATTCTCTTTGGAATATATTTTCATTAAATCGTTCGAAAATAATGGCTTCCTCAAACTCAGTCTTTCAAACAAATATGTTTTCATCTCAGATAGAAGAATAAGACTTTTCATATTACATAGGAGAATACACACACACACATTGGTAGTCTCTTACAACCGACATAAAGCATGTGAGCTACATGGAGTCCAACGTCCAACTCATGTTAGGGAGAGCTGTCCTATCCTTGCCATCGGAGTAGGACCTTAATCTTTTGTTCACTAGTGATCACTATATCAATCATCTTTGGGCTCACATCATACGAGGGAACATAGTTTTAGGGAAGTACCAATCACAGCTATACCTCCCACTCGGTGCTAAAGACTACTCCCAGACTTAGCTCAGATCATTTCAAAAGAAAATCCAAAAGAACGCAATTCAACAATTCATATCAGAAGCCTTCATGCTACCCCTTTTTCGTAATAAATCAACATTTGGATTTCTTTTCTCATTCGAGTTCAAAATTAAATCTTTCAAGACCAAAATCTCAAATTATTCAAATATCAAGGTGTGTATAACACATTATTTCTCAAAAACAACAATCTCAAATAGAGTTCAAAACTCATGTCTCAATATCACATTAAAACTTATCAAGATTCAAGCTTTACATCATAAACATATTTAAATCCCTTCAAAATCTGGAAAATTCAGTTATAAGGCACAAAATATCATCATTCTCATATAATTCTGCTTCTAAAATATCAAAAATATCATAATCTCGTGATAATCAATATAAGATATAAGTTCATCCTTCAAAGTCATAGTATAACATATGAAATCCATAACTTCGTAAAAGAAAGTATTTTTGGGCACAAGAAAGAAAGAGTGTTCTTGTTGAAAACCCCCACATACCTTAAACTTGAAGCTTTGAATGACTTTCTGAATGACGTAATGCTATTCACAAACTTTTGGGTGTCCCTCATAGTCTTCGTAACGTGGATTCCGAATATGTAAAAATTATAGAATTCTCACGGTTGAATCTCTAGCTATTGGGATTTTTATGTTGAAACCCTAAAGGTTGTTCTTGGTGATTTTGAGAGAAAGTAAACTTATTTTGATGTTATGGGAGTTTAATCCCGTGTTATAGACATATATAGGGGTGTTTTTGGCACTTGGAAGTGAGGTATGTGGCGCACAACCCATGGCAGACCTTAAGGTGTGTGTCGCACACCTTATGGCAGACATTTAAGAGTGCCTCGCACTCCCAATCGCACACCCTTACTGCCTCTCACGAAAATGGGCATAACTGTTCGCTCGGGTATTAAAGTTTTGTGAAATTGGTATCGTTGGAAAGCTAATTCAATTATCTACAATTTGATAGGTCTTAAGATGAAATAATCCATTTATATTAATATATATACATGTTTGAAGTTGGCCCTTGAAGAATTGAATATCAAATGTTAGACAAATCAAATGATCTTAGCTCAACTTGGCTCTAAATGATTTATATGAACATTGTTGACCTCAAGAGCACTGCACATACTAGGATAAAGATCATAAAATCTATATTCACGTGGGAATCACTTGGATTAGAGCTTAGACGCGCAGGAACAACGATTAGAATTCTAGCACGAAAATACAGGGTACTACAGCCATAACCCCAATCAAGTCAATATGTCATGGTTGGGCTCAATATCACAAAGCAGAGATCCTAACCATTAATTCCAATTTTTGGATGAAATAATACTAGGTACATAAGATCACATAGTAGGGTGCCAAGTTCCCTGTCGGCAAATCACAATTTCTAGCATAGAGTCATTTGACTCGTGCTTTCTTCGGCTAATCACCTATCTCACATCCATTTAAGCTTTAGGCTTGATTTAAGACAAAACATGCATCATACTCACAACATTTATTTCTTCCTTTTTATTCGAGGAAATTACTCTTTGGGGTATCGTCATACCCCGACTTGCAAGTCAATATCATATCAAATCCACAACCCTTCATATTCAAAATATGCACATGACCACCCAAGATTCAAAACAACACAATAGAGTCATCACTTTGAAATCTCAAGTTCTAGTCTCTTCATTCAAAACATAAATTTTAGACCACCATATCATTCAAACAGTTCAAGAGAATTTATATTTCAAAACATAAGTCAAATCATGCAAATTTCTCTCTTTTCGACATTTCCACAAACATGTGGTGGTCAAGTATTTTGTAACAAACAAAGAAATTCTTTCAATCATGTATATATATATATATATATCTTCAGCATCTATCAGCATTTAAAACCCCCTCTCTTCGATTCAAAATCATAATCAAGTCATAAACAATAATCAAGACATTTGTAACATTCTTCTCCAAAATGTATTTGAAACAATCCATATCGTATGAAAACAATGGGAAATCATAACAAGGGAGGAATTCTATATTTTCATGCTCTTGATTAAATGTTCAATCTCAATTTCATACATACATATATACAAGTACAAATCACTTTGGGGGGAAGGCATCAAGAGAAAAACAATATATCAAAGGGATACATAATACAAAATTTACAACTGTAAATTCAAAACCCTTTGTCAATTCATGATTTCTCAACATTCAAAACATCATTAAAACGTTTTTACCATGACCCTATAGTTTAGAGAAATCCCACGTACCTTAAACTAGGAACTTTGAATAAACTCAAATTTTTGGGATGCCATACATAAAATTGATGGGTGCTTCTTGAAGCCCTCGCAATGGGGATTCCGATTCTTGAAGAATTTTTGAAAAGCTACGATTAAATCATGAGGGATCTTGATATCTTGGTTTAGACCCTAATGGTTGGTTCTTGCAAGATTTGAAAAAATAACCATATTTTTGTCAATTGGGGGCTTAATGCCGTGTTTATGGCTTAATAGGGGTGGGAGAGATGACTAAAATACCCCTAATAAAACAAACAAAGTTGCAGCAGTCTCTTAGTTGACAGACTGATATGCTGAAGTAAATTAAGCATAACTTTTAACTCCGATATTGGGTTGTGATGAAATTAGTTGCATTGGACAGAAGACTCAAAGAGCTTTCATTTGATATACAAAAGGCCTCGCAGTTCATTATATACAGAAAGTTATGATCGTTGGAATTTAACCGTGAAATTTGGCCTGAAATTCGCCCAAGATGCATCCAAGATACTAGAGCATTTCAAAGGCATAATAAACCAGTGTGTTATGCCCGTGCACTACACCCAAGATTCACTATTGACTTGCCCCATCGTGAATCAACTTGAAAATAAAAAAACGGAGGTCGGGAAGGTCAAAAATAAAATCCTCAAATATTCAAATAAGACTAAGTCTCTTTGTCACTTAGAAAAACTTTTTAAGTTACTAGTCTCTCAACCATGCTACTAGGTGATATAAACTCAAGAAAAACTACGGGATGTTACCATAGGAGTGATCACCACACATAAATTAACAAGGAATAATTTATTTTGGGTTAAACATGTAGGAACGATGGTCTAAATTTCAGTTCGAAAGTACGAGGTGTTACAATATCTCCCCCTTGGAATCATTCATCCCCGAATGATGAGTAGGGACTTCTTGAAGCTTTAAAAGAGTAGAATAGCAAATGTAATATTGATATAAACTTTTTTACTCAACATAAATATGCAAAGGCGTCACACAATCTTCATGATAACCCTTAGGAAAATGAGTAAGCACCAAAACTTGAGACAATGAAACTTGACATCGACATGATCTTGGCATGTGTTTTATGGAACATGATCAAAACATTGTAAGACATGAAGTTTCTTAAGAGTCTTAGGCTTGATAAAGATTGGTATAAGACATAAGATTCTTGCGGGACATAATGATATTAGCATTTCCATCTTACAAGATATAACGAAAAGACTTAAACATAGAGAAACTACTTGTCTATACTTCAACATTAATCAACATACTTCATCATTTTCAACTTCCAGTTCTCCCATAATCCATCTAACAACAAAAATTTGTGTCCCGTCGTAATATACTTCTATGTCGAAGCCTAACTCAAAGGAAAGATGTGTTAATTTAAACAATGGGACCCTATACTCTACATCACATGAAGAAATAACCTCACCTCATCACTATAATCCAACAACCTCAAGTCTTAATTCAAAGAATACTAACCGCATGACACATCGTTTTGTGTGTTCATCAATCTCAAAAATCCAAGCCTATCCTTACTACACCCACTTCATAGATCTTCCTACTAAGGCCATCCAATTCAATCATTCTCACTATGATTTTTGTCACATAGCTGCTTCTTAACTATCTCACGTAATGAAAAGTTCATCTCCTTCCTCTCCATTCATCTATATCCTTAGCTCAAGAAATCACATAAGAAATTTTTACGTTCAAGAACATATACTCCCTTACCTAACACATTACTATGCTTCCATAACCACCATCACACCACTAACATACGGAGGGTCATAGAGAGGCCCAAGCGTAAACGTCATGAATGGAAGTAACACTTGTCAATTCATAGCTTATACTTATAATACTACTCAAGGAGGGACATGAAGTGAAGATACGATAGAGTAGAGATGAAGTGCTTCAAATATCAGGTGTCTAAATCATAAGTATAGAGTCATTCAGCATAACCACAACACAACCTATCAATTACAAAGGACCATACCATTTAGATTCTAAATTTCTGCACTTGATTCACCTCAACAATGAGACATATCTGAGAACATCAGAGTAAGGAAAAAATTGAGATTACTTTTGTGTGGGCGACACCATAGCATGAACTAGAGTATGAAAGAGGAGCATTCTGACTCTATAACATGAATTAGAACATAAAGAAAGGGAGACATTTCTAAATGCCTTGTAGCCTCGTTCTTATAAGTATGGCGCGCAACACACCCATAAATAAGACTCTACCAGATGTGATTCAATAACACCCTGGGACCATGAATCGTTCTCCAATACCAAGTTTGTCACGACCTGAGCCGGGATGCTAGCCGTGAAGAAAATCTCAAACCATGAAAGCCTGGGCGCCCTGCACTGTCTGGTTATCATGCATAATATTCATACAATAATAGTAGAAGCGGAAAACATAAATCAATACAAAACCATGGTCAAACACTGAGTTCAACTTAACAATGAAGAATAAAATCAATAACATCTAGTCAATATTCGACTCAGTCTACGAAATCTCTACTGCATAAAAAAAATAAAACTATTGGAAACAGAGACAAGGCCCCCAGTGGAACAAAACCAATATAAATAAAAAAAGTCTGAAAGACAGAGGCCTTCTAGAATAAAGAAGGCTCACCAACTGCACATTGCACTTCAGTCTGAACAATCTATGGCTTAGCAGGACCTCTAGGTTGTGCCTCAGGCCTTGAAAGAGAGGGGGTCAATACAATTGTACTGGTACGTAGAGTAATCCAAAAACAAAATATAATTTTTTTTAACATAGGTGAGAGCTACTATAAAAAACTTTATCACAAAATAGTTTGAAAACGCATAGGTATAATATAATGATTTTTCAACAACAATGCAACACTACTGAGCTAGGTGGTATACCCTACAATTTCATATTTTCATCGACTGCTAAATCACGGTGGCCTCAAAGATTGGAACATTAGTGAGTGGAGGACACACAAAATTACATAGCAGGGTGCCATAACCTCAATAAAGTCAATATGTCATGGTTGGGCTCAAGATCATAAAGCAGGGCTCTTAACCATTAATCCCAATTTTGGAATAACATAATACTAGGTACACAAGATCACATAGCAGGGTACCAAGTTTCCGTGTTGGCAAATCACGATTTCCAGCATTGAGTCATTTGACTCATGCTTTCTTCAGGTAACCACATATCTCACATCCATTTAAGTTTAGGCTTGATTTAATACAAAACATGCATCATACTCACAACATTCATTTCTTTTTTTTATTCGAGGAAATTCCTTTGCAGGGTATCGTCATACCCCGACTTGCAAGTCAATATCATATCAAATCCACAGCCCTTCATATTCAAAATATACACATGACCACCCAAGATTCATAACATCACAATAGAATGATCACTTTGAAATCTCAAGTTCCAGTCTCTTCATTCAAAACATAAAGTTTAGATCACCATATCGTTCAAATAGTTCAAGAGAATTTATATTTCAAACATGCAAATATTTTGTCTTTTCAACATTTCAACAAACATGTGGTGGTCAAGAATTTTGTAACAAACCATGAAATTCTTTCGTTCATATATATATATATATATAAATATATATATCTTCGACATCTATCAACATGTAAAAAACACTATCTTTGATTCAAAACCATAATCAAGTCGTAAACAATAATCATTACATTTGTAACATGCTTCTCAAAAATGTATTTGAAACAATTCATATCGTATGAAAACAATGGAAAATCATAGCAAGAGAGGGATTCTATATTTTCATCCTCTCAAATGAATCTTCAAACTCAATTTCATACATACATATATACAAGTATAAATCACTTTGGGGAAAAGGCCTCAAGACCAAAACACTATATCAAAAAGGATCCATAATACACAATTTGCAAATGTAAATTCAAAACCCTTTGTTAATTCATGATTTCTCAACAATTCAAAACATCATTAAAACATTTTTACCATGCTCAGATAGTTTAGGAAATTATCGCTTACCATAAATTAAGAGCTTTGAATGAACTCCAGCTTTTAGGATGCCATACACACAATTGATGGGTGCTTCTTGTAGCCCTCGCAATGGGGATTCCGATTCTTGAAGAATTTTTGCAAAGCTACGGTTGAATCTTGAGGGGTCTTGATATATTGGTTGAGACCCTAATGGTTGGTTCTTGAGAGATTTGAGAAAAATGACCATATTTTGGTCAAGTGGGGGCTTAATCCCATGTTTATGTCTGAATAGGGGTGGGGGAGAGGACTAAAATAGCCCCAAGGAAACAAAAAAAGTCATAGCAGTCCCTCAGCTGACAAGATGATATGCTGAAGTAAATTAAGCATATCTTTTTATTGTTGTCACTACCCGATTTAGGGCCTGACCATGATGAGAATTTCAAACCATGGAGGCCAGAAACACCCCTTCTGTCTGATAATCATGCACATAATTCATATGATCAAAGTAAGCAGAAGAAACACAATTTAACGAAAACATGATCAAGAATCATATGAAAACGAAAATGGGGAATAGTGTCCCACAATATAAATTAGCATCTCTAAAACCGTCTACGAAATCTCTACTATATGACTGAAACAATGTCTATCTAAAAATTGGGACAAGGCCCCCAGTAGACCTCCAAAACTGAATATAAGATATAAGGACTGAAGGACATATGACCTTCTGAAACATAAAAGGATCACCACTTGTCTCTGCAACTCTGTCTCAATGATCTACTGATTCTATTAACCCCTAGACTGGGCCTCTGAACATGGGAGGTTGGAGAGGAGAGGGGGTCAGTACTTACGCAGAGATATCAAAGCAAAACATAATATTTTTACAAAATATAGTTGAGAGCCATTATAAATCAATTTCGTATCAAATCATTTGAAAGCAAATAGGTGTAATGCAACAGTTTTTCTCAACAATAATGAAATGCAACTGAGCAAGGTGGAATACCCTACATAATTTACACCAACTTCCAAACCTCGATTGCTGCCGAGATTAGAGTATAAGTGAGGGAGAGACAGACGAGACCACACAGCATGGTGTCTCGACCCAATGGTAGTGCCCAAGATCACTTGGCTCGGACTCCTACCTAGAGTCCCAATTTGGGAAAGACATGATGTCAAGTACACAAGATCGCTTAGCCTGGTACCAATATTTCGTGTCGGCAAACACGTTATTCCAGCGATGAGCCTTTGTGTCTCAAACGCCTTCTTCGGGCATCCACCTTTCTCATGTAAAATTAATGCATTCAAATTTCATTTTTTATTCAACCACAGGTCGTATTTTGTAGTGTATCGTCATACCCGACTTGCAAGTCATCAATATCACATCCACATATGCATAATCATGTAAAAACCAAGGTGCTTCATCATTTACAGGTGGTGAACAATATTTATTTCAAATTCATGCTCTCTTTTGTTGATCACAATATAATATATAGTATCAAAACATTATCATGGGAATTTGAAAACAATTTATCATTCTTATTTATCAAACTTCCATGGAAAATCTCAAATCACATATGCATGGTTTCAACCATTGAAGTATATAGGCAAACAATTCCCATGATATAAAGAAAATGACTTAGAAATCATATTGAAAGCAAGGTATTAGCAAGATATTAGCATTTGATTAAAAAACCCCATTCCAAGGATAATAGATGTTTCTTGAAGCTTGCGGATTGGTGATTCCAAATATGTAATTATCTTTAAAAACCTACAGTCAAATCTTGAACTACTTGGGTTTTAATTTTGAAACCCTAAGGAGAATCTTGAGTACTTTTGATGAAAGATCCTTGGAACTAAATCTCGTGTTTTAGGGCTATGTAAGGGTGGAAAAGGACCACTTTGTCCTCAACACGGAGTGTTTAAATCACCAGAATTCCTTACATAGGCGCCGCCCATCCCGTTGCCTATGTTCACATAGGCGCCTCCTAGTATATCGCCTATGTTTACATAGGCGCCGCCTAGAATATCGCCTAAGTTTACATAGGCTCCGCTAAGGCTATCGCCTGTGTTTACATAGCCGCCGCCTAGGCTATTGCCTATGCTTTCCAGTGGCCATGGGCGATTGGTTAGGCGACACTTATCACTTTGATACACCACAACTTCTTACTCGGGTGTTGGATTTTAGCCAAATTGGTATCTTTGGAAAGCTAACTCGAATACCTATCATTTCACAGATAGTATGCTTCCTAATTCGAGATATACAGAGAGTTATGGTCGATGGAAGTTGACACACTTTACAACGTCCACTAAAACTTAGTTGACCGGAATAGTTTCAACTCGTCCTTGAGTTGAAGGACCTCTATAGTCTAAATTCAAGCTTGATTGGATTCACATGCTATGCAATAATTAACATGCCATATTGGAATTTGATTTTATGGCTTCGAAATTAGCAACACATCGAAATCATGGTCTATATTGTAGCCAAAATTGCGGGGTGTGACATTATCCCCCCCTAAGGATCATTCGTCCCCGAATGATGATGCGGGACACAGACAGATACGATTTCAAGCATAATAACGGACTAGGAAAGATAAGATAGGAATAGTTCCTTCTGTCTTCTCCTCCATCGAAGCAAAAAAATTAGGATATCTAATTCTCATGTCATATTCTGACTCCCAAGTTGCTTCTTCGACTTTCTGATTCCTCCACAGTACCTTTACTGAGGCTATCTCTTTGCTCCTCAGCTTTCGAACTTGCCGATCTAAAATTTCAAAGGGCTCTTCTTTGTAAGACAAGGAGTCTGTCACTTTGATACTGGCAATACCATAGAATGATCTCCAATGCATTTCTTTAACATGGATACATGGAATACCGGATGAACGGAACCCAAACTTGCAAAAAATTCTAATTCATATGCAACTGTACAAATCTTCCTCAAAATCTGAAATGGCCCTACATAACGAGGGCTCAATTTACCTTTTTTTGTAAGACCGCATAACTCCTTTCGTAGGAGATACCTTGAGAAACACCCAATCACCAATTTCAAACCCTAGTTCTCTTCTCCGAACATTGACATAGGACTTCTGATGACTCTAAGCAGTCTTGAGTCGTTCTCTAATGATTTTCACTTTCTCCATCGCCTGATGAACAAGATTAGGCCCATACAACTGAGTCTCACCCACTTCATACCATCCTATTGGAGACCTACATCTCCTCCCATACAAAGCCTCAAAAGGGGCCATCTTGATGCTGGCATGGTAGCTATTATTGTAAGCTAATTCAACCAGTGGCAGGTGATCTACCCAACAACCTTTGAAATCAATGAAGCATGCCATCAATATATCTTCGAGGGTTTGAATGGTTTGCTCATCTTGCCTATCCGTCTGAGGGTAAAAATCTGTGCTCAAATTCACTTTTGTACCTAAACCCTTCTAAAAGGATCTCCAAACCAGAGATGAAAACTGCATACCTCTATCGGATATAATAAACACTGGTGCCCCATTCAATCGAACTATCTCCTCAATGTAAATATAAGCATAAACCTCTCCCGAATAATTAGTCCTCATAGGCAAAAAGTGGGCTGACTTGGTCAACCGATCTACAATCTCTCATATAGAATTGTACAAGTCCATGTTTATCATCTCCCACTTCCTTAAAGGCAAGGCTATCTCTTGGGAAGTACCACCCGGCCTCATGTGTTCTACCTTCACTTTTTGACAGTTCAACACTTGGACACAAAATTAGCTACATCACGTTTCATGTTATTCCACCAATACAAGGATTTCAGATCATGGTACATCATAGTAGAGCCTGGGTGAATGACATATCTCAAAGTGTGCGCCTCATTAAGGATTCTTTCCCATAGCCTATCGACATTAGGAACACACAAACTACCCTGAAATCTCAGAATACCATCGCCACTAATTTCAAATGACATAACCTTTTGTTGACCCACATCTTTCTTGATTTGCATCAAGATGGGATCTTCAACCCGCTTCTCCTTAACTTCAGCACAAAGAGATGACTTAGATAACTCAAGAAAAATCACCCCTCCATCTTCGGAATCTAAGAGTCGCACTCCCAAATTTGCAAGGCGGTGAATATCCTTCACTATCTCTTTCTTTCTTTCTTCTACATGAGAAAGGCTGCCCATAGACAACCTGCTGAGGGCGTCGGCTACAACATTTGCCTTACCCGAATGGTAATGCAGACTCATATCATAGTCTTTCAAAAGCTGCATCCAACGCCTCTGCCTGAGGTTCAATTCTTTCTGTGAGAAAACATACTGCAAACTCTTATGGTCATTATAAATATCAACATGCACTCCATAGAGATAGTGCCTCCAGATTCTAAGTGTAAACACCACGGCTGCTAACTCCAAGTCATGAGTGGGGTAATTGCGCTCATGCACCTTTAACTGCCTAGATGCATAAGCTATCACCTTACCACACTACATCAATACATAACGAAGTCCCATACAGGATGCATCACAATAAACCAAAAAATCATCTACACCCTCGGGAAGGGTCAAAACAGGAAGTAGTCAGCTTGTCCTTCAATTTCTCAAAACTGTTTTCACACAAGTCAGACCATACAAACTTCATCTTTTTCTGAGTCAATTTAGTAAGCGGAGCATCTATGGAAGAAAAAATCTCTACGAACCTTCTGTAATACCCTGCCAAACCCAAGAAGCTCCAAATATCAGTTGGAGTCATGGGTCTGGGCCATTTTCTCACTGCTTTAACTTTCTGGGGATCCACTCTTATCCCATCACTAGACACAATATGCCCCAAGAAGGCAATAGCGTCTAACCAGAATTCACACTTAGAAAATTTAGCATACAGTTGATGATCCTTAAGGGTTTGAAGGATAATTCGGAGGTGATTGGCATGATCCTCTTTACTCTTAGAATATATTAGAATATCATCAATAAATACAATGACGAACAAGTCAAGAAACTGATGGAACACTCTATTCATAAGATCCATGAAGGCTGCAGGGGCGTTAGTCAACCCAAAAGACATGACTAGAAATTCGTAGTGACCATATTAGGTTCAGAAGGCTGTCTTGGGTATGTCTGACTCCCTAACTTTCAACTGATGATAACCCAAATGAAGGTCTATTTTTGAAAAGAACTTGGCACCCTGAAGCTGTTCAAAAAGGTCGTCAATCCTAGGAAGAGGATATTTATTTTTAATCGTGACCTTATTCAACTAATGGTCGTCTACGCACATTCGAAGGGTCCCATCCTTCTTTCGCACGAAGAGCACGAGTGCACCCCATAGGGAAACACTAGGACGAATAAAACCTTTGTCTAGGAGGTCTGCAAGCTATTCCTTTAACTCCTTTAGTTCTGCGGGAGCCATTCTATATGGCGGAATAGAAATAGGACGAGTGCTTGGCAACACATCAATGCCAAAATCAATCTCCCTATCAGGGGGTATCCCTGGGAGATCTTCGGGAAACCCTTCTGGGAATTCATTCACTACAGGGACTGACTGCAGAGGAAGGTTTCCAACTTTTGAATCTTTTACTCGGATTAGATAATACATACAACCTTTGGAGATCAGCTTTCGAGCTCTAAGATAAGAGATAAAGTGACCTCTAGTTTCCACAGAACTCCCTACCCATACAACTGGTGTACCATTCGGGAAAGAAAAAGTGACCTTTTGGGTTCTTCAATCAAGGGTGGCATAACACGAATGGAACCAGTCCATCCCAAGGATGGCATAAAAATCTATCATATCCAATTCTATAAGGTCTGCCATAGTTTTCCTACTATGAACAGACACGACATAATTTCTATTTACATTTCTAGCAACAACAGAATCAACTACAGGAGTAGAAAAAGAGAAGGGTTCTACAATAACTTCGGGCTCAAACCCGAAAGCAACAGCCACATAAAGGGTCACATAAGATAAAATAGACTCGGGATCAAGCAATACATAAGCATCATGAGAAAATATTCGTGACATACCGATGACAACATCTCGTGAAGCTTTTGCCTCCTGGAGATTAGTCAAAGAATATAACCAGTTGCGACCGCTTCCAGCAGTTGAAGGGGCACCCTTAGGAAAAGAAGTTGTAGAGGTAGCTTGGGACTTAGCCCTCCCACATTTACTCTAGCAAATGGACAATCTCTCTGAAGGTAACCCACTTTTCCACAAGTATAGTAGTTTCTCCCCTCAAACTAGCACTTTCCTAGATGATTCCTTCCACAAACCTCACAGTGCGGACGAGTATGCCGCTGCTGGGCCACACTGTCCTGAGACTATGTACCTAGAGCTTTGGACCCATGAGGAGTCTGAAAACTCTGAGTTTGTCAGTCTGTCGGTGGTCGGGTGTTGGGGCACTGGTTGCTGACTGTGCATTATTCCAAAACTTCTTCTTCTTCGACTACCTATTACCCCAGTTACCACTCTGCGACTAACTCTGGTGCTGATCCGCAAATCTAGATCTTTTATCCTGTCTGTCTTTCTCTTTTGATTTAGCAATCTTTTTCTTCTTCTCTTTCACTTGATGCATATGAATGGTCAGTCGAGCAAAGTCTAACTCCATATTCAACATAGCCCCCTGGCACTCAAGTCCCAGGTCATCAGTAAGGCCATATGCAAATTTTCTAATTCGGGCCCTTATATTACTAGTCAACTTTGGTGCATAGCGGGCTAGTTTAATAAACTTCAAAGTGTACTCCTGGACACTCATACTGCCCTACTTTAGATTCATAAACTCTTCCGCTTTGGCCTCCCTCAACTCGAGAGGAAAGCATCGATCAAGGAAAGCTTCCAGTAATTCGCCCCAAACTGTGGGCTCAACACTTTCACCTTTTTCATCTTCCCAGTTGGCATACCACTGATTCACAACATCCTTGAGCTGATAGGTTGCTAGATCCACCCCTTCAACCTCATCCACATGCATCACCTTAATGATCTTTTCTATCTTATCCATGAACTCTTGTGGATCTTCCTCCACCTTGGTGCCAGTGAACTTAGGTGGGTTCATCTTCATGAAGTGTCTGACTCTAGTTGCCTCAAATGTAATAGATGTATACCCAACATCTTTAGATATTTGAGCCTGGTAAGCTACCAGCTGTGTTAGCATATTAATAGACCATTTGAATTCTGCAATTGAAATATCTCCCTGAGCAGTTGGGGGACGGTTGACATTAGTCTGTGGAGCCCGAGGTAGACTGGTCGAGACTAGAAGGACTCCCGAAGTGGGGACAATTTCTGCAGTGTGAGCCCTGTTATTAGTCCGTATGCCATGGGTGGGACGGACCACATCTGCCTGAGCATTCTGATCGACGATACGACATGGAGGCATAACTGTGTTTCTGAAACACATGTGATCGTTGATTAGGGGACAGTTCAGACTCTGAAGTCCAAACTAAATCACAAAGAAGGGAAACACTTCCTAAACACCTAGCAGCCTCCTGCTTATAAGTGTGGCATGCTACACACCAATAAATAAGACTCTACCTGACACGATTTCGAAGACGCCCTGGGACAATGAACGGTGATTTGATACAAAGTATATCAGAACCCAAACCAGGGCCTGGCCGTGATGAGCATTTCAAACCATGGAAGCTAGAAACACCCCTATCTGTCTGATAATCATGCACATAATTCATATGATCAAAGTAATATGGAAGAAACACAATATAACGGAAACATGGTCAAGAATCATATGAAAATGAAAATGGGGAATAGTGTCCCACAATCTAAATCAACATCTCTAAAACTGTCTGCGAAATCTCTATAACATGACTGAAATAATTTCTATCTGAAAATTGGGACAAGGCCCCCAGCAGAACCCCAAAACTAAATATAATATAAAAGGACTGCAGGACATAAGACCTTCCAAAACATAGAAGGCTCACCACTTGTCTCTGCAACTCTATCTAAATGATCTACTGATTCTCTTGACCCCTAGACTGGGCCTCTGAACCTGGGAGGTTGGAGAGGGGAGGGGGTCAGCACAAAAGTACTGGAACACAGAGATATCAAAGCAAAACATAATATTTTTACAAAATATAGTTGAGATCCATTATAAAGCAATTTCGTATCAAATCATTTGAAAGCATATGGGTGTAATGCAATAGTTTGTCTCAACAATAATGAAATGCAACTGAACAAGGTGGAATACCCTACATAATTTACACCAACTATCAAACCCAAGTTGCCGCCGAGATTAGAGTATAAGTGAGGGAGAGACACATAAGACCACACAACATGGTGTCTCAACCCAATCATTGTGCCCAAGATCACTTGGCTCGGACTCATACCTATAGTCCCAATTTGGGAATGATATGAAGTCAAGAACACAAGATCTCTTAGCCTGGTACCAATATTCCGTTTTGGCAAACACGCTATTCCAGCGATGAGCCCTTGTGTCTCAAACGCCATTTTCGAACATCCACCTTTCTCACGTAAAATCAATGCATTCAAATTTCATTTTTTATTCAATCACAGGTCACATTTTGTAGGGTAATGTTATACCCGACTTGCAAGTCATCAATATCACATCCACATATGCATAATTTTGTAAAAACCAAGGTGCTTCATCATTTACAAGTGGTGAACAATATTTATTTCAAATTCATGCTCTCTTTTGTTGATCACAATATAACATGGAGTATCGAATCATTATCATGGGAATTTGAAAACAATTTATCATTCATATTTATCAAACTTCCATGGAAAATCTCAAATCATATATGCATGGTTTCAACCATTGAAGTATATAGGCAAACAATTCCCATGACATCAAGAAAATGACTTTGAAATGATATTGAAAGCAAGATATTAGCATTTGATTGAAAACCCCCATTTAAAAGCATGCATGTTCATAAAACTACACCCATGAGATTTTTGGATAACCCCACATACCTTTATTTTCAAGGATAATAGATATTTTTTGAAGCTTGCGGATTGGTTATTCCAAATATGTAATTATCTTTGTAAACCCACGGTCAAATCTTGAACTACTTGGGTTTTTATTTTGAAACCCTAAGAAGAATCTTGAGCACTTTTGATGAAACAATATTTATTTTGGGGTCCTTGGAACTAAATCTTATTTTTTAGGGCTAAGTAAGGGTGGAAAAGGACCACTTTGTCCTCAGCGTGGAGTGTTTAAATCACCAGAATTCCTTACATAGGCGCCGCCCATCCCGTTGCCTATGTTCACATAGGCGCCGCCTAGGCTATCACTTATGTTTACATAGGCGCCGCCTAGGATATCTCCTAAGTTTACATAGGCTCCGTCTAGGCTATCGCCATTGTTTACATAGGCACCATCTAGGCTATTGCCTATACTTTCTAGTGGCCATGGTCGATTGGTTAGGCGACACTTATAACTTTGAAGGGCCATAACTTCTTGCTCGGGTGTTGGATTTTAGCCAAATTGGTATCGTTGGAAAGATAACTCGAATACCTATCATTTGACACATTGTAGACTTCCTATTTCGAGATATACTGAGAGTTATGGTCGATGGAAGCTGACACACTTTACAACGTCCACTAAAACATAGTCGACCGAAATAGTTTCAACTCGTCCTTGAGTTGAAGGACCTCTATGGTCTAAATACAATCTTGACTAGACTCACATGCTACGCAATAATTAACATGCCATATTGGCATGGGATTTTATGGCTTTGAAATTAGCAACGCATTGAAATCATGGTCTATATTGTAGCCTAAATTGCAGGGCGTTACAACTCTGATGTTGGATTTGGATGAAATTAGTTGCATTGGAGATAAAACTCAAAGGGATTTCATTTGATATGTAGTTGTCCTCCCATTTCATTATATACAGAAAGTTATTACTATTGGAATTTGACCCTGAAATTTGGCATGAACTGCGCCCAAGATGCGTCCAAGATGTTGGAGCATTTGAAAGGCATAACAAACCAGTGTGTTATGCCCCTAAAATGCACCCAAGATTCACTATTGACTTATCCCATTGTGAATCAACTTGAAAATAAAAAAACGGAGGTCGGAAAGATCGAAAATAAAATCCTCAAAGATTGGGAGTTCAAAATGAGTCTTAAGTCTCTTTGTCACGTCGAAGAACTTTTTAAGTTACTAGTCTCTCAACCATGCTACTAGGTAATATCAAGTCGAGAAAAAATACGAGACGTTACCATCGGAGTGATCGCCACACATATATTAAAAAGAAATAATTTAGTTTGGGTTAAACACGTAAAAATGATGGTCTAAATTCTAGTCTGAACGTATGAGGTGTTACAGAATATGTCATATAGGGGAGGAGGGTGTAGAGAGTAGAGAGAGATAGGGGTTGGGGTAAGATTAGTTTTTTTGTTTTAAAAAAATTATTTACTTTTAAAAATTAAATTTTTTTTAATTTTTTAAAGTGGGGGTTTGGGGTAGGAAGGGGGAATGGGGATGAGGTGGGTGGGGACAAGAAGAAAATTTATGAAGATATTTTTTAATAAGAAAAATAATTTATTTAGAGGAGGCGGGGAGAGGTGGGGTAAGTTGGATTGTGGTGGGGTTAGGGTAAGGTGGTGATTTTTAGAGTGGGAGGATACATTTCCACTTTTTTCTCTACTTTCATTAAGAAAATATTTTTTCTACTAAACGGACTGAAGTATACATTGATTGAGCTCATTTTAACCCAATTTGAAATTGGGTTGGGGTTTAATGGGTTAAGATTTACCCAATAACAAATTTTCTTGAACCCAACCCATTATGTTTTGGAAGGGTTGGGTGGGTCAACTCAATTTGTGTTCATTTTGACACCCCTAAACTTATCTTATTCGTCTCATTCATGGAACAACAAGTTGTAAAAATGTTAGGGTCAATTGAATTTTGGGTAGACAAATCCTAGCTTTGGTAATTGATTGTGAGATTGAATCATTTGCGAGTTAGTCACTCTTTTCTACATCACTTTGGTTTCAAATGAATTTATTTCAACGGTAAATGCCCTGAAGTACTTTTTATTCGGAGGCCATTCAAGACACGGACAGGTAAAGCATAATTTATGTTAGTTTAGGTAGCGTAGGTTTATTTTTGTACTTTCTTAATTATTGGATTGTATAATTTTACAGGACGCTATTCTTTTATTTATGTTGCGTGGCTAGGTGCTTTATTCATGTTTGTAAAATCAATTTATTTGTAGTGTCAATTTAACCGATATGAATCAATGGAGCGACCGTGCTAAAATCACGGTATCGAAGGATTCCTCGCACCTTTCCCTCGTTCAGTAGAATTTCTTAACTGGAATTTTTGTTTGTTGATCTATTTAGAGTCAATTATTTTGAAAAGGATTATCTAGGTGTTGGCACACCGAAACTCAATGTCAAGTGGAGACTCCAATTTATAATCTAAATTTCTTTTTGAACTAATAAAATATTTTGATAAAAAAGAGGATGTGACATTATTGATTTTTTTTTTTTTTTTCAAATGGTTTGACTAAACTTCAACAAACCTGAGAAAGAACATTTGAGGATTTAGATTTTTGATGAATAAACAACTTGGCTGTGTCATATTTGGTTTCAAGAAAAATACCATGAAGGAGTGTATACATAAGCTATTCGGTTAGTTATTTAGGCGCTAATGTCTTTCTTACGGTAAACAAAAAGTTTAGGATAGTTGAGAGTAAAATCATATATATGGTTTTCTAATTAGTCTTAGATGTACTTTTGGTTGTGTCATGCGAGCTGCATTTTGTTTTTATATGTACTTTTTTCCTTACTTTCTTGAACTTTAGTTGAATTACTTATTTGTTTGTGCTCTTGTTTTAGGTTTGCCTGATCCACATTTTTCATATGCGAATAATATAGATCCAGGTTTACCACTTTTTTTATTCAACTATAACTATCTGGAGCGTCATGGCATATACGAAGCTACAAGCTCCGAAAAAATGAATGGTAGTCCATATGGTTGGACATCATACGGTTCTGTGAGAACACTATATCCTGCTCAGGTTTTATTTCATGATTTCTTCGAATGGATTTATTTGTTTTTATGATGCATGCTTTCCTTTTTATTCTTTATTCTTTTTAATAAATGAAGGTTTAGATGCGTCTCAGTCTGTTGTGTAAACCACTATCAGATATTCTATTTAAATCTATTTATAACACCCCATACTTTCAGACTTGAACGTAAATTGTCATTTCTACTTGTACACATTCCAAAAACCATAAATCTATTGTGAATATAGTGTTTTAATCAACTATGTGGTGTATGAATCTAGTTCAGCATGAATTGAGATCATAGAGGTCCCCTAACTCAAGGATGAGTTGAAAGCCTTTCCATCGATTGAGTTTTAGTAAGTGTCAAAACATGGGTCGACTTCAATCGGTCATTACTCTTTGTATATATTGAATTATAATACCTACTACACATCAAATGAAAGGCCTTCGAATTATCTTTCCAACGATACCAATTTGCAAAAATCCGACACCCGAGGAAGAAGTTATGGCTTTGCAAAGTGGAGTATGTCGTGCAGCATAAGGTGTGCCACGCACACCCTAACTCATGCCAGAAGGTGTGCGACGCACCACCTAATGTGTGCGATAATGAGTGCGCCGCAAAACTTATATTATGCGATAAGGTGTGCGCCGCATACATTACTACTCAAGTGACTCAAACACTTCATTTTTGGGGCAAAATCGTCCTTTTCCTACCCTTATTTAGCCATAAACATGAAATTCAATCCCCAACTAGCCCAAAATACACTTTGATTCATCAAAATTGCTCAAGAACTCTCCTTAGGGTTTCAAAATAAAAACCCAAGCAACTCAAGATTCAACCGTGGGCTTTTGAAACTAATTGCATATTTGGAATCCCCGGAAAGTAGGCTTCAAGAAACACCTATCATCTTCGCATATAGGGGTACGTGGGGTTATCCTAAAATCTCATGGGCCTTTAAATTCATGTTTTACAATGAGGGTTTTGAAACTACGAATATAATCATGTTTTGAACGTTTCTATAATATTGATTTGGTCTTTAGGCCCATTTCCAAAGTGATTTGACATATTATATATCTATAAGAATGTGTTTCGAAAAAGTGTTCACTTGAGAGCATGAATTATATGGAATCCCTCTCTTGATGTGAATTTGTTTTAAATCTTCATCTGATGTAAATTTTTGGGAAACATCTTGAAAAGCATGACATGAAATGTTTTGAGAATTGATATGATTTTGACTTGAAAACGAGAGGGCTATTTGTGTTGAAACATATTGAATACAATGGTTGAATGAGAAGAATGATGTGATATTGATGGCTTGCAAGTCGAGTATGATGATACCCTATAGAATATGATATGTGATTGAATCAAATTAAATTTGAATGCATTAATTTTACATGAGATTGGTGGATGTCCGAAGAAGGCATTTGAGTGTAAGGGATCATCGCTGGAAACCGTGTTGGCCAACATGAGAATTTGGGATGCTGCTTTGTAATCTTGTGTACATGACTTTATGTAATTCCCAAGCTATTACTATGGTTAGGAGCCCTGCTTTGTTTCTTGTGCACAACCATTGGGTCGAGACACCCTGTTCTGTGATTTTATATGTCTTCCCCTCACTTATTCTCTAATCTCGGAGGCAACTGAGGTTTGACAGCTGGTGTAAATGTGATATGTTGGGTATTCCACCTAGCTCAACTGCATTACATTGTTCTTGAAAACAATTACATTATGCCTATGTGTTTTCAAATGATTTAATATGAAACTACTTTATAATGGCTCTCAACTATATTTTGTAAAAATATTATATTTTGTTTTGATATCTCTGCGTACCAGTACTTTTGTATTGACCCCCTTCCCTCCCAAATTCGGAGGCACACTCTAGGGGTCCAGAAAATCAGTAGATTCCTCAGACAGATTTGCATAGTCACTTGGTGAGCCTTCTATATTTTTGAAAGCCTGATATTTGGGAGTTTCACTTATCATTTATTTGTTTTGGGTCTACTGGGGGCCTTGTCCCAGTTTTCAGATAGATATTTATTTCAGTCATATAGTAGAGATTTCCCAAACATTATAGAGATGTTGTGTTGAAATTGTGGGACATTATTCCCCATTATTGATTTCATATGATTCTTGAACATGTTTCCATAATATTATTTATCTTCCGCATTTCTTTTATCATATGAGCTATGTGCATGGTTATCAAATAAATAGGGGTGTTTAGGGCCTTCATGGTTCGGAATGCTCGTCACGGCCAGGGCCCCGGTTCGGGTCGTGACAAACTTGGTATCAAAGCATGGTTCATGGTCCCAGGGTGTCTGCGAAATTGCATCGGGTAGAGTCATGTGTATGGGTTTGAAGCGCGCCACACTTATAAGTAGGAGGCTACTAGGCGTTTAGGAATGTCTCTCTTTCTTCATGTTCCAGTTCGTGCAATAGAGTCAAAATGTTCCTCCTCCATACTGTCATTCGTACTATGGTGTCGCCCATATGAAGGTAAAGTTATCTCAAATTCTTTCCTTACTCTGATGTTCTCAGACATGTCCCATTATTGGGGTGATTCAAGTGCAAAAAGTTTAGAATCTACATGATATAGTCTTTTCCGATTGTGTCATATAAGAAAAAAATTGTGCAAAGAATCGAGAGGAGTCTGTTGGTGCTTCAATATGTGTTGATTCTGATGTAAACATTGATCCTGATGGAATCGTGCTTTCCATCTTAAGGTACTAAGTGCATCTAGTCCCTCCCAAAAATCTTGATACAGATGTGGATGGTGTATAGCAAAATGTTGGAACTGTATTTCCACCCAAATAGTAGCATAAGTTAAAGTGTTGTTGTCATGACCTATCGGTAATGAAATTAGACCAAGAAGTTAGTGATGTGAAGTTACAAAGTTAGAAGTCAGAGTGAGGGTGATTTTTGGTGTAAATGAATATTTCAGTTGAATAACCGATGTTTGAGGATGATTTACCCCTTTATACTGATAAACTATTGTGGTAGCTAGTAGTACGTGTGGCTGGTATGGTAGTCCATGGGGGAAGTATTTTACTCAGATTTTTATTTATACAGAGTAAGATGTGTATTCTTAGACCATTAAATATTATGTGTCAATTTCCTATCTCTTGTAATATGTAATCTTGTTATCATGGTGTTTTTGAAAAAAAAAATTAAAAAATTTAAAGTGTAGTGAAGCCGTGTGGGGCTCTTTCGATTCACTATCATAGTTGCCTTGTCATCCATCTGATTTTCTTGTTCAAAATACAAAACCAAAGTCTAGTGAAGCCGTGTGAGACCTATTTTGATTCACTAGCAACTTGTTGTCCAACTTGTTGTACTTTTGTTGGTTTAATAAATGTATGGCTGAATCTGTTTGCATGAGATGGAGTTCGTAAAGAGGTAATTCGTCCTTGTGAGTTAGTTTAGTATAAGGTAGAGAAGAAGTTGTTAGTTAGGGTGATTTTTTTGTTGCTTGAATGTGAAAAATGGCTATATTAGCAAGTAAGTTATGATTATAGACTCATGGTTGTTTGAGGAATTTGAAGGCAATCTAAATGTATGCTTGAGTAAGTAAGTATGAGGTGAGAAATCCACATAAGTAGAAAAGATCGTATGGGGTTATAATATCAGAATAAGGTTGATCATGTCTATTATGTGACCTTACCCCTTGACTTTTTTTGTGGTAGTTGTAAACTAGTACTACTTATGAGAAGGTATGTAGCAAATTTTGAGGTATTTGGATAGAATATTCCAATTTGATGGATTAGTATATTATGTTGCACTCGTCATTGGTGGTAGACGATTGATGCTAAACTATAGGCTTGAATTCAAGTGTAGAATGTGGTGGTAAAAATAGTAGCATGAGATTAATGATGTATGTTTTTAATTTAGTAGGCTTGATGTGTCGAAATAGTACGTGCTAATGAGTTATGATAAGAAAGACCGTAAGGTCAAGACTGATTATTATGGTTACGAAGTTCTTGTGTACTAGTGTTTCTTGATATTTATTTCATGATTTTCCAAGTGAGAATCACGCATAAGGTTGGGTTGAAAAATCATGTTTAGCACTAGACCTTAAGTTTTGAACTGTTGAAGTCCATGAAGGTGGATATTATAATTTCTTGGTTAATGATACTAGTTATATGGTAATGGAAGTGATCTAATAGGCTTGAACAGCGTATGAAATGGCTTAAGTTTATGTTGATTCGTATGAAGCATAATGTTGTAGGTATGGTGTGTAAGTATGCCCAAGGCGATATAGAGTTGTGGCATTTCTCTAAGACTATTACATGTTACATGTGACTAGTGGTACCGTTGAGTTGCTAGTTAGAAAAAGACTAATTAGATGGTATATGGTGTTCTAGATAGCTAAGTTAAGGAGTCTTGATTGATAGTGTTGAGCCTTTTGATGTGATCTTGATTCTCATGGTAGAGAGAGATAAGTTTGGAGTAGCAATATTGGTATGCTAGGACGGAAGTGGTATGGTTCATCAAAGGCTTGGTGATATCCATGTTAAGTGTTAGAATCTAAGTTTGAGTTTTGAAAGTTGAACCGATAGAAATAAGTGTGCAAGCATTGTACTATGACTATTTGGGCTATCGAAATATAGAGTGTATCTCAGAAGGTAGTATTAGCAGTAGGCTTTCCACTTTCATGTGTGGGCTTTCGGGTTAAGTTCTATTAATTTTGTGTATTGTCATATTTCAGACCCCAGAGTGCAGTGAGTGCGGTTAAGTTTAAAGTCTAGTCAGGGAATTCCCAAACTTAAGATGATGGCTTAAAGGCAAGGGGGAGATGATAGAACGAATAACCAAGTTAGGCTCTCATATTCTAGTAGTGATGTCATGACGACATAGAACGTTAGAAAGTGAGAGTGAGACTCAACCCATTCCTATCTCAGTATTTTTCAGTGATCCCAATACATACTCATGCCTTACATGTCAGTTCGATAATCATAGTTCATTATCATGCTTGTGATAGCGAATCATGTACTCTTCCAGTTCTAAAATGAAGAGTTCCAGTTCATTCAGTAGTTGGACTTACATTCCATATATTACAAACTCCAAATTGAGGTCATGCAACTCAAGAAATATATGTTTGCGCCCTATAGTATGCTCAGTCTCCATAACTCATGTTTTACGCTAAATGATTGGCGAGATTCAGCTTATAGCCATGAATACCCTAAATTCAGAGTGCTTTGTTCAATCTCGAATGTTGATTTGCTATTCCTCATGCCTCAGTTAAGTGTTAAGTTTCATATAATACCCTTCTATGTTTCAAAATGTTATGTTTTAGCCTTTTGTGACTCCTTCTTATGTGAGGATTGTTTTAAGGAGTAAATGTTTTCTTGTTGATAAAAAGCATAGTATGCTTGTTTTAGATAAGGCCTTAAGTGTTAAGTAAGTTTGGGGCCAAATCTTTGATATATGTGATGGTTAGTGAGAATTTTTGCGTGAATGTTCTTAGGGTAGCGCGTGGGAGTTATATTAATAGTGGTTTAGAGAATATGTGAAGTATGTCCTTACGGATGTTTGCCTTGGAGGTCATATGTGGTTATAAAGATAAGCTTGAATGACATGTTGGGATTTAAGTAAAGGGACACAATATGGTCTAGTAAATCCATAGTAAGGGTTCAGAGCTGGTCGTTGAAGAAGTAAGGAACGTTATGCTTAGGGTGTGATCTCTAAAGAGGATACAGAAGACTGAATCATATGGTTTAGACTAGTATGGTGGTGTGGCATGTTGTATTTTGTGATTTAAAATTTGGCTTGATCACCGTGAAAGGATTTAACCTACTTTAGAAAATAGTACAAAAATTTATAAGGATTATAACTTGAATCAATGAGTATGGTAATTAAGGAGAATAGTAATTTAAGAGATACTCAAGAAGTGTGCTAAGCTTGAAAGTAAGAAGTCGCATTGACTAAGGCCTAGTAATTCTATGTTGATTTATGAGTTATATGTCCATATTCCAAACTGCAGAGTAGTGTAAATATTGTAACTTCCTCAGTTGGATGTCTCGTGTAATCCATACCTAAGATTCGTGGCTCCCTATTACTGCTAGAACTTCTTTAGAGAGAGTATTGAAGAGATACTCCGGATTGAGTATAAGTTTCCAGTATAGTTCAGTCTATGTGGCCAACAAATCAGTTTAGCAGTCAGATTCACATGACTTGTTTTCTCATCTCTTTATTTAATCATGCTACCCAAAAGCTCATATATGTTGCTATTCCAAGATAGAGTATACTAGTATTTGAGAGTATAACTCGATTCATACATCATGTACTAGATTCAGATTCCAGATGTTCAGATATGATTGAATATCATTAAATTTGTAGGTGCCTAGTGCATCTCCTCAGTTTTCTGAGCATCTTAGTGAATTGAGCATTCATAGAGGGACATAGGGTCACAAGGGGAAGATACACCATTTAGTTGCATGCATAGATTCTTATTACAAGATCTGCACCAGTTATCATTGTGTATTCAGTCATACGTTCATATGTCAGTTCAGTCAGATGTGCATGCATTAGAAATGCATGTCCAATCAAAAAAGTTCAGCTTATCAGTGTATTCAGTTCTGCGTTCATGAGGACAACTCAGTAACAAATCCATGCATCAGGTATGCATGTTCATTATGAGAACTCGGCTTATGAGTAGCTTCAGTTGTGTATTCCATGAATCAGATATGCATGTTTGATATAAGAATTCAGAATATCAGTAGTTCTAGCCATATGGTCATGTTTACAATCAATGTATTCTTTATTAGGGACATGTCCTGTCCGTGTTATTTCATACCTTTAAGGCTTCAACAAGTTCCTACCCATCATTCGAGGACGAATAATCCCAAGGGGGAGATAATGTAACACCCTATACTTTCAGACTTGAACATAGATTGTCATTTCTACTAGTACACATTCCAAAAACCATAAATCTATTGTGAATATAGTTTTTTAATCAACTATGTGGTTTATCAATCTAGTTGAGCATAAATTGATATCATAGAGGTCCCCTAACTCAAGGATGAGTTGAAAGCTTTTCCATCGATTGAGTTTTAGTAAGCGTCAAAACTTGGGACGACTTCAATCGGTCATTACTCTTTTTCTATATTGAATTAGAGTGCCTACTGTAAATCAAATGAAAGACCTTCGAATTATAATTCCAAAGATACCAATTTTGCAAACATCCGAAACCCGAGGAAGAAGTTATGGCTTTGCAAAGTGGAGTGTGTCGTGCAGCATAAGGAGTGCGATGCACACCCTAACTTATGTCATAAGGTGTGCAACGCACAACCTAATGTGTGCGATAAAGAGTGTGCCGCACTACCTATATTTTGCGATAAGGTGTGCGCCGCATACATTACTACTCAAGTGACTTAAACACTTTGTTTTTGGGGCAAAATGATCCTTTTTCCACACTTATTTAGCCATAAACATGATATTCAGTCCCCAAATACCCCAAAATACACCTTCATTCATCAAAAATGCTCAAGAACTCTCCTTAGGGTTTCAAAATAAAAACCCAGGCAACTCAAGATTCAACTGTGGATTTTGAAACTATTTGCATATTTGGAATCCCCAGAACGTAGGCTTTAAGAAACACCTATCATCTTTGCATATAGAGGTACGTGGGGTTATCCTAAAATCTCATGGGACTTTAAATTCAAGTTTTACAATGGGGGTTTTGAAAATACGAATATAATCATGTTTTGAACGTTTCTATAATATTGATTTGGTCTTTAGGCCTATTTCCGAAGTGATTTGACATATTATATATATATATATATGCATGTGTTTCGAAAAGGTGTTAATTTGAGAGCATTAATTATATGGAATCCCTCTCTTGATGTGAATTTGTTTTAAATGCTCATATGATGTAAATTGTTTGAAAATATCTTGAAAAGCATGACACGAAACGTTTAGAGAATTGATATGATTTTGACTTGAAAACGAGAGGGCTATTTGTGTTGAAACATGTTGAATACATTGGTTGAATGAGAAGAATGATGTGATATTGATGGCTTGCAAGTCAGGTATGACGATACCCTACAGAATATGATATGTGATTGAATCAAATGAAATTTGAATGCATAGATTTTACATGAGATAAGTGGATGCCCGAAGAAGACATTTGAGTGTAAGGGCTCATCGTTGGAAACCATGTTTGCCAACATAGGAATTTGGTACGCTGCTTTATGATCTGTCATGCCTGAATTTATGTTATTCCCAAGTTGGGACTATGATTAGGAGCCCTGCTTTGTGATGTTATGCACTACCATTGGGTCGAGACACCCTGCTGTGTGATCTTGTGTTTCTTCTCCTCACTTATACTCTAATATTTGCGGCAACAGAGATTTGACAGTTCGTGTAAATGTGATATAAAGGGTATTCCACCTAGCTCAGCGGCATTACATTGTTGTTCAATACGATTACATTGCGCCCATGTGTTTTCAAATAATTTACTATGAAACTGCTTTATAATGGCTCTCAACTATATTTTGAGAAAATAATATGTTTTGTTTTGATATCTCTAAGTACCATTACTTTTGTATTGAACCCTTCCCTCCCAGGTTCGGAGGCACAGTCTAGGGGTGTAATACCCCGGGAAATTTTTCGTTGAAATTTTATGCGTAAATGTGTTGGATTCTATCTTCTAGAATGAATTATAAATTTTTCCATGTGGAATTTCTTAGATTATAACCCCCTCATTGCGTAGAGTATCTAATAATCTTTCCAACGATATGTGGATCATCCAAAACGGACACCCGAGCAACGAGTTATGAACATTCCAATCGAATCATGAATAGTAGTGAATAGTAAAACGTGTAGGAAAAAGTAATGAGGCCTGGCGTATTTTTGCTCCAACTTTAAACAATCATAACTCCTTGTACATAATGATCTGGGTAATCTACTATATATCAATGGAAAGCTCTGCGAGTCCTCTTTCCAATGAAATTAGTTTCATCCAATTTGTCTATCGGAGAAAAAGGTTATGGTCGATCTACTTCAGCCTATGAAGAGCAAATTTTTGGATCAAATTCAAATGATCATAACTCCTCGCACACAATGATCTAGGTGAGATACTATATATCAATGGAAAGATATGAGAGTCCTCTCTCTAATGAAATTGGTTTTATCCAATTTGGATATCGGAGTAAAACGTTATGGTTGATCTACTTCAGATTATCAAAACAGTCCCCCAAAGGACAGATCCGAGAATTATTTAATTTTTAGGGGCATTTTGATCATTCACCCTCACCCAAAATCAGTCCAAACCCGATATTAAATCCTATTTGAATCATTATATGTTATATTTCATCAAATTCCCTCAAAAACAAAACCCTAAGCTCCTACATCCAACTTCAAGAACCTCCAAAGTTCACCATTAATTCTGCAAATTTATTCAATATTCCAAGTTCCTAGTTCAAGAACTCCAAGAACCATCATACAAAGGCACGATTAACATCTCAAAAATGAGTATCGATCTAAAGTTCATCATTCAAGGTATGTGGGATTTTTCAACAAGAACTCTCTTTCGTTCTTGTGCCCAAAAGTAATTTTCTTTACAAAGGCATGATTTTTATTTGAATTTTACGAATTTGAAGCATGAACCCATATCTTATGATGATTATTATGAAATATTGATGTTTATGATTTTGAAAGATGAATTTACATGTGTGGAGATATAAAGCATGAATCTTGAATAATATTTTTCATGATTTTGATATTTGGGTCGTGAATTCCCATTGGAAATTGTGCTTTTTTTAGAAAGTGTGTTATAAGAACATTTATGTTGAATATTTGAGATATTTTGATTGATTTGACCTTTTGGTCTTAATAGAGTTGTTTTAAACTCGAGTGTGAAAGAAATCCATAATGTGGTTGATTTTGATAGATGGGAAGCATGATGGCTCCCGATATATATTTATATATTACTGAAATTGTTTTGTTGTAGATTGTCTTTGAAATGATCTGAGCTATGTCCGGGAGAAACCTTTAGCACCGAGTGGGAGGTATAAAGCGACCTTACTTCCCTAGAACTGCGTACCCCCATAGGAGTGAGCCTGAGGCTGATTTATATAGATCACTGGTTTGTGTGGATTTGATATCAATATTCCTACTTCGATTGAAAGGATAGGACGGCTCTCCCCAACGTGGGTTGTACATTGGACTCCATATAGCTCACATGGTTTATGTCGGTTATAGGATATCCCAGCATTTGTGTGTTTTCTTGTGTCTATGGTGAATGGTGAAGTGATTTGAAAGTGGAATTGTGAAAGTTATTCTTTCGAAAGATTTAAATGATATTTACATTATGAGAATTGATATTCTTGATGAACTGAAAGTGATTGACAAATTATATGATGACTCACATGAGTTATTGTACTTATTTCATCCTCTTATGATTATGATGATTTTCTTCGGGTTGTGTGAATCTTTCATACATCCTGCATATTTCTTGTAAATATTTATGATGATGATGTTTATACAACTGCATACACCCCCATATACTCGATTTCTTTCCCTAGTACTGACTCATATCTTCAGATCTGGGCTACATTTTCTCGGAATGTAGGTTCACGTGCTCATTTCGAGGTTCGACAGTGATTCTTTGGGCACACTATTCTACATCCTCTGTTGTTGTAAGTTCTTATGTTCCGAGGATGTGTGTCTGATGTTGGTTTCACGAAATTGTTTACATTTGATAACTAAGTATGAGTCAGTTGGGGCATGTCTCAATGGCTCGCTGGTTTTATTGATTTTCTTAGAGGCTTTTCAGAATAGTATAGATGTTGGGAGTTGACTAATAAGTCATAATTTGTTATCTTTCTAAAATTCTTTTATTCTTGGATGATGTTTACTCTGCTGATATTTGAGGGTTATTTATGGAAACCCCATTGATTTGTGTTGAACTGAATGAAAATGGCTTAAAGGGTTAGCTTGGGGCTACTCGTAGCCTCAAGCACCGTGTGACGCTCCGGGACCCATTTTTTGGGGCTATACACTAGGCAATGCACTCCACTTCTCAAAGTCATAACTTTTACCTCGGGTATCGACTTTAGGAAAAATTATTATCATTGAAAAGATATTTCGAAGACCTTTCATTTGATATATAGTAGTCACTCTAACTCCTTATATACCAGAAGTTATAGTTGATTGAAGTTGACCCAAGTTTCAATGCTCACTAAAACTAAAATGATAGGAAAGTTTCGAACTCGTCCTTTGGTTAAGGGACCTTGATGATCTCAATTCATGCTCAACTAGATTCCCAAACTACATGATTCATTAACACACTATATTTGCATTGGATTTATGTATTTTTTAACATTTACACGAAGAAAATGATGATTTACGTTCTAGCCCAAAATGTAGGGTGTTACATTGTGATTGTAGGTAGTAGCTAAGTGAAGTAAAGTATTTGGATTGATTTTCCAATTTTATGGGCTAGTATAGTATGTGGCATGCTTTACCGGGGTTATATAATTGAGGATAGACAATAGGCTTATACTTTAGATGTGGAGTTTAGGAGTGGAGTTTAGTGGTGAGAATAATAGCTTAAGATTAATGGTGCATGTTTTGTGGAGTAATTAGTAGGCTTGATGTGATGTGTGAAATAGCATAGGTTGATGATTTATAAAAAGTTTAAGTCGTAATCATGAGGCATATGTGTACATGAGGACTAGTGTTAAAATAATAAATTATGGTTGAACCATTAAGTAGATAAGAACATGAGTATATGGGAATAGGTTGAACCCCTGGTAGCAGGTTGCTAAATAAAATTTTATGTGTATAATTATTTTGTGTACTTAGATTTAATTCTTGAACCTTGTGGTATGGAGAAGTCTGGGAAGATATTTTATGGTGTTCTTTATAATTGACTCGAGGAAAAAATAGGTATTCAATATGCACCCTTGGTATAGTCTTACAAATTTTGTGAAGTGTTAGGTTAGGTGATTAGAGGTGTAATAATAGTATTCTAATGAATTGAAGATGGAGTGCTTAGTATTTATAAGCGTGGGTGTCTATGCACATGAAAATGTTAGTCATAAGCTGATGACTTTAGGATTTAGAAGAGATTATGATTAGTGTCCCTGAAAGGGATGTCCTAGAAAATAATTTAGTGTCTTTGAATTAAAGACTAATGAGAGGAGTTGATGTGCATGTATATACTGATACCCTTTTTGTTAAAAAGAGTGTGGATGTGTGCGCTCATGATCGTGGGAGTTGTAGAGTGATGGCTATAGAGGCTAGCGTAAGTTAAAAGTAGCATTTACAGAAAAGCAAGGCCTCTAGGGATAGTTTTTCAAGGAGAGTTTAGAGTTTAAGTATGTGGTGATGTCTCCTTTGTGTTGAGAGTTGTGACTATAGATTTTGATATGACGTTATGTCTACAAGTTTAGGAGTGTGACTTTTATCTAAGGGTGAGATGATGGGTTAAATCAGTTCCAAAAATAAATTCATTGTGTCAGGGTCAAGTAAGAATTATGATAAACTATTTCCTATTCCTACTCAAGCATACTCCTCCTACTTCTATTTTAGATATTATTCTGCTAATGTCCTATATCATATGTTCAAGTAATGCCTATGCCTATGGTTCGAGTTCTCTATGGACTTATGTTTATGATCTGACCTCCAAACTAGAAACAATTATGTCTCTCAGTAATCCAATCTTTCATGTATTCAAGACATATGTCATGTTGTTCGTGATCTATGAAAATCTATATCTCTCAGCATGCTTGGTCCCAAGAAAATATGTTTCTATATGTCACCAATTCATTTTTATGTCAGGATTAGCCAGAATGCTAAAGTGGTGCGAACTCAAGACTTTTTGGTTCTAACTGTTAAAGAAAAGGACTTAGTCACATTTTTGATATCCTAATCTTTATTGATTTTATTTTTGACCTTCTCAGCCTTAGAATGTTGATTTGTAGGTTGATTCATGATCGGCGGTGTCAAGGGTACATCTCGGGTAAGTTTTTTAAATTTCAGACAAGGGTCAGGGAATGCTTGGAAGTCCAAAATAGTAGCTGCTGCGATAAGCATGCGACCCATTCTCTAATCCATACCTGGGGTAACATGTGATGGAGCATGCGGCGCACGCTCCATTTCGATGTTCCAGAGCATGCGACGCACGCTCCCTACAAATTTTCAGCTTTTAGTTATGTTTTCCTAGGGAGTTTGGGTCAATTCCACCCACTTTCATTCAGCTCGTGTTTCCTGCTATGGTATGTCATAAGTACTCGTACTATGTTGTGTTTGTGATAGACGTCTCTTTACTTGCAATTCAGACACTTTATATATGAAGCACTTCATGTCTATTCTATCATATCATCACCTCATATACCTCCTCGAGTAGTGAAATAAGTATAAGTTATAGTCTAACAAGTGTTACTTCCATTCATGATGTGTATGATTGGGTTCCTTAATGACCCATCGTAGAGTAGAGTGATGGTGGTTGTGTAAGCATAGTAATGTATAGGTAGGGCAGTAGATGTTCTTGAAGGTGAGAATTTCTTATGTGATTTCTTGAGCTAAGGCTATATAAGAAGGGGGAAGAAGGAGGAAGAAGGAGATGAACTTTCATTACGTGAGATAGTTAAGAAGGAGCTATGTGGAAAAAATCTTAGTGAGAATGATTGAAATTGTTGGTCTTAGTGGGGAGATCCATGTAGTGGGTGTAGTAATGATTAGGCTTGAATGTTGTGGTTGCGGAAAACACAAACCCATGTGCTATGCGGTTAGTACTCTCTAAACTAAACATCGAGTGTGTTTATAGCTATTGATAAGGTGAAGAAACATTCTTAAAGAGATGTAAAGTACAGGGACCTGTAGCTTAAGTTAGAACTTTTTAACTTCGATTTAGGCTTCAACATAGCAATACTAAGTAGTAGGACTCAAATTATTGTGGCAAGATGTGTGATTGGATAAGTGTAAGTTGGGGAGTGTGAAGTATGTTATTTATTGTTTAGGGTATAGACGATTAGTGCCTCTAAGTTTAAGTCTATTTGTGGTACTTTGTAAAGTGGAGAATGCTTCTAATCCTATGTTCGATGAAAACCTTATTTCATTATTAGTACTGATGTAAGTCAGTCTTGTTATCACCAAATTAACACATGCCTCATGTTGTGGTGATTATGGTTCATAGAGCTTGGGTGCAAGATCATCCTTACGTAAAGTCTCACTGCTTCATGTTTTGTGCTTACACGTATCGCTAGGGGTTATCATGAAGCTTATTTGATGCCGTTACATATTTTGTTAATAATAAAAATGTTCAATGCAAAATTAAATTCTTTGTTCTGAACTTTTAGAGCTTCAAAAGGCCCCTACCCATCATTCGGGGATGAATGAACCCAAGGGGAGATAATGTAACACCCCAAATTTTTCGGCTAGAATGTAAACTGTCATTCCTATGCATAAAGGTTGTAAAATCCATAAATCCTATGAAAATTTAGTGTGTTAATCAATTATTTAGTGTGGAGTCAATTTGAGTATGAATTGAGATCTTAGAGGTCCCTCTACTCAAGGGCGAGTTGAAAGTTTTCGTATCGATTGAGTTTCGGTGAGCGTTTAAACTAGAGTTAATTTCCTTCGACCATAACTTCTTGTATATATCAAATTAGAGGGCCTACTATATATCAAATGAAATTTCTTTGAGTCATCTTTCCAATGATACCAATTTCTACTAAATCTGATACCCGAACGAAAAGTCTAGCCATTTTCGTGAGAGAGGCAGAAGCAGCACGTGATTAGCGTGTGACACATGCTCTGTCAAATGCACCTAATTTTCAGGTTCTTTTTTGTGCATTTTTAAGGGAAAAAGTATCATTTCCTTCATCCTAATCCATCTATAACATAGAATTTCATCCCCTAAAAGAATCAATTGCTTTTTTTTTCAATTTTCTCTCAAAACTAAAAACCTTAGCCACCTCCAAGAAAAAAAATCAAGAACCAATCCTTAAGTTCAAGATATCAAGAAAACAAATCAAGATTCGGGTACCATCTTTCAAATCTTATAATCGAAGGTATGTGGGACTACTCTAAAAACCATGGATGTAAGTTTAAACGTTTTATCAAAATTAAAGATCCCCAATTATGTTTATAATGAATTGTTCGATATTGTTTTCAAAAAATATGCATCATGGGATTGTTTTGTTGAAAAATATATGTTGTGTTGAAAAACTTTTCATGGAAGTTGAACTATAATTGTCTATATTTGATTTTGTATGTTTTGTAAAGTTTGAATAAGAGCATGGATGATCAAAACTCCATCTTTTATCATGATATTGTCGATTTTGATTGTTATGGGTTGTTTAAAGGCATGAACTTTGTAAATTAAAAGTTAATTGGTGAATGATTGTTAAATGATCATGGTTTGGTATTGTTTATGACATGTTGAGTATATGTTTTCACATGATAACTGTTAATTGTGTCAAATTAACAACTTCCTTGGATTTTAAGAAAGTACAAATATGGGGTGACCACCTATTGATTCAGCTATTGGTAGGAGAATGTTTTGATGAAGATTTTGAATGGAAGTTTTATTGCATAACTCTCTCTCATCTGATGTTTTAAAGTTAGGGTGATCACTAATATGATAATACGTGAAAAGGGCTGCAGATTGATATGATATGATTTGATTGACTTGCAAGTCAGGGTATGATGATACTTGATCATCTCATTCCCTTAAAAAGATAAGTATCAAATATTTGGAAAGTAAGAAAATGCCTAATTTAAAGAACTAAAAGTTGGGTTTAAGAGAGCTACTAGGTTACTTGAAGAAGATGTTTGAGTGTAAGGGCTCATCTCTAAAATCGTAGTTGCTGATGCGGGTCATATGATATTGTATCCTATATGAAAGGATAATAAAATAATTAGGAGATCTCACATGGGGTGATTCCTATGGTGTACTCACATGGGGGTATCACCAGCTCTAAATCCTGGCGGCTACTTGTATTAGAGGCTCAGCCGCTGAGTCCAGGGTGGGTGCCACATAACTTATGGAATTTACAATTTGTAGGATGTACCGACTAGCTCAGAAGAATAACAAAGGGTGATTCAAGGTTGTCAAGAATTGATATAAAGTTTATCAAATTTGCCCATGTATTTCTACTGATATTATGTTCACTGTTATTCTAAAACACTCTCATTTATTTTCTTTATAAAACATGTTGTTTTGAGTTGTTTCATATACCAGTACGTCTATATTGACCCCCATATATTTTAGGATCTGAGACAGTCTCAGGGTCCCGTTCAATAGTAGATTTGTGTGTCAGAAATTGCAGTTGGTGAGCCTTCTCTATTTTGGAAGGCTTGGTCATTAAACGTTGTTATTTATCTTGTATTACGATCTGATTGGGGGCCTTGTCCCAGTCTTTAAACAGATGTTGACTTTCACAGTGTTAGAGATTTTGCAGACTGGTGTCAAATGTTTTGTTGAATGTTGTGAACTCAAGTTTCATATTATTCTACTGAACTAAGTAATTTGACTATGTTACCATCTTTATTTGTTACTTCCGCATTTGTTAAAGTATATGAATAGTGTGTATGCTTGCCAGAAAGAAAGGGGTGCCCGGGCCTTCATGGTTTAGGATGCTCATTATGGTCAGGGCCTCAGTTCTGGTCGTGACACATGCCTCATTGTCATGGCGATACAAGTCTAAGAGTCTAGCTCCCCCAGTGATGTTGATTCTCTCTGATTGAGTCATCCATAAAGTTATGAGATAGCACAAGGACTTAAGGGGACTCTATTAGTGCTTCAAGGTGTATTGATTCAAGGGTATACCTTTATCCTGATGAAATCATTCTTTTTAGCCTGAGGTCTGGAGTGTATTCAGTACCCTTTCAAAAATTCATGTTGTAGATATCATGCATAAGGGTAATGATGTGTAGTAGAATGTTGGATGTATATTTCCACCCAAGTAGTAGTATATGTTAAAGCTTCATCACCTATTGGTAGTGAGATGATCCAAAAGTTGGTGACATGAAGTCATAAGGTTATCACTTAGAGTGAAGGAGACATTTGCGTGAATAAATAGTTTTAGTGGTATAATCATGGATTGAGGAGTGGGTTGCCATTATATAGTGATAGACTAATGTGGTAGCAATATTTGTAGGTTGTATGGTAGTCTGTGAAGGAAGTGACTAAATATGATTTTTATTTATTCAAATTTGGTAAGGATCTCAGAATGAATAGTTATAATGGTAGTATAAATCATTTATAGATTTGAATGGAGAAGAGTAGATTAGTCAATAGTTTATGGGTAGAGACTCATTGATGTTTATGGGATTTGGTGATAGTGAGAATAAATGCATGGGTAAGTAGACTTAATGTGACAAGGTATGTTGTGGATTTTGAGTTGTAATAGTGAGGTTATGGAGAGGATATGATTGTAGGTAGTAGTTAAGTGAAATTTTTCCCAACTTGATAGAGCAGTATAGTATGTGGCATGCTTTATAGGTGTTACCTAATTGGTTGTAGACTATAGGCTTGAACTTGAGATGTGGGTAGTGGTGGATAGTAGCTTAAGATTTGTGATGTATGTTTTGTGGGAATGAATTAGTAGGCTTGATGTGAGGTGTCAAATAGTTTAGATTGGAAACTTGTGGGAAAAATAGGGAGAGGATAATTGTGATATTCATGCACTTGAGCGCTAGTGCTAAAGTGATGAATTATGGTTGAGTCAATAAGGTGATAAGAGTGATAGTCATATAAGAATAAGTTGGGCCCCAGATAGCATGTTGTTAGATAATGTTGTATGGTATAAGTGTTATGTGTAACTAGTTTATGTTTTTTTAATTTTGTAGTACAGAGAAGTCTGGGGAGTTGTTGTATAGTGTTCACTAAAGTAGAACTTAAGGAAATATAGGTAGGCAATATGCGCCTTTGGTATTGTTTTACAAATTTTGTTGAGATGTAAGTGCTATGATTATAGGTTTAATGCTAGTATCCGAAGAACTTAAAGATAGGACGTTAAGTGTTTAGAAGCATGGAAGCATATTCCCATGATAACGTTAGTCGTAAGTTGACGATTTTGGGGGATAGAGAAAAATGGCATTAGTGTCACTGAAAGGGGTATGTCCTAGAAAGAAATTAGTGTGTTTTTATTTAAAATTATTTTGGAGAGTTGAGGTTATAGATTTGATAAGGGGATATGTTCGTAAGTCTAGGATTGTGACTTTGATCTAAGAAGGAGATGGTGAATTAAGGTAGTTCCTGAATGTTCTTAGTGTGGGAAGTTGCGGGTAGGATCGATGATAAACCTATTTCTACTCAAGCATAGTCCTCCTACTTCAATTTAGGAGAGTATCCTTCTAATGTCTTATGTCATCATTCCAAGTCATGCCTATGCCTATGGCTCGAGTTCTCTATGGACTTATGTTTATGATCTGACCTCCAAACTAGAAGCAATTATGTCTCTCAGAAATCCAGTCTTTTATGTATTCAATCCATATGTTATGTTGTTCGTGATCCATAAAAATCTATGTCTCTCAGCATGCTTCGTCCTAAGAAAATATGTTTCTATATGTCAATGAATCATCCATTGTCAGGTTTAGCAAGAGTGATAAAGTTTATGCAAACTCATGGAAAATCTCAGTTCCTTAAATGAGGAGCAATCGCTTCAAGCAGCAAATATTTGACTTGGTTGTAATGTCATACCCCATAGCATTCTCGACTCAATACCACTCTTAGTCGCATGTATCGAGAGCTTACAACCTAAATTTTTTATATAATTGTTAAAAGACTTAGTCATATTTATGAGCGATTAACTTCCATGATTTTCAAATTGATCTTCCGACCTCGAGAAGTAGATTTTTGAGTTGATTCATGATCGAGGTTGTAAAGGGGGTTTCTCAAAAAGTTTCAAATTTTTCAAACGCCTTTTGAGGCATGTTTGGATGATCAAAATAATGGGCCAATGAGACGTCAATGCGTCATGCCAGGAATAGCGTCGGTAGGGACCGACGCGGCACGTCGCTTAATGCGTCGGGTGCCCAATTGTCTTAGTGGTTTTTGGGTCCAAGAGGGTAAATCAGTCTTTTTTCCTCATTTTATATTGATATATGCACCAGTATTTTCTCACTGTGCGCTATCCTATGGATTCATGTTGTATTGTGTTTCTCCCAAAATATTCACTACTTATGATCCAGACACTTGATATATGGAGCACTTCATGTCTATTTTATCATGTCTTCATTTCATGTTCTTCCTTGAGTAGATTTACGGGTATGGGTTATAATTGAGTAGTGCTTCTCCGATTCATAATGCTTGTGATCAGGTCCCTTAATGACCCTCCATATGATAGTATGATGGTGGCAGTGGAAGCGTGGTATTGTTTTAGGTAGGGGAGTAGATGCTCTTGAAGGTGAAAAAAAATTGATGGAATTCTTGAGCTAAGGTTATAGGGGAAAGGGGAAAATAAGGAGATGAACTTTTGTTGTGTGAAATAGCTAAGAAGGAGAAATATGGCAAAAACTTTTGTGAGAGTGATCGAAATTGTTGGTCTTAGTGGGGAGATCCATGTGGCGGTGGTAGTAATGATTAGGCTTGAATGTTGTGGTTTCTGAAAACACAAACTTATGTGCTATATGGTTATTACTCTCTAAATTAAATCTCGAGTGTGTTTGATAGTAGTGATAAGGTGAAGACATATTCTTAGAGGGATGTAAAGTACAGGTCCCGTAGCTTAAGTTAGCACATTTTTACTCCGAGTTAGGCTTCAACATAGAAGTACTAAGTAGTGCGACTCAAAATTCTTGTGGCTACATGTGTGATAGGAGAATTGTAACTTTATGAGTGTGAATAATGTTATTTATTGTTTGGGATGTAGATGATTAGTGCGTCTAAGTTTAAGTCTATTCGTCGTACCTTGTATGGTAGAGAATACTTCTAATCCTATCTTTTGCGAAATCTTATTTCATGACTAGTACCAACATAAATCAGGTCTATGATCACCAAATTGATTCATAAAACACATGTGCAAGATCATCCCTATGTAAAGTCTCGCTATCTGATGTTTCATGCTTTCACGTTTCACTAAGGATTATCATGAAGCTTGTTTGATGCCTTTGCATAATTTATTATGGAAAAAGTTTCAATGCGAGGCTCCGTTCTTTATTCTACACTTTTAGAGTCTCAACAAGTCTCTACCCATCATTCGGGGACGAATGATCCCAAGGAAGAGATGATGTAACACCCTGCATTTTTTAGCTAGAGATCAAACCGTCGACCCTATGCGTGTAAGGACTAATCCCATGATTTATATTTAAATTCATGAGTCATGGTCTTTCTCCTAGTATATGAAGTGATTATGAGGTGAGAAGTGTTCATAGAAATCACTTAGAGTAAAAGTTGACTTATGAATTTTTAATTCATGAAAAACTTTATATTTGATTCTACCAGGGTCTACTTTGAAAGTATATAACATATTATATATGTGATATTTTTCATCTAAAGACCAACCAAATTATAGATAATTGAATTAGCTTTCCAACGATATAAATTTTGCCTAAATCCGATAACCGAGCGAAAAGTTATGGCATTTTCCGTGTGAGGCAGTAAGCCAACGCGATAGCGATAGCGATGCGACGCGTCGACCAATGCGTTACGGAAATGTTTCACACGCTATTTTTAGTTTCTAATGGGTAGAGGGAATTTTGGTCACTTTCCCTTATGCAAATTTTGTCCATAACATAAAATTTCAGCCCCAAGAAGCATCAATTGCCTCTTTATCCAATTTTCTGTCAAAAAGATAACCCTAGCCACCTCTAAGAACAAGATTCAATTTTTTTTCCCAAACAACAAGAATTCAAGCCTTCCAATTCAAGATTCTCATGAAAGGTTTCAAGATTAAGGTTCTATTTTTTTCAAATTTAACAACCTAAGGTATGTGGGACTATCCTTAAACTCCATGGGCATGGGTTTCAACGTTTTTATCAAATTTAAAGATATACAACCATGTTTTCTAAAAAGGGTTTTGATAACGATTGAGTTATATGCATCTTGTTTTTTTTTTTGGATGAAAGTATATATTGGTTTAGATCCCCCTTAATTGAAATGGAATTCGCAATTTTATATATATATATATATATATACATACACATGTGTTTTCGATTATCTTTTGAAGTGTTCAAATTGAGAGCATGATTAATGAATTTCCTCCATTGTCTATTTGAAATGTGGGTGATTTTGATTGCATGGACCACGTTTTGAAAGTAAGTTTCTCAACATCATGATGATTACCATATTTTGTGATATGATGAGGGGGGAGTTTTCTTAATATAATTAAACTCTTTGCATTAAAAAGTAGAGTTGTATGTGATTGAACAATTAACATGGCCACCATATGTTTAAGTATTGTGAAAAGAGAGTAATTGCACAAAGATTTCATGAGATTTCAAAATAATGACTCTCTTGTGATGTTATAAATCTTTGGTGGTCATTTGCATGTTTTGAAGGAGATGGGTTGTGAAATTGATACGATATGAATGACTTGGAAGTCTTGGTATGACGATACTCAGTGATGATACGCCCGTAAGATTTTCATCATTGAATAATTTTATATATGAAGCATGATATTTAAAGAACAAAAATTGGGCCTAAAGAGAGGTAGATGGTGTTACCCGAAGAAGGCATTTGAGTGTAAGGGCTCATCGCCGAACACCGAGCTTGCCGATTCGGGTGATATGATTGGCTAATGCCAATGCATACTTAACATGGGTATCTCCAAACCCTTGCTGAACCATACTAACCAAAGAATCATTACATGCACCTTGATGACCATCCATGGTCAAACTTAATGTCTAGTTCTAAACATGAGTAACAACCCAACCTAATATACTATACTATTCTCGCTTGGAAGCTATATCATGAAACATCAAGAAACACTAGCCCACTAGAATCTCATAACAACAATAATCGATCATAATCATATGGCCTATCTTGTTTACAATCCATTAACACATCCTTTTTCTGCACATCATCACTATTTACCCTTCTATACACCTAAATTACTATTATGGCTCTATAGGTTTCAACTAAACCTCTTTTTGTAACCTTAAGAGAAGCCTAAAATAATGATACTAAACCACCAAACATTTCATTAATATCCTATACTTTTCAAACACATATAAATATCATCAATAACTCCTTCCGTACTTCAAGCTAACAACAATTTACCTTAACTAATAAATCCTTCTTCACCCTCCAGTAAACTAAGACACAAGGGCATATCACCTTAACATATCTCGTTAACATGCATAAGTTTATCTCTATACTTTCTATCAATCGTCCGTCCCACATTTCTTATCACTACTCTTCTATACCCATATTCCAACTATAATAAGGTTCTACTATTCATAATTCATAACACTAGAGTTCATAATATCCCTCTAATGCATACTATATTTAACAGTCTAGGTTCATACTATTTTCTCTCGTGAGCATTACCTGTATAAAAAGGTTCAATGGGCAATCTAAATACATATCTAATTCTATCTCAATTGAACAACTCATAAGGATGAGAACATAAACTTTAAACTAAAGGAACTTAATGTACTAGTGGGCTCCTCTCAAGCCCTTTGTGTAACTTCTGAAATTCCTGTTAGTAAATTTGAGATCATTATCTGAGGAGGAAATTGAAATTTGCTAATTATGTTATCTCAAGAATAATACATAGATGAGGAAATTTTGAGGTAAAACATGAATAGACACAAGATTCTGATAAAACAACTTTACAGCCTGATGTAGATTAGGAAAGAAAGGAAACTTTTTCTTAAATGCCTCGTAGCATCTCAGAGAAGATTACAGAAATCTTCGTACCATTTTGTAAAACTCTAGTAGACATGGCTTCATAGACACCCAAGGACACTTGAACCTTTTGCACTCTGATACCAAGTTTGTATCGCCCCAAAAATCTATTCCGAGACGTTATACGATGCTTAGGACCACAAGTGATCCCAAGTTAACCCATAAACTGCTTACTATTAAGTAACTAAATAAAATGCATAAATGTAAATGAAATCAGCGGGAGATAACACTTTTCTAAATCTGATCAATATAAAACTTAAATTGAAATGATTACAACTCTTTTACAAAACAACACTAGAAGAAAATACATTAACTCTACTGACTGTGTATGAAGCCTCTGCTAGTATTGACTATAGATAGTCGGGAAATGACCCCCAACTATCCCAAATCAATACGACTGAATAAAGAAAGAAAAAAAAATATTTCACAAACTGTATGACTTACTCGATCCCTTGAATCAAAAAGACTCATCACCTGATGACTGGAAGCTGCAAACTGTCTGAATATAGTATGTGTGCTATAACTCATACCTATATTATGAGACAATGTAGCACATAGACATATATGTGGGTTAGTACTTTGAGGATGTATGGAGTATGTGGGGAAGAATGCATAAGTATAACATCATCTCATCATCATAAATTATATAACAATGCATGCTAAATGTAAATAACTCACATTAGCTGGAATATATGAAATACTGAAATCTATAATCATACGAAGCAAAACATACTTTCTAAATATCATGAGCCATAACATTTAGTTCTAAAAGCTATGCTTGTATTCTATCTTTGAATCATATTGTCTAAGTGTAGAAAGGACTCACACTTTAAAATCTGAAATTTGAAGCTAATATCTTTCTTTAAAGCATAATCTGACTAAAATTTCTGGCCTTTACACTTAGTTTTCTAAAAGCTTTTCTATTATTCCTTGCTATTAGGTAAATCTTTAAAAGATTTTTCTTTACTTAGTTGGGAAAATACTTTAAAACTATTCTAAAAATCTTTATTGATGGGGAAATACTTCCAAAACATATACTTTTATCTCAAGTCTTTAAACCAATAAACTGTTTTAAGAGTAGGAGACTTCTTTTTGGAGGTTCTTCTAACGATATACACCATGTGAACATCCATGGAGTCCCACGTCTTTTCATTTTTGGGTATGGTTGTTTGACCCTTGACATCGGAATAGAACTTGTTATCTTAAGTGATCATAGTGTTAGTCATCCACGTAGAAGTGGGAATAATATTAATCCTATGGTGGCACATAGTTCTGGGGTATGAAACCATACTAACTTACCCATCTTGGTGCTAAATACTACTCCCATTCTTATGCTCAAAATCTTAAAAGATCCACTTCAAAATAGCACAAGGAGTTACAAGAAAACCATTTATGCTCTTCTTTTCTTTAAATGTCGAGTCATATACACAAATGTGGATTCTTTATCTTAGCTTAGGACCAAAAAGTTCAAATATTTATCAAAATGTGAGAATAATATTATCATAAGGTGCTCATAGCACAAACAATCTTGAAATAACAATCTTTAATTAGGACTTAATGACCCATGCATCGAACTCATGTTAAAACACCAAAATGCTCATGCTTGATAATGTAAATATTGATAAATCAACTCAAAATCTGGAAATTTCAGCAATATGCATGAAAATATGAATATTAACCATGGAAATTTAATGTCTAAATAATTGGAAATCTCATAAGCTTATAAATAACAATAATGAGTATAAACCCTAACTTGAATTTTATAGAAAATCATATAAAATGCTAACACTACCCTGAGATTTAGAGCCTGGCGCTTTGTCTCTATTGCCGTCTCTGAACTTCGTCACTGGAGCGCTAGCAGAGGAAGGAGATAGAACGGCTGACTTAGAGCGAAACTATGAACGGTTTCTTCCATCTGACTTGGGGTGAGCAAAGTTGAAATTACATGACCTTGCTCTCTTGTTCTGCCTCTCCCTAGTCTTAAACTTCTGCTCTTCTACTTGCTAGGCATGGATCATAAGTCTTGCTAAGGTCATATCACCGATCATCATCGCAGACCTACACTCATTTACCACACTATTATTGAACCCTGACACGAACTTGCTCATCTTAGCTCTATTGTCTACAACCACATGAGTAGCATACCTAGATAGCTGAGTAACTCTGAGAGAATACTCCTTAACCGTCATATTCCCCTGCCTGAGGTTGATGAACTCAAGAACTCTAGCTTCCCTCAGCTTTTGTGGAAAGAATCTATTTAAGAAGGTTGTGACAAATTCCTCCCACTCGATAGGGCCTGTATCATCTAACCTCTCAGACTTCCACTATTTGTACCAATCATGAGCAATATCCTGTAACTGGTAGGCGGCTAACTCAGAACTCTCAATAGATGTAACACCCATGATGTCCATGACCTTCGAGGCTTGGTCAATGAACTCCTGAGGGTCCTCATCAGACATATACCCATGGAAAGATGGAGGGTTCATCCGAGTAAAGTCCCAAACCCTAACTGCTATGGGAGTGGCCACTAGATTTTCCACAATGACTGGTGGCCGTTCATTCTGTGCAGCCATAGACTGAGCAAGTGTGGTAAATACGGCTCTAAACTCCGCATGGGAAACATGTTCGCCCAAAGGATCTTCGGGCTGAGGAGTTGGCTGGTTTCTTCTCTTTGGGGCCATGGTCTGGAATAAGAGAAGAATAGATTAGACTGAGATTTTAACTTATGATTATGCTCACTAGCATGACATGAATAATGAAGAAAGGGGACTGTTCGTAAAACATCTTATAGCCTCCCGCGCATAAATGTGGTGCACAACACACCCATGTACAAGACTCTACTAGATGCGGCTTTCAGACTTCCTAGGACTCTATTTAACCATAGTCTTTGATACCAAGTTTGTAACACCCCGATTTACTGAACCGGAATGCAACATGGTGCTCATGATCCCGAGGACCACAAGCTAACCCATGACTGATATCTATACTTGTATACTGCAAATCATTATATAATAATGTGGAATACATGGAACTATAAGGCCATAAGGTTCAACTGAATAAAATTAAGTGGGCGAAAATACCCAAAAACAACTAAATATGAACGTAAATCTGAAAGTAAATCTGAAAGTAGATCTGAAAACCTCTAAACTGTCTGAATAAGGAGTTGAAGGAAAATATCTCCAACTAACTTAGTAAAACTGAACTGAAAAAATAAATAAATGTGTCAAATCGTATTATCCTCGAATCAATGAGGACTTACTATGTCTCTTCGAATGGAATGCTACCGCTACTGCTGGGCTGGAGCTCATGTCTCGGAACCTATGGTGTAACATGAAAAGAAAGCACCATAGTGAAAATGCGTCAGTACAACTGGAGTACTGAGTATACGAGGAAGGTAGGCTGAACATAAAAGGTTTCATGCATGAACAACACTGACTGACTAATATGAACGTGGTAGTGTAAACACACATATATAGAAACTGGGACCATGAATACATGATAGCATGACCTGTAAGCTAATACATGGTTTACTGATAACTGTCATGACTAATACTGAAACTAATAACATGGACGACTGTATCTGACAGTCCTATATATACTGAAATCTGAAGAATGCCCTGAGTTCTTTTACTGAGACTGATACTGAAACTGATAACATGGATGATTGTATCTGACTGTCCTGTATATACAGAAATCTGAAGAACGCCCTAATTTCTTTTACTGAGACTGTTACTAAAACTGTGGGAAGTAGTGTTTCAACGACATGCCCCATGTATGCCGTTATGGCTAAGCTAGGGTCCAATCTCTGCCCTGATTGGAGGGGTATTAATATCGCGCCACTGGTAAGGACAGCTGTGAGTGACCTTTATCTGGCGGGTACTCAATGAGAATGGTGAGAACCCTAAACTGACGGGTTAAGACACCTCATCAACCCTAATCTGACGGGTTAATATGCCTCAACCTACGCTGGCTACGTAGTTCTAGAACACAAGGATTGCTACTAAGAATCACACTCCGAACTGGCGGGTGAGTTCCCATCCTTGGGTTCACTCGGTACTAACCTCTCCTCCTATATGGAGGGACTGGACATGAATAACTGACTGTGCATGACTTGATCTTACTGAATTTTGTTGACTGGCGGAATGTTACTGATATCTGACAACTGACTAAGATCATGAGGTCTTCCAGAGTCACATGACTAACTGAAGTCTATGGAATCATAGCTTGAGTTCGGATATCGTGAAACATAACATGGATCTAGGAACACAGCTATAGTTTTCGGGTACAACTACCCCTAGGACTCGATGGAAGAAAACTAACACACATGACTGACTTAATCATAAGAGTAGGGTCCATAATATATAATATCATAAGTAGGGATCTCATACTATGCATGGTTATCAACAATGTATTGCATGGAAAGAATTTCATATCACATGGAAGTACTTGCACAATCTTAATATCATGTTCATTGCATAATCATATTGGCAACACATACTAATAGCATGGAAGTTCATGTGAGTTGCATGGTTATCATACATCTTGTTCATAACTAGCATTCGCGAGTAAACATAGCATAATCTTATCAGAAAAGTTCATGGGTATTCCAACAACATTTACAAGGTACATTAACAACATAGAAGTCATTGTAACGTAAGGGCATATCATGAATCCTTCACTTAGTCATAATTTAGCTATATTACATGATTTCTAGTTCCGTAGGTATTTTATCGAAGACCTTACATGCACATCTTAAGCATAGGTGAAATCATCAAATTATACATCATGAACAACAAAATTTACATGTTTCCAACTCATATGATATCATGAATTCACAAAAACATATAAAGATTCCATCTTGGGAATCACCCAATATCAACAACATGATCATCAACATCCAACAATATAGAAATCATACTTTATAATGAAAATGAGGAAAACAACAAGCATCAACCATGGGTATGATCATATCACCACAATCAACAAAGCTTTTGTATTTTAAAGACTGATTCTTGAAATCTATGAACGAATTGAATCCATAGATAAACACTACGCATACCTTAGATGGATAATTCTTGATCATTGACGGAGGAATTTCCTTGAAATCGGATCTTCAAGCTTACTTATGCAACCCTAGTTTTTTTTCTCCTTTAGTGCTCTTGGATGATGAGCTTTGAGATGATAATAGGGTTGCAATAGGTTTAGAAGCTATATATTTTGTAGGGTTAAGTTTAGGGACGTGTAAGGAGTATTTAAAGACTTAATTACCTTTATAATAACTTAAGATGGAGTGGTTCTGACACTTGAAATTGGCTTAGGAGGCGCCCAAGTGATCGCCTACGCCTGGGTTGGGCGGCGTCTAACCAATCGCCTATGCTTGGGTTAGGCGGCGCCTAACCAATCGCCTATGCTTACTATCTCTCACGAAAATGGGCATAACTTTTTGCTCGGGTATTGGATTAAGAGGAAATTGGTATCGTTAGAAAGATAATTCGATTTTCAACAATTTGGTTGGACTAAATCAGCCAAAATACAACGTTAACATCGAGTTATACTCATTCAAAGATGACCCTTGCAAAATCAAACACTAAAACTTCATGGATTCAAACATTCTTAGCTTGTATTACCTTAAGTGACTCATATGAACATGCTTAATGCATCATAAGCTATCCTATCATTAGGATATTCATTGTAATTCATGTACTCAAGTTTGAATCATAGGATTAGAAACATGCGGGGTATTAAAATATCTCCCCCTTGGGAACATTCGTCCTCGAATGAGAATTTACTGAGAAGGGATACAAGACAATAGAACCTGAACTGAATATAAAGAACTAAAACTTGATCTCATGACTGACAAGCTAAACATACTAATCTCGTGCATATCTGATGCACGGAGAACTGCTACATGAATGCATGACTGAGTATGAAATTGTTAATAGGTACGAAGTTTATACTGGAAACATGAACGTGAAACTTAATAAGTTTAAGGAGAACTGTTACATTGAGCTTGATCTGAATTGGCGGGGAAGAGGTGAGGATACTTGGTACGCATATCTGCTTCTGCTTCCCAAGTAGCTCCTTTATGAGACTGATTTCGCCAAAGAACCTTGACTAGAGGGACTTCTTTGTTCCTCAATCTACGAGTCTGATAATCTAAGATTTCTACTGGAATCTCTTCATAAGTGAGGCTATTCTGAATGTCGATGCTCTAAATAGGGACAACAACTGTTGGGTCACCTATGCACTTCTTTAGCAAAGACACATGGAAGACTGGATGGACTGAGGCTAGTTCTGAAGGCAACTCAAGCTCATAAGCTACCTTGCTGAAGCGATAAAGAATTCTGAAGGGACCGACATACCGGGGACTAAGTTTCCCTTTCTTGCCGAACCTCTTTACTCCCATCATGGGAGAGATCTTAAGGTAGACATAGTCATTGACCTCGAACTCAAGATCCATTCTACGAACACCTGCATAGGACTTCTATCGGCTTTGAGCAACCTAGAGTCTCTCTCTGATCAACTGAACTTTCTCTAAGGCGTCAAATACTAAGTCAGGACCTATGACTGAGGTTTCACTAACTTTGAACCAACCAATCAGAGATCTATATCTCCTACCATAGAGAGCTTCGAATGGAGCCATCTGAATACTAGAATGATCGCTATTGTTGTATACAAACTCAATCAAAGGCAAGTGGTCATCCCAACTTCCCTTGAAGTCAATTTCACATTCCCTTAGCATATGTTCAAGTGTCTGAATGGTCCTCTCTGCTTGACCATCTGTCTAAGGATGAAATGTTGTGCTGAGATGGACTTGGGTACTGAGACCCTTTTGAAATGCTTTCCAAAAGTGAGAAGTGAACTGGGTACCTCTGTCTGAGATGATAGATAGTGGAACACCGTGTAATCTGACTAACTCCCTGATATAGAGTTTGGCATAATCCTCGGCAGAATAAGAAGTACAAACAGGAAGGAAATGAACTGACTTGGTCATTCTCTCTTTAATGACCCAGACTGAATCATGCTGATAAAGAGTTCTAGGCAAACTTGTCACGAAGTCCATGTTAACTTCTTCCCAATTCCAAGTAGGAATGGTGAAATTTAGCATGGAACCACTAGGTTTCTGATGCTCTATCTTAACCTGCTGATATGTAGAGTACTTAGCCACAAAATCTGCAACATCTCTCTTCATCCCACTCAACCTATAGACCTCCCGCATATCGCAGTACATTTTAGTTGCCCCTGGATGAATAGAGTATTGTGCACCATGCACTTCTGTAAGAATTCGCTGCCTCAATTCATCTACACCTGGAATGCATAGATGACCCTGACAACGAAGAACACCATCTCCCCCTTGGGAGAAAACCTCGACTTTCTGATTCTGAACTGATTCTTTGAGCTTGACAAGGCTAGGATCCCTATCTTGTTTCTCTTTCACCTCGGAAACTATAGATGACTCTAATCTACTATGAATACATACACCACCCTCTGAAGAATCGACTAAGCAAACGCCTAGTCTGGCAAGATGATGGATCTCCTGAGCCATCTTTTTATTAATATCCTCAATGTGAGAAACACTACCCATGGAGAGTTGACTGAGAGTGTCGGCCACAACATTGGCCTTTCCTGGATGATAAAGAACACTCATGTCATAATCCTTCAAGAGCTCTAACCACCTTCTCTGGCAAAGATTGAGATCTTTCTGGGAAAAGACATACTGGAGGCTTTTATGGTCGGTCAAGACAACTACATGAACTCCATTGAGATAATGCCTCCAAATCTTCAAGGCAAAAACTACCGCTGCTAACTCAAGATCATGAGTAGGATAATTCTTCTCATGTCGCTTCAACTGTCTAGAGGTGTAGCATATGACCTTACCATGCTGCATGAGGACACAACCTAAACCCACTCTGGAATAGCTAGAACTGGAGCTGAGGTGAGTCGAGTCTTCAACTCTTGAAAGCTCTTCTTGCATGAATATGACCACTAAAACTTAATCTTCTTCTAAGTCAATCTGGACATGAGAGATGCAATAGAAGAAAATCCCTCGACAAACCATCTATAATAGCCAACCAAACCCAAGAAACTCCTAATATTTGATGGAGATACGGGTCTGGCCCAGTTTCTTACTATCTCAATATTCTGAGGATCTACTCTAATGCCATCATTGGAAACAATATAGCCAAGGAATGCTACTGATCTTAGCCAAAATTTACACTTGCTGAACTTAGCGAATAACTGGTGATCCCTGAGAGTCTGAAGAACAATCCTGAGATGGTCTGCATGATCACGCTCTATTCGAGAATAGACCAAAATATCATCTATAAAAACTATGACAAATATGTCCAAGTACTGCTTGAACACATGGTTCATCAAATCCATAAAAGCTACAGGGGCATTGGTAAGACCAAATGACATGACTAAAAATTTGAAGTGACCATACCGAGTACCAAAAGCTGTCTTTGGAATGTCACATTCTCTTACTCTGAGCTGATGATAGCCTGATCTGAGGTCTTGGAAAAGTAACTGGCACCCTGAAGTTGGTCGAATAGATCATCAATCCTGGGAAGAGGATATCTGTTCTTGACCATGACCTTGTTGAGTTGACAATAATCAATACATTTCCTGAGAGAACCGTCTTTCTTGCGCACGAATAATACTGGCGCACTCCATGGGGAAATGCTTGGTCTAATGAATCCCTTATCTAAGAGGTCCTTCAACTGATCTTTCAGTTCCTTGAGTTCTACCGGTGCCATTCTGTATGGCAGAATAGAAATAGGTTGAGTATCCGGATGAAGGTCTATGCCAAAGTCTATTTACCTTTCGGGAGGAATGCCTGGGAGTTCTTTGGGAAAGACATCTGAGTATTCACTAACAACAGGGACTATTTCGAGGCTGGGAGATTTAGAAATGGAATCTTTAACATGCACAAAATGATACACACACCCCTTAGAAATCATTTTCCTTGCCCGAAGGTAGGAAATAAGTTGACCCCTGAATGCTGAAATGCCACCATTGCACTCTAGGATGGGCTCATTCAGGAACTGAACATAAACTATCCTGTTTCTGCAGTCGACTGTGGCATAGTAGGAATCAAGCCAATCCATGCTGAGAATGACATCAAAATCAGTCATCTCTAACTCTACTAAATCTGCTGATGTGGATTTCTGAGATATCATAACCGGCCAGTTCCTGTATACCCACCGAGCTGTGATGGTTTTACCCACTGGGGTAGAGACTGAGAAGGGCTCTGCTAGGACTTCGAGACTTATTTCAAAATTTCTTGCTATGTATGGACTAACAAAAGACAAAGATGCACCTGGGTCTAGCAAAGCATAAACATGAACATGGAAAATCTGTATTGTACTAGTAACAACATCAGAAGAATTTTCCTGATCCTGCTAGGACTGAAGAGAATAGAGTTTGTTGGGCGTTGCCCACTAGTAGCACTAGAAATGGCACCCTGCTGGTTCGGGCGACTGGACTGAGCTGTAGAATGATTTCGCTGACCCTGAAGACTTGACTGCAAACACTCCCTAATTCTGTGGCCTAGTTTGCTATAACTAAAACAGACATCACTACCGGCTCTGCAAATGCCCTTGTGGTTCTTACTACAAGTCTGACAAAGGGGATTCATTCGAGCACTGCTAACACTGCCCTGAGATTTAGAGCCTGGTGCTTTGTCTCTATTGCCGTCTCTGAACTTCGGCACTGGAGCGCTGGCAGAGGAAGGAGATGGAATGGCTGACTTGGAGCAAAACTGTGAACGGTTTCCTCCATCTAACTTGGGGTGAGCAAAGTGTAAATTACCTGACCTTGCTATCTTGTTCTGCCTCTCCATAGTATTAAACTTCTGCTCTTCTACTTGTTGGGCATGGATCTGAGTCTTGCTAAGGTCATATCACTGATCAGCATCGCATACCTACACACATTAACCATGCTATCATTGAACCCTGACACGAACTTGCTCATATTAGCTCTATTGTCTACAACCACATGAGGAGCATACCTATTTAGCTGAGTAAATCTGAGAGAATACTCCTTAACCCTCATATTACCCTGCCTGAGGTTGATGAACTCAAGAAATTTGGCTTTCCTCAGCTCTTGGAGAAAGAATCTATTTAAGAAGGCAGTGACAAATTCCTCCCATTTGATAGGGCCTGTATCATCTAACCTATCAGACTTCCACTATTTGTACCAATCATGAGCAATATCCTGTAACTGGTAGGCGGCAAACTCAGTACTCTCAATAGAAGTAACACCCATGATGTCCATGACCTTCTGGACTTGGTCAATCAACTCCTGAGGGTCCTCATCAGACTTAGACCCATGGAAAAATGGAGGGTTCATACGGGTAAACTCCCGAACCCTAGCTTCTTTGGGAGTGGCCATTGGATTGGCTGGAATAACTGGTGGCCGTTCATTCTGTGCAGCCATGGACTGAGCAAATATGGTAAATGCGACTCTAAACTCCGCATGGGAAACATGTTGGCCCACAGGATCTTTGGACTAAGGAGCTGGCTGGTTTCTTCTCTTTGGGGCCATGGTCTAGAATAAGAGAATAATGGATTAGACTGAGAGTTTAACTTGTGATTATGCTCCCTATCATGACATGACTAACGAAGAAAAGGGACTGTTCCTAAAACATCTTATAGCCTTCTGCACATAAATGTGGTGCGCAACACACCCATGTACAAGACTCTACTAGATGTGGCTTTCAGACTTCCTAGGACTCTATTGAACCATAAGTTTTGATACCAAGTTTGTAACACCCTGATTTGCTGAACCGGAATGCAACACGATTCTCAGGACCCCGAGGACCACAAGCTAACCCATGACTGATATCTATACCTATATACTACAAATCATAATATAATAATGCGGAATACATGGAACTATAAGTCCATAAGGTTCAACTGAATAAAATCATGTGGGCGAAAATACCCAAAAACAACTAAATCTGAACGTAAATCTGAAAGTAAATCTAAAAGTAGATCTGAAAGCCTCTAAACTGTCTGAATAAGGAGTTAAAGGAACATGTCTCAAAATAACTCCGTAAAACTGAACTGAAGAAACAAATAAATGTATCAAATTGTATTTTCCTCGAATTAATGAGGACTTACTGTGTCTCTACGACTGGAATGTTATCGCTACTGTTGGTCTGGAGCTCGCGTCTCAGAACCTATGGTGTAACATGAAAAGAAAGAACCATACCGTAAATGTGTCAGTACAACTGGAGTACTAAGTATACGAGGAAGGTAGGTTGAACATAAAGGGTTTCATGCATGAACAACACTGACTGACTAATATGAACGTGGGAGTGCAAACACACATATATAGAAACTGGGACCGTGAATACGTGATAGCATAACCTGTAAGCTAATACATGGTGTACTGATAACTGTCATGACTGATACTAAAACTGATAACATGGACGACTATATCTGACAATCTTGTATATACTAAAATTTGAAGAATGCCTTGAGTTCTTTTACTTAGACTGATACTGAAACTAATAACATGGATGACTGTATCTGACAGTCCTGTATATACTGAAATCTAAAGAACTCCTTGAGTTCTTTTACTGAGATTTTTACTGAAACTGTGGGAAGTAGTGTTTAACCGGCATGCCCCATGTATGCCGTTATGGCTAAGCTAAGGTCCAATCTCTGCCCCGACTAGAGGGGTGTCAATACCATGCCACTGGTAAGGACAATTGTGAGTGACCCTTATCTGGCGGGTACTCAATGAGAACGGTGGGAACCCTAAACTGATGGGTTAAGCCACCTCATCAACCCTAATCTTACGGGTTAAGATGTCTCAACCTACGCTGGCTACGTAGTTTTGGAACACAAGGATTGCTAATAAGAATGACACTCTGAACTGGCGAGTGAGTTCCCATCCTTGGGTTAACTCGGTGCTAACCTCTACTCATATCTGGAGGGACTGGACATGAATAACTGACTGTGCATGACTTGATCTTACTGAATTTTGTTGACTAGAGAAATGTTACTGATATCTGACAACTGACTAAGATCATGGGGTTTTCCTGAGTCACATGACTGACTGAAGGCTATGGAATCATAGCTTGAGTTCGGACATCGTGAAACATAACATGGATCTAGGAACACAGCTATAGTTTTCGGGTACAAGTACCCCCAGGACTCGATGGAAGGAAACTGACACACATGACTGACTTGATCATAAGAGTAGAGTCCATAATATATAATATCATAAGTAGGGATCTCATACTATGCATGGTTATCAACAATGTATTGCATGGAAAGGATTTCATATCACATGGAAGTACTTGAACAATCTTAATATCATGTTCATTGTATAATCATATTGGCAACACATACTAATAGCATGGAAGTTCATGTGAGTTGCATGGTTATCATACATCTTGTTCATAAGTAGAATTTGCAAGTAAACATAGCATAATCTCATAAGAAAAGTTCATGGGTATTCCAACAACATTTACAAGGCACATTAACAACATAGAAGTCATTGGAACATAAAGGCATATCATGAATCCTTCACTTAGTCACAATTTAGCTATATTGCATGATTTCTAGTTCCTTAGGCATTTTATCAAACACCTTACATACACATCTTAGGCACAGGTGAAATCATCAAATTATACATCATGAACAACAAAATTTACATTTTTCCAACTGATATGATATCAAGAATTCTCAAAAACATATAAAGATTCCATCTTGGGAATCACCCAATATCAACAACATGATCATCAACACCCAACAATATAGAAATCATACTTTATAATAAAAATGAGGAAAACAACAAGCATCAACCATGGGTATGATCATATCACCATAATCAACCAAGCTTTTGTATTTTAAAGACTGATTCTTGAACTCTATGAACGAATTGAATCCATAGATGAACACTACGCATACCTTAGAATGAAGATTCTTGATGATTGACGGAGGAATTTCCTTGAAATCAGATCGTCAAGATTACTTACGCATCCCTAGTTATTTCTCTCCTTTAGTGCTCTTGGATGATGAGCGTTGAGATGAAAATAGGGTTGCAATAGGTTTAGAATCTATATATTTCGTAGGGTTAAGTTTAGAGACGTGTAAGGAGTATTTAAAGACTTAACTACCTTTGAAATAACTCAAGACGGAGTGTTTTTGACACCTGGAATTGGCTTAGGCGGCGCCCAAGTGATCTCCTATGCCTGGGTTGGGCGGCACCTAACCAATCGCCTATGCTTGGGTTAGGCGGTGCCTAACCAATCGCCTATGCTTACTGTCTCTCACGAAAATGGGCATAACTTTTCGCTCGGGTATTGGATTAAGGATAAATTGGTATCGTTGGAAAGCTAGTTCGATTCTCTACAATTTGGTGGGACTAAATCATTAAAAATACCACATTAACATCGAGTTATACTCATTCAAATATGACCCTTGCAAAATCGAACACTAAAACTTGATGGATTCAAAAACTCTTAGCTTGTATTACCTTAAGTGACTCATATGAATAGGCTTAATGCATCATAAGCTATCCTATCACTAGGCTATTCATTGTAAGTCATGTACTCAAGTATGAATTACAGGATTAGAAACATTCGGGGTATTACATAGGTCTTCCCAACTAATCCACTTGTCGAGGTCTTGATCAAGAAATCATTACAAACCTAGGCCTGAAACATGAACAGTAGGTGGAGTCGAGCATGTGGTAGTCTTATGTTGAGGATTGAGGAAATTAATAGTGGAAGTGTTCAGATAGTGTTTCCCCAGAGTAGTCCCTGATTCATGTTGTGGTGTGTCGACAAAAAATGAAAAATTGTGCATGTGACATGGAAGGCAAGCTAGAAAGACTATCCAGATTACCAGTTGGAATTATAGGAGGCGGAAACATATTAGACCAAGCTCGATGAATTACCATCATTTGCTACCTTAATTTCTGAATCTCTTCATTTGATCCTAAATTCTTATTTCCCAAACTCCCTATCTGCTTAGTGACAACAATCTCAATATCCTTGTTGGGCATGACTTTCTCTTCGGCTTGGTGCAATGTGGAGGACCATCAAAAATGCCAAGAGACAATGAATGTGTTATAATGCAACACTTTTTCAAAACTCCTTTTATTTTATCATCTTTTTGAAAAGGTCATCGAACCCAAGAAGGGCTCCTACCTATCTCACCCCCAAGAGAGGAGAATTAAGTGCGCGCAGTTCGTGAAGTTTGGCCTCAAAAGGGCATATAAAGGTCTCTTTGTTTTTCTTGAAAGTATAGAAGAAAAGGAAGTAATAAAAAAGTGTCAAAAGAATTGACAAAATATTTTTTACATTTTCAGGTTTAAATCCCTATACAAAATGAAACCTATGATTACCAAAGAAATTTTTTTTTTTTTGGGGGGGGGGGGTTTGATTTTTAATTTCATACGAAAATAAAACTTGAACCTATTAAAGGAAATTTTTTTGTAGTTTTCTTTCAAAAGATGTATATGACACCTACTCTTAATGAAGAGTGAAGAAAATCTTTTTGGATTTTTCAAATAAGATCCCCGAACCCACAATAGGTTGTCTATGTATCTCCTCCCGAAAGAGGAGAATCAAAGGTGCGTATTTCATCAAGAGTAGAAAATTAATAATTAAAAAACCAACTGAACGCTAACTTAGGATACACGACTAAAAAGATAATGAAAAGCGTCAATAAAAATTTTTGGGGGGTTTTTAATTTGATACATCTCATAAAACTGACACCAACAACTATGAAACGAAAATCTTTTGTATTTTAATTTTGTAAAAAGCTCTTATTGAAACGAATCTTTGAATGTTCAAATTTTTTTTTTTTGATGTTTTTGTATTTTGAGAACGTGAGTGTAAAAGATAAAAAAATCTTTTTGAATTTTTGGATTGTAAAAAACAAAAAGCCATGAAAACTCTAAAAAAATATGAAACTCTTTTTTTTAGACACACTTTTTTTCTCTCTTTTTCTTGATTTTTCCCTGCCTACACACCTTCTTTAATTCTATCACATGCCTTTTTCCCAAATTAGTCTATCAAATGACCCTATTACCCTAAAAATGAAACAATTAGGACGTAAGGATGCATTACGGGTAAGTCTCTTACAAAGGACCAACTGGGTCCCGCTAGGCCTCAAGATGATGAAGATAAGCATGACCTAAAGGCTGACCTTGGCTGGGGTTCACTAACAAGGGTGTTCGGGGAGCCTATGATCGATAGTGGCTGTGATGGATTTCCACCAACTCCATACAACCTAACGGCTCCCCCTCCTAAAATACGGGTGAATCAACTAGAGGTCGTGTACACATGTGTACCACAAACTTATTGTAGAAAGAATGACTCGGGTTATACATATGATGCCAGATATAAAGGGATAACACGTAATAAAAATTGTAAGCATTTAGCACATAGATAATCAACAAATGATAAAACAAATACAAACAATAACACAAATAACGCTTATACTCCCATAACGTCAAACTAAGCCGATACAACTCCAAAAATAAGCTCGAATTCTTCAAAGTTCCGCTGCAGCATCGCCAGAGCTGCCACACTCCTTTTTTAACGAAAAAATATTAATTTTTATGTTCGAAAGGTCTTTTATTATTAACAAAAAGATAAAAATTTATTTCAAAAAGAATTCTTTTTCAATTAACTCAAATTCGCCACTTGACATAAATCTGTTGTGCCAAGTCACTTTGGAAATCCTTTAAAAGAAATCCTTTTTTAAAACTACTTTGACTATTTGAAACTAATCTGCGAACAAAGATTTCGATTAGGGATTACTATTGACCGAGGGGAAGGTGTTAGGAACCCCTCGGTCCCGTGGTTCGGCCATGATCACTTGGTGAAGTATATCGACTAATGTCACACTATGAATGTATAAACCACACAAAAATACACAAAACAATCAAACAAACAAAACAAAACAAGTCCAAAATATATTGTCCAGTCCAATTATTACAGACAGAAAATAAAAAGGTACTGAAATGTAAACCTACGCTAACCTACACTAATTCTAAACTACGCTCCACCCGGTTCCTTGGGCCTAGATCATGATCATCTTCCGCCAACATAATACGTCGGACAATTTCCCAGTGAATAAATACAAATGGCCTCAGGACATTCCCCGGCTAAATAAATACATTTCTTCAATGCGAGGAAAAATAGAGAGAATCATGCACACCCACATTCAGACATTCAACAAAACATAATCAATAAATTTGCCTAACCATTTCAGCCTATCATGATACTATTAAAATTGAGAAATTAACGATTATTCTAAAATAAATCTCTAACAGCAAATCAAAACACAACGGTATTCACTTTTATCGATTTTTGATCCCTATCTCAAATGAACAAAAATCTTTTAATTATTCAATTCACACATTCGATCAATCGATATCAACAACCACTCACAATGATCCAAAACATATCAAGGTCAATAAAATGAAATCCACACACCATGAATTCAACACGCAAAGTATTAAACAATTAGAATTAATTGAGAGTGACACAATAAATGGACCTCAATTAAAGCTTTCAATATACCAAAGATAGAACCATGTCTAAACTCAATTTAAACCTCAATAACGAACTCCACATAACACCATAGGGATGCTAGATATGGAAGATACAGTTGGAGAAGGCCATTCATAACATATTAATAACTCTCTTGTGTGATGTGTGAATCTCTTTGATGGCCATCTACATGATTTTTGAATGATAGGGGATATGATTATGACATGACATGATATGGATTGCAAGTCTAGGTATGACGATACCTATCACGAGATGTCCTTAATATGAAAGAGATAAATGTTTTAAATGCATAAAGCATGGTCTTAAAGAATTAAAATTCAGCATAAACAGAGCTAGTTGGTTATCCGAAGAAATCTTGAGTTCAGATAACTCATAGCCCAAAATTGTGTTTTGCCAATATAAGTTTTATATATAGTTCGGCTACTAGGATCACATTGTATGTCAGTAAGATGGGCATACCTTTCCATGATACTCCAATCCTTGCGGCAAACTTGTATTGGGGTCTTGGCCGATGAGTTAATGGTGGACACATATATCCCATGGGTATTCATGTTTTGTAGGGTGTACCATCTAGCTCAAAAGTAAAATAAAGAGTTGAGTCAGTGTTTTACAAGAATGATTTGAAGCTCTTTAAGTTATGCCCATGTGTTTTTACCTATATCAATTTAGATTGATTTTGAATTACTCTCAATTATTTTATATAAATTATACGATATTTTGAATTGTTCTACATGCCAGTACTTTGATGTATTGACCCCTTATATTTCAGGTTTTGAGGTACAATCATGTGGTCCCACTAAATAATAGATAATTTCCAGATATCCAGAGTTGGTGAGCCTCCCTTACTTAGGAAGGCATCTTTCATATGTGTTGGTTTCTTTTTGACTTATGGTCCAAATGGTGACCTTGTTCCAGTTTTAGATAGATTAGTATGTTCAGATTAGTAGAGGCATCGTAGATTGTTTACATTCGATTTGGTTTTCCCTTTAGATACGATGCTATAAAGTTTTAAGTTTGATTTCGGGACTACTATGTTTTGAATTTATCTTCCACACTATTATATTATATGAGTTATGCTTATGATTACATGCTAAGGGGTTTCTCTGGCCTTCATGGTTCAGGATGCCAGTCACAGCCAGGACCTTGGTACGGGTCGTGATATGCAAGAATGGTGTTGGAGGTTTATGATCTTACAAATAAAAAAGAGTTTGAAGGCCCAAAACACTTAAAATTAAGCCAATTCAAACTCACTCTTATAACTTTTGAGCTTGTTTGCCTCGTTTAAAAATTTTCAAAATTCAATAAATTTGGACTTTTGGCCATGAGTGCCCATGGGATGAATAGAGTCAAAAATTGAAGATCTATTTCTAAAGTCATTAGGTGCACTTTGATGGTATTAGTTTTTCTCCATAGTTTTAGGAGTTGTGCTTAATTTTCTACTTTACATGAATACTATCATAATGGTATTTTGGCATAATACATAAACATGCCCTTTAACTTGACACCAAATTTCATCTATGACCTTCAACTTTGGATGTGCACAAGTAGACACTTAAACTTGTATAAATTTTAGCAAGTAGACACACACGTCCTATGTGGCATAATACACGTTGGAAGGCATGGTGAACAAGAATTGGACTCGAAGGACAACACATAGGACATATATGTCTACTTATTCAAGTTTATATAAGTTTAAGTGCCTACTTGTGCACACTCAAAGTTGGAGGTCATGGATGTGATCCGAGGTCAAGTTAAAGGGAATGTTTATGTATTGTGCCTTGTATTTTACTTTGGAAAGATTTTCTTAGTAGAAAGATTTCTTGTAGGAAAAGATCTCTTTCATTTTTTGGTTTATTCTTGCTTCGAGGAAAAGTTTTGGACCTTTATAAGCAGAAACTCAACTTCTCATACCAAAACATAGTAGCATCCATAATGTAGTTTACAGAATCTCTCGATATCTTTATGTATATTTTATATTAGTGTCATAGTAGGACGATTGGCAAAACCATATCTTAATAAAATGTTTCTTTTAGTATAGTATTTGCCTTGTGAATTATCACTATCTTGATGTACAAGTATTAATTTCCACATTACACTCTGATGATTTCGATTTCAACACATCGATCTGTTGTCATAAATTCACGACATTGCCACTGCAACAAAAACAATCTTTAGCGGCAATAAATATCTACTTTAACAAAGAGTGCAAAATTTTTCACTGGTATTACTTTATTGTCATTGGATCCAATGCCGATATAGGCTTTAGAAGCATTTACAAATGACTAAAATGTAATTGTCTCTGGGAAATGCCTCCAAAAAGATATAGTTAACGGCAATTAATCTATTGCCGTTAATTGATTTCCGCTAAATACTATTCTTTCAAAAAAAATTTTGTAGTGTGCATATCTTTCACACTAGGCCTCTGTCATTTCGTCAAACAAGCTGGGGGTCAATTTTTTATCTGTTCAAGTAATGACAATATCCATAGTTGCTAAAATGTGAAAGACCTCCTTGATATGTATCTTTTTCCATGTTATTGTTCCCTTGCATATTGGTCTATTACTTTTTTGGGAGCATGAGATCCTTGCAAGATCAGTCATATTTGTGGATTCAGATGAAACACTTGAGCAAACCTACGAGAACAACCAATCACACTCCAATCATCAGCATATTCATATATGCAGTTAAATAATTAGAAAGTTTAAAGACACTGTCAATTTTTCCCAATAAGGGGTAAAACCATGCATCGAGTTTAATGTCTCTCTAATAATGATAAAAATGAGCAAAAAACACACTGCTGTATATACAATGCCTGGTGGGGAAATTCACGAGCACCAACATAAGGAACAAAAGCAAAACGCAAGTGATATGGAAATAGTTGAAAGGATAGAACTTTAAACAAATTTGATAAGAGCCAAGCGCCCAAGGAAAAGTATGACAGTTTGGAATGCAAATCAACAATACTGCATGATTTGGCGTCCTGGATGCATATAGAAACAAATGGGCCAGTGGAAACAAGAATTTCCTGGTACAAGATAGTGAAGATACACAAGTTCATATAACATTTTAAAATCAAGTAATAAGATTTTATAAACAAAGAACATAAAACAGCCGCTTACAAGAAGTATATCAGAAACTAGCGCAAAAAGATACGATCTTCTATGAACGATACCCAATCTTCTATACTTACAAGGAGACCTCCTGGGTGCACCAAAAGGAAATAAGGGACAAAAGCTATTTCTTAGGTGTGCATAAAAAGATACACAAGGTCATATATATGACATTGACAAGACATTGACAAGTGCCTAATTTTATCTTTAATCTTGAATGAAAAACTATTCGGCTCGTAGATGAAAGATATGGAATAGATCTTCCTGTTTCTGTCCCTTCAGAAGCCAATTTCAAGGAATTGTCACTGAAATATCAAATAGAAAATGTGAGCGATAATACCAAAGGAAATCTTAAGCAGTAAAGTACATATACATAACACACAATTCTATATACCTGTGCACAAAATTGTCACGGGATTACACTGGAGAAGTTACAAAATATTGTTAGAACATATGTGAAAGATCATAAAGCTACTCGAACTTTTGATCACACTGACAGCAAATGATAACGGAGTTATCTGTAAAGTGGTCTCTGTTTGTATTAAAATTTATCCTCACCACGCACTTTACAACAGCACGATGGCAAGACCAGTCACCATTTGGAGCCTCCTGTTTACAATTGGATGCAAAATAAAGCAATTAGAAGAAGAGATAAGAGGCGCTTCCTTTGATTCTCACATGAGTTTCGCATAGCAGTTGATGGAGAAGACACAGTTCTGGTTAAGAGGCATTCAGCTTCCCACATTTTTACTCACCATTTACAAACTTTTCTGAAAGAGAGAAAACTTTTTCCTTATGGAGAACGGTAACAAAATTTCTTGTCTTTCTTTCCAACAGAATAGAATTTCTATTCAGTTGCATCTCAGTGTTTCTTAGCTTTTAGGGATGTAGCCTTATCTTCACCCAATGTATATAGGACATCTAATAGGCTAAAGCATCTTGAGATTTTGCTGAACAATAGTCAATTACAGCTTGACGGCAGATTTCAGGCTCAATAATTATTTCCTGAGAAGGATATGGCAACTCAGGCAGCTCATTGCATAGTTGTGGTCTTTCCATGCAAGGAGACTGGATGGAGTTATCAGTGTCACCATTTAAACTACATTATTTAAATGGGGGTACCAGTCCATGAATTTTTGACTCTTCCAATGCCCAACAAACTAGCCTAATTGACTCCCATTTTCCATTAGGAGCAATTTAACCTTTCTTAATTTTACCACACTCCATTTTGATTTCAAATTTCCAGCCCAAAACTAAGATTTGTTTCTTAAATTCTCTTTTTGAGGACAAAGATGGCATACACTTAGCTAGGCAGGGGTCAGGATAACTGGCCCGTGTCTACCAATAGAATTTCTTCTTCTTTGTAGGGAGTCTTCCCTTGTGATGCCTAGAATTCATGAAAGTCAGTGGCTCACTCTTGTTACTTGACAAAATAACAGCAATGTCATCACTTTCTTTTATTGATGTTGCTTCTGGGAAAGAGTCAGGTTCATCGACCAGGGTCTGCCCCTCGAATTTCTTCTTTTGTAGGAGGTCTTCCTCTGCAAGGCTTAGAATTTGTGAGGGTCGGTAGTTCACTCTTGGTACTGGAAACAAAATAGCAGCAGTTTCATCACTCAGTGGCTTCTTAAATGTGTTTGTTGGCATTGATTCTTGGCAAGAGTCAGGATCACCAACCACGGACTGCCCCTTGATTTTTTTCTTCTTTGTTGGAGGTCTCCCCCTGTGAGGCTTAGAATTCGGGATAGGTGGTTGGTGAATCACTGTTGGTACTGGACAAAATACCAAAGCCATCACTAGGCAGTGGTAAAACAGATAAATCATATGGTGATCCAGATGAATCTTCTTTTTGGCTTGGAGAAATTGACTCACAATCATCCTTTCCACACAATTTGACATCCTCCATGGCAGGTGCAAAATCCTCTGAAGCCACCAAAGCAATGGCTAGGGGACCAAACTTTTAAGAAGCTGCCGACTGATGACACTGCTGGTATTATGGATCAGGATTTTCTGATCTTCAACCTGTTGCAAAGCAACTTGCTTCAGAGGATTTGGCACCTGCCAATGAGGATGTTCAATTGTGTGGAAAGAATTATTGTGAGTCAATTTCTCCAAGAAAAAAAAAAGATTCATCTGTATCACCACATGATTCATCTGTTTTACCACTGCCTAGTAATGGCACTTGAATTTTGTCCAGTACTAACAGTGAGTCACCAACCACCTATCCCGAATTCTAAGCCTCGCAGGGGGAGACCTCCAACAAAGAAGAAAAAAATCGAGGGGCAGTCCGTGGTTGGTGAATCTGACTCTTGCCCAGAAGCAATGCCAACAAAGACATTTAAGAAGCCACTGAGTGATGAAACTGCTGGTATTTTGTTTCCAGTTCCAAGAGTGAACTACCGACCCTCACAAATTGTTATAGCTGTGACCCGAATTTTATTGATCCGGCCCAGAAAGTTTTGCGGTGCAACCAATGTTTGTGATTTTCAATGGGGTCTGTGGTAGTAGCGTAGGGATTGGGCCGAGAGGCCCATGGACCTTTATGTTTTTTGGACTTAGGACTTTTTTGTATGCACATATTATATAAGTGCATTTAGTTGGTTGTTTTGGGGTATCCAGAAAATATTCATTCTCCACATTGTACTCCTCTGTTTTCATTATAGTGAAACATCCTCTGCCTGTTCCCATGTTTTTTCCCCAAAGATTTCCACGTAAATCTGTATGTTCTTGTTTTCTTTCTGCTTGTGGTTTGCTTTATTTCTGCCCGATTACTAGCAAAACTGGTGTCAAAGCCCATTCGATTGTTTTCTCAGGGATGGCAACCATGAAGTATGATATTCCGTTGTTGGATCGCAACACCATATTTTTGTTATGGCAAGTTATGATGAGGGTTGTGCTCGCGAAGATGGATTTAGACAATGATTTATTAGGGTTTGAGAAGATGCCCTCATCATGGACGAACGAGGACAAACAACGTAAGGATCGAAAGGCTCTATCTCAGATCCACCTTCATTTATCCAATCAGATTCTACAGTATGTTTTGAAGAAAACCACAGCCGCTGCGTTGTGGTTGAAACTGGAATCCCTTTGTATGCCGAATAGACTAAAAAGTAAGTTGCATCTCAAGCAATGACTTTATTCCCATCGCATGTCTGGGTGCGTCCTTGGAGGATCACCTATCTGTACTTAAAAAAATCATCTCTAATTTATAGATTATAGAGGTTAAGTACGATGAGGAGGATCTAGGGTTGATTTTGTTGTGTTTGCTGCCTACATCATACACGACCTTTGGGGATACAATTTTATATAGTCGTGATACCCTAACGATTGATGAAGTCTATGATGCGTTATTCTCTAAAGAGAAGATGAAGTATCTTATGAATGGGTCAGAGACTCAAGGAGATTGTCTCATTGTTTAGGTCGAAATCCAAAAACAGAAATAAAACCTGTAATTACTGCAAGAAGAAGGGTCATTTCTGTAACACCCCGCACTTTTAGGCTAGAATGTAAACAATTTTTTCGATGTGTAAAGGTTCTGAAAGCCAATAAATCCCACTCAAATTTAGTTTTTTAATCAATTATGTAGTGTGGGAATCTAGTTTAGCATGAATTGAGATCATAGGAGATCATAGACATCCCCTAACTCAAGGACGAGTTGAAAGCTTTCCTATCGATTAAGGTTTGGTGAGTGTCTAAACTAGGGTCAAATTACATCGAACATATATTTTTGTATATAAACAATTAGAGACCTTACTATATATAAAATTAAAGGTCTTTGAGTCCTCTTTCCAACGCCACCAGTTTCACCTTAATTCGATATCGGAGTAAAAAGTTATACCCATTTTACAGTAGGGTGTCAAATTGCCGAAGGTGCGACGGCAGGCCCGACTGCTCGTCATGCCTATGACGGCCCATCAAGAAGCCCGTCGCTCCAAAAACAGTGAGTTCATCCACTGGACATGACCCGACGTTCGAGGTGATGGTCCGTCAACCAAGCCGTCGGGCAAAATTTGAAGTTCCAAAGGCGGGATATTTTAAAAGGGGTGTTTTGGTACTTTTCTTCTTCAGAAAACCTTTCCAATGGATTTAATTACTCTCTAAAATGTTATTAATCAATCTTCATCAGTTATACAACATTAAAACTCCCTCTTCACTCTAAAAAATAAGATCAAACTATGGTTTCCTCCAAGAACAATAAAGCAAGAAATTAATCTTTAAGCCCAAGATTTCCAAGGTACAAATCAAGATTCGAGTTCTACTCTTTAAATAAGAAATCTAAGGCATGTGGTGTTTTCCTAAACTACATGGGCTTCTTTAAAACAACTTGAAAAAGATATAAAGTAATAAAAATCATGAATTTATAAAGGGGTTTTGGAAATTACGTTTACAACTATGCATTATGAACTATAATAATTATATTATTGTTTTGGTCTTGAGGCCTTCCCTTGAAATTAATCTTTTACTCGTGATTATATATATACGTATGCGTTTGATGAGTTTGAATATTGAATTTTAAGCATGAACGATTATAACCCCTCTCTTGTTATTAAGCATCTTGTTTTGGTACGTTAGAAACTATTCAATTACATTTTGAGAAGTATGATACCAATGTCTTGATTATTTTTTATGACTTGATTTTGGTTTCAATTGGGGAGAGTTTGTTTTATATATTGATAAATGTTGAAGATATATATAACAAAAGAGTTGCATGGTTTGTCACAAAATCCATGACCACTATATGTTTGTTGAAATGTTGAAAAGAGTGACCTTTGCAAAGTTTGACAAATGTTTTGAAGTATGAATCCCGTTGATTTGTTTGAATTATGGTGGTCCAAACATTATGTTGAATGAAGAGACTATAATATGATATTTTATGGCTCAAAGATATGACTTGCAAGTCTTGGTATGACGATACCCAAATAGATAATGCCATAATAGACTCAGAACAGAACATAAGTCAAATTTCATTCAGATTTTTCACAAATTGATTTTAGAAAGATACATGTTTAGAAAAGGCTAAAAATGGGCTTAAGATATGTTAAGTGGTTACTCTAAGAAGGAACGAGTTCAGATAACTCAATGCCCAAAATCGTGTTTTGCTTATATGGGTTATTATTTCCCCAAGAGGGATTATATGCTGTCCTAGTGCCCTGTGGCATATCAGAATCAGAAACTCCAACTTTTGTGGAAAACTTGGGCTGGGGGCTTACCCGCCGAGTCAATGGAAGATTTCATATAGCCCGTGGAATATCAGACTTGTAAGGTGTACCACCTAACTCAAAACTAAGATAAAGATGTTGAGTTGATTTACAAAACTGTTTCTAAAGACCTATTTACTCTGCCCATAGATTTTCAAATGATTTATAGTGATATCTTTTGATTCATGAATTCTCTCACTTACTTTATGTATCAGTATTTTGTTTTTGGATAGTTCTGTGTGCCAATACATATGTATTGACCCCCTATATCTCAAGATCTGAGGTACAGTCCTGTTGTCCCATCCAGTAGTAGATCCATGTGTGCCACAAGTTGCAGTTGGTGAGCCTTCTCTATTTCGGAAGGCCTGATTTTCAGATTTTATTGCTTCTTTCTTTTTATGGTCTACTGGAGGCCTTGTCCCTGATTTTTTTTAGGTTTTTGATGGATTTTATAATGTTATAGATTTCGCAGATGGTTGTCACATGTTTAGAATATTTAGAATTTCCTTTTCAAATTGTTCAAGTTATGAGATTGACCATGGTTCCATCATGTTTTGTTTTTCATAAATTTTCTTATATTATATCAATATTATGCATGATTACCAAATCTAGGAGAGCACTCAGGACTTCATGGTTTGGGAGGATCGTTATGGCTAGGGCCCCAGCTCGGGTCATGATAAACTTGAAATCAGAGCACGGTTCATGGTCCCAGGGTGTCTGCAAAATCACATCAGGTAGAGTCCTATTTATGGGTGTGTAGCACGCCACACTTATAAGAAGGAAACTGCAAGGATTTTAGGAATAACACTCTTTATTCATGTTCTAGTTCGTGCTATAGAGTCAGAATGTTCCACTTTCATACTCTAGTTCAGGCTATGGTGTCGCCTATACGAAAGTAAAGTTATCCCAATTCTTTCCATACTCTGATATTCTCAAATATGATTCATTATTGAGGTGATTCAAGTGTAGAAGTCTAGAATCTAAATGGTATATCCATTCTGTTTGAGTCATAAAAGATTATAAAATTGGAAAAGGACTTGAGAGGAGTCCGTTAGTTCTTCAAGGTGTATTGATTCTAGTGTAAACTTTGATACTGATGAAATCGTTCTTTTCAGCCTAAGGTATTTAAGTGTATCCAGTCCCTTTCAAAATTCTAGTTGAAAGAAATTTTGTATAGCAGAATGTTGGAACTATATTTCCACCTGGGTAGTAGTATATGTTAAAGTGTCATGACCTAATGGAAGTGAGATGGTCCAGAAGTTGGTGACATAAAGTCACTAGGTTAGCAGTCAGAGTGAGGGTGACTATTGCATAAATAAGTAGTTTTAGTTATTCAACCCTTTGACATTAGGGTGGTTCTCTCTTTTATGGTGGTTGGATAATATTGTGGAAAGACTTGATATTAGGGTGGTTCTCTCTTTCATGGTGGTTGGATAATATTGTGGAAAGACTTGTAGATTGTATGGTAGTGTGTGGAGAAAGTGTTTGTCTTTGATTTTTTTATTTATTCAAAATAGAAAAGACCCCAGAGTGGATAGTTATAGTTGTTACAAAAATCCCTTATAGGCTGTGAATGAAAACGATTAGATTAGCCAATAGGTATAAGTATAGACTCATTGTTGTATGTGGAATTTAAAGGTAGTCTAAATGTATTCTTGGGTAAGTAAGTATGATCTAAGAAAGTAGAATATGTAGATAAGATCATATTGGACTATAATATAAGATTATGGTTGACCATGTCTATTATGTGACTTTACCTCCTTGACCTTTCGTTCTTTAGTGGTTGTAAACTAGTACTTTATGTGAGAAGTTATGTACTGGATTTGGAGCCGTAATAGTGTTGTCATGGGGGGTGCGATTGTAGGTAGTAGTTAAATAAAATGAGTATTGTGAGTTGATTTCCCAATTTTATGGACTAGTATAATATGTTTCATGCTTCACAGGTGGTACGTGATTGTTGCAAGACTATAGGCTTGAACTTTAGATATAGAATGTGGTGGTAAGAGTAGTAGCTTAAGGTTAATGATGTATGTTTTGTGGCAATAAATTAGTAGGCTTGATGTGATTAGTGAAAGAGCCTAGATTGGTAATTTATGAAAACTTAAGTAGTAATTGTGAGGTATATGTGTATATGAGGACTAGTGTTAAAATAACGAATTATGGGTGAGTCATTAAGTGGATAAGGGTGAAAGTATATAAGAATAAGTTGCACCCTCTTGTAGTACGGTGTTAGGTAAGATTTTGTGATATAAGTTATGTGATTAACGGTCTAATGTTAGAAGGTTAAGTAGTGGAGAGTGAATTTTTATATAATAAGGAGTGAGGATGTGTATGCTCATGAGACTATGAATTGTAGGTTGATGATGATAGAGGATAGCGAAAAATTAAGAGTAACATCTTTGGAAAGCAATGTCTTTAGAGTATACTTAAAAAGGGAAGGTTTAGCATTTATGTGTATAAGTGTTTTGCATACCTAGTTTGTATTCTTGAAATTGTAGAATGGAAAAGTCTAGTGAGTTGTTGTACGGTGTTCATTAGAGTTTAATTGATGAAATATAGGTAGGCAATATGAGCCTTTCATATGGTTTTGCAAATTTTATTAAGTTGTAAGTTATGTGATTAGAGGTGTAATGCGAGTATTCTAAGGAGTTGAAGACAGAGTGTTTAAGTGTTTAGAAGCATGGATGCCCATACCCATAATAATGTTAGTCATAAGTTGGTGACTTTGGGGTTCGAGGAAGTTATGATTAGTATCCCTGAAAGGGGATAACCCAAAATGAATTTAGTGTCTTTACGTAAAATTCTTGAAGGAAGTTTGTGTTCGTGAGTATACTGATATCCCTAATTGTATTGAGAACTACAATTATAGATTGATGAGAGGTTATATTCTCAAGTCTAGGAGGGTGACTTTGATCTAAGAGGGAGATGATAGATTAAAGTAAATACCAATTTTTTTTTGTGGTGTCAAGTTTCATGTAAGAATCGTGCTTCAATCAAGCTCCTCCTACTTCGATTTGAATGGACTTCGACCAATGTCTTATGTATTCATGTCTTGCCTATGCCTAAGGTTTCAGATCTCTATGTAACTCATGTCATGTTCCGATATCTAGACAAGGAGCAATAATGTCCCTCAGTGATCTAATATTCTAAGTATCCAAGCAATATGTTATGTTGCTCATGATCCAATCTATGTCTCACAACATGCTTGGTCCTAAGAAAATATGTTTCTATATGTCACTGAATCATTTTATGCCAGAATTAGCAAAAGCGATAAAGTTATGTGAACTTATGACTATCTCAGCTCTGAAAATGAGAAGCAATAGCTTCAAGTATCAATCTTTGTCTCAATCATTCATTTTATGAATTCTGGCCTTATGTTATACAAATCATGAAATATGTGTACCCATATTTCTCACTGTAGTATGACCTAAGAAATTATGTTGTGTTGTGGTTTTCCCGAACGACCCTTTACATATGATCCAGACACTTGATATCTGAAGCACTCCGCGTTTATTCTGTTATTTTTCACTTCACGTCCCTCCTTGAGTAGTGCAATATGTATAAGCTAAGAATTGACAAGTGTTATATCCATTCATGATGTTTAGGATCGGGTCCCCCAATGACCCTCGTATGTCAGTATGACAGTGGTTGTGAAAGCGTGGTAGTGTGTTTGGTGGAGGAGTGGAAGTTTTTAAAGACGGATATTTTGATGTGACTTCTAGAGCTAAGGTTATAGGATAAGAAGTAAAAAGGAGATGAGTTTTCATTTCGTGAAATAGTTAAGAAGGAGTTATGTGGTGAAAATATTAGTGAGAATGATTGAAGTTGCTGGTCTTAGTTAGGAGATCCAAGAAGTTGGTGTAGTAATGATAGGCTTAAATTTTGTGATTGATGAAAACACAAACCAATGTGTTGTATGACTAGTATTCCTTGAATTAAGACTTGAGGTTGTTTGATTATAGTAATAGGGTGAGGTGATTTCTTAGGTGATGTAGAGTACAGGGTCCCATAGTTTACGTTAGCACCTCTTTCCTACGAGTTGGGCTTCAGCATAGAAATACTATAGAGCGGAACCCAAAATTCTTATAGTTAGATGTGTTATGGGAGAATCGGAGGTTGGAAATGATGAAGTATGTTGATTAATGTTGCGGCATAGATGAATAGTGTCTCTAAACATAAGGCCCACTCGTTGTATCTTGTGAGGTGGAAAATGCTTCTAAATCCTGTCTGCCACGAAATCTTATTTCATGATTATTACTGATGTAAATAGAGACTATGATCACTAAATACACTTATGCATTATGTTGTGATGATAATTATTCATAGAACTTATGTGGAAGGTCATCCCTATGTAAAGTTTCAATACCTCATGCTTTGTGCTTACGCGTTTCACTAGGGGTTATCATGAAGTTCTTTCAATGCCTTTGCATATTTTTTTGAGGAAAATAATTTAATGCAAGGTTATGTTCCTTATTACATACCTTTAGAGCTTTAAAAAGTCCCTACCCATCATTCGGGGAGGAATGATCCCAAGGGGTAGATAATGTAACACCCCGCACTTTTGGGATAAACCGTTATTTCTATGTGGAAAGGTTCCAAAAGCAAATAAATCCTATTAAAATTTAGTTTTTTAATCAATTATGTATTGTGGGAATTTAGTTGAGCACGAATTGAGATCATAGAGGTCCTCTAACTCAAGGATGAGTTGAAAGCTTTCCTATCAGTTGAGTTTTGGTGAGCATTTAAACTTGGGTCAACTTCCATCGACCATAACTTTTGAATATAAATAAGTAGAAATCCTACTATATATCAAATGAAAGGTCTTTGGGTCCTCTTTTCAACGCCACCAGTTTCTCCTTAATCAGATATCGGGGTAAAAAGTTAAGCCCGTTTTACAGTAGGGTGTCAAACTGCCGAATGTGCGATGTTCGGCCCGATGAAATGTCGGGCGCGTGACGGCCCTTCAAGAAGCCCGTCACCCCAAAAACAGTGAGTTCAGCCACTGGACATCACCCGACGGTCGAGGTGACAGTCCATCAACCAAGAGGTCGGGCAAAATTCGAAGTTCCGAAGGCGGGATGTTTTAAAAGGGGTGTTTTGGCAGAAAACCTCCCCAATGGATTTAATTACTCTCTAAAATGTTATTAATCAATCTTTATCAGTTATACAACATTAAAAATCCCTCTTCACTCTCAAAAACAAGATCAATCTAGGTTTTCCTCCAAGAAAAAAAAGCAAGAAATTAATCTTTAAGTCCAAGATTTCCAAGGAACAAATCAAGATTCGAGTTCTACTCTTTAAAATAATTAATCTAAGGTGTGTGTGGTCTTCCTAAACTACGTGGGCTTGTATAAAACACCTTGAAAAAGATTTAAAGTTATATAAATCTTGAATTCATAAAGGTTTTTTGGAAATTACGTTCACAACTATGCATTATGAACTCTTTTAATGATATTATTGTTTTGGTTGTGAGTCCTTCCCTTGAAATTGATATTTTACTCATGATTTTATATATATACATATGCGTCTGATGAGTTTGAATATTGAATTGAGAGCATTAACGATTGTAACCCCTCTCTTGTTTTCATACGTTAGAAGCTATCAATTGCATTTTCAGAAGTATGACACAAAGGTCTTGATTATTGTTTATGACTTGATTTTGGTTTGAATTGAGGAGAGGGTGTTTTATATATTGATAAATGTTGAAGATATATATAATTAAAAATTTGCATGGTATGTCACAAAATCCATAACCACCATATGTTTGTTGAAATGTTGAAAGGAGTAACCTTTGCAAAGTTTGACAAATGTTTTGAAGTATGAATTCCCTTGAACCATTTGAATTATGGTGGTCCAAACTTTATGTTGAATGAAGAGACTATAATATGATATTTTATGGCTCAGAGATATGATTTGTAAGTCTTGGTATGAAGATACCAAAACAGATAATGCTATAGCAAACTCAGAACAGAACATAAGTCAGATTTCATTCAGATTTTTCACAAATTGATTTCAGGAACATGCATGTTTATAAAAGGCTAAAAATGGGCTTAAGATATGTTAGGTAATTACATGAAGAAGGCACAAGTTTAGATAACTCATTGCCCAAAACTGTGTTTGCCAATACGAGTTATTATTTCCCCAAGAGGGATTATGAGCTGGCCTAGTGACTTATGGTGTATCAAAATCAAAAACTCCAACTCTTGTCGCAATCCTGTGTTGGTGGATTACCCGCCGAGTCAATGGCGGATTTCATATAGCCCGTGGAATATCAGACTTGTAGGGTGTACCACCAAACTCAGAACTTAGACAAAGATGTTGAGTTGATATATAGAACTGTTTCTAAAAACCTATTTACTATGACCATAGATTTTCAAATTGTTTATATTGATGTATTTTGTTTCATGAAATGCTCTCACTTTATGTATTAGTGTTTTGTTTTTTGATAGTCCTGCGGTCCCATCCAACAGTAGATCCGTGTGTGTCAGAAGTATCAGTTGGTGAGCCTTCTCTATTTCGGAAGGCCTGATTTTCAAATTTCATTGCTTCTTTATTTTTATGGTCTACTAGGACCTTGTCCCAGTTTTTTTCCAGATTTATGATGGATATTTTAATGTTAGAGATTTCGCAGGCGGTTTTAACATGTTTAGAATATTCAGAATTTCCTTTTCAAATTGTTCAAGTTATGAGATTGACCATAGTTCCGTCATGTGTTGTTTTCTACAAATTTTCTTATATTATATCAATATTGTACATGATTACCAGATCTAAAAGAGCACCCAGGTCTTCATGGTTCAGGAGGCTCATTACGGCTAGGGCACCGTCTCGGGTCATGACAAAATCAAATCCGAGTGTTGGAAGCTACAGAATAGAGAGAAAAGGGAAGCTCAAAAACTAAAGGGAAACCAAACAGAGAATTTCGGGGAAGACATTTTGGAAGATAGCGGTGGTGATGGAGAACTCTTGGTAGTTTCTGATGGTAACTCTAAACCCTATGAGAATTGGATTCTTGATTCAGCATGAACATTTCATATGTGTCGTAATCGGGATTGGTTTACAACATATGAAATAGTCTCTAAAGGTGCTGTGTTGATGGGAAATAACACACCTTATAAGATAGATGGTATTGAAACAATTAGGATCAAGATGTTTGATGGGATTGTGAGAACACTTGGCTATGTGCGGTATGTCCCAGACCTGAAGAGAAATCTTATTTCCTTGAGTACCCTTGATTCGAACGGTTATAGGTATACTGGTGAAGATAGAGTCCTGAAGGTTACTAAAGGTGCTCTTGTTGTAATGAAGGGACAGATAAAGTCTGCTAATTTATATGTCATGCAAAGCTCTACTGTTATAGGTGATGCAGTTGTTTCTACCTCCTCTCTATCAGAAAGTGATGTTGCTAAACTTTGGCATATACGTCTGGGTCATATAGGTGAAAACGGGATGGCTGAACTAAGTAGAAGAGGGCTTCTTGATGGTCAAAGTATTATCAAATTAGAGTTCTATGAGCATTGCATTTTTTGGAAGCAGAAGAGAGTCGATTCACTAAAAGAATCCACTCAACTAAAATAACACTTGAATACATTTTTCTGATCTCTAGGGTCCTTCTAGGTACCTCCTAGAAGGGGTGCGAATTATTTATTGACTATTATTGATGACTATACTAGAAAAGTTTGGGTGTTCTTCCTGAACAAAAAGAATGATGTGTTGCCTACTTTCAAGGAGTAGAAGATTATGATCGAAAACCAAACAGGGAAGCAGGTAAAACGCCTTCGGACTGATAATGGCATTTAATGCTCTATGCAAGTCAGAAGGAATTGTGAGGCACTTGACAGTTTGTCATACTCAGCAGCAGAACGGTGTGGCTGAATGAAAGAATAGGACTATAATGGAGAAGGTGAGTTGTATGCTCTCTAATACTGGTTTACCCAAGTCTTTTTGGGCTGAAGCTGCTTCCACAGCTTTTATTCTTATTAATCGCTCTCCCTTAGTTGCAATTGATAAAAATACTCCACAAGAGGTATGGTCTAGTACTCTTGCTAGTTATTCTGATTTGAGGATATTTGAATGTCCTGCGTATGCTCATGTTGATAATGGAAAGTTGGAACCCAGATTTTTTAAGTGCTTATTTTTGGGTTATCAGCCTGGTGTTAAACGTTATAAGCTTTGGTGTCCAGAAAATAGAAAGGTTTTAATTAGTAGGGGTGTTGTGTTTGATGAAGCTGTCATGATTCGGGCTCCCTCCGAATCTGGTGCTCTGCCCCCAGATGAGCTTAGTGACATGAATCAGCAAAAGCCATTCACCTAGTTGAATTAAAAATTGGAGCAGAGTCTACACCAGTGCCTACTTCATAGTCTAGCCCGGAGATACAGAGTGGTACTATTTCTTCTTTACCACCAGTGACACTACATTATTCTATTGCTAAAGATAGGCCTAGAAGAGATATTAGACCTCAAAAGTATTCTGAAGCTTATTTGGTTGCTTAGGCTCTAAATGTAGCAGAAGGTATTGATTCAAGTGAAGAACCTTGTTCTGACTCAGAGGCAATTAGTTGTGATGATTCTAGCCAATGGATGACTGCTATGCAGGAGGAGATAGAATCACTTTATAAGAATGGCACATGGGATTTGGTGAAATTACCTAAATATAAGAAAGTTGTCCATTGCAAGTGGGTATTCAAAAAGAAAGAAGGAACATCGGGAGTTAAAGATGCTAGGTACAAATAAAGACTAGTTGCTAAAGGTTACAGTTAGGTTCCAGGTGTTGACTTCATAGATGTGTTTTCTCCAGTTGTAAAGCATATTTAGATTCGAGCCTTGCTTGGTATTGTGGCCATGCATGATCTTGAGCCTGAGTAGTTGGATATCAAGACTGCATTCTTATATGGAGAACTTGAGGAGGTTATCTACATACAGCAACCAGAGGGTTTTGTAGTCTCCGGAAAAGAGGACTATGTATATTTGCTGAAAAAGTCTCTTTATAGCTTAAAACAATCTCCCGTGGTATAAAAGGTTTGACTATTTTATGACCTATCATATGTTTTAGAGGAGTAGCTATGATAGTTGTGTCTACTTCAAGGAGGTAAATGATAGTTCAGTCGTGTATCTTCTTGTCCTCTAAAAGAGAATTTACTAAACATTTCTTAGTTTCGGGCTGGAAATTTGAAATAAAAATGGAGTGTGCTAAAATTAAGAAAAGTTAAATTGCTCCTAATTGAAATGTATGCGAGTCAATTAGTCAAGTTTGCCAGGTGTTGGAAGAGTCAATAACTTGTGCACTGGTACCCCCAGTTAAACAATGTAGTTTAAATGGTGACACTGATAACTCCATCCAGTCTCCTTGCATAGAAAGACCACAACAATGCGATGAGCTGCCTGAGTTGCCATATCCTCCTGAAGGAATAATTATTGATCCTGAAATCTGCCGTCAAGCTTTAATTGACTATTGCTCACCGAAATCTCAAGATGTTTCTGCCTATTAGAAGTTCTGTAGACATGGGGTGAAGATAAGGGCTACATCCCTAAAAGCTAAGAAACACCTTGCAGCAACTGGATAGAAATTATTTTCTGTTGGGAAGAAAGACAAGAAATTTTGTTACCGTTCTCTAGAAGAAAAAAGTTTTCTCTCTTTCCAAAAAGCGTGTAAATGGTACTTAAAAATGTGGGAAGATGAAAGCCACTTACCAGAACAAGTGTCTTCTCCATCAACTGCTATGCAAAACTCATGTGAGAGGTTATCAATGGAAGTGCCTCTTATCTCTCTGTTAACAGAACCAAGAAAGGAGAAAATCCCTGCCATCACTCAGAAATGGAGATTCTGACATTCGATCAAGTAAAAAAAGCTAGATCAGCGGCACCTTCTTCCTCTAATCAAACACCTCGAACTTTTTTATCTTGGTTGATAGACAATAATGTGGTCCTGCCACGCGCTAAGGTAGAATATTGCAGAAAGAAGTATGGTAATCTAATAGCTAAAGGGTGGATAACTCGTGAAGGAATCAAATGCTATTGCTGCCAAAAAAAATTGGCTCCGAACCCCCGACTTTAAAGTCTGGCTCCGCCTCTGTTGGGATTACGGTATCTCTTGTGTAATGTTATATTGTCTTTCTTTTTCTTAATCTTCACTCAAAAAGCTAATTGCTTTATTTTACATCCAATTGCTTAAAGAGGAGGTTCCAAATGGTGACTGGTTCTGCCCATGGTGTTGTTGTAAAGTGTATGTTGCGGGTAGATTTGAATACAAGCAGAGACCACTTTAAAGATAACTTCATTCTCATTTGTTTTGAGTGTGATCATAAGTGTGAGTAGCTGTTTGATCTTTCACTTATGTTCTAACAACGTTTTGTAACATCTCCTGTATAATCCCGTGACAATTTTGTGCTCAGGTAGATAGAATTGTGTGCTATGTGTTGGGTTCAAAGTGTATATGAAGTGTGAATGGAAAATGGAAAATGGTGGAGGAAAGGAAACACCAAATTTAGAAAGTGTACTCAAAATTAAAAAATTCACTTATTCTCCCACATTGGTGGGAGAAGGGAACTTTGGAGTGTTTATAATAAGAACACTTACTCTACATGGGAAGTGAGGAAAGAAATAACAGACGCCTTGTGCCATCGTTGTCGCTCGCTTGGCTCTGGATGAGATCTACTTCCTTGGGAAAAGTTTATTTGACGGAAATAAAGAAATCCAGACAGAAATCTAATACGAAAATACAAAACCCAGTAAAATATTTTCTGATTTTGGTACTCCATTTATACATGCATGCAGAAGTTTGAAACAGTGTTTCGAACTGATACACTGTTTCTATTTTGACTAAACTAATGCAGATTTTCGAAACAGTATTTCCTGCACTGATACATTGGTTCAAACAGATGCAATCCTTCATCGAAGTGATGCAATGTTTTGAACTGGTGCATTGTTTTGTGAAAGGGTGTACTATTTCAGCAAAAATATTGCACCGTTTTGGCTAAACAGACATTCATTTGCAGAAGAGTCACATCTCTAAATTTAGCCACTGCCACCTTTTCAAAGAGGCATGTTATGGCTATAAAAACCTGCTTTCTTCCACAGTTTTTGATACGAAATTTCAGAATAAAAAATACTCTTCTTGTCTTCAAAAATTCTGTGTGATCATTCAAACTGTTGAGTGCGTTCGACGAGTACAAATATTTGATGTACCGCTATATTTGGATTGAAGACCATTTTATCCTAGGAGGAAAAATTCCATAACCTCGGGTACAGTGAGGGGAATTGTTTCCTTAAGGAAACTCCATGAATTCGGACGACTTGGCCTTATTTCTATTTCATCTATTTCCTGAAAAAATAAAACACGCATCATCGAAAGGTCATTTTGATCTTGTGTTGAGGTTATTTGATATACTTCATTGTGTTCTTCTTTATACTTGAACTCTAGTTGAAGTTGTTGTTCTGCATATACAGATTCTGCGTACCCATATAAGGAAATAACAATATGTGTGTGTACTTCTTTACGGATTAAAAATTGATTCAATGTAGAGCATGCTCGGCGCGTGAGAAGAAAATGTCCTTGAGAGCTGGATACTTTTCCTGAAGGAAATTTGTTTTGTGACACAGATGTGAGCTGGTAATGGAAGCATGCTTTCCTTACAGGACATTTTAAATGTGTTGATCAGAAGCTTATGAATGCACTTCTAGGAAAATTCACATGAAAAACCTCGAAAACGAATAAGCATCAAAAACTAAAAAAAGAAAAAGTGATACAGGATGCATAGTGTGTAGTGCATATTTTGTCATGGTAGTAGGCACAAATAGTGTGTCGTACAAGGACCCACAACTAGATTGGCGTGGACTCTCCCACATGTTACCTGAATGTGGCATATTGGGAGTCACATTAATCATTGCGGAATCGATATTATCTTTTCCTTCTAGGTTGTTAGATATTCTTATTACAATAGGGGAGCTCACCAAGTGGTAATAAGCATGCATGGTGTGTCGTTTAGGGACCCATCCTAGAATGTCGTGCAAACTCCCACATGTTTCCTTAAATATGACATACTGGGAGTAGCATTAATTGTCGCGACCGCTAATTTATTCGAGTCCCCACTTCTATTTTGCACAAAAGCAAAAACCTCGAACCGAAAAAGCACTAAATTCAAGAGTGAAACAGCCAAAATCAAAAACTAAAAAAGCACTAAGTAATGAAAATTCACATAAACAAACCTCGGGAATAAATATGCACTGAAAACTAAAAAAGGAAAAGTGGTGTAAGATATATAGCGTCATGCATGTTTTTGTCGTGATAGTAGGCACACATAGAGTGTCGTGCAGGGACCCGCACCTAGAATGCCAAGCAGGCTCCCACGCATTGCCTAAAATATGACATATTTGGAGTCATATTAATTATTGTGATTCCCTATTTGTTTGAGTCACCACTTTTATTCTGCATAAAAGCAAAATCACTCAAATGAAAAATGTTGCTCTAGCTAAAAACTTAAACCAAAAAAGTACTAGATTCAAAACAGAAATAACCAAAGATGAAACTGAAAAAACAATAAATTCAAGAAAGAAATGACCAAAATTGAAAATTGAAAAAGCACTAAATTCAAGAAAGAATTGACCAAAATCGAAAATAGAAAAAAAAACTAAATTCAAGACAGAAACGACCAAAATTGAAAACTAAAAAAGCACTAAATTTAAGATAGAAAGGAAAAAATTGAAAACTGAAAAAAACAGTAAATTCAAGACAGAAACAACCAAAATCTAAAAATAAAAAAGCACTAAATTCAAGACAGAAACGACCAAAATAAAAAATTGAAAAGGCACTACATTCAAGACAGAAACTACCAAAGTAAAAAAAAATGAAAAAGGCACTAAATTCAAGAGAAACGGCCAAAATTGAATACTGAAAAGGCAATAAATTCAAGACAGAAACGACAAAAATTTAAAACTAAAAAAGAGTTGAATTCAAGACAGAAACGACCAGAATTGAAACCTAAAAAAGAACGGAATTCAATACAGAAACGATCAAAATTGAAATCTGAAAAAGAATGGAATTCAAGACAGAAATGAACAAAATTGAAAACTGAAAAAGAACGAAATTCAATGCAGAAGTGACCAAAATTGAAAGCTGAAAAAGCATGAAATTCAAGATAGAAATGACTAAATGTGAAAACTGTAAAAGCAATAAATTCAAGACAGAAACGACCAAAATTTGAAATTGAAAAGGCACTAAATTCAAGACAGAAACGACCAAAATCGGAAACTAAAAAAACACTAAATTCAAGACTAAAACGGCCAAGATGAAAACTGAAAAGCACTAAGCATTGAAAGCTGACGTGAAAAACGTCGGGATTGAATATGCATTGGGATTTAAAAAGGGAAAAGTAATACATGATGTCTAGCATGTCGTTGCTCCAACTAAAAATGCACTATCTTTAAGACTAAAATAGCCAAAATAATAAATTGAAAAGCACTAAGCTTTGAAAGTTCGCATGCAAACCTTGGGACTGAATATGCATTGGAAACTAAAAAAGAAAAAGTTATACATGATGTCTAGAGTGTTGTTGCTCAAACTAAAAATAAAAATACTAAATTCAAGACAAAAACGGCCAAGATAAAAAATTGAAAAACACTAAGCATTGAAAGTTTACACGAATATGCATTGGAAACTAAAAAAGAAAAAGTAATACATGATGTCTAGCGTGTTGTTGCTCAAACAATAAAAGCACTAAATTCAAGACTAAAATGGCCAGGATAAAAAATTTAAAATACTAAGCTTTGAAAGTTCATGTGCAAACCTCGGGACTGAATATGCATTGAACATTATAAAAGAAAAAGTGATACATGATGTTTAACATGTCGTTGCTCAAACAAAAAAAAGAACTAAATTTAAGAACAAAATAGCCAAGACAAAAAACACAAAAACACTAATTATTGAAAGTTCAGGTGAAAAACATCATTATTAATTATGCATTGGAAACTAAAAACGGAAAAGCAATACATGATATCTAGCATGTCGTTTCTTAAACTGAAAAAGCACTAAATTCTAGATTAAAACAACCAACATAAAAACTATAGAGTACTAAGCATTGAAAGCTCACATGAAAAACCTCGGGAGTGAATATGCATGGGAAAATAAATAAGGAAAAGTAATACATGAGTAGAAATGACCAAAATCAAAAATTGAAAAGGCACTACTTAAAAGACCGAAACAACCAAAATAGAAAAATGAAAAAGGTACTAAATTCAAGAGAAACGGCCAAAATTGAATAATATAAAAACACTAAATTCAAGACAGAAACAACAAAAATTAAAAATTGTCAAAGAATTGAATTAAAGCCAGAAACGACCAAAATTGAAAAATGAAAAAGAACGGAATTCAAGACAGAAATGACAAAAATTGAAAACTGAAAAAGAACGGAATTCAAGACAGAAACGACCAAAATTAAAAATTGAAAAAGAACGAAATTCAATACAGAAATGACCAAAATTGAAAACTAAAAAAGCACTAAATTCACGACAGAAAGGACCAAAATCGGAAATTGAAAAGGCACTAAATTCAAGATAGAAATGACCAAAATCAAAAACTAAAAACACACTAAATTTAAGACTAAAACGGCCAAGATAAAAACTGGAAGCACTATGCATTGAATGTTGACGTGAAAAACACCGAAATTGAATATGCACTTGAAACTAAAAAAAGAAAAGTAAAACATGATGTCTAGCTTGTCGTTGCTCAAACTAAAAATGCACTAGATTCAAGACTAAAATGGCCAAAATAAAAAAACTGAAAAGCACTAAGCTTTGAAAGTTTGTGTGCAAACCTCGGGACTAAATATGCATTGGAAATTAAAAAAGAAAAAGTGATACATGATGTCTAGTGTATCGTTGCTCAAACTTAAAAAACACAAATTAAAGACAAAAATGACCAAGTTAAAAATCTGAAAATCAGTAAGCATTTAAAGTTTACGTAAAAAACGTCGGGATTGAATATGCATAGAAAACTAAAAAAGAAAAAGTAATACATGATGTCTAGCGTGTCGTTGTTCAGACTAAAAAAATACTAAATTCCAGAAAAAACTGGTCAAGATAAAAAAACTAAAAAGCACTAGGCATTGAAAGTTTACGTGAAAAATCTTGGGATTGAATATGAATTGGAAACTAAAAAGGAAAAAGTAATGCATAATGTCTAGCGTGTCGTTGCTCAAACAATAAAAGCACTAAATTCAAGACTAAAATGACCAAGCTAAAAAACTTAAAATTATATAACCTTTGAAAGTTCATGTGCAAACCTCGGGACTGAATATGCATTGGAAACTAGAAAAGAAAAAGTTATACATGATGTCTACCATGTTGTTGCTCAAACAAAAAAAGAACTAAATTCAAGAATAAAATGGCTAAAATGAAAAAATTGAACAGCACTAAGCATTGAAAGTTCACGTGAAAAATGTCAGGATTAATTATGCACTGGAAACTAAATAAGGAAAAGTAAAACATGATGTCTAGCATGTCATTTCTCAAACTAAAAAAACACTAAATTCTAGACTAAAACAACCAATATAAAAACTTTAAAGTACTAAGCATTAAAATTTCGTGTGAAATACCTCAGGATTGAATATGCATTGGAAAATAAAAAAAGAAAAGTAATACATGATGTCTAGCGTGTCGTTGCTCAAATTAAAAAAGTACTAAATTTATGACTAAAATGGCCAAGATAAGAAACTGAAAAGTATTAAGCTTTGAAAGTTCACATGCAAACCTCAGGACTGAATATGCATTGAAAACTTAAAAAAAAGTGATATATGATGTTTAGAGTGTCATTGCTCAAACTAAAAAAGAACTAAATTCATATCTAAAATTGCCACCATAAAAAAACTGAAAAACACTACGCATAGAAAGTTCACGCGAAAAACGCCGGGACTAAATATGCGTTGGAAACTAAAAAAGAAAAAGTAATACATGATGTCTAGCGTGTCGTTACTGTCACACCCCTTTTTAATCGAAGAATATTTCATTTTTAAGTTCGTAAGGGCTTTTATTATTAAAGTGACAAAAATGAAGATTTGTTTCGGAAAGGATTATTTACATTCAAAACTCAGAGTCACCACTTGGCATAATCGGGTGTGACAAGTCACCATTGAAATTCTTTTTTCAAAACGGATTTGACTCTAAAATTGATCTGCGAGCAGAGATTCCAGCTAAGAAATTCTGTTGATCGAGGGGAAGGTGTTAGGCACCCCTCGATCCCGTGGTTTGACAATGGTCACTTGGTGGAGCGTATCGGCTAATTTAACATTATGAATATATAAACCACAAAAAAACACACAAAACAATCAAATAAACAAAAAAAACAAAATAAATCCCAAATTATAGTGTCTAGTCCGGTTATTACAACCCAAAATAAAAATGGTACAGAAAAGTAAACCTATACTAATCTATTCTACGCTCCAATGCCTTACCCGATGCCTCAGGACTTGATCACGAGCCTCCTCTGCATACATGATAATTCGAGGCATTCCCTGAATATATCAATACAAATCTCTCAGGGCATTCCCAAGCCAAATGGGTGCAATTTCAATTTTTGGGTGATATAATGGAATGAATCATTCACACACATATTCAAACACTCAATAACAAATCGTTATTCCTGAATTTACCTACCCAGACTGCCATTTGCCTGCCAATTTCATCCTACCATGATACTATCACGTTCTAACAACATTCACGCATAAACCAAATTAAACCAAAATCAGTGAATCTTAATCCATCCAAATTCAACCTCTTATCAATTTCTCAATTTCGCCCCGAATTTTCTCTTATACATCAATGTTTCATACAAAGAAATTATCCAAATCCATGTTAACATCAAACTAATATTATGATTAATTATTCACGGATAAAAAATATCAAATATCAACAAGATCATCCAATCACCAACCAACAATGCACAATCTTTGCATCAATGCACCAAATCAAAACGAAACGAAAAGAGAAAGTCAAAGAAATGGACCTGAAGTTTCGATTTTAATATATCGAAGATAATACTGCACTTGGAAAACCTTAATTTTAACCTCGACACGACACAAAATCCAACTTAAATCAAATCCCCAGCTTTCGAACCCAAATTCCCAGAAAAAATATAACGATCAAGATGCTAAAACTGAAATCACGACCAATACCCAAACTAATATAAAAAATTCGTAGGATCGAGTCAAATCGAGCGAGTTCGACAGCGAGAAGTGAACTCCGGTGAATTTTGGAATGCTTTTGATGTTTTTCCGGCGATTGTGTCACCGGAGCGGTAACTAGAAATGCGACCTCTATCCCTTCCTCGATTCTAAATCGTGGATCTCTCTCTCATAGATCTCTTAGTTCTCTCTCAGGCTATTTTTCTCCCACTTTGATGTGTGAGTGTGCAGTGAGGTCTACATGTTGATGAAGTCAATGCTCATTGTGCATTTATATCATCGTGAAGAAGATTGCCCCAAATTCTCTCTATATATGTGTTTTTTAGTGTGTGTCTATGAGTTAATTTTGTGTGTATTTGATGGGAATTGTGAGTAAGTATGTTGTAGAGAAGATGATTGTGAGTGTGTGATTGTTGAGTGAATTGTTGATGGTATTTGTGAATATGTACTGTGTTGTTGAACAAAAAAAATGGGAGACGATGTGTGTATCTATGAGGGAGTGTATTGCGTGTGCTTGTGCTCTGATGTGAACAAAGAAAAAAGTATGAATGGAGTATGTGTATATATGTTCTGTATCTTCTTAGGGAATAAAACATGTTTGGGGGGTAAAAGGTAGGGGTAGTGGGGTAAGGTTGGTGCGTGGGTGAGTTGGTTAAGATAAGATTTGTTAGGATAAGGGAATATTATGGATTTAATTTGTCAGGTATTTATTGAAATTTTATTATTTTTTATATTTTTGTGGGGTATAATCACTTGGGTGAGGGTGTGAGGTAAAAATGGATGAATTGGGCTTTTGGGAGGACAAAATTAAGTGTCTACATCATGCCTCTTTTTGGGTGTATACACAAAGTATTTTCAAACAAAAAAGTAGACAACGAGATCAAATTTCTACCCGACCATTATTCAAGAAAAGACACAGAAGGAAGAAGGACAACCGAGTTAGGGAGTCGAGTGAGGTCCCATCGAAATTTCAATCTACGGCTCTGTCATTACATAAAAAATAAAAATTACGAGTTAAAACATAAATAAAATTACAAAAGTCCTATCTATGCAACTCTTCTTGACTTTTGACTTGCTATTTCATCACTATTCTTTAAGTAGGTTCCTGACTTGCAATTTCTTCAACTTGTTGCTTGACTTTCAATTTCTTCACCCTCTTCTCTAGGCAGGCTCCTGACTTGCTATTTTTTAATCTATTTACTTTTAATTGTGTCACCTTGTTGCTTGACTTTCATATTATTTACTTTGTTGCTTCACTTTTCAATTTTTTTACTTTGTTGCTTTGACTTTCAACTTATTCACCTTGTTGTTTGACTTTGAACTGCTTCGTCCTTTTCTTCAGGAGGGCTCCTGACTTGCGATTTCACCACTCTATTCTCGACTTTCCATTTCATCATCCTGTTCTACAAGCGGGCTCCTAAAATCACAACAAAACTAAAAAGAAAATTATTCCAAACAAAGATTATTATAAAGAAATTTTATTTGCCAGAAAAGTATAGTTTAAAACAATAGAAATTAAATTTTGTGCCCCAGTTGTTCATCAGAGGACTTTTGTGATAGTCACATCATAACTACTTACATGTTTCAATGATGAATCAAGACTCTGAACAAGAAATGCATCTCTTGAGAGTATAATTAAATGACCAAGACTAGAAAGTGTGTCTCCTAAAAATTAAGTGAGGAATTCTGATTAGAAAGTGTGTCTTCTAGAAATAAAAGTTAAAACTTAAAATGTGTGCTACCTGACAAATGAAAAGTGACAAGGAAGTGCATCTCCTAAAGGTTAAGTTCAATGACTTGACTAGAAAGTACATCTTCTAGGAATCAAGGGGAATGACTCGACCAAGAAGTACATCTTCTAGGAATCAATAGGACTGACTCAACCAGAAAGTACATCTTCTAGGAATCAAGGGGGTTAACTCGACCAGAAAGTACATCTTCTAGGAATCAAGGGGGATGACTCTACTAGGAAGTACATCTTTTGGGAATCAAGGGGACTGACTCGACTAGGATGTACATCTTATAGGAATCAAGGGGACTGACTAGACTAGGAAGTACATCTTCTAGGAATTAAGGCTTAAGTTAGGAAGTGCATCATCTAAAAAGAAAAATTCAAATTACCCAATCAAGGAAGTGTGCATCTCCTTACTAATGTTGCTTGAATTATCAAAATAAGGAAGTGTGTCTCCTTACCAATGCCACTTGAATTGCCAAAACAAGAAAGTGTGTCTCCTTACAAATGTTGCTTGAATTATCCAGACAAGGAAGTGAGTCTCCTCACAAATGTTTCTTGAGTTGCCCAAATAAGAAAGTGCATCTCATCACAAATGATGCTTTAGTATCCAAAACAAGGAAGTGCGTCTTCTTACAAATATCACTTGAATTACCTAAATAAGGAAGTGCATCTCCTTACAAATGTCACTTGAATTACCAAAACAAGGAAGTGCATCTCCTTAAAAATGTTGATTGAATTATCCAGACAAGGAAGTACGTCTCCTCACAAATATCACTTGAATTACCCAAATAAGGAAGTGTGTCTCCTTACAAATGCTGCTTCAATTATCCAGATGAAGGAATGGGTCTCTTTACAAATTTCTCTGGAATTATACAAATAAGAAAATGTGTCTCCTTACAAATGTTGTTTGAATTATACAGACAAGGAAATGCATCTCCTTACAAATGCTGCTTGATTTACCTAAACAAGGAAGTGTGTCTCCTCACAAATGTTGCTAGAATTACCCAAACAAGGAAGTGTGTCTCCTTACAAATGTTGCTTGAATTTTCCCAAACAAAGAAGTGCGTCTTCTTAAAAATGTCTCTTGAATTATCCAAACAAGGAAGTGTGTCTCTAAAGGGTCAAGTGGAATGACTCAACTAGAACATACGACTTCTAGGAGTGAAGGTTCAATTTAGGAAGTGCATCACCTAATAAATCAAACCTAGATTACTTAGATAAGAAGGTGCATCTCCTAGGAGTTACGTGGAAGGAATCAACTAGAAAGTACGACTTCTAAAACTTCAATTTAGGAAGTGCATCACCTAATAAATGAAACCTAGATTACTCAGGTAAGGAGGTGCATGTACTAGGGGTTAAGTAAAAGGACTCAACTAGAAAGTTCGACTTCTAGGAGTGAAGCTTCAGTTTTGGAAGTGCATCACCTAATAAATGAAACATGGATTACTCAGATAAGGAGGTGCATCTCCTAGGGGTTAAGTGGAATGACTCAACTAGAAAGTGCGACTTCAAGGAGTGAAGGTTCAATTTAGGAAGTGCATCATATGATAAATGGACCTGAATCATCCGAACAAGGAAGTGTGTCTCTTAGAGATATTAGATGATGAATTTTTACCATGGTTTTGATTACTAAACATGTGTAGCAATATTATCTCCTGTATTTGTGGAAGTGAGGCATTACAGCCTGTGATATTTAGACTCTGAAGTCCTTGATTTGAAGGTAACGTGTTTCCTGTTTTGTCAAAGAAAATTTGTAAGTTTAAAAACATGGTGGCTGGTTTGTGGCTTTAGCTTTCGAATAAATAGCTCTTGCCCCTGTCACATTTAACCTTGCTTCCAACTATTAGCATATATCATTGACATGCTGCACTATTAACCAAAATTCAAATTATCAAGAGTGACTCTGAAATAAATACAGTATCTCTGTTTTGCCATGATTCTCAGATAACCCTTCTGAGCCTTGATATTTTCATGATTTCCCAGACTTATTTGTTGCCAAAACTTTATGTATTCTTTATTTCGGCTAACAAATATGTCTCTTTCATATGTTGTCTTTTATCTTGCTTTATGCAATTGAAGAAGCTGGTAGCCAGTTTTGAAATATTTTCTCACTTATTTTGATATATACTTGACTCATAGACAAGAGAAAAATGACAATGACTTTTATTTGTACAACTGACTCAAGAAAATAAAATAAAAATAAAGATAAGAAAGAAGAGACAATGAATGTCCCCATTTGAAACAAAGAAATAAAAACTTTATCTACAAAAGACAGTCAACTCTAATGATTATGCCATGAATTTTGGATTAAGCTTCCTGATCTTTCCATCCAAATATTCTACCAATTGTTGTTGAGTTAATGGCCTTGGAACGGAGTTGTTTTCTTAGGTCAATTGAATTTAAGACCTCATTCGGCTAGTGACACCTTGAAGGGCTTTTGCCAACAACCCTCTCTCATTTTCTTTTTCTCAGTTCATCATTGTTTTATGGTATCTGTGAGGGTTTTTCACCATTGATACTCTCTCATTTTTGTTCTCTCAGCTTACCATTTTTATATGGTGTCCGTGAGGGTTTTACACCAATGAGACTCTCTTATTTTCATTTTTCTCAACTCACATTCATCTTACAGTTCTCATGATGGTTTTCATCGATAAGAATCTCTTAGTTTTATCTCTCTCAACCTACCATCACCTTATGGAGCCCGTGAGGATTTTCACCAATAAGACTCTCTCATGATGACATGAGGCTCAAATGACACTTGCAGTGGGGAAGGACTTACAACTTTTGGAATCTACTCAAACAATGAGGATTAACTCATGCCCCAGTTTCTTTGGTTGGGTGACTAAATTATTTAATCAGTTAGACCTAGCCCAGAGTAAGGCAGCCTACGTATCTAACCCCTGAGAGAGCAGAATTAGGTCACACATTAGTTCTAGTAGCTTATTCTTTCTTTTGATCTGATTTTTCTTTCTTTTTTTTCTTTTATTGGCTTTTTTTCTCTTTGGGACTTTTCTGAATTTATCTTTTTTGACACTCTCCTCTTTTTCTTTCTTTTTGGACAAATTTTTTCTCTATTTTTTTTTAAAAAAACTTTTCTAACTCTACTCTTTTGCTCCACACCTTTTCTTTTGAGCTTTGTTGACTCCATCTTCATTCCAAAAGAAGGTTATGAAAGAAAATAGAACTAAAGCTCAAATAGGGTAAACAAAGGATGACATGATGTTTGGATAGCAGAAAAGAAATGCCTTCGTCATATCAATCCTTGAAAATGCAAGTACATATCATCAAATATGAAAGTGGGAGATGAAGATCATATATGAATTTTTTAGCACTAACTTTAACTGAGCCTGTGCATCACTACTTCTTCTGTACTTTGCTAGCAAACAACTCTACCTTTGTTGTACATTCCTCATGTTGTACGACTCATGACTTTGTGAAGCTGATTTTATTTCTGTTCCTTTTGAAATAGGATCGCACATTCACTATTTGACCTAATTAAGATATGTCTTTTAATTGATTACCAAGTTATGCTCATGATTCTCAAAATAATTGCCTAAATTTTAAAATAAGGCTTAAACTTGATCACCAAATGCCTCAACACTCTATCTATTTTCTCAGATGCTCTCGTTTTCTAACCTTAACCCTCTGATTCAATGTTCATGCTTAAACTGGATTTTAAGATCTGGCTAAAAATTCTGCTAGCCTGTCATATCACTAGAATCAACATAAAATGTGCTATGTAAAGAAAACAAAAAAGCAATATATATTTAAAACACAAAGGAAAAAAGGGACACTTCATTTAATTAAAATGAAAGATAGAAGAGTTTGAACATAATGACAAAGGGACAAAACAAGATAGATCCCGAACTACAACTCTGAAATAATTTGGATAAAAAAATAAAACAAAACAAACTACCAGGACACTTTCTAATAGGGAGAGGGGTGACTTCTCAATTGCTCAGCCTAACATCATAGCCACGGGTTTTCGTATCAGCATGACTAGAGCTTTCCTCACTATCAATGTTTTGCACCACTATCAATTTGTCTTGAATTATCTTTTCAATTTCTCTTTTCAAAGAACAACAATCTTCAATACTGTGACCCTGAACATCAGAATGATATGCACACTGTATATTAGGATCGAAAGTTCTTGAATGCGGGTCAGGAGTATTCCCAAGGAGAGTAGTGATCATGTCCTATTGTACTAATCTCTGGAATAAACTGGCATACGACTCTCCAATTAGTGTGAATATATCTATCGACTTCTCTCTTATTTCATTATTCGACTTGGATCAAAAATCATGCCTAGTAGAGCTTTGGTATGTTTGTGAAGTTGGAGGATGACTCTGCGGGATTGGTGCATGCTATTGTGGGTAAGAAGGGAACTGAATATATGGTCTTTTATTGTATACTGGATATGAAGGTGGGAGAATGGGGGTATAATGGATTTTGGGAGTGATTCTATGGAGCTTGAGTATAAATTTGGGTTGGAGCCTAAGGGTAACGACGATGTGGTCTTCTTGACCGTGGCCGCTGTCCAACTACAATAGCAGATGTATCATTCTCATTCTTCTTCTCCCTAACACTTCCTGAACCTTTTTGAATTTCTTCAGTAGTTGCTTTCAATGTTGCAGAACTCACAATACGATCGGTCTTAATTCCATCCTCTATCATCACTCCTATTTTAAGAACCTCAATAAATGGCTTGCCTAATGCAGGTAACAAGTGTTGATAATATGTTTCATCCTGCGCTTGAATAAGCACCCCTTCTAGCTTGCTTTCTTTCATTAGCAGTTTCACCTTAGCAGCTTATGCATGCCATCTAATCGCATACTCCCTAAAACTCTCAGTATTCTTCTTTTTCATACTGGTTAGGGATTTTTCGTCAGTGATAAATTCAATGCTACAAGATTGCCATGTCCATCATACTTCTCAAACTTTAGTATTTTAAAACCAAGAGGGAGATGAACACCTGGAAATATGCACAGATCTTTATATGAGACACTTTTAAACCCCCCCAATTCCTTGGAGGTCTTTTATATCCTATTCCAAACTTCTCAATTTTCTGGTCATTTCCTCTTGTTCTTCTGTTATAACAGGATTCCCAGTGCTAAAAGGAAATTCAGGCGGTTGAGTGTATCCATAAGGACCAGTCGACTTAAATGTGGGTTCAATAGCATGATGTTGATCAGGAAAAATATTGAATACAGGCTCTCTTGCAGAGTAGGGAGGTATAATCGATGGATAAACCTCAAAAGTAGGATCTTTGGGTGGGGGTGATTCTGTTAAAACATGAACAACAGGTGGAGTCGAGTATGTGGTAGTTTTGTATTGAGGAGCTTGGAGAGGAATATTGGAAGCATTTGGATAGTGTTGCCTCGGAGTAGTCTTTGATGAATGTTGTGGCGTGTCAACAAAAATGGGAAATTGTGCTTGAGACACGGGAGGCAAGCTAGAAAGATATTCCAAATTATCGGTGGGAAATGGAGGAGGTGGCAACACGTTAGCCCAAGCTCGATGCATTTCTATCATTTGCCACCTTAGTTTCCGAATCTCTTCACTAGCTCCTAAATTTTCATTCCCTGAACTCCCTATCTAATTAGTGACAACAAACTCGGTATCCTTGTTGGCCATATCTTTCCCTTCAACTTGGTGCAATATGGAGGACCATCCAAAAATGCCACAAATCAACCACCTTAAACTAACTGAGCAATTGAAACAACAAAGGAGTTAGAATGCAACACTTTTCACAAACTCTTTTTCTTTTCGTCTTCTTTTTTAAAAGATCACCGAACCCAAGAAGGGCACCTACGTATCTCACTCCCAAGTGAGGAGAATCAGGTATGCATAGTTCATGAAGTTTGGTCACAAAATGACCAATCTACTCTCTTTCTTTCTTTCTTTTTTGAAACTTTGAGAAGAAAAGAAAATAATAAATTGTCAAAAGAATTGACAATAATCTTTTTGCATTTTTCATGTTTAAACTCTCTATACAAAATGAAATCTATGATTACCAAAGAATTTTTTTTTTTGGATTCTTGATTTTTTAATTTCATACAAAAATGAAACTTGAAACCATTAAAGGAAAATATTTTTGTAGTTTTCTTTTAAAGATGTATATGAAACACCTACTCAAAAGGAAGAGTGAAGAAAATCTTTTTGGACTTTTTTAATAAGATCTTTGAACCAACAATAGGCTGCCTACGTATCTCACTCCCAAGAAAAATAAATCAGGGGTGCGTAGTCTGTCCAGATTGGACAATTATAGATTAAACAACTAACTGGACCTAACTTAGGAGATACGACCAAAGACAAACCTTGAACAACATCAAAAAATCTTTTAGGGGTTTTAATTAGACACTTCACATAAAATGACACCAACAACTATGAAAGAAAAATCGTTTTGGTATTTTCATTTTATGAAATGGACACAAGTACTACCATTTTAGAAATTCCATTGATAAAAACTTCTAAAGAAAATATTTTTAAAATTTTTGAATTATGAACACATGCTAAAGGAGATAACGGGAAAATCTTTTTGAGGTTTTTGTTTTTTGAGTAAATGCATGAAAAAGGTAAGAAAATATTTTTTGAAAAATAAAAGTCATAAAGAACTCTAAAAATACTACAAAACTCTTCTTTTTTTCACTACTTTTTTTTCAACAATTTCTTGCCTACACACTTTACTAGAACACATGCTTTTGCCCAAATCAGTATGTCAAATGACCCGTTACCCTAAAAAATGCAATATTTTTCACGTAGGGATGCTTTAGAGGTGAGTCTCCTACAAAGGACCAAGTGGATCCCGTTAGGTCTCAATATGATGCAGATAAGTATGACCTAATGGCTGACCTATGCTGGGGTTCACTAACAAGGCTGTTCGGGGGAGCGTATGGTCGATAGTGACTGCTTTAGCTTTTCACCCACTCCATACCAGCCGACGACTCCCCCTCCTAAGATAAGGGTGACTCAACTAGAGGTCGTATACATAACGTATACTACGGACTTGTTTCAGAAAGAATTGACTCGAGTTATCGAAATGATGTCAGATATAAAGCGGTAACACCTAAGATGAAAAACAATAAACACCTAGCTCGTAGGCACTCAAAGATGATAAAAAAAAAGAACAAACAGTAACACAAACAACGTCCATACACCCACAATGCCAAACTAAGCCGATATAACTCCAAAATAAGCTCGAATTCTTAAAAACATCCCCAGTAGAGTTGTTAAAGTTGTTACACCCCTTTTTAATCGAAAAAGATTTCATTTTTAAGTTCGAAAGGGTTTTTATTATTAAAGTGACAAAAATGAAGATTTGTTTTGAAAATTATTATTTACATTCAAAACTCATAGTCGCCACTTGGCATAATCTGGTGTGCCAAGTCACCATTGAAAATCCTTTTTCAAAATAATTTTGACTCTAAAAATGATTCGCGAACAGTGATTCCAGCTAAGGAATTCTGTTGACCGAGGGAAAGGTGTTAAGCACTCCTCGGTCCCGTGGTTTGACCACGGACTCTTGGTGGAGCGTATCCGCTAATTTGACATTATTAATACATAAACCACACAAAAATACACAAAACAATCAAACAAACAAACAAACAAAACAAATCCAAAATTATAGTTTCCAGTCCGATTATTACAACCCGAAATAAAAAAGGTACTGAAAAGTAAACCAATACTAATCCTAAACTCCGCTCCAATGTCATACCCGATGCCTCGGGACTTGATCACGATCCTCCTCTGCGTACATGATACTTCGAGGCATTCCCCGGATAAAACAATACAAATCCCTCAGGGCATTCCCCTGCCAAATGGGTGCAATTTTAATTTTTGGGCAATAAAATAGAACGAATCATTCACACACTTATTCAATACTCAACAAATCGTTATTTCTGAATTTGCCTGCCCAGCCTACCATTTGCCTACCAATTTCATCCTATTATCATACTATCACATTCCAACAATATTCATGCTTAAACCAAAATTAGTGAATCTTAATCCGTCCAAATTCAGCCTTTTATCAATTTCTCAATTACACCTCGAATTTCCTCTTATACATCAATGTTTCATACAAAGCAATTATCCAATTTCATGTTAAAATCAAATTCATATCATGATTATTTATTCGCGAATAAAAAATATCGAACATCAACAAGATCATCCAATCACCAACCAACAATACACAATCATAACATCAATGCACCAAATCAAAATAAAACAAAAAGGGGGAGTCAAAGAATTGGACTTCAAGTGTTGATTTCAATATATCGGAGATAATACTGCACCCGAAAAACCTCAATTTAAACCTCAACACGACACAAAATCCAACTTTTGAAATTAAATTCACAGAAACAATATGAAGATTAAGACGCCAAAACTAAAATCACGAGCAATACCCAAACAAGTATACAAAATTCGCAGGATTGAGTCAAATCGAGCAAGTTCGACGGCAAGAAGTGAATTTCGATAACCAGAAATGCAACCTCTATCCCTTCCTTGATTCTAAATCATGGATCTCTCTCTCACACTCGCAGATCTCTCTATTCCCTCACAAACCATTTTTCTCCCACTTCGATGTGTGTGTTCAGTGAGGTTTGCATGTTGATGGAGTCAATGCTCACTTTACATTTATATCATCATGAAGAAGATACCCCCTAATTCTCTTTCTATCTGTATAATTATTTGATGGGAATTGTGAGCGAGTGTGTTATGGAGAAGATGATAGTGAATGTGTAATTGTTGTGTGGATTGCTGATGGTATACATGAATATGTACTGTGTGTACTGTGTTTGATACAAGATTGACCAAGAACACACAAAACACACACTCAAAATAGTCCACAAGTTCTAGAGAACCGAGGACCCTTTGAGTGACCCCTCTCGGATTCAAGATCTACAATAAGAACACAATCTAATGAGGTGATTAACACCTATTTTCAGCGGACAACAAACTAGATTAAAAATACGAGAATGAAGAACACGAAGAATAATAACAATATTATTAAGAACAGAAAACACACGGCTACAAGAAATAAAAGGATAGATAAATAGACTACACAATGATGTAATCTTAAGAACCCAAGAGCCTATTCCACTCTTGGACCCTTAATACCACACAAAATGATTTGCCTATCTCTTATGTTGAAACAAGAGGGACCTCAATCTCCAAAGCATCCAACGTTTCCAAACTTAAATCCAATACGAGTGATTCCACACTCAAGTTGATTTCCCTAGTTACTATGTTTCGACCATAAGGCCATTCTCTCAATAGAGGGTATTTCAATGTTACAACTTTCAATATTCAATCAAAACTAAGTAGTAAATGACCTAAAATATTCTATTTATAGAAGGTTACAAAAATAGTGTGAATAGTCCAAAAGACCTCTTAGTCAAATGCTTCACTTTAGGCTACCATGGAGTGTAGAATATGGACTGTTTTTGGAGCCTATTTAGGTCCACTTTTGCACTTCATTTGAATACTCCAAGTATCGGGTTCAATACATCACACATATGTCCACCTTCGTGGTCGTACTCATATCCTCCTCCCCTTCTTAAAAAGGATTCAACCTTGAATCCATACCTTGCAAAATCAAAGAGGAAACAAACAAGCACACATCCTCATGGTATGAGGGTTAGAGTTAGCAAAATAAACTATTAGCATTATCGTGCCACGGTGGTACACACTTGAAGTACAACCAAGGATCCTTTGTGTTAATTATGAAAAGCGTTTGTACAACATCACAAAGGAAAGGGCTCGGATTAAGACCAAGAAATAAGGAACAAGAACCGAAACTACGCCTCTCATACAATGTATATCCAACAACACTATGAATATAATCATATGCATATAGGTAGTGAAGAAAGGCACCAAAGACATAATTCTCATCCAAGATGTATTCACAAGTAGGAACACACAAAGAGATAAAGGGACATTGCAAGCACGTAGGACCTCTCTTTTTCTAACCACTTCCCGAGGGAAGGCATTCCATCAAGGGAATCATACCAATAGGGAGCATAGGGAAACTACCGTGCAACAATCTAATCATAGACAATAAGTTTTCCCAAGAACTCGATTTTTCTCAACAAATGATGTTAAGCACGCTTCCAAGAGTCCGAAAAGATACTTCAATTTGTCCAACCCCATGAAGGAGAAAAGAAGCCTTTAACATCCTTGGACCCTTCCACAAACAAGAATACAACTTGACATCCCCAAGTTGTGGTTCACATAACTTAAATACAAGTTTGTCAAATATGGATGCACGGATATGAGCAACACCCCAAAGAGACAATGACATATTTTCCCTAGGGTCCTCGAGTAGACACAAACCACCATTAACATCAAAGGGATCACAATTCAAGTCACTATATTTGTCAAGCACGGGTGGGGTGTCATGAAAAGGAGTACAAGAAAAAAAAAATTCAAGGAATAATCACAATTTGGGTTTCCCAAGTAATCAAGCAAACTATGGTCATCTTCATCCGATTGACTATTCCTTTGCAAGACTACACATTCCCTACCATTAAGAGTGATCTCATTTTCCAAGAAGAGATTTCCATCTTGAGGAGGAATGTTGTCACACCATAATAGGTTAACATATAGGCCATAGCTTCCAAGAAAATACATGTCGTCAACTTCACTTGCACCACTAGGTTCATTAGGAGTGATTAGACTATCTCCAAAAAAGATATTATACCTAAAGAGTGAATGATCTAACCCGCGGACAGATTTTAAACTTTCTATCTCTAAGGAATCATTATCAAGTTTGAAAGATATGTGAAGAACATGATTAACCCTGTGAGCCAAGCACACATTAGAATCTTTACAGCAACATAGGCTCACGGGTTCACTCCCTTTTCCTTGACCAACACCTTCAATTTCTTCACTCACTTTAGATTTATTAATCACATCATACATATTCTCAAATGGTGGGAAATTTTTACACAGAAGTTGGTCAACACAATTTTCACACGACGATGTACTTTTATTCAACACAATAGCTTCAACACTAGGTGGACACAAATAGAACTTACTAGAAGAGTCGATTTGGTCATCCATAAGATCAACTAGTGCATCCACTTGCACAATATGTACATCATCCACAAGTGGTAAGGAATCAATATACTCATATGTAGGTAAGCTATTACTCATAATCAATGACTTATTAGTCACACATTCATCATTCACATGCACCAAAGTGTAAGATTTAGCTATTTTACCTTGAATTTCATGAGTATGTTCGTTTTTACCTAGGGGTGAAAGTCCTTCACAAGTTTGGGAAGCAAATTCCTTCAGGAAGCTCTCACCACAAGGTGTTTATACCTTAGGTTTTGGATTTGTTGGGATAAGCGTGGATACCAATTAGTCTTTCAATATGCCATTTCATGTCTTCAATATTGTCGATGATGCGGCCAAATGTGGCATCGAGATTGGTGGCAGCCATGGTACCTAAAAGAAAAGACAACAACGAACAACGAACAACAAAACAAATTAACTTGTTAGCTCAAAAATGCCTCACCACACTCTCACTCTCGATTTTTACCTCACACTTGGTTTCACAAGTGTTGAAAGCCGGCTTGCACTTCGCAAGTGATTGAGGGTCGAGTCTACTCTTGCACGAAATAGATTTTCATTTGAGTTGAGTCTAAGAAATTTTATTTACAAACTTGAACCAACAAGATACAACGAATTCACAAAAGAGAAAAGCACACAACAAACGCTTAACTCGAATGAACAAATCCAAAGACTAACTAACAATCTAGTAAATGAGTACTAGTTTGCCAATTAGTATTGGAACCAACGAAATTAAATCTAAGGAACAACAAAAGAAAACTAAGAAATCTGAAATTTGAGCTTAAATATGTTGTATGAACAATAAAACATGATGATGTGGCCGCCACGTATTGGTCTTGGTCCCACACAACTTTTGTTGTTCAATTTCAAGTCTTGCTCAATTTTTTGATTTGGACTTTGGTGGAATTTGTTTAAGGAGGGAAATGCAAACAAGTCTTGGAGCTCTTTTCAATTTCAAGTTTTCAAGACTTGACATTCTTGTACTTCTTCTTAAAACATGGATCCTTAAATCATGGAAAAGTGTTGGAAAGTGGTTGAGACTTGATTGATAGTCTTTGTTGGTTGTAGTATCTTTCAAGACTAACAAATAATACACCATTTTGCTTCAAATTTTTGGATTTAGCATTCACTTTATCTTCAACAATATATGAAGGTGGTGATGAACATCAAGAACAACAACAAAAACACAAAGAACTACAACAATAATCTTCAAGAACACAAACAATTTTCACACGGCCACTCCCAAATTCCACAATAACAATATCTCTAACACTTGGCCAAGACAACTACAACTTCAACAAAATGGTTCTCAAGCCAGCAATTAACAACAATATCACGTGGTCAAGATTAGAACATCAAGGAGAAACCACAAGGCCAAAATAGTCCACCACAATAATATTCAACAATAATGGGCCATGCTTATGTTCACAACAACAACATCAAAGTACAAGCTCAAATGAAGATATAGACTCAATGTGTTAGTGAGGAATCAAAACTAACACTTATATACAAAAAAGACAAGTAAAAATCTCGGCCAACAAACAACAAAAACACAATTTTGGCCAAGAACACAAAATGGACAGATTGCTCTCTTTTCTGGAATATTCATTTTTCAACTTTTTTATTTTATTTTTCAACTCTCAAGCCCAAGATTGATCTTGTTAGAACAAAGTCAAAGATGGCTCAGATATCAAATGATACGATACAACCTTGGTACGTATCAAAAACATGTTAAAAATAGTTCACAAAGAAGAGGAAAATCAGGAGCAACACAAACACAAATCTTGGGTCCAACAACAACAAGAAACAAGGTGTAACTGACACCAAAAACACTAAAAACAAAAAAAGATAAACCACAATATGATAAGGAAAACAACAATAGGATAACAACAATCCAACGATTACAAGAACAACAAGAACTAACGGTTTTCCTAGATAACACTAACTAAGACATGAAATGTAGAGATAGATAGTAAGATATACACTATAATAAGACACAAAAACCCAAACATATATTAAATCTAAGGACCCCTAAGACTTACAATAGCAATACCATACTCTTACGAAGACACGAGAGGGATTCCACCGCTCAAGGACTATCCTTCCAAGCAATACACATTCACAAGTGAGTCCACACTTATGTCCTAGTTTTGGCCTAGGGAGGCCCTCTCTCAAGAGAAGTATTCTTTCATCAATATTCAATAACTAATGAGCTAAAACCCTAGCATATTCTATTTATAGACTTATTACAATAAGTGACAAAATGACAAAAGTGCCCCTTAGTGTTAAATGAACAAAATGGAGCCCGTGGAGTGCAATAGAGGGGCGACTTTGGAGCCCTTTTAACACTTCAACTCGTGCACTCCGTAATTTGCATTCAAAATACTCAATAACGTCCACCTTCATGATCGTTCTTGTGTCAGGGAGTCACATTAACTATCGCAGCCCCTTATTTGTTCGAGTCTCTATTTTACATAGTACAAAAGCAAAACCACAAACAAAAAAGCACTAAATTCTAGATTGAAATGGCCAAAACCGAAAACTAACTATTGCAATCACATAAGCAAACCTTAAACGACAATCGACAATTTTAAATGCACTTAGTATTAACAATTCACGTGAACAACCTAGGGAATAAACACGGACTGAAAATCCACATGAGAAAACCGCAAGAATGAATACGCATTAAAAAGTGATACAATATGCCTAGCGTATCGTCCATATTTTGTTGTGGTAATAGGCATGAATGGGGTGTCATTTAGGGACCCACACCTAGAATGTCATGGAGGCTCCCACATGTTGCATTAAATATGACATATTGTGAGTCGCATTAATTATCGTGATCCCTTATTTGTTCAAGTCCCTATTTTTAAAACTAAAACAGCACTACGTATTGAGATTCATGTGAATAAACCAGAAACGACTATCGAAAACTGCAAAAGAACATAGCGTTAAAAATTCAAGTGAACAATCTAGGGAATAGAATTCGTGTTAAAAAACCTCGATATAAATATGCATTAAAAACTAAAAAAGGAAAAGTGATGCAGGATGCCTAGCGTGTCGTGCATGATTTGTTGTGGTAATCGACATGCATGGTGTGTGGTTTAGGGGCCCACCCTAGAATATCATGAAGACTCCCTCATGTTGCCTCAAATAGGACATTGGGAGTAGCATTAATTGTCGCGACCCTAATTTGTTCAAGATCCCACTTCTAGTTTGCACAAAAGCACAAACCTCAAACCAAAAAAGCACTAAATTAAAAACTGAAACGGCCAAAATCTAAAACTAAAAAAGAACTAAGTATTAAAAATTCACGTGAGCAAACCTCGAGAACAAATATGCACTGAAAACTAAAAAAGGAAATGTGATGCAAGAAATAAAGCGTGTCATGCATGTTTTATCGTGGTAGTAGCCGCGCATAGTGTGTCATAAATGGATCCACACCTAGAATGTCATGTAGGCTCCCACGCGTTGCGTAAAATATGACATATTGGGAGTCACTTTAATTATCGTGACTCCCTATTTGTTCGAGTCCCCACTTTTATTCTGCACAAAAGCAAAAAAATACAAATGAAAAATTTTCCTCGAGCAAAAAACTTGAAGAGAAAAAGCACTTAATTCATGAAAGAAATGACCAAAATTGAAAACTAAAAAAGCTCTAAATTCAAGATAGAAACGACCAAAATCAAAAACTGAAAAAGAACTAAATTCAAGACAGAAACGACCAAAATTGAAAACTGAAAATGCACTAAATACAAGACAGAAACGACCAAATTCAAAAACTGAAAAGCACTAAATTCAAGGCAGAAATGACCAAAATTGAAAACTGAAAAGCACTAAATTCAAGAGAGAAACAACGAAACTCAAAAACTGAAAAAGCACTAAATTCAAGACAAAAACGACCAAAATTTAAAATTAAAAAAGCACTAAATTCAAGACAAAAATGACCACAATGTTAGCCCATATGTTATTGGGCCTTTAGTTTATGGACCTTTAGGTTATTGGCTATGTATATATAGCCTCCTTTTGGTTTAGTCAGTTTTTATGCTTTTCAGATTATATTGAAAACCTTAGCCTTTCTTTCTTTCAATAAAGTTCTATTAACATGGTATCAAAGCTAGTTCGATCCATGTCCTTTGATTTGTTGGTTGAAGATTTTGTAGCAGGCACCTACTGCGCGGATCGAACTCCGCGGTGAGTTCGCTGGGGGGTACGGGGGGCAGCGCGCCCCCGTCCGGGGTTCGGGGCGGAGCCCCGAATTTTATTTTTTGAGGTGCTGCTGTATTCGTTTGCTGTTTTCGTTGGGTTTGCTGTCTGGTATTGTTCGTCTTTCGTTCTTTTGCTTGCTGCCATTGTTGTTCGTTCGGAATTGTTCAACCTAGGGTTTTGCATCTTTTTATTTTTTTGAATTATTTGTGTGTTGCTGTGTTTACAATGACTGGAAAGGATGATTCTCTCCAGTCCATTAGTACTCAATTAGATGGTAAGAACTATGCCTATTGGAGTTATGTCATGAAGAATTTTCTTCGTGGGAAGAATATGTGGGGTTATATCACTGGAGTAAAACCAAGACCTATCGATGATACAACTGAAAATTTTGATTTGTTGGTGGACTTATGGGAAACTAATAACTCCAAGATTATCACTTGGATCAACAATTCTGTAACTCAGTCAATTGGTATGCAATTGGCTAAGTATGACACAGCAAAGGAGGTCTGGGATCATTTGGAAAGACTGTACACTCAGTCTAATTTTGCTAAACAGTACCAGTTGGAGTATGATATCCGTGCTCTTCAACAGCATGACCTCAGTATTCAAGATTTTTATGCTGCCATGTCGGATTTGTGGGATCAATTGGCACTTACTGAATCTGCAGAGTTAAAAGGTTTTGGGCCGTACATTGCTAGACGGGAAGAGCAACGCTTGGTTCAGTTTTTGATGGCACTACGTTCTGACTTTGAGGGCCTACGTGGAACAATCCTTCATCGATCTCCCCTCCCTACTGTTGATTCTGTGGTTCATGAACTGATTGCAGAGGAGACTCGTATCAAGTCTCAAGTGGTTCAAGGGTCTAAAGTAACTACTACTCCTGTCGTGTTTGCTGCTTCAACTGATCAGTCTAGACCACCACGTACTCAGACTCGACAATCTCCTAAGGTTGCATTTGATGAGTGTGCATTCTGCAAACAGAAAAATCATTGGAAGGCTCAGTGTCCGTTGTTACTTAACAAGGTCAAACAGCCTCAATCTGGGCAGCAACAGAAATATGGGCAGCAAAAGTCTCCATCACGCTCCTCTGGTGCTCCTCCATGGTCATCTCGTCCTCCACAGTTCGCTGCTGCTGCACCATCTGTAGATGTTGAGTCTGTTAGCACTATGCCACCTTCTGCGTTGGATCCCCAGGTTTTCGAACAGTTCAGACAGTTCTTCGTTTCTAATCCTACGGCCATGTCAGCATCTATGTCTCATTCGGGTTCAGTTTCTTCTAGTACCTCAGGTATTCCTTCCTCCTTGTGGATATTGGATTCTGGTGCGTCTCATCACATGTCCCCTCATTTGTCATCGTTTGGTTCTTTGTCACCCATTTCACCAATTTCTGTTATGTCCGCGAGTGCTGTACCTATGTCAGTCGAGGGTGTTGGTTCTGTTACTACCCCTCACATTGTCCTCTCTGATGTTTATCACATTCCCAAACTTGCTTTAAATCTTGTTTCGGTCAGTCAGTTGTGTAAGGCTGGTAATTGGGTGTTTTTTTCTGAATCTGTTTGTGTTATACAGGACCAACACACTCAGAGGGTGATTGGGACCGGCCGTAGGTTGGGGGAACTCTATGTCTTGGAGAATCTCAAAGTGTCTGCAGTTGCTGCCTCTAGCATAGATTTATCTTCTTTTCGTTTGAGTCCTTTGTCTTCTCCGTTTTATCTTTGGCATTCCAGATTAGGACATGTGTCAGTTTCACGTTTACGTTTTTTGGTCTCTAGTGGTGCTTTGGGTCATGTGAACACTAGTGATATTTCAGATTGTAGTGGTTGTAAACTGGCAAAATTTTCTGCCTTACCGTTTAATAAAAGTGTGTCTTATTCTGTTGCTCCTTTTGATATTATTCATTCTGATGTATGGGGACCAGCGCCAGTTTCCACTAAGGGTGGATCGACCTATTATGTTTCGTTTATAGATGACTATACTCGTTATACCTGGGTGTATCTTATGAAACGCAGATCTGATTTCTTTGGCATTTACAACAACTTTAGAGCCCTTGTTAAAACACAACATTCGGCTGTGATAAAGTGTTTCAGGTGTGACTTAGGGGGTGAATATACCTCTCATGACTTCACTCAGTTACTTGCCTCTGATGGTACCATACACCAGTCATCTTGTACCGACACTCCTGAGCAGAACGGTCTGGCAGAAAGAAAACATCGTCATATTGTTGAGACAGCACGCTCTTTACTTTTGTCTGCAGAGGTTCCTAGTATTTTTTGGGGAGAAGCAGTCCTAACTGCTGTATATGTGATTAATCGTATTCCTACTGCATTGACTTCAGGGATGTCTCCGTTTGAGAAACTATATGGTCACCCGCCGAATTATTCTGCATTACGAGTTTTTGGATGTACTTGCTTTGTTCTTCGTCCTCATGTTGAACGAAATAAGTTAGGGTCAAAATCAGCTATATGTGTGTTTTTGGGGTATGGTATTGGACAAAAAGGATATCGTTGCTATGATCCTGTAAGTCAGAAATTATATGTTTCACGACATGTCACTTTTTTGGAACATATTCCTTTTTATTCCATTCCAGCTAAAACCCATGATGTGACAAAGTCAGATATTCGGCTTATTGATCCCTTTGGGATTGACATAGAGGTTCCAGTTCCGGATTCATCCATGCCATCTGGTGTGCCACCTGATAGTGCTTCAGCCTCGCCTGTGCCTGAGTCTGCTCCTTCGACTGTTGAGACTGGAGACCCACCACCTCTGAGGAGGTCTACTCGACCCTGTAAGTCCACCAAACTGCCAGATTTTTCCTATTCTACATATTCAGCCTCATTTGCTTCCTTTATTGCAAACATACATCATTTGTCTGAACCTGAGTCGTATAGAGAGGCTGTGTCTGATCCTCTTTGGCAGAATGCTATGGCTGAGGAACTTGCTGCTCTTCATCATACACATACATGGGATTTGGTTACTCTCCCACCTGGTAAGCATGCGGTTGGTTGTCGATGGGTGTATAAGATAAAAACAAAATCTGATGGGTCTGTTGAGCGATACAAGGCGAGACTTGTGGCAAAAGGGTACTCACAACAATATGGTATGGATTATGAGGAGACTTTTTCCCCCGTAGCAAAGATGACGACTGTTCGCACTATGATTGCTGTTGCATCCGTTCGACAGTGGAAGATATTTCAGATGGATGTCAAGAATGCTTTTCTGAACGGTGATCTCCACGAGGAAGTTTATATGACTCCTCCCCCAGGTATTGACCACCAGCCAGGTGAAGTTTGTCGGCTTCGAAAAGCTTTATATGGTCTCAAACAAGCCCCTCGTGCTTGGTTTGAGAAATTCTCCACTGTTATTACTTCCCTTGGTTTTGTCCCGAGTAACCATGATTCAGCATTGTTTGTTAGATATACAAGTGCAGGGCGAATTCTATTGTCCTTATATGTAGATGATATGATTATTACTGGTGATGATCATAGTGGTATTGACTTATTGAAGCATGATTTGGCTCATCGATTTGCAATGAAGGACTTGGGCTTGCTGCGTTATTTTCTGGGTATTGAGGTGGCTCAGTCTAAGAAAGGGTATCTTCTTTCTCAGACTAAGTATATATCTGACTTGTTTACACGGGCGCGTCTTTCTGACAACAGGACTGTAGATACTCCCCTTGAAACCAATGCACGTTACTCTCCTAGTGATGGTGTTCCATTATCAGATCCGAGTCTTTATCGGACTATTGTGGGTAGTTTGGTTTATCTTACGGTTACTCGTCCAGATATAGCACATGCAGTTCATGTTGTTAGCCAGTTTGTTACTGCTCCTACTTCTGTGCACTGGGGAGCTGTACTTCGTATTCTAAGGTATCTTCGTGGCACTCAGTTTCAGAATCTCTTGTTTCCCTCGACGTCATCTCTCGAGTTGCGAGCCTATAGTGATGCTGATTGGGATGGAGATCGCAATGATCGTAAATCCACCACTGGTTTTTGTGTGTTTCTTGGAGACTCTTTAATCTCGTGGAAGAGCAAGAAACAAGATGTTGTCTCTAGATCTTCCACGGAGGCTGAGTATCGTGCCATGGCTGTGACTACATGTGAGATTATTTGGTTACGTTGGCTTCTTGCAGATATGGGGGTTCACATTTCTATGCCTACTCCCCTGCATTGTGATAACAAAAGTGCGGTACAAATTGCAAAGAATTCTGTCTTCCATGAGCGTACGAAGCACATTGAGATTGATTGTCACTTCACCCGTCATCATTTGCAGCTCGGGACCATATCGCTTCCTTTTGTTCCATCGTCTTTGCAGATTGCTGACCTTTTTACGAAGGCTCAGTCGGCGTCTCGATTTCGTTTTTTGTGTGACAAACTCTCAATGCTTATTGCTGTTGCATTGTGAGTTTGAGGGGGGATGTTAGCCCATATGTTATTGGGCCTTTAGTTTATGGACCTTTAGGTTATTGGCTATGTATATATAGCCTCCTTTTGGTTTAGTCAGTTTTTATGCTTTTCAGATTATATTGAAAACCTTAGCCTTTCTTTCTTTCAATAAAGTTCTATTAACACACAAATATGATTCAAATCGATGCGTCTCTCTTACCTCTCAGGAAAAGAGGTACTGCTTTACAAATACAAAAGTGATGATCCATCGACCACTTGGCACTTCTGGCAGTAATATATATATGCTTACACTAAAATATATATTTATGTTTACATTATTATATTAAAGTGAAAAAGATCTTTGAAAAGTGATTTAAACTATTTATACATCATTTAAAATTTCCACAATAGATAAAATTATTTAATTTTAAATAATCAAACATTACGCGTGCGAGGCACGTGCGGTTAAACTAGTAATTTAAAAAAAATAAAGACAGATCTTTTTGTGGTATTAATTTGGTCTGGAAAAGTATATATTTTACAAGACATAAATTCGTCTTCATCTTTATTATGCGAATTACAGGGATGAAATTTTAATTCAAGTTCAAAATATAGCCAGAGATATTTGCTGGTCCATGCTTTCAAATAGAGAGATTTCAAAGGAAGAATGTGATGAGCTTAAAGGGAAGGTGAAAGAGCAATTGTTGCAGAAAAGACAATTTCGTGGTCAGGTATATAGAATTGTGTGTTATTTGTATGTTAGTATGTACTTCTTTAATGATTAAGATTTGATTCGATGCAGATCATGCTCGGTGCTTTGATAAGCAAAGGTCTTGGAGAGATGGATAATTTTCCTGAGGAAGTTTGTTTTGTTTACATGAGATGTGAACTGCTGGTCATTAAAGCATGCTTTCCTTACGGGGCATTATAAAGTTGTTGAGAAGTTTATATGCACTTCTAGGAAAATTCCCATGAAAAATCTTGAGAACGAATATGTATCGAAAACTGAAAAAAGAAAAAATGATACAGGATGCATAGTGTGTTGTGCATATTTTGTTGTGGTAGTAAGCACACATAGTGTGTCGTGCAGGGACCCACAACTAGATTGGCGTGAAAAAGCACCAAATTCAAGACCCGAAACACCAAAATCAAAAACTGAACTATCTAAGCTCCGTAAAATAGCTAGAAAATGGGAATTAATTAATTAAATAAGTAAATGGGTACAAATCACTTCAAACACATTTATACAACTTATTACGTTATATTACAGTCTACATAAATTGATTAGGGTGATCGAAGGTGCTTTTGCATTATAGATCGCAAACACATTCTTGATTATAGATCCACTGTCAGAAATCATAATGAACAGAATAGCTAAATTAACCAGTGTGGAATCTATATTGCCTCTTCCTTCTAGGTTGTTAGATATTTTTCTTGACATTTTTGTTACAATAAGGGGAGCTCACCAAGTGAGCTCGCCCTCAAGCTTATGATTTTCCGAGCTGTGAATCAGGCCACTGATGATTGCAGCAAGGTAGTCTTCTTACTTCACACCCTATTGGGGTGCAGTGCTTTTCCGAACCCTGCCAAAACGTGGATGATTCGTTCACCAGCCTGGCTTTTTTTTATTTCATTGTTGTGGTGTGTTTTTACACGACTTGTATTACTAATATTTTTTATTTTTGGTTGTTTGTCCTGTGAAATTTACATAAGTTCTAGGAACGCTACTCTTTTGGGTTGTTAGTTGTGTGAGTTGATGAATTTTTTTTACTCGATTGTTTGCACCCATGAAAATTCAAGACTGAAAAGGCCAAAACAAATAAATGAAAACACAATAAACTCAAGACTAAAATGGCCAAAATCGAAAACTGAAAAGCACTAACTATTGAAAATTCACGTCAAAAAACCTCGGGAATGAATATGCATTGAAAACTGAAAAAGGAAAAGTGATACAGGATGTCTAGCGTGTCGTGCATGTTTTGTTGTGGTAATGGGCATTCATGGTGTGTCGTTTAGGGACCCACCCTAGAATGTTGTGCAAACTCCCACGTGTTGCCTTAAATATGACATATTGGGAGTAGCATTAATTGTCGCGACCCCTAATTTGTTTGAATCCCCACTTCTATTTTGCACAAAAGCAAAAACCTCGAACCGAAAAAGTACTAAATTCAAGGTTGAAACGACCAATATTGAAAACTAAAAAAGCACTAAGTATTGAAAATTCACTTGAACAAACCTCGAGAACGAATATGCACTGAAAAACGAAAAAAGGAAAAGTGATGCAAGATATATAGTGTGGCATGCATGTTTTGTCGTGGTAGTAGGCGCACATAGTGTGTCATGCAAGGACCCACACCAATAATGCCGAGCAGGCTCCCACTCGTGCCTGAAATATGGCATATTGGGATTCACATTAATTGTCGCGACTCTTTATTTGTTCGAGTCCCCACATTTATTCTGCACAAAAGCAAAAAAAAATCAAATGAAAAATTTTCCTCTAGCAAAAAACATAAACCAAAAAAGCACTAAACTTAAAAGAGAAACAACCAAAGTTGAAACTGAAAAAAACACTAAATTAAAGACAGAAAAGACCAAAATTGAAAACTGAAAAAGCACTAAACTCAAGAAAGAAATGACAAAAATTAAAAACTAAAAAAGCACTAAATTCAAGACAGGAACAACCAAAAATGAAAACTGAAAAAGCACTAAATTTAAGATAGAAATGATAAAAATTGAAAACTGAAAAAGCACTAAATTAGAGGTAGAAACGACCAAAATAAAAAAAACTGAAAATTTAAAAGGCACAAAATTCAAGATAGAAACAACCAAGATCAAAAACTTAAAATGAACTAAATTCAAGACAGAAACGACCAAAATCGAAAACTAAAATGGAACTAAAATCAAGATAGAAACGACAAAAATCTAAAACTGAACAGACACTAAATTCGAGAAAGAAACGACCAAATTTGAAAACTGAAATAGCACTAAATTCAAGAAAAAAAAACAACAAAAATTGAAAAAAGAAAAAGCACAAAATTCAAGACAGAAACAATCAAAATTGAAAATTGAAAAAGCACGAAATTCAAGTGAGAAACAACCAATATTATTGAAACTGAAAAAGCACAATTCAAGAAAGAAAAGAACAAAACTGAAAATTGAAAAAAGCACTAAATTTAAGAAAGAAATAACCAAAATTGAAACTAAAAAAACACTAAATTCAAGACAAAAAGGACCAAAAATGAAAGCTGAAAAAGCACTAAATTCAAGACAGAAACAACAAAAATTGAAAACTGAAAAAAGTACTAAATTCAAGATAGAAACGACCAAAATTAAAAATTAAAAAAGCACTAAATTCAAGATAGAAACAACCAAAATTGAAAACTAAAAAGGCACTAAATTTAAGACAGAAACGATCAAAATCGTAAAATTGAAATGAAACTAAAATCAAGACAGAAACGAACAAAATCAAAAATTTAAAAGGCACTAAATTCAAGACAGATATGACTAAAATTGAAAACTGAAAATGCACTAAATTCAAGACAGAAACGACCAAAATTGAAAACTAAAAAAGCATGAAATTCAAGACAGAAATGACCAAAATCAAAAACTGAAAGCGCACTAAATTCAAGACAGAAACGACCAAAATTGAAAACTTAGAAGGAACTAAATTCAAGACAGAAACGATCAAAATCACAAACTAAAAAAGCACTAAATTCAAGACTAAAGAAGCCAAGATAAAAAAATAAAAAACATTACGCACTGAAAGTTCACGTGAAAAACGTCGGGATTGAATATGCGTTGGAAACTTTAAAAGGAAAAGAATGTATGATATTTAGCGTGACGTTTTTCAAACAGAAAAAGCACTAAATTCAAGATTAAAACAACAAAGATAAAAAATTAAAATGCACTAAGCTTTGTATAATTACGTGCAAAACTTGGGACTAGATATGCATTGGAAACTAAAAAGGAAAAAATGATACATGATGTCTAGCGTGTCATTGCTCAAACTAAAAATGAACTAAATTCAATACTAAAATAGCCAAGATAAGAAACTGAAAAGCACTAAGCATTGAAAGTTCACGTGAAAAACGTCAAAATTGAATATGTGTTGGAATCTAAAAAAGAAAAACGAATACATGATGTCCATCGTGTTGTTGCTTAAACTAAAAAATCACTAAATTCAAGACTAAAACAGACAAGATAAAAAAATTAAAAACACTAAGCTTTGAAAGTTCACGTGCAAACCTCGGGACTAAATATGCATTGGAAACTAAAAAATAAGAAGTGATACATGATGTCTGGCTTTTCGTTGCTCAAACTAAAAATGAAATAAATTCAAGTACAAAACGGCCAAGATTAAAAACTGAAAAACACTAAGCATTGAAAGTTCGTGTGAACAACGTCGGGATTGAATATGCATTGGAAACTAAACATGAAAAAGTAATACATGATGTCTAGCGTGTCATTTTTCAAACTTAAAAAACACTATATTCAGACTAAAAATGCCAATATAAAAAACTGTAAAGTACTAAGCATTGAAAGTTCACATGAAAAACCTAGGGATTGAATATTAATTGGAAACTAACAAAGGAAAAATAATACATGATGCCTAGTGTATCGTTGCTCAAATTTAAAGAGCACTAAACTTATGACTAAAACGGCCAAGATAAAAAACTGAAAAGCACTAAGCTTTGAAAGTTCACGTGCAAACCTCGGACTGAATATGCATTGAAAACTAATAACTAAAAGTGATATATATATATATATATATATATTGTCTAGCATGTCGTTGCTCAAACTAAAAAAGCACAAATTCCAAACTAAAACGGACACAATAAAAAAATTGATAAATAGTAAGCATTGAAAGTTCTCGTGAAAAATGTCGGGATTGAATATGTGTTGGAAATAAAAATGAAAAATTAATACATGATTTCCAGCGTGTCGTTGCTCAAACTAAAAAAACACTAAATTCAAGATTGAAAAAACCATGATAAAAAACTGAAAAGCACTAGGCATTGAAAGTTCATGTGAAAAATATCGGGATTGAATATGCATTGAAAACTAAAATAGAAAAAGTGATACATGATGTCTAGCGTGTCATTGCTCAAAATAAAAAACACTAAATTTAAAAATAAAATGGCCACAATAAAAAACTGAAAAGCACTAAGCATTGAAGGTTTACGTGAAAAATACCGGAATTGAATATGCATTGAAAACTAAAAAAGAAAAAGTAATACAAGATGTCTAGTGTGTTTCTACTCCAACTAAAAAAATATTAAATTCAAGGCTAAACCAGCCAAGATAAAAAACTGTAAAACTCTAAGCATTGAAAGTTCGCGTGAGAAACATCGACATTCATGAATATGCATTGAAAACAAAAAAATGAAAAAAGTAATACATGTATGTTGGGTATGAAGGAAAATGTTTTCCATGAAAAATATTTTTTAGAAAATATATTTTATTGTTTAGCTAACGAGTAAAAAAATAATTTTGATCCTGAAAAATATTTTTTTAAGGGTGTGTTCGATATGGAGCTTAAGTGTTTTCTAAAAGTATTAGTATATTTTAAAAACAAATATTGAGATTGAATTGGATAAGAAAGATGGAATAAGAAAAAAGTTTTGAATTTTCCTTTAAAAATAAATTAAAAAATTATTTTTTTCGGGGAGAGTGGGGTTGGGGTTGTCAAAATAGGTGGTAGGGGTGGAGTAAAAAAAAATTAATTTTTCTTTTTATTGGCGGGGGGGAGGGGTTGTAGGGGGTCGAGGTAGGAGAGTGAAGGTGGGGTAAGTCAAAAACTAAAAGTTTTTAAGAAGTAAATTTAAAAATTTTATTTTTTGGGAGGGGGTAGGGGGATTGGGAGGGGGGGGGAGAGGATTTGGGGGAGGGTTAAGAAAAATGTTTTAATTTTTTTTTTTAAAAAAAATATTTTGTTTAGAGGAAGAGGCGGAGAGAGGGGGGGGGGGGGGATAAGGGTAGAGTTTTTGGTTTTGGATTGGGGATGAGGTAAGACAAAAAATTAAAATATTTTCTTTTGGATGGAGTGGTAGGGGGTAAGGGTCAGAGTAGGGGAATGAGGGTGGGATAAGAAAACAGTTTATATTTTCCAAAAAATAAATATAAAAAATTTAATTGCTTTTTTGGGAGAGGGTAGGGGGTTGGTGGGGGGAGGGGAGGTCGAGTTGAGGGGGTGCGGGAGTAAGAAAAAAATTATTTTTTTAAAAAAATTAATATTTTTTCGAGCGGTAAGGAGAAGTAGGGTTTTGGGTATGGGATGAGGCAAGAAAAAAATTTGAAATTTGATTTTTGGATGGGGGTGGTAGGGGGTGGGATGGGGGTAGGAGATTAAGGGTCGAAGTAGGGGTGGGTGATTTTGAGAGTTGTATGAACATTTCAACTTAAGAGTGAAGTTGTAAGCGAGTTTCGGAAAATATTTTCCTTACTTTTTGAAAGGAAGTAATTTTCCTTCGATTTGAGGAAAATAAGTTAATTTGGAACATATTTTCCAAAATATTTTGGCCAACCAAACATGACAAAATTGTAAAATATTTTTTGGAAACTGTTTTCCTTCATACCGAACAGAAGAGATATTCTAGTGATTTGATTGCCACCAACAATTACTATTAAAACTACTGGACTTTTAGTGGTGATTTAATTGGATTTACTGACTATAATAATGTAGGCTAAAGAACATATTTAGCTATTATTGATTGGTTTTAGCAGCCAAAACAACTGCCATTAAAACTGTTATGAACGGACAATAGTAAGCGATATGATAAGTAAAAGAAAAAACAAGATGAACATACAGATTTACATGGATACCCTTACCAGAAAAAACCACGGGAAAAGTCAGACAAATGTCACAATAATGGATGGATAATTCAATGAGGAGAATGATGTATTTAAAATGTTCAAAATGACTCACTAAATGCTCTTTTATAACACGTGTGTACAAATAAATTGTAAACCCAAAAATACACAGGTCCAGCCCCCATACAAAATCACAAACATGAAAAATCAATGGCAGATGAAAAATCTATGCCCTATTTTCGTCAAGGTTAAACAAGCACGAGTAATTAGACTCTAAAAAGAATTAATTTCTACATACTCGCCACCTAATTTTTAAGAAAAATAAGGAAACCTTTTGAATTTTTAACACGTGCGATTTATGTTTCAGTCTGCGAAAAATCAATTGAGATTCTAGGTAAGGATTAAAACTATCCCGAAGGGAAGGGGTTAGGCAACCTTCAGGATCCACAAATGTGATACACGACTAGACTAAATTTTTCAAAAAGGAGGGGGTATATTTTAAATAATGTAAAAGTGTATGTATTAAGTATAAAATAATTCTTTTGAAAAAAAAAATATTTTAAAACTATGTAAAGGTATATGTATATTAAATATATAAATAAAATATATTGTTATAAAGATATGTAAAAGGTATGTATAAAAGTGTATAAATACATGTGAAGAGAAAAATATTTTATGATGTGAAAAGAAATGTATTTTAATGTGCCATGAAAAGAAAAAGTATTTATAAGGAATATTTTTTATTTGATTAAATTACAGAGAAAAATAAAATTTATTTTGAGAAGAAAAGACTACATGATATGTGAATTACTTGATTAACTTAATTCCTTTATGTAATAATATATATGTTTTGTTGTAAAAATATAAACAAAAGTATATTACTATATGTATCTAAAGAACAGATAAAACTGAATAAAGAATAAACTTGTGCTAAAGAAAAAGATTACGTAATATTTTTTTAGTGTAAACGTATAAAATGTTTGATTAACTAATTGTAAATCAGTCTAAGATTTTTTTATAAATATTAATACCCTAAATTTGCCTAAAGGCATAGTGAAGATTAAATAAAGAATATCTCGTCTAACACCTCAAAAATAAAGTTTTCACTATGATTAACATTTTATTATTTCCTATTTCCATTATAATTAGATATTTTATATCAAACTCCGCAATTAAAACTACTTTGAGGCATTTTAAAAATTTATATGTTTATTATTTTGTTTTACAGTTGTAACATAGTATGTATTCTTTGATATTTTTTAAATTAGATTTTAATATAGAGAATAATTTATCCTGTTGTTCAGTCATCATATGTGTTATTTTGTACACTAAAAAATGTATTTTATATGGTAAGACCAATATATATATATATATATATATATATATATATATATATTATAAAATAGAGAGACCTATTTTTGGTGTTTTGTATTGGAAGGTATTCTCATGAGACATAGATAAAGACAAGAATATAAAAATTCGTTATTATTAATTATTATAATACTGGCAATACTATACAAAAAGATAACAACTATATTTATAATCAAAATAAAAAAACATTATTAATTTTGTGTATTCCTTAATTCTCAACAAGATCTTATCTTCTTACTAGAAATAAATTTTGAATGTCCCATGTTCTTTATTTATTGGCCTAATCATTCTTTCAAAATAAACAAAATTGTTGACTCTAATTTTGACCACATGTAGCTACTACTCTTCATGAATCTTAGTAGTCTTTTGGTAGGAAGGATAAAAAATAATAATTTCATTGTAAAATGAAAAATTATCTTATCGAGCATTTGGTTAGGGTATTAGTTAATTCTAAAATTAGTTATCCATTCGTTTGTACTATAATAGTGAAATAAGTTATGCTATGATGGGATAACTTTGAATATCTCATCCCCTTAAGAAATAACCCGTTGGTACTCTATAATCTTCACCATTAAATTATATTCTTCTTTTGAAATTTCCTTTCTCTTGGAAAATTATATTTTCTTTGAGCCATAAATTAATAAGGAGAAGAATATAATGATTTATTATTATTAATTACAGGGATCATAAAAAAAATTGTGAAAGTAGGTCTTGTTAAAAAGCTTACAGTTGTAGAGCTTGAACAGAAGGCTAAAAATCCTTCATGAAAACATCACAAAGCATAGGATTTCTCGAGAGCTGGAATTGTAGCAGAACCTCATTAATAATGCAAATGCGAAAAGACTGAGACATCATATTTTCCTACATTTAGTGGTTGAGACTGTCAAAGGACGAGAATGATATCAATTAGATGCACCAATGTTTAAACGAGACAACCCTGCTGATACAAGAACAACCAATAACACCCAAAACAAACACCCAAAACAGTCCACAAGTTTAAGAGAACCGAGGACCCTTTGAGTAACCCCTCTCAGATTCAAGAACAACAACAAGAACAGAAAGTATTGTGGTGTTTAACACCTAATTTCTAGCGATCCACAAACTATATGATCAACAAAATATGAGAACAACAATATTACATCAACAAGAAACTCACGGGTAATACTAACAACAACAAGAAATTTGAAACTTACAACACAATACAAGATAGATAGTTAGACCAAATGAAGGAACAATCTTAAGAACTCAAGAATTGTGAGACTCTTAGACCCTTAAGACTACCCACGATACAAACCTAACTCTAATGTTGACACAAGAGGGACATTACCTACTCTAAACACCAATATATCAAGCCAACGATGCAACACAAGTGATATCCACACTTGGACAGCCCTAGTTACGGATTGGTGGCTTTTTCAAGCCCTATAACTAAGGGGGGGTACTCCTCACACTTAAGAGAGAGAGAGTTTGTCTTATATCAATAAACAACTAAGTCCTAAAAATCCTATCTTGTTCTATTTATATTACATTACAAAAGAAGACAAATGACTACACTACCCTTAATAAGAGGGGTGTCCATGAAGTGCATTTTGTGTAAAGTGAAGCGACCAAAATACCCTCAATGAATATGGCCCGAAAAACTTGAGTTATTAAGTATCCAAAATCGTGAATCCTCACGTCTTCAATGCTCTAAGAAATCTTCCACTCACGGCCTTGATGAATGGTATGCTCAATGGTAGGCTCGAAATGGGTCTTTCTTGCATATTCTTGTGCCCTTGAGGTGACCAAGTGTCGAGCCATTAAGTGATGATCTACAATCATGTCTTCAAAAATTAGGGTGGCCATTTGACTTGTATCATTCCCCTTCTTGAAAAGGATTCGACCTTGAATCCGAACAAAGAGAAGACAAATAAGTACCACATCCTCATGACATGAGTGTTAGAGTTAGTACAATAGACAGCGTCAATAAGCCAAGGAGGTACACACTTGAGATATAGCCACACATCCTTGACTTTAATCACGAAGGGCTTAGCAAAAATATTACAAAGGGGTGGTTCCCTAATTGAAAGTAAAGTCCATGCAACACATATAGCAATATCACTCAAACAAGTGGACCAACCAACTATATGTCCCTCACACCCTAAGAAGTTACCGAAGTTAAATGGAAGACGTAACCAAGGGCTTAGGTCTCGGCTACTCTCATTCTCCCCCTGGGTACCATCCTCAAGGTTAAGCAAGCCCTCTTTATCACCATTTGAAATATCATGCACACAAAGAGAGTTGAGAAAGGTGTTCCACAATCCAACTTCAAATAAAGGGTTCTCATGAATGCACTTACTACTAGTTTCAAAATCTCTACTAGGAATATGCCCAACATAAAAAACACTTAAAGAAGAAGATGATGAAATTTCTAAGCACACATCACCTTCTGTTTCAAATAGGAAATCCTCACTTAGACACAAACCACCATGGGTAGCCAAGGGATCACAAGAAAAACCATCTTTACCAAGAAAATCACAATTCGGGTTTCCTAAACAATCAAGCACATCAAAGTCTTTTCCACCTGATTGATCATTGTCCATTTTCTCACTAGTTATTGGCAACTTATATACCAATGTAGACTCACATTATTTTTCACAAGGGTCAACTAGTGTTTGAATACACTCTCCACTTGGTAATGGAACCTTAGTCAAGTTATAAATCCTAGGACTAGATGGACCCAAATCATTCTTATGCGGAGAATTAATTTCGTCATCTAAATGATCAACTAGTTCTTGTGTTCCTACAACAAGAGTTTGGTCCTCATGAAACCTAACAATACCAAGAGTATCACAAAAGGGATACTCAAGCACCTCCACCCTAGGCAAATCTGCAACTACACCCACTTGGCTCCTACTAGCCACAACACAACATTTTAAGTCCATAGGAGTGTAGGGAATAACATTTTTACCTCGTAGCTCACATGAGCTGCGGCCTTCCTTTTGAAGTGTGTACAGGCAGCCCACTTGTACCCTTTGACCTTCCATACAATCCGGCCTTTCATTTTCCATATCTAGGTCTCGGGACATAGTGTCAAGGTAGTCCAAACTAACATTGGTGGCATTGTTCTCCATGGTTTGAGAGGTTGAAGTCATAGATTTCCTAGAAATTATTCCTAATAAAAAAGAAAAGAAAATAAAAATCCTACAAAGAAAAACACAAGTTAGTTCGAACAACTTCACCACACTCCCACACACTTGATCGTCTCACATTTGGATTCACAAGTGTTGCAAGTGGGCTTGTAGTTTATGATGAGTCGAGGGGTGAGTTTACTCATTGGTTGAAATGGATTCTTTGTTTGAAGACTCAAGGAAAGTAATATTCGAACTTGAACCAAGAAGTACTATGATTTTAAAAATGACAAAAGCAAAAAAGAAACGTAGACACGAACAATGGATTCAAAGGACTAATTGACAATCTACTAGGAGTTTGCTAGTTTGTTAATTAGTTCTAGGATCAACTAATGAAACCAAGAATCAACAATTAGAATCTAGAATATCTAAATTTGAGCTTAATATTGACGGTGAACAATAATTAGGGTGATGTGGCAGTATGCAATTGATCTCGGTCCCACACAACTTTCGTCACAAATATGAAATTTTAATCTTCACACAATTTGGATGGAAGACAATTGGTTTTGGAGGGAATGTAAAAGTCTTGTAGTTTTTTTCAACTTTCCAAACTCAAAAATGTGAGATTTAACTTTACTAGTCCAACAAGACAAGGTCCCTTAATTTAAGGAAAAGTGGTTGTCAAGTCTAGGAAGGGATGTGTGCATGTCTTCTCACAAACAACTTTACAACTTTTGTCTTACAACTTTTTTAATCTATTTTACACTATATGTGGGTTAAGATATGAGAATAGGTGAGAAACAATATGAACACAACAATTTTTTTAAGAACTACAACAACATCACCATACGGCCAACTCAAGTTCACATCAACAATGTAACCATTTTTAATCTCAACTTTAGATCTAGACACCTTTGTGTTAGTGAGAAAGAAGCTAACACAAGAAACACACTAGACAAACACAATTTCTACTAGATCTTGTCACAAACTCGTTGCCAAAACAACAACAACAATGCCTACACCTCTCATCCAAGAACAGAAACACAAGAACACTCTTTTTTTTTTTTTGGTTTTTCTAACAAGAAAGCCCAAAATTTGATCTTGTGAGAAAAAAATCAAGCCATTCTTTGACACCAAATGATACAAGAACAACCAAGAACACACAAAACAAACACCCAAAACAGTCTACAAATTCAAGAGAACCGAGGACCCTTTGAGTGACCTCTCTTTGATTCAAGAACACCAACAAGAACACAAAATATTGCGGTGTTTAACACAAAATTTCCATAGATCCACAAACTATATTATCAAAAAACTATGAGAACAATAATATTACATCAACAAGAAGCTTACGGGTTACACTAACAACAACAAAAAATACAAAACATACAACAACAATACAAGATAGATAGTTAGACCAAATGAAGGGACAATCTTAAGAACCCAAGAATTGTCTCTTACACCCTTAACACTATCCACGACACAAACCTAAATCTAACGTTGACATAATAGGGATGTTACCTCCTCTAAACACCAACGTATCAAACCAACGATGAAACACAAGTGATATCCACACTTGGGCAACCCTAGTTATGGATTGGTGGATTTTTCAAGACCTACAACTAAGGGGGTTTACTCTCCTCACACTAGAAAGAGAGTTTGTCTTACATCAATAAACAACTAAGTCCTAAAATGTAATGCCCCAAAATTTTTCCTAGCTAAATTTTTTCCCCTAAAGTATCAAGCATTGGTTTCTAGAATAATTTATACTTATTTCCCTGTGGAATTCCTTTGATTTCAAATTTTGATTATGTAGATGATCGAATAAGTTTTCTATCGACATAAGATTCATCCATAACGGACACTCAGTGATGGAGTTATGGTTAATTTAAGTCTTACTCATAAAACACCGTCATTCCTGGTGAGTCTCGGAGAGGGTGTAAATGAAGATGGTCAATTTATAGTGAGACTCCGTAATGGTGGCGCATCGCAGAGTGGGCCAAATTCCCATTCATCAATTTTCAGTGAGCCACCGTGATAGTGGCATGTCATGGTGGCCCATAAGATCGGGTTCCCAGTTTAAATTTTTTCTAGTTTCGTTCAAAAGTTAACAAAGATAGTTTGGACCTTTTCCAAGTCTCTTAAAATGTCCAAACAGGAGATTAAGACCTCTACAAGCATAATATACGACATTCTCAATATTTCCCTCAAAACAAAAACCCTAGTTCATATACTTTTCCACCAAGAAACTCAAGATTCAACCATAGGTTTTCGAAATTAATCGGAGATTTGGAATCTCTAAACCCTAGGCTTCAAGAATCAGCCATTATTCTTCATAATCGAGGTATGTGGGATATTCCTAAAATCTCATCGGTATAGAAATCATAATTTTAAGAAAAGAGTTTTTGAATTTATGAATACATTCATGTTTTAGAAGCTTCGATAATATTATTTTTGTCTTTAGGCCTTCCCCCAAATTGATTTGAATTGTATATATGTACGTATGCATTGAAAACCATGAATTGTGAATCGAGAGCATGAAATATATAATCTCCCTCTCCCATTACTTTATTATTTGATATATAAGTTATGAATCCTTACATTTCATGGTTTACAGAATGATTCAAGATACTATTTGTCTTATGTAAAATTCATGATGATTAAGAATAGGAGAGAGGAATGCTTTAATGATTTTAAATGTTGAGATTGATAAACAAAGAAACTTCAAGAATGTTTTTGAGAAGTTGGCCACTACTTATTGAAATTGTTGAATCAATGAAAAGCCTTTGCATGATTTTTGACTTATGATTTGAGATATGACTCTTCTTACACTATATGCATGATCAAGTGGCCTGAACATTATTTTAGAATGAAATAATCATATATGGCTCATAATAACGACTTGAAATCTTTGTATGACAATACCAACTCAGACAATTTCATAACAGACACAGACTAATACAGAAATCAGACTTTCATATTTTAGAATTTCAGAATGATGCATGTTCAGAAAAGGCTAAAATAAGGCATAAAGAGATGTTACGTGGTTCCCTGAAGAGGGCACGAGCTCAGATAACTCATTTTCCAAAATCATGATTTGCCAATCCAGGTATATTATATTACGCTGGCCTAGTGCTGTATGGCATATCAAAATCAGTGACTCCAACCCTTGCTGCATACTTGGGTTGGGGGCTTCCCCGTCGAGTCAATGACGGATTCCGTATAGCCCGTGGAATATTAGAGTTGTAGGGGAGTGCTACCAAACTCAGAAGTAATACAAAGAACAGACATTGCATTGACAAGAATGATTTATGATCTTCAGAAAGTGCCCATGTGTTTTAAGAACTGTTTATGCATGATGTTTTAACAAATTGCTCTCCACTATTTTACTTATATAAAATTTTTATTTTGGATTACTTTGCAAAATAGTACATTGTATTGACCCTCCCTCCCCTACCATTCAAGCTCTGCGGCTGTAATACCTCAGAAAAAATTTCGTTGAAATTTTGTGCGTAAACGTGTTGGGTTCTATCTTCTAGAATGAATTATAAATTTTCCGTGCGGAATGTCTTAGATTATGACCCACCATTGCGTAGAGTATCAAATAATATTTCCAACGATATATGGATCATCCAAAACGGGCACCCGACCGACGAGTTATGAACATTCTGATCGAACCGTGAATAGCAGTGAACAGTAAAATGTGCAGGAAAAAGTACTGAGGCCTGGCGTATTTTTGCTCCAACTTTAAACGATCATAGCTCCTTGTACATAATGATCTAGGTGATCTACTATATATCAACTGAAAGTTCTGCGAGTTCCCTTTCTAATGAAATTGGGTTAATCCAATTTCTTTATTGGAGCAAAAAGTTATGGTCGATCTACTTCAGCCTATCAAATGTGAATTTTTGGGTCAACTTCAAATGATCATAACTCCTCGTACAAAATTATTTGGGTGAGATACTATATATCAACGGAAAGATATGAGAGTCCTCTTTCTAATGAAATTGGTTTTATCCAATTTCGATGTCGGAGTAAAACATTATGATTGATCTACTTCAGACTATCAAAACAGTCCGCCAAAGGACTGATTCGAGAATTATTTGATTTTTGGGGGCGTTTTGATCATTCTCCCTCACCCAAAATCTGTCCAAACCATAGATTAAAGCCTATTAGAAGCATTATATGTTATATTTCATCAAACTCCCTCAAAAGGAAAACCCTAAGCTCCTACATCCAACTTCAAGAAACATCAAAGTTCACCATTAATTCTGCAAATTTATTCAAGATTCCAAGTTCCTAGTTCAAGAACTCCAAGAACCATCATTCAAAGGCACGATTAACATCTCAAAAATGAGTATCGATCTAAAGTTCATCATTCAAGGTATGTGGAATTTTTCAACAAGAACTCTCTTTCCTTCTTGTGCCCAAAAGTAATTTTTTTACAAAGGCATGATTTTTATTTGATTTTTATGAATTTGAAGCATGAACCCATATCTTATGATGATTATTATGAAATCTTGATGTTTATGATTTTGAAAGATGAATTTACATGTGTGGTGATATAAAGCATGAATCTTGAACGATATTTATCATTATTTTGATATTTGGGTCGTGAATCCCCATTTGCAATTATATTTTTTTTGAGAAAGTGTGTGTTATAAAAGCACGTTGATGTTGAATATTTGAGATATTTTAAATTATTTGACCTTTTGATCTTAATGGAGTTGTTTTGAACTCGAGTGTGAAAGAAATCCACAACGTGGTACATTTTGATAGATGGGAAGCATGATGACTCCTGATGTATATTTATATATTACTGAAATTTTTTTGTTGTGGATTGTCTTTGAAATGATCTGAGCTAAGTCCTGGAGAAATCTTTTGCACCGAGTGGGAGGTATAAAGCGACCTTACTTCCCTAGAACTACGTGCCTCCGTAGGAGTGAGCCTGAGGCTGATTTATATAGTGATCACTAGTTTGTGTGGATTTGATATCGATAATCCTACTCCGATGACAAGGATAGGATAGCTCTCCCCAACGTGGGTTGTACATTGGACTCCATGTAGCTCACATGGTTTATGTCGGTTATAGGATCTCCCAGTGTGTGTGTGTTTCCTTGTGTCTATGGTGAATGGTGAAGTGATTTGAAAGTGGAATTGTGAAAGTTATTCTTTTGAAAGATTTAAATGATATTTACATTATGAGAATTATTATTCATGATGAACTGAAAGTGATTGAAAAATTATATGATGACTCACATGTGTTATTGTACTTATTTCATCCCCTCATGATTATGATGATTTTCTTCGGGCTATGTAAGTCTTTCATACATCCTGCATATTTCTTATAAATATTTATGATGATGATGATTATACAACTGCATATACATCCATATACTCGGTTCCTTTCCATGGTACTGACCCACATCTTCGAATGTGGGCTGCATTTTCTTGGAATGTAGGTTCAGGTGCTCAGTTCCAGGTTCGACAGTGATTCTTCGGGTACGCTGTTCTACATCCTCTGTTGTGGTGAGTTCTCATGTTCTGAGGACGTTATGTCTGATGTTGGTTTCACGAAATTTTTTACATTTGATAACTGAGTATGAGTCAGTTGGGGCATGTCTCAATGGCTCGATGGTTTTATTGATTTTCTTTGACACTTGTCAAACTAGTATAGATGTTGAGAGTTGACTAATAAGTCGTATTTTATTATCTTTTTGAAATTCTTTTATTCTTGGATGATGATTACTCTGTAGATATTTGAGGGTTATTTATGTAAATCCTGTTGATTTGTGTTGAACTGAATGAAAATGACTCAAAAGGTTAGCTTGGGGCTACTCATAGCCTCAAGCACCGTGTGACGCTCCGGGACTCGTTTTTCGGGGCGTTACAGAGGCTCAGTCAAGGGGGCCTGATAAGCAGTAGATTTCATTAGACGGAGTTGCAGTGTCCAGTTGGTGAGCCTTCTATATTTCGAAAGGCCTGTTTATTTTCAGACAATTATTCGTGGTTACGATTTTGATCTACTGGGGGCCTTGTCCCAACTTTCAGATTGTATTAGAGAGTATGTAGTAGATATTTTGCAGAAGGTCTGCAGATGTTGCTAGTTAGTTTTGGATTTCGTTCTTTAATGCTAAATTCATATCAGATTTATGACCATGATTCCATCTTTCTATAATTTCTATATATCCTTATTTATGTATGAATGGTGTATATGATTTCAAGTTAGAAGGGTGTCCGGGCCTTCATGATTCGGGATGCTCGTCACGCCCAGTGCCTCGGTTCGGGTCGTGACTTAAAAACCCTATGTTTTTCTATTTATATTATATTACAAAAGAACACAAATGACTACACTACCCTTAATTAGAGGGGTGGCCGTGGAGTGCATTTTGGATAAAGTGAAGTGACCAAAATGCCCTCAATGAAGATGACCCAAAAAACGTGAGCTATTAAGTGTCCAAAATCGTGAATCCTCAAGTCTTCAATGCTGCAAGCAATCTTCTACTCACGGCCTTGATGAATAGTATGCTCAGTGGTAGGCTCAAAATGGGTCTTCCTTGCATATTCTTTTATCCTCGGGTGACCAAGTCTTGAGACTTTAAGTGATGGTTTCCAATCATGTCTTCAAAAATTAGGGTGGCCATTTGAATTTCATCACCTGCAAAGAAGAATATTCTTGGAATGATTCTCGAAGAAGTAGAGCTTGAACCTCTAGCTGAAGTTGAGGATGAGCAGGTTTCTTCGGACAATATAGATTTCAGTAATGGAGAACCTCAAAAGAAAAGGCTAAAAAATAAAGGATGTACACAAAAGAAAACAAAAAAGCAAAAAGAGTCGTTTCAAAGAAAAAAAAATTGGTGGATAGGGATAAAAAGGCTCTAATTGACCTTCTTTGGTTTAATGGTCAAGATACCAGAAAAAAATTATCCCAATATGCATGATGCAACATTGACAGTATGTAAATATATAATAAAACATAACCATTCTCATAAAGTTCAAAAGAGAAGCATCCTTGCGGTGTTCAGTTAGAACCTGTTTTGGGGAAAAAAGTGGTACAACAGAAAATTTAGCCTCCCTGAAAGCCATTTTTCTTGAAATTGAATAGCGATTACAAAAGGAAGAGCCTGATCATGACCCTAAAGATGATGACACAAATATTCATGGCACACTCTTAAATCTGAGAAAAAGTTTGAACAATAGAAGATATCTTCAATTTGGTATTCAATTGAAGCACTAAGTCAAGTTTCAGCCTTGATTTCTGACAATCAGATGCAACAGGAATTATTAGTTGAAAGGAGAGAAAACAAAAAAGCACAGAAGAGTCGATTCAAAGAAAAAAGAATTTGTTGGATTCATGAGAACAGATCAAGGGGTATATGGTTGTCCCATCCGACAAATAATTCTTGCTGCAGCTGATTTTCAGGAATCAAGGCTGCAACATGACTTAGTGCTGCACACGAATACCAAATTGATGATATCTTCTTTCGTGCAACCTTTTCCTCAGATTTAGGAGAGAGCCACCAATGTTTCTGTGTCATCATCTTCAAGATCCTGATCAGGCTCATCCTTTTGTAATCATTCTTCATTTCCAACAAAACGGCTTTCAAGGAGGCTAAATATTTTGTCTACGTCTACCACTCTTTTTTTTTCAAAACAAGCTTCTAACTGAACATCAAAAAGGCTGCTTCTCTTTTTAACTGGATGACAAAAGTTATGTTTTATTATATATTTACTTATTATTGATGTCACATCATGCATATTGGGATGATTTTTCTCTGGTATACGTTTAAATTGAAGAAAGTCAATTAGAGCCTTTGATCCCTATCCAACAATTTTTTTTCTTTGAATTGACTCTTCTTTTCTTCTTTGTTTTTTGTTGTATACATATTTTCCTTTTAAGCCTTTTCTTCTGAGGTTCTCCATCACTGAAATCTCTATTTTCAGAAGAAAAGTGTTCATCCTCATCTTCAGCCAGAGGTTCAAGCATTGGTGCATCTGATTGACATCATTCTCATCCTTAGATAGAGGCTCAAGCTTCAAATGCGGGAAAACTTGATATCTCCATCCTTTGTCATTTGCATTATTAATGAGGTTCTGCCACAATTTTAGCTCTTAAGTAACTCTATGCTTTGTGATGTCTTCATGAAGGATTTTAGCCTGGTGTTCCAGCTCCACAACTGTATGCTTTTTAACGAGGACCGCTTTCACCTTCTCTTTAAGCTCATTGCATTCTTTCTTTGATGTCTCACCATTTGAAAGCATGGACAAGCTAGCAAATATTTCCAGCCATATTTCTTAAGGATGATGATGAAGATGACGATTAATTAGAGGACAGAAAGGAAAAATTGGATGAATATGACATCGTTAATGACGTCCCTGATAGCAATGACAATTAGTTTTATTTTCTGTTGCCAGCAATAGTATTAATATTACTATTAATATCGTTGTTGTTGTTGTTCTTCTTCTTCTTATTATTATTATTAATAATAATAGTAATAATTTTTATGTAATATTGTTAATCATTAGATTTTATGCAGTACTCCCAACATTATTATTAGTATCATTTTAATTAATCTAACAGTGAATTATTAGCCAAAGCATCAGTGCCTAATTATATAACCAAACCCAACTTTAAAAAAATTACAAAGCAGCGCGTATTGGTATCTGAAGATATACAAGTTCTAACAAAGCCTAACATGTTTATCTTTTGATTTGCTGATACTTGAAGATACACGTTCTTTTTTCTTGTGTAGAATGTGTATCTGAAAATCTAAGATACATGACAAATACTGTAATTTTTTAAAGCTACGTTGCTCCCTATAATTATGGTCTTGCGCTCCTACATTATTTTTGTTATTTTCCCTTTGTGTTGGGTTCAAAACCGATAGAGCAACATTCATAAACTAATAGTTGCAAACTATGCCACGATAATTCAGTAAAAAACACTGTACTAAAAACTTAATATTATTATTGTTATGGTTTTGTCAGTTATCCTACATATTAAAAACTATAGCGAAAGGCATAAAATATATTGAGAGAAAAGTTTCTCCTAAACAGACTATTTAAACGACTACATATTAAAAACTATAGCGAAAGGCATAAAATATATTGGGAGAAAAGTTTCTCCTAAACAAGACTATTTATTGTGTAATGGAACAAGAAGAGGTATCTTCAATATATAGAGGTACAAAATCTTTCTTTCAAGAAAAAAGTTAGTCAAATAGAAAAGAAATATATTTTCTGTTCAATAAAAGTAAAAACAATTATGGTAATACTTTGACTTCCATATATATAAAATTAAAACTCAATTTTTATAAGAGACAAAAACCCTAACAAATCTTTCCTTTTTGATTTGATAATCTTGACACAACTTGATTCACATTCTTCATGCTTAAACTTGCTTCTTCACATAATCTTTTTTATATCACTGTTGTTTACGGTGATTAAAAGTTGATATTGATATAATTTAATAATAATTGATCTTATTGATATTGAAGGGGTTACAGCTGTATATATAGAGAACTGAAGAATAACAAATTACAGAATAACCCAGATGTATTTAATAATTATATAGGTAGTCTATTATCCCCCCGCAAGCTGATCAGCGGTAACGAGGGGCACCTTGGAGCAGAGATACTGAAAAGGCTGTAACGGAAGAGGCTTGGTGAGAATATCAACAAGCTGGTCAGTAGATGGGACATAGTGCGTGGCCATCGTTCCTGCAAGTACCTCATCGCGAACAAAGTGACAGTCGGACCCAACATGCTTCATACGATCATGAAGGACTGGATTTTTGGTAACACAAATAGTGGACTGATTGTCACAATAAATCTGTGGTTTCGTTGGGGGAATGCCAAGTGCATCCGTAAGGTATCGTAACCACATGGCTTCAGCAACACCCGCAGCCATGGCACGATATTTTGCTTCTGTGGAGGAACGGGACACTCGCGTTTGCTTCTTGGTGCACCAGGAAATCAGGTTCGGTCCCATCATAACAATATATCCAGTAGTGGACTTCCGATCATCTTTGTCGTTAGCCCAATCCGAATCAGAAAAAACAGATATATCAAACGAGCCCTTTTGAAATAAAATTCCACAGTGAAGATTACCTTGAAGATAGTACAGAATGCGTTTCAAGGCCTGAAAGTGTTGTTCTGTGGGAGCATGCATTGATTGGGAGACTCGATTGACTGCATATTGGATGTACGGACGAGTAACAGCAAGATAATGAAGTCCACCGACGAGGCTCCGATATACTGTAGGATCGGCAAAGGGAGTATTCGGCCCTGGGGATTGGCGGACTGCCATGGGAGTGACCGCGGGTTTGCAGTCTGTCATTCCAGCTCGATTTAGAAGTTCAAGGGTATATTTTGTCTGATGCATCAATATGGTTCCCGATTTGCGGATGAGTTCGAGGCCAAGAAAGAACTCCAGAGGACCGAGGTCCTTAAGTTTGAAGTCACGATGCATAGCCTCAGTAATTTCAGTGATGAGTGATGACGAGCTGCCTGTAATAACAATATCATCCACATAGATAAGAATGATGACAGTCCCTCGAGAACAGTGAAGGGTGAAGAGGCTGTTGTCATGATGGTAGGTGCGAAAACCAAGACCCTGCAGAAAAGTAGAGAGGCGTGTGTACCAGGCACGTGGGGCCTGTTTCAGGCCATATAGTGATTTGCGAAGCTTGCAAACATAGTGAGGACGGTTGGGATTAACATATCCCGGTGGCTGAACCATATAGATTTCTTCCTCAAGATGACCATGAAGAAAGGCATTGCTGACGTCTAACTGATGAAGCGGCCAATCATAGTGAAGAGCAAGAGACAAGACCAGACGAATAGTCTGTTGCTTAACAACAGGGCTGAAGGTCTCCTTATAATCCACACCATACTCCTGATGATACCCTTTTGCAACCAGACGTGCTTTATAGCGAGAAAGAGATCCATCTAAATTTCGTTTGATGCGAAACACCCATTTGCACCCAATAGACTTTCGGTTACTAGGCATAGGTACCAAATCCCATGTACGTTGTTCAGTCAGAGCCTGAAATTCTTCATCCATAGCTTGGCACCAGAAACTATTTTTGGAGGCTTGGTTGTAGGTAGTAGGCTCAGTTATGGGATGTGCATCAAAGGGTATTTGAGTGTGGTAGGCTTTGGGTTTGAAGGTACCGGCCTTGGCTCGGGTTGTCATAGGGTGAGTGTTGAGTGGAGGGTGATTAGGAAGGGGTGGTGGAGTTGTATGATGTGTGGACGGGGGTTGGGTGGGGCTGCCGTGGGAGCTGGGATGTGCAGCGGTGGATGGGGTGGCTGTATGTGTGTTAGGAGTATGATGTAAGGAAGTGGTGGGTTGTGTGGCAGTCGGCTGGGTGTTCGGGTGGGAGGTTTGGGGGTTCAGGTGGGTGGGTGGTTGGTTTGAGTGGCTAGGTGGTTGGTACGGGTGGGTAGTGGTGTAGTGGGGTATCGGGTTAGGTGCCGAGTGAGCCGGAGCATGAGCGGGTGAAAAGGACGGAAATAATGGCACAATGCCAAGTGGATTGGGGAAGTATGTAGTAGAGGAAAGACTTGTGTAAGGAAATTGTTCCTCCACAAAACGAACATGACGGGAAACATATGTTTTCTGAGATACAGGATCGAAACATTTGTAACCTTTGATAGTGGGATGATAGCCTAGAAAGACACAAGGGGTGGACCGAGGTTGAAGTTTATGTTGAGTGTGTGGACGCAACCAGGGATAAACTAGACACCCAAACGGGCGGAGATGGATGTAGTCGGGTGGATGATTGTAGAGACGGGCATATGGAGTGGAGTTGGAGAGAGTGTGAGTGGGCATGCGATTTATGAGGTAGTTGGCAGTAGCAAGGGCATCAACCCAAAAGGAAACAGGTAAGGTGGAATCATGGAGGAGCGCAACAACTGTTTCTATTAGGTGACGGTGTTTGCGCTCAGCAACGCCATTTTGTTCAGGGGTATATGGACATGAAGTGTGATGAAGAGCCCCTAGATTTTGAAGAAGAACACCAAATGCATTGTTGACAAATTCTTTGCCATTGTCACTTCGAAAAATTTTGATTTTGGCATTAAATTGATTTTGAACCATTCGGTCAAAGTTGACAAAAACAGTATAAGCTTCGGATTTAAATTTCAGAGGATAAAGCCAAGTTAATTTACTGTAATCATCAACAAAACAGATATAATAACGAAAACCTTGAACAGAAGGAACTGAGGTTGGACCCCAAACATTAGAATGAATTAATTGAAATGGCGCAGTGGCCTTGTGTTCAGACAGTGAAAAAGGTAAACGACAAGATTTAGACACTGAACAGGACTCGCAATGTAAGTTTTCTGAAAAATTAAAACCTAAGGAAGATAAAATGGATTTGGTGATGGCGGATGATGGGTGCCCAAGACGGCGATGCCAGGTGGACGAGAGAATGGCTTGACTCACAACAGACGGAGACCTGGATGGAAGAGTGTATAGCCCATGCTCACAGCGGCCCGTGTACCGCACCCGGTTCGTGGTATTGTCCACTATCTGGAAATTGGTGTCATTAAAAATGAGGGTGCAGTTATTTTCTTTAGTAAAGCGATAAACAGATAAAAGATTGGAGTCTATTAGATATGGATTAAAATTAAGCTGGAGTCCTTTGTGTTAAAATTAAAAGTTAATATTCTTGGAGCCTTGCATTATAAGTGAAAAGATTGAAAGTAGAATCGTTTACATTGAAAATGAACACTCGTTAAAAATGAAGCTCATGTGTTAAAAATATATATGCATGATATTAATTGATTCATTCTTGACAGAGCAAAGTAAGCTAGTATATATAACAACCATTCTTTTTTCACTTATGAATGGTGTAAGTAAATTTAAATTGTAAGTAAAGTAGCTTGAAATAAGCCGTAATAACAACCAAACATTTTTTTTTTTACTTATGAATGGTGCAAGTAAATTTAAATTGTAAGTAAAGTTGCTTGAAAATATGACCCTTTTAGCTCAGAACTCGTATTAGTATATTAATTGTTTTTAAACATGAGACACTCATACATACAAGAATCCCAACCTCGAGTCAGAGCCTTTATTTTTGTAATATTTTAAAATAATAATAGTATCACATAAAAGTTGTATGCTTGGGTTACCTTTTAACCTAGTGTAGAAAATTAGTTGTCCTATTTTTTTAGATTAATAATTCTATTGATTATGTCTAAATTCCTTTACATAGCAAAGTTACTTGCTCATTAAAACTCATAGTCGAAAACTTTTGAAAGTGAATCTTGTATTAATACTATAAAGTTGTTTAGAAATGGTATTAATGATAAGTCGATACGTCCAAGTGGTTAAGGAGAGACTTGAAATCTGTTGGGCTTCACCTGCGCAGGTTCGAACCCTGCTGTCCACGATTCTTTTTTGGTGGCAAATTCATTTTCCTTTTTCTTTCTCCAACATCATTATTGTTCTTGATCATATCCCGTCGTTCAACAAAAGATGAGTAAACTGATTCCCATGATGCGTTTTCAGCTGCCAACAAATGCTAGCTGCAGATTTATCATGTGTTAGGATTTGTTGAAAGGTATCGCCCGCATTCCGGCCATTGGAAGATCCCTTATTTTCAGAACCAGGTCCAGTTGCTGAATGAAACTTGCCAAGAGAAACTACAATACTCACAAGCACAAGGAATTACAGTTGCCAAAGAATGAAAAAGCATAAGCAGAAAGGGAAAGCCAAAACATGAACTCTATGCAAAAGTCTACACGGAGTACTTTTAAACACACAATGCACATGTTAGAGTATGAGCCCTACTAATTGCCTATCTTTGGAACAAGTAAACATGGTTCACAGAAGTAAATACTGAACACAGTATTTTTACGTGGAAAATACCCGGCTCAAGAAAGGTGTAAAAAACCACGATCTGTACCTCTACAGGATTTAACCCCAACTTCACTATAATACTTGAGCCTCAACAATCAACAGAATTACAAGACTTCTTGTAAACTAGGAATTAAAACTTCTAACTCTTATCACTGCAAAAACACAAATCTTCCCAAGATAAGTATTCCCAAGTCATCGAGTTCCCAAACTTGAAGACACAATTCCTAACTCAGTTTATAGATCACTGAGATTAGAACAATGACTCATTACACCTCAAATAACATACCTACTACACAAAGTCTACAACTTGCTAAGTAACAGACCAGGTTCTTCTTCAAGTATGTGAACTGATATGCTGATTATTGATTTTCTTTTTCGTGCTTGAGTAAGTTACTTGATCATGCTTTGTTGTATATATGCACCCTGGCGATCCACCTGAAATAGAGTCCTGGTTAATTTATTCTTCTTTCTTCTTTTTACTCTATCAAGTAACTTTACTCCTTGTTGTAGTCGTTTCTCCTTCCCTAATTAAATAGGACTCTTTTGCTTTATCCTTCATCCTTGCAGAACTCTTCTCATGGTTGGACTTCTAGATCAACTCAACTTCTCAATGTTGCATTTTTCTTCCACTTTACTGAAGTGATAAGTGTTTGAGAAGGTTCCTGAATATTCTTGCTTATCCACTCCTGTCTATGCGCAGTATCATCTTATCAACAGCCTTGCTTACAACTTTTCTTCGTACACTTGAATGGACCAGCTTTCACAACATGTTTCATTCATATGTCTATCATCAAAACTCCACATGCCCTAACAAATTCCCCCTTTTTGATGATGACAAACATAGCAGCATAACATCACAGACCCTACCATACTCAATAAGGCATTTGAATAAATACTAGCATTGAATGAAACATGTTAGTCATTGAGTTATAAGCATTGCATAGCCTACTCTTCCCCTATTTGACATCATCGAAAAGATGGATCAACAAGTGAAAAACATCTACTAATTCATGGACATTGAGGCTATCACTAAGATAATCAAAATTCAAAATAAGAGAACATGAATGCAATATGAGAAAACAGGAGCAGAAAATAGTAAAAGAACTAAGTCCATTTTATTCATTTGAAGAGATTACGACATATACTAAAAAGTAAACTAAGAGAGAACAAGTTGTCACGAAAAGGAACAAAAGGATATAGGCTTAAGATATCAGTAAAGAGGCTAAGTAGTAGAAAAGGAGGGAATAAGAGAGGTGAGTTTCCTAATAACATCTGCATTTTTAGCTCTTTCTTTTTCAAACAAGGAATTAAGGGAAGCAATTTTAGCATGGAGGATCCCTTTTTCTTTTTCATAAGAAGCCTGTGCAACCTCCAAAGCTGCCTGAACAACTTTTACCTCATCTTGTTTCTTAGCCAGAAATTTCTCATTCGTTGCATCAGATTATCAGCACTCTTCATGGAAACAGGTAGCATCATATAGTTCACATGCCCTATGATATCTTTGGTAGTCTTTGAAGACCACACTTGAACAGAAACACCAAAGTCCTCGAATTGATAAGGTAGAGCCTGTCCATTCACTTCCTTGAATAGATCCCTTTGAATATGCTTTAGTATGAGTCTAGGCAGATCAATCCATACTTTGGTATCCAACAGCACCATGAGTGTAAGATCAAGAAAACTTGCCACACACCATCTCTCCTTCCTTGGAGTAATTATTTTGTGGACCAAATCAAAATAGAGCTAATGTAGTAGAGACATCTCCCTCTTAAGGGCTCTTCTATGGTGGAGTAAGTTAGGATTGCCAGAAAACTTTCTACATATGTCGAGGGTAGCGGTAAGATTATCCACAGAAAGCCAAGCACCCTTGACATAATGACCCCATCCCCTAGAGGGAATACATAAAATCCTAGCAATGTCAGCAATATAAAGGTTCATGGTAACCTTTCTGATAGTAGTGGAGAACAATTCACCAATTCCCACCCCATTCATATAAAACTCATATACTTAAGGTTTAGTAAATCAACACTAAAGATCACCCTGAAGAGATAAATGTGACCAACCTTGAAACTCTAATTTATCCAGTAAAACTTGCATATCAGGTCCCCCAAAACCACTAACTACCCCCCCTCTAGCTAATTTTTTCTTTTCAAAGTGAAGATAATGAACCTACGGAGTATCCTGATGACAAGATGAGTAGGGAACTTTAAACTCAGGTCCCAACTCATCAATAGAATCTGGGATAAAGTCAGAGTCAGATGAGTCAGAAGGAACAGGTAGGGTGACCTATTTCTTGGGGCGAGTAGAAGGCTTGGAAGGGGAAACTTTTGAGGTGGAGGATCCATTGATAGTAAAAGGAATTTTTAAGGATAAGGAGGCCTTTTGAGTAGGTTTAGAAGAGGGTTTTATGGGCAATGAGGGTTTTGGAACCTTGGCCCAGATAGTTTTTGTCTTTCTGACAGATCTAAGAAGAAGACCAGGAGAAGATGCACGATGAGGGGAGGGATCAGATATAGCCACATATTTCTTTCTGCTAGCTCGAAGAGCCTCGACCAAGGATGCATCTTCTCGTTGTTTTCTTTCTCGAGTAGGGATATAGACATTTGGAGAAAGTTCTGGAGTAGTAGTGTTATCAACAGTGACGGGAATAGAAAAGGGTTTTCTTGGGAGCTTGGACCTGGACCTTCTTGGGATTAGCTCTGCGATAGGAAGGACGTCTCTATCACTAAGATTATCATCATCTTTAACAATTTGGAGTGGGATAGGAGGAGAAAGAAGGTGTTTTGAAAAGAATGGAGAAGGTGAAGAAATTTGGGCAAAAAGGTTTGGGAAATTGCTGAAAGTAGCAAAATCGGTGAATTTATAGGAGATTGAAGGAGGAATTAATGGAGGTAAAGTGAGGTTTGGATGAAGGATAAGTATGGTGAAGGGATTTGGAATAGATTCAGTGGAGGAGGAAGAAGAAGAGGAGGAATATGAAAAGAATGATACCATTTTTGAATTAGGAAAGTATTCTTGAGTATGAGGAGGGTGTAGAGTATTTGTAGAGTAGAATCAAGACAAATGAAAGAATATTTAAGAGAAAAGGATGAGGAAGTTGAAAGGGTGAGGGACTGTATTTGGCAGAGGAGTAATGATGAGTGTTTTATTCCTAATAGGAAAGGAAGTGGCAGCTTTTTGAAAGGGAAGGAACTCTTTGTAATTTGGAAGTTTAAATGGACCAAGAAGGAACCAGGAAAAAAATTTGTTTCTCTTTAAGCTACTTTGAAGTAATAATAATCATACCTGAATGACAAAATAGACCAAATTGCTTCTGTGATCAAGGCTTTCTGAAAAATCAACACACACATGAGTCAACACACTCTAAAATCTTGGACTTAGGATACACAACTTAATGTGTGAGACTGAATTAACCAACAATCACTTGTAAAATCAAACTATTCTACTCAAGTATTGAGGGAGACTTATGCAATTTTAATCATCCCCAAGGCTAACCTAATTTTTTCAAGTATTCTCTACTCAAGTCCTTAGTGAAAATGTCAGCAATCTGTTCCTCAGTAGAACAAAACATAATGGATATATGACCTTTGTCAATATTATCTCTAAGGAAGTGATGCCTAATGTCAATATATTTGGTTCTCTGACGTTGAACTGGATTTTTAGCTATGTTAATTGCACTTGTATTATCACAAAAAATAGGAAAACAACCAACATCTATACTAAAGTCTATGACTTTTTTCTTAATCCATAGCAATTGAGCACAACAGGATCCTGCAACAACATATTCAGCTTCAACAGTAGACAAAGCAACTGAAATTTTCTTCTTAGTGGACCAGATAATCAAACATGATCCAAGAAAGTGTGCCATTCCTGTAGTTCTTTTTTTGTCCACCAGATATCTTGCATAATCATCATCTGAGTAGCCTATCAAATTAAATTTACTACCTTTGGGGTACCATAAGCCAAGATCACTGGTTCTCTTCAAGTATCTAAATATTCTCTTCACAAATTTTATATTTGATTCTTTGGGTTTTGCTTGAAACCTGGAACATAGCCCTACACTGAACACAATGTCAGGCCTGCTTACTGTGAGGTACAATAATGACCCAATCATACCTTTATACATCTTTTGATCTACATCTGAACCTGTTTCATCCAACTCCAACTTTATGGCAGTTGCAATAGGAGTACTTATCTCTTTTTCCTCTTTCATGAAGAATCTCTTGAGAAGATCTTTGACATACTTCTGTAGGTGAATTATTGTTCCTAAAGTTGACTGCTTTGTTTGCAAGCCCAAGAAGTAATTCAGCTCTCGCATCAAGCTCATATCAAATTCATATCTCATGAGTTTGGCAAACTCATGAGTCATACTCATATTTGTTGAGCCAAAATTAATATCATCCACATATATCTGCACAACTAAAAAATCCTTCCTATTATTTTTCAAGAAAAGGGTATTATCAATTTTACCTCTGCTATATCCATTCTCTAGTAGAAACTTTGAAAACCTCTCATACCAAGCTCTAGGTGCTTGTTTCAACCCATACAAGGCTTTATCCAGTTTATACACATGATCAGGAACTTCTTGCTTTTGAATCTTGGAGGTTGCTTGACATACACCTCCTTTTTGAGAAAGCCATTCAGAAATGCACTCTTTACATCCAACTGATAGAGTATAAACTCCTTGTAGGCAGCAAAGGAAACAAGTAATCTTATAGCTTCCAGTGTTGCTACAGGAGCAAAAGTCTCATCTAAGTCGATCCTTCGTCTTGGTTATATCCTTAGACCACCAACCTTGCCTTGTTTCTTATGACTATGCCATGCTCATCAACTTTATTCCTATACACCCACTTATTTCCAATTACTAATCTATCATTTGGAATAAGAACTAAGTTTTATACTTTGCTTCTTTCAAACTAATTCAGCTCTTCTTGCATAGCTATGATCCAATTAGCATCAAGCAATGCTTCAGTTATCTTCTTTGGCTCTATTTCTGACAGGAATGCCTTAAAAGCACACATACTTTTCAGTCTAGATATTATAGTAATCCTAGATGTGAGTTCAGTAAGAATATTTTCTATAGGATATGATCCTTGATACTTGTACCCTTTTGGAACCAAGCCTAGAGAGCTACTAGGATCACCGATGATATTTTTTTCTAGGGTAGTTGGTGACACCGTTCCCCCTGTCACTGTTCCTTCAGTTTCAGTTCCCCTATTGAAGTTCCTCCAAGTTTGGTAGCTTCAGTCAATGAAACGGGTTGTGTAACCTGTTCCTCAACATCATTTTCTTCCTGCAAGTTAGTCTTAACATAGGATTCATCAAAGATCACATGCATGCTTTCTTCAACACAGTTTGTTCTGTTGTTTAATATCCTATATGCTTTTTGAATAGCCTAAGAAGATTCCCTTATCACTTTTAGAATCAAATTTTCCCAAATTATCCTTTCCATTATTATGTATGAAATATTTACATCCAAAGATTCTAAAGTAAGAGATGTTGGGCTTTATTCTTTTTGGTAATTCATAGGGAGTCTTCTCTAACAAAGGTCTGATCATGCATCTATTTATGATATATGTTGCAGTACTTATTGCCTCATCCCAAAGGTTTTTTGCAACAATCATTGTTCCAGCCATATCTTCCAAAGTTTTGTTTTTTCTCTCCACCACTCTATTTTGTTGTGGTGTTCTAGGAGCTGAGAAGTTGTCATCTATACCATTTGTTGAACAGTATTTCAAGAATTTTACATTCTCAAATTCTTAACCATGGTTAGACCTTATGGAAACTAATGAAGTGTCTAATTTCTTTTCAATTTTCTTAAGGAAGATTTCGAAGGCATCTTCTTTGGAGGCTAGAAACAAAGTCCAAGTAAACCTGGAATAGTCATCAACAATCACAAACACATACCTTTTCCCACCTTTTCTTTGAAGTATTATGGGTCCACATAAGTCTACATGAACCAGGTCAAGGCACTTGGTTGTGCTAACATGGTTCTTTGACGTAAAAGAGGATCTTACCTGCTTCCCCTTTACACATGCACTACATAGATTTTCTTCCTTAAACTTGGGCTTGGGCAATCCCAATACCATGTCTTTGGATGAAAGTATGTTTAGTTGTTTCAGATTTGCATGACCAAGTCTTCTATGCCGAAGGAGGTGATCATTTTCTATAGCACTTAGATAAGTCAACTTAGGTCCTGGTAGTTTCATGATGTCAGCTTTGTATACATTTTTATATCTCCTTCCAGTGAGCACAACCTCTTTAGTATCCATCTTTTTTACCTTGACTCCTACAACAGTAAAAACAACTTTATTACCTTTATCACATAGTTGTGTGATGCTCAACAGATTATGCTTTAATCCTTCTATAAGATAGACATCCTCCAATGATTTTGACTCAGATGAGCCAATCTTTCCAATTCCAGTTATGATTTATTTATTTCTATCACCAAAAGAACTCCTCCATTTATTTTGGAGATTGAAAGAAACTTTTTCTTATCACCAGTCATGTGTCTTGAGCAAGCACTATCTATGTACTAGTGCCTTTTGTTTCCTTTCACCTTCTGCTGTAAAAGAATTCAAAGGTTAGCCTTAGGAACCCAGAAAAGCTTGGGTCCTATTTTATGAGTGAAAGGATGAATTAAAATTTTCTTAGTCCATCCAGGCAATATGTAGTGCAGCCTGTTTCTCTAACCAGAACTAGTTTTATTCCTTTTGGTCTAATAAGATCTATTAGCCAGGTTTTGACTGTTTAATCTGCTTTTTCCAGCTACTGGACATTCATTGATGGGATGTCCAAGGTTTCCATAAATGTTACATAAATCTTTTTGATCATCAAAACTTTTGGAAATCCCAAACCTTCCTTTTCATTAAATTTTTTCTCACTTAATTTTTGAACAATTCTAGAGCAGTTTGTCCACCTGGTTTCCCTTTCAAGATCCAATTTTAGTTTAGAGATTTCATGATTCAACTTATTCTTTTTTTATTTAAATCATGGCATTCTTATTTGTATTTAACAAGCTCAAATTCAGCATCTTCTTATTCTTTACTCATGGCCTTCTTCCCATTTATAGTGAGAGTTAATTTGAGAACTTCAGAATTAACATTGTTGTTTGAAATCTCAAGTTTTGCAATCTATTTCTTGAGACTGCAATTGTCCTTGTCAACTGTATCTGAACAAGCCTTTAGATCTATGAGATCAAATTTAAGACTTGCTAGACTGTTGAACAATTCATTCCTATCGGTGGTTAACTCTTGGAAATCATCAATCAGTGCACTCATCAGGGAAACAAGTTTTGGCTTTGAGAACAATTTTGATTTTTCTTTGAGTTCAAGTATACTTACCTCAGAATCCTCATCTTCTTCATCAAGATCTAAATCCCCAAGGGCCATGAATGCAGTTTCATCAACTTCATCTTTATCTGAATCAGAACCCCAGGCTGCTATCATCGCATGCTTCTCTTTCCTTTTTGCCTTCGGTTCCTTCTTAGCCCTTTACTTCTTCCATTCTATGTCCCAAACTGGACAGTCCCTAATCTGATGATCAATTTTGCCACTGTTTTAGTACCCATTTGGATTTTCATTGGAACGTTTCTTAGTACATGTTCCATTCTTCTTCTTGAAGAATTTGCTGAAGTTCTTAGTTATGAAGGCAACTTGCTCTTTATCAAGTTCAAATTCCTTATCACTATCAGAAGCTTTCAATGCTAAAATTTTCTCAGGAACTGCTCATTCTTTGACTCCATCAACTTCCATGTCATAATTCCTTAAGTTCCCTACTAGTTCATCCAGAGTCATGCCTTCAAGATCCTTATTGGCGTCCCTGATTGTAGTCACCTTGACATTTTATTTTGAATTGGGTAGTACTCTCAGAACCTTTTCAACTTGTTCTTCATTAGAGATGACTTTCCCTAAGGAAATCTCATTTTTTAAAGTGGTAAGCCTTATTATCATTTCATGCAAGGTTTCATTTTCCTTTATTTTGAATGTCTTATGCTTAGTGAAAAGAAGAGAGATCCTGAATTTTCTTACTTGAGAAGTGCATTCATGAGCATTTACCAGTGCATCCCAAATTTACTTAGCAGTAGTGCCAGTGGATACCCTGTTGTATTCATCAGGTCCTAGTCCACAGACCAAGATGTTCTTGGCCTTTGCATTTTTCTTCAAAGCCAACAAGTCATCAGGAGTAAATTCACTCCTTACTTTCTTGACTTGTTCACCATCAACCGTCTTCATTGGAATAGTGGGACCATCAGTAATCCTATCCCATAATTCATAATCCTCTCCTTGAATGATCATCTCCATCCTTGCTTTCCACCAAATGAAATGAGAACCATCAAAAAGTGGAGGTCTAGTAGTTGACTGACCTTTACTATGACCAGTAGGAGGTGCGGAATTCATGATATTGATCTTTTCTTAGGTACTAGCCTTATTTAAGACAACCTATCTCTAATACCACTTGTTAGAGTACGAGCCCTACAAATTGCTTATCTATGGAACAAGTAAGTAAACATGGTTCACAGAAGTAAATACTGAACACAGTGATTTTACGTAGAAAACACCCGGCTCAAGAAAGGTGTAAAAAAACATGACCTGTACCTCTGCAGTATTTAACCCCAACTTCACTATAATACTTGAGCCTCAACAATCAACAGAATTACAAAACTTCTTATAAACTAGGAATTAAAACTTCTAACTCCTATCACTATAAAAATACAAATCTTCCCAAGATAAGTGTTCCCAAGTCTTTGAGTTTCCAAACTTGAAGACACAATTCCTAACTCAGTTTATAGATCACTGAGACTAGAAAATGACTTATTACAACTCAAAGAACCTACCTACTACACAAAGTCTACAAATTGCTAGTAAGAGACCAGGTTCTTCTTCAAGTATGTGAACTGATATGCTAATTGTTGATTTTCTTTTTCGTGCTTGAGTAAGTTACTTGATCATGCTTTGTTGTATATATGCACCCTTGTGATCCACCTGTAATAGAGTCTTGGTTGATTTATGCTTCTTTCTTCTATTTACTCTATTAAGTAACTTCACTCCTTGTTGTAGCCATTTCTCCTTCCCTGATTAAATAGGACTCTTTTTCTTTATCCTTTTTCCTTGAAGAACTCTTCTCATGGTTGGACTTCTAGATCAACTTAACTTCTGAATGTTGCATTTTTCTTCCACTTTACTGAAGTGAGAAGTGTTTGAGAAGGTTCCTGAATATTCTTGCTTATCCACTCCTATATATGTATAGTATCATCTTATCAACAACCTTGCCTGCAACTTTTCTATGTACACTTGAATGGACCAGCTTTCACAACATGTTTCATTCATTTGTCTATCATCAAAACTCCACATGCCTTAATAGCCCACCAATTTAAACCATGAACAATATGTTAGGCCTCTATCGCTCCGTTAAACAAGTTGGTGGCCAATTTTTTTATGTGTTCAAGTAATCATGATATCTATATTTGCTAAAATGTGAAAAACATCCCTTGATATGTATCTTTTTCTATGTTATTGTTCCCTTGCATATTGGTCTATTATTTTTATGAGAGAATGATATTTTTGCAAGAGCAGTCATATTCATGAATTCTGATAAAACACTTGTGCAAACCTACAAGAACAACTAATTAAACTCTAATCGTCAACATGTTTATTTAGTTAAATAATTAGAAAGTTTAAACACTGCCAGAATTTTTCAACTCACATGCTTATTAGAATATTTAAAGTCATCCATATTCAGTGGCCTCAAGTCTTCACTACTACTTGGTGCTAGCGGTGGTCCACTATCAGCACTAGTTGCATCCTATTCCTATAATCAACTATAAGAATTAGATACCTATTTTAGTAGGATCACTAAGTAGGCGCATGTGTACAAAATATATTTATATATATACTCACAAGGGCCTCCTGAATTTCCTTCATATCATACTTGCAAATACTATGCTTCATGCTTCGTCCTTTAAAGAATTTAGTGCTTCACCCCTAGATGAGCCTAGTGACATGAATCAGCAAAATTCAAGAACCCACGTAGAATTGTAGATTGGAGTAGAGTCTACACTAGTGTCTACTTCTCAGTCTAGCCCGGAGATATAGAGTGATACTATTTCTTCTTCACTATCAGTGGCGTCACAATATTCTATTGCTAAAGATAGGCCTAGGAGTGATATTAGACTTCCTTAGAAGTATGGTGAAGCTGAAGTGGTTGCTTATGCATTGAATGTAGCAGAGGGTATTGATTCAAGTGAATAACCTTCTTCTTAATCAGAGGTAGTTAGTTGTGGTGATTCTGCCGATGATTGCTATGTAGGAGAAGATGGAATCATTTTAGAAGAATGGCATATGGGATTTGGTAAGATTGCCTAAAATAAGAGAGTTGTCCGTTGCAAGTGGGTATTTAAGAGGAAAAAAGGAACATCGGCAGTTGAATATGCTAGGTACAATTCAAGACTAGTTGCTAAAGGTTAAAATCAGGTTCGAGGTGTTGATTTCTATAACACCATGCATGGTGTTGACTTCTGTAACACCCTACACTTTCGGGCTAGAGTTAAACGATCTTTCCAACGTTTATAGACCCAAACTATAATACCCCATATTATTCTTAGTTTAAATCAGCTTTTTAGTTGCATGCTTAAGGGACTTATGACTCAAAATTTTCACTAATTGTTGGGTGCTTAGTAACCTTCAAGACTCCTAAACTTTGAGAATTCTATTTTTCTGTTCCCGACCCCGAGACAATAGATTTTGAGTTAATTCATGTTTAGGGCTGTAAAGGGCATGTCTTGGAAAAATTTTAGATTTTTTGTATGAGGATTGGGCAGTGTTTGGATTACAATTCTAGTAGCTCATCGCATCACGGTTTCTATAGCAATGAAACACCTACCGCATCGCAGTGAGTTACCAAACCACAACCCAGTTGTGGGGCTGAAAGCTTGAGGGGCAGTTATGTCCTTTCCTATCAATCCTATTTGTCTAATCACGATTTATAATGTAATTAGGGCACAAAATTGCTCCTTCTTTAGTTTACCCTCAAACAAAACCCTTTCCCTTCCTCAAAATAAGAATTAAAGCCTTTTAATCCAAGATTTCTCAAGAAAAATATCTAGATTATAGTTCCGTTCTTCGACGATCCATGGTAATACGTTTTCTTATTTTTATCAAGTTTTGTAGATCTATAATCTTGTATATAAGCAATGTTTCATAATGTTTCGAAAAGTATGTATCATGGAATCGTTTTGATAAAAGTATATGTTTGTCTTGAACTATATTTCACGAAATTTAAATGTAACTACGTATATATGTTTTTGTTTGTAATGAAGAGTTTGATTGAGAGCATGAATTATATAAACTCCCTCCCCTTTCATGATATCTTTGATTTCAAGTGTTGTAGGTTATTTCAACACATGAATTTCTTAAATAAAACTAGAGGGTAAATTCTTTATAAATGATTATGGAATGATACGGTTTGTGATATGTTGAGAGAGTGTTTATGAAGGGTAAATTTTTATCGTGTAAAATTAATAATTTCCATGGGTTTTGAATAATGCAAACGTGATATGACCGCCTTATGATTGTACTATTGAGAGAAGAGTGCTTTTTTTTTATGTAAATTGAAATAAATATCTATTGCATAAGTCCCTATCACTTGATGTTTAAAAACTATGGCTGGTCATTAACATGAGGATAAGTGAAAAAAGGCTACAAATATATATTGCAAGTCAGGGTATGACGATACCCGATGATGACATGCCTTTAATAGAAAAAGTATTGAATGGTTTGAAAGCATGAAGAATAATTTTGAAGCACTAAAAGTTGGGCTTAAGAGTGCTAGTTGGTTATTCGAAGAAGGCATTTGGGTATATAGGCTAATCGCTAGAAACCATAGATGTCAATACAGGACTTACGATATGCTATCCTACATAGGAGGATATTTCAAACATCTAACATGGGGGGATTACCATGGTGTACTCATATAGGGTGTATCAACAATCTTTATGAACTCTAATCCTCACGGTAAATTAGGATTAGGGGCTAGGCCACCGAGTGAAGGGCAGATTTCATATAGCCCATGTAATTACAGATTTGTAGAGTGTACCGACTAGCTTAGAAGTATAAGAAAAAGTGAGTAATAGTTGCCAAGAACTATTTTGAAGGTCATTAATATATGCCTGTGTATTTTTACTTATATTGTATTCACCGTTAGTATGAAATGCTCTCTCTTATTTTGTATAAAAACATGCTAGATTGGGTTGTTTCACATACCAGTACTTTTTTTTTACCCCCTATAGTTCAGGATCTGAGGCTTAGTCCTGAGGTCCTACTAAGCAGTAGATCATTGATAGATATTTAAAGTTGGTGAGCCTCCCTTATTTCAGAAGGCATCTTGCTCTTATATGATGTTTTTAGTTGGTTTTGGTTTACGGTCCGACTGAGGTCCTTGTCCCAATTTTCAAACAGATGTTGTTTTCTTTCAGTTAATAAATATTCCATAGATAGGTGTTAGATGTATTTTGTCTTGTTGAAATGATATTCATAATGTTTTGTTAGAGTGAAGAAATGGCTATATTCCATTTTACTTCTGTATTTTGATAATAAATGAATGTTGCATATGATCATAAGTTAAGATAGATCTCGACCTTCATGGTTCAGTATACCCCTCGTGGACAGGGCCTCGGTTCGGATTATGATAACTTTAGAGATATGGTAACACCCCGCATTTTGGGCTAGAATGAAAACCTTCATTTCTATGTGTAGATGATCTAAAAGCCCTAAATCCAATGAAAATTTGGCATGTTAATCAATTATGTACTGTGGGAACCTATTTGAGCATGAATTGAGATCATAGAGGCCCCCTAACTCAAGGACGAGTTGAAAGATTTCCTATCGTTCGAGTTTGAGTGAGCATCAAAACTTAGGTCAACTTTAATCTATCATAACTCTTTGTATATAACAAATTAGAGGTACTACTATCTACCAAATGAAAGGCCTTCGAATTATCTTTCGAACAATACAAATTTTTCCAAAATACGATACCCGAACGAAAAGTTATAGCCATTTTTGTGACTGAGATAGTAGCATCGCGTGATTAGCGTGCGACACGCTCTTTCGCACGCAACCAATTTCCAGGTTCTGTTTTCGCATTTTTAAGGGAAAAAGTGGTATTTTCCACCCCCTATTCATCCATAACACAGGATTAAATCCCCTAAACACCAAAATCACATTATTTTCTCTCAAAATCAACAAGAACACTCCTTAGGGTTTCATCCCAAAAATCAACATATCTCAGGATTTAACCGTAGCTTTCCTTAAATCTTCAAGAATCAGAATCACCCTTGTGAGAGATACAAGAAACACCCATCAATTGTTTGAATAACATCCCTAAAGTACAAGTTCATTCAAGAGTCATAAATTAAGGTACGTGGGATTTTCCTAAAATTTCATGGGCATAAAAATCTTCTTTTAATCATGCAAAGGGTTTAGCAATCATGATTTTTACAAGAAGGGCTTTAGATTTACGATTTTAATGATATTGTTTTGATCTTTAGGCCTTCCCCAAATTGATTTGGAATTATATAAATACATGTAAGAATGTGTTTTAAGGCTGATATTTTAATTGAGAGCATGCTACATGAAAATCCTCTCTCTTGTTATGATTTTACCTTGACTTATGATATGCTATGAATTGTTTTGAATGCATCTCAAAAAGCATGATATGAAATTTCTTTAGTAATGTTATATTTGGAGTATGATTTTGATTTCAAAAGAGACGGTTGTTTATGTTGATGAATGTTGAACATAATCATATAATGGAAGGAGTTGCATGGCTTGTCAAAGAATGCATGACCACCATATGTTTATTGAAAGAATGAGAAATTTTCTATAGTTTTGACTTGTGTTTTCGGAACATGAAATCTCTTATACTATTTTCAGGTTTAGGTGGTCTGAATTGAGTTTTTGATAAAAGAATCATGCATGATGCATTATGGCTCAGAAATAGGACTTGCAAGTCTTGGTGAAACGACACCAGCTCATATAATTACATGGTAATTCAGAATAGAATAAAATGCATATTTGAAATTATATTTTCAGATTTTGAAACTAGAATGATGCATGTTTTGGAACAGACTAAAATTGGGGATAAAAAGAGTTTAGGTGGTTCCCCAAATAAGGCATGAGTTCAGAAAACTCATTGCCCAAAACCATATTTTGCCAATACGGGTATATTATTGTACGTTGGCAACAGTCCTGTGGTGTAGTAGATTCACAGACTCCAACTCTTGCAAAAAACTTGGGTTCGAGGCTTCCCCAACGAGTCAATGGCAGATTTCATATAGTTTGTGGAATATCATACTTGTAGGGGAGTGCCACCTAACTTAGAAGTAATACAAAGATTAGAAAATTGCATTGCCAGAAAGGCTTTATGTTTTCAAAAATGCCCATGTATTTTGAAATTATATCTTTCATGATGTTTATGACTATCTCTCAACTATTTTGTTTATATACAAGCTTTATTTTGAATTTCTTCATGTACCAGTACATCTGTATTTATCCCCCCCTTCCAGGTTCTGAGGCTCAATCTAGGAGTCCCAATAAGCAGCTCCAGGCAGAAGTGTAGAGTCTCATGGCGAGCGTTCTATATTTCAGAAGGCCTAGTTTCTTTAGTCATTATCATTATTATGTTTTGGTCTACTGGGGGCATTGTCTTAGTTTTCAGACAGTTGGGTTTTTTCTTGTAGTAGAGATTTTGTAGATTGAGTCAGATATCATTCAGATTTTTTAAACTACAGTTTTCATTATGATTTAAATTCCAATTTAATGACCATGTTTCCATTTTAGTATATATTTCTGCATTATTTTTTTTATGAACAGTATATGTGATTACAAGTTAGAAGGGCATCCGAACCTTCATGATTCGGGATACTCGTCACGGCTAGGGCCCCGATTTGGGTTGTGACTAACTTGGTATCAGAGCACGGTTCATGGTTCTAGGGTGTCTGCAAAATCGCATCAGGTAGAGTCTTATTTATGGGTGTGTAGCACGCCACACTTATAGGCAGGAGGCTACTAGGCATTTATGAATGTCTCTCTTTCTTCATGTTCTAGTTCATGCTATGGAGTCAGAATGTTCCTCTTACATACTCTAATTCATGCTATGGTGTTGCCCATAAGGAAGTAAAGTCATCCCAATTCTTTCCTCACTTTGATGTGCTCAGATATGTATCATTATTGGTGTGATTCAAGTGCAGAAGTTTAGAGTCTAAAAAGTATGGTCCTTTTTTATTAAGCCATATAAGATTTTAAAATTTATGCAAGGACTTGAGAAGAGTTCGTTGGTGATCCAAGGTGTATTGATTCTAGTGTGAACTTTGATTCTGATAAAATCGTGTTTTTCAGCCTACAATATTAAGTGTATTCAGTCCCTTTCAAAATTTATGTTGCATACGTCATGCTTCAGGGGGAATGATGTGTAGTAGAATATTGGAACTGTATTTCCACCCGAGTAGTAGTATAAGTTAAAGTAACGGTGTCATGACCTATTGGTAGTGATATTGGATTAAGAAGTTGGTGATTTGAAGTCGAAAGGTTTGAAATTAGAGTGAGGGTGACTTTTATGTAGATAATTGTGTTTAGTTGAATAACTGATGTTTGAGAATGATTTACCATTTTATAGTGATAGACTAATGTGGTAGCTAGTAGCATGTGTGGATTGTATGGTAGGCTGTGGGGGAAGTGTTTGACTCAGATTTTTTTATTTATATAGAGTAAAATGTGTATTCTTAGATCATTGAATTTTGTGTGTTATATCTCTTGTAATCTTGTTATCATTGTGTTGTTGAAACTGAAAGTCTATTAAAGCCATGTGGGCCTATTTCTATTTACTAGCAACTTGTTGTTCATCTTGTTGTTCTTGTGTTGGTTGGAGCTGGGTTTAGTGGAATAATGGCAAGAAAAGTGGTAAGGGCGATTAATTGAATATATGTATAGCCGAATCATTTTGCATGAGATTGAGTTGGTAATGAAGTGATAAATCCTTGTGTGTTAGTTTAGTAGAAGGTAGAGAAGGAGTTATTTGTTAAGGTGAATTGTTGTTTGCTTAAAGTATGAAAAAAGTTGTTGACGGTGTTTGTTGTGCAAGAAGAGTATAGGTTATTGATTAAGGTACTTGCTAGATGAGTGTAGTTAATTTATGCATCCCTGAGATTTCAAGAGGAAGTTTAATTGAAACTTATAGAGTTGTTGTGAATAGGGTAGGCCATATGATTATGATCGAATTTTGTTGTTATGGAGTTATAGTTACTAGTGTTTCTTGATGTTTTATTTCATATATTTTTTCTTTTTTGAAGTGAGAATTGTGTATAAGGTTGGATTGTAAACCATGCTTAGTACTAGACATTAAGTTTGAACAGTTGATGGCTATGAAGGCAGATGTGATAATTTCTTGGTTAATGATACTAGTTATAGGGAAGTGATCTAATAGGCTTGAACAGTGTACGCAAGAGCTTAATTTTATTTGACTTGTAGTGAAGTATGATATTGTATGTATGATGTAGAAATATGCTCAAAGTGATATGGAATTGCGGCATTTTCTAAGGCTATTGCATTTTGTGTGTGGCTAGTAGTACCGTTAATTTGCTGGATGGAGAAAGACTAGTTAGATGGTACATGGTGTTCTAAATGGCCAAGTTAAGAAGTTATGATTAATTATGTTAAGACTTTTTGTATAATCTTTATTCTCATGGTTATGAAATATAAGTTTGCAGGCATGATGCTGGTAGACTATGACAGACGTAGTATGGTCCGTCAAAGGTTTGGAGATATCCATGTTTAGTGTTAGGAGAATCTAAGTTGGTGAATGTTAAGTTTTTATATGATGACTTTTGGGGCTAGATAAACCTAAGGGTTGAATCTTAGAAGTAGGTATTAGCATTGGTTGCTATGCATGAAAATTTCGTCTTCCGTCTGTATATCTAGCAATTCAGTTTGACAGTCAGGCAGATAAGTTACAGTAGTTTTTCACCTTTTCACCCAGTCCTACTATCTGAAGTCCAATACGTATGACCATCCCAAAAGATAATCTATTCCATCCATGTAAGTTCCAAACTTATTTCAGTCCAAGCATTATGTTTCAGATTCAGTTATTTAGTCATGACTCAATTCATAAGAGTTCAGCACATAATCTCAATTTTTTCCATCTATTTTAGCTCAGACAGTGTAATACCTTTGTACGATCTAAATCTTGTTGCCTCATAATTTTTACTTACATAAGTTATCACTTCCAAATCCACTGTGTGTGATTTGAGAATAAACACTTTGGGGAGAATCCTAAACTCTCAGCATGAATCAGCTTTTTAAAACAAGTAAGGGCAAGTCAGCTCAGAATTCCATTTCATGATAGAAGTTTAAATTTTTTAGATCAGTTATATCCTTTCTTAGAAGACACATCATGTCCAAATTATTCCATATCTTTAAGCTTCAACACTCCTACCCATTATTCGGGGACAAATGATCCCAAGGGGGAGATAATATAACACCCTACATTTTGGGCTAGAATGTAAACCATCATTTCTATGCGTAGATGATCCAAAAGTCATAAATCCTATGCAAATATCGCATGTTAATCAATTATGTACTGTTGGAACCTATTTGAGCATGAATTGAGATCATAGAGGTCCCTAACTTAAGGAAGAGTTGAAAGCTTTCCTATCGTTCGAGTTTGAGTGAGCATCGAAACTTGGGTCAAGCTCAATCGACCATAATCTTTGTATATAACGAATTAGAGGTCCTACTATATATCAAATGAAATATCTTCGAATTATCTTTCCAACAATACCAATTTTCCAAAAATCTGATACCCGAATGAAAAGTTATGGACATTTCTGTGGCTGAGATAGTAGCATCGCGCGATTAGCTTGTGACGCATGCTCTGTCGCTCGCACCCAATTTTCAGGTTCTATTTTTGCATGTTTAAGGGAAAAAGTGGTATTTTCCACCCCCTATTCATCCATAACATGGGATTGAATCCCCCAAACACCAAAATAACATTATTTTATCTCAAAATCACCAATAACATTCCTTAGGATTTCAACCCAAAAGTCAACATATCTCAGGATTTAACCATAGCTTTTCCTTAATTTTTCAAGAATCAGAATCCCAATTGTGAGAGATACAAGAAGCACCCATCAATTGTTCGAATAACATTCCTAAAATATGAGTTCATTCAAGAGTCATAAATTAAGGTACGTGGGTTTTTCCTAAAATTTCATGGGAATAGAAATCTTCTTTTAATTATGAAAAGGGTTTAGAAATCATGATTTTTAAGAGAAAGGTTTTGGATTTACAATTTTAATCATGTTTTTTGAAGCTTTAATGATATTGTTTTGGTCATTAGGCCTTTCCCAAATTGATTTGGTATTATATATATATATATATATATATATATATGTAAGAATGTGTTTTAAGGTTGATGTTTTAATTGAGAGCATGACTCATGAAAAGTCCCTCTCTTGTTATGATTTAACCTTTGCTTATGATATGCTATGAATTGTTTTGAAAGAATCTCTAAAAACATGATATGAAATGTCTTGAGTAATGTTATATTTGGAGTATGATTTTGATTTCAAAAGAGAGGGTTGTTTATGTTGATGAATGTTAAACATAATCATATAATGGAAAGAGTTGCATGGCTTGTCAAAGATTGCATGACCACCACATGTTTATTGAAAGAATGAGATTTTTTGCATCATTTTGACATATGCTTTCGAACATGAAATCTCTTATACTATTTGCATGTTTGGTGGTCTGCATTGAGTTTTTGATGAAAAATCATGCATGATGCATTATGGCTCAGAAATAGGATTTCCAAGTCTTGGTGTGACGACACCAACTCAGATAATGCCATGGTAATTCAGAACAAAATAAAATGCATATTTTCATATTTTGAAACTAGAATGATGCATGTTTCGGAATAGGCTAAAATTGGTCATAAAGAGAGTTTAGGTGGTTCCCCGAATAAGGCATGAGTTCAGACAACTCATTGCCCAAAACTATGTTTTGCCGCTAAGGGTATATTATTCTACGCTGGAGATGGCCCTGTGGCGTAGTAGATTTAGAGACTCCAACCCTTGCGGTAAACTTGGGTTGGGGGCTTCCCCGCCGAGTCAATGACGGATTCCATATAGCCCATGAAATATCAGACTTGTAGGGGAGTGCCACCTAACTCAGAAGTAATACAAAGATCAGAAAATTGCCTTCGCAGAAAGGCTTTATGTTTTCAAAAATGCCCATGTGTTTTGAAATTATATCTTTCATGATGTTTATGACTAGCTCTCAACTATTTTGTTTATATACAAGCTTTATTTTTGGATTTCTTCACATGCCAGTACATCTATATTGACCCCCCTCCCTTCCAGGTTCTGAGGCTCAATCTGGGAGTCACGATAAATAGTAGATTTTCTCCAGGCAGAAATGCAGAGTCCCATGGTGAGCTTTCTATGTTTCAGAAGGCCTAGTTACTTCAGTCATTATCATTAGTATGTTTTGGTCTACTGGGGGTCTTGTCCCAGTTTTCAGACAGTTGGGTTTTTGCATGTAGTATAGATTTTGCAGACTGAGTTAGATATCATTTAGATGTTTCAAACTGTATTTTTAATTACAATTTGAATTTAGATTTAATGACCATGTTTCTATTTCAGTAAATATTTCCAATTTTTTTTTATTAACAGTATATGTGATTATAAGTTCGGCACTGCTAGGGCCTCAGTTTGGGTCGTGACAGATATATTTTCTCTAGTTGTAAAGCATAGTTTGATTCAAGCCTTACTTGGTATTGTGGCCATGCACAATCTTGAACTTGAGAAGTTGGATGACAAAACTGCATTCTTACATAAAGAACTTGAGGAGGACATCTATATGCAACAACCAGAGGGTTTTGTAGTCTCATGAAAGGAGGACTATGTATGCTTGTTGAAAAAGTCCCTATATGGATTAAAACAGTGACCCAAACAGTGGTATAAGAGTTTTTACTCTTTTATGACTTCTCATATGTTTAGGAGGATGAGTTATGATAGCTGTGACTATTTTAAGGAGAAAAGTGATGGCTCATTGGTTTATCTTCTCTTGTATGTTAATTATATGTTGATAACAACAAAGGATATGAGAGAGATAATAAAATTCAAACACCATTTCATTAAGGAGTTTGAGATGAATGATTTAGGAGCAGCAAAGAAGATTCTTGGCATGGAAATTCTGAGGGATAGAGAGACGTGTAAGTTATACTTTAGTCAGAAAATGTATATTGAGAAAGTGCTTCACAAATTCAATATGCAAAATGCCAAACCTGTCATTACTCTATTGGCATCTCATTTCAAGCTCTCGGTTGCGTTATCTACAAAGACAGATGATGAGCATGACTATATGTCTTGAGTTCGATACTCTAGTACCATTGGGTCTCTTATGTATGAGATGGTGTGTTCTCGACCAGATTTAGTGTATCCAGTTAGTGTAGTTAGTAGATACATGAAAAATCCTAGAAAAGAACATTGAAAAACAGTGCAGTGGATTTTCAGATACTTGCATGGATTTGCTGATGTTTCTTTGAAATTTGGGCGAAATAGAGATGGAGTGATCGGGTATGTTGATTCTGATTTTGCAGGAGACCTTGATAAAAGTAGATCCCTTAAAATATATATTTTAACCATTGGTGGTTGTGCTATCAGTTGTAAAACTACTTTACTGACTACAGTTGCTTTGTCAACTACTGAGGCAGAGTACATGCCTATTACACAGGCTTGTAAGAAAGTTATTTGGTTGAAGGGTTTGTTTGGTGAACTTAGCAAAGACTTAAAGATTAATAAGATCTTTTGTGATAGTCAGAGTGTTATCTTCCTTACAAAAGATTAGATGTTTCCTAAGAGGACAAAGCACATCAATGTTCGGTATCCGTTTGTGCATGAAATTATTGATCGTGGTAATATTATGGTAAGAAATATTAGTACCTATGATAATCCCACTGATATGATAACAAAGCCACTACCAAGTGCCATGTTTCAGCATTGCTTGGACTTGGTAGGTTTCAGCAATAAAAATGTTCCCTTAGGGAATTTTGTGGAAGAGGTGGAGGGTTTTCTCAAAATGGATATGTGTTCTGAATTAGAATTTGTGTCAAGGTGGAGATTGTTAGAGTTTATGACCCAAATTTTCTTGATTTGACCCTTAAAAGATCGTGGTGCGACACATGTTTGATGTTTTTTTAGGGGAGGGGAGGGAGGGATCTGTGGTGGTAGCATAGGGTTCGGTCCGATCTCGAAGCCCACTACTAATCCTGTTAGGGTGCAGGGGCTTCGCCCTTGCAGTATGGACCTATATGTTTTTGGGCTTAGAATTTTCTTATATGCACGTATTATATAAGTGGGATCAAGTGGGTTATTCCTTTCCATAATAGTGAATTTCCCCCTCCTCTGCCCCGTGGTTTTTCCCGTCAAGGTTTTTAATGTAAAAGCTGTGTGTTCTTCTTGTTTCTTTTGTTTATGGTATTGCTTATTCCTTTCAATTCAATAACATTTAAGTAGATAGAGAATCATATAATTGTGAGTTGTGAGGTGACATTGTGATATTGGACATATTTACTAGGAGCGTACATGTGCTGCCTTAATATGTTTGGGGCATACCTATGCTGCCGTAATATGTTAGGGGCCTTGTACTTGTTGTCGTGAAATATTTACTAGGGTCACATATGCATAGCTGTAATATGTTAGGGGAATACCTATGCTACCATAATATGTTAGGGGCCTCGTACTTGCAGTTGTGATATATTTACTAGAGGCATACATGCGTTGCCATAATATGTTAGGCGCATACCTATGCTACCGTAATATGTTAGGGGCCTTGTACTTGCTTTCGTATTATACTTTTGAGGCATTATATATACTCCCATGAATTTATCGGGGTGCTACACTGATCACCTTCACTGCCGTTTATGACAAACCGGGAGTGTTGATTGAGTTGACATACAGAGTAGCTTTTTGAACTTCCGTTTGGACCCTATTGAGCATTAAATTATAAGAGATATTATGAGCATATTATTTATACATTTCATTGCGCATTGTATTTTCTAACACTTATTTCAGGGGCATTAAAGTAGAGGATCGAGGATCTTACTGCGTTATATTTATAAATAGGTCACTTCTTGCTTGCATATCTGCAGATACTTTATGGAAGGTGAGATTAGTGGATGACGGTCTATTTATGAGGATTCTGTTGCTGAGGTGAGCCTTTGCAATGTTCGTGGAGGTTGTCGTTTCAGCTCTAGCTATTTTATCTTATATTCTTTTTCATTAGGTTTGCATACCCAAAATTTTAAATTATCTAACTCTATTTTAGATGCTTCATGATCTTAGCGTGGGATTTTGGTTAGAGAATTAGTTCTCGAGTGAATGATGAATTTATAGTTTGATTATGAAATTTTTTTGGATTATTATCCACTATTTATTCATTCGTTGGAGTTGCGTATATGTTATCTTAGTGTTTATTAACTAGTAAAGTATATGAAAGATTGGTTCTCCCGACAAGTGGTGTTAGCGGGTACTAGTCACGCCTAGGAATGATATTGGGACGTGACACCCTTTTGGGTTATCAGTCGTGTGAGTGATAATTTTTTTACTCGATTGTTTGAACACATTAAAATTCAATACTGAAAAGGACAACTAAAACAAAAAATGAAAAAGCGCTAAAATCAGGACTGAAAGACCAAAAGAGAAAACTTAAAAGTACTAAGCATTGAAAATTTACGTGAAAAAAGCTTGGAAATGATTATGCAAAGGAAATTGAAAAAGAAAAAGTGATGCAGGAAACCTAGTATGTCGAGCATGTTACGCCATGGTAATAGGCATGCTTGGTGTGTCTTTTAAGACCCACACCTAGAATTCAATGCAACCTCTCACCTGTTGCCTTAAATATGACATATTGGGAGTCACATTAATTGTCACGACTCCTTATTTTTTTGAGTCCCTGTTTTTGCTCTGCACAAAAGCAAAACCTCAATTGAAAAAGCACTAAATTCTAGTCTGAAATGGCCAAAACCGAAAACTTAAAAAGCACTAAGTATTGTAATTATGTGAACAAACCTGAAAAGGCCATTCAAAATTGAAAAAGCACTTAGCATTAAAAATTGACTTGAACAACCTAGGGAATAAGCATGGACTCAAAATTCAGGTGAAGAGAACCTCGGGAATGAATATGCCTTAAAAGCTAAAAATGGAAAAGTGATGCAGGATGTCTAGCCAGTCGTGCATGATTTATTGTGGTAATAGGAGCGCATGGTGTGTCGTTTAGGTACCCGCACCAAGAATGTCGTGGAGGCTCCCACGTGTTGCCTTAAATATTACATATGGGAAGTCACATTAATTGTCGCGAACCCTTAATTGCTCGAGTCCATATTTTTACTCTGCACAAAAACAAAACCTCAAGCAAAAAAGCACTAAATTCTAGACTGAAATGGCAAATATCGAAAACAAACAAAGCACTAAGTATTGAAATTCATGTGAACAAACTTGAAATGGTCATCGAAAACTGAAAAGCCACTTAGCGTTAAAAATTCATGCGAACAACGTAGGGAATAAGCACGGACTTAAAATTCAAGTGAAAAAATCCTTGGGAATGAATGTGCATTGAAAACTAAAAAAGAAAAAGTGATGCAAGATGCCTAGCGTGTCGTGCATGATTTATTGTGGTGATAGGCACGAATGGTGTGTCGTTTAGAGACCCATACATAGAATATGGTGCAGGCTCCCACGTGTTGTCTTAAATGACATATTGTGGGTCACATTAATTGTTGCGATCCCTTGTTTGTTCGAGTCCCTAATTTTACTCTTCACAAAAGCAAAAACTCAAACGAAAAAAGCACTAAATTCTAGAGTGAAATGACTAAAACAGAAAATTAAAAAAGCACTAAGTATTGAAATTCACGTGGACAAACCTAAAATGGCCATCAAAAATTGAAAATGCACTTATCTTTAAAAATTCATGTGAACGACTTAGGGAATAAGCACGGATTGGAAATTCACGTGAAAAAACTGCGAGAATGAATATGTATTGAAAACTGAAAAAGGAAAAGTGATGCAAGATGCCTAGATTTTTGTGTATGATTTGTTGTGTCATGCTAGCTCCCACGTGTCACCTTAAATATGACATATTGGGCATAACATTAATCATCACTTCTCATTATTTTTTCGAGTTCCAACTACTATTTTGCACAAAAGCAGAAAACACAAACCAAAAATTTTCCTCTAGGCAAAAACTCAAGACTTAAAAAATCAAAATCAAAAATTGAAAAAACACTACGTATTGAAAATTCACGCGAAAAAACCACGGGAATCAATATATATTGAAAATTGAAAAATAAAAGTGATGTAGGATTCCCTATGTGTCATGCACACATAGTGTCTGAGTCGTGTAGAGCCCGTGCCTAGAATTTCATGCAGGCTCCGACATATTGCCTTAAATATGACATATTATGAGTCATATTAATTGTTTCAATCCCTTATTTGATCGAGTCCCCACTTCAATTATGCATAAAAACAAAACTAAAAAAGCACATTAATTGTCGTGACCCCTTATTTGTTTGAGTTCCTATTTTTACTCATCACAGAAGCAAAATCTTAAACGAAAAAGCTCTAAATTTTAAACTGAAATAGCCAAAACCGAAAACTAAAAATGCACTAACTATTGAAATCATGTGAACAAACTTGAAATGACCATCGAAAATTGTAAAAGCACTTAGTGTTTAAATTCACGTGAACGACCTAGGGAATAAGCATGGATTGAAAATTCAAGTGAAAAGAACCTCGGGAATAAATATGCATTGAAAACTAAAAAAAAAGAAAAGTGATGCAGGATGTCTAGCATGTCGTGCATGATTTGTTGTGGTAATAGGCACGCATGTTGTATCGTTTAGGGACCCACACCTAGAATGTAGTGGAGGATCCCAAGTGTTTCCTTAAATATGACATATTTAAGGTAACATTAATTATTGTGACCACTTATTTGTTCGAGTCCCTATTTTTACTCTGCCCAAAAGCAAAACTTCAAACCAAATAGCACTAAATTCTAGACTGAAATAGCAGAAATCGAAAACTAACAAAGCACTAAGTATTGATCACACTTGTATCACTATTTTTACTCTGTGTGCAAAACATGAAATCAAAAAGCACAAAATTCAAGACAGAAATGGCCTAAACCAAAAACTAAAAAAAAACTAACTATTGAAATCACATGAACAAACCTGAAACGACCATCAAAAATTGAAAAAGCAAGTAGCGTTAAAAATTCACGTGAATAACCTAGGGATTAAGCAAGGACTGAAAATTCACGTCAAAAAATCCGCGGGAAAGAATGTGCATCGAAAACTAAAAAAGTAAAAGTGATGCAGGATGCCTAGCGTGTTGTGCATGACTTGTTGTGATAATAGGCACACATGGTGTGTCATTAAGGGACCGACACCAAGAATGTGGTGCAGGCTCCCACGTGCCTCCTAAAATGACATATTGTGAGTCACATTAATTGTCGTGACCCCTTAATTGTTCGATCCCTATTTTTACTCCGCACAAAAGCAAAACGTCAAATGAAAAGGCACTAAATTCTAGATTGAAATGGCCAAAACCGGAAATAAAAAAGCACTAACTATTGAAACTATGTGAACAAAGTTGAAACGGTCATTGAAAACTAAAAAAACACTAAGCATTAAAAATTCACGAGAACAACCTAGGGAATAAGCATGGACTGAAAATTGATGTGAGAAGAACCTCGGTAATAAATATGCATTGGAAACTAAAAAAGAAAAAGTTATGTAGTATGTCTAGCGTGTCTTGCATAATTTGTTGTGGTAATAGGCATGCTTGGTGTGTCATTTAGGGACCCACACCAAGAATGTCGTGGAGGCTCCTACGTGTTGCCTTAAATATGACATATTGGGCGTCACATTACTTGTCGCGAACCCTTATTTGTTCGAGCCCCTATTTTTACTCTGCACAAAAGCAAAACCTCAAACGAAAAAGCACTAAATTCTAGATTGAAATGGACAAAATCGAAAACTAACAAAGCACTAAGTATTGAAATTCACGTGAACAAACCTGAAATGACCATCGAAACTAAAAAAACACTTAGCATCAAAAATTCATGTGAACAACCCACGGAATAAGCACAGACTGAAAATTCAAGTTTAAGAAACATGGGGAATGAATATGGAGTGAAAACTAAAAAGGGAAAAGTGATGCAGGAGGCCTAGTGTGTCGTGCATGATTTGTTGTAGTGATAGGCACGCATGGTGTGACGTTTAAGAACCCACACCTAGAATGTCGTGCAGGCTCCCACGTGTTGCCTTAAATGACAGATTGGGAGTCACATTAATTGTCGTGACCCCTTATTTGTTCAAGTCCCTTTTTAACTCTGCACAAATGCAAAACCTCAAAAGAAAAAGCACTAAATTCTATAATGAAATGGCCAAAACAGAAAACTAAAATAGCACTAAGTATTGAAATTTACGTGAACACACCTGAAACGGCCATCAAAAACTGAAAAAGCACTTAGCGTTAAAAATTCATGTGACAACCTATGGAATAAGCACAGACTGAAAATTTACGTGAAAAACTGTGGGAATGAATATGCATTGAAAACTGAAAAAAGAAAAGTGATGCAGGATGCCTAGCGTTTGGTACATGGTTTGTTGTGTCATGCAAGCTCCCACGTGTTACCTTAAATATGACATATTGGGCGTCACATTAATTGTCACTTCTCATTATTTGTTCGAGTTCCAACTACTATTCTGTACAAAAGCACAAAACACAAACCAAAAATTTCTTCTAGGCAAAAATCAAGACTGAAACAATCAATATCAAAAAAAAAAAACTAAGTACTGAAAATTCACGCGAAAAAACCATGGGAATCAATGTATATTGAAAATTGAAAAAATAAAAATGGTGAAGGATGCCCTGCGTGTTGTGCACAGATAGTGCGTGTGTCGTGTAGATCCCATTCCTAGAATGTCATGCAGGAACCGATGTATTGCCTTAAATTTGACATATTATGAGTCGCATTAATTGTTGCAATCCCCTATTTGTTGATTCCCTATTTCAATTATGCATAAAAATAAAACTAAAAACACAACTTTAATTGCCGCGACCCCTTATTTGTTCAAGTCCTATTATTGCTCTGCACAAAAGCAAAACCTTAAACAAAAAAACGCTAAATTCTAGACTGAAATGGCCAAAACCGAAAACTAAAAAGCACTAACTATTTAAATCACGTGAACAAACATGAAACGGCCATCGAAAATTGAAAAAGCACTTAGTGTTAAAAATTAACGTGAACAACCTAGGGAATAAGAACGAACTGCAAATTGACGTAAAAAACTACTATAATGAATATGCATTGAAAACTGAAAAAAGAAAAGTGATGCAGGATGTCTAGTGTGTCGTGCATGTTTTGTTGTGGTAATAGGCATGCATGGTGTATCATTTAGGGACCCACACCAGGAATGCCGTGGAGGCTCCCACTTGTTGCCTTGAATATGAAATATTGGTAGTCGTATTAATAGTCGCAGCCCCTTATTTGTTCGAATTCCTATTTTTACTCTGCTCAAAAGCAAAACCTCAAACCAAAAAGCACTAAATTCTGGACTGAAATGACCAAAATTGGAAACTAACAAAGCACTAAGTATTGAAATTCACGTGAACAAATCTGAAATGGCCATTGAAAACTAAAAAAGCACTTTGCGTTAAAAATTCACGTGAACAACCTAGGCAATAAGCACTGACTGAAAATTCACGTGAAAAAACCACGGGAATGAATATGTATTGAAAGCTGAAAAAGGAAAAGTGACGCAGGATGCCTAGCATGTCATCCATGATTTGTGTTGTCTTGTGAACTCCCACGTGTTACCTATAATATCACATATTGGGCGTTACATTAATTGGCACTTCTCATTTTTTGTTCGAGTTCCAACTTCTATTCTTAACAAAAGCAAATGACACAATGAAAATTTTTCCTCTAGGAAAAAACACAAGACTGAAACGATCAAAATTAAAAATTAAAAAAATATTAAGTTCTAAAAATTCACGTGAAAAAATCACAGGAATCTATTTATATTGAAAATTGAAAAAAAAAAAAGTGATGCTAGATGCCCTGCGTGTCGTGCATATATAGTGCGTGTGCTGTGTAGAGCCCGTTCCTAGAATGTCATGGAGGCTCCTACGTATTGCCTTAAATATGACATATTATGAGTCGTTTTAATTGTTGCAATCCCCTATTTGTTCGAGTCCCTACTTCAATTATAGGTTAAAACAAAACTAAAAAAACATATTAATTGTCGCGACACCTTGTTGTTCGAGTCCCTATTTGATATGAGAAAGACTAAGAAGACACTCACACATACACCAAAATAGTCCACAAGTCTTAGAAACCGAGGACCTATTTGGTGTCCCCTCTCGGATTCACTAACTAGACAAGAATAAAGAGATTACAAGGTGTTTATTACACCAAGGCAGCCAACCGAAATTAGATTTAGCCAACAAGATGAAGAACAAGATAACAATAACAACAACTCACAGTTACAATGTCGAGAACACAAATAGATTATACCAACATATGAACCAATGATTACAAGGAAGTAAAGATAGGAAGATAGACAAATGGAGGTATAATCTTAAGAACCCAAGAACTTGTGATATTCTTGGACCCTTAACACCACACTCTACAATCACCTATCTCTTACAATGACACAAGAGAGGTTTCCACCACTCAAGCACCAACGTATCAAGCAAATGACAAAAGAGACAAATGACAAAAGCGCCCTTTCATTAAAGGGCTCCCAAAGCCCCCCCTTAAGTGCACCAAAGGACGGGTTTGGGCATCCTTTACACTTGCGTTTGTGCACTCTTTTAGGTAGACTTCAAAATTCTCAAAAAAGTGTCCATGGTCATGATCACACTTGTATCATCCTCTCCATCTTGAGAGGAATTTTACCACAAATTCACGGGCTCACCTCTTTTACAAAGGTACTGCACAATCTCCTTCTTATGCCACACATCTTCTCTGTACTCTTCATGTTGTACTTAGGCTTCTTCTTGCTTTCCATATTGCTATTTGCAATCATTCTTAACCGATTCAATGCCCACCTCTTCTCTAAGATAGTAAAATTTTCCCTCCCTTAGGATTACATTCATCGGGTTTGGGCACTCACTAGCCTTGTACCCCCACCCTTGACACGTCAAGCATTGAAACCCCTTGTGATTGGAATTAGAATTCAGTTCACCTTTATACCTCAGAGGATGATTTAGGACAGCCTTGGTGGCCTCGGGTTGGGCAGACATGAATGAGCCCTCTTTGAGCTCCCTCTTAACCTCTAAAGCCGCTTGGAAGATGCCATCTATGGTGTCAAATTTGTGAAGGGTCCTGCGAGTGGATATGTCCTCGTTTAACCAAACCTTGAAGCGCACAATGTCATAATTTTCTAGCTCTCCTTGGTGGTCAAGTTTCAACATCAATTGTTAAAATTCATCGTAGTAACCTATGGAACTCTTGCTCCCTTAACTCAAATTGTACAATTTGGCAAGGAGATCATGTCTATAAGTCTCGGGAAAGTACCTTTATCGTGTAAGGTTCTTTAACCAAAACCAAGAAGGAGGTTGTCCCCAATCATCTCATTTCCAAACCGTTTAACATACTCCCACCTCGTATTAGCATACCCTTCAAAGTGAGCTATCACATATCAACTCTTATTTTCCTCGATGAGATCATTAAGTTAGAATATCTTATCACACAATGACTCCCAAGCAAGATAAGCTTCGGTATCACTTTCACCCTTAAAGATTGGAAGACTAACTTTTATGGAGTTTATCTCTACATCATGGTTTTGGTTACCTTGTTGGTTCTAATGACCAACTCTACCTTCCCGGACATGAACTTCCCTCGGATCACTATTACTTCCCCTTATCTCTTCCCCTCTTATGTAAGCATCATCATACGACCCATAACCATCATATTTTCCTCCCCTACCATAGCCCTTAACATGGATGGGTATATTTGGGATAAGTGGAGCTTGTAGTGGAGGGATTGGATTTGGATAGTGAGGTCTTTGGTCAAGTGGATTTTGGATGGGAGGGTTTGGATTTGGTGGTGGTATTTGGGTTTCAAGCCCTTCTTGTTGGACTTGTTGGAGTGGAGGATGGCTTGGTCTATCTTATATTTGTTTTCGTGATTAAAGATTGGTTTGATGTGTTGCAATTGGTGGATAGAGAATTTAGTGGAAGGTCTTGGGAGTATTAGTTGGGGAAATGTTTTGAGGGGTGGAAGGTCGACTCCTTTGTCTTTCCACAAGTTCTAATCTCCAACTCATTGATGACACATCCGTATCTAATTTCTCAAGACCCACATTCAACCATTCCACATCTCAGGACATAGTTTCAAGACCAGCCAAAATGAGATTGATGGCATTATTGTCCATTGTTTGAGCATTTGAAGCCTCGGGTTGCATTATGGTTGTACCAAAAATAACCCTTCAATTTACGGTCCAATCAAGACACCAAATCATTCCTCAATGTCACGCACAACAATACAATATTAAACCTACAACACAAAACACACGTTAGTTCAAAACAATCTCACTTCACTATCTCACACTTTGTGGTCTCTCACTTGATTTCACAAACGTTTGCAAGTCAGCTTGTAGCTCGTGGTGAGTTGAAGAGTAAGTCTACTCCTTAGTCAAAATGGATTCTTTTGTTTGACGACTCAAGGAATTAATTTCTGAACTTGAATAAAGAAGTACTACGATTTTCAAAACGACAAAAGCACAAAGAAAACGTAGACACGAACAATGGATTCGAAGGACTAATTGACAATCTAGTTGGAGTTTACTAGTTTGTTAATTAGTTCTAGGATAAACTAATGAAACCATTAGTCAACAATTAGAACTAGAAAATTCAAATTTGAGCTTAATATTGACGTGAACAGTAGCAAGGGTGACGTGGTAGCATGTAATTGGTCTTGGTCCCACACAAATTGTTGTAACAAACTTGAAATTTTAATCTTCACACAATTTGGAATGGAAGACAATTGGTAATGGGGGGGAAATACAAGTCTTGACCCTTTTTCAAATTCAATCTCAAAAAATGTGAGACTTGACTTGTACTAGTTCCACAAAACAAGGCCCATAATTTAAGGAAAAGTAGTTGAAAAGCGGTTGTCAAGTCCAAGAAGTGATGAGCTCAAGTCTTCTCACAACAAGCTTTACAATTTTTGGGATCTATTTTACACTTTATGTGGGTTAATTTATGAGAATAGGTGAAGAACGATATGAACACAACAACAATTTTTCAAGAACTACAACAACATCACCATATGATCAACTCAAGTTCACATCAACAATGCCACCATTTTTAAGTTCAACTTTAGATCTAGATACCTTTGTGTTAGTGAGAAAGAAGCCAACACAAGAAACACACTAGACAAACAAAATTTCTATTAGATCTAGTCACAATCTATTGGCCAAAACAATAACAGCAATGTCTACACCTCTCGGCCAAGAACACCAACACAAGAACACTTTTTTTTTCTGATTTTTCTAACAAGCAAGCCCAAGATTTGATCTTGTGAGAATAAAATCAAGCCATACTCTGATACCAAATGATACGAGAAAGCCCAAGAAGTCACTAAACATACACCAAAATAGTGCACAAGTCTTAGAAACTGAGGACTTCCTTGGTGACCCCTCTAGGATTCACTAACTAGGCAAGAATAAAGAGAGGCAAGAATAAAGAGATTATAAGGTGTTTATTACACCAAGGCAGCCAAACCAAACTACATGTAACCAACAAGATGAAGAACAAGATAACAATAACAACAATACAAGGTTACAATGACGAGAACACAAATGGATTATACTAACATAAGAACCAATAATTACAAGGAAGTAAAGATAGAAAGATAGACAAATGGAGGAACAATCTTAAGAACCCAAGAACTTGTGATATTATTGGACCCTTAACACCACACAGTACAATCACCTATCTCTTAAAATGACACAAGAAAGGCGTCCAACACCCAAGCACCAATTTATTAAGAAGATGCAACACACAAGTGATTCCACTATTGTGCTATGCCCTAGTTTCGATTTCGAACTCTCTTGTTCTCTAAAAGAAGAGTCCTTTCAATAGCATACAAAAACTAATTGACTTAAACCCTACAATGTTCTATTTATACAATATTACAAAAACAGACAAATGACAATAGAGCCCTTTTATTAAAGGGCTCCCAAAGCCCCCCCGCCCGCAAGTGCACCAAAGGGCGGTTTTAGGCCTTCTTCACACTTGGGCTTGTGCACTCTTTTAGGTAGTCTTCAAAATGCTCAAAAAAGAATCCTTGGTCATGATCACACTTGTATCACTATTTTTACTCTGTGTGCAAGACCTGAAATAAAACAACACTAAATTCAAGACTGAAATGGCCTAAACGAAAAACTAAAAAAACACTAACTATTGAAATCACATGAACATACCTGAAACGGCCATAGAAAATTGAAAAAGCACTTAGCATTAAAAATTCATGTGAAAATCCTAGGGAATAAGCATGGACTAAAAATTCATGTGAAGAGAACCTTGGGAATGAATATGCATCAAAAACTAAAAACGAAAAAGTGATGCAAGATGTCTAGTGTATCATACATGATTTGTTGTGGTAATAGACATGCATGGTGTGTCGTTTAGGGACGCACACCAAGAATGTCGCGGATGCTCCCACGTGTTGCCTTAAATATGACATATTGGAAGTCACATTAATTGTCGTGACCCCTTATTTGTTTGAGTCCCTATTTTTACTCTGCACAAAAGCAAAACCTCAATCAAAAAAGCACTAAATTCTCGATTGAAATGTAAAAAATTGAAATTCACGTGAACAATCATGAAACGGACATCGAAAACTAAAAAAATAGTTAGCGTTCAATTTTCACGTGAACAACCTAGGGAATAAGCACAGACTAAAAATTCTATTGAATTTAAAACCTCGGGAATAAATATGCATTGAAAACTAAAAAAAGAAAAGAGATACAGGATACCTAGCATGTCGAGCATGATTTGTTGTGGTGATAGGCATGCATGGTCTGACGTTTAGGAACCCACATCTAGAATGTTTGCAGGCTCCCATGTGCTGCCTTAAATGACATAGTGGGAGTCAGATTAATTGTCGTGACCCCTTATTAGTCCGAGTTCCTATATTAACTTTGCACAAAAGCAAAACCCCAAATGAAAAAGCACTAAATTCTATAATGAAATGGCCAAAATCGAAAACTAAAAATGCACTAAGTATTAAAATTCATGTGAACAAACCTGAAACGGCCATCGAAAACTGAAAAAAGCACTTAGCGTTAAAAATTCACATGAACAACCAAGGGAATAAGCACAGACTGAAAATTCACGTGAAAAAACAATGGGAATGAATATGTATTGAAAAATAAAGAAGGAAAAGTGAAGCAGGATGTCTAGCATGTCGTGCATGAGTTGTTGTCTCATGCAAGCTCCCACGTGTTAACTTAAATATGACATATTGGGTGTCACAATGACTGTCACTTTATTTTATTTGTTCGAGTTCCAACTACTATTCTGCACAAAAGCAAAAAAAACAAACCAAAAATTTTCCTCTAGGCAAAAACTCAAGACTAAAATGATAAAAATCAAAAATTAAAAAAACAATAAGTACTGAAAATTCACGTGAAAAACCACGGGAATCAATATATATTGACAAATGGAAAAAGAAAAGTGACGTAGTATGCACTCATAATGCGTGTGTCGTGTAGAGCCCGTGCCTAGAATGTCATGTAGGCTCCTACGTATTGCCTTAAATATGAAATGTTATGAGTCGCATTAATTGTTGCAATCGCCTATTTGTTCGAGTCCCCACTTCAATTATGCATTAGAACAAAACTAAAAAAGCACATTAATTATCGCGACCCCTTTTTTGTTCGAGCCCCTATTTTTACTATGCAAAAAAGAAAAACCTCAAACGAAAAAGCACTAAATTCTAGACTAATATAGCCAAAACCGAAAACTAAAAAAGGACTAACAATTGAAATCACATGAATAAACATGAAACGACCATCGAAAATTGAAAAAGCACTTAGCGTTAAAAATTCACGTGAACAACCTAGAGAATAAGTATGGATTGAAAATTCTTGTCAAAAGAACCTCGGGAATGAATATGCATTGAAAACTAAAAAAGAAAAAAAGTGATGCAGGATGTCTAGAGTGTCGTGCATGATTTGTTGTGGTAATAGGCACGCATGGTGAGTCGTTTAGAGACCCACATCTAGAATGTCGTGGAGGCTCCCATGTGTTTCATTAAATATGATATATTGGGAGCCACATTAATTGTCGCGACCCCTTATTTATTCGAGTTCCTATTTTTACTATGCACAAAGCCAAAACCTCAAATTAAAAATCACTAAATTCTAGATTGAAATGGACAAAATAAAAAACTAACAAAGCACTAAGTATTGAAATTCACGTGAACTAACCTAAAACGGCCATCGAAAATGGAAAAAACACTTAGCCTTAAAAATTCACGTGAAAAAACTAGGGAATAAGCACGGACAAAAATTCAAGTGATTAAAACCTCAAGAATGAATGTACGTTGAAAACTAACAAAGTAAAAGTGATGTAGGATGCCTAGAGTGTCGTGCATAATTTGTTGTGGTTATAGGCACGCATGGGGTGTCGTTTAAGGACCCACACCAAGAATGTCATGTAGGCTCCCACGTGTTACCTTAAATGACATATTGAGAGTCACATTAATTGTTGTGACCCCTTATTTGTTCGAGTCCTTATTTTTACTATGCGCAAAATTAAAGCCTCAAACAAAAATGCACTTAAATTCTTGACTGAAATGGCCAAAACCGGAAACAAAAAAAGCACCAAGTATTGAAATTCACGTGAACTTACCTGAAAAGGACATCGAAAACTGTAAAAGCACTTAGCATTAAAAATTCACGTGAACAACCTAGGGAATAAGCACGGACTAAAAATTCTCGTGAAAAAACTGTGAGAATGAATATGCATTGAAAACTGAAAAAGGAAACGTGTTGCAGGATGCCTAGCGTGTCGTGCATGATTTGTTGTATCATGCAAGCTCTCACATATTGGGCGTCACATTTATTGTCACTTCTCATCATTTGGTTGAGTTCCAACTACTATTCTGCACAACGCAAAAAACACAAACCAAAATTTTTCCTCTAGGCAAAAACTCAAGACTGGAACGATCAAAATCAAAAATCCAAAAAACACTAAGTACTGAAAATTCACGTGAAAAAAGCACAGGAATCAATATATGTTGAAAATTTAAAAAGAAAAGAGATGTAGGATGCCCTGCGTGTCGTGCACATATAGTGTGTGTGTCGTGTAGTCCCCGTGCCTGGAATGTCATGCAGGCTCTTATGTATTGTCTTAAATATAACATATTTTGAGTCGTATTAATTGTTGCAATCCCCTATTTATTCGAGTCCCCACTTCAATTATGCATAAAAACAAAACTAAAAAAGAAAATTAATTTTTACGACCCCTTATTTGTTCGGGTCCCTATTTTTACTCTGCACAAAATTAAAATCTCAAACGAAAAAGAAGTAAATTCTAGACTGAAATGGCCAAAACCAAAAGTTTAACAAGCACTAACTATTGAAATAACCTGAACAAACTTCAAACGGCCATCGAAAATTGAAAAGGCACTTAGCGTTAAAAATTCACGTGAACTACCTGGGGAATAAGCATGGACTTAAAATTCAATTGAAAAGAACCTCGGGAATGAATATGCATTGAAAACTTTAAAAGGAAAAGTGATGCAGGATGTCTAGGTGCCGTGCATGATTTGTTGTAGTAATAGGCAAGCATAGGGTGTCGTTTAGGGACCCACACCTAGAATTTCGTGGAGGCTCTCATGTGTTGCCTTAAATATGACATATTGGGAGTCACATTAATTGTCGCAACCCCTTATTTGTTTGAGTCCCTATTTTTACTCTGCACAAAAGCAAAACCTCAAACAAAAAAGCACTAAATTCTCGATTGAAATGGTAAAAATTTGAAAACTAATAAAGCACAAAGTATTGATATTCACGTGAACAAACCTGAAACGGCCATCGAAAACTAAAATAACACTTAGCGTTAAAAATTCACGTGAACAACCTAGGGAATAAGCACAGACTAAAAATTCAAGTGTAAAAACCTCAGGAATGATTATGCATTGAAAACTAAAAAAGGAAAAGTGATGCAAGATGCCTAACATGTTGTGCATGATTTGGTGTTGTGATAGGCACGCATGGTGTGTCGTTTAAGAAACAACATCAAGAATGTCTGCAGGCTCCCATGTGTTGCCTTAAATGACATATTGGAAGTCACATTAATTGTTGTGACCCCTTATTAGTGTGAGTCCCTATATTAACTTTGCACAAAAGCAAATCCTCAAATGAAAAAACACGAAATTCTTGAATGAAATGGCCAAAATCGTAAACTAAAAATGCACTAAGTATTGAAATTCATGTGATAAAACCTGTAACGGCCATCGTAACTGAAAAAGAATTTAGCGTTAAAAGTCCACATAACAACCTAGGGAATAAGCACAGACTGAAAATTCGCATGAAAAAACAGCGGGAATGAATATGCATTCAAAACTAAAAAAGCAAAAGTGATGCAGGATGCCTAGCATGCCGTGCATGATTTGTTGTGTCATGCAAGCTCCCACGTGTTAACTTAAATATGACATATTGGGTGTCACAATGACTGTCACTTTATTTTATTTGTTCGAGTTCCAACTACTATTCTGCGCAAAAGCAAAAAACACAAACCAAAACCAAAAATTTTCCTCTAGGCAAAAACACAATACTGAAAAGATCAAAATCAAAAATTAAAAAAGCACTATGTACTGAAAATTCAAGTGAAAAACCACGGGAATAAATATATATTGAAAAATGAAAAAACAAAAGTGATGTAGGATACACATATAGTGCATGTCATGTAGAGCCCGTGCCTAGAATGTCATGCAGGCACCTACGTATTTCCTTAAATTTGACTTGATATGAGTAACATTAATTGTTGCAATCCCCTATTTGTTCGAGTCCCCAATTCAATTATGCATAAGAACAAAACTAAAAAAGCACATTATTTGTCGCGACCCCTTATTTGTTTGAGTCCCTAGTTTTACTTTGCTGGAAAGTAAAACATCAAACGAAAAAGCTCTAAATTCTAGACTAAAATAGCCAAAACTTAAAACTAAAAGAGCACTAACATTTGAAATTACATGAACAAACCTGAAACGACCATCGAAAATTGAAAAAGAACTTGGCATTAAAATTTTACGTGAACAACCTAGGGAAGAAGCATGGATTGAAAATTCACGTGAAAAGAACCTTGGGAATGAATATGCATTGAAAACTAAAAAAGGAAAAGTGATGCAGGATGTCTAGTCTGTCGTGCTTGATTTGTTGTGGTAATAGGCACGCTTGGTGTGTCATTTAGGGACCCACATCTAGAATGTCGTAGAGTATCCCACGTGTTTCCTTAAATACGACATATTGGGAGTCACATTAATTGTCGCGACCCCTTATTTATTCGAGTCCCTATTTTTACTCGGCACAAAAGCAAAACCTCAAATGAAAAAGCACTAATTCTAAATTGAAATGGACAAAATCAAAACCTAAAAAAGCACTAAGTATCGAAATTCACGTGAACCAACCTACAACGGCCATCGAAAATGGAAAAAACACTTAGCGTTAAAAATTCACGTGAAAAACCTAGGGAATAAGCATGGACTGAAAATTCAAGTGAAAAAACTTCAGGAATGAAAATACATTTTAAACTAAAAAAGGAAAAGTGATGCAGGATGCCTAGAGGGTCGTGCATGATTTGTTGTGGTTATAGGCACACACGGGGTGTCGTTTAAAGACCCACACCAAGAATGTCGTGCAGGTTCTCACGTGTTACCTTAAATGACAGATTGGGAGTCACATTAATTGTCGTGACCCCTTATTTGTCCGAGTGCCTATTTTTACTCTGCATAAAAGCAAACCTCAAAGGAAAAAGCACTTAAATTCTAGACTGAAATGGCCAAAACCGAAAACAAAAAAAGCTCTAAGTATTGAAATTCACGTGAACTAACCTGAAACGGCCATCGAAAACTGTTAAAGCGTTTAGCGTTAAAAATTCACGTGAACAACCTAGGGAATAAGCACGGACAGAAAATTCACGTGAAAAAACTGCGAGAATGATTATGCATTGAAAACTGAAAAAGGAAACGTGTTGCAGGATACCTAGCGTGTCGTGCATCATTTGTTGTGTCATGCAAGCTCTCATGTGTTACCTTGAATATGACATATTGGGCATCACATTATTTGTCACTTCTCATTATTTGTTTGAGTTCCAACTACTATTCCGCACAAAAGCAAAAAAAACAAACCAAAAATTTTCCTCTATACAAAAACGCAAGACTGGAACGATCAAAATCAAAAATTCAAAGAACACTAAGTACAGAAAATTTACGTGAAAAAACCACGGGAATCAATATATATTGAAAATTTTGAAAAGAAAAGAGATGTAGGATGCCCCTGCATATCGTGCACACTTAGTACGTGTGTCGTGTACACTTAGTGCGTGTAGAGTCTGTGCCTGGAATGTCATGCAGGTTCCTACGTATTGTCTTAAATATGACATATTATGAGTTGTATTAATTGTTGCAATCCCCTATTTGTTCGAGTCCCCACTTCAATTATGCATAAAAACGAAACTAAAAAAGAACATTAATTTTTGTGACCCCTTATTTGTTGTTGTCCCTATTTTTGCTCTACCCAAAATTAAAATCTCAAACGAAAAAGCACTAAATTCTAGACTGAAATAGCTAAAATTGAAAACTTAACAACCACTAGCTATTGAAATAACGTGAACAAACTTGAAACGGCCATCGAAAATTGAAATAGCACTTAGCGTTAAAAATTCACAAGAACAACCTAGGGAATGAGCATGGACTGAAAATTAATGTGGAAAGAACCTCGAGAATGAATATGCATTAAAAACTTTAAAAGAAAAAGTGATGTAGGATGTCTAGAGTGTCATACATGATTTGTTGTGGTAATAGGCAAGCATGGTTTATCGTTTAGGGAGTCACACCTAGAATGTCATAGAGGCTCCCACGTGTTGGGAGTCACATTAATTGTTGAGACCATTTATTTGTTCGAGTCCCTATTTTTACTCTGAAAAAATGCATACCTCAAATGAAAAAGCACCAAATTCTCGATTGAAATTAACAAAATCAAAACTAACAATGCACTAAGTATTGAAATTCACGTGAATAAACCTGAAACAGCCATAGAAAACTAATAAAAACACTTAGCATTAAACATTCACGTGAACAACCTAGGGAATAAGTAAGGACTGAAAATTCAAGTGAGAAAAACCTCGGGAATGAATATGCATTGAAAACTAATAATGGAAAAGTGATGCAGAATGCCTAACGTGGTGTGCATGATTTGTTGTATTGATAAGCACGCATGGTATGTGTTTTAGGGACCCACACCTAGAATTCCATGTAGGCTCCCATGTGTTGCCTTAAATGACATATTGGGAGTCACATTTATTGTTATGACCCTTGTATATTTGAGTCCCTATTTTTACTCTGCACAAAAGAAAACCTCAAATGAAAAATCACTAAATTCAAGACTGAAATGACCAAAAATAAAAATTGAAAAATCACTAAGTATTGAAATTCACATGAACAAACAAGAAACGGCCATCGAAAACTGAAAAAGGACTTAGAGTTAATGTAATACCTTGTACTTATTCTAGCTTGAATTCGTCCTAAAATATTAAGGGATAACTTTCAAAATGAATAATATTTTTTTTTTTGGATTTAGACTTTTCATAGTGTGGGAAATTGAATAAGCTTTCCATCGATACCAAATTCGCCCAATTTAGACACTCGGTTGAGGAGTTAGAGCATTTTTAAGTTGACAGTGTGTTACCTGAGCACTTGGCACGTCGTGGAGATTGACAAAATCCTGATTTTCTCATTCTAGTGGACCTCAGCAATACTGGCACATTGCGGAGAGGTCCACATTCCTAATTGTCAATTTTTGAAAGTCCAACACGATGTTGGCGCATCGCGCCAGTAGCCAAAATGGCATTTCTATAGGGCACTGCGATGGTGGTGCGTCGCATTGAAGTTCCAGGTCCCAATCATCAAAATTCAGTCGTACAACGCGATGGCTCTACGTCATGAAGGTCCCCAATTTTCCAGTCATCAAATTCCAGTGAGCCACCGCGCTAGTGGCGCGTCGCGGTGGCCTATTATATCGGGATACTAGTTCCTTTTTCCAGATCCGTCTAAAATTTTTAAGAGGGCATTTTGGTCAATTCCCAAGGATCCAATCCGTGAATAACCCAATATTAAACCCATTCTAAGCCTATTATGCCCATTATTCATCAATTTTCTCTAAAACAAAAATCCTAGAACTCCAAAGCTTCTTCTCCAAAAAGTCAAAATCCTCCATTGATTCTCCAAGAAAGCTTAAGATTGAGGATTCCCGAGACAAGATAATCAAGAACTCATCCCCAAGAGCTCAATTAGGAAACAATAACTCCAGATTCTTCATCTAATCATCAATCAAGGTATGTGGGCTTTATGAACAAGTATCTTCTTCCATCCTTATGCCTAAAGCCAAGTTTTTAATTACAAATTTATATGATTTTGAATGGTTATACATGAATTTTAAATTAGGGTTCATTCCCATTATTTTCTATTTGAAAGATTATGAGTTTTAAGATATTTTAAAGATGAATTGCATGTCTATTTTTATATTTTCATGCCTATTGCAGTGAATTACAGATCTTTTAGATGAATTATCATTGTTTTCATTATCAAGCATGTTTATTATGATGTTTGGACGGGAGATTGATGCATGGGTTATTACCTAGAATAATATTATTTCAAGAAAGATGATACTTTAAGCATCATATGAGCAACTTATTTACAGATTTTCAACAAAGATTTGATCTTTTGATCCTCGGTTTAGTTATGGAATTCACTTTATAGATTATTAAAGATTACAGAATTCAGAATATCTTTATTTACAGATTTACTCAGATAAATGTATAATTGATTTTAGACAAACCCTTATGCTAGTTTTAAAAGTGGATTTCCAATAGAAAGAAAGTAGCAAATTAAAAGGGAGTAGTATTTAGCAGCGAGTGGGAAGTGTGGGTTTAGCACATTCTACTTCCACAGAACTACGTAGCTAACGTAGGTACAAATTATCAGATTATTCCCACTTCTATGTGGATGACAGATACAGATGAAATCACTTAGCTCAGGTTATACTCTTTGGAAAGAGTATGACACCTCTCCCCAACGTGAGGTTTCTTCCTTAGAAGGACGAGATGTTGGACTCCATGTAGCTCACATGGTTTATGCCGGTTAAGAGAACCTTCCTTACAAATAAGCTTCAGATAAAGTATTTTCCCTATCAATAAAGATGTCCAAAATAGTTTCAAAGTATTCTCCCTAATAGTAAAGCCTAACAGAAGAGATTTCCAGAAAACATTTTAGAAAACTAAGTGTAAAGGCTCACAAATTTATTTAGACTATGCATTACAGAAAGACTTTAGTTACAGTTTTTAGCTTTTCAAATTTTAGATTTAAGAGTAAGTCCTTTATAGACTTACACAGTATGATTTAAAATGAGAATACAAGTACAACTTTTAGAACTAAGTGTGATGGCTCATGAGATTTATAAAGTGTGTTTTACTCCTTCTTGCTACGTATTTTATAGTATTTCAGATATTCCAGCTTATGTGAATCATTTACATTTAGCATGCATTGTTTTCAGGAGTATTAGCAGCGTGAGTAGTTCGAGCATCTCCATCTATATCCGACAGTTGGTGAGTCCTCATAGTCTGGAGAAGGAATTAGAAACCACAAATGTCCCAGATCTACTGAGAAGTTTAATAAATAGTAAAGATATAGCAGAAAAAGAAATAATAATAGGAGGAATTAGAAAAATAAAAATAGAATTTGAAGTAAAAGAAGAAATGCAAAAAGCAGATATAATATTAGGAATAAAATGGCTAGAACAAGTAAAACCATATAATATAGAACATACACAATTAGCCATAACATATAATAGGGAAAGATTATTCTTAAAAAGAGCCTTAACATAAAATTAAAATATATGTATTAATGAAGATAGTAGTGGAAGGATATTACAGTAGATACTATACGTCTTTCTAATTTTTTATATTTGTTAATATTTCTGTATATGTTTCACTATCTTCTGAGTCATAATTATCTAACTCTTCAACCTCTATATTATTTATTTCTAATTTTTCTTTAAATTGATTTATCTCGTTTATTAATTTTTGTTCTTTATCTTTTTCTTCTTTTTCTTTTTGTCTTTGTTCGTACAGATCTTTTAACATTTGTAGTTCGGTATCTCCGGCTGTGAACCAATATCTTGTGGTATAATCATATCCCGTGTCATTCCTATCTTTACAACTTGTATAGGTTTTTTAACTTCATCAAATAATATCTCTGCTGGTGCCCGGGCTAATTGTGTATGTTCTATATTATATGGTTTTACTTGTTCTAACCATTTTATTCCTAATATTATATCTGCTTTTTGCATTTCTTCTTTTACTTCAAATTCTATTTTTATTTTTCTAATTCCTCCTATTATTATTTCTTTTTCTGCTATATCTTTACTATTTATTAAACTTCTCGGTAGATCTGGGCATATATGATTATCAGTTTTTATTTCTTCATTTTTTACTAAACATTTTGCTATATAATTTTCTTCTTGTCCTGTGTTTAATAATATTAAATATTCTTTTTCATTTATTTTTCCTGTTATATAATATTGATTACTTATTGAATTTGTTTCATAACTCATTCTTTTTGATGAGGTTGATGATTCTGGTTTTTCATTAGCTATTCTTTTTGTTGTACTTATTCTATCATTTGCTATTTCTAAATTTTCTTCTACATCTATGTCTCTATAGCTATAATCATTATAATCTATTATTTTTACAATTTGTTCAAATGGGCTATCTATTTGTATCTTGTTAATCTTATTTTTCCCTGTTATTTTATGTTTTTTTGTTAATACATATAAATTTTTACATCTTGCTGTAAATATTTCACTTCCCGGGGTTAATTCTATACCTGATATCTTCCAATATAATACTAGTGATTTATCTATATTTCTATCTGTTACTGCTACTGAATAATTTGCACTTATTATAAATTTAAATTTTTGGTATATTAAATTTCCTTTTACGGCAGTTATTATGCTTTTTTCTATAGGTTTTATAATTCTATCATCTGCTAAATATAATTCTATCGGTGTATCTATTCCTTCTCTAAAACATGCTTTTATTAATATTTCTGTACCTCCAAGGTGTACATATTTTATTGGATCTCCTTTACTTTTTATATCATTTATTTCTTTATTTATTATTCTTTTTGTTACTAGTGGTATACTAGCTTTACCTTTTGCATATCTACAGTCTATTATATGTTCTTTCTGGCATACTACGTAATATTCATCTTTTTTCCTAGTAAACATATTTTTTATTGTTGGTATTTTAAATATTTTTTCTACACTTAAATCTAACTCTTTTCCTTTTATTTCATCAAATATATTACTGTCAAATATTATTTTTTGTTATGTTCCTTCATCATTTAAATATTCTTCCTTTGTTATTATTTTTATATCTTCTTCAGTCATTTGATTCATCTATTTCACTATCTGTTTCAGTATCTGTTTCGTTTTCTGAAATTTCATGTATACTATCTTCACTCTCTAATTCATAATCTGTATAATCTATCTGCATATATTCTGTATTTTCTATTTTTATTTTGAATATTTGTTTATTTTTTGGATTTTTGGGTAATTTACAATCTCTAGCTAAATGTCCTAACTTTCCACAATTATAACATGTACATTCTTTTATAGATTTTTTCTTTCTATATGGTCTTTTATTTTTATAATTTTTTACATAATATCTTTTTCTTGGTTTCTTATATTTATATTTTGATTTTTTATATTTCTTATATTTCTTATGTCTTTTTCTTTTCTTATAATATCATTCTTCGTATCCAAATTGGGGTGCTATTTTATTTTTGCAACATGCTAAATTTCTTATTAATGTTTTTTCCATTTTTAATTCTTCTCTATATTTTCCACATAAATTTCTATACCATTGTTGTAAGAATTTTATTCTTGCTCCTAACGTATCTACTATTTTTGCTTCTTCCCAACTTTTTATTATTTTTGAACTAAATGGTTCGGGTAATTTATTAAAATATAATTTTCTTATTTCTTTACTTTCTTCTATACTATATGCTCCTTTATAATAATATTCTTTAAATGCGCAAGTATATTCATCTATATAACACATATTACATATTGTTAATTTTATCATTAAATTCCTGTTTGTATCTTTTTCTTCATCTTGTTCTTCTTCTAATGTTGTCATACTACCAAATTCATCTTTTATAGTTGTTTCATATTTTTTCAATAATTCTATAGGTGTTAGTTTATTTGTTGTTGATGATGTTCCTTCCATAGGTTTATTAGTTCTTAATACTTTCTTACTATTTTCGGTTAAGTTTGAAAACCATAGTTTTACTGATCCTATTAATGTTTTTTCTATATATTCTGGTGCATCTGTTATGTTTATATTATTATCTAATAGTTGTTTTGTCATATATCCTATCCATAATTGTATTATTTTTTCTGTATCTATTACACAGTCTAGATCTAAAAAGTTATAATTTTTATTAACTATTTGTTTTGGTGTCCATTTGTCATATTTATTATATTTTTTAAATTTATTTTTATAATGTTTAGGTTTTCTTATTTCTGTTGTACTAGGTATTATGGTTTCATCTTCTCTTTTATCAAGAGTATTTATTTCTGTGTTGGTATTTTTTAAGTTTTCGTCATTAATTATTTCTTGTTTTTCGTTAATTTCTAAATTTTTTATATTTGTTAATATTTCTGTATATGTTTCACTATCTTCTGAGTCATAATTATCTGACTCTTCAACCTCTATATTATTTATTTCTAATTTTTCTTTAAATTGATTTATCTCGTTTATTAATTTTTGTTCTTTATCTTTTTCTTCTTTTTCTTTTTGTCTTTGTTCGTACAGATCTTTTAACAATTGTAGTTCTTTTTCTAATTCAGCAATTCTACTATTTTTAGTTTCTTCTATTTTTTCGTATTTCTTCCGTAGTTTGTTGTTTAATCTTTTCTATCTATTTCTTCATTTCCTTTTTCTATTCTTACCATTGCGGTTAATTTATCTTCTAATTTTAATTCTTCTTTTTCTAACATTAAATATAAATGTTCTCCTATTTTCTTATATCTTCTTTCTAGATTAGAAAATACTATTTTTATTTTTAATCCTTCGTGATTTTCATATATTTTTTTCATCTATTATAAATTCTTCTTTGTTCATTTTATTGTGAATAGTTCATGTTGGTATATATATTCTAAACTATCTATTTGTGATTCTAATTTTGATATTTCATCTTTTTGGGTATTTATTGAGTTTTTACTAACTCCGGCAAATATATTATAATGTAATCTTTCTTCTCTTATTTTTAATTCTTTACGTTTTTCAGAGATAAATTATTTTAATTCTTTGTATTTTTGCTCTTTATTCATTTAAATTATATTTATAATAGCTTGGTGGATATCTAAATCTAATTTTATCATAATTAGGTGGTATGTGTCTCATTCTTCTAGATTTTAAATGGATTATTAATTTTGCTTCAATACTAGATATTAAGGTAATTAGATAGGCTAATCTTTCTGGATTTTCTTTTGTTTTATTTAGACTTATATATTCTGAATAATTACTAACTAAAGATTCTTTAATTTTTCTAAAATCTTCTCTATTTTTAAATGGTCTTCTCATAATTAACATCTAACTAGCATATATCTCACTTCTGTACTTTTTAAATTTCTGTTCTATGATACCATTTGTAGGGGGTACGGATAAATAGGTTAATAAATAGATTATAAAATAGATTCCATTTGTAGGGGGGTGCGGATAAATAGGTTAATAAATAGATTATAAAATAGATTCATTTATTTTATCCTGTAGTAATTGCTGAGTTACAAATTTTTGTATAATAATTTATTCTATCTGTACTGTAGTATATATCTAGTTCTAGGTTTTCTATGTCATTTATTATCTTGTGTTGTTCTTCTCGTAGTGAGTTTTTTATATTATATAAACTGTCACATGTGCTTTTTTCTAAATTTTCTAAGGTTTTTTCTATCCATATTAACTTTTCTTTTAGATCTTCCATTAATTTTCTAATTCGGTTTCTATAATTAATTTCGTTATTTAGATTATCTTGGTTTTCTCTAGTTTTTCTAATATATTCTAACATCCACAATCTTGGTCTGAATAATATCCTTCTGGGTAAATGTCTTCGTATATTTGTTCTAAGGCATTTATCATTTCAATTTCGTAGTTTATTACTTCTTCTAATATCATTTTCTTAATATCTATTATTTCTATATCTTTAAGTATATATAAGATTAAAACTCTAAGGTAGTCTAAATGAGCTATTTTCTAAAATAGATATTTTATAGTTATTTGTTTTAGACTTAGTAGTTTTTGCATATTTTTATTAAGAGATTTTATCTATTTTTTATTTTCCATGTATTTGACTATATTTATTTTTATCTGTTTTTCTAGTAACTGTATATTTCGTATATCTTTAAAAATTCTACGTGATTTTAACATAATAAGTATTTATAAGAGTAGTTAGGTATGTGTGGTATATAATTTATTCTATCCATATAATATTCTCCAAATGTTTTTTCTAATATAATTTTTCTTATATCTGCAACATTTATATCTCTAAGTGCATACAAAATAAGTATCTTAAATTTATCTACCATGACATCAGATATATTATCATTCATTATCATAAAATTGCTTTTTTCAAAATATTCCCTTCAACCATATACGTAATAAAATATAGTCATCTCAGATTACTATATACTAGATTATTCTTAAATAACATGTTCTTCGGTCACTATTAGCATGGTAATTCGGATACTTTTTCCCTTAAACAGTGCCTCAACTCTGGTTACTCCCCGCCATGACTTCTTGCCTCATTGGTTTCACCTTTAGGATGGCATAGTCCTTAGGGATTTTTCTCCGTTTCTACTTTGCTAATAAACTTCTTAACATATTGTTTTTCGAATAATTCTACTATAAAGTAACTAATATGAATTTATTTTATCATATCATGATTGTCGGGAATTATGAATTTAGTTATTCATAATCATAAATAGATATACCTGTTCCGGTAGCTTTGATATTTCTGAGGTTTGTTGCTCCATAGCTTTTTTCATTGCAGTGTATATATTTAATTAACTGGGCTAAATATTTTTGAACGGACAGAATTTTGGCTTGAATGTGAGAAGGCTTGCCCTCTGCAATGCCTTCTGAGCTTTTATTTATAGAAAGAATACTCTTTACATTGTTTTACAACTGTCCGTTAAAAACAAAACAAAACATCAAAACTATTAAAGAAAGACTTAAAAGTCTTTCATCCTACCTACCCTAAGCCTATAAAGCTTTGAAATTTCAAACTTTACATTAAATTCACATTAAATTCTACTAACTAGTGTTAACTTTACGTGAATAACTTTGTACAAATAAGTCTTCCGTCTATTTTGTAATATCTGTTGTATCTCCATTATTGCTCTAGTCTTATCTTTCCAGCTATCGTCCTTAGCTTCTTTTATTCAAACTGAACTGCTGGGACGTCATTATCTCCTCCATTACATTTTGAACATTTGTGGTCTGGATATTTGTGTCCAATAGTCTTGCAATATCTGGTCAATAATTCTTCTGAAATAAATTTTTCTCTGATAGCTCTGGCGATAGGTTCTGTTTCTGGTTTAAGCAACGTGATAATCCATTGCCTAATAGTTTCCATATCTGTTTCTCGTAACTCTTTTCAATTTGAATATATTAATACATGATTTCTTGAACAGTAGCTCCATATGGGATTTTGGTTGCAATATGTATTTGCTAGCTCTTGTAAAATTGTAGATAATCCGATAATTTTTTTGTTCGCATAAAATTTTGGTATCTCGATTCTAGGTATCTCCGGCTGTGAACAAATATCTTGTGGTATAATCATATCCCGTGTCATTCCTATCTTTACAACTTGTATAGGTTTTTTAACTTCATCAAATAATATCTCTGCTGGTGCCGTGTAAATTTTTATAAAAAATAAAGTACCTTTGGTTATTCTTTTAAAAGTGATAAATGCTTCATATATCTCTAGTATAGTGGATATCTTAGTTCCGTCCGTGGTATATACAGTACTAAGTAATCCATATTCATAGCATGTTTTAACTAAGCTTGGTTTGGTTTTAGGTAAAGCAATTAGCTTATTGTATCCGGTCAATTTCTGGGTTATATAGTTTGTATCTGGTTCTTGGATATTTGTAGCTTTGGGGTTGCTATTTAGAAAAGTTTGTACACTGTAGATATTTTCTATATATGTGCGGGCTGTGTAGTTGTATGTCTTTTTGTCTTGGTTTAGACTATCTCGATATGTGGTAACTTGTGGGGGTATAAACATGGGGTCTTTTGATGTATTTGGTGTATATGGTTTATCAAATAGCTTGTTTAGGTTCATATTTTTTCTAACTCCTCTGCTTATACCTGCAGAAGTAGATTGATAAACGTTATGGGTTTTATGGAGTATCCCAACGTCTCCTTCTAGCTCTGGAATTTTATTGTCTTCCGATCGACATAGCTCTGCGCATTGCTGAGTTAGCTGATTCATAGCTATAGACTTCAGTTTATCTTCACTAGTCTTTAGCTTTAGCGTTTCTATCTCAGTACCCATCTTTACTATCTCAGTACCCATACTGTCCACTTTCAATGAAAGCGTAGTTAGGGCGTTGAGTATCTTTTCATGTATATTTTCTTCTATCATTTCAGTTTGTGTAGCTTTGTCTTGATATGTAATCTGCAATAACATTTTTGTAAGTACTGATTACTTCTATTACAAATGTAAAATTTAGTATGTTTAAAACTAGTCTCCGAATCTCTTTTGTTGTAACTGAATTTTGTATTTTCTTTGTTACCCACCAGCGTACCTGTGTATTATCTGTTCGCACAATAAATTTGTTATATACAATATATGGCTCAAATGCTAACAAACATTTATATAATGAACATAATTCTTTCCTATTTATTTCCCATTTTATTTCTGTCTCGTTGAACGTACCTGAGTAGTATCTACAATGGTGTTCTATTTTTTCTGCTTCATATCTATATTTAAGTACTCCTCCGTAACTATATTCACTAGCATCTGCTTCTACTATGTATATAAATTTTTTGTTTTCATCTGGAAATTGTAATTTTGGTAATTCTTTACAAAGTAATTTTATTTTTTGAACTTGTTTTTTATCTTCTTCGTCATAGTTATATTCTATATCCTTTTTTAATTTTTTCTGTAGTGGTTTCAAGTTTTCTTCTAATTTTGGAATATATTCTCTTACTTGATTTACTAATCCTAAGAATGATTGTAATTTCTTTTTTGTATCTAATTCTTCTTTCGAATTTATTATTTTTTGTACTATATGTTGTTGCATTTTTACTCCACTTTTATCTATTTGTATTCCTAAAAATTCTATCTGGTTTTTCATAATTTCGGCTTTCTTTTCACTTAGACTTATTCCTGATTTTTCTATTATATCCGTAAATTGTTCTAATAACTTTATATGTTCTTCTTTAGTTTTTGTATATAATCATATATCATCTATGTATACTATGCAATTAGGTAATTGTTTAAAATAATTATCCATAAAATGTTGAAATCTACCTGGTGCATTTTTATATCCAAATGGTAATACATTCCATTCATAAAATCCTTGTGGTACTGTAAATGCGGTTAATTCTTTAGATTCTTCTTCTAACTTTAGATGGTAAAATCCTGATTTACAATCAAATTTGCTAAAATAATTATATCCTTGTATCTGTCTTATTTTTCATATCTTATTTGGTATTGGATAATTATATGTTGTAGTTTTTGCATTTAAATTTCTATAATCAATAACCATTCTACTTTTTCCTCTTTTTTGTTCACTATGTTTATTTACTATAAATGCTGGACTATTATGTTTACTATTACTTTTTTGTATATATTGTTTTTCTAATAATTCATCTATATGCATTTTAAATTCTTTTAAATGAGTTAACCTATAATTTTGACGATTTAAAAGAATTTAAAATGCATATAGATGAATTATTAGAAAAACAATATATACAAAAAAGTAATAGTAAACATAATAGTCCAGCATTTATAGTAAATAAACATAGTGAACAAAAAGAGGAAAAAGTAGAATGGTTATTGATTATAGAAATTTAAATGCAAAAACTACAACATATAATTATCCAATACCAAATAAGATATTAAAAATAAGACAGATACAAGGATATAATTATTTTAGCAAATTTGATTGTAAATCAGGATTTTACCATCTAAAGTTAGAAGAAGAATCTAAAGAATTAACCGCATTTACAGTACCACAAGGATTTTATGAATGGAATGTATTACCATTTGGATATAAAAATGCACCAGGTAGATATCAACATTTTATGGATAATTATTTTAAACAATTACCTAATTGCATAGTATACATAGATGATATATTATTATATACAAAAACTAAAGAAGAACATATAAAGTTATTAGAACAATTTACGGATATAATAGAAAAATCAGGAATAAGTCTAAGTGAAAAGAAAGACGAAATTATGAAAAACCAGATAGAATTTTTAGGAATACAAATAGATAAAAGTGGAGTAAAAATGCAACAACATATAGTACAAAAAATAATAAATTCGAAAGAAGAATTAGATACAAAAAAGAAATTACAATCATTCTTAGGATTAGTAAATCAAGTAAGAGAATATATTCCCAAATTAGCAGAAAACTTGAAACCACTACAGAAAAAATTAAAAAAGGATATAGAATATAACTATGACGAAGAAGATAAAAAACAAGTTCAAAAAATAAAATTACTTTGTAAAGAATTACCAAAATTACAATTTCCAGATGAAAACAAAAAATTTATATACATAGTAGAAGCAGATGCTAGTGAATATGGTTACGGAGGAGTACTTAAATATAGATATGAAGCAGAAAAAATAGAACACCATTGTAGATACTACTCAGGTACGTTCAACGAGACAGAAATAAAATGGGAAATAAATAGGAAAGAATTATGTTCATTATATAAATGTTTGTTAGCATTTGAGCCATATATTGTATATAACAAATTTATTGTGCGAACAGATAATACACAGGTACGCTGGTGGCTAACAAAGAAAATACAAAATTCAGTTACAACAAAAGAGATTCGGAGACTAGTTTTAAACATACTAAATTTTACATTTGTAATAGAAGTAATCAGTACTAACAAAAATGTTATTGCAGATTACATATCAAGACAAAGCTACACAAACTGAAATGATAGAAGAAAATATACATGAAAAGATACTCAACGCCCTAACTACGCTTTCATTGAAAGTGGACAGTATGGGTACTGAGATAGTAAGGATGGGTACTAAGATAGAAACGCTAAAGCTAAAGACTAGTGAAGATAAACTGAAGTCTATAGCTATGAATCAGCTAACTCAGCAATGCGCAGAGCTATGTCGATCGGAAGACAATAAAATTCCAGAGCTAGAAGGAGACGTTGGGATACTCCATAAAACCCATAACGTTTATCAATCTACTTCTGCAGGTATAAGCAGAGGAGTTAGAAAAAATATGAACCTAAACAAGCTAGTTGATAACCATATACACCAAATACATCAAAAGACCCCATGTTTATACCCCCACAAGTTACCACATATCGAGATAGTCTAAACCAAGACAAAAAGACATACAACTACACAGCCCGCACATATATAGAAAATATCTACAGTGTACAAACTTTTCTAAATAGCAACCCCAAAGCTACAAATATTCAAGAACCAGATACAAACTATATAACCCAGAAATTGACCGGATACAATAAGCTAATTGCTTTACCTAAAACCAAACCAAGCTTAGTTAAAACTTGCTATGAATATGGATTACTTAGTACTGTATATACCACGGACGGAACTGAGATATCCACTATACCAGAGATATATGAAGCATTTATCACTTTTAAAAGAATAACCAAAGGTACTTTATTTTTTATAAAAATTTACATGGCACCAGCTGAGATATTATTTGATGAAGTTAAAAAACCTATACAAGTTGTAAAGATAAGAATGGCACGGGATATGATTATACCACAAGATATTTGTTCACAGCCGGAGATACCTAGAATCGAGATACCAAAATTTTATGCGAACAAAAGAATTATCGGATTATCTACAATTTTACAAGAGCTAGCAAATACATATTGCAACCAAAATCCCATGTGGAGCTACTGTTCAAGAAATCATGTATTAATATATTCAAATTCAAAAGAGTTACGAGAAACAGATATGGAAACTATCAGGCAATGGATTATCACGTTGCTTAAACCAGAAACAGAACCTATCGCCAGAGCTATCAGAGAAAAATTTATTTCAGAATAATTATTGACTAGATATTGCAACACTATTGGACACAAATATCCAGACCACAAATGTTCAAAATGAAATGGAGGAGATAATAACGTCGCAGCAGTTCAGTTAGAATAAACGAAGATAAGGACGACAGTTGGAAAGATAAGACCAGAGCAATAATGGAGATACAGCAGATATGACAAAATAGAAGGAAGACTTATTTGTACAAAGTTATTCACGTAAAGTTAACATTAGTTAGTAGCATTTAATTTGAATTTAATGTAAAGTTTGAAATTTCAAAGCCTTATAGGCTTAGGGTAGGTAGGATGAAAGACTTTTAAGTCTTTCTTTAATAGTTTTGATGTTTTGTTTTGTTTTTAACGGACAGTTGTAAAACAATGTAAAGAGTATTCTTTCTATAAATAAAAGCTCAGAAGGCATTGCAGAGGGCAGGCCTTCTCACATTCAAGCCAAAATTCTCTCCGTTCAAAAATATTTAGCCTAGTTAATTAAATATATACACTGCAATGGAAAAAACTATGGAGCAACAAACCTCAGAAATATCAAAGCTACCGGAACAGGTATATCTATTTATGATTATGAATAGCTAAATTCATAATTCCCGACAATCATGATATGATAAAATAAATTCATATTAGTTACTTTATAGTAGAATTATTCGAAAAACAATATGTTAAGAAGTTTATTAGCAAAGTGGAAACGGAGAAAAATCCCTAAGGACTATGCCATCCTAAAGGTGAAACCAATGAGGCAAGAAGCCGTGGTGGGGAGTAACCAGAGTTGAGGCGCTGTTTAAGGGAAAAAGTATCCGAATTACCATGCTAATAGTGACTGAAGAACATGTTATTTAAGAATAATCTAGTATATAGTAATCTGAGATGACTATATTTTATTATGTATATGGTTGAAGGGAATATTTTGAAAAAGCAATTTTATGATAATGAATGATAATATATCTGATGTCATGGTAGATAAATTTAAGATACTTATTTTGTATGCACTTAGAGATATAAATGTTGCAGATATAAGAAAAATTATATTAGAAAAAACATTTGGAGAATATTATATGGATAGAATAAATTATATACCACACATACCTAACTACTCTTATAAATACTTATTATGTTAAAATCACGTAGAATTTTTAAAGATATACGAAATATACAGTTACTAGAAAAACAGATAAAAATAAATATAGTCAAATACATGGAAAATAAAAAATATATAAAATCTCTTAATAAAAATATGCAAAAACTACTAAGTCTAAAACAAATAACTATAAAATATCAATTTTAGAAAATAGCTCATTTAGACTACCTTAGAGTTTTAATCTTATATATACTTAAAGATATAGAAATAATAGATATTAAGAAAATGATATTAGAAGAAGTAATAAACTACGAAATTGAAATGATAAATGCCTTAGAACAAATATACGAAGACATTTACCCAGAAGGATATTATTCAGACCAAGATTGTGGATGTTAGAATATATTAGAAAAACTAGAGAAAACCAAGATAATCTAAATAACGAAATTAATTATAGAAACCGAATTAGAAAAATAATGGAAGATCTAAAAGAAAAGTTGATATGCATAGAAAAAACCTTAGAAAATTTAGAAAAAAGCACATGTGACAGTTTATATAATATGAAAAACTCACTAGGAGAAGAACAACACAAGATAATAAATGACATAGAAAACCTAGAACTAGATATATACTACAGTACAGATAAAATAAATTATTATACAAAAATTTGTAACTCAGCAGTTACTACAGGATAAAATAAATGAATCTATTTTATAATCTATTTATTAACCTATTTATCCGCACCCCCCTACAAATGGCCCTTTTAATACTTCGATATATCCAAAACAAAGTAAGTAGCTTCATTATTCATCCAAACATCATAAACTAGGTTTTCTCTCAAGATTAACCCTCTAGAGCAAATCCAATTCCGTATCCAAGAAATTTAAAGAAATCCCCATAGATTTTACAAATTGAGTTGAGATTCAAGGTCCCCAAGTTCAAGGCTTCAAGAACCCTCTCTCAAGAGTAAGAAGAAGAGTTTCAAACAAGTTTGTTCATCCAATTCATAATCTAAGGTATGTAGGGTTTGAACAAGGACACTTCTTTCATCCTTGTGTCCAAAAGTTATTTTAATTACAAGAATATATGATTTTCTATGATTTCTTATGAAATTGAAGTATGGGTTTATACCGTATGTTGTTATTCCTTTAGATTTGAATAGTTTCAATGTTCTAGAAATTGAAGTAAATGAGTATGTTGAGATTTTAAAGCAAATTGCTGAAAAGTCCAGATTTCTATATGATTTATGAATCCTTATGACATCTAGTATGCATTTTGATGAGTCTTAACTTGAGATTTGATTATGGGTCATTAATCCCTACTTGAGATTTGAAATTTTATGAATTTTCGTGCTATAAGAACCACCCATGAATTGAGTACTTTGAAATTATTGAGAATGATTTTGCCCTTTGGTCATAATAGAGTTGAAATCCACATTGAGTATGATTTAAAGCAAATAGAAATATGTTTTGGTCTTCATTATAGACCCTTGAGTTATTTGAGGTGGATTTCCTAAGAGTTCTAAGCTAAGTATGGGAGTGGTATTTAGCACTGAGTTGGGTATGATTCCATGATTTCATACCCCAGAAATATGTGCCACCGTAGGTTCGATATTTATGTGCCCAAGGATGATATAGTGATCACTAAAGATGAGGTTCTACTCCGATGGCAAGGATAGAACAACTATCCCTATCGTGGGCAAGATGTTGGGCTCCATGTAACTCAGATGGTTTATGTCAGTTAGAAGAAACTCCCAAGGTTATATACTCTCGAGTTGTAAGTGTTCCGAGTCTAAAAGAGTTCTAGAGATTCCAAGTGTTGAAGTTCCTAAAAGTTCTAAGACCTCAAGTTTTAAATAAATTTGACTCTCCATGAGATAAAACCATGAGATTGAAAAGTATTGTTTAAAGTTCCTTTAGCCTTCAAGTTTTGATAACAAGAGGAGAGTAGAGATTTTAAAGTTAAGTATAATGACTCACGAGACTTGTGTTACATGCTTCACTATTCATGAGTTTTGCGTTTTAGACTTATTCAAGCTATGTGAGTCATTCCTAATTGCATGCATGATTTTATTAAAGAGAATAGATATTGTTTTATGTAAATGCATACACCCACATATACTCAGTACATTCCCAAATTGCTGATCCACATATACGTCTATGTGCTACATTGTCCTATAATTAGGTCCAGGTGCTCAGTCTTAGCAGTGATCATGATTTTCAAGTACCTTTCCTACATTCCATAATTGGCTAGTCCTCATGGTTTGAGGATCTATTTTTATCAAATTTCCAGTTTTTATTACTTTCATATCAGTTTGAGTTAGTTGGGGGTCTGTCCCAATGGCTCTCTAGTTTGAGTAGTAGAGGCTTTGTCAGACTAGACTAGTAGTTATATTTTAGACTTGCTAGATTTTGTATTTCAGACTATGTTTTCCAGTTATTTCATCTTTGAGATGATATATTGTAGTCTTATTGCTTGACTTGATATCCCAAAGTAAGAGATAGAGATAGTAATAGGCTCGAAGCGTTAGCTTGGGGCTACTTATAGCCTTAAGCATCGTGTGACGCTCCAGGATGAAATTTTAGGGTGTTACAAACTTGATATCAGAGCTCAAGGTTTAAGGAGACCTAGAGAGTCTTACAAGACGCGTTAAGTAGAGTCTTGATCATCGTTGTGTAGCATGCCATATCTATGATCAAAAGGCTACAAGACATTTTAGAAAAAAAGGTGTTTCTTTCTTTCTGATTCTATCGTGACTATAGTTGTCCTTCTCATCTAATAATTTGTGCTCTACTATTTTAAAAAATGCCTCCCCAAAGAGCGAACGCCCGCAGAAAAAATAATGAACAACCCCATCCTATTGATCCCTTGAATAAGATAGTGTCTCATGCTGAGTTTCAGGCGGCCTTTCAGGTGTTAGCCCAAGTAGTCACTTCCAATGTTCAGGCCAATAACCAGGTCATAGTTATGAATCAGAAGGGAAGTGATTTAGCTGCTGCTAGGATTCATGCAGATGAATCCACTAGAGTTTTATGGGTCTAAGGCAGGTGAGGACCAATAGTTATACCTTTAGGAGGTGAGAAAGATCACACAGGTGATGCATGTTTCTGAGGAAGAAAGTGTTGAGCTGGTGCCTTATAGGTTGAAAGACATTGCTTATGACTGTGTTGTAGCGTGGAGAAAGAGTAGAGGTGAGGATGTTGCTCCTATAACTTGGCAGGTGTTCCAAGATGCATTCTTGGACAAGTTCTTTCCTCTTGAGATGAGGGAAAAAACATTAAGGAGTTTACGATCTTAAGGCAGGGCTCCATGACCATTAAAGAGTACTTCTTGAAGTTCATCCAGTTAGCCATGTATGCTCCTAATTTGATTGTTGACACCTGAGCTAGTATAAGCATGTTCGTGATAGTTGTTTTTAGTTTGGTACTGATAGAGTGTAGGATGACGATGTTGAATATGGATATAGATATATTTAGGTTGATGATACATGCACAACAGATAGAGGTAAATAAGTAAGGGAGAGAGATAGATTGAGGGGTAAGAAGAGGGATAGATTTGAGCATCATGAGTATAGTCAGGCTAGGTACCTTAGATGGAACTGTACACAGTTCTAAAGCCGTTCGTCTATGCCAGCGCCTTCATCAGCTAGTGTTCCCGCACCTAGAAATAGACAAGAACAAGGGAACAAGTCTAATATGTCTAGGTCGTAGAACAATGTAAGTAATAGACCCCGCTATCCTCCTTATGATAAGTGTGGCAGGGACCATACCGGTGACTGTTTAGAAGACCAGAGGGGTTGTTTTGGTTTTGATAGGCTGGGCCACTAAATTAGAGAGTGTTCGCATGCTAGGCAAGGGAACAGAGATGCCCGACCTCAGACATATACTACTAGTGCACCAGCTCCTATAGCCCATCCCACCCCTGCTTAAGGCGCTTCTTCCATTACTACTGGCGGTTAGTGACAGAACAGATTCTATTCCTTACCATCCCATTAGTAGTAGGAGGATTCTCCCAATGTTGTTACGGGTATGCTCCGTGTCCTTTGCTTTGATGTTTATGCATTGTTGGACCTCGGGTAAAGCTTCTCTTATGTGAACCCATTAGTCGCTATTAATTTTGAAATGAGTGTCAAAAATATTCCTGAGCCTTTCCTAGTTTCTACTCTAGTAGGGGAGTCAGTTGTTGCTAAGCAAGTGTATAGGAATTGTCCTATTACTGTTCTTCATAGAGTTATGCTTTTTCATTTGATAGATTTGGAAATGGTGGATTTTGACCTTATTCTGGGTATGGATTGGCTTTATTCTTGTTATGCATCTATAGACTTTCGTACCCATGTGGTTAAGTTTCAATTTCCTGAGAAACCAGTTTTTGAGTGGTCTGAGATTTCAATATCACTCAAAAGTCATTTTATCTCCTACCTCAAAGCCAAAAACATAATATTCAAAGGATGCATCTATCACCTAGTTAGAGTTAAAGACACTTAGCCCGAGCCTCCAACTATTCAGTCAGTCGACATTGTTAATGAGTTTCTTGATGTTTTTTGGAAGATCTCCCAGGGGTACCTCCTGATAGAGAAATAGAATTTGGGATTTACCTTTTTCTCGACACTCAGGCTATTTATATTCTTCCATACCATATGGCACTTGCAAAGCTTAAGGAGTTGAAAAAGAAACTCAAAGATCTTTTAGATAAAGGTTTAATAAGGCTAGTGTCTCTCCTTGGGGCGCACCTGTTCAATTCATACAAAACAAAGATGGTTCTTTTCATATGTGCATTGACTATTGTCAGTCTAATAAGGTCACAGTTAAAAATAAGTATCCACTTCCGAGAATTGATGACCTGTTTGATCAGTTGCAAGGTGTAACGCCTCGTGTTTTGGGCTAGAATGAAAACCTTCATTTCTATGTGTAGAGGATCAAAAATCCATAAATCCTATGCAAATTTTCCAATTCAATCAAGTATGTAGTGTGGTAACCTATTTTAGCATGAATTGAAATCATAAAGGTCCCCTAACTCAAGGACAAGTTGAAAGCTTTCCTATTGCTCGAGTTTTAAAGAGCGTCGAAACTTAAGTAAATTTCAATTGACCATAGCTCCTTCTATATAACGAACTGAGTAGCCAACTATATATTAAATGAAATACCTTCGAATTAGCTTTCTATCGATACCAAATTATCCTAAAACGGACACTCGGTGAAGAAGTTAGAGCATTTTTAGTGTCAGCATTCCCGATTGATCGGCCACTGCATCGCGATGAGCCTTAAACTGACAATTGTCAATTCCAGTAGCTCACCTCGAATTCTAGCGTGTCATGGTGAAGCTTTTTATGGCGTTCCAGTCTAAAATTTTAAATTCCAAGGTCAAACTAGACATTTCCCATGGCCGCAAACCCATCCAAACACAGGATTTAATCCCAAATCCACCTATGCACATACCCTTTAACAAAAATTCATCAAGAATTCTCTCTAGGGTTTCAAACAAGAAGCCAAAATAACTCAAGATTCAACCGTGGATTTTCAAAAATGATTGAAGATTTGGAATTCCCAATCCGCAAGGTTTGAGAATTACCTATTATCTTTTGAGGTTAAGGTACGTGAGGTTTTCCTAAAATCTCATGGGCATAGAAATCATGATTTTAAGAAAGAGGTTTTCAGATTTATGAATACATTTATGTTTTAGAAATCTTGATGGTATTGTTTTGATCTTTTGACCTTTCCCACATTGAATTGAAATTGTATATATATATATGTATGTGATTTAAGTTAATATTCGAATTGAGAGCATGATTCACATGGAATCCCTCTCTTGATGTGATTATTCCTATGTTTCACATGATAGGGATTATTTTTGAAATGCATCTTGAAAAGCATGTTACGAAGTGTCTTGATTTACGAATGATTTGGTTATGAATCTTGAATTCAAAAGAGAAGGTTTTTTGTATTGAAAAATGTTGAAAATACATATAATGAAAGAGTGCATGGATTTTGCCAAAAGTACATGACCACCTTATGTTTGAAGAATTCTTGTAGAGTTTTGGCTTATGCTTTCAGAACATGAAATCTCTTTGACTATTTGCATGTTTAGGTTGTCTGAACTATGTTTTAATGAAAGAATTATGAATGGTGCATTATGGCTAAGAAATAGGACTTGCAAGTCTTGGTGTGACAACACCAGTTCAGATTATGAAATGATAATTTCAGAACATAATAGAATGCATGTTTGAAATTAGATTTTTCAGATGTTTAAACTAGAAAATGCATGATTCAGAACAGGATAAAAATGGGCATAAAGAGAGCTTAGGTGGTTCTCTAAAAAAGGCATGAGTTCAGACAAATCATTACCCAAAACTGTGATTTTTCAATTTTGGTATATTATATTACGCTGGCCTAGTGCCGTGTGGCGTATCAAAATCAGAAACTCCAATCCTTGTGGCAAACTCGGGTTGGGGGCTTCCCCGCTGAGTCAATGGAGAATTGCATACCGCCCGTGGAATATCAAAATTTTAGGAGAGTGCCATCTAACTTAGAATTTATACAAATATCAGACATTGCACTGAAAAGAATGATTTGTGATTTTCAGAAAGTGCCCATGTGTTTTAGAACTATTTCATGAATGGTATTTGACAAATTTCTCTCCAACTATTTTATTTATATAAAAGCTTTATTTTGGAATACTTTGCGTACCAGTACATCTGTATTGACCCCCTTCCTCCCTCGAGGTTCTGAGGCTCAGTCTAGGGGTCCAGAGAAGTAGTAGTATTTATCAGACAGAGTTGCAGTGTCCAGTTGGTGAGACTTCTCTATTTTGGAAGGCCTGTATTTTCAGATTTTGTCATTTATTTCTGTTTTGGTCTACTGGGGACTTGTCCCAGTTTCAGAAAGTTGTTAGATTTTCTTGTAGTAGAGATTTTGCAGACTGAGTCATATGTTATTAGATATAGTTGATTTTTAATTTTCATACTTTTGCTGAATTCAGAATTGACAATGTTTCCATAGTAGATTATGTTTCCACATCTTCTTTATTTATATAAATGTGTACATGCTTACCAGATAGAGAGGGTCGTTCCGAGCCCTCATGGTTCGGGATGTCCGTCATGGCCAACCCCTAGTTCGGGTCATGACAAACTTGGTATCAAAGCATGGTTCATGGTCCCAGGGTGTCTGCAAAATCGCATCGAGTAGAGTCTTGTTTATGGGTGTGAAGTGCGCCATACTTATAATCAGGAGGCTACTAGGCATTTAGTAATATTTCCCATTCTTCATGTTCTAGTTCGTGCTATTGAGCTAGAATGTTCCTCTTCTATACTTTAATTTATGCTATGGTGTCGCCCATACGAAAGTAAAGCTATCCCAATTCTTTCCTTACTTTGATATGCCCAGATGTGTTTCATTGTTGGGGTGGTTCAAGTGCAGAAGTTTGCAGTCTAAATGGTATGGTCCTTTCTGGTTGAGCCACATAAGATTTTAAAATATGTGCAAGGACTTGAGAAGAGTTCGTTAGTGCCTCAAAGTGTATTGATTTTAGTATGAACTTTGACTTTGATGAAATTGTTCTTTTTGTCCTACAGTATTAAGAGTATTACATTTTTTTTTTAGAATTTATATTGTAAATATCATGCTTAAGAGGGAACGATGTGTAGCAGAATGTTGGATATGTATTTCCACCTGAGTAGTAGTATAAGTTAATTATCGGTGTCGCGACCTATTGGTACTAAAATTAAACCAAGAAGTTGGTGATTCAAAGTCACAAGATTAGAAATCAGAGTGAGGACGATTTTTGTGTAGATAAATATTTTAGTTGAATAACCAATGCTTGAGGATGATTTACCCCTTTTATAGTGATAGACTAATGTGGTAGCTAGTAGCATGTGTGGATTGTATGGTAGTTTTTGGGAGAAGTGTTTGATTCAGATTTTTATTTATACAGAGTAAGATGTGTATTCTAAGATCATTGAATATTGTGTGTCAATTTTCTATCTCTTGTAATATGTAATCCTGTTGTCATGGTGTTTTTGAAAAATCAAAGTCTAGTGAAGTCGTGTGGAGATCTTTTGATTCACTAGCATAGTTTCTTTGTTATTCATTCCATTTTCTTGTTCAAAACATATAAATCAAAGTCTAGTGAAGCCGTGGGAGGCCTATTTCGATTCACTACCAACTTGTTATTCATCTTGTTGTTCTCGTGTTGGTTGGAACTAGGGGTTTAGGGGTGAAAATGTCAAGGAAGGTGGTAAGGGCGTCTTATTGAATATATGTGTAGCCGAATCTTTTTGCATGAGATTGAGTTGGTAATGAAGTGATGTGGGAAAACTGTATAAGTAGATAAGATTGTATGGGGTTATGATATAAGATTAAGGTTGACAATGTCTATTATGTGACTTTACCCACCTTGACCTTCTTTTCGTTGGTAGTTGTAAACTAGTACTACTTGTGAGAAAGTATGTAGTAGATTTTTTTTTGAGGTATTGGGATAGAATATCCTATTTTGATGAACTAGTGTATTATGTTGCCTTCTTCATTGATGGTAGATGATTGATGTTAGACTATTGGCTTGAATTCAATGTAGGATGTGGATGTGAGAATAGTGGCTTAAGGTTAAGGATGAATGTTCTGTGAGAATTGTGTGTAAGGTTGGGTTGTAAATCATATTTAGCACTAGACATTATGTTTGAACAGTTGATGGCCATGAAGACAGATGTGATGATTTCTTGGTTAATGGTACTAATTTTATGGAAGTGATCTAATAGGCTTGAATAATGTATGCCAGCGCCTAATTTGTTTGATTTGTAATGAAGTATGATGTTTTATGTATGATGTAGAAGTATGCGCAAGGTGATATAAGGTTGCGGTAATTTTTCTAAGGCTATTACATGTTGTGTGTGGCTAGTAGTACCATTGATATGCTAGATGGTATATGGTGTTCTAAATAACCAAGTTAAGGAGTTCTGATTGATAGTGTTGAGCCTTTTGATATGATCTTGAATTTTCATGGTAGAGAGATATAAGTTGGGGTAGCGATATTGATATGCTATGACATAAGTAGTATGGTTCATCAAAGGCTTGGTGATTCCATGTTAAGTGTTATAACCTAAGTTTGAATTTTTAAAGGTTGAACTGAAAGAAATAAGAGTTGAAGCGCTATAGGGTGTGCACTCCAGCTATGGAATACTCATGAAGATTCAAAGTTAGTAAGTGTTCAAGTATTATATGATGACCATTGGGTCTATAGAATGATAGAGTGGGTCTCAGAATGTGGTATTAGCAGTGGGTTTTCCACTTCCAGGTGTAGTTATTCGGCAAGTTCTATTAATTACGTGTATCATCGTATTCCAGACCCTAGAGTGCAGTGAGTGTAGTTCAGTTTAGAGTCTAGTAAGGGGTCTCTTGAACTTAAGATGATGGCTTAAAGCTAAGGGGGAGATGATAGAACAAGTGTCCAAGACAAGCTCTCAGATTCTAGTAGTGATGTCAGTATAATATAGAATATCAGGAAGTGAGAGTGAGGCTCAACCCATTCTTATCTCAGTATTTTTCAGTTATCCGAATACTTACTCATGCTTTACATTTTAGTTACATGATCATAGTTCATGTTCAAGTATATGATAGAGAATCACGTGCTCTTCCAGTTCTAGAATGAGGAGTTCCAGTTTATTCAGTAGTCGGAATCATATTCCATATGTTATGAACTTCAAATTGAGGTCATGCAGCTTATGACTCATGTACGCACTCTTTATAGTGTGCTTAGTTCCCCTAATTCATGTTATACTCTTTATGATTAATGAGAATCAACTTATAGTCACGTATGCCCCGATTCAGATCATTTTGATGAATCCCTGGTGTTTATTTGCTAATCCTTTGGCCTTAGTTATGTGTCAAGTCTCGTATAATATCCTCCCATGCTTCAAGGTCTTATGTTCTAACTCTTTAGTGACTCCTCCTTATGTGACAATAGTGGGGATGACTAAATGTTTCTTATCAATGAAAGATCATAGTATGCTTGTTTTTGATAAGGCCATAAGTGTGAAGTAAGATCTAGGGCCAAATCTTTAATAGATGTGATGGTTAGTGGAAATTTGTGTGAGTATATTCTTGGGGTAGCGCGTGGGAGTTATGTTGATAGTGGATTAGAGAATATGTGAAGTATGTCCTTATGGGTGTTTGCCTTAGAGTTGAAATGTGATTATAAAGATAGGCTGGAATGACGAGTTGAGATTTAAGTAGAGGAACGCAATAGGCACCAGTGAATCCATAGTGAGAGATAAGAGTTAGTCATTGAGGTAGTAAGGCACGTTATGTTTAGGGTGTGATCTCTAAAAAGGGTATAGAAGATTGAATCATATGGTTTGAACCATTATCGTGGTGTGGCAGGTTGTATTTTTCTATTTGAAGTTAGGCTTGATCATGGTGAGAGGACTGATGATAGGCGTATTTACACGCCTAAAGTACTATAATTTACCCATATTTTAGCTAAGTTTTGAGGACAAACTATATAATTCATGCACTTTTAGTCCTTTTTCCTCTAATCAAGCTAACAAACGTGATTAGCAATTTTTCAGGTATAAATGATGCAGAATTCAGCATTTTATGGATAACTTGACGCCAAAGGAAGCTTCACGAAAGAAGGAAGGGAAAGTTTGGACGCCAAGGACCAAAAGTGACGCATGGGATACCTGTCCCGGGCAAAAATAGTAATTCTAAAGACTTTGAGGACTAGCATTAACTTATTAGGATTAGGATAATGATGCAGTAACCCAGTAGGATTGGGTTAAGTAATGTAGTAGCTTAGTAGGAATAGGATATGGGTGTTATAAATACCCTATTTTGCTAGAGATTTTTATTCATTCTACTTCTAATTCATTCCTTTACTAACCGAACAATTTTAATTCTAATCTTTTTATTCAACACTTTCAATTCTTATTGTCTTCATCTATTCAATTCTTAATTTCCACAACAAGAGAAAAGGTATTCTAAAGGGAATTCACGCCTAAAGCCATACCACACCATACTACACGTGAGATCTTTATTGTGGTATAATGATAATATCTATTGTGATTTCCATCGCACTCATGAGTAGCTAAACTTCTCTGTTGGGGTTATGGAAGCCGTATGAGATACTATCTATTGCTATGAGTTTGTGAATTCGCGACACGTATGTTGCTTATATCATTATTCTCTTCATCTTAATGCAAATTCTCGTGGTTGCAAACACATAGGATACGCCAGTATAGCATTAACTTGTTTAAAAGAAAAGTTATATTTCTGGAAAAGAGATAATGTCAAGGTAATAGGGCACCAAACCCTGTTAAAAAGTTAGTGCCGTAACTGGATTAACCTCTTGGAGAATTTGTACCATTAGATACGCTTTAAGCTCGAAAGAGTTAAAGTGAAATAGTCCTTGTTAGGTCGAAAGACGCTTGGATTTACCATAGAATAGAATTCTCCATAAGCACATGCATGTCTGAATTCCGCATAACTCATAGCCAATAGAGACGTATAACTCATAAGGTGGACATAACCCCAACTCTCAATTCTCATTGATTAACATCTTACTAAACATTCTTTCTTTTTACTTTGCTATTTCTCATTTTTACTTTCGTTACATTATTGCACGTTACTACTCCCCCTTTTTACGAAACTTTCACCAAAAGTCAACTAATCCTTGCTTACTTAGTGACCAGCTATTCCCTGTGGGATCGACACCCAACCCACTTGGGTTCTATATTTGACAACAACCGCTTACACTCTTACGAGAGCTGTAGTTTGAGCGTTATAAAAAATTGGCGCCGTTGCCGGGGAATTCGGTTGTCTACTAAGTTTGTGATAATTACTAGACCCTTTGGTCAAAGATTCTCGTACTTTACTTTTAGTTTTTGTTTTTGTTTTCTGCAGGTTTTTATTCAGTACATGCACCATACTCGAAGTTCTGGTCAACCCTTATTACCTATCAATCCTGAACCACAACGTATTGGCAGAATGGAAGTACAATAGGAAATTGAAAGGATGGCTGCTCAATAGGAACAGGCGAGACTAGCTTCCCTAGCCGCCGCTCAAGTTCATCAACAGAATATTGATAACCCTGGACGAGCAATAAATCCTGACGATGAGGATCTAGGTGATGACGAGTTACTAAATCCTAGGCGTAATGCTGAGATAGTAACTCCTGCCAACAGAAGAGATCATCAAGCTAGGTTTAGGCATGAACGCCGACCCATGCAACCAGCATACGACGATGATGATGATGAGCTTGATGGATCCGGAGCTACAGGAGCCATTATTCCTCCACCATTGGCACCCGAAACCAAGTTCAACATCACGAGCACCATGATTCAGTTATTGCAACTCAAGGGATTATTTGGTGGACTAGCAGGCGATGATCCGAATATGCATCTGATCAACTTTATTTCTACATGCAAGTCATTTGACAATCCTGGCGTTGGACAGAATGCAATTCGGCAACGCTTATTTCCATTGTCTCTATCTGGAGAGGCAACTCTATGGTTGAATGGGCTGACTCCTGATTCTATCACAAATTGGAGGCAATTGATAGACGCTTTCCTATAAAGATTCTTTCCGCTATCCAATAGAGCAAAATTAAGAGATGAAATCAGCAACTTTCGGCAGCTTCCAACCGGAGCTCTCCACAAAACATGGGAGAGGTTGATGACGAAGCTTATGAGGTGCCCAAACCATCACATGACCAATGTCCACTTAATTGATATACTATATAGATCCTTGAATTCAATAACTAAACCAGTGGTGGATAATGCGGCTGGAGGATCATTTATGGACCTCACCTTTGGGCAGGCAAGTAATATGCTAGATCGGATGACGAAGCAAAGTAGATCTTGGCATACCAGGGATTCTGAGGTAGCAAGCCCCAGTTTATCTATCGGCATGACTGCTGAACAAAGGAGAAGAGAAGAAGAACGTGATCAAGATATGGCGCATATGAAAACACAAGTGGATCTTCTTACAAAGCATCTATTATCAGGGAAGACAAAAAAAGTCAAAGTTGTTGCGTCAAAAGGAAGAGACAAGTTTGATTCTGAAGAAGAAGCCAACTACTTGAACAACCAGGGGGTTTCCAAGGCAATATCCAAGGAAACCAAGGTCGGAACTATTATGATAAATCTGGAAATAAGGACCAAGGTAGTTGGAAGAACAAAAATGACAAGAATGGTTTGTATGTTCCCCCAGGAAGACGTGATGCCACTGCATCCTGTTCCGCAAATATGGAAGATATGATGGCTAAACTGTTGAAAGGAGTGGAGGCAACCGGCACAGGAGTAACAGAGGTAATAAATGATTTGTCCTCAATGAAGTAATTGGTTGACTCAAATTACACTTCAATAAAGCAAATAGAGCAGCAATTGAGCCAACTTTCAGCAGCACTCAATCAAAGAAAGGCTTGAACTTTACCTAGCGACACTGTGCAAAATCCAAGGAATGACGGATCATGCATGGCTACTACTACCAGGAGTGGTAAGGTGATGGAAAATTCATCCCAAAGCAAGCAAGTGGCCGAAAATAAAGTAGATGAGGATGCCATAGAAGCTGACCAAGACGTCCATGACGTCACTCCTAGTAGTTTGCACCCTGAAAAGACCAAAATTCAGAATCAAGAGGAGAGGAAAGCTGTGGAGAAAACAATTCCACTTCCACCACCACCTTTTCCTCAAAGATTGAAGAAGAAGGTAGATAATACAAGGTTTAGTAAATTCATGACGATGTTAAAACAGCTGACCATTAATGTTCCGTTAGTAGAGGCACTAGAACAAATGCCTAGGTATGCCAAATTTATGAAAGATCTTTTAATAAAGAAGCGGGCAGCAAGCTATGAGTTGACAGACACTGTTCACCATTACAGTGCAATTGTTACCCGATCACTAGTTCAGAAGAAGGCCGACCCCGGTACATTCACTATTCCTCGCATCGTTGGATCTTTGAATTTCACCAAGGCGTTATGCGATTTAGGAGCCAGCATCAATTTGATTCCATTATCTATTTACAAAAAGTTGGGGTTGGGCGATCCCACTCCAACTAATATGAGGCTTGTAATGGAGGATAGGTCGATAAAACGACCTGTTGGAATTTTATGTGATGTATTAGTGAAGGTTTCTTCATTTGTCTTTCCGGCAGACTTCGTTATTTTGGATTGTGAGGTAGATTCAGAAGTTCCCATAATCTTGGGGCGCCCTTTCCTTGCAACAGGAAGTGTGCTTATTGACTTAAGAGCTAATGAGCTTTTATTCTGGATAAATGATGAAGTAGTTTGCTCTAATGTGTGCAAATCAATGAAGCAACCCAAAGATCTAAACGTATTCTCGGTGGCTGATGTTTACTTTGATGATGAGAAAGAATTATTTGAAGAGGAGCAGCTTATTGATGACCCATTGGAGGTTGTGCTTATGAATGACGAGCGTAAGGATGCTGAAATTTATGAAGAAACTATTAGTGCTCTAACAGCAAAAGGTTCGTATCCTCATGCCCCTAAAAACCTGGACCTGGATCTCAAAAATCGGCCCTCACCACCAGCTAAACCATCGATTGAGGAGCCACCTACGTTAGAATTAAAGAAGCTACCAAGTCATTTAAAGTATGCATTCTTGGGAAGCGGTAACACACTCCCAATCATTGTGGCGGCAGACTTGGGTGAGCAACAAGTTGCAGCCCTCATTGCTATTCTACGAAAGTATATAAGAGCCATTGGTTGGACCATCGCTGACATTATTAGTATTCCGCCTGGGATTTGTACACACAAGATTCAGCTGGAAGAAAATTGCACACCCACTATTGAGCATCAAAGGTGTCTCAATCCACCTATGCAAGAAATAGTGAAGAAAGAAATTATTAAGTGGTTAGATGCAAGGGTTGTGTATCCAATCTCTGATAGTACATGGGTAAGCCCGGTACAATGTGTTCCCAAGAAAGGAGGCATGACGGTAGTTACGAATGAAAAGAATGAGCTTATTCCACTCAGACCCGTTAAAGGATGGAGAGTATGCATGGATTACCGAAAGCTGAATTCGTGGACACTTAAAGATCACTTTCCAATGCCATTTATGGACCAAATGCTTGATCGATTAGCAGGGAAAGGATGGTTTTGCTTCTTAGATGGTTATTCCGACTATAATAAGATTTGCATTGCTCCCGAAGACGAACAAAAAACAACGTTCACATGCCCATATGGTACGTTTACCTTCAAACGAATGCCATTTCGGACTATGTAACGCACCAGCCACCTTTCAGCGTTGTATGATGTCCATTTTTTCTGATATGGTTGAGGATACGTTGGAGGTATTCATGGACGATTTTTCAGTTGTGGGTGAGTCATTTGAATCTTGCTTGGCAAACCTAAGTATGGAGTTGCAAAGATATGTTGAATTCAACCTAGTGCTGAACTGGGAGAAGTGCCACTTTATGGTTAAAGAAGGTATTGTTCTTGGGCACAAAATCTCCAAAAAAGGAATTGAGGTTTTATAGAGCTAAAACTGAAGTTATCGATAAGCTACCACCTCCCATTTCTGTAAAGGGAGTTCGTAGTTTCCTTGGTCACGCAGGTTTTTATCGGCGGTTTATCAAAGACTTCTCCAAAATTGCTAGTCCATTATGCAAACTCTTGGAGAAAGATGCAAAGTTTGACTTCAATGAAGATTGTTTGAAGGCATTCGAATGCCTCAAAGGGAAGCTAATTGAAGCTTCTATCATGGTAGCACCAGATTGGTCTCTACCGTTTGAAGTCATGTATGACGCTAGCGGGGTAGCTTTGGGTGCTGTACTTGGCCAGAGAAAGGAAACGTTATTCCATCCTATCTACTATGCGGGCAAGGTCCTAAACGAAGCCCAAAAGAACTATACTGTCACAGAACAAGAGCTCCTAGTGGTTGTGTATGCTTTTGAGAAGTTCCGTGCTTATTTGTTGGGAACCAAAGTGATAGTTCACACAGACCATGCAGCCCTTAGATATCTAATGACAAAGGAAGATGCAAAACCAAGGCTAATTAGATGGGTATTGTTGTTGCAAGAATTTGATTTCGAGGTAAAAGATAGAAGAGGTTGCGAAAACCAAGTGGCTGGTCATCTATGTAAACTCAAGAATGAGCATATAGCACAGCCTGATCTCGAGATAGACGATACATTCCCTGACGAAGAGATCTTAGCCGCAATAATGGAAGAGTTACCTTGGTATGCAGACTTTGTAAACTTTGCAGTGAGTAATGTGATACCTGCAAATCTATCTTTCCATCAAAAAAGAAAGTTCATGCATGATGTAAAACACTACTTTTGGGATGAGCCATATTTGTTTCGATGATATGCGGATGGTGTTATCAGGCGATGCATATCCTACGATGAGGTGCCAAATATATTGGAAGCATGTCACACTTCCCAAGTTGGGGGACATCACCCAGGTAATCGGACAGCAAGGAAGGTATTGCAAAGTGGCTATTATTGGCCTTCGATATTTAGAGATGCCTATGACTTTGTGAGAAGATGCGACCAATGTCAGCGACAAGGTGCGATTTCGAAACACCATGAGATGCCCATGTCAAAAATTCTTGAAGTAGAGCTCTTTGATGTATGGGGTATTGATTTCATGGGTCCATTCGTCAATTCATTTGGAATGAAATACATCCTAGTTGCAGTAGATTATGTTTCAAAATGGGTCGAAGCAGTAGCATTGGCCGACAATGAGGGAAAGCATGTTGTAGCATTCTTGAAAAGAAATATCTTCTCTCGCTTCGGAGTACCACGTACTATCATAAGCGATGGAGGATCTCACTTTTTCAATAAGCTATTCAAATCCGTGTTGGCAAAATATGGTGTCAAACAGCACAAGGTAGCCACGCCTTATCACCCACAAACTAGCGGACAGGTAGAAGTTTCCAATCGAGAGATCAAATAAATCCTTGCTAAGACGGTAAATGCAAATAGGAAAGATTGGTCTCGGAAGCCGGACGATGCACTATGGGCTTATAGAACTGCATTCAAAACGCCAATAGGCATGTCCCCGTACCAACTAGTTTATGGGAAGGCCTGCCACCTGCCCATTGATCTTGAGCATAAAGCATTATGGGCATTGAAGCGACTTAATTTGGACTGGGATGATGCTTTGAATCTGTGATTGGAGAAACTGAACGAGATGGATGAATTCCGTCTACATGCTTATGAACGATCAGACCTCTACAAGGAGCGGATAAAAAAGTATCATGATCAGCGGATTGTCCAACAAAACTTTCAGAAGGATGATATGGTACTACTATTCAATTCAAGGCTGAAGTTATTCCCAGGTAAGTTAAGATCCAAATGGTCTGGTCCGTACAGAGTTAGCCAAGTCTACACGTCTGGAGTAGTTTAGTTAAAAGAAAATAATGGTGTTGTCTTTAACGTGAATGGCCAACGAGTGAAACCTTACATCAGTCCTCTTGACTCGATAAAATGCATGGCCACCATCTATCTCGACGAAGTCTAAGTACTCGAGGTAACTATGTCGTGCAACGACAATAAATCAAGCGCTAGATGGGAGGCAACCCATCATTTGTTTTATCGTTTCTTTTACTTTTGTTTTCACTAAATAAAAATTCAAAAAGAAGAGTCGTGCCACGACCAAAACTAAGGCGCTTGATGGGAGGCAACCCATCGTTCTAATCGTTTTTGTTGTCTTTGAGTAAATGTAGGTGCAAGAGGTGTAAAGGAGGAGATTGGTTTCAAATTTTGATTTGGAAGAATTGCATGTTGAAGGTGGTAAGTTAGGAATGAAGAAGCAAAAGGCTATGGATTGGGCATTTCTTATGAAAATATAGGCAATGAACAAGGCAACGCATATGTAAATCTAGGCCACGAACAAGGCAAGGCCTATGCTATGGCCTAAGCTCTCGGATTCTAGAGTGCCATAGCATAGGCTCCGCCCATGCCTAAGAATGCCATAGCATAGGCGCCGCCTATGCCAATGCCTTTTGTCTCTGAATCTCATATTCCATGGCATAGGCGCCGCCTATGCCTAACAATGCTATGGCATAGGCGCCGCCTATGCTCAACAATGCTTTACAAAAGGCGCCGCCTATGCCAAGTATAGGCAAAGCATTATCCGCCGCCTATGGTCACTTTTGGTCTCCAAATCCAATTCCAAATGGGTCAAAACCCGACCCAAGCTTGCCCTATAAATAAGGAACTTAGTCTTAGACCAAAAATACATTGCAAACCTAGCATAAGCGCCGCCTACCTCTCCAAATCCTCTCAAAAATTTTCCTTTTGCTCTTTTACTTCACAAGAACATCTCCAAAGGCATCAATCAAGTAAGTACTTCTTTGTTCTTTAGTTATATTCCGCATGTACTACACTACTACGCCTATTATGAATTGTTAAATCTTGAAGTAGTATTGGTGATTTGAATGTGATTGAATTGTTGTGATACAACTAAGTGAGTAAATGAATACGTAAGGATAATCTTAACTTGTTTCCAACTTGTATTTGATTATGATGCACTGTCCTACTTTTGCGGAATTGACATGGTCACGAAAATTGCATACTTGTCAATATAAAGCTTACATGTTGGAATGACTTGTTCATCGAGATGAGAATTATGGTTGACTACCAACATATGAGGTTGCGATTATTTCTAGATGTTATACCTTGATTCAATCTCTATGTAGTACTCTTGATATATCAAACATGAAAGTATTTCCAAGATTACAAGAAGCATGATTGCACTGATTATATTGTTGGAATATAGCGCCTAAAACGTATATTGATGAAGTCTGAGTAATCGACAACTTTCACCGCACTAGCCTGTACCAACAAACTAAGTATGGGGTAGTGCCACTCCTGCTTGTTTGTTGATTGTATCCATCAAGATGAAGCTAACATGACTATTGTTTTAATCTCAGGTACAATGGCACCCAAAGCAAGACAAGGCAAAGATAAATTAGCCACTTCACAAAAAGGCAAGAAAAGAGGACGAAAAGAGCAAGGAGAATCCTCCTCGATGCAAGTACCATGCCGCATGTTTGGAATTAAATGGGTCCTAGAGGAGGAAGCAAAGGAGTGGTATAGGAACAATAAAGAGAAGAAATATGTTCATGTGGAGGCGATACTCAAGGAAAGCCTAGCAAAGAAAGAACTGCGTATGTTGGCCAAGATAATGGCGTTACATCTTGATTTCATCTTCTGAGATATGGGAGAGTGCAATCTCGATCTAACAAGAGAATTCTATGACAACTGGTCACCGAAAACCACAGGGAGTGAAGTAAAGATTCGGGGCCAAGTTCTGCAACTAAATGCGGAGTTCTTCAATTCCTTTCTAGGTTTGCCATCTATTGATCCATCACCACTAAAGGAGTTGTACAATAGACCTCCATACAGGGCCATCCGACACAAACTTTGTGGAACAAGATCTATGGCACGGTGGAGTAGACACAAGGACACCAATCGATACAACACCTTCCCATATGCTCCCTTGAATAGGGAAGCTAGGATATGGTTGCGCATAGTCAACTCTTGCCTAATTCCAGGGACTCAGTACAGAAAGATAACACGAGATATAGTGGGCTTGGTGTACGCATTGATGACGAATGTCCCTATCAACATTGGAGCAATTATTCGATCTACAATGCGGAAAGCTAGGCTACACAAGAGGTCCCACTTCAGCTTTGGCAATCTGTTGACTGCAATATTGAGGAAGGAGGACATCGAAGAGTAACCTGCTGATCATAAACTCCCACACAACCCAAAGAAGGTTGACCTCACAAATGTTAAAGATGTTGAATTTACACATGGCGTCAACCTTACTACTGCTGAGAGGCATGCTCGCGACGAGAGCTTCTTCCGCCACTTATATGGCATGACGAGGTTTAAAATGATGAGCGGTGGTCATGTTCCAACTGCTGCAGAGCTCCAACAGCTGGATTATAACTACCCAATGAATGAGCATGCGAGGGCGATGTGTGGAGTAGGTGTATACTTTGAGGAATCTCTTGATGACGATGTGCCAATCGATGATGATCGTAGAATGCCAGACTCCGATGTGGAGGAGAATTCTGATGACGATGAATCCAATGATGATTCCGACGAAGGGGTATAACCCCAGACATAGAGGGGGAGTCCTACTAACCAGGTTCTTCTTATTTAGTTTCCACTGAGGGCAGTGTGTCCCGTCTAAGTGTGGGGTGTTGGTATTTGCATGCTATACTTCTTTATCTGCATTCACATTTATTTCTGTTTTTTTTTTTTTTTTGTTAGTTAAATTTTTTTTTTCTTTTTTTTAACTTTGCATGAAATTATTCTGAGGGGCAGCATGGTATTATGACAAGAGTTTGTGATAAAATCATTACTATTGAGACGTTTAGGCTCTAATTGTGACTCACTATGTGATAATTGTGTGGTTCAATTCCTTCACCTGTTGGGTCAAGAGTCTATACTACTCCCAAAAAAGTCGACCATGTGCCTTGTGTGTGTGAGGATATAGTATATTCTGTGTTTGTGGCTGATGCTAGAACTTGCCTGGTATGTATGTAAAGCGAAATAAAGAATGTGAGTCTAGGAGATGATTTAGGCATTTTTGTGGCAACCTGTGATTGTTTACCTTCTTTTTACCTACCCGTGGACATCATCCTAGATAACCCCCTTTGAGCCTTTAGCCTATTTTCTTTGACAGCCTCATATGTAAGCCTAATCCATTTATTTTCAAGACCGTAATTTGATCCAAATTCCTAAGTGCTTTAAAATTGTAAAGTCATGTGACAAAATAAGAGGAAATTGGGTGAGAGTAGTGCTTAAAGTGAATTGGTACTTGAATAAGTTATGAAAAAGAAAGGTTATCATAGAGGTGTGTTATAAAAAAAAAAGGAGAGAGACAAGAAAAGAAAAGGAAATAGAAAAACAAAAAGATAAAATCTGTTCAAAATTGAGTAACAAAAGAGGTGAGAAAGGGTGGTAGATTAAAAGAAAGTAGAAAGGTTGTTTGAAAGAAAGTGTTAATGACATAATGTGATGTATTACAGCGCTTAGGAACAATAGCCACTATTTCTGGTCAAAATAGTCCTACCCGTCCCTTAGTCTACATTACAGCCAGTAAAAGACCTATTTGATCGTAATCTTAGCATTCTGATATTTAGTGGAGCATTACACTAAGGGCAAGCCTATGGTCATCAGTTGCAGCATATGAATTCTTTGTGAGAGTGAGAGCAAGGATAATCTTATACCCATGTTCGAAACATATACGATACTTGTGAGTGATTATGGGTAATATATTGTGAGACACGCATGGTTGATGAGTTTTGGATAGTTGTGTATGATTATTTGTGCCTTAACTTGTGGATACGAATTAACCATCATCACGAGTCTATATTAGAGGTGGAATTGTTTCTAGTAGTGATCAGAAAACTACTCTTTGTTAATGATTGTCATGCTTGTCTTGATGAATATTTTGTGTTGTCGCTGTGAAACCCTAAGTAGATATTTAGATGGACATGATAGTTTGTTAAAGGACGAACAAAGCTCTAAGTGTGGGGTGTTGATGATAGGCGTATTTACACGCCTAAAGTACTATAATTTACCCATATTTTAGCTAAGTTTTGAGGACAAACTATATAATTCATGCACTTTTAGTCCTTTTTCCTCTAATCAAGCTAACAAATGTGATTAGAAAGTTTTCAGGTATAAATGATGCAGAATTCAGCATTTTATGGATAACTTGACACCAAAGGAAGCTTCACGAAACAAGGAAGGGAAAGCTTGGACGCCAAGGACCAAAAGTGACACATGGAAACCTGTCCCGGGCAAAAACAACAATTCTAAAGACTTTGGAGACTACCAGTAACTTATTGGGATTAGGATAATGATGCAGTAACCCAGTAGGATTGGGTTAAGTAATGCAGTAGCTTAGTAGGAATAGGATATGGGTGTTATAAATACCCTATTTTGCTAGAGATTTTTATTCATTCTACTTCTAATTCATTCCTCTACTATCCGAACAATTTTAATTCTAATCTTTTTACTCAACACTTTCAATTCTTATTGTCTTCATCTATTCAATTCTTAATTTCCACAACAAGAGAAAAGGTATTCTAAAGGGAATTCACGCCTAAAGCCATACCACACCATACTACACGTGAGATCTTTATTGTGGTATAATGATAATGTCTATTGTGATTTCCATCGCACTCATGAGTAGCTAAACTTCTCTGTTGGAGTTATGGAAGCCGTATGAGATACTATCTATTGCTATGAGTTTGTGAATTCGTGACACGTATGTTGCTTATATCATTATTCTCTTTATCTTAATGCAAATTCTTGTGGTTGCAAACACATAGGATACTCCAGTATAGCATTAACTTGTTCGAAAGAAAAGTTATATGTCTGGAAAAGAGATAATGTCAAGGTAATAGGGCACCAACCCCTGTTAAAAAGTTAGTGCCGTAACTGGATTAACCTCTTGGAGAATTTGTACCATTAGATACGCTTTAAGCTCGGAAGAGTTAAAGTGAAATAGTCCTTGTTAGGTCGAAAGACGCTTGGATTTACCATAGAATACAATTCTCTATAAGCACATGCATGTCTGAATTCCGCATAACTCATAGCCAATAGAGACGTATAACTCATAAGGTGGACATAACCCCAACTCTCAATTCTCATTGATTAACATCTTACTAAATATTCTTTCTTTTTACTTTGCTATTTCTCGTTTTTACTTTCGTTACATTATTGCACGTTACTACTCCCCCTTTTTATGAAAATTTCACCAAAAGTCTACTAATCCTTGCTTACTTAGTGACCAGCTATTCCCTGTGGGATCGACACCCAACCCAGTTGGGTTCTATATTTGACAACGACCGCTTACACTCTTACAAGAGCTGTAGTTTGAGCGTTATCAAGGACTTATGTTACTTTAGGCATTAGTTGAAAGATTTATCAATAGCCATATGAGGATTACAATTTGAATCAATGAGTATGGTATTTAAAGGGAATAATATAGTTAAGGGAGTATTTGAGAAGTGCGCTCAGCTTGAAAGTAAGAAGTGCATTGCCTAAGGCCTGGTAGTTTTATCCTAGTTTATAAGTTATATATCTATATTCCATGCTATAGTGTAGAGTTGTTTTTGTGATTCCTTTATTGGATGTCTTGTGTAACTAGTTCCCAAGATTCTTTTCTCCCTAACGCTGCTATGACTTCTTTAGAAAGGGTGTTGAATGAAATACTCCAATTAAGTGTGAGGGTCCAGCATAATTCAATTTGTATAGCCATTAATTCATTTGAACAGTTGGATAGACATGTTACTGTGGTTTTCCACCTTTTCACCCAGTCCTACTATCCAAAATCTCAAGCGTATGACCATCCCAAGAGATAATCTATTTCTTCCATGTAAGTTGTGAATTCAGTTCATTCAAAGCATCATGTTTCATATTTAGCTACTTAGTCATGACTCGGTTCATAAGAATGCAGAGCATAATTTCAAATGTTTCCAAGTATTTTAGCTCAGGCATTACAGTAACCTGGTGCGATCTTAGACATGTTGACTCATGATTTGTACTTGCATAAGTTATCAATTCTCAGTCAATATGTATGATTTGATCATGAACACTTCAAGGGAATCTAAAACTCTCAGCATGAATCAACCCAATGAAGTAAGTGAAGTCAAGTCAGCTTAGAATTTAGTTTCATGATAGAAGTTTAAATGTTTCGGATCAATTATATCCTTTCTTAGAAGAAACATCAAGTCCATGTTATTCCATACCTTTAAGCTTCAACATTCCTACCCATCATTCGGGGACGAATGATCCCAAGGGAGAGATATTATAATGCCCCGTGTTTTTGACTAGAATGAAAACCATCATTTCTATGCGTAGAAGATCCAAAAGTAATAAATCCTATGAAAATTTTCAATGTTAATAAAGTATGTAGTATGGTAATCTATTTGAGCATGAATTGAGATCATTAAGGTCCCCTAACTCAAGGACAAGTTGAAAGCTTTCCTATTGTTCAAGTTTTAGAGAGCGTCGAAACTTAAGTCAACTTCAATCGACCATAGCTCCTTCTATATAATGAACTGAGTGGCCAACTATATATCAAATGAAATATCTTTGAATTAGCTTTCCATCGATACCAAATTGTCCAAAAACGGACACTCGGTGAAGAAGTTAGAGTATTTATAGTGTCAGCATTCCCGATTGATTGGCTACTGCATCGCGAAGAGCCTTAAACTGACAATTGTCAATTCCAGTAGCTCACCGCTAATTCCAGCATGTCGCGGTGAAGCTTTTTACGGCGTTCCAGTCAAAAATTTTAAATTCCAAGGTCAAACTTGACATTTCCCATGGCCCCAAACCCATCAAAACACAGGATTTAATCCCAAATACACTTAAGCACATACCCTTTAACAAAAATTCATCAAGAACGCTCTCTATGGTTTCAAATAAGAAGCCCAAATAACTTAAGATTCAACCACGGATTTTCAAAAGCGATTGAAGATTTGTAATCCCCAATCCACAAGCTTCGAGAATTACCTATTATCTTTCGAGGTTAAGGTACGTAGGGTTTTCCTAAAATCTCATGGGCATATAAATCATGATTTTAAGAAAGGGGTTTTTAAATTTATGAAAAATTCTTGTATTAAAAATCTTGACGGTATTATTTTGACCTTTTGACCTTCCCCACATTGATTTGAAATTGCATATATATATATATATATATATATATATATATATATGTATGCGATTTAAGTTAATATTCAAATTGAGAGCATGACTCACATGGAATCCCTCTCTTGATGTGATTGTTCCTATGTTTGACATGATATGGATTATTTTTGAAATGCATCTTGAAAAGCATGTTACGAAGTGTCTTGATTTACGAATGATTTGGTTATGAATCTTGAATTCAAAAGAGAGGGTTGTTTGTATTGAAAAAATATTGAAAATACATATAATGAAAAAGTGCATGGATTTTCCCAAAAGCACATGACCACCTTATGTTTGAAGTGTTCTTGCATAGTTTTGATTTATGCTTTCAGAACATGAAATATCTTATACTATTTGCATGTTTGGGTGGTCTGAACTATGTTTTAATGAAAGAATTATGCATGATACATTATAACTCAAAAATAGGACTTGCAAGTCTTAGTGTGACGACACCAGTTCAGATTATGCCCTGATAATTTCAGAACATAATAGAATGCATGTTTGAAATCAGATTTTTTAGATGTTGAAACTAGACAATGCATGATTCAGAACAGGATAAAAATGGGCATAAAGAGAGCTTAGATGGTTTCCCGAAGAAGGCATGAGTTCAGACAACTCATTGCCCAAAATAGTGATTTGCCGATTCAGGTATATTATATTACGCTGGCCTAGTACCGTGTGGCGTATCAGAATCAGAAACTCAAACCCTTGCGGCACACTCGGGTTGGGGACTTCCCCGCCGAGTCAATGGTGGATTCCATATCGCCCGTGGAATATTAGAATTGTAGTAGACTGCCACCGAATTCAGAATTTATACAAAGATCAGACATTGCATTGACAAGAATGATTTGTGATTTTTAGAAAGTTCCCATGTCTTTTAGAACTATTTCATGAATGATATTTAACAAATTGCTCTCCAACTATTTTATTTATATAAAAGCTTTATTTTGGAAAACTTTGCGTACCAGTACATCTGTATTGACCCTCCCTCCTCCTTCTAGGTTCTGAGGCTCAGTATAGGGGTCTAGAGAAGCAGTAGTATTTAACAGACAGAGTTGAAGTGTCTAGTTGGTGAGCCTTTTCTATTTCAGAAGGCCTGTCTTTTCAGATTATGTCATTTATTTCTGTTTTGGTCTACTGGGGGCCTTGTCCGAGTTTCAGACATTTGTCAGATTTTCTTGAAGTAGAGATTTCAAAGACTGAGTCAGATGTTATTAGATGTAGTTGATTTTAAATTTTCCTACTTATGCTGAATTCAGAATTGACCATGTTTTCGTAAAAGATTATGTTTCCACATTTTTTTTATTTATTTGAATGTGTGCATACTTACCAGATAGAAAGGGACATTCCGGGCCCTCATGGTTCGAGATATCCATCATGACCAGGCCTTAGTTCAGGTCGTGACACAAGGTGCAAGTTATTTCTCCAAGATAGACCTTAGATCCAGCTATCATCAACTTAAAGTAAGGGAGTGTGATATTCCATAAACAACCTTCCAAACCCATTATGGTCAGTTTGAGTTTCTAGTCTTGTCTTTCGGGCTAACCAGTGCTCCAACAGTCTTTATGGACCTCATGAATCGAGTGTTCAAGTAGTATCTTGATATATTTATCATTGTTTTCATTGATGAAATCCTTGTGTACTCCTGTAATAAGAATGACCATGCAAATCATCTTAGGATTGTCTTGAAAACTCTTAGAGATCACTAGTTCTTCGCCAAATTCAATAAGTGTGAATTTTGGATATGATCAGTAGACATTAGAGTTGATCCCCAAAAGACAGAAGATGTAAGAAACTGGCCTAAACTTATCTCTCTATCTGACATTAGGAGTTTCTTGGGTCTAGCTGACTACTACCTCCTTTTTTAAAAATTTTTCTCTTCTATTGCGTCTCCCATGAACCGGTTGACCCAAAAGAAAGTTAATTTCCAGTGGTCATATTCCTATGAGAAGAGTTTTCTTGAGTTGAAGACTCGATATACTTCATCCCCTGTGTTGACTTTGCCTGATGGTACAGATAGTTTTGTGGTGTATTGTGATGCCTCTAGAGTTGGTTTGGGTTATGTGTTGATACAAAGAGGTATGTTTATAGCCTATGTGTTAGGATATGTGGAGTTTTGATGATAGACATGTGAATAAAACATGTTGTAAAAGCTGGTCCATCCAAGTGAACGAAGCTAAGTTGCAGACACGTTATTGATAAGATGACTCAGCGTACAAAAAAGAATGGAAAATATCTATCACATTATAAGTTGAGTGGGATAAGAAGTCCTGCAAAAGAGTCCTAGTCAAGATGAAGAGTAACATGAAATAGTGCAGAAGTTGGATTGATCAAGGAGTCTAGCAATAAGAGAAGATAAAGCAAAAGAGTCTTATTAAATCTAAGAGAGCAAGATGGAAGCAACAAGAAGATGAGTCACTTGATAAGATTCCTACTAGAGAGAATAAAATATCAAAAGGACTTTCTCACAGGATGGATTGAATACAAGAAATAGAATTCAAAGCCATTCATTCAAGCACTGAGAAGATAATCAAAAATCAGCAAAAGAATTCACTGACTTGAAGAAGAACTTGGTCCTCTAATTAGCAAGTCCTAGACTATTTGTAGTAGGTAGGTTCTTTGAGTTGTAATGAGTCATTTTTCTAGTCTCAGTGATCTATAAACTGAGTTAGGAGTTGTGTCTTCAAGTTGGGGAACTCAAAAATCTAGGAACACATATCTTGGGAAGATTTGTATTCTTGTAGTATAGGAGTTAGAAGTTTTAATTTCTAGTAACAAGGAGTCTTGTAACTTTGTTGATTGTTGAGGCTTAAGAGTTATAGTGGAGTTGGGTTTAAATCCTGAAGAGGTACAGGTCATGGGTTTTTACACCTTTCTTGAGATGGGTGTTTTCCACGTAAATATTATTGTGTTAAGTTTTTACTTCTGTGAACCACGTTTAGCTACTTGTTCCCCAAATAGTTAATCAATAGTGTAATTTATTAAAATTGGTAGGGCTCATACTCTAACAAGTGGTATCAGAGAGAGGTTGTCTTAAATAAGGCTAGCACCTAAGGAAGGATCAATATGATGAATTTCGCACCTCCTACTGGTCAAGTGAAGGTCAGTCAAATACTAGACTCCACTTGTTTATGGTTCTCACTTTATCTGGTGGAAAGCAAGTATGGACATGTTCATTCAAGGTGAAGACTATGAATTATGGGATAGGATTACTGATGGTCCTATATTCCAAAGAAGATGGTTGATGGTGAACAAGTCAAGAAAGTAAGGAGTAAAGTTACTCATGATGACTTGTTGGCTTTGAAGAAAAATGCAAAAGCCAAGAACATCTTGGTCTGTGGACTAGGACCTGTTGAATACAACAGGGTATCCACTTGCACTACCGCTAAGAAAATTGGGGATGCACTAGTAAATGCTCATGAAGGCACTTGTCAAGTAAGAAAATTTAGGATATCTCTCTTTTTCACTGAGTATAAGGCATTCAAAATGAAGGGAAATAAAACCTTGCATAAAATGATGACAAGACTTACCACCTTAACAAATGAGCTGACTTCCTTAGGAAAAGTCATCTTTGAGGAAGAACAAGTTGAAAAGGTACTGAGGGTATTACCTAAATCAAAATAGAATGTTAAGGTGACTACAATCAGGGAGGCAAATAAGGATCTTGAAGGCATGACCTTGGATAAACTAGTATGGAACTTAAGGACTTATGAAATAGAAGTTGATGGAGTCAAAGAACAAGTAGCTCTTAAGAAAATCTTAGCATTGAAAGCTTCTAATAGTGATGCGGCATTTGAACTTGATAAGGAGCAATTTGCCTTCATAACTAAGAACTTTAGCAAATTCTTCAACATGAAGAAGGGAACATGTACCAAGAAACGTTCCAATGATAGTCCAAAAGGGTGCTACTAATATGGCAAAACTGATCATCAGAGTAGAGACTATCTAGTCTGGGAAATAGAATGGAAGAAGGAAAGGGCTGAAAAGAAACTGAAGACTAAAAGGAAGGAGGAGCATACAATGATAGCAGCTTGGGGATCTGATTCAGATAAAGATGAAGTTGATGAAACTGCATACATGGCTCTTAGAGATTCAGACCTAGGTGAAGAAGATGAGGACTCTGAGGTAAGTATACTTGAACTCAAAGAAAAACTGGAATTGTTCTCAATGCCAAAACTTATTTCCTTGATGAGTGCATTGATTGATGATTTCCAAGAGTTAACCTTTGATAGGGATGAATTGTTAAACAATCTAGCAAGTTTTAAATTTGATCTCACTGATATAAAGGATTGTTCAAATATAGTTCACAAGGAAAATTGTATTCCCAAGAAATAGGTTGTAGAACTTGAGATTTAACTCTCACACAAAATGGGAAAAAGGCCAAGAGTAAAGAATAAGAAAATGCTGAACTTGATCTTTATAAATACAATCATGAATGCCATAATTTAACTGAAAAAATGAATAATTTGAGTCAGGAAATCTCTATGCTGAAACTAGATCATGAAAGGGAAAACAGGTGGACAAACTCCGCAAGACTTGTTCACAAATTGAGTGAGAGAAATTTCAATGAAAAGCCAGGTTTGGGATTCCACAAAAGTTTTGATGATCCTAAAGATTTATATTACATTTGTGGAAACCTTAGACATCCCACCACTAAATGTCCAGTAGCTGTAAAAAGTAGATCAAACAGTCAAAACCTGGCTAACAGATCTTCTCAGACCAAAAGGAACAAAACCAGTTTTTGTCAGAGAAATAGGTTGCACTACTTGTTGCTTGCATGAACTAAAAGAAACTTAATTCATACTTTCACTCATAAAATAGGACCCAAGCTTGTCTGGGTTCCTATGTCTTACCAATGAATTCTTTTGTAGGAGAAGGTGAAAGGAAACAAAAGGCACTGGTATTTAGACAGTGCTTTCTCAAGAAACATGACTGGTGATAAGAAAAATTTCCTTTCACTCTCCAAAATAAATGGAGGAGGAGTTTTTTTTTGTGATAGAAAAAAGGGAATCATAACTGGAATTGGAAAGATTATCTCATCTGAGTCAAAAGCATTAGAGGATGTCTATCTTGTAGTTGGATTAAAGAATAATCTGCTGAGCATCTCAACTGTGTGATAAAGGTAATAAAGTTATTTTTACTGCTGCAGGAGTCAAGGTCAAAAATATTGATACCAAAGAGATTGTGCTCACTGCAAGGAGATACAAAATATATACAAAGCTAACATCATGGCACAACCAGGAACTGAGTTGACTTGTTTGAGTGCTATAGAAAATGATCCCTTTCTTTGGCATAGAAGACTTGGTCAAGAAGGTCTGAAACAACTAAACATACTTTCATCCAAAGACATCATATTGGGATTGCTCAAGACCAAGTTTAAGAAAGAAAATCTATGTAGTGCATATGTAAGGGGGAAGGAGGTAAGATCCTCTTTTAAGTCAAACAACCATGTTAGCACTACCAAGTACCTTGACCTAGTTTGTATCGACTTATGTGGACCCATGAGACTTCATAGAAGAGGTGGAAAAAGGTATGTTTTTGTAATTGTTGAGGACTATTCCAGGTTCACATGTACTTTGTTTCCAGCCTCTAAAGAAGATGCCTTTGATGTCTTTGAAATCTTCATTAATAAAATTGAAAAGAAACTAGGAACTTTATTAGTTTCCATAAGGTCTGACCATGGTTCAGAATTTGAGAATGTAAAATTCTTGAAATACTGTTCAGCAAATTGTATAGATCACAACTTCTCAGCTCCTAGAACACCACAATAAAATGGAGCGGTAGAGTGGAAAAATAGAACTTTGGAAGATATGGATAGAACAATGATGCTTGCAGAAAATGTTGCTAAAACCCTTTGGGCTGAGGCAATAAGTACTGCAACATATATCATAAATAGATGAATGATCAAACCTATGTTAGAGAAGACTCCCTATGAATTACCAAAAGGAAGAAAGCCTAACATCTCTCACCTTAGAATCTTTGGATGTAAATGTTTCATACATAATAATGGAAAGGATAATTTGGGAAAATTTGATGCTAAAAGTGATGAGAGAATCTTCTTATGATATTCATTTCATAGTAAATCATATAGGATTATAAACAACAAAACTAGTTGTGTTGAAGAAAGCATGCATGTGATCTTTAATGAATCATGTGTTAAGACTACCTTGCAAGAAGAAAATGATGCGAAGGAATAGGTTACACAACCCGATTCATTGACTGAAGCTACTAAACTTGGAGGCACCTCAACAGGGAGAACTGAAATTGAAGGCCCAATGACAGGGGGAATAGATTCACCAACTACCCCTGGTCAAAATGTCATCAGTGATCCTAGAAGCTCACTAGGCTTGATTCTAAAACGGTAAAAGTATTAAGGATTACATCTTATAGAAAATATTCTCACTGAACTCACTTCTGGGATCACTACAAGATCTGGACTATGAAGTATGCGTGCCTTCAAGGCATTTCTATAATAAATAGATCCAAAAAGATAAATAAAGCATTGCTTGATGCTGATTGGATCATAGCCATGCAGGAAGAGCTAAATCAGTTTGAAAGAAGCAAATTATGACACTTAATTCTTCTTCCAAAAGATAGATCAGTAATTAGAACTAAGTGGATGTAAAGGAAAAAAGTTGATGAGCGTGGACAGTCACAAGAAACAAGGAAAATTTGGTGATCCAAGGATATAACCAAGAGGAAGGAATCGATTTGATGAGACTTTTGCTCCTGTAGCAAGACTTGAAGCTATAAGATTACTTATTGTCTTTGCTTCCTACAAGGAGTTTATACTCTACCAGATGGATGTGAAGAGTGCATTACTGAATGTCATTCTCAAAAAGGAGGTGTATGTCAAACAACCTCTAGGATTTGAAAGCAAAGAGTTTCTGATAATGTGTATAAACTGGATAAAGCCTTGTATGGGCTGAAACAGCAACCTAGAGCTTAGTATGAGAGGTTGTCAAAGTTTCTACTGGATAATGGTCATTCCAGAGGTAAAACTGAGATTACCCTTTTCTTAAAAACTAATGGGAAGGATTTTTAATTTGTGCAAGTATATGTGGATGACATTATTTTTGGATCAACCAACATGAATATGACTCATGAATTTGTCAAACTCATGAGTTATGAATTTGATATGAACATAATGGGAGAGCTGAATTACATCTTGGGGTTGAAAATAAAATAGTTAGCATCAGGGACAATGATCCACCAACAGAAGTATGTCAAAGACATTCTCAAAAGATTCTCCATGGAAGAAGCAAAAGATCACTACTCCTATTGCCACTGCCATAAATCTAGATTTGGATGTAATAAGTTCAGATGTAGAAAAAAATTGTATAGAGGTATGATAGGATCATTATTGTACCTCACATCAAGAAGGCCTAACATTGTGTTCCGTGTTGGGCTATAAGCTAGGTTTCAAGAAAAATCCAAAGAATCACATCTAAAATCTGTGAAGATAATTTTTAGATATTTGAAGGGAACTAGTGATCTTAACTTATGGTACCCCAATGGTAGTAATTTTAATTTGGTAGGATAATCAGATGTTGATTATGCAGGATACCTGGTGGACAGGAAAAGCACTACAGGAATGGCACACTTTCTTAGATCATGTTTGATCACCTGGTCCACAAAGAAGCAAAATTTAGTAGTTTTGTCTACTGCTAAAGCTGAATATGTTGTTGTAGGTTCCTGTTATGATCAATTGCTATGGGTTAAGCAAAAACTCATGGGCTTTGGTATATATTTTGGTTGTGTTCCTATTTTTTGTGATATTAAAAATGCTATTAAAATAGCTAAAAATCCTATTCAACATAAAAGAACCAAGCATATTGATATTAGACATCACTTTCTCAGAGATAATGTTGGAAAAGGTCATATATAAATAATGTTTTGCCCTACTGAGGATCAGATTGCTGATATTTTACTTAAGGCTTTGAGTAAAGAACACTTTGAAAAAAATAGGTTAGCCTTGGGAATGATTAAAATTGCATAAGTCTCCCTCAATTCTTGATTAGAATAAGTTGATCTTAAAAAGTGATTATTGGTTAATTCAGTCTAACACATTTATTTATGTATCCTAAGTCCAAGATTTTAGAATATGTTGACTCATGTATGTGTTGATTTTGTAGAGAGTATTGATTATAGAAGAAATTTGTCTATCTTTTCATTCAGGTATGATTATTATTACTAACAGTAGCTAAAGAGAAACAAGTTGTTTGCCTGGTTCCTTTCTGGTACATTTAAACTGCTAAATACAAAGAGTCATATTTACTCAAAAAGCTGCTACTAGTTTTCCCATAATCTCAGAAGTTCTCATCATTATGTTCCTTCTACATTTACAATTCCTTATCTCTTCAACTTCTTCCATTTCTCTTTTAAATACTCTCTCTCCTGTTTCGTGTTTTATACTCTTCTCCCCAATTAAAAAAAATTACCAGTTTTCAAATGGCATCCTCTTCATCTTCTTCATACTCTTCCTTCTCCAGTTCTTTCAAAAATCCCTGCACCACACTTATCCTTCATCCAAATATCACTTTACCTTTTTTAATCCCTCCCCAATCTCCTAAAGATTGGTGATTTTGCTGCTTTTAGAAATTCTCCAGACCTTTTTTCCTAAATTCCTGCACCCTTTCCATCCTCCTCAAAACCCCTTCTTTCCTTCTCCTATCCCACTCAAAATTATTGTAGATGATGATAATACTAGTGAAAGAGGTGACCTTCCTATCACAGATTTAATCCCAAGAATGTCCAGGTCTAAGTTCCTAAGAAAACCCCCTTCCATTCCTATCACTGTTGATAACACTACCCCTCCAGAACCCTTTCCAAATGTCTCTATCCCTCGTACTCCTTACAATTGAGGAAGAAAACAATGAGAAGATGCATCCTTGGCTAAATCTCTTTGATCCAGCAAAAAGAAACGTATGGCTATATCTGATCCCACCTCCCCTCGAGCATCTTCTCTTGATCTTTTTCTTAGATCTTTCAGAAAGACAAAGACTATAATAGCCAAAGTCCCAAAAGCCTCGTTACCCAATAAACCCTCTTCTAAACTTACTCAAAAAACCTCGTCTTCAAAATTCCCTTCCACTGTCAAAGGTTACACCTACTCCAAAGTTTCCCCTCCAAAGTCTTCTACTTATCCATAGTCTGAATCATCTGGCTCTGAGTTTACCCTAGATGCTACTAATGAGTTGGGTCCTGAGTTTGAAGTTCCCCACCCATTCTCTCCTTAGGAAACTCCTTAGGCTCATCATCTTTACTTTCAAAAGAATAAATTATCTAGAGGAAGGGTGGTTAGTTGTTTTAAGGGGGCTAATATGAAAACGTTACTGAAAAAATTAGAGTTTCAAGGTTGGTCATATTTATTTCTTCAGGGAGACCTTCAGCGTAGATTTGCTAAACCCAAATTATATGAGTTTTATATGAATGGGGTGGGAGTTGGTAAGCTGTTCTCTACTACTGTCAGAAAGGTTACAATGAACCTTTATGTTGATGACATTTCTAGAATTTTACATATTCCCTCTGGGGAATCGGGCGACTATGTTAAGGGTGCTTGGCCACCTCTGGATAATCATGCCTCTGCCCTTGGTATGTGTATAATGTTTTTTGGAAATCCTCAATTGCTCAACCATAGAAGAGTCCTTAAGAGGGATATGTCCCCACTTCATGAGCTCTATTTTGATTTAGTGTACAAGATGATTATTCCTAGGAAAGAGAGAAGGTGTGTGGCTAGTTTTCTTGATCTTACACTCATGTAACTATTGGACACTGAGGTGAGAATTGATTTGCCTCGACTAATCCCTTAGCTCATGCAAAGGGTTCTCCTCAAGGAGAATAATGGATATGCCCTCCCTTACTAGTTCTGGCTCACCCCTATATTTAAGGATTTTGGTATTTCTGTCCAATTGTAGTCTTCACAGACTACCAAGAATATCATAGGGCCTGTAAACCATATGATGCTACCTATTTCCATGAAGAGTGTTCATAATCCAATGCAAAGGTTGAGAAATGCACTGGATGATAAACAAGCTGAGGTAAAAGTTTCTCAGGCATCGTTGGAGGCTGCACAGACTGGTCATGAAGAAAAAAGAGGGATTCTTTAAGCTTATATTGCTTCCCTTACTTCACTATTGAAAAAAAAAGAGTTGAGAATGTTGATGTTATTAGGAAACTCACCTCCCTTCTTCCCTCTTCTTCATTTACTTAGCCCTTCTACTTAGCTTTTTTTTATAATCTCCTAGAACTGTCTCTTTTTGTTGCTTCTCTGGATAACTTTTTCTCTCTTAGGTTTCTTTTGGCATATGTAGTCATATCTTCTACTGAATGAAATAGACTTGGTTGTTATATAGTTTTCTTCTCCTATTTTCTCATACTGCATTCATGTTATATTAATATGAATTTTAATTATCTTAGTGATAGCCTCAATGTCCATGAAATATTAAATGTTTTCACTTGTTAAGACAAATTTTTGATGATGTCAAAAGTGGGAAGAGTAGGCTATGCAATGCTTATAACTCAATTGGACTAACCTGTGTTTCATTCAACTACTTTTACTTAAATTCCTTAGTATGTATATGTCAGGTTTGTATGGTATTGTGTTGCTATGTTTGTCATCATAAAAAAGGGAGAATTTGTTAGGAAATGTGGAGTTTTGGTGAATTTTTGATAATAGACATGTGAATGAAACATGTTGTAAAAGCTAGTCCATCCAAGTGAACAAAGCTAAGATGTAGACAAGTTATTGATAAGATGACTCTTCGTACAAATAGGAATAGATAATATCTATCACATCAGAAGTTGAATAGAATAAGAAGTCCTTCAAAATAGTTCTAGTCAAGATAAAGAGAAATATGAAATAGTACAGAAGTTAGGTTGATCAAGGAGTCCAGCAATAAGGGAAGATAAAGCAAAATAGTCCTATTAAATCTAAGAGAGAAAGAGGCAACAATAATAAGGATAGGAGTGACTTGATAAGAGTCATACTAGAGAGGGAAGTAGATATCAAAAGAACTTTATCATAGGATGGATTAAATACAAAAAAACTAAATTTAAAGCCATTCATTCAAGAATTGATAAGATAATCAATAATCAGCAAAAGAATTCACTGACTTGAAGAAGAACCTGGTCCTTTACTTAGCAAGTCATAGACTATTTGTAGTAGGTAGGTTCTTTGAGTTTTAATGATTAATTATTCTAGTCTCAGTGATCTATAAACTGAGTTAGAAGTTGTGTCTTCAAGTTGGGGAACTCGAAGATTTGGGAACACATATCTTGGAAAGATTTGCATGTTTTGTAGTATAGGAGTTAGAAGTTTTAATTCCTAGTTACAAGGAGTCTTGTAATTTTGTTGATTGTTGAGGCTCAAGTGTTATAGTGGAGTTGGGTTTAAATCCTGTAGAGGTACAGGTCTTGTTTTTTTACACCTTTCTTGAGTCAGGTGTTTTCCACATAAAAATTGTTGTGTTCAATTTTTATTTCTATGAACCGGTTTAGCTACTTGTTCCACAAATATTTAATAAATAGAGTAATTTATTAAAACTAGTAGGGCTCCTACTCTAATACTATGCCTCTATACAGTTGAAGCTACATGAAAAGAACTACCTAACCCATGATCTTGAGTTAGCTACTGTGGTTTTTGCTTTGAAAATCTGGAGACACTATCTTTATGGTGTTCATATTGATGTGTTTACTGGTCATAAAAGTCTATAATATATTTTTACTCAGAGGGATTTGAATCTTAGAAAGCGAATAAATGACTATGATATGAGTGTGTTGTATCACCCAGGCAAGGCCAATATAGTGGCAGATATCCTTAGCAGGTTTTCTATGGGTAGTGTTACGCATATAGAGAAAGGTAAGAAAGAGTTAACTCGTGATGTGCATCGTTTGGCTAGACTTGGTGTTAGATTGCTCGAATCTGTTGAGGGGAATATTTTGGTGCAAAGTAGTTCCATATCCTCTTTAGTTTCTGAAGTGAAGGAGAAGCAAGAAAAGGATCCTAGTTTGGTCAGATTGAAGGAATCAATTAAGGATCATAAGGTAGAGGTTTTCTCCCAAGGGGTAGATAGCGTGTTGAGATTGTACGGGAGGTTGTGTGTTCTATGTGTTGATGATCTGAGGCAGAATATTATGGCTGAAGCACATGGTGCGTAGTATTCTATTCATCCCGGCATTACCAAGATGTACCGTAATTTGCGAAAAATCTATTGGTGGAGTGGTATGAAGAAGGATATAGCTAAGTTTGTAGTGAAGTGTAAAATGTGCCAATAGGTTAAGGTAGAGCACCAAAGACCTAGTGGTGTAATGCAAGACTTTAGTATACCAACTTGGAAATGGGAAGAGGTGAATATGGATTTTGTGACTGGTTTACCTCTTTCGCGGCGGCATCACGATTCTATATGGGTGGTTGTTGACAGGTTAACTAAGTCTGCACATTTATTGCCAATGCATAGATCTTATACAACTGAGGATTATGCTAGATTATATACCTAGGAGTTAGTCAGGTTGCACAGAGTCCCCTTATCTATCATTTCGGATAGGGGTACTCAGTTTACTTCTTAGTTTTGGAGAGCATTTCAGAAGCGTCTTGGTACACAAGTTTATTTGAGTTTTGCTTTTCATCCGTAGACAGAAGGTCAGGCTGAGAGGACCATTCAGACTCTAGAAGATATGTTGATGGCATGTACACTTGATTTCAAAGGTTGTTTGATGAGCATTTTCCACTAATTTAGTTTGCTTATAATAATAGTTATCATCCTAGCATCGAGATGACACCATTTGAGGCTTTGTGTGGTAAAAGATGTAGATCACCCATAGGTTGGTTTGAATTTGGTGAAGCTACTTTGATTGGACCTGATACGGTATTTGAGGCCATGGAGAAGGTGAAGTAAATTAGAGAAAGATTGAAGACATATCACAGCCATCAAAAGTCATACGCTGATATGAGGAGAAGGGATCTTGAGTTTGAGGTGGGTGACTTGGTGTACTTGAAGATTTCACCCATGAAAGGATTGAAGAGGTTTGGCCGAAAAGGAAAGCTTAGTCTTCGTTATGTTGGCCCTTATAGAGTTTTGTGTCATGTTAGGAGAGTAGCCTATGAAGTTGAGTTGCCCACAGAATTATCAGTTATTCATCCTATTTTTCATGTCTCCATAATCAAAAAGTGTAATGGTGATTCCGTTGTAGTACATCCTTCAGAGAGTACTGACATTCAGAACAATCTTTCATTAGATGAGATTCCTGTTAAGATTCTAGATTTCCAGATTCGGAGACTAAGGAACAAAGAGGTTCCCTTGGTCAAAGTTATATTACAAAACTAGTCAGTTGAGGGCGCTAATTGGGAGGCAGAACAAGACATGCAAGCCAAGTACCCGCGCCTTTTCTCCACGAGTTAAGATCAAGTCGAAGGCATTATTCTTCCTTAAATAAATCCTTCGAATCTGAAGTTCATCTATGTATCTATTCTTATATGATTTCTTGCAATTTCTAAAGTATTCAAAAGTTTAGAAAGATATAGAGTCAGTTTGGCGATTTAATTCCGTTATACCACCCCTTATTTCTCCGTGCTTTGATCCTAATGAGCGATATTTGAGGATAAATGTTTCCAAGGGGAAGATATTATAAGACCCCATAAAGTTTCCTCGTAGTCTGAGCGTTTAGAGCGTGTCAAGTGAAGTGTAATTTTGACCCTAAAAGATTAAGAAATGACTTCCAAACTTATTAGTGTTTAAACCTTGTTGAATTTTCCAAAAAATGACGTTCTTTCATGTAGGAAATTAAATTATCTTTCCAACGATACCCATTTCATCAAAATCTGACATCGGAATAAAAAGATATGGCCATTTTAAAGAAAATAGTTGAATCGACCAAGTGTGATGGAGAAGGCCGACGGACCGTCGAACTAGCGACGGACCATCACCCAAACTATCACAGAAAGGACAGTGAGTCCACTTACTGTCCAAGAGCAACAACGGGACCGATGGACCATTGGACTAGTGGTGGACCATCGCACCTCACCATTGTAGTCGAGGCAGAAAGTCCAAATATGGCCCAAGTTCAATGGTTAGAACCGATGGACCGTCGACCCAACGACGGACCATCGTACCCCGCTGTCACACATCCCATTCATTATTTTTAAGTTATTTTTAAAAAGAACTTTTTATTCTTTTTCCACCCTTTTAATACTCAGATATATCCAAAACGAAGCAGGTGGCTTCATTATTCATCCAAACATCATAAACTATGGTTTTCTCTCAAGATTAACCCTCTAGAGAAAATCCAATTCCTTCTCCAAGAAATTCAAAGATATCCCCATAGATTTTACAAAGTGAGTTGATTTTCAAGTTCCCCAAGTCAAAGGCTTCAAGAACCCTCTCTCAAGAGTAAGAAGAAGAGTTTCAAATAAGTTTGTCCATCCAAGTCATAATCTACGGTATGCGGGGTTTGAACAAGGATACTTCTTTCATCCTTGTGCCCAAAAGTTGTTTTAATTATGCCAATATATGATTTTCTATGCTTTCTTATGAAATTGAAGTATGGGTTTATACCATATGTTGTTATTCCTTGAGATTTTAATAGTTCCAATGTTATAAAAATTAACGTACATGAGTATATTGAGATTTTAAAGTAAATTACTCAAAATTCAAAATTTTTATATGATTTATGAATCCTTATGACATCTAGTATGCATTTTGATGAGTATTAACTTGAGAATTGATTCTGGGTCAGTAAGCCCTACTTGAGATTTACAATTTTATTAATTTTCATGCTATACGTATCCATGAATTGAGTACTCTGATATTATTGACAATGATTTGGCCCTTTGATCAAAATAGAGTTGAAATCCATATTGAGTATGATTTAAAGCAAATAGAAATATGTTTTGGTCTTCATTATACACCCTTGAGTTATTTGAGGTGGATTGTTAGAGTTCGTGCCCTACTGATTATCTTACTTTCACCTAACTATTGCTTATCGATGGAATAGGTTGCCTGGCGTGTTTCACTGACGTGTTCTAAGCAAGCAGTAAAACAGAAAGTAAAGAACACAAGGATTTTTACGTGGAAAACACCCGACTCAAAAGGTGTAAAAAAATCATGACCTGTACCTCTACAGGATTTAACCCCAACTTCACTAAATAACTCTGAGCCTCAACAACGACTAATTACAAAACTTTTGTAACCAACAAATAGGAATTATAAACTCTAATTCCTATAACTCAACGACTAGGAATTATAAACTCTAATTCATAACTACACACACATCCCAAGGTATGCATTACCAAAGTCTCTGAGTTTTTCCCAACTCGAAGACTATCTCCTAATTTCATTTATAACACACTGAAACTAACATTATATCAATAGCTAAAACACAATTGACAACTCTAAAAATTAAGGCTAAAACTCTTAGCTAGATTCTATACGTAGGACCAGGTTCTTCAATGTGTTTCTTCAGTGATGGAGTAGCACTTCGTGAATTCAATCTTTTGATTGTGCTCTTCTGCTTTGTAAGTGCGTGAATTAATCTGAATGATGCATCTTCTATTTAAGCACAGCCCTCCAAAGAGTCATTCTTTATTTTAAACTCCTCCTTTAATCAAAACTCTCATTGCATAGAATTCTACTTCAAGTGAGACTCCTTCTTCAATTCCAACTCTTGTTTCCTTAGTGTTGTAGTCAAACTCTAACTCTCCAAGGAGTCCTTCAAATTATACTTGTTGCATAATTTTCTGATTCGTTCTCCTTCTACACATAGGACTCTTAAGAATATGCTTAGAAGTGAAACTCCTTCTCACATAGGACTCCTCTTTCAAATCAACTTGCTTTCCCTTATCATCAAGTGTTTGAATTAAATTCAACTTCTTCTATTCCCCACGTGATCAATTAGTTGAAGTTTTCAATTGCACTGATTAACTCATTCTGATTTTTAATTATTTATACCATAAACTACACTCCTGAACTTGTCGGATCATTGGAACATGTATATCAACTTGTTTCATTCATATTGTCATTCATCAAAACATCAAGGTTCCAATAAATTTTCACTCGTTGATGATGACAAACTTCTTGTCTTTGTGCATTCAAACATCTGTACCTGTAGGCACTAAAGTATAAAACACTAGAATGAAACAAGTTAGTCGATGGGTTATAAACATTGCACAACCCTCTTATCTTCTCCCTTTTGGCATCATCAAAAATAATTTCAATGCAATAATATACTTGCCAAAGTGATTTGTTATGCTATTCAAGGCCACTGGGGCTATCACCCAAACAATCAGACAAAGACAGTAGCCAACATAGTAATGTATTAAGGAGAGAAAAAATATGATTCAACTTAGCAAAGATAACCATTCCATTTAACTGACAGATCATGTTCCACATTAAACCTAAGCTAGTACAGAACAAAGCAAAACAACTAAGCATTAAAAAATATGGTATAAAAGTGGGACATGGCTAAGGATATAAATAGTGAAGAGAAAGGAGGAACAGGTGATATCATCTGTGTCAATTGACGAATGACTTCAACATTTTCATCCCTCTCTTAATCAAGGTCATGCTTCAAAGTCATGATTCAATCCTGAAGTACCACTTATTCCACTTCATGATTGTCTTGTGCAGCTTCAAGTTTAGATTTTTTCTTCTTAGAAAATTATTTTTTTTCTCAATTTTTGTTTCTTTTTAGTGTTAGCCCTCCTTATTAAAACTGGTAGAGCAATATGATTCATCTATGAAAGAACATATATTATTGTTTTCTAAGTCAACCTGAACTAGAACTGAGAAATACAAAAAAAAAAACAATTAAGAACTAAAAGGGAGATCATATCCCTTTTCATTTCTCAGAAAACTTATGTTGCATGTGATTGATGATCAAGCTTGGAAAATCCATGGTACACAATTGATATTTTGGTTGAGAAAGAAGAAGGATTTTCTGGTATAGGATTAACACATTTTTTGCACACCTATTTGGAGAGAATCAAAGAAAGTTTTGTCAACCAATTCATTAGCTTTATTAGACAATGAGAGGATGAAGTGTGTGGAATTGAACAGGTGTGCTCAACTGTTTCAACTTAGACAGCCTATGCATATGTCAGTGTAAAACATACTTGATAAGAAGAACTTTGTGTTCACAATTACTGGCTCGAACCTATTTTTCTGCACAATCTAATACAAAATTAGGTTAGAAAAGTCAAAAATCTAAAATTGGGACACACAACTAAATGTGCAACACTGAATAGAATAACTTTTTATCTAATAAGATTAAGAAGAAAAATAATTATTTTACTCAATCATTGAGGGGAGTTCATGCAATTTTAATCATCCCCAAGTTTAACCTATTCCTTTCAAAATACTCTTTACTTAGTGCCTTTTATGCTTCTCCACATAGTCAACATTTTTATAGCCCTCAAGAGTGAAATTACTTTCATTTAAATACCATAGTCTCAATCCATTGATTCCCATGAGATATCTCAAGATTCTACCAACAAAATTACCAGCAATATGCCCTCTGTACAACAGTTGAACCAGGTGGTATAACATGTTCCTGTGCATGCTCATCAGTTTCACAATCATCCTTTTTTTTATTTTTTTTAAAAAAATCTCCCTTGCTTCCCCCTTACACGAGCACTAAAAATCTGGCCATCTTTAAAATGATTCATTTCCCCTTTAAATGTGGTGAGTGAAAGAAACTTTATTTTCTTCTAGTCTTATGCCTTGAGCAAGCTTTATTTATGCACAAATTTTACTTGCCTGCTTTCACTCTCACTTGCAAAACAAATTAGTGGTTAACTTTAGGCACCCAGACAAGCTTGGGTCCTTTCTTATGAATAAATGGATGAATCAGATTTCTTCTAGCCCATGCACGCTATAGGTTACGTGACATGTTTCTCTGACTAAGTTTCGTTATCCTTTTCTTGGTCAGAGATAGTTTATTTTCCAAATTTAGACTGCTGGATCTATTTTTGGCAGCAACTGGACATTCAGTGGTTGGATGTCCAAGGTTTCCACAGATATAGCACAAGTCTTGATAAGCATCAAGACTTTTGTGAAAACCTAAATCAGCTTTTTCACTGTGATATCTTTCACTCAACTTATGAACAATTCTTGAGGAATTTTTCCACCTGTTTACTCTTTCAAGGTCAAGTTTTAATTTAGAGACTTCTTGACTCAGTTTATTCACCATTTTTGTTGTATTATTGCACTCTTCTTTGTACTTGATCAATTCAAGTTCAACTTTTTCTTGTTCTTTACTCTTGGTGTTTTTTCCCCTTTCAGAGAGTGTCAATTTTAAAACTTTAGACTTAAGATAATTATTTGAAGAACCAAGTTGCTCATCCTTTTTCTTGAGTGAGCAGTTTTCCTATTTAACAATGTTCTTGCGAGCTTCTAAATCAATAAAATCAAACTTGATTCTCGCAAGACTGTTGAACCGCTCATCCCTATCAGAAGTTGATTCTTGGAAGTCATCAATTAGTGCACTCATCAAGGAAAGTAGTTTTGTTTTAGAAAACAAATGCAACTTTTCTTTAAGTTCAAGTATACTTACCTCAGAAGCATCATCTTCTTCCTCCAAGTATGAATATCCAAGAGCCATGAGTGCTGCTTCATCAACTTCATCATCATCTGAGTCAAATCCCCAAGCTTCTACCATTTCATATTCTTCCCACTTTTTGTTTTTTTCTTTCAATTTCTTTTTAGCCCTTTCCTTTCTCCATTCTATTTACCAGATAGGAAAATCCTTGATATGATGATCATTCTTACCACACTTGTAGCATCTATTTATATTGTCATTTGACCATTTCTTGCTACCTTTTGCCTTTTTCTTTTTGAAAAATTTGCTAAAGTTCTTAGATATAAAGTAAACTTGTTCTTTATCAAGTTCAATTTCTTCATCACTGTAAGATTCCTTCAGAGCTAAGGTATCCTTCGAGGATGCCAACACTTTAGTTCCATCAATTTTCATTTCATAAGTTCTTAAATTCCCCACTAATTCATCCAGGGTCATGCCTGCTAGATTCTTATTTTCTTCCCTAATTGCAGTCGCCTTAACATTCCACTTTGATTTTGGTAATACGCTCAGTACCTTCTCGACTTGTTCTTCTTCAGATATAGCTTTTCCTAAGGAGGTCAAATCATTTTTTAAGGCAGTAAGCCTTGTCATCATCTCATGCAAGGTTTCATTCTCATTCATCTTAAATGCCTCATACTCAATGAAGAGAAGAGAAATTCTGAATTTTCTTACTTGAGATGTGCCTTCATGAGCATTTACTAGAGCATCCCATGTTTTCTTAGCAGTTGTGCATGTTGATATGCTGTTGTATACAACAACTCCTAATCCACAAACCAAAATGTTTTTGGCCTTTGTATTTTTCTTTAATGCCAATAAGTCATCAGGAGTGAATTCACTTCGTACTTTCTTGAGTTGTTTCCCATCTTTTAACTTTATTGGAATAGTAGGACCATAAGTGATCCCATCCCATAACTCGCAGTATTCTCCTTGAATGAATGTTTCCATCCTAACTTTCCACCAAATGAAGTGAGAACTATCAAAGAGTGAAGGTCTAATAGTGAATTGACCTTCACTGTGACCAGTAGGTGGTGTGGAATTCATGATATTAATCTTTGTCTTAGTTTCTAGCCCTTTTTAAGACAACCTCTCTCTGATACCACTTGTTAAAGTTCGTGCCTTACTAATTATCTTATTTTCTCCTAACTATTGCTTATCGATGGAACGGGTTGCCTGAACTGTTCTAAGGAAGAAGTAAAACAAAAAATAAAGAACACAATGATTTTTATATGGAAAACACCCGGCTCAAAAGGTGTAAAAACCCACGACCTACATCTCTAAAAGATTTAACCCCAACTTCACTAAATATCTCTGAGCCTCAACAACTACTGATTACAAAACTCTTATAACCAACAAATAGGAATTATAAACTCTAATACCTATAACTCAACAACTAGGAATTATAAATTCTAATTCCTAACTATACACATACCTCCCAAGGTATGAGTTCCCAAAGTCTCTGAGTTTTTCCCAACTGGAAGGCTATCTCCTAATTCAGTTTATAACACACTGAAACTAATATAAGATCAATAGGTCAAACACAATGAACAAATCTAAAAATCAAAGCTAAAACTCTTAGCTAGATTCTATACATAGGACCAGGTTCTTCAATGTGTTTCTTTGTGATTGAGTAGCACTTTGTGAAGTCAATCTATCAATTGTGCTTTTCTGCTTTGTAAGTGTGTGAATTAATCTGAATGATGCATTTTATATTTAAGCACAACTCTCTAAAAAGTCATTCTTTATTTTAAACTCCTCCTTTAATCAAAACTCTCATTGCATAGAATTCTACTTCAAGTGAGACTCCTTCTTCAATTCCAACTCTTGTCTCCTTAGTGTTGTAGTCAAATTCTAACTCTTCAAAGAGTCCTTCAAATTATATGTTTTGCATAATTTTTAGATTCTTTCTCCTTCTACACACAGGATTCTGAAGAATATGCTTAGAAGTGAAACTCCTTCTTTACATAGGACTCCTCTTTCAACTCAACTTGCTTTCTCTTATCATCAAGTGTTTGAATCAAATTCAACTTGTTCTATTCCCCACGTGATCAGTAAGTTGAAATTTAAGTTTCACTAATTTAACTCAATTTGATTTTTAATTATTTATACCATAGACTGCACTCCTGAACTTGTTGGATCAGTGGAACACATATATCAACTTGTTTCTTTCATATTGTCATTAATCAAAACTTCAAGGTTCCAAAATGGATTTCCAATGAGTTTTGAGCTGAGCATGGGAGTAGTATTTAGCATAGAGTTAGGTATGATTCCAAGATTTCATACCCCAGGGCTACGTGCCATCGTAGGTTTGATATTTATGGGCCCAAGGCCAAGATAGTGATCAATAAAGATGAGGTTTTACTCCGATGGCAACGATAGAACAACTCTCAGCAACATGAGCACGACATTGGAATCCATGTAGATCAGATGGTTTATGTTGGTTAGAAGAAACTCCCAAGGTTATATACTCTCGATTTCTAAGTGTTGTGAGTCTAAAAGAGTTCTAGAGATTCCAAGTGTTGAAATTCCTTAAAGTTCTAAGCCCTCATGTTTTAAAGAAGGTTTACTCTCCAAGAGATAAAAGCATGAAATTAAAAAGTATTGTTTAAAGTTCATTTATCCTTCAAGTATTGAGAATAAGAGGAGAGTAGAGATTTTAAAGTTAAGTATAATGATCCACAAGACTTGTGTTACATGCTTCACTATTCATGATTCATGAGTTTTACGTTTTAGACTTATTCAATCTATGTGAGCCATTCCTAATTTCATGCATAATTTTATTAAAGAGTATTGATATTGTTTTATGTAAATGCATACATTGCCATATACTCAGTACATACTCAAAGTGCTGATCCACATATAGGTCTATGTGCTACATTGTCTTATAATGTAGGTCCGGGTGCTTAGTCTTAGCAATGACCGTGATTTTTGAGTTTCTTTCCTACATTCCACAGTTGGTGAGTCTTCATGTATCGATGATATATTTTTCTTAGAGTTTTAGTTATTATTACTTTCATATCAGTCCGCGTCAGTTGGGGGTCTGTCCCAATGGCTCTCCATTTTGAGTAATAGAAGCTTTGTTAGACTAGACTAGTAGTTGTGTTTTAGATTTACAGGATTTTGTATTTCAGACTATGTATTCCAGTTATTTAATCTTAAAGATAATATATTATAGTCTTATTTCTTAACTTGATATCCCAAAGTAAAAGATAGAGATAGTAACAGGCTCGAAGGATTAGCTTGGGGCTACTTGTAGCCTTAAGCACTGTGTGATGCTCCAGGATACGATTTAGGGGCATTACGGATACGATGGCTGATCCTAGGGAAAGTATGAGTAAGTTTTTTACTAGAGTGTATAGATTGGTAGTCAAGGAATGTAGGACTGTCATGCTTATTAGAGACATGTATCTTACTAGATTGATGATGCATGATCAGCAGATTGAGCAACAGAAGTTGAAGGAAAGAGTAAGACAAAATAAGGCCAGAATAGGGCAGTTTAAGTATGGCCAATTAGGTCTAAAGGGGGAAGTCATTCGTAGTTTCAAAATTGTTCATCTATGCCTACACCATCTTCGGCTAGTGTTCCCACTCCTAGAGGTAGACAAAAGCAGTGGGGTAAGTCTTCTATGTCCAGATCCTAGAATAGTGTGGGTGGTAGTCCCAATTATTCTACGTGTACTAAGTGTGGTAAGAATCATCCTTGTGAGTGTTTGGCTGGTCAGAAAGGTTGTTTTGGATTTGGTAAGATGGGTCACAGCATTAGATATTATCCACATGCTAAGCAAGAAAATAGAGATGTTTGTCTCCAAACTCAGGCTATTAGTGCACCATCTCCTATAGATTGCCCAGTCGCTCCTTAAGGTGCATCACCTAGTACCGATGGCGGTCAGCACTAGAATCAATTTTAGGCTTTTCCCTCCCATCAGGAGCAAGAGAATTCACCAGATGTTGTTACTAGTATGCTTTTCATCTTGATGTTTTTGTGTTGTTAGACCCTGGGTCGAGTTTCTCTTATGTGACCCCATTGGTTGCAGTTAATTTTGAAATAAGTGTTGATAAGATCCCTGAGCCTTATTTGGTCTCTTCTCCAGTAGGCAAGTTAGTGGTTGCTAAACAGATCTATAGGAAGTGTCCTATCATTGTCCTTCATAAAGTCATGTTAGCAGACTTGATAGAGTTAGATATGGTTGACTTTGATCTTATTTTGGGTATAAATTGGCTCTATTCTTGTTATACATCTATAGATTGTCGAACTCGAGTGGTAAAGGTTTAGTTTCCAGATGATCCGGTCTTTGAGTGGTTAGGTAATACAGTGTCTTCCAAGAGTCATTTCATATCTTATCTAAAGGCCAGAAAGTTGATTTCCAAAGGTTGTATCTATCATCTTGTTTGAGTTAAAGACACTACATCTGAGACTTCAACAGTTCAGACAGTCAGTGTAGTTAATGAGTGTCCTGATGACTTTCTTAAAGAATTACTAGGGGTATCCCCGATAGGGAAATAGAATTCGGTATTGACCTTCTTCTCGCTACTCAGCCTATATCTATCCCTCTATATCACATGGTTCCTACCAATCTTAAAGAGTTGAAAGAGAAACTCAAAGATTTTTTAGACAAAGGGTTCATAAGGCCTAGTGTTTCTCCATGGGACACTCCCGTCCTATTCATGCAAAAGAAAGATTGTTCTTTGCATATGTGCATTGACTATCACCAGTTGAATAAATTAATAGTTAAAAAAAATCCTCTTCCTAGAATTAATGACTTATTTGATCAACTCCAAGGTGCAAGTTATTTCTCAAAGATAGACCTTAGATCCATCTATCATCAGCTTAAAGTAAGGGAATGTGATATTCCAAAGACAACTTTCAGAACCTTTTATGGTCATTTTTAGTTTCTAGTCATGTTTTTTAGGCTAACCAACACCCCAGCAGCTTTCATGGACTTGATGAATAGAGTGGTCAAATAGTATCTGGAAATGTTTGTCATAGTCTTTATCGAATATCCTTTTCTACTCTCGTAGTGAGGATGATCATGCAGAATATCTTAGAAATATGTTACAGACCCTTAGATATCACCAATTGTTCACCAAATTTATGAAATGTGAATTTTGGCTAAGGTCAATAGCTTTTCTTGGCCATATTATTTCCAATGAGGGTATTAGAGTTGATCTATAAAAGAGACAAGCCATAAGAAATTGGCCTAGACCTATCTCTCCATCAGACATTAGTAATTTTTTAGGTCTAGCTGGTTATTATAGAAGTTTTATTGAGGGTTTCTCATTGAGTTCATCTCCTATGTATATATTGACCCAATAGAAAGTTAAGTTTCGGTAGTCAAATTCCTTCGAGAAAAGTTTTCAGGAGTTGAAGACTCGACTCAGTTCAGCCTTAGTGTTAGAATAACTTGATGGTACATATGGTTTTATGGTTTATTGTGATGCCTCCAGAGTGTGTTTGGGTTGTGTTTTGATGTAGAGAGGTAAGATCATAGCCTACGCCTCTAGACAGCTTAAGCCTCACGAAAAGAACTACCCAACCCATGACCTTGAGTTAGCTATTGTTGTGTTTGCTTTGAAAATTTAGAGACATTATTTGTATGGTGTACATATTGATGTGTTCGCGGATCAGAAAATCCTTCAGTATGTGTTTACCTAGAGGGAGTTGAATCTTCATCAAAGAAGGTGGTTAGAATTGTTGAAATATTATGACATGAGTGTGTTGTACCATCCAAGCAAGGACAATGTACTAGTAAACGCCCTTTGTAGATTCTCTATGGGCAGTGTTGCTTATGTGGGGAATGATAAGAAAGGGTTAGCTTGGGAAGTTCATTGTTTGGCTAGATTGAGTGTTAGGTTGGTTGATTCAATTGAAGGGAATGCTTGGGTTCAGAGTATTTCTAAATCTTCTCTAGTTTCAGAAGTGAAGAAGAAGCAAGATTAGGATCCTAGTTGGGTCAAATTGAAGGAGTCAGCTAAAGACCAAAAGGTAGAGGTTTTATCCCAAGGGGGATATGGTGTGTTGAGATACCAGAGCAGATTGTGAGTACCATGTGTTGATGATTTGAGGCAGCGAATTATAGAGGAAGTGCATGGTGCACATTATTATATTCATCCAGGTTCTACCAAGATGTACTGCAACTTGCGAGAAATCTATTGGTGAAGTGGTATGAAGAGAGATATAGCCGAGTTTGTATCCAAGTGTGCAACTTATCAATAGGTTAAGGTAGGGCACCAAATACCTGATGTTTCTTTGCAAGAGTTGATTATTCCAATTTGGTTGTGGGAAGAGGTAAATATGGATTTTGTGACTGGTTTACCCCATTTGCGTCATCAGTATGATTCAATTTGGGTTATTGTAGACAGATTGAATAAGTCAGCACATTTTTGGCTGGTTCACATGTCTTATACAATCAAAGATTATGCTAAGCCATACATCAAAGAGTTAGTTAGACTGCATAGAGTTCCCTTTTCTATCATCTCTGGTGGCGGTACCCAATTTACCTCAAAGATTTGGAGATCCTTTTAGAAGGGTCTTGGTACCCAAGTTCATCTTAGATCAGCTTTCCATTCGTAGACAGATGGCCAGGTTGTGAAGAGCAGTCAGACTCTAGAGGATATGCTGAGGGCTTGTGATCTTGATTTCAAAGAAAGTTAGGATGAGCATTTGCCATTGATTGAGTTGTCTTATAATAACAGGTATCATACTAGTATTCAGATGGCCCTGTTTAAAGCTCTTTATAGGTGAGGATGTAGATCGCCAGTTTGTTGGTTTGAAGTGGGCGAGGCTTCCTTAATTGGGCTAGACATGGTGTTTGAGTCCATGGAGAAAGTTTAGTTGATTTGAGAGAAATTGAAAGCAGCCCAGAGTCGTCAGAAATCCTATGTTGATGTGAGAAGAAAAGACCTTTAGTTTGAGGTTGATGATCTTGTGTATTTGAATGTTTCACCCATTAAAGGGGTGAAGAGTTTTGGAAAAAGGGGGAAACTGTCCCAGTTATGTATGTCCCTGCCGTATTTTGAGTCTTGTTGGAAACATGGCGTATGAGCTTGAACTACCCGCAGATTTATCCTCAGTTCATCCAGTGTTCCATGTGTCCTTGTTTAAGAAGTGCATGGACGATTCAACTGTTGTAGTTCCTCTAGAAAGTATAAATATTCAGAATAGCCTTTGTTATGAAGAAGTCCCAGTAGAGATTCTTGATCGTCAGATCCGCAGACTAAGGAATAAAGAGGCTGCCATGGTCAAAGTTCTGTAGTGAAATTAGTCTGTTGAGGGTGCTACTTAGGAAGCAGAAGCAGACATGTGTACCAAGTATCCTCATCCCTTCCCCACAACCTCAGATTCAGCCGAAGGTAATAGTTTTCCTTCATTTAGTTCTTTCCCAGTCTCAGATTCAGCTATATAGTTATTTTCATGAGAATTCATGCACTATAGATCAGTTCAATAGCTCATTGTGTTGAGACTCATTCATTCAGTTTATTTTAGTTGTGCATGATGGCTTATAGCCTCAAATTCCTCAGTATTTTTCAGCTTAACTATCCACATTCGAGGACGAATGTTCCTAAGGGGGATATATTGTAATACCCTGTACTTTTCGTAGCTTTAATTTTTCCCTAGAATTTTAAGGGACAGATTTCAAAATGAATAATATTTATTTCGTGTAGAATTTTTTGGATTTAGACATTCCATTGGGTAGAAAATTGAATAAGCTTTCCATCGATAAGCTTTCAAATTCAGTCAATTCTGACACTCGGTTGAGGAGTTAGAGCTTTATTAAGTTGACAGTGTGCCAACTAGGCACTTGGAGCCTCGTGGATATTGACAAAATCTCAATTGTCACATTCTAGGGGACCTCTGCGGTATTGGCGCATTGCGGAGAGGTCTACATTCCCAATTTTCAATTTCCAGAATTCTAATGCGATGTTTGTGCATCGCGTCAGTAGGAAAAATGGTGTTTCTATGGGGCACCGTGATGCTGGCACGTCGCGTCAAAGTTCCAGATCCCAATCGTCAAAATCCAGTGGGACAACGCGATGGCTCCGCGTCACGGAGATCCCCTATTTTCCAGTTGTAAAATTTCAATGAGACACCATGATAGTGGCGCATTGTGGTGGCTCATTAAATTGGGATCCCAGTTCCGTTTTCCAGATCCATCTATAAGTTTAAAGAGAGCATTTTGGTCAATTACCAAGACCGTAATATGTGAAAAACACAAGATTAAACCCATTCTAAGCCTATTATGCTCATTATTTATCAATTTTCCCTCACACAAAAACCTTAGAATGCCAAAGCTTCTTCTACAAGAAATCAAAATCCTCCATTGATTTTCCATGAAAGCTTAAGATTGAGGATTCCCAAGACAAGATAATCAAGAACTCATCCCCAAGAGCTCAATTAGGAATCAATAATTCAAGATTCTTCATCTAATCATCAATCAAGGTATGTGGGATTTAAGAACAAAGATCTTCTTCCATCCTTATGCCCAAAACCAAGCTTTTAATTACAAATTCATATGATTTTGAATGGTTATAGATGAATTTTAAATTAGGGTTCATACCCATTATTGCTATTTGCAGGATTATGAGTTTTTAAGATATTTTGAAGATGAATTGCATGTTTATTTTCATATTTTCATGCCTATTATTACACATTTTTTAGATGAATTATCATTGTTTTCATTATCAAGCATATTTATTATGATGATTTGACATGAGATTGATGCATGGGTTACCACCCCAAGATTGAATAATATTATTTCAAAAAAGATGATGCTTTAAGCATCTTATGAATAGATTATTTACAGATTTTCAGAAAAGCTTTGATCTTTTAATCCTCAATTCAGCTATGGAATCCACTTTACAGATTATTACATATTACAGAACTTAGAACAGCTTTATTTACATATTTTCTCAGATAAATGCATAATTTATTTTGGACAAACCCTTATGCTAGTTTTAAAAGTAGATTTCTAACAGAATGAGCGTAGCAAATAAAAAGGGAGTATTTATCACCGAGCGGGAAGTGTGGGTTTAGCGCATCCTACTTCCATAGAACTATGTAGTCAATGTAGGTACAGATTATCAGATTATTCCTACTTCTATGTGGATGACAGTTACAGATGTGATCACTTAGCTTAGGTTATACTCCTTGGCAAGAGTATGACACCTCTCCCCAACGTGAGGTTTCTTCCTTAGGAGGACGAGACGCTGGACTCCATTTAGCTCGCATTGTTTATGTCGGTTAAGCGAACCTCCTTAACATATAAGCTTTAGATAAAGTATTTTCCCTATCAGTATAGATTTTCATAACACTTTCAAAGTATTCTCCCTAATAGTAAAACCTAACCGAAAAGATTTCTAGAAATTTTTTTAGAAAACTAAGTGTAAAGGCTCACAAATTTATTTAGACTATGCATTACAGAAAGACATTAGCTACAGTTTTCAGCTTTTCAAATTTTAGACTTAAGAGTGAGTCCTTTCTACACTTACACAGTATGATTTAAAGAGAGAATAGAAGTACAACTTTTAGAACTAAATATTACGGCTCACGAGATTTATAAAGTGTGTTTTACTCCTTATTTCTACATATTTCAGTATTTCAAATATTTCAGCTTATGTGAGTCATTTACAATTAGCATGCATTATTTTATAAATGATGATTATGAGGTGATGTTTTACTTATGCATTCACCCTAATATACTCAGTACATCCTCAAAGTACTGATCCATATATACGTCTATGTTCTACATTGTCTCATAATGTAGGTTTAGGTGTTGAGTATCAGCAGCGTGAGCAGTTCGAGCATCTCCATCTACATCCGACAGTTGGTGAGTCCTCATATTCTGGGGACTTACTCATTCAGATTTTGCAGTTTAGTAGTTTACAAGATTTCAGTATTCTTTCTAGACAATTCGAGTTAACTGGGGGTTTGTTCCCGTGACTCTCTAGATATTAGTAGTAGAGGCTTGTCAGACTATTAGTTTTGATTAAGATTATTCAGTTTTGATGTTTCAGACATTAGAGGCTTGTCAAACTACTAGTTTTGATTCAGATTATTCAGCTTTGATGTTTCAAACATTATTATCAGATATTTAAGACAGTTTCAACATTCTAGCATGACTTTTGTGTCTATACTTCCATTATTATGAGATTTAGGCTCAGTAGTATGCAGAAAGGGTTACCTAAAGTTTACACATTGTCTTGATAACTGTGTGACGTCTTGGGACCAGGTTTCGAGGCGTTACAGTTAAAAATTCACGTGAACAACCTAGGGAATAAGCATAGACTGAAATTTCATGTGAAAAAACCATGGGAATAAATAAGCATTGAAAACTAAAAAAGAAAAAGGGATGCAGGATGCCTAGCATGTCGTGCATGATTTACTGTGTCATGAAAGATCCCACGTGTTACCTTAAATATGACATATTGGGCGTCACATTAATCGTCCCTTCTCATTAGTTTTTTGAGTTCCATCTACTATTCAACACAAAAGAAAAAAACACAAACCAAAAATTTTCCTCTAGGAAAAACTCAAGACTGAAACGATCAAAATAAAAAATTTTAAAAATACTAGGTATTCAAAATTCACGTGAAAAAACCAGGGGAACCAATATATATTGAAAATTAAAAAATGAAAGTGATGTAGGATGCCCTGCTTGTCGTGCACACATAGTGCGTGTGTAGTGTAGGGCCCGTGCCTAGAATGTCATGCAGACTCCTATGTATTGCCTTAAATATGACATATTATGAGTCACATTAATTGTTGCAATCCCCTATTTGTTCTAGTCTCCCCTTCAATTATAAATAAAAACAAAGCTAAAAAAGCACATTACTTGTTGCGACCCCTTCTTTGTTCGAGTCCCTATTTTTACTCTGCACAAAAACAAAACTTCAAACGAAAAAGCAATAAATTCTCGATTGAAATAGACAAAATCGAAAAATAAAAAAGTAGTATCTATTGAAATCACGTTAACAAACCCAAAACGGCCATCCAAAACTGAAAAAAATACTTAGCATTAAAAATTCATGTGAAGATCCTAGGGAATAAGGACGGAGATAAAATTCATGTGAAATGAACCTCGGAAATGAATATTCATTGAAAACTAAATAAGGAAAAGTGATGCAGGATATCCTAGCGTGCCGTGCAAGAATTATTGTTGTAATAGGCAAGCATGGTGTGTCATTTAGGGACCCACACCTAGAATGTCGTGGAGGCTCCCATGTGTTGCCTTAAGTATGACATATTGGGAGACGCATTGATTGTCGCGACCCCTTATTTGTTTGAGTTTCTATTTTTACTCCGCACAAAAGAAAAACCTCAAGAGAAAAAGCACTAAATTATAGACTGAAATGGCAAAAATCGATAACTAACAAAGCACTAAGTGGTCAAATTCAAGTAAACAACACTGAAACAGCCATCGAAAACTGAAAAAGCACTTAGCATTAAAAATTCACGTGAACAACCTAGGTAAAAAGCATGGACTGAAAATTTAAGTGAAAAAAACCTCGTGAATGAATATGCATTGAAAACTAAAAAGAGGAAAAGTGATGCAGGATACCTAGCGTGTTGTGCATGATTTGTTGTGGTGATAGGAAAATATGGTGTGTCTTTTAAGGACCCACACCTAGAATGTCGAGCAGGCTACTACGTGTTACCTCAAAATGACATATTGGGAGTCACATTAATTGTCGTGACCCCTAAGTTCATTGAGTTCCTATTTTCCTAGGCACAAAAGAAAAACTTCAAACGAAAACCACTAAATTCTAGATTGAAATGGCCAAAATTGAAAATTAAAAAAGCACTAAGTATTGAAATTCACGTGAACAAACTTGAAACGGCTGTCGAAAACTGAAAAAGCACTCAGTGTTAAAAATTCATGTGAACAACCTATAGAATTTGAACAGGCAGAAAATTCATGTGAAAAAACCTCGGGAATGAACATGCATTGATAAATGAAGAATGAAAAGTGATGCAGGATACCTAGATTGTTGTGCATGATTTGTTGTGTCATGCAAGCTCCAACGTGTTACCTTAAATATGACATATTGGGCGTCACATTAATCGTCACTTCTCATTATTTTTTGGAGTTCCTACTACTATTCTGCACAGACGTAAAAAACACAAACCAAGAATTTTACTCTAGGCAAGAACTCAAGATTGAAATGATTAAATAAAAAATTAAAGAAACAATAAGTATTGAAAATTCACGTGAAAAAACTACGTGAATCAATATATATTGAAAATTGAAAAATGAAAGTGATGTAGGATGCCCTGTGTGTCGTGTAAAGCCCGTGCCTAGAATGTGCCTAGAATGTGATGCAGGCTCCTACATGTTGCCTTAAATATGACATAATATGAGTCACACGAATTGTTGCAATCCCCTATTTGTTCAAGTCCCCAATTTAAATATTCATTAAAACAAAACTAAAAAAGCACATTAATTGTCGTGACCCCTTATTTGTTCGAGTCCCTATTTTTACTCTGCACAAAGCAAAACCTCAAATGAAAAAGCACTAAAATCTAGTCTGAAATGGCCAAAACTGAAAACTAAAAAAGCACTAACTATTGAAATCACATGAACGAACCTAAAACGACCATCGAAAATTGAAAACACACTTAGCATTAAAAATTCACGTGAACAACCTAGGGAATAAGTATGGACAGAAAATTCATGTGAAAAGAACCTCACAATTGAATATGCATTGAAAACTAAAAAAGGCAATTTGATGGAGGATGTCTAGCGTGTCGTGCATGATTTTTTGCGGTAATAAGTATGCATGGTGTTGTTTTGGAACCCACACAAGGAGTGTCATGGAGGCTCCCACGAGTAGCCTTAAATATGACATATTGTGTAAGGGTGTCAAACGGGCCGTTTTTTTTGTTAAAATGGGTCCGGTTAACCCGGCCCGAACCAAGCCCGGTCCAGGCCCACCGGTTAACCGGCCCGGCCCGGAAAATTAAAATATATATATATATATATATATATATATTTTTGAATTTTGGGCCAAACTAGCCGTTGGCCCAACGGCTATATAGTCGTTTTTGGGTCCAAACGGCTAGTTTGGGCCCATTTAGTAAAAAAAAAAAAAAAACTTTAAAAAGATTTTTTAATCCCCCAAAAAAACCTATAAATACCCTACAACTTCAAATCATTTTTCACACAATTTTTCACTCTCTCAAATCTCAATTCTCAATTCTCAAATATTCAATATATTTAATTTCTTAAAGTGTTCACTTTAATTTTTTAATTTTTCGTTTACAAAGTACGAGCGGAAGTTTCTAAAGTCGCAATCTTCGGATACTTCCAAAATTTGGTATTGTCGTTCCATCTCTTACGTTTAATTTTTATTTATTGTATTAATTGTTTAATATTTAATTTTATTATATTGTGTATTTTGAATATTTTTAGTTTAATTTAATTTATATTGTGGATAAATTTAAAAACCTCTCTACTAAAGGTGTTAAAATTTTTTGTCCCGGAAGCGGTAGTGGTAGTAAAAAGCTAATTACTAGCAGTAGAGATAGTTCAAGTAATAGATATACCCGTGTGCCTTCGCCTCCGGTACCGCTTGGTACACCTTTTGAGGAAGAAATAGGTGTAGGTGTTCACAATATGGATTATGTAGAAGCTCAAAAAAATTATGGTATAGAAGAAGAAAATGAAGTAGATGCAGTTAATTTAGACGAAGATAATGAAAATATTGCTGAAACACCCGCAGTAGGATATGCTAACGTTAGATCTGAATCAGTTAATCTCCTTTCCCATCCTCCCAGTGCCCCAAAACCTCATAAAAGAACTAGTATTGCATGGCAATTTTTTGAACGTATATCAGATATTGAGGTGCAGTGCAATATTTGTCAACAAATATATAAGCATAGAAGTGGAGGCAAGCAAGGGGGTACGGGTACGTTAATGAGACATATAGCTGAAGATCACAAAAGAGAGTTAAATATTGCAAAAGGTGGTGAGGATGTTGGTGGGTCAACGCAAACTAGAATGGACCCAGCAACCGGTCAAGTAGCGAAAAAGTATAATAAATTGAGGGACAGGGAAGAAATAGCTAAAATGGTAGCTGTGGGTTGTTTGCCTTTTAGTTTTCCTTGTTCTGATGCCTTTATTCGTTATATACAAGCAATTTATAATGCTATGTTTAATGGTATTCCTAGAACTACTTGTCGGTCTGATATTTTTAGACTCCATTCACAATATTGTTTTTATTTATCAACATTGTTAAAAAAATTTCAATGTAGATTGTCCCTAACTTCTGATCTTGGTCGTGCTGTAAATAAAAATGATTATTTAACCGTTACTTGTCATTGGATGGATAGTAATTTCGTGATGCAAAAACGTATTCTTGTTTTTTTATATGATGAAGATCGTAAACATACTGGACAATTTATTGTTGATTCTATTGTTAACATTGTCGGATATTATGGTATCGAAAATAAAATTTTATGTATTGTTTTTGATAATGCTTCTAACAACAAGACTGCTATAACAAAAATAAACTCTACGCTATCTCCGCCCTTGCCTGAAATTTTTCATATTAAGTGTGCATGTCATATATATAATTTAATTGTAAAAGATGGTCTTGACTTTTTTGAGTTTTATATTGAAAAAATTCGTCTTGCCGTTGGTTTTATTCAAGGAAATAATCGTAGATCGAGAATTAGAGAATTTAAAGTTAAATGTCAAGAAAATGGACTTACATCGATTTTGATGCCTGAGGAAATTGATACTAGATGGAATTCTACGTATGAATTTTTAAAAACTTGTTATAAATATAGAATTCCTATTACACTAGCTTTTAACCAACATTGCGGTTCATTTGTTGATTCTGCTGATTGCATGCTACATAATTCTGATTGGGTTGTAATTAATGATCTTGTTAAGTTTTTAGAAAAATTTTATGTAGCTACGGTTCAATTTTCCGGTGCTTACTATCCTACTGTTTGTAATATTTTGGCATATATATCCAATATTTCTGGTTTGCTCCAACAATATAAAAATAAAGAAGGTTATAAAGAAGCTGTTGGTGCCATGTTTACGAAATTTAAAAAATATTTTTTCCCAATTCCCCCTATTTACTTGGTTGGTGCTATGCTAAATCTGTGCATGAAATATAATCATATGTGTCACTTTAGTACTCTTATTTATACTAACTTAGAAATAAATACTAACCATGATTCTGAACAAGTACAACCTGATTTGTGGACGGCTACGGCTGATGCAAAGGATTACATAGAAAAATTATATAATCACTATGTTGATTTATTTGATTCAGCCGTACCTACAAATATCACTCCAACTGTCACTCCTCATCCTCCCGAGGAGCCATCATCTTCTAAAAGGCCAGCACATAGTGGTTTTTCTAATTTGTTTTATGATTTAAATTGTTGGAACAGTGTTGACGAGAGAACTTACACATCAACTTATCGGGAAGAGCTGAAATATTATGTTCGGACGGCACCAGAGGATCTCAGACGATGGCTCAACACGTTGGATTGGTGGAGGAATAATGAATCACAATATCCTGTGCTTTCAAGATTAGCTAGAGATATCTTGAATGTTCCAATGTCAACCGTTGTATCAGAGAGCGCCTTCAGTCAGGGACGACAACAGCTTGGAGACAACCGACACTCATTGGGAAGCAATGAAATGAATGTTCTAGTTTGCCTCAGAGATTGGATTAGAGCGGAAAGAAGAAACCAAGGAATGGACCGGAGCCGAGTGACGAGCTGAAACTTGAAGAAATTATGACTTCACGGGAGAACTCAGCAGAATCAAGTCCAATGCATGGTTTTGCCCCCGTTGACTTCGACTATCCTATGCAAGTTCTCATTAATATTAACATGAATGAGTTGGAAAAAATGATGCATAATTTATAGATTTTTCATTCATGTAAATTATAAATTTTGGATCATTTTGCAATCAATGAAATTTCCCAAATTCATTCACTCCTTAGTCGTTGTATTTTTTTTTATCAACGATTTAAAATTTTAAATTGAATTTCTAGTTTTCAACTTTCAATTAAAAACTTACTTCTAATATATTATTAATTTACTACCAAATATTATTAATTTATTATATTAAGTAGCATATGTTTTGTATATTTGTGCATATATCTTCTAAAGAAGTGTATATTTAACGTATACATATGTATATGTTTTATAAATTAGTATATAAGTATATTTATACATATTGTAATGTATATATAATGTAGTATATTTTATAAGTAGTAGTATATATACATTGAATGGTGCGTATACACGTTTATATATCTTCTATAGAAGTGTATATTTAATGTATACAAGTGTATATGTTTTATAAATTAGTATATAACTATACAAATATATATTGTAATGTATATACATTATAGTATATTTCATTTAAGGTATTACATATACATAGAATAGAGTGTATATATGTGAATGGATCTTCTATAGATGTGTATATTTAACGTATACATGTGTATATATTTTATAAATTAGTATGTAACTATACAAATATATATTGTAATGTATATATATTGTATATATCTCATTTAAAGTATTACATATACATAGAATAGAGTGTATATATGTGAATAGATCTTCTATAGACGTGTATATTTAACGTATACATTACTTTTTGTTTTATAAATTAGTATATATATTGTAGTATATCCTTTTATTAAAGTAGTACATATATATTGAATGATGCGTATATATGTGTAATAGACGTATATCTTTAAAGTATACATGAATTGTTGTGGTAATAGGCACACATGGTATGTCGTTTAGGGACCCACACCTAGAATGTTGGGGAGGCTCCCACGTGTTGCCTTAAATATTACGTATTGGGAGACACATTGGTTGTCGCGACTCCTTATTTGTTCGAGTTCCTATTTTTACTCAGCACAAAAGCAAAACCTAAAACTAACAAGCACTAAATTCATGACTGAAATGGCCAAAATCGAAAACTAACAAAGCACTAAGTATTGAAATTCATGTGAACGAACCTCAAACGTCCATCGAAAACTGAAAAAGTACTTACCATTAAAAATTCACGTGAACAACCTAGGGAATAAGCATCGACTGAAAATTCAAGTGAAAAAAATCTCGGGAATGAATATTCATTGAAAACTAAAAGAAGAAAAAGTGATGCAGGATGTCTAGCGTGTCGTGCATGATTTTTGTGGTAATAAGTATGCATGGTGTGTCGTTTTGGAACCCACACAAAGAGTGTCATGGAGGCTCCCACGAGTAGCATTAAATATGACATATTGGGAGTCACATTAATTGTCGCGACCCCTTATTTGTTCAAATACTTATTTTTAGTGTGCACAAAAGCAAAACCTCAAACGAAAAAGCACTAATTTCTAGCCTGAAATGGCCAATTAAAAATCTATAAAAACACTAAGTATTTAAATTCACGTGAAAAAACCTGACACGGCCATCGAAAATTTAAAAAGCACTTAGCATTAAAAATTCACGTGAACAACCTAGGGAATAAGCATGGACTGAAAATTAATGTGAACAGAACTCGGGAATGAATATGCATTGAATACTAAAAAAGAAAAAGTGATGTAGGATGCCTAGCGTGTCGTGGATGATTTGTTGTGGTGATAGGCTTGTATGGTGTGTCGTTTAGGGACCCATACCTAGAATCTGTGCAGGCTCCCATGTATTGCCTTAAATGACATATTGAGAGTCACATTAATTGTTGTGGCTCCTTATTTGTTTGAGTTTCTATTTTTACTGTGCACAAAAGAAAACCTCAATGGAAAAAGCACTAATTCTAGACTGAAAAGGCAAAAATCGAAAATTAAAAAAGCACTAAGTATTGAAATTCACGTGAACAAACGTGAAATGACCATCGAAAACTGAAAAAGCACTTAGCGTTAAAAATTCATGTGAAAAAACTATGGAATGAGCACGGACTGAAAATTCACGTGAAAAAAAACCGAGGGAATGAATATGCATTGAAAACTGAAGAAGGAAAAGTGATGCAGGATGATTAGCGTGTCATGCATGATTGTTGTGTCATGCAAGCTCCCATGTGTTACCTTAAATATGACATATTGGGCGACACATTGTCACTTCCCATTATTTGTTCGAATTCAAACTACTATTCTTTACAAAAGAAAAAAACACAAACAAGAAATTTTCCCCTAGGCAAAAACTCAAGACTGAAATGATCAAAACGAAAACTTAAAAAAACACAAAGTACTAAAAAGTCACATGAAAAAACCACGGGAATCAATAAATATTGAAAATTGAAAAAATAAAAGTGATGTAGGATGTATTGAGTGTCGTGCACACATAGTGCGTGTGTCGTGAAGAGCCCGTGCCTAGAATGTCATGCAGGCTCCTACCTATTGCCTTAAATACGACATATTATGAGTTGCATTAATTGTAGCAATCCCCTATTTGTCCGAGTCCCTATCATTACTCAGCACAAAAGCGAAATCTCAAACGTAAAAGAACTAAATTCTAGACTGAAAGACTGAAATTGCCAAAAATAAAAACTTAAAAAGCACTAAGTATTGAAATTCATGTGAATGAACCTCAAACGTCCATCGAAAACTGAAAAAGCACTTACCATTAAAAATTCACGTGAACAACCTAGGGAATAAGCATCGACTGAAAATTCAAGTGAAAAAAATCTCGGGAATGAATATTCATTGAAAACTAAAAGAAGAAAAAGTGATGCAGGATGTCTAGCGTGTCGTGCATGATTTTTTGAGGTAATAGGCACACATGGTGTGTCGTTTAGGGACCCACACCTAGAATGTCGTGGGGTCTCCCACGTGTTGCCTTAAATATGACATATTGGGAGTCACATTAATTGTTGTGATCCATTATTTGGTCGAGTCCCTATTTTTACTCTGCACAAAAGCAAAACCTCAAACGAATAAAAAACAAAATTCTATACAGAAAAGGCCAAAATCGAAAATTAAAAAAGCACTAAGTATTGAAATTCACGTGAACAAACGTGAAATGACCATCGAAAACTGAAAAAACACTTAGCGTTAAAAATTCATGTGAAAAAACTATGGAATGAGCACGGACTGAAAATTCACGTGAAAAAAACCAAGGGAATGAATATGCATTGAAAACTGAAGAAGGAAAAGTGATGCAAGATGACTAGCGTGTCATGCATGATTATTGTGTCATCCAAGCTCCCATGTGTTACCTTAAATATGACATATTGGGCGACACATTGTCACTTCCCATTATTTGTTCGAATTCCAACTACTATTCTTTACAAAAGAAAAAAACACAAACAACAAATTTTCCCTTAGGCAAAAACTCAAGACTGAAATGATCAAAACGAAAACTTAAAAAAACACAAAGTACTAAAAAGTCACATGAAAAAACCACGGGAATCAATAAATATTGAAAATTGAAAAAATAAAAGTGATGTAGGATGTATTGCGTGCCGTGCACACATAGTGCATGTGTCGTGAAGAGCCCGTGCCTAGAATGTCATGCGGGCTCCCACATATTGCCTTAAATACGACATATTATGAGTTGCATTAATTGTAGCAATCCCCTATTTTTCCGAGTCCCTATCATTACTCAGCACAAAAGCGAAATCTCAAACGTAAAAGCACTAAATTCTAGACTGAAATTGCCAAAAATAAAAACTTAAAAAGCACTAAGTATTGAAATAACATGAACAAACCTGAAATGGCCATTGAAAAATGAAAAAGATCTTAGCATTAAGAATTCACGTGAACAACCTAGGGAATAAGCATGGACTGAAAATTAATGTGAATAGAACCTCGGGAATGAATATGCATTGAAAACTAAAAAATAAAAAGTGATGCAGGATGTCTAGTGTGTCGTGCATGATTTTTTGAAGTAATAGGCACACATGGTGTGTCGTTTAGGGACCCACACCTAGAATGTCGTGGGGTCTCCCACGTGTTGCCTTAAATATGACATATTGGGAGTCACATTAATTGTTGTGATCCCTTATTTGGTCGAGTTCCTATTTTTACTCTGCACAAAAAGCAAAACCTCAAACGAATAAAAAACAAAATTCTAGATTGAAATGGACAAAATCAAAAACTAACAAAGAACTATGTATTGAAATTCATGTGAACAAACTTGAAAAAAACATCGAAAACTGAAAAAGCACCTAGGGTTAAAAATTCCGTGAACAACCTAGGGATTAAGCAAGGACTGAAAATTCAAGTGAAAAAAACCTCGGGAATAAATATGCATTGAAAACTAAAAAACGAAAAGTGATGCAGGATGCCTAGCGTGTCGTGAATGATTTATTGTGGTGATAGGCACGCATGGTATGTCGTTTAGTGACCCACACATAGAATGTGGTGCAGGCTACCAAGTGTCTATCTTAATTGACATATTGCGAGTCACATCAGTTGTCGCGTCCCCTTATTTTTTCGAGCCTCTATTTTTAATTTGTACAAAAGCAAAACTTTATTCGATAAAGCACTAAATTCTAGATTGAAATGACCAAAACCGAAAACTAAAAAAGCACTATCTATTCAAATCACGTGAACAAACCTGAAACGGCCATCGAAAACTGAAAAAATACTTAGCATTAAAAATTCATGTGAACAACCTAGGAAATAAGCACGGATTGAAAATTCACGTGAAAAGAACCTCGGGAATGAATATGCATTGAAAACTAAATAAGGAAAAGTGATGCAGCATGATCTAACATGTCATGCATGAATTGTTGTGGTAATAGGCACACATGGTATGTCGTTTAGGGACCCACGCCTATAATGTTGGGGAGGCTCCCACGTGTTGCCTTAAATATTACGTATTGGGAGTCACATTGGTTGTCGCGACCCCTTATTTGTTCGAGTTCCTATTTTTACTCAGCACAAAAGCAAAACCTAAAACTAACAAGCACTAAATTCTTGACTGAAATGGCCAAAATCGAAAACTAACAAAGCACTAAGTATTAAAATTCATGTGAACGAACCTCAAACGTTCATCGAAAACTGAAAAAGCACTTACCATTAAAAATTCACGTGAACAACCTAGGGAATAAGCATCGACTGAAAATTCAAGTGAAAAAAATCTCTGGAATGAATATTCATTGAAAACTAAAAGAAGAAAAAGTGATGCAGGATGTCTAGCGTGTCGTGCATGATTTTTGTGGTAATAAGTATGCATGTTGTGTCGTTTTGGAACCCACACAAAGTCTGTCATGGAGGCTCCCACGAGTAGCCTTAAATATGACATATTGGGAGTCACATTAATTGTCGTGACCCCTTATTTGTTCGAATTCTTATTTTTAGTCTGAACAAAAGCAAAACCTCAAACGAAAAAGCACTAAATTCTAGCCTGAAATGGCCAATTAAAAATCTATAAAAACACTAAGTATTTAAATTCACGTGAAAAAAACTGACACGGCCATCGAAAATTTAAAAAGCACATAGCATTAAAAATTCACGTGAACAACCTAGGGAATAAGCATGGATTGAAAATTCACGTGAAAGGAACCTCGGGAATGAATATGCATTGAAAACTAAATAAGGAAAAGTGATGCAGGATGATCTAACATGTTATGCATGAATTGTTGTGGTAATAGGCACACATGGTATGTCATTTAGGGACCCACGCCTATAATGTTGGGGAGGCTCCCACGTGTTGCCTTAACTATTACGTATTGGGAGTCACATTGGTTGTCGCGACCCCTTATTTGTTCGAGTTCCTATTTTTACTCAGCACAAAAGCAAAACCTAAAACTAACAAGCACTAAATTCTTGACTGAAATGGCCAAAATCGAAATTTAACAAAGCACTAAGTATTGAAATTCATGTGAACGAACCTCAAACGTCCATCAAAAACTGAAAAAGCACTTACCATTAAAAATTCACGTGAACAACCTAGGGAATAAGCATCGACTAAAAATTCAAGTGAAAAAAATCTCGGGAATGAATATTCATTGAAAACTAAAAGAAGAAAAAGTGATGCAGGATGTCTAGCGTGTCGTGCATGATTTTTGTAGTAATAAGTATGCATGGTGTGTCGTTTTGGAACCCACACAAAGAGTGTCATGGAGGCTCCCACGAGTAGCCTTAAATATGACATATTGGGAGTCACATTAATTGTCGCGACCCCTTATTTGTTCGAATTCTTATTTTTAGTCTGCACAAAAGCAAAACCTCAAACGAAAAAGCACTAAATTCTAGCCTGAAATGGCCAATTAAAAATCTACAAAAACACTAAGTATTTAAATTCACGTGAAAAAACCTGACACGGCCATCGAAAATTTAAAAAGCACTTAGCATTAAGAATTCACGTGAACAACCTAGGGAATAAGCATGGATTGAAAATTCACGTGAAAGGAATCTCGGGAATGAATATGCATTGAAAACTAAATAAGGAAAAGTGATGCAGGATGATCTAACATGTCATGCATGAATTGTTGTGGTAATAGGCACACATGGTATGTCGTTTAGGGACCCATGCCTATAATGTTTGGGAGGCTCCCACGTGTTGCCTTAACTATTACGTATTGGGAGTCACATTGGTTGTCGCGACCCCTTATTTGTTCGAGTTCCTATTTTTACTCAGCACAAAAGCAAAACCTAAAACTAACAAGCACTAAATTCTTGACTGAAATGGCCAAAATCGAAAACTAACAAAGCACTAAGTATTGAAATTCATGTGAACGAACCTCAAACGTCCATCGAAAACTGAAAAAGCACTTACCACTAAAAATTCACGTGAACAACCTATGGAATAAGCATCGACTGAAAATTCAAGTGAAAAAAATCTCGGGAATGAATATTCATTGAAAACTAAAAGAAGAAAAAGTGATGCAGGATGTCTAGCGTGTCGTGCATGATGTTTGTGGTAATAAGTAAGCATGTTGTGTCGTTTTGGAACCCACACAAAGACTGTCATGGAGGCTCCCACGAGTAGCCTTAAATATGACATATTGGGAGTCACATTAATTGTCGCGACCCCTTATTTGTTCGAATTCTTATTTTTAGTCTGCACAAAAGCAAAACCTCAAACGAAAAAGCACTAAATTCTAGCCTGAAATGGCCAATTAAAAATCTATAAAAACACTAAGTATTTAAATTCACGTGAAAAAACCTGACACGGCCATCGAAAATTTAAAAAGCACTTAGCATTAAAAATTCACGTGAACAACCTAGGAAATAAGCATGGACTGAAAATTAATGTGAATAGAACCTCGGGAATGCATATGCATTGAAAACTAAAAAATAAAAAGTGATGCAGGATGTCTAGTGTGTCATGCATGATTTTTTGAGGTAATAGGCACACATGGTGTGTCGTTTAGGGACCCACACCTAGAATATCGTGGGGTCTCCCACGTGTTGCCTTAAATATGACATATTGGGAGTCACATTAATTGTTGTGATCCATTATTTGGTCGAGTCCCTATTTTTACTCTGCACAAAAGCAAAACCTCAAACGAATAAAAAACAAAATTCTATACTGAAAAGGCCAAAATCGAAAATTAAAAAAGCACTAAGTATTGAAATTCACGTGAACAAACGTGAAATGACCATCGAAAACTGAAAAAACACTTAGCGTTAAAAATTCATGTGAAAAATCTATGGAATGAGCACGGACTGAAAATTCACGTGAAAAAAAACCGAGGGAATGAATATGCATTGAAAACTGAAGAAGGAAAAGTGATGTAGGATGACTAGCGTGTCATGCATGATTGTTGAGTCATGCAAGCTCCCATGTGTTACCTTAAATATGACATATTGGGCGACACATTGTCACTTCCCATTATTTGTTTGAATTCCAACTACTATTCTTTACAAAAGAAAAAAACACAAACAAGAAATTTTCCCCTAGGCAAAAACTCAAGACTGAAATGATCAAAACGAAAACTTAAGAAAACACAAAGTACTAAAAAGTCACATGAAAAAACCACGGGAATCAATAAATATTGAAAATTGAAAAAATAAAAGTGATGTAGGATGTATTGCGTGTCGTGCACCCATAGTGCATGTGTCGTGAAGAGCCTGTGCCTAGAATGTCATGCAGGCTCCCACATATTGCCTTAAATACGACATATTATGAGTTGCATTAATTGTAGCAATCCCCTATTTTTCCGAGTCCCTATCATTACTCAGCACAAAAGCGAAATCTCAAACGTAAAAGCACTAAATTCTAGACTGAAAGTCTGAAATTGCAAAAAATAAAAACTTAAAAAGCAATAACTATTGAAATAACATGAACAAACCTGAAATGGCCATTGAAAAATGAAAAAGATCTTAGCATTAAAAATTCACGTGAACAACCTAGGGAATAAGCATGGACTGAAAATTAATGTGAATAGAACCTCGGGAATGAATATGCATTGAAAACTAAAAAATAAAAAGTGATGCAGGATGTCTAGTGTGTCGTGCATGATATTTTGAGGTAATAGGCACACATGGTGTGTCGTTTAGGGACCCACACCTAGAATGTCGTTGGGTCTCCCACGTGTTGCCTTAAATATGTCATATTGGGAGTCACATTAATTGTTGTGATCCCTTATTTGGTCGAGTTCCTAGTTTTACTCTGCACAAAAGCAAAACCTCAAACGAATAAAAAACAAAATTCTAGATTGAAAGGGACAAAATCAAAAACTAACAAAGAACTAAGTATTAAAATTTATGTGAACAAACTTGAAAAAAACATCGAAAACTGAAAAAGCACCTAGTGTCAAAAATTCCGTGAACAACCTAGGGATTAAGCAAGGACTGAAAATTCAAGTGAAAAAAACCTCGGGAATAATTATGCATTGAAAACTAAAAAACGAAAAGTGATGCAGGATGCCTTGCGTGTCGTGAATGATTTATTGTGGTGATAGGCACGCATGGTATGTCGTTTAGTGACCCACACATAGAATGTGGTGCAGGCTACCAAGTGTCTATCTTAAATGACATATTGCGAGTCACATCAGTTGTCGCATCCCCTTATTTTTTTGAGCCTCTATTTTTACTTCGTACAAAAGCAAAACTTTAATCAATAAAGCACTAAATTCTAGATTGAAATGACCAAAACCGAAAACTAAAAAAGCACTATCTATTTAAATCACGTGAACAAACCTGAAACGGCCATCGAAAACTGAAAAAATACTTAGCATTGAAAATTCATGTGAACAACCAAGGAAATAAGCACGGATTGAAAATTCACGTGAAAAGAAACTCGGGAATGAATATGCATTGAAAACTAAATAAGGAAAAGTGATGCAGGATGATCTAACATGTCATGCATGAATTGTTGTGGTAATAGGCACACATGGTATGTCGTTTAGGGACCCACACCTAGAATGTTGGGGAGGCTCCCACGTGTTGCCTTAAATATTACGTATTGGGAGTCACATTGGTTGTCGCGACCCCTTATTTGTTCGAGTTCCTATTTTTACTCAGCGGAAAAGCAAAACCTAAAACTAACAAGCACTAAATTCTTGACTGAAATGGCCAAAATCGAAAACTAACAAAGCACTAAGTATTAAAATTCATGTGAACGAACCTCAAACGTCCATCGAAAACTGAAAAAGCACTTACCATTAAAAATTCACGTGAACAACCTAGGGAATAAGCATCGACTGAAAATTCAAGTGAAAAAAATCTCGGGAATGAATATTCATTGAAAACTAAAAGAAGAAAAAGTGATGCAGGATGTCTAGCGTGTCGTGCATGATTTTTGTGGTAATAAGTATGCATGGTGTGTCGTTTTGGAACCCACACAAAGAGTGTCATGGAGGCTCCCACGAGTAGCCTTAAATATGACATATTGGGAGTCACATTAATTGTCGCAACCCCTTATTTGTTCGAATTCCTATTTTTAGTCTGCACAAAAGCAAAACCTCAAACGAAAAAGCACTAAATTCTTGCCTGAAATGGCCAATTAAAAATCTATAAAAACACTAAGTATTTAAATTCACGTGAAAAAACCTGACACGGCCATCGAAAATTTAAAAAGCACTTAGCATTAAAAATTCACGTGAACAACCTAGGGAATAAGCATGGACTGAAAATTAATGTGAACAGAACCTCGGGAATGAATATGCATTGAAAACTAAAAAAGAAAAAGTGATGCAGGATGTCTAGCGTGTCGTGGATGATTTGTTGTGGTGATAGGCTCGTATGGTGTGTCGTTTAGGGACCCATACCTAGAATCTGTGCAGGCTCCCATGTATTGCCTTAAATGACATATTGAGAGTTACATTAACTGTTGTGGCTCCTTGTTTGTTCGAGTTTCTATTTTTACTGCGCACAAAAGAAAACCTCAATGGAAAAAGCACTAATTCTAGACTGAAAAAGGCCAAAATCGAAAATCAAAAAAGCACTAAGTATTGAAATTCAGGTGAACTAACGTGAAATGACCATAGAAAACTGAAAAAGCACTTAGCGTTAAAAATTCATGTGAAAAAACTATGGAATGAGCACGGACTGAAAATTCACGTGAAAAAAACCGAGGGAATGAATATGCATTGAAAACTGAAGAAGGAAAAGTGATGCAGGATGACTAGCGTGTCATGCATGATTGTTGTGTCATGCAAGCTCCCATGTGTTACCTTAAATATGACATATTGGGCGACACATGGTCACTTCTCATTATTTGTTCGAATTCCAACTACTATTCTTTACAAAAGAAAAAAACGCAAACAAGAAATTTTCCCCTAGGCAAAAACTCAAGACTGAAATGATGAAAACGAAAACTTAAGAAAACACAAAGTACTAAAAAGTCACATGAAAAAACCACGGGAATCAATAAATATTGAAAATTGAAAAAAAAAAAGTGATGTAGGATGTATTGCGTGTCGTGCACACATAGTGCGTGTGTCGTGAAGAGCCCGTGCCTAGAATGTCATGTAGGCTCCCACATATTGCCTTAAATACGACATATTATGAGTTGCATTAATTATAGCAATCCCCTATTTGTCCGAGTCCCTATCATTACTCAGCACAAAAGCGAAATCTAAAACCTAAAATCACTAAATTCTAGACTGAAATTGCCAAAAATAAAAACTTAAAAAGCACTAAGTATTGAAATAACATGAACAAACCTGAAATGGCCATTGAAAAATGAAAAAGATCTTAGCATTAAAAATTCACGTGAACAACCTAGGGAATAAGCATGGACTGAAAATTAATGTGAATAGAACCTCGGGAATGAATATGCATTGAAAACTAAAAAATTAAAAGTGATGCAGGATGTCTAGTGTGTTGTGCATGATTTTTGGAGGTAATAGGCACACATGGTGTGTCGTTTAGGGACCCACACCTAGAAGTCGTGGGGTCTCCCACGTGTTGCCTTAAATATGACATATTGGGAGTCACATTAATTATTGTGATCCCTTATTTGGTCGAGTCCCTATTTTTACTCTGCACAAAAGCAAAACCTCAAACGAATAAAAAACAAAATTCTAGATTGAAATGGACAAAATCAAAAAGTAACAAAGAACTAAGTATTGAAATTCATGTGAACAAACTTGAAGAAAACATCGAAAACTGAAAAAGCACCTAGTGTTAAAAATTCCGTGAACAACCTAGGGATTAAGCAAGGACTAAAAATTCAAGTGAAAAAAACCTCGGGAATAAATATGCATTGAAAACTAAAAAATGAAAAGTGATGCAGGATGACTAGAGTGTCGTGAATGATTTATTGTGGTGATAGGTATGCATGGTGTGTCGTTTAGTGACCCACACATAGAATGTGGTGCAGGCTACCAAGTGTCTATCTTAAATGACATATTGCGAGTCACATCAGTTGTCGCGTCACCTTATTTTTTCGAGCCTCTATTTTTACTTCGTACAAAAGCAAAACCGTAATCGATAAAGCACTAAATTCTAGATTGAAAAGACCAAAATCGAAAACTAAAAAAGCACTATCTATTCAAATCACGTGAACAAACCTGAAACGGCCATCGAAAACTGAAAAAATACTTAGCATTAAAAATTCATGTGAACAACCTAGGAAATAAGCACGGATTGAAAATTCACGTGAAAAGAACCTCGGGAATGAATATGCATTGAAATCTAAATAAGGAAAAGTGATGCAGCATGATCTAACATGTCATGCATGAATTGTTGTGGTAATAGGCACACATGGTATGTCGTTTAGGGACCCACACCTAGAATGTTGGGGAGGCTCCCACATGTTGCCTTAAATATTACGTATTGGGAGTCACATTGGTTGTCGCGACCCCTTATTTGTTCGAGTTCCTATTTTTACTCAGCGGAAAAGCAAAACCTCAAACTAACAATCACTAAATTCTTGACTGAAATGGCCAAAATCGAAAACTAACAAAGCACTAAGTATTGAAATTCATGTGAACGAACCTCAAACGTCCATCGAAAACTGAAAAAGCACTTACCATTAAAAATTCACGTGAACAACCTAGGGAATAAGCATCGACTGAAAATTCAAGTGAAAAAAATCTCGGGAATGTATATTCATTGAAAACTAAAAGAAGAAAAAGTGATGCAGGATGCCTAGCATGTCGAGCATGATTTGTTGTGGTGATAGGTACACATGGTGTGTCGTTTAGGGACCCAGATATAGAATGTCGTACAGGCTCCAACGTGGTGCCTTAAATGACATATTCAGAGTCACATTAATTGTCGTGACTCATTATTTGTTCGAGTTCCTATTTTTACTCTGCACAAAAGCAAAACCTCAAACAAAAAAGCACTAAATTCTAGCCTGAAATGGCCAATTAAAAATCTATAAAAACACTAAATATTTAAATTCACGTGAAAAAACCTGACACGGCCATCGAAAATTTAAAAAGCACTTAGCATTAAAAATTCACGTGAACAACCTATGGAATAAGCACGAACTGAAAATTCATGTGAAAAAATCGAGGGAAATAATATGCATTGAAAATTGAAGAAGGAAAAATGATGCAGGATGACTTGCGTATGACGCATGATTAGTTGTGTCATGCAAGCTCCCACATATTACCTTAAATGTGACATATTGGACGTCACATTAATCGTCACTTGTCATTATTTTTTCGATTTCCAACTACTATTCTGCACAAAAGCAAAAAACACAAACCAAAAATTTTCCTCTAGGCAATAATTTAAGACTGAAACAATCAAAATTAAAAATTAAAAAAACACTAGGTATAGAAAATTCATGTGAAAAAACCACGGCAATCTATATATATATTGGAAATTGAAAAATGAAAGAGATGTAGGATGCCCTGCGTGTCGTGTACGCATAGTGTGTGTGTGTCCTGTATGACTCGTGCCTAGAATGTCATGCAGACTCCTACCTGTGCCTTAAATATGACGTATTATGAGTCACATTAATTGTTGCAATCCCCTATTTGTTCGATTACCCAATTCAATTATGCATAAAAACAAATCTAAAAAAACACATTAATTGTCGTGACCCCTTATTTGTTCGAGTCCCTATTTTTACTCTGCACAAAAGCAAAACATAAAACTAAAAGCACTAAATTCTAGACTGAAAAGGACAAAAAACAAAAACTAAAACAAGCACTAACTATTGAAATCACGTGAACAAACCTGAAACAACTATCAAAAATTGAAAAAAGCACTTAGCGTTAAAAATTCACGTGAACAACCTAGCGAATAAGCATGGACTTAAAATTCATGTGAAAAGAACCTCGGAAATGAATATACATTGAAATCTAAAATAGGCAAATTGATGCAGGATGTCTAGCGTGTCATGCATGATTTATTGTGGTAATAAGCATGCTTGGTGTGTCATTTAGAAACCCAAACCTAGAATGTCGTAGAGGCTCCCACGTGTTGCCTTAAATATGACATATTAAGAGTCACATTAATTGTCGCGACCCCTTAGTTGTTTGAGTTCCCATTTTTACTCTGCACAAAAGGAAAACCTCAAATAAAAAAACACAAAATTCTAGATTGAATTGGACAAAATCGAAAACTAACAAAGTACCAAGTATTGAAATTCATGTGAACAAACCTGAAACGGCCATCGAAAACTGATAAATCACTTAGCGTTAAAAATTCACGTGAACAACCTAGGGAATAAGCATAGACTGAAAATTCAAGTGAATAAAACCTCGTGAATGAATAGGAATTGAAAACTAAAAAAGGAAAAGTGATGCAGGATGCCTAGCGTTTCGTGAATTATTTTTTTTGTGATAGGCACGTATGGTGTGTCGTTTAGGGATCCACACCTAGAATGTCGTGTAGGCTCGCACGTGTTGCCTTAAATTACATATTAAGAGTCACATTAATTGGTGTGACCCCTCATTTGTTCGAGTTTCTATTTTTACTATGCAAAAAAGAAAAACCTCAAGCGAAAAAGCACTAAATTTTCGACTGAAATGTCCAAAATCGAAAATTAAAAAAGAACTAAGTATTTAAATTCACGTGAACAAACCTGAAATGGCCATCGAAAACTGAAAATGTACTTTGCGTTAAAGATTTGTGTGAACAACCTATGGAATAAGCACGGACTTAAAATTCACGTTAAAAAACCATGGGAATGAGTATGCATTGAAAACATAAGAAGGAAAAGAGATGCAGGATGTCTAGCTTGTCGTGCATAATTTATTTTGTCATGCAAGCTCCCACGTGTTACCTTAAATATGACATATTGGGCGACACATTAATTGTCACTTCTCATTATTTATTCGAGTTCCAACTACTATTCTCTACAAAAGCGAAAAACACTAATAAAAAATTTTCCTCTCGGCAAAAACTCAAGACTGAAACGATCAACATGAAAAATTAAAAAAACACAAAGTACCGAAAATTCACGTGAAAAAACCATAGGAATTAATATGTATTGAAAAATTAAAAAATAAAAGTGATGTAGGATGTCTTGCATGTTGTGAACACATAGTGCGTGTGTCGTGTAGAGCCCGTGCCTAGTATGTCATGCAGGCTCCTACGTATTGCCTTAAATATGACATATTATAAGTCGCATTATTTTGCAATCACCAATTTGTTCAATTCCCCATTTCAATTATGCATAAAAACAAAACTAGGAAAGCACATTAATTGTCGCAACCCCTTATTTGTTCAAGTCCCTATTTTTCCTCTGCACAAAAGCAAAATCTCAAATGATAAAACACTAAATTCTAGACTGAAATGGCCAAAACCGAAGACATAAAAAGAACTAACTATTGAAATAACATGAACAATCCTGAAATGGCCATCGAAAATTGAAAAAGCACTTAGCGTTAAAAATTCACGTGACCAACCTAGGGAATCAGCATGGACTGAAAATTCATGTGAAAATGATACAATACAACAATGGAAGATACAAAATCAGCCCAAAACAGTCCATGAAATGGCTAAAACCGAGAGCCCCTTTTGGGACCTATTCCCGTCCAACCACAACAACACAAAATGGCACAATAAAAACACTATATTGAGGTGTATTGACACCTATTTTTCAGCGAACAACAAACTAACAAGAATATTAAAAGATGGGAACAACAATAAGTTGAAAAACAACAACAAGAATACCCACACGGCTTACACTAAAACAAAAGGAATAAAACAAGATTACAATAAAGTAAAGGGATAGATAGATAGGCCACGAGAAGGTATAATCTTAAGAGCCCAAGGATGGACACTCTTGGACCCTTAACATTACACACAATAATAAACCTATCTCTTACATTGCATAAGATCGGATTTCACCTCTCTAGCATCAACATTTCCAAGCAAGCAACAACAAAAGAGAATCCACCCTATTGTTGTATCCTAGTTTTGGTTTTGGTGCCTCAAGGAGAGAGGACTTGTGTTCTTTGGTATTTCAAGACTCACAAATATCCTCAAAAACTAACTAAAGAAAACCTACATGGTTCTATTTATATCCTTTTACAAATAAAAGGCAAAAAGACCAAAAAGCCCGTTAAAGACTTAGGTGCCCATCAAGTGTAATATGTTGGCTGATTTTTAGTGCATTGAGGTCCCCTTTTGCACTTCAATTTCACACACCAAGTCTCGGACCCAACATGCACTCCCATATGTCCATATCCGTGATTATTCCCATATCTTCCTCTCCATCTTGAGAGAAATTTGCCCACAAATTCACGGCTTCACCTCGTTCACTCAGCCACTTCAAAAGAAACCACTCAAAACAACCCACAAAACATGATATGGCACAAAAACAGTCCGCAAAAATCATGAGATGGCACAAAAACAGACCGCAAAATTATGATGAACCCGAGAGTACATTACCACAAGTCTTGGCCAACATCTTCATTTTAAATCTTGGCTTTCTCTCCATCTTAAGCCTTGTCTTCACTCTCATCTTAAACAAGTCTCCTACCATCATACAAGCATCGTCGTAGACTCCATATCCATCATGTTCCTTTCTACCATTCTCCTCTACAGGACATGTCAGCTTTGGTGAAGTGGAGTTTCGGTAGAAAGGATTGATTTGGTAAATTGGAGCTCCAGTTGTGGAGGTTGGAAGGGAGGGATTTGGCTTCCAAGTCCTTTTTGTTGGACTTGATCGAATGGAGGAGGGATTGACTTATGTAGGTCTTAGGTTGGAGGACATTTAGTGGCTTGTCTTATGTCTATGTAATTTGGTGGTGGTCTTGGAGTATTGATTGTTTGAGGTAAAGTTTCGGAAGAAGAATCACGAGAATTCCTTGGACTCTTCACTCGATCCAACCTCTCAACTATAGTAAACATATACGAGCCCAATTTGTCAAGACCCGCATTTGCCTTAGCTATTTATCGGGCAATAGCATCAAAGTGGGCCAAAATGGTATCCATTGTGGCAAAGGAGTTACCTATAAAATAGAAAACACGTTAGTTATACAAAACATCCTCATTCTCTTTTTTATTTCATGTCTCTAGGATCCCCCACACTCAATCTCACAAGTATTGTAAGATTGCTTGTACTCCGAGAGGTGTTGAGAGGTGGATCTAACATTGACAATGACTCCAAAGAGTAAGGAAAAAAACACAAAGATGTTACAATGAATCAAAGGATTAAGTCACACAAAGGAAAATTAACACGACGAACGGTTTCAAAACTAACTTACAATTTAGTGCTATCTTATAAGTTAGTAATGGAATCAATAAACGAGACTAAAGAACAACAAATTGAAATTAGAAGATCAAGATTTGAGCTTAAAAATTATTTTTGAACAGTAAAAACATGATGTGGCAGCCACCTATTGGTTGCAGTTGTTATCAAATTTTATTTTCCAATTCAAGTCTTGGTCCAATTGTAATTTGGAAATGGTGGAAATTGGTTAAGGAGGGAAAAGAAGTCTTGAAATCCTCTTTCTAATTCAAAAAGCAAGACTTGAATTTTTTGCTTAAAACATGGACCCTTGTTTCGTAGAAACTGATTGAGAAGTGATTGATATGTCTTTGGTGGTTGTAAAGTCTTCAAGACCAAGAAGTCTTACACCTTGTTCCTTCAGTTTTAGGATATAACACTTCACTTTATGTTTTATAATTTATGAAGGAGGTGAAGAACACAAGAACAATAACAACATTCACCAAGAACAACAACAATCTCTAAGAACAACCAACAAATCCACCAACAAATAGCCAAGTCTCCTTAGTGTTGTATTTTTGGTTTTAATAAGGGATGAAGGTTGTGATGAGGTTCAAGAACACTAAAAAAACTTTTCAGCAACACCACCACCACCAAAAACTTCATACCAAAGGAACAACAAGTCCACACAGCCAAGACCAACAACAACAATAAGGCACGGCCCACACCTTGTTCACAACAACAACTTTCAACAAGTTCAAGCTCAAGTTTTGGATCTAAACAAAAAGTGCTAGTGAACAAGAAAACAAACACTTTGAAACAACTAAAAAAAACTAAAGAAACCAAGATCTAGACAAGAAAATAAGAAAAATCTTGGCCCAGACACAACAAGAACACATTTTTGGCCAAGACACAAAATGGACAGATTTGCTCCTTTTTGGAATTTTCAGTTTTGAACACTTTTTCTTTTAATTTTTCCACTAACAAGCCCAAGATTGATCTTGTGGGAGCAAGAGCAAGCCATGCTATGATTCCAAATGATACAATACAACAATGGAAGATACAAAATCAGCCCAAAATAGTCCACAAAATGGCTAAAACCGAGAGCCCCTTTGAGACCTAGTTTCGTCCAACCACAACAACACAAAATGGCACAATAACAAAACTATACTGAGGTGTATTGACACCTATTTTTAAGTGAACAAAAAACTAACAAGAAGATTACAAGATGGAAACAACAATAAGTTGAACAGCAATAATAAGAATACCCACACGGCTTACACTAAAACAAAAGGAATAAAACAAGATTACAATAACTGAAAGGGATAGATAGATAGACCAAATGAAGGTATAATCTTAAGAACCCAAGAATGGACACTCTAGGACCCTTAAAACTACACACAACAATAAACCTATCTCTTACATGACATAAGATCGTATTGCACCTCTCTAGCATCAACGTTTCAAAGCAAGCAACAACAAAAGAGAATCCACCCTATTGTTGTATCCAAGTTTCGATTTCGGTGCATCAAGGAGAGAGGACATGTGTTATTTGGTCTTTCAAGACTCACGAATATCATCAAAGACTAATCAAAGAAACCCTACATGGTTCTATTTATATCCTATTACAAATATAAGGAAAAATAGACAAAAAGGACCCTTAAAGACTTAGGTGCCCATCAAGTGTAATATGTTGGCAGATTTTTAGTGCATTTAGGTCCCCTTTTGCAATTCAATTGCACACACCAAGTCTCGGACCAACCATGCACTCCCATAAGTCCATATCCATGATTATTCTCGTCTATGAAAAGAACCTCGGGAATGAATATGCATTGAAAACGAAAAAAGGAAAAGTGATGTTGGATGTGCAGCGTGTCGTGCATGATTTGTTGTGGTAATAGGCACACACGGTGTGTCGTTTAGGGATCCACACCTAGAATGTCGTGGAGGCTCACACGTGTTGCCTTAGATATGACATATTGGGAGTCACATTAATTGTCGCAATCCCTTATTTGTTCGAGTCACTATTTTTACTCTGCACAAAAGCAAATCCTCAAATGAAAAAGCACAAAATTCTACACTGGAATGGACAAAATCAAAAACTAACAAAGCGCTAAGAATTGAAATTCACGTAAACAAACCTGAAACGGCCATTGATAACTGAAAAAGCACTTAGCATTAAAAATTCATGTGAACAACCTAGGGATTAAGCACGGACAGAAAATTCAAGTGAAAAAAGCCCGTGGAATAAATATGCATTGAAAACAAAAAAAGGAAAAGTGATGTAGGATGCCTAGCGTGTCGTGCTTGATTTATTGTGGTGATAAGCACGCATGGTGTGTCATTTAGGGACCCACACCTAGAATATGGTGCAGGCTCCCACGTGCTGTCTTAAATTACATATTGCGAGTCACAATAATTGTTGCTACCCCTTTTTTGTTCTAGTCCCTATTTTTACTCCGCATAAAAGAAAAACATTAAACTAAAAAGCACCAAATTCTAGATTGTAATGGACAAAACTGAATACTAAAAAAGAACTATCTATTGAAATCACGTGAGCAAACCTGAAACGGCCATCGAAAACTAAAAAATACTTAGCGTTAAAAATTCATGTGAACAACCTAGGGAATAAGCACAGATTGAAAATTCATGTGAAAAGAACCTTGGGATGAATATGCATTGAAAACTAAATAAGGAAAAGTGATGAAGGATGTTCTGGCGTGCCGTTCATGAATTGTTGTAGTAGTAGGCACGCATGGTGTGTTGTCTTGATTGGGAGTTGCATTGATTGTCCGACCCCTTATTTGTTTGAGTTCCAATTCTTACTCTACACAAACGCGAAATCTCAAACCAAAAAGAACTAAATTCTGCACTGAAATGGCCAAAATAGAAAACTAACAAAGCACTTATTATTGAAATTCACGTGAACAAACCTGAAACGGCCATCTAAAATTGAAAAAACACTTAGCGTTAAAAATTCATGTGAACAACCTAGGGAATAAGCATGGACTGAAAATTCACGTGAAAATAAACCTCGCGAATGAATATGCATTGAAAACTAAAAAAGAAAAGTTATGTACGATGCCTAGCGTGTCGTGCATGATTTGGTGTGGTAATAGGCATGCATGGTGTGTTGATTAGGGACCCACACATAGAATGTCGGGCAGGCTCCCACGTGCTGCCGTAGATGACATATTAGGAGTCACATTTATTGTTGTGACCCCTCATTTGTTCGAGTCCCTATTTTTACTCTGCACAAAAGCAAAACCTCAAACGAAAAAGCACTAAATTCTAGGCTGAAATGGCCAAAATGGAAAACTAATAAAGCACTAAGTATTGAAATTCGCGTGAACAAACCTGAAACAACCATCGAAAAATGAAAAAGCGCTTAGCGTTAAAAATTCACATGAACAACCTAGGGAATAAGCACAGACTAAAAATGCATGTGAAAATAACCTCGGGATGAATATGCATGAAAGCTAAAAAGGAAAACTGATGCAGGATGCCTAGCGTGTCATGCATGATTTGTTTTTGTAATAGGGGCACGCATGGTGTGTTGTTTAGAGAGCCACACCTAGAATGTCGTGCATGCTCCCATGTGTTGCCTTAAATATGACGTATTGGGAGTTACAATAATTGTCTCGACCCCTTATTTGTTCGAATCCTCACTTCTATTGTGGACAAAAGCAAAAACCTCAAACAAAAAGAGAAAAACTCAAACTGATAAAGCACTATATTCAAGATGAAACGACAAAAATTGAAAACTAAAAAGGCACTAAGTATTGAAAATTCAGTTGAGCGAATCTCAGGAATGAATATACATTAAAAACTGAAAAAGGAAAAGTGATGTTGGATACATTGTGCGTCGTGCTTTTTTTGGTAGTAGACGTGCATAGTGTGTGGTGCAGGGACCCACACCTAGAATGCACCGCAGGTTTCCACGTATTGCCTGAAATATGACATATTGGGAGTCACATTAATTGTCGTGACCCCCTATTTGCTCGAGTCCTCTCTTCTATTCTGCACCATATTCAAATGTAAAATTTTTCCTCCAACTAGGAGCAACTATCAGATTTCTTGTTTAACCTTCATCGCTATATAAGGTATGTTTCATGTTTTTTGGGGGTAAAAAGGAATATGTTATCTATATATAAGTGCAGAATTATAGATTTGACAGCGTAACACTATCATTGATAATAGTATCGGGGGTTACAAAATTAGATTATCAAAACAGGCGAATGTATTATATGCAGACCATAAGATTTATAAGCAAATATTTTATTTTTTTATGTTTATCTTGTTTAGGTTTAAAATATAGTATGTATTATTTTTTTAATTTTATGATTGCCTACTTTTTCTGGACTTAAATATTTTATATCAAACTCAACTCAACAATTAAAGCTACTTTGAGGAATTTTTAAAATTTTGTATGCTTATTATCTGGTTTTACAATATAACATGGTGTGTATTATTTTGTAATTTTTAATTGAATTTTAATACTATAGAATATAGTTTTTCTTATTCGTCGTTCATTATATGTATTATTCAGTACAATTTATGAGAAAAAACTCGAGAATGAATATGCATTGAAAACTGAAAAAGGAAAAGTGATGCACGATACCTAGCGTGTCGTGCATGATTTGTCATAGTAATAGGCACGCATAACGCGTCGTGCAAGGGCTTACACCTAGAGTAACGTGCAAGCTCCCAGGTGCTGCTTTAAAAAAAATTTCTTTTAGCAAAATGCTCAAACTAAAAAAGCACTAAATTCAAGACTAAATCGGCCAAAATAAAAAACTGAAAAACACTAATCATTGAAAGTTCACGTGAAAAACTTTGGGATTGAATATGCAGTGGAAACAAAAAAACAAAATGTGATAGGTGGTGTCTAGCATGTCGTTTTTCAAACTAAAAAGGTACTAAATTCAAGACTAAAACGGCCAAGATAAAAAACTAAAAATCACTGTGCATTGAAAGTTCACGTGAAAAACATTGGGATTGAATATGCATTGAAAACTAAAAAAAGGAAAAGTGATACATGATGTCTAGCATGTTGTTGCTCAAACTAAAAAACACTAAATTCAAGACTAAAACAGCCAAAATTAAAAAACTGAAAAGCACTAAGCTTTGAAAGTTCATATGCAAACCTTGTGACTGAATATGCATTGAAAACTAAAAAAGAAAATTTGATACATGATGTCTAGCGTGTCGTTGCGCAAACTAAAAAAGCACTAAATTCAAGACCCAAAACGCCAAGATAAAAATATAAAAGCACTAACCATTGAAAGTTCACGTGAAAAATGTCGTGATTGAATATGAGCTGGAAACTAATAAAGGAAAAGTAATACATGATGTCTATCGTGTCATTGCTCAATCTAAAAAAGCACTAAAGTCAAGACTAAAACGGTCAAGATAATAAACTGAAAAGCACCAAGTTTTGAAAGTTCATGTGCAAACCTCGAGACAGAATATGCATTGAAAACTAATAAAGAAAAAGTGATACATGATGTCTAGCATATTGTTGCTCAAATTTAAAAAGAACTAAATTCAAGACCGAAACAACCAAAATTTTAAAATGAAAAAGCATTAAATTCAAGAAAGAAATGACCAAAATCTAAAACTGAAAAAACATTAAACTCAAGATAGAAACGATCAAAATTGAAAATCGAAAAAGAACTAAATTCAAGGCAGAAACAACCAAAATTGAAAAGTGAAAAGGCACTAAAGTCAAGATCCAAGTGACCAAAATTGAAAAAGGGATTAAATTCTAGACAGAAACGACCAAAATCAAAAACTGAAAAGGCACTATATTCAAGACAGGTACGACAAAAATTAAAAAATGAAAAAGCACTAAATTCAAGACAAAAATGATAAAAATTGAACACTAAAAAAGCACTAAATTCAAGATAGAAACGATCAAATTTGAAAACTGAAAAAACACTAAATTCAAGACTGAAACAGCAAGAATTAAAAACATAAAAAGCACTAAATTCCAGACAGAAATGACCAAAATTGAAAACTGAAAAGGCATTTAATTCAAGACAGAAACAACCAAAATCGAAAACTGAAAAAAAAAAACACTAAATTCAAGACACAAATGGCCCAAATTGAAAACTGAAAAGCACTAAAATCAAGACAGAAATGACCAAAATTAAAAAAATTTAAAAGCTCTAAATTCAAGATAGAAACGATCAAACTTGAAAATTGAAAAAGCACTAAATTCAAGACAGAAACGACCAAAATCAAAAACTGTAAAAGCACTAAATTCAGGACAGAAAAATGTCCAAAATCAAAATTAAAAACTGAAAAGGCACTAATTCAAAACAGAAGCGACCAAAATCGAAAAATAAAAAAGCACCAAATTATTGACTAAAACGATCAAGATAAAAAACTATCACGACCCGAGCCGAGGCCCTGGCAGCGATGGGCATCCCGAACCACAAAGGTCCAAGCGACCCCTTAGCTCATAATCATGAACATAACTTCAATTAAAACTAAATGTAGAAGATAGAATGATATTCAAGAGAAATTTATAATACAAACTTTGTCAACAAAATATGACATTACAATATTCAACTTTCGTCTATGAAGTTTCTACTGAACACTAACTATCTAGGCCGGGCCAAGGCCCAGATTGAACCATAAACTGATTGAGATTACATATAGATAGAATGCCTTCTAGTGTAAGGAAGGCTCACATAACTTTGGAAATTCGGGAACAATCTATTACTGAGCTGGACCCCGGGACTTAACCTCAAAATCTGTAGATAGGGGGTCAGCACTCAAAAGTACTGGTATGTTGAACAATCCAAAAATAACACATACTTCATGCAAAATAAGTAAGAGCATTATGAATTTTTTTTTTTATAATATATATAGAAATACATGGGCATAATCAATGATATTCAAAACATTCTTGTAAGTCATGACTCAACTCTTTGTTTTACTTCTAACCTAGGTGGTACACCCTACGTTTCTACAATCCCACGGACTATATGGAATTCTCCCTTAACTCGGTGGTCAAGCCCCCAATCAAAGTTTTCTGCAAGAGTTGGGGTCTTTAATAAAATAAGGTATGCCTCCTTACTGACATACATATCATGAAAACCACATTGGCAAAATACAGTTTCGGCCTACGAGTTATATGACCTCGTGCCTTCTTTGGGTAACCATCTAACTCTCTTTAATCTCATTTTTAGCCTCTTAAAACCATGCTCCATTCTTACAATATTCTTTTCTTTCTTATTAAATGCATTTCGTAGTAGGTATTGTCATACCTAGACTTGTAAGTCATATCATAACATATCCATAGCCCTTTCATTATAAAGCACATTAATGACCACTAAAAAGCATTTATCAAATCATGTTAGATTCAGACAGAATAAAGCAAACCATAACTAAAAGAAAAATGAACAACACAGTAGATTTACGTGGAAACCCTTATGGGAAAAACCACTGTCAGGGGCATAGGAATTTCACTATGAAAGGAGAGAAGTAGAATATGGAGAATGTGTGTATCTTCTAAATAATCCAAAACAGCCCACTAAATCGCACTTATGTAATACGTGAGTACAAATAGATCCTAGTCCCAAAAACATAAAGGTCCATACCGTGAAACATGGGTCGCATCGTGAAACTTTCAGCGCTGGATCAACAAAATTTGGGTCACAACTCTAATAATCTCCACCTTGACACAAATTTTAATTCAGAACTCAAATTCATTTCAAGATAAACTCTCCACATCATCCACAACAACCATTTAGGGAACATCTTATTAGCTAACACCAACCAAGTCCAAAAAATACTCAAACTTGGCACTTGGTAGTGTCTTGGTAATCATATCAGCAGGGTTATTATGGGCACTAGTCTTTCTTACCACAATATCACATGAGCAATAATTTCAAGCATAAAATGATGTCGAACATCGATGTGCATTGTCCTCTTGTGATACATCTGATCTTTAATAAGGAAGATATCACTCTGACTGTCGGAAAAGACCATAGTAATCTATAAGTCTTTGCTAGTTAACCAAACAGACCCTTCTCTCTATAAGTTTAATTTGCACTTCTCTCTATCCCTCATAATTCCCATGCCAAGAATTTTTCTACTCCTAGATCCTTCATCTCAAAATTCTTGCTGATCTGGACTTTGACTTTTATTATCTCTCCCATAGCCTTTGTTGCAATCAACATATCATCAATATACAAAAGAAGATACACGAATGAACCATCACTTACCTTCTTGAAGTACACGCAACTATAATAACTACTCCTTCAAAACTTATGAGAGGTCATAAAAGAGCTAAACCTCTTATACCACTACCTAGGGAACAATTTTAAGCCATAAAGAGACTTTTCAGCAAGCATACATAGTCCTTCTTTCTTGAAACAACAAAGCCTTCTGGTTGCTGAATATAGATGTCTTTCTCAAGTTCTCCATGTAAGAATGCAGTTTTGACATCTAACTGCTCAAGCTCAATATATGCATGGACATAATATAAAGCAAGACTCGAATTGAACTATGGTTTACAACTAGAGAAAACACATCTGTGAAGTCAATACTTAGATCCTGACTGTAGCCTTTAGTAACTAGTCTTGCTTTGTACCTTGCATCTTCAACTCCCAATGTTCCTTCTTTATTTTTGAATACTCACTTGTAGCGGACAACTTTCTTATCTTTAGGAAATCTCACCAAATCACATATGCCATTCTTATGACGTGATTACATCTCCTCCTGCATAGCAATTTTCCATTGGCTAAAATCATCACAACTAACAGCCTCTGAGCAAGAAGAAGGTTCTTTACTGGAATAAATACTTTCTGGTACATTCAATGCATAAGAAACAAAATCAGCATCAACATACTTTTAAAGAGGTCTAATATCTCTTCTAGGCCTGTCTTTAGCAATAGAATATTGTGGCATCACTGGTGGTGAAGGAGAAATAGTACCACTCTGTCTATCTGGGCTAGACTAAAAGTAGGCACAGGTGTAGACTCTGATCCAACCTGCAATTCAACGTGGGTGCTTGACTTTTGTTGATTCATGTCACTAAGCTCATCTAGAGGTAAAGCACTAGATTCAGAAGGAGCCAAAAGCATGGAAGTTTCATCAAACACAACATCCCTTCGAATTATAAACTTCTACTTTCTGGACTCTAAACCTTATAACCTTTAAATCCAGGCTTATAACCCATAAATAAGTATTTGACAGATCTTGGCTCCGACTTTCCATTGTCAACATGAGCATACGCAGGACATCCAAATATCCTCAAATCAGAATAACTAGTAGGAGCACCAGACCATACCTCTTGTGGAGTCCTTTTATCAATCATAATTGAGGGAGAAAGTTTAATAAGAAGACAAGTTATGGAAGCAACTTCGTCCTAAAAAGACTTGGGTAAACTTGCATTAGAGAGCATACAATGCACCTTCTGCATTATAGTCCTATTTATTCGTTCAACTACACCATTCTGCTTCGGAGTATGACGAACTGTCAAGTGCTTCACAATTCCTTCTAAATTGTATAGAGCATTAAATTCATTAGAACAGAACTCTAGGCCATTATCAGTCTGAGTAAATGTTTTCCTATTGATAAAAAAGCATAGTATGCTTGTTTTAGATAAGGCATTAAGTGTTAAGTAAGTTTGGGGCCAAATCTTTGATATATGTGATGGTTAGTAAGAATTTGTGTGTGTATGTTCTTGGGGTAGCACGTGGGAGTTATATTGGTAGTGGTTTAGAGAATATGTGAAGTATGTCCTTATGGGTGATTGTCTTGGAGGTCATATGTGGTTATAAAGATAGGCTAGAATGACATGTTGGGATTTAAGTGGAGGGACACAATATGCTCTAGTAAATCCATAGTAAGAGTTTAGAGATGGTCGTTGAAGTGGTAAGGCATGTTATGCTTAGGATATGATATCTAAAGAGGATACAGAAGACTGAATCATATGGTTTAGACTAGTATCGTGGTGTGGCATGTTGTATTTTATGATTTAAATTTGGCTTGATCACCGTGAAAGGATTTCAGCTACTTTAGACAATAGTAGAAAGATTTGTAAGGATTATAACTTGAATCAATGATTATGGTAATTAAGGAGAATAGTAAGTTAAGGGATACTCGAGAAGTGTGCTAAGTTTGAAAGTAAGAAGTCGCACTGACTAAGACCTGGTAATTCTATCCTGATTTATGAGTTATATGTCCATATTCCAGACTGCAGAGTAGTGTAAATATTGTGATTTCTTCAGTTGGATGTCTTGTGTAATCCATACCTAAGATTCGTGGCTCCCTATTACTGCTAGAACTTCTTTAGAGAGAGTATTGAAGAGATACTCCAGATTGAGTATAAGTTTCCAGTATAGTTCAGTCTATGTGGCCAGCAAATCAGTTTAGCAGTCAAATTCGCATGACTTGTTTTCTCGTCTCTTTATTTAATCATGCTACCCAAAATCTCAGATATGGTACTATTCCAAGATAGAGTATACTAGTATTTGCGAGTATAGCTCAATTCATGCATCATGTACTAGATTCAGATTCCAGATGTTCAGATATGATTAAATTTGTGGGTGCGTAGTGCATCGCCTCACTTTTCTGAGCATCTTAGTTAATTGAGCATTCATAGAGGGAAATAGGATCCCAAGGGGGAGATAACCCATTCAGTTGCATGCATAGATTCTTATTACAAGATCCGCACCAGTTATTATTGCGTATTAAGTCATACGTTCATACGTCAGTTCAGTCAGATATGCATGCATTAGAAATGCATGTCCAATAGAAAATGTTCTGCTTATCAGTGTACCCATTTCTGCATTCATGAGAACAACTCAGTAACAAATCCATGCATCATGTATGCATGTTCATTATGAGAACTCAGCTTATAAGTAGCTTCAATCGTGTATTCCATGCATCAGATATGCATGTCTGATATAAGAATTCAGAATATCAGTAGTTCCATCCATATGGTCATGTTCAGTTCAGTGTATTCTTTATTAGAGGACATGCCGTGTCCGCATTATTCCATAACTTTAAGGCTTCAACAAGTTCCTACCCATCATTCTAGGATGAATGATCCCAAGGGAGAGATAATGTAACACCCCATACTTTCAGACTTGAACGTAAATTGTCATTTCTACTTGTACACATTCCAAAAACCATAAATCTATTGTGAATATAGTGTTTTAATCAACTACATGGTGTATAAATCTAGTTGAGCATAAATTGAGATCATAGAGGTCCCCTAACTCAAGGACGAGTTGAAAGCTTTTCCATCGATTGAGTTTTAGTAAGCGTCATAACTTGGGTCAAATTTAATCGGTCATTACTCTTTGTATATATTGAATTAGAGTGCCTACTATATATCAAATGAAATGCCTTTGAATTATCTTTCCAAAGATACCAATTTCGTAAAAATCCGACACCCAAGGAAGAAGTTATGGCTTTGCAAATTGGAGTGTGTCGTGCAGCATAAGGTGTGCAACGCACACCCTAACATATGCCATAAGTGTGCGACGCACAACCTAATGTGTGCGATAAAGAGTGCGCCATACAACCTATATTATGCGATAAGGTGTGCGCCACATACATTACTACTCAAGTGACTTAAACACTCCATTTTTGGGGCAAAATGGTCCTTTTCCCACCGTTATTTAGCCATAAACACGAAATTTAGTCCCCAAATACCCCAAAATACACTTTCATTCATCAAAATTGCTCAAGAACTCTCCTTAGGGTTTCAAAATAAAAATCCAAACAACTCCAGAATAAACCGTGAGTTTTTGAAACTAATTGCATATTTGGAATCCCCAGAACATAGGCTTCAAGAAACACCTATCATCTTCGCATATAGAGGTACGTGGGGTTATCCTAAAATCTCATGGGCCTTTAAATTCATGTTTTACAATGGGAGTTTTGAAACTACAAATATAATCATGTTTTGAATGTTTCTATAATATTGATTTGATCTTTAGGCCTATTTCCGAAGTGATTTGACATATTATATATGTCTATGCATGTGTTTTGAAAAGGTGTTAATTTGAGAGCATGAATTATATGGAATCTCTCTCTTGATGTGAATTTTTTTTAAATGTTCATATGCTGTAAATTGTTTTAAAACATCTTGAAAAGCATGACATGAAATGTTTTAAGAATTGATATGATTTTGACTTTAAAACGAGAGGGCTATTTGTGTTGAAACATATTGAATACAATGGTTGAATGAGAAGAATGATGTGATATTGATGGATTGCAAGTCGGGTATGACGATACCCTACAGAATATGATATGTGATTGAATCAGATGAAATTTTAATGCATTGATTTTACATTAGATAGGTGGATGCCTGAAGAATGCGTTTGAGTGTAAGGGCTCATCGCTAGAAACCGTGTTTGCCGACATAGAAATTTGGTACCCTGCTTTGTGATCTTACGTACCTGACTTTATGTCATTCCTAAGTTGGGACTATGGTTAGGAGCCCTGCTTTGTGATTTTGTGCACTACCATCGGGTCGAGACACCCTACTGTGTTATCTTGTGTGTCTTCCCCTCACTTATACTCTAATCTAGGTGGAAACCAAGGTTTGACAGTTGGTTTAAATGTGAAATGTAGGGTATTCCACCTATCTCAGCTGCATTACATTATTGTTGGAAACAATTACATTACGCCAATGTGTTTTCAAATTATTTGATATCAAACTTCTTTATAATGGCTCTCAACTATATTTTGTAAAAATATTATGTTTTGTTTTGATATCTCTGCATACCAGTACTTTTGTACTGACCCCCTTCCTTCTTAGGTGTGGAGGCACAGTCTAGGGGTCCAGAAAATCAGTAGATTCCTCAGACAGATTTGCAGAATTACTTGGTGAGCCTTCTACATTTCAGAAGGCCTGATATCTAGCAGTTTCACTTATTATTTATTCGTTTTGGGTCTACTGGGGGCCTTGTCCCAGTTTTTAGATAGATATTTGTTTTAATCATGTAGTAGAGATTTCGCAGACGTTATAGAGATGTTGTGTTGAGATTGTGGGACATTATTCCCTGCTATTGATTTCATATGATTCTTGACCATGTTTCCGTAATATTGTTTATCTTCCGCATTTCTTTTGTCATATGAGTTATGTGCATGATTATCAGACAAATAGGGGTGTTTCGGGCCTTCATGGTTCAGAATGCTCATCATGGCCTGGGACCCATTTTGGGTCATGACATCCTACCAAAGCAGCCTCACCTTCTTAGAACCAACCGATGGGTGATCCACATTTTCTCCCATAAAAAGCTTCAAACAAGGGCCTATGAATATTAGAATAGTAATTGTTATTGTAGGTAAACTCGATCAATGAAAAGTGATCCTTCCAACTACCCTTGAAGTAAAGAACACATTCCCTTAACATATCCTCTAGGGTATGAATGATCCTCTCTGCCTGACCATCTGTTTGAGGGTGAAAAGCTGAACTGAGATGAACTTTGGTGCCAAGACCATTTTAAACGGCTTTCTAGAAGTGAGAGATAAACTGAGTACACCTATCTAAAATGATGAAGTTTCGTGTAATCTGACTAACTCTCTAATATATAGCTTAACATATTCTTCGGTTGAGAAGGATGTGTGAACTAGCAAGAAATGGGCTGATTTGGTTAATCTGTATACTTTAACCCAAATCGAATCATGTTGATGACGTAAATGAGGTAACCTTATCACAAAGTCCGTGTTTACCTTTTTCCACTTACAAGATGGAATACTAAACGCCTGTAAGGTGCCACCAGGCCTTTGGTGCTCTACTTTAACCTGTTGGTAGTTAGAACACTTAACCACAAATTCTGTAATATCTTTCTTTATATCACTACAGTAATAAACTTCCTACAAGTCTCGGTACATCTTAGTGGCTCCTGGGTTAATGGAGTAACATGCACCATGTGATTCTTCCATAATCCACTGCCTCAAACCATCACAACACAACACATATAGTATTTCTTGGTATCTCAATACACCATCTCCCCCATTGGAGAAAACCTCTACCTTTTGATCTCTAACTGACTCCTTCAGCCTAACCAAATTGGAGTCCTATCTTGCTTCTCCTTTAATTCAGAAACTAAACAATACTCAAAACTACTTTAGACCCAAACATTACCCTCAGCTAAGTCAACCAACACACAAAATCTAGCTAACTGTTGAACTTCCCAAACTAACTCTTTCTTATCATTCTCTATATAAGCATCACTACCTATAGACAGTCTTCGAAGGGCGCCTGCCATAATATTAGCCTTGCCCAGATGGTACAAAACACTTATGTCATAGTCTTTTAACAATTCAACCACCTTTTCTGATGAAGATTTAACTCTCTCTGCAAAAACACATATTGCAACCTTTTGTGGTTGGTGAACACATTAACATGCACCCCATAAATATAGTTCCTCCAGATTTTCAATGGAAACACAACAGTGGCCAACTTAAGATCATGGGTAAGGTAGTTCTTTTCATGAGGCTAATCTATCTAGAGGCATAGACTATGACCTTACCTTTATGCATCATAATACAACTCAGACCAACTATAGAAGCATCACAATAAACAACAAATCCATCTGTACCATCAGGTAATGTCAAAACTAGGACTGAAGTGAGTCGAGCCTTCAACTCCTGAAAACTCTTCTCACAAGAATCTGACCACTAAAAATTAACTTTTTTTAAGTCAATCTGGACATGGGGGACGCAATAGATTAAAATCCCTCAACAAACCGTCAATAATAGCCATCTAAACCCAAGAAACTCCAGATGTCTGATGGAGAGATTGGTCTAGGCCAGTTTCTTACTGCTTCGGTATTTTGGGGATAAACTCTAATGCTATCACCGAAAAAATATGACTGAGGAAAGCTACTGGCCTTATCCAAAATTCATACTTGATGAATTTGGCGAACAACTGGTAATCTCGATGTGTTTACAACATAATTCTATGATGGCCAGGCTTAGTGTCTTTGACTCGAACTAAATGATAAATACACCCTATTGATATCAACTTTCTGTCTTTAAAATAGGACATGAAAAGACACTTGGGAGATAATGAATTACCTTCCTACTCAAAGATTGGCTCATCAGGAAACTAAAACTTCACTACTTGACTGCAACAATCTATAGATGAATAACAGGAATAGAGCCCATCCATACCCAGACTAATGTAAAAGTCGATCATGTCTAACTCTATAAGGTCTACTAATATGATTTTATAAAGGATAGTTATAGGACACTTTCTATAGACTCGTTTGGCAACAACTGACTCACCCATTGGGTGGAGACTGAGAAGAGCTTAGAGAGTTTTTTAGGACCTGCCCCAAAATTTAATGCAACTAATGGGGTCATATGAGAGATATTTGACTCAGGGTCTAATACAAAATAAAAATCAGGATGAAAGACACAAAGCATACCAGTAACAATATCTGGTGAACTCTTTTGCTAAAGCATACAACCGATTCTGGCACTGACTGCCACCGGTACTGGATGACGTTCCCTAAGGAGAGACTGGGCAACCTAGAGTAGCTGGTGTAATAGTATCCTAAGTCTGGGGATGAACATCCCTGCTTCTTGCTTAGCATACAAACATTATTTGATTTCATGACCCAACTGACCATATCTATAAAAACCTTTTTATAACAACAAGAACTCACTAGGTTGATTCTTACCACAATTAACACATGCTGTAAAATTGGGCCTTCCACCCATACTATTCTAAAATTGGACATAGAAGTTATACCTCACTGCTCCTATTTGGTTCTAGGTGCGGGTGAACTGGCTGAAGATGGAACTAGCATTGATGAGCTACCCTAAAACTACAAATTATTTCCCCTTCCAAACCTTGTATGGCCATATTCAAATTGTTTGATTCTATCCTTCTTCTTTCTTCTCTCTCCTCTTTAAATTCTCTGCCTCAATCTTTTGATCATAAATCATCAGCCTAGAAAGATTCATATCCCCAATAAGCATGGCAGTACTACACTCCTTGATAACAAAACAGATACTCCACTAATAAATATACTCATACTCGGCAAGGGTCAGCCATCGTGTTAGGGGCATACTTAGACAACTGATTGAACTTTAGGAATTACTCTTTTACTATCATCAAGCCCTGCCTCAGGTTCATGAACTCCTCTATCTTAGCTTCACTCAATTAACATGGAAAAAACCTTCCTATAAATGCATCCTAAAACACCTACCAACTCTAAAGAGTTCCATTCTCACCTCTACCATTCTTTCACATAACCACCCAATCATACGCCATAGCTTTCTGCCTAGAGGATGCTAACTTTACACTCTCCTCCTTAGTAATATGAATAATTTAGGTGATCTTTCTCACCTCATCTAAGTACAGGTGTGGGTCCTTACCTGCTTTTAACCCAAAGAACTCAAGTGGATTCATTCTCATGAAGTCACGAATTTTGGCTGCAGTTAAATCACTATTCTACTGAAGTGGGACTGCAGCCTGATGGTTGCCCTAAACATTGGCAGTAACAGCTTGGGTCAATGCATGAAAGGCAGCCCATGGGATATATTCTCATTCAGAGGGTCTGTGGTCGATGGTGGTTGGTTACTATATCTGCGTGCATTAGCTCAGAAAAGAGGCATATTCAACTATCACGTAAGAGCAGGACTTAAAAGAAGATAAAGTCACTGTAAGCATGATAGATCATGAACTAAAGGGATGATTTCCTAAGACATGTCGTATCCTCTTGCTCATAAATGTGGCGCTCTTCACATCTATGATCAAGACTCTATGTAATGTGGTTTATCTGACTCCCTAGGACTCTTTAAACCTTAGGCTCTAATACCAAGTTTGTAATGCCCCAAAAACGTACCCCGAACGTCACATGGTGCACAAAATTATGAGTAGTCTCAAGCTAATCCTATAAGGTTTGTACTAAATCTGAAACTCTTAATAAAGTGATTTGTGCATGAAAAAATACTAAAATACTGAATACTATTAGAACTGAACTAGATTTAATTGAACATATTGTCTGATAAAATTTAATTTAAAAGTCCAAACAACTAACACTGGAAAATCTAAAATGTAACTAACAACCGGACAAGATTTTACTTCTACTAACTTGAGAGTCACTGGGACAAACCCCCAGCTGACTCAAACTGAACTAAAAATAACTAATCAAATACTGCATAAAGCTAAAAATCTAAATATCTGGTTCCTCAGACTATGAGGACTCACCAACTATCGGGATATAGATAGAGATGCTCGCGGTCAATCATGCTACTGGAACTGGGCACTTGAACCTACATTATTAAACAATCTAGCACATAGATGTATATGTGGATCAGTACTTTTGAAATGTACTGAGCATGTGGAGGTGAATGCATAAGTAAAAAAATAATGCAATATTCAAACAAACTTTCAAAACTTCATGCTAAGTGTATGTGACCCATCTTGGCTTGAATAATAAAACTGTCAAATCGTAAGTTAAAAGTAGTAAAGCATAAAAGTTATTCTTGTGAGCCACCACACTTAATTATATGAAGTTGTACTTTTATTCTGTTTTAAAATCATGCAAGCTAAGTGTAGAAGAGCTCACCTTTATCTTCTATAAACCGAAGTTGGAATCTCATGGAAAATGTCTTTATATAAAACAATATCTATATAAAATTGTGAGTCTCTATACTTATTTTCTATAAGTTGTTCTGTTATTCTGATTTAGTACTTAGGAACTCTGGGAGGTTTTTATAATCGACATAAATCATTCAAGCTATCATGGAGTCCAACTTCTTGTTCCCCTATAGGGAAAACCTCATGATGGGGAGAGGTGTCATACTCATGTTAAGGAGTATAACCTTATCTTAAGTGATCACTGACTTAGCCCACTATGAACACTTAATCATAATCCTATGGTGGCATGTATATCTAGGGAATGAGACCTTAGAAACATACCCAACTTGGTTCTAAATACTACTCCCATGCTTTCGCTCAGACTTTAGGAAATCCACTTTAAAATAGCACAAGGGTTTATAATGAAAACGAATTATGCTTCCCATTTTTTTAATCTCAAACTATATAAACAATGTGGATTCCTTATCTAAGCTTAGATCAAAAGATCAATTTCTTTCTTAAATCTTGGTAAACACTTATAAAGGAGACTTAAAATTATAATCTTCTTGAAATATCAATACTTAGACTTAGGACTTAAAATCTTGTAACACCAAACTTAGGAAGGAGTCCCATATCAACAAAACACAGGAGGGATGCTGGGTATATAAATAACAAAGCCTTACTCCCTAGTGACTCATTTTAAAGTCGTGCGGGCGTGGGACCAGATCGAATAATATCACTAGTAGGTTGGGGAGTTAGAGTGGTCTCTCAGGCCTTGATGGTTTGGGATGCCCATCGAGGCCAGGGCCCCTGCGCAGGTCATGACAGAATAGTATCAAAGCCGCTTGTATGTTAGCCTTGTCGATGTGGGCCAGATTTCAAATTGAGCGTAGAAAAATCCCGATAAGGCGGGGTAAACCTCAGTCCTGAGTGTAGGCAAATCCTATTTGTTGGGGCAAACCTCAGCGAGGATGCTAAGTCCATAAGGGGGGTGTATGTAACAGCCCAAATTAGGAAAGAGTCCCACACCGGCAAAACATATGAGGGATGTTGGGTATATAAGTAAGAAAGTCTTACTCCCTAGTGACACGTTTTAAAGCCGTGCGTACCTGGGCCCAGAGCGGATAATATCACTAGTGGGTTGGGGAGTTAGAGGGGTCTCTCAGGCCTTGATGGTTTGGGAAGCCCATCACGACCAGGGCCTCGGCTCGAGTTGTGACAAACCTATACTTTAAATCCATGCAAATTCATAGAAAAACTTCTTGGTCAATATAATTTTTGAAATACTTCAGCAATATCAAGACAATGAAATCAAGAATCACAATTTAAAATTCAATTGGAAATAAGCAAAATCCTATCACACACATAAATATATGAAAAGAGATATGCAATTCAACATTTAAATCACATGTATCATTATAATCATCAAATAATGATAATTGGGTATAAACCCTAATTTACAAAATATGAAATCATAAATAAAGATCAAGTTTTAGGAACAAGGATGAAAGGAGTATCCTTGATCATAAACCAACATACCTTAATTGATGAGCTCTTGGAGAAATCCTTGTTTTTTTGAGAGAAAAATCTTGAATTGTTGTTCTTGGGAAAAGGAGAGTGTTCTTACATGAGTTTATTTGAAGAAGATGGACAAACAATGCCCTTTTGGGTATTATAATTCGTGCTATGGACGTTTGGGATTGAGGGGAAAGGACCAAATTATCCTTAACCCTTAAGAAGCTAAAATTATGGGGGAATAGACCCCGCGGTTCCACCCCTAATTGGGTCGAGCAACCCTCGTGACGCGACCCCTAGTCGGGTTGAATAGCCATCAAGGCGCTGGGCTATCATGATCCCTTACGGCCTCACAGGAAAAATGGCATATCTTTTCACTCAGCTATCGGATTAAGGAGAAATTGGCATAGTTGGAAAGTTAATTCGATTATCTATAATTTTCTAGGTCTTAAACTGAAAAATCCCATATATAGATAAATTTATACTCATTCAAGTCTTACCCTTGGAAAATCAAACACCAAAACATGGTCGATTCAAAAGCTCTTAGCTCGCCTTGCTCTAAGTGACTCTTATGAACATGTTTCATACATCACAAGCTCTCCTCTCACTAGGATAATGAACAGGATACATGCATTAAAATATAAATTACGGGATTAAAGGTTACACACGCAGGAACAACGATTGATTATTTAGCTTAGAAACATGCGAGGTTTTACATTGGCGAACGGTCGGTGGCTTTGGAAAGAATACTCGAAGGGATTTAGGTTGACATAGTAGACCACATAACTCTTTATATCCTAGGATAAATGGTCACTGAAAGTTGACCCAAACAAAATATAACACCACACATTTTTGGGCTAGACTTTGAAGCATCATTATTACTAGTGTAAACTCTTATACCATGACTTTATTTTGAATATACATTTCATGATATTTATACTAGTGTGTGAAGTTATTTTTTGGTGAAATATATTCTTAAGAATTATTTAGAACAAAGTTGAGCTAAGAACCTTTGATTCATCCAAAGTTTGGTATTCGATTCTACCAGGATCAACTTTAAACATGTATAACTTTTGATATACATTGATTTTTCCATCTCAAGACTCCCAAATTGTATATAATTTAGTTAGCTTTCCAACGATACCAATTTTTCCTTAATTTGATACCTAAGCGAAAAGTTATAGCAATTTTCATGAGAGAGGCAGCGAGGGTGTACGATTAGCCCACGGTGCATGCTCTATCGCCCACCCTTATTTTACAGCTTTTGATTCAGAATTTTTAAGGGAAAATGGGTCATTTTACCGCACCCCATTTGTCCATAACACATAATTAAATCCCCAAAGGAGCATTATTTGCCACTTTATTCATAATTTCTCTCCGAGAAAGCCTTCCTCTCCAACAACAAACCCTAACCTCCTCCAAAGAACTTCAACTTTAAGTTATATTCACTTCAAGATAAACAAGAATCTAAGTTCTTTAGTCCAATATTTCCATGAAAAGCTTTTAAGATCATCTCCAAGGCTTTCAAGGTCAAGCTTTCTCCATCAAATCAAGCCTATTAAGGTATGTGGGATTATGAAAAAGGGTATGCTTTCACCCTTGTGCCCAAATTACAAGATTTTAAGATTTTATTTAATTGTTTTGAAGTAGGTTACATACCCAAGTATGTATATTCTTGAAGCATCTGATTTTCGTGAGATTTAAAGTTTTAAGTATATTAAGAAGTGCTTATGTTTTTTTTCTAACTTATTAAATTTATATTATGAATGAGATTGCACTATCTTGTCTTGTATTGTTGAAGTATTTAAAGAATTATATTAAATACGAAGCTTTAGTATGCACTACCATGAGTTTATAGCATAAATTTTAAGCCCTGAGTTTAAGTGTTGAGATTTCAAGAAGTTTTTGCTTTTAATCATTCTATGATAAGTTTTTTCAAGATTTAAAACAAGAATTGATCTTTTGATCCTCAGTTAAGAGATAGAATCCACATTTATTTATTTTGATTACAATTTAAAGAAAAGAGGAGCATAACTGGTTTTCATTATAAACTCTTATGCCATTTTAAGGAGAATTTCTAAAAGAGAGAGCATATAAGTAATATGAGAGTAGTATTTAGCACCGAGTTGGGTATGAGACCAAGGTAACATGCCCCCAAAAAATGTGCCACCATAGGATTAAGTCCTAATATGTGTTTAGCATAGTGATCACTTTAGCTTAGGTTCTATTTCAATGACAAGGGTAGGACAACCCTACCAACATGGATGCGAGATGTTGAACTCCATGATATCTCAAATGGTTTATGTTGGTTAGAAGAACCTCGTAAAATAAAGAGTAACAGTACAACTTTTAGAACAAAGTGTTATGGCTCACAAAGATTATGCAGTATGTTTTATTATTCAGGATTGATTTTACAGAATTTCTTTTATTCAAGCCCAAGGTGAGTCATTTACAATTTGCATGCATTGTTTAAAGGCTTATATGTACATTAAGTTATTATTTTTATTAGTGTTTGTGACTCGAATTTTATTGATCCGGCCCTAAAAAGATTGCGGTGCAACCCATGTTTATGATTTTTCATGGGTTCTGTGGTGGTAGCGTAGGGATCGGGTATATAGGCCTAATACCAAAGCCCACCATTAATCTTGTTGGGTATGCGGGGGCGAAACCCCAACGGTATGGACCTGTATGTTTTTGGGCCTAAGACCTATTTGTATGCATGTATTAAATAAGTGAGTTTAGTGGGCTGTTTTGGCTTGTTATTATATACACTAATTTGAGACTATCGTCTCCATATTGTACTCCTGTCCATTATAGTGAATTCCTTTATCTGTGCCCGTGGTTTTTCCGCAAGGATTTCCACGTAAATATGTGTGTTCTTGTTTTTCCTTTTGCTTGTGGTTTGCTTGTTATGTCCGATTCATAACAGTTTTTACTTATGCATTCACCCTCACATACTCAGTACATTCCAGAAGTACTGATCCATATATATGTCTATGTGCTACATTGTCTCATAATGTAAGTGCTCGTTGTAGCCCACCCATCATAATCAGACAGTTTGCAGCTTCAGGTGACAAGTCCTTCTGATTTGAAAGATCGAGTCAATCATAGTTTGAGTAGCAACTGGTTTACTTTATTCCGTCGTATTGATTTAGGATAGCTGGGTCATGTTCTGGCTACCTATAGTAAATACTAGTAGAGGCTTCATAAACAGTTAGTAGAATTAATGTATTTGATTTCTGTTTTGTTTTGTGTAACCAGAGTTGTAATCGTTTTAATAGTTTTGTTTTGAAGATGTTCAGCTAAAAACATTTCTTCTGATTATTACTTCAAGTTTTATGTATTTCCTTCAGTTGCTCACGAGTTAGGACAGTACAAAGGTTAGCTTAGGATCACTTGTGGTCCTAAGCACCGTGGGGTAGTCTCGGTGGGTTACACAAAATCATCAACTAAAAGTCAATCAAAAATAAAGTGCTCAACTTAACTTTTGAGCTAGGAGATTTTTATGACAAATATTCATCTCCAAGGATGTTCTCACACTATGGAAATGTTATTCACACTTATATCTAAATAGAAACCATAGAGTTCAGATCTATATACTTCGAAAAGATGGTTCAACTTTAGCCCGAAAAAGCAGGGTGTTATAAAAACTGAAAAGTTCTAAGAATTGAAAGTTCACATGAAAAATGTCTGTATTGAATATGAAGTCTAGGGAGTCATTGCTGAAACTAAACACACACTAAATTTAAGATTAAAACAGCCAAGATAAAAAATTGAAAAATACTAAGGTTTGAAACTTCATGTGCAAACCTCGGGAGAGAATATGCATTGGAAACTAAAAAAGAAAGAGTGATACATGATGTACCGTGTGTCGTTGCTCAAACTTAAAAACACTAAATTCAAGACAAAAATGGCCAAGATAAAAAACTAAAAAGCACTATGCATTGAAAGTTCACGTGAAAAACGTCTTGATTGAATATGTGTTGGAAAGTAAAAAAGAAAAAGTAGTACATAATGTCTAGCGTGTCATTGCTTAAACTAAAAAAGCATATAATTCAAGACTAAAATGGCCAAGATAAAAACTAAAAAGCACTAAGCTTTGAAAGTTCACGTGCAAACCTTGGGACTGAATATGCATTGAAAACTATAAAAGAAAAAGTGATACATGATGTCTAGCGTGTCGTTGCTCAAATTAAAAAAACACTAAATTCAAGAATAAAATGACCAAGATAAAAAATGAAAAAATACTAAGCATTCAAAATTCACGCGAAAAACATCGGTATTGAATATGCGTTGGAAACTAAAAAAGTAAAAGTAATACAAGATGTCTAGTGTGTCGTTGCTCAAACTAAAAAGGCACTAAACTCAAGGCTAAATCAACCAACATAAAAAAATTGTAATGTACTAAGCATCGAAAGTTCACGTGACAAACCTTGGGATTGAATATGCATTGAAAACTAAAAAGGAAAAGTAATACATGATGTCTAGCGCGTCGTTGCTCAAACTAAAAATGCACTAAATTTATGACTAAAACAGCCAAGATAAAAAAATTGAAAAGCACTAAGTTTTGAAAGTTCATGTGCAAACCTAGGGACTGGATATGGATTGAAAACTAAAAAAGAAAAAGTGATATATGATAATAGCATGTTGTTTCTCAATCTAAAAAGGCACTAAATTGGAAACAAAAACGGCCACAGTAAAAAAAATTGAAAAGAACTAAGCATTGAAATTTCACATTATAAACGTCGGGATTGAATATGCGTTGGAAACTAAAAAGGGAAAATTAATACATGATGTCTAGCGTGTCGTTGCTCAAACTAAAAAATCACTAAATTAAAGACTAAAATGGCCATGATAAAAAACTAAAAAGCACTAAGAATTGAAAGTTTACATGAAAAATGTCTGGATTGAATATGCATTGGAAACTAAAAAGGAAAAACTGATACATGTTATCTAGCGTGTCGTTGTTCAAAATAAAAAAATACTAAATTCAAAACTAAAATGACCACAATAAATAATTAAAAAGAACAAAGCATTGAAAGTTCACGTGAAAAATGTCGAGATTAAATATGCATTAGAAAATAAATAAGAAAAAATAATAAATGATGTTTAGCGTGTCGTTACTCAAACTAAAAAAACACTAAATTAAAGACTAAAATGGCCAAGATAAAAAAATTGAAAAACACAAAGCATTGAAAGTTCACGTGTAAAACATTTGGATTGAATATACATTGGAACCTAAAAAAGAAAAAGTAATACATGATGTCAAGCGTATCGTTGCTCAAACTAAAATAAAACACTAAATTCAAGACTAAAACTGCCAAGATAGAAAAAAAAAAACACTAAACTTTGAAAGTTCACGTGCAAACCCCGGGACTGAATATGCATTGAAAACTAAAAAAGGTGATATGTGATATGTAGCGTGTCATTGCTCAAATTAAAAAAGCACTAAATTCAAGACTAAAATGGTCAAGATAATTTTTTTAAAAGAAATAACCTTTGAAAGTTCACGTGCAAACCTTTGGCCTGAATATGCATTGGAAACTAAAAAAGAAAAAGTGATACATGATGTCTAGCGTGTTGTTGCTCAAACTAAAACAACACTAAATTCAAGATTAAAACGCCAAGATAATTAACTGAAAGGCACTAAGCATTGAAAGTTCACGTGAAAACAACAGGATTCAATAGGCAGTGGTAACTAAAAAAGAAAAAGTGGTACATGATGTCTAGCGTGTCATTTCTCAAACTAAAAAAGCACTAAATTCAAGACTAAAACGGACTAGATAAAAAGCTGAAAAACACTAAGTATTGAAAGTTCACATGAAAAATGTCGTGATTGAATGTGTGTTAGAAACTAAAAAAGGAAAAGTAATAGATGATGTCTTCCGTATCGCTGGTCAAACTAAAAAAGCACTAAATTCAAGACTAAAACAGACAAGACAAAAAAAGTGAAAAGCACTAAGCTTTGAAATTTCACGTTCAAACCTCGGGACTGAATATGCATTGAAAACTAAAAAAGAAAAAGTGATGAATGATGTCTAGTGTGTCATTGCTCAAACTTAAAAAACACTAAATTCAAGACTAAAATGCCAAAACAAAAAAAAGTGAAAAGCACTAAGCATTGAAAGTTCATGTGAAATACGATAGGATTGAATATGTGTTTGAAACTTTAAAAAAGTGATACATTATTTCTAGCGTGTCGTTGCTCAAACTAAAAAAGTATAAATTCAAGACAAATTGTTCGAGATAAAAAACTGAAAAGCCATAAACTTTGAAAGTTCATGTGCAAACCTCGAGACTGAATATGCATAGGAAACTAAAAAAAAACGGATACATGATGTCTAGAATGTCATTGCTCATACTAAAAAACCACTAAATTCAAGACTAAAACGATCAAGATAAAAATCTGAAAAGAACTAAGTATATAACGTTCGCGTGAAAAACCTCGGGATTGAATATGCAGTGAAAACTAATAAAGAAAAAGTGATACATGATGTTTAGCGTGTCATTTCTCAAAGTAAAAAAGCACTAAATTCAAGACTAAAACGGTCAAGATAAAAAATCGAAAAGCACTAACCATTGAAAGTTCACGTGAAAAACGTAGGGATTGAATATGCTTTGAAATATAATAAAGGAAAAGTTATAAATGATGCCTAGCGTGTCGTTACTCAAACTAAAAAACACTAAATTCAAGACTAAAATGGATAAAATAAAAAAACTGAAAAGTACTAAGCTTTGAAAGTTCATGTACAAACCTCGGGACTGAATATGCACTGGAAACTAAAAAAGAATAAGTGATACATGATTTTTAGAGTTTCGTTGCTCAAACTAAAAACCACTAAATTCAAGACTAAAATGCCAAGATAAAAAATTAAAAACAACTAAGCATTGAAAGTTCACGTGAAAAATATTGGGATTGAATATGCATTAGAAACTAAAAAAGAAAAAGTAATACATGATGTCTATCGTGTCGTTGTTCAGACTAAAAAAACACTAAATTCAAAACAAAAATGGTCATGATAAAAAACTTAAAAGCACCAAGCTTTGAAAGTTCACGTGCAAACCTTGGGACTAAATATTAATTGGAAACTAATAAAGAAAAAGTGATACATGATGTCAAGCATATCGTTGCTCGAAATAAAAAAGCACTAAATTCATGACAAAAACAACAAAAATTGAAAACTTAAAACCACTAAATTCATGAAAGAAATGACCAAAATCGAAAACTGAAAAATACTAAATGCAAGACAAAAACGACCAAAATCGAAAACTAAAAAAAGCACTAAATTCAAGCAGAAGAGGCCAAAATAAGAATTGAAGAGGCACTAAATTCAATATAGAAATCACCAAAATCAAATACTAAAAAGGCACTAAATTTAAGACAGAAATGACCAAAATTGAAAAATGAAAAAACACTAAATTCAAGATAGGAACAATGAAGATTGAACAATCTAAAAACACTAAAATAAAGCCAGAAACAACCAAAATTGAAAATCGAAAAAGCAATAAATTCAAGCCAGAAACAACCAAAATTGAAATTGGAAAAGACACTAAATTCAAGTAAGAAATGACCAAAATCAAAAACTGAAAAATACTAAATTCAAGATAGAAACGACCAAAATTGAAAACTGAAAAAGCACTAAATGCAAGACAAAGATGACCAAAATAAAAAATTGAAAAGACACTAAATTCAAGACAGAAAAGATCAAAACCGATGACTGAAAAGTTTCTAAATTTACGACAGAACGACCAAAATCGAAAAATTAAAAGGTACTAAATTCAAGATAGCAACGACCCAAATCAAAACTGAAATGGCACTAAATACAAGATAGAAACGACCAAAATAAAAAATTGATATGGCACTAAATTCAAGACAGAAATGACCAAAATTGAAAATGAAAAAGGACTAAATTTAAGACAAAAACGATCAAAATTGAAAGCCAAGAAAATACTAAATTCAAGAAAGAAACAACCAAAATTGAAAACTAAAAAATCACGAAATTCAAGATAGAAACAACAAAATTTGTAAACTGAATAAACACTAAATTCAAGAGAGAAATGACCAAAATCGAAAACTAAAAAAGTACTAAATTAAAGACAGAAATGAACAATATTGAAGACTAAAAAGACACTAAACTCAAGATAGAAACGACCAAGATAAAAAACAAAAAAGCACTACATTCAAGACTAAAATAGCCAAGATAAAAAACTGAAAAACACTAAGCATTGAAAGTACACGTGAAAAACGTCGGAAATTAATATGCGGTGCAAACTTAAAAATGAAAAGTTATACATGATGTCTAGTGTGTCGTTGCTCAAACTAAAAATGCACTAAATTCAAGACTAAAACAGCCAAGCTAAAAAACTGAAAAGAACTAAGTATTGAAAGTTCACGTGCAAACCTCGGGACTGAAAATGCATTAAAAAATAAAAAAGAAAAAGTGATACATGATGTCCAGTGTGTCGTTGCCCAAATTAAAAAAAAGCATTAAATTTAATACTAATACGGCCAAGATAAAAAAATAAAAAAGCACTAACTATTAAAAGTTCACGTAAAAATGTTTGGATTGAATATGCGTTAGAAACTAAAAAAGAAAAACTGATAAATGATGTCTATATTGCCGTTACTCAAACTAAAAAAGCACTAAATTCAAAACTAAAACTGCCAAAATAATAAACTGAAAAGCACTAAGCATTGAAAGTTCACGTAAAAAACATCGGGATTGAATATGTGTTGGAAACTAAAAAAGAAAAACTAATACATGATTTCTACTGTGTCATTACTCAAACTAAAAAAGAGCTAAATTCAAGATTAATACGGCCAAGACTAAAAAATTTGAAAAACACTAAGTATTGAAATTTCACATGAAAAATATTCGGATTGAACATGCAATAGAAAGTAAAAAAAAGAAAAAAGTAATACATGATGTCTAGCATATCATTGCTAAAAAAAATACTTAATTCAAGACCAAAATGGTCAAGATAAAAAAATGAAAAGTACTGAACTTTGAAAGTTCACGTGCAAACCTCAGGACTGAATATGCATTGGATACTAAAAAAAAATGATACATGATGTTTAGCATGTTGTTTTCCAAAATAAAAATACACTCAATTCTAGAAAAAAATGATCAATTTAAGAATCTGAAAAGCACTAAGCTTTGAAAGTTCACGTGCAAACCTTGGAACTGAATATGATTGGAGACTAAAAAAGAAAAAGCGATACACGTCTATCATGTCTTTGCTCAAACTAAAAAAATCATAAATTGAAGACTAAAATAGAAAACTAAAAACCACTATGCATTAAAGTTCACGTTGAAAACCTCGGGATTGAATATCAAGTGGAAACTAAAAAAGAAAATGTGTTATATGATTTTTAGCCTGTTGTTTCTCAAACTAAAAAATTACTAAATTTAAGACTAAAAGGGCCAAGATAAAAAACTAAAACCACTAGGCATTGTAAATTGTAACACCCCACATTTTTGGGTTAGAATTCAAACCGTTGTTTGAAGTATGCAGACTAAAACTCAATGCTTTTATGTCTATTTTTGTGTGATTATCACTTCTATAGTGTGAAAATGTCCTTTTATATAAGTCGAGGTCAAAAAAATATCCAAACTCAAGGACTACTTGAGAACACTTTATTGATTAAGTTCTACCGAAAAAATCAGCTTGGGTCAACTTTAAATAACAATTACTCCTTGCACCTAATGAGTTGTGTGTCCTACCCTATATCAAATGGAGTATCTTTGAATCCTCTTTTCAATGCATTTGGATTCACCTTACTCCGATATCAGAGTCAAAAATTATGATCGCATACTCTTTTCTTGAGCTATGATGTTTCATATCATAGGTTTGGACGCTCAAGTTCTCAACCATACCTAGCTATCCCAGCGCACCAGTAGCAGCAACAGTGGTGAGTCCTCATGTTTCAAGGATTAGTTATGTTTATTTCAATTTCTCAGTTTCAACAGATAGTTGAATTTAGTTGGGGGCTTGTCTGATCAACTCCTCAGTTATTCAGTTAGAGGCTTTCAGACTAGTAAAGACAGTTAGTAAGTTCTTCGTATGTTTTCAGACAGTAACATCATATTTCGGTATTGATTACAATTTTTAAGACCTTATGGAGTTTCGGTTAAATTCCGTGCATGTTTTTTTTGTTACATTATTCGGTGCTCACAGCAGGTACCATTTCATGGGTTAACTTGTGGTCTTTCGGGACCGTAAGCACCGTGTGCTGACCAAGGCGTACTTTTGGGTCATTACAAAATTTCACATATAAATTTCTAGTTTGAATATGCACCATAAACAAAAAAAGAAAAAGAAAAAGTAATACATGATGTCTAGCATTTCGTTGGTCAAACTAAAAAAGCACTAAAGTCAAGACTAAAATGGCCAAGTAAAAAAAACTGAAAAGCACTAAGCATTGAAAGTTCATGTGAAAAAATATTGGGATTGAATATGCATTAGAAACTAAAAAAGAAAAAGTACTAAATGTTGTCTAGCGTATCGTTGCTCAAATTAAAAATACACAAAATTCAAGACTAAAACGGCCAAATAAAAAACTGAAAAGCACTTAATTTTGAAAGTTCACGTGCAAACCTTGAGACTGAATATTCATTGAAAACTAAAAAAAAGTGATACGTGATGTCTAGCGTGTCATTGCTCAAACTACAAATGCATTAAATCCAAGACTAAAATGATCAAGATAAAAAACTGAAAAACACAAAGCCTTGAAAGTTCACGTGCAAATCTCAGGAATAAATATGCATTGAAACAATAAAAGAAAAAGTGATACATGATGTCTAGAATGTCGTTGCTCAAACTAATAACACATTGAATTCAAGACTAAAATGGTCAAGATAAATAACTTAAAACCTCTAAGCATTAAAAGTTCAGGTGAAAAACCTCGGGATTGAAAATCCATTGGAAGCTAAAAAAGAAAAAGTGATACATTATGTCAAGCATATCATCTCTCAAATGAAAAAAAATACTAAACTCAAGACCAAAATGGTCGAGATAAAGAACTAAAAGTACTAAGCATTGAAAGTTCACATAAAAAAAATAGCGATTTAATTTGCGTCGAAAACTTAAAAAGAAAAAGTAATACATGATGTCTAGAATGTCGTTGGTCAAACTAAAAAAGCACTAAATTCAAGATGAAAATGGTCAATACAAATAAATGAAAAGCACTAAGCTTTGAAAGTTCACCTGCAAACCTCGGGACTGAACATGCATTGAAAAATACAAAAAAAAAGTGATACATGATGTATAGCGTGACGTTGCTCAAACCAAAAGAGCACTAAATTCAAGACTAAAATGCCAATATAATTAACTAAAAAGCACTATGCATTGATAGTTCACATGAAAAACGACGGTATTTAATATGCATTGGAAAGTAAAAAAGGAAAAGTAATTTATGATTTGTATTGTGTCGTTGCTCAAACTAAAAAAACATTAAATTCAAGACTTAAACGGTCAAGATAAAAACTGAAAAGCACCATTGAGAGGTGATGTGGAAACCTCAGGATTGAATATGCGTTGGAAACTAATAAAGATAAAGTGATACATGATGTCTAGAGTGTATTTGCTCAAATTAAAAAAAGTACTTAATTCATGAAAAAAAATATCAAAATTGAAATAAATGAATAAAATTAGCAACTGTAATACTAGGTGACATATTAAAAGACTTGAACTCTATTAGATTCTTTTCTTTTTTTCTTCAGTTACGACCTCGAAAAGATGCCCTTCAACCACGTGCTCTTCCACTTTGTATCTTTGCTCAACATCCAAGACTCCCACTTGGAGTTGTTCAAATTTGTCCCCGTTCAGCCATTTCTAAAATAGGAATCAAGAAACAATAAAATGATTGATCCACTCAATGTGACATCTTATGTCACAATTTTCGTAGAAGGCAAAATCTGTTTAAAAAATTTAAGAACTAATTAAGACAAGAATTGTAGCAAGTCTAATTTATAAACTTATTTAATCCACTTTAATGAATAATGACAAAAGATAACATGAATAAAAAATACCATTGTCCATTTCTACTACAAATATATCAAGTTCATTGAATTATTCTAAACACTTGTTCTTAAATAAAATGAACAGTAATGGAACTATTCGTGGAAATATAAATTATAGTGCTAAAATTAGTTGCACAATTTTCTAGGCACTATTTTCTAGAAAAACACTTTTCTAGGCATTTATCGTATACAACACCCAAAAGAAAAAGTTAAGAATCCTCTCTTTATTTATCATTAGTGACAAAGAAAAGAAATGCACAGTTCATCTTCATCTTTATTTCATTTCCTTCAAGAAACAAACTTCCCTGGACCTTCTTCATTTCCTTCTTATTAATATTTTTTTTAAAACTCAATTTCTTTCACTGATCTATGGAGAAACGAAAAAGAATATCAAATCTAAAGCGTACTTATAGCACAGCTTATCACAAATCACAAGTTAGATATTTCGATTTACGTCGGGTTCATATTCCTCGATCTTGTTCTAGACATCTTTGTTCATTGACGGGTATGTACAGAATTCTTAACGATTAATTTTATGAATTTTCACACTAATTTAAAAATAGATAAAAAAATCAGTGATTTATATTAAGAAATTACTATTCAAAGATGGAGCATTTAAACCTATCTCTGGTGCCATTGATAGAAAATTATGAAGCAAAAAAGTGTGTACCTTCATATTTGTGCAACAAATGGAATTGATTTTGCTATAGAAAGAATCTGTCCCTAGTTTGCTTTGAATCTCTTGGAATCAAAGTGTGATTATCAAAAACTAAATGTCCTTTTTATTGGTGTTGTTGTTAATTGGAGAGTCAAATTTTGTGTTGCCAAAATACTGATATAAGTTTTCTCCTTTTATCTTCCGTCATTTCCTGATGAAGAAGCACAATGATATATAGTGAAATATTCAGTAGATTTGGAGGTTACATTGTAACTATTCCCCCCAATTTTTTCAATAAGACTATCCATTAATCTTAATTATTTCTCTCTTAGAAACAGATCAGATCGTTGGGTCGGGTCGGTACACATGGACGATTCATGACAGAAAAAAATCTAACAATTTATAATAAAGATAAAAATAAAAATATTAATTTTGTGTATTCCTTAATTCTCAACAATATCTTAACTTCTTACTAGAAATAAATTTACAATTTATCATGTTCTTTGTTTATTTTACTTATGATCCTTTCAAACTAAAAAAGATTGTTGATTCTAATATTGAGCACATACATGTACCTACTGCTCTTCATGAATCCTAGTAGTCATTTGGTAGGATGGATAAAGAATAATAAGTCCATTCATGTAACACCCCATATTTCGAGCGAGAATGAAAATCGTCATTTCTATGCGTAGATGATCCAAAAGATATAAATCCTATGCAAATTTGGCATGCTAATAAATTATGTAGTTTGGGAACCTATTTGAGCATGAATTGAGATCATATAGGTTCCCAAACTCAAGGACGAGTTGAAAGCTTTCCTATCGTACGAGTTTGAGTGAGCTTCGAAACTAGGGTCAACTTCAATTGACCATAACTCTTTGTATATAATGAATTAGAGGGATACTATATATCAAATGAAAGCTCTTCAAATTATCTTTCCAACGATACCAATTTTCTTAAAATCCGATATCCGACCGAAAAGTTATGGCCATTTTCGTGATTGAGATAGTAGCATCGCGTGATTAGCGTGCGATGAATGCTCTGTCACACGCACTCAATTTTTCGGTTCTGTTTTCACATTTTTAAAGGCAAAAATGGTATTTTACACCCCTTATTCAGCCATAACACGGGCTTAAATCCCCCAAACACCAAAATAACATTATTTTCTCTCAAAATCATCAAGAACACTCTCTAGGGTTTCAAACTAAAAACCCAAATAACTCAAGATTCAACCGTGGGTTTTCAAAACTGATTGAAGATTCGTAATCCCCAAACCGTAGGCTTCAAGAATCATCCATCAAATTTCTAATTTGAGGGACGTGTGCTTTATCCTAAAACTACATGGGCTTGTTGAAAACACTCAATTATGATTTAAATATCATCAACCATGAATTTGTAAAGGTGTTTTGAAATCCATGATTTTATTATGCTTTATGCATGTTTAATAATATTGTTGTTTTGGCCTTTATTCCTTATCCTCTTAAATTAATTTACGCATCTAAGAATATGTATGAAACTTGAAATTGAAGATTTGTTTCAGAGCACAAATAATGAAAATCCCTCTCTTGTGATAACCTTATGTTTATGATCTTATGGTGATTGATTGAAATGCATGATTTATGGCTTGAAAATAGTTTACTCAAATACCATAGTATTTTGAGCATGATTTAGAGATTTAAGAGAGGGAGTTCCTTGATGTAAATATATTTTGTTAAAAGAGAAAGATTTGCATGAGATTAAGAGTTTTGACATAGCCAACTTGCATTATTGAAAGTTTGACAAAGATCGTTGCTTACATGTGTTTACATGAGTTTTAGAGAAAGAGTTATTTGAAATGATTTATTGATATGGTGGTTTCGAATTTATGTTTTGAAAACAGAGATTGTAATACGCTAATATTGGCTCAGAGATGTGACTTGCAAGTCAATGGTATGATGATACCATAAGTATGTATGCCATAACAGAGTATGTTTTCAGAATATGTTTTCAGAGAATGCATGTTTTAAAGAATTAAAAATGGGCTTAAAGAGGGTTAGGTGATTACCCGAAGAAGGCTTGAGTTCTAGTAACTCTTAGCCTAAAACTGTGATTAGCTAATCCGGGTATATTATTTATATGCTGGCGATGGCCGTGTGGCATAGCAGAGTCAGAGACTCCAACCCTTGAGGCACACTTGGGTTGGGGGCTTCCCCGCCGAGTCAATGGTGGAATACATATAGCCCATGGAATTTTAGAGTTATAGGATATACCACCTAGCACAAAGATAAAACAAATAGTGTCGTAGAGTTCAGATGATTTTTTAGAGTCTTTCGAAAATGCCCCTGTGATTCCTTACCGTATGATATGTTTATGAACTATTTTAAATTGCTCTTATATATGTTAAATGTAAATTATTATTTTGGATTTGCTCTGCATAGCAGTACAATTGTATAGACCCCTACCTCCCAGGTTCAGATACTCAGTCTAGGGGGCCCGCTAATCAGTAAAGTATCCAGAGAGAAGTGATCCGTAAAGTGGTGAGACCTTTTTATTCCAGAAGTCCTATTATTTCAGATTATGTTATTCCTTTGTTTTGGTCTACTGGGGGCCTTGTCCCAGCTTTTCAGACAGTTGTCTTTAGATCATGTAGTAGAGATTTTGCAGACTGTTCCAGATGTGGTTTAGTTTATTTTGTATTTCATTCCTTATTGTTACGCTGAATCCAGAGTATGACCATGTTTCCGTATTAGATTATAATTTTGCATTTTATTTTATTATATGAATGTTGTGTATGATTACTAGATCAGATAGAGTAGGACATCCGGCCCTCTATGGTTCGGGATGTTTATCATGGAAAGGACCTAGTTCGGGTTGTGACAAACTTGGTATCAGGGTACGGTTCATGATCCCAGGGTGTCTGCAAAATTACGTTGGGTAGAGTCTTGTTTATGTGTATGTAGCGCACCATACTTATAAGTAGGAGGCTACTAGGCATTTAGGAGTGTCTCTCTTTCTTTATATTCTTGTTCGTGCTATGGAGTCAGAATGTTCCTCTTACATACTCTAATTCATGCTATCGTGCCGCCCATACGGAAGTAAAGTCATTCTAATTTTTTCCTTACTTTGATATGCTAAGGTATGTCTCATTATTGGGGTGATTCAAGTGCAGAAGTTAAGAGTCTAAATAGTATGGTCCTTTCAGGTTAAGCCATATAAGAGTTTAAATTTTTGCAAGGACTTAAGAAATGTCCGTTAGTGCTCCAAGGTGTATTGATTCTAGTGTGAACTTTGATTCTGATGAACTCATGCTTTTCAGCCTGCAGTATTAAGTATATTCAGTCCCTTTCAAAATTTATGTTGCAGACGTCATACTTTAGGGGAATGATGTGTAGTAGAATATTAGAACTGTATTTCCACCCGAGTAGTAGTATAAGTTAAAGTGACGGTGTCATGATCTATTGGTAGTGATATTGGATCAAGAAGTTGGTGGTGCAAAGTTGCAAGGTTAGAAATCAGAGTGAGGGTGACTATTGTGTAGATAAATATGTTTATTTGAATAAATGGTGTTTGAGAATGATTTACCATTTTATAGTGATAGACTAATGTGGTAGCTAGTATAATGTGTAGATTGTATGGTAGTCTATGGAGGAAGTTTTTGACTCAGATTTTCTTTATTTATACAGACTAAGATGTGTAATCTTAGATCATTGAATGTTCTGTGTCAAGTTTCTATCTCTTGTAATATTGTTATCATTGTGTTGTTAAAACTAAAAGTCTAGTGAAGCCGTATGGGGCCCTTTTGATTCACTAGTATAGTTTCCTTGTCATTCATCTCATTTCTTGTTCAAAACACAAAATTAAAGTTTAGTCGAGCCGTGTGGGGCCTAGTTTGATTCACTAGCAACTTGTTGTTCATCTTGTTGTTCTTGTGTTGGTTGAAACTAGGGTTTAGTGGCATAATGGAAAGAAAAGTGGTAAGGGCAATTTATTAAATATATGTATAGCTTAATATTTTTGCATAATATTGAGTTGGTAATGAAGTGATGCGTCCTTGTGTGTTAGTTTAGAAGAAGGTAGAGAAGGAGTTATTTGTTAAGGTGAATTTTTGTTTGCTTGAAGTATGAAAAGAGTTGCTGATGGTGTTTGTTGTGCAAGAAGAGTATAGGTTATTAATGAAGGTACTTGGTGAATAAGTGTAGTTAATTTAGGCATCCCTGAGATTTCAAGAGGGAGTTTAATTTAAACTTATAGAGTTATGGACTAAGTTTAGCTGTAAGGGGTAGATAGTAATGGTGTGTAGAAAGAGGATATGTTAATGGTTTGTGAATAGGGTAGGCCATATGATTATGACCGATTGTTGTTGTTATGGAGTTCTAGTGTACTAGTGTTTCTTGATGTTTTATTTCATATTTTTTTCTTCTAAGTAAGAATTGTGTGTAAGGTTGGATTGTAAACCTTGTTTAGCACTAGACATTAAGTTTGAATAGTTTATGTCCATGAAGGTAGATGTGATGATTTTTGGTTATTGATACTAATTATAGGGAAGTGATCTAATAGGCTTAAACAACGTACGCAATAGCTTAAGTTTATTTGAGCCGTAGTGAAGTATGATGTTGTATGTATGATGTAGAAATATGCCCAAAGTGATATGGAGTTGCGGCATTTTCTAAGGCTATTGTATGTTGCGTGTGGCTAGTAGTACCATTAAGATTCTAGATGGAGAAAGACTAGGTAGATGGTACATGGTGTTCTAAATGGCCAAGTTAAGAGGTTATGATTAATGATGTTGAGCCTTTTTGTCTAATCTTGATTCTCATGATTTAGAAATATAAGTTTGCAGGCATGATGCTGGTAGACTATGATAGAAGTGGTATGGTCCGTCAAAGGTTTGGAAATATTCATGTTTAGTGTTAGGAGAATCTAAGTTGGTGAATGTTTAAGCTGTTATATGATGACTTTTTGAGCTATAGAAACCTAAGGGTTGAATCTTAGAAGGAGGTATCGGCATTGGTCGCTATACATGAAGATACCGTCTTATAGGGTAAGTTTAGTTTTATGTGTATTGTTATATCCCTGACTCTAGACTAAAGTGATTTCAGTTTATACCAAAGTGTATCTAGTGGTTCACAGACTTAGAGTAATGGCTTAAATCTAAGGGGGAATGATAGAACAAGTAACCAAGTCAAGTTTTCAGATGCTAATAGTTGTGCCAGTAAGTTGTGGAATTGGCAGTAAGAAAGAAGGATGCTCAATCTATTCTTATTTCAGTGTTTTACTTCAGTTATTCCGATACATACTTATGCTTTATATTTCAGCTTCATGATCATAGTCCGTGTTCATGCATATGATAAGCAATGATGTACTCTCCTAGTTCCTAGTATGATGACTTCCCAATTTGTTCAGCAGTCAGAATCACTTTCCGTAAGTTATGAATTCCAAAAATTCAGGTAATGTAGTACATGACTCTTGTGCACATGTGAGACTCTTAACGATCAGTAAAAAATTCTGATTCATATCAGGTGCGTCCTCAAATTAGATCTCTTTAATGAGTCCATATCGTGAGTGCTCTATTTCTCACGCCTCAGTAGGGTATCAAGTTAAGCTTAGTACTCCCCTCATGTTCCGCATTCTGATATTCTAATTTTTCAGTGACCGTTTCCCTTAGGTCAAGATAGTGATGATGAATAGTTGTCTAGATGGGAAAGAGTAAGCATTTCTTTTTGATGAAAGATGGTTGTGTGCTTATTTGAGTTAAGGTAGTAATTGTGGAGTAAGATTGAGGCCAAGTCTTTGATACATGTCAAGGTTAGTTGAAGTTTTATTTGGTATATTTGGGAAAAATTATTGTGTGTTTGTTTTATGTAAGTCCATAAATTGAAACAATTTTAAGGTAAACTTTCGTGTATGGCTTGGTTAGTTGAGAATATTTTATGTGTATTATCTGAATAGTTGATAACGCTCAATCTACAGCTCTCGTGGGAGTGTAAAGCGGTCGTTAGCAAATATAGAACCCAACCTGGGTTGGGTATCGATCCCACAGAGAATAGCTTGGTCAACAAGTAGGCAACGATTACTAGACTTTTAGTGCAAGTCTCGTGAGCTTTCTTTGGCGTCAAGTTATCCACAAAATGCTGAATTCTGCATCATTTATACCTGAAACTTTGCTAATCATGTTCTTTAGCTCACTTACAGGAAAAAGGACTAAAAGTGCATGAAATATATAATTTGTTCTCAAAACATGGCACAAATATGGGCAAAATATATTGATATAGGCGTGTAAATTAGCCTATCATCAACACCCCACACTTGAAGCTTTGTTCGTCCTCGAACAAAATATCATGTCCCTCTAAACATCAACTTAGGGTTTCATAGCAACAACACAAAACATTCATCAAGACAAGCACAAAAATTATCAACAAAGACTAGTTTTCCGATCATTAGTAGAAACCATTTAACCTCTAGCATAGACTCGTGATGGTGGTCAACTCATATTCAAAAGTTAAGGCACAAAGAATCATGTACAACTATCCAAAACTCATCAACCATCTGTGTCTCACAATATATTACCCATAGTCACTCACAAGTATAGCATATTTTTCAAACATGGGTATCAAAATATCCTTGCTCTCGCTCTCACAAAGAATTCTTATGCAGCAACTGATGACCATAGGCTTGCCCTTAGTGTAATACTCCACGAAATGTCAGAATGCTAAGATTAGGATCAAATAGGTCTTTTGATGGTTGTAATGTAGGCTAAAGGACGGGTAGGACTATTCTGGCCAGAAATAGTGACTAAGTTCCTAAGTGCTTTAATACATCACATTGTATCATTGACACTTTTCTTTCAACCTTTCTTTCTTTTATTCTACCACCCTTGTTCTCCTCTTTTGTTTTGCAATTTTAAGCATAACTCACTTTTCAGATTTCTTTTCCTTTTTCTTTTCATAACATACCTCTTATGATAGCACTTTCTTTTTCATAACTCATTCAAGCACCACTACAATTTAGAGCATCATACTCACCCAATTTCCTCTTATTTCGTCACATGACTTTTTCACTTTAAAGCACTTAGGATTTTGGATCAAATTACAGTCTTGAAAAAAATGGATTAGGCTTACATATGAGGTTGTCAAAGAAATAGGCTAAAGGCTCAAAAGGGTTTAACTAGGATGATGTCCATGGGTAGGTAAAACGAAGGTAAACATGTATAGGTTGCCAAAGAAATGCCTAAATCATCTCCTAAACTTACACTCCTTATTTTTGCTTTGCATACATACCAGGAAAGTTCTAGCATTAACCACAAACATAGAATATACAATATCCTCACACACACAAGGCACATGGTCGACTTTATTGCGAGTAGTATAGACTCTTAACCCAACAGATGAGGGAATTGAACCACACAATATCACATAGTGAGTCACAATTAGAGCCTAAACGTCTCAATAGTCATGATTGTCGCACAAACTCTTGTTATAATCTCATGCTGCCTATTAGAATAATTTCATGCGAAGCTACGTTAAATTTTTTTTTTAACTACTTAAAAAAAACAAAAAACGAAAAACTAAGCAAACAAACATGAATGCAAATGTAAATACGGATAGAGAAGTATAGCATGCAAATACCATCACCCCACACTTAGACGGGACACACTGTCCTCAGTGGAAAATAAATAAGAAGAACCTGGTTAGTCGGACTCATTCTCTATGTCTGGGGTCATACCCCTTTGCATCGGAATCATCATCAGAGTCGTCATCCTTAGAAGTTCCTCATAAGTATCCCACTTAATTCCAAGAGTGAGTCGAGGTGTTTGCATCGAGGAGGGTTCTCCTTACTCTTTTTTGGCCTCTTTTCTGGCCTTTTTGTGAAGTGGTAGCCTTATCTTTGCCTTGTATTTTGGTTTCATTGTACCTGAGATCTCAATAGAGTCATGTTAGCATCATCTCAATGGATACAATCTATGAACAAGCAGTAAGGGTACCACCCCACACTTAGGTTGTTGACACAAACTAGTGAAGTGAAAGTGGTCGATTACTTAGACTTCATCGACATACGTTTTAGGGGCTAAATTCCGATAAGAAAATCAGAGATGTATCACTTCTTGGAACCTTTGCAATACTTTCATGTTAGGTATAACAAGACTACTACATAGGGATTACATCATGGTATAGTTTCTATCAATAATCTCAACCTCCTATGTCGGTAGGCACTTATAAGTCTTATTCCGATGAACGGGATCTTCTAACATGCAAGTATTCAAGTGACAAGATTATGCAATGTTCATGACTATAGCAATTTCGCAAGGATTATGACAATGCAATTAAAACCAAATTCAAGTCGGAAACAAGTTAAGATTATCCTATCGTACATGTTCACTCACATGGTTTTGCATCAACAATTCAAACACTTTAACATCACCAATATTTCTTCAAGATGTAGCAATTCATGATAGACATAGCAACGTAGTACTTACGAGAAATAGATGAAGATTAAAAGAGTACTTACGTGATTGAAGCCTTTGGAGATGTTCTTGTGAAGAAATGGAGCAAAAGGAAAAGTTTTGAGAAGATTTGGATGGATGTGCGGCGCCTTTAGGTCAGTTTCCAATGTGGTTATGTTTCAAGACTAAGGCCCCTTTATATAGGAAAAGAATGGGTCGGGTTTTGACCCATTTACAAATGGTTTTGGAGACAAAAATGACCTCTATGCGGCGCATAGTGCTTTGCATAATCATAGTATAGGCGGCACATAGTGTAGGGCATTTAGGGACATATGCAGCGCATAGTGTATAGCATTTAGGGACATATGCGCCGCATAGTGTATGGCATTTGAGATACTGAGACCTAATGCTATATCATAGGCGGAGCATAGTGTATAGAACACTTAAGCATGGGCGGCGCCTATGTCTTTGCACACTAGATTCCGAAACCTTAGGCTATAGTAAAGGTTTTGCATTGTTCGTGGCCTAGTTTTACCTAGGTCTAGCCTTCCTCGATGCCTATTTTGGCATGAGCAATGCTCAATCCATAGCCTTATGCATCCTTATTCCTAACTTACCACCTTTACCATACAATAAGTCCAAATCATCATTTGAAACCAATATCCTCGTTGAATACTTCTCGCACCTATATTTGCTCAAAACCAATGAAAACGATTAGTACGATGGGTTGCCTCCCACCAAGCGCCTTAGTGTTGGTCGTGGCACGACTCTTATTTTTGGATTTTTCATTTATCAAAAGCAAAACAAGTACTTAGAACGAAAGAAAAACAAAATGTAAAACGATAAACGATAAACAATAAACGATAAATGATGGGTTGCCTCCCATCTAGCGCCTTATTTATTGTTGCGGCACGACATAGTTACCTCGATTACTCAGACTTCATCGAGATAGATGGGGCATCGTTTTCTGAATGGATTCAGACGACGTTGATACTTACTTGTAGGCATGCAATCTTCTTCGAGATAACTCTTGTGCGTACATATCCCAGGAGGGATACCAATTATATCATCAATCTTCCTACCCATCGCTCTCTTGTTCCTCATCAGAGCAGAGATGAGAGCCTCTACATGCTGTTCACTTAAATCATCCGCAACACTCTCCGGAAGTGTATTTCCATATCCCAAGAACGTATACCTTCGATAATTGGGGAGCTCTTTCGATTCTAGCATTGGTGGCTCTACAATGGAAGTCTTCGCTGTTTGTGAAGGTTGATTTGTAAGATCAAGGTCCAACTGTTTAGAAGTATGAGAATAGGACCTTATTCCTGTTAGAGCACCCATAAGTTCTTCATAATCTTCATCATCCTCATGCTCAACATTCAGCAGTGCAGCAGCCAATGGCTCAACAGTAAGATGTTTCTTTACAGATAATGCTTTCTTATCCTCATAAGCTACGGAGAACACATCCATATTGCTGGGTTGCTTCATTGATTTGCATATATCAAAGCGGACCACTTCGTCATTCAACCGAAACAAAAGCTCATTATCCCTCATGTCAATAAGCACACTTCCAGTTGCAAGGAAAGGACGTCCCAAGATTATGGGAACTTCAGAATCCACCTCGTAATCCAGAATAACGAAGTCTGTAGGAAATATGAATGAAAAAACCTTCACCAACACATCATTCAAGATACCCACAGGTCGTTTTACCGACCTATCAGCCATCACGAGCCTCATATTGGTTGGTGTCGGATCGCCTAACCCCAACTTCCTGTAGACGGATAGTGGCATCAAATTGATGCTAGCACCCAGATCGCACAGTGCCTTGGCAAAATTCATAGATCCAACAGTGCAAGGAATAGTGAAAGCACCGGGGTCGGCCTTTTTCTGAACTAGCGATCTTGTAGCAATTGCGCTGCAGTGATGAACATCATCTTTCAACTCATAACTTGTTGTCCGCTTCTTTGTCAAAAGATCCTTCATAAATTTTGCATACCCAGGCATTTTTTCTAGTGCCTCTACCAACGGAACATTAATGGTCAGCTGTTTTAACATAGTCATGAATTTGCTGAACTTCGTATCATCCGCCACCTTCTTTGATCTTTGAGGAAAAGGTGGTGGTGGGTATGGGATTGTTCTATCCTCGGCTTTCTTCTCCTCTTGCTTCCGTTTTTCAGCTTTTTCAGGTTACAAATCGTGAGGGGTGACGTTATGGACGTCAGGTTCAGCTGCTGCGGCATCTTTCCCGTTCGCCTTATCATCAATGTCCACTATTTCGTCAACCACTTGCTTGCCTTTTGCTGAAGTTTCCAGAACCTTACCACTTCGGGTAGTAATGGCCATGCATGATCCATCGTTCCTTGGATTTTGCACAGTGTTGCTAGGTAAAGTACCAGCCTTTCTTTGATTGAATGCCGCAGATAATTGACTCAATTGTTGCTCCAGCTGTTTTATTGAAGTGGAATGCGATTCAACCAATTGCTTCATTGAGGACAAGTCGTTCTTCACCTCATTCACTCCCGTATTAGTTGCCTCTGCTCCTTTCAGTAGTTTAGCCATCATATCTTCTATTGACATATTTCCAGAACCAGATGCAGCGGCGTCACGTCTTCCAGGAGGAACATACAAACCACTCCTGTCAGTATTATCCTTCCAACTACCTTGATCACGGTCCTTATATCCTGAATTATCATAATAGTTCCGACCTTGGTTTCCTTGGGCATTGCCTCGGAAACCCCCCTGATTATTCAAGTAGTTAGCTTCTTCCTCAGAGTCAGATTCGTCTCTTCCATGTGATACCACGGCCTTAACTTTTTCGGTCTTTCCTGATAATAAATGCTTTGTAAGAAGATCCATTTTTGTTTTCATGTGCGCCATGTCTTGATCACGTTCTTCTTCTCTTCTCCTTTGTTCAGCAGTCATGCCAATAGATATAGTAGGGCTTGCTACCTCAGAATCCCTGGTATGCCAAGCTCTACTTTGCTTCGTCATCCGATCTAGCATATTACTTGCCTGCACAAAGGTGAGGTCCATAAATGATCCACCTGCTGCATTATCTACCACTGGCGTAGTCACCGAATTCAGAGATCTGTATAATATCTCCATCAGGTGGACATTGGTCATATGGTGATTTGGGCACCGCATAAGCTTCGTCTTGAACCTCTCCCATGTTTCGTGGAGGGCTTCAGTTGGAAGCTGCCGAAAATTTGTGATCTCATCTCTCAACTGTGCTCTTTTGGATAGCGGAAAGAATCTTTCTAGGAAAGCGTCTTTCAATTACCTCCAATTAGTAATAGAATCAGGAGTCAGCCCATTTAACCATAGAGTTGCCTCCCCAGACAGAGACAATGGAAATAAGCGCAGTCGAATTGCATTCTATCCAACGCCAGGATTGTCGAATGACTTGCATGTAGAAATAAAGTTGATCAGATGCATATTCGGATCATCGCCTGCTAGTCCACCAAATAACCCCTTGAGTTGCAAAAGCTAAATCATGGTGCTAGTGATATTGAACTTGGCTCCGGGCGCTAATGGTGGAAGAATAATGGCTCCTGTGGCACCAGCTTCGTCCAGATCGTCATCATCATCATCGAACGGTATTTGCATAGCTCGGCGTTCAGGCCTAAACCTAGCTTGACGATCTCTTCTCTGCATGGGTGCCGCCATCTCAGCAGTATGCCGTGGGTTTAGTAGCTCCTCATCGCCCAGGTCCTCATCATCAGGATTTGTTGCACGGCCTGGGTTATCAATATTCTGTTGATGCACTTGAGCAGTTATCCTTTCAATTTCACGTTGTGCATCCACTGGTGCACTGAACAAACCTGAATAAAACAAAAACAAAAACTAAAAGTAAAAGTACGAGAATCTTTGTCCAAAGGGTCTAGTAATTATCACAAACTTAATTGACACTCGTATTCCCCGGCAACGGCGCCAATTTTTGATAACTCTCAATCTACAGCTCTCGTGGGAGTGTAAAGCGGTCGTTAGCAAATATAGAACCCAACCTGGGTTGGGTATCGATCCCATAGAGAATAGCTTGGTCAACAAGTAGGCAACGATTACTAGACTTTTAGTGCAAGTCTCTTAAGAAGGGGGGATTGTAATGTGTAACCAAAACAATAAAGTAAAAACTGAAAATAGCAAAGTAAAAAGAAAAGAATGTTTCGTAGGTTGTGAAACAATGATAATTGAGGAGTTGGGGTTATGTCCACCTTCTGAGGTATACGTCTCTATTGGCTATGAGTGTGTTGAATTCAGACATGCATGTGCTTATAGAGAATTGTATTCGATGGTAAATCCAGGCGTCTTTCGACCTATTCGAGGATTATTTCACTTTAACTCTTTCGAGCTTAAAGCGTGTCTAACGGTACGAATTCTCCAAGAGGTTAATCCAGTTACGGCACTAACTTTTTAATAGGGATAGGACCCTACTACCTTGACATTATCTCTTTTCCAGACAGATAACGTTTCTTTCGAACAAGTAAAATGTTATACTGGCGTTATTCTATGCGTCTGCAGCCACAAGAATTTGCATTAAGATGAAGAGAATAATGATATAAGCAGCATACGTGTCACGAACTCACAAACTCACAGCAATAGATAGTACCTCATTCAGCTTCCATAACCCCAACAGAGAGGTTTAGTTACCCATGAGTGCGAAGGAAGTCACAATAAACATGATCATTGTACCCCAATAAAGATTTGCACGTTAGGTGTCAGGGTGAGGATGGCGTGAAGTCCTTTGCAAAGTAACGTCTCTCTTGTTGTGGAATCTAATAGAAGAATAGAAGAAGAATAAAAATAGAATTAATGGAAGAATTAGAATTGTTGGAATAGTAAGTGAATGAATCTCTCCACTAAGGGAGGAATGAATAAAAATCTCTAGCATGATAGGGTATTTATAATACCCATATCCTATTCCTACTAAGCTAATGAAATACTTAACCAAATTCTACTAAGCTAATGAAATACTTAACCCAATTGTACTAGGTTAATGTATCATTATCCTAATCCTAATAAGCTAATGAAATACTTAACCCAATTGTATTAGGTTAATGTATCATTATCCTAATCCTAATAAGTTACTGCTAGTCCCCAAAGTCTTCAGAAATGCTGTTTTAGCCCGGGACAGATTTTCCATGCATCACTTTTGGTCCTTTAGGCGTCCAAGCTCCCTTTCCTTCCTTCGTGAGCTTTCTTTGGCATCAAGTTATCCACAAAATGCTGAATTCTGCATCATTTATACCTGAAACTTTGCTAATCATGTTCTTTAGCTCACTTACAGGAAAAAGGACTAAAAGTGCATGAAATATATAATTTGTTCTCAAAACATGGCACAAATATGGGCAAAATATATTGATATAGGCGTGTAAATTCGCCTATCATCAATAGTGCAGGGAAGTTGTTATGGATTGAAGTATTAGAGAATATGAGAAAGATGCTTTATGAGTGTTTGTTTAGAAATGCATATGTGGGTATGAAGGTAGGCTTGAATGTTATGTTCGTACACATACGAATAGATGCTTTGAGTGTTTGTGAATGTCTAATGCAATAATGAAGGTGATTGTTGGAGTTGTAATAAGAATTATGCATGAGATGAGGAATTGTGAAATGCAGGATGTACTGAATTCATGATTCAGACTAGTACTACAGTGTTATGTGGTACGTCTTGTGATTTAGGTTAGTCTTGAAGATGGTTAGGGGATTTAGTTCAGTTTAGACTTTAGTAGATGGAAATATCAGCGGCCATGTAAGAAAAATAAGTGGAATCAATGAGCATAGTGTTTAAGGAGAAAATATAGTTGAGAGAGTATTTTAGAAATGTGGCTAACCTTGAAAGTAAGAAGTTGCATTGCCTAAGGTTGGGTAATTCTATCCTAGTTTATAAGTTACATGTCTATATTCCGTGCTATAGAGTAGTCTCAATGTTGTGATTCCATAGTTGGATGTCTAGTATAAATTTCGTAGTTTGCTCCCTAATTCTACTAGAAGTCTTTTAGAAAGAGTGTTGAAGAGATACTCCAGTTTAGTATAAGTGTACAGTATAATTCCATCTGTATATCCAGCAATTTAGTTTGATAGTCAGGCAGACAAGTTACAGTGGTTTTCCACCTTTTCACCCAGTCCATCTATCCGAATTCCAATACGTATGACCTTCCCATAAGGTAATCGATTATATCCATGTAAGTTGCGAACTCAGTTAAGTCCAAGCATCATGATTCAGGTTCAATTATTTAGTCATGACTTAGTTCATAAGAGTTCAACACATAATCTCAAATTTTTCTAGGTATTTTAGCTCAGACAGTGTAATACCTTTGTACGACCTAAATCTTGTTGCCTCATGATTAGTACTGACATAAGTTATCACTTCCAAATCCAATGTCTGTGATTGGGCATAAAAACTTCGGGGGGAATCCTAAACTCTCAGCATGAATCAACTCCTTTAAACAAGTAAGGGCAAGTCAGCTCAGAATTCAGTTTCATGATAGTAGTTTAAATGTTTCAGATCAGTTATATCCTTTCTTAGAGGACACATCATGTCCGCGTTATTTCATACATTTAAGCTTCAATGTTCCTACCCATCATTCGTGGGCGAATGATCCCAATGGAGATATAATGTAACACCCCGCATTTTGAGCTAGAAAGAAATCGTTATTTCTATGTGTAAATGATCCAAAAGACATAAATCCTATGAAATATTGGCATGTTAATCAATTATGTAGTGTGGGAACCTATTTAAGCATGAATTGAAATCATAGAGTTCCCTATACTCAAGGATGAGTTGAAAGCTTTCCTATCGTTTGAGTTTGAGTGAACATCAAAACTTGGGTCAACTTCAATCGACCATAACTCTTTGTATATAACGAATTAGAGGGACTACAATATATCAAATGAAATCTCTTCGGATTAGATTTCCAACGATACCAATTTTGTAAAAATCCGATACCCGAGCAAAAAGTTATGGCCATTTTCGTGACTAAGATAGTAGCATCAAGCAATTAGCGTGCAACGCATGCTCTGTCGCACGCACTCAATTTTCAGGTTTTGTTTTCGCGTTTTAAGGGAAAATTGGTATGTCCACCCCCTATTCAGCCATAACACCGGATTAAATCCACCAAACACCAAAATAATATTATTTTCTCTTAAAATCACCAAGAACACTCTCTAGGGTTTCAAACTAAAAACCCAAATAACTCAAGATTCAACCATGGGTTTTCGAAACTGATTGAAGATTTGGAATCCCCAAACCGTGGGCCTCAAGAATCATCCATCAAATTTCTAATTTAAGGTACATAGGATTTATCGTAAAACTATATGGGCTTGTTGAAAACACTCAATTATGATTTAAAGATCATCAAGAATGAATTTGTAAAGGAGTTTTGAAATCCAATATTTTATTATGCTTTATGCATGTTTAATGATATTGTTGTTTTGGCCTTTAGGCCTTTTCCCCTTAAATTGATTTACGCATATAAGTATATGTATGAAACTTGAAATTGATGATTTGTTTCAGAGCACAAATAATGAAAATCCCTCTCTCGTGATAACCTTATGATTATGATCTTATGGTGATTGATTGAAATGCATGATTTATGACTTGAAAATAGTTTACTCAAATACCATAGTACTTTGAGCATGATTTAGAGATTTAAGAGAGGGAGTTTCTTGATGTAAATATATTTCGTTAAAAGAGAAAGATTTGCATGAGATTAAGAGTTTTGACATGAATACCATGCATCATTGATATTATTCCCTTAGTTTGGTCTACTCGGGGCCTTGATCCGTGCGGTGGTGAGCCTTCTTTGTTCAGGAAGGCCTGTTATTTAGATTATATTATTCCTTTAGTTTGGTCTACTCGGGGCCTTGTCCCAACTTTTCAGACAGTTGTGATTAGATCATGTAGTAGAGATTTCGCAGATTGTTCTAGATGTGGTTTAGTTGATTTCTTATTTCATTCTTTATTGTTAAACTGAATCCAGTGTATGACCATGTTTCCGTATTAGATTATAATTCCGCATTTTCTTTTATTATATGAATGTTGTGAATGATTACCAGATCAGATAGAGTAGGACGTCCGGGCCTTCATGATTCGGGATGTCCATCATGGCCAGGCCGTAGTTCGGGTCATGAAAATTCAAAAATAAAAAATTATCTTATCTAGCCTTTGGTTAGGGGCATTAGTTAATTCTGAAATTATTTATCCCATCAATTTGTACTATAATAGTGAGGTACGTTTTATTTCTATGATGGAATAACTTTGAATATCTCATCCCGTTAACAAATAACCCTTTAGTACTGTATAATCTTCTCCATTAAATTATATTCTTCTTTTAAAATTCACTTTTTCTTGGAAAATTATGTTTTCTATGAGCCATAAATTAATAAGGAGAAGAATATAATGATTTATTATTATTAATTACAGGGATTGTGATTTTTTCAAGTTACAAATATGGCCGGAGATATTTGCTTGTCCTTTTTTTCAGAAGGTAAATTTCAAAGGAAGAATGTGATAAGCTTAAAAAAATGGTGAAAGTCGACCTTGATGAAAATCTTACAGTTGTGGAACTCGAACAGAAGGCTAAAAATACTTCATGAAGACATCATAAAGTATAGGATTTCTCGAGAGCTGGAATTGTAGCAGAACCTCATTAATAATGCAAATGAGAAAGGACAGAGACATCAAGTCTTCCTACATCTATTGCTTGAGCCTCTGTCTAATGAGGAGAATGATATCAATCAGATACACCAATGTTTAGGCGAGACAAACCCTACAAAGAAGAATATTCTTGAAATGATTCTCGAAGAAGTAGAGCCTGAACCTCTAGCTGAAGATGAGGATGAGAGGGTTTCTTCGGACAATAGAGATTCCAGTAATGGAGAATCTCAGAAGAAAAAGCTGAAAAAGAAAAAATGTACACAACAGAAAACAAAGAAGTTGTTAGAGTGTATACCCTACTGATTTTAATATTTTACTCTAGCCACTACAACAAAATTGATATATAGCTCCGAAATTATTAGCTACAAGATGAAATTCTTCACTAATTGTTCACTTTTTATGTCGAAAATTATTTTTCGTATCTAATTACATAAAGCACATACTTTTAGTGACGGAACATAAAATATGTATCATAGTTTTTTCCTCTAAAATTTCCCTCCAAAAAATATTTTGACGCCATTTTATTGTGTATAATTAGTGACGAATTTTAAGTTTTCAGTGACACCCTTTTTTATCACCAATAATGGATCCAATCTGTGACAAACTATTTTTTGTCTCGAATTAGTTATAATTTTAGACACAAAAATAAATTCGTCATAAAAAATGAGTTATTGCAATAGCGACAAATTAGAATTCGTAGTTAAATATTGTATGTTTTATCTACAAAATTTGATATTTAATTGTGACCTCAATTTTTGTCACAAATACTATAAACAATCAGTGACGCTCATTTTATTGTCTCTAACAATGGATTCAATTCGTAACAAAATATTTTTTTTCTTGAATTAGTTATAATTTTATACACAATTTTTTTTTCATAAAAAATAACTTATCGCAATAGCGATAAATTAGAGTTTGCAGTTAAATATTGTAAGTTTTAGCTACAAAATTTGATATTTAATTGTGACCTCAATTTTCGTCACAAATACTACAAACAATCAGTGACGCTCATTTTATTGTCTCTTGATACAATTTAATAATAATTGATCTTATTGATATTGAAGGGGTTACAGCTGTATATATAGAGAGCTGAAGAATAACTAATTACAGAATAACCCAGATGTATTTAATAATTATATATGTAGTCTATTATCCCCCCGCAAGCTGAGCAGCGGTAACGAGGGGCAGCTTGGAGCAGAGATACTGAAAAGGCTGTAACGGAAGAGGCTTGGTGAGAATATCAGCAAGCTGGTCAGTAGATGGGACATAGTGCGTGGCCATCGTTCCTGCAAGTACCTCATCGCGAACAAAGTGACAGTCGGACCCAACATGCTTCATACGATCATGAAGGACTGGATTTTTGGTAACACAAATAGTGGACTGATTGTCACAATAAATCTGTGGTTTCGTCGGGGGAATGCCAAGTGCATCTGTAAGGTATCTTAACCACATGGCTTCAGCAACACCCGCAGCCATGGCACGATATTCTACTTCTGTGGAGGAACGGGACACTCGCGTTTGCTTCTTGGTGCACCAGGAAATCAGATTCGGTCCCATCATAACAATATATCCAGTAGTGGACTTCCGATCATCTTTGTCGTTAGCCCAATCCGAATCAGAAAAACAGATATATCAAATGAGCCCTTTTGAAATAAAATTCCACATTGAAGAGTACCTTTAAGATAGCGCAGAATGCGTTTCAAGGCCTGAAAGTGTTGTTCTGTGGGAGCATGCATTGATTGGGAGACTCGATTGACTGCATATTGGATGTCCGGATGAGTAACAGCAAGATAATGAAGTCCACCGACGAGGCTCCGATATAGTGTAGGATCGGCAAAGGGAGTATTCGGCCCTGGGGATTGGCGGACTGCCATGGGAGTGACCACGGGTTTGCAGTCTGTCATTCCAGCTCGATTTAGAAGTTCAAGGGTATATTTTGTCTGATGCATCAATATGGTTCCCGATTTGCGGATGAGTTCGAGGCCAAGAAAGAACTCCAGAGGACCGAGGTCCTTAAGTTTGAAGTCACGATGCATAGCCTCAGTAATTTCAGTGATGAGTGATGACGAGCTGCCTGTAATAACAATATCATCCACATAGATAAGAATGATGACTGTCCCTCGAGAACAGTGAAGGGTGAAGAGGCTGTTGTCATGATGGTAGGTGCGAAAACCAAGACCCTGCAGAAAAGTAGAGAGGCGTGTGTACCAGGCACGTGGGGCCTGTTTCAGGCCATACAGTGATTTGCGAAGCTTGCAAACATAGTGAGGACGGTTGGGATTAACATATCCCGGTGGCTGAACCATATAGATGTCTTCCTCAAGATGACCATGAAGAAAGGCATTGCTGACGTCTAACTGATGAAGCGGCCAATCATAGTGAAGAGCAAGAGACAAGACCAGACGAATAGTCTGTTGCTTAACAACAGGGCTGAAGGTCTCCTTATAATCCACACCATACTCCTGATGATACCCTTTTGCAACCAGACGTGCTTTATAGCGAGAAAGAGATCCATCTGAATTTCGTTTGATGCGAAACACCCATTTGCACCCAATAGACTTTCGGTTACTAGGCAGAGGTACCAAATCCCATGTACGTTGTTCATTCAGAGCCTGAAATTCCTCATCCATAGCTTGGCACCAGAAACTATTTTTGGAGGCTTGGTTGTAGGTAGTAGGCTCAGTTATGGGATGTGCATCAAAGGGTATTTGAGTGTGGTGGACTTTGGGTTTGAAGGTACCGGCCTTGGCTCGGGTTGTCATAGGGTGAGTGTTGAGTGGAGGGTGATTAGGAAGGGGTGGTGGAGTTGTATGATGTGTGGACGGGGGTTGGGTGGGGCTGCCGTGGGAGCTGGGATGTGCAGCGGTGGATGGGGTGGTTGTATGTGTGTTAGGAGTATGATGTAGGGAAGTGGTGGGTTGTGTGGCAGTCGGCTGGGTGTTCGGGTGGTGGGTTTGGGGTTTCGGGTGGGTGGGTGGTTGGGTCGAGTGGGTAGTGGCGCAGTGGGGTACCGGGTTAGGTGCCGAGTGAGCCGAAGCATGAGCGTGTGAAAAGGACGGAAATAATGGCACAATGCCAAGTGGATTGGGGGAGTATGGAGTAGAGGAAAGACTTGTGTAAGGAAATTGTTCCTCCACAAAACGAACATGACGGGAAACATATGTTTTCTGAGATACAGGATCGAAACATTTGTAACCTTTGATAGTGGGATGATAGCCCAGAAAGACACAAGGGGTGGACCGAGGTTGAAGTTTATGTTGAGTGTGTGGACGCAACCAGGGATAAACCAGACACCCAAACGGGCGGAGACGGATGTAGTCGGGTGGATGATTGTAGAGACGGGCATATGGAGTGGAGTTGGAGAGAGTGTGAGTGGGAATGCGATTTATGAGGTAGTTGGCAGTAGCAAGGGCATCAACCCAAAAGGAAACAGGTAAGGTGGAATCATGGAGGAGCGCAACAACTGTTTCTATTAGGTGACGGTGTTTGCGCTCAGCAACGCCATTTTGTTCAGGGGTATATGGACATGAAGTGTGATGAAGAGCCCCTAGACTTTGAAGAAAAACACCAAATGCATTGTTGACAAATTCTTTGCCATTGTCACTTCAAAAAATTTTGATTTTGGCATTAAATTGATTTTGAACCATTCGGTCAAAGTTGACAAAAACAGTATAAGCTTCGGATTTAAATTTTAGAGGATAAAGCCAAGTGAATTTACTGTAATCATCAACAAAAAAGATATAATAACAAAAACCTTGAACAGAAGGAACTGAGGTTGGACCCCAAACATCAGAATAAATTAATTGAAATGGCGCAGTGGCCTTGTGTTCAGACAGTGAAAAAGGTAAACGACAAGATTTAGACACTGAACAGGACTCGCAATGTAATTTCCCTGAAAAATTAAAACCTAAGGAAGATAAAATGGATTTGGTGATGGCGGATGATGGGTGCCCAAGCTGGCGATGCCAGGTGGACGAGAGAATGGCTTGACTCACAACAGACGGAGACCTGGATGGAAGAGTGTATAGCCCATGCTCACAGCGGCCCGTGTACCGCACCCGGTTCGTGGTATTGTCCACTATCTGGAAATTGGTGTCATTAAAAATGAGGGTGCAGTTATTTTCTTTAGTAAAGCGATAAACAGATAAAAGATTGGATGTGAGGGAAGGGACGTGGTGAAGGGTTGAGAGATGAAAGTTACCATTTGGGGTATAGACATACCCAGAGCCGGTGTTTGTGATGGGAAGGGATTGACCATTGCCTACTGTAATAGTTTCTGAGCCATGATACGGATGAGGAGCTTGAAGTTGTGAATAATCCGACGTCACATGGGTGTTAGCACCTGTGTCTAGATACCAATCGCCAGATTGAGCGTTTGTGGACGCATGCATCGCCCTTGATCCGCCGGACTGGCTATTTACATTCTGCGAGTCATCATAACGATACCAGCAATTAGCCGCAGAATGGCCCCGTTTAGCACAAAATTGGCACGTCGGAAGATCTCGTGTGGGCCCCCGCTGGTTTCCTCGTCCCTGTCCGCGGCCTGACTGGAAGTCGTCCCTCGGTGGAGGCCCGCCTCTGCCTTGCTGCCCGGCGTTCCGACGGTCACCGCCGCCGCTGCCTCGCCCTTGGTTACGGCGATCGTCACCGCGACCCCTGGCCGAGCCCCCGCTGCCAATCGAGTAAAGAGCCGTGACGCCAGGGGCGGAACTGGCTTCTCCGAGCAGTAATTTGTGTTCCATGTCTATATTCAATTCTTCTGCATTAAGCCATCCAGACAGTTGATTTAGAGTGATTTCGACAGGTGAGAGGCGAATATGCTGTTTGAGAGAGGAATAGCCAGACGGAAGACCACGTATCACGGCCTTCACCACGTCTCGTTCAGGAATAATCTCGTTCACAGCATCTAGGTCAGACAGAATAGAGGCCACATCATCAAGGTATTGAGTCATCGTCTTCGTTCCCTTCCGAAGAGTATGCAATCTGTCACGCAATTGAAAAATATGAGCCGTGGACACAGAGTTGTACCTTGTGGCTAGTGCGTCCCAAAGTGAAGCCGATGTGAGAAAACCCCGGGCGTGTTTGTGCACAGAGGGGCTAATAACGGCGAGAAGACAGGCTCGGATCTGAGTGTCTACGATCATCCACGGAAGGTAGTCGGGATTTGGGAGCATGACGCCGTCCTCCTCGGCTGTCTCGGGCGGCGGCTTCTCCGCACCGTCAATCCATCCGAGAAGCAAGTTGGCTGCGAGGGCGGTACGGACGTTAAGTGCCCAGGCCGGGTAGTTGTTGTCAGATAATTTTTCGGGGATGAGATTGTGGAGATTACTGAGCAGTAATTTTACTCCAGACGGTAAATTTGACAGAGGATCAACAACCTTGTCCATGGCGCCGACCTACGGCGGAGGAGGGAGGCCGTGCGGCGTGGTGTAGACGGTGGCGGCGGCGCACACACGTCGGAAAAGAGGAGAGATTAGGATTTGGGCGGAAGAAGAAACCCTAGCTTTGATACCATGATACAATTTAATAATAATTGATCTTATTGATATTGAAGGGGTTACAGCTGTATATATAGAGAGCTGAAGAATAACTAATTACAGAATAACCCAGATGTATTTAATAATTATATATGTAGTCTATTATCTCTAATAATGAATCCAATTCGTGACAAACTATTTTTTTATCTTGAATTAGTTATAATTTTAGACACAAAAGAAAATTCATCATAAAAAATAAGTTGTTGCTATAGCGACAAATTAGAGTTCGTAGTTAAATATTGTAAGTTTTAGATACAAAATTTGATATTTAATTGTGACCTCAATTTTTGTCACTAATACTATAAACAATTAGGGACTCTCATTTTATTGTCTCGAATTAATCAATGATTCAGTGACAATATAATTTTGTCACAAAGTATGTCATCGTTAAGTAGTGATGATTTAGAATTTGTAGCTGAAAAATTTAGTTATTTTTTTCTCTGAAAATTTTTTGTAGATAAATATAGCTTGATCAATGGCGACGGTTATTTTATGACTTATTGAGACGACTATTTTTATCAATTGCAATGGTTACTAACCTTTGCAATAGAAGCTATTGCAACGACATTAAGCCGTTGCAACATCATCTATTGCGACACTTTTGTTATTCTGTTGTAACACTTTTTGAATACCTATTACAACTATTTCATTACTTATTGGGACGCCTATTTTCATCTATTACAATGGTTACTAACCGTTACAATAGATTCTATTGCAACGACATTAAACCGTTGCAATAGAACTATTGCAACGAGATCAAACCATTGCAATAGCATTAATTGTGACGCTTTTGTTATTTTGTTGCAACGTTTTTACTACCTATTGCAATGGTTTATTGATTTATTGCAACAATTATTGCCACATGTTATTAAATCAAAACAATTTATATAAATAGTCACTCGTATTAATGTAAATTTTTATTACATACATAATACTATAACACAATATATATACATCACAAAACAAAATCATTCATTAATAATCTCATAATTCAAAATATGCAACAAGCTAGTAATTTAAACCCCAAAGCACAATGTAATCAAGTCCAAATGATTAGTTAAGTTTTTATATACTAGCAAGTTCGAGTAGCGATACGATTCAAGAAAGACAACACAACACTATTGATATTAGAGCATTTATCCACAACCCAAAAATTTTCTCAAGTGAGGTCAATGTCCATCACTTTCTTCCTCTCTTTCTTCATTTTGGTCACCTATAAAAAGAGAGTAAAATAATGTAAATTAGCACTTAAAATGATGACAAAAACTGATTAAAATCACCAAGACTGTGATCTGTCAAAGTGGGCTTGTAGCAGTAACATGGGTAAATCCCATCCAACACTGAAAAGAGCACGGTGATGGAGAGATGGCAAATTAGCAACATCGACACAGACATGCTTAGCCCAATTTTCCTTGGATTGCAAGTCAAAACATTTATCGTTTGATCTTGGTAATAAACAGAACAGGATGATATGGAAAATCATATTGTTTTTTATTCTCCGATTTGGTAATGCAAGAAGTTAATAGCAGGAGCAGTAATGGCAAATTTGCTGAATTCTCATTAATGTCTACAGTCTTTTCCGTCTGCTCAAACCAATGGAAATTCCGTTTGATATTTTAGCTGAAGTACATGCAGCTTAAGAACTTGACCTTCTACAACATGATATATATATTTTACTACTCACCTGGAGTAATGCCTGTCTTACTGCTTCTCTACCGTGCTCTCTCCTCCTCTTAGCCTCAGCTGCAGCTTCCACTTCTGCCCGTCTTTGAGCCTCTTCAGCAGCTTTGGCTTCGTCTTGCAACTTAGCTTTCGCTGATCACGGAAATTAAATTTATCAGGTTTCTAATTCACATGCAAAAAAATAAAGAAAAGAAAATGCTTTCATGTTTAATATTGGGTACCTTTCCTCCTCTGCAAGTTGTTCCCTTTCACGATAAAGTTTCTCCGGATCACCCTTCTTGACCTCTATAGTAAAATTACAGGATTGAATAACACACGGGTCAAAATAAATGAAAAATAAGTAGCACACCTATAATAAGCAAAGCATGCTCACCTCAACAAGTGTCTTCTCTCGAACTTATAAAATTGTATCCGCAAATCTGTTCTTCAGGACAACAGCCCTATAAAGCTTTACATAGGAGACCCTCCTCTCACTAAGCTTACTCTCCCCTAAAATGTTAAAAATAAAACAGATGAACTCACAAATTAATAGAGGCAAGAGGAAAAAAACCATCTTGATATGCTTCTGACTCAATAGAGAGTGCCATTTGCCGAGAACTTTGCTCCAGCTGGTCCGTTCCACTGATAGACTCTGGAGATTCAGTTACTGGTGATTACTTTGATACAGTGAAGTTTCTGAAATTCAAAGATGGGTTTTTGTATAAGTCAGTGTCCATTAGGTCAATCGGTTACAAGGTTCAGCCAACTCTGGACGATCTTGAGAAATTTCAGGGAGCTAAGGGTGATGACAATGAGCGTGTAGAAAGATAGTCTTTTTCCACATTGCCCGTGAAAAATCAGAGGAAGAAACCCTTCAAGGAAGGAGATCGAGTTGTTGTTCTGAACGGAGAAATAAAAGCAAATTTTTTTGACCTCAAATCAGAGAACAGATCACTACAAAAAAATTGAAGTGAGTTCCGAACATTCACATTATTGTAGTAAACTTTGGCCCTAACTCAGCCTCGAAAGTTACATGAGAAGGTGAGGATTATCTAAACACCAAATAGGGTGACGCATCCCATGCACTGGATCGACGTGGGACTCTTAGCACCTCAAGCACAACACATTCTGGACATTTGGAGTGAATAACACAAGGGTCTATCATTGTTGTGTTGAATAATATAAGGGCCTATCGTTGGATAACATAACAACAGGGAAAGGTTGGTATGGCTTTCATATCATGTTATAAAAATGGATCTTGGGCCTTGTTCAATCTCAAAACACAATGCTAGCACCAGAAACGAGCATCCTCCAAAATGTTAGGAGACAACGACTACAATGTGAGACTTAATGGTAAACTATAATGGTTGTAACAGTTGCAATACACAGTAAAGATTTGTCCAAGATATTTGAACTTGGTATGTTAAAGTTGTTTCTGGTGGTAAGGAAGGAGCAACTGGAAGTATTACTTCAGTTAAAGGACATGTAGTATCTGTATTGCCTGACAAATCTACCAACACATTTGATGTGTTGGCTGATCATGTCGAGGAAAATTGTGAGGTTGCATATTGTAAAGAACCACCAAGATCAAATTACAGAGAATAATAACATTTTAGTATAATAAGAATTTGGTTTATTGGTTTATTGGTTCATGTCAAAGGATATAATAAGAATAATGTTACAGAAGGAAAGAAACGAGTCATGTCTAACTCAAGTTTTAGTATATCCAGTTTGTGTCCTCTATTGCACGACACTCTTGTACCTAAGAATAATTAAAAGGAAGGTGCACGGATCAGTCGAACTATAGTTTTAGTACATCCAGTTCATTCAATTTCTTTTCAGGTGAACTCAAGTTCAGAATGTTGTCGATAGTTAGTTTAAATGTTGTGAGAGAAATAAAAAAGTAGAAATACAAAAGTAGAAATAAAAAAGTAGAAATAAAGAAGATAAATTGGTTGATAAAGATTTTGAAGCTCCACGCAGGAGGTGAATTACCTGGATGTGAAGTATAGTATCCCGACTGTATATGACATCAAATGTACCATCAGGATATGTTTTCATGGTACAATCAGCAACCTCAAATTCAACAGCACACTTGAGACCAATAGCATGCTTAAGAGCAAAAGATATCATGTTGTTTCTTCTTAATGCAACCAAGGGATAAAGGAGCATCACTGTAAAAAAAAAAGTTTCATATTAAGGACATACGATAGTTTTGAGATGGACTTTTCCCCATATAAGAAGGGATAGCAAACAATTTGACTTCAGGTCTATGTTGCTCAGACTCTTCAAAAATACCAATGGGTGCATGTCGGATTCACCAAAGCTAGGGTATTTTTGGAGAATCCGACATGGGTGCGGCATCAGAAGTAAAGACTCTGCGCAACTTAGCTTCAGGTTTACACAAAAATAAGGTAAAGCCTAACGTTTCAAATGAACCTCTGAAAACATCAAATTACCTGTTACCTCTGTATTGAACAACTTATGGAAGCTAGGGGTGAAGTAGAGACATGTGGCTCCGTGTATTGTCAAGTTTGGATTAAGTGAAAAGGGGAGATGTAATTGTTTTTAAATGCTTCCAAAATTGAACTATTTGGAAAAAGGATATCAGTTTACCTATCTTTCAACAATACAGACGCTGGGAAGTAAACCATCAACACTTTACAATAAGATCGTATCAGTCAAATTACTTTTAATCTGTCCCTTCCTTTCCTCCATGAGATTCAACGAGACCTCCCATGAAAGCCCTTTATCCCGAGTTCATATCCCTGACTGATCTGCTTTCTTACAACACAGAATTAAAAACTTTACTCGCTGCAAGATCCCAAGATGAACCAGCCAACAGACATTACCTTACACTCACCAAGTGGCATTACTTAGACTTCCCCTTCACGTGCCTCCAATTCCTAGTTTACCATTGTTATCTGTGACATAAATTTGTGAATACGGGTTGCACAAATAGTCTGAAGACAGATAAAAGATATTTTGAAGAATCTGATTCATCCATAATACGGGAAGATGATAACACTTGGATTTGTTCACTGTCTCTTCATTAGATTATCAAAACATACAAGGATACATGGAAAACCAACAAGTATACCCACTTAAAAGTGACTTCCTTATTGTTACAGGTTTATCCATGTATTTAGAGGCTCTTAAGGAAACCCATATAAACACACACTAGTCTCTCGCTAATGTGCTTGTGTAAGACCCCGTAAAGTTTTCGTGTCGTTAAAGCCTTCAAATCATGATAAAGAAGCTTAACACTTAAGAGTTTTAGCCAAGTGTTCCAACACTTAGTCTATTTTGACCCTTCAATCTTCGTTGAATTATTTTACGACCTTCCCAACCTCCGTTTCTTGATTTTTTTATTGCGTTACGATGGGGAAAGTTAAGAGTACGTCTCGGGTGAGTTTTGGGATTTTTAGACAAGCTTAAGGGCATGTTTGATATGTCATTCCAGTAGCAAAAGGCGATAGTGGGGCATCACCTGAGGTACTCCCCCGCTCTTAGCGGGGCGTCGCCCTGGTCCTTGCACCGCTCTAAGCAGGGCACCGCCCAGGGTACTCCGGTGCTCTAGGAAGGGCACCTCCCAGATCGCCTCAAGCCAATTTTCACCTTCCTATTCCGTCTCATTAAGGACAAATGTGGTAATTTCCACCTCTCTATCCTCTTTAACAGAGGATTAAATCCCTAAGACACCAAAATAAGCTCATTATTTCTCAAAATCACCAAGAACATTCTATAAGGTTTCAACCTAAAATCCAAATATCTCAAGATTCAACCGTGAGTTTTCAAAAATTCTTCAAGATTCGGAATCCCCATTCCGAAGGCTACAAGAAGCACCCATCAATTTCAAGGACAGAGTCCCAAAGTTAAGAGTTTATTCAAAGCTTCAATTTCAAGGTATGTGGGGTTTGAACAAGAACACCCTTTGTGCCCAAAAGTTTTAGTTTTTCTTATAGAATTTCGAATTTTCAAGATGAATTCATAGTATTTTGCAATATTTCAAGTTTATGAGATTATGGAATTGTTCAAGTCTTGAATTGCATGATTATCTTGTGTAATTATGATCTAAATTGAGAGTTCATGATATAAATTGCACATTCCTATATTGATATCATATATCCAAGAATTCCCAAGATTATCGAAGAATTCCCAAGATTTGTTGTCATGAATTGAGCTTTATTGTGAAAATGTGAGTCTTTGAGAATGAATTATTGATACTCCAAGAAGTGTACTTATATTTCCATGTCATTGAAATTTTAAAGCTTTGTTGAAAAGTCTATCAAGATTTCAAGAAAAGAACTGAGTTTTGATCTTAAGCTAAGAAAGAAATCCACATCATTTTGATTTAAGATAAGGGGAAGCATATTGACCCCCATTACATATTGTTGAATTGTTTAAGGTGGATTTTCTTAAAAGTTCTGAGCTAAGTAAGAGAGTAGTATTTACCACCGAGTTGGGCTTGATTCTGAGGTCTCATGCCCCAGAACTACGTGGCCCCGTAGGTTTCTGATTACCCTAAGTAGGTTAAGCTAGTGATCACTAAAAGTAAAGGTTCTACTTCGATGGCAAGGATAGAACAGCTCTCCCCAACGTGGACAAGACGTTGGACTCCATGTAGCTCACATGGTTTATGTAGGTTAGAAGAAACTCCCAAATTTTGTTGAGTTTCAAGTCTTAAAGTTCCAAAAGTAATAAGTTCTTAAGTTTTAAAGAAGTTTCACTATCCTTAGTATAGAAGTGTAAGTTTGAAGGTATATGTATTTTGAAAACTATGATTCTAAGATTTCTAAGATTTTCAAGTGTCATGATGTTTAAGTCATGAAGAAGTTACTTGTTCTCACGAGATTAAAGCCTATGTCCTGAACGTTGATATTTTAAGATTTCAGCTAGTTTACAAGTTTGAGGAAAAAGAAAGAATACTGATTTAGAATGAAGTTAAATGACTCAAGTGATTCCTATTATCTGTTTCCTATTTGCAATTTATGAGAATTTTATTCACACTATGTGAGTCATCTTTTGTAGCATGAATGTTTTCTATAAAGACTTGTGACATTGATTATTTAATTGCATACACCCCCATATGCTTAGTACATTCCCAAAGTACTAATCCACATACTTGTCTATGTGGTACATTTCCTCATAATATAGGTTCAGGTGTTTAGCCCCATCCTCGTCAGTGATCCCCGAGTGCCTTTATCTACATCTCCACAGTGGTGAGTCCTCCTAGTTCGAGGACCGGTTATCTTCAAATATTCAGTTTATCTAGTAGTTGTTTATTTCTTTTCAGTTTAGTATGAGTCAGTTGGGACCTATACCAATGGCTCTCTAGTTCTTAAGTAGTAGAGGCTTTGTCAGATTGTTAGTATATTGAGATTTCCAGAGTTATGGTTGTTCGGACAAAGTATTTTCACCGTGTTTCTTATGTTTCGATATAATAGTACTCATTATTTGTCTATTTCATGTCTAAGTAAATTGTTATGTGAAGTAGCAGGCTCAAAGGGTTAGCTTGGGGCTACTTGTAGCCTTAAGTACCGTGTGACGCTTCGGAACCTGTTTTTGGGGTGTTACAGCTTGTAATTTCAATATGAATTTAAATAGGATAACTAAAATATCCTTGAAGCTGCTCATAGGCCTTCAATATGGAAGAATAAAAAGTTCTGATATGATAAAAGAGTCACCATACCAAGTAACTTGTCTCCCTGTCGTTGCCCACGACAGTCAGGAGAAACAGCAATAGCACTAACCTCCCCGCATTTTTCTTCAAAGTAAGGAAAGAGAGCTGCACAAGATATAATATGGCCCTCTCTCTCCACAATAACGAATGAGGGCAGTGCTTTCACCAGCTAGAACAAGTTAAACAATGAAAGATTATGGTTAAAAAACGTAAGCTAACAAAGATATAACAGAAGGTGACAAAGATATAACAATGAGGGTAGTGCTTTCACTGGAGCATCAGAGATTGTTCCAGGCTTAAATCCAATATCATCAACCGGAGCATCCTATTTCAGATTGAAAAGATAACAAAATCAATACCATCTTAAATAATTCCTCAAGTTTCAACAGAAACACCAAAATGCAAAATAAACCTTGGATTCAGCATTTTCCTCCAATTTGAGGGAGTCCCTGAAACCGCTCTTCCATTCTGGACAGTTGATTCACTGGACAAACTGCACCAGGAGCAGCATAGCAAACCACAAAACATAAAGTACATAAAAGGAAAAGTAAGCTAATAAAAATTGAAAGTTTGGCATTTACCTGTTAGATGATATGAGGAGCTTTACATTTCAATATTCTGGATCCGTGTTGTTCATTAAATTATTTGTATTCCCCCCCAAAACTAAAAGAATTTGTTACACTCATGTTTCCTATACCTATTATGCTTGCAAAAAGAATGAAGATCTTTAGAAAATCAAATCAGCACCCCGCAGTCAGCTGTGCAGAACCAACTGTATCCCGTGCTGAAGCTACAAAGCAGCCAAAGGCCTTGCCATGTTTCTCTAGGTCCTCCAGCCACTTGAAAGGTCAGCACCAGAATCATGATGGCCAGTTCTATCTTTCTTTTTCTCTTTATCCTTGTCTTTACATCGATCTTTATGACAGTGTTTGTGCTTCTTATGCTCTGTCTTTATCCTTGTGCTTCTTATGCTTTTTCTCCTTGTCTTTCGACTCACTTTTAGACTTTCCAGCTACAATGGGGATCCCTTTTTCAAAGTATGAAACACTAAAAAGACCTATAGATCAACAATTACTGAAACAGGCAAACAGGCATTCTAGAAAATGACATGGTTTGAGAAAAAATCAGTTTCGATCCTCCAGTTTCAGAGATTAGAAAGAAATAAAAGGGTGACTGAAAGAGCTGAATCAGATATACATATATAACTCACTCTTCAGACAATAGATTCTTACAGGAGGCTGTTCAATTGGAGCTGTTTCACATAGTCGAAAAGCTTCTCTAAGAGCATCCAAGTCAAATGGTTGAATGCACAAATTTGTCTCTTTTAAAGACAACGCATGTTGATCCAACTGCATCTCTTTCCATTTCCTAATCTCTGTGTCTCCCACCACATTGTGAAGGTAGTGTGTATCGAAAATTGACAATGGAAGTGGATTCTTGCAGAAGAACTCGTGTTGAGGCCATAACTTGAAGTGAGAAATAAGATCCACAACACCTGTAAATTCTCTTGGCCCTAATAATGTATTTGGACCAATCAACCATAGTAAGCCAATGATGTCTTGATTAAAATGAATATATTTCAAGGAGAAGATCAGAGCATCAACAACAACATACCCAGTGCCAACAATGATTAAAAACTTTTGCTAAGCAGTTGTAAGAATTACCAGTAGCAAGGATTTTCTTCAAATCCTTATCAGTAGGGCTGGTGTTGCCGCCCAAAACGGCCAACAAGTAAGCAGCGATACTCTTAGAGAGATGATCATTTTCCAACTAATATAGAGGCAGCACAAATTGCAGAATTTCCCAACGCCACGAAGGTGCCTGCAAGAAGTATTTGGAGACAAACTAACTTTCAGGGTTCTCCTCTTAAAATGCCAGCAATTGCAGTATTTCCGACTAGCAATATGATAATGCACCATGAAATTGAGCTATTCAAAGCTCCAGATAATATCAAGGTTCCAATACCAACACCAAAAGCCCAATGACACATCATATGTATAATGAAAAATGCCATGGCAATTTTTAAAATATCAAAATGGTTAGAAATATAACAAAGTTGGACATTTGAAATATGTAGTACAATAATTTCGATAGTTTGCCATGAAAAATCTAAGTTCAAACAAAATATGTACGTAGACAAAAAACCTCCTAAATTACGTTCAAGGGGAACAACTGAAAAAAAGGGATACTTCATAAGCTGAATTCATCGAATTCTTCTAATCAAAAAGACTGAACCCCTGTCTTGAAAAAGAAATTCGAGAAAAACATATAAGCACCGCCACCAGAAGGCACTGAATCCAACTTTTCTCCGCCAACAGCAACCAGCTCAATGATATCTTTTCCCTTAACTTCAGGGAGTAGTAGTTGAATCCTATCATCTTCACCCTCAGCTCCAACTGCAGCAAGGATTCAAATTTTAATTTTAAACGAACCACTATAACCAGTAAACCTGTATGACATATAAGAATAAAAAGACAAATAGGCTAAGTGTTGGAATACTTGCAAAAATTTTCTAAGTGTTGAATCTTTTAAAGAGCTTTAAGAGCTAAACAAGCTGAATTTCGGACTTAACATTTTATGGGGTATTACAATATCTCCCCCTTAGGAACATTTATCCTCGAATGAGACTGACTGCGAGGGAAGAAAAGATAAGACGCCGCGTATACAGATTATGCTCAACTGGCACACGATTTATGAACTAACATGAATGCTAAACTGAATATAGCATAACTGAACATACATATCTGATGGATGACTAGTGAGCTGAATTCATGAATGCATGACTGATGCATGATTATCTGACTGAACTGACACATGAATGCATGTCTAAACTGACACACGGGCACATGACTGAATACACAATGCTAACAGATACCAGATTTGTAAAAAAAATTGAACATGAAACTGAGTAGGCTTAAGGAGAATCATTACCTTGAAAGGAATCTAAATTAGTGGAAAAAAGATGAGGGTACTTGGTTCGCATGTCTTCTTCTGCTTCCCAAGTGGCTCCCTCAACGGATTGATTCTGCCAAAGAACTTTGACAAGAGGGACTTCTTTGTTCCTCAATCTACGAGTCTGATAGTCTAGGATTTCAGCTGGTATCTCCTCATAGGAGAGGCTGTTCTAAACATCTAAGATCTGAATAGGGACTACAACTGATGGGTCATCTATGCACTTCTTGTCACGACCCCAACCAGGGCCTGACCTTGACGAGTATTTCAAACCATAGAGGCCCGAAACACCCCTATCTGTCTGGTAATCATGCACCTAATTCATATGATCAAAGTAATGCGGAAGAAACACAATAATTCGGAAACATGGTCATAAATATGAAAAGAAATAAGAACGGGGAAATAAGGTTCCCCTAACATCAATCAACCTCTAAACAATTATCTGCGAAAATCTCTAACAAATGACTGAGTCAAGTAACTGTATATAAACTTGGACAAGGCCCCAAGTAGACCCCAAAACTAAATATAAGCTAAAGGACTTCAGGACATAAGACCTTTCGAAACATAGAAGGCTCACCACTTGTCTCTGCAACTTTGTTTGAATGATCAACTGATTCTCTTGACCCCTAGACTGGGCTTTGAACCTAAGAGGTTGGAGAGGGGAGGGGGTCAGCACAAAAGTACTGGCACGCTGAGCTATCAAAACAAAATATAATATTTTTACAAAATATAGTTGAGAGCCATTATAAAGCAATTTCGTATCAAATCATTTGAAAACACATGGGCGTAATGCAATAGTTTCTCAACAACAATGAAATGCATTTGAGCTAGGTGGAATACCCTACATAATTTACACCAACTGTCTAACCTCGGTTGCCACCGAGATTAGAGTATAAGTGAGGGAGAGACACACAAGACCATGAAGCATGGTGTCTCGACCCACTGGTAGTGCCCAAGATCACTTAGCCCGGGATCCTACCTATAGTCCCCATTGGGAATGACATAAAGTCAAGTACACAAGATCACTTAGACTGGTATCAAATTTCCATGTCGGCAAACACATTTTCCAGCGATGAGCCCTTACACTCAAACGCCTTCTTTGGGCACCCACCTATTTTATGTAAAATCAATGCATTCGAATTTCATCTGATTCAATCACATATCATATTCTACAGGGTATCGTCATACCCGACTTGCAAGTCATCAATATCACATCCACATATGCATAATCATGTAAAAACCAAGGTGCTTCATCATTTACATGTGGTGAACAATAATTATTTCAAATTCATGCTCTGTTTTGTTGGTCACAATATGATATGGTGTATCTAGACATTATCATGGGAATTTGAAAGCAATTTATCATTCATATTTATCAAACTTCCATGGAAAATCTCAAATCACATATGCATGGTTTCAACCATTGAAGTATATAGGCAAACAATTCCCATGACATAAAGAAAAATGAATAGAAATTATATTGAAAGAAAGTTATTAGCATTTAATTGACAACCCCCATTTAAAAGCATGCATATTCATAAAAACTACACCCATGAGATTTATGGATAACCCCACGTACCTCGATTACTATGAATATTAGATGCTTCTTGAAGCCTACACTGAGAGGATTCCAACTATGCAATTAGTTCCTAAAACCCCTGGTTGAATCTTGAGTTGCTTGTTTTTTTTTTATTTTGAAACCCTAAGGAGAATCTTTGAGAACTTTTGATGAATGAAGGTATATTTTGGGGTCCTTGGAACTGAATTTCGTGTTTTATGGCTAAGTAAGGGTGGAAAAGGACCATTTTACCCCAAAAACGGAGTGTTTAAGTCACTTGAATTCTTTACATAGGCGCCGCCCATCCCATTGCCTATCACTTTGAAAGACCATAACTTCTTGCTCGGGTGTTGGATTTTAGCAAAATTGGTATCGTTGGAAAGCTAACTCGAAGACCTATCATTTGACACATAGTAGGCTTCCTAATTCGACATATACTGAGAGTTATGGTCGATGGAAGATGACATAATTTACAATGTCCACTAAAACTTAGTCGATCGAAATAGTTTCAACTCGTCCTTGAGTTGAAAGACCTCTATGGTCTAAATTCAAGCTTGAATGGATTCACATGCTACACAAATAATTAACATGCCATATTGGCATAGGATTTTATGACTTCGGGTTTTATGAACACATCGGAATCATGGTCTATATTGTAGCCCAAAATGCGGGAGACATGGAAGACTGGATGAACTGCGGCTAAATATGAAGGCAGTTAAAGCTCATAAGCTACTTAGCCAAAGCGACTGAGAATCTTGAAGGGACTGATATATCGGGGACTGAGCTTTCCCTTTTTGCCGAATCTCTTCACTCCCTTCATGGGAGAGATCTTGAGATAGACAAAGTCACCAATCTCAAACTTGAGATCCTTTCTACGAATATCTGCATAAGACTTCTGTCGGATCTGAGCAGCCTGGAGTCTTCCTCTAATCAACTAAACTTCCTCTAAGGCATCAAATACTAAATCAGGCCCTATGACTGAGGCCTTACTAACTTCGAACCAACCAACAGGAGATCTGCATCTCCTACCATAGAGAGCTTCGAATGGAGCTATATGAATACTTGAGTGATAACTGTTGTTGTATGCAAACTCAATCAAAGACAAGTGGTCATCCCAACTTCCCTTGAAATCAATGGCACACGCCCTTAGCATATCTTCTAGAGTCTGAATGGTCCTTTCTGCTTGACCATTTGTCTGTGGATGAAACACTGTACTAAGATGGAATTGGGTGCCAAGACCCTTTTGGAGAGCTTTCCAAAAGTTAGAGTTGAACTGGGTACCCCTATCGGAGATAATATATAAAGGAATACCATGTAACCTGACCAATTCTCTGATATAGAGTTTGGCGTAATCCTCGACTGAATATGAGGTGAGGACTGGAAGGAAAAAAGTTGATTTGGTCATTCGGTATACAATGACCCAAACTGAATCATGCTGACGACGAGTACGAGGCAAACCCATCACGAAGTCCATATTTACTTCTTCCCACTTCCAGGTAGAAATAATAAACTCCTACATAGGACCACTAGGCTTCTTATGCTTTATCTTAACTTGCTGACATGTAGAGCACTTAGCCACAATCTCTACAATACTCTCTTCATCCGACTCCACTAATAGATCTCCCGCAAGTCGTGATACATCTTAGTGGCCCTTGGATGAATAGAGTAGCGTGTACCATGCGCTTCAGCAAGAATTCGCTGCCTCAAGTCATCTACACCTGGAACACAAAGACGACCCTGACAACAAAGAACACCATCTCCCCCTTGGGAGAAAACCTTTACTTTCTGATCCTTGACTGACTCTTTCAACTTGACTAAGCTGGAATCTCTATCTTGCTTTTCTTTCACCTCAAAAACTAGAGATGATTTTGAACTATGCAGGACATAAACACCACCTTCTGAAGAATCGAATATGCAAATGCCTAGTCTGGCAAGATGATGGACTCCTTGAGCTAAATTTTTCTTACTATCCTCAACATGAGTAACACTACCCATAGACAGTCTACTAAAAGTGTCGGCCACAACATTGGCTTTCCCGGATGGTAAAGAATACTCATGTCATAATCCTTCAAGAGCTCTAACCACCTTCTTTGACGAAGATTGAGATCTTTTTTGAGAAAAGACATACTGAAGGCTCTTATGATCTGTGAATACAACTACATCAACTCCCTAGAGATAATGCCTCCAAATATTTAGGGAAAATACTATGGCTGCTAACTCAAGATCATAAGTCGGATAAATCTTATCATGGGGCTTTAACTGTCTGGAGGCGTAGGCTATCACCAAACCATGCTGCATGAGGACACAACCCAAACCTACTCTGGATGCATCACAGTATACTACGAACCTATCGGAACCATCAAAAAGTGCTAAAACTGGAGCTGAGGTGAGTCAAGTCCTCAAATTCTAAAAACTCTTCTCGTATGAATCTGACCACTGGAACTTGACATTTTTCTGTGTCAATTTAGACATAGAGGATGCAATAGAAGAAAATCGTTCAACTAACCATCTGTAATAGCCAACCAAACTCAAGAAACTCCTGATATCTGATGGAGAGACAAGGTGAGGCTAGTTTCTTACCACTTTGGTCTTTTGAGGATCTACTCTAATTCCTTCACCCAAAATGATATGGCCAAGGAATTCTACTGAAATTAGCCAAAACTCACACTTACTAAATTTGGCGAATAGCTGATGATCTCTGAGAGTCTAAAGTACCATTCTGAGATGGTTTGTATGATCGCGCTCAATGCGGGAATAAACTAGAATATCATCTATAAAGACTATAATGAACATGTCCAAGTACTGCTTGAACACAAGGTTCATCAAGTCCATGAAAGCTGCAGGGGAATCGGTAAAACCAAAGGACATAACTAGGAATTCAAAGTGACTATACCGAGTAAGAAAAGTTGTCTTTGGGATGTCACATTCCCTAACTCGGAGCTGATGATATCCGGATCTGAGGTCTATCATGGAGAAATAACTGGCACCCTGAAGTTGGTCAAACAAGTCATCGATTCTGGGAAGAGGATACTTGTTCTTGACCATAACTTTGTTATGCTGACGATAATCTATGCACATTCTGAGAGAACCACCTTTCTTCCACACGAATAAGACTGGTGCACCCCACCAGGACACACTAGGTCTGATGAATCCCTTGTCAAAGAGATCCTTCAACTGATGCTTTAACTCACTGATCTTTACTGGTTCCATTTTGTATGGCAGAATAGATATAGGCTGAGTATCTGGAAGAAGATCTATGCCGAAGTCTATTTCCCTTTTGAGAGGAATTACTGGAAGATCTTCCGGAAAAACATCCGAATATTCATTCATGATAGGGACTGAATCAAGGCTTGGAGTCTCGGTACTAGAGTCCTTGACATGAATAAGATGATAAATACATCCCTTAGATATTATTTTCTTGTCTCGAAGGTAAGAAATAAGCTAACACCTGAAAGATGAAGTACTACCCTTCCATTCAAGGATGGGATCATTCGGAAACTGGAACTGAACTATTATGTTTCTGCAGTCGACCGTGGCATAGCATGAATGAAGACAATCTATGTCGAGAATGATATCTAAATCCGTCATCTCTAATTTGAATAAATCTACTAAAGTGACCTTCTGAAATATCATAACCTGACAGCTCTTGTATACCCATCTAACTATGATGGATTTACCCATTAGGGTGGAGACTGAGAATGGCTCTGCAAAAATCTTGGGACTGATCCAAAATTGGCTGCTATGTAAGGAGTGATAAAAGACAAAAAAACTCCTGGATCAAGCAAAGCATAAACATGAACATGAAAGATTTGTAATGTACCAGTAACCACATAAGGAGAATTTTACTAATCCTGTCGAGTCTGAAGAGCATAAAAACAATTTGGGCACTGCCCACTAGTAGCACTAGAGGTGGCACCCTACTGGTTCGGGCAACCTGATGAGCTGAATAATGAAGATAACTCTGCTGACCTGACTGAGGAAAATCCTTGACCCTGTGGCCTATCTTGCCACAACCAAAACAAATATCTCTACCAGCCCTGCAAACACCCTTGTGGTTCTTACCACAAGTCTGACAAAGGGGATTGGTTCGGGCACTGCTAACATTGCCCTGTGCCTTAGAGCCTGGCGCTCTATCTCTATTTCCCTCTCTGAACTTAGGAGCTAGAAAACTAGCTGAAGAAGGAACTGGAGCTGATGATTTAGGATGAAACTACGAACAATTTCCTCCTTCTGATTTGGGTTGTCTAAAATTAAAGCTACCTGTCCTAGCTTTCTTACTCTGCTTCTCCCTCATCTTGATCTTATGCTCCTCGATCTGCTGAGCATGAGTCATGATTCTAGATATGGTCATGCTGCTATTTAGCATAGTAGACCTGCACTCATTCATCAAATTATTGTTCACTCTTGAAATGAACTTACTTATTCTAGATCGGCTGTCTGCCACCACATGAGGAGCGTATCTGGCTAATTGAGTAAACTTTAAGGAATACTCTTTCACCATCATGCTTCCCTTCCTGAGGTTGATGAAATCAAGAACTTTTGCCTCCCTCAACTCTTGGGGAAAGAATCTGTCTAAGAAAGCCGTGACAAATTCCTCCCACTCAATCGGACCTGCATCTCCTAACCTTTCGGACTTCCATTATTTGTACCAAGTATGAGCTACATCCTGTAACTGGTATGCGGCTAGCTCAACACTCTAACAAGAAGTAGCCCCCATGATATTCGTTACCTTCGGAACCTGGTCAAGGAATTCCTATAGATCTTCATCGGACTTAGACCCTGTGAAGAATGGAGGATTTATTTGGGTGAAGTCCTGAATCCTGGTCAACAACTGACTGCACAAGATCAGTAAATGCAGCTCTGAACTCTGCATGGGAAACATGCTTGCCCAAAGGATATTCGGGCTGAGAGGCTGTCTAATTCACACTCTTTATTTTGGGAGGCATATTTTAAAAATAGGAAAAAAGAAGATTAACCTGAAAGTTCAAATTGAGATTATGTTCACTGGCATGACATGTACTGAGTATACGAGTGAGGTAGGCTATATGCAAAGGGTTCATATACATGAACTATACTAACTGACTAATATGAACATGAGAATACATACATGATTACGAGACTAAAACTGTCATAACATGATACTAATAACTGACAACATAAGTGATAGTAACTGAGAGTCTGATACTGGTGGAACTAGCTAAGTTCCGTACTGTAATTGAGTTGACTGTATCTGACATTCCTGATATTTTAATGAACTATCTGAGTTCTTTTATCGAGATTGATACTAAAAATGTAACTGTGGGAGAATTCATCTAACCGACATGCCCTAAATGTACTTCAATAGCTAAATTGAGGTCCAATCTGTACCCTGATTGGAAGGGTGCCAATACCGTGCCACGGGTAAAGACAAGCTGTGAGTGACCCTCAAATCTGGCAGTGTCCCCATAAGAGAACAGCGGGTATCCGCCTCATCAACTCTAAAGTTAGTAGTGTTGATGTCTCAACCTATGCTGGCTACATAGTTCTGGAACGCAAGGATTGCTTCTAGGAATCTCACCCTCAATCTGTCAGTATGGATCCCCATCCTGGGGTTCGCTCAGTGCTGAATCCTACTCCCATCTGAATAGACACAGAACATGAATACTGAACTGAGTTACTGAGTTCTGATGACTGACGAAATACTACTTAAGACTGATTGTGTTCATGAGATTTCTGAGAATACTGAGTTACCGCATTTTTCCTGAGTCACATGACTGACTGAGTTCTATGGAACATGGCTTGACTGTAGATGTCGTGAAAATATGACATGGCTCTAGGCACACAACTATATTTTTCAGGTACAAGTACCCCTTGGACTCGATGGAAAGAAACTGACACACATGACTGACTTGTTCATAGGAATAGAGTCCACAATTCACAATATCATAAGTAGGGGATTCAGTACTACACATGGTTCTCAACATTTCATACGTTGGAGGTGATACATTCAACATGGAAGTACTTTCATAACTTCAACATCATGTTCACTACATATCACCACCACAATACATCAATAACATAGAATTCATGTAGAATCATAAAGCATAGAGCATGGACTTATTACTTGGTACTCTTAAGTCATGAAAACATGATTATTATTATTCTAGGCATTTCATCGAACACCTTGCATGCACAATTTAGGCATAGGTGAAACCATAAGATTTTACATCATGAACAACCATGTTTTACATGTTTTCAACTCACATGGTGTCATAGATTCATAATAACACATAAAGATTCTAACTTGGGAATCATTCAACTTCAACAACTTGATTATCAACATCCAACAATATAGATATGATAAACAACTAATTTCATAGATTTCAACTTACATACTAACATAGATTCATGAAAATGCATAAAAATCCCAACTTGAAACCATATAACAACCATCAACATGAACATAATCATACCACAACAAAGTATTCACAATACATAATTTAAAACTTGATTCTTGAGCTCCATGGATGAAAGGAATCCATGGATGAACACTATACATACCTTAATTCTTGATTTTACGAAGATTGACGAAGAAAATTCTTGAATTTGGATCCTCAATTGAAAACTCCTCTTATTGTTCTTGAGAGAAATTAGAGAAAAAAAGTATATTTTTTTTAAAATGAGGCTTAATTCGGTGTTAAGGGGTATATATTGGGGTGGAAGATGACCAAAATGCCCCTAAAAAAAGAGAGAAAGACGCAGTTGTCCCTCTGTTGACTATCTGGTAGGCTGAAGTAAATTGATCATAACATTTTACTCTGATATTCAAATTGGATGAAACCAATTGCATTGGAAAAAGGACTCAAGGATATTTCCATTGATTTATAGTAGATCTCACAGTTAAATATATACAGGAAGTTATGATCGTTTGACTTTGACCCTGAAATGCTGAAAATTTCTGGAGCATGCGACGCATGCTAATCGCATGGTGCCACTGTTTTGGGCACCCAAACGTGCCCTTACTCTACTCCAAAAATTCCAAAACATACCTGGGATGTACTCTTAACTTCCCCAATCACAACACAACCTGAAAATCCCAAAACGGAGGTTGGAAAGGTCGTCAAATAAATCCCTGAAGTACGGAGGCTTGAAATAGGCTAAGTATTGGAGTATTTGCCAAACTTTTCTAAGTGTTGAATATTTTAAATTGATTTAAGAGCTAAACGAGCTGAATTTCAGACTTAGGATTTTATAGGGTATTACACCTTCCCATCTAGACAACTATTCGTCATCACTATCCCGACCTAACTGAAAAGGTCACTGAAAAATTGGAATACCGAAATCCAGAACATGAGGGGAGTAGTAAGCATAACTTGATATCCTACTAAGGCGTGAGGAATAGAGAACTCACGGCATGGACTCATTAAGGAGATATAATCTGAGGACGTACCAGATATAAATCGGAATTTTTCACTGATCGTTAAGCGGATCACATGTGCACAAGAGTCATGACCAGCATGACCTGAATTTTTGGAATTCATAACTTACGAAAAGTGATTCTGACTGCTGAATGAACTGGAACTCATCATTTTAGGACTGGAAGAGTACATGCCTCTCTATCACAAGCACGAGCACGAACTATGATCATGGAACTAAAATGGAAGGCATGAGCAAAAATTGGGACACTTTAAAAATACTAAGATATGAATTGGTTGAGTCTCACCCTCACTTTCTGATGTTCTATATCATATGGACATCATTACAAGAGTCTGAGAGCCTGAATTGGTTATTCTTTCTATCATCTCCCCCTTAGCTTCAAGCCATCATCTTAAGTTTGACAGATCCCTTACTAGACTCTAACTGAACTACACTTACTGCACTCTAGGGTCTAGAAAATGACCATACATCCATATCATAAAACTTGACCCGAATGACTACACCTGAAAGTGGAAAACCCACTGTTAATCCTATACCTTCAGAGACACACTCTATATTTCTATTGCCCCGCAATAGTCATCATATAATACTTGAACACTTACTAACTTTGAATCTTCATGAGTACCCCCATAGTCGAAGTGCACACCCTCAAGCATTTCACTCTTATTTTTGTCGGTCCAACCTTCAAAATTCAAACTTACATTCTAACACTTAACATAGATATCACCACGCCTTTGATGAATCATACTACTTCCGACATAGCCTACCAATATCGCGACTCCAAACTTGTATCTCTCTACTATGAGAATCAAGGTCATATAAAAAGGCTCAACATTATCAATCAAAACTCCTTATCTTGGCTATTTAGAACATGATATACCATCTAAACGGTACCACTAGACATACACAACGTATAATAGCCTTAGAAAAATACCACAACCTCACCTTGGCATACTTCTACTTCATACATACAACATCATAATTCATTATGAATCAAATAAACTTAAGCTCTTGCATGCACTATTCAAGCCTATTAGATCGCTTCCATAAAACTAGTATCATTAACCAAGAAATCATCACATCTACCTTCATGGACATCCACTGTTCAAACTTAATGTCTAGTGCTAAACATGGTTTACAACCCAACCTTACATACAATTCTCACAAAACATACCTCATTAATCTTAAGCCACTATTCTTACATCCACATTCTACATTAAATTCAAGCCTATAGTCTAACATCAACCATCTACCACCAATGAAGAATGCAACATAATATACTAGTCCATCAACATGGGGAATTCTATCCAAATACCTAAAAAATCGACTACATGACTTCTCACAAGTAGTACTAGTTTACAACTACCAACGAAAAGAGGGTCGGGGGGGGGGGGTAAAGTCACATAATAGAAATGGTCAACCTTAATCTTATATTATAACCCCATATAATCTTACCTACTTATAAAACTTTCTCACATCACACTTACTTACCCAAGCATACATTTAGACTACCTTCAAATTCCACAAACAACCATGAGTCTATAATTATAACTTACTGCCTCATGTAGCCATTTTCATACTTCAAGCAAACAACAATTCACCTTGACTAATAACTCCTTCTATACCTTCTACTAAACTAACATACAAGGACGTATCAATTCATTACCAACTAAATCTCATGCGAAAAGATTCAGCTACACATATATTCAACCAACACAAGATGAACAACAAGTTACTAGTGAATAGAAATAGGCCCCACACAGCTCCACTAGACTTTGATTTTATTTATTGAACAAGAAATGAGAGGAAAGACAAGGCAAATTTGCTTGTGAATCGAAAGAGCCCCACCCGGCTTCACTAGACTTTCAGTTTCAACAATATTACAAGAGATAGAAACTTGACACACAACATTTAATGATCTAAGAATACACATCTTAATCTGTATAAATAAAAAATTAGCTGAGTCAAACACTTCCCCCACAGACTACCATATAATCCACACATGCTACAAGCTACCACATTAGTCTATCACTATAAAATGGTAAATCATTCTCAAACACCAGTTATTGAACTAAACACATTTATCTACTCAAAAGTCACCCTCACTCTGATTTCTAACCTTGCGACTTCACATCACCAACTTCTTGATCCAATATCACTACAAATAGGTCATGATACCGTCACTTTAACTTATACTACCACTCGGGTGGAAATATAGTTCCAGCATTGTGCTACTCATCATTGCCCCTAAAGCATGACGTCTACAACACAAATTTTGAAAGGGACTGAATACACTTAATACTGCAGGCTGAAAAGCACGATTTCATCAAAAAAAAGTTCACACAAGAATCAAAACATCTTGGAGCACTAACGGACTCTTCTAAGGTCCTTGCATAAATTTAAACTCTTATATGGCTTAACGAAAAAGGACCATACTTTTTAGACACTAAAGCTCTGCACTTGAATCACCCTAATAATGAGACATATCTGAGCACATCAAAGTAAAAAAATAATTGGGATGACTTTACTCTGTATGGGCGACACCATAGCACGAATTAGAAGTCAGAGTGAGGGTGATTTTGTTAAAATGAATATTTCAGTTGAATAACCAATGTTTGACAATGATTTACCCCTTTATAGTGATAAACCAATGTGGTAGCTAGCAGCGTATGTGGATGGTATGGTAGTCCATGGAGAAAGTGTTTTACTCAGATTTTTATTTATACAGAATAATATGTATATTCTTAGACCATTAAATATTATGTGTCAATTTTGTATCCCTTGTACTATGTAATATTGTTGTCATGGTGTTTTTGAAAAAAAAAATTAAGTCTAATGAAGCCGTGTGGGGCTCTTTCGATTCACTAGCATAGTTGCCTTGTAGAACAAATAACAATGGGTTATTTGAAGTTCTTAGGGATAGTTAACTGCTGATATGTAAAGCAGCAAAACCCATTAGCCCAAGCACATTAACTCTTGTCTCGATTAAAGTATCTACCGAACTCTTCCTAGGTGAGCAGTGAGCTTAGCAGAGCATATCCGGTATCATTCCCAGATAAAGAAAGAGAGCTAATAGTGGATTCATATATCGATGCTAACTACTTAGAATTGAGATGTAGTTGATTGATAGTGAACTATCTACTACTTTTGTTACCCTTAAAGAGATACAGTTGAATTTGTAAGTGTTGTTTAAGGGGTGTGGATTAAATTGACATGATAAATATATAATGAAATAGATTGCAACAATCAAATGGTAAATAATTAATAGATCAATAATAAAAGTATAAAAGTATGAAATCCTGAATAAGGGTCCTGCTTGGCCACCCTGAAAGAGAGATCAACACCCTAGAACAATACAAGCTAAATGGCCTTGAATACAAAGAGTTTTTGCTGTTATAATTGTAGAATAGTGAGCATGAAATGGTTACAACAAATGATAATGAGGACTAATTATATCTAAACACTAGGGTTAATAGTTTATGAGTGATAAAAGGATTTGAGAAAATGTAATGCTACATAGCAACAGCTAATTGTTTTATGTGCTCATCAATTTTTGAATAGTTCAAAGAAATGCTATTAGCTCTCCTATATTTTCTCTGTTTTGTCAATGCATTTCTTGACTTGGTTGTTAAGACACAAAAAAATAAACCAAAATTTAAGGATTTTCAGTCTTTATCTTGTGTATTATTAATATATGTCTAAATATATCTACGTATATACTCTGCCATTTTTAGATTTAGGTGGTATTTTGAACTGATGGTTTTTCATCAGATGATTCTGCTACAATCAAGAAAGGTAATGGAAAGACTAGAGCGAAAGGTCTTGAAAAAATGAAGAAGGCTATGGAAAGCAAGATAAAAATAGAGATCTGAATTGGTGAAGGAAGGCCAACTAAGACAATTCAATCAACCAAACTATCCAATGTATTAGGGATAATTTCTCAAAATTTTCTTCCTCTTCCAAACAAGTGGAAGGAACTTACAAGAGAGGAAAAAGATGAAACACTAATTAGATGTCACGTAAGGATTTTGTACCCTTTTAAAATTTATATATTACATGATAAGTGACAATCTATGCTTTTAAGAACATTGAAGTTTTAAGGTACTAAGCATGTTAGCAGATGTTATGATTTTATTTTTAAATTAAAAGGGATTTCGGTTGTTTTGTGTGTTTCTTTAATACTTATCTGTTTTTTAGGAGAGGTTTGAGATTAATTTGGATGAGCATTATGTGAAAGATAGCTATGAGGATATTCTGAAAAATAGAAGCCGACAATGGCGTTGAAAGTTAAAACAAAAATTTGAAAGTGCACGCTCTGTGGAAGAGGCTTGTAATATGGAAGTCGAACAGTTGACCTTAGAAAATTGGAATAAGCTTTGCGACATGTGGAACAATCCAGAGCACAAGGTAATTTATATTCAAGTTATTCTCATTGATATTTATGTTATGATGTTTATATTTTCTTTGTAGAAACGATGCGAAATATACAAGGGCAATCGAACAAAGCTTAAATATAATGATTTCATGGTATCAAAAGCGTTTATAGCAGCTCGTGCTGAAATTGTAAGTTGTACCATTTTTATTCTTTTCACTAGTGACACTTTGGTACTATTTAATATTGTGTTGTTTAGTAACTAAAAGAATAGGCATGTAAGTTGTAGCCCATTTCAGTCAAATATCTCTAAACACTATTTCATATTGTTTTCTTGTTATACAAGGTGAAAAGGAATCTGAAGGTGTAGAGCCGGACAAAATTAAGTTCTACAAGCATACCCATTACACAAATGAAAAAGGATGGTTATCTGAAGAAGCTGAGACTAACTATGTAAAAAATTAATATATTAGTAACATACCAGTGCATTTATTTGGTTAATATTCTTCATGTCTTCTTCTTTAAATATATTATTATTTTATGCAGAACCACATGAACAATTTGAAAGCTCTATATATTTCTAGAGAGTCTTCCATGACTATTGATGAAATTATAGATGTTTTACTTTGTACTAAGTCGGGGTACATAAAGGGTCTTAGTTATGGTCTTAAACCTAATACTACAAGGGCAACACAAAGGAAAATGGCAGAGTTAGAAGACTCCCTCAAAAAGGCGAAATTGGAAGCTGCTAGGGCCCAAATTGAGTTATAGAAATGATTAAATGCAGCTGAAACTGTGGTAGAAAGCCAGCAATCACAGATACAAGACCAACAGTCGTAGAGCAAAGCACTAAATTTTCAGTTGAATACTATAGTGGCACGCCAAGAGGGAATGCTTAAGAAAATGCAACTTCTTGTTAGCCCATCGTCGTCAAGGTTAGAGGTAACATAAATTTATACGATACATTCTATTTAATTTATCATTATTAAATATATAAATTATGTGCATGAATGTGTTACAACATGTTCTAGATGGGTCTGTTGCTGATAGAGTTGTTAAAATTGAAGTTTTACAAATATTGACCGGAAAGGACTAGGCCCAGCCAAAAGAAAATAGAAACCACAAAGACTACAAATCGGATCCTTTTTTTTCATGATGACACTGATTTAGTTAGCTTTTATTTGTACTGGGTATGCCTTTTTTTTAGGATTCAGTTCCACTAGTGAAAAGGCCAAAATGTAGCAGCAAAGTAGTTAATGGATTAGCTTCGTTGAATCCACTGTAATACATCCGGTCGGATCATTTCTGTAGCTATAAAGAAATGAGATTTGTCCAAACTGGTGCTAAATGGGTTGCTCCAGAGAAGTGTTTAGCTATTCCACGACATTACTAACTAGGAGGGGTTAGTCTGGCCTTATTCCCTATTTGCAGAAAAACAAAAATTTGATCCAATGTACCACATAGACAAATGAAATAGGAAACTTGTTAGATGACTCATATAATTGATTAATGGCATTAGTATACAACACTGGACATGTCAACTGAGATGCAACAGACTGCATATTGGTAAAAATAACCTTCCAAGAATATGCCACAGTGACTCTAAACGTATACTCACATGTTGGTTTTTCTCTTGCAAAATCAAACATTTGTCCTTTGTTATTGTTCGAAATACCATGGTAAATGACTTTAAACCTTTTCAATAAAATCCTTTAGATGAGTAGCACTAATTTAAGCTTTGTTTCCGAAATTGAAGTGTCTATCGCGTACATTTGAAGCGATAATGTTGGGGACAAACTCATAATTGTCAAGAAGCCTAGGCATAATTTAAAAAAAGCTTCTTGACCGCATATAAATCTTGATAAAAACCACATCTAGCCACATTTTTTCACTAACCTTTTCTCTAATAAGTTTCCAAAAAGCAGTTCCTAAAAATTGTCCAAATGTATGTGTTGCAATCTCTTGATCTCACCTAAACATTGTTGTACTTGCAGAATTGTAAATTTTTTGGTTACAAACTAAATCAAACACACTGTTGCTTGACCCAATTAAACCTCATTTTGGATATAGTGAAAGGAATTGTACGACTGCTTACAGCTCCGGATATAGATCTAGTCATGGGATGTTGTAAGATGAAATCTAGTTTTTTATTTCTATGAGATACGACGCTTGTTCATTAAGACAGAACCTGCAATCTCTTGAGTTAAAGTAATCAAAAACTGAAATATTTTCTGCCTAGATTTCCTGGGATAAACATAAGAGTCTAAATACAAAATATTGACAAGATAACTTACCTTAGAAATGAGTACATGACTTCCTAGCATTACTGGAATGAAAAACTGCAAAACTACCAAAAAAGTAACTACTTCTAGACTTATAAACTACAATTAACTAGTGCAGTAACTACTGCTGTAGTTTCCTACTACAAGAAAATAATTACAGCAATTAACTAGTGCAGTAAATACTACTGGCATCTAAGGAGTGATAACAGACTGAGCTGGCTACCACCGCCTTTAGTATTTCAGGGAAGTTAATTAGAGAAAAAGAATCAGTTATATTTCTTTAACAAAGAACATATCACCTACCTGCAGTGGCCATTCCAGCATCCCTTTTACAATTTTTTATTTCAATATCATGAGTAAATTTGTCTGCCTATACACAACCAAATATATTTGCATTCCTCTACAGGTGGGTGAACTAATTGGAGGAAGCCAAAGAGAAGTGGATTAGGAGGTCATCAGATCAAGGTATGACACACAAATTTACTTTTCTAGTAGACAGAAAGATTATATATCTGGTTCCTATACTATTCTTTATCTTGAGCCAGGGGTCAATCAAAAAAAACCTCTCTACTTATTAGAAGGAAGAGGTATGGACTGCGTATATCTTACCCTCCCCGACCCCACTTTGTGGGAATACACTGAGTTTTTTTTTGTTGTTGTTGTTGTATTCATTATTTGAGTTTCTTTTAAAAAGGTAGAAATGTAACTGAGAAGTTAAACAATAAATTCTAAGCAATCAATGAATTGGAGTTTGAAAAAAAAATAGTGTATATGTGAACCTTGAATCTTCTCTGATGGTTCAATGATCGGATGGTTTTGTTTTGGTGAATGTCTCGTGTTATATCTATAGAGGAGATCGTTGGTGTTTTTTTTCCTTTTGAAGTGAGTTTCTGGTGAAGTTTCTTGTTTTCAGAAGGAGGTAGTTTGTTTTTGGGGTGGGGGTAATAGAGTATGTTTTCCTTCCAATCTGAGGGTGTCACCGTGTGTTAGGGGGAAAAAGTATTGAGATAGAAGAAAGGAAACAGTTGCAGAAGAGAATTTAGAGGAAGAGATTCAGAAGAGTAGAAAAGAAAGGGAGGAAACTGTTGAAGCAAATTGGAGAGGAGGGAGAAAGTAATTGAGCAGAGAGGAAAGTTGGAGGAGTATTGGTAAGAGGAATCCAAAAAGGTACATATTTTACTACGACTGTGTTTATTGTGCTTTGTTCTAAGCTAGGGGCCTATCGAAAAAAACCTCTATACTTCTTCGAAGGTAGTGGTATGGGCTGCGTAAATTTTATCCTCCGCAAACCCCACTATGTCGGAATACACTGTTGTTGTTGTTGTGGAGATTTCGTGGTAGTAACTAGAGATTTGATTATTGGTTAAAATATCTTCAGAGTATGCTTGAAATAGGGAAGAAGTTCATGATGGCACGTTAGGTGTTAGTAAAGTGCAAGTATAAATTGTGAGCGGAAGGATAAAGTAGCCAAAAATTGACAGATTTAGTCTATATTTTTATGATTTTTAAGAAAGGACCCTATGATACTTGAAGGTTTTAGAACATAGTTTAGAAAAAAAGATGTATTGTGAATGAATAAGTAATAATGATGATGTGAAGTAGAATGTGCTGACAAGTTGCAATTAGATAGACGAGTGATTAAGATCAACCATTTCATGAACTTTTAATAGACTAGTATTTCTTGATTTTACTTTAAAAGATATAACTTTGTGTAGAATAAAGGATAATTTCTTCCATCTATGTTTAGTACTAGACACTATGCATGACCTTTAGATGATTACTTCTATGAAAAAAATGACTTTATGATGATAATGATGCTAGTTTTAGGGAAATGGTTTATTATGATTGATATAGTACGTGCAAGAGTTTAGATCAGTAACTTATGGGAAGTATAAACACTTTGCCCTCTCCAAATCCCACTTTGTGGGAATACATCGGGTATGTTATTGTTGTTTTTATCGAAGTTTGATGAGTTTACTCTATAGTATTTATCTAATTTTTTGGTAGCCTCAATTTTTGCAATTACATGTTTAATGGACTCTAGTTGTGGCATGGAGTAGCAGTACTATGTACAATCATTTTAACTATCAAATCTGAAAGCATCATCATCAATTTTAACTTTCTTCGCTTTTTCACAGGTGTAGAAGTGGGAGTTGAATGAAGACCAATTGCAAGATCTATTGGTACTTTGGAAGAAACCTCAATATATCTAACTTAGTTTAGAAAAGGGGTGATATTTAGTACTATATTTCAGTTAGATTTCTTTAATGTTGGATTTCTTTTACTTTTCTTTGCCTTTTGAGGAGATATTACCTCAGTACAATTTTAGTTTTTTAATTGTATGATTGTGGGTGAATTTTATCAATCTGACTTGTTTTATAATTTTATTTTTTATTTATTCAATTCTAATTAAAAATAATATCAATATAAAATAATTAAGCCTTTTTGAATTGGTGACAATAGATTTTATTATCAATGATAACTTTCAGCAATGATTAAATTGAATTTTTCAAGACAATTATTTTCATCATGAAATAAACTTCTTTTTCATATGTTTGACCATATTTAGTGACAAATGTATTTGTCTCAATATCTTCCTTTTTTTATACAAATTAATTTTGTATTTTGTGACAATCATAATTATCGGTAATCATAATAATTTAGTGATAATTCTAAATTGTCGATAAAAAAAACTATTTTTAGTGACAAACTAATAGATTTAACGACAAAATTATAATAATAAATGTTTCACTAATTCATACATTTAAGGACGAAACTTTTGGTTGTATACAAAAAGTTGTCAATAGTGACGAAAATATACTTGTTCAACCACGAAATATATATAACTCTAGAGACAATTAATGTCGTTGCTGATTGAACTAAATAATTAGGGACGATGAAATTTTGTCGGTACTGATAAATTGTTAGTGACAAAAGCATATCATCAACTACAAAAATATTATATTTTTATGACAAACATATTCGTAATAAATGTTATACATTTGGGGACGATTTCATTTTTATGTAGCTAATATAATTTTTTCAGCGACAAAGCACTAATTTGTCTTTGTCAACTTTTAGCGACCCACTTTTGGAGACGATTGATTGACGAAATTTTTTTCGTCATGCCAAATTCTTTGCGACGAAATATGATTTATAAGTGACAAAATAATTCATCTCAAATAATCAAATTTGTTGTAGTGATAGTTGCCTATCAGTGGAACAAGTAAGCTAACGTGGTTCACTTAAGTAAAATGTGAAGATAGTAATTTTTTTGTGGAAAACACCCAGCTCACGAAAGGTGTAAAAAACACGACCTGTACCTCTACAGGATTTAACCCCAACTTCACTAAAACTTTTGAGCCTCAACAATCAACAAGTTACAAGACTCTTGTAAACTAGGAATTAAACTTTTAACTCCTATTTCTACAATAACACAAATCTTTCCAAGATAAGTGTTCCCAAGTCTTCGAGTTCCTTACTTGAAGACACAACTCCTAACTCAGATTATATTTCACTGAGACTAGAATTAAGACTCATTACAACTAAAAGAACAAACCTATTACATGAAGTCTACGACTATCAAAGTAAAGGACTAGGTTCTTCTTCAAGCTAGTGAACTAATTTGCTGATTGATGCTTTTATTATAAGTGAGTGAATAAAACTCTTGAAACTGTGTCTTGTATTTAAGACAACTCCTCATTGAGTCCTTCAAATGATGTGCTCTTCTTTCTTAAAAGGAATCTCAGGTAGTTTCACTCCTTGTTGCAGTCAGTCTCCATGTATGAGTAGAATACCTTTATTATATCTCCTTGACTGAATGGAACTCTTTCATTAACTTAATCTTCAAATGATGTGACTATCTTCTTTCCAGCTTCTTTATTACACTGCACGTGACAATTGCTGAGTTTGGTTGCTTTTAAACTTTTGTCCTCAAGTGATTTTATCATCAACCTTGCTCAACCATTCACTTATAAGTCAATCATCAAAACTTCATTTCTCTAACAAATTCCCTTTTTATAATGATGACAAACCAGCACATGTTTCACAGCATCACAACACCATAGCTTTGCTCTTAAGTTCCTGACATACTTAATAAGGAATTAATCACAAGGATACCAGAATGAAACAGGTTAGTTATTTGAGTTATAAACATTGCACAATCTATTCTTCCGCTTTTTGACATCATCAAAAAACAATCACTCAGATAAGTAAAAGATGTATAATAATCCATGGACACTAGGGCTATCACTAAAACAATCAAAATCTGGAGTAAAGAACCATCATTCATTAGATTAAATAGGAGAAAAACACAAAAAGCAATGCAGTTCAGTACATCCAAGATCAAGCTAACTTCAACTAATATCTAAAAACTGATAAGAAAAACAAGCAATCCATTAAACAAAGAGGACTACTAAGGTGCTAAGAAATGAGCTAAGGTGAGAATGAAGAAGCAAAAGGAATGAGAACAGTGGATTTGCATTTGATTTCAGAATTAGAAGATCTTTCACTCTCAAGGGTAAGTTAAAGAGTTGTGATCTGAGCACGAAGTTGCAAATTTTCATCCTGCACTTCTTCCAGTTCAGCAGTCTTGGTATTGAGGGCTTTTGTTAAACACTACATAGGATTGTCAACACTCCTCATAGAGATAGATAAATACTGTATATGGTTCACAGTCCCTATAACATCTTTGGTGGTCTGCATATACCACACTTGGATAGGCACAACAAAACTTCAAATATAGGGGTGAGCCAAAATTCATAAGGAAGAGCATGTCCATTGACTTCTTTGAGGAGAACCCTTTGCATGTGCTTCAGAACACTCCTAGCCAAATCAATTTTTCACCTCAGTATCCAGCAACTCCATGAGGCTAAGATCAAGAAACTTTGCTATAGACTTTCTTTCTTTCCTCGGGGTAAGCATCTTGTGAGCAACATCAAAGTAGAGTTGATGAAGTGGAGTCTTCTCTCTCTTAAGAACCTACGATAATTGAATAGGTGAGGATTGATAGAAAACTTATGAGATATGTCAATGACAGATGCTATATTGTCAAGAGGACACCAAGTGACCTTGACATAGTGACCCCAACCCTCTGGAGAAATGTGTAGAATTCTAGAAATATGAGCAGCATAGAGGTTCATAGTGATACCATGTATAGTGGTAGAAAATATCTCACCAATAGCAACCTCATTGGTATAGAAATTATAGACCTCAGGCTTGGAAAACTTCTTTTGTAAGTCACCTTGAAGAAATAAGTATGACCACCCTTGGACCTCTAATTTAGCTAATAACATAATCATATCAGCACCCCTAAATCCACTAACAACACGTCCTCTATCCAGCTTACGTTTTTTAAAATATAGATAGTGGTCAACAGGATAGTCCTAATTAGTAGAGGATTCATGAAGTTCAAAATTAGAATCTACCTCATCAGGAGTATCAGGAGGTGAATCAGACTCAGAAGAATCAGAGGGAACAGGTTTGGTAACCTTTTTCTTTTAACGGGTGGATGATTTTTTGGAGTGGGTTTGGAAGATGAGGAAGATTTTGAGGTAGGGATGGTCTTTGACTAAGATGAAGGTGTACAAAAAAAGAGGGTTTTGGAATTGTGCATTTCACCGTCTTGCCTTTATGAACTGAATGAAGCAGTATATCTAGAGAGGAGGAACGAGGAGGAGAAGGAGCAGAAGGTCTTCAGCTAAAAGAGCTTCTTCCCGTTGTTTTTTCCCACGATTGTGAGGAGTTCTAGGAGTCGGTACAATAGGCGAAGGTTCAACAAGATCATGGTCCTAAACAACAATAGTGGGGAAGAAATTTTTCTTTTTCATTTAGATCTTGACTTTCTTTTGATCAAATTAGCAATAGGAACATCATTAGGGTCAATAATTTGGAGAGGGTCGAAGCTAGTGGTGAGGGTTTAGAAAAGTACGAAGGATTTGAAAAAAATTAGGCAAAATGGTATTTGAGATTCTTGAAGGTTGAGAAATCTGATTGCCTACTTTGAATAGTAGGGGGATGGGTGGTGATGTCTTACCAGTGGGATAAAGAATAATGGCGGTAGAACGAGAGGTAGCATAGTCAGAAGATGGGGCAAATGATGAAGATGCCATGGTGGGGGGGAAACAATAATTTGTTCCTGGTTGTGAGATGGTAAGTGAAGTGAGAGAAATAAACATCTATAAGAAGAGGCAAGAAGTTGAAACATAAAGGAGAGTGACTTGATAGGTGATGGGATAATGATGATGAGTTTAGTGGTGATGGGATTGTTGTGGCAGCTTTTTGAAAATATTGGACTCTTGGGTTTTGGCGGTTAAAAGAGATACAAAGAACCAAGAGGGAAAACCTATTTCTCCTTAGTCAATTTTAAGATAAGTTGATAATCATACTTGAACTTCTGAAAATTCTTAACAAAATTACTTTAGGTGTTCCACCAAAACTGTAACAATTAAATAAATAAAGATTAGATCACTCAACATTTTGGAATTATGACACATTAATAAATGTGCAAGACTGGATTAATCAACAATACTTCAAGAGCATATCAACTTTTCTAGTCAATCATTGGGGGAGATTTATGCAATCTTAATCATCCGTAAGGCTAATCTATTTTTTTCAAAGTGTTCCTTGCTTAATGCCTTAGTGAATATATCAACAATTTGTTCTTCAGCAGAGTAGAACATGATTGATATAAGACATTTTTCAACATTATCTCTAAGAAAGTGATGTCTAATATCAATATGTTTAGTTCTTTTATGTTGAACAAGATTCTTAGCAATATTAATCGCACTTGTATTGTCACAGAAAATAGGAACACATACAACATCCACACCAAAATCCTTGATTTGTTGTTTAATCCATAACAACTAAGCACAACAAGATCCATCAGTAACATACTCAGCCTCAGCGGTAGACAGAGCTACTGAGTTTTGTTTCTTTGTGGACCGGACAATTAGACATGATCTAAGGAAGTGTGCCATGTATGTGGTTCTCTTTCTGTCCACCAAATATCCTACAGAGTCAGTATCAGAGTATCCTACCAAGTTAAAATTACTACCTTTTGTATACCATAGACCAAGATCACTAGTTCCTTTGAGATATCTAAAGATTCTCTTCAAAGACTTCAAATGAGATTCTTTAGGATTTTCTTGAAACCTTTTACATAGTCCCATACTGAACACAATATCAGGTCTGCTTGTTGTGAGATACACTAATGATCCTATCATTCCTCTGTATAACTTTTTCTCCACATCAGGACTTGTTTTATCCAAGTCAACTTTTGTGGAATTAGATATTGGAGTGCTGATCTCTTTTGCCTCTTCCATGGAAAATATTTTGAGAAGTTCCTTGACATACTTCTGTTGATGGATTATGGTTCCAGATTCTATTTGTTTAATTTTCAATCCTAAGAAGTAATTTATCTCCCCCATCATACTCATCTCAAATTCACAACTCATGATTTTAGCAAAGTCATGTGTCATGTTCAAGTTTGTGGACAAAAAAATAATGTCATCAACATACACCTGCACAACTAACATATCCTTTCCATTAGTTTTCAAGAAAAGAGTGTTGTCAGTTTTACCTCTGGTATGACCATGCTCTAGAAAAAATTTTGACAATCTCTCATACTAAGCTCTTGGATCTTGTTTCAGTCCATATAAAGCCTTGTTAACCCTATACACATGATCAGGAAACTCCTTAGTTTCAAGACCTGGTGGTTGTTTGACATACACCCCTTCCTTTAGAATTTCATTCAAAAAAGCACTTTTAACATCCATTATATATATAATAAACTCCATATAAGCTACAAAAGGTAAAAGAATCCTTATTGCTTCAATTCTAGCAACAGGAGAAAAAGTCTTATCGAAGTCTATGCCTTCTTCTTGATTATACCATTGGACCACCAATCTTTCCTTGTTCCTTGTAACTATTCCATGTTTATCCACTTTATTTCTATACACCCACTTAGTTCTAATTATTGTTCTGTATTTTAGAAGAGGAAATAAGTGCTGCACTTTGCTTCTTTCAAATTAGTTTAACTCTTCTTTCATGGCTATGATCCAATCAGCATTAAGCATCACTTCAGCTACCTTCTTTGGCTCAATTTCTGACAAGAATGCTTTGAAAACATACATTCTTCTAAACCCAGACCTTATGGTAATCCCAGATGTGATATTAGTGAGTACATTATCAATAGGATATGATCCTTGGTACTTGTAACCTTTTGGAACCAATCCTAATAAGCTACTTGGGTCATTACAATTATTCTGAGCTGGGGTAGTTGGTGGCTCAGTTCCTCTTGTCAATGTGCCTCCAGAATCAGTACCCCCTGTCGAGGTGCCTCTAGGTTTGGTAACTCTAGTGATAGATCTGGTTTCTTCCTGAAGGTTAGTCTTAGCATGAGATTCATTAAAAACAACATGCATACTTTCTTCAACACAATTTGTTTAATTGTTTAGAACCATATAGCCCTTAATATGATGTGAATATCCTAAGAAAATTCCTTTATCACTTTTAGCATCAAATTTTCCCAATTTATCCTTTTCGTTATTATGAATGGAGCATTTACAACCAAAAGTTCTAAAATGAGAAATGTCTGGATTTCTTCCTTTTAGTAATTAATCGGGAGTCTTCTCTAGAATAGGTCTTATCATGCATCTATTTATGATATATGTTGCAGTACTAATTGCCTCAGCCAAATGTTTTTAGTAAGATTTCCTGCAAGCATCATTGTTCTAGCCATATCTTCCAAACTCCTATTTTTCCTTTCTACTACTCTATTTTGTTGAGCTGTTTTGGGAGCAGAAAAGTTGTGATTTATACCATTTAAGGAACAGAAGTCTAAAATCTTGGTATTATCAAATTCTGAACCATGGTCAGATCTTTTGAAAATTAGAGAAGTGCCTAGTTTCTTTTCAATTTTCTTGATAAATATAGTAAAGACATCAAAGTCATCTTCTTTGAAAGCTAGAAACAATGTCCAGGTAAATCTAGAATAATCAGAAACAATCACCAAAACATACCTTTTTCCACCTCTTCTCTAAAGTCTCATTGGTCCACATAAATCTATATAGATCAGGTCAAGGCACTTGGTTCTTCTAACATGGTTCTTTGAATTAAAAGAAGATTTTACCTGCTTTCCCCTTACACAAGCATTACATACCTTTTCTTCCTTGAACTTGGTTTTGGGCTAACCCAATACCATATCCTTGGAAGAAAGTATGTTTAGTTGTTTTACACTTACATGACCAAGTCTCCTATACATGAGAAGGGGATCATTTTTCATAGTACTTAGCAAAGTCAGTTTTGTTCCTGGAATTGCCATTATGTCAGCTTTGTACACATTTCTATATCTCCTTGTAGTGAGCACAATATCCTTGGTGTCTATCCTCTTGACTTTGACTCCTGCAGAAGTAAAAACAACTTAGTTACCGTTATCACACAGTTGTGATATGCTAAGTAGGTTGTAATACCCTGCATTTTTGGGCTAGTCTTTGAACCATCGTTCCTACGTATAAAAGCTATAATCTAAATGATTCCCATGCAAATATGAGTTTCATGATCTCTATCCTCATGTTCTAATATCTTTTGAGGTGAAACAAGTTCATAAGAATCATTAGAACAAAGTTGAGCGTAGACCTTTGATTCGTCCAAAGTTTGGCATTCGATTCTACAAGGGTCTACTTTAAATGTGTATAACTTTTTAAATATATATAATTTATCATATCAAGACCAACCAAATTTTAGATAATTTAATTATCATTTGAACGATACTAATTTCACCAAAATCTGATACCCGAGCAAAAACTTATGGTATTTTCTGTGTGAGGCAGTAAACCAACACGATAGCGACGCGTCGGTCAGCGCGTTACAGAACTGTTTCACACGCTAATTCAGTTTTTAAAGGGTCTAGGGGAACTTTAGTCACTTTTCCTCAGCCAAATTCGCCCATAACACTTAATTTCAACCCCAAAAGCAATATACAATCAATTATTCATCTTTTCTCTCAAAGAAAAACCCTAGCCTCCTCAAGAACACCAAGAACTTCATCAAATTTTCTTCAAGAAAAGCAAAAACTCAAGTTTCCTAATTCAAGAATGCTTTGAAGATTGTGTTTCTTCTCTAAGATAAGCTTTAAGGTATGTATGAGTTCATTCATATGTCATCTTTCACCCATGGAACCCAAAAACTCTCTTCTTTTAATTAAAGAATGAATTTTCCATTACTATGGTATTTTGTATGCACAAGAAAGATTGAATTTCATGTTTTCATGATATTTTTAATTCAATTCAGCCCATGTATGATTCCATGAAAGATTTTCAATTCTTCTTGCTATGAATTTACTTTCTCATGATTTATTAAAGTAAATTCCAAGATAGATACTAAATTCATGATGTTTAGCAATATTCTCATTTTTTAAATTAATGCTTTTCACATGTTTGATAAAATTCCCATATCATGTTAAGTCAATTTCTAGACGAATCCCCAAGCTATGAACTTTGCCATGTAACTTTATTGTTCCCTCATGTTTAAGACATTCTTACGTTCAAGCTATAAACATTATATGTTTTGATGAAACACTCACGTCCTATTTCAATTGAATTACATGTGAATTCCCCAATTAATGATCTTAGTTATGTAATCATGCTATACTTCCATACTTAAGATATTCCCATGTCCAAGTTCATGATCTCCATGTGTTCCCCATATTAAAGTATAAATCTCCACATAGTTGATATAGTGCTCATGTGAATTGATGTAACGCCCCGAAATCGGGTCCCAAGACGTCACATGATGCTTAAGGTCACAAGTGACCCCAAGCTAACCCTTCTACTGGCATAACTTATAAGAAACTGAATAAAAATACAAATCCATACAAATCAGTAGAAATTAACTCTTTTCTGAATCTGATCGATACAAAAATGGAATTTTATAGGATTACAATTCTGCCTTTACAACCAAAATTGAAACAAAATACGTCAACTTCTACTGATTGTCTATGAAACCTCTACTAGTACTGACTATAGGTAGCCGGGTCATGACTCCCGACTACCCCAACTCAATACGACTGAATAAAGAAAATACAACACTATAAACTCTGCAAACTAACCCAAGCCCTTAAATCAAAAGGACTCATCACCTGCTGACTGGAAACCACGAACTGACTGGATTTGAAGGTAAAACTATACCTTGTACCTACATTCCAAGAAAATGTAGCCCACATACGAACATATGAGTCAGTACCATGGAAAAATACCGAGCATATGGGGGTGCAATGCATATATAAAATAACATCTTAATATCATCACAGTTTATAAAATTATGCATGCTGATATAGATGACTCACTTAGCTCGAATTAAATCATCAAAATCATGAGAGGATGAAATAAGTACAATAACACATTTGATTCATCATATAATTTGTCAATCACTTTCAGTACATCAAGAATATCAATTCTCATACTGTAAATATCATTTAAATCTTTTGAAAGAATAACTTTCACAATCCTGTTTCAAATAACTTCACCATTCACCATAGACACAAGAAAACATACACACACTGGGAGATCCTATAACCGATATAAACCATGTGAGCTACTTGGAGTACAACGTACAACCCACGTTGAGGAGAGCCATCCTATCCTTGCCATCGGAGTAGGACAATCAATATCAAATCCACACAAACTAGTGATCACTATATAAATCATCCTAAGGCTCCCTCCTATGAGGGTACGTAGTTCTTGGGAAGTAAGGTCGCTTTATACCTCCTACTCGGTGCTAAAAATTTCTTTCGGACTTAGCTCAGATCATTTCAAAGACAATCCACAACAAAACAATTTCAGTAATATATAAATATACATCGGGATCCATCATGCTTCCCATCTATCAAAATCAACCACGTTGTGGATTTCTTTCACACTCGAGTTCAAAATAACTCCATTATGACCAAAAGGTCAAATCATTCAAAATATTTGAAATATTCAACATCAACGTGCTTATAACACACACTTTCTAAAAAAACACAATTTACAATGGGGATTCATGACCCAAATATCAAAATTATGATAAATATCGTTCAAGATTCATGCTTTATATCAGCACACATGTAAATTCATCTTTCAAAATCATAAACATCAAGATTTCATAATAATAATCATAAGATATGGGTTCATGCTTCAAATTCATAAAAAAATCAAATAAAAATCATGCCTTTGTAAAGAAAATTACTTTTGCGCACAAGAACGAATGAGAGTTCTTGTTGAAAAATCTCACATACCTTGAATGATGAACTTTAGATCGATACTCATTTTTGAGATGTTAATTGTGCCTTTAAATGATGGTTCTTGGAGTTCTTGAACTAAGAACTTGGAATCTTGAATAAATTTGCAGAATTAATGGTGAACTTTGGAGGTTCTTGAAGTTCTTGAACTAGGAACTTGGAATCTTGAATAAATTTGCAGAATTAATGGTGAACTTTGGAGGTCCTTGAAGTTAGATGTAGGAGCTTAGGGTTTTTCTTTTTGAGGAAATTTGATGAAATATAACATAGAATGCGAATAATAGGCTTTAATATAGGGTTTGGACGGATTTTGGGTGAGGGGAAATGACCAAATCGCCCCTAAAAATCAATTAATGCTCGAATCTGTCCTTTGGTGGACTGTTTTGATAGTCTGAAGTAGATCAACCATAACGTTATACTCCGATATCCAAATTAGATGAAACCAATTTCATTAGAAAGAGGACTCCCATATATTTCCGTTGATAAATAGTATATCACCCATATAATTGTGTACCAAGAGTTATGATCATTTGAAGTTGACCCAAAAATTCACTTTTAATAGGCTGAAGTAGATCGACCATAACTTTTTTCTCCGATAGACAAATTGGATGAAACCAATTTCATTGGAAATAGGACTCAAAGAAATTTCTATTGATATATAGTACATCACCCAGATCATTACGTACAAGGAGTTATGATCGTTTAAAATTAGAGCAAAAATACGCCAGGCCTCAGTACTTTTTTTTCCTGCACGTTTTACTGTTCACAGTTCGATCGGAATGGTCGTAACTCATCGCTCGAGTGTCCGTTTTTGATGATCTACATATCATTGGAAAGATTATTTGATACTATACGCAATGGTAGGTCAACGTCTTAGAAATACTTCACAAAAAATTTATGGATCGCTCTAAAGTGTAGAACTCGATACGTTTCTCATGAAATATTTACAAAGAAAATTTTCTGGGGTATTACAGTTGAATAGGGTAATCATGAAACGTTACCATGTGTTCTCATTCATGTAAAAGTCCATAACCTCTACGTGTTTGATAAAATGTCTCTGTGAAAGAATTGTGAACAATTGACTATGGCTATGCTTTTCAAGATCATGCTATGTTTTACTTTTCATGCTATCAAGTCATAGGGGTATTCAATAACCAAAAATCTAGATTCTTAACTAGAGATACAGTAGTTACATAATAGTTTTAGTAGTGTCATGAATAGTAGTGGTCAGTAATCTGTCACAATCTCAGTTTAGTATTCAGTTCAGAACTTAGTGAACTCGGTCAGTTCACAGAACTTAGTAGTATTCTGTCAAGCAGCAGGACCCAGTAAACTCAATTCAGTTAGACAACATTATCAGTAACAGTTCAGTAAAACCTTGTACCATCTAGAAATCAGTTAGTGTCTATTCAGTTGGGAGTAGAAATTAGCACCGAGCGAACCCAGGGATAGGAGCATTCCTGCCAGCAAAAGGTTTGACCCTTAGTAGCAATCCCTGTATTAAAGAACTATGTAGCCAACATAGGTTAAGATATCTTCCTGCCAAACTAGGGTTGATACATCTTATATGAGTTTTCCTGCCAGCGAGGGTTGGCAAAAAGCCTTCCTATTAGAGAGGATTAACTCACATCTTTGTCTTTACCCGTGGCATGGTACTGACACCCTTTCAACTGGGGTTATTTGTTTGACTCCAATCTATTTAGAGAGGGGCATGTCGATTAAATTATTACTATCCATAATTTCAGTTTCAATTACAAACTCAGTATAGAACTCAGTTCAGTTCTAAAGAATCACAACTGTCAGAAATCATCACTCAGTTAATAGTAATAAAGTATCACTAAACTCAGATATCAGCCATTTATTTTTCAGAACTCTTTATTCAGAGTTAATATGGTCTTAGTTCCAGTCTCAGTTACAGTCCCAGTTATAGTCTCAGTTACAGTCTCAGTTACCATCTTAGTTACAGTCTTAGTCATAGTCTCAGTCAAGTAATCAGATCAGTAACTCAGATCAATTTAAGGTTTGCTGGACCATAGCATACAGTTATTAGCTATTCAGTTATCAGTATTTCAGTACCTCAGTTTACAGACTATTTTAGAATCATGTTATACCTTTGGTCTTGCATTCTCAAATAATATATTTTTCATGAATTCATGCTTAATTATCTTATGTAACTTAGTCTGTCCTTATCTCATATGTATAATACTTTACAGTTTTAGGCCCATTATTCAGAATAAATGTAGTTCAGTCTTACATGCCCAGTATTCAGCTATCAGACATTTAGTTAATCAGATAAGTTAGTCATTTTATGCATTCGTGCTCAGTGTGAGTGTATATTCAGATCCTCAGTATATGTCAGTTTCCATCACGTAGTTTTAGACCCAGTATTCATATAGTATCCATGTATTATCATATTTTAGCTTCAATTATACTTATATCATCAAAGCAAATATACATAAACAAAGTGTATAAATTTACCATCTTATCAGAAAATGTTTTTCACTGATGCTTTAACATATTTCAGTTTTCAGTTTATTCCAGCCTATTGATGAGTCTACTTATACTTAACATGCATGTTTTAGGATTACATATGAAATTATTTTTACTTATTGCATTCACCCCTGTATACTTAGTATATTCCAAAAGTACTGATCCACATATATGCCTATGTGCTACATTGTCTCATAATTTAGGTATCAATTATAGCCTACGCATCATGATCAAACAATTGCAGATTCCAGCCAACAGTTGATAAGTTCTCCTACTTTGGGAACTCCAGACAATTTTAGTTTATGTACAGTTCATTTACTTTCATATGTATTGATTAGTGAAATTTGGAGGCATTTCCCAGCTATCTATAGTCATTAATGTCAGTCAGAGTCAGTTATGTAATTTTAGTTTCATCCTTCAGATTTATCATATTGTAAAACTTTATCAGTATTGTATCTATTTTAGATTTTTAGTATGATTATGTTCCCGCACAACAAAAAAGGTTATTTATTATCTTATAATTCGGTTGCTTAATAGTATACTAGTTCATGGGTCATCTTGGGATAACTTATGGTTCCAAGCATCGTGTGATGACTAGGGGTAGTCTCGGGTCATTACTAACTCTGTATCAAAGCACAGAGTTAAAGTGTCCTAGGGTGTCTATGAAGTCGTGTCTACTAGAGTCTTGCCAAATGGTATGGAGACATCTGTACTTTTCTTTGAGAGGCTACAAGATATTGAGGAAATTTTTTCCTTCTTTCAAGTCTTAGATCGTGCAGTAGAATTATTATCTAAGAAATTTATGCAGCTCCTCATCTTGCACTATTCATTCTAACTCTGCTTTAGTTTTGAGGCGATAGAAATAGTGAAGCTTAAGTCCTTACAGACTGTGTTTCCTCAGCCAGTACCCACAAACAGTTATAGGAATGTATATTGGCTCAAAAAGTATCCCATCAGTGCCTTTATGTCCTAAAGTTTTAAATATTCCAGTTATGTTCATGAAAATCGTGCATTAAGCCAAAGTTATATGTGCATTCAGATTTCTTTCTCATAATCCCTTTTACAGTATGTGATTTAGATTTAAAAGTATGAACCCAGAAGATTAGCAGTAGTAAAGTTAGGATAGCATTATCCAGATTGAGGAGATTATATATTCATGGGTCTAGTTATACGAATGGTGAATCAGTAGGCTTTAACAGTGTATGCATGAATTTAAGTTTGTTGTTTCGAGATTACGTACGATGGTGTGGATGAGTTTACCATTCATGTGTATTATTATACCCCAGACTCTAGAGTAAAGCTATTATAGTACAGTTTAGAGTTTAGCAAAGTGGTCACAGACTTAAGATGATGGCTTAAAGCTAAGGGGTAGATGATAGAATAAGTAACCAAGTGAGGCCCTTAGATTCTAGTAGTAGTGACAGTGTGTGTAGAAAAGCAATAAGGAAGGATGATTCCCAACCTATTCTTATCTCATTACAAAGTTTTTCAGTCATCGCGATATTTACTCATGCCTAACATATCATCTCCCTCATCACAGCTCATATTCATGTACTTTATAGAAACACCATGTACGCTTTCATTTTCTAGTATCAGGATTTTCAGTTAACTCAATAGTATAAATTAGGTTCCATAAAATCATGAACTTCAAACTCCATACATGCAGCTCATGACTCATGTACTAATGTTTTATACTTTGTTCAGATCCAGATACTTATGCTACACTTATAATGATCAGTGAAATTTAGTTTATGCCATGTATGTCCTCAGTTAAGACCTCTCTGACGAATTCATGTCATTGATACTTTATTCCTCATGCCACAGTTGAGTGTCAAAGTAATTCTTTCATGATTCAGATCCTCATGTTCTAACTTTCAGTGACCTCTCCTCATATCATGATTAGTTGAAATTCTATGCATGTTTTTCTTGGTCTAGTGCCTGAAAGTTGTTACTGATAGAGGTTTAGAGAAAATGAGAGATACTTTTGAGGTGGTTTTCCTACAAGTTCATGTTTGGTTATGAAGATAGGCTTGAATGTCATGTTGGTGTACAAGTTGAATGTATAGTTGGAGTATAAGTTTTCAGTATAATTTAGTCTATATAGCGACCAATCCAATCCATTAGTCAAACAGACAAGTTCCTATGATTTCCCATCTTTCCTATTCATGAGGTATTTAATTCACGATCATGCAAGTCAAAAATTCAGTTCAGTTCATTCATCATGCATCTGTAACGCCCCAAAATCTAGTTTTCGAGATGCCACACGGTGCTCCAAACTATGAGTAGTCCTAAACTAGCCCTGGCTGCTTTCTACAAACTCTAAATCTTAAAATAAGGAAATATAATTATAAAATCATAATAACTGCGGAGTACTTATCTAAAGCATCTCAATCTCTAAAGTCTTAGTAAAGCAACACTGAAAAGAAAATCTTAATGCTGACTCATAGTCTACAACTAAAACTAGTAGTCCGACCAACCTCTAAAGACTAAATCTAGAGAGCCATTAGGATAGGCCCCAGCTGACTCAAAATGTCTAGAATGAATAATGAACAAAAAACATATACTAATGAAACTAGAAATTTGAATACTAAGACCCCGAACTATGAGGGCTCACCAGCTGCAGGGATGTAGATGAGGTACTCAAAAATCACTCACGCTGCCGAGACTTAGCACCTAAACCTACATTATGAGATAATGTAGCACAGATACATATATGTGGATCAGTACTTTGAGGATGTACTGAGTATATGGGGGTGTATTCAACAAGTAAATAATATCATCTAAGTTTATAAAACAATGTATGCTAAATGTAAATGACTCACATAGACTTGAGATATCTAAAATCTAAAAGTATAAAGCATCAATAGCAAAACATGCAATCTAATTCTTGTGAGTCATAACACTTAGTCTCTAAAAGCTTTTCTGTTCTAGAATCTGTAGTCTATAAGCTTTGAAACTTTAAGGAAAAATGCTTTATCTAAAAAGTTATTCATTATTTTATACTAGCAGAGAAGTTCTCTTCACCGACATAAATCATACGAGCTACATAGAGTCAAATATCTGGTCCTCCTAAGGAGGAAACCTCACATTGAGAAAAGGTGTCATACTATTGCCAGGGACTATCATCTCAGCTTAAGTGATCACTATCTCTGCCTCTGTGGGAACTTTAATCTCAATCCTATGGTGGCACGTATTTTTGGGGTATGAAACCTTGGAAACATACACAACTCGGTGCCAAATACTACTCCCTTCTTATTCGCTACGCTCATCTCATTGGAAATCAACTTTTAAAAATAATCTCATCATTTATAATGTAAACCAACTATATATATATATATATAATCTGAAATAAACTCTGAAAAGTGTCACCTAAGGAGAAAATCTCACATTGAGGAAAGGTGTCATACTATTGCCAGGGAGTATCACCTCAGCTTAAGTGATCACTATCTCTGCCTCTGTGGGAACTTTAATCTCAATCCTATGGTGGTACGTATTTCTGGGGTATCAAACCTTGGAAACATAAAAAACTCGGTGCTAAATACTACTCCCTTCTTATTGGCTATGCTCATCTCATTGGAAATCAATTTTTAAAAATAATCTCATGGTTTATAATGGAAACCAACTATATATATATATATATATCTATAATCTGAAATAAACTCTAAAAAGTGGATTCCCAAAACTCAACTGGGGATCCAAAGATCAATTAATTTTTATTGAACTCAAAATATACTAATCTTAGGGTGCTCAAGGACAACTTCTTGAAATATAAATGCTTAAATTAGGGTCTAGTAACCCATGTCTCAAACTCATGAAATTTCATAGTAAATCATCATGCTCAATAGGTTTTCTTGAAAACACTTCAACCATATCAAAATACTAAAATCAAGAATCATAAATATATGCTTAAACTTAATCGAAAAACCGAAATTAATATCTCATAACATACTCGTGATATTAAAAATCATAAACAAGCATTCTTTAACTCAAAAGAAACATGAAATTTCGTAATTCAATAATATCATGCTCAAAATCATCAATAAGATACTTTTGGGTATAAAACCAATCTCAAACATAAGAAATTTGCTTAAAACATAATTTTGGGCACAAGGACGAAAGAATTTTCCTTGTTGAAACCCCACATACCTTAAATGATGAACTAAATGAATAATCTTGATTTTTGAGATGCCAATTTTGCTCTTGAATGATGATTCTTGAAGCTCTTGGTATAGGGATCTTAAATCTTGAAACAATTTGGAAAAAGGATGGTGGAATCTTGACTTTCTTAGAGATAATTTTGAAGCCTAAGGTTTGGGATGAGAGTAATTTTGATGAAACTTAGCATATAATACTTCTAAAAGGCTTTAATCATGTTTTGGACGGATTGGTGTTTGGGGAAAAGTCCTAAAAACCCCTTAAAACCCTAAACAAAACAGGAAAAATAAACTGGGATCTCGATTTTTTGCCTTGGCGCGACGCGCCACTATCGCAGACCTTCACTGGAATCGGACAATTGGGGATTTGGTCCTCTTCGCGGTGCGCCACTATCGCGGAGGGCCACTAGAAAATTTACAAATGTAAATTTTCTCATCTTTTCGATGCTCTAAGGGTCTGGGTGACACACTGCCAACCTAAAAGTGCCATAACTCTTTCACCGAGCGTCGGAAGTGGGTATATTTGGTATCTATGGAAAGCTTAATCAATTTCTCACACCATGAAAAGTCCAAATCTGAGAATTTCACACAAAACAATTATCATCCATTTTGGAAGCTATTCTTTAACATTCTTGGGATGAAATTTCGCTAGAAAACGTATGGGGTATTACCATATCTCCCCTTGGAAATATCCGTCCTCGAATGTTACTAGTTAAGCCGAAATTTTTAAGGAATCTGGGAATATAAGATAGCATGAACAACTGGAATGAACTGAATAAATAAATCTAAATCATTATGAGCTTCTGAATAATCCTGTGAGTGCATGAACTTACATGAGGACAACTATATAGCTGAATATTTGATTAGGAAAGAACTAAATCAAGTAAGAGTATCACCTTCACCTAAAGCTGAGGTTGCAAAGAAGAGGTGAGGGTACTTGGATCACATATCTTCTTCTGCTTCCAAAGTAGTGCCCCCAACCGACTAATTCCGCTAAAGAACTTTGACAAAGGAAACTTATTTGTTCCTCAATCTACGGATCTAATGATCTAAAATATCAGCTGGTATCTCTTCGTATGAAAGGTTGCTCTGAATATCTGAGCTTTCTAACGTAACTACAATGATGGAGTCACCGATGTACTTCTTAAGCATAGAGACGTGGAAGACAGGATGGACTCCTGACAGGTCTGCGGGCAACTCAAACGGGGCCATCTGAATGCTAGCATTATAACTTTTAGTATAAGCAAACTCAGTCATGGTAAATGCTCATACCTACTACCGTTGAAATCAAGAGCACATGCCCTCAACATATCTTCTAACGTTTGGATGGTCCTCTCTGCTTGACCATCTTTCTAAGGGTGAAAGGCGGAACTTAGATGAACCTAGGTACCAAGACCCTTCTGAAAAGCATTCCAGAACTAGGAAATGAACTAAGGACCCTTATCTGAAATGATAGACAAAGGAACTCCATGCAATCTGACAAACACTCGGATATACAACTTAGAATAATCTTCAGTTATATAGGACGAATGGACTATCAAGAAATGCACTGACTTAGTCAATATGTCTATAATAGTCCATATCGAATCATGATGACAATGCGATTAGGGTAAACCAGTCACAAAATCTATATTTACCTCTTCCCATTTCCAAGTGGGGATACCAAACTCTTGCAACGTACCACCAGGTCTTTGGTGTTGTATCTTAACCTATTGGCAAGTTGTACACTTAGCTACGAACTCCGCTATGTCTTTCTTCATACTATTCCACCAATAGATTTCCAATAAATTGCAGTATATCTTGACAGCACCGGGATGAATCGAATATCGTGCACCATGCGCCTCAGCCATAATTCTGTCTTAAGTCATCAACATAGGGAACACATAGCCTACTCTAGCATCTCAACACACTATATCCGCCTTGGGAGAAAACCTCTACCTTTTGAACTTTAATTGACTCCTTCAGTTTAACCAAACTAGGGTCCCTATCTTGCTTCTCCTTCACTTCCAAAACTAAAGAGGATTCGTAACTACTCTGAACCCAAATATTTTCTTCAGTTGAATAAAGCAATCTAACACCAATCTAGCCCAATGATGCACTTCTTGAGCCAAATCTCTCTTATCTTTCTTCACATGAGCAATATTGCCTATAGACAATCAACTAAGGGCATCTGCCACTATACTGGCCTTTTCCAGATGATACAACATAATCATATCATAATCTTTTAGCAACTGTAACCACTTTCTCTGAAGAAGGTTCAAATCCCTTTGGGTGAACACATACTGCAAACGTTTTTGGTCCGTGAACACATCAATAAGAATACCATATAGATAGTGTCTCCATATTTTCAAAGAAAACACAATAGCAGATAATTCCAGATCATGGGATGGGTAATTTGTTTCATTAGGCTTCAACTGTCTAGAGGCATAGGCTATGACCTTACCTATCTGCATCAACACACAACCCAAAACAACTCTAGATAAATCAAAATAAAAAACAAAACCATCCGTACCATCGGGTAATGCTAGAACTGGGGCTGAAGTGAGTCGACTCTTCAACTCCTAAAAACTCTTCTTGCAGGAATCTAACCATTGGAACTTAACTTTATTTTTGGTCAATCTAGACATAGAAGATACAATAGATGAGAAATGTTCAACAAAACGGCGGTAATAGCTAATTAGACCCAAAAAACTTCTAATATCTGATGAAGAGATAGGTCTAGGAAAATTTCTTATGACTTTTATCTTTTGTGGATCAAATCTAATGCCGTCAGCAGAAATAATATGACAAAGAAAGGCTACTGGTCTTAGATAAAACTCACACTTGCTGAATTTGGTGAACTATTTTTGATCTCTAAGAGTTTGCAGGACAATTCAAAGATGATCTTTATGGCCATCCTCACTACGGGAGTATGAAAGGATATCATCTATGAACAATATGACAAACATATCAAGATACTCTTTGAACACTTGATTCATGAGTTCCATGGAGGCTACTGGAGCATTGATTATCTTAAAAAATATGACTAGGAACTCAAAATGACCATAATGGGTTCTAGAAGCAGTCTTCAAAATATCACATTCCCTAACTTTAAGTTGATGATAGCCGGATCTAAGGTCTATCTTCGATAAATAACTTGCACCTTTAAATTGATCAAATATGTCATTAATTCTAGGATAAGGGTATTAATTCTTTATTGTTCCCTTATTTAGATGATGATAGTCAATGCACATTCGCAATGAACCATCTTTATTTTGCACGAATAGGACGGGAGAGCCCCATGGAGAAACACTAGGCCTTATGAAACCTTTATCTAAAAGATCTTTGAGTTGCTCCTTCATCTTCTTATGCTCCACAGGAGCCATATGATAAGGAGGGATAAAAATAGGCTGAGTAACGAGAAGAAGGTTAATCCCAAATTCTATCTCTCCATCGGGAGGTACCCTTGGGAAATCTTCCAGAAAAACATTAGGAAACTCATTTACTTCATTGACTGACTGAACTGATGGAGTCTCAGACTTAGTATCTTTAAATCGAACTAAATGGTATATGCAACCTTTGGAAATCAACTTTCTGGCCCTAAGATAAGATATGAAATGACTCTTGAGAGATACTGAATTTCCTGACCACTCTAAGAATGGCTCATCTTGAAACTTAAACTTCACCACTCGGGTGCGACAATCAATTGAAGAATAACAGGAATGGAGCCAATCCATACCAAGAATATTATCAAAATCCACCATATTTAATTCTATTAAGTCTGCGAGTATGACCATATAAGGGACAGTGATAGGACACTTTATGTAAATCTATTTAGCAACGACTGAATCATAGACAGGGGTGGAAACCAAGAAAGGCTTAGAAATCTTTTTAGAACTTATGTCAAAATTCACAGCAACTAACGGGGTCACATAAGAGAAACTTGACCTAGTGTCTAACAACAGATAAATATCAAGATGAAAGACATGAAGCATACCAGTAATAATATCTGGTGAATCTTCCTGCTCCTAATGGTATGGTAAAGCATAAAACCTATTTTAGCGCTGACAGCCACCAGTACTAGATAATGCGCCCTAATGAGGGTCTGGGCTACCTAAAGGAGCTGGTGCATTGTTAGCCTGATCTTGGGGATGAAAATATCTATTTCTCTATCTAGCATATGGGTAATCTCTAACAACATGACCCAACTTACCACAACCCAAAAAAACTTTCTGCCTAGCCAAGTACTTATTCATATAGCTTCTACTGCACTTAGCACATGGAGGATAACGAGGTTTTCCACTTACACTATTCTGAGATCTGGACATAGAACACTTACCCTGCTGGTCTTGTCTATTCCTGGGTGCAGGAGCACTGGCTGAAGAAAGTGCTGGCATAGATGACTGATTTTGAAACTACAAATGATTTCCTCCTTCAGACCTATTCTGACCAAAGTCAAACTGCCTTATTCTAACCCTCTTATTAACTCTCTCCCTATATTTTGCTTTCGATGCCTCAATATACTGAGCGTGAATCATCAATCTAGAAAGGTCTATATCTCTATTGAGCATAGCAGTTCTACACTCCTTAACTACCAACCCAGAACTCCAGTCACAAACTTACTCATGCTTGATCTAGGGTTAGCCATCTGATCAGGGGCATACTTAGACAACTGATTGAACTTGAGGCAATACTCCTTCACTTTCATGGAGCCTTGCCTCAGGTTTAAGAACTCTTTTATCTTAGCCCCCCGCATCTCAAGTGGAAATAACTTGTCTAGGAATACATCCTGAAATACCTGCCAATTCAGGGGAGTTGTATCCTTTCCCTACTCTTCTTCCACATCACTCATTATTCATTCCATAAGTGTAATACCCCGTAAAGTTTCCTTGTCGTATAGACTTTGAATGGGTCAAAAGAAGCTTAACACTTAGAATTTTAGCAAAGTGTTCAACACTTAGTTCATTTTTGAGCCTTCAAACTTCGAAAAGTTATTTTGCCACCTTTCCGACCTCAGCTTCTTGATTTTTTTTTTGTGTTGTGATGGGGCAAGGTCGTAGTGCATTCCAAGTGAGTTTCAAAAAATTTTGAATCCATTTAGTCCACGTTTGGGGTGCCAAACTAGTATCTAAAGGCATAGGTGAGGCGCCACCTAGCTTGGTAAAGGCTCTAACCAAGGCGCCTCCTTGGTCCTCCAAGGCTATAGCCTGGGTGCTGCCCTTTGCTTAGCCTTTTTGCCCAGTTTTCAGCTTCTCTTCTCCGTCTTATTAAGGGTAAATCTGGTATTCTCCACTCCCTTATCCTTTTAAACACAAAATTTATCCCCCAATTACACCAAAATTCATCACTTTTCATCAAAACCTCTCAAGAACTCTCATTGGGTTTCAACCTAAAGATAAAAATATCTCAAGATTCAACCGTAGGTTTTCAATATATTTTTGAGATTTGGATTCCCCATTCCAAGGGATATAAAAGGCACCCATTAATTTCAAGAATAGCAATCCAAAGTTAAGAGTTCACTCAAACATTCAATTTCATGGTATGTGGGGTTTGAACAAGAATAACCTTCCATTCTTATGCACAAAAGTTTCAGGTTTTCCTGAAGAATTTCATATTTTCAAGATGAATTCATGTCTAATTTGTTATACTTCGAATTTATAAGATTATAACTTGTTCAAGCCTTGAATTACATGACTTTCATGTTTAAGTATGTTTTGAATTGATAATTCATGTGAAAAAATTTACATTCCTATGTTGATATCCTATTTTCAAGTGTTTTTAAGGTGGTTTTCATGAAATAAGCTTTGTTGTGATATTTTGGTCCCTTAAGATTATTTATGCTTTAAGTCCAAGAATGAAGTGTTGATCTTTCCTAAAGTGCTCTCCAGAATCGTATTGACATTCCTATGCTATTAAGATTTTAAAGCTTGATGATTTTTGTTTGTTAAAGTTTCAAGAAAAGAGTTGATTTTGATCCTAAGTTAAGAAAGAAATCTACATCACTTTGATTTTAAGTTAAATAAATGCATTATTGGCTTCCATTATATACTTTTGAGTTGTTTAAGGTGGATTTTATTAAATGTTCTGAGCTTAATTAAAGGAGTAGTATTTAGCACTGAGTTGGGCTTGATTCCAAGGACTCATGCCCCAAAACTACGTACCCCCATAGTTATCTGATGTACCTAAATCGGGTTAAGCTAGTGATCACTAAAAAGTAAAGGTTTTACTCCGATGGAAAGGATAGAACAGCTCTCCCCAATGTGGGAAAGACGTTGGACTCCATGTAATCTTACATGGTTTATGTCGGTTAGAATAAACACCCAAATCCTAAAGTTATATAGTTTTAAAGTCCCAAAGTCTTCCAAGTCTCCTAGAGTCACAAGTCTTAAAGGTTCCAAAAGTACTAAGTTATTGAGTTTTACAGAAGCTTCTTGTTTCCATAAGATTAAAGTGTAATGACTCTTATTTCCATAAGATTAAAGTGTAATCACTCACGTGATTTATATTATATGTATCTCCTATTCAAGAGTTACGATAGTTTACTTCAAGTTATGTGAGTCATTTGTTATAGCATGTATGTTTTCTGTAAAGACTTATGATATTGATTATTTAATTGCATACACCCCCATATACTTAGTACATTCCCAAGGTACTGATCTGCATACTTGTCTGTGCACTACATTTCTTTGTAATGTAGGTTCAGGTGCTCAGTCCCAGCCTCATCAGTGAATCTCAAGAACCTTATCTACATCTCCACAGTGGTGAGTCCTCATGTTTCAAGGACCTCTTTACAGACATTTCAGTATTTTTAGTAGATACTTTATTGCTTTTAGTTCAGTTTGAGTCAGTTGGGTCTGTCCCAATGGCTCTCTAGTTCAATGAGTAGTGGAGGCATTGTCAAAATAGTTTACTAGATCGTAAGTATGTTTTGATTTCCAGTATTGTGATTGTTCGGACACAGTATTTTCTTCGTATTTCTTATTATATGATATAAAAGCACCTGTACTTTGTCTTATTCCTTTTTAATTAAGCTTTATAAGAAGTAACAGGCTCAAAGGGTTAGTTTGCGGCTACTTGTAGCCTTAAGCACCGTGTGACATCTTGGGACCCTTTTTTGGGGTGTTACATTAAGTTTCCCGTGCATCATCTCAGTCTTTCCATAGGATCTAAACCAAGTCAGCACCATTCGGGGGACAAAGTATCCCAAGTGGGAGATGTATTGTAATACCCCAAGTATTCATGTCCTAAACTTTTCATTTTATTCACAAAATAGGATCTAGGTTGAAGTAATAGTTACTCATCAGTTGACTCTCTCGTTTCTATTCCAAACTTACAATCATTCTTATGTCATTGCATGTATTCAAGAAATCTATTTAGTTCATGATATTCAGTTCATGTATCGTGTTTCAGAATTAATTATGCGATCATGTTCCAAGTTAGTAATGTTCATAATATGATCTAATCTACCTTGGTACAGTATTCTCAATCTAATTAGTCTCATTCGAGGACGAATGTTCCCAAGGGGGAGATAGTACAATACCCCATATTTTTGGGCTAGTCTTTGAACCGTCGTTACTACGTGTAAAAGCTATTATATAAATGATTCCCATACAAACATAAGTGTCATGATCTTTATCCTCATGTTTTAATTTCTTTTGAGGTGAAAAATATACATAAGAATCTCTTAGAACAAAGTTGATCTTAGATCCTTTGATTCATCCAAAGTTTGGCATTCAATTCTACAAGGATCTACTTTAAATGTGTATAACTTTTTATATACATAAAATTTTGTAGCTCAAGACCCACCAAATTTTTTATAATTGAATTATCTTTCCAACGATACCAATTTCTCCAAAATTCGATACCTGAGCTAACAGTTATGGCATTTTTCATCTGAGGTAGTAAGTCGATGCGATAGCGACACGACGCATCGGCCAGCGCGTTACGGAACTGTTTCATATGCAATTCAGTTTTTAAAGTGTCTAGGGTCACTTTAGTAACTTTCCCTCAACCAAATCCACCTATAACACTTAATTTCAGACCCCAAAAGCAATATAACTCAATTATTCATCTTTTCTCTCAAAGAAACACCCTAGCCTCCTCAAAAACACCAAGAACTTCATCAAATTTTCTTCAAGAAAATCAAGAACTCAAGTTTCCTAATTCAAGAATGCTTTCAAGATTGTATTTCTCCTTCAAGATTAAAGCTTTAAGGCATGTGGGAGTTCATCCATGTGTCCTCTTTCACCCCTGGATCCCAAAAACTCTTTTCCCTTAATTAAAGAATGAATTTTCCATTATTATGGTATTTTGTAAGCACAAGAAAGATTGAATTTCATTTTTTCATGATGTTTTTAATTCAATTCTGTCCATGTATGATTCCATGAATGATTATAAATCCCTCAATCTATGAATTTGAATTTCCCATGCTTTATTCCAGTAAATTCCAAGATAGATCCTAAATTCATGAAGTTTAGCAATATTTTCATGTTTTAAATTCATGCTTTCCACATGTTTGATGAAATTTCCATATTATGTTAAGTCAATTTCAAGATGAATCCCCAAGCTATGAACTTTTCCATGTAACTGTAACGCCCCTAAATCTCATCCCGAGATGTCACATGGTGCTAAAGGCTACAAGTAACCCTAAGCTAACCCTTTGAGCCTGCTACCCCTCCCAACACTTAATTTAGGACAATTATAGAAAAACAAGCGTACTGTCATAGCATATCTCAACTGAAATAACGAAAGAATACTGACCGAATAGCAACTTACTGAAAAGTTTAAAACATCATTGATAGTCTAATCTGACAAAGCCTATATTACTCAAACTATAGAGCCATTGGGACAGACTCCCAACTGACTCGAACTGATCTAAAAGTAATACTCAAAACTCTATGAAAGCGGAAAAGCTGCAATATAGGTCCTCGAACTATGAGGACTCACCAAAGATAAAGATGTAGATGAGATTCTTAAAGATTACTGTTGCTACTGAGACTGAGCAGCTGAACCTACATTATGAGACAATGTAGCACACAGACATATATGTGGATCAGTACTTTGAGGATGTACTGAGTATATGGGAGTGTGTGCAGTACTTAAAATAACAATTATTGTAAATTCTAATAAAAATCATGCATGCTGATATAATTGACACACATAGCTTGAATAATCTCAAAAATGTATATCTCAAAAATTATTAATAATGAAATGCATAGGATAAATTTCGTGAGCCAATATACTATTTTTGAAATCTGTAGTTCTATTCCCTTCTCAAAACATATGGACTAAGTGATAAAGTACTCACCTCTTGTCTGAGAGCTAAGACTATAATCTTATAAACTAAAAATCTAAAGTAAAACATTTATTGAAAAAGTTTGTGAGCCTTCACACTTAGTATCTAACAATCTTCACTGACCAGGATATCTTCCAAAGCCTTTCAGAAAATAGCTCATCTCGAGGAACATACTTTACTTTAAAAACTTATTATTTACTCTTACTAATAGGGAAAACTACTTCCTTATACCATGAGAGCTACATGGAGTCAAACATTTTTTCCCCTAAGGAATAAACCTCATGTTGGGGTGAGGCGTCAAACTTTTTCTAGGGAGTATAAACTCAACTCAATGATCAATATCTCGGCCTCAAGCCCATAAATATGAATCCTATGGTGGAACGTAGTTCTGGGGTATGAGACCTTAGAGTCATACCCAACTTAGTGTTAAATACTACTCCCTTTAGTTAGCCACGCTCATCTCATGGAAATCCACTTTCAAATAATCTCATAGTTCATAAAGAACCCAACTATAAAATCTGTAATCTCATTTAGTAAAGTGGATTTCAAAGCTACTATGACCATCAAGGTCAAAACTTTCTCAATAATCTCAAAATACTCAAACCATGGGTTCTTATAGCACAAAAGTTCATAAAATTGCAATCTCAAGTAGGACTTATTGACCCATAATTCAATCTCAAGTTAAGACACATTATAATGCATACTAGATATCATAAAGATTCATAAATCATATAGAAATCTGGAAATTTTCAGCAATATGCAATATAATCTGAACTTACTCATATACTCAAATTTCTAAAACATTGAAACCATTATAATCTCAAGGAATAACAACATAAGGTATAAACCCATACTTCAATTTCATAAGAAAACATGTAAAACCATATATCTTTATAATTAAAACAACATTTGGGCACAGGGACGAAAGGATTGTCCTTGTTCAAACCCTACATACCTTAGATTGATAAACTTCGATGAACAACTTGCTTGAGACTCTTTTTCGTACTCTTGAGTGAGGGTTCTTGAAGCTATTGACTTGTAAACCTTGAATCTTAACTCAATTTATAGAAACTATGGTGGAATGTTAAGCTTCTTGGAGAAAAATTTGGATTTCCTCTTAAGGGTTAATCATGAGAGAAAACCCTAGTTTTTGGATGCTATGGAGGAATATAATGTTTGTGCCTTGAATCTAATGTATTTAGATGTGAAAAGGGTGGGAAAAGACCAAAGAGTTCTTTTTAAAATGGCTTTAAAATACTAAATGGAATCTGCGATGACTCCTGCAATGGTCCATCCCTGGCTCGACAGTCTGTCGATCCAACCGTCGCACTTGAACCAGAATACGAGCTCACTTCCTTGCTAGCGACGGATGGGGTGATGGTCCATCGTAAGCTCGACGGTCTGTCGGCCTGACCGTCATACTTGGACAGTGAATATGTTTACTACCTTTGTTGTAATGTCTTGAGCGACGGTCAGTCGCAAGCTCGACGGTTCATCAACCTACCCATCACACCTGGGCAGTTCTGACAACTCTCAGTAAAATGGCCATAGCTTCTTACTCCAATACCAGATTTAGATTAAATTGGTGTCGTTGGAAAGCTCATTCAATTTCCCAAAGGATAAATAGTCAAAATTAGGAAAAATCTATCTAATTTAAACGTTATTCACTTAGGAAGACATCCCTTAATCTTCTGAAGGGTAAATTGGGCTTAAAGAAAGTTTGGGGTATTATAATATCTCCTCCTTGGAAACATTCATCCTTGAATATCACTAGCTAGGCTAAGAATATAGATAATACTGAAAATGAACAGCTGAATTAATTTCTAAATAACTTTACATCATTATAAACTTTTGAGTACTTCATAGAATGCATGAACTCCTGGAGGAGACATCTATATAGCTGAATACAGAAGATTAGAAAGGAACTGAATTAAGGAAGAGTAGTACCTTTGGCTAAATTTGAGTCTGTGGGGAAGAGATAAGGGTACTTGGATCATATGTCTTCTTTGGATTGCCAAGTAGCGCCCTCAACTGACTGGTTTCGCCATAGAACTTTGACCAGTGGAACCTCTTTGTTCCTTAGTCTATGGATCTGATAGTCTAGAATGTCGACTGGAATCTCTTTGTAAGAAAGACTGGTCTGAATATCTGAGCTCTTCGAAGGATCTACAACAATGGAATCACCAATGCACTTCTTAAGCATGGAGACATGAAAGATAGGATGAACAACTGATAAATTTGTGGGCAACTCAACTTCATAAGCTACTTTCCCGACACGACTCAGAACTCTAAAGACCAACATAACGGGGGCTTCCCCTTTTTGCCAAACCTTTTCACCACTTTCATGGGAGAAATCCTCATGTACAACAAGTCATCCACTTCAAACTCAAGATCTCTTCTTCTCATATCTGCATATGACTTTTGATGACTCTGGACTATCTTCAACCTTTCTCTAATCAACTTAAGTTTATCCATAGCCTCAAAAACAACATCAGGTCCAACCAAAGCAGTCTCACCTACTTCAAACCAACCTATGGGTGATCTATATCTCCTCCCATACAAAACCTCAAATGGGGCCATCTGAATGCTAGAGTGATAACTATTGTTATACGTAAATTCCATCAGTGGAAAATGCTCACCCTAACTATCCTTGAAATCAAGAGCAGATTCCCTCAACATATCTTCTAGAGTCTGGATGGTCCACTCATATTGACCATCTATTTGCGGGTAAAAGGCGGAACTAAGATGTACTTGGGTATCGAGACCCTTCTAAAAAGCTATCCAAAACTGGGAAGTTAACTGAGTACCACTATCTGAGATGATAGACAAGGAAACTCTATGCAATCTATCTAGCATAGTCCTTAGTTGTATAATATGTATATACTAGCAGAAAATGCGCTGACTTAGTCAACTTGTCTACAATGACCCAAATCGAATCATGATGATCATGTGAAAGAGGTAAACCAGTCATAAAATCCATATTCACTTCTTCCCACTTCCAAGTAGGAATACCAAACTCTTGTATCAAACCACCAGGACTTTGGTCCTCTACCTTAACCTGTTGGAAATTGTACACTTTGCTACAAACTCTGCTATATCTTTCTTCATGACACTCCACCAATAGATTTCTCGTAACTTGTGGTACATCTTGGTAGCACCGAGATGAATAGAATAACGTACACCATGAGCCTCAGCCATAATTCTCTCCCTCAAATCACCAACACATGGAACACACAATCTATTTTGATATCTCAACACACCAGCTCCCTCTTGGGAGAAAACCTCTACCTTTTGGTCCTTAACTGGCTCCTTCAGTTTAACAAAACTAGCATCCATGTCTTGTTTCTCCTTCACTTCTGAAAGTAAAGAGGATTCAGAACTGCCCTAAACCCAAACATTCCCCTCAGTCGAATCAAGCAACCTAACACCCAGTCAAGCCAAACGATACACTTCACTGGGCAGTTCTTTCTTATCCTCCTCCACATGAGCAACACTACCCATAGTTAACCTACTAAGGGCATCTGTCACTACATTGACCTTGCCCTGATGGTATAACACGCTTATATCATAATCTTTTAGCAATTCTAACCATCTCTTATGACTAAGATTCAAATCCCTCTGAGAAAATACAAACTACAAGCTTTTGTGGTCTATAAACACATCAACATAAACACCATACAGATAGTGTCTCCAGATTTTCAAAGTAAAAACCCCAGGAGCTAATTCAAGAACATAGGTTGGATAATTTTTTTTATGCGGCTTCAACTGTCTAGAGGCATAGGATATAACCTCACCTCTCTGGATGAACACATAACCCAAACCAACTCTAGAGGCATCATAGTACACAACAAAACCATCCGTACCATCAGGTAATGTCAACACGGGGGATGAAGTGTGTCAAGTCTTCAACTCCTGAAAACTCTTCTTTTAAGAATCTTGCCACAAGAACTTAACTTAATTTTAGGTTAGTCTATACATAGGAGATGCAATAGATGAGAAACCTTCAATAAAACGGTGGTAATGCCCTGCTAGACCCAAGAAACTTCTAATGTCTGACGGGGAGAGATAGGACTAGGTCAATTTCTTACACCTTTTATCTTTTGACGATCAACTATAATGCCTTCAGCTGAAATAATATGACCGATAAAGGATACTAACCTTGGCAAAAATTTACACTTGCTGAATTTGGTGAACAACTGATGATCTATCACGACCCGAAACAGGGTCAGGCCGTGACGAGCATTTCGAACCATAGAGGCCCGAAACACCCCTATCTGTCTGGTAATCATGCACCTAATTCATATGATCAAAGTAATGTGGAAGAAAAACAATAATTCTGAAACATGGTCATAAATATGAAAAGAAACAATAACGAGGAAACAAGGTTCCCCCAACATCAATCAACCTCTAAACAACTGTCTGCGAAAATCTCTAACAAATGACTGAGTCAAGTAACCCTATATAAAATGGGACAAGGCCCCCAGTAGACCCCAAAACTAAATATAAGATAAAAGGACTACAGCACATAAGACCTTTCGAAACATAGAAGGCTCACTATTTGTCTCTGCAACTCTGTCTGAATGATCTACTGATACTCTTGACCCCTAGACTGGGCCTCTAAACCTGAGAGATTGGGGAGGGGGTCAGCACAAAAGTACTGGCACGCAGAGATATCAAAACAAAACATAATATTTTTTTAAAATACATAGTTGAGAGCCATTAAAAAGCAATTTCGTATCAAATCATTTGAAAACACATGGGTTTGATACAATAGTTTTCTCAACAATTAATGAAATGCAACTGAGCTAGGTGGAATACCCTACATAATTTACACCAATTGTCTAACCTCGGTTGCCGCCGAGATTAGAGTATAAGTGAGGGAGAGAAACTCAAGACCACAAAGCATAGTGTCTCAACCCATTGGTAGTGCCCAAGATCACTTAACCCGGGCTTCTTGATAACGCTCAATCTACAGCTCTCGTAGGAGTGTAAAGCGGTCGTTGTCAAATATATAACCCAACTGGGTTGGGTATCGATCCCACAGGGAATAGCTTGGTCAACAAGTAAGCAACGATTACTAGACTTTTAGTGCAAGTCTCGTAAAAAGGGGGGATTGTAATGTGTAACCAAAATATTAAAGTAAAAACTGAAAATAGCAAAGTAAAAAATAAAGAATATTTAGTAAGATGTAAAACAATGAGAATTGAGGAGTTGGGGTTATGTCCACCTTCTGAGTTTACGTCTCTATTGGCTATGAGTTATGCGGAATTCAGACATGCATGTGCTTATAGATAATTCCATTCGATGGTAAATCCAAGCGTCTTTCGACCAAAACAAGGACTATTTCACTTTAACTCTTTTGAGCTTAAAGCGTATCTAATGGTACAAATTCTCCAAGAGGTTAATCCAGTTACGGCACTAACTTTTTAATAGGGGATGGGACCCTATTACCTTGACATTATCTCTTTTCCAGACATATAACTTTTCTTTCGAACAAGTTAATGCTATACTGGCGTATTCTTGCGTTTGCAACCACAAAGAATTTAGATTAAGATGAAGAGAATAATGATATAAGCAGCATACGTGTCACGAACTCACAAACTCATAGCAATAGATAGTATCTATATGGCTTCCATAACCCCAACAGAGAAGTCTAGTTACCCATGAGTGCGAAGGAAATCACAATTGACATTGTTATTATACCACAATAAAGATTTCGTGTAGTTGTAGTGTGGTAGGCGTTAGGCGTGAATTCCTAGCAAAGTAACGTTTCTCTTGTTGCGGAAATTTAGAATTGAATAGATGAATAGAAGAATAAAAAGTAGAATTACTGGAAGAATTAGAAGAGTTGTAGAATTAAGAGTAGAATGTGTTGTAATTGATGGAAGAAGAATTGATTGTAGAATAGAAAGATGTCCCAAAATCTCTAGCAAGATAGGGTATTTATAATACCCATATCCTATTCCTACTAAGCTAATAAATTACTTAACCCAATCCTACTAGGTTAATGTATCATTATCCTAATCCTAATAAGTTACTGCTAGTCCCCAAAGTCTTCAGAATTGCTGTTTTAGCCCAGGACAGATTTTCCATGCGCACTTTTGGTCCTTGGCGTCCAATACTCCCTTTTCTCCTTTCGTGAAGCTTTCTTTGGCGTCAAGTTATCCATAAAATGCGGAATTCTGCATCATTTATACCTGAAAATTTTCTAATCATGTTCGTTAGCTCACTTACAGGAAAAAGGACTAAAAGTGCATGAAATATATAATTTGGTCTCAAAGCATTGCTAAAATATGGGTAAAATATAGCACTATAGGCGTGTAAATTCGCCTATCATCAACACCCCACACTTGAAGTTTTGTTCGTCCTCAAACAAAATATCATGTCCCTCTAAACATCAACTTAGGGTTTCACAACAACAACACAAAATATTCGTCAAGACAAGCACAACAATTATCGACAAAGAGTAGTTTTTCGATCATTAGTAGAAACAATTTAACCTCCAACATAGACTCGTGATGGTGGTCAACTCATATTCAAAAGTTAAGGCATAAAGAATCATACACAACTACCCAAAACTCATCAACCATGTGTGTCTCACAATATATTACCCCTAATCACTCACAAGTATAGCATATTTTTCAAACATGGGTATAAAAGTATCCTTGCTCTCGCTCTCACAAAGAATTCATATGCAGCAACTGATGACCATAGGCTTGCCCTTAGTGTAATGCTCCACTAAATGTCAGAATACTAAGCTTAGGATCAAATAGGTCTTTTGATGGTTGTAATGTAGGCTAAGGGACGGGTAGGACTATTTTGGCCAGAAATAGTGACTATGTTCCTAAGCGCTTTAATACATCACATTGTATCATTAACACTTTTTTTTCAAACAACCTTTCTATGTTCTTTTATTCTACCACCCTTTTTCTCCTCTTTTATTTTTCAATTTTGAACATAACTAACTTTTTAGTTTTCCTTTCCTTTTTCTTTTCATAACATACCTCTTATGATCGCACTTCTTTTTCATAACAAATTCAAGCACCAATGCATTCTAAATCATCATACTTACCCAACTTCCTCTTATTTTGTCACATGACTTTACACTTTAAAGCACTTAGGAATTTGGATCAAATTATGGTCTTGAAAAAAATGGACTAGGCTTACATATGAGGCTGTCAAAGAAAATAGGCTAAAGGCTCAAAAGGGGTTAACTAGGATGATGTCCATGGGTAGGTTAGAATGAGGGTAAACAATTACAGGTTGCCAAAGAAATGCCTAAATCATCTCCTAAACTTGCACTCTTTATTTTCGCTTTACATACATACTATGCAAGTTCTAGCATCAGCCACTAGCATAGAATATACTATTATCTCACACACACAAGGCACATGGTCGACTTTATTGGGAGTAGTATAGACTCTAACCCAACAACTGAAGGAATTATACCACACAATATCACGTAGTGAGTCACAATTAGAGCCTAAACGTCTCAGTAGTCATGATTTTAGCACAAACTCTTGTTATAATCTCATGCTGCCTATTAAAATAATTTCATGCGAAGCTAAGTTAAAAAAAAAAGAATTTTGCTACTAAAAAACGAAAAACGAGAAAAAAACTAAGCAAACAAACTAGCTAAGAAAACAAACATAAATGCAAATGTGGATAAAGGATTATAGCATGAAAATACCACCACCCCACACTTAAATAGGACACACTGTCCTCAGTGGAAAACAAATACGAAGAACCTGGTCAGTCGGACTCCTCCTCTATGTCGGGGGTCATACCCCCTTCGTCGGAATCATCATAGGAGTCGTCATCATCAGAATTCTCCTCCACGTCGGAGTCTAGCATTCGTCATTCATCATCGATCGGCACATCGTCATCAAGAGGTTCCTCAATGTATGTACCTACTCCACACATCTCCCTTGCATGCACATTCATTGGATAGTCATGATCCAGCTGTTGGAGCTCTGCAGCAGTTGGAACACGTCCACCACTCATCATTGTGAACCGAGTCATGCCATAAAGATGGCAAAAGAAACTTTCATCCCGAGCATGTCTCTCTGCCGTAGTAAGGTTGACGCCATGTGTGGTTTCAGCATCTTTGACCTTTGTGAGGTCAACCTTCTTTGGATTGTGTGGGAGTCTATGATCAGCCGGTTCCTCTTCGATGTCTTCCTTCCTCAAGATTGCAGTCAACAGATTGCTGAAGCTGAAATGGGACTGCTTGGGTAGCCTAGATTTCCGCATTGTGGATCGAATAATTGCCCCAAAGTTGATAGGGACATTCGTCATCAGTGCGTATACCAAGCACACTCTATCTCTTGTTATCTTGGTGTATTGGGTCCCTGGTATGAGGCAAGAGTTGACAATACGCAACCATATCCTTGCATCCCTATTCAAAGGAGCATATGGGAAGGTGTTGTGTCATCCGGTGTCTTTATGTCTGCTCCACCTTGCCATGGATCTACTTCAACAAAGTGTGTGTTGAATTTCTCTATATGGAGGTCTACTGTACAGCTCTTTGAATGGTGATGGATCGACTGAAGGCAAGCCAAGAAAGGAGTTGAAGAAATCCGCATTGAGTTGTAAAACTTGGCCCCGAATCTTGACTTCGCTGCCTGTGGTTTTCGGCGACCAGTTGGCATAAAATTCTCTTTTCAAATCGAGATTACATTCTCCCATGTCTCGGAAGATGAAATCAAGGTGTAATGCCATGATCTTGGCCAACATGCGCGGCTCCTTCTTCGCTAGGCTTTCCTTGTTTATCAAGTCCACATGAACATATTTTCTTTCCTTGTTGTTCCTATACCATTCCTTCGCTTCCTCCTCAAGAACCCATTTTATTCCAAACATGCGGCATGGTAATTGCATCGAGGGTGATTCTCCTTGCTCTTTTCGACCTCTTTTCTTGCCTTTTTGGGAAGTGGTAGCCTTATCTTTGCCTTGTCTTGCTTTGGGTGCCATTGTACCTGAGACTTAGAACAATGTTCATGTTAGCATTATCTCGATGGATACAATCTATACACAAGCAATAGGGGTACCACCCCACACTTAGTTTGTTGATACAAATTAGTGAAGTGAAAGTGGTCGATTACTTAGACTTCATCGACATACGTTTTAGGTGCTATATTCCAACAATAAAATCAGAGATGTCACACTTGTTGTAATCTTTGCAATACTTTCATGATGGATATAGCAAGACTACTACATAGGGATTACATGAAGGTATAGTATCTATTAATAATCACAACCTCCTATGTCGGTAGGCCACTATAAGTCTCATTCCGATGAACAAGTCTTTCCAATATGTAAGTATTCAAGTGACAAGATTATGCAATGTTAATGACTATGGCAATTCCGCAAGTAGTATAACAATGCATCAAAATCAAATTCAAGTTGGAAACAAGTTAAGATTATCCAAACATATATGTTCACTCACTTGGTTGTGTATCAACAATTCAAACACATTCACATCACCAATACTTCTTCAAGATTTAGCAATTCATAATAGACGTAGTAACGTAGTACTTACGAAAAATAAATGAGGAACAAAAGAGTACTTACATGATTGAAGCCTTTGGAGATGTTCTTGTGAAGAAATAGAGCAAAAGAAAAATTTTTGAGAGGATTTGGATGCTATGGGCAGCGCCTAAGATAGGTTTTCAATGTGTTTGTTCTTTAAGACTAAGTCTCCTATTTATAGAACCAAGTTGGGTCGCGTTTTGACCCATTTAAAATCGGATTCGGATAAAAAACGTGACTATAGGCGGCGCCTTTAGCTTTGCCTATGCTTTGCAAAGCCTTGTCTAGCATAGGCGGCGCCTTTAGCTTAGCATTTGGTGACCATAGGCGGCGTCTTTCACTTTGCATATGAGATTCAGAGACAAAAGGCTTTAGCATAGGCGGCGCCTATGCTATGGCATACTTAGGCATGGGCGGCGTCTACGCTATGGCACACTAGATTCCGAGACCTTGGGCCATAGTATAGGCCTTGCCTTGTTCGTGGCCTAGTTTTACCTAGGCCTAGCCTTGTTCGATGCCTATATTTTCATGAGCAATGCTCAATCCATAGCCTTTTTCTTCTTCATTCCTAACTTACCACCTTTAACATGCAATATGTCCAAATCAAAATTTGAAACCGACCTCCTCGTTTTACACCTCTTTGCACCTACATTTACTCAAAAACAATAAAGACGATTAGAATGATGGGTTGACTCCCATCAAGCGCCTTAGTTTTGGTCGTGGCACGACTCTTCTTTTTGGATTTTTATTTAGCAAAAGAAAACACGTAATAGAACGAAAGAAAGACAAAGAATGAAAAATGATAAACGATGGGTTGCCTCCCATCTAGCGCCTTATTTATTGTCGCGGCACGACATATTTACCTCGAGTACTTAGACTTCTTTGAGATAAGTGATGGCCATATAATTTATCGAATCAAGAGGACCGATATAGGGTTTAACTCATTGGCCATTCACTTTGAAGACAACACCATTATTGTCTTCCAACTCAACTACTCCAGACGAGTAGACTTGGATAACTTTGTATGGACCAGACCACTTGGACTTTAACTTACCTGGGAATAGCTTCAATCTGGAGTTGAATAGAAGCACCATATCATCCTTTTGAAAGTTTCGTCGAACAATCCGCTGATCATGATACTTTTTCATCCGCTCCTTGTATAGGTCTGATCTTTCATATGCATGGAGAAAAAAGTCGTCCATCTCGTTCAGTTGCTCCATTCTCAGGTTCATTGCATCATCCCAATTCACATTCAATCTCTTTAATTCCCACAATGCCTTATGCTCAAGCTCAATGGGTAAGTGACAAGCCTTCCCATAAACTAGTTGATAAGGGGACATGCGAATTGGTTTTTTGAATGCAGTCCTATAGGCCCATAGTGCATCGTCCAACTTTCGAGACCAATCTTTCCTATTAGCATTTACCGTCTTTGCAAGGATTTGCTTTATCTCTCGATTGGAAACCTCTACCTGGCCACTAGTTTGTGGTTGATAAGGCGTGGCTACCTTATGTTGCTTGACACCATATTTTGCCAACACGGATTTGAATAGCTTGTTGCAAAAGTGAGATCCTCCATCGCTTATAATAGTACGTGGTACTCCAAAGCGAGAGAAAATATTCCTTTTCAAGAATGCCACAACACGCTTTCCTTCATTGTCGGCCAACGCTACAGCTTCAACCCATTTTGAGACATAATCTACAGCAACTAGGATGTACTTCATTCCAAACAAATTTACGAATGGACCCATGAAATCAATACCCCATACATCAAATAGCTCTACCTCAAGAATTTTCGACATAGGCATCTCATGGTGTTTCGAAATAGCGCCTTGGCGCTGGCATTGGTCACATCTTCTAACAAAGTCATAGGCATCTCTAAATATCGAAGGCCAATAATATCCACTTTGCAATACATTTCTTGCTGTCCGATTACATGCGTGATGTCCTCCAACTTGGGAAGTGTGGCATGCTTCCAATATAGTAGGCACCTCTACATGGGATATACATCGTCGGATAATACCATCCGCGCATCTTTGAAACAAATATGGCTCATCCCAAAAGTAGTATTGTACGTCATGCATAAACTTCCTCTTTTGATGGTAGGATAAGTTTGCAGGTACCACAATACTCACCACAAAATTCGCAAAGTCGGCATACCATGGTAATCCTTCCATTGTTGCCACTAAGATCTCCTCATCAGGGAATGCATTATCAATCTCGATTTCAGGCTGCGCCACATGCTCGTTCTCGAGTCTAGATAGATGATCAGCCACTTTGTTCTCACAACCTCTTCTATCTTTAACCTCAAAATCAAATTCTTGCAGCAGCAAAACCCATCGAATTAGTCTTGGTTTTGCATCCTTCTTTGTCATTAGATACCTTAGAGTTGCATGGTCTGTATGAACTATCACTTTGGTACCCAACAAATAAGCTCAAAACTTCTCAAACGCATACACAACCGCTAGGAGCTCTTGTTCTGTGACAGTGTAGTTCTTTTGGGCTTCGTTTAGGACCTTGCTCGCATAGTAGATATGATGAAATAACTTCTCCTTTCTTTTTCCAAGTACAGAACCAACGTCTACCCCACTAGCATCACACATGACTTCGAACGGGAGAGACCAATCTGGTGCTACCATGATAGGAGCTTCAATTAGTTTTCCTTTGAGGCATTCAAATGCCTTCAAACAATCTTCATTGAAGTCAAACTTTGCGTCTTTCTCCAAGAGTTTGCACAATGGACTAGTAATTTTGGAGAAATCTTTGATGAACCGTCGATAGAAACATGCATGACCGAGAAAACGACGAACTCCCTTTACAGAAATTGGAGGTGGTAGCATCTCAATGATTTCAATTTTCGCTCGATCAACCTCAATTCCCCTTTCAGAGATTTTATGCCCAAGAATGATACCTTCTTTTACCATAAAGTGGCACTTCTCCCAATTCAGCACTAGGTTGGATTCTACACATCTTTCCAATGCCATGCTTAGGTTTGTCAAGCATTCTTCAAAAGACTCACCAACAACTGAAAAATCGTCCATAAATACCTCCAAAGTGTCTTCAACCATATCAGAAAAAATGGACATCATACATCGCTGAAAGGTGGTTGGTGCATTACATAGCCCGAATGGCATAATTTTAAAGGCAAACGTACCATATGGGCATGTAAACGTTGTCTTCTCTTGGTCTTCGAGGGCAATACAAATCTGATTATAGCCTGAATAACCATCTAGGAAATAAAACCATCCTTTCCCCGCTAATCGATCTAGCATTTGGTCCATAAATGGCATTGGAAAGTGATCTTTGAGTGTCTATGAATTCAGCTTTCGGTAGTCCATGCGTACTCTCCATCCGGTGACAGGTCTAAGTGGAATAAGCTCATTCTTTTTATTTGTGACCACTGTCATGCCTCCTTTCTTGGAAACACATTATACCGGGTTTACCCATGTACTATCAGAGATTGGATACACAACTCCTGCGTCTAACCACTTGATGATTTCCTTCTTCACCACTTCTTGCATAGGTGGGATTAGACGCCTTTAATGCTCAATGGTGGGTGTGCAATTCTCTTCAACCTGAATCTTGTGTGTACAAATCCCAGGTGGAATACCAATAATATCCGCAATGGTCCATCCAATGGCTCTAATATACTTCCGTAGAATAGCAATGAGAGCTGCAACTTGTTGCTCACCCAAATTTGCTGCCACAATGACTCGAAGTGTGTTTCCGCTTCCTAAGAATGCATACTTTAAATGACTTGGCAGCTCCTTCAATTCTAACATGGGTGGCTCTTCAATAGATGGCTTAGCTGGTGGTGTGGGTCGATTTTTGAGATCAAGGTCCAGCTTTTTGGGAGCATGGCGATATGTCCCTAATCCTGATAGAGCACAAATAGCTTCTTCACAATTTTCAGCATCCTTACTCTCACCATTCATAAGCAAAGTCGCCAATGGGTCATCAATCAGCTGCTCCTCTTCAAGTAATTCTTTCTCATCATCAAAGTAAACATCAGCCACCGAGAATACATTCAGCTTTTTGGGTTGCTTCATTGATTTGCAAACATCAAAGCGAACTACTTCGTCATTTATTCGGAATGAAAGCTCATTAGCTCTCAAATCAATAAGCACACTTCCCATAGCAAGGAAAGGGCACCCCAAGATTATGGAAACTTCTGAATTTGCCTCACAATCCAAAATAACAAAGTCTGCCAAAAATATGAATAAAGAAACCTTTACCTATACATCACATAGAATACCAACAGGTCATTTTACCGACCTATCCGTCATTACGAGCCTTATATTGGTTGGAGTAGGATCACCCAACCCCAACTTTTTATAAATAGATAATGGCATCAAATTGATGCTGGCTCCAAGATCGCATAATGCCTTGGCAAAATTCAAAGATCCAACGGTGCAAGGAATAGTGAAAGCACCGGGGTCAGCCTTCTTCTGAACTATTGATCGGGTAGCGATTGCGCTGCAGTGATGAACATCATCTTTCAACTCATAACTTGCTGCCTGCTTCTTTGTCAAAAGATCCTTCATAAATTTTGCATACCCAGGCATTTGTTCAAGTGCCTCCATCAATGGAACATTAATGGTCAGCTGCTTTAACATAGTCATGAATTTGCTGAACTTCGTGTCATCCGCCACCTTCTTCAATCTTTGAGGGAAAGGTGGTGGTAGGTATGGAATTATTCTCTCCACGGCTTTCTTCTCCTCTTGCTTCCGTTTTTTAGCTTTTTCAGGTTGCAAATCGTGAGGGGTGACGTTATGGACGTCAGGATCAACTGCTGCGGCATCTTCCTCTTTCGCCTTATCATCAATGTCCACTACTTCATCAACCACTTGCTTGCCTTTTGCTGATGTTTCCAGCACCTTACCACTTCGGGTAGTAATGGCCATGCATGACCCATCATTCCTTAGGTTTTGCACAGTGTCGCTAGGTAAAGTGTCAGCCTTTCTTTGATTGAGTGCTGCTGAAAGTTGGCTCAATTGCTGCTCTATTTGCTTGATTGAAGTGGAATGAGAATCAACTAATTGTTTCATAGAGGACAAATCATTAACTACCTCCGTTACTCCCGCGCTCGTTGCTTCCACACCTTTCAATATTTTAGCCATCATGTCTTCCATACTTCCAGAAGTAGATGTGGTGGCGTCACGTCTTCCAGGGGGAACGTACAAACCACTCTTTTCATTCTTGTTCTTCCAACTACCTTGGTCCTTGTTTCCTGATTTATCATAATAGTTCCGACCTTGGTTTCCTTGGGTATTCCCTCGGAAACCCCCCTGATTGTTCAAGTAGTTGGCCTCTTCTTCCGAATCAGATTCGTCTCTTCCTTTTGACGCAACAGCTTTAACTTTTTTGGTCTTCCCTGATAATAGATGCTTTGTAAGAAGATCCACTTGTGTTTTCATGTGCACCATATCTTGATCACGTTCTTCTTCTCTTCTCCTTTGGTCTGTAGTCATGCCAATAGATAAAGTGGGGCTTGCTACCTCAGAATCCCTGGTATGCCAAGCTCTACTTTGTTTCGTCATACGATCTAGCATATTACTTGCTTGACCAAAGGTGAGGTCCATAAATGATCCTCCAGCCGCATTATCCACCACTGGTTTAGTTATTGAATTCAAGGCTCTGTATAGTATCTCCATTAGGTGAACATTAGTCATATGATGGTTTGGGCATCTCGTTAGCTTTGCCTTGAACCTCTCCCATGTTTCATGAAGGGCTTCAGGTTGAAGCTGACGAAAGTTGCTGATTTCATCTCTCAATTGTGCTCTTTTGGATGGCGGAAAGAATCTTTCTAGGAAAGCGTCTCTCAATTGCCTCCAATTTGTAATAGAATCTGGAGTCAGCCCATTCAACCATAGAGTTGCCTCCCCAGACAGAGACAATGGAAATAGACGTAATCAAATTATATTCTGACCAACACCAGGATTGTCAAACGACTTGCATGTAGAAATAAATTTGATGAGATGCATATTCGGATCATCGCCTGCTAGTCCACCAAATAATCCCTTGAGTTGCAATAACTGAATCATGGTGCTTGTGATGTTGAACTTGGCTCCGGGCGCTAATGGTGGAGGAATAATGGCTCCGGTGGCTCCGGCTCCATCAAGATCATCATCATCATCGTCAAAAGCTAGTTGCATAGCTCGGCGTTCATGTCTGAACCTAGCTTGATGATCTCCTCTGTTGGCAGGTGTTGTGATCTCAGCAGCATGCCTAGGATTTAGTAACTCGTCATCACCTAGGTCCTCGTCGTCAGGATTGATTGCTCGCCCAGGTTTATCAATATTCTATTGTTGAACTTGGGCTGCGGCAAGAGCAGCTAATCTTGCTTGTTCCTGATGCACAGCCATCCTTTTGATTTAGTGTTGTGCCTCTATTCTACCAATACGTTGTGGTTCAGGATTGATAGGTAATAATGGTTGACCAGAACTTCGAGTATGGGGCATGCACTGAATAAAACCCTGCAGTAAACAAAAACAAAAACTAAAAGTAAAAGTACGAGAATCTTTGACCAAAGGGTCTAGTAATTATCTCAAACTTAATTGACACTTGTATTCCCCGGCAGCGGCGCCAATTTTTGATAACGCTCAATCTACAGCTCTCGTAGGAGTGTAAAGCGGTCGTTGTCAAATATATAACCCAACTGGGTTGGGTATCGATCCCACAGGGAATAGCTTGGTCAACAAGTAAGCAACGATTACTAGACTTTTAGTGCAAGTCTCGTAAAAAAGGGGGATTGTAATGTGTAACCAAAATATTAAAGTAAAAACTGAAAATAGCAAAGTAAAAAATAAAGAATATTTAGTAAGATGTAAAACAATGAGAATTGAGGAGTTGGGGTTATGTCCACCTTCTGAGTTTACGTCTCTATTGGCTATGAGTTATGCGGAATTCAGACATGCATGTGCTTATAGAGAATTCTATTCGATGGTAAATCCAAGCGTCTTTCGACCTAAACAAGGACTATTTCACTTTAACTCTTTCGAGCTTAAAGTGTATCTAATGGTACAAATTCTCCAAGAGGTTAATCCAGTTACGGCACTAACTTTTTAATAGGGGATGGGACCCTATTACCTTGACATTATCTCTTTTCTAGACATATAACTTTTCTTTCGAACAAGTTAATGCTATACTAGCGTATTCTTGCATTTGCAACCACAAAGAATTTAGATTAAGATGAAGAGAATAATGATATAAGCAGCATACGTGTCACGAACTCACAAACTCATAGCAATAGATAGTATCTCATATGGCTTTCATAACCCCAACAGAGAAGTTTAGTTTCCCATGAGTGTGAAGGAAATCACAATTGACATTGTTATTATACCACAATAAAGATTTTGTGTAGTAGTAGTGTGGTAGGCGTTAGGCGTGAATTCCTAGCAAAGTAACGTTTCTCTTGTTGCGGAAATTAAGAATTGAATAGATGAATAGAAGAATAAAAAGTAGAATTACTAGAAGAATTAGAAGAGTTGTAGAATTAAGAGTAGAATGTGTTGTAATTGATGGAAGAAGAATTGATTGTAGAATAGAAAGATGTCCCAAAATCTCTAGCAAGATAGGGTATTTATAATACCCATATCCTATTCCTACTAAGCTAATAAATTACTTAACCCAATCCTACTAGGTTAATGTATCATTATCCTAATCCTAATAAGTTACTGCTAGTCCCCAAAGTCTTCAGAATTGTTGTTTTAGCCCGGGACAGATTTTCCATGCGCCACTTTTGGTCCTTGGCATCCAAGACTCCCTTTTCTCCTTTCGTGAAGCTTTCTTTGGTGTCAAGTTATCCATAAAATGCTGAATTCTGCATCATTTATACCTGAAACTTTGCTAATCATGTTCGTTAGCTCACTTACAGGAAAAAGGACTAAAAGTGCATGAAATATATAATTTGTTCTCAAAACATTGCTAAAATATGGGTAAAATATAGCACTATAGGCGTGTAAATTCGCCTATCATCACTCCTACCTATAGTCCCAATTTGGCAATGACATAAAGTCAAATACACAAGAGCACTTAGCCTGGTACCAATATTCCATGTCGGCAAACATGTTTTACAGCGATCAGCCCTGACTCTCAAACGCCTTCTTCAGGCATTCACATTTCTCATGTAAAATAAATGCATTCAAATTTTATCTGATTCAATCACATATCATATTCTGTAGGGTATCTTCATACCCGACTTTTAAGTCCTCAATATCACTTCCACATATGCATAAACATGTAAAAACCAAGGTGTTTCACCATTTACAAGTGGTGAACAATGTTTATTTCAAATTCATGCTCTTTTTTGTTGATCACATTATGATATGGGGTATCAAGACATTATCATGGGAATTTGAAAACAATTTATCATTAATATTTATCAAACTTCCATGGAAAATCTCAAATCACATATGCATGGTTTCAACTATTGAAGTATATGAGCAAACAATTCCCATGACTTAAAGAAAGATGACTTAGAAATCATATTGAAAGCAAGTTATTAGCATTTGATTGGAAACCCCCCATTTAAAAGCATGCATGTTCATAAAAACTACACCCATGAGATTTTAGGATAACCCCACGTACCTCTATTTCCAAGGATAATAGATGTTTCTTGAAGATTGCAGATTGGTGATTCCAAATATGTAATTATGTTTGAAAACCTACGGTCGAATCTTGAACTATTTGGGTTTTTATTTTGAAACCCTAAGGAGAATATTTGAGCACTTTTGATGAATGAAGATGTATTTTGTGTTCCTTGGGACTAAATCTCATGTTTTAGGGCTAAGTAAGGGTGGAAAAGGACCACTTTGTCCCCAACACGGAGTGCTTAAGTCAATAGATTTCCTTACATAGGCACTGCCCATCCCATTGCCTATGTTCACATAGGCGCCGCCTAGGCTATCGACTATGTTCACATAGGCGCCTCCTAGGCTATCACCTATGTTTACATAGGCGCCACCTTGGCTATTGCTTATGCTTTCAGTGGCCATGGGCGATTGGTTAGGCGACGCATATCACTTTGAAAGGCCATAACTTCTTGCTTGGGTATCGAATTTTAGCCAAATTGGTATCGTTGGAAAGCTAACTCGAATACCTATCATTTGACACACAGTAGGCTTCCTAATTCGACGTATACAGAGATTTATGGTCGATAGAAGATGCCACAATTTACAACGTCCACTAAAACATAGTCGATCAAAATAGTTTCAACTCGTTCATGAGTTGAAGGACCTCTATGGTCTAAATTGAAGCTTGAATGGATTCACATGATACACAAATAATTAACATATTGTATTGCCATAGGATTTTATGGCTTCGGCATTAACGCATTGAAATCATGGTTTATATTGTAGCCTGAAATGCGGGGTGTTACATTATCCCACCCCCCCTCCTTAGGATGATTCATCCCCGAATAATGATGCGGGACACAGACAGACACGATTTCAAGCATAATAAAGGACTAGGAAAGATAAGATAGGAATAGTACCTTCTGTCTCCTCCTCCATAGAAGCAAACAAATTTGGATATGTAATTCTCATGTCATCTTCTGACTGCCAAGTTGCTTCTTCGACTTTCTAATTCCTCCACAGTACCTTTACAGAGGCTATCTCTTTGCTCCTCAACTTTCAAACTTGGCGATCTAAAATTTCAATGGTCTGTTCTTCGTAAGACAAGGAGTCTGTAACTTTGATACCCTCTACTGTCAATACCATAGAATGATCTCCAATGCATTTCTTCAACATGGATACATGGAATACAGATGAACGGAACCCAAACTTGTAGGCAATTCTAGGTCATATGCAACTGTACTAATCTTTTTCAGAATCTGATATGGCCCTACATAGCGACGGCTCAATTTACCCTTTTTTCCAAATCGCATAACTCTTTTCATTGGAGAAACCTTGAGAAACACCCAATCACCAACTTCAAAATCTAGTTCTCTTCTCCAAACATGCGCATAGGACTTCTGATGAATCTGAGAAGTCTTGAGTCATTCTCTAATAATCTTTACTTTCTCCATTGCCTGATGAACAAGATCAGGCCCATACAACTGAGTCTCACTCACTTCATACCATCCTATCATAGACCTACATCTCCTCCCATACAAAGCCTCAAAAGGAGACATCTTGATGCTGGCATGGTAACTATTATTGTAAGTAAATTCAACCAGTGGCAGGTGATTTACCCAACTACCTTTGAGGGTGGAAAGTTGTGCTCAAATTCACTTGTGTACCTAAACCCTTTTAAAAAGATCTCCAGAACTGACATGAAAACTGTGTACCTCTATTGGATATAATGGACACTGGTGCGCCATGCAATCGAACTATCTCCTCAAAGTAAATCTTAGCATAAACCTCTCCGGAATAATTAGTCCTCACAGGCAAAAATTGGGTTGACTTTGTCAACCGATCTACAATTACCCATATAGAATCATACTAGTTTCGGGATCTCGAAAGTCCTGTAATGAAGTCCATGTTTATCATCTCCCGCTTCCATAAAGGCAGGGTTATCTCTTGGGAAGTACCACCTGGCCTCGTGTGTTCTACCTTCACTTGTTGATAGTTCAAACACTTAGACACAAAATCAGCTACATCACGTTTTATGTTATTCCACCAATACAAAGTTTTTAGATCTTGGTACATCTTAGTAGAGCCTGGGTGAATGACATACCTCGAAGTGTGTGCTTCATTAAGGATTCTTTCCCATAGCCCATCGACATTCGGAATGCACAACCTACCCTGAAATCTCAGAATACCATCACCACCAATTTCAAACGACATAACCTTTTGTTAACCCACATCTTTCTTAATTTGCATCAAGATAGGATCTTCAACCTGCTTCTCCTTAACTTCAGCACAAAGGGGTGACCTAGCTAACTCATGAACAATTACCCCTCCATCTTTAGAATCTATGAGTGGCACTCCCAGATTTGCAAGGCGGTGAATATCCTTCACCATCTCTTTCTTTCCTTCTTCTACATGAGAAAGGCTGCCCATAGACAACTAGCTGAGGGCATCGGCAATAACATTTGCCTTTCCCGAATGGTAATGCAGACTCATATCATAGTCTTTCAAAAGATCCATCCAACGCCTCTGCTTGAGGTTCAATTCTTATTGTGAAAAAACATACTGCAAACTCTTATGGTTAGTATAAATATCAACATGCAGTCCACAGAGATAGTGCCTATAGATTCTAAGTGCAAACACCAAGGCTGCTAACTCCAAGTCAAGAGTGGGATAATTGTGCCCATGCACCTTTAACTGCCTAGATACATAAATTATTATCTTACCAGGCTGCATCAATACACAACCAAGACCCACACGGGACGCATCACAACAAACCATAAAATCATCTACACCCTCGGGAAGGGTCAAAATAGGAGCAGTAGTCAGCCTGTCCTTCAACTTCTCAAAACTGTTTTCACACAAGTCAAACCGCACAAACTTCATCTTTTTCTGAGTCAGTTTAGTAAGTGGAGCAGCTATGGAAGAAAAACTCTCTACGAACCTTCTGTAATACCCCGCCAAACCCAAGAAGCTCCGAATATCGGTTGGAGTCATGGGTCGGGGCCATTTTCTCACTGCTTCAACTTTCTAGGGATCCATGTTTATCCCATCACTGGACACAATATGCCCCAGGAAGGCAATAAAGTCTAACCAGAATTCACACTTAGAAAATTTGGCATACAGCTGATGATCCTTAAGGGTCTGAAGAATAATTCAAAAGTTATTGGTGTGATCCTCTTTACTCTTAGAATAGATCAGAATATCATCAATAAATACAATGATGAACAAGTCAAGAAACTGACGGAACACTCTATTCATAAGATCCATGAAGGCTGCAGGGGCATTAATCAACCCGAAGGACATGACTAGAAATTCATAGTGACCATATCAGGTTCGGAAGGTTGTCTTGTATATGTCTGACTCCCTAACTTTCAACTGATGATAACCCAAATGAAGGTCTATTTTTGAAAAAAACTTGGCATCCTGAAGCTGGTCAAAAAGGTCGTCAATCCTAGGAAGAGGATATTTATTTTTAATCGTGACCTTATTCAACTGACAGTAGTCTATGCACATCTGAAGGGACCCATCCATCTTTCACAAGAAGAGCACGGGTGCACCCATGGAGAAACACTAAGACGAATAAAAACTTTGTCTAGGAGGCCTGCAAGCTATTTCTTTAACTCCTTTAGTTCCGAGGGAGCCATTCTATATGGCGGAATAGAAATAGGATGAGTGTCTGGCAACACATCAATGCCAAAATCTATCTCCCTATCAGGGGGTATCCCTGGGAGATCTTCGGGAAAGACTTCTGGGAATTCATTCACTACAGGGACTGACTGCAGAGGAAGGTTTTTGACTTCTAAATCTTTTACTCGGATTAGATGATACATACAACCTTTGGAGATAAGCTTTTAGGCTCTAAGATAAGAGATAACGTGACCTCTAGGTTCCACAGAACTTCCTGTCCATACAATTGGTGTCTCATTCGGGAAAGAAAAAGTGACCTTTTGGGTTATGCAATCAAGGGTGGCATAACACGAATGGAGCCAGTCCATCCTACGGATGGCATCAAAATCTATCATATCCAGTTCTATAAGGTCTGCCACAGATTCCCTACTATGAATAGACACGACACAATTTCTATACACCCTTCTAGCAACAACAGAGTCACCTACAGGAGTACAAACAAATAAGGGTTCTACAATAACTTTGGGCTCAAACCCGAAACCAACAGTCACATAAGGGGTCACATAAGATAAAGTAGACCTGGGATCAAGCAATACATAAATATCATGATAAAATATTCGTAACATACCAGTGACAACATCTGGTGAAGCTTTCGCCTCCTACCGGTTAGTCAAAGAATATAACTGGTTACGAACACTTTCGGTAGCTGAAGGGGTACCCTAAGGAAAAAGAGCTGTGGAGGTGGCTTGGGACATAGCCCCACCACCCTACCCCGCATTTCCTCCAGTAGAACGACAATCTCTCTAAAGGTGACCCACTTTGCCATAAGTATAGCAGTTTCTCCCCTCAAACCAGCACTTCCCTAGATGATTCCTTCCGCAAACCTCACACCATGGATAAGTACAACGCTGCTGGGCCACACTGCCCTGACACTATTTCCTAGAGCTTTGGATCCATGAAGAGTCTAAAAACTCTGAGTTTGTCTGTCTATCGGTGGTCTGGTTGCTGGGGCACTAGCTGCTGACTGTGCATTATTCCAAAACTTCTTCTTCTTCGACCACTTATTACCCCAGTTACCACTCTGCAGCTGAACCTGGTGCTGGTCCGCAGATCCAGCTCTCTTAGCCTGTCTGTCTTTCTCTTTAGATTTAGCAATCATTTTTCTTCTTCTCTTCCACCTGCTGTATATGAATGGTCAGTCGAGCAAAGTCTAACTCCTTATTCAACATAGCCCCCTAGCACTCAAGTACCAGGTTATCATCAAGGCCAGATGCAAATTTCCTCATCCAGGCTCTTATATTACTAGTAAACTCTGGTGTATAGTGGGCTATTTTATTAAACTTCAAAGTGTACTCCTGGACACTCATACTGCCCTCCTCAGATTCATAAACTCTTCCGCTTTGGTCTCCCTCAACTCCAGGGGAAAGAATCGATCAAGGAAAGCTTCCACAAATTCGCCACAAATTGTGGGCTAAGCACCTTCACCTTTTTCATCTTCCTAGTCGGTATACCACTGATTCGCAACGTCCTTGAGCTGATAGGTTGCTAGATCCACCCCTTTAACCTCATCCACATGCATCACCTTAAAGATCTTTTCCATCTTATCCAGGAACACCTGTGGATCTTCCTCCACCTTGGTGCCAGTGAATTTAGGTAGGTTCATCTTCATGAAATGTCTGATTCTAGTAGCCTCAAACGTAACAGATGTATACCCAACACCTTCCGATCGTTGATCCTGGTTAGCTACCAACTGTGTCAGCATATGAATGGACCATCTAAATTCTGCATTTGAAATATCTCCTTGAGCAGTTGGGGGACAATTGGCATTAGTTCGCGGAGCCCGAGGTAGACTGGTCGGGACTGGAGAGACTCCCAGAATAAGGACAAATTCTAGAGTGTGAGCTCTATTATGGGTCTGCATCCCATGGGTGGGACGGACCTCATATGCCTGAGCATTCTGATCGATGATACAACGTGGAGGCATAACTGTGTTTCTGAAACATAAGTGATCATTGATTAGGAGACAGTTCAGACTATGAAGCACGAACTAAATCGCAAAAAAGGGAAATATTTCCTAAATGCCTAGTAGCCTCCTACTTATAAGTATGGCATGCTACATACCCAAAAACAAGACTCTACTTGATGCGATTTCGTAGACACCCTGGGACCATGAACCGTGCTTTGATAACAAGTTTGTCAAGACTCAAACCAAGGCCTAGCCATGACAATCATTTTGAACCATAAAAACCTAAAACACCCCTATTTTTTTGGTAATCATGCACCTAATTCATATGATCAAATTAATGCAAAAGAAACACAATAATTCAGAAACATGGTCATAAATATGAAAAGAAACAATAACGGGGAAATAAAGTTCCCCTAACATCAATCAACCTCTAAATAACTGTCTGCGAAAATATCTAACAAATGACTGAGTCAAGTAACCGTATATATACTAGGAAAAGGCCCCCAATAGACCCCAATACTGAACATAAGTTAAAAGGACTGCAGGACATAAGACCTTCCAAAATATAGAAGACTCACCACTTGTCTCTGCAACTCTGTCTGAATGATCTACTGATTCTCTTGACCCCTAGACTGGGCCTCTGAACTTGAGAGGTTGGAGAGGGGAGGGGGTCAGCACAAAAGTACTGACACGCAGAGATATCAAAACAAAACATAATATTTTTTTAAAATACATAGTTGAGAGCCATTATAAAGCAATTTCGTATCAAATCATTTGAAAACACATGGGTTTGATACAATAGTTTTCTCAACAATCAATGAAATGCAACTGAGCTAGGTGGAATACCCTACATAATTTACACCAATTGTCTAACCTCGGTTGCCGCCGAGATTAGAGTATAAGTAAGGGAGAGACACTCAAGACCACAAAGCATGGTGTCTCAACCCACTGGTAGTGCCCAAGATCACTTAGCCCGGGCTCCTAACTATAGTCCCAATTTGATAATGACATAAAGTCAAGTACACAAGATCACTTAGCCTGGTACCAATATTCCGTGTCGGCAAACACGTTTTCCAGCGATGAGCCCTTACTCTCAAACACCTTCTTCGGTCATCCACCTTTCTAATGTAAAATCAATGCATTCAAATTGCATTTGATTTAATCACATATCATGTTCTGTAGGGTATCGTCATACCCGACTTGCAAGTCCTCAATATCACTTCCACATATACATAACCATGTAAAAACCAAGGTGCTTCATCATTTACAAGTGGTGAACAATATTTATTTCAAATTCATTCTCTTTTTTGTTGATCACAATATGATATGGGGTATCAAGACATTATCATAGGAATTTGAACGTAATTTATCATTCATATTTATCAAACTTCCATGGAAAATCTCAAATCACATATGCATGGTTTGAACCATTGAAGTTTATGAGCAAACAATTCCCATGACTTAAAGAAAGATGACTTAGAAATCATATTGAAAGCAAGTTATAAATATTTGATTGAAAAAACCCCTTTTAAAAGCATGCATGTTCATAAAAACTACATCCATGAGATTTTAGGATAACCCCACGTACCTCTATTTCCAAGGATAATAGATGTTTCTTGAAGCTTGTGGATTGGTGATTCCAAATATGTAATTATCTTTGAAAACCTACCGTCAAATCTTGAACTATTTGGGTTTTTATTTTGAAACCCTAAGGAGAATCTTTGAGAACTTTTCTTGAATGAAGATGTATTTTGGGGTCCTTGGACTAAATCTCATGTTTTAGGGCTAAGTAACGGTGGAAAAGGACCACTTTGTCCCCAACATGGAGTGCTTAAGTCACTAGACTTCCTTACATAGGCGCCGCCCATCCCATTGCCTATGTTCACATAGGCGCCGCCTAGGCTATCGCCTATGTTTACATGGGCGCTGCCTAGGCTATCGCCTATGTTTACATAGGTACCACCTAGGCTATTGCCTATGCTTTCCAGTGGCCATGGGCGATTGGTTAGGCAACACATATCACTTTGAATGGCCATAACGTCTTGCTCGGGTGTCAGATTTTAGCCAAATTGGTATCGTTGGAAAGCTAACTCGAATACCTATCATTTGACACATATTAGGCTTTCTAATTTGACATATACAGAGAGTTATGGTCGATGGAAGCTGACACAATTTACAACATCCACTAAAACTTAGTCGATCGAAATAGTTTCAACTCATCCATGAGTTGAAGGACCTCTATGGTCTAAATTCAAGCTTGAATGGATTCACATGCTACATAAATAATTAACATGCCGTATTGGCATAGGATTTTATGGCTTTGGGATTAACAACTCATTGAAATCATGGTCTATATTGTAGCCTAAAATATGGGGCGTTACATGATCTCTAAGAGTTTGCAATATAATTCTAAGATGATCTACATGGTCATCCATAGTATGGGAGTACACAAGATTATCATCTATGAATACAATGACAAACATATCAAGATACTATCTGAACACTCAATTCATGAGGTCCATGAAAGCTGCTCAAGCATTGGTTAGCCCGAAAGACATGACTAGAAACTCAGAGTAACCATAGCAGGTTCGGAAGGCTGTCTTTGTAATATCACATTCCCTCACTTTAAGCTGATGATAGCTAGATCTAAGGCCTATCTTAGAGAAATAACTTGCACCTTGTAAATGATTAAATAGGTCATCAATTCTAGGAAGAGGGTACTTATTCTTAAATGTGACCTTATTAAGTTGATGGTAGTCAATGCACATACGCAAGGAACCATCTTTATTTTGCATAAACAGGACAGGTACGCCTTAAGGAGAAATATTGGGCCTTATGAAACCTTTGTCTAGAAGATCTTTGAGTTTTTTTTAAACTCTTTAAGATCTACAGTTACCATACGGTATAAAGGAATAGAAATAGGTTGTGTATTGGGAAGAAGGTCAATCCTGAACTCTATCTCTCTATCGGGAGGTACCATTGGGAGATCTTTTGAAAAGACATCAAGAAACTCATTAATGATACTAAATGACTAAATAGTCGGGGCCTCAGACTTAGTTTCATTAACCCAAACTAGATGATAGATATAACCTTTGGATATTAGCTTTCTATCTTTGAGATAGGATATAAAATGACTTTTGGGAGATTCTGATCACCCAAACCACTCAAAAACTGGCTCATTAGGAAACTGAAACTTAATCACATAGGTACGACAGTCTATAGATGCATAACAAGAGTGAAACTAATCTATACCCAGAATAATATAAAAATCCACCATATCTAGCTCTATCAAATCATTAAATATGACTCTATGAAGAAAAGTAATGGGACACTTTTTATACACTTTATTAGCAACAACTGACTTACCTACTGGAGTAGAAACTAGGATAGGCTCAGGAATCTTTTTAGGACTCATTTCAAAATTCGCAACAACTAATGTGGTCACATAAGAGAAACTTGACCCAGGGTCCAACAACACATAAACATCAAAGTGACAAACACAAATCATACCAGTAACGACATCGAGAGAATCCTCCTATTCCTAATGGGATGGTAAGGCATAGAATCTATTCTGGTGCTGACCGCCAGCCATACTGGATGAAGCGCCCTGAAGAGGGGCTGGACGAGCTAAAGGAGCTGGTGCACTAGTAGCCTAAGTTTGAGATCGAACATCTCTACTCCTCTGCCTAGTATATGGGCACTCTCTAAGTCTATGACCCATCTTTCCACAACCAAAACAACCCCTATGATCTTCTAAGAACTCACCGAGATGGCTCCTACCACACTAAGTACATGGAGGATAACGAGGTCTATTACTTACACTGTTCTGGGATCTGGACATAGAAGGCCTATTCCTCTACTCCTACCTATTTTTAGGTGCGAGAGCACTAGCTGATAAAGCCACTGGTATAGATGAATGATTCTTAAATTGTGGTTGGTTCCCTCCATGGGATCTAGTCTGGCCTTGCTTAAACTATTCCAATTTATCCCTCTTATTTCTTCTTACTCTATCTCTCTCCTTTATCTTATCTACCTTAATCTGCTGAGCATTCATTGTCAATCTACACATATCCATATCACTATTAAGCATAGTAGTCCTACACTCTCTCATCACCAAACCAGACACACCGGTCATGAACTTAATTATACTAGATCGGGTGTCAACTACCAAGTCAGGAGCATACTTAGCTAACTGGTTGAACTTGAGACAATACTCCTTAACAGTCATAGAGCCTTGCCTCAGGTTCATGAACTCCTCTATCTTTGCTTTCCTCATCTCAAAAAGGAAGAACTTATCTAAGAATGCATCCTAGAACGCCTTCCAGGTCATAGGAGCAGCATTCTCCCCTTTATTCTTCCTCCATGCCACAACCCAGTCATAAGAAATATTTTTCAACCTATAAAAGTCCATCTCTACATTCTCTTCTTCAAAAATATGCATGACCTGGGTGATCTTTATCACCTCTTCAAAATACAACTATGGGTCCTCACCTGCCTTCAACCTATAAAACTATGGTAGATTCATCCTCATAAAATCTTGAATCCTGGCTATGGCTAAATCACCTTCTTGCTGATGCAAAACTGCAACCTAGTTATTGGCATGGATATTCGCGGTGACTGCTTGGGCTAACGCCTAAAAAATTTCTCGAAACTCAGCATGAGACACATTCTAATTCAGGGGATTAGCAGGCTGAGGTTGCTGGTTATAATTCCTACGGGCATTATCTCCTCAGGGAGGAATTTTCTATCATAAAAGAGTACAAATTAATAGTAGAGAGAGACAACCCAAACCATGATAGATTCTGAAAGAAAGAGATGACTTTTTCTTAAAATGTCTTGTAGCCTCTTGCTCATAGATGTAGAACGCTACACACCAATGATCAAGACTCTACATAACGCGGCTTGTCAAACTCCCTAGGACTACTTAAACCTTAGGCTCTGATACCAAGTTTGTAACGCCCTGAAATCTCATCCCGAGATGTCACACGGTTCTTAAGGCTACAAGTAACCCTAAACTAACCCTTTGTGCCTGCTACTACTCCAAACACTTAATTTAGGAAAATTATAGCAAAACAAGCATACTTTTATAGCATATCTCAACTAAAATAATGAAATACTACTATTCGAATAGAAATATACTGAAAAGTATAAAACATCACTGATAGTCTAGTTTGACAAAGCCTTTATTAAGGAAACTAGAGAGAAATTGGGACAGACCCCCAACTAACTCAAATTGATCTAAAAGTAATGCTCAAAACTCTATGAAAGTGGAAAAGATGCAAATATAGGTCCTCGAACCATGAGGACTCACCAAAGATAAAGATGTAGATGAGATCCACGCAGATCACTGTTACTGCTGAGACTGAGCACCTGAACTTACATTAAGAGACAATGTAGCACAGAGACGTATATGTGGATTAGTACTTTAAGGATGTACTAAGTACATGGGGGTGTGTGTAGTACTAAAAATAATAATTGTCATAAATTCTAATAAAAATCATGCATGCTAATATAAATGACTCATATAGCTTGAATAATCTCAAAAAATGTATATCTCGTAAACTATAAATAATGAAACGCATAGTATAAATCTCATGAGTCAATACACTATTTCTAAAATCTATAGTTCTATTCCCTTCTCAAAACGTATGGACTAAGTTGTAAATTATTCACCTCTGTATATGAGAGCTAAGACTGTACTTTTAAAACTAAAAATCTAAAGTAAAACATTAATTAAATAAGTTTGTGAGCCTTCACACTTAGTATCTAACAATCTTCACTGACTAGGATATCTTTCAAAGCCTTAGGGAAAATAACTAATCTTGAGGAACATACTTTACTTGAAAAATAGATTATTTACTCTTACTGGTAGGGAAAACTACTTCCTTCTTTGGAAAAGTTTACTTTAAGAAACTATTCTGAAAATCTTTCTATTAGGGATGTTCTCTTAACCGACATACAACATGCGAGATAAATGGAGTACAACATTTTGTCTCCACAAAGAAGAAACGTCACATTGGGTAGAGGCGTCATACTCTTTCCAGGGAGTACAACCTCAACTCAATGATCACTATCTCGGCCTCGGGCCCATAAATCTCAATCCTATAGTGGCACGTAGTTCTGGGGTATGAGACCTTGGATTCATACCCAACTCGGTGCTATATACTACTCCCTTTAGTTATCCATGCTCTTCTCATGGAAATCCACTTTAAAATAATCTCATGGTTCATAAAGAACCCAACTATAAAATCAGTAATCTCATTTAGTAAAGTCGATTTCAAAGCTACTATGACCATCACGGTCAAAACTTTCTCAATAATCTCAAAATACAAAAACCATGGGTGCTTATAGCACAACAGTTCATAAAATTGCAATCTCAAGTATGGCTTATTGACCCATTATTCAATCTCAAGTTAAGACGGATTAAAATGCATACTAGATATCATAAAGATTTATAAATCATATAGAAATCTAGAAGTTTTCAGCAATATGCATTAAAATCTCAACATACTCATATACTCAAATTTCTAAGACATTGAAACTATTATAATCTCAAGGAATAAAAACATAGGGTATAAACCCATACTTCAATTTCATAAGAAAACATGTAAAACCATATATCTTTATGATTAAAACTACTTGTGGGCACAAGGCCGAAAGGATTGTCCTTGTACAATAAACTTGGATGAATAACTTGCTTGAGACTCTTTTTCGTACTCTTGAGTGAGAGTTATTGAAGTTTTTGACTTGGGAACCTTGAATCTTAACTTAATTAGTAGAAACTATGGTGGAATCTTAAGGTTCTTGGAGAAAGATTTGAATTTGCTCTTGAGGGTTAATCTTGAGAGAAAACCCTAGTTTTTGGATGCTATGGAGGAATATAACATTTGTGCCTTGAATCTGATGTATTTAGATGTGAAAAGGGTGGGAAAAGACTAAAAAGCCCTTTTTAAAATGGCTTTGAAATACTAAATGGAATCTGCGATGACTCGCGCAATATTTTGCCGCTGGCTCGAGCGTTCATCGATCTGACCATCGTACTTGGACCAGAATAGGGGCTTACTGCCTTGCTAGCATTGGCTGGGGCGATGGTCTATCACAAACTCGATGGCCCGTCACCTGACCATCGCACTTGGCCAGTGATGTGAATGGGTTTATTGCCTTAGTTGCGATGCGTTGAGCGATGGTCAGTCACAAGTTCGACGGTCCGTCAACCTACCCGTCATACCTGGCCAGTTCTAATAGCTCTCAGTGAAACAACCATAACTTATCACTCTGATATCGGATTTGGATGAAATTGGTATTGTTGGAAAGATAATTCAATTTCCCACATGATCAAAAGTCAAAATTAAGAAAACTATATCTGATTTAAACATCATTCACTTATGAAGCCATCTTTTGGTCTTCTGAAGGTTAAATTAGGCTTAAAGAAAGTTTGGGGGTACTACAGTAACTCTATTATTCCCTCATGTTTAAGACATTCTTACATTCAAGCTATGAACTTTACCTTTTTTTATGAAACACTCATGTTCTATTTCAAGCGAATTACATGTGAATTCCCCAATTCATGATCTTAGTTATGTAATCATGCTATGCTCTCACGCTTAAGATATTCCCATGTCAAAGTTCACGATCCCCATGTGTTTGGTGAATTGCCCCATATTAATGTATTAATCTCCGCGTGCTTGATAGAATGCCCATGTGAATTGAATAGGGTAATCACAACATGTTACCATGTGTTCTCATTCATGTACAAGTCCATAACCTCTAAGTATGTGATAAAATGTCTCAGTGAACGAATTGTGAATAATTGACTATGGCTATGCTTTTCAAGATCATACTATGATTTATTTTCATGCTATCGAGTCCTGGGGGTATTTAATACCTGAAAATCTAGCTGCTTACCTAGAGCTACAGCAGTTACCAAATAGTTTCAGTAGTGTCATGAATAGTAGTACTTAGTAATCAGTCACAGTTTCAGTTCAGTATTCAATTCAGAACTCAGTGAACTCAGTCAATTAATAGAACTCAGTAGTATTATGTTTGTTAGCAGGACCCATTAAACTCAGTTCAGTTAGACAACATGATCATTAATAGTTTAGTCAAGCCTAGTACTATCTAGAAATCAGTCGGTGTCTATTCATTTGGGTGTAGAAATCAGCATCGAGTGAACCAAGGGATGGGGGCATTCCTCTCAGCAGAGGGTTTGACCCTTAGTAGAAATCCCTGTATTACAGAACTACATAGCCAACATAGGTTCAAATATTTTTCTGCCAGACTAGAGTTGATACATCTTATGTGAGTTATCCTCCCAGCGAGGGTTGACAAAAATTCTTTCTCTCAGAGAGGGTTAACTCATAGATTTGTATTTATCCGTGGAACGGTATTGACACCCTTCCAAATAGGGTTACAGGTTAGACCCTAATCCATTTGGAGAGAGACATTTTGGTTAGATAATTACTTTCCACTATTTCAGTTTTAGTTATAGACTCAGTATAGAACTCAATTCGGCTCTATAGAATCAGGACTGTCAAAAACAGTCACTCAGTTAACAGTAATGCAGTATCAATAAACTCAGATATCAGTCATTAAGTTTTTAGAACTCATTATCCAGTTTTAATGTGATCTTAGTTACAGTCTCATTTATAGTCCCAGTTCAGTCTCAATTACTATCTTAGATACAATCTCAATCACAGACTTAGTCGAGTAATCATATCAGTAACTCAGTTTAATTTTAGGTTTGCTTGACCATAGCGTACAATTATCAATTATTCGGTTATCAGTATTTCAGTTCCTCAATTTACAGCCTATTTCTAAATCATGTTATATGCTTGGTATTGAATTCTCAAATAATATAGTTTTCATAAATTCATGCTCAGTTATCTCATGTTACTCAGTCAATCCTTATCTCATATGTATAATACTCTACAGTTTCAGTTCTGTTATTTAGACTAAGCATAGTTCATTCTTACATGCCCAGTATTCAGCTATCATACATTTAGTTAATCAGATAAGTTAGTATGTTTATGAATTCATTCTCTGTATGATTATATATTCAGATCCTGAGTTTATGTCAGTCTCCATCACGTAGTTTTAGACCCAGTATTCATATAGTATCCATGTCTTATCACATTCCAACTTCAGTTATGCTTATATCATTAAAGTAAGTTTACAAAAACTAAGTGTAGAGATTCACCATCTTAGCAGAGAATGGTTGTCACTCATGCTTTAATATATTTTAGTTTTCTATTTATTCTAGCCTATTGGTGAGTCTACTTACACTTAGCATGCATGTTTTAAGATTACATATGATATTAGTTTTACTTATTGCATTTACTTCTGTATACTCAGTATTCCAAAAGTACTGATCCACATATATGTCTATGTGCAACATTGTTTCATAATGTAGGTATCAGTTATAGCCTATGCATCATGATCAGACAGTTGTAGATTCCAACCAGCAGGTAATGAGTTCTCCTACTTTGAGAACTCCAGACAGTTTTTGTTCATGTACAGTTTATTTACTTTCATGTGTATTGATTAGTTGTAGTTGGAGGCATGTCCCAACTATCTATACTCAGTATAGTAGAGGCTTTATAGATGTCAGTCAGAGTCAGTCATGTAATTTTGGTTTCATCCTTTAGATTTATCAGATTGTAAAGCTTTATCAGTATTGTATCTATTTTAGATGTTCAGTATAATTATATTTCTGCATAGTAGAAAAGCTATATATTATGTTATAATTCAATTGCTTAAAAGTATGCCAGTTCATGGGTTAGCTTAGGATCACTTGTGGTTCCAAGCACCGTGTGACGACTAGGGGGTAGTCTCAGGTCATTACACAGGTTGTTCTTCAATCCTTCCACAAGATAGACATCTTCCAATGCTCTTGATTCAGATGTCCCAATTTTTCCAACTCCAGTAATGATTCCCTTTTTTCTACCACCAAAAGAAACTCCTCCTCCATTTATTTTGGAGAGCAAAAGGAAATTTTTCTTACTAGCAGTCATATAGCATGAGCATGCACTCTCTAGGTACTAATGCTCTTTGCTTTCTTTTATTTTCTCCAGTAAGAAATCAATGGTTAGATTTAGGAACCCAGATAAGCTTGGGTCCTGTTTTATGAGTGAATGGATGAATTAAATTTCTTTTAGTCCATGCAGGAAATAGGTAACGTGACCAGTTTCTATGACTAGTATCAGTTTTCTTTTTCTTGGTCTGATAGAATTTATTTGCCAGACTTAGACTGCTAGCTCTACTTTTGGAAGCAATAGGACATTCAGTGATTGGATGTCCAAGATTACCATAGATATAGCACAAGTGTTTAGGATCATCAAGAATATTGTGAAAACTCAAACCTGCTTTTTCACTTTGATTCCCTTCATTCAACTTGTGAGCAATTCTTGAAGTATTTGTCCACCTGTTTGCCCTTTCAGGATCAAGTTTCAGCTAAGATACTTCTTAACTCAGTTTATTCACCAAGTCTGTTGCATCTTTACACTCTTGTTTGTACCTGACTAATTCAAGTACAACATCTTCTTGTTCTTTACTCTTAACCTTTTTTCCTTTTTCAGTGAGTGTCAATTTTAGAACTTCAGACTTAAGATCAGTGTTAGAAGAATTAAGTTGAGCAACCTGTTTCTTGAGAGTGAAGTTTTCTTTTTCAACAGTGTTCTTACAACCTTCTAAATCAATGAAGTCAAATTTGAAACTTGCAAGACTGTTGAACAATTCATCCCTATCAGAAGTTAATTCTTGGAAATCATCAATTAGTTCACTCTTCAAGGAAACAAGTTTTATTTTAGAAAAAAATGTAATTTTTCTGTAAGTTCAAGTATACTTACCTCAGAAGTATCATCATCTTACTCCAAGTATGAATCTCTAATAGCCATGAATGTTGTTTTATCAATTTCATCATTATCCGAATCAGATCCCCAAGCGACTACCATAGCATATTCCTCCTTTTCCTCCTGTTTGGTTTTTTTCTTATAATTCTCTTTCAGATCTTTCCTTTCTCTATTCTATTTCCTCGACAGGACAGTCCCTGATCTGATGATCAGTCTTACCACACTTGTAGTATCCATTTGGATTGTAATTGGAATGTTTCTTACTACTTGTTCCCATTTTCATTTTAAAGAATTTCCTAGAGTTCTTAGTTATAAAGACAACTTGTTCCTTTTCAAGTTTGATTTCTTCATAAATATCTGAAACCTTCAAAGCCAAGATTTTCGCAGGCAATGGTGGTTCTTTAATTCCATCAATTTCTATTTCATGAGTCCTCGGGTTCCCTACTAGTTCATCCAGTGACATGTGTGGGATCCTGTGCCTCCGTAATAGAAGTCACTTGAACATTCCATTTCGATTTAGGAAGTACCCTCAACACTTTTTCAACCTATTCCTCAACAAAGATGACTTTTCCCAAGGAAGTCAATTCATTTGTCAAGGCAGTAAGCCTTGTCATCATTTCATGCAAGGTTTCATTCTCCTTCATCTTAAAAGATTCATATTCAGTAAAAAGAAGAGCAATTCTGAATTTCCTTACCAGAGAAATACCCTCATTTTCATTAACTAGGGCATCTCAGATTTTCTTAGTAGTGGTATAGTTTGACACTCTGTTGTACTTAGTTGGTCCTAGTCCACAGACTAAGATGTTCTTAGCCTTAGAATTTTTATTTAATGTTATTAAGTCATCAGCAGTAAATTCACTTCTTACTTTCTTGACTTGTTCACCATCAACCAGCTTCATTAGAATAGTAGGACCATCAAAGAGTGGAGGTCTAGTAGTTGTCTGACCTTCACTGTGACCAATAGGAGGTGTGGAATTCATCATAGTGATCTTTTCTTGGGTGCTAACCTTATTTAACACAACCTCTCTTTGATACCTCTTGTTAGAGTGTGTACCCTACTGATTTTAACATTTTAGTCTAATAGTTGCCTATCAGTGGAACAAGTAAGCTAACATGGTTCACTTAAGTAAAATATAAAGACAGTAATTTATACATGGAAAAAACTCGGGTCAATAAAGATATAAAAAACCACGACCTGTACCTTTACAAGATTTAACCCCAACTTCGCTAAAACTCTTGAGCCTCAACAATCAACAAATTACAAGACTCTTGTAAACTAGAAACTAAACTTCTAACTCCTATTTCTACAATAACACAAATCCTCCCAAGATAAGTGTTCCCAAGTCTTCGAGTTCCCTAACTTGAAGACACAAATCCTAACTCAGTTTATATTTCACTGAGACTAGAATTAAAACTCATTAGAACTCAAAAAACCAACCTATTACATAAAGTCTACGACTCTCTAATTAAAGGACCAGGTTCTTCTTCAAGCTAGTGAACTAATTTGTTGATTGATGCTTTTCTTATAAGTGAGTGAATAAAACTCTTGAAACTGTGTCTTGTATTTAAATCAACTCCTCATTGAGTCCTTTAGATGATGTGGTCTTCTTTCTTCAATAGGACTCTCGGGTAGTTTCACTCCTTGTTCCAGTCAGTCTCCTTGTATCAGTAAAACTCCTTTATTATATCTCCTTGACTAAATAGAACTCTTTTATTAACTTAATCTTCAAATATTGTGATTATCTTCTTTCCAACTTTTTTTACTGTACTGCACGTGACAAATGCTGAGTTTGGTTACTTTTCAACTTTTGTCGTCAAATGATTTTATCATCAGCCTTGCTCAACCATTCACCTTTAAGAACCAACATAACTAACATGTTTCATTTATAAGTCAATCATCAAAACTTCATTTCTCTAACAGAAGCAAAGAAGAGTCAATTAAAAAAAAAATTGTGTATGTCTATCACTTTTTTTTCAAAACAAGTTTCTAACTAAAACATCAAAAAGGATGTTTCTCGTTTTATCTGGATGACAATATGTAAATATGTAATAAAGCATAATCTTTTTCATCCAGTTAAAAAGAGAAGCATCCTTTTTTATGTTCAGTTAGAAGCTTATTTTGAAGAAAAAAAAGTGGTAGATGTAAACAAAATATTTTTTTTCTTTAAATTAAGTCTTCTTTGCATCTTTGTTTTTTGTTGTGTACATCTTTTCTTTTAATTCCTTTTGTTTTGAGGTTGTCCATCACTGAAAACTCTATTATCTAAAGAGACCTACTCATCCTGATCTTTAGCCAAAGGTTCAAGCTCTAATTCTTTGAGAATCACTCCAAGAATATTTTTCTTTGTGGGGTTGTCCCGTCTAAGAATTGGTGCATCTGATTGACATCATTCTCTTCCTTAGACAGAGGCTCAAGCTCCAAATGCGGGAAAACTTCATATCTCCATCCTTTCTCATTAGCATTATTAATGAGGTTCTACAACAATTCTAGCTCTTGAGTAATTCTATGCTTTGTGATGTTCTCATGAAGGATTTTAGCCTAGTGTTCAAGCTCCACAACTGTAAGATTTTTAACAAGGACCGCTTTCACCTTTTCTTCAAGTTCATTGCATTCTTTCTTTTATGTCTCACTATTTGAAAACATGATCAAGTTAACATCTCCTGTCATATTGCATAAGAATGAAGCTGAAGATGAAACAGAGGACAAAAAGAAAAAAATGGATGTATATGATATCTTTAATGACATAACTGAAAGTAATGACGATTAGTTTTATTTTTCCGTTACCGATGTTATTATTAATATTACTATTAATATCGTAGTTGTTGTTGTTTTTCTATTGCCAACATAATTATTAATATAGTCATCGTTGTTGTTGTTATTTCATTATCATCATCATCATTATCGTCATCATCATTGTTATGATTATTATTATTATTATAATTTCATTATTAAAAATTCTTTATGCAATATTGTTAATCATTACATATTATGCAGCATTCCGAACATTATTATGAGTATTATTATGATTAATATAGGTAATAAATTATTAGACAAACATCGGTGTCTGATTACATAACCAAATCCAACTTTAAAAAATTTAGCAAGCACCAGTATTTTCAGATATACTGGTAGCTTAATATATACATGTTCTAACAAAGCCTAACAAGTGTATCTTTAGATACACTGGTATCTCCATATACACGTTTTTTTTCATATGTAGAACGTGTATCTGAGAATACGTAGACTGAATATGCATTGGAAACTAAAAAATAAAAAGTGAGACACGATGACTAGCATGTCGTTACTCATACTAAAAAAACACTAAATTCAAAACTAAAACGGACAAGATAAAAAACTAAAAAGCACTAAGTATTGAAAGTTCACATGACAAACCTCGGAATTGAATATGCAGTGGAAACTAAAAAAGAAAAAATGATACATGATGTCTAGTGTGTCGTTACTCGAAGTAAAAAAGCACTAAATTCAAGACTAAAACGGCCAAGATAAAAAACTGAAAAGCACTGAGCATTGAAAGTACACGTGAAAAACGTGGGGATTCAATATGCATTGAAAACAAATAAAGGAAAAGTAATACATGATGTCTAGCATGTCGTTGCTCAAACTAAAAAAGCACAAAATTCAAAACAACAACGCCAAGATAAATAACTGAAAAGCACTAAGCATTGAAAGTTCACGTGAAAAATGACGAGATTGAATATGCATTCGAAAGTTAAAAAAAATCAATACATGATGTTTATCGTGTTGTTGCTTAAACTAAAAAAGCACTAAATTCAAGACTTAAACGGTCAAGATAAAAACTGAAAAGCACCATGCATTGAGAGTTCATGTGAAAACCTCAGGACTGAATATGTGTTGCAAACTAATAAAGATAAAGTGATATATGATGTATAGAGTGTCGTTGCTCAAATTAAAAAAGCACTAAATTCAAGACAGAAACGATCAAAATTGAAATAAATGAATAAAATTAGCAACTGTAATACTAGGCGACATATTAAAAGACTTGAAGTCTATTAGATTCTTCTCTTTTTCCATTCATATAGCCTTCTCATTCTGTAACAGATTATGGGTCATGATGGAGACACCATTCTGTATGATCTTACGACCTTAAAAAGATGTCCTTCAACGACGCGCCCTTTCACTTTGTCTCTTTGCTCAACATCAAGAACTACCATTTGAAGTGATTCGAGTTTGTTCCCGTTCAGCCATTTCTGAAATAGGAATCAAGAAACAATAAAATGGTTGAACCACTCAATGTGACATCTTATGTCACAATTTATCGTAGGAGATAAAATCTGTTAAAAAAAAGTTTAGGAACTAATTAAGACAAGAATTATAGCAAGTCTAATTTATAAACTTATTGAATCTACTTTAATGAATAATGACAAAAGATAACATGAATAAAAAATATCATTGTCCATTTCTACTAAAAATATAACAAGTTCATTTAATTATTCTAAATACTTATTCCAAAATAAAATGAACTGTAATGGAACTATTAGTGGAAATAAAAAATATAGTGCTAACATTAGTTGCACTATTTTCTAGCAAAACTCTTTTCTAGGCATTTATCTTATACAACACTCAAAAGAAAAAGTTAAGAATCCTCTCTTTATTTATCATTATTGACAAAGAAAAAAATGCACAGTCATCTTCATCTTTATTTCATATTCTTCAAGAAACAAACTTCCACAGAGCTTCTTCATCTTCTTATTAATATTTTTAAAAAAACTCAACTTCTTTCACTGATCTATGGAGAAACGAAAATGAATATCAAATCTGAAGCGTAGTTATAGCACGGCTCATCTCAAATCACGAGTTAGATATTTCGATTTGCATCGGGTTCATATACCCCGATCTTGTTCTAGACGTCTTTGTTCTGTATGTACAAAATTCTTACAGATTAACTTTAAGAATTTTAACACTGATTTAAAAATAGATAGAAAAAAATTCAGTGATTTATATTAAGAAATTACTATTTAGATTTGGAGCATTTAAACCTTTCTCTGATGTCATTGATAGAAAATTATGGAAAAAAAAAGTGTGTACCTTGATTTATTTGTAGCGGATGAAATTAATTTTGTAATATAAAGAATCTTCCTCAAGTCTGCTTTGAATCTCTTGGAATCAAAGTGTGATTATTACAAACTAAATGCCCTTTTTCTTGATGTTGTTGTTAATTGGAGAGTCAAGTTTTGTGTTGAAAAAAACTTTTAAAAAAAAAAATCAAAGAGTTGGCTTATTGGTATAAAAGGAGAGGAATAGAGTAAAAGAAATTATGTGTACTTGATGAGACAGTAGTAAAGTATATATACAGATAAAATAATCCAAATTAGCATAAACTAACTCCTAGAATGTAGGAACAGATAACTACGTCTAATACAACTAACGCCTAAATAATTTGAACAAGTCTAATCCTAATCAAATTATATCTGTAGAATTAGTACGTGTGCACAGTAAAATAATTTTATAACACTAGTAAACCATTAATGCTAATGCGCTATTACGCCCCCCTCAAATTAGGTGTGAAGAAACAACACATAACATGGGAAGCATTAACTAGAAAGGTGGCTTGGACAATATTTTGGTAAGTGGATCTGCAAGTTAATTTGTAGAGTGTATGTGCCTTATTTGGACCAGTCCATTGCGGACCTGGTTATGAACAAAGTGAAGATCAACCTCAAGGTGCTTCATTTTGGTATGATATACTGGATTCTCGGAAATGTACATAACCCCAAGGTTATCACAAAGTATTATAGGTGTATCAGGGTGTGACACATGAAGATCTTTGAGCAAGTGAGTAACCCAATTCATTTTAGACAAGGCGAAAGCAACCGCATGATATTTATCCTCTATGGAGGATCTAGAGATGGTAGGTTGCTTACGAGAACTCCAGGAGATGGGTGTTATGCCTAGATAGACAATGTAGGCCGAGATAGAGTGGCGATCATTGATGTCACCTGCCCAATCAGCATCAACATAGGCATAAAGATCAGTCGATTTCTGTGGGGAAATCTGAATGCCCTAATAGTATCGCAGGATACGCTTAACTGACTTCCAGTGAAGCACAGAATGAGAGGTGTTGAACTGAGTAAGATTTTTTATAGAGTATGTGATGTCAGGTCGGGTAAATAAAAGGTACTGAAGCTTACCGAGCACACTTCTGTATTCTTTTCCATCATTTTTAGGTGCTTCATCATCAACTAGTAGGGTCTCGGACATGCTGATAGGTAACTGAATACCTTTGCAGTCTTGCATTTGAGTGTCATGTAGAATCTCCTGTATATAATTGGATTGATTGAGAAACAAGCCATAAGCATTTTTGTGTACTTCAACACCTAAGAAATAGTGTAATAAACCAAGATACTTGAGAGAAAATTTTTTCGATAGAGAGGTAACAACATGTTGAATGAGTGTTTCATTACTGCCTGTGATTATGAGGTCATCCACATAGATAAAAATATAAATATTGACCCTCATATTGTGCAGAACAAAGAGAGAATTATCACACTCAAACATCTTGAACACTATTTGAATCAAAGAACTAGTCAATGGATCATACCAGACCTTAGAAGCTTGCTGGAGTTCGTAAATTCCCTTTTTGAGATGGCATACATAGTTGGGATGATTTGTGTCTTCATAGCCAGGAAGTTGAGACATATACACGTCTTGTTGAATCTTTTCCTAAAAAAAGCATTATTGACATCTACTTGATGTAGTGGCCAGTTCATCTATATAGAAACTATAAGTTGTAACCCCCCGAAAATGGGTCCTGAAGCGTCACAAGGTGCTTAAGGCTACAAGTAGCCCCAAGCTAACCCTTTGAGTCGTTTTCATACCATTCAACACTCATTGACAGCATTACTATAATCAAACATCAAGTTATTCTCCAGAATATCATAATTCAAGATGAAAGAGATGCGGAAAGTAACAAAATACGACCTCTCCACAAGACTAATCAATCTAACCATCTAGTCTGACAAGCCTTTACTAAACTGTATAACACTGAGTCATTGCAACAGACCCCAACTGACCCTAACATCAGGGAATAAAAAGATAACTCAAAATAAAAAAGTGAAATCTGAAATAACCATTCCTCGAACCATGAGGACTCACCATTGCCGAAAATGTAGACCAATGTGCTCGGAGAATCACGTCAAGCCTAAGAATGAGCACCTAGACCTACATTATAGGGAAAATGTAGCCCACGTACGAATACATGGGTCAGTACCATAGAATATGGACCGAGTATATAAGGGTGTATGCAAGTTTTCATAAAAGTCCTATATCACAAATATTCATAGGAAAATATGCATGCTGTAACAAGAGACTCACATAGCTCAAAATAAAATCATCCTAATCACCATAGAGTAAAACACATCGGGTGAAAACATGTGAGTCATCATAGTAAATCACAATCACTTTCATGATCATTTTCAAGTCATCAAAACGAGTAGCTTTCATAACAATTCTCTTTAAGATATAGAAATATCCATCAAATTCTTCAGAAACGATAACTTTCTCAACTCACACTTTCAAATTATTACATTTTTCATCTCAATCATTAGAATATAGACACATACTGGGAGTCTCTTACAACCGACATAATCCATGTGAGCTACATGGAGTCCAACGTCCAACCCACATTGGGGAGAGCTATCCTATCCTTGCCATCTGAGTAGGACCTTAATCTTTTGTTCACTAGCTATATCAATCATCCTTAGGCTCACATCCTACGGGGGCACATAGTTCTAGGGAAGTACCAATCACAGCTATACCTCCCACTCTGTGCTAAAGACTACTCCCGAACTTAGCTCAGATCATTTCAAAAGAAAATCTACAACAACGCAATTCAACAATTCATATCGGGAGCCATCATGCTACCCCTTTTTCTTAATAAATCAACATGTGGATTTCCTTTCTCATTCGAGTTCAAAAATAACTCTTTCAAGACCAAAAGGTCAAATCATTCAAATATCAAGGTGTGTATAACACATTACTTCACCAAAGATCATAATCTCAAAGAGGTTTTAAATCCCATATATCAACACTTGAGCAAAACATTTCAAGATTCATACTTTGTAAAGCAAACAAGTATAACTCATATGAAAATCTGGAAATTCAAATTGAAACATGATATTAACATCAAAACTCAAGGAATTTATCTTTAAGACATCAAAAAAAATATCATAGTTTCTTGAACAAGAATATAGGATAATAGTTTCCATCTAAAATTCATAATTAAACAAGTAAACTCAGGTGTCTTCGTAAAATAATACAAATTTTTGGGCACAAGAACGAAAGGATGTTCTTGTTGAAAACCCCACATACCTTTGTGGTAACGGATTCATTGAAAGATTGGACCTTCAATGTTGATTCTGCAACCCTAGTTGTTTTTCTCCTTTAGTGCTCTTAGATGATGAACTTAGATTGATAATAGGGTTATGATTTGTTTAGATTCTATTAAATTCATAAGGTCAAGTTTAGGGGTGTGTAAGGAGCGCCAAAAGACTTAATTTCCCTCAAAATAACTCAAAACGGAGTGTTTTTACTACCTGAAACACCTAGTGTGCACCGCATTGCTTATCGCATACATTTACGTATGCGCCGCATTGCTTACCGCACACATTTAAGTATGCACCGCATTGCTTATCGCACATATTTAGGTATGCGCCGCATTTCTTATCGCAAACATTTAGGTATGCGCCGCATTGCTTATCGCACACCTATTCCAGTAGCCATGTGCGATTGGTTAGGCGACGCACTCTACTTTGCAAGGCCATAACTCCTTGCTCGGGTGTCAGATTTTGATGAAATTGGTATCGTTTGAAAGCTAATTCGATTCTATATAAGTTAGTAGGTAGAAATATGCAGAAATACCACATATTTAACAAGTTATGCTCATTCAAATATGACCCTTGCAAATTCAAACATTAAAACTTGATGGATTTCTAAACTCTTAACTTGTACTACCTTAAGTGACTCATATAACCACACTTAACACATCATAAGTTCTCTTATAACTAGGGTAGTCTTGGTAATTCATGTGCCCAAATATGGCTTATAGAATTGGGAGTTTCATATGTACAAACAACGGTTCGCTTTCTAGCTTAGGAAAGTGCGGGGCATTACAATATCTCCCCCTTGGGGACATTCGTCCTCGAATGACGCTGGGTATACTAAGACTAAAGAGAAAACGAAGGGTACACAGCTGAAGCAACTTGCTAATCTTGCCTCTACTTCATTCTACATTTAGGACACAATAAGGAGTGCATGACTTATGAAATCACAGCTGAATAGTACAAAATAACTACTGAACTACTGCATTTCTACATAGAAAAGGAATGATTTAGAGCAGAATGGTACCTTCGGCTTGATCGGGGCTTGCAGAAAATAGGTGCGGACACTTGGATCGTATATCCATCTCGGTTTCCCAAGTTGCACCTTCAACAGATTGGTTTCGCCACAACACCTTGACCAAGGAAACTTCTTTGTTCCTTAGTCTTAGGACTTGGTGATCTAAAATTTCAACAGGAACTTGCTCAAAAAAAAGACTATCTTGCACATCAGGGTTTTCTGAAGGATCTACAACAACACAATCACCAACGTGTTTCATAAGTATGGAGACATGGAAGACAGAGTGAACGGAAGATAACTCTGAAGGCAACTCAACCTCATACGCTACCTTACCAACACGGCTAAGAACTCTATAGGGGCCAACATAACGGGGACTAAGTTTTCCCTTCTTCCCGAATCTCTTCACTCCCTTCATGGGTGAAATCTTTGAATACACCAAGTCACCAACTTCAAATTCAAGATCTCTTCTCCTAAAGTTAGCATACGACTTATGACAACTGTGTGTGGTTTTCAAACTTTCTCTAATCACTTTGACTTTTTCCATAGCCTCAAAGACCGAATCAGTACCACTAACGGTAGCTTCACCCACTTCAAACCAACCTATGGGTGACCTACATTTCCTCCCATACAAAGCCTCAAATGGAGTCATGCCAATACTAGAGTGAAAACTGTTATTGTAAGCAAACTTTATCTACGGTAAATGCTTATCCCAACTCCCCTTAAAGTCAAGAGCACATGCTCTCAACATATCCTCTAAGGTCTAGATAGTCCTCTCAGCATGACCATCTATTTGCGATTGGAAAGCAAAACTCAAATGCACTTCGATACCAAGAACCTTCTGAAAAGCTCTCTAAAACTACGAAGTGAACTGAGTACCCTTATCTGAAATGATGGACAAGGGAACTCCATGCAATCTGACTAATTCTCGGATGTACAATCTACCGTAATCATCAGTAGTATAAGAAGTATGAACAGGCAAGAAGAGCGCAGACTTAGTCAATCTATCCACAACAACCCAAATAGAATCATAATGACGTCGGGAAGGAGGTAAACCAGTCACAAATCCATATTTATTTCTTCCCACTTCTAAGTGGGAATACCGAACTCCTGCATTATATCACCAGGTCTTTGGTGTTCTACCTTAACCTGTTGGCATGTCGCACACTTAGCCACAAATGCTGCTATATCCTTCTTCATGACACTCCACCAATAGATTTCTCGCAAGTCGCGGTACATCTTAGTGGCACCAGGATGAATAGAATATCGCGCACTGATAACGCTCAATCTACAGCTCTCGTAGGAGTGTAAAGCGGTCGTAGTCAAATATAGAACCCAACTGGGTTGGGTATCGATCCCACAGGGAATAGCTTGGTCAACAAGTAAGCAACAATTACTAGACTTTTAGTGCAAGTCTCGTAAAAAAAGGGGGGATTGTAATGTGTAACCAAAATATTAAAGTAAAACCAAAAATAGCAAAGTAAAAAGAAAGAATGTTTAGTAGGTTGTAAAATAATGAGAATTGAAGAGTTGGGGTTATGTCCACCTTCTGAGTTTACGTCACTATTGGCTATAAGTTATGCGGAATTCAGACATACATGTGCTTATAGAGAATTGTATTCGATGGTAAATCCAAGCGTCTTTCGACCTCAACAAGGACTATTTCACTTTAACTCTTTCGAGCTTAAAGCGTATCTAACGGTACAAATTCTCCAAGAGGTTAACCCAGTTACGGCACTAACTTTTTAATAGGGGATGGGAACCTATTACCTTGACATTATCTCTTTTCCAGACATATAACTTTTCTTTCGAACAAGTTAATGCTATACTGGCGTTATTCTATGCGTCTGCAGCCACAAGAATTTGCATTAAGATGAAGAGAATAATGATATAAGCAACACACGTGTCACGAATTCACAAACTCATAGCCTTAGATAGTATCTCATAAGGCTTCCGTAACCCCAACAGAGAAGTTTAGTTACTCATTATTGCGAAGGAAATCACAATAGACATTATCATTGTACCACAATAAAGATCTCGTGTAGTAAGGTATGGTAGGCGTTTAGGCGTGACTTCTTTGCAAAGTAACGTTTCTCTTGTTGCGGAAATTAAGAATTGAATAGATGAAAAATAATGTCAACAATGAATTAATATAGAAAATTGTTTTGATGGATGGATGGATGGGGGATGGTTGGGAATTGATGGAATGGGGGAATTGTGAGGAATCAATTGTAACTAATGGAGGAATGAATAACAATCTCTAGCAAGATAGGGTATTTATAATACCCATATCCTATTCCTAATAAGCTAATGAATTAGTTAACCCAATCCTACTAGGTTAATGTATCATTATCCTAATCCTAATAAATTACTGCTAGTCCCCAAAGTCTTCAGAATTGTTGTTTTTGCCCGGGACAGATTTTCCATGCGCCACTTTTGGTCCTTGGCGTCCAAGCTTTGCTCTTCTCCTTTCGTGAAGCTTTCTTTGTCATCAAGTTATCCATAAAATGCTGAATTCTGCATCATTTATACCTGAATACTTGCTAATCATGTTCGTTAGCTCACTTACAGGAAAAAGGACTAAAAGTGCATGAAATATATAATTTGTCCTCAAAACTTAGCTAAAATATGGGTAAAATATAGCACTATAGGCGTGTAAATTCGCCTATCATCAACACCCCACACTTAAAGCTTTGTTCGTCCTCGAACAAACTATCATGTCCATCTAAACCATCAACTTAGGGTTTCACAGTAACAACACAAAATATTCGTCAAGACAAGCACAACAATTATCAACAAAGAGTAGTTTTCCGATCATTAGTAGAAACGATTCAACCTCTAACATAGACTCGTGATGGTAGTTAATTCGTATCCAAAAGTTAAGGTACAAAGAATCATACACAACTATCCAAAACTCATCAACCATGTGTGTCTCACAATATATTACCCATAATCACTCTCAAGCATAGTATATTTATCAAACATGGGTATAGAAATATCCTTGCTCTCGCTCTCACAAAGAATTCATATGCAGCAACTGATGACCATAGGCTTGCCCTTAGTTTAATGCTCCACTAAATATCAGAATACTAAGCTTAGGATCAAATAGGTCTTTTGATGGTTGTAATGTAGGCTAAGGGACGGGTAGGACTATTTTGGCCAGAAATAGTGACTATGTTCCTAAGCGCTTTAATACATCACATTGTATCATTAACACTTTTTCTTTCAAACAACCTTTCTACGTTCTTTTATTCTACCACCCTTTTTCTCCTCTTTTGTTTTTTTCAATTTTGAGCATAACTAACTTTTTAGTTTTCCTTTCCTTTTTCTTTTCATAACATACTTCTTATGATAGCACTTTCTTTTTCATAACAAATTCAAGCACCAATACATTCTAAAGCATCATACCCACCCAATTTCCTCTTATTTTGTCACATAACTTTATACTTTAAAGCACTTAGGAATTTGGATCAAATTATGGTCTTGAAAAAAAATGGATTAGGCTTACATATGAGGTTGTCAAAGAAAATAGGCTAAAGGCTCAAAAGAGGTTAACTAGGATAATGTCCATGGGTAGGTAAAAAGAAGGTAAACAAGTATAGGTTGCCAAAGAAATTCCTAAATCATCTCCTAGACTTACACTCTTTATTTTCGCTTTACATACATACCAGGCAAGTTCTAGCATCAGCCACAAACATAGAATATACTATTATCTCACTCACACAAGGCACATGGTAGACTTTATTGGGAGTAGTATAGACTCTTGCCCCAACAGATGAAGGAATTGAACGACAGAGTATCACATAGTGAGTCACAATTAGAGCCTAAACGTCTCAAAAGTCATGATTTTAGCACAAACTCTTGTTATAATCTCATGCTGCCTATTAGAATAATTTCATGCGAATGATTGCCCCGATGTTGATAGGGACATTCGTCATCATTGCATATACCAGGCACACTCTATCTCTTGTTATCTTGGTGTACTGCGTCCCTGGAATAAGGCAAGAGTTGACTATACGCAACCATATCCTTGCTTCCCTATTCAAAGGAGCATATGGGAAGGTGTTGTGTCGTCCGGTGTCTTTATGTCTGCTCCACCTTGCCATGGATCTAGTTCCATAAAGTGTGTGTCGAATTTCTCTATATGGAGGTCTACTGTACAGCTCTTTGAATGGTGATGGATCGACTGAAGGCAAGCCAAGAAAGGAGTTGAAGAATTCCGCATTTAGTTGTAAAACTTGGCCCTGAATCTTGACCTCGCTGCCTGTGGTTTTCGGCGACTAGTTGGCATAAAATTCTCTTGTCAAATCGAGATTACATTCTCCCATGTCTCGGAATATGAAATCAAGATGTAATGCCATGATCTTGGCCAACATGTGTGGCTCCTTCTTCGCTAGGCTTTCCTTGTTTATCAATTCCACATGAACATATTTTCTTTCCTTGTTGTTCCTATACCATTCCTTCGCTTCCTCCTCAAGAACCCATTTTATTCCAAACATGAGGCGTGGTAATTGCATCGAGGATGATTCTCCTTCCTCTTTTCGACCTCTTTTCTTGCCTTTTTGGGAAGTGGTAGCCTTATCTTTGCCTTGTCTTGCTTTGGGTGCCATTGTACCTGAGACTAAAACAATATTCATGTTAGCGTCATCTCGATGGATACAATCTATAAACAAGCAGTAGTGGCACCACCCCACACTTAATTTGTTGGTACAAACTAGTGAATTGAACGATGTCGATTACTCAGACTTCATCGATATACGTTTATGTGATATGTTCCAACCATAAAATCAGTGCAGTCATACTTCTTGTAATCTTGGCACTACTTTCATGTTTGATGTATCAAGACTACTACATAAGGATTAAATTAAGGTATCGCATCTAGAACAATCACAACCTCATATGTTGGTAGTCAACCATAACTCTCATCTCGATGAACAAGTCATTCCAACATGTAAGCTTTCAAGTGACAAGATTATGAAATTTTTGTGACCATATCAATTCCACAGAAGTATGATAGTGCATCAAAATCAAACTCAAGTTGAAAATAAGTTAAGATCATCGTTACGTATTCATTCACCCACTTGGTTGTATCACAATAATTCAATCACATTCAAATCATCAATACTACTTCAAGATTTAACAATTCATAATAGGCGTAGTAACGTAGTACTTACGGAAGATAAATGAAGAACAGAGTAGTACTTACTTGATTGATGCCTTTGGATGATGTTCTTGTGAAGAAAAAGAGAAAAAGAAAATTTTTGAGAGGATTTGGTGGCTATGGGTGGCGCATAATCTAGGTTTTCAATGTGTTTTTGGTTCAAGACTAAGTCTCATATATATAGGAAAAGGTTGGGTCGTGTTTTGACACATTTAAAATCGGATTTGGAGACAAAAAGTGACCATAGGCGGCGCCTTTTGCTTTGCATATGCTTGGCGTAGGCGGCGCCTTTTGCAAAGCATTGTCTAGCATAGGCGGCGCCTATGCCATGGCATTCCTAGGCATAGGCGGCGCCTTTCACTTTGCCTATGAGATTCCGAGACAAAAGGCATTAGCATAGGTGGCGCCTATGCTATGGCATACTTGGGCATGGGCGGCGCCTATGCTATGGCACACTAGATTCCAAGACCTTGGGCCATAGTATAGGCCTTGCCTTGTTCGTGGCCTAGTTTTACCTAGGCCTAGCCTTGTTCGATGCCTATATTTTCATGAGCCATGCTCAATCCATAGCCTTTTGCTTCTTCATTCCTAACTTACCACCTTTAACATGCAATACGTCCAAATCAAAATTTGAAACCAATCTCCTCCGTTATACCTCTTGCACCAACATTCACTCAAAAACAACAAAAACGATTAGAACGATGGGTTGCCTCCCATCAAGCGCCTTAGTTTTGGTTGTGGCTCGACAAAATCCTGGGAAAACAAAAAAAATCAATTAAAAATGATGGGTTGCCTCCCACCAAGCTCTTGATTTATTGTCGCAGCATGACATAGCTATCTCGATTACTTAGACTTCATCGAGATAGATGGGGCATCATTTTCTGAATAGATTCAGATGACGCTGATGCTTACTTGTGGCCATGTAATCTCCTTCGAGATGAATCTTGTGTGTACATATCCCAAGAAGGGTCCTAATGATATCATCAATGAACCACCCGATGGCTCTCTTGTACCTCTTCAGAGCAGATATGAGAGCCTCTACGTGCTGTTTACTTAAGTCATCCGCCTTACTTACCGGAAGTATATTTCTACTTTCCACATACCTTAGATAATCGGGGAGCTCTTTCGATTCTAGCATTGGTGGCTCTTCAATGGAAGTCTTCGCTGTTGGTGACGGTTGATTCTTAAGATCACGGTCCGGCTGTTTAGGAGTATGAGAATAGGACCCTATTTCTGTTAGAGCACACGTAGTTTCTTCATAATCTTCATCATCCTTATGCTCAACATTCAGTAGTGCAGCAGACAATGGCTCAACAGTAAGATGTTTTGTTTCAGATAATGCTTTCTTATCCTCATAATGAACATCAGCTACATAGAACACATTCATATCATTGGGCTGCTTCATTGCTTTGCATATATCAAAACGGACCACTTCGTCATTCAACCGAAATAAAAGCTCATTAGCTTTCATGTCAATAAGCACACTTCCAGTTGTGAGGAAAGGACATCCCAAGATTATGGGAACTTCAGAATCCACCTCAAAATCCAGAATAACGAAGTCTGTAGGAAAGATGAATGAAAAAACCTTCACCAACACATCATTCAAGATACCCACAGGTCATTTTACCGACCTATCAGCCATCACGAGCCTCATATTGGTTGGTGTCGGATCGCCTAACCCCAACTTCTTGTAGATGGATAGTGGCATCAAATTGATGCTAGCACCCAGATCGCACAATGCCTTCGCAAAATTCATAGATCCAACCGTGCAAGGAATAGTGAAGGCACCAGGGTCGGCCTTCTTCTGAACTAGAGATCGGGTAGCAATAGCGTTGCAATGATGAACAGTATCTTTCAACTCATAGATTTCTGCCCGCTTCTTTGTCAAAAGGTCTTTCATAAATTTTGCATACCCAGGCATTTGTTCAAGTGCCTCCACCAATGGAACATTAATGGTCAGCTGATTTAACATCGTCATGAATTTGCTGAACCTTGTATCATTTGCCTGCTTCTTCAGTCTTTGAGGAAAAGGTGGTGGTGGGTATGGAATTGTTCTCTCCGCGGCTTTCTTCTCCTCTTGCTTCCGTTTTTCAGCCTTTTCAGGCTGCAACATACTCGGTGCGACGTCATGGACGTCTTGGTCAGCTTCTATGGCGTCATCATCTTCCTTATTTTCGGCCACTTGCTTGCTTTGGGATGAATTTTCTAGCACATTACCACTCCTGGTAGTAATAGCCATGCATGATCCGTCGTTCCTTGGATTTTGCACAGTTTCGCTAGGTAAAGTGCCAGCCTTTCTTTGATTGAGTGTTGCTGAAAGTTGGCTCAATTGCTGCTCTATTTGCTTGATTGAAGTGGAATGTAAGTCAACCAATTGCTTCATTGAGGACAAATCATTTATTACCTCCGTTACTCTAGCGCTCGTTGCTTCCACTCCTTTTAATAGTTTAGTCATCATCTCTTCCATATTTCCAGAACTAGATGTGGTGTCGTCACGTCTTCCAGGGGGAACGTATAAACCACTTTTTTCATTATTGTTCTTCCAACTACCTTGGTCCTTGTTTCCAGATTTATCATAGTAGTTCTGACCTTGGTTTCCTTGGGTATTACCTCAGAAACCCCCCTGATTGTTTAAGTAGTTGGCTTCTTCTTCCGAATCAGATTCGTCTCTTCCTTGCGCTACCACGGCCTTAACTTTTTTGGTCTTCCCTGATAATAAATGCTTTGTAAGAAGATCCATTTGTGTTTTCATGTGCGCCATGTCTTGATCACGTTCTTCTTCTCTTCTCCTTTGTTCAGCAGTCATGCCAATAGATATAGTAGGGCTTGCTACCTCAGAATCCCTGGTATGCCAAGCTCTACTTTGCTTCGTCATCCGATCTAGCATATTACTTGCCTGACTAAAGGTGAGATCCATAAATGATCCTCCAGTCGCATTATCCACCACTGGTTTAGTTATTGAATTCAAGGCTCTAAATAGTATTTCCATTAGGTGAACATTGGTCATGTGATGGTTTGGGCAACTCATAAGCTTCGTCTTGAACCTCTCCCATATTTTATGAAGAGCTTCGGTTGAAAGCTGACGAAAGTTGCTGATTTCGTCTCTCGATTGTGCTCTTTTGGATGGCAGAAAGAATGTTTCTAGGAAAGCGTCTCTCAATTGACTCCAATTTGTAATAGAATCAGGAGTCAGCCCATTCAACCATAGAGTTGCCTCTCCAGACAGAGACAATGGAAATAGGTGTAATCGAATTGCATTCTGACCAACGCCAGGATTGTCAAACGACTTGTATGTAGAAATAAAGTTGATCAGGTGCTTATTCGGATCATCGCCTGCTAGTCCACCAAATAATCCCTTGAGTTGCAATAACTGAATCGTGGTGCTTGTGATGTTGAACTTGGCTCCGGGTGACAATGGTGGAGGAATAATGGCTCCTGTGGCTCCGGCTCCATCAAGATCATCATCATCATCGTCGAAAGCTGGTTGCATATCTCGGCGTTCAGGTCTAAACCTAGCTTGACGATCTCTTCTGTTGGCAGGTGTTGCGATCTCAACAGCATGCCTAGGGTTTAGTAACTCGTCATCACCTAGGTCCTCGTCGTCAGGATTTATTGCTCGCCCAGGGTTATCAATATTCTGTTGATGCACTTGAGCGGCGGCTAGAGCAGCTAGTCTCGCGTGTTCCTGTTGAGCAGCCATCCTTTCAATTTCGTGTTGTGCCTCCATTCTACTAATACGTTGTGGTTCAGGATTTATAGGTAATAACAGTTGACCAAAACTTCGAGTATGGGGCATGCACTGAATAAAAACCTGCAGAAAATAAAAACAAAAACTAAAAGTAAAAGTACGAGAATCTTTGACCAAAGGGTCTAGTAATTATCACAAACTTAATTGACACTCGTATTCCCCGGCAACGGCGCCAATTTTTGATAACGCTCAATCTACAGCTCTCGTAGGAGTATAAAGCGGTCGTAGTCAAATATAGAACCCAACTGAGTTGGGTATCGATCCCACAGGGAATAGCTTGGTCAACAAGTAAGCAACAATTACTAGACTTTTAGTGCAAGTCTCGTAAAAAAAAGGGGGGATTGTAATGTGTAACCAAAATATTAAAGTAAAACTGAAAATAGCAAAGTAAAAAGAAAGAATGTTTAGTAGATTGTAAAACAATGAGAATTGAAGAGTTGGGGTTATGTCCACCTTCTGAGTTTACGTCTCTATTGGCTATGAGTTATGCGGAATTCAGACATGCATGTGCTTCTAGAGAATTGTATTCGATGGTAAATCCAAGCGTCTTTCGACCTCAACAAGGACTATTTCACTTTAACTCTTTCGAGCTTAAAGCGTATCTAACGGTACAAATTCTCCAAGAGGTTAACCCAGTTACGGCACTAACTTTTTAATAGGGGATGGGACCCTATTACCTTGACATTATCTCTTTTCCAGACATATAACTTTTCTTTCGAACAAGTTAATGCTATACTGGCGTTATTCTATGTGTCTGCAGCCACAAGAATTTGCATTAAGATGAAGAGAATAATGATATAAGCAACACACGTGTCACGAATTCACAAACTCATAGCCTTAGATAGTATCTCATAAGGCTTCCATAACCCCAACAGAGAAGTTTAGTTACTCATGATTGCGAAGGAAATCACAATAGACATTATCATTGTACCACAATAAAGATCTCGTGTAGTAAGGTGTGGTAGGCGTTTAGGCGTGACTTCTTTGCAAAGTAACGTTTCTCTTGTTGCGGAAATTAAGAATTGAATAGATGAAAAATAATGTCAACAATGAATTAATAAAGAAAATTGTTTTGATGGATGGATGGATGGTGGATGGATGGGAATTGATGGAATTGTTGTTTTTGCCCGGGATAGATTTTCCATGCGCCACTTTTGGTCCTTGGCGTCCAAGCTTTGCTCTCCTCCTTTCGTGAAGCTTTCTTTGGCATCAAGTTATCCATAAAATGCTGAATTCTGCATCATTTATACCTGAAAACTTGCTAATCATGTTCGTTAGCTCACTTACAGGAAAAAGGACTAAAAGTGCATGAAATATATAATTTGTCCTCAAAACTTAGCTAAAATATGGGTAAAATATAGCACTATAGGCGTGTAAATTCGCCTATCATCACGCACCGTGCGCTTTAGCCATAATTCTCTATCTCAGATCATCAACATTCGGAACACATAATCTATCCTGCAATCTCAACACACCATCTCCCCCTTAGGCGAAAACCTCCATCTTTTGGTTCTTGACTGATTCTTTCAGTCTGACCAAACTAGCATCTAAGTTTTGCTTCTCCTTTACTTCGAAAATCATGAAGGATTCAGAACTACTCTACACCCCTGTACTACCTTCAGCAAAGTCAAACAACCTAACCCCCAGTCTAGCCAAATGGTGCACATCACAAACCAACTCTTTCTTACCCTCTTCAATAAGTAAAACATTACCCATAGACATCCTGCTTAGGGCATCTGCCACTATATTGGCTTTACCCGGATGGTATAACACACTCATATCATAATCTCTTACCAGCTCTAACTATCTTATCTGCCTAAGCTTCAACTCCCTCTAGGTAAATACATATTTCAAACTCTTATGATCAGTGAAAAGATCAACATGAACACTATACAAGTAGTGTCTCTGGATTCTTAGAGCAAACACAACAGCAGCTAACTCAAGATCATTGGTAGGGTAATTCTTCTCATGGAGTTACAACTGTCTAGAAGCATAATCTATCACCTTACCCTTCTGCATCAATACACAACCCAAACCAACTCTAAAAGCATCACAATATGCTACAAAATGCTCAACACCATCAGGCAAAGTCAAAATAGGGGATGAAGTGAGTCGAGTCTTCAACTCTTTAAAACTCTCCTCACAAGAATCGGACCACAAGAACTTCACTTTCTTTTGGGTCAACCAGGTCATATGAGATTCTATAGAGGAGAAACCTTCAAAAAAACGACTGTAATAGCAAGCTAGACCCAAGAAATTTTGGATGTCAGTCGAAGAGATAGGTCTAGGATAGTTTCTAACAGCTTCTGTCTTTTGGGGATCAACTCTAATACCCTCGAAAGAAATGATATGACCTAGAAAAGCAACTGACCTCAACCAAAACTCACACTTACTGAATTTGACAAACAATTAACGGTTTCTAAGAGTTTGAAAGACAATTTGGAGATGATCTGCATGTTCATTCTCACTACGGGAGTACACTAGAATATCGTCTATAAATACGATAACAAATATGTCAAGATATGGTCTGAACACTCGATTCATGAGGTCCATGAAAGCTGTCAGGGAATTAGTTAATCCGAAGGACATAACAAGAAACTCAAAATGTCCATAGAGAGTTTGGAAAGCTGTTTTCGGGGTGTCACACTCCCTAACTTTGAGTTGATGATAGCCTGATCGAAGTTCTATCTTTGAGAAGTAACTTGCACCTTGCAATTGGTCAAACAAATAGTCTATTCTAGGAAGAGGATACTTATTTTTGACAGTGACTTTATTCAACTGGCGATAGTCAATACACATACGCAGGGAACCATCTTTCTTTCTCACAAATAACACAGGAGCACTCCAAGGAGAAACACTGGGCCTTATGAAATCCTTATCTAACAAATCTTTGAGTTGCTCTTTCAAATCCCTAAGTTCTGCAGGTGCCATATGGTAAGGAGGAATAGAAATGGGTAGAGTATTAGGAAGAAGATTGATCCCAAACTCTATCTCTCTATCAAGAGGTATCCCTAGGAGATCTTTTGGAAAGACATCAGAAAACTCATTGACTATGCTAACTGACTGGAGAGTTGGAGTCTCAGACTTAGTATCCTTGACTCTAACCAGATGATAAATGCACCCCTTGGAAATAATTTTTCTAGCTTTAATATATAAGATAAAATGACTCTTGGAAGATACAGAACTCCCAGACCACTCTAACACAGGTTTATCAGGAAACTGAAACTTGACCACTTAGGTACGACAATCTATAGAGGCATAACAAAAATAAAGCCAGTCCATACCCAGAATAACATCGAAATCCACCATGTATAACTCAATTAGATCATCCAACAAAACTCTATGAAGGACTGTAACAAGACACTTTCTATACACTTTTAGGGCAATAATCGAATCACCCACTGGGGTAGAAACTAAGATACGCTCAGGAATATTTTCAGGACTCATTTCAAAATTTACATCAACCAGAGGTGTAACATATGAAAAACTGAACCCAGGGTCCAACAAAATATAGACATCAAACTAAAGTATATGGAGCATACCAGTAACAACATCGGGAGAGTCCTCCTGCTCCTGGCGAGATGGCAAAGCATAGAACCTATTCTGGCGCTGACCTCTAGCAGTACTAGAAGAGGCGCCCTAAGCTGGGGATGGGCGAGTCACCTAAACTGGAGCTCTAGCAGTCTGAGTCTGAGTCTAAGGGTGATTGTCACGATGCCCTTGCCTGGCATATGGGCACTCCCTAAGTTTGTGACCCAAGTCACCACACTCAAAACAACCTTTCTTCTCACCCCAATAGTCACCCAGGTGGGTCCTACCACACTTAGGACACGGAGGATAATTTGGATTACTGCCAATACTGTACTGGGACCTGGCTGCATATGACCTACTACCTTTCTCCTGCCCACACCTAGGTACGAGAGCACTAGCTGATGATGGTTCTGGTGTAGATGAACGGTTCTGAAATTGAGAGCGATTCCCTCCCTGCGATCTAGTCTAACCCTTTCCATGCTGCTTAGACCTAGCTCTCTTATTCTCTCTCATTCTATCCCTCTCCTTGATCTTATCTGTTTCAATTTATTGGGCATAAGTCATCAACCTGGAAAGATTCATCTCACTATTTAACATAGCAGACCTGCACTCCTTAACAACATAGCTAGACATTCTTGTGACAAATTTACTCATACTGGCCCGATTATCATCTACTAAGTCAGAGCATATTTGGCCAACTGCTTGAACTTCAGACAATACTCTTCTACAATCATAGAGACCTATCGCAAGTTCATGAACTCCTCTACCTTCTCCTTTCTCATCTCTAAAGGGAAAAACTTATCTAGGAATGCATCTTAGAACTCCTGCCAAGACATAGAGGTGGCACCCTCACCTCTACCCTTCCTCTAAGAAACTACCCAATCATAAGCAAGGTCTTTCAACTGATATGATGCCAACTCCACATTATGCTCCTCAGAGACATGCATCCCTGAGTAATCTTTTGCTCCTCCTCCAAGTACAACTTTGGATCCTCATCTGGCTTGGAACCATAAAATTCCGGCAGATTAATCCGCATAAAGTCACGGATCCTCGCAGTAGCTGAAGCACCTCCCTGCTGCTGTGGAGCTAGGGCCGGATTGGCTTGAATATTTGCAGTTACATCTTGGTCCAGTTCCTGAAAGGCTGCCCGAAATTCGGCATGGGACACATTTTCATTCAGTGGGTCAGCAGTTTAGGGTTGCTGACCATCATTATTTCTTCTAGCTCGGCGAGGAGGCATATTCTGAAAGAGAAGAGCACGAATTAATAGCTGAAAGGTAACAACTATAAGCACGATGGACTTCTGAATGAAAGAAGTAACACTTTTTCCTAAAACATCTCGTAGCCTCTTGCTCATAGATGTGGTGCGCTACACACTGATGATCAAGACTCTACTTAACGCGGCTTGCTAGACGTCCTAGGACTCCAATAACCCTAAGATCTGATACCAAGTTTGTAACGCCCCGAAAATGGGTCCCGAAGCATCACATGGTGCTTAAGGCTACAAGTAGCCCCAAACTAACCCTTTGAGCCATTTCCATAACATTCAACACTCATCGATAGGATCACTATAATCAAACATCAATATATTCTCCATAATATCATAATTCAAGATGAAAGAGATGCGGAAAGTAATAAAATATGACCTCTCCACAAGACTGATCAATCTAACTATCTAGTCTGACAAGCCTCTACTAAACTGTATAACACTAAGCTATTGGGACAAGCCCCAACTGACCTAACATCAGGGAATAAAATGATCACTCAAAATAAAAGAGTGAAATCTAAAATAACTAGTCCTCAAACCATGAGGACTCACCAATTCAAAAAATTTAGACCTATGTGTTGGAGAATCACGTCAAGCCTAAGAATGAGCACCTGGACCTACATTATAGGGAAAATATACCACGTACGAATACATGGGTCAGTACCACGGAATATGGACTGAGTATATGAAGGTGTATGGAAGTTTTCATAAAATTTCTATATCACAAATATTCATAGGAAAATATGCATGTTGTAATAAGAGACTCACATAGCTCGAAATAAAATTATCATAATCACCATAGAGTAAAAATCACCATAGAGTAAAACACATTGGGTGAAAACATGTGAGTCATCATAGTAAATCACAATCACTTTCATGATCATTTTCAAGTCATCAAAATGAGTAGCTTTCATAACAATTCTCTCTATAGAAATATCCATTAAATTCTTCAGAAATGGTTACTTTCTCAACTCACTCTTTCAAACTATTACATTTTTCATCTCAATCAGAAGAATACACACACAGACTGGGAGTCTCTTACAACCGACATAATCGATGTGATCTACATGGAGTCCAACGTCCAACCCGCATTGAGGAGAGCTGTCCTATCATTGCCATCGGAGTAGAACCTTAATCTTTTGTTCACTAGTGATCACTATATCAATCATCCTTAGGATCACATCCTACGAGGGCACGTAGTTCTAGGGAAGTACTAATCACAGCTATACCTCTCACTCAGTGCTAAAGACTACTCCCAAACTTAGCTCAGATCATTTCAAAAGAAAATCTACAACAACGCAATTCAACAATTCATATCGGGAGCCATCATGCTACCCCTTTTTCATAATAAATCAACATGTGGATTTCCTTTCTCATTCGAGTTCAAAAATAACTCTTTCAAGACCAAAAGGTCAAATCATTCAAATATCAAGGTGTGTATAGCTCATTACTTCACCAAAGATCATAATCTCAAAGAGGATTTAAATCCCATATATCAACACTTGAGCAAAACATTTCAAGATTCATACTTTGTAAAGCAAACAAGTATAACTCATATGAAAATCTGGAAATTCAACTTGAAACATGATATTAACATCAAAACTCAAGGAATTTATCTTTAAGACATCAAAAAAAATATCATAGTTTCTTGAACAAGAATATAGGATAATAGTTTCTATCTAAAATTCATAATTAAAAAAGTAAACTCATGTGTCTTCATAAAATAATACAAATTTTTGGGCACAAGAACGAAAGGATGTTCTTGTTGAAAACCCCACATACCCTTATGGTAACGGATTCGTTGAAAGATTGGACCCTCAATGTTGATTGTGCAACCCTAGTTGTTTTTCTCCTTTAGTGCTCTTAGATGATGAACTTAGATTGATAATAGGGTTATGATGTGTTTAGATTCTATTAAATTCATAAGGCGAAGTTTAGGGGTGTGTAACGATTGCCAAAAGACTTAATTACCCTTAAAATAACTCAAAACGGAGTATTTTTACTACCTGAAACACCAAGTGTGCGCTGCATTGCTTATCGCATATATTTATGTATACGTCGCATTGCTTATCGCATAAATTTAAGTATGCACCGCATTTCTTATCGCACACATTTAGGTATGCGCCGCATTCCTTATCCAACACATTTAGGTATGCGCCGCATTGCTTATCACACACCTATTCCAGTAGCCATGTGCGATTGGTTAGGCGACGCACTCTACTATGCAAAGTCATAACTCCTTGCTCGGGTGTCGAATTTTGATGAAATTGATATCGTTTGAAAGATAATTCGATTCTATATAATTTGGTGGGTATAAATATGCAGAAATGCCACATATTTATCAAGTTATGCTCATTTAAAGATGACCCTTGCGAATTCAAACACTAAAACTTGATGGATTTTGAAACTCTTAACTTACTACCTTAAGTGACTCATATAACCACACTTAAAACATCATAAGCCCTATTATAACTATGGTACTCTTGATAATTCATGTGCCCAAATATGGCTTACAGAATTGGGGGTTTCATATGTACGAACAAGGGTTCTCTTTTTAGCTTTGGAAAGTGTGGGGCATTATATAAGTACTGCTAGAATTGTAGTTGCTTTAACTATCAGACTGAATGTCTTGTGAAAATCAAATCCAGGCCTTTGAGTGAGCCCTCTTGCAATTAAACGTGCTTTGTACCTATCAATTAAGCCATCAGATTTAGTTTTGATTTGAAACAACCACTTATAAGGGACAATATTTCGGGCATGGTCTGGTGGAACCAAGTCCCAAGTCTAGTTCTTCATTAATGAATCATATTCAACCTTCATAGTATCTCTCTAATATGAGAATTTTTATGCTTGCTTGTGGGTTACAGGAATAGTAGGTGCAGGCTGGTTCATTTGGGCAGTGTAGTAAATAATTTTTCGTCTCTTCACGATGTTGTTTTGCGATTGCATTACTACACTATGTTGTTCTATGGGTGGAATGTTAAAAATAGGTTTAGATGGGCGAGGTAAACTTAAAAATGGAGTTAGCTGTATGGATGATAAGTGTGGTCGACGCTGATAGACGTGGGTTATTGGTGGGCGGCGATTCTTGGAGATAAGATAAGTAGAGGGATAAGGGGGTTGGATTTAGGAAAAAAAATGGGGTTGAAGGTTATTAGTGGTGGATTACCTTTACCTATCAGAAGAAGATGTTAAGGAAGTAGAGGGGATATTACCTAGAACCTGAGGTATGGAGTGATCTGCCTTCGAGTAGTTTTCCTGTACTGCATCAATTAAGCATGCATCTTGGCGTGTGAGTTGAATTGTGGGGGAAACTGGGTGTTATAAGCATCAAGTGTATTTTATCCATGATTGAAAAAGTCAAAGTTATTTGGAGAAGAAAATGTTTCCCACTTTAGTGAAGAAAATTTTTGATTCAATTGAGAAAACAATCTTTCAAATGAAAAAACATCTTCAAAAAATTTTACATCCTGAGAGAGGAAAATTTTAGAACTAATGGGGTCAAAACACTGATGGGAATGATGAGTGATGGAGAATCCAAGATAGACACAACAATTGGAATATGGTTCTTACTTATTGTGGGCATATGGTCGAAGCCATGGGTAGCACAAACAACAAAATATAGGAAGAGATTTTTATGTTGGTTTGTCATTAAAAAGAACTTCAAATGGTGACTTATTATTAAGTGTGCTAGTGGGTAGACAGTTGATGAGATATATGGCATGATGACAAGCAAATGACTAAAAATCAGATGGTAAAGCAGCTTGATGAAGTAGTGTTTTTGCTATCTCAACTAGGTGACGATGACGTCTTTCGGCCATGGCAACCCAATGAGGTGTGTACGATGGAGAAACAAGATGTTGTATGCCATTGGATAGGAGTTATGGGTCTAATATTTGATATTCACTTCCTCCATCAGTGTATAGGGTGAGTATTTTATTATCAAAATATTTTTCAAGCACAGGATATAGGTGTTGAAAAATTTGTTGAACTTCATTTTTGTTTTTCATTGTGTATAACCAGATGTATTTGCTATACTGATCAACAAAATTACAAAAATAACATTTTTTTATCAATTGAGAGCACGGCAGATGGTCACTATAAAGTGTTTCTAATAGAGTTTTACTGGACAATTTGTTTAAATAAAATGGAAATTTGTGGAAATTTTGCCACAACAAGAATGAATTCTCAATAATTTCAGTCTTGCTTATTCTTTGAAAAACAAACTTACTTGTCATAGATGTAACGAAGGGCCGATAATAAAAACACTGATGGTTGGGCGAGACAGTGTTGGCCATTCATAGAGTCTTGCTTTATTTGGGCCGCACAAAAGAGGAATTCCCATAGTCAGATCCTTCAAAAAAAAGTTAAAAGGAAAAAATTCTATTGAGGTTTGGTTATCTTGACAAAATTGAGAAATGGAAATAAGCTTACGCTTAATAGAAGGAGAACATAAAATAGTAAAGAGTTTGAAGGAATTATTTGATGCATATAAATGAGTAGTACCAGTTTGAGTAATTGGAATCTCATTACCATTACCCATCATCACTTCCTCCATTCCTTTGAAGTCCTGAACATTGTGCAAGGAGTTTGTATCAGAGGTAATGTGGTGAGATGCACCCGAGTCTACAATCCATGGTCATTTGGTGGTGTTTGGGTTGCAAAATTAGCCTTAGATTCAAAGTGGTTGTGGGATCGGGACCGACAGACAGTTGTTGTATGGGAAAATTTATCACAGAGCTGACAACAGACTCGTGAAGATTGGTGTGGGAAGTTACGCCACTAAGAATTATTGTTGGAATCCTGAGAAATAGAACTTTGATTGGGCTATCTATTTTGGGGACGGCGGCTGTTGTTGTTGGGTGGGCATCGATTATTGTGTGGTGCTGATTAGGAATTTGTAACATGTTGAGCAACTGCGGCAGTGACTTTTGTAGTAGCCTTTTTGAGGTCATCATGTTTAAGGAACACTTCGTAATCAAGAAGCTTGTCAAAAAGTTCTTCGTAGCTGATTGGAGAGTCTCATGCCCGTATAGCTTCTGAAATCACTTGGAAATCTGGACTGAGTCCACTCAAAATTTTCACCACAAGTTCTTCGTTATTGACCGGTGAACCAGCTGTGGCGACCTCATCAGACAGAGAGCAAATCTCATGCAGACATTCAACAATAGATTTGTTTTCTTTACTGATCCGACTAAGATAATGACAGAGGATAAATATGCGGGTTTGAATAAAATTTTTACAACAATGGTATAGAACTTTATGTGAAAAATATAGAGAAGAATTAAAAATGGAAAAAACATTAATAAGAAATTTAGCATGTTGCAAAAATAAAATAGCACCCCAATTTGGATGCGAAGAAAGATATTATAACAAAAAAAAAGACATAAGAAATATAAGAAATATAAAAAATCAAAATATAAATATAAGAAACCAAGAAAAAGATATTATGTAAAAAATTATAAAAATAAAAGACCATATAGAAAGAAAAAATCTATAAAAGAATGTACATGTTATAATTGTGGAAAGTTAGGACCTTTAGCTAGAGGTTATAAATTACCTAAAAATCCAAAAAATAAACAAATATCCGAAATAAAAATAGAAAATATAGAATATATGAAAATAGATTATATAGATTATGAATTAGAAAGTGAAGATAGTATATATGAAATTTCTATAACTAGACAGATAACTAGATTATAAAATAGATTTATTGTAGGTAATGAATCTATTCATTTTTGTGCGTGGTTATTTCTTAAATTTTTATAAGATGTATTCATTAATTTATTTGGTTTATTATTTTATCTTGTAGTAACTGTAGAGTTACAAATTTATGTATAATATTTTATCCTATCTATACTGTAGTATATATCTAATTCTAGATTTTCTATGTCATTTATTATCTTGTGTTGTTCTTCTCGTAGTGAGTTTTTTAGATTATATAAACTATCACATGTGCTTTTTTCTAAATTTTCTAAGGTTTTTTCTATCTTTATTAACTTTTCTTTTAGATCTTCCATTATTTTTCTAATTCGGTTTCTATAATTAATTTCGTTATTTAGATTATCTTGGTTTTCTCTAGTTTTTCTAATATATTCTAACATCCACAGTCTTGATCTGAATAATATCCTTCTGGGTAAATATCTTTGAATATCTGTTCTAACACATTTATTATTTCAATTTCGTAGTTTATTACCTCTTCTAATATTATTTTCTTAATATCTATAATTTTTATGTCTTTAAGTATATATAAGATTAAAACTTTAAGGTAGTCTAAACGATCTATTTTCTAAAATTGATATTTTATAGTTATTTGTTTTAGCCTTAGTAGTTCTTGCATATTTTTATTTTCCATGTATTTAACTATATTTATTTTTATCTGTTTTTCTAATAACTGTATATTTCGCATATCTTTTTCTAAAAATTCTACGTAATTTAGCATGATAAGTATTTATAAGAGTAGTTAGGTATGCATGGTATATAATTTACTCTAGCCAGGTAATATTCACCGAATGTTTTTTCTAATATAATTTTTCTTATATCTACTACATTTATATCTCTAAGTGCATACAAAATAAGTATCTTAAATTTATCTACCATCACATCAGATAAATTATTATTCATTATCATAAAATTGCTTTTTTCAAAATATTCCCTTCAACCATGTTCATAATAAAATATAGTCATCTCAGATTACTATATACTAGATTATTCTTAAATAATATGTTCTTCGGTCACTATTAGCATGGTAATTCAGATACTTTTTCCCTTAAACAGCGCCTCGACTCTGGTTACTCCCCACCACGGCTTCTTGCCTCATTGGTTTCACCTTTAGGATGGCATAGTTCTTAGGGATTTTTCTCCGTTTTCTCTTTGCTAATAAACTTCTTAACATATTATTCTTCGAATAATTCTACTATAAAGTAACTAATATGAATTTATTTTATCATATCATGATTGTTGGGAATTATGAATTTAGCTATTCATAATCATAAATAGATATACCTGTTCCGGTAGCTTTGATATTTCTGAGGTTTGTTGCTCCATAACTTTTTCCATTGAAGTGTATATATTTGATTAACTGGGCAAAATATTTTGGAATGGAGAGAATTTTGGCTTAATGCGAGAAGGCTTGCTTTTTGCAATGCCTTCTGTCTTTATTTATAAAACGAAAAGATTGTATCTTTACATTTGTGTACATTTGTGTACACATTTTTCTTATGTTTACAAAAGGTCAAAAAGTCTTGATGGCTAAAGATAAAAACAAACAAAAATAAACCAAAAAAGACTTAAAAAGTCTTCTAACCTATAAAGGCTATCCTAGGTTATAAAGAAAATTCAAACTACATTAAATTTACATTAAATGCTATCAACTATGCTATCTTATCTTTTTCTTACGTAAACAACTTATACAAATTCATACAATAAGTCTTCCGTTTATTTTGTCATATCTGTTGTATCTCCATTATTGCTCTTGATCTTATCTTTCCAGCTGGCGTCCTTATCTCTTTTTATTCTAGCTGAACTGCTGGGACATCATTATCTCCTCCATTACATTTTGAATATTTGTGATCTGGATATTTATGTCCAATCGTCTTGCAATATCTGGTTAATAATTCTTCTGAAATAAATTTTTCTCTGATAGCTCTGGCGATAGGTTCCGTTTCTGGTTTAAGCAACGTGAGAATCCATTGCCTAATAGTTTTCATATCTGTTTCTCGTAACTCTTTTGAATTTGAATATATTAGTACATGATTTCTTGAATAGTAGCTCCATATGGGATTTTGGTTGCAATATGTATTTGCTAGCTCTTGCAAAATTGTAGATAATCCGATAATCCTTTTGTTTGCATAAAATTTCGGTATCTCAATTCTAGGTATTTCTGGCTGTGGAATAATATCTTGTGGTATAATCATATCTCGCGTCATTCCTATCTTTACAACTTGTATAGGTTTTTTGACTTCATCAGATAGTATCTCTGCTGGTGCTGTGTAAATTTTTATAAATAACAAGGTACCTTTGGTTATTCTTTTAAAAGTGATAAATGCTTCATATATTTCTAGTATAGTGGATATCTCATTTCCGTCCGTGGTATATACAGTACTAAGTAGTCCATATTCATAGCAAGTTCTAACTAAACTTGGTTTGGTTTTAGGTAAAGCAATTAGTTTATTATATCCGGTCAATCTCTGAGTTATATAGTTTGTATCTGGTTATTTGATATTTGTAGCTTTGGGGTTGTTATTTAGAAAGGTTTGTACATTGTAGATATTTTCTATGTATGTTCGAGCTGTGTAGTTGTAAGTCTTTTTGTCTTGGTTTGGACTATCTCGGTATGTGGTAATTTGTGGGGGTATAAACATGGGATCTTTCGATGTATTTGTGGTATATGGTTTATCAAATAGCTTGTTTAGGTTCATATTTGCATTTTTTCTAACTCCTTTGCTTGTACCTGCAGAAGTAGAATGATAAACGTTATGGGTTTTATGGAGTGTCCCAACATCTCCTTCTAGCTCTGGAATTTTATTGTCTTCCGATCGACATAGCTCTGCGCACTGCTGAGTTAGCTAATTCATAGCTATAGACTTCAGTTTATCTTCACTAGTCTTTAGCTTTAGCTTTTCTATCTCTGTACCCATCTTTTCTATCTCAGTACCCATACTGTCCACTTTCAATGAAAGCGTAGTTAGGGCGTTGAGTATTTTTTCATGTATATTTTCTTCTATCATTTCAGCCTGTGTAGCTTTGTCTTGATATGTAATCTGCAATAACATTTTTGTTAGTACTGATCACTTCTATTATAAATGTGAAATTTAATATGTTTAAAACTAGTCTCCGAATCTCTTTTGTTGTAACTGAATTTTGTATTTTCTTTGTTAGCCACCAGCGTACCTGTGTATTATCTGTTCGCACAATAAATTTGTTATATACAATATATGGCTCAAATGCTAACAAACATTTATATAATGAACATAATTCTTTCCTATTTATTTCCCATTTTATTTCTGTCTCATTGAACGTACCTGAGTAGTATCGACAATGGTGTTCTATTTTTTCTGCTTCATATCTATATTTAAGTACTCCTCCATAACTATATTCACTGGCATCTGCTTCTACTATATATGTAAATTTTCTATTTTCATCTGGAAATTGTAATTTTGGCAATTCTTTGCAAAGTAATTTTATTTTTTGAACTTGTTTTTTATCTTCTTCATTATAGTTATATTCTATATCCTTTTTTAATTTTTTCTGCAGTGGTTTTAAGTTTTCTGCTAATTTTGGAATATATTCTCTTACTTGGTTTACTAATCCTAAAAATGATTGTAATTTCTTTTTTGTATCTAATTCTTCTTTTGAATTTATTATTTTTTGTACTATATGTTGTTGCATTCCTAAAAATTCTATCTGATTTTTCATAATTTCAGCTTTCTTTTCGCTTAGGCTTATTCCTGATTTTTCTATTATATTTGTAAACTGTTCCAATAATTTTATATGTTCTTCTTTAGTTTTTGTATATAATAATATATCATCTATGTATACTATACAATTACGTAATTGTTTAAAATAATTATCCATAAAATGTTGATATCTACCTGGTGCATTTTTATAACCAAAGGGTAATACATTCCACTCATAAAATCCTTGTGGTACCGTAAATGCGGTTAATTCTTTAGATTCTTCTTCTAACTTTAGATGGTAAAATCCTGATTTACAATCAAATTTGCTAAAATAATTATATCCTTGGATTTGTCTTATTTTTAATATCTTATTTGGTATTGGATAATTATATGTTATAGTTTTTGCATTTAAATTTCTATAATCAATAACCATTCTACTTTTTTCTCTTTTTTGTTCACTGTGTTTATTTACTATAAATGCTGGACTATTATGTTTTCTATTACTTTTTTGTATATATTGTTTTTCTAATAGTTCATCTATATGCATTTTAAATTCTTTTAAATCGTCAAAATTATAGGTTAATGGTTTTTGAGTTATTATACTATTTTTGTCTATTAATTCAATTTTTATGGTAGTTTTATATTTTTTCCATCCTTTTAATGGATCTTCACTATATAATTGTTCTAATTTTTTCTTAACTATTTCTATCTTATTTATTGAAAATATAGTTATTTCTGTTTTATTTATCGAGAATACTACTAGTTCTATTGTATCTTCAGTGGTTTTTATATTTTCTAACTTTTGTGTAATTTTTTCACTTCCTTTTATCCAATCAGTTTTCTTTCTTATTTTATTATTAACTCTTTTTGCTCTTACTTTTTGTTTACATGGTGTTGTAAACCACCAGTTGTTTCTAGTTATTATATGTGGGTATAATTTATCTAAAAATGGCATTCCTAAAAGTATATCTTTTGATGTCAGTTCATAATTATAAATTTCTTCTATTGTTAATATCTTATCCCATATTTGTGCTTTTACATTCCTAGCTTTATAAGTAATTAAGCTTCCTTCATTATTAAATCCTTTAACTACTATTGGTGTTTTTAATTTATCTCATTTACTTTCTGGTAAACAATTATATTTACATAAATTAGCTTCTGCTCCTGTATCTATCATAGGCATATAGTATCTACTGTAATATCCTTCCACTATTATCTTCATTAATACATATATCTTCATTTTATGTTAAGGCTCTTTTTAAGAATAATTTTTCCCTATTATATGTTATGGTTAATTGTGTATGTTCTATATTATATGGTTTTACTTGTTCTAACCATTTTATTCCTAATATTATATCTACTTTTTGCATTTCTTCTTTTACTTCAAATTCTATTTTTATTTTTCTAACTCTGATTATTATTTCTTTTTCTGCTATATTTTTACTATTTATTAAACTTCTTGGTAGATCTGGGCACATATCATTATCAATTTTTATTTCTTCATCTTTTACTAGATATTTTGCTATATAATTTTCTTCTTGTCCTGTATTTAAGAGTATTAAATATTCTTTTTCATTTATTTTTCCTGTTATGTAATATTGATTTAAATTACTTATTGAATTTGTTTCATAACTTGTTCTTTTTTATGAGCTTGATGATTCTGGTTTTTCATTAGCTATTCTTTTTGTTGTACTTATTCTATCATTTACTATTTCTAAATTTTCCTCAATATCTATGTCTCTATAGCTATAATAATTATAATCTATTGTTTTTACAATTGGTTCGAATGGGCTATCTATTTGTATTTTGTTAATCTTATTTTTTCCTGTTATTTTATGTTTTGTTGTTAATACATATAAATTTTTGCATCTTGCTGTAAATATTTTACTTCCTGGGGTTAATTCTATTCCTGATATCTTCCAATATAATACTAGTGATTTATCTATATTTCTATCTGTTACTGCTACTGAATAATTTGCACTTATTATAAATTTAAATTTTTGGTATATTAAATTTCCTTTTACGGCAGTTATTATGCTTTTTTCTATAGGTTTTATAATTCTATCGTCTGCTAGATATAATTCTATCGGTGTATCTATTCCATCTCTAAAACAAGCTTTTATTAATATTTCTGTACCTCCAAGGTGTACATATTTTATTGGATCTCCTTTACTTTTTATATCATTTATCTCTTTATTAATTATTCTTTTTGTTACTAGTGGTATACTAGCTTTACCTTTTGCATATCTACAGTCTATTACATGTTCTTTTTGGCATACTACATAATATTCATCTTTTTTCCTAGTAAAAATATTTTTTATTGTTGGTATTTTAAATATTTTTTCTACACTTAAATCTAACTCTTTTCCTTTTATTTCATCAAATATATTACTGTCAAATATTATTTTTTGTTCTGTTCCTTCGTCATTTAAATATTCTTCCTTTGTTATTATTTTTATATCTTCTTCAGTCATTTGATTCATCTATTTCACTATCTATTTCAGTATCTGTTTCGTTTTCTGAAATTTCATATATACTATCTTCACTTTCTAATTCATAATCTATATAATCTATTTGCATATATTCTATATTTTCTATTTTTATTTCGGATATTTATGTATTTTTTGGATTTTTAGGTAATTTACAATCTCTAGCTAAATGTCCTAACTTTCCACAATTATAACATGTACATTCTTTTATAGATTTTTTCTTTCTATATGGTCTTTTATTTTTATAATTTTTTACATAATATCTTTTTCTTGGTTTCTTATATTTATATTTTGATTTTTTATATTTCTTATGTCTTTTTCTTTTCTTATAATATCTTTCTTCGCATCCAAATTGGGGTGCTATTTTAGTTTTGCAACATGCTAAATTTCTTATTAATGTTTTTTTCCATTTTTAATTCTTCTCTATATTTTTCACATAAATTTCTATATCATTGTTGTAAAAATTTTATTCTAGCTCCTAACGTATCTACTATTTTTGCTTCTTCCCAACTTTTTATTATCTTTGAACTAAATGGTTCGGGTAATTTATTAAAATATAATTTTCTTATTTCTTTACTTTCTTCTATACTATATGCTCCTTTATAATAATATTCTCTAAATGCGCAAGTATATTCGTCTATATAACACATATTACATATTGTTAATTTTAACATTAAGTTCCTATTTGTATCTTTTTCTTCATTTTGTTCTTCTTCTATTGTTGTCATACTACCGAATTCATCTTTTATAGCTGTTTCATATTTTTTTAATAATTCTATAGGTGTTAGTTTAGTTGTTGATGATGATGTTCCTTCTATAGGTTTATTAGCTCTTAATACTTTTTTACTATTTTCAGTTAGGTTTGAAAACCATAATTTTACTGATCCTATTAGTGTTCTTTCTATATATTCTGGTGCATCTGTTATATTTATGTTATTATCTAATAATTGTTTTGTCATATATCATATCCATAATTGTATTGTTTTTTCTGTATCTATTACACAGTCTAGGTCTAAAAAGTTATAACTTTTATTAACTATTTGTTTTGGTGTCCATTTGTCATATTCATTATATCTTTTACTTTTACTTTTATAATATATGGGTTTTCTTATTTCTGTTGTTTTAGGTATTATGTTGTCATCTTCTTTTTTATCAAGAGTATTTATTTCTGTGTTGGTATTTTTTCATCTATTATAAATTCTTCTTTATTCAGTTTATTGTGAATAGTTCATGTTGGTATATATATATTCTAAACTATCTATTTGTGATTCTAATTTTGATATTTCATCTTTTTGTATATTTATTGAGTTTTTGCTAACTCCGGCAAATATATTATAATGTAGTCTTTCTTTTCTTATTTTTAATTCTTTACGTCTTTCAGAGATAAATTATTTTAATTCTTTGTATTTTTGCTCTTTATTCATTTAAGTTATATTTATAATACCTTGGTGGATATCTAAATCTAATTTTATCATAATTAGATGGTATGTGCCTCATTCTTCTAGATTTTAAATGGATTATTAATTTTGCTTCAATACTAGATATTAATGTAATTAAATAGGCTAATCTTTGTGGATTTTCTTTTGTTTTATTTAGACTTATATATTCTGAATAATTACTAACTAAAGATTCTTTAATTTTTTTAAAAGCTTCTCTATTTTTAAATGGTCTTCTCATAATTGATTTAATAAATGACTAATAGGGTGGAGGGAGCCATTGATGTGCAGGAAAAAAAATTACTCGTTAGAGTTTGTGGCGCTAATACCATATAAAAGCAGAGGAATAGAGTAGAAGAAATTATGTGTATTTGATGAGACTGCAATGCAGTTTATATACAACTGAAATAATTAAAATTAGCATAAACTAACTCCTAGAATGTAGGAACAGATAATTATGTCTAATACAACTAAAGCCTAAATAATTTGAACAAGTCAAATCTTAATCAAATTATATCTGTAGTATTAGTACATGTGCACACTAAAACAATTTTACAAAACTGGTATACCACTAATGCTAATGTGCTGTTAATTGGGCCATTTATTAGAAAATAAAAAACGTTCAATATTTACAAGGGTATAAGCTCAAAAGTGACCCAACCCGGAAAAAAAATAGGAAAGAAATAAATTATAAGAAAAAATAATAATAAACATAAAAACTAAAAAGGAATGGTCAGAACATTCATTACAGCAAACGGTCCTTTGTTCACTTCAAGCTGCTCCATGGTCGGAGAATCAACCTCTCCGATGACGTCTGTGATGAAGGTACCGGCGAGAAGAGGGTAGAAAGGTAGTTCAAACACCTCCAATATGTAGAGATAGATCAAAATCAATCCTAGTTTGGACAGATTTCACTGAAGACACTCAAAAACTCTCACAAGTGCCATGAAATCAAACCTTTCAAGACTTCTTCAACTCAGATTAGTAAGATCTACACCACAAAATGAAGATAAGGGACAAAAGTTTTTCCTTTATCATCTTTGTGCACTGTTACACTTCGATTTTGCTCATCCATGGCCTTCTCTGTAGGTTGATTCGCAATGAATCTAATACCACTGCAAAAGAAGGCCTCAAATAAGTATCATCTTAGTATAACCAGTCTAATTCAATAGACATCCACTCGTGCAAGTTTGCAGGTACTAATTTTGCCTTTTCAATGTTGCCTTGTTCCTTATATTTCTTTATCATCCATGTCTGGTGTTGCATTTGTGTTGCTCAATTATTCTTGTGTATTGAAAGCCCTGTTTTGAATGTTTCTAATTCTAAGATTGAGGATTTTTGTTTTATCTAAGTGTAATATTGCTTTCCCTTTTTCTGGTAAATCTTGGGAAATTGAATAAATGATATCTTTTGTGCCTGCAAAAAGAAAAAACTGGTTAGCTAAATAGTCTGCAAGCGTGTTACCTGTTAGCCCATATGTTATTGGGCCTTTAGTTTATGGACCTTTAGGTTATTGGCTATGTATATATAGCCTCCTTTTGGTTTAGTCAGTTTTTATGCTTTTCAGATTATATTGTAAACCTTAGCCTTTCTTTCTTTCAATAAAGTTCTATTAATATGGTATCAAAGCTAGTTCGATCCATGTCCTTTGATTTGTTGGTTGAAGATTTTGTAGCAGGCACCTACTGCGCGGATCGAACTCCGCGGTGAGTTCGCTGGGGGGTACGGGGGGCAGCGCGCCCCCGTCCGGGGTTCGGGACGGAGCCCCGAATTTTATTTTTTGAGGTGCTGCTGTATTCGTTTGCTGTCTGGTATTGTTCGTCTTTCGTTCTTTTGCTTGCTGCCATTGTTGTTCGTTCGGAATTGTTCAACCTAGGGTTTTGCATCTTTTTATTTTTTGAATTATTTGTGTGTTGCTGTGTTTACAATGACTGGAAAGGATGATTCTCTCCAGTCCATTAGTACTCAATTAGATGGTAAGAACTATGCCTATTGGAGTTATGTCATGAAGAATTTTCTTCGTGGGAAGAATATGTGGGGTTATATCACTGGAGTAAAACCAAGACCTATCGATGATACAACTGAAAATTTTGATTTGTTGGTGGACTTATGGGAAACTAATAACTCCAAGATTATCACTTGGATCAACAATTCTGTAACTCAGTCAATTGGTATGCAATTGGCTAAGTATGACACAGCAAAGGAGGTCTGGGATCATTTGGAAAGACTGTACACTCAGTCTAATTTTGCTAAACAGTACCAGTTGGAGTATGATATCCGTGCTCTTCAACAGCATGACCTCAGTATTCAAGATTTTTATGCTGCCATGTCGGATTTGTGGGATCAATTGGCACTTACTGAATCTGCAGAGTTAAAAGGTTTTGGGCCGTACATTGCTAGACGGGAAGAGCAACGCTTGGTTCAGTTTTTGATGGCACTACGTTCTGACTTTGAGGGCCTACGTGGAACAATCCTTCATCGATCTCCCCTCCCTACTGTTGATTCTGTGGTTCATGAACTGATTGCAGAGGAGACTCGTATCAAGTCTCAAGTGGTTCAAGGGTCTAAAGTAACTACTACTCCTGTCGTGTTTGCTGCTTCAACTGATCAGTCTAGGCCACCACGTACTCAGACTCGACAATCTCCTAAAGTTGCATTTGATGAGTGTGCATTCTGCAAACAGAAAAATCATTGGAAGGCTCAGTGTCCGTTGTTACTTAACAAGGTCAAACAGCCTCAATCTGGGCAGCAACAGAAATATGGGCAGCAAAAGTCTCCGTCACGCTCCTCTGGTGCTCCTCCATGGTCATCTCGTCCTCCACAGTTCGCTGCTGCTGCACCATCTGTAGATGTTGAGTCTGTTAGCACTATGCCACCTTCTGCGTTGGATCCCCAGGTTTTCGAACAGTTCAGACAGTTCTTCGTTTCTAATCCTACGGCCATGTCAGCATCTATGTCTCATTCGGGTTCGGTTTCTTCTAGTACCTCAGGTATTCCTTCCTCCTTGTGGATATTGGATTCTGGTGCGTCTCATCACATGTCCCCTCATTTGTCATCGTTTGGTTCTTTGTCACCCATTTCACCAATTTCTGTTATGTCCGCGAGTGCTGTACCTATGTCAGTCGAGGGTGTTGGTTCTGTTACTACCCCTCACATTGTCCTCTCTGATGTTTATTACATTCCCAAACTTGCTTTAAATCTTGTTTCGGTCAGTCAGTTGTGTAAGGCTGGTAATTGGGTGTTTTTTTCTGAATCTGTTTGTGTTATACAGGACCAACACACTCAGAGGGTGATTGGGACCGGCCGTAGGTTGGGGGAACTCTATGTCTTGGAGAATCTCAAAGTGTCTGCAGTTGCTGCCTCTAGCATAGATTTATCTTCTTTTCGTTTGAGTCCTTTGTCTTCTCCGTTTTATCTTTGGCATTCCAGATTAGGACATGTGTCAGTTTCACGTTTACGTTTTTTGGTCTCTAGTGGTGCTTTGGGTTATGTGAACACTAGTGATATTTCAGATTGTAGTGGTTGTAAACTGGCAAAATTTTCTGCCTTACCGTTTAATAAAAGTGTGTCTTATTCTGTTGCTCCTTTTGATATTATTCATTCTGATGTATGGGGACCAGCGCCAGTTTCCACTAAGGGTGGATCGACCTATTATGTTTCGTTTATAGATGACTATACTCGTTATACCTGGGTGTATCTTATGAAACGCAGATCTGATTTCTTTGGCATTTACAACAACTTTAGAGCCCTTGTTAAAACACAACATTCGGCTGTGATAAAGTGTTTCAGGTGTGACTTAGGGGGTGAATATACCTCTAATGACTTCACTCAGTTACTTGCCTCTGATGGTACCATACACCAGTCATCTTGTACCGACACTCCTGAGCAGAACGGTCTGGCAGAAAGAAAACATCGTCATATTGTTGAGACAGCACGCTCTTTACTTTTGTCTGCAGAGGTTCCTAGTATTTTTTTGGGAGAAGCAGTCCTAACTGCTGTATATGTGATTAATCGTATTCCTACTGCATTGACTTCAGGGATGTCTCCGTTTGAGAAACTATATGGTCACCCGCCGAATTATTCTGCATTACGAGTTTTTGGATGTACTTGCTTTGTTCTTCGTCCTCATGTTGAACGAAATAAGTTAGGGTCAAAATCAGCTATATGTGTGTTTTTGGGGTATGGTATTGGACAAAAAGGATATCGTTGCTATGATCCTGTAAGTCAGAAATTATATGTTTCACGACATGTCACTTTTTTGGAACATATTCCTTTTTATTCCATTCCAGCTAAAACCCATGATGTGACAAAGTCAGATATTCGGCTTATTGATCCCTTTGGGATTGACATAGAGGTTCCAGTTCCGGATTCATCCATGCCATCTGGTGTGCCACCTGATAGTGCTTCAGCCTCGCCTGTGCCTGAGTCTGCTCCTTCGACTGTTGAGACTGGAGACCCACCACCTCTGAGGAGGTCTACTCGACCTTGTAAGTCCACCAAACTGCCAGATTTTTCCTATTCTACATATTCAGCCTCATTTGCTTCCTTTATTGCAAACATACATCATTTGTCTGAACCTGAGTCGTATAGAGAGGCTGTGTCTGATCCTCTTTGGCAGAATGCTATGGCTGAGGAACTTGCTGCTCTTCATCATACACATACATGGGATTTGGTTACTCTCCCACCTGGTAAGCATGCGGTTGGTTGTCGATGGGTGTATAAGATAAAAACAAAATCTGATGGGTCTGTTGAGCGATACAAGGCGAGACTTGTGGCAAAAGGGTACTCACAACAATATGGTATGGATTATGAGGAGACTTTTTCCCCCGTAGCAAAGATGACGACTGTTCGCACTATGATTGCTGTTGCATCCGTTCGACAGTGGAAGATATTTCAGATGGATGTCAAGAATGCTTTTCTGAACGGTGATCTCCACGAGGAAGTTTATATGACTCCTCCCCCAGGTATTGACCACCAGCCAGGTGAAGTTTGTCGGCTTCGAAAAGCTTTATATGGTCTCAAACAAGCCCCTCGTGCTTGGTTTGAGAAATTCTCCACTGTTATTACTTCCCTTGGATTTGTCCCGAGTAACCATGATTCAGCATTGTTTGTTAGATATACAAGTGCAGGGCGAATTCTATTGTCCTTATATGTAGATGATATGATTATTACTGGTGATGATCATAGTGGTATTGAGTTATTGAAGCATGATTTGGCTCATCGATTTGCAATGAAGGACTTGGGCTTGCTGCGTTATTTTCTGGGTATTGAGGTGGCTCAGTCTAAGAAAGGGTATCTTCTTTCTCAGACTAAGTATATATCTGACTTGTTTACACGGGCGCGTCTTTCTGACAACAGGACTGTAGATACTCCCCTTGAAACCAATGCACGTTACTCTCCTAGTGATGGTGTTCCATTATCAGATCCGAGTCTTTATCGGACTATTGTGGGTAGTTTGGTTTATCTTACGGTTACTCGTCCAGATATAGCACATGCAGTTCATGTTGTTAGCCAGTTTGTTACTGCTCCTACTTCTGTGCACTGGGGAGCTGTACTTCGTATTCTAAGGTATCTTCGTGGCACTCGGTTTCAGAATCTCTTGTTTCCCTCGACGTCATCTCTCGAGTTGCGAGCCTATAGTGATGCTGATTGGGATGGAGATCGCAATGATCGTAAATCCACCACTGGTTTTTGTGTGTTTCTTGGAGACTCTTTAATCTCGTGGAAGAGCAAGAAACAAGATGTTGTCTCTAGATCTTCCACGGAGGCTGAGTATCGTGCCATGGCTGTGACTACATGTGAGATTATTTGGTTACGTTGGCTTCTTGCAGATATGGGGGTTCACATTTCTATGCCTACTCCCCTGCATTGTGATAACAAAAGTGCGGTACAAATTGCAAAGAATTCTGTCTTCCATGAGCGTACGAAGCACATTGAGATTGATTGTCACTTCACCCGTCATCATTTGCAGCTCGGGACCATATCGCTTCCTTTTGTTCCATCGTCTTTGCAGATTGCTGACCTTTTTACGAAGGCTCAGTCGGCGTCTCGATTTCGTTTTTTGTGTGACAAACTCTCAATGCTTATTGCTGTTGCATTGTGAGTTTGAGGGGGGATGTTAGCCCATATGTTATTGGGCCTTTAGTTTATGGACCTTTAGGTTATTGGCTATGTATATATAGCCTCCTTTTGGTTTAGTCAGTTTTTATGCTTTTCAGATTATATTGTAAACCTTAGCCTTTCTTTCTTTCAATAAAGTTCTATTAATATTACCTTCCCTAAAGATGTACTCCACTCTTGCATCAACATTCATTCTCAGACCATTAATCCTCTTCACCTCCACCAGAATGCTCCAAGGTGTTGGGTTCATAGTATATGAAAGAATTGTGAATGGAAAAATGGAGAATAAAATGGTGGAGGGGAAGGAGACACTAAAATGGAAAGTGTACTCCCAAATTAGAAAGTTTACTCTTTCTCCTACATTGGAGGAAGAAGAAAACTTGAATGTGTTTATAATCAAGAACACTTACTCCACATGGCAAGTGAGGCAAGAAATAATAGATGTCTCGCGCCGTCGTCGTCGCCGCTCGCTCGTCTGGGCTTCAGATTTGGATTTGTATTTGTCAAATGATCTCTCGATGAGAACTAATAAAATGTGAGGGATTGTTGCGTTCATAGTATATGAAAGAAGTGTGAATGGAAAAATGTAGAATAAAACGGTGGAGGGGAAGGAGACACTAAAATGAAAAGTGTACTCTCAAATTAAAAAGTTTACTCTTTCTCCCACATTGGTGGAAGAAGAAAACTTGAAAGTATTTATAATCAAGAACACTTACTCCACATGGCAAGTGAGGCAAGAAATAATAGATGCCTCGCGCCGCCGTCGTCGTTGCTCGCTCGTCTCAGCTTCGGATTTGGATTTGAATTTGGATTTGGAAAATGATTGATCGATGAGATCTATCTTTTTAGACAAACTTTATTTGAATTACAAAGAATGCCAAGGAAAAATGCTGTAAAATTTTTCTGCAGTGTTTCGAATCTCCATTTATATATACATGCAGTAACAGTTGCTCTGTTTCAAGTGAACTGATGCATTATTTTTGAACTGGTGCTTCAGAAATGATACATTGTTCTAAATTGAGGCTATAGATGGTTGCAATGGTTCGAAATGATGCTTCAAAAGGATGTAATCCTTCAATGAAGTGACACACTGATTCATGAAATGTGATGATTGTTCAGAAAAAGATGCAATCTTTGATGAACAGACATGAACTTACAGCAAAGGTATAACCTTTGGAGTCAACCATTTCCTCTTTTCAGAAGAGGCATGTTATGGCTATATAAACCTGCTTTCATCCACAGGTTTTGATATGAAATTTCAGAATAAAAAATACTCTTCTTGTCTTCAAAAATTTTGTGTGATCATTCAAATTGTTGAGTGTGTTCGATGAGTCCAAATATTTGAGGTACCGCTATATTTGGATTGAAGACCATTTTATCCTGGAAGGGAAAATTCCATAACCTCGAGTACAGTGAGGGAAATTGTTTCCTTAAGGAAAATCTGTGAATTTGGACGACTTGGCCTTATTCATTTTTGTTTCATTTATTTTCTGGAAAAAATAAAATACACCTCTTGGAAAGGTCATTTTGATCTTGTGTTGAGGGTATTTGATATAATTCATTATGTTCTTGTTTATACTTGAACTCTAGTTGAATTTGTTGTTCTGTATATACAAATTCTGCGTACCCGTAGAAGAAAATAACAATCTTAAGGAAAAAAATTTCAGAATCTGTATAACTTGTTTTAGGATATTAAAGTTGTAACTTTCTACTCCGCCTAAACTTAACTAGTGATTTGAAGTTATAAAAACTTCATCACAAATTAAAGATCATTCGGTTGACAATTGGAAGTCATAAAAACTTCATTGTCAACTAGAAACAAAAAGAAAAGTTTAAAGTTGCTTAACTTTATAAGTAGTGTTCTGAAAATACTAAGTATTTTTTGTCTTGTGGTGACAGAAAAAATGACAAGCGATAGTCAAATGCAAGATGTGGCAACGTCTGTGGGGGCGACTTATATTGCCACATCAAGTCGCACAAATGCTCCGCCAACAATGGCACCGGCGGAGAAGCTCGAAAAATTTTTAGGCATTGACTTCAAGCAGTGGCAGCAAAAGATATTCTTTTACCCCAACACTTTATGTCTGCAACAGTTCACTAGTGAAGATGCTCTTGAGGTACCCGAGGAAACCTCAGACAAAGAACGTTTCGTTATTGTAGAAGCTTGGAAACATTCGGACTTCCTTTGCAGGAATTATATTCTGAGTGGTCTTCAATACGACCTCTACAATGTTTATAGTGGAACCAAGAAATCAAAGGAACTGTGGGAGGAACTTGAATGAAAATATAAGACGGAGGAAGTGGGAATTAAGAAATTCCTTGTCGCACGGTTCCTGGACTTCAAAATGATAGATAGCAAATCTGTTGTCTCTCAAGTACACGAGTTGCAAATAATCATACATGATCTCCTAGCAGAAGGTATATCTTTGAAAAATACCTTAGTTGAACAAATTAAAAATGTTCTTAATACTCACATAAATTGTTTTGTAGGTTTAATTGTGAATGATGCTTTCCAAGTAGTAGCTGTAACGCCTCGGAAAACGGGTCCCAAAGCGTCACACGGTGCTTAAGGCTACGAAGCTAACCCTTTGAGCCATTTTCATTCAGTTCAACACATTTCAACGGGGTTTCCATAAATAATCCTCAAATATCAATAGAGTAATCATCATCCAAGAATAAAAGAATTTCAGAAAGATAACAAAATACGACTTATTAGTCAACTCCCAACATCTATACTAGTCTGACAAGCCTCGAAGAAAATTAATAAAACCAGCGAGCCATTGAGACATGCCCCAACTAACTCATACTCAGTTATCAAATGTAAACAATTCCGTGAAACCGACATCAGACATCACGTCCTCGGAACATGAGGACTCACCATAACAAAGGATGTAGAACAGCATGCCCGAAGAATCACTGTCGAACCTGGAACTGAGCACCTGAACCTACATTTCGAGAAAATACAGCCCACGTTCGAAGATGTGGGTCAGTACCATGGAAAGGAACCGAGTATATGGGGGTGTATACAGTTGTATAAACATCATCATCATAAATATTTATAAGAAATATGCAGGATGTATGAAAGACTCACATAGCCCGAAGAAAATCATCATAATCATGAGAGGATGAAATAAGTACAATAACACATGTGAGTCATCATATAATTTGTCAATCACTTTCAGTTCATCAAGAATATCAATTCTCATAATGTAAATATCTTTAAATCTTTTGAAAGAATAACTTTCACAATTCCACTTTCAAATCACTTCACCATTCACCATAGACACAAGGAAGCACACACAAACTGGGAGATCCTATAACCGACATAAACCATGTGAGCTACATAGAGTAAAACGTACAACCCTCGTTGGAGAGATTCATCCTATCCTTGCCATCAGAGTAGGACTATCGATATCAAATCCATACAAACTAGTGATCACTATTTAAATCAGCCTCAGGCTCACTCCTTAGGGGGCACGTAGTTCTAGCGATGTAAGGTCGCTTTATACCTCCCACTCGGTGCTAAAAATTTCTCCCAGAGTTAGCTCAGATCATTTCAAAGACAATCCACAACAAAACAATTTCAGTAATATATAAATATACATCGGGAGCCATCATGCTTCCCATCTATCAAAATCAATCACATTGTGAATTTCTTTCACACTCGAGTTCAAAACAACTACATTAAGACCAAAAGGTCAAATCATTCAAAATATCTCAAATATTCAACATCAACGTTCTTATAACACACACTTTCTCAAAAAAAAACATAATTTCCAATGGAGATTCACGACCCAAATATCAAAATCATGATAAATATCGTTCAAGATTCATGCTTTATATCACCACACATGTAAATTCATCTTTCAAAATAATAAACATTAAGAGTTCATAATAATCATCATAAGATATGGTTTCATGCTTCAAATTCATAAAAATCAAATAAAATTCATGCCTTTGTAAAGAAAATTACTTTTGGGCACAAGAACGAAAGAGAGTTCTTGTTGAAAAACCCCACATACCTTGAATGATGAACTTTAGATCGATACTCATTCTTGAGATGTTAATCGTGCCTTTGAATGATGGTTCTTGGAGTTCTTGAACTAGGAACTTGGAATCTTGAATAAATTTGCAGAATTAATGGTGAACTTTGGAGGTTCTTGAAGTTGGATGTAGGAGCTTAGGGTTTTCTTTTTGAGAGAGTTTGATGAAATATAACATATAATGCTTCTAACATGCTTTAATAGGGTTTGGACTGATTTGGGTGAGGGGGAATGACCAAAACGCCCCTAAAAATCAAAAAAATTCTTGAATCTGTCCTTTGGTGGACTATTTTGATAGTCTGAAGTAGATCAACCATAACGTTTTACTCCGATATTCAAATTGGATGAAACCAATTTCATTAGAAAGAGGGCTCTCATATCTTTCCGTTGATATATAGTATCTCACCAGATCATTGTGTACGAGGAGTTATGATCGATTGAAGTTGAACCAAAAATTTACTTTTGATAGGCTAAAGTAGATCGACTATAACTTTTTGCTTCGATAGACAAATTAGATGAAACCAATTTCATTAGAAAGAGGACTCGCAGAGATTTCCGTTGATATATAGTAGATTATCTAGCTCATTATGTACAAGAAGTTATGATCGTTTAAAGTTGGAGCAAAAATACTCTAGGCCTCAGTACTTTTTCCTGGACGTTTTATTGTTTACTACTATTCACAGTTCGATCGGAATATTCATAAATCGTCGCTCGAGTGTCCGTTTTTGATGATTCACATATCGTTGGAAAGCTTATTCGATACTCTACGTAATGGTGGGTCATAATCTAAGATATTTTGCCTGAAAAATTTATAATTCATTTTAGAAGATAAAACCCAACAAGTTTACACACAAAATTTCAACGAAAAATTTCCCGGGGTATTACATCATCCCCCCTGGAAACATTCTTCCTCGAATGATGCTAGAAATTCAAAGAGTAGATAGGGAATAGAGCATACAGCTGAAACCATTCCTTGACTGACTCCTTCAGTCTGACCAAACTAGCATCTAAGTATTGCTTTTCCTTCACTTCCGAAACCAAGGAGGATTCGGAACTACTCTGCACCCCTATAGTACCTTCAGCAGAGTCAAACAACCTAACCCCTAATCTAGCGAAATGATGTACATCACGAGCCCACTCTTTCTTACCATCTACCACATGCGAAACACTACCCATGGACACTCTACTTAGGGCATCCGCCACACCATTGGCCTTGCTCGGATGGTATAGCACACTCATATCATAGGCCTTTAATTATTCTTACCATCGTCTATGCCTAAGATTCAATTCTCTCTGGGTAAACACATACTGCAGACTCTTATGATCAGTGAAAACATCAATATGAACACCATACAAATATTGTCTCCAGATTTTCAAAGCAAACACAATAGCAGCCAACTCAAGGTCATGGGTGGGGTAATTTTTCTCATGGGGTTTCAACGGTCTAGAAGCATAAGCTATCACCTTACCCTTCTTCATCAATACTCAACCCAACCCAACTCTCAAAGCATCGCAGTACACCACAAAACCATCAACACCATCAGGCAAAGTCAAAACAGGGCTGAAGTGAGTCAAGTCTTCAACTCCTGAAAACTCTTCTCACAAGATTCGGACCACAAGAACTTCACTTTCTTTTAGGTCAACCGAGTCATAGGAGACACTATAGAGGAGAAACCCTTAACAAAATGGCGGTAATAGCCAGCTAAACCCAAGAAACTTCGGATATCAGTCGGAGAAATAGGTCTAGGCCAATTTCTAAAAGCTTCGGTCTTTTGGGGATCAACTCTAATACCCTCGAAAGAAATGATATGACCCCGAAAAGCAACTGACCTTTGCCAAAACTCACACTTACTGAATTTGGCAAACAACTTGTGATCTCTAAGGGTTTGCAAGATAGTTCAGAGATGATCAGAATGTTCATCCTCACTATGGGAGTACACCAGTATATCATCGATGAACACTATGACAAACATATCCAGATATGATCTGAACACTAGATTCATGAGGTCCATGAAAGCTGCTAGGGCATTAGTTAACCCGAAAGTCATAACAAGAAACTCAAAATGGCCATAACAAGTTCGAAAAGCAGTTTTCGGGATGTCACACTCCCTAAGTTTGAGTTGATTATACCCGGAACGAAGGTATATCTTTGAGAAATAACTTGCACTTTGCAATTGGTCAAACAAATCATCTATTCTTGGAAGGGGGTACTTATTTTTTATCGTGACTTTATTCAGTTGGCGGTAATCAATGCACATATGCAAAGAGCCATCTTTCTTTCTCACAAACAACACAGGAGCACCCTAAGGAGAAACACTGGGCCTTATAAAACCCTTATCTAGTAGATCTTTGAGTTGTTCTTTCAACTCCTTAAGTTCTACAGGGGCCATACAGTAAGGTGGAATAGAAATTGGCTGAGTATCAGGAAGAAGATCAATCCCGAACTCTATCTCTCTATCAGGAGGTATCCCTGTGAGATCATCCAGAAAGACATCAGAAAACTCATTGACGATGTTAACAGACTGGAGAGTTGGAGTCTCAGAATTAGTGTCTTTGACTCTAACCAAATGGTAAATACACCCCTTAGAAATAAGCTTTCTAGCTTTGAAGTAAGAGATAAAATGACTCTTAGGTGACACAGAATTCCTAGACCACTCAAACACGGATGCACCCAAAAACTGAAACTTGACCACTCGGATTCGACAATCAATAGAGACATAAGAAGAATACAGCCAGTCCATACCCAGAATCACATCAGAATCTACAATGTCTAACTCAATCAGATCAGCCAACAAGACTCTATGAAGAACGGTAACAGGACACTTTTTATACACTTTCTGGGCAACAATCAAATCACTCACTAGGGTAGGAACTAAGATAGGCTCAGGAATAATCTCAGGACTTATTTCAAAATTCACAGCAATCAAAGGTGTAACATATGAGAAAAGGGATCCAAGATCCAACAAAGCATACACATTAAACTGAAATATACAAATCATACCAGTAACGACATCGAGAGAGTCCTCCTGTTCCTAGCGGGATGGTAAAGCATAGAATCTATTTTGGCGCTGCCCACCAGCATTGCTAGAAGAGGCGCCCTGAGCTGGGGCTGGACGAGTCGCTGGAACTGGAGCACTAACAGTCTGAGTCTAGGTCTGAGGGCGATAGTCACGACGCCCTTGTCCATCATATGGACAATCTCTAACTCTGTGACCCATGTCACCACACCGGAAACAACCCCTCTTCTCACCCCAACACTCACCCCGAATGAGCCCTACCACACTTAGGACACAGGGGACGATTTGGCTTACTGCCAGCACTGTACTGGGACCTGGATGCATATGACCTGGTACCTTGCTCCTGCCGACCTCTAGGCATGGGAACACTAGCAAATGATGGTGCGGGCATAGACAAATGATCCTGATACATGAGAGAGATTCCCTCCCTGTGATCTAGTCTGACCCTGTCAGTGCTCCTCGGACCTAGCTCTCTTATTCCCTCTCATTCTATCTCTCTCCTTAATCTTATTTGCCTCAATCTGTTGGGCATGAGTCATCAGCCTAGAAAGATGCATCTCACTATTCAGCATAGCAGACCTACACTCCTTAACCACATAACTAGACACTCCAGTCACAAACTTACTCATACTAGCCCGATTATCAGCCACTAAGTCAGGAACATACTTGGCCAACTGGTTGAACTTTAGACAGTACTCCCTAACAGTCATAGAGCCCTATCGCAGGTTCATAAACTCTTCCATCTTCACCTCCCTCATCTACAAAGGAAAAAACTTATCCAGGAATGCATCCTGGAACTCTTGCCAAGTTGTAGGGATAGCTCCCTCACCTCTACCTTTCCTCCAAGAAACAACCAAGTTATAAGCAAGGTCTTTCAACCTATACACAGCCAACTCTATACTATGTTCCTCAGATACATGCATCACCTGAGTAATCTTCCGTACCTCCTCTAAAAACAACCGTGGATCCTCATCAGACTTGGACCCATAGAATTCTGGCTGATTCATCCGCATGAAGTCACGGATCCAGGCAGCAGTTGAATCACCTCCCTACTGCTGTGGAGCCGGGCCAGGTTAGCCTGAATATTTGCTGTAACAGCTTAGGCCAGCGCCTGAAAGGCTGTCCAAAATTCAGCATAAGACATATTTTCATTCTATAGGTCAACGGGTTGAGGTTGTTGACCATCATTATTTCTTCTCGCTCGACGTGGAGGCATATTTTTGAAAGAGGAGAGCACGAATCAATAGTAGAGAGAGACACTTTAAGCACGATAGACTTCTGAAAGAAAGAATCACATTTTTTTCTAAAATGTCTTGTAGCCTCTTGTTCATAGATATGGCGTGCTACACACCGATGATCAAGACTCTACTTAACGCGGCTTGTCAGACTCCCTAGGACACCTTAAAACCTTAAGCTCTAATACCAAGTTTGTAACGCCCCGAAAAATAGGTCCCGGAGCGTCACACGGTGCTTGAGGCTACGAAGTTAACCCTTTGAGCCATTTTCATTCAGTTTAACACAAATCAACAGGGTTTCCATAAATAACCCTCAAATATCAACAGATTAATCATCATCCAAGAATAAAAGAATTTCAGAAAGATAACAAAATACGACTTATTAGTCAACTCCTAACATCTATACTAGTCTGACAAGCCTCTAAGAAAATCAATAAAACCAATGAGCCATTGAGACATGCCCCAACTGACTCATACTCAGTTACAAATGTAAATAATTCCGTGAAATCGACATCAGACATCACGTCCTCAGAATATGATGACTCACCATAACAAAGGATGTAGAACAGCATGCCCTAAGAATCACTGTCGAATCTGGAACTGAGAACCTGAACCTACATTCTAAGAAAATGCAGCCCACATCCGAAGATATGGGTCAGTACCATGGAAAGGAACAGAGTATATGGGGGTGTATGCAGCTGTATAAAAATCATCATCATAAATATTTATAAGAAATATGCAGGATGTATGAAAGACTCACATAGCCCGAAGAAAATCATCATAATCATGAGAGGATGAAATAAGTACAATAACACATGTGAGTCATCATATAATTTGTTAATCACTTTCAGTTCATCAAGAATATCAATTCTCATAATGTAAATATCATTTAAATTTTTCGAAAGAATAACTTTCACAATTCCACTTTCAAATCACTTCACCATTCACCATAGACACAAGGAAACACACACACACTGGGAGATCCTATAACCGACATAAACCATGTGAGCTACATAGAGTAAAACGTACAACCCACGTTGGGGAGAGCCGTCCTATCCTTGCCATCGGAGTAGGACTATTGATATCAATTCCACACAAACTAGTGATCACTATATAAATCAGCCTCAAGCTCACACCTACGAGGGCACGTAGTTCTAAGGAAGTAAGCTCGTTTTATACCTCCCACTCAGTGCTAAAGATTTCTCCCGGACTTAGCTCAGATCATTTTAAAGACAATCCACAATAAAATAATTTCATTAATATATAAATATACATCGAGAGCCATCATGCTTCCTATCTATCAAAATCAACCACGTTGTGGATTTCTTTCACACTCGAGTTCTAAAATACTCCATTAAGAACAAAAGGACAAATCATTCAAAATATCTCAAATATTCAACATCAACATGCTTATAACACACACATTCTTAAAAAAACACAATTTCCAATGGGTATTCTATAATACCCCAGAAAATTTTCTTCATAAAGATTTTGTGAGAAACGTATCGAGTTCTACGCTTTAGAGCGATCCATAAATTTTTTGTGTAGTATTTCTAAGATGTCGACCTATCATTGCATAGAGTATCGAATAAGCTTTCCAACGATCTGTAGTCCATAAAAAACGGACACTCAGGCAATGAGTTACGACCATTTCGATCGAACTACGACCATTCCGATCGAACTGTGAACAGTAAAACGTGCAAGAAAAAAGTACTGAGGCCTGACGTATTTTTGCTCTAAATTTAAACGATCATAACTCCTTGTACATAATGATATGGGTGATCTACTATATATCAACGGAAAGCTCTATGAGTCCTCTTTCCAATGAAATTGGTTTCATCCAATTTGTCTATCAAAACAAAAAGTTATGGTCGATCTACTTCAGCCTATCAAAAGTGAATTTTTGGGTCAACTTCAAACGATCATAACTCCTCGTACACAATGATCTGGATGAGATACTATATGTCAATGGAAAGATATGAGAGCTCTCTTTCTAATGAAATTGGTTTCATCCAATTTAGATATCAGAGTAAAACATTATGGTTGATCTACTTCAGACAATCAAAACAGTCCACGATAGGACAGATTCGAGAATTATTTGATTTTTAGGGGCATTTTGGTCACTCCCCCTCACCCAAAATCCATCGAAACCCTATATTAAAGCCTATTGGAAGCATTATATGTTATATTTCATCAAATTCCCTCAAAAAGAAAACCCTAAGCTCCTACATCCAACTTCAAGAACCTCCAAAGTTCACCATTAATTCTGCAAATTTATTCAAGATTCCAAGTTCCTAGTTCAAGAACCTCCAAAGTTCACCATTAATTCTGCAAATTTATTCAAGATCCCAAGTTCCTAGTTCAAGAACTCCAAGAACCATCATTCAAAGGCACGATTAACATCTCAAGAACGAGTATCGATCTAACGTTCATCATTCAAGGTATGTGGGGGTTTTCAACAAGAACTCTCTTTCGTTCTTGTGCCCAAAAGTAATTTTCTTTACAAAGGCATAATTTTTATTTAATTTTTATGAATTTGAAGCATGAACCCATATCTTATGATGATTATTATGAATTCTTGATGTTTGTAATTTTGAAAGATGAATTTACATGTGTGGTGATATAAAGTATGAATCTTGAACGATATTTATCATGATTTTGATATTTGGGTCGCGAACCCCATTTGAAATTGTATTTTTTGAGAAAGTGTGTGATATAAGCACGTTGATGTTGAATATTTGAGATATTTTGAATGAATTGACCTTTTAGTCATGAATGAGTTATTTTGAACTCGACTGTGAAAGAAATCCACATTTTTGTTGATTTTGATAAAGGGGTAGCAAATTGGCTCCTGATGAAAATTGTTGAAGTGTTTATTGTGGATTTTCTTTAATGTGAGCCTGAGGCTGATTTAAATTTATGATCTAAGTTCGGGAGTAATATTTAGCACCGAGTGAGAGGTATAAAGTGACCTTACTTCCCTAGAACTACGTGCCCCCATAGGATGTGAGCTTGAGGCTGATTTATATAGTGATCACTAGTGTTTTTGAATTGATACTGGAAGTCCTACTCCGATGGCAAGGATAGGACGGCTCTTTCCAACGTGGGTTGTACGTTGGACTCCATGTAGCTCACATGGTTTATGTCGGTTATAGGATCTCCCAATGTGTGTGTGTGTACTCTTCTATCTAAGATGAAAACATATTTGCTTAAAAGGCTGAGTTTGCGAAAGTCATTATTCTTAAAAGATTTAACGAATATATTCTAATGATAATTGACATGAGATTTGATTGTTTTGATGATTTGAAATTGAGATGAAAGTGAATTGAGAACGTATTATAATGACTCGTTTTACTTTACATGTATTATTCATCCATGATTTTGATGATTTAATTCGAGCTAAGTGAGTCATCTATATCAGCATGCATGATTTTATAAACTGTGATGATATTAAGATATTATTTTATATATGCATTGCATCCCCATATGCTCGGTATTTTTCCATGGTACTGACCCACATATTCGTATGTGGGCTACATTTTCTCAGAATATAGGTACAAGGTATAGTGGTACCTTCAGATCCAGTCAGTTTGTGGTATCCAGTCAGCAGGTGATGAGTCCTTTTGATTCAAGGGCTTGGGTTAGTTATGCAGAGTTTACAGTGTTGTATTTTCTTTATTCAGTCATATTGAGTTAGGGTAGTCGGGAGTCATGACCCGGCTACCTACAGTCAGTACTTGTAGAGGCATCATAGACAGTCAGTACAAGTTGATGTATTTTGTTTCAATTTTGGTTGTAAAGGCAGAATTGTAATCTTGTAAAATTCCATTTTTGTATCGATCAGATTCAGAAAAAAGTTATTTTCTGCTAATTTGTATGGATTTGTATTTTTATTCAGTTGCTTATGACTTATGCTAGTAGAAGGATTAGCTTGGGGTCACTTGTGACCTTAAGCACCGTATGACGTCTCGGGACTCGATTTCGGGGCGTTACTGATTCACGATCCAAATCTTAAAATCATGATAAATATCGTTCAAGATTCATGCTTTATATCACCACACATGTAAATTCATCTTTCAAAATCATAAACATTAAGATTTCATAATAATCATCATAAGATATGGGTTCATTCTTCAAATTCATAAAAATCAAATAAAAATCATGCCTTTGTAAAGAAAATTACTTTGGGGCGCAAGAACGAAAGAGAGCTCTTGTTGAAAAACCCCACATACCTTGAATGATGAACTTTAGATCGATACCCATTTTGAGATGTTATTCGTGCCTTTGAATGATGGTTCTTGGAGTTCTTGAACTAGGAACTTGGAATCTTGAATAAATTTGCAGAATTAATGGTGAACTTTGGAGGTTCTTGAAGTTGGATGTAGGAGCTTAGGGTTATCTTCTTGAGGGAGTTTGATGAAATATAACATATAATGCTTCTAATAGGCTTTAATATGGGTTTGGACGGATTTTGGGTGAGGGGAAATGATCAAAACGCCCCTAAAAATCAAAAATATTCTCGAATCTGTCCTTTGGTGGACTGTTTTGATAGTCTCAAGTAGATCAACCAGAACATTTTACTCCGATATTCAAATTGGATGAAACCAATTTCATTAGAAAGAGGACTCTCATATCTTTTTGTTGATATATAGTATCTCACCCAGATCATTGTGTACGAGGAGTTATGATCGTTTTAAGTTGACCCAAAAATTCACTTTTGTTAGGCTGAAGTAGGTCGACCATAACTTTTTGCTCCAATAGACAAATTGGATGATCCACATATTGTTGGAAAGCTTATTCGATACTATACGCAATGGTGGGTCACAATCTAATACATTTTGCATGGAAAATATATAATTCATTCTAAAAGATAGAACCCAACACATTTACGCACAAAATTTCAGCGAAAAATTTCCCTGGGTATTACAGTAGTGATAGTTGAGAAGCTACCACCTTTGTGGAAAGACTTCGAAAACTAATTAAAGCATAAATGCAAGGAGATGACTGTTGAAGATCTTATTGTCCGACTTCGTATAGAAGAGGATAGTAAAGCTGTCGAAAGAAGGTCAAAGGGGAATTCTATAATTAATGGAGCATATATTGTAGAAGATAACCCAAACAATTACAAGAAAAGAAAGAAAGATGATGTCACGACCCAAACCGGGGCCCTGGCCGTGACGAGCATTCCGAACCATGAAGGCCCGAAACACCCCTATTTGTCTGATAGTCATGCACATAACTCATATGATAAAAGAAATGCGGAAGATAAACAATATTACGGAAACATGGTCAAGAATCATATGAAATCAATAATGGGGAATAATGTCCCACAATCTCAACACAACATCTCTATAACGTCTGCGAAATCTCTACTACATGAAGGAAATAAATATCTATCTGAAAACTGGGACAAGGCCCCCAGTAGACCTAAAATTAATAAATAATAAATGAAACTGTCAGATATCAGGCTTTCCGAAATATTGAAGGCTCACCAAGTGACTCTACAAATCTGTCTGAGAAATCTACTAATTTTCTGGACTCCTAGACTGTGCCTCTGAACCTGGAAAGGAAAGGAGTCAATACAAAAGTAGTGGTACGCAGAGATATAAAAAAAAATATATATTTACAAAATATAGTTGAGAGCCATTATAAAGCAGTTTCATATCAAATCATTTGAAAACACATGGGCATAATGTAATTATTTTCAACGATAATGTAGTGCAGCTGAGCTAGGTGGAATACCATACATGTCACATTTACACCAACTGTCGAACCTCGGTTCCCACCGAGATTAGAGTATAAGTGAGGGGAAGGCACACAAGATCACACAGCAGGGTGTCTCGACCCAATGGTAGTGCATAAGATCACAAAGCAGGGCTCCTAACCATAGTCCCAACTTGGGAATGACATAAAGTCAGGTATGCAAGATCACAAAGTAGGGTACCAAATTCCCATGTCGGCAAATACAATTTCCAGCGATGAGCCCTTACACTCAAACGCCTTCCTCGGGCGTCCACCGATCTCATGTAAAATCAATGCATTCAAATTTTATCTGATTCAATCAGATATCATATTCTGTAGGGTATCGTCATACCCGACTTGCAAGCCATTAATATCACATCATTCTTTCATGCAACCATTATATTCATCATATTTCAACATAACAACCCTCTCATTTTAAGTCAAAAATCATAACCATTTTCAAAATATTTCATGTCATGCTTGTCAAGATGATTTCAAACAATTCACATCATACGAGGATTTAATACAAAATCATATCAAGAGAGGGATTTTCATATAATTCATGCTCTCAAGTTAACATCTTTTCGGAATACATGCATATATGTATATCATTTATCAAATCGCTTCGGGAATAGGCCTAAAGACCAAATCAATATCATAAAACGTTTAAAACATAATCATATTTGTAATTCAAAACCCCCATTTTGAAAACAAGAAATTTTAAGCCCATGAGATTTTTGAGATAACCCCGCGTACCTCTATATGCGAAGATGATAGGTGTTTCTCGAAGCCTACGTTCTAGGGATTCCAAATATGCAATTAGTTTCAAAAACCCACAGTTGAATCTTGAGTTGATTGGGTTTTCCTAAGGAGAGTTCTCGAGCAATTTTGATGAATGAAGGTGTATTTCGTGTTTATGGCTAAATAAGGGTGGGAAAAGAATCATTTTGCCCCAAAAACGGAGTGTTTAAGTCACTTGAGTAGTAATGTATGCAGCTCACACCTTATTGCATAACATAGGTTGTGTGGTACACTCTTTATCACACACATTAGGTTGTGCGTCGCACACCTTATGGCATAAGTTAGGGTATGCGTCGCACAACTTATGCTGCACGACACACTCAAGTTTGCAAAGCCATACTTCTTCCTTGGGTGTTGAATTTTTGTAAAATTGATATCGTTGGAAAGATAATTCGAAGGCCTTTGATTTGATATATAGTAGGCACTCTAATTCAATATATACAAAGAGTAATAACCGATTAAAGTTGACCCAAGTTTTGATGCTTACTAAAACTCAATCGATGGAAAAGCTTTCAACTCGTCCTTGAGTTAGGGGACCTCTATGATCTCAATTCATGCTCAACTAGATTTATACACCACATAGTTGATTAAAACACTATATTCACAATAGATTTATGATTTTTGGAATGTGTACAAGTAGAAATGACAATTTACGCTCAAGTCTGAAAGTATGGGGTGTTACATTATCTCCACCTTGGGATCATTCATCCTCAAATGATGGGTAGGAACTTGTTGAAGCCTTAAAGGTATGGAATAACGCAGAAACGACACGTCCTCTAATAAAGAATACACCAATCTGAAACATGACCATATGGCCGGAACTACTGATATTCTGAATTCTTATATCAAACATGCATATTTGATGCATGGAATACACGACTGAAGCTACTCATAAGCTGAGTTCTTATAATGAACATGCATACCTGATGCATGGATTTTTTACTGAGTTGTTCTCATGAACGCAGAACTGAATACACTAATAAGCTAAACTTTTTCTATTGGACATGCATTTCTAATGCATGCATATCTGACTGAACTGACGTATGAACGTATGACTGAATACGCAATGATAACTGGCGCGGATCTTGTAATAAGAATCTATGCATGCAACTGAATGGGGTATCTCCCCCTTGGGACCCTATGTCCCTCTATGAATGCTCAATTTACTAAGATGCTCAGAAAATTGAGGCGATGCACTAGGCACCTACAAATTTAATCATATCTGAACATCTGGAATCTGAATCTAGTACATGACGCATGAATTGAGCTATACTCGCAAATACTAGTATACTCTATCTTGGAATAGTAACATATCTGAGATTTTGGGTAGCATGATTAAATAAAGAGATGAGAAAACAAGTCATGCGAATCTAACTGCTAAACTGATTTGCTAGCCACATAGACTGAACTATACTAGAAACTTATACTCAATCTGGAGTATCTCTTCCATACTCTCTCTAAAGAAGTTCTAGCAGTAATAGGGAGCCACGAATCTTAGGTATGGATTACACGAGACATCCGACTGAGGAAATCACAACGTTTACACTACTCTGCAGTCTGGAATATAGACATAACTCATAAATCAGGATAGAATTTCCAGGCCTTAGTCAATGCAACTTCTTACTTTCAAGCTTAGCATACTTCTCGAGTATCCCTTTAACTTACTATTCTCCTTAATTACCATACTCATTGATTCAAGTTATAATCCTTCTAAATCTTTCTACTATTGTCTAAAGTAGCTTAAATCCTTTCACGGTGATCAAGCTAAATTTTAAATCATAAAATACAACATACCACACCATGATACTAGTCTAAACCATATGATTCAGTCTTTTGTATCCTCTTTAGAGATCACACCCTAAGCATAACGTGCCTTACCACTTCAACGACCATCTCTAAACTCTTACTATGGATTTACTAGAGCATATTGTGTCCCTCCACTTAAATCTCAACATGTCATTCAAGCCTATCTTTATAACCACATATGACCTCCAAGGTAAACACCCATAAGGACATACTTCACATATTCTCTAAACCACTATCAATATAACTCCCACGCGCTAGCCCAAGAACATACACACACAAATTCTCACTAACCATCACATATATCAAAGATTTGGCCTCAAACTTACTTAACACTTAAGGCCTTATCTAAAACAAGCATACTATACTTTTTATCAACAGGAAAACATTTACTCCTCACAACCATCCTCACATAAGAAGGAGTCACAAAAGTCTAAAACATAAGATTTTGAAACATAGAAGGGTATTATATGAAACTAAACACTTAACAGAGGCATGAGGAATAGCAAATCAACATTAGGGTTTTATCAAAGCACTTTGAATTTAGGGTATTCATGGCTATAGGCTGAATCTCGCCAATCATTTGGCGTAAAACATGAGTTATGGAGGCTAAGCATACTATAGGGCACAAACATATATTTCATGAGCTGCATAACCTCAATTTGGAGTTTGTAACATATGGAATGTAATTCCAACTACTGAATGAACTGGAACTCTTTATTTTAGAACTGTAAGAGTACATGATTCGCTATCACAAGCATGATAATGAACATGATTATCAAATTGACATGTAAGGCATAAGTATGTATTGGGATCACTGAAAAATACTAAGATAGGAATGGGTTGAGTCTCACTCTCACTTTCTGACGTTCTATGTCGTCATGACATCACTACTAGAATCTTAGAGCCTGACTTGGTCATTCATTCTATCATCTCCCCCTTGGCTTTAAGCCCTCATCTTAAGTTTGGGAGATCCCTTACTAAACTTTAAACATAACCGCACTCACTACACTCTGGGTCTGAAATATGACAATACACAAAATTAATAGAACTTAACCCGAAAGCCCGCACATGAAAGTGAAAAGCCCACTGCTAATACTACCTTCTGAGATATACTCTATATTTCGATACCCCCAATAGTCATAGTATAATGCTTGCACACTTATTTCTATCGGTTCAACTTTCAAAACTCAAACTTAGATTCTAACACTTAACATGGATATCACCAAGCCTTTGATGAACCATACCACTTCCATCCTAGCATACCAATATTGCTACTCCAAACTTACATCTGTAACACCCCGTAAAAGTCGTGCATGGATTATCCTTTAATAGAGTGTCATTAGACTTAAAAACTTAAAGAATTTTCTAAGTGCAATGAGGACTTAGAGTCATTTTAGCTAGCAATCTTTGGGATACAACTTTTCAACCTTCCCGACATCCTTTTTTAAATTTTCAAGTTGTGTTATGATCGGGAAATCTCATAGTACATCTCGGATAAGTTTTGGAATTTTTTGGAACACATAAGGCTGCGTTTGGATTTCAAAACAGTAGCAAAACGCATAGCCTTTCTTGCCCAGTTTTCAGCATTTCATGTTCAACTTCAAATGATCATGACTCCTTGTATATAATGAACTGTGTGAGCTATAATATATCAAACGAAAGCTATCTGAGTTCTCTTTCAAAAGCAATTGGTTTCATCCAATTTGAGTCTATGAGTAAAAATTTATAATCTATTTACTCCAGCCTATCAAACTGTCAACTGAGGGACAGATTTGACCTTAATTGTTCCTTAGGGGTATTTTGGTCATCCTCCACCCCTATATATACCACCAACACGGGATTTAATCCCTCAAACACCAAAATATTATCATATTCATCAAATTATCTCAAGAACACTCCTTACAGTTTCAAAATAAAAACCCAATTAACTCAAGATTTAGCCGTGTATTTTTCAAACCAATTACATATTTGGAATCCCCAGAACGTAGGCATCAATAAGAACCTATCATATTTGCATATAGAGGTACGTGGAGTTATCCAAAAATCTCATGGGTCTTTAAATTTATGTTTTACAAATGGGGGTTTTGAAACTATGAATATAATTATGTTTTGAACGTTTCTATAATACTGAATTTGGTCTTTTGGCCTACTTCCGAATGATTCGACATATTATATATGTATATGCGTGTGTTTCGAAAAGGTGATATTTTGAGAGCATGAATTATATGAAATTCCTCTCTTGATGTGAATTTGTTTTGAATGTGCATATGTGTAAATTGTTTGAAAACATCTTGAAAAGCATGACATGAAATATTTTTAGAATTGCTATGATTTTGACTTGAAAATGAGAGGGTTATTTGTGTTGAAATATGTTGAATACAATGGTTGAATGAGAAGAATAATGTGATATTGATGGATCGCAACTAGGGTATGACGATATCCTACAAATATGATATATGATTGAATCAGATGAAATTTGAATGCATTGATTTAACAAGAGATAGGTGAATTCCCGAAGAAGGCATTTGAGTGTAAGGGCTCATCGATGGAAACCATGTTTGCCGACACAGGAATTCGGTACTAGGCTAAGTGATCTTGAGTACTTGACTTTATGTCATTCCCAAATTGGGATTATAGGTAGGAGCCCAGGCTAAGTGATCTTGGGCACTACCATTGGGTAGAGACACCATGTTGTGTGATCTTGTGTGTCTTCCCCTCACGTATACTCTAATCTCGGCAACAACCAGGGTTTGACAGTTGGTGTAAATTAGGTAGGGTATTCCACCTAGCTCAGCTGTATTTCATTGTTATTGAAAACAATTACATTATGCCCATGTGTTTTCAAATGATTTGATATGAAACTGCTTTATAATGGCTCTCACCTATATTGTGTAAAAATATTATACTTTTGTTTTGATTTCTCTACGTACCAGTACTTTTGTATTGACCCCCTTCCCTCCCAAATTCGAAGGCACAATCTAGGGGTCAAGATAACCAGTAAATTTCTTCCGACAGATCACAGAATCAAGTGGTGAGCCTTCTATATTTCAGAAGGCCTGACGTCTGCTATTTCATTTATCATTTATTAGTTTTGGGTTTGTTGGGGCCTTGTCCCAGTTTTCAGATCGACATTATTTCAGTCATGTAGTAGATATTTCGCAGACGGTTTTAGAGATGTTGATTTAGATTATGGGACATTATTCCCCATTTTCGTTTTCATATGATTCTTGACTATGTTTCCATAATATTGTGTATCTTTCGCATTTCTTTTGTCATGAATTATGTGCATGATTATCAGACAAATAGGGATGTTTCGGGCCTTTATGGTTTGGAATGCTCTTCACGGCCAGGGCCCCGGTTTGGATCGTGACAAGCTTGGTATCAAAGCATGGTTCATGGTCCCAGGGTGTCTACGAAATCGCGTTGAGTAGAGTCTTGTTTATGGGTGTGTGGCGCGCCACACTTATATGTAGGAGGCTACTAGGCATTTAGAAATGTCTCTTTCTTCATATTCTAGTTAGTGCAATAGAGTCAGAATGTTCCTCTTTCATGCTCTAATTCATGCTATGGTGTCACCCATATGAAAGTAAAGTTATCCCAAATTCTTTCCCTACTCTGATGTTCTCAGGCATGTCCCATTATTGGGCTGATTCAAGTGCAAAAAGTTTAGAATATACATGATATAGTCCTTTCCGATTGAGTTCTATAAGATTTTAAAAATTATGCAAAGACTCAATAGGAGTCTATTAGTACATCAATATGTGTTGATTCTGATGTAAATATTGATCCTGATGGAATCGGTCATTCCAGCTTAAGGTATTAAGTGTATCTTGTCCCTCTCAAAATCTTGTTATAGATGTGGACAATGCATAGCAGAATGTTGGAACTGTATTTCTTCCCAAATAGTAGCATAAGTTAAAGTGTTGTTGTCATAACCTATTGGTAGTGATATTGGACCAAGAAGTTGGTGATGTAAAGTCACAAAGTTAGAAGTCAGAGTAAGGGTGATTTTGTGTAAATGAATATTTCAGTTGAATAACCGATGTTTGGGGATGATTTACCCCTTTATAGTGATAAACCAATGTGGTAGCTAGCAGCGTGTGTGGATGGTATGGTAGTCCATGGAGGAAGTATTTTACTCAGATTTGTAGTTATACAAAATAATATGTATATTCTTAGACCATTAAATATTATGTGTCAATTTTATATCCCTTGTAATATGTAATCTTGTTATCATGGTGTTTTTGAAGAAAAAAATTAAAGTGTAGTGAAGCTGCGTGGGACTCTTTCGATTCACTAGCATAGTTGCCTTGTCATCCATCTCATTTTCTTGTTCAAAATAAAAAACCAAAGTCTAGTGAAGCCGTGTGAGGCCTGTTTCGATTAACTAGCAACTTGCTGTCTAACTTGTTGTTCTTTCGTTGGTTTAATATATGTATGGTTGAATCTGTTTGCATGAGATTGAGTTGGTAAAGAGGTAATTTGTCCTTGTGAGTTAGTTTAGTATAAGGTAGAGAAGCAGTTGTTAATCAGGGTGATTTGTTGGTTGCTTGAATGTGAAAATGGCTATATTAGCGAGTAAGTTATAATTATAGACTCATGGTTGTTTGAGGAATTTGAAGGCAGTCTAAATGTTTGATTGAGTGAGTAAGTATGAGGTGAGAAATCTGTATAAGTAGAAAAGATTGTATGGGGTTATAATATAAGATTAAGGTTGATCATGTCTATTATGTGACCTTACCCCTTGGCCTTCTTTTATTGGTAGTTGTAAACTAGTACTACTTATGAGAAGGTATGTAGCAGATTTTGAAGTATTTGGGATAGAATGTTCCAATTTGATAGATTAGTATATTATGTTGCCCTCGTCATTGGTGGTAGATGATTGATGCTAGACCATTGGATTGAATCTAATGTAGGATGTGGATGTAAGAATAGTGGCATGAGATTAATGATGTATATTTGTGGGATTAAATATTAGTAGGCTTGATGTGTTGAAACAGTACGTGCTTATGAGTTATGATAAGGAAGACCGTAAGGTCAAGGTCAATTATTGTTGTTATGAAGTTCTAGTGTACTAGTGTTTCTTGATATTTATTTCATGGTTTCCAAGTGAGAATCATGCGTAAGGTTGGGTTGTAAAATCATGTTTAGCAGTAGACATTAAGTTTGAACAGTTGAAGTTCATAAAGGTGGATGTGATAATTTCTTGATCAATGATGTTAGTTATATGAAAGTGATCTAATAGGCTTGAACGGTGTAGGAAATGTCTTAAGTTTAAATTGATTCGTAATGAAGTATAATGTTGTAGGTATGGTGTAGAAGTATGCCAAGGTGATATGAGGTTGCGGCATATTTTTCTAAGACTATTACATAATTTGTGTGGCTAGTGGTACCATTGAATTATTAAGTGGAGAAAGACTAGTTAGATGGTATATGGTGATCTAAATAGCCATGTTAAGTTTTAGAATCTAAGTTTGAGTTTTGAAGGTTGAACCAATATAAATAAGTGTGCAAGCACTATACTATGACTATTGGTGGCTATGGAAAGATAGAGTGTATCCCAGAAGGTAGTCATTTGGGTTAAGTCTACGATATGCATGTATTGTCATTTTTTATTCTTTCAGACCCTAGAGTGCAGTAAGTGCAGTTCAGTTAGAATCTGGTAAGGGATCTCCCAAACTCTAGATGATGACTTAAAGCTAAGGGGGAGATAATAGAACGAATGACCAAGTAAGGCTCTCAGATTCTAGTAGTGATGCAGTATGATTTAGAACATCAGAAAGTGAGGGTGAATCTCAACCCATTCCTTCCTCAGTATTTTTTTTTGTTATTCGGATGCTTACTCATGCCTTACGATCCAGTTCTGTGATAGTAGTTCATGATTCCTGTATATGATAGAGAATTGCATACTCTTCCAGTTCCGAGATAATGAGTTCTAGTTCATTCAAGTAGTCGGAATCACATTCCTTATGTTATGAACTCTAGTTGAGGTCATGCAACTCATGACACATGTACTCACTCTTTATAGTGTGCTCAGTCCCGTATAAAAATCTTTTCATGTTTCAGGGTCTTATGTTTTAACCTTTTTGTGACCTGCCCTATGCAATGATAGTGGTGATGATGTAAATGTTCTTGTTGATGGAAGATCATAGTATGCTTGTTTAGATACGGCCATAAGTATGAAGTAAGCTTTGGGCCAAGTCTTTGATACATGTGATGGTTAGTGGAAAAGTTTATGTGTTTATGTTTTTAGCGCGTGGGAGTTATACTGATAATAGTTTAGAAACTATGTGAAGTATGTATTTATGGGTGTTTGCCTTAAAGTTAACATGTGGTTATAAATTAGCTTGAATGACGTTTTGGGATTGTAGTGGAAGGTTGCTATATGCATTAGCGACTTCATATTAAGAGTTCAGAGTAGTCATTGAAGTGGTAAGGCATGTTATGCTTAGGATGTGATTTTTAAAAGAGGTATAGAAGGTGGCATCATATGGTTTAGAATAATAGCATGGTGTAGCATGTTGTATTTTTGTGATTTAGAGTTAGGCTTGATCGCGGTGTAAGGATTAAGCTATTTTAGACATTAGTAGAAAAGAAGAAAATTGTCAATGCTCATATGAGAATTTTAAGCTGAATTGAATGAATATGAAATTTATAGGGAATAATATAGTTAAGGGATATTCGAGAAGTGTGCTAAGCTTGAAAGTAAGAAGTTGTATTGCCAAAGGTCTGGTAATTCTATCCTAATTTAGGAGTTATATGTCTATATTCCAGACTACAGAGTGGTGTCATTGTGATGATTCCTTAGTGAGTGTATTGTGTAATCCATACCCAAGATTCGTGGCTCCCTATTACTTCTAGAACTTCTTTAGCAAGAGTGTTGAAGAGAATACTCCAGTTAAGTATGAAGGTCCAGTATAATTCAGTCTGTATAGTCAGTAAGTCAGTTTAACAAGCAGATTCGCATGGCTTGTTTTCTCGTCTTTTCATTTATTCATGCTACCCGAAATATCAGACATGCTACTATTCCAAGATAGAGTATACTAGTAATTGCGAGTATAGATCAGATCATGCGTCATGCATTAGATTCAGATTCCAGGGGTTCAGTTATGATTTAATTCGTAAGTGCCCTATGCATCGCCTCAATTCCCCGAATATCTTAGTGAATTGAGCATTCATAGAGGTACATAGGATCCCAAGGGGGAGATACCTCATTCAGTTGCATGCATAGATTCTTATTACAAGCCTCGCACAAGTTATCATTGCATAATCAGTCATACATTCATACGTTAGTCCAGTCAGATATGCGTGCATTAGGAATGCATGTTCAATAGAAAAAGTTCAGCTTATCAGTGTATTTAGTCCTGTGTTCGTGAGAACAACTCAGTCACAGATCCATGCATCAGATATTCATGTTCATTATGAGAATTCAGCTTATGAATAGCTTCAGTCGTGTATTCCATCCATCAGATATGCATGTCCGCTATAAGAATTCAGAATATTAGTAGTTCCATCCATATGGTCATGTTTCAGATCAGTGTATTTTTTATTAGAGGACATGTCGTGTCCGCATTATTCCATATCTTTAAGGCTTCAACAAGTTCCTACCCATCATTCGAGGACGAATGATCCCAAGGGGAAGATAATGTAACACCCCGTAAAAGTCGTGCATCGATTAGCCTTTAATAGAGTGCCCTTAGACTTAAAAACTTGAAAATTTTTCAAGTGCAATGAGGACTTAGAGTCATTTTAGCTGGCAATCTTTGGGATACAACTTTTCAACCTTCCCAACTTCCGTTTTTAGATTATCAAGTTGTGTTACGATCGGGCAAGCTCATAGTACATCTCGGATAAGTTTTGAAATTTTTTGGAACACATAAAGCTGCGTTTGGATTTCAAAACAGTAGCAAAACGCATAGCCTTCTTGCCCAGTTTTCAACATTTCATGTTCAACTTCAAACGATCATAACTCCTTGTATATAATGAACTGTGTGAGCTATAATATATCAAACGAAAGCTATCTGAGTTCTCTTTCAAAAGCAATTGGTTTCATCCAATTTGAGTCTATGATTAAAAAGTTATAATCTATTTACTCTGGCCTATCAAACTGTCAACTGAGGGACAGATTTGACCTTAATTGTTCCTTAGGGGTATTTTGGTCATCCTCCACCCCTATATATACCACCAACACGGGATTTAATCCCTCAAACACCAAAATATTATCATATTCATCAAATTATCTCAAGAACACTCCTTAGGGTTTCAAAATAAAAACCCAATTAACTCAAGATTTAGCCGTGGGTTTTTCAAACCAATTACATATTTGGAATCCCCAGAACGTAGGCATCAATAAGAACCTATCATATTCGCATATAGAGGTACGTGGGGTTATCCAAAAATATCATGGGTCTTTAAATTCATGTTTTACAAATGGGGGTTTTGAAACTATGAATATAATTATGTTTTGAATGTTTCTATAATATTGAATTTGGTCTTTAGGCCTACTTCCGAACGATTTGACATATTATATATGTATATGTGTGTGTTTCAAAAAGGTGATATTTTGAGAGCATGAATTATATTAAATCCCTCTCTTGATGTGAATTTGTTTTGAATGTTCATATAATGTAAATTGTTTGAAAACATCTTGAAAAGCATGACATGAAATGTTTTGCGAATTGATATGATTTTGACTTGAAAACGAGAGGGTTATTTGTGTTGAAATATGTTGAATACAATGGTTGAATGAGAAGAATAATGTGATATTGATGGCTTGCAAGTTGGTTATGACGATACCCTATAGAATATAATATGTGATTGAATCAGATAAAATTTGAATGCATTGACTTTACATGAGATAGATGGATGCCCGAAGAAGGCGTTTGAGTGTAAGGGCTCATCGCTGGAAACCGTGTTTGCCGACACAGAAATTTGGTACCAGGCTTAGTAATCTTGAGTTCTTGACTCTATGTCATTCCAAAATTGGGATTATAGGTAGGAGCCCAAGCTAAGTGATCTTGGGAACTACCATTGGGTCGAGACACCATGTTGTGTGATCTTGTGTGTCTTCCCCTCACGTATAATCTAATCTTGGCGGCAACCGGGGTTTGACAGTTGGTGTAAATTATGTAGGGTATTCCACCTAGCTCAGCTGCATTTCATTGTTATTGAAAACAATTACATTATGCCCATGTGTTTTCAAATGATTTGATATGAAACTGCTTTATAATTGTTCTCACCTATATTGTGTAAAAATATTATACTTCTGTTTTGATTTCCCTACGTACCAGTACTTTTGTATTGACCCCCTTTCCTCCCAGGTTCGGAGGCACAGTCTAGGGATCCAGATAACTAGTAAATTTCTTACAACAGATCGCAGAATCAAGTGGTAAGCCTTCTATATTTCGGAAGGCCTGACTCTGCTATTTCATTTACCATTTATTAGTTTTGGGTCTGCTGGGGGCCTTGTCCTAGTTTTCAGATAGACATTGTTTCAGTCATGTAGTAGAGATTTCGCAGACGATTTTAGAGATGTTGATTTACATTGTGGGACACTATTCCCCATTTTTGTTTTCATATGATTCTTTACCAAGTTTCGGTTATATTGTGTATCTTCCGCATTTCTTTTGTCATGAATTATGTGCATGATTATCAGACAGATAGGGGTGTTTCAGTCCTTTATGATTCGGAATGCTCGTCACGGCCAGGGCCCCGGTTCGGGTCATGACAAAATCTCTCTACCATGAGAATCGAGATCACATCGAAAGGCTCAACACTATCAATCAAGGCTCCTTAACTTGGCTATCTAGAACACCATATACCATCTAACTAGTCTTTTTCCAACTAGCAACTCAATGGTACCACTAGTCACACACAACATGTAATAGTCTTACAGAAATGCTACAACTCCATATCGCCTTGGGCATACTTACACACCATACCAACAACGTTATACTTCATTTCGAATCAACTTAAACTTAAGACATTTCATACACCATTCAAGCCTATTAGATCACTTCCATTACCATATAACTAGCATCATTAATGAAGAAATCATCACATCCACCTTCATGGACTTCAACTGTTTGAAACTTAAGGTCCAGTGCTAAACATGATTTTTCAACCCAACCTTACGTGTGATTCTCACTTGGAAACCATGAATAAACATCAAGAAACACTAGTACACTAGAACTTTATAACCATAATAATCAATCTTGACCTTACGGTCTTCCTTATCATAACTCATTAGCACGTACTATTTCAACACATCAAGCCTACTAAATTCAAAACATACATCATTAATCTCATGCCACTATTTCTACCACCAATGATGAGTGCAACATAATATACTAATCCATCAAATTGGAACATTCTATCCAAATACCTCAAAATTTGCTACATACCTTCTCATAAGTAGTACTAGTTTACAACTACCACAAAAAAAGTCAAGGGGTAAGGTAACATAATAGACATGATCAACCTTAATCTAATATTATAACCCCATACGATCTTATCTACTTATGCGGAAATCTCACCTCATACTTACTTACTCAAGCATACATTTAGACTGCCTTCAAATTCCTTAAACAACCATGAGTCTATAATCATAACTTACTCGCTAATATAGCTATTTTTCACATTCAAGCAACCAACAAATCACCTTGACTAACAACTCCTTCTCTACCTTATACTAAACTAACTCACAAGGACGAATCGCCTCTCTACCAACTCCATCTCGTGCAAACAGCTTCAGCCATACATATATTAAACCAACAAAAGAACAACAAGTTGCTAGTGAATCGAAATAGGCCTCACACGGCTTCACTAGACTTTGGTTTTGTATTTTGAACAAGAAAATGAGATAGATGACAAGGAAACTATGCTAGTGAATCGAAAGAGCCCCACACGGCTTCACTAGACTTTAAGTTTTTATTTTTTTTCAAAAACACCAAGATAACAAGATTACATATTACAAGAGATAGAAAATTGACACATAATATTTAATGGTCTAAGAATACCCATCTTATTCTGTATAAATAAAAATCTGAGTAAAATACTTCCCCCATGGACTACCATACCATCCACACGTGCTACTAGCTACCACATTAGTTTATCACTATAAAGGGGTAAATCATCCTCAAACATCGGTTATTCAACTGAAATATTCATTTACACCAAAAATCACCCTCACTCTGACTTCTAACTTTGTAACTTCACATCACTAACTTCTTGGTCTAATTTTATTAACGATAGTTCATGACAACAATACTTTAACTTATGCTACTAATTCAGGTGAAAATATAGCTCCAACATTCTGCTATACACCGTCCACATCTGTATCAAGATTTTTAGGAGGGACTAGATGCACTTAATACCTTAAGCTGGAAAGCACAATTCCATCAGGATCAATGTTTACATCAGAATCAACACATATTGAAGCACCAACAGTCTCCTCTCGAGTCTTTGCATAATTTTTTTCTTATATGACACAATCGGAAAAGACTATATCATGTAGATTCTAAACTTTTTGCACTTGAATCACCCCAATAATGGGACATGTCTGAGAACATCAGAGTAAGGAAAGAATTTAGGATGACTTTACCTACATATGGACGACACCATAGCACAAATGACAGTATGGAAGAGGAACATTTTGACTCTATTGCATGAACTGGAACATGAAGAAAGAGAGACATTCCTAAACACCTAGTAGCCTCCTACTTATAAATATGGCGCGCTACACACCCATTAACAAGACTCTACCCAACGCGATTTCGCAGACACCTTGGGACTATGAACCGTGCTTTGATACCAAGTTTGTCACGACCCAAACTAGGGCCTTGATCGTGACGAGCATTCCGAACCATGAAGGCCCGAAACACCCCTATTTGTCTGATAATCATGCAAATAACTCATATCATAAAAGAAATGTGGAAGATAAACAATAATACAAAACATGGTCAAGAATCATATGAAATCAATAATGGGGAATAATGTCCCACAATCTCAACACAACATCTCTATAACGTCTGCGAAATCTCTACTACATGACTAAAATAAATATCTATCTGAAAACTGGGACAAAGCCCCCAGTAGACCCCAAACTAATAAATGATAAATGAAACTGCCAGATATTAGGCCTTTCAAAATATAGAAGGCTTACCAAGTCACTTTGCAAATCTGTCTGAGGAATCTACTGATTTTCTGGACCCCTAAACTGTGCCTCCGAACCTGGAAGGGAAGGGGGTCAATACAAAAGTACTGGTACACAAAGATATCAAAACAAAACATAATATTTTTAGCCATTATAAAGTAGTTTTATATCAAATCATTTGACAACACATGGGCATAATGTAATTGTTTTCAATGACAATGTAATACAGCTGAGCTAGGTGGAATACCCTACATATCACATTTACACCAACTATCAAACCTCGGTTGCCGCCGAGATTAGACTATAAGTGAGGGAAAGATACACAAGATCTCATAGTAGGGTGTCTCGATCAAATAGTACTGCATAAGATCACAAAGCAGGGCTCCTAACCATAGTCCCAACTTGGAAATGACATAAAGTCAGGTACACAAGATCACAAAGCAGGGTATCAAATTCCTATGTTGGCAAACACGATTTTCAGCGATAAGCCCTTACACTTAAACGCCTTCTTCGGGCATCCACCTATCTCATGCAAAATCAATGCATTCAAATTTCATCTGATTCAGTCACATATCATATTCTATAGGATATCATCATACCCGACTTGCAAGCCATCAATATCACATTATTATTTCATGCAACCATTATATTCATCATATTTCAACATAATAACCCTCTCATTTCAAGTCAAAAATCATAACCATTTTCAAAATACTTCATGTCATGCTTGTCAAGATGATTTCAAATAATTCACATCATATGAGGATTTAATACAAAATCATATCAAGAGAGGGATTTTCATATAATTCATGCTCTCAAGTTAACATCTTTTCGGAATACATGCATATACGTATATCATATATCAAATCACTTCAGGAATTGGCCTAAAGACCAAATCAATATCATAAAATATTTAAAACATAATCATATTCGTTGTTTCAAAAACCCATTTTGAAAACATGAAATTTTAAGATCATGAGATTTTTGAGATAACCGCATGTACCTTTATATGCGAAGATGATAGGTGTTTCTCAAAGCTTACGTTTTGGGGATTCCAAATATGCAATTAGTTTCAAAAAACCCATGGTTGAATCTTGAGTTGCTTGGGTTTTTATTTTGAAACCCTAAGTAGAGTTCTTGAGCAGTTGTGATGAATGAAGGTGTATTTTGGGGTATTTGGAGACTGAATTTCGTATTTTTGGGTAAATAAAGGTGGGAAAAGGACCCCTTTGTCCTAAAAACAGAGTGTTTAAGTCACTTGAGTAGTAATGTATGCAGCGCTCACCTTATCGCATAATATAGGTTGTGCGGCGCACTCTTTATTGCACACATTAGGTTGTGCGTCGCACACCTTATGGCATAACTTAGGGTGTGCGTCACACACCTTATGCTGCACGACACACTCCACTTTGCAAAGTCATAACTTCTTCCTCAGGTGTTGGATTTTTGCAAAATTGGTATCATTGGAAAGATAATTTGAAGGCCCTTCATTTGATATAATGTAGGCACTGTAATTCAATATATATAAAGAGTAATGACTGATTTAATTTGACCCAAGTTTTGACGCTTACTAAAACTCAATCGATGGAAATGCTTTCAACACGTCCTTGAGTTAGGGGACCTCTATGATCTCAATTCATGCTCTACTAGATTTATACACCACATAATTGATTAAAACACTATATTCACAATATATTTATGATTTTTTGAATGTGTACAAGTAGAAATGACAATTTATGTTTAAGTCTGAAAGTATGGGGTGTTACAACTGAACAAGGAAGTAATCAACCTAAGAAAAAGTTCAAGTGAAAATGCCTCAACTGTGGCAAGATTGGCCACAAGTACAAATATTCTCATGCCCAAAGAAAGGAAAGAAGAGGGACCAAGCAAATATGATTGAATCCAGCAAAGAATATGATGATCTGTGTGCTATGTTCTCCGAATGCAACTTGATGGGAAATCCTCGCGAATGATGGATGGATTCTGGTGCCACCCGCCATGTATGTGCCAACAAGGAGTTTCTTTTGTCATTTACTCCGGCTCAAGCAGAAGAAATGATCTACATGGCTAACTCTGCTACTGCTAAGGTGGAGGGAACAGGAAAAATTTTCTTATAGATTACTTCCGACAAGGTGTTGACACTGAACAATATGTTATATGTTCCAAAGTTACGTTGGAACTTAATTTTTGTTTTACTCCTAGATAAGAACGGATTCAAATGTGTAACCATTTCTAGAAAAATTGTAATTAGCAAAGGAGAAATGTATGTAGGAAAAGGCTATCTAACAGAAGGCCTTTATAAGATGAATGTAAAGACTGTTGAAATAAATAAAAGTTCAAATTCTTCTTATTTGCTTGAGTCTTATAATTTATGGCATGAACGTTTAGGCCATGTTAATTACAAAATATTATGAAAACTAATTAACTTAGAAGTTTTGCCAACTTTTAGTGTAATAAATCAAAGTGTCAAACGTGTGTCTAATCAAAGTATGCAAAGCATCCTCATAAGTCCATTGAAAGGAATTCTAATCCCTTAGACTTAATACACACTGACATTTGTAATATAAAGTCAACACCATCACGTGGTGGGAAAAAGTATTTCATAACTTTTATTGACGATTGCACTAGATATTGTTATGTCCACTTGCTAATATTAAGGATGAAGCAATAGATGCATTTACGCAATATAAAACTGAAGTTGAAAATCAGTTAGACAAAAAGATCAAAATGATAAAAGTGATAGGGGCAGAGAATATGAATCTCCCTTTGCGCAAATATGTGTTGAGAATGGAATAATTCATCAAACAATGGCCCCATATTCATCTCAATCTAATGGAATTGCAGAAAGGATAAACCAAACTTTGAAGGAAATGATGAATGCCTTACTTATAAGTTCTGGTTTACCACAAAACTTATGGGGAGAGGCTATCCTTACGGCCAATCGTATACTCAACAGAGTTCCCCATAGTAAGATACAATCAATTCCTTATCAAAAATGAAAAGAAAGGAAACCCAACTTGAAATATTTCAAAATTTGGGGGTATCTAGCGAAGGTTTAAGTTCCACTACCTAAAAGGATTAAGATAGGACCTAAATCGGTGGAATGTGTGTTCATAGGATATGCAAAAAGTAGTAAAGAATGTCAATTTTTTATTCATAAATCCAAACATTCATATATTAATGAAAATACGGTAATTGAATCAGACAATGTTGAATTATTTAAAAACATTTACCCATATAAAATTAGACATGAATAGTCTAGTGAAGAATCTGAACGACCTCGAGATGAACTAAGTGAGAATGTACATAATGAAGAAAATCCAAGACGTAGTACACGTCAAAGAATGTCAACTTTGTTTGGATCGGATTTTGTAACATTTCTCTTAGAAAATGATCCTCAAATATTTAAAGAAGCGATGTCATCGTCAAACTCATCCTTTTGGAAAGAGGCAGTCAATAGTGAGATATATTCAATCTTAAGCAACCATACATGGGAATTGGTTGACCTTCCTCCCAGAAATAAACCATTAGGTTCTAAATGAATCTTCAAAAGGAAAATTAAGGTGGATGGTACTATTGAAAAATACAAGGCAAGACTTGTAGTAAAAGGCTTCAAACAGAAGGAAGGCCTTGATTATTTTGATACATACTGGCCAGTAACAAGGATAACCTCGATTCGAATATTAATTACCTTAGCTATAGTATATGATCTTCAAATCCATCAAATGGATATGAAGACCACAATCTTAAATGGAGATTTGAAGGAAGAAATATACATGGAACAACCTGAGGGTTTTGTGGTTCCAGGAAAATAAAATAAGGTGTGTAAACTTGTTAAATCACTTTATGGACTAAAACAAGCACCTAAGTAATGGCATGCAAAGTTTGACCAAACCATGTTGGCAAATAGATTTAAGATAAATGAATATGACAAATGTGTGTTTATTAAAGACACACCAAATCACCAAGTCATTGTTTGTTTATATGTGGATGATATGTTGATCATCAGCAGAGATATATGTGACATAAATCCAACAAAATGAATTTTTGAGAGCAAGTTTGATATTAAAGACCTTGAAGTTATAGATGTGATCTTAGGAATAAGAATCCATCAAAATCCACAAGGGTTAGCATTGCCACAGTCTCATTATATCAAAAAAATACTTGACAAGTTCAAGGATATGGAATTCTGTATTGCCAAGACTCCATTAGATGTGAACTTTGCACTTCGAAAGAATGAAGGTGAAAGTGACTCATAATTGGAGTAAGCAAGAGTATTGGGATGTTTAATATATATATATAATGAATTGTACATGACCAGACTGTAATGCCCTGCACTCTCCTAAGCTAGAAAATGAACTGTTGTTCATTTATGTGAAAACTCTTATTTTGGAAGCCATATTTGGGCACCAAAATTACCAAGAGTACCCAAGTTATAAAAGAGCTTATGATGTGTTAAGTGTGGTTATATGAGTCACTTAAGGTAGTACAAGCTAAGAGTTTTGAAATCCATCAAGTTTGTATTTGAATTCGCAAGGGTCATATTTGAATGAGCATAACTTGATAAATGTGTGGTATTTCTGCATATTTTTACCCAAAAAATTATAGAGAATCAAATTAGCTTTCCAACGATACCAATTTCACCAAAATCCGACACCCGAGCTAGGATTTATGGCTTTGCAAAGTAGAGTGCATCGCCCAACCAATCGCACATGGCCACTGGAAAGCATATGCAATAGCATATGCGGTGCCTATGTAAATATAGGTGATATTATATGCGGCGCCTATATAAATATAGTCCATATCATATGCGGCGCCTATGTAAATATATGCGATATCATATGCGGCGCATAACTTATGGTTTCAAGTGACTTAAACACTCCGTTTTTGGGTTATTTTGAGGGCAATTAAGTCTTTTGGCAATCCTTACACACCCCTAAACTTAACCTTACGAATTTAATAGATTCTAAACACATTATAACCCTATTATCAGTCTAAGTTCATCATCCAAGAGCACTAAAGGAGAAAAAACAACTAGGGTTACACAATCAACATTAAGGGTCCAATCTTTCAATGAATCCATTACCATAAAGGTATGTGGGGTTATGAACAAGAACACCCTTTCGTTCTTGTGCCCAAAGTTTGCATTATTTTACAAAGATATATGATTTTTACATGTTTTATCATGAATTTGAAGTGATAAATCTTATCCTATGTTGTTGCTCAAGATACTATGAATATTTTGAATATTTACAAAATAAAATCCATGAGTTTGTGATTATTGTTATGATTAAAGGCTGAAATTTTTCAGATTTTCGTATTAATTATGCATGCTTGTGATATAAAGCATAAATGTTGAAATGTTTTGATTAAGTATCACTATAAGGGTCATTAACCCACATTGAGATTGTTGTTTTGAGAATTTATGTGCTACATGCACCCATGTTTAGACTATTTTTGATGAAGTATAGAAAGATTTGACCTTTTGGTCACAACAGAGTTAAAATCCACTTTATGAAACGAGTTACGGATTTTATCATTTATTTAACTTAAGAAATATGAGATTACCCCTAAAGTAGATTTTTCTTGAGATTTTTTAGCATAGTATTGGGAGTAGTATTTAGCACCGAGTTGGGTATGTTACTACGATTTCATACCCCAGAACTACGTGTCACCGTAGGTTGAGACATTGACTTCCACTATATGTGAAAAATTGAGATAGTGATCACTGAGATGAGATTGTTCTACACCGATGGCAAGGGTAGGACAGCCCTAACCTTATGGGGGTAAGTCGTGGGACATCATGGGTGCTCACATAGTGTACATGTCGGTTAGAAGAACCTCCCAAAGAGTCGTCCCTTATTCTTAGATTGATTTTACTTATTTAAAAGAGATTTGAAATACAGATTTATGATGTATTCAATAATCCAGATTTCACTAAGATTTCTTGATGAGAGAATAAAAAAAATCTTGATATTTGGATTAAGTGTAATGGCTCATGATATCCAGATTGGCATGTTTTACCATTCATTATGTATGATTTCAGATTTTAGATTTCTTTCAAGCTTTATGAGCCATTTACAGATGTCCTATATGATTTGTAAAGAAACCTTATGACATGATCGTTAAATATATATATATATATATATGCATATAAATATGTTTATTTCATGCACCCCCATGTACTCGGTACATATTCCATGGTACTGACCCACATGTTCGCATGTGGGCTACATCTTCCCTATAATGTAGGTTCAGGTGCTCATTCCCAAGTTTGGCAGTGATTATCCGAGCACGTTGATCTACATCCTCTATAGTGGTGAGTCCTCATGGTCCGAGGACTAGTTATTCAGCTTTCCTCATTTACTTTGAGTCGTTCAGTTTATTTCCTGAGTTTGGGTCATTTGCGGTTTGTCCCGATGGCTCATGGATATACAGTATAGTAGAGGCTTGTCAGACTAGATGGATAGATTGATCAGATTTGTCAGAGATGTCGTATTTTGTTACTTTCCGTATTTCATTCGTATTGCAGTATGATATTATGGAGGATGTTTAGATGTTTTGATTATGATAACTTTGATTATAAGTGTTGAATGGTAGAAAAATGGCTAAAAGGGTTAGCTTGGGGCTACTTGTAGCCTTAAGCACCGTGTGACGCCTCGGGGCCTATTTTTGGGGTGTTACAAACTTGGTATCAGAGCCTAAGGTTATTGGAGTCCTAGGGAGTCTGAAAAGCCGCATTAAGTAGAGTCTTGATCATCGGTGTATAGTGTGCCACATCTATGAGCAAGAGGCTACAAAATGTTTTAGAAAAAAAAAAGGGGTCATTTCATTCTTTCAGAAGTCTATCGTTCCTACAGTTGTTCCCTTTTAGCTATTAATTCGTGCTCTCTTCTTTTAGAATATACCTCCTCGCCGAGCTATAAGAAATGATGCGAGTCAGCAACCTCAGCCTGTTGATCCCCTAAATGAGAATGTATTCCACGCTGAGTTTAGGGCAATCTTTTAGGCGCTTGCCCAAGCTGTTAGTACAAACGTTCAGGCTAACCAGGCCCCGGCTCCATAACAACAGGGAGGTGACTTAGCTGCCGTAAGAATCCATGACTTTATGCGGATGAATCCGCTAGAGTTTTAGAGGTCCAAGGTAGGTGAGGGTCTGCAATTGTATCTAGAGGAGATAAGGAAGATCACACAGGTAATGCATGTGTCTAAGGAGGAGAGTGTTGAGATAGCATCTTACAGATTGAAAGACCTTGCATATGACTGGGTGGTTACATAGAGAAAGGGTAGAGTAGAGGGTGCTTCTCCTATGACTTGGCAGTAGTTCCAGGATGCATTCCTGGATAAATTCTTTTCGCTAGAGTTGAGAGAGGAAAAAGTAGAGGAGTTCATGAACTTATGGCAAGGCTCCATGACTATTAAGGAGTATTGCTTGAAGTTCAATCAGTTAGCAAAATATGCCCCAAATCTGATAGCCAACAACCGAGCCAGTATGGGTAAGTTCTTGACAAGGGTGTCAAGCTATGTGGTTAAGGAGTGTAGATCATCTATGCTTAATAGTGAGATGAATCTTTCCAGACTGATGACCCATGCCCAATAGATTTAATCAGATAAGATAAAAGAGAGTGATAGAGTAAGGGGGAATAACAAAGCCAGATCCGAGTAACCTACTTAAGGTTAGAATAGATCGCAAGAAGGGAATCGCCCTCAGTTTCAGAGCTTCTCATCTATGCTAGCACCATCGTCAGCTAGTGCTCCAGCAATTAGAGGTAGGCAAGAATAGGGAAACAGGTCTTCTATGTCCGGATCTCAAAATACTATGAGTAACCGGCCTAACCGTCCACCATGCACTAGGTGTGGTAGGGATCATGGGGGAAAGTGTTTGTGGGGTCAGAAGGGCTGCTATGGATGTGGCCATGAGGGCCACAGTTTTTGAGATTATCCTCATACCAGATAGGGGAACCGTGATGTTCGCCCCCAGGCTCAGACTGCTAGTGCTCCAGCTCCTGTAGCTCATCCAGATCCTACTCATGGTGCTTCTTCCAGCACTGCTGGCGTTCAGCGCCAGAATAGATTCTATGCTTTGCCTTCCCATCAGGAGAAGGAGGACTCCCCCGATGTTGTTACTGGCATGCTTTGTGTGTTTCAGTTTGATGTTTATGCGTTGTTGGACCCTGGGTCCAATTTTTCATATGTGACACCTCTGGTTGCTATAAATTTTGAAGTAAGTCCTGAGATTGTCTATGAGCCCATCCTAGTTTCTACCGCTGTGGGTGAGTCCATTATTTCCCAAAAAGTGTACAAAAAGTGTCCTGTTTCTATTCTTCATAGAGTTATGTTTGCTGATCTGATAGAGCTAGACATGGTAGATTTTGATGTTATGCTGGGTATGGACTGGCTTCACTCTTGTAATCCATCCATAGACTGTCATACCCGTGTAGTCAAGTTTCAGTTCCCTGGTGAGTCTGTTATCGAATGGTTTGGTAATTTTGCATCTCCTAAGAGTCATTTTATCTCATATCTTAAGGCTAGAAAGCTTATTTCCAAAGGGTGCATTTATCACCTAGTCAAAGTTAAAGACACTAAGTCTGAGACTCCAACTCCCCAGTCAGTTGACGTTGTTAATGAGTTTTTCGATGTCTTTCTGGAAGATCTTCCAGGGGTACCTCCCGATAGAGAGATAAAATTCAGGATTGATCTTCTTCCTAATACTCAGCCTATTTTCGTTCTTCCATATCATATGGCACCCGCAGAACTTAAGGATTTGAAAGAGAAACTCAAAAATCTCTTAGATAAAGGTTTTATAAGACCAAGTGTGTCTCCTACGGTGCACCTGTCCTATTTGTGCGAAATAAAGATGACTCTTTGTGTATGTGCATTGACTATCGCCAGCTTAACAAAGTCACTATCAAAAATAAGTATCACCTTCCAAGAATAGATGATTTGTTTGATCAATTGCAAGGTGCAAGTTACTTCTCAAAGATAGACCTTCGCTCTGCTATCATCAACTCAGAGTTAGGGAATGTGATATCCCAAAGATAGCCTTCCGAACACGTTATGGTTATTTTGAGTTTCTTGTTATGTCCTTCGAGCTAACTAATGCCCTAGCAGCTTTCATGGACCTTATGAATCGAGTGTTCAGGCCATATCTTGATATGTTTGTCATAGTGTTTATAGACGACATTTTGGTATACTCCCGTAGTGAGAATGAATATGCAGATCAACTCTGTATCATCTTGGAAACCCTTAGAGATCATCACTTTTTTGCCAAATTTAGCAAGTGTGAATTTTGGCTAAGGCCAGTTGCTTTTTTAGGTCATATTATTTCTTTTGAAGGTGTTAGAGTTGATCCCCAGAAAACAAAAGCTGTTAGAAATTGGCCTAGACCTGTCTCTCTGTCCGACATTAGAAGTTTCTTGGGTCTAGCTGGCTATTACCGCCATTTTGTTGAAGGTTTCTTCTCTATAGCATTTCTATGATCTGGTTGACCCAAAATAAAGTGAAGTTCTTGTGGTCCAATTCTTGTGAGAATAGTTTTCGGGAGTTGAAGACTGGACTTACTACAGCCCCTGTTTTGACTCTGCCTGATGGCGTTGATGGTTTTGTGGTATATTGTGATGCTTTTAGAGTTGGTTTGGGTTGTGTACTGATGCAGAGAGGTAAGGTTATAGCCTATGCCTCTAGACAGCTGAAACCCCATGAGAATAATTACCCCACCCATGATCTTGAGTTATCTACTGTTGTGTTTGCTCTGAAAATCTAGAGACACTACTTGTATGGTGTTCATGTTGATGTTTTCACTGATCATAAGAGTCTGCAGTATGTTTTTATCCAGAGGGAGTTAAATCTTAGGCAGAGAAGGTGGTTAGAGTTATTGAAAGACTATGATATGAGTTTGATGTATCACTCGAGAAAGGCCAATGTAGTGGTGGATGCCCTTAGCAGGATGTCTATGGGTAGTATTTCGCATATTGGATAGGGTAAGAACGAGTTGGCTCGTGATGTGCATCAGTTGGCTAAGTTGGGAGTTAGGTTGCTTGACTCCACTGAAGGGAGTATTTTAGTACAAAGTAGCTCTGAATCCTCCTTGGTTTCGGAAGTAAAGGAGAAGCAAAACTTAGATGCTAGTTTGGTCAGACTGAAAGAATCAATCAAGGACTAAAAGGTGGAGGTTTTCTCCCAAGGGAGGATGGTGTGTTGATATTGCAGGATAGATTATATGTTCCGGATGTTGAGGATCTAAGACAGAGAATTATGGCTAAAGCGTACGGTGCGCGATATTCTATTCATCCTGGTGCCACCAAGATGTACCGCGACTTGTGGGAAATCTATTGGTGGAGTGGCATGAAGAAGGATATAGCAGCATTTGTGGCTAAGTGTGCGACGTGCCAATAGTTTAAGGTGGAACACAAAAGACCTGGTGGTATGATGCAGGAGTTTGGTATTCCCACTTGGAAGTGGGAAGAGATAAACATGGATTTTGTGACTGGTTTACCTCCATCCCGACGCCATTATGATTCCATTTGGGTAGTTGTGGATAGATTGACTAAGTCTACGCACTTCTTTCCTGTGCATACTTCTTATACTGCTGAGGATTATGCTAAATTGTACATCCGAGGATTAGTCAGATTGCATGGAGTTCCCTTGTCCATCATTTCAGATAAGGGTACTCAATTCACTTCACAGTTTTGGAGAGCTTTTCAGAAGTATCTTGGTACCCAATTACATTTGAGTTCTCCTTTCCATCCGCAAATAGATGGTCAGGCTGAGAGGACCATCCAGACCTTAGAGAATATGTTGAGATCGTGTGCTCTTGACTTTAAGGGGAGTTGGGATGAGCATTTACCATTGATAGAGTTTGCTTACAATAACAGTTTTCACTCTAGCATTGGCATGGCTCCATTTGAGGCTTTAAATGGGAGTAAATGTAGGTCATTCATAGGTTGGTTTGAAGTGGGTGAAGTGGCCGTGAGTGGTCCTGATTTGGTCTTTGAAGCTATGGAAAAAGTCAAAGTGATTAGAGAAAGATTAAAAACCGCACAGAGTCGTCAGAAGTTGTATGCTGATGTGAGGAGAAGAGACCTTGAATTTGAAGTTGGTGACTTGGTGTATTTGAAGATTTCACCCATGAAGGGAGTGAAGAGATTCGGATAGAAGGGGAAACTTAGTCCCCGTTATGTTGGCTCCCACAGAGTTCTTAGTGGTGTTGGTAAGGTAGCGTATGGGGTTGAGTTGCCTTCAGAGTTATCTTCTGTTCACTCTATTTTCCATGTATCCATGCTTAGGAAACACGTTGGTGATTGTTTTGTTGTAGATCCTTCAGAAAACCCTGATGTGCAAGATAGTCTTTCTTTTGAGGAAGTTCCTGTTGAGATTTTAGATCACCAAGTCCGAAGACTAAGGAACAAAGAAGTTCCCTTGTTCAAGGTGTTGTGGTGAAACCAATCCGTTGAGGGTGCAACATGGGAAGCTGAGGCGGAATTGCAGTAGTTCAACAGTTATTTTATACTATTCAACTATGATTTCATGAGTGATGCACCCCTTGTTGTGTCCAAAATGTAGAATGAAATAGAGGCAAGATTAGCGAGTTGCTTCAGCTGTGTACCCTTCATTTTCTCTTTACTCCTAGTATACCCAGCGTCATTCGAAGACGAATGTCCCCAAGGGAGAGATATTGTAATGCCACGTACTCTCCTAAGCTAGAAAATGAACCAATGTTCGTTTATGTTAAAACCCCAATTTTGTAAGCAATATTTGGGCACCAAAATTACCAAGAGTACCCTAGTTATAAGAGAGCTTATGATGCATTAAGTGTGGTTATATGAGTCACTTAAGGTAGTACAAGCTAAGAGTTTCGAAATCCATTAAGTTTTAGTGTTTGAATTCGCAAGGGTCATCTTTGAATGAGCATAACTTGATAAATATGTGGTATTTCTGCATATTTCTACCCACAAATTTATAGAGAATCGAATTATCTTTCCAACAATACCAATTTCACCAAAATCCGACACCCAAGCTAGGAGTTATGGCTTTGCAAAGTAGAGTGTGTTCCCCCAACCAATTGCACATGGCCACTGGAAAGCATATGCAATAGCATATGCAACGCCTATGTAAATATAGGTGATATCATATTCGGCGCCTATGTAAATATAGGTGATATCATATGCGGCGCTTATGTAAATATATGCGATAGCATATGCGGTGCATATCTTATGGTTTCAAGTGACTTAAACACTCCGTTTTTGGGTTATTTTGAGGGTAATTAAGTCTGTTGGCAATCCTTACACACCCCTAAACTTAACCTTACGAATTTAATAGATTCTAAACACATCATAACCCCATTATCAGTGTAAGTTCATCATCCAAGAGCACTAAAAGAGAAAAACAACTAGGGTTACACAATCAACATTAAGGGTCCAATCTTTCAACGAATCTGTTACCATAAAGGTATGTGGGGTTATGAACAAGAACACCATTTCGTTCTTGTGCCCAAAGTTTGCATTATTTTACAAAGATACATGATTTTTACATGTTTTATCATGAATTTGAAGTGATAAATCTTATCCTATGTTGTTGTTCAAGATACTATGAATATTTTGAATATTTAGAAAATAAACTCCATGAGTTTGTGATTATTGTTATGATTAAAGGCTCAAATTTTTCAGTTTTCCGTATAAATTATGCATGCTTGTGATATAAAGCATAAATGTTGAAATGTTTTGATTAAGTACCGCTATAAGGGTCCTTAACCCACATTGAGATTGTTGTTTTGAGAATTTATGTGCGACATGCACCCATGTTTAGACTATTTTTGATGAAGTATAGAAAGATTTGACCTTTTGGTCACAACAGAGTTAAAATCCACTTTATGAAACGAGTTACGGATTTTATCATTTATTTAACTTAAGAAATATGAGATTACCCCTAAAGTGGATTTTTCTTGAGAATTTTTAGCATAGTATTGGGAGTAGTATTTAGCACCGAGTTGGGTATGTTACTACGATTTCATACCCCAGAACTACGTGCCACCGTAGGTTGAGACATTAACTTCCACTATATGTGGAAAATCGAGATAGTGATCACTGAGATGAGATTGTTCCACACTGATGGCAAGGGTAGGACAGCCCTAACCTTACGGGAGTAAGTCATGGGACATCATGGGTGCTCACATGGTGTACATGTCGGTTAGAAGAACCTCCAAAAGAGTCGTCCCTTATTCTTAGATTGATTTTACTTATTTAAAAGAGATTTGAAATGCAGATTTATGATGTATTCAATAATCCAGATTTCACTAAGATTTCTTGATGAGAGAATAAGAACAGAATCTTGATATTTGGATTCAGTGTAATGTCTCATGATATCCAGATTGGCATGTTTCACCATTCATTGTGTATGATTTCAAATTTTAGATTTCTTTCAAGCTTTATGAGCCATTTAGAAATGTCCTACATAATTTGTAAAGAAAACTTATGACATGATCATTAAATATAAATATATATATATATATATATATATATATATATATATATATTCATATAAATATGTTTATTTCATGCACCCCCATGTACTCGGTACATATTCCATGGTACTGACCCACATGTTCTCATGTGGGCCACATCTTCCCTATAATGTAGGTTCACGTGCTCATTCCCAGGTTTGATCGTGATTATCCGAGCACGTTGATCTACATCCTCTGCAGTGGTGAGTCCTCATGGTCTGAGGACTAGTTATTCAGATTTCCTCATTTACTTTGAGTCGTTCTATTTATTTCCTGAGTTTGGGTTAGTTGGGGTTCGTCCCAATGGCTCATGGATATACAGTTTAGTAGAGGCTTGTCAGACTAGATGGATAGATTGATCAGATTTGTCAGAGATGTCATATTTTGTTACTTTCCATATTTCATTCGTATTGCATTATGATATTTTGGAGGATGTTTAGATGTTTTGATTATGATGACTTTGATTATAAGTGTTGAATGGTAGAAAAATGGCTAAAAAGGTTAGTTTTAGCTACTTGTAGCCTTAAGCACCATGTGACACCTCGGGGCCTATTTTCGGGGCGTTACACAAACATAGCATGTGCAATTAGTAAATTTAGTTGGTACACGAGTAATCCCAACAAAACTCATTGGATGGCAATGAAAAGAGTTTTGGGGTATCTTAAATACACTCAAAACTATGCTTTGCATTATAATAAATATCCTGCGGTACTTGAAGGATATAGTGATGCAAATTACATCACCGGATCGAACAAAGCAAAATCCACAAGTGGATATGTATTTACTATCAGTGGAGGAGCAGTTTCTTGGTAATCATCCAAACAGACTTGTATCGCTCGGTCTACAATGGAATCTGAATTTATCGCATTAGAGAAAGCCAGTGAAGAAGCAGAATGGCTTCGGAATTTATTGAAAGATATTTCGTATTGGCCCAAGCCAGTGGCACCAGTATGTATACACTGTGATAGCCAAGCGGCAATAGGTAGGGCAGGGAGCATGATGTACAACGGTAAACTCATCACATACGACAGAGACATAATACTGTTTGGGAACTTCTCTCTATTGGAATTATCACTATTGACTATGTAAAGTCAAAGAATAATGTGTCGGATCCACTTACAAAAGGCCTATCTAGAGAAGGAGTGGAAAGAACACACAAGGGAATGGGTTTAAGGCCAAGAACGAGTTAGCATGGTGGTAACTCTACCTAGCAGACTGGAGATCCCAAGAGCTAGGTTCAAGGAGATTAAACAAAGTTGTGTCTGACAGGTTCAACATTATCAATTACCCAACCCATTCTCATGATGTAGACAATGTATAGTAAACTAGGATAACACTTAAGGTGAAAAGTCTTTTAATGATTATCTAAATTTTGTAGATTTTACCAAATAAATTAATCTACCAGATTGAACATTTAGAAATCACCTATGCGAGGGAGAAGTGGAAGCCGCTTCGAAGAGAATGTTAGTAAAGTTTTATTCTCTAAGCTCTCATGAAATCGGGACGTGTTCATGGCTGAAAAGAATAAAACTATGAGAACCGTAAATGGTAAAAGGCTGGTTGTGTGACATGTATTGTCTAGGTGTACATTAAATCTCGACGGTTCAAAGTTATCAAATCTACCGATTGACCGAGCGCATCCGATACATGTTCCGTACGGAAAGTTCAAAGGAAAATCCATTTATCCAAATGTCATCAGTCTTTGCTTGATGATCACATACTTGTCCATAAATATTTTATGAAAAATAGACATTCCCCATTCATATGGTGGATTGTTGGGTTCATAGTATATGAAAGAAGTGTGAATAGAAAAATAGAGAAAAAAATGGTGGAGGGGAAGGAGACACTAAAATGGAAAGTCTACTCCCAAATTAGAAAGTTTTCTCTTTCTCCCACATTGGTGGAAGAAGAAAACTTGAAAGTATTTATAATCAAGAACACTTACTCCACATGGCAAGTAAGGCAAGAAATAATAGATGCCTCGAGCCGTCGTTGTCGTCGTTCGCTCGGCTTGGCTTCGGATTTAAATTTGGATTTTTCAAATGATCGATCGATGAGATCTATCTTTTTGGACAAACTTTATTTGAATTCCAAAGAATGCCAAGGAAAAATGCAGTAAAAATTTTCTGCAGTGTTTCGGACCTCCATTTATAGATACATGCAGTAACAGTTGCACAATTTCAAGTGAACTGATGCATTCTTTTTGAACTGGTGCTTCAGAAATGATACATTGTTCTGAACTAAGGCTATAGAAGGTTACATGGTTCGAAATGATTCTTCAGAAGGATGTAATCCTTCAATAAAGTGACACACTGATTCATGAAATGAGATTACTATTCAAGAAAAGATGCAATCTTTGATGAATATACATGAACTTACAGCAAAGGTGTAACCTTTGGAGTGAACCATTGCCTCTTTTTAGAAGAGGAGTGTTATGTCTGTATAAACCTACTTTCATCTACAAGTTTTGATACGAAATTTCAAAATAAAAAATACTCTGCTTGTCTTCAAAAATTCTGTGTGATCATTCAAATTGTTGAGTGCATTCGATGAGTCCAAATATTTAAGGTACCACTATATTTGGATTGAAGGCCATTTTATCCTGGAAGAAGAAATTCCATAATGTAACGCCCCGTAAAAGTCATGCATGTATTAGGCTGTAATTTCTGAGCTTTAGACTTAAGTTTTAAATTCTTCTAAGTGTTGAAATGACTTAGACTCATTCTTAGCTGGCAACCTTCGGGATACAACTTCTCGACCTTCCCGACCTTCATTTTTAGATTTTTTTGTTGTGTTACGATGGGGAAAGGTTGTAGTACATCTCGGAGAAAATTCAGAATTTTTGGATGAGCCTAAGGCCTCGTTTGGATTTTGATCCAGTGGCAGCGCGCGATTAGCCCGCGCCGCCTGCTGGATCGCGCCCGGCCAAAATGTTCAGTCCATCCGGATCTTAATGGCATTTCCGTAAATACTCATTCTCCTATCAACTTAAACACGGGATTAAATCCCTAAAGAGCCAAAATATCATTATATTCTTCAAATTTGCTCAAGAACTCTCCCTAGGGTTTCAACATTTAAAACCCAAGCAACTCAAGATTTAACCGCGGGTTCGTGAAACAAATTACAGATTTGGAATCCTCTCAACGTAGGCTTCGATAGACACCCAAAATTCGTGGAGAACAAGGTACGCGGGGTTTTTCCTAAATTCTCATGGGCATAGAAAAATCATGTTTTAGAATAGGATTTTAAATTATGTATATATATTTATGTATAAGATGTTTTAACATCATTGTTTTGGTATTTTGACCATTTCCAAAGTGATTTGACAGTTTATATACATATATGAATGAATGTGTTTCAATTTTGAATACATGAACTTGCTAAAGACATTTGACCACCAGGTGTTTGATGAAATTTCTGCATGAATTGAACTTTAAGTTTCGAAATATGAAATCCTTTACATCAGCTACATGTTTTGGTGGTCTAAACTATATTTTGAATGAAAGCTCTTGCTTAATACATTATGGCTCAGAAAGATCATGACTTGCAATGTCTTGGTATGACGATACCAATTCAGACTCATGCCATATCAGACTCAGACTAACAGACATTTCGGACTTTCATGATTTTAGACATTCACAATGTTGCATGTACAGAAAAGGTTAAAAATGGGCATACAGAGATGTTAGGTGGTTCCCCGAAGAGGGCTTGAGTTCAAGCGACTCATTGCCTAAAACCGTGGTTTGCCGACCCGGGTATACTATTATGCGCTGACTTAAATGTCCTGTGGCGTATCAGACTCAGACACTCCAACCCTTGCGGCACACTTGGGTTGGGGGCTTCCCCGCCGAGTCAATGGCGGATTTCATACAGCCCGTGGAATATCAGACTTGTAGGGGAATACCACCTAACTCAGAAGTAAAACACAGATCATGATTTGAAATGAACCGACAGGTTTCATGTTTTCAGAAAGTGCCCATGTATTTTTCAGAAACAGTTTTATACATGATGTCTTGATGAAAAATTGCTTTCACTTAATATGTATATATATATATATATGTATGTTCCATTATACTATTTTTGGATTGCTTCGCGTGCCAGTACTTTTGTGCTGACCCCCCCCCCCCTCCATCCAGGTTCTGAAGCACAGTCTAGGGGTCCAGCTACTCAGTAGACATTCTCGGATTTGCAGACTTGATCTCACAGTGGTGAGCCTTCAATTATTCGGAAGGCCTAATTATGTCAGACATTATCTTATTTATTATGTTTTTGGTTTACTGGGGGCCTTGTCCCAGTTTCTTTTCAGACAGATGTTTGTGTTCTTAGTAGAGATTTCACAGACTGATGTCAGATAGTATTATTCAGAAATGTTGCAGAACTTGACCATGTTTTCCGTACTCAGTTTCAATTCAGCATTTTATTATGATCACGAATGTTGTGCATGATAACCAGATAGAGAATGGGTGTTCCGGGCCTTCATGGTTCGGGATGCTCGTCACAACTAGGGCCTAGACTCGGGTCGTGACACATAACCTCGGGTACAGTGAGGGGAATTGTTTCCTTAAGGAAACTCCGTGAATTCGGACGACTTGGCCTTATTCATTTCTATTTCATCTATTTTCTAGAAAAAATAAAATACACCTCTTGGAAAGGTCATTTTGATGTTGTGTTGAGGGTATTTGATATACTTCATTATATTCTTGTTTATACTTGAACTCTAGTTGAAGTTGTTGTTCTGCATATACAAATTCTGCGTACCCGTAGAAGGAAATAACAATCTTAAGGAAACAAATTTCAGTATCTGTATAGCTTATTTTTGGAGATTAAAGTTTTAACTTTCTACTCCACCTGAACTTAGCTAGTAATTTGAAGTCATAAAAACTTCATCACAAATTAAAGATCATTCAGTTGACAATTGGAAGTCATAAAAACTAAGAAAAGTTTAAAGTTGCTTAACTTTATAAGTAGTATTCTGAAAATACTAAGTATTTTTTGTCTTGTGGTGACAGGAAAAATGACAAGAGATAGTCAAATGCAAGATGTGGCAACATCTTTGGGGGTAACTAATATTGCCACATCAAGTCGCACAAATGCCCTACCAACAATGGCACCGGCGGAGAAGCCCAAAAAATTTTCGAGCATTGACTTCAAGCGGTGGCAATAAAAGATGTTTTTTATCTCACCACTTTATGTTTGCAACAGTTCACTAGCGAAGACGCTCCTGAGGTACCCGAGGGAACCTCGGACAAAGACCGCTTCGTTATTGTAGAAACTTGGAAACATTCGGACTTTCTTTGTAGGAATTATATTCTGAGTGGTCTCCAAGACGACCTCTACAATGTTTATAGTGGAACCAAGACATCAAAGGAACTATAGGGGGTACTTGAACGAAAATATAAGACGGAGGTTGCGGGAATTAAGAAATTCCTTGGTGCACGGTTCCTGGACTTCAAAATGATAGATAGCAAATCTGTTGTCTCTCAAGTACAAGAGTTACAAGTCATCATACATGATCTCCTAGCAGAAGGTATATCTTTGAAAAACACCTTAGTTGAACAAATTAAAAATGTTCTTAATACTCACATAAACTGTTTTGTAGGTTTAATTGTGAATGATACTTTCCAAGTAGCAACAATAGTTTAGAAGCTACAACGTTTGTGCAAAGACTTCAAAAACTACTTAAAGCATAAATACAAAGAGATGACTGTTGAAGATCTTATTGTCCAATTTCGTATTGAAGAGGATAATAAAGCTGCCGAAAGAAGGTCAAAGGAGAATTCTACAATTAATGGAGGACATATTGTAGAAGATGACCAGAACAATTCCAAGAAAAGGAAGAAAGCTGAAAGGAAGCAATTAACCCAAGAAAAAGTTCAAGGAAAAATGCTTCAACTGTGGCAAGATTGGCCACAAGTCCATAGATTATCATTCCCCAAAGAAAGGCAAGAAGAAGGATCAAGCAAATATGATTAAATCCAACAAAGAATGCGATGATCAGTGTACTATGTTTTCAGAATGCAACTTGACAGGGAATCCTCAAAAGTGATACATGATGTCTAACATGTCACTGCTCAAACTAAAAAAGCACTAAATTCAAGAATAAAATGGCCAAGATAAAAAACTGAAAACCACTGAGCATTGAAAGTTCAGGTGACAAAACTCGGGATTGAAAATCCAGTAGAAGCTAAAAAAGAAAAAGTGATACATGATGTCTAGCATGTCATTTCTCAAACTAAAAAGCACTACATTTAATACTAAAACGGCCAAGATAAATAACTAAAAGCACTAAGCATTGAAAGTTCACATGAAAAACCTCAGGATTGAATATGCATTGAAAACTAAACAAGGAAAAGTAATACATGATGTCTAGCGTGTCATTGGTCAAGCTAAAAATGCACTAAATTCAATACAAAACGGCCCTGACAAAAAAACTGAAAGGCACTTAGCTTTGAAAGTTCACGTGCAAACCTCAGGACTCAATATGCATTGAAAATTGAAAAAGAAAAATTGATACATGATGTCTAGCATGTCGTTGTTCAAACTAAAAAAGTACTAAATTCAACACTAAAACACCACGATAATTAATGAAAAGCACTAAGCATTGAAACTTCATGTGACAAATGATGGAAAATATGCATCGGAAAGTAACAAAGGAAAAGTGATACATGATGTCTATCATGTCGTTACTCAAACTAAAAAAGCACTAAATTCAAGACTTAAATGGTCAATACAAAAACCCGAAATGCACCATGCATTGAGAGTTCATGTGCAAACCTCAGAACTGAATATGCGTTGGAAAATAATAAAGATAAAGTGATACATGATGTCTAGAGTGTCGTTACTCAAATTAAAAAAGCACTAAATTCAAGACAGAAATGACCAAAATTGAAATAAAATAATAAAATTAGCAATTGTAAAACTAGGTGACATATTAAAAGACTTAAACTCTATTGGATTCTTCCCTTTTTACCTTCATATACCCTTCACATTCTGTAATAGATTATGGGTCATGTCGGAGACACCATTTCGTATGATCTTACGACCTCAAAAAGATGTCTTTCGATGACGTGCCCTTTAACTTTGTCTTTTTGCTCGACATCCAGAACTCCCACTTGGAGTAATCCGAATTTTATCCCCATTCCACTATTCCTGAAATAGGAACCAAGAAATAATAAAATTGTTGAACCACTCAATGTGACATCTTATGTCATAATTTATTGTAGAAGGAAAAATCTGCTAAAAAAATTTAGGAACTAATTAAGACAAAAATTATAGCAAGTCTAATTTATAATGTTATTTAATCCACTTTAATGAATAATGATAAAAGATAACATGAATAAAAAAAATCATTGTCCATTTCTACTAAAAATATAACAAGTTCATTTAATTATTCTAAACACTTATTCTTAAATAAAATGAACAGTAATGAAATTGTTAGTGGAAATATAAAATATAGTGCTAACATTAGTTGCACTATTTTCTAGGCATTTATCGTATACAACACCCAAAAGAAAAAGTTAAGAATCCTCTTTTTTTTATCATTATTGACAGAGAAAAAAATGCACAGTTCATCTTCATCTTTATTTATCTTCTTCAAGAAACAACCTTCCATAGACCTTCTTCATCTTCTTCTTACTAATGTTTTTTTAAAACACAATTTCTTTCACTGGTCAATGGAGAAACGAAAAAGAATATCATATTTGAAGCGTACTTATAGCACGGCTCATCATAAATAATGAGTTAGATATTTCAATTTACATCGGTTTCATATTCCCCAATCTTGTTCTAGACATCTTTGTTCTCTAACAGGTATGTACATAATTCTTAATGATTAATTTTAAGAATTTTCACACTGATTTAAAAATATATAATAAAAAATCAGCGATTTATATTAAGAAATTACTATTCAGGAACATTTAAACCTATCTCTGATGCCATTGATAGAAAATTACTGAGCTAAAAAGTGTGTACCTTGATATTTTTACAGCGAATGAATTGATTTTACTATAGAAAGAATTTGCCCCAAGTCTGCTTTGAATATCTTGGAATCAAATTATGATTATTACAAACTAAATGACCTTTTTCTTGGTGTTATTGTTAATTGGAAAGTCAAATTTTGTGTTGCCAAAACACTGATACAAGTTGTCTCTTTTTATCTTCCGTCATTTCCTGATAAAGAAGCACCATAATATATAGTGGAATCTTATACAGTTTTGGAGGTTACATTGTAATCGTTCCCCCCAATTTTTGAAATGAGACTATCCGTTAGTCTCAATTATTTCAAACTTAGAAACGGGTCAGGTCGTCGGGTCGGGTCAGTACACATGGGCGACCCATGACCCTAAAAATCTAACAATTTATAATAAAGATTAAAATAACAATATTAATTTTGTGTATTCCTTAATTCTCAACATGATCTTCACTTCTTACTAGAAATAAATTTACAGTGTATCATGTTCTTTGTTTATTTGCCTTATGATCCTTTCAAAATAAACAAGATTGTTGACTCTATTCTTGAGTACATACATGTACCTACTGCTCTTCATGAATCCTATTAGTCATTTGGTAGGATGGATAAAAAATAATAATTCAATTCGAAAATAAAAAATTATCTTATCTAGCCTTTGATTAGGGGAATTAATTAATTCTAAAATTATTTATCCCATCAATCTGTACTATAATAGTGAGATAAGTTTTATTTCTATGATGAATAACTTTGAATATCTCATCCCCTTATCAAATAACCCGTTAGTACTTTATAATCTTCTCCATTAAATTATATTCTTCTTTTGAAATCTACTTTTTCTTGTAAAGTTATATTTTCTATGAGCCATAAATTAATAAGGAAAAGAATATAATGGTTTATTGTTATTAATTACAGGGATCATGATTTTTTCCAGTTTCAAATATGTTCGGAGATGTTTGCTTGTCCATGTTTTCAGAAGGTGAATTTCAAAAGAAGAATGTGATAAAACTTTAAAAATGGTGAAAGCCAACCTTGCTAAAAAGCTGACAGTTGTGGAGCTTGAATAGAACGCTAAAAATCCTTTATGAAGACATCATAAAGTATAGGATTTCTTGAGTACTGGAATTGTAGAAGAACCTCATTAATAATGCAAATGAGAAAGGATGGAGACATAAAGTTTTATTACATCTAGGGCTTAAGCCTCTGTCTAAGGACGAGAGTTATGTCAATAAGATACACCAATGTTTAGACGAGGCAAACCCTACAAAGAAGAGTATTCTTGGAATGATTCTTACAGAAGTAGAGCTAGAACCTCAGGCTGAAGATGATGATGAGCAGGTTTCTTCGGACGATAGAGATTTCAGTAATGGAGAATATCAGAAAAAAAGGTTGAAAAAGAAAAGATGTACACAACTGAAAACAAAGAAGCAAGGAAGAGTCAATTCAAAGGAAAAAAAAAAACTATGTATGTCTGCCACTTTTTTTCGAAACAAGTTTCTAACTAAAACATCAAAAAGGATGCTTCTCTTTTTATCTGGATGACAATGTGTAACTATGTAATAAAGCATAGCATTTGTCATCCGTTTAAAAAGAGAAGCATCCTTTTTGATGTTCAGTGAGAAGCTTATTTTGAAAAAAAAAAAGTGGTAGACGTACAAATAATATTTTTTTCTTTGAATTGACTCTTCTTTGCTTCTTTGTTTTCTGTTGTGTACATCTTGTCTTCTAAAGCCATTTCTTTTGAGGTTCTCCACCACTGAAAACTCTATTGTCTGAAGAAACCTACTCATCCTCATCTTCAACCAAAGGTTCAAGCTCTACTTCTTCGAGAATCACTCCAAGAATATTTTTCTTTGTAGGGGTTGTACCGTCTAAGCATTGGTGCATCTGATTGACATCATTCTCATTCTTAGTTAGAGGCTCAAGCTCCAAATGCGAGAAAACTTGATATATCCATCTTTTCTCATTTGCATTATTAATGAGGTTCTACAACAATTCTAGCTGTTGAGTAATTCTATGTTTTGTGATGTTCTCATGAGGATTTTAGCCTTGTGTTCAAGCTCCACAACTGTAAGATTTTTAACAAGGACCGCTTGCACCTTTTCTTTTAGTTCATTGCATTCTTTCATTGATGTCTCACTATTTGAAAGCATGGTCAAGAAAACTTCTCTTGTCATATTGCATAAGAATGAAGCTGAAGATGAAACAGAGGACAAAAAGAAAAATTCGATGAATATGATATCTTTAATGACATCCCTGAAAGCAATGACGATTAGTTTTATTTTTCCACTGCCGATGCTATAATTAATATTACTATTAATATCATCGTTGTTGTTGCTTTTCTGTTGCCAACATAATTATTAATATAATCATCGTTGTTGTTATTTCATCATCATCATCATCATTAATATTGTTAATCATTACATTTTACGCAGCATTCCCAACATCATTATTATTATTATTATTATTATTATTATTATTATTATTATTATTATTATTATTATTATTATTATTATTATTATTATTATTATTATTATTGTTATTATTATTATGATTAATACTAGTAATAAATTATTAGAAAAACATCAGTGTCTAATTACATAACCAAATCCAACTTTAAAAAAATTAACAACCACCACATATCTGCAGATATACGGGTATCTTAAGATATACATGTTCTAACAAATCCTTACAAGTGTATCTTTAGATACACAGGTATCTCAAGACACACTTTTTTTCCATGTACAAAATGTGTATCTGAAAATACGTAGATACACAATCAGTTGATGTATGTGAGATACATGACAAATACGGTAATTTTTTAAAGTTATATTGCGCCTTGTAATAATGGTCTAAAGTTTCTACATTTTTAATTTGTCCTTTTTGTTGGATTCGAAATCAATAGGGCATCATGTCAAAACTAATAGTTACAAATCACGGCGATGATAATTCAATGACGAAAAAATTATACTAAAAACTTAATATTATTAATATGATTTGGTCAACTGACCTACATATTAAGAACTATAGCAAAAAGCATAAAATCTATTAGGAGAAAATCATCCCCTAAATAAGACTCTTTAAACGACTACATTATAGTTGCTCTTGTGTTATTGTATGAGAAATGATTGTAGAGAATAGTCGAAGAAAGGTGTAGTTGGAAAGATCTTCTGCTAGACCAAAATCTTTAACTAAGATCAGAAGATTCAACTAAGAAGAGGAAGTTATGAATGAGAAGCTTTGTTATTGAAGAATACTTACTGAATTTGATTGGTTACAAATCTCTAATGTCATCCCCTATTTATACTTATGTGTGGATGGTTCTAGAAAATCTTCTAGATAATTCTACAGGAAAAATTTAATGACCTTTATCTTTTACCACAACTCTAGAATATCTAGATAATTCTACAAGATACTTATTCAAGACACAATACTAGGACATTCTATAAGAACCTAGATATTTAATCACTCGACTATTCTAGAAACTTCACTAGAAAACTATGATATTCATTCTTTCAAAAAATTCACTTTAGATATTTTTCACACTCCCTTTAAAGTCATTTTTTCGAAGCTATCCCAAACTCATTGCAGAAGAACTTAAACAAAGCTTTGAACCATGCCTTGATAAAACTCTTAGCAATTTTTTTTCAACTCTTTTTTCTTCTTGAATGATGAAGATTTTCCATCATCGATTTATCCTTGCTAAGTTTTATGATGTTGTCTTCTCGAGCTCCCCATTTCTCTAAATTCCTCCACAACTTCATCATCTGGAGACACACATGTGATGAAAAAGTATCTGGATTACTATGCTAATAGTGACCGACGAACATGTTATTTAAGAATGATCTAGTATATAGTAATCTAATATGATCATATTTTGTTATGTGTATGATTGAAGGAAATATTTTGAAAATAGCAATTTTATGAAAAAAGAATAATTATTTATCTGACGAAATGGTAGATAAATTTAAAATACTTATTTTGTATGCACTTAAGGATATAAAAGTAGTAGATATAAGAAAAATCATATTAGAAAAAGCATTTGGTAAATATTATATGACTAGAATAAATTACATATCATGCCTACCTAACTACTCTTACAAATACTTACCATGATAAATTACATATATCTAGAATTTTGGAAAAAATATATGAGAAACATACAGTTAATAGAAAAACAGATGAAAGTAAATTTAGACAAATACATGGAAACTAAAGATATAAAATATATAGAACTTCTTAATGAAAATATGCAAGAACTACTTAGACTAAAACAAAAAACTGAAAAATATTATGAAAAAATATTTAATCAAGCTTAAATGACAAATGATATTAAAATACTTGTTTTATATATACTTAGAGATATAGAAATTATAGATATAAAAAAAATAATATGGGAAAAATTACAAGATTATGAAGAGGAAGAATTATTAAACAGTATAGAAAACTTACTTATATATTATGAACACCAATACTATTTAGATTCAGATGGATATTATACAGACTAAAAATGTCAGAATATATTAAGAAAATTAGAGAAAACCAAGAAGATCTACATAAAGAAATTGATTATAGAAAACAAATTAGAGAAATAATGGAAAATCTAATAGAAAAATTAAAATGGATAGACAAAACCTTGAAAAATTTAGAAAAAAACAAAGATAAAAGTTTAGATAGTTTAAAAAATTCATTAAGAAAAGAACAAGAAAAAATAGTTAGTAGTATTAATAACCTCAAACAAGATATTAAATATAGTACAAGTAGAATAGATTATTACACATTTACTTTATAAGAATAAAATGATAAACTACGAATATCTAAAATACTGGGAACAAGAAATGGAAGAAATAAAATTAACAGAAAACCTTATAAAAACGAATTTAATTGAATATTTTAAAACAAAAGATATAGAATATTTAAAATATCTTTAAAATAATATGAAAAACTTATAAAAACTAAGAGAAAAAGCTAAAGAATATTATAGCAAAGAATTTAATCAACTACCATTTAATCACCCCTCAAAATATGAATATCAGTAAAATTGAATATATTAATAAAATATATGAAAATAAAAAATACAAGAACGAAGAAAAACAGTTAATGAATATTACTACAAAGTATTTAATAATTACATAAATTAATGGATACATCTTACGAAAAGAATAAATCATTCAAAGAAATCAAAACCCAACTATATAGTTTATACCAAGAATACAAGAGATTACATAGTACTAACGAGGATCCTAGAACACTAGATAATTTAATTACGATAATATCTAATTTAGAATATGAATTAATAAAACATCTTAAGTCAAGAAGATAAACATGAAAAATATTTCAATCGATAATATTCACAAAATACATTATATAAAAAATAAATACTTATTACTCAATAACTATTTATTTCCTAGTAAAGTTACCGCACTTAATCTGCACCCCCCTACAATTGGTATCAGAGCCTTGTTACTTAAAAAATACGGAAGTCGTATATATATATGGATTTATTTGATAAAACTAGATTTAGATACCAATTGTAGGGGGTGTGGATTAGGCGCCGTAACTTTACTAGGAAATAAATACTTATTACCCAATAACTATATATGGATTACCTAAAACTATATATTAAATATAGTTTTCGTATATATATGGTATTTATTACCTAAAACTATATATGGATTTACTTTTTGTATTTTTTTTCTACATCAGTGATTGACCTTGACATGGTAGATGATTGATCAGAGTCTTCAACATCCATTATATCTCCCTCAATATATTTTCCGAAAAGGTCACCACTACCATGTATAGTTTTGACACTACCTTGTCAGGTTCTATTGCAACATCTTTCACTCAAACTTTTGTTGTCAATTTCAGGATCTGCTTCTTTGAATTCCTTGATAGAAGCTACCACATCTTCAGTGTCATCTTGCTTTTTATCAGTGCCTTCCTTCTCCACATGATTGAACCACCTGATAATTAAGTGTGAGGCATGTCTCTAGTTTTTCCTTTAATGTCCCTCTTGTCAGCTTCAAGAGCATTTCCTTCCCTTTCTTTACCAAATGCACCAGCCAACTATTTGCATAGTAACTCTTATGGTGATAACAAATTTTTAAATTCCACAAAGTATGGTTGTTGAGCCCATCCTTAAATCAATGACACAAAGGAAATATATTTTGGCTTCAAATCATGAATAATATTTCTTCTTATTCGTGCTTCAGAGATAGCCTCATCCGAATTTAATAAAGAAATCTTGAAACATAAATTCTTAATTCTTATGAAATACTTGGCAATATAAAGATTACCTTGGGTGGTGTCAGCTAATTCATTCTCCAACATCTGTAGATGGGCTTCATTCTTCTTGTTGAATAAATGATCAAAGGTTCTCCATATTTCATGGGATAATTTGCACCTTATAATATGATCGAATAAACTGGAGGAGATGGTTCTCTTCAAGATGAACTCCACCTTTGCATTAGTCTACTTCTACTTCTTATATGCACCATCATTTTTGGGTCCGTCCATCGGAGGACTTGTGTTACTTTTGTTGACAATATCCCACAAGTCCTCGCTCACAAGGTATGATTCCATATAATCTTCCATACCCATACCTTGTAATTGGACTAATTTAACAACTCCATTCCCAGTCCATTACCACGACCGCTAAAATTCATAGACAGAAACAAGTTGAATCTATCACTAACCCGACCTTGAAAAATATTCAGAAGTCAATGTGTGGTATGGCTCTGATACCATGTAGAGAATAGCAGAAGAAAGGTGTAGTTGGAGAGACCTTCTACTAGCCCAAAATCATTAACTAAGATCGAAAGATTCAATTAAGAAGAGAAAGCTATGAAAAAGAAGCTTTGTTGGTGAAGAAGATTTCTTGAATTGGATTGGTTACAAATCCCTAGTGTCATCCCCTATTTATACTTGTGTGGGGATGGTTCTAGAAAATCTTCTAGATAATTCTACGAGAAAAATCTAATGACCTTTATCTTCTACCACAACTCTAGAATAGCTTGATAATTCTACAAGATACTTATTCAAGACACAACGCTAGGACATTCTTCAAGAACCTATGATATTTAATCACTAGACTATTCTAGAAACTTCACTAGAAAATTGTGATATTCATTCTTCCAAAAAATTCACTTTAGATATTTTTCACAGAGGTATCTTCAATATATAGAGGTATAAAACATTTATTTCACGAAAGAGGCTAGTCAAATATGAAAAAAAATTATATCTTCTTTTCAAATTTCAATAAAAATAAAAGCAATTATGGTAATACTTTTACTTTCCTTAATAGTAAATTAAAATTCAATTTTGGTAAGAACATCATGGAAAAAATCCTAACAAATCTTTCCTTTTTGACTTGATTTTCTTGAAAAAACTTGATTCACTTTTTTCATGCATAATCTTAGTTCTTCACATAATCTTCATATATCACTGTTGCTTACCATGAGTAAAAGTTGATATGGGCTAAAAATTGAAGCCTTAAGTATTAAATATAAAAGCATTAGTTAATACTATTGGAGTCTTATAATATAAGTGAACAAGACTGAAAGTAAAGTCCTATGCATTGAAAATGAACAGTGATTAAAATGGAGCTCGTACTCTAAAAGCATATATGCATAGTATTATGTAACGACCTGCAATTTGGGCTAGAACGTAAACTGTCCTTCCTACGCGTAGATATTCCAAAAGCCATAAATCTAATGCAAATATAGTGTGTTAATCATTTATGAAGTGTGAGAATCTATTTGGGTATGAGTTGAGATCATAGAGGTCCCTTAACTCAAGGACTAGTTGAAAGTTTTCCTATCGTTCAAGTTTTAGTGTGCATCAAAACTTGGATAAAACTCAATCGACCATAACTCCTTGTATATGACAAACTGGATGTCCTACTTTATATCAAATGAAAGTTCATTGAGTCATCTTTCTAACGCCACTAATTTTTCCAAAAACCAATATAGGAGCAAAAGGTTATACCCATTTTACTCCAGCATATCAGCCTAGCAACTGAGTGATGACAATTCTGATGGCTTGTCACAAATCCGATGACTTATCAGAATATGTCGTCAGCCTTAAGTAGAAACCCATCAATTTCAGCTCCAAGGTGATGATAAAAGCTGATGGATTATCACAGATCTGACAGCATGTCAGCCTTGGACGTCAGCTGACAATTTCAGCAACTGGGAAGTGATTTTGTAGGTGTATTTTGGCCTTTCCCTCACTCCAAAAACCTTTCAGTCGAATTAAATCATCCCTTAAGTGTTATTAATCAATCATTATCAGTTTTACAACATCAAAAACTTCCTTTTCACTCTCAAAATAAGATCAAATTAGGGTTTTCTCCAAGAACAAGAAATTCAAGAAAATCAAGCCTTAAGTTCAATATCTCCAACAAACAAATCAAGATCCGGGTTTCATGTATCAAGATCTAAGTTCCATCTTTCAGATCTTATAATTTAAGGTATGTGGGGTTTATCCTAAAAACTACATAAGCTTGGAAACTCTAGAACATGATTTAAAGATTTTCAAGCATGATTTTAGAAAGGGGTTTTGAAATACATAATTTTATTATACATTATGAATGTTTAAATACATTGTTGATTTGGCCCTTAGGCCTTTCCCCCTAAGTTGATTTACATGTATACGTATATGTATAAAATTTGAGGTTTAAGATTGTTTGAGAGCATAAATTATGGACTCCCTCTCTTGTGATAAATTAAAGATTTTGGTTTTGTAGGAAAAGAGTTAAAATGCATGTCTGTGATTATAAAAATGTTTTCTTAATGTCATAGTATTTGAATCATTGATTTAGAATTATTGAGAAGGCGTCTTGAGATAACTATGTTTGTGTTAAAGAGAAGAATTGCATGAGATAGAGACTTTGGACATGACCTCCATTGTTTGTTAAATTGTTGATAAAGAGAATTGCTTGCATGGTTTTACATGAATTTTAAAGCATGAGTTCCTTGAATAATTGTTGTTATGGTGGTCCTGAATTTCATGATTTGAAAATAGAGATATAAATTGCTATAAATGGCTTAGGGAATATAACTTGTAAGTCAATGGTATGACAATACCATATATGTATATATACCATGATCGAGTTAAATGATTTATTACTATATGATATGTTTATGAACTGTTTTCAATTGCTCTCATATATTTTGAATATAAATGATTATTTTGGATTTTCTCTGTGTACCAATACATCTGTATTGACCCCCTCCCCTACCTCTTAGGTTTTGAGGCTCAGTCAAGGGGTCCAGATAAACAGTAGATAATTCAAACAGCAGATCAGATTGTGTAGAGGGGTCCAGATAAACAGTAGATAATTCAGACAGCAGATCAGATTGTGTAGTGGTGAGCCTTCTCTATTCCAAAAGGCCTGTCCTTTCAGTTTATGTCATATATTGCAGTTTTGGACTACTGGGGGCCTTGTCCCAGTTTTCAGATAGTTTTCAGATTTTCATGTAGTAGAGATTTCGCAGACTATTCCTGATGTTGTTAGTGATTTTTGGATTTCATTCCTTATTGTTAAACTTAATCTAGAGTATGACCATGTTTCATATTAGATTGTAATTCTGCATTTTCTTTTGTTATATGAATGTTGTGAATGACTACCAGATAGAGTAGGATGCCCAGGAATTCATGGTTCGAGATGTCCATCACGGCCAGGCCCTAGTTTGGGTCGTGACAAACTTAGTATCAAAGCACCATTCATGATCCCAAGGTATCTGCAAGATCGTATCAGGTAGAGTCTTATTTATGGGTGTGTAGAGTCATACTTATAAGCAGGAGGTTACTAGGAGTTTATGAATGTTTCCCTCTTTGTAATTTATTACGTGCTTTTGAGTCTAATCGTTCCCCTAATCAAGTGATCTCTTGTATTTCAAAAAAAGGACAACCATGCCTCATCGTCACTCCAACAATCAGAATACTCGGGATAGTGAAGTTCGCCCCACCCATGGGATGCGAACTCATAACAGAGAACACACCCCAGAACCTGTTCCTACTCCAGGAGTACCTCCAGTCTCGACTAGTCCTTCTCAATCTCCATGAACAAATGTTAACCATCCTGAGTTTTCTCAGAGGAACATATCTAATGCAGAATTTAGATAGTCCATTCACATGCTTGCACAACTGGTAGCTGCACAGACTCATAGGTTGGAAGACACTGGGTCTGCATCTGTTACTTCTGAGGTTACTAGAGTGGGTCAGTTCATGAGAATGAACCCGCCCAATTTTTCTAGAACTAAAGTAGAAGAGGATCCACAGGAGTTTGTGGACGAAATGGAGAAGATTTTTAGGGTAATGCATGTAGACCAGGTGGAAGAGGTTGAATTGGCAGCATACCATCTTAAGTATATAGCGAACCAATGGTATAATGAGTGGGAGGATGCGAAGGGTGAGAGTGTTGATCCCACTATTTAGGGTGAGTTTGTGGAAGCCTTCCTTGATTGGTTCTTCCCTCTAGAGATGAGGGAAACCAAAGCTGAATAATTTATGAAACTCAAGTAAGGAAAGATGAGTATCCAGAAGTACATTATGAAGTTCAACCAACTAGTCTGTTATGCTCCTAAGATGGCAGGTAATATGAGAGACCGAATAAGGAAATTTGCATACGGCCTTTCAGATGACTTGGTACTTAAATGTTAGGTAGAAATGTTGAATAGGGACATGGAATTTTCCAGATTATCAGTCCACATGTAGCAAGTTGAGGATAAAAAGAAAAAGATCACTGAATCTAGGGAGAAGGATAGGCAGGCAAAAAGAGCCAAAATAGTGGACTAGAGCTACAGTCAGCAGCAGAGCAGTAATTGGGATAACAAATGGCAAAAGAGAAAGAATTGGGGTAATGCACAGTCTGCAGCTAGTGCTCTGGTGTCTAGACCCCAGCTGAGTAGCACACCTAGAATTTTCAGTCTAGTGTGTAGGGTGCGCCGTCGCAGGGAAGTGTAGTGCAGACCTCTCAGTCCTATCCGCGTTGTGGGAGATGTGGGAGAAATTATCTATAGAGATATCAATTTGGTACTGTGGTGTGTTATTCATGCGGCCAGCCAGACCATATCCAGAGAGATTTTCCGGCAGCAAGGAGTAATATTGGAGGAGCCAAGTCACATGCAAATTCTTCTGCACCACCACCACCTTAGAAGGGTGCCACTTCAGCCGCTGGAAATGGATGAATCTGATTGTGCACCTTGACCAACCGCTAGGAGGCAGAGGCCTCACCAGATATAGTTACCGGTATGTTACAAATCTTTTCTCATGATGTTTATGTGTTGCTTGATCCCGGGTCCACCTTATCCTATGTTACCTCTTATGTGGCTGTTAGTTTTGGGTTTGAGACCAATGTGATTTCTGAACCTTTCTCTATTTCCACTCTGGTGGGAAATTCTATTATAGCTAGAAAGGTGTATAGGGATTGTGTTATGACTGTTTATGGGTGGGATACTGTGTCAGACCTCATAGAGCTTGAGATAGTTGACTTTGATGCCATCTTAGGAATGGACTGGCTCCATTCATATTATGCCACACTAAATTGTAGGACCTGAAGAGTCACTTTTTCTTTTCGAAAAAAAACAGTTTTAGAATGGGAGGGGCATTCTTTAGTACCTAGAGGGAACATTATATCTTATCTCAAAGCTCGTAAACTTATCTCAAAAGGGTGTTTGTACCATCTTATCTAGGTTAAAGATTGTAATACCGAATGTCCTTCCTTTCAGTCTGTCCTAGTGGTAAATGAGTTCCCATAAGTCTTTCCAGATGGTCTCCCGAGAATATCACCTAATAGGGAGATAGACTTTTGCATTGATTTATTGCCAGATACCCATCCCATCTCTATTCTGCCATATAGAATGGCTCCAGTAGAGTTGAAAGAATTGAAAGAGCAGCTAGCAGATATTCTAGATAAAGGTTTTATCTATCTTAGAATCTCCCTGGGGTGCACCTGTACTTTTCGTGTGAAAGAAAGATAGTTCCCTTCGTATGTGCATAGATTACCTCCAGTTGAATAAGGTCAAGATTAAAAATAAATATCCTCTTCCTAGGATTTATGATCTTTTTTACCAGCTTAAGGGTGCTAAATATTTTTCAAAGATAGGCCTTCGTTCGGGATATCATTAGTTGAAGGTTAGGGAGTCAGATATTCCCAAAATAGCTTTCCAAACCAGATACGGTCATTATGAATTCTTAGTCATGTCCTTCGGGTTGACTAACACCCCTGCAGCCTTCATGGATCTAATGAATAGGGTCTTCTATCAGTTTTTGGATCTGTTTGTCGTAGTATTCATTGATGACATCTTGGTTTATTCTAAGAGTTAGGAGGACCATGCCAATCACCTCCGAATTATTCTTCAGACTCTCGGAGATCATAAGTTGTATGCAAAATTCTCCAAATGTGAATTCTAGCTAAGTGCTATTTCTTTCTTGGGGTATATTATGTCTAGTGATGGGATTAGGGTGGATCCCCAGAAGGTTAAGGCAGTGAGAAAATGGCCTAGACCCATGAATCGAACTGACATTCGGAGCTTCTTGGGTTTGGCAGGGTTTTACAGAAGATTTGTAAAAAGCTTTTCTTCCATAGCTGCTCCACTTACTAAGTTGACCCAGAAAAAGGTGAATTTTGTGTGGTCTGACTCCTCCATGAATAGTTTTGAGAAGTTGAAAGACAAATTGACTACAACACCTGTTCTGACTCTTCTGAAATGAATAGAGGGTTTTGTTGTGTACTGTGATACGTCCCGTGTAGGACTTGGGTGTGTACTTATGCAGCATGGTAAGGTGGTGGCTTATGCATCTAGGCAGTTGAAGGTGCATGAGCGGAATTACCCCACTCATGACTTGGAGTTAGCAGCTGTGGTGTTTGCACTTAGAATATGGAGGCATTATTTTTATGGGGTACATGTTGATATTTTCACTGACCATAAGAGTTTACAGTATTTTTTCTCGCAGAAAGAATTGAACCTCAGGCAAAGGCGCTGGATGGAATTTCTAAAGGATTATGATATGAGCATGCACTATCATCTGGGTAAGGCAAATATGGTAGCCGATGCCCTTAGCAGGTTGTCAATGGGCAACCTTTCTCATGTTGAACAAAGGAAAAGAGAGATGGTTAAGGATATTCACCCACTAGCAAATCTTAGAATGTGACTCTTAGATTTTAAAAATGGAGGGGTAGTTGTTCACGAGATAGATAAATCATCCCTTTGTGTAGAAGTTAAAGAGATTTAGATCGAAGATCCCATCTTGATGCAGATCAAAAAAGATGTAGGTCAACAGAAGGTGATGTCCTTTGAAATTAGTGGTGATGGTATTTTGAGATATCAGGGTAGATTGTGTGTGCCATATGTAGATGGTCTACGGAAGAGAATCCTTGATGAAGCTCAAACTTAGAGGTATGTTTTTCACCAAGGCTCTACCAAGATGTATCGTGATCTGAAATCCATTTATTAGTGGAATAATATGAAGCGCGATGTGGCTAACTATGTTGCCAAGTGTTTGAAATGTCAACAAGTTAAAGTAGAGCATATGAGGCCTGGTGGTACTTCCCAAGAATATATTTACCTTTATGGAAATGGGAAATGATCAATATAGATTTCATTACGGGACTTCCGAGGTCCCGAAATCAGTATAATTCTATTTTGGTAATTTTTGATCGACTGACTAAGTCAGCTCACTTTCTGCCTGTGAGGACCAACTTTTTAGAAGATGATTATGCCAAGCTATACATTGAGGAGATAGTTTATTTGCATGGAGCACCTATATCCATCTTATCTAAAAGAGCTACGCAATTCTCTTCACAGTTTTGGAGGTCTTTTCAGAGGGGTTTAGGTACCCAAGTGAACCTAAGTACTGCTTTCCACCCTCATACTGATGGGCAAGTTAAGCGAACCATTCAGACCCATGAGGATATGTTGAGGGCTTATGTAATTGACTTCAAAGGTAGCTGGGTAGATCACTTGCCATTGATAGAGTTTTGTTACAATAATAGCTACCATGTCAGTATTAAGATGGCCCCTTTTGAAGAATTGTATGGAAGAAGAAGGAGGTCGCCTATAGGATGGTAGGAAGTAAGTGAGACGCAGTTGTTTGGGCCAGATCTTGTTCATCAGGCGATGGAGGATGTAAAAACTCATTAGAGAACGGCTTAAAATAGCCCAGAGTTGACGGAAGTCCTATGCCGATGTTAGGAGAAGGGATTTAGAATGTGAAGTTGGTGAGTGGTGTTTCTCAAAGTCTCTCTTATTAAGGGAGCTATGTATTTTGGGAAGAAAGTTAAGTTGAGTCCTCGCTATATAGGGCCATACCAAATTTTGATAAGGATAGGTGCAGTTGCGTATGAGTGAGAGTTGCCTACAGATCTAGGTTTCGTCCATCCGGTATTTCATGTATCCATATTGAAGAAGTGTATAGGAGATCATTCCCTAGTGCTGCCTATAGAGGAAATCAAAATAACAGACTCTTTAGCATATGAAAAGGAACCTATTGCAATGTTAGATCGTCAAGTGAAGAAGTTGAGGAGTAAGGAGATAGCTTCAGTTAAGGTGATGTGAAGGAATCAAAAAGTAGAGGAGGCTACTTGGGAATGACATGGAAGATGATTTAGAAGGTAAAAATCCTATACTACTCCTTTTTCTTTCATTTAGCTCTTGAAATCGTGCTTGATATGTCCCGAGTCTTCATTCGGGGACGAATGATCCCAAGGGGGGATAATGTAATGACCCACAATTTGGGCTAGAATGTAAACCGTCTTTCCTACGCATAGATATTCCAAAAGCCATAAATCCAATGAAAATATAGTGTGTTAATCATTTATGTAGTATGTGAATATAGTTAGGCATGAGTCGAGATCATAAAGGTCCCTTAACTCAAGGACTAGTTGGAAGCTTTCCAATCGTTCAAGTTTTAGTGAGCGTCAAAACTTAGATCAACTTTAATCAATCATAAATACTCGTATATGAAGAACTGGGTGTCCTACTATTTATCAAATTAAAGGTCTTTGATTCCTCTTTCCAACGCCACCAATATTTCCAAAATCGGATATTGGAGAAAAACGTTATACCCATTTTACTCCAGCATATTAGTCTGGCAACTGAGTGAGGATAATTCTGATGGCTTGTCACAAATCTAATGACTTGTCAGAATATGTCGTCAACCTTAGGCAGAAATCCATCAATTTCAGCTCCTAGGTGACGACAAAAGTTGATGGCTTGTCACAGATCTGACGGCTTGTCAGCCTTGGTCGTCAGCTGAGAATTTCAGCAACTGGGAAGTAATTTAGTAGGGGTATTTTGATCTTTTCCTCACTCCAAAAATCATTCACACGAATTAAATCACCCCTTAAGTATTATTAATCAATCATTAACAGTTTTACAACATCAAAAACTTCCTCTTCACTCTCAAAATAAAATTAAATTAGGGTTTTCTCCAAGAACAAGAAATTCAAGAAAATCAAGCCTTAAGTTAAATATCTCCAAGAAACAAATCAAGATCCGGGTTTCATCTATCAAGATCTAGGTTTCATCTTTCAGATCTTATAATTTAAGGTACGTGGGGTTTATCCTAAAAACTACATGGGCTTGAAAACTCTAGAACATGATTTAAAGATTTTCAAGCATTATTTTAGAAAGGGGTTTTGAAAATACATAATTTTATTATGCATTATGAATGTTTAAATGCATTGTTGATTTGTCCCTTAGGCCTTTCCCCCTAAGTTGATTTACATGTATACGTATATGTATAAAATTTGAGGTTTAAGATTGTTTGAGAGCATAAGTTATGGACTCCCTCTCTTGTGATAAATTAAAGATTTTGGTTTTGTTGGAAAAGAGTTAAAATGCATATCTGTGATTTGAAAGATATTTTCTTAATGTCAAAGTATTTGAAACATTGATTTAGAATTATTGAGAGGGTGTCTTGAGATAACTATGTTTTGTGTTAAAGAGAAGAATTGCATGAGATAGAGACTTTGGATATGACCACCATTATTTATTAAATTGTTGATAAAGAGAATTTCTCGCATCGTTTTACATGAATTTTAAAGCATGAGTTCCTTGAACGAATTGCTGTTATGGTGGTCCTAAATTTCATGATTTGAAAATAGAGATATAAATTGCTATAAATGGCTCAGAGAATATGACTTGCAAGTCAATGGTATGACAATACCATATATGTGTATATTCCATGAAAGAGTTAAAGATTTCAGAGTATGTTTTTAGAGCATGCATATTTAAAGAACTAAAAATGGGCATAAAGAGGGTTAGGTGGTTACCCGAAGAAGGCATGAGTTCAAGTAACTCTTAGCCTGAAACCGTATTTGCCGATACGGGTAGATTATTATTGTACCCTGGCGACGGCCGTATGGCATAGTAGATTCAGAGACTTCAATCCTGGCGGCACACTTGGGTTGGGGGCTTGGCTGCCGAGTTAATGACAGATTTCATATAGCCCATGGGATTACAGATTATAGGGTACACAACCTAGCGCAAAAGTAAGACAAAGAGTGTCACAGATTTAAGATGTTTTCACAGTCTTTTAAAATACCCATGTGATTTCTTAATATATGATATGTTTATGAACTTCTTTAAATTTTTCTCATATATATTGAATATAAATGATTATTTTAGATTTGATTTGCGTACTAGTACATCTGTATTGACCCCCCCTCCCCAACCTCTCAGGTTCTGAGGCTCAGTTTAGGGGTCAAGATAAGTAGTAGATAATTCAGACAACAGATAAGATTGTGCAGTGGTGAGCGTTATCTATTCCAGAAGGCCTGTCCTTTCAGATAATGTCATCTATTATAGTTTTGGTCTACTAGAGACCTTGTCCCAGTTTTCAGAAAGTTGTCAGATTTTCATGTAGTTGAGATTTCGTAGACTGTTCCACATGTTGTTAGTGTTTTTCGGATTTCATTCGTTGTTGTTAAACTTAATTCAGAGTATGACCATATTTCCGTATTAGATCGTAATTCCGCATTTTCTTTTATTATATGAATGTTGTGCACGACTACCAGATAGAGTAGCACGCCCGGACCTTCATGGTTCGGGATGTCCGTCACGGCCAGTCCCTAGTTTGGGTCGTGACAAATTAATTGGTTCATTCTTGAGGGGGCGAAGTAAGCCGTAATATTTTGGTTCAGGCAAGTTAGAATAAAGCCAAGCATTCTTTTTTAACTTATGAATAGTGCAAGTAAATTTGATTGAAAATATGACCCTATTAAGCTCTACTACTAGTATATTATATTTATTTTTAAAATGAAACATTCACATATACGAGAATCCCAACTATGGCTGTCAAGTGGGTCGGGTCGGGCCAACCATAAATCGGCCCGTGTTATTTAACCGAGTTGAGGGCCGGGCCGGGGCCGGGTTGGGGTCTAAGTGGGTCGGGCCGATTCGGGTCCAACAGTAAAAAAATCAAAAACCACCCTAACCCAACCTACTTAATCCAACCCGGTCAAACCCACCTAAACCCGGTCAAACCCATTTAAAAAATCGGTCAAACCCGGTCAAAAATATTAAAAAAAAAAAACTTTTTTTCAATATACATTATATATACCCACCTATATACATTATAAATACGTTAAACAATATATATACACTATATATATAGTATATACTACATTAGAATTTAAAAAATATATACACAATTACACATATATACGCACCATCCAAATATATATGTACTACTTTACACTTTAAAATTTAAATAAAATATACTACAATATATATATATATATATATATATATATATATATATATATATACATATACACGTCTATAAAAGATCTATTCACATATATACACTCTAATCTATGTATATGTAATACTTTAAATGAAATATACTATAATATATAAACATTACAATATATATTTGTATAGTTATATACTAATTTATAAAACATATACACATGTATACGTTAAATATACACGTCTATAGAAGATCTATTCACATATATACGCTCTAATCTATCTATATGTAATACTTTAAATGAAATATACTATAATATATAAACATTACAATATATATTTGTATATTTATATACTAATTTATAAAACATATACACATGTATACGTTAAATATACACGTCTATAGAAGATCTATTCACATATATACACTCTATTCTATGTATATGTAATACTTTAAATCAAATATACTATAATATATATACATTACAATATATATTTGTACAGTTATATACTAATTTATGAAACATATACACATGTATACGTTAAATATACACGTCTATAGAAGATCTATTCACATATATACACTCTATTCTATGTATATGTAATACTTTAAATCAAATATACTATAATATATATACATTACAATATATCTTTGTACAGTTATATACTAATTTATGAAACATATACACATGTATACGTTAAATATACACGTCTATAGAAGATCTATTCACATATATACACTCTATTCTATGTATATGTAATACTTTAAATGAGATATACTACAATATATATACATTACAATATATATTTGTATAGTTATATACTAATTTATAAAATATATACACATGTATACGTTAAATATACACATCTATAGAAGATCCATTCACATATATACACTCTATTCTATGTATATGTAATACTTTAAATGGGATATACTATAGTATATATACATAACAATATATATTTGTATAGTTATATACTAATTTATAAAACATATACACATGTATATGTTAAATATACACGTCTATGGAAGATCTATTCACATATATACACTCTATTGTATGTATATGTAATACTTTAAATGAAATATACTACAATATATATACATTACAATATATATTTGTATAGTTATATACTAATTTATAAAATGTATACACATGTATACGTTAAATATATACATTTATAGAAGATCTATTCACATATATATACACTCTATTCTATGTATATGTAATACTTTAAATGGGATATACTACAGTATATATACATTACAATATATATTTGTATAGTTATATACTAATTTATAAAATATATACACATGTATACGTTAAATATACACGTCTATAGAAGATCTATTCACATATATACACTCTATTCTATGTATATGCAATACTTTAAATGAAATATACTATAATATATTTGTATAGTTATATACTAATTTGTAAAACATATACACTTGGATACGTTAAATATATACGTCTATAGAAGATATATACACGTCATTCAATATAGATGTACTAGTTTAAATAAAATATATACTACAATACATACATATATACTACAATATTTATATATATATATATATATATATATATATATATATATATATATATATATATTTATATACTAATTTATAAACCATATACATAGCGTATACATTAAATATACTCATCTATAGAAGATATATACACATATATATATACCATTCAATATATTCACTACTTTAAATAAAACATACACTACAATATATATATATATATATATATATATATATATATATATATATATATATATAGTTATATATAGTTATATACTAATTTATAAAACATATACACATGTATACGTTAAATATATACTACTTTATATTTAGAAGATATACACACACATATATAAATGCCATTCATTATATACACTACCTTAAATAAAAGTATAAAACATATGCTACTTAATATAATAAATTAATAATACTTGATAGTAAATTAATAATGTATTAAAACTAAGTTTTTAATTTCAGTTTGTGAAATTCTGAATTTTCTAAAAAAAAAAAAAAAAAAAACTTAACCGGGCCGGGCCGATTAACCGGCGGGCCCAAATCGGGTTGGGTCCGAGCCGGGTTAACCGGGCCCAAATCAAAAACCCAACCGGATCGGGACCCGGACCCCTAAAGCCCTTGGGCTTATCGGGATGGGTCAAACCGGGCCGGTTTAATTATGTGGGCCGGTTCGAGGCGGTTTTAACCGGCCCGTTTGACACCCTTAATCCCAACCTTGAGTCGGAGCCTTCATATTTGAATTTCGTTTTTATTTAGTTTTCTCCGTATATGTTTTTGTAATGTTTTGAGATAATAATAATAATATCACATAAAAGAAATTTTATGAAAATAATAATACCACATAAAAGTTGTATGCTTGGGTTATCTTTTAACCTAGTGTAGAAAGTTACTTGTCCTATTTTTATTAAAAATAATTAATAATTCTATAGATAATGTGTAAATTCCTTTACTTGGTAAAATTACGTACTCATTAAAACTCAATTAGTCATACCAACATAGGTTATGGTGTAGTGGTGGGACTACTCCACCCTAAACCGGAGGTTTCGGGTTCGAGCGCCATCCCAGAATGGGCCCTGCAGTGCATGATCCGGATTAGTCGATGCTCTAATGCGGTATCATCGAATTGGAATTGATTTTATTTTTGTTGGTCACAAATTCATAATATCATCCCTATTTATGCTTGTTTAGGGACGATCCCAGATGGTACAAATGTTCTAGGCCTCTTCCACAAATATCACCCTCAAATATCTAACACTCTAGAATATTATCTTTCCTAAATACAAATATCAAATAGATTATCTACCAATAATATCTAGATATTTCTTCAACATGATTTTCTTAAAAATTACACTAGAAATTCTAGAAGCTTCACTAGAAAATTTATGCTATCCAAAAAATCTAACTAACATTTTTCACGGTTCATTGAAAAGTACCGTGGTGTATATGTAGTGAAAATATGAACTATGATTTTTTGGAGTTTTCATGTCTTAGGATTTGTTGAATGGTATCATCCACATTCCGGCTATTGGAAGGTCCCTTACTTTCAGAATCACAATTGCCAGAGAAAGAAAAAGCCTATGCAGAAGGGGAAAGCTAAAACTTGAACTCCATGCTATAATCTACATGGATTACTTTTAAACAAGCAAACCACACCAATTAAAACCATGAACAATATGTTAGGCCTCTGTCATTCCATCAAACAAGTTGGTGGCCAATCTTTTTATGTGTTCAAGTAATGACGATATCCATATTTGCTAAAATGTGAAAGAGGTCCCTTGATATGTATTTTTTTTTTCATGTTATTGTTCCCTTGCATATTGGTCAATTATATTTTGGGGAGCATGAGATCCTTCCAAGATCAGTCATATTCGTGGATGCAGTTAAATAATTATAAAGTTTGAAGACACCGCCAGAATTTTTCAACTCACCTGCTGATGAGAATATCTGAAGTCGTCCATATTCAGTGGCCATAAATCTGCACTCCTGCTTAGTGCTGGAGGTGGTCTACCATCAGCACTAGCTGCAGCCTGTTCCTATAAATTTATAATCAAATGTAAGCATTAGATGCCTGTTTTAGCAAAGATCACTAAGGAGGCGCACATGCACACATATATATGTTGGTGATCATAAAATGGTTCAATGTTACATTGGAGTTGTACTGTTGCATTGGTTTCATTTTGCCTTGGAGATCACAGTTAGCTGTAACTTTGTTGGTTAGTTAGTTTCTCAATTAGATGGTTAGTTAGTGAGTGGAGTGAGCTCAATGAGCTGTCAATTACTTGGTTAGTTAGTGAGTGGAGTGAGCTCAATCAGTTGTGAAATAGAATGTTCCAGAAGGAGTTGGTTATTAGATATTTTGTATCACTTTCACAGCCTATATAAGGCACAACATCTCACAAATCTCAGATTGTAACACAAGTTTAAGAAGCAGTTACAATTGTTGATTCTTCTTCTCCTCTTCTCCTCTTCTGAGCTCCATCAATGGAGTCTTAGAAAGTATTTTTCACATGGTATCAAAGCACCGAGACTGGGTGTTTCTTCTTCATATCCACAATTGAAATTGAGCTCTACTCAGCTGATTGATCCTAGGGGAGTTGATATCTGTTCTGAATGATCTAATCGCAGAACCTTACATTAAGAAATGGCGCCAAAAATTGATCAAAATGATCCCATGTTCATTGGCTCTTCAGATATTACTGGAGCTGTGATTATTCCAATCAAATTGACTGGACCTGAGAACTATAGCATATGGAGCAGGTCAATGAATTATGCCTTGCTGGGAAAACAAAAGTATGGATTTGTTACAGGGTCATGTAAAAAGGAGACATACAGAGAAGAATTGCACAAGCAATGGGAGACGTGCAATGCTATTGTGTTGTCATGGCTAATGAATACTGTAAGTAAAGATCTTCTTAGTGGAATTGTGTATGCGACCAGTGCATATAATGTGTGGAATGACTTTCAAGAAAGATTTGATAAGGTAAATCGAATGCGAGTATATCAATTACATAGAGAAATCACCACATTATCATAAGGCACTGCTTCTATTTCTCAGTATTACACCAAATTGAAAACCTTATGGAATGAGTATGAAGTCGTTGTTCCTTCACATAGCTATAATTGTCCGAGATCGAAGGAATATATAGATCATTTATTAGAAATGAAGTTGATCGAGTTCCTCAGTGTCTTGAATGAATCCTATGACCAAGCTCGAAAGCAGATTTTGTTAAAACGGACTGCTCCTACCATAAACAAAGCATATGCCATGCTAATAGAGGATGAGACTTAGTATTCAGCTTGTATAGCTACTACAGTTGGGAAAACAGATCAAATTGCCATGAATGGGAATGGAAACTAAGGAAAAGAATCCTATAGCGGAAAGAAATGTGAATTCTGCAACCTCACTGGTCACACTAAAGAAAATTGCTATAAATTGATTGGGTATCCAGTAGATTGGAAGCAAAGGAAGAAAACTGGTACTTTTAGGAACATGCATAATCACATCACTTCTGATAATGGTGCAGGACATAGATATGGTAATCCTGGAGAAGGTATTGGAGGTAACTATGCAGCTAATACCGTTTCTAGTGATCACACTCATGTAGCATCAACTAGGAAATCATCCACAAACCATGAAGGCAATGACACCGTCTTTGCAAAGGGACAACCCTTTACCGAAGAAGAGTATAAACAGATCCTCACCTTGCTACACAAGGATACAACAGAGTTTAAGCAGGTCAACATGACAATTACCACAACTTGTTTGATGTCCCATACTGGTTTCACACCAAACTGGATAGTAGATTCTGATGCTTCTCACCATGTAACCTCTAATAGATGCATGTTTAGAAATGTTCAAAGCCTAACAAAATCACAAGACCAAGTTCACCTACCTACTGGAGATAAGGTGGAAGTAACTCACATTGGGAGATAAGATGTTTTTGGGAACCAAGCAATGGAAGATGTTCTGTCAGTACCAGATTTCAAGTTCAATTTTTTATTTGTGTCCAAACTCACAAAGGAACTAACTTGTTTTGTGTCCTTTTACCCTGACTTTTGTGTTTTCCAGGATCTCTTGAGTGGCAAGGTGAGGGGGATTGATAAGGAGAATAGAGGATTGTACATGATAAAAAATGCAGCTGGACTTAAGCAACTAGAAAGTTCAAGGCATCACTCAAAAGGGGCAGTAACTGCAAATGTGACATAATCTGATGTCAAGTTATGGCATTCCAGACTTGGACATCCTTCTTCTCAAGATCTAAAGCATCTCAACCTGATGGAATGCACTAATAATAGTGAGATGCATCATGACTGTCATATTTTTCCATTAGCTAAGCAAGTTAGACTACCATTTCCTATCAGTAATTCTAGAGCATCTACATTGTTTAACAATGTTCACATGGATCTTTAGGACCATATAAGGTTCCTACTATTGATAAGAAGCATTACTTCCTGACAGTTGTGGATGATCACAGTAGATTCGTTTGGATTTATCTACTGTAATTAAAGTCTAAGACTATTATTTCTATTAAAAATTTCTTATTAATGATCAAAACTCAATTTGAATCTTATGCTAAGATTGTGAGATCAGATAATGGTACTGAATTCTTTAATTCACAATGTACTAAATTGTTTCAACACCTTGGTATATTACAGCAAAGTAGTTGTTCATATACTTCACAGAAGAATGGCATTATAGAAACAAAGTATAGACATATTCTTGATATGGCTCGAGCTATCAGATTTCAGTCCAAACTCCCAATCAAATTTTAGGGATATTATGTTAAGGCTGTAGTGCATCTAATGAATAGACTACCATCATCAGTTCTAGATAACAAAACTCCTTATGAGTTGTTGTATCAGAAAAGACCTATGTTGTCACATCTCAGAGTTATCGGCTATCTTTGTCATGCATTCATCTTATCAAGGGGTGATAAATTCTCAGCAAGAGCTGCTTCTGTTGTTTTATTTAGATATTTGGAGTTGCAAAAGGGGTACATATTATGGGATATATACACAAGTAGGACCTCTGTGTCCAAGAATGTGTCCTTCAGGGAAGATGTTTTCCCTTTTGTTGATGTTGCACTTGGTGGTTCTTCCTCATTATCAACTTTGCATGGTTCTCATTTAGAAATATTACATGGTTCATGTCCAAATAATGACACAACCAATGTAAATCATGTTGATTATGCCTCTAAGACTGAAATACTAGAGGGAGGACAGAGCATCTTGGCTCCTATTGCAAGTGAAACATTACCCGGTGTAGATACACCAGATGAGGTTATACCTGCTATTTTGTCACCTTCTATAGAGTTATGTCCTCTCAAAAAAAATAGTAGGGTATCTAAATAACCATCCTGGTTAAAGGACTTCTCTACTAGCAATAAACCTCAGAGTAGTACCAGGTATCCTATGGCAAACTATCTAACATATGAACGTGTGGCTCCTCAGTATAAGTGTTATGTGAGCAAGCTTGCCAATCCAGTGGAACCTAGGCCCTTTAAGGAAGCAACCAAGGATGACAGATGGGTTACAACTATAAAGCAAGAGATCCAGGCTCTTGAAGATAATCAGACATAGTAAGTGGTTGATCTACCACCTGGTAAACATATAGTTAGCTCAAAATGGGTGTATAAAACTAAATACCAAGCAAATGGTGAAGTAGAAAGATACAAAGCAAGGTTAGTTGCAAAGGGATAGAGTCATCTGGAAGGCTTGGATTATCATGATACTTTTTCTCCAGTTGCAAAAATGGTAATTGTTGGATGTGTCATTGCTCTTGCTATTTCTAAAGGGTGGAATATGTTCCTAATGGATGTTTATATTACATTTCTCCAAGGAGATCTAGATGAAGAAGTATACATGGCTATGCTTAAAGGCTTAAAATGACCAGGAGAGATAAAATTTTGCAAGTTACTTAAGTCTCTTTATGGTTTAAAGCATGAGTCTATGAAATGGAACATCAAGCTGACCTCTACTCTATTAGATGATGGTTTCTATCAGAGTGCTCATGACTATTCATTATTCACTCTTAAGAAATATGATGGAATGGTAGTTATGTTGGTATATGTGGATGATTTACTCATCACTGGAAGCAATGATCAGTTAATTGATGATGTTAAACAGACTCTACATCAGAAATTTAAGTTGAAGAACCTAGGTCAACTTAAGTACTTCTTTGGGATTGAAGTATTGAGATCTGGTGTTGGTGTTATCTTGAATCAGAGAAAATACATCCTAGAGATAATAAATGACACAGGTCTTAATGGTACCAAGCCTACTCCTACTCCTTTGGAGTCCAACCTGAGGTTTAGTTTAACTGAATATGACAAAATAAATGGTCTTCCTGGAGATCCAGTCTTATATGACATCACTAGTTATCAAAAGATGGTTGGAAAACTGTTATATGCCACTATCACTAGATGATGAGAGGCGAATTTACACGCCTATAGTACTATATTTTACCCATATTTTAGCTAAGTTTTGAGGACAAATTATATAATTCATGCACTTTTAGTCCTTTTTCCTGTAAGTGAGCTAACAAACGTGATTAGCAAGTTTTCAGGTATAAATGATGCAGAATTCAGCATTTTATAGATAACTCGACGCCAAAGAAAGCTTCACTAAAGGAGGAAAGCAAAGCTTGGACGCCAAGGACTAAAAGTGATGCATGGAGAACTTGTCCCGGGCAAAAATAGCATTTCTAAAGACTTGGGGGATCAGCAGTAACTTAGTAGGATTAGGATTAGGATAAGGAATGCAGTATCCTAGTAGGATTAGGATAAGTAATGCAGTAGCTTAGTAGGAATAGGATATGGGTGTTATAAATACCCTATTTTGCTAGAGATTTTGATTCATTCACCAATTCATCCACCCACTCCATCAATTCCCTTCCATCCACCATCCACCCATCCATCAACCAAATTTCCGCCACCATCATCCCTATTCCCCCTATTCGATCTTTCTCCTTTTCTTCTGAAATTCATTGTTGACATTATTTTTCATTTATTCAACTTTTAATTTTTACAACAAGAGAAATGCTATTTGCAAGGAATTCACGAGAGATTTTTATAATAATAATGTCTATTGTGATTTCTTTCACACTCATGAATAGCTAAACTTCTCTGTTGGGGTTATGGAAGCCTTATGAGATACTATCTATTGCTATGAGATTGTGAATTAGTGACACGTATGCTGCTTATATCATTATTCTCTTCATCTTAATGCAAATTCTTATGGCTGCAGACGCATAGAATAACGCCAGTATAGCATTAACTTGTTCGAAAGAAAAGTTATATGTCTGGAAAAGAGATAATGTCAAGGTAATAGGGCACCAACCCCTGTTAAAAAGTTAGTGTCGTAACTGGATTAACCTCTTGGAGAATTTGTACCGTTAGATACGCTTTAAGCTCGAAAGAGTTAAAGTGAAATAGTCCTTGTTAGGTCGAAAGACGCTTGGATTTACCATAGAATACAATTCTCTATAAGCACATGCATATCTGAATTCCGCATAACTCATAGCCAATAGAGACGTAAACTCAGAAGGTGGACATAACTCCAACTCTCAATTCTCATTGTTTTACATCTTACTAAACATTCTTTATTTTTACTTTGCTATTTTCTGTTTTACTCTATTATTTTGTTCACATCAATTGCACGTTACAATCCCCCCTCTTTTACGAGACTTGCACCAAAAGTCTAATAATCTTTGCTAACTTATTGACCAGCTATTCCCTGTGGGATCGATACCCAACCCAGTTGGGTTATATATTTGACAACGACCGCTTTACACTCTTACGAGAGCTGTAGATTGAGCGTTATCAAAAATTGGCGTCGTTGCCGGGGAATACGGTTGTCAACTAGTTTGTGATAGTTACTAGACCCTTTGGTCAAAGATTCTCGTACTTTTACTTTTAGTTGTTGTTTTTGTTTTATTCAGGTTTGTTCAGTGCATCAATGGATGCACAACGTGAAATTGAAAGGGCAGCTGCTCAAGTGCATCAATAGTATATTGATAACTCAGGTCGTGCAACAAATTCTAATGATGAGGACCTGGGCGATGAGGAGCTACTAAACCCACGGCATACTACTGAGGTGGCGGCACCCATGCAGAGGAGAGATCGTCAAGCGCGATTGAGGCCTGATCGTCGAGCTATGCAGATTTTGATGACGATGATGAAGATTTGGATGAAGTTGGTGCTACAGGAGCCATTATTCTGCCACCCTTGGCACCCGGAGCAAAGTTCAATATTACTAGCACCATGATTCAGCTGTTGCAACTCAAGGGATTATTTGGTGGACTAGCAGGCGATGGTCCGAATATGCATCTGATCAACTTTATTTCTACATGCAAGTCATTCGACAATCCTGGCATTGGACAGAATGCAATTCGACTGCGCTTATTTCCATTGTCTCTGTCTGGGGAGGCAACTCTATGGTTGAATGGGCTGACTCCTGATTCTATTACTAATTGGAGGCAATTGAAAGAAGCTTTCCTACAAAGATTCTTTCCGTCATCCAAAAGAGCACAATTAAGAGATGAAATCAGCAACTTTCGGCAGCTTCCAACTGAAGCTCTTCATGAAACATGGGAAAGGTTCAAGACGAAGCTTATGAGGTGCCCAAATCATCACATGACCAATGTCCACCTAATGGAGATACTATACAGAGCCTTGAATTCAATAACTAAACCAGTGGTGGATAATGCGGCTGGAGGATCATTTATGGACCTCACCTTTGGTCAAGCAAGCAATATGCTAGATCGGATGACAAAGCAAAGTAGAGCTTGGCATACCAGGGATTCTGAGGTAGCAAGCCCCATATTATCTATTGGCATAACTACAGACCAAAAGAGAAGAGAAGAAGAACGTGATCAAGATATGGAGCACATGAAAACACAAGTGGATCTTCTTACAAAGCATCTATTATCAGGGAAGATCGAAAAAGTCAAAGTTGTTGCGTTAAAAGGAAGAGACGAATCTGATTCGGAAGAAGAAGCCAACCACTTGAACAATCAGGGGGTTTCTGAGGTAATACCCAAGGAAACCAAGGTCGGAACTACTATGATAAATTCGGAAACAAGGACCAAGGTAGTTGGAAGAACAAGAATGAAAAGAGTGGTTTATACGTTCCCCCAGGAAGACGTGACACCACCACATCTGGTACCGCAAATATGGAAGATATGATGGCCAAACTGTTGAAAGGAGTGGAGGCAACCAGCGCGGGAGTAACGAAGGTAATACATGATTTGTCCTCGATGAAGCAATTGGTTGACTCACATTCCACTTCAATAAAACAAATAGAGCAGCAATTGAGCCAACTTTCAGCAGCACTCAATCAAAGAAAGGCTGGCATTTTACCTAGAGACATTGTGTAAAATCCAAGAAATGACAGATCATGCATGGCTATTACTACCCGAAGTGGTAAGGTGCTGGAAACTTCATCCAAAGGCAAGCAAGTGGTTGATGAGGCAGCAGACATCGATGATAAGGCAAAAGGAGAAGCTGCCGTAGAAACCACCCACGACGTCCATGACGTCACACCGAGTATGTTGCAGCCTGAAAAGGCTGAAAAACGGAAGCAAGAGGAGAAGAAATCCATGGAGAGAACAATCCCACTTCCACCACCACCGTTTCCTCAAAGATTGTAGAAAAAGGCGGATGATACAAGGTTCAGCAGATTCATGACTATGTTAAAGCAGCTGACCATTAATGTTCTGTTGGTGGAGGCACTAGAGCAAATGCCTGGGTACGCAAAATTCATGAAGGACCTTTTAACAAAGAAGCGGGTGGTAAGCTATGAGCCAGCAGATAATGTTCACCATTGCAGTGCAATCGCTACAAGACGCTAGTTCAGAAAAAGGCCGACCCTGATGCCTTCACTATTCCTTGCACTGTTGGATCTTTGAATTTTGCCAAGGCATTGTGCGATCTGGGTGCTAGCATCAATTTAATGCCACTATCAGTCTACAGGAAGTTGGGTTTAGGCGATCCGACACTAACCAATATGAGGCTCGTGATGGCTGATAGGTCGGTAAAATGACCTGTGGGTATCTTGAATGATGTGTTGGTGAAGGTTTCTTCATTCATCTTTCCTGCAGATTTCGTTATTCTGGATTGTGAGGTGGATTCTGAAGTTCCCATAATCTTGGGACGTCCTTTCCTTGCAACTGGAAGTGTGCTTATTGACATGAGAGCTAATGAGCTTTTGTTTCGGTTGAATGACGAAGTGGTCTGCTTTGATATATGCAAAGCAATGAAGCAACCCAGCGATATGGACGTGTTCTCCGTAGCTTATGAGGATAAGAAAGCATTATCCGTAAAGAAACAGCTTACTATTGAGCCATTATCTGCTGCAATACTGAATGTTGAGCATGAGGATGATGAAGATTATGAAGAAACTATGTGTGCTCTAACAGGAATAGGGTCCTATTCTCATACTCCTAAGCAGCCGGACCTTGATCTTAAGAATCAACCGTCACCAACAGCAAAGACTTTCATTGATGAGCCACCAGAGCTAGAATCGAAAGAGCTCCCCAATTATCTAAAGCATGCATGCTTAGAAAGTGGAAATACACTACCGGTAAGTGTGGCGGATGATTTCAGTGAACAGCACGTAGAGGCTCTCATCTCTGCTCTGAAGAGATACATGAGAGCTATGGGTTGGACTATTGATGATATAATTGGTATCTCCCCTGAGGTATGTATGCACAAGAGTCATATCGAAGAAGATTGCATGCCTACAAGTAAGTATCAGCGTCGTCTGAATCCATTCAGAAAACGATGCCCCATCTATCTCAATGAAGACTAAGTAATCGAGATAGCTATCTCGTGCCACGACAATAAATCAAGCGCTTGGTGGGAGGCAACCCATCGTTCTAATCATTTTTGTTGTTTTTGAGTGAATGTAGGTGCAAGAGGTGGTGGTAAGTTAGGAATGAAGAAGCAAAAGGCTATGGATTGGGAGTTGCTTATGAAAATATAGGCAGCAAACAAGGCTAGGCCTATGTAAAACTAGGCCACGAACAAGGCAAGGCCTATGCTATGGCCTAAGCTCTCAGATTCTAGTGTGCCATAGCATAGGCGCCGCCCATGCCCAAGTATGCCATAGCATAGGCGCCGCCGCCTATGCCAATGCCTTTTGTCTCTGAATCTCATATGCCATGGCATAGGCGCCGCCTATGCCTAAGAATGCCATGGCATAGGCGCCGCCTATGCTCAACAATGCTATGCGAAAGATGCCGCCTATGGTCACTTTTTGTCTCCAAATCCGATTCTAAATGGGTCAAAACCCGACCCAAGCTTGTCCTATAAATAAGAGACTTAGTCTTAGACCAAAAACACATTGCAAACCTAGCATAAGCGCCGCCTACCTCTCCAAATCCTCTCAAAAAAAATTTTCTTTTGCTCTTTTACTTTGCAAGAACATCATCCGAGGTCATCAACCAAGTAAGTACTACTTTGTTCTTCATTTATATTCCGTAAGTACTACACTACTACGCATATTATGAATTGCTAAATCTTGAAGTAGTATTGGTGATTTGAATATGATTGAATTGTTGTGACACAACTAAGTGAGTAAACGAATACGTAAGGATTATCTTAACTTGTTTCCAACTTGTATTTGATTTTGATGCACTGTCATACTTTTGCGGAATTGACATGGTCAAGAAAATTGCATAATCTTGTCATTATAAAGTTTACATGTTGGAATGACTTGTTCATCGAGATGAGAATCATGATTGACTATCAACATATGAGGTTGTGATTATTTCTAGATGCTATAACTTGATTAAATCTCTATGTAGTAGTCATGATATATCAAACATGAAAGTATTGCCAAGATTTTAAGAAGTATGACTGCACTGATTATATTGTTGGAATATAGCGCCTAAAATGTATATCGATGAAGTCTGAGTAATCGACAACTTTCACTTCACTAGTTTGTGCCAACAAATTAAGTGTGGGGCGGTGCCACTATTGTCTGTTTGTTGATTGAATCTTCCGAGATGAAGCTAACATGACTCTATTGAGATCTCAGGTAAAATGGCACCAAAAGACAAGAAAAGCAAGCACTTCACAAAAAGGCCAGAAAAGGGGAAGAAAAGAGCAAGCTGAATCCTCCGTGCTACAAATACCTCGACGCACTCTTGGAATCAAGTGGGGTACTTATGAGGAACTTCTGAGGATGACGACTCTGATGATGATTCTGACGCAGGGGGTATGACCCCAGACATAGAGGAGGAGTCCGACTAACCAGGTTCTTCTTATTTATTTTCCACTGAGGGCAGTGTGTCCCGTCTAAGTGTGGGGTGCTGGTATTTGCATGCTATACTTCTCTATCTACATTTGGATTTATTTATGTTTGTTTGTTTTATTTTAGTAGTAAATTTTTTTTAGTAATAGTTAAATTTTTTTTAGTAGTTAACTTTTTTCTTAGATAAAATTTTGTTTTTTTTAACTTTGCATGAAATAATTCTGATAGGCAGCATGGTAATGTGACAAGAGTCTGTGATAAAATCATTACTATTGAGACGTTTAGGCTCTAATTGTGACTCACTATGTGATATTTATATGGTTTAATTCCTTCAACTATTAGGACAAGAGTCTATACTACTCCCAATAAAGTCGACCATGTGCCTTGTGTGTGTGAGATAATAGTATATTCTATGTTTGTGGCTGATGCTAGAACTTTCCTGGTGTGTGTGTGAAGCGAAAATAAAGAATGTGAGTTTAGGAGATGATTTAGGCATTTCTTTGGCAACCTATACTTGTGTACCTTCATTTTACCTACCCGTGGACATTATCCTAGTTAACCCCTTTTGAGCCTTTAAGCCTATTTTCTTTGACAGCCTCATATGTAAGCCTAATCCATTTTTTCAAGACCATAATTTGATCTAAATTCCTAAGTGCTTTAAATTGAAAGAGTAATGTGACAAAATAAGAGGAAATTGGATGAGTATGATGCCTTAGAATGTATTGGTGCTTGAATTTGTTATGAAAAAGAATTGCTATCGTAAGAGGTATGTTATGAAAAGAAAAAGGAAAAGAAAACTAAAAAGTTAGTTATGTTCAAAAATTGAAAAACAAAAGAGGTGACAAAGGGAGGTAGATTAAAAGAAAGCAAAAAGGTTGTTTGAAAGAAAGCATAAATGGCATATTGTGATAAAGCACTTAGGGAACTTAGTCACTATTTCTGGCCAAAATAGTCCTACCCGTCCCTTAGCCTACATTTCAACCCGTAAAAGACCTATTTGATCCTAAACTTAGCATTCTGATATTTAGTGGAGCATTACACTAAGGGCAAGCCTATGGTCATCAGTTGCAGCATATGAATTCTTTGTGAGAGTGAGAGCAAGGATACTCTTATACCCATGTTCGAAATATAGACTATACTTGTGAGTGATTATGGGTAATATATGGTGAGACACGCATGGTTGATGAGTTTTGGGTAGTTGTGTATGATTCTTTGTGCCTTAACTTTTGAATACGAATTAACCATCATCACGAGTCTATATTAGAGGTTGAATTGTTTCTACTAACGATCAGAAAACTACTCTTCGTTGATAATTGTCAAGCCTGTCTTGACGAATATTTTGTGTTGTTGTTGTGAAACCCTAAGTAGATGTTTAGATGGACATGATAGTTTGTTCGAGGACGAACAAAGCTTTAAGTGTGGGGTGTTGATGAGAGGCGAATTTACACGCCTATAGTACTATATTTTACCCATATTTTAGCTAAGTTTTGAGGACAAATTATATAATTCATGCACTTTTAGTCCTTTTTCCTGTAAGTGAGCTAACAAACGTGATTAGCAAGTTTTCAGGTATAAATGATGCAGAATTCAGCATTTTATGGATAACTTGACGCCAAATAAAGCTTCACGAAAGGAGGAAAGCAAAGCTTGGACGCCAAGGACTAAAAGTGATGCATGGAGAACTTGTCCCGGGCAAAAACAGCATTTCTAAAGACTTGGGGGATCAGCAGTAACTTAGTAGGATTAGGATAAGGAATGCAGTATCCTAGTAGGATTAGGATAAGTAATGCAGTAGCTTAGTAGGAATAGGATATGGGTGTTATAAATACCCTATTTTGCTAGAGATTTTGATTCATTCACCCATTCATCCACCCATTCCATCAACTCCCTTCCATCCACCATCCACCCATCCATCAACCAAATTTCCGCCACCATCATCCCTATTCCCCCCTATTCGATATTTCTCTTTTTCTTCTGAAATTCATTGTTGACATTATTTTTCATCTATTCGACTTTTAATTTTTACAACAAGAGAAACGCTATTTGCAAGGAATTCACGAGAGATTTTTATAATGATAATGTCTATTGTGATTTCTTTCACACTCATGAATAGCTAAACTTCTCTGTTGGGGTTATGGAAGCCTTATGAGATACTATCTATTGCTATGAGTTTGTGAATTCGTGACACGTATGCTGCTTATATCATTATTCTCTTCATCTTAATGCAAATTCTTGTGGCTGCAGACGCATAGAATAACGCCAGTATAGCATTAACTTGTTCGAAAGAAAAGTTATATGTCTGGAAAAGAGATAATGTCAAGGTAATAGGGCACCAACCCCTGTTAAAAAGTTAGTGCCATAACTGGATTAACCTCTTAGAGAATTTGTACCGTTAGATACGCTTTAAGCTCGAAAGAGTTAAAGTGAAATAGTCCTTGTTAGGTTGAAAGACACTTGGATTTACCATAGAATACAATTCTCTATAAGCACATGCATGTCTGAATTCCGCATAACTCATAGCCAATAGAGACGTAAACTCAGAAGGTGGACATAACCCCAACTCTCAATTCTCATTGTTTTACATCTTACTAAACATTCTTTCTTTTTACTTTGCTATTCTCTGTTTTACTCTATTATTTTGTTCACATCAATTGCACGTTACAATCCCCCCTCTTTTACTAGACTTGCACCAAAAGTCTAATAATCTTTGCTTACTTATTGACCAGCTATTCCCTGTGGGATTGATACCCAACCCAGTTGGGTTATATATTTGACAACGACCATTTTACACTCTTACGAGAGCTGTAGATTGAGCGTTATCACTTGACCAGAAATTTCTTATGTTGTACAGACTCTCAGCTAGTTTATGTAATCTCCCAAGAAGTCTCTTTGGGAAGCAGCTACCAGGGTGGTCAGGTATTTGAAAGACACTGTGGTTTAAGGTGTTTGGTTACATACTGTACCTGCATCCACTTTAACATGTTGGTGTGATTCAAACTGGGTTGCATGCCCAAACACCAAGGACCCCATTTTGCTGCAGATTAAGGAAGATGTTTGTCAATAAAAGGTAATGGCTTTTGAAATTGGAGGTAATGGGATTTTAAGGTATCAAGGTAGACTATGTGTGCCGAATGTGTATGGGTTGCGAGAAAGAATTCTTGATGAGGCTCACACTTCCAGGTATGTTGTGCACCCTATCTCTACAAAAATGTATCTTAATCTTAAGGCGATTTACTGGTGGAATAACATGGAAAGAGATGTTGCTAACTTTGTAGCTAAGTGTTTGAATTGTCAACAAGTTAAGATGAAACATTTGAGACCAAGTAAAACCTCCAAATAGATAGCCTTGCCTCTTTGGGAGATGGTCAATATGGACTTTATTATAGGACTTTCGAGATCCCAAAACCAAGATAAATCCATTTGGTGATTGTAGATAGGATGACCAAGTCTGCCCATTTTCTTTCATGCGGACTAATTATTCGAGGGATGATTATGCTAATTTGTACATTCAAGAAATCGTTTATTTGCATGGGGATCTAGTATCTATTATATCAAATCGAGGTACGTAATTCTTTTCACAGTTTTGGTAGTCTTTTCAGAGGATCTTAGGTACTCAAGTAAACCTTAGTATCATTTTCTACCCCCAAATAGATGGGCAAGAAGAACGTACCATTCAGACCTTAGAGGATATGTTGAGAGCTTACGTGATTGATTTTAATGGTAGTTGGGTAGATCACTTGTCGTTAATAGAATTCTCCTATAATAACAGCTACCATTCCAGTTTCAGGTGGCTCTTTTTGAAGCTCTTTATGGGAGGAGATGTAGGTCCATGATTGGGTGGTATGAAGTGGGTGAAACCTCTTTGTTTGGGCCTGATCTTGTTCATCAAGTGATGGAGAAAGTGAGGATCATTAGAGAGTGACTTACGAAAGCTCAGAGTCGCCAAAAGTCCTACGGTGATGTTAGAAGAAGGGATTTGTAGTTTGAGATAGATGATTGGGTGTTTCTAAAATAGCAAATATACAAAATTGTAAAGTACTAAGCATTGAAAGTTCACATGAAAAATCTAGGGATTGAATATGCATTGAAAACTAGAAATTAAAAAGTAATATATGATGTCTAGCGTGTCGTTGCTCAAACTAAAAGAGCACTAAACTTGTGACTAAAACGGCCAAGATAAAAAACTGAAAAGCACTAAGCGTTGAAAGTTCACGAGCAAACCTCATGACTGGATATGCATTTAAAACTAAAAAAGAAAAGTGATATATATATTTTCTAGCGTCCCGTTGCTCAAACTAAAAGAGCACAATATTCAAAACTAAAATGGCCACAATAAAAAAACTGATAAACACTAAACATTGAAAGTTCACGTGAAAAACGTCGGGATTGAATATGCGTTGTAAATGAAAAACAAAAAATTAATACATGATGTCCAGCGTGTGGTTGCTCAAACTAAAAAAACACTAAATTTAAGACTAAAACAAATATGATAAAAAACTGAAAAGCACTAGGCATTGAAAATTCATGTGAAAAATGTCAGGATTGAATATGCATTGAAAACTAAAAAAGAAAAAGTGATACATGATGTCTAGCGTGTCATTTCTCAAACTAAAAAAGCACTAAATTCAAAACTAAAATGGCCAAAATAAAAAACTGAAAAGAACTAAGCATTGAAAGTTTACATGAAAAACACTGGGATTGAATATGCATTGGAAACTTAAAAAAGAAAAGTAATACAAAATGTCTAGAGTGTCGCTCCTCAAACTAAAAAAACACTAAATTCAAGGCTAAACCAGCCAATATAAAAATTGAAAAGCACTAAGCATTGAAAGTTCACGTGAGAAACATCGGCATTCATGAATATGCATTGAAAACTAAAAATGAAAAAGTAATGGGTATGTTTGGTATGAAGGAAAATGTTTTCCATGGAAAATATTTTCCTGGAAAACAAGTTGGTTTCTTACTTGTTTTCTTATGTTTGGTTGGTGAGTGGAAAATATTTTTCGAAAAATGTTTTCTAGTGTTTGGTTAGTGAATGAAAACAATATTTTATAGAAAATATATTTTAGTATTTAGCTAACAAGTGAAAAAATATATTAGAAAACTAATTTTGATCCTGAAAAATACTTTTTTTAGGGTGTGTTCAATATGGAGTTTAAGTAGATGTTTTTTAAAAGTATTAGTATATGTTTAACAAAAATAATGAGAATGAATAGGATAAGAAGGGTGGAATAAGAAAAATATTTTAAATTTAAAAAAAAATAAAAAATTATTTTTTCGGGGAGAGTTGGGTTGGGGTTGTCAAAATGGGTGGTAGGGTAGGGTAAGAAAAAAAATTGATTTTTTACAGAAAATAATTTTTCCTTTTTTTTTTTTTGGGGGGGGGGGGGGGGGGGGTCGAGGTAGGAGAGTGAAGTTGGGGTAAGTTAAAAACTAAAGAAAAAATAAAAATTCTATTATCTGGGAGGGGGTGGGGGATTGGGGGGGAGAGGATTTGGGGGAGGGTTAAGAAAAAAGTTTGAATTTTTTTTTTAAAATAAATTTTTTTTTAGAGGAAGAGGTGGAGAGGGGGGGAGGGTAAAGTTTTGGGTTTTGGGTAGGGGGTGAGGCAAGAAAATGATTTGAAATATTTTCTTTTGGATAGAGTGGTGGTGGGTGGGGTAGGATTAGGGGAGTGAGGGTGAGGTAATTAAAAAGTTTATATTTTCCAAAAAAAAATATAGAAAAATTAATCATTTTTTTGGGAGAGGGTAGGTGGTTGGTGGGGGGGGTTGGGTTGAGGGATTGCGGGATTGCGGGAGTAAGCAAAAAAATGATTTTTCAAAAAAGGGGAGGAGGAGGGGTAGGGTTTTGGGTAGGGGATGAGGCAAGAAAAAAAATTAAATTTTTTTTTTGGATAGGGTGGTAGGGGGTGGGGTGGGGGTAGGACATTGGGGATCAAAGTAGAGGTGGGTGATTTTGAGATTTGTATGAAAATTTCAACTTAAGAGTGAAGTAGTAAGAGAGTTTTGAAAAATATTTTCGTTACTTTTTGAAGGGAAGTCATTTTCCTTAGATTTGAGGAAAATAAGTTGATTTGAAAAATGTTTTCCAAAACATTTAAGCCAACCAAACATGAGAAAATTAGAAAATATTTTTCAGAAAATGTTTTCCTTCATACCAAACAGAAAATATTCTACTGATTTGATTGTCACCAACAATTACTATTAAAACTACTGGACTTTTAGTGGTCATTTAATTGGATTTACTGACGATAATAATATACGCTAAAGAGCATATTTAGCTATTATTGATTGGTTTTAGCGGCCAAAACAACTACCATTAAAACTTTTATGAACGGACAACAATAAGTGATATGATAAGCAAAAGGAAAAACAAGATGAACATACAGATATACAGATTTACGTGAAAACCCTTGACGAAAAAAACCACGGGCAAAGGCAGACAAATGTCACTATAATGGATGGATAACACAACGAGGAGAATGACATATTTAAAATGTTCAAAATGACCCACTAAATTCCCTTATATAACAGTGCGTACAAATAAATCTTAAGCCCAAAAACATACAGGTTCATCCCCCATACAAAATAACAAACATGAAAAATCAATGGACAATGAAAAATCTACTAGCCCGATCCATCCGCTACTACCATAGACCCATGAAAAATCACAAACATGGGTCGTACCGTGAACTTTTCAGGGCCGGATCAATAAAATTCCGGTCACAAACTCTAAAAATCTCCACCTTGACATGAATTCTAATTCAGAACTCAAATCTGTTTTGAGAAAACCCTCCACCTCTTCCACAAAAGCCCCTAAGGGTACATCTTAACTACTGACACCAACCAAGTCCAAGCAATGCTCAAACTTAGCACTTGGTAGTGTCTTGGTTATCATATCAGCAGGGTTATCATGGGTACTTATCTTGCTTACCTCAATATTACCACGAGCAATAATTTCACGCACAAAATGATACTGAATATCGATGTACTTTGTCCTCTCGTGAAACATATGATCTTTTGTAAGGAATATTGCACTCTGACTATCGCAAAGATCGTAGTAATCTATAAGTCTTTGCTAAGTTCACTAAATAGACCCTTTAACCAAATAGATTCCTTGCAAGCCTCTGTAATAGCCATGTGCTCTTCCTCAGTAATTGACTAAGCAACCTTGGTCTGTAAAGTATCTTTCCAACTAATACAAAACCACCAATGGTGAAAACATAGTCTGTAAGGGACCTCCTTTTATCAAAGTCTCCTGCAAAATCAGAATCAACATACCCGATCTCTCCATCTTCATTTCGCCCAAACTATAAACAAACATCAGCAGATCCATGCAAGTATCTGAAAATCCATTGAATGGATTTCCAATGTTATTTATCAGTATTTTTCATATATCTACTAACTACACTGACTGCATACGATAAATCTAGTAGGGAACACACCATCTCATACATAAGAGACCCGACGGCACTAGAGTATAGAACTCGAGAAATAGAGTCACTCTTATCATCTGTATTTGGAGATAATGTGGCTGAGAGTTTGAAATGAGCTGCCAATGGAATACTAATAGGTTTGGCATTTTGCATATTGAACCTGTGAAGTACTTTCTCAATATACCTTTTACGACTCAAGTATATCTTACACTTCCCTCTATCCCTCAGAATTTATATGCCAAGGAACTTGTTTGCTGCTCTTAGATCCTTCATATCAAACTCCTTACTGAGCTGGGCTTTGACTTTTATTATCTCTCCCATATCCTTTTTTGTTATAAACATATTATCTACATACAAGAGAAGATACATAAACGAACCAGCACTTACCTCCTTGAAATAGACACAGCTATCATAACCACTCCTACTAAATATGTGAGAAGTCATAATAGAGTCAAACCTCTTATACCACTATCTGGGCGACTATTTTAAGCCATAAAGGGACTTTTTCAGCAAGCATACATAGTCCTCCTTTCCTAAGACCACAAAACCCTTTGGTTGTTGCATATAGATGTAGTCCTCAAGTTCTCTATGTATGAATGCAATCTTGAAATCTAAATGCTCAATACCAAGTAAGGCTCGAATGAAACTATGCTTTACAACTGCAGAAAACACATCTGTGAAGTCAACAACTGAACCTGACTGTAACATTTAGAAACTAGTCTTGCTTTGTACCTAAAATTTTAACTCCCAATGTTCCCTTTTTTTAAATACCCAATTGCAATGGAAAACTTTCTTATCTTTAGGCAATCTCACCAAATCCTATGTTCCATTCTTATGAAGTGAGTCTATCTCCTCCTGCATAGAAATCATCCATCGGCCGGAATCATCACAACTAACTGCCTCTGAGTAAGAAAAACGTTCTTCACAAAATTAATACCTTCTGTTATATTTAATGCATAAGCAACCAAATCAGCTTCACCATACTTATAAAAAAGTTTAATTTTTAGAAATAGAATACTCTGGCACCTCTGGTAGTGAAGAAGAAAAAACATCGCTTTGTATCTCCATGCTAGATTGAGAAGTAGGCACTGGTGTGGACTCTACTCAAATCTGCAATTCAACATAGGTGCTTGACTTTTGTTGATTCATGTCACTAGGCTCATCTGGGGGGTGAAGTACCAGATTTGGAGGAATCACCAAGCATGGCAATTTTATTGAACACAACATCCCTACTAATTATAACTTTTTTATTTTCTAGACACCAAAGCTTATATCCTTTAACACCATACTTATAACATATATATAAGCATTTGACAGATCTAGGTTAATAAGAAGACAATCTGTGGAAGAAGCTTCGGCTCAAAAAGACTTGGGTAAACCAGTATTAGAGATCATACAACACACCTTCTACATTATAGTCTTATTCATTCATTTGGGCACACCATTCTGCTGCGGAGTATTACAAACTGTCAGACTTGCACAGAACATTAAATTCATTAGAACATAACTCTAAACTATTATCAGTTCGAAGGAGTTTTACCTACTTCCCAGTTTTCTATTCAATCATAGTCTTTTACTCCTTGAAAATAGGCAACACATCATTCTTTTGCTTTAGGAAGAACACCCAAACTTTTCTGGAATAGTCATAAATAATAGTAAACATATAATTAGCACCTCCTCTAGAAGGTACTCTAGAAAGACCCCAGATATCAGAATGAATGTAATCAAGTGTATGTTTAGTAGAGTGGCTGCCTTTAGTGAATCTGACTCTCTCCTGCTTCCCAAAAATATAGTGCTTACAAAACTCCAATTTGGTAATACTATTGCCATCAAGAAGTCATTTGATGCTTAGTTTATCTATCCTATTTTCACTCATATGTCCCAAACTTATATGCCAAAGTTTAGAAACATCATTATCTAATAAAGAGAAACTAGAAATAGGTACATCACCTGTAACCATAGAGCCTTGCAATACGTTCAAATTTGTAGTCTTTCTCTGTTCATTCATCACAACAAGATCACCTTACAAACCTTCATGACTCCACCTTCATTAGTGTACTTATATCCATTCGAATCAAGGGTACTCAAGGAAATAAGATTTCTCTTTAGGTCTGGGATTATCGCACGTAACCAAGTGTCCTCACAACCCCATCGAACATCTTAATCCTGATTATTCCAATACCAATTATCTTATAGGGTGTGTTATTTCCCATAAACACAACACCTTTAGAGACCATTTCATATGTTGTAAACCAATCCCGATTATGACACGTATGAAATGCGCAAGCTAAATCAAGAATTCAGTCCTAACTGTGTTTAGAGTTTTCATCAGAAACTACCAAGAGTTCTCCATCACTACTTTTATTTTCAATAAAGCTAGCTTCACCGAACTTCTCTGGTTGTTTTTTTTTTTGGTTTTCAAATTTCCTTTAATTTCAATTCTGTAACTTATAACACTCAGATTTGATATGGCCCTTCTTCTTGCAGTAATTACAGGTTTTGTTTCTATTTATAGATTTTGACCTATTCCTATCATCACCTCTAGAGTTCTTCTCACGAGTCCTTCCTCGAACAATGAGACCATCTACTTGAGTCATCGAACCATTCACAAGATGTTTTATATTTTCCTTAGAGAACAACACATCATAGACTTCATCTACGTTCAGGGTATCACGACTATATAAAATTGTATCCCTACAGTTCAAGTATGATGCACGCAGCAAACACAACAAAATCAACCCTAGATCTTCCTTATCGAACATAACCTCCAGAGCCTTTAAATTAGAGATGATTTTCTTAAAAGGGGATAGGTGATCCTCCAAAGACACACCCTCAGACATGCTGATACAAGTATAAAGAGCATAAGGATTACAAGGTCTTATCAAAGGTTCATGCTTCGGATTATCAAAGGTTCAAGCCTCGGATTTGCAAGTGCTTGAAGACCTTTTGGAACCATTACAAAGCCTTGTTCAAGTTGAAGATTGGATAAAGGGTCGTTATTCTCCAAGGCCTCTTATACTTGGGATCATTAAGGGCAATTTTATCTTTTGATGTCTCTCTTTTACACTCCAAAGGAGCATCCTTCATTAAAGGTATTTTAGTTTTTGCTTGTAATAAGTATAAATAGACCATTTAGCTTCTATTTTTTATTAGACTTTGATGAATATTGAAAGACATCTTATATTTTAAGAGAGTGTTCTTAGAGTAGGGATTGAAAAAGCCATAGTAGTGTACGTCTTGGAAAACCCATTGAAACTAGGGTCAACCTTGTGTTGACATTTTGGCAAGAAAGGTGAATGCTTGAGGACATTGATCCCTTTGTGTACACCTAAGAATGAAATATTATCCATCAATGGGGAGGTGTGTTTAGGTGTTTAATATACACTTAGGTGCTAATCATTAGAGTTGGTGTATGTTTCATTACTATCTTTCATTTAATGCAATTTTCTTCTTGTTTCTACTTCATCTCCCATCTTTAATGTGTTGTTTTCATTATTTTGTTCTAGTTTAGTGGCTGATTTTGTTTCTTTATGCCTTAATTTCATTTTAGTTGTTGATTCTTGCATCATTTGGTATCAAGAGTCATGTATTAGAGTTGTTCCCACAACTCCAAGTATTGGATCTAAGAAAATCTCCACAAAAAAAATCTAGAGTCAAGAAAAATAAAAAAAATAAAAAAAATGTAGTATCTAGTGTGTTTGATAGTAGATTCAAATTTCACAACTTAGATCTACTAATTTTTAGCTTGTTTTGTTGGTTTCAAGTGTTAGATTCTTCTTCTCTCACTTAAAGAGTCTAGATCTAAGTTTAGAATGAGATTTGGTTGTTTTTGAGCTAGATCGACCATTGTTGTGCCTTGTTTGAAGCTTTTTTTTGAAGGTGGAAACATGTGGGTTGTGATAGTTGGACATTTTTGTGGCTGATTTGTTGATATTTGTGCTTCATTTGGCATAAAGTATCTAGATATAAAAGAAAAATTGAATTTGGGGTTCATTTCCCTAGTGGTCAAACTGTGGTCAACTCTTGAATATTCATCTTGTTCATCCACCATCTTCAAATCTTGTTGAAGAAGAATATTCAAGTATCTTGTTTGATCCAAAAAGGACAAGAAAGAGAGTGTACTAAGTGTTTGTACAAGAATATTTCCTAGCATATTCTAAGTCTTCCAAAAAAGGAAGAGGTACAAGGGGACAAGCAAGTACAATTGAAAGTACACTTGAGGGGACCAATCCATTTTGAATTCATTTGAAGCTCCAAAAGGGCTCTAAACCTTCACGTTTTCCCTCCCAAACGAAATTTCTTCCTCTCCTAAGTGTGTTTGGCCGAAACAAGAATTTAGAAGTTGAAATTTTTTGAAAAGTGAGGTCCAATTACAAGCTGCCACATCATCACTTATATAAACGACCAAATTTAGTTCTAAATTGGATTTCTAAGTTTCTAATTTTTTATTCTAGTTGCATTTGTGTTGATTCTATCACTAATTCAAGCTATTAAGTACCTACTAGGTTGGTAATTAGTCTTGAGTCTGTTTGTTCGTGTCTTCGCTTTTTATGTTCTTTTCTCATTTTTAAGTTGTAGTAATTTGTTGGTTCAAGTCCGCACATCATTTTTATTTGAGTCACATCAAACAGAAATCCATTTCGAGCCAAAGTAGATTCATCACTCATTCACTTGCCAAGTACATGCCAAGATTTCAACAATTGTGAGACCAAGTGTGAGGTAAGAACCGAGTGTGAGAGTGGTGAGGCTGTTTTTGGACTAGTTTGTTTGTTTTTTAGTTATTTCCTTTGCTGTTTTTTCTTTTTCTTTAGGTAATTTAATCATGGAACCCGAGGGTTCAAGTGCTCAATCATTAGGAAATGACATTGGAGGGGCCATCTAGGCTCGACTTGAGGCTCTTAACCTTGACTTGAGAAATGAGATCAAGATGGTACGAACGGGAATAGAATCCATGAAGGGTTATATGGATTCAATAAAGGGTAACATGACTAGAATAAATTCAGGTTTGGATAGACTATGTCCACCAAAACCTCCACAAAATCCCATGCCACAACTCCAAATCTATCACCAACCAAATCCAATGCGTCCTCCCCAAGTTCTACTAAACTGAAATCGCTTCATTCAAGTAGAAGGAGAGTAAGAATTAGGATTCAAGGAGAATGAGGCCAAGACTCAAGATGGATAAAAGCTTGATGTTTATATACAAGAGGAGTGTGAAGAAAAGAGGGAAAGGAAAAGGGAAACCATGGGTAGTGATGTTGGAAGGGGAAAGAAATGCTTGATTATGGATCTTGTCCACAAAGGATCCTTGTTACTCACTAACCCAAATGTTAGAACTTTTCCTAGAATTGATTCTTCTAATGTGCAGGTTCATAATGATATATTTCCAAAGGAGAATCAAAAAGAAATCCCTTCGAAACATTTTTGTGTTCCCATTGCACCCTTGGCCGAGAATTCAAAGCAAGTGGGTTTCCCTAGTACAAAACAAGGTGAAATTGGTACACTCTACACTCACTTATATTTAAAATGTTGTGGTATGGCTATTAGTAGCCAAGGTGATGTGATTTCGTGTTTACCTAGTGTAGAAAAGCATGAATCCCTCCTCGTTAGTTCTCTTATTGTGTATAATGCTCAATGTACTCCTAAGAATATCTCACTACTTGAACAAGTGAATGGAATTATTGAAAATCCTCAAGTTAGTGTTCATACTTGTAATGTTGATCATGATATTGAGTATGCTTCATTGAACTTGTGTGATGAAAGCCATGATATTAGCCTAGTTCATAGTGCTTATGTGTATGGAAAAGTTGTGAGTAATGCCTTGGTAGATTATGATTTTGATCCTCTAGTACAAGGGATATGTAATCTCGGTTTATACCCTTGGCTACATCATCCATTTGATCTCGGCACACTAATGGGGTGGAGAAGGGATTGCCGCGGTTTGTTCTTGTTTTCCTTTGATGTTTACTTTGACCCTATCCCTTGTGATGCATATACTAAGCACTTCATGAACAAAACAAGAGATTTCTGGCTGTATTTTAAAAGTGTACCCCCTCGGCATAATGTCTTCACACTTGATTCCTTCCTATACTACCTTTTTACCTATGATGATAACCATGCTAATTTTGAATTGTTATTATGTAGAGGTAGGAAGTTTGGTGGCTGGTTTCCTTGTTGGAATGATAATAATATGTGGGTGAGGTGGACCTAAAGATCAATAGTGGAACCATACTTGATGAGGTCCTTTGTAGAGGTAATGAAACAAATGTATCTAAGGTACCTAATCCAAAGGTAGTCTTACCTTTCGGGTATAGTAAATCCTTTAAGACCATTGCAGTTTCCTTATATATTGATATTTGTCAAAGCCACTTCCTTTGTGTCATTCATGCTAAGTTCTTCATGTCACTCACAAAGGACCCGTGGATATATTTGTGATGACCCTCCCGGTCGTTTGAGAAATTTTCTCATCTACTCTATTTTAGCGCTCTACGTAGTTTGTATACATAGATTATGACTCACGGGATGAGTAGTACCAATTCGGAAGGTGTTCGGAAGTTATTGAGTCATTAGTTGAATTATTAAGTTTTAATAAAGTTAAACCCAATCATAGTCAATTTTGAGAGGGATTGGTTTTTCTCAGTGGATTGGATCTTTTCAATCATTACCATTCTGCCACTCAGGTTGCTTTGCAGATTCTTCATAATATGTTGGTTTAGTAGCTAACAAGGAAAAACTACAAGATGCATAAATATCTTTGGTGTACTCCAAGCAATCTTTCCCACGTGGGATTGCTCTTTGGTGTACTCAAATCATCCCCTCCATGTAGGATCCCGTGTCCTCAATGCGACTAAAGCTTGATGCCCCATGTACTAACTTCGAATGATGTCATCGAAAGCTAAGGTGGACATTTGACTCGTATCATCCTCCCCTTCTTGAAAAGGATTCGACCTCGAATCCAAACCTTGCAAAACCAAAGAAAAGACATATAAATACAAACTCCTCATATCATGAGGGTTAGGGTTAGCACGACAAATCACTTTAACATGCCAAGGTTGCACATATTTAGAATGTAACCAAGGATCCTTTGAACTAAATATTAAATAATTAATGAAATATGCACAAAGGATTTGGCTATGGAATTCACCAAAAGTGATACTTCGCTTGTAATGTAAACCAAGCAACAAGTTGGGTGCACCATCATCATCCAATCTATATTTGGCACCGGGGTCAAACAGGAAGAGTGGCTATAGACACGGGTCTAGACAATACTCTCCTTTCCCGTGGCCTCCATCCAAACTAAACGGCATACCCTTTACAATAGCATACATATTATCCAAAGCAAGTAGAGAGTAGAGAAATGTATCACTCAAGTCAACTTCTACTAAGGTGCCCTCATGTGTGTACTCACTACTAGTTTCACAATCACCACCATGAGTACTCTCAACAATAAAGTCATACAAAGTAGAAGGAGAATTAGTTTCCAAGACCACACAACCCTTACCCTTAAGAGTACTCTTATCTTCCAAGAAGAGATTTCCATCTTTAGGAGGAATGTTTCCATACCATAGTGGGTTAGCATACTGGCTATAGCTTCTAAGGCAAGCTTTACCATCATTTAGCATGATCTATTCCACGGACAAATTCAGAACAAACACGTTCATCACTCTCTAAAAGATCAATATCAAGTTTCAAAGAGATTTCAAGTGCAAAATTATCCAAAGAATAGCTCTCGTGTTCACTCCTATTCCTTTGATCAACATTTTCAACATCATCACACACTTGAGGTTCATTAATCACATCATACGCATCCGCAAGTGGTGGGTAATTTTCACACATAAGTTGATCAACACCAATTTCAGAAGATAATGTACTTTCATTTAACATAATGGTTTCAACACTAGGTGGACGTAAATCGATCTTACAAAAAGAGTCGATTCGGTCATCAATAGGATCAACTAGTGTATCCACACTCACAACATGTACATCATCATCCAGTGGCAAAGAAACAATAGACTCATATATAGGAAAGCTACAACTCACACTCAATGGGCTACTAGCCACACAATTATCATTCACATGCATGAAAGTGTAAGATTTAGCTATTTTACCTTGAAGTCCTTGAGTAGATTCTTCTTTGTCATGGTGTAAAGGTCCTCCACAAGCTTGGGCAGAAACTATATTTCGGCACTGTTCGCCATCACTTGTCATGTTGGTACCTACACAAATGTCCTTAGAAATAGAAGGACAACCAATGTTAGCATGGTTTGGTGGTAATACCCTCACTTCGCTTCACACAACCTCTCCTTTTTCCATTCTTGGATTACCACCTTGCACGCCCTTACTCCTCTCAATCTTTTGTCTCTCATAATAATTTGGATTAGAGTAGGTAGGCATTTCTCTTCGTGGCTTGGGCAGCAAGTAAGTCATGAGGTGATTCCCCTATTGGTCTCTTACAACATTTGTCCAATTTTGTACGTTTGGAACTCTATGTTGTGCAAATCAATCGGCACCTAAGTATGCATGACCATATGTCAATGGAAGAATATTGCACCATACCTCCTCATGGTATTCAAATTGGGAGAAGATAACCTTGAACCTCTTGGTAACCTTAAACCCGTCCAAGAAGTATGGAACAAGTAAAGGCTCACAAAATAACCCCAAGTAGTCAACCATGGATAGAACAATTTAGTTACTATAGTACCTATCACTTAATACAACGAGGCAGCTCAGTATCCCACAAATGATCCCTTTTCCGGAGTGTACACTCCTTCTCGGATCAACATTATAAAGTACATGAGTACCCCTCGATTTTGGAGATGTATACCCTCTTCTTCTCATTGGACAACCTCCACTAGAGCTAGTATAACCATTCACACTATATCGATCTTTATAAGAAGTACTAAAAGGTGTATAATATGAATATTTACACTCCTCACGTGTACTCTCATCATAGCTCTCATAAGCTTTGTGAATGAAAGGCTTATACCTAACACCAAATCTAGGTTCGGAGTAAGAATTGTAAGACTCCTCACATACCCCAACATCATCATAAGATCCATCATGAGGTCCTACATCATCTCTAAGTTCCCCATAAGTACTAGGCACTTCATTCACCTCATTTTATTCCTCAAAACCGTAACTCTCAAATCTGCCCAAGTATTAATCATGGCTATTTTCATAGCCTCCGCAATCTTCCTCAACTTTGTAGCCATAAAATCCCTCACAACAATCATAGTCTCCCATGTTGTAGTCACAATAATCCCCGTCTATCAAAGACATGTTCCCCTTATATTACCTTTTAAACCTACAAAATGAACAAACAAGATTAGCAGTAAAAGCTCCTCACCAACACTCGTATTCACTCACCTTTGTGATCCTCACAATTTGGAGCGGCGAATATTAAAAGTTGCCTGTACTCCGGTAGTCAATAAGATGTCAATTCTACTTGGCGGCCGGAATAGATTGTTGTTTGATCAACTCAAGACACAAAATAAAATCTACTTACGAACTTGAAACAAAGAAGTTACGACGAGTTAAAAATGAGAAAAGCACATAAATAACGAAGACACGAAAGAAACGGACTCAACAACTAATCTACAACTAAGTAGGTGATTACTAGTTGCTAATTAGCATTAGAACCAAGAACGAAACTAAGGGACAGTAAAAATGAAACTAAGAATCTAAAATTTTGAGATCAAAAATATTGTGTGAACAGTAGTAGTGATGACGTGGCAGCCACGTATTGGTTCGCTTTTATCAAGTGGTTATTCTCAAATGTTCAAGTCTTGGTCAAAAAATTAATTTGGATTGGTGGAATTTGTTTTAGGAGGAAAAATAAGTCTTGGGGCCTTTTTCAATTTCCAAGATTTGACTTTTTATTGTACTTCTCCTTAAAATATGGGTCGTTAAATCATGGAAAAGTGGTTGAGAAGTGATATAAAGTCTTTTGGTGGTTGGGGGTCTTTCAAGACTAACAAGTACATACACCTTTTTCCTTCACCTTTTAGGATCTAACATTCACTTTATATTCTAACAATATATGAAGGAAGGTGAAGAACTTCAAGAACAACAACAACCACACCAAGAACAATAACAACAATCTTCAAGAACAATAAAAATTCCAACGGCCAACTCCAATCCAAAATAATAATATCTCCAACACTTGGCCAAGACAACTACAACTTCAACAAAATGGTTCTCAAGCCACCAAGTAACAACAATGTCACGTGGTCAAGTTTAGAACATCAAGGAGAAACCACACGGCAAAAACAGTCCACCATAACAATGGTCAACAACAATGGGCCAAGCTTATGTTCACAACAACAACTTTCAACAAATTCAAGCTCAAGTTTAGATCTAGACTCAAAGCGTTAGTGGACAAGAAAACTAACACTAGAAACAACAAAACAAACAAGAACACTACTAGATCTAGTTACACAACAAACAAATCTCGACCAAGACACAACAAGAACACAATTTTGGTCAAGAACACAAACACGAACAGATTGCTATTTTTCTAAAATTTTCAATTTTTAACACTTTTTTTTTGAGTTTTCTAACAAGCAAGCCCAAGATTGATCTTGTAGGAACAAGATCAAGCCATGCTTTGATACCAAATGATATGGAAAACAAAGCTAGAAACCAAAATTATAACTAAAGAGAGGAGATGAAGATGATAACAATGACACAAGATGAAATAAGACACGGATTCAACACAAACACAAGAGAAATTGCATAGAAAATAAAGATAGATAGTGAGACCAAGATTATTACAAGATTAAGAACCAAGTGTAGTTACACACTAACCCCTAATGAATGTAATAATCAAAACCACACTCTTACGGTGACCACCAAGGTAATCGAATCACCACAAGATCCACCGTTTCCAAGCAAAGAACTATATTGGAATTTCCAAGCCCTATACTAAGGATGACTTTTCCAAGTCCTAAGTAAGATTATACTAAGGTGGTCTACTCTCAAGAGAGAGAATTTTCAAGTGTTTCACTCTTTCATCATTCAAAACTAACTAGCAAATGAACTAATAAAACATATTTATAGTCTAACTTATTACATAACATAATGACCATAATACCCTTAATGAAAAGGGGTGGTCATGGAGTGTTACTTGGACAAGGCTAAGTGAACAAAATGCCCTTAATAAAGGCCCAAAATCGTGAGCCCTCAATTTTTAATGCTCCAAGCAATCTTCCACACATGGGATTGCTCTTTGGTGTACTCAAATCGGCCCCTCCATGTAGGATCCCATGTCCTCAATGCGACCAAAGCTTGATGCCCCACGTACTGACTTTGAATGGTATCATCGAAAGCTAAGGTGGAAATTTGACTCGTATCAACTATGTAGGGAAATTCAAAATAATGCATTTATATATATATATATATATATATATATATATATATATGAGAGCAAGTCATGAAAACATCATGCATGATATAGTTTAAAACACATGGGCAATTCTTTGATATTCATAAAACAGTCTTGTCACTGCAGTTCTGATCTTTGTATTACTTCTTAGTTAGGTGGTCCACCCTACAATTCTAAAACCCCACGGGCTATATGTAGTCCACCCTTAACTCAACAGTCAAGCCCCCAACCCAAGTTTTCTACAAGAGTAGGAGTTTTTAATTCTGATACGCCACAGGGCACTAGGCCAGCGTATAATCCCTTTAAGGGACATAATAATCCCGTATCGACAAAAGACGGTTTCAGACAATGAGTTTTTTGGACTCTGCCTTCTTCGGGTAACCACCTAATATTTTTTATGCCCATTTTTAGCATTTTCTGAACATGTGTCATTCTAAGTTCAAAATTTGAAAATCTGAAAGGAAATCCACATTCAGTTCTATTCTGTGTTACTATGGCATTATCTGAATTGGTATTGTCATACCAAGACTAGCAAGTCATGTTCTGATCCATAAAATCATATCACAGTTTTCTCTTTCAAAACATAAAGTTCAGACAAACCATACTTCAAATAATTCAAGAAGATTCATTGTTCAATGCATTTTATCAAATTATGCAAAGATCATTCTTTTCAATCATTTCAACAAACATTTGGTGGTCATGTAATTTTAGCAAACCATGCAATTCTTTCATTATATATATATTCAACATTTATCAACATGCAAAACCTCTCTCTCATCAATTTGAAAATCAATCTTACATCATTCAACAATAGTTAAGAACATTGATACCATGCTTCTAAATAACATTCTTTAACTCATAACATTCTAAAATCAAGAAGTGTTGCAACATGAGAGGGAGCATAAATAGTCACGCTCTCAATTAAATATTCAACTCAATTGCATACATACATATATAAGATTACAAATCAATTTTGGGGGTAAGGCCTCAAGAGCAAAACAATAATTCCATTTAAGAGTCCATAATGCACAACCGAAATGCAAATTTCGAAACCCCATTATCAATTCATGAATTCTAAACTTTAAGTCATATTCAAAGTGATTAAACCAACCTATGTAGTTTTAAGAAAACCCCACGTACCTTAGATTACAAGGTTTGAAGAGTAGAACTCGAATCTTGATTTGTTCTTTGAAAATCTTGGACTTAAGAGAATGATTCTTGATCTTGAAGGAAAGCCTAGTTTCCATTTTGTTTTTGAGAGAGGAGAGGAATTGAGAAGTTAAAACAGATAAAAGAAATGGATTATAAAGTAATTTGGATGATTTAAATCATGTGGAAGAAGTTTGGGGTGAGGAAAATACCAAAATACCCCTAAGGAAACAAAAAAAGGCGCAACAGTCCCTCAGTTGGCAGATTGACATGCTGAAGTGAATTAGGCATAATATTTTACTCCGATGTTGGATTTGGACGAAATCAGTTGCGTTGGAAAAAGGACTCAAATACCTTTTATATGATATATAGCAGGTCTCCCAGTTCATTATAGACAAAAAGTTATGATTGATAGAAGTTGACCCTGATCTGTGGCCAAACTGCGCCCCGTCTGCCCCCCCTCCCCCACATATGTTGAAACAGATGCAAGGTAGATTAAACCAGTATGTTCTACCCCTGAAATGCCCCCAATCTACTCCCCATATGCTAAAGTAGAGTAAACTAGTGTATTCTACCCCGGAACTACTCCCAATTTGCTAGAGCAGATCAAACCAGATTGGATAGAAAATATCCACTTTGCAAAGTCATAACTTTTAGCTCGGGTATCGGATTTAGGCGAGATTGGTATCATTGGAAAGATACTTTGAATACCTTTCATTCTATATATAGTAGGCCTTCAAATTTGTTGTATACAAAAAGTTATGGCCGACGAAAGTTGACCCAAGTTGGAGTGTCCACTAAAACTTAATTGATGAAATAATTTTTCAACTCGTCCTAGAGTTAGGGAATTCTTGTGACCTCAATTCATATTCAAAGGTATTCACACACTATAGAATTGATCATCACACATTTATTAACAAAGAGTCATTGGGTTCGGACCTATACGCATAGGAACGATGGTTAAAACTTTAGCCAGAAAGTACGGGGTGTTACAATATATTAACCAAAGAATAAGCTATACAACCAAAGACTTTCAAGTGGCTAACTCGAGGTTTCCGTCCCATCCATGCTTCATATGGAGTTTGATCAAAAACAAATTTTATTGGAGAGATGTTCGAGTGGTGCATAGCTGCAACCACTGCTTCTCCCTAAAAATGAATTGGAAGTCCCCTTCCATTAAGTTGGCTTCTGGCCATCTCAACTGTTGTGCGATTTTTTCGCTCGAAGATTCCATTTTGCTCTGGCGAGTACAGTGTTGTAAGCTCCCTATGAATTCCATTCACTTCACAAAATAAATTTAAATCATTAGATAAAAATTCACCACCACGATCTTTACGAAGAGCTTTTATGTTGTAGCCTGATTGCTTCTCCACAAGGGCCTTGAATTTCCTGAAATTCTCAAACGCTTCAGGTTTGAACTTTAGAAAGTAAGCCAATCTCATACGGCTATAGTCATCAGTAAACAAGTACCGACTCCCACTTAATGACTCAGTTTTCATCGTCCCACACAAGTCAGCGTGTACAAGCTCAAGACAACTTGTAACGCCCCGTAAAAGTCATGCATGTATTAGACTGTAATTTCTGAGCTTTAGACTTAAGTTTTAAAATTTTTCTAAGTGTTGAAATGACTTAGACTCATTCTTAGCTGGCAACCTTCGAGATACAACTTCTCGACCTTCCCGACCTTCATTTTTAGATTTTCAAGTTGCGTTACAATCGGGCAATCTCATAGTACATCTCGGATAAGTTTTGGAATTTTTCGGAATGCATAAGGCTGCGTTTGGATTTCAAAACAGTAGCAAAACGCATAGCCTATTGCCCAGTTTTTTTCAGCATTTCAGGGTCAACTTCAATCGATCATAACTTCCTGTATATAATGAAATGTGTGAGCTATAATATATCAAACGAAAGATCTTTGAGTCCTCTTTCAAATTCAGTTGGTTTAATCCAATTTGAATATATGAGTAAAAAGTTATAATCGATTTACTCCAGCCTATCAAACTGTCAACTGAGGGACAGATTTGACCTTAATTGTTCCTTAGGGGTATTTTGGTCATCCTCCACCCCTATATATACCACCAACACGGGATTTAATCCCTCAAACATCATAATACTCATGCTTTCCTCGAAATTGCTCAAGAATTCTCCTTAGGGTTTCACAATAAAAACCCAAATAGTTCAAGATTCGACCGTAAGTTTTCAAAGATAATTACATATTCGGAATCACCAATCCGCAAGCTTCAAGAAACATCTATTATCCTTGGAAATAGAGGTACGCGGGGTTTTCCCTAAAATCTCATGGGCATAGAAATCATGTTTTAAGTATCGGGTTTTCAAATTCATGTGCATACTCATGTTTTAGAAGCTTTAATGATATTGTTTTGGCCTTTTGGCTTTCCCCCAAAGTGGTTTGAAAATTATATGTATATGTACATATGTGTTTGTCCTGAAATATATGAATTTAAAGCATGATTTTCATGGAACCCCTCTCTTAATGTAAATTCTTCCATGTTTCACGTAATATAAATTGTTTTGAAAGACATCTTGAAGAAAAGAAATTATGATATGAAGTGTTTTGACTTTTGCTATGTTTGGAATACGATTCTTGAACACGAAAGAGGGGGTTGTGAATGTTAAATATGCATGTAATGAAAGAATGCATGGTTTTGCCAAAATGCACATGACCACCATATGTTTGATGAAATTTCTGCATGAATTGAACTTTAAGTTCGGAATATGAAATCCTTTACATCAGTTGCATGTTTTGGGTGGTCTAAACTATGTTTTGAATGAAAGCTTTTGCTTAGTACCTTATGACTCAGAAAAATCAAGACTTGCAAGGTCTTGGTATGACGATACCAATTCAGACTAATGTCATATCAGACTCAGACTAAAAGATATTTCAGACTTTCATGATTTAGAAATTTCAGAATGATGCATGTTCAGAAAAGGTTAAAAATGGGCATACAGAGATGTTAGGTGGTTCCCTAAAGAGGGCTTGAGTTCAAGCGACTCATTGCCTAAAACTGTGGTTTGCCGACCCGGGTATATTATTATGCGCTGACTTAAATGTCCCGTGGCGTATCAGACTCAGAGACTCCAACCCTTGCGGCACACTTGGGTTGGGGGCTTCCCCGCCGAGTCAATGGCGGATTCCATACAGCCCGTGGAATATTCAGACTTGTAGGGTAACACCACCTAACTCAGAAGTAAAACACAGATCATGATTTGAAATGAACAGACAGGTTGCATGTTTTCAGAAAGTGCCCATGTATTTTTCAGAAATAGAATTGCTTTCACTTATATATATGTATGTATGTTCCATTATACTATTTTTGGATTGCTTCGCTTGCCAGTACTTTTGTGCTGACCCACCCCCCCTTCTTCCAGGTTCTGAGGCACAGTCTAGGGGTCCAGCTACTCAGTAGATATTCTCGGATTTGCAGACTTGATATCATAGTGGTGAGCCTTCTATTATTCGAAAGGCCTAATTATGTCAGACATTATCTTATTTATTATATTTTTGGTTCACTAGGGGCCTTGTCCCAGTTTCTTTTCAGACAGATGTTTATGTTCTTAGTAGAGATTTTCGCAGACTGATGTCAGATAGTATTATTCAGAAATATTGCAGGACTTGACCATGTTTTCCGTACTCAGTTTAAATTCCGCATTTTGTTATGATTATAAATGTTGTGCATGATAACCAGATAGAGAATGGGTGTTCCGGGCCTTCATGGTTTGGGATGCTCGTCACGGCTAGGACCTAGGCTCGGGTCGTGACACAACTACTTACCCTCCAAGATTTTCCTATGGAGAAAGATATTCTACTTTGTTTTCCGAATATGCACCCTTCACACAACTCAAGATCACCCACTTTTGGTAAACCAACGACCATGTTCTTTCTAGTCAATAATTTCAACCCATAATGTTCAAATGACCATACCGAATATGCCAAAGTTGAGTTTCATTAAAACATTTAGCAACTAATGCATTTTTAACAATATTTGAAACATTAATGGGAAATATATTGTTCTGAGTCATAGGCACAATTGCAACAGTTTGACCAGATTTCTTGTCACTAAAAATGCATGAATCATTGTTTAGAATTACCCAGCGTTGTTTTGATAGTTATGGTACCCCTGCCTTCAACTCGTACTTTCTTGTCATCACCAAGTCGAACTTCACTTTTTCTCGACTCATCAAGATCCCTAAATAAAAACTTTGTACCATACATATGATTCGAGCATCCACTATCAATAATCCAAACACCATCAGAATTGTCAGTAATCGGAGAATGAGCCATGAATAACTTACTTTCATTCTCAACTTTCTCACAGATATTGGCATGCTTCTGTTCATCTCAATTGTTTGGTCCAACAATATGCTTCAGTGTGGCCAGACTTCTTATAATACCAGCATTGTAAGTCACTCTTGGGCTAACGTGACACACTAAATTATCCTCTACCTCTGCCGCAACCTCGACCTTATCCACGAAATCTGCCTCTTCCTCTCCTCTACCAGGAAAATTTGAAGATTTTTCTTTGAAGAAAGAAGACTCCTCTTTCACCTGGAATACTTTTCTTTAACCTTCTCATAAGACCTGTTTAGCCTATCTTCATGAGCTAATAAAGAACCCATTAATTCATCAGACGTATAGTCAGATAAGTCCTTGGATTCTTTGATAGCAGCAACCACATGCTCAAACTTACTAGTTAAAGACCTCAAAACCTTTGCTACAATAGTTTCATCAGTAATTTTTTCTCTATAAGACTTCATCAGATTAACAATTGCAGAGACTCTAGAAATATAGTCTTGCATGGATTCACCCTTTTTCATGCTTAAAGTTTCAAAATCATGACGTAAAGTTTGCAATTTAACTACAATTACCTTCTTATCTCCCATATACGCCTGCTGCAAAATTTCCCAAGCTTCATTGGATGTGTCCGCTGCTGAAATTCTGGGAAAGATATCATCATGAAGGGCTTGTTGAATTAACAAAAACATCTTCGAATCCCTCCTACGATTTTCCTGAAGCTGTTATGCGTGGCCTTCATTCGGGTCTAGAAATCCATTCTCCACCAAGTCCCATAGCTCTTGAGACTTAAAAAGAGTATTCATCTTAAGACTCCAAAACTAATATTTCACCCCTTTAAAGATTGAAAGAGGTTGAGAATTTGAATTTGTGTTCACTGCCATTTTTTTCTTATGTAAAGATGATGGGTTCTCTCCTATATTTTACAATCTCTCTTTCTCACCCTCTTTGGCTCCCAGATGAAGAAACCTGGCTGCTCTAGATACCCAAAATGTTAGAAAAAAAAGGTAGGTAAAGTGAGAAAGAAAAGACGTTTCTTTTTTACTTCTTAATTCAACATCAGAATAACAAGAAATATGCAGCCCTTTTATAGGCTTACAACTCAAAAACTTAAGCTAAAATATAGGAACTAAAACAAGTAGTTGTGACATGATATAAATACCAACATTCCCACTAATAGAAAACAGAAAATACAAAAATATTAACCAAGTAAAACATAATTCAACTAAGATTAAAAAATAGGACCATGAAGAAAAGATTTTGCAGTGATTGATTTATTGAAGAATTAGTCAACAGATGCTAGACGAACCCCATCTACACCTAGAGGATGCAACATCTACTATATGTACAACATCTACTCATACAGGAGGTATGACACTGAGTTCTTTCTCCATCCCCATTTTCTTGGGATTATGAATTTTGATTTTTGAAAAAAATAAATTTTGCAACCCCCCCCCCCAAAAAAAAATCAATTAAGGCATTTTGAAGCAATTTTTTTTTTGGATTCTTTTGGAGTTGCCGTCGTGGTTGCTGCCGGAGGTTCTACTGGGGTTAATGCTTGATACGAGTATGACTTCGTAGATGGACATATTTTGAGCATCTCAAAGACAACTAAGAGAAGGCCCGAACTTAAGTGTTAATAAAGTCCAAAACCACCCTATGTATACACTCCATGGGCAGCCCATTGAAGCATTTTAATTAAAAGGGCACTTTTGTCATTTATGTCTTATTTTGTGTTGTAATATAAATAGACCAACTTAGAATTTTTGAGACTTGGTTGATCATTGTCAAGACTTGAAACATTGTAGCATTTTAGCCTCTCTCTTTAGAAGCCCCAACCGAAACTAGGGCTAGACAAGTGAAGATTCACTTGTGTTTGCGTATTGGCTTGAAACGTTGGTGTTTAGAGGAGGTAAAGGCCCTCTTGTGTCAACGTAGAGTTAGGTTTGTATCATGGGTAGTGTTAAGGGTCCAAGCGTGTAACAATTCTTGGGTTCTTAAGATTGTCCCTTCATTTGGTCTAACTATTTATCTTGTATCTTGATGTATCTGTTAGTTCCTTTTTTGTTGTTAATGTACCCATGACTTTCTTGTTGTTGAAATCTTGTTGTTTATGTGTTGATATAGCGAAGCCATGTGGAGCTTTTTCGATTCACTATAGTCATTGTAATCTTGTGTTCTCTATTTATCTTGTTGAATATTGTGGTTGTTGTCTTGAAAACGTAGAAAAGCCGAGTGGGGCCTTTGATTCTCTAGTGTTATTATCTTGTAGATCTCTTGATTTCCTTGTTTGTGTTTGATCTTGTTTCACTGTTGGAGGTTCTACCCTGGGTGCTGCCAAAGGTTTACTGTTGGGGTTGTTGTTGATGGTGCTGCAGGAGCTATGGATTCCGGTGATTGGCGAACTCAACTTCTGCTTGGTTCTCATCAAAGGATTGTCAACAAGATGTAATCTTTCTTATTTTTCAATTTTGGGAATGGCTCAATTAGAGGGTGTATCGAAAACTATCTCTCTATCTCTCTGAGATAGGGGTAAGTCCGTGTATAGTCCACCCGCTCCAACCCGTACACTGGGTATGTTATTTGTTTAGAGGAATAAAGTTTTAGTTTTTCATAACAGGGTGTAATGTTGAATTATCTATATCTATATGTATCTATAATAAAAGCGGACCATAGCCGCGCCCCGGTGATGTGGCACTCTCTTAAGCCATCATTTATATTTCTTTGAAAAAAAATTAATTTTTGAGTTTTTTTCTCCCATTTTAAAATTAGAAAAAAAATTATATTTAAAGAGAAAACAGTCACTTGGGTAAAAGAAACACATGGCTTCTTTTAATAGTCGCTTCTTGTGAAGGAGCGTTACTTCCTATGCCTATCTAATGGCTCCTTCTCTTTATCCTCTTTACTCTCTACTAATAATCAGGTAAAAGAAATCCTGTTTGATGCTGAAAAAAACTATGACACTACACAACTTAGGGGCGACGCTCAAAAATGCTGCAACAACGAAATTTTGCAAGAGTTCAGTGGAATTCATTGCTTTTTAGCCGAAAAAAAGCTGCTCTTCAAGAGATCTTTGAAATCTCCTTCACGGGACACAAAAGCCATCCACAATTTGAAAATTTCCTTTGTGTCCACAAAATCCCTTCAACCGGCACAGTTATGCTACTTTTTTTTTCTCAACTGCTTGCCTTTTGTATTGGTTCTGCTATTCCGTTTTGTCTTGTGCCAGACATAGTCATTGTAATGTGTGCATCATGCATCGTCTGTGGGATTTGCTCTTTTCTCAATTGCTTGCCTGTTGTATTGGTTCTTCTATTCTGTATTGTCGTATGTCAGCTATAGTCATTGGAATGAGCTAATTATGCACGTCTGTGGGATTTGTCAATTTAGTTGGCACTTTTTTTTAGAGTTTGAGACCCGAATTTCGTTTATCCTGCCCTAAAAAGTTCGCGGTCCGACCCATGTTTGAGATTTTTTTAGGGGTCTAAGGTAGTAGCGGCCCGATCCCGGAGCCCACCACTGATCTTTTTGGTGGTGCGGGGGCTTTGCCCCGGCAGTATGGACCTGTATGTTTTTGGCTTAGTATTTATTTGTATGCACGTATTATATAAGTGCGATTTAGTGGGTTGTTTTTGGTTGGTTTATATACGTCATTGAGACTTTCGTTTCCTGATTGTATTCCTCTCCATTATAGTGAATTTCCTCCTCCTCTGCCAGTGATTTTTCCCGTCAAGGGTTTCCACGTAAAATCTGTGTTCTTCTTGTTTTCTTTTGTTTGTTGTATTACTTATTCTGATCCGTTCAATAACAATTTTGATATGAAAAAAATTGAATTATTACTATTACTATACAATCTGTGATATTATACGGTAATGCTTGTGCTATAGATCCATCTACAAATTTCTATAAGCCACATCCAAAAAGAAAAAACTATTTCCTGAAGAACAGCTTTTCGGATTACTCTTTGTCACTTCTACTACAGTATCATGCTCGGCAATGCGGATCTCAGATGCCACCCAAATCCACATTTTCTGAAGCACTTGAATTCCTTTACTCAGTCAATTAATTATGCCTTCACGCTCTAGCAATAGCCGATGTTATTAAAATAGGTGCATTTAAACTTTGGACTCAACATTCTGTATAATTAAACTTAAATCCATTTTGATTAGTCTTGTTCTCCTTGGTTTTTATGTTGTCATGATGTTCTAATCAATAGTTGAAGACAAGAACCCCAGTTAGATTTAAGTAGTCTACATTACTTCTTAGTTATTGATAGAACCCAAGTACATGAATTCTTCTGAAAACTGTCCAAATTCTCAAAGGCATTAACCTGTCAATTCAGAAAGCTTTACATCTGTATGATGGTCTTTTGTTTATGGAGGGTGGGATCAATATATTGAACATTTCTGTTTAAGTGCATTGTTGTTAATTCTTTCCATTTCAATTCTTCCTAATCTTCTGCTCATCATTATCGAGAAGCATTTATCATGATTGAGCTCTTATCGAGATTTTGTTGATATATTTGTATAGAATGGAGACCTTAAAGATGCATCTTCTTGTCTCTGGGCAAGAAGGAGAAGTGGAACTTAAAAAAATTGTTGTGAGGTTTGAGGAAGAGATCTACACTGCTGCTACATGTCAGGTTCGAATGGTAACGCTATCTCATGAGGGACGTCCATCCTTTTTCATCCGTGCAACTCTTCAACATTAATGATACCATTTGCTCTGCACCCCGCCCCGCATAAATTCTCTAGTGTGAGACAAATCTTGCAATTACTATCCCCCACGACTCTCTGTACTCTATCATTATGTTTATGCAATGAATCTTGCTTGGAATAAAATTTCATTCTAGAATTGTCATGATGATTATCTATATTAATTGTTTCCATGATGTCATCAACCAACCAGAGAAAGAACACCATAGGATTTTGATTTTTGATGAAAAAACAACTTGGTGGCGTCATATTTGGTTGCAAGAATAATACCATGAAGGAGTGTATATATGAGTAGCTATTTGGTTAGTTATTTAGGCGCTAATGTCTTTCTTCCTGAAAACAAAAATTTTAGGATAGTTGAGAGTAAAGTCATATATTTGGTTTTCTAATTAGTATGAGATATCCTTTTGCCTTTCTTGTGCAAGCTGAATTTTGTTATATGTACTTTTTTCCTTCCCTTTTTGCGGTTTAGTTGAATTGCGTATTTGTTTGAACTTTTATTTTATGTTTGCCTGCTCCACATTTTTCATATGTGAAGACTGTAGATCCAGGCATGCCACTGTTTTGTTCAACTACAACAATCGGGAGCTTCATGGTATCTATGAAGTTGCAAGCTCCGAAAAAATGAATGTCAATCCATATGGTTGGACGTCAAATGGTTCTGGAAGAACACTATATCCTACACAGGTTTTATGTCCTGCTTTCTTCATATGGGTTTATTTGCTTTTGTGATGCTTCCTTTTTTTATGCTTTCTTCTTGTTTATAAATGAAGGTTCAGATGCATCCCCTTCTGTTGTGTGAACCACTATTGGAAATTTTGTTTAAATCTATAATTCCGGATAACTATTACAATGAGAAGCATTTCCTGTTTGAGCTAGATCATGTTTAAGTTGGTAAATTGATCTCTAAGTTCTCACCTCGTGCATTCTGCGGCATGCTTCTGATTAGAGCCAGTGCATGAGGTGAGAACTTAGACATCAATTTACCAACTTGAACATGATCTAGCTCAAATAGGTAAATGGTTCTCGTTGTAATAGTTATATAGAATTATAGGTTTAAACAAAAATTTTGACTTTGGTTCACACAGCAAACGGGGACGCATCTGAACCTTCATTTATAAGAAAGAAGAAAGCATAAAAAGGAAAGCATCAAATAAACCAATATGAAAAAAGCATGGCATAAAGCCTGTGCAGGATATAGTGTTCTTCCAAAACCGTCGGACGTCCAACCATATGGATTGATATTCATTTTTCGGGAGCTTGCAGCTTCATATATGCCATGAAGCTCCCGATTGTTGTAGTTGAACAAAAACAGTGGCAGATCTGGATCTACATTCTTCAAATACGAAAAAAGTGTAGCAGGCAACTCTAAAACAAGAGTTCAAACAAATTCAACTAACGCACAAAAAAGGAAGGAAAAAAGTACATATAAAAAAATTCAGCTTGCATGAGACAGCCAAACGGACATCTAAGACTAATTAGAAAACCATATATATGTCTTTACTCTCAACTATCCTAAATTTCTGTTTTCATGAAGAAAGACATTAGCGCCTAAATAACTAACCAAATAGCAGCTTATGTATACACTTCTTCATGGTATTGTTCCTGCAACCATAAACAAGTATCTTCCTGCCTCCAGGCAAGAAGGAGAAGTGGAGCTTAAAAAAATTGTTGTGAGGTTTAAGGAAGAGATCTATACTGCAGCTACAAGTCAGGTATGTAGTCTGAACTTGTTTCTATTGGTTCGAATGATAAAAGCTAGCTCATGAGGGGCAAATTTCCCAAGATTAAATAAGGAAACTATCATCTTTTTTTCATCCGTGGAACTCTTCAACATTAATGATCCAATTTGCTCTGCACTTCGTTAAGAGGTAGGAGAAAGGTCTGAGTATACTCTAACCTCCTACACCCCACTCGTCGGATTACACCGGCTATGTTGTTGTTGTTGCTGTTTAAACTATTACATAGTTCTACAACCCGCCCAACCCCGCATCAATTTTGTAAAAAATTATTTGAACCGACCCCGCATTGCCTGCCCCCATTTGCCAACCCTATATTGTATGTATGTTAAATTTATCTAATATTGCAGCTAGATTTTAAATTTATCTAATATTGCAGCTATATTATCTCAGGAAAATATCCTTCAAGATGTTGACCATAGAGACAGGTCAGGTGAACAACGAAATCTCATGTTTTTTTATTTTGTTTAAACCTAATTACTTCATTCTGTTGTTGAAAATTTTGTTTCTGTGTTTGCAGGAAATTAGCTTGTACCATTGTACTAATTTTCCTGTAATTTGTTGATTTACATCGACAAAAGAAGTTGTGTGCCACATACATGGTGCGAATCCTAATCTTTGAGTGATCTATATAATTTAGGTGACTACCCATAATAAACATTGTTTGTGCTATAGGTCAGAGTCCTAGCCCTGCTCTTTCTCTACATTCTGACTATTCTTTTTTATTAGCTATCCAAAATAAGGTAACAGAAGAAAAACTTATTTTCCAGTACTACATACTGTTGTCATTTGTCTAATAAGGAACTTAGTCAAAGTTCTCTTTTGTATTTTCGGATCAACTTTCACAAAGCAATGAGTTTTGTTACACTACAATAGGCGTGTTTATTTTGTTGCTTGTTTGTAATTTCTTCTAGTTTTATCATGTTTGTAAGATTTTTCAATCTTATTTTGACCTATCGTCATGGGAATGCAGTCATGAAATTTGCGACATTAACTTAGCGAAAATTAGTAATGCAGATCAAGTCTGAGGGAGATTTCTTTATAGGAGCTCAATGATCAAGGTTTGGTTTTTTTAGTTAAATGTGCATTTATGCCAAGAGAATTTATGTCCCTGAAATGATTAACTGTTTAATGGATTTTAAGTCTCTTTTACTACTACCCACAATCATCTTAGATGACGACTCATTTTAACCTTTGTGTGTCACTGTTATATAGACATGATCGTGATGTTAGTCTCTTTCTAAAAATGATCTAGGCCTTCCTAATTCTATTGGCATGGACTTGATACATCCGAGTTTTATTGAAACATTGATCGTTGGTAGTTTTTTATGATGGAAGGTAATATATGTGTTCATATATTTACTATGTTATTTGTTTATTTATGCCTTTTCCTTGGTTGTGATTGAACTGATTTCTTTCTACTTTTGAGCATGACTTTCTTCCTCAACACTAGAATTCTTTTCCTATTTTGTTAAAGTTAATGATCTCTTGCAATTTATGCCATTTATAAATCTCTTGTGTTTTATATAAATGATCTCCTCAGTTTTATCCTGTGTGTTTTCTATGCGCAACGCAATTTACTCTTTAAGTTACTAAATTATGTCTTTCACGTTTCATCATTCATAGGCACAAAAGACATATGCTCGTTAGGCACCTTTTAAGTTAATGGTTGTGGTTGCTTCGGTATTACTACTTCTAGCATTCATAGGTTGGGTTCTTCTTTCGAGGAGTGTTGCGCATGCAGAGGTAGATTTACGTGGAGTATGGATTCACGTAAACCCATGTACTCCTACCTAGATTATGTGAAGTACTGAAATTATTTTGATAAATTACTTAAACTCCTTTGATAACCGCGTGCACCATTGTTAACCAGGTCTTTAGTTTGAATCCCCGTCCCCTCTCATTTCATTAAAATCTCATTTTGCTATTGCAGTTTTGTTTTTCATGTCGTTTCTTTCTTTCCTTCCCTTTTTGGTTCCCAGTTTGATACTTCTTTTTTCTTTTTTTCTTTTTTCCTTCTTTTATTTGTGCTTTTAGTTGTTCTTCTTTTATTTCATTCTTGAGTATTAAAATCCTTAAAAAGTTGAAATACCCATCTCCTCTACGTTGTTCTCTGTGTCATCTTTTAGCAGTCTCCTTGATGAAATCCAAATGGCTAGCCTTAGTTTTCTGGACGAAATTTCTGAACTTCTTCTGCAGATTTTCTAACAAATAGAAAATAGATATCAAGTTTTTGTGTGATTGGTTACAGTCTTTGTTTTCGATGAAGTCGTTGGTATTTGAGGTACCGCTACTCCGCTGACTAATATATCTATTTTATCCTAGGAAGAAGTAATCCAAAATCTCGAATAGAGTGAGGGAATCAAATTCTTTAGGCATAATACATAAACATGCCCTTTAACTTGACCTCAAATTATATCTATGACCTCCAACTTTGGGTGTGCACAAGTAGGCCCTTAAACTTGTATAAAGTTGAACAAGTAGACACATACGTCCTACGTGGCATAATACACCTAGGATGCCATGTAGGACGAAAATTGGCTACGTAACATATGTATCTACTTGTTCAACTTTATACAAATCTAAGGGCTTATTTGTGCATACCCAAAGTTGGAGGTCATAAATGTGATATGAAGTCAAGTTAAAGGGCATGTTTATGTATTGTGTCAATTCTTTAACGACACAAGGTGAATTCTGTGGATCCAAATATTTTAATTTGCTTTTCAGTTTTTTCATTTCTTTTTATTTTTGATTTACCGATTTGAATACGGGGTACCAACAATCTTAAGAAAAATTTTCCATTTCTCTGTTCGTCAAAATCAATCGAGCAATGCAAATGTGTAAGAGTCTAAGAATGTTTTTGGTTTTGGCTTCGATGGTTAATATCCTTTGTTTAGGTGTACAGCCTAAAATCAACTTAGATTCGAATATCCCATTATCGAATATGGAATTTTAATCGATTCTCCTAAACGCTGCAATTGTATGTAAGAAGCTTTCATTTATACTTGTTATGTTTGTTGATGCATTACAAATAAAAGCACTGATTTGATGATGATGATGACATTATTATAACTCTTTCTATATATGTTATAGGGAAATAATTTTGACAATTGACACTTATGTTGAAGTTCTCTTGTCAAACTTTATTGCTGTTGATTTCAACAAAACTTTATTACCTCTGATCTTTTTTAGTGTTCAATGCTGTTAAATTTAGCAAGAAAACATGCCTTTGCACTGTTGAGAGGGTGAAGGAACAAGCTAAAAAAAGATGATAAATGTCTTGTTAATAAGTTTTGGTTTAACGTGGAACTTGTGGGGGAAGCTATCCATACGGTTAGAAGAATACTTAATCGAGTTTCTCATGGAAAAACACAATCGACTCCACATGGAAAAATGGAAAGTGTGATAACTTACGCACAATAAATAATGAGGAGTTATAAAAGTTGTAAGATTGGCAACTCCGAGACAAATGCTAATACTAACGACATAAACAACGAAACAGCTACAGTGCACCAACCTACTAATCTTAAAACCTAATTCATGACCTTCCCATCTCAGGTCATGTCTTCAAAAAGTTGAAGTTGTGTCATGTCTCTCTCTCCAATACTTCTTTGATCTACATCAATCTCTCCTAAAATGCATTGTGATCAACCAATCACAACGTCTCACTAGGGCTTCTGTGCACCTCCTCCTCACATGTTCGAACCATTTCAGTCTCGTTTTCCTCATCTTGTCCATCATGGAGGCCACACATATCTAGTTCCAAAAGATCTTCATTCTTAACACACTACAACAAAAGTAGCTTCTAGCAACATTGATATTCACATTTAAAAAGAGTGCTAAAGCTTTTACTGACATTATTTAATTGTCATTAGATCAAATGTCATTATAGGCTTTAGGAGCAATTACAAAGAGTGCAAAAATTTAATTGTCATTAGTAATTGCCTCTAAAAATATATATTTATCGGCAATTAAGTTATTGTTGTTTATTAATTGCCACTAAAAATTGTCGACCTCTACATTCTCATTTCGGTCACTCTCATCTTTTCGACATGAGATTCTCCACTGACCAACACTATACCCCATACAACATAATCGGCCTAACCACCCGTAGAACTTTCCACACGGGCTATTTCACTAATAAATGTATAATCAGATGGACCAAAGATTTTGATTCAAAGGAGTCCCAAAATACTCCAAATTACTTACTATAAATATCAAAATAATTCCAATGTAATCTCCCTCTGATTCTGTAGGAAGTGTGAAAGTAAGCAAGCAAAATCTGACTGCGAAAATTTCTTAGTATTATTTTTTTCTTTGATCGAAGCAAGAAAATCGGAATTTGGCTAGTTGGAAAAATACTCTAGTCAAAAAGAAAATAAGAATCATCTTTTAAAAGTTTTATAATATTAGCAATTAATTTTGGTCAAATAATTTAAATAACTATGGCATTCATGTGATATGTCTTTTTGGACAATTATTTAAGGCATTTACTCCTTTGCTAATTCTTTCTTTGACCAAAGATGTTTCATTCTTAAATCCTTTGATATATGATGGCAGAAGGTGGCTAAGATATCTTGGGTTACTCTTTTCTATATATACTTTTTGAAGTACTCATAAAGTGGAAAGAAATAGTGAGGAAAAAGAAAAATAGTCATGTCTGTGACGTTTCCACTGCTACAAGGCACTTATCGCTAACACGATGGAACCATATTAAACATGAAGTTATGAAGTTCTGAGAAAAGAGGTTAAAATTATTGACCTAAAAAATTAAGAGCACGTGTTGGGTTCGAAATCGAGAGGGCCGCAGAAGCTTAAAATTTACAAATCATAAAACAATAATTCAGATGGTAAAGAAGCCTACATATTGAAAACCAAATTAAAAAAAAAAAAAAAAAAAAAAACTCTAAACCAAGACACTTTAAAACTACATTGTGGATGCTAGAGATATTTTATTTATAGAGTTACAAAACTCTTAAAAAAGAATAAACCTAATAGAAATCTAATTTCCACTAAAAAAAATCTAAAATACAATTATGAGATATTTCATATCAGGAAACCTTTTCCACTAAAAAAAATCTAAAATACAATTATGGTAGAATCCAAGTAAGGTAGACAAATCCTAACATATTGTCCACTAAAACTGTTGACTAGCAGCTAATTAAATAGAGATATGTACTTTTGGATCAGCCTTGGTCCCCTCTTTGACGGCGCGGATCACGCCTTGCACCATCAAAGAGGGACCAACGCTGATCCAAAAGTACATATCTGTAGTCTTTTCACTGTTTAATTATCTGCTAGCCAACTGTTTTAGTGGACAATAATTCTCTTAATTTTCTAGGTCAATAATTTTTACTGTTGTTCTCAAAACTTTGTAAATTCATGTTTAAATATGGTTCCATCGTGTTAGCAATAGGGGCCTTGCAGCAGTGTTTCAGCTGATGTCTGGTCACTGCATCCTTTTATAAGAGCGAGCAAAACCTTAACATCACCTTATTGGTCCAACCTGGACTGGCCGGCTGCACCAGCGCAGCAGTTCCACCCATCAGCTCCACAGTACACATACGACAATAGGGCAACACAGTAGTTCGATGGACCAGGTCCCGTATTGGAATCTGTCAAATCATCAAAATCAAAACTATAACATTGGAATTATGAGTTCTCCAAGACCATGGAAACCACACATTCCTTTTTCATCTGAGATTGGACTCTCTTCAACATGAATGATGCAATTTGCCTTGATGTTATTCCTGCTTGTATAAACTTGCATTCGTCTTTCAATTAATCTAGAAACATTGTGTTAGGGATAGCAAGATAAGCGATGAGGTGTGGTTGCCGGTGAAATCCACATAAGCATCCCCAATGATTTTGACATGCCTGTCACTATCCCGCATAGCATAACTTGTTGTTTTCAACCCGGCCCGCATAGCTTCCTATATGTGAGACAAATCTTTCAGTTACCGTTCCCAACGATTATTTGTATTGTATGATTATGTTTATGTGGAATTTCATGCTTCTCAATGAAAACATTAGTCACTATTTCAGAATTTTTACTAAGAAATTGCTGCTAATAAAAAAAAAATAGAATTCAATACAATTATATTTGCTCTCATCAATGTTCTTATGACAGACAAATGAAGAGGGTGATATAATATATATCAGTTCATCTTAAGCTGATATCTCTAAAGTTTATTAATTGGTAATTTATTTGCATAAAATCAGTGTTTCAAAAAGCGTGGGGTGAGGTGAGACAGCTTACCCGATGCAAGCACAGGCATAAGCCTCGAGGCAGTGGGGCACCGTGAAACATGCATTCTTCTTTCAAGTATATTGAATGCTTATTTAGCAATTTTAATTAGGAGAACTTTTTTGGAGTTACATCTCAAAATAAAAACTCGTCCACAGCCTAAATGTACACCCAGACTATTGGGGCTTATGCTTCATGTTACTTTTGCCCCCCAGATCTCCCCGGGGTGATTTTACTACGCCCTTCCCCGAGGCTCACCCCAGAAACACCTTTAAAACAATGCATAAAATTACCTATTACAGTGATGATAAGAACAAACAAATAGGCTTAATTCTGTATATTGACATGTTTTTCTCACATGTTAATATTAAAGTATCATATCAGTTATCATTCCTCTAGCTCTTCAGTGTTCAACTATATATTTGTCAACACAAACTGAAATAGTGAAATATGGAATTAAATTAAACAATTTCATATTTGAGCAACCAACATAGATTAACAGAATCTACTTACTACACTAATTTTTTAGAACTCATCACCACATAAATAATATAGATCTAATTTTAAATGCCTTTGCATGCCTAACAAATCAAGGGTCTCTGAAGCAATCTCTCCTCCACTGGTAGGCTTAAGGTCTGCCTATTCTCTATTGATCCGGTATTTTTTTGTTGTTGTTTGCATGCCTAAGGAAGTTTAATATTAAGAACTTAATTTATTTTTCCTCTTTGTTTAAACCTAACTTTGCTCGGACTCTCCAAAAATATTACCTCGCAACCCATCGATATTCTTGAAGAGTCCAAGCAACATAGGTTTAACCCACTCCTTTGAGATGCTTCGCTCGAGTTGAGGGAGCATCTGAAACAACCTCTCTATCTTTATGAGTTAGGGATGAGGTTTGTGTGCTCTCTACCTTCCTACATCCCTCATGTGGGATTACGTTAGGTATGTTGTTGTTGTTTAAACCCGCCACATAATTCTGCAACCTGCCCAATGTCATATCAACTTTGCATAAAATTATTTGGACCCACCCCGTATAGCCTTTCCGCCGTTGGCCAACCTTATGTTGTATACATTTTAACTTAAATTTATCAAATATTGCAGCTAGATTATATCGGGATAGTATCTTTAAAGATGCTGACCATGGAGAGAAGTCAGAATGCCCTAAGCCCAAGCAAATAATGAAATCTCATGTGCTATATTTCAAATAGGCATATCTTGTCCGACAGGACGTAATGTGTAAACCTAATTACTTCATTCTACTGTTAAAAAGTTTGCATCTCTATTGCTACCCTTAATAAGTATTGTTTGTGCTCGAGGTCAGAGTCTTCGCCCTGCTCTTTCTTTACATTCTAACTATTCTTTTTTTAGCTATCCACAATAAGGGATGGAAGAAAAGCTTATCATATACAGTACTACATAAATGTTTATTTGTCTAATAAGGAACTTGGTCAAAGTTTTTCTTTTTGTATTTTCAAATCAGTTTTCACAAAGCAATGAGTTATGTTTCTTGTATCTTTAACTACAACTAGTATTAGTATCCGTGTGTACCTGTTACTAATTCTTAAAGGAAATGGAAAGAAAAGGGAAGAAGGAGAATAGAAAGAGAAAAGCAATTTTCAGAGCAATAATTTTTCATTGTCAGAACTTGTCCAGTACAGAGGAATATAACATAACTCTACCAATAGTACCATGATAGTTGTCCCATCTACTAACTGAATTTAGGACTAAAAGAAATTCCTCTTACTACATTAAGGACTTTTCTGCAATTACTAAATAAGCTATCTAATTAAAACTAAAGGACTTAGGTTAGCATATTGAAACTTGATAAAAGATCAGTCACAAAGACATTTGTGACAATCCATCTCTCTTCAAATAGCTCTTGATCTTCAGACCTCTTGAAAGTTAGAAAATTGTGATCGGATGAAGTTGTAGTCCTCCCAAGTAGCTTCTTCCGGTAGCAGGTTTGCTAATTGCACTAAGATCTAAGTGGAAGCAGTATTTCCTTTCTTGATAATTCTCCTGTCTAATACAGTAACTAATTTTACTAGCGGTTGACCATCTGAAGAACAAATAGGGGGATCTAATGTTGGTACCACTTGATTACCAATCTTTTTCTTGAGTTGTAATATATAGAAAACTGGGTGGATTCTTGAGCTGGGTGGCAGATCTAGCTTGTCTGCTACTGGTCTAATTTTCTGCACTATTTTGTAAGGTCCATAAAACCTTGATGCTAGTTTGAGACCTTGTCTAACAGCAATGAAAGTCTGCCTATTGGGTTGCAGCTTTAAATAAACCCAATCTCCTTCTTCAAATTCTCTCTCGGTCCTTTTCTTGTCTGAATTTCTTTTCATCCTCTCTTAAGCTCATGTTAAGTTGTCCTTCAAGATTTTAGCCATCAATTGTCTCTCCTTGAGAATCTAATCCACAGAGTCCACCTTGGACTGTGCCACTAACTCAAAAGTTAGTTGTGGAGGTCCATAACCATGGAGCACTATGAATGGGGTCAACTTAAGTGAGATATGGTAGTTGCTATTGTACCAGAATTTTACTAAGGATAGCCATTTGTGCCACACTTTGGGTTTGTTTCTAGTCATACAGCTTAGATAGTTCTCTAAACACCTATTCAGTCTTTCAGTTTGTCCATTTGTCTGTGGGTGATAGATAGAGCTATATAACAATTGAACTTGTAAGAGTTTAAAGATTTTCTTCTAAAAGTTGCTTAGAAACACTTTATCTCTATCAGTAACTATGCTCTTAGGTAGACCATAAAACTTATATATGTTGTCTAGGAATGCCCTAGCAACTTGAGAAGTAGTAAAAAGGTGTGATAGTGAAATAAAATGAGCATATTTATTGTATCTGTCTATCACTACTAAGATAGTGTCTGTAACTTTAGATTTGGGTAAACTTTCAACAAAGTCCATTGACATATGTTCCAATACTTTCTCAGAAATAGGTAAAGGTTGAAGTAGGCCTGGATATGCTAGTTGTTCATCTTTACACCTCTGGCACACTTCACATTCTTGGACCAACTTCTTCACTTGTTCAATCATTGTTGGCTAATAAAACACTACTTTCAACCTTTGATAAGTAGTCCAAACTCCTGAGTGACCTCCTAACCTGGAGTTGTGTATGGTAGTAATTAATTGTTTCCTGAGCTGGCCATTATTACCAATCCATGCTTTGACCTTATATCTCAGCATTCCTCGTTAAACAGATATATTCAGCGCAGGGTCAGGATGGTTGCTTAATATAGTGATAGCCTGTATTACTTCTTGGTATCCCTTGTAGCTATCAAGTATTTCTTCAATCCACTTAGGTTGCACTTGTGATATGACCAAGCACTCTGAATCAACTTGGTCCTTGTAATCCTTAAATTTTTTAGATAAAGCATCAGCTACCACATTCTCAACACCCTTTTTATACTGTATTTCAAAGCTGAGCCCCGTTAACTTAGTTAGACCTTTGTGTTAAAGTAAAGTAGTGATTTTTTGTAGCTGCAAATATTTTAGACTGAAATGGTCAGTCTTAATAATGAAATAGTGGGGTTAGAGGTAATGCCTCCACTTATCTACAGCTTGTAATAGTGCAATCAACTTCTTCTCATAAGTGGACATTTCTTGGTGTTTCTTACTAAGAGTTTGGCTCATGAATGCTAATGGCCTCCTCCTTTGCATCAATATTGCCCCAATACCTATATTACAAGCATCTACCTTAAGAATAAAAAGTTTAGTAAAATCAGGTAACGCTAGAACAAGTGAGGTTAACTGGTTAAAGGCTTGATCAGCCTCAGGATTCCAGAGAAATTCTCCCTTCTTCAATAGGTTAGTTAGTTGTTTACTTATCTTAGCATAATATTGATAAACTTTCTGTAATACCCAGTTAAACCCAAAAATCCTCTTAATGCCTCCAATATTTTTGGTTGTGGCCACTCCACCATTGCTATTATTTTAGTTTGGTCAGTGTTCACCCCATAACCAGTTATTATATACCCCAGATAATCAATCTGATTTTGTCCAAATTGATACGGGTGTACCAAGCTGTCCAACAAGTTCTACAAGTTGTCCAACAAGTTCATGACCATTCACACGTAACCAAGCTCGGGAGTTACAAAAACTCTAAGCTATGTTCATGCAAATGGACGTGGGTGAGTTGGTACTTGAGTCTTCCAATATATTAAATGTTTTTAAGTGTGAAGAGGAGCCTTGAAGTGTAATAAACTTACACTCTAAGGCCACCCCTTGGCAAGGGTAAGATGATCATTTGTTATGTCACTTTGTGGACTAATATAAATAGATAGTGTTAGGGTTATTTTTGAGTTAGTTTATTCATATTTTGGAAGACAATAAACACTTTGTAATATTTTGGAACTTCTCTCTTCCATTGGAGAAGCCCCAATTTCGAAAACTCACTAGTAGAGTGATACTAGTGTTGTCTCTTGGCTAGAAACTAGGGTCTTGGGGTTCTTTGAGTTCCTCTTAGTCCAATTAAGAGCTTGGTATTAATATTCATTAATCTTAGGGTCCTTTCTCTTGTTAGGGTTCTTAGATCATTGAATATTGTGTGTCAAGTTACTATCCCTCTTGTAATGTTAATCTTGTATTGTTGGAATCTTGAAGTCTAGTGAAGTCGTGTGAGGCTCTTTCGATTCACTAGCATTATTATTGACTTGCTTGTTCTTGTTGTTAATATCATCTTCTTATTCTAAAAATGTGACTCTTGAAGACTAGTGAAGTCGTGTGTGGCCTATTTTGATTCACTAGCACTTGTTGTTCATCTTGTTGTTCTTGTTGTTGTTTGCTTCTTGTATTGTGAACTTGGGCTCGTATCATTTGGTATCAAAGCTTGTGGTTGATTTTGTTCCAACAAAATCAATCTTAGGTTTGGTAGTTGAAAAATACCAAAAAAAAAAAAAAGGTTGCTGAAATTTGAAAATTCCAGAAAAAAAAGAGAAATTTGTCCATCTTGTTCTTTACCGAGAAAATTGTGTTGTGTTGTTGTCTTGGATGAGATTGATGTTTGTGTGTTTAGATCTAGATGCTATTTTATTTGTCTAGTTTGTTTCTTGTGTTGATTTCTTTCTCATCAACACAAAAGGTGTCTAAAGCTAAGTTGAGCTTAACATATTGACATTGCTATTGTGGACTAGGAGTGGTAGTATGATAAACTTGAAGTAGGCTGAGTTTGTGTGTTGTTTCTTGACTTTAAAGTGGGCTATTGTTGGTGAATTGTGGTTGTGTTCTTGAAGCATTGTTGTGGTGATCATCTCGATCTTCTCATCATCTCATATCTTGACCACTATAAAGACTAAAATAGATCCAAAAGGGTTGTAAGACAAGGTTTTAAAGTTGTTTGTGAAAAGACTTGCCAACATCACTTCCTAGACTTAACAACCACTTTCCCTTAAAACAAGGAGTCTTGTCTTGTGGAACTAGTAAAGTCAAGCCTCATCTTTTTGAGTTGGAAAAAGTTGAAAAGTTACAAGACTGTACTTTCCCTCCAAAAGTAAAGTCATCCATTATAAAATTGTGAAGATTAAGGCTTCAAGTTGTTGAACAAAATGTATGGACCCGTGACCAATTCCATGCAGCCACATCACCTTAATCACTGTTCACGTCATTAATTAAGCTCAATTTGGATATTTTAGTTTCTAATTATTGATTCTTAGTTTCTTCTAATTGACTCGAGAATTAATTATCAAGCTAGTACATTACTACTAGGTTGTCAATTAGTCCTTTGAAGCCTTGTATTCGTGTCATCGTTTGTTTGTGTGCTTTTTTCATTTAAATACGTTGTAACTCCTTGACTCTAGTCTGACAAGAATTCTTTGAGTTTCAAACAAGAATTTACTTCGGACAAGAGCATACTCAAACCTTAAGGATTCATGGGTTACTAGCCAATCTACAACACTGGTAGAGCTCGAGTGTGAGTGATCCGAGAGTGTGTGAGTGAGGGGAGGTTTTAAACTAACTTTTTGGTTGCTTGTGTAGGTGATACCTTGACAATGAAGGGAACCGCGTCTCAAATCGTGAATTCTAATGAAATGGAGAATATGAGAGTCACTATTGAGGCTATGACCCGAGCTCTTGAAAGGTTGAGTACGAAAGTGGGAGCCATAAGGGGAGAAATGATGACTATTAGTGGAAGGTTAAAACAGGTGGAGAGTCAAAGGAACTCTCATCCTTCTACTCCTCAACATGTTTTGTCAAGTGGACATAATAGAAATTACTCCGCCACCGTTACTCCCGAAACATGGCCACAATTGTCAAATCCTTCACTAGCTCCACTAAATGCCACAAGCCAAACCACTCATAATCCCCTAAACTGAGACTCCAATAGACCAACCTATTCCCAAACTCTTCAAGTTTCGTAAGAGGGACTCGAACGTCAAATGCCTCTACCAAATCCAAACCCTCCCTTCCAAGCTCTACTATACCAAAGACCACCACCTCCATAAAATCCAATCCCTCCAAATCAAGTTCTAAACATCCAAAATAGTCCCTTCCGCTTTGAGAAATATGGTAGAGAGTATTATGAAGGGTATGGAGCCTTTGACGATGCTTACATGAGGGAAGAGGAGATGAAAGGGGGACATGTGGATCCAAGAAGATACCAAGGGTATGGAGAAAGGGGAAATCGACACCAAGAAAGAGACGCAGGAATCAATACTATCAAATTGAGCCTACCTATCTTTAAGGGTGAAAGTTACCCTGAGGTGTATCTTGCTTGAGAGTCGGCGTGTGATAAAATATTTTAAGTGAATGATGTATCGGAGGAGATGAAGAGTTGTTATGCCATAGCTCAATTTGAAGGCTATACTAACACATGGTGGGAATATATCAAACGGTTTGGTAATGAGTTGATTGATGGACAACCACATCCATGGTTTTGGTTAAGGTATCTAATGAGGCAACATTATTTTCCTGAAAGTTATTGTCATGAGTTGCTTGCTAGGTTGTACAATTTGCGACAAGGGAATCAAAGTGTGATGGCATATTATGATGAGTTTCAATAACTCATGTTGAAGCTTGATCATCATGGAGAACAAATTGCCCGTGACAACATTTGGTTCAAGTGTGGGTTGAACAAAGAGATCTCCACTCATTTGATGTTTCACAAGTTTGATACCGTTGAAGAAATTTTCTAAGCGGCTCTTGAGATTAAAAGGGAGCTTAAAGAGAGGTCGTCGTTCAAGGTAAAGGTACCATCAACCTCGGGTTGGCCGAGGAGCAAAGATATGGTTTAACTATCTTCGGGTTGGCCCAAAAACAAAGACCAACACTATAAGGCTGCCCGAGACTAAAGCAGTCCACAAATTTCCTCCCCTACAAGAAGCTAACAAGTATTCTAATCCTAAAGGGTTCCAAATGAATGTCCAAACCGACGCAATGTGATCCTATGGGAAGGGATATTGTATTACCTCGTTGAGGAAGTGGGTCTTGAAAAATAAGAAAATAAGGCCGAGCCTCAAGATGGAGAGGAACCCAAAAATGAGCCACATAATGATGATGGTGATGATTGTGAGGATGCTTATCCACAAGAAGGGGAATGCATGGTTCCAAACTTTGTAGTGAGGCGTGTCATAATTAGTAAGGTGATAGATGATCCTAGCCAATGTGAGAATCTATTCCATACTAAATGCCTTGTGAAAGTAAGTGTGTGCACTTTGGTGATAGATAGTGGTAGTTGTGCAAATGTTGTTAGTGTTGCTATGGTGAACTTCTTAAAATTGCCAACTACATTTCATACTAGACCTTACAAGTTGCAATGATTGAATGAATGTGGTGAATTAAAAGTCATGAGGCAATGTGTGATACAGTTTAAGGTAGGAAACTACCATGATGAAGTGCTTTGTGATGTAATACCAATGCAAGTGTGTCACTTGTTGTTAGGTAGACCTTGGCAATATGATAGGTCTACCAAAGATAACGGCAGGTCTAATTGATATACACTTGAGAAGGATGGCTTCACACTTCATCCACTTTTTCCTTCACAAGTGAACGAGTTGCATCAAAGGATGAGAGAATTGAAAGAAAAGGGAAAGAAATCCAAAAATAAAGAAAAAGAGGGGAAACTCGTAGGTGGGGTAGTGGGGATATCCGGGGATGCCCCAACATCAAAGGGAAAATAAAACATGGTGATGTTGGTTAGAAATAAGGAGCTCTTCATGGATCATGGTGAGGAGACACCCATGCTTCTTTTGGCATATTGTTTTAACACTAACCCCACTAATTCTTCTATTTCTCCTTTGATTTCTTGTTTGTTGTAGGATTATGAAGATGTTTTTCCCAAAGAACTTCCACAAGGGATGCCCCCACTTCAGGGAATTGAGTAGCAAATAGATTTTGTACCGAGATCACAATTGCCCAACAAACTGGCTTATAGGAGCAACCTGACGGATACCAAGGAATTGCAATGCCAAGTTAAGAAACTCCTCAACAAAAGGTATATCAAGGAGAGTATGAGCCCTTGTACGGTCCCAGTGCTACTAGTTCCCAAGAAAGATGGGACTTGGCGTATGTACGTTGATTGTCGAAGCATCAATAAGATAATGGTAAAATATCGTCACCCTATTCCTAGGCTAGATGATATGCTTGATGAATTGAGTGGTTCGTGTTTGTTTTCTAAAATTAATTTAAGGAGTGGCTATCACCAAATCCATATGCAATTGGGCGATGAATGGAAAACTGCCTTCAAGACCAAATTCGGTCTCTGTGAATGAAGGGTTATGTCTTTCGGCCTAACAAACGCTCCAAGTACTTTCATGGGGCTAATGAATCATGTGATGAATACTTTTATCGGAAGGTTTGTTATTGTCTACTTTGATGATGTGTTTGTGTATAGTAGGTCCTTAGATGAGCATGTAAAACATTTACAATGTGTGTTTGATGTCCTCCAAGAGGAGAAGTTATATGCTAATTTAGAAAAGTGTTCTTTTGGTGTCCAAGAAGTTGTATTTCTCGGTTTTGTGGTGAGTTCAAGAAGGGTCGAAGTGGATGAATCTAAGATTGACGCTATCAAAAATTGGCCAACTCCCAAAACCATAGGTGAAGTGAGAAGCTTCCACGGGTTAGCTAGCTTTTATAGACATTTTGTCAAAGGATTTAGCTCCATTGCCTCCCTCTTGACCGAAGTGATTAAAAAGGATCGGCCTTTCAAGTGGGGAGATTAACAAGCTAAGGCCTTCAAGGACTTGAAAGTTATGCTCATCTCAGCCCTTTTGTTACAATTGCCGAATATTGACAAGACTTTTGAGGTTGAATGTGATGCTAACAAAATTGGTATAGGAGCAGTTTTAATGGAAAAATTGAAGCCTATTGCCTACTTTAGCGAAAATATCAAAGGATAAAATTTAAACTACTTTACGTGTGATTTAGAGTTGTATGCCTTGATTAGAGCCTTGGCCACTTGACAACAATATTTATGGCCTAAAGAATTCGTGATCTGAACGAACCATGAGTCCTTATAGCATCTTCGAGCACAAGATAAGCTTAACAAGCGGCATGCCAAGTGGATTGATTTTCTTGAAACTTTCCTTACAAGAAGGGTAAGGACAATATGGTTACCGATGCTTTGTCTCGAAAACACGATCTTATGTCTACTTTATCTTCAAAATTGATGGGTTTTGAAATCTTAAAGGAATTGTATCCCAAGGACCCTCACTTTGCTCCTATCTATAGGGAATGCGAAGAATGGGGTAGGGACAAGTGGGATTCAGCTAGGGATTCAAATCCCTATGCCAAGTTTGATAGTTACTTGTTTAAAGATAGGAGATTGTGTGTACCCTCTAGCTCTTGGAGAGAGTTATTTGTTAGGGAATCACACAATAGCGGTCTAATGGGTCACTTTGGGGTCGAAAAGATCCTTGGAATATTAGAGGAGCAATTCTATTGGCCAAAAATGCACAAGGATGTGTCTAGGATTTGCGGCCAATGTGTAGATTGCAAAGAAGCCAAATCTCGGCTCCAACCTCATGGGTTGTACACCCCGCTACCCACCCCTTTACATCCTTGGCCTGATATATCTATGGATTTTTTGTTAGGTTTGCCAAGGACTAGTAAAGGTCGGGATAGTATCTTTGTTGTGGTTAATCGGTTTTCTAAGATAAAACACTTTATTCCATGCTCTAAATGTGATGATGAACCTAGTGTGGCCTCTTTGCTTGTTGATAATGTTGTCAAGTTGCATGGTGTTCCGGTACCATTGTGAGTGATAGGGACTCTAAGTTCCTAAGTCACTTTTGGAAGTCCATATGGGGAAGGCTTGGTACCAAGTTGTTGTTCTCCATTTCTTGCCACACACAAACCGATGGCCAAATAGAAGTAGTAAATAGAACGTTGGGTGCTATGCTACGTTCCATGATTAAGGGAAAATTGACTTCTTAGGAGGAACACCTACCATTGATTGAGTTTGCCTATAATCGTGTCATACACTCAAGTACGAGAATGACTCCTTTTGAGTGTGTATACGGCCTCAACCCTCTTACCCCTTTGGATTTAACTCCTTTGCCAAGTGATCTTATGATTAGCCTAGATGGAAACAAGTGGGCAGAATTTATGAAAAAATTGCATGAGAAGGTACGGCTTCGACTTGAGAAGAAAAATCAAGATATTGCAAAGCGGGCAAACAAAGGAAGAAAGAAACTCATTCTTGAACTGGGAGATTTGGTGTGGGTGCACCTTAGGAAGGATCGGTTTCCATCTCAAAGGAATACTAAATTGATGCCAAAGGGTAATGGTCCATTCTAAGTAATTGAAAGAATCAATGATAATATCTACAAGATTGACCTTCCCCCGGAATACCAAGTGCAAAACACTTTCAATGTGTGTGATCTTTCTCTAGTGGATGCGGTTGAGGATGACAAAATATCGAATTTGAGGTCAAATTCCTCTCAAGATGGAGAGGATGATACAGGTGTACCAAACTGTCCAACAAGTTCTACAAGTTGTCCAACAAGTTCACGACCATTCACACGTAGCCAAGCTCGGGAATTACAAAAACTCCAAGCTATGTTCATTCAAATGGCTGTGTGTGAGTTGGTACTTGAGTCTTCCAATAGATTAAATGTTTTTAAGTGTGAAGAGGAGTCTTGAAGTGTAATAAACTTACACTCTAAGGCCACCCCTTAGCAAGGGTAGGATAGTCATTTGTTATCTCACTTTGTGGACTAATATAAATAGATGGTGTTAGGGTTATTTTTTAGTTAGTTCATTCATATTTTGGAAGACAACAAACACTTTGTAATATTTTGGAACTCCTCTCTTCCATTGGAGACGCCCCAATTTCGAAAACTCTCTAGTAGAGTGATACTAGTGTTATCTCTTGGCTAGAAACTAGGATCTTGAGGTTCTTTGAGCTCCTCTTGGTCCAAGTAAGAGCTTGGTATTAATATTCATTAATCTTAGGGTCCTTTCTCTTGTTAGGGTTCTTAGATCATTGAATATTGTGTGTCAAGTTACTATCCCTCTTGTAATGCTAATCTTGTGTTGTTGGAATCTTGAAGTCTAGTGAAGCCATGTGAGGCTCTTTCGATTCACTAGCATTATTATTTACTTGCTTGTTCTTGTTGTTAATATCATCTTCTTATTCTAAAAACGTGACTCTTGAAGACTAGTGAAGCCGTGTGTGGCCTATTTCGATTCACTAGCACTTGTTGTTCTTGTTGTTGTTTGTTTCTTATGTTGTGAACTTGGGCTCGTATCACAAATGCACACTTACTTAGCTTAGAAAAGAGCTTGTGTTTATTCAATAAGCTCAACACCACTTCTAACTCTTTAATGTGATCTTTCATAGTCTTGCTATATATTAGTATATCATCAAAAAAGACTAATATAAACCTCCTCAAATGATATTTGAACACAGTGTTCATGAGAGATTGAAATGTCGCAAGGGAATTAGTTAGCCCAAAAGGCATAACCTTGAACTCCATAACCTATGGTGGGTCCTAAAGGTGGTCTTATACTCCTCACCTTTCTTCATCCTTATTTGATGATACCCTGCTCTCATATCAACTTTAGACAATACAGTAGCCCCAAATAGTTCATCTAATAAGTCATCAACCATGGGAATTAGGTATTAAATCTTAACTGTTAAATTGTTGAGTCTTCTATAGTCAATACATAACCTCCAAGATGAGTCTTTTTTCTTTACTAACAAGGCTGATAAAGCAAATATAGATTGACTAGGGATTACTGTGGTGGCTTTCAGCATATCATTGATAATTGTCTCAATTTTATTTTTTGTTCAAAAGAATACCTGTATGGTCTGAGGTTGAATGGTTGGGCACCAGGTATCAGATTGATGACATGGTCACACTCTCTTTTAGGTGGTAAATCTTTGGGCTCCTGAAACACCATGGAATGTTTCTCATCTCTCCTTTGTCAGAACTAATCTCTTGAGCCTCTACCATAATAACTTCAGTTATGACTTCACAAGTACCACATTGCAACATCCTCTTTAGGGCCTTAATGTCAATTGGAAAAATGTCAGGATCTTCAGTTATCCCATATAATGTGACCATCCTATCCTCAATCATGAAACTTAAACTATGAGGTCGGGTATGCAGGATGACTGGTGTTATCATATCAATCTAGTCCATCCCCAAATCATATCACTGCCCCTTACCTTCATTAATCTCATCTTAAAGTTAAATTGTTCACCTTGCATCTTCCGCCCAAAAGAGAGAATCTCAATTTGACAACTCATTGCCTCTCCGTTAGCAACTAGAACCCTTATTGGTTTCTTCAAAGGTTGGATAGTTGTAATACCCCGGGAAATTTTTCGTTGAAATTTTGTGCGTAAACGTATTGGGTTCTATCTTCTAGAATAAATTATCAATTTTTCGTGTGGAATGTCTTAGATTATGACCCACCATTGTGTAGAGTATCGAATAATATTTCCAACGATATATGGATCATCCAAAACGGACACCCGAGCAACGAGTTATGAACATTCCGATCGAACCGTGAATAGTAGTGAACAGTAAAACGTGCAGGAAAAAGTACTGAGGCCTGGCGTATTTTTGCTCCAACTTTAAATGATCATAACTCCTTGTACATAATGATCTGGGTGATCTACTATATATCAACGGAAAGCTCTGCGAGTCCTCTTTCCAATGAAATTGGTTTCTTCTAATTTTTCTATCGGAGCAAAATGTTATGGTCGATCTACTTCAGCCTATCAAAAGTGAATTTTTGGGTCAACTTCAAACGATTATAACTCCTCGTACAAAATGATCTGGGTGAGATACTATATATCAACGAAAATATATGAGAGTCCTCTTTCTAATGAAATTGGTTTCATCCAATTTGGATATCGGAGTAAAACGTTATGGTTGATCAACTTCAAACTATCAAAACAGTCCATCAAAGGACAGATTTGAGAATTATTTGATTTTTAGGGGCGTTTTGGTCATTCCCACTCACCCAAAATCCGTCCAAACCCTATATTAAAGCCTATTAGAAGCATTATATATTATATTTCATCAAGTTCCATCAAAAAGAAAACCCTAAGCTCTTACATCCAACTTCAAGAACCTCCAAAGTTCACCATTAATTCTGCAAATTTATTAAAGATTCTAAGTTCCTAGTTCAAGAACTCCAAGAACCATCATTCAAAGGCACGATTAACATCTCAAAAATGAGTATCGATCTAAAGTTCATCATTCAAGGTATGTGGGGGTTTTCAACAAGAGCTCTCTTTCGTTCTTGTGCCCAAAAGTAATTTTCTTTACAAAGGCATGATTTTTATTTGATTTTTATGAATTTGAAGCCTGAACCCATATCTTATGATGATTATTATGAAATATTGATGTTTATGATTTTGAAAGATAAATTTACATGTGTGGAGATATAAAGCATAAAGCTTGAACGATATTTATCATGACTTTGATATTTGGGTCATGAATCCCCATTGGAAATTGTGTTTTTTTGAGAAAGTGTTGTTATAAGCACGTTGATGTTGAATATTTGAGATATTTTGAATGATTTGACCTTTTGATCTTAATGGAGTTGTTTTGAACTTGAGTGTGAAAGAAATCCACAACGTGGCTGATTTTGATAGATGGGAAGCATGATGGCTCCCGATGTATATTTATATATTACTAAAATTGTTTTGTTGTGGATTGTCTTTGAAATTATCTAAGCTAAGTCCGGGAGAAATCTTTAGCACCGAGTGGGAGGTATAAAGCGACCTTACTTTCCTAGAACCACGTGCCCCCATAGCAGTGAGTTTGAGGCTGATTTATATAGTGATCACTAGTTTGTGTGGATTTGATATTGATAGTCCTACTCTGATAGCAAGGATAGGAAGGCTCTCCCCAACGTGGGTTGTACGTTGGACTCCATGTAGCTCACATGGTTTATGTCGGTTATAGGATCTGTGTGTTTCCTTGTGTCTATGGTAAATGATGAAGTGATTTGAAAGAGGAATTGTGAAAGTTATTCTTTCAAAAGATTTAAATGATATTTACATTATGAGAATTGATATTCTTGATGAACTAAAAGTGATTGACAAATTATATGATGACTCACATGTGTTATTGTACTTATTTCATCCTCTCATGATTATGATGATTTTCTTCGGGCTATGTGAGTCTTTCATACATCCTGCATATTTCTTATAAATATTTATAATGATGATGTTTATAAAACTGTGTACACCCCCATATACTCGATTTCTTTCCATGGTAATGACCCACATCTTCGGACGTGGGCTGCATTTTCTTGGAATATAGGTTTAGGTGCTAAGTTCCAGGTTCGACAGTGATTCTTCGGGCACGCTGTTCTATATCCTCTATCGTGGTGAGTCCTCATGTTTCGAGGATGTGATGTCTAATGTTGGTTTCACAGAATTATTTACATTTGATAACTGAGTATGAGTTAGTTGGGGCATGTCTCAATGGCTCGCTGGTTTTATTGATTTTCTTAGAGGCTTGTCACACTAGTATAGATGTTGGGAGTTGACTAATAAGTCGTATTTTGTTATCTTTCTGAAATTATTTTATTCTTGGGTGATGATTTCTCTGTCGATATTTGAGGGTTATTTATGGAAACCCCATTGATTCGTGTTGGACTGAATGAAAATGGCTCAAAGGGTTATCTTGGGGCTACTCGTAGCCTCAAGTACCGTGTGACGCTCCGGAACCCATTTTTGGGGCGTTACAAACTTGGTATCAGAGCCTAAGGTTTTAAGGTGTCCTAGGGAGTCTGACAAGCCGTGGTAAGTAGAGTCTTGATCATCGGTGTGTAGCACGCCACATCTATAAGAAAGAGGCTACAAGACGTTTTAGGAAAAGTGTGATTCTTTCTTTCAAAAGTCTATTGTGCTTAAAGTATCTCTCTCTGCTATTGATTCGTGCTCTCCTCTTTCAAAAATATGCCTCCACGTCGAGCAACAAGAAATAATGATGGTCAGCAACCTCAACCCGCTGACCCATTAAATGAAAACGTGTCTCAGGCTGAATTTTAGGCATCCTTTCAGGCGCTGGCCCAAGCTATTACTGCAAATGTTCAGGCTAACCCAGCCCCAGCTCTACAGCAGCAGAGAGGTGATTCAGCTGCTGCCAGGATCTGTGACTTCATGCAGATGAATCCATCGGAATTCTATGGGTCCAAATCTGATGAGGATCCATGGTTATTTTTAGAGGAGGTGCGGAAGATTACTCAGGTGATGCATGTATCTGAGGAACATAGTGTGGCGTTGGCTGTGTATAGGTTGAAAGACCTTACTTATGACTGGGATGTTGCTTGGAGGATAGGTAGAGGTGAGGGAGCTGTCCCTATAACTTGGCAAGAGTTCCAGGATGCATTCTTGGATAAGTTTTTCCCTTTGGAGATGAGGGAGGCAAAGGTGGAAAAGTTTATGAACCTACGATAGGGCTCTATGACTGTTAGGGAGTACTTTCTAAAGTTCAATCAGTTGGCCAAGTATGCTCCTGACTTAGTGGTTGATAATCGGGCTAGTATGAGTAAGTTTGTGACTGGAGTGTCTAGTTATGTGGTTAAGGAGTGTAGGTATGCTATGCTGAATAATGAGATGAATCTTTCTAGGCTGATGACTTATTCCCAATAGATTGAGGCAGACAAGATTAAGGAGAGAGATAGAATGAGAGGGAATAAGAGAGCTAGGTCTGAGCAGCACGAACAGGGTCAGACTAGATCTCAGGGAGAGAGTCGCCCTCAGTATCAGGATCATTCATCTATACTAGCACCGTCATCTGCTAGTGCTCCCGTGCCTAGAGGTAGGCAGGAGCAAGGTAGCATGTCATATGCATCCAGGTCCTAGTACAGTGCTGGCAGTAAGCCAAATCGTCCCCTATGTCCTAAGTGTGGTAAGGCTCATTCGGGTGAGTGTTGGGGTTAGAAGAGGGGTTGTTTCCGGTGTGGTGACATGGGTCACAGAGTTAGAGATTGTCCACGGGATGGATAAGGGCATCGTGACCATCGCCTTCAGACCCAGCTCAGGGCGTCTCTTCTTGCAATGCTGGAAGGCAGCGCCAGAATAGATTTTATGCTTTACCATCCCGCCAGGAACAGAAGGACTCTCCCGATGTTGTTACTGGTATACTTCGTATATTTCAGTTTGATGTGTATGCTTTATTGGATACTGGATCCAGTTTGTCATATGTTACACCTTTAATTGCTGTGAATTTTGAAATGAGTCCTGAGATTATTCCTGAGGCCATCCTAGTTTCTACCCCAGTGGGTGATTCAATTGTTGCCCAGAAAGTGTATAAAAGTGTCCTATTACCGCTCTTCATAGAGTCTTGTTGGATGATCTGATTGAGATAGACATGGTAGATTTTGATGTGATTCTTGGTATGGACTGGATGTATTCTTCTTATGCCTCTATTGATTTTCAGATCCAAGTGGTCAAGTTTTAGTTTTTGGGTGCATCTGTGTTTGAGTGGTCGGGGGATTCTGTGTCACCCAAGAGTCATTTTATCTCTTACCTCAAAGCTAGAAAGCTTATTTCCAGGGGGTGTATTTACTATTTAGTTAGAGTCAAAGACACTAAATATAAGACTCCAACTCTCCAGTATGTTAACGTCGTCAATGAGTTTTTTGATGTCTTTTCGGATGATCTCCCAGGGATACCTCCTAATAGAGAGATAGAGTTCGGGATTGATCTTCTTCCCGATACTCAGCCCATTTCTATTCCTCCTTACCGTATGGCCCCTGCAGAACTTAAGGAATTAAAAAAGCAACTTAAAGATCTACTAGATAAGGGTTTCATAAGGCTCAGTATTTCTTCTTGGGGGGCTCCTGTGTTGTTTGTGAGAAAGACAGATGGCTCTTTGCGTATGTGCATTGATTACCGCTAACTGAATAAAGTTACCATCAAAAATAAGTACCCCCTTCCGAGAATAGATGATTTATTTGACCAATTGCAAGGTGCAAGTTATTTCTCAAAGATAGACCTTCGTTCTGACTATCATCAACTCAAAGTTAAGGAGTGTGACATCCCGAAAACCACTTTTCGAACTCGTTATGGCCATTTTGAGTTTCTTGTTATGTCTTTCGGGTTAACTAATGCCCCAACAGCTTTCATGGACCTCATGAATCGAGTATTCAGACCATATCTAGATATGTTTGTCATAGTGTTCATCGATGATATACTGGTGTACTCCCGTAGTGAGAATGACAATTCTGATTATCTCCGAACTGTCTTGCAAACCCTTAGAGATCACAAGTTGTTTGCCAAGTTCAGTAAGTGTGAGTTTTTGCTAAGGTTAGTTGCTTTTCTGGGTCATATCATTTCTTCTGAGGGTATTAGAGTTGATCCCCAAAAGACCGAAGCTGTCAAAAATTTGCCTACACCTATTTCTCCGACTGATATCTAAAGTTTCTTGCGTTTAGCTGGCTATTACCGCTGTTTTGTTGAGGGTTTCTCCTCTATAGCGTCTTCTATGACTTGGTTGACCCAAAAGAAAGTGAAGTTCTTGTGGTCCGAATCTTGTGAGAAGATATTTCAGGAGTTGAAGGCTCGACTCACTTCAGCCCCTGTTTTGACTTTGCCTGACGGTGTTGATGGTTTTGTGGTGTACTGTGATGCTTCGAGAGTTGGGTTTGGTTGCGTATTGATGCAAAAATATAAGGTGATAGTTTATGCTTCTAGACAATTGAAACCCCATGAGAAAAATTACCCCACCCATGAACTCTCTTTCGTTCTTGTGCCCAAAAGTAATTTTCTTTACAAAGGCATGATTTTTATTTGATTTTTATGAATTTGAAGCATGAACCCATATCTTATGATGATTATTATGAAATATTGATGTTTATGATTTTGAAAGATGAATTTACATGTGTGGAGATATAAAGCATAAATCTTGAACGATAATTATCATGATCTTGATATTAGGGTCGTGAATCCTCATTGAAAATTGTGTTTTTTTGAGAAAGTGTGTGTTATAAGCACGTTAATGTTGAATATTTGAGATGTTTTGAATGATTTGACCTTTTGGTCTTAATGGAGTTGTTTTGAACTCGAGTGTGAAAGAAATCCACAACGTGGCTGATTTTGATAGATGGGAAGCATGATGGCTCCCGATGTATATTTATATATTACTGAAATTGTTTTGTTGTGGATTTTCTTTGAAATTATCTGAGCTAAGTACGGGAGAAATCTTTAGCACCGAGTGGGAGGTATAAAGGACCTTACTTCTCTACAACTACATGCCCCGTAGGAGTGAGCCTGAGGCTGATTTATATAGTGATCACTAGTTTGTGTTGATTTGATATTGATAGTCCTACTCCGATGGCAAGAATAGGACGGCTCTCCCCAACGCGGGTTGTACGTTGGACTCCATGTAGCTCACATGGTTTATGTCGGTTATAGGATCTGTGTGTTTCCTTGTGTCTATGGTAAATGATGAAGTGATTTGAAAGCGAAACTGTGAAAGTTATTCTTTCGAAAGATTTAAATGATATTTACATTATGGGAATTGATATTCTTGATGAACTGAAAGTGATTGACAAATTATATGATGACTCACATGTTTTATTGTACTTATTTCATCCTCTCATGATTATGATGATTTTCTTCGGGCTATGTGAGTCTTTCATACATCCTGCATATTTCTTATAAATATTTATGATGATGATATTTATAAAACTGCGTACCACCCCATATACTCGGTTTCTTTTCATGGTACTGACCCACATATTCGAATGTGGGCTGCACTTTCTTGAAATATAGGTTCAGGTGCTCAGTTCCAGGTTCGACAGTGATTTTTCGGGCATGTTGTTCTATATCCTCTGTCGTGGTGAGTCCTCATGTTTCGAGGATGTGATGTCTGATGTTGGTTTCACGGAATTATTTACATTTGATAACTGAGTATGATTCAGTTGGGGCATGTCTCAATGGCTCGCTGGTTTTATTGATTTTCTTAGAGGCTTGTTAGACTACTATAAATGTTGGGAGTTGACTAATAAGTCATATTTTGTTATGTTTCTGAAATTCTTTTATTCTTGGATGATGATTTCTTTGTTGATATTTGAGGGTTATTTATGAAAACCCCGTTGATTCATGTTGAACTGAATGAAAATGGCTCGAAGGGTTAGCTTGGGGCTACTTGTAGCCTCAAGCACCGTGTGATGCTCCGGAATCCGTTTTTGGGGCGTTACAATAGTCTTAAGATTTTTAAATGTGGGGTCAATAAATAAATGGTTTGAACCAATATCAATCAACACTGTCATAGGTAACCTTCCATCATAACCCATGATCTTGATAGTTTATATTGTACCACTAGATGAGTTCAACCCTAGTAATGCATTTAAGGAAATCACAGCCTGTTCTTCAGGTTCCTCTTCTAATGTTTCAGGGACATTCTTAAAAACCTCAAGTTGTTCTCTTTTATCCTCTACTTCAATACCTTTAATGGCATGTAGCCCCTTCTGTTTACATTGATGACCTGGGATATATTTCTCCTTATATTTGTAACACAACTCTTGCTCTCTCAGTACTTCTAAGTTAGGGGTAGATTGTTTGGGTTGAGTAGAATTCGTACTTGAGATTTTTGGTTTGGGTAGGTTATTTTCAAAGAGTTCGAATTGGCATGAGAAGGAGGTGGTTTAGTGGTAGGGTATTGAGGATTTCTAGGATAAAATAAGGGCATTGGACTAGGAGTTGAATATTGAGTAGGTCTAGCAAAGACAAAAGGGGCAAGGGCTCTAAAATATCCTCATACAATTTAGTTGTTTCATAAGTATCCATGACAGTGCTACGGCTAGCCAATTTCACCAGGGGTTTTAGCTCAAGTTTCAGTCCATTAATGAAGCTATCCACATAGTGGACTTCATTGAGAAGGGGGTTGATAATGTTCATGTACCCCATGAGTTCTTTAAATCTCGACTAATACTGTTCAACAGTCCCCAGTTGCATCAGTTTATTGAGTTCATCAACAATGTCCTGAGGTCTCATATTCCCAAACCTCCGACACAGTTCTACACAAAATTCATGTTAGCTCACTCTTCCCCTATGCTTAATCATGTAACTATCCAAACATACATCAACCCTCTCTCCCAAGTGAACTAAGGCATAACTAAGCTTTTCCAACTCGGGTATACTATAGATTTTGAAGAATTTTTTGCATTTTATAAACCAACTTCGTGGGTTGGACCCATCAAATTTAGGAAAGTTAATGTTGGATTTAAGGTGTCGTTGAGTAGTTGTAGGATCTAGGATGGTGATGATGGGATTAGGCAAACGAGGTGGAGCTAAGGGGTAAGCAGGGTTACAAAACAAGGGTGGGCTAGAGAACAAAGGTGTGGGTAGAAATGTAAAACCCCGACCAACCTCAAACACCAAAGGGGTAAATTAAGCTTGTGAGGTTTCTCTATCAATTATAGGGGAATTAGCTGTAGGGGGTTGACCAGCGTCCACACGAGCTTGACTCATAGCTAGAGTATTCTGAGGAGTCGATTCTGTTGGGGTGTAATATGGTGAGTCAGATACATTTTGTAAGTTCATATGGGATATAATGAACTCCAATTTGTTATTAGTCTCTCGAATTTCAATAAGATGGTTTTGGAGTTATTCCTGGTGCCCCTCCACTACTTCAAACCTTTGACTGATACCGTCCATAAAGACAAAGATCTAGTTTCAAAAAGCACTGACATCGGCTTGGAGATTATGAATTTTTGGTGAAGAAGCCATAACTGGCAGCGGTATGGTACCAAGTGGGTCTGATACCATTGTAACAAGAGGACTACTTCTGTTACTAATTCTTAAAGGAAATGGAAAGAAAAGAAGGGAAGGAGAATAGAAAGAGAAAATAAATTTTCAAAGTAATAATTTTTCATTGCCAGAACTTGTCCAGTACAGAGGAATATAACATAACTCTACCAATAGTACCATGATAGTTGTTCCATCTACTAAATGAATTTAGGACTAAAAGAAATTACTCTTACTACATTAAGGACTTTCTGCAATTACTAAATAAGCTATCTATTTAAATTTTAAAACTAAAGGGACTTGGATTAACATATTTAAACTTGATAAAAGATCAGTCACAAAGACATTTGTGACACCGTGGGATGCGCGGCATATTAAAATAAAAATAATTATTGTAAAATTTGCTCTTGTTTGTTGATTATGTAAAATATAATTTCATGTTTGCAGAAACTCAAATGTCATCATTCTTCTTTTCAGTGTATCTAGAACAACACTATGACCATATATATCTTAGAACAACAACTCTATAAAACTATCATATAGTCGTGGAATAACTTCTGAACCAAACTAAAACATCATAATCATATATAGTACTTGATACAAATAGTCAGGAGTTGAAATAGGTTCATTATGAGCTTCGAACTCATCATATGAACAATCAAGATTATATGCATAAGTACATTCTCTTATTATCCTTTATTTATAATTCAAAAAATATTAGACTCCAAATTAACTAGGTAGATATATTACTTTAGCCAAAAAGAGATTATGTGATAGCACCTTGGGAAAAAAAAGAAGAATTAATTTAGCACTTTTGGCAAGGAATTGTATTTTGTATATCGTATTATTGTTCTAAGATGGTAAGAAAAATTAAGTTATGCTTCCTTAATTGCACCAAGTGCTAATACTAGAAAGTTGCATTGTATTATTTTCCTATTAATAATAATAAAATAGTGGTATATGTATAAAATAGGGGGGGAATTTTCATTTCACTGGAATTTGAAGTCCAGGGAATAACAACTATTAGGCGGTGCTACGCCATTTCGTTGTTCCTCTGTTCCTTTCCATTTTTCTTGCTTCTTTCTTTCTTTTCTTATCAACAAGAAAAATTTAGTTAAGTTGTCAAGAAGAGATTGTAAGCGGTGAAAAATTCCTTTGTCCTTACGAAGCATATAAGTTACAGAATTTCAAGAAGTTGTATTTCAAAAGGTAAATTTTCTATTACTTTTAGAGCACTGACTATAAATAAGTGATTGGGGTTGTTTAATATCGAATTGTGTGAGTTGAAAAGTTAAAGGATTCATTCTGAATGCTTATTAATGGATTCGATTAACTTTGGGTGTGAGCGGAAAATGTTGAAATGAATTGTTAAATGTTCCTACGGGTTACTAATGGACCTATATGTTATCCTTGTATCTAGTGAATTGGCTATTGGATAAAGGAAGTTGGTGATTGGAAAGATAAAGGCTATACTCCCGCGGGTTAAACTAGTTAGCGCTCGAATTACTAGCATAGTTACAAAAGTACTAAGGTATGTAAAGCTAAACCCTCCCCCGTCGCTAAGGCACCACCCTACATCATGTACTTCTTCCTATTAATGTTAGTATAATTCTCATGAAATACGGAAGTAGAATCATTATATTGCCTTACCTATCATTCCTTCTCTCTACCATCAAACTTACAAGTATCTACCTTTCCCTCTTTGTGTTAAGTTTCCATGACACTTCTATATTATCATAAGTTTCTGTATTTAAAGCCCTTACACAGTAGAAGTAAATGGTAACAACATAGTTTCACTTGTATATGGTAGCTAAATGATCATTATCGTAACTCATATGTCATGGGCCTTCAAGGCATTATTTGATAAACATTAATGACAAAAGGGTACATAGGTTTGGCTTGACATACCATTCGACATAATTTTGTGCACAGGATCGAGACCAGACCACTATAGTGAGCCCAACCATTGGGCATACCCGCCTTTGTGGCATCATTTGTATTTAAAGTCAATTGAAACGTCATGTACTGGTTTTTCCTAACTTGAGCCAACATATGGCATATATAGCCTACGGACAGACCCTCATAGTGAGCCGCTGGGGGGGCGTACCTGGATACAGACTGCGATTATAGTTATACATATGGGATCATAGCAGTAAGTATATGAGCAACATATGTTTTATACCTTCCTCAGATTGCCTTCGGAAGGCCATCTTGTTATCATTTGTATGACTTAGAGGATAAGTGCATCACCTAGGCAAAGTGTAGGTCCTAGGTTATGATGAACGCTTTTCTAAATATTATATATGATGCTAACAAGGTTGGTGCATAAGTTATCAATTCATATCGTATAGGTGTTAATTGTTAGCTCATACGTTTTTCACTTTACCATTTGACTCATATGAGCTTCTGTATTTGTCCGGTTGTTATTCTGTCTGCTTTCATACCAGTACATGTTGTTTATGTACTGACATCTCGGGCCCACTATGTTTTGCTAATGCAAGCTCAGACCCTCAAGATAGCAGACATCCACATTAGGCTCCATTGTTGTTTTCAGCGGATATTTTGGTGAGCTCCAACTCCCTCTGGAGGCAGTCTATGCCTAGTATTTTGATTATATATACAGGTCTCTGGTTGGACATGACGGGCCTGATGCCAACTAGTCACTTATAGTTTAACGTGTTAAACTGACTAGAGGCTTCATGAACATCGTGTAGTATTGTATAGTTTTGTAAATGTAACTCCCTTGTGTATATATGTAACTCTTACTGAATATCCTGCTCGTTGTTATCCCATCACCTCATGTACATCATAAAGTGTCTGTAGAGTAGGTGTATACGGTTCTTGTCCGTCACTATTGTTTAGGGGCGTTCTTTTTCTTCCCTAATCGAGTGAACCATATATTATCAAAACACCAAAAAAAAAAAAAATAGGTCCCCTTACAACTTTATCAAAGAAAACAAAAAAAGGTCAGCAACCAACTATTAAACTCTCTATCTATCGCTTCTACAATTAACAATCTAGTTCTTTATATATAGTTTTTCTAACAGTATCTTTCTATCCGTCTTCTATCTTTGTGTGTGTATCTTGTCATAAAATTTATATTTGCTTTCCAGTAGTACTTCCATATTCCACAGAGATCCATTCCTTACCATCTAATATGATATATAATTATATCAACGATAACCCTATTACATGCCTTGATCATCTTTCATTTTGCCTTCTTGTTACTCTAATCCACATTCTCAAGTGATCTTGCCTATGTATATTCATCTATAGTCCATCCAGAGCATCAACGAGATAGGTTTGTGAGAATACACATAAAAAAGAACAGGTGCTTTGTTGTTTTAGAAGAAGCATCTCATAATAAGCAGGTACTGTCTTGACTATTTGTTCTTATTTGGACGGGCAAAAAGATTGAAAACAAGACACAGTCCATCACCTATTGTTTCAATATAAAGATTTTAAGTTTTTTTGATAACCTTGGTGTTCAGATACGACTTGCACTCACCTCGACTTATTCACGGGGCATCTGCTACCTTCCATCAGCAATAGGTACCTGGTAACTCTACCCACCAAGGCTAGTTCAGTTGGCTAAAAAAACTCTCTTATTAGTAATAATATATAGATATAGATTCTGTGTCATATATTATATATATAAGGTTGTAACTCTCAACAATCTGTCGAGACAATCTCCGTTGACGTTGAGTAGGTGTCTTAATCAAATATGTTTCCTCAAAAATTACATATACAAAAATCCAAAGAATTTAATACCTCAAGCGTAGATGAACAAACGATATCGTAAATAAAACAGGTCTTAATTAATCGCTTATTCTTTGTTTTTGAGTTGTCAAAGGTAGTGAAGGATAGCTACCCTATTCATTTTTTTCAAACAAAAGCCCATTTATTGCCTTAATCATAAATTTTATCATCTTGTTTTATCTAGATTACACAATTTAAACAAAAATAACAAATGATACATGCTTCAAATGCTTTGAAAGGCTTAGCCTCTAATAAGATGAGCAGTCAGCTTTTACAATAGTGTACATTCAGAAATATGCGAGTTAAATAATAATTATGATACTTAATCGTATTATAACTATTTTCCTTGATGTCTCTTTAATGTAAGAAATCTTTCCAAGATCCAAATAAATCTTATGCTCCATCATGTATGATTTTGCCTTGAATTATTTTATGTCATTATTACACAAAAAGAGAAGACAATGTCAAGCTTTCATGTAAACTGTTAAACCATCTACCACATATAAAGGTATACAATTATTAGAACTGATCTTCAAGCTGACTTCTCCAGCAACCAAACAGTATGTAGTAAAGTTAATGATAAAGTTAGCATAGGGAAGTCCATTAATCAACTAATTATGCAACATTGGTATATTTCGAAGAACGCAAGAAAGAAGCATAATAAATAATTTTCCAAGAAAACTATCATACTTAGTTGTCTTCAGGCTTCTTCCTGTTCATTTTTCCTCTTGTAATTCTCCTCTTACTCAAAGAACGTTCATACTTACATTTCCAAAAACATAAGAAGCTTACCTTAATTTACATTATTTCTCATTCTTCTTCCTGTAAGAAAGCTAAATCCTCACTAACTTATCATATAGCTTAGCCTTTTTGTTTTAATGCAACGTAGCTTACTGATTTGCTATTTTTGATTGTTTTAGCTCAACCTTCTCCCTTAAATGAAAGAGGAAATAGACATGAATTAAGACTTTATATACTGTCATAGCAAATCATGTGTAGGCCTAAATACCCTAAAGGTCGGTGTTTATTTACTAAAGACAATTTCTCCCAGTGAGGTTGTGCTTCTCTAATTAAACAGTATACCTAAAGGTGAAAAATAATACCATGCATAGAAGGAACTTAATAAGAGAGGATAAAATAATTTGTAAGGGGGAGAATATTGATACATCAAGCATGATAGGTTTCTCATAGGCCCCTGTTCCGATGTATAACTTGACCACAAATGAACTAATCTCTTGCCTCTCTTTCCACAGCTAAAAATTAAATTATGAGAAGAAGAGAATTCTTAAAAAAAATTGTAAAAGGTATTTGTAGTTGAATTGAACTTTCTTGAATAATAGAATCATTGTTTTGAAAACAAAAAGAGAGAGATAACAGACCAAATACAGTACTATAAATTTAACATGCATTTTATCAAATCTAATAAAAGTTTTTTTAGAATAATACAGAAATTTCTTCCTTGATACCTACCTACTATTGAATGAATGGTTTGTAATTGATGCTTTACAACTGCATCTCGACACATACCTACTAAAGAATGAGTGGATTGTAGATGCTTTTCAACTCCATCTTGTCCTAAAATTCAATAGAATGTGTAGTTTGGTTGTTCATCAATATATGCATATTGGATCCTCTTCCTCTCTTTCTACTCACTTCAAACCATCTATTTTTCTATGCATCAACACCAACTTCTAAGGCATAACCAAATGCAAGTAGACTTTCCAACCATATTAGAAGAAATGATTCTCCATAATAAAAACTTTAGAGAATATATTATTTTGAACATTAACTGAGATGAAGTATTTTGAAAAGGTTATCACCACACTAATTAGTTAACAACGCATAGAGGTGACCATTTATGAAAGAGTAGACTGCATGGCTGTAATTGAACGGCAAAAAAAAAAAAAAGAACATTTGGTTGTAAGTTGATATTTTGACACCAGTCATGTAAGAATTATCAAATGCTGAAATTCAACAGATGTCTATTGGAAATCACAAATGTGTTGATAACCTTTCCGAATATCTTCTTCCCAAAAAATTATAAGGCATATAGTCAGTAAAGTCAATTTCAGGGAAATTTGAAACAAATTGAACATGGTAAGATTTCCAAATAGAAAAAGGAGGAAAAATGAAAATAATACATTATCAGTCAAATTTTTATATTTATATAAATCATGAATGATGCCAGACCTCTATCGGAACTTTTTTATACTTGAATCTTAGTGTATTAAATTCTTATCATCAAAGCAAATGAGCAAAATGCATTTAAAAACAGAGAGAAAGAAAAGGAAATGATAAACATACATAATTTAAGATTTGATGGTAACTTTGTACTTAGAAGGGTGTTGATTATCAAGATGAAAGGCGGAGAATTAATATAGGAGACCATAACAAAGTCAATTGATTTGGATACACGACTCTTCTATTTACTGCATTACCCTATTTGTTATTATCTAAGCCTCAAATTTGCAATTGATGTAATGATTAAAATCATAAAGAAGATATGAAAATGGAGTATAAGAGGGAATCGAAAATGTACAAGTAAAAAAGTTGTTGATAATCAATGTTGATAACCAACTCAATTATTGTCCATCATGTCCTCTTAGTTGAATTCTACTTAGATCCCATCAATGGATTCTTGTAATGATAAACAAAACTTCATTGTCTTGTTGATTTGTACATGTTGATGAAGATTTGCATTGCAAAGAAAATTTACGTGGAACTATACCCACTTTGAGTTCAAAATTTGTAGTAAAAAAAGTTTCGGCCATTAATGCAACCATATGTTGTGGGTATGCAACTGCTAAGTAGATTTGAATTTTAAAGTTGAATTCAAAATTTATATTGTAAAGACAGTTTCTTTTAGGTAAAGATCCAGTTTTTGGGACCATTAATGTAGGCAATGTGGATATGCCACTCTAAGTACTTATTTTCAAAGTTCTTAAAATCTCATTTACAATTTATTGTTTAACGTTAAAGTAATAACCAATAACTAACTTTATAAATGTTTGTCCTAATATGCTAAATGGCTAATTTAGAAAATGTCACTTGGCTTATTGAGGAAGCTGCATCCTCTCGAGCCATCTTAGACGACATTTCATTTTAACCTATAAATGTGTCACTGTTATATAGACATGATTTTAACGCTAGTCCCTTTTTCTTCACTGAAAGGGATCAAGGCCTCCCTTATTCTTTTGGCAAGGGCTTGATATATCCGACTTTTAAAAAAGCACTTATGTCAATATTTTGTTAAAAACGTAGATTTTTGTGATAATAATACTTATTAATTATAATTTACATGTCTAAGTTGTTCTAAAGGGAAAAGGCTCAAATATGTTACTGAACTATCAGAAATAACTCATTTATGTCATCAGTTAAAAGTTCAGCTAATTCATGCCATCACCATTATAAAATCAACTCACTCATGCCATTACTTTTTAATGATGGATTTTTTAAAATAGTTTTGTCATGTGGTCTTTTATTAGAAGTCCACGCCATTAATTAAAAGAAATCAATATTAATTTCAAAATATCTGAAATTAGTTAGTATGGGGATTATTTATTCCAGCATTTATACCATAATGATGGGACAACTTATCTCATATATATGGCGGGATAATTGGAATAGCAAACTTCTTTTAAGCCGTTATTTGAAAATAATTTTTCAACAATGTATGCTCCACTAATTCGTGATGAGAGAAGTTATTCCATATGCATGGCGGGATAATTGGGATAACAGACTTCTTTTAAGTCGTTATTTGGAAATAATGTTTTCAATAATGTATACTCCCCTAATTCGTGATGGGAGAATGGAGAAGTTCTATTGATACGCCTCTTTCTTTTTCTTGTTTTCCCTAATCGTTCATTGGTTTATTTTCTTACAACTTCATAGTATATATTGGAGTCACTGGAATTAAAACTAATCAGCTATAGTAGGATAGAATTTTTTAGGTTTCTGTTAAGCGTAGCATTTATAATGATTTAGAATCAACTAGAAATAGCCAAAAGATATACATTAATCACTATTTTTTCTGATTAGAAAAATAGTTGTTGTTGTAGGAAAAAAAAATATTTTAATGGGTGTGGGTCGGGTAATGTTAAATGAATTGGTTGTTTTTAATGGGTCTAAGATATTTTGAAATTAATATTGATTTATTTTAATTAATGTCGCGGACCTCTAATAAAAGGCCACATGACAAAACTGTTTTTGAAAATCCACCGTTAAAATGTAATGACATAGGTGAGGATTTTATAACGACGATGGCATGAATGAGCTGAACTTTTAACTGATGGCATAAATGAGTCATTTCTGATAGTTTAATTGCATATTTGAGCCTTTTTCCTTATTTTAATTAATAACGTGGACCTTTAATAAAAGGCCACGTGGCAAAGCTATTTTTGAAAACCACCGTTAAAAATTAATGGCATGGATGAGCCGATTTTGTAACGCGATGGCATGAATGAGCCAAACTTTTAACTAATGGCATAAATGAGCCATTTCAGATAGTTCAATGGCATATTTGAACTTTTTCCCTTGTTCTAACGGTAAAATTTTATAGCATTAAACCTAACGACAGTATAATGCACCCATCATTTTAGAATCATGAATACATCTCTGAGTGCATGGTGAGGAACGGTTATGCGTGTTGGGATAGGTACTACATCTCACTGATTGTTTTGCTTGTAAAAGATGGTGAAGCTTGAGGACTCAAATCTTCGATCTCTTTGGGCTGATTTTGTTCTTGCTATGGTGTCTGTGTGCGCCTGCTATACGTAGCCAAAATAGGAAACATTGCATCATTTGTTTGTGGACTACTTTCCAGAGCTACTCCGGGAGATAGTATAAATTCAAACTGAATAATTCAAAAGAGCCTCAGGAGTTGGTAATGGGGAAATTATTAGAAGCATAGACGGCAATATGATAATGGCATTTGCTGCACGCATGGATTGAAATCACGGGTGGCTCAAGGATGAGGCTAGTAATGTCTTTGCTTTGGACTCCTCAAATTTCGAGTCCTCAAAAACTTAATTAATCAACAAGTACAACCCCAAATCATCAACTAAATTAATAACCAAAACCAATACAAAGTAATTCGAAGACCAAATTTGAATCTTAAAATCAAAATATATGTTTGTGAGTATATGAAGTACATAAACTGAATACAAAATGACAGTAGGATATTTATAGAATACAAGGAAACCCTAAAAATTCAAATCCTAAGTGAAAAAGGAAAAATGAAGTTGGTGGCCACTTACAAAGGTCACATACAGACCATATGTTTCACATATGTACCGTATATGGTCCTCTGCATGTGACCACCCTTCCATCTTAGATTCTGCAATTCTATGGGCTTTGTACTTCTACAAATACAAAGGTCACATACGGACCGTATGTGGCACATAAAGATCGTATGTGGCACTTGGTACATGTCAGGCTTCAGAAACTAAACTTGCAACTCTTTAAACTTTTCCTCCCAGGACATACTTTTGCCACATATGGGTCGTATGTGGTCTTTGTAAGTGGAAGAGTTAGTTTTTTAGGCTTAAGACTTTCAATTCTTCAACATGCTCTGCTTACATACGCCAAGTAGCACATATGCCCAAAAATGAAATGCCTTTATATGTACCCAAAATCTTAGAATTTCTTCTTTTTTTTTAAATCTATATCCAAAATTTAGTTTTCTGCAAAACATACCTAAAGAACATCATATCTAACAAAACAACCTAATAAACTTGCATATTGTCATCGATTTTAGCTTTGAAAGTGTTATATGCTATATATGTAGTTTCAAGTTACAGTATAGCTAGCACACAGGGCCTCTGCACAGTTTTTTCATCTTGTGTAACAAACTTACAGGTGCTATTTTGTGTTATTTTGTACTGACTTGGACAGTTGGTCCAATGATCTCATGTGTTTGTTGCTAATTAAGGAGTCCTGCTGGTGCCAGTGTGAACTTGTTCACATTGTCTATTTCAAGTTCGGTGGAAGAGGGTTGTTGAAAACAACCTCTCAACCCCATAAATGTAGCGGTAAGGTTGCGTATTATTTATCACAAAAAATATAATCGATGAAAAAACATTGTAGTAGTTTAAATTTTTCATTTTATGTTAAATATTATCTGTTCTAAATGTGAGATTTAGAAAAAAGAACATTGTATTTCTTATGTAATTTTCAGAACATTGTACTAGTAGTTTTAATTATTTTTTTTCGTTGGTCGAGAAGAGTTGTCAATGGCTCTCTTAATATTGACTATCATTGGAATTCACCACATTTTCATTTATGTTTTTGTTACACTTAATCCACGCATTTATTGTTTGTCATTCACATTCAGTGTATTTTCTGCACCAATGTAATATCAAAGAAACAAATAGACAAAAAAAAGCAACAACGACAACAACAAACTTAGTATATTTTCACAAAGTGGGCTATGGATAGGGTAAGTATACGCAGTCCATACCACTGCCTCAGAGGTGAGATAAAGAGGTTGTTTCCGATAAACCCCCACTCAAACCAAAAATAATCTAGAAAAATAGTAAAGGGAATAAGAAACAATAGGTAATCCAACGATCACTAATAATAATAACATAAACAAGACAATCACTAAGTAATACGACAAATGATACCACACACTAAAACAAGACTAGCACTATGACCACCAGCATATATAACAAAACAAAGTTCTCCTACCTACTAACAAGGATGCACTTCTTCCTACTATCCTTCTACCTTAATTCGCATCCTCCACACCTTCCCAACTAGGGTCTTGTCCTTATTAAGCTAAAGATGCTCAATGTCATATTTAATCACTTCCCTCCAATATTTCTTTGATCTGCCTCTACCTCGCTTGAAACCATCCCTAACCGACCTCTCACACCTCTGCATTGGAGCAACCGTGCACCTCCTCATCACATGCCCAAACCACTCCTACCTTATCTCGAATAACCTCATTTCTAATCCTATATTTCCTAATAAACTGATACATACATCATAGCATTTTCATCTCCGCCACCTTTATCTTTGGATGTGAGAGTTCTTGACAGGCCAACATTGTCTCATGCAACATAGTTGGTCTAACCACCACTCTGTAGAACTTGTCTTTGAGTTTAGGAGGCACATTCTTATCATATAAGATTCCGAAAGCAAGCTTTCATTTTATCCACCCTACCCTAAACAATCCAATCAGCCTCTCCATATCTGCCCCTTCTGTGGACTTTTGAAAAATCCACTAGAATCTCGTCTAGCCCAATCGTTCTACCCCTATGCATCGTACGAATAACACCCTTAACCTTCTCAAACTTAATGCACCTACAAAAATCATAGTCATGAACCCTCTCAAAATGCTCCAAATACCCAACACAATGCTAGTATATCTCTTCGTTCAAGAGTTTATCAAAAGCAGATGTCATAAAAATTTATCATATTTCAGAAAAAGGTCAAAATTTTGAAAAGAAGTCTCAGATCGAAGTCAAAAATTATTTTTATAATCGTTTTGATCTATTTTTGAAAATTAAAAAATTGTAAGAAGTTGAAAATAATGTATTATCTAAATTTTGTTTCTTTCATTTTGGAAAAGTTGATTAGAATATGAAACGAAGATTTGATTATTGGTTCGCGTGCAGAATTTTTATGCTCTATGACAGCTTGTCTTGCTGAAAATCAACTTCTTAGCATGTATAAATTGATAATTATAAAGCGAAGTGTTAGAGTTGTGACCCAAATTTTGTTGATCCGGCCCAGAATGTTTTGCGGTGTGATCCATGTTGGTGATTTTCAATGGGGTCTGTGGTGGTAGCGTAGGGATCGAGCCAACAAGCCCGATATCTTTATGTTTTTGGCCCTAGGCCTTATTTGTATGCACATATTATATAAGTGCATTTAGTGGGTTGTTCTAGTTATTCAGAAAATTCAGTCTTCTCCACATTGTACTCTCTCTCCATTATAGTGAAACCTCCTTTGCCTCTACTCGTGGTTTTTCTCGCAAGGGTTTCTACGTAAATTTGTGTGTTGTTTTTATTTTCTTTTACTTATGATTTGCTTATTCTGTCTGAATCATAACAAACTGGTATCAGATTCAAGTTCGATTATTTTCTCGGGAATGGCAACCATGAAGTATGATATTCCGCTGTTGGATCGCAACACCAGATTTTCGTTATGGCAGGTTAAGATGCGGGTTGTGCTCGCGCAGATGGATTTTGACGATGCTCTATTAAGGTTTGATAAGATGCCCTCATTGTGAACGGACGAGGACAAACAGCATAAAGATTAGAAGGCTCTATCTCAGATCCACCTTCATTTATCCAATCAGATTCTACAGAATGTTTTGAAGGAGGCCACTGTCGTTGTGTTGTGGTTGAAATTAGAATCGTTGCATTTCAAACAATGACTTTATTCCCATCGCATGTCTGAGGGTGTGTCCTTTGAGGATCACCTAACTGTATTTAAGGAAATCATCTCTGATTTAGAGACTCTGGAGGTTAAGTACGATGAGAAAGATCTAGGGTTAATTTTGTTGTGTTCACTGCATGCATCATACATGACTTTTAGGGATACAATTTTATATAGTCGTGATACTTGAACCATAGATGAAATCTATGTTGCGTTGTTCTCTAAGGAGAAGATGAAGCATCTTGTGAATGGGTCGGAGACTCAAGGAGATGGTCTCATTGTTCGAGGAAGGAATCGTGAGAGGAACTCTGGGGGTGATAATAGAAATAGATCAAAATCCAGAAATAGAAATAAAACCTGTAATTACTGCAAGAAGAAGGGCCACATCAAATTCGAGTGTTGGAAATTACAGAATAGAGAGAAAAGAAAAGCTCCAAAATTAAAGAAAAACCAACCAGAGAAGTTCGTTGAAGCCAGTTTTGTTGAAGATGGCGGTAGTGATGGAGAACTCTTGGTTGTTTCTGATGGTAACTCTAAACCTTGTAAGGATTGGATTCTTGATTCAACTTGCACGTTTTATATATGTTGCAATCGGGATTGGTTTCAACATATGAAGCAGTCTCTAAAGGTGATGTGCTGATAGGAAATAACACACCTTACAAGATAACTGGTATTGGAATAATCAGAATTAAGATGTTTGATGGATTTGTGAGGACACTTAGTGATGTGCGGTATGTCCCAGACCTGAAGAGAAATCTTATTTCCTTGAGTACTCTTGTTTCGAACGGATATAGGTACATTGGTGAAGGTGGAGTCCTAAAGGTTACTAAAGGCACTCTTGTTGTGATGAAGGAACAGAGAAAGTTTGCAAATTTGTAAGTCTTACAAGCCTCTACGGTTACAGGTGATGCAGTTGTTTCTACCTTCTCTCTATTAAAAAGTGATGTTGCTAAAGTTTGGCATATGCGCCTGGGCATGAGTTAAAACAGGATGGCTGAACTAAGAAGGAGAGGACTTCTTGATGGGCAAAGTATTACCAAACTGGAGTTCTATGAGCATTGCGTTTTTGGAAAGCATGAGAGAGCCAGATTCACTAAAGGCATTCACTCAACTAAAGGCACAATTGATTACATTCATTATGATCTTTGGGGTCCTTCTAGAGTACCTTCTAGAGGAGGTGCAAATTATTTGTTTACTATTATTGATGATTATTCCAAAAAAGTTTGGGTGTTCTTCTTGAAACAAAAAAATGATGTGTTGCCTACTTTCAAGAAGTGGAAGATTATAATTGAAAAACAAACAGGGAAGCAAGTAAAATGCCTTCAGAATGATAATGGTTTAGAGTTTTGTTCTGATGAATTCAATGCTCTGTGCAAGTTAGAAGGAATTGTGAAGCACTTGACAGTTCATCATACTCCACAGCAGAATGGTGTGGCTGAACGAATGAATAGGACTATAATGGAGAAGGTGCGTTGTATGCTCTCTAATATTGGTTTACCCAAGTCTTTTTGGTCCAAAGCTGCTAACACAGCTTGTCTTCTTATTAAACGTTCTCCCTCAGTCGCGATTAATAAAAAAACTCCACAAGAGGTATGGTCTGGTACTCTTGCTAATTATTCTGATTTGAGGATATTTGGATGTCCTACGTATGCTCATGTTGGTAATGAAAAGTTGGAGCCTATATCTGTCAAGTGCTTATTTATGGGTTATAAGCCTGGTGTTAAAGGTTATAAGCTTTGGTGTCCAGAAAGCAGAAAGATTATAATTAGCAGAGATGTCGTGTTTCATGAAACTGCCATGCTTCGGGCTCCCTTTGAATATAGTGTTTCGCCTCCAGATGAGCTTTGTGACATAATCAGCAAAATTCATTCACCCACGTTGAATTGAAAATTGGAGCAGAGTCTACACTAGTGCCTACTTCTCAGTCTATCCCGGAGATACAGAGTGGTACTATTTATTCTTCACCATCAGTGAAGCCACAATATTTTATTGCTAAAGACAGGCTTAGAAGAGATATTAGACCTTCTCAGAAGTATGCTGAAGCTGATTTGGTTGCTTATGCATTGAATATAGCAGAATTTATTAATTTCGGTAAAGAACCTTCTTCTTACACAGAGGCAGTTAGTTATGATGATTTCGTTTGATGAATGATTGCTATGCAGGAGGAGATGGAATCACTTCATAAGAATGGCACATGGGATTTGGTGAGATTGACTAAAATAAATAAAGTTGTCTGTTGCAAGTGGGTATTCAAAAAGAAAGAAGGAACATCAGGAGTTGAAGATGTTAGGTACAAATCCAGACTAGTTGCTAAAGGTTACAGTCAGGTTCTAGGTGTTGACTTCATAGATGTGTTTTCTCCAGTTGTAAAGCATAGTTCGATTCGAGCCTTACTTAGTATTGTGGCCATGCATGATCTTGAGTTTAAGCAGTTGGATGTGAAAACTGCATTCTTACATGAAAAACTTGAGGAGGATATCTATATGCAGAAACCAGAGGATTTTGTAGTCTCAGGAAAGGAGCACTATGTATGCTTGCTGAAAAAGTCTCGTTATGGCTTAAAATAGTCTCTCAGGTAGTGGTATAAGAGGTTTGACTCTTTTATGACCTCTCATGTGTTTCGGTGAAGTAGTTATGATAGTTGTGTCTACTTCAAGGAAGTAAGTGATGGTTCGTTCGTGTATCTTTCCTTGTATGTTGATGATATGTTGATTGCAGCAAAGGATATAAGAAAGATAAATAAAAGTCAAAGCTCGGCTCAGCAAGGAGTTTGAGATGAAGGATCTAGGAGTGGCAAAGAAGAGTCTTGGCATGGAAATTATGAGGGATAGAGAGAAGTGTAAATTATACTTAAGTCAGAAAAGGTATATTGAGGAAGTGCTTCACAGGTTCAACATGCAAAATGCCAAACCTATAAGTACTCCATAGGTAGCTCACTTTAAACTCTCGGCTACTTTATCTCCAAAGACACATGATAAGCGTGACTATATGTCTCGAGTTTTATACTCTAGTGCCGTTGGGTCTCTTAAGTATGCGATGGTATGTTCCCGACCAGATTTATCTTATGCCGTCAGTACAGTTAGTAAATACATGGCAAATCCTGGCAAAGAACATTGGAAAGCAGTTTAGTGGATTTTTAGATACTTACATGGATCTGTTGATGTTTGTTTGCAGTTTGGGCGAAATAGATATGGAGTAATCGGGTATGTTGATTCTGATTTTGCAGGAGATCATGATAAAAGGAGGTCCCTTACAGGCTATGTTTTCACCATTGGTGGTTGTGCTATTAGTCGAAAAGCTACCTTACAGACTACGGTTTCTTTGTCAACTACTGAGGCAGAGTATATGGCTATTATAGAGGTTTTCAAGGAAGCTATTTGGTTAAAGGGTCTGTTTCATGAACTTAACAAAGACTTACAGATTACTACAATTTTTTGCCACAGTCAAAGTGTTATCTTCCTTACGAAAGATCAGATATTTCATGAGAGGACAAAGCACATCGATGTTCGGTATCATTTTGTGCATAAAATTATTGCTCATGGTGATGTTGTGGTGAGCAAGATTAGTACTCATGATAATCATGCTGATATGATGACTAAGACACTACCAAGTGTCAAGTTTGAGCATTGCTTGGACTTGGTTAGTGTTAGCTGTTAAGATGTGCCCTTAAGGGCTTTTGTGGAAGAGGTGGAGAGTTTGTCTTGAAATGGATTTGAGTTCTGAATTAGAATTCGTGTCAAGGTGGAGATTGTTAAAGTTGTGACCCAAATTTTGTTGATCCAGCCCAGAAAGTTTCGCAGTGCGACCCATGTTGGTGATTTTTAATGGGATCTGTGGTGATAGCGTAGGGATCAGGCCGACTGGCCGACCGATATGGACCTTTATATTTTTGGGTCTGGGCCTTATTTGTATGCACATATTATATAAGTGGATTATTATTATATGTTAGCCTATATATGAAAACCTATAAAGAAAGCATAAAAACTATTCGGGAGATATTTATAGAATCACAAAATCATTTATCCAAGAAAGAGGTTAGTCAAATGTAGAAGTCTTATATTTTTCTTTTAATTAGAAGAAGTAAAAGCAATTATGGTAATTACTTTTATTTTCCTTCCAAGAAAAAGTAAAACTTAAATTTGGAAAGAAAATCAATACAAAAACCCTAACAATAAAAAGATCACCAATAACATATTCAGTATAATCCTATAAAGTGAAATCGGAAAAGAGTAAAATATACAGACTTTTTTGCTATATTTTGAAAAAGTTGTTTTTGATTAACAATCAACTTAAAATAAGTCACAAAAATATCATTTTTTCACTTTTATATCGGGTGAAGTTATAAAAAGATAAATAAGAATATATTCAATATATTCCTACAACGTAAAATCAGAGAAAAGTAAAATATACGCAGACGCCAGATTTTATTGTTATATCAAAAATACAAAAGTTGTTTCCTATTAACCATCAAACTTATTAGTCATAATTTCACTTTTATATCGGCTAAAGTTATCAACAAAAAATCAACAGCATACTCAATATAATCCTATAAAGTGAAATTAAAATAAAAATTAAATATATAGATTTTGCTATGTATCCCGAAAGGAAATACACCAATAGAAAAAGATTCTAACTTCACTTACGCCCTTTATGCTCTGGGAGTTCAGTTACCCATAGGCATGGGTCACAAACGAGGAAGTCCGGTCCCTTTCCTTATTAGATTCTTTGTCGCTTAGACTTAGAAGACAATCAATTCTGTCAGTATGCAGAATTTACTTCTATATCAGAAATAGAAAAGTTGTGTCCTATTAACCATCAGTCATAGGATATCATTTTCACTTTTATACCGGCTGAAGTTATAAAAAGATCAACAACATACTCAATATAACTCTATAAAGAGAAATTAGAAAAGCATAAAATATGCACAAATTTTATTGTTACATCATAAATAGAAAAGTTGTTTCTTATTAACCATCAACTTAAATTGAGTCACGAAAATATCATTTTTCACTTTTGTATTGGCTGAAGTTATAAAAAGATTAACAACAATAACATATTCAACATAATCCTACAGTGAAATCACAAAGGCGTAAAATATACACAGACTTTATTGATATATCACATATAGAAAAGTTGTTTCCTATTAACCATCAACTTAAAATAAGTAGCAAAAATATCTTTTTCACTTTTATATCGACTAAAGTTATAAAAGAAATCAACATGCTCAATATAATCCTATAAAGTGAAATCAGAAAAAAAGTAAAATATATGCAAACTTTATTATTACATCAGAAATAGAAAAGTTATTTCCTATTAACCATCAACTTAAAATAAGTCACAACAATATCATTTTTCACTTTATATAGGCTAAAGTTATAAAAAAAAATCAACAACATACTCAATTTATCCTATAAAGTAAAAATAGAAAAGAGTAAAATATACGCAGACTTTATTTCTATATCAAAAATAAAAAAATAGTGTCCTATTAACCATTTTTTTTGTTTGTTTTCCAAGGTATCCGCACAACCGGCAGTCATGAGACTAATCCTCCGTTCCTCGGTCAGCGCATTTTGCGGTAGAAACTGGCCACAGAATTTGCTCCATTCGCCAGAGGCGGCCTATTAACCATCAACTTAAAATAAGTCATAGAGTATCATTTTTCACTCTTACATCAGTTGAAGATATAAAAAGATCAATAACAATATGCTTAATATAATTCTATAAAGTGAAACAAAAAAAGTGTAAAATATACGCAGACTTTATTGCTATATCAAAAATGAAAATGTTGTTTTCTATTAACCATCAACTTCAAATAAGTTACAAAAATATTAATTTTCACTTTTATATCAACTGAAGTGATTAAAAAAAAAAAAAGCAGCAACAACATACTCAATATAATCATATAAAATAAAATCAGAAAATCGTAAAATATATGCAGACTTTATTGCTATATCAAAAATAGAAAAGTTCTTTTCTATTAACCATCAGCTTAAAATAAGTCGCAAAAATATCATTTTTCACTTTTATATCGACTGAAGTTATAAAAAAAAGTAACAACAACATACTCAACATCATTATATAAAGTGAAGTAAAAAAAATATAAAATATACACAGACTTTAATGCTATATCACAAATAGAAAAGCTCTTTCCTATTAACCATCAACTTAAAATACAACAACAACAAATCCAGTGTATTCTCACATAGTGAGGTCTGGGGAAGGTAAGATGTACGCAGTCCATACCACTACCTCCGGAGAAGTAGCAGAACCATCAACTTAAAATAAGTCAGAAAAATAATAATTTTCACTTTTATATCCACTGAAGTTATAAGAAAAACACATAATCAATATAATCATATAAAGTGAAATAAAAAAAACATAAAATATACACAAACTTTATTGCTATATCACAAATAGAAAAGTATTTCCTATTAACCATCAACTTAAAATAAGTTATAGAAATATTATTTTTCACTTTTATGATTGAAGTTATTAAAAAAAAAAAAAAAACCACAACATAATCAATATAATTATATAAAGTAAAATAGAAAAGTGTAAAATATATACATACTTTAGTACTATATCACCAATAGAAAAGTTCTTTCCTATTAACCATCAACTTAAAATAAGTCACAACAATATCATTTTTCATTTTTATATCAGCTAAAGTTATAAAAGGATCAACAACATACTCAATATAGTCCTATTTATAAAAGAAAATAAAATATATGCGGACTTTATTTCTATATTTTTAAAAAGTTGTTTTCGACTAATCATCAACTCAAAACAAATAACAATAAATTCATTATATATAATACTATATAAATCACGAATAAATATTTTATTTCCTCTATCTCATTTTATGTGGCACTTTTCGCTTTTCGATGGTCAAACAACTTAAGTTTAATTGTGAGTTTAGATATGAAATCTTCAAGTTTTTTAAAATAAAATTTATGTATTTGAAAATTTAATAAAAAGTACTGTAAGACACAATAATTGACAACTCAAGGTATAATCTCTCTGGTCTACATATTTGACCACTATTGATTTGACACTCACCTTAAGAAACAATAAATAATAAGGTAATTTTATTATATCATTATTTGAATAAAATATATTCAATGCTTTGAAAAATATATTGCTTAATGAACTATAATTTACTAAAGAAAAAATGGACACAAATGAAAAGTTATTTATTAATTTTCAAATTAATTAAATATTATTGAACATCTATTTTATTAATATAAACAAATAGAAGGAGAAAAAAGATATAAAAAAAATAACTAAAAATAAACTTATATGAATCTCAAAATCCAAAAAATGTGACTAATTACATCATAACTCACTATTGATTGATTGTACATTCACATACAAAGTCAGCCAGACACAATAAACACAGAAGTTAGTATTAGTCAAATAGTATAAGTGGACAAATAGTATTAGTCAAATACTATAAATGGACAAATATAACCCCAAAAGATTTAAAAGACACTTCCTGTGTTTTAATTTACTTGATCATCTTTTTAAATATATTTATTTTAAATTAATTGTTCATTATCACAAATTAAGAGTATTTTATTACCTTTTTTCATATTATGTGTAGTATTAAATAATTAAAGAAAATAATAATAGCTAGACTTAAAGTTTCAATACATCATTAATAGGATTAATTTTATAAAATACACTTCCAATTAATATTTTATTAATGAATGTGGCAAGTTAAAAGAGACCTAGTAAAGTAGAACAAAGGAAGTATACGTGAATGACATGAAAGTGGTGGAATTCGTGTGGATTATTTCGATTTCGGATAAAATAAATTAAGATCGAGTAAATACTTAAAAATGATGTCACATTTTCCTACGTTTGGCTTAAGAGTATACACAATCCAATAGATTGTCGTCAAGAACATATACATACATACCTGAAATTTTACTAGTAAAATAGAATGAAGGGAGTATATGTAAATGACATGAAAGCGCTGGAATTCGGGTGTTTTGAGAACGGGTAGTCGTGTAGGTTATTTTTTGATTTCACATAAAATAAATTAAAATGATAAATTCTTATAATGATGTCACGTTTCCTTTCGATTGGCTTAAGAGTATACACAATCGAAAAGATTATCGGTAAGAATATATACATACCTAAAACATAACGAAGGGTATATGCATATTAGTTGAGGGTATAATTGTCCTTTTACGTTTTCCTCCAATTTTTTCACTATAAACACTAAAGTAATATTTCAACTTTGGCAATCTTATTCCTTACGTATACTCTTCTAATCTATCTGAAAATAATTCGATTTTATTTTTTTCTATTTGATCGAAGCAAAAATTAAATTGTGAATTTTGGATTTTTTAATTAATGGATGGGAATAATTGGAGGGCGGCTCAGGGTGGTGGTGACGGTGGCGCTGCCGGAGGTGCCGCCGGAACGGTCGCCGGAGCCATGGATTCCGGTGATTGGAGGACTCAACTTTTGCCCGATTCTCGCCAAAGGATTGTCAACAAGATGTAATTTCTTTAATTTTCTTGCTACTATTTTATTGTTTTTAAGTTTTTAGAGATTTTTAATTTGGAAATTTAGTTTTTATTTGTGAATTTTGGTGAATTTTATTACTGGTACTTGGGTTAAGTGGAACTCTATGCCATAGCTAATTGAATTAAATTTTCTTTCTACTTTTTTATTGTTTAATTTTTAATTTTTTTTTGAAAAAAATTGCTACTTTTTAATTGTGTTTAATTTGTTTGAGATTTTTTATTTGGAAATTTAGGATAATTGTGAATTTTTGTGGAATTTTATTACCGGTACTTTTGGGTTAAGTGGAAGTTTATGCCCTAGCTAATTGAATTAAATTATTTTGCTATTTTTTATTGTTTAATTTTTAAAAAAAAAATGCTACTTTTTGATTGTTTTTAGATTTTAGTTATTTAGAGATTTTTGATTTGGAAAGTTAGGGTTTATTTGTGTTTTGATTTGTGAATTATGAGGAATTTTACTACTGGTAAAGAAAAAAATTATAACTACTGATGTTTGTTCAGAGGAAGAAAGTTTTTGAGTCTTTTGTAGCAGGGTGTAATGTAGAGTTGGTCCTTTGGAAATAGTCTCTCTACATGCACGAGAAGTAGGATAAGGTATGCGTACACTGTGCCCTCCTCAGACCCTACTAGTGGCATTTCACGGGGTGTGTTGTTGTCGAATAACAGCCTGCTGGTCAAGCTAATTGGATTATAACTCCTGATATGTGATTAGAGGAGAAAAGATAGGGTCATTTGTAGCAGGGTGTAATGTAGAGATATTTTTAGTGTTTCGGAAATGGTCCCTCTACCTCGATGAGGTAGGGGTAAGGTCTGCGTACATTCTACCCTTCTAGGGCCATACTAGTGGGTTTTCATGGGTTGTGTTGGTGGTGGTGGTGGTGGTGGTGATAGTAAGCAAATAAGGAACTAGGTCAAGTGGGAAACTTATTTTTAGCTTAAGTTGCTCGGACTCAGGTGCAGATGTCCGATATGGATACGGATCTAGAGGTCGGATCTTTCACGGTCTCAATTTAAGGATTCGGGGATATGGATCTAGGAATGGATACGGGTGTGGTGATTTGGCGAAAAATAATTTAAACATCTAAAAATAGAGTTTATAAACATAAATTATGAGATATTATGTGGAAAACTTGAGGAGGAAATATTGTTCTAGAAGAAAATCCTAAAAGGAGATAAGGAAAAGCAATAACATAGAAATTTCTATATACAAAGTATTCCATTTTCTTCAACTTCACCTTCGCTTTTATTTTGATTACTGAATTCTTAAATATGTCGAGAGTTTCTGAATCGATTTTGGTCAAATTACCCAAAATCGATTGACCAAATCGGGTACGGATCTCACATCCTCACCCATGTCATCTCGATGTGGGTGCGACACCGAAAGTGAAGAGTCTGAGTAACTTAGCTTTTAGTCATTGTGTGTGCTTTATAATTTTGTTTTAGATATGTCGAAATAACAACCTTCTGGTCAAGCTAATTGGATTATAACTATTGACATTTGATTAGAGGAAAAAAGTTTTGTCTCTTTTGTAGCAGGGTGTGATGTATAGTTAGTCTTTAGGAAATAGTCTCTCTACCTGCACAAGAGGTAGGGTAAAGGTTTGCGTACATTGTACCCTCCCCAAACCATACTAGTGGCATTTCTCGGGGGGTGTTGTTGTCGATTAACAGCCTTGTGGTTGAGCTAATTGGATTATAACCCCTGATATTTGATTAGAGGAAAAAATATAAGGGTCTTTTGTAGCAGGGTGTAATGTAGAGATATTTTAGTGTTTCAGAAATAATCTTTCTACCTCGATGAGGTAGGGGTAAGGTTTGCATACATTCTACCTTTTCCATACCCTACTAGTGAGATTTCACGGGGTGTGTTGTTGTTGGTGGTGGTGGTAAGCAAATAAGGAACTAGGTCAAGTGGGAAAACATACTTTTAGTCGTTGTGTTTTATAATTTTCTACAGGGTGGTAGTCCGTCCGGCCATGTTGTATGGAGCGGAATATTGGTCAGTTAAGAATTCCCACATCCAAAAAATGAAGGTGGCAGAGATGCGGATGTTGCGCTGGATGTGTGGGCTGACTAGAGGGGATAGAGTTCGGAATGAGATTATCAGGGAGAAGGTTGGTGTGACTCCAGTGGAGTGGAGTGCAAGATGTGGGAAGTCCGATTGAGCTGGTTCGGACACGTGAAGAGGAGGGGCATGGATGCCTCGGTTCGTAGGTGTGAGAGGCTAGCGTTGGATGGTTTTAGGCGGGGTAGGGGTAGGCCGAAGAAGTACTGGGGTGAGGTGATTAGGCGGGACATGGAGCAGTTACAGCTCTCCGAGGACATGACCCTAGATAGGAAGGTCTGGAGGACGCGAATTAGGGCAGAGGACTAGGGCCAGTTTGGGTCGCTAGTGTAGGGAATTACTTGCTGGGGGTAGTATCCTGGTTATGATTCCGTGTTCCTTGTTCCTTGTTCCTTGTTTTAGTACGAATCTGGGTGATTTCCTCTGTTTCCTTTCTGTTTTCTTTTTCTTTTACTTATGGCTGCCGTATTTATGTTATGCATGTTATGTTATGTAATCTTGTAACCTTGTTCGGTGCTTTACTTTGTATTTGTGTGGTATCTTGTGTCTTGAGCCGGGGGTCTATTGGAAACAGTCTTTCTACTTCTTTAGAGGTAAAGATATGGACTGCGTACATCTTACCCCCAGACCCCACCAGGTGGGAATACACTGGGTTTGTTGTTGTTGTTGTTGTATATGTCGAAATAACAGCCTATTGGTCGAACTAATTGGATTATAACTACTGACATTTGATTAGAGGAAAAAAGTTTGAGTCTTTTATAACAGGGTGTAATGAGTTATGTTTAGTCTTTGAGGAATAAGTCTCTCTATCTTCACGAGGTAGGGGTAAGGTCTACGTACAGTCTATCCTCTCTAGACTTGTGGGATTGCACAGGGTTGTTGTTTTATATATATGTGTGTGTACCTGTTTATATATTTGAGAAGCATTTATCTAATATTGTCCTCTTTTGAAGACTTTAGACTGATGTTTTGTTGATATGGTTGTATAGAATGGAGACCTTAAAGAGGCATCTTCCTGTATCTGGGCAAGAAGGAGTACAGGAGCTTAAGAAAATCGCTGTGAGGTTTGAGGAAAAGATTTATAGTGCTGCTACAAGTCAGGTATGTAGTAGTCTGAACTTGTTTCTATTTGTTCGAATTGTAAAGTTAGCCCGTGGAGGGTGGATTGCCCAAGATCATAAGGAAAACCACCCATCCCTTTTTCTTCTATCGTGGGACTCGTCTACGTAAATGGTGAAATTTGTTCTCCAAGATCATACAAGGAAACCACCCATCCTTTTTTCGTCTGATGTGGGACTCTTTGATGTGGTACTCTTCAAAGTGAATGATGCAATTTGGTCGCCAAGGTCATATAAGGAAACCACCCATCAATTTTTCGCCCAATGTAGGATTGTCTTCAACATGAATGATGCAATTTGTTCTCCACTTCATTGATGTTATTCTTGCTTGTATAAACTTGCATTCATCTTTCCAGTCATCTAGACACATTGTATTAGGTATGGCAAGTGAAGTGGTGAGGTTACGGGTTAAACACGCGAAAATTTCGACCCGACCTGCCCTGTCCCGCATAACATAATTTGTTGTTTCCAACTTGCACCACCCCGCACCACATAGCTTCTCAAGTCCGAGACTAGTCTTTTAATTACTCTCCCCGACGGTTATCAATACTATATTGTTATGTATATGTGGAATTTCACACATCTAAATAATGATATTTACGTGTTAAAAAACAGGGCAATAGTCAGAATTAACCCTGTTTTTTTGTTTTTATCATCAGTGTAATAGGTAATTTTACATAATAAATTATCAATTAATAAAATTTATAGATTTCATGCTTAAGATGAACTGATATATAATATCACGCTCTTGCTTATCCTTGTAATAAGAACATTGATGAGAGCAAATATAAGTGTATCCAATTTTTTTTTTTTAATGACATCACTGTCTCGGTAAAAATGCTAAAATAGTGATTAATGTGTTAATTTAGAAGTGTGAAATTCCACATATACATTTTAGCACATTGATCACTATTTTAGCATTTTTACCAAGACAGTGTTGTCATGAAAAAATAAAATTGGATACACTCATATTTGCTCTCATCAATGTTCTTATTATAGGGAAATGCAAGAGCGTGATATTATATATATATATGTTCGTCTTAAGCGTGAAATTTGTAAATTTTATTAATTGATAATTTATTACGTAAAATTATCTATTACACTGATGATAAGAACAAATAAACAGAGTTAACTTTGACTATTGACATGTTTTTTCCACACATAAATATTATTATAGTATCATATTAATTATAGTTCCTCAAGCTCGTCAATGCTTCTGATATATTTATCAGCACTTAGTAGTCAAGTTATATGGAATTAAATAAATATAGTAGCAAGTAATATGGAATTAAATTAATATAGTAGTCAAGTTAGATAGAATCAAATTAAATGAATTTCTTAGTCCAGTAACCTTCGTAAAATGTACTTATTACACTGACTTTTAGAACTAACCACCACAAAGATAATTTAGATCTAATTTTTCTTTGCACGCCTAAGGAACCAAGGATACAACCTCTATATCTCGATGAGGTTAGGTTAAGGTTTGCATATACTCATCCTCCCTAGATCAGGTATGTTGTTGTTGTATGCACACCTAAGGAAGATCGGTATTAACAACTTAATTTTTTTCTTTTTCTTGTTTAAACCGTTGTTTTGAGATGTTTTACTTGAACTAAGGGTTTATCTGAAACGACCTCTCTATCTTTATGAGGTTGGGATATGGTTTGTGTGCACTCTATCCTCCCCAGACCCCACTTGTGGGATTGCACTGGGTATGTTGTTGTTTGTGTTTAAACCCAATGCATAGTTCTGCCATGGACGGTTGCTCCAGGGGTGGCCAAATAAGGCTTAGCTAATCGTATTACTATCGAGTCAATTTGAACCAGTATAACTTGACCCAATTTGAGGGGCGGTCTATATTTGGCTATACATACATTTTCACAAATAAATTGTCCAAGACTAATTATTTTAGATGTCTCTTCACAATAATTATGATGGAGAAAAGACCAATTCAAATTGAATGGATTTAAAATAATGTTACGACATGGATCGGGATTAAAAAAATTTCCATTTTCATCCATTAAATAATATTTAAACTTAATCACTTGAAAGGTCTGGTTTAAATTGTCAAGTTGCAAATAGTTAGTTACTAAGATTGATTATGAGTTATTAAATGGTAAGATCGAATAAAAATTCTCATTTGGAAGGCATGTTTGTAAAGGGCCCAATGGATTCCTAATTGGAATTAGGGATCTTTTTTAATTGATTCTTATCTCACTTTGATATTTTACATCTTTGAATGACCCGATTCGAGAACAATTGGTTGCTAACAAAGTTATCGACTTACATTCCTAATTTCCATTCAACAACGTATGAATAGTTCCTTGAGGTTGGTTAAGAGATTGTTGAATCGATGCATCAGTTTTGTAAACAATTATTTGAACCTGTTCCCCACATAGCCTACGTCCCCACCTGCCCATTTGCCAAACCTATGTTGTATGTATTTTAACTTAAATTTATCTAATAATGCAGCAAGATTATCTGCGGAAGATATCTTTAAAGATGCTAACAATGGAGACAAAATCTAATCCTATGACCAATTCTGTTCAGCCCAATTCTGCAAGTAGCGGTCAGAATGCCCTTGGCCCAGGTGAACAATGAAATCTCATGTGCATAGGCAAATCTTATCTGACAGGACGTTTTGTGTAAACCTACTTACTTTGTTCTGCTGTTGTAAAGTTTGCTCTCTGTAGCTACTTAGTGTACAGGAAATTGTAGATACTTGAACCATTGTACTAATCTTTGAGTTCGAGTGACCTATAAAATTTTTGGTGACTACCCCTAATAACTATTGTTTGTGCTCTAGGTCAGAGTCCTATCCGTGCTCTTTCTCTACATTCTGTCTATTCTTTTTTTAATAGCTATCCAAAATAAGGGACAATGCTACATACTGTTTTTAATTTGTCTAATAAGTAACTTGGTCAAAGTTCTCTTCGTATTTTGGAATTTAATTATCTAATAAGTAAATTAATCAAAGTTCTTTTTTGTATTTCCGAATCAGTTTTCACAAAGCAATGACTTTTTAAACTACAAAATACGTGTTTACTTTTGCTGCTTGTTTGCATTTTCTTCTAATATTATTATCTTTGTTAGTTTATTTGAAAGCATCTTGACTGGTTTCTTTTTGATTCATTTCTGTAGGATCCAACAGCATGCAATCCCAAGTTAACAGCCAAGCGCAGCAACTTCCTGGACCGATGGTGACCAATCAAACTCAAACACGACAACCACTGTTGCAGCAAAACATTCAGAACAACATGGCATCAACTGGGTTGCAAAATTCCGCTAGCTTGACTCCCGCTCTGCCTCCAGGGAGTAATTTGACTCAGGGTGCCATGCCAAATGTCGTGGGCCAGAATTCAAATTTGCAAAACATGCCAAACGTTGGTCAAAACTCAGTAGGAAATGCCATAGGGCAGGGGATGCCTCCCAATATGGTTGCTAATTCTCAGAGGCAGATGCAGGGAAGACAACAACAGGTTGCTTCTCAACAGCAGCAGCAGTTTTACCAGCAACAGCTGCATCATCAAATGATGAAGCAAAAATTTCAGCCAGGAAACACGTCACAGTCCTTGATGCAATCTCACATGCAGCAACAGCCGCAGGAGCAGCAGCAACAACAACAACCGCAGCAGCAACAAAACCTTCTACAACCTACTCAGACGCAACCTTCTCAGCCAGCTATGATGCAACCTTCTTCAATGCAGTCAACTTCTTTGTCCAACCTTCAGCAGAATCAACAGTCTACTGTCCAACAGTCCACTCAATCTGTACTTCACCAACGGCAACAATCAGTTATGAGACAGCAGCAGACTCCCATGCTTCATCAACAGCAATCGTCAATGCTACAGCAACCAATTTTACCAGCGCAACAGCAGCAGCAGCAGCAGCTGATTGCACAACAGACAAATGTTGCAAATCTCCAGCAGAACCAATTGATAGGTCAACAGAACACGATGTCTGATGTGCAGCAGAGGCTAGTGGGCCAACAGAACAACTTAAACAGTCTGCAGCAGCAGCAGCAGCAGCAGTTACTTAATCAGCAAAACAACTTTCAAAATATGCATCAGCAACAGTTGGGCTCTCAAAGCAATATTGCTGGGGTCCAGCAGCAACAGCTGTCTGGAAGTCAACAACCTGGTAACTCTGGCTTGACTTCTAATCAGCACCCTATCCATATGATGCAACAACCAAAAGTTCCTGTTCAACAACAAATGCTTCAGAGTTCTACAACAGTGTTACCAAGTCAAGGTCAACAATCGCAGTCGCAGCCAGCACAACAGCAAATGATGTCTCAGAGTCAATCACAACCAGGACAGTTACAACCACCTTTGGGTTTGCAGCAACAGACAAATCAATTGCAAAGGGAAATGCAACAGAGGCTTCAACCATCAGCTCCCTTTCTTCAACAACATAATGCAATGGAGCAGCAGAAGCAACTATATCAATCACAAAGAGCCGCACCGGAAGCCTCATCAAGTATGTATTTTTCTTAATTAAAGCTTTCAATTAGGTCTCATAACTCATTCTTTAGCAGTTTGTCATCCTTAGATATTTCACCTTTCATGCCTTATGTGTGTGAAGTTATATTACTTCTACGCTTTTTTAACCATTGGTTTGTATTTTTTTTAAAATTAAAAATGACTAGTCTTTGAGTGGTGGAATCTCACCAAGTGGTGCTGTTTAGATCAGCTTAACCATACTATGATGGAAACGCAGACAGTGTTACCAAAGGCGCGCTTAAAGCAAGCTTAAGCCCTAAAGCGAGGCTCAAAATGTGTTAAGCGCTTTGCCTCGCTTAATGTGCGCTTCAGCTGAGGCTCAAATTTTCTAAGGCATATTTTTTCTTGCCAATGAACCTCTTCTGCAAAGGCGACACTAAACAATTGATATCTCACTTTATCATAATATTTATTCAATTTCTTTGTTCATATTTTGTCATTAATGCTTATAATTATTAATCTTTGACTAAACATATATATTTGTATTTTTTTTTTTCTCCCTTTGCGCCCATGTTTTATTCGCGTTTTGCGCTTAAAGCCCAAAAGACCTTAGAGCTTTTTTGTGCTTTTCGGTTTTGATAACATTGACGCAGAAAGAATGAGATCCAAAAGTTGCATTTGATTTTTAATTGAAAGATAATCTTAGTATATTTTGAACTTATTGAATATCGATATACTACACAAGGGCATTTTGACAACTAAAGTATTATGAATATAGTTTCTCAAAAAAAAAATGTATGAATATTACCTGATATATCCAACACCGTTTTTATCTCAAAACATGCCTGAAATTTAATGCTGTAAGGAGTCAAGTCCTTCAATATATGTTCTATCCTTAACTCTTGGTTCATTTGTAGCATCTTTAGATTCTACTGCTCAGACGGGAAATGCAAATGCAGCTGATTGGCAGGAGGAGGTGTACCAAAAGGTATTGCTTTTTCCAAGGGTATTTTGTTCTACAAAAGGATGTTGAAAACTGAGGAAATTACTGAAAATTGATGTTTTGGCAATTGACAAGTGAACTGTGATGAACTGTGATGAACTGTCTGGTTGCAACAATATAAGAAATATATGAATGCTGTGAAATATTTCCTGTGATATATCGAGTAATCAAGGGGGTTTACCAAAATAAGTGTTCAGCAGAATTCATGGTCATACTCTCTCCTGCATCGCACTTTTACGGTATTCCAATTCGTAGAAGAAATATGAAATTTAGCATATTACAGATAACTTGTTAGAAATTGGTTTTATTCTCAATTGATGAGTGAAGTACTACAACAGTAACTATTACGCCTCAATGTCGATCAAGTTGGGGTCTATCATGTGAATTCTTGTTGTCTGCTTCACTTCATTTGAGGCCATCACAATCCAATATTACAGCACTAGTAATTCCGTAAATTTTCTACTGGCATAATTGAGAAGTGAAGTATATTTGATAAATTTGTTGGTTACAATTTTTTTTTGATGAAGTGATTGTAAATAGTTGAATGCTGTTATGCATTATTCGAATTCACGAGATAATATGTCTGTAAGTTTGGGTCAAGGTCCTCATGGCATGTTCCTAATTTGCTTTTTTTCATGGGAAACTAAAAAATTTATTGCTAGTTTGAAGGTAAACCTATTCATGCAAGAAATATGAACATGCATAAATGGCTATTAGAAAATACTGTTCTTTGTGAAAAGACACATTCATTATACCTTTTTTCTGTTTTTTTTTTTGTTTTTGGGGATAAAACAAGAAATTTGTTGCTTCCTGCTTTGAAATGTGGATGATAATGGGTCTGCTCCTCTATGGCTCTACCCTCTTCTACTTAAAATACCCGAGTTGTTTTATCAGCTAGGAGTAAGTTGGAATATTTTGAGTTTGCCAAGAATAAACATATAACATCAACATGCGCTTTTTACTTGGAACTACATGGTTGTTATTCCATTGTTTACCCTTGGTTTGCTTCAGCGATAAGAAAGGTATAGAGTACAACAACAACAACAAACCCAGTGTATTCCCACCTAGTGGGGTCTGGGGGGGTAAGATGTACGCAGTCCATACCTCTACCTCTGAAGAAGTAGAAAGGCTGTTTCCGATAGACCCCCGGCTCAAGACACGAGACACCACACAAATATAAAGTAACGCACAGAACAGGATTTCATAACGTAAATACGGCACCCATAAGTAGTAGGAAACATCGGAAAGCACCCACTTTCGTAATAAAGCATGGAACACCGAAAGCATAACAAGAAGAAGAATAGAAAATAGGAATAAAATAAGAATAGGAAGAATAACAGGAATAAAACCCCCACCAAATACTTCCCTACCCTAACGCCCCAAACTGACCCTAGTTTTCTGCCCTAATTCGCGCCCTCCAGACCTTCCTATCTAGGGTCATGTCCTCGGTGAGTTGTAGCTGCTCCATATCCCGCCTAATCACCTCACCCCAGTACTTCTTCGGCCTCCCCCTACCCCGCCTAAAACCATCCAACGCTAGCCTCTCACACCTACGAACCGGGGCATCCGTGTCCCTCCTCTTCACGTGTCCAAACCAACTCAATCGGACTTCCCGCATCTTGCACTCCACTGGAACCACACCAACCTTCTTCCTGATAGTCTCATTCCTAACTCTATCCCCTCGAGTCATCCCACACATCCAGCGCAACATCCGCATTTCCGCCACTTTCATTTTTTGGATGTGGGAGTTCTTAACTGGCCAACACTCCGCTCCATACAACATGGCCGGACGGACTACCATCCTGTAGAATTTGCCTTTAAGCTTGGGCGGCACCTTCTTATCACACAACACCCCCGACGCGAGCTTCCACTTCAACCATCCCGCCCCGATACGGTGCGAGACATCCTCGTCAATCTCACCGTTACCCTGTATCACGGACCCGAGATACTTGAAACTATCCCTCTTACATACCTCCTGCGAATCCAGCTTCACGACCACCTCGTCCTCCAACCTCACGTCATTAAACTTGCATTCCAAATACTCTGTCTTGCTTCTGCTCAACCTGAACCCTTTAGACTCAAGAGTTTGTCTCCACACCTCTAATTTGTCATTCACACCCTTTCGGGTCTCGTCAATCAGAACTACATCGTCTGCAAAAAGCATACACCAAGGCACCTCCCCTTGAATACGCCGCGTCAATACATCCATCACCAAAGCAAACAAAAAAGGACTAAGAGTAGATCTCTGATGCAATCCTGTCAAGACAGTGAAATGCTCTGAGTCTCCTCCCGCCGTCCTTACCTGAGTTTTCGCTCCATCATACATATCTTTAACTGCTCTGATATAAGCCATCGGGAGGAGACTCACCTCCAAGCATCTCCAAAGCACCTCCCTGGGAACTTTGTCGTAAGCCTTCTCTAGGTCGATAAACACCATGTGCAGATCCTTCTTCCTTTCCCTATACTGTTCCACCAGCCTCCGTACCAGGTGAATTGCCTCCGTCGTCGAGCGCCCAGGCATAAAGGTATAGAGTGAAAAAAAGAATATGATGATTCCATTAAACGATATTATATCTCCCAAACAACTGTGGAAAAGTGTATTCTAATTCCTCCTTGCTGGGCTGATCTATGATCACACCTTGGAACTAGACCCTTGCTGTGAGCAGCGAGCAAAAATGTGTACCAAGAAGCTAAAGGAAGCAAATTCAGTTGCTTATTTTTTCATTCACATGTTGAATCATGAAAAATGAATTCTTTATTTAGTTTGAGTTTTCCTTTTCCAATTCACTTTTAGCCTTTTTATCTGAAAGGTTCTTTCGTGAAGATTCTCTAGTTTGTTCTCTACTATTTTGTACAGCTGATCTAATTATCACCTATCCATATGGGAATGCAGTCTTGATATTTGCACAATTGACTTAATGAAATTTTTTAATGCAGATAAAGTCTATGAAGGAGACGTATTTGTCAGAGCTCAATGATCTATACCAGAAAATTGCTACTAAAGTTCAGCAGGTATGTCATCAACATTTTATTCCATTATTATCATTTCTGGAGCATTTCTACCAGCTGTATGGTGCAGCATGATGGATACCAGATTTTGATATAATTTGAGATGTTAATAGCTCTCAGAAATCAATCTTCTTATGGGGACAGTACTTGCAATCATATAGTTTTCCTCTACTTATCATAAACCAGTGCCTGTAATTGCTTTGTCTTGAAAGTTCCGTCAATTGGCACACCATCATTTGCATATAACATGCACCAAGGTGTACTGCATTTGTATGCAATTGGTTAGGTCATCCATAACTAGGTAAACAAGTGCTGGTATCAGATTGATTTTATAAAGTTATTGGAAGCTCCTCTTATGTCTTTGCATACACACCTATTTTAGCTCCTCCTTACATATATTCGCTAGCATTTATAGTTGATACGAACTCCTTGATATGCCCATAGGTAAATATAGAATATTATCCGACTGAGAACTGATGCATAAAGCTCAAAACTCTCAATTCTCTTTTGCATCTTGGGCTCCTTTCCTGTCATCATGAGAAACAGTTGTGTCATAATGGGGATATATTCTGGTGCAGTTAATTTCTTTTCATTATTTGTATCCGCATCATTTTTCTGTGTTGAATCATTGTGTATGATTGTGAAGAAGAGGTGGTGGAGGGACATCATAAGTTATTTGCACATATCTAGGTAGAGGCTGTGATGTAGATGCCATTTTATGTTCCCTTCGGGGAAGGGATCAAGCCCTCCCTAATTTTTGGGGCAAGGGCTTGATTTATCTGGATTTAAAGAGCACTTAAGTGAACATTCTGTTGAATTGTGGGCATCTGGCTAGCTGTGTTATTTGTCTCTTTATGCTCTAAATTTTGCTCCTTTTTCTTTGCTGTGGGAGGTGCTTGAAGTATGACTTCTAAAAGTTTTTGAAGGGCAATAAACAGGACTGTGACTAAACTTATTTTTTTTCTGATTTTTAGCATGAGTCTCTTCCTCAGCGTCCTCAAAATGAGCAAATTGAAAAGCTCAAGATGTTCAAGATGACGTTGGAACGCATTGTGCTTTTCCTGCGGCTTAACAAGCATGATATTCAGCCTACTCACAAGGAGAAACTGTTTTCAGTTGAGAGGCACATAAGTTTCTTTCTTAGTTCCAATAGGCCACGGAAGCCTTCTTCTTCTCCACTGCAGGGACAACTTCCTCCGTCTTCCATGCAGCTTCAGCAACCGCAATCTCTGGATGGTCAAACTAATTCATCGATGCAACCAGTACAAGGTTCCATGGCAGGAATGCAACAGAATAATCTCACCAACTTACAACATAACTCCTTGTCTGGCGTACCGACAATTTCCAACACTCAGCAACACATGATAAATACAGTACAGCCGGGTTCCAGTGTGGATTTGGGACAGGGTAATTCATTGAACTCACTGCAGCAGGTGGCTACTGGCTCTTTACAGCAGAATCCTGTTAACAGCCCTCAGCAAGCTAACATAAGCTCTGTAAGCTCACAAAGTGGAACAAACCCCGTACAGGCAGGCCTCGGTTCTCTACAGCAAAATTCAAACACCCTGCAACAGTCACTTCCTAAACAACACGAGCACCAAATGTTGCAGAACCAGCAACAATTAAGACAGCAGTACCACCATAGGCAGATGCAACAGCAACTTTATCAAAGACAGCAGTTAATGCAACAGCAGCAAGCAAAGCAACAGCAGACTGCGCTAATGCCAACCCACCAGCTGTCACAGCTTCATCAGATGACTGATCCTAATGACCTAAAGATGAGGCAGCAAATGGGAATGAAACCTGGAGTGTTACAGCAACAGCAGTCAGTTGGCCAACGTGTTGGATCTCATCATCCCCAATTGAAGCCAGGAATATCTTCACCTCAACTCCATCAGGCACTATCTCCTCAGCTTACCCAACACCCTTCTCCGCAAATTGACCAACAAAATATGTTGGCATCTCTTACCAAAGGTGGGACTCCTCTCCAATCTGCAAGCTCACCATTTGTTGTCCCATCTCCTTCGACTCCCTTGGCTCCATCTCCAATGCCGGGGGATTCTGAAAAAGTTTGTGCTGGCCTTGCATCACATACCACAGCTGGAAATACAATGCATCAGCAAGCTACTGTTGCCTCTGCACCTGCACAATCCCTTGCAATTGGTACTCCTGGGATATCAGCCTCACCTTTGCTTGCTGAGTTTACTCCTCTAGATGGTACACATGGCAATGTCTTATCTACTGTTTCTGGCAAGTCAAATGTTGAACAACCATTGGAACGCTTGATGAAAGTGGTTTGTATAATACCATTCTACTTAATTTATATTTTCAGTAATCCCAATAAACTTGTCTTTGTACCTTTCCCTTTGATTTGACATATTTATTATATTCAGGTTAAAAACATGTCCGCCAAAGCATTGGATTCTTCAGTTAGTGACATCAGTTCAGTTGTCAGTATGATTGATAGAATAGCAGGATCCGCACCAGGAAATGGATCTAGAGCAGCTGTTGGTGAAGATCTGGTTGCCATGACAAAATGTCGTCTCCAAGCGAGAAACTACTTTACGCAGGATGGACCTACAGGAACAAAGAAAATGAAGCGATATACAACTTCCAATGTAGTTTCATCAAGCGGCAGTTTAAATGACAGGTTCTGGCAGCTGAATTGTTCTGAAGCACCCGAGTTAGAATCAACAGCAACGTCCGATGTTAAAAGACCTAGACTAGAGGTAATCTTCTGCTGCCTACTTACAGGTGTGCCTTAGCGTTAAAATAAAAACTGGTTTTTGGCATGGCAGAGAGAGAGAGTATGTCCAAATGACTGTCAAGAATCAAACAATACTTCTTTAGCACTTTTACAGCTTGTGAGTATGTCCAAATGACTGTAAAGAATCAAACAAATGCAGTATATTGAATGTTGTCTGCAACCTGAGACTCTCAGCTGACCTCACAATGTGACTAATATTCGAGTGTCTCTGTACCAGGCTGTCATTCAGTGCCTGCTCCTTCAACATATGATACCACAACAACTAATATCCAATCTCTACCACAAACTTCCCAGCTCTTAAATGTCCCTCGCCCTACTGTGTCTGAGCTGCAGTAAATACAAATCTATATGGAAACAAAAATTTGCCTTCTGTCTATATGATTTCAATATTAGCCCTTTTGTAGCAACCAATGTGTAAATATAATCTAGTGGTGAACTAAGTCTGTGGTGGAAGTTGTACTTAGATGTCTAGTTGCTTCCAATTTAGGAACTATTTTGACTTGAATCTTCAGATTCACCTCATTTTGTTGCTAGTCTCTCTGGAACTTCGATACGAAGCACTTGGTCCGTGCATTCTGATATTGGGTTTCAATATGCTTGGATTCACTCTACTCTTTTTGTGTTATTATAAGCAATGTGAATCATTTGAACCTCTCTAATCATTTGATAGAGTAACGGGATTTCCAAATGAGTAAATTTGTTCAACAGAAAAAGCAGAAACAAAAATTGAAAACATCCCAAGCTTTGGCAGGATACAGGGCAATAGGTATTACAATGTATAAGACTCAAGAATATTAAAGCAGCTTTGCTTCTAGGCAGCATGTGAACAAATATTTTGAAACGGTGTTTTTATTCCTTAAAGGGTTGCATTTATGGGAAAATGAATTAGTTTGTGTTATTTTGTTCGTCTCATGGCTGCTTTTCATCCATTCTTTTTTATGGTAGGACATCTAATGTTTGATGTAAGATGCAACGTTTGATCACAAAAATTTCAGATGCTGATTTTCCTTGAACTTGTATTCATGTTGATGTGTTGATCTTTGACACGGAAATTGCATTACTGTCACTTTTGCTTTATTGTAATAACAATAATTAGTTATCTATTGCAGGTTAATCATGCACTGGTTGAAGAGATACAAGATATCAATAGGAAACTTATCGACACCGTTGTAGAAATTTGTGATGAAGGTGTTGATCCAAGTGCTCAAACTGCTGCAACAGAGGGTGGTGAAGGCACTACTGTTAAGTGTTCCTTCACTGCTGTTGCGTTGAGTCCAAACTTAAAAGCACTGTATGCTTCAGCACAAATGGTGAGATTTTGATCTTCATTCATCAAATCCTTATATAAAAAAAAGCTTCAGTCATCAACTCTTTTACTCTTTTTTGTTCTTTGGTTGTTTGATGGTCTTCTACTTCTGTGCAGTCTCCAATTCAGCCTTTGAGATTGCTCGTTCCAATTAATTATCCAAACTGCTCTCCGATTTTGTTGGACAAGTTTCCAGTTGAAGTTAGGTGAGTAAATTCTGGCAGTCTTCTTGATTTAGCACCAGTAAGAGATGAGTAAAGACAGATAAAGGGAAGGACAAAATTGATAAGAGCAATTATAGCCCATTATAATTTGTTTTAAAAAAAGAGCAGTTATTACATATGTAGCCAATGAAGTATTGATAAAAAACCTGATTTTGTGCCGTATTAGTTATACCTTGTTGATTTGTAAAGGTCTTGCGATTATGATCAGAAAGTCCTTGTGATTAATCATTCATTTGAATTCTGTAATAGTCAATCTGGCAATAGGCCAGGGTTTAATAGAGAAGTTAAACAAGAGAGGGATGACACGGTATTTACTCAAGAAATTAAATTGTTCAACGTCGGGCCATGTTGATTACTCGAATGGGAGAGCTTATATTTGGGAAGATCCCGACCACAAGATGAGAGATCGAACACCCTAGACTGGGAAATCTTGGAAGATTTTGTACTTGTGCCTTTTGTTCTGCGTTCAGATTATCAACTAAGTTTTGAACATCAACTTATGCAAGTCTTTATATTCTCCACAATCATTTACAAACTGTTTTTCAACTATTTTTTACTGCAGTAAAGAGTATGAAGATCTATCCATGAAGGCCAAGTCAAGGTTTAGTGTCTCTCTGCGAAGTCTTTCAGAGCCGATGTCTTTGAAAGACATTGCCAGGACTTGGGATGCTTGCGCTCGTGCTGTAATTTCTGATTATTCACAGCTAAGTGGAGGAGGAACCTTTAGTTCAAAGTATGGTTCTTGGGAGGATTGTCCGACTACAGCATGATCAAAGACTAAATTATGAGGTTTTCTTGACCCGCCTTCGGCCTTGCTCTCTTGCTGCTGCCTCCTAGTTACCGGTGGTGAACCGCTTATTTATCTGGCTGCTTCAGTTAAACTCTGAAATTCCTTTGTATATACTGGATTTTGCTGGATAATTTTTTGCACCCTCTTGAGTTGTTTTGCTTAAAATGACAATTTTGTGTTGGATATTTATGAACTTAGTGAAATTTATACTCTTTAAATCATTGGGTTTCTGATGCCTTAACGTTGGATGTTTTCTCATCAACCGACAATCTATTAGAAATCACCTCTTTACCTTCTCGGAGATAGGGGTAAAGGTTGCGTGCATTCTACCCTCTCGTTCGGCCAACTAGTTTAACGTTGGATGTTTTTTCTTGAACCAACGGTCTAGTGGAAATCACCTCTTTACCTTATCTCCGATAAGGTCTGTGTGCACTCTACCCTCTCTCGAGAAAAGTAGAAAGTACACTAGATTTGTTTTACTTGATACTTTTGTGATATAAGATTTTACACACTGGCGCATGCAATATTTTTATTTTTAGAACCTATATACCTTGGTCTATTTGGTTGTTGTTTGATGTGCAGCTAGTGTTTCAAATCTGTTCAATAGATAGATGACTAGTTTTTAGTTACATAGACCTCTTAGAACTTAGAAGTCATAGATATCCCAAGTAGTTTTTGGTCATATAATTTGTTATTATTTAGCAATATTTTTTAGCAAATCATTCAAATTTTTGAAAACTAGAAAAATATTATTTAGGCAAAATTTTATTATTTGGGAACATTTAAAATTTGAAAAGGTATACAACTATTTATTTAAAAAGTCAAATCTTTTTTCAAAAATTATACATAGTGAAACTTCATCCAAAACTTCGTTCAAAAATGACTTGTCAAAATATTTGAAAATTTATGATTAAATGTTAGCTTAATCTTTATATTTTTCTTTTGAAAGCAACATAGGTCTTTTTTTGGTTTTCCTATTTGGTATGAAAGTCATAGATTATTATAGAAGGTTACTAGGAAGCAAGGCGTTGTATTTTTGTCTGTTCATATTTGTTTAAAAATATTGCTTCTGTAATTTCATGTCCCTTTATTTTTGTTAGTATTATCTATTGTTTTTTGTAGCTCGATTATCGTTGTGTTTTGTTATAATTTTTATTTTGTTACTATTTGATGTTTTTGTTGCTCTTTATGTTTTCTAAGAACGGCTTTAGACTATTTTTCAATGGTCTATCTGAAACAACTTATTTACCTCTGAGGTAGAGAGGTAAGGTATATAAATACTTACCTTTTTCAGACTCTACGTAGAGATAAGATTTGCGTTCAATCTACTTTTCTCAAACTCCACGTTCTAGAACAACACTGAACATGTTTTTGTATATATAAAAACTCATATTCTTTGTCTTATTTTTTTAATATCTAACATTCTATTAATCGTGAAGATATAATATTAGGGTTGTTTGGTTGGGAAATAGTTATTCCGGGATAACAAATCCCCGGATTAGTTATCTCGGGATTCTCCAGAATAACTTATCCCATCATGCATATGGGATAATTTATCTCATTATTATGGTGTAAATGGTGGGATAAGTTATCCTTGTATTAAGTAATATCACCAATCAAATATGAAATAAAATGATCATTCATTTTATCTTGAGATTACTTATCCCTTATACCTCACAATAACAAGTTCTAATATAAATTTGTCAGAACAACCACCCAAAGGAAATGAGAATAAAAAAGCACACCTGCTGGGGGATGGTTTTCTCCATTCTCAATTATTGAACTAATTGACTAAACACCCAATGATCAATAAGAAAATCAATATAAATTGCGGTGATATAATTGAGATTTCTCCTATTTTAATCTGAAGTTTCTGGGTAAGAGTTTTTGGTTTCAAGTTAATAAAAAAAAATTATTTCAAGCATTACTCTAAAAATACATTTTGCAATGGATAAATTTAAATAAGTCAAATTTCAATAAAGGTATAAAACAGTGTCGGTTCTTGCATAAAGCAAGTAAGACGGGCTTTAGGCCCCAAACATTTTAGGGCCTCATCTTTCAATAGTAGGTTTTATAAAGTGAGAGAATTTAAAGTAAAAAGTATATTTTGTTAATAAAAAACTTCAAAATAAGTTTAAACAATTCGAGGGTATGAAAATATTTATTTTTTATATGGTGATAAAAAAAATTGAGATCTTTATAAAATAATAACAATAACATATTCAGTGTAATCCCACACAGTGGGTTTGGGAAAGGTAAAATGTACTTAGTCCATACCACTACCTCCGAAGAAGTAGAGAGGTTGTTTTCGATAGACTCTCAGCTCAAGACAAAAGGATAGTAGATACAATCGTCATAAATATGAGATAAGATGAAATAATAAAAAATACGGCAACCATAAAACAGTACCATAAACTAACAAACCGCAAGCCCCTCCCTCCTAACCCTCCTAGCTAAAGACTTCACCCTATGTGCAAAATTATAGGATTACTAACAAAGTTACTCCAAGGTCCAACTACCTACAGGCTATGACTCATCCACACGCACTAACTTTCTATCCTAATTCGCATTTTTCATAACTTTCTATCTAGAGTCATATCCTCATTAAGTGTTATTTATCTAACCACTTAAGTACCTAAAAACATAATAGTCAATCATATAATATATTAGGAAAAAATATATAAAGTAGCATACTTAAGTATTAAATTACAAAAAATAGCAACACTTTTATTAAATTACATTTTTCAGCATATGTATTTGTATTTATTTCTGTAGCAACGGTTTGCAAAAATACAAAATGCATATCGATTATAAGGATAGTAAAAACCATATGTATTTATATTTTTGTAGCAACAGTTTGCAAAAATACAAAATACAACTTGTTATATTATGTAATTATGAAACTTATAATTAAGAGAATAAGTATATTATTTCTGAATTTTGCCCATTATATTATTAGCCTAGACTAAATAAAATATAAATCTCTTATTAAAATTGACTTTAGAGCTCATACTTTGATGAGCCGTATAAAAAACATCGGATAACAAAGAATCAATCAAAAAGTTGGCCAATATCGAACTAGTGAATTTAATAAATGAAACTAATAATTTATAGAATAAGACAAGTAACATATTAATGATAGGAACTTGAAAAATCAATATATTCCTAGGATAATTTCTTTAGCTAATCATTTTCTTTGAGGAATAATGACACTCAATCCAAAATTTAGTAAGATAATAAAGTCCTCTTTCCATCATTTTCTATTACAATATTATGCTTTTATAGGTTATAAAGTTTCGCAGACATTCCCTTTCTTAATCCAACAACCTTTGTTTAACTAAACTTCTTTTATTAGAAACATCTAAAAGTCCACACAATCTAAAGCACAAAAATAGATTTGACATCTTGTGTTCTCCTCAGAAATAATTAATTATTTTTGCTTAATTTATCATTTGATATTTGATATTCTAATATATATAGAAGAGTGAAGGGAAGCAGAAGGCGATCGTCATGTCTGCTTTCTCCGTGATTTATCATATCAATCTTCATTAATTATTATATATCATTTACATATTAAAAATTTAATAATATTTAACAAAAATATAAATAGACATTTATGATATGTTTGTTTCAGCTGCTTCAACTGTAATTTTACTACTTCATCCCTAATTAATTACTATAGGTCATTTAAGTATTAATCCGTGATTTTACTATATCATCTCTAATTAATTATCATATGTCATTTAAGTATTAAAAATTAATAATATTTAACAAAAAAATAAAATATACATTTATTACATGTCTGTTTCAGTTGCTTCAACCGTGATTTTATTATTTTATCTCTAATTAATTACTATAAGTCATTTAAGTATTAAAAAAATTAATAATATTTAATAAAAAAGATAAAATAAACAAAAAAATGATAAACAAGCTATTGAAGTTTTAAATTAACTTGACATCTTATATAAGGCCTGTCTAAATTTTTTTCACAATTATTTTTTATATTAATTTTGTTATACCACTTCTAATAAGTTATTTCCTAATTGATTATTATATGTCATTTACGTATTAAAAAATTAATAATATTTGATTAAAAAAAGTAAAATAGACACTTATGATATGTTTGCTTCAGCTGTTTCAACCGTAATTTTACTATTTTATCCCTAATTAATTATTATGAGTCATCTAGATATTAAAAAATATTTAATAAAAAAATAAAATAAACAAAAAAAGATAAATTAATAATTGATGTGTTAAATTAACTTGACATCTTATATGAGACCCGCTTAAATTTTTTTCACAACTATTTTTTATAGTAGTTTTATTGTATCACTTCTAATAAGTTATTATGAGTCATTTAACACATGTCTATTTCGCGACTTCAATCGTGATATTTGATTGACTCTGAAAATTATATCAGTATCACTTAAATTGAAATAGAAGAAAAAGTATTATAAATTTTGGTAATTAAAAACTTAAATTATTCTAAAAATATAATAGACTATCAATGATACAAAACTTTGGACAAGGAGAGTATTATAAATTATATTGGCTAACAACTTAAAATAGTAAATTACAATGACAAAAAACTATTATAAATTACAATAGCTAAAAACTTAAAATATCTAAAAAATATTTAAAATATAATTAATTATCAAAATTTTATTTGTATCATATAAATTGAGACTAAGAAATAACATATATTGGGTCCGTACTGACACGGGCCTTCGATATCTAGTTCTCATAGAAATATGATTGAATTTAAAATCTTGCCAAAAATCTCAATAAATATGATTTTACATGTTAGATCTTGAAACCAAAAATCTTGAAATAAATTACTATTTTTTGTCTCAATTTATGTAACACATTTTTTTTTTTCTCCTGAACAATTGTCAAAGTTGTTACAACACATTGCAACTTTATGGGTATCCTATTACTTTCTTAACTCAATTTTAGCATATTTTTGTCACTTTTTTGTGTTGATGTGGCACCTTGCCTAAAGTAAAACACCTGAGGTGTATAAGGACCGTCATGTGCCATGTCAGCTAAAAATGTTGATAAAAATACGCAAAAATTTAGTTAAGAGGGATAATAGGACCCCCGTGAAATTGGAGTATGTTATAGCAAATTTGGTCATAAGGGGGTACTAAATGCTTATCTCTTCTTTTTAGTCAGTATCGAAAAGAATGACACATTTCTATATCAAAATAGTTTAACTTTAAAATGTTCATGTTACTCTTAATGAAATAATTTATAGTCACAAACTTCTGTGACTCGTTTTGAAATAAGTTTTAAACTCAATCTTTCTTTCTTAAACTCTATACCAAGTCAAAGAACATTGCATAATTAGGATGAAGAGAGTAATAGAAACTCATTCGATGTTTAATATTTGTATTAAGATTTGATTAAATAATTCAATTTATGCCCAAAATTCTCGCATTAGCAATAAAAACACTTTTAATATGAATGTGTGTTGTGGTGAGATGGTTGAGATCCCTCTAATTCTTAATTAAAATTCTCGGGGTCGAGTCACTGAGAATGAAAAAAGTCCTATTGAAAGTATCACCTCTAGAAATGAGTTGTGCAATGTGCGAATTTAAATTTAGCCAATCTCAAATACAAATGTCGAAGATTGAATGAGAAATCAAGACTCTCCTTAATAAAAACGACTTCATATTTACTTTTTGAAATGAGCCTTGCAATGAGCGAATTCAAATTTAATTGAGTTTCAATATGAATACCGAACATTGGATGAGAAATTAAGACACTCCTTATTAAGTAAGATTTCATATAATTTAGTAATGAGCTCTAAAACACGTGAATTCAAATTTATCCAGATTCTAAAACAAATATCAAACATCAAATGAAAAAACAAAATACTCCTTAATAAATACAACTTCATATTCAAATCTCAAAACTCAAAACTTTTCCATATATGAATAATTATTATAACATTCATATTCTCATAATAGAAAAAAACTTTAATTCATTGTCCATTGAACCCTTTACTTTTTCCTACTCGTTATATTTATATCTTGAATTCAAAACTTTTCCATATTAACAACATCTATTCTGTTTAAATTTATATTACTTATTTTCTTTTAGTTAGTTTCAAAAGAATAACATATTTCTATAATTAATAGTTATTTAATTTGAACATATCTATTTTATCATTAATGAAATAATTTATAACACACAATTATTTATGATTTATTTTAATCTTTTTTAGAATACAAACATCAAAAGTATATGTTTTTTTCATAAACTAAATGTCAAATTAAAATACATCACATAAATTGAAACGGAATAAATATAACATTCAATAATTAGAAGAGATTTATTAATCCTCCATTTTAGCCCTATACTTTTCCCTCCTTGTTGTGGTTCACTTATTATTATTTCTCCTTTTTCCCTCCACCAGCAATAAAAACAAACCAAAACAACTAGACAAAAAAATATAAATGGGGTAGAGGAAGAAGATTGATGAAATAAACAAAAGCCAACCATTAAAAGCAACCTCTATCTCCAAAATCTCAAAATACATTAATAATTTCTTATTCCTATTTAATATCCCCGTATTAAAATCCAATTAAATTTTAATTTATGCAAAAACAATCCTCACATTAACTATTAAAATTCTCTTAATATTAATATCAAATTGTAATGGAATGATTTAGATCAATTCTCATTTCTTAACTAAAGGTCTCAGGTTTGAGACTTTGAGGAGGAAAAAAATAATGTTAAAAACGTTATCTTTAGAAATGAATTCTGCAATGCGTATACTTAAATTTAGTTGGACTCCAATATAAATATCTAGTAATATGACAACAATATTCAGGGCTCGATTGCTATAAGGGATAAAAAAATAACTAATTTCGAGATTAATTTTAGAATAAACTTATTCCATGTTTGATTAAAACAAAATAAATGAAGTAACTTGATAAGTCCTTAGTTTAGATGATTGACAAATAGTATGTTGGTACCTATTTTCTGGAGATTAAGTGATGGCATAGTTGCTATTACTTACGGAACAGGTTGGACTCACCGGTTAATATCACAGTCAACTGCCACAACTGACGCAAAGTACAAAAGTTGGTGAAAAAACTGTTGTCACCTTTTTGTCTCAACCAATGAGGTCTCTCCTAGGTTTTCTTGGGTCATACATATATATTGATCATATTCTCCAATAAGAAAACCAATGCTTCCATATTCTTACAACTAAATATCTCTCTGAAGCTGTGAATCAAAGACTCCTTTTACAACAAAGAATTGATCGCTCATCAAGTTGTATTTTCTTTCTTTGTTGTACTTAAGTCTTTGTAATGTGCTCTTAAATATTTGTCTACTCTTGCTTATGATTGTTAGTAGGTGGTGTGGTATAAACCACTTCTCTTTGTAATCATCTAAAGTTAGATGATTTTCAAGCTAGAGTTGACTTAGGTTTCCAGTTAGATTGTGGGTGCAGTAGAGTTGTTGTAATGTTTACTTGTAATAGAGTTATTACTAGGAGAGTAAGGATTAAGAGTTTAATCCTGGGGGTTAGAGTCTATATTCAAGAAGTTGCTTGGATATAGTGGAGCTTAGAAATTCTGGAGGCAGGTCATGATTTTTCTCCCTTGAGCAAGGAGTTTCCACGTAAAAATTCTTGTGTTTACTATTTAATTTATTCCTGCACTTCTTAGTTTATATCTTTTCTAAGTTCTTGTTGTGTGAGTTCATCTGGGAACAGGTTCCAGAGTTGAGGGAAAATCCACCGCAACTCTTCATTTGGTATCAGAGCGGGTCTTCCTAAAAAGGCTAATACCTTGGAAGGATCCTGAGAAACGGCAGCTCCTCCAAATCTAGAAGAAGGACAGTCAACCACTAGACCACCAAGATTCAATAGTGAATGCTATTTGTAGTGGAAAACAAGAATGCATGACTTTATCATAGCCGAATATTCAGAGTTAAGGGATGTCATTGAAGATGACCCTTTTATTCCTACAAATGTAGTAAAAGTGGGTGATGTGACCTCATAGATTCCCAAGATCAAGAAGGAATTGATGATGCAGATAAAGGAAGACTGAGAAAAAATACAAGGCCAATAGGATACTGGTGTGTGGTATTGACCCTGATGAGAACAACAAGATCTTTGCCTGTGAAATTGCAAAGACAGCGCATGAAGAAACTGCTAAAGTTAAGCAATCCATGGTGGACATACTGACCAATCAATATGAGATTTTTACCATACAAGAAGGAGAGTCCATTCAAGAGATGCACACTAGGTTCACTGTAGTAATAAATGAGTTACATTGCTTGGGTGAGGATATTCCAGCACACAAGCAGGTTAAGAAGATCTTAAGCATTCTTCCAAAAAGGTGAAAGACCAAAGTTGATGCTATTATTGAAGCCAGGGATCTGAATAGGATGGTCATGGATGAGCTTATTGGCAATCTCAAAACTCATGAGATATCGAAGAAACTTGGGAAGTTGAAGGTTAAGCCCAAGGTAGAGGAAAATCTAGTTTTTAAGGCTGCAAAAGAAACCTCCAGTGCTGAAGACGGGGAGACAACTTATATTGCAAAAAGGGTTCTCAAATCCTTGAGAAAATCAAGGACTATACCTAGAAGATGAGAGTCTAGCAAGCTCCTTAAGGAAGGAAATATGAGTGACATATTTCATAAATATGGCAAACTTGGTCACTACATTGAGATTTGTCTAATGCACAAGGTAGAGTATAAGGGATATGCTAAGCATGTTGTTGGTAAAGATAAAGGCAAGGAGCAAGTTCCTATGAAGTCTAGCAAAAAAGTTGAAGCTGGCAAAGTCGTTAATCAAGTGTTGGCAGCCTGTTGGGGTGACATGATTTAGAACAAGAAGAAAATACGTCTATGATGAAAATGAAAGATGATGTACAAGTTTTTGGCTCACTTTTTTCGTTGATGGCAGATACTAATAATGATGAAGATAAACCTGTGACTCTACTTGACATTAAGGAAAATCTGAAGGATAATCCTTTAGTAAGTTGAGATCTCTTGCCTCTGTGTTGATTGACTCTTTGAATGAGCTTGCTAAAAACAAAAAAAATCTAAAGAAAGCCCTGGAAAAATGTGAGGAAGAAGTAATTAAGTTAAGTGCATAGGTGGCCGAACTCTCCAATAAAAAGGCAAAGCTAAAGAAGGATCTTGAAAAGTTTGAGGAAGAAATGGTTGAACTAAGTGTGCAAGTAACTGAGCACCAAACAACTTGCAAAACTCTCTTTTGTGAAAAGGATCTTCTGAGCAAAAAAAATTGGTGAAATTACTAAGCAAGATTCCAAGAGAAAAAGGTGAAGGAAGCAGGTTATAGTTTCAGCTAGAAAAAAATTGACTGAAGCCAAGACAAGTATAACAACCTTACTTGAAAGAAACTCAGAGCTAGAGAGGGAACTGGTTCAGGTTAAGATTGAGCTTGCAAAGGCCTTCAAGTGGTCTATATCTTCACAAGTTCTTAATACTGTCACCAACCGAAGATATAACAACAAAAGGGGAATAAGTTATCATAGTTAAGCTGGTCCCTCCAACCCCTCCATCAAGCCAGTAGACAATGAGGACAGTTTACTATGCACTCACTGTAGCAGGAATAGTCACACAAGAGAATTGTGTCCTTCTAAAATAACAGTAGCAGGAATGCTCACACAAGAGAATTGTTTCCTTATAAAGCAGCAGTTCATAGAAGGGTGAGTAATTTTACTACATCAAGAGGAAAGAAAACTAGATTGCCCAGCTGGACAAGAAAGAAGTTGATCCTTCCCTTATCACCATACTGGAAACTTAGACTTAAATGGGTTCCTAAAATTAACAAATAATTGTTGAATGTATGGTAAAGCAAGAGAGAGCAAACGACATAAAGTGGTTGATGATGAGTTCTTAGAGATATGGTTGAAGATCTGAAGAACTCCTCTTGCTGGAAGCCTTTAGTGGAGACTAGTTCTTCTTAATGATGGATGTGAAGAAATTATGTTTGTTGATAATGGTGATGTTGTAGATCTGGTTGCAAATAACCTTACTATAGTCTTGAAGGACATATATCTTGTGGTTACTTGAGGAAAGTTGGTATGAAATTGGTTGAGAGAAAAAATAAAGGGTAAAGGTGATGAGATCTAGATGGTATTGTCTACTCTCAAAATTCTTCTTGCATGGCTATGAACTAGTAAGCAGGTATCCTGGTTAGATGATGTCCTACATGTCTAACTCAGTATCATATCTTCTGCAGATATACACCCATGGCAAGAAAGAGAAAATGTAAAAAGAGAAGTAAGACAGTACAAGCGATTGGGTTCATAAATCATTTAGGGACCAGTTCCCTAATCAGGTTAGTATTATTTACTATTCCTAAGCAGTGACTATTTTAAACATTTAATGGTTGTGCCACGTCACCTTCCCGCCTCTTCTCAAAAGCTGTCTTTTGTACTTTAAGAAGTGCGTCCATCAGACTAGACACGTCTCATCAAACATACCTATTCAATTAATCTAAACTGTTCCTTCATGTCCTATTTAAATCCAAAAAAAGATCTTTGTCATTTTTATTTTCAAGTTAAACTCTCATACAATCTGACCAGTTCCCAAACTGTTTTAAAAAAGTTTGTCCTACTTCACATCTCTTTTTCATCCTTTAAAAAGAAAGAGCTTGTTTCTTTGAAAGTCATTGATACTCCTTCCATCCTGTCTGGGTCAGAGAAAAAATTTGCCATCACCAAGTTTGCTCCAATTTCCCTCCAGAAGATTGTCAGGACCTACAACTCTTAGGAGAAGGTGAACCCTCAAAATGATCCATCTGTAAAAGAGGGTGATGTTGTCGATGACTTTGTTGAACCCAGAGTCAATCCCTTGTCTGAAAAGGTAGGTGATTCTAAAGCTGATTCTTCTAAATCACCAATTCACGAGGATGATCTTCCAAGCAACCCCTCCAAAGACGAAGTTCATGACCAAACAGTTCTTTCATATCAGGGTTTGGACTATTTCTTTAAAATCTCTTCATCTGATAAATTTGAGTCCACTAGCAAATCAGGAAGTGCCTCTATTGATGAAAACCTATTTTAGGACTTGCCCACTTCCAAAGAAATTTCTTCAAATATCCAGGCTATGAGTGAAGATATTAGGGTATAGGGTTTGACAACTTTAAGTGTTGAACCCCCAAATGGGAAAAACCCTCACCAACTGTTATACTTTGAAAATCCAAACCAGTGCTAGAGTCATGTTTCAAGATCATGCATAATACATTATTATTATTATTTGGTAGTTTTATGAGTTAGTTTGATGTATATTAGGGTCTCAAATAACTCACAACTATTAGACGAATCGAAATAACCCTTACCGATTGAAATTTTGATAAGAATGTTGCCTTAGTCAACTTCAAACGAGCATATCTTTTGGTTTACTCAGAATTTTCCAGCTCACGACCCGCCAAGTTGTAGAAAATTTAATTAGCTTTCCAACAATATCAATTTTGCCTAAATACGATACTTGGATGAGAAATTATGGCACTTTTATTTAAAGCAGCAGATCAATACGAGCAGCACCGCATCGAGCTGATATGCCATTTGCAATTTTTGCTTTCCAGTGAGGCTCTGCGATTGGCACTGCGTCGCGCTGAAATTCCAATTTAAAATTGTTGTTTTTTAGTGACGCAACGCGATAGCACCGTATCGCGCTAGAGTATTAGTTGTCCGTGGAATACAGTTTCAACCAAATTCCAGTGGCTCACCGCGATGGAACTGCGTCGTGGTGAAGCCCAAAAAAAGAATTCCAGTGACGAAAATGTTTAATTATTTCAGGGGTAGTTAGGTCTTTTTCTATGACCCTAATCAGTCCAAACACGAAATTAATGCCCTAAAAGCCTACTTAGTCATTATTTTATTCAATTCCTTTCAAATCAAGAGCATTCTCTCTCAAATAGAAAACCCTAGCCTTCAAAATTCAAGATCAAATCTCAAGAATTCACCATCAATTCTCACGAATTCATCAACTTGGGTATGTTAATTGTTCATCCATGAGTTCTTTTTACCCATGGAGTCAAGTATCCAAACTTAAATTTAAAGTTGTGATTTTTATAAGTTACCATGATTTTAAATTGTGATTTTAGCCACGAATCTCCATGAACCTTGACTTTATACCATGCCTATATGAAATTTGTTGTTGTTTATCAAACCCCACATGTTTTAATGTTGTTATTCGCTGATTTAAAATATGATTAAGTGTTATTGATGTCGAAATCATACTATTACTCCAAGTTTTACACTATTACCATGATTAGCTTAAACTATGAACACCAAGTGTTTGATGAAATGCCTACAAGAGTGAATTGTGAATAAATGCTTTCATATTATGTCCCCAAAGTTTGGTGCTATTTAACTATTACTGCTATCGAGTCCTGGGGGTTACAAATACACAAAAAACTTAACAGTTTACTTAGTCTCAGTATCTTCAGATTAGTTCCAGAATATGTTATGAGCATTATCAGTTCAGTCAATTATCATAATCAGTTAAACTCAGAACAATTCAGTTGAGAGTAAAATTTAGCACCGAGTGAACCCAGGGATGGGGCTCACCTGTTATTTGAGGGTGTGACCTTTAGTAGTAGTCCCCGCATTCCATAACTACGTAGCCAACGCAGGTTGAGATGTTAACCTGCCAGTTGAGGGTTGATCTCATATAAGTACCTGCCAGTTGAGGGTAACCCTTAATCCTTCGAGATAACACTTTAGTGAATCCATACAACCAATGTTAGTACCCTTGACATGGTACTGACACCCTTCCTACTGGGGGCATAGGTTAGACCCCAAATTGATCATTTGGGGCATGTCGGTTAGATGATAGCTCCCACAGTTTCAGTCCAGTAATCAGTTCAGTAATTCAATTCAGTTTCAGATGTTTAACCATAGCATACAAATATCAGTGATTCGGTTATCATATTTCAGTATTTACAGATTATATTCAAAACATGTTATATGCTTGGTCATGCATACTTAGTACTTACAGATTTTATGTATCCTTAGTATTTACAGATTTCCTTCATCCTCAGTACTTATAGATTTCATGCATCCTTAGTACTTACAGATTCCATGCATCCTTAGTATTTACAGATTTCACGTTTCCTCAATATCTATAAATTTTATGTATGTATGTATGTATGTATGCATGTATATGTATATATATATATATATATTCAGATAGTTATTATTCATGTTCATGAAGCTATGCATACCAGCCTACCTCATTTAGCATACCCGTACATTCAAAGTACTGATGGCATACTCTTTTCTTGTGCTATGATGTATTATATTATAGGTTCGGACGCTCAGTTCCCGAATCACGCATAGATTTTCCAGACTATAAGCCGTAGTAGTGGTGAGTCCTCGTATTTCGAGGACATGATTTACTTAGTTCAGATTTCTTTATCAATTTTCAGTTATGTCCATTTAGTCAGAGTTAGTTGGGGTTTGTCCCATCAGCTCCTCAGTCAGTCTGTAGAGGTTTTTCAAACTATTTCAGATAGTTAGTCAGTTTCTCAGATTACAGTTATCATTGTCAGATGTTTTATCAGTATTATCAGTTATGCCTTACAGATTTTATCAAATTTATGACTTAAAACCTTATGATATTCCTCAGTTAAATTTCACATATGTTATATCATTATCAGTTTTACTCAGTGCTCACAGTAGGTATCAGCTCATGGGTTAGCTTGTGGTTCCTCAGGACTGTAAGCACCGTGTGACGCCCATGGTGTACTCTTAGGGCGTTACACCAACCTTGTTTACCAAGAAGCAAAAATGCCCCCCCCCCCTAAAAGTGTGGATGATGAGAATGTGGTCTTTTCTCATGTTCTTTATTTATCTGGGATAGGTAAGGATGCCGAGAATGCCTCAGATAGTGATGATAATAGGCCCTTATCTTGAAAACTGGCTAAGAAAGGACCAGCCTCCTCTATCAAGGTCTCCTCAAGAACTGTTAAGACACCAGAGACCAGGTTAAGTCCTAGGAATGTGATGAAGGAAGCTTTGGAAACAAATAAGAATGAAACTAAGAAGAGAAGGATGGAGAGGAAGAAGAGGATATATATAATTGAGGTTGATTTAGAAGAGTCTGATGAAGAAACTGAGAGTGATGATAGCAGGGATAGTGACTAAGATAGCCTTGATGAGCGTTTTAGAAGTCTATCAGAATATGATGATAATAGTGCACTCAACAATGAGGATATATATTCTGATATGGAAAGAGGTGTGGAAGTCACTTGGGCAAATGAAAAAAAAAGAAGAAAGTTGTGACTCCTAAGAAAAGAAAATGGGTTTTGCTGAAGGAACCATGTCAAAGGTTACTTGTAAAAGGAAGAGATCTAAAAGAAATATTGATAAGGGACCAGGCCCCATTGCTAAATCTGCCAAAACCTCAGGATCTCCTGAGATTTTTGGAAAGGGAATTGGTTCCTGCTACTTCATCTGGGTCCTATATTAGAGAATAAAACGTTCTATAACAACAAAGACAACTTCATACTCATGAAACTCGAACCCGAAACCTTTAGGAATTCGAATTCAGATAATATAGAAGAGCTCATTATCCCATTTTAACCCTCTTTTTTTCCCTCCTTTGAATCTGGTTACTAATTACTCCCTTCATCTTATTTTACGTGGCATATTTTGATCGAATATAAAATTTAAGAAATAAGAAAAGATTCGATAATAATTATCCTATTTGAATCTGAAGAAGCGAAATATATCACATAAATTGAAACGGAGAGAGTAGAACTCATTATCCATTATCCATTTTGGCCCTTTTTATTTTTTTCCCTCCTTCGGATCGGGTCACTAATTGCTAATTTTCCTATTTCCCGCTACATAGGATAAAAACAAAACAAAACAAAAGAAATACTGATATATATAAATGGGGGAAATAATAATTGATGAAAAGCAATAAACAAAAACCAACCATTAATAGCGGTGGTGTCTCTATCTTGCTCCTTTGTGCTTGTGGTGCCTCCTTTGCTATCTCCTCCTTCCCTCACTTTTTCTCTCTCCTCTCCCCACTTTCTCTCTCTTCTCTTTCTGCCCTTTCTCTCCATCATCAACAAACATCAAATAAACTTTACTGTAAGTTTTTTTTTTTTTATGCAAATCAGAGATTTTATAAACCCTAAGTTTAGAAAATGTATGTGAAAATTTAGTTTTTTATTTTTGTGTGTGTTCTGTTCATTTTTGTTGTGGAAATGTGATTGATTATATGAATGTACATGTATGTGTGTGTATATATATATCTGGATTTGTCAATTGAATGCGTTGAATCTGACTTTTTGTTTTTTCTCCATCAACAAACAACAAATAAGTTTTACTGTAATTTTTTTTAAATGCAAATCGGAGATTTTATAAACCCTAAATTCCGAAAATGTCTGTGACAATTTAGTTTTTTTTTTGTGTTTTTTGTTCATTTTTGTTGTGGAAATGTCATTGATTATATGAATGTATACATGTATATATTTTGATTTGTAAATGAATGCATTGAGTCTGTGTTTTTTGTTTTTCTCCATCAACAAACAACAAATAAGTTTTGCTGTAAGATTTATTTTTTCTCCTGCAAATCGGAGATTTTATGAACCCTAAATTTCGAAAATGTATGTGAAATGTTAGTGTTTTTTTGTTTGTTTGTGTGTTTTGTTCATTTTTGTTATGGAAATGATTGATTATATGAATGTACATGTGTGTACATATATATCTATATATATTTTTTTGATTTGTAAATGAATGTGTGATTGAATGCGTTGAATCTGTGTTTTTTGTTTTTCTCCATTAACAACGAACAAACTTTACTATAAGTTTTTTTTTTCCCTGCAAATCGGAGATTTTATAAACCCTAAATTCCGAAAATGTATGTGAAATTTTTGTGTTTTGTTCATTTTTGTCTCGGAAATGTGATTGATTATATGAATGTACATGTGTGTGTGTATGATTTGTAAATGAATGTGTGTGAATCGTTATCATTGGATTTGTCAATTGAATGCGTTGAATCTGTGCTTTTTTTTTGTTTTTCTACATAAAAAAAATTAATTGTATATTCCTCTGCGTTTTTCCTCTTTTTTCTGCAAATCAGAGATTTTATAAACCCTAAATTCGAAAATGTATGTGAAAATTTAGTTTTTCTGTGAGTTTTTTGTTCATTTTTGTTGTGAAATATGATTGATTATATGAATGTGTATATATATTTTGATTTGTAATTGAATGCGTGTGAATTGTATCACCGGATTTGTCAATTGAATGCGTTGAATCTGTGTTTTTTGTTTTTCGACGGAGAAAAAAATCAACTGTATTTTCCTCTTGCTTTTTTTTTTCTCCTTTTTATGCAAATATGAGATTTCTAAAACCCTAACTTTTGACGAATTTCAGAAATGTATGTGAAAATGTAGCTTTTTTGTTCATTTTGTTGTGTTTTTGTGGAAATGTAAATGATTATATGAATGTACATGTATGCCTTTTTATTTATTTATTTATTTATTTATTTATTTATTTTTATTTATGTAATTGAATTTGGGTGAATCGCTTCACTAGATTTGTGTGCGTTGAATCTAGTTCCTTTTTGTGTTTGCAGAAATGTAAATGATTATATAAATGTACATGTATGGTTTTTCTTCTTACTGGATTTGTGAATTGAATTCATTGAATCTGTTTTTTTTTATTTCTCTCCATTTTAAAAATTTCAGTGTGAATTTTTTTCCTGTGTTTTCTCTTCTTTTTTTCTGCAAATTCGAGATTTTTAAAACCCTAATTTTTGAAGAATTTTCCCCATTTCTGAACCGAAATGTATGCGAGAATGTTTTTTTTTTTTTTTTTTCCGGATTTTTTTTTGTCTAATGAATGTGTGTGAATTATATAGATGGATTTGTCAATTGAATGCGATGAATCTGTGTTTTTATTTCTCGAAAAGGTCGTGATTTTAAAATTTTCTTATGTGTTGTGGAAATGTTGGCATCTTACCTGTATATTAGAGTTTTGAGGAATTCGTTTTTGTTTTTGCTTAATTCATCTGTTTACCGATGGCCTTGGCTCAGCGGTAAGCTTGCTTACCGTGGTGTGCCAGGGTCGGGGGTTCGAAACGCCCCTCCAGCGAAGCTGGGGTGAGGGCGCGTAGGTCAGGCCCGGAGTGGTCCCCCCTCCCCGACACCTACGGAGTAGGTATGAACTGGGTCGTCCCTTTTTACTAGGTAAGAGAAGAAGTAGGTTGGTGTATTAATGTGTGCAGATGTCATTGTAGTAGAAATAATTGAATTTATTTGAAATTGATTTTGTAATTGATGGCAGGGCAATCATGAGCCACGAAGAAGAGAAAAGATGTCCTCTTTGCGCAGAAGAAATGGACTGGACAGATCAGCAGTTTAAGCCTTGCAAATGTGGTTATCAGGTCTAAATTCTTCATCCTTTTTCTTTTTCTTGTATCAAACTTCCTGTTTTTTATTTTGGTTGAGCTGAAATAATAGAGGGAAATGTGGATAACACCTGTTTAATATTTTTTTGGTAGACAGATGCTACTGATATTGAGTATCTGTTATAATTAAACTGGGGATAAACTGAAATTTCATTTTTTACAATTAATTTCAATTGATCTGGTCTGCAATTATCTGGCGATTGTGGAAGACTTTTACATTTTTGTGCTAATTTATGTAAACATCTGCTGAATGTGGTCCAGATTTCATGTATCGTGTATTATTCATTAGAAATCTTGGTTGGCTCTATCCTAGTTCCCTTCAATTGCAGTTTGGGGTCCAGTACTTTTTTTAAACTTCAGTGCGCTGGTGAGAGAATGGATAACTTTATTACAAGTCTTATTTTGATGTAAACTATTGCTTTAGCTAATAGATGTGATGAATGATACACATTTTGTGATAGTGTGAAATATCTCCAATTTTTTGGTTATACACGCTGGTGTGGTTCTTCAGCCTTATTTGCTTCTAATTGAATTGCATGAAATTTTAATCTGCATAGTAAACGACATTCAATAATAGCCATGAGTTACTAAAGTAGGGTTCACATTTCTTTCTCATGAATATGACAGGAATGGTTTAGACTTCAGTGATCATTTGAAAATATTGATCTCTCAACATACCATTGTTTGTCAGCTCTGAAGTACCTTCAGCTCCTAATAGGCTACATAGAAAATTCCCTCATGGGACACTGTTTAATGTTGACTAATTGTCTGATCCCTCTTAGAAGATCAAAAAATTTTGAACTGCTTTAGATGGGTGATTGGTGTTGTCCAAATTATTTGGTGGTGGTTTGTGGAAAGTTCAAGTTGTCATGTTATTGCTTGTGTAACTGCTTTCCTAGTCTTTGACTTCTCATCTTTCTGTAACCCATCTGAACAACTTATGGTTGATGTTGCCGTCATTATTAGATATTGTTGGAATCTTTGTAAAATAGCTCACTTGATAGTATGATAATGCTAAAATGTTGACTTTCAAATATATTAGTTGGTTTCTTTTTGTGGCTTCTATTTTACTATTATTACTACAGGTGTGTCTTTGGTGTTGGCATCACATAATGGACATGGCAGAAAAAGATGAGACAGAGGGACGGTGTCCTGCATGTCGAACAACATATGAAAAGGAGAAAGTTGTTAGAATGCAAACAAATATTGAGAGGTTTTTCCCCTTGTGACTAATTTACTTTTGAATGGTGCATGGAGACAGAATGTAACACACAGTTAGTTTCTAACAGGGCAGGGAACAACAATGCCAATAGGAAAAGCAAACCGCAACCAAAGGCAAAGCCAAAAACCAATGAAGTCAAGAAGGATCTCACGAATGTTCGGGTTATTCAACGTAAAATGGCATATGTGATTGGACTGCCTCTTAGTCTTGCATATGAAGATGTATGGAGTTTTTTTCCATGTTGCGTTATTTTCTTGACCCTGCAATTATAGGATTTTTTTTTCCGTCCATTTCTCTACTGATTATTCGTATTTCTTGAGCAGCTTTTACAACGGAAGGAATATTTTGGGCAATATGGAAAAGTTACTAAAATTTCTTTGTCTCGGACAGCTGGTGGTGCCATCCAGCAATTTGTTCATGATACCTGTAGTGTGTGAGTAAATGATGCATATCTTGGTTATCTTGGCTTGTGTAGGTTTTTATTACTGTGAGATTTGCTTTTTCAGGCTCTTTGTTTCCTTCTATTCAACTAGCCCAAGTATGGTCTCAAACTGTGGGACTTCATTCTATTATTCTCTGATGTTGTTACCTTGAAATGTTCCCATTACTTCATCCCAGTTGGCCCTTTTTTAGATCTTATTGCTTAGTTAAGTTCAACATTATTTATCTTATGTTTCAATGGTATAATGTCTTGAGTTTCTTCCTATTTGTCTTGCAGACAACCGTTTTTAGTTTGTTGTTTTATGTTTTGCTGAAATTGGGTACATATGTAATACACTCTTAGTGCTGCTTCATCATAAAACTATACTTTTTACCTATCAAATTTCTTTTTGCTGAAAAACCGTTACATTGTCCTTACAAATCTTAATACCGGCATAAGGTGTTAGATTGTAGAATTTTCCAACTGTAGGTGCTTATATCCTCAGCTGCCTTATTTTCCTGTTAGTAATTGGGCTAAAAGTTAAAATTTGGATATGTATGCAGTTGTCTTTTTTATTGGTTTATCTTGGGAGTATTTCTATACTCCTGTAGTATATTAACTCAAATCACTGAACTTTTCATGAAGAAATTTGCAAATTGAGGTTAAAAGGTAAACCAATTTGTCACAATGTCAACATCATGTTCGGGTTGTTGGATATTACCAAAGCTCATAATGGTTAACTTGTAATTCCTTTATTATTTTTTTCAAACAAAATTCAATTAGGATATTGCTAGATGATAACTTTTGATTGTATCAGTAGTTGAGATTTGGGAGAGGTGAAATTGCTGATGCTTAATTGAAAGGTAGCCTAGCCATGATCAGTAAAATACTCAGTTGCTGAAACTGCATGTGGGGAAAATAGAAGGTTTGATTGAATTTCGCTGTCGGATTTTGTTCTAGTACTATGGAAGTCAGAACTGTTCGACTCTTTGATGTTTCAGACAATCTTCAGTCACATATATTTGTGCATTTCTAAAGTGTGCATAATTTGCTGATCAATTTTGGTTTGCTTCCATTTTCCCCCTCATGATTGTCGTTGTCGTATTTGATTGTTTTCTGCTTCTTGTCTTTTTCAGATATATTACATATTCAAAAGAAGAGGAGGCCGTGCGGTGTATTCAGTCTGTACATGGTTTTATCTTGGAAGATAGGTATTTGAGGTAAGCATCTACCCCTTTCTTTCGTTTCCTTGGTCAATGATGCATACTTTCATCTTCTTACACTGTAAAAATGATCAATGCAGAGCATCATTTGGGACTGCAAAATATTGCCACGCGTGGTTGAGAAACACGGTATGGACCATGGTCTGTTTGTAATCACTGTTCTTCCTGTCACCCCCTTTGTGATATCTTGTTATTGTTTACATGTTCCTTTTTCTTTTGTGCAGCCTTGCAGTAATCCTTCTTGTCTATATTTGCATAGCATTGGTGCTGATGAAGATAGCTTTGGTAAAGATGATGTAGCTGCAGTTCATACAAGGTATTAAAGATACAAAACTTCCCTTCAATACTGATGTGCTATCTGAGGTTAAAATTGAGAGAGTAGCATATGAATGAGTGCATTGCCCATAATAAACTATAGCTGCTTTATTTTTCTAGTGTCCTCTTTTGGGTGGAATGAAACATAGCGCGTAAGAGAAGAATCAGTCTCTCGGTTTTGTGGTACTTAATAAATCAGTTTCAATCCAATTGGTGCTCTGCAAGCCTTACACGCAGAAACTGGTGTTCCAAGTATCAGTTTTTGATATTTGTTTGACAAGAATGATGTTCCTGTTGCACCCAAGTAGATATCATTTCGGTCAACGTGGTGCTGAAGGTCTCTTGAATGTCACTCCGTGCATGCTAATATCCAGTGACACATTATTCGCCTTTTACTGTATCATGAATATGTTATCTTCCCTGAGAATTGATGAATGACAACCTATTTATTTTCTGGGTGAGATCATGAAGGGATTTGCTATTACGGACAAATAATGAGGAAGGCAGTTCACATTTGCCTCCGTTTTCCATTTCTTTATATACTAGGTAGTGATGGCCCGTGCTGGGATAGGCCCAATATTGTAATAGTTGAACTTTTCATTCTTAATTGACTTTATTTTGATATGGAATTGCAAATAATAAAAATTAATACATGTGAGTGGCTAAATTAGATATAGACAACATTGCAGCATATAAACAAAGATATTTCTGTTTATAAATGAAATGATTGATATACACTCAGCTTGGAATTTAAATTCCATTGAATAGACACATTGAAACCTATAGCTTTTCTATACAATATAATGTAACCACCTTTCGTGGAGATTGACAGGTTTTATTTCTCGTGTTGATTGAATACTGGTACTTCAGATCTTCAATGATTTTTGTAAGGAATGCCTGCAGATTTCTTCTAGTGTACCTTAGAGGTTCCTGAACTTGATATATTTCTGTAGTTGGCCTAACTGAAGTGTTTTATGTAATTGTTGCTTTTCATAATAAAATTCTCCTGGGTATAGTCTCAGCATTGGTTTCATTTTGTTGGTTATACAGGAATAGAGTTCAACAAATTGTAGGTGCCGCCAGTAATATGATGAACCGCTCAGGAAGTGTCTTGCCACCTCCAATTGATGAGTTATCTAGTACTGGCTTTACTTCGACTGAGACATCTAGCATTAGAAATGCATTAAGTGTAAGAAACCTTGATGTTTAATTCTGCGTATGAGTTAATTCCTTTAGCAAAGTATCTGAACATTTAATTTCAGTTTCAGCACAAAAGTTGCTGTAGTTTTTGTTTATAGACTATATAAGGACTCTTTGATTTGAACTGCTAACATTTTCATTGAATGCTTTTATGTTATTTAGGATACATCAAATGATACAGTGAACTACAATAGCTACATGGCTCATGTAAATCCTCATGATAAGGATGGAGATGATGGTGGACCAAATAGAATGACAACTTTTGTCGATATTGTTGGACGGTCTAATAGTTCTGGTCCAGAGAGGGATGGAAATAGCACTGAAGATTGCAGGATTTTGAATTTATCTTCTGACCTATCTTCAGTAACCATTAGCAAAGATAATAATGGTCATGAAACATATCCTGATAAAACTTTGTTCAAAGTTCCATCTTCAAGTCACGTTGTCAATCATCCGCGAGGCAACCAAAATTTTGTTGAATTTTCAGATGAACCTTTCAGAGAAGATTATACATCTTTCGACGGTCAAGGACCGAAGGATCCAAATAATATGGATCAAAATGCTTTTCTTATGTCATCCCATTCTGCTAAATCTACAGAGAACTCTGGTGGTCATTTATTAGTACATAGGCCATGTAGTCCGAGTAGCAATGGAGTTGATTATGGAGCTTTACATAATCAAGTGGATGAAGCTTCTCTTCCTCTTTCATGTGTAAATGCAATATTAAATGAAGGGTTTCATGACTTGAAATTCCAAAGTTCTGTCAAATCCGACAGGGTTTACAGAAGTTCTACCTCATTCTCCAATGAAGAAATAGTTGAGCACCTACGGAGGATTGATGGTGATAACTTGAGAAACTATCAAGATTCTTCGTTCAATGGCATAGAAAGCAGTATTATTTCAAATATTATGTCGACAGACTTAGATTCATGTGATGATTCGATGGCCTTGCATCGTAGTTTTGCTGGCTCCTATGGTGAATCTGCTGGGAAGCATGGTGCTTCGTGGAACTCGTTGCACAGCGAGCAATCTGGGTTCTCTTTTGTGAAGCATGATGACTTTTCCAGGCAAGGGGGTGATTTAGAGTCGTCTTTTAGGAATATTGGTCAGATATCAAACAAGGAGCAGTATGTGCACAAGGCTCCGTATCAAAGTAAGTATCGGCTGGACTTTTCCTTATTTTATCTAGTAAAACAGTTGGATATAGTTCCCTGTATTTATCTTTCATTGAATTTCTTTTCATATCTTTCTTTCAAGTCCAGATTTATATTACTTATATCGGATTGTTTCAAAAGTCACCTATTTGATAGGTGTTTGGGAAATTCAGTGAAGTGTATTATGAAATTAGGATCTTCTAAAATGTTTGGTTTCAAGCCTGCTGTGTAGCAGAAAATATCTTCAACTTTAACTTATTTACTGTTGCATGAACCTTATTTTTCTGGAATTTTTAATCTACTTTTTATGGGAATCAGTTGACCCTTGCTTATCTATAGGTCATCCGTTCTTTGATTATTTGAGAAAACCATGATAGTAGCTTCAATCATACCGTTGCTTTATGTTTCTGTGTTAGTTGCTTTCCGCGAATATATATATAAAGGTATTTCGTCATAGTATGCCAAGCTTTCTGGCTTATGTTTGATTGCTACCCCTATCACTCAACTTTATAAATACAATAATAGCACATAGTAGTTTAAAAAATGATATAATTATCCTTGCTTTGTATGGTTTGCTCTGAAAGGTGAAGAAGACGGCTTCAAAATGTATTCCAATGAGGAAATACAAAGGGATATTGTGTGTATATGTGCATTTCCTCAGACATCTATAACTAACCGATTGTTTTTCATATACTAATCTCTGAGCTGTCTGTCAGTCACCAGACCAAAAGTTTTGGCTCCACCTGGGTTCTCAATACCCTCAAGGGACCTGCCTCACGGTTTTGCCTCATCTGATGATATCGGAGGAATCCATCGTGCTCTTTCTGGTAACTTCCGCATTTCAGTTTCTCACAGTTGCATGAGTTGTGAATGAAATTAATATATAGTTCTTATACTACTATTTTCTACAGGTAATCTCTTAGTAAATAGTTCTTCATCAAGTTTGCTTCACACACCATCAACCGGAAGCATTAGCAGTGTAGGTGATATTGATTTCGTTGACCCTGCCACATCAGCCTTTGGAAATGGCAAGCCAACAAACGTGTTTGATATCTCAGCCCTGGAAGCTTGTGTACCACAGAGGAGAGGCTTTGAAGATGAGGCAAGAATCTGGCATCTTATGCAACAAAAACCCTTAGATCAAGGGAAGTTCTCTCAACGAATTGCTTCTCAAACACCATCCGTGCATCAGTCACGAAGATTTCCTAGTCTTGGCGGGGATGAGTATTTTGGCCTGGATGATATATATGGCTTTTCTTCAAGGATGGTAGATCAAAACCATAGTTTCGATCCATCTTCCTATTCACAATTTCCCCAGCAAAAGCTTGCGACAAATGGCCGCATCTTTAATGGCTTCCAGCACAATACTAATGAAGTGGACAGCTTGACGCAACACCAGACAAACGAGACATTAGGTTTCAAAAAATTTTATGGTGGATATGGAGATGTGATGTTCCAGGCGCCTCGATCTGGCGATGTGTACACCAGAGTTTTTGGAATGTAATTCACTGATTCTTTGAAAAAAATGAAATTGTCCCTAATTACTTTGTTGCCTATGTTGTCTGCAGAAAAGTATAAATATGTTGCTACAAGTGATTACATACTTGCCTGGTGTATTGGCTATTTCGAGTCGAGGTGTGGAGGGAATTGATCCAATTATTTCTTTCTCATTTTCCTATCATGCGTTAGCTTATTAAAAAGGCTCACTTATTTATCACTATTTTTTATCCTTGGTCAAGTGATAAAAAGTACTTTAGTAACAGAAAATGACGTTTAACTTTGTCATTCGTGCTGGTAAATTTTTCCATTTCCAACCTTGGCTTAAATCATTTTCTTCTTTAGAGTTGATGGTCTGTTGAAAATCGCCTTTTCAAACTTCAATTACGTGATTACAGTGAATTGTCACATTTATGTTAAAACTTTTCAATCTTCAATTACGTGATTATAGTGAATTGTGTCACATTTATGTTTTAAAAAATACATAATACATAAATATGATTCTAAATTTGACTTACATGTACCTCACTCGCGCCTATGTGGATTAGTCATCCACTCAGACGCTGCCACCTAATAAAAAAGATACATTATAACTATGACCTCTAACTTTGACAGTGCACAAGTAGACGCTTTAACTATACAAAAGTTGAATAAATAAACCCTTCAATTCTAACTTCGACGCGCGTGGTTTTGAGTGTATACACACATTTTGCCACGTAAGATTGGAGTGTTTGTTTGTTCAGGTTTAGTATAGTTTAAGATCAACGTTATAATTTGGTGTCAAATTTATGGTCATATTTATGTATTATGCCTTAAAAAAAGGTTGTCTTATTGGTTCTTTTCAATATCTGAGTATCGAGAAAAATTATTTTGCAAGTACAAAGAGCGTAGAGATCTCGTGCCAAAAAGCTAAACAAATTTAGTTTCTACAGCAACATATCTAGTATATTTTCACAAGGAGGGTCTGAAGAGTAAGTGTGCACAGTTCATACCACTACCTCATAGGTGAGATGGAATAGCTATTTCCGATAGATCCTCGACTCAAAATAAAAATAGTCTAGAAAAAATCAGTAAAAAAACAAGAATCAATAAGTATTAACTCACCAAATAATAATATAAACAAGACTATCATTACTTAATATAACAAACAATAACACACTGAAATAAGACTAGCAGTATGGCCACTAGTCTCGTGTTATTACATGCCTTTCATTCTTTATAGTTTCAAGGTGTTTGATTTATCTCAACTCTGTGTTATTAGTTGTTTAAAAAAAAATACTTGTCGTCCTCCTTTGACTTTGTTTAGAGACATTCAAAATTTAAATCTATGTGCTTGTATAACAATCTAAAATCAATATACACTTTAATAGTTGGATTTTCAATCGTATATTTATGAATATTAAATAAATTTTTTAATAAATACATGATACAGGCAAAGACTATGGAGTTTAGAGCCTAACTCTAGTTATCGAAAAGGCATATGATCATATCTTTCAAATATTTTTTCAATTATTTTCTTGAAATTTATAAAGTTGGAAATGAAAATCGTGTTGCATTTAATTATACTTTTTACAAAAATATTTGAAATAATATATTTATCAAGAGAAATCCATGGTGGATTATCCTATGGCTTTCAAGTGGGCTGGGTCGGGCCAACCCGAAACCAGCCCGTGTCATTTAACCGGGTTGAGGGCCGGGCCGGGCCGGGTTGGGGTCAAAGTGGGCTGGGTCGGGCCGGGCCCAACAATAAAAAAATTAAAACGCACCCTAACCCGGCCCACTTAACCCAACCCGGTCAAACCCACCAAAACCCGGTCAAAAATATAAAAAAAAAACTTTCTTTCAATATACATTACATATATCCACTTATATACATTATAAATACGTTAAATAATATATATACACTATATATATAGTATATACTACATTAGAATTTAAAAAATATACACACATATACACAATTAGTCAATTACTCATATATACGCACCATTCAATGTATATATACTACTACTTATAAAATATACTACAATATATATACATTACAATATATATAGATATACTTATATACTAATTTATAAAACATATACACATGTATACGTTAAATATACAAGATATATACACGTGTATATGCACCATACAATGTATATACAACTACTTATAAAATATACTACAATATATATACATTACAATATATATAGATATAGTTATATACTAATTTATAAAATATATATACACATGTATACGTTTAATATACACTTCTATAGAAGATATACACATGTGTATAAGCACTATTCAATGTATATATACTACTACTTATAAAATATACTACATTATATATACATTACAATATATATAGATATACTTATATACCAATTTATAAAACATATACACATGTATACGTTAAATATACACTTCTATAGAAGATATATACACGTGTATACGCACCATTTAATGTATATATACTACTACTTATAAAATATACTACAATATATATAGATATACTTATATACTAATTTATAAAATATATACACATGTATACATTAAATATACACTTCTATAGAAGATATATACATGTGTATACGCACCATTCAATGTATATATATACTGCTACTTATAAAATATACTACATTATATATACATTACAATATATATAGATATACTTATATACTAATTTATAAAACATATACACATGTATACGTTAAATATATACTTCTTTAGAAGATATATGCACAAATATACAAAACATATGCTACTTAATATAATAAATTAATAATATTTGGTAGTAAATTAATAATATATTGGAAGTAAGTTTTTAATTTAAAGTAGAAAACTAGAAATTCAATTTAAAATTTTAAATCGTTAAATGAAAAAATATAAAAAACAAGGACTAAGGAGTGAGTGAATTTGGGAAATTTTATTGATTGCAAAATAATCAAAAATTTATAATTTACATGAATGAAAAATCTACAAATTATGCATTATTTTTTCCAACTCATTCATGTTAATATTAACGGGAACTTGCATAGGATAGTCGAAGTCAACGGGGGCAAAACCATGCATTGGACTTGCTTCTGCTGAGTTCTCCCGTGAAGTCATAATTTCTTCAAGTTTCAGCTCGTCGCTCGACTCCGGTTCCATTCCTTGGTTTCTTCTTTCTGCTTTAATCCAATCTCTGAGGCAAACTAGAACATTCATTGCATTGCTTCCCAATGAGTGTTGGTTGTCTCCAAGTTGCTGTCGTCCCTGACTAAAGGCGCTCTCTGATGCAACGGTTGACATTGGAACATTCAAGATATCTCTAGCTAATCTTGAAAGCACATGATATTGTGTTTCATTACTCCTCCACCAATCCAACATGTTGATCCGTCGTCTGCGATCCTCTGGTGCCGTCCGAAGATAATATTTCAGCTCTTCCCGATAAGTTGATGTGTAAGTTCTCTCATCAACATTGTTCCAACAATTTAAATCATAAAACGAATTAGAAAAACTACTATGTGCCGGCCTTTTAGAAGATGATGGCTCCTCTGGAGGATGAGGAACGACAGTTGGAGTGATATTTGTAGGTACGGCTAAATCAAATAAATCAGCATAGTGATTATATAATTTTTTTATGTAATCCTTTGCATCAGACGTAACCGTTCACAAATCAGGTTGTACTTGTTCAGAATCATGGTTAGTATTTATTTCTAAGTTAGTATAAATAAGAGTACTAAAGTGACACATATTATTATATTTCATGCATGGATTTAGCATATGTAACAGCCCAGGCCACCGGCGCATGCGAAATTGTCCGCTTTGGAGCCTCGGCCCCTCACGGTTTTAAAACGCGTCGCATACGTGGAAGGTATCCATGCACCTATAAGGCACACTTCGTTCCCCTTCACTACCAATGTGGGATTTGCCTAAGTGAATGCAGGCGTTACGTATCGCCGTCCCTACACTCACCCCCCGTAGGGACTCAGCGTCCTCGCTGAGGTTTGCCCCACCACCGGCACCGGCGCTGGCTCTGATACCAACTGTAACAGCCCAGGCCACCGGCGCATGCGAAATTATCCGCTTTGGAGCCTCGGCCCCTCACGGTTTTAAAACGCGTCGCATACGTGGAAGGTATCCATGCACCTATAAGGCACACTTCGTTCCCCTTCACTACCGATGTGGGATTTGCCTAAGTGAATGCAGGCGTTACGTATCGCCGTCCCTACACTAAGTTGGTATCAGAGCAGTTCGTCCTACTGAGTCTACAAAGCCGTGTCTACGTAGAATCTCGTTTATCGGTGTGTTGTGCACCACATCTATAAACAGGAGGCTATTGGACATTTAGGGATTGTTTCCACTCTTCATTTCTTAGATCGTGCAATAGATCCCATATTAGAGATAAAGTCATAATCAATCGCTTAATCCAATTGTTTTTTTTTATTTATTATAGTGACGATGCCGGTTACAAGGAGAAAGAATAAGTGGAAGCGAGTAGATACAGTGGCCGGAGAAGGTACTAGTAAGTCACCACCGGCACAAGTTGAGCAAAGTGAGTCTCAAGCTGAGCATATATCAAGCGCTTCTTCTCCTCCGGAAGGGCCGTCTATTAATGCTGTTGATCGAGATTTGAGGGATGCAGTACAACTTCTGACGCGTATAGTTGCCAGTCAAGTTCAAGGGCAAGCTATTCCTACCACGGGTTCTAGTGGTATGGATAGAGCAGCTAGCCTTCGGACTCAGGATTTTCTGAAACTGGATCCTCCTACTTTTACCGGATCAGATATTAATGAAGACCCGCAGGACTTTGTCGATCAAACCCAAAGGGTTCTAGATGTTATGCATGTATCCGGTAAAGAGATGGTTGAGCTATCAGCATATAGACTGAAAGGAGAGGCTATATTGTGGTACGAGGATTGGAAACGATCTAGGGGTATTGATGCACCTCCAACTACGTGGGGAGAGTTCAAAAATGCATTTATTGATCATTATCTTCCATTTGAGACTCGTCAGGCCCGTTCAGATCAATTCTTGAATCTTCGTCAGGGTAATATGAGTGTAAGAGAGTATAGTCTTCGATTTAACTCCTTGTCTCGATATGCTTCTAATGTGGTAGCTACTATGGACGACAGAGTTCATCACTATGTGAATAGATTGGAACCATACTTGGTTAGAGATTGTACCATTGCTGCTTTGAACAAGGACATGGATATAGCGAGGATACAAGCTTTCGCTCAGAAGATGGAAGAGCAGAGGCAAAGAAGAAGAACCCAGGAATCAGAAAAAGGATATTCTAAGCGGCCCAGAGCTATAGGGCAGTTTGTGGCATCTCAGGGAGGTTTTAGGCCTTCGTTCTCTCATAGATTGCCTAGCCCGTTATCTTCTTATCCTGCAATTAGTGCTCCACCACAATTTCAAAGGTTCAGAGGTAATCAGTTCGGGCAAAGCAGTGAAAATCAGAGTTCGCGAACAGTGGGGTATCAAGGGCAAGGGAGTATGAGTCAATTGAGACCTCCACGACACCCGTGCCCCATTTGTAGAAAATTTCACTTTGGCGAATGTCGGCTTGGGACGAATAATTGCTTTTGGTGCGGTAAGCCGGGGCATATGGCTAGAGATTGCCCACGCAGGACCACAGGTAGTATAACACGACCTACCGGATCAGCTGTTGCGTCATCTTCGGTGCCTCCTTTGAGTAGGGGTGCACAACCTATGGGTCACGGTAGAGGTGATAGAGGAGTAGCTAGTGCTAGCGGAGCTCAGAACCGTGTGTATGCCCTAGCAGATCGGCAGAATTTAGAGGCTTCTCCAGACGTGGTTACAGGTACGTTGTCCATCTTTGCATTTGATGTGTATGCCTTAATTGATCCTGGTTCTACATTATCGTATGCTACTCCTTTGCTTGCGGAAAGGTTCGGAAGAACACCCGAATTATTAGCCAAGCCATTTGAAGTATCAACGCCAGTGGGGGAATCTCTTATAGCTAGGAATGTTTATCGAAATTGTGTTGTGAATATTTGTGGTCGTGATACTTTGGCTGATCTTGTTGAGTTGGAAATGGTAGATTTTGATGTTATTATGGGCATGGATTGGTTAGCGTCTTGTTATGCTACAGTAGATTGCCGTTCTAAGAAGGTATATTTCCATTTCCCAAATGAGGCAGTCCTTGAATGAAAGGGTAATGTTGGCGCGCCGAGAGGTAGATTTATTTCTTACTTTAAGGCAAGAAAAATGATTTCCAAGGGGTACATATACCATCTGGTTAGAGTAAGGGATGTAGAGGCAGAGCCGCCAACTTTTCAGACCGTTCCGGTTGTGAATGAATTTCCTGAAGAACTACCAGGTTTACCTCCTGAACGAGAAGTGGAGTTTGGTATTGATTTGTTGCCAGACACACAGCCAATCTCAATTCCTCCTTATAGAATGGCACCAGCAGAGTTGCGAGAATTGAAAGAGCAACTGACAGACTTGCTAGAGAAGGGATTCATCAGGCCTAGTATGTCCCCTTGGGGAGCACCAGTATTGTTTGTGCGTAAGAAAGATGGTTCGCTGAGGATGTGTATTGACTATCGGCAATTGAATAAGGTGACTATTAAGAATAAGTACCCCCTTCCCCGAATTGATGATTTATTTGACCAGTTGCAGGGTGCCCAGTGTTTTTCCAAGATTGACTTGAGATCAGGCTATCATCAAGTGAGGGTCAAGGATAAAGATATACCCAAGACAGCTTTCCGAACACGGTATGGTCATTATGAATTCCTGGTTATGTCATTTGGGCTGACAAATGCACCCGCAGTTTTTATGGATCTGATGAATAGGCTGTTTAAGCCGTTTCTAGATGTGTTCGTGATAGTTTTCATAGATGATATTCTGGTCTACTCTAGATCAGAAGAGGACCATGTTAATCACTTAAGGCAGGCGTTGCAGATTCTTCGTGATCGTAAGCTGTATGCGAAGTTTTCTAAATGTGAGTTTTGGCTCAAGTCAGTGGCATTTTTGGGCCATATTGTATCCAGTGAAGGCATAAAAGTTGACACTCAGGAGATTGAGGCTGTGAAGAATTGGCCAAGACCCACGACGCCTACGGAGATTCGTAGTTTCCTCGGGTTGGCAGGTTATTATAGAAGGTTTGTTGAAGGTTTTCCTTCTATTTCTGCACCTTTGACTAAGTTGACGCATAAAGCCTCCAAGTTTCAATGGAATGATGCCTGTGAAAAGAGTTTCCAGGATCTGAAGAGCAAGTTGACTTCTACACCGGTATTGGTACTTCCTGAAGGCACAAAAGGGTATGCAGTGTACTGTGATGCTTCGAGAATTGGCTTAGGATGCGTACTAATGCAACATGGTAGAGTAATAGCCTATGGCTCTAGACAGTTGCGACCTCATGAGAGGAATTATCCCACGCATGATCTTGAGCTAGCTGCAGTTGTATTTGCTTTGAAGATATGACGCCACTACTTATATGGGGTTCATGTTGACATATATACCGATCATAAGAGCCTGCAATATATCTTCAGTCAGAAAGATCTAAACTTGAGGCAGCGGAGATGGCTTGAATTGTTGAAAGATTATGATGTTGATATCTTGTATCATCCAGGGAAGGCGAATGTGGTAGCGGATGCACTGAGTCGTAAGTCTAAAATGGCATCTATAGAAAAGCAGGGGATTATTAAGGATCTTCACCAACTAGCTAATTTGGGAGTTCGACTTCTCGAAACTCCAGATGAAGAGGTTATTGTACGTAATGCAGCGGAATCTTCATTGATAGCTGAAGTGAAAGAGAAGCAGTATGCAGATCCAATTTTATTGCAGCTTAAGGAGGATGTGCAGAGTGGCACGACAAAGGCATTTGAGCTTACGCGAGAAGGAGTGCTTCAGTGTCAGAATCGTTTATGTGTACCTGATGTAGTTGAGCTAAGAAAGAGAATTATGATAGAAGCACACTGTTCAAGGTATTCCATCCATCCAGGGTCGACTAAGATGTATCAAGATTTGAAAGCAATATATTGGTGGAATGACATGAAGAGGAATATTGCCGAATTTGTAGCTGAATGTCCGAATTGTCAAAGAGTCAAAGTAGAACACCAGAAACCCGGTGGTTACATGCAATGTATAGATCTTCCAGTCTGGAAGTGGGACAAGATCAATATGGATTTCATCACGGGTTTGCCTCGTATATATCGGAAGTTTGATTCCATATGGGTGATCATTGATAGGCTTACCAAATCTGCGCACTTCTTACCAGTTAAGACAACTTATACGGCGGAAGAGTATGCGAAGTTGTATATTAAGGAGATCGTTCGGTTACATGGAGTTCCAATTTCCATTATATCCGATCGAGGAACCCAATTTACCGCGAATTTCTGGAAGTCTTTTCAAAGGAGTTTGGGGACACAAGTAAATCTAAGTACGGCTTTTCATCCTCAAACGGACGGACAAGCGGAACGTACCATCCAGACACTTGAAGACATGCTACGAGCATGTGTATTAGATTTCAAAGGCAACTGGGATGATCACCTACCTCTTATCGAGTTTGCCTACAATAATAGCTATCATTCAAGTATCAAAATGGCACCATATGAAGCATTGTATGGAAGAAAGTGTAGATCGCCAATAGGATGGTTTGAAGCAGGTGATGCGGTCTTATTTGGACCGGATCTTGTTTATCAAGCAATGGAGAAGGTTAAAGTGATCCAACAACGGCTTGCAACAGCTCAAAGTCGACACAAATCTTATGCGGATGTTAGAAGAAGAGGACTTGAGTTTTCTATCGATGATTGGGTATTCTTGAAAGTATCACCGATGAAAGGAGTGATGAGGTTTGGCAAGAAAGGAAAGTTAAGTCCACGATACATAGGTCCGTATAAGATCATTCAAAGATTTGGACAAGTTGCTTATGAGTTAGAGCTACCTCAAGAGCTCTCAGCAGTTCATCCTGTATTTCATGTTTCGATGCTTCGCAAGTACATCGGAGATCCATCGCACATCACTACTACGGAAGATGTACAAATTACAAAAGATCTCACTTTTGAAGAAATGCCTATTGCTATTCTTGATCGCCAAATTAAAAAGATAAGGAATAAAGAGATAGCATCGGTAAAAGTACTTTGGAGGAATCAACAAGTTGAGGAGATCACATGGGAAGCTGAGGAAGCGATGAAGATTAAGTACCCTTACCTATTCAACGATGAGGAGGACCTTCATGAGACGGAAGAAGTACAATAACAAGTAAGTGTTTGTTTTTATGCAAGGATGTTATGATGATGAATGTGTTAATTGTAAGCTTGGACATGTCTTAACTGAGTAACTATGCTAACATTTGAGGACGAATGTTCTTAAGGGGGGGATAATGTAACACCCCGTAAATTTTTTTCGTACACTTATCGCGATTATATGGAGTCCTAAAGACTTGCGTATGGGTTAAATTAAGTTTATGGTGTTCGGAAGTATCCCGTCAATAGTTGTATGAGTAGGTATTGGAATAAGCTTTCCAACGATATAAAGTTTTCCCAAAACAGAGGAGTATTTCATATAAGGGAGCACGTTCGAAATTTCAAAACGGTGGCCGGGAAGCCTGTGAACAGTGATTCTGCAGGAAAATTTCTGCAGCTAGGCACACCAACTTGAGACGATCATAACTCCTTGTGCAAACGGAACTGTGTGGGCTGCTATATATAGACGAAAAGCTCCGAGAGTCTTCTTTCTAATGAAATTGGTTTCATTCAAATCCAACATCTGAGTAAGGAGTTATACTCGTTTTACTTCAGCCTCTCAAAACAGATTTTTGTGAACAGTAAATTAGCAGGAAAATACTGAGGCCTGCCAGTTTTTGGGTCAACTTTGAACTATCATAACTTCCTCAATATAATGAACTGTGCGAGCTACCATATATCAAAAGAAAGATCTTTGAGTCGTCTTTCTAATGCAATTGGTTTCATCCAAATCCAACATCTGAGTAAGGAGTTATACTCGTTTTACTTCAGCCTCTCAAAACAGATTTTTGTGAACAGTAAATTAGCAGGAAAATACTGAGGCCTGCCAGTTTTTGGGTCAACTTTGAACGATCATAACTTCCTCAATATAATGAACTGGGTGAGCTACCATATATCAATAGAAAGATCTTTGAGTCTTCTTTCTAATGCAATTGGTTACATCCAAATCCAACATCTGCGTAAGGAGTTATACGCGTTTTACTTCAGCCTCTCAAAATAGATTTTTAGGGTCAACTTCAAACGATCATAACTCCTTGTACAGGACGAACTGGGTGGCCTAATTTATATAAAATGATATCCCTTTTAATTATCTTTACAATGATACCAATTTCACCCAAATCCGATATCGGAGCAAAAAGTTATGATCGATTTACTTCAGCCTGTCAAAACTGTCCACTGGGGACAGATTCGGGATTTATTTAAATTTTGAGGGCACAATGGTCATTTTCTATTACCTTTGGACGAAAATTGGTCTTAAAAACCTGCACTTAGCCTCATTTATCCCAGAAATTATCCAAATTATTAAGAGAGGTGAAACCCTAGCCAATTTCAACCTCAAATATTTTGTGATTCAACCGCAGAAAATTCAAATTGGTTCCGTAGTTGTGTTCACCATCTCGAAAGCTTCGAGAAGCACCCCATGGTTATGTAAGGAGGATTCTAAATACAAGAGTTCATTGTTAAGGTATGAATATTGTTTATTCTTGATTCTTATCCATGAATAAGTATTTATAAAGGATTATGAGTATTGTCTTGATGTTGGAAGATAACTAAAAACATAGTTATGAATTGTTGTGTATAAATTGTTAGTAGTAAATTATGAAAGTTGTTGTATTGGATTATGGAGGATTAATTGTGGTGATATAACATTATATTAGTGGTTATGTATGCCTAGTGATCATGTTGGTATTGGATGGTGATTAAAAAGGGAAATAAAGGCTAAGAGTGATGTTGAGGGATATTTCATGAAAATGCATGATATGTGAATGTAATAAGAGTATAAGAGGATGTATGTAGTACTCCTATTGATGAGCTAAAGGATTACTTCCTAGACATTATTTGGTGAAGTTAATACCTAAATGGTAAGGTTTGGTTGCTAATACTAGTTTGCCACAAATGACTTATTGTAGATAAGTGTTCGAAGAGTACGGGAAGTCACTTGTATTGAAGTGGTTATATCAAGGTATGTAAGACATACTCTATCTATTCTTTGGCATGAATAATGACCCATGGCACTCTCAAGTAAGCTTCCAACATTGTCCTACGACACATGACACATAATAACATCATATGATCTTCGACACTACCTATTGAACTTGTTTTCACTTTTAAGATGTCCGGCTAGTCAAAAACGTCCATATACTATTGTTGACTCCGAAATGGTTTAATGAGGTATCCATGATTCTCTACTTCATCTTAATGATATTGATTACCTATTTACATGTTTTTCCTATTGAGGTATCATGGTTTCAAGTTCCATAAAGTGTGACCACAAAGTAACCAATCTCAAAGATTAATTGAATTATGAAATGGAATGTCTATATTTTAAATTGATGATTTGATGTATTGTATTAGTACCACTGATCAGTTGGCCATCGTATTATAAAGATTATCTATATATGTTATTCCAGGGGTGGTCCCTGATGTATTGTATTAGTACCACTGATCAGTTGGCCATTGTATGACATATGTTATGTATTGATAAGGATTACGGGAAGTAATGATATGCAAGTAATGTGCAAGTATCCCATCAGTTCTTTTAAGTGTGGTCTACTCATACTGTTTATTCACTCGTATCTGGTTTCTATTGACCTTTTGTATATCATCTTGATACTCACTGCCTTACATACTCAGTACATATTTCCGTACTGACGTCCCTCACGGGGGACCTGCATTCATGCCTGCAGGAACAGGTACTTCAGGTCGTACACCTCCGCAGTAAGAGCCAGGACGTTCTGTTGTTAGTGGTGAGCTCCAGTTGTTTCGGGGCATCCCAAGTCGTCTCTATATGTACTTTTGGTATTTGCATAAAAGTCTTTTGTGGGCGGGAGTTTGTCCCGACCCCAACTCAGTTGTGTATCTATGTAGAGGCTTTTGTAGACATATTGTACAGCCATAGGAGTGTTTGGTTGATAGACGTGATGGCTCTGACGGCCAATTACTGTTTATATATATATATATGCGTGTCTGCTGGGCTGATACAGGTACTGTTTTCTTCTATTTACAACGAAGTGCTGCCCAAATTTCTAATTTTCATAAGTAATGTGAATGTGAAAGTATAGGTTATGAACGGGTTCTCCCGGGCCTCCTCGGCTACGGGTGCCAGTCTGCTCCAATGGGATTTGGGGTGTGACAGCATAGCACCAACCAAGTAAATAGGAGGAATCGGGAAAAAATATTTTTTAAATTTCGTAAACATGGCGCCAACAGCTTCTTTATACCTTCTTTATTTTTATATTCTTTGAGCAAATCAGAAATATCGATTATATATGCCAAAATATTACAAACAGTAGGATAATAAGCACCGAAAAATTCAACCGTAGCTACATAAAATTTTTCTAAAAATTTAACAAGATCATTAATTACAACCCAATCATAATTGAGAATTGAGATTTGAGAGAGTGAAAAATTGTGTGAAAAATGATTTGAAGTTGTAGGGTATTTATAGAATTTTTTGGGGATTAAACAATATTTTTTAAAGTTAATTTTTTTTTTAATAAATGGGCCCAATATAGCCGTTTGGACCCAAAAACGACTATATAGCCGTTTGGCCCAAAATCCCTTTTTTAAAAAAATAAAATAAAAAAAGGTATCCGGGCCGAGCCGGGCCGGTTAACCGCCGGGCCTGGACCGGGCTTGGTCCGGGCCGGGTTAGCCGGACCCATTTTTAAAAAATAACTAGCTCGGGACCCGGAACCCTAAAGCCCTAGGCCTTACCGGGCCGGGTTAGTTACAAGGACCGGTCGACCTGGCCTACTTGACACCCTTAGATTATCCTGCAAGTTTGGGAGAAATCAAACAATAATGGTTGAAATTATGTATTGGAAAAATTACAGAAAGAGGAAAACAGAAACTTGCTCAACTTTAAAATATTTATAAGGTGTACATATATACTTGGTAGCACTATGACAGCGGGCTACAACTAGATTCTAACAAACATAAAAAAAAACTAACCGACTGAAATAAGTAACCTACATTACTAAATTTGTAGTAAACAAAATAAATAAATATCATCAACGAGCTAAACTAAGTACAACCAACTTGAAAAGAATATTGGATTGTTTGACAACAATAAGAGCTTTAGTTAGTATATTTGCTAACTGATCAGTTATAACCACATACTGAAGTGAAATCACTTGTTTCTGACTAAGTGACAATCAACCTCTATGTGTTTGGTTCTTTATTGAAAGACTGGGTTTCTAGTTATGTGTAAGGCTGACTGACTGTCACAATAAATTGTAATAGGTCTGGAAAATGGAACATCAAGTTCTTGTATAAGTCTATCCAGCCAAACAAGTTCACCACCAACCTTTTTCGATGACCTATACTTTGCTTCTACTGAGGAAAGAGAAATTGTTTCTTACTTTTTAGATTTTCAACTAATAGATGTCTGACCTAAAACAACAACATAACCTCGAACAGACTTTCTAGAGTCAGGGTAAGCTACCTAATCTGAGTCACAGTAGGCTTGAACTGAGCAATTTGGTTGTGTAGTCATGAAGACACCAAGGTGGATCAGCCTTGAGATATCTAAGCATATGATAAGCAGCTTGCAACTGAGGTTCTCTAAGATCCTACATGAACTGGTTGAGATGTTGAACACAATATGATATGTCAAACCTAGTGCTAACAAGAAAATTCAGCTTCTCAATCAATTTTCTATAGAAAGTCGGATCAGAAAGAGTAACACCTTTCTTAGATCACAACTTGACATTGGGATCAAGTGGTGAAGATAAGCTGGAACAATGTGTAATACCCCGAACTTCTACCTAGCTTAAATTCGTCCCAAAAATATCAAAAACTTGTTTCAAAGATGGACCCACTTTTATACATGTGGTATTTTTAAGATTTTCACTTTTTTTCATGTGGAAAATTCAATAAGCTTTCCATCGATACTAAATTTGCCCAAATCCGACACCCGGGTAAAGAGTTAGAGTCATTTTAGTAAGATAGTGTCCCACATGAGCCAGCAGCGCGTCGCGGATCAGGTCAAAATGGCAATCGTCAAAATCCAGTGACCCTCTACGATTATGGCGCGTCGCGCCAGGGCTCAAATTCAGAATCATCCTTTTTCTAGTGTCTCAACGCGATACCACCGCATCGCAGTGAACTTCCAGGTCCCATCCAGTATTGCAATGCGATTTCACCGCGTCGCGCCGTCAACCCAGTTCTCAGTGACACGGTGCGATAGCGCCGCGTCGCGCCAGCCTGCCAAATCAGAAAAATTTTCTCAGAAATAAAATACGCGTCCAAAGGTTAAAAGGGTCAATTTCTCAACCCTATATAAACCCAATAACACGTGATTCAGCCATATTTCACCCAAAATATATATTTTCTCTTAAGTTTCTCTCAAGAACAAGCTAGGATTTTCAATTGGGGATTCAAATTCAAGACTCAAATTCAAGAATCTCTCTGTCAATCTTCGTAGAATCAAGAACTAAGGTATGCACAATGTTCATTCATGAATTTCTTTCATCCATGAAGCCCAAGAATCAAGTTTTAAATCTTGTATTGTGAATATTTTGTTGTGGATTGATTATGTTCGTGTGATTATGGTTGTATGATTCCCAAGTTGGAATCTTTATGTGTTGTTCATGAACCTATGCTAGTATGTGGTCTGAAACATGTGAAATTAAGTTGAAATATGGAGTTTTATTGATAGTCATGCCTATGCCCTAAGTTATGCATTCTAGGTGTTTGATAAAATGCCTAAGAGAATAGAAATTATGCATTATAGCTTAATTGTGACCCAAGTGATAAATGCATGCTTTACCCTATGACCAAGAATGAATTCCATGATATTGTGTGCATTATGAATGGTTGAGGGAATGTCCATGAGATTACGTTGATGAAAGTATGATATGTCTATATGTAATTCCATCCACGTACAACATTATGATAACTATGTGCTTCATGAAATCCCTAACTTATTGTATTGTGAATTGTTTATATTGGTCATGTGTTCAAGAAGTGTCAAGTCTTGTCAGTTTCATGCTATCGAGTCCTGGGGGTACTTGTACTTGATAATTTAGCCGTGTGCCTAGAGCCAGTGTCATGTTTTCACGATCCTCTCAGTCAAGCCATGATCAGTAGAATTCAGCCAGTCATGTGACTCAGGAAAACTCAGTAAATTCAGTATTAGTCTAGTCCTACTTAGTAATCTCAGTGACCTCAGTGGTCTCAATAATATCAGTATCATTCAGTAGTCTTAGTAATCTCAGAAATCTCCATGATCTCAGTTAATAATCATATCTCAGTAGTATTCCATCAGTCAACGAAACTCCATGAACTCGGTCTAGTCCAGTTCAGTTAATCATGTTCAGTGTCTATTCAGATGGGAGTAGGAATTAGCACAGAGTGAACCCAAGGATGGGAACTCACCTGTTATATGAGGGTGTGATTCTTAGAAGCAATCCTTGCGCTTCTGAACTATGTAGCCAGCGTAGGTTGAGACATCATAGCCTATTATATGAGGGTAGATGAGATGGCTTAACTTGTTATATAAGAGTTCCCACCGTTCTCACTAGAGTTACCTGTTATATGAGGGTTGCTCACAGATTGTCCTTACCAGTGGTACGGTATTGACACTCTTCCAATTGGAGTTATAGATTAGACCCCAACTCAGCTATAATGCGTTACTAGGGGCATGTCGGTTAGGTAACTACTTCCCACAGTTTCAGTTACAGAATTCAGGACTGTCAGATACAGTCACTCAGTCTCAATAATAAAACTCAATTTAGTTCTACATATATCAGGACTGTCAGATACAATCACTCATGTTATCAGTACTCATACTCAGTAATCATGTTATCACGAACTTATTTAATGGTATATCAATTATACAAAACTCATGTTATCAGTATTCAGACTCAAGATTGTTAGATACAGTCAATCAGACTAGTTCTTCATAATCAAAACTGTCAAAAACAGTCTTTCCTCTATTAGTAAAATAATATCAGTCTCTCAGTATTCAGTAGACTCAGTCATTCAGTATCCCAGTATTAGTACTCATATATCAGTAAATCCATGTTTTCAAAATTCATGAGTCAGCGTTATCACGATCTCAATTACAGTTATGTATTCATGTATGTATTCCCACGTTCATGTTATACAGTCAATTATTATTGTTCATGCATATGAACCCTTACATTTAGCCTACCTCACTTGCATACCAGTACATTCAACGTACTGACATATTTGCGCTATGGTGTTTTATACCATAGATTTAGAAGCACGAGTTCCCGAGCATCCTTAATAGATCAGACGTTCAGCAGCTAGACTAGTAGTGAGTCCTCATCATTTGAGGATAGCATGATTATTTAATTACTTTATTATTTCAGTAGTTCAGAGTTAGTTGGGGACATATCCCATCAACTCCACAGTTTTCAGATAGTTTAGGATCTTTCAGACTATAGCATATTTTCAGACAGTTTATTTCAGTTTTTGGGTATCGTTATACCCTATTTTAGCCATTGTTCTATATTCAGTATTAGTTTAGTTTTGAACCTTATGGCCTTACAACTTATATTCTGCATATTTACAGTATATTATTCAGTGCTCAGTTACAGATATCAGTCCTGGGTTAGCTTGTGGTCCTTTGGGGTCATGAGCACCGTGTAACGTTTCGGGTACCAGATTTGGGACATTACACAATGCAAGCAACTATACTCCTTGAGAAGGTCGAGGGCAAACTTCCTTTGGGATATAATTACTCTCCTCTCTCCATACAATACTTCCAAGCCCAGGAAATAATGAAGTTTACCAAGATCTTTGATTTTGAAGGTATCATGAAAAAGCTGTTTGAGCTGATGAATTTCTGAGTGATCAGGAACTGTAACGATCACATCATCTACATATACTGTCGCAAAGATGGATTACTGATGAGATATTTTAAAGAACAAGGAGTAGTCATACATGGAATAACTGTAACCTTTGGAGAATACGACAACATACAATTTCTCATACCACTGTTTACTAGCTTGTTTTAAATCGTAAAGAGACTTGTTCAATTTACAGAACATAGAATGACCAGGAACTTCAAGTCCAGGAGGTAAATCCATATAGACTTCTTCATGATGATCTCCATGCAAGAAAGCATTATTCACATCTAGTTGATATATGTCCCATCCTTTATTTCTTTACTACACAAGCTATCAATGTTCTTACTGTTATCATCTTGACAACAGGAGAAAAAGTCGTTGTGTAGTCAATTCCTTCTTGTTGAATATATCTCTTTATTACTAATCTAGCCTTATATTTTTCCACACTGTCATCTGCTTTATATTTGATTTTATAAGCCCATCTATGACCTATACTTTTCTTTCCCTTAGGTAACTAGACCAGGTCCCAAATGTTATTATTATGAAGAGCTTTAAACTCTTGTTTCATTGCATCCTGACAAGTCGTATAAAGAGCTGCCTCCTCATAAGATGATGGTTCACTATCATGGCAAATATTGTCAACCAGTCGGTGACGATTAGGACTTAGATTCTTAGGAGCAATGTGGCTACTGTTTGACAAAATAGTACTAAGGGACATGATAGAAGGGTGTGGTGCAGTGGAGATAGATGTGTATCATTCGTGAGAAAAGGTAAGGTATAAATATAATCAGTGAAATGCTTAGATATTTGATGATTTATTTGAAATCTTCTAGTTGGTAAGGTGGTGTGTGATTTCTATGGACTTGGTATTTCAACAGTTGTATTGTTATCAGTCAAGGGTGATACAAACTAGTCATGAGATAACTCAGTGCTTGTGACATTATCATCTACAACATCATTCATTAAAGTGGTTGTGTGCAAGGTGTCATCAGGGGGAAGGTGATCAACAAAAGGTACTGATTGTAAAACTGAAGGAAAAGTGACTTTGTATGAAGATAGTGTAAAAGGAAAAACATTCTCATGAAAAAATCACATCCCCGGAAACATATATTTCTTAGTTGTCAGGCACAAGACTTTGTAACCTTTCACACCAAAGGGATATCCTACAAATACATGGGACTAGTTCTAGGTTCAAACTTGTCCCTGTGTACCTTCGGGACAGTGGGGTAGCATAAATATCCAAAGCTTCTCAAGCAAGAATAATTGGGTTTTATTTTTTATGACACTTCAAAAGGACATTTGTTGTTCAAGGATGAAGTAGGTAGTTTGTTAATGATGTGTGTGGCAGTCAGTATACACTCTCTCCAATATTTCAAAGACAACTTGGATTGAAAGAGTAATGCTTTAGTTGTCTCAAGCAAGTACTTGTGTTTTCTGTCCACTACGTTGTTTTGTTGTGGTGTAGAAGGATATCTTTTCTGATGAATTATGCCTTTTGACCAGAAGAAGGAGGATGCCTCAATACTGATGAATTCCAGACCATTGTCTGACCTAACAATTTTGACATGAATAGAAAATTGGTTCTCAACCATGGTAATGAAGGCTTTGATTACCTTTAAGGCATTACTTTTGCAGTTCAACAAGTGAGTCCATATTGATCTACTGTGATTATTTACTATGGTTAAAAGATATTTGTAATTGTCATGTGTGCTTTCATGAAAGGGACACCATGAATCTACATGAAAAAGCTCTAAGATCTTACTAGTCTTTGTGGTGCTTTGGGTAAAAGAAAACCTTGTTTGTCTAGCCATTGGACAGACAATGCACAGAAAGGGTTGTCCGATTGAAAAATTTAGCTGGAACGGATCGGATTCCCTTCATTTTGTCAAAAGACACATGGCCTAATCTTGTGTGTCACAACAAGTCAATATTGTTTCCATGAGAAAAACAAGAATTCACAGAATGCAACTCACTTTTACAACATGAAAAAAATAGTTTATAATACAGACTTTGTTCTTATTACATGAAATAAGATTCACTATATGGAAATGAAAATGAGAAGAATTTGTAGGATTATGATTTATATAGTAAATATAGCAGATAAGTGACTTTTAGAGATGCAGTTCTGAGACATAATGAACTTGGTCTTCAAGCATCTTGAATAGAGGAAGTAAAGTCCATGCTTGCTGGTACCAATTACTTGAGGCCTCTTCAGTGAAGGACACAACATATTTAAGAAATGAGACTAATGAGTGAACAGAAATCAAATTATATCTGAAAGATGATACAAATAACACACTATGCAAAATGATGATAGGTATAATAATCACATCGCCAATTTGTGTCACTTTCACCTTGTATCCATTTGAAAGTGTAATGAGCAAAAGGCATGGTAAGATCTTAAGGTTTGTCAGTAGTGTATTATTAAAGGTCATATGATTGGAAGCTCTTGAATCTATAATCCACAAGTCATCATTTGATTCAAAATGCTTACATGAAGGACTATCAAAATTTATAGAGGAAGTGTATACTACATTACCTGGAAAATTTACTTCTCTATTAGTAAGGTTGATGTTGTTAGGTCCTCCCTTGCCCCCAAAGTGGTGTAGAAAATTCATCACATGTGCATATTGTTCTTTAGTGAGAGTGAGTTGTTGATCTTCTTCCTTATTATCCTTTTCGCCTCCTCCAGTTCCCATGTTTCCATATGCATTTGCTGCAATGTTCTTTCCTTTATTGTACTTAACATTAGCACCTGAATTATACCTTGAATTATTGGTGTAACCAACTCTATTGTTAAAGTCATGTCCATTTCGATTCTGATGGTTGTTGTAAGAGTGATTATCTTTATTGACTTAAGTACTATCTTAGGAATAATCATGTAACTTGAAACATTTCTCCATGACATGACCTATTCTCTTGCAATATTCACAGAAAATAGTGGATTTGTGAGAACTTGTTGAAAATTGACCTCCTCTTATGGATAAATTTGTCTTAAAACCTTTTGAGTTAGAAAGGCCTACAAAGTAACTTGCTGCATTTAGAGAAGTAGATTCCATCAACATTTTTCTTTTTGGCTTAAATTCTCTTTGTTTTTCCTCTTGTATCAGAATAGAGAAAGTTTGTGCCATAAAAGGTAGAGGGTTTATCATGAGTATACTACCCCGAACAACTGTATAGAATTCATTAAGTCCCATTAAAAAATTGAATAAGGCATCTGTCTTGTTCAGCTTTATGTGTTCCATTCTTTGCTCCATAAGTACAAAAGCATTTGCATTGAAACTTATCAGTCAAATTGCTAAATTCCTCCTACATCATCTTTATCCTAGTTTAATAGGTAGTAATATCCAACACTCCTTGAGTTGAGTCATTGATTTCCTTTTGAATTTGATATAATTTTGCACTATTAGTTTGATCGTAGCGATCTTTGAGTTTTCTCCACAACTCAGTTGAATTGTTCACATACTCCACACTATCTACAATCTCCTTCGTAAGTGAATTTAGGATATCCATGATGTCATCATGTCATCGCACCTTTGCCATTATCGCAATTGGAGAGAATCTGCAGCAAGTTTCACACCGTCACCATTGATGAAACCTAATTTGTTCTTCACTGAAAGAGATTGCATAATGCTTCTCCGTCATAAACGATATCTCGTTCCATCAAACTAAACAGGAACAAGGGTTAACCTTGAGCTATCAGAGGGATGCACGTACAGTGTATCAATCGCGTCAACACTCATGGTTGAAGCAGAAGAACTCGAAGCATTAGCCATTGAAGTAGAGGAATTTGAGGCATTGTAGGAAAACAGTGGAGGACAAGACTATCACGAATTGAGGAAAACAGAGGAATACGAACAAATCAAAGATTTCAAATCGAGAAAGTTGCAGCTAAAGTAATCGAAGAAAGAACAATCTGTCTCTGATACCATATCAAGAGAAATTCATGGTGGATTATCCTGCAAGTTTGGGAGCAATCAAGTAACAATGATGAAGATTGTGTATTGAAAAAATCACAGAAAAAGGAAAATAGAAACTGCTTTCATTATAATGAAATGCTCAACCCAAAAATATCTACAAGGTGTACATATATACTTGGTAGCATTATAACAGCTAACTACAACTAGATTCTAATAAATTTAACAAAAACTAACCGACTGAACTAACTAACCTACATTACCGAATCTATAGTAAACAAAATAAATAGATATTATCAACGAGCTAAATTAAGTAATTTCAATAATATTCATACTTAATTATACTTATATATAATTTTAAAAATGAAAAGTGAGCTGAAAAACAAATTATATGCTAAAGTGGAAAATTACTCTAAAAAGGAAAGAGAATAATTTTTTCAAGATCCCAATATTCCAGTACAGTACATTTTAACATTAATAACCAAAATAAAATAAAATAAACCCTATTTATTTGCAACGTAGGTTCAGTTTCTTCCCCATTTCTCTCTGCCGTTCGATCTCTGTGTATACAAACACTCTCAAATCGCCAACACTACAAATCCATCAACAAAGCCCGCCAAATACAAATAAATTATACCTCCATTTTCTTCTTTTTCTACTGATCCATCCAATCAACACAAATCCAAAAAAAAAAAAAAAAACAGAAAAATAATTTCTGATCTGCCTGCAGAGTATAACTGTTGAGCAGCTAAGGTTAGGTCTTTTTTTTTTTTTTTAATTAGTTATTAAATTTTTTGCTCGGTAGGAAGCGTTAGCGTAACTAGTAAAGTTGTAATACATGTGACGAGTAGGTGTTTGAGATGTGAAAACAGTCACTTGGAGAGATGCATTCATGATAAAACTGTGTACAATACTAGATAGTACTTGTGGTCATGCCCTTCGGACAAGGTTATGAGTTTGAGTTGTGAGAATATTCTTTTGCAAAAAATGAAGGGATAAAGCTGTGACAATTTCCATATAATAGTACTTGGGTTCGTCCTTTTATGACATGTGACCAGGAGGACACAGGTTTGAGCAGTCTCTTACAAAAATACATGATAAGGTTGAGTACTATAGTACTTGCCCGACATATGTGACTAGGAGAGTACGGGTTTGAGCTGTGAAAAGACTGTCAAAATAATATCTTGTAGAAATACAATAAAGCTGTGTACAATAGAACTTGTGGTGAGCTTAGTGCACTAAACTGTTCCTCTTTTTTTTTTTTTTTTTTTGGCTTGATTGTATTTAATGATGGATGCATATTAGGGTAGAAGGATAATGGATAGGAGTGTTGTCGTGCTTATCGAGGGGTTAGGCTTGTGGGTGTTTGTTGCTGTTTGCTATATTTTCTCCACTATTTCCTTTGTACTTGGAACCTATGTTGCTCAGACTCTCCAAAAATATTGCCGCTCCTGCGTTGAATCCTCCAAAAATACACTAACTTTTGGAGGATAAGACATGTACCCGTCGATAATTTTGATGAGTCCGAGCAACATAGCTTGGAAATGTTATAGTTGAGCCTAGGGTCTTTCAGAAACCACCTCTCTACCTCTCACGAGGTAGTGGTAAGATCAGCGTACACTCTACCCTCCCTCTACCCTCCCTGGATCTCACCTGTGGATATATTGTTGATTCTATTTAATGTTGTTTTTCCGTGTCTCGAGCCGGGGGTCTATCGGAAACAGCCTTTCTACTTCTTTAGAGGTACAGGTATGGACTGCGTACATCTTACCCTCCCCAGACCTCACTATGTGGGAATACACTGGGTTTGTTGTTGTTGTTGTCTATTTAATGTTGTTTGTTTGTGTTTTAGGATTTTGTTACTCGTGTTGTTGAGTATGGCGGAAGTTCCGGCGAGTCCAGGAGGTGGTGGTGCAAGCCATGAGAGTGGTGGTGGTGATGAACAAAGTCCTCAATCAAATGTGAGGGAACAGGACAGGTACCTTCCAATTGCAAATATAGGCCGCATTATGAAAAAGGGGTTGCCTACTAATGCCAAGATAGCTAAGGATGCCAAAGATACTGTTCAGGAATGTGTTTCGGAGTTCATCAGTTTCATCACCAGCGAGTAAGTGTTATATTGATAGCATGTTATATTTAAAATTGCTAAGCCATATCATGTGTGTTAGCAATTGAGTTTCTAAATTTATTTTTTTGTACATATATAGTGAACTTCTTAATACAAATACATCATTTGAGCTAAAGTTATTGAGTTTGGAATCCGTATGTCAGCTTGTAGCTCTGCCCCCCCGTTAATATTAGGAAAATCAACATGCTCTCTTATCCTTAGGCAGTGTCGGAGCCAGGATTTTCATTAAGGGGCGTCAAAAAATTATAATTATATCGCTAGCTAGGATCGAACACACAATCTTATGAATGTTTTTCAACACCTTAATCACTGCACTAAACCTTTAGCTTGTGTCAGAAGGTCTCAACACCGATAGATATACCAATAAATAAGGTGAGAATTTCGTATAGTGGAAGCACATCCAAATGTTTACGAGTGTCTCTCTGAGTTCATCAGTTTCATTACCAGTGAGTAAGTGTTACATTGACAAGATTTGAACTTTATGGTTTCTATTTTAGGATAACAGCATCAGGGTTAGTAACTGGGTTCTAAATTTAATATTTTGTGCATATTCCGTGTATTTTATAATACACATACAACATTTGAACTAAAGCTGCTGGACTCAGAATCCATACGTCCGCCCCTGTAATATTAGGAAAATCGACAAGCTACCATACCCTTTGGATTGATAATGGGATAAATACAGGTGGGAATTTCTTATAGTGAGAGCACATCCAAGTGTTTCAATGAAAAGAAGAGAACAAATAGTTAAAGAATGACGGCATACACAAGTAAATACGAGTCAAGAGATTTAAGAGCCTCATATACGTGAGGATTTATTTGAAATTTGATTTACTATTAGTTCATTGTACTTCAAATTGGTCAAATTTGAAGTTTTACTCTTGATTTTCGGAGTTTATCTTCTAGAAAATTTCTTCGAGTCTCTTTTTAGGTTTAAAATATGGTGGCATTCTAGAATTTTTTGCTACCATATTCGCTGCACGTATTTTATAAGCCTATGGATATGACTTAACTGATCTACTATATTTGTTGAAAATAATTGTTGCAACCATGTTCATTGTTCTCTACACATGTTTCTTTGCTTATGGATATGACTTAAACGATTTGCTATATTTGTTGAAAATATTCACGTGTTGTAAATTTAGTTGTGCTTCTCCATTTATGAGTTCCAAAATTTTGGAAACAAGAACAAAACAATGTTTATTACTATTTTTAGCATATCGACAAATTTGCCAAACAACCTACTTTTCAGACACACAAGAGGTGGGGTTTCGACGTACTTTTAAATAAAAGAGGATGCAAAGAACCCTCCAACCTTGGATTGGGCGAATTATCCAAAGAGGGTTGCTTACTCGTAGCGAAAGCGCGAAAAAAAATATATATATATCGGCAAATAAATTGAGAAAAGATTACGGTAAAGTGAAATACCAATAATTTAGTATGAATTGGCAAGGATAGATATGTCTTAGATCCTTGATGAAGACATTGAAGTGCCCGTGAAGCATTCAACATTTTTTCACACGTCGCTTCTCGGCTTACGCACACCTTTGACAACACTATTAGCGAGTTGCCATATAGTGAAACGCACAGCTCCCTGTGGTCAATTCCCTGTGTGTTTAATGCTTCTCATTAGCCCTCTTCGCCTACACCACTATATCCTTTCGATAAGAGTCACAGGAGCACTATGAAGACCCAGAGGTAGGAAACTAAGTCATTTGATTTTAGAGCGGAAAGAAGAGAAGGAAGAGGAATTGATGATTTATAGTAGCGGGCGAGAAACTGCTTCTATTTTGCTGATGTTGTTGAGAGAAACAAAGACGAAAGAGGGAACAAGAGAACAATAAGGGCTGCTGTCCTCAAGTCCTCCGTAGTTACATAGTTTACGACTACTACAAAAGTCAAAATTCTGCTATATCTGTTCAAATGGTCTTGAAATTATGTTGTTGTTCATGGTGGTACAATTGATACCTCATGAGTTACAACTTTCAATTGCTCCGGACTTATTCTTAGCTTCCATAGTGGTCTCTTTTTCCCTTTCCTTTTTCGATTATTCAACAATTTTGTTTCAGTCGGGCATTGAATTTTTCGCCTTTTTGGGGTTTTATTTATGGTGCAGTTGATAATGTGTTGAGTAAGTATCAAGAAATTTATTCGACACAATTTTTTTTTCTCGTTAATACGTGTGGGTTACCGTTTTCTAGCGCTATGCACTTTCTCTTAGCTTCTGTATTGGTCTATTTCTCCTTTTCTTTTTTAAGTATCCTGTAATCTTCTATTGCTATTCACTTTGCTCGTAGCTTCTTCATTGGTATCCTTTCTCCTTTATTTGTCAAAGCATCCAACAATTTAATTCAATTTGATCTTCAAATATTACTACTTTTATCTCTTTCTTTGTCTTTTTGTTTTATCTACAATCGGCAATATATGGGGTGCAACATTTCATTGCTACTCAGCGGCTCTCTATATTGGTCTCCCATTAATTTTTATTTACCAAATTAACTAACCATGTTGGATTTGGAAAGAGTGGAAGTATTGTTGATAAGGGCCTAAGAGGTAAGAAAGAGAGGTTGTGTGAGGGGGATGGAAGAAGAGAATATCAGAAGCATTTAGCAGAGAAGAAGAGAAGAAAAAGAGAACGGAAGGATTGAGATCACTATGGGTGACGGAGGAATTCGGTGAAGTGTAACAATATCAAATAGTTGAGGGGATAATTTGGACCTTTGCCTTAGTCATTGTTGACGTATAACATACTAAAAAGGCGTCCAATATAACAAAAATGTTTGTCTATTTTTCTTCACTGTGTTTGCGTGTGTTTACTGTATTCTTTCTTTAGATCAGAGAATTTTGTGTGATATTTTATTCTTCTTATGGATACAGATATTGTTTTTTTTAATGGTCAAGGTGTGAATTCTAATCCAAGTATATTCGCCAAGTCTTTGAGTGAGGATATGTGGATAGATGATTCCATATCGAAATAATGTTGAGTCATAATGGTTTTGAGAGAGCAGCTTTCTTTGAACTTAGACTTCGACATTTATTAATCGATGTGGAAGTTTTAGTTTGTGGTCTTGGCATGTGATTTTAAATGTGTTTTCTGTTCTTTTACAGGGCAAGTGACAAGTGTCAGAAAGAGAAGAGAAAGACGATTAATGGAGATGATTTGATATGGGCACTGACCACCTTAGGATTTGAGGACTACATTGAGCCACTAAAGGGCTATTTGATTAGGTACAGAGAGGTAATTGCAGTTCCTCCTCATTAACCGATTACAAATAAGCTTGTTTATATGAAGAGTTCTTGATGTTCATGCACGCGTGTTTATCATCGGCAACTAAAAGAGAGACGGAATAGTTCTTTTCCGCTTGTTTGGAAGATTTGCTGGGTATCTGTGGTCTATATGAACTTCCTTTGTAGTTTCGAACAACTTCTAATTTGACCCCGCACTATTATTTGAACTATCAACTGATCAATGTCTCTTCTTTTTTTTCTGGCGATTGAATTATTCTATTTGCTGGGCTACGGTTGATTGTGGTATTGCAGATGGAGGTATGCATTGCTTCTCCTCGTCAATGATATAGAGTTGCTTATTTTCTTTACCTCTGATATGTCACTAGCTATGCCCCGGGGATTGTTTCTAATGTCAGGGAGACACCAAGGGATCTGTTAGGGCTGGAGATACGTCTGCTAGAAAAGATATAGTTGGAGGTCATCTCGGTCCCAGTTCACAGGTAAGATGGCACCAAATTCTCTATTCAACATGTTCTGGTATTCGTAACCCGTATAGCATTAACATAGGTGTTATTATTTTGACTCCTTATTTTCTTGGAAAATAGCAGTTCGTCTATGATGGCTCTTTTACACAAGACTTAGACTATGGGAACTCCCAAATGTGAATTTCTAAGTAAGTGCTTCTTCATTCTCTCCCTCCTGTTGTAAATATTTAGATAAATAAGAATGACTTCTGTTAGAGTAAGTTGGTATACTAATGTTGCTTCTCACTTTGTTTTCTTTGAATCTTTTTTTGTAACATCTTTTGAGTGAAGATAATCATTTGATTTTTATCCTTATATTAGTTTTGATTTTCCATTTGAGGCTGATTAGTTCCCATATTTATTTTTATCCCTATGATGGCTCCCCTTTTCTTCTCCACTATTTTTATTTCATATATGAGGTGCATGGAAAGATAATTATGTAGGGGTGTTCTTTTCCAGTTTTGTTATGCTTATCTATATTTCATAAAAAGTCCTAAACCGGGGGTCTATCGGAAACAGCCTCTCTATTTCATCTGAGGTAATGTTATGGACTGCGTACACTTTACTCTCCCCAGACCCCACTTTGTGGTAATACATTGGGTATGTTGTTGTTGTTGTTGTTGTACCGATATTTCAAAGGAAGCTTACCTGGGTTTGGGTTCTTCATTGTTCAGTTTGCGTATTGGTTTTCTTTGAATAAGTAAACAAGCAAAAAAGGCCCAAAGATAGTGCTGACTAGGTACGGCCAAGCTACAAAAATGTAATTGTTCTGGTAAGGAGTTGAGCGAAAAGGGCAGCCCGATGCGCAGGCTCCAGGGAAAGACCAGACCACAAGGAGTTAGGCAAGTCAAGTAAAATGTTTGTATTATACATCTTTAGTATACACCAAAAGGTTATTATTTGCAACCAGTTCTATTTTAAGAGATGTACTGTAACAAGTACTAGGCTTAGTTGATTGCAGAGAAGACTATTCTTTGGACAATTGGTAGATTAAAATTATTGTTCATCGAGCTTGCTACCGATCAAAGGGATCATCAATTTGCTGATTAAAGAAAATTTGATTTTTTTTCCCCCTTATTAGTTGCCATGTTTTCTTTATAACTATTTACACTATTATCTTTTTTTCATAACTACTTTGATTTGCTGCACTTGAGCTGAGGGTCTTTCAGAAACCACCTCTCTACCTCGATGAGGTAGGGGTAAGGTTTGTGTACACTCTACCCTCCCAGACCCCGCTTGTGGGATTTCACTGGCTGTGTTTTTTTGGGGTGGGGGGTGGGTCTTCTACCTCTTAATAGTGCTGACTTTTTTGGTTCGATTTGCAGAATAACAACGGCGCAGATGTGAGTATCTTCTGCCTTCTGATCTCTCGCTGATATATGTACGAAAACCATTCAATGGTGCCCTGATACTTGTTTGAAAGCTCTAGAAACCGAAAGTATCCTGCAAAATCTTGAATTTTGCCATACAACAAAGCACTTTGTTTTCTGAACTTCTCTTCAAGTACTTTGATGCGTTGTACATGCAATTTGTCTGTTATTGCTATAAACTGGTAAATTTTCTGCAAATTAGCTTAAGATTCTAAGGTTGAGTGACCTTAACTTTTTGTATGAAGTCTACTTTTAAGATATTGCTTTTGGAAGTGAGCAGAATGGTTCTTGGTACTTTTCTGGTAAGAAATAGTCACTGTGCAGCTGTATACTTGTGAGGTTACTGACTCTCCAAACTATCAGAAACAACCTCGCTACCTTTCAGGTCTTGGTAGAATCTGCGTACATCCTATCCGTACCCTCCCTAGATCCCACTTTGTGGTACTACAATGGGTATGTAGTTGTGCCGAACTTAACCAAATCAGTCGCTCATCATACTATATGTAGTCTCTATCTCTGAGGGGGACAAGATCTGCGTACATTCTACCCTCCCAAACTCCACGTTGTGGGACTACACTAAGTATGTTGTTGTAGTACTGAACGTAACCAGATTAGTAACTCATCAAACCATACTTAGTCAATTTACTGAAACTAGCACCTTTGGCATTGCCAATGATGACCACGGTGTAAAACAGCTAGTAAAATTTATCAATCTCATAAAATAATACGTAGATTTTCATAACATAACGCGAGTATTATTTAATACTTCCAACCAAAAGCTACATTAGTTATATAACACTGTATCATCTTATGGGGAATTCGCGCTGAGATAAATCATTCTAAATATATAGCACCTTCACAGAGCTCAGACCTGAGACTGCAAAAAGAAAGAAGTGGTGGTGAATATGGCTATAAATAGGAACAATTTTTGTATGAAGAAATTTAGAAAAGAAGACAATTGACAAACAATATTACCAAGAAACGTCTTTTATAGTTTTCCAGATGCTCCTTTGGGTCACGTTTAGTTACTGTATAACCCTCAATTTGGTTCATCTCCTGCAGTAAATGCACCATACAACATCAACTAATCTCTCTGCTAAGTCAAAATGTCTACACAAAACATGCAGAAAACTTAACAACGAAGATCACGCGTGGTCAGGGGAAGGGCTGTATCCTGAGGAAGTACTGATGTGACTCCCGTAACTGGGGTTCTACCTCCTCCCCTGCCCATGACCTATATAAGCCATACAGAGACAATGTTACCGTTACTCAAAGCAAGACGTGTAGGTGGATGGGCACTATCAGGTTTTAGTTGGCTCAAGAAGCTATCTGAACATATAATTGTATACACGCCCAACACAGTTGACATAAAGTTATAGGTTGACTTGTAGAACTATAGGGCTCAGGTAAAACTTCTATATAAACTTGAAAGGGAGCAGTCTGTAGTTCAGATGGAGGCAAAAGTACTAGGCGATCTTGTCACATTTGTCCAAGTTTTGGTGGACAAAGTTATCTGGTATCTCTGTTGTTGGGAGGCACGGTGAAATTAGTTGAGGTGCGTGCCAGACACCAAGTTATCAAAAAAAACTTCAACGAAAGCTAAGAAAAACATCATGTTCTAGTGTTCAAGTGATTATGGCATATGTAGCTATAGTTAAAAATTTGCTTCTGTGGCCAAAGGTAATCTTGTGGTACCTTGATCCATGCTGCGAGTTTTATTCTGCCTGCTGTAATGTCGTAGTTCTTTACCTCGAGCAGGAAGGGCTGGAATCTCTCGATGAATGGTGCGTAAGCTATATCTACCTGTCCGTCATATATCACACAGCATGATATCTAATGAATTCAATGGTTCCAGAAAAAGAAAGGACATCACAACGAGATCCTAATCTCAAACAAAACGAAAGGGGGACATGGTAAAATCGATGGACACTGCAGACTTAAGTAGATTGACCCTTGCTGTGGAAATTTACTAAAAGTGAACATTAACTGCAGATTTCACCTTTGCACTCACTAATCCCGTTGGTATGGAAATTTATAGATCGTTTTCCTACACTTGTAATAACAAAAAGTAAGAGATCGATACTCACCAGACTGAACGTGCCAAGGAAGAAAGATCCATCATCAAACTTGGAAAGAGCAGTCTCAATGGAATCAAAGGCTGAAACTACATCAACTCGTCTCAAACTTAAAAGCTTTCTATCGCGAAGCAAGTATGTAATTAATCGGAGTTAAAACTTACTGGCGTTATCTATTCTGTCTTCCTTCAAAGACGAAATTACAGCTTTGTAAAAGGGGTCAAAGTAGGAGAATAATTCTTCTGCGAATTCTCTCTTGGAAGGATCCTACATTAGCGAGCAAACTAGTTGAGAGACGGAACAAGTAGGAAAATCTCAAAGAAATTCCTATCAAGAACTTACATCTGGGAAAAGTGAAGGTCCTTCAAAGTCACTGTCAATATATCGAATGAGATCCATACTTTCTCCCTTAACTTCATCGTTGTGTTCCAGTGATGGTACCTGTGCAAGAAAAGAATTAAGTTCTCGGAGTAGCACAGCAAAGTGACAGTAAGAAGCGGGCTAAAGCCACAATGGATCCTTGCCATCTGAGTCAGTTCTAAACGAACATCATTTGGAGAGAAGGGACATTTTCTCATTACCAGTAGGGGGTCCCGTGATTCCTATGCTGTTGCGAATTTCAAAGTTCACGATATGTAAGCAAAATGATTGACGACCGCTTGGATCACAGATGAGAATATCTTAGGAAGGAACTTCAAATACAAATACACACACGAGACACGAACACAAAGACACCATTCCTTCTTTTCTCCTTTATACTCAATGTAGTCAATTACTTTGAGGTAACTAGAACAAGAAGTCAGAGATGTGAGACGTTTTGCTTTCGCTATCAACTGACCGTCCTGTCAGTAGTGCTACACTAGATTGGCACCCTAACTGGTGCCTATACAGATACTCCTTGTTGCTTGCTATAGTTTTTAGGAATCGATAAAGCAAGTTTCTCAATTTACTGTCCTAAAACAACACGAGCGGACCAGCTTAATCCTCTGGCCTCGACCGGGGAACTTCAAAGAAAGCGAAACTACAACCATTTCACTTTTACTCACCTTATTTGCTGGATAAACCTTTTCCTTGTACCAATCTGGCCTGTTCTTTAGATCAATAGGAACCAACTTAATTTTTTCTTGCAGCCCCTGGATTCACATTCAAGAATATACATCAATAACTTTATACGCGATGGAAGGAATTCGAGTAAACACTAAATTTAAGCAAATACTAGATCACCAGTTGCTCCATACAGACCTTACAGTTTCTAGCAATCCACGTACGTTGGGCATATGGGCATGAGTAAGAGATATAAAGCCTTCAACCAAGAAAATGAATAAATTGACTATCACAAAATAGATAACTAATATATCGAGATAATTTCACATATGATCACTGAATTTTACCGACTTAACAGTAAAGTTATAAAACTGTTTTACATACTATAACTATAAGAATAAAATCACAAAACTATACCCGCGATCACAATAAAGTCACCTTGATGGGTAGGTTTTACTATAGCGGATAAAGTCGACCTTAATGTTATAGCAGGTAAGATTCAGCCAACTAGCTACTTTAAAACAACAACCTACCCAGCATAATCTCCTTACAAGTGGGATCGGGAGAGGGTTAGCTACTTCAATGTGACAAAAAATAGACTTTATTGTTATAGTGTTTTAAGGTTGATAACCATAATTTTATCCACTATAGCAGTAAAGTTGTAGATTTTACCCACTATATCAGTAAAATTCACTTCAATGGATAGATTTTAGTACTTCATGTAGGATAAAAGGTAAAAAAGCAACTTACTTTGGAGTTCCATCAAAGATTGTTGGTGGCTCTGAAGAAGAATCAAGGGCAGGAGGAAGCACCTCTGTGGAACTTCTAATCAAACAAGAAGTTTTATATTTAGTTGGTCGAAATATTTTAAACATTTAATTTCTAAAAAAAAAAAGGTTCCTTACAAATCGGAAAAATGACTTTTCTAATAGAAATATGAAAAACAAGTCCCTCGCCTAGGCACCACACCAAATTACCATCCACGCCACCTCGACCCTAGCTAGAGCAGGGGCGGAGCCACCTTTGGATAATTAGGGGGTTCATCTGAACTCTCTTCGGCGGAAAATTATACTATTTATACATGGTTAAAATTTATCTTTTATGTAGATATAGTAGGTGTTGAACCCCGTTCGACTAGTTTGTATCTTTACTTCTGAACCCCTTAGTGAAAATTCTGACTTCGCCACTACTCTAAAGGCGGTGCTAGCATTCTGCTTACCGTTAAGCTTTGGAGCAGACCATGGATTTGTGCTAAAAAATTCACGTAACATGTACAAATGATATATTCAAAACTTAGTAAGATGTCCTTTCTAGAGTCTAGAACCATAAATTAAAAATTCTAGTTTTGGCCTCCTCCAATATTTGCTTAACAACAACCATAACATACCGCACCCTAGGGTATGACCTAGTGATTCAATGAAGTCGGATTAAGCACTACAAGTGATTTCTTCCCATCTGTTCTAGGACAGAGTTACCTAGAGTTACCTAGTACCTGTTGCTGGTGGGAGATGGCAGGTATCCCGTGGAATTAGTCGAGGTGCTCACAAGCTGGCTCGGACACCACGGTTATCAAACAAAAAAAAAAAATATACCTAGTGTAATCCTATAAGTGGGGACGGGAGGGGGTGGTGTGTACACAACCTTACCTTAACTTGTGAAGGTAAAGAAGTTGTTTGCGGTAGATCCTCGCCTTAAGTAAACACATTTCGGAAATCAAGTATGTAAAGCAAATACAATAGTGAAATAACATGCTCAAGAAAAAAAAAATAGAGAAGAGAACAGAAGCATGCAACAAATAATATCATACTAATTGAAACATAGAACACAAGTATTAATTGCTTAGACATTTGAAACAATATTTACTTACTCACTTACCAAACATAAAAAAGAAAAAAAAAAAAAAAAAAAAGAAGTTAAGAGTTAATGGAATACACTTGAGCAATCAATATTTTTTCGCGTGTTTCATACCTCAACTATCCATTATTCCATTTTACTAGTTGAACTATCACCATCTATATATCTTTTGTTAACAAGGTAGCGTACTATCACCATCTATGTATTAAACACGGCTCAACTATAAGTTACTCTTTTTTTCCTAATTGAACGATGATGATAGTACAGGTAGAAAAATAAATAATTGACAGCAGAGAGATGTGTTTAGTACTTAAATGGTGATAATTGAATTGTGAAACTTGGGTAAAAAATGATAGTAGTGTATTTTCCAGATAAATATTTTACATGAAAAAAAACATATTGCTTCTTACAAAAACACACCCTACAAGAATACTAGAATTCCATAAAAATTACTAGCAAAATAATTAATAGAAAAAGACAAGTACCTAGAAGCCATAATTGAAACAACTGGTAAAGCACAGATTCTGTGGCACCCAATGTGATTCCATTTTAATGCATATTTAGCATTAGAGAAACTGAAAGATAGAGAACTCAATTTGGTCTTTGAAGGAAAAATAATTGGAGAATTGAAATTAATATGAATTTGATAGCCAATGCTGGAAACTGCCATTTTCTTTTTTGAGTGTTGTTTTGTTAATTGTTAGTATACTTCTTATCTTCCCCGTCGACTGAGAGAAAAATTAGCTCATATACCTTCTCAACTCTTTAATTTAAAAAAGGGACAAGTGATCCCACAAAATTATTAAGTTAAAAAGAAATAAAGTCAGTTTAAATAATTGGGACAGTTATTCATTAGTTGTTTTAATAACTATTAAAGTTGTTCAATAACTTTGCATAGTTATCGAACAACTTGTATAGTTATTGAGACAACTTCTATAGTTGTTGAGACAACGTCTTTAGTTGTTGGAGCGAAAATATTAAGAAAAAATTGAAAAAAATGATTCTTTTACCTAATTTTAAAACTTGAAAGACCTCAATTAAAAAATTTGTTTGTCCCTTTTAATTCAAAGTCCCCTCGACTCTGGCGTAACTGTGGTTTTGTTTAGCATTGTGGCTGAGAGGTAAATATGGAGTGTAATCTTAACTGGAGATTTCTAGGTTCGAGTCTCGTCGATATTGAGTTTAGTTGTCCCAATAACTATCAAAGTTATCCAATAACTTTGCACAGTTATCGAACAACTTCTATAGTTGTTGAAATGTTAAGAAAAAATTGAAAATAATGATTCTTTTACCTAATTTTTAAAACTTGAAAAATCCTCACTTAATTAAAAAAACTTGTTTGTCCCTTTTAATTCAAAATTCCCTCGACTCTGCGTAACTGTGGTTTGTTTAGCGTTGTGGACGAGAGGTAAGTATGGAGTGTAATCTTAACTGGAGCTTTCTAGGTTCGAATCTCGTCGATATTGAGTTTAGTATTGTGTACAAATCGAATCAATTCAAATTTTCAAATCTTTGGATAATTTAATTTGAATTGATTTACGAATTTAGTTTTAAAATATTTCGATTTTTCGAATTGAATTTGGTTTTGGGTATTTAGAATTTGAATCAATTCGTAAATTGACATTTACACACGTAGTGACACTAAAAAATTGTTTTGCAGTTACACTGTTTTCTTGTATGTGTAATTTCAATTCGTAGTTGGTGAGAAGGTAGCTTGTTGATTGAAAAGGAGATGGTTGCTATATATTATTGTTAGTTTTTTTTTTTTTTTTTTTTTTTTCTGGTTGTTGCTACTATCATTATATTATTAAATAATAATATTTTTGAGTTTTAGCTCAAAATAATAATATTTTTGAATTTTAATTCATTGTAGTTAGATTTGAATTCCACTTTAAACTTGCAACACAATGTTACTCTAGGTTACTTAAGGCCTAATTTTAATATTTTTTTTTATGATTGCTCTAAAATAAAAATAGATGCTAATTGAAATTTCAAATTCAAACAAATCATTTTGTAAATCGAATCGAAACAATAAAAAAAACGAAATGAACTGTATCTAGAATGAATCGCGTTAGGATAAAAATTTAACAAATTGAAATTCGAAATTTCAATTCGATAACTACTAGATTCCATTTGTTCATAGACCTAATTGAATCACCTTTATTATAGAACTCTTCATCAGGATGTAGAATTTCTTATTGTAAATTTACATTTAGTCGAGTTTTAATATGTAAATTTGAATTTAGTCGAGTTTTAATATGTGTATCGAATAATGAATGATAAATTCAAAAAAATATGATTTGGTTTTTACTTTATTCCACTTCGTATTTGAGCAGAGACTATGACAAAAATGTCCATTTATGTTTTGGTAGATTCAAAATAGTCTTGTCAAAAGACGAAAAAATAAGAAAGAAAAACAAATTAAAATTGAAGACGTAAATATGAGAATTTTTAATTATTTTTTTCAAATAGCTATTCGTTCTGTCTCAATTTATTTATTTTATTTTTATTTTTAGTCTTTTTTTTTTTTTTTTTAAATCCTTTTCATTTCCTGACCAATTTTTAGTTATTTTGAAAAGTGTTTTCCCTAACTATGCTTTCTGAAAAAGTAATTTTGATGACAAACATTTTGTGTCCAACAAGAGAAAATGGTCAAAAACCCTTCCAATTTTTACCCCAAATTTCAACTAAACACTTATATTTTGCGGGGAACTTTAAAGTGAAATTATTATTCCTGAACTATTTTAAGGTGGAATTATCAACCCCCGAAAACTAACCTTTTTTTACTCCAAAAAAATTAATTATTTCTCATTTTGCTTTCTTCTTCAACCCAATTTCTTCTTCCCACGCCATTTCCTTTCTTCTTTCCCATTTCCCATTTCGCTCTATTTTCTTCTTCAACCCAATTTCATTACTTAAGTCAAAGATAGAATTCATGGGGAAAAAAATGGTGGATTAATGAATTCTTGGGAAAAAGAAAATCGGAGAAATGAGTTGGAAATTATATATGACATTGTGGATTATGTTGGAAATTATATATGGCATTGTGAAAATTTATAGCTTTGAGCTTGCCATTAATGGCGATCTTGAGCAAAAAGAGAGGAAATTGGAGTTCTTGAATTTTTTCAAGTTTTTTGAATCGGAGTTCCTCATCTTTCTTATTCAAGAATTCATTAATCGGAGAAATCTTCTTGTTTCCTTAGTTCAAGTGTTTCTTGATTTCGGTAATAATATTTTTCAAATTATCAAAAAACATCATTAATGAGTCCTTGCCATTAATAAGTTCAAGAAAGATGAGAAAATGAAATTGGAGATGAGGAAGATGAGGAATTCCATTAATGAGTTCTTGAATTTTTGTTCTGAAAAAGAGAAGAAGAAGACATGATGTGCCAATTAGAATTCATTAAGAAAAAATAATAATTAAAATATTTATTATATTATTAAAAATAATGATGTGGCAATTAGAAAATAAAGAATTTAAAGTGAAATGGAGTCAAACGCCCATGGGCGGTGTAGTCATGTCCATTGACAGGTCAGCAACCTAGGGGCTAATAAATTCGGTAAAAATAAGTTTTGGAGGTAATAAGTCACCTTTAAAGGTTGAGTGTGTAGTTGAAATTTCGACTAAGATTAGAGGTAATAGACCATTTTCTCGTCCGGACAATAAATTTTAAACACTTTTGAAGTAGCAATCAATATTTGGTCAAGATTATAAAAAGTGTTTCTAATTGTGTTATTCTCAAAAGAGATTCTTTGACCTTATATTTTTCAAATTTATTTTGAAATATATTTTTGAGCCGAACATTTGTCGAAAATAACGTAGCTACCTCACAATATAAGGATAACATTTACGTATACTCTATCCTTCACTAACCCACAATATAAAGATAATATTTGCTACCCTATCCTCATAAATCCATTTATGAAATCACATTGAATATGTATTAAGACTTCAGAATATTGTAACTCTTGAAATCAAATTACTATAAATTATTTGTGATTTGTAATATTTGCCTGTCCTACATAAAGTTCTGATATTGTGAGCGATCTACATACACTTCACCTTTCAAAGATCCCACTAGTGAAATCACGTTGGGTATGTTAGTGTTGTAGTAATACTCCTAATAATGCATCAAGAATAGTTTGTACATTGCCTCTCGTAGGATCTGAAGAGGGTAGAGTATACACAAATCTTACAACTACCTCATAGAGATAGAGAGGTTGTTTCCGCTAGACCCTCAGTTTAAATAAAGCATTTTCAAACAATTTGAAAAGGGGAATACATAAATGAGCGCAGTACCAACAACGAAATAATGTGAAATGAAGAACAGTACCGAGTACACACCATATAGAAGAAAGAACAATAACAACAACAAAATAATCCAATAACCGAAGCACAAAAAAGAACGTAGGTGAACCAACACTCCGCCCCTTGCAACATAGGCAAAAGGAATTCTACTCCTTCCTCACAAATCTTACAACTGTCTCATAGAGATAGAGAGATTGTTTTCGCTAGACCCTCAATTTAAATAAAGCATTTCCAAACAATTTGAAAAGGGGAATACATAAATGAGCGCAGTACCAACAATGAAATAATGTGAAATGAAGAACAGTACCGAGTACACACCATATAGAAGAAAGAACAATAACAACAACAAAATAATCCAATAACCGAAGCACAAAAAAGAACGTAGGTGAACCAACACTCTGCCCCTTGCAACATAGGCAGAAGGAATTCTACTCCTTCCGCACAAATATTACAACTGTCTCATATAGATAGAGAGGTTGTTTCCGCTAGACCCTCAGTTTAAATAAAGCATTTCCAAACAGTTTGAAAAAGGGAATACATAAATGAGAGCAGTAACAACAACGAAATAATGTGAAATAACGAGCAGTACACACCATATAGAAGAAAGAACAATAACGAAAACGAAATAATCCAATAACTGAAGCACAAAAAAGAACCTCGGTGAACCAACACTCCGCCCCTTACAACGTAGACAGAAGGAATTCTACTCCTTCCTCACAAATAAATGTTGATGAGATACATGCAACATGCTTGGACTCTAGCCAAAACTTATGCATTAGAACTCTGGAGAAGTCAAAATATTCATACCACAAATATATGCTGAGATGAAAATTTAAGTAGAGATGGCATAAATTAACTTCAAAAGTTAGTTGAAACAGAATTTGGTACAAGAATGGCAAGTCAAACAACGAACCAGCAAAGTAACCTGACGAGGTAGAAACAGAAGGAACTGGCGGTTGCTATGGAGGAGAATCTCGAAATCAAACATATACACAAGACATGAGACTTCTTTTGTTGCAGAAGCGCAAGTAAAAGGGTAGTTCATATAGTAAAGGCTGGATGAACCGATAGAGTCATCAACATTTTCTTGGTTTCCCGCTTATCAGCGCAGCATAGTGCTAAGGTAAAGTCTCTTCACCAGAATTTCAGACTAGGCCTTTGCTTATGCCGATTTCTCATATTAATGTCAGACGGTTCAAAGTAATAGCTTGTGATTAGTCCCTTTTCTGCACATCATGACTAAATAAGCTGTCCTCTTTTAACTATGGACCATCAATAGAACTATGCATGTCATAGAGCAAAAAGTCCCATTATGTAGCGCGTAAGTAAATCTTTGGCATCACCAAGAATGGTAGATATCCTTGCACACCTAGTAGGCTAGTGCTTGTTATGTCTAAACCTATAAAAAGGCATACTTATCTCAAGTTTTGTCTTGAATAAAACCTGACGCCTATCTGTGCAACCATATGATCAGGTATGTTCTAGTTTCTTCACTTACTGAAAAATCATTCGGTTCATAACACGTGCTTAACCATCTAGAGAATCCAAATCCTTGGAGCCTCTAGAGGTAATAGATTTTCCAAAGCACAAGTACAGGCACGTTTTGACATAGAACAAAACACAATCGTGTTCAACCAAACCAGACGGCTTAATGCACCTGGTAAACGTCATTGCTCCCTTGTCCTCCTAATAATATCTGTAAGAGGCCTTCAACTAATTCCAGAAAACAGCATCGAAGTTCTAAAAGAATTTGTTCATCGACCATAGCAACTAGTCCATCCTTTCCTCAAACAAAAGGCACTAACTTATTCTTAAAGAGAAATCATACACAAAGCCAAAGTAAGTTTAGAAATACTGGAAGGGAAAAGAAATCCACCAGTAAACTGTATTTTGCTATTTTAATACTGGAAGGGAAAAGAAATCCACCAGTAAACTGTATTTTGCTATTTTGCTTTTGGTGTACACGGAGATTTACGGAAGATACAGAGACAATCCTAGAAGTTTTTGATTTATGTTAAGATTGTATTTTCTTCAGTCCTTTTCCTTTTTACATATTCCCTTTTCAAAAGGGGTTTACCAGTACTACTACATACTGATTTATAATACAAAGTTGTAATTTGTTCCCCGAAAAAAAAAAAAACAGAAATGCTGGAAGGGGAAGAGGAGATAACGGACGGAGCATCAAAGGCAAAGGATTCAGGCTTTTCAGGTACAAAGTGGAAGATGTGTTGAATAAGAGGTAGGATTGCTGCTGCTGCTTCTTTTCTTAAAACAAAACAATTTACTCCTCTTATTTACTATATATAGGAAGGGCAGAGTTCAGTGCAATGGCAAGAGTTGCCACCCGTGTGACCAAGAGGTCAAATGCTCAATCCGTGGAAACAATCCTCATGCAGAAATGCAAGGTAAGGTTGCCTACAATAAATGCAGTGTGGTCAGGCATTTCCCGAACTCCACAAATAACAAGAGCTTATTGCACCGAGCTGCCTTTTATGTTTGACAAATATAGTGAGATGGGGCAGAAAGACAAACTATTTTCTTGGATCGGTGATAATGGGAAGTGCAGATAGTACATGTTACAGAACACAAATCCCCTTTCGGTTATGAAGTAATCCATCTTTTATCCGCCTAATATGAGGACACTTATTAGGAGAATTACGACAACATACCCAGTGTAATCCCACAAAGTGGGATTTGGGGAGGGTAGAGTGTATATAAACCTTAACCCCTACCTCAAAGGTAGAGAGGCTGTTTCGGGTAGACACTCGGCACAAGAAAACAGTCCAAAGTAGTCCAGCTAAAGAAGCAAATAAGTACAAGAAACAACAACTAATAACAAAAAACAGTAAATGGTAACAGAACAGAAACTACAGCAGAGCAATACGATAATCGAGGTACAAGGAATCAACATATAGTAACAGACATCGAAGGACAAGAAGCTAGAGGAGCAATATGACGACTACTAATATAAATGGCCACTACTAATTAGGAGAACTGGCAAGGAAAATTCATTCTACAAAAAAAAAAAAGAAAACGAATTTACAAAATTCCATATCCAAAAGCTTCAATTTTTGAATCAAATTGACCATGAATATAACATTATCTTACCATATCCAAGAATTACAACAAAATCATTGACTTCCACCTTGTTCCTCCTCCAATTTCTTTACATAAGCCTGAAGCACCATAACCAAATTCCTCGCCGGAGCCTGAATAGTCCCAACAACAGCTGAAGCAGGTCCTTTCAAAGACCCAAGTAGCTGTGCATAAATCTCAGCTCTTGTAGGCAAATTCTCAAGAACTTTAAACTCATCGGGCCCGTAAAACTTCCCTTCAAAAACTCCACCAGTAAAATCATTTTCCTCCAACTTCTTCTCCTTTTGAAAAGTCCTATAAGGCTTCAAAGCAGCTGGTATTTCTTCACTGTGAACGAATAACCAAGCATTCATTCCTTTCATACATGGTCTCAAGGCTTCCCATTTTGTACCTTCAATAGCTTTGAGCACCAGAGTATTCTTTGCAACAAGAAGCTTTGTGGTTTCTGGGAGTTGAGACCTGAGATTAGAGTCGCAAAATTAGTCCATGAAATCATAACACGCCCAACCCCTCCAAGTTTAGGCCGATTATTCACCCGCTCATTTATAAGCTCGGTCCATTTCAGCTCGATCAATTTCAACCCATTGGTAATGGGATATGTAGCTCAAATTGATACATACAGAAATCTTGACAAAATATTTTTAAAAATACATATCTTATTTTATTTGATATATCATATATAGTCAAAAAGGCAGCCCGTGCACTAAAGCTCCCGCTATGCACGGGCTCCTAGAAAGGGCCGAACCACAAGGATTTATTGTACACAGTCTTACGCCACATTTCTACAACAGCTATTTATATGCTTGAAACCGTAACCTTCTCATCACATGACAACAATTTTACCGGTTACTCCAATATTATATAGTCATAATACAAAAATACTACTCTCTTCGTTTCAAAAAGAATGACCTACTTTTTTTTTAGTTCGTTTCAAAGAAAATAACCATTTTTTTGGCAACATTTTTTTTGATAACCGTGGTATCCAGGCCAGTTTGCGCACACCTCAACTAATTCCACTATCCTGCCACCTCCCACCAGTAACAAATACAAGTTAGCTATATCCACCAAGGCTAGAACAGATGGAAATAAATCACCTAGTGCTTGTCTCAGTTGAGAATTGAACCTAAGACCTCACGGTGCTCAGTCCAACTTCATTGAACCACTAAGCCACACCCTTGGGTGCTTTTTGGCAACATTTTAATTTCAACTTTTCACATGAATGTTTAAGACTACAAAACTAAAGTACATAATTTAACACCACAAGATTCAACAGTCTTCCTCATTTTCTTAAACTCCATGCCAAATCAAATTAGCTCATTCTTTTTGAAACGGAGGGAGTAACAATTTAATAAGATACTAAAAAACTATATATATATATAAAAAAAAAAAAAACAATTAAACTGGTACCTGAGATCTTGGAATTGCTTGACAGTCAACCCCTTGTAGCTGATTCCAGCTAAAAGGTAACAATCTTCAAGCTGTTGTTTAACAGTTTCAACAGTTTCTTCTTTCTTGGTTCTGCTAATGGCTGAACGGATTGTCAGAGTTCTTTGTTTGAGTTTCAAGTTGGAATTGGGGATTGTGAAGGGATTTTTGAAGTGGGATTTTAGGTAAAATGGGTAAGAGTGAGAGGTGGAGCCATGTAAGGAGAAGAGAGTAGCCTCCATTGATGGTGGCTTTGAGGGAGATACGAGAGATGATGTACTATGTTTGTTACCTTATCTTTTGTTGGATAGAAGTTTGGGGTATTTCAGGAATTTTAATGTTTCTTAAAAATACTTAGGGGTCGTTTGGTTGAGAAAGATTAATTATCCCATTATGTATATGAGATAAATTATCTATTATTATTGTGTAAATAATGAGATAAATAATCACGATATTAATAAATACCTCACATCAAATATGCTGATAAAATGTCATTCATTTTATCTGGGACTATTTATCTCTTATATCTCACACCAAACGACCTCGAAAGGTATTGGTGTAAGAGATATGAAGCTTATAATCTCGAAGTTAGAAAAATTGATCTTTTTATCCTAAATTGTCACTATTGGGAGTCATTTGGTAGGGAAAAATTAGTTATTCCATCTCTATGATGCTAATGGTGGAATAAATAATTCCGGTACTAACTCTCACACAAAATATGAGATTAAATAGTCATTCATTTTATCTGAAAACTATTTATCCCTTATATCTCACATCAAACGGCCCCTTATTTCATACCAAACAAACCGTCAGAGTGTGTTTGTTCGAATACAAGTCATTTTTTCCAAAAACAAAAGAAGACGTTTTCTATAGAATGACTTTAGACATCTTTTACAGTTAAAATAAAGTATCACTTTTTAAGAATTTTATATGATTGTATTTTATTATTTAAGGTCTTCAAATATTTATCAAAAGAAAGACCCCTCTAAGCTGATTATACCAAGTGTTACGATTTAACCACTAAAAAATGTGTTACAATTTAAATCCCATATAAAATTTTGTCCATATAATAATTAACTCATTAAGTTCAAAATGGGGCTAACGAAATAACTAAATCAAGCACTATAGCACAAGGATTATCATCCACTTGCCTCTAAAATTCGAAGCATAAGAACCTTCTCTGCTATGTGGAAAAAAAAAGAATAGATTGGGTACGAATTGACTTATTATTTGATTTGAAGTAGATGACTACCTAGATTAGAATGAGAATACAATATTTTTTGCGATAATTATCATGAATTAAAAAAAAACACATCAATAACGACACAGAAGTTTCATATGAAATGTCTTATATAGGCGGGAAAAAAATGCTTAAAGCGTAGCGAAAACCAATCTCAGAAAGAAACGCTACCTGACAAATACTTAATACTCCCTGTATTTCTTTTTATTTTTAGAGTCAAGTGATATAAATTTTGACCAATATTTTTAGATATATTTCTTAATCAAATTGAAAAAAATTATAATTTATAGTGTTTTTTTTATATAATTTTTAATATCTAAATTTTAAGTTTAAAAAATTAAATTAATTTTATATGTTTTAGCTTTCAAATCTAGTTAAATTGACTTATAAAAAATAAAGAGAATAAATAAAAAAAATGAAGGGAGTAGTAGTTTAGGTGAAATATATAAATTACATATGATATTAGTTATGGTGGGATTAGCTATCACAGAATTAGCAATTTTAGAATTAGTTGTTCTATCCTCAAAAAGAGATAAAAATAACATTATAATTTCAAGATAATAAATTCAAGAATAAATTATCTCATACATTTTATCTCAACTAAATATAAAATAAGTTCATCCCAAATTAATCTCGAAATTAGTTGTCCTTCATCCCAGCAACAAACGACTCCTAAATAAGTTTGGGCATATTTTAGTTTAAACCGAAAATATTGAAAAATCAAATCAAAATTTATTTTTGGTTCGATTTTTTGATTTTTCAGATTGATTTCGGTTTTAATTTTTAGAAATCTGGTTAAATGATTTGATTTTTGGATTTAAAAATAAAAATAAAAAATCGGATAAACCGAAAAACCAAAATTATATAAATAATGTTTTGTAATTTTTATATATATAAATATACTAAAAATATAATATAATCTGATATAACATATAAATATATAAATTATAATCATTTAGTAACCCTAAATCCTAATATAGTGCTTTGTTTTAGACCCTAACATTAACGTGAAGGCTGCAGTGACGCTCAGCCATCCTCTGTTCATCAGTTCATTTGCGATTTCAACATCGCCAAAGGCAGTCGGCAGTCGTTTGCTCAGTTCGTCGCTGCCGAGTGCGGTCACTACCGTCACGCCAACGACGACGACTCCTCAGCGAGCTTGATATTTATGGTTATTTCCTGTGTGTTGAATTAATTATATTTGAAAATGAAAAATAGATTTGAAAAAAATATTATTTTTTTAGAAAAATTATCAATTTTAAATGCTCAATACTTTAATCTTTAAAATCAAAATAAAAATCTGAAATAACTGAACCGAATTAATTGATTTGGTTATGATTGTCATTTCATCATTCCAAAAATCAAAAAATCAAACCGAACAAACCGAATGCCCACGCCTACTCCCGAAGTTGCAAAAAGAAAATAATATCTATTTTTTTTCAACCCATTATATCAAACTAATACCATCCAAACAAAGGCAAATACATACGTACTAGGGCTCTCCTATTTGCCGTTCGAAACAGCAAGAGAGCAAATAGCAATACATTTTTTTTTGTTCATTCAACCAAACTAAATAGAAGCCTCTCAAAAAGCAAGAAAAATCAGAAGCAAAATGGATGATTATACAAGAGAAATGATGGACCTGAAAACCCTAGTTACTCGAACCCTTGAGAAAAAAGGCGTCCTTGCTAAGATCCGAGTATTTATTTTTAATCCCAATTTTTTCTCCTCTCCATTTTCATATAATTTTACGTAGAATTGGAGTTGTATTTGTTAGAATTTATACATTATTTTGACGTAGAATGATCCTAGGATCTGATCTGGTAGTTAAATATCTATTTTAATTATTTTTTTTAATATTTGTGGTGTTCGAGCTAATTTATGGGCAGCTCAACTAATTTCACGGGTTACTTTTTATAAGTATCGAGTAACTCTGACAATGCTTTAGTTTGATTGAGCACGATGTTTAAGAGTCTTAGTTTGATTTGGCACGAAGTTTAAAAAACAAAGTGACCCTGAGGGGTTATTTAATTGGAAAACAAGTTATATTGGAATTAGCTATTCCGTGATTAGTTATCCCACTCTCAAGGAGGGATAAGAAAAAACTATAATCCCGAGATAATTAATCTCGGATGAGTTATTATCCCATGCATTTTATTCCAACCAAACATGGGATAAACTCCTCTTCTAAATTAATTTCGGGATTAGTTATCCTTATTCCTCCTGTCAAATGACCCCTCAGAGTTTTGAACTCTGTGTTTTTTTTTGTTATTTTTGTGTTCAATGGCTTAGTTTGATTGGGCACAAAGTTTAAGAAACAAAAGGAGATGTTTGAGTCTTGTGGTCTTTATTTTTCTCTTTTTTAAAATAGCCTTGGTGTTTGAGCCAACTTATGAGTAACTCAACTTATTTGACAGTTACCTACTACAAGTATGAGTAACTTTGTCAATTAGTCAATAGCTTAGTTTTACTGGGTACGAAGTTTACGAGTCTTAGTTTGATTTGACATGAAGTTTAAGAAACAAAATGAGACTGGGAGTTTTGAATTCTGTGTTTTTTTTTTTAATTTTTGTGGTCAATGACTTAGTTTGATTGGGCACAAAGTTTAAGAAACAAACTGAGACTGAGAGTTTTGAGTTCTGTCTTTTTTTTTTTTTTAATTTTTGTGGTCAATGACTTAGTTTGATTGGGCACAAAGTTTAAGAAACAAAGGGAGACTTTTGAATCTTGTGGTTTTTATTTTTTTTAAATAGCCATGGTGTCGAGCCAAATTATGAGTAGCTCGACTAATTTGATAGTTACCTACTGCAAATATGAGTAACTTTGTCAATAGCTTAGTTTGACTGGGTACGAAGTTTAAGAAACAAAGGGAGACTTTTGAATCTTATGGTCTAAAATTAAAGATGTCTAAAGTCCTTTCAAATCTTGTGATCTTAAACATTCCGTGTAGAATGTTGGAATTGGAAAACTTACTAAATATAGAAAGAGGTACTCTTTTTGGGACAGACCAAAAAGGAAAGTAAGGCGCTTGAATTGAAATGGAGGGAGTATATTTTTTCCGCCAGAATTTGAACTTGAGACTTCATGGTTCTCAATCCACTTTAGTGACTACTAGGCCACACACACACCTTTGGGTGCAACTCAATATATTATTTCAACAATAGTGTGGAGTCCTTGAAATGAAGTTGTAATTTGATAGTTAATTGATGTAGTCTAACATGTTGTCTTCATCCTTAGCTAACACGTATTTGTAGTAAAAACTAAAAACTGATGATCTCTAATTTTTCTGTCACATTTGCTTCCTTTGAATTGGGTCATTCTTTTCGTGCTGTAGATTGCATGTCCCATAGCAAATTTTACATATTTTATGGTGTGACGTTTCACAGGCAGAACTTAGAGCAAGCGTTTTTGAGGCAATTGAAGATGAGGATAGGGTAATTGAGAAGGATGAGAGCTTGCCCCCTGCACTATTGGGTAGCTGCAATGATCAGGCAAAACAACTCCATAATTCACCTTCAGGTCATTTTAATGTTTTTGCCCTTTTTGTAGGTCTTCTGCTTATAAATACTTGCAAATTTTTGTGTTAAAGATGGAAGGAGACATTCTTATCTTGTCTAGAACATTTTTATGGACTTTGGTTATATATATCAGAAAGCCGAGTTGTTTTCATATACTGCAGCAGACCATCTATTAGAAGTCTCAATCTATTGTATGGATTGTCATTTGATTGCACAACCTCTGACAGTACTTAGGACCTAGCTGAGCAGACTCTTCATTTTCGATGCACGCCGGCGTTAGATTCTCCAAAAATGCCCTACTTTTGGAGAATCGGACATCCACCCCACCACTCAACCTTTTTGAAGATCCGAGCAACATAGCTTAGGACCTAGGAGTTCAATCTAAATATCTTTTTTAGGGTTTGATTTGGTGAACTTCCTCCTGATAAACCACCTTTTTTTTTATCAAGTAAAAATAATTTAATTCATGGTCAAAACTGACCGAATACAAGTTTATACTAAAAGGTAAAGAATCTACATAACACGATTCTCGATAAACTCCACCCAATCATCTTCATAGGAAGGGACATTCTGATTACACCAAAAGAAAATAAGGGAACGAAGACTATTCCTCTACTGAGAGAAGCTTGATTCTACTCCTTCAAAAGCTCTCCTATTTCTCTCTCCAGTCTACCACATTAGCGCAAGCGGAACTACTTTCCAAGCCCTTCGTCTTTTCCTTCCGCTATTCCAAATGGACATGAAATCTTTCCCAGTTTTTGACATCGCCCAAAGAGTGCTAACCACTTAAACATATCCCACCATATATCATGTTTAACCAACAATGTAGAAGAAGATGATCCACGAGCTTGCTCGCCCCATTGCACATTTAACACCAATTGATGCACACGAGCTTCCGCTTTCTTGGATTTTCCGTTGTCACAATCACCCTCTAATTGCTAGCCAAGTGAAAAAACACACCTTCCTCGGTGCATTTGGAACCCATATTGCATCATATGGGAAAACAAGCTCCTCCCTAACTAACAGTTTCTCATAAAAGGACTTAATCAAGTACACTCCATCATTTCCCAGGCCCCGCCAACAAACAATGGAAATTGTCCTTCAGATTGATGTGCTTATGAAGTAAGACCAATAATTTTTGAAACTCGCTTACTTTTCAGTCTTGAAAATCCCTTCTAAATCCTTCTCAAAAGTTCCTTTCGAAATCTCAAATTCTAAAAAGCCTCTCCACGTTGTGTCTCCCTAATTTGTCCAATCGTCAAGTCTCTTAGGCAAGATATTACGTACAAACTCTGAAACTCATGTTCCAATACTATGTTCCACACCAGCTATGTCCCCAAAAATAAACTCTCCTCCTGTTTTCGACCTGGAATGAGATATTTTGCACAACATTATCCTTCATGACACTTACAGACTTGACTAACCAATCGATTAACTAAAGTAAATAGCAAGTACAATCTTAACATTCTTAAGCCTCAAACTCATCACGATTCTTGGTTTACTCACTATTTGGCCCTCATTATATTGTTGATGCTCCAAATATCTAGCTGGGCATGCTAGGGGATGTAGAATATTACACATTGGTTGGGGGAATGGGTTCTTATTATATGGTCATGACAACATCATAAAGCATGTCTTATCTTAATATACTGAAAGCAACAACATTTACCAAAAAAAAAAAAATTACTAAATTTTAAGGGCTATACCCCTTAAAGTAAATACTTCACTAGTTATTTAAGAATTTTCACAAAGGTACCTAGAGGTGTCTTAATTGAATCTATCTGGGACTGGGATGATAATGTACCTCTTATTGCAGTCCGTACATCTTATGAACAATGCATCAACATAGTTGCGGTCAAGTTCTAAGAAGTGTTACAATTTATTATCCTCCTATAGTAGATCACTTTGCTTATGCATTTTAACCGTTTTAGTTTGTACTGTGTGCAGGAAGGCTACTAACTGCTCTTATATGTGAATATTTGGATTGGGCTCAATTAAACCATACACTTAAGGTGTATTTGCCAGAGTGTAACTTGGTAATCATGTACTGTGCTCTCCGGTGTGAATTTGTAATGCTCTTCACAAAGTCTTGTCAGTATCTGGTTCTAATTACAAAGAACCCATTGTGTGATTGTGCAGCCAAAGGATTCATGGAAATCTGAGCTAAAAGAATTTAGCAGCAAGAATGGATATGATCTTAACAGGAATGGCGACAGTGCTCCTTTGCTTTTGGATGTTCTTGAAGGATTCTTGAAATACGAGGTTTGATAAAACCTTCCATTTTAGATGTATTATATAGTCTGGTAAATGCTTTTTCTAAAAATATTTTGTTTTAGATAAGTATTATCTGTCAAATGTTTATGCTAGTAACTACCAAAATAAGATAAATGAGAGTGAAGAGAATGAATATTAGGAATCATAATATTGGAAAATTGTATTGGAGAGTTAAAGTTATTTACCTAAAGAAGTGAGATGTGAAGAAAATAACATGTACTCTCTCCGTTTACTTTTACTTGTCACTAATTTCCTAATCGAATTTCTACTTTTACTTGTCATTTTTGACATATCAAGAAAAGAAAACTTTTTTTTTCCTATTTTACCCTTAATATTAATTGCTTTTTTTCCAAATTAATTTCAAGATACAATGTAAGCATCATTTAATAGGAGGGGTTATATATATTAATTGTTTTTCTTAATAGATGTGCCAACTCAAAATGTGACAAGTAAAACCGAATGGAGGGGTTATATAAAGGTGGAATCATATTATGTTGTAGATTATCTACTTTTTGGTATATAACTTGTATACAAGAGAATTTCCCATTATTAATAGAATCTTTTACCTTATAAAAAATGTAAAATGGATAAAAACAACTATAGTTGCTAAGAGTAGGAGTTTCAGAATCCTAATGCAATGTTGGCACTATTGCACAATGTCATGAAGTTCTTTTACAAGTTATAGTTTTGTTTTGTATAGATTGATATCTGTTTGGCAAGTGCAGAGTGAGATCAGAGAAGCATCTTCCCAGCTAAATAGCATGCAAATTCCGAATGTTCTAGGAAAGATCTGATCTATGAAACAGATCATAGAAGAGGAATGAGATATATATTTTGTGGTATTAAGTTCCTTCATGCAGCGAGAGTGGATTTAAAACTAACTAGCTGGTAACTAGAAAAATGCTCTACGACATAGGACTGGGATCATCCCCGAGCATAATCCTTTTCAGCACAAGTTGTTAAATTAAGTATCACTACTTGTGTAAGCAATACCAGGAGGTAGTTTGTACAGGATGCATTGAAGTGATTAAATTACTAGTCAATCTATGTGTTAATTGACATATAAAAGTTACTGGTTATTAGTTGACATGTGTAAAGAAGTTTATCAGTATGCAATAATCGATATAAAAATTTTAGTTGATAGAAACTGATTATTTTTCTGCTGTTGGGATATCCAATGTAAGGCTGTGATATGTTGTTATTTCATATGGTTGGAGGTGTTAATATGTGTAAATTTATTATAGTATTTGTCGAGGGTCTATTGGAAACAACCTCTGTACCTCCCAAGGTAGGGATAAGGTTTGCATACACTCTACCCTCCCCAGACTCCACTTGTGGGATTACACTTGGTATGTTGTTTATGTTTTTTTAGTATTTGCAAATAACAACTTCCTGTACTATGTGGATCGGCATGCGAGTGTCCAGTAGAAATTATATATATTGATTCCATTTTTAATTTTTGGCAGAACTTCTCTCAATCAAGGGGTGCTGGATCTGTGTCCAACACTGAAGCTAGGAATATTAGGAAGCCTTCTTCATCTTCAGTTGCCGGGGGGTTACCTCCGTCGGGAAGGTTAACATATAAAATATTATCACTTCTTCTTTTACTCTCTCGCATACTTTACCCGATTGCATTTTATTGGAATTAGTTTGGATTTAAAATTGACTTGGAACCATTTTATCCCACAGGCCTGGTCCTGCCGCCCAGTCATCTGGTAAGTAAATCTAGGCTGAACCCCCCACCCCCCTCTTCTGGGAGTTAATTTCCATAGCATGAATTTCTGATATTCTTGAGTTTCTAGATAGAAGGGCAGGTTCATCCATATCTGGATATAGGAAAGATGAATACAACTGGAGATACGAAAATGAGGAGCTTCCGCAGGATGTAATGCTTGCCTCATCTGCCTTAGAAAATCTTCAATTGGACAGAAAAGCTCGGAATCTTACAAGTTCATGGCGGTTAGTGTTTGAACTCTCAGTCAGACTTAATCACACATTTTGTTATAGTCTAATTATCTGTTGACGTGTAGGAAGTCCTCAACTTTTGTGAATTTTAGTGCCAAAAAGTTCATGTGTTTTAAGTGCTCCCCGCCAAAAAAGACATTACCATTCTTGAAAGTGGTCCCATCTTCTTAGATCGAGTAGAAGTTTGTTACACGGGCCATGGGAAGTTCAAGTGTCATTGTGATAAGCGATGACCAATAACTGATGATAAGTTGCTGAAGTTCTTGAAAAACATGCAGAGTTGTTTTTCCTTTTGTTGATGTCTTTGTCGTTTGCCATCCTTTAAATTAGGCATAATACATAAACAAACACTCAACTCATAGACTCCTCCAAAATTTATGTGTCACGCAGCATAGAGTGTCCATGAGACACAGTGGGGACAAGTTGACGTGTTTAGTTGCCATTTGAGACCAAGTTGAGGTGTCTAGATGTGCACGCTCGAAATTGGAGTGCTTGCTTGTCGGTTGAGATTATGCCTTTAAAGTACCATCCATCAATTTGAGTGGCATCTCAACTTCTGCTAAATTTTGCAGGCACAGAGGTGATGGCATTTCTGAGGATGATGGCAGGATGGAATAGATGAGATTATATAGTGTCCAAATCACTAATATGGGAATTGATGATACCCCTTCAACTTAGAAATTCAATGTTCTAATGTTTGATGTGTATGATTTGTATACTGTATTGCTTGTATTAATTAGGGTGTGCTGCTCATTTTTCTTTCTTTTCTTTTCTTTTTTCGTTCTCCCCCTTATTGTGATGTTCTTTCTTTGGATGCTTTTAACTCAGTATTTTGTAATATGGTCGATCTGAAACGACCTCTCTACCTCTCAAAAAAGGGGCAAGGTATGCGTAAACTCTAACTCTTTTCAGACTACTACATTTTGTAGGATTATATTGCGTATGTTGTTGACTTCTTGTATCATGATTGCTTGAGTTGGATGTGTGACGGAAACTGTTTGTCTACGTAAAATTAATTCCATCCCCTTAACAATTCCGGATAAATGGCACTGACAACTTACCGTAACCCTTTACACATCTACTGCAACTTAGTCGTAACCCCCGAATAAATGCATACATGAATCTACTGCGATTGATTCATGTATCCAGACACTTTTTAATGATATAAAGTGTAATTTCAAAAATTAAAATTTAAGGGAGTATTTAGCTTCTATATTAATGGATTTTCTATAGTGTACTCTTAAAATATAGTCATTTGTCTCGACGCTTAGAATAATGATTATGTTTTACATAAAGGCGCCCAAAAAAAGTAACTAGTGACTGCTATTTTTGAGTAAAGAAGTTGTGCTAACCAACTGAACCACTCATATCCAATAATCACATTATCCAAATTCCATTAGTCCGATGGGTACACGAAAGTGACGAAATTGCTTTGACTACAGAATCATGCTTGGAGCGAATTGGAAGCTGAGGGCTGCCCCTCTTCCCCTCACTCTCCTTTCCTTAATATGAACCTTGAGTTACCAAAGCCTTTCTGACTCGACCTGGCCTGATCGCCCTACGCGACTGGCGCTTCAAAAGGCAAAACTCTCAGATCGTAGTTTGGCGACCTATCTTTAGTAGGGGTCTTTAATCTTTTGATTAGAGTAGGGGTCGCGAGAGAGTAGGGTGGTACGCCCTGCAATAGTCACCAGTCTGTCTATAGTCGCAATTGTTGTCATAATCAAGAAGGTTGAAACTTTTAGGAAAAAACTTCAAATTGGGAGGGTGATCCTCCCACTGAACTGACCGTACCCCAAACCGACACAAGTGAATGAGTATACTAGGTCACTTGAGAGAACCATGTCGAAGAAACTCTACAAAATGACCCCGTAACCTTGGGAGAGGGGTGCTTCCCTATCTTTTGATTAGGAAAGCGACATTCAGTGGAAAATTACATTGTATTACATGGTTAAAATTATTTGTGTAAATGTATTAGATGTTGAATCATGTTTTGCTTCTTATGTGTATAAATGAGCGCGTCGGTGTAGGGTTGGTTGGTTTAGGGGGGGGGGGGGTAATAAGTGCTTGGACAATTTGATCAAGCAAAATACACATTTGAAGGTAGAACAAAGTCACAGAGATGTGAGAAGTTTTGCTTTCGCTATCGACCAACCATCCTAATACACAAGATTGAGAATGATTATACAAATACAGTTAACCAAAAGCCCTTTTGCTTTACACCATTTTACTGATTATTGTCCACCAACTCAATACAAAAATTATCACCTCTATTATAATAATCAATATCAATGGCATTTCAAATTTGGTATCATATAAATAGGCATCTTTAGGCCTCTTGCATTTTCTCCTCCAACTTATGGCAATTCATTTCCTTCTGCTCCTCATTCACAGTTATGGTGTCATTAACCTCCTCGACCGGCTTTCCCTGTTTCACTCAATTATTTTGATACCGATATTAGAACCAACCATAGTTTGGTTGTTGAGGAACAAACAAATGAGAATGCTCATATATTTTTCAGAAAGAAAATTTTCTTTTGAGCTGAGGGTATGTCGGAAACAACTTACTCTACCTCGCTAAGGTAGGGGTAAGGTCTATGTACATTCTACCCTCCCCGGACCACACTTGTGGGATACACCGGGTATGTTGTTCTACAGAATCCATAGTACTACAACTACCTATGAGAAGTCTGGGGTTATGTAACTTTCCTGTAAGATAATCTGCAGTTATACTATCAAATGCTAATTCTTTGAAAAGGGATATTTACGTCCCAACTTCTTTTGCACTTTGGAATTACGCCTGTGTCACATGGATATATTACACGAGAAAATATGGAAATATATGATGATTTCATTAGTATTTAGTTATTTATCTATCATAAATCATGGAGGTTGGAGTCTGGAAATCATACAAGTGCACATATGATGTCTAATAACTGCTAGAAAGTTGGGGGAAATTTTAGGACATACCTTGCTGTTGTCACGCCAGCCAAGTCCAAACGGTCTTGAGAGCAGACTGATCTTTCTAGCAGGTATCTCTAGTGATGATTGTTGGTTGCCCCCTACAGGGGATGAAACTTGAGACGTAGATCTATAAAAGAACGTGTTCTTCCATGTTAGAGAAAATACAAGATATGGCTTAATAAAGGTGGTATGCTTTTATTATTACTAAATCGGCATGCAATTGTCCTTTGGCAACCAATGAAGCAATTGCAGTAGCAAGTAAAGGACAATACAAGAACATACCTAGTCTAATCCCACAAGTGGAGTCTGTGGAAAGTAGAGTTTACACAGCCTTACCCCTACCTTATGAAGGTAGAGAGTAGCAAGTAAATGACTAAGTATGAAATAGTGCCAGTAAAGAACATCATGATCACCGAGGGCATTCAACAATGTGTTTAATAATGCGACTAAGTTAGAACACGCAAGCATGGATATATACCTAGGAGAAGGTAGTACTTTCTCTTGTCCAGATTGGTACTGTAAGGTAGCTTCCAACATTGATTCTGCCATAACCACCCTCTTTTCCTTCTCAGCGAGGGAAGCAATGGCTTCTTCATATTTCTCCTGCAGGTTGCCGCAATTACAAACAAGATCGACATATCAGCCAACTAAAAATTTGATCATGATAACTTTTGAGTAGAAATCACAAAGAATCTGAGTAAGAATTCCCAGATTAAGAAACAGAAATCAAAATGATTCACCAAGAAATTTGATCAAAGACGGAAACTTTTGTTCATTTTTTTTGATCAAGATCAAAGAAGAAACCTGTAGCACTTGAGAGGCATGTCTTTGAGCTGCTGCTTCTTGTTCAGCAAATATACGAGCATCTTCTGTTATCCTCTGTTCTTGCTCCACCCTCATCAAGACCTACAAAAAGTTCAATAAATAAACCAAAAATTGAAAGAAAGAAGATACTGATATAATGCATCATTAAACAAGTGATGAAAATTGTCACCTGAAGCATGGCATTCTCTTGTTCTTGCTTAGCAACAAGGGCACCTCGAAGCTCATCAACTTGTCTTTCTAAATGCTCAACCTGAGTCCAACAGAAATTGTCAATATTCAGAAGTAGTTGTGATAAATTCAATTTTTTTCAAGAAAATGGAAGACAGTATACGCCAAAAAAGCAACCAACAAAAGTAATATGAGGAAAAGAGACTATTAAGGAAATAAAAGCTCTAAACTCATATGCGCAGCAGGTAATGGTGATGGAGTCTATTGTGCTAACCATCTAGCAATTCATCAAGTCCTCTATCCATACTGAAATAGATGTATGGAAGCACATAGTCACACTCACAGTAAGCCAAAAAGGATTAATGGCACATTCTGTTATTTAATTTATCGATGAATGTGGTCAGGTGTATATTGGGAGGGAAAGTTGCATTTATTGTTGGGAATCAAGTTCAATATGGGATGTCAATGTAAGCGGGAGCAAATTATAAATGTTAGACCAGCTCTATGAACAAGAGAGGCACATAAATGCAAGCTTGAACGAATGGACTGGAAGCTGGGTTGTTCTTTTTCCTTTGTTTTTTTTTGGGGGGGGGGGGGGGGGGGGGTTTCGGAGGAATTGAGCTGGGGCTCCTCTGAGAAAAGTACATAATTCATATATAAAGCAGCTTCTTAAGTACCCGTGCGCTCAACTGCCGCCTGTTATCCTGCTTGACCATCTCCATCAATGCTGTTTCCAACTCCTCAGCTCTGTGGACAGGGAAAAAATGACGAAAACGATATCAGTCCCCTATAAATATGAGATCTACTTCCCTTGGCTTCCAATATACACAGAAAGGTAGAAGATTTCATCATTCTTGAAGCTCTCAAATTAGATTTACAGCAGAAGTTGAGAATATTCAACTTTAATGAAACCTTTTACAGTTTAACAGGTTTCCTAAGTGGATAATTGAACTGCCACTCCACAAACATCATGATTTTTTGTTTCTTGGATAAGAGTTTTTGCAACTTTTTAAGTGAGTTTGAGGCTGGCAGAGATGAGATCAACTTGCCTTTTCAAAAGTCTCCCTTGCCCTAAAGAAAATTATAGCTGAACCTAATTACACTTAGAGTAGTTAAAATTTGCACCACCTTCCCATGTTATAATCCGTTTTCTCTGGTCCAAACCTGAATCTTGACGGGGCAGGTGGAAGGACAACAATAAGGAGAAAAATAGTAGAAAATCACGAGAGGCAGGATTTGGATTAGGAGAAGGGCAAGAGATATGGCCTCAGTTCTTTTTCCACTTCCACCTTTTCTTAAATTAGGAAAAAGAGGTCATCGTCGATGCAGCCAAAGTACAACAATTAGCTTCAGAATAAATTTTTTGAAAAATTTACCCAAAATATATTAGTTGTTTCAAAATCAGTAGATTCATAAGGAACACAAAGAGAAGAGAAGCAAACAATGGAACTCCAATTCTCCCTGGACTAGTTTTGACAAAAGTCAGCCTGCAAAATATTGCCTCTCTAGATAAAGAAGAATGAACACATGCAATATGAACCTGAGTTCAGCAGATTTTTTCTCCTCCAGCAACTTGGACAACTCAACCTTCAGCCACACCATCTGATTAAAAGTTCATGTAGTAATGTATGCAAAATAAATAGAAGTCAGAACTGTGGATGACCAACTCAAAATAGGTTATGATATTGGAAATATTCTTTGAGGACTTCCAGAACAGCAACTTCTATAAACTTAGAATAAAATGAAACAAAAAGGATAGGACGGAAAAAATTAGAGCTGAAAGTAGGAATATATAGACTAACAAAGAAACGGAGCTGAGGGAGATGAAACAAAAAATTACAAGTAGAAAACTGTCACCTATAGAATGCTGGAATGTCATTAGTTAAAAGACTATACTACAGCCAATGGCTATTTCACCTATTATTAGGTATGTTGATGTGAACTTAACCTAAGTACCGCATGATTCCTTCAGGGTACAAATAACATTCGCATGAGAGTGAACGCATACGTGACTGGTAAAAAAGTGATTCACTGGAGATCTGTTAATTATCACAATCACGTCGCACAGGACTGATAAGAGTCAGAAGGCGTTTATGTCTCATCCTAATACATGGCTGTTTGAGGCCCTCCCAATAATGAATGGACTCCCAAAGAAACACACTAAAGGGTCGTTTGCTTCACGAACTAGTTATGTAGGGATTATAAGCATGGATTGTTTAATAATAATGTATTGATCTGTAAACTAAGCTTAAATCTATTTGGTATAAAGAAAAACTGAAGACCCTGCTTCAAGGACAGTCCTTAGTCCTTCTAATAGAGGTTCCTAACCAGGACAAGTTCCCTTCAAATGAGGCATCAAGCTCACTGCTCAGTCCAATTCTGCTTTATCAGGCAATTGCTTCCAAGTTGCCCATTTTGAAGCATACAGTATTTACTTAAAGAGAGTAGTTTTTTCCGAAGCTCCCGCTATGCGCAGTTTCGGGGAAGGGCCGGACCACAAGGATCTATTGTACGCAGCCTTATATTGCATCTTGCTCCAAAATCCTTACTTCGTTAATGACCATCCAAATTTCACCTATGAGCACATTTTTTATATGAATAACTCTATAGTGATGGAAAGAAGAACTAATTTCAGTGCATTCTCTCCGTCATTCCAGATAATCATATGAAACAAATTTTAAAGTCCTCATTTAAGCAACAAGAAGATAAAGCAGGTAAACAAGGAATAATAGAAGACAATCAGCAAAAGGGTGCAAGTTGAAAAGACAGACTTCAATGGAATATGTACGGGAAAATAGGAAGAGAATTACCTGTTCATGGAGGTCTGGAGCAGAATCTGTTTCCGCATTACCATAAAGGCTCGTTAGTTCATCCCCAGATGCAGTATCAGATGGAGATGCATCACCATTCATTACTTCGTCAGCTTTTTTATCTGTTTCAGTGGTTCCAACAATTACAGATCCAGGGTCATGCTCAAAACTGGAGAGTTTAGAAGCTAAACCTTGACAGTCCCTCCAAACTTGAAGTCCTTTGAACCTCTCTTCCACAGCAGCCTTCACAGCCGGTCGATGCTTACTTCTTAGTTCTTCTAATCGAGTTTCATTAACATTTTGGTAGCCCATGCAGGCTGTCAGCACCAGTTGACTGCTATCGAATGTGGAGCCAGTTAGTGACTGCAGCAGGGTAACTGCATCCCCTGCGTCTTTTGTGGTAACTAATGCAGGTCCTGAATAACGAATAAGTACATCGCTTTTGAGCTCCAGAAACAAGAGAATTGAACAACGATAGCAAAGGAGAAAAGAAACTTGCATTAACACAAGGTTTAGAAACTTTCCAACTCTCATGAATTTAAAAATTTACCATAAAGCTCCATCAAAGCAAGTGCAGTGCGGAATAACATCACTCGGTTTCCTTCAAACAGAAGTACATCCCAGACCCTAAGGACTAAAAAAAAAAAAAAAACATGAGAAAGGGGGTAAACAACCAGTAAGACAACTCAAGAGCCAAGACGAAGGTTCAGGCAATAGACCTCAAATTGAATATCTCATCAACTTAAAACCTATAAATATGTAATATCATCCATACTGTAGATCAGAATTTTCAAGACAAGATAAACCAACTGACCACTTTCCCAGGGAAGCATGTTCATAAATATGGAGAGGAACCACGGTCCAGTAACCCATGCTACCTGAACTCCCAGGTAATCAAGATGATTAACTGCACAGTTGTATCAATGGGGAAATCAAAACACATGGCAAGCAATATAATCAATAGAAATTTGGGGAAGGAGCTTGAATTAAGAAAGCGGGAACAAGAGACATGCCCATTTTTGGAAATTTCTCCCGCACCAACACCTCAAGAACAAGTTGGTCAACCTGATAAGACAGTGTTCAACTATTGATTAACAAATGAAAGGGGAAGGTAATTGCATGGAGATGATATAGTGAGCTACAGCAAGTAGAAGTGAAACTTGTTTGTCACCTGACACTCTATCATCTCCTCTGAGTAATAGCCATCAAAATAATTATCTAGAATCCCCACTAGAGTCCTGTAAGTTTATCAACGTTTTTATTCCACAGGAGTGAAACATATTTTGCACTTCAGACCAAACAAAACTCTAAAAGTGCAAGGTATTAAAGAACACAAAAGTTGTTCCAACTCTGCATTGCAATTATAAACCTCTCTTCTCCTTTTGGATGCGGAAAACTATTGAGAAGCACCTCTATGTTAGAACATAATAGAAGACATATCCATCAGGGGGAACAAGATGTGGATGAAGTTCAAAACATACCAAAATGCATTTTCCTCGGGCATTAGAAGCAATAGCAGACCAGCAAAAAAATTCATGGCCTGCATTATCAGATGAGCAAAACTGAGCAATACCGAAGGAAAAATGATACGATCCTGAGAAGATCTACTCCACTTAGAAGAAGAACAGCTTGTGTAAATGCCCACATGGGTGAACCACAATTTGAAAGAATCAGACCTTCATATGGAACTGATAATGTATCTTTATGCTTATGATCATATTTGGAAGCAATAGAGGATAACTAATACATGGTGAAATTCCCAAGAAATGAAATTCAACACAATATTCAACATTTTGGAACTGAAGAACAACAAGAACACCGTGTCTACAACACTTCTTATGACCAACAGAAAATAAATAATAGGAGAAATACTTGATGGACAACTTGAAGCTTTAAATAAAAATTTGTGGCTCAACTATTCAAATTTCTAGTGACTAGAAAAAAAGAAGTAATTAAAACTTGTAAGTAAAGCTTTAAAGCTTTCTACGGATATCTGAACAAGAAACTCACACCACTCATCAATCAAGAAAAGAAAAATGCAGTACTAGTTATTTCTAGCTCTCCAAATAAGCACAATAAATACCAAAACTAAATTGATAACCAGTTTGTGATGTTTGGTTTGCCAAGTCTTAGCCAGACGATCCATAAATGTCAAACATAATTAATCCTCGTCACCACCCACAAAAAAGGAAAAGAGACCGCTAGCAACAGAATTACCTGACAATAGCCGACACAGGGATTATGCCGAGCATAGGCAGTAAGTAAACGTCTTAAGGCATTTCTCCCATCCTCATCTAGAGCTGGATGTCCAGGAAATGTTCGGGGTAGATCCTGCATCAAAAATGCAAGTTTCGGAATTGAAGCCAAAATGGATACTGACCCAACAGCTCTATAAAATGTTTTGGTTACTGGAAAAGGGGGTTGAATAAGTAGCATGTTGGAAAGAATAAAAAAAGTAGCATGTTCAATGACCTTCTCAATCTGCCCTCTCCAATTTTCGGGAAGACATGCAGTATCTATGATCGGGTTCACAGTACTTTTATCCTCTGCGTTATTACCAGGGTTAGTACCTAAAGCAAGCAAATCCTGGTAATAGTTCTCCACTCTGCGTGCCTTCACGCCCACAAAGGCTTGCCAAAGCTGTGATAAAAGTATCAAAATTACACAAATAAAGCTGATGCATGGACTCAGATGACCCAAGGAGAAACAGCATAAGAAGATTTTGAGCATTATATCTAACCTCTCCCCTGAGAGCCATGGGTACTCCACCTTGAACAAGACACTCCAGTTCTTCTTTCCAAGGCGGTAAAGACTCGTGATATTTAGTATCCAAATGACTAATATTTTCATTTAGAGGAACATCTCGCATGGAACCCACTTCAAATCTTTCCATAGATTCTGATCTTTCTAAATCATAAAACTCGTCTTCTGAGTCCTCTTCAGATTCTCCTGTTGTGGCACTAGCCTCTTCAACTGCAAGAAGATGCTCCTGCAGACCACGATCTTGCTCATTTTTGGCCAAATTTACCTTCTTTTTTACACGAATGCTCATCATATCCTCAATGGCATGTAGAGTTGATCTGGTCTCCGACCATATTTGGGCCTGACGAGTCTTCCTCTCAACTGAGGTTGTTGTATCGTCCTTCTCTATTGCACTTTCAAGGTGACCCTCAGAACCACACTTTTCAACAGTTTGAACATTGTTTTCATCTCCGTTCTGCGGAAAGGAGCTTTCCTCCTGCAGCAAGGATCCAGTATCAGGTTTGCTGGAATTGCCGTCTGCAGACACCCCATTTACAGTCAATTGAGCAGGCTCTGTCTGCCGTTCCAAAAAGTCACTCCACCTATCTGACCTCTCTTCCTCTTCTTGCTAAAAACAATGCAAACAGATTATGACAATCAGAAAAAGAATTTTTTCTTAAATCAAGATAAACAAAGAAAGGTTTTGCATGGTTGCTGAGAGCTCTGGTAGAACTATGATGGACAGAAATTCTCAACATCGTTCAGCTGTTATTTTTATGCTTCTTATGTAGCTAACTAGTTTGATGAAAATTCTTTTAGTTAAATGCTCTTCTTCTTCTGTCCCTTCTCTCTTCTTTTCACAAACTTTCTCACCAATAAACAGAACATAAATTAGTAAACCTATTATCATGACAAGATAGTACCTTGTAGATATTAGCATATTCACGATATCTTTGTAAATGCTGAGGCCGTACAGAGAATCCATAAGCATCCCTGTCCATATTGATAGCTATCGGTCAACAATTTTAAGGAGAAAACTTTATTGAAACAAAAATCTTGAAGAGCAAAAGTTCCCAAAAATCACATTAAATTAAATATTTCTTCCTGATTGAGCATTATTTTTGAAAAGGAATTTGTTTTTTCAGAAGGGTCATGACAGCATTATATAAATCAAAATAAGAAAATGCAAGCAAATTGAACACAATATTGTTTTTGTTTTGTTTTATGCACGCCATATTATGTACATGCATCTTCCATATAGGTACCGAATAACTCTAGCCACTTTAACTCTTTTAACTGTTTATCAGCCAGCAGCTTCTGCAATCACTAACTAAGTACATATTTTGAAGAAAACACTCTATTCTTAGAATCCAACGATTCACCAGACACTCTGAATTGCTACTCAACACTTCAAATCTCAGCTTTGACCTCATATATCAAAACAGAATTACAGTAATCATGTAAAAATCGAAATAAGTTCATCTAAACACTAGAGCACCACATATCTTCATTTTTTCTATGCATGTATACTCTCTATTTCAATTTATTTGTCTTACTTTCCTTTTTAGTCCGTTTAAAAAAGAATGTCGCTTTTGCCTTTTTGGAAACTCTTTAATTCTAACTTCCCACGGCATATCTGCCACCTCCGACCAGCAACAGGTACAAGGTAACTCTAATCATTAGAACAAATTGGAAAAAATCACCTAGTGCCTTTTATCTATGCTGGGATTTTAACATGAGACCTCATGGTGCTCAACCCAATTCATTGAGGTGCTTTTTTATTTTTCTTAAACTCCGTGTCAAGACAAAATCAGACAAACACACAATTCTTAGTATACAGTACTTCACCAGACACACTGGAAATTGCTTATCCAACACTTCATTTTCAGTCGTACTAATCAATACTCACTTTAATATCAATATTCACTTTGAATTCATACATCAAAACAGGATTATAAAATTCATTTAAAAATCAAAATTAAGTTCATCTGGACACTAGTGAACTACATACCATCAATGGATCAAACAAAGAGAAACGATTCACATGCTGAGTATAGGTAGAAAACTGAATGTTCGTACCTCTTGTGGTCTAAAGATATGATACAAGGATTCAACACAGCTGGTGCTACATTCGCCTTCATTTTCGTTAGTAGACACACTACAAACAACAATTCTCCAAATCTGATTCAAACTTCTCGGATTTTTTGTTAATCACATCAAAACTTACCAAAAAAAATCCGTTAAATCAGATTCAAACTTGACTCATCTGTAAATCTTCCGTACAATCCAAGAAAAAAAAAATGCCTCTGCTTCTCCTAAATTCAACTGAATTTCAACTCATTTGTTCTTTGATCACAGTACTTCAAAGTGCAGCTTCATACAGTAGACGCAACGAACTACCATTCTACTCAATACAAACCAACAAATCTCCAAATCTTCGCCAAAAAATCCATAAATTCTCCGTAGAATACAAAAAAATGCATCTACTCCTCCCAAATTCAACGAATTTTTCCGTCACAAACACTTGAAAATGCAGTAAAGTGAGTGAGTAACTAGCATTATACTCAAATGTTCCGTATTTTTATATATATATATTCACATGGAAGTGCGAGATTTGCGTTACGGCATATGCTGTGCTGTAGCATATAAGTGAGGAAAAAGGGGAGAGATTTGCAGAGAGAGAGATCTTATTAGAGGTGTTGGATCAGGTTAGAAAAGATGTACAGGTAACATTGGGTAGCTGCCCATCATTTTTGGACAAACTCCAAAAAAAAAAAAAAAAAAAATAAAAAAATTTACTTCTTTTACCTATGTCGATGACCACGAGGGGAACAAACATTTTACCATTTGTGAAGTACTCCATCCATCCGTTAATTTTTACTTTTTCAACTTATAGGAAATTCGATTAATATTTTAAAATATACTTTCTATCGTATTAATATATAAAATTTTATTTTATGTGTTGTTTTTTCAGCTGGGCATGAAGTTTAATAAATAAATGATGAATTTATAAAGTTTATAAATTTGTTCCTTTTAAAGTCATTTTAATATTTACATTTTAGTTATTTTTTTTATTAAGTGGGACCAGTTAAAATAAAAGGAAATGATAACATTAAATAATTATCAAATAAAAAAAAATGACATTTTTTTTACACGAATAAAAAAAATGATAACAAGTAAAATGAGATAGAGGGAATAATTTTTTATATAATTTTTTACCATTTTAATTTTAATTTTAAAATATATACTTTAAAATATTGATCAAAATCTTACATGTTGACCTCAAAAATTGAAAGAATGACGAGTAAAAAGTGAACATGGGAATATAAGAGTACCTCCATTCCATTTGAAACACTTTTCTTATTAGCCCGTTTAAAAAAATAATATAATTTTTATTATACTTAAAAAAATTATTTTAAACTTTTGTATTTATTTTTAGTGAAATGATTTACAATCATATAAATATTCAAGAATTATTTTAAACCATAATTTCAAAAGTTTTTTTCTCTCTTAAATCTCGTATAAATTTAAAATATGTCACATAATATGAAACGAAGATGATACCTACTTCATAATTCATTTTTGTTATTTTATTCATTTTATATAAAAAATCAGATAATTATATTTGAAACTTGATAACTTCTAGTTTGTCATGGGTTGTGTGGGTAAGGTGTGTGATTTTTTAACGTGGAGTTCAACTGAGCAGAGTGAGGGTGAGGAAACAAGGAAGAGATTTTCAGAGACCTTAGGGATGTTGAATCAAGTTTAAAAAAAACGTCAAACAATATAAATTTCGATAATTTGAAGATTAATTATAGAAAATTTTAATATTTTATTATAATTATTAAAAATTTTAATTTTAAATCTGATGAAATATATAATTATCTCTCAATATTTAACGAAGATACATTTTTCTTTTGTAAAGGTACATAATTAGTTTTTAATATATTTTTTTGATTTTTGGGTATGTCAAATACATAATTAGCTTTTAGATATATTTAATAAAGATACATAATTAATTGAGATTTTATAATTATTTTATAAGTTGAATACTTGTGTAAATATGATAAGTTAAAAGATATATATATATTTATGTTATTTTTTAAAAAATAATAATAATAAGGCTCCATTGATTGGATGGCCCATCACTTTTGGACAAACTCGATTTTTTTTCTTTTTTCCATTTATCGATGACCACGAGAGGGAACCATAATTTTACCATTTCATAATTACTAATTAGTAGTAGTAGTAGTAGACTTTTTAACCGAAAGGACTTGCATCTAACTTTTCCTTTTTCTCCCCTTCCCCCCTATCTAACTTGCATCTAACCTTGTAGTCAATTTTGTGAGATTTTAGAATGGATTATTTAGACATCTAAACTTTATTTCAATTATTAATTAAATACTTTAATTAGTTTTTATTATATTTTATAAACATCCAATATTGACATGACATGTATATTTTCAGGATGTTTAAATGATATTTTATAAGTTAAAGCGTACTCAAAATTAGAGTGCTTATTTGTCAGTTAAAACAAATACTTTCTCCGTTTCATAATAAGTTAGTTGTTAAATTTTGACACATATATTAAGAAAAAAAAAATAAAAACATAAATTTATCATGTTTTTTTATTTTTAGCCTCTTCAAAAAGTAAAAACACATGATACATAACTCCCAATGTACATTTAATGGAGGGTAAATTTAGAAAAATTTTCAACATCTACCTTGAATTATGAACCCTTCACTTATTTTGAAACATAAAAAATACTCTAACAATTTACTTATTATGAAACGGAGGAAGTATGATTTAGCGACAAATAAATTATATAATTAAACAATAATTTTTTTTACTTAATTTAAAATGATAATTTTTTTTAAGTTAGTAATAAATTATTATTTTTTTAAAAAGAAAAGAAATTGAATATGGTGAATGATGGAGCTAACAAAAACATCACCGACACCCTCTTCAAATTGACATCAATCGCTATCAAAAGGGCCTCCAAATTGGATTCACTCACCTTATGGAGGTGACTCCTATGCAACATTTGTTATCCGTTCTGTTTTATTTGTCACATTTAATTTTAAAATTAAGTTATATAAATTTTAATTAATATTGTTATGTATATTTTTATCACATTCATAATAACTTTTTTATGATTTTTTAAATATTTAAATTTAAAATTTCAAATGTTAAATTAATTAAATTTAATTCAGAAAATAAGTTAAATTAGCTCTTGTGAATGAAATGTAACAAGTAAAAGAAAAAGTGAGTTATTAATAATGGAAGTGAAAAAATGCATTACACTCGATCAAAGAAATTACGTGATCCTTGCAATATCCAATAACTTCATTAATTTTTATTTATTCAGTATTAATTTGATAGATTCAGACCCCACTTTATGAAAATACATTGAGTTTGTTGTTATTGTTGTAGTATTAATTTGACACAAAAAATAATAAATAAAATAATAATTATACTAGATCATTTTTTTTAGATATAATAACTTAAATATTTCAAAAAATATGTGTTAATAATAAAAATAAAATAACAAAAAATGATAAATCTTATGCTTTTCGAACTCCTTATGAGGTATCTCCTTTGGCTTTGCCTTCTCCACCCCTACAAAAATATCAATGACATTATTTGACAATAAAATTCTTGAGACCGAAAATAAATAACTGAGACAAGAAAAATATTGCAACAATCGATTTATTAATTTCAATAAGTGAGTGTTACAATCTCTATGATTCCTCTGATTCGCCTTTTTAATTATAAATTCAAGGGTTTCGAGCTTGATCTTGAACTTTAACTTGAACTTGACGGATTTGATCTTGAATCCAAGGGCTTGGTAGCTTGTTCTTGAATCTTGATCTTGAAATCTTGAGCTTGTTCTTGAATTTGTAGAGAAATCTGCTGCTTTGATCCACGAGTTCTCTTTTGCTTCTTGTTAAACTTGTTCCTCCCTTCTTCTTTCTTGATTTTCTCCGTAATTCTAGAGTCGTTAGTGGCTTATTCTCGAACATAGAATTTGATATGGATTTCTTCGTAATTTGAGGACCGTTAGTGGCGTATTTCTTGAACGCAGGAGTATTTGGATTTGATCTCCATGAAAGGAGGTTTTGTGGATTTTCTTGATTTATTTGATTATCAAGAAGAAAGAATTTTGATCTTTATGAATATCCCATGAATTTATTTTTTCTTGATGTATTTGATTATCAAGAAGAAAGGATTTTGATCTTTATGAATATCCCATAAATTTATTGGGATTTTTCAGATCTTTGATCTCTTTGTGAGAAGATCCGTGAATTTGTGGAATACTGGAGATGCCTCTTTAAAGGATATTGCCCCCTTTATATAAGTATAATTTAGGGTTTAGGTTGAATAGTTATCAAGCTAAATTTAGGGTAAAGTAGCTCCCAAGAACTCTAATCAAATTTGAACTCTTTTTGTAGAATCCACAAAATTTCAATGTCTACAGAAATATCAGTCCGTGCATTAAAACTTTCAATCATGCACGAGATTCGATGAAAAATTCAATTATTAAAATCTATTATACACAATCTCACCCTATATTTTTACAGAAGCTATTTTCAAAACTAAATTTGTAATCTTCTAATCACATCACACTAAATCTCCCTTTCAAGGACTCAATTTAAAGAGAAACAAATTTAATCCATGTAATGCTGTAATGTATTTTAACGTAAAAATAGAATGAAAAATAACTATTAGTCTATTTTAAATAGTCTGTAGTCCAATGCGTTAAAGATGTCATGCATGGAGTACTGGAAAAAGTTAAAACTATAAAAATCTATTATATGTAATTTTACCTTATATATATATGCAAAGACTTTTTCTATTTAAATTTGTGACCTCCAAGGGTAGTAAAACTTCGCTTTAGGCCCCCAAAATTTTGAGGTCTAAAAAAGATTGAGTAAATTTTATGATTTCTACTTCACTTAAAATAATAATGAAGATCGTGAATTACAATTAAAAATATTATCGTAAGAAACACAGAGAGAAGTTTTAATTACCTCTTAAATTTGTAAGGTTTTATTTGTTGCACACCTAAACTATTGGCTGTCTTATAAACCTCCCGAATCTTGTTATTTTAATATGTCGAGTCCCCCTCGTGGTCCACCTGACACAAAAACTGAGTACAAACGCAATAAGGTGCGCGAGGAACGAAAATATTTACCACATCATTTTATTCCAAGAGTAAAAATTAAAAAATCACCCTTTTTATTTTATTTTTTCATAGTTTCAAGGCCCTCATCTCTCTCTTTTCTTCGTATTAACTCTCCATTCTCCTCCATCACTTTCAAAAATTCGCAAAATAATTTTCTTTCAATATGATTTATATTCTTTAAATCAAATCCTTAATCGAAACAGTTATTGGAATCTAGTAGGAAACACTAAACGGAAAAAAAAACTCATATTTTAACACAAAGAAAAACACATTTTTTTTAAGATAATAACCTACTTAATCGAAGAAAATTCAATCCGAAAAATAAATATTTCCTCAGAGCTTCAACTTTTCTCTATTTTGGAGAGAAGAAAAAACTCAAAAATTTCACCCTTATTCTTCACTAAAAGCTTACGCAAAAGTTTTTAGGGATTGAAAGTGAGTGATTTTTTATATAGAATAAATATGAAAAAGGATCTTATATTATTTATCCTTATGGACATATACATAGGCCAAAATTTCATCATATACATGCGTGTTTACACAATTGTGTTCTTTGGACTACGAGGAGATACACAATGTATTGAAATAACAAGTTCGGGGCCGGGGGGGGGGGGGGATGGGCTTAAGACAACCAGTAGTTTAGGTGTTCACTAAATAAAGTCTTACAAGTTCAGCAGGTTCTTTAAAACTTCTCTCTAAAAAAATACAAAAAGAAAAAGCTATCTAATTTTTACAAGAAATATTTTAAAACTTTGAATTAAACAACTTAAATTTCACATTAATAATTAATATTTTAGCAATAACATTCAAGTTAATATATTGCAAACAAATGACCATCATCTTATTAACTAGAATAAATCTTTTATTTGTAATCATACTATATGTGAAGTTAAAGGTCAATATACAACAACAACAAAAAAAAACTCAAAATTATTATAATATTATTTTGTATGTATATTTATATATTTAAGGCTTCTTATTTAAGTTTGACTTTAGACCACTAATTTTATTGAGACGGCCCTGGTGACCTCGTGATCACGCGATAAAAATCATAAGATAAAAGAAAAAGCGCATGTAGCTCGGCTAACCTAGCTATTGTGTACAATTACAATTTTCACAAATGCCTGTGTCTCTACCGCCGCTTCTTTAATAACATTTGCACATCTACCATTACCTATTAAAATCAAAATTAATTTTAAGTTGATTTGATTTGATTTATAGATTTAGTAAATTAACATAATTAATTAGTAATTTTTTAATGAAAAATTAAACCAATTCGATCGAGAAACAATCACACACAACGAAAAACGATCTAAATCATAACACTATTATATCTATCCCGATACAAAATGAAATCTACGAAGATGAAAAAGAAAACAAAAATAAAGGAAAAACACTAAATATGAAGATACAACACACAGTGAAACAAAAATGTAAATCATAGACAGGATGACGTAAAAGAGGGAACGTATATATTAAATTGAGGCCCTCAAACGTAATTCAACTACAAGGACCAATTCTCTAAGAAAGATTCCGAGTAGAATTAATCTACTCGCAACCTAAGTTTCTTAACAAATCAATAAGCTTCCAACAAGCTTAAAATTATTCGCAAGTGTATCACATACAAAATCATCTTAGTATAAAATGAAGAGAGTCCCTGCTATTTATGAGTCAAGGGCCATTTATTACAAATTGGACTAAAAACTGATCCGTAATGCTAATTGGGCTCAAAAGTAACCCAAGAGTAAAATATAGGGCAAAATTCAGAAATAACATACTTATCCCCTTAATTATGAGTTTCATAGCAACAGTTTTATAATTACATAATATAGCAAGTTATATTTTGTATTTTTGTAAATTGTTGCTATAAAAATACCAATACATATGCTTTTTACTGCCCTTAAATAACTCAACTATATATGGTAAAATTACCTTTAATTAACTGTGATGATTATAATTCCATTAAACCCTCAGTACTAACGTGTTTTTCGTTATTTGCTAACAATCATATTCAAAATTCAAAAAACGATTTCAGAACGTGATTATTCCAAAAAAAAAAAACAAATATCGTTGAATCTTCAATTTGCTACAATTGAGCAAGATTCTTTTGCTGATCAATTTCAATTTAAAAAATTGGTTTCATTTATTTCAACAAGCAACATTACATTCTCCCTGGGTAATATTTCCCAATTCACCTATTGGTTCTAAATTCATCCTTCACTGTTGTTGAAGGTATGAACTCAATTTTTTTTATTTTAGGTTAATTTCGAAGCACTTTTTGTTATTTTGATTGTATTTTTTATTAAGCTAATTGTGCTGATTTGCTGAAATTTTTTATATTGATCTTTAGTGCTTCTTCTCTATTAATCGTTTATGACTATTTCGAAAAAAAATTCGAGATATGTTTAATGCAATAGTAATTTGAATATCTAGAACAAAATACAATCAAATTCCATTTTTAAAGCTGACCAAATTTTCTTTTTTTTTGCAGTTTTGTTTGTCGAAAATTGAGTGTACAACTATATTTATGAATAGATCTGTTATATATGTTTTTGTTGTGTTTGATAAAGGAGTTTTTGTACTTGGTTGTATTTATTGTTGATCAGAGATTTATTTGATGGAATTTGAGAGTATATCTATTTTTGAATAAGTATTTTCGATTGTAGTTGTTGGCTGTATAAGTTGTTGGTTGAATAAGTATTTTCGATTGTATATCTGTTTATTTTTGGTTAATTCATTCAGAAATGGGAAGCATACCAGTTCTTGTGAATCACTCTGGAAGGTGGACATATGAAAAAAACTATGAAGAATACGTCACAAATGCTATACTGTTGAGCACAACAACAACATTCGTTGAGTTGCACGATGTTTTGACATCTCACTTACATACGAACTTAACCAGCAAACGTATTCTAGTGGAATATCAAATCACTGGTAATGCAATGCAGATAGAAATACATACTGATATGAGTTTAAAGGTGTTTATTTTGCAGAAAAAATAGCTATAAGACTTGGATGGTCTTCCTTTATAAGTGAGCATTTTGAATAAAGTTGTAGGGAGCAACTTTGCAAGTTCATCTATATGTGTTGTTGAAAGAAGAACCAACTTGTAATACCCCGAGAATTCCAACCGATAGTAGAACCATGCTTCAAGCTTATGAGAAATAAATCTTAGTGATTTGGTAGTTTTATTATCAAGTTTTATGTATATTAAGGCCTCAAATACGTCCTAGCTATTAGACGAATCAAAACATCCCTTATCGATTGAATTCTTGAGAAGGATATTGCCATAGTCAACTTCAAATGATCATATCTCCCATTCTACAAAGAATTTTTTTTCTCGTGACCCACCAACAGATAGATAATTGAATTATATTTACAACGATACCAATTTCACCAAAATTCAATATCGGAGTAAAATGTTATGGCTGTTTTACAGCAAGCTATTTGAACTGTCAAAGTGCGACGGGAAGGCCAACGGACCGTTGCGCCTGCGATGGACCATTGCAACTGAGGCAGTAAGCCTGTTTTCTGTCCAAAAAGTGACGGGTTGAAGGGACGGTCCGTCCCCAGTGCGACGGTTCATCACCCAAACAGTCATGAACCTCCGTTTAGCGATTTTAAGCCTTTTTAAAAAGGATTTTTGGATCTTTTTCCACCCTTCTTAACATCTAAATACTTCAGATCAAAGCACAAACGTCATATTCTCCTCTAGCATCAAAAGTTAGGGTTTCTTACAAGATTAACTGTAACGCCTCGGAAAATGGGTCACGGAGCATCACACGATACTTGAGGCTACGAGTAGCCCCAAGCTAACCCTTTGAGCCAGTTTCATTCAGTTCAACACAAATCAACGGGGGTTCCATAAAATAACCCTCAAATATCAACAGAGTAATCATCATCCAAGAATAAAAGAATTTCAGAAAGATAACAAAATATGACTTATTAGTCAACTCCCAACATCTATACTAGTCTGACAAGCCTCTAAGAAAATCAACAAGACCAGCGAGCCATTGAGACATGCCCCAACTGAATCATACTCAGTTATCAAATGTAAACTATTCCGTAAAACCAACATCAGACATCACGTCCTCGGAACGTGAGGACTCACCACAACAGAGGATGTAGAACAGCGTGCCCGAAGAATCACTGTCGAACCTGGAACTGAGCACCTGAACCTACATTCCAAGAAAATGCAGCCCACATCCGAAGATGTGGGTCAGTACCATGGAAAGGAACCGAGTATATGGGGGTGTATGCAGTTGTATAAACATCATCATAAATATTTATAAGAAATATGCAGGATGTATGAAAGACTCACATAGCCCGAAGAAAATCATCATAATCATGAGAAGATGAAATAAGTACAATAACACATGTGAGTCATCATATAATTCGTCAATCACTTTCAGTTCATCAAGAATATCAATTCTCATAATGTAAATATCATTTAAATCTTTCGAAAGAACAACTTTCACAATTCCACTTTCAAATCACTTCACCATTCACCATAGACACAAGGAAATACACACACACTGGGAGATCCTATAACCGACATAAACCATGTGAGCTACATGGAGTCTAACGTACAGCCCACGTTGGGGAGAGCCGTCCTATCCTTGCCATCGGAGTAGGACTATCGATATCAAATCCACACAAATTAGTGATCACTATATAAATCAGCCTCAGGCTCACTCCTACGGGGGCACGTAGTTCTAGGGAAGTAAGGTCGCTTTATACCTCCCACTCGGTGCTAAAGATTTCTCCCGGACTTAGCTCAGATCATTTCAAAGACAATCCACTACAAAACAATTTCAGTAATATATAAATATACATCGGGAGCCATTATGTTTCCCATCTATCAAAATCAACTACGTTCTGGATTTCTTTCACACTCGAGTTCAAAACAACTCCATTAAAACCAAAAGGTCAAATCATTCAAAATATCTCAAATATTTAACATCAACGTGCTTATAACACACACTTTCTAAAAAAAACACTATTTCCAATGGGGATTCACGACCTAATTATCAAAATCATGATAAATATTGTTCAAGATTCATGCTTTATATCTCCACACATGTAAATTCATCTTTCAAAATCATAAACATCAAGATTTCATAATAATCATCATAAGATATGGGTTCATGCTTCAAATTCATAAAAATTAAATAAAAATCATGCCTTTGTAAAGAAAATTACTTTTGGGCACAAGAACGAAAGAGAGTTCTTGTTGAAAAACCCCACATACCTTGAATGATGAACTTTAGATCGATACTCATTTTTGAGATGTTAATCGTGCCTTTGAATGATGGTTCTTGGAGTTCTTGACCTAGGAACTTGGAATCTTGAATAAATTTGCAGAATTAATGGTGAACTTTGGAGGTTCTTGAAGTTGGATGTAGGAGCTTAAGGTTTTATTTTTGAGGGAATTTGATGAAATATAACATATAATGTTTCTAATAGGCTTTAACATAGGGTTTGGAAGGATTTTGGGTGAGGGGGAATGACCAAAACGCCCCTAAAAATCAAAAAAATTCTTGAATCTGTCCTTTGGTGGACTGTTTTGATAGTCTGAAGTAGATCAACCATGACGATTTACTCCGATACTCAAATTGGATGAAACTAGTTTTATTAGAAAGAGGACTCTCATATATTTCTGTTGATATCTAGTATCTCACCCAGATCATTGTGTACGAGGAGTTATGATCGTTTGAAGTTGATCAAAAAATTTGTTTTTGATAGCCTGAAGTAGATCGACCATAACTTTTTGGTCCAATAGACAAATTGGATGAAACCAATTTCATTGGAAAGAGGACTCGCATAGCTTTCCGTTGATATATAGTAGATCACGCAGATCATTATGTACAAAGAGTTATGATTGTTTAAAGTTGGAGCAAAAATACGCCAGGCCTCAGTACTTTTTTCTGCATGTTTTACTGTTCACTACTATTTATGGTTCGATCGGAATGTTCATAACTCGTCGCTTGGGTGTCCGTTTTGGATGCTCCACATATCGTTGGGAAGCTTATTTGATACCCTACGCAATGGTGGGTCATAATCTAAGACATTATTCACCGAAAATTTATAATTCATTCTAGATGATAGAACCCAACACGTTTACACACAAAATTTCAACGAAAAATTTCCTGAAGTATTACATTAACCCTCAAGAGCAAGATCCAATCCTTCTTCAAGAAACTCAAGGATCAAATTATCCCCATTCAAGAACCTTCAAGAAAAGACTCCAAGAACACTCTCAAGGCTTCAAAAGTCATCTTGTTCTATCGAATTGGGCCAAATAAGGTATGTGGGGTTTGAACAAGGACACTCCTTTCGTCCTAGTGCCCAAAATCTATTTTAATTACAAAGATATATGGTTTTACACGTTTTCTTATGAAATTGAAGTATGAGTTTATACCCTATGTTATTATTTCTTGAGATTACGATGGTTTCAATGTTTTAGAAATTGAAGTACATGAGTATGTTGAGATTATAATGCATATTGCTGAATTTTTTTTTGATTTCTATATGATTTATGAATATTTATGATATCGAGTATGAATTTTGATAAATCTTAACCTGAAATTGAATTATAGGTCACTAAGCCCTACTTGAGATTGTAATTTTTAAGAACTTTGGTGCTATAAGCACCCATGATTTGAGTATTTTGAGATTATTGAGAAAGTTTTTACCGTGATGGTCATAGTAGCTTTGAAATACACTTCACTGAATGAGATTACAGATTTTGTAGTTGGTTTCATTATAAACCACGAGATTATTAAATGTGGATCTCCATGAGATGAGCGTAGCTAATTAAAAGAGAGTAGTATTTAGCACCGAGTTGGGTAAGTTACTACAGTTTCATACCCCAGAACTACGTGTCATTGTAGGATTGAGATTTCTGGGCCCGAGGCCGAGATAGTGATCACTGAGTTGAGGTTATACTCCCTTGCAAGGGTATGGCGCCTCTCCCCAACGTGAGGTTTCTTTCTTAGGAGGACAAAACTTTGGATTCCATGTAGCTCGCATGGTTTATGTCGGCTAAGAGAACCTCCCTAATAGTAAGATTTTCAGAGTAGTTTCTTAAAGTATTTTTCCCTTAAAAAAAGTATTTTTCCCTGCTAGTAAAAGTAAATAAATAGCTTTTGAGTATTTTCCCTACTAGTTAAGAAAATCTTTTGAAAGTATCCCCCTAGGATCAAAGTATTTTCCCTTGCAGATAAGTTATTTCTTTTCTACCAGTAAAGAAAAGCTTAAAAAGTAATTTCCCTAAAGATTTTAGATACTAAGTGTAAAGGCTCGCGAGCTTATTCAGATATTGTTTTACTTGAGATTTTAGTTCCAAAGTTACAATCTTAACTTTCAATACAGAGTTGAGCTCTTTACCACTTAGTCTATATGATTTGAGAAGGGGATATGACTACAGATTTCAGAACTAAGTGTGATGACTCACGAGTTTTCTATTATATGCTTTACTCTTCATGACTTATGATATTCAGATTTCCTATTACTTCAGCTATGTGAGTCATTTACATTTAGCATGCATTGTTTTATAAATGATGATCATGAGATATGTTTTACTTATGCACTGCACCCTCATATACTCAGTGCATCCTCAAAGTACCGATCCACATATATGTCTATGTGCTACATTGTCTCATAATGTAGGTACAAGACTTAGTATGCACATTCAGATTCAGGCAGTTGTAGATTCCAGCCAGCAAGATGATGAGTCCTCCTACTTCGGGGACTTCAGTTAGATTCATTTATGTTGTTTATTTTCTTATTCATATGTACTGATTAGCGATAGTTGGAGTAGCTTCCCAACCATTTATAGTTAGTATAGTAGAGGCTTCATAGACAGTCAATAAAGTTATGTATTTTATTTCAGTTTTATTGTAAAAGCAGAGTTGTAATTGTCTGAATTCAGTTTTGCATTGGTCAAATTTAGAAAAGAGTCATGTTCCGCTTATTTGTTCAGAATTATACATATTGATCAGTTGCTCATGAGTTACGTCAGTATAAGGGTTATCTTGGGACCATTTGTGGTCCTAAGCACCGGATGACGTCACGAGATAGATTTTTGGGGCGTTACAAACTGTAACAACTTACAAACAATGATAAATACAACTAATGAAAGAGCTTTGATGGTTTTTGAAGATACACAAGCATTAGATGTATTTGAGATGGATACTGTTAAGGTGATTATCTCAGACCCACATCACAAACATATTGAGAAAGACCAGGTTTACTTGATGAAAAAAATTTAAAGTCAGTGATGAAGGATTATAGAATAAGAGAGAAATTTCAAACCCGAAGTGAAAGTTCAAGTAAGAAATGGTACGTACATTCTATATCAGTTAGATCATGTTTAAAAATGAGTTTGGATATGTATTTTGATAGCATTTAATTATGTTGGATGCAACTATACATTGATTTGCAAATCACGGAACTGCGATTTTTTAATGCGTGCATCCGGTATGGGAAAATCTGGAATGTTTAGAATAAGAGAATTCATACCTCAACATACTTGCCCGGTGAAGGACAAGATCTATCCAAAGGTGCATGCTACTAGTATGTTGATCGGTGGTATGGTTAAACAAAAATTAAAAAACCACAAATGAAAATATAGTGCGGCCGAAATAAAAAATGCCATGAAGAAAGTGTTTGGTATGGATTTAACACACACTTTATGTTGGAGGGCCAAGAAAAGCGAGTTAGAAGAGTTGAGGGGTAAGCCGTTAGCATCTTACGAAAAATTACCATCCTACTTATATGTTTTGAATAATACCTATCGTAAATCACATATAAGAATGAAGAAGGCAGATGAGAATGAGTTCTTGTATATATTTATCACTCTACATGCATTCATTAAAGGATTCGGTCATTGTAGACCTGTAGTATTTGTTGATGCTAGTCATCTGAGAGAAATGTATACTAGCGTATTTGTAACAGCATGTACGATGGATGGAGCAGGTTCATATCATTTTATTACATTGTATAACTAGTTGTGTTTTTATATGTATTTCTGCATATCGCTGTGAAATACAAATCTCTATTTGATATATACATATCTGTTTAAACTTACATATATATTCAAAGTTTGTTGAATGAAACATGTAAAATTGAGAATGTTTAGTTGTGATGTGCGTTTATATTTTATTATAGATAATTGGTACTATTTTTTTCATCAAATATACAGTTTTATTGATCAGTAGTTATAATATATACATATGCAGTTACTATATGTATTTATATCAGACTGCGCTTATTATGTTTATAAATGAAGGGCATATATTCCCTTTAGTATATGGTGTGATTGATTCTGAAAATGATGTCTCTTGGACTTGGTTTTTTGAAAATCTAAAGAAAGCGTACGGGGAAAGACAAAACATGTGTGTTGTTTCTAATCGGAATCCAAGCATCATAAAGGCTGTTGGTGATGTGTACAAAGATGTTCCACATTATGCATGTATGTCACATGATACATTATCAGAAATCTTTTATACAATGGCTAAAACATATTCAAAGTCAGAATTCCACATGTTAATGGAAAAAGTTGAGGCAGTTGATATTAGAGTAAAGAAATATTTGGAATTGTCTGATTACGAAAAATGGGCTAGGTCCTATGCAACAATTCACCGAGAATGGACTTTGACCTCAAACATTGCTAAGTCAATAAATGAAGTGCTTGTATCAGCTAGAGAACTGTCAATTTATGATTTTCTAGAAGAAGTTCGATTGCTTTTTGAAAAATAAAATTGCGAAAATAGGAAGGAGGCCTCATATACATTCACCACACTCATCGAGAAATTTAATGACACACTCAAAGAGAATGAGGCTTTGAGCACTCGTACGACGGTATGATGATGTGTGAGCAGATGCTAACACATTTGAGGCTTTTAACTGAGAATAATTGCAAAGTCTTAAGCAACTTTTATTGTTTTTGATTGTTTTCTCTTTGATATTTCATTAAAATTCGAGATTCAAGAGAATCAGCAATAATAAGAGTAAAAGAGTTGATTTCTGAGAAAGTAAAGAAGGAAGTATAGCTGACGATTTGTTTGATAAGTCGTCAGCCTTGTGATAAGCTATTAGAGTTGCCGTCAGGCTTATACAGAGAATGAACTTCATCTGAAATTAGTAACGACATCTGTGATAGACCGTCAGAAGTGTGATAAGCCGTCAGGCTCTTTGTTAGGCTTAGGCAAGGAATGGAGTTTGAAGTGAAGAAGTGACGACATTTCTGATAAGTCATCACATGTCTGATAAGCTGTTAAGACTCATCGTCAACCCAAGGTAGGGATTATCAAAAGTAAAGAGGAGCTGACGATATTCCAGATAAGCCGTTAGGCTCTTGATAAGCCATCACACACATCTTCGCCTGTCCGAGAAAATACTGTGATCTATGATTTTGTTTCCATAATTAGGCTGAAGTATTTAAAGCATATGTTAGGGTTTTCTAATCATCTTGGAACTGATGTTTTGAGCATTTTTCTCTCTAGTTTTCTGATTTTAACAAGACAATTATTTTTGGAGAGATTATTACCATTGTTTTTGGGATTTTCTACTGGATCAAATCTGAGAAACACTTGTTGCTATTAATCTTTCTGTAAGATCATCTATCAAAGTATGAATTCAACTTGTTGTCTTGCTTATTTTATTATGAGTAGCTAAATTCCTTTAACCCGAGTTGTGGTATCTATGGGTTTGAGTTTGTAACGTAACTAAGTGTTCAAGATTCTAACGGTGGTAGGAACTTCTTGTTAATTCCAACATTTTATATTCTGACTATTGGTTGCAAACAATAGACCTTGCTTACTGTTGATTTGCTTGAGATAATAAATCAACCCTAGTAAGAAGTGAATTATCAACAGGGACTTGGAAGCATCAAATTTCCATTTAATAATTAATGTTGTAACAAGATTAATTAACTTGAGATAACATCCTTTTATGAAATATAAATTTCCTAAGTTCGAGAGAATTTGGTGGTTAAATGTTTAAATAGGTTGAGAAACATTTAGACATAACTTTGACAAGGATAGTTTGTTGTTCCTACCTACCACAAGAATCTTGAATCGTTAATAACGTTTGTCAAATCCCAACACCCATAGTGAACATAACTCTGGTTTTCTTTATCATATTGATTTCAAACACTGAATTGAGAGGTAATTATTTGCTACCTCCCCCATTCATAGGAAACTGCTAACTGTCAGTTGATTAACCCGCAAATAACTCAAATTCACATCATATTCCTTGTGGGATTCGACCCCAACCTAGTTGGGTTATATATTGACAACGATCACTTACATTCTCGTAAGAGAGGTGTAGTTTGAGCGTTATCATATGATCTTTTATATTTGTGGCATTTATACTTATGAAAATATATGTATTGGATTACTTGAATTAAGTTCTAAATTAATAAAAAATATATGACAGAAAATGTTAATCCATTGAAAATCATATTATCTGTACTGCATATGTATTTTAGTATTGGAAAAATTTAACACTGCATATGTATTTAGTAGATCAATAAATACACATGTATTTTAATATTTATTCAGCATATGCATTTTTTTTGCAGAATCAGAAAAACTTCATATGTATTTTATTATTGAAAAAACTTAACATTTTAGTATTGAAAAAACTTAACACTGCATATGCATTTTAGTATTGGAAAAACTTAACACTGCATATGCATTTTAGTATTGGAAAAACTTAACACTGCATATGCATTTTAGTATTGAAAAAACTTAACACTGCATATGTATTTTAGTATTTATTCTACATAAATATTTTTATTGCAGAATCATAAAACTTCATATGCAGTAACGCCTATAAAAAAATAAAAAAATTCTGCATAAAAAAATAATAATATTTTTGGAATTTGTTCGTATTAAATACATATGTAAATGTATTTTTATGTAGCAATAATATAATTTCTTGTGTGGTTACAACATATCAAAAAATATCTATTTCATCTTTTTTGTATCAGTGCATTTATTCATTTCTTTTTCATCTTTTTAATATCAGGTTGTTCCAGCAACAAAATATGTGTACACAGTGCACGACAAACAGAAGCACTTCATTGTTTGTCTTAAAGAAAGAACATGCTCATGTAATGAATTTCAACTCGATAAGATATCATGTGCACATGCTTGTGAGGTGTTGGATAGAAAGAATTTTCAGAAGGGGTCATACTGTTGTGATTTGTATAAGCCTAAAACTGTGTTGAAGATATATGATGTTCCAATCTATCCTTTACCACACAAAGATGACTGGATAATTTCAGATAGCATACTTGGTGAAATTGTATTACCTCTGAAGTACAAACGCCCTCCAGAAAGATCTGCAAAGAAGGATCAGAGAAAATTGGGTAGGGATATGTTTGGAAAGAAGAGCACCAACGCATGTAGTGCTTGTGAAGCTAAGGGTCACAATAGGCATTCTTGATGGAAATATCGTAAATAGAACATTTGTTTTTCTGTTTTATTTCTTAAAGTATTCATCTACAGTTTTAATAAGAATGAACTCATTTTTTTGTGTTAATACATTTATGCCTAATTTGATATATTAACATTGTTACATCTGAATACTGTATTTCTATATATCGCAAAATCTGAACACTATGTTTTCATTTTGAAGCTTCAACTAAATTATAGTTTAAACACTATATATGTTTTCGTAATTCAAATGTATTTTTAACATTGAATATATATTTTTTACTCATATTTATTCTTAACAGTCTATATGTATATTTATCACTTGTAAATCAAAATGATATCTGAAATATATTAAATCTAAAAATAGTTCAGATGTCACATTTTGCATTAAAATCTCAACAACTCAAAATTAGTTTCATATTAATCGAGCAATGATTTCATACATGTGACATTTTGCATTAAAAAATACATATTGTGTGTAATGCATCTGTATTTTTATATCAAAATGTGATTACTGAATATATATTTGTAATCTAAATAATTTCTTAAAGCATTCTTCTGCATTTTTAGATAGAATAAACTCAATTTTTTTTTGTGCTAAGACATTCGATACATGAACATTGATAAATCTGCATACCGTATTTGTATATATGTGCAACATCTGAAAACTAACTATGTATTTTGAAGTTACAACTCACATGTATTTTCAGCAATATATATATGTATTTTTATCAAATATTTATTTTTTTAACACTGTATATGTATTTTTAACTGATATGTATTTTTAACTAATATTTATTTTTAACACATATGTATTTTTACCATAAATGTATTTTTATGCATTCAGAACACTGCATATAAATTTGAAAAAGCAAAATGAAAAAATGCATATGTATTTTAGAGTTAAATCTCAATACTGAACACCACAATAAAACACATACTGCAATATGCAGTTCAAAATAAGTGTATCTGCAACAATTCAAAAATAGAAAAACATATAAAACTATATTCATACACCAGTTTGTTAACTATTCAATTTAAGAAATTCATCAGCCATCATACATCTAAAACTTCAGTGACACTAGTTATTCTGTTTTGCCTAAAAGGCCTCAAGGATGCTTCGAAATCACTATGAGCATTCGCTTCTTATTTTCGAATACCATAGTCCCACAACATTGCATCATATCTTCTACGGAGTTCGTTGGGATTGAATTCAATCGAAGGAACCTTATCACCATAAGAAAGACACTTTGCATAAGTAACAGTATGCAGTCCACAGTCCCTACAAAAACAGAAAAAAATTGAATAATAAGTAAAATATATTTTGTACAAACTTACAATTTTGGTATATGTATATTAAAATACTTACAAGCTTTTACTCGGTTGTTGAGGCAGATTATCTTCAAATAACACATCAAACATATCTGAGGAGTTTTTATCTTTGTATCTTAGATGGTTTTAAAGATCAATTCCTTTCTTAACGTAGAAATCACAAGCTTGGAGACACAATGAGATAATCGTTGCTAGTTTCTTTATCTCAGCAAGAACAGCCGCATAATGACCACTGAATTCAAATGAATCATATAACAATATGCATCTCTCTGAGAAAGATAACACCGCGAGAATCCAATGATGTTTTTTCTTTATATTGACCGAAATATAAATGTCTTCAACTGTATGCCATGGCCTGCAACATGCATACAGAACCCATTGATGTATTCGTTAAGATGTGCCTCGTGTCCTCCAACATTAAGTTTGGATCATCCACACAATATACTTCCATCAAAATCCTAATTATATTTATGAAGTTGCAATCTACTGTGCTATATTTCTAAGATTTGTTTGGCCCGTATTTGTAAGAGCAGTGCAGCCCGTACTTCGACTTCTTCCTCAAGTAGTAGAAGCAAATATCAATTTGTTGCAGTAATTAATACCACAAAATTTAGAACTTTCAAAAAAATTGTGTTTCCAACATAATTTAAATTCATGGAAAATAAACTTCAACCACAAATAAAAATATGAAGAAACTACAATTTTATTGATAAACGAGGTTACAAATCTGTTCCTCCCTTGATTCTTCTCTTTATTTTCTCTGTAATTCGAGGGCTGTTAGTGGCATATTTCTCGAACATAGGATGATCTCTTTATGAATATCCCATGATTTTGTGGATTCTTCTCTCGATTTTCTCCGTAATTAAAATTGAACTCTTTTTGCAGAGTCCACAAAATTTCAGTGTCTACAAATTGTATATTAAATTTACATGTGTATGTAAGATAAAATACATATGAAAATTTTATATTAATGTCTAAGATTTATGTATGTATAATTTCATTTTTAAACTACACTTATATGCATACAATGTAAGGAAAAAGTAAATGCGACAGTATGTGATGTAATTGAATACCTCACATGTATATTACTAAAGTATACATGTATTTTTAGCACAACATAGATACGTCTAATGAAAGAATAGTTAAAAATACATATGTTAAAAAGTATATGCGTTTTATGAAAACCTAATATGTATTTTAATTAGTGTTATAGGTGTAATGAAATTTTTTTCAAAATAATATACTAACCGAGTCTGTCCATGGCTGATCTGCGAATCCCATAATGTAAAATTAATTTTTATCGTCAACAATCTCAACTCCAAAATGCATCATTGAAATGCTTGATTTTTCCTTCTTGTAATGTTCCATTTTACCCTTTCTGTGTTTTTTAAGTACATGGTAAATCATGAAAACATAATGGATATAAAAAATAAATCTTAAAAAAATCAAAAGAACTACCTTTTAGTAGGAACTTTTAGAAGGTCGACAGAAATTCAGTCCATGAACTTCTTGTTAATATTTGTATCCACTATCCCATCAATCGGGTGATATACAAATGAATGTTTCTGGGAAAATATACGTATTTGCCTTGCCGAGCTCCCTATATAATTACAAAATACAAAAATGTAATTAATACAAACATATTTGTAAAACATATTACATTAAAAAATATGCATAGCTTAGTGTCTTGAACCAAAGTTATCAGTATATGGCGACTCCTTGAATTTGAATGGTCGCCTAATCCTTAACTTTTGTACGGGAGTTTGAAGTTCACGATTAGCGGAGGGATAAATGATGATGCTTTTTCGTTTGTAGATACTTAGACTAGGTAGAAACTCATCAGGGATTGCATTTTGTGAATCAGGTCACACATGTTCATCCCTTTGTTTATCAGTGGATACTTCTTGTGTCTTAGGAAGTGTCCTAACTTGCTCCTCTGTACCAAGTTCAACCTCTGCATGCACTAGTGATTTTGAACTCAAACCAATGTTCTCTTTGTTCGTTCAACAAAAGAATAGAAAAAAATATTAGTTTGTTCTATATAATATAACCTATGTAACCTCAAAATATATGTTCACTATACATACTTGAGATTGATCTTCAACAATATTCTCAGACTTTTTATCATCCAAATTTTCATCATGAAATTCTACTTCACGATTTTTCGTAGAAAGTTTGACTATGATTTCTCTCTGGTACGCATTTAGACTCGGTAGCATCTCATCTGAAATTGTCAATTGTGAATCAGACAAAATTGTTTCATTCATTTTTTCATCGCCGGTCTGCAAAAAATGAAAGAGAAAGGATAATCGTCCCCTGATTTTACATCACATATAGCCAAAGTTAAATTCATTATACATACTTGACAATCAGGTTGATCAACCTTCTAAGAATGTAAGTAATCCAAATTTATACTTTGGAGAAGCTCATCAAGGATTAATTCTTGAGAATCAATTTTAACATCACTTTTTTCTGAATGCAAATCAATGCACCCTTTTCAAACAAGTAAAAAAATTTAAAACTACATAAAACAAAATTACAGTTGTATCTATTTATATATATATATATATATATATATATATATGTATATATATATGTGTGTGTGTATGTGTGTGTGTGGTTGTGTGTGTGCGCGCGTGTGTGTGTTAAACAAAAAAGTACATATGTGCATTAAAATGACTAAACATATGTAGCTATGTTATTTACCTTTGTTTCATAAAAATTTTCATCCAAATCAAGATCAACATTCAGACTAAATAGTTGTGGTGATGTTTTGGCACCAGCATAACCCATATGTTGTAGTTCTGGATCTTTATCTGCATATTGTTGCTACAAATACAAATACTAGTTCAATAACCACTTAATACTTAAGTTCACTGAATATGTATATATTTTTTTTTCAAAATGATATGTAAATACAAACACACTAAAAATACATATTATTACAAAACAACAAACTCTTAAGTACATATTAATATACAAAACTTAGAACACACTATTTTATAGGTTATAATTTTTTCAATCAATCAAAAAATACATATTGTTATAACAACATTTTCAAAAAATACATATGTAGACTACATTTGATGTCTAGTGCATTTGTATTTTTTATTATAAAATGAACATTGCATATGTATTTTTGAGCTAAACCTCACAGCAAAACATAAAACTGCATAAAATACTAAAATTAATGATTAATTCTATTCAAAATTTGAAAGTTTCATTAACCTCATATGTATTTTGAAGTTAAATAAACACAGATTCTGAAGTATAACTGGGTGATTTTTTTTAATGAATGTTAAACTAACACTATATATACTCATATGTTTATTAACATAAAAAATAAAACAATCATAATAAAATAAAATTTCAAATTACTAGTAAATACGTAATTGATAGTTTAATATTTACCTTTGTAACATCAACAATATTATCCAAAGACTGAACAACATCAACACTGAAATGTTGTCCAGATTTCTCTAACCCACCATCATCAACATTTGGTTGTTCAGCTTGTTTATCTGCAAACTATTTCTGAAAAATATGTGTACAATTATATAACGAGTTATTTGACAAATGTGTTGTATTTGTGTAAGTCAATTAAGTAAGAATACATATTCAACTCAGTTAAGATTTTTAAAGAATATTGAAATAATAAAAATTTTACCTTGCTTTGTTCAAATGCTTTTATCATCAGATTGAATTTTTTTTCACTAATCTACGTATTCCTTTAAACTCTCGACGAATCTGTTTTCATACAAAATCAATAAACTAAAAAAAAATTAATGTAAACAAATAATTGACAAAAAACATACCTCATCGCGGAAAGCATCAAAAACTTTCATAGAGGTAACGACTTCTTTCTCTACAGAACTCTCTGACTTTGACATAGCTTCTTTCTTTGCAGGATTCTATAGCTTTGACTGTATCAAAAAAAAATAACCCTGGATGTTTGCTTCACTTTCTTTCTTTTTGATGGAGTTTCCTGTCGTGATTGAATTGGCTTGAAAACTGGTGTCTTTACTCTAGCAATCTTTACAGCACGAGGAACTGGTGTCCTCTATTGGACGGCCTCGTCAACAAAATTGTGAAACTTTTTTCTTAACAGTTTCTTCGCTACTATTGAAGATGAATCAACCTTTTGTTTTGTTTTTTGAAGGTTCATATCCGAATTACCATGCTAGTAGTGACCGAAGAACATGTTATTTAAGAATAATCTAGTATATAGTAATCTGAGATGACTATATTTTATTATGTATATGGTTGAAGGGAATATTTTGAAAAAAACAATTTTATGATAATGAATGATAATATATCTGATGTCATGGTAGATAAATTTAAGATACTTATTTTGTATGCACTTAGAGATATAGATATTGCAGATATAAGAAAAGTTATATTAGAAAAAGCATATGGAAAAAATTATACGGATAGAATAAATTATATACCACACATACCTAACTACTCTTATAAATATTTATTATGTTAAAACTACGTAGGATTTTTAAAGATACACAAAAAATACAGTTACTAGAAAAAAAGATAAAAATAAATATAGACAAATACATGGAAAATAAAAAATATATAAAATCTCTTAATAAAAATATGCAAAAACTACTAAGTCTAAAACAAATAGCTATAAAATATCAATTTTAAAAAAATAGCCCATTTAGACTACCTTAGAATTTTAGTCTTATATATACTTAAGGATATAGAAATAATAGATATTAAGAAAATGATATTAGAAGAAGTAATAAACTACGAAATAGAAATGATAAATGCCACAGCACAAATATACGAAGACATTTACCCAGAAGGATATTATTCAGACCAAGATTGTGGATGCTAGAATATATTAGAAAAACTAGAGAAAACCAAGATAATCTAAATAACGAAATTAATTACAGAAACCGAATTAGAAAAATAATGGAAGATCTAAAAGAAAAGCTAATATGGATAGAAAAAACCTTAGAAAATCTAGAAAAAAGTACATGTAACAGTTTATATAATATAAAAAACTCACTACGAGAAGAACAACACAAAATAATAAATGACATAGAAAATCTAGAATTAGATATACACTACAGTACAGAAAGAATAAATTATTATACAGAAATTTGTAACTCAGCAGTTACTACAGGATAAAATAATAAACTAAAAATTAATGAATACATCTTACAAAAAGAATAACTTATTAAAACAAAATCTAAGAAATAACCACACACAAAAAAGAATAGATTCATCAGTTATAATAAATCTATTTATCAACTTAGTTATCCGCACCCCCCTCCAAATGGTATCAGAGCTCAGTAGTTTAAAAGATACGGAAGTGATATACGAGTTAGAGTTAGTTAAAATAGCTATGTTGGAATTAGTTAAAATAGTTAAGTTAGATTTATATTTAGTTATTTATTAAATTAATTATGAGAAGACCATTTAAAAATAAAGAAGCTTTTAGAAAAATTAAAGAATCTTTAGTTAGTAATTATTCAGAATATATAAGTCTAAATAAAACAAAAGAAAATCCACAAAGATTAACCTATTTAATTACATTAATATCTAGTATTGAAGCAAAATTAATAATCCATTTAAAATCTAGAAGAATGAGACATATACCACCTAATTATGATAAAATTAGATTTAGATATCCACCAAAATATTATAAATATAATTCAAATGAATAAAGAGCAAAAATACAAAGAATTAAAACAATTTATCTCTGAAAAACGTAAAGAATTAAAAATAAGACAAGAAAGATTACATTATAATATATTTGCCGGAGTTAGTAAAAATTCAATAAATATACAAAAAGATGAAATATCAAAACTAGAATCCCAAATAGATAGTTTAGAATATATATACCAACACGAACTATACACAATAAAATGAATAAAGAAGAATTTATAATAGATGAAAAAATATATGAAAATCACGAAGGATCAAAAATAAAAATAGTATTTTCCAATTTAGGAAGAAGGTATAAGAAAATAGGAGAACATTTATATTTAATGTTAGAAAAAGAAGAATTAAAATTAGAAGATAAATTAACAGCAATGGTTAAAATAGAAAAAGAAAATGAAGATATAGATAGAAAAAAGGAAATAGAAAAAATTAAACAACAATCTACGGAAGAAATACGAAAAATAGAAGAAACTAAAAATAGTAGAATTGCTGAATTAGAAAAAGAATTACAAATGTTAAAAGATTTATACGAACAAAGACAAAAAGAAAAAGAAGAAATAGATAAAGAACAAAAATTAATAAATGAGATAAATCAATTTAAAGAGAAATTAGAAATAAATAATATAGAGGTAGAAGAAACGGATAATTATGATTTAGAAGATAGTGAAACATATACGGAAATATTAACAAATATAAAAGATTTAGAAATTAACGAAAAACAAGAAAGAATTAATGAAGAAAATTTGGAAAATAATAATACAGAAATAAATACTCTTGACAAAAAAGAAGATGAAAATCTAATACCCAAAACAACGGAAACAAGAAAACCTATATATTACAAAAATAAATTTAGAAGATATAATGATTATGACAAATGGATACCAAAACAAATAGTTAATAAAAATTATAACTTTTTAGATCTAGACTGTGTAATAGATACAGAAAAAATAATACAATAATGGATAGGATATATGACAAAACAATTATTAGATAATAATATAAACATAACAGATGCACCAGAATACACAGAAAAAACACTAATAGGATCAGTAAAATTATGGTTTTCAAATTTAACTGAAAATAGTAAAAAAGTATTAAGAGCTAATAAACCTATGGAAGGAGCAACATCAACAACAACTAAATTAACACCCATAGAATTATTGAAAAAACATGAAACAGCTATAAAAGATGAATTTGGTAGTATGACAACATTAGAAGAAGAACAAGATGAAGAAAAAGATACAAATAGGAATTTAATGATAAAATTAACAATATGTAATATGTGTTATATAGATGAATATACTTGCGCATTTAAAGAATATTATTATAAAGGAGCATATAGTATAGAAGAAAGTAAAGAAATAAGAAAATTATACTTTAATATATTACCCGAACCATTTAGTTCAAAAATAATAAAAAGTTGGGAAGAAGCAAAAATAGTAGATACATTAGGAGCTAGAATAAAATTTTTACAACAATGGTATAGAAAGCTATGTGAAAAATATAGAGAAGAATTAAAAATGGAAAAAACATTAATAAAAAATTTAGCATGTTGCAAAAATAAAATAGCACCTCAATTTGGATGCGAAGAAAGATATTATAAGAAAAGAAAAAGACATAAGAAATATAAGAAATATAAAAAATCAAAATATAAATATAAGAAACCAAGAAAAAGATATTATGTAAAAAATTACAAAAACAAAAGACCATATAGAAAGAAAAAATTTATAAAAGAATGTACATGTTATAATTGTGGAAAGTTAGGACATTTAGCTAGAGATTGTAAATTACCTAAAAATCCAAAAAATAAACAAATATCCGAAATAAAAATAGAAAATACAGAATATATGCAAATAGATTATATAGATTATGAATTAGAAAGTGAAGATAGTATATATGAAATTTCAAAAAACGACACAGATACTGAAATAGATAGTGAGATAGATGAATCAAATGACTGAAGAAGATATAAAAATAATAACAAAGGAAGAATATTTAAATGATGAAGGAACAGAACAAAAGATAATATTTGACAGTAATATATTTGATGAAATAAAAGGAAAAGAGTTAGATTTAAGTGTAGAAAAAATATTTAAAATACCAACAATAAAAAATATTTTTAGTAGGAAAAAAGATGAATATTATGTAGTATGTCAAAAAGAACATGTAATAGACTGTAGATATGCAAAAGGAAAAGCTAGTATACCACTAGTAACAAAAAGAATAATTAATAAAGAAATAAATGATATAAAAAGTAAAGGAGATCCAATAAAATATGTACACCTTGGAGGTACAGAAATATTAATAAAAGCATGTTTTAGAGAAGGAATGGATACACCAATAGAATTATATTTAGCAGATGATAGAATTATAAAACCTATAGAAAAAAGCATAATAACTGCCGTAAAAGGAAATTTAATATACCAAAAATTTAAATTTATAATAAGTGCAAATTATTCAGTAGCAGTAACAGATAGAAATATAGATAAATCATTAGTATTATATTGGAAGATATCAGGAATAGAATTAACCCCAGGAAGCAAAATATTTACAGCGAGATGTAAAAATTTATATGTATTAACAACAAAACATAAAATAACAGGGAAAAATAAGATTAACAAAATACAAATAGATAGCCCATTTGAACAAATTGTAAAAACAATAGATTATAATGACTATAGCTATAGAGACATAGATATAGAAGAAAATTTAGAAATAGTAAATGATAGAATAAGTACAACGAAAAGAATAGCTAATGAAAAACCAGAGTCATCAAGCTCATCAAAAAGAATGAGTTATGAAACAAATTCAATAAGTAATTTAAACCAATATTACATAACAGGAAAAATAAATGAAAAAGAACATTTAATACTATTAAACACAGGACAAGAAGAAAATTATATAGCAAAATATCTAGTAAAAAATGAAGAAATAAAAACTGATAATGATATATGCCCAGATCTACCAAGAAGTTTAATAAATAATAAAGATATAGCAGAAAAAGAAATAATAATAGGAGGAATTAGAAAAATAAAAATAGAATTTGAGGTAAAAGAAGAAATGCAAAAAACAGATATAATATTAGGAATAAAATGGTTAGAACAAGTAAAACCATATAATATAGAACATACACAATTAGCCATAACATATAATAGGGAAAGATTATTCTTAAGAAGAGCCTTAACATAAAATAAAAATATATGTATTAATGAAGATAGTAGTGGAAGGATATTACAGTAGATATTATACGCCTATGATAGATACAGGAGCAGAAGCTAATTTATGTAGATATAATTGCTTACCAGAAAGTAAATGGGATAAATTAAAAATACCAATAATAGTTAAAGGATTTAATAATGAAGGAAGCTTAATTACTTATAAAGCTAGGAATATAAAAGCACAAATATGGGATAAGATATTGACAATAGAAGAAATTTATAATTATGAACTAACATCAAAAGATATACTTTTAGGAATGCCATTTTTAGATAAACTATACCCACATATAATAACTAGAAACGATTGGTGGTTCACAACACCATGTAAACAAAAAGTAAGAGCAAAAAGAGTTAATAATAAAATAAGAAAGAAAACTGATTGGATAAAAGGAAGTGAAAAAATTACACAAAAGTTAGAAAATATAAAAAACGCTGAAGATACAATAGAATTAGTAGTATTCTCGATAAATAAAACAAAAATAACTATATTTTCAATAAATAAGATAGAAATAGTTAAGAAAAAACTAGAACAATTATATAGTGAAGATCCGTTAAAAGGATGGGAAAAACATAAAACTACCATAAAAATTGAATTAATAGATAAAAATAGTATAATAACCCAAAAACCATTAACATATAATTTTGATGATTTAAAAGAATTTAAAATGCATATAGATGAATTATTAGAAAAACAATATATACAAAAAAAGTAATAGTAAACATAATAGTCCAGCATTTATAGTAAATAAACATAGTGAACAAAAAAGAGGAAAAAGTAGAATGGTTATTGATTATAGAAATTTAAATGCAAAAACTATAACATATAATTATCCAATACCAAATAAGATATTAAAAATAAGACAAATCCAAGGATATAATTATTTTAGTAAATTCGATTGTAAATCAGGATTTTACCATCTAAAGTTAGAAGAAGAATCTAAAGAATTAACCGCATTTACGGTACCACAAGGATTTTACGAATGGAATGTACTACCATTTGGATATAAAAATGCACCAGGTAGATATCAACATTTTATGGATAATTATTTTAAACAATTACCTAATTGCATAGTATACATAGATGATATATTATTATATACAAAGACTAAAGAAGAACATATAAAATATTAGAACAATTTACAGATATAATAGAAAATTCAGGAATAAATCTAAGTGAAAAGAAAGCTGAAATTATGAAAAATCAGATAGAATTTTTAGGAATACAAATAGATAAAAGTGGAGTGAAAATGCAACAACATATAGTACAAAAAATAATAAATTCGAAAGAAGAATTAGATACAAAAAAGAAATTACAATCATTTTTAGGATTAGTAAACCAAGTAAGAGAATATATTCCAAAATTAGCAGAAAAACTAAAACCACTACAGAAAAAATTAAAAAAGGATATAGAATATAATTATAATGAAGAAGATAAAAAAGAAGTTCAAAAAATAAAATTACTTTGCAAGGAATTACCAAAACTACAATTTCCAGATGAAAATAGAAAATTTACATACATAGTAGAAGCAGATGCCAGTGAATATAGTTACGGAGGAGTACTTAAATATAGATATGGAGCAGAAAAAATAGAACACCATTGTAGATACTACTCAGGTACGTTCAACGAGACAGAAATAAAATGGGAGATAAATAGGAAAGAATTATGTTCATTATATAAATGTTTATTAGCATTTGAGCCATATATTGTATATAACAAATTTATTGTGCGAACAGATAATACACAGGTATGCTGGTGGCTAACAAAGAAAATACAAAATTCAGTTACAACAAAAGAGATTCGGAGACTAGTTTTAAATATATTAAATTTTACATTTATAATAGAAGTAATTAGTACTAACAAAAATGTTATTGCAGATTACATATCAAGACAAAGCTACACAAACTGAAATGATAGAAGAAAATATACATGAAAAGATACTCAACGCCCTGACTATGCTTTCATTGAAAGTAGACAGTATGAGTACTGAGATAGAAAAGCTAAAGCTAAAGACTAGTGAAGATAATCTGAAGTCTATAGCTATGAATCAGCTAACTCAGCAATGTGCAGAGCTATGTCGATCGGAAGACAATAAAATTCCAGAGCTAGAAGGAGATGTTGGGATACTCCATAAAACCCATAACATTTATCAATCTACTTCTGCAGGTACAAGCAAAGGAGTTAGAAAAAATATGAACTTAAATAAGCTATTTGACAAGCCATATACACCAAATATACCAAAAGACCCCATGTTTACACCCCCACAAGTTACCACATACCGAGATAGCCTAAACCAAGACAAAAAGACATACAACTACACAGCCCGCACATATATAGAAAATATCTACAACGTACAAACTTTCTTAAATAGCAACCCCAAAGCTACAAATATCCAAGAACCAGATACGAACTATATAACCCAGAAATTAACCGGATACAACAAGCTAATTGCCTTACCAAAAACTAAACCAAGCCTAGTAAAAACTTGCTACGAATATGGATTACTTAGTATCGTATATACCACAGATGGAACTGAGATATCTACTATACCCGAGATATATGAAGCATTTACCACATTTAAAAGAATAACCAAAGGTACTTTATTTTTTATAAAAATCTACACGGCTCCAGCAGAGATATTATTTGACGAAGTTAAGAAACCTATACAAGTTGTAAAAATAGGAATGACAAGAGATATGATTATACCGCAAGATATTGGTACACAGCCAGAGATACCCAGAATCGAGATACCAAAATTTTATGCGAATAAAAGAGTTATCGGACTATCTACGATTTTACAAGAACTAACAAATACATATTGTAATCAAAATCCTATATGGAGTTATTATTCAAGAAACCATGTATTGATATATTCAAATTCAAAAGAGCTACGAGAAACAGATATGGAAACAATTAGGCAATGGATTATGACGTTGCTTAAACCAGAGACAGAACCTATCGCCAGAGCAATTAAAGAAAAATTTATTTCAGAAGAATTATTGACCAGATATTGCAAAACTATTAACACAAATACCCAGACCACAGATGTTCAAAATGTAATGGAGGAGATAACGACGTCCCAGCAGTGCAGCTAGAATAAAAGAAGATAAGGACGACAGCTGGAAAGATAAGAACAGAGCAATAATGGAGATATAGCAGATATGACAAAATAGACGGAAGACTTATTTGCAGATATGGCAGATAGACGGAAGACTTATTTACAAAGTTGTTACGTAAAAGATAACATTAGCTTTGTAGCATTTATTGTAAAGTTAATGTAAAGTAGAAATTTCAAAGTCTTTAGATTAGGTTAGGTAAGAAAGACTTTTCAAGTCTTTTTAGTTTCTTTTTAGTTTTAAGTTTTTTTAAACGGATGTAAAGACTTTATGTACATTTCTCATTCTATAAATAGGAACTCAGGAAGCATTGCAGAGGCAAGCTTTCCTACATTCAGCAAAAATACTCTCTCCATTCCAATTCAAAAATATTTAGCCCAGTTAATTAAATATATACACCGCAATGGAAAAAGCTATGGAACAACAAACCTCAGAAATATCAAAGCTACCGGAACAGGTATATCTATTTACGATTATGAATAGCTAAATTCATAATTCCCGACAATCATGATATGATAAAATAAATTCATATTAGTTACTTTATAGTAGAATTATTCGAAAAATAATATGTTAAGAAGTTTATTAGCAAAGTGGAAACGGAGAAAAATCCCAAGGAACTATGCCATCCTAAAGGTGAAACCAATGAGGCAAGAAGCCGTGGCGGGGAGTAACCACAGTCGAGGCGCTGTTTAAGGGAGAATATCCGAATTACCATGCTAGTAGTGACCGAAGAACATGTTATTTAAGAATAATCTAGTATATAGTAATCTGAGATGACTATATTTTATTATGTATATGGTTGAAGGGAATATTTTGAAAAAAGCAATTTTATGATAATGAATGATAATATATCTGATGTCATGGTAGATAAATTTAAGATACTTATTTTGTATGCACTTAGAGATATAGATATTGCAGATATAAGAAAAGTTATATTAGAAAAAGCATATGGAAAAAATTATACGGATAGAATAAATTATATACCACACATACCTAACTACTCTTATAAATATTTATTATGTTAAAACTACGTAGGATTTTTAAAGATACACAAAAAATATAGTTACTAGAAAAAAAGATAAAAATAAATATAGACAAATACATGGAAAATAAAAAATATATAAAATCTCTTAATAAAAATATGCAAAAACTACTAAGTCTAAAACAAATAGCTATAAAATATCAATTTTAAAAAAATAGCCCATTTAGACTACCTTAGAATTTTAGTCTTATATATACTTAAGGATATAGAAATAATAGATATTAAGAAAATGATATTAGAAGAAGTAATAAACTACGAAATAGAAATGATAAATGCCACAACACAAATATACGAAGACATTTACCCAGAAGGATATTATTCAGACCAAGATTGTGGATGCTAGAATATATTAGAAAAACTAGAGAAAACCAAGATAATCTAAATAACGAAATTAATTACAGAAACCGAATTAGAAAAATAATGGAAGATCTAAAAGAAAAGCTAATATGGATAGAAAAAACCTTAGAAAATCTAGAAAAAAGTACATGTAACAGTTTATATAATATAAAAAACTCACTACGAGAAGAACAACACAAAATAATAAATGACATAGAAAATCTAGAATTAGATATACACTACAGTACAGAAAGAATAAGTTATTATACAGAAATTTGTAACTCAGCAGTTACTACAGGATAAAATAATAAACTAAAAATTAATGAATACATCTTACAAAAAGAATAACTTATTAAAACAAAATCTAAGAAATAACTACGCACAAAAAAGAATAGATTCATCAGTTATAATAAATCAATTTATCAGCTTAGTTATCCGCACCCCTCTCCAATCCGAATCAACCAAACGTTCATCTTCAAGTACAACTTTCTCTGGTATTTGAAACTTCTCCAATTCCATTAGAATTGACTCTATGTTCTTAAATACAATCTAGGAATATAGATAAAATGTGTTAAAGTAACTGTTAAGCAATAGAAAATACTAAAATGTATATATGTTGACTGTAAAATAAATATTAATATATATGTATTTATTAGCAACATACCTTGCTATCATCATTAAACATAGAATTCATAAAATACTCAAAACGTTATCGCGGTGAATTTGTCTTTTAATTTAATAATCGGAGAATTCGATTGTCAATCTTCGATGCTATCTTATGTGGGACATTAGAACAACACTCGTAAAGCCATACTTGTATAGACAATGGATGACCCTGCATAAAATAGAATTTTCCACCAACTTTCAACCTGTTATTCAAATTTTTCGCTAAATCCTCAAATGATAAAGTACCCCATGAAAAATTCTTATATATTCCACTGTCTATCAAATCAAAATAAAGTTTGGGTATAACCACAATGTCAACATTAGTTAAGACAAAAAATACAGAATTGCATACTTCTCAGCATCTTCATTGTTGTTCTCCCCCCAAACTTTGTCCGATAATGCTATAAATAGTTGTTTTTTTGTATAAATTTTATACCACTGAAATACTTCTCAACATGCTTATTTGGTATATCCTCGTCAAAAATAAATTCATCCCTATTAGCAACACAATTCAAATCAGTAATGATAGCAAACTCCCTAGGAGTAACATAAAGAGAAGTTTCCTTAGCTGGAAGACTATCGCAGAAGAAGAACTATCCTTTATCTCCAGCGACATAACACGTCTACACAACTGTGCTTGAACTACATAGTGCTTCTTCTTCATGAAATAATCAAAAATGATATTGTCACAAAACTTTTTATATTGTTCCTTGTTTAATACGGCGCGTATACTCCCATCAATGTCATTACTACTGTAAGAGCACATATGTGGTGCAAATCTGGAGAGTTTTCTAACAATGAATATTTCATCTCTCAGCACCTATATAAAGTAAAACTACAACTTCTTCAATTGTAAAAAAATTGAAAATCAATCACCTATGTATTTAACAAAAATAATACATATAACAATCATATGTATTTTGAATAGTAAAATAGATATGAAATCTGATGTGTAAGGATAAAAATATAAATTCTATTCTTTAATTTAATATGTATATTAACATAATCAAAATACAAATATTAAAATGAAATCAGCTCATTTCAATCCCTAAATACATATAAGCAGAATGTAAAGTACATATTAAAATTAGACCTTAATAAACACAACTAAATCAGTCAAAAAAATACATATATCATGCATATATATTTTGAACAGAACAAAAATACAACCAAACTGAAAATACATATCAAATATAATTAGAAAATACATATAGTCATTAACTCTTCATGTGTAGTTCATATAACAATATACCTAAAAATATACGTATTAACTCCTTGAAACAAACATATAACCCCCAAATTTGATAAGATCTATACTTAGAACAATAAGCGTATGTATATTGAATAGAACATAAATACAACCAAAACTGAAAAATACATATTAAATAAAATTAGAAATACATGTAGCCATTAACTCTTCATGTGTAGTTCATATAACAATATACCTAAACAATACATATTAACTGTTTGAAAAATACATATAACCCCCAACTTTGATAAGATCTTTACTTAGAACAATAAATACATAATAAAAAATATTTACAACAATAAAATACCTCATCTTCAGTATCTCTTTAGATTCCTCTGCAGAAGAGTTCTGAACATCATCATCATCATCCTTACTTACTTCTTTGATTTATTTGTCTTTTTTTTCTTCTCGTACTTTTTAAATTTTTGTTCTTTTGGAGAACCAGTTTTCTTCATCCTTTTATTTTTCAAGATTTCTATCATCTTCATCGGATCGTTGCGAAAATTGGACCTAATATCCTTCAAACTCAAAGATTTCTTGGACTATATAGGATTTGAAATAACTTTAACGACATCATCTTAGTTAAACCAAGATTAAAAGATGATACATAATCAGGCACCAAATTACTAGTTTGTATAACACTATTTGATCGTGTTTTTGCTGTGTGTTGATGAATATAAATTATTCATATAATTTCGTATATGAAAATTATATTTTTAAATAAAATATGAATTATTATATTCGATCCTCGCATATTTTCTGATGAATTCTACAGGAAAAAGAGTACAAGAAGAATACAAAAGAAGAAATAAAAGAATTCCACGGGTGTAATCACAAAAACTTCTCACAACCGTCAAGTGAAGGAATGAAATAAGTGAACATTTTGAGAAGAGTTATAAGTTGACCGTCACAACTACCACTTCAAAAGCTTCTCACACCCATCAAGTGAAGAAATGAACGTTTTGAGAAATGTTATAAGTTGACCGTCATGACGACCACTTCAAAGAATGCATTTGTTGGTTCAACATTATAATTTTATATAAATAGAGACATTTCTTTGATTATTAAGCATCCAATAATTAGCAAAAACAAAGTGTTGGTCTCTTGTAATAATTATTTCTTCAAGTCTTTTCCATATAGCTAGTTTCTTAAATTTAAGTTTTTTTTTCTTCTACTTACATAATGGAGTGATCTCTTTGTGTTGGGAGCGTTGAAGAAACTTGGTATAATACTATAATATCAAACTTATTTTAGTCGTTTCAAGACTTGATTTTATTTAAAAGTTAAATACTCCGTGTTGAAATACTTGTACTAGAAATTACCGTTACTTGATATTTTATATTATAGTTATAGTTATATTAAGTTGTGCTTCCCACAAGGAAGAAAACTAAATATACTATAAGTATGTTATAAAATATAAGTAATAATAATTTTTAGTCACTTGTTATTTCAAATCTTTGAAATTGCTTCTTTTGATCCTTATCCTCACGAAAGGATTATTTCAAACTATTTCTTGGATTTAAATAATCTCTATTTTAGTTGCTTCAATTTGTATCCTAACGGAGGGATTGATTCATATAAGATTGTTGATTTAAGGGGTCTTTATCTTATTTCTTTCAATCTGTATCCTCGTGGAGAGATTGTCTCAAGTAAGTTTATTGATTTAAAGATTACTTGCAAGGGGTCTTTATTCCTCATAAACACATAAATCAAGTTTAGAAAGTTATTCTACAATTTTGTAGAAATTACTAAAATAAGGATTATTATAATAAACATACCAAGTGAATTCAACAACCCCCAACTCCCTCTCCAAGATAATCTTCTAAACAATATTTCTTTACATTTTATTTTAAAACTTAAGAAATTACCCTCTTTTCATCATTTGATTCTCAAATAGTAGACAAAATACCATAAGTTTGTAGCATAGATTTTCCAATCTCTGTGGGACGATATCTTAAACTATACTAGAATTTGACAGAGTACGAAAAATAAAATATTATACAATTTGGACTCATCAAATTTTTGGCGCCGTTATCGGGATTGGCATACATCTACTTCAGACTAAGTGTTTTGATACTACTTTGAGAGCTTACTTTTCTTTTTATTATTATTCTCGCTAATCTCGTTCTCGTCTTACTTTATTTATATTTATTAAACTTATTTCTCTATTTTTTAAGTTTCACGTAGTTTATAACCCGCTCCTCTATAAAATATTTAGCCAGTTACGATCCAGAAATTGAAAGAATAATTCGTTGGCGTAGGAAAGAACAAACATCAACTTCTCAAGACTTTAGCAGAAAGGAACACCGATCGGATGATGACATTAATCAACCAAAAATTCCACCACCTGCTCTAGATGATCAGTTTGATGAAGTGGCTCCTAGACCCGCAAATAGAATTTTGAGGGATTATGCTAGACGATACCACTTCAACTGTGAATCTATTGTCCGCAGACCGCCAGTAACACCCAACAATTTTGAAATCAGGACAGGATTAATTCAAACTATTCAACAATCATGTACTTTATCTGGTGATCCAAGTGAAGATCCACATAGTAATTTGATGGATTTCTTAGAATTAGTTGAGACTGCTAAATACAATAGAGTTTCTCCTGAAGCAATTAAGTTAAAGCTATTTCCTTTTTCTTTAAAAGGAGATGCAAAAACTTGGTTGCGAAGTTTACCTCAAGGGTCTATTACCACATGGGATCAGATGACTCAGAAATTTTTAAATAAATATTTTTCTCCAGCTAAAACCACAAAGTTAAGACAAGAGATTTCTAATTTCTTACAGATTGAAACTGAATCAGTTTATCAGTCTTGGGAAAAATTAAAAGCAATTTTAAGAAAATGTCCACATCATGGCATACCTGAACATATGCAATTGTATATTTTTCTCATAGACTAAAGCCTTCTTCTAAAAATGTAATAGATGCAGCTGCAGGAGGCTCCATCATGGGTAAAACCACAGAGGAAGCACTGCAAATAATGAATGAAATCTCAGAAAATGCTATTCAATGGCCATCTGATGGCATCATCATCAAAAAGGCTACTACGGTAAATCAAGAAGATGCTTTAAATACACTAACACAACAGATTACTTCTTTGGCACAAAAGTTTGAATCTTTTCAGGTATATGCGCACTAGTCAGTTCAAGCCGAGGCTTGTGACATGTGTGGAGGAAATCATCTGAACCATGAATGTCAAGCAACAATTCAGAAGGATGAACATGTTAATGTCCTCGGATATAAGCCATACTCTTTTGGTAGCCCCTTGGCACAGAAACATCCAGGTTTTCAATGGAGCAATCCTAATGGTGCTGAAATCCTCAAAGCTTTCATAAACATTCAGTACAAGGTCAACCTGGATTTCAGAATCAAAATCGTGGAACATCAAATTTCAAATCATATCAACAAAAAACTTTCTATCAACAAAGACCCTCACAGGCCCATCCAAATATTGATGACGTATTGTATAAACGCATCAAAGATACTTATGAAAAATTCGAGAGTCAAAATAGAGCTTTTAAAAATCTAGAAACTCAATTAAGTCAGTTGGTAACTCTTGTGTCAGAAAAGATTCAAGGCCCCTTACCAAACAATACAGATAAAAATTTGAAAGAGCACCTTAAAGCCATCATTTTACGGTCAAGTAAGAATATTGATAAACCTTATGCAGATATTCAAGAAAAGGATCTGTCAAAGCAACAGGTAAGTAAATATAAAGATGTGGAAATACCCACAAAACTATCAAAAGAAAAAGAAAAAATAATTGAAGAGAAGAATAGTAAAGAAATGACTTCTACCCTTGTGACAATTTCTTTTCTTCAAAAAATGAAAAGAGAGAAGATTGACAAGTAATTTACTAATTTTTTGTATATTTTAAAGAAAATTCATATAAATATTCCTTTCGCTGACTCTCTTTTGTAGATGCCTTCATACGCCAAGTTCTTAAAAAATATTTTGTCAAGCAAAAGAAAATTAGAAGAAGCTTTTGTGGTAGTACTTACTGAAAAATGTAGTGCTATACTTGAAAATAAGCTACCATAAAAGTTCGGTAATCCAGGTAGTTTTACAATTCCATGCACTTTGGGAGGGGTATATTTTGAAAAAGCACTGTGTGATTCTGGAGCTTCAATAAATTTAATGTCATTTTCTATTTTTAGAAAATTAGATCTTGGCAAAATAAAAAACACAAGTGTTTCTCTTCAGTATGCAGATCAAAGTACTAAAAAATCTAAAGGAATAATTGAGAATATTCTTGTGAAAGTAGATAAATTTATTTTTCTTGTAGATTTTATAGTACCGAAAATGCAAGAATTTCTTGATGAATCAATAATTCTGGATAGACCATTTCTTGCGACGAGAAGAGCAATCACAGATGTCCATCAAACACAACTGATTTTGAGAGTAGATGAAAAAAGGATTATTTTTGATATGCAAAAAATGTTAAGATTTTCAGGAGATGAGATTTCACCTTCATGCTTTTCAATTGACATGATTGAAGATCTTGCAGATGAATTTCAAGATGACAAATTAACTCTAGATTTCATGGAAAGATGTTTGCTTAATTTTGACGCACCACAAGATGATGATCCACCCATCAGAAGCGAGAAAAATGATTATAAGGATGAGGAAATGCAATCAGAGGGAGTTCAACAAAAAATTGAACTCAAAATACTCCTTTCCCATTTAAAATATGCCTATCTTGAGCCTGAACTGTTTCCGATGATTATTTCATCTTCTTTGACTGCTATACAGGAACATAAATTGATTGAGGTACTACGAGCACATAGAGGAGCCATAGGATGGACGGTGGTAGATATTAAAGGAATTAATCCGACTATTTGTGCACACAAAATTCTCATGGAGGATAACTATAAACCAATAGTCCAGCCACAAAGGAGAATAAATCCTACGATGCAAGTAGTGGTAAAAAAGGAGATAATAAAACTTATAGAGGCAGGTATTATTTATCCTATTTATGATAGTCCATGGGTAAGTCTTGTTCAGGTAGTACCAAAAAAAGGAGGTATGACAGTCATGAAAATAAAAATAATGAGCTTATACCTACTAGAACGGTCACAGGATGAAGAGTTTGTATTGATTACAGATGTCTCAATGATGCCAACAACAAAGATCATTTTCCTTTACCATTTATTGATCAAATGTTAGAAAGGGTAACAGGATATGATTTTTACTATTTTCTTGATGGATATTCAGGTTATAACCAAATACCTATTGCACTCGAAGATCAGGATAAGACAACTTTCACATGCCCTCGTGGAACATATACCTATAGGAGAATGCCATTTGGTTTTTGTAATGCACCTGCCATATTTCAGCGGTGTATGTTAGTAATTTTCTCAGACATGACCGAAAAATTCCTAGAGATTTTTATGGATGACTTTACACTTTTTGGACGACAGTATGGAGTACTGACCACACCGAGGGACAGGCCCTGAAGCGAAGGACGGGAACGAGCGGAATCAATATGTTCCAATTTTTGGCCTTGCACCGACCATCCAATGGACCATGGACTAAACGGCCACTGCCTGAAAGAACTATGTCCAGGGGACTGCCGCCCCCCCCCCCCCCAAGGTACATCTCGCGCCTATGGGCCGCTATAATTATCCAAAAAGACACTCGAAACTGGAAGGATAAACAAACCCACCCGGTGGACTGCCGAGCTACAAGTCCTACGACACAGGAGCGGGATTCTCTAAAAAGCCAAGGTCGTGGGTGGCCAAGAGGGCCCACTTGGAGACTTGGGATCTCAGTAGGAAATGCGAAGGTTGCAACAAGCCGGCCGGCCAAAGAGAATCAACTAGTTTAGTTCTGATCTGAGTAGGCTCATAATAGGGAATACCCTAACCCTGGGAACCGGGGCCTGGCCATCCTTCGTTTGCGATTGACGTTTCGACTTTGTTCGTCGATAGCTGAATGTTTCGATCTGGTTTGATTCATGATCACATCTGCAAACCTTATCCCGTGGGCTTTAGCGGACGCTTTTCATTCTTCACCCGGTCCTTAGTAGCCTTTCCAAAGTCAACCTAACCTCTTACCTTTGGAAAGGCGTTAAATAGGCCTTCGCCCTTACGCCTTTCTATATAATAGAAGAAAAAATCATTTGAAGATTGTCTTTAGCACTTGACCTTAGTCTTAAGAGATGTAAGGAGACAAACTTGATCCTTAATTGGGAAAATATCATTTTATGGTTACAGAAGGAATTGTTTTAGGACATAAAATCACTGCTAAAGGGATAGAAGTTGATAAGGCTAAAATTGATATTATAGCAGGATTACCCCCTCCCACAACTGTTAAAGGCATTAGAAGTTTTCTAGGACATGCAGGTTTTTACAAACGGTTCATTAAAGACTTTTCAGAAATCTCAAAACCTCTGACTAACCTTCTAATGAAAGATGCTACGTGATAACGCTCAATCTACAGCTCTTGTGAGTGTAAAGCGGTCGTTAGCAAATATAGAACCCAACCTGGGTTGGGTGTCGATCCCACAGGGAATAGCTTGGCCAACAAGTAAGCGAAATTATTAGACTTTTGATGCAAGTCTCGTAAGAATGGGGGGATTGTAATAAGTAACCAAATTAATAAAGTAAAAACTGAAAATAGCAAAGTAAAAAGAGGAATTGTTACGTGAGTTGTAAACAATGAGAATTGAGGCGTTGGGGTTATGTCCACCTTCAGAGGTATACGTCTCTATTGGCTATGAGTGTGTAGAGTCTTGACATGCAATTGCTTATAGAGAATTGTAGTCGATGGTAAATCCAAGCGTCTCTCGACCTAAACAAGGACTATTTCACTTTAACTCTCTCGAGCTTAAAGCGTGTCTAACGGTACGAATTCTCCAAGAGGTTAGTCCAGTTACGGCACTAGCTTTTTAATAGGAAAGGGTGTCCTACTACCTTGACATTATCTCTTTTCCAGACAAATAACCTTTCTCTCGAACAAGTTAAATGTTAGACTGGCGTTATTCTTGCGTTTGCAACCGCAAAGAATGTAGATTAAGATGAAGAGCGTAATGATATAAGCAATATACGTGTCTTGAACTCACAAACTCACAGCAATAGATAGTAACTCATTCGGCTTCCATAACCCCAACTAAGAGGTTTAGTTACCCATGAATGCGAAGGATATCACGTTTTACATGGTGGATGGCGTGTGAAAGAGGTGTTAGGCGTGTGGTTTTGGTGATTCCGTAGCGAGTAACGATTCTCTTGTTGTGGAATTTAAGGATAGAAGAGTAGAAGAAGAAAAATAGAATTAATGGAAAGATTAGAAGAATTGTAATTGAGAAGTAGAATGTCTGAATGAATAAAAATCTCTAACATGATAGGGTATTTATAATACTCCTATCCTACTCCTACTAAGCTAATGAAATAAATAACCAAATCCTAATATATTAATGAAATCCTTGACCCAAATGTACTAGGGTAAGGTTACAATATCATAATCCAAATAGAATAGTAAAACACATAACCTAATTGCACTAGGTTAATGTATCTTGGTAAAAATCCAGCTTTGTGTCTGTAAGTCCCCAAAGTCTTCAGAAATGCTGTTTTAGCCCGGGACAGATTTTCCATGCAGCAGATTTGGTCCTTTAGGCGTCCAGCTCCTTTCCATCTCGTTCGTGAGCTTTCTTTTGCGTCAAGTAAGCCATAAAATGCTGTATTTTGCATCATTTATACCTGAAACTTTACTAATCATGTTTGTTAGCTCATTTATATGAAAAAGGACTAAAAGTGCATGAAATAGATAATTAGTTCTCAAAACTAGGCTAAAATATGGGCAAAATATATTGATATAGGCGCGTAAATTCGCCTATCATCATTACGTTTGAATTTTCAAGTGATTGTTTAAAGGCTTTTGAAACACTCAAGAATAAGATTTTTCATCCCATTTATTATGCTAGTAGGACTTTGAATAAGGCTCATCAGGAATATGAAACAACAAAAAAAGAACTATTAGCAGTAGTATTTACATTTGATAAGTTTCGTTCTTATTTAATAGGAGCCAAGGTTATTGTTTTCACTGACCATGCAACTTTAAAATACCTCTTTGCAAAGAAAGATGCTCGACCTTGATTATTAAGATGGATTTTACTTCTGCAGGAATTTGACCTTGAAATTAAAGACAAAAAAGGAACAGAAAATCAAGTAGCTGATCATTTGTCTAGATTAGAGAAATCCCTTCTGAAGCTTACAGAAATAAAGGAAGAATTTTATGATGAACACATTTACTCAGTTGTAGCTCAGCCACCCTGGTTTGCGGATATTGCAAATTACTTGGCTTGAAAATGGATACCCCATGATCTTACTTACCAACAGAAAAAATGCTTATATCTGATGTTAAATATTATATGTGGGATGAACCTTACTTGTTTAAAAATTATGCAGATTCTATCATCAGACGATATGTAACTAAGGAGGATATGGATAACATACTTTATCACTGTCATGGTGGAGCAATTGGAGGACATTATGTAGCCAATCGAACCGCCTTCAAAATTTTGGAAGCTGGATTTTTCTGGCCTACAATTTTTAAGGACGCTCAAACATATGTCGTAAAGTGTGATCAATGTAAGAGAACATGTAATATCACAAAGAGAGATGAGATGCCATTACAATCAATACAGGTATGTGAAATTTTTTATATTTGGGGAATAGATTTTATGGGTCCTTTTCCTTCTTCTCACTCTTATACATACATTCTCGTGGCAGTGAATTATGTATCAAGGTGGATAGAAGAAATTCCCACACAAAAAAATGATGCTCGTACAGTGTGTAATTTTCTTAAAAAAATATTTTTACTAGATTTGGCACACCACGAGTCATCATTAGCGATCAAGGGACTCATTTCATTAATAAACAATTTTCATCTTTTCTATCGAAATATGGTGTGACTCACAAAATAGGAACACCATATCATGCTCAAACTCAAGGACAAGTAGAAGTTACAAATCGTGAAATAAAAAGAATACTAGAAAAGACGGTTGGAATTTCAAGAAAAGATTGGGTCTTAAAATTAGATGATGCTCTATGGGCATATCAAACGGCCTTTAAACACCAATTGGCACATCTCTATATAAATCAGTCTTTGAAAAAGCTAGTCATTTACCTGTTGAATTAGAGCACAAAGCTTTTTGGGATGTTGAAAATATTGAATTTTGGATTAACCTCTGCTGAAAAAAAATAGATTTCTCCAAGTCAATGAATTAGAAGAACTGAGGTTAGAAGCCTATGAAAATACCCGAATTTTTAAAGAAAAAACAAAAAAATGACATGACAATTTGATTAAACCCAATAGTTTTAAGATTGGAGATTTGGTACTTCTTTACAGTAGCAGACTTAGATTATTTTCTGGAAAACTGAAATCTAGATGGAGAGGTCCCTATTGTGTTACAAATATCACTTCTTATAGAGCTATTGAAATTCAATATATCAAAGGCGGGGATAAGTTTAAGATAAATGGTCATAGGCTAAAATTATATCTTGAAGGATAGTTTGATGAACAACCGTCAGTGACACTGATTTAATAATAAATCGAGCAATGAATAAGTCGAGCTGATGACATTAAACTCAGAACTACTATTTCTGCTCATAGCCATTGAGGGTGAAACAGTGGAGCCTCATAAGTCCAGTATAAATTCATGTCAATTAATTGCTTAATCAATTGACTTGGTTAATATCCAGGTTATTGTACAACCAGAACATGTCATGAAGGCCTCTACAAAAACAGAGTCACCTACACAAGAGTAATTCCATGGTGATCGGTATGCCTAAGTAATTGGTTGATTAACCAATTAATTATGCATGATAATTATTGGCTCAGGTAATTTTTTGGTTTATATTAAACCAAGTACAAATAATTATTTGTTTCTAGTACTATAGATATAAACTTGTATCTATCCAAAATATATGTTCACTATACATACTTGAGATTGATCTTCAACAACATTCTAAGACTTTTTATCTTCCAAATTTTCATCAAGAGATTCTTCTTCACGATTTTTCGAAGAAAATTTGACGATGCTTTCTCTCTGGTATGCATTTAGACTCGGTAGCATCTCATCTGAAATTATCAATTGCGAATCGGACAAAATCGTTTCATCCATTTTTTCATCGCTGGTCTACAAAAAATGACAGAGAAAAGATAATTATCCCCTGATTATTACATCACATATAGCCAAAATTAAATTCATTATACATACTTGACAATCATGTTGATCAACCTTCTAAGAATGTAAGTAATCCAAATTTATACTTTGAAGAAGCTCATCAGGGATTAATTCTTGAGAATCAATTTCAACATATATTTTTTCTGAATTCTAATCAATGCACCCCTTGAAAACAAGTAAAAAAATTTAAAACAACATAAAATAAAATTACAATTGTATATATATATAAATGTGTGTGTGTGTGTTAAACAAAAAAATACATATGTGCATTAAAATGACTAAACATATGTAACTCTGTTATTTACCTTTGTTTCATAAAAATTCTCATTCAAATCATGATCAACATTCAGACTAAATAGTTGTGGTGATGTTTTGGCACCAGCATAACCCATATGTTGCAGTTCTGGATCTTTATCTGCATATTGTTGCTACAAATACAAATACTAGTTCAATAACCACTTAATACTTAAGTTCACTGAATATGTATATTTTTTTCCCAAAATGAATATGTAAATACAAACACACTAAAAATACATATTATTACAAAACAACAAACTCTTAAGTACATATTAATATAGAAAACTTAGAACACACTATTTTATAGTTTATAATTTTTTCAATCAATCAAAAAATACATATTGTTATAACAACATTTTCAAAAAATACATATGTAAACTACATATGATGTATAATGCATTCGTATTTTTTATTATAAAATGAACACTGCATATGTATTTTTACTCTAAACATCACAGCAAAACATAAAACTGCATAAAATACAAAAATTAATGTTTAACTCTATTCAAAATTTGAAAGTTTCATCAACCTCATATGTATTTTGAAGTTAAATAAACATAGATTCTGAAGTTTAACTAGATGATTTATTTTAATGAATGTTAAACTAACGTTGTATATACTTATATGTATATTAACATAAAAAATAAAACAATCATAATAAAATAACATTACAAATTACTAGTAAATACGTAATTGAAAGTTTAATATTTACCTTTGTAATGTCAACAATATTATCCGAAGACTGAACAACATCAATACTGAAGTGTTGTCCAGATTTCTCTAACCCACCATCATCAACATTTGATTGTTCAGCTTGTTTATCTGCAGACTGTTCCTGAAAAATGTGTACAATTATATAACGAGTTATTTGACAAATGTGATGTATTTGTATAAGTCAATCAATTAAGAATACATATTAAACTCAGATAAGTTTTTTAAAGAATATTGAAATAATAAAAATTTTATCTTGCTTTGTTCAAATGCTTTTATCATCAGATTGAATTTTTTTCACTAGTCTACGAATTCCTTTAAACTCTCGATGAATCTATTTTCATACAAAATCAATAAACAAAAAAAAAAATTTAATGTAAACAAATAATTGACAAAAAACATACCTCATCGCGGAAAGCATCAAAAACTTTCTTAGAGGTAATGGCTTCTTCCTCTACAGAACTCTCTGGCTTTGACACAGTTTCTTTCTTTGCAAGATTCTGTAGCTTTGACTGTACCGATAAAAATAATCCTGGATATTTGCTTCACCTTCTTCTTTTTTAACGAATTTACCTATCGTGATTGAATTGACTTAAAAATTGGTGTCTTCACTCTAGCAATCTTTACAGCACGAGGAACTGGTGTCCTCTTTTGGACAGCCTCGTTAATAAAATTGTGAGACTTTTTCCTTAGCAGTTTCTTCACTGCTATTGAAGATGAATCAACCTTTTTTTTTTTGAAGGTTCACTAATCTGTTTTGGTGATGGATCCTGAAAATCATCATCCAAATCAACCAAACGTTCATCTTCAAGTACAACCTTCTCTGGTATTTGAAACTTCTCTGATTCCATTAGAGTTGACTCTATGTTCTTAAATACAATCTAGGAATATAAATAAAATGTGTTAAAGTAACTGTTAAGCAATAGAAAATACTAAAATGTATATATGTTGACTGTAAAATACTTATTAATATATATATATATATATATATATATGTATGTATTTACTAGCAACATACCTTGCTATCATTATTAAACATAGAATTCATCAAGTACTCAAAACGTTATCGCGGTGCATTTGTCTTCCAATTTAATAATCGGAGAATTCGATTATCAATCTTCGATGCAATCTTACATGGGACATTAGAACAACACTCGTAATGCGATACTTGAATAGCCAATGGCAGACCCTGTATCAAATAGAATTTTCCACCAACTTTCAACCTGTTATTCAAACTTCTCGCTAATTCCTCAAATTATATAAAGTACCTCATGAAAATTCCTTATATATTCCACTGTCTATCAAATCAAAATGAAGTATGGGTATAACCACAATGTCAACATTAAATAAGACAAAAAATACAGCATTGCATACTTCTCAGCATCTTCATTGTTGTTCTCCCCCCAAACTTTGTCCGAAAATGCTATAAATAGTTGTCTTTTTTGTATAAATTTTATACCATTGAAATACTTCTCAACAAACCTGTTTGGTATATCCTCATCCAAAATAAATTCATCCCTATTAGAAACACAATTCAAATCAGTAACGATAGCAAACTCCCTAGGTTTAAAATGAAGAGAAGTTTCATTAGCTTGTTGACTATCACAGAAGAAGAACTATCCTTTATCTCCAGCGACATAACACATCTGCACAACTGTGCTTGAACTACACAATGCTTCTTCTTCATGAAATAATCAAAAATGATATTGTCACAAAACTTTTTATACTGTTCCTTGTTTTATACGGCCCGTATACTCCCATCAATATCGTTATTACTGTAAGAGCACATATGCGGTGCAAATCTGTAGAGTTTTCTTACAATAAATATTCCATCTCTTAGCACCTATACAAAGTAAAACTACAACTTCTTCACTAGTAAAAAAATTGAAAAACAATCACCTATGTATTTTACAAAAATAATACATATAACAATCATATGTATTTTGAACAGTAAAATAGATATGAAATCTGATGTGTAAGGATAAAAATATAAATTCTATTCTTTAACTTAATATGTATATTAAACATAACCAAAATACAAATATTAAAAAGAAATCAGCTCATTTCAATCCCTAAATACATATAAGCAGAACGTAAAGTACATATTAAAACTAGACCTTAATAAACACAACTAAATCAGTCAAAAAAATACATATAACATGCATATGTATTTTGAACAGAACAAAAATACAACCAAACTGAAAATACATATCAAATATAATTAGAAAATACATATAGTCATTAACTCTTCATGTGTAGTTCATATAACAATATACCTAAAAATATACGTATTAACTTCTTGAAAAAAACATATAACCCCCAACTTTGATAAGATCTATACTTAGAACAATATGCATATGTATATTGAACAGAACATAAATACAATCAAAACTGAAAAATACATATTAAATAAAATTAGAAATACATGTAGCCATTAACTCTTCATGTGTAGTTCATATAACAATATACCTAAACAATACATATTAACTGTTTGAAAAATACATATAACCCCCAACTTTGATAAGATCTTTACTTAGAACAATAAATACATAATAAAAAATATTTTCAACAATAAAATACCTCATCTTCAATATCTTCTTTAGATTCCTCTGCAGAAGAGTTTTGAACATCATCATCATCATCATCATCCTTACTTACTTCTTTGATTTATTTGACTTTTCTTTTCTTCTCGTATTTTTTTAATTTTTGTTCTTTTGGAGAATCAGTTTTCTTCATCCTTTTATTTTTCAAAATTTCTGTCATCTTCATCGGGTCGTTGCGAAACTTGGCCCTAATCTCCTTCGAACTCAAAGATTTCTTGGACTGTATAGGATTTGAAACAACTTTAACTACATCATCTTGAGTTAAGCCAAGATTAAAAGATGATACATAATCAGGCACCAAATTACTAGTTTGTATAACACTATTTGATCGTGTTTTTGCTGTGTGTTGATGAATATAAATTATTCATATAATTTAGTATATAAAAATTATATTTTTAAATAAAATATGAATAATTATATTCGATACTCGCATATTTTCTGATGAATTCTACAGGAAAAATAGTACAAGAAGAATACAAAAGAAGAAATAAAAGAATTCCACGGGTGTAATCACAAAAACTTCTCACAACCGTCAAGTAAAGGAATGAAATAAGTGAACATTTTGAGAAGAGTTATAAGTTGACCATCACAACCACCACTTCAAAAGCTTCTCACACTCGTCAAGTGAAGAAATGAACGTTTTGAGAAGAGTTATAAGTTGACCGTCATGACGACCACTTCAAAGAATGCATTCGTTGGTTCAACATTATAATTTTCTATAAATAGAGGCATTTCTTTGATTATTAAGCATCCAATAATTAGCAAAAACAAAGTGTTGGTCTCTTGTAATAATTATTTCTTCAAGTCTATTCCATATATCTAGTTTCTTAAATTTAAGTTTTTTTTCTTCTACTTACATAATGGCGTGATCTCTTTGTGTTGGGAGCGTAGAAGAAACTTGGTATAATACTATAATATCAAACTTATTTTAGTTGTTTCAAGACTTGATTTTATTTAAAATTTAAATACTCCGTGTTGAAATACTTGTACTAGAAATTAGCGTTACTTGATATTTTATATTATAGTTATAGTTATATTAAGTTGTGTTTCCCACAAGGAAGAAAACTAAATATACTATAAGTATTTTATAAAATACAGTAATAATAATTTTTAATCACTTGTTATTTCAAATCTTTGAAATTGCTTCTTGTGATCCTTATCCTTACGGAAGGATTATTTCGAACTATTTCTTGGATTTAAATAATCTCTATCTTAGTTGTTTCAATTCGTATCCTCGCGGAGGGATTGATTCAAATAAGATTGTTGATTTGAGAGGTCTTTATCTTATTTCTTTCAATCTGTATCCTCACGGAGAGATTGTCTCAAGTAAATTTATTGATTTAAAGATTACTCGCAAGGGGTCTTTATTCCTCATAAACACATAAATCAAGTTTAGAAAGTTATTCTACAATTTTGTAGAAATTACTAAAATAAGGATTATTATAATAAACATACCAAGTGAATTCAACAACCCCCAACTCCCTCTCCAAGATAATCTTCTAAACAATATTTCTTTACATTTTATTTTAAAACTTAAGAAATTACCCTCTTTTCATCAATTTGATTCTCAAATAGTAGACAAAATACCATAAGTTTGTAGCATAGATTTTTCAATCTTTGTGGGACGATATCTTAAACTATACTAGAATTTGAAAGAGTACGAGAAACAAAATATTATACAATTTGGACTCGTCATGTATTCAGCCATTATATCATACAAACCTTAAAATCGAATTTGCTATATATTACAGTATATAAAAAAAAGAAATCGCTAACATGCAGTAACTGAATAAAATAGTTACCTGAAATAGAGCAACACAATCCTTATCAGATCTTGATAGAATGGAATGAAAGAGAAAAAATTGAAACCGAAAATCACTGATAATGGCATAAAAAAGGGAAAAAAAAATTTTAAATTAAGGAGAGAGATGAAGAAAGTGTGAAAAGGGAGAAAGAATGCATGAAAAGAGGAAAAAAAAACACGATAACTTCTCTTAGGGTGAAAAGGGGCAAAATAATGCTATTAATGCTACACAATGTAATTTTAAATAAGTGTTACTATTTTTTGTAATTTAATAGGTAGATATGCTACTCTATGTAATTTTTCCTAAAATATAAAGCTAATTGACTCATATGCTCTCTCGATGCCCACACTATTATCCAAATACAGTATTACTTATTATTTTCTCGAAAAATATCATTGTTTCAAGCAATTCTCCAATCACGTACTTACTTTTCTAGAATGATCAAATTGTGGATCTTAAAATTTGATCTTCGAAATATAGGTGCCAAAAGAGTGAAACCAATTTAGCTTGTATCATATCCTATGTTTCTACAAGAAACTATTTTCACGACTTAAACTCATAAGTGTTTAGTTACGTCATAAAAATAAAATTAGTATTATAAAAAAAAAAAGTGCATTTAAATACTGTTGCTGACCGTGTCACGAAAAAGTAAGGTATAACAGTAAAAGGTGCATCTAAAATAAGCCTCCGTTCACCAACTAGCTCGCTGTGGCCTCTATTTATGGCCACATGCCCTCCACTTTCTACCGCACCTTCTACCCCGTCACCGTCACAACCACCGCAGCCGCCACCGCAGTAATCAGATTTCCGGTGTCGGCGCCGTCACACATCTACCATTCCCGCCGCCGGAGGAGAAGGATCTCAACTCCGGCGCCGGCATCCCTGAAGGTTTCAGTGAGGAATACTTGTAGCAGTGGTATGGGATATACACATGGTAATTGTAAGGAGGATCATCATCGGGAGAAGACGCCGCCGTCGCCGCCATTGAGGCCGTTATCGAAGTCTGCTAAGCTGCTTACATTGCCTACAATTTTGACAATCGGACGTGTATCTGCTATTCCCATTCTCGTTAGCAGTAAGTTCGAAAAAATATTGAGTTAGAATGATCAAAACACACACTTAAATGTGTGATTTTCGTACTTAAACTATTAAATGTGCGAGTTAATGGTAAAAAGTACACCTAAACTATATTGGATTTCCTATTTTAATACCAAAACTGAGTGTGAGTTTTCTTACCTATTTATCAAAGAACACCTCAGCTATCAATTATTCACTTTTTCTATCTGAAAAATTGATCGTTTACATGTGTTTTGATAAATAGTTGGTGATAATTGAGCTAAAAAAATTAGGACGGTGATATTGCGAGCAATTAATAGTTGAAGTGTGTTTTTGATAAATAGTTAGTGATGGATTATGTAGAAAACTACGATTGTGATATTTCTGGTAGGAAAAGTGAATAATTGATACTAGTTGAGGTGTGCTTTGATAAAGAAATGATGAAGTTCATGTAGGAAACTATGATGGTGATGTTTCAGGTAGGATCGTTGAGGTGTGTTTTGGTAAATAGGTGATGATAGTTTAGGTAGAAAACTATAATGGTGATATATTAGGTAGGAAAAGTGAAGAATTGATATTTGATCTGTGTTTTAATAAATAATTGGTGATAATTCAGCTTAAAAAAGCTAGGATGGTGATATTATGAGCAATTAATAGTTGGTGTGTTTTTTGATAAATAGTTAATGATAGTTTATTTAGAAACATGCTATTGTGATATTTCTGGTAGGAAAAGTGAATAATTGATAGCTGAGGTGTGCGTTGTAAATGATTGATGAAGTTCATGTAGGAAACTATGACGGTGATATTTCAGGTAGGATCGTTGAGGTGTGTTTTGTAAATAGGTGATGATATTTTAGGTAGAAAACTATAATGGTGATATTTTAGGTAGAAAAAGTGAAGAATTGATATTTGATATGTGTTTTGATAAATAGTTACTTGATAGTTTAGGTGGAAAACTTACACGCATTATAGTTTAGGTATAAATCTCATAGGATTGGGAAGGTTTAGGTGTGCTATTTTAACTTTTCACTCAAAACAATTGTTTTGTTTAACCCTAGCTTATTGAGACTGTGCAATTTGGTAAATGTAGTTGTGATATCTGAAATTGTTGTTCAATTGAAGTAGATTTTCTCACTTTTAGTGAGTTTTAATGTTCTTAAGTTGATTAGTAGAAGCATTAAGACCGACTCTTCAAGGAAACATGCATTCGTCTTGCATTAAAGTTACTCCATTTGAGCACCCAGGGGTGTGGCCTAGTGATCAATGAAGTGGATTAGAACCATGAGGTCTCAGGTTCAAATCCCCGCATAGGTAAAAAGACTAATTGATTTCTTTCTATTTGTCCTAGCCTTGGTGGACAAAGTCACTACCTGATACCTGCTGCTGGTGCGAGGTGTCGGGTATCCCGTGGAATTGCGCAAGCTAGGCCAAACGCTATGGTTATATAATAAAAAGTTACTCCATTTGACTTATCCAAAGAAAAAGTTACTCAATTTGGTGTGAGATGATCGGTGTAATGAATGGAAGAGGAGAAAGCCACTGATTTCTTGCCAAAATTCCGTTCACTAAGAAAAAACTAGTCCTTATATCATTCTGCAATGAAACAATGGTTAGGGAGCTGGGATTAGTGAAGAAGACGTCTTTTTGATTTTCCTTCTGCTTATTGAACTGCTAACTTGAGGAACATGGTGCATACTTATTAGAGACAAGAGACAGATGATACATTCTGAGGAAATTGTTCTGTATCCTGATCTAAAAGTTGTATAGAACCTCTGAATATTTGAAGAGAGTAAGAGTTTCAGACATCTAACCATTCAACATAGTTGTCTTGTTATGGCTTTTATGTTAAGCTTTTATGTGAGTGGAGTATGAGTTTCCTAATCTCTTTTATTTCATAATCACAGAAATTCTTGGATTTTAGTTTCACTTATTACTCTTTACACATCCGTAAAGACAAGATCAGAATGAGACCATAAGTTCATTAGAATTTCAAAACATTCTTTGTTTTTTTTTGGTCTGACACCATAATTTGTTTTCAGATGATACTATGTAAAATAAAACTGATTTTGTAGCCTTTTCAATATAGCATTCTATGTTGATAGCTGGTGGGGACCAAACGCTACAACAGGTATATTTATTGCCGCAGCAATAACTGATTGGCTTGATGGATACCTTGCTCGCAAGGTACATGCTTCTGTTGATTAATAGAATCATCTCTTCTTGATTTATAATTCCTTATACCTCAACTTACAAAGTTGGATGGTTTGACACGTCCAGATGAATTTAGGAACTGCCTTTGGTGCATTTTTAGATCCAGTGGCTGATAAGGTATTTTCACTTTATTCTTAGTTTATATGGATATTGCCTGGAATTTTGGCCAGGTTGCTAGCTAAGTTGCTTCCATTATCCATAATGTTAGACACAAATTGCTTGTAAGGAAGGAGCAGACATTTTGATACAAATCTTCTTGACTTCAACAGCTAATGGTTGCTGCAACCTTGATCTTGTTGTGCACCAGACCTTTGGCGGCTAGTGTGTTTGGACAATTACCGTGGCTACTAACTGTACCTTCAATTGCTATAATTGGCAGGGAGGTGAGTGATTATCTGTGCTTCCGTTCATTGTTGCATTTCCTTTCACATGGTATTTTTTTTCTTCAGGAAAAAAACATTTTTGATATTAATAGTCAGGAGATCTTGAACTTACATGACTACATTAGCGTAATTCTCTCTTGTAGGAGTGTTAACACCATAATGGACTTGCATTTTTCATTTTCGACATGGTTTTAATTGTTGCAATATACCAGAGAAACATTTTTGGATAATGAGTTTATGAAAGAGTTTTTAAATCCTCCAGAAGGTCTCACTATGTTAATTTTTAAGGTACACTGGCCTTTAGGGAAATAGAAGATGTTAGATGGGTCATGAGAACTGTAAGCATTGATCTGAAGACGTTTGATCCTTTTAGCATTCTATACACCCTATCTGTAATTCTGTATCCAATTATGCTGCATGGAAGCACGTCCCTTGATGGTCATTAGCTCATTGGTTGCTGCACATTACAGTTTTGTTTACTTATTTTTTTCTGGTGAGTGGGTGGGTGGGGGTGGAGTGGGGGTGGGGGGGATGGGGTAGAGTCGCAGGGGCCTGGAAGAACAAGAGGCAGCTTAGATAAAAAGTTCAAGGCATACACTAATTGGATCCATTATACGAGTTAAATTTTGATAGCAATTTGCGCTTGTAGCATAGTAGTAAGAAAATACAAAATCCATGTTAATAAGGGAAAGGAAAATGACGTTTATCATGAGGTAAATTGTGTTAAGCAGTTAATAGCTTTTGGAATTTAGTGAAGTAACATCTTATTCTCACATGTAGATTTGCCAAATAAAACTTTTAGTTGTTCAAAACATAATATCTTTGCGATAGTTTCCCACATAGTTTGGGATCACAATTCAGTTTTTTCTTTAAAAGAGTTCACTGAGCTATCATATCCTTCTTCCGAAATGAAATTAGTTAGAACTGTTCCTCTTCATTTGTGTAAAGTAAACTATCAAATATGTCCCCGCCTACGGGACAACACTGGATTTTTGTTGTTGTTTTAAACTATCAAGTATGGATATCTCAAGTAATGCCATGAGTTATAAGCCTTCTGAAACACACAAGCACCTATTGACTTAGATTGAAAAGAAAGAGGCCTTCGAGAGCTCTTAAGAACACGGATTCGAACTGTGGGGTACTCTTGATGAACTTATTAATAGTTAACTAGAGTTGTATTCACCAAAATATTATCAAACTTGACTTTAGATTATTAAGTTTTGCATAGCATGCGGCCTTTCTTATACTCTTTTAGATATCTTAATCCATATTTAGCCTGGGGGTTGCTTTTGCTCAAGGTGTAATATAAGTTGCTCGGACTCTTCAAAAATGTCTATGGGTGCGCGTTGGATCCTCAAAAAATAGTGTATTTTTGAAGGATCCGACACGGGTGCGGCAACATTTTTGAAGAGTCCGAGCAACTAATATATGTTTTTCCCATATGATATATATCATGTGATGCTCTTTTATTACCTTTCTCAAATCTATATCATATGAGGCTCTTCCTTGTTCCTCTCTGGTTTTTGATTCATTTTGCAAATCTTTATGTAGATAACTATGTCCGCTGTTAGAGAATGGGCGGCTTCTCAGGGTGGTAAACTTTCAGAGGTTCACAATCAACTTATTATTCTCTACTCTTTAGAGTAATTAACTCCATGATTTATATATCGCAGTATTAAGTGCTGAATTTTCCAGGCTGTTGCTGTGAATAACTTGGGGAAGTGGAAAACAGCCACTCAGATGACTGCATTAACCATTCTTCTCCTTACCAGAGATAGCAGGTAACGTTTCTGTTCTAAACTCCCACAAATATTTGAAGGTAAACGGAATGTCGATTGAGGATTCATGTGATTGTTTCTTTGACCTGTGTATAACTATCTTCTCTGCAGTTTATCAGGTTCTGGAACTTTTGTCTCTTCTGGTGTGATCTTGCTATATGTTTCAGCATGGTTAGCTGTATGGTCTCTCGTCGTGTACATGAGAAAGATATCAAAAGTATTGTTGATGTAGAAATCATGTCCAATTATTACATTTTGGCTCATGCTACTACTAGCTGTGGAGATACACAAGCTGATCCATATTCTGCAAAAGGAAACTGCCTTTTGAAGGTATTTGCAGTCACATCCCGAGTACGAATGAAGTTGCTAACTCAATTCCAACATCCCTCACTCCATATTTATCTAGTGCAACATTTTGGTTGTGACATAAAGAGAAACGAAAATGTTGGCTGTGTTCAATGTTTGGTTTTTCACTTCATTCTTTAACCATATTCTTTGTCGAAATTGGGAGGCTCAATAGGAATTATATCATCAAATTCGTGGAATTTGCTATATGTATTGTAACCTATTCTGGCAGGAGAAATTTATAGTCAAATATTATTCCGGTTGGACCGGATTGATATATTGTGCCTTTGGATCGATATTGCCGATGTCATAAAGCATGTTACACATTAAAGTAACTGTATATCATGCAATAGTAGATTTTCCACAAAGGCGTTTGTTTAGATAACATGTGGTGTGTCTTTTGAGGTTTGATACATTTCTCTGTTTAAGGTCATTATCTGTTTTATCAAAGATGAAACATACGTGAAGAACTATCCGGCTGAGTTGGGCATCTGATGCTGTCTATGTTGCTTGGACTCTCCGATTCTAGATTTACGACTTGTCTCAAACAAGCGAAAGAAATAAGCATAAAATCTTTTTTATAGATATTCGGTACTGGTTTAGAGTGAGAACTCGGTCCATAGCTTTATTTATCAATTATCTGTCGATTGCCTTCTCTCCCATTACCAAGTAAAATCAATCTGACAGGTTTTACCTATTTGAACCAATGACTCCTGCGGTGGCTCACATGAATGTCGAGTCTTTCTCTGCCGTCAACTCGACGTCGTCAACACCTGCGGCTTGTTGCAACCTTTGCATTTTCTGTTGAGTTCTCAAGGCCCCAAGTGGGCCCTCTGGGCAAACCATGACCTTGGCTGTTTAGAGAATCCCTCATTTGTTATGGCTTGGTCCTTTTATGGTGGACATTGGTGCGCAGACTCCTTTATGAGCCCAAACGATGGATTCAATAAATTGTCAACTCGACGTTGTCGTCACCTGCAAGATAAGGCTAGTTCTCGCACTCTAGCATCAAATGTTGTTAAGGTTAACTCAATAGTTAGGTTTCATTATTTCGAAATCCTAGTAAGGTTTCATTGCTTTCGAAATCCTGGTGCCATGTCAACATTTTTGAAAAGTTCGAGCAACATATTTGCAGTTGAATTCACCTTGCAGTGACTTCCAATTTGCCTGTATGATTGTGATGAGAAGGGAACTCTACTCGATAATGGCTTGGTCATAACATTTTGCAGAAGCTTTTGGTGAAAATTTTTGACTTCTATCTTCGTATGAGCAATCAAAGTATATGACTAAACGAATTGAGCTAAAGTAGCCCTAAATGTAAAGAAAGATTTTTAAAAAAAGGAGGTAAATGATTGAATGTTCCAAGTGAAATCGATAAAAGTTAACAACAGTAACATATCCAGTGTTATTTTTTTACAAGTGGAGTGTAGTCTCATGTGTAGGGTTCGGTTCGGGGAGAGTGAGGTGTGTGCTCACTTTACCCTATCTTGGTGAGGGTAGAGGAGGTTTTTCATAGACTTTTTGGTTCAAGAAAACCGTTATGAAAGAGGGCAAGATGAAAGCATCTAAGGGTGTGGCCTAGTGGTTCAATGAAGTAGGTTGAACACCATGAAGTTTAAGGTATAATTCCAAACCTTGGTGGACAGAGTTGTTTGATACATGTTGCTGATGGAAATGAATGGTATTTGGGGAATTAATTGAGGTACGTGTAAGTTGGTCTGGACACCATGATTATTAAAAAAAAAAAGCTATGAAAGGTACTGAAGAGATAAAAGGGTACTGATAAAAGGAACAAAAGGGTATTGATAAAAGGAAATAAAGTAAGAAAAGAGTGAAATCTTTTATCATCTACACTTTTTATTTTGCAAGCATATTACCTTTTCTATGAAAAATATGAGAATCTAATAAAATTATCAGCTATTAGGGATATGGCACCAAGCTTGGAGAGATTGGGAATATGATTCCTTGCACTAAGTCACTTATACAAATATAGATAAAGTTCACAAAATAATTACTATCTTTTAGTCTTTGTAACTGATATAGCCATTTGATGAATTTCAAATTTTACATGTAAAATACTATGACAATTTATGTTGTTTGAATTCTTTTAATGTTAATGGTGTCTGTCGAATTCTTTAAAACTAGTACTACATTTGTAAATAATTTGATATAGACAAAACACTCTTTTAGAGAGTCGGAGCACACACAGTACTACGTTTGTAAAGAATCTGACATAAACGTAACACTCTTTTGGAGAGCCGGGGCAACATAAACGTTAAGCTATTTTGTTTCAAAGATAAGACTAAAAAGTGGACAATGTGTACAAGTAATTTTACTATACAAACCCGTTATATTGTAGTTAGTCAGTGGCTTATGTTGAATTTTAAGACTTCTATTTAACGTATAATTAAGATTTATAAAATATTTAAAATTTATCCACTTCAGCTACTTTAATTTTCGAATCTAAATTTTCAAATTAGGATCTAAAGTTAAATTTTGACAAGATTAATTTTTAAATTTCAAGTAGATGAATCGAAATTTTAATAAAGTCTTTCATAGAATTACTGGATTTTTAGACCTTAATGGAATCATATTTACTATAGTATATTACTGTTTCAACTTTTTGAACATTACGAAGATTTCCAAAAATGAAAAAAGAAATGCATGTATAAGAATTTAAATCCTATGCATTGATGATATAAAAAATATTTACACAACTATGCTAATTATAAGATAATTACAAAAAAAATTATTTAATAACCCGTCCAATATAATTATGTTAATTAAAAAATAATTGCAAAAAAAATTATTTAATAATTCCTGCAATAAAAGACAATTGCTAATAATTTTATTTAATAATGTAAGGTAAGAATGCGTATAAAAATAATAACTTTATACTTCACACTTTTATAATCACACAAATATTAAAACATATTTTAAACTATTATTTTTAAAAATATTAATTTTTTCATTAAATTTTAAATCAATTCAAATTATATCTCATAATCTAATGTAGAATCTCCAATATTATAACATCCTACCAACAACCCAACGATCTTGGTTTGATTTCCATGTTGTCAGAGCCGTCCATGCACGCCCTCTTGTCTGGATTGTCTTTATTTGTACTCAGGGCCCGTTTGGTTATGGATATTTTTTTTTTCAATTTTTTTTTTCGAAATTAGGAATTATGATGTTTGGCAATGAAAATTTAGAAAATAATTTCGGAATTAAATTCCAAAAATGGAAAACAATTTTTTATTGTTTTCCCTTTTTTTCCACTCCATGTGATATTAACGGGGATAAAATTTTCATTAAGAAGTTAAAAATTAAACATATAAATTAATTAAAGAGAGTTAAAAGAATGACTTTAGCTATATATAAATAGTATAGTCTCCACCAAAGAAGCTTTGAATAAACCCCCTAGCATGAGCGCAGCTCCGCCCCTGCATGTCGATGTTTTCATTAATGATTTAAATCATATTTGTAATTATTATTTTATAACCGTCATTATATTTAAGAAAAAAATAATATAAACATATATTTTAACTTACTATATTTACGCAAACTCCCATTTTTATAACTAAAAATTACACAAATACTCAATTTATGTTTTCAATATTACAAAAAATCCCAACTCCCTAAATATATTACAAAAATTCCAACATATACACAGAATGCTATGTATATGTCGACTATGCTATTATATTAATAGGGGGAGAGAGTAAAATAATTTAAAAAGTAGGAGAGAGTGTAATTATTTCCAAAAGGGTTGATATTTATGTTATTTATACTTCTTATAAAGTAATTTAAAAATTCCAACTAATTATATATCTTCGTTGGATATATGGAGAGCTAATTATGTATCTCGACAGACTCAAAATCAAAAAAATATATCGGGAGTTAATTATGTATTTTTACAAAGAAAAAAAATATATGTTCATTGGATATATTATGTAACTCGGCAGACCCAAAGTAGAAAAAAATGTATGGAAAATTAATTATGTATCTTTACCAAGAAAAAATGTATTTTCGTTGGATGTATCAAAAGTTAATTATGTATTTCAACAGATTCAAAATTAAAATTTTCAATAATTATGTAAAATATCAGAATTTTCTATAATTAAAATTCAAATTGTCAGAATTTATGTTATTTACCTATAATAGAGTAGCATGCTAGGTATTAGTTTATTAGGTAATTAACAACTAGTAATATTTTTGAAAAATATTGTCTGCAACCGCTAAGCGTATAGCAAAAGAAATTCAAAATTTAAACTTTACGGGTTAAAATCTAGATTAAACTACCTCGATTTTTTTATTTTTTGTTTGAATTAAGCATATTTTAATTATACCCATAAAGTGTATTGAAAAAAATTATACTATACAAATAAAAAACACAATTAGCTTTTTTTATTTTTATATAAGCCGTGAATTTTTTGTTAACTTGGCATAGGTAAAGTTTTAGTAAGTACTAGTAAAGAGGGTTAAAAAATTATCTTAGGTCATACTCCCTCCGTTCTAAATTATCCGTCTCAAATTGAGATGACACATTGATTATGAAAAATAATTAATAATATGGCTAGTTTACCATAGTACCCCTATTAAATGATGTTTACATTTTAATTTGAAAAAAAAAGTAATTAATGCAAAGGGTAAAATACGGAATTTTTTTTTTTGTCTCTTCTTGATTAATGAAAAAAGACAAGTAAAATAAGAAATCAAATTAGGAAATTTGGGATAGGTAATTTGGTATGATATATTTTGAGGTGTGATAATTTTAAATCTCCTTATATAAATTTAAATTTTTAACTTTGCAATTGTGAACAACTTTCGTTTGTATACATTTGTTTGTGAGAAAAATAAATAACTTCGATTGCTTGCTTTAGAAATGATCGTAATATAATATTTATATATATTTAGTTTAAATTTTTAAACACATATATACAATGTTATTAAAAAGTACAAAAATTGTCAGATTTCGAATTCACAAAAGTTAAGCGTTTGATTAATTAATTAATGGTTAATTTAACGCTCCATCTCGTGATTCCTCCTTGGTAAACTAAAGCTTAGTCAGTCAGTGTTGGCAAGCTTAGTTTTTAATTAATTACGTATTAACTAATTAAACAAAGATTTCCCTATTGAAGGATTAGAATTTAGAGGTGTGCAAAAATGGATTCAATCGATAAATCGAATCGATAAAAATGTTATTAATTTATCGGAATAGGGTTATTGAGTTAACGGTTTGTAATTTTTTTTGTTGGACTATCCGTTCGATTTCAGGATTTAAGGCTTTAGTTAATGGTTAAACAGAAAATCAATAGGACTATGTGAAAAATATATTATATAATAGTGGTTTTAGATTCTATATACTTACCTTATTGTCTTTTGTATTTTATAGTTGTGTCGTAGTTCTTAAATTTGTGTACACTTTATACACGAAGATAGTGTAGAAAATTAAATGAAATAAGGACAAAAGTAAGGAAGTATTAGGGGAGTATTTTCTGATTGGTTAAAACGAAAATCGATTAATTGAAAATCGATAATGAATATCTTATTGGCTCGATTATTGGTTTTGGAGTGTTTACAAATCGAAACCCGATAAATCGAACTGATAATGTACAAAATTGAACCGAACCGAACTGACCAATGCACATCCATAATTTTAAAATTACAATATTCGGTACGGTATTTGAGGTGTAATTTTGAAAAAATTTAGTTTAGTATTAGGTATTAAAACATTATGACATTGATACTGTCATTTCTCTATTTATAGTGATTGTCATTAGGTTTATTAGTCACATATACATACCAATATTTCGAAAATATTTTTGTGTGAAAAAAAAAAAAAGAATATGGAGAGGAAAATTTCTGCTCTTTTGTTTCTGTTTTTCATTTTGTTTACTTCACGTAAGTCCTTTCCCTCCTTTCTTTTTAGGAAAAAATGATTCCCATTTCAACTTTAAAATGGTTATTTATAGATTTTTACTTATATTTTGAATTAGTTAATGTTAATATATTAGTCTATTACTCTATTATGGTTGTTATTTCTCCTACCATGATCATTGCTTCCCCTAATGAAATTTATGATTATATATTTGTGTTTCAATATTTTCTTGAAAAATATCTTCTGAGATAAGAAATGGTATTTTACTTAACTCTTTTTATATTTCATAATGTAAGTAAAAAGTATTATCCTAAAATTATTTATAGTTGAGCGAGGAGTGTGAGGTGGTGGGAATGGGGCTATGGGTTGGAGTAAAGATGAGACGTGATGCAGGATAGAAAGACGCAATCAATCTGAAACGTTATTTGAAGAACTTGAAGTTATTTTTCTTAAGAAACTTGTTTTCTAAAAAAAAAGATTTTTTCAAATTTTGAATCTATAAATATGAAGATATTTAAAAATATTTTCCTTCAGACCAAACACACCCTAAAATGTAAAAGTAATTCCCTATACTTTGAGGTAGTACGAGTCATGAAAAGAATACAACATACCATATTAATATTTGCATTAAACATTTGGCGTAATTGCTACTACGAGGGTAGAGTCAGGCCACAACTTTTAATATCCTTCAGTTTGTATAAACAGATAATTCCCCCATTTTAAAAAGAATGATCTATTTAATTTGGTATGAAATTTAAACAAATATAAAAAAAATTTAAATTTTATGGTCTTATACATGCTATATAGAAAGTTAGAATATAAAAGTTACTAAAAAAGAAAAGGGATCATTCTTTTTTAAACTGACAAAAAAGGAAAGTAAGTCATTCTTTTTGAAAGGAAGGGAGTACTTAAATTTGGTTTCAGCTTCAAGCACGAACTCCATTTTCGAGAGCGCATATTTAGATACCTTAATCAGGTCTCAACTTACAACTTAACACTTCAACTCGTTCCCACTATATTTCATGGACACCTGATACTAACGTGACACACATGCATTTTCAAAGTGTCTAGATGATTATTTTATAAGTTGGAGTTACCCATTGATCACATGCATGCATACTCAATATTAGAGGGTTTACTGACTAGGTGAGCTAGGCCAAGTTTGATGAGTATCCATTATACATATATATTACGCTTTAATTTTTCGAGTTTAAGGTGCACACTAACGTCGCATACATCATAATAAATCATATACGCATATAACAATAACCTGTTATAACTGATTAAATTGAACGTACGAATGCAGAAACGGCGTTCCGAGGGGCGGAGGGGAGAGTGTGCATTTCGCAGAGCCACGGGTTCAAGGGTCCATGCGGGCGTGACCACAACTGCGCGCTCGTTTGCCGTAACGAAGGCTTCTCTGGGTGAGACTGCATTGGAGTTTTTAATAGAAAGTGTTACTGCACTAAGAATTGTTAATTAATTAATTAGTCTCATGAAAATGACACTTAGTTAATTGATTAGCTCATTAATGCTTCTCTTTAGTCTTGTTTTAGGGAATAAAATTGTGTTGTACTAGTGTTTTTAGAGGGCATTATTAGTATGTTTATGATGCTTGTAATGCTCTTAATTTAGTAATTCAAGTTTCTTTTGATAGTGACTCTTTCGTTTTTAATATGCTTTGTCATGTTTTTTTAGCATTTTATTTTGGCACCCCCACCCCCAACTCTACCCCACATTGATTTGTAACACTTTTACTTAGGAGTTGTTAATTAATTAATTAACTAGTAAACTTAGCCGCGAATCACGCTGTTACAAAATACATTATTAAATATATAATTTAATCTATTTTTAACATATTAAAAAATAATCAAAGAATCTTAAATTATGGAACTCGATCACATAATGTTTTAATGGTATAAAATGATGCATATCAATATACACAAAAATAACTTTTTCAGCCCTAAAGTATATTGTGAACCTTTCAATGTTTAAATATTATAAATTTGTGACTAATTAAATTCACTATGTTATTATCGTTCTAATAAAAAATTTCCGCTAAATTTCTTTTTTGTATAAGTATAATAGGTTATGACAAAACTTCTTCTTACTTGTGACAACTGTTAAGATATTTAAATTAAAAAATAATTATTACTAAATTATTATACATCGTGAAATACTAAACTTCAATTGCACTGAGTTCTTCAGATTAACCTAATGCAAATTAGGAGGGATATTTTTTTAAACAAAAATAGAGAATACTGATGTAAATCTTGAATTTTCAAATGGAGGGAAATCAAGATTGATGCTAACACTTTTTAAGTTATAGCAAAAATCCTTATTAGTGTCATACTTTAGCAGCTTCAATAATAGGCATCCACCATCACCATATATTTATCCAAACCTTTTGTCTGCCACCTATAATGCTTTTTTTCCTCATAATCTTGATCATAATTACACTGTTGCAAAATGTTAAATAGTAAAGAGTGAAACTGTGGGGATTAAGCATACATAGGAGAGCAATATAGTGGTATATATCAATATATACAGATCGCATCCAATCGAAGTTGCATTTTAGTGCTCCCCTAACATAAAAAAAAGGGGAGCTTTTTCGTTGTGGGTCGCTTCTCGCAAGACAGTCCACTATAAAAAGAATCCAGACATTTCTCATGTACCTATTATGGAAAGCGTTTGGACTCTGTCTCTTTTTCTTTCGTTCTCTTTTTTCTTTTCAGAATTGTTGTTAGAAACGATAGACTGCGCAGGAAAGGAAAGATATTCTATAACGAATGATATAATCAATTATTAATTATAAATACAATGGTAATGAGATTATAATTAAATAAAACATTTATGCATAATTTTTGTTGTCTTTTCATTAGCCACGTATTCTTGTGGACGACAAATAACATTAGTAAATAATTTATCGAATGTAATATTTTTTATAATTTTGTTAGGTAGTAATCTTAAAAGATAGTTTAGAACAACATATGACTATAATTAAAGGCGGAGTTAATAACACATATTCAGGATTTCATCTGAACCCCCTTGGACTAGTTAGCGTATGCCTTTTTAGACTCTCATAATGAAAATTGTGATTTCGCCACTTATTATAATGAACTATGAGAACCTAAAAATATTAAAAAGTTTAATCAACAACAACAAAGAAAACTTAAGAATTGCATTTTTATGTGTCAATAAATAATTTTTATGAGTTAAACTATATTGTAGAAAGTACCACAAATTAACTTTACATTTTCATTTTCTATCAATAGACTAATTCAAAATTTGTCTAAGAAAACATATATAGTTCCTTAAGCAACATGCATGCATGAGTTGTCTTCCTTTTTTCATTTTCGAAAATACAGTAATCTGGAGATATAAAATATTAATATCATCTATAAAAAAAATAACTAAACATGAAAAATGTAAGGAATACTGCAGTTAAGAATTGTAAGGAAAAGATGAACTCTATTACAATATCAACATAATCAAATCATTCTAAAACGGAAGAAAAAAACTAAGCATGAAAAATACAAAAAAATACTGTAGTTAAGAATTAAATTTGCAAGATATAATATATTATTACACCATAACCTATTCAAATCATTTTAAAAACAAGGTGAAAAAAAAGAGATCCAATTAAAATTGCGTTGTAAAAAGCTTTTTATTCATACCTTAAACAAGTCCGTTGATCTTTTTATAATGATCGCGTAAGATCAATACATGCCACTAAGAAACACGACCTCACAGTGCAAATGGAGGTCGAAAACATTATAGACCAACAAAGATCCTTTGGTTGTACTGGCTGGAAGAGCCAAATTAAAAATGAATCATCCAAGCTGGGTGAAAATGCATAAAGTCCTAAAATTGAAACAAGAACTCGTTGATAAGAAAATGTGCTAGGCCAACTGAAAACTCTATAACATCCACTTCATTAAACAAAAACTTGAAGGTATAATGCATTAAAGTTATAAACATCAGAGTTTTGGGAGTTATGGATGTTACTAATACTAATTAAGAGCATATGTTATGAAGATGAAAAGATATGAGTTATATATATAATTTTTTATAGAAAAATAATTTAAAAAATGAGAAAAAGTTCAAACGAAAAGAGAGGAGAAAATAGATAAATAGAAATGGAAGTTATAGAGAGGTGCCACATCACCTTGTCTATGACTCTTCTTCATATTATATATCGATTAGTGCCATTTTTATGATACTTACTTAATTAGTTCACTAATGCTTCTCTTTTAGTTTTGTTTTAGGGAATAAAATTGTGTTGTATGTTTATGGTGCTAGTGACTCTTCCGTTTATAGAATGTGTTTTCATGCTTTCTTTAGTATTTTATTTTGACTTTTTTAATCATATTGTTTCTTTTTTTTCAAACTTGTTTGCAGTGCTCTACATGAGTTGAAGATAAAGTTGTTAATTAATTATTTAATAGTGTCATTTTTATGGCACTTAGTTAATTCAATAGTTCATTAATCCTTCTCTCTAGCTTTGTTTTAAGGAATAAAATTGTGTTGTAGTAGTGTTGTTAGATGGAATTATTAGTATGTTTGTGATGCTTTTAACGTTTTCTTCATTTTGTAATCCAAGTTTTTGTGGTAGTGATTATTGTAGGAAAATTATTTGTTTATTTCAAAATAATTTATTGATATTTTAAAAATCATTATAGAAGTGTATTTGTAAAGTCATGAATTTTATTACTTGGAAAGGAGAATAATTAAACATTTTGCATGCTATTATTTTTTATATTTGATCTACACCTTTCACAAATATGTTAAGAGTGACTCTTCTCAAATTGGTTGAAAGACAAGTGTATTAACACTTGTCATAGGGAGAGGCTTTCACTTTAGCCAATAAATAGGCTATCTTCTCTTCCAAATTTCCTTTAATTTCTTACTCCTTTTTTTCTACTTTCTTTCACTCCTTCTTTATATTATTATATGTTTAATTAAAAGGGGTTTATTAGTTATATCATTTTCTAAATTAACTTGTTGGTATTTGTATTAATAATTTTGTTGATTTCTGTATCCTCTAATTAATTAGAGAAGTACTTATTTAATCCCGAAGAAATATTTCACATTGCTGAAATAGTTTCTTAGGACAATGCATAACATGACTCAAGTATAATTAATATATCACTTAAGATAATATTGCAGTAATATTTATTTATTATTCAGTATCATTAATTTGTCAATAAGAAATTATATTACTGTTATGATTATTATATCAGTTATAATATTATTATATTTATTATTATTATTATTATTATTATATACTATTATGTTATTGTACTGCTAATATATTATTGTTATATTATTATTTTGTTAACAGTTAAATAATATTGTTATTATTATTTTATCATTGTTCCCCAACAATCTAAGAAACTATGTCGAATAATTCTACTCCTGGTACTTCTACTACCGACACAACTCCTAATACTCATGTTTCGGTTGTTCTACCATATGCTAAGTCGTTTCCTGATATTTCAAATATTGAAATATTTGCTAATAAGAACTTTAAAACGTGGTAAGAGTGAATTTTTTCACTACTTGATGTTCATGGTGTTATAAGGAAGGCATCTTATTCGCAAGTGATTGATATGATTTGATCTCTTGTAATATTCTTGTAATTAAGTTGATAGGATTTTACTACAATTAACATCTTCTATTTTTGGTAGAATATCTCTTACCTTCTTGTATAAATAGTGAAACAATATGTGAATAATACACATTGAAATTCAACCATCTTCTAAATCTTTCATGGTATCAGAGCTGCTCGCCTTACAACAAATCTAATTTTTTTCCCAACCTCTGAGTCCTCCAGTACTTTCCTGTACACATGGAGCAAACCACTCAATCTTTCATTGCACCAACAACGACCATTACTACTTCAGTTAACCCTTCAGCAGCATCGTTAACATCATTTGCTACTGTTCATTTCTCAACAGTTCCCACCACTCCATATGTTGTTTCTGCACTTCCATGCCTTCCTTCTATTCCTAATACCAACTCCACTGTTATAACTTCCATACCACTCACAAACACCACTTTACCAGAAAACGACCAACAACTTATATCTATTAATACAAACGCTCAAGCTCCTGTGAAACTCTCGTTATCCAATTACCAACTGTGGTATTCTCAATGGAGTTCTATATTGATTGAATATAATTTCACCTCTTATGTTGTTTCTCCTCCTACCGAAGTGCAACCGAACTTTTTGTTTTGGGTCCGACAAGATTAATTGCTCCGAAGTGCACTTGTAGCCTCTCTCACTTTAGACGTGGCAGTGTATGTCCTTTCAGATGCAACTTCCTATGATGTGTGGATGACTCTCCACAATTTGTATTCCCGACTCTCGCTTGCTTGTCTCCTTACACTTAAGGATTCTTTGACACGAGTGAACAAAGGTACCAAATCTATAGCGTCGTACCTTCAACAAGTGAAGAAACTTGTTACCACTTTGAATACTGCTGGAGCAAATCTAACTATGGATGATGTTACCATTCATGTTCTTAATGGACTCCCCTCTGAGTATAAGATGTTATCTGCTGCAATTTGTGCATGAGAAACTCCTCTTTCTTTTGATAAACTTTATGAAAAACTTTGTGATTATGAGAGCAGTGTTGCTCATGAAGCTTCAACCATTTCTAGTCCAATAACAACAAATATGCTTCTCACAATGGTGGATTAAATAGACACACCAATCACACAAATCATTATTCTTCTTCCAAAGTCCAACCTAACCCAAATCCGAGGCAAAATCATTCTGCCCCATCAAAGAATCATAGAGATAGTTCTACTGTGATCTGTCAATATTGTGAAAAGGCTGGATATATAGTGAAGAAATATTGAATGTTATTTCCTTGGTCTAAGCCATCTTCCATTGGTGGCTCAAATTCCTCGACTACTGGAAACACAAGGGCTCCTCCAAGAGCAAATTTTGCTCAAACCGCCAACCAAAATAATCCTAATTGGTTGGTAGACTCTGGTGCATCTCACCATGTGACTGTAGATCTTCAAAATTTGTCAATTCATTCTGACTATGATGGTAGTGAAGATGTGATGTTGGGTGATGGTAAAAACTTGGCTGTGATACATTCTGGCTCTACTTTCTTACCTTCTCATTCAAGGCCTTTATACCTTAATAATGTTTTCTGTGTCCCTCGATTGAAAAATAATCTTATTTTTATTTATCAATTATGCTCATCGAATAATGTTACTGTTAAATTCTCACCTTTCTCATTTGTTGTGAAGGATTACTACACGAGGAAGCATCTGGTAGTGGGAAAGCCTAAGGAAGGCGTTTACGAGTGGCCATCATTTCTCCCTGCAAAATCTACTTCTTCTATCCCAACTGTTAATTCCACGAAACTCTCCACAGTTTCACAATGGCATTGTCATCTTGGTCACCCTTCCTCTCCTATATTGCGTCGCACTCTGTAGTTGATTGATATACCTATTCAAATAAATCCTTCTAAGTTTTTTTGCAACTCTTGTAAGTGCAATAAAATGCACAAGACTCCTTTTCATGTTTATTCAATAAATTCAAAGCGTCCTTTGGAATTTATTTATTCTGATGTATGGGGATCTTCACCTTTAGTTTCTGTCAATGACTTTAAATATTATCTCATTTTTGTGGATCATTAGACGAAATATGTTTGGCTCTATCCTATGAAAAGAAAATCTAAAGTTGCGCATATTTTTTTAAAATTTAAAGCCATTGTAGAGAAATTCTTTAATCATTCTATAGTCTCATTTTACTCAGACGATGGTGGTGAATTTATCAGTTTGAAGGATTTCTTTTCTTCTAATAGAATCTCTCACTTTTTGACTCCTACCCACACTCCAGAACACAATGGCACAATCGAAAGATGACATAGGCATATTGTTGAAACATGTATCACTCTTTTTCACATTTCTAATCTTTCATTATCATTTTGGTCATATGCTTTTCAAACTGTTGCATATTTGATAAATAGAATGCCCACTCCTTTATTGAATAATGATTCACCATATCTTCGAATTTTTGGATCTCTTCCAAATTATAAGAAGCTTCGTGTTTTTGGTTGTCTGTATTATCCTTGGTTGAGACCATATGCACAAAACAAACTACAACCTCGTTCATCTCCGTGTGTCTTCCTTGGGTATTCTTTAAATCAAAGTGCATATAAATGCTATGATCCAGTCACCTCAAAACTTTTTATTTCAAGATATGTAGATTTTGTGGAGCATGAGTTTCCCTTTAAAACCATCCAACTCACTGATTTTAGGGTGTCTGATGCTACTATTGACCAATGGACTCCTTATTTCATCATTCTACACTCACCCCTTTCTAACCCAACTTGTTTCTCCCTGACTACTGGACGATCCCTATCTTCTAGTACAAATTTGGTCGGCCATGAATGTCCTTTCATTGGTCAACCACTCCAATGGCTTCAAATATCAGTATTCCATCATCAGATGAGTCAGTGAGATCATCAGTACATGTTTCAAGTATGAGCTCCTCACCAAATTCATCTCCTACTTTATTATCTTCTAATCATGATAGGGACTTACCAAGAAACACTCATTCCATGATCACCAGAGCAAAGAATAATATTCATAAGCCAACACAAAAGTTATGCATGCATACCACTCTTTCTGAAACAAAAGACAACTCTCTCATCCAAGCCAATGACACGCCATCTAAAGTCCCTATCAATACGTCCAACATCAAATCTGAGCCAAAGTCTTTGTCAAGAGAACTAAATAATCCTAATTGGAAGGCAACCATGGAAGAAGAGATTCATGCATTACAGAAACAAGGCACATGGGAGGTAGTCATCTATTGTAAAGCAAAATTTAGTTGGCTCTAAATGGATTTTTCGAGTCAAGCTAAATTCTGATGGGACATTAAACAAATATAAAACACGTCTTGGCGCTCAAGGATCTACACAACGACCGGGCGTTGATTATATTGAGACCTTTTCTCTAGTTTCTAAGCACACTACAGTTTGAGTTATTTTAACTATAGTCGTTACCAGAGATTGGCCTTTGGGATAATTAGATGTTAATAATGCCTTCTTGAATGGTCAACTAACGGAAGAGGTTTATATGGCTCAACCTAAAGGTTTTGTTGACCAAACAAGGCCTCAACATGTCTGCAAACTCAAGAAGGCAATTTATGGGCTTAACAGGCACCACGAGCTTGGTACTCAGAACTACAGAGCTATCTTCTAACTTTGGGTTTTCAAATTTCTCAAGCCGATCATTGTCTCTTCATTTACAATCAGTTGGGCATCACTATTTACTTGGTCGTCTATGTTGATGACTTGATTGTTACTAGGAGTAATCCTAATATTGTCGATAAGTTTATTTTGAGACTTGGGCAACACTTCTCTATCAAAGATTTGGGCTCTCTTAATTATTTTCTTGGTGTTCAAGTTGTGAGAACGTCTGATGGAATCTTCCTATCTCAAAAGAAGTATATTAATGACATAATTTCCAAGACACAAATGGCAGGTGCGAAAGTAGTCATACTACCATGTCTACTGGAAATTCATTATGCTTGGAGGACAACGCACATCTTGATGATTTTAAGCTTTATCGTACTGTAGTTGAAAACTTACAGTATTTGACATTAACAAGACCAGATATAGCCTTTACCATAAACAAGCTAGCACAATTCCCCCACCATCCGACTAAAAATCATTGGTCTGCAGTCAAACGTGTTGTTCGCGACTTAGTTGGAACGGTGAACTATGGTCTCTTTTTTCATCGTAAGTCTCCACTTGATCTTTATGCTTTCTCAGATGCAGATTTGGCAGGAAATAAGGATGACCGCTCTTCCACCAGTGCCTTTCTTGTATATCTTGGTAAAAATCTGGTCTCTTGAAGCTCAAAGAAACAACAGAGTGTAGCTAGATCATCGATTAAAGCAGAATACTGCCCATTTGCCTCTACTACTACTGAAATTTAGTGGATTCAGAACTTACTTCGTGAGATTACTATTTATTACCAAGGCATCCAATTGTCTACTGCGATAATTTAGGTGCCATATATCTCACTGCCAATCCAGTGTTTCATACGCGGATGAAGCATCTCGAGGTTGATTATCATTTTGTTCGCTATGGTTCAAAATGACCAGCTTTGTGTTTCTCATATTTTTGGAAAAGATCAACTTGCGGCTTTACTTACAAAAGCTCTCCCTAGTTCTCAATTTGCAAATCTTCGGTGCAAGATTGGCATTTTTGATCAATCATCGTCTTGAGAGGGCGTATAAGGAAGATATCCTATTCTCAAGTGATTGATATGATTTGATCTCTTGTAATATTCTTGTAATTAAGTTGATAGGATTTTACTAAAATTAGCATCTTCTATTTTTGGTAGAATATCTCTTACCTACTTGTATAAATAGTGAAACAATATGTGAATGATACACATTGAAATTTAACCATCTTCTAAATCTTTCAAGTGTTGCATATGCTTTCTCACAAATACAACCTGATACAGATGTTGATAGCCAAATTTTGAAATCATGACAATATGCCAATAAGATATGTCGTCATACTATTTTACAAATAATTTCTAATGAACTATTTGATGTATATTGCAGTTGCAAAGAAGCAAAAGTCATTTGGGAAGCTTTAATAAAAAAGTACACGGCTAAAGATGCAACAAAAGAAAAGTTTGTGGTTGGAAAATTTTACAATTGACAAATGAGTGATATGAAAGAAATAAAAATTCAAATCAATGAATATCAAAGATTGCTAGAAGATTTAAAGGCTGAAGACATCGTTTTACCAGAAAAATTTGTTGTTGGAGTGTTGATTGAAAAATTGCCCGAATCATGGAGTGACTATAAAAATAACTTGAAACATAAGCAGACCAATTTTACCATTGAGAAAATAATAACTCATATTCTAATTAAAGATACCAACAAAAAGGAGTCATTCAAAGCTAAGAAGACTGCACTCAAAGCAAATTTAGTACAAGGACAACACAACAACAACTATAAGGTATGGTAATAAGTCTCAAGGTTATTAGCCTAATAATCCCAATCTTAAGAAATGAAAAAACACTTGTTTTACTTGTGGAAAACCAGGTCATTATGCCGCTCAATGTAGGTATAGAATGAGAAATAACAAAGAAATGAGAAATTCTCCCAACGCTAATTTAGCTGAAGGAGATGAAATAATTGCAACTGTTATTTCTCAAGTGAATATGGTGGCACATATAAAAGAATGAGCGGTAGACTCTGGGACTACCCGACACATTTGTGCAAATCGAGAAGCATTTACCTCTTATACATCAATAGGATATGACAGTGAAATGGTCTACCTTGGAGACTCGAGAACTGCTAAAGTCTCGGGCAAGGGTAAGGTGCTCCTAAAACTTGCTTTGGAAAAAACTTTAGCCCCCATGGATGTGCTACATATTCCTACAATACGAGCAAATCTGATAATTTTTGTGGCTTTACTGGATAAAGCTGGAATGAAAGTGTCTATTGAATCTAATAAGATTATTTTGATAAAAAATAATATATTTTTGGGAAAAGGCTATTGTAACCATGGATTTATGTACTTAATATTATCAATGATAATGCATCAGCTTCTACTTATATGATTGAGTCTATTTCATTATGACATGCTAGATTAGGACATATTAATATTAAATATATAAAGAATATGCAATCGCTTGGTATAACATCTGGTTTAGATTCAAGTAATTTTGATAAATGTGAAAATATATGTTGAAGCTAAAATTACTAAAAAGTCATGTTTTTCAACTAATAGAAAAACTGAACTGTTACCTATGATTCACATTGATGTGGGTGATTTAAAACAAACTATGAATAGAGGTGGTAAAAGATATTATGTGACTTTTATTGATGATTTCTCTAGATTTTCTAAGTTGTATTTTCTTAGAAATAAAGATGATGCATTTAATGCTTTTGTGTCTTATAAATCTGAAGTTGAAAATCAACTTAGTAGAAAAATAGATCTGATAGAAATGAAGAATATGTATCTTTAAATATTTTTTGTAAAAAAGAAGGTATTATTCATGAAGTAACTCCGCTTTATTCTTCTGAGTCTAATAGCGAAAAAATAGGACATTGAAAGAAATGATGAACTCTATGTTAATTAGCTCTAATGCACTTGATAATTTGTGGGGTGAAGCTATTTTATTTGCATGTCATTTACAAAATAGAATCCTCATAAAAGAACTGGTAAAACTCCTTATGAATTATGAAAAAGATTATAAACCCAATTTGAAATATCTAAAAGTGTGGGGTTGCCTTGCTAAAGTTCTTCCTCCCGAACCTAAAAAGAGAAAAATAAATTCTAAAACTGCTGATTGCATGCTTATTGGATATGCTGAACACAGTGTTGTATATAGATTTCTTGTATTGAAAAATGATGTACTTGATAGTAATACTATAATTGAGACAAAAAATGCTGAATTTTTTAATATATTTTTCATTTTGTGATAAAATCTCTTATGCATCCATTGAAAGAGAAAATGAATCAATCTCTAATATTGAGTAACTGAGAAGGAGTAAAAGGCCTAGAAAAGAATATTTTTCTTATGAAAATAATTTTTAAACTTTTATTGTTGATAATGAACCATCAAACTATTTTGAAGTTGTATCTTCTTTTGATGCTAAATTTTGGGTGGGATAATTTTTATTATTTCTTGTTCCTTTACTATTTTTTTTCTAGATTATTTTGCCTTGAGCCGAACGTCTATCAAAAATAACCTCTATATCTTACCTCTGAGGTGGTGATATGAGATGCGTACACTTACCCTTCTAAACTCCACTTAGTGGGAACATATTGAATATGTTGTTAGTTTTGTTATTTTAAAATATATTTTTATGATTATTATTTCATACACTCTAATCCTCAATGATTTAGTGAGTATGATAGATTAATTGCCAAACACATCGTCAGGTCCTTTAATTTGGCACAAACTTTTACTTTGTCACCTAAAACAGACGTTGTTCATTTTAAACACCTAGATCAGTCACGAACTGTGTCATTTTGACATCTTTTGGCACCGGCTCTGGCGCGGGTGTCTCAATCGTTGTCAACATGGATTAAACGACCAGTTAATTTATTCCATCTCATTTTAAATTGCCACATCATTATATACATCCACAATTTTTTTTAAAAAAAGACTAAAACACATGACCATTGTGTCCAATGAATTAGTGACAGTATTTTTTGATCAAATAATTACCAAAAAAAAGTCACAACATCTTTCTCACCCAATTTTCTTTGAGCTTAACCTCCATTAATGGAGGTTGAATTTCTCAAGGACTAAAAAAAATTCGAAGGAGAAGGCCCGTGTTCGATTAGAAAATTAATGAACATAAGTCAACAATGGGTTCTTGGATTTCTTCTTTTACTGAAAGTCAGCAACAAATTCCTAATTTATTTAAATTAGAGACTCAATTTTATTAATTTTTTTATTTTTTCGTACACATTTTTAGACAAAAACATAGGTTATATTTTTAGAAGTGACATGAAGAAAATATTTAAATTAATTATTTTCTAAGAGATAGATGGGGTTTAGGAGTATCATTAAAGGAGCTTGAGCTTGACAAAATGGTGAAAGATAGTGGGATGAAAAAATAGAGAAGAAGAAGGTAAAATTAAATTAAAAATGGGTGAACAAAAAGCTGTCACGCGCCCAAAAGTGAGTGTTCTATACTTAGTTTGGGTGTCAAAGTGATACAGTTTATGACTACTTTAGGTGTTTAAAATGAACACCTTCCACTTAAAGTGCCAAAGTAAAAAAATCATACCAAATTAAGGTATTGATGTTTTGACGTAGATTTTTTTGGGTAAAGGAGAGATGCATTAATTTAAATAAGGCAAAGGGAGTTTGAGCTCAATCTGACTCTAATACAAAGAGAGTTTGACGTAGGCCTTGCGTCTGCATATTTGTAATGGTCCTAGGGAAACTGTTGCTTTCGATGTCATCCCAAACAGTATGGACTACGGGGGGGGGGGGGGGGGGTTGTAAATAAAATCCTATAGTGCTCCAAAAAGATTTTTTTTGTGCCTTCCTAAAGCATCTGTTACCTTATTCTGCTCTCGATAGCTATGGTGGACAGGTGATCCTCCTAATCTTCTTAGCATCAACCTACAATCATGAATAAAAAGATTAAACAGTGGGTTTCCAGATTTCAACATTTGAATCACATTTTCAAAGTCAATGTTAATAATGATGAGATAAATATTATGTTCTAGAACAAGCTGCATGCCTTTTTCGAAAAGCCAAAATTTCCATAAAATTATTCGTAGCATGTAACAAACACTAGGAGAATCCTAAAATCCAATCACCACTAACATTCCTGATAACTCCTCCTATGCCGCCCTTACTAGGATTACCAAGACTAGATCCATCCGTGTTGAGCTTGTAGTGATTCCTTGGAGGGGGATTCCAACTGACCCAGATGGTGTTAGTCATTTTAGCGATTGGGAGGGGTTTAAGTTGGAAAAATTCAACAGCCTCAGATTAAGCAGATTTAAAGAACAGGAAAAGAGCTTTATTGTTGAACATGTTGGAATTTCTATTCTTCCAGATGGTCCAAAGAAAGAAAGGGAGAAGAGTTGCCCAGTCAAGAAGGTTATCATAGCTAGAGTCTTTTAGAAACTTCCAAGTGCTATTCCATCTAGAGGGGTGAAAAGATAGGATGGAATAGTAGTATCACCATAGAAATTATGAACAAGGTCCTGCCAAAGGGAATTGACATGAGGACAGTTGAAAAAGAGGTGGGAGATATCTTCCATTTGATGGGTACAATTGTGGCAGTAAGGTTGAATGTTTAAACCCTTGTAGGCTAATATAATATTGGTGAGAAAGCTATCATGGTGAATGATGCAAAGGAATTATTTGATCTTGGTAGGATTTGGAGTTTCCAAATCCACCCTAGTCAGGGGTAGGTACGAGTGGAGTGTTGCCTTTGGGAGGCAAGGTGGTGGTAGGCAGTTTTATAGGAGAAAACTCCATTACCTGTGGAAAGCCAGAGGAGGGGTATCAGCCTGGATTTGAAGGTTAAGCTTGAAAGAGTTCTGGATGCTGGCTTTAATGGAGTTGGGAATGTTAAAGGGGAGGGATTCAAAGTTCCAAACTCCATTTTGTCAAAAGGAGAAAAAATGCAGAGAAGGGCAAGGCTTAGGGATAGGACCCTGAATAATGGAGCAAAGGAGAGGGTGGATGGGGACCCATCTATCTCTTCAAAGGTCAACTTTATAGCCATTATAAATCGACCATTGAACTATATCTGCATAAAGGTTCCAAGCTCTATAGACACTCTTCCAGATTCTAGAGTGAGAGGGGGAGGGGGGTCTTCTAGTATTTGAATTGGTCTTTTGAATAAGAACTCTTGCCCATAAAGAAGAAGGATTTGAGTGGAGTCTCCAGGCTAATCTATAGAGAAGAGTATCATTCTTGATACTGGTTTGTTGCATCCCCAAACTTCCTAAGTGCTTGGGTTGGGTGATAGTATCCCAATTAATTATGTGCATTCTTTTTTTTTTTTTGGAATCAGTGGAGTCCCAAATGAAGTTTCTTTGAGCCCTATTAATGAGGTTATGGATCTTCTTGGGGAGAAGGATGTATTGCATGGCATGATTGGGTATACTACCTAAGCTAGCTTTGGCAAGGGTGGTTCTACAAGCGATGTTAAGGAACTTAATTTTTCAGCCTGCTAATCTGTTACTAATATTATCAAGAATGAACTGGAAATCAGAGAGCTAGGTTTACCCTTGAAAATGGGGAAGCCCAAATACTTCCCAAAAGAGTTGCTGGCCTTGATGCCAAGGATGGATGAGAGATATTCTTTGGTAGAGGTATGACAGTTGGAGGAGCAAAGCACTTTGAATTTGGCTAAATTCACTTTTTGGCGAGGATGAGTGCTGAAGCTATTCAAGGTTCTTGCAATGGTTGAGCAATTGAGGGTGTCAGCTTTAGCAAAGAGAGTGAGGTCATCCGCAAAGAACAAATGGGAGATTGGAGGACCTCTATAGTTAATCTGGACAAGATTCCACCGAAGGGTGCCTATTATAACAAAAGATGCAACCTTTTATTTACCTCTTTAAGGTGATGGTGGACTTTACCAGATATATGATATAATAATCCTATGAGATAATAACTTGACCTATTGTTATTAGGCATAATACATTAACATACTATTTAACTTGATTTTACCTGATATTTATACTCTTTAATTTTGAACATATATAAGTAGACACTTAAACTATCATAAAATTAAATAAGCAGATGTATGTATAATACCTCGCATGTCGCATGAAATGCACTTATCCTACATATCAAATCGTGTGTGAATTTTGTATAAAACGTGTGTATATTTATTCAACTTTATAATAATTTAAATGTCTATTTGTGTATATCTGAAATTGGAGGACATAAATAACAAATGAGGCTAAACTAAAGTGCATATTGGGGTCATTTGGTTGGAAAACAAGCCATCTCGAAATTCTCTTAACTATTTCAAAATTAGTTATCCCACATTTAAGATTTGTTTGATTGGGAACAAGTTATCCCGGAATTAGCTATTTTCGAAATTAGTTATTAGACAATGTATACGAGATGTCTTATCTCTCCACTGTGATATAAATGGTAGGTTAAATAATCTCGCGACTAACTAATATATCCAACCAAACACAATCAAAAATACTAATTCTGTATTTTATCACAAGATTATTATACCATAGACCTCACACCAAATGACCACTTGAGATGACATAAAAATAAAATTATACTTCTAAAATAACTAATTTCAAAATAAATTATTTAATGTATTTTATATTTTTATACTAACCAAATATGAATAATTTCCTCCTAAATATAATCTCTTGATTAATTATTCGTTATGGGTAACTTGATTGACGGACAAAATTGCCTGCTATATATACAGGCACACCTGACAAAATGGAGCTTTTCACTTTTTTCCCATCAATTTGGGCGGAGACAAATTAGCAATTCATCAATATTTGCAGGTATTATATTTTATTCACCAAAAAAATATATTAGAAATTCTATAATTTCATACTTATTTTTGCATTTCCATATTTTTCAATTTTGATCCAATCTTATAATCAAAAAGCTAGAGGTGATCTCTCTCTCTTTTTATATCTTCATTAATTGATCTGTTGAATTTTGACTTTTTTTTGGCTCTGGGTTATCAGATGCGGATTCAGGATTTGAAGCGTTTGTTTTGTCATAGATTTGGAAGTTGAAATTTGACAATTTGAATTTTTGAAAAAGTTGTGTTTGGATATGAATTTTATTTGGAAAAAAAATTGATATTTTGTGAGTGAAAGTGAAATTTATCCCCCAAAATGGCTTACAAACTGGACAAATACTAGGTAATTTTTTCTCATCTGTTCTAGCTTTGGTGAACAGAGTTACCTGGATGCTGGTGGGAGGTGGCAGGTATGGAATTAGTCGAGGTGCGTGCGCGGAAGCTGGACGGGACACCATGATAATAAAAAAAAAAAAAAGGCAAACTTGCTTTTGGAAACTTGAAAATATTTGAAGATCGGATTTTGATTTCATGGTAAAAAGAGATGTTTGAAGATCAAATTTTGACTTCAATGTGTATGGGTAACCGGAGGCGTATTCAGGATTTGAAGCTCTCCCCCATTGCCATAGATTTTGATGTTGAAATTTTTTAATTTAATTTTTGAAGTTGAAACTTAAAGCGGTGTTTAGACATGCATTTTACGTAGAAAAAGTTTGAAGTTTTAGTGAGTGGAAAATGGAATTTCTCCCAAATCTTTTGGGAACTTGAAAATATTTGATGATCAGATTTTTAAAATCTTGATCGAATTAAATGACTAAGTAGACATTTGAAGATAAATTTTCTAAATTTATGGTCAGACGCGCGAAGTTTATGATTCCATCGATTTCTTGCTTGCAACCAAACCCACAACTTGTTTATGACTCTGTTCTTGCCACTGCTGGAAGTCCAGCTACACGATTGGCTGAACCCAGTAGTTTTTGTTTAAACGGTGTATGTGTGTTAGAGAATTCATTTAAATATGTGCACATACTAGATTTAGAGCCCAGTTATTATCACTTGAAGTCGTCATTCTAAAATTCAGAAAACCCATAAAATTGCAATCCTAGCTCCACGCCTATGTTTGGTTCAAGGGCCTATGTGGGTTATTCCGATATAAATTTTGGGGTTAAATTTATCTCATGTTTGGTTTAAGGTATTAGTTGAAACCAATATCATTTTTACACTAGATCTTGGTTTAACTTATCCCATATACAAAGTGGATTGATTATCCACAAAGTAATCCTAGTTATAATCCCAGCATTATAATCATGGGATCTACTGTCATCACATCTTAATAATGTGATGCAATTTAACTGATCTGATCTTTAAGGAAAATGGGTAAAGGGGAACAAGAAAGCATTGGGATTCATGTTAAAGAAAATTCTCATACAAATGAAATCACCTAGTGTTTTTCCCTTCGCGAGGGATTTGAGCTTGAATTTGAACCCGAAACTTCATGGTTTTGAACCCGCTTCATTGACCACTAGGCCACCCCCTTGTATGCTAACTTGGATGGTTTTAGGCGGGGTAGATATAGGCCGAATAAATATTGGAGGGAGGTGATTAGGCATGATATGGAGCGGTTGCCGCTTATGGAGGACATGACCCTTGATTGGAAGGTATGAAGGACGCGAATTAGGGTAGAGGGTTGGTGGGTAGGAGTGCATCCATAGTAGCAGGGAGGAGTGCTTTGTTTGTATCTATGCCTAGAGTTTCTTGTTCGTAGGGGCCTGATGATATTTGTGAGCTCGAATAGATAGTTTATAGTATTGCTCTGTCAATGTATTGTTTTTTTTATTATCTAGCGGTTTGTTATCCCATTTTGTTGTTTATTTTTATATTTTTTATTTGTTATACTTTTATCTGTCCTGAGCCGGGGTATATCAGAAACAACCTCTCTACTTCATTTGAGGTAGTGGTATGGACTGTGTACACTTTACCCTCCCCAGACCCCACTTTTGGAAATACACTGGGTAAGTTGTTGTATTTCTCCATCAGATTCAGTTATCACATTTTTGTGCATACAAGTCAGGGCTACCTGTTTCACTTATTTTACTGTTGGATGAGCCAATCTTTTCCCTTGCACTTCATGTAAGGTAGGGGTAAGGCTGTGCACGCACCATCCTCTCCAGACTCCCCATTTGTCGGATTACACGTTGTTGTTGTGTCATATCTATATTACTGCATTTATTTATCTGGCTACAAAACAGTAGGAAAACCATGTTATATCTTCTAATCAAAAGCATGTAGCTAACCGGTTAAATGAATGAATGTGAAATTTTCTTTACCCCAGTGATATTCGTGTTTCTTCGCCAGTCATATTTAGTCCTGAGCCGGTGGTCTTTCCGAAACAGCCTCCCTACTTCATCTGAGGTAGTGGTATGGACTGAGTACACTTTACCCTCCCCAGACCCTACTTTGTGGGAATACACTGGGTGTGTTGTTGTATTTATTTCACCAGCCAAGATCATCCTGTCATGCTTGTGAAGACATATTGTCTTTCAGGAGTTTCTCGTTTTCATTTTCAGTATCCGTGGTGCTAAACATAATACGTTGTTTGCAGTTTTTTAAACCTATTTGGACATGTCCGAAGCTTCTTTAAACATGGAACCCCCTAAAGATGAAGGGAAAATCGAAACATCAGCATTTGAAGAAGTGAAGTTAGAGGAAGTGAAGGAACCTAAACCAGCAGAAATTGAGGAAGTGGAAGAGGACGAGGCTGCCCTCTTCCGCTGTGATCTATTTGATGCAGAAATGGTTAAAAAGGTAGCGGATGAATTCCTTCCAGGATTAGCCTCTGCTTGTATTGACAATACGACTGGCGGTTTGTTGAAGAGCCCCGCTTCTGTGGCTGTTGATATTAGAAGAGAAATGGTGGACTATCTTGTCCAGAGAAGCGAGATGTTTGTTGCAGAATCTGTCGTCTTAGAAGGTGAATCGGTTACTGAAGTATCAGACAACCCTCATGACATTATATCGGATTTTATTGATGATTTTGCACAGTCTAAGAGGAACTTTTTCAGCAAAGTATCAGCATGGATGCTTAGTGAAAGGAGGGAGGAACAGATAGATGATTTTGTACAAGAATTGGAAATGAATGGCTTTTGGTTGATGTCGAGGAGGATAGCAGTGGCACAAACATCGATAAGAAATATTGACTTCAAAAACATTTATCACTGCAATATGAAGTTTAAAACTGAAGAAGAGCTTTCGAAACATATCTCCTCGTGCAGTTTCAGGGAATTGACCTGTGAAAATGAGGGATGTAATGCTCGATATAGTGCAGCTCAGCTTGAGCTGCACGACTCTATGTGTCCGTTTAAAATGCTTCAATGCGAGCAGAAATGCCCAGAAACACTAATGAGGCGCGAAATGGACAGGCACTGTATAACTGTATGTCCAATGAAGCTTGCCAACTGTCCTTTCTATCCAGTAGGCTGTGTATCTACTATTCCTCAATGCCAAACAGATCAACATCGTCTAGAGAATCTTCAGTCACACTTAATCCACATCTTAAAACTTATTCACAAGGAAGCATCTTTCGATGCTTTGAAGAAAAGGGCTGAACAATTGTTGGAGGTCAGTTATTAAATGGTGCTTCCATTCTCTTTCCTTGGATACATTGTACTTATTTGCTTCACTTGAGCCCGAGGGTCTTTTGGAAACAGCCTCTCTACCTCCACGAGGTAGGGGTAAGGTCTGCGTACACTCTACCCTCCCCAGACCCCACTTGTGGGATTACACTGGTATGTTGTTGTTGGATATATTGAACTAACTTGATTGCTGCTTTTGTTTGGAATGTTTATCTCTCGAAAGTGTATAAAAATGTTGAGGAAGAAAAAACGCAGTAGAAATAGGAAGACCAAAATGTGCACTTATATCTAACTAGTTCAGAGATTGGGGCAGTGTTACCTGTCCTGCCACTATTTTCCTTACATTGTCTTTCTTAACAGTCATATTCTACTCTGTGACCCCGTTACCAACACAAGGAGATATAGTTGGTGAAGAAAATGGTAGTGTTCCAATGGATATTTCAGACGAGAAATAAAGTTGTCGCATGTTGCCTTGGCTAGGCAATTCGCAGTGTAATCAAAGACAAAATGGAATGTTAGACCTATTTGTTGAATCTAATTCACAAAGGCATTTCATCGGATTGAAACTACTCTAACAATGAATACACTTGACGTGTTGATATATTCTTTTCTTCACAAACAGGCATCATCACCTGGACGGCTGGCAGCAGCTCGTGATGCAAGATCATTGACAGTTGCAATCAAAAGTATTGATGCAAAGCTTGGACCTTTGGAAGTTGAGAAAATTACAGAGGACAAGGCAGAGGACGCTGAGCTGAAAGACGGAAAAAAGGATAACACTGATCAATCCACCAAAAAGGATGGTTCTACTGACTTATCTCATAATGATGAACCATCTCCAGACATATCGAAAAGTCAGCATAATTCCACAACTTCACCGCAGAAAATAGTCTCCCCTGACAAATCAGAGAATGTTGCGGAACCAACAGTTAAAACGGATTCAACAAATGAACACTCTGAGAAAGCAGACTCAAGAGATCTACTCCATAACAAGAATGATGGTTTGAAATCACCCGAGAAAAGTGAAGAGTCTCTCAGCACATCCAAAGAACATCAAGATTTCACAACTTCAGCACACAAACTGGAGTCATCCAAAAGTGAAGATGATCCTCCCAAGTCACCCGAGAAACATCACGATTCAACTTCTGAAGACAAAAAGGAGTGACCTATGCCGAAACCAAGAACTTCTCAGGCAGTGATCAACAAATAGGGTACCTGAATAATGAAGATTTAACAGAAAGTGAATGCATGTGTAGCCACCAAATGAGATTGCAAATTTTGGAGGTTAAGTATATGAGAACACACATGACCATTTTGTATATCGAAGACCGGAGTACCTTCCAAATCTCAGGCTGGAAGATGGAAGAGAAAAAGTAAGTACATTGTTTCAAAATTGACAAGAATTTTTTTTGCATGAAGTAGATAAAGTTACAAGCTTTAAATTCTTTATTCACCTCCATACATCGACGACACGACCTTTTTTTTTAAAAAAAATATTTTTTTGGCCTTTTTAGTTGTTACTTAATCGACAGATGTAAACATTTTTTCCAGTATAATTGATTTTTAGCAGGTTTTCACTTGCTTATTCTGTTTGACTTTGCTTGTAATTTCAGTTTTCTTCTTTGTACAAAACAGATATAGTATGCCATTCATTTTGTTTTGACTTCCATCAAATGCATAATCTTTTTTCACCCTAGTGAACTTCCTAACACTGTTAGTTTGCTATTGCCTATTGGTACATTGTAATTCTCAATTCTCCGGAAAGTGATTTGCAATCGCCACATAATGTCATGTCACGTATTGTCCACTTTGGACCTAGGCCAACACCAAATTTGTCTTTGGTCAACTCTACATTGAGCTTCAAAAGCGCGCATATCATACAAACTTGAGTTATTCCTTATCAAGCTCTTTACTTTTTCTCTTTCATTGTGAATTGTGATGTAAGATTTGCCTGAGGTATCGTGTACACCTCATCTTCAGAAGCTTGCCAGCTAAGAGGATTGAAGCCTGCCAGTTCGGTTTGGCCGTCTTCATTAGCCCGCCCTCCGTCAAGGGCTTCAAATTTATCCCTAATAGCTTTAGCCAAGTACCATGACAACATTCTGGAGAGTACCTACAATGATAAATAACTTGTGAGGAAAGTTATGTTCGATTTATTTAAATTCATGCAAAAAAGTTTCACCTCAAAAATTAAATCGCTCTCTATAAAAGGTGACTAAGCGGCGTTTAAAACGAATCCAAGGTAGTTATTTTAGTTGTGTTAATGATACCAACTTCAGATTATGGTGATATATATATCCAGCTTTAACTCAAAAGTTTCGTATTCGAACCTCGAAATAAAGAACGTCATTTTTTGAGCACTTGCTCTTCAATAAAGTCTTACATCACACAAATCTAAATTAGTCTAACTAGTGGGTTTCCATACATGGCCAAAGACGAAGACCCGGGCATAAGGGATACATCCGAGCTCGCTTCCCCATAAAGTTACTTTCAACAACAACAACAAACCTAGTATATTCCCACATAGTGGGGTCTGGGGAGAGTAAAATGTACGCAGTCTATACCACTACCCCCGAGGGAGTAGAGAGGTTGTTTCCGATAGATCCCCGGCTCAAGACGAAGGACCGTAGACCAAAAGGCGAGCAAAATGATAAAATAACAGAGAAGCATCATCCACAAAAAAGAAGTGCAATTACCCAACAAAAGACCCCCCTCCCCCAAATCTAGAACTACCAACCAAGCTACGCCTAACCCTCCTACTTAAAGACTATGACTCGACCACACACCTTAGCCCTCTAACTTAGTACTCTTCCTCCAAACCTTTCTATCGAGGGTCATGTCCTCAGTAAGCTGTAACTGCTCCATGTCACGTCTAATCACTCCTCTCCAGTGCATCTTTGGTCTACCCTTACCCCGCTTGAAACCCTCCAAGGTCAACCTCTTACACCTACGAACTGGGGAATCCGTGCCCCTTCTCATCACGTGGCCAAACCATCTCAACCTCACTTCCCGCAACTTATCCTCCACCGAAGCCACTCCCACCTTCTCCCGAATAATCTCATTCCTGACCCTGTCAGCCTTCATAAATTCGCACATCCAATGCAACATGCTCATTTCTGCCACCTTCAACTTTTGGACGTGAGAATTCTTAACATGCCAACACTCTGCCCCATATAACATGGCCGGCCGGACCGCAGCTCTATAGAATTTACCCTTAAGCTTGAGAGGCACCTTCTTATTGCATAAAATTCCAGAGGCTAGCCTCCATTCCATCCAACCTGCCCCAATACGGTGAGACACATCCTCATCAATCTCTCCATTCTCCTGGATCATAGACCCCAGATACTTAAAGCTATCCCTCTTACAAACCGTCTGTGACTCTAACTTCACTACCACGTCGTCCTCTTGCCTCGAGCCACTAAACTTGCACTCCAAGTACTCCTTCTTGGTCCTACTCAACTTGAATCCTTTAGATTCCAGGGTTTGTCTCCAAACCTCCAACTTATCATTGACACCTCGGCGTAACTCATCAATCAAAACTACATCATCCACAAAAAGCATACACCAAGGTACCTCCCATTGTATATTCCGCGTCAATACATCCATCACTAAGGCAAATAAAAATAGACTAAGAGTCGATCCCTGGTGCAACCCTGTCAAGATCGGGAAATGCCCGGAGTCCCCTTCCACTATCCGTACTCGAGTCTTCGCCCCCTCATATATGTCCTTAATCGAACGAATGTACGCCACTGGGACCCCTCTCACCTCCAAGCATCTCCAAAGAACCTCCCTAAGGACCTTGTCATACGCCTTTTCCAAGTCGATAAACACCATGTGAAGATCCCTCTTCCTCTCTCTATACTGGTCTACCAGCCTCCGCACTAGGTGAATTGCCTCAGTCGTCGAGCAACCAGGCATAAACCCAAATTGATTCTCTGAAATTGGCACTATCTTCCTCAACCTCTGCTCCACCACCCTTTCCCAAATCTTCATCGTGTGACTCAATAACTTAATACCACGGTAGTTGTTGCAACTCTGAATGTCTCCTTTGTTCTTATATAAAGGGATCATCGTGCTCCATCTCCATGCCTCGGGCATCTTAGCGGTTTTGAAAATGTTGTTAAACAAATGGGTTAGCCACCTCAACCCTGCTCCGCTAGCAAACTTCCAAAAATCCACCAAAATCTCATCGGGTCCCGTTTTCCTGCCCCTTCGCATCTTGTGAATAGCCTCACAAATTTCCTCCACCTTAAAACGCCGACAGTAGCCGAAATCGCAAGATTTCTCAGTGTACTCCAACTCTCCTAACACAATACCTCTGTCCCCCTCATCATTCAAGAGCTTATGAAAATACGACTGCCATCTTTTCTTAATTAGAACGTCCTCCACCAAAACTCTACCATCCTCCCCCCTTAATGCACTTCACTTGGTCCAGATCCCGACCCTTACGCTTCCTAGTTTTGGCAAGCCTATACAACCTCTTTTCGCCGCCTTTCTCCTCTAAACTCGAATATAGTCTCTCAAAAGCCACTGTCTTAGCAGTCGTAACTGCTAACTTAGCCTCTTTCTTGGCTAGCTTGTACTCCTCCCTGCTCACCCGCTTCTCCTTGTCATCCTTACTCTCAACTAACCCCATAAAGTTACTTTATAGGTATAAAATCAAGATTATACTTACATAAATCCCTAAATCTTTAAGTGATATTACATAACATTTTGACTATTTTGTTAATTATATTTATTCCGATTTTTTAAAATGGTGATACATATGTTATACGATGATACATATAAAAAATTGATACATTTGAAACTGACAAAGATATCTATTTAAGAAAATAATAGATTCTCTTTTATTCTGCGGAGTAAATCACGCATAATCAGTTGTACAATTAATTAATCAGATTCAAAAAAAAAATTCAATACCCTAATTTCTGTCAATCCCAATTCAATCCAATATGATCCCATCCACTTTCTCTGCTGACCTACTTTCTATGGGGTCCAACTTCACTTTCTCTCTTCCGTCATTCGTCGCCGGAGACGGCGACTTCAATTACGATGTCGCTTGATATGGTAACATCCAATACTTGCTCAATATCTTCGTCGTTGGAGCTTTAACTTACCTCCTTATTTTCATCTTCGGTAAGATTCAAAGCGACCAGCGTCGCATGCCAGGGCACACTGCCATTGCCTCTAAGCTCCTCGCTGCCTGGCATGCCACTGGCGTTGAAATTGACCAACACTGCGGCGCCGATGCTACGCAATATCTAACCCAGTTGATGTCTTTTTCGATAACGGCCTACCCTCCTGCCGATTCACCTTCGCTAATTATTATTTGAATTTTTATTTGGTGGCAGGGGATTACTATGTGATACATCTAAAATATGTGTGATACATCTGTTTGAAGTTTGAAATGTATTACCCATTAATATCATATGAATCACTCAATAATTGACGACGTTGGTGGGGTGGTTTTTTAGGTAGGCTGTTATGGAGATTTCTGGTAGTGAGTGGGTCATTTTTTAGTGGACCACCACTGGTTCACCGGAACAGTGAGCTCGGGTGATGGGGATGACTGCTCCATTTTTAGATACAGTGTGAACAAAATGTATTACTCATTAATAACATATGAATCACCCAATAATTGAAAGGGAAAAGGACACTCTACATCACTTTTTAAAACAAATAGCCCAAGTTTAAAAACTTTCCAAAAAGTGACTAGTCGAACATACTATTTCCACTTTATAGTCATTCCCTAATTCGGGTCATTTTGGCCTACGTAGTCCATATGCAGTCCATATACAATACTGATACATTCTATATACAATACTGATACAGTATTCAACTTGGGCAATTCGGCCCTTTTAAAAATATTTCAATTTTTTTTTTGTTATAAATTTTTTAATTGATCAAATATTCTGTTTTTTTATTATTTGGAAAAATAAATTAAATTATATAAAAACAATATAATTGTTAAATAGAATATGTATCTATATAAGATATATGTATAGAAATTGTATAGTTCTATCAAATATGTATATGTATAAAATATATATAAAAATATATAGAAAGTGTATGAAAATTATATAATTATTGTATAAAACATGTAAAAAAAATAAAGTAAGGTTATTGTATAAATTGTGTATCAAAACTGTATAATTTTCGTATTGAATATTTGTATGTATTAGATATGTATAGAAACTGTATAGAAGGTGTGTAAAATGTATCAAACAAGTCAGTAAATTGAAATGGCTAGAAAGTGTAATTTAAATTTCATGACCATTTTCATGGAAATAGTTTAATTTGGAGTGTCGTTTCTGTCCTTTCCCCTAATTGAAATAAATAATTGTATCTACCATATGAATCACCATAATACCATATATATTACCCATTAATATCATATGAATTACTCAATAATTAAAATAAATAACTGTATCTACCATATGAATCACGATAATATATGTATCACCCGTTAAAATCATACAAAATGTATCTATCGTATGAATCACCATAACTCATATAATGATATCATATTTATCGTTCATATAAATCACCATTAATAGAATAAACATGTATGAATAAATAAATAAATTTATATATGTATCAATAATTTTTTTTTAAAATGGGAGAGATTTTAGGAGAGGAAAAAAAGTTGCATGCATCAATGGAGGAGAAAAAATCAGGAAGGAAGATGATTTAAGCGTTAATGGAGGAGAAAAATCAGCAAGGAAGATGATTTAATTGTTAATAATTAGGGAGATATTTTAGGAAAGAAAATCTTTAGAAAAAAAAAATAGCTTGAATGAGTTAATGGTGGAGTAAAAACAGGATGTGAGGTTTTGTTAATATGTATCAAGAGTAAAGTTGAAAATCGGGATTTTATGTAAATTTTTAAAAATAAGGGATATTAAATAATATAGTCTCTTAAGTTTGGGATTTATGTAATTTATCCTTTTTCTTGTGTATGTGTAGTAAACCTCAATTTGTTCGATATTGTTGTGTAATAATAGTTGTTGATTGTTGTTATATATATATATATATATATATATCAAAAATATGAAGTATTACTTATTTTTCATGTGTTTTCTTTCTTATATCTCGAACTTTTAAAATTAAAATTTTGATTCCATCACTAATCACAAATTGATAAAGCCCAAAATAAGAAAACGGAAAAGGGCCTAAAATGCCCTCCACCTACTAAAAATGGTGCAAAAATAACCTTCATCTATCTATTGGGCCTAAAATGTCCTTTCAGTCTAGGGCAAAATTACCTTTCCATTTAACGGATCAACTTGACCCCACTTTATTAATGAGGTGTCTTTTTTATATTGGTCAAATAATTATTAATTAAAATAATTAATTTGTTAAATAAAACCCCAACCCATCTAAGTCCACCCGACCCACCACTACCCGCCCCAATCCGTTGATCAATTCATTGTCGGGCATCTACAAGCTATAGCTTATCTGCATAATGCATTGCACCCTCCAATATATCACAGAGATATCAAGTCTAGTAACATACTTTTGGATTACAATTACAAGTGAAAAGTTGCAGATTTTGGACTTTCAAGACTCGGTATGGTTGAATCATCGCACATTTCTACTGCACCACAAGGAACTCCGGGAAATCTTGACCCTCAGTATCATTAGAACTTTCATTTGTATGATAAGAGAGACGTTTACATCTTTGGCGTGGTTCTTGCTGAGATCATAATGGGGCTAAAAGCAGTGGACTTTGCTCGTGCTCAAGACGAAATAAACTTGGCTGCATTGGCAATTAACAGAATAGGAAAGGGTAACTTAGATGAAATTATCGATCCATTTATCGAGCTACATATGGATGCATGGACAGTTTCATCTGTTCACAAGGTAGAAGAGTTGACATTCAAGTGTTTAGCATTTCATCGCGATATGAGGCCATCGATGATGGAAGTGGCGATTGAATTGGAACAACTTAGGCTAAGCAAATGGGCGAATTCGGAAGACAACATAACACCTACATTAGAGGGATCTTCAATTTCATCAATTTCAGATGTAAGTGAGAAACCACTGAATCTTTCAATTAAGAAGCGAGAAATGGACATCAAAACTATATTTTCGACGGCAAAAATAAAGGATTATTCCCCTGTTTCAGTACAAGATTCATGGAATAGTGAGCAAAGCTCTCAGTAGTTTGCTTAATCATATAGTCAAGTAATTATGTAAAGGATTAATTTCTTCTTTGTAACTTACTTACAGGAGTAGTTTGCTTAATCATATAATCAAGTAATTATGTAAAGGATTAATTTCTTCTTTGTAACTTAGTTACAGGAATATGTAGCAAGCACGACATGAATTGATCAATGGATTTGGGCGGGTTGTAGTGGGTCGGGTTATTAGGACTTAATGGGTTGGGGTTTAATTTTAATTAATAATTAATAATTATTTGACCAATAAAAAAAAAGACACCTCAGTAATAAAGTGGGGTCAAGTTAATCTGTTAAATAGAAGGATAATTTTGCCCCAATAGGTAGACTGAAAGGGCATTTTAGGCCCAATAGGTGGATGAAAGATATTTTTACACCATTTTTAATAAATAAAAAGCATTTTAGCCCTTATCCGATAAGAAATTTTTTACAAAAATGTTCACATCATATTGATGTGGCGCATATATTCTCGAATGAATAGTGACATTTATTTTCTGAAATTTCTTCTCTATTTTAACTCTTCTCTTTTTATTAGGAGTATACTTATATTTCTTATTTGTAAAATTGAATATACTAATTTAAATGAATTAATACTGCCTCAATTTTTTTAATTTTTTTTCATATTTTTTAAAAATCTTGGTCCTAATATGCAGAAAAAAAAATTTTGTCAAGATTTGAGTTTTTTCCTTTGGTTAATACCCATCTCAGTGGAGTTACATTGATCTACGGATGATATATCATTTAAACACCTTTTGTAGAAAATTATATTGTGCGTATAATAAATAAAACTCCCTTCATTTAAAAAAGAATAACCTACTTTGACTTAACACAAAGTTTAAGAAAATAAAGAAGACTTTTAAATCTTGTGGTCTTAAATTAAAGTTGTGTCAAATGTACCAAAATGCCCTTTAATCTTGTGGTCCTAAATATGTTATGTGGAAAGTTGAAATTAAATTATTGCCATAAAAAGAAAGAGGTCATTCTTTTTTAAACGGATTAAAAAGGAAAGTAGGTCATTCTTTTTTAAACGGAGGAAGTATTATATATATAGATCAAATAAACGCTTTAGAGAGCTATTGCCTGTTGGATATTTTAGTTCGATAGCGCTTCACATTCCCAAATAATAAAAGATGACAACTACATTTGAGTTAAACGTGAAGATGAAAGTAATCTTTTTTCTTTCGCCACGGTAGGCCTTCCTATTACACTATCTAGCTTATGTTCTTCATGTAGCATTCAGACCAAATGACTCTATGAAATTATGTTGATACTTTCATATATATTATAGAGGATATCAAATCTCAAATCAAAAGAAAGAAGAGAGATTGGGCCATCTTCCCGTGAGAGGCTGCCTGGAGATACATATTAAAATTAGGATAAATTACATAAAACAACACCTTAAGTTTTCTATATTACATAAAATCTCATCCCACTAAACTAATTACAAAAATCCCTTCTAAATCTCTAAACAAGTTGTTTATCTGATACATAACACACAACTTCTATTTTTTCTCCTTAAATCACCTTGACATAGTTGCAAATTAAGGAAAATTCTATTTTCCTTAGAAAACATGACTATTAAATCATTAATCATTAGGTAAGTAATAAAAGTTAGCAATAAATTCATCTGTAATTAACTCTTATTAACAAAATTCCAAAAAGCAAAAAAAAAAAAAAAAGTCGTTGTATCTGTGTTATGGCCATTGGCCGCCGGAAAAATTTCACAAACAAGCTTCATAAACGTACTTCTTCATAAGTCTGTTTTGATGTTGCAAAGAGAAAATAAAAAGTTGTGAAAAGAGACCCAAAAAAAGTCGTAGTATGTGTTTATGGCCATTGACCACCATAAAAATTTCACAAACAACCTCAATTAACGTACTTCTTCATAAGTCTGTTGTTGATGTTGCAAAGAGAAAAAAAAATTGCGAAAAGAGACCCATTACCAAATGTATGATTTTTATGTATTAGATTGATAAATTTTGTCCATATACATTCTATTTATGTATCATAATGTACAATGAAACAAACGACACTGTAAATATTATTTCTGATATGTAGATATTTTTTTTGAGAGAGATATTACATGCATTCTGATACATAAAACTATTTCTGACAGAGGTAATCAATGATTTCTGATACATTCAATATATATTTATTCTTCTGATACATAAATATAAAGAAATTAAGTTTTAAATTTGTTTTTTGATACATAGAAAGATATATATATATATATATATATATATATATATATGTGTGTGTGTGTGTGTGTGTGTCTGTGTGATATGAGATTCACCTGATACATCATATTCTTATAATATGTTTAATTTTTTTCTGAACGCAGGAAATGAGATATGTTATGATGAACAAGGAATGAACGATTGGAGAAGAAATTAGTTTTGGAAGATTATGATTAATGAAGATTGATTTGATTATTCAAATTTCAAATAATAAAGTTGTTGCAGATTTTATGTAATTAAACGGAAAAAATCTTAAATTGAGTGTGTCAATTCCTCAATTGTAGGCATTTTTATCGTTTTCTCTCTATTATCTCCAACTAATTGGTTAGTAATGTATCATAAGCTTATGTATCGGGAGGTTAAATAATGTATCATATCCGGGATATCATGTAATCTATCTATAATCTATAATATATTAAAAGTGTGAAGCCCCTTCGAAAAGTGATTTGAACTTTTTACCCTTCATTAAAAGTCTCCTCAATAGACAAAATTGTCTTTTCACCTTCTTTTTTTTCAAAAAAAATTATTATTTAATCAAATTAAGGACTCCTACAAATATATGATAGAAATTAAACACTCCTAAAATATATGGGACAGAGATTAAGGACTTTTGAAATATATGAAAAGAAATAACTAGCAAAATATATATGGAATCCTAATAAACTAAATATACTAAATTTTGATTATTAATTTTTTTAAAAAAGTCAGGTGATCTAAAATAGAGATTCGAGTTCTCTTTTTGCTATTAGTATAGTTTTTTGTTGTTTTCTTAAAATATATTTTGTCCGTGCTAATTTTTTAAGTAGAGGTGCCACTTTCATAAATAATGGCTTTTATTTATGTTTGTCATTTTAAACTTCTTTTTTTTTTTGTGATTTAGGTAATGTTTTTTTCTAAGTAGGAGTCTATCTGTATTTTTCTTTAATTTTTTTCGCGTTTTAGCTCTTTTTTTTAGGTGTTGGAATCTATAATATTTACTTTTTTAATTCCTTTTTGGTTTAGACAATGTTTACTTTTTTAATTCTTTTTTGATTTAGGGTCTTCTATAGATATAAAAAATATTGTTGGACAATCTCATTCATGAACTTTATCGTTAACCTTGCTTTTGTATTTCTAAGTTTTCTTTTTTTTTACGAATTTTTTTTTATAGTAGATCTTAATATTTGTCTTATTACTTTCTCTTATATTTTTCACCGTAAATATATCACATATTCTTTATCAAAATTGCAGTTTCTTGAAGTGAATTTTTCTAGAGGTATGTTTTCTAAAATTTTAGATTAGTTTTGAAGTTTACAATAATAAATGATGTATTTTTGATAAACAATTATAAATTGAGAAATTTCTTTGTAAGTTTTGTTTATAGTATTTCATGTACAATTAGTGATTTGAAATTGAATTATTTATAATTTTGGACAGATTATTTTGATCATCACATTTTGTCACGAGAAATTGATTGGTCATTCGGAATTCATGATAATAGTAATGAAATTGACTTATTTATAATTTTGAATAAATTATTTGGATCGTCGCATTTCGTTACAAAAAATTGATAGGTCACTCTGAATTCATAATAATTAGTTATCTTATTAATCAATTAAAGATTTTTTTTATCTATGCCTATGGTTAAAAAATCTACGTGTACTATGTTCTGAGGATTATTCATGGGATTAGTTTTAGGAGATTTGATTTTTATTTATTAGTTGTTTGGCTTATCATTAAATCTTTTTAATCATTGATTGTAGGTGTAAAGAGGTCATCAACAATTTTGAGAATTGCTCCTTTTGATTTGAGGTAAACTTGAGAATTTTTTCTTAGTTTGATGTAAATTTATATATATATCTTCTCTTTTTTATTTATTACATTACAATTTGAAGTATTTAGTATCTGCATTGGAGCTCGACTGAATCTGAATTCACATAAAAAAAAGTTACATATTAGATATGTTAAGAAGTTTATTAGAAAAGTGGAAACGGAGAAAAATCCCTAAGAACTATGTCATCCTAAAGGTGAAACCAATGAGGCGAGAAGCTGTGGCGGGGAGTAACCAGAGTAGAGGCGCTGTTTAAGGGAAAAAGTATCCAAATTACCATGCTAATAGTGACCGAAAAACATGTTATTTAAGAATAATCTAGTATATAGTAATCTAAGATGACCATATTTTGTTGTGTACATGGTTGAAGAGAATATTTTGAAAAAAATAATTTTATGAAAATGAATGATAATTTATCTGATGTGATGGTAGATAAATTTAAAATACTTATTTTGTATGCACTTAAAGATATAACAGTAGCAGATATAAGAAAAATCATATTAGAAAAAGCATTTGGTGAATATTATATGACTAAAGTAAATTATATACCATGCCTACCTAACTACTCTTACAAATACTTATCATGATAAATTACATAAAAATTTTAACATATATGAGAAACATACAGTTACTAGAAAAATGGATGAAAATAAATATAGACAAATACATGGAAAATAAAAATATGCAAAAACTACTAAGGCTAAAACAAACAACTATAAAATATCAATTTTAAAAAATAGATCATCTAGACTATCTTAAAGTTTTAATCTTATATATACTTAAAGATATAGAAATTATAGATATTAAGAAAATAACATTAGAAAAAGTAATAGACTATGAAATTGAAACCATAAATTGGCTAGAACAGTTATACGAAGAAATTTACCCAAAAGGATATTATTCAGATCAAGTATGTTAGAATATATTAGAAAAACTAGGGAAAATCAAGATAATCTAAATAATGAAATTAATTATAGAAATCGAATCAGAAAAATAATGGAAAATCTAAAAGAAAAATTAATATGGATAGAAGAAACCTTAGAAAATTTAGAAAAAAGTACATGTGATAGTTTACATAATTTAAAAAACTCACTACGAGAAGAACAACACAAGATAATAAATAACATAGAAAATCTAGAATTAGATATACACTACAGGACAGTTAGGATAAATTATTATACAGAAATTTGTAACTCTGCAGTTACTACAGGATAAAATAATAAACCAAACAAATTAATGAATACATCTTACGAAAAGAATAAATCATTAAAAAATATTGAAACAAAATCTAAGAAATATCCACGCACAAAAAAGAATAGATTCATTAGATATATAATAAATCTATCTAGTTATCCGCACCCCCTCCAAATGATATCAGAGCCCAGTAATTTAAAAAGTACAGCAGAGAGGTATGTGTTAGAGTTATTAGAATTTATATATATTTATTGAATTAATTATGAGAAGACCATTTAAAAATAGAGAAGCTTTTAGAAAAATTAAAGAATCTTTAGTTAGTAATTATTCAGAATACATAAGTCTAAATAAAACAAATGAAAATCCACAAAGATTAGCCTATTCAATTACATTAATATCTAGTATTGAAGCAAAATTAATAATCCATTTAAAATCTAGAAGAATGAGACACATACCACCTAATTATGATAAAATTAGATTTAGATATCCGCTAAAATATTATAAATATAATTTAAATGAATAAAGTACAACAATACAAAGAATTAAAATAAATTATTTCTGAAAAAGGTAAAGAATTAAAAATAAGAATAGAAAGACTACATTATAATATATTTGCCGGAGTTAGTAAAAACTCAATAAATACACAAAAAGATGAAATATCAAAATTAGAATCACAAATATACAGGAAAAAAGAAATAAAAAAAATAAAACAACAAACTACAGACGAAATACGAAAAATAGAAGAAACTAAAAATAATAGGATTGCTGAATTAGAAAAAGAACTACAAATGTTCAAAGATCTGTATGAACAAAGACAAAAGGAAAAAGAAGAAAAAGATAAAGAACAGAAACTATTAAACGAGATAAATCAATTTAAGGAAAAATTAGAAATAACAAACAAGGAATTAGAAATAAATAATATAGATGTTGAAGAGACAGATAATTATGATTCAGAAGATAGTGAAACATATACAGAAATATTAACAAATACAAAAAATTTAGAGATCAATGAAAAACAAGAAGCAATTAATGAAGAAAACTTGGAAAGTACCAACACAGAAATAAATACTCTTGATAAAAAAGAAGATGAAAATATAATACCTAAAACAACAGAAATAAGAAAACCTATATATTATAAAAGTAAATTTAAAAATATAATGAATATGACAAATGGACACCAAAACAAATAATTAATAAAAATTATAACTTTTTAGACCTAGACTGTGTAATAGATACAGAAAAAATAATACAATTATGGATAGGATATATGACAAAACAATTATTAGATAACAATATAAATATAACAGATGCACCAGAATATATAGAAAGAACACTAATAGGATCGGTAAAACTATGGTTTTCAAATTTAACTGAAAATAGTAAGAAAGTATTAAGAGCTAATAAACCTATGGAAGGGACATCATCAACAACAACTAGACTAACACCCATAGAATTATTGAAAAAATATGAAACAGCTATAAAAGATGAATTTGGTAGTATGACAACAATAGAAGAAGAACAAGATGAAGAAAAAGATACAAATAGGAATTTAATGTTAAAATTAATAATATGTAATATGTGTTATATAGACGAATATACTTGCGCATTTAAAGAATATTATTAAAAAGGAGCATATAGTATAGAAGAAAGTAAGGAAATAAGAAAATTATATTTTAATAAATTACCCGAACCATTTAGTTCAAAGATAATAAAAAGTTGGGAAGAAGCAAAAATAGTAGATACGTTAGGAGCAAGAAAATTTTTTTTACAACAATGGTATAGAAACTTATGTGAAAAATATAGAGAAGAATTAAAAATGGAAAAAACATTAATAAGAAATTTAGCATGTTGCAAAAATAAAATAGCACCCCAATTTGGATGTGAAAAAAGATATTATAAGAAGAGAAAAAGACATAAGAAATATAAGAAATATAAAAAATTAAAATACAAATACAAGAAACCAAGAAAAAGATATTATGTAAAAAATTATAAATACAAAAAACCATATAGAAAGAAGAAATCTATAAAAGAATGTACTTGTTATAATTGTGGAAAGTCAGGACATTTAGCTAGAGATTGTAAATTACCTAAAAATCCAAAAAATAAACAAATATCAGAAATAAAAATAGATAATACAGAATATATGCAGATAGATTATATAGATTATGAATTAGAAAGTGAGGATAGTATATATGAAATTTCAGAAAACAAAACAGATACTGAAATAGATCGTGAAATAGATGAATCAAATGACTGAAGAAGATATAAAAATAATAACAAAGGAAGAATATTTAAATGATGAAGGAACGGAACAAAAAATAATATTTGACAGTAATATATTTGATGAAATAAAAGGAAAAGAATTAGATTTAAGTGTAGAAAAAATATTTAAAATACCAACAATAAAAAATATTTTTACTAGGAAAAAGGATGAATATTATGTAGTATGCCAAAAAGAACATGTAATAGACTGTAGATATGCAAAAGGCAGAGCTAGTATACCACTAGTAACGAAAAGAATAATTAATAAAGAGATAAATGATATAAAAAGTAAAGGAGATCCAATAAAATATGTACACCTCGGAGGTACAGAAATATTAATAAAAGCATGTTTTAGAGAAGGAATAAATACACCGATAGAATTATATCTAGCAGATGATAGAATTATAAAACCTATAGAAAAAAGTATAATAACTGCCGTAAAAGGAAATTTAATATACCAAAAATTCAAATTCATAATAAGTGCAAACTATTCAGTAGCGGTAACTGATAGAATATAGATAAATCACTAGTATTATATTGGAAAATATCAGGAATAGAATTAACTTCAGGAAGTAAAATATTTACAGCAAGATGCAAAAATTTATATGTATTAACAACAAAACATAAAATAACAGGAAAAAATAATATTAACAAAATACGAATAGAAAGCCCATTCGAACAAATTGTAAAAACAATAGATTATAATGATTATAGCTATAAAGACATAGATATAGAAGAAAATTTAGAAATAGTAAATGATAGAATAAGTACAACAAAAAGAATAGCTGGTGAAAAACCAAAATCATCAAGCTCATCAAAAAGAACAAGTTATGAAACAAATTCAATGATAATTTAAACCAATATTACATAACAGAAAAAATAAATGAAAAAAGAATATTTAATACTCTTAAATACAGGACAAGAAGAAAATTATATAGCAAAATATCTAGTAAAGAATGAAGAAATAAAAACTGATAATGATATGTGCCTAGATCTACCAAGAAGTTTAATAAATAATAAAAACATAGCAGAAAAAGAAATAATAATAGGAGTTAGAAAAATAAAAATAGAATTTGAAGTAAAGGAAGAAATGCAAAAAACAGATATAATATTAGGAATAAAATGGTTAGAACAAGTAAAACCATATAATATAGAACATACACAATTAACCTTAACATATAACAAAGAAAAATTATTCTTAAAAAGAGCCTTAACATAAAATGAAAATATATGTATTAATGAAGATAGTAGTAGAAGGATATTATAGTAGATATTATACGCCTATGATAGATACAGGAGCAGAAGCTAATTTATGTAGATATAATTGCTTACCAGAAAGTAAATGGGATAAATTAAAAACATCAATAATAGTTAAAGGATTTAATAATGAAGGAAGCTTAATTACTTATAAAGTTAGGAATGTAAAAGTACAAATATGGGATAAGATATTAACAATAGAAGAAATTTATAATTATGAACTAACGTCAAAAGATATACTTTTAGGAATGCCATTTTTAGATAAATTATACCCACATATAATAACTAGAAATGACTGGTGGTTTACAACACCATGCAAACAAAAAGTAAGAGCAAAAAGAGTTAATAATAAAATAAGAAAGAAAACTAATTGGATAAAAGGAAGTAAAAAAATTACACAAAAACTAGAAAATATAAAAAACACTGAAGATACAATAGAACTAGTAGTATTTTCGATAAATAAAACAGAAATAACTATATTTTCAATAAATAAGATAGAAATAATTAAGAAAAAATTAGAACAATTATATAGTAAAGATCCACTAAAAGGATGAGAAAAACATAAAACTATCATAAAAATTGAATTAATAGATAAAAATAGTATAATAACCCAAAAACCATTAACCTATAATTTTGACGATTTAAAAGAATTTAAAATGCATGTAGATGAATTATTAGAAAAACAATATATACAAAAAAGTAATAGTAAGCATAATAGTCCAGCATTTATAGTAAATAAACATAGTGAACAAAAAAGAGGAAAAAGTAAGATGATTATTGATTATAGAAATTTAAATGCAAAAACTATAACATATAATTATCCAATACCAAATAAGATATTGAAAATAAGGCAAATACAAGGATATAATTATTTTAGTAAATTCGACTGTAAATCAGGATTTTAACATCTAAAGTTAGAAGAAGAATCTAAAGAATTAACCGTATTCACGGTACCACAAGGATTTTATGAGTGGAATGTATTACCCTTTGGATATAAAAATGCACCAGGTAGATATCAACATTTTATGGATAATTATTTTAAATAATTATCTAATTGTATAGTGTACATAGATGATATATTATTATATACAAAAACTAAAGAAGAACATTTAAAATTATTGGAACAGTTTACAGATATAATAGAAAAATCGAGAATAAGTCTAAGCGAAAGAAAGCTGAAATTATGAAAAATCAGATAGAATTTTTAGGAATACAAATAGATAAAACTGGAGTAAAAATGCAACAACATATAATACAAAAAATAATAAATTCAAAAGAAGAATTAGATACAAAAAAGAAATTACAATCATTTTCAGGATTAGTAAACCAAGTAAGAGAATATATTCCAAAATTAGCAGAAACTTTAAAAACACTACAGAAAAAATTAAAAAAGGATATAGAATATAACTACAATGAAGAAGATAAAAAACAAGTTCAAAAAATAAAATTACTTTGCAAAGAATTACCAAAATTACAATTTCCAGATGAAAATAGAAAATTTATATATATAGTAGAAGCCGATGCTAGTGAATATAGTTATGGAGGAGTACTTAAATATCGATATGAAGCAGAAAAAATAGAACACCATTGTAGATACTACTCAGGTACATTCAATGAGACAGAAATAAAATGAGAAATAAATAGGAAAGAATTATGTTTATTATATAAATGTTTGTTAGTATTTGAACCATATATTGTATATAACAAATTTATTGTCCGAACAGATAATACACAGGTACGCTGGTGGCTAACAAAGAAAATACAAAATTCAGTTACAACGAAAGAGATTCAGAGACTAGTTTTAAATATATTAAATTTCACATTTATAATTGAAGTGATCAGTACTAACACAAATGTTATTGCAGATTACATATCAAGACAAAGCTACACAGACTGAAATTATAGAAGAAGATACTCTAGAAAAAATACTCAACACCCTAACTACGCTTTCATTGAAAGTGGACAGTATGGGTACTGAGATAGAAAAGCTAAAGACTAATGAAGATAAACTGAAGTCTATAGCTATAAATCAGCTAACTCAGCAGTGTGCAGAGCTATGTCGATCGGAAGACAATAAAATTCTAGAGCTAGAAGGAGACGTTGGGACACTCCATAAAATCCATAACATTTATCAATCTACTTCTGCAGGTACAAGCAAAGGAGTTAGTCGACCAAGATACCAAAACATGAACATGAATAAAATATTTGAAAAATCATTTACACCAAAAACACAAAAAGACCATTTATTCATACCCCCACAAATTACCACATACCGAGATAGCCTAAACCAAGACAAAAAAGTTTATAATTATACAGCCCAGAAATATATAGAAAACATCTATAGAGTACAAACTTTTCTAAACCATAACCCCAGAGCTACAAACATCAAAGAACCAAACACCAACTATATAACCCAAAAATTACAAGGATATAACAAGCTAATCGCACTACCCAAAACTAACCCAAGCCTAGTAAAAACTTGTTTTGACTACGGACTACTAAACACCATATACACCCAAGATGGAGAAGAATTAACAGCTATGGAAGAATTACACAAGATATTCACCACCTACTAAAATATAACAAAAGACAATCTATTTTATATAAAGTGTTATACTGCACCGGCAGAGATACTATACGATGAAATAAAACCAGTTATACAAGTTATAAAGATAGGATTAACTAGAGATATGATCATACCAGAAGATATTACTCAGCAACCGGAGATACCCAGAATTGAGATACCAGATTTCTATGCAAATAAAAGACTTATTGGATTAGCTACGATTATACAAGAACTAGCAAATAATTATACTAATGTAAACCCAATATGGAGGTATTATTCGAGAGACCATCAAATGATCTACTCAAATTCAAAAGAGCTACGACAAGCAGATATGGAGGATGTCAGACAATGGATAATGACACTACTAAACCCAGAAAAATAATCTACCGCAAGAGCAATCAAAAAAGGATTTATTTCAGACGGACTACTAACAAGATATTGTAAAATAATTGGACATAAATATCCAGATCACCAATGTTCAAGATGCAATGGAGAAGATAATATTATTCCAGAAGTACATCTAGAATAAAGAAGACAAAATGCCAGTTGGAAAGATAAGATAAGAAGCAATAATGGAGAGCAATAATGGAGATATAGCAGATACGACAAAATCAACGGAGACAAGATATTCATTGTATAGATTTTTCTTTACTTAAAAGTCTTTTAATTATTGTAAGTTACTATTCTTATGTAGACTACTTTTTAGGCTTATTTAAGGCTATGTAGACTTTTTAGGTAGCCTAGGTGATAGCCTTTATGACTTTTAAGCTTTTTTGTTTTTTAGCTTTTGTTCAAAAAAACGTATAAAGAATTGTAAAATTTGTAAAGTTCGTTCTATAAATAAAAAGAACTGAAGGCATTGCAAAGCAAGTCTTCTCACGTTAAAGCAAATACTCTCTCCATTCCATAACAAATATTTTTGCCCAGTTAATTAAAAAACATACATACTTCAATGGAAAAAGCTATGGAGAAACAAACTTCAGAAATATCAAAGCTACCCAAACAGGTATATTTATTTATGATTATGAATAGCTAAATTCATAATTCCCAACAATCATGATATGATAAAATAAATTCACTCTCTATTAAAGGTGACTTAAAACTTATTGTTCAAATCTAAGGTTGTCAAGAAATCGAATCGTAATACAATAAGGTAATAGTAAGTTATATTATGATCAAGAACTATATCTTTATTGGGTGAATTTGGAGAAAATATCAAAACTATAATATGTAAAAAAATAGGAATAGGTGAAACAATAAATTCATATCTTCTTTTTAAGCGGAGACCATACTTTTGTTGGTGGTATCTCACCCACAATTAAATATTTCAAATTATAGGAAGATATTATTTTATAGGGAGGAGTTGTCGTTGTCAACATTTTGGAATGTTGAAAAAAGAAATAGAATCATCCACTTTTAGAGTAAATTCCCTGAATGGTCATTCGGAGAAATTGTCTATAAATATCATTTTTATTTTATTTAGAACAAGAATATCATTCAATTTTTCTTATTTTTCTTAAAATATACTTGACACCTCAAAATTTTTCTCTCTCCTACTTGAAATGCCATGCCATTAATTTTTTTTTTTGATAAGTATATAACTAATCAAACTTATTTAACTAAAGCTTTATCTTTTTTTTTTTTTAAATTACACCTCATATATTAATGATTGAAGATTAATTTATTACATAAAAAGTTTTGGTTATTTTATTTGATATGTAATCTTCAAAGTTTCTTTTATTTACTTATTTATTTCACCATTTATTAATGGTTTTAAAATACAAGTACTTATATGAATTGGTACAATAATTTTTTTTATCGTTTATTTTATATACTAAAAATTCTTAGAATGTAAAAGAAATAAAATAATGGATTTCATATTTTAGACATTAAGTTTGTTATTTATATGAGAAATAAAAGAATAAAATCTCCTATTTTGAAGGAAAGAAAATTATGTAGTCTTGAAACAAATTATATTTCTTAAGAAATATTAACAAAATGATACCTTCTTCAGTGCTATTACAAATGAATTTTTAAATTACTACTCAATCAATTATTCTTTACTTTTGATGGATTTAGAATGAAGTATGGATATAAATTAGTGTTTAACTGTATAATAGAATAAAATATAAATATAATGATCACAAAAAAGTGAAGAAACTAAATTAAAAATAATATTTTTTTTCTAAATTTTTATGTCTTATCTTATCAATTTACTTGATTTAATTACGGGCAATTACTTGTAAAAATTTTGCAAGAAAAAAAAGCATCTTTTCACTATATATTTATAAAAAATTATCTTACATAAAAAGTTGCAAGTAATCTATGTCCAAATTAAATTTCCAGGTAATAATACATATTAAAATTTTCTAATTGAATTTTGTTTGGTAACAAAAAATACCGTAGGTTTGCCATCAATGCTTTTAAATAATAAATTATATTTTTTATTCTATATTACTCTATATTTGAATGTAATATAATATCTTTGGATTATATTAATCCAAATTCTTTTGTATAATCCAAAAAAGTGAATTTTATTTTTTTATTCTCATATAAATAACAAATTTAATGTCTAAACTATGAAATCTGTCGTTTTTATTTCTTTTACATTTTAAGAATCTTTAATATATAAAATAAATAAATAAAAATTAAATGAGTATCAATTTTTATAAGTACTTGAGTTTTAAATAGTATTAAGTGATAAAATAAATAAGTAAATAAAAGAAACTTTGAAAAGTACATATAAAATAAAATAATTCATGCTTTTGGTGTAATTAAATTAATCTTTAATGATTAGTATATTATGTGTAATTTTTTTTTTAAAAGAATTAGGATAAAACTTTAGTTAAATAAGTTTGATAAGTTAAATAGATCTATTTATAAAAAAAAAAAGAAATTTTAATGACATGATATTCCAAATAGGAGAGAGAAAGTTTTTGAGGTGTTAAGTATATTTTAAGAAAAATAGAAAGAGTTGGGTGATATTTTTATCTTAAACAAAATAAAAATGATATTTGTAGGAAAATTCCTAAACATGGGTGACTATCTAGAGAATTTACTCTCCACTTTTCTAACATGTAAGAGACTTAGGTTCATTTCTCATCACTTGGTACTTTCATGTACATGTGTTTTGTCTCAATCACTTGGGGGTGGTTTGTTAACTTATCAAAGATTGGACACACAATAATATTTTTATGAGGTTGAGATATTTTATCGGATTAGTTATTCTGCTTTTTAAATAAAATAGCTAATTTTATTATTAATGTAGTATGAAATGGGTTTCGAATTTAATTAAATAATCATAATTAAAAATAGGATATTTGAAGAATGTTATTTGTTATTTCACCAATCAAGCAACTCCTTTGATAGGAAATTTGAAGGTGAGTTATGTGTATATAAACATGATGTAGTAAAATTTATATTAGGTAAATAATACACATCTTAAATGTAACTCTGAAAAATTCATAATTTCTAAATGCATAAAGATATTGACTAACATCAAGAAAAAGAATCCCATGAGCACATTTTAAAAAAATAAATTAAAAATAACAAAAAATTACAACCCCATAAGTGCAAAGTAATTAAGGAACGAAAATTACATTTCAATTAATAACAATGAAAAAGAAAAAAAATGAGGAAAGGATTACATATGCAGTAACCTTAGTTTACCTCCGCAATGGGACTTAAATTAATGAAAAACTAGCTATAGGGATCGTCTGGTACGTTAGATAAGGTGAACAGTTCAAGATTAAACGTGAGATATTCCATCTTACTCATTTAATTTAGAGTTATTTTATTTTATCTCGCGGATAAAATAAATTGATCCCAAAAATAATAAATGTAGAATTATAATCTTAAAATAATTTATTCTTCCGTACCAAATGATCCTTAACACTTTGATGCAAACCTGATGGACCCAAGATTATCACACATTCTAATTAGTCCCTAAAGAAATCAATATATCGAGAGGAGATCAAAACTTTAATCGAATCACAAGTATTTAACATATTCATACATAACGATTTTTATAAAATGATGACGAAACATATAATTTGTATAAATTGTTTCATTTTTTAAATCAATTTGATCCATAATATATCCAAAAATAAAAAGATACTTTCCAAAATATAGCTGTCATTGTTCACATTTGGTACATTTAATAGAAATGTTTCATCTTTCCAAAATAAAGCTGTCATTGTTCACATTTGGTACATTTAACAAAAATTTCTAACATGTGGTGTTATAAAAATTTCTCACTCATTCAATAGCTTCATGTAATGTATGTGAGCCACTTGGATAGTGATATGATTATGGAAGACTGGACGATCAGAATAGACCACCTACATATCAATATATGTCATATATTTAAAGTAGTATTAAAATAGGTTTACTCAAAAAAATAAATAAATGAGTTATACCTTTTTCTGTTAACGAAAGTTGAATAACAGAGTTAAGTTTTATAATAAGTATAAAACTCACTCACTTTTTTGTGAGTTATCTTTTATTTTTTATATATAACTTATAAAAAAAGTGAGTTATATTTATGAAAAGTATAAGACTCATAAATATAGTGAGTTTTATATAATGAATATAAAGACTTTCCCTTTCTTGGATTCTTTACCTTTATTCATCCGATTCACCTCCAAAATCCTATAGAATCCATATTGATTTTTCACTGGTCCTTGCTCCCCAACACTATTTTTGTTTATTTCTAATCGTTGGTCCTATATTATTGTTGTTCCGTGCTTGAGAATCAAAAAAATATTATAGTTCAATTGAGGTATTTTTCGGATTTTGCAATTTCTTTTTTTAAGAATTGTTAATTTATGGCCTATAATACTCAAATTTCATGTTATGAGTTCATACTAAATTTTTACTAAGTTTTATGAGTTAATTCCTCAAATTGTCACTTATAGATGTATCTCATTAAAGTAACTTTTGAATTTTTGGACAATATTAGCGCTCAACAGGTAGACAAAATAATAAAATTTATAAAACAATAATGAATTGGTTTCCGTTATGCTTTCACCTTCGTTACTTCTTTTTGGATTGTTTTAATTTACAAAACAACAAAATTTATATATATATATATATATATATATATATATATATATATATATATATATATATATATATATATATATAATTGCTTACACTTATCCCCCCTCCCCCTTCCCACATCACATCCTCGGGAAAACAAAAGCAAAAGAAAAGACTAAAAGTAGTTAGTGAGAAAGAAGAAAAAGCAAGAAGATGAATGAATCAAATTATATTCATGATAACAATTTCCCCCTTATTTCAGGCTAAATTTTGGTAGAAAGTAAGCATATGTAATGACAAATTAATAACGTAAGAAAATTATTTGGAAATATACAAAAATTTTACAGAGTACATATATCGTTATTAATTACTTGTGAAAAAGCATGCATGCACCGTTAAGTGAGCAGTCAAAGGGTATAACGTGAGACTTATTTTACCTCGTAAGGTAAAAAAGTCTTCCCGTCTTACACTTTATCATTAGCTAATGTCGTCAACTTTTAAGGACAAGGCGTGATTCTTCATCCGCCATGTCCCATTTGAAATTTTTTGATTTTTATATGCCTCTTCGGAATTTTGAATCCTTTTGAAATTTTCATACAAATTTTTGTCAAGTGACAATAATTAGAATATCATGTACGATATCTTCAAGTGACTGGACTGCAAATCAAATAAGTTTTATGTTTACCAAGATGCATCATTTCATGTCACTTGATAAATGATTCTATGACAGCATGCTTAAATAAACGTAAAATTCAAATTTTCGTAATTTCTCACAATATTGTGTCAATATGGTATCAAAGATATTGATGATATATCATTTTGTACCAATTCATGGTGTGAGTATTTTGAGATATCACTACTTCATTATTTAGGTATCTAAACCTTTCATAAAGTTTCATGATGTGTTATGTCGTAGGCTCTTCAAGAGCACATTGCCTTTTTATTATGATTATTTGCTCCTTATCCTTTCCAAGGATTATTTTTATTTGGAACCGATTGGTCTACAAAGCTTTACGCATGAATAAATTTTGTCCTTTATGAACACAAAATAGGAGCACCTGCAGCTTAAATATGAGATGTTATCGGCATTTGACTTAAATTATCTTTTGAACGAGGATCTAATGATAATTCCTAACATATTTCATAGCTGCTTATAATCTTCCCCCTATGTTAGGAAAACTAACATACACCCTACATCTTCTTTGAGGAATCCATCTTTGTGCATCATAGTATATTCATCAATCGTATACTGCACATCAAAATTATTAGATGGAATAGTTGGTTCCTGACCTTGAACCAATTAAGAGGAAAGAAATAATCATAATTTATTGGTCTAATGGATACAAGTGCTATTGTATGCAACATATCATATTTCAGACCAACACATGAAACTTTGTTCTCATTAGCAATGGTTTAGATATTTATCGAAAGCATTCAATGCCATACTATCATCATCAAAATGAATTGTCTTTTATTACACAATCTGAAAATTATGCTCTTAACTCAATTTTATTGAGCAGAAAACTTTATGAATGTCAAGCTGCAGGTTGACAATAAACGTATATCGATGCATCTCAATAGATCACATGACAGGTGAATGGACCCTTATTCACCTTTTATACTTTTCAGATTTTAAGAGATCCAATCCCAATATTAGTTGGTCCAACCAACTTATCATGAGAACAAGTGACATAAATAATTCTCGAAGAATTTTCTAATTCTCTAATACATGTCTGATACTCAATATGCACATCTTCGAGATGACACAATCATTCATATAAATTCATGAACTTATATGCTAGTAAACTCCAAGTTTACCATGACATGTACTTTTTTTTCTTTAGTAAATTTCAAATTTACTATTGCATGAGTAAATTTCTGATTTACTACTTTCAAAGTAGATTTCAAAATAACTCTTCTCAGTTATTCTGCCTCTTTCGGAGGTCAGTTGTGATATCATCACAATCAACTACACGTTTGCATTAATAAGCTTCCTATTCACCAAGAATGGAATATAATCATGCCTTAAGCCTATCAAATTATGATAACTTATAACCTCTTTCAAGATTTTGTTTTGCTACTTTAGGAGCACATTGAGGCATGCATATCTTTCAAAGTATATCATATATTGCTACCACATTCACTTCAATAATGGAGCAAATTATCATCTTTCAAACTTATCATATATTGCTACCACATTCGCTTCAAGAATGGAACATCTCAATGTGATATGTTTCATGACTTTTCATCAAACACCCATTATTTTACCTTAGCCATGATAATATCATCAATATAGTGCATTGAGATCCAATCTCGATGTCTTATCCATATAAAGGCGTCTTAGGCATAAATAGATGGGACTTGAATCCAACATGTTATCATCATAATGCATCGGGCCCTAACCCGATGTCTTACCCTCTTGGTGCGGTGAGACTTGAATCCACCGTCTTAACCTCAATTAACAAATTGACCAAAGTATTATATAACTTAAACTTGAACCTATAACAATATCACCACTTTGTGCATAAGTGAGTAAAACTACAATAAAATATAATCACAGAATAAACAAAGATACAACCCATTGGCAATTGAAAGTGAGTTTGTTTAATCAAATTATTCAAAAATTTATCTAATCAAATTATTCACTCACATTAACTCCTTTGGTGGAATTGAATGGAGTAATATATAAATTAGGACAATTCGTACTACAAATTTTCAGTAACAACAATTTGCAAATCTATATGATACTATGTAAAAATTGATATAGGATTCTATGTGTGGTATGTTGTAAAGCAACATAGGTGTTTTTTTAATTTTGTTTTTTCTAATTAGCCTTGTACCTCCATGGTGTTTAAGAACCAATACAAGAATGTAATAGAAAAACAATACCAAGATAAGAACGTAATAAAAAAAAATCATACCTAAAGAACCTTACTGGTAGAATAATGGTATCATTGGGTTTTTGATGACTCAACCGAAAAGCAATTAATTTTAATTAGTGAAAGACTCATGCCGATAACGTGTGATGAAATATAAAGTAAGAACAACTAAAATAAATAGAGAGAAAGATGAGAGACTTCTTTATTTCTCATGAGAAATGAGAGATCATCAGATTGATCGAGTATAAAATGAACAAAACCCCTTTATTTATAGAAAAATTTACTCCTAGTTTCTTACTAAAAGACATGTCCGATGGTTCAGATCGAGGACATGTTGAAATCAAGTTGCAACCAACTTGGCGATAATGAAGATTTTCTTGTCAAAATAAAATAAATAATCCAAATACTACATGTGGAGATATACTTCAACCATATTTTCAACAATGGGTTCTAACTTTCAACCCCTGCTGACTTTTCATGCTTGGGTTCCTTTCAACTCATGCATATACTATTAACACATGAGTTCCACTTTTAACCTATGCTCGCTTTCAATGCACAAGAATCCACTTTCAACCCTATTCACTTATATAACACATGGCTCCAATAATATCAATCCATGCTTTTATTTTTAACGCATAGAGCTTCAATTTTTAACCATGCCAATTTTTAATAATGGTAAGCAACTAGTGATATATGAAGATCGTGTGAAGAAGACGGATCAAGTCAAAAAGGGGAGATTTGTTAAGATTTTTGCCTTGATATTTTTTACCAAAATTAAGTTTTACTTTTCTTAAAAGAAAATAAAAGTAGTACCATAATTACTTTTATTTTTTCTAGAAGAAAAATATAATTATTTTTTATATTTGGCTAACCTCTTTCTTGGAGGAAAAATTTTGAAACTCTATAAATATAATACCCCCTTCTCATACAAAAAGACAATAGAATCCACAATGTAGTCGTTTAAGAGTATAATTTACGGAAAAATTTTCTCCTAACAATTTTTTTCTTTTCTTTAATATTAGTATTCATGTGTAGGTCAATTGACTAATAATATGTCTTTCTAGTATATATTTTAGGCTAAATTACTTATAACCACACCCTATGTTTCTATTACTACTTAAAATCCCATCTAACTAAACTAATTATAAAAATCCCTTTTTACTCAAAATAGTTGTCTCTTTTTTGATACGTCTAAAAAATCCACCAACATACCCTTATTGTACCACAAATCAAGCCCAAAAATCAGTAAATATATCCCACGATTTTCTCAACTCACCCATTTTGAATTTCCACCATGTTCTCATCTTCATCTTCTACTTCAACATTCAAGTTACAACTTCCATTAACTTTCTTTTGAATTTCCACCATGTTCTCATCTACTACTCAATTAGATCTAACAACTCTATCTTTCCACCATTAACTTTCTTTTTTAATCTCCACCATTTCATTATGATATGAACGACATTGATTTTCGTGAAAATAAATTGAAATATCAAAACCTTCTAGATTAAATGGCTATGATATTTAAGCAAAACTTTTGATTATTTTTATTACTAATTTTCATCTATCTGTTATACTATTATGCATCAAAAGATATTTTACTCTTCAGCAATGTATCATATAAACTAATTGTAGTTTTATATTTTAATGTAAATTATATAATGTATCAGATGTTTTTAAAAATAAGTCAAGTAAAATGCAAACTTAATTACAGTGATGTATCTCAACCAAAATAATTTAATGTATCAGAAACTTAAATTAACAATACAATAGTTGATATAATATTGTTGTATTTGCATATAAAATAATGTATCATAAGATATTTAGCTTTTAGTACAATGTATCAGATAATTTTTACACATATAAAGTATTAAGAAAAAAATATAATAATGTATTAGTGTAACACCCCATACTTTTTTCTAGCTTAAATTCTCTCCTAGAATGTCAAGGACTAGCTTCAAAACTAAATATCATTTTATTCATATGTAATTTTCAAGATTTCGACTTTCCATTGTGCAGAAAATTGAATAAGCTCTCCATCGATATAAAATTCACCCAAATTCGACACCCGGGCGAAGAGTTATGGCCATTTTAGTAAGACAATGTACCACCTGAGCCATCAGAGCGTCGCGGAGCAGCCAAACTAGCAATTGTCAGTTTTAAGTGTTGCTTTGCAATATTGATGCGTTTGTCAATAGAACCAGTCCACAATTGTCAATTTTCAGTGTACCAACGCGATTACACCACGTCGCGGTGCACTTCCAGTTCGCAACCAAAGTGGCAACACGATTATACCGTGTCACGCCACTATGTAATTTCTCAGTTGTCATTTTCCAGTGACGCAGGGCGACAACGCTGCGTCGCGCCAGGGGCCTAAATCGGAAAAATTTTGTGAAAAATTAAAGTTGCGCCCAAGGTTAAAACAGTCTTTTCCCCTAATTTTATTCCGCCCCAATGTGGGATTTAATCCCTAAAAACGTATTTAGGTCATTATTAACTCACTTTTTCCCAATTTAAGACATTCTCGCTCAAAGATAGAAAACCTTAGCCCCCAAGTTTCAAAAGCAATCTCAAGAATCCCTCCAAGAGTCTTCAAGAATTTAGATTTCCAGATATGTTAGATGTTCATCCATGGATCTGATACAAAACTAAGTGTGTATCAAGAGATTCCAACCAACACAAGACAATAAGATGAATAACAAAGTGCTAGTGAATCGAAAAATGGCCACACACGACTTTACTAGGCTTGCAACACTTGTTTTGAACTAGAGAAGAGTTTAACAACAAGAACAACAAAGACAATATTGCTAGTGAATCGAAAGAGCCCCATACGACTTCACTAGACTTTTAGATTCAACAACATAATGTTAACAAGATTTACAAAAAAGAGATAGAAACCTGACACACAATATTCATTCATCTAAGAACCCTAACAAGAGAAAGGACCCTCAGACTAATGAATATCAATATCAAGTTCTTACTTGGACCAAGAGGAACTCAAAGAACCCCAAGAACCTAGTTTCTAGCCAAGATACAACACTAGTATCACTCTACTAGTGAGATTCAATTTTTGCCTCTCAAAATGAGAAAGAGAAGTAAAAAATATTACAAGTGTTTTTGTCTTCTATGATATTACTGAACTAACTAAAAGACTAGCCCTAATAAATGGCTTATATAGTCAATTACAAAGAATGGACAAAAGACCAAAATACCCTTGACATTAAGTAGGTGGGTTTGGGGTGTTTTGTTGGGCCTCTTCACACTTTAATAAGTATAGGCCCTTAGATGGGCTCACAAGGGCCTCACACACGGTCAAGGATGTGAACAAGTCTTGGAGTCGTTGCAACTCACGTGCTTGACTTCATGTGAAAGGTCTCGAGCTAGGAGTTCCCATATTATCCTTTCCATCTTGAAGAGAATCTGTCCTCAAATTCGGATCATTGTCATCCTCCACCGTTTCGACCCTAGAGAGGTTACACACGTTGAAAGTGTTGTGCACTTAATATTTCGGGGGTAGATCAATCTTGTAGGCGTTGTCGTTAATCCTTTTTAATACTTGGAACGGGCCATCACCCCGTGGAATCAACTTAGCATTCCTTTTAGACGGGAATATATCCTTCCTTAGGTGCACCCATACCCAATCTCCCAATTCAAGAATGAGCTTTCTTTTTCCTTTGTTGGTTCGCCGTGCAACTTCTTGGTTTTTCTTCTCCAACAACAACCTCACCGTCTCATATAGCTTCTTCATGGCCTTGGGCCATTTGCTTCCATCTAAGCTTATCACAAGATCACTTGGCAAAGGGGTTAAATCCAAAAGGGGTGAGGGGGTTGATGCCGTATACACACTCAAAGGGTGTCATCCCCGTGCTTGAGTGTATAACACGATTATAAGCAAACTCAATCAACGGTAAGTGCTCCTCCCAAGAAGTCATTTTTTCCTTAACCATGGATCGTAGCATAGATCCTAAGGTCCTTTTTGCTACTTCCATTTGGCCATCGGTTTGTGGGTGGCATGAGGTCGAAAATAATAACTTAGTACCGAGCCTACCCCACATGGACCCACATAGACTTCCAAAAGTGGCTTAGGAATTTATAATCCCTATTGCTCACTATGGTCCTCGGAACACCATGAAGTTTTACAACATTATCAACAAACAAAGAGGCTACACTAGTCGCATCATCGCATTTAGAACAAGCAATAATGTGAGCCATCTTGGATAACCGATCCACCACGACAAAAATACTATCCCGCCCCTTCTAGTTCTCGTGAATCCCAACACAAAGTCCATTGATATGTCAAACCAAGAGCGCAAAGGGGCGGACAATGAGGTGTACAACTCATGGGGTTGGAGCCGTGACTTGGCTTCTTTGCACTCAACACATTGGTCGCAAATTCGGGCCTCATCCTTCTACATTCTAGGCTAATAAAATTGTTCTTCCAAAATTCTGAGGGTCTTATCAACCAAAAAATAGCCTATTAGACTGCCATTGTGTGCTTCCCTGACAAATAATTCTCTCTACGAACTTGAGGGAACATACAATCGTCTACCCTTAAACAAGTATCCATCAAATTTAGTATAAGGATGGGAACCTTTATCCGTAACCCACCTATCCCTATCTAACTCTTCACTTTCCCTATAGAGAGGAGCGAAGTGAGGGTCCTTGGGATATAAAGACTTGAGGCTTTTATACCCCATCAACTTAGATGACAAAGTAGACACAAGCACATGTTTTCAGAACAAAGCATCGGCAACCACATTATCTTTACCCTTCTTGTAATAAATAACATAAGGAAAAGTTTTAAGAAATTCAATCCATTTGGCATGCCGCCGGTTAAGCTTGTCTTGTGCCCGTAAATGCTTCAAGGATTCATGATCCATTCGGATCACGTATTCTTTAGGCCACAAATAATGTTGCCAAGTGTCCAAGGCTCTAATCAAGGCATACAACTCTAAATTGTACGTAGAGTAGTTTAGAGTTGCTTCTTTGAGATTTTCGCTAAAGTAGGCTATAGGCTTCAATTCTTGCATTAAAACTGCGCCTATGCCCATTGTGCTAGCATCACATTCGACCTCAAAAGTCTTGTCAAAATTCAGCAATTATAGCAAAGGAGCCGAGATGAGTATAACTTTCAAGTCCTCAAAGGCCTTAACTTGCTCATCTCCCCACTTGAAAGATCAATCCTTTTTAATCACTTCGGTCAAGGGGGCAGCAATGGTGATAAATCCTTTGACAAAACATCTATAAAAACTAGCCAACCTATGGAAGCTTCTCACTTCACCTACTGTTTGGGAGTTGGCCAATTTTTAATGGCGTTAATCTTATATTCATATACTTCGACCCCTCTTGAGCTCACCACAAACCCAAGAAACACAACTTCATAGACACCAAAAGAACACTTTTCTGGATTAGCATATAACTTCTCCATTCGGAGGACATCAAACACACATTGTAAATGCTTTACATGTTCATCTAAGGACTTACTATACACCAACACATCATCAAAGTAAACAACAACAAACTTTCTGATAAAAGGCTTCATCACATGATTCATTAGCCTCATGAAAGTACTTGGAGCATTTGTTAGGCCGAATGGCATAACCATCCATTCATAGAGACCGAATTTGTTCTTGAAGGTGGTTTTTCATCCATCACCCGATTGCATACGGATTTAGTGATATCCACTCCTCAAATCAATTTTAGAAAACAAACACAAACCACTCAATTCATCAAGCATACTGTAAACACCTAATTTTTGACCCAAACCTAATGCTTTTATACCATTTTAATGTTCAATGATTTTTTTTTATTTTAGGCATTTTAAATTTATCTTATTTTTGAGGTTTGGTAAAAATTTTAAAAACTACAAAAATAGAGTCACATTTTAAATAAGTTTTTATTTTATTGTTTATTTATTTGTTTATTTATTTTTTGGAAAAAAACAGAATTTTTTCTAAATTATATTTGTTTTCTTCTTTCAACTTTTAATAAAGAATGTTGTGATATTAATATTTCTTAATCATGTTCCTAAGACTAGTTATTAACTTATATTGTATTTTATTAGTTTTTAATCATTTTTATTTTATTAATAATAATAATAATAAAAAGAAAAAAAAGAGACCTAAACTACCCAAACCACCCCACAATTCCCACTTCTACTTAAAATCTCCCACTCTCTCCACATCCCATAACATGCACCCCATGCACCCACACACTCAGGTAACCACTACACATGCCTATTATATAAACCAACAACCTGACAAAAAAAATAAAAAAGAGAGGATTACGAAGGAGACGAAAAAAAAGGGGAAAAAGAAGAAAACGGAAAAAGGAGGAAGAGAGAAAAACCCAGCAAAGAAAAACTTTGAAGAAGAAAACAAAGGAAAAAGGAGTAATAAATCGAGTTTCGAGTTTCCGTTGGAGTTTGGTGATATCGTTCTTGCTTCTACATTCGTTTAATTAATCAGGTTCTTATCCCATTTTATATATATTTTCTTGTAAGTTTCATCGTTATGAACCGAAGTATGAATGAAAATATTGAAGTGGTTTCTCGCATTATTTAGTATATATAATTAATTAATTAATTATGTGAACTTTCATTATATTTGTTATGCAATTAAGTTATCAATTTTGTATGTTTAAACACGAAAAAAAAACTTTGTATTCACAAAGTTTGATTTCATCGTGTAAATTAAATTGGACATAATTCGTCAAGAGCATTATCAAAATTGATGCCTTGTTTCGGCTTCAGTAAGCAATTATGTTAAGCAAGTTTATTTGTTTTTTTTAATTTCCTTAATTTTAATTATGTTATTTTTGTAGGTTGATTAATGTGTGCATTTATTTTATTTGAATTTATTTTGTTTATGAAGAGGTTGTTAAGTTAAATTGATGTTCGTTAAAGTAATTGCTAAATATTAAAGTCTATTATAAGTGTTGAAGTAATTGATTGACGGAAGCAAATCTTTAACTATACAGTAAGTATAGTAATTAAATTTCATGGGAGTTATTTTTTATTATTTACCCTTATTAATTTTACTTTATTTTCTGTGCAAATCATACATAAGGTAAAACACGATTGAAGGACTGAAGGTTTATTAATTGGATATTTTATTTTAATTGTAATAATTTAACCGCTTTAATTGAATATTGTCTAAGGTATATTGTTAAGGTGTTTATTTTTTTTTTGAATCAACTAATCAACGGTTAAAACACTAGAAAATTTTAGATATATTTACAATTTTAGCCTCAATTAAGAATGCGGCGTACGCATCTTTCTGGGAGATTTTAAAATTCAAGGATGCAATACTGCACCTTGACAAATATTTTTCTAAAATTAATTTTCACCAATTTTATTTAATATAAGATAATAGACAAGTTTTCGGTATAATAAAAATGAGCGAATATAGGCTTTAACACAATTTATCGAAATAGTTTTAGATAGACATAAGTCATTAAAGCGACCGTGCTAGAACCATGGGACTCGAGGGGTGCCTAACACCTTCCCCCCGGTCAACAGAATTCCTTACCCGGATTCCTAGTTCGCAGACCAAAAAATAAAAATAAAGAGTCATTTTCTTTTGAATAGGGATTGAATAAGGTGACTTGGAACACCCAAACTCAATTCCAAGTGGCGACTCTGTAAACAAAATAATCCCTTTTCAAAATGTCACTTTAATTGGAAAAACCCATTTTCTCTAAAACCAACTCCCTAGCGGGGTCGGACGCGGTGAAAAACAGGGGTGTAATAGATGGCGACTTTACTGGGGACATAACCAGAATTCGAGCTTTTATATTGACTTGTTTGGCTTTATTTAATCTTGATATTGTATATTGTTGGCCTAAATGTGTTCTTTGCCTACATGTTTATCGCTTTGATATTATTTGAATTGCAATATAAACTGTCTTCTCTCGCGCACCCATCTGAGTCTTCTGAGATACTGTATATTCGGAGATACGGTATACGCTCCCAAGCTTGAGATACCAGAGATGCGGCAACGCTTCTGGGAAGGATTCTGTAGTCACCCATGATTTAGGATGAAAAGGGACCAACAGTGAGGCCGGAAAGCCCTGCTATCGGTAAAGCTGTCCCTTGCCGACTCGAGTTGTCCGCTCGTTTCATTGACAGTCTAGATACCTAACTCCCCCAGGTTAAACCTAACATAACTGGAACTTAGACATGGCTATCCCTAATAGACTGCATTTTATTTGTATCACGTGTATTTTTGACTTAGTGGGGATCGACCCTGGGGTCGGGTCCGTCTAGGTCAGGTGTCACCTTTTGAGACCATCATGTACATTTTATGTGCTACTTGTTGCATTATAGGAAATGCCATATCGAATGTGGACCGGCTTTTAAGTGAATTAATTGATTTAAAAAAAAAGAGTTAAATAAATTTTTTTTAAGGGTTTATTTTAGAAAATATATAATATTTTTACATAGAACTTTTCTGAAAAGATTAAGTGGTTTTAACGTCGTGGTCTCGTTATGTCCATTTTCTTTGGTTTTGAAATCTCTCTTAGGAATATCATAGAGCCCATTTTTGTCAAACACAATTAAAATTTTGTTAAATAATTTGGTCAACTATTTTGTTTTAATAATTTAATTATTTCTAATATGTCTGCTTCAAACGTCATCAAATTATTGTCTCCACTCTAGGATACTTTAGAAGATGCTTCCTATTGTGTTGGTTGCTAATTTCTCATGCTCATTTTGAAATCTTATTCCGTGCCATTCCGTCAACTTCTTTCAAAAATTATTTTTGTCTTATTTTAGGATGCTTAAAATAGAATTCTTATTTGCTATCATTATCCTATAGGGCAATATGAACTCATTCGGAAAGAGTAACAAGAGGCCGAGGGATGATGAATTACCCCATTTCATGGTGTTGGATAAAGTTCCAAAGCTATTGCGGACATGGTATAACAATATGATTGACTATGGACAGGGAGAAGTATATAAACACTTGGGATTTTTAAGGAGTCTGTTGAATATTGAACCACGAAGAGACGTGATAGAATCTTTGGTACAGTTTTGGGATCCTTCAAACAACGTATTCCGATTATCCGACTTTGAGCTCACTCCCACACTGGAGGAAATAGGAGCATTTATCGGAAAGGGAAAGAACCTTCACCGAGGAGAACCCATGATACCGAAGCATGTCACTCCCGAAAGATTTTTTGAGCTATTGCACATAAAAAAGAAGAACATAGGAGGCTGCCTGGAAAATGGATGGGTTTGTCTAGAATTTTTGTACGAAAGATATGGTCAGAAAAGGGGATTCGAGTTGTTTAGATTAGAACTTAACAATGGGGGGTGATACCGAACCTGGAAAAAGAACAGTTCTAAAGCATTCATAGTGGCCTTTTTGGGAATCATGGTATTTCCAAAGAGAGGAGGAAAAATCAGCACCAATCTGGCTGCGTTTATTACCGCTTTTGAGAAGAATCCTAAGGTCACCCTCGTGCCTATGATTTTGGCAAACATTTATCGGGACCTGATGATGTGCAAAAATGGGGCAGACTATTTCGAAGGATGTAACATTCTATTGCAGTTATGGATGCTCGAGCATGTTCGTTATTATCCATTTGTTGTGGATTTTCGAGTCGAATGGAATGATTATATCAATGGCCATGAGAAGAGGATGGAGGACCAAAACTTTTCCGAAGGAATAGGAGCTTGGAAGGAGTACTTGGAGGGGTTGGCGGCGGACAAGATAGTGTGGAATTATCATTGGTTCCCCTCAAAGAGGTGATATATATGTCTACTTTCCGACCCTTTATCGTCTTAATGGGTCTCTGAGGTGTTCAACCCTATGCGCCACTAAGAGTCATGCGACAATTTGGTCGACGTCAGCATATACCGCCAGTCGAGGATATGAAAGAGTTCATGTACAAGTTTCTCCCTGACATCCTTCTAAGGAAGACTGAGATACTTAAGATTTGGGGAGGATGTGTACTTTCAGGTTTCGATCACATGGTGGAAGACCGCGACAAGGGCGAGGTCGACTATTGGTATCTGCCATGGTTTCATGACCAGCCTCCTCCTAAAGCTATGCCAGAAAGGTCAGCCAGAGAGCCAGTGGATCGAGAAACGGAGATCGAAGTCAGAATTAAGCAGGCTCGACGAGAGGTAGAAGAGAACTATCAGTCTACTCTGCACGTCTTAAATAATGATTTGGAAAGGGCTAGAGAAGAATTGGTTCACCATGAGGCGAGATTTGAGGCCAGAATTAGGTCGGCTCGTAAGGAGATTGAGAGAGAGAACTGTGTTGCCATGCATGCCCTACAAGAAGACCTGGATGTTGCCACCGGTGCTATGGAGCAACAATCGAGTGATTTTGAGAAAGAGAAGGCCTTGCTGGCAAGTACATAGTCGAAGCTTCGAGCTCATCTAAAAGCTTCCTTGGAACGGGAAAGAGAAATAGCGAGACGCTTCATGGCTTTTCAGAAGGAAGTGGAGGTTGAGAAAAACCAGTGGATGACCGAACGACAGGTGCTTCACTATCAGATCGATGACCTTCATGAACAAGAAGGAGACCTAAAGCATACCGTCCGCACTACGCAGCATTGGGTGCAAAACTGCCATAAGAGTATGATCGAGGCCAGGGGAGAAGTACTTCAGCTCAGTGAAACCTTGATTAATGTTTATGCTAAGTATCTTCACCGAGGTGATGAAAATCTAGGCCGTCAGGCACGTGCTCTAGCTCCACATCTGCCAAAAGCATTATCCAGGATCTACTCAAGTCTGAGGGAGGATTAAGTTGCAAGACATCTTTGGAAGGCATCTTGATTGTAATTATTAAAGACCTTATTTTCTTAGAGTTAGTTTCTTTATAGTTTTTTAGTATTATTTCGAGTCTGTTCTAGTTTCAAATAATTTTAGTTTCCTTTCATCAAAGTTTTGTTTTAAGAACAGTTGGAAATGTATGGAAAATTTCGCATTTGTCTCAAGTTTTTACTCTCCATTTTTGAATATATACATATGTTTACTATATTCATGAACTACGTGATGATCTGATTCATGTAAAACATGATACGTAGGCAACCCTCGGCAGGTGCGATCAAATATTTTTCAAGTTTCAAGTAACAATTTTAAGATGTTGGTGTTAAATAATGAAAAAAAAAATTTAATTCACCAAAGCCGGGATGAAACAAGAGGGTTTTCCTAAGTCTATTTCAGGAAGGAAATTACTTAGGTGCATGACATTTGAGTTAGTTATGAATATATCAATATTTTTAAAAGATCTAAATCCTAACATATTTGTTTCTGTTTCATAAGAGAGAGAGAGGATAAGGTGGTTGGTTGTGGTAAAGCTGGCCTCTCACCCGTACAACACAAGGTATAAAGGAAAAAGGAAGATGACTCGGAAAGACAGAACAGAATCTGATAATGAAGAAGGTCGAGATTAGTTAGTTCCATGAGAGTTCACATCTTTGGAGGAGAATAGGTTATTGAAGCAACAAATTGCGGAAATGTATCAGGCCTGGGCGAATGGACAAGCCCCACCTTCCTCGATTCCTGGCCTTTCAGATGCAAATCATCCCAGTTCTACTCAAGCCCAAGTCGACGATCCACTTTATCCGCCTGGATTTGGTCCATACGCTAATGTGTCTAGCGCTGCTGGCACATCCACCATGCATCCTCCAAATCCATCATTCACGAACAACCCGTTTTTTATCCCGACCGTGACAACTAATATAAATCCTCCATCAATGATACAGAAGCCTATCAATGAGCTAAATCATGATCAAGTCTGTCCTCCTGAATTGGAATTCAAACCCGTAAATTCATATCAGCTCACTCATCAGCCTGAGTCTTATATCATGATTGAGAAGGCTATTATGAATGAAGAACGAGAAGAGATAGTTAGAAAAGTGAGGAGTCTGGAGCAGAGTATGAGAAACATACAAGGATTGGGAGGACACAAAAATGTCTCTTTCAAAGACCTGTGTATGTTCCCTAATGTTCATTTGCCAATGGGGTTCAAGACCCCAAAATTCGACAAATATAGTGGTCATGGTGACCCAGTGGCCCACTTAAAAAGGTATTGCAATCAACTCAGAGGAGCAGGAGGGAAAGAGGAGCTGCTTATGGCCTATTTTGGAGAAAGTCTGATGGGAATAGCCTCCGAATGGTTTATCGATCAAGACATCTCCTATTGGCATATTTGGGATGATATGGCTCAAGATTTTGTACAGCAATTTCAATACAATCTTGCTATTATCCCTGACCGCACTTCTCTCACTAATATGAAGAAAAAACCATCTGAAAGTTTTCGAGAGTTTGCCATAAAATGGAGAGAACAGGCATCTAGAGTCAAACCACCACTGAAGGACCAGGAATTGATTGACGTTTTTATCTAAACTCAAGAGTCTGATTATTTTCATCATTTACTAGCCTCGGTTGGTAAATCTTTCGCCAAAGCAATAAAAATTGGGGAAATGGTGGAGAATGGCATCAAATCAGGAAAAATCATGAGCCAAACCGCCCTCAGGGCCACTACACAAGCCATTCAGAGTGGATTAAGTAGTTTCAGAAATCGAAAAAAGAATGAGGAAGGATCCATGATGGCATCAGGACCGGGCAATGCCCACAGGGGACGGAACTCCCCTTATGTTCACGTCCAAAAGGGATAAACCAGACCTTCTCAACATTATTATACACCTCAACCTGCTGTTCTTAATGCTCAAGCGTATGCCCGACCTCCTCAGCGTCAACGGGCACCTGCGCTACAAGGTTTTTGTTCGTGGCAGCCAAATTTACAAGCCCCTCGTAATTTGTATGTTCAGGAAGACTATACAAGAGAACAGAGGCCAAGGGAAAACTTCACCCCAATTGGAGAATCATATACGAGCCTGTTGCGGAGATTGGTCAAATTAGGATGGATTGAACCTATTTTACCTTTCAAAGTGGATCTGAATGCAAGTTGGTTTGATCCTAATGTAAGGTGTGAGTACCATTCAAACGTCCAAGGTCACAGTACCGAAAATTGTTGGAATCTGAAGAGAGCCATTGAAAAGTTAATCGAAAGCAAGACAATCGTAACACAAAAAGAAGAAGCACAAAATGTCACCGACAATTTACTTCCTAATCACAGTAACACACATGTCGTGGGGATCATTTTTAATGATAGAGACTACAGGCCAACAAGACAAGCAATGATGGAAATAGGCACCTTGAAGGAGAACCCGGGTGAAGCACTGAAGTATATGCAAAGAGAACCACTGATCGTGAAAGGAGTGAGTTCCATTATATGACCCTAAGATTCATAAAAGATGGTATTGTATGCTCCTGCAAAGTTAAAGGGAATAGCACAAGATGGGCCAAAACTGTATGTTTCGAGTGGTCCCGCATGGTTCGACCAACAACGCAACAACATGATAAAGATAACAGAACCAATTATCATAAGACACGCAACACAGCTCCCAGTGACAAGCTTGAAAACCATCCCATGGAACTACAACAAAACCACAGTGATGTACTAAGGAAAAGAGGTCATGGAAGAAACAAACGAAACAAGGGGTTTGACTCGATCAGGAAGATGCTATGTTACAGAAGAATTAAGGAGACGAAAACAGTTTAAAGATAGTCAAGGGCCAATGAAACACCTGTCACAAACGAAGAGGCTGAGGAATTTCTGAAGAAAATGAAAACCCAAGACTATTCCATTGTCGATCAATTGAGGAAAACCCCGGCTCAAATCTCATTATTATCCCTGCTGCTATGTTCTAAAGAACATTGTCAGGCATTGATTAAGTTGTTGAATGAAGCATACGTCCCGAAAGAAACTACGGTATGTCAAATAGAAAGGATGGTTCGTAGAATATTTAAAGCAAATAGAATCACTTTCACCGATGATGAGTTACCCACAGAAGGTTCTGGCCATAACAAGGCTTTGTATCTGACTATCAAATACGAAGGATATTACATAAAAGAGGTAATGATTAATGGAGGTTCAGGAGTAGATATATGTCCTCTCTTTACTTTGCAAAAATTAAAAATTAGCCCAGATAGGATTCGGTCCAATAATGTATGTGTTCGGGCTTTTGATGGTGCAAAACGAGACACAATTGGTGAGGTAGATCATGCTTTGGTTATTGGACCAGTTGAGTTTATAATCACCTTTCAAGTAATAGACATGGATACTTCCTACAACCTACTTTTAGGAAGACCATGGATCCACACGGCCAGAGCCATACCTTCTACTTTACATCAAGTAGTTAAGTTTGAACGCGACAATCAAGAAATCATTGTACATGGAGAGGATGACCTTCGCATACATCGAGATCCTTCTATACCCTGTATCAAAACAAAAGGGGGTTGTGAATCTTCCATTTATCAAGCCTTTGAAATTGTGACAGCTGAGCAAGTCATGGAAGGCACGCCGATTCCAGGGCCTCATCTCTCTTCTACTTCAATCATGGTGGCTAGCCAAATGCTACAAAATGGTTATGAACCGGGAAAAGAATTAGGGGTTTCGCTGCAAGGAATTATAAACCCTGTAGATCCATGTGGTAGCCACAAATCCTTTGGCTTAGGATTTAAGCCTACCGCAACATATAGAAAATGGTCAAAAGAGCAGAAGAAGAAGGCTTAGAAATTGACAAGTCCGGTTCCACATTAGCCAATCTTTCACGAAAGCTCAAAAAGAAGAAAATCAATACCCATATGCTAACAAGGATGTGGATGAAATATGTCAAGGTCTCAAGGAAATGTTTTATGAAATAAACATGGTTCAGATGGGTGAAGGCCCTAGCCATGCAGATGTGCAGTTCGTCGGGCCAAATATCAAACTCACTAACTGGGAAGCCACTCCTCTCCCCATAAGGAAAGAGTCTTGGTAGTTTATTTTGTTGTTTCATTTTTCTTTCTTTTGTATTTTGGACTATTCTCAGGTTTGTAGTCCACATAGTTTAGTTTCTCTGCTTTCATGTTAACCCTCCTATCCTTTCCGATTCAACTAAATGAAATTCAAGTTTTCTAGTAAATTTATCTTTTCTTCCCTCTTTTAATTTTTATTTTTCTTTATCTTATTTCAGTTATATTAATACTGGCTTCGATAACATGACATGTATGTGGAGTTCACATTTTGATCCTAAAAAGTTGTCTAATCTCGAATCAGCAAACCAAACGGTAGATGAATACGATGAAGGTGAAGCTGATAAGGAGGTAAAAAAAGGATTGGATCAATTTGAGGATAAGCCCAAACCCAATTTAAATGACACTGAGATAATAAATTTGGGAACTAGTGAGGAGGTTAGAGAAATAAAAATAAGTATTCATGCAGATCAGAATATCAGGAATGATATTGTTCAAATTTTGATCGAGTATAAGGATGTTTTTGCTTGGTCTTATGATGATACGCCAGGTCTAAGCACAGATTCAGGGGCACCATAAGACAATGATGAATGACACAATCGAAATTATAGAGGTCAATTAAGAAAATCCCAGAAGGAATGACTTTAGTCAAACAAAGTTTATCATGACAGGACAAAGATCAAGAAGGATGATTTGATTTGATTGAAAGGTGCAGCCTAATTCGAGATTAGACAGTTTTGAAGGATCAAATATCTACTCCAAATTGTGGGTCATGCGTTATTGAAGTCAATATACACCTCCAAATAAGCTTTCTTACTTTACCGGTAGAAATACCTTCTATTCAAACATAATTCTTTTATTCCATCTTCTGATTTTTCCTTATTTCATTTTTACACGCTCTGTTTTAATGGGTAAGTCTCGCACCAAATGCAAAATAAAGAAAAACGCGCAAAATTGACCATGGCTCCCAGTGAAATTGAGCAGAGATTATTGGGTGTTCACCACCTTGACAAGGACAGAGAGCCAGTTAAGATAAGTGTTACGAATGAAGCATTTGAAAATGAAGATCAGAATTGTACTGAAACAAACAAATATACAACAGAATTTGAAAGACGAAGATTCAAGCTCGCCAACTAATTAGTTTAATCAACCGTATCAAGTTGGGGCAATCATAAGGCAAACCTCCAAGGGATTCAAGGCCACAAACCAACCACCAAGTTTTAAACTCACAATTTTTTTTTCTCTTTGCTTGAACAGGGGCAAAGCAATCTTGTGAAGCTTAGAAAAAAAAAACAAGTATAACAAAGTTAAGTTTTCTTGAATTTTCTCTTTTGTTATACTCTTATAATTCTAAGTTCGTATCAATATAATTATAATAATAATAATAAAACCCCTCATTCAAGACTGGGGCATTTTTTTTTCTTTTCTAAAAAAAAATTAATAAAAATAAAAAAATTCTAATCCTTATTCATCTTCATAGGGCACCATCCCCTAGTTGACATCTTAGGAAACACCATTTCCTAATCTTTCTTGTCCGTCTTCATAGGGCGCCATCCCCTAGTTGGCATCTTATCTCGTCTTCATAGGGCGCCATCCCCTTGTTGACATCTTATTCGTCTTCATAGGGCACCCCCCTAGTTGATATTTTATTCGTCTTCTTAGGGCACCATCTCCTAGTTGACAATTTATCTCATCTTCATAGGGCGCCATCCCCTAGTTGACATCTTATTCGTCTTCATAGGGTGCCATCCCCTAGTTAACATCTTATTCGTCTTCTTAGGGCACCATCCCCTAGTTGACATCTTATTTGTCTTCATAGGTCACCATCCCCTAGTTGAAATCTTAGGAAACACCATTTCCTAATCTTTCTTATCCGTCTTCATAGGGCGTCATCCCCTAGTTGACATCTTATCTCGTCTTCATAGGGCGCCATCCCCTTGTTGACATCTTATTCATCTTCATAGGGCTCCATCCCCTAGTTGACATTTTATCCGTCTTCTTAGGGCACCATCCCCTAGTCGACAATTTATCTCGTCTTCATAGGGCGCCATCCCCTAGTTGACATCTTATCTCGTCCTCACAGGGCGTTATCCCCTAGATGACATGTTATCTCATCTTCATAGGGCGCTATCCCCTAGTTGACATCTTATTCGTCTTCATGGGGCGCCATACCCTAGTTGATATTTTAGGAAACAAACCTTACTATTTTTCTTCTTTATGTCTTCATAGGGCATACAAAATCTAGTTGCATTTTAAGAAGCAAATATCCTAACTCTTTTTCATGCGTTCATAAGGCACAAGGCTCGGTCGCACCTCTTTTGAACTACATGTGACCTGATTTTCTTATAACCCGAGATATGTAGGATGTCTAAAACCAAGGCTCGGTCGCACCTCTTTTCTACTTATTTACTAGTGAATAAATGGTTGAGCCAAAATTAGTCATGTTTACTTCTTTGCTTGGAAATTCTCCATATTTCCAAGAAAAGAGGGACATTCTGTAAACACCTAATTTTTGACCCAAACCTAATGCTTTTATACCATTTTAATGTTCAATTATTTTTTTTTATTTTAGGCATTTTAAATTTATCTTATTTTTGAGGTTTGTTAAAAATTTTGAAAACTACAAAAATAGAGTCACATTTTAAATAAGTTTTTATTTTATTGTTTATTTATTTGTTTATTTATTTTTTGAAAAAAAAAAGAATTTTTTCTATATTATATTTATTTTCTTCTTTCAACTTTTAATAAAGAATGTTGTGATATTAATATTTCTTAATCATGTTCCTAAGACTAGTTATTAACTTATATTATATTTTATTAGTTTTTAATCATTTTTATTTTATTATTAATAATAATAATAATAATAATAATAATAATAATAATAATAAAAAAGAGACCTAAACTACCCAAACAACCCCACAATTCCCACTTCTACTTAACATCTCCCACTCTCTCCACATCCCATAACATGCACCCCATGCACTCACACACTCAGGTAACCACTAGACATGCCTATTATATAAACCAACAACCCGACAAAAAAAAGAAAAAAGAGAGGATTACGGAGGAGACGAAAAAAAGGGGAAAAATAAGAAAGCGGAAAAAGGAGGAAGAGAGAAAAACCCAGCAAAGAAAAACTTTGAAGAAGAAAACAAAGGAAAAAGGAGTAATAAATCGAGTTTCGAGTTTCCGTTGGAGTTTGGTGATATCGTTCTTGCTTCTACATTCGTTTAATTCATCAGGTTCTTATCCCATTTTATATATATATTTTTGTAAGTTTCATCGTTATGAACCGAAGTATGAATGAAAATATTGAAGTGGTTTCTCGCATTATTTAGTATATATAATTAATTAATTAATTATGTGAACTTTCATTATTATTTGTTATGCAATGAAGTTATCAATTTTGTATGTTTAAACACACACAAAAAAATTGTATTCACAAAGTTTGATTTCATCGTGTAAATTAAATTGGACATAATTCGTCAAGAGCATTATCAAAATTGATGCCTTGTTTCGGCTTCAGTAAGCAATTATGTTAAGCAAGTTTATTTGTTTTTTTTTAATTTCTTTAATTTTAATTATGTTATTTTTGTAGGTTGATTAATGTGTGCATTTATTTTATTTGAATTTATTTTGTTTATGAAGAGGTTGTTAAGTTAAATTGATGTTCGTTGAAGTAATTGCTAAATATTAAAGTCTATTATAAGTGTTGAAGTAATTGATTGACGGAAGCAAATCTTCAACTATACAGTAAGTACAGTAATTAAATTTCATGGGAGTTATTTTTTATTATTTACCCCTATTAATTTTACTTTATTTTCTGTGCAAATCATACATAAGGTAAAAGATGATTGAAGGACTGAAGGTTTATTTTAATTGAATATTGTCTAAGGTATATTGTTAAGGTGTTTATTTTTTTTTTTTTTTGTTTGTTTTTCTTGAATCAACTAATCAACGGTTAAAACACTAGAAAATTTTAGATATGTTTAAAATTTTAGCCTCAATTAAGAATGCGGTGTACACATCTTTCCGAGAGATTTTAAAATTCAAGGATGCAATAATGCACCCTGACAAATATTTTTCTAAAATTAATTTTCACCAATTTTATTTAATATAAGATAATAGACAAGTTTTCGGTATAATAAAAATGAGCGAATATAGGCTTTAACACAATTTATCGAAATAATTTTAGATAGACATAAGTCATTAAAGCGATCGTGCTAGAACCACGGGACTCGAGGGGTACCTAACACCTTCCCCCCGGTCAACAGAATTCCTTACCCGGATTCCTAGTTCGCAGCCCAAAAAATAAAAATAAAGAGTCATTTCCTTTTGAATAGGGATTGAATAAGGTGACTTGGAACACCCAAACTCAATTCCAAGTGGCGACTTTGTAAACAAAATAATCTCTTTTCAAAATATCACTTTAATTGGAAAAACCCATTTTCTTTAAAACCAACTCCCTAGTGGGGTCAGACGCGGTGAAAAACAGGGGTGTGACACATATCATCTAACCTAGGAATAGGGTGATGATATTTTACCATTATCTTGTTGATGTCTCATCAATCAATGCACATATGCCAAGTCCCGTCTTTCTTGGGAACTAGTAGCATCGAAACCGCACACGAGCTCATACTCTCATTGATGTACCCTTTGTTAAGAAGTTCCTCAACTTGGCGTTGCAATTTCTTGGTATCCGTCGGGTTGCTTCTATAAGCCAATTTGTTGGGCAATTATACGCCCAACACAAAATCAATTTGGTGCTCAATGACCCGAAGTGGAGGAAATCCTTTCGGCAATTCCTTTGGGAAGACATCCTCATAATCCTACAAAACATGAGAAATAGGAGGAGAAATGGAAACTTTAGCGGGGTAAGTATTAAAACAATGAGCCAAGAGGAGCATCAGAGTGTCCTCGTCATGGTCCACAAATAGTTCCTTCCTCCTAGCCATCATTACCATGCCCCCGTTACCCTTAGAATTTAGGGGCCCCTCGGCTTCCCCTACCCCTCACTCTTGAATTCCCCTCTTTTTCCCTCATTCCTGGCCTTCTTTCCCTTTTTCCTCAGTTTTCGCATCTTTTGGTGTAATTAATTCATTTGGGAAAACAATAATGGATGAAGAGCGACCTTTCGGCTATCCTTCTTAAGTGTATACCGATTGGACCTTCCATTATGTTTGGTCGACCTATCGTATTTCCAAGGCCTTCTTAACAACAAGTGACAAGCTTGGATTGGTATCACATCACAAAGCACCTCGTCTTGGTAGTTGGCTACCTTAAAACATATCACACATTGTCTTGTGACCTTTAACTCGCCGTATTCATTCAATCATTGCAACTTATAAGGACTAGTGTGAGGTGTAGTTGGCAATTTCAAGAAGTTCACCATTGCAACACTAACCACATTTATAAAACTTCCACTATCTATCACCATAGTGTATACACTTTCTTTCACAAGGCATTTAGTATGAAATAGATTCTCCTGTTGGCTAGGATCATCTATTGCCTTACTAATCATGGCACACCTCACTAAAAAGTTTAGAACCACGCATGCCCCTTTTTGCGGATAAGCATCCTCACAATCATCATGTGGCTCTCTCTCAGTTGTCTCTCCATATTGAGGCTCGATCTCACTCTCATCACCCTCAATACCCATTTCTTCACCAAGGAAATACAATCTACCTTCTCTTAGGATTACATTGCATCGGTTAGGGCATTCATTGGCTTTATGCCTCCAATCTTGGCACTTGAAGCATTGGAACCCTTTAGGATTAGGATACTTGTGAACTTCTTGTCTCGGAGGGATTTTGTGGATTGTTTTGGGCTTGGGAAGCCTAGTAGTGGCGGGTTGGTCTTTGTTTTTAGGCCAACCCAAAGAGGATTGAGCCATATCCTTGCCCCTCGGCCAACCCGAGGTTGATTGTCCCTTTGCTTTGAATGACGACCTCTTTTTATGTTCCCTTTCAATCTCAAGAGCCGCTTGGAAAATACCTTTGACGCTATCAAACTTGTGAAGTGTCAAATGAGTGGAGATCTCTTTGTTCAACCCACACTTGAACCAAATGATGTCATGTCTAATTTATTCCCAACGATGATCAAGTTTCGGCTTGAGGTGTTCAAACTTATCATAATATGTCATAACACTTTGATTCCCTTTCCGCAAGTTATACAATCTAGAAAACAACTCATGATGATAGGTTTTGGGAAGATACCGTTGCCTCATTAGGTACCTCAACCAAAACCATGGTGGTGGTTGCCCCTCTACCAACTCGTTACCAAACCTCTTGAAGTATTCCCATCAAGTGTTAGCATATCCTTCAAAATGAGCTATGGCATAACAACTCTTCTTCTCTTCCGAGATATCATTCACTTGAAACACTTTATCACAAGTCGACTCCCAAGTAATATAAACCTCGGGGACACTTTTACCCTTAAATATAGGTAGGATCAATTTGATGGTATTGATGCCCACATCTCTCTCTTGGTGTTGGTTTCCCCTTTCTCCATACCCTCGGTATCTTCTTGGATCTACATGCCCCCATCTCATCTCCTCCTACCTCATGTAAGCATTGTCAAAGGCTTCATACCCTTCATAATCCTCTCCACCATATTTGTTTTGAACGTTTGAAACTCGATTTGGAGGGATTGGATTTTGTAGAGGTGGTGGTCTTTGGTTTAGTGGGTCTCAGAAGGGTTGGTTTGGATTTAGTGGAGGTATTGGATGCCCAAGTCCCTCTTGCGGAACTTGAGGAGTTTAGGAATGGGTTGGTATATTGAAGTCTTGGTTTAGGGGGTTATGAGTGGTTTGGCTTGCGGCATTTAGTGGAGCTAGTGAAAAATTTGGCAATTGTGGCCATGTTTCAGGAGTAACGGTGGCGGAGGAATTTCTATCATGTCCACTTGACGAAATATGTCGAGGAGAAGAAGGGTGAGAGTTCCTTTGACACTCCACTTGTTCTAACCTCCCATTAATAGTCATCACTTCTCCCCTTATGGCTTCCACTTCCGTACTTAACCTTTCAAGAGTTCGGGTCATAGCCTCAAAAGTGACCCTCATATTCTCCATTTCATTAGAATCCACGATTTGAGACGTGGTTCCCTCCATTGTCAAGGTATCACCTATACAAGCAATAAATAAGTTAGTTTAAAACCCTTTTCTTCACTCACACTCTCTTGGTTCACTCACACTCAAGCTGCACAAGTGTTGTAGATTGGCTAGTAACCCGTGAATCCTTAAGGTATGAGTATGCTCTTTTCCGAAATGGATTCTTGTTAGAAACTCAAAGAATTCCCGTCGTACTAGAGTCAAGGAGTTACAACGTATTCAAATGACAAAAGCACATAAACAAACGATGACACGAATAAAAGGCTTCAAAGGACTAATTGACAACCTAGTAGGAATGTACTAGCTTGCTAATTAGTTCTCGAGTCAATTAGAAGAAACTAAGAATCAATAATTAGAAACTAGAATATTCAAATCGAGCTTAATTAATGACGTGAACAGTGATTAAGGTGGCGCGGAAGCATGGTATTGGTCACGGTCCATACATTTTGTTCATCAACTTGACTTGTACCAATCTCACAAAACCAGGTCCCTTAAAAGGTGGTAAAAGTTGTTGAAAAGTAGATGTCAAGTCATGGAAGTGATGTGCTCAAGTTTTCTCACAAACAACTTTACACTTTGTCCTTCAACTTTTTTTTTGGATCTATTTTACTCTTTTTAGTGTTTAAGACACGAGTTGAAGAGAAGATCAAGATGAGCACAACAACAAAACCTTCAAGAACACACCAACAACACACCAACAATGGCCACTTTATAGTCCAAACACAAGACACAACACACGACCAACTTCAAGAACAACAACAAGTCACTTATCATTAAGCTCAACTTTAGATCTAGACACCTTTTGTGTTGATGAGAAAGGAACCAAAACAAGAAACAAACTAGACAAACAAAATTTTTGTAGATCTAACTACCAACTTTGTACCAAGACAACAACACAACATAATTTTCTCGGCTAAGAACAAGATGCGCAGATTTCTCTTTTTTTTTCTGGAATTTTTCAGATTCCAACAATTTTTTTTTGGCATTTGTTCAACTACCAAGCCCAAGATTGATTTTGTTGGAACAAAATCATCCATAATCTTTGATACCAAATGATACAAGACTAAGTGTGTATCAAGATATTCCAACCAACACAAGAACAATAAGATGAACCACAAAGTGCTAGTGAATCAAAAAATGACCACACACGGCTTCACTAGGCTTGCAACACTTGTTTTTAACTAGAAAAATGAGTTTAACAAAAGAACAACAAAGACAATATTGCTAGTGAATCGAAAGAGCTCTACATGGATTCACTAGACTTTTAGATTCAACAACACAATATTAACAAGATTTGCAAAAAAGGAGATAGAAACTTGACACATAATATTCATTCATGTAAGAACCCTAACAAGAGAAAGGACCCTAAGACTAACGAATATCAATACCAAGTTCTTACTTGAAACAAGAGGAATTCAAAGAACCCCAAGAACCTAGCTTTTAGCCAAGATACAACACTAGTATCACTCTACTAGTGAGATTCGGTTTTGGCCTCTCCAAATGAGAAATAGAAGTCAAAAATATTACAAGTCTTGTTGTCTTCTATGATATGAATGAACTAACTAGAAGACTAGCCCTAATAAATGGATTATATAGTCAATTACAAAGGAGGGACAAAAGACCAAAATACCTTTGACATTAAGTGGGTGGGTTTGGGGTGTTTTGTTGGGTCTCTTCATACTTTAATAAGTATAGGACCTTAGATGGGCTCACAAGGGCCTCACACACGGCCAAGGATGTGAAAAAGGCTTAGAGTCGTTGCAACTCACACGCTTGACTTCGTGTGAAAGGTCTCGAGCTAGGAATTCCCATATCAGGATCCTTACCTTTCATGGAGCCCAAGAATCCTTTTTTCATAATACAAGATTTATGATTTTCATGTCTAAATTAGATTGAATTCATGTTCATGATGTTGTTTGAGTTTTACTCCATGATTTAGATTGCAAGTTCCAAGAATTGATTCTAGTATGTGTTGAATTATATGATATTCATGATAAATCCTTCAATTTGCAAGTTGATTGTTGTAGCCATGTTAACCCTAAGTGTTTATGATTTAATGAACCAAGTATGCTTCTTATGTGTTGGATAAATTGTCTATATGAATGAAATAATGCTATTATAGTATGCTAACATGTATTTCCCATTTATGTACAAGTTAATGCATTACAAGTGTTTGATGGAATGTCTCTTTGAATGAATTATGACCAAGTAAACATTGTTATGTTATTTAAGATTATGCTTTGGTTTACTTTTAATGTTATCGAGTCCTGGGGTATTTAATACCCGATAATTTAGCTGTTTACCTTGAGCCAGTGTCAGTTACAAATAGTATCAGTCTTGTCACAATTAGTACTCCTCTCAGTCAGTTACAAAACTCAGTAGAACTCAGTCAGTCACAAAACCTAGGAAAACTCAGTGATCTCAGTATTAATCCAGTTCAGTCTAGTTAATTAGTTTCGTGTCTTTCAGTTGGGAGTAGTATTTAGCACCGAGTGAACCTAAGGATGGGGGCTCACCTGTCAGCAGAGGGTGTGATCCTTAGAAACAATTCTTGTATTCCAGAACTACGTAGCTAGCGTACGTTGAGACATCAAACCTTCCAGTAGAGGGTTAATGAGGTGCTCTACCTGCCCGTAGAGGGTACCACCATTCTCGTTTAGGGAACCTGCCAGTAGAGGGTGACTCTTCAGCTTGTCTTTACCCGTGGCACGGTACTGACACCCTTCCAACTGGGGTTACATGTTGGACCCCATTCAATTTACTCAGGGGTATGTTGGTTAAGTGAGAACTCCCACAGTTTCAGTTTCAGCTTCAATCTTCAGAATAGAACTCAGTTTAGTTTTATAGAATCAGGACTGTCTGATATAGTCACTCAGTTATCAGTAATTCAGATTATCAGTGATCTCAGATTATCAGTATATTCAGTTATCGGTTATCAGATTCAGTTCCAGTATACTCAGTTACGGTATCCACAATATGCTCAGTAGTTATAGATTCTCCATGTATGCTAATCCAGCTCTTGCATGTCATTTAGTTAGTTATTATTCATGCATATAAACCCATGCATTCGGCCTTACCTCATTTAGCATACCAGTACATTCCCGCGTACTGATCGCATACCCGTTTCTTGCGCTATAATATTTCATATCATAGGTTCAGACGCTCAGGTTCCTGACCGCGCTTAGACAGATTCAGCCAGCAGTAGCAGATTTAGCAGTGAGTCCTCATCTATCGAGGATATGCTTTTATTTCAGTACTTCACCTTAGCAGTATTTTAGTAGATGGAGTTAGTTGGGGAATTGTCCTATCAACTCCACTTTCATACATATTCAGTTAGAGGCTTTTCAGACTAGATTCAGACAGTATTCTCAGATTCAGATGTTATTATTCATTATCAGTATTTCAGATGTTTTGCACCTTTTTTTCATTTTAGCCCATTTTTCCGCATTAATTTCAGTGTTATTGTTCAGTGCTCACAACAAATATCATTCATGGGTTAGCTTGTTGTCCTTCGGGGTCGTAAGCACCATGTGACGACTAGGGGGTAGTCTCAGATCGTTACAATTAGTAACCACAAATAAATGTAATGTGTCATGAATTGTAGTGTATTATGAACTCAATGTTATTAAATGAGATATATGTTATCATAATACAATATATCATAAGTTTTTACATGATAGAAAAACTTATGATATTTGTTATCATAAGTTATTAAATGACGTAAATTAGGTAATTTAAACAACAATTTCTTTAATTAAGCACATTAATTGCTCAACTGTAAGTTTAATTACCATTTTTTTCTGTTTATAACCATAATTAAAGATTTATTAATGTATCATAAACTAATGTATCATGACGTTAACTAATGTATCATATCTGGGATTTTATGTAATTATTATAAAAGTAGGGAGAGAGAGAAATTAGGTAGTAAAGTGTTGGAATTTATGTTGTTTATCCATATTTTTATTTGTCATCTGAATTATCACTATCTTGATTTGTAAACTATAAGCTTACGCACTCTCGATTTCGAATCCAACAGAAATAAGGTGCGATGACGCTAAGTTAAAAGGGCATGCTTATGTATTATGCGTATTGAAAATCGTACTAGTTAATATACTCGATTGTCAGTCGGAGGTAATATATAATCAGATAGATCCTCATTAAAATCTCAGAAACTAAATTACAAGTCGTTATTACACACAAATGTTGAACATTTAGCACATTTAGGTTGTGTTATATGTAACATCAATTTCTCATAATTTGTCACGACGATTTCTACTCTAACGGCAGTCAAAGTCCGGATTCTGATCATTTCTTCTTCTTCTTCTTCTTCGATTCAGTAAATAAACCTTTTCTCTTCCTCGATTCACGAACAAGTTCAACGATGACATGGGGCTGCTGATTGGCATACCAGTTGCTCACAAAGCAGCAGAAGCAAACGTTAAGGAAAGTAGGAACCATTAGCATAGCATAGTACTTGTCCAAACGACTTTTGTTTACGTCTTCCTTAAACCAGGGTCTGAAAATGAGGATTCTCATCACACTAAACAATTTGACAATGCCAGTGACAAATTCACTGAATTCTTGACCATACCCTTTCATTGAATCACAAACTTGAGTTTCGAAGAAATCTTGGAGTCCACTCGACGAAAGTCCATCCATAAGGCCAACCAAGAAGAATTGAGGTGTTAGCCAAAAACACACTGATTTTAGTTTTGTAGTGCTCTTTATTATAGTACTCCACCCATAATTGCAGTTCACCACGCCTGTAAACTTCGACTCCCCAAGCAGTTAGACAACAAAAAAAAGAAGATTACATTCCAAGTACAATTCTATACAGTGGAGGACGTCCTTTTTTCTTGATCAATTCACATAGGATTGCTACAATGGGGCTTGTAGAGGTCTTGATGATAACAAAAACTACTATTGGGACATGGGATTCCATGAAGTCAGCTTGTAAGTAAAAGAAGGTGCCTTCTGTAGCCCCTACGAGACTGTATACAAAAAAAAGTCAACCAAAGAGGAAGCATACTTATCAAACGCTTCACATCCCTCACCTTTGCTGCTCCCTCAAAAAATCTGCCTGCAGTTTCAGCTTGCTCAGTCTGCGGTAGTTCCAAAATCGCGGCTTTGTCTAACCATCTGCAATTTAGAAAATGTGTGGTTAAATTAACTCAAGTGTTTGTGAGACTCAAATGTGGCTAAAACCTTGTATTTAGTATGTATAAATAATCTATTCAGAACCCAAAGACTAAAATTCCTGGCTCCAATCCGCCTCTAGGTTATAGATGGTACCTGAGCAATGAAATATGAGGAGGAATCTGTGCGTCACTTATACTGTCATTCTTGAACAACTGACTAGGAGAAACTGGATAATCAAGACGTCTCTTTAAGATTGCTGCTTTAACAACGTTGAAAACGTAAAGAATGGGGCTAGGAGATGGAGCCTTGCGTACGTAGAATCGGATGCCTAACAAGAACACCAAAAATGCTGCTACCATTGGAAGTGTCTCCCACACTTCATTTGCTGAGGACCATAAAGTTGCTGCAATTATACCTAAAATCCAGTTAACTCCCCATATAAGTTTTTGACGTATCTGTACAAGTTCTTGATCCTCTTCAAGGTTTGGATCCTCATTAGATCTCCATAGTTGATCAGCACGAAATTCTTTCAATGTGACATCTAGTCCAGCTTTACCAACATTTAATAACACCAATGCCCCAAACAACGCTTTAATACTTCATTGATGTGTTTCATACCATATCATCCCCAGTCCCGGCCCAAAAATAAAATAACTTTGCATATCTTCGTATATCAAAGGCTCGATAATAGGTACTATATTTATAATTTGTATACCAAAAGCTAGCTAATAAGTCCTGCATGGGGAAGGGAGGAGGAGATAAAAGAAACAAAAAACACTTACCGAAATAAAAGCATGCAGTATGGGTGAAGAAAATTAAGTTGAAAAGACCAAAGTAGGAGTCAGAAGAGTTGTGAAACCACAATGACAAGAAGGGATGAGAGTCCTTCATGTATATTCACTATTTGAGCTGCCTCTGGTAGTGCCAATTCCCAGTCATCTGTCAGATGAGTTACAAATATGGCTAGCATACTGTATTCCACCAATCCAATATGGATGATGATAAGTCCTAATATCCATTCAGTTAAGTGGAAAAAAGAAATCAAACAACAAAACAACAAGTCAGTGAGCTTGTTTCCGATCGACCCTCCGCTCAAAAAAGTTCAATTAAAGAAGGATATAAAGAAAAATAATGACAGCAAAATAGAAAGATAAACAAAACATTCAAAAGTAAACAAGTAGTAGTAAAAATGAAGAATAAGAGATACTATTCAAATACCAGGTAAGACTACTTAGTTGAAAATGTGTCATGTCTTAGTCATGATCACCTCCTCATAAAATCTATTAACCAAACTCTCACACCGCTTTACTGGCGCCTCCTCTTATCTCCTCTTCACATGCTCAAAACTGTCTCTTTCTGGCTTTCCTCATTTTATTCATCATGGAGATCAGTTCTACTTTATCCTGTATAATTTCATTCCTGGTCTTGTCTCTCCTGGATCATATATAAGGTGCGTCTCTTAGAATGACTTTCAGGAAAATACTTTCTATGAGAAAGTCATTTTCTGTATAAGCTCAATACTTAATCAAGCATTGCGACTCTTCTTACTATGTCTAAAATAGAACTAGCTAGACCGACATCCCACCACTAAAATTTTATGAAAAATATTTTTCACTCGACAATAAAACATCAAAAAATTCGATATTATTATTAATCTTAATTATATTCTTCCGAGGAAAATATACACACCAAACAAAACTTTTTCATTAAAATAAAAGAAGAAGCACTTTGCATCATCTTTACCTGAGAAGAAGACAAGTATTTTGTAAGGGAAAACAACGACTTTGTGATACCATTCAATGGCTTCAGCTTTGCTATATTTTTAAAAAATAATGATTCTAAGATATATGCCAACTCCACTTATGTTTTTTCGAGCTTGAGATTCTTTCACTTCTTATATAGATAAAAGAGTTGCTAATAAATGCCATGGGACCAGACAAGGACTAGTACAAATGTACATACCTAAATTTTCATTCCCGCATTTTAAATTATTTATCGTGTTTCTCTTTTACATTTTTCTTAAAAAAAGGTATTAACTAGAAGGAGTATTTTTTTTATTCAGGTATAAGTAAAGTTATCATTGAATAATTACTGTCATTTTGAGGTGTTTGTAATCTTGAGAAACAATTACTGCTAATGATAAAATGACAAATGAAGGATTCTCATCCCTTCCTGTCATTGTGGTTGCACAACTCTTTGACTCCTACTTTTTTTATTTTATTAGCTAGCGTTTGATATACAAATATATACAATACCTTTTAGCGAGCGTACTATATATGAAGATATGTAGTTCCTATAACTGAATGTCTGATATATAAAGATGCAAATACGTATTAGCGAACGCTTGATATGTGAAGATGCTTATTCATTTTTTCCACATCAGACTCATGTTACAACTTACAAGCCAAGTCCCTGATAAAGTAACTAATGAAATACACCTAATTGAGACAAATAAGTTCTTATCAGTACAAATGATGGGATAAATAATTTCGAGACTAATTACTACATCTAAACAAATACAGAGTAAATTGTTGGGTTCAAGTTGAATGTGTGAATAGAAAATGGAGGGAATTAGCAGAGGGAAAGTGAGATCACACCAAAAAAGAAAATGTGCTCACAATAAGGAAAGTCTACTAATTCTCCCACATTGATGGGAGAAAGAAACTTTCATGTGTTCTTATTAAGAAACAAAACTCCACATGGATAGTGACACAAGAATCAAGAGGTGCCTCGCGCCGTCGTCGTCGCTTGCTCAGCTGCGGCTTTGGATTTGGATTTGGCAAATGATCGATCAAAAGTGTGCTACTAATTCTCCCACAAACATGAGAGAAATAAACTTTCATGTGTTCTTATTAAGAAACACAACTCCACATGGATAGTGAGGAAAGAACCAAGAGGTGCCTCACGCCGTTATCGTCGCTCGCTCGGCTTCGGTTTCGGATTTGTCAAATTAACGATCGATGAGATTAATTTTTAGACAAAATTTATTTGAGACTTGAAAAAATAAGTGATCTGAAGAATCCAAAGAAAAATGGAAAACATTTTTTCCTCCATAAAACGCAATACAGATGCATACAAAAATGCAGAAACGTTACTCGAAAGGAACACAACTCTTTAAGAAAATGACACACTGTTTCGGAATAAGGGTGATTGTTTGGTCGGATGTGACTAAAGACACATTATTTTGGAATGGACAGACATGACTGTTTCAAAGGGATACACCTTTCCGCTGAACCATTGCTTCCTTTTGTAGGAGGCACTTGATGGCTATAAATACCTGCATTATTTCCACAGGTAGGAACGAAAAAAAATTTCAGTATTGAAAGCACTCTTCTACTTAAAAAACTCATTGTGATCAAGCTATTGTTGAGTATGTTCGATGAATTCGACAGTTTGAGGTACCACTACTGTCGAATTGTGAACTATTTTATCCTGAAAGGAAAAATTCCACAACCTCGGATACTTGAGGGGGGTTAATTCGTTAGAGACACTCCGTGAATTCGGAGGACTTAGTTCTTCTTTTGTTTCATCTTATTTCTTTAAATAGTACACTTCTTTGATAGTTTTTGTTGAACTTGTTTTGAAGGTGCTAAAAACTTCATTGTTGTTCCTGAAAAAAGTCTTGAACTTGTGTTGCAGTTTACTGTATAAATATACAGATTGTGTACTTGAAACAATAATCTTAAGGAATTAATTGTAATCTGTATTGTTTGGTTTCTGGAGATTAAAGCTTTATGATTTCTACTTTGTGTGAACTTAACAAATGATTTGAAGACATAAAAACTTTATCACAAGTTAAGGGTCATTCGGTTAACGACTGAAAGACAAAAAAACTCCATCATTAATCTAGAAACAAGTATTGTTTGAAGTTGCTACAAACTTGCAAGTAGTATTTTGATATACTAAAGTTGACTGTCTTTTTGTGAAAGGAAAGAATGACTACTGATGGTCATATAAATGATGCTGGGACAAGTGTGGCAGTAACAAGTGTTGCTACAACTAGTCGTACGAGTGCTTCGTATGCAATGGCACCTGTGGAGAAACCCAAAAAATTCTCGGGTGTTGATTTTAAACGCTGAAAGCAGAAAATGCTCTTCTATCTGACGACTTTGTGTCTTCAAAGATTTATATCTGAAGATGCTCCTAAAATGTCCGAAGAAACACAGACCAGGAGTGGTATATTGTAATGGAGGCATGGAAACATTTTGACTTCCTATGTAAGAATTATATCCTAAGTGGCCTCCAAGACGACTTATACAACGTGTATAGTGCAATGAAGACGTCAAAGAGTCGTGAGTGCACTGAAAAGAAAAATATAAGACTAAGGATGCTGGAACTAAGAAGTTCTTTGTTGCAAGATTCCTTGAATACAAAATGATTGACAGTAAGTCTGTCGTATCTCAAGTGAAGGAACTACAAGTTAGCGTCCACGATCTCCTTGCTGACGGTATGAATATAGTCAATACTTTATTTGAACAGGTTAAAAATGTTCTTAATATTCACATGAACTTTATTGTAGGTTTAGTTGTGAATGAGGCCTTTTAAGTTGCTATTATAATAGACAATTTGCCTCCTCTATGGAAGGACTTCAAGAATTACTTGAAACACAAATGGAAGGAGATGACAGTCGAAGAACTCATTGTGAGGTTGCGCATTGAGAAAAACAACAAAGCTGCAGAAAGGAGGTCAGAAGAAAATTCTGCAATGAGTAGAGCAAACATTATAAAAGACGACCACAACAACTCAAAAAAGGGAAAGAAAACTGGACAACAAGGCAATCCACCTAAGAAGAAATTCAAGGTAAAATGTTTTAATTGTGGTCAGATTGGCCACAAGTCAATAGATTGTCGTGCCCCAAAGAAAAGTAAAAAGAAGGATCAAGCGAATTTGACTAAATCCAAAAATTAAATGGATGATCTATGTGTCATGTTGTCTGAATGTTACTTGGTGGGAAATCCTCAAGAATGGTGGATGGATTCCGGTGCCACCTATGACATTTGTGCAAATAAAGAGTTGTTTGTTGCATACGCTCCGGTTGAAGGCAAAGAGAAGATCTATATGGCAAACTCCGCAACTACAAAAGTTGAAGGGACAGGAAAAGTCTACTTGAAAATGACATCAAGCAAAGTGTTAACTCTCAACAATGTCTTGTATGTACCAGAGTTAAGAAAGAACTTGATTTCTGTATCACTTCTTGAATTCTTCGAACGCACTCTCGGTTTGATTGATCACAAAGAGTATTTAGAAGACAAGAAAATTTATGTGTAATCTGAAATTTTCATGCTCTAACCTGTGGAAGAAAATAGGTTATTTATAGCCACAACATGCCCCTCCGAAAAGGTGGCATTGGTTCAATTTTAGAGGTGTGTCTTTTCCTGAAAATGCATGTTTGTTTATTTAAAATAGTGCAGTAATTTTCTAAAACAGTACACCTTTTCAAGAACAAGTGCACCAGTTCGAAACAGTGCATCAATTCGTTGAAGAGTTGAGAAACACTACAGCATTCCGTTGCACCAATTCGAACACAACACTGTTTCATGTCAAAATAATGCAACTGTTCACTGCATGCATGCATAAGTAAATGGAACGTTATTGCCTTGGATTGAATTTATTTATTTCTGTCAAATAAAATTTGTCCAAAAAGATAGATCTCATCGATCGATCATTTACCAAATCCGAATCCGAATTCGAGCCGAGCGAGGATGACGGCGCGAGGCATCTCTATTTCCTTGCCTCACTTACCATGTGAAGTAAGTGTTTCACTTTATAAACACTTTAAAGTTCTCTTCTTCCACCAATGTGGGAGAAGAGTAACTTTCCAATTTAAAGAGTACACTTTCCAATTTGGGTGTCTCCTTTTCTTCACTTGATTTCTCTATTTTTCATTCAACACATATATATATATATATAACCCAACATCTTATTCATTGTTTCCACATTAGACTCATGTTACAACTTACAATCAAAGTCCCTGATAAAGTAACTAATGACATACACCTAATTGAGACAAATAAGTTCTTATCAGTACAAATGATGGGATAAATAATTTCGAGACTAATTAATACATCTAAAAAAATATATAATAAATTATTGGGTTCAAGTTGAATGTGTGAATGGAAAATGGAGGGAATTAGCGGAGGGAAAATGAGATCACACCTAAAAGAAAAGTGTGCTCACAATAAGGAAAGTCTACTAATTCTCCCACATTGATGGGAGAAAGAAACTTTCATGTGTTCTTATTAAGAAACACAACTCCACATGGATAGTGACGCAAGAATCAAGAGGTGCCTCGCGCCGTCGTCGTCGGTTGCTCGGCTTCGGCTTTGGATTTGGATTTGGCAAATGATCGATCAAAAGTGTACTCACAATAAGGAAAGTCTACTAATTCTCCCACAAATATGGGAGAAATAAACTTTCATGTGTTCTTATTAAGAAACACAACTCCACATGGATAGTGAGGAAAGAACCAAGAGGTGCCTCACGCCGTTATCGTTGCTTACTCGGCTTCGGCTTTGGATTTGTCAAATTATCGATCGATGAGATTAATTTTTAGACAAAATTTATTTGAAACTTGAAAAAACAAGTGATCCGAAAAATCCAAAGAAAAATGGAAAATATTTTTTTCTCCATAAAACGCAATGTAGATGCATACAGAAATGCAGAAATGTTACTCGAAAGGGACACAACTCTTTAAGAAAATGACACACTGTTTCGGAATAAGGGTAACTGTTCTGTCGGATGTGACTGAAGACACATTATTTTGGAATGGACAGACATGATTGCTTCAAAGGGATATATCTTTCTGATGAACCAGTGCATCCTTTTGTAAGAGACACTTGATGGCTATAAATACCTGCATTTTTTCCACAGGTAGGAACGAAAAAAAAATTCAGTATTGAAAGCACTCTTCTACTTCAAAAACTCATTGTGATCAAGCTGTTGTTGAGTATGTTCGATGAATTCGATAGTTTGAGGTACCACTACTGTCGAATTGTGAACTATTTTATCCTGGAAGGAAAAATTCCACAACCTTGGGTACTTGAGGGGGGTTAATTCTCTAGGGACATTCCGTGAATTCGGAGGGCTTAGTTCTTCTTTTGTTTCATCTTATTTCTTTAAATAGTACACTTCTTTGATAGTTTTTGTTGAACTTGTGTTGAAGGTGCTAAAAACTTCATTGTTGTTCCTAAAAAAAGTCTTGAACTTGTGTTGCAGTTTACTGTATAAATATACAGATTGTGTACTTGAAACAATAATCTTAAGGAATTAATTGTAATCTGTATTGTTTGGTTTCTGGAGATTAAAGCTTTATGATTTCTACTCTGTGTGAACTTAACAAATGATTTGAAGACATAAAAACTTTATCACAAGTTAAGGGTCATTCGGTTAACGATTGGAAGACATAAAAACTCCATCATTAATCTAGAAACAAGTATTGTTTGAAGTTGCTACAAACTTGCAAGTAGTATTTTGATATACTAAAGTTGACTGTCTTTTTGTGAAAGAAAAGAATGACTACTGATGGTCATATAAATGATGCTGGGATAAGTATGCCAGCAACAAGTGTTTCTACAACTAGTCGTATGAGTGTTTCGTATGCAATGACACCTGCGGAGAAATCCAAAAAATTCTCAGGTGTTGATTTTAAACGCTGAAAGCAGAAAATGCTCTTCTATCTGACGACTTTGTGTCTTCAAAGATTTATATCTGAAGATGCTCCTAAAATGTCCGAAGAAACACAGACCAGGGGTGGTATATTGTAATGGAGGCATGGAAACATTTTGACTTCCTATGTAAGAATTATATCCTAAGTGGCCTCCAAGACGACTTATACAACGTGTATAGTGGAATGAAGACGTCAAAGAGTCGTGGGTGCACTGAAAAGAAAAATATAAGACTAAGGATGCTGGAACTAAGAAGTTCTTTGTTGCAAGATTCCTTGAATACAAAATGATTGACAGTAAGTCTGTCGTATCTCAAGTGAAGGAACTACAAGTTAGCGTCCACGATCTCCTTGCTGACGGTATGAATATAGTCAATACTTTATTTGAATAGATTAAAAATGTTCTTAATATTCACATAAACTTTATTGTAGGTTTGATTATGAACGAGGCCTTTCAAGTTGCTGCTATAATAGAGAAGTTGCCTCCTCTGTGGAAGGACTTCAAGAATTAGTTGAAACACAAATGGAAGGAGATGACAGTAGACGACCTCATTGTGAGGTTGTGCATTGAGAAAGATAACAAAGCTGCAGAAAGGAGGTCGGAAGAAAATTATGCAATGAGTGGAGTAAACATTATAAAAGACGACCACAACAACTTTAAAAAGGAAAAGAAACTTGGACAACAAGGCAATCCACCTAAGAAGAAATTCAAGGGAAAATGGTTTAATTGTGGAAAGATTGGCCATAATTCAACAGATTGTCGTGACCCAAAGAAAGGCAAAAAAAAGATCAAGAGAATATGACTGAATTCAAGAATTAAATGGATGATCTATGTGTCATGTTATCTGAATGTTACTTGGTGGGAACTCCTCAAGAATGATGGATGGATTTCGGTGCCACCCATGACGTTTGTGCAAATAAAGAGTTGTTTGTTGTATACGCTCTAGTTGAAGGCAAAGAGAAGATCTATATGGCAAACTCCGCAACTGCAAAAGTTGAAGGGATAGGAAGAGTCTACTTGAAAATGACATCAGGCAAAGTGTTGACTCTCAACAATGTCTTGTATGTACCAGATTTAAGAAAGAACTTGATTTCTGCATCACTTCTTGACAAAAATAGATTCAAATATATATTTGTTTTAGGCAAGATTATACGTAGAAAAGGGGAAGTGTACGTAGGAAAAAGCTACCTTACTGAGGGCCTATTTAAGATGAATGTAATGGATGTTGAAATTAATAAAAGTTCTGTTTCTTCTTACTTTCTTGAGTCTAATGAAGTGTGGCATGAACGATTAGGACATGTCAATTATAAAACTTTGCGAAAACTAATAAACTTATAAGTTTTTTCAAACTTTGAGTGCAATAAATTAAAATGTCAAACGTGTGTGGAATCAAAGTATGCTAAGCATCTGTGTAAGTCCGTTGAAAGGAATTCCAATCCCTTAGACTTAATCCACACTGACATTTGTGATATGAAGTCAACATTATCTCGTGGTGTGAAAAAGTATTTTATAACTTTTATTGATGATTGCACTAGATATTGTTATGTCTATTTGCTAAATAGTATGGATGGAGCAATAGATGTGTTTAGGCAATATAAAATAGAAGTAAAAATCAGTTAGAAGAAGATCAAAATGATAAGAAGTAATAGGGGTGGAGAATATGAATCTCCCTTTGCAGAAATTTGTATAGAAAATGGAACTGTCCATCAACCTACGGCCCAATATTCACCTCAATCTAATGGAATTGCAGAAAGAAAAAATCAAACCTTAAAGAAAATGATGAATGCCTTACTTATAAGTTCAAGTTTACTACAAAAATTGTGGGGGGAAGATATTCTTACAGCTACTGAATACTCAATAGAGTGCCCCACAGTAAGACACTATCAATTCCATATGAAAAATGAAAAGAAAGGAAACCCAACTTGAAATACTTTAAAGTGTGGGGGTTTCTAGCAAAAGTCTAAGTCCCTATACCTAAAAAGGTGAAGATAGGTACTAAGACAGTGGTCTGTGTGTTCATAGAATATGCTAAAATTAGCAAAGCATGTCGGTTTTTGATTCATAAATTAGAACATCTGGATATCAATGAAAATACGATAATTGAATCAGATAATGCTGAGTTCTTTGAACACATTTATCCATATAAAACTAGATATAAACAATATAGTGGAGGGTCTAAATGACCTCCAGATGAACCAAGCTAGGATATACATAATGATGATATCCAAGACATAGTACACATCAAAGAACGTCAACTTTATTTGGATCGAATTTTGTAACATATCTCTTAGAAAATGAGCCTCAAATATTTAAAGAAGCGATGTCGTCTTCAGACTCATCCTTTTGGTAAGAGGCAGTCAATAGTTAGATTGAATCAATCTTGAGCAACCATACTTGGGAGTTGGTTGATCTTTCTCTAAGAAATAAACCTTTAGGTTCTAAATAGATCTTTAAAAGGAAAATGAAAATGGATGGTACTATTGATAAATACAAGGCAAAACTTGTAGTAAAAGGGTTCAAACAGGAGGAATGCCTTGATTACTTTGATAAATACTCGCCTGTAACAAGGATAACATCAATACGGATGTTAATTGCCTTGGTGGTGGTATATGGTCTTGAAATCCATTAAATGGATGTGAAAACAACATTTCTAAATGGAGAATTGGAGGAAGAAATTTACATGGAACAACCTGAGGATTTTGTGGTTTCAGGTAAAGAAAAGAAGGTGTGTAAACTTGTTAAGTCACTTTATGGACTAAAACAAGCACCTAAATAGTGGCATGAGAAGTTTGACCAAACTATGTTGGCAAACGTGTTTAAGATAAATGAATGTGATAAATATGTTTACATTAAAGACACTACAAATCACAAGGTTATTTTTTGTTTGTATGTGGATGATATGATGATAATAATTAGAGACATTTGTGATATAAATACTACAAAACGAATGCTTGAGAGCAAGTTTGATATAAAAGACCTTGGAGTTCTGGATGTGATCTTAGGAATAAGAATTCATAAAACTCCACAAGGATTGGCATTGTAACAGTCTCATTACATCGAAAAGGTACTTGACAAGTTCAAGAATTTGAAATTTGGTATTGCTAAGACTCCATTGAACGTGAGCTTTGCACTTCTAAAGAATAAAGGTGAAAGAGACTCACAGTTGAACTATGCAAGAGTGCTGGGATATTTAATGTATATCATGAACTATACATGGCCAGATATAACATGTGTTATTAGTAAATTGAGTTGGTATAACTGTGCAATAAAACTTATTGGATGGAAATGAAAAGAGTTTTGGGTATCTTAAATACACTCAAGACTATGCTTTGTATTATAGTAAACACCTAGTGGTAATTGAAGGATATAGTGATACAAATTGGATCACCGGATCGAATGAAGTAAAATCCATGAGTGGATATGTATTTACTTTAGGTGGAGGAGCATTCTCTCGAAAATCATCCAAACAGACATGTATTGCTCGTTTTACAATGGAATCTGAATTTGTCGCATTAGATAAAGCCGGTGAAGAAGCTGAATGGCTTTGAAATTTCTTGGAAGATATTTCTTATTGGCCCAAACCATTGGTACTAGTATGAATACATCATGATAGCCAAGCGGCGATAGGTAGGGTAGGGAGCATGATGTATAACAGTAAATCTTATCATATAAGACAGAGACATAATATTGTTAGAGAACTTCTCTCAAGTGGAATTATCATAAATTGACTATGTGAAGTCAAAGGATAACGTGTCAGCTCCACTTACAAAATTCCTAACTAAAGAGGGAGTAGAGAGAACATCTAAGGGAATGGGTTTACAACCTAAGACAAGTCAGCATGGCGGTAACTTTACCTAGAGATCCCAAAAGCTAGGTTCAAGGAGATCAAACAAAATTGTGACTGATAGGTTCAACATTGTCAATATACCCAAGCCATTCTCATGATATAGACAATGTTTAGTAAAAAGGGATAAGGCTTATGGGGTAAAACTTTTTAATGATTATATAAATTTGGCACATTTGACCAAATAGTTTAATCTATTGGATTGAATGTTTAGAAATCACCTACGTGAGGGTGAAGTGGAAGCCGCTTCAAGGAGAATGTTAGTAATGGCCTATTCTATATGCTCTCATGAAACCAGGACGTGTCCATGGATGAAACGAATAAAACTGTGAGAATCATAAATGGTAAAAGGCTGGTTGTGTGACATGTGTTATCCAGGTGTACATTAAATGTTGATTATTCAAAGATATCAAATCTACCGATTGACCGTTTGCATCCGATGCACGCTCAATACGAAAAGGTCAAAGGGAAACCTACTTATCCAGATGCAATCAGTCTTTGCTTGTTGATCACATACTTGTCCGTAAAAGTTCTATAAAGAGTAGACATTCCCCATTCATGTGAGGGATTGTTGGGTTCAATTTGAATGTATGAATGGAAAATGGAGGGAATTAGTGGAGGGAAAGTGAGATCACACCTAAAAGGAAAGTGTGCTCACAATAGGAAAGTCTACTAATTCTCCCACATTAAAGAAACTTTGATGTGTTCTTATTAAGAAACACAACTACACATGGATAGTCAGGCAAGAATCAATAGGTGGCTCGTGTCGTCGTCGTCTTCATCGCTCAGCTCGTCTTCGGCTTCGGATTTGAATTTGGATCGGCTTCGTCTTCGGCTCGGATTTGAATTTGGATTTGGAAAATGATCGATCGATGATATTAATTTTTTAGATAAAATTTATTTAAAACGTGAAAAACAAGTGATCCAAAAAATCCAAAGAAAAATGGAAAATATTTTTTCCACAGGTAGGAACGAATTTTTTTCACTATCGAAAGCACTCTTCTACTTCAAACACTCATTTTGATCAAGCTGCTGCTGAGTGTGGCTGACGAATTCGATAGTTTGAGGTCCTGCTACTGTCAAATTATGAACCATTTTATCCTGGAGAAAAATTCCACAACCTCGGGTACTTGAGGGGAATTGAATTCGGAGGACTTGGTTCTTCCTCTATTTCATCTTATTTCTTTAAATAGCACACTTCTTTGATAGTTCTTGTTGAACTTGTGTTAAAGGTGTTGAAAACTTCATTGTTGTTCCTAAAAAAACTCTTGAACTTGTGTTGAATTTTAGTGTATAAACATACTGATTATGTACCCGAAACAACATAAATAATCCTACATTTTATCCCTGAATTCATTTTTTAAAATTGGCTAACAATGCCACTGCTAGCAGCCCAAATACGCGATTGGTTAAACCCAACAGTTTTTGTTTAAATGGTGTATCTGTGTTAGAGGATCATTAAATATGTACAAATATTAGATTTAGAACCCATTTATTATCACTTGAAGTCATCATTCTAAAATTCATAACCAATAAAATTGCAATCCTAGCTTCACACCTCCTAAGTACACACATAGGAGATATTTAATTCATGGTCTTATGTACGTTATTCTGATATAAATTTTGGGATTAAATGTTTCTCATGTTTGGTTTAAGGTATTAGTTGAAACCAATATCATTTTTACACTAAATCTTGGTATAACTTATCCCATACACAAAGTTGATTGATTATCCACAAAGTAGTCCTAGTTATAATCCCAACATTATAATCATACATTTTAAAAATGTGATGCAATTTAACTGATTTGATCCTTAAGGAAAATGGGTAAATGGGAACAAGAAAGCATTAAGATTCATGTTAATGAAAATTGTCATACAAATGAAATCATCAAGCATTTTTGCCTTTGCTAGGGATTTGAGCTTGAATTTGCACCCGAAACTTTATGGTTTTGATCTTGCTTCATTGACCATTATGCCACTCCCTTGTATGCTAACTTGGATGGTTTTAGGCGGGATAGAGGTAGGTCGAAGAAATATTGAAGGGAGGTGATTAGCCATATCATGGAGCAATTGCAGCTTACGAAGGGCATGCATCTTTATAGGAAGGTATGGAAGACACAAATTAGGATAGAGGGTTTGTAAGTAGGGGTGCATCCGTAGTAATTGGAAGGAGTGCTTTGTTTGTATCTCTTGTAGTTTCTTGTTCGTAGTGTTCTGATGATATTTGTGATCTCAAATAGTTAGTTTATAGTATTACTTTGTCGATGTCTTATTTATTTTATTACTAGTGGTGTGTTCTCTCATTTTGTTGTTTGTTTTTATGTTTTTTTTGTTATACTATAATCTGTCCTAAGTCGGGGTTCTATCGGAGACAAACTTCTCTATTTCATCTGAGGTAGTGGTATGGACTACGTACACTTTACCCTCCCAGACCCACTTTGTGGGAATACACTGGGTAATGTTGCTGTTGTATTTCTTCATGAGATTCAATTATCATATTTTTGTGCATACAAGTCATGGGCTATCTGTTTCACTTATTTTACTGTTTGATGAGCGAATCTTTTCCCTTGCATTTCATGTAAGATAGGGGTAAGGCTGCGTATGCACCATCCTCTCCGGACCCCCTATTTGTGGGATTACACTGGGTATGTTATTGTTGTGTCATATCTATATTACTGCATTTATTTATTTGGCTACAAAACAACAGGAAAACCATGTTTTATCTTCTAATCAGAAGCATGAAGCTAACAAGTAAAATGAATGAATCTGAAATTTTCTTTACCCCAGTGATATTCGTGTTTCTTCGCCAATCATATTTACAGATGGTTATTTGTTTCACTATCCAAGTTCATCTTGTCATGATTTTGAAGACTATCTTTTAGGAATTTCTTGTATTCATTTTCAGTATCTGTGGTGCTAAACATAATACGTTGGTTGCAATTATTTTAAATCTATTTGGATATGTCGGAAGCTTCTTTAAAAATGGAACCCCCTACAGATAAAGGAAAAATTGAAACAACAGCATTTGAAGACGTGAAATTAGAGGAAGTAAAGGAACCTAAACCAACAGAAATTGAGGCAGCAACTCTAACGTTGTTGTTCAGTTTAATCCTATATTCTAACAACCGATAAAACTTGTTGGCAGCCATAACTTTTCTACATGGAAGGCATAGATTTCCATGCTCATACGTGGGCACAATCTGTTTGGCCATCTTGATGGCTCTTCTCCAGCTCCTTCGACAACTATCACACAGAATGGTAGAGAAATAGCAAACCCAACATATAGCATTTGGTTCCGCCAAGATCAATTGATCCAGAATGCTATAATAGCTTCTGTCAATCCGATGATTGATGAAACTGCAGTTGCTTCTTCCACTGCTAAAATTGCTTGGGACTCCCTACACCTTGCTTATGACAACAAGTTACAAACACGATTTATTAGCCTTCGTAACCAGCTCACGCGACTATCAAAGGATTTCTTCCCAGTTTCTGATTATCTCCATCAAGTGTGCTCTATCTGTGTAATGTGGCCTTTTTTTTCTTTGGTTCACACTAGGTAAAATCCAACCAAAGGCTTTTGGAAGATTATTTGTTGGTTTTGTCAAACAAAGTTGCTACCAAAGATTTTGTTGTAAATTTCTATTATTCACATGCAAATGTTGAAATTTACATCTTCCATTAACATCATGGATGACGTCAACACGCCCATTTTCATCTCTATAAATAGGGCCCTTCTTTCTCATTCATAACATATTATTTCAAGAGTTTTCTTTCATTCTCTTATATTTATTCTCCCTTTTTGTTAGAGTTTTTAGTTAGTTGCTGATGAGTCTGAGGGAACAATATTTTTAGCTACTAATAATAGTTTCAAATCTAACGATGAGTGGATTTTAGATTTGGGTTGTTCTTATCCTATGTGTCCCAATAAGAATTTTTTTACCACATTCGAATCTGTTTGAGATGAAGTTGTCTTAATGGGCAACAATGCTCCTTGTAAAGTTTTTGGTAAAGGTACAATCCAAATTAGAATGCACGATAGTGTGGTGAGAACTCTCACCAACATTAGATATATTCCTTACTTGAAGAAAAATCTCATTTCGTTGGGCACTCTAGAATCTCTTGGGTGCAAATATAAAACAGCTTGTGTTCCTGAACCTTATAAAATTTTCTGAATTTATGATTTCTAGACTAGGTACAACTTATGGGTACCGATCATACCCTGGGGTACGAGTGGTATGCCTTGTCGTATGCTGATCAGTGTTGGTTGGTGAGTTTTTATTGGTTTCTAGAATGGGTATGTCTTAGGTGGTATGAGTCATATGGAAGGGTACGATTCATGCCATGGACTCGTATGGTGGACTGTGTTCAATCCTCTTAGGATTCTATTTTGCCAGGGGTACGAGTCGAGGATGCTAGTCGTATACTTGGATACGACATGGTTGGGGGTGAGTCGTACCTTGGACAGTGTTGGATCTAAGGGAGATGTCCTTGGGTACGAGTGGTTGGTACCACTCGTATTGAAGGGTACGTCCTGTATGGATAGTCATACCCATTTGACGAGATTTTTAGGAGTTTAAGTGAGGGCAATCTGGATATTTCCCCACTTAACCTAATAAGGCCCACTGACTTATGTTCCTATTGGGAGGTTTATTTACCCTATTATTCTATCATTTAAAACATAGAAACTTTTCTTAAACATTATAATTCTCTATAAGGCTTTTTGGGTAAAGGAAGGCTAGGGTTTCACTAAGGTGATTAAATTGGGGCTTGTGTTGGTGATTTATCTTCATCATCTTCTTTATATAAGGCATGTTCTCTTCTCTCATTGTTAGTCCCAACTAAATACATGGTTTTGTATAATGTTTTCATGACATGATTGTTGTATGGTTTTGGTTTTCAAATGTCTATTGGGGGTTTTGGTTATAAATGCTTGGTTATGGTTTTTCCACGTTTTAATTGTATATTTACAATGTTTTAATGGTGGGTTGGATACTTGGTTGCATGGAAATGGTTAATTGATAATTAGAATTTGTTTTGGAAATACAATGCCCCTAATGTGTTTGATAAAATGCCTATGAGAATGCTTTCACTATATTATTGGATTTCTAATGAAAACTATTGCATAGTATGGTTTGGTAATGGAACCCTAAATGGTTTTAAAGGTTAAATGGAATGGTTTGGTTCAATAAACACACTTGTGGGGTACAATGAAATCCCCCAAGTAATCATAATAATGGAACGCTTGTGGGGTACAAGGGACTCCCCCAAGTTAACTCAGTAATGTGATCTATGGGTACATAGGACTCCCTTGATCTCTAATGGTTTGGCTAAGCACAATACTTGCAAGTTATAGTAGGTATGAAGATACCACTAGTTATAGCCTTGGTTAATAATGAATTGGTTGGATGGTAAATGGCTTTAATTAGGAAAAGATAGTGGGGTGTGATAGTTGACTGTGAAGGTGTAAGTCCAACGGAAGAACACTGGAAACTCATGTTTACCGACATGAGGATAGGGCATGGCGACCCTATATGATACTATGAGGTATATAGAAATCTTCTAAGTACATTGTACCTATGTACCATAGAGAGCGAAGGGTACTTAGGAATTCCCTACTCTTATGGTATCTCCGGTTCATACGGCTACTCGTATTAAGGCCCGTTCAGGGGGTTACACTAGACCCATATAGCCTGTGGGTGGTTAAGGATGATTAAGCTTCACATACCCAGGTTAATGGTTTTAAATGCATGTTAAACCATTCCCTTTCCTGGCATGGTTTTATATATATATATATATATATATATATATATGGTTTACTTAGTTTTACTAAATGGCATTATTTTACCCTTATCATGAGTTCATACTAGCGTTCACTTGCTAACCTATATTCGAGCGGTTGTATCCCCATGCGATGTAGGAATCGTTCGTTCTACTCCTCGTGCTTAGCTATAGGATATTCGGTATCAGCTATTAGATTGAAGTGGTGAGCTTTCATCTTTCAGAAGGCTCCATTTCATGGGTATTTTCATATACTTTAGTTTATTTATGGTTATTGGTTTTGGCTTTGATTGGGAGCATGTACCAATCGGATATTAGTTTTCTTTTGGTTAGAGGCTTTTGTGGAACTACTATGGGTTGGCATGAGTGGGATCGGTATTGGTGTAAGCCTTAGTATTGGCATTAGTATTGGGACTGATACCGTTGGACTTAATTTCTCAGTGTTCTATTCTTTTATGTTATGTCATGGAACTTGGTTTGGTTATTATTTGGTTGATTAGTTTATGGTTTGGTTTGGGTATTAGATGGGTTCAGGCGGTCGGAATTGGTTGGGTTGGTCTTAGCTATAGACCTATTCGAGATTCTTGATTTGGATAGTTACGCTATCTTGTTATATGTTTGGAATTCACCCAACTCAGGGAAGACAGCTAGAGGTTGGGTTGGGTAATGGGGTTGGTCTCCAGTCCCAATCAGACTTGGGATGCCCATTACGATAAGGCCTCGGGTTAGTTCAGGTCAAGTTGGTATCAGAGCTTTAGATTCATGGTCAATTGGGAGTTCACAAAGCTGTGTCTAGTAGAATCTCTTTTAGGGGGGGTGTAGCGCGTCACACTCATAAAGTAGAGGCAACAAGGTATTTAGGAATATTTCACTTTCTTGGTATTTTGTTTCAAGCTGCAAGGTCTAAGGTCCTTTCTAATTCTTATTTTTTTGCTTTTCAAATAATGCCTCGATGATATGAAATGCAAGGTAATCCTTCTGTCCCATATGGGGACGATTTTAATGGAGTACAGCCTACATCTGTAGTTCATACTTGGTCTAGGGGTCCTATTTCAGATGTTTTTGGAGTTTCACCGGTTGCTACTAGTCCTTCTAAAGGTGAGGTGACTAATGTAGAATTTTATAAATTAATTCATGCTATTGCTCAGTTGGTTTCTACTTAGGATGAGTGGGATGCATCTGGTGTGTTATCTGCTGAGGTCACAAGGGTTGGCCAGTTTATGAAGATGAATCCTTCTACTCTTAATGTGTAAAGGTGGAGGAGGATCCTCAGGGTTTCTTGGATGAAATGGAGAAAATATTTAGAGTGATGCAGGCCACTAATGTGGAAGGGGTGAATTTGCAGCTTATCAACTCAAAGATATTGCGTACCATTTCTATGAGGAGTGGGATAGAGATAGGGGTGATGTAGAGGAATTATATTTATGGGAGGCCTTTTCTTATACCTTCTTGGATCGTTTATTTTCTCAAGAGCTGAGAGAAGCGAAGATGGACAAATTTGTGAATCTTAAGCAAGGAAAAATGATTGTTAAGGAATACGCCTTCAAGGTATGTTCTGGATTTAGTGGGTTATATGAGGGCTAGGATGAGAAAGTTCACTTCTGGACTATCTTAGGATTTGATCCTTGAAAGTAAGAATGCTTTGTTGATTAAGGATATGGATATTTCGAGGTTAGTTATTTATATACAGCTAGTGGAGGAAGAAAAGAGGAAATAGACGGAGTTCAAGGAAAGTCAGGGTAAGAGGAACAGGTTCTCTGAGCAGGGTGGTAAGAATGGCGGTAAATGGAAAAAGAAGAACTGGGGGAGTTCTGGTTCCTTGTCCACAACTAGTGTTTCCTACCCGAAAAAATCGGGTGACAGGAGTCAGCAAGGTGGTGATAATTTTTGGACACAGGGTGCCCAATCTCAGGCAAGTGGGGCTCAATCGTCTTACTTATGCCCTCTTTGTTAGTTTTGTGGTCGTCTTCATCTGGGATTTTTTGATAAAGGGATGGACAGGTATTTTAAATGTGGCCAGCCAGGCTATATGCTCAGAAATTATCCGGTGGGTAAGGTGCTTTAGGAGTGGTCAACGCACTGATTGCTTTATCTTCTACTCCTGCACCTAATGGTATTGCTTCTGTGTCTTTTCCTGCTTCTGTTACCGGCACAGGCCAAAATATATTATATGCTCTTGCATCTCGATAGGAATTTAAGGCATCACCTGATGTCATGACTGGTACGTTACAACTCTTTTCTCGTGATATGTATTATTTGCTTGATCCAGGGTCGACACTCTCTTATGTGACCCCATTTGTGGCTATGTGTATTGATTTTGATCTTGAGGTTGTTTCTGATCCTCTTTGTGTTTTTACCCTGATAGGTAACTCGGTTATTGCTAATAGAGTCTATAGGAGATGTGTGGTATCTGTTAATGACAAGCAGATCTTAGGATCTGTTTGAACTGATAGTGGATTTTGATGTTATTTTGGGGATGGATTGGTTACGCTTTTGTTATCCGTTCTTGGATTGTCGGATTCGTAAGGTTCTCTTTAGATTTCCTGGTGTACCGATTATAGAGTGAGAGGGTGGTTCCCTAGATCTTAGGGGGGGTTTGTTTCCTATCTTAGAGCTCGAAAGTTAATCTCTAAAGGGTGTCTTTATCATTTGGTCTGGGTTAAAGATTCTAACTCGAAAGGTCCCTCTTTGCATTCGGTTCCAGTGGTAAATGAATTTCCTGGGGTCATTTCAGATGATCTTCCTAGTGTTCCTCCAAATAGGAAAATTGAGTTTAGTATTAATTTGATTCTGGACACTCTTCCAATATCTATTCCTCCTTATAAAATGGCTCCGACTGAGTTGAGAAAACTCAAGAAGCAACTTAAGGATCTTCTAGATAAGGGGCTTATTTGTCCTAGTGTATCCTCGTAGGGTGCACCAATTTTATTCGTGCATAATAAGGATGGTACCCTTTGGATATGCATTAACTATCGGCAGTTGAATAAGGTAACGATTAAGAACAAGTATCCTTTTCTAAGAATAGATGACTTGTTTGATTAGCTGCAAGGTGCCAAGTTCTTTTCTAAGATAGATCTTGGTCTAGATATCATCGAATTAAGATTAGGGAGGTGGATGTCCCTAAGATGGCTTTTCGTACTCGGTATGGGCACTTTGAATTCTTAGTTATGTTATTCAGTTTAACAAATGCCTCAACGACATTTATGGATCTGATGAACAGGATATTCAAGCAGTTTTTAGATCTTTTTGTCATTGTGTTTATTGATGACACCCTGGTCTATTCTAAGAGTGAGGTGGATCATGCTAATTACCTCCAGATGGTGTTGCAGACCTTGAAGGAACAATAGTTGTATGCCAAGTTCTCTAAGTGTGAGTTTCGGCTGAACACTGTTAGTTTCTTGGGTCATATTATTTCTAGTGAAGGGATCATGGTGGATCCACAAAAGATTGTGGTGGTTAAGAGGTGTCCTAAACCCACGACTCCAACTGATATTCGAAGATTCTTGGGTTTGGTCGGGTATTATCGACAGTTTATGAAAGGTTTCTTGATGATCGTTACCCCATTGACTAGGTTGACTCAGAAGAAGGTAAAGTTCTCTTGGTCGGATGCTTGTGAAGGGGGTTTCGAGAAGCTTATGGATAAGCTAACTTCGGCTCCGATTTTTACATTGCCTGAAGTTAATAAGGGGTTTGTGGTTTATTGTGATGCATCTAGGGTAGGGCTTGGTTGTGTTTTGATGCAGCATGGAAAGATGATTGCCTATGCTTCCAAGAAGTTGAAAGTCCATGAGAGAAATTATTCTACTCATGATTTAGAGCGCTTATCAGTGGTTTTTGCTTTGAAAACCTAGTGGCATTATATATATGGAGTGAACATGGACATCTTTTCTAATCATAAGAGTTTCCAGTATGTGTTTACTCAGAAGTAGCTTAATCTCAGGTAGAGGATATGGTTGGAGCATCTCAAGGATTATAATATGAGTCTTCACTATTATCCCGGTAATGCTAATGTTGCTGCTGATGCTCTTAGCAGGTTATCCATAGGGAGTTTAGCTCATGTGGATAAGGAGAAACGGGAATTGGTGAAGGATATTCATCGCTTGGCTAATCTTGGAGTCCATCTCCTAGACTCTGAGGATGGTGATGTAATGGTACAGGAAGTGGTTCGGTCATCTCTTGGTGCAGAGACTAAGGAGAAGTAAGTTCTAGATCCGGTCTTGATAAAAATCAAGAATAATATTGGTGGGCAAAAAGTAATGGTATTTGAGATCAATAGTGATGGTACTTTGTGGTACAAAGGGAAGTTGTGTGTTCCTGACATCGATGGATTGCGACAAAGGATTTTGGCCGATGTAAATGAATCGCGCTATGTTGTCCATCCCGGCTCGATGAAGATATATCATGATCTCAAGGAAATGTATTGGTGGAGTGGTATGATAAGAGATGTGGCTAATTTTATGGCCAAGTGTATGATGTGCCAATAGGTTAAGGTAGAGCACATGAGGCCTGGTGGGTTGTATTAATAAATTAATTTGCCCGAATGGAAATGGGAGGTGATCAACATGGATTTCGTTACATGTCTTCCTTAGTCTCAGAGCCAATTTGATTCGATTTGGGTCATCGTGGATAGGATGACAAAGTCTGCTCTCTTTTTTCTAGTAAGGACTACCTTTTTGGTGAAGGATTATCAAAAATTGTATCTTTAGGAGATTGTAAAGCTGCATGGAGTACCTGTTTTGATTATCTCTGATCTTGGTATGCAGTTTTCATCTCAGTTCTAGCGGTCTTTCCAGAAAGGATTGGGGACTAAGGTTAATCTGAGTACTTTTTTTCATCTGTAGTTGTATGGGTAGGCAAAGAGGACTATTCAGACATTGAAAGATATGCTTTAGGCGTGTGTGATTGATTATGGTGGAAATTGAGTTGAGAACCTACCTTTGGTAGAGTTTGCTTACAACAATAACTATCATTCTAGAATTGGTATGGCCTTTTTTGAGTCATTGTATGTTAGGAGGTGTAGATCTCCTCTTGGGTGATTTGAGCTTGGTGAGGCGGATATGTTTGGTTTGATTTTGTTCATCAGACTATGGAAAAGGTGAAGGTGATTCGAGATAGGCTTAAGACTGTCCAAAGTCACCAAAAATCCTATACGGATGTGAGGCATAGAGACTTGGAGTTCGAGGTTGGAGATAAGGTATTTCTCAAGGTATCTCCCATGAAGGGAGTGATACGGTTTGGTAAGAAGAGGAAGCTCAGTCCCCGATAAATTGGTCCTTATGTGGTTTTGTAGAGGGTTAGTAATATTGCTTATGAATTAGAGTTGCCTTCTAGTTTGAGCTTCGTTCATTCGGTATTTCTTATCTCCATGTTGAGGAAGTGTCTTCGTGATCCTTCTTCGATTGTTCCTTTGGAAAGGTTGGGTATCTTAGATTCTTTGCCTTATGAGGAGATCCCGATAGAGATATTGGATTGGCAAGATCATCGATTACAGACCAAGGATGTGGCCTCGGTTAAGGTTTTATGGCGAAACCACAAGGTGGAAGAGGCTATATGGGAAGCGGAAGTGGACATGAAATCTAAGTATCTGCATTTGTTTTCTGCTCCCGATATTTGTACGGGAGGTATGTGTTCTTAAATACATCTTTATTTTCTGAGTTTGTTGAAGGAAAAGTTAATTTCCTTGCATCCTTGATTTCTATCTTAAAGGTAAGAGTAGAGGCATCTAAGGGGTGTAAGTCGTGCATGTACTACTTTGTTCGTCATTCGAGGATGAATGTTCCTAGTGGGGGATACTGAAACACCCTGGGTTCCTGAACCTTAGAAAGTTTCTTAGATTTCTGGTTTCTGGACCAGGTAAGACTTGTGGGTACCAACAGTACCCTCGGTTACGAGTGGTATGCCTTGGTCGTATGTTGACCAGTGTTTGTTGGTGGGTTAGATTAGTTTCTGGAATGGGTACAACTAGGGTGGTACAGGCCGTATGGAAGGGTACGAGTCATGCCATGAACTCGTATGGTGGATAGTGTTCAATCCTCTTGGGATTCTATTCTACCAAGAGTTTGGGTTGAGGGTACTAGTCGTATACTTGGATACGACATAGTTGGGGTTGAGTCGTACCTTGGACAATATTGGGTCCAAGGGAGATGGCCTAGGGTACGAGTGGTGGGTACCACTCATATTGGAGGGTACGACCAGTATAGATAGTCGTACCTACCTGACGGGATTTTTAGTAGTGTAAGTAAAGGCAATCTGAATATTTTTCCACATAACCTAATAAGGACCCACGACTTATATTCCTATTGGGATGCTATTTACCCTATTATTCTATCATTTAACACTTAGAAACTTTTATTAAACACTCTATAATTCTCTATAAGGCTTTTGGGTAAACGAAGGCTAGATTTTCACTAAGGTGGTCAAATTGGGGCTTGTGTTGGTGATTTCTCTTCATCATCTTCTTTTTATAAGGCATGTTCTCTTCCCTCATTGTTAGTTCCAACTAAAGGCATGGTTCTATATAATGTTTTCATGGAATGATTATCGTATGGTTTCGGTTTTCAAATATCTATTGGGGGTTTTGGTTATAAATGCTTGGTTATGGTTTTTCCATATTTTAATTGTGTATTTACAATGTTTTAATGGTGGTTTGGATAATTAGTTGCATGGGAATGGTTAATTGGTAATTAGAATTATTTTTGAAAATACTATGCCCCCAATGTGTTTGATAAAATGTCTATGAGAATGCTTTCACTATATTGTTGGATTTCTAATGAAAACTATTGCATGGTATGGTTTGGTAATTGAACCCTAAATGGTTTCAAAGGTTAAATGGAATGGTTTGTTTCAATAAACACACTTGTGGGATACAATGGAATCCTCCAAGTAATCATAATAATGGAACGCTTGTGGGGTACAAGGGACTCCCCCAAGTTAACTCGGTAATGTGATCTATGGGTACATGGGACTCCCTTGATCTCTAATAGTTTGGATAACGACAATACTTACAATTTATAGTCGGTATGACGATACCACTAATTATAGCCTTGGTTAATAATGAATTGGTTGGATGGTAAATAGTTTTAATTAGGCAAGGATGGTGGGGTGAGATAGCTGACTGTGAAGGTGTAAGTCCAACAGATGAACACTGGAAAATCATGTTTGCTGACATGAGGGGAGGGCATGGCGACCCTATGTGATACTATGAGGTACATAGGAATCCTCTAAGTACATTGTACATATGTATCATAGAGAGCGAAGGGTACTTGAGAATCCTCTACTCTTAAGGTATCTCCGATTCGAGTGGCTACACATATCAAGGCCCGTTCAGGGGGTTACACTGGACCCATATAGCCCATGGATGGTTAAGGACGGTTAAGCTTCATATACCCAGGTTAATGGTTTTAAATGCATGCTAAACCCGATTCCCTTTCTCGTCATGGTTATATATATATATATATATATTTATATGTATGGTTTGCATACATATGGATGGTTTACTTGGTTTTACTAAATGATATTATTTTATTCTTATCCTAATTTTATGCTAGCTCTCACCCGTGCAGCTGTATCTCCACGTGATGCAGGAATCGTCCGTTCTATGCCTCCTGCTTAGCTATCGAAAATTCTAGATCAGCTATTGAAGTGGTGAGCTTCCATCTTTTGAAAAGCTCCATTTCATGGATATTTTCATACACTATAGCTATTGATTTTGTCTATGGTTGGGGGCATGTCCCAATCAGATATTTTTTTTTAGTTAGAAGCTTTTGTGGAACTACAATGGGTTAGATGGGTGGGATTGGTATTGGTGTCAACCTTAGTATTGGCATTGGTATTGGGTTGATACCGTTGGACAAAATTTATCGCTGTTCCATCCTTTTAAGTTATGTCATGGAACTTGGTTTGATTATTATTTGGTTGATTGGTTTATGGTTTGGTTTGGGTATCGGATGGGTTCGGGAGGTCAGACTCGGTTGGGCCGTCGCCTATAAACCTATCCCAGAGTCTTGATTTGGATAGTTGCACTACATTGTTATATGTTCGAAATTCAACCAACTCTGGGTAGACGGTTGAAGGTTGGGTTGGGTAACAGGGGTGGTCTCCGATCTCGGTCAGACTTGGGATGCCCATTACGACAAGGCCCCGAGTCGAGTCGGGTCAAAATAGACAGGTGAAGATGGAGTTTTGAAAATCTCTCGAGGTGCTCTTGTGATCATAAAAGCACGCAAATTAGGTATGTTTTACACTTTATTGGGATCAAATACTACAGGTGCTACTGCAATTTTCACTTCAAATCAATCTGATTCTAACATCACCAAATTGTGGCATATGCGATTGGGGCATGTGAATGAGAAAGGTCTTTCCATCCTCAGCAAAAGAGGTCTCTTGTGTTGACAAAGTATCGGGAAAATGGAGTTTTTTGAACACTGTGTGTTCAAAAAGTAAAAAAGAGTTAGCTTCAAATCTCTAGCAGTTCATCGAACAAAAGGTACTTTGGACTACATTCACTCAGATCTTTAGGGTCTTTCCCGTACCCCATCAAAAGGTGGTGCCAGGTATATGTTAACTTTCATTGATGATTATTCAAGGAAGGTTTGAGTTTATTTCCTGAAAAACAAAAGAGATGTTTTCTTAACTTTCAAACAATGGAAAAGTTTTGATTGAGAAGCAAACAGGAAAACAGGTCAAGCGGCTTAGAACAGATAATGACTTGGAATTTTATAATAATGAGTTCAACGAATTTTGTAAGAATGAAGAAATTGCTCAACATCGCACTATGATGATGACACCTCAACAAAATGGTGTTATAGAAAGGATGAACAAATCTCTTTTGGAAAGAGCCCGCTGCATGATTTTAAATGTTGGGTTGACAAATGCTTTTTGGGCAGAAGCTATCTCTACAACTTGTTATATTGTCAACCGTGCTCCTTTTGCACCTTTGAACTTCAAAACTTCAAAGAAAATATGGTCAGGTACACCTTTAATTATTCTGACTTAAAAGTTTTTGGTTGTCCTGCATACATGCATGTAAATGAAGGAAAATTAGAGTCAAGGGCTAAAATGTATATTTTCCTTGGATATGCATCTGGGCTGAGAGGATACAAACTTTGATACCCTGATTCCAAGTCACCCAAAATTTATAATTAGCAGAGATGTAACCTTTGATGAATCCTCTATGTCACATTTCAGAAAAGAGTTTTCTAGTGCTTGTACCAAGAACACAGAGCATGATATGTATGAACAGCCGTAGGGGCGGACATTCGGTTTGTTCGGTTTGATTGTTGAATATCGGTTCGATTTTTAGATTTTCGAATTGACGAAAATGACAACCATAAACAAACCAAAAATATTTCGATTTGGTTCGGTTTTTACAAATTCGGTTTGGTTATTTCAAATTTTTATTCCAGTTTTAAAGATTAAAGTAGTGAGCATTTAAAATTGGTGATTTTTCTAGAAAAATAATCTTTTTTTCAAACCTATTTTTCATTTCTCAAATATAATTAATTCAACACGCATGAAATAACCATAAATATCGACCTCGCTTAGTCGTCGCCATTACCGTGACGGTAGTGATCACACTCGATAACGACTGCCGACGATAGTGACGAACTAAGCAAAAGACTGTCGACTGCCTTTGGCGATCTTGAAATTTCAAATGAACTGATGAACTAAGGATGGTTGAGCACCACTGCATCCTTCACATTAATGTTAGGGTCTAAAGCAAAGCAGTATATTAGGATTTAGGGTTACTAAATGATTATAATTTATATATTTATATGTTATATCATATTATATTATATTTTTAGTATATTTACATATATAATAAAATATATATATAAATTATAATATATTATTTATATAATTTCGGTTTTTTAATTTATCCAAAAATATTTTTTGAAAATTCAAAAACCAAATCGTTTAACCGAATTCTTAAAATTTGAAACCGAAATCAATCAAAAAAACCAAAAAAACAAACCAAAATAAGATTTCGATTCGATTTTTTGTTTTTTCTTGGTTTAAACCAAAATATGCCCAGCCCTATGAACAAGTGGAGGTTGAGCTCGGCATACCTTCTAAGCCAAGCTCATCAACTATGGAACAAAATACAGTTGAAACTCTAGAAGTCGAGTCAGAAGTTGTGGCTCTTAAAGTTGAACTAAATGAGTATTCCATAGCAATTCATAGACCAAGAAGACAAATTCACAAACCAGGAAGGTATGGAGATTATGTTGCATTTGCTTTTTCAATTACACAGGAAACTGAAGAAATTAGAGACCCATCAAATTATTCAGAAGCAGAGTCTGGACCTGATTCGGCCAAGTGGTTGATTGCAATGAATGAAGAAATTGTATCTCTCTATAAGAATTGTACTTGGTCTCTTGTGAAGCCGTCATCAGGAATCAAAATCATTGGTTGCAGATGGAATTCCAAGGGTTGAAGATGCAAGGTATAAGGCATGATTATTTGCAAAGGGCTATAGTCAGATACAACGAGTGGACTTTAATAATACTTTCTCATGTATGATTTGGAACTAGAACAACTTGATGTTAAGACAACTTTCTTACATGGCGAACTTGAGGAACAAATACACATACATCAACCTGAATGATTTGAAATTGAAGAAAATAAAGATCATTTTTGCTTGTTGAAGAAATCCTTGTACGGATTAAAATAATCTCCAAGACAATGCTACAAGAGGTTTGATTCCTTTATGTTGGGTCATGGTTATTCAAGGAGCATGTATGATAGTTCTGTTTACTTTCAAAAGTTAAATAATGGTTCATTCTTTTACTTACTATTATATGTTGATGACGTGCTCATTGCTGCAAAGGATTTGACAGAAATTCACAATTTGAAAAGTCAACTAAAAAGTGAATTTGAAATGAAAAATTTAGGAGCAGCTAAGAAAATCCTTGGCATAGAGATCAGAAGAGATAGAGAAGCCAACATGTTATTCTTGACCCAGAATAAGTACTTGGAGAAGGTCTTAGAGAGATTTGGCATGAAAGAAGCCAAACTAGTAAGTACTCCTCTTGCTGCTTATTTTAAGTTATCAGCTGCTCAATCAACATAGTCAGAGGAAAAAGAAAGGTATATGGCACAAGTGCCATCTTCTAGTGCAGTTGGCAATATTATGTACGCAATGGTATGTACACGTTCAGATATTTTACAAGCAGTAAGTGTGGTAAATCGATATATAGCTTATCCTTTAAAAGCACATTGGCAGGCGGTGAAATGGATTCTTAGATACTTGCGAGGTACTTCAAACGTATGTTTGGAATTTGGAAGAAATACTAACACTTTGGTTGGTTTTGTAGACTCAAATTATGCAGGTTATCTTGACAAAAGAAGATCATTGACTGACTATGTATGTTGCATTGGTGGTTGTGCTATCAGTTGGAAAGCTACATTACAACACGTAGTAGCTTTATCTACTACCGAAGTAGAATATATGGAAGTGGCCGAGGCAATCAAAGAAGCCTTATGGTTGAAAGGCCTATTTGCTGAACTCAGTCCACACCAAGGTGGTATTATTATTTTCTATGATAGTCAAAGTGTTATTCTTACTGTCTCTCAACTAAACATCAAATGTATCATGAGAGGATGAAGCATATTGACATCAAGTATCATTTTATTCGGGAATCTATTATTGAAGGAAAGGTCTCTGTTCAGAAGATCAACACTAGAGACAATCAAAGTCTTTGCTTGAACTGGATTGCCGTTTCTGAAGAATAATTTTGCCCACACGGGCTTTTGCGGAGAGGAAACAAATTCACTATATTAATCAAACTCGGGCCAAGGTGAAGATTTGTAATGTGGCCTTTGTTTTTCTTTGGTTCACACTTGGTAAAAGCCAACCAAAGACTTTTGAAAGATTATTTGTTGATTTTATCAACAAAGTTGCTACCAAAGATTTTGTTGTAAATTTCTCTCATTCACATGCAAATGTTGAAATTTACATCTGTCATTAACATCATGGATGACATCAACAAGCCTATTTTCATCTCTATAAATAGGGACATCTTTCTCATTCATAACACATCAATTTCAAGAGTTTTCTTTCATTCTCTTGTATTTATTCTCCCCTTTTATTAGAGTTTTTAGTTAGAGAGTGGGTAAACACTTTTGTGAGCCCTTTCTTTTGGATTGATCTTGTGAGGTTGTTCTCTTGGAATATTTGGGTTAATTAGAGTGACTACTCTAATTTTTGTAACCTCTCTATCGTAGTCTTGTTGATATAGTGAACTTGCTCCTCTCCGCTCATAGATGTAGGTCACACTGACCGAACCACGTTAAATTTGTGCCTCCCTTATTTTCTTTAATTACTATTATTATCAACTTGTTATTGTCTTTGATATTATCATTATAACATTGTTTGGCTGAATTTCGCAATAACCGAATTCTCGATCCTAACAATCTGCAATGAGCTTGTCACTGACGATGCTACAGTCACCAACGATGAGTTGGTAGTGAAAATTTTGAGTGGCCTTGGGTGAGATTTTTGTGAGATTTCCACTGCAATTCGAGCAAGAGAGTCTATCATCTCGTATGATGAATTTTATTCAAAACTAATTGATTATGAGCTCTTTCTAAAACATGAGGAATTGAAGGTAGAAACCAGTGCAATTACTGCTGCTATGGCAACTCATAATAGATCCACCAATTCCAACAATCGCATTGCTCATCGTCCCAACAACAATTCACACTGGCGTTCTAACAACCGTATAAGTGCTCCTGCACACTGGCATTACACCAGTAACCCTATTGGCTGTCAATTATGCAACAAACAAGGTCATACTGCAAATGTTTGCAGGTCACAGTCTCACAATCATTTAGAGGGAAAGGCAAATTTTCTATCAGGTAATCAAGCTACAATAGACCCATGAATCGTCGATTCCGGTGCTACTCATCATGTCACAATAGAGCCTACCAATCTTGAAGTATATAATGGTCCAGAAGGCATAGCTATGGGAGATGGTCAAAGAATTGCCATTACTCACCATGGTTCTACTGTAAACGAACTGATACTTTGTGTGTCCCTGCTATCAAACAAAATATTCTTTCTGTATCAAATTTCTATCAAGATAATCTGACCTCCATTGAATTTTTTCCATTTTCTTTTTTCGTGAAGGACTTGAAAACGCGGGCTTCACTGGTATCCGATCGGAATAGGAATGGACTCTGTGAATGACCCAATTTCACAGTTAATAAGACTACTGTTCAAGTTGCCACTGCCTCAACACCTCGTCAAGTTTGGCATCATCGCCTTGGCCATCCCCATTCAAGAATCTTGAACTTCGTTTTGAATAAGTATTCTCTTCCAGTTTCATCATCAAACAAGTTTACTCTCAGTAATTCCCAGCAATTGATTACAAAGTGTGGCATAACTAAGACGAATGGAGTATTAAAAATACTTAAATTCAGAAGTCAATGAATTACTATTTAATTCTTCTTCTTTAATTTCTACTAGTTAAATTATTCGCGCTTTGTGCGATTTTAATAATATAAATAATTTATTAAATAATATATAGATAGATCTTTATATGAAAAGAATATAAAATTAAAAAATAAAAAAAAAATAATTACACCAACTCAACCTCTTCTCAAAATAATAGACATACAATTCATAGATTAAATATGTAATAACATATAATCGTCTACTTCAAAGGTGAAGAGCAAAATATTTATTCTTGTAATTATAATGATTAAAAATAAATTAGACAATACACTATTTCTCAAAGTTAAAAAGAAAGAAAAAGAAGAAATAAATAAAACATAAAGGTTTCTTTTTTTATCTATATAATTTTTTTTAAAAAATAAATCTGATAAATACACTATTTTTTAAAAATTAAAAAGAAAAAGTGAAATGAACAAAACATAAATGGTTCTTTTTTGTGTATATAAAATTTTTCATAATTACCTCGCGTTCATAAAATTTTTAGAATTAATTACTTCATTTTTCTTCCTCGCCTCCATGTTCCTTTATATTTTTCAAATTTTATGTCATGTATATTTATTGATATTCCTAAAATTTAATCATAACTAAGACCAAATAAAGAATATATATTATTAAAATTCATTTAGCTATCGGTGGATGTTGGTTGCTTTGTATTGCTTTACAGGTGATTAATGGAAATAAGCTAGACACCTAAAAAAAAGCAATTATAAATTAAGAAACTTAATTAATAATTCATAAATTTTCAACTACAAATTATTCATTTGAACCAAAAGGAATTATAGACTTAAAAATTGAACTCAAGAGGCATCATATAGAGATATAGAAATAACATAGTTCCATAAGAAAAAAAAAATAACACAATACACATATTATTATATTTTTAATCATCAATTAAAAAAAAGATAAAATCAATGCATAATTGTCCAAACTCTTGACGATATCTACTTTCACAAGCCTTTAACTATTTAATAGCATCTGCTTCTTTTTCAAGTGAAATAAAAACATAAAAATCATAGTGAAAATGAAGGATAATCTTCGGTAAAATCGCATGAAATAAAAATATGAACTTTTATAGAAAAAAAAATGAAATGAATATATTAATGTCTTGGTATGTACTTCCATAAGCCTAAAAAAAATCAATTATAAATTAAGAAACTTAATTAATAATTAGGAGATTTCCAACTACAAAGTTATTTATTTAACCAAAAGAAATTATAGACTTAAAAATTAAACTTAAGAGGCATCATATATAGAGATAAAAATAAAACGATACACATATTATTATATTTTTAATCATTAGTTGAAAAATAAAAAAGAAAACTGAAATCAAATGTTCGAGCTCTTGGCGGTATCTACTTCCACAAGTCTTTCACCATTTAAGAGCATCTTCTTCTTTTTTAAGTGAAATGAAAACATAAACATTTGAAGAATAGCCTTGGGCAAAATCACATGAAATAAAACATATGAAATCTATAGAAAGAAAAAACGGAATGAATACATAAATGTCTTAATATCTACTTCCACAAGCGTATATCATTCAAAAGTCGTCTTCTTCTATTCAAAACAAACAAAAGCATGAATATAACAGTGAAAATGAAGGGTGACCTTGGATAGCATCTCATGAAATAAAAAATATGAATTTATATACATAAAAATAAAGGAATACCATAAGGTATCATTAACTTTTGTAGTAAATATTTAGGGGTGATAAATATAAAATCATGAATGGCTTGAGAGTTACAAATATTATTAGTAGAAATTAAATAGATGAGTTACCTCAAACATTTTTTTTCTTTTATTACATAACAAATAGAGTTTAAATGTGGTGACTTTTGATTTTTATTTAAACACACAAATATTTAAAATAAGGAGAAAAATCGATAAATATCCAAAAAAACTACAAAAAAGATAAATTGGTTTGGAAGCCTCTAAAGCATGCCACATATGTTGGCTATTGATCACTTTTATATATATATACTAGTTGAAGCATTTTGATCTGCAAATCAAACAACACCTTGTCCATTGAAAGTACTAAATGAAAACTGAGCATTAACTTGGCTTGCCTATTGGTTCCCAGGATACCTAGTAGCATTGAATCTTCCAGTGTCCTGACTTCCATATCTACTTACTTGATTGTGAGTCATGAATCCCTTTGAACCTACATTATTGTAATTCATATTTATCCTTAATTTTCGGTTAGTGGGATATCCAATCACCTTGTAACAATTCTCTCTTGTGTGTCTAGTAAAGTGGCAGTAGTCACATTTCTTGCCTTTGTAATTTTGATTTCTGTGACTTACTTCTGAACCTCTATTCACCTGCATTGTAATAGGATCTGATTTCTTTATTGTTATGGAAGAGCAGGCAAGTTATTTCAACTCATCTTTAGCTATCATAGCATATGCTTGATTGAGAGAAGGTGCATCTCCTTTCAGCAAAATTTGTCTCCTTGCCTATTCATATTGAATCATTCAACCCTCCCAGAAACTGTAACAACCTCATTTGGGCAAGGTGATATGCATAATCCTTAGATCTTGGACAATCACATGAAGGAGCCGGGATTACAACACCATATTCATTCCATAAACCTTTCAGTTTAGTAAAGCAAGTAGCTACTGAATCAGTACCTTGCAGTAGTGTGTTGATTTCTCTGTGTATTTGGTATAATCTCATTCTATTTACCTTATCAAACCTTTCCTTTAAATCTTCCCAAACTTCTTATGAACTTGTGGCATACACAATCCTAGTCAACAATTCAGAACTTACTGAACTCATTAGCTATGACAGCACTATCGCATTGCAAGTTTCCCATTGTTCGTGCAACTCTTTTCTATACATCTCTTTATTGCACGCACTAGTTACAAATCCAAATTTACTTTTTCTCAATAGTGCAATCCTAATTGATCTACTCCACACACTATAATTTTCAGAGCCAACAAGCTTGACTAGAATCAAGGTAGCCCCAGACACATCTGACGTGCCTATGAACAAAGGATCACTGAGATCTATCTTAGGTGCCATTCTTAACTCTTAAGCAAACAATCAATTAGATGTAGGGATAAAAAAAAACACTAATATCTTCCTCAATAAAAAAAAAGAGACAAATCTACTACAACAATTCAGAGTTCAAGCAAAATTTGTGATTCAAGTAGAGTCAATTGCAGAAAGCGAGAAACTCTACCAAATGGAGATCTAAACTCCATAGATTGTTTATCGTACTCCATGATCGAACTGGAGCTCTAAAACCATGTGAAATGTTACCAAAAAACTTATTAAAAACTGTTGGGTTCATAGTAGGTGAAAGAAGTGTGAATGGAAAAACAGAGAGTGGAAAAATGGAGAGTAAAAGAGTGGATGGAAGGAGACACTAAAATGGAAAGTGTACTCCCAAATTGGCAAGTTTACTCTTTCTCCCAGATTGGTGGAAGAAGAGAACTTGAGGGTGTTTATATTGAGAAAAACTAACTCCACATGGATAGTGAGGCAAGAACTAGATAATGCCTCACGCTTCGTCGTCGTCGCTCGCTCGGCTCGAATTTGGATTTGGAAAATGATCGATGAGATCTATCTTTTGGATAAATTTTATTTGACAGAAATAAATAAATTCAATCCGAAAACAGTGTTTGGAAACTCTATTTATAAATGCATGCTGGTTCACTGGTTTGAACGAACTGGTGCCACTGTTTCATGAACTAGTGTACATTTTTGAGTTGATATTGCTGCAAAAGGTTGCACTGCTTTATGAACTGATGCACTGTTTTCGAACAGATTCTACAGAAAGTTGCATTTGTTCAACGAAAATACACACTGACTCACTAAGTGACATACCTGTTTGGAACAGATGTACTATTTAACAGACATGCATTTTCAGGAACCAGCCACACCTCTAAATTGAACCAATGCCACCTTTTCGAAGAGGCATGTTATGGCTATAAAACCCTGCTTTCTTCCACAGGTTTTTAGTATGAAATTTTCTGAATTAAAAAATATTTTTCTTGTCATCAAAATACTCTGTGTGATCATAAAAACCGTTGAGTGCGTTCGTAGAATCCGACTATTTGAGGTACCGCTATAGTTGGATTGTTGGCCATTTTATCCTGGGAGAAAAAATTCGACAACCTCGGGTACAGTGAGGGGAATTATTTCCTTAAGAAAACTCCGTGAATTCGGACGACTTGGCCTATTCAATTTCTGTTTCATCTTTATTTTTCTGAAAAATAAATACACCTCTTGGAAAGGTCATTTTGATCTTGTGTTGAGAGTATTTGATACTTCATTGTGTTCTTGCTTATACTTGAACTCGATTTGAAGTTGTTGTTGTAGTATACAGATTCTGCATACCCGTCTATATTGTGGAAAATAACAATCTTAAGGAAATAACACTATTACAGAATTTGTATAGCTTGTTTTTGGAGATTAAAGTTTTTACTTTCTACTCCACCAAAACTTAACTAGTGATTTGAAGTCATAAAAACTTCGTCACAAGTTAAAGATCATTTGATTGACAATTGAAAGTCATAAAAACTTCATTGTTAACTAGAAACAAGAAGAAAAATTTAAAGTTGCTTAATTTTTATAAGTAGTATTCTGAAAATACTAAGTATTTTTTGTCTTGTGGTGACAGAAAAATGGAAACTGAAAGTCAAATAATGGATGCGACAACGTCTGTGGGGGCAACTAATATTGCCACATCAAGTCGCACAAATGCTCCGCCAACAATGGCACCGGCGGAGAAGCCCAAAAAATTTTTGGCCATTGACTTTAAGCGGTGACAGCAAAAGATGTTCTTTTACCTCACCAGTTCATGTCTGCAACGGTTTACTAGCGAAGACGCTCTTGAGGTGCCCGAGGGAACCTCGGACAAAGACCGCTTCGTTATTGTAGAAGCTTGGAAATATTCGGACTTCCTTTGCAGGAATTATATTCTGAGTGGTCTCCAAGATGACCTCTACAATGTTTATAGTGGAACCAAGACATCAAAGGAACTGGGGGGGCACTTGAACGAAAAATATAAGATGGAGGATGCGGGAATTAAGAAATTCCTTGTTGCACGGTTCCTGGACTTCAAAATAATACATAGCAAATCTGTTGTCTCTCAAGTACAGGAGTTGTAAGTCATCATACATGATTTTTTAGCAGAAAGTTTAATTGTGAATGATGCTTTCCAAGTAGCAGCAATAGTTGAGAAGCTACCACCTTTGTGGAAAGACTTCAAAAACTACTTAAAGCATAAACGCAAGGAGATGACTATCGAAGATCTTATTGTCCGACTACGTATTGAAGAGGAAAATAAAGCTGTCGAGAGAAGGTCAAAAGGGAATTCTACAATTAATGAAGAACATATTGTAGAAGATGACCAAAACAATTCGAAGAAAAGAAAGAAAGTTGAACATGGAAGCAATAAAACCAAGAAAAAGTTCAAGGGAAAATGCTTCAATTGTGGCAAAATTGGCCACAAGTCCACAGATTGTTGAGCCCCGAAGAAAGGCAAGAAAAGGGATCAAGCAAATATGATTGAATCCAACAAAGAATGTGATGATTTGTGTGCTATGTTCTCAGAATGCAACTTGGTGAGGAATCCTCGCGAATGGCGGATGGCTTATGGTGCCACCCGCAATGTATTTGCCAACAAGGAGTTGTTTTCGTCATTTGCTCCGGCTCAAGAAGAAGAAATGATCTACATGACTAACTCCGCTGCTGCTAAGGTAGAGGGAACAGGAAAATTTTGCTTAAAAATAATTTTCGAAAAGGTCTTGACACTGAACAATGTGTTATATGTTTCGGAGTTACGTAGGAACTTAATTTCTGTTTCACTCCTAGATAAGAACGGATTCAAATGTGTAACCGTTTCTAGAAAAAGTGTAATTAGCAAAGAAGAAATGCATGTAGGGAAAGACTATCTGAACGAAGTCCTTTATAAGATGAATGTAATGACTGTTGAAATAAATAAAAGTTCAAATTCTTCTTATTTGCTTGAGTCTTATGATTTATGGCATGAACGTTTAGGCCATGTTAATTACAAAATGTTACGAAAACTGATTAACTTAGAAGTTTCGTCAAACTTTGAGTGCAATAAATCAAAGTGTCAGACGTGTGTGGAATCGAAGTATGCAAAGCATCCTTATAAGTCCGTTGAAAGGAATTCCAATCCCTTAGACTTAATACACACTGACATTTGTGATATGAAGTCACCACCATCACGTGGTGAGAAAAAGTATTTCATAACTTTTATTGACGATTGTGCTAGATATTGTTATGTCTACTTGCTAAATAGTAAGGATGAAGCAATAGATGCATTTAGGCAATATAAAACTGAAGTTGAAAATCAGTTGGACAAAAAGATCAAAATGATAAGAAGTGATAGGAGCGGAGAATATGAATCTCCCTTTGCGCAAATATGTGTAGAGAATGGAATAATCCATCAAACTACGGCCCCATATTCACCTCAATCTAATGAAATTGCGGAAAGAAAAAAATGAACTTTGAAGGTAATGATGAATGTCTTAATTATAAGTTCTGATTTACCGCAAAACTTATGGGGGAAGTCTATCCTTACAGCTAATCGTATACTCAACAGAGTTTTCCATAGTAAGACACAATCAATTCCTTACGAAAAATGGAAAAGAAGGAAACCCAACTTGAAATATTTCAAAGTGTGGGGGTGTCTAGCGAAGGTTCAAGTTCCTATACCTAAAAGGGTTAAGATAAGACCTAAAACGGTGGACTGCATGTTCAGAGGATATGCTAAAAGTAGTAAAGTATGTCGATTTTTGGTTCATAAATCCGAACATTCAGATATTAATGAAAATACGGTAATTGAATCAGACAATGCTGAATTCTTTGAAAACATTTACCCGTATAAAATTAGACATGAACAGTCTAGTGGAGGATCTAAACGACCTTGAGATGAACCAAGTGAGAATATACATAATGAAGAAAATCCAAGACGTAGTACACGTCAAAGAACATCAATTTCGTTTGGATCGGATTTTGTAACACTTCTCTTAGAAAATGAGCCTCAAACGTTTAGAGAAGTGATGTCGTCGTCAGATTCATCCTTTTGGAAAGAGGCAGTCAATAGTGAGATTGATTCAATCTTAAGCAACCATACATGAGAATTGGTTGACCTTCTTCCTAGAAATAAACTTTTAGGTTCTAAATGGATCTTCAAAAGGAAAATGAAGGCGGATGGTACTATTGACAAATACAAGGCAAGACTTGTAGTTAAAGGCTTCAAACAGAAGGAAGGCCTTGATTACTTTGATACACACTCGCCAGTAACAAGCATAACCTCAATTCGAATGTTAATTGCCTTGGCGACGGTATATGATCTTCAAATCTATCAAATAGATGTGAAGACCGCATTCCTAAATGGAGATTTGGAGGAAGAAATATTCATGGAACAACCTGAGGGTTTTGTGGTTTCAGGAAAAGAAAATAAGGTGTGTAAACTTGTTAAATCACTTTATGGACTAAAACAAGCACCTAAGCAATGGCATGCAAAGTTTGAACAAACCATGTTGGCAAACGGATTCAAGATAAATGAATGTGACAAATGTGTATATATTAAAGACACACAAAATCACCAAGTCATTGTTTTTTTATATGTGGATAATATGTTGATCATCAGCAGAGACATTTGTGACATAAATGCAACCAAACGAATGCTCGAGAGCAAGTTTGATATAAAAGACCTTGAAGTTGTAGATGTGATCTTAGGTATAAGAATCCATCGAACTTCACAAGGGTTAGCATTGTCACAGTCTCATTATATCGAAAAAGTACTTGACAAGTTCAAGTATATGGAATTCGGTATTGCCAAGACTCCATTGGATGTGAACTTTGCACTTCGAAAGAATGAAGGTGAAAGTGACTCACAATTGGAGTACGCAAGAGTATTGGGATGTTTAATGTTATAATGAACTGTACACGACCAGACATAGCATGTACAATTATTAAATTGAGTCGGTACACGAGTAATCCCAACAAAACTCATTGGATGACAATGAAAAGAGTTTTGGGTATCTTAAATACACTCAAAACTATGCTTTGCATTACAATAAATATCCTGCGGTACTTGAAGGATATAGTGATGCAAATTGGATCACCGGATCGAACGAAGTAAAATCCACAAGTGGATATGTATTTACTATCGGTGGAGGAGCAGTTTCTTGAAAATCATCCAAACAGACTTGTATCGCTCGCTCTACAATGGAATATGAATTTATCGCATTAGATAAAGCCGGTGAAGAAGCAGAATGACTCCGGAATTTCTTGGAAGATATTTTGTATTAGCCCAAGCCAGTGGCACCAGTATGTATACACTATGATAGCCAAGCGGCAATAGGTAGGGAAGGGAGCATGATGTACAACAATAAATCTCGTCACATACGAAAGAGACATAATACCGTTAGGAAACTTCTCTTTAGTGGAATTATCACTATTGAATATGTAAAGTCAAAGGATAATATGTCGGATCCACTTAGAAAAGGCCTATCTAGAGAAGGAGTGGAAAGAACATTCAAGGGAATGGGTTTAAGGCCTAGGACGAGTCAGCATGGCTGTAACTCTACCTGGCAGACTGGAGATCCCAAGAGCTAGGTTCAAGGAGATCAAACAAAGTTGTGTCTGACAGATTCAACATTGTCAATTACCCAACCCATTCTCATGATGTAGACAATGTATAGTAAACTAGGATAATACTTAAGGTGAAAAGTCTTTTAATGATTATCTAAATTTGGCAGATTTGACCAAACAGTTTAATCTACAAGATTGAACGTTTAGAAATCACCTATGTGAGGGCGAAGTGGAAGCCGCTTCAAAGAGAATGTTAGCAAAAGGCCTATTCTCTAAGTTCTCATGAAACCAGAACGTGTTCATGGATGAAAAGAACAAAATCGTGAGAACCATAAACGCTAAAAGGCTAGTTGTGTGACATGTGTTGTCTAGGTGTACATTAAAGCTCGACAGTTCAAAGATATCAAATCTACCGATTGACCGAGTGCATCCAATGTATGTTCACTACGGAAAGTTCAAAGGGATACCCACTTATCCAGATACAATCAGTTTTTGCTTGATGATCACATACTTGTCCGTAAAAGTTTTACGAAAAAATAATCATTCCCCATTCATGTGGGGGATTGTTGGGTTCATAGTAGATGAAAGAAGTGTGAATGGAAAAATAAAGAGTAAAAGAGTGGAGGGAAGGAGACACTAAAATGGAAAGTGTACTCCAAAATTGACAAGTTTACTCTTTCTCCCACATTGGTGGAAGAAGAGAACTTGAGGGTGTTTATATTGAGAAACACTAACTCTACATGGATAGTGAGGAAAGAACTAGATGATGCCTCATGCCGTCGTCATCATCGCTTGCTCGTCTCAGCTTCGACTTTGGATATGGATTTGGAAAACAATAGATGAGATCTATTTTATTTGACAGAAATAAATAAATTCAATCCGAAAACAGTGTTTTGAAACTTCATTTATAAATGCATGCTGGTTCACTGGTTTGAACGAACTGGTGCCACTGTTCATGAACAAGTGTACATTTTCGAACTGATGTTGCTGCAGAAAGTTGCACTGGTTCATGAACTAATGCACTGTTTTCAAACAGATGCTATAGAAAGTTGCAATTGTTCAACGAAAATACACACTGACTCACGAAGTGACATGCCTGTTCGGAACAGATGCACTGTTTAGGATAAACATACATGCATTTTCAGGAAAAAGTCAACCTCTAAATTGAACCAATGTCACCTTTTCAAAGAGACATGTTATGGCTATAAAAACCTGCTTTCTTCCACAGGTTTTTAGTATGAAATTTTCTGAATTAAAAAACATTCTTCTTGTCATCAAAATACTCTGTGTAATCATAAAAACCATTGAGTGCTTTCAGTTGGATTGTTGGCCATTTTATTCTGGGAGGAAAAATTCCACAACCTCGGGTATAGTGAGGGGAATTATTTCCTTAAGGAAACTCCGTGAATTCGGACGACTTGGCCTATTCAATTTCTGTTTCATCTTTATTTTTCTGAAAAATAAATACACCTCTTGGAAAGGTCATTTTGATTTTGTGTTGAGGGTATTTGATACTTCATTGTGTTCTTGCTTATACTTGAACTCGAGTTGAAGTTATTGTTGTAATATACAAATTCTGCATACACGTCTATAATGTGGGAAATAATAAAAACTTAGTTTACAGAGAAGGAGGAGGAAGGGAGAAATTTTACTAACTGTCAAAATCTCTCTGCATAGTTACAACTTACATCTATATATAGGTGTGAATATATCTTCTAGAATCTTCTTAGCACCTAACCGACTAACAACTTATAACCAACTCACGTGTGTCAGGAGCCAACTCAGCTCATGTGCACAGTAAACCAATGGAGCAGTGCATAGAGTATGATCACAATGTAAACTAGACTTTCCAATAAAATCTAAACCCATATCTATGTTCTTATGGTCGTCCAAAAATAAGACCATACAAAAACTGAAGCAATTTGCTTTCTCTTATTTCCATTTGTTCATATATACATCGCCGGCGCCTTAAGTTATTAATAAAATAAATTTATTTTCTTTTTAGTTAAACAGCAAATTTGGATGCAATATCATTGTAGTGAATTCTCAAAAACAAAAATAGAATCAATTCATCGATGCAAAGCTTTGATACATTGACGGATAGAATCCAACAAGCCAACGACTCAGCTATAGGGAAAATCAGTTCTTATTGATGCAAAGCTTTGATACAAAGTTTATGTTAAAGCATAATACTTATTCACGTCTTTTTGTTTTATTATTTGGTCTTGCATGCAAAAAATCACTAATTTTGATAACTAAAAAGACCATTGAGTAAAATTCTCAATGTCCCATACATCCTTGCAGCAATCATACCCTACTACACTAGCACATTTGTAAACACTCCAATACATTTCCTTCAGATCAGCACCAACTGGTGGCATTCCCACTTGAGCTGCTATCCAGTCCATGTACTCCAGCTGCCAACAATTTCATGTAATTGCCTTTCACTAACTTTAAAGTTAAAAACATTGACACTCAGAAAACCAAAAAAAAAAAAAAAAAAAAAAAAAAAAAAAAACCAGACCAGAAAACAAAACTCTTGGTATGTGCAAGTTCTAGGGAACGGTCAGATCACATTATGTCTACTTGCAGCCTTAGTTTGTATTTCTTCAAGAGGCTATGTGACCTCGAACAACAATTACAACCATTGCGCCAATGATACAACCAAGGGATAACCACATCCCAAAAGCTAGCTATTGACGTGGGAAAGTCCAAGACCATAGAAGTTCTACATAAACACCCCATTAAATTGATATGGAACTCAAGTCTCATACCTTACAATAGGATCGTAACAGCCAAGGCTATCCTTCATTCAGATTTAGAAAGTGTTTGACAAATTCAATAAGATGTTAAATCTTAAGAGTTTCTAAGCAATTTTAGGTCTTCAAAATGGGGACACACAAATCCTTCTCAAGTCTCAACTATATTTCTTTTATAGGTGGACCCTGAGTGAAGTTTATATTCAAGAATTTGTAGTAATGATATGGAAATTTTGAAAAATAAATCGGAATTATAATTACCTCGTGAGGGTGAAGGCAATGGGTGTGATGTTTTGGGATGCCGTCTTCCTCAAGGTGCCTGTTATGATCCGCAACATCAACTAACATCATCTTCTCAGATGGTAAAATCACCTTTTCAGACAAAACTTGTGCAATCCATTTGGCTTGTAATTCATGCGTTTGAAACACAATTGTCTGAAAAACCTTACATTTGTCATTTCTTGCAATACCTTAAATTCTTCAAGAGCATAATACAATGTTAAAGAGCAGAGGTGGAGCAAGGAATACAAGTAAAGGGATTTAAAAAAGTTCTTCGATGCCGAGAAGATTCCGCAACTAATATAAATGCAAAAGTATCATTTATTCCCTAGCTACATAGAGTAATTTTTCGACGAAGGGGTGCACCCCTCTGGCTCCACCCTGTTAAAGAGGTTAAGAGAATTTGTGTAGTGGATATAACACAATGAGAATATGATATTTGCCAAACAATTTAGCTGACCTGATAAGGTATACCAACAAAGGAGAGGCAGGGAGAAAGCTTTGGAGGAAAGACATGCTTGTATAGTGGTCCAACAACACGGTCCTCATGATCTACACTTACTATTCCATTGGTTTCAAGAAATGGGAAATCGTACTTGTACCTGTGCAAGAAAATAACGTTGAACACATAACCATGTAAAAGTAGTATATTCTCTGTAACGATTTTATGCTTTGAGATAAGATGATCATAGAATTTATGATGATACCGGAGTAGGGAGAAGTCCTAAATTCGAGTTTCGCCGTCACCCATTATCAAAAAGAACTTTTGTGAACTTACACCGCCAAAAAGAAAAAGGTTAGGCCTACATATAAGGGGACGTGTTGAAGCATATAGACAGGTATGCGAAAAAGATAAGGAAAAAAAAGTAATTAAAAGTGTAATTGGCGACGCGAAGGAAGCCTACTATATATATATATATATATATATATAGTAACCGGTGAAATACCAAACTTCACAAAATGTCGGTGAACTATTGAAGCTATTAGTGTGATTTATCAGACAAGTACCAAGTGCTTTCGGCTTTTCCATTTAAGCTTTTGGATAATCAGATGAAATGGTCATGCAATTCAACAAATAATACTAATAACAACGATAAGCTTGTTTATTAACAAAAAGAATCAAGATTTGAACTGGACCCTGTGCAGTGAAGAATGATATCAGCATGAATAGATGATCCATCCAAGAAAGAAACTACACCACTTTCATCAACATGGTCAATCTGCGAAAAAAATCCAAAATCAGCTTCCTTTCGATATCTTCTAATGCGCATTCAACAACATGAATGAACGGGAGTCTTGGCATAACTAGTAAAGTTGTTGCCAAGTGACCAGAAGGTCACATATTGGAGTTATGGAAATAGCCTCTTCCAGAAATAATGCAGTGTAAGAATTCGTACAATAAACTCTTACCTTGCACAATCAAGAAAATTTAAACAATTATATATACCTTTGAATGGTTCCATATATTTGCAGAATTGGCCAATTTTGAAACTTCAGCTTCAGAAGATCTTGCTGAAAGATGAACTTGCTTGGCTACAGTGGCTATGTCTCGGCAAATATCGAGCCCACTTGGTCCATCTCCAATTACTACTACAATCTGAATACAAAATGAGTTAACAAGTGAAAATTATAAACTTGTGTATGTAACTTTAAGGACTGAAAAAGCAGAAAGTATATAAAGGGCTTGCCTGATTCATAAATGGCTCAGGAACTCGATAATTGTGGCTATGCATTTGTTTTCCAGGCCAATTGTTTATACCTTCGGATATTAATTAACAAGATTTAGTTCAATATACAAATCAATAATTCCAATTTTTTCACCATACATACTGTGAGTGCAGCAAGCTTAAATTGTTTTTTGTTTAACTTTTACAATCCTAATTTATTTTCACTATTTTTTTTATTTTTTTTTAAATATGAAGTCCAGCCAAGTACATGTTATCGCCCATCAAGCAAACGGAACTAAGTAACTCTGTCTATCAAGACTCGGAGAAATGAAAAGTAATCACATTTTTTTTCACTTTTGCAAGGATTGATCAAACCTAAAACCCTATGGTTCTCTTCTCACTTCATTGATCACTAGGTCAGCTTCAGATATTTAGAAACTATATAATCTTCCATATCTAAATGTTATATGAGAATATCTTGTTAGTCAAAGTTCATATATCTTGACTAAGAGTGCATATTTGGCAGAAGTTCTAAAATAACTTATCTGGAGAAGAGATGACATACATTCTATACAATTATTCGTAAGAGATGACATACATTCTGTATAATTAATCCAGGTACGAACAAACTGATCCGAACACCAAAAGAAATTATCGGACCACAATTTTCTTCATTAAATTCTAAATAATTCGTCTAACTCGAAGAATTACTTGCAAATTCTTTTTTAGAAAAAACTAAAAGCTTCCAAAATCTATGGCTAAATTAAAACTTCAACGCAAATCAATCATTGTTCAAGCAAAATATGAATTATTATACCTGGAATATTTGCAATTCTAGGTATTGTATGATGTCCATTACAAATCACTACGGCATCAAACAGTTCTTCTGAACTAAACTCATCCGTTTTCGATCTAACAACCCAACGATTTCCTTCAAACTCAACCTGCTCAACTCGTACAACTTCCGAATTGAATCGAATCGACTCAATAATCCCGTAATCCTCAGCAAACTCATTCAAAAACTTCAACACTTCTTTGTGTCCAGGAAAATTGACTCGTTTTCTATTTTCTGCCTTTTCGACAAATGAGTAATCAGTAAAACTCATGAGTTCTTTAGGTAGATTTGTTCGAAGGGATTTGTAAAGACTGCTGTGAATAATTTCTCTGTTTGGGTCGAGACTGAGTGGATCAGTCTCGACTAGGGGATTGTATACCCATAGACCACCGAGTTGGTTTGATTTCTCGAATATTACAACTCGGTGGTCTTCTCTTTGTAGCTCACGTGCTGTTACAAGACCGGCTACGCCTGCTCCAATTACTGCCACTCTACGGGAGTTTGCCATGGGAGGAGACTATTAGCTAAAAGAAGCACAATGTATGTATGTGTGTGTAAGTTTTTCTCAAAAATGATGGTGACTAAGATATGAATACATGTTAGCGTATTTGAAATGTCCCGTTTCCTCCTGCTTTAAATACTTGTCATCCATATTAAAAATAGAAATTTCATAGCTCACTCTACAATATCATAATTGATTATTATTCTTTCAATTTTGTTCTTGCAAGATTTGTACGCATTAATGTTGATTTGATCTTCCAATACATTTATTTATGGTGATTTACATACTTTAATCAGCACATTTTTATTAATTAAGAAAAAAATTAAATAAAAACATGATAATGAAATTACATAGCTTATTAAGAGACTAGTAAACTCATCCGCGCTTCGCGCAGTCAATAATAAAGTTATCGTACTCCTATATTATCGTATTTGAATTTTCTTATCCCGTTTAAAATTTTGATAAAGTATAGTTATTTCTAAAAATATAAAATATAAATAGTAATCTTTGTTTCTTTATAAATGTAGTCAGTAGATTGTATATTAAAAATTTATTTCCGAAATGATCAAATATAACGTCTTCAGAATCATCAATATAATACACTGATAAGTAACATACACTTATATCAACACGTTATTTCAACTTAACCAAAATTAACCTTCATAAGATTCTTTGCAACAACTTACTTTAGTATACAGTAGTAACCTCGAGCGATTTGAAAATTAGAAATGCACAACATATAATGATAAGGTTTAGGGGATGTCAAAAAGAAAGAAAAAAACGATGAAAAGGTATATATTTCAAATTATTTTAAATGCAAAAAAATAAGAACTTACAAATTCGAGGAACAAATAAAGTGCAAATTTAATCACCCACCTTCACTTTTCACCTTCTTATCTTCTTCATGTTTTTATATGTGCTCAAACAAAATCATTCTAACATAATATGGTAGCCTGCTAGGATACTGAAATTCATTAAATTGATCAACTTATATGACAAAATAAAATTGATTATAGTATAGAATAGATAAAACAATTATATCTGAATTTACTTCAAAATTTATAGAAGATGGGAGTATCTTACACACTCAATCTTCCCTTTTTTTTTTTTTTCAATTTGTCAAACTCAGATAAAAATTTCCCACGGATATTGTTATTATTTCATTTGTTTGAAGAAAGGAAAGGGAATTAAAAGATAGAGTATATTCACAGATTTTCAAACAAAAGGAATTTTCAAACCTCACAATTAAAACTTGAGAGAAGAATGGGCACATATAAGCAACAATTTAGAAATGGTAAAAAAAAAAAACATTCTTGTGAATTGCCAATCCCTAATTTCACATAACAGAGTGTTTTGAGAACTAAAAGTAACAAAAAGAATTTACCACCTCAAAAATTTATAGCTTCTAATTAACTTCTGGCAGAGCTTCTTTCAATAATTGACGATGAACCATGAAATGTGAAGCTGATTTGGGAGGAAAATGCTAGCTTTAGCTGGGTTCTATTATGTTGAGAAATGAAGAAAAATGTCCAAAAAAAAAAAAAAAAGGAAAACAGATAAATGCAAATGTTGCCCTTAGACATGCCACATCGGCATGATCTTGAATCTCCTGGGTAATATAACTTTATCATTTTATTTTTTTTAATTATATTTTATTGTTAATTTTAATATTGATAAATGATTAATATCAAAGTATCATTTATATTTTTAATGATGTATTCTTAATAATACTTATCTTTGTAACATTAAGTAAAAAAAAGAACAAGTAAAATAGAATAATAAATTAAAAAATTTGAGACGAGTAAAATAAGACGGAGGGAACATATATATATATATATATATATATATTGATTGATTGATTGGGTGGCCTTTCAAGTTTGTCATTAGCCAATTAATTACTTCAACTTCTTTCTTTCTGATTCCCATAGGCAATTAATTAGCAACAAAAAGAAAAGAATTCAAAACAAGTGGAGTATAATATATTATAGTTTTCACAATTTATTATAAAAACTTTAATACTATAAGAAGTTGAAAGACGGAGTATTTTTGATAAAAAAAATGCAAGAGGATAAAACTCGTTCATCTTGAATTGCCCAGGGATATTTGCGTCTTCTCCCAATTTCTATGTTCTAACACAAAATTAAAATTAAGAAGTTTGAATCTCGAAAAGTAAAAAATGGCTGATAAACTGAATAAATGGAGTATTAAAAAGGGACTTATAGTTTATAACTTATAAATTTAGATATTCAAAAATTATATGAAAAATAGTAATAGTAGTTTTTTTCTTTTTTCAGTCTGATTAAAAATTACATCTTAATATGTTGTAATTTTATTTTTTTATCAATTTGATTAAAAATTACATCTTAAAATGTTAATGGAGGGAGTATTAAATTGAGAAGTCAATGAATACTTTAAAAAGTTTATTCTTTCTGTCACGCAACTTTCTTTTTGATTCACAACGTTTACTTTCTGAAAGAAGCTTAATCCTTGACATTTCTGGTGTTAATTAGAGATTAATTGCCTTTCAAGTTTGTCATTAGTGAATCTATATATAATATAAAGGAAGGTCATAGAGAAGGTGATGTGGCACCTCTCTATGACCTTCAATGGCATTTATCTTTTTTCTCATTTTTTTGAGCTTTGATCTTAATTTATTTGATAAAAAGATTTAACATGTACATGAGTTTTTATAATAAGATTCATATAAATGCAAAAATAAATAGCAATTAGAGTTGTGAGGAATTATGAAGGGAATTAAGTATTGTGGTAAATAAGTATAGTGAAGAGTCATAGCACGACATGGATCCAATCAATTCCTTCTGTTTTTGGGAGATGAGAAGATCAAGTGATTTGTCAAGTACTGTATCATAATATATGGCCAGAACTGATTTTAGATACTCAAATATATGAATACAAAAAACATATTACAGGTAGGTTGCTATAACCTTTTGTCATCTACCTGCGGAAGGGTTTTATGGCTTTAGTACATATTTTCTTAGCTTCCGTGGAGGTTTCTTGGTACGTATGTAACTACTACTATGAGGCTTACATAAAAAATATTAATGTGGTTATAACTTAATTTTTATTGTGATGAATGAATGCATTTTATATGTATGTCTAAGCTGAGAAGGGTATTGCAGGCACTATTTCACAAAGAACAATATCAACAAATAAAAAATTCATAGGTATTTATTTATTATATTTGCTCACAAAGTGTCATTTGTCTTCTAATTTTTTTTGAAATGAACATATAAAATATGATTTTAATTAAGAAGTTATTGAAGTAATAGCCTAAACAAAGTGAAGTGAGGATTTTTCACTCTACTCCTTTCTATTAGCAAAAATGATGGATTGCGTAATTTGCTATGAATTAGAACAAATCTTTTGAATGAATAGCTTCTCTGATATTTTTTTCTGATGTTTGAATTTAGTTATACATTAGAATTTTTTAAAATTAAGATTATATAACTTATAAGTGTTTAAGTTTTTTATTTACTTAGAAAACTGAATTTTGTGTGAGCTTTTGTTTCAATATTTAAAAGTGATATTTTCTCAAATAATAATTTTCTCTCATTTATCCATTTATCTTATGCATTATTTTGAAAATAAAAAAAATTATAAACACAAGAAGACATAAAAGAAAGGTGATACAATGGTTTTATATAATATAGAGATACATCCTTTTTTATATTTATATTCTTGAAATTAATATTATTTCATAAAATTACAAAAATATTACAATAATACATATAAAATGTACGTTGTCTTGGGCTTTTCAATATAATTTCTCATATAGTGTATTTTTTCCTTAATTGAATTATTTAACCATATTGATATCATGTTGTAGGTATGATATGCAAGAATATTATCCTACTTTAGTTGCGGAATAAGGTACTAAAATTAATTTCAATATACATTATCATACTTATTTATTCATAGATTAGGAAATATATAGACGGATAAAGTTCCTGAGAAAAAGTATGATATATGTTATGAGGTTCAAAGCTTTATATTTCATATATATAAAAATAAGAAAAATAATCAATTTTGAGAATTTAAGCTATATCTAATAATAAAAGCTAAATATAAGAGAGATGAGATAGTATCTCTTAAATTTTTATTTTATTTTTGCATTTTTCTTTCATTTCCTCTATATTAATCTATTATAATGGATTAAAAAAAGTCTCATGAAATAAATATCCCTTGCAATAAAATTCACGCATCAATAATTGAAATCTGTGCAATAAAAGCCTAATAAATCTTAATTCTTTTTATTACAAGTCCTTTATATTTCTTATTGAAAGTCATTAAAAGTAAATTATTTTGTTTAGTGTTACTTGCTTGACATCATTATATATCTTCTAACGTAGAAATTGATATGTGAAGGTTAACATAAAAATATTAGTTCATCATTATTTCACGGTTAATCCCAACAAAATGGTAAGTTACAGAATCATTCTTTTTTACATCCATAATCTCTAATAATTATTTGAAAAATTTAAGACACCTTATCGTATTCCTTCAATTTGCCTATATAAAATCATATAACTTTGTCTCACGGGACTCATTCCTTTCATTTTATAGTTCAAGTAGTGATATCTGCTATATTTACTGTACTATTATGTTTTCGTATGACTTGAAAACTAAGACTTTTAAATGGCGATTGGCTTGTGATAAATTTCGGCTGGAGCTCAAAAAATTATGATTTATGAAATATTTCATAAAATATGTGAAGAAGAGGAAAGAATAGAGTCAAGAAGTTCACGATATCATGAAGCCAAGGCAAGATATGCCAAGAAGAAATTAAGAAATTATAACAATTTTTGCGCCAAACTATAGAAAACATTTTTCCTATTATATTTATGTTTCTCTCGGCACTTATGCAAATTAAATATGTTTTTAATTTTGATTGGGTTCACTCTCTCATTAATAAAGTCATACCTAATTTTTTTTGTTTGGCTTCAGCATCTTTTAATAAGTTAATACTCGAACAAATGAAAATAATTCTTATAAGTATTGTGGTAGAGTGATAAACTCTCTTTCATCGTTAATTAAAGGTTTCACGTTTGAGCCTTAAGTATTTAAGAATCGATAATGAAGAGTTGTAGAGATAATCGACTTATATAAATTTATCTTTTATATGTTAAAAGTTTTGTTGTCTCCTTTATAACCACGCGAAGCGCGGTTATGTTGACTAGTTAATTAATTACTTCCAACAACTTATTGCATTCTTTCTGATTCCCTGCGTTTACTTTCTTGAAACAAGCTTAGATTGTTAATCCATCAACTTTAAGGTATGAATATTTGGGATAGTATTTCTGGTACTGCTTAATTAGAGATTAATACATACTTTAAGGTCGTCGCCACGACAAGTTTAAAGTTAAATTATTTTCAAAATAGAAAGATAAGTTTAATTATATAGGTAGGCACAACTTGTTGGGGATAAATCCCGCCATAGAAATAATATTTGCTGCAATAAAATGTGGAACACAACGATAATACTAGTAATCAACAAGAATAAAACGAGCGACACTAACACCAAGATTGTTACATGGAAACCTTCTGAATAAGAAAAAACCATGGGCCGAGGGGAACAACTGATACCACTATAGCGAGGGATTTTATGCTTGTAGGTCTAGGTCTGAGTAAAATACTCTAAAAACCACTACATATTCAAAAGAATAGAGTAAAATACTCTAAAGACCACTACATACTCAAAAGAATATCCCTCTTTTGATTTTTCCAAGGCTCCAAGGGGAAATGAATTTCGGCTAAGTGACCCTTTCCCGATGTGAGCTACTTAACATTTTTCCGAGGTCCAACATCGGTGAATAAAGATTTGGGTTTATAGAAGAAGCAATTTTTTGGTTTCAAGGCCCCTTTTCCGATGTGGGATACTTAACACTTTTTCGGGGCCCAACATCGATGAACAAAAATTTGGGTTTATAGAAGAAGTGAAATTTTGGTTCCAAGGCCTCTTTTCTGATATGGGATACTTAACACTTTTCTGGGGCCCAACATCGGTGAACAAATATTTTGGGAATATAGAAGTGAATTTTTGGCTCCAAGGGGAAATGAATTTCAGCTAATTGAAATCCTCATGGAGATCAATTACCCATCTCTTTTCCGATGTGGGATACTTTAACACTTCTCCACTGACTCTAAAATTACCCATCTCTTTTTTGACGTGGGATATTTTAACACTTCCTTTTTCTGATGTGAGATACTTTAACACTTCCCCGCTTTTTCGATGTGGGATATTTTAACACTTCCCTGCCGATGTGGGATACTTTAACACTTCCCCGCTGACTCTACAATTACCCATCTCTTTTTCGATGTGGGACACTTTAACACTTTCCCATTGACTCTAATACCACGTAAATAATGGATCTTGGGCTTAAATCAACCTCAAAAGTTAGCTCATGAGAGGAGGATTGCCCAAGTTTATATAAAGAGACTAGTTACCCATCCGTTTTCTAACGTGGGATAATAGATTTTTACCAACAATACTTTTTTGTAGTTTCTAATATATAGAAGAGGTGGTTTCGACCACCTCTTTCAATTACCTAAAAACCAATTACTTCTACTTAATTATATATCATACTCCAATATATAATAATTTCATTATTTCATCATAATAGTTTAAATATTTAATATATTCTATTAATTTATATTAATTAACTATAACTACATATTGAAAGTAATTTTTATTTATTTATTTAATTGTCTATCATATTCAAAACTAATTTGTTACCACAAATCACAATAATTAATAACTTAAAATATTTAAAAGACATACAAAATTTTTATTGACTCTTACAAAAAAAAAAATCTCTACTCCCACTTAATTACATACCATGCCCCAATATATAATAATTTCATTGTTTCATCATAATGATTTAAATATTTAATATATTCTATTAATTTATATTAATTAACTATAACTACATATTGGAAGTAATTTTTATTTATTTATTTAATTAGCTATCATGTTCAAAATTAATTTGTTACGACAAATCACAATAATTTGTTATCACATACAAAAATTTTATTGACTCTCATTATTTTAACAATGACACATAAATTGAGATAAAAAAAAGTAATGCAAATCATAATAGTTAACAACTTAAAATATTTAAAAGATATATAAAAATTTTAGTTGACTCTCAAAATTGTATCGAAGCCACATAAATTGGGACACAAGAGTAAATATATTATTTGATAATTACATAAAAATTATTATAAACTACAATAATTAACAAGTTAAAATACTTTTTTAAAAATAGATAAAAGTTCTATTCAACTCTCAAAATTTTATCGGTGCAGCATAAATCATGACAAAATAAAAAATTATCTTAATTAATTGCAACGAAATATTTAAAGTAAATCAATTTAGTATTTTAATTGACTTTTATATAGAAAATTAATCTTTTTATTTATTTATTTTAGTAAATTTAAATTTTAAAATTATTTTTTTCTTATATAGAAATACTAATATTTAAACTTAACTTTAAATTTTTAAAGTAAAAAATTAATAAATTTAATTTAATAAAATAAATTTTTAATGAATATTTTATTAGAATTTGTGTTGGGTCAATATATATCAAGTTAAAAATAAATAAATTAAATGTATGGTAAAATTTTATTATTGTGAAAGATAAATATAATGCACTATCCAATAATGTTTAATAATATCATATTTTGCATATGCAAATACAACATCCCGTATTTAATTAATATACTATTTCGATGAATTGCAGATGATTACTATTGGATTGATAAAATTATACTGATTTTTATAGTAATAACATAATCAGTCGCTCTTAATTAATTATTATGAGTTATCTAGGTATTAAAAAAATAAATAGTATTTAATGAAATATAAAATAGACATAAAATGCGAAATTAACTCTTAATGTTTTAAATTAAATTTTCGTCTTTCGGATGATGATTTTACTATATCACTCCTTATTATAAGTCATTTATGTATTAGAAAAATAAGAATAACAAAATGATATATCAACATAAAATATTTGATTTACTATCAAAATTATATTAGTACCATCTAAATTGAGACGGGACAGAAGAAGATATAAAGCAACATATATTATTTGAAAATGAAATAAAAAGTACTGTAAATAATAATAATTAACAAAAAAAATTCCAAAAAATTGACTAATTTCTGCTTCAGTCGTGATTTTACTATATTACATCTAATTAATTGTTATGGTCATTTAAGCATTGTGCCACATAAGTTGAGATAGAAAATTATTATAAATCACAATGATAATAAATTTAAATTATTTTAAAAATATAATTGGCTATTGTCGACACAAAACTCTGGACAAGGAGAGTAGCATATATTATTTAAAAATTACATAAAAAGTATTATAAATTACAATTGTTAATAACTTAAAATATCTAAAAAAAATTAATATGTTATATATTTCAAAAAAATTACATGAAAAATACTAGAAATCACAATAATCAACAACTTAAAAAAATTTAAAAGATATAAAATATTTGGTCGGCTCTTGAAATTATATTAGTGTCACTGAAATTGAAATAGAAGAAAGGTATTATAAATCACAATAATTAAAAACTTAAATTATTTTTAAAATATAATTGACTATCAATGCCACCAAAATTTGGACAAGAAAAGTAAGTATATTAATTTGAAAAATACATAAAAAATATTATAAATTACAATAGTTAACAACTTAAATTATCTAAATACATATTAAAATAACATATGTTGAATTCATGCTAGATTACGGATGAATCCTAGAAAACATATGTAATTCTTTTATTAAATTTTTTTAATTTAAATATATTAAAATTAAAAAAACAAATAAATATGTTAATGTTGGGTCTGACATGGGCCATGCTTCTTAGTATCAGCAATAATTGATGGTTTCGAGATATTTCTTTTAGCCATAGACATCTTGATTTTTGCATCGAAGATATTTCTTCAGCTTTGTTGGCCAACTACATTAGCTCTACGTTCAACCTTGTGCTTCTCAGGCTGGGATGATTTCACCAGTCTGGTCTAGTGTGGAGAGCTCATCCTTCTTGAGGTTTCTTACTGTTTAAACCAAAATAAAATGGCGCTTCCATTGATCAACATTACCGTTCTTCGCATTAGTAGAATACCTTTGACATCTAAAAGCTTTTATTTGATTTGGTAAAAAGGCATTTGCTAAGTAGTTTAGCACAGCGGTTTCACAATGTTTTCGCGTTTTCCCTTTTGTACATTCTAGTTTCTACCCTCCTAAGACTTACCAGTGGGATTACATGGCTATGTTGTTGTACTGACTGGGATGATTAATTGCTTTGTTTATCTTGCTACTCTCGCCCTGCTCCCCAGACCCCACCAAATGGGATTACACCGGCTATGTTGTACTGATTTGTATGTTTTTCGAGTAATCCTTGAGACAGTATAATATTATTGATAAGACGTAAAATGACAGTTATTAGGTGAACATCCAGAGAAAGAATATGTTTTAGAACATAGATACAATATTTAGGGGGCTTTTGAGCATGAAAACTTTTTACTTTTTTTGGAGTATTTAATTTAAGAAGTTAATAGTGGAAGTAGGTTTAATTGTATAGCTAGGCACAACTCAGGGACTGAGCTAAACATTACTGAATCACAATACAGAGAGGTGTTATAATTAAGCAGCAACACTTAACAAAAGTTATTGTTTGCAACTTTGGCTCATTTTGTTAATTGTCAATATGATAATAAAGATGGGCAAGTTTTGTGCCTCTGTGTCCTTAAAACCATGTTTTATTTGAAGGTTTTATAGGATGGTAAAAATGTGGCACTGAAAATTTTGAAACACATTTGATCTTTTAGCAGGTACCATCTGATGTGCTTCGCGAGGACATTGTCGATCTTCTTGATTTCATAGAGAGGTTAAAGAATGAAGAAGATCAAACTGTTGTTGACACGGATCAAATTGAAAAGCTGACATTTTTGTCGGCATGTTTACAATTTTGTCATTACATTTTGGATGGTTCTAATGCCCAAATGTCTTTTTTATCATATGAGGTTCATGATATGGTTCAGTCACTTTTTCATCAATGTGGAGATGACATGCTGGTTAAATTAAAGGATCACATTGTTCCTCGCCTCCGTGAAAATATCAACAGTTCTATCATCTCAGATCATCATTCTGAATCAAGTGCCACCATAACTGAGGATCAACTCGTTGAACTCTTGGATGCACTCTTTGTGAATATCCATTATCTACCCAAGGTTTGTGCTGAGTTGATTTTGCCATCAATGATTCAATATGAGCTTCTTCAGAAAGTATTTGGGAATTTAATAGATTTCCATAGGCTGAAAGTAAATGGTTACGTTGAGCATAAGACAATTGAATACATCTTACCGCAGTTTCAACTTATGGCTGAGAGAGTAGGACTCTTTGTTATTTCCACAATATATTCGGGTATGTCTGTATATTGCAACAACAACTTCAACTCGAGTTCAAGTATGAACAAGAACACAATGAAGTATCAAATACCCTCACACAATATCAAAATGACCTTTCCAAGAGGTATATTTATCTTTCCAGAAAATAAAGATGAAACAGAAATGATTAAGGCCAAGTCGTCCGAATTCATGGATTTTCCTTAAGGAATAATTCCCCTCACTGTACCCGAGGTTATGGAATCTTCCTCCCAGGATAAAATGACCTTCAATCTGACTATAGCGGTACCTTAAATAGGCGGATTCTTCGAACACACTCACGGTTTGAATGATCACACTTAGAGTATTTTTAAGACAAGAAGAAGAAGTTTGTAATATGAAAATTTCTGTATTTTCTATCTCATAAACCTGTGGATGAAACCAGGTTTATATAGTTAAATGATGCCTCTTCTGAAAAGAGACAAAGGCTCATCTAAAAGGTACTACCTTTTTTGAAAATTCATGTCCATTCGGACAAACAGTGTGATTGTTCTTGAACAGGCATGTCATTTCGTGAATAAGTGTGTCAGTTCAATGAAGTGTTGCAGCAGTTTGTGAAGCAGTGCGGTTCTGAAACATTGCATCTGCTGAACGTTTTGCAACAGATCTCATCAATCGATCATTTGACCAAATCCAAATCCAAATCCGAAGTCGAGCCGAGCGAGCGACGATGACGACGGGGCGAGGCATCATCTATTTCTTTGCCTCACTTATCATGTGGAGTAAGTGTTTCACAATATAAACACTCTCAAGTTCTCTTCTTCCACCAATGTGGGAGAAAGAGTAAACTTGCCAAAATTGAGTACACTTTTCATTTTTGGTGTTAACTCAATTTTTTTCTCTTCCACTTGATTTCTCTATTTTTCATTCAACACACTTTCATTACTATGAACCCAACAATCCCCCACATGAATGGGGAATGACTATTTTTTGTAAAACTTTTACGGACAAGTATGTGATCATCAAGCAAAGACTGATTGCATTTGGATAAGTGGGTTTCCCTTTGAACTTTCCGTAGTGAACATGCATCGGATGCACTCGGTCAATCGGTAGATTTGATATCTTTGAACCGTCGAGATTTAATGTACACCTAGACAACACATGTCGCATAACTAGCCTTTTACCGTTAATGGTTCTTACGGTTTGGTTCTTTTCATCCATGAACATATTCCGGTTTTCATGAGAGCTTAGAGAATAGGCCTTTACTAATATTCTCTTTGAAGCGGCTTCCACTTCGCCCACACATAGGTGATTTCTAAACATTCAATCCTATAGATTAAACTATTTGGTCAAATCTGCCAAATTTAGATAATCACTAAAAGACTTTTCACCTTAAGTCTTATCCTTGTTTACTATACATTGTGTACATCATGAGAATGGGTTGGGTAATTGACAATGCTGAACCTGTCAGAAACAACTTTGTTTGATCTCTTTGAACTTAGCTCTTAGGATCTCTAGTCTGCTAGGTAGAGTTACCGCCATGCTGACTCGTCCTAGGCCTTAAACCCATTCCCTTGGATGTCTTTTCTACTCCTTCTCTAGATAGGCCTTTTGTAAGTGGATCCGACATATTATCCTTTGACTTTACATAGTCTACAGTGATAATTCCACTAGAGAGAAGTTCTCTAACGGTATTAGGTCTTCGTCTTATATAACGAGATTTACCGTTATACATCATGCTCCCTGCCCTACCTATTGCCGCTTGGCTATCACAGTGTATACATATTGGTGCCACTGGCTTGGGCCAATACGAAATATCTTCCAAGAAATTCCGGAGTCATTCTGCTTCTTCACCGGCTTTATCTAAAGCGATAAATTCAGATTCCATTGTAGAGCGAGCGATACAGGTCTGTTTGGATGATTTCCAAGAAACTGCTCCTCCACCAATAGTAAATACATATCCACTTGTGGATTTTACTTTGTTCGATCCGGTGATCCAATTTGCATCACTATATCCTTCAAGTACCGCAGGATATTTATTATAATGCAGAGCATAATTTTGAGTGTATTTAAGATACCCCAAAACTCTTTTTATTGCCATCCAGTGAGTTTTGTTGGGATTACTCGTGTACCGACTTAATTTACTGATAGCGCATGCTATGTCTGGTCGTGTACAGTTCATTATATACATTAAACATCCCAATACTCTTGCGTACTCCAATTGCGAGTCACTTTCACCTCTATTCTTTCAAAGTGCAAAGCTCGCATCCAATGGAGTCTTGGCAATACCGAATTCTATATACTTGAACTTGTCAAGTACCTTTTTGATATAATGATACTGTGACAATGCCAACCCTTGTGGAGTTCGATAGATTCTTATACCTAAGATCACATCTGCAAATCCAAGGTCCTTCATATCAAACTTTCTCTCGAGCATTCATTTCATTGCATTTATGTCAGAAATGTCTCTACTGATGATCAACATATCATCCACATATAAACATACAATGACTTGATGATTTGGAGTGTCTTTAATATAAATACATTTATCACATTCATTTATTTTGAATCTGTTTGCCAATATGGTTTGGTCAAACTTCGCATGCCATTGTTTTGGTGCTTGTTTTAGTCCATATAGTGACTTGATAAGTTTACACACCTTGTTTTCCTTTCCTGGAACCACAAAACCCTCAGGTTGTTCCATGCAAATTTCTTTCTCCAAATCTCTATTTAGAAATACGGTTTTCACATTCATTTGATGAATTTGAAGATCATATACTGCCACCAAGGCAATTAACATTCGAATCGATGTTATCCTTGTTACTGGCGAGTATGTATCAAAGTAATCAAGGCCTTCCTTCTGTTTGAAGCCTTTTACTACAAGTCTTGCCTTGTATTTTTCAATAGTACCGTCCGCCTTCATTTTTCTTTTGAAGATCCATTTAGAACCTAAAGGTTTATTTCTGGGAGGAAGGTCAACCAATTCCCATGTATGGTTGCTTAAGATTGAATCAATCTTACTATTGACTGCCTCTTTCCAAAAGGATGAGTCTGACGACGACATTGCTTCTTTAAATATTTGAGGTTCATTTTCTAAGAGAAATGTTACAAAATACGACCCAAACAAAGTTGAAGTTCTTTGACGTGTACTACGTCTTGGATTTTCTTCATTATGTACATTCTCACTTGTTTCATCTCGAGGTCATTTAGATCCTCCACTAGACTGTTTATATCTAATTTTATACGGGTAATGTTTTCAAAGAATTCAGCATTGTCTGATTCAATTACCGTATTTTCACTAATATCTGAATGTTCAGATTTATGAACCAAAAATCGACATGCTTTACTACTTTTAGAATATCCTATGAACACGCAGTCCACTATTTTAGGTCTTATCTTAACCCTTTTAGTTATAGGAACTTGAACCTTCGCTAGACACCCTCACACTTTGAAATATTTCAAGTTAGGTTTTCCTTTTCATTTTTCATAAGAAATTGATTGTGTCTTACTATGGGGAACTCTATTGAGTATACGATTGGCCGTAAGGATGGCCTCCCCCTATAAGTTTTGCGGTAAATCAGAACTTATAAGTAAGACATTCATCATTTCCTTCAAAGTTTGATTTTTCCTTTCCGCAATTCCATTAGATTGAGGTGAATACGGGGCCGCAGTTTGATGGATTATTCCATTTTCTACACATATTTGCGCAAAGGGAGATTCATATTCTCCGCCCCTATCGCTTCTTATCATTTTGATCTTTTTGTCTAACTGATTTTCTACTTCAGTTTTATATTGCCTAAACCTATCTATTGCTTCATCCTTACTATTTAGCAAGTAGACATAACAATATCTAGTGCAATCGTCAATAAAAGTTATAAAATACTTTTTTCCACCATGAGATGGTGTTGACTTCATATCACAAATGTCAATATGTATTACGTCTAAGGGATTCAAATTCCTTTCAACAGACTTATAAGGATGCTTTGCATACTTTCGAGTCCACACACGTTTGACATTTTGATTTATTGCACTCAAAGTTTGGCAAAACTTCTAAGTTAATCAGTTTTCGTAATGTTTTGTAATTAACCTAGCCTAAATGTTCATGCCATAAATCATAAGACTCGAGCAAATAAGACGAATTCGAACTTTTATTCATTTCAATAGTCATTACATTCATCTTATAAAGAGCCTCCGTAAGATAGCCTTTTCCTACATATATTTCTCCTTTGCTCACTATAATTTTTCCAGAAACGGTTACAGATTTGAATCCGTTCTTATCTAGGAGTGAAACAAAAATTAAATTCCTATATAACTCCGAAACATATAACACATTGTTCAGTGTCAAGACCTTGCCGGAAGTCATCTTTAGGCAAATTTTTCCTGTTCCCTCCACCTTAGCAGTAGCGGAGTTGGTCATGTAAAGTATTTCTTCTGCTTGAGCCAGAGCAAATGACGAGAACAACTCTTTATTTGTGCAAACATGGTGTGTGGCACCTGAATCCATCCACCATTCGCATGGATTCCCCACCAAGTTGTATTCCGTGAACATAGCACACAAATCATCATATTCTTAGTTGGACTCGATCATATTCGCTTGGTCCTTTTTCTTGCCTCTCTTTGGGGCTCGACAATCTATGGACTTGTGGCCAATTTTGTCACAATTGAAGCTTTTTCCCTTGAACTTTTTCTTGGGTTGATTGCTTCCATGTTCAACTTTCTTTCTTTTCTTCGAGTTGTTTTGACCATCTTCTACAATATGTGATTGACTCATTGTGGAATTTCCCTTTGACCTTCTTTCGGAAGCTTTATTGTCCTCTTCAATACGAAGACGGACGATAAGATCTTCAACGGTCATCTCCTTGCGCTTATGCTTTAAGTAGTTTTTGAAGTCTTTCCACAAAGGTGGTAGCTTCTCAACTAATGCTGCTACTTGGAAAGAATCATTCACAATTAATCTTACAAAATAGTTTATGTGAGTATTATAAACTTTTTTAATTTGTTCAACTAAGGCATTTTTCAAAAATATACCTTCTTCTAGGAGATCATGTATGATGACTTACAACTCCTGTACTTGAGAGACAATAGATTTGCTATCAATTATTTTGAAATCCAGGAACCGTGCAATAAGGAATTTCTTAATTCCCACATCTTCCGTTTTATATTTCCGTTCAAGTGCCCCCCACAGTTCTTTTGATGTCTTGGTTTCACTATAGACATTATGGAGGTCGTCTTGGAGACCACTCAGAATATAGTTCCTACAAAGGAAATCCGAATGTTTCCAAGCTTCTATAATAACGAAGTGGCCCTTGTCTGAGGTTCCCTCAGGCACCTCGAGAGCGTCTTCGCTAGTGAACCGTTGTAGACATAAAGTGGTGAGGTAAAAGAACATCTTCTGTTGCCACCACTTGAAGTCGATGCCAGAAAATTTTCTGGCCTTCTCCGCCGGTGCCATCGTTGGCGGAGCATTTGTGCGACTTGATGTGGCAATATTATTTTCCCCCATAGACGTTGTCACATCCATCATTTGACTTTCAGTTGTCATTTTTCCTGTCACCACAAGACAGAAAATTAGTATTTTTCAAAATACTATTAATAAAGTTAAATAACTTTACACTCTTGTTCTTCTTATTTCTAGTTAACGATGAAGTTTTTATTACTTCGAATCATCAACCGAGTGAATCTTAACTTGTGATGAAGATTTTATGTCTTCTAATCACTAGTTAAATTCAAGCGGAGTAGACAGCCTAAGCTTTAATCTCCAAAAACAAGTAATACAGATTCTGTAAGATTTATTACTTAAGATTGTTATTTCCATAATATACTCGGGTATGCAAAATCTGTATATTGCAACAACAATTTCAACTCGAGTTCAAGTATGAACAAGAACACAATGAAGTATCAAATACCCTCAACACAAGATCAAAATGACCTTTCCAAGAGGTATATTTATTTTTCCAGAAAATAAAGATGAAACAGAAATGATTAAGGCCAAGTCGTCTAAATTCACAGATTTTCCTTAAGGAATAATTCCCCTCACTGTACCCGAGTTTATGGAATCTTCCTCCCAGGATAAAATGGCCTTCAATTCGACTATAGCGGTACCTTAAATAGGCGGATTCTTCGAACACACTCACGGTTTGAATGATCACATTTAGAGTATTTTTAAGACAAGAAGAAGAAGTTTGTAATCTAAAAATTTCTGTATTTTCTATCTCATAAACCTGTGGATGAAACCAGGTTTATATAGCCAAATGATGCCTCTTCTGAAAAGAGACAAAGGTTCATCTAAAAGGTACTACCTTTTCTGAAAATTCATGTCCATTCGGAAAAATATTTCCTGCGTTTTACACATTCAGATCAGATTTTTCATCAAATAAAATCTGTCCAAAATGATAGATCTCATTGATCGATCGATCAAAGCCAAGCCGAGCGAGAGACAATGACGACAGCGCGAGACATCATCTATTTCCTTGCCTCACTTACCATGTGGAGTAAGTGTTTCACAATATAAACACTCTCAAGTTCTCTTCTTCCACCAATGTGGGAGAAAGAGTAAACTTGTCAAAATTGAGTACACTTTCCATTTTTGGTGTTAACTCATTTTTTTTCTCTTCCACTTGATTTCCTTATTTTCCATTCAACACACTTTCATTACTATGAACCCAACACACTTCTATTTAGTCCTTTGTCTTATCAACTTGATAATAAAGATGAAGAGAATGAAAATGAAGACTCCTCTCAAAGCAATTCCATGCTAGTAAACCTTCTTTTGAATATAATTTCGGTTTCACTGGAGGTTATGCACATGTGTTCAACAAATTTGGCAGCTTCAAAGTCTGCTAAAGTTGGATGCTTCATTATGAAACTCCTAGAAGCCTCTCCAGACGTTCTTGGAGAATATCTTATTCATCTACAACAACACATGGTTAATGCTATTATTACTCCTAGCACCTCGCTCGAAATATTCATAACATGATAAAGTTCCTATTGATTATTCTTTCTGATATGTCCAAGGATTTTATTCATTATGAAAAATTATTTGTTCTATTGGCACGTGTTGGAGCACTTATCAGGGAGGTATCCGTTCTTGTTCACAACTTGGAAGAGAATACCAAGGAAACAAACAGTGCAAGTCTAAACTTGTTGGAAAATATTGAACTCCTGAGGAAAGATCTCAAGAATGTTTTCTTGAAAGCCCCTTCAGACTCATCTCAGCTTCGCTTCCCCATGACTGATGGACCGCTATTCATGACTCTTCTACTCAGAAACTTAAATGACTTGCTCAACTCCAATGCTTATTCAGTTGTTTTGATAAAAGAAGAAATTGGTAGAGTGAAAGAACACCTTGAACACATAAGATCATTCTTCGGGAATGTGGAGCAAGAATTGTATAGAGATCTTTGGACTCGTGTTCTAGATGTGGCACATGAGGCGGAACGTTCCATTAACTCAATTCTTGCCAAACACCATGGTCTCTTGCAGCTTATTTTCTTACTTCCTGATATTGTAGAAAAGATCAAACTTGTCAAAGAAGAGGTACAAGAGAAGATCACCACGAAGACGAGCATCACTTTTGCAAACTCTCCTAACAAGCCAGTTGAAAGTAAGTCATCAATAGCTGGTAAAATAATTGTAGGTTTTGAGGAGGAGACAGAGTGGATAATTCGGAAGCTCACCAGTGGACCATCTGAAGTAGATGTCATTTCCATAGTCGGCATGCCAGGGCTTGGAAAAACTACTTTGGCTTACAAAGTATATACTGACAAATCTGTTGTTGATCATTTCAAAATTCGTGCTTGGTGCACAGTCGACCAGGAACGTAATGAGAAAAAGTTGTTGCAGAAAATTTTTAATCAAGTTATTGGTTTAGAAGAAAGATTCAATGAGGATAACATAGACGATGACATTGCTGATAAGCTATGGAGGCAATTTTTTGGAAGGAGGTATCTTATTGTCTTGGATGACTTGTGGGATACTTCAATGTGGGATGAGCTAACAAGACCTTTTCCAACTGAATTTCAGAAAGGAAGCAGAGTTATTTTAACAAGTCAAAAAAAGAAAGTGGCTTTGCATGGACAATGTCACGGTGATTCTCTTGATCTTCGATTATTAAGACAAGAAGAAAGTTGAGAGAAAAGGGTATTTGGCGAAGAACATTGCCCTGATGAACTAAAAGATGTTGGAGAAAAAATAGCTCGAAAGCATGATGGGCTCCCTTTGGTACTTGATCTGATCAGCGGAGTCATTGCAAGGAAGAAAAAGAAAAAGGCTTCGTGGCTTGAAGTTCTAAATAATTTGGAATCCTTTATCTTAAAGGATGAAGAGGAAGTTATGAAGGTTGTACAATTAAGTTATGGCCATTTATCATATCACCTAAAGCCGTGCTTTTTGTACCTTGCAAGTTATCCAAAGGACAAAGATACTACGATCTCTGAGTTGAAAGATTTATGGAGTGTTGAAGGACTTATGGAACCAACTGATTTGAAGAGTGTGGAAGACGTAATGGGGGTTTATGTGGATGAGTTAATTTCTAGTAGCTTGGTAATTGTGAGAGGTGGTAGGGAACAGAGATGCCAAATTCATGATCTTGTGCATGATTTTTGTTCGATAAAAGCTAGAAAGGAAAAGTTGTTTGACTTGACGAGTTCAACTGTTCCGTCTTCCTCTTCTTCTTCTTCTTCTTCAAATCCGATGCTACATGGAATGACCATTCATTATGATGAAGATCTTCATACGAACGAATTTCCTTTCCTTTCCTTTCCAATCCAGAAAGAAAAACCCTTTTGCTAAACACCTCCTCTCTTTGAAGATACACTTGAAATATGAATTTTGGCATACCTGTGTTCTTCTGTACAACTGTCACTTAGGACACTTGAGGCTTCTTAAAATGTTGAACCTAAGGAAAGTAATTTTGCCAAATACTTTGCTGAATGAAATAGGCATGCTTGTTCATTTGAGGTTCTTAATCATTCAGACGACGGTGGATGCAGAAGCTCTCCCTCCGTCATTTTCAAACCTCTGCAATCTAGAAACTCTGAAGGTGATTAACTGGGTATCAAACATGGTATTATCAACTACTATCTGGAATCTTGCAAATCTACGACATGTGGACACCCGTTGTTGCTCTGTCTTTAATTTAGATATTGGCGAACCAACAAAGTTAGAGAATCTGACATCATTAAAGTTTCTCTACCTTTCCTGTTCGGTAGACTCGACGGATATTTTCAAAAGGTTTCCCAATCTTCGAACCCTTGATCAATGATTGAACTCTAAAACTTAAATTCTCTAGACTCGCGTTTGAATGAAGACCTATTGGATTTCCTATACTAGAAGACTTTTCCAAATTCGCACATTGCAAAACTTATTTTTAAGGACAGCGTTTTTAATAAAAAAAAATCCATTACCAGGGGATTGAACCAGGGTGTCCTCTATCCTCATCAAAGCCCAACTAAGAATTGGTTCTGATTTCTTTTTTAAAATTTCACCAAATCCAAGTGAACATCCTAATTGGTTGAGTATTTTCAATGTAAAATTGAATATAACTTCTCCTCATGGAGTTAAACTGATTATAACTTCTGCCCTTGGTATTTTTTTTAACGTAAAAAAGATTGTAACTACTCTTAATTTAAATCTAGTTCTCTTTTACATTTTTTAGTTTATCATTATACCAATATAACCCTTTCGTAGAAGTCACACAAATTAGGTAATTATCTTTTTAAAATAATTTAATAACTGAATTTTAATCAAACTTCAAACTTCTTTATCTATTTTATACTAATCCACTTTTAAACTTCTATATCCCACTCTAACACGTTCCTAGGCATTAGGAGAAAAATATTTTCTTATTAACAGTAAAAGAAAACTTCAAATTGCAATAACTAATTATCCAAATTATTAAATTTCTTAAAGATAATTCAACAAACACTTCGTCGATAATTCAACAAACACTTCGTCGATGGGGATCACGTAAGATCTTACTTTAGGTTGTTGAATATTTCCTTCGTTCATAAATAATTGGTATTTTTAATTTTTTTTTATTTTATCCTTAATTAAATGGTATTTTAGATAATTAAAGACACTAATGATATTATTGTAAACAAACACGTAAATTCTATTGGTTATATTCATACAAAATTTGAGTTTAATCCATGATCATTCGGGTTGAACAATTAATTTGGACTTCAAAAATAAATTAGTCCATTTTATTATGGTAAAAATTCACATACAGGCAAAGTATAAGACCTATAACTAACTTCCTGGTAAAGGTTTGGGAGAATACTCACAAAAATACCTTAACTTTGATCAAATTTCCAGTTGAGCATACTGAACTTTTCGGGGGGTCCTATTAACCCTAGACTTTTTTAAAGTGGAATTATTACCCCCGAAACCCTATACCCAGATTTGGCTGCCGGAGGTGTGAAACGCGCACCCTTTCTTCTCCATTTTCATTATTTTCACCATTACAGCCATATTACTCCCACAAACAACATTGGTAATACTACAATACAAATTTTCACCATTTTTTCACCAAATTCTTGATTCTTCATTCTTGAAATTTAACTTTTATTTAGTTCATTAAGAAAATCTTTTTTCAAATTTTAAATTCAAATAGAAAATTCTCTTCAATAATTTTATTCAAATCGCAAACAGAGAGTCCCAAAATAACTGAGCATTATGCCTATCAAAGCTCCACATCTCCAATATTTTCTTGGTCCTCTCTTTCATTGCATAAACATGTTCCCTAAGCTTCCAATTTCTCTCCTGCGGATCCTCCATTAATCTCAATATCAAGTTCTCCGCAAATTTCATTATGAATCCCATCCTTTCTCTTTTTCCCGATTGATTACAAATCTCAAATCAAACACTAATCATATGTGTATAAGTTAAAATACAAATAGATATAATACCTAATAAATCACAATTCATACAGGAAAAGCTCAATTTTGCTGAGGTGGTGGTGGTGGCTGCTGATGGTATTGCTACCGACGGCAATGGTGAGTTGGTTGGTGGTAGCAATGGTGGGTTAATTTTGCTATTTTTGATGGAATTGGAGAATACCCATTTGGTGTGTGTGTATGTTGAAATTGGGTAAAATTGATATAATTGAATTGAGCATGTTGAAGATAACTCATTCGGTGTGTGTGTATGTGTGATGAAATTATTTTCAGTTCAACAATGGAGCACCAATTTAACTTCATTGAAGAGAAGAAAGAAAGAAGAAAGAAAGAGAAGAGAAAGAATGAAAAATAAATAAAAAAATATAAATTTTTTAAAAGTCAGCAAATTGAGGGGTTATTTGACCAAAAAAAAATATTTTCAACGTTTTTAATCACTCTCACGCACTCAAGAGGCGTGATTACACGCACTTGTCAAAGTGGGCTGATATATGTCATTAAAATACAAAAAAAAAAAGTTTAGAGGGGTAATAGGACTCTCGCAAAGTTCAGTATGCTCAATTGAAAATCTGATCAAACTTTAGGTATTTTTGTAAGTATTCTCCCTAAAAGTTTCAATAATTATAAATTATAGACAAAATTCGTTAATAGTTATTTGTATATATATATATATATATATATATATATATGAATTATACAAATCAGAAGAAACATAACCTAACTGAAATAAGAGATAAAAAAGAAAACTTGAAAGCAGTAAATTACCTTAAATTACTCATCCATTAATGAGCAGTAAAGTTCATTATCTGCAAAAATGATTGTATTAAAGATAAAAAAGATTTATTTTGAGAAGATTTGAAAGAAGAAAGAGGAGTTGATGATAGGCGTATTTACACGCCTAAAGTACTATAATGTACCCATATTTTAGCTAAGTTTTGAGGACAAAATATGTAATTCATGCACTTTTAGTCCTTTTTCCTGAAAGTGAGCTAACAAACGTGATTAGCAAGTTTTCAGGTATAAATGATGAAGATTTCAGCATTTTATGGATAACTTGACGCCAAAGGAAGCTTCACGAAAGAAGGAAAGCAGCGTTTGGACGCCTATGGACTGAAAGTAATGCAGGGAAAACTTGTCCCGGGCAAAAACAACATTTCCAAAGACTTGGGGATCAACAGTAACTTAGTAGGATTAGGATAAGGATGCAGTATCCTAGTAGGATTAGGATAAGTACGCAGTATCCTAGTAGGATTAGGATAAGTACGCAGTAGCCTAGTAGGAATAGGATATGGGTGTTATAAATACCCTATTTTGCTGGAGATTTTTATTATTCCCATCCATCCACCATCCATCCATCCATCAAAACAATTTTCCACCACCCTCATCCCTATTCGATACTTTTCCTTTTTCTTCATAAATTTGTTGTTGACATTATTATTCATCTATTCTATTTTTAATTTTCACGACAAGAGAAAAGCTATTTTGCAAGGAATTCACGCCACAAGTGCTACCAAACATACTTCACGCAAGATCTTTATTTTGGTGTGATTATAATGTCTATTGTGATTTTCGTTGCACTCATGAGTAGCTAAACTTCTCTGTTGGGGTTATGGAAGCCTTATGAGATACTATCTATTGCTATGAGTTTGTGAATTCTTGACACGTATGCTGCTTATATCATTACTCTCTTCATCTTAATATAAATTCTTGTGGTTGCAAACATATAGAATACGCCAGTATAGCATTAACTTGTTCGAAAGAAAAATTATATGTCTGGAAAAGAGATAATGTCAAGGTAATAGGGCACCAACCCCTGTTAAAAAGTTAGTGCCGTAACTGGATTAACCTCTTGGAGAATTTGTACCGTTAGATACGCTTTAAGCTCGAAAGAGTTAAAGTGAAATAATCCTTGATGGTCGAAAGACGCCTGGATTTACCATAAAATACAATTCTCTATAAGCACATGCATGTCTGAATTCTGCATAACTCATAGCCAATAGATACGTATAACTCATAAGGTGGACATAACCCCAACTTCCAATTCTCATTGATTAAAAATCTTACTAAACATTCTTTTTTTTTACTTTGCTATTTTCCGTTTTTACTTTGTTATTTTGTTACATTATTGCACGCTACAAAATCCCCCCTTTTTACGAAACTTTCACCAAAAGTCTAATAATCGTTGCTTACTTAGTGACCAAGTATTCTCTGTGAGATTCGACAGCCAACCCAGTTGGGTTCTATATTTGACAACGACCGCTTACACTCTTACGAGAGCTGTAGTTTGAGCGTTATCAAATTTTGGCCCCAGACATAGAGGAGGAGTCCGACTAACCAGGTTCTTCTTATTTATTATCCACTGAGGGCAGTGTGTCCCGTCTAAGTGTGGGGTGCTGGTATTCGTATGCTATACTTCTTTGTCTGCATTTTCTTATTTATGTTTGTTTGTTTTGTTTTAGTAGTTAATTTTTTGTTTACATTGCATGAAATTGTTCTGAGGGGCAGCATGGTATTATAACAAGAGTTTGTGCTAAAATCATTACTATTGAGATGTTTAGGCTCTAATTGTGACTCACTATGTGATAATTGTGTGGTTCAGTTCCTTCATCTGTTGGGTCAAGAGTCTATACTACTCCCAATAAAGTCGACCATGTGCCTTGTGTGTGCGAGGATATAGTATATTCTGTGTTTGTGACTGATGCTAGAACTTGCCTGGTGTGTGTGTGAAGCGAAATAAAGAGTGTGAGTTTAGGAGATGATTTAGGCATTTCTTTGGCAACCTGTAATTGTTTACCTTCGCTTTACTTACTCGTGGACATTATCCTAGTCAACCCCTTTGAGCCTTTAGCCTAATTTCTTTGACAGCTTCATATGTAAGCCTAATCCATTTTTTTCAAGACCATAATTTGATCCAAATTCCTAAGTGCTTTAAAGTGTAAAGTCATGTGACAAAATGAGAGGAAATTGGATGAGTGTGATGCCTTAGAGTTTATTGGTGCTTGAATTTATTATGAAAAAGAGGGACTATCATAAGAGGTGTGCTATACAGAAAATAAAAAAGAAAAAGAAATAGAAAAATAAAAAGATAAATTGTGTTTATGATTGAATAAAAAGATAGTTATCTTTGAATGGCAAAATAGGTGAAAAGGGGTGAGAGATGGAAGAAAGGTAGCAAGGTTGATTAAAAGAGAGTGTTAATGGCATAATGTGATGGATTAAAGCGCTTAGGAACATAGTCACTATTTCTGGCCAAAATACTCCTACCCGTCCCTTAGCCTACAATACAACCTGTAAAGACCTATTTGATCCTAAGCTTAGCATTCTGATATTAGTAGAGCATTACACTAAGGGCAAGCCTATGGTCATCAGTTGCAACATATGAATTCTTTGTGAGAGTGAGAGCAAGGATAATCTTATACCCATGTTCGAAATATATACAATACTTGTGAGTGATTATGGGTGATACCTTATGTGAGACACACATGGTTGATGGGTTTTGGGTAGTTGTGTATGATTCTTTGTGCCTTAACTTTTGGATACTAATTAACCATCATCACGAGTCTATGTTGGAGTTTGAATTGTTTCTAGTAGTGATCAGAAAACTACTCTTTGTAATAAGTGTCGTGCCTGTCTTGATGAATATTTTGTGTTGTTACTGTGAAACCCTAAGTAGATGTTTATATGGACATGATATTTTGTTCGAGGATGAACAAAGCTTTAAGTGTGGGGTGTTGATGATAGGCGTATTTACACGCCTAAAGTACTATAATGTACCCATATTTTAGCTAAGTTTTGAGGACAAAATATGTAATTCATGCACTTTTAGTCTTTTTTCCTGAAAGTGAGCTAACAAACGTGATTAGCAAGTTTTCAGGTATAAATGATGAAGATTTCAGCATTTTATGGATAACTTGACGCCAAAGGAAGCTTCACGAAAGAAGGAAAGCAGCGTTTGGACGCCTATGGACTGAAAGTAACGCAGGGAAAATTTGTCGCGGGCAAAAACAGCATTTCCAAAGACTTGGGGATCAACAGTAACTTAGTAGGATTAGGATAAGGATGCAGTATCCTAGTAGGATTAGGATAAGTACGCAGTATCCTAGTAGGATTAGGATAAGTACGCAGTAGCCTAGTAGGAATAGGATATGGGTGTTATAAATACCCTATTTTGCTGGAGATTTTTATTATTCCCATCCATCCACCATCCATCCATCCATCAAAACAATTTTCCACCACCCTCATCCCTATTCGATACTTTTCCTTTTTCTTCATAAATTTGTTGTTGACATTATTATTCATCTATTCTATTTTTAATTTTCACGACAAGAGAAAAGCTATTTTGCAAGGAATTCACGCCACAAGTGCTACAAAACATACTTCACGCAAGATCTTTATTTTGGTGTGATTATAATGTCTATTGTGATTTTCGTTGCACTCATGAGTAGCTAAACTTCTCTGTTGGGGTTATGGAAGCCTTATGAGATACTATCTATTGCTATGAGTTTGTGAATTCTTGACACGTATGCTGCTTATATCATTACTCTCTTCATCTTAATATAAATTCTTGTGGTTGCAAACATATAGAATACGCCAGTATAGCATTAACTTGTTCGAAAGAAAAATTATATGTCTGGAAAAGAGATAATGTCAAGGTAATAGGGCACCAACCCCTGTTAAAAAGTTAGTGCCGTAACTGGATTAACCTCTTGGAGAATTTGTACCGTTAGATACGCTTTAAGCTCGAAAGAGTTAAAGTGAAATAATCCTTGATGGTCGAAAGACGCCTGGATTTACCATAAAATACAATTCTCTATAAGCACATGCATGTCTGAATTCTGCATAACTCATAGCCAATAGATACGTATAACTCATAAGGTGGACATAACCCCAACTTCCAATTCTCATTGATTAAAAATCTTACTAAACATTCTTTTTTTTTACTTTGCTATTTTCCGTTTTTACTTTGTTATTTTGTTACATTATTGCACGCTACAAAATCCCCCCTTTTTACGAAACTTTCACCAAAAGTCTAATAATCGTTGCTTACTTAGTGACCAAGTATTCTCTGTGAGATTCGACAGCCAACCCAGTTGGGTTCTATATTTGACAACGACCGCTTACACTCTTACGAGAGCTGTAGTTTGAGCGTTATCAAATTTTGGCCCCAGACATAGAGGAGGAGTCCGACTAACCAGGTTCTTCTTATTTATTATCCACTGAGGGCAGTGTGTCCCGTCTAAGTGTGGGGTGCTGGTATTCGTATGCTATACTTCTTTGTCTGCATTTTCTTATTTATGTTTGTTTGTTTTGTTTTAGTAGTTAATTTTTTGTTTACATTGCATGAAATTGTTCTGAGGGGCAGCATGGTATTATAACAAGAGTTTGTGCTAAAATCATTACTATTGAGATGTTTAGGCTCTAATTGTGACTCACTATGTGATAATTGTGTGGTTCAGTTCCTTCATCTGTTGGGTCAAGAGTCTATACTACTCCCAATAAAGTCGACCATGTGCCTTGTGTGTGCGAGGATATAGTATATTCTGTGTTTGTGACTGATGCTAGAACTTGCCTGGTGTGTGTGTGAAGCGAAATAAAGAGTGTGAGTTTAGGAGATGATTTAGGCATTTCTTTGGCAACCTGTAATTGTTTACCTTCGCTTTACTTACTCGTGGACATTATCCTAGTCAACCCCTTTGAGCCTTTAGCCTAATTTCTTTGACAGCTTCATATGTAAGCCTAATCCATTTTTTTCAAGACCATAATTTGATCCAAATTCCTAAGTGCTTTAAAGTGTAAAGTCATGTGACAAAATGAGAGGAAATTGGATGAGTGTGATGCCTTAGAGTTTATTGGTGCTTGAATTTATTATGAAAAAGAGGGACTATCATAAGAGGTGTGCTATACAAAAAAAAAAGAAAAAGAAATAGAAAAATAAAAAGATAAATTGTGTTTATTATTGAATAAAAAGATAGTTATCTTTGATTGGCAAAATAGGTGAAAAGGGGTGAGAGATGGAAGAAAGGTAGCAAGGTTGATTAAAAGAGAGTGTTAATGGCATAATGTGATGGATTAAAGCGCTTAGGAACATAGTCACTATTTCTGGCCAAAATACTCCTACCCGTCCCTTAGCCTACATTACAACCTGTAAAGACCTATTTGATCCTAAGCTTAGCATTCTGATATTAGTAGAGCATTACACTAAGGGCAAGCCTATGGTCATCAGTTGCAACATATGAATTCTTTGTGAGAGTGAGAGCAAGAATAATCTTATACCCATGTTCGAAATATATACAATACTTGTGAGTGATTATGGGTGATACCTTATGTGAGACACATATGGTTGATGAGTTTTGGGTAGTTGTGTATGATTATTTGTGCCTTAACTTTTGGATACGAATTAACCATCATCACGAGTCTATGTTGGAGGTTGAATTGTTTCTAGTAGTGATCAGAAAACTACTCTTTGTAATAAGTGCCGTGCCTGTCTTGATGAATATTTTGTGTTGTTACTGTGAAACCCTAAGTAGATGTTTATATGGACATGATATTTTGTTCGAGGACGAACAAAGCTTTAAGTGTGGGGTGTTGATGATAGGCGTATTTACACGCCTAAAGTACTATAATGTACCCATATTTTAGCTAAGTTTTGAGGAGAAAATATATAATTCATGCACTTTTAGTCCTTTTTCCTGAAAGTGAGCTAACAAACGTGATTAGCAAGTTTTCAGGTATAAATGATGAAGATTTCAGCATTTTATGGATAACTTGACGCAAAAGGAAGCTTCACGAAAGAAGGAAAGCAGCGTTTGGACGCCTATGGACTGAAAGTAATGCAGGGAAAACTTGTCCCGGGCAAAAACAGCATTTCCAAAGACTTGGGGATCAACAGTAACTTAGTAGGATTAGGATAAGGAAGCAGTATCCTAGTAGGATTAGGATAAGTACGCAGTATCCTAGTAGGATTAGGATAAGTACGCAGTAGCCTAGTAGGAATAGGATATGGGTGTTATAAATACCCTATTTTGCTGGAGATTTTTATTATTCCCATCCATCCACCATCCATCCATCCATCAAAACAATTTTCCACCACCCTCATCCCTATTCGATACTTTTCCTTTTTCTTCATAAATTTTGTTGACATTATTATTCATCTATTCTATTTTTAATTTTCACGACAAGAGAAAAGCTATTTTGCAAGGAATTCACGCCACAAGTGCTTCCAAACATACTTCACGCAAGATCTTTATTTTGGTGTGATTATAATGTCTATTGTGATTTCCGTTGCACTCATGAGTAGCTAAACTTCTCTGTTGGGGTTATGGAAGCCTTATGAGATACTATTTATTGCTATGAGTTTGTGAACTCTTGACAAGTATGCTGCTTATATCATTACTCTCTTCATCTTAATATAAATTCTTGTGGTTGCAAACATATAGAATACGCCAGTATAGCATTAACTTGTTTGAAAGAAAAGTTATATGTCTGGAAAAGAGGTAATGTCAAGGTAATAGGGCACCAACCCCTGTTAAAAAGTTAGTGTCGTAACTGGATTAACCTCTTGGAGAATTTGTACCGTTAGATACGCTTTAAGCTCGAAAGAGTTAAAGTGAAATAATCCTTGATGGTCGAAAGACACCTGGATTTACCATAGAATACAATTCTCTATAAGCACATGCATGTCTGAATTCTGCATAACTCATAGCCAATAGATACGTATAACTCATAAGGTGGATATAACCCCAACTTCCAATTCTCATTGATTAAAAATCTTACTAAACATTCTTTTTTTTTACTTTGCTATTTTCCGTTTTTACTTTGTTATTTTGTTACATTATTGCACACTACAAAATCCCCCCTTTTTACGAAACTTTCACCAAAAGTCTAATAATCGTTGCTTACTTAGTGACCAAGTATTCTCTGTGGGATTCGACACCCAACCCAGTTGGGTTCTATATTTGACAACGACCGCTTACACTCTTACGAGAGCTGTAGTTTGAGCGTTATCAGGAGTTATTCAACAATAAATTTTAATAGGTATTTTCTCAATTCAAATTTTGTTTAAAAATTCTTGAAAGACGATTTTTTTGAAAAATCAAAATTGTGTATTTGCTCTTATATTTGTGTATTTGTTATTTTCGACTAAATTATATAAATTTTAATATGTTTTGATTCATTATTTTTTGTTAATGTATACACGATCTATACTGCAATTTCAATTTATGATCTAACACATGAATTTTTATAATTTTTGAAAGCTATAATTGTTAGTTTATTTTGAATTCATAGTTACTGATAATTTGCATACTGTATTTATTTACATAATTTTTTTAAAAAAATATGGGGTAATTACCAATTGTTCTGAAGCATTCAGGCGTATGAAACTGTTATAATGAGTATGAATAGTACGAGTTGGACTCAATTGCAATTGAAGAAACAGAAAAATACGATGGTTTGATTCAATTGCTTGGTAAGCAACTTTGTATTGAGTTGAATTTAAAAACATTGAAAATTGAATATAAAGTTGAATTTAGCAGTAAAAGAATGTAGACACATAATGACATGAGGTTGGTAGTTTATGTAATAGTACGGAAAGAAGAATAAGGATTCGAAAACTATCCATTATGTGTTTTTGTATATGATAAAATCATGAAAAACAAGAGTGCTTGCTCAAATGTTGAATGCAACATTTCTGTTGTTGATGAGAAAAAAAGGGAATTCTAGAGATGACGATGCATTGATTGAAGTTGTTGATATAAATGTACATGATGGGACAGTTATTTCTGATTCAAATCATAATGAAGTTCTCGTTGGTCAAGTTTTTAAGGATAAAACCACTTAAAAGTCGGTGATGAGGCTTTATGCGTTCAGAAATAGATTCCAATTCAATATGATACAATCAAATGCAATCGGGCAAGTGTATTTATCGTATTAAAGCATTTGTGTTTTTATTCTGTATATGGTTTTATCTTATGATAAAAATATATTTATGTATTTATGTAAATGTAATATGGATAAGTTTATTAAGTTTATTCATATTATTGTCTAACTAGATACATACAGTTGTTATTATATGTTTCTATTCATACAAAATTTGGTAAACAGAATTGTATACGTTAGCAAATCATTTTTGAAGTTTTTTAAAATACAGATTTTTTTTTGTATAAATTACTAATAGATAACTTTTACATCGCATGTATAATTTGGTGTGTAAATCGAAGGAATGTGGTTGGTTGCTAATGACATCCAGTAATAAAAGACTGACTTCTTTAAGATTCGCCGATTTTGTCAGGAACATACTTGTCCTTTAAAGGATCGGGTGTACGAGCAAAAAACATGTTAGTAGTGCATTGATTGGTGGCATTGTGAAGCAGAATTTATCCAACCATAAAAGAGTGTATACGGCGAAAAACATACAGGATTTTGTTATGACTTGTGACTGATTGTAGTTCGAATAATGATCAATAACATGACGCATTTTGTTATATACTTTGTTTGCATATTAAATTGAAACTGTTGGTTTTCACGCTATATACTTTGTTATATACTTTGTTTTCATGTTATATATTGACTGTAAGTTTGCATATATATTTCACTTTACATTCTAACAGTATCAATTTGCAGCCTAATGTAATAATTTGTTGGTTCTAACTATCCTGATGTTTAACATATTATATGCATATGTATTTTTATTTACTTAAAATGTATATATACATATATTCATACCTATACAATTTTCAGATTATATATGTTTCAAATTAAATTATATAAAACGTAATTGTTTAATAATATGAGTAATATATTTATATGAATATATGTATTTTCGGTTAAATTAACGTATACCAAAAAATGTCAGTTGATATGTATGTATGTATGTATGTATATATGTAGGAATGTCAGTTGATATGTATATATGTATATAAATATATTTATATAACTGTATACATTTTAATTTGTTTATGTTTAACTTTTATTTGAATAACTCCAAATGTATAAATAAAATATTAGTAATGCAGTTGTTAACCATATATGCGGTTTAATGTAATAAGCAGTTGGTTTTAACGCTCATTTAATCTATCATATATATATATATATATATATATATATATATATATATATATATATATGTATATGTATGTATGTCTATTTATGTATGTATACCATATTCTACAAGATAGTATATGTGTCAAAATAAATGTCAGTCACAACTTAAGAGATTGAATTTGTGCATTTAAAAATATGATATTAACCTATAGATAACAATTGAAAAGATTGGTAATATACCATCATGATTTGTTTTATTAATCTATAGATATACAAAGTTTTATATAAATTTTTTTTTTTAATAAATGTATAGTTATAAACAAACACTAATTAGTCAATAGAGATTTCAATTGCTAAAACGGCAAAGACTATTGTAAATATGTATTACATGGCTTATCTATGAGATATATTCAATTACTTAATACATACACATTATTATGTGTACTATTAGTATTCTTTAGACAACACACTTATAACAAAAATTAATTTAGCATTAAAAAAATATGTCGCTGGACAATTTCCAACAAAATGGAATATCATATTTGATATTAGAATTAAACAAAAAAGAATTGAAGATCAGTTTATATTTTCAACTAAAATCAATAAAATGGAGGAACGTATGTACTGTCTAAGGGATAATTATCATGTCACTACTCTCACACTCAAATTGAGGCCTCACTGACTTATCCGGACTCTCATCATCACTAACTGCATCAATCTCATTCTGCTGAGTCTCATGCTTCCATAGAAGAGCACCATAACGGGTACAAAAAACTTCTGCATTAAAATATTCAGGTGGTATACCTTTTCCATGGCTAAGACACTCTGCATATGCAAGAATGAAGACTCCACATAACACGCAACATGTGGGGACTTCTTAGGAAGATCTATGATGACAAAACTACTATCCCGTTGAACTAAAAAAAACACAAATGATCAACCAAAAAAATACAAATGATCTAGAAAAAATTATAAAATGTATATAAACTAGTTTTCAACTCAAGGGACATAGCGCACCTAAATAATTGGGACTGAACTCATGATTCCGGTATAGTGGCGTATTGACCAAAGCATGTTCCCATAAATCTTCTAAGCTGAACACCGAATAGCTTTTGTTTTAAAGTATCAAATGTCTTCATCTCCACATAACACGAAACATGCGAGGACTTCTTAGGAAGATCTGTGATGACAAAACTACTATTTTGTTTAACCAAAAAAACACAAATGATCAACCACAAAAATACAAATGATCAAAAAAAATTATCAAATGTATATAAAGCCTCATCCATAAACTAATTGTATACAACTACATATCATAAAACAAATACTAACCGAATTGAATATATGTATAACTTTACGTATATATATATATATGTATATATATGTATATTCTTACATACATAATTATATTTACATAAGTATAATTGTATGTATGATGTTGATATATGTATATATCTTTACACCGAATACAATCGCACAAATACAAAACCTTAATATTATGAGATTTTACACAACTAAACTACAAAAATGTCCAATTGATAAATATACAAAAATACCTTATGTTGAATCTCAACATCGTTACTCTCCGCTTTGGATTGATAAAGCTTGAAACATTTTGCTCTTTCATTATTGCTAGAATTTGCCATTTCTTTCTTTTTTTTTTTTTTATCTACTTGTACTGACCATTGATATTTTTAAAGCATTGATTAAATTATTTTTTGATTGACAATCTATCATGCTATTTTGAATTTTAACATAGTCATTGCCACTTTTTCTTCGAGTCTCTGCTCTCAACTTGTCTTCTTCCAATTTCGCTATAAAATCTGCATTATCGTTGTCTAATTGAGAAACTCCCAAATCAAACGATGGAGTACCACAATTAGTCTTATCTACATGTTCAATACCTCTTGTTACTCTTCTAAAAGGGGTTTTCCCATCCAATTTGAAAAACTAGAAATTGATTACTTGCACACCTAATTGACACTGCATATATATGAAAAATTGAATAAAATTAGTGGGTAATGTAGAGAATAACTTAAAAAAAAAAAAAAAAAAGAAGAACAAACATATATATCCATAAAGATATAAAATTTAGTGTCAAAATCTTTAAATCAAATCTATGCAAGTTTATAAGGATTAAAAAAGCTTCAACGTAATCTTCAATGGACAAAAATTAGTTAATCTGTAGGTGAAGAACATAATATTTGAGAAATTTTGGGAGAAAAAATAGGAAGAAATTTATTCTATGATATTTCAATTGAAAGGAGTTTGAGATTAGCACAATATCTTTAGCATAAAAACCTATTGCCGCCTAAAAAGTCCAATCAGAGCAAAGAAGTAACCTATTGCCGCATATTACTCCAATCAGGTAAGAGTGAGAATAAAATATTAATTATGAGAGAGAAAATTTAATTTGTCTTTGTTATATACATTAGAAATTATACTTGTATAAATGGGCCCACATAAAATCAAATTTTAACTAACAATTACCTATGAATTGTAATTATTTAAAACATTACCCATACCATGTAATTATAAAAGATTTTTACCTATAAACTATAATTTTTCCTTTTCCTTTTATTATTCTCAATCCCAAAGACCATTTTATCTTGAGGCCCAGATCCAGCACAAGTGTCAAGCGATATGGAATCCAGTCAAATTACAGACCAACTAGACAAGGACATGCGTTTAAATGACGTGACGAATCAAGCCAAGTTCAACAGGTAATGAAACATCGTCAAGTCTCTCAAATGACATTTTTTTGATTAATCACAGGCAACCTTAACACACAATATTTGTGATAAGCTTGATGATTTGATGAATCAATCGAAATGGGGCAGAAGAAGATATTTACTCTTGGACTGCCTACCCCCTTCAACTATAAATAGGAGGGTTATATAATTTTCTAGAGATTCAAAAAGTATTGGAGAAAGCCACAAAATCGCCTGCATGGTTCTTCAAAGAAGTGGTCAACGAAGTTCTTCCCAGAGATCAATCCAAAACGGTAAAGTGTTGCCCGACGTTTTTAGAGATCAAACACATCTCAAGGAGGTCTAAATCATTCTACATTCGAGAAACACACTACTAAGGGCCCAACGTTTTCGGAGATCAAACACATCTCAAGGAATTCTAAATCACCCTACATTCAAAAACACGCTACTAACGGCCTTTAAATTACGGAAAAGTTTAGGAGAGAAGAATCAAGAGAACAACAAAATATATAAAAACACGCTACTAACGGCCCAACATAAAAATTGTGCTCTATTCATTATATAAAAAATATTGGACAGAATATAAACTTAGTGCATTATATAAAATAAATCAGACAAAGCACAAATTTAATATTAAATAAAATAAATGGATAGTAAACAAATTTAAGATACTATATGAAAAAATAGATAGTACATAAGTTTAGTACACTATTGAGTTTAGGTGCACTATATAGTTTAGGTGTACGCGTCTCGCATGTACCTCACTTTATTAAGTTCAAACGTTACACTAAATAAGATATTTGTTTAAATAATAAAGATGAATTTCAAACGTTACACTAAATAAGATATTTGTTTAAATAATAAAGATGAATACAATAATTAAATTCAACATCTTTTGGAGAATTTATTTAATTAAAGCTAACTTTTACCAAAAAACAATTTCAAAGTCGATCGACATTCATCTACCACCTGTAAACTGCAACAAAATAATACGGTGATAGAGACATCAAAACAATGTAATTAAATCTAATCTTTACATAAAAATTTCCCCAAAGTCGTTAGACACTCATCTACCACCTGTAAACTATAACAAAATAATACGACAATAGAGATATCAAAATAATACAACTAAACTTTACCTTTACACCAAAAAAAATTCTCAAAACAGAGATATAAAAACAATCCAATTAAGCCTAACCTTAACCTAAAAAAATTCCTCAAAGTCGATCAACATTCATCTACCACCTGTAAATTCATTTACGACCTGTAAACTACAACAAAATAATACAATAGTGATCACAAAGCTTCAGTTTTAATGAAAATAATTCTTTTCTGAGCGAAAATTTTGACACTAAAGAATGACCTGAATGAAAACAAAGAAGATATATATATACACATACGTTGAATTATATTATGTTAGACAAAAATAGTAAAGAAGTTCAGGGTTAGAAAATTAAGCATCCATCAATCTAGACATTCAACCGAATCAAGTTAGATGAGTATCAATCATATTTTCCCAATAAGTAAATCAGTTTCTTCTCTATTTTAACGTGCATCTCAATATTTATAAAAGTATTTTCTTAATAGAGTATTATTTTAGGAATATTTTTCTATCCTATTTTAGGAGTATTTTTCTAATTGATTAGTACAAAGAAAAATATTAATTGATTCTCCTTTTATATATTTTAGAAATCTAGTTAATATAAAAAAAATAATTAAATAAATTTTTTAAAAAAAAATTAGTGAAAAGACAGTTTTGTATAAAGGTTTATATAAGCCTAATTGAGAAAGCAAAATTAGGTTTAGGCGGTGGATTCAATATGCTTGGCCAAATGAGAAATGGAGTTAGGGTGGCACAACGGTACGGCGTCTATGTCATAGTGTTGTTTTTCCGAAGAAAAAGTGGGAAACAGATACTATGTCTCTAGACGAAGTGCTCAACGATGCTTATGCAACTGGATGGGAGGAGAAAGGGAAACAGATGGACGAAGCAACATCCAAGGAAAGGATATAGTAATGCCAAATTACAATTTGTTACGTAATGATGTGGAGAAGCTGAACAAGGCAATGAAATCTCTGAATGGTTATGGTCATAGTGTTGTTGTGGAAATGAAATCTGAAAGTGGCAAAATCGATGATAATCAGGAGGAAAAGTTGGAATCAGATAATATGTGGCCGATTTGTTACATCCCCGCGTGCAGCTCCTAAGCGTACTCTACAACGTATTCCGCCCATATGTGATTGTGAAAATGATTTCTGTAAGAAGATGAATGAAATGAGAGAGGCGGCGAGGGCGAAGTTGCAGCTGATGCTTGATTTACTTGTTGAAATAAAAGGCTTCTGTGCAAGGAATCCTTTCTAGCATAAATAATGTTACAGTTATGGACAATCAAGTATTATGAGTGGTAGGTGTGTAACATTGTTCATGTTGTTAGTGTGTTTTATTTATGAATTTGATCTATTATGGTTTAAAAAAAAAAATTGTATAAAGAAACTATCTTTTAATAAAGGGCAAAAATTTCAAATTACTTGAAAAGGCTTTCTCACTTTAACGCGCATCTCAATATTTATAGAGTCCTATTTTAGAAGTATTTCTATCCCATTTTAGGAGTATTTTTCTAATTAATCAGTACAAAGAAAAATATTAATTGACTCTCCTTTCATATATTTCAAGAGTCTCATATATTTTAGGAGTCTCCTTAATATAATAAAATAATTAAAGAATTAATTAAAGAATAAATAAAAAGACAGTTTTGTCTAAAGGAGAGTCTTTTAATGAAGAACAAAAAGTTCAAATCACTTTTTTAAGAGCCTTCACACTTTTAATATATTATTATACTAGTTTAGGTGTGTATCTCACTTTAGTGAGTTTAATTTTATAAATAATTAGAGATAAAAAGCATGATTGTTATCACATAATTATTAATGATATGATTATTCATGCTAATAGTAATAAAAATAAGCAGAAAATGTTAAGCTTAGCTATCTAACAAACTTGCTATCCTAAATTGAGTCTTTCATAATCTCCTATCAAAGTTCATGTTTTTGATAAGATGAAATTGTGTGATATCCATTCCATACAACATAATCAATCTAATCACCATTTTATTCAATGTATAAATAATCTTTAAAATTATTAACTAAAAGAAATAAAGAAAGACAAAGATGGTGATAATAATTAATGCAAGAAAACAACTTGAATTAGAAAGCGAATAAGAATAAAAATAGAAGTGGTAGAAGAAGAAGAAAATTAAAGTAGATGAAGCGTTCAGTAAAGCTTGATCCAAAATATTAAATATAATTGTGAAAGTCCGTTGCAGTGGTTATATGAAATTGGTACATTAAGCAAGTGAAGAGTTACCTTATTTTGCATTCGAACAAATGATTAAGAAAATTAATACTATTCCAGGAATAAATATAAACTTCATTAAGAATGAATGTTGTGTGACTAAAAGTATGACCAACATATGCTTTTAGACTCGCAATAAAAGGTACGACATTATAAAAAACATGATTCATAAATCAAAAGGAATTTAATCTTCTATCCTAATGCATGACCTCCATATGCCCTCATATCTAATGCACATGTATAAAAAAAAAAAGCACAAAGTTTTGAAAATAAATATACCACGAATGTGCAAAATATTAGAATTAAACTGCGCATAAAAGCTACGACATTATGAAAAACTTAATACATAAATTAAAAATAATTTAACCTTTTATCTTAATTTTTGGTTTCTATACCCCATCTAATGCACCTATATGTATAAAAAAAATCACAAATCCTATCTCAAATATCATGAAACTAGGGGGTTTGGGCCACAAGTGACAAAAGAATTTTAAAATGAGGTGTAGGTGACACAAGTCTTAATTATTAGTTAGAGGTGACAATTACTTTATTATGGATTAAGAAAGTTGGGGAAGTTTGAAAATAATCCACAAGTTTTTAAATTTTCACTTTGATCCCAATGTATACCTAAAATAACGGGAAACAGAGGAAAAAAAAGGTGTCTTTCTCTCTCTTCTCATCCATTGTTATTTTCTCTCTCTTAGCAATTTTTATTGTTAATTATTTCTGTTTCTGCTGCTTTATCATCATCTTCTGCTTCATTATTATCATCTTCTACTTCATTATCATCTTCATCTTCTTCTTGTCGACCATTTGTTGTTGTTGTTGTTGGTACAACGCTACTGCTGCGATCTGACCAATTTCTTAGGTCAAATTTTGTTTACTACGTCACTTTCCACTTTGGCATTACTTCATAGGTGACTTTGGTAAGTAAAATTATGATTTTTATTCGTATTTGTCACCTGGGTACACTTCTATTTTTTCAACTATGGATAGAACCCCGATTATGAATCCAGCATAAGTGCCCACAATTTAAACAGATCAATCATCTGGTGCATCAGATGAGTAATCTGTTGCATCAGAAGATTTATCTGTTGCATCAGACTGTTTATTTGTTGCATCAAACATATTATCTGTTGTATCAGGATGTTAATCTGTTGCACCAGACTAATTATCTGTTGCATCAGAATGTTTATTCGTTACAACGAATGATTAGTCTGTTTGAAACAATACAAATCAACCCCTGCCACAAACCCAACAGATAACCAATATGTTTTCAACATTTGCTATTGCTACTGGATTCAAAATTATTCCTTACGTCCAATTACCCATTTCAAATTTCCTAATTCGATTTCTCATTTTACTTGTCTTTTTTATTAATCAAGAAAAGATTAAAAAAAAATCCATGTTTTACCCTTTGCATTAATAACTTTTTCTTCAAATTAAGATGGAAACATCATTTAATAGGGGGACTATACGCCGACCGACGTTAAAAGCTTTCTTCTCTTATAAAATTTCGATTGAATAGCAAACAATGGTTATTTCAAACACGTCTAATGTCCCACCAACTGATCAGTGGGTTATGGTAAACTAGACATGTTATTAATTATTTTTCTTAATCAATGTCGCATCTCAATTTGAGACGGGTAATTTGAGACGGAGGGAGTATGAATTAAAACATCAGAGCCAAGCAAAGCAACAAACTAGTCATCTATTGAAATAGACTATTTATCTGTTGCATCAACTTCTTATCTGTTGCAACATGAGTAATCTGTTTTGAACAACACATCAACCCCTGCCACAAACCTAACAGATAAATCTTGCTATTGCTACTGCATTCTAAATTATTTCTTTTTACGTCGAATCGTCGACATGTTCGTTGAGAAGATAATAGACAGAATGAAAATTAAATATGAATTAAAACGTCAAAGATCAAACATAATGTATTTATTAAATAAAAACAAATAAAAATACATATAATAGACTAAAAAAATAATAGTCTAATTATTATTATTACTATCAACATCATCATTGCCAGTCGGCCAATCTTCAACCGGAAGTAGCAAGGCCCTCCTCAGCCTGTGTATCTCGCGGAGCATTCTTGATCTAACTCCTCCCAATTCCCATTGCAGATCATGAACTTGATTGCGAAGTTCATTCACGGCGTCTTGCAGAAAAGCAACGTCCCACACTGGGTCAGCCATAATCTTATCTTCTAGAGTGTAATATGAAAGACGAGATGCAGTAAATAAATAGAGTGTATTTGAATGAACGATTGAGTAAGTAGGGACCTATTTATAGAGGATTGAATTTGAATGAGAGGCAAAAAGGCGCGACTATTCACCTCCAGACATTAATTACATTTTTGATTAAATTAAAAAAATAAATATTGTGATATAAGTCATGACTTTTCAGATTATTATTATTATTAATTAGTTCTTTCGAAGAACCATTTTTATTTAGATTTGGCAACAGATTTTATATCTGTTGCATCAGATAACACATCTGTGACAACAGATATATTATCTGTTGCAACAAATTTAAAATATGTTACATCAGATAACATATCTGTTGCAACATATAATCTAACTATTCACCTCCATTTATTAATTATATTTTTTATCAATGTGAAATGTAATGAATTAATTAAATTAAGAAATATTGTGATAAGTCATGACTTTTCAGATTATTATTATTAATTAGTTCTTTTCAAGAACCGCCTTTATTGAGTTGTGACTCGATATAGATTGCATCAGATAAATCATCTGTGACAATAGATATATCATCTGTTGCAACCATAGTGAACTGTTGCATCAGATAATTTAATTGTTGCAACATATAATCTACCTTTTTAAAAAAAAAAAAATAACTATCATCATATCATTAATCCAAATTTGCTTACTTTTTTATTTTATAAATAAAAAAATACCTTTTCAAATTCCTTAATAAAATAATAACCATTTTATTATATAATAAATAATTTAAAAAATAAATTCAAAAATAAAAATGGTGAAAAGTCACGATCAGTTATTAAAATTGTGGTTATAAATTGTGTTTATCATTTATTTCCTTATTATTTATTTACGAAACATTTTTCATATTGAATAATCGGAACGAAAAGTCATGTCTTTTTCTTTTCATTCTCTCAATAACAATAACCCTTTTTTATTAATAATCGTTAGATACAACATATGATCGATCTATCATAGCAGATTAACCTCTAACTGTTGACACAAATTGCTGCTCAATCCCTACCACAACCGTCGACATATTGAGAACAAAGAATAAACAGAATAATTATTATTAAATACTAAATAAGAATTAAAAATTTAAAGTCGCAACAAAATAAAATGAATGTTCATAGATTTTTGAATCCCTTGGGTAGATTTGATATACAAAAGGAGGAAAATAATCGCTAAAATAAAAAATATTACCTAATTATTATTACTACTATTATTATTATTGTCAATCAACCATTTTTCATCCGGCAACCTTGCTCCGAAGTCAGCCAAATCTCTCTGGAGTTCATCAAACTGCCTTTGAAGTTTACGCAAGGACTCGATATGAATATTCTTGTATGAATTTGGATCATCCATATTTGTAAGGAGGGACCTATTTATAAATTATTGTATCTCGGAAAAAAAAGAAAATTGCTTTAAAATAAATCTAACAGATGGGTAATCTGTTGTAAAATATATTCTTTCTGTTAGATAACTTACAACATACTGGCAATCTTTTGCAATAGATGTATATATCTGTTTGATTTCTATAACAGGTTGATCAACTGTCGTAACAGATGTCTCCAATTGTTTGACAATATAAACAGATGTGTCATCTATTGCAAGAAGCTAGTCATCTGTTTATTCAATTTACTGATAAGGTTACTGGGACAACACATATAAAATACAATATTTTTGTGAATGCAGTTTTTAACCGATTAGGCATTGATCATCCAAACAAGATCCTGCATTGTACAGTTAAGTTTGATGAGTTTGAAATTGATATGGCTGAGGACCTCATAAAGATGGTGAAGATACCCTGTTACGAATTACTGACGGTTGGTGCTCGTGTTTATGCGTGTCAAGTTTTGAGAAGGGATCAATATTTGTCGTTACTGCAGAGAACCAATAGCAATTGGACTTAACTTTAAGTGTGCATTGGACCCTTAGAGGGCCCTCGAAGCCTCTCACTGCATCAAACAAGAATGGAAAACCAATATTGTTATTGCCCTGGCCAAAATTTATATGGTTGGGTTGCTCGCTTGGGGTGATGATTATATGCCAGAAGGTGCGGTAGGAGAATGCTTTCGAGGGAAAATGGGTGGTTGATGTAAGACTATATCATCTGAGCGCTAATTAAAGAAGAGACATAGGGTAGAAAGTAACTTCTAACAAATCTAGCCGATGGAATTATCTTAACAGATGCAAAATCTGAATCAAGTGCAAATATGAAAGTGTATACGGTAATGTAATTTCATCTGTTGTGTCTCTTAAAGAAAAACAATGCATTTGAACACTTTGCTAGGGAGCTGCGTGGTCGGGATTATCAGCTAGGTAGAAAATAGGAGAAGACCAACAAAGCAGCCTCACGGGCATCGAGGGTAGAAATGATGTTCAGCAAGTCTAGAAAACTTATGCCAACAACAACTGTAGTTAAAATAAGGAAACTAAGCGAAGGCATCAATTTCTGACTTTTAAATTTCATCCCATGCCTTCTTGTTTGTATTTTCGATCAGGTCCACTACCGTTGACCTGATCGGAATCACAAACGAGATTGAAAGACAAGTAGAGTATAATTACTTCCTTAGCAATATGGATTAATTGATTGTGTTTTCTTACCTTAGCATGCTTTCAACATTCCTTGGAGAAGATCAGATGCTTGCTGTAGTATGTGAATCCTGATAATTTTCAAGCTTGCCTCCAGCTTGTTGATTCTGTATTCGAGCTAGTCGTTGCCGTCTTTGAAGTTGGTAAGGAGTTCCTCATCTCTTGTGAGCTTGATCAGGAACACTACCTTCAAAGTTGTGGCATTCTAGCAGCCCTTCAGAAAACTTTCTTCAGAAGCCTTAAAGGACACATGGAGGGTCGTTGTGTATGTTTTAGGTCAAAATGTGTTGATGCACGTTGAAGATGTGGTCCTAACAATTGAACAACATACTTTTATCGAGCGTTGCTCTGTGCATCTTGTTCAACCAATTTGATAAATTAATAAGCATGGAGTTATGTAGCATGTGATTTAATCCAGCTCTACCAAGCCTATCAAACATTACGTAACTCCGAGCTCATTACCCTATCAAAAAAATATGCCCGAGTTAGTGCACAAATCAAAAAAGTGTAATCTGTCAGCCTTTCTGCTGATCACTCTTCTCCAATATAGATGACAAGATATTTGCTATGCAAAAGTCTACACCATCGCCAGACATGCTTGCCTGGGAGCAATTCTTCAGAAGACATCAACAGATATCTTTAGAAGAATTGCTCCCAGACAAACATGTCTGGCGATGGTATAGACTTTTGCATAGCAGATATCTTGTCATCTATATTGGAGAAGAGCGATCAGCAGAAAGGCTGAGAGATTGAGCTCTTTTGATTTGTGCACTAACTTGGTCATATTTTTTTGATAGAGTAATGAGCTTAGAGTTACATAACGTTTGATAGGCTTGCTAGAGCCGGTTTAGATCACACGCTACGCAACTCCATTATTACTAATTTATCAAATTGGTTAAGCAAGATGCATGGAGCAATGCTCGATAAAAGTGTGTTGTTTAACTGTTGGGACCACATCTTCAACGTGCATCAACATATTTTGATCTAAAACAAACATAGAGACCCTCCATGTATCCTTTAAGGCTTCTGAAGAAAGTGTTCTGAAGGGCTTTTAGAATGCCACAACTTTGAAGGTAGTGTTCCTGTTCAAACTCACAAGAGATGAGAAACTCCTTAACAACTTTGAAAACGGCAACGATCAGCTTGAATACAAAATCAAAAAGCTGGAGGCAAGCTTGAAAATTATCGGGATTCACATACTATAGCAAACATCTGATCTTCTCCAAGGAATGTTGAAAGCATGTCAAGGAAAGAAAGAACAAACAATTATAACCATATTGCTAAGGAAGCAATGATACTCTATTTGCCTTTTAATCTCATTTGTGATTCAGATCAGGTCAACGACAGTAGACCTGATCGGAAATACAAACAAGAAAGCATGGGATGAAATTTAAAATTTAAAAATTTGCCGCTTTCGCTTAGATTCCTTATTTTAACTGCAGTTGCTGTTGGCATAAGTTTTCTAGACTTGTTGTACATTATTTCAACCCTCGATGCCTGTGAGGCTTCTTTGTTGGTCTTCTCCTATTTTATATCTAGGTGATAATCCCGACCACACAGCTCCCTAGCAAAGTGTTCAGATGCATTTTTTTCTTTAAGAGACACAACAGATAAAATTACATTACCGGATACACTTTCATATTTGCACTTGATTCAGATCTCGTATTTGTTAAGATAATTCCACTAACCAGATTCATTAGAAGTTGTATCCACCCTATGTCTCTTCTTCAATTAGCTTTCAGATGATATAGTCTTCCATTAACCACCTATTTTCCTTCAAAAGCATTCTCCTACCGCACATTCTGGCATATAATCATCACCCCGAGCGAGCAACCCAGCCATATAAATTTTGCCTAGGGCAATACTATGCTGGTTTTCCATTCTTATTAGATGCAGTGCTAAGCTTCGAAGGCCCTCTAAGGGTCCAATGCACCCTAAAAGTTAGTCCAATCGCTATTGAATCTCTATACAATGACACAAAAACTAGATCCCTTCACAATGCTTGACAAATAAACATGAGCAACAACCGACATTAAATCTTAACAGGCTATCAGAACCATATTCATGGTCCCTCAGCCTTATCAGTTCGGACCTACCAAACTTAACTATAAAATTGTAGACATCTTGTTTGAACGATCTATGACTAATCAGTAAAAACATCATTCACAAAATCAGTGCACTCTGTGTGTGTTTCCACGATAACATTATCAGTAATACATACCTCCCACATATGAAATGGTTTCATTTGCAAGCAGTTTTTTCCTCCGATCCCATCTTTACTGTAGCCTCTTACGATAGTCCATCAAAAGTTGATCAATTGTCATTTCCTTATATCTACAAAGAAGAGGAAAAAAATTGATGTCACAAAAATAATATTATCCATCTGTTGCAATAGATGTGGAGTCTATTGCAACAGATGTGGAGTCTGTTGTAACAAATGTGGAGTCTGTTGCAACAGATGTGGAGTCTGATGGAATACATCAAACCAAACTTTCTGGTGGTTTTATTTGTTCCAACAGTTTCTCCATCTGTTGCAACAGCAATAACAGCATAAACATCAACAAGAAAGAAACAACAACATTTGTTTCAACAATATCATTAACAACAAAGAAGCAACATCCTTTGTTCCAGAACCATCAACAACACCACACCACAAGTTTCAACAACGCTAACCCCACCAATAACATTAATAACTGAATTAACAATAATGAAACAAACAAAATACATACAAAAAAAATGATACTACCAACAAGGCTTTTAAACTTTTCCCAACAAAGGACTTTTTTTTCATATTGTAATAAAAATTCTCGGATCGTTTATTAAACACTTACAAGTTCCTTAAATTTTTTTTAACAAATATGATATGGGTATTAGTAATTAAATAAAAAAATAGATGTAAATAACTTGCAAAGAAGAAGACGAGAATGAAAAAGCAATAATGAACCATACCTTAATATCAAAAAGGGGATCAAAACAAAAATTTAAGTCAAGGAAAGATATAGATGAGTTTAGATCTGAAAAGATCTTTATGAGAAGAGAAGAGAAAAGAGAGAAAAAAGGTTGTGACCCTAAAGAGGATAGAGAAAAAAATGAGAGTTGAATAAAATAAACTGCAGCTGAAGAAAGAGATGAGATAATTTCTATAGATGTATTGTGTACGTAGATGTAGTGGTTTTCAATATTCATTAATTTCATTAATAATTTGAGGGGCACGAGGAAGAATAAGACTACTGACATTGAAAAGACAAGACAAGAATGCTCAATAAACTCACTTTTGAGATATCAAAGAAATATTTTTTACCGCCTTTAGTAGTAAGTACTACTTGTTGATATTATCTACTCGGACCAGAAGCTTCTTGCTTTAAAATTAAAAGAGAAAAAAAGATTTTCAAACAGATATGTCATCTGTTGCAACATATATAAATATCTGTTTAGAAATCTGAACAGCTCAGTCATCTGTTACAATAGATATAAATATCTGTTTAAAAATCCCAACAGCTCAGTCATCTGTGACAACAGATGAAAATATTCATTTGATAATTAATAAAATCAGATATGTCATCTGTTACAACAGATATAAATATCTGTTTAAAAATTTTCAATAGCTCAGTCATCTATCACAACAGATGCAAATACTTATTTGATAATTAAATCAGATATGTCATCTGTTGCAACATATATGTACCTGTTTGAAAATTTTCAATAGCTTAGTCGTTTGTTGCAATAGATTTTATTGTAATTGATTTAGGTGGAACTAGAGATGAATGAATGAGCTCGCAGGGTCATCTACAAATTCAATCGAGTCTTTATAATTGCATGGCATTGGTATTGTGTTCATCTCGACCCGAGTCATCGATCGATCACTCTGAGTTGAAATGAGTTCTCATCAACTCAATGTTAGGATAGTGATAGTACCTAAGTTGATTTAGGTGGAACTAAGGATGAATGAATGAGCTCGCAAGGTCAACTACAAATCCAATCGAGTCTTTACAATTGCATGGCATTGGTATTACGTTCATGCCAACCCGAATCGTTGATCGATCACTCTGAGTTGAAATGAGTTCTCATCATAGTGATAGTACCTAAGTTAATTTAGGTGAAACTAGGGATGAATGAATGAGCTCGTAGGGTCAACTATAAATCCAATCGAGTCTTTGCAACTGCATGGCATTGGTATTGCGTTCATCCCGATCCGAGTCGTTGATCGATCACTCTGAGTTGAAATGAGTTCTCATCAACTCAATGTTAGGATAGTGATAGTACCTAAGTTGATTTAGGTGGAACTAGGGATGAATGAATGAGCTCGCAGGGTCAACTACAAATCTAATTGAGTCTTTGCAATTGCAATTGCGTTCATCACGACCCGAGTCGTCGATCGATCACTCTGAGTTGAAATGAGTTCTCATCAACTCAATGTTAGGATAGTGATAGTACCTAAGTTTATTTAGGTGGAACTAGGGATGAATGAATGAGCTCGCAGGGTCAACTACAAAACCAATCGAGTCTTTACAATTGTATGGCGTTGGTATTGTGTTCATCCCGACCCGAGTTGTCGATCGATCACTCTGAGTTGAAATGAGTTCTGATCAACTCAATGTTTTAAAAACTATATCTTTTAAAAATTTTAAAATTAATTAAGATCAATTCGGACCAAATTAGCAATTTCAAAACTTATCACTCTTTTCCAAAATTAAAAATCAACCCATACGAATCATCCATTTGCGCGAAAAACTTTTCATTTTAAATCTTAAGTTCTCACTCTTCTCTCTCTCTCTCCCTCTCTCTCTCTATCGGTGTCCTCTCCCTCTTAATAATACAAACAACAACTACTCAACATATTGCTCAACCCTTCAAAATAGGTCAATTTTCTTCCCATTTATTACTACATATAGTTGTTTTTTTCGACTTCATTCCCGCTTGTATCCGTTGTTTTCTCTATCTTCTCATGTAACAGAGTTTGAGAAGAGTTCTACATTTGTTATTTATTCTAAAAAAATAGGGCTTTTTAGTTAATGATAAAAAAGAAGACTTTTAGTTGTATTATCTTCAAGAATGGGTTAATAGTTTTGAGTTTTGATGCTAAAAAAGTAGGAAGCACCCGAGAAAACCCGACTTTTTCTCTCAGTGTTTTGTTGACTGTCGTGGTATTGTTAGATGGTGTTGTGGTGTTGTTGGTGGCTGTTGTTGTTGGTGTTGGTATTTGTGTTTTTTGGCAGTGGTGTCAATGGTCTTGGTATTGTTATTGGTGGCATTGGTGGTGGTCTTGGTGGCATTGGTTTTTACATTGGTTGTGGTGGTAGTGGTCCATCTGTTGCAGCAGGTGGAAGATCTGTTGGGAGATATTAAATAGGTCTTCAAATAGATTCCCCATCTATTCCAACTGATGGGTTATCCGTTGGAGTATTTTCTTGTACTGTGGCATAGAATAATTTATTGAAATTTCTCTACCTGTTGCAACAGGTGTAATATCTGTGGGGAGATATCAAATAGATCTTCAAACAGATTCGGGTTCCCCATCTATTCCAACTATAATTTATTAAAATTTGTCTCACCTTTTTTAAAAAAAATATGCAGACATCAAATGCAATGTATTTTTTATTTTTCTTTTGTTTGTAATTAAAAGATGTCTCCCGAAAGAAAAGAAACTGAAAGTGGAGAAAGTGGATCAACTTCCGATCACCAAACAAAAAAGGCTAAAGTACAGATAGATTCGGAGAAACTTCCAGAACAATCTCAGTCAAGGCAAAATGAAGCTGAGGAAAGTGATAACTCCTCCTCACCAACGGGACATGAAATAATATCAAAATTCCACCATGATTCTGTCAAAACCATTAGTATTGACAAGTTTTGAGTTGCGATGCCGATGAATAACCCTAATGCAGTATTTGGTGATTTTGTACTTAAATATCAGTTGGGGAAACCTTTTGACAAACTTAGGAGTATTATGAAGAAGGAAAACATAGACGGACTTTTTAAGAAGAGCTGTTTTGCACACTTTCTTGAGTTGTCTGGGCCCCACCCTCTCCGTTTCCTAATGATCATGGTATATGGCCTTCTCAAGTGCAAGATCATGTATGCGGGGGATGATGGAGGTCTGAAGGAGGGCGGAAATAAGATGGATGAAGTCTGGATCAACTACTGTGGCATGTCGGTTTGTTTTAGATTGAAACAGTTTGCCATTGTGACGGGCTTGAGATGCGATCATCCAGAAGAACCTGACATCAAGAAAATACCCCAAAAAGGGTCCAACAAACGCAAGGTAAAAAAATATGGGTTGTTAGGGATTTTTGTACCTAGCTATAAAGTGAAAGATTTGATAGCGGATCTCGAGAATAAAGACATACCAAAGCACTATAGGGAGAAATTGTGCTTAGTTTGGTATGTCCATTCCGTTTTATTGGCAAGAGATATCAAGAAAGTCATAGAACGTTATTTTTTGGCACTTGCTGATGATTTTGGGAAATTCAACGATTATCCTTGGGGCTACGACAGCTACTACTTGACTGTCAAATATTTACTGAAAGAGCTAAAGACAAAGACGACCACATTATACGATTTTCCTTGGGCTTTCATAGTAAAATTGATCACTATTTTTACTCATTCATTAATTTATATTGAATATACTTGTGACTTTTTTTTTTCTTGCTTCCTGTTTACAATTTTTAGGCTTGGGCATGTGTAGCCATTCCTTCCCTCCGAAAGTATTTCACGGATTACCCGAATAAGGTTTCTCATTTAAGGATCCTTAGGTAGTTGGCTGCAGTAGAGAGCAGCAAAAAAAATATTAATGAGGCTGATCTCTTTAACCCTCCGGATGATGCAGTACGTCTTCTTTCAACTAAAATAATTTACCTCAAAGAAAGATATTGAAACAGATGTTCCATCTGTTGCAACAGATTACCCGTCAACTGTAACCGGTGCAATAGATAGGTAATTTGTTGCAATAGACGACCCATATTTCATAATAGATTAACCATATGTTGCTCTATTCTCTGAACCCTACTCAACAGATTACCCATCTACTGTAAATTATGCAATAGATGGGTATTCTGATGCAACATATTATCAATCTGTTTCAATATACAAATCAGTTGTTGTGGTAGCTAGATCGTCTGTTGCATAAGTTGGCTGTGTTAACATAACCCGAGCCCCATGTAACCCAATTGACTGCAAATTATTATTATATGATTTAAATTCCTCATGTCATTTTTTATAGGTTGTGCATCCTTGGATCGTGCCTACCATTGATGAGCTGGGGATGACTTCTTTTCTTACTCTGGGTCTTGTTGATACAAAATAAGACCCAATGGCAGAGTTAATAAAGAAGGAATTGGATGGAGCAACATCCATAATAAGAGCAGTTAGGCAAAGTCAGTCTAATGTTGAAGCTCTTCACGACCAAACTCAAACTGCAACAGATCCGGGTGCTTCTTCTAGGGGTGTTGCTGGTGGAGTTGTTTGTGATGGTGGCAGCCATCCTGCTTCTGCTTCTGCTTCCAGTCGTGATTATGAGCATGTTGGTGCTCAGCAAAAAATAAATATGTTTGAAAACACCCCTTGCACGGGTCCTCCCTCTCACCCCTACACCGGTCCCTCCCACCCTTACAGTGGTCCCTCTCACCCCTCCTCACCCTCATGTTCTCATTGTAAATGCAAAGTATGCAAGGTGCACCGTTGGAGCTTCTCCGTAGCTTCCCCAAATAATTTATGACTTGCTGGGACTGAGGCTTCGGTTACCGGGCAGTTCATTTAGTTTTTAGAGTTAACTACCTGTTTAGAAGTCTTCGTTGGTTCCAAATGGCCACCGATCAAAAACTTCAGCGAAACGATCTCGGATAAAAATTTCAACTGCTCCAGCATATCTGAAATATTGATTTTAGTCTAGATAGACCTTTGGTTCGGGTCTCAATGCACCTGAGCTCATTTTGACCTATTAGTCGGAAAGTCATAAAACCAAAACTATATGTGGGCCCTATTTGTTGCCTAAGCGACCTTGTATGGAAGTTTTGACGATTCCAATGGATTTGAATTATGGTTTACACTCAAATTTCACTATTGGATCATATATTTTGGGTCCCGGATGAGTTTCGAGGGACCAAAACCAATTTTTGACTTTGCTGTCGCAAGGTACCGCGTCTGTTCGCCAAAGGGATTTATAAATAGACCCAAGGTCGCGATTTTGGGGATTTTTCTTTCACATTTGAGAACCTAAAATTCTAAATGGGTATAATAACTTGAAATTGAGTCTTGTGGGTTTCTAGGGAGCTTGGTAAACATCTTTTATCATGATTATCATCCGGATTAAGATAAGATTTCATCACTTTATTAGTGAATTTCATTGTTCTTAACCCAAAACCCCAATTTAGCTTAGGGATTGATTTAGACCCAAATTTCATTTGTTTGCACCCATCAATTGAGGGTTATGCTTCCTTGGTGATAGATGAGTATTGGGTTGACCTTGGAAATGCGATTTTCGTATGTGGGAGCCACTTGGGGTTTTTGGTGTCATTTTTGGACCCGAAGCAGAATAGTGCAATATGAGTATCATTAGATTCGTATTGATGAGTAGATTATATTTTTGATAGTGTGATGACATTTTGGGGATTGTGAAGTGAAGACGAGCATGTGGTGCTTGAAGTGTGATTTTGCGGTTTAGCCTTAAGGTAGGCTTCTGTCTACTCTTCTTCATGGATGATGTATGATATATATTGCATGTGTACGTGAATTTTAAGATTGATATTGTATAGAATGACTTAGTATTGAATATACATATAAGTTTGGAGATTAGATAGGGTTTTGGACCCGTAGGTTAAATTACTTAATACCCTTGTAGAATCCTATTGCCTTCTCCCTAGTTTGGGTAAATTTGTACCATGGGTATGATATAATTCTATGCTCGGAATATGGTTTTAGAATTTGAATCTTGATTTGTATATTTATCCTTATTGGGATAGTGTGATAGTTTTGGAACCGTAAGTTTGGTAGAGTTGACTTGAGTACCCTTGTTTCTAGTCGAAGTTACTATCTTAGGCGTTAATATGCCTTGCTTGACATCTAGAGGATGAACTAGAAATCTTACCCTAGTTTGGTGCATAGTATGCCTAATTATGGAAATTATGGATTAAAAGTGGGATCATCCGGCCCACTTAGGCCAAGATTTGTGTTAGCCCTTGTGGGCTTAGTTGCAGATAGTAGACCTAGTGAGACTAATGAGCCTTATTTATGAGAATTACTTGGTGAATTGATAAATTGTGATGATTTTCATCGGATTATAATTAGTGGCCCATAGAGATGCATTTTCCTCTTTATTATGATATTTGGCCCATAGAGATGCATTTTCCTCTTAATTATGATATTTTGCCTATAGAGATGCATTTTCCTCTTAGTTACGATATTTGGCCCATAAAGATGATTTTTCTCTTAGTTATGATTATTGATCTTATAGAGATGATTTTCCTCTTGGTCATGATGCAAAACCTATAGATATGAGATGTCTAATAGAGGCGATATGCTTGTTGATATTATGCCTCCTAGATGTGAGATGTCTCTTATATGTGAGATAATTATAGATATGCTACGGTTTATTAATATGATTATTGATATGAGTCCCGGATATGTATATGGGCCTAAGGCCATGATTATGATGTTGTGATTATTACGGATAAATTAATAGGCCAAGGGTCGTGTTATGGTACTGATTAAATATCCAAGAAGTGTTTATCATTGTAAATAATGTGATTGCGATTTATGAATATGAATATGTATATGTTTGTATACACATCTCTCCAGCATAGGACGGAGGAAGATGCGGTATGATGCTTATTATTCCATTGATTAAATACTGGTGATGGCATGCATAGGTTTGGTACATTCATGATTATTTACCATTATAAATGATATGATTATAACCGAAATATGATCTTATGGATTTTCTTCTTGTTAGACGGTTAAGCTATGTGGTAACTAGTTGTCTATTAGCTAACTATTGCACTTGATGGCTAGGAAGCCAATGTATTAGTTAATGAATCTTGCTTAGTTGGAACATGGTAGCTAATGATGGTCAGTTAATGAATGATGTCATTTAATAAAAGATGGTTAGGCGGCAAGTATTAATGTGTTGTCTAGTAATGATTAACAAAAATAGGATGAATAGTTGATAATAATGAATGGTAGATAAATGATGATTTTGGTCTAATGATGAACCTAGACTAGATGTTAGATGTTGACTATTAAATGAACAGTGGTTAGTTGTTATCCCGTGAATAAGGATTATGTGAAGGATAATGTTTAGGCTAATAACTAGAGGTTATGTGATGAATAGCGAACTAGCAATTTAATAATAATAAATGTTGGTTAGCTAATAACGAGTAATTAGGATGTATTGATAATATAGATATCTTTACGGTTATGAGTATATCGGCTTGTGTCTGTGCACCTATTATATGCCTATATTTATGTGTCGAGAGTTATGATGATGCATTGATACCGATAAGGCCGGAGGATATTATAATGATATTGATACCCGGTTCGAGTCCGGAGGATACTATTGAGATGATATTGATACCTGGAAAGGCCGGATGATATTATGATGATATTGATACCCTGTTCGAGTCCAGAGGATACTATTGAGATGATATTGATGACCTACAAGGCCGGAGAATATTGTGATAATATTGATACCTGATTCGAGTCCGAAGGATACTATTGAGATGATATTGATACCCGGTGAGGCCGGAGGTTGATGACGATGATGATGGTCTTGATGAGGACAGTTATGATGCATTGTGATATTGATGGTATATTTTGCATTCATTTCTGTATGCGCATCGCCTATCACCAGTATGCATCTATGTCTATCAGCAGTATAGGACGGTTGGATAGATATGGGTGAAGAATATGTCTTATGTTATTGTTTGTTGATTGAACCTTCCATGTTTGGGGCGGTGGGGGTATGCATAGGCTCGTCTAGGTATTTGGTTATCCGGAGTAGCCGATTATTTATGATGTTATTGATATTGTTATTATCATGGTTATGATCATTATTATGGCTAGCTTATGACAGATTGGTCATGGATCTGGTATTGGGATTGAGGTATGTCTTCGGCCTTTGCTATCTTATGATTGCATTACTGTGCACGATTATTGTATGTCTAGCCATATGGATTAGAAATTCTGAGTATGTTGGTATTAAATCCTGATAGTATTATAATGAGGTCTAAAAATGAGAACATGACGATTTAGGTTATGTTTGAGATGAACTCCTGTTTGTATATATATATATATATATGTCTAGCTATATGAAGCCATGGTACTATCGGATATCCCTTCATTCATTGTTCATATTGTATAGTCGTTCTTTCGCCTTGTATATTATAATATATCATTCTTTCGCTCTTTACTTGTATATTGACCTGGGATATATGATATAGCATTGGCATATATTAAATGTAGCCGGAGTAGGATAGTTCACCTTGATTCTTCCTTAGTCTTCTTATGTTGGACTCTTGGAAATAAATATGATAGTGGTCCCTTGTTATTCTCATTGACTTATTATATGATTTATGGACTTTTGGTTGTAGTTTCCATTCTGTTTATATGTTGGATATATCTACTTTATCTTTGGAGCTACTGAGTACCATTCGTTTGGTACTCATACTACACCTCTGCAGCCTGCAGATCATAGTACGAGTTATCGCTGTTGACACCTAATTTTTGCCCTCCACGACTAAATTTAATCCTGAGCTTCTTTGATTTTTAATAAAATTAAAATATTTATTTCATCTGAATAAAAATTTATTAAATATATTTGTACGTAATTTTGTCATTTTAAGTAGTGATTATAATTTATTGTATTCAATTATACGAGATTTTATAATTTTGTTACTTAAATATTTATTTTATAAAATATTGGATTTTAATCAAGGCTTAGAGATTCAAATGATTAAAGTTTTGATTTAAATATAATTTACTCTCAAAAAATAATTTATTCGGATAAATATGTGTTTGATTTTATAAAATCAAGAAGCCCGGGATTAAAGGAAGTATTAATTCACATCAAATTTCAATTTAATTTAGCCAATCTATTAGATTTGGCCATAATTGAAATCAAATTGGCCATAATTGTAATGCAATCCGTTAATTGATTTCTAATTTGGTCAAAATTAAATAAATATGGCTAAATTTTAAATCTCAATTGGGGTTATATTTTAAATAACCCCAAAATTCTCAAAAACTCTCATAACTTCTACCTAATTCCACAGAAAAATAATTTCAAATTGTACTACATTGTACTATTCCTCCCCCCCTCCCCCAACTTTGTCTTTTCCCAATTTTGAAATTCAAAAGTTGTACTACATTGTACAATTTTCCCCCACATTATCTTTCACCTCACCTTATCTTCAATTTTAAAATTTCAAAAACACCCTTAATTGTTTTTTCTCCCACATTGGTGGATGACAAGAAATAAATCTTCATCTTTTCCTATAAATACTTTTCTCCCACATTGGTGGAAGGGAGAAAAAAAAATCTCATTCTCTCCTATAAATACTACCACTACTTTGGTAAAAGGGAGGGGGGGGGAGGGGGGAAGGAAGAAAAAAAAGCCTAGAAAGGTGAAAAAATCTTTTTTGAGAAAAATAGTTATTTTTATTTAGTAAAAATTTTTGTTTCATAGAGTTGGTCGGCTAATAAAAAATTTCAAGTTGCCGGCGATGTTTTTTTGGTGGTGGTTGATTCTGACAAAGCTCGTAGTCTCGTTTTGCTGCCCCCAAAATTGTAAACAGATCTTTTTTTTTTTAGTTTTTATTATCGTTTTCTTCTTCATCTTTCTTCTTCTTCATAGTTCGTAGATATAATTTTGTTTCCTGGGATTGTATGTTGTAGATGGCCTTAAAGGCCCTAGGACGTTGTGGTATCGATATTCTAATTATTTTCATGTTCATAATGTAAAAATGAGCTAACAATAGTTGTATGTGTCTTTTTTTTTACTTTATTCTTTGATTATTTTGGTTAAAGTTTCAATCTTTGCTTAAAAGATGTATTTATGCTTTGTTTAAACTCATTGTTGTTGGATATATTTGTTTTTAGCATGTAAAGTTATTTTCTTTATGTTGAAAAGAATAGTTAATGTTGAATGTTTCGCCTTTTCACCTTATTCTTTGATTATTTTGGATAAAGTTTAGATCTTTGCTTGAAAAATATAATCATGTCTTACTTAAACTCATTATTGTTGAATATGTTTATTTTTAGCATGTAAAGTTATTTTCTTTATATTGAAAAGAATAGTTAATATTGATTGTTTTGCCTTTTGACCTTATTCTTTGATTATTTTGGATAAAGTTTAGATCTACTTGAAAAGTCATACCCATGTCTTGTTTAAACTCATTGTTGGTAGATATGTTTTTTTTTAGCATGTAAAGTTATTTTCTTTATGTTGAAAAGAATGGTTAATATTGATTGTTTTGTGTTTTGACTTTATTCTTTGATTGTCATGTATAAAGTTTTGATCTTTGCTCAAAGACAAACTCATGTCTTGTTTAATTTTATTGTTGGCGGATATGTTTGTTTTAGCTGTAAAGTTGTTTCTTTTATGTTGAAAAAATAGTTACTATTGTTTGTTTCACCTTAATAAAAATAGTAATTGATTAAATCAAGAATTTTTCATTTACTTGTTAATTATTTTAAGGGATCTCCAAAATCTTCATATAAGAGATGAAGTGCTAGCTTTATTTTTCAGCCACAATGTTTATTCCTCTTTTTTGCATGTTTTCAAATTTGTCAAAATGATGAGAAAGTTCGAATTTTTGTGGCTAAATAGAATTATTTAGATTTTTTCGAGTCATGCATAGTATGATTGTGAAACAATATTTCACTTTTAGAAATGCTAAACTTTATTCTAATTTTCTTGCGCCCTTTGGATTGTTATATGTGCTCTTTGTGAGTGTAAAGACTTGATTCGTGTCTCTCATTGATTCATAATATCAAAGGAGAATCAACGATGTCTTAAAAATATAAACCATAGGTCATTACACTTTTTTTTTCATGAAATTTTGGTTGTAATTTAGATGTATGAATTTTCGTTAATGTCGCCTTAATTGAAATTTAAAGATTCTCTTGCTTGAAAAGTTAACCTTTATTTTCTTTTGTTATATGGATTAGTATCTATGTTTGTTCAATTTTAGAAGTCATGAGTATTTTCCTTATTACCTCATCCCTTTACTTTCGCAAGCTTACGTTGTTTGTTTCTTACATTAATCATTGAATATGGCCTTCTTCCTTTTACCTTTATTCATTCTTGTATGAACATAAATCATGATGCATGTAAGTGGGTGTCTTTGCTTTGCATTTTATTTGTTGACTCTCATTCTTGTGCAAGTGTGCTTACCATTGTCATTCAAAATTGGTTCTTGATATTTTCTTTTGCTTTGAAATATGTCACTTTTATGCCTTGAACGTATATTAATTTTCTTATCCTTTCTTTGTATGCAAAAAAAATGTCTCGAGTCCAAATGGATTCCTCTCCTCTTGCATTTCGTAATGGGCCAATGAGGTCTACCCCTTTGAGTCAAGTTCGAAGTTTAAACCCGAGGTCCACTACATGGCGTACGGGTGCTAAAAGATAGATGAAGAAGGAAAATGGGTCAAAACCCATTGATGAGGTCATTAAGAGACTTGAAAAGTATCAATTTTTATTATTGTCTTCTTTTTATTTATTCATTTATTCATTTATTTATTCACTCATTTCGGCCTCGAAGTCAAAGTTGTATTTAATATAAGTGGAGAAAGACTTGAGTCAAAGGCTCGAAAAATAGTTTAGGATAGGTGAAATGGGTCGAAAGCCCAACTAGACTAGGATAGGTCTCGTTGATTTGGGCTCAATGACCTAAATCCTTTCCTTTCTCCTCCCTTCCCCTTTTATGTGTTTATTTCTTTATTAGTTTTGTTTAGACTTAGTTAAAATCCCTACTAAGTCGCCTAAATCTATTTTCACGTCTTTTAAAAAAATAAAAAAGTAAATCACTATTTCAACAAATTAATCTTTTCAAAAGTTAATCAAAAGATGTTTTCAAACAGTTCGGATAACCGCAAGTTGACGTTTTAGGTGCCTAACACCTTCCTAAAATGTTAATAGGAATCACTTATCTAGAATCTCTAACTTATAACGATTTTCCTATTTTGAATCGTTTGAAGTAACTCTCTAAAGGTTTCTTAATTCCTTTTCAAAATTAAGTGGCGACTCTTCTCAAAAAGTTAAAATTTCTCCGTAAAACAGAAATGGCGACTCTGTTGGGGATTTGTTAATAGGTTCTAACCAAATGTTTGATCTCGTCGTTTGATTAACTGTTTATGTCTTTATATGTTTTGATTCTGTAAAGTTTAACTATCACATCTCATGACATATTCCTGCATTATTTAAACTGTTTTGGGGTTTCGTGGATGTCCCGACCCCTGTTGTTCAATTCCAAAATATGTTGGAAATACGAACGGCTTATTAGCACCTGAGTCGTCTGATAGCTGTTCGTATTTTCAAAACTAAGTTGTCCGCTTGAGAACCAATGTTCAAACCGACTCTAGACACCAAAATCAAAACCCTATCTTAGGCATGAGCCTAGGACGACCCAATACCCGAGCGGGCTATTGGGCCCATTAGAAAACCTGCCCTGCGTCTATTGACCCCGAGTCAATTATAGATGAACCATATTTATGTGTTGAAGAAAATGTATGTATGTCTAATTCAATCCATTATCCTTTGGGGGTTGGGAAAAAGCTTGATTTGCTTACTTTCGTAAGAAGAATTGAAGCAAGTTAAGCAAGAAATTGATCGATTTGGGAGGTTACATTTAAGGCACAGTTTTAACGTCAACGGATGTCACCAATATAAGAAATGGATTAAGCTAAGAAGGGGAAGGCTGATAGAAGAAGCATTCAGGAATTAGTATTTTTTATCCCCTGTGTGGTAAGGTATCTTCTTTCATGTTATTTCCCTTTCCCTAAAGATTGTATCCCTCTTTCGTTATCTTTTGTAGGCATTTATTCCCTTTTAGTGTCTACAAAAGTTGGGGGATAATGGATTGACCTTAAGCAAACATATATTTTTTCTTCAAAAATCGTTAGGCCCAAACCCTTGGCTCAAAAGGGTCACCTAATTAGGATGCACGTTTATTACAATATGCTTGTGTAATATAACTATTTATGTGCTTATATGTGTTATGTTGATTCGAATCAAAGGCAAACTAATTCAATCCCATTTTCCATAGAACATCTCTAGGCAGAAATATACCCCACTATACAAAAGTCCGTCTAAAAGTACTCCAAGTCTCCCAAGTTTCTCAGAAAAGTCCGTAGTGATTCTTAAAAATTCCAAAATGATTGCTACCATTTTAGTAAAGTTGACTTTAGAATCAGAAAAAGCTGTTATAGTTTCGAACTACGTAGGGCCTGATTTCTCCTCCGTGAGATATATAGGCAGTCTTTCGGCCCGGCCCATATCTCCAAAAGCTCTATTGTCCTCCACTTTCTTGAAGGACCCGACAAATTTCACCTATCCATATCATTGAGCAAAATCCCTTTCATTGAAATCCTTGAGTCATCATTATTTCATGGATAAATTCGCATGAGATGAGAAACAACTCTATATGTTTACTTCCTACCTTATCATCTTGCTTTACTTATTACTAACGGAATCTAACACGTTAGCATTTGAGTTGTTTTTACTTTGCAGGTAATAGAAACTACTCTGTGTTGGTACAAATTGACCCTACTTCACCAGATCAAAATGAATAAGAGATCCGCTTCTTGACTATAGCGTTGTTACAGGAAAAGAAAAATGACTAGTAGTAAAACTGGACTCTACCAATTATTTTTCAACCCTATAAGCGATAGTCTCGAGGATGGAATAAGGGAAAATGTGAGGGAAGAATTTTCCAAGACAATCGGTGTAACACCCCTTACTTAATTACGTGCATTAGCCATGGTTATATGTGTTGGAGTATATGTATTGATCATAAGTTAGGTATATATGAGTTTAAGTATGAGTATTGATTATTTTGAGATGGTTTCAAGTGTATAGTTGGATTATATGTGTATAGGAATCGACTTTATTTATACCGGAATTTGCCTGTCAATGGTTCCATACGAAGGTTATTGAATAAGCTTTCCAACGATATACAGATTTCCAAAAACGGATAAGTTTCGGATATAATCGAGCACGTTCGAAACTATAAAACGGTGGCCGGGATGTTGTGAACAGTAAATGTGCAGGAAAATTTCCTGCACACAAACTACTGAGGCCTGCCAGTTTTTTGGGTCAACTTTGAATGATCATAACTCCCTCAATATAATGAACTGTGAGGTATGCAACCTATCAAAAGAAATATCTTTGAGTCTTATTTCCAATGCAATTGGTTTCATCCAAATCCAACATCTGGGTAAGTAGTTATACTCGTTTTACTTCAGCCTCTCAAAATAGATTTTTAGGGTCAACTTCAAACGATCATAACTCCTTGTACAGGACGAACTGGGTGGCCTACTTTATATTAAATGAAATACCTTTGAATTATCTATCCAACGATACCAATTTCACCCAAATCCGATATTGGAGCAAAGAGTTATGGCCGATTTACTTTAGCCTCTCAAAACATTCCACCATGGACAGATTCGGATTTACTTAAATTTTTAAGGGCAATATAGTCATTTTCCATCACCTCATGGACGAAAATTGGTCATTATATACATATAATTAGCCTCATATCCATCAATTATCATCAAATTATTGAAAATAAGAAACCCTAGCCTAATTTCAACACCAATTATCTTGTGATTCAACCGTAGAAAATCCAAATTGATTCCGTAGTTGTGTTCACCGTCTCGAGGGCTTCGAGAAGCACCCCTTATTTGTGCCAACAGGAATTCGAAACCAAAAGGGCCATTTTATGGTAAGGATGTAAATTATGTTGGTGTTATTTATATGGATATGTATATATATATATATATATATATATATATGCATGTGAGCATAAGAAGTATGTTATTTGATTGTTGTTGAAAGATGATTGGGAAATGATGTTGGATTATTCTTGTGCATGGTTGGATTATGTTGAATTGTGAAGGGATTTGGTATTGATGATGTGGTATTGAAATGATGATTATATATATATATACACACATAAACCTATTGTTCAAGTTGGTTTTTGGAATGTTTTGCAAATATTGGTTGTATGGAATTATGGAAGAGAATTGTGGTATTGGGTTGCTAATCCTAGATGCCAAACATTTCATTATAGATAAGTGATTTGTAAAGGCAAGAAGTTATCTTGAATTGGTATCCGAATCTACAACGAGGTATGTAAAGCATACTCTAACGATATTCTTTGGCATGAAAACACCAATGTTCCATCAAGTAAGATTCCGGGGTTGTCCAAAAACATGTATTGTTCTACATTACCAACGAAGTTGTTTCCATTCTATAAAGTGTCAAATGTTTCATTGATATACCAAAAGGCTCCTATTTCATTATTTTGATATTGATGATTCTGAAACACATTGTTGATGTACCAATGAGTCTTTATGACATTGTTATTGTATAGAAGGTCTTGATTCCTATTGATGTCTCATTGTACCAAAGGTACTATATTCGCATGAACACTAATGTAATAATCTCAAAAGCTTTTGAACTAAGTTATTGGAAAGATCTCTTATGTGTGTTACTTGATATACGTGTGGGTGGTATCCCAGGGGCATAAGCCTAGCATGGGTCGATCCCTATTTATGTGTTTATGGGTGGTATCCTAGGGGCATAAGCCTAGCATGGGTCGATCCCAGTTGATATGTACTGGGGGCAGCCTAATGGTCACAGTACGATACAGTATTGATTATTGTTAGGTGGTTGGAGGTTCGGGAGGAGGAGGTAATGGCGATTGATAATTGTAAAGAATGAAATGAGCGAATGTATACCGTTCCACAAATGTGTTTGAATTCAAGAACTTAATTCAGATTAATGATAATGTGCATGATCCTAAAAGTGTTTATGAAGTGTGGTTCACTTCTATTATGATTTATTCACTTGCGTCTGATTTTCTTGATCCCCTATATCACATATGATTATTTACAGCTTTACATACTCAGTACATATTTCGTACTGACGTCCCTCACGGGGGACCTGCATTTCATGCTGCAGGCACAGGTGCTTCAGCTCATTCACAGCATAGATAGGAGCCAGGTCGTACAGCTATTGTTGGTGAGCCCCAGTTTGCTTCGGAGCTTTCCGAGTCGGTTCCTTATGTTTTGTTATTGTATAGGAGTCATGTGTTGGCGGGGGTTTGTCCCGACCCTAGTTATATCATGTATATATCCTAGAGGCTTTGTAGACATAAGGAAGGGTAAAGTCATACGAGTTTATATAGTGATGTTATATTTGTATATGTGGTGGCCCCGACGGCCAAGTATTATATATACATATATATATATATATATATATATATATATATATATTTGTGCGTGTTGTGCTGATACAGGGAATTAGACCCTTCTAAACGTAACAAAGTGCTGCCCAAATTTTTGGTGACGTGTAAGTGAAAGTACAGGTATTTGAATGGGTTCTCCCGGGCCTTCTCGGCTTCGGGTGCCAGTCCGGCCCGATGGGATTTTGGGGCGTGACAATCGAAATCATGGAAGATTAATTGGAGGAAACATTATTGAATTGGACCTCCACTCCTCTCATGACTCATCGCCCGTCGTATAACAGTAACTTAAAACCTTCCATTTTCAGGTCATGTCAAGAAGCAAAATAATGGTATCCCTAGAACAGTCAACAGAAGAGTAAAAGAGTTCTAGAATCAAAGAAGCCTAATCTAGAGGAAACCGAGGTGGTAAACTAGGAAGGCGATGACTTCATTGGATATTTGATCCTTTGCTCTATCAAGACAAACGCAATGCAAACGTCATGTCATCCATAGAAGTACTTATTTATATCCTAGTAAGATGGGTAAGAGTATTTTTAGGGCCATTATGAGTTTATGTACGAACTACGTTTGACCTGAATTTCCAAAAGGGATACGTAGGCGGACTATGTCAGCTTCGGTCAATTCCTTAGGAAAATTTATCATTTCCTTTTATGTACGAACTACGTTCGACCTGCATTCCCAAAGAGGGATACGTAGGCGGCCTATATCGACTTCGATCAACCCCTTAGGAAAATTTATCCTTTCCCTTTATGTATGAACTACGTGATGACCTGAATTCTCAAGAATGAGATACGTAGGCGGCCTATGTCGGCTTCGGTCAACCCATTAGATTTTTCTATATATCCTTAGCATAGTCTTGAACTACGATTGACCTAATTCCTTCTTCAATGGGATACGTAGGCGCCCCAACAGCTCGGTCATATAACTCCAGGAAATGGAAACTGGGGCAGAATTTTTGAGAAAGAATCTCAAAAATTCACAAGAGAAGATCAACATCCAACAAAGAGAATGAAGATCAGCAAAGACTTCAGATCCACTCGAGTTGATATCATCTCAAACTACTTTAAACTGGGGCAGAAATTTTGAGGAGGGCCTCAAAATTTCCACCAAGTACTGGACTATATTTCAAATTCCCCATCACTAGAGGTCGAAGTTGAAATTTGAGAATCACCACCTATGATAAAGTCTAGGAAGACTGAATCTCCGTCTTTGATAAAACTTCTGGTAGAGAGCCTGGACAATGCTGAATCCCTAGCAATACTCTATCAAACGTCGGGCATTATCGTAATCAAGAGAAATATGGTCGTTGAGCTAGCATATGACATGACTGGCAGAGATTTTCTAAAGTTTTGCAGGAGTTTTCGAAACTATTTTCTAAAAATTAAGACTATTTTCAAAAATCAATATAAATCTTTACTTAGTGATTGCCTAGACATCAATTAGGATGGGGATTCAGGGGTGGAAGTCCCAACATGACGGAGTACCCAAAAGATGGCGCGGAGCAAATAAAGAATCAAAGAAAGTCAACACGGAGTAGTTTCACTCAAACTAATCATTTATCTGTGGATGCAGGGACCGATACACAAAAATGAGAGTCTCTTTCAAAAATCCCCGAGCAAATTGGGAGCCACACCAGAGAACTAATGCTCAAGAATGGTATTTTTGGGTAACCCTAAGAATGGGTTTAATACCCATTTATTGAGGACCTTTTGAATTGTCCATCTCATTTCTTGAGATCATGGAGGACAAACAAAAGTGTCTTGTCTTCTTTACAAATATTGTATTTAGAATTTTTCTAAAAAATAGTCACTAGCAAAAGCAACTTTGTGTCTACTAATCGTCTACCTTGAGTACAGGTACATGTAGAAAGAAAGACCCTGACAAATGATTTCAGGTGAAACTATTTTTAATTTACCGGAAGAACCATTGCATATCATTGCCAAGAGGGCCACATGGCTAAGAGGGCCATTTCATATCATTGCCAAGAGGGCCATTGCATATCATTGCCAAGAGGGCCTTTCATATCATTGCAAAAAGGGTTATTTTATATTATTGCTAAGAGGGCCATTTCATATCATCGCCGAGAGAGCCATTACATATCATTGCCAAGAGGGGCATTGCATATCATTGTCAAGCGGGCCATTTCATATCATTGCGAAGAGGGTCATTTCATATCATTGCCAAGAGGGCCATTTCATATCATCGCCGAGAGGGCCATTGCATATCATTGCCAAGAGGGTCATTTCATATCATTGCCAAGAGGGCCATTTCATATCATTACCAAGAGGGCCATTTCATATCATCGCCGAGAGGGCCATTGCATATCGTTTCCAAGAGGGCCATTTCATATCATTGCTAAGAGGCCATTTCATATCATCACCGAGAGGGCCATTTTATGTCATTGCCAAAAGGGCCATTCATATCATTTTCCAAGAGGGCCACTTAAATTCTGTTGACATGCAAGACATAAACGTTGGCGTCAAGGATATCATCAGCATTTCATATCTGTTGGCACGCAAGACATAAATGTTGGCGTCAAGGATATCATCATCATTTTATATTTGTTGACACGTAAGACATAAACGCTGACGTCAAGGATATCATAAGCATTTAACATCTATTGACATGTGAGACATAAACGCTGGCGTTGAGGATATCATCAGCATTTAATATCTGTTGACATGCGAGACATAAATGTTGGCATCGAGGATATCTCATCATTTTATGTATCAGCATCTGAATGCATCAAGAGCATACGATTTGAAGGGACGCCTTTAAGTCGCTATCTAAGGATGAATGATATATAAGATTTCCTAGAAATTGACAATTTGAGGGTCATCTATAAGTCATATTATTTGAAATAGGATAGTGTGCAAGATCACCTATGAGTTTATAGTCTGTAGGTCATTCGTAAGCCACAACAATATCCTGACCGGATAGTGTGCAAGATTGTCCAAAAATCGATAGTCTGAAGCTTATCCATAAGTTACAACTAAATTCTTATCGAAGAATATGCGAGATTATCAAATTGATACGTCCAAGGGTTCTTTATAAGCCGCATCATATCCAAGACCGATTATGTGCAAGATTACCCAAGGACTAACAATTTGAATGATATCTATAAGTCATACTGTATCCAAGGTCGGATGATATGCAGGAACACCTAAAAGCTAGCGATTGGAGGGATATCTGTAAGCCATCTCTTATCCAAGGTCGGATAATGTGCAGGATTACCTAAAATCTAGCAATTCAAAGGATATCTATAAGTTTCCTTGTATCTAATATAAAATAATATGCAAGACTATCCAAAGATTGATAATTTAAGGGAAATTTATAAATCGATCATCGGCTATAACCGGAGAGGTTACCATTCTACATACAACAAGTATTATAGGTGACCAAAAGGTTGCCTCATCAACACAAGATTATACGGTTGTAGGGACCATTCCGCATAAAGTGTCGTCGGTGTCCAAAAGGGTCACCCTACTTTGAAAACATATTCGCTCGACAAATGAGCGACTTATGCAACAACCAAGAAGGTTGTTATGTCTGTTATTGCGAGTTATTTACTTCCAAATAGGTATAAGAAAGGATGACTTTGCTTTTAGACAACAACTCACGCGGAGATATAGTAAAAAATTATACACCTCTTTCGTGAAATGGGCTTATTACTAATGATTTCTGTTTGAGATATTGTCGAGAGCATCCGAGTGGATGAAAATATCAAATCAAAATCACAGGTGTGGATGACTCCAAAAAGGACACAACACAACGTGGAACTCTTTCTTAGCAACAAAACGGGACATAGTCTAAAGAGGGACGTCAAACTCTTTGAACGCGAGCTAAAGGATGATCACCACCACCATCCAACCACACCCCTATTAGAATTCATGTGGGTATTTCTGGGATATTTTGGTTTTCGCTTCACCTTCGAGATATTTCTAAACTCATATCGAGGGCAACCTTTTATTTCTTTCAAAGTCGGGTGACAACATACTCAGAGTTTGGAAATTATGTCCGGGTAAGTTCTTGTATATGGGTGTGAAGGATCCCACATTCAAGGTTAAGAGGTTACAAGTCTTTTTTCCGAAACTCGATCAACTTGTCACTCATCTTGAGCCAAAGATCGTCTAAAATAAAAGACTATCTTTTCTACTGATCGAGTCGAACTACAAGCAGTCTGATTCCCTAAAATCTTGGGGATATGTAGGCTGGGATCTATGTAGAAAACTCGACTGCATTCCAACCTTCTCTCCAAAATTCCTTTATTCACCAGCTTCTCGGCTTAACCAAAAAATCTAAAATCGTGATAGTTGGTGAATTTTTTTTAAAATCGTACCTTGAATCAAGCTTTATGAACTACAAGTGGCTGAATTCTCATGTAACCTGAGAAATGTAGGAAACCCGACCTGGGTTCGGCCATGACTCTATGAGACTCATTCAAAAGTCAACCTCTTTCAGTTTCAAATTTGTGGTCGGACAAAAATTAGGAACGTCAACCTCCCTTTGCCCAGGGTTATTTGCATCCACCCTACCCAAAAGGAGGGGGCAGTTGTTGACACCTAATTTTTTCCCTCCACGACTAAATTTAATCCTGAGCTTCTTTGATTTTTAATAAAATTAAAATATTTATTTCATCTGAATAAAAATTTATTAAATATATTTGTACGTAATTTTGTCATTTTAAGTAGTGATTATAATTTATTGTACTCAATTGTATGAGATTTTATAATTTTATTATTTAAATAGTTATTTTATAAAATATTGGATTTTAATCAAGGCTTAGAGATTCAAATGATTAAAGTTTTGATTTAAATATAATTTACTCTCAAAAAATAATTTATTCAGATAAATATGTGTGTGATTTTATAAAATCAAGAAACCCGGGATTAAAGGAAGTATTAATTCACATCAAATTTCAATTTAATTTAGCCAATCTATTAGATTTGGCCATAATTGAAATCAAATTGGCCATAATTGTAATGCAATCCATCAATTGATTTCTAATTTGGTCAAAATTAAATAAATATGGCTAAATTTTAAATCTCAATTGGGGTTATATTTTAAATAACCCCAAAATTCTCAAAAACTCTCATAACTTCTACCTAATTCCACAAAAAAATAATTTCAAATTGTACTACATTGTACTATTCCTCCCCCCCCCCCCCGCCCCCCCAAACTTTGTCTTTTCCCAATTTTAAAATTCAAAAGTTGTACTAAATTGTACAATTTTCCCCCACATTATCTTCCACCTCACCTTATTTTCAATTTTAAAATTTCAAAAACACCCTTAATTGTTTTTTCTCCCACATTGGTGGATGACAAGAAATAAATCTTCATCCTTTCATATAAATACTTTTCTCCCACATTGGTGGAAGGGAGAAAACAAAATCTCATTCTCTCCTATAAATACTACCACTACTTTGGTAAAAGGGGGGGGGGGGGGGAGGAAGAAGAAAAAAAGGCTAGAAAGGTGAAAAAATCATTTTTGAGAAAAATAGTTATTTTTATTTAGTAAAAATTTTTGTTTCATAGAGTTGGTCAGCTAATAAAAAATTTCAAGTTGGGGGAGGAAGGAAGAAAAAAAAAAGGCTAGAAAGGTGAAAAAATCTTTTTTGAGAAAAATAGTTATTTTTATTTAGTAAAAATTTTTGTTTCATAGAGTTGGTCAGCTAATAAAAAATTTCAAGTTGCCGGGGATGTTTTTTTGGTGGTGGTTGATTCCGACAAAGCTCGTAGTCTCATTTTGCTGCCCCCAAAATGGTAAACAGATCTTTTTTTTTTTAAAGTTTTTATTGTCGTTTTCTTCTTCATCTTTCTTCTTATTCATAGTCCGTAGATATAATTTTGTTTGCTAGGATTGTATGTTGTAGATGGCCTTAAAGGCCCTAGGACGTTGTGGTATCGATATTCTAATTATTTTCATGTTCATGATATAAAAATGAGCTAACAATAGTTGTATGTGTCTTTTGTTTTACTTTATTTTTGATTATTTTGGATAAAGTTTCAATCTTTGCTTAAAAGATGTATTTATACTTTGTTTAAACTCATTGTTGTTGGATATATTTGTTTTTAGCACGTAAAGTTATTTTCTTTATGTTGAAAAGAATAGTTAACGTTGAATGTTTCGCCTTTTCACCTTATTCTTTGATTATTTTGGATAAAGTTTAGATCTTTGCTTGAAAAACATAATCATGTCTTATTTAAACTCATTATTGTTGAATATGTTCATTTTTAGCATGTAAAATTATTTTCTTTATATTGAAAAGAATAGTTAATATTGATTGTTTTGCCTTTTGACCTTATTCTTTGATGATTTTGGATAAAGTTTACATCTTTACTTGAAAAGTCATACCCATGTCTTTTTTAAACTCATTGTTGGTAGATATGTTTGTTTTTAGCATGTAAAGTTATTTTTTTCATGTTGAAAAGAATGGTTAATATTGATTGTTTTGCCTTTTGACTTTGTTCTTTGATTGTCATGTATAAAGTTTTGATCTTTGCTCAAAAGAAAAACGTATGTCTTGTTTAAATTTATTGTTGGCGGATATGTTTGTTTTAGCTGTAAAGTTGTTTCTTTTATGTTGAAAAAATAGTTACTATTGTTTGTTTCGCCTTAATAAAAATGGTAATTGATTAAATCAAGAATTTTTCATTTACTTGTTAATTATTTTAAGGGATCTCCAAAATCTTCATATAAGAGATGAAGTGCGAGCTTTATTTTTCATCCACGATGTTTATTCCTCTTTTTCGCATGTTTTCAAATTTGATTAAACATTTATGCTTGAAAAGTGACATTTCTTTTCTTCCTTTTTCTGGTGGGTTCTTCTCTACTTAACTCCCTCTTTTTCTTAGGACTATAGTTCCTAGGGGTGAACATGGTATGGCATATACCAAATATCATATAGAAATTAAAAAATTTTATACTTGGGTATGGATGTTATGATATTTTGTAGGAATTTTAAATTATTATGATATTTGGTACGGTATTTGGTATTTATGCAATAAATAACGAAATACCATATACCACACCAAAACTTTTTAATAGTATATAAAACCTAAATATATTATATTTAAGATTATTAAATATATTTATATGTCATCCATTAGACAATTTAACATAAAAGTAACATTTATTGAGAAATAAATTTTCTGAAAAACTTATTATTTTGAAGTACTATGCGTAAGTTTAGGTAATGTATGTTGTTCAGAGTTTGCATCTTGGATTACTCAGTCGTGATTGAAATGTTCCTTTTGTGTAGATGATTAACAAAGATAATTGGTAGTCTGATATGATTGAGACGTTTTTGAAGTTTTAAAGTTAATAGTTTTTTTATATGAATATATGTAAATCGAAATCAAATAAAGTATGGTTACCAAATTACCATACCATAAAATATCGAAACCAAATTTAAAAATACTGAACCATACCGAACTAATTTGGTATGGTAATGGTATTATTCTTTTAGATACCAAAAATCAAAGTTGTCGTACCAAAGTTTAAAATACCGTACCATACCATACCATGCCCACCCCTAATAGTTCCTATCTTTTACTGTTAAATTGAATATATATATATATATATATATATATAGAGAGAGAGAGAGAGAGAGAGAGAGTAGGTTTTATAAATGGAGTCTGAAAAAAGAAGAATGTATCTAAATTTTATTATTATCTCGTAAAGATAGAGATGATGTTTCTATGAGATTCTCGATGCAAGTGAAATAACTCGATACACGTGTAATAAATTCAAGTGTAAGAAGAAGAAAACAATGGAGAAAACATAACAATTAATAAGTAAATCATTGCAAAGCCTACACGTGAGAAAACAACAACAAAATAATATGATAATCAAAACACAATAAATAATTATGACGATAGATACCAAAAATGAGAACTATAAGGATGCGATTAATACTATGACAAACACAAGAAACCCTAAACCTTCTAGAGGCAACACAACACTCGACCTTCTACTAATCTTGTACACTAATATGCGACCTTTACACTTCCGATCTAAATTGAATATAATAATTATTAAATGAATTTTTCTTTGGTCAATACTCAACCAGTGGCGTAGCCACATCAATGCAACTATGCAAGGATGGTGACTTAACACTCGTTGGTCCATTCTGTATATAAAAAATATAATAGTACATATATATAGATTAATACTAGATACCCGTGTCCGTGTAAGGTATTCGCAATAAAGTTTCGTTCATGGAAAATAAATTTTAACCACAAACAAAAATATGAAGAAACAAGAATTTTTTATTGATAAACGATTGTGGTTACAAATCTGTTCCTCCCTTGATTCTTCTCTCTTGATTTTCTCCATTATTCGAGGGCCATTAGTGGTTTATTCTCGAACATAGGATGATCTTTTTATGAATATCCCATGATTTTGTGGGATATTGGAGATCCCGATCTTTTTACGAATACCCATCAGTTTATGGGATATTCAAGATGCCTGTTTCAGGGAACATGTTACCCTTTAAATAGGCAAGATTTAGGGTAAAGTAGCCTTCTAGAACTCTAACAGAATTTGGATTCTTATTGAAAAGTCCACAAATTTTAGATGTCTACAAATGCCCCCTACTTCAAGGCTTGTCGAAGTGTAGATTTGATGACGAGTCTTGAAGTACCAATAAAGCTTCCATCTTTATGCGTTGGCTACAGATTTGTAGATCTGATTTATGAGAGAAGAGATGAAGGGCAGATTTGGTCCCACTGGGCATTCCAATTTTTTCGCAACAAATTTTTGTTCATGAAAAATAAATTTAACCACAAATAAAAATATGAAGAAACAAGAATTTTTTATTGATAAACGATTGTGATTACAAATCTGTTCCTCGCTTGATTCTTCTCTCTTGATTTTCTCCGTAATTCGAGGACCGTTAGTGGCTTATTCTCGAACATAGAATGATCTCTTTATGAATATCCCTTGATTTTGTGGGATATTGGAGATCCCGATCTTTTTACGAATACCCATCAATTTATGGGATATTCAAGATGCCTGTTTCAGGGAACATGTTACCCTTTAAATAGGCAAGATTTAGGGTAAAGTAGCCTTCTAGAACTCTAACAGAATTTGGATTCTTATTAAAGAGTCCACAAATTTTAGATGTCTACACAAGGCACGGGCATTTTGACAGTACTAATGTGCAAAAGAGATCCAACTTTAGAGAAGATTATTTTCTACTTGTTTTAACTATTTAGTATAGGAGTAAAAGAAAAGAAATGTAGTACAATGAACCGATGTTAACATAATATATACATTCAATGTGGAACAAAATTGAGCTTGCTAGATTGGTCCAACCAATACAAAAATGATTATATAAGTGGATAAAAATTTAGCTAGATTATTGCAACTACAGTTGGCGGTAGGTCTTTCGTTTGGACATTCCTGGAAAAGTACATGATGCACGTCTCATTTGAAAGTTTCAAATATATAAGTTGAGGAGACATACATCGATTCTGAAATATTTATTGCACCATAAAATTAATGAAATACCCTTGGTAGTTATTTAATAAGGAACAAAAAGATATTTATAAAAAAAATACTACCATGTATAATTAAATTACAAAGGTCTAAATAATGATATTATTAAAATAATACATGAGGACAAAACTAATAAATATAAGAAAAAAGCAATATGCATGTGTAACTATTTTATTGCACCATAAAATTGAAGACAAAACTAATAAATATAAGAAAAAAATCATAAGCATGTGTAACCATTTTATTTACTATTATATATAAGTAAAGGTTGGGGTGACTAAAATTACCGAAATACCCTTGGTAGTCACCCCAACCTTCACTTACTGCACCATAAAATTACCGAATACTCTTGATAGTCATTCAATAAGAAAACAAAACATATTACTACTATATATAAGTGAAGGTTGGCATGACTAAAATTACCAAAATACCCTTGATAATCACCCAACCTTCACTTATTGCACCATAAAATTATCGAAATACCCTTGGAATTCATTTAATAAGGAATAAAAAGATATTTATAAAAAAATACTATCATGTATAATTCAATTACAAAGGTCTAAATAAACATATTATTAAAATAATACATAAACTATCGAAATACCCTTGATAGTCACCCCAACCTTCACTTATTGCACCATAAAATTATCAAAATACCCTTGGTAGTCATTTAATAAGGAACAAAAAGATATTTATAAAAAAAATACTACCATGTATAATTCAATTACAAAGGTCTAAATAAAAATAATATTAAAATAATACATAAATTATCGAAATATCCTTGGTAGTCACCCAACCTTCACTTATTGCACCATTAAATTACCTAAATACCCTTGGTAGCCATTTAATAAGGAACAAAAAGATATTTATAAAAAATACTATCATGTATAATTCAATTACAAAGGTCTAAATAAAAATATTATTAAAATAATACATGAGCACAAAACTAATAAATATAAGAAAAAAATAATGTGTATGTGTAACCATTCTATTGCATCATAAAAATGAGGACAAAACTAAAAAATATGAGAAAAAAATTATATGCATGTGTAACCATTTTATTTACTACTATATATAAGTGAAGGTTGGGGTGACTAAAATTATCAAAATATCCTTGGTAGTCACCCAAACCTTCACTTATATACAGTATAAGTAAAATAATAATAATAATAATAATAATATATATATATATATATATATATATTACACACATATATATAATATAAAAATAATAGTAGTAATAGTAATAGTTAAAAAAACGAAAGAAAGAAAATAGTACCCACACAAGAAAACAAATTAGTAGTAATATATATTATTATTTTACTTACTATGTATGTATTATCTATTATATATTATTATTTTACTTACTATATATACTATATATAAGTGAAGGTTTGGGTGACTACCAAGGGTATTTCGGTAATTTTAATCACACACACACATATATATATAAAATAGGAACAATAGTAGTAATAGTAATAGTAAAAAAAAAAATAGTACCTACACAAGAAGACAGATTAGTAGTACCCAAACATTTACTTATATATATTAGAAAAAAATAACTTTTTAAAAATATATATAAAAGTTTTAAACACCCTTATCAAAATACTAGTTTAGTTTACGTGCTTTGCACGTGTAGCTTGCATCAATAAATAAAATTATATATAAAAAAAATAATTAAAGATAGCAATGATGCTAAAATAAATTTATGTATATTCAAATGATGTAACTAAATATTGTATATCAAATATGTCATTGTCCGTTGTATAAAATTAAAAATCATGCTTCATGTAAATCAATTATTGATTTTGTATAATTCATATATAATCTTTAAAGTGATTAACTGAAAAAAATAACGAAAGGATGAAAAGATGATAAATGAATGCGAGGAGATAACTAAACATAGATGGAGTACAAAAACAGACCATATATGACATAATGAAAAATTATAAAATAACCCACCAATGAAATAAAAAAGAGAGAGATTATTAATTATTCAATTCTTTCAAATAAAGTAGGAATGCACGCAAAACATCTGATTTTAATATTGTTCTCTTTATCTTTAGGTCTAAACTCTTGAAGAAAAGGTTTATAGATAAATCAACCAACCAAAAAATTGAACCCTAATATCATACTTATTCCTATGCCAATACAACAACAACAACAAACTCAGTGTATTCCCACAAGGTGGGGTCTGGGGAGGGTAAGATGTACGCAGACCATATCGCTACCTCCGAAGAAGTAGAGAGGTTGTTTCCGATAGACCCCCGGTTCAAGCTAAAGGATAGTAACAAGTGGATGGTTGACATAATAAAATCAGGAATAAGAAAATATTCCTATGCCAATATTAAACATTTTTTTAAAACCCCTATGACAATTACTACACTAATTAAGAGTACTTGTCCTATTATTTTATTTTTTTAGCTACTATTTTTTTTTTATTTTTTTTTTAAACTGAGCCAATTTAAGCTATGCCAAGACTACTTGTTGTCCTTTTATTTTATATTTTACTATGATAGTTTGACTCCTATTAACACGCTTATTCTTCTTTTTCATTTATTTGTGGTGCAATTATAGAAATCTTTTACATAAGGTAAAATTCTTATTAATCTAGGAATATTAAAATTATGATTTCTTACTTATATCAAATAATAATTTTAATTAATTTTTAAGTCTTAAATCTAAAGATAATAGAAAAATAGTAAATGACTATTTTGTGATTGTGAAAACTTTTATTGAAGGATAAAACTAACAGAAAAATTGTTAAATATCAACAATCGACGATAGATTAAATTTTGTATCATTTAAATGATATAACGTGTAACAAAATAAAAATGAGACAATCATTAGAGTCTATTAGTTAAAATAAGAATGATATACCAGATCTCATCATTTATTCACAATTAAAACAATTACATATAATTAAATTTTAGAAGAGAATATATATAAAATTAGAATGACCAACCAATTTCTCGTGATGGAATGTAACGATTCAAAGAATCTGACAAAAATTATAAATAAGTCAATGTTAAATTATTGATTACTTATGCCATTATAAATAAAAATCATAACAAAAAAAAATCTGAATTAGCAATTATTTATCAAGAAGTACATGATAACTTATTATTTTCAACATCCAAAACATACTAAATCATAAAAGAAAGAGAAAATGGCCAAATACCCCCCAACCGTTACCCCAAATCCAAACTACACACTTATACTTTGCGGGGGTCATATGAACTATTTTAAAGTAAAATATTTACCCCCCTGAACGCTGACATGGAAAGAGAGTGGGTTTCACTCTCTTTAAAGAGAGTGAGAACGCTGACATGGCCAAATATTTCTTTATTTTCTTTATTCATTTATAATTATTATTTTTCTTTTTTTATTTTCTATTTTTTTTCTTCTTCTTCTTCTAGAACTCAATAATGGCATCTTCAAGAACTCAACAATGACATCCAATCCAAAATTAATTTATCAAACTTACATACTCATTAACCGAATTACCATACAAGAATTTTTAATTATTATTCTTCTTTATTCATTTTCTTTCTTCTTCTTCTTCTTCTTCTTCTTCTTCTTCTTCTTCAAGAACTCAATAATGACATCTTCAAGAACTCAACAATGGCATCCAATCCAAAATTAATTTATCAAACTTACATACTCATTAACTGAATTACCATACGAAGAATCATCGTTCGCATGAAATGAAACATAAATTTCCAACAATGCATTGAAATTGAAATAACCAAATCAACACCATAATCAAAATCAACACCAATTTTTTCACAATCAACACCAATGTCTCTCTTCTACAGTATCTATTCTTGAATTGATAAGCATGGGTTGATAAAACTTCATTTTTCTGCTCCTCAGTGAAATATGGAGGCTTAAAGATTTTAGAAAAAAATTTCATAATCCACTATTTGTTTTTTTATGAAATTCCAGGAAACAAAGAGAATTTGGTGGGTTTTAATCTCTTTAAATAATTAATTTTTTAGAGTAAAAAAAGAAAAAATGACATGTTAATGACATGGTAAGAAAAAATGACGTGGCGATGACGTGGAAGTAAGTGCAGCTCACTGCCTGAAACAATGTCTGGGCATGAGCTTTTAGGGGGATAAATATTCCACTTTAAAATAGTTTAGGGGTAAATATTCCACTTTAAAATAGTTCAGGGGGGTCATAGGAACCCCTCAAAGTATAAGTGTGTAGTTGGGATTTGGGGTAAATGTTGGGGGGTATTTGATGTTAGGCGTATTTACACGCCTAAAGCGCCTTAATTTACCCATATTTTAGCTAAGTTTGAGGACAAAATATATAATTCATGCACTTTTAATCCTTTTTCCTGTAAGTGAGCTAACCAACGTGATTAGCAAGTTTTCAGGTATAAATGATGAAGATTTAAGCATTTTATGGATAACTTGACGCCAAAGGAAGCTTCACGAAAGAAGGAGAGCAGCGTTTGGACGCCTATGGACTGAAAGTGACGCATGAAAAACTTGTCCCAGGCAAAAACAGCATTTCCAAAGACTTGGGGACCAGCAGTAACTTAGTAGGATTAGGAAAAGAATTCAGTAACCTAGTAGGATTAGGATAAGCATGCAGTAGCTTAGTAGGAATAGGATATGGGTGTTATAAAAACCCTATTTTGCTGAACTTTTTCAGCATTTATTCTCTTTCAATTAATTCTTATTCCTGACAATTTTCTTTCATCAATTCGACTTTTAATTTTCACAACAAGAGAAACGCTACTAGCAATAGAAATCACGTCCCAAGTGACGCCAAGACAGACTTTTCGTGAGTTTGTGATTATTTTGGTATAATGATAATGTCTATCGTGTTTTTCATTGCACTCATGAGTAGCTAAACTTCTCTGTTAGGGTTATGGAAGCCTTATGAGATACTATCTATTGCTATGAGTTTGTGAATTCTTGACACGTATGATGCTTATATCATTCTTCTCTTCATCTTAATATAAATTCTTGTGGTTGCAAACATATAGAATACGCCAGGATAGCATTAACTTGTTCGAAAGAAAAGTTACATGTCTGGAAAAGAGAGAATGTCAAGGAAATAGGGCACCAACCCCTGTTTAAAAGTTAGTGCCGTAACTGGATTAAACTCTTGGAGAATTTGTACCATTAGATACGCTTTAAGCTCGAAAGAGTTAAAGTGAAATAATCCCTGATGGTCGAAAGACGCCTGGATTTACCATAGAATACGATTCTCTATAAGCGCATGCATGTCTGAATTCCGCATAATTCATAGTCAATAGATACGTATAACTCATAAGGTGGACATAACCCTAACTCTCAATTCTCATTGATTAAAACCTACCAAGTACTCCGTTTTACTCTTCTATTTTACGTTTTTACTCTACTATTTTGTTTACGATATTTTCACGCACAAAATCCCCTCTTTGTTGCAGAATTTTCGGCCAAAAGTCTATTAATAGTTGCTTACTTAGTGACCAAGTATTCCCTGTGGGATTCGACACCCAACCTAGTTGGGTTCTATATTTGACGACGACCGCTTACACTCTTACGAGAGCTGTAGTTTGAGCGTTATCAAATTTTGGCGCCGTTGCCGAGGAATACGGTTGTCAACTAAGTTTGTGATAATTACTAGACCCTTTGGTCAAAGATTCTCGTACTTTACTTTTAGTTGTTGTTTTTGTTTTCTGCAGGTTTTTGTTCAGTGCATGCCAAATACTCGAAGTTTGGGACAACCATTATTACCCATAAACCCGGAAACGCAACTTATTGGAAGGATGGATGCGCAACGTGACATTGAGAGAAGGGCTGCTCAACAGGAGCAGGCTAGACTAGCTGCGTTGGCTGCTGCCCAAGTACATCAACAAAATATTGATAACCCTGGGCGAGCGCAGATCCTAATGATGAGGATTTGGGTGATGATGAGTTACTAAACCCTAGGCGTGATGCTGAGGTGGCGACACCGGCAAACAGAAGAGATTGTCAAGCAAGATTTCGGCCTGAACGTCGAGCTATGCAGATTCCCTTTGATGATGATGATGACGATCTGGATGGAGCTGGTGCCACAGAAGCTATTATTCCTCCGCCATTGGCACCCGGAGCCAAGTTCAACATCACTAGCACCATGATTCAGTTATTGCAACTCAAGGGATTATTCGGTGGACTTGCAGGTGATGATCCGAATATGCATCTGGTCAACTTTATCTCTACATGCAAGTCATTCGACAATCCAGGCGTTGGTCAGAATGCAATTCGGCTGCGCTTATTTCCATTGTCTCTATCTGGTGAGGCAACTCTATGGTTGAATAGGCTGACTCCTGATTCTATCACTAATTGGAGGCAATTGAAAGATGCTTTCCTAGAAAGATTCTTTCCGCCATCCAAGAGAGCACAGTTAAGAGATAAAATCAGCAACTTTCGACAGCTTCCAACTGAAGCCCTCCACGAAACATGGGAGAGATTCAAGAAGAAGCTTATGAGGTGCCCAAACCATCACATGACCAATGTCCACTTGATGGAGATACTATACAGATCCTTGAATTCAGTAACTAAACCAGTGGTGGATAATGTGGCTGGAGGATCATTTATGGACCTCACCTTTGTGCAAGCAAGCGATATGCTAGACCGGATGACAAAGCAAAGTAAGGCTTGGCATACCAGAGATTCTGAGGTGTCCAGCCCCACTATATCTATTGGCATGACTGCAGAACAAAGGCAAAAGGAGGAGGAACGCGACCAAGATATGGCGCACATGAAAACACAGATGGATCTTCTTACAAAGCATCTATTATCAGGGAAGACCAAAAAAGTCAAAGAAGTTGCGTCAAAAGGAAGGGAGGAATCCGATTCTGAAGAAGAAGCCAACTACTTGAACAATTAGGGGGGTTTCCGAGGTACTGCCCAAGGAAACCAAGGTCGGAACTATTATGATAAGTCTGGAAACAAGGACCGTGATCAAGGTAGTTGGAAGAATAAGACTGATAGGAGTGGTTTGTATGTTCCTCCTGGAAGTCGTGACACCGCTGCATCTGGCGCTGGTAAGATGTCAATGGAAGATATGATGGCGAAGTTGTTAAAAGGAGTGGAGACAACCAGCACGGGAGTAACTGAGGTAATAAATGATTTGGCCTCAATGAAGCAATTGGTTGACTCGCATTCCACTTCAATAAAACAGCTGGAGCAACAATTGAGTCAAATTTCAGCCACATTAAATCAACGAAAAGCTGGCACCTTACCTAGCGACACAGTGCAAAACCCAAGGAACGATGGAACATGCATGGCCATTACTACCAGGAGTGGTAAGGTGCTGGGAAATTCATCTCAAAGCAAACAAGTAGCCGATGATATCACAGATAATGCAGAAGCCGCCGAAGAAGCTGAAGAAGGCGTCAATGACGTCACCCCTCAACGTCTACAGCCTGAAAAGAGTGTCAGTCTGAAGCAAGAGGAAAAGAAAGTTGTAGAGAAAACTATTCCCCTTCCACCACCACCTTTTCCTCAAAGATTAAAAAAGAGAGCTGATGATACCAAGTTCAATAAATTCATGTCAATGTTGAAATAGCTGACCATTAATGTTCCGTTGGTAGAAGCACTAGAACAGATGCATGGCTACGCAAAATTTATGAAGGATCTTCTGACAAAGAAGCGGGCAGCAGGTTATGAGTTGACAGATACTGTTCATCATTGTAGTGCGATCGCTACCAGATCACTAGTTCAGAAGAAAGCCGATCCCGGTGCCTTCACTATACCTTGCACTGTCAGACCTTTGAATTTTGCCAAGGCATTATGCGATTTAGGAGCCAGCATCAACTTAATGCCACTATCTATTTATAACAAGTTGGGGTTGGGGGATCCTACTCCAACCAATATGAGGCTTGTAATGGCAGATAGGTCGGTAAAACGACCTGTTGGTATTTTATGTGATGTATTGGTGAAGGTGTCCTCATTCATCTTTCCTGCAGACATCGTTATTTTGGATTGTGAGGTGGACTCAGAAGTTCCTATAATCTTTGGGCGCCCTTTCCTTGCAACAGGAAGTGTGCTTATTGATTTAAGAGCCAATGAGTTTCTATTCCGAATGAATGACGAAGTAATCCGCTTTGATGTGTGTAAATCAATGAAGCAACCCAAAGATCTGAACGTGTTCTCGGTAGTTGATGTTTATTTTGATGATGAGAAAGAATTACTTGTAGAGGAGCAGCTTATTGATGACCCATTGGCGATTGTGCTTATGAATGTTGAGCGTAAGAATGCTGAAAATTATGAAGAAACCATTTGTGCTCTAACAGGATTAGGGTCATATCCTCATGCTCCCAACAAGCTGGACCTTGATCTCAAAAACAGACCTACACCACCAGCTAAACCATCTATAGAGAAGCCACCCACGTTAGCATTGAAGGAGTTGCCTAGTCATCTAAAGTATGCATTCTTAGAAAGCGGTAACACACTTCCGATTATTGTGGCGGCAGATTTGGGTGAGCAGCAAGTTGCAGCTCTCATCAAGGTTCTACGAAAGTACATGAGAGCCATCAGTTGGACCATCGCTGATATCATTGGTATTCCACCTGGGATTTGTACACACAAGATTCAGCTTGAAAAAAATTGCATACCCACTATTGAGCATCAAAGGTGTCTAAATCCACCTATGCAAGAGGTGGTGAAGAAAGAAATTATTAAGTTGTTAGATGCAGGGATTGTGTATCCAATCTCCGACAGTAAATGGGTAAGCCCAGTACAATGTGTACCCAAGAAAGGTGGCATGACGATAGTTGCGAATGAAAAGAATGAGTTAATTCCACTCAGACCTGTCACAGGGTGGAGAGTATGCATGGACTACCGGAAGCTAAATTCGTGGACACTTAAAGATCACTTTCCAATGCCATTTATAGACCAAATGCTCGATCGATTAGCAAGGAAAGGATGGTTTTGTTTTTTAGACGGTTATTCCGGCTATAATCAGATTTGTATTGCTCCTGAGGATCAAGAGAAGACAACGTTTACATGCCCATATGGTACGTTTGCCTTCAAACGTATGCCATTTGGGCTATGTAATGCACCCGCCACTTTTCAACGCTGTATGATGTCCATTTTTTCTGATATGGTGGAAGACACTCTGGAGGTATTCATAGATGATTTTTTAGTTGTGGGTGAATCGTTTGAATCGTGTATGGCAAATCTAAGTATGGTGTTGCAGAGATGCGTTGAATTCAACCTGGTGCTAAACTGGGAGAATTGCCACTTCATGGTGAAGGAAGGTATTGTTCTTGGGCATAAAATCTCTGAAAGAGGAATTGAGGTGGATCGAGCTAAAATCGAAGTCATCGAGAAACTACCACCCCCGATTTCGTTCAAAGAAGCTCGTAGTTTCCTCAGGCATGCAGGTTTCTACCGAAGGTTCATTAAAGACTTTTCCAAGATTGCTAGTCCATTATGCAAGCTTTTGGAGAAGGATGCAAAGTTCGACTTCGGTGAAGACTGCTTGAAGGCATTTGAATGCCTCAAAGGGAAGCTAATTGAAGCTCCTATCATTGTAGCGCCTGATTGGTCTCTACCGTTTGAAGTCATGTGTGATGCTAGCGGGGTAGCTTTGGGTGTTGTACTTGGACAGAGAAGAGAAAAGTTATTCCATCCAATCTACTATGCGAGCAAGGTCTTGAACGGAGCCCAGAAGAACTATACTATCACGGAACAAGAGCTTCTAGCAGTTGTGTATGCTTTTGAAAAGTTCTGTGCTTATTTGTTGGGAACCAAAGTGGTAGTTCATACAGACCATGCAGCTCTGAGATATTTGATGACAAAGAAAGATGCAAAACCAAGGCTAATTTGATGGGTATTATTGCTGCAAGAATTTGATTTCGAGGTAAAAGATAGAAGAGGTTGCGAAAACCAAGTGGCTGATCATCTATCTAGACTCGAGAACGAGCATATAGCGCAGCCTAATCTTGAGATTGATGACGCATTACCTGATGAAGATATCTTAGCCACGATGATGGAAGAGTTACCATGGTATACAGACTTTGCGAACTTCGTGGTAAGTAATGTGATGCCTGCAAATCTATCATTTCATCAAAAGAGGAAGTTCATGCACGATGTGAGACACTACTACTGGGATGAGCCATATTTGTTTAGACGATGCGCGGATGGTGTGATCAGACGATGCATATCTCATGTGGAGGTGCCAAGTATCTTGGAAGCGAGTCATGCTTCCCAAGTTGGGGGACACCATGCAGGTGGTCGGACAGCAAGGAAGGTATTGCAAATCGGCTATTATTGGCCTTTGATATTTAGAGATGCCTACGAATTTGTGAAAAGATGTGACCAATGTCAGAGACAAGGCACGATTTCGAAGCACCATGAGATGCCTATGTCAAAAATTCTTGAAGTAGAGCTGTTTGATGTGTGGGGTATTTATTTCATGGGCCCATTTGTAAACTCGTTTGGGATGAAATACATCCTAGTTGTTGTCGACTATGTATCCAAATGGGTTGAAGAAGTAGCGCTGGCCGATAATGAAGGAAAGCGTGTTGTCGCATTCTTGAAGAGAAATATCTTCTCTCGTTTTGGGGTACCACGCACCATCATAAGCGATGGAGGATCACACTTTTGCAACAAGCTGTTCAAATCCGTGTTGGTGAAATATGGGGTCAAGAAACACAAGGTAGCCACGCCTTATCACCCTCAAACTAGTGGACAGGTAGAAGTTTCCAATCGAGAGATCAAGCAAATCCTTGCTAAGACTGTAAATGCTAATAGGAAAGATTGGTCTCGGAAGCTAGACGATGCACTATGGGCTTATAGGACTGCATTTAAAACGCCAATTGGCATGTCCCCGTACCAACTAGTTTATGGGAAGGCCTGTCACCTGCCCATTGAGCTCGAGCACAAAGCATTGTGGGTGTTGAAGCGACTAAATTTGAATTGGGATGATGCTATGAACATGAGGTTGGAGCAGCTAAACGAGGTGGATGAATTCCGTCTACATGCTTATGAAAGATCAGACCTCTACAAGGAGCAGGTGAAAAAGTATCATGATCAGCGGATTGTTCAATGAAACTTTCAAAAAGGTGATATGGTACTTCTTTTCAATTCCAGACTGAAGCTATTCCCTGGGAAGTTACAGTCCAAATGGTCTGGCCCGTACAAAATTAGCCAAGTCTACTCGTCGGGAGTAGTTGAGTTAGAAGACAATAATGGTGTTGTCTTTAAGGTGAATGGCCAACGAGTGAAACCATACATCGGTCCTCTTGACTCAACAAAATGCATGGCCACCATGTATCTTTACGAAATCTAAGTACTCGAGGTAACTATGTCGAGACGCGACAATAAATCAAGCGCTTGATGGGAGGCAACCCATCATTTTTAATTGCTTTTGTTATTTTTGTTTTCCTAGGATTCTGTCGAGCCACGACAAAAAATAAGGCGCTTGATGGGAGGCAACCCATAGTTCTAATAGTTTTTGTTGTTTTCGAGTAAGTGTAGGTACAAGAGGTGTAAAGGAGGAGATTTGTTTCAAATTTTGATTTGGAAGCGATTCATGTTGAAGGTGGTAAGTTAGGAATGAAGAAGCAAAAGGCTATGGGTTAGGCATTACCTATGAAAATATAGGCAACGAACAAGGCAAGGCCTATGTAAATCTAGGCCACGAACAAGGCAAGGCCTATGCTATGGCCTAAGCTCTCGGATTTTACAATGCTACAGCATAGGCGCCGCCTATGCCTAACAATACAATAGCATAGGCGCCGCCTATGCAAAAGCCTTTTGTCTCTGAATCTAGAATGCCATGGCATAGGCGCCGCCTATGCCCAACAATGCCATAGCATAGGCGCCGCCTATGCCAAAGCCTATGTCCAACTAGGCTTTGCAAAAGGCGCCGCCTATGCCAAGCATAGGCAAAGTATTAGGCGCCGCCTATGGTCACTTTTGGTCTCCAAATCCGATTCCAAATGGGTCAAAACCCGACCCAAGCTTGTCCTATAAATAGAACCTTAGTCTTAAAACAAAATGGCATTGCAACTTCACCCTAGGCGCCGCCTACCTCTCCAAATTCTCTCAAAAATTTTCCTTTTGCTCTTTTAACTTTGCAAGAACATCTTCCAAGGCCATCAACCAAGTAAGTACTTCTTTGTTCTTCTTTTATATTCCGCAAGTAGTACACTACTACGCCTATAATAAATTGTTAAATCTTGAAGTAGTGTTGGTGATTTGAATGTGGTTGATTTGTTGTGATACAACTAAGTGAGTGAAAGGATATGTAAGGATGGTCTTGACTTGTTTCAAACTTGAATTTGATTTTGATACACTGTCATACTTTTGCGGAATTGACATGGTCAAGAAAATGGTATAATCTTGTAACTTTAAAGCGTTCATGTTCGAATTACTTGTTCATTGAGATGAAAAATAATGGTTAACTACAAACATGAGATGTTGATTATTTCTATGCCATAACTTGATACAATCTCTATGTAGTAGTCTTGTTCAAAAGGGTACATCAATCCAAACATGAAAGTATTGTCAAGATTACTTAAGATAGAATCGAAAAGGATAGTTAAGATGACTAGAAAAGTATGACTGCACTGATTATATTGTTGGAACGTACCACCTAAACGTATATCGATGAATTCTGAGTAATAGACAACGTTCACTTAACTAGTTTGTGCCAACAAACTAAGTGTGGGGTGGTGCCACTACTAATTGTTTGTCGATTGTATCTACCGAGATGAAGCTGACATGACTATATTTTTAATCTCAGGTACAAATGGCACCAAAAGCACGACAACGAAAGGATAAAGGTACCACCTCACAAAAAGGCCACAAAAGGGGACGTAAAGAGCAAGGTGAATCCTCCTCACTGCAAATACCTCGCCGCATGTTCGGAATCAAATGGATCCTAGAGGAGGAAGGAAAGGAGTGGTATAGGAACAATAAAGAGAAAAAATATGTTCATGTGGAGTTGATACACAAGGAAAGCCTAGCAAAGAAAGAACCTCGGATGTTGGCCAAGATCATGGCGTTACATCTTGATTTCATCTTCCGAGATATGGGAGAATGCAATCTCGATCTAACATGAGAATTCTATGCCAACTGGTCACCGAAAACTACAGGGAGTGAAGTAAAGATTCGGGGCCAAGTTTTACAACAAAATGCGGAGTTCTTCAACTCTTTTCTAGGTTTGCCATCTGTTGATCCATCACCACTCAAGGAGCTGTATAACAGACCTCCGTACAGGGCCATTAGACACACATTCTGCGGAACAATATCTATGGTACGATGGAGTAGACACAAGGACACCGGTCGACAAAACACCTTACCTTACGCTTCCTTGAACAGGGAAACCCGAATATGGTTGCGAATAGTCAACTCTTGCCTAATTCCAGGGACTTAGTATACAAAGATTACATGAGACAGAGTGTGTTTGGTGTACACATTGATGACGAACGTCCCCATTAACATCAGGGCGATCATTCGATCTTCAATGCGTAAGGCCAGGCTACACAAGAGGTCCCACTTCAGCATTGGCAATCTGTTGACTGCAATATTGAGGAAGGAGGACATCGAAGAGGAGCCAACTGATCATAAGCGTCTACACAACCCGAAAAAGGTTGACCTCACAAAGGTTAAAGATGCTGAAACCATGCATGGCGTCAACCTTACCACGGCAGAACGTCATGCTCGGGATGAAAGTTTCTTTCGTCATCTTTATGGCATGACTCGGTTTACCATGATGAGCGGAGGTCGTGTTCCAACTGCTGCAGAGCTCCAACAGTTGGATTATGACTACCCAATGAACGAGCATGCAAGGGTTATGTGTGGAGTAGGTGTGTACTTTGAGAAACCTCTCGATGACGATGTGCCAACCGATGATGATAGTCGAATGCCAGACTCCGACGTGGAGGAGAATTCGGATGACGACGACTCCTATGATGATTTCGATGAAGGGGGTATGACCCCAGACATAGAGGAGGAGTCTGCCTAATCCAGGTTCTTCTTATTTATTTTCCACTGAGGACAGTGTGTTGATGATAGGCGAATTTACACGCCTATAGTGCTATATTTTACCCATATTTTAGCCAAGTTTTGAGGACAAATTATATAATTCATGCACTTTTAGTCCTTTTTCCTGTAAGTGAGCTAACGAACATGATTAGCAAGTTTTCAGGTATAAATGATGCAGAATTCAGCATTTTATGGATAACTTAACGCCAAAGAAATCTTCACAAAAGGAGGAAAGCCAAGCTTGGACGCCAAGGACCAAAAGTGGCGTATGGAAAATCTGTCCCGGGCAAAAACAGCAATTCTGAAGACTTTGAGGACTAGCAGTAACTTATTAGGATTTGGATAATGATACATTAACCTAGTAGGATTGGGTTAAGTAATGCATTAGCTTAGTAGAAATAGGATATGGGTGTTATAAATACCCTATTTTGCTAGAGATTTTTAATCATTCTCATTCTCATTCTAGTTCTAATTCATTCTTCAATTAACAAATCTTATTCTTCTTACAAACTCGGATTCTAAGTCTTCCATTAATTCTACTTTTTATTCTTCTTCTGTTCATCTATTCAATTCTTAATTTCCGCAACAAGAGATACGTTACTTAGCAAAGAAGTTACGCCTAACGCCTACCACCCTATACCTAACGAGATCTTTATTGTGGTATAATAACAATGTCGATTGTGATTTCCTTCGCACTCATAGGTAACTAAACTTCTCTGTTGGGGTTATGGAAGCCATATGAGCTACTATCTATTGCTATGAGTTTGTGAATTTGTGACACGTATGCTGCTTATATCATTATTCTCTTCATCTTAATGCAAATTCTTGTGGTTGCAAACGCATAGAATACGCCAGTATAGCATTAACTTGTTCGAAAGAAAAGTTATATGTCTGGAAAAGAGATAATGTCAAGGTAATAGGGTCCCATCCCCTATTAAAAATTTAGTGTCGTAACTGGATTAACCTCTTGGAGAATTTGTACCGTTAGACACGCTTTAAGCTCGAAAGAGTTAAAGTGAAATAGTCCTTGTTGAGGTCGAAAGACGCTTGGATTTACCATCGAATACAATTCTCTATACGCACATACATGTCTGAATTCCGCACAACTCATAGCCAATAGAGACGTACAACTAATAAGGTGGACATACCCCCAACTTCTCAATTCTCATTGTTTTACATCTTAACTACACATTCTTTCTTTTTACTTTGCTAATTTCCGTTTTTACTCTATTATTTTGTTTACATCAATTGCACGTTACAATCCCCCCTCTTTTACGAGACTTACATCAAAAGTCTAATAATCATTGCTTACTTGTTGATCGGCTATTCCCTGTGGGATCGATACCCAACCCAGTTGGGTTCTATATTTGACTACGACCGCTTTACACTCCTACGAGAGCTGTAGATTGAGCGTTATCAAAAATTGGCGCCGTTGTCGGGGAATACGAGTGTTAATTAAGTTTGTGATAATTACTAGACCCTTTGGTCAAAGATTCTCGTACTTTTACTCTCAGTTTTTGTTTTTGTTTTCTGCAGGTTTTTATTCAGTGCATGCCCCATACTCGAAGTTCTGGTCAACCGATATTACCTATCAATCCTGAACCACAACGTATTGGTAGAATGGAGGCACAACATGAAATTGAAAGGATGACTGCTCAACAGGAACAGGCGATACTAGCTGCTCTTGTCGCCGCTCAAGTGCATCAACAAAATATTGATAACCCTGGGCAAGCAATAAATACCGACGATGAGGACCTAGGTGATGATGAGTTACTAAACCCTAGGCATGCTGCTGAGATTGCAACACCTGCCAACAGAAGAGATCGTCAAGCTAGGTTTAGGCCTGAACGCCGAGCTATGCAACCAGCTTTCGACGAGGATGATGATGATCTTGATGGAGCCGAAGCCACAAGAGCCATAATTCCTCCACCATTAGTGCCCGGAGCCAAGTTCAACATCACGAGCACCATGATTCAGTTATTGCAACTCAAAGGATTATTTGGTGGACTAGTAGGCGATGATTCGAATATGCATCTCATCAACTTTATTTCCACATGCAAGTCGTTTGACAATCCTGGCGTTGGTCAAAATGCAATTCGATTACGTCTATTTCCATTGTCTCTGTCTGGGGAGGCAACTCTATGGTTGAATGGTCTGACTGCTGATTCTATTACAAATTGAAGGCAATTGAGAGACGCTTTCCTAGAAAGATTCTTTCCGCCATCCAAAAGAGCACAATTGAGAGACGAAATCAGCAACTTTCGTCAGCTTCCAACTGAAGCCCTTCATGAAACATGGGAGAGGTTCAAGACGAAGCTAATGAGGTGCCCAAACCATCACATGACTAATGTTCACCTAATGGAGATACTATACAGAGCCTTGAATTCAATAACTAAACCAGTGGTAGATAATGCGGCTGGAGGATCATTTATGGACCTCACCTTTGGGCAGGCAAGCAATATGCTAGATCGGATGACAAAGCAAAGTAGATCTTGGCATACCAGGGATTCTGAGGTAGCAAGCCCCACTTTATCTATTGGCATGACTGCAGACCAAAGAAGAATAGAAGAAGAACGTGATCAAGATATGGCGCACATGAAAACACAAGTGGATCTTCTTACAAAGCATTTATTATCAGGGAAGACCGAAAAAGTCAAAGCTATTGTGTCTAAAGGAAGAGTCAAATCTGATTCGGAAGAAGAGGCCAACTACTTGAACAATCAGGGGGGTTTCCGAGGTAATACCCAAGGAAACCAAGGTCGGAACTATTATGATAAATCTGGAAACAAGGACCAAGGTAGTTGGAAGAACAAGAATGAAAAGAGTGGTTTGTCCGTTCCCCCAGGAAGACGTGACACCACCACATCTAGTTCTGGAAATATGGAAGAGATGATGGCTAAACTATTGAAAGGAGTGGAAGCAACGAGCGCTGGAGTAACGGAGATAATAAATGATTTGTCCTTTATGAAGCAATTAGTTGATTCTCATTCCACTTCAATCAAGCAAATAGAACAGCAATTGAGCCAACTTTCAGCAGCACTCAATCAAAGAAAGGCTGGCACTTTACCTAGCGACACTGTGCAAAACCCAAGGAATGATGGGTCATGCATGGCTATTACTACCCAAAGTGGTAAGGTGCTGGAAACTTCATCAAAAGGCAAGAAAGTGGTTGACGAAGTAGCGGACCTCGATGACAAGGCAAAAGGAGAAGATTCCGCAAAAGCTACCCACGACGTCCATGACATCACACCGAGTATGTTGCAGCCTGAAAAAGCTAAAAAACGGAAGAAAGAGGAGAAGAAATCCGTGGAGAAAACAATTACTTATCCACCACCACCTTTTACTCAAAGATTAAAGAAGATTGCGGATGATACAAAGTTCAGCAAATTCATGAGTATGCTAAAGCAGCTGACCATTAATGTTCCATTGGTAGAGGCACTTGAACAAATGCCTGGGTATGCGAAATTTATGAAGGATCTTTTGACAAAGAAGCGGACAGCCAGCTATGAGTTGAAAGATGACGTTCATCACTGCAGCGCAATCGCTACCTGATCACTAGTTCAGAAGAAGGCTGACCCCGGTGCTTTCACTATTCCTTGCACCGTTGGATCTTTGAATTTTGCCAAGGCATTATGCGATTTAGGAGCCAGCATCAATTTGATGCCATTATCGATCTATAAAAAGTTGGGGTTGGGTGATCCTACTCCAACCAATATGAGGCTCGTAATGGCGGATAGGTCGGTAAAACGACCTGTTGGTATTCTATGTGATGTATTGGTAAAGGTTTCTTCATTCATCTTTCTGGCAGACTTCATTATTTTGGATTGCGAGGCAGACTCAGAAGTTCCCATAATCTTGGGGCGCCCTTTCCTTGCTACAGGAAGTGTGCTCATTGATTTGAGAGCTAATGAGTTTTCATTCCGAATAAATGACGAAGTAGTTCGCTTTGATGTGTGCAAAGAAATGAAGCAACCCAAAGAGCTGAACGTATTCTCGGTGGCTAATGTTTACTTTGATGATGAGGAAGAATCACTTGAAGAAGAACAAATTATTGAAGACCTATTGGCGATTGTGCTCATGAATGGAGAGAGTAAGGATGCTGAAAATTGCGAAGAAGCTATTTGTGCTCTATCAGGATTAGGGACATATCGACATGCTCCCAAAAAGCTGGACCTTGATCTCAAAAATCGACCCACACCACCAGCTAAGCCATCTATTGAAGAGCCACCCACGTTAGAATTGAAGGAGCTGCCTAGTAATTTAAAGTATGCATTCTTAGGAAATGAAAACACACTTCCAGTCATTGTGGCAGCAGATTTGGGTGAGCAATAAGTTGCAGCTCTCATTACTATTCAATGGAAGTATATAAGAGCCATTGGTTGGACCATCGCGGATATTATTGGTATTCCACCTGGGATTTGTACCCACAAAATTCAGCTTGAAGAAAAATGCACACCCACCATTGAGCATCAAAGATGTCTCAATCCACCTATGCAAGAAGTGGTGAAGAAAGAAATTATTAAGTGGTTAGACGCAGGAGTTGTGTATCCAATCTCAGACAGTACATGGGTAAGCCCGGTATAATGTGTTCCCAAGAAAGGAGGCATGACGGTGGTCACGAATGAAAAGAATGAGCTTATTCCACTCAGACCTGTCACCGGATGGAGAGTATGCATGGACTACCGAAAGCTAAATTCATGGACGCTCAAAGATCACTTTCCAATGCCATTTATGGACCAAATGTTAGATCGATTAGCAGGGAAAGGATGGTTTTATTTCTTAGACGGTTATTCAGGCTATAATCAGATTTGTATTGCCCCTGAAGATCAAGAAAAGACAACGTTCACATGTCCATATGGCACGTTTGCCTTCAAACGTATGCCATTCGGGCTATGTAATGCACCAGCCACCTTTCAGCATTGTATGATGTCCATTTTTTCTGATATGGTTGAAGATACTTTGGAGGTATTCATGGACGACTTTTCAGTTGTTAGTGAGTCTTTTGAAGCATGCTTGGCAAATCTAAGTATGGCGTTGCAAAGATGTGTAGAATTCAACCTAGTGCTGAATTGGGAAAAGTGCCACTTCATGGTAAAAGAAGGAATCGTTCTTGGGCATAAAATCTTTGAAAGAGGAATTGAGGTTGATCGAGCAAAAATTGAAGTCATCGATAAGCTAACGCCCCCAATTTCTGTGAAGGGAGTTCGTAGTTTCCTCGGTCATGCAGGTTTCTATCGGCGGTTCATCAAAGACTTCTCCAAAATTACGAGTCCATTGTGCAAACTCTTGGAGAAAGATGCAAAGTATGACTTCAATGAAGATTGTTTGAAGGCATTCGAATGCCTCAAAGAAAAGCTAATTGAAGCTCCTATCATGGTAGCACCAAATTGGTCTTTACCGTTCGAAGTCATGTGTGATGCTAGTGGGGTAGCGTTGGCGTTGTACTTGGCCAGAGGAAGGAGAAATTATTTCATCCTATCTACTATGCTAGCAAGGTCCTAAACGAAGCCCAAAAGAACTATACTGTCATAGAACAAGAGCTCCTAGCAGTTGTGTATGCGTTTGAGAAGTTTTGTGCTTATTTGTTGGGAACCAAAGTGATCGTTCATACAGACCATGCAGCTCTAAGATATTTGATGACAAAGAAGGATGCAAAACCAAGACTAATTTGATGGGTGTTTCTGCTGCAAGAATTTGATTTCGAAGTTAAAGATAGAAGAGGTTGCGAGAACCAAGTGGCCGATCATCTATCTAGACTCAAAAACAAGCATATAGCGCAGCATGAAATTGAGATTGATGATGCATTCCCTGACGAGGAGGTCTTAGCAACGATAATGGAAAATTTACCATGGTATGCCGACTTTGCAAATTTTGTGGTGAGTAATGAGATACCTGCAAACTTATCTTACCATCAAAAGAGGAAGTTTATGCATGATGTAAAACACTACTTTTGGGATGAGCCATATTTGTTTCGATGATGCGCAGATGGTGTTATCCGACGATGTATATCCCATGGAGAGGTGCCTAATATATTGGAAGCATGCCACACTTCCCAAGGACATCACGCAGGTAATCGGACAGCGAGGAAGGTATTACAAAGTGGATATTATTGGCCTTCGATATTCAGAGATGCCTACGATTTTGTGAGAAGATGCGACCAGTGTCAGTGACAAGGTGCTATTTCGAAACACCATGAGATGCCCATGTCGAAAATCCTTGAAGTAGAGCTCTTTGACGTATGGGGTATTGATTTCATGGGTCCATTCGTAAATTCGTTTGGAATGAAGTACATCCTAGTTGCTATAGATTATGTCTCGAAATGGGTTGAAGCTATAGCGTTGGCCGACAATGAGGGAAAGCGTGTTGTAGCATTCTTAAAGAGAACTATCTTCTCTCGTTTTAGAGTACCACGTACTATCATAAGCGATGGAGGATCTTACTTCTACAACAAGCTATTCAAATCCGTGTTGGCAAAATATGGTGTCAAGCAACATAAGGTAGCCACGCCTTATCACCCACAAACCAGTGGACAGGTAGAGGTTTCCAACAGAGAGATCAAGCAAATCCTTGCTAAAATGGTAAATGCTAATAGGAAAGATTGGTCTCGGAAGCTGGACGATGCACTATGGGCGTATAGGACTACATTCAAAATGTCAATTGGCATGTCCCCATACCAACTAGTTTATGGGAAGGCTTGTCACTTACCCATTGAGCTGGAGCATAAGGCATTGTGGGCTTTGAAGCGATTAAATTTGAATTGGGATGATGCAATGAATCTGAGATTGGAGCAACTGAACGAGATGGATGAATTCCGTCTACATGCTTATGAAAGATTGGATCTCTACAAGGAGCGGATGAAAAAGTATCATGATCAGCGGATTGTTCGACGAAACTTTCAAAAGGATGATATGGTACTTCTCTTCAATTCCAGACTGAAGTTATTCCCAGGTAAGTTAAAATCCAAGTGGTCTGGTCCATACAAAGTTAACCAAGTCTACTCGTCTGGAGTAGTTGAGTTGGAAGACACTAATGGTGTTGTCTTCAAGGTGAATGGCCAACGAGTAAAACCATATATCGGTCCTCTTGATTCGATAAACTATATGGCCATCACTTATCTCAATGAAGTCTAAGTACTCGAGATAGCCATGTCGTGCCGCGACAATAAATCAAGCGTTAGATGGGAGGCAACCCATCATTTTTTATTTTTTGTCTTATTACGTGTTTTCTTTTGATAAATAAAAATCCAAAAAAGAAGAGTCGTGCCACGACCAAAATTAAGGCGCTTGATGGGAGGAAACCCATCGTTCTAATCGTCTTTATTGTTTTTGAGTAAATGTAGGTGTAAAGAGGTGTAAAATAAGGAGGTCGGTTTCAAATTTCGATTTGGACGTATTGCATGTTAAAGGTGGTAAGTTAGGAATGAAGAAGCAAAAGGCTATGGATTGAGCATTGCTCATGAAAATATAGGCATCGAGCAAGGCTAGGCCTAGGTAAAACTAGGCCACGAACAAGGCAAGGTCTATACTATGGCCTAAGGTCTCGGAATCTAGTGTGCCATAGCATAGGCGCCGCCCATGCCCAAGTATGCCATAGCATAGGCGCCACCTATGCTAATGCCTTTTGTCTCTGAATCTCATATGTCATGCTAAAGTCGCCGCCAATGCCTAGGAATGCCATGGCATAGGCACCGCCTATGCTAGACAATGCTTTGCAAAAGGCGCCGCCTATGCCAAGCATAGGAAAAGCAAAAGGCGCCGCCTATGGTCACTTCTTGTCTCCAAATCCGATTTTAAATGGGTCAAAACCCGACCCAACCTTCTCCTATAAATAAGAGACTTAGTCTTGAACCAAAATCACATTGGAAACCTAGCATAAGCGTCGCCCATAGTCTCCAAATCCTCTCTAAAATTTTCCTTTTGCTCTTTTACTTCACAAGAACATCATCCAAAGGCATCAATCAAGTAAGTACTTCTTTGTTCTTCATTTATATTCCGTAAGTACTACACTACTATGCCTATTATGAATTGTTAAATCTTGAAATAGTAGAAGTGACTTGAATGTGGTTGATGTGTTGTGATACAACTAAGTGAGTGAATGAATACGTAAGGATGATCTTAACTTGTTCCCAACTTGAATTTGATTTTGGCGCATTGTCATACTTTTGTGGAATTGATATGGTCACAAAGATTGCATAATCTTGACACTTGAATACTTACATGTTGGAATGACTTGTTCATCGGAATAAGAATTATAGTTGTCTACCGACATAGGAGGTTGTGATTATTTGATACTATACCTTGATTCAATCTCTATGTAGTAGTTTTGATATCTTACATATGCAAGTATTACCAAGATTACAAGAAGTATGACTCCACTGATTTTATTGTTGGAATATAGCACCTAAAACGTATGTCAATGAAGTCTGAGTAATCGACCACTTTCACTTCACTAGTTTGTACCAACAACCTAAGTGTGGGGTGGTGCCCCTACTGCTTGTTTATAGACTATATACATCGACATGATGCTAACATGACCATTGTTTTAGTCTCAGGTACAATGGCACCCAAAGCAAAACAAGGCAAAGAAAAGGCAACCACTTCACAAAAAGGCAAGAAAAGAGGTCGAAAAGAGCAAGGAGAATCATCCTCGATGCAAGTACCACACCGCATGTTCGGAACTAAATGGGTTTTAGAGGAGGAAGCAAAGGAATGGTATAGGAACAACAAAGAGAAGAAATATGCTCATGTGGACTTGATAAACAAGGAAAGCCTAGCAAAGAAAGAACCGCGCATGTTGGCCAAGATCATGGCGTTACATCTTGATTTCTTCTTTCGAGACATGGGAGAATGCAATCTCGATTTAACAAGAGAATTCTATGCCAACTGGTCACCGAAAACCACAGGAAGCGAAGTCAAGATTCAGGGCCAAGTTTTACAACTCAATGCGGATTTCTTCAACTCCTTTCTTGGCTTGCCTGCTGTTGATCCATCACCATTCAAAGAGCTGTACAGTAGACCTCCATAGAGAGCTATTCGACACACACTTTGTGGCACAAGATCTATGGCACGATGGAGTAGACACAAGGACATCGGTCGACACAACACCTTCCCATATGCTCCTTTGAATAGGAAAGCAAGGATATGGTTGCGCATAGTCAACTCTTGCCTCATTCCAGGGACGCAATACACAAAAATAACAAGAGATAGAATGTGCTTGGTATATGCATTGATGACGAATGTCCCTATCAACATTGGGGCAATCATTCAATCTACAATGCGGAAGGCTAGGCTACACAAGCGGTCCCATTTCAGCTTCGGCAATCTGTTGACTGCAATCTTGAGGAAGGAGGACATCGAAGAGGAGCCGACTGATCATAAACTCCTACACAATCCGAAGAAGGTTGACCTCACAAAGGTCAAAGATGCTGAATCAACACATGGCGTCAACCTTACTACTGCTGAGAGACATGCTCGGGATGAGAGTTTCTTTCGCCATCTTTATGGCATGACTCGGTTTACAATGATGAGCGAAGGTCGTGTTCCAACTGCTGCAGAGCTCCAACAGCTGGAATGTGCATTCAAGGTAGATGTGTTGAGTAGGTACATATTTTGAGGAACCTCTTGATGACGATGTGCCAACCGATGATGATCGACGAATGCCAGACTCCGACGTGGAGAAGAATTCTGATGACGACGACTCTTATGATGATTCCGACGAAGGGGGTATGACCCCCGACATAGAGGAGGAGTCCGACTGACCAGGTTCTTCGTATTTATTTTCCACTGAGGACAGTGTGTCCCATCTAAGTGTGGGGTGGTGGTATTTGCATATTATACTTCTCTATCCGCATTTATATCTATCTATGTTTGTTTGTTTTTTTAGTAGTTAATCGTTTTTTTTAGTAACTTTACATGAAGTTATTCTGATAGGCAGCAGGAGATTGTGACAAGAGTCTGTGATAGAATCATTACTATTGAGACGTTTAGGCTCTAAATGTGACTCATTATGTGATAAGTGTGTGGTTCAATTCCTTCATCTGTTGGGCCAAGAGTCTATACTACTCCCAATAAAGTCGACCATGTGCCTTGTATGTGTGTGGTGATAGTATATTCTGTGTTTGTGGCTGATGCTAGAACTTGCCTGGTGTGTATGTAAAGCGAAATAAAGAGTGTAAGTTTAGGAGATAATTTAGGCATTTCTTTGGCACCCTGTGATTGTTTACCTTCATTTTACTTACCCGTGGACATTATCCTAGTCAACCCCTTTGAGCCTTTAGCTATTTTCTTTGACAGCCTCATATGTAAGCCTAATCCATTTTTTTCAAGACCATAATTTGATCCAAATTTCTAAGTGCTTTAAATTGTAAAGTCATGTGACAAAATAAGAGGAAATTAGGTAAGAGTGATGCCTTAGAGTGTATTGGTACTTGAATTTGTTATAAAAAAAAAGAGTGGCTATCATAGAGGTATGTTATAAAAAGAAAAAAAGAAAAAGATAACAATATCTTTGTGTTTATCATTGAATAACAAAATAGGTGAAAAGGGGTGGTAGATGAAAGAAAGGTAGAAAGGTTGTTTTAAAGAGAAATGTTAATAGCATAATGTGATGTATCAAAGCGCTTAGGAACATAGTCACTATTTCTGGCCAAAATAGTCCTACCCGTCCCTTAGCCTACATTACAACCTGTAAAAGACCTATTTGATCCTAAGCTTAGCATTCTGATATTAGTAGAGCATTACACTAAGGGCAAGCCTATGGTCATCAGTTGCAACATATGAATTCTTTGTGAGCGTGAGAGCAAGGAAAATCCTATACTCATATTTTGAAAAAATGAAATACTTGTGAGTAATTATGGGTGATATATTGTGAGACACACATGGTTGATGAGTTTTGGGTAGTTGTGTATGATTCTTTGTGCCTTAACTTTTGGATACGAATTAACCATCATCAAGAGTCTAGGTTGGAGGTTGAATTGTTTCTAGTAGTGATCAGAAAACTACTCTTAGTTAATAATTGCCGTGCCTGTCTTGATGAATATTTTGTGTTGTTACTGTGAAACCCTAAGTAGATGTTTATAGGGACATGATATTTTGTTCGAGGACGAACAAAGCTTTAAGTGTGGGGTGTTGATGTTAGGCATATTTACACGCCTAAAGCGCCTTAATTTACCCAAAATATCGCTAAGTTTAAGGACAAAATATATAATTCATGCACTTTTAGTCCTTTTTCCTGTAAGTGAGATAACCAACGTGATTAGCAAGTTTTCAGGTATAAATGATGAAGATTTCAGCATTTTATGGATAACTTGACACCAAAGGAAGCTTCACGAAAGAAGGAGAGCAGCGTTTGGACGCCTATGGACTGAAAGTGACGCATGGAAAACTTGTCCCGAGAAAAAACAGCATTTCCAAAGACTTGGAGACCAGCAGTAACTTAGTAGGATTAGGAAAAGAATTCAGTAACCTAGTAGGATTAGGATAAGTATGCAGTAGCTTAGTAGGAATAGGATATGGGTGTTATAAAAACCCTATTTTGCTGAACTTTTTCAGCATTCATTCTCTTTCAATTAATTCTTATTCCTGACAATTTTCTTTCATCAATTCGACTTTTAATTTTCACAACAAGAGAAACGCTACTAGCAACAGAAATCACGTCCCAAGTGACGCCAAGACAGACTTTTCGTGAGTTTATGATTATTTTGGTATAATGATAATGTCTATCGTGTTTTTCATTGCACTCATGAGTAGCTAAACTTCTCTGTTAGGGTTATGGAAGCCTTATGAGATATTATCTATTGCTATGAGTTTGTGAATTCTTGACACGTATGCTGCTTATATCATTCTTCTCTTCATCTTAATATAAATTCTTGTGGTTGCAAACATATAGAATACGCCAGGATAGCATTAACTTGTTCGAAAGAAAAGTTACATGTCTGGAAAAGAGAGAATGTCAAGGAAATAGGGCACCAACCCCTGTTTAAAAGTTAGTGTCGTAACTGGATTAAACTCTTGGAGAATTTGTACCATTAGATACGCTTTAAGCTCGAAAGAGTTAAAGTGAAATAATCCCTGATGGTCAAAAGACGCCTGGATTTACCATAGAATACGATTCTCTATAAGCGCATGCATGTCTGAATTCCGCATAATTCATAGTCAATAGATACGTATAACTCATAAGGTGGACATAACCCTAACTCTCAATTCTCATTGATTAAAACCTACCAAGTACTCCGTTTTACTCTTCTATTTTACGTTTTTACTCTACTATTTTGTTTACGATATTTTCACGCACAAAATCCCCCCTTTGTTGCAGAATTTTCGGCCAAAAGTCTATTAATAGTTGCTTACTTAGTGACCAAGTATTCCCTGTGGGATTCGACACCCAACCTAGTTGGGTTCTATATTTGACGACGACCGCTTACACTCTTACGAGAGCTATAGTTTGAGCGTTATCAAATTTTGGCGTCGTTGCCGAGGAATATGGTTGTCAACTAAGTTTGTGATAATTACTAGACCCTTTGGTCAAAGATTCTCGTACTTTACTTTTAGTTGTTGTTTTTGTTTTCTGCAGGTTTTTGTTCAGTGCATGCCAAATACTCGAAGTTCAGGACAACCATTATAACCCATAAACCCGGAAACGCAACTTATTAGAAGGATGGATACGCAACGTGACATTGAGAGAAGGGCTGCTCAACAGGAGCAGGCTAGACTAGCTGCGTTGGCTGCTACCCAAGTACATCAACAGAATATTGATAACCCTGGGCGAGCAGCAGATCCTGATGATGAGGACTTAGGTGATGATGAGTTACTAAACCCTAGGCGTGATGCTGAGGTGGCCACACCGGCAAACAGAAGAGATTGTCAAGCAAGATTTGGGCCTGAACGCCGAGCTATGCAGATTCCCTTTGATGATGATGATGACGATTTGGATGGTGCTGGTGCCACAGGAGCTATTATTCCTTCGCCATTGGCACCCGAAGCCAAGTTCAACATCACTAGCACCATGATTCAGTTATTGCAACTCAAGGGATTATTCGGTGGACATGCAGGTGATGATCCGAATATGCATCTGGTCAACTTTATCTCTACATGCAAGTCATTCAACAATCCAGGCGTTGGTCAGAATGCAATTCGGCTGCGCTTATTTCCATTGTCTCTATCTGGTGAGGCAACTCTATGGTTGAATGGGCCGACTCCTGATTCTATCACTAATTGGAGGCAATTGAAAGATGCTTTCCTAGAAAGATTCTTTCCGCCATCCAAGAGAGCACAGTTGAGAGATGAAATCAGCAACTTTCGGCAGCTTCCAACTGAAGCCCTCCACGAAACATGGGAGAGATTCAAGAAGAAGCTTATGAGGTGCCCAAACCATCACATGACCAATGTCCACTTGATGGAGATACTATACAGATCCTTGAATTCAGTAACTAAACCAGTGGTGGATAATGCGGCTGGAGGATCATTTATGGACCTCACCTTTGTGCAGGCAAGCGATATTCTAGACCGGATGACAAACCAAAGTAAGCCTTGGCATACCAGAGATTCTGAGGTATCCAGCCCCACTATATCTATTGGCATGACTGCAGAACAAAGGCGAAAGGAGGAGGAACGCGACCAAGATATGGTGCACATGAAAACACAGATGGATCTTCTTACAAAGCATCTATTATCAGGGAAGACCGAAAAAGTCAAAGCAGTTGCGTCAAAAGGAAGGGAGGAATCCGATTCTGAAGAAGAAGCCAACTACTTAAACAATTAGGGGGGTTTCCGAGGCACTGCCCAAGGAAACCAAGGTCGGAACTATTATGATAAGTCTGGAAACAAGGACCGTGATCAAGGTAGTTGGAATAATAAGACTGATAGGAGTGGTTTGTATGTTCCTCCTGGAAGTCATCACACCGCTGCATCTGGCGCTGGTAAGATGTCAATGGAAGATATGATGGCGAAGCTGTTAAAAGGAGTGGAGGCAACCAGCACAGGAGTAACTGAGGTAATAAATGATTTGGCCTCAATGAAGCAATTGGTTGACTCGCATTCCACTTCAATAAAACAGCTAGAGCAACAATTGAGTCAAATTTCAGCCACATTAAATCAACGAAAAGTTGGCACCTTACCTAGCGACACAGTGCAAAACCCAAGGAACGATGGAACATGCATGGCCATTACTACCAGGAGTGGTAAGGTGCTGGGAAATTCATCTCAAAGAAAACAAGTAGACGATGATATCACAGATAATGCAGAAGCCGCCGAAGAAGCTGAAGAAGGCGTCAATGACGTCATCCCTCAACGTCCATAGCCTGAAAAGAGTGTCAGTCTGAAGCAAGAGGAAAAGAAAGTTGTAGAGAAAACTATTCCCCTTCCACCACCACCTTTTCCTCAAAGATTAAAAAAGAGAGCTGATGATACCAAGTTCAATAAATTCATGTCAATGTTGAAACAGCTGACCATTAATGTTCCGTTGGTAGAAGCACTAGAACAGATGCCTGGCTACGCAAAATTTATGAAGGATCTTCTGACAAAGAAGCGGGCAGCAGGTTATGAGTTAACAGATACTGTTCATCATTGTAGTGCAATCGCTACCAGATCACTAGTTCAGAAGAAGGCCGATCCCGGTGCCTTCACTATACCTTGCACTGTCGGACCTTTGAATTTTGCCAAGGCATTATGCGATTTAAGAGCCAGCATCAACTTAATGCCACTATCTATTTATAACAAGTTGGGGTTGGGGGATCCTACTCCAACCAATATGAGGCTTGTAATGGTAGATAGGTCGGTAAAACGACCTGTTGGTATTTTATGTGATATATTGGTGAAGGTGTCCTCATTCATCTTTCTGGCAGACTTCGTTATTTTGGATTGTGAGGTGGACTCAGAAGTTCCTATAATCTTGGGGCGCCCTTTCCTTGCAACAGGAAGTGTGCTTATTGATTTAAAAACCAATGAGCTTCTATTCCGAATGAATGATGAAGTAATCCGCTTTGATGTCTGTAAATCAATGAATCAACCCAAAGATCTGAACATGTTCTCGGTAGTTGATGTTTATTTTGATGATGAAAAAGAATTACTTGTAGAGGAGCAGCTTATTGATGACCCATTGGCGATTGTGTGATAACGCTCAATCTACAGCTCTCGTAGGAGTGTAAAGCGGTCGTTAGCAAATATAGAACCCAACCTGGGTTGGGTATCGATCCCACAGGGAATAGCTTGGCCAACAAGTAAGCAAAATTACTAAACTTTTGGTGCAAGTCTCAAAAAATAGGGGAGTCTTGTCGTACAAGTAATGTAAATAAAACAATGAAGTAAAAGCTAAAAATAGCAAAGTAAAAAGAGAAGGATTGTTACGTAAGTTGTAAACAATGAGAATTGAAGCGTTGGGGTTATGTCCACCTCCTGAGTTATACGTCTCTATTGACTATGAGTGTGTAGAATTCCAACATGCATGTGCTTATAGAGAATTGTATTCGATGGTAAATCCAGGCGTCTTTCGACCTATTCGAGGATTATTTCACTTTAACTCTTTCGAGCTTAAAGCGTGTCTAACGGTACGAATTCTCCAAGAGGTTAATCCAGTTACGGCACTAACTTTTTAATAGGGGATGGGACCCTACTACCTTGACATTATCTCTTTTCCAGACAAATAACCTTTCTTTCGAACAAGTTAAATGTTATACTGGTGTATTCTTGCGTTTGCAATCACAAAGAATTTAGATTAATATGAAGAGAATAATGATATAAGCAGCATACGTGTCACGAACTCACAAACTCACAGCAATAGATAGTATCTCAGTTGGCTTGCATAACCCCAATAGAGAAGTTTAGTTACCCATGAATGCGAAGGAGATCACGATTGACATTGTTGTTATACCACAAGATTGATTAATTTCGTGTAGCACAAGTGGTAGGCGTTTAGGCGTGAAATCCTAGGCAAAGTAACGTTTCTCTTGTTGCGGAAATTAAGAATAGATGAATAAAAGAAGAAAAATAGAATTAATGAAAAGATTAGAAGAGTTGTAATTGATGGAAGAATTAGAATTGTTAATTGAAGAGTGTATATTTGGAAGAATGTTAAAAATCTCTAGCATGATAGGGTATTTATAATACCCATATCCTAATCCTACTAAGCTAATGAAATACTTAACCAAATCCTACTAAGCTAATGAAATACTTAACCCAATTGTACTAGGTTAATGTAACATTATCCAAATCCAAATAAACTAATGAAATACTTAACCCAATTGTATTAGGTTAATGTATTATTATCCTAATCCAAATAAGTTACTGCAAGTCCCCAAAGTCTTCAGAAATGTTGTTTTAGCCCAGGACAGATTTTCCATGTATCAATTTTGGTCCTTTAGGCGTTCAAGCTCCCTTTCATTCCTTCGTGAGCTTTCTTTGGCGTCAAGTAAGCCATAAAATGCTGATTTCTGCATCATTTATACCTGAAACTTTGCTAATCATGTTCGTTAGCTCACTTACAGGAAAAAGGACTAAAAGCGCATGAAATGTATACTTTGTTCTCCAAACATGGCACAAATATGGGCAAAATATATTGATATAGGCGCGTAATATTGCCTATCATCATTGTGCTTATGAATGTTGAGCGTAAGAATGCTGAAAATTATGAAGAAACCATTTGTGCTCTAACAGGATTAGGGTCATATCCTTATGCTCCCAAGAAGCTGAACCTTGATCTCAAAAACAGACCTACACCACCAGCTAAACCATCTATAGAGAAGCCACCCACGTTAGAATTGAAGGAGTTGCCTAGTCATCTAAAGTATGCATTCTTAGGAAGCGGTAACACACTTCCGGTTATTGTGGCGGCAGATTTGGGTGAGCAGCAAGTTGCAGCTCTCATCACATTTCTATGAAAGTACATGATAGCCATCGGTTGGACCATCACTGATATCATTGGTATTCCACCTGGGATTTGTACAAACAAGATTCAGCTTGAAGAAAATTGCATACCCACTATTGAGCATCAAAGGCGTCTAAATCCACCTATGCAAGAGGTGGTGAAGAAAGAAATTATTAAGTGGTTAGATGCAGGGGTTGTGTATCCAATCTCCGACAGTAAATGGGTAAGCCCAGTACAATGTGTACCCAAGAAAGGTGGCATGATAGTAGTTGCGAATGAAAAGAATGAGTTAATACCACTCAGACCTGTCACAGGGTGAAGAGTATGCATGGACTACCGGAAGCTAAATTTGTGGACACTTAAAGATCACTTTCCAATGCCATTTATAGACCAAATGCTCGATCGATTAGCAGGGAAAGGATGGTTTTGTTTTTTAAACGGTTATTCCGGCTATAATCAGATTTATATTGCTCCCGAGGATCAAGAGAAGACAACATTTACATGACCATATGGCACGTTTGCCTTCAAACGTATGCCATTTGGGCTATGTAACGCACCCGCCACTTTTCAACGTTGTATGATGTCCATTTTTTCTGATATGGTGGAAGACACTCTGGAGGTATTCATGGATGATTTTTTAGTTGTGGGTGAATCGTTTGAATCGTGTTTGGCAAATCTAAGTATGGCGTTGCAGAGATGCGTTGAATTCAACCTGGTGCTAAACTGGGAGAAGTGCCACTTCATGGTGAAGGAAGGTATTGTTCTTGGGCATAAAATATCCGAAAGAGGAATTGAGGTGGATCGAGCTAAAATCGAAGTCATCGAGAAACTACCACCCCCAATTTTGGTCAAAGGAGTTTGTAGTTTCCTCGGGCATGCAGGTTTCTACCGAAGGTTCATTAAAGACTTTTCCAAGATTGCTAGTCCATTATGCAAGATTTTAGAGAAGGATGCAAAGTTCAACTTTGGTGAAGACTGCTTGAAGGCATTTGAATTCCTCAAAGGGAAGCTAATTGAAGCTCCTATCATTGTAGCGCCTGATTGGTCTCTACCATTTGAAGTCATGTGTGACGCTAGCAGGGTAGCTTTGGGTGCTGTACTTGTCCAGAGAAGAGAAAAGTTATTCCATCCAATCTACTATGCGAGCAAGGTCTTGAACGGAGCCCAGAAGAACTATACTGTCACGGAACAAGAGCTTCTAGCAGTTGTGTATGCTTTTGAAAAGTTTTGTGCTTATTTGTTGGGAACCAAAGTGGTAGTTCATACAGACCATGCAGCTCTGAGATATTTGATGACAAAGAAAGATGCAAAACCAAGGCTAATTCGATGGGTATTATTGCTGCAAGAATTTGATTTCGAGGTAAAAGATAGAAGAGGTTGCGAAAACCAAGTGGATGATCATCTATCTAGACTCAAGAACGAGCATATAGCGCAGCCTGATCTTGAGATTGATGACGCATTACCTGATGAAGAGATCTTAGCCACGATGATGGAAGAGTTACCATGGTATGCAGACTTTGCGAACTTCGTGGTAAGTAATGTGATGCCTGCAAATCTATCATTTCATCAAAAGAGGAAGTTCATGCACGATGTGAGACACTACTACTGGGATGAGCCATATTTGTTTAGACGATGCACGGATGGTGTGATCAGATGATGCATATCTCATGTGGAGGTGCCAAGTATCTTGGAAGCGAGTCATGCTTCCCAAGTTGGGGGACACCATGCAGGTGGTCGGACAGCAAGAAAGGTATTGCAAAGCGGCTATTATTGGCCTTTGATATTTAGAGATGCCTACGAATTTGTGAAAAGATGTGACCAATGTCAGAGACAAGGCACGATTTCGAAGCACCATGAGATGCCCATGTCAAAAATTCTTGAAGTAGAGCTATTTGATGTATGGGGTATTGATTTCATGGGCCCATTTGTAAACTCGTTTGGGATGAAATACATCCTAGTTGTTGTCGACTATGTATCCAAATGGGTTGAAGAAGTAGCGTTGGCCGATAATGAAGGAAAGCGTGTTATCGTATTCTTGAAGAGAAATATCTTCTCTCATTTTGGGGTACCACGCACCATCATAAGCGATGGAGGATCACACTTTTGCAACAAGCTGTTCAAATTCGTGTTGGTGAAATATGGGGTCAAGAAACACAAGGTAGCCACGCCTTATCACCCTCAAACTAGTGGACAGGTAGAAGTTTCCAATCGAGAGATCAAGCAAATCCTTGCTAAGACTGTAAATGCTAATAGGAAAGATTGGTCTCGGAAGCTAGACGATGCACTATGGGCTTATAGGACTGCATTTAAAATGCCAATTGGCATGTCCCCATACCAACTAGTTTATGGAAAGTCCTGTCACTTGCCCATTGAGCTCGAGCACAAAGTATTGTGGGCGTTGAAGCGACTGAATTTGAATTGGGATGATGCTATGAACATGAGGTTGGAGCAGCAAAACGAGATGGATGAATTCCGTCTACATGCTTATGAAAGATCAGACCTCTACAAGGAGCGGGTGAAAAAGTATCATGATCGACGGATTGTTCAACGAAACTTTCAAAAAGGTGATATGGTACTTCTTTTCAATTCCAGACTGAAGCTATTCCCTGGGAAGTTAAGGTCCAAATGGTCTGGCCCGTACAAAATTAGCCAAGTCTAATCGTCGGGAGTAGTTGAGTTAGAAGACAATAATTGTGTTGTCTTTAAGGTGAATGGCCAACGAGTGAAACCATACATCGTTCCTCTTGACTCAAAAAAATGCATGGCCACCATGTATCTTGACGAAGTCTAAGTACTCGAGGTAACTATGTCGAGACGCGACAATAAATCAAGCGCTTGATGGGAGGCAACCCATCGTTTTTAATTGCTTTTGTTATTTTTGTTTTCCTAGGATTCTGTCGAGCCACGACCAAAACTAAGGCGCTTGATGGGAGGCAACCCATCGTTCTAATAGTTTTTGTTGTTTTCGAGTAAGTGTAGGTACAAGAGGTGTAAAGGAGGAGATTGGTTTCAAATTTTGATTTGGAAGCGATTCATGTTGAAGGTGGTAAGTTAGGAATGAAGAAGCAAAAGGCTATGGGTTAGGCATTACCTATGAAAATATAGGCAAGGCCTATGTAAATCTAGGCCACGAACAAGGCAAGGCCTATGCTATGGCCTAAACTCTCGGATTCTACAATGCTATAGCATAGGCGCCGCCTATGCAAAAGCCTTTTGTCTCTGAATCTAGAATGCCATGGCATAGGCGCCGCCTATGCCCAACAATGCCATAGCATAGGCGCCGCCTATGCCAAAGCCTATGTCCAACTAGGCTTTGCAAAAGGCGCCTCCTATGCCAAGCATAGGCAAAGTATTAGGCGCCACCTATGGTCACTGTCTTCAAATCCGATTCCAAATGGGTCAAAACCCGACCCAAGCTTGTCCTATAAATAGAACCTTAGTCTTAAAACAAAATGGCATTGCAACTTCACCCTAGGCGCCGCCTACCTCTCCAAATTCTCTCAAAAATTTTCCTTTTGCTCTTTTAACTTTGCAAGAACATCTTCCAAGGCCATCAACCAAGTAAGTACTTCTTTGTTCTTCTTTTATATTCCGCAAGTACTACACTACTACGCCTATAATAAATTATTAAATCTTGAAGTAGTGTTGGTGATTTGAATGTGGTTGATTTGTTGTGATACAACTAAGTGAGTGAAAGGATACGTAAGGATGGTCTTGACTTGTTTCAAACTTGAATTTGATTTTGATAAACTGTCATACTTTTGCGGAATTGGCATGGTCAAGAAAATGGTATAATCTTGTAACTTTAAAGCATTCATGTTCGAATTACTTGTTCATTGAGATGAAAAATCATGGTTAACTACAAACATGAGATGTTGATTATTTCTATGCCATAACTTGATACAATCTCTATGTAGTAGTCTTGTTCAAAAGGGTACATCAATCCAAACATTAAAGTATTGTCAAGATTACTTAAGATAGAATCGAAAAGGATAGTTAAGATGACTAGAAAAGTATGACTGCACTGATTATATTGTTGGAACGTACCACCTAAATGTATATCGATGAAGTCTGAGTAATCGACAACGTTCACTTAACTAGTTTGTGCCAACAAACTAAGTGTGGGGTGGTGCCACTACTGATTGTTTGTCGATTGTATCTACCGAGATGAAGCTAACATGACTATCATTTTAATCTCAGGTACAAATGGCACCAAAAGCACGACAAGGAAAGGATAAAGGTACCACCTCACAAAAAGGCCACAAAAGGGGACGTAAAGAGCAAGGTGAATCCTCCTCACTGCAAATACCTCGCCGCATGTTCGGAATCAAATGGGTCCTAGAGGAGGAAGGAAAGGAGTGGTATAGGAACAATAAAGAGAAAAAATATGTTCATGTGGAGTTGATACACAAGGAAAGCCTAGCAAAGAAAGAACCTTGCATGTTGGCCAAGATCATGGCGTTACATCTTGATTTCATCTTCCGAGATATGGGAGAATGCAATCTCGATCTAACACGAGAATTCTATGCCAACTGGTCACCGAAAACTACAGGGAGTGAAGTAAAGATTCGGGGTCAAGTTTTACAACTAAATGCGGAGTTCTTCAACTCTTTTCTAGGTTTGCCATCTGTTGATCCATCACCACTCAAGGAGCTATATAACAGACCTCCGTACAGGGCCATTAGACACACGTTGTGCGGAACAAGATCTATGGCACGATGGAGTAGACACAAAGACACCGGTCGGCACAACACCTTCCCTTACGTTTCCTTGAACAGGGAAGCCTGAATATGGTTGCGAATAGTCAACTCTTGCCTAATTCCAGGGACTCAGTATATAAAGATTACATGAGACAGAGTGTGTTTGGTGTACGCATTGATGACGAACGTCCCCATCAATATCGGGGCGATCATTCGATCTTCAATGCGTAAGGCCAGGCTACACAAGAGGTCCTACTTCAGCTTTGGCAATCTGTTGACTGCAATATTGAGGAAGGAGGACATCAAAGAGGAGCCGAATGATCATAAGCTTCCACACAACCCGAAGAAGGTTGACCTCACAAAGGTTAAAGATGCTGAAACCATGCATGGCGTCAACCTTACCACGGCAGAACGTCATGCTCGGGATAAAAGTTTCTTTCGCCATCTTTATGGCATGACTCGGTTTACCATGATAAGCGGAGGTCGTATTCCAACTGCTGCAGAGCTCCAACAGTTGGATTATGACTACCCAATGAACGAGCATGCAAGGGCTATGTGTGGAGTAGGTGTGTACTTTGAGAAACCTCTCGATGACGATGTGCCAACCGATGATGATAGCCAAATTCCAGACTCTGGCGTGGAGGAGAATTCGGATGACGACGACTCCTATGATGATTCCGATGAAGGGGGTATGACCCCAGACATAGAGGAGGAGTCCGCCTAATCCAGGTTCTTCTTATTTATTTTCCACTGAGGACAGTATATCCCGTCTAAGTATGGGGTGCTGGTATTTGTATGCTATACTTCCTTACCTGCATTTGCTTATTTATGTTTATTTGTTTTATTTTTTTTAGTAGTCAAATTTTTTAAAAAAAAAATTTTGTTTGTTTGTTAAAAACTTTGCATAAAATTCTTCTGATAGGCAGCATGGTATTGTGACAAGAGTCTGTGATAGAATCATTACTATTGAGACATTTAGGCTCTAAATGTGACTCATTATGTGATAAGTGTGTGGTTCAATTCCTTCATCTGTTGGGCCAAGAGTCTATACTACTCCCAATAAAGTCGACCATGTGCCTTGTGTGTGTGTGGTGATAGTATATTCTGTGTTTGTGGCTGATGCTAGAACTTGCCTGGTGTGTATGTAAAGCGAAATAAAGAGTGTAAGTTTAGGAGATAATTTAGGCATTTCTTTGGCACCCTATGATTGTTTACCTTCGTTTTACTTACCCGTGGACATTATCCTAGTCAACCCCTTTGAGCCTTTAGCTATTTTCTTTGACAGCCTCATATGTAAGCCTAATCCATTTTTTTCAAGACCATAATTTGATCCAAATTTCTAAGTGCTTTAAATTGTAAAGTCATGTGACAAAATAAGAGGAAATTAGGTAAGAGTGATGCCTTAGAGTGTATTGGTACTTGAATTTGTTATAAAAAAAAAGAGTGGCTATCATAGAGGTATGTTATAAAAAGAAAAAAAGAAAAAGATAAAAATATTTTTGTGTTTATCATTGAATAACAAAATAGGCGAAAAGGGGTGGTAGATGAAAGAAAGGTAGAAAAGTTGTTTTAAAGAGAAGTGTTAATAGCATAATGTGATGTATCAAAGCGCTTAGGAACATAGTCACTATTTCTGGCCAAAATAGTCTTACCCGTCCCTTAGCCTACATTACAACCTGTAAAAGACCTATTTGATCCTAAGCTTAGCATTTTGATATTAGTAGAGCATTACACTAAGGGCAAGCCTATGGTCATCAGTTGAAACATATGAATTCTTTGTGAGCGTGAGAGCAAGGAAAATCCTACACCCATGTTTTGAAAAAATGAAATACTTGTGAGTAATTATGGGTGATATATTGTGAGACACACATGGTTGATGAGTTTTGGGTAGTTGTGTATGATTCTTTGTGCCTTATCTTTTCGATACGAATTAACCATCATCACGAGTCTAGGTTGGAGGTTGAATTGTTTCTAGTAGTGATCAGAAAACTACTCTTTGTTAATAATTGTCGTGTCTGTCTTGATGAATATTTTGTGTTGTTACTGTGAAACCCTAAGTAGATGTTTATATGGACATGATATTTTGTTCGAGGACGAACAAAGCTTTAAGTGTGGGGTGTTGATGTTAGGCGTATTTACACGCCTAAAGCGCCTTAATTTACCCATATTTTAGATAAGTTTTGAGGACAAAATATATAATTCATGCACTTTTAGTCCTTTTTCCTGTAAGTGAGCTAACCAACATGATTAGCAAGTTTTCAGGTATAAATGATGAAGATTTCAGCATTTTATGGATAACTTGACGCCAAAGGAAGCTTCACGAAAGAAGGAGAGCAGTGTTTGGATGCCTATGGACTGAAAGTGACGCATGGAAAACTTGTCCCGGGCAAAAACAGCATTTCCAAAGACTTGGAGACCAGCAGTAACTTAGTAGGATTAGGAAAAGAATTCAGTAACCTAGTAGGATTAGGATAAGTATGCAGTAGCTTAGTAGGAATAGGATATGGGTGTTATAAAAACCCTATTTTGCTGAACTTTTTCAGCATTCATTCTCTTTCAATTAATTCTTATTCCTGACAATTTTCTTTCATCAATTCGACTTTTAATTTTCACAACAAGAGAAACGCTACTAGCAACAGAAATCACGTCCTAAGTGACGCCAAGACAGACTTTTCGTGAGTTTGTGATTATTTTGGTATAATGATAATGTCTATCGTGTTTTTCATTGCACTCATGAGTAGCTAAACTTCTCTGTTAGGGTTATGGAAGCCTTATGAGATACTATTTATTGCTATGAGTTTGTGAATTCTTGACACGTATGATGCTTATATCATTCTTCTCTTCATCTTAATATAAATTCTTGTGGTTGCAAACATATAGAATACGCCAGGATAGCATTAACTTGTTCGAAAGAAAAGTTACATGTCTGGAAAAGAGAAAATGTCAAGGAAATAGGGCACCAACCCCTGTTTAAAAGTTAGTGCCGTAACTGGATTAACCTCTTCGAGAATTTGTACCATTAGATACGCTTTAAGCTCGAAAGAGTTAAAGTGAAATAATCTCTGATGGTCGAAAGACGCCTGGATCTACCATAGAATACTATTCTCTATAAGCGCATGCATGTCTGAATTCCGCATAACTCATAGTCAATAGATACGTATAACTCATAAGGTGGACATAACCCTAACTCTCAATTCTCATTGATTAAAACCTACCAAGTACTCCGTTTTACTCTTCTATTTTACATTTTTACTCTACTATTTTGTTTACGATATTTGCACGCACAAAATCCCCCCTTTGTTGCAGAATTTTCGGCCAAAAGTCTATTAATAGTTGCTTACTTAGTGACCAAGTATTCCCTGTGGGATTCGACACCCAACCTAGTTGGGTTCTATATTTGACGACGACCGCTTACACTCTTACGAGAGCTGTAGTTTGAGCGTTATCAGTATTTGGCCATTTTCTCTAAAAGAAAACTTTTCAATTATTAATTGTTTATCAAAATAAAAGATAATTTATTTTTGTAAATATAAAAAAAATACTAAAATCTAAGAAAACTTACCTCAAAGCACAATCAAATTTATCTCTTCAATGGACCATATTATCAATGTTTCACACACAAAAAAACTTTTTAATTAGCAATTGTCTATTAAAAATACATTATAATTTATTTATTATAAGTTTCAAGAACATACAAAAATTCTAGAAAACTCAATGCATATTAATGACTAGCATCGTGAGAGTTCACGTGCACCCGGTATATAGATAGATAGATATAATAGATTGTACACCCTCAATATCAAATTGTGTCTTGGTGCACTGGTTCTACGCTCAACTGTGCGCGTCATTGATGCCCCGACGTCATGGGTTTGATCCTAGATAGGGGTATTAGTTTTTCTACAAATTCCTTCCTTTACTTGCCACCTCATCTGGCACCACTTTGTTACTTTTGACCTTTACAAATACAATATTTTCTTTTATATTTAACAAAAAAGGACCTAAAATGCCCTTTAACTATATAAATTGGTGCAAAAATATCCTCCATCTACCTTTTGGGCCTGAAATACCCCCCCTCTTTCACCTATTGGGGCCATTTTGCCCTTATATTTAACAGAATAATCTGGCCCCACTCAATTTATGATATGTCTTTTTCTTATTGGTCGATTAACAACTAACTAAAATAGTTAATTCTAAATTAAAAAATCTGACCCGGCCCAAAATAATAACCCAACCCACTACCCACCAAACCAAATAACCCAAATTAGATTTCAATATCAATTCACACTATTTTTCCTTCTTTTCTCTCTTTGTTTTCTCCGATAGAAAGCACCATTGTCAGTGAGGTAGCGTTAACAGTTGTCGATTTCCCATTGGTTGTTACGCTCATTCTGAGGTCGATCATGAATTTTTTGCCTTTGTTACAGCTAAGAGTACTCTCGGCTAAGACTATTCCAGCAGTGGCTGAATCTAGAATGAGTTCGAATCTGTACCTGAGGCAGTCTGCTGAACCACGTTCACCTCGAGTCTACCCCATGGTTTCCATGTTCCATCCCCTAGATGGAGAATTAGCCAACAGCCAGGGTTGGACCGGCTTACCTGGTCTGATCCTGGCAAGGCGACAAAAGGTGTAACCATTGACGCAGCAGCGACTGGTGAACCAGAGAGATTGTGGACTTTAATTGACCATCCTTTTCGTTCCTTCCCTGGCGTTCCCTTTCGCTTCCGAATGAACTTTGTTATTTCCACAATATATTCGGGTATGCAGAATCTGTATTGCAGAACAACAACTTCAACTAGTTCAAGTTTATAAACAAAAACACAATGAAGTATATCAAATACCCTCAACACAAGATCAAAATTACCTTTCCATGAGTTGTATTTTATTTTTCAAAAAAATAGATGAAACAGAAATGAATAAGGCCAAGTCGTCCGAATTCACAGAGTTTTCTTAAGGAAATAATTCCCCTCACTGTATCCGAGGTTGTGGAATTTTTCCTCCCAGGATAAAATGGCCTTCAATTCGACTATAGCGGTACCTCAAATAGTCGGATTCTTCGAACGCACTCAACAGTTTGATTGATCACAAAGAGTATTTTGAAGAAAAGAAGAGTTTTGTAATCTGAAAATTTTGATATCAAAACCTGTGGATGAAACCAGGTTTATATAGTCACAAGTTGCCTCTTCAGAAAGGTGGCATTGGTTCAATTTAAAGGTGTGTGACTTTTTTGAAAATGCATGTCTGTTTACTTAAAACAGTGCATCATTTTGCTGAAATAGTATATCCCAGTTTGTGTGAAACATTGTATCATTTCATCGAAACATTGCATCAGTTTGTTGAAATAGTGCATCAGTGAGAATCAAAAAGATAGATCTCATTTGCCGAAGCCGAAGCCGAGCGAGCAACGACGACACCAACACGAGGCATCTCTATTTTATTGTCTCACTTATCATGTGGAGTAAGTGTTCATTAATATAAACACTACAAAGTTCCCTTCTCCCATCAATGTGGGAGAATTAGTGGACTTTCCAATTTGGGAGTATACCTTCTAAATTGATATCTACTTTCTTCCATCATTTTTCTCTCCATTTTTTCCATTCACACTTCATTCATATACTATGAACCCAACAAACTTAACCATCCTCGTGAACTACTATGCTCTAATGGCAAAGACCTCTACAATGTAGTTCAGAAATCGTGAGGAAAAAAGTGTAACGAAGCGTAATGGAAAAGGGAGAAAAAGTTGAGTATCTTTGCTTTAAACATGAACTATGTGTTTGTTGTAGATTTTTTTCCAACTAATTACTGACATTGGAAGCTTTTTTTCAAGCTGTAATTAGGAATCCATAACAATTTGAATATACTTTTCACTTGAATACTATAGAATTCAGAACTTTATGTGGCAAATGTAGTGTGAGTGAGCACTAATTGTGTATGTGAAGCCTGTCGGTATCAGAATTTAAAGTGTAAGATGTTCAATATCGAAACTTCACAGTCGATGCTTTCTATCGGAGAAGACAATGACAGAAAAGAAGGAAAAACAGCGTGAAGTGATATTGAAATCTGATTTGGGTTATTTGGTTTTGTGGGTAGTGGGTTGGGTTATTATCTTGGGGCGGGTCAGATTTTTTATTTAGAATTAACTATTTTAATTAATTGTTAATTTACCAATAAGAAAAAGACATGTCATAAATTAAGTGGGGTCAAATTAATCTGTTAAATAGAAGGGCAAAATAGCTCCAATAGATGGAAGGGAGGGACATTTCAGATTCAATAGGTAGATGAAAAACATTTTTGCACCAATTTATATAGTTGACGGGCATTTTAGAGCCTTTTTCGTATATTTAATTATTCCATATCATTAGAATATTAGATCTGACCCACCACACTATTATTTTAATAATTAATTAAATTAATAATTCATGAAATGTTCTATTCCCAAATCCCAATTTCCAATCCCACTGCCCACACATATTTTTCTCCCCTAATTCCCAAATCTCTAAAACTAAATTATTTTCCCCAAAATTCACTCCAAGCTCCAAGCCACAGAAAAATTTCACAACTTGAAAATACTCACACAACCATCATCATCAGCGGCCAAGTGCCAACGAAAACACAGTGTCATTTGGACAAACAACAACACAAGTCAGAAGTTAAAGATAACCCCCTATATTCAAATCCTGGGTTCGTCTCTGGTGGGAATATACTGGGTATGTTGTTGTTGTTGTCACCATGCAACTCAGCCTCATCCAAAAAACATTTTGTCGGTTGTTTCTCACCCACATGAGTTATGGTGTAGTAGTGAAATTACTCTACTTTTAATCAGAGATTTCGAGTTTGAATCGTGGTTGCAGAGAAAATACTGTTAAAACGCTACCCTCAACATGGATTCTCCAATGTGTGATTTAAATTAATTGAAGATTTAATATGAATATCAAATATTAAATGAGAAATCAAAATCAAAATAAAAAATCTTTCCAAAAATAGGAAGATATTTTGCAGGGAGGGGTTGAAATTATTAGAACCGTCCACCTCTCAAACATGTAGGAGTTGTCCATTTCTCATGTATTTGTTTTGTCTCAATCACTTATGGGTCGATTTATACGTTGGATGGGTTAAGTAAAAATATTTCATAACACCATTTTATTACATTCTTTATGTGAGATAGTAATATATTTTATCATTTTAATTCAAATTGTGGAATATCATAGTTTCGAAATTAAGTAATGTCTTACACCAAATATGAGATAAAGTTAATCTCAAACTTTATTTTGAAATTGTTTTTCTTATTCCTTATACTCAAGGGTTGTTTGGATAACTCATCAAGATGAAATACACGATAATATTTTATGAGTTGAGATATATCCATGTATCAATAAATTGAATAAGCAGTTGAATAAATTAAAGACAAGTTTAATGTTCAAAGAAAATAATATATTGCTCTTCCATTGATATAAATTTCAAAATGCCTCTACATATGCATAAAACAAACTATTTATAGATTACAAAAATAAAAAAATCATACTCTCTAAAAATTAAAGCATGTCAAAGTTCCTTGAAAATTTCATAATTTCTACATGCATAAAGATACTGAATAACATCAAGAAAAAGAATTCCATGAGCACATTAAAAAAAATTAAAAATCACAAAAATTTACAGCCCCATAAGTACAAAGTAATTAAGGTATGAAATTTAAATTTCAATTGTAATAACAACGAAAAAGAAAAAAAGAAATGATTACATATGCAGTAACCTTAGTTTACCTCTGCATGGGACTTAAATTAATTAAAAACTAGCTACAGGGATCGTCTGATATGCTAGATAAATTAATCACGAAATAAATTAATTTATTTCACCTCGGGATGGTACCTTAATTCACCTTATCTAGCATATCAGACGATTAAATAAATAATCCGAGGTGAAATATCAGACGATTAATTTATTTCACCTTGGAGATGAAATAAATAATTCGAGGTGAAATAAATTAATCACGAAATCATAAACCTAAAATTATAATCTTAAAACAATTTAGTGTACCATACCAAACGATCCTTAACAAGTATATCAATAAATTGAGAAGGCATGAATACTTCAATCAAATCACAAGTATCTAACATATTCATACCTAACGATTTTCACAAAATAGTAACGAAATGTACAATTTGTATAAATTTTTTTTATTTTTCAAGTCGATTTCATACATTCGTTCGTAAATCTATTTTTACTCGCTAACCTTAAAAGACAAAGAACTTCACGAGAACAATCTAGCTATATATATATATAAAGAAAGAACATGAGGTTGCTAATGTGGCATGCCTCTAAAGCATGCATATTTATCTTTTTTGTGTTTTTTTTTGATATTTTTATCCTTCAAAACCAACATTGCATAAATAGATAAATTTGAAAAAAAAATTGCACCAATTAATGTTTAGTTTCAGTTTCTATCTCTGCGTTAAATGACACAATTAAGAGGATTAAAAAACGTTACAAATTACATAAAATGAAAATTGAAGAGATGATCTCTTACTAAAATACCATTTAACACAAGGGGAGAAAAATCATAAAAGTGGAAGAAGCATAACAAGAAAAATGAAAAACTTACTCCTTGAGATGAGATCTCAAGGATATACAGGAGGAGAGATTTCAAAAATTGAAATAGAAGTGGTGATTTATAAAATAAAAAAATTATGCGATCATGAAAATGGCGGTAGATGCAAAAGGAACAAAACCGTGGTCCGAGCTTCAGGTCAATTATTCATTTTTTTAACATGGTATTCTACGTTCTTCTCTCTTTCTAATATATTAGAGTTGGAGTTTAGGAGTTCAATATCTTTTCTTGCGATAATATAAATTGTGTAGCAGTAAACTTTGACAAAGACAAAAATATATGAGCAACAAGTGAAATTATATAAATAAAGTATGGGAACAACATCCTATAAATTTTATATATGGTATATTATATAATTATGGTTAGAGTATTATTCTTTGGTATCATAGTACTTACAGCTTTTATATGAAAATTTCGTTAGTACACAACAATTTGCTTCCTTTTTTTCACACAAATCAATTGATTGTTTACTTCCCCTTTTTTGTAATCATATTTTAACAAAATAAAGTAAATTAAGAATTTTCCACAATCTAGAGTCATACATATTTCATTTAACATATGATTTTCCATAAAATTATTTCTTTTAATTTAAAATTCAATCACTAAAAAATTATTGATTGTATCTACTTAAATATTTGTATTATTAGATTGTATTTTAGGAAAAGAAAAATAATTATTATGACTTTTTGAAACTTGAGTTATATAGAGGAGGAGGAAATTAAGGAATATAAAAGCCAAACAACGAAAAACATTCATTATCAGTTTTAGTTTTCTTTTTCCTCACTGTCTATATTTTAAGTGTCCCTACTTTTCGCTTCATTTTTATTTTTATTTTTTTTATACCGAATAGAAGAAATTTTAGATAAATAAAATTTAGGAATAGAAGAGGTGAGGTGACACTTTTTATGGCCAACATTAGAATTTATCTTTTTTGATCAAATTTTTAGTCTTTTATTAAATTAATTTATTAACAATTACATATATTCGTGGAAAAGAAAACTTAATTCAATAGAAGTGTAAAAGATTACTTATTACAAATAAATGCTCAATATTTATTTATAAGAAATATTAAATATATTTTGATATTTCATTCCCATGAGTTAAAAGGATATTAATTCATTAAGTTAAAATGAAAGGGAATCAATTTATCTTTTATTTCAATTAGTACACAATAATTTGAAAAATCCGTTAGTACACAATACTTTGCTTCCTTCTTTTCACACAAGTCAATTGATTATTTACTTCTCCCTTTTTGTAATCATATTTTAACAAAATAAAGTAAATTAAGAATTTTCCATAATCTATAGACATACATATTTCATTTAAAATATGCTTTTTTCGTAATTTCTTTTAGTTTAAAATTCAATCACTAAAAAGTTATTGTATTTTAGGGAAAAAATAATTAATGTGACTTTTTTGAAACTTGAGTTATATAGAATAAGAGGAGGAGATTAAGGAATATAAAAGGTAAGAAAAAGAAGAACAAAGAAAAATATGCATTATCAATTTTAGTTTTCTTTTTCCTCACTGTCTATATTTTAAGTGTTCCTATTTTTCGCTTCATTTTTTTTTTGTATCGAATAGAAGAAATTTTAGAAAAATAAAATTTAGGAATAGAAGAGGTGAGATGACGCTTTTTATGACCAACATTAGAATTTATCTTTTTATTTGGGTCATATTTTTAGTCTTTTATTAAATTTATTTATTAACAATCAATCTATATATAAAGGAGGATTATAGATTTGCTGACATGGCGCTTTCGAAGGTCTAGAATCATATTTATTTTATTATGATATTTTTGACCTTATTCTTAATTTTATAAAGCTGAAAATTTCACTGTAAAATTTTATAAAATATTGAAGATAGACATATTTAATTAATTTGTCATCAATGCTATTAATTGCATAATTTATCCAAACAATTAAGGTTTAATTTATTAATCAATGAAGAAAAAGATAAAACACCGTTTAACCTTTGAAAACCAACCATTTCACAAACTAATTCATCTTATTTTTAGGCATTTTTTTCATTTAATTCTTTCAATTAGTACATAATTCTCCATTAATTAATTAAATCATAGAATTTCAAAGGTTTCTATTTCTCTTTACAACATAATTCTTCAATAATTAAATTATAGAATTTGAAAGGTTTCAATAACATTAAAATTTAAACACAATTATATAAATAAGCACACAATATACATTCACCATCTCACTTTTTCATGTATCAAATATGAGCTTTATGGAGTATGAATTTGTAGAAATAGAATAGAATGAAACTTCTGCTAAGCGTTTAAATTTTATTGTTATCCAAGGATGCAAAAAAAAAAGGAGGTGCACAAGAAGCAAAAGTAGAAAAAAGTTGAAGAAAAAAATAAAAGTAGAAGAAGAAACAAGAAGACACAGAAGCACAGGAAGAAATAACAAGAAGCACAAATGAGTACTAAATTAAATTATCATTAAGTTGTTGAGTATTTTATTTTTTGATGCACTGTTATTTAGGAAGATTTTTTTTTCTTAGTGATATTTAGGAGAATCCCATAAATTTAGGAATTGCATCAATTGTGATTCACTCTGTTACTAATTTTTTAAGGAAGATTTCAAATTTACTTATTTTGTTCCATATATGGTCATCTTAAATTTATAGGAATAATGATAGATTATACAAATAGTAAAAAATAAAATAAAAAAGAAGTATGGAATAAAGAAAAAAATAAAAAAGGAATGTTGAGATTTGAATTTGATTGTATTGTTTCCCTTTTAGACTTTTTTTTTTCAATTTAGTTTATTTCATATTATTATAATTATTATTATTATTATTATTATTATTATTATTTCATATTATTATGATTATTATTATTTATAATAATAATAGTAATAAGTAGAAGAAATTTTTTTTAAAAAAAAAGTTGGAAAAAGAATAGGTGAGTGGCGCCTTCTATGACCAACATTAATATTTATCCTTTTTATCAATTTTTTATTTTTTTATCTCAATTTTTCAAAGTAAAAAATAAATAAATTTTTAGGAAAAGCTAAATTCAATGCAAACAATAAAATATTACTTATTTGTGTTCATAATAATTAATATAATTAATTACTTTTTCTAATACCTTTTTTATTCTATTACGTATGTTTACCACTTTTTCTCTCCTTAATTAACCTAATGGCTATTCTTTGTCGAAGATTTCTTAAATTTATCTCTTTTCTTTCCTTGTACATATCAATAAGTTCTCATTTACCTTAATTTTTCATCTTTTTTAATGTTTTTCAACTTTCCATTTAATATGATTTTTTTACAATTAATTAATTTACTTAATGTACTCATTCATTTATAATTATTTAATATAAATTAATTTTCAAAATATTATAGCTAGGGATGGGCATAAAATACCAAAAACTGAATTATCGAATCGAACCAAAAAATTTGGTAATTGGTATTCGGTAATTTGGTGTTTGCGATGGTATTTGGGAGTAAAATTTTAAAATTACGATATTTGGGTTTGGAATTGGTAAAAATTATTACTACCGTTTGGTATTTGGTATTTTTCAAAATTCTAATTATAGTTAAGTGACTCATAGGCCACATACCTAGTCCACACTCCAAAGGTCACATACTTGTGTGAATATTGCTCAAACAAACTTTGAACTGTTAAACACAGTCATAAAGTAGACTCTTAACTTTACACAACAGACTTCCTTGCAACCAACATATGACAACTTTTGAAGAAAATATCATGCTAAGACTGAAAATCGGGGCGTGGAAGGGAACAACAAAAAAAGAAGTCTTCATGATATGATACATAACACCATTGGTGGCTGCACTTGCCCAACTCTAATGCTCCTAACGTAGGTTGGAATATGGATTTAACCAAGGATACTTGGTCAAGCTTTCTTAATCCTTGTGTTCATATGTCAACAGCTGTTAGAAGCAAAACTCAGCATTTGACAGACAACATAACATATAATACTCTCCATCACATTTATAAAAAGTAATATTATGACTTTACATCACATTTACATTCAGTTCGTTATATCCAGTTCGTGTTGCATCCAGTTGATGTAAATGTTATTCGTGTTACATCCAGTTCTCCCCTTCTTGGAGCTGGATCAAACTACAATAACATAGGTTTTAAGATGTTTCATTAATTGAGTCGCACGTATCAACGTGTAATAAGACCAAATAAAATTGATTTTTCTGGTGTAAAACTATGTATTCAGAGGTGTCAAACTACCAAACAAAATTGAATTTTTTTGAAAACGTTGGTTGGAAATCACCATTATTATCACCAAATAGGATCACTACAAGCATGTCCAACTTTAATATGGTAATACCGAATTTCGTATCGAACCAAAATTTAATTTACCGATTACCGAATTACCGAACCGAAGTTTAATGGTATGATATTTGATATCTACTTTCAATTATCGATTATTGAATTACCGAACGTGAATTATGAAAATACCGAACCGAATATCGAATGCGCACCCCTAATTATAGCATATATTCTATTGACTATATGTTTGAATGAGAAACGACGTTTCTTTGTGTGTTTTGGACTTTTGAAATTTATCAAGTAAAATTTAATGAGATTTTTAATGCTTTTCTAATTACTGGTGATATAAATAACATAAGGAGGTAAAAAGTTTTATTCTTTTAATCACCATGAAATAATAATTGAGGCGTTTAAATATTGATTAATACACTTCATTGAAATAAAGTTGGAGGTATTAATATTATATCTGATGTTTCGGCTTTATTTTCAAGTGAATAAAGGTGAAAATTACATTTATTAAGTTGTAAAGACTTTTCACTGTTAATAATATAGATTTGTCAATTTTAAGGATATTTAAAGCCAATTTGAATTGACTTATTTTAAATGTTTTTAAGTTAAAAATACCTTTTAAGTATTTTGAAGGGTAAATTTAAAAATTGATTATAAGCACACATAAGTTATGATTCTAACTTATGACGTTTTACTTATAAGTCACAAAGCCAAAAGCCAATTAAAAAATGAGTACTTGTCTGTGGTATCCAAAAAAAAAAAAAAATTATTTTTTTATCTGTTATTAATTATTTATTATATTTATATTTTTTATCATCGCGTGAAGCGCGAGTAACTTCTCTAGTTCAATATATAGCGTCAAGTTTAGCCCTTTTTCTTATTTCATACATTAACTTTTTAAGTAAAAGTTCTAATTTAGTCACCGAGCCAGATATGAATAAATCAATAAATCCAAAAACAAAAGGATATTTTCCAAAATAGAGTTGTCATTGCCCACATTTTGCATGTACATTTAATACAAATGTTCATTTTTCTAACATGTGTATTATAAAAGTTTATCACTCATTCAATTGCGTCATTATCAATGCATAGTGATATGATTATTATTAGTATTATTTTTGTTTTCCATCCTATCTGTTACCAGTCTGATTAACGTGTATTGTAGGATTCATTTTTGAAGACGACATTTTTAATAGGATTTTTTTTTATTCTCAATTGAAACCTGAAAAATTTAATCAAGGGTGGAAAAATGTCAATCAGCTCACCACCAACTCGTGTTGATCCTCGGTTTTTAACTCAGAGATAGTAAATAAGGAGCACTTCACCTATTAATGGACATACCTGACGCAAATCCGAATTAGTCAAATAATAAATTTTGAATACTTGATGATTGAAAAAAAAAAAGAAAAGGAGAAAATACTTTATACATCTCCTAATTTGAGTGAATGCCTAAATCCTCTAAGTTTGTCAAGATTTAATTACAAGTTTAGCATTTAAATTAGGAGGGTTTTTTTCATGGTGTTCGGTATCCGCATTGAAATTTGATTAATTCGAATTTGTGCTGGGTAGGGCCCCATTCGAGACCTCTGATTAAGAAAGAAGCAGCCCCATCCACTGCACCACATCCTTTGATGGTAGGAGGGGCGGTTGTTAACATATTTCCTATCTAAATCTCCATGTAATACCACATAAAGTTTGATTTTACTATCTTATAAAATGTGAAGCTAGAAAGTAAGCTAAAAAAAAGTATTCATATATGTCATTTTAACTTTAATTTTAAAGTTTATTCTTATTTCTTACTCCTATTTGTTGTCTTCTTTTTCTTTCCTTATCAATAATCTACTAATGTAGCTAGTGTTACTAAAGCTTTTGCTAGATGTGTCAACCGTCCCACCGGATAAAGGAGCCCTTTCCTTTGCCCTTGATAAGTGCTTCGCTGTGGCCAATCTTACTGCTAGCCTATCGGCTAAAAACTCGGCAGGTGCTTAGTAAACTTAATATTGGCTTCCAAATTAATCCAACACAAGTAATGTATGTTTCCCAAACATATCAAATGTTGGTTGAAGACAAAGAACGTGTCAAGAATTGACAACATGCAAATACTATTGACAATTTTACAGAAAGTTCATAATTATGATAACAACATGTCCAATATAATTCTAGTCTATAATAATTATATACAATAATATATTTAGTATAATTCCACAATTATTATATATGATACCTAAACTACTTCACATAATCATCCATATCTATAGGAGAAACATACAAACTTCACTCAACATACCATAGTTTCAAATAATTATCATAACTTATCATCAACATAACTCCCATGTAGAAACTCTTTTTCTTTAAAAATAAATTTTGCATTTGACTAATAGCCGGTTTAGTCAAGTTTTTAGAATGTCAAAAGTGTTTTTTTTTTTTTTGAAAAAAGAATTATTTTTTAAAATTAAATATTTGACCAAACAGTATAACAAAATATAAATATAGAATATTTTATAAAGTAAACGGATAAATTTTAGCCTTTCTATTTTCCTGTCATAATATTTAGAATTTTTTTAATGAAAACTTTAGCTCTCCCCGAAAATAAAAAAATTATTTTCCAAGATAGAGTTGTCTAGTCAACATTTTTGGCACGTTCAAAATAAATGTTCTAACATGTGGGGTCTATAATTATGAGTTGGCATATAGTGCTAGATTGATAGTTGTTCAATCTCCTCAGTCATTCTATAGTCATAAAATGTTTGTCAGTGACACAATATTTTTCTTTTTATATGCTTTCGATTAATTCAATTTTGCCGTCCATTTTTTGAAAAGATATATCTTAACAACATTTTTTTCATATCGAGGAATGGCGGCGTCTTTGTGTATCGTTCCTTCCCTTTATTTCTCTTCTCAACCCTACAAACGTTTTGGTAAGTTTTTCCTTTTTTAAGTTATTGGATAGTTTTATAGAAATAATTAGTGTCATGATCAAAGGTATAGTTGTATGATTAACTTTTCTAATTTTTCATCCGTTTGTCGATATTTGTAAAAGTACTTAGTAAACTAATATATTGGAACTAACACTAGCATTATCAGTAACTTTTACCATAATAGTAAACTAACAAACAAAGAATAAATCTAAACTAAGAGTAATATCAAAAAAATTAACAAAAAAAGAAACATAAGTTAAACATTAAGATGTAGAATAATTCTTAAAATTTATTCATTCTTATTGCGTTGTATAAATTTGTTGATGTTTTTTCTTCTTTCAATAACAACAATAACATATTCAGTATATTTCCACATAGTGAAGTTTGAGGAGGGTAAATTATACACAATCCATACCACTACTTCCGCAGATGTCGAGAAGTTGTTTCTGGTACTACTTCCGAAGATGCCGAGAAGTTGTTTCTGATAGACCTCCACTTCCAACAAAAAGACAGTAAACAAAGATAATTAATATTTAATACACTTCAAATTGACTTCCAAATTCATCCAATCACAAGTAATGTATATTTACCAAACATATCAAATGTTGGTTGAAGATACAAAGGTGTCAATTCACAACATGCAAAAGACTGTTGGCAATTTTGTAGAAAGTTCACAAATAATTATGCCTAAATCATTTTGTATAATCATCATATCTATAAGAGTATAATAGCACATAAACTTCACTCTATATACCATAATTAATCGATGGGCATAGTTCCTCGATACTTGTGCTGGTGAGGAGAAGCCATGTACCCAGAAAAAATGTTGGTGAGAAGTGTGTCAACAAATGCACTTAGGTATTCAATGTTGAATTGTATATGAAGGGGGAAAACAGGTTGTCCTTCTGAATAAGGAAGATCATATTGGTTCAATTTAGAAGATTAGTTGTTGTTCTTGTGAATGCTAAAATATATTCTCACCTTTATAATTTATTTGTTTGATTTTGACTTGCCACGGAGTTTAAAAAATTAAAGACGTCTTTTGAATTTTGTAGTCTTAAATTAAAAGATATGTAAAATGCACTTAAATGTCCTTTAATCGCGTGCTCTTAAACATGCCAAAAAAAGAAAAGAGACATTCTTTTTAAAACGGAATAAAAGGAAAGCAAGACAAACAAACGGAAGGGTGCCATTTAACAAAATAGCATTGAAACTTGTTTATCTTGTTAACTACTTATGCTTTGCTAGAGATGTCCATCATTTGAATATATCTTGAGATTACCAAGTTGAAAGAATACCAATAGTTCTATAAGCAGTGAAGAGTCAATCTCATAGACAAATGAATGTTTTGAAATTTCTTTTGTTAACCTTCAACTCACAAGTAGTTTACATGTTTGAATGTGCATATTATACAGAGATAAAGGCTGCTGGAAATACATACGGAACTTTCTTCCGCGCGACAACATTTGGAGAATCTCATGGAGCTGGTATTGGTTGTGTTGTTGATGGATGCCCGCCTCGTTTGCCATTATCAGAAGCAGATATTCAACTCGAGCTAGATCGAAGGTTGTTAACTACTACTTTCTTATACTTTTCATAACGAAATTTAGAGAATTCCTCTTGATAAGCAGCAGCAGCAGGAACAACAACATACTTACAGGTTGTTTGGATGGTGGTTTTTTGTGGTATGGTATGGATACCATGTTTGTTTTGATTGTTTTTTAAAAGGTATGGTATGGTAACGTTTCATGGTTTGGGAACCACGCAATAGGCCAAGTTTTTGAACCACCTATTTGGTGGTTTTGCATGGTTTTCTTGTTTATTTTTTCAATTATGCCCTCATATAATATTTTCTATTCCTAATTTACCTTTTAGCCCATATTGTTTACAATTTTAATATGTTATAATTTTTACCCACAAACCAAAACAAACAAAAAAAATTATTATTAAACAGTAGTGAATGATACAGTCAATCCAAACATAGTATTGTACCATACCATACTTTATCATACATTATGAAACCATGACAAACCACCATCCAAACAGTGTTAGTGTAATCCGACAAGGTGAGGTCTGAGAAAGGTAGTGTGTACGCAGACCTTACCCCTATCTTGAGAGATAGAGGAAAAGACTCTAAAAGCACCCCGGTTCATGTAACACATAATTCCTCTTCATAAGCAAAAACAACGACAACAACAACATACCACTATATTACAAGGTGGGGTCCCGAGAAGGTAGAGTGTACGCAAACCTTACCTCTACATGAGACTCTTTCCGAAAGATCCCCAACTTCTCTTCATAAGCAGATTGTCCTAATTTTAGTTGATCTATTAAGTCAACTTACTTCAATGTCGTCTTCAATTTTTAGAGGATCTCCAGGAAATCTATGCCACTACATTCACAACAAATTTGCCATTCTGTTTTTCTCAAAGGAAATCCAAAATAAAAAAGATTCAAAGCTAAATTTTGTTTAACTAAGTCAGAGAAAGAGCAGATTTACTTGAATTCAGCAAAGTTATACAACAAAGTTTTCGTCTTTATAGATCCGTTTACGCCATCCCAATGGCATCAAGTAGTCCCCCATACTCGATAAAAGCTTCACGACTTGTCCCATGTCAAAATTGGGTAATCAGCAATCTACGAAACCTCAGCTCAGATCAGTTCAGCTCAGCTCAACTCAATCATCCTCAGGTCGTACAGATTGCTCGAATTCTGAATCCATGATCACCCCATCCATAACATGTACAACAATCTTCCCTCTTCTTATATCAACCATTTCCGAAACAATTCCATTAACCATCAACAACCCACCTAAATCTTTAGATATATACAAGGTATATCCCGATATGGAATCATAATCAACCTCCTTTCCACATTCAACATCTCCCGCGTAAATCCTTCTTGGTACAGCCGAAAACCCAAGTACACGCGTTAATATTGCATATGTATCATCCCACTTCTCCCCTCCGGATGCTAATCCTAATCCTAATCCTAGATCACGCTCAAACGCCTTTTCAGATGGCAAAAATAACGTGAATGCCAAATCTTGAGGTAACATATCGATTACCAATTCACCCAACTTTCCTACTCGTTCATCTTTTCGATTTATCTTCACTTTCAAACCAATGGCATTGCCATTTCCATTTCCTTGTGGTAGTTCGTTAACTTTCAGTATCGAAAAACAAAGCACGATCAAACAAGCTACGGAGACTACAACACATAGAAATTTGATTGGATCCATTGTGAAATGCCCTCGTTGTTTCATTTTCCCCTTGCAACAACAACATATTCAGTGAAATTCCACGAGGGTAAAGTGTACGCAAACCTTGATACTACTACCACGTGGAAGTCGAGAGGCTGTTTCCAAAAGATCCTCAACTCATTTTTCCCGTTACAACAACAACAAAAGAATAAATCTCACGAGGGTAGAGCGTACGCAGATCTTACCACTACCTCTTGGAGGTCGAGAGGTTGTTTCTGAAAGATCCCCGACACATTGTTCTAGTACAACAACATACCCAATGAAACCCCTCATAGAGTGTACATAGACCTTACCACTATCTCGTGGGGGTCTAGAGGATGTTTCCGAAAGACCCTCAACTCATTTTTCCAAGTTACAACAACATACCTAGAAAAATTCTATGAGGACTATACGTAGACCTTATCACTACCTCCTGGGGATCGAGAGGCTGTTTTCGATAGACCCGACTTAATTTCCAGTTCACACTTTAGTAAATTTCATTGAGAAATTTCATCAAACAGTGAATGTGCATTTTGGTATAGGGCAATTTGGTAATAGCAAAATGAAATTAAAGAGGAGATTAATGAATTACCTGAATTGGAAGGTTGAATTATAGTAGTAGATCTGGAAATAATACTTTGATTTTGTTGTTAATAATCTTGAAAATGTTGAATTATAGAGGAAAAAGGAGGAGGATTTGTTAAGTTATTCAAAAGAAAAAGGACTTAAGTGAAGTTCAATAGAAGTAATGTGTGTGGTCATTTAGTAGAGTAAATGACAAATTGGTCCTTTTTGTTTGAGGGTATGCTCAATATAGTCTATAATTATTCACTTAAAAAAGTTTTGGTCCATTAAGTTTAGTCATAGATAAACAAAAATAACCTCTTATCTTATGGTGTTTGATATACATTTTAAATTTTTTTAGTATTTAGTACTGTATTTGGTATTTACAAATAACATATCAAAATTTCGAATATCATACTGAAATATATAGTTACATAAATAATAATATATATTATTAAACTAACAAATATACAACCTAGTGTTAGTATGTAATTAAATATTTAGACGATGAAACTTTGACTATTCTATCTTAATTAAAATATTTTTTTAATGTAATTGATCAGTACGAGGAGTTGTTTGTACTTTCTTTTGAACGTATATTTCTACACGTGCAATGTGTTAGTATGATGCAAATGACTTTTTTCTCGAAAAGTCGAAGTTATAATATTCTATTATATGAATATATATGGTCAAAGTTGAACAAATCATGATTGTCGATTTACCATACCGTAAAATACCAAAATCAAATTTCAAAAATCGAACCATATTAATTTGGTATGGTGATGGTATATATTTTTAAAAATTAAATACCAAAATTACTGTACCGAAGATTCAAATATCGTACTTTATCATACCATGCCCACCCCCAATCACAATGACTAAAATTAGTACTCTATTTAGCCAAGTTTTTTTGGAAGGCCAAAAGTGGTAATTCTTTTTCTTTGATAAGTGTTTATTTTAAGAAAATAAGGTGTCTGATCAAGTATTTTAGAAACCCAAAAAAAGAAAAGTTTTTCTTCAAAAGTGCATTTTGAAAAGTACGTTTGAGAAAAATACACTTAAAATCACTTTTTAAAAAGTTGATCAAACACTAATTGTAGCTAAAAAGTATTTTCTAAATCTATTCATCTAACAACTGCTTCCCACCAAAAGTTCGTTTTGAAAAACTTTCTAAGATAGGTATCAAAGAATTCCAAGATTTTCACATTGGATAAGGAAACCAAAGAATAAGACATAATACATAAGCATGCTCTTTAACTGGCCTCGGTTCACATATATAACTCCCAATTTGGGTGTATACAAATAAATGCTTAAACTTATATAAAGTTGAGCAAGTAGACACAAGCGTATTATGTGGCATAATACATGTAAGACATGAATTGCCAAGTACTATGCTACATAGGACGCATGTGTCTACTTGTTCAATTTTATACAAGTTTAAGTGTCTTTTGTATGCACCCAAAGTTGGAGAGCATATATGAAAATTAAAGTCAAATTAAAGGTCTTATTTATGTATTATAGCAATTCATTTTACACTTTTGGCTAGACAGGCCGAGAGTTTATCAAAAACAACCTTTCTACCTCCGTGTAAGTAGAGGCAGAGCCAACCTAGCAATAGAGGGTTCGTCCTAACCCCCTTCGACGAAAAATTATACCATTAATACAAGATTAAAAGGATTTTTATGTACATCTTATAGATGTTGAACCCCCATCGGTGAATTTTTCTTCCGATTTTGAACCCCTCAGCCGAAATCCTGGCTCCGCCTCTGGGTGTAAGGTCTGCTAAACACGACCCTCTCCAAACCCACACATATATATAGCTACACTATGCATATATATGTTGTTGTTGATCAAACAGGCTAATATTTGTGAAAGGTCAAACTGTAACTAACTATATGGATCCATGCTATTGTTGCACTTAGGAGGCCAGGTCAAAACAAAGGCACCACTCCAAGAGAAGAAGCAGATGCATGCCAAATATCTTCTGGAATTACTGATGGTTAGATACAACTTCTTAGGTTGTATTATGGTACGAGGAAATGTTTTGAAAAATATTTTTTCACAAAATATTCCAGTGTTTGGCTGGAGAGCAGAAAATACTTTACAAAAAAAGAGCATATACTAAAGACTTATATCAATATCAACAATGGGTATAGTGTTTTGATGAGATCTTTTCAGTATATTTGATATTGATAATGTGAAAACCGCGCTCGCCTTGGACCTGACCGGCCCTTTTGGGCTGGTCAGACTCATGTGACGTGAGGTGTCAATGAGGAATGCAACCGGTCTGCCTTTTTTTTTTTTTGTTATTGATAATAATGTTTAAATGTCAGTTAAAGTAATGATACACTTTCTAGGAAAATATTTTTAGGCAATCAAACAAGAGAAATTACTTATTTTTTGAAAAAAGATTTTTGTTTTTTTAAGACTCACATCGATACCACTAGACTATAAGGTTTGATATTACTAATGTTTGATTTAACTTTTTTGTATTAAATGTAGGGTTAACTACAGGATCACCTATTAAAGTAGAGGTGTTCAACACAAATACAAGAGGGAGTGTAAGTAAATTGATTAATCTACATTTTTTGTATATTGAAATATATTGGTTCAGTAACGTTAGATCTTTCAATAACAATCATTTTTTATAACAACATTTTATTATAACGGCCAAGTTCTTTTTAGAATCGATGTTTCATGTTATATGTTGAATTATATGTTCTCTATAACAACATTTCACTATGGAAGCCAAAAGATATCAGGACAAACGACGTTGTTATAGAGAGGTTTGATTGTACTTACAAGATTTTAACTGAAATAAAAATTGACTCATTCTTGGATTTCTCAGGACTATAGTGAAATGTCAAAAGTTTATAGACCTTCACATGCAGATGCAACTTATGACTTCAAATATGGCTTGAGATCTATAGAGGTGATGAACTCAAATTATTTACAATTGTTTAAATGGTCTTTTGGTAACAGTCTATCTGCGTACACTCTACCATCCCTAGACCCCACTGGTATGTCATTGTTGTAGTCTAAGTTGCTCGGATTCTTCAAAAAAGTTGTCGCACCCGTGTCGGATCCTTAAAAACTACACTATTTTTGGAAGATCTGACACGCACTCGTCAGCATGTTTGAAGAATCCGAGCAACATAGGTTGTAGTTGTTCTTGTGGGATTGTCTCATGTTGTTAATGGGAAACACAGGGTGGAGGCAGATCTTCTGCCAGAGAAACAATTGGGAGAGTTGCTGCTGGAGCAATTGCTAAGAAAATTCTGAAGCAATTTTCTGGAACTGAGGTAATATGGTTCGTCCTTCGTTTCAATTTGTTTGAGATAAGCATCCAGTACCCTCCTGAATTATGGCCAAAGTTACTACGACACACTCTAGCTTCACGGGGTCCTATTACCCCTAAAATCAATTTTAGCATACTTTTGTCACTCTTTTGTGCTGATGTGGCACCTTGCATGAAGTTAAACACCTAAGGCGTGTGAAGAACTGTTATGTGCTGCATCAGCTAAAAACTTGACAAAAATATGTTAAAATTTAGTTCAGGAGTGTGGGCACCCGCGAAGTTGGAGTGTGTCGTAGCAAATTTGGTCATAGTTCAAGGGGTACTAGATGCTTATCTCATTTGTTTGTCATACTTCCCTCTTTAGTCCATTTCAAAAAGAATATCCTCTTTTCCTTTTACGTGCCATGTTTAAAACCATGAGATTAAAGTTTAAGATCGCAAGATTAGTGTTTTATACTTTCTTAAGCCTCATATCAAGTCAATGACAAACAAATTGAAACAACGGTGAGTATGATAAATGATGTATCCACATATTTACATGACCAATAACTACCTGCACATCATGTTTTGAATTGCAGGTTCTTGCTTATACTTCTCGAGTTCACAAAGTAGTGCTTCCTGAAGATTTAGTTGATTATGATACACTAACGCTTGATCAGGTTCACAACCTTCGACACATTTTATTTTGAGTTAATGGTCGAAAACATATGTGAACTATCTTTTTTTTTTCGCGAGTTTCATAGCCAGACTATCAGTTGTTCCATTTCCCCCACCCGAGCCATCACCATCTATGTATTAAAACACACCTCAATTAAATGTTGGTACCCTTTCCTACCTGAGCGATGGTGATAGACTGATAGTTCAGGTAGGAAAATGGAACAACTGATAGTTGGGGTGTGTTTTAATACATGGATGATGATAATTCAGGCAGGAAAAGGGAACCATCGATAGTTGAGGTGTGAAACTCGCGAAAAAACAATAGTTCAATTCCTGGATTCGCCTTTGTTTGAAAGGCGACTTTCGTTCTATTCATTGGTTACACCTTGATGCTTTTTGTTGATCAAATTAGTTTCTCAAGTGTAAATATTGTCAGGTAGAGAGTAATATTGTGAGATGCCCAAATCCAGAGTATGCAGAAAAAATGATTGCTGCCATTGATGCTGTCCGAGAGAGTGGAGATTCCGCAGGAGGTATTGTTACTTGCATTGTCAGAAATGTGCCTCGGGTAAGCTCTCCTCCGGTCACCTTCTCAACTCTAAATAAGAAAAACCACAGAAGTACGTAGAGTGTGTTTGGTATGACTGAAGTCATTTTCTATTGAACATATCATCTGATATTTAGTTAAAACTATTTTTCGTAAAGATTCATATGAATGTTAGTTGGAGCACGTAGTATGAAGTGGCGTTATAGGTAAGATAGTCGTAAAGGAAGAAGTCATTTTCCTCCTTCGATGGAAAGTGTATTCCTCGAAAAATGACTTATGTCATACCGAACACTAGAAAATGACGTTTTTCATGGAAAATGTTTCTTTAAACAATAACTTTCTTCGTACCAAGCACGAAGTTTTAACGTGGTTCATGTAAAATACTTCAGTTTGCTCATTTTTGTTTGTTTAGGGTCTTGGTTCGCCAGTTTTTGATAAACTTTCAGCTGACCTAGCTAAAGCTGTTGTGTCAGTGCCAGCAAGTATAGGATTTGAGTTTGGTAGTGGATTTGCAGGTAACTTCCTAGTTTGGAACTCCTTCCGTCTCGTTCATCGAGAGTCAATTTGATTAATCTTCGAAACTACATAGGATTAGATCAACCTTTAGATATTCAAAAACTCAAAAAAGGTAGTCCGGTGTACTAAAGCTTCCGCTATGCACAGAGTTCGGAAAAGGGCCCCACCACAAGGGTGTATTGTACACAACCTTACCTTGCATTTCCGCAAGAGCCTGTTTCCTAAGCTTGAACCCATGACCTCCTGGTCCACATGACAACAACTTTACCAGTTACTCCAAGGCCCCCTTCTAGATATTCAAAAACTACACGGCAAGTATCATAAAGGATGCAATTCCTTACGTCAATATGATGATATCAGTCAAAGTTCACATAATTTGAATCTCGAGAAGCTAAAAAGTGTCACATAAACTGGGACAGAGAAAAAAATTAATTTGACTTTGCATAGCCATTAGAAATTTATTCTCACTTTTGAGTGAACAAATATTGATTTCTGGATTTGGCAAGTTTTCAATTTTTTCCTTTCCCCCTCATCTATGTCCATGTGAGGGCATCTATGTCTATGTCTAGTTTTTTCTTAGAGTAGTTGGTAAAGCTTACATAAATGTAAGGTGAGGCTGCGTACAAGAGATCCTTGTGGTCGGGCCCTTTCTAGCCCTGCGATAGCCTTAGTGCACCGGGCTGCCCTTTTTTTTTTCTCATCTATGTCCACCTAAAATCGATAAATTTACGTACTCTGTAGGATCTTGTATGACTGGTAGCGAGCATAACGATGAGTTCTATATTGATGAGAATGGCAGAATCAGGACGAAAACTAACCGGTCTGGTGGAATTCAGGTTCAGTATACATGCAGCCGAGGGATTACCATCGCGTCATAAAATTATTTTTTGTCACGTTAAAGTAACTGGACTTTATCTACTATAACAATAACGACACAAATTTTACCACGACAACAACTGAAGTCAGCTTGATGGGTAGCATTGTCGTTACACTAGGTAAAATTTAGCGACTTTACAGTTACAGTAGGTAAAGTTCAGTTATTCTAAAGCGAAAAAAGAAGTTTGTGACTCTTCTTACTATTGTCATGTAAAGTTTGATTTTACTGTTGTGGATTTACAGTTTAGTTAGTTTTGTTCTTTTATCGTTGTTATGGATAAAGTTTAGTGATCATACGTGAAATTAACTTCGGTGCTCTTTTATGTACAGGGTGGAATATCTAATGGAGAGATTATTAGCATGAAAATAGCTTTCAAGCCAACACCAACAATCAATGTTCGTATTTTGTCTTTCTTTTCCTTTTTATTCTTGTAGCCGTCGTGTAAGATCATTAACTTAACTAAAAGGGAAGCCCAATGCACTAAAGCTCCTGTTATACGCAGGGTCTGGGGAAGGGCCCGACCACAAGGATCTATTATGCGCAGCCTTGCATTTTTGTAGGAGACTGTTTCCAAGGCTTGACATTCTGGTCACATGAAAGCGAATTTACCTGTTACTCCAAGGCTCCCCGTTTCACGATCATTAACTTAATTATACTAAAAATAAAATTGCAAAACTAGTTTGTTACATTCAAGTAACTGAAGTCACCCACTATAATACTAAAAGTCATAAACCTATCATTTGTCACATTACTGGTAATCAAGGGTGTATTTAGGGTATATGATGAGGGAGACTTTACAAACCTAGGAATAGGAAAACGAAGAAGGGTGGATCTAGGTACATCGGAAATGGAGTTCCCGAAAAACTCATTAACTTTTGCGCAGATCCTGTATTTGAATTGATAAATCCAATAAACATATAAGAAATACAACTTGGGAACCAATTAACAGAGTGTGTTCTTGGTCTAGCGACATGACTTTAATATTATAGCGGGTAAAGTTTAGCAACTTTACTGTTATAATCGGTAGAGTTCAATTACTTTAATTTAGTTAGAGATAATACCCAATTACCTCTTGAACTATACTCAAAAGGCTATGACACACCTCAACTTAAAGGGGGTCCTATTACCCCTTAACTATTTAAAAGTGTAATTTTGACATACTTAGTGCCTACATGACACATACGTGACACAACACACTGTAGTGTCCATGTAGGCACACGTGTGTGCCACGTATATGCCACATAGACACTAAGGGTATCAAAATTACACTTTTAAATAGTTCAGGGGTAATAGAACCCTTTAAGTTGGGGTGTGTCATAGCCTTTTTGGATATAGTTTAGGGGAGTAATTGGTTATTTTCTCATTTAGTTATATAAAAGAGATAACGCAGAAGTACCCCAAACTACACTCGAAATTCCAGTGACACATCTAAACTTTACGGGGGGCCTACTACCCTCTTAAACTCATTTTTTCTTCTCCTTTTTGTGCTGAAGTGGCTGCCAAGTCAGCACAGAAGGAGCACAAAACATTCTGCTACTTGACATCCACGTCAGCACAAAAGGAGCACAAAAATATAAAGAAATGAATTTAGCGGTAGTAAGACCCTGTAAAGTTTAGATATATCACTGGAATTTCGGACATAGTTAGGAGGTACTTGTGCCTTATTCCTATATAAAAAGGTTGTCATACTTTGTTTTCATGCTTATGCAGAAGAAGCAGAAAACAGTGACTAGGGACAAACAAGAGACAGAACTCATATTTCCTGGCCGCCAAGAACCATGTGTTGCCCCACGAGGTAAGATTTCAAATTATGTCTCTCGGCACAGTGGCGGACGCAGAATTTTTCATAAAGTGTGTTGTTATACTACACAACTCAATTTTTCATAAAATGTAGAATTCTTTTCTTTTAAGCCGAGGATCTATTGGAAACATGTCTACCCTATAATGCTAGAGGTAAAATCTGCGTACATCTTACCCTTTCCATACCCCACATGTCAGATTGTACTGGATCTATTATTATCGTAGTAGTACACTGAATCGATAATTTTGTAAGTGTAATAAGTCAGTGATAAGAACCTAAAGATTGAACCCATCGTATCAAAATTCTGGACCCACCTAATGTTTGCACTGATCAATTAGTATGGTTCTTGTTTAACTAATGTCACAATATCTTTGGTGTTGCAGCTGTTCCAGTTGTGGAGGCCATGGTAGCTATGGTGCTTGTTGATCAACTAATGGCACAATATGCTCAATGCATGCTCTTTCCTATTAATCCCACCTTACAAGAGCCATGAGCTCATTGAAAACTAAATTAGACCATGCTGTTCTTAACTGCATTAGACAATTTGTTGTTACTTATAATTAAGAATTGAAATGTTAGTATCTATTATCTGTCCTGTCGCTGTTTGATACGAGAGTAAAATACGAAAACGGAAACGACACGAAAACAAAGGAAACAATGAAAAACGAGAAAATAAAGTAGAGGACAGATAGATTGATACAAATTGATAAAGAGAGGACAACCGAAGGGTATATTAAACCTTAAAATCTTCCTATCGATTACCAATAAACACCAACCTCTTACGTATACCTCACGGGAATGAAATCCTGAGCAACCCACATTTCTAAACAACAAATAAGCTCCAACAAGTTCAATAAAAACACTCTCTCAAGTGTCAACTTACGTTCAAAATCATCATTCATCAACTACCCTAAAGTCCAAGCTATTTATTGTCCAAAGGGCACTTATTACAACTTAGGTCCAAAAGTGACCCTAAATGCAACTTGGGCCCAAAAATGACCCAAGAGTCAAACACAATGCTAATTGGCCCTATATTGGCGCCTATGCTCTCCCGGGGTCCAAGCTATTAGCCGAATGCGATGTTGCTCATTACTCCCTCGGATGACTTCATCAAAGGTATCTTCCAATCATGTATGTACTTCCCTAGGATGATCAAGTTGTGGGTCCTAAGGTTTGATCCTTGGAAGTATAGATCCCAAAAGAGTGGAGCCAATTTGGCTTGTATCACTATTGTTCTATGCCCAAAGTTGGAGCAAGGTTTGCGTGCATCTTACCTCCTCCAAACCTCATTTATAAGGTTTGCGTGCATCTTACCCTCTCCAGACCTCATTCATATGACTATTAATCTCTTCTTATTTTAACACTTTTAGTCATCCTAGCTTCCAACCTACTAAATCGATGAATTTGCAAGTTCTTGTAGGGCGTGTTGATATCATCTCAAATGTTTTAATTTGAATCATTTGTAATCATATTCAATTTTGCACGACCACACATGCGATGGCGTTCATTACATTTGCATCTCTACGATAGACACTCGTTTTGTATATATGTGAAGCGGCCAAGAAAAAAAAGTAAATAATTGATAGTTGTGGTGTGTCTTGATAGATAGTTCAAATAGAAAACTCACACACATGACCGTTCCATATGAAATCCAAAAAATCGAGATACTCAAAAGTGTGTTTTTAACCATACACTCCTGTGAATTCTAACCTAAAAGATCAGGAAAAAGGCAAATCAGACTCAAAGCAAAAATGCTCAAGTCAATATGCAGTTCCTCAATAAATGTCATGAAGGAAAACGATAACAAGAACTAATTAAGTATAAAAGATGATCAATTCCAACATTTAATTGAAGTAATTGGTACAAGAGGGTCAAGGAGGCCTTCCCTAGAGTAGCAAATATCAATATTGTCACTTTTACGTTCATAGTTATACTCAGAAAAACGTGTAGAAATATACACGCACAATAATACAACATAAAATTCACGCGTTCTGTAGTTGCACTCAGCTTTCCGTATGCTGGTGTGAGATCCAGCAACAAAAGCTGTATACCTATCTCCACTCGACTGTATAACTCTTTTAAGGCATTGGGAACTACAAAAAATTACACACTTCAAACAAAATGCCAGAAACGTGAGAAACCATGTAGTGAGAGGACGCACACTGATCCGCTCCTTTTAAAGGGTAATTTCAGCTGATTCAGTTGTTGACAATTGCAAAGGTTCCTGTAATGCAGGATTGATTGGGAACAGCATACATTGTGCATATTGAGACATCAACTGATCCACGAGCACCAGGGCGACCATTGCTTCAACCATTGGAACAGCTGTAGCACCAAGACATCAGATGTCCGTTCACTTTCAAGTGGTGTTGTACAAGGAATGGAAGGTACTAGCGAATTTGAGTAATAGTCAAACAAAGTGAGGCATACAAACCTCGTGGAACTACACAAGGATCATGGCGACCACGAGCAATGAGTTCAGTCTCATGTTTATCCCTACTTACAGTCTGTTGCTTCCTCTGCATAACGATTGACATAATTAAGAGGTATTTCATAGAGTTTCACAAAGTACATAACCTAGTCAGAATCTCTTCACTTTTGATGCCGCACCCGTGTCGGATTCTCCAAAAATACACTACTTTTAGAGAATCCGACATGCATCTGCCGACATTTTTGAAAGAGTCCAAGCGACATAGGTCAGAAACTAAGCAATTGTCAAAGCGGCATTCTTGTAACAAAGAAGAAAACTAACTCATAACATCCTATAATGAAACAGAGACCAGGACTCACCGCAATTGTAGAAGTTGGCTTGAAAGCAATTCTCATATTAATAATTTCTCCATTTGAAATGCCTCCCTGTAAAATACATGAAACACATAACTAAACTTGAAAAAGAAATGGAATTGTCTATCCATTTCAATAAGATATACACAAATGAATATTGCTGAGTTTACCTGGATACCTCCAGATCTATTGGTTCTTGTCCTGATTCTGTCATGTTCATCCATAACGAACTCATCATTATGCTCACTGCCGGTCATGAATGTACCTGTGTTTTTCACCAGATACAAAATAGAACATGAGATTTATCAAAGATATTAACATGTAAGCATCCTTCCAAAATAAAAAAAAATGAAATAGGATGATGACCCTTTTTTCATTTCAGCGAAGCTGTCTAGACCTCTAATGAACGAAGTATGGCTCAAAACTAAATCGGTCAACTTATTTACGATTCTAACCAACCACGCCATAATTGAGGGTAAATCAACTAGAAATCCTTAGCATTACTTGTTTAGTATCCTTAAATCGCCAGAAAAGTAACTAACACCCCCTGGACCAAACACAGCCTAGAACTAAACTCAATGACCCACACTTAAGCACCTAAACACTTTTGGTAGTCCGAAGCCAGGTCTTTCTGTTATCTTTCCCATCTACTTCAAGCTGGGAACATTAGCATTTCATACGTCACCTAGACACCAAAACAAGCTGTAATAAGCATGAAAAGATACAAGAATACAGCTTTGATCAAAAGAGATTTTGGGCTTTATTTGAGGGAGATAATCTAGTGAATATAGACCTGCAGTTATTCTTGAAAGCATTCCAGCAGATTAGCATCAAAATTTATGATGCAATAATTTTAGGCTGCTTGCTGTTATCATGCTTGTCACGGGTGAAATACAATTTAAAAGGGGGTCAGTACCTAAGCAACAACAGGAATTAATTAAGGCAAAAAAAGACCAAAGCATTCAAGGAGATACTGTGATCAAGAGTTCCAAGAAGAAGCAAGGAGGTCAGAAATTTTTTAATTTTTTGGGGAAAGGATCAGGTTTTCTGACAGAGTAGGAGAGGAAATCAAAGAGTTCAAAGCAGCATCTTTTAACAGAAGACGGAAGCTTGGGTCATCAGAGCTTCACGTTAGAGGTAGTAAAACTGTTAAGATTGATTCTTCTTCCATTTTATGAAATGCTGAACTAGATTTGGACTATCGTGTTTCACACTTAACTCACATTACTGGCAGTTTTGTAATTATTTTAGTACTAGTTTTGAATACTTGTACTTCTTTAGATGAAGTGATATAACGGAAAATTATATAATACCTGGTTCATATTTTCATTGAACAGGTTCCCATTTCAAAACCTGTATCCCTAAGAAAAAGGGCAGCCCGGTGCACTAAAGCCCCCGCTATGCGTAGGGTCCAGGGAAGGACCCCACCACAAGGGTGTATTGTGCAGCCTTACCTTGCATTTCTGCCGGAGGCTGTTTCCAAGGCTTGAACCCAACAACTTTACCAGTTACTCTAAGGTTCCCCTTCAAAACCTGTATCCCTACCCATGCTATATAGATGATAACACCTGTCTAATCTGTTGTGTCTTGGGAGTTTGTTATCATCCAAACACATGAGAATAAAGAAAAAATTCCATAGTATGAAGATTCTGTACCTGCAAAGCCACTTCCAAACTCAAAACCCTTTGTTGCTGGTAATGACATGCAAGCTTTAGCCAACTCAGCTTCAAGTTTATCAAAGACTGGTGTACCAAGACCCTAGTAATTAACACCAAACTTTCATGTGAAGGTCTCAGCAGCACCAAAGACATGCAAAATAACTACCAGACACACCCGCACAAAGAGAGAGAGAGAGAGAGAGAGAGAGAGAGAGAGAGAGAGAGAGCGCACTTACTCGCGGAACATTTCTAACAATACAAGTTACAACACCACCAACAGAATCCCCTCTCACTCGTACATAATCAATGGCAGCAATCATCTTTTCTGCATACTCCGGGTTTGGGCATCGAACAATATTGCTTTCAATCTGGCATAAAAACTTCATTATTTTCTTTACAACAAAGCTATAAGTATCTTTGAACAGCAACTTGCAGAAATAGACAAACAGAAACAAAATAGTGTCTTAACTATATATTACTTTCTCCAATAGGGCTCAACAAGATTGGCAAGTGATCTCTATCAGGGTAAGTTATAATTATAGGGAAAAAAAGATTGGAAAGCGATACATCAATTCCTTCCAGCGAGTCCCAACACTATCATAAATCTTCCCCGATCTACATGAAATTCTCCCTATATATTTTCTATCAATCCCATGCCTGTTTTTTAGACCACACAGCTGCTTATTTTTGTCCGGTCACCACGGTTATGAATTTTTTTTTTGAGAAATAGATATATAGTTCTATGTGAAATATACCTGCTCTAGTGTCACAGTCTGGTTATCAACCAAATCCTCTGGAAGTACAACATTATGAACTTGCGAAACATAAGCAAGGATCTGCAGAACAGAATATCGAACTAAATGTTACATTTCTTTAGAAAAAGCCAAAAAAAAAGAGAAGTAGAAGAAGCATCCACAATAAAGCGACAAACAATGAAGATATAAGTATATGCAACTACTGGAATAGATTCTCTAGCAACAAGCGTCAGAATGACTACTTTTCGCCAGAAATACATAAGATACACCGTTTTTTGCAATAGTTAGAAGTTTCAGGTTCTTCGGAACAAGAAGTATGTGTCTTACATTAAGTATACAGATGGGTGCTTCTGAAATCTTACAAGAGAAGACAAAATACAGGAAGTAAGTTTGTCAGGCCTACCAAAAAGCCTCTAGTAAATCACAATCATATGATAATAACCCACCTTAGTTCTTCATAATTAACTTAGAAATCTAATTTACATTCTCCAGATGTTTAAGCAGTATGTTCATCAAGAACATAACATAACTCTTATGATATGATGGAATTTTATTTCTTCATAATGGAGCCCAAAGAAATGGATCTACAGTTCTTAGTGTTTAGTTTCTGAAGAAAAAATGGGGTAGAGGAAGGATTTGAAAAATTTATATGCCTTTAACATTCATGCAACACTTAAGGGGAGCTCTTTTCAGTCCCACCACCAGAGAGAGGTTCCAGATACCAATTTATATAATGATACAAAGATAGCATTCAGAAATGACATTAGAAAATCTACAACAATAAAGTACCTCACCTCAGTTCCTGAATACAGTTTGAGAATTTTCTTGGCAACAGCTCCAGCAGCGACTCTCCCTATGGTTTCTCTTGCTGAAGATCTACCACCCCCCTGCTCATTCCACTAACACTAGTAAGGACACAAGACATAGCATAACTACAGAGAATTGCTTATCACCAAGCTGCAAAACTTTGTTATGATAAATGAGCTCCTCTTCGACATTACCTGTACTGATCTAACTCCATACTTGAAGTCATAAGTTGCATCAGCATGAGATGGCCTATACGCAAGGGACATTTCACTATAGTCCTGGAAATCCAACAGTAAATGAAGAAATCTGTCAAGCACCAGGAGACCACATATTTTGACACAAAAAAAATGAAAAGAACGCATACTTATCATAACATCTCCAATCACGAGTCTCAGATTAGGCTGACATGTTTCTTGTTTTCACATCAAAGCTATTCCTAAATTATCAGTATGTAATGCTCTGCTCTGAATAGCTCATTTCACTTGTTTTGAGTTTGACAATACATATGGTTCGTAAAAGCACAACCACAGTTCACCAATTTTTTGACGAATCAATTTGAAGTTTTGTTCATGCATAATTTCAGCCTCTAAAAGAATGATGAGTGATACTAATCCTCACAGTCAATAGTGCTAAGAATGTCACTATTCTATGCCCTTAAAGACAATAAATTTGACATACCAAGGATGTGAAGTTATCATGTTCTTGGAAACACTCCACTTACCTAACCTTAATTTAACTTTCTATGCACAATGGCACAAGGTTAACACACTAGATTTTTCTGACAGATTAGATATTGTGTACTTTTAGCATCAAGCTAGTAAAACAAGTTCGGCCTGTTTCGTGAAATAAGTGCAAAGTGGAGTAATAAAACATATAGATCAATGTAAAAAGTAAATTCTTGTTTCACTTTCTCTCTAATATTTCAGAACAATAATAGCATACTTACATTTCCTCTCTGGTCAGTGTTGGGTACTTCAACTTTGATTGGAGATCCCGTAGTCAAACCTATTAGTTAAACATGGATAGAGGCTAAATCCTTTAAAAGTAGGGCAAAGGAAGTGGCACAGGCCAGAAGAAGCTTTAACAGAGGACTAACCATCGGCAGTGCCTGATGATATTTTGCAAGTATCAGTCTCTTTTCTTGGTGTGGTAATTCGGCTTTGACCTGGCCTCCTGAATGGAAAGTTTCGTATGAAATTCAAATTTGGCCAAAATAATCCGAAATATACTAATGAATTACTCCATCAATTAGCAGAGATGGGGCTGTCAACAATGAGCTTATACTTGAAACAGACAGAAGAAATGATAAAAGACCAAGAATTTAAAGGACTTCAATCTAATAGAACACAACATCTTCACTGATGCTGTTCATGTCAACCCACAAAAGGAAAGCCCAGAACAAGTAAATACCGCCTGTCAAGTTCCACTTGCATATCTGACTCTGAGAGTGGGAGTCGAGGGGGGCATCCATCAATTATACAACCAACACCACCACCGTGAGATTCTCCAAACGTAGTAACGCGGAAATAATTTCCATATGTACTACCGGCAGCCTGTATCTCTGCAAGTACAAAGGCAGATAAATAAGTTGTCAATCCATTCTAGTACTCAAAAATAAACCACTCAGATGGAAGAGGAGGCGTTCATTAGTTCATTTTCAAGCCACGAAGTCTTTATTTCCCCTTGAAAATTGTAACTTTTTGTTCTCAATTTGCTTAGCAACACCTTTTTGTTAGAAAAAGTACAATATTTTGTAGAGAATGGAAAAAATTTGAGAACATTGACAGAACCATATATTCCCTACATTCAGTATTACTTGTCCACTTTGGATTTTAATGCCCCTTAAGAAACGATAATTGATATGAGTAGTTTCACATAATCCATATACATTGAAGTTTAGTCTTAGGCCTTGGAAAATAATTTGGATAACAACTAATTAATGTCGAGGTCAAAACATGGAAAGAACATTGTTTTCCTCTTGTTATACTAAGGGCTCATTTGGCACGAGGGATAAGGGATAACTTATTCCAAGATTACTTTTAAAATGAGTTTATGCAATTTATGGTTGGGATAAAATTGTAGGATAACTTATCCCGGGATTGTAGTGTTATTCTTATCTCACACCAACGGTGGGACAATAATCCTAGGAGACCTTGTTTCCCAATCAAATGAGCCCAAGTGACAAGAAAAAATATATTTTTAGCATCGTGGATAAGTAAAAGGGACAGAGGGAGTACCAGGTAATGAATTTGAAATGAAAATCAAAGGTGACCACAGTAAATTTCCGGTGAAGGAAAAGATAAAAATGAAGGTGATTTCATATATGGTGGAATGATCAGGGATACAAAAAACAGTATGAAACAGACATCAACTTCCAAGACTCGGAAATCTTAGTAGTTCATTTAGTTGGCAACCTGAACTTTCAGTTCTTCGTTTCGAAATACTTGTCATGTTTTACTTTACACACCCTTAAGAAAAACATTAATTAGAACGGTAATTTGACTAAATTACCCTTATTAATTAATCCTTTCAATTTAATATCTCACGCTTTTGCACCGCACTGTTATCTCTCTATATTTATGACCAAGGGCAAATGTAGAAACAAACAACTAATTATATCTAATTTTGTAAAATGATAGGTATTGTGATAATCTATTTTTAGTAACAATGACAAGTAACATGCACCGTACTGTTATTTCTCCATATTCACGACCAAGGATAAGTGTGAAAACAAACAACTAATTATATCTTGATTTTGTAAAATGACAGATATTGTGTATAATGCTACAACGACAAGTATTTAGGAACGGAGGAAGTACAATATTCCCTCCCACCACCACACACACACACACCCAAAAATAATGTCACAGACTTTGTTTTCTTCTTTTAATGATCATATTGTGATTAAACAGAGACAATGCCATTCTCCTTCTTTTCTTACACTTTTTTCTTGAATTTGGTTGGTGAGTTTGTTGTTTACCTTATAGACAAAAGATCTTTCAAGTCTTTATTAATCTTGTGTTAATTGTTATCTAAATTTTATTATATGATAGTCTTTTTATTTTTATTTTTTGACAACCGTGGTGTTCTGGCCAACTTTTGTGCACGACGACTAAATTCACAGGAACAACAAACATCATGTGACTCTATATATCGTAACCTTAGTGGATAGAGTTGGAAAACAGAACTACCTGATATCTGTTGCTAGTGGAAGGTGGACAGATATCAATTGAAGTTACCCTTGGTGGATAGTGTTACCTAATACCCGTTGCTAGTGGGAGGTGGAGAGGTATCACATGGAATTAATCAAGGAGTCAATACAAGAAAATTGTAAGTAAAGTTTAAAACCCAATTTCTTAATTCACACAAAAACAAGAAAAAAAGTGCACGCAAGCCGACTCAAACACCCTAGTTATCAACACAAGAAAATTGTAAGTAAAGTTTAAAACCCAATTTCTTAATTCGCACAAAAACAAGAAAAAAAATACGCGCAAGCTGACTCGGACACCACAGTTATCAAAACAGGAAAATGTAATAAAGTTTAAAGCCAAGTTTCTTAATTCGCACAAAAACCAAAAAAAAAGTACACGCAAGTTGACTCGGACACCGTTATCAAAACAAGAAAATTGTAATAAAGTTTAAAACCTATTTTCTTAATTAACACCAAAACAAGAAAAAAAATTGCACGCAAGCCGACTCTGACACCACAAGTTATCAAAACAGGAAAATTGTAATATAGTTTGAAACCCATTTTCTTAATCCACACAAAAACAAGAAACAATATTGCACGCAAGCTCACTCGGACACCACAAGTTATCAAAACAAGAAAATTGTAATAAAGTATAAAACCCAATTTCTTAATTAACACAAAATCAAGAAAAAAAGTGCACGCAAGCTGACTCATACACCACAAGTTATCAAAATAAGAAAATTACAATAAAGTTTAGAACACACTTTCTTAATTCACACAAAAACAAGTAAAAAAAAAAAGATCAAGCCGACTGGGACACCACAGTTATCAAAGCAAGAAAACTGCAATAAAGTTTAAAACCCCATTTCTTAATTCACACAAAAACAAGAAACAGAAGCGATAAACCTCAAGTTGTTCATTCAGACATTTCAACAAACAGATGGAGGGCAGAAAGATTCACCTAGTCGTCTGTGCTGTGACCGGTGAGCTGGGATTTGGAAATTGGAAGAGGTAAACTTGGATGGTAGCTGAACCGACCCGAAGCTGGAAAACGGAGCCCCGATAAACTGTTTGGTAAGGAGAGACGATGCCATTTTCCGTTCTTGTTTCTTGAATTTGGTTGGTGAATTTGTTTGGTGAGTAGAGACTTTTGTATTTGACTCAGATCGTAAACTGAGCCCTTTCACTTCACCAAATTTTCTACCAAACACTTGATTAAAATCGAAAAAAAATATCTAGAATATAAAAGAATATTTAAATAATTAGTATAAAACATAGGTCTTCCCTACCCACCTTCACTACGACCCTCCAACTCCTCCCCCTTTCACAATTTTCCTTCTCTTAACCCAACCGTTAATTTTCCTTCTTTCTCAGTAGCCATCTCACCATGAAATTTATTTTAAAAAAAAAGAAAATATTTTATTTTAGTGAAAAAAATTATAATGTATTTGATCATAAAAAATTTAAATATAATTTTAAAATTTTATACTCATACTTTTCTTACAAAATTTTAAAAATAACTTTAATTTATATTCATGATCAAACATAATTCCAATCCTAATTTCGAAAAATTACGATTTTCATGTCCAAATAGAACCTTAATTTCTGAATCAGATGATTGAAATACATTCATGAGAAAAATAAGCCGAAAGACTAGGGATGCTTATCGGTTGGATCGGTTGGATAATTATGCTTAACGGTTCGGCTTATTGGTTATCGGTTTTTAAATATACTAATCCGCTAGCCACCCAATAAGATAACGGTTGGTTTGGTATCGGATTAGCAATTAATGTACGGTTATCGGATGGTGTAACGGATAAATTTAAGAGAGAATAAAATATCGAGCGATTATTGATAGTTCCTCCGTTTCTTCACCGACTAAATTGTTTGTATACTATGATTGATCTATTTATCAATCTTTTAGGCTTCTTGAGTTTTGTTCGTGTAGTTATTTAATAGATTAAAACATCGAATCAAATAAGTTTTTTCTTCTAGACCTAAAATGCATGTAGAAACATTTTTAAATACTGGATTGACAGAAAAAAATTAAAACTTTAATATTATTTGAATTTTTATGTTTATATATCAAACTTTGTGAAGGACACATTTGGGTCCTTTGTGTTGTCAAGAATAATTTATGTTTTAATTTAAGAATTAATTTCAGATTTTCTTTACATTTTAGGGAGTCTGGCTACACTTTATGGTTAGATGTTACAAGAAGTGACATGTTATTTTTTAAACTAAGAAAATAGAATAATAAATAGAGTTGTAGATGTTGGATTGACAAAAGATACTTATATATCTAAGGATAAAAATATAATTATAAGATAAAAATATAATTATAATAATTCTTAATGGGTTAACGGTTTACCCGACAAGAAAATTAGTAATCCGTCTCCGCACCAATAAGCCATTAATTGTAAAATTTTGATCCGTTCTCCAACCATTAATCTGATAATCCATTACCAATTAGCCAATAAACTAATTTTGCGGTTGGGTTAACGGTTACGGTTCAGTTTTGAACAGCCCTACGAAAGACCCTCTCAAATCTTTAATAAAAAAAAAAGGGACAAGTGAATCCCACAATATTATTAAGTTAAAAAAAAAAGGATAAAATCGCTTAAACAATTAGAACAGTTGTTCGACAACTGCATCAGTTATCACAATAACTATCAAAGTTGTCGAACAACTTTGATTCTATAGTTTGAGACAACTTCTTTAGTTGTTGAAGCAAAAATGTTTTAAATTTTTTTTAAAAAAAATTGTCTCTTTTACCTTATTTTTAAAATTTTAACGATTCTCACTTAATTGAGAAACTGTTTGTACCTTTTAATTCAAAGTTTCGATATTTATGGGTTAATTTTTCTTTTTTGCCTTCGTCAGATTTGTGAGAAGTGTTTGCCTTTATGATTAGATTTAGGAATAAAATTTCATGACAAAATCTCCACTGTCATTCTCTTATTTGTGAAAAAAAATAAAATTATCTTTATAGATTTTTGAATAATTGTATGAAATTTTAACCTAAGTTTTCTTTGGTTGGCCAGATTTGTGACAATATTAAAATTTAATTAGTGGTCCAAAATATAGTAATTTATTTGTTAATTTCATTCATGATTAAATTAAACAATTCATGGTGGTTGTGTGTGAAGGACCATACAATAGTTACTATTTCCCATATAATGTGAAACTCAATTCTTCATTAAAAAAATCATTAAATTTCAAAAATTTGAAATGATGACTGAAGTTTAGTTAGTAGTAAAAAAGATATTTTTTTTATAACACTATCGTCTAGATCTGCTTTCATACACCTCAACTAAATTTCTATACATCCTGAATAAATTATTCTATCATATAGAAGAGTGAGTTGAGGACGATCAAAGATAAAAATGTAATTTCATTCAATAATATCTTTATCAAATAATAAACTTAGAAGTATCTGGACACTGCCACTCTTTTATAAGAGACCTACATGTCCCAACTTAGCAATATTAAGACACCGTTTGGCCATAAGAAGAATTTACTTTTTTTTGAAAAATTATTTTACTGTATGAAATTTGTAGTGTTAAGCCATTAAAATTTCAATAACAATTTCAATTTGTATTTTTGAAAAGTGAAAATAAGTTTTTATTATTTTTCACTTTTCTCCAATTTCAATTTCAGCTTTTGTTATTATTACATGTACCTCAATCTTTACATTTTTTGCAAAAAGCCCCTCTTAACTGAAATATGCTTGGACAAAAAGCTCTGACACGATTTGCCACTACTGTTAATGGAAAGATACAACTTTATCTTTCACTTCCATATGCTTTGAATGCATTCTCCACATAAATATGCTTGGACTTCATTGCTTCCGCTAGTTTTTCTGTCAAAACTATTGAATCCTCCAATGCGCAACAAACACCTTGACCCATGTTGTATGTCATTGGATGCTATGCATCTCCAACAAGCAGTGGTTTCACTAAAAAAAAATTTCATAAACGTCTTACATAAGAGTTTTTTTTCCAGAAATTTCCTTTGTATTATGCAGTTCTTCCATTTTAATGTCAATCATTCATAACGTAAAAGCTACTTGTAAGTTTATCTTTTTACTTTTTTTTTAATCATATATAAAACAACCAAAAAAAAAAAAAAAAAACAGAAGGAAAAACTAAAGAATCACATTTTGTTGTATGCTAATAGGTAAATTAGTTAGGTGGGTGATTTTAATAATTTTTAAAAGTTGAGGATATAAAAATATAATTAAAAAAAAAATTTAAAATTATAAAAAGAAAATTTAAAAAGACATATTCAAATATAATTTCAACTCCACCTTAATTTTTTTTTTTTTTTTGTCAAACGCCTACTAAGTTTCATTTTTGGATCTTCTCAAAGAAAGCATTTTAGCCTTTTTATATTAGGGTAACTTACATAAATCTATGTATATTTAAGTGTCATAACACTTCATTCCAATAATTTGTTAAATTACATCATATCCCGAATTTTAAATTTGTGATACATATGTTATAACGTGATACATATAATTAGTGATACATTTAAAATAGAAAAGATTTTTATTTTAGGAAGTAACATATTCAATTATTATGGAGAGTAAAATTAGGCACAAGTTGAGAAAATGATAAATCTAGTTTCAGATGTATCACACTGATACATTTGATTCCAAATGTATCACAATGATACATGTTGTAAAGTTATTCACTAATCATTAAAAATTCAATATCACACCAAAATAAATAATTTACATATGTCAAACATATGTTAAATGTATCAAATATTTATAAATAATTTAAAGTTAAATATTTGTTGAATTACATCATATCCCGGATTTTTAAATTTGTGATACATATGTTATAACGTGGTATATATAATTAGTGATACATATAAAACAGAAAAGATTTTTATTTTAGGAAGTAATAGGTTCAATTATTAAGGGGAGTAAAATTAGGCACAAATCATGAAAATGATAAATCTGGTTCCAGATGTATCACAATCATACACATTTTGTAAAATTGCTCACTAATTATTAAAAATCCAATATCACACCAAAATAAATAATTTATATATATCACACGCTCCCACGCGCCAGTCGGAAGTACGTTTTCCAGCGAGATCTGTCTCACGCACCAAGAATGTAAGCGATATTCCTATCATTTTTTGAGTTATTCCTTGTTCTGTTGGGGTTGCCAAGCTATTCCGACCAGTTCTTTTCAGATTTCAATTGATTTTTCAAATTCTGACGACTGTCAGAGTTTTCGACGACTATTTTTTTGGTTGATTCAGACCTTTTCTTCAGAGCTTACTACTCTTGCTGCTTCCAAGTCAAATCATCTTGTGAAGTCAGAATTTTGTAGCCATAAGCTTTCCAATATGATTAAGTCTGAACCCTTAATGAAGAAATCAGAAAATCAAACGTCACAATCCATGAAGGTAAAGAGACTTCATTAAAAACTTTTAAAAAGTATATAAATATAATAATAACAACAACAACAACAACAGTAACAAATGGTAAGATACTGCTAAAGATTGGCAAATCCTATCATCAATTGCTACCAAATCAAGAAAAAGAAGAAGATTTGATGGAGTACAATAAATGTTTCTAGACTTACCTTTATTTTGTTGGTGGAAAGGTAGTTCAGTGAATAGTACCTTGCAAACGCGATCAACCCTTCACGTTCGGGAGGGTTAATGCTGATCAGGACATTACGTTGGCCTTCGCATTCGCAAAGGTCTAAGACCTGGACCCTCGTATTCGTAATAGCCCTGACGCATTTGTGAAAAAGGAACACAAATCCGACCTAAACCTATTACCCTTCGCGATTGCGGCCCTACTATCACGTTTGTGATATAGGGAGATTTTCCTTCTTCGATCGCGAACGCAGATGGAGGACCTCATTCACAAAGAAGGTGACCTCATGTACCTTATATCATCAAGGGAAAAGGCTCAAATATACCACTGAACTATCAGAAATGACTCATTTATGCCATCTGTTAAAGATTGGGCTCATTCATGCCATCGCCGTTACAAAACTGGCCCATCCATGCCATTACTTTTTAACAGATGATTTTTAAAAACAAACTTGCCACGTGTTAGCTTATTAGAGGGCCACGTCATTTTTTATTTTTTTTAAAAAAATTAATTTTTTTTGATCCATTAAAAAGAATCCACACAACTTTTTGATCCATTGAAAATAAGTTTGATCTATGCTTTTAAAATTTGAGTAATTTTTCATGAATATATTCTTAAAACATTCTCGTTCGATTCGGTTTTTTGTCATTTTTGACATATTAAGATTGTTTTCATATTTTACCTTTAATATTAATTATTTTTTTCTTCAAATTAATTTCAAATACAATAGTAAACATCATTTAATAAATATATTATAATAAAATAGCTATTTTAATTGACGGGCGAGTAACTAAAAGGAAACGGAGAGAGTATACACTCCACGCTTTTTATCACTTTTTTTTTTTTTTTTTAAAAGATTCACGTTAACTAAAACTTTTGTCATTTTTCAGTTGAAACTAAAGGGATATATAAACATCAAATATTATTATTATATTATAAATAGTTAGCTTCTCATTTTGCCATCTCTACGTATACTATATATGTCGGCATGTTGTCGCCTTCCTGTTTTTGAAATGATAAATAATGATGCATAAAGTGTTACGTACAAATGTTGAATGCTGATTAGGGACGGCTCAACCCTTTAGGAGAAAAGGCGGCCGCCTAAGATCCCAAAATTTGAGGGGCCTATTTTTGTTTAGTAATAATAAATTATAAATTTTAAGAAATATATTCAATACTATTTATAGAAAAAAGAAAATTTTTATATAAAAAAATAAAACGCAAGGTCTCCGTTTGATTTTTGCCTTAGGCCATAAATTTGCTTGAGCCGCTCCTGATGCTGATGATGCCATTCTATGCTTAATAAAAAAAATATAAGACTAAAAAGTTACTTACACTCAGCTAATAAAATATTTCATGTATGCTAAGACATACTATATGCTTAATTAGAATAACGTTTGGTTATAAATTTTAGTAGTAGATTTTAAAAAAAAATTCTTTAAATATTTGTTTGATCATGAAAAATTAATCAAATTTTAAAAGCATAGATCAAATTAATTTTTAATGGATCACAAAAAAAATTTAATATATTTTTTTTAAAATGACATGACCCTCTAATAAGCTGTCATGTGTCAAGACGGTTTTTAAAAATCGACTGTTAAAAAATAATGGCATGGATGAGCCAGTTTTGTAACGACGATGGCATAAATGAGCCCATATTTGATCCTTTTCCCTATCATCAATCAGTGTATTTTGCATGCTTTCCAAATCTCCGAAATACATTTCAGAAATCTCGCCTAAGAGTTTTCTAGGTGAATGCACAGGTGCGCTTGCGGTAAATAAGAATCCATTCTTTTCAATGATTGGGAAGTTTCCAAATCATTCATATTTAAAAGTTAAAAATGTTATGCTTTTGCAGTTCATGGTATATTTTGGTCTTTCGTGATGTTTCTGATTGGGAATATCCTGCTATATTATGTGTACTTCATATTAGGCATATGTGTACTCTTTGGTGCAGTTATTAGGCATATTCTTCATACCAGAATCTTCAAGATGGTTGGTGAGTGGACTATATACTTCTTTTGTGCCCTAAGAAGCCTCTACAGAGAGCACATACGTGCAGATGAGGACATATGTTAATGGTTTGGAAGGGACAAGGATGATCACTAGATTCACATCTGGATATATGAAGGCTGGTGGTCTGATTGTTCTAGCTGTTGGAATTTATCACAGGTTCACTCTACATACCAGAAACTATGTCAAGTTATGTAAAACTCTTTATTTAGCATAGGATAATAGTTTCCACTTTCCAGTAACATTAACGAAGATCAACCTAAGAATTTTGAGTGCATTTCTCTATTCGAGTACTTTTATTTCTTGTTAGCAAGCTATATGAAATGGTGTAATAGTCCAAGCTCTATCTTAATCAATCACAAATAGTGAATTTCTTAACAGAGCCAACAGAGAGTGAAAGATGAACAACGCTTTGTTGCAACTCCTTAAGGTTCTATAAAATTTGAAATATTTAATTTATCTATTTTTTGAGGTCTGATCATCAGTTTCCAAAATGATCACAGTTCTTGCATATTACATTATTTTGTGATGTTAATGAGTTTAGTAGTACAACAGAAGTGTAAAGATGGCTCACAAATCCTATGACAATAAATTTAGCTTTCAAAAGTCACTGCCTAACAATATACGGATGTACAGGTCCTGCAATTTAAGATCAAAACTTTTCTGTGTAAGATATGACTCAAATTTTACAAATTTAATAAGCATAGAATATCAGTCACTTGATGTAACTTGAAGTTCCTGCATCATTCTTTTATTTTTCAGTGATTACTTGTACATATGATTTGAAGCTAACCTGATTCTTTCTCTCTCTCTAGGCTAAAGATAATCTGTTTTTTGAAGATTCTTCCCAGTATTTCTTTAGAATCCTGAAATTCTAAATATTGTAGTACTTATTCAATTAGTGAAAATAACTCTTTTTAATTTTTTCCCTTGCTTAGTCATTTGGTACTCATAAAAGTCATAACCGATATTTGATAGTCCTTGTAGGTTATCTCTTGCATTGCATCCTCTTTTAGATGCTCAGTAAAGCTCTTCTTATTTTTTTTATTGTAACTGTTGAATGTCCAATGCAGGTTGGTGCCAAGGAAAACTTAGTGTAAGGTGAGTGTTCAACTAGCATAACTTGTATTAAATGGTTCCCAAATAGCTTGACTTCAACACACAATGCTATAAGTACTTGGCAGGAAATCAAATCTACTCTCGACTGACAACGACAATTGATGGTCTGCAAATGTAATTCTAGTTCTGTTAATGTTCAAAGATTTGTAATTATTGTGTCCTTTTTGAACTCTATTTCTTTATCAGCTATTTATAATAAGTTGCACCATTATAGTGATAGGTGGCATGAAATTGGAGGATCTTTACTGCTGCTGGTGTAGAGCTAATGGTCGCGGGGCTTCAAATATTTCTAGTTGACAGAACTGCACGGTTTAGACACTTGAAGAGGCAAACTGCAAAGGTGATACTTAATTTTGTGTTCATAGTATTTTAACTTATTGCGTTTAAGTAATGATCATCAGTTGTTTTGAGGCATTTCATAAGTGAAATCATCCTAGATTTACTGTTGCAGCACTGCTTTTGAGTACAAATTTGCGAAGTTTCTTTTTACCATTGGAGAAGTTTTAAAGGAAAAGAGAATTAAAAAAGAGTTCCTTGTGGATACATCTCTCTTTTAAAATTGCCATTGCAGCCATTAGAATATGGATTTCCTGTATCTTTCTTCTGAATAGCAGAGAATGTCGTAACCTTGTAGATGGTTTATTAAACTCTTGTTGATTCTCTTTACAGATACGCAAGCGAGAGGTAATGTTGGCAGTTTGTTTGGCACATTTGTTAAGAGTTAGACAACCGTAAGCAGAACAAACATGGATAATGCAGACTTCAATGGTTTCTTTGTCAAGAATTTTAATTGGGCTGTGTTTGGAAATGAGCTGAAATGGTGCTCGACAGTACCGTTTTGCAAAACATGGCTCCTTAATGTTCACATATATATATATATTTCCTGTAAAGGTATTTGTAGCTATTAAATATTTTTCTTCACTAGTATAGTTACTTCCTTTTCCTAGGATAAAAAATAGTTCTAGGTTTTTTGCCCATAAATCTAAAAATTCTCCGGGCTCTCTTTTATAGTCTAAATCAAGAAACTGAGCTGCTCCAACATCACCTATTGATAACCTATTCGGCATGAATTTAACTTTAGAATTTATATGGTACTGACTATTATAGTCTTTTTATTTTTTGGATTTTGGTATGAAACTACTTCTTGGTGCAGGCTCGTCAAACGAGCTTTCTTCTTCTTTAGGGGCTTTAAATGTTCCCTGAGGTCCTCCTGTGTCTCCTCTATTCGTATACACCTGATAATTTTGATTGTTTAGATCAAGTTCTTCTATGTGTGTATGTATAGATATAAATGTGTGCGCTACAAGCTTATGATCCCCTGAGCTCAATCGTACTAATGAAAATATTCTGCTGCTCAAACTTCCTACTCCAACATAAATTCTAAAACTTAAAAATTGCAAACTACATGTTCTATTATTGGACCCGTGCTGACACGCCTCTTCCACTTCTAGTTGTAATATATATGTTGGTGCGCGTTGACCCAGAGTAATTTGTTGAATTACTGCTTTAAATATTTATTTTTGTATTTATATATAAGGGAATCTTAATATGTGTAAGAAGGCATATATTGTAAAGTAAGTTTGAGAAAGATGGAGTGAAAATAATTTTTGGGCTAAAGATTTTTCATTTTTTCTTAAGAGAGATTATTTTTCTTAAGAGCCAAAATACTAGACACATGTAAAGCATATAATCTAAAATACAATTCTAAAAATAAAGAGTAACATATTACTTAAAACATATTCTGCTTGCAAATTAAATCAAGATAATATGATTTTGAATTTGATAGTTACCAGAGTTTTGTATATTTAGACCAGACTGACAGTGAAGATAAGACGAATAGAAGTACATGAAAATAGAATATAGCTAACTCATATAATATACGATATGAGATTATATTGGTCCTCTTTGTGAACTGATATTAGCTTAGCATATAATAGACGTAGTTCTCTTAAAATATAGTTTAACCTTGATATTAAATGATTATAATATTGAGTAGATGATAGTGGATTCATGGTTTTTTTGAGAATATGGAGCACGCAGATTAGAGTAAAGGGTTAGTGGATAGGAATGCGTCCGTAGTACTTTATTTATATATGTGCCTGTAGTTTCTACTAATTTCTTGTTCATAGTGTTCTGATGATGTTTGTGATTTCGCATGGATAGTTTATAGTATTACTCTATTCGTGTCTTCTTTCTTTTATTATCTAACGGGGTGTATCCCATTTTGTTATTTATTTTTACTTCTTTGATGGATATAAATTATTCATATAGTTTAGTATATAAAAAATATATTTTAAAATAAAATATGAATAATTATATTCGATCCTCGCTTATTTTCTGACAAATTTTACAGGAAAAAGAATACAAGAAGAATACAAGAAGAATACAATAGAAGAAATAAATTATTAAAGAAACAAGTGAAGGTTTTAAGAAGATGTTATAAGTTGACGGTCACAACCACCACGTCAAAGCATACTTACACCCTCAAGTGAAGGAAAGAAACAAGTGAAGGTTTTAAGAAGAAGTTACAAGTTGACGGTCACAACCACCACTTCGAAGAATGCATTCATTGGTTCAGCATTATAATTTTCTATAAATAGAGACATTTCTTTGATTATTAAGCATCCAACAATTAACAACAATAAAGTGTTGGTCTCTTGTAATAAATATTTCTTCAAGTCTTTTTCATATATCTAGTTTCTTAAATTTAATTTTTTTTTCTACTTACATAACGGAGTGCTCTCTTTGTGTTGGGAGCGTTGAAGAAACTTGGTATAGTATTATAATATAGATCTTATTTTAGGTCTTTCAAGACCTGATTTTATTTAAAAGTTAAATACTTCGTGTTGAAATTCTTGTACTAGAAATTAGCATTACTTGATATTTTATATTATAGTTATAGTTATATTAAGTTGTGCTTCCCACAAGGAAGAAAACTAAATATACTATAAGTATTTTATAAAATATAAGTACTAATAATTTTTAGTCACTTATTATTTCAAATCTTTGAAATTGCTTCTTTTGATCCTTATCCTCACGGAAGGATTATTTCGAACTATTTCTTAGATTTAATTAATCTCTCTTATTTGTCTCAATTCGTATCCTCACGGAGGGATTGACTCAAATAAGTTTGTTGATTTGAGGGGTCTTTATCTTATTTCTTTCAATCTGTATCCTCGTGGAGAGATTGTCTCAAGTAAGTTTATTGATTTAAAGATTACTCGCACGGGGTCTTTATTCCTAATAAATACATAAATCAAGTTTAGAAAGTTATTCTACAATTTTGTAAAAATTACTAAAATAATGATTTTATTATAATAAATATACCAAGTGAATTCAACAACCCCCAACTTCCTCTCCAAGATAATCTTTTAAGCACAATTTCTTTACACACTTTATTTTTAAACTTAAGAAATTGCTCTCTTTTCATCAATTTGATTCTCAAATAGTAATCAAAATACCACAAGTTTGTAGCATAGATTTTTCAATCTTTGTGGGACGATATCTTAAACTATATTAGAATTTGATAAAGTACGAGCAACAAGATCTTATACAATTTGGACTTGTCAAATTTTTGGCGCCGTTGCCGGGGATTGGCATACATATACTTCAGACTAAGTATTTTGATACTACTTTGAGAGCTTACTTTTTTGTTTATTATTATTCTCGCTAATTTCGTTCTCGTCTTACTTTATTTATTTTTATTGAACTCATTTCTCTACTTTATAAGTTTCAGGTAGTTTATGACCCACTTCTCTATAAATTTAGCCAATTACGATCCAGAAATTGAAAGAACAATCGTTGGCGTAGGAAAGAGCAAACATCAACTTCTCAAAACTTTAGCAGGATGGAAAACCGACCGGATGATGAAATTTCACCGCCAGAAATTCCACCATATGCTCTAGATGATCAGTTTGATGAAGTGGTTCGTAGACTCACAAATAGAATTTTGAGGGATTATGCTAGACCAGATATGTCACGACCCAAACAGAGGTCCTGGCCGTGACGAGCATCTCGAACCATGAATGACCGGACACCTTTCTAACTTGAAATCATATACACCATTCATACACAATAAGAAAATGCGGAAATATATGTAACAACGGAATCATGGTCATGAGCCTGACATAAATTAAAATGAAAGTCAAAATCCAGAACCGTCTAACAACGTCTGATGACCGTCTGCGAAATCTCTACTACTGTGATCACTAACATAATCTGAAAACTGGGACAAGGCCCCTAGCAGACCAAAACCATATCTAATAATAGTTGTCTGAAAGTAAACAGGACTTCTAGAATAGAGAAGGCTCACCAACTAGACACTGCAACTCTGTCTGATAAAATCTACTGCTTTTCTCGACTCGTAGACTAAGCCTTAGAACCTGAAGGGAGAAGGGGGGGGGGGAGTTAATACAGATGTACTGGTACGCAAAACAGTCCAAAATAAAGTTTGTATATATACATATAAAATAGTTGGAGAGTGATTTGTCAAAATATCATGCATGAAATAGTTCTAAAACACATAGGCACTTTCTGAAAATCATACATCATTCTTGTCAATGCAATGTCTGATCTTTGTATTACTTCTGAGTTAGGTGCAACTCCCCTACAAGTCTGATATTCCATGGGCTATATGGAATCCGCCATTGACTTGGCGGGGAAGCCCCCAACTCGAATGTGCTGCAAGTGTTGGAGTGTCTGAGTCTGATACGCCACAAGGCTCTAGACTAGCGTAATATAATAAACCCGGATCGGCAAATCACAATTTTGGGCAATGAGTTGTCTGAAGTCATGCCTTCTTCGGGGAACCACTTAATATTTCTTCGTGCCCAATTTTATCCTGTTCTGAATCATTCATTTTTCTAGTTTCAACATCTGAAAAGTTTAATTTCAAACATGCATTCTATTCTGTTATGAATTATCATGAAAAAATCTGAATTGGTGTCGTCACACCAAGACTTGCAAGTCCTATTTTTGAGCCATAATGCATCGTGCATAATTCTTTCATTAAAACATAGTTTAGACCACCCAAACATGCAAATAGTATAAGGAATTTCATGTTCCGAAAGCACAAGTCAAACTATGCAAGAACTCTTCAAACATAAGGTGGTCATGTTCTTTTGGCAAAGTCCATGCACTCTCTTTCATTATATGTATTTTCAACACTTTTCAATACAAACAACCCTCTCTTTGGAATTCAAGATTCATAACCAAATCATTCATAAATCAATACACTTCGTAACATGCTTTTCAAGATACATTTAAAAAAAAAATAATCCATATCATATGATAAGTAAGGAAAATTATAACAAGAGAGGGATTTTCACATGAATCAAGCTCTCAATTCAATCATCAACATTAAAACATGTACATATATACATACATCAATTCAAATCAATTTGGGGGAGGACTAAAGACCAAAACGATACCATCAAAATTTCTAAAACATGAATTTATTCATAAATTCGAAACCCTTTTCTTAAAAACATGATTTCTATGCCCATGAGATTTTAGAAAAACCCAGTGTACCTCTATTTAGGAAATTAAAGGATGTTTCTTGATGCCTACGTCTTGGGGATTCCAAATCTCCAAATTGTTTCGAAAACCCACGGTTGAATCTTGAGTTTCTTGGATGAGAGTATATGAACTAGGGTTTTTGTTTGAGGGAAATCTTGAGGAAATCGTATATTATACTGGTAAAGGTCCTAAATCTATTGTTTGGACGTTTTAAGAGGCTTGAAAAAAGTCCAAAATATCCTTTTTAACTTTTGAACAAAATTGCACAATTTGAACTGGGAGCTCGATTTAATGGACAACCGCGACGCGCCACTATTGTGGTGGCTCACTGAAAATTGACCAACGTCATTTACACCCTATCCGCGATGCGCCAAGGACAGGAATGATGGTGTTTTACGACCAGGACTTAAATTAACCATAACTCCTTCACCGAGTGTCCGTTTTGGACAAATCTTATGTCGACGAAAAGCTTATTCAATCATCAACAAAATGAAAAGTTGAAATCTAAGGAATTCCATAGGAAAATAGGTATAAATCATTCTAGAATCCAATGCTTGATTCTTTAGGGACAAAAATTTATCTAGAAAGAATTTTGGAGCATTACAATATACCCCCCTTGGGAATATTTGTCCCCGAATGTTGACGCGGGACACAGACAAGCATAATTTTCAAGCATACTAAGGCATGGAAAGAATAAGGCAGGGATTGTACCTTCCATTTCGTCATCCACTGGATAAAAAATGTTTGGGTATCTATTTCTCATATCAACTTCTGATTCCCAAGTTGCTTGTTCAATTTTCTGGTTTCTCCACAACACTTTAACTGAGGCTATCTCTTTGCTCCTCAATCTTCTAACTTGGTGATCCAAAATTTCCACCGGCTTTTTTCATAGGATAAGGAGTCTGTCACTTTGATTTCTTTGCTAGGAAACACTAAAGAATGGTCTCCAATAAACTTCTTCAACATAGATATATGAAACACCGGATGAACAGAACCCAAACTAGCGGACAACTTTAACTCATACGCAACTGCACCTATCCTTCTTAAAATCTGATATGGTCGTATATAACGAGGACTCAACTTACCTTTCTTTCCAAACCGTATAACTTCTTTCATAGGAGAAACTTTTAGAAATACCCAGTCACTAACCTTGAATTCTAACTCCCTTCTTCTAATATCGGCATAGGATTTCTGTCTACTCTGCGTTGTCTTAAGTCATTCCCTAATAAGTATCATATCTTCCATTGACTAATGAACAAGATCAGGCCCAAACAACTAAGTCTCGTCCACTTTATACCACCCAATAGGTGACCTACATCTCCTTCCATACAATGTTTCAAAAAGAGCCATCTTAATACTGGCATGGTAGCTATTATTATACGCGAACTCTATTAGTGGAAAGTGATCCACACAACCACCTTTAAAATCAAACACGCAGGCCCTCAACATATCCTAAAGGGTCTGAATGATGCGCTCATCTTGCTCGTCTATCTGAGAGTGAAAAGCTGTGGTCAAATTCATTTGGGTACCTAAACCTTTTTGAAACGATCTCCAAAACTGCGAAGAAAACTGTGTACACAGTTGCCCCATGCAAACGAACTATTTCAGCAATGAACAGCTTGGGAAAATAATTATAAGGATGAGGAAATACAATTAGAAAGAGTTCAACAAAAATTTGAGTTTGTTGAACTCAAATTTAAAATATGTCTATCTTGAGCCTGAATTAGTTCCAGTGATTATTTCATTTTCTTTTACTGTTACACAGGAACATAAATTGATTGAAGTACTACAAGCGCACAGAGGAGCCATAGGAAGGACAGTGGTAGATATCAAAGAAATTAATCCGGCTATTTGTATGCACAAAATTCTCATGGAGGATAACTACAAATCAATAGTTCAGCCACAAAGGAGATTAAATCCTACGATGCAAGAAGTGATAAAAAAGGAGATAATAAAACTTCTGGTGGTAGATATTATCTATCCTATTTCTGATAGTCCATGGATATGTCCTGTTCAGATAGTACCAAAAAAAAGAGGTATGACAGTCATAAAAAATAAAAATAATGAGCTTATACCTACTAGAACGGTCACAGGATGGAGAGTTTGTATTGATTATAGATGTCTCAATGATGCCACTAGAAAATATCATTTTTCTTTAGCATTTATTGATCAAATGTTATAAAGGGTAGCAGTATATGATTTTTATTGTTTTCTTGATGAATATTCAAGTTATAATCAAATACCAATTGCACCCGAAGGTCAGGATAAGACAACTTTCACATGCCCTCATGGAACATATGCCTACAGGAGAATGCCATTTGATTTGTGTAATGCACCTGTCACATTTCAGTGGTGTATGTTAGCAATTTTCACAGACATGATCAAAAAATTCCTAGAGAATTTTATGAATAACTTTACACTTTTTAGAAAATCATTTGTAGATTGTCTTTATCACTTGACCTTAGTCCTTAAGAGATGTGAGGAGACAAACTTGATCCTTAATTAAGAGAAAAGTCATTTTATGATTACAGAAGAAATTGTTTTAGGACATAAAATCACTGCTAAAAGGATAGAAGTTGATAAGTCTAAAATTGATATTATAGCAGGATTACCCTCTTCCATAACTGTTAAAGTCATTAAGAGTTTTCTAGGACATGCAGATTTTTACAGACGGTTCATTTAATACTTTTTAGAAATCTCAAAACCTCCGACTAACCTTCTGATGAAAGATGTTAAGTTTGAATTTTCAAGTGATTGTTTAAAGGTCTTTGAAACACTCAAGAATAGATTATCAACCACTCCTATAATTGTCTCCCCTGATTTTTTTTAAAGTATCATCCGAGGATTGAGAGTTTTTGGGCTCTCCCACCCGAGACGATCAGGGGTTGAGCCATGCACCCCCAAGCCTTATTATTAATAAACGAGAAACAAAAACTGAAAGTACATGGAGGGGGGCATAAACCTGACCTCCAAACCTATGGTGGTTTCAAGTCAACTGACCAAAGAGGGTCAGTCAATCCGTCCCCAATACTAAAATGGAAACCTAGTGCTATGCACCTAAACGCGAGGACTCCTCGCAGTACAAAGTAAACTAGGTATAAATAAATGAGGGAGACTCTCCCCTTACAAGTAGGAGAAAAATCAAAAGAAACATGACGACTACATAAAGTCTATAAAACGCAGAATTGCCGAATCAAAAAAGTAACTTCAATACCTGTCATGGAGGAAACAAGCTAGTGGATAAAGGTGGTTTCTTTATTCTCTTCAGTTTTCTTCGTCGAAAGCTCATCGTGCCAAGCTTGTCTAGAATAAAGTACCCTCTTGCTTCTCTAGGCAGCTGATGGTGAGTGTAGTAGTGCTGAGGAATGTCATGGTGGTGGATGTATTTAGACAGAGCATCCGCCGTGTAGTTAGCTTCCCTGTATACATGATGACACTGAAATGACTCAAGCTGACTGACAAGAATTTGAAGTTCCTGAAGGTCAGTATCAAGTCTCCAAGGTGATTGGATATTGTGATAGAGCCATTTGATAAGATGCTCGGAATCCACTTCTAAGGTAAGCTTATTATATCCATGTTGGATGCACCAAGAGACGCCGAAGATAGTCGTCTTTACCTCAGCCTGATTATTCGTGCCAATGCCGAAAGGAGTAGAGAAAGCATAGATTAAGTTTCCATGATGATCGCGGAGAATACCCCCTCCACCAGTGCTGCCCGGGTTCTGTAGTGCGCTCCCATCAGTGTTTAACTTATAAAAATCAGCAGTGGGTTTCTTCCAAGTAATGATGGTGACTTTAACATCATGTCTGCAGCTTTCAACAATAGAAACCAAGTCGTTCCAGCTGGTCGGCCAACTTATATAAGGGAAAGAAGCAGCAAGAAGAAAGTAAATGTCCTTAAAAACTAGGAATTTAACTCTTGCAATATTGGATTTCTTTCCCCCATATTTGCTAGCACATCGGTTCTTCCAAAGGTTCCAGCAAATGAATATTGGAGTAGCATGGATCAGCAGCATGTGGGCAGCATTTCTATGCTCCGTAGCCAACCATTTAATAAGAAAATTAGGCAACGGGGCTGCTGCATAACTGCTGCCCAGATTTCCGCGAAAAACTTCCAAATATGCCACGCAAAATGGCCGGAAACAAAGATGTGGTCTATGGTGTCAAGACCTGGTCGGTTACAACAAAAACAGTCCACTTGTGCACCTCCGAACTGAGTGATCCTTTCATTAGTTGGGAGTTTTCCTCGCAGCGCTCTCCAAAGAAGGAAGGATACTTTAAAAGGTATGTTTTGATGCCACGTGTTGGTGTGGAGACTAGTCTTATCCTTCTTCGCTCGAACCAACTCCCATGCCGAAGAGCAAGTAAAAATTCCACTCTCATTCGGTTTCCAAATTGGTGTATCATCTACACCCTCCCGAAAATGAAATTGAGTGGCCAAAATTCGTGGAACCAGGAGAGGAGAAACCTGTTGTCTGATCATCACTTCATTCCATCGGCCGTCGATTAAAAACTGTGATACTTGAATGTTGCCTGGTCTGGTGTCCACAGCTCTGTGAGCCGCTAAAGCCCCAATTCCAAGCCAATCGTCCCACCAAAAACAACAACTTCCAGATCTCAACTTCCAGCTTATGTGATTTTCAGCAAGGCTTTTGTTTGTCATCATGTGTTTCCATATAAGAGATTGGCCCGTATCCCATTTTTTGGTGACTGGATTGGCTCTTCGACAGTATTTGGCTCTTAGGAAATCACCCCACAAGGTTTTCTTAGCTCTAAATGTCCACCATTGTTTGAGCTGGAAAGCAGTGCACACATTCGAGATTTGTCGCACTCCGATACCACCTTCTTCAAACGGGTAGCAAAGTGTCTCCCAAGATGTCCAATGGTATTTTTTCTTATCCTTGTCCCATCCCCAAAAGAAATCAGCTGTTAACCTCTTGATGTATTTGAGAGTTGTCTTTGGAGGTGAGATAGCTGCAAGCGTGTGTATGGGAAGAGATTGAAGGACATATTTGACCAACGTAACTCTACCTCCATAGCTGAGAATTCTGGACTGACAACCGCTGATTTTTCGTACTACTTTATCAATCATATCTGAGAAGTAAATTACTTTTTGCCTTCCAATATATAATGGACAGCCAAGGTAGGTAAGTGGACTCTCCTTTTGATTGAAACCGGTAGTATCTCTGATGGTATCAATGATGTCTTGAGGAGTGTTTGTAGGAATCATAAAGTGACTTTTGTTCCTATTAATCTGTTGGTCGGAGACAGTCTCATAAGTCGACAAAGTCGTCATGATAAGCTGCAGAGAAATCCGGTTACCTGAAGCAAAAATGATCACATCATCGGCAAAGGATAGATGATTGATTTGTGGACCTCTGTACTCCATATGGAAACCTTTATAGTGCTGATTCTACTAAAGATTATTCAACATTCTGGACAAAACTTCAACCCCCATAATAAATAAAGTTGGGGATAGCGGGTCACCTTGCTTAAGGCCTCTAGAGGATTGGAAGAAGCCATGTCTTGCACCATTGATGATAATAGAATACCAGTTGTTGCTCATAATTCTCCATACCATATCAATGAATAACTCCTCGAATCCTATTTTTCTTAGCACCAAGCAAATAAACGACCAAGAAACCCTATCGTAAGCTTTAGCCATGTCAAGTTTGACGACGACATTATCTCCCACTTTAGGCTTCTTGATACTATGGGTGATTTATTACGCGAGCATGATGTTTTCATATATACTTCTGCCCTTGACGAATCCGGATTGATTTTCAGATATGAGTTCCGGAAGTATGGGAGCCAGCCACAGACATAAGAGCTTAGAAATGATTTTGTTTGTAAAATTGCTAAGACTTATGGGTCTGAATTCTGAAAATTTGCTGGGATGGTCCACTTTTGGGAGTAGAACCAAGCAAGAATGAGAAAAGCACTTGGGTATGGGATGACCACAGAAGAATGACTGAACAACCGCAAGCAGATCTCGCTTGATAATGTCCCAACAGGATTGAAAATTTTTTGCCGTTCATGCCATCTGGACCGGCAGCCAATTTGGGATTCATAGAAAAAACCACCTGCTTTAATTCCTCAATAGAAGGCATAGCTCAAAGCAACTGATTTTGAGCAGCAGTAATCATTGTAGGAATGCAAGTAAGCGCAGCTTCGTTCAACGTCTGTGATTCTGCCGTAAGGATAGCCTTGAAATGATCACAGGCTGCATTAGCAATATTTTCCTCACCTTGTATCTAGTCGCCTTGTTCATTGGAAATTTTGTGGATAAACAATCTCCTCCTCCTCCCTCGCATGGGTGCATGGAAGTATTTGGAGTTTGTATTCCCTTCCTTAAACCATTGTAGCTGTGTTTTTTGCTTGAGGATAGACTCTTCCAACTTCAGGTATCTGATATATTCAGCACTAACAACATGTAGGTTAGTTCTATTCTCGGCAGTGTTGTGATTGATCATTTCTTCTTCAGCCATACTAACTTTGCCTTCATACTCTTTAACCATCGCAGGAATGACCCCATATTGATTTTTGGACCAATTGCTAAGGGTGGCAGCAAGTCGTTTCATCTTGACATGAAATGTCCACATGGGATTACCGGTAGCATCTCTGTTCCAGCATGCTCTAACCGTGTCCAGAAAGGTCTGGTTCTTAGTCCAGCAGTGCAGAAATTTGAAGTATCTGATGTTGGATTGTAGAAGCTCCTGAACTTCCATAAGAAGTGGACAATGATCGAAGCCGACCGACGGAAGTTGGGTAATAGAAGTGTGTGGCATGGTTTCTAGCCATTTATCATTCACCATGGCTCTGTCTAATCTCTTCCAAACTCTAGCTTCTGAACTTCTTTGATTACACCAGGTGAAGTGCTGACCATTATAACCAAGATCGATAAGTCCGCAGGCTTCTATAGCTCGAAGAAAATCAAAGCTTTTGTTGATATTATAAGGCACCCCTCCCTTTTTCTCTTCCGTAGTAGTGATAACATTAAAATCCCCAATAGTGCATCAGGGGCCCTGATATTTTTCTTTTCTTCTCTTTTTTTTCTTTTCTTCTTTTTCTTTTCTTTTTTTTATCAACCTTTTAAGATTATATGCGATGCTAGTGATAAAGTAGTAGGTGCTGTTTTAGGTCAGAGAAAGGATAAGATTTTTCATCCCATTTATGATGTTAGTAGGACTTTGAATGAGGCTTCGCAAAAATATGCAACAACAGAAAAAGAACTATTAGCATTGGTATTTGCATTTGATAAGTTTCGTTCTAATTTAATAGGAGCCAAGATTATTATTTTCACTGACCATACAGCTTTAAAGTACCTTTTTACAAAGAAAGATGCTCGACCTAGATTATTAAGATGGATTTTACTTCCGTAGAAATTTGACATTGAAATTAAAGACAAAAAAGAAACAAAAAATCAAGTAGCTGATCATTTGTCTAGATTAGCCACCCTGGTTTGCAGATATTGCAAATTACTTGGCTGGAAAGTGGATAACCCAAGATCTCACTTACCAACAGAAAAAAAGCTCATATGATGCTAAATATTGCTTGTGGGATGAACCATACTTATTTAAAAATTATGCAGATTTTATCATCAGACGATGTGTACCTGAGAAGGATATGGACAACATACTTTATCACTATCATGGTGGAGCAATTGGAGGATATTATTCAGCCAATCGAACCGCCTTTAAAATTTTAAAAGCTAGATTTTTCTGGCCAACAATTTTTAAGGATGCTCGAGCATATGTCGCAAAGTGTGATCACTGTCAGAGAACAAGTAATATCACAAAGAGAGATGAGATACTATTACAATCAATACAGATATATGAAATTTTTTATGTTTGGGGAATAGATTTTATGGGTCCTTTTCCTCCTTCTCACCCTTATACATATATTCTTGTGGTAGTGGACTATGTATCAAGGTGGGTAGAAGAAATTGCCACATAAAAAAATGATGCTCGTACAATATGTGATTTTCTCAAAATAATATTTTTACTAGATTTGGCACACCACGAGTCATCATTAGTGATCAAGGGACTCATTTCATTAATAAATAATTTTTTTCTTTGCTATCAAAATATGGTGTGACTCACAAAATAGGAATACCATATCATGCTCAGACTCAAGGACAAGTAAAAGTTACCAATCATAAAATAAACAGAATACTAAAAAAGACGGTTGGAATTTCGAAAAAAGAATGGGTCTTAAAATTAGATGATGCTCTATGGACATACCGAACGACCTTTAAAATATCAATTGGCACATCTCCATATAAATTAGTTTTTGAAAAAGCTTGTCATTTATCTGTTGAATTAGAACACAAAGCTTTTTGGGCGTTAAAAACACTGAATTTTGATTTAACCTCAGCTGGAAAAAATAGATTTCTCCAAGTTAATGAATTAGAAGAGCTAAGGTTAGAAGCCTATTAAAATACCCAAATTTTTAAAGAAAAAATAAAAAAATGGCATGACAGTTTGATTAGACCAAAGAGTTTTAAGATTGGAGACTTGGTCTTTCTCTACAGTAGCAGACTTAGATTATTTCCTGGAAAATTGAAATCTAGATGGACAGGTCCCTATTGTATTACAAATATCACTTCCTATGGAGCTATTGAAATACAACATATCAAAGGTGGAGATAATTTTAAGGTAAATGGTCATAGGCTAAAATTATATTTTGAAGGACGGTTTGATGAACAACCGTCAGTGACACTGATTTAATAATGAATCAAATAATGAATAAATCGAGTTGATGACATTAAACCTAGAACTACTATTTCTGCCCGTAGCCATTGAGGATGAAGCAATGGAGCCTCACAAATCCAGTATAAATTTATGTCAATTAATTATTTAATCAATTGACTTGGTTAATATTCAGGTTATTGTACAACCAGAACATCTCATGAAGACCTCTACAAAAACAGAGTCACCTACACAAGAGTAATTCCATGGTGATCGGTATGCCTAAGTAACTGATTGATTAACCAATTAATTATGCATGATAATTATTAGCTCAGGTAATTTTTTGATTTATATTAAATCAAGGAAAAATAATTATTTGTTCCTAGTGCTATTATCCTATAGAGTACATTGAATACTCACTTTTGTCTAGATAAAGCTATGACTTGACTTTACACAATTAAAAGAATATATATATATATATAAAAAAAAATTAAATACTATAAATAGTATAGTACTGTATTTCTACTAAGTATAAAAAATTAAAAATAAATGCATAATTTATGTTTACCGTAGCTAGAATAAAAATTTTGAATTTCACAATTTATTTTTTTTTAGCTAATATGGGTCTTTGCCATTGTTTTCATTTGTATAATAAAAACAAACAACTTAATGTTATTTGTATTATATAAGTGTGTGTGTGTTAGAAAAATTGTAGTGTGCTAATGCATAATAATGGCCCGTTTGGCCATAATTTTTCTTTCCTTTTTTTCATTTTTTTTTTCACTTTCTTTACTTTTTGGGAAATTGCGGTGTTTGGCTAAGAAACTTCGAGAAATTATTCCGGAGTTGAATTTCAAAAAGTGAAAATAACTTTTTGTTGTTTTCACATTTTTTCACTCCCATTTCCAACTTTCATTATTATTATATATAATCCCAATCTTTAAATTTTTATACAAACACCTCTTATAACAACAACCAACCACCAAGAAAAAAATTATTATTTATTTTCAATGGTACAACATCATTTTTAATTGTTACAGATATTCTAATCTCTTTTTCTTCTTTTAACAAAAATTTACTAACGTGAAGTAAAAAATAATAAATGACAATCTATCGCGGAAATATATCAACTTTATTTTGAATGAACTATATTATAGAAATATAAGGCCTAGAAATTTGGATAAGAAATTCTGTTGACCGAGGGGAAGGTGTTAGGCACCCCTCGAGTCCCGTGGTTCTAGTGGCTTAAATTAATGTTTTGGATATATAATATTTTTTAGCCTAAAAGTTACTTACATCCTACTTTGAATTTATTTTAAATTATTTAATTATATTAATGCGTGGCTTACCGATAATAGTACTTTTCGGCCTTACCACGAGCTTTGGTATATTTATCGCGCCTTTGTGGCATTTATGAATCGTCCCATTTTCCCCAAGTCTAAGTAAGCATCTAATAGGTTTAGAATCTGCCCAACCCAACTCAATCGACTTCTAATGGTAAGTTAATTTTATTATAATGAATGGTCGATAGCAAGGCTTTTCAATTTCATCGTTAGTTTCCACTTGTATATTAAATTCTTAATTATTTAGAAGATAAGAACCTAAAACATTGTTTTACAAGTTTGATCCCTTACAAATAAATTTTTCCCTCTCTTTTTATTTTCTGCAATGCGATGGATCTTGATACAACCACCTTATTTTAATTTAGCTTACGTTAACTAATGAAGATTGTTAAAATGGGGCCATAGATTTAAACTCTAGGCCAACATTATGATTTGAAATAAAAGAAATTCAACGTAATAGTAATAACTTGTGATTATGAAATGCTTCCAGAAAATAAAACCAATAATGCATCAACTTGATAAAAGGCAATCCAAATATAAAGAAAAAGAATGGAATGAACAAAGCATATGATCAAAGCCATTAAAAAAACTATCAAATTTGATCCACTAAAGTCAAACTGAAACAAACCCAAAACTAACTAAACTCCAAACTACAATTATACCTAGCCATTTGGTATCTTTCTGGATATAAAACTAAAGGAGCCTACCAATTTAAACTCTAAGATCCTAACTAATTAACTTGACACTAATATATCTTTTTAAATGCTAATAAATATAAATAAAAAGAATCTTAAACTAGACCTAATTACGTAGAAAGAAAATTAATTAAAAAGATACATAACTAACTAGTACGTAACATTGCTACCAAACTATCATTAAAGGACATTTTCCGTTAAAATACGCAAGCAATTAATTAGTCAATTTGAACTTAAACCAAACATACCCACACATATATATACTAAGGAGATGGGAAAAGATCTAACTAACGGAACATCCACACACGTATACAACGAAATCATATTAAAAGGAAAAAGTTAATGACACTTTTAAGAATTATGTAATTTTCTTTTTATGTTTTGATTTTATATTAGATGCTACAAACATTTACGTAGTATTTACACTATAAGAAAAAGAAAAAAAAATTCTCTCAAAGTGGACTTCAACAGGCCTCTAGTTCCTTTTCCAAAACAAAAAATAAAACAATCTTCCAATTTGATTAAGTATTGCAGGAACTATTCGTGTCAATATTGGTGAGATTCCATCATTATACATACTTATTTGTGGGTCTAATATTTCCTTTATCTACTTCAAACATTTTACCACATAACCATGGCAAAGAATCAACTACAACAAATCATATTACATAACTTTTTATATTACTTTAATCAAACTTTACGCATGCAGCAAAACCAATTCAGAAGGAACAAAAATATAACACAGATAAAAAGCTGCACACGATACAACAAATATCTCTTAATTTCAAAAGTTGATTATGATAATAGTATGTATTTTATAGCAAATTCAGATTAAGTTCCATCTCAATAATCCTACTATATTCTCTTAGCATTAATCACAATTTATTTTATATTTGAAAAGACAAAGTATCCATCAATTTTGTATACCAAACAGTACAAGAAATCACATAAATAACATTTTTCATGATACGAGATACAACAGAGCTTGTTAAAAGAATGTAAGGAGTTGAATAAAACCTATGATGTTTCCCTCCGAAAACCCAAACGGGAACGTAAGCTTCAACTCTCAATTCACCAACTTCAAAGAGATTTCAGTCGTTTTGCTCTCTCTCTTTTTCTCTTGTCCGTATGGTTTTCTTTTCTTTTTTCCTCTATAGTGTGTTGGGAGTTAATATATAATAGTGCATGTATGTAGTTGTGTCGTGTGTGTGTGTTTCAGAAAAAGGTGGGACGTGGGAAAGGTTAGTGTGAGGGAGTTCAGGGAGTGGGTATGTGGGGGAGTAGTTTAGGTTTTTTTTTTTTCTTTTTTTATTATTTTAAAATTAATGTTTTAAATAAAAAAAAAAAGAAACATAAAATTTATCTAAAACCAATAAAATACAAGTTAAATAATTAGTCTTAAAACATGATTACATAGTATTAATATCACTAGATTATTTATTAAAAGTTAAAAGAAGAAAAAAAAATAGTTTAACAAATTTTCTTTTTCCTAAAAATAATTAAATAAATAAACAATAAAAAAAACTTATTTAAAAATGAGACTCTATTTTTGTAGTTTTCAAAATTTTTAAAACATATTTAGTAAAAATAAGATAAACTTACAATATCTAATATAGACCCTAAAAAATAAACCGAACACTAAAAAGAAGAAAAAAAATACTTAGGTTTGGTAAAAAATTAGGTGTTTACAGAATGCCCCTCTTTGCTTGAAAATATGAAAAATTTTCAAGCAAAGAAGTAAACATGACTAATTTTTGGCCCAACCATTTATTCAAAAGTAATATGTAAGTAAGAAAGAAATGTGACCGAGCCCTGTCTTTGGGTATCCTACATATCTCGGGTTACAAGCGGATCAGGTCATATGTAGTTCAAGTGGGTGTAGGAATGAATGGGTCAGTTGGAGAGTCGAGTTCAGGTCCCGTCGAGTTTCCGGTCCGTGGCTCTTTTTATTACATCATAAAAAAAAATAAAACTAGAAAGGAGATACAAGATCCTATCTATTCTATTGTCTTGATTCTCTTGCTTCAGATCTTCCTCTTGGATCTTCAGTTATTGCCTCACCTTCATATGGTGGGTACCTTGATCTCAAACTTTGATCTTGAAGTTAGGATTTGAGACTTGAACTTGAAACTTGGACTGAGTCATTGACACTCTATCAAAGGACAATTCATAGAATACTTTGCATGCTTGTTTTCTTGATCAGAAGATATGAAGATGACTCCTAAGATTTTGGGCCGCTACAGATGCAAAGCTGACTCTAACTATCTTTAAACTGGTCATTCTTTTATGTTCTGACTGGAGGTGAAGTTTCATTCTCGGCATCAAATATGTACTTTGCAAAAAAACCTGCAAGCCATCAAAGAAAAACAAAACAAAGCGAGCAAAATTTTTCGTCCCAATTTGCAATAGGAAACTTTTCTGAGTTATTAAAAAAACTATAAACTAATTAAGATACATAAATAAAATGAATAAATGAAAATGTGATAGAAATCTAGGCTAGGTAAGCGATAAAATAAGATTCCTATTCTCAATAATGCAGCCAAAGAAAGTTATTGATACGAGCCAAATGGCTATCTATGCTTTTGAAGACATCATTGGATGCCAATGAATAAAGACTCAAGACTTGTTCACCTCGAGTACACAAGAACATGCATGGAGGACCCATTTTGAACATGACATAAGGCAAACCCATGTGTGGAAGATTGCGTGGGGGCTTACCTTTGATGCCAACCCGAGACTACAAGTGTTGAAGAATGACCCCACAGTTGTGAGCATTAAAGAAGAACCCTTCATTAAGGGTATTTTGGGGATCACACTTTGTTAGAAAGATATTTCATGGCAACCCCTTTCATTAAGGGTATTGTGGTCATTTTTATTATGTAATAAGCTAGCCTCTATATAGTCTTCTATTAAGTCATTTGCTCTTTAGTTTTGGAAAGATAAATATGTGAAATACTTCTTCTCTCTTTGAGAGTGTAACACTCTTAGTGTAGGGCTTGGATAAGCCATTAGTGTAGGGCTTGAAAAAGCCAATATTGTTCTTTGCTTGGAAACGGTGGATCTTGAGGTGAGTTGATTCCCTTGGTGGTCGCCGTTAGAACTTGGTACTTGTTAACTTATTTTGTAGAGGTTTTAGAGTTTTGATACACTCTTTAGTTGCTACCTAATGGGTTCTCTTTGTGTCAAGTTAGCTATCTTTTACTCTTTTAAGTTAATGTTTGATTCTCATATCGTGTTGTTGTCTTGTTGTTGTGGGTAAAGGCTTGTGATTGTGGGTTATCTGCGGACCGTTTTGGTGTTGTAGATATCGTTTGGTATCATTTGGTATTAGAACATAGCTTGATCTTGTTCTTATACGATCAAATCTTGGTCTAGCTCACTTGAAAAATAAAGAAAAAATAATTGAAAACCTGAAAATTTTAGAAAAAGAACAATCTGTCCATTTTGTGTTCTTGTCCAAAAATTGTGTTTTTGTTGTGTATTGACCAATATTTTTACTTGTCTTTGTTGTCTCTAAGTTTTAGTTTTGTTCCTCACTAACACGTTGAGTCTATATCTTAGATTTGAGCTTAAAATGTTGATGTTGTTAATGTGAACAAAGTGTGGCTGATTGTTGTTGGTATTGTTGTTGCGGGTTCAAGACTTGAACGTGTGATGTGTTGTTGGTTCAAGTTTTAAACTTGTATTGTGGATATTGTGTTGTGGAATTTAAGCTTGGAAAGTTGTTGTTATTTGGGAGGTCCAACTTGAACCTTAGAACTTCAAGACTCAAAGTTTGTGTTTTTGGTGTTCTCCAGCATCTCCATATATTGTTGACAAAAAAAGTGGTTGTTGATCTTAGAAGTTGAAGAAAAAGAGTGTGCCTTGTTGTTAGTCTTGAAAGACACAACTCTAAAACATCCAAAGGCTAAAGGAGACAAAAGGATTTCAAAAGTTGTCTTGCCAAAAGGGAGAAAGTCCACCTACCAAGACTTACAAAAAGGGAAAGAGCGAAAAGTCTTTCAAAAAGGTGTTTAGCCAAAAAGGTGCAAAAAAAGTCAAATACTTTTTGAACTTGAAAAAAGGGCTCCAAAGTCTTGTTGTTATCCTCCCATAGCCGAAATCCCACCATTCCCCACTTGAAATTTGATCAATACAATTTGAAGACAAGAAAATTTCTCAAACTTTCAACAATTTTAACGTCCAATAGGAGGTTGCCACATCATCACCCTAAAGAAATGACCCTTAGGCTCAAAATTTCAGATTTTGAAGTTTCATTTCTTGTTTCTTTAGTTTCAATTTTATTGATCCTAGTACTAATAGAAAAACTAGTAGTCACCTACTAGGTTTTTAATTAGTTTTTGAATATATTTCTTTTGTGTCTTCGTTATTTGAGTGCTTTTCTCGTGTGTAACTCGTAGTAACTTCTTTGTTTCAAGTTTGTAAGTGAATTTTGTTTTGTGTCTTGAGTCAATCAAAACAGGAATCCATTTCGGCCGGCAAGTAGGATTGACATCTTATTGACTACTGAAGTATAAGCAACTTTCAATATTCGCTGCTCCAATTGTGAGAATCACAAAGGTGAGTGTATTGAGTGTTGGTAAGGAGCTTTTACTACTAATCTTATTTGTTTTCTTTTGTTTGTTGGTGTCCTTCTTTTTGTTTAGGTACCATGTCTGCCCATAATTTTAAGGCCACGTGTAATTGCATCCATGACGATCTTGAAGATATGCAATGGCAAATTGAAATTATACGCCAATTGTTACCCAAACTCTTCCCTCAAAATATAATTGTCCAAACAACTTGAGATGAGAGCTTCTCGAAGAAAGTTGCTGCCCAATCTTGTGATGGACTTTCACACCAAGGTAAATACAAACATACTCATGAACGTCAAGGTAAAATTCCTAACTCTTACACTTTTGTACATGCGAATGATAATTGTGTGGCAGTAGACCATTGAGTGTGAGTTGTAGCTTGCCTATATGTGAGTCTATTATTTCTTTTCCACTTGATGATGATGTACTTGTTGTGAGTGTGTATACACTAGTTGATCCTATTGATGACCGAATCGACCCTTCTTGTAAGATAGATTTATGTCTACGTAGTGTTGAAACCATTGTGTTGAATGAAAGTACATCGTCTTGTGAAATTTATGTTGATCAACTTTTGTGTGAAAATTGCCCACCACTCAAGGATGTGTGTGATGTGATTGATGAATTTCAAGTGTGTGATGATGTTGAAAATGTTTATCAAAGGAATAGGAGTGAACCCATGAGCTTGCCCTTTGATTCTAATATTTGCTTGGCTCATAGGGATAATCTTGTGCTTGAAATATCTTTAAAACTTGATAATGAACTTTTAGAGAGTGAACTTTCTTGTTCCAAATCTTCTTGCGGTATAGATCATGCTCTCTTTAGGTATAATGTCTTGTTTGAAGATGGTATAATCACTCCCAATGAACCTAGTGGTGAGAATGATGGTATAGCTTGTCTTGAAGGCTATAGCCTATATGCTAACCCACTATGGTGTGACAACATTCCTCCTTAAGATGGAAATCTCTTTTTGGAAGATGTGAGTACTCTTAAGGGTAAGGAATGTATAGTCCTTCTTAACAACCCGAGGCTAAAGGTGCCATTGATTCCTTGGGGTAATGTTTCTAAATGTGCATCCTTGCTTGACACACTTTTGCTTAAATTGTATGAATCCCAACTTGTGGATGCCAAGTGGTCTATTTGTTTGAAGAAAAGAGAATGTATGTGCTTAAATTCTTTGTCTTCACTCGTGCATGTCTTTACACTTGATTCTTTCCTATACTACATCTTTTCCTATGATGACATCCATGCTAGTTTTGGGTTTGCATTAAGTAGAGGTATAGGTCTTGTTGGTTGGTCCACTTGTTTGAATGACAAAGTTATGTGGGATTGGTGGACTTTGATACCAATAGTGGCACCACTTTTGATGAGGCCACTTGAAGAGGTAATGAAGCAATATTGCTTTATGGTTCCTAAGACAAGGGTAGCCTTACTTTTTGGACTTAGTGATACCATTACGACCTTTGTACTTTCTTTATCTCTTGATACTTGTCATAGCCATTTCCTTTGTAACATTCTTAGTAAACTTTTCATGACTAATACAAAGGATTCATGGTTATATCTTAAGTATGTACCACCTTGGCATGATGATATTATCTATTGTACTAACCCTAACCCTTATGCCATGAGAAAGTTGTGCTTGTTTGTCCTTTCTTTAGTTTTGCAAGTTATGGATTCGAGGTCGAATCCTTTTCAAGAAGGGGAGGATGATACGAGACAAATTGCCATCTATGATTTTGAAGACGTCATTATATGCCAACTCATAAAGACTTAAGACTTGGTCACCCCGAGTACCCAAGAACATACATGGAGGACCCGTGTTGAGCAGAACATAAGGCAAACCCGTGTGTCGAAGATTGCGTAGGGGTTTACCTTTGATGCCAACCCAAGACTACAAGTGTTGAAGAATGACCCCACAATTGTGGAACATTAAAGAAGAACCCTTCATTAGGGGTGTTTTTGTAACACCCCGTATTCAAGTACGTGTATTGGCGTATTCAAGTACGTGTATTGGTCTTATTTATATGAATTTTTTTTTATTTATACCAGAATTTGTCCGTCGATGGTTCCATGCGAAGGTTATTGAATAAGCTTTCCAACGATATACAGATTTCCAAAAATGGATAGGTTTCGGATATAATCGAGCATGTTCGGAACTATAAAACGATGGCCGAGATATTTGGGAATAGTAAATGTGCAGGAAAATTTCCTGCACACAAACTACTGAGGCCAGCTGAATTTTTGGGTCAAATTTGAATGATCATAACTCCCTTAATATAATGAACTGGGAGAGCTGCGACCTATGAAAATAAATATCTTTGAGTCTTCTTTCCAATGCAATTGGTTTCATCGAAATCCAACGTCTGAGTAAGGAGTTATACTCGTTTTACTTCAGCCTATCAAAACAGATTTTTAGGGTCAACTTCAAACGATCATAACTCCTTGTACAGGACGAACTGGGTGGCCTACTTTATATTAAATGAAATACCTTTGAATTATCCTTCCAACGATACCAATTTCACCCAAATCCGATAGCGGAGCAAAGAGTTATGGTCGATCTACTTTAGCTTATCAAAACAGTCCACCAAGGACAAATTTGACATTATTTAAATTTTAAAGGCATTTTGGTCATTTCCTATTATATTATGGACGGGAATTGTAACACCCTGTAAAAGTCATGCATGTATTAGACTGTAATTTCTGAGCTTTAGACTTAAGTTTTAAATTCTTCTAAGTGTTGAAATGACTTAGATTCATTCTTGGCTGGCAACCTTCGGGATATAACTTCTCGACCTTCATTTTTGGATTTTTTTATTGCGTTACAATGGGGCAAGGTTGTAGTACGTCTCGGAGAAAATTCAAAATTTTTGGATGAGTCTAAGGCCTCATTTGGATATTGATCCAGTGGCAGCGTGCGATTAGCCCGCGCCGCCTGCTGGATCGTGCCCGGCCAAAATGTTCAGTCCATCCGGATTTTAATGGTATTTCTGTAAATACTCATTCTCCTATCAACTTAAACACGGTATTAAATCCCTAAAGAGCCTAAATATCATTATATTCTTCAAATTTGCTCAAGAACGCTCCCTAGGGTTTCAACATTTAAAACCCAAGCAACTCAAGATTTAACCGCGGGTTCGTGAAACAAATTACAGATTTGGAATCCTCTCGACGTAGGCTTCGATAGACACCCAAAATTTGTGGAGAACAAGGTATGTGAGTTTTTTTCATAAATTCTCATGGGCATAGAAAAATCATGTTTTAGAATGGGGTTTTAAATTATGTATATATATTTATGTATAAGATGTTTTAACATCATTGTTTTGGTCTTTTGACAATCTCCAAAGCGATTTGACAGTTTATATACATATATGAATGAATGTGTTTCAATTTTGAATACATGAACTTGCTAAAGACATTTGACCACCTGATGAAATTTCTGCATGAATTAAACTTTAAGTTTCGGAATATGAAATCCTTTACATCAGTTACATGTTTTGGTGGTCTAAACTATGTTTTGAATGAAAGATCTTGCTTAATACATTATGGCTCAGAAAAATCATGACTTGCAATGTCTTGGTATGACGATATCAATTTAGACTAATGCCATATCAGACTCTGACTAACAGACATTTTAGACTTTCATGATTTTAGACATTCAGAATGTTGCATGTACAGAAAAGGTTAAAAATGGGAATACAGAGATGTTAGGTGGTTCCCCGAAGAGGGCTTGATTTCAAGCGACTCATTGCCTAAAACCCTGGTTTCCCGACCCGGGTATACTATTATGCGCTGACTTAAATGCCCTGTGGCGTATCAGACTTAGACACTCCAACCCTTGAGGCACACTTGGGTTGGGGGCTTCCCCACCGAGTCAATGGCGGATTCCATACATCCCGTGGAATATCAGACTTGTAGGGGAATACCACCTAACTCAGAAGTAAAACACAAATCATGATTTGAAATGAACAAACAGGTTACATGTTTTCAGAAAGTGCCCATGTATTTTTCAGAAACAGTTTTATACATGATGTCTTGATAAAAAATTGCTTTCATTTAATATGTATATATATATATATATATATATATGTATGTATGTTCCATTATACTATTTTTGGATTGCTTCGCATGCCAGTACTTTTGTGCTGACCCCCCCTCCTTCCAGGTTCTGAGGCACAGTCTAGGGGTCCAGCTACTCAGTAGACATTCTCGGATTTGCAGACTTGATCTCACAGTGGTGAGCCTTCTATTATTCGGAAGGCCTAATTATGTCAGACATTATCTTATTTATTATGTTTTTGGTTTACTGGGGGCCTTGTCCCAGTTTCTTTTCAGACAGATGTTTGTTTCTTAGCAGAGATTTCGCAGACTGATGTCAGATAGTATTATTCAGAAATGTTGCAGAACTTGACCATGTTTTCCGTACTCAGTTTCAATTCCGCATTTTATTATGATTATGAATGTTATGCATGATAACCAGATAGAGAGTGGGTGTTCCGGGCCTTCATGGTTCGGGATGCTCATCACGGCTAGGGCCTAGGCTCGGGTCATGACAAACTTGGTATCAAAGCACGGTTCATGGTCCTAGGGTGTCTGCGAAATCACATCGAGCAATGTTCTGTTTATGGGTGTGTAGTGCGCCACACTTATAAACAGGAGGCTACTAGGCGTTTAGGAATGTTTCCCTTCTTTGTGATTCAGTTCGTGCTTCAGAGTCTAAACTGTCCCCTAATCAATGATCTCTTGTATTTTAGAAACACGACAATGCCTCCCCATCGCAATATCGATCAGAGTGCTCAGGCAGATGTGGTCCATCCCACCTATGGGATGCAGACCCGTAATAGAGCTTCCACGCCAGAACCTGTCCCTACTCCAGGAGTCCCTCCAGTCCCAACCAGTCCACCTCGGGCTCCGCGCACTAATGTCAACCGTTCACCAACTGCTCAGAGAGATATCTCAAATGTAGAGTTCAGACGGTCTATCCATATGCTGACACAACTGGTAGCTAACCAGGCTCAACGATCGGAAGATGTTGGGTCTGCATCCATTACGTCTGAGGCTACTAGAGTCGGGCATTTCATGAAGATGAATCCACCTAAGTTCACTGGTACAAAGGTGGAGGAAGATACACAAGAGTTCGTGGATGAGATGGAGAAGATCCTTAAGGTAATGCATGTAGATGAGATTGAAGGAGTGGAATTGGCAACTTATCAGCTTAAGGATGTTGCAAATCAGTGGTATGCAGATTGGGAAGATGCAAAAGGTAAGAGTGCTGAGCCTACAGTTTGGGGTGAGTTTGTAGAAGTTTTCCTTGGTAGATTCTTTCCTCTGGAGTTGAGGGAGGCCAAAGCAGAAGAGTTCATGAATCTGAAGCAGGGCAGTGTGAGTGTACAGGAGTACACTTTGAAGTTTAATCAACTAGCCCGCTATGCACCAGAATTGACTAGCAATATGAGAGCCCGGATGAGAAAATTTACATTCGGCCTTGCTGATAACCTGGTACTTGAGTGCCAGGGGCCAATGTTGAATAGGGAGTTAGACTTTGCTAGACTGACAGTCCACATGCAGCAGGTGGAAGAGAAGAAGAGAAAGATCACTGAATCTAGAGAGAAGGACAGACAGGCCAAGAGAGTCAAATCTGCGGACCAGCAGAGTCAGCCGCAGAGTGGTAACTGGGGAAATAGGTGGTCGAAGAAGACGAGGTTTTGGAATAATACACAGTCAGCAGCCAGCTCCCCAGTGCCCAGACCCCCAGCAGACAGACAGACTTAGAGCTTTCAGACTTCTCATGGATCTAGAGCACCAGATACTCAGTCGCAGGGTAGTGTGGCTCAGCAGTATTGCACTTACCCGCGATGTAAAAATTGTGGTAGGAATCATCCGGGGATATGTCAGTTGGGTACACTTGTATGTTATTCATGTGGTCAGTCAGGCCACTTTCAGAGGGACTGTCTATCTGCTAGGAGGAGTGCTGGTGGTGCAAAGTTTCAGGGCAATTCCACAGCGCCACCCCCGTCTCAGAAGGGCGCCACATCAGCTGCCGGGAACAGTCGCAACCGGTTATATGCCTTGACCAACCGCCAGGAGGCGTTAGCTTCCCCAGATGTTGTTACCGGTATGTTACAAATCTTTTCTCGTGATGTCTGTGTGTTACTTGATCCCGGATCTACCTTATCCTATGTGACCCCTTATGTGGCTATTGGTTTCGGGTTTGATCTCAGTGTGATTTCTGAACCCTTTTCTGTTTCTACCCCGGTGGGGGATTCTGTTGTTGCTAGAAGGGTATATAGGGGTTGTGTAGTGACTGTTGGTAGTCGGGATACGGTGGCAGACCTTATAGAGTTGGACATGGTTGCATTTGATGCTATCTTAGGGATGGATTGGCTCCATTCATGCTATGCCATAATGGATTGTAGGACCCATAGAGTTACCTTTTCTTTCCCGAATGAACCAATGATAGAATGGGAGGGACATTCTTTAGCACCCAAAGGGCACTTTATATCTTATCTCAGAGCCCGAAAACTCATTTCTAAGGGTTGCTTGTATCACCTTATTCGAGTCAAGGACTCTAAAGTTGAAAATCCTCCTCTTCAGTCTGTCCCTGTGGTGAATGAATTTCTAGAAGCCTTTCCCAAAGATCTCCCAGGAATACCCCCTGATAGGGAGATAGAGTTTGGTATTGATGTGTTGCCAGATACCCGTCCCATTTCTATTCCGCCATATGAATGGCTCCCGTAGAGCTAAAAGAGTTAAAAGAGCAGCTGGCATACCTCCTAGATAAGGGATTTATATGCCCCAGTGTATCTCCTTCGGGTGCACCTGTACTTTTCGTGCGTAAGAAAGATGGTTCCCTTCGTATGTGCATAGATTACCGTCAGTTAAATAAGGTCACAATTAAAAACAAATATCCTCTTCCTAGGATTGATGATCTTTTTGACCAGTTTCAGGGTGATAGATGTTTTTCAAAAATAGACCTTCGTTCGGGCTATCATCAGTTGAAAGTTAGGGAGTTAGACATTCCCAAAACAGCTTTCCGAACCCGATATGGTCACTATGAGTTTCTTGTCATGTCTTTCGGGTTAACTAATGCCCCTGCAGCCTTCATGGATCTTATGAACAGAGTTTTCCGTCAGTTTCTTGACTCGTTTGTCATTGTATTTATTGATGATATTCTGATTTATTCTAAGAGTAAGGAGGATCATGCCGATCACCTCCGAATCATTCTTCAGACCCATAAGGATCATCGGTTGTATGCCAAATTTTCCAAGTGTGAGTTTTGGTTAGATGCTATTGCCTTCTTAGGGCATATTGTGTCCAGTGAAGGGATTAGAGTGGACCCCCAGAAAGTTGAGGCAGTGAGAAAATGGACCAGACCCATGACTCCAACCTATATTCGGAGCTTCTTGGGTTTGGCAGGTTATTACAGAAGGTTCGTAGAGAGTTTTTCATCCATAGCGGCCCAACTCACTAAACTGACTCAGGAAAAGGTAAAGTTTGTGTGGTCTGATTTATGTGAAAATAGTTTTGAGAAGTTGAAAGATAGACTGACCGCTGCACCTGTTTTGACTCTTCCCAAGGGTGTTGATGGTTTTGTGGTTTACTGTGATGCGTCCCGTGTAGGACTTGGCTACGTTTTGATGCAACATGGTAAGGTGGTAGCTTATGCCTCCAGCCAGTTGAAGGTGCACGAGCGGAACTACCCTACTCATGATTTGGAGTTAGCGGCTGTGGTGTTTGCCCTTAAGATTTGGCAGCACTACTTGTACGGTGTTCATGTTGATATCTTCACTGATCACAAGAGTCTGCAGTATGTTTTCTCGCAGAAAGAATTGAATCTCAGGCAGAGGCGGTGGTTGGAACTTCTGAAAGACTATGATATGAGCCTGTATTACCATCCGGGCAAGGCAAATGTTGTAGGTGACGCCCTCAGCAGTTTGTCTACGGGCATCCTTTCTCCTGTAGAAGAAGAAAAGAAAGAGATGGTGAAGGATATTCACCGCCTTGCGAATCTGGAAGTGCGACTGTTAGATTCCAAAGACGGAGAGGTGATTGTTCATGAGTTAGCTAAGTCATCCCTTTGTGCTGAAGTGAAGGAGAAGCAGGTTAAAGATTCCATCTTGATGCAAATCAAGAAAGATGTGGGTCAACAGAAGGTGATGTCTTTTGAAATTGGTGGTGATGGCATTCTGAGGTTTCAGGGTAGATTATGTGTTCCGAATATCGACGGGCTTCGAGAAAGAATTCTTGATGAAGCTCACACCTCGAGGTATATTGTTCATCCTGGTTCTACTAAGATGTACCATGATTTGAAATCTATGTTTTGGTGGAATAATATGAAACGAGATGTGGCTAACTTTGTTTCTAAGTGCTTGAATTGCCAACAAGTGAAAGTAGAACATTTGAGGCCAAGAGGTACTTCCCAAGAAATAGAGTTGCCCTTGTGGAAGTGGTAAATGAACAATATGGACTTTATTACAGGACTTCCGAAGTCCCGAAATCAGTATGACTCTATATGGGTGATTGTAGATAGGCTGACCAAGTCAGCTCACTTTCTGCCTGTCAGGACTAACTATTCAGGGGAAGATTATGCTAAGCTGTTCATTGCAGAAACTGTCCATTTGTATGGAGTGCCTGTCTCCATTATATTCGACCGAGGTACGCAGTTTTCTTCTCAGTTTTGGAGATCGTTTCAGAAAGGTTTAGGTACCCAGGTGAACTTAAGTATAACATTCCACCCTCAGACTGATGGGCAAGCTGAACGCACCATCCAGACCCTGGAGGACATGTTGAGGGCCTGTGTGATTGACTTTAAAGGTTGTTGGGTTGATCACTTGCCACTGATAGAGTTTGCCTATAACAATAGTTTCCACTCTAGTATTAAGATGACACCTTTTGAAGCATTGTGTGGTAGGAGATGTAGGTCTCCCATAGGCTGGTATGAAGTAGGTGAGATGCAGATGTATGGGCCTGATCTTGTTTATCAGGCAATGGAGGATGTGAAACTCATTAGGGAACGACTTAAGACAGCTCAGAGTCGTCAGAAATCCTATGCCGACGTCAGAAGAAGAGAGTTAGAGTTTGAGATTAGAGATTGGGTTTTCCTCAAAGTTTATCCCATGAAGGGAGTTATGCATTCGGGGAAGAGGGGTAAGCTAAGTCCTCGCTATATAGGCCCGTATCAGATTGTAAGAAGAATAGGTGGAGTCGCGTATGAATTAGAATTGCCTGCAAGTTTGGGTTCTGTTCATCCAGTATTCCACATATCCATGTTGAAGAAGTGCATCGGAGATCATTCTTTGGTGGTGCCCATTGATGAGATCAAGGTGGGTGATTCCTTGTCTTATAAGGAAGAGCCCGTGGAAATCCTAGATCGACAAGTGAGAAAATTTAGGAGTAAAGAGATAGTCTCAGTTAAAGTGTTATGGCAAAATCAGAAAGTTGAAGAAGCAACTTGGGAGTCGGAGCATGACATGAAAGTGAGATACCCAAGCCTATTTGAACCAACAAATAACGAATTGGAAGGTATAATTCTTGCTTTATGTTTCCTTCTATGTATGAATCTGCTTGATATCGTGCGTGACTATTCCCGCGTCATCATTCGGGGACGAATGATCACAAGGGGGGGATAATGTAACGCCCCGTAAAGGTCATGCATGTATTAGACTGTAATTTCTGAGCTTTAGACTTAAGTTTTAAATTCTTCTAAGTGTTGAAATGACTTAGACTCATTCTTGGCTGGCTACCTTTGGGATACAACTTCTCGACCTTCCCAACCTTCATTTTTGGATTTTTTTGTTGCGTTACGATGGGGCAAGGTTTTAGTACGTCTCGGGGAAAATTCAGAATTTTTGGACAAGCCTAACACCTCGTTTGGATTTTGATCCAGTGGCAGCACGTGATTAGCCCGCGCCGCCTGCTGGATCGTGCCCGGCCAAAATGTTCAGTCCATCCGGATTTTAATGGCATTTTCATAAATACTCATTCTCCTATCAACTTAAACACGGGATTAAATCCCTAAAGAGCCAAAATATCATTATATTCTTCAAATTTGCTCAAGAACTCTCCCTAGGGTTTCAACATTTAAAACCCAAGCAACTCAAGATTTAACTGCGGGTTCGTGAAAAAAATTATAGATTTGGAATTCTCTCAACGTAGGCTTCGATAGACACCCAAAATTCGTGGAGAACAAGGTACGTGGTTTTTTTTCCTAAATTCTCATGGGCATAGAAATATCATGTTTTAGAATGGGGTTTTAAATTATGTATATATATTTATGTATAAGATGTTTTAACATCATTGTTTTGGTCTTTTGACCATCTCCAAAGCGATTTGACAGTTTATATACATATATGAATGAATGTGTTTCAATTTTGAATACATGAACTTGCTAAAGACATTTGACCACCAGGTGTTTGATGAAATTTCTGCATGAATTGAATTTTAAGTTTCGGAATATGAAATCCTTTACATCAGTTACATGTTTTGGTGGTCTAAACTATGTTTTGAATGAAAGCTCTTGCTTAATACATTATGGCTCAGAAAAATCATGATTTGCAATGTCTTGGTATGACGATATCAATTCAGACTAATGCCATATCAGACTCAGACTAACAGACATTTCAGACTTTCATGATTTTAGACATTCAGAATATTGCATGTACAGAAAAGGTTAAAAATGGGCATACAGAGATGTTAGGTGGTTCCCCGAAGAGGGCTTGAGTTCAAACGACTCATTGCCTAAAATCGTGGTTTGTCGACCCGGGTATACTATTATGCACTGACTTAAATGTCCTGTGGCGTATCAGACTTAGACACTCCAACCCTTGAGGCACACTTGGGTTGGGGGCTTCCCCGCCGAGTCAATGGCGGATTCCATACAGCCCGTGGAATATCAGACTTATAGGGGAATACCACCTAACTCAGAAGTAAAACACAGATCATGATTTGAAATGAACAAACAGGTTACATGTTTTCAGAAAGTGCCCTTGTATTTTTCAGAAACAGTTTTATACATGATGCCTGGATAAAAAATTGCTTTCACTTAATATATATATATGTATGTATGTTCCATTATACTATTTTTGGATTGCTTCGCGTGCCAGTACTTTTGTGCTGACCCCCCCTCCTTCCAGGTTCTGAGGCACAGTCTAGGGGTCTAGCTACTCAGTAGACATTCTTGTATTTGCAGACTTGATCTCACAGTGGTGAACCTTCTATTATTCGGAAGGCCTAATTATGTCAGACATTATCTTATTTATTATGTTTTTGGTTTACTGGGGGCCTTGTCCCAGTCTCTTTTCAGACAGATGTTTGTGTTCTTAGTAGAGATTTCGCAGACTGATGTCAGATAGTATTATTCAGAAATACTGCAGAACTTGACAATGTTTTCCGTACTCAGTTTCAATTCCGTATTTTATTAAGATTATGAATGTTGTGCATGATAACCAGATAGAGAGTGGGTGTTCTGGGCCTTCACGGTTCGGGATGCTCGTCACGGCTAGGGCCTAGGCTTGGGTCATGACAGGAATATGTGTATATATACATGTATATGAGTTCAAAAACTAATTTTCATCATCAATCATTGAGAAAGAACAAACCCTAGCCAAATTTGACCTTTAAATTACTTTTGATTCAACCGTAGAAATTCCAAAGTAATCCGATAACTGCGTTTGTCATCTTGAGAGCTTCTAACAACACCTATTATTTGTGCAAACAGGATTGCATAATCAAGAGCTGAATTTTAAGGTATGAATATTGTTTTCCTTTGTTCTTTTCCATATGTATATGTGTGATAGAGGATTATATGTATTGGTTGTTATTGAAAGGTGATGAAAATAGGGTTATGGACTATTTTGCATGGTTTGGTTGTATTGAATTTTGTAAGGTGGATATAGTAATTGAGTTATAGAAGGTGGATATGGTGATATACTATTGAATTAATGATAATTTATGTCTATGGCTCAATTTGGTTTAATGGATTAGTTGGAAGGATAAATGAATTCAAACTTGATATTGGATGATGTTGTATGAATATGCATGGCATGTGAATGTAATTGGAGTATAAGAGGGTTAAAGTGACACCCTTTATGGTGTAATTAAGGCTTACTACTTAACCACTAGTTTGGTGAATTCAAATAATTGAATTGTGATGTTTGGTCACTAATACTAGATTGCTATATATGTTCATTGTAGATAAGTAATCCGAAAAGATGGGAAGTCCATTTGGGACTAGTATTGAAGGTTTACAGTCAGGTATGTAAAGCATACTCTATACCATATCTTTGGCATGAAAGTGAACAATTGTTCTATTAAGAAAGTTTCCAAAGTTATTCAGTAACATGTGATCCATATTGGTTTTGTATGATGTCCTACGTTACCAATGAACTTGTTTCCACCCTACAAGATGTCAAGACATTCCAATACTTACTTGTTTTCTAAATCTTTCATGTTTATTGCACTAATGAATGTCAGAAGGTATCCGATTACTCAAACAAGATCCATGTGCTATTAATGACTCCAAAATATTTCATTGATATACCAATAAGTTTCTACTTCATTGTTATGGCATTGATGACTCCAAAACACTTCATTGATGTGACAATGAGTTCTTACTTCATTGTTATTGCATTGATGGTCTATTTATATGTCTCTTATTGATGTATCATTGTTTCAAAGTATCAAAAATGCGTTGGTGACCGAAATAACAATCTCAAAGATTAATTGAACTAAGTTATGGAAGTTCTCTCTTATCGGGTGGTATCCCAGAGGCCTAAGCCTATCATGGGTCGATACCTATTTATGTGTTTATGGGTGGTATCCCAGGGGCATAAGCCTATCATGGGTTGCTCCCAGTTGATATGTACTGGAGGCAGCCTAATGGTCACAGTACAGTACAATAATGATTACAAAGATGATAAGAACGAAGGTAAAGTTATTGAATAAATACAATGTACAGGTTGTCACAAGTTCTAGTAAGTGTGGTCTACTTCTAATACGATTTATTCACTTGTTTCTGATTTTTATTGAGCTCCTATATCATATGTGATTAACTACAACTTTACATACTTAGTACATATTTCGTGCTGACGTCCCCCACGGGGGACCTGCATTTCATGCTGCAGGCACGAGGTACCTCAGCTCATACACCGCATAAGTAGGATCCAGGATATCCTGCTGCTTTTGGTGAGCTCCAGTTTGCTTCAGGGATTTCCGTGTCATATCGAGTCACTTTTGGTATTGTATAAAAGTTAGTTATATGGCGGAGTGTGTCCCGACCTTAGTTAAACTCTGTGTATTATCTAGAGGCTTTGTAAACCTAATGTACAGTCAAGGTGGTGTTTTCTTAATAGACATGATGGCTCCAACGACGAAGTATTATATATACATATATATGTGGGCTCAAGTTTATACAGGTGATTATTTCCTTTTATATGTGACATGATGCTGTCCGAATTTCGGGTTGTCATAGAGGTATGCATGGGAAGTATAAGGTTATGAGCTGGTTCTCCCGGGCCTCCTCAGTTATGGGTGCCAGTCCGCCCCAATAGGATTTGAGGCGTGACAAAAGTGGTATCAGATAAGTTCGTCCTAGTGAGTCTACAAAGATGTTTCTACGTAGAGTTTTGTTTATCGGTGTGTCGTACACCGCATTTATAAACAGGAGGCTATGGACGTTTAGAAATTGTTTCTTTTCTTTATATCTTAGATCATGCGATAGAGCCTATATTGTATATGAAGTTATAATTGATCACTGAATCCGTTTGTTTCTCTTATTATAGTAATGATGCCGGTTACCAGAAGCAAGAATACCGATAAGAAAGTAGATATGGCTGCCGGTGAGATAGGGCGGCTAGCCTTCGCACGCAGGATTTTCTTAAGATGGATCCTCCCACTTTTACTAGATCAGATCTTAATGAGGACCCACAGGACTTTATTGATCAAATTTAAAGGGCCTTAGATGTTATGCATGTAACGGGTAGAGAGACAGTGGTGTTAGCGACATATAGATTTAAAGGGGAGGCTATATATTGGTACGAGGACTGAAAACGATCTAGGTGTATTGATGTACCCCCAGCTACTTGGAAAGAGTTCAAAGAGGCATTTCTTGATCATTATCTTCCATTCGAGATTCATCAGGCCTATGCAGATCAGTTTTTAAATCTTCGTCAGGGGAATATGAGCGTGAGGGAGTACACTCTCCAATTTAATTCCTTGTCGAGATATGCTCCTGATTTTGTAGCTACTATAGATGACAAGTTCATCAATATATGGATAGGCTAGATTCATATCTGGTTAGAGATTGTATTATTGCCGCTTTGAACAAAGATATGGACATAGAGAGGATTCAAGCTTTTGCACAGAAAATGGAAGATCAAAGGCAGAGGAGAAGAACACAAGAATTAGAAAGAGGATATTCCAAGAGGGCTAGATCTACAGGGCAGTTCATGGCATCCCAAGAAGGGTTCAGGCCATAGTTTTCTGCTAGACCACCTAGGCCATTATCCTCTTATTCTGTAGCTAGTGCCCCACCACAGTTACAAGGGTCCAGAGGAAATCAATTTAGGCACAGAAGTGAAGTCAGAGTTCGCGAACAGTGGGGTACCAAGGGCAAGGGAATATGAGCCAATAGAGACCTCCTCGAGAGCCATGCAATAAATGTGGAAGGTATCATTTGGGCGCATGTCGGCTGGGGACCAATGTTTGCTTTTGGTGTGGTATGTCGGGGCATATGATGAGAGAATGCCCTTGAAGGGGAATAGGGGGTATGGCATGACCTACGGGGTCATTTGTTACATCATCATCATCAATGCCTTATTCAGGAAGGGGTGCACAACCAATAGGTTGTGTTAGAGGTGATAGAGGAGCCACGAGTTCTAGCTGGGCTCAAACTCGTACGTATGCTCTAGCAGATCGACAAAATTTAAAGGCTTCTCTAGATATGGTTACAGGTACGTTGTCTATCTTTTCATTCGATGTATATGCCTTAATTGATTCTGGTTCTACATTATCTTATGTTACTCCATTGGTTGCTGGAAAGTTCAAAAGAATACCCAAACTGTTAGTTAAGCCATTTGAAGTGTCCACACCGGTTGGGGAATTTATTATAGCTAGAAGGGTTTACCAAAACTGCATAGTAACTATTTGTGGTCGTATACAATGTCTGATCTTGTGGAGTTAGAAATGGTAGATTTTGATGTTATAATGGGTATTGACTAGTTGACGTCTTGTTATGCTACATTGCTGCATGAAAAAGGTATATTTCCATTTACCAAATGAATCAGTCCTTGAATGGAAAGGTGAAATTGGCGCGCCAAGAGATAGATTTATTTCTTAGTTTAAGGCAAGAAGAATAGTTTCCAAGGGATACATATATCATTTAGTTAGAGTAAGGGATACAGAAGCGGAGCCACTAACTCTTCACGCTGTTCCAGTGGTAAATGAATTTTCTGATGTATTTCCTAAAGATCTTCCAGGTTTGCCTCCTGAACAAGAAGTAGAGTTTGGTATTGATATAATACCAGACACCCAATCAATCTCCATTCCTTCGTATAGAATGGCCCCAGCATAATTATGAAAATTGAAAGAGCAATTGAAAGATTTGCTAGAGAAGGGATTCATAAGGCCTAGTATGTCCCCCTGGGGAGCACCAGTGTTATTTGTGCGCAAAAAAGATGGCTCGCTGAGGATGTGTATTGATTATCGACAATTGAATAAGGTTACTATTAAGAATAAATATCCTCTCCCAAGAATTGATGATTTATTTCATCAGTTACAGGGCGCCAAGTACTTTTCTAAGATTGATTTGAGGTCAGGTTACCACCAAGTTAAGGTCAAAGAGAAGGATATACCCAAGACAGCTTTCCAAACACGATATGGTCCTTATGAGTTTCTTGTTATGTCATTTGGGCTAACAAATGCACCCACAACTTTTATGGATTTGATGAATAGGGTGTTTAAGCCATTCCTGGATGTATTTGTGATAGTTTTTATAGATGATATTCTAGTTTATTCTATATCATAAGAGGACCATGCCAATCACTTACGACAGACATTGCAGACTCTTCGTGATTGTAAGCTTTATGCAAATTTCTCTAAATGTGAGTTTTGGTTAAAGTCGGTGGCATTTTTGGGTCATATTGTATCTAGTGAAGGGATAAAGGTTGATGCTCAAAAGATAAAAGCTGTGAAGAACTGGCCAAGGCCCACAACGCCTATAGAGATTTATAGTTTTCTCGGGTTTGATGGTTATTATAGAAGGTTTGTTAAAGGCATTTCTTCCAGTTCAACACCCTTAACCAAGCTAACCCATAAAACATTCAAATTCCAATGGAATCATGCCTGTGAGAAGAGTTTTCAAGATTTAAAGAACAAGTTGATTTCTACACCCGTGTTGGTACTTCCAGAAGGCACTGAAGGGTATACAGTGTATTGTGATACTTCCAGAATTGGTTTAGGATGTGTATTGATGCAACATGATAAGGTAATATCATATGCTTCTAGACAATTGCGGCCACATGAGGAAAATTATCCTACACACGATCTTGAGCTGGCAGCAGTTATTTTTGCTTTAAAGATATGGTGCCACTACTTATATGGGGTTCATGTTGATATATATACTGACCATAATAGCTTGCAATATATTTTTAATCAGAGGGATCTAAATTTAAGGCAGCGGAGATGGCTTAAACTATTAAAGGACTACAATGTTGATATCTTGTACCATCCAGGAAAAACAAATGTGGTAGCTGATGCGTTAAGTCGTAAGGCTAGGATGGTGCCTATAGAAAGGAAAGGGATGATTAAAGATTATCACCAGTTAACTAGTTTGGGAGTTCGCCTTCTTGAAACTCCGAATAAAGAGCTTATCGTACATAATGCTGCGGAATTTTCATTAGTAACTGAAGTGAAAGAGAAGCAATATGCCGATCCTATTTTATTACAGTTTATGGAGAATGTTCAGAGTAGTGCGACCAAGGCATTTGAGCTTACACGAGAAGGAGTACTTCAGTGCCAAAACCGATTATGTGTGCCAGATATAGACGGGCTAAGAAATAAGATTATGATAAAGACACATTGTTCAAGGTATTCCATTCATCCAGGATCAACCAAAATGTATCAAGATTTGAAAGATATGTATTGGTGGAATGACATGAAGAAGAGCATTGCAGAATTTGTAGCTAAATGTCCAAATTGTCAAAGAGTTAAAGTTCAGCACCAAAAACCCGGAGGTTATATGCAATGCATTGATCTTCTAAGCTGGAAGTGGGACATGATCAACATGGATTTCGTTATTGGTTTGACTCGTACATCCTGGAAGTTTGATTCTATATGGTTGATTGTTGATAGGATTACCAAATTCGCACATTTCCTACCAGTTAGGACCACTTACACAGTTGAAGAGTATGCGAAGCTGTATATTAAAGAGATAGTCCGATTACATGGAGTGCCAATCTCTATTATATCAGATCGGGAAACCCAATTTACCGCAAAGTTTTGGAAGTCTTTTCAGAGGTGTTTGGGAATGCAAATGAAGTTGAGTATATCTTTTCACCCTCAAACAGATGGACAAGCAGAACGTACCATCCAAATACTTGAAGATATGCTACGAGCTTGTGTAATAGATTTTAAGGGCAACTGGGATGATCATTTACCTCTTATTGAGTTTGCCTACAATAATAGCTATCATTCAAGTATCAAAATGGCACCATATGAAGCTTTATATGGAAGGAAGTGTAGATCACCAATAGGATGGTTTGAAGTGGGTGAAACTCTTTTGTTCGGACCGGATCTTGTTTATCAAGCCATAGAGAAGGTTAAAGTAATTCAGCAACGACTGAAAATATCCCAAAGTCGACACAAGTCATATGCGGATAGTAGAAGGAGAGGGCTAGAGTTTTCTATAGGTGATTGGGTTTTTTTGAAGGTATCACCAATAAAAGGGGTAATGAGATTTGGCAAGAAAGGGAAGTTGAGTCTACGTTATATAGGTCCATATAAGATCACTCGAAGGTTTGGAAAAGTTGCATATGAATTAGAGCTACCCCAAGAGCTCTCATCAGTACATCTGGTATTTCATGTGTCAATGCTTCAAAAGTGCATCGGAGATCCATCACATATCACTTCTACTGAGGATGTTCAAGTTGTGGAAGATCTTTCCTATGAGGAAGTGCCTATTGCTATTCTAGATCGCCAAGTTAAGAAGATGATAAATAAAGAGATAGCATCGGTGAAAGTACGTTGGAGAAATCGTCAAAGGGAAGAGATTACATGGGAAGCTGAGTAAGCAACGAAATCTAAGTATCCTCATTTGTTCAAAGATGAAGAGAAAGTTCAAGAAACGGAGTTAGAACATTAACAAGTAAGTTTTTTTTTGATATATGCATAGTATTTATGTGATGATGTGAATGTTAATGATGGACTTGAACTTGTTTCGGTTGAATAACTACGCTAACATTCGAGGACAAATCTCCTAATGGGGAGAATGACGTAACACCCCATATTCAAGTACGTGTATTGGCGTATTCAAGTATGTGTATTGGTCTTATTTATATGGAATTAATTTTTTTATTTTATTTATACCAGAATTTCCCCGTCGATGGTTCCATGCGAAGGTTATTGAATAAGCTTTCCAAAAATATAAAGATTTCCAAAAACAGATAGGTTTGGATATAATTGATCACGTTCGAAACTATAAAACAGTGTCCGGGATATTTGGGAATAGTAAATGTGCAGGAAAATTTCCTGTACACAAACTACTGAGGCCAGCCGAATTTTTGGGTCAAATTCGAGTGATCATAACTCCCTTAATATAATGAACTGGGAGAGCTGTGACGTATGAAAAGAAATATCTTTGAGTCTTCTTTCCAATGCAATTGGTTTCATCCAAATTCAACGTCTGAGTAAGGAGTTATACTCGTTTTACTTCAACCTATCAAAACAAATTTTTAGGGTCAATTTCAAATGATCATAACTCCTTGTACAAGACGAACTGGGTGGGATACTTTATATTAAATTAAAGCCCTTTGAATAATCCTTAAAACGATACCAATTTCAACCAAATCCGATATCGGAGCAAAGAGTTATGGTCGATCTACTTTAGCTTATCAAAACAGTCCACCAAAGGACAAATTTGACATTATTTAAATTTTAAAGGCATTTTGGTCATTTTCTATTATATTATGGACGGTAATATGTGTATATATACGTGTATATGAGTTTAAAAACTCATTTCATCATCAATCATTGAGAAAGAACAAACCCTAGCCAAATTTGACCTTTAAATTACTTTTGATTCAACCGTAGAAATTCCAAAGTAATCCGATAACTGCGTTTGTCATCTTGAGAGCTTTGAACAACACCTATTATTTGTGTAAACAGGATTGCACAATCAAGAGGTGAATTCTAAGGTATGAATATTGTTTGCCTTTGCTCTTTTCCATATGTATATGTGTGATAGAGGATTATATGTATTGGTTGTTATTGAAAGGTAATAAAAATAGGGCTATGGACTATTTTGCATGGTTTGGTTGTATTGAATTGTGTAAGGTGGATATGGTAATTGAGTTATGGAATGTGGATATGGTGATATACTATTGAATTAATGATTATTTATGTCTATGACTCAATTTGGTTTAATGGATTGGTTGGAAGGATAAATGAATTGAAACTTGATATTGGATGATGTTGTATGAATATGCATGGCATGTGAATGTAATTGGAGTATAAGAGGGTTAAAGTGACACCCTTTATGGTGTAATTAAGGCTTACTACTTAACCACTAGTTTGGTGAATTCAAATAATTGAATTGTGACATTTGGTCGCTAATACTAGATTGCTATATATGTTCATTGTAGATAAGTAATTCGAAAATACGGGAAGTCCATTTGGGACTAGTATTGAAGGTTTACAGTCAGGTATGTAAAGCATACTCTATACCATATCTTTGGCATGAAAGTGAACAATTGTTCTATTAAGAAAATTTTCAAAGTTATTCAGTAACATGTGATCCATAATGGTTTTGTATGATGTCCTACGTTACCAATGAACTTGTTTCCACCCTACAAGATGTCAAGACATTCCAATACTTACTTGTTTTCCAAATCTTACATGTTTATTGCACTAATGAATGTCAAAAGGTATCCGGTTACTCAAACAAGATCCATGTGCTATTAATGACTCCAAAATGTTTCATTGATATACCAATAAGTTCCTACTTCATTGTTATGGCATTGATGACTCCAAAACACTTCATTGATGTGTCAATGAGTTCTTACTTCATTGTTATTGTATTGATGGTTTGTTTATATATCTATTATTGATGTATCATTGTTTCAAAGTATCAAAAATGTGTTGGTGACCGAAATAACAATCTCAAAGATTAATTGAACTAAGTGATGGAAGTTCTCTCTTATCGGGTGGTATCCTAGGAACATAAGCCTATTATGGATCGATCCCTATTTATGTGTTTATGGGTGGTATCCCAGGGGCATAAGCCTATCATGGGTCGATCCCATTTGATATGTACTAGAGGCAGCCTAATGGTCACAGTACATTACAGTAATTATTACAAAGATGATAAGAACGAAGGTAAAGTGATTGAATAAATACAATGTACAGGTTGTCACAAGTTCTAGTAAGTGTGGTCCACTTCTATTACGATTTATTCACTTGTTTCTGATTTTTATTGAGCTTCTATATCATATGTGATTATCTACAGCTTTACATACTCAGTACATATTTCGTGCTGACGTCCCCCACGGGAGACCTACATTTCATGCTGCAGGCACAAGTACCTCAGCTCATACATCGCACAAGTAGGAGCCAGGATATCTAGCTGCTTTTGGTGAGCTCCAGTTTTCTTCTAGGCTTTCCGTGTCATATCCAGTCACTTTTGGTATTGTATAGAAGTTAGTTATATGGTGGGGTATGTCCCGACCTTAGTCACATTGTCTAGAGGCTTTGTAGACCTAATGTACAGTCAAGGTGGTGTTTTGTTAATAGACGTGCTGGCTCCAACAACGAAGTATTGTATATACATATATATGTGTGCTCAAGTTTATACAGGTGATTATTCCCTTTTATATGCGACATGATGCTATCCGAATTTAGGGTTGTCATAGAGGTATGCATGGGAAGTATAAGGTTATGAGCTGGTTCTCCCGGGCCTCCTCGGTCATGGGTGCCAGTCCGCCCCAATAGGATTTGAGGTGTGACAGTTTTGGGGATCACACTTCGTTAGAAGGTTATTTCTTGGCCAACCCTTTCATTAAGGGTTTTGTGGTCATTTTTATTATGTAAAAAGCTAGCCTCTATATAGTCTTCTATTAACTCATTTGCTCTTTAGTTTTGGAAGGATAAATATGTGAAAGACTTCTTCTTTCTTTGAGAGTGTAACACCCTTAGTGTAGGGATTGGATAATCCATTAGTGTAGAGCTTGGAAAAGCCAATATTGTTCTTTGCTTGGAAACGGTCGATCTTGAGGTGAGTTGATTCCCTTGGTGGTCGTCGTAAGAACTTGGTACTTGTTAACTTCTTTTATAGAGGTTTTAGAGTTTTGATACACTCTTTAGTTGCTACCCAATGGGTTTTCTTTTTGTCAAGTTAGCTATCTTTTACTCTTTTTAAGTTTATGTTTGCTTCTCGTATCATGTTGTTGTCTTGTTGTTGAGGGTAAAGGCTTGTGATTATGGGTTATTTTCGGACTGTTTTGGTGTTGTAGGTAATGTTTGGTATCAGTTATGCCTTATGAATGCATGAAAAAGATTTAGGATATTTACTTCTTAAAATACGACTAGGGATTGTCGTACTCTATGAAGACATAAAGAAGAAAAATATGAAGGTTTGTTTTGCTAAAATATCAACTAGGGGATGGCGCCCTATGAAGATGAAATAAAATGTCAACTAGGGGATGGCGCCCTGTGAAGATGGATAAGAAAAATTAGGAAATGGTGTTTCCTAAGATGTCAACTAGGGGATGACGCCCTATGAAGATGAGATAAGATATCAACTAGGGAATGACACCCTATGAAAATGAATAAGATGTCAACTAGGGGATAACACCCTATGAAGATGAGATAAGATGTCAACTAGGAGATGGCGACCTATGAAGATGAGATAAAATGTCAACTAGAGGATGACGCCCTATGAATACGAATAAGATGTCAACTAGGGGATGACGCCCTATAAAGACGAAATAAAATGTCAACTAGGGGATGGTGCCTATGAAGACGAATAAGATGTCAACTAGGGAATGGCGCCCTATGAAGACGACTAAGATGTCAACTAGGGGATGGCGCCCTATGAAGATGAATAAGATGTCAACTAGGGAATGGTACCCTATGAAGACAAGATAAGATGTCAACTAGGGGATGACGCCCTATGAAGACGAGATAAGATGTCAACTAGGAGATGGCGCCCTATGAAGACGAAGTAAAATGTCAACTAGGGGATGGCACCCTATGAAGAAGAATAAGAAGTCAACTAGGAGATGTCGCCCTATGAAGACTAAATAAAATGTCAACTAGGGGATGACGCCCTATGAAGACAAATAAGATGTCAACTAGGGGATGGCGCCCTATGAAGACAAGATAAGATGTCAACTAGGGTATGGCGCCCTATGAAGACGAGATAAGATGTCAACTTGGGGATGACGCCCTATAAAGACGAAATAAGATTAGGATTTTTTTGTTAGAAAAGGAAAAAAATACCCCAGTTTTGAATATGAGGGGTTTTATTATTATTATTATTATTATTATTATATTGATACAAACTTAAAATTATAGGAGTATAACAAAAGAGAACTTAAGAAAACTTAACTTTGCTATACTTGTTTTTCCCAATAAACTTTAAAAGACTACTTTTACCCTGTTCAAGCAAAGAAAAAAATTGTGAGTTTTAAAATTGGTAGTTGGTTTGTGGCCTTGAATCCCTTGGAGGTTTGTCTTATCCCTGCCCCAACTTGACACGGTTGATTCAACTAATTGGTTGGTGAGCTAGAATCTTGGTCTTTCAAATTCTGTTTTATCTCTATTTGTTTCAATACAATTTTGTTCTTCATTTTCAAATGCTTCACTCGTAACACTTATCTTAACTGGCTCCCTGTCCTTATCAAGGTGGTGTAAGCCCAATAAACTCTGCTCAATTTTACTGGGAGCCATGGTCAATTTTGTGCGTCTTTCTTTATTTTGCACTTGATGCAAGACTTACGCATAAAAAAAAGCAAAGCGTGTAAAAATGAAATAAGGAAAAGTCAAAAGAAGAAATAAAAAGATTATGTTTAAATAGAAGGTATTTCTAACAGTAAACAAAGGAAGCTTATTTGGAGGTGTATATTAACTTCAATGAAGCATGACATGCAATTTGGAGTAGACATTTGACCCTTCAAAACTGTCTAATCTCGAATTAGGCTGCACCTTTTGATCAAATCAAATCATCCTTCTTTATCTTTGTCCTATCATGATAAACTTTGTTTGACTAAAGTTATCCTTTTAGGATTTTCACAATTGACCTTTCTAATTTCAATTTTATATAGGTGTCTATGGCGGTGACTATGTGTTACTTATACGTGGGGGTCCCATTCATATTTTCTCAGTTGCTATCTGCTTACTTCGTGTTGCCGTATCTCTTGTATTTTCGTATTGATATGATTTACTTTTTATTATTCCTTACTCTTTTTCTATTATGTATGTCATCTCCTTGTCTCTTATTCTTTATCTTGAGTCGTGGGTCTATCGAAAACAACCTCTCTACTTCTTTGGAGGTAGCGGTATGGACTGCGTATATGTTACCCTCCCCAGACCCACTTTTTGGAAACACACTGGGTTTGTTGTTGTTGTTGTTGTATTTATATCCATCAATCATATTTATCAAAATATATTTTCTCTATTCAATCGGTTATGGTTAGATAAACTTATTTATCTCGTGCTTGTGATATTTTTATTCAAATTTTAGAAGATTAATAATCATAATAATTAATTTGTTTGTAATAATTTTATCAATTTTTTTTGGTGCGAAAGATGGTTCATTCATTAGATATTAAGGTGGAAATAAAGTTTCACCCCTTCCAGCTGAGGGGGACAAAAATAAATTATTCGGAGCCACATCCCAGCCCGGTAGGTTAATAGATGAGTTTTTAATTCTATGTTGAACATGCAACCTGTTAGAGTTAGAGTGTATACAGGCTTCTACAAACAAAGGCATTTCCAAAAATAGTTGCGGCATCTCCATAGCTTTACCTTTAGTTCCCTCCTTCACTAGCATGTCTACTACTGCATTCTATTCCCTAAAGATCTTCAGGGGCATTGCTGATTGTGTATCCTCCATTAGAGACCTGCACACAATTATCAAATTATGGTAGGCAGGATGATCATTAGTTAACATGGATATTATGGAACTAGTCTATTTCAATGGTAAAATATTTGAGGTTGTTAGCTTTAGCCATGACAAGGACATGGAGCAAAGCTAGCAGTTCTGCCATTGTTGGAGTAGTGTGTGGAAGGTGTATAAGAAAACCTAGGACCCAATGTTCATTATGGTCCCTGAAAATCCCTCCTGTCCCTTCTTTGCCAGTGTTGGTAAGGGCTGACCTATCTATGTTCAACTTAAGTTGTCCATCAAAAGGTGGGCTCCATTTGGTGGTAATGGTGGTGTAGGAAGAATGGGTGGAGGGAGTTTTCCTAACTAACATAATGTACTCTGTTGCAAGAGCAATGGATGTGTCTATAGATACATGGATAGATTTGTTATTGAAAATGTTATCATTCCTGCATAACCAAATAACCCACATGCAGTGAGGAAGGAGGGTATCCCAAGTGAGCCAGTCACTAAAAGGCTTGCCTTTTAGGTTTTTCCAAGTGATGTCCCAGTTGGCTGATGAAGAGTTCATCAAGATTTGAGAGGGTTGGAATTGGGCTTCATGGAGGAGCTTCTCCCAGAAGTTGACTGCATTGATGTAGTGGAAGAAGATGTGGTTACTATCTTTTTCCGGATGGTGGCAAAATTGGCACTGGGAATTTATGGAAATTCCAATGTGGTCGAGGTAGGCATTAGTAGGGAGCCTGTTGTGAGGAGAAGCCCGAGGAAGGTTTTGATTTTATTGGGGGATTGGGCCTTCCAGGAAAGCTTGAAGTTCCTTCTTTTCCCCTAAGAAGAGTGTACATGCTACCAGTGCTGAGATCAACCGACCCCAATAAAGGAAAAAAGTGGATTTCTCAGCCAAAGAGATCAACCGACTCTATCATCTTCGAGACTGATGATCAGGTAACACAACAATTTCTACTAGCTCCAGATTTAAATCTGATTGAACGTGTATTATGTTCATTTGGAGATAATTGGTCATATAAATCTGTTGCTGCAAAAGGAACTCTCTTTGGAACAAATGTGTGTTACAAATCCAGGCTACTTTTAGCGTTTGTGAGCAATTGGCTTTAACCAAGTACTGGTTGCACAGTATTTGTAAAGAGACTAGCTCTAACTTATGTTCTCTATAACAAATTTCCCCTGAATGTTGGTAGTTTTATAAGTAAGAATATCAGATCTTGTCAGTTTGAGAAGAATAGCAAAAATAGTATCTGGTTTCCTTCTACCATCCCTCGTTTAGCTGTTGAGGTAGGAGTTGTATCACATTCAAATTTCCTACCATATCCTAAAGTTGTACGAGCTAAGGCACATAAGGAAATTAATAGAAATTTCTTTGAAAAAAATGAAGAACACTAGGTGATACCAACCGGTATCCACAAGAGCACAAAACAACCCACAAACTCACAAAAACAGTCCACATATACAAGACATCAAATGAAAACAACAAACACACAACTTGAAAGATAATAAGATAGATAGCTTGACACAAAAAGAACTTGTAATGTAGAAACTAAAGAGTGTATCGAACTCTAAAATCTCTAAAAAACACATTAACAAGCACCAAGTTCTTATGCAACACAAGAGAAACTTGGTTCACTCAAGCACTCACATTTCTAGCCGACATACACAACACAAGAAGAAACTATTTCTTATGATGTCAAAGTGGTGGTCTACTCTCTCTTGAGAGGATTGTGTTTCAATGTTACAATATTTATTTTCAAAATAAGCTAACTAAGGAACAAGACTAAGGAAAATGTTTAAATAGTATATTACAAAAGGTGTTGCAAAAGGACTCATTTGCCCTTAATCAGGGTGGTGGGTGTGGAGTGTGTTTGGGGCAGCCTTAAGGTGTATTTTTGAGAACCTAAGGCCATCCATCATATGTCAAGGCGTACAATTACTTGGGCGAGTTCACAAAAAGCTCAAACACGTCCATTTTCATAAACGCGCCTTGTAGTCTTTGTAGTTCCTGATCTTGGACAAGGCTTTGAAAAAGGCTTCAAAAGGTCTTCAATTAACTTTGCAAATGCAAAACTTGAACCTTTAACAAAAACTTGTAATACTTGTTCTCTTCATGCTTGTATCATCCTATCTATCTTGAAAGGAATTTGTCCTTAAATTTGCACCTTGCAAAATCAAAGAGAGGGAAAACAAGCACACAATCCTCATGATAGGAGGGTTAGCATTAGTACCACAAATTATATAGACTTGAAAAGGGGGTACACTTTTAGAATACAACCAATAATCCTTTTTTATGATCATGAAACACGTACCAAAAGCATCACAAAGGACATGGCTAAGATAAACATCAAGGAAAGAGGAGAGCAATCCGAAACTATCACGTATGTCATCAAGCCAAGGTTGTTCACATTTGGAATATACCCACGGGTCCTTTGTGTGTGACATGAAAAACTTGGCATGAATGGAACAAAGGAAGTGACTCTGACAAATATCAAGAGATAAGGAAACTACAATGGTCTTAATGGCTTTACTATACCTAAAAGGTAAGACTACCTTTATCTTAGGAAGCATAAGATACATTTGTTTCATTACCTCCACAAAGGACCTAATCAAACATAGTGCCACTATTGATCTTAAGATACACCTCAAACACATATCACCATCACGCAGATAAGGAAACCAGCGACCTAACTTCCTACCACTACACAATACAAATTCGAAATTAACATGGTTATCATCATAGGTAAAGAGCTAGTATAGAAAGGAATCAAGTGTGAAGACATCTTGCCGAGGGGGTACACTTTAAAATACAACCCGTAATCTTTTATTTTTACCATGAAACACGTAGTTTGAACATTAAAAAGGATAGGGATAAGATAATCATGAAGGAAAGATAAGCATAAGCCGAGGCAACACCTTTTCCAACCTACTAGTGTTCTGGGATCAAAGTGATGGTGTAACCAAGGGTATAAGCTGAGATTAACCAATCCTTTCACTAGGATATCATACTAGACTAAAGAGTTGTGGCCTAGAAGTCTTCTCTTAAGAGCAAGCACAACTTTATTCAAAAATTTTCCAAGCATATGATTACCTTGAGCAAAACTAGTAGCACAGTTTGCATCACACAAGCTCAAAGGAATAGGTCCAGTATAATGTTCAATATTATAAGAATGAACACTAACTTGAGGATTTTGAATCACATCACTCACATGATCAATTAGTGAACTATCCTTAAGAGCAAATTGACCAATATATGCAATAAGAGAACTACGAAGAAAAGATTCATGCTTTTCTACAATATGTAAACCCGAAGCTACTTCACATTTGATACTAATATCCTTATCACAACATTTCAAGACTAAGGAAGTGTAGAGTTTAGCAATGATACCTCAATGTATGCCACAACAGTCCACTTATTTGGAGCTCTCGGTCACGGGTTAGTGATCCTTCTTTGATAGCCTATGAACTTAAACCTGTACATAAGAAGGATCAATTCCAGGCAAATTGCTAGAATATGGGTATGTGAGTATCAAAGATCCTTTATGGGCGAATCCTGCAAGGATATTTTTTTCCCTTTCCTACTTCACTACCCGCGATTTCCCTTTCCCTTGATCTTTTTTCTTCACACTTTTCTTGTATCTCACCACTAAGTTTCTCTCCATATTGAGGCTTGGCCTCATTCTCCTTGGATCTTAACTCTCCCTCTTTTTCTACTTGGATGGGGTATATTTGGGTTAGTGTAGCTTGGAAAGGAGACATTGGATATAGTGGAGTGTAGGGTCTGTGAATTGGAGGATTCGGGTTTAGGGATGGAATTTGGGTTCTAAGTCCTTTTGGAACTTCTTTGAGTGAGGAACGTCTAGGTCTATTTTGTTTTCAGCTTTGGGAGTAAAGATTGACTTGGTTTGTAGCACTTGGTGGATACAACCTTTGGTGTAAGGTCTCGGGAGTAATAATAGGTGAGGTGTTTTGAGGGGTATAAGGTCGAGAACTCCTTTGGCTTTCCTCCCTCTCCAACATCCCACTCGTTGAGGCCACATTCGAACCCAACTTCTCAATATTGGCCTTCAACCTAGCCACGTCTCAAGACAAAGTTTCAAGAATAGGTAAGAGGAAATTCATAACATTATTATCCACGGTTGGAGCATTGGATGTTTTGGGTTCCATTGCAATTATATCTATAAAACAAGAAAACGTTAGTTCAAAATATGCTCACACACTCTTCATATTCGGCTTTCTCACTTGGTTCATCAAGTGTTGTAAGCCGGCTATCAACTTATGAGAGCTTGGGAATGAGTCTACTCTTGAGTTGGAGTGGATTTCGGTTTGAAGACTCAAAGAAGTTTCATACGCACTTGAACCAAAAACAACTACGAATTATAAACTAACAAAGCACCACAAGTAACTCTTAACATGAAAGAAGTACTCAAAAACTAGTTCACAACTTAGTAGGTTGTTAATAGTTGTTAACTAGTGTAGGAGTCAATAGAAATAAACTAGTAGAGACAAGGAAAGAAACTCTGAATGTCCAAGAACTTAAGTTTTTGGTTGTTGGCATGGCCCACGATTTTTTTTTGGTCGTTGATATTATTGTTGAAGTGCAGTATGATGTTTTCAAGACTTATGTTGTTTAATATTGTTTGTTGGTGATGAATTTTTGATTTTGGAGTAACAAGAAAAGGCTTCGGAATTTCTTTCCAAAGTTCAAAGGTTTCAATCACTTTTTCACAAACTTGCACCAAAATGGCAAAACACTTTTTTTGCTTTGGCTTTGTCCCTTTCCGCTTTTGGTTCTTTTTGAAAAAGGCTTGACACTCTTTCGGTAAGTAAGCTTTTAGGAGGTTTTTTGTTTACTTTCTCTTTGGTGTTGTCTTGAAACTAATTCCAAGACAAACACAAGGATTTTCTTCTCTCTTCCCTTTTCCAAATCAAACAAGCCTTTTGTCCAACATTCATCTCAAAAACAATATGAACAACAAAAAGAACACTTATGAACAACAATAATAGCTAATTCATCCAACCTCTAAAAAAATGAAACAAGAACTCAAATCTTGGAATTTACACTCAAGTGTGTTAGTGGACAACAAGACAATACACGAAACTACTAAGACAAGCAAAATAAACCTAAATCTGGACAATTTCTCGGCCAAACACAAGACACCCAACAACTTTTTTTTTTTTCAACTAGAAGAGCCCAAGATTGGTAGTGTAAGAACATGACCAGACTTTGCTGTGATATCAAATGATACCAAGTGGTATCTACAAGAGCACAAAACAGTCCACAAACTCACAAAAATAGTCCACACGTACAAGACATCAAATGAGAACAATAAACACACAAACTTGATAGATAAGGAGATAGATAACTTAACAAAAAGAGAACTATAATGTAGCAACTAAAGAGTGTATCAAACTCTAAAACCTCTACAAAACACGTTAACAAGCACCAAGTTCTTACACAAACACAAGAGGAACTCTGTTCACTCAAGCACTCTTGTTTCTAGATGATACACACAACACAAGAAGAAACCATTTCTTGTGATGTCAAAGTGGTGGTCTCCCCTTCCCTTGATGTCTATCTTAGCCAAGTCCTTTGTGATGATTGGAGTAAGTGTTTCATGATCATAACTAAGGATTGTTGGATGTATTCCAAAAGTGTACCCCCTTGGTGTGATTAAATAATTTTTGACACTAATGATAACCCTCATTGTGTGCTTATTTTTTGTCTCTTTGGTTTTGCAAGGTATAAATTTGAGGACAAATTCCTTTCAAGATAGAGAGGAGATACAAACATAAAGAGCACAAGAATTATAAGTGATATGAGTGCAAAGAGGGTACAAGCACAAGAATCCATACCCGAACCATATCCAAGAAGAGGGAAGAGTGTGAAAGCCTTTGTAAAAGAGTGGCAAATGGGTATCAAGAGCTCAAGACCATTCCCTAGGAGCCAAGCTCGGGAACTACAATGTCTTCAAGGCATATTCATGAATATGGATGTGTTTGAGCATGTCTTGAGTTCATCCAAGGGAGTGTATGTATTAAAGTGTGAAGACATGCCTTGAGTGTCATAAAAACACTACAAGGCAGCCCTATTTATACACTCCAAACCCACCCCCTTCATTAAGGGTAAAGGTTTCATTTTCCATCTCTTTTGTAATAGACTATAAGTAAGAACCCCTTAGTCTTATTTGCTTAGTTAGATTATTGTGAATGAAGATTGCAACATTGAAACACCATTTTCCTCTCCAGAAGAGAGTGGACCACCAACTTTGAACATCACAAGTGAAAGGTTCCACTTGTGTTGTGAAACGGCTAGAAACATGAGTGCTTGAGTGAATTGAGTTCCTATTGTGTTTGCGTAAGAAATTGGTGCTTGTTAATGTGATTTGTAGAGGTTTTAGAGTTTGATACACTCTTTAGTTTCTACATTTCGTATTATCTTTGTGTCAAGTTATCTATCTTCTTTATCTTTCAAGTTTGTGTTTGTTGTTTTAACTTGGTGTCTTATATGTGTGGACTATATTGCAAGATTATGGACTTTTTTGTGCTCATTTAGATACCGCTTGGTATCACTTGGAGACCTAATAAGAAAGCAGGAGAAGAAGAACCCATGCTAAAAAAAGCCAAAGACCAAAAAGAGGCCAATCAATACAGAGGTGTTGATGCAGTAATTGGAAGAAATAAAGATGAGTATTAAAAAGAATAAATTACATGATGATCGGGTAGAACAAAGGCTGGTTGGATTGGAGCAAATAACGACGAGTTTAATAAGAAAATGTAATAGAATTGAGAATATTGAAATGCAGGATAAATTTCATTCATGATCACTTAACTTTGTATCTATTACGCAAAAGTTACTTTTCTTTCATTCATTTCATCCATGGTCACTTAACTTTGTATCTATTACGCAAAAATCATTTTTCTTTTATTCATTTCATCCATGGTCATTTAACTTTACTTCGACCATCACAAAAGTCACTATGGTCGAATTTTACAATAATTCCATCGAAAAAATGATATGGTAACCTTAATTAGTTCTTAATTTTAATTTAAGTGAATATATAATATATTACTCATATCTTGACCCTTTTTATATGCACAACTCAATTTTCCTTATGGATTATTTAATGAAAGAATACCAATTGCCTAATGAAGACTATTTTCATAAAAAAAAAATTGATTGATATTTTTATGAAATAAAATTATACTTATATATTCTTAAAATCCTCTAAAGTTGAGACATGTATTGGTAAATTATTTTTTTCCTCTAATATTATGGAATGAAATTGATAAAATTATTTTTTTCCCTGTAAAATTGTGACATGTAGTTGATAAAATTATTTTTTTCCATACATTCTTTTTCTTGCCACTTGAGTCTTTGCATTCGGTATATCATAATAATATGATAAACTACTATATTTATTGAGTTTGTCTTTGTATTTTTAACTGTTTGACTAATCGATTAATTCTCTTAAAATTTTTTATTATAATATTCAATTTCTGATATATTACATATTGTTTAATTAATTTAATTGATAAATATTAAAATTAGATATCCTATAATTACTTTATCTATTAAAGTACTTATATTTTTATAACTTTTATTAACAAAACTGTACGTCAATATAATATTATTTGTACAAATTTTGACAATACTTAATCAATGACACAATTAAAAAGATTTCATTTTAACATGCTGATTTATCTTCAAAGAATTAAAATAATATTTTTTAAAAAATAATATCATACATGTATTTCTATTTTATGTGTTCTGAAGAACTTATCTTATTTATCACTCTTTTTCGATGCACATTTTTGGCAGATGAATGCAATATTATGAAATGTTTCATAAAAATATCAACCAAATTTTTTTTATGCAAATAGTTCATTAGCTAATCTAATCTATTAAGAAATTTATATTCTTTCATTAAATAATCCATAAGAAAAATTGAGTTGTGCACATATAAAAAAGGTCAAGATATGAGAATATATTATATATTCACTTAAATTAAAATTAAGAACTAATTAAGGTGCCATATCATTTTTTCGATGAAATTATTGTAAAATCCGGTCATAGTGACTTTGTGATGATCGGAGAAAAGTTAAATGACCATGGATGAAATGAATGAAAGAAAAGTGACTTTTGCATAATAGGTACAAAGTTAAGTGACTATGAATGAAATGAATGAAAGAAAAGTGACTTTTGTTTAATAGATACAAAGTTAAGTGACCATGGATGAAATTTATGCTTCAAATGCAAGATATGAAATATACAACTTCAATCAATTGGGCAATGGCCACTTATATAGACGACATGGGAAGAAAAATGGGAAACAAATTACAGATGTGTTTCGCACCTTTTCAGTTTGTTGATCCAGATGAGGCAGAAATGTACAAGCAGTCAACCTGATTCAAATTTCTTAGTTGTTGTCCAGATTCCTCAATCTGATTCAGACTTTGTGGAAGTAATTTTGCAGCCTCAACATAACTTTGATGCAACAGAAACACACCAGCCGAAAAATACAACATTTGCAAATCCTATTTTGTTCCCTAATGTATCAGAACCTAGCCACAAGTATGATGATTTTACTCATTTAGAAGATATTGTTGGTAATTATGATTCAATGTTTCAAGAAAGGAGTGCAAAAGAGTAAAAAAAAAGTATCTGAAAAGGAAAAAGAAGTGGTACAACCAGAATACACATTGGATGAATGGATGGAGATACTTTTCACAGAACCTTGTGGAGATGATGCCAACATTGAAAGTGAAGGTGGGGGACTTATTTAAAGCCTATTTTGTCTGGGAAGATAAGAAGTTCAAGTATGAAAAGGATTGTGGATCTAATTTTTGTGTAAATATATGGCTGCAGTTTATTTTTGTATATGTATATATGTGCTAGGTAATGTTGCTGCAGCATCCATGCTAGTTGGTATAGTACACTAGATGCCACTTTATGTCCTCAAGTATGGCAAGAGAAAATCTTGGCATATGTTTTTTGATGGGTAGGTTTTGATAAAGTGTAAATGTTATGTATCTTATTGACGTCGTGCTTAATTTTTGGTGTAAATGTAAATATGCAGGTCATTATAATACTTCGTTTCCTGCAACAGGTAAACAACCACATGCTAAGATACTACCTTTGGTATATCTCATGTTATATGCTCTAGGCACATTGAAGCTCCATAAAAGTAGCAATCACATCGACGCTGAGGAATATAATATATATATATTTACTTATAATAAATATAAGGTGTATCACTGCAGTTTCTTTCAAGCTTTCTTCTGCAGTTGTAAATTTGAAAGCCAAAAATATTTTATATATTTCTCTTTAAACATGATTGCATTGTAGGTTTTAAATTAACAAAATAAATTTTTTACATTATGGTCAAGATTATTTCTTTCTATTTTCACCATATGATTTTCATATTTTTTTATTTTTTATTTTGTGAAGGAAAAAACAAGCATCTTCAACTCAGAAATCTTGTGAATTGAGAAGAGTTATGATCACTAAACAGGAGGAATCAACAAATTTGGGTAGAACTTGGTCTTAATGTTTCTCAAGGCAAAATAATAGACGATACTTATTTCTAAAAAATGATATTAGACCTTCTTTGATATCAAATTTTAATTTCTATTTCTATACACGCCCACATATTTTTTCTTTTTAGAACCTTTATTTTGAGCCCTAATCTTTTCCTTTCTACCACTCTAATTCTCAGAAAATATATGTAAGTTCAAATATACACATATATTCACTTCAACTATAAATGGACAATATTCAATAGATTAAAAAAAATAAAATATAATTTCTTTGAGAAATAGCAAAAGAATGAGAAATGAAATCAATAATAATAAAAAAAAGAATGAGAATGAAAGAAAGGAACTGTCCAAAGTTGAAAAAAAAAAGTTACTATTAAAATATTCTTATCCTACCATCATGAAGTCTAACATTATAAGCCTATAAAGTCCTAAAATAATTTTAGAAAATAGTGTCAAATCTATATTAGTGGAGACAAACATAAGGATAAAGCCTATGGACAAAACTGTGATACTCACTGAATAAGTAATCATAACCCTATCAATTCTGAAGGATGAAACAGAAGAAGAAACCAAGTTCTTTCTGATCAGAGCAAACTTCAGAATGAGGTAAACATTTGATGAATTTAGAAAGATTAATTAAATTGAGCATTATGAAAGAAATTTATTCTGCATAAATTTTCTACCCTACAAAAATCATGAATTTTTTTAAATCTTTAAAAATCTTTTTTTTCCTCGAGGATGAGCAAAAGTTCAAGTATGGGGGAATTTGATGGATATAAATTATTCATATAATTTAGTATATAAAAATTATATTTTTAAATAAAATATGAATAATTATATTCTATCCTCGAATATTTTCTGACGAATTCTACAGAAAAAAGAGTACAAGAAGAATACAAGAGAAGAAATAAATTATTAAAGAAACACGTGAAGGTTTTAAGAAGAAGTTACAAGTTGACGGTCACAACCACCACTTCAAAGCTTACTTACACCCATCAAGTGAAGGAAAGAAACAAGTGAAGACTTTAAGAAGAAGTTGCAAGTTGACGGTCACAACCACCACTTCAAAGAATGCATTCTTGGTTCAACATTATAATTTTTTATAAATAGAGGCATTTTTTTTATTATTAAGCATCCAAAAATTAGCAAAAATAAAGTGTTGGTCTCTTGTAATAAATATTTCTTCAAGTCTTTTTCATATATCTAGTTTCTTAAATTAAAATATTTTTTTTCTACTTACATAATGGAGTGATCTCTTTGTGTTGGGAGCGTTGAAGAAACTTGGTATAGTATTATAATATAGATCTTATTTTAGTTCTTTCAAGACTTAATTTTATTTAAAAGCTAAATACTTCGTGTTGAAATTCTTGTACTAAAAATTAGCGTTACTTGATATTTTATATTATAGTTATAGTTATATTAAGTTGTGCCTCCCACAAGGAAGAAAATTAAATATACTATAAATATTTTATAAAATATAGGTAATAATAATTTTTAGTCACTTGTTATTTCAAATCTTTAAAATTGCTTCTTTTGATCCTTATCCTCACGGAAGGATTATTTCGAACTATTTCTTAGATTTAAATAATCTCTCTCTTATTTGTCTCAATTCGTATCCTCGCGGAGGGATTGACTCAAAGAAGTTTGTTGATTTGAGGTGTCTTTATCTTAATTTTTTCAATCTATACTCTCGTGGAGAGATTATCTCAAGTAAGTTTATTGATTTAAAGATTACTCGCAAGGGGTCTTTATTCCTCATAAACACATAAATCAAGTCTAGAAAATTATTCCACAATTTTGTAGAAATTACTAAAATAGTGATTTTATTATAATAAATATACCAAGTGCATTCAACAACCCCCAACTTCCTCTCCAAGATCATCTTTTAAGCACAATTTCTTTACATACTTTATTTTCAAACTTAAGAAATTGTTCTCTTTTTATCAATTTGATTCTCAAATAGTAGTCAAAATATCATAAGTTTATAACATAGATTTGCATAGATTTTTCAATCTCCGTGGGACGATATGTTAAACTAGAATAGAATTTGACAAAGTACGAACAACAAGATCTTATACAATTTGGACTCATCATCCCTCGGTCCCATTTGTGGCATACTTTGACTAGGCATGGAGTTTAAGAAATAAGAAAAGACTTGGTGATGTTTGCCAAATTACCCTTTATTAAAAAATGTACTACTACTATCTTTAATTAAGTAAAAAAGACACCCCAATGCACTAAAATTTTCGCTATGCACAGAATCCGGGGAAGGGTTCCACCATAAGGGTGTATTGTACGCAATCTTACCTTACATTTCTGTCGGAAGTTGTCTCCAAACACTATCTTTAATTAAGTCGTACCTTATAACTGAGACCAATAATGATAAAAATGAAATTGTATCTTTAAATAGTTACCAAACGAGAAATTTTATCATGGTTGAGGCCCAACCAACACAAGTTGTGTGAGGGCAACTCACCTTTTCACTTTCATTTCCTTAATTTCTCCTCTTTTTTTATGTTTCATTTCTTCATTTCAACTCTTTCAAAAGCTCTTCATCCCATTTAATTATTTGATTAAATCCTTCTCTTTTTGTATTTTTATGTTTCACAAAAATTAAATAGGTAAAAATTTTAGGTTTGCTCTATATTTAAAGTTAGTTTTTTCTAATTATATTAAAGTGACAATTCTTTTAAAATGAACTAAAAAGAAATTTGTATCACATAAAATAAATTAATTTTCACAAAAAAATTGAATAGGTAAAATGAATGATACTAACTCAAATTTTATCAAAAATGAATTAATAAGAACCTATATTACACATTTTTTTTCTCAGTGTTTTCTAATACACCTAAAAAAACTGAACCTTTTCTTCATTTTATTTTTGGGTTAGTTTTTAGATTTCATAACTTGAGATTCCTATCAAGTACAAATCGAGCTAATTCCTTGAATGGCCATTCATCTTATCATAATGTTATAAAATTATTTATGAATTTTTACATCCTAAAATCTCCTTAATTCCGTACAAAATCATAATCGGTCTCATTTTTAATTATTACAAGGATAACATATAAAAAAATAGACTTAAGAAAAATATTGAACAAAGTTTTAATATTTGTGTTTTATTAAGCCACCTTTTCATTTGATAACTCCTCTCTCGTTCAAGAAGGACTTTACATATAGTTATTTTTAATAATAATAATAATAATAATAATAATAATAATAATAATAATAATAATAATAATAATAATAATAATAATAATAATAATAGTTATTTAAAGTAGTGAAAACAACTTAGTTACTAAAAGAAATATATAGCAAATTAATTTTTGTGAAACCTAGTAATACAAAAAGAGAATGATTTAATAAAATTAAAGAGAGGAGGAGCGTTGGAGGGAGTTAAGTAGGCCTTTGGCCATGACAAAATAATTTTGGAGTTAAAATTTGAGTTGGACTTGGAGTTGTATTTGGCCATAAATATAAATTGAAAATACTTGCTTTCACTTTTCAAATACAATTTCAAACTATATTTGTAATTCTTATGGCCAAACAATAATATTTTTATTAAAGTGAAATAATTTTTTTTTTTTAAAATAAAAAATTCTCATGGCCAAACACTCCTAAAAGAAAAAAAAATGAAGCCTAGAAAAGAGAAGAATTCAAGAAAATGAAAATGGAAAAGAGAGTGTGCTATAGTGGGTCCCACAAAAACACTTATCACACATATAAGGTGCCCCTACTCAACTCATGTTGGTTGAGCCTCAACCATGATAAATTTTTTCGTTACCAAACAAGGAAAGATGAAATTCTTTTTGGAACGACCAAAAAGGGAATGACGGCATATGTTTTTTGTTCGTTATACTGTTATCTGTCTTGAGTCGGGGGATAAGCTATTAAAAGGGACAAACTAGTTGCTCAATTAGGTGAGAGTCCTTCACGTCTTAAAAATTGGGTAAAAGAGACAAAAAAAATTCAATTTTTTTAAACATTTTTATTCGCTCCAACAATTAAAAAAGTTGTCTCAACAACTATAGAAGTTGTCTCAACAACTATCAAAGTTGTTCGACAACTTTTCAAAGTTGTTCGACAAGTATCAAAGTTGTTCGACAACTTTGCAAAGTTTTTCGACAACTGTGCAAAGTTGTTGGACAACTTTAATAGTTGTTGAGACAACAAATGTAGTTGTCGAACAACTGTCCTACTTGTTTAAGCGACTTTATTTCTTTTAACTTAATAATATTGTGGGAGCCACTTGTCCCTTTTTTTTAATTAAAGACAAGGGAGGGTCTATAGGCTCATTTTTCTCAGTCAGGGGTCTATTGAAAATAGTCTCTACTTCATCTGAGATAGTGATATGGACTGCTTACACTTTACTCTCCCCAGACACCATTTTGTGGAAATACATGACTGAGTATGTTATTGTTGTAGCTAGCTATCTTGGAATTTAGAGCTAGATGAGAATTTTTATGTTGCAAGAAAAATCTAATGCATCAACATGTTTGCCTTGATCCAATTGATAGTTTAGTGACAGATGTTGTTCATTATCATCCAACATAACTTGAAAATGTTATAGCAACACAGAGAATCGGTTCTTTTTTTTTTGTTGTTGCACAATCTTTAGAGATGAACCATGTTTCTCTTTGATTCTTATTGCTATATTTTATTTAGAGTTTGAGTGTATTAAATTTATGAACTTCTCTTCGATTGTGCTTGTCTTACTCTCTTTTCAAATTATTTAAATCGTACTGATTCAATTATCAATTTTATGCAAAAATCTTTTAGTTATGTATTATAACCAGGTCATGTTTCAATTAAGTGAAATGATGTTTCAATAACTAAAAAGAGGAGAAGTTTGTGAATGAAGCTTTATCAGATTTGTAAATCCTACTCAGTACTCCCCCTCTCTCATAGTTTCTTCTATTTTGTAAGCTCTTATACTGTAAATTTTCCCCATATTTTTACTGTTTTTTTTTTTTTTTTAACTTACCCTGTTCATCTCTTCTTCCTAATCTATGTTCTTAATACCATACTTCTTTAACCACACCCCGGAATGTTTTATCTGGAAACTAACACTCGTCCTATGTCTATTCTACAGACTTGGCGGACTATCAAGGCCAGAATTCCTAGGAGTTTACAGGTTAATCCATCGTTGTTATCAAGAAATTAGGAAGCAAACCATATACTAAGGGTAAATTTTTTTTTTTTTTTTTTTTTAAGAAACGATTAATTTACAAGATTCATAACATATGTAAGATACTTTCTAAAACATGGATAAAAACATGCATAAAGGAAATATTTTTGTGGGGAAAGAATACATAATTAAGAACTTACATGAAGTAACTTAGGAGAGAGGTTTCCCTTTCGGGAACCCCCTGAAGAGCTGATAGAAAACTTTGAAGCTTTTATTTAAAACAAACCAGGTTACTAGATACAAAGATTTTACAGAAAGAAGATTGGCTTTGATGGGTGGTTTAGAAAGAGAAGTTTACACATTGGGTTTTCTAGTTGGGTAATTTCTACTCTGCTTGTTTCTAAAAACTACATGCCTTTTATAGGCAGAAACTTCATAAAGGAGTGGTCTAAAGTATGCTACGTGGCCATCATTGAGTGGGCCGACACTTTTGTACAAGGGATAAGAAAGCAAGAAGCAATAATGCAAGTCGGGTGCGCATTGGGCCCCATCGTCACATGCATCATTCGTCTTCTTTCAGACTTATTTGGACGCGTGCTTCAACAGTTTTTCTTTCTTTTCAGAAAGTAGTGATAAAGGAAGCACTCACAAGACATAAAGTGGGCATCCCCACTTGACATATATTTCTAGATATTTACAAGACATAAAGTGGGCATCCCCACTTGACATATACTACATTATAATGTTTGTTAAGTGTCCAAGTTGTGCAGGGTTATTGAATCAAAACTCATTCCTGAGTCATCATCCTCATACGGATCCTGTGCATCTTGGAAATTGAAATTGCTGTTGTCTTCATTTTCTTCATCTGAATTTAAAGTATTATTGTCTTGCTCTGGGGCGGCTTCGTCCGAATTAGTGAGTTGTTCTGGAGCAACTCTGTCTGAATTACAGGGTTGTCCTATTGTTTGTTCATTTACATATTTGTCTTGGGTCTGGCTACTGAAAAATTTGTCCAAAGTTTGTTTAATTATGGTCTCTATTGTCTGATTTTTTCTCTTGGCTGTTAGAGTTTTTTTAAGCTTATTTTCTGATCTTGTTAGTTTAGTTTTTGATGAAGAACAACTTTCATCTTCACTTTTGGGCAAAGTGACAGCCATCAACGGATTTGGTTTGTCTTTACCGACTACCGTTTGAGCCGGACTAGCTGTACCCACATCCGGTACAGTGGATTTCTTAGCATTTAGAGAGAAATGCACACCCTTTTCATCCATTTTTTGAGGAGATGGAGAACTCTGTTTTGGCATTGTCTGTGTCTGAGCATTTGTCTTATTTGTAGAGTGCTGCTGTCTGAGTCTGGTCTCTAGTATCTGAATCTGTTTAATTAATCTATTATTCTCCATGATCAGGGACTCCTTTTGAGCATTCAATGATTTGAAATTTTCCGTCATGGAAGAGCAGTGGTCGCAAAAAATTACTTTCCCAGTGTCTTTCTGTATATTATACTGGGGAATCTGATCTGGGTTTTGTCTGAGGGAAGGAGAAATATAGTAATTGGGTCCTAGGTATCCTCTGGCATAGTTTGTGGCTTCAGTAAAATCATTAAAACCTTTAAACAGAGGAGTTTTAATACCTTGTATGGAGTCTAAAACTTCTAACCATGTTTGAAAAATGCCATTGGTTTTGCCATGTATTACTATGTAATATTTAAAACGAGGTTTATTTTTTTCTGAAATATACTGGCACAAAGCATTCATAGAAGCCATGAAATGGTTCCGGCTTTGTTTGTTATAGGAAATCCATAAATTGTCTACTAAACATTTCTGGGTTCTATCTAAAACGTAGTCTGGTCTAATTCTAAATGACATATTACTTTCTGGAAAAGCAACTAAGTTAAATGGTCCGAATTGAATTCGTTCCAATGTCTCTATAGCTTCTAAGGGTCTGAAATGTAAATTACCTAACATTGTCTGTTGGTATGCATCTGAAGACGAGGCCACTCCCTTTCCTTTGTCAGCGGGAGGTTGTCTTGTTGGTCTCATTCTGAAAGCAAATAAGTAACATTAAACTTATTTGTTTATTCCTAACTGTAGTCTACTTAATTGATCTGCTAGTGCATTTTCTTTGCCTTTAATATGCTCAAATACTATGTTTTTGTACACAGATATAGTATCCGTGAAATTTAACCATCTTCTCCTACTACTATTTTTATCATTTATTTTTTGATCAAATTTAACTATTGCTTCACAGTCTGTTCTGACTAAGACTTCTTCTTTGTTTAGTATATATAACTTAAAACTGTTCAAACCGTAGATAATTGCAAGTACTTCTAAATCTGTGGCACTCATATTTCCTTTTTCCTTATAAGCGCCGCTTTGATACCCGCATATTTGTTCTTCATTTTTACTACTATATTTATTAGGTCTTGCTTTTAAGATAGCCCCCCATCCTAAGTCACTACCATCTGTTTGAATTATTAAGTAATCTGATTCTAGAGGAATTTTTAAGTCTGGAATATTTTTATTTTTTCTTTAATGTTTTGAACTAATTTAATGTCTTCTATATTAAAATTCTTTTGTCCTTTACTACCAGTTTTAGCATATAATGGTCCAGCTATTTTTCCTAAATCTTTGATAAAATTTCTTGCATAATTTACTAATCCTAAAAATTTTTGTAAATCTTTTGTTGTTTCTAATTTGTCTGGCATTTCTAAAACTTTTTTCGCTATATGGGGTTGTAGTTTTACTTTGCCATTACCAAGGGTTATTCCTAAAAAATTAATATAAGTTTTATATAACTCCATCTTCTTCTTGCTTACTATTATGCCATGTTTAATGAATAATCTAAAGACCATCTGTAAATGTCCTAAATTCTCTTGCATAGTTTGACTAAATACTAAAATATCATCTACATACACTAGTATGAAATGCTTATATTCTCCGAAAATATTATCCATTTTTCGCTGGAAAATGGGCGGAGCTATCTTTAATCCGAAAGGTATGACTAACCATTCAAAATGCCCTCCTGGACATGTGAAGGCAGTCCATTCGATGCTTTCTGGATGCATCTTAACTTGCCAATAACCGGATTTGCAGTCGAATTTACTGTAAATTCTTTTATTTTGGATTCTATTAATTAGTTCATTTTTATCGGGTAATTTATAGGCATCTGTCCTAGTATTATCATTTAGTCTTTTGTAATTAATTACCATTCTAGCTTTTCCTCTTATCTGTTCGCTATGATTTCTTACCATAAAGGCTGCGGACCTATGTCTAGATGTTGATCTTCTTATGACACCTAATTTTAAAAGTTCTTTTATTTGGATATCAAATTCGTTAGTGTCTTCATTATTGGCTTCTATAGGTGCTGTCTTTATTGTGTATTCTGGGTTAATTATCTCTAATTTACACATTAATTCATTGGCATCCCAATGAGCTAATGGTTTTTCCCCTATTATTTCCATTTCATCTAATATAGTTATTATGTTATCCAAATCTTTTGGACTATTTATTATTCCTATTTTATCTATTCCTTTCTTAAAATTATAGAACTGAATTTCTATGCTTATTAGTGTGTATTCTTTTTCTATATTCTCGAGGCATTCTTGCCCTTCTGCATTTAGCAACATATAGTTTTTAATTTTTTCTATGTTTTCTTTTGACAGGTTGCTGCATGCGTCATTTTTACAATCTTCACAGCAAGGTTCTGGAAGTAATTTCCTTTTAGTAGTATTTAGGGTTCTATGTATCGTAGGTAAGATTTTTGTTTGTATAGGTGTATAAGTTAGATCTTTGAATAGCATTATTCCGTCTCTTGTTAATAAGCATCCTCCTTTATCTTGTATACAAAATTTTAATCCTATAACAAAGTCTGATCCTATATTCAAATCCCTCGTTAATATTCGATTTACTTTATAGACTGGGTTATAAAATTGATTGCAAGTATTTAGGAAACTTATTTGTGCATTCTCTCTGTAATAACGATTGATATTTTGAGAGCCATCCATTTGAGTGGCGAATATAGGTCTTTCAAGTGTTTTTATTAAGTGTTCTGGTACTATTGCTCTATTAATTAAACAGCTAGTACATCCTGGATCTATTAGAGCTAATGTTTCTATTTAGATATTTTGTATTTTAATTTTTACTAAGACTTTAATGGTAGAAAATTCTTTATCTTCATTACATATTAAAGTTGTATTACTATTTTCAAAATTCATAAGTTCTGCCTCTAATTTTTCTAAATGTACTGTGTCCACCGTTTCTTGTGTATCTGTTTCTTCCTTAGTCTTTCCTTTTTCTAGAGTAGTTAGTCTTTGTTCTAAATCATTTAATCGGGTCTCTAGGGTAGATACTCTTAAATTTAAGATTTGATTATGTGTATATTTCTGTCCATTACTCGTTTGTGATTCAACTTTTATTTTTAAAGTATTTTCTATACAATTTATGCATGCTTCTAAATAACATTTTTTACATTTTGCTCTGTTTTCCTTGCTTGGGTACCAGCTACATATACTACATCTATTACTGTCTAAACCCTTATTTCTTTGGAAATCGTGTTCACATTCTTGATTAACATTCATTAAGTTATTTATTGTTAGGTTGTTTAAATCTAAATCGTCTATTTCTTGGCCTAATTCATTAACTAAATTATCTTCTTCCGATTCGGAAGAGTCGGATTTTGAGTTATCTTTATCAGCTATATCAATACTTATTATTGAATAGATACTTTCTGTGTCGGACATATATTCGTCTACATTTAATAATGTTTCTTGGAAGTCTTCTATTAATTGTGAATTTCTTGTTCTGTTATTATTTCTTTTGTGACATACATTAGCTAAATGATCTATGCTACCACATGTATAACATTCCAATTTATTTTTGTAGTTTCTATCATTTCTGTATTTTCTTACGTGTCTATCTCTGTTTAGCCATGGTTTTTTAGCTTTTGACTTTCTTAGAAAGTATTGTTTTCGACTATATGGTTTCTGACTATTTCTTTTCTTATATTTCCTATGTTGTTTTTTATCATAATTCTGGGTTGTTTATATAACTGATTTACAGAAATTCATTTCATTTTTCTTTAATTGTTTCTGTATTTGTATGTTTGTACATTTTTCAGTCAAGATATCCATTATGTGTTGAGTTCTATGTCCTATTGTCCATTTAAAATGTGGGTTTGCTGCTACCCCATCTCTTTTATACCATCTATCTTCTATTTCTCTCCCTAAGGCTCCGGGTAGTTTATTAAAAAGTTTTTTGCCTAAATCTTCATTGAAGGTATTTCCACTAACAGTACAGTAGTAAAAATAATCCTGTAAGAGCTTTTTTATGTATACCCAGTGTGAGATACTGAGTTGTTCTAACTTAATTAAGGCTTCCTTTTGTAAGGCTATTAATCCACTATTTGGATCTTTTCCGGTTAATAACATATGCATTTTATTTGTGAAATTATAAGGGTTTGGTCCCATACTTAGTAGAATCTGGAAATCATGTGGACAGTTTGTTTTAAAACTTTCCCATGTAGCTTTGGTAGATTCTCCTAAAAAGGTTTCTAAATATTTGTACATTGTTTCTGTGTCTGTTTCTGTATAATGTCTTAAGTAATCAGCCGCTACGATTCCTTTCCATAAATCTATTACGGTATCCCACATTTGGGGATCATGTGCTGCTATATTTAGGATTTTACCTTTGCTACCTCCTTCTTGTAATTTAATTGGTTCTTCTATAGGCATTCTTTGGGGAAAATTTACAGTATAAGAGCTTACAAAATAGAAGAAACTATGAGAGAGAGGGAGTACTGAGTAGGATTTACAAATCTGATAAAGCTTCATTCACAAACTTCTCCTCTTTTTAGTTATTGAAACATCATTTCACTTAATTGAAACATCATTCCACTTTGGTATCAGAGCGAGAAGGTTTTGGGAACATTACCTAATAACTCGCAAAAAATAATAATTATAGATTTTGTATGAAACAACATAGATCCTTTCAAGACATAAGGAGTAGCTATTTTTTCTTATATTACGAATATAAAAAGATTCGCGGTATAAAAAGTCGAAAAATTCACTTAGAAGAAAGTTTAGAAAAATTAAAAATAGTCTGTAGACAAAATCAAAGAATTAATAGATCTAGACGAGCCTTTGAACTAGCAAGTACAATACAATGGGAAATACAAGGTTGCGAGAGTGACCTCGAACATAGTGCTAGAATAGTAGAGTGGATCAGAATACGAATTAGAAACCGAGCCTATCAACGAGGATAGTAGATGCCAATAAGATACATTCATTATATTAGAGAAGTACAACGTCAATATTATAGGGAAGTAACTTACAAACGTGAAATTACTAAAATACGAAATGAATTTGTAGAAAGATTAGAAAAACTAGACAATGAAATAAAAAAGTTAGAAGCAGATATTAAAAAGTATAGAAAGACAAAAAATTACGAACTAGTTGCTATAGGAATAAATCGATATAAAAACATTTTAATTAGTGAACGATCTAATTTAATAGAAACTATAGAAGAATTAGACGTAGATTTAACTTGGTCACATAATAGATTAAAATACCAAACGAAACTAAGCAAGACATACCTTAACTTAAATCACTTAGGATAAAACCATAGCTTCGTTAAAACGCTTAGACTACTTAGATCTTAGATTTCAACCAGAAAAGAAATATAGAGCATTAAGAGACAATTCCACTATAAGGTGCAACTTTAACCAAGGAGAACATATTTTACATTCTGAAGATAAACAATATAATACAATAATAGACTTTTTAATAAATTCTAGTGAAAAAACACAAGAAAAAGATAACAGTATAATAAAGACTTTAGAACAAATAGAAGTCACTCAAAATAAACATAAGAAAACCTTAGAAAAAATAGAACAAAATTTGGATTATTTAAAATCACAAGAACTAGAAATAGACAGAAAAATCCAGTATCTAAACCATAAATTCAATTTAGAACAAATACCTACAAAGATAGAAATTGAAAAACTAATAAAGACATTTATAGAAAAACCTAAAGAATTAGAATTAAAAACAACACAATTAATATCTACGCTTGTACAACAGGTCGAGACTATAACCAAGGAAATTAAAGATTTACAAGAAATAGTAAAAAGATTAGAAGAAATCTCTCTTTCATGAGTGAGGAAGACACAAATTATCTAAAGGCACTAGAAAAATCACGAATTCATCATAGTGAACCAGAAGGATTATCTAGATATATACCTTCAAGTGTAACAGATAAAACCTTACTAAAACAAAATAATACTATAATAGAACTATTAATAGATTTGCATAGAAAAATAGATTGCTTAATTAAAAACAAAGAAATAGCTACAACTCCAAAGGAACCAGAATTACCCGAATTACATAAAAAGATAGATATTTTAATAAAAGAAAAGGAAACCCAAGAAAAACAAAACCCTATATCCGAAATAGAAGAACTTGTAAATCAATTAAAGAAAATTGAAATAACCCCTCAAAACGAACGAAAGAAAATACTAAGAAAACCACAAAAATGGACTTTTTATCAAATCGACGCAGAACCATCGAATATAACACCACCGAAAGACAAGGAGAAGATAGACAAAGAGTCAGTTTCTCTGAAAACAGGATAGGAAATAATAATATATTATCTAGAATATGTAGAAGACAATCTAATAGGGAACAAAATCAAGAGCTTAATGAGATAATAGATGTAGATAAAGATTTACAAATTTTTCAACAACATCAGTTAAAATTACTAAACCCTAATATATTATATAACGCAGGATATTTTTCTTCAGATAATCAGTTATATAGACATTATAGAGAAGAACAGATATCAGCCTTAGGAGAAGATTTTAAAATACTAGATTTAGTAAATACTAATTCATTAAAACATATAAAGAATAATAAAATGATTTTAATGCATATGGGATTAATTGTTATAGGAATAAAAGGATTAACGAGAAAAAACTTAGGAGCCAAAGTATTAATAACCATATACGATGATAGATGGTCAGACATTAAAAAATCAATAATAGGATTAACAGAAGTAGATATGACAAATAATGGAGGAATATTTTACATTAGTCCAGATTTCCTAATGAACTTAAAGGAATTTGGAAGAAACATTAAAATAGGGATCCAGACTAAAGGATACGAAGAAATGAATAATGGAAACAATTTATTAATGTGTATAGGTTTTATTGGTAAGTTAACTTTAAGTAGTAATACAAAATTCAAATTAAAAATAAACGATGTAGTTGAGATAATGGGAAACAAAGGAATAAGCCTTATAAAACCAATAAAAATAGACCCAGAAATCTATGCAGGTTTAGAATGGAACCTAAATAAATTTATAAAACCAAAAACGTTTACACCAGACTCTCACTTGCTATATACTACAAGTAAGGTAGAAACCTCAGTTAGATTTACAGACTATAACTATACAACAAAAAGAAATTTAGACGATGATGAGACAGAAAGTAATATAGAAACAGAAAGCGAATTTATGAATATAGAAGTTTTACAAGAAGGATATGAAGTAGATATAGCTATAGAAAAAAGCAGAAAAATTAGCAGATGAATATAGAAACATAACCTTTAAATGTAAGGGATGCCAAAAAGACAACATGAAAATAGAAGAATGTATAGAACATTTCAAAAATTGTCTAAAACGAAGGGATAATTTAGGATATAGAAGTATGAATCTAGTAACGAATCTTTCTTTAACAAGATTGAAGAAGATACAATCTCAATATTAAGTTCTACTATTAGTTACAAAGAGTTAGCTGAACTAGAACCAGCTAGTTCCACAAGTGCTAGCCCTTTTCAACAGACAAACCCTAATGCACAACCAATAGATTATAGTACCGGCAATGTACCTAGAAGACCTGCAATAAGGATAAACCAAGATACAGAAATTAAAGGGGAATACATAAAACCAGCAGGAAAAAGAATGCCTATAGAAGAACCAATTAAATTACAAGAAGGAGGTAGCAAAGGTAAAATCCTAAATATAGCAGCACATGATCCTCAAATGTGGGATACCGTAATAGATTTATGGAAAGGAATCGTAGCGGCTGATTACTTAAGACATTATACAGAAACAGACACAGAAACAATGTACAAATATTTAGAAACCTTTTTAGGAGAATCTGCCAAAGCTACATGGGAAAGTTTTAAAACAAACTGTCCACATGATTTCCAGATTCTACTAAGTATGGGACCAAACCCTTATAATTTCACAAATAAAATGCATATGTTATTAACTGGAAAAGATCCAACTAGTGGATTAATAGCCTTACAAAAGGAAGCCTTAATTAAGTTAGAACAACTCAGTATCTCACACTGGGTATACATAAAAAAGTTCTTACAGGATTATTTTTACTACTGTACTGTTAGTGGAAATACATTCAATGAAGATTTAGGCAAAAAACTTTTTAATAAACTACCCGGAGCCTTAGGGAGAGAAATAGAAGATAGATGGTATAAAAGAGATGGGGTAGCAGCAAACCCTCATTTTAAATGGACAATAGGACATAGAACTCAACACATAATGGATATCTTGACTGAAAAATGTACAAACATACAAATACAGAAACAATTAAAGAAAAATGAAATGAATTTCTATAAATCAGTTATATACACAACCCAGAATTATGATAAAAAACAACATAGGAAATATAAGAAAAGAAATAGTCAGAAACCATATAGTCAAAAACAATACTTTCTAAGAAAGTCAAAAGCTAAAAAACCATGGCTAAACAGAGATAGACACGTAAGAAAATACAGAAATGATAGAAACTACAAAAATAAATTGGAATGTTATACATGTGGTAGCATAGATCATTTAGCTAATGTATGTCACAAAAGAAATAATAATAGAACAAGAAATTCGCAATTAATAGAAGACTTCCAAGAAACATTATTAAATGTAGACGAATATATGTTCGACACAGAAAGTATCTATTCAATAATAAGTATTGATATAGCTGATAAAGATAACTCAAAATCCGACTCTTCCGAATCGGAAGAAGATAATTTAGTTAATGAATTAGGCCAAGAAATAGACGATTTAGATTTAAACAACCTAACAATAAATAACTTAATGAATGTTAATCAAGAATGTGAACATGATTTCCAAAGAAATAAGGGTTTAGACAGTAATAGATGTAGTATATGTAGCTGGTACCCAAGCAAAGAAAACAGAGCAAAATGTAAAAAATGTTATTTAGAATCATGCATAAATTGTATAGAAAATACTTTAAAAATAAAAGTTGAATCACAAACGAGTAATGGACAGAAATATACACATAATCAAATCTTAAACTTAAGAGTATCTACCCTAGAGACCCGATTAAATGATTTAGAACAAAGACTAACTACTCTAGAAAAAGGAAAGACTAAGGAAGAAACAGATACACAAGAAACGGTGGACACAGTACATTTAGAAAAATTAGAGGCAGAACTTATGAATTTTGAAAATAGTAATACAACTTTAATATGTAATGAAGATAAAGAATTTTCTACCATTAAAGTCTTAGTAAAAATTAAAATACAAAATATCGAAATAGAAACATTAGCTCTAATAGATCCAGGATGTACTAGCGGTTTAATTAATAGAGCAATAGTACCAGAACACTTAATAAAAACACTTGAAAGACCTATATTCGCCACTCAAATGGATGGCTCTCAAAATATCAATCGTTATTACATAGAGAATGCACAAATAAGTTTCCTAAATACTTGCAATCAATTTTATAACCCAGTCTATAAAGTAAATCTAATATTAACTAGGGATTTGAATATAGGATCAGACTTTGTTATAGGATTAAAATTTTGTATACAAGATAAAGGAGGATGCTTATTAACAAGAGACAGAATAATGCTATTCAAAGATCTAACTTATACACCTGTACAAACAAAAATCTTACCTACGATAGATAGAACCCTAAATACTACTAAAAGGAAATTACTTCCAGAACCTTGCTGTGAAGATTGTAAAAATGACGCATGCAGCAACCTGTCAAAAGAAAACATAGAAAAAAATAAAAACTATATGTTGCTAAATGCAGAAGGGCAAGAATGCCTCGAGAATATAGAAAAAGAATACACACTAATAAACATAGAAACTCAGTTCTATAATTTTAAGAAAGGAATAGATAAAATAGGAATAATAAATAGTCCAAAAGATTTGGATAACATAATAACTATATTAGATGAAATGAAAATAATAGGGGAAAAACCATTAGCTCATTGGGATGCCAATGAATTAATGTGTAAATTAGAGATAATTAACCCAGAATACACAATAAAGACAGCACCTATAGAAGCCAATAATGAAGACACTAATGAATTTGATATCCAAATAAAAGAACTTTTAAAATTAGGTGTCATAAGAAGATCAACATCTAGACATAGATCCACAGCCTTTATGGTAAGAAATCATAGCGAACAGGTAAGAGGAAAAGCTAGAATGGTAATTAATTACAAAAGACTAAATGATAATACTAGGACAGATGCCTATAAATTACCCGATAAAAATGAACTAATTAATAGAATCCAAAATAAAAGAATTTACAGTAAATTCGACTGCAAATCCGGTTCTTGGCAAGTTAAGATGCATCCAGAAAGCATCGAATGGACTGCCTTCACATCTCCAGGTGGGCATTTTGAATGGTTAGTCATGCCTTTCGGATTAAAGACAGCTCCGCCCATTTTCCAGCGAAAAATGGATAATATTTTCGGAGAATATAAGCATTTCATACTAGTGTATGTAGATGATATTTTAGTATTTAGTCAAACTATGCAAGAGAATTTAGGACATTTACAAATGGTCTTTAGATTATTCATTAAACATGGCATAATAGTAAGCAAGAAGAAGATGGAGTTATGTAAAACTTATATTAATTTTATAGGAATAACCCTTGGTAATGGCAAAGTAAAACTACAACCCCATATAGCGAAAAACGTTTTAGAAATGCCAGACAAATTAGAAACAACAAAAGATTTACAAAAATTTTTAGGATTAGTAAATTATGCAAGAAATTTTATCAAAGATTTAGGAAAAATAGCTGGACCATTATATGCTAAAACTGGTAGTAAAGGACAAAAGAATTTTAATATAGAAGACATTAAATTAGTTCAAAACATTAAAGAAAAATTAAAAATATTCCAGACTTAAAAATTCCTCTAGAATCAGATTACTTAATAATTCAAACAGATGGTAGTGACTTAGGATGGGGGGCTATCTTAAAAGCAAGACCTAATAAATATAGTAGTAAAAATGAAGAACAAATATGCGGGTATCAAAGTGGCGCTTATAAGGAAAAAGGAAATATGAGTGCCACAGATTTAGAAGTACTTGCAATTATCTACGGTTTGAACAGTTTTAAGTTATATATACTAAACAAAGAAGAAGTCTTAGTCAGAACAGACTGTGAAGCAATAGTTAAATTTCATCAAAAAATAAATGATAAAAATAGTAGTAGGAGAAGATGGCTAAATTTCACGGATACTATATCTGTGTACAAAAACATAGTATTTGAGCATATTAAAGGCAAAGAAAATGCACTAGCAGATCAATTAAGTAGACTACAGTTAGGAATAAACAAATAAGTTTAATGTTACTTATTTGCTTTCAGAATGAGACCAACAAGACAACCTCCCACTGACAAAGGAAAGGGAGTGGCCTCGTCTTCAGATGCATACCAACAGACAATGTTAGGTAATTTATATTTCAGACCCTTAGAAGCTATAGAGACATTGGAACGAATTCAATTCGGACCATTTAACTTAGTTGCTTTTCCAGAAAGTAATATGTCATTTAGAATTAGACCAGACTACGTTTTAGATAGAACTCAGAAATGTTTAGTAGACAATTTATGGATTTCCTATAACAAACAAAGCCGGATCCATTTCATGGCTTCTATGAATGCTTTGTGCCCGTATATTTCAGAAAAAAATAAACCTCGTTTTAAATATTACGTAGTAATACATGGCAAAACCAATGGCATTTTTCAAACATGGTTAGAAGTTTTAGACTCCATACAAGGTATTAAAACTCCTCTGTTTAAAGGTTTTAATGATTTTACTGAAGCCACAAACCATGCCAGAGGATACCTAGGACCCAATTACTATATTTCTCCTTCCCTCAGACAAAACCCAGATCAGATTCCCCAGTATAATATACAGAAAGACACTGGGAAAGTAATTTTTTGCGACCATTGCTCTTCCATGATGGAAAATTTCAAATCATTGAATGCTCAAAAGGAGTCCCTGATCATGGAGAATAATAGATTAATTAAACAGATTCAGATACTAGAGACCAGACTCAGACAGCAGCACTCTACAAATAAGACAAATGCTCAGACACAGACAATGCCAGAACAGAGTTCTCCATCTCCTCAAAAAATGGATGAAAAGGGTGTGCATTTCCCTCTAAATGCTAAGAAATCCACTGTACCGGATGTGGGTACAGCTAGTCCGGCTGAAACGGTAGCCGGTAAAGACAAACCAAATCCGTTGATGGCTGTCACTTTGCCAAAAAGTGAAGATGAAAGTTGTTCTTCATAAAAAACTAAACTAACAAGATCAGAAAATAAGCTTAAAAAGACTCTAATAGCCAAGAGAAAAAATCAGACAATAGAGACCATAATTAAACAAACTTTGGACAAATTTTTCAGTAGCCGGACCCAAGACAAATATGTAAATGAACAAACAATAGGACAACCCTGTAATTCAGACAGAGTTGCTCCAAAACAACTCACTAATTCGGACGAAGCCGCCCCAGAGCAAGACAATAATACTTTAAATTTAGATGAAGAAAATGAAGACAACAACAATTTCAATTTCCAAGATGCACAGGATCCGTATGAGGATGATGACTCAGGAATGAGTTTTGATTCAATAACCCTGCACAACTTGGACACTTAACAAACATTATAATGTAGTATATGTCAAGTGGGGATGCCCACTTTATGTCTTGTAAATATCTAGAAATATATGTCAAGTAGGGATGCCCACTTTATGTCTTGTGAGTGCTTCCTTTATCACTACTTTCTGAAAAGAAAGAAAAACTGTTGAAGCACGCGTCCAAATAAGTCTGAAAGAAGACGAATGATGCATGTGACGATGGGGCCCAATGCGCACCCGACTTGCATTATTGCTTCTTGCTTTCTTATCCCTTGTACAAAAGTGTCGGCCCACTTAATGATGGCCACGTAGCATACTTTAGACCACTCCATTATGAAGTTTCTGCCTATAAAAGGCATGTAGTTTTTAGAAACAAGCAGAGTAGAAATTACCCAACTAGAAAACCCAATGTGTAAACTTCTCTTTCTAAACCACCCATCAAAGCCAATCTTCTTTCTGTAAAATCTTTGTATCTAGTAACCTGGTTTGTTTTAAATAAAATCTTCAAAGTTTTCTATCAGCTCTTCAGGGGGTTCCCGAAAGGGAAACCTCTCTCCTAAGTTACTTCATGTAAGTTCTTAACTATGTATTCTTTCCCCACAAAAATATTTCCTTTATGCATGTTTTTATCCATGTTTTAGAAAGTATCTTACATATGTTATGAATCATGTAAATTAAGGGTAAAATTTTTTTGGCTTTGATGGGTGGTTTAGAAAGAGAAGTTTACACATTGGGTTTTCTAGTTGGGTAATTTCTACTCTGCTTGTTTCTAAAAACTACATGCCTTTTATAGGCAGAAACTTCATAAAGGAGTGGTCTAAAGTATGCTACGTGGCCATCATTAAGTGGGCCGACACTTTTGTACAAGGGATAAGAAAGCAAGAAGCAATAATGCAAGTCGGGTGCGCATTGGGCCCCATCGTCACATGCATCATTCGTCTTCTTTCAGACTTATTTGGACGCGTGCTTCAACAGTTTTTCTTTCTTTTCAGAAAGTAGTGATAAAGGAAGCACTCACAAGACATAAAGTGGGCATCCCCACTTGACATATACTATATTATAATGTTTGTTAAGTGTCCAAGTTGTGCAGGGTTATTGAATCAAAACTAATTCCAGAGTCATCATCCTCATACGGATCCTGTGTATCTTGGAAATTGAAATTGCTGTTGTCTTCATTTTCTTCATCTGAATTTAAAGTATTATTGTCTTGCTCTGGGGCGGCTTCGTCCGAATTAATGAGTTGTTCTGGAGCAACTCTGTCTGAATTACAGGGTTGTCCTATTGTTTGTTAATTTACATATTTGTCTTGGGTCTGGCTACTGAAAAATTTGTCCAAAGTTTGTTTAATTATGGTCTCTATTGTCTGATTTTTTCTCTTGGCTATTAGAGTCTTTTTAAGCTTATTTTCTGATCTTGTTAGTTTAGTTTTTGATGAAGAACAACCTTCATCTTCACTTTTTGGCAAAGTGACAGCCATCAACGGATTTGGTTTGTCTTTACCGGCTACCGTTTGAGCCGGACTAGCTGTACCCACATCCGGTACAGTGGATTTCTTAGCATTTAGAGGGAAATGCACACCCTTTTCATCCATTTTTTGAGGAGATGGAGAACTCTGTTCTGGCATTGTCTGTGTCTGAGCATTTATCTTATTTGTACAGTGCTGCTGTCTAAGTCTGGTCTCTAGTATCTGAATCTGTTTAATTAATCTATTATTCTCCATGATCAGGGACTCCTTTTGAGCATTCAATGATTTGAAATTTTCCGTCATGGAAGAGCAATGGTCGCAAAAAATTACTTTCCCAGTGTCTTTCTGTATATTATACTGGGAATCTGATCTGGGTTTTGTCTGAGGGAAGGAGAAATATAGTAATTGGGTCCTAGGTATCCTCTGGCATGGTTTGTGGCTTCAGTAAAATCATTAAAACCTTTAAACAGAGGAGTTTTAATACCTTGTATGGAGTCTAAAACTTCTAACCATGTTTGAAAAATGCCATTGGTTTTGCCATGTATTACTACGTAATATTTAAAACGAGGTTTATTTTTTTCTGAAATATACGGGCACAAAGCATTCATAGAAGCCATGAAATGGTTCCAGCTTTGTTTGTTATAGGAAATCCATAAATTATCTACTAAACATTTCTGGGTTCTATCTAAAACGTAGTCTGGTCTAATTCTAAATGACATATTACTTTCTGGAAAAGCAACTAAGTTAAATGGTCCGAATTGAATTCGTTCCAATGTCTCTATAGCTTCTAAGGGTCTGAAATGTAAATTACCTAACATTGTCTGTTGGTATGCATCTGAAGACGAGGCCACTCCCTTTCCTTTGTCAGCGGGAGGTTGTCTTGTTGGTCTCATTCTGAAAGCAAATAAGTAACATTAAACTTATTTGTTTATTCCTAACTGTAGTCTACTTAATTGATCTGCTAGTGCATTTTCTTTGCCTTTAATATGCTCAAATACTATGTTTTTGTACACAGATATAGTATCCGTGAAATTTAACCATCTTCTCCTACTACTATTTTTATCATTTATTTTTTGATGAAATTTAACTATTGCTTCACAGTCTGTTCTGACTAAGACGTCTTCTTTGTTTAGTATATATAACTTAAAACTGTTCAAACCGTAGATAATTGCAAGTACTTCTAAATCTATGGCACTCATATTTCCTTTTTCCTTATAAGCGCCGCTTTGATACCCGCATATTTGTTCTTCATTTTTACTACTATATTTATTAGGTCTTGCTTTTAAGATAGCCCCCCATCCTAAGTCACTACCATCTGTTTGAATTATTAAGTAATCTGATTCTAGAGGAATTTTTAAATCTGGAATATTTTTAATTTTTTCTTTAATGTTTTGAACGAATTTAATGTCTTCTATATTAAAATTCTTTTGTCCTTTACTACCAGTTTTAGCATATAATGGTCCAGCTATTTTTCCTAAATCTTTGATAAAATTTCTTGCATAATTTACTAATCCTAAAAATTTTTGTAAATCTTTTGTTGTTTCTAATTTGTCTGGCATTTCTAAAACTTTTTTCGCTATATGGGGTTGTAGTTTTACTTTGCCATTACCAAGGGTTATTCCTAAAAAATTAATATAAGTTTTCCATAACTCCATCTTCTTCTTGCTTACTATTATGCCATGTTTAATGAATAATCTAAAGACCATTTGTAAATGTTCTAAATGCTCTTGCATAGTTTGACTAAATACTAAAATATCATCTACATACACTAGTATGAAATGCTTATATTCTCCGAAAATATTATCCATTTTTCACTGGAAAATGGGCGGAGCTGTCTTTAATCCGAAAGGTATTACTAACCATTCAAAATGCCCTCCTGGACATGTGAAGGCAGTCCATTCGATGCTTTCTGGATGCATCTTAACTTGCCAATAACCGGATTTGCAGTCGAATTTACTGTAAATTCTTTTATTTTGGATTCTATTAATTAGTTCATTTTTATCGGGTAATTTATAGGCATCTGTCCTAGTATTATCATTTAGTCTTTTGTAATTAATTACCATTCTAGCTTTTCCTCTTACCTGTTCGCTATGATTTCTTACCATAAAGGCTGCGGACCTATGTCTAGATGTTGATCTTCTTATGACACCTAATTTTAAAAGTTCATTTATTTGGATATCAAATTCATTAGTGTCTTCATTATTGGCTTCTATAGGTGCTGTCTTTATTGTATATTCTGGGTTAATTATCTCTAATTTACACATTAATTCATTGGCATCCCAATGAGCTAATGGTTTTTCCCCTATTATTTCCATTTCATCTAATATAGTTATTATGTTATCCAAATCTTTTGGACTATTTATTATTCCTATTTTATCTATTCCTTTCTTAAAATTATAGAACTGAGTTTCTATGCTTATTAGTGTGTATTCTTTTTCTATATTCTCGAGGCATTCTTGCCCTTCTGCATTTAGCAACATATAGTTTTTAATTTTTTCCATGTTTTCTTTTGATAGGTTGCTGCATGCGTCATTTTTACAATCTTCACAGCAAGGTTCTAGAAGTAATATCCTTTTAGTAGTATTTAGGGTTCTATGTATCGTAGGTAAGATTTTTGTTTGTACAGGAGTATAAGTTAGATCTTTGAATAGCATTATTCCGTCTCTTGTTAATAAGCATCCTCCTTTATCTTGTATACAAAATTTTAATCCTATAACAAAGTCTGATCCTATATTCAAATACCTAGTTAATATTCGATTTACTTTATAGACTGGGTTATAAAATTGATTGCAAGTATTTAGGAAACTTATTTGTGCATTCTCTATGTAATAACGATTGATATTTTGAGAGCCATCCATTTGAGTGGCGAATATAGGTCTTTCAAGTGTTTTTATTAAGTGTTCTGGTACTATTGCTCTATTAATTAAACAGCTAGTACATCCTGGATCTATTAGAGCTAATGTTTCTATTTAGATATTTTGTATTTTAATTTTTACTAAGACTTTAATGGTAGAAAATTCTTTATCTTCATTACATATTAAAGTTGTATTATTATTTTCAAAATTCATAAGTTCTGCCTCTAATATTTCTAAATGTACTGTGTCCACCGTTTCTTGTGTATCTGTTTCTTCCTTAGTCTTTCCTTTTTCTAGAGTAGTTAGTCTTTGTTCTAAATCATTTAATCGGGTCTCTAGGGTAGATACTCTTAAGTTTAAGATTTGATTATGTGTATATTTCTGTCCATTACTGGTTTGTGATTCAACTTTTATTTTTAAAGTATTTTCTATACAATTTATGCATGCTTCTAAATAACATTTTTTACATTTTGCTCTGTTTTCTTTGCTTGGGTACCAGCTACATATACTACATCTATTACTGTCTAAACCCTTATTTCTTTGGAAATCATGTTCACATTCTTGATTAACATTCATTAAGTTATTTATTGTTAGGTTGTTTAAATCTAAATCGTCTATTTCTTGGCCTAATTCATTAACTAAATTATCTTCTTCCGATTCGGAAGAGTCGGATTTTGAGTTATCTTTATCAGCTATATCAATACTTATTATTGAATAGATACTTTCTGTGTCGGGCATATATTCGTCTACATTTAATAATGTTTCTTGGAAGTCTTCTATTAATTGCGAATTTCTTATTCTATTATTATTTCTTTTGGGACATACATTAGCTAAATGATCTATGCTACCACATGTATAACATTCCAATTTATTTTTGTAGTTTCTATCATTTCTGTATTTTCTTACGTGTCTATCTCTGTTTAGCCATGGTTTTTTAGCTTTTGACTTTCTTAGAAAGTATTGTTTTTGACTATATGGTTTCTGACTATTTCTTTTCTTATATTTCCTATGTTGTTTTTGATCATAATTCTGGGTTGTGTATATAACTGATTTACAGAAATTCATTTCATTTTTCTTTAATTGTTTCTGTATTTGTATGTTTGTATATTTTTCAGTCAAGATATCCATTATGTGTTGAGTTCTATGTCCTATTGTCCATTTAAAATGTGGGTTTGCTGCTACCCCATCTCTTTTATACCATGTATCTTCTATTTCTCTCCCTAAGGCTCCGGGTAGTTTATTAAAAAGTTTTTTGCCTAAATCTTCATTGAAGGTATTTCCAGTAACAGTACAGTAGTAAAAATAATCCTGTAAGAACTTTTTTATGTATACCCAGTATGAGATACTGAGTTGTTCTAACTTAATTAAGGCTTCCTTTTGTAAGACTATTAATCCACTATTTGGATCTTTTTCGGTTAATAACATATGCATTTTATTTGTGAAATTATAAGGGTTTGGTCCCATACTTAGTAGAATCTGGAAATCATGTGGACAGTTTGTTTTAAAACTTTCCCATGTAGCTTTGGCAGATTCTCCTAAAAAGGTTTCTAAATATTTGTACATTGTTTCTGTGTCTGTTTCTGTATAATGTCTTAAGTAATCAGCCGCTACGATTCCTTTCCATAAATCTATTACGGTATCCCACATTTGGGGATCATGTGCTGCTATATTTAGGATTTTACCTTTGCTACCTCCTTCTTGTAATTTAATTGGTTCTTCTATAGGCATTCTTTTTCCTGCTGGTTTTATGTATTCCCCTTTAATTTCTGTATCTTGGTTTACCCTTATTGCAGGTCTTCTAGGTACATTGCCGGTACTATAATCTATTGGTTGTGCATTAGGGTTTGTCTGTTGAAAAGGGCTAGCACTTGAGGAGCTAGCTGGTTCTAGTTCAGCTAACTCTTTGTAACTAATAGTAGAACTTAATATTGAGATTGTATCTTCTTCAATCTTGTTAAAGAAAGATTCATTACTAGATTCATTACTTCTATATCCTAAATTATCCCTTCGTTTTAGACAATTTTTGAAATGTTCTATACATTCTTCTATTTTCATGTTGTCTTTTTGGCATCCCTTACATTTAAAGGTTATGTTTCTATATTCATCTGCTAATTTTTCTGCTTTTTCTATAGCTATATCTACTTCATATCCTTCTTGTAAAACTTCTATGTTCATAAATTCGCTTTCTGTTTCTATATTACTTTCTGTCTCATTATCGTCTAAATTTCTTTTTGTTGTATAGTTATAGTCTGTAAATCTAACTGAGGTTTCTCCCTTACTTGTAGTATATAGCAAGTGAGAGTCTGGTGTAAACGTTTTTGGTTTTGTAAATTTATTTAGGTTCCATTCTAAACCTGCATAGTTTTCTGGGTCTATTTTTATTGGTTTTATAAGGCTTTTTCCTTTGTTTCCCATTATCTCAACTACATCGTTTATTTTTAATTTGAATTTTGTATTACTACTTAAAGTTAACTTACCAATAAAACCTATACACATTAATAAATTGTTTCCATTATTCATTTCTTCGTATCCTTTAGTCTGGATCCCTATTTTAATGTTTCTTCCAAATTCCTTTAAGTTCATTAGGAAATCTGGACTAATGTAAAATATTCCTCCATTATTTGTCATATCTACTTCTGTTAATCCTATTATTGATTTTTTAATGTCTGACCATCTATCATCGTATATGGTTATTAATACTTTGGCTCCTAAGTTTTTTCTCGTTAATCCTTTTATTCCTATAACAATTAATCCCATATGCATTAAAATCATTTTATTATTCTTTATATGTTTTAATGAATTAGTATTTACTAAATCTAGTATTTTAAAATCTTCTGCTAAGGCTGATATCTGTTCTTCTCTATAATGTCTATATAACTGATTATCTGAAGAAAAATATCCTGCGTTATATAATATCTTAGGGTTTAGTAATTTTAACTGATGTTGTTGAAAAATTTGTAAATCTTTATCTACATCTATTATCTCATTAAGCTCTTGATTTTGTTCCCTATTAGATTGTCTTCTACATATTCTAGATAATATATTATTATTTCCTATTCTGTTTTCTGAGAAACTGACTCTTTGTCTATCTTCTCCTTGTCTTTCGGTGGTGTTATCTTCGATGGTTCTGCGTCGATTTGATAAAAAGTTCATTTTTGTGGTTTTCTTAATATTTTCTTACGTTCGTTTTGAGGGGTTATTTCAATTTTCTTTAATTGATTTACAAGTTCTTCTATTTCGGATATAGGGTTTTGTTTTTCTTGGGTTTCCTTTTCTTTTATTAAAATATCTATCTTTTTATGTAATTCGGGTAATTCTGGTTCCTTTGGAGTTGTAGCTATTTCTTTATTTTTAATTAAGCAATCTATTTTTCTATGCAAATCTATTAATAGTTCTATTATAGTATTATTTTGTTTTAGTAAGGTTTTATCTGTTACACTTGAAGGTATATATCTAGATAATCCTTCTGGTTCACTATGATGAATTCGTGATTTTTCTAGTGCCTTTAGATAATTTGTGTCTTCCTCACTCATGAAAGAGAGTTTTCTTCTAATCTTTTTACTATTTCTTGTAAATCTTTAATTTCCTTGGTTATAGTCTCGACCTGTTGTACAAGCGTAGATATTAATTGTGTTGTTTTTAATTCTAATTCTTTAGGTTTTTCTATAAATGTCTTTATTAGTTTTTCAATTTCTATTTTTGTAGGTATTTGTTCTAAATTGAATTTATGGTTTAGATACTGGATTTTTCTGTCTATTTCTAGTTCTTGTGATTTTAAATAATCCAAATTTTGTTCTATTTTTTCTAAGGTTTTCTTATGTTTATTTTGAGTGGATCAGAATACGAATTAGAAACCGAGCCTATCAACTAGGATAGTAGATGCCAATAAGATACATTCATTATATTAGAGAAGTACAACGTCAATATTATAGGGAAGTAACTTACAAACGTGAAATTACTAAAATACGAAATCAATTTGTAGAAAGATTAGAAAAACTAGACAAAGAAATAAAAAAGTTAGAAGCAGATAATAAAAAGTATAGAAAGACAGAAAATTACGAACTAGTTGCTATAGGAATAAATCGATATAAAAACATTTTAATTAGTGAACGATCTAATTTAATAGAAACTATAGAAGAATTAGACGTAGATTTAACTTGGTCACATAATAGATTAAAATACCAAACGAAACTAAGCAAGACATACCTTAACTTAAATCACTTAGGATAAAACCATAGCTTCGTTAAAACGCTTAGACTACTTAGATCTTAGATTTCAACCAGAAAAGAAATATAGAGCATTAAGAGACAATTCCACTATAAGGTGCAACTTTAACCAAGGAGAACATATTTTACATTCCGAAGATAAACAATATAATACAATAATAGACTTTTTAATAAATTCTAGTGAAAAAACACAAGAAAAAGATAACAGTATAATAAAGACTTTAGAACAAATAGAAGTCACTCAAAATAAACATAAGAAAACCTTAGAAAAAATAGAACAAAATTTGGATTATTTAAAATCACAAGAACTAGAAATAGACAGAAAAATCCAGTATCTAAACCATAAATTCAATTTAGAACAAATACCTACAAAAATAGAAATCGAAAAACTAATAAAGACATTTATAGAAAAACCTAAAGAATTAGAATTAAAAACAACACAATTAATATCTACGCTTGTACAACAGGTCGAGACTATAACCAAGGAAATTAAAGATTTATAATAAATAGTAAAAAGATTAGAAGAAATCTCTCTTTCATGAGTGAGGAAGACACAAATTATCTAAAGGCACTAGAAAAATCACGAATTCATCATAGTGAACTAGAAGGATTATCTAGATATATACCTTCAAGTGTAACAGATAAAACCTTACTAAAACAAAATAATACTATAATAGAACTATTAATAGATTTGCATAGAAAAATAGATTGCTTAATTAAAAACAAAAAAAAAAAAAATTTTACCCTTAGTATATGGTTTGCTTCCTAATTTCTTGATAACAACGATGGATTAACCTGTAAACTCCTAGGAATTCTGGCCTTGATAGTTCGCCAAGTCTGTAGAATAGACATAGGACGAGTGTTAGTTGCCAGATAAAACATTCCGGGGTGTGGTTAAAGAAGTATGGTATTAATAACATAGATTAGGAAGAAGAGATGAACAGGGTAAGTTAAAAAAAAACAGTAAAAATATGGGGAAAATTTACAGTATAAGAGCTTACAAAATAGAAGAAACTATGAGAGAGAGGGAGTACTGAGTAGGATTTACAAATCTTATAAAGCGTCATTCACAAACTTCTCCTCTTTTTAGTTATTGAAACATCATTTCACTTAATTGAAACATCATTCCACTTTGGTAGACAATCATTGCTGGACTTTGAGAAGCTATCAATCCAATTCCAATTATAATTTTTTTTTGACTATGTTTTATCTTTTCAACATGTAGCTTGTATATGTTGCTTGTGTAGTCTAACCACTGGTGATTTGACCAATGGTAGGTAGGATATTTCACAATCATCAGCAGCAACAAAGTAGTAAGCAGATGATGGTGGTATTTTTTCTTTAAGATAAAATTAGTATAGTACCCGATCGATGCGCGGATTGCATGTTAGAGTACGAGCCCTACTAATTACCCATTTGTGGAAAAAAGCAAGCAAACTTGTTTCGCAAAAGTAAATACTAAACACAGTGTTTTTACGTGAAAAACACCCGGCTCAAGAAAGGTGTAAAAAACCACGACCTGTACCTCTACAGGATTTAACCCCAACTTCACTATAATACTTGAGCCTCAACAATCAACAAAATTACAAGACTTCTTGTAAACTAGGAATTTAAACTTCTAACTCCTATCACTACAAAAACACAAATCTTCTCAAGATAAGTGTTCCCAAGTCTTCGAGTTCCCCAACTTGAAGACACAATTCCTAACTCAGTTTATAGATCACTGATACTAGAACAATGACTCATTACAACTCAAAGAACCTACCTACTACACACAGTCTACAACTTGCTAAGTAAGAGACCAGGTTCTTCTTCAAGTATGTGAACTGATATGCTAATTGTTGATTTTTTTTTCAGTGCTTGAGTGAGTTACTTGAATGTAGCTTGTCGTATATATGCACATCTTATGATGTAGTCCTTTTGATCTGTTCTTATGTCTTCTGTAGGACTCTATCAAGTAACTTCACTTCTTGTTGTAGCTGTCTCTCCCTTCTAGATTAAGTAGGACTTTTTTGCTTTTTTGTTTTAGCCTTATGGCTAGACTCCTTGATAAACCCATCTTCATGTTTCTCTTCATCTTGACTAGGACTCTTGTGCAGGATTTCTTGTTCCACTCAACTTCTCTTGTTGTTGTTGTGATCAGTAGCTTGTCTGTATTTCATCTTTGTTCACTTGAATGGACCAGCTTTCACAACATATTTTATTCATATGTCTATCATCAAAACTCCTCATTTCTTGACAAATTCCCCTTTTTAATGATGACAAACATAGTAGCATAGCATCACAAAAAAATTGACATCGGACAGAAGCAGAATGAAACACAGGTTAGTCCAATTTGAGTTATAAGCATTGCATAGACTTATTCTTTCCCATTTTGACATCATCGAAAAGATGACTCAAGTGAAAACGTTTAATAATTCATGGCCATTGAGGCTATCACTAAGATAATCAAAACTTAGAATAAGAGAATCATGAAAGCAGTATGAGAAAATAGGAGCAGAAAATAATATAACAACTAAGTCCATTTAATTTAGTAGCAAACATGACTGCATATACCAAAAGCATTCTAAGAGAGAACAAGTTATCAAAGGAAGGAACAAAAAGAGATAGTTCTAGAAGATCATCAAAAAAACTAAGTAGAAGTGCCAGGAAGATGAAGAAAAGGGAAGAAGAGGGGAGAAGAGAGATGAGTGTCCTAATAACATCAGCATTCTCAGATCTCTCCTTTTCCAACAATGAAGTAAGGGAAACAATCTGAGCTTAAAGAATCCCCTTTTCTTCTTCATGAGTAGCCTGTGCAGTCTCCAAGGCTTCCTGAGCAACTTCCACCTCAGCTTGTTTTTCATCCAGTGCATTTCTCAACCTTTGCATAGGATTATCAGCACTCCTCATGGAAGAAAGTAGCATTATGTGGTTCACAGACCCTAGGATATCCTTGGTAGTCTGTGAAGACCACACTTGAATAGAAACACTAAAATCCTCAAATATAGGGGTGAGCCAGAGAAACCTTTTGGGGATCGGGAAGATACAACCAAGTTTGTTCAGTGCGAAGTGATAAGGGAAGGCATGTCCATTAGATTCCTTGAGGAGAATCCTTTGCATATGCTTCAGTATGAGTCTAGGCAAATCAACTCTTACTTCAGTGCCCGGTAGTTCCATGAGAGCAAGATCAAGAAAACTAGCCACAATTCTCCTTTCCTTACTAGGAAGAATCATCTTATGTACTACATCAAAGTACAGTTGGTGAAGTGGAGACATCTCCCTCTTAAACACTCTTCTGTAATTGACCAGGTGAGGATTTCCAGAGAACTTTCTACATATGTCAATGGCTGAGGCAAGATTATCAAGAGGTGGTCAATAGCCCTTTACATAGTGACCCCACCCCCCAAAAGAAATATGCACAATCTTAGCAATATCAACAATATAAAGATTCAGTGTTACCTTCCTCACAGTGGTAGAGAACATCTCACCAATGCCCACCCCATTCGTATAGAACTCATACACTTCAGGTTTAGCAAATCTTCTCTGTAGATCTCCCTAAAGTAATAAATATGACCATTCTTGAAATTCTAATTTTTCCAGTAAGGTTTGCATGTCGTCCCCCCCAAAACCACTAAAAACCCCCTTCAAGCTAATTTGTGCTTTTAAAAGTGAAGAATGTGTGCCTCAGGAGTATCTTGATGAGAAGATGGGTGAGGAACTTCAAACTTAGGATCTAACTCATCAGAGGCATCTAGATAAAACTCAGAGTCAGATGAGTCAGAAGGAACAAGTTTGGTGACCTATTTCTTAGACCAAGTAGACGACTTTGGAGAGTGAACTCTGGAAAATTTTGAACCTTTAACTGTGAAAGGAGATTTTGAAGAGGTAGAGGCTTTTGGTGTTGTTTTAGGAGAGGGTTTTCTAACCACAGAGGGTTTTGGAACTTTTGCCATGATAGTCTTAGTCTTCCTTACTGATTGAAGAAGAAGATCAGGGAAGGATGCACTAGGAGGAGTGGGATCAGATATAGGAACCCCGTTTCCTTTTGTTGGCTTTAAGTGCTTCAGCCAAGAGAGCATCTTCACGTTGTTTATTTCCTCGAGTATGAGGATTTCGAGGATTTGAGACCATTGGAGAGGGTTTCATAGAAATAGTACTTTTAACATTAACTGAGATCTCGACCTTCTTGGAATCAAGTCTGCAATAGGAAGGTCCTCTCTATCAATATGAAGATCATCATCAACAACTTAGAGCGGGATAGGAGGAGGAAGAAGAGGTTATCAGAAGAATGAAGAGGGTGAAGGAATTTAGGCAAAAGGGTTTGGGAAGTTTCTAAAAGCTGCAAAATTTATGAGTTTCTGGGAGATTTGAAAAGGGATTAAGAGAGGTAAAGTGATGTTTGGATAAAGAGTAAAAGTGCGGTGAAGGGATTTTTGACTAAATCAGTGGAGGAAGTTGATGATGAGGAGGAAGATGGTAAGGTTGATGCCATTTGAATCAGACAAATGGTCTTGATTATGAGGAGGTATAGGTGAAAATTGATTTAGAATCAAGAAGAAATAAAATGTATTTAAAAGGGAAAAAAGAGGAAGTTGAAAGGCAGCGGGACTATACCTTGGCAGTGGCGTAATGATTAGAGTCTCTGAATAATGGGAAAGCTATAAGCAGCTTTTTGAAAGAAAATAGTAATCTTGATTTTTTGCGGTTTAAAGGCAAACAAAAGGAACCAGGTAGACAACTTGTTTCTCTTTATGCTATTGAAGGTAAGTGTAATCATACATGAAAAATAGACCAAATTGCTTCTGTGATCCAGTACCTCTGCAAAATCAAACACAACCACGAGTCATCATATTCTAAAATCTTGGAATTAGGATACACAACTTAATGTGTGAGATTGAATTAATCAACAATCACATGTAGAGCAACTTATCCTAATCAAGCATTGAGGGAGACTTATGCAATTTTAATCATCCCCAAGGCTAACCTAATTTTTTCAAATTGTTCTCTACTTAAGGCCTTAGTGAAAATATCAGCAATCTGCTCTTCAGTAGAATAGAACATAATTTATATCAATCCTTTTTCAACATTGTCTCTTAGGAAGTGATGTCGAATATCAATATGTTTAGTTCATTTATGTTGAACAAGATTTTTAGCAATTTTTATGGCACTTGTGTTATCACAAAGAATGGGAACATAACCTACATCTACCCCAAAGTGCAGATGTTATTGTTTGATCCACAACAACTATGCATAACATGAACCAGCTGCAACATATTCAACCTCATCTGTAGACAAGGCTACTGAATTTTGCTTCTTTGTGGACCAGGTAATTAAACATGATCCCAGGAAGTGTGCCATACCTGTAGTGCTTTTCCTGTCCACCAAATATCCTGCATAGTCAGCATCAAAATATCCTACCAAATTAAAGTTAATACCTTTTGGATACCACAAGCCAAGATCACTTGATCCCTTTAAGTATCTGAAGATTCTTTTTACTGATTTTAGATGTGATTCTTTGGGATTTGCTTGAAACCTAGCACATAGCCCTACATAAAACACAATGTCAGGCCTATTTTCTATGAGATACAATAGTGACCGTATCATACATCTATACATCTTTTGCTCCACATTAGGACCTATTTCATCTAGATCAAGCTTTATGATAGTGGCAATAAGAGTTCTGATCTCTTTAGCTTCTTCCATGGAGAATTTTTTGAGAAACTCTTTGACATCTGTTGGTATATCATTGTCCCTGAAGCTGACTGTTTTATTTGTAGTCCAAAGAAGTAATTCAACTATCCTATCATACTCATCTCAAATTCACAACTCATAAGTTTGGCAAGCTCATGAGTCATATTCATATTAGTTGATCCAAAGATGATGTTATCCACATATACTTGCACAACTAACAAATCCTTTCCATTAGTTTTTAAGAAAAGGGTATTGTTAATTTTACCTCTGGAATGGCCATTCTCCAGTAGAAACTTTGATAATCTCTCATACCAAGCTATAAGTGCTTGTTTCAGTCTATACAAGGCTTTATCCAGTTTATATACATGATCAGGAAACTCCTTACTTTTAAATCCTGGAGGTTGCTTGACATGTACTTCCTATTTGAGAATGTCATTCAAAAATTCACTCTCCACATCCATCTGGTAGAGTATAAACTCCTTGTAAGCATCAAAGGCAATAAGTAATCTTATAGCTTCAAGTCTTGCTACATGTGCAAAAGTCTCATCATAGTCAATTGCTTCTTCTTGGTTGTATCCTTGGACCACCAACCTTGCCTTATTTCTTGTGACTATTCCATGCTCATTAACTTTATTCCTGTATGCCCACTTTGTTCCAATTACTGATTTGTCTTCTGGAAGAGAAACTAAGTGTCATACTTTGATTCTTTCAAACTGATTCAGCTCTTCCTGCATGGCTATGATCCAATCAGCATCAAGCAATACTTCAGTTATCTTCTTTGGTTCTATTTCTGACAAAAATGCCTTGAAGGCACACATACTTCTCAGTCCATATCTTATGGTGATCCCAGAGGTGAGCTTAGTAAGAACATTCTCTACGGGATATGATCCTTGATACTTGTATCCCTTAGGAATCAACCCTAGTGAGTTACTAGGATCAATAATTACATTTTGATCTGGGGTAGTTGGTGGCTCAGTTCCCCCTGTCACTATGCCTTCAGCTTCAGTTCCCCCTGTTGAGGTGCCTCCAAGTTTGGTAGCTCTAGTCAATGAATCGGGTTGTGTAACCTGTTTCTCAACATCGTTTCCTTCCTGCTGGTTAGTCTTAACATAGGATTCATCAAAGATCACATACATGCTTTCTTTATCATAGTTAGTTCTGTTGTTTAAAACCCTATAAGCTTTACTATAGAGTGAATAACCTAAGAAGATTCCCTCATCACTTTTAGCATCAAATTTTCCCAAATTATCCTTTTCATTATTATGTATGAAACATTTACATCCAAAAGTTCTAAAGTGAGAGATGTTAGGATTTCTTTCTTTTGTAATTCATAGGGAGTCTTCTCTAACAAAGGTCTGATCATGCATGTATTTATGATATATGTTACAGTACTTATTGCCTCAGCCTAGAGGTTTTTAGCAATATTTGCTACAAGCATCATTGTTCTGGCCATATCCTCCAAGGTTCTATTTTTCCTTTCCACCACTCCATTTTGTTGAGGTGTTCTAGGAACTGGGAAGTTATGATCTGTACTATTTGTTGAACAAAAATCTAAGAATTTTACATTCTCAAATTCTGTACCATGGTCAGATCTTATGGAGACTAAAGAAGTACCTAGTTTTTTTTTCAATTTTCGTAATGAAAACTTTAAATACATCAAAGTCATGTTCTTTAGAGGTTAGAAACAAGGTCCAAGTGAACCTGGAATAATCATCAACAATTACAAAAACATACCTCTTTCCACCTCTGCTTTGTAGTGTCATGGGTCCACACAAGTCCACAAGAACCAGGTCAAGGCACTTAGATGTGAAAACACGGCACTTAGATGTGAAAACACGGTTCTTAGACTTAAAACAAGACCTTACCTACTTCCCCCTTACACAAGCACTACATAACTTTTGGTAACACCCCGCATTTTTCGGGCTAGAAATCAAAGCGTCGTTCCAACGCGTATAAATCCGAACTAGATAATTCCTTGTTAATATATGTGTGGTGATAAATATTAAAGTGTGTGAATATCTTTGTATATGAATTGAGGTCACAAAAATTCTCTAACTCAAAGACGAGTTGAAAACAATTCCATCGATTTAGTTTTAGTGGACACTTCCACTTGGGTCAATTTTCATTGCGTATAACTTATTTTATATAGCAAAATAGGTGACATACTTCATATCAAATGAAAGTTCTTCGAATTAGCTTTCCAACGATACCAATTTTGCCTAAATCCGTCAATCGAGCGAAAAGTTATCGCCATTTTTGTGAGAGGCAGTAGTGTATTTTTCTGTAGTCAGGTCCACATTTTCCCGGGGCATTTGGGTCAATTCCACCCCTATTAATTCATCCTAAACACTGAATTTTAACCCCAAAACATGACATTACGCATATTTCTCTTAATTTTCTTCAAAAACACTCCCTAGGGTTTCAAACAAGATTCCCAAATAACTCAAGATTCAACCATGGATTTTAGAAGATAATTAGAGATTTGGAATCTCCAATCCGTAAGCTTCAGGAATCATCCATTATTTTCTAAAATGGAGGTACATGGTGTTTATCCTAAAAACTACATGGGCTTAAAACCGTTAGAGCATGATTTTAAGGTTTTGATGCATGTATTTTATGGGGGTTTTGAAAACTATATTATTGATTATGTAATTTGAAAGTTTCAATGTTGTTATTGTTTTTCCCTTGTGGTCCTATCCCCTGAATTGATTTACATGTATATACACACACACACACATATATATATATATATGGAATTCAAGATTTAAGATTGTTTGAGAGCATAAATTATGAACTCCCTCTCGTGTACCAAATTAAGGATTATGATTTTGTGATTTGAAGGATGTTTTTGCAATATTATTGCATTTGATCATGATTTGAAATTGTGAGAGGGTGGTTCTTGATATATATATATGTGCGTGTTCTTGTGTTTAAAAGAAAGAATTGCATGTGAATTGAGAACTTTGGCATGACCACCTTGTACTGTACTATTGAAATGCTTGACAAAGATGAGTTCCTTGCATGTGTTTTACATGAGGTTTGAAAAAGAGTTTATTGAATTGAATTATTGAAATGGTGGTCCCAAAACTTGTGTTTTGGAAACAGAGATTTATGACAGACTAATCATGGCTAAGAGATGTGACTTGCAAGTCAATGGTATGATGATACCATATGTATTTATGCCATAACAGATTATGTTTTCAGAGTATATTTTCAGAGCATGTTTTCAGAGACTGTATATTTTGATAGAGTTTTAAAAAGGGGCTTAAGGAGGGTTAGGTGCTTACCCAAAGAAGGTGCAAGTTCAAGCAACTCTTGGCCTGAAATCGTATTTGTCGATACGGGTAGATTATTATTGTACACTGGCGACGACCTTGTGGCGTAGTAGAGTTAGAGACTCCGACCCTTACGGTACACTTGGGTTGGGGGCTTCGCTGTAGAGTTAATGGCAGTTTCCATATAGCCCATGGAGTTTTTCAGAGCTGTAGGGTATACCACCTAATGCAAATGTAATACAGATTTCTGAGAGTCATAATGATTTTTAGTGAGTCTTTTAAAATGCCCATGTGATTTCTTACTGTATGACATGTTTATGAACTGTTTTAAAATACTCTCATATATGTTTATTAAAAATGATAATTTTGGATTTGCTCTATGTACCAGTACATCTGTATTGACCCCCCTCCTTCCAGGTTCTGAGGTTTAGTCTAGGGGTTCAGATAAGCAGTAGATATTTATGACATGAGATCAAATTGTGTAGTGGTGATCCTTCTGTATTTTAGAAGGCCTATCTTTTTAGATCATGACACTTATTTCAGTTTTGGTCTACTGGGGGCCTAGTCCCAGCTTTAGACCATCGTCAATTTTTCATGTAGTAGAGATTTCACAGACTGAGTCAGATGATATTTTGATATTGTTGGAGTTTTCCTTTATTGTTAAATTAATTTCAAAGTATGACCATGTTTCCGTATTCGATGTATAATTTCACATTTTTTTCTATATGAATGTTGTGCAAGATAACCAGATAGAGAAGCACATTCCGGGCCTATGTTCGTCACGACCAGGCCCTAGTTTGGGTTGTGACAAACTTAGCATTAAATCACGGTTCATGGTCCTAGGGTGTCTACAAAATTGCGTCAGATGGAGTCTTATTTATGGGTGTGTAGTGCGCCATACTTATAGGCAAGAGGCTATTAGGCGTTTACGAATGTCTCTCTTTCTTCATATTCTAGTTCGTGCAATAGAGTTTGAATGATCCTCTTTCATACTCTAATTTATACTATGGTGTTGCCTATACGAAAGTAAAAGTCATCCCAAATTCTTTACTTACTCTGATGTTCTCAGATATGTCCCATTATTGGGGTGATTCAAGTGCAAAAAGTTTAGAATCTCCATGATATAGTCCTTTTCGATTGAGTCATAAAAGAACTTTTTAAAAAAAAATGTGCAAGGACTTGAGAAGAGTCCATTTGCTTCAAAGTGTATTGATGTGAGTGTGAACCTTGATATTGATGAAATCGTGCTTTTCAGCCTACGGTATTGAGTGTATTTAGTCTTTTTTCAAAACTTTAGGTTGCGGGTGTCGTGTTTCAGGGGGAATGATGTGTAATCAAATTGTTGGAACTGTATTTCCACCCGAATAGTAGTATGAGTTAAAGTGTTGTTATCATGACCTATTGGTAATAAAATTAGACGAAGAAGTTGGTAATGTGAAGTCACAAAGTTAGAAGTCAGAGTGAGGGTGACTTTTGTGTAAATAAATATTTCAATTGAATAACCGATGTTTGAGGATGATTTTCCCCTTTATAGTGATAAACTAAAGTGGTAGCTAGTGTCATGTGTGGATGGTATGGTAGTCCATGGAGAAAGTGTTTGACTCCGATTTTATTTGTACAGAGTAAGATGTGTATTCTTAGTTCATTGGATATTGCATATTAAATTTCTATCTCATGTAATCTTGTCATCAAGGTGTTGTTGAAAAAAAAAAGTCTAGTGAAGCCGTGTGAGTATCTTTCTATTCACTAGCATAGTTGCCTTGCCATTCATCTCATTTTCTTGTTCAAAATACAAAATCAACGTCTAGTGAAGTCGTGTGAAGCTTGTTTCGATTCACTAGCAACTTATTGTACAACTTGTTGATCTTGTGTGGTTTACTATATGTATAGCTCAATTTGTTTGCATGAGATTGAGTTGGTGAAGAGGTGATTCATCCTTGTGTGTTAGTTTAGTAGAAGGTAGAGAAGGAGTTGTAAGTCAGGGTGATTTATCGGTTGCTTGAAGAGTGAAAATGGCTATATTAGCCAGTAAGTTATAATTATAAACTCATGGTTCTTGTGGAAATTGAAGGTAGTCTAAATGTATGATTGAGTAAGTAAGTATGAGGTGAGAAATCCTTATAAGAAGATAAGACTGTATGGGGTTATAATATCATATTAAGGTTGATCATGTCTATTATGTGACTTTACCCCTTGACCCCTTTTTTGTTGGAAGTTGTAAACTAGTACTACTTGTGAGATGGTATGTAGCAGATTTGTGAGGCATTTGGATAGAATGTTCAAATTTGACGGACTAGTATATTATGCTGCCTTCTTCATTGGTGGTAGATGATTGATGCTGGACCGTTGGCTTGAATTTAATGTAGGATGTGGACATAAGAATAGTGGCATGATATTAATGATGTATGTTAAATTAATAGGCTTGATGTGTTGGAAATAGTATGTGCTAATGAGTTATGATAAGGAAGATCGTAAGGTCAAGATCGATTATTGTTGTTATGAAGTTCTAGTGAACTCGTGTTTCTTGATGTTTATTTCATGGTTTCCAAGTGAGAATCATGCGTAAGGTTAGGTTGTAAAAAAATTATGTTTAGCACTAGACATTAAGTTTTTAACAGTTGAAGTCCATGAAGGTGGATGTGATGATTTCTTGGTTAATGATGCTAGTTATATGGAATGACCTAATAGGCTTGAACGGTGTGTGGAACGGCTTAGGTTTAAGTTTATTCGTAATGAAGTATAATGTTGTAGGTATGGTGGGTAAGTATGCCCAAGGTGAATTGGAGTTGTGACATTTTTCTAAGACTATTAAATGTTGCGTGTGGCTAGTGGTACCGTAGAGTTGCTAGATGGAGAAAGACTAGTAGATGTTATATGGGTTCTAAATAGCCAGGTTAAAGAGTTTTGATTGATAGTGTTGAGCCTTTTTATATGATCTTGATTCTCATAGTAATGAGACATAAGTTTGGAGTCGTGATATTGGTAGGCTATGTCGAAAGTGGTATGGTTTATCAAAGGCTTGGTGATAACCATGTTAAGTGTTAGAATCTAAGTTTGAGTTTTGAAGGTTGAACCGATAGAAATAAGTGTGCAAGCATTGTACTATGACTATTAGGGCTATCAAAATATAGAGTGTATCTCAGAAGGTAGTATTAGCAGTGAGCTTTCCACTTTCATATGTGGTCCTTCGAGTTAAGTTCTATTAATTTTGCGTATTGTCATATTTCAGACCCCAGTGTGAAGTGAGTGCGGTTAAGTTTAAAGTCTAGTAAGGGATCTCCCAAACTTAAGATGATGGCTTAAAGCCAAGGGGGAGATAATAGAACAAGTAACCAAGTCCGGCTCTCAGATTCTAGTGGTGATGTCAATATGACATAGAACATTAGAAGGGAGGGGTGAGGCTTCTCAGTATTTTTCAGTTATCCTAATACCTACTCATGCCTTATGATTTTTTTTTATATAAAGTATCATCCGAGGATTGAGAGTTTTTGGGCTCTCCCACCCGAGACGATCAGGGGTTGAGCCATGCACCCCCAAGCCTTATTATTAATAAATGAGAAACAGAAACTGAAAGTACACGGAGGGGGGCATAAACCTAACCTCCAAACCTGTGGTGGTTTCAAGTCAACTGACCAAAGAGGGTCAGTCGAACCGTCATCAATACTAAAATGGAAACCTATTGCTATGCACCTAAATGCGAGGACTCCTCGCAGTACAAAGTAAACTAGGTATAAATAAATAAGGGAGACTCTCCCCTTACAAGTAGGAGAAAAATCAAAAGAAACATGACGACTACATAAAGTCTGTAAAACGCAGAAATGCCGAACCAAAGAAGTAACTTCAATACCTGCCATGGAGGAAACAAGCTAGTAGATCAAGGTGCTTTCTTTATTCTCTTCAGCTTTCTCCGTCGAAAGCTCATCGTGCCGAGCTTGTCTAGAATAAAGTACCCTTTTGCTTCTCTAGGCAGCTGATGGTGAGTGTAGTAGTGCTGAGGAATGTCATGGTGGTGGCTGTACTTAGACAGAGCATCCGCCGTGTAGTTAGTTTCCCTGTATACATGATGACACTGAAATGACTCAAGCTGACTGACGAGATTTTGAAGTTCCTGAAGGTCAATATCAAGTCTCCAAGGTGGTTGGATATTGTGATTGAGCCATTTGATAAGAAGCTTGGAATCCACTTCTAAGGTAAGCTTATTATAGCCATGTTGGATGCACCAAGAGACGCCGAATATAGTTGCCTTTACCTCAGCCTGATTATTCGTGCCAATGCCGAAAGGAGTAGAGAAAGCATAGATTAAGTTCCCATGATGATCGCGGAGAATACCCCCTCCACCAGTGCTGCCCGGGTTCTGTAATGCGCTCCCATCAGTGTTTAACTTATAAGAATCAATAGTGGGTTTCTTCCAAGAAATGCTGGTGACTTTAACATCATGTCTGCAGCTTTCAACAATGGAAACCAAGTCGTTCCAGCTGGTCGGCCAACTTATATAAGGGAAAGAAGAAGCAAGAAGAAAGTAAATGTCCTTAAAACTAGGAATTTAACTCTTGCAATATTGGATTTCTTTCCCCCATATTTGCTAGCACATCGGTTCTTCCAAAGGTTCCAGCAAATGAATATTGGAGTAGCATGGATCAGCAGCTTGTGGGAAGCATTTCTATGCTCCGTAGCCCACCATTTAATAAGAAAATTAGGCAACGGGGCTGCTACATAACTGCTGCCCAGATTTCCAGAGAAAAACTTCCAAATATGCCGCGCAAAATGGCCTGAAACAAAGATGTAGTCTATGGTGTCAAGACCTGGTCGGTTACAGCAAAAACAGTCCACTTGTGCACTTCTGAACTGAGTGATCCTTTCATTAGTTGGGAGTTTTCCTCGCAGCGCTCTCCAAAGAAGGAAGGATACTTTAAAAGGTATGTTTTGATGCCACGTATTGGTGTGGAGACTAGTCTTATCCTTCTTCGCTCTAACCAACTCCCATGCCGAAGAGCAAGTAAAAATTCCACTCTCATTCGGTTTCCAAATTGGTGTATCATCTACACCCTCCTGGAAATGAAATTGAGTGGCCAATATTCGAGGAACCAAGAGAGGGGGAACCTGTTGTCTGATCATCACTTCATTCCATCGGCCATCGATTAAAAACTGAGATACTTGAATGTTGCCTGGTCTGGTGTCCACAGTTCTGTGAGCCGCTAAAGCCCCAATTCCAAGCCAATCGTCCCACCAAAAACAGCAACTTCCAGATCTCAACTTCCAGCTTATGTGATTTTCAGCAAGGCTTTTGTTTGTCATCATGTGTTTCCATACAATAGATTGGCCCATATTCCATTTTTTGGCGTCTGGATTGGCTCTTTGACAGTATTTGGCTCTTAGGAAATCACCCCACAAGGTTTTCTTAGCTCTAAATGTCCACCATTGTTTGAGCTGGAAAGCAGTGCACACATCCAAGATTTGTCGTACTCCGATACCACCTTCTTCAAACGGGTAGCAAAGTGTCTCCCAAGATGCCCAATGGTATTTTTTCTTGTCCTTGTCCCATCCCCAAAAGAAATTAGCTGTTAACCTCTTGATGTATTTGAGAGTTGTTTTTGGAGCTGAGATAGCTGCAAGCGTGTGTATGGGAAGAGATTGAAGGACATATTTCACCAACATAACTCTACCTCCATAGCTGAGAATTCTGGACTGCCAACCGCTGATTTTTCGTACTACTTTATCAATCATATCTGAGAAGTAAATTACTTTTTGCCTTCCAATATATAATGGACAACCAAGGTAGGTAATTGGACTCTCCTTTTGATTGAAACCGGTAGTATCTCTGATGGTATCAATGATGTCGTGAGGGGTGTTGGTAGGAATCATAAAGTGACTTTTGTTCCTATTAATCTGCTGGCCGGAGACAGTCTCATAAGTCGACAAAGTCGTCATGATAAGCTGAAAAGAAATTCGGTTACCTGAAGCAAAAATGATCACATCATCGGCAAAGGATAGATGATTGATTTGTGGACCTCTGTACTCCATATGGAAACCTTTATAGTGCTGATTCTGCTGAAGATTATTCAACATTCTGGACAAAACTTCAGCCCCCATAATAAATAAAGCTGGGGATAGCGGGTCACCTTGCTTAAGGCCTCTAGGGGATTGGAAGAAACCATGTCTTGCGCCATTGATGATAATAGAATACCAGTTGTTGCTCATAATTCTCCATACCATATCAATGAATAACTCCGCGAATCCCATTTTTCTTAACACCAAGCAAATAAACGACCAAGAAACCCTATCGTAAGCTTTAGCCATGTCAAGTTTGATGACGACATTATCTCCCACTTTAGGCTTCTTGATACTATGGGTGATTTCTTGTGCGAGCATGATGTTTTTTGATATACTTCTTCCCTTGACGAATCTGGATTGATTTTCAGATATGAGTTCCGGAAGTATGGGAGCCAGCCGCAGACATAAGAGCTTAGAAATGATTTTGTTTGTAAAATTGCTAAGACTTATGGGTCTGAATTCTGAAAAATTGCTGGGATGGTCCACTTTTGGGAGTAGAACCAAGCAAGAATGAGAAAAACACTTGGGAATGGGACATGCCTTATGATTAAGTTCCATGATCATAGTTCATGTTCTTGTATATGATAGAAAAGCACGCATTCTTCCAGATTCCTAAATGAGGAACGTCAGTTCATTTAGTAGTCGAAATCACATTACATATGTTATGAACACTAAATTTAGGTCATGCAGCTCATGACACATGTATTCACGCTTTATAGTGTTCTCAGTTCCCATAATTCATGCTATACTCTTTATGATGGGCGAAATATAGTTCATAGCCATGTATGCCCCAATTCAGATTTATTTTGATAAATCCTGGATGTTGATTTGTTATTCCTCAGGCCTCAGCTAAGTGTCAAGTCTCATTTAATATCCTTCCATGCTTTAAGATCTTATGTTCTAATCTTTAGTGACTACTCTTTATGTGATAGTAGTGGTGATGAGTAAATGTTTCTTGTTGATGAAAGATCATTGTATGATCGTTTAGATAAGGCCTTGAGTGTGAAGTAAGATTTGGGGCCAAGTTTTTATTTATGTGATGGTTAGTGAAATTTTGTGTGTGTATGTTCTTGGGGTAGTGCGTGGGAGTGATATTGATAGTGGTTTAGTGAATATGTGAAGTATGTCTTTGCGAGTTTTTGCTTTAAAGTTCATATATGGTTATAAAGATAGGCTTGAATAACATGTTGGATTTTTTGTAAAGGAACACTATATGCGCTAGCGACTTCATAGTAATAGTTCATAGTTAGTCATTGAAGTGGTAAGGCATGATAGGATTAGGGTGTGATCTTTTAAGAGATATAGAAGGTTGAATCTTATGGTTTAGACTTGTATCATGGAGTGGCATGTAGTATTTTGTGAGTTGGAGTTAGGCCTGATCACGGTAAAGAGGATTTAAGTTACTTTAGACATAAGTAGAAAGATTTATAAATGCCAATACGAGAATAAATAAGTTGAATCGAATGAATGTGGTATCTACGAGAAATAGAACAGTTAAGGGAGTATTCAAGGAGTGTGCTAATCTTGAAAGTAAGAAGTCACATTGACTAAGGCCTGGCAATTCCATCCTAATTTATGAGTTATATGTCTATATTCCAGGCTGAAGAGTAATGTCAATGTTGGGATCCTATAGTCGGATGTCTTGTGTGACTCATGCCCAAGATCTTTTGCTACCTAAGGCTACTAGGACTTCTTTAGGAAGAATGTTGATAATATACTCCAGATTAAGTATAAGTTTCCACTATAGTTTAGTCTATGTAGCCAGCAAATCAGTCTGACAGATAGGCAGACAAGTACTGTGGTTTCCTACCTTTTAAACCGGTCCTACTATCCAAAGTCTTATATGTATGACCATCCTAAGATACAATTTATTCCATCCATGGAAATTGCGAATTTAGTTCAGTTCGAATGTTATGTTTCAGATTTAGTTATCTAGTCATGACTCAGTTCATAAGAGTTCAGCGAATAATCTCAAAGTTTCTCCCAGTATTTTAGCTCAGACAGTGTAATACCTTCATACGATTCAAATCTTGTTGAATTAGGATTCGTACTTGCAAGAATTATCACTTCTCAATTCAATATGTATGACTGGATCATGAACACTTAAAGGAAAATCCTAAATTTTCAGCATGAATCAGCTCCAAGAAGCAAGTAAAGTCAAGTCAGCTCAGAATTCAGTTTCATGATAGAAGTTTAAATGTTTCAGATCAGTTGTATCCTTTCTTAGAGGACATATCATGTCCACATTATTTCCTTACCTTAAAGGCTTCAAAAAGTTCCTAGCCATCATTCGGGGACGAATGATCCCAAGGGGGAGATAATGTAACACCCCGCATTTTTCGGGCTAGAAATCGAAGCGTCATTCCTACGTGTATATATCTGAACTAGATAATTCCTTATTAATATATGTGTGGTGATAAATCCTAAAGTGTGGGAATATCTTTGGATACGAATTGAGGTCACAAAAATCCCCTAACTTAAAGACGAGTTGAAAACAATTCCATTGATTTAGTTTTAGTAGACACTTAAACTTGGGTCAATTTTCATTGAGTATAACTTATGTTATATAGAGAACTGTGTGACCTGCTATATATCAAATGAAAGGTCTTCGCAGTAGCTTTCCAACGATACTAAGTTTTCCTAAATCCGTCAATCGAATGAAAAGTTATGGCCATTTTTGTGAGAGGCAGTAGTGTATTTTTCTGCAGTCAGCTCCACGTTTTCCAGGGGCATTTGGGTCAATTCTACCCCTATTACTTCAGCCTAAACACTGAATTTTAACCCCAAAACATGACTGATAACGCTCAATCTACAGCTCTCTTAAGAGTGTAAAGCGGTTGTTGTCAAATATATAACCCAACTGGGTTGGGTATCGATCCCACAGAGAATAGTCGGTCAATAAGTAAGCAAAGATTACTAGATTTTTGGTGCAAGGCTCATAAAAGGGGGGATTTTGATGTGCAAATAATGTAAACAAAATAATAAAGTAAGAGCAGAAAATAGAAGAGTAAAAATGGTTTGCTTGGTAGGTTGTTGATCAATGAGAATTGAGAGTTGGGGTTATGTCCACCTTATGAAGTATACGTACCTATTGACTATGAGTTATGCGGAATTCAGACATGCATGTGCTTATAGAAAATTGTATTCTATGGTAAATCCAAGCGTCTTTCGACCTAACAAGGACTATTTCACTTTAACTCTTTCGAGCTTAAAGCGTATCTAACGGTACAAATTCTCCAAGAGGTTAATCCAGTTACGGCACTAACTTTTTAATAGGGGTTGGTGCCCTATTACCTTGACATTATCTCTTTTCCAGACATATAACTTTTCTTTCAAACAAGTTAATGCTATACTGACGTATTCTATGCGTTTGCAACCAAAAGAATTTGCATTAAGATGAAGAGAATAATGATATAAGCTGCATACGTGTCGCGAATTCACAAACCCATAGCAATAGATAGTATCTCATACAGCTTCCATAACCCCAACAGAGAAGTTTATCTACTCATGAGTGCGATGGAAATCACAATAGACATTATCATTATACCACAATAAAGAACTCACGTGTAATATGGTGTGGTATGGCTTTAGGCATGACTTCCTTTTAGGATAGCGTTTCTCTTGTTGTGGAAATTAAGAATCGAATAGATGAAGAGAAGTGAATAAGAATTAATTGAAGAGTTTTTAGAAGTAGAATGTATTAGAAAGATGAATTAGAACTAGAATGAGAATAATAATAATCTCTAGCAAAATAGGGTATTTATAATACTCCTATCCTATTCCTACTAAGCTACTGCTTTACTTAACCCAATCCTACTGGGTTACTGTATCATTATCCTACTCCTAATAAGTTACTGCTAGTCCCCAAAGTCTTTAGAATTATTGTTTTTTGCCCGGGACAGATTTTCCATACGTTACTTTTGGTCCTAGGCGTCCAAGCTCTCCTTCCCTTCTTTAGTGAAGCTTCCTTTGGCGTCAAGTTACCCATAAAATGCTGAATTCTGCATCATTTATACCTGAAAACTTGCTAATCATGTTCGTTAGCTCACTTACAGGAAAAAGGACTAAAAGTGCATGAATTATATAATTTGTTCTCAAAACTTGGCTAAAATATGGGTAAAATATAGTACTATAGGCGTGTAAATTCGCCTATCATTAACACCCCACACATAAAGCTTTGTTCGTCCTCGAACAAAATATCATGTCCTTCTAAACGTCTACTTGGGTTTCATTGTAACAACACGAAATATTCATCAATACAGGCACAACAATTATCAACAAAGAGTAGTTTTCTGATCGCTACTAGAAACAATTCAACCTCTAATATAGACTCGTGATGATGGTTAATTCGTAGTCAAAAAGTTAAGGCACAAAGAATTATACACGACTACCCAAAACTTATCAACCATGTGTGTCTCACAATATATTACCCATAATCACTCACAAGCATAGTATATTTATCGAACATGGGTATAAAATTTTCCTTGCTCTCACTCTCACAAAGAATTCATATGTTGCAATTGATGACCATAGGCTTGCCCTTAGTGTAATGCTCCACTAAGTATCAGAATGCTAAGTTTAGGATCAAATAGGTCTTCTACAGGTTGTAATGTAGGCTAAGGGACGGGTAGAACTATTTTGGCCAGAAATAGTGACTAGGTTCCTAGGCGCTTTAATACATCACATTATGTCATTAACACTTTTCTTTCAAACAACCTTTCTACTTTCTTTTATTCTACCACCCCTTTTCTCCACCTTTTTTTTTCAATTTTAAACATAACTAACTTTTTAGTTTTCCTTTCCTTTTTTATTTTCATAACACACCTCTTATGATAGCAATTCTTTTTCATAACAATTTCAAGTACCAATTCACTTTAAGGCACTACTATCACCCAATTTCCTCTTATCTTGTCACATGACTTTGCAATTTTAAAGCACTTAGAAATTTGGATCAAATTACGGTCTTGAAAAAAAATGGATTAGGCTTACATATGAGGTTGTCAAAGAAAATAGGCTAAAGGCTCAAAGGGGGTTATCTAGGATAATGTCCATGGGTAGGTAAAAAAAAAGTAAACAAGTATAGGTTGCCAAATAAATGCCTAAATCATCTCCTAAACTCACACTCTTTATTTCGCTTTACATACATACCAGGCAAGTTCTAGCATCAGCCACACACATCGAATATACTATCATCTCACACACACAAGGCACATGGTCGACTTTATTGGGAGCAGTATAGACTCTTGACCCAACAGATGAATGAATTGAACCACACAATTATCACATAGTGAGTCATCATTAGAGCCTAAACTTCTCAATAGTAATGATTTTATCACAGAATCTTGTCATAATACCACGCTGCCTGTCAGAATAATTTTATGCAAAGTTACGAAAAAAAAATTTTAACTATTAAAAAAATTTTAACTACTAAAAAAACAATTAAAACCTAAAAACAAAAACATAAGTGCAAATGCAGATAGAGAAGTATAGCATGCAAATACCAGCACTCCACACTTAGACGGGACACACTGTCCTCAGTGGAAAATTAATAAGAAGAACTTGGTTAGTCGGACTCCTCCTCTATGTCTGGGGTCATACCCCCTTCGTCGGAATCATTATTGGAGTCGTCGTCATCAGAATTCTCCTCCACGTCGGAGTCTGGCATTCGCCGATCATCATCGGTCATCACATCGTCATTAAGAGGTTCCTCAAAATATGTACCTAATCTACACATCACCTTCGCGTGCTCATTCATTGGGTAGTCATAATCCAGCTGTTGGAGATCTACAGCAGTTGGAACACGACTACCGCTCATCATTGTAAACCGAGTCATGCCATAAAGATGGTGAAAGAAACTCTCATCTCGAGCATGCCTTTCTGAAGTGATAAGGTTGACGCCATGCGTGGATTCATCATCTTTAACCTTTGTGAGGTCAACCTTCTTCGGGTTGTGTGGGACTTTATGATTAGCCGGTTCCTCTTCGATGTCTTCCTTCCTCAATATTGCAGTCAACAGATTGCCAAAACTGAAGTGGGACCTCTTGTGTAGCCTAGCTTCCCGCATTGTGGATCGAATAATTGCCCCTATGTTGATAGGAATATTCGTCATCAATGCGTACACCAAGCACACTCTATCTTGTGTTATCTTTGTGTACTGAGTCCCTGGAATTAGGCAAGAGTTGACTATGCACAACCATATCCTAGCTTCCTTATTCAAAGGAGCATATGGGAAGGTGTTGTGTCGACCGGTGTCCTTGTGTCTACTCCGTCGTGCCATGGATCTTGTTCCACAGAGTGTGTGTTGAATGGCTCTATATGGAGGTCTATTGTACAGCTCCTTGAATGGTGATGGGTCGACGGATGGCAAGCCTATAAAGGAGTTGAAGAACTCCGCATTTAGTTGCAGAACTTGGCCTCGAATCATGACTTCACTCCCTGTGGTTTTCGGTGACCAGTTGGCATAGAATTCTCTTGTTAGATCGAGATTGCACTCTCCCATATCTCATAAGATGAAATCAAGATGTAACGCCATTATTTTGGCCAACATGCGCGGTTCTTTCTTTGCTAGGCTTTCCTTGTGTATCAGCTCCACATGAACATATTTATTCTCTTTATTATTCCTATACCATTCCTTTCCTTCCTCCTGTAGGACCTATTTAATTCCGAACATGCGGCGTGGTACTTGCATCGAGGAGGATTCTCCTTGCTCTTTTCGTCCTCTTTTCTTGCCTTTTTGTGAAGTGGTTACTTTATCTTTGCCGTGTCTTGCTTTGGGTGCCATTGTGCCTGAGATTAAAACAATAGTCAGGTTAGCGTCATCTCGATAGATACAATCAATAAACAAGCAGTAGTGGCAACACCCCACACTTAGTTTGTTGGTACAGACTAGTGAGGTGAAAGTTGTCAATTACTCAGACTTCATCGATATACGTTTTAGGCGCTATATTCCAACAATAAAATCAGTTCAGTCATACTTCTTATAACCTTGGAAATGCTTTCATGTTTGATATATCAAGACTACTACATAGAGATTGAATCAAGGTATAGCATCTAGAAATAATCACAACCTCATATGTTGGTAGTCAACCATAATTCTCATCTCGATGAACAAGTTATTCCAACATGTAAGCTTTCTATTGACAAGAGTATGCAATTTTCGTGACCATGTTAAATCCACCAAAGTATGACAGTGCATCATAATCAAATACAAGTTGGAAACAAGTTAAGATCATCCTTACGTATTCATTTACTCACTTAGTTGTATCACAACAATTCAATCACATTCAAATCACCAATACTACTTCAAGTTTTAACAATTCATAATAGGCGTAGTAGTGTAGTACTTACGGAATATAAATAAAGAACAAAGAAGTGCTTACTTGATTGATGCCTTTGGATGATGTTCTTGTGAAGTAATAGAGCAAAAGGAAAATTTTTGAGAGGATTTGGAGACTATGGGCGGCGCTTTTGCTAGGTTTACAATGTGTTTTTGGTCTAAGACTAAGTCTCTTATGTATAGGAGAGTCTTAGGTCGGGTTTTGACCCATTTAAAATTGGATTTGGAGACAAAAAGTGACCATAGGCGGCGCCTTTTGCTTTGCCTATGCTTGGCATAGGCGGCGCCTTTTGCATAACATTGTTGAGCATAGGCGGTGCCTATGCCATGGCATTCTTAGGCATAGGCGGCGCCTTTTGCATAGCATATGAGATTCAGAGACAAAAGGCATTGGCATAGGCGGCGCCTATGCTATGGCATACTTGGGAATGGGCGGCGCCTATGCTATGACACACTAGATTCTGAGAGCTTAGGCCATAGTATAGGCCTTTCCTTGTTCGTGGCCTAGTTTTACATAGGCCTAGGCTTGTTCGTTGCCTATATTTTCATAAGCAATGCCCAATCCATAGCCTTTTGCTTCTTCATTCCTAACTTACCACCATTAACATGTAATACGCCCAAATCAAAATTTGAAACCAATCTCCTCGTTTTACACCTCTTGCACCTACATTTACTCAAAAACAATAAAGACGATTAGAACGATGGGTTGCCTCCCATCAATCTCCTTAGTTTTGGTCGTGGAACAACTCTTATTTTTGGATTTTTATTTATCAAAAGCAAACACGTAATAGAACGACAGAGAAAAAAATGAGAAACGATGGGTTGCCTCCCATCCAGCGCTTGATTTATTGTCGCGGCACGACATAGTTACCTCGAGTACTTAGACTTCGTCAAGATAAGTGGTGGCCGTATAATTTATCTAGTCAAGAGGACCGATATACGGTTTTACTCGTTGGCCATTCACTTTGAAGATAACACCATTATTTTCTTTCAACTCTACTTCTCCAGACGAGTAGACTTGATTAACTTTGTATGGACCAGACCACTTGGACTTCAACTTACCTGGGAATAACTTCAATCTGGAATTGAAGAGAAGTACCATATCATCCTTTTTAATGTTTTGTTGAACAATCCGTTGATTATGATACTTTTTCATCCGTTCCTTGTATAGGTCTGATCTTTCATAAGCATGTAGATGGAATTCATCCATCTCGTTCAGCTGCTCCAATCTCAGATTCATTGCATCATGCCAATTCAAATTAAGTCGCTTCAAAGCCCACAAAGGTTTATGCTCGAGCTCAATGGGCAAGTGACAGGCCTTCCCATAAACTAATTGGTACGGGGACATGCCAATTGGTGTTTTGAATGCAGTCCTATAAGCGCATAGTGCATCGTCCAGCTTCCGAGACCAATCTTTCCTATTAGCATTTACCGTCTTTGCAAGGATTTTCTTGATCTCTCGATTGGAAACCTCTACCTGTCCACTAGTTTGTGGGTGATAAGGTGTGGCTAACTTATGTTGCTTGATGCCATATTTTGCCAACACGAATTTGAATAGCTTTTTTCAAAAGTGAGATCCCCCATCGCTTATGATAATACGTGGTACTCCAAAGAGAGAGAAGATATTTCTCTTTAAGAATGCTACAACACGCTTTCCCTCATTGTCGGCCAACGCTACTGCTTCAACCCATTTTGAAACATAGTCTACAACAACTAGGATATATTTCATTCCAAACGAATTGATGAATGGACCCATGAAATCAATACCCCATACATCAAAGACCTCTACTTCAAGAATTTTCGACATGGGCATCTCATGGTGTTTCGAAATTGCACCTTGTCTCTGACATTGGTCGCATCTTCTCACAAAGTCGTAGGCATCTCTAAATATCGAAGGCCAATAATATCCACTTTGCAATACCTTCCTTGCTATCCGATTACCTGCGTGATGTCCCCCAACTTGGGAAGTGTGACATGCTTCCAATATATTAGGCACCTCTACATGGGATATGCATCGCCGGACAACACCATCCGCGCATCGTCGAAACAAATATGGCTCCTCCCAAAAGTAGTGTTTTACATCATGCATAAACTTCCTATTTTGATCCAAAGATAAATTTACAGGTATCACATTACTCACCACAAAGTTTGCAAAGTCGGCATACCATGGTAACTCTTCCATTATTGTGGCTAAGATCTCCTCGTCAGGGAATGCATCATCAATCTCTTAATTGTGCTCTTTTGGATGGCGGAAAGAATCTTTCTAGGAAAGAATCTTTCAATTGCCTCCAATTTGTAATAGAATCGGGAGTCAGCCCATTCAACCATAGAGTTGCCTCCCCAGATGGAGACAATGGAAATAGACGTAATCAAATTACATTTTGACCAACGCCAGGATTGTCAAACGACTTGCATGTAGAAATAAAGTTGATGAGATGCATATTCGGATCATCGGCTGCTAGTCCATCAAATAATCCCTTGAGTTTCAATAACTGAATCATGGTGCTTGTGATGTTGAACTTGGCTTCGGGTGCCAATGGTGGAGGAATAATGGCTCCCGTGGCTCCGGCTCCATCAAGATCATCATCATCGTCGTCGAAAGCTGGTTGCATAGCTCGGTGTTCAGGCCTAAACCTATATTGATGATCTCTTCTGTTAGCACGTGTTACTATCTCAGCATCACGCCTAGGGTTTAGTAACTCGTCATCACCGAGATCCTCATCGTCAGGATTTGTTGCTCACCCAGGGTTATCAATATTCTGGTGATGCACTTGAGCGGCTGCTAGAGCAACTAGTCTCGCCTGTTCCTGTTGAGCAGCCATCCTTTTGATTTCGTGTTGTGCCTCCATTCTACCAATACGTTATGGTTCAGGATTGATAGGTAATAACAGTTGACCAAAACTTCAAGTATGGGGCATGCACTGAATAAAAACCTACAGAAAACAAAAATGAAAACTAAAAGTAAAAGTACGAGAGTCCTTTGACCAAAGGGTCTAGTAATTATCACAAACTTAGTTGACAACCGTATTCCCCGGCAGCGGCGCCAATTTTTGATAACGCTCAATCTACAACTCTCTTATGAGTGTAAAATGGTCGTTGTCAAATATATAACCCAACTGGATTGGGTATCGATCCCACAGAGAATAGTCGGTCAATAAGTAAGCAAAGATTACTAGATTTTTGGTGCAAGGCTCGTAAAAGGGGGGATTTTGATGTGCAAATAATGTAAACAAAATAATAAAGTAAGAGCAGAAAATAGAAGGGTAAAAACGGTTTGCATGGTAGGTTGTTGATCAATGAGAATTGAGAGTTGGGGTTATGTCCACCTTATGAAGTATACGTACCTATTGACTATGAGTTATGCGGAATTCAGACATACATGTGCTTATAGAGAATTGTATTCTATGGTAAATCCAAGCGTCTTTCGACCTAACAAGGACTATTTCACTTTAATTCTTTCGAGCTTAAAGTGTATCTAACGGTACAAATTCTCCAAGAGGTTAATCCAGTTACGACACTAACTTTTTAATAGGGGTTGGTTCCCTATTACCTTGACATTATCTCTTTTCCAGACATATAACTTTTTTTTCAAACAAGTTAATGCTATACTGGCGTATTCTATGCGTTTGCAACCACAAGAATTTGCATTAAGATGAAGAGAATAATGATATAAGCAATATATGTGTCGCGAATTCACAAACTCATAGAAATAGATAGTATCTCATACGGCTTCCATAACCCCAACAGAGAAGTTTAGCTACTCATGAGTGCGATGGAAATCACAATAGACCTTATCATTATACCACAATAAAGATCTGACGTGTAATATAGTGTGGTATGGCTTTAGGCTTGACTTCCTTTTAGGATAGCGTTTCTCTTGTTATGGAAATTAAGAATCGAATAGATGAAGAGAAGTGAATAAGAATTAATTGAAGAGTTTTTAGAAGTAGAATGTATTAGAAAGATGAATTAGAACTAGAATGAGAATAATAATAATCTCTAGCAAAATAGGGTATTTATAATACTCCTATCCTATTCCTACTAAGCTACTGCTTTACTTAACCCAATCCTACTGGGTTACTGCATCATTATCCTACTCCTAATAAGTTACTTCTAGTCCCCAAAGTCTTTAGAATTGCTGTTTTTTGCCCGGGACAGATTTCCCATGCGTCACTTTTGGTCCTAGGCGTCCAAGCTCTCCTTCCCTTCTTTAGTGAAGCTTCCTTTGGCATCAAGTTATCCATAAAATGCTGAATTCTGCATCATTTATACCTGAAAACTTGCTAATCATGTTCGTTAGCTCACTTACAGGAAAAAGGACTAAAAGTGCTTGAATTATATAATTTGTCCTCAAAACTTGGCTAAAATATGGGTAAAATATAGTACTATAGGCGTGTAAATTCGCCTATCATCAACACCCCACACTTAAAGCTTTGTTCATCCTCGAACAAAATATCATGTCCTTCTAAACGTCTACTTGGGTTTCACTGTAACAACACGAAATATTCATCAATACAGGCACAACAATTATCAACAAAGAGTAGTTTTCTGATCGCTACTAGAAACAATTCAACCTCTAATATAGACTCGTGATGATGGTTAATTCGTATTCAAAAAGTTAAGGCACAAAGAATCATACACGACTACCCAAAACTTATCAACCATGTGTGTCTCACAATATATTACCCATAATCACTCACAAGCATAGTATATTTATCGAACATGGGTATAAAATTATCCTTGCTCTCACTCTCACAAAGAATTCATATGTTGCAACTGATGACCATAGGATTGCCCTTAGTGTAATGCTCCACTAAATATCAGAATGCTAAGCTTAGGATCAAATAGGTCTTCTACAGGTTGTAATGTAGGCTAAGGGACGGGTAGGACTATTTTGGCCAGAAATAGTGACTATGTTCCTAAGCGCTTTAATACATCACATTATGTCATTAACACTTTTCTTTCAAAAAACCTTTCTACTTTCTTTTATTCTACCACCCCTTTTCTCCACCTTTGTTTTTCAATTTTAAACATAACTAACTTTTTAGTTTTCCTTTCCTTTTTTCTTTTCATAACACACCTCTTATGATAGCAATTTGTTTTCATAACAATTTCAAGTACCAATTCACTTTAAGGCACTACTATCACCCAATTTCCTCTTATCTTGTCACATGACTTTGCAGTTTTAAAGCACTTAGGAATTTGGATCAAATTACGGTCTTAAAAAAATGGATTAGGCTTACATATGAGGTTGTCAAAGAAAATAGGCTAAAGGCTCAAAAGGGGTTATCTAGGATAATATCCATGGGTAGGTAAAAAAAAAAGTAAACAAGTATAGGTTGCCAAAGAAATGCCTAAATCATCTCCTAAACTCACACTCTTTATTTTACTTTACATACATACCAGGCAAGTTCTAGCATCAGCTACACACATCGAATATACTGTCATCTCACACACACAAGGCACATGGTCAACTTTATTGGGAGCAGTATAGACTCTTGACCCAATAGATGAATGAATTGAACCACACAATTATCACATAGTGAGTCATCATTAGAACCTAAACGTCTCAATAATAATGATTTTATCAGAGACTCTTGTGATAATACCACACTGCCTATCAGAATAATTTCATGCAAAGTTACGAAAAAAAAATTTTAACTATTAAAAAATTTTGAACTATTAAAAATATTTTAACTACTAAAAAAAACAATTAAAAACTAAAAAAACAAACAAACATAAATGCAAATGCAGATAGAGAAGTATAGCATGCAATTACCAGCACTCCACACTTAGACGGGACACACTGTCCTCAGTGGAAAATTAATAATCGCAACCTCATATGTTGGTAGTCAACCATAATACTCATCTCGATGAACAAGTTATTCCAACATGTAAGCTTTCTATTGACAAGAGTATGCAATTTTAGTGATCATGTTAAATCCGCAAAAGTATGACAGTGCATCATAATCAAATACAAGTTGGAAACAAGTTAAGATCATCCTTACGTATTCATTTACTCACTTACGGAATATAAATAAAGAACAAAGAAGTACTTACTTGATTTATGCCCTTTGGATGATGTTCTTGTGAAGTAAAAGAGCAAAAGGAAAATTTTTGAGAGGATTTGGAGACTATAGGCGGCGCTTATGCTAGGTTTGCAATGCGTTTTTGGTCTAAGACTAAGTATATTATTTATAGGAGAGGCTTGGGTCGGGTTTTGACCCATTTAAAATCGGATTTGGAGACAAAAAGTGACCATAGGCGGCGCCTTTTGCTTTGCCTATGCTTGGCATAGGTGGCGCCTTTTGCATAGCATTTTTGAGCATAGGCGGCGTCTATGCCATGGCATTCTTAGGCATAGGCGGCGACTTTTGCATAGCATATGAGATTCATAGACAAAAGGCATTGGCATAGGCGGCGCCTATGCTATGGCATACTTGGGCATGGGCGGCGCCTATGCTATGACACACTAGATTCTGAGAGATTAGGCCATAGTATAGGCCTTGCCTTGTTCGTGGCCTAGTTTTACATAGGCCTAGGCTTGTTCGTTGCCTATATTTTCATAAGCAATGCCCAATCCATAGCCTTTTGCTTCTTCATTCCTAACTTACCACCTTTAACATGTAATACGCCCAAATCAAAATTTGAAACCAATCTCCTCGTTTTACACCTCTTGCACCTACATTTACTCAAAAACAACGAAGACGATTAGAACGATGGGTTGCCTCCCATCAAGCGCCTTAGTTTTGGTCGTGGTACGACTCTTATTTTTGGATTTTTATTTATCAAAATCAAATACGTAATAGAACGACAGAGAAAAAAAATGAAAAATAATAGGTTGCCTCCCATCTAGCGCTTGATTTATTGTCGCAGCACGACAGAGTTACCTCGAGTACTTACACTTCGTCAAGATAAGTGGTGCCCGTATAATTTATCGAGTCTTGAGGACCGATATAAGGTTTTACTCGTTGGCCATTCACTTTGAAGATAACACCATTATTGTCTTTCAACTCTACTACTCCAGACGAGTAGACTTGATTAACTTTGTACGGACCAGACCACTTGGACTTCAACTTACCTGGGAATAACTTCAATATGGAATTGAAGAGAAGTACCATATCATCCTTTTTAAAGTTTTGTTGAACAATCCGTTGATCATGATACTTTTTCATCCATTCCTTGTATAGGTCTGATCTTTCATAAGCATGTAGATGGAATTCATCCATCTCGTTCAGCTGCTCCAATCTCAGATTCATTGCATCATGCCAATTCAAATTAAGTCGCTTCAAAGCCCACAATGCTTTATGCTCGAGCTCAATGGGCAAGTGACAGGCCTTCCCATAAACTAATTGGTACGGGGACATGCCAATTGGTGTTTTGAATGCAGTCTTATAAGCGCATAGTGCATTGTCCAGCTTCCGAGACCAATCTTTCCTATTAGCATTTACCGTCTTTGCAAGGATTTTCTTGATCTCTCGATTGGTAACCTCTACCTGTACACTAGTTTGTGGGTGATAAGGTGTGTCTACCTTATGTTGCTTGACGCCATATTTTGCCAACACGGATTTGAATAGCTTGTTGCAAAAGTGAGATCCCCCATCGCTTATGATAATACGTGGTACTCCAAAGAGAGAGAAGATATTTCTCTTTAAGAATGCTACAACACACTTTCCCTCATTGTCGGCCAACGCTACTGCTTCAACCCATTTTGAAACATAGTCTACAACAACTAGGATATATTTCATTCCAAACGAATTGACGAATGGACCCATGAAATCAATACCCCATACATCAAAGACCTCTACTTCAAGAGTTTTCGACATAGGCATCTCATGGTGTTTCGAAATTGCACCTTGTCTCTGACATTGGTCGCATCTTCTCACAAAGTCATAGGAATCTCTAAATATCGAAGGCCAATAATATCTACTTTGCAATACCTTCCTTGCTATCCGATTACCTGCGTGATGTCCCCCAACTTAGGAAGTGTGATATGCTTCCAATATATTAGGCACCTCTACATGGGATATGCATCGCCGGATAATACCATCCGCGCATCATTGAAACAAATATGGCTCATCCCAAAAGTAGTGTTTTACATCATGCATAAACTTTCTTTTTTGATGGAAAGATAAATTTGCAGGTATCACATTACTCACCACAAAGTTTGCAAAGTCGGTATACCCTGGTAACTCTTCCTTTATTGTGGCTAAGATCTCCTCGTCAGGGAATGCATCATCAATATCGATTTTAGGTTGTGCTATATGCTCATTCTCGAGTCTAGATAGATGATCGGATACTTAGTTGTCGCAACCTATTCTATCTTTAACCTCAAAATCAAATTCTTGCAGCAACAATACCCATCGGATTAGCCTTGGTTTCGCATCCTTCTTTGTCATTAAATACGTCATAGCTGCATGGTCTGTATGAACAATCACTTTGGTTCCCAACAAATAAGCACAGAACATTTCAAGAGCATACACAACCGCTAGGAGCTCTTGTTCTGTGACAGTATAGTTCCTTTGGGCTTCGTTCAGGACCTTGCTCGCATAATAGATAGGATGGACTAACGTTTCCCTTCTCTGTCCAAGTACAGCGCCCAAAGCTACCCCACTAGCATCACACATGACTTCAAATGGTAGAGACCAATCCGGTGCTACCATGATAGGGACTTCAATCAGTTTCCCTTTGAGGCATTCGAATGCCTTCAAATAATTATCATTGAAGTCAAACTTTGCATCTTTCTCCAAAAGTTTGCATAATGGGTTGGCGATTTTGGAGAAGTCTTTGATGAACCGCCGATAGAAACCTGCGTGCCCGAGGAAACTACGAACTCCCTTCACGGAAATTGGAGGTGGTAGCTTCTCGATAACTTCAATTTTAGCTCGATCAACCTCAATTCCTCTTTCGGAGATTTTATGCCCAAGAACAATACCTTCTTTAACCATAAAGTGGCACTTCTCCCAGTTCAGCACTAGGTTGAATTCAACACATCTTTGCAACGCCATACTTAGGTTTTCCAAGCAAGATTTAAATGACTCGCCCACAACTAAAAAATCATCCATGAATACCTCCAACATATCTTCAACCATATTAGAAAAAATGGACATCATACAACCCTGAAAGGTGGCTGGTGCATTACATAGTCCGAATGGCATACGTTTGAAGGCAAACATACCATATGGGCATGTGAACGTCGTTTTCTCTTGGTCTTAGGGAGAAATACAAATCTGATTATAGACAGAATATCCGTCTAAGAAACAAAACCATCCTTTCCCCGCTAATCGATCGAGCATTTGGTCCATGAATGGCATTGGAAAGTGATCTTTGAGTGTCCATGAATTCAGCTTTTGGTAGTCCATGCATACTCTCCACCCTGTAATGGGTCTGAGTGGAATAAGCTCATTCTTCTCATTCGCAACTACCGTCATGCCTCCTTTCTTGGGAACACATTATACCGGGCTTACCCATGTACTATCAGAGATTGGATACACAATTCCTGCATCTAACCAGTTGATCATTTCTTTCTTCACCACTTCTTACATAGGTGGATTTAGACGCCTTTGATGCTCAATGGTGGGTGTGCACTTTTCTTCAAGCTGAATTTTGTGTGTACAAATCCCAGGTGGGATACCAATAATGTCAGTGATGGTCCAACCAATGGCTCTTATATACTTCCGTAGAATAGCAATGAGAGCTGCAACTTGTTACTCACCCAAATCTGCCACCACAATGACTGGAAGTGTGTTTCCGCTTCCTAAGAATACATACTTTAAATGTCTAGGCAGCTCCTTCAATTCTAACGTGGGTGGCTCTTCAATAGATGGCTTAGCTGGAGGTGTGGGTCGATTTTTGAGATCAAGGTCCAGCTTCTTGGGAGCGTGAGGATATAACCCTAATCTTGTTATAGCACTAATGGTCTCTTCATATTTTTTAGCATCCTTATGCTCAACATTCATGAGCATCACCGCCAATGGGTCATCAATAATTTGCTCCTCTTCAAGTAATTCTTTCTTATCATCAAAGTAAACATCATCTCCCGAAAATACGTTCAGATCTTTGGGTTGCTTCATTGATTTACACACATCAAAGTGAACTACTTCGTCATTTATTCGGAATACAAGCTCATTGGCTCTTAAATCAATAAGCACACTTCCAGTTGCAAGGAAAGGGCGCCCCAAGATTATGGGAACTTCTGAGTCTGCCTCACAATCCAATATAATAAAGTCTGCCAGAAAGATGATTGAAGAGACTTTCACCAATACATCACATAGAATACCAACAGGTCATTTTACCGACCTTCACCATTACGAGCCTCATATTGGTTGGAGTAGGATCACCCAACCCCAACTTTTTATAAATATATAATGGCATCAAATTGATGCTGGCTCCTAAATTGCATAATGCCTTGGCAAAATTCAAAGATCCAACGGTGCAAGGAATAGTGAAGGCACCGGGGTCGGCCTTCTTCTGAACTAGTGATCGGGTAGCAATTGTGCTGCAATGATGAACAGTATCTTTTAACTCAAAGATTTCTACACGCTACTTTGTCAAAATATCCTTCATAAATTTTGCATACCCAGGCATTTGTTCTAGTGCCTCCACCAACGGAACATTAATGGTCAGTTGTTTTAACATCGTCATGAATTTGCTGAACCTTGTATCATCTGCAATCTTCTTCAATCTTTGAGGAAAAGGTGGTGGTGGAAGTGGGATTGTTTTCTCCATGACTTTCTTCTCCTCTTGCTTCCGTATGTCCGTCTTTTTGGGCTGCAACCTACTAGGTGTGACGTCGTGGTCGCCTTCTCCGGCGTTTTATCCATTCGTCTTATCATCTTTGTCCACTACATCGTCAACCACTTGCTTTCCTTTGGATGATATTTCCAGCTCCTTACCACTTCGGGTAGTAATAGCCATGCATGATTCATCATTCCTTGGATTTTGCATAGTATCGCTAGGTAAAGTGCCAGCCTTTCTTTGATTGAGTGCTGCTGAAAGTTGGCTCAATTGTTGCTCTATTTGCTTTATTGAAGTGGAATGCGAGACAACCAATTGCTTCATTGTGGATAAATCATTTATTACCTCCGTTACTCCCGCGTTGGTTGCTTCTACTCCTTTCAATAGTTTAGCCATCATGTCTTCCATACTTCCAGAACCAGATGCAGTGGTGTCACGTTTTCCTGGGGGAACGTATAAACCACTCTTTTCATTCTTGTTCTTCCAACTACCTTGGTTCTTGTTTCCAAATTTATCATAGTAGTTCCGACCTTGGTTTCCTTGGGTATTACCTCGAAAACCCCCCTGATTGTTTAAGTAGTTGGCTTCTTCTTCCGAATCAAATTCGTCTCTTCCTTTTGACGCAACAACTTTGACTTTTTTGGTCTTCCCTGATAATAGATGCTTTGGAAGAAGATCCACTTGTGTTTTCATATGTGTCATATCTTGATCACGTTCTTCTTCTCTTCTCCTTTGTTCAGCAGTCATGCCGATAGATAAAGTGGGGCTTGCTACCTCAGAATCCCTAGTATGCCAAGCTCTACTTTGCTTCGTCATCCGATCTAGCATATTGCTTGCTTGCCCAAAGGTGAGGTCCATGAATGATCCTCCAACCGCATTATCCACCACTGGTTTAGTTATTGAATTCAAGGATCCGTATAGTATCTCCATTAAGTGGACATTGGTCATGTGATGGTTTGGGCACCTCATAAGCTTCGTCTTGAACCTCTCCCATGTTTCGTGGAGAGCTTCGGTTGGAAGCTATCGAAAGTTGCTGATTTCATCTCTTAATTATGCTCTTTTGGATGGCGGAAAGAATCTTTCTAGGAAAGCGTCTTTCAATTGCCTCCAATTTGTAATAGAATCAGGAGTCAGCCCATTCAACCATAGAGTTGCCTCCCTAGACAAAGACAATGGAAATAGACGTAATCGAATTTTATTTTGACCAACGCCAGGATTGTCAAACGACTTGCATGTAGAAATAAAGTTGATGAGATGCATATTCGAATCATCGGCTGCTAGTCCACCAAATAATCCCTTAAGTTGCAATAACTGAATCATGGTGCTTGTGATGTTGAACTTGGCTCCGGGTGCCAATGGTGGAGGAATAATGGCTCTTGTGTCTCTGGCTCCATCAAGATCATCATCATCATCGTCGAAAGATGGTTGCATATCTCGGTGTTCAGGCCTAAACCTAGCTTGACGATCTTTTCTGTTAGCAGGTGTTACTATCTCAGCATCATGCCTAGGGTTTAGTAACTCGTCATCACCTAGATCCTCATTGTCAGGATTTGTTGCTCGCCCAGGGTTATCAATATTCTGTTGATACACTTGAGCGGCTGCTAGAGCAGCTAGTCTCGCATGTTCCTGTTGAGCAGCCATCCTTTCGATTTCGTGTTGTGCCTCCATTCTGCCTATACGTTGTGGTTCAGGATTGATAGGTAATAACGGTTGACCAAAACTTCAAGTATGGGGCATGCAGTGATTAAAAACCTGCAGAAAACAAAAATGAAAACTAAAAGTAAAAGTACGAGAGTCTTTTGACCAAAGGGTCTAGTAATTATCACAAACTTAGTTGACAACCGTCTTCCCTGGCAGCGGCGCCAATTTTTGATAACGCTCAATCTACAACTCTCTTAAGAGTGTAAAGCGGTCGTTGTCAAATATATAACCCAACTGGGTTGGGTATCGATCTCACAGAGAATAGTCGGTCAATAAGTAAGCAAAGATTACTAGATTTTTGGTGCAAGGCTTGTAAAAGGGGGGATTTTGATGTGCAAATATTGTAAACAAAATAATAAAGTAAGAGTAGAAAATAGAAGAGTAAAAATGGTTTGCTTGGTAGGTTGTTGATCAATGAGAATTGAGAGTTGGGGTTATGTCCACCTTATGAAGTATACGTACCGATTGACTATGAGTTATGCGGAATTCAGACATGCATGTGCTTATAGAGAATTGTATTCTATGGTAAATCCAAGCGTCTTTCGACCTAACAAGGACTATTTCACTTTAACTCTTTCGAGCTTAAAGCGTATCTAACGGTACAAATTCTCCAAGAGGTTAATCCAGTTACGGCACTAACTTTTTAATAGGGGTTGGTGCCCTATTACCTTGACATTATCTCTTTTCCAGACATATAATTTTTCTTTCGAACAAGTTAATGCTATACTGGCGTATTCTATGCGTTTGCAACCACAAGAATTTGCATTAAGATGAAGAGAATAATTATATAAGCAGCATACGTGTCGCTAATTCACAAACCCATAGCAATAGATAGTATCTCATACGGCTTCCATAACCCCAACAGAGAAGTTTAGCTACTCATGAGTGCGATGGAAATCACAATAGACCTTATCATTATACCACAATAAAGATCTGACGTGTAATATGGTGTGGTATGGCTTTAGGCTTGACTTCCTTTTAGTATAGCGTTTCTCTTGTTATGGAAATTAAGAATCGAATAGATGAAGAGAAGTGAATAAGAATTAATTGAAGAGTTTTTAGAAGTAGAATGTATTAGAAAGATGAATTAGAACTAGAATGAGAATAATAATAATCTCTAGCAAAATAGGGTATTTATAATACTCCTATCCTATTCCTACTAAGCTACTACATTACTTAACCCAATCCTACTGGGTTACTGCATCATTATCCTACTTCTAATAAGTTACTGCTAGTCCCCAAAGTCTTTAGAATTGCTGTTTTTTGCCCGGGACAGATTTTCCATGCGTCACTTTTAGTCCTAGGCGTCCAAGCTCTCCTTCCCTTCTTTAGTGAAGCTTCCTTTGGCGTCAAGTTATCCATAAAATGCTGAATTCTGCATCATTTATACCTGAAAACTTGCTAATCATGTTCGTTAGCTCACTTACAGTAAAAAGGACTAAAAGTGCATGAATTATATAATTTGTCCTCAAAACTTGGCTAAAATATGGGTAAAATATAGTACTATAGGCGTGTAAATTCGCCTATCATCAATGACATTACTCATATTTCTCTCAATTTTCTTCAAGAATACTCCCAAGGGTTTCAAACAAGATTCCCAAATAACTCAAGATTCAACCGTGGGTTTTAGAAGATAATTAGAGATTTGGAATCCCTAATCCGTAAGCTTCAGGAATCATCCATTCTTTTACGAAATAGCGGTACGTGGGGTTTATCCTAAAAACTACATGGACTTAAAACCACTAGAGCATGATTTTAAGGTTTTGATGCATGTATTTTATGGGGGTTTTCAAAACTGTATTATTGATTATGTAATTTGAAAGTTTCAATGTTGTTATTGTTTTCACCTTGTGGTCCTGTCCCCTAAATTAATTTACATGTATACATATATGTATGGAATTAGAGATTTAAGATTGTTTGAGTGCATAAATTATGAACTCCCTCTCGTGTATCAAATTAAGGATTATGGTTTTGTGATTTGAAAGATGTTTTTGCAATATTATTGCATTTGATTATGATTTGAAATTGTTAGAGGGTTGTTCTTGATATATATATATATGTGTGTGTTCTTGTGTTTAAAAGAAAGAATTGCATGTGAATTGAGAACTTTGGCATGACCACCTTGTACTGTACTATTGAAATGCTTGACAAAGATGAGTTCCTTGCATGTGTTTTACATGAGGTTTGAGAAAGAGTTTCTTGAATTGAATTATTGAAATGGTGGTCCCAAAACTTGTGTTTTGAAAATAGAGATTTATGACAGACTAATTATGGCTCAGAGATGTGACTTGCAAGTCAATGGTATGATGATACCATATGTATTTATGCCATAACAGATTATGTTTTCAGAGTATATTTTCAGAGCATATTTTCAGAGACTGTATATTTTGATAAAGTTTTAAAAGGGGCTTAAAAAGGATTAGGTGGTTACCCAAAGAAGGCGCGAGTTCAAGCAACTATTAGCTTGAAATCGTATTTGCTGATACGGGTAGATTATTATTGTACGTTGGTGACGGCCGTGTGGCGTAGTAGAGTCAGAGACTCCGACCCTTGCGGTACACTTGGGTTGGGGGCTTCGCTGTCGCGTTAATGGCAGTTTCCATATAGCCCATGAAATTTTTCAGAGTTGTGGGGTATACCACCTAACGCAGATGTAATACAGATTTCTCAGAGTCATGATGCTTTTCACTGAGTTTTTTAAAATGTCCATATTATTTCTTACTATTTGACATGTTTATGAACTGTTTTAAATTGCTCTCATATATGTTGATTATAAATGATTATTTTGGATTTGATCTACGTACCAGTACATCTATATTGACCCCCCTCCTCCCTCCAGGTTCTGAGGTTCAGTCTAGGGGTCCAATAAGCAGTGGATATTTCCAGCAGGTGATCAGATTGTGTAGTGTTGAGCCTTCTCTATTCCAGAAGGCCTGTCTTTTCAGATCATGACACTTATTTCAATTTTGTTCTACTGGAGGCCTTGTCTCAGCTTTAGACCGTCGTCAGATTTTCATGTAGTAGAGATTTCGCAGACTGAGTCAGATGATATTTTGATATTGTTGGATTTTTCCTTCATTGTTAAGTTAATTTCAGAGTATGACTATGTTTTTGTATTTGATGTATAATTCTGGATTTTCTTTTTTTATATGAATGTTGTGCAAGATTACTAAATAGAGAAGAGAGTTCCGGGCCTTCCTGGTTTGGGATATCCATCACAGCCAGTCCCTAGTTCGGGTCGTGACACTTTTCTTCCTTAAACTTGGTTTTGGGTAATCCTAATACCATGTCTTTGGAGGAAAGTATGTTTAGTTGCTTCAGACTTGCATGTCCAAGTCTTCATTACCAAAGGAGGGGATCATTTTCAATTACACTTAGACAAGTTAACTCAGGTCCAGGTAGTGCCATTATGTCATCTTTGTATACATTTCTGTATCTTGTTGCAGTGAGCACAATCTCTTTGGTATCCATTCTTTTAACTTTGACTGCTGCAACAGTAAAAATAACTTTATTACCTTTGTCACACAGTTGTGACATGCTCAGTAGGTTATGTTTCAGTCCTTCTACAAGATAGGCATCTTTCAATGCTTTTAACTCAGATGAGCCAATTTTTTCAACTCTAGTTATGATTCCCCTTTTTCCATCACCAAAAGACACTCCTCTCCCATCTATTTTGGAGAGTGAAAGGAATTTTTTCTTATTACCAGTCATATGTCTTGAGCAAGCACTGTCTAAATGCCAGTGCCTTTTGCTTTCTTTCACCTTCTCCTACAAAACAAATCAATAGTTAGACTTAGGAACCCAAACAAGCTTGGGTCCTGTTTTATGAGTGAAAGGATGAATTAAATTTCTTTTAGTCCATGTAGGCAACAAGTAGTGTGACCTATTTCTCTGACCAGAAACTGGTCTTGTTCCTTTTGGTCTGGGAAAATCTGTTAGCCAGGTTTTAACTATTTAACCTGACATTCAGTAGTGGGATGTCCAATGTTTCCATAGATGTAACATAAATCTTTAGGATCATCAACGCTTTTGTGGAATCCCAAACACGCCTTTTCATTGAAATTTCTCTCACTTAATTTGTGAACAATTCTTGAGGAATTTATCCACATGTTTGCTCTTTCAAGATATAGTTTTAGTTTATACACTTCCTGAATCAGCTGATTCATTTTTTCAGTTAAATCATGGCATTCTTGTTTGTATTTAACTAGCTCAAGTTCAACATTTTCTTATTATTTACTCATGGCCTTTTTCCCATTTTTAGTGAGAGTTAATTTGAGAACTTTAGACTTAAGATTGCTGTTTGAGATCTCAAGTTCTGCAACTTATTTCTTGAGAGTGCAATTTTCCTTGTCAACTATATCTGCTCAAGCCTGTAGATCAATGAGATTAAATTTGAGACTTTCTAGACTGTTGAACAATTCATCCCTATCAAAGGTTAACTCTTGAAAATCATCAATCAGTGCACTCATCAAGGAAACAAGTTTTGGTTTTGAGAACAATTGTAGTTTTTCTTTGATTTAAAGTATACTTACCTCAAACCCCTCATCTTCTTGATCTAAGTCTGAATCTACAAAATCCACGAATGTAGTTTCATCAACTTCATCTTCATCTGAATCAAATCTCCAGGCAGCTATCATTGCATGCTACTTCTTTTTTTTTCCTTCAGTTCCTTTTCAGCCCTTTCCTTCTTCCATTCTATTTACCAGACTGTACAGTCTCTGATTTGATGATCAGTTTTGCCACATTTGTAGCACCCATTTGGATTATCTTTGGAACGTTTCTTGGTACCTGTTCTTTTCTTATTTTTAAAAAATTTGTTGAAGTTCTTGATTATGAAGGCAACTTGCTCCTTATCAAGTTCAAATTCCTCATCACTATTAGAAGCTTTTAATGCTAAGATTTTTTAGGGGCTGCTTGTTCCTTGACTCCATCAAATTCCATTTCATAGGTTCTTAAATTCCCTACTAGTTCATCTAGAGTCATGCCTTCAAGATCCTTATTAGCCTCCCTGATTGCAGTCACCTTAAATTTTCATTTTGATTTAGGTAATACCCTCAGTACCTTTTTAACTTGTTCTTCCTCAAAGATGACTTTTCCTAAAGAAGTCAGCTCATTTTTCAAGGTGGTAAGATTTGTCATCATTTCATGCAAGGTCTTATTTTACATCATTTTGAATGCCTCATACTCAGTGAAAATGAGAGAGATCCTAAATTTTCTTACTTGAGAAGTGCCTTCATGAGAATTTACCAGTGCATTCCAATTCTTAGCAGTAGTCCAGGTGGATACCCTATTGTATTCAGCAGGTCCTAGTCTACATACCAAGATGTTCTTGACCTTTGCATATTTCTTCAAAGCCAACAAGTCATCAGAAGTAAATTCACTCCTTACTTTCTTGACTTGTTCACCATCAATAGTTTTGATTGGAATAGTGGGACCATCAGTAATCCTGTCCCATAATTCATAATCTTCACCTTGAATGAACATCTCCATCCTTGCTTTCCACCAGATAAAGTGAGAGCCATCAAAAAGTGGAGGTCTAATAGTTGACTGACCTTCACTGTGACCAGTAGGAGGTGCGGAATTCAACGTATTGATCTTTTCTTAGATACTAGCCTTACTTAAGACAACCTCTCTCTAATACTAATTGTTAGAATATGAGCCCTACTAATTGCCTATCTGTGGAACAAGTAAGCAAACATGGCTCACAGAATTAAATACTGAACACAGTATTTTTACGTGAAAAACACCCGACTCAAGAAAGGTGTAAAAAACCACGACCTGTACCTCTACAGGATTTAACCCCAACTTCACTATAATACATGATCCTCAACAATCAACAGAGTTACAAGATTTCTTGTAAACTACGAATTAAAACTTCTAACTCCTATCACTACAAAAACACAAATCTTCCCAAGATAAGTGTTCTCAAGTATTCGAGTTCCCCAACTTGAAGACACAATTCCTAACTCAGTTTATAGATCACTGAGACTAGAACAATGACTCATTACAACTCAAAGAACCTACCTAGTACACACAGTCTACGACTTGCTAAGTAAGAGACCAGGTTCTACTTCATGTATGTGAATTGATATGCTAATTGTTGATTTTCTTTTCATTGCTTGAGTAAGTTACTTGAATGCAGCTTGTCGTATATATGTACATCTTATGATGCAGTCCTTTTTGACCTGTTCTTATATCTTTTGTAGGACTCTATCAAGTAACTTCACTTCATGTTGTAGTCGTCTCTCTCTTCAAGATTAAGTAGGACTCTTTTGTTTTATCTTTTACCCTTATTGCTAGACTCCTGGATCAACCCATCTTCATGTTTCTCTTCATCTTGACTAGGACTCTTATGCAGGACTTCTTGTTTAACTCAACTTCCGTTGTTGTTGTTGTTGTTGTGATCAGTAACTTGTCTGCATCTCATCTTTGTTCACTTGAATGGATCAACTTTCACAATATGTTTCATTCATATGTCCATCATCAAAACTCCCCATTTCTTGACATTGCATATCATAACTTAGGATCTATTTAAATTGAATTATTTTAAGTGTTTTTATGTCAAAATAATTTATAAGTACTTTTAATGTTTTCGTGTAAAATAAAAAAGTGCTTTTAAGCACTTAATTTTAAGCAAAAAAGATAAAAATAAATAAAGAACCATATAATAAGTACAAAAGATATAAGTCCATCTAAACATCCACTTAGACTCTTTATAATCTATGAATTTCTTTAGTCTTTAAATTAAATGTTTTTTCCACTCACGTTCTAATTACATGTAACCAAAATATATGATTCTTTTTAGAAGTCATGCTCTATTCACTCTAAATGTATACAAACCATATTAAATACATAAGTAATAAATTCTAATGAACTATAATTGATACCTCTTCAAATATTATCTTCAGATTGTCATAAATTAGTTTCTCACACAGTATTTATCTCACACGGTATTTAAAAGAAATAAAGAATAAATTACATAAACATGATATAAAAAATCATTAACTGTATGAATTTTTAAGAAAGAGTAATTATGGCACAATATGTTGACGGTGTTGACAAATAAAAATTCTTATTTTTTGATAATAAATTGGATAAAAAAGACATAATACCATATATCGTCACAACTCTGTAATTCAAAAGTGATAGTTCACAATTGGAGTGCATTTTTCACTTGTAGTTGTTTAAAGAACAACAAACCTTTTTTGTTAAGAGTATTCCTCCTAAGGAGGAACATTTATATATACACATTCTCACTAAGTCACTGCAATGGTTGTGAGCTAGTTAGAGGATAATATGTTTTATGATAACTTTCTAATGAATGGTGTCATAGAAGATTTTCCACAACCACATAACCCTTTTAAAGCTGAGATTAATGAATATGAACACAAATTTTCACATAAGATCAAAAAGAAGTCACTGATGGTTGTAGACACTGTAGGAAACGAGCAACTTTGGATGCCAAATATTGTTAAAGAATCTATCGTGCTAGAAATAAAATAGAAAAAGCTAATATTTGAGGAAATATTTTCTGCGTTTTTCTCATATTTTAATCACTTTGCCGACCGTGTTACTTGAGAGTTGTACATTGAGATCATTATCAACTTCTTTTACATATGATATGTATTAAAATTCGAATCTACTCTTCCTGCCAAGGTCTCTTTAGGAGAAGGACAAATCGTCATTATCATCCATGAAATCCTACAAAATGAAAATATGAAATTTGTGAAAATGAATATTGTGCACTTTATATGTGCCCAAGAATTGTGGTAATGAGTTTACGTAAATATTAATAAAACAACAATTGAAGCGATTAACTTGAAACATTAAAAAGAGAGCTCCGAATTTACCGCGAAATCTTTATCTCCCTTGGTGACTTGGCAGACAACAATATCAGTATGCTATAAAATATGTAAGTAAAACAACAGACAATTAATGTTCCTTCAAACAAAGAAAGATAATTGCATTATAATATCCTCATCATTGCTATTTATATAAACTCCAGCAACTATCTCAACATTGAAAAGATTAACTATCAGTGGCAGAGCCAGGATATATATTAAGGGAGTTAAAAAAAAACTAAGTATGTCAACAAGATCTCAAAAATAAGCGGGTCGAATCAGATATAAGTGGATCGAATTTAATTTGAGTGAGCTAGACATAGTTTAAATTTACCTCAACATGAACAACAAAATGAAGGAAGTTAAACTTCTTTATTTTGATCGTGCGTTCAAAAGTACAATCTTTAAACCTTTTAAAAAATAAAATTTACATATTTAAAAACTACATAAAAAGTATAATAAATTATCAGAATTGTACTTTATGTTTAAGTTATTTATACCTTAACATGATAAAATTAATATTATTTTTCCTTAATTTTAAGGAGAGAAGATGTAAAATATTTTAAATCAGTCAAAATAAATAAACAACAAACAAAAGTATATACTATAATTTTGTAAAAAAATAGAAAAAAGGGTCAAACATCAAATTAGTAACCATGAAAGTGAGAAGAGAAACCAAAAGGGGGACAGAACGTAAGAGAGCAAAAAACCAAGTAACTAGGGATTTAATCCCAAACGCTAATATTAAAGATTGAAAAACATGGTATTATTTAGAATCGAACACAATTCTGCACCCCTTCATCACTGAACCAAGCTTTAGGCTTGTGTCAAAGGTGTTCAATACTTAACATATATACGATAAAGCAAAACTCTGATCATATCTACATAGTGTAATTTTTCAAAGAACGGGGTTCTGACCCCCTAAACTCTATGTAGATCTGCCAGTGTTAACTACCACTTTAAATATGACCATTCTATCAAGAACAATATTCATCTTCATGAATGCTGTAACACCCCAAAATCGGATCTCGAGATGTCACACGGTGCTTAGGGTCACAAGTGACCCCAAGCTAACCTTTCTACTGACATAACTAATAAGAAACTGAATAAAAATTACAAATCTATAAAAATATACATAAAATAACTCTTATCTAAATCTGATCGAATACAAAACTGAATCTACAAGATTACAACTCAGCCTTTACAACCAAAACTGAAACGGAATACACCAACTTCTATTGACTGTCTATGAAGCCTCTACTAGTACTGACTAGGGGTAGCCGGGTCATGACTCTCGACTATCCCCACTCAATACGACTGAATAAATAAAATACAACACTATTAATTCTGCATAACTGACTCAAACCCTTGAATCAAAAGGACTCATCACCTGCTGACTGGATGTCACAAACTGACAGGATCTAAAGGTGCATACTATACCTTGTACCTACATTACGAGAAAATGTAGCCCACATACGAATATGTGGGTCAGTACCATGGAAAATGTATCGAGCATATGGGGGTGCATGCGATAAGTAAAACAATATCTCATAATCATCATTTATAAATCATGCATACTAAATATAGATGACTTACAAAGCTCGAGTAAAAATAAAATATGAAGATATAAATCATTAATAGTAAATCACAAAATCTAGATCTTATGAGCCATTACACTTAGTTCTAAAATCTGAGTCCTATTACTGTTCTCAAAACTCATAGGCTAAATGAATTCTGAAACTCATTATGCATAGTAAATACTTTATCTTAAAGCTTTAAATATTTAAACTGTTTTAAGAGTGGGGGACATCTATTTTGGAGGTTCTTCTAACCGACATTGTAATACCCCGGAAATTTTTTTGTTGAAATTTTGTGCGTAAACGTGTTGGGTTCTATCTTCTAGAATGAATTATAAATTTCCATGTGGAATGTCTTTGATTATGACCCACCATTGTGTAGAGTATCAAATAATCTTTCCAACGATATATGGATCATCCAAAATGGACACCCGAGCGACGAGTTATAAATATTCCGATCGAACCGTGAATAGTAGTGAACAATAAAACGTGCAGGAAAAAGTACTAAGGCCTGGCGTATTTTTGCTCCAACTTTAAATGATCATAATGATCTGGGTGATCTACTATATATCAACGGAAAGCTCTGCGAGTCTTCTTTCCAATGAAATTGGTTTCTTCAATTTTTCTATCGGAGTAAAAAGTTATAGTCGATCTACTTCATCCTACCAAAAGTAAATTTTTGTATCAACTTCAAATGATCATAAATCCTCGTACACAATGATCTGGTTGAGATACTATATATCAATGGAAATATATGAGAGTCCTCTTTCTAATGAAATTTGTTTCATCCAATTTGGATATCGGAGTAAAACATTATGGTTGATCTACTTCAGACTATCAAAACAGTCCACCAAAGGACAGATTCGAGAATTATTTGATTTTTAGGGGCGTTTTGGTCAGTCCCCCTCACCCAAAATCCGTCCAAACCTTATATTAAAGCCTATTAGAAGCATTATATATTATATTTCATCAAATTCCGTCAAAAACAAAACCCTAAGCTCTTACATCCAACTTCAAGAACCTCCAAAGTTCACCATTAATTCTGCAAATTTATTCAAGATTCCAAGTTCCTAGTTCAAGAACTCCAAGAAACATCATTCAAAGGCACGATTAACATCTCAAAAATGAGTATCGATCTAAAGTTCATCATTCAAGGTATGTGGGGTTTTTCAACAAGAACTCTCTTTTGTTCTTGTGCCCAAAAGTAATTTTCTTTACAAAAGCATGATTTTTATTTAATTTTTATGAATTTGAAGCATGAACCCATATATTATGATGATTATTATGAAATCTTGATGTTTATGATTTTGAAAGATGAATTTACATGTGTGGAGATATAAAACATCAATCTTGAATGATATTTATCATGATTTTAATATTTAGGTCGTGAATCCCCATTGAAAATTGTTTTTTTTTAGAAAGTGTGTGTTATAATCACGTTGATGTTGAATATTTGAGCTATTTTGAATGATTTGACCTTTTGGTCTTAATGGAGTTCTTTTGAACTCGAGTGTGAAAGAAATCCACAACGTGGTTGATTTTGATAGATGGGAAGCATGATGACTCTCGATGTATATTTATATATTACTGAAATTGTTTAGTTGTGGATTGTCTTTGAAATGATCTGAGCTAAGTTCAGGAGAAATCTTTGGCACCAAGTGGGAGGTATAAAGAGACCTTACTTCCCTAGAACTACGTGCCCTCATAGGAGTGAGCCTGAGGATGATTTATATAGTGATCACTAGTTTGTGTGAATTTTATATTGATAGTCCTACTCCGATGGCAAGGATAAGACGGCTCTCCCCAACATGGGTTGTACGTTGGACTCCATGTAGCTCACATGGTTTATGTCGGTTATAGGATCTCCCAGTATGTGTGTGTTTCCTTGTGTCTATGGTGAATGGTGAAGTGATTTGAAAGTGGAATTGTGAAAGTTATTCTTTCAAAATATTTAAATGATATTTACATTATGAGAATTGATTTTCTTGATGAACTGAAAGTGATTGACAAATTATATGATGACTCACATGTGTTATTGTACTTATTTCATCCTCTCATGATTATGATAATTTTCTTCGGGCTATGTGAGTCTTTCATACATCCTGCATATTTCTTATAAATATTTATGATGATGATGTTTATACAATTGCATACACCCCCATATACTTGGTTCCTTTCCCTGGTACTGACCCACATCTTTGGATGTGGGCTGTATTTTCTCAGAATGTAGGTTCAGGTGCTCAGTTCCAGGTTCGACAGTGATTCTTCGAGCACGCTGTTTTACATCCTCTATTGTGGTGAGTCCTTATGTTTTGAGGACGTGATGTCTGATGTTGGTTTCAATGAATTGTTTACATTTGATAACTGAGTATGAGTCAGTTGGGGCATGTCTCAATGGATCGCTGGTTTTATTGATTTTCTTAGAGTCTTGTCAGACTAGTATAGATGTTGGGAGTTAACTAATAAGTCGTATTTTGTTATCTTTCTGAAATTATTTTATTCTTGGATGATGATTACTCTGTTGATAGTTGAGGGTTATTTATGAAAACCCCATTGATTTGTGTTGAACTGAATAAAAATGGCTCAAAGGGTTAGCTTGGGGCTACTCGTAGCCTCAAGCACCGTGTGACACTCCGGGACCCGTTTTCTGGGGCATTACAAACTTGGTATCAGAGCCTAAGGTTTTAAGGTGTCCTAGGGAGTCTGACAAGCCATGTTAAGTAGAGTCTTGGTCATCGGTGTGTAGCGTGCCACATCTATAAGCAAGAGGCTGCAAGACGTTTAAGGAAAAAGTGTGATTCTTTCTTTTAGAAGTCTATCGTGCTTAAAGTGTCTCTCTCTGCTATTGATTCGTGCTCTCCTCTTTCAGAAATATGCCTCCACATCGAGCGAGAGGAAATAATGATGGACTGGGAATTCTGTGTCACCCAATAGTAATTTTATCTCTTACCTCAAAGCTAGAAAGCTTATTTCCAAGGGGTGTATTTACCATTTGGTTAAAGTCAAAGACACTAAGTCTGAGACTCCAACTCTCCAGTCTGTTAACGCCGCCAATGAGTTTTCTAATGTCTTTTCGTATGATCTCCTAGGGATACCTCCTGATAGAGAGATAGAGTTCGGGATTGATCTTCTTCCCGAGACTCAGCCTATTTCTATTCCTCCTTACTATATGGCCCCTACAGAACTTAAGGAGTTGAAAGAGCAACTTAAATATCTACTAGATAAGGGTTTCATAAGGCCCAGTGTTTCTCCTTGGGGTGATCCTGTGTTGTTTGTAAGAAAGAAAGATGGCTCTTTGCGTATATGCATTGATTATTGCCAACTAAATAAAGTCACCGTAAAAAATAAGTACCCCCTTCCGAGAATAGATGATTTGTTTGACCAATTACAAAGTGAAAGTTATTTCTCAAAGATAGACCTTCATTCCGGCCATCATCAAATCAAAGTTAGGAAGTGTGACATCCCGAAAACTGCTTTCCGAACTCGTTATGACCATTTTGAGTTTTTTGTTATGTCTTTTGGGTTAACTAATGCCCCAGCAGCTTTCATGGACCTCATGAATCGAGTGTTCAGACCATATCTAGATATGTTTGTCATTGTGTTCATCGATGATATACTGGTGTACTCCCATAGTGAGGATCAATATTCTGATAATCTCCGAACTATCTTGCAAACCCTTAGAGATCACAAGTTGTTTTCCAAGTTCAGTAAGTGTGAGTTTTGAAGGTTAGTTGCTTTTTTGGGTCATATGATTTCTTCCGAGGGTATTAAATTTGATCCCCAAAAAACCAAAGCTGTTAGAAGTTGGCCTAGACCTATTTCTCCGACTGATATCCGAAGTTTCTTGGGTTTAGATGGCTATTACCGCGGTTTTGTTGAGGTTTTCTCCTCTATAGCGTCTCCTATGACTTGGTTGACCTAAAAGAAAGTGAAGTTCTTGTAGTCCGAATCTTGTGAGAAGAATTTTCAGGAGTTGAAGACTCGACTCACTTCAGCCCCTTTTTTGACTTTGCCTGATGGTGTTGATGGTTTTATGGTGTACTGTGATGCTTCGAGAGTTGGGTTGGGTTGCCTATTGATGCAGAAGGGTAAGGTGATAGCTTATGCTTCTAGACAGTTGAAACCCCATGAGAAAAATTACCCCACTCATGACCTTGAGTTGGCTGCTATTACGTTTGCTTTGAAAATTTGGAGACACTATTTGTATGGTGTCCATGTTGATGTTTTCACTGATCATAAGAGTCTGCAGTATGTGTTTACCTTGAGAGAATTGAATATTAGGCAGAGACGATGGTTAGAATTATTAAAGGACTATGATATTAGTGTGTTGTACCATTCGGGCAAGGCTAATGTTTTGGCGGATGCCCTAAGTAGAGTGTCCATGGGTAGTGTTTCGCATGTGGTAGAAGGTAAGAAAGAGTTGGCTCATGATGTACATCATTTGGCTAAATTGGGGGTTAGGTTGTTTGACTCTGGTAAAGGTAGTATAGGGGTTTAGAGTAGTTCTGAATCCTCCTTGGTTTCGGAAGTGAAGGAAAAGCAATACTTAGATGCTAGTTTGTTCAGACTGAAGGAGTCAGTCAAGGACCAAAAAGTAGAGGTTTTCTCCCAAGGGGGAGATAGTGTATTGAGATTGCAGGGTAGATTATATGTCCCGAATATTGATGATCTGAGACAGAGAATTATGGCTGAAGCGTATGAGGCGCGATATTCTATTCATCTTGGTGCCACCAAGATGTACCGATACTTGCAGGAAATCTATTGGTGGAGTGGCATGAAGAAAGATATAGCAGAGTTTGTAGCTAAGTGTGCAACATGCCAATAGGTTAAGTTTGAACACCAAAGACCTGGTGGTATGATGCCAGAGTTTAGTATTCTCACCTGGAAGTGGGAAAAGATAAATATGGACTTTGTGATTGGTTTACCTCCTTCCCAATGCCATCATGATTCAATTTGGGTTGTGGTTGATAGGTTGACTAAGTCTGCTCATTTATTGCTTGTTCATACTTCATATACTGCTGAGGATTATGCTAGATTGTATATTTGAGAGCTAGTCAGACTGCATGGAGTACCCTTGTCTATCATTTCGGATAGGGGTACTCAGTTCAGTTTGCAATTTTGGAAAGCTTTTTAGAAGGTTCTTGGTACCCAAGTGCTTTTGAATTCTACTTTTCATCCGCAGACTAATGGTCAGGCTAAGTGGACCATCCAGGCCTTAGAGGATATGTTGAGAGTTTGTGCACTTGAACTTAAGGGAAGTTGGGATGATCACTTACCGTTGATAGAGTTTTCTTACAATAACAGTTTCCACTTTAGTATTGGCATATCTCCGTTTAAATCCTTATATAGAAGGAAGTGTAGATCACCCATAGGTTGGTTTGAGGTGGGTGAAGTGGCTGTGAGTGGTCCTGATTCGGTATTTGAGGCTATGGAAAAAGTTAAGTTGATTAGGGAAAGGTTGAAAACTGCGCCGAGTCGTCAGAATTCATATGTGGATGTTAGAAGGAGATACCTTGATTTTGAAGTTGGTGACCTAGTGTATCTGAAAATTTCACCCATGAAGGGGGTGAAGAGATTTAGAAAAAAGGGGATTCTTAGTCTCCATTATGTTGGTCCTTACAAAATTCTTAGCTGTATTGGTAAGGTAGCTTATGAGGTCGAGTTGTCTTCCGAGTTGTCCTCTGTTCATCCAATATTCCATGTCTTCATGCTTAGAAAGCATATTACCGATGTTGTGGTAGTGGATTCCTCTGTGAGTGTTGATATTCAAGAAAATCTTTCTTTTGATGAGATTCCTATTGAGATTCTTGATTTCAGTGTCCGAAGACTAAGGAACAAAGAAGTTCCCTTGTTCAAGGTATTATGGGGAAACCAATCTGTTGAGGGTCCAACTTGGGAAGCTGAGGCGAATATGCGAACAGTCAAACGTGCAGGAAAAAGTACTGTGGCCTGGCGTATTTTTGCTCCAACTTTAAATGATCATAACTCCTTGTACATAATGATCTGGGTGATCTACTATATATTAACGGAAATCTCTGCAAGTCCTCTTTCCAATGAAATTGGTTTCATTCAATTTGTCTATCGGAGAAAAAAGTTATGGTCGATCTACTTCAGCCTACCAAAAGTAAATTTTTGGGTCAACTTCAAACGATCATAACACCTCGTACACAATGATCTAAGTGAGATACTATATATGAACGAAAATATATGAGAGTCTTATTTCTAATGAAATTAGTTTCATTCAATTTGGATATCGGAATAAAACATTATGGTTGATCTACTTCAGACTATCAAAACAGTCCACCAAAGGATAGCATCGAGAATTATTTGATTTTTAGGGGAGTTTTGGTCACTCCTCCTCACTCAAAATCCATCCAAACCCTATATTAAAGCCTATTAGAAGCATTATATGTTATATTTCATCAAATTCCCTCAAAAAGAAAACCCTAAGCTCCTACATCCAACTTCAAAAACCTCCAAAGTTCACCATTAATTCTGCAAATTTATTCAAGATTCCAAGTTCCTAGTTCAAGAACTCCAAGAACCATCATTCAAAGGCATGATTAACATCTCAAAAATGAGTATCGATCTAAAGTTCATCATTCAAGGTATGTGGGGGTTTTCAACAAGAACTCTCTTTCGTTCTTGTGCCAAAAAGTAATTTTCTTTACAAAGGCATGATTTTTATTTAATTTTTATGAATTTGAAGCATGAACCCATATCTTATGATGATTATTATGAAATCTTGATGTTTATGATTTTGAAAGATGAATTTACATGTGTGGAGATATAAAACATCAATCTTGAATGATATTTATCATGATTTTAATATTTAGGTCGTGAATCCCCATTGAAAATTGTGTTTTTTTGAGAAAGTGTGTGTTATAATCACGTTGATGTTGAATATTTGAGCTATTTTGAATGATTTGACCTTTTGGTCTTAATGGAGTTCTTTTGAACTCGAGTGTGAAAGAAATCCACAACGTGGTTGATTTTGATAGATGGGAAGCATGATGGCTCCCGATGTATATTTATATATTACTGAAATTGTTTAGTTGTGGATTGTCTATGAAATGATCTGAGATAAGTCCGGGAGAAATCTTTAGCACCGATTAGGAGGTATAAAGAGACCTTACTTCCCTAAAAATACGTGCCCCCGTAGGAGCGAGCCTGAGGCTGATTTATATAGTGATCACTAGTTTGTGTGGATTTGATATCGATAGTCCTACTCCGATGGCAAGGATAGGACGGCTCTCCCCAACGTGGGTTGTATGTTGGACTCCCTGTAGCTCACATGGTTTATGTCGGTTATAGGATCTCCAGTGTGTGTGTGTTTCCTTATGTCTATGGTGAATGGTGAAGTGATTTGAAAGTGGAATTGTTAAAGTTATCCTTTCAAAAAATTTAAATGATATTTACATTATGAGAATTGATTTTATTGATGAACTGAAACTGATTGACAAATTATATGATGACTCACATGTGTTATTGTACTTATTTCATGCTCTCATGATTATGATGATTTTCTTCGGGCTATGTGAGTCTTTCATACATCTTGCATATTTCTTATAAATATTTATGAAGATAATATTTATACAACTGCATACACCCCCATATACTTGGTTCCTTTCCCTGGTACTGACCCGCATCTTTGAATGTGGGCTACATTTTCTCGGAATGTAGGTTCAGGTGCTCAGTTCCAGGTTCGACAGTGATTCTTCGGACATGCTGTTCTACATCCTCTATTGAGGTGAGTCCTCATGTTCCGAGGACGTGATGTCTGATGTTGGTTTCACAGAATTGTTTACATTTGATAACTGAGTATGAGTCAGTTGGGGCATGTCACAATGGCTCGCTCGTTTTATTGATTTTCTTATAGGCTTGTCAGACTAGTATAGAAGTTGGAAGTTGACTAATAAGTCATATTTTGTTATCTTTCTGAAATTCTTTTATTCTTGGATGATGATTACTCTGTTGATATTTGAGGGTTATTTATGGAAACCCCGTTGATTTGTGTTGAACTGAATGAAAATGGCTCAAAGGGTTAGCTTGGGGCTACTCGTAGCCTCAATCACTGTGTGACGCTCTGGGATCCATTTTTCGGGGCGTTACAGACATGTACACCATGTGAGCATCCATGATGTCCCATGACTTGCCTCCATAAGTTTAGGGTTGTTCTACCCTTACCATCGGAATAGAACAATCTCATCTCAGTGATCACTATCTCAGTCATCCATGTATAGTGGGAATAAATATCTCAACCTATGGTGGAACGTAGTTCTGGGGTATGAAACTGTAGTAAAATACCCAACTCGGTGCTAAATACTACTCCCAATACTATGCTCAAAAATCTGAAGAAAATTCACTTTAAAGGTAATCTCATATTTCATAAGGAAATCAATGATAAAGTCTCTAATCTCGTTTCATAAAGTGGTTTTCAACTCTATTGTGACCAAAAGGTCAAATCTTTCTAAATTGCTTACAAATAGTCTAAACTTGGGTGCATGTAGCACATAAATGCTCAAAAACATCAATCTCAAAGAGGGTTTAATGACCCATATATCAATACTTTGGCAAAACATCTCAAAGTTCATGCTTTATATTATAAACATGCATAATTCATTAAAAAAATCTGGAAATTTTAGCTTTAAGCATAATAACAACATCAAACTCATGGAATATCTTCTAGGCATTTAGAAATATCATAATCTCTTGAACAACAACATGGTATATAAAATAATATTTTAAATTCACAGTAAAACATGTAAAATCATGTATCTTTCGTAATTACATAAATATTTTGGGCACGAGAATGAAAGAGTGTTCTTGTTCGTAACCCCACATACCTTAAACTTGAAGCTTTGAATGACTCTCCGAATGACATAATTCTATTCACGAATTTTTGGGTGTCCCTCGTAGCCTTCGTAACGGGAATTTCGAATATGTAAAAATTATAGAATTCCCATGGTTGAATCTCTAGCTATTGGGGTTTTTATGTTGAAACCCTAAAGGTTGTTCTTGGTGATTTTTTTTGTGAATGAGAGCTTATTTTGGATAATTGGGGTTAAATCCCATGTAATAGACATATATAGGGGTGTTTTTGGCACTTGGAAGTGAGGTATGCAGCGCACAACCCACGGCAGAACTTAAGGTGTGCGTCGCACACCTTATGCCTGACATTTAAGTGTGCCTCACACTCCCAATCATACACATTTGATTGGGCGGCGCATTGTCATTCGCACACCCTTACTGCCTCTCACGAAAATGGGCATAACTTTTTGCTCGGGTATTGGATTTTCGAGAAATTGGTATCGTTGGAAATATAATTCAATTATTTACAATTTGATGGGCTTTGGGATGAACAATTTCATGTATATTAAGAGATATACAAATTTGAAGTTGACCCTTGTAGAATCGAATGTCAAACTTTGGATTAATCAATTGGTCTTAGCTCAACCTTGTTCTAGGTCATTGCTATAAACATTTTCAACCTCTAAACTACTCCATAGACTAGGATAATGATCATGCAACTTGTATTCACGTGAGAATCACTTGTATCAGAGCTTAGACGCACTGGAACGACGGTTAGAATTCTAGCACAAAAATACAGGGTATTACATTATCTCTCCCTTGGGAACATTTGTCCTCGAATGTGGATAGTTAACCTGAAACACAGAGGAATCTTAGTCCTCAATCTATCATGTGAAACTGATAGAACTAAATCACTGGATCTCAAGAATAAGGGGCTCCTGAACTGGTCTGCAAGTGCATGAATCCTCAAGAAAATAACAATATGGCTAAGATAGAAATGAGAATGTCAACTTATGAGTAACCATTACTTTGCGTTGGATCTGATATCATGAGAAACGATGAGAGGTTTATGACATGAAAACTCGGGGTATTACAACATCCTCTTCTTGGGATCGTTCGTCCCCGAATGATAATAATTTGGTGAAAATACTAGGAAGAGACTGTGACACTACATAGGATACTTACGAACTGAATCATGACTTAATATATGAAACTAAAATTGATGCATGAGTTGAGCTGAATCATTCAAACTTCTATCATGAAACTGAATTCTAAGCTAGCTCTACTTTACTTGCTTCAAGGAAGTGATACATGTTGAGAGTTGAGGATTCACTTGAAGTGTTCATGATCCATTAATACATCTCAAACTGAGAAGGGATAACTTATGCAAGTGTGAATCGTGAGAAAACAAGACTTAGATCATACAAGGGGCATTACACCATCTGGACTAAAACACTTGGAAAATTGAGATTATGCGCTGAACACTTATGAAATGAGACATGATTAAATTGCCAAATTTGAGACATGATGCTTGGATTAAACGGAATTATCTTACGAAATAGCAATACTCATGAAACTTTAGATAGTAATACTAGATGAAAAGTTGGAACTCTATAAGAGCTTATCGGCTTGCTTGTTAACTGGATTGCAGGTTATAAGGACTGAATCATATTAACTTCCCATACTCAAATGGAATATTTTATTAGCATTTTTCTACGAAATTCTGTTAACATTACGGAGCAACGGATTTGGGCATAATCTGAACAAAACATCTGACTAAGTAATCACAACATTGATATAAATGCATAGCATGGAATAAAAATATATAACTCCTAAACTAGGATAGGATTGCTAGGCCGCAGGCAACACAACTTCTTACTTTCAAGATTAGCATCACTTCTGAAATGCTCTCTCAACTATACTATTCCCCTTAAATACCATACTCATTTGATTCAACTTATAATTCTCACATGGGCACTGATAAATCTTTCTGCAAGGTCTAAAGTAAACTATGTCATCTCACCAGGGTCAAGACTAAATCAAAATCATAATATACAACATGCCACTCCACAATACTAGTCTAAACCACACGATTCAATATTCTATATCTTCTTAGAGGTCACACTCTAAGCATAAGATTCCTTACCACTTCAATGACTAATTCAAAACTCTTGATATGAATTCACTAGAGCGTATTGCATTCATCATCTTACACCCGACATGACATTCAAGCCTATCATAAAGGCAAAACCACATAAAGGTATACTTCGCATATTCTCTAAACCTTTATCAACAACAATTTTCTTGCACTATTCTTAAGAACATACACATAATTTCTAACTAACCATGACATGTATCAAAGACTTGGCCTCAATCTTACTTCACACTTTAGCTTTAGATAGAAAATCATAAATAATCTTTCTTAATGATGGTCATCAACTCTCTCACATCTAAACCATTGCTTATCCACTATCATCACCACTATCTTAACATAGAAAGAGGTCACCGAAGGCTAACACATAAGGACCTAAAGCACGAAAATTACAACACATAACATTAACACTTATCTTAGGCCTAAGGAATAAAATAACAAAGGAATGTTGAGGACATGCATGAAATAATGTGGACTTCACTAGTATCATGAGGTTAAAAACTGGTCATACTCTGAAACATGAGTTCATACTTATCATGAGCTATTCAACATAAGACTGGAGTTCATAGATTCATGAGAGACAACTCGAATCACAGAGTGAAGCAGTTACATGTTTGCTAGAAGTTGAGAATAGGCTTGAGCACACATGATAGGTATAAGCATAGCCCTGTGGCATGGATTTGTCAAGCAAGTGATGGATTGGGTATTGTAATGATTGAAATCCAAGGAATACTCTAGAGTAAGAAAGGATCACTATCTCATCATAACTCATTATTGACATGTATCACAATCTAATTCTCAAAACTTGGTTTGATTCTGCAATAATCATCTCCCCCTTAGGTCAAAGCTGGTATTCTAAGTATGGTGGTCTACTCCTTATCCTCGAGATTAAGTCATAATGTCATAATTCTATTATCTACACATAAAGGCTAAACTCACAAGAATAAACTAATTTCGAACTTACCAACTTCATTCTTGAACAACCCATCCATATGTCATCCTTAACTTTCTAGCTTCAATAATCATTATCAAAGACTTACACTCTCATTTGCAACCATACCTACATCTCTAATCACATAATCATAGCCTACCAAGATCACACCTCTATACTTATATTTTTTTTCAAACCATGAGAATAATAATCATACTAAAAAGGCTCAACATCTTCAATCATAACTCCATAACTTAGATATCAAGAACTTCATAAATTATCTAACTATCCTTTCTCCACCTAGAAACTCAACGTTACTACTAACCACACAATATGCAATAATTCTAAAAAAAAATAATAATGCAGCCCATAGCACCTTGGGCACAGCTCTACATCATACTTAATTATGAACACATGATCTTACACTCTTGCTTACACTGTTCAGACCCACTAGATCACCTCCATATAATTAGCATCAACAACCGAACCATTAACTATTCAAACTTAATGTCTAGAGCTAAACATGATTTACAACTCAATCTCACACACAATTCTTACTTCAAAACTATAGAACATAGCATTAAGAAAACTAGTACACAATGACAATCGACCATAATCATATGGCCTATCTTATTCATAATCTGTTAACACATCCTCCTTCTAGACATCATTACTATTTACCCATCTTCACACCTAAATTACTTTCATAGCTCTATAAATTCCAACTAAACCTTCTCTTGCAATTTTAGGAAAGCCTAAATTAACAATACTCAACCACCAAGTACTTCCATCAAAACCTATACTTTCCTAGAACAACAAATACCATCAATAATTCTTTTCATACTTCAAGCAAACAACAATCCACCTTAACTAATAATCTCCTTCTCTATCTTCACTAAACTTACAAACAAAGGTATATCACATCATTAATAATTCAAGCATAAGCAACAAAATTCAGCTATACATATTCAGTAAAAGGCCCTTACCACCTTTCTTGTCACTACACTTCTAAACCCACACTTTCAACTAACACAAGAACAACAAGATAAACAACAAGTTGCTAATGAATCAAAATAGGCCCCATACAGCTTCACTAGACTTTGGTTTTGTATTTTGAACAAGAAATATGAATAACAAAGCAACTATGCTAGTGAATCAAAATAGGCCCCACACGGCTTCACTTCACTTTGATCTTTCACAAACACACTGATAACAAAATTGCGTAATACAAGAGATAGAAACTTGACACACAATATTCAATGATCTAAGAAGACACTACTCTGTCTTAATTGAATAACTCATAAGAACGAGGGTATAACTTAAATTTGAGGTACTTATCACATACTAGAAGGCTCCTCTCAAGCCACTTTATAAAACTTATGCTTGCAATTATAAGAGCATTATCTGAGGAGGAAATTGGAACTTGTTGATCATGCTATATCAAGAATAATATATAGATAGGGAAGTATAGATTATCATTATAGATTCTGAGGATAAATTTGAAAGCATATCTGACTCGGGCTTAGTGCACGATTTCTACAGGCCTGATAAAGCACTTCTGTTTTTGGAACTCAAAAGTACTGATAGGATACTTTTCTAGCTCTCTTACAATTCCATAACTATCTATAGAGAATTAAGCTCAACTATTTCTGATACCTTAGAAATAAGGCAGAGATGGCCTAAATAGAGTAAGATGAGAATCTGTATAAATTTCTTGGAGAACTTTTCTATAGCACGGTTTAAGACTTAAAAGAATGGAGACATTTCCTAAATGTCTTGTAACCTCTCGAAGAAAAGTACATACATCTCCGCATCGTTCTGCAAGACTCTACTAGACACGACTTTATATACACCCTAGGACACTTGAACTCTGTGCTCTGATACCAAGTTTGTAATGCTCCAAAATCGGATCCCGAGACGTCACACGGTGCTTAGGGTCACAAGTGACCCCAAGCTAACACTTCTACTGGCATAACTAATAAGCAACTGAATAAAAAGTATAAATCTATAAAAATCTGTGGAAAATAACTCTTTTCTAAATCTGACCGAATACAAAACTGAATTTACAAGATTACAAATCTGCCTTTACAACTAAAACTAAAACGGAATACACCAGCTTCTACTGACTGTCTATGAAGCCTCTACTAGTACTGACTAGGGGTAGTCGGGTCATGAATTCCGACTATCCCTACTCAATACAACTGAATAAATAAAATATAACACTATTAATTCTTCATAACTAACTCGAGGCCTTGAATCAAAAGGGCTCATCACCTGCTGACTGGATGCCTCGAACTGACTGGATTTGAAGGTGAATACTATACCTTGTACCTACATTACGAGAAAATGTAGCCCACATACGAATATGTGGGTCAGAACCATGGAAAATGTACCGAGCATATGGGGTTGCATGCAATAAGTAAAATAATATCTCATAATCATCATTTTTAAATCATGCATACTAACTGTAAATGACTTACAAAGCTCAAGTAAATCTGAAATCTGAAGATATAAATCATAAATAGTAAAGCACAAAATCTAGATCTTGTGAGCCATTACACTTAGTTCTAAAATTCGAGTCCTGTTTCTATTCTCAAAACACATAGGCTAAATGAATTCTGAAACTCATTATGCATAGTAAATACTTTATCTTAAAGCTTTAAATATATAAAATGTTTTAAGAGTGGGAGATATCTATTTGGGAGGTTCTTCTAACCGACATGTATACCATGTGAGCATCCATGATGTCCCACGACTTGCTCCCGTAAGGTTAGGGTTGTTCTACCCTTGCCATCAAAATAGAACAATCTCATCTCAGTGATCACTATCTCAGTCATCCACGTATAGTGGGAATAAATATCTCAACCTACGGTGACACGTAGTTCTAGAGTATGAAACTGTAGTAACATACCCAACTCGGTGCTAAATACTACTCCCAATACTATGTTCAAAAATCTCAAGAAAATCCACTTTAAAGGTAATCTCATATTTCATAAGGAAATCAATGATAAAGTCTCTAATCTCGTTTCATAAAGTGGATTTCAACTCTATTGTGACCAAAAGGTCAAATCTTTCTAAATTGCTTTCAAATAGTCTAAACTTGGGTGCATGTAGCATATAAATTCTCAAAAACATCAATCTCAAAGAGGGTTTATTGACCCATATATCAATACTTTGACAAAACATCTCAAAGTTCATGCTTTATATCATAAACATGCATAATTCATGTAAAAATCTGGAAATTTCAGCTTTAAGCATAATAACAACATCAAACTCATGGAATTTATCTTCTAGGCATTTAGAAATATCACAATCTCTTGAACAACAACATGGTATATAAAATAATATTTCAAATTCATAGTAAAACATGTAAAATCATGTATCTTTCGTAATTACATAAATATTTTGGGCACAAGAACGAAAGGGTGTTCTTGTTCATAACCCCACATACCTTAAACTTGAAGCTTTGAATGACTCTCCGAATGACGTAATGCTATTCACGAACTTTTGGGTGTCCCTTGTAGCCTTCATAACGGGGATTCCGAATATGTAAAAATTTTAGAATTCCACTGTTGAATCTCTAGCTATTGGGGTTTTTATGTTGAAACCCTAAAGGTTGTTCTTGGTATTTTTTTTTTGTGAATGAGAGCTTATTTTGGATAATTAGGGTTAAATCCCGCGTTATAGACATATATAGGGGTGTTTTTGGCACTTGAAAGTGAGGTATGCGGCGCACAACCCATGGCAGACCTTAAGGTATGCGTTATGGCAGACATTTAAGTGTGCCTCGCACTCCCAATCGCATACATTTGATTGGGCGGCTCATTGTCCATCGCACACCCTTACTGCCTCTCACAAAAATGGGCATAACTCTTTGCTCGGGTATTGGATTTTCGCGAAATTGGTATCGTTGGAAAGATAATTCAATTATATATAATTTTATAGGTCTTGGGATGAAGAATTTCATGTATATTAAGAGATATACAAATTTGAAGTTGACCCTTGTAGAATCGAATGTCAAGCTTTGGATGAATCAATTGGTCTTAGCTCAACCTTGTTCTAGATCATTGCTATAAACATTTTCCACCTATAAACTAATCCATAGAATAGGATAATGATCATTCAACTTGTATTCACGTGAGAATCACTTGGATTAGAGGTTAGACGCGCAGGAATGACGGTTAGAATTCTAGCACGAAAATACGGGGTATTACATTATCTCCCCCCTGGGAGCATTCGTCCTCGAATATGGATAATTAACCTGAAACATAGAGGAATATTAGTCTTCAAGCTATCATGTGCAACTAATATAACTGAATCACTGGATCTCAAGAATAAGGAGCTACTGAACTGTTCTGCAAGTGCATGAATCCTCAAGAAAATAACTATATGGCTAAGATAGAAACGGGAGTGATAACTTATGAGTAACCATTACTTTGCACTGGATCTGATGTCATGAGAAAGGATAAGAGGTTTATGACATGAAAACTCGAGGTATTACAACATCCTCCTCTTGGAATCGTTCGTCCCCGAATGATAATAATTTGGTGAAAATACTAGGAAGAGACTGTGACACTACACAGGATACTCACGAACTGAATCATGAATTAATATCTGAAAATGAAACTGATGCATGAACTGAGATGAATCATTCATACTTCTATCATAAAACTGAATTCTTAGCTAGCTCTACTTTACTTTCTTCAAAAAACTGGTACATGTTGAGAGTCGAGGATTCACTTGAAGTGTTCATGATCCATTAATACATCTCGAAATGAGAAGGGATAACTTATGCAAGTGTGAATCGTGAGACAACAAGACTTAGATCATACAAGGGGTATTACACCGCCTGGACTAAAACACTTGGAAAATTGAGATTATGCGCTGAACACTTATGAAATGAGACATGATTAAATTGCCAAATCTAAGACATGATGCTTGGATTGAACGGAATTATCTCACGAAATTGCAATACTCATGAAACTTTAGATAGTAATACTCATGAATTATTTACCATTTGAAAATTTTTAATAAATTCAAATTCTACGGTGATCTAATGTTGCTTTATTTTTTAAAATTGAAATTTTAATAATTATATAGATGAGTTTGAGTTCGTAACAACATGTTAACTTCATGAGCTTTTTATGTTTTAAACTAATACAACTTCTTTACATGACTACTTCTACATAGATCGGTTTCTCTCTTCTCTTCTTGATAGAAACTTACACCCTTCTAATTTCATTAAAGAAAGGAGATTTTTACAAATGATGACACATCAAAGAACCAACTATATGTCGATGACAGATTGCATAAGAAGACGATATGACTTGTAGTTGTACTCATAAAATATTTATTTTGCCAAATATATAATAGGTTCACAAACAATACATTATGAAATCTAAGGAGTGACCAACGATGCCTTTCAATTTGGACTTAAGGGTGTTGGGATCAATATTTCGAATCGCATCTATCACTCTTAATAAGGTAAGGCAAAATAAGATGAAGCCGACTCATATGTGTTTACAAGCATCTTCTTTTTCTGCATCTCATTTTTTTCTGAAATCTTCTTCTTCTTCTTTTTATTTTGAAACTATGCTTACCTTTCTACTGTCCTTTCTTCACAGTTTTCTCCTAATGCTAGAATACATCAATATTTATTTGAGTATTGCCACTAATTCTAGAAATTTTATATGCTTAATGCAGTAATTTTTTCGTAAATGAGATGATTATATGATAAGCATGAAAAGTATAAAAATTATTTAAAATGTGTATGTTGTGATTAATCTTAAACATTGTCTGATATTTTGATCAGGTCTGGGTAATGGAGAATCATTATATATATCTTCCATTGAATTTCATGATTCTTTTTTTATTTAGTTGATATATTGAATAATCTCGGTGGCTGGGGAAGAAAGGCTCACAATTATTGAATTATCATAATCTTTTTTTTCGGATATTTTGCACACTACTTTTTCGTTTATTTTAAGCTCATTTTTATGCAAGATTATGTTAAAGTTTTATAGCAAAACACTTTTCACTAGCAATTTATTTATAATAAGTTTGCTCAAGTTAACAATTAAGAATTACAAATTTTTAGTATCAAGCAGTTACTCATTGTTTTATGACTACTTAAATTCATGTGTGATTTATATATAAAAAGTATCACCAAATTGATAAGGAAATATTATTAAAAGACTTTTATGGACGTCATAAAAAGATATATAACTCAAAACAATGCATTAGGAAAATATCATACCAAGTCGTCCATCATTGCAGCTTTCTTTGCCGCATATTTATTGTTGCTAAGTATTTAAGGTGTACTTGGGATATGGGAAAATATTGAGAAAGTGAGGCAATTTATGAATTATAGGACATGTTAGGAAAGAAATGGTTGTTAGTTGATTGGATATTGAACATAAATCTCTTTCATCTTTTTGTTTCAACCTCTTATTCCTGTTATACAGAAAAATAAACATCTTACAACTGAGGTCCATTACTTTGATATACTTTAAGTTATAATGAATTTTGCAAGTTAATCTTAAGAGCAAATTAAGAGAACGCTTTCAAGAACATCCACAATACAAATTCATTGTAGCAAAATTGCAACAGTGTAATAGCTAAAATTTATGAGCTCCTCAGAGAACTTATATATAGTGGAGTGCATGTAGCACCTAATCCTTTTTATTTTTATTCGCCTATAGATTTAAGTATCCAACATTTTCTGGGTTTTAGAATATTATTATCACTTAATTCATGTTTCATTCTAGCAAACAAGTAAGTTATACATAAACAAGAATTCATGTATATTCTTGTGATCATGGCTTATATGACATTTAACTACAATAGAGATATGTGGTAAATTTTCAAGAATAGTATTAAGAAGAGTCACATTTCTTTAATTATAGATAACTATGAAATCATAAAGTGTCGCTCTTGGCGAAAATATGAGTGAACAGTAATGTGTTATAACGATGAAGATTTAGCATTTGCTAATTCCCCTAACTTTTAAATTGGATTAAAATTCACAAATAAAAAATATTCATTATTTGTCGTTTTGTTGTATATTGTTCAATCTGATATGAGGCAAATCAGCCAACTGAGGAAATATCGTTTATGAAGGTGGACAAGAATTTGGATTCAAGTTCTGTCATAGAACACACTTCGTGGTGGTTGGATTCACAACTAAGGTTTATTAATTTTTCAGAGGGTAAGGTTCAATGGAGTCTACGAAATTAGGAGCACATTAAGAGCACACTTACAAAAGCATCTAAGATACAAAGTTATTGTTCCATAACTGCTAAAGCTAAATTATCATCAAAGTTGTTGTACTAGAACTGCGGAAGTTAAATCATCATGGTTTCGAATGTTATGTTGTGTGTAAACTTTATTTTAATTTGTCATTTAGCTGAAGTAGTTAAATTTAGTACAAAAATAAAGCATTTTTTCGATTATTTAGATTTTTGGACTGACCTCTTGCACATTTTTGATACATGATAAACGAATTTTATTACAATTTCATGGATATTTGGATGAGATTAATTAGTTTAAGGGGAGATGGGTATGGAACGGCCTAAATATGCCCAACCATAGCTTTATTTGCAGGCTTAGTGTTCATTACAGATTGCTCACACCGAAAAGAATGCAGAAAATGGGCTATGGACAGGATGTGATATGCATAGTATGTGGGGATGCTGAATAAGACCTCAAACATCTCTTCTTAATTTAAATGCCAATTGTCACGAATGTTCTTAAATGACTTACTGCAGTGACTAGGTATACAAGGAATAAAAACATCTCATCCTGAAATATGGAGAAGAGTGTTTAGAAAACTGAAATGAAGGTTCCGTAGAAGCTTTGCACATACTGTTTTGTCTGCTTTGTTATGTGCTATTTGGAGTGCTAGGAGCAAGACACCGTGGAATCACAAAGTCCAGCGATCAGTTATGATATGCGACCAGATTAAAGAGAAGTGTAAATACAGGGTATAGGGCATAAAATAATGCAGGAGTATAGAAAGAATAGGAATCATTATAAAAGTTGTACAACTGAGATAATACTGAACAGAGGTAGATAGGTAGAATGCTCTTATTAGTCCCTGACTAATTAGACATAGAAGTATTAGTGGTGTGCCTATGAGTTTTGTAATTGGTTTAGTTGGTGATTAATAAGATTTTCTTTTTTTGAACCCAAAGAAAATAATTAAGGGGGTAATTATCTTTGAGTTATGTCCCATCTTAACTCTCTTACAAAAAATAATTAAATCTTACTTTTTAAAATGATAACTCTATATTTTTTGTTAAATCCATAAGGACATTTTTTTTTGTATTTTTGTTAACTCCATAAGGACATTTTTTTAACCAACATGAGTTGTGATGTTGTGGTAGGACTACTCCACCCTTAACTAGAGGTTTCAGGTTCGAGCCCTGGTATGGAGAAAATTCTTTTGGGAGTGCTACCCCCAGAATGTGCCCTGCAATACGTGATTCGGATTAGTCAGAGCTCCAATATGGATATTGAACACCCGGTGAAAAACCAAAATAATAATAATGACATTTTTAAATAATTTTTTTTCTTCAAATAAATCTCCCATTACTTAAATGAGAAAAATAATATAAAATATTTTTGAGAATCATCTATTCTACCATAGTCAAATCTTACATGACACTTCCAGTATAGTTTTTTATCAGTTGTAACTAGAATACACACATTGTTTGGTTGGATTTGCACTTAAAAGGATGAGTACTCCTTTTGAAAGCCGTTTATTATTTCATTCATGTAATATGAGTAATCTCAAAAGAATTTAGATAAATATTAGTTCACTATTCACAATGCTTAACCTACCTCTATAGGGGTAGAGAGGTCAATTCTGATAGGGTCTCGACTCATCGAAATAGTTATTCAAGATAGATCTAAAAAACAAGAGTAAAAAGTTTTTAAAAACAATGAATCCATCTACTTTTTGTATCATCAGGTACGCGAAACTCATTTGTCCAACTATATCATATGTATCGCAAAGTGGCGTAGGGTCTGTTTAAAGTTTTTTTTTTTAAAATACTCCATATCAAAATTTCTCCACTCCCCTTAATTGATCCTGAAGGATCTATCTGTCTACCAAAAAACTTTACACATACATATCATAACAAAGAAAGATTCACGCCGCCTAGGTTTCATTTACGAGCAAACGACTCCCTATAAGAAAGTTCTTCATTTCAATATTCAAATCTGAAGAATCTATCGATCTACTAACAAACTTTTATCATACAAACATGAGAACAAAATTAAGAAAATTAAAGGAGCATACAAATACTCCATATCCTCTTATTCGATCTTGAAGGATCTATCTGTCTACCAGAAAAATTTCACACATCACATCATAACAACCAAAGATTCACACCGCCTAGGGTTTATTTAAGAGAAAACGGCTCCCTATAAGAAGGTTCTTTATTTTAGGATTCGAACCTAAATAATATATCGATCTACTAACAAGATTTTATCACACAAACACGAGAACAACTTTTACAAAATCAAAGGAGTATAGAAATACACATAAACAACCAGTCAAAAAGGGAAAACAAATCAACTGAACATACAGAAAAAGTGTCTATAATTTATTTTAAAACAATAAAGATGAATCAATTAATTTATTAAAGATTACCTATTATTAAAAGAATACTCATACAATTTTTCTGTGCATGAATAAACAATAGTAGAAACTTGAGCATCACATAAAATGGCTCACTCATTATCTTTTTTCACTAATCCTTGTCTCCTTTTGGTGAAGGTAACATCTCTATATTGTGAATTCTCAATTTTCTTCATCTCAATTTTTCTTCTCACCATTTTACATTCCTTTTCAATATGTGAAAAAAAAAAGAGTCATTTGTGATGAGTTTATGTATTTATATAGATATGTTGAATGCTTGAAGGATGGAAAGAAATTTTAGAATTTAGGTAAGAAATTTAGGAACTTACTCTCACATAGTGTTTATGCCAACTCGGATTATGTAATTATGATTAAGTTAAGAAGTCTTGTGTTAGCGCATGTCGGTTAATCATGATTTATAAAAAGTAGGAAAAAGTCATCGTTTACACCCTAAACTATATTCGAAAAGTCTAACACACACTCAAACTATTATGGCGATATTTACACACCTATACTACTTAAAAGTAAATTTATTTACACCCAGAAGGTGATGTGGCAACGATTTTTTTTAAAAAAAAGAGAAAAATAACGCGTGAAAGAGTAATTTTTTTTTAAAAAAAGGATTAAAAACAGTCCATCCTCCATGGATATCTCTAAGTCATTTCTTCATTTTTTTCTTCTTGACATTTTCATGTCTCTTCTCCTTCTTTTTTTTCTATTCAAAATCACTTTATTTCTTTTACTAACTAATTGCTGAATCCCGTGAAACCATTTCATTGAAGTTCATTGATATCTTCTTTTTATAAAGCAAATCGACTTCGATTCTTGAATAATCCCAGTACTTCTGCTTCTATTGGAACACAAGATTCCCCTTTTCTGTGAAAAAGGCCCGAATCAATAATTCTGATTTTACTTATGGACAATTCCTCAATATCTTGTTCATTCACAACAAAATATTTTCTTTGTGCCTTGATAAAAAAAATATTATATATTCTTCATCATTCTCCCCCTTGAGCTTGAACGAAATTTCTAATGGTGATAATATTAGTGATGGGTGATAAAATTGATGGTGATATATTGTTTATTTTTTATAATTGTGCAATTTTGATGGTGGATGATGAAATTTGTGGTTGAGATTGTGCTTAAACCTGATGGTGGCAACAACGGTAGATTAAATGGGTTTCTTAATAGTGCAACAAAGGTAGATTAAATAGATTTCTTAATGGTGGCAACGAAGGTGGAGGATGATTTTGATAATGAGATGAATTTCTTAATAGCGCAATTAAATACTGATTGAAGAATTTTCAGTGCAAGAAAGTTTTAGATTGATGTTTTGGACCAAAGAAAGGAAGACGATGGGGAAATGGGTCAATATTTTTGGTAAACTCCTATGATGAATTTTATTGAATATGTGGTGATTCTTTGTAATTTTTCATGGTGGCAGTATTTATTTGATGATTTCGATAGTGAATTTAGCTGTGGGTAGTGAATCTATGGTGGCGGAGATATGAATTTGGTGATGACGACGGCGGCGATAACGATGGTTGATGGAGTTTAGTGATTTTGTAGTGAAGAAAATGCAATTAAGTGACATGAAATTTATTTTTAATAAAATCTGACAAAAAATATGATGCGGCGGTGATGAGGCTCTGATGTCGCACGAGTGCACATAACTTCCCATCATGTGATTGATTGTAAGTGTGCAAGGCTGGACATAAATTCACTTTTACATCTTGAGGTGTGTATTAAGACACTTTAATAGTGTGAGTGTGTCTTAAATTTTTTGAATATAATTTAGATTGGAAACAATGACTTTTCTCAAAAAATTATATGTAAATTAAGCATGTGGCATCATATCTTCATTGGACTGCTGTAAAAATTGGGTATGGTTACGGTTTTACCTAGGTTAGACATATGTGTCGTCTAGTTTGCTATATATTTTCAATTATGTTTCTAAATTGGTTTCATAATTTTTTGTCCTGACCTCCTCTTTTTTCATAATTTTTTTGTCATATATCTGAAATTCATGAAGCTATTAATGAGTATCTATCATCTCTTGAGAATGAGGAGGAATGTTTATCATTCTTGAAAAATTCAACCTCCATTAATGGAGGTTAAGCTCAAAGAAGGTTGGGTGGAGAAGACAATGTGAGGGGCTTTTTTGTAATTATTTGGTCAATAAAACATGTGTCATTAATTCATTGGACACAATTGCTATGTGTTTTGATCTCTTCTTTTAAAAAAAAAAAAACTAATTGTGAGTGTATATAATAATGTGGCAATTTAAAATGAGATGACACAAATCAATTAATCGTTTAATCCATGCTGGCGGCGATTGAGACGCACGTATTAGAGTTGATGTCGAAAGGTGCCAAAATGACACATTTTATAGCTATTTTAAGTATTTAAAATGAACACAGTTCACTTGAGGTGTCAAAGTGAAAGATCATGTCAAGTTGAGGTGTCTGTCGATGTGTTTGGTCTAATTGATATCTAGAAAATACATCAAGCAAATACTTGTCTAAATCATGGTCAAAATTTGAAATAGCAAGATTTTCGAAAAGTCAAACTTTTCTGATAGAGGAATAATATATACAATAATTACTTAAAATATTCTTTCATTTTTTTAGTCGTTACGTTTTCAAAATGCATTCGTCCCGGTAGAAAAACCTATATTGGGGGTATAGCGTTATCTAATAAATTCAACTTTGTATCTAGTAGAGTTTGAACTCGAGATCTCTGATTACTTACCACTCTAGCGATAGCTATTGCATAAATGTTGATCCAAACATGACCTTATTTGAAACATTCCATAAAAGGAAAATCCCCTAACAAGAGTCACTAAACTATTTTTGAAAAGAAAAGTCCCCTAATTTCACCTGAATATCAAGATGTCACTATATATTTTTCTCATGATCTATGTTGCTCAAACTTTCTAAAATATTATTATATCCATGTCAGATTCTTCAAAAATGAATTACTTTGAGGTTCCACTATGCTCATGAAGATCTACTTGAAACATTTTGGTTTAGTGACAATGCATAAACGTGAACCTAATTTTAAGTGTTGTAATTGGTTATGTGCTTGGTGAGTCTAGTGTGACGGTAAGTGTAGGCTCAGTCAGATGAGGCTCGTAATGGGCCGACCGATATTATTATCAAATTATTATCATTAACTAACTACAACTAGCTCAATCTAGGCCTTGTGTAAACACAAAAAAATTACAGATGAATGATTTAATTTACCAAATATGTACACAATGTATATGTTGTGTATACTTATACATAAAATATACATGCCTACAGGGTCAAGTTTATCGATAAATTGCGTTATTTGTTACTCCATGATCTTATCTTCCTCTTAAACACTACTTATATCGTATAAATACACTATTATGATGGTGAAAAAAATGTTTCTTAACCAATAATATAATGTCCAGGGTCTACCCGAGAATATCTAGGTTGTGGATAAAGAGAATTCATTCGCTTCTTGTAGATGCCTAACGGTCGATGACATGAGACGCAGTTTCTTATAGGGAGCCGTTTTCTCTTAAATAAACCCTAGGCAGCGTGATTTTTTTGTTGATATGATGTTATGTGTGAAATTTTTTTGGTAGACAGATAGATCCTTCAAGATCGAATAAGGGGATATGAAGTATTTGTATGCTCCTTTGATTTTCTTAATGTTGTTCTCATGTTTGTGTGATAAAATCTTGTTAGTAGATTGATAGATTCTTTAGATTCGAATATTGAAATGAAAAACTTTCTTATAGGGAGCCGTTTACACTTAAATAAACTCTAGGCGGCGTGAATCTTTTGTTGTTCTGATGTGTATGTGTAATTTTTGTTTATAGATAGATGGATCCTTCAGGATCGAATAAGGGGATTGGAGAAATTTTGATATGGAGTATTTCTTTAGAAAAAACTTTAAATAGACTCTACACCGCTTTGCGATACATATGATATAGTTGGATAAATGAGTTTCGCATACCATGGATAAATGAGTTTCGCATACCAGATGATAGAAAAAGTAGATGGATTCATTGTGCTTAAAAACTTTTTACTCTTGTTTTTTAGATCTATATTGAATAACTGTTTCGATGAGTTGAGACCCTATCAGAATTGACCTCTCTACTCCCATAGAGGTAGGATAAGGACTGATACGCCTCTCCCTTTTTCAGATTTCACTTGTGAAATTACACTAAATTGTTGTTTTTATCGTTGCTATAGACGTTTAATAGCTTAAAAATGTTTAGGTGGCATTTTCTTTTCCAGACTTGGCGAATACTACATAAAATGAACAGTTTTTGTGTTGGGCCATGAGCAATAGATTGTCGGACATACAATAAATGTAACGAACTAACCATAATAGTCGAAATACTCAACTGTTTAAATTAAACAATATATATTATTTGTAGAATTCATTTATAATATGTGTCATTGATATATGCCAACTAGAAACGTAAAACAGTAAACTGAATCTGCTATTTGTGTAAAGATACCAATAGAAATGAAGTATTAATCTTTACCAACTATGCATACACATAAAAAAAAATTACATGTGCCAAATTACATGTGATTTCTTGCATGGTGGAATGATCACGGATACAAAAAAAGTATGAAACAAACATCAACTTTCAAGACTAGGAAATCTTAGTAGTTCATTAGGTTGACTACCAGATCTTTCAGTTCTTCGTTCTGAAATACTTGTCATATTTTATTTTACATGCCCCTTAAGAAAAACATTACTTATACTAGTAATTTGACTAAATTATCCTTATTTATTACTCTGTTCAATTTAATATTTCTCGCTTTTGCACCATACAGTTATCTCTCTATATTTATGATCAAAGGTAAATATAGAAACAAACAACTAATTATATCTTATTTTTATAAAATAATAGGTATTATGTATCGTCTATTTTTAGTAACAATGACAAGTATTTAAGAACGGAGAGAGTATAATATTCCCTTACCCCACCCCACGCCCACCCCACCCCTCCCAAAAAAATAATCAAAGACTTTGTTTCTTTCTTTAAATAATCATATTATAATTAAGTAGAGACTATGCCATTCTCTTTCCTTTTCTTACACCTTTTTCTTGAATTTGGTTGATGAGTTAGTTGTTTATATTATAGGCAAAAGATCTTTCAAGTTTTTATGAATCTTGTTTTAATTGTCATCTAAATTTTATTATATGATAATTCTTTTTTTAATTTTTTTTTGAGAAGCCTAATATTCTACCCGGTTTTTGAGCACCTTAATTAAATTTACGGGAGAGGTAAATATCACGTCACTCTATATGCCATAGCCTTAGTCAATACAGTTAGTGAATAGAACTACTTGATATTTGTATCAAGTGAAATTAGCTTTAGAGTTACTTGATATCTATCCGTTGCTAATGCAAGGTGGAATTAATCAAGGTGCACGCAAGCTAATTTTGACACCTCAGTAACCAAAACAAGAAAATTGTAATAAAATATAAAATCAATTTCGTAATTCACACAAAAACAAGAAAAAAAAGTACATGCAAACTGATTCAAACTCCACTAGTTATCAAAACAAGAAAATTGTAATAAAGTATAAAACCCAATTTCCTAATTCACACAAAAGCAAAAAAAAAAGTAAACGCAAACTGAATCGAACACCATAAATTATCAAAATAAAAAAATTGTAATAAAGTATAAAACCCATTTCTTAATTCACACATAAACAAGATAAAAAATACACATAAACTGATTCGAACGGCACAAGTTATCAAAACAAGAAAATTTTAATAAAGTACAAACCCCAATTTCTTAATTCACACAAAAACAAGAAAAAAAGTGAGAAACCTCAAGTTGTTCATTCAGACATTTCAACAAACCGATGGAGGGCAAAAATATTCACCTATTCGTTTGTGCTGTAATCGGTGACCATGGATTTGGAGATTGGAAGAGGAGAAGTTGGATGGCAGCTGAACCGATTCGACGATGGAAAACGGAGCCCCGATAAACTGTTTGGTAAGTAGAGGCGATGCCATTTTCCTTCCTTTTCTTCAATTTGGTTGGTCAGTTTGTTGCTTAGGTATTAGACAACATCTTTAAGTCTTTATTAAGATTGTGTTAGTTGTTATTTAAATTTTATTATATGATAATCTTTTTTTTGCTAATAAAAATTAAAAGAAATCAATCACTTGCTTATTCGCCAACTTGATTTTCATTCTTTTTTTATAATTATATTTATTCAGATAAGCTTTCATGTTTGGTGTTTATTTTTTTAAAAATTAGATGTTTGGTCAATGGAAGAAGCATTTAAGGAAAGTAGAATAAGCATCTTTTCATAGCTAAAAAAAGTAATTTTCTTCTAAAAGCATTTTTCACTCATGACTAAATTAAACAAATTCATGGTGGTTGAGTGTGAAGTACCATAAAATATTTTCTATTCCCCGTATAATATGAAATTTAATTTTGCTTTGAAAAATTACTAAACTTCAAGATTTTGTAACACCAGCTGAAGTTTAGTTAGCAGTTAAAAAATAATTTTTTTATAATGCTGCATTTAGTTCAGCTTTCATTCGCTACTAAATTTTTCTACTATATAGAAGAGTGAGTTGAGGACGATCAAAAAGGAGAAATGTAATTTCATTCAATAATATCTTTACTGAATAATAAACCTAGATTTTTTATAACAATATATTTTGGCCAAAATGCTGAATATTTATAGACCTTTTTTATTTACAATGAGTTCAAATTGAAATTCAAGAGGGGGTTAAGGGAGTTATGAATTGAAAACTTTTTTTGAGTCGACTGATCAGCCTTGACAGTCGATCACCTGCAGGTTGGTATAATATGCAAAACAGAATAGAGTTGAAAACGTAAGTAAGCAAATAAGTAAAAGACCTAATGATTTATCACTGATGTGATGTCTACTCCAGTCCCCTTGGGTTACAGGGACTTTCTTTAGAGCTTTTAATGAGAGGAACAAGTTATAGAGTGTTTGAACAATTTTCGAATCTTATTTTGTTATTCAAATCTTGTGACACAGCCTCAACTGGTATAACTATGCTTTCTCGATCTTTCTCTTTTTGGAACTATTGTAACTTAAAAATTACAAAGCTTTATGAAGACTTGAAGATTGAGACACACTAAGAATTTTCTATGAAGTTGCGTTAGGTCTTCAATCTTTAATCTTCTTACTTATAGCCTTCATGTGATCTGACTTCTTTGCTCTAAAAGAAAAACCCAAGGAATTTCTTCTCAATCAAGGATTTGAATTGATTCCTTGGTTGAGGATTCACATTATATGGTACGTCCATATTAGATATATCCCTTCGTATGATATGATCTTCCTTTCTTGAAAATGGACTCTCAGACATGCATGTTCATATCAAATATGTCCATATAGAGGGTGTGATCTTCCTTCCTTCCTTCCATGGTTCCTTGTGAGATCTACTTTTGACCTATGATTGTCTTTAGTAGGATTGACTTTCCGATAGTTAGAGATCTAATGAGATCTTCTCATAATTGTTGTTCCAAATCCAGCTTCGACTTCCTTGTAGTTGGGGATCCAAGTTCAGCTCCGGAGAAGATCCTTCTTGCCTTGATTCCATCTTCGGTGTATTCTGCATTTTTCCTTTATTAATTTGTTATTATTAAAAGATATTATGTAAATAGGTTAAGCAAATTGTGTAATCTTCCATTATGTTTTCAACATGTGGCTTATATATGTTGCTTATATAATTGTCAGCACTACTTTGCTAATGATGCTGATTGTGACTGCAAGCAAGTTATCCCCATTCCCCATATTTCTTTTCTTTTAACAATAATAATAGTATGGAAGAGAAAATTATCACCATATTACAAGATTTAAGTTGGTAGTCATCATAAGCTATGTAAATAAAATGGGACACGTCTATCCGTACTACTGGTTGTTTGGGAAATGGTAGGTAGGATATTTCACAATCACCAGCAGCAGCATATTAAGCAGATAATGGTGGTCCTTTTCCAAACTTATTAAAGTTGTGCTTCTGCATTCTGCATGCCTAACACCCATTTCAATTTCCAATATGCCTAACTTTGATTTATGCACACAAGTTACAGTTATCTGATGGTGTTATAATGAGAGTAACAAAGTGTCAAAAAAAAATGATATTTCTGAATGTTATAGGAGAAGCACAAGATCTATGTCAAACAAATTTGACTATAAAGCTTATGAACATATTTTACCATAATTTTAAGTAACATGTTACTTACATATCCTCTTAAAAGTTCACTGCAATTTAAAAGATGGCATAATATATAAACATGTCCTTTAACTTGACCTCAAATCACATCTATAACCACCAATTTTGGGTGTTCATAAGTAGGCACTTAAAATTTATAAAGTTAAATAAGTAGACACGCACATCCTATGTAGCATAATACACATAAAACGCCGTGTAGGACAAGAATTGGTCTCGTAGGATGCCACATAGGACATATCAGATATGTGTCTACTTGTTCAATTTTATTCAAGTTTAAGTACCTACTTGTGCACAACCAAAGTTGGAGGTTCTTTGAAGCCGCAAAATGATAGTGAGGCAGCAAGGATCCCTCAGTGTCAGCAGGCGATCTAAGACCAAGTTAAAGAGCATGTTTATGTATTATGCTTTAAAAGATTAAGTAATCAAATTAAACGGAGAATAAGCTGTCTTGAAAGACTCCGTTGACACATGCAACATACCCTAAACCAGCATGCATTGCCATGCAAATATCTAATCGAAATGCTCTCAATATATCGTACATCTATTCATAACTTGGCATTCGAATCTCCATTAATTTAAAAAGACTCCTGACAACCACAAGACCTAAGGTATGTATGTGAATATACCAGCTTATGGTGATACTAAAAACAGTATACCTATTGATTCTAGCACTGTTCTCTCAGTTGAGTTCTTAACCAAGATATTCTAGTACAATACAACTAATACAGAATGCTAACACTAAATTTTGAAAACCAACCTTCCATGTGGAGACTGGAGAACACTGCATCCAATTACAGCTCACCGGCCACATGTCGCGCGCTAAATGAAGAACTGTGCAAATTCTATTCGCTCTAATCCCCAAAAAGCTGTTTAAAAGCTAAGCAATTGATAAAGCAAACGCCATTAAGTACGAAAGTATACCCCAAAGATCTATTTCTCAGCCTATATATCTTCCATTAGCAACCACATACAGTTGAGTGTTGAACCATTGAATAAAGGACAATACAATATCTTCCATTTCCCATATAATATCATACAACAAAGTTAGATAGTATTATATTTTCCTCATCACAATGAACATACACAGTACTGAAAAATCTATAAAATCTTGTACTATTATTGTTCTATCTAATTTTCTCTTGTATTTCACTTTATTGATTCAATTATTAGCACTTACAACAAATTCTGAACCAATTGGATATGGCTATATTGTTAGATCAGTAGGTGTTGACTCTTCTGGAAGGACATTAACTGCTCATCTTCAGCTCATCAAAAGGTCATCTGTTTTTGGACCTGATATTCAAAATCTCAGCCTTACTGCTAGGTAATGATCTTGATACTGAACTTTTTATTGAAATTTCATTAATTCTAAGTAATTGCTTCGATATGAATGAAGTGATATTTGTAAAAAAGAGAGTAGTATTTGAAGATTATTTGAAAAAGAGTTGTAGGAAGTTGAAGTTGTGTTTGGACTGCAAATTTATTGTAGTTTAGGGAAGAAATATACTTCACAACAACAACAATATACCCAGTGTATTCTCACAAAGTGGGATCTGGGGAGGGTAAAGTGTACGCAGTCCATACCACTACCACAGATGAAGTAGAGCGGCTGTTTCCGATAGACCCCGGCTCAGGAAAAACACCAGTATAACAAACAAAAAACATAAAAACACACAACAGAATGATACAAGAAACAAGACACTCATAGATTAATACTATAAACTATCTATCCGAAATCACCAACAACGCCAAAACACATGAAGAGATATACTCGTTATAAAAAAGACGAAATCTCTAGATAGAAGGTTAGTAGGTATTCCAGCATACGTTGTCTAGTGTCCCATATCAGTATTGTTATTGTTACTTGCCTACTATCTTATTTTTTATTTTATTACCTGCTGTTTTCTTTGATTCATTTACTGTTTTATTTGTTGTTGCTGTTGTTCTCGTCTCCTTTATTAATATCATGGATTCTTTACTACATTATTACCTTTCAATACTTGATTTTGATGTGCTTTATTGATGGGGAACAACCTTTCTACCTTCACAAGGTAGGAGGGGTAAGGTTACCTACACACCATCCTCCGCAGACAGACTCGTCTATTTTGTGTCAAATGATCTTTTAAATTTGATTAGAGTGTTGTTTATAAACAAACTGATTAGCCTTTTCATGTTTACATGCTAATGGCTTCTGCAGCTTTGAGACAAAAGATCGTTTAAGAGTCAGAATTACGGATGCAGATCATAAAAGATGGGAAGTTCCTCAAGAATTTATCCCCCGTGAAACACATTTACCCCCCCGAAGCTCCCTCCTAGGAAAGCGTTCTTCTACCTCACTTCCATCATCCGAAGACACGCATTACTTCCACACAAATACCATTTCTGACCTTAGTTTCACTCTCCACAACACCACCCCTTTTGGCTTCACTATCATGCGTCGTTCCTCAGGTGATGTTCTTTTTGACACCTCACCTAAAAATGACTCTCCAGACACGTTCCTCATCTGCAAGGATCAGTACCTTCAACTGTCCTCTTCATTACCAGCTAATCGGTCATCTATCTATGGCCTCGGGGAGCATACCAAGAGAACATTAAAGCTCAAGCATAACCAGACATTAACTCTTTGGAATGCTGATATTCGTAGTAGCAATGTTGACGTCAACTTGTATGGTTCCCACCCTTTTTACATGGATGTCAGGTCTCATCCTGGGTTGGGGATCAGTCACGGAGTCTTGCTGTTCAATAGCAATGGTATGGACATTGTATATACTGGTGACAGAATTACCTACAAGGTGGTTGGAGGGGTCATTGACTTGTACTTCTTTGCTGGTCCTGTGCCAGAGTTGGTCATGGAGCAGTACGCAGAGCTCTTTGGCCGCCCAGCACCCATGCCATACTGGTCTTTTGGTGCGTAATTGTACTAGCGAATTAACTATTGTTTCGTAGTGTTTATTCTGTTTATTAACTTTATATGACCTTAACTTTTGAATTTTGTTCAATACTTGAAAATGTGCACAGTTTCTTGCTGTCTTAAATACTCGTTAGTGTAGAGCCCGGTTATATAACGTTATGTGATCCTACCTCTTTTGCTACTCATAATGGGATGGATAGGGGTTTTACTAATTGTGAATATGAGGATTGTGTTTTCTTTCAACAATATATGCATCTATTGCGAATTGTTGGCCACAGGATTTCATCAGTGCTGATGGGGTTATAAAGATATTACTGAAGTTCGGAATGTGGTTGCTGGCTATGCAAAAGCTCAGATCCCTCTTGAGGTCATGTGGACAGATATTGATTATATGGATGGTTATAAGGATTTCACACTTGATCCTGTTAACTATCCACTTGACCAGATGAAGAAACTTGTCGATGCACTTCACCACAATGGCCAGAAATTTGTTCTCATATTGGATCCAGGTGAGTTCCGACATATTCAACTTCTTGCTTCGTTAGCGTCAGGTAGGCTACCTACATCACACTCCTTGGGAGTGTAGCATTTTCAAGGAACTTGTGTGAACGCTGGATGCTTTGTGCACCGAGCTGCCCCTTTTTTGTTGATATTTAAAGTTGATGTAGAAGTTTAGAAATTGCGAAGGTATTGGTTTAAATGACTTAATAAAGCACTACTCTTGTTTCATTGATGATCTCAATGACTTGTTCACAGGGATCAGCATAAATAGCTCAAATGAGACATACAAGAGAGGGATGCAAGCTGACGTTTTTATCAAATGCGATGGTGTCCCTTATCGTGGCGAAGTTTGGCCAGGAAAAGTCTACTATCCTGATTTCATATATCCCCAAGCCAGAGTCTTCTGGAGTAATGCAATCAAGATTTTCCATGACCTTCTCCCTCTGGCTTGACATGAACAAGTTATCTAACTTCATCTCTTCACCTCCAACCCCATTTTCTACCCTTGACAACCCTCCTTATAAGATCAATAACAATGGAAGCTTACGTCCAATTAACGAGAAGACTGTCCCAGCAACATCAGTACATTTTGGGAATGCCTTAGAGTACAATTTCATAACCTCTACGCATTCCTGGAAGCTAAAACGACCAATGCTGCTTTCATCGATATTACTGGTAAAAGGCCATTTATACTTAGCAGATCTACCTTTGTGGGTGCTGGCAAGTACACAGCACATTGGACAGGAGATAATGCAGCCACATGGGATGACTTGGCTTATAGTATTCCCGGCATTTTGAGTTCTGGATTGTTTGGGATTCCCATGGTTGGAGCTGATAAGTGTGGCTTTGCTAGAAATACTACTGAAGAATTATGTCGCCGTTGGATTCAGGTACAAGTTCTTTTGTCTTTAAAGAAATACTTTGCTGCATATGTTGAAGGTTTATGATCTCAGTCCAGAAGTTCCAAATGGCCTATATGATCGTTCTTCTTTTTCTTATTTAAATGTGAAACCTCCAGGAAAAAACTTCAAATTGGGATAGGATATTAGATATACTAATGTCCTATCCCGTAATTCTTAGCTATGCCTTGGATCAAATTGAATTAGTCAAGATTAAGGAACAAAAGGAGATTGAATCAGAGAAGGCACGACTAGCTAGAAATTAAGGAACAAAAGGAGATTGAATCAAAGAAGGCACGACTAGTTAGAAATACGCCGTCTATTATGTCTATGCTAAACTTGATGATATATTGAATACTGGTACTCATTATATGGTCAGTTATTATTGCATATGAACTTGTGGTCACTGTCCAAAACCCAGAATCCTTACCTCGTTAAATATAAATACTAGATTCGCCTCTGGCACCCCATGACCTTAGAATTATGAGCACCCAACTGGTCCAGGGAGTCTACTTTTCCTGCTAACAGTGTTATCAAGTTAATGAACAATGATCTACAGTATGTTGGTTTTCACTTTTCCTGCTAACAATGTTATCAAGTTAATGAACAATGATCTGCAATATGTTGGTTTTCATAAGACAGAAGCTGAAGTTCATATGGTAATTAGAGTTTTGTTTCCGGATTTTTGGGTAAAATACTATTGTGACGTATATGAGAAAAGAAGGTTAATTTGTATGGCTTAAACCCGTGGAGATTAACAGTGTTTTTTCTGCTCTTTTATTGTTCTATCGTCTTTCTATGTTCTATTCCGTGAAACAAAGGTTGTACTCTATGGAAACAGCATGTCCGTTTCAAATTTGAAGTATGATACTTTTCGGATATCTGATAATCAATTTCTCGTCGAATGTAGCTAGGTGCATTTTATCCCTTTGCAAGGGACCACAGTGAGAAGTTCACTATCCATCAAGAACTATTCATCTGGGATTCAGTAGCTGCAACAGCAAAGAAAGTGCTTGGACTACGCTACCGGCTCTTACCATACTTCTACACGTTAATGTTCGAGGCACATACCAAAGGCATCCCTATAGCACGGCCTCTTTTCTTCTCATTCCCCGAGGACACAAACACTTACACCATCGACTCTCAGTTTCTCATCGGTAAGGGGTTGATGATATCACCAGTACTGACGTCTGGTGCGGTTTCAGTTAATGCATATTTTCCATCCGTTACCTGGTTCAACATGTTCAACTATTCAAACTACGTAAACATGAAGTCCGGTAGCTACATCAGCCTAGATGCGCCTCCTGATCATATCAATGTGCACCTCCAAGAGGGAAACATTGTGGCAATGCAAGGAGAAGCAATGACAACTAGAGCAGCAAGGGAAACTTCATTTGAACTACTTGTTGACATCAACAGCAGGGGAAATAGTTCAGGAGAAGTCTTCTTGGACAATGGCGAAGACGTTGAAATGGGAGGAGAGGGAGGAAAATGGAGCCTTGTGAGATTTCACACTGATGTTGTGACTAACAAGTTATATCTCAGATCAAAGATTCTGAATGAAGAGTTTGCTTTGAGTAAGAATTGGAAAATACACAAAATCACTTTTCTTGGACTGAAAAAGGGGGTGAGAAAAATAAGTGCATATAATTTGACCACTAAAATTGGAACAAAAATTGATAGAAGTGCATCTGGTGTTCTGGAGATGACAGGTGTTTCAGTTCTTATTGGAAAAGAATTTACTAGTGAGCTAACACTTCCCAAATAATTATCAACAGAACAGTGATGATCTTATCTATGCTGGTCGGACTCTTCAAAAATGTCAACGAGTGTGTTAGTACGTGCCCTATTGATCAGTGACTTTAACGTAAGAGTTTCCTATCGATGAAACGGGTTGCCTGACGTGTTCCAAGGAACCAGTAAAACAAAAAGTAAAGAACACAACAATTTTACGTGGAAAACACCCAACTCAAAAGGTGTAAAAAAACTACGACTTGCATCTCTACAGGATTTAATCCCAACTTCGCTAAATAACTTTGAGCCTCAACAACGACTGATTACAAAACTCTTGTAGCCAACAAATATGAATTATAAACTTTAATTCCTTTAACTCAATGACTAGGAATTATGAACTCTAATTCCTAACTACACACATACCTTCCAAGTGTAAGTTATTCTGACTGATGCATCTTCTATTTAAGCACAACTCTTCAAAGAGTCATTCTTTATTTCAAACTCCTCCTTTAATCAGAACTCTCATTACATAGAGTTCTACTTCAAGTGAGACTCCTTCTTCAATTCCAACTCTTATCTCCTTAGTGTTGTAGTCAAAATTCAACTCTTTAAATCAACTTATCTTCAAGTATTTTACTCAACAACAACTTCTACAAATTAGCCCATGTTTATTTCCTTAAGTATATCAGAATTAACCACTCATCTGATTCTTGATTTCTTCCACCCTTGTTTTTAATCATCGATGATTTGCTACAAGTTTTAGCTACATGTTTCATATTACTTTGTCAGTTTGTCAATCATCAAAACTATATCGTACCCAACAAGTTCCCCCTTTTTGATGATAACAAACCTCTTGTCTTTGTGCATTCAAATATCTTTACCTGTAGGCACTAAAATATAAAATACTAGAATGAAACAAGTTAGTCAGTGGGTTATAAACATTGCACAACCCTCTTATCTTCCCCCATTTGGCATCATCGAAAAACTATTTCAATACAATAATATACTAGCCAAAGTGATTTGTTATGCTATTCATGGCCACTGGGGCTATCACCAAAACAATCAGATAAAGACTTTAGCCAATATAGTAATGTATTAAAGAGAGCAAAAATATGAGTCAATTTAGCAAAGATAACCATTCCAAAGCATGTTCCACATTAAACCTAAGCTAGTACTGAATAAAGTAAAATAATTGAGCATTAATTAAAAAAATACGGTATAAAAGTGGGACAGGCTAAGGATACAAATAGTGAGGAGCTGATGAGGAAGATGGAACAGGTGATATCAACTGTGCCAATTGACGAATGATTTCAACATTTTCATACCTCTATCAATCAAGGTCAGGCTTCAAACTCTTATTCCACTTCATGACTGTCTTGTGCAGCTTCTAGTTCAGATTTTTTTTTTCAATTTTTTTTTAATGAGTGTTAGCCCTCCTTAGTCAACTAGGTAGAGCAACATGATTCATTTGTTCAAGAACATCTATTGTCGCTTTATAAGTCAAACCTGAACTAGGATTGAGAAGTCCTAAAAAATAACCAATTAGGAACTAATTAAAAGGGACAAGTCCCTTTTCATTCTTCAGAAACATATGCTGCATGTGATTGATGATCAAGTTTGTCAAATTCATGGTACAAAAACTGATATTTTGGTTGATAGAGAAGAAGGAATTTTTGGTGTAGAATTAACACAATTGTGCACAACCATTTGAAGAGAATCAAAGAAAGTTTGATCAATTAATTCGTCAACATTATCGGACAAGGAGAGGATGAAGTGTGAGGAATTGAACAGGTGTGCTCAACTGTTTCAACTTAGACAATACTTATGTCAGTGTAGAACATACCTGATAAGGAGAACTTTGTGGTCACAATTGCTTGTTTGTACTTATTTTTCTGCACAATCTAATACAAAATTAGGTTAGAAGAGTCAAAATCTGGAATTGGGACACAACTAAATGTGCAAGACTAAATCGAATAACATTTTAGCTAATAAGATTAAGAAGAAAAATGATTATTCTACTCAATAATTGAGGGGAGTTCATGCAATTTTAATCATCCCCAAGTCTAACATATTCCCTTCAAAATGCTCTCTACTTAGTGCCTTTGGTGCTTGGTGCTTCTCCAGTAAATTAAGTAACCCACATAGTCAACATTTTTATAGCCCTCAAGAGTGAAATTACTTTCCTTTGGATACATATATCAAGATTCTTGTGACAACACCAATTCTTATTAATTACCAATAATATTATCATCAGCTTGTGTTGGTGTTATTGGTGCATCAATTTCTTGATTTGTTGTTCCCCCTGTCAATATGCCCTCAGTCTGTACAACAGTTGAACCAGGTGGTACAACATGTTCCTGTGCATGCTCATCAGTTTCACTATCATCCTCTTTTTTTATTTTGGCCATCTTCAAAAGATCCATTCTCCCTTTAAATGTGGTGAGTGAAAGAAACTTTATTTGCTTCCAGTCTTATACCTTGAGCAAGATTTATCCATGTACAAATTTTTCTTGCCTCCTTTCACTCTCACCTACAAAACAAATTAGGGGTTAACTTTAGGAACCCAGATAAGCTTGGGTCCTTTCTTATGAGAAAAAGGATGTATGAGGTTCCTTTTATTCCTTCGAGGCAACAGGTTATGTGACCTGTTTCTCTGACCATATTTGACCTTCTTGTTAGCTTGTGCTAACATGGAATCAGATTTTTTTGCTAGGCTTATACTTCTTGATTTTCTCTTTGCTACAACTGGACATTCAGTGGTTGGATGCCCCTAGTTACCACAAATATAACACAAATCTTTAATAACATTAGAACTTTTATAAAAGCCCAACCCAGCCTTTTCATTGTGAGTTCTTTGACCTAACTTATGAACAATTCTTGAAGAATGTGTCCATCTATTTGCTCTTTCAAGATCAAGTTTCAATTTAGAAACTTCTTGACTCAATTGACTAACCTTTTGTTTTTCACGAAAGTATTCATGTTTAATCTTAGTCAATTTTGACTCAATTTTTTCTTGTTCCTTACTTTTGACCTTTTTCCCGTTTTCAGAAAGAGTCAGTTTCAAGATTTCAAATTTGAGGGTCAGGTTTGATGAATCAAGTTTGTTAACTTGCTTCTTCAGAGTGCAGTTTTCCTTTTCAACAGTGTTCTTACAAGTTTCTAGATCAATAAAATCAAACTTGAGACTTGCAAAATTGTTGAATAACTCATCCCTATCAGAAGTTAATTCTTGGAAATCATTAATTAGAGCACTCATTAAGGAAACAAGTTTTATTTTAGAAAACAAATGCAACTTTTCTTTAAGTTCAAGTATACTTACCTCAGAAGCATCATCTTCTTCCTCCAAGTCTGAATCTCCAAGAGCCATGAGTGTTGTTTTATCAACTTCATCATCATTTGAGTCAGATCCCCAAGCTGCTACCATTGCATATTCTTTCCTCTTTTTTTTTCTTTCAGTTCCTTTTTGGTTCTTTCCTTTCTCCATTCTATTTTCCAGACAGGACAATTCTTGATTTGATGATCAGTCTTACCACACTTGTAGTATTCATTTGGATTGTCATTGGACCATTTCTTGCTACCTATTCCCTTCTTCTTTTTAAAGAATTTGTTGAAGTTCTTAGCTATAAATGCAACGTGTTTTTCATCAAGTTCAATTTCTTCATCACTGTCAGATGCCTTCAGAGCTAAGGTATCCTCAGGGGCTGCTAGTTTTTTAGTTCCATCAATTTCCATTTCATAAGTTCTCAGATTCCCTACTTGTTCATCTAGTGTCATACTTGTGAGATCCTTATTTTCCTCCCTAATAGCAGTCATTTTAACATTCCATTTTGATTTTGGTAGCACCTTCAACACTTTTTCAACTTTTTCTTCAACAGTGATGACTTTTCCTGAAGAAGTCAACTCATTTGTCAAGGCAGTAAGCCTTGTCATTATTTCATGCAAGGTTTCATTCTCCTTCATCTTAAAAGCTTCGTATTCAGTAAAGAGAAGAGCAATCCTGAATTTTCTTACATGAGAGGTACCCTCATGTGCATTGACCAGTGCATCCCAGATTTGCTTAGCAGTGGTACAGTTTGACACTCTGTTGTATTCAGCTGGTCCTAGTCCACAGACTAAGATGTTCTTAGCCTTAGCATTTTTCATTAATGCGACTAAGTCATCAACGGTAAACTCACTTCTTGCCTTCTTGACCTGTTCACCATCTACTAACTTCATTGGAATAGTAGGACCATCAGTGATCCTGTCCCATAACTCGTAGTCTTCCCTTTGAATGAACGTTTCCATCCTAGCTTTCCACCAAATGAAGTGAGAACCATAAAATAGTGGAGGTCTAATAGTGGATTGACCTTCACTGTGATCAGTAGGTGGTGCAGAATTCATCATATTGATCTTTGTCTTAGGTGCTAGCCCTTTTTAAGACAATCTCGCTCTGATACCACTTGTTAGAGTACGTGCCCTACTGATCAGTGACTTTAACGTAAGAGTTTCCTATCGATGAAACTGTCATACCCCAAATCCCATTGGAGCGGACTGGCACCCGTAGCCGAGGAGGCCCGGGAGAACCCGTTCATAACCTATACTTTCACATTTACATTACTTATGAAAATTAGAAATTTGGGCAGCACTTCGTTGTAAATAGAAGAAAACAGTACCTGTATCAGCCCAGCAGACACGCATAAATATATATATAAACAGTAATTGGCCGTCAGAGCCATCACGTCTATCGACCAAACACTCCTATGGCTGTACAATATGTCTATAAAAGCCTCTACATAGATACACAACTGAGTTAGGGTCAGGACAAACTCCCTCCCACAAAAGACTCTTATACAAATACCAAAAATACATATAGACACGACTTGGAATGCCCCGAAACAACTGGAGCTCACCACTAAAAACAGAATGTCCTGGCTCTTACTGCGGAGGTGTACGACCTGAAGTACCTGTTCCTGCAGGCATGAATACGGGTCCCCCGTGAGGGACGTCAGTACGGAAATATGTACTGAGTATGTAAGGCAGTGAGTATCAAGATGAGATACAAAATATCAACAGAACTCACATACCAGTGAATAAACAGTATGAGTAGACCACACTTAAAAGAGCTGATGGGATACCTGGACATTACTTTCATATCATTACTTCCCGTAATCCTTATCAATACATAACATATGTCATACAATGGCCAACTGATCAGTGGTACTAATACAATACATCAGGGACCACCCCTGGAATAGCATATATACATAAACTTTATAATACAATGACCAACTGATCAGTGGTACTAATACAATACATCATATCATCAATTTAAAATACAGACATTCCATTTCTTAATTCAATTAATCTTTGAGATTGGTTACTTTGTGGTCACACCTTATGGAACTTGAAACCATGATACCTCAATAGGAAAAACATGTAAATAGGTAATCAATATCATGAAAATGAAGTAGAGAATCATGGATACCTCATTAAACCATTTCGGAGTCAACAATAGTATATGAACATTTTTTTTGACTAGCCGGACATCTTAAAAGTGAAAACAAGTTCAATTGGTAGTGTCGAAGATCATATGATGTTATTATGTGTCATGTGTCGTAGGACAATGTTGGAAGCTTACTTGAGAGTGCCATGGGTCATTATTCATGCCAAAGATTAGATAGAGTATGTCTTACATACCTTGATATAACCACTTCAATACAAGTTCAACTTGACTTCCCGTACTCTTCGAACACTTATCTACAATAAGTCATTTGTGGAAAACTAGTATTAGCAACCAAACCTTACCATTTAGGTATTAACTTCACCAAATAATGTCCAGGAAGTAATCCTTTAACTCATCAATAAGAGTGCTACATACATCCTCTTATACTCTTATTACATTCACATATCATGCATTTTCATGAAATATCCCTCAACATCACTCTTAGCCTTTATTTCCCTTCTTAATCACCATCCAATACCAACATGATCACTAGGCATACATAACCACCAATATAATGATATATCACCGCAATTCATCCTCCATAATCCAATACAACAACTTCCATAATTTACTACTAACAATTTATACAAAACAATTCATAACTATGTTTCTAGTTATCTTCCAACATCAAGACAATACTCATAATCCTTTATCAATACTTATTCATGGATAAGAATCAAGAATAAACAATATTCATACCTTAACAATGAACTCTTGTATTTAGAATCCTCCAGACATAACCATGGGGTGCTTCTCGAAGCTTTCGAGATGGTGAACACAACTACGGAACCAATTCGAATTTTCTACGGTTGAATCACAAAATATTTGAAGTTGAAATTAGGCTAGGGTTTCACCTTCTCTTAATAATTGGATGGTATATGATATATATGAGGCTAAGTGTAGGTTTATAAAGACCCATTTTCGTTCAAGAGGTAATAGAAAATGACCATTTTGCCCTAAAAATTTAAATAAATCCGAATCTGTCCCCAGTGGACAGTTTTGACAGGCTGAAGTAAATCGATCATAACTCTTTGCTCCGGTATCGGATTTGGGTGAAACCAATTGCATTGAAAATATAATTCAAAGGGATTTCATTTTTATAAAAAGTATACCACCCAGTTCTTCCTGTACAAGGATTTATGGTCGTTTAAAGTTGACCCAAAAATCTGTCCCACAATTCTGTTTTTTTTTTGGTAGGCTGTAGTAAAACGGGTATAGCTCATTACTCAGACATTGGATTTGGATGAAACCAATTTCATCGGAAATAAGACTCTCGGAGCTTTTCGTCGATATATAGCAGCTCACACAGTTCTTTTTGTACAAGGAGTTATGATCGTCTAAAGTTGATCCAAAAAAATAATTGCCTAGCTGCAGTAATTTTCCTGCAGATTTACTGTTCACAGGCTTCCCGGCCACCGTTTTGAAATTTCGAATTTGCTTGCTTATATGAAATACTCCTCTGTTTTGGGCAAACTTTATATCGTTGGAAAGCTTATTCTAATACCTACACATACAACTATTGAAGGGATACTTCCGAACACCATAAACTTAATTTAACCCATACGCAAGCCTTTAGGACTCCATATAATCGCGATAAGTGTATGAAAAAATTTACGGGGTGTTACATTCTTCCCCCCTTAAGAACATTCGTCCTCGAATGTTAGCATAGTTACTCAATTAAGACATGTCCAAGCTTACAATTGACATATTCATCATCATAACATACTTGCATAAAAATAAACACTTACTTGTTATTGTTCTTCTTTCGTCTCATGAACTTCCTCCTCATCGTTGAATAGGTAAGGGTACTTAATCTTCATCTATTCCTCGGCTTCCCATGTGATCTCCTCAACTTGTTGATTCCTCCAAAGTACTTTTACCGATGCTATATCTTTATTCCTTATCTTTTTAATCTGGCGATCAAGAATAGCAATAGGCATTTCTTCAAAAGTGAGATCTTCTGTAATTTGTACATCTTCCGTAGTAGTGATGTGCGATGGATCTCCGATGTACTTGGGAAGCATCGAAACATGAAATACGGGATGAACTGCTGAGAGCTCTTGAGGTAGCTCTAACTCATAAGCAACTTGTCCAAATCTTTGAATGATCTTGTACGGACCTATGTATCGTGGACTTAAATTTCCTTTCTTGCCAAACCTCATCACTCCTTTCATTGGTGATACTTTCAAGAATACGCAATCGTCGATAGAAAACTCAAGTCCTCTTCTTCTAACATCCGCATAAGATTTGTGTTGACTTTGAGCTGTTTCAAGCCGTTGTTGGATCACTCTAACCTTCTCCATTGCTTGATAAACAAGATCCGGTCCAAACCAGACCGCATCACCTGCTTCAAACCATCCTATTGGCGATCTACACTTTCTTCCATACAATGCTTCATATGGTGCCATTTTGATACTTGAATGATTGCTATTATTGTAGGCAAACTCGATAAGAGGTAGGTGATCATCCCAGTTGCCTTTGAAATCTAATACACATGCTCGTAGCATATCTTCAAGTGTCTGGATGGTACGTTCCTCTTGTCCGTCCGTTTGAGGATGAAAAGCCGTACTTAGATTTACTTGTGTCCCCAAACTCCTTTGAAAAGACTTCCAGAAATTCGCGGTAAATTGGGCTTCTCGATCGGATATAATGGAAATTGGAACTCCATGTAACCGAACGATCTCCTTAATATACAACTTCGCATACTCTTCCGCCGTATAAGTTGTCTTAACTAGTAAGAAGTGCGCAGATTTGGTAAGCCTATCAATGATCACCCATATGGAATCAAACTTCCGATATGTACGAGGCAAACCCGTGATGAAATCCATATTGATCTTGTCCCACTTCCAGACTGGAAGATCTATACATTGCATGTAACCACCGGGTTTCTGGTGTTCTACTTTGACTCTTTGACAATTCGGACATTCAGCTACAAATTCGGCAATATTCTTCTTCATGTCATTCCACCAATATATTGTTTTCAAATCTTGATACATCTTAGTCGACCCTGGATGGATGGAATACCTTGAACAGTGTGCTTCTGTCATAATTCTCTTTCTTAGCTCAACTACATCAGGTACACATAAACGATTCTGACACTGAAGAACTCCTTCTCGCGTAAGCTCAAATGCCTTTGTCGTGCCACTCTGCACATCCTCCTTAAGCTGTAATAAAATTGGATCTGCATACTGCTTCTCTTTCACTTCAGCTATCAATGAAGATTCCGCTGCATTACGTATAATAACCTCTTCATCTGGAGTTTCGAGAAGTCGAACTCCCAAATTAGCTAGTTGGTGAAGATCCTTAATCATCCCCTGCTTTTCTATAGATGCCATTTTAGACTTACGACTCAGTGCATCCGCTACCACATTCGCTTTCCCTGGATGATACAAGATATCAACATCGTAATCTTTCAACAATTCAAGCCATCTCTGCTGCCTCATGTTTAGATCTTTCTGACTGAAGATATATTGCAGGCTCTTATGATCGGTATATATGTCAACATGAACCCCATATAAATAGTGACGCCATATCTTCAAAGCAAATACAACTGCAGCTAGCTCAAGATCATGTGTGGGATAATTCCTCTCATGTGGTGGCAACTGTCTAGAGCCATAGGCTATTACTCTACCATGTTGCATTAATACGCATCCTAAGCCACTTCTCGAAGCATCACAGTACACCGCATACCCTTCTGTGCCTTCAGGAAGTACCAATACCGGTGTAGAAGTCAACTTGCTCTTCAGATCTTGGAAACTCTTTTCACAGACATCATTCCATTGAAACTTGGAGGCTTTATGCGTCAACTTAGTCAAGGGTGCAGAAATAGAAGAAAAACCTTCAACAAACCTTCTATAATAACCTGTCAACCCGAGGAAACTACGAATCTCCGTAGGCGTCGTGGGTCTTGGCCAATTCTTCACAGCCTCAATCTTCTGAGTGTCAACTTTTATGCCTTCACTGGATACAATATGGCCCAAAAATGACACTGACTTGAGCCAAAACTCACATTTAGAAAACTTCGCATACAGCTTACGATCACGAAGAATCTGCAACGCCTGCCTCAAGTGATTAACATAGTCCTCTTCTGATCTAGAGTAGACCAGAATATCATCTATGAAAACTATCACGAACACATCTAGAAATGGCTTAAACAGCCTATTCATCAGATCCATAAAAACTGCGGGTGCATTTGTCAGCCCGAATGACATAACCATGAATTCATAATGACCATACCTTGTTCGGAAAGTTGTCTTGGGTATATCTTTATCCTTGACTCTCACTTGATGATAGCCTGATCTCAAGTCAATCTTGGAAAAACACTGGGCACCCTGCAACTGGTCAAATAAATCATCAATTCGGGGAAGAGGGTATTTATTCTTGATAGTCACCTTATTCAATTGCCGATAGTCAATACACATCCTCAGCGAACCATCTTTCTTATGCACAAACAATACTGGTGCTCCCCAAGGGGACATACTAGGCCTGATGAATCCCTTCTTTAGCAAGTCTTTCAGTTGCTCTTTCAATTCTCGCAACTCTGCTGGTGCTATTCTATAAGGAGGAATTGAGATTGGCTGTGTGTCTGGCAACATATCAATACCAAACTCCACTTCTCGTTCAGGAGGTAAACCTGGTAGTTCTTCAGGAAATACATCAGGAAATTCATTCACAACCGGAACGGTCTGAAAAGTTGGCGGCTCTGCCTCTGTATCCCTTACTCTAACCAAATGGTATATGTACCCCTTGGAAATCATTTTTCTTGCCTTAAAGTAAGAAATAAATCTACCTCTCGGCGCGCCAACATTACCCTTCCATTCAAGGACTGCCTCATTTGGGAAATGGAAATACACCTTCTTAGAACGGTAATCTACTGTAGCATAACAAGACGCTAACCAATCCATGCCCATAATAACATCAAAATCTACCATTTCTAACTCAACAAGATCGGCCATCGTATCACGACCACAAATATTCACAACACAATTTCGATAAACATTCCTAGCTATAAGAGATTCCCCCACTGGCGTTGATACTTCAAATGGCTTGGCTAATAATTCGGGTGTTCTCCCGAACCTTCCCGCAACCAAAGGAGTAGTATACGATAATGTAGAACCAGGATCAATTAAGGCATACACATCAAATGCAAAGATGGACAACGTACCTGTAACCACGTCTGGAGAAGCCTCTAAATTCTGCCGATCTGCTAGGGCATACACACGGTTCTGAGCTCCGCTAGAACTAGCTGCTCCTCTATCACCTCTACCGTGACCCATAGGTTGTGCACCCCTACTCAAAGGAGGCACCGATGATGATGCAACGGCTGATCCGGTAGGTCGTGTTATACCACCTGTGGTCCTGCGTGGGCAATCTCTAGCCATATGCCCTGGCCTACCGCACCAAAAGAAATTGTTCGTTCCAAGCCGACATTCGCCAAAGTGAAATCTTCTACATATGGGGCATGGGTGTCGTGGAGGTCTCAATTGACTCATACTCCCTTGCCCTTGATACCCCACTGTTCGCGAACTCTGATTTTCACTGCTTTGCCCGAACTGATTACCTCTGAACCTTTGAAATTGCGGTGGAGCACTAATTGCCGGATAAGAAGATAACAGGCTAGGCAATCTATGAGAGAACGAAGGCCTAAAACCTCCCTGAGATGCCATAAACTGCCCTATAGCTCTGGCCCGCTTAGAATATCCTTTTTCTGATTCCTGGGTTCTTCTTCTTTGCCTTTGATCTTCCATCTTCTGGGCGAAAGCTTGTATCCTCACTATATCCATGTCCTTGTTCAAAGCAGCAATGGTACAATCTCTAACCAATTATGGTTCCAATCTATCCACATAGTGATGAACTCTGTCATCCATAGTAGCTACTACATTAGAAGCATATCGAGACAAGGAGTTAAATCGAACACTATACTCCCTTACACTCATATTACCCTGACGAAGATTTAAGAATTGATCTGCACGGCCCTGACGAGTCTCAAATGGAAGATAATGATCAATAAATGCATCTTTGAACTCTTCCCACGTAGTTGGAGGTGCATCAATACCCCTAGATCATTTCCAATCCTCGTACCACAATATAGCCTCTCCCTTCAGTCTATATGTTGCTAGCTCAACCATCTCTTTACCGGATATGTGCATAACATCTAGAGCCCTTTGGGTTTGACCGACAAAGTCCTGCGGGTCTTCGTTAATATCTGATCCGGAAAAAGTAGGAGGATCCAGTTTCAGAAAATCCTGTGTCCGAAGGCTAGCTGCTCTATCCATACCACTAGAACCCGTGGTAGGAATAGCTTGCCCTTGAACTTGACCGGCAACTATACGCGTCAGAAGTTGTACTGCATCCCTCAAATCTCGATCAACAACATTAATAGATGGCCCTTCCGGAGGAGAAGAAGTTCCTGATATATGCTCAGCTTGAGACTCACTTTGTTCAGCTTGTGCCGGTGGTGACTTACTAGTACCTTCTCCGGCCACTACATCCACTCGCTTTCACTTATTATTTCTCCTTATAACCGGCATCGTTACTATAATAAAAAAACAATTGGATTAAGCGATCGATTATGACTTTATCTCTAATATGGGCTCTATTGCACGATCTAAGAAATGGAGAGTGGAAACAATCCTTAAATGTCCAATAGCCTCCTGTTTATAGATGTGGTGCACAACACACCGATAAACGAGATTCTACGTAGACACGGCTTTGTAGACTCACTAGGACGAACTTCTCTGATACCACTTCTGTCATACCCCAAATCCCATTGGAGCGGACTGGTACCCGTAGCCGAGGAGGCCCGGGAGACCCCGTTCATAACCTATACTTTCACATTTACATTACTTATGAAAATTAGAAATTTGGGCAGCACTTCGTTGCAAATAGAAGAAAATAGTACCTGTATCAGCCCAGCAGACACGCATAAATATATATATAAACAGTAATTGGCCGTCAGAGCCATCACGTCTATCAACCAAACACTCATATGGCTGTACAATATGTCTAAAAAAGCCTCTACATAGATACACAACTGAGTTAGGGTCGGGACAAACTCCCGCCCACAAAAGACTCTTATACAAATACCAAAAATACATATAGACACGACTTGGAATGCCCCGAAACAACTGGAGCTCACCACTAACAACAGAATGTCCTGGATCTTACTGCGGAGGTGTACGACCTGAAGTACCTGTTCCTGCAGGCATGAATACGGGTCCCCCGTGAGGGACGTTAGTACGGAAATATGTACTGAGTATGTAAGGCAGTGAGTATCAAGATGAGATACAAAAGATCAACAGAACCCAGATACCAGTGAATAAACAGTATGAGTAGACCACACTTAAAAGAGCTGATGGGATACCTGCACATTACTTTCATATCATTACTTCCCGTAATCCTTATCAATACATAACATATGTCATACAATGGCCAACTGATCAGTGGTACTAATACAATACATCAGGGACCACCCCTGGAATAGCATATATACATAAACTTTATAATACAATGACCAACTGATCAGTGGTACTAATACAATACATCATATCATCAATTTAAAATACAGACATTCCATTTCTTAATTCAATTAATCTTTGAGATTGGTTACTTTGTGGTCACACCTTATGGAACTTGAAACCATGATACCTCAATAGGAAAAACATGTAAATAGGTAATCAATATCATGAAAATGAAGTAGAGAATCATGGATACCTCATTAAACCATTTCGGAGTCAACAATAGTATATGAACATTTTTTTTGACTAGCCGGACATCTTAAAAGTGAAAACAAGTTCAATTGGTAGTGTCGAAGATCATATGATGTTATTATGTGTCATGTGTCGTAGGACAATGTTGGAAGCTTACTTGAGAGTGCCATGGGTCATTATTCATGCCAAAGATTAGATAGAGTATGTCTTACATACCTTGATATAACCACTTCAATACAAGTTCAACTTGACTTCCCGTACTCTTCGAACACTTATCTACAATAAGTCATTTGTGGAAAACTAGTATTAGCAACCAAACCTTACCATTTAGGTATTAACTTCACCAAATAATGTCCAGGAAGTAATCCTTTAACTCATCAATAAGAGTGCTACATACATCCTCTTATACTCTTATTACATTCACATATCATGCATTTTCATGAAATATCCCTCAACATCACTCTTAGCCTTTATTTCCCTTCTTAATCACCATCCAATACCAACATGATCACTAGGCATACATAACCACCAATATAATGATATATCACCGCAATTCATCCTCCATAATCCAATACAACAACTTCCATAATTTACTACTAACAATTTATACAAAACAATTCATAACTATGTTTCTAGTTATCTTCCAACATCAAGACAATACTCATAATTCTTTATCAATACTTATTCATGGATAAGAATCAAGAATAAACAATATTCATACCTTAACAATGAACTCTTGTATTTAGAATCCTCCAGACATAACCATGGGGTGCTTCTCGAAGCTTTCGAGATGGTGAACACAACTACGGAACCAATTCGAATTTTCTACGGTTGAATCACAAAATATTTGAAGTTGAAATTAGGCTAGGGTTTCACCTTCTCTTAATAATTGGATGGTATATGATATATATGAGGCTAAGTGTAGGTTTATAAAGACCCATTTTCGTTCAAGAGGTAATAGAAAATGACCATTTTGCCCTAAAAATTTAAATAAATCCGAATCTATCCCCAGTGGACAGTTTTGACAGGCTGAAGTAAATCGATCATAACTCTTTGCTCCGGTATCGGATTTGGGTGAAACCAATTGCATTGAAAATATAATTCAAAGGGATTTCATTTTTATATAAAGTATACCACCCAGTTCTTCCTGTACAAGGATTTATGGTCATTTAAAGTTGACCCAAAAATCTGTCCCACAATTCTGTATTTTTTTTGGTAGGCTGTAGTAAAACGGGTATAGCTCATTACTCAGACATTGGATTTGGATGAAACCAATTTCATAGGAAATAAGACTCTCGGAGCTTTTCGTCGATATATAGAAGCTCACACAGTTCCTTTTGTACAAGGAGTTATGATCGTCTAAAGTTGATCCAAAAAAATAATTGCCTAGCTGCAGTAATTTTCCTGCAGATTTACTGTTCACAGGCTTTCCGGCCACCTTTTTGAAATTTCGAATGTGCTCACTTATATGAAATACTCCTCTGTTTTGGGTAAACTTTATATCGTTGGAAAGCTTATTCCAATACCTACACATACAACTATTGAAGGGATACTTCCGAACACCATAAACTTAATTTAACCCATATGCAAGCCTTTAGGACTCCATATAATCGCGATAAGTGTATGAAAAAATTTACGGGGTGTTACAGAAACGGGTTGCCTGATGTGTTCCAAGGAACCAGTAAAACAAAAAGTAAATAACACAATGATTTTACGTGGAAAACACCCGGCTCAAAAGGTGTAAAAAAACTACGACTTGCATCTCTACAGGATTTAACCCCAACTTCGCTAAATAACTTTGAGCCTCAACAACGACTGATTACAAAACTCTTGTAACCAACAAATATGAATTATAAACTCTAATTCCTTTAACTAAATGACTAGAAATTATAAACTCTAATTCCTAACTACACACATACCTCCAAGGTATACGTTCCCATAGTTCAGTTTATAGCACACTCAAACTAATACTACATCAATAGGTCAAACACAATGAACAACTCTAAAAATCAATGCTAAAACTCTTAGCGGGATTCTATACTTAGGACAATGTTCTTTAATGTGTTTATTCAGTGATTGAGTAGCACTTCGTGAAGTCGATCTGCCGATTGCACTTTTCTTTTTTATAAGTGCGTAAGTTTTTCTGACTAATGTATCTTCTATTTAAGCACAACTCTTCAAAGAGTCATTCTTTATTTCAAACTCCTCCTTTAATCAGAACTCTCATTACATAGAGTTCTATGAGACTCCTTCTTCAATTCCAACTCTTATCTCCTTAGTGTTGTAGTCAAACTTCAACTTTTTAAATCAACTTATCTTCAAGTATTTTACTCAACAACAACTTCTACAAATTAGCACATGTTTATTTCCTTAAGTATATCAGAATTAACCACTCATCTGATTCTTGATTTCTTCCACCCTTGTTTTTAATCATCGATGATTTGCTACAAGTTTTAGCTACATGTTTCATATTACTTTGTCAGTTTGTCAATCATCAAAACTATATCGTACCCAACAGAGTGCGTGTCAAATTCTCCAAAAGTACTGCATTTTTGGAGAACCCAACATGGGTGCAGCATCGAAACTGAACAATCCACGCAACTTAGGATCTTATTATCTTCATAGTATTGTAGAATATGGAAAATAAAGCATATTTTTATCTGTTGTTATTTCTTGATAAACTGATAAAGCTATGAAGAGTCAACTTAGCTATATATGTTCATGTAATTCAAACTGTAATATTTTCATCAATGTGTAGTTTGGTGGGATGTATTAGTTATGGGATAATTTAGTCCTTTATTTGTTAGGACTTTAGTCGATGCATGTATTAGTTAAACGGTATATAACTAATACATAGTAAGATGTGATATTAGCAATACAAGGACTATTAATACATGAATAAGCATGCGTAAATACTGCTTATTGTATACGCTCTATCAGACTACCTTGACATGTTACAGTTACTCGAGAAAATTGAATAAAAGGTATCACTTAAGTCTTCATTGAAGTATTGGTGACTATTTTGATCAAGGAAGGGTCAAAGGCACTTTAATTTTTGATAAAGTTAATTGAGAATTCAATTATGATTTTTAAAACTTCTAATCTTTTTAAAAGTACAAAAAATCCACAACTATTTAATTTTTAATAAAAAACTTCCTTTCAATTTTTTTCAAAATCAATCAACTTCTCACTCTCCTCAAACATCTCTCCTCTCTCTCTCAAAACCGACCCCAACAAAGTTGCCCTCCATTGACAATAGATCAACGAACTTTGACCTCCGACGACCCCAAGTTCGGCCTCTACATCATTCCTTCTTTCCTTGTAGCCGCCAATTTCTCTCTCTTTGCATTCGAAGACTTCTTTTTTTGTTGGTTTTCAAAAAATTAGTGCTTTACAGTTAAGGAAGAAAAAAAGAACTTTAGTTGTATTCTCTTCATGTATGAGTTAACAATTTGGAGATTTGATACTAAAAAAAGAATGAACCTGAGAAAATCTCAATTTGTGGTATTCGTGCTCTTAATATGATGTTGACGTAAATGTGATGGGCGACGCGGAGCGCCAATATTGCATTGGTCCACTATTTTGGAACACCCAACGATGTCTAAACGCGCTTCAAAAAGTCCAAAACTCATCTGAGATGTACTACGACCTTGCCCCATCGTAATGCAATAATAAAACCTAAAATCCGAGGTCAGGAGGACTGAAAATAAATTCCCCGAAGCTTAAGAGCTAAAAATAAGACTAAGTCTCTTTGACACTTGGAATATTTTCAAGATTCTAACTCAACAAGCATACCATTACCATCTAATCCCATGAAAGATTTTTATGAGGTGTTACATTATTCCTCCCTTGGGATCATTCGTCCCCGAATGATGACGTAGAACACACCGACAAGCACGATTTTTTCATACAGAGGCATAAGAAAGAATAAGATGAGGAGTTTACCTTCCATTTCGCCACTTGCTGGATCAAATAAGTTGGGGTATCTATTCCTCATGTCATCTTCTAATTCCCAAGTTGTTTCTTCAACTTTCTGATTCCTCCACAACACTTTAACTGAGGATATTTCCTTGCTCATCAATTGTCTAATCTGACAATCTAAGATTGCTATAGGATTTTCCTCATAAGATAAGGAGTCTGTCACTTTGATTTCTTCAACGGGAAATACTAATAAATGGTCTCCAATAACTTCTTCAGCATGGATATGTGGAATACCGGGTGAACAGAACCCAAACTCGTAGGAAACTCTAACTCATACGCAACTCCACCTATTCTTTTCAAAATCTAATATGGTCCTATATAGCAAGGACTCAATTTACCTTTCTTCCCGAATCGCATGGTTCCCTTCATAGGAGAAACTTTTAGAAATACCCAATCACCAACCTCAAACTCTAAATCTCTTCTCCTAACATCGGCATAAGATTTCTGAAGACTCTGAGTTGTCTTAAGTCGTTCCCTAATAAGTTTCATAGCTTCCATCGCCTGATGAACAAGATCAGGCCCAAACATCTGTGTCTCACCTACTTCATACCACCCTATTGGTGACCTACATCTTCTCCCATACAATGCCTCAAATGGTGACATCTTAACACTGAAATGGAAACTGTTATTATACGCGAACTCTATTAGTGGAAAATGCTCTACCCAACTACCTTTGAAATCAATCACATAGGCCCTCAACATGTCCTCAATGTTCTGAATGGTACGCTCAGTCCGCCCATCAGTCTGAGGGTGAAAAGCAGTGCTTAGATTCACCTGGGTACCTAAACCTCTCTTGAAAGATCTCCAAAACTGGGAAGAGAACTGTGTACCTCGATCGGATATGATGGACACAGGTGCACCATGCAAATGAACTATTTCTGCAATGAATAGCTTGGCATAATTCTCTCCCAAATAGTTAGTCCTGATAGGCAGAAAATGGGCTGACTTGGTCAGTCTATCTATAATTACCCAAATAGAATCATACTGGTGTCGGGACTTCGGGAGCCCTGTAATGAAGTCTATATTAATCATCTCCCACTTCCACAAGGGCAAGGCTATCTCTTGGGAGGAACCACCTGGCCTCATATGCTCTACTTTAACTTGTTGGCAATTCAAACACTTGGAAACAAAGTTAGCCACATTACGCTTCATATTATTCCACCAATAAATAGTTTTCAGGTCATGGTACATTTTTGTAGAGCCTGGATGAACAACATACCTCAAAAGTGTGAGCTTCGTCAAGGATTCTATTATGCAAACCATCAACCTCTGGCACACATAATCTACTCTAATATCTCAAAATACCATCACCACCAATTTTGAAAGACATTACCTTTTGTTGACCCACATCTTTCTTGATCTGCATCACGATGGGATCTTCAACCTGCTTCTCTTTAACTTCCGCACAAAGGGAAGACTTATCTATCTCATGAACAACCATTTACCCATATTTAAAATCCAAGAGTCGCACTTCTAGATTTATAAGCTGATGAATATCTTTCACCATCTTTCCTTCCTCAATATGAGAAAGACTGCCCATAGACAACCTACTGAGGGTGTTCGCTACAACATTTGCCTTACCCGGGTGATAGTGAAGGCTCATGTCATAGTCTTTCAAAAGCTCCATCTAATGCCTTTACCTGAGGTTTAGTTCTTTCTGCAAGAAAACATACTGCAAACTCTTATGGTCAGTGAAAATATCAACATGCACCCCATAAAGATAATGCCTCCAAATTCTAAGCGCAAATACCACAACTGCTAATTCCAAGTCATGAGTGGGATAGTTTCACTCATGCACCTTTAATTGCCTAGATGCATAAGCCACCACCTTACCGTGCTGCATAAGTACACACCCAAGTCCCACACGGGACACATCACAGTACACAACAAAACTCTCTATGCCTTATGGAAGAGTCAAAATAGGAGCAGTAGTCAACTTGTCTTTCAACTTTTCAAAACTATTCTCACAAGAGTTGGACCATAAAAACTTCACTTTTTTCTGAGTCAACTTAGTAAATGGTGCAACTATGGAAGAGAAACTCTCTACGAACCTTCTGTAATACCCTACCAAACCCAAGAAACTTTGAATGTCGGTTGGAGTCGTAGGTTTGGGCCATTTTCTCACTGCCTCAACCTTTTGGGGATCAACCCGAAACCTCTCACTAGACACAATGTGCCCCAAGAAAGCAATAGCATTAAGCTAGAATTCACACTAGGAGAATTTCACATACAACCTATGATCCTTAAGAGTCTGGAGAATAATTCAGAGGTGATTGGCATGGTCCTCCTCACTTTTGGAGTAAATCAGGATATTATCAATAAAAACTATGACAAACAGGTCTAGGAACTGATAGAAAACCCTATTCATTAGGTCCATGAAAGCTGCAAGAGCATTATTCAACCCGAAGGACATGACTAAGAATTCATAATGACCATATTTGGTTTGGAAAGCAGTTTTAGGAATGTCTGACTCTCTAACTTTCAACTGATGATATCCCAAACGAAGTTCTATTTTAGAAAAACACCTAGCACCCTGAAGTTGGTCGAAAAGGTCATTGATTCAAGGAAGAGGATATTTATTTTACACTGTGATCTTATTCAACTAGCGGTAATCTATGCACATACGCTGGGAACCATCTTTCTTTCACACGAAAAGCACAGGCACAGCCCAGGAAAAAATAATAGGTCTAATAAAACCTTTATCTAGGAGATCTGCTAGCTTTTCTTTCAACTCTTTTAGCTCCATAGGAGCCATTCTATATGGCGGAATAGAAATAGGATAGGTATTTGGCAACACATCAATGCCAAAATCTATCTCCCTATCAGGTGGAATTCCTGGGAGATTATCTGGAAAGACTTCTAGGAATTCATTTACTACAAGGACTGACTGAAGAGGAAGACTTTCGGCGTTAGAATCTTTAACCCGAATAAGATGATACAAGAAACCCTTGGATATAAGTTTACGAGCTCTAAGATAAGATATGAAGTGCCCTCTAGGTGATAAAGAATGTCCTTTCCACTCTATTGCTGGATCATTCAGAAAAGAAAAGGTAACCTTTTAGGTTCTACAGTCTAGTGTGGCATAACACCAATGGAGCCAGTCCATCCCTAGGATAGCATCAAAAGCAACTATATCAAGTTCTATGAGGTCTGCTACAATATCCCTACTAAGAATAAACACAACGCAATTTTTGTACACCCTCCTAGCCATAACAGAATCACCCATCGGAGTGGAAACAAAGAAAGGTTCGACAATCACTTTGGGCTCAAACCTGTAACACCCTGTATTTTTGAGCTAGAGTTTAGACCGTCGTTCCTACATATATAGACCCGAACTGAATTATTCTTTATTAACATACGTGTGATAATCACTCCTATCGTAATGCCCCATAAAATTCTCGAGTCGATTTCATTTTAAGTGTTATGTTTGAGGGGCTAACAACTAGAATATTTTTCTAAGTGTAATGAGCACTTAGAGTCATTTTAGCTGGCAATCTTCGGGATACAACTTTTCAACCTTTTTGACATCCGTTTTTAGATTTTTAAGTTGCTTTATAATCGGGAAAGCTCATAGTACATCTCGGATCAGTTTTGGAATTTTTTGGAACGCATAAGGCTGCATTTGAATTTCAAAACAGTAGCAAAACGCATAGCCTATTGCCCAGTTTTCAGCATTTCAGGGTCAAATTTAAACTATCATAACTCTCTGAATATAATGAACTGGGAGAGCTATCTATCAAATGAAATACCTTTGAGTCTTCTTTCCAATGCAATTGATTTCATCAAAATCCAGCATCTGAGTAAGGAGTTATACCCGTTTTACTTCAGCCTGTTAGCTTGTCAACTGAGGGACAGTTTCGAATTTGTTTGTTTTCTTAGGGGCATTTTAGTCATTTCACCTCACCCAAATTTCATCTATAAAATCAGATTTAGCCCCCAATTAATCAAAATATAATCCTTTTCTCAAATTTTCTCTCAAGAATACCCCTTAGGGTTTCAAAATAAAAACCCAAGAAACTCAAATTTCAACAGTAGGTTTTCTAAACAAATTGAAGATTTGGAATCCCCGCAATGTAGGCTTCAAGAAGCACCTAATATTTTTGCATATAGAGGTATGTGGGGTTATCTAAAAAATCTAATGGGCTTTAAAATTCATGTTTTCAAAATAGGGATTTTGAAATTACGAATATGATTATGTTTTAAATGTTTTATGATATTGATTTCGTCTTTAGGTCTATTCCTGAAGTGATTTGATATGTGATATACGTATATGCATGTATTTTGAAAAGATGTGAACTTGAGAGCATGAATTATACGAAATCCCTCTCTTGATATGATTTTGTTTTATATTTTCATATGATGTGAACTGTTTGAAATCATATTGACAAGCATGGCATGAAATGTTTTGAACATTGTTATGATTTTGGAATGATTTTTGACTTGCCATGAGAGGGTTGTTTATGTTGATATATGATGAATATAATGGTTGCACGAAAGAATGATATGATATTGGTGGATTGCAAGTCGGGTATGACAATACCTTACAGAATAAGATATGTGATTGAATTAAATGGAGTTGACTGCATTGATTTTTCATGAGATAGGTGGATGCCCAAAGAAGGTATTTGAGTGTAAGGGCTCATCGCTGGAAATCGTATTTGCCGACATGGGAATTTAGTACCAGGCTTAGTGATCTGTGTACCTGACTTTATGTCATTCCCAAATTAAGACTATGGTTAGGAGCCCAGGTTAAGTGATCTTGGGCACTACTATACTTTATTGGGTCGGGACACCCTGCTGTGTGATCTTGTGTGTCTTCCCCTCACGTATACTCTAATCTCGGTGGCAACCGAGGTTTGACAATTGGTGTAAATTATATAGGGTATTCTACCTAGCTCAACTGCATAGCATTGTTGTTGAAAAACTATTGTTGTTTAAAATTATGTAGGGTATTCCACCTAGCTCAGCTGCATAGCATTTCTCTACATACCAGTACTTTTGTATTGACCCCCTTCCTTCCCAAGTTTGGAGGCACAGTGTAGGGATACAGATAACCAGTAGATCTTTTCTGATAGATTTGCAAAATCAAGTGGTGAGCCTTCTATATTTCGGAAGGCCTGATATCTGCCAGTTCATTTATCATTTAGTAGTTTTGGGTCTACTAGTGGCCTTATCCCAGTTTTCAGACAGTAATTTGTTTCAGTTATGTAGTAGATATTTCCCAGATGGTTATTCAGATGTCGATATATATTGTGGGACATTAATTTCCCCTTTATTGATTTTTCATTTGATTTATGACCATGTTTCCGTAATATTGCGCACCTTCTGCATTTCTTATTATTATATGAATTATGTGCATGATTACCAGATAGTTAGGGGTGTTTTGGGCCTTCATGATTCAGAATGCTCATCATGGTCAGGGCCCCAGTTTGGGTCGTGACAAACTTGGTATCAAAGTACGATTCATGGTCCCAGGGTATCTGTAAAATCGCGTCGGGTAGAGTCTTGTTTATGAGTGTATAGCGCGCCACACTTATAAGCAGGAGGCTACTAGGCATTTAGGAATGTCTCTCTTTCTTCATGTCTAGTTCATGCAATAGAGTCAACGTGTTCCTCTTTCATACTTTAATTTATGCTATGGTGTTGCCCATACGAAAGTAACATTATCCCAAATTCTTTCCTTACTCTGATGTTCTCAGACATGTACCATTATTGGGGTGATTCAAGTGTAAAAAGTTTAGAATCTACATGATATAGTCCTTTGCGATTGAGTCCTATAAGATTTTTAAAAAAATTATGCAAAGACTCGAGAGGAGCCTATTAGTGCTTCAATATGTGTTGATTCTGATGTAAACATTAATCCTGGTGGAATCGTTCTTTCCAGCTTAAGGTATTAAGTACATCTAGTCCATCTCAAAATCTTGTTACAGATGTGGATGATGTATAGCAGAATGTTGGAACTGTATTTCCACCCAAATAGTAGCATAAGTTAAAGTGTTGTTGTCATGACCTATCAGTAATGAAATTAGACCAAGAAGTTAGTGATGTGAAGTCACAAAGTTAGATGTCAGAGTGATGGTGATTTTTATGTAAATGAATATTTCAGTTGAATAACCGATGTTTGAGGATGATTTACCCCTTTTAGTGATAAACTAATATGGTAGCTAGTTGCACGTGTGCATGGTATGGTAGTCCATAGGGGAAGTGTCTTACTTAGATTTTTATTTATACAGAGTAAGATGTGTATTCTTAGACCATTAACTATTATGTGTCAATTTTCTATATCTTGTAATATGTAATCTTGTTATCATGGTGTTTTTGAAAAAAAATATAAATTTTTTTTAAAGTCTAGTGAAGCCGTGTGGGGCTCTTTTGATTCACTAGCATAGTTTCCTTGTTATTCATCTCATTTTTTGGTTCAAAAATACAAAATCAAAGTCTATTGAAGCTGTGTGAGGCCTATTTTAATTCACTAGCAACTTGTTGTCCAACTTGTTATTCTTGTGTTGGATTAATATATGTATAACTGAATCTGTTTGCATGAGATTGAGTTGGTAAAGAGGTGATTCGTCCTTGCATGTTAGTTTAGTAGAAGGTAGAGAAGAAGTTGTTAGTCAAGGTGGTTTGTCAGTTGCTTGAAGTGTGAAAATGATTATATTAGCCAGTAAGTTATAATTATAGACTCATGGTTGTTGTGGAAATTAAAGGTAGTCTAAAGGTATGATTGAGTAAGTAAGTATGGATTGAGAAATCCGTATAAGTAGATAATATTGTATGGGGTTATAATATCAGATTAAGGTTGACCATGTCTATTATGTGACTTTACCCCTTGACCCTCTTTTTGTTAGTAGTTGTAAACTAGTACTACTTGTGAGAAAAGTATGTGGTGGATTTTTGAAGCATTTGGGTAGAATGTCCCAATTTAATGGATTAGTATATTTATTTTATGTTGCATTCTTCATTGATGGTAAGTGATTGATGCTAGACTATAGGCTTGAATTTAAATAGTGTAGTGGTAAATACTGGCAAGAGATTGATTATGTATGTTTTGTGGGATTAATTACTAGGCTTGATGTGTTGAAATAGTATGTGCTAATAGATTATGATGAGGAAAACCGTAAGGTCATGATCCATTTTTTGGTGGCTATGAAGTTCTAGTGTACTAGTGTTTCTTGATGGTTATTTAATAGTTTTCAAGTGAGAATTGTGTGTAAGGTTGGGTTGTAAATCATAATTACGTTTAGCACTAGACACTAGGTTTGAACAGTTGATGCCCATTAAGATAGTTATGATGATTGATTGGGTAATGATACCAGTTTTATGGAAGTGATCTAATAGGCTTGAACGGTGTACGCAAGAGATTAGGTTTATTTGATTCGTAGTGATGTATGACATTGTATATATGATGTAGAAGTATGCCTAAGGTGACATGAGGTTGCGGCATTCTTTCTAAGGCTATTACTTATTGTGCGTGGCTAGTGGTACCATTGAATTGTTAAGTGGAGAAAGACTAGTTAGATGGTTTATGGTGATCTAAATAGCCATGTTAAGGTGTTTTGATTTATAGTGTTGGGCCTTTTGCAATGATCTTGATTCTCATAGTAGAGGGATATAAATTTGGAGTCGCAATAGTGGTAGGCTATGTCGAAAGTGATATGGTTCATCAAAGGCTTGGTGATATCCATGTTAAGTGTTAGCATCTAAGCTTGAGTTTTGAAGATTGAACTGATAGAAATAAGTGTGCAAGCATTATACTATGACTATTGGTGGCTATGGAAAAATAGAGTGTATCCCGGAAGGTAGTCATTCGGGTTAAGTTCTAGGATATGCGTGTATTGTCATTTTTTTCAGACCCTAGAGTGTAGTAAGTGTAGTTCAGTTAGAATCAGGTAAAGGATCTCCCAAACTCTAGATGATGACTTGAAGCTAAGTGGGAGATGATAGAATGAATGACCAAGTGAGGCTCTCAGATTTTAGTAGTGATACAGTATGATTTAGAACATCAAAAAGTGAGGGCGAATCTCAACCCATTCGTACCTCAGTATTTTTTTCAGTTATCTTGGTGCTTATTCATGCCTTACGATTCAGTTGCGTGATCATAGTTCATGATCCTTGTATATGATAGAGAGTCATGTACTCTTCCAGTTCCAAGATAATGAGTTCTAGTTCATTCAAGTAGTCAAAATTATATTCCTGATGTTATGAACTCTAGTTTGAGGTCATGCAACTCATGACGCATGTACTCACTCTTTATAGTGTGCTCAGTCCCGTATTAAAATCTTTTCATGCTTCAAGGTCTTATGTTTTAACCTTTTAGGGACCCTCCTTATGCAATGATAGTGGTGATGATGTAAATATTCTTGTTGATGGAAGATTATACTATGCTTGTTTAGATAAGGCCACAAGTATGAAGTAAGATTTGAGGCCAAGCCTTTGATACATGTGATGGTTAGTGGAAAAGTTTGTGTGTGTATGTTTTAGGGTAGCGCGTGGGAGTTATATTGAAAATAGTTTAGAAACTATGTGAAGTATGTATTTATGGGTGGTTGCCTTGAAGTTAACATGTGGTTATGTATTTATGGGTGGTTGCCTTGAAGTTAACATGTGGTTATAAAATAGTCTTGAATGACGTTTTGGAATTGTAGTGGAAGGTCGCACTATGCATTAACGACTTCATATTAAGAGTTCAGAGTAGTCATTGAAGTGGCAAGACATGTTATGCTTAGGATGTGATCTTTAAAAGAGGTATAAAAGGTGGCATCATATGGTTTATAAAAGTAGCGTGGTGTAGCATGTTGTATTTTTGTGACTTAGAGTTAGGCTTGATCGCGGTGTAAGGATTAAGTTATTTTAGACATTAGTAGAAAAAATTTTCTTGTCAATGCTCATATGAGAATTTTAAACTGAATTGAATGAATATGATATTTATAGGGAATAGTATAGTTAAGGGATATTCGAGAAGTGTGCTAAGCTTGAAAGTAAGAAGTTGTATTGCCAAAGGTCTGGTAACTCTATCCTAATTTAGGAGTTACAGGTCTATATTCCAGACTATAGAGTGGTGTCATTGTGATGATTCCTTAGTGGGTGTCTTGCGTAATCCATACCCAAGGTTCGTGGCTCCCTATTACTGCTAGAACTTCCTTAGAGAGAGTGTTGAAGATAATACTCCAGTTAAGTGTGAAGGTCCAACATAATTCAGTCTGTATAGTCAGTAAGTCAGTTTAACAAGCATATTCGCATGGCTTGTTTTCTCGTCTTTTCATTTATTCATGCTACCCAAAATCTCAGACATGCTACTATTCCAAGATAGAGTATACTAGTAATTGCGAGTATAGATCCGTTCATGCGTCATGCATTAGATTCAGATTTCAGAGGTTCAGTTATGATTCAATTCGTAGGTTCCCTGTGCATTGCCTTAGTTCCCCGAGTATCTTAGTGAATTGAGCATTCATAAAGGGACATAGGATCCCAAGGGGGAGATACCTCATTCAGTTGCATGTATAGATTCTTATTACAAGCCTCGCACCAGTTATCATTGCGTATTTAGTCATACATTCATACGCCAGTTCAGTCAGATATGCATGCATTAGAAATGCATGTTCAATAGAGAAAGTTCAACTTATCAGTGTATTTAGTCCTGCGTTCATAAGAACAACTCAATCATAGATCCATGCATCAGATATGCATGTTCATTATGAGAATCCAGCTTATGAATAACTTTAGTCGTGTATTCCATGCATCAGATATGCACGTCCGGTATAAGAATTTAGAACATCAGTAGTTCCAGTCTTATAGTCATGTTTTAGATCAGTGTATTATTTCTTAGAGAAACATATCATGTCCGCATTATTCGATACCTCTAAGCTTCAATATGTTTCTACCCATCATTCGAGGACGAATGATCCCAAGGGGAAGATAATGTAACACCACGTATTTTAGGGCTAGAGTTTAGACCATCGTCCCTACGTATATAGACCCGAACTGAATTATTCTTTATTAACATATGTGTGTTAATCACTCCTATCGTAATGCCCCGTAAATTTCTCGAGTCAATTTCATTTTTAGTGTTATGTTTAAGGGGCTAACAACTAGAATATTTTTCTAAGTGTAATGTGGACTTAGAGTCATTTTAGCTGGCAATCTTCGGGATACAACTTTTCAACCTTTCCGACATTCGTTTTTATATTTTCAAGTTGCGTTATGATCGGGCAAGCTCATAGTACATCTCGGATAAGTTTCAAAAATTTTTGAAACGCATAAGGCTGTGTTTGGATTTCAAAACAATAGCAAAACGCATAGCCTATTGCCCAGTTTTTAGCATTTCAAGGTCAACTTCAAATGATTATAACTCTCTGAATATAATGAACTGGGAGAGTTGCTACCTATCAAATGAAAGATCTTTGAGTATTCTTTCCAATACAACTAGTTTCATCCAAATCCAACATCTGAGTAAGGATTTATACCCGTTTTACTTCAACATGTTAGCTTGTCAACCGAGGGACAGTTTCAAATTTGTTTGTTTTCTTAGGGGCATTTTAGTCATTTCACCTCACCCAAATTTTGTCTATACCACCAGATTTAGCCCCCAATTCATCAAAATATAATTCTTTTCTCAAATTTTCACTCAAGAACACCCCTTAGGGTTTCAAAATAAAAACCCAAGCAACTCAAGATTCAACCGTGGGTTTTCAAAACAAATTGAAGATTTGGAATCCCCGTAACGTAGGCTTCAAGAAGCACCTAATATTTTCGCATATAGAGGTACATGGGGTTATCCAAAAAATCTCATGGGCTTTAAAATTCATGTTTTCAAAATGGGGGTTTTGAAATTACGAATATGATTATGTTTTAAATGTTTTATGATATTGATTTGGTCTTTAGGCTTATTCTCGAAGTGATTTGATATATTATATTCGTATATGCATCTATTTTGAAAAGATGTGAACTTGGGAGCATGAATTATATGAAATCCCTCTCTTGATATGATTTTGTTTTATATTTTCATATGATGTGAACTGTTTGAAATCATATTGACAAGCATGACATAAAATGTTTTGAACATTGTTATGATTTGGGCATAATTTTTGACTTGCCATGAGAGGGTTGTTTATGTTGATATATGATGAATATAATGGTTGCACGAAAGAATGATATGATATTGATGGCTTGCAAGTCGGGTATGACGATACCCTACAGAATAAGATATATGATTGAATTAAATGGAGTTGAATGAATTGATTTTTTATGAGATAGGTGGATGCCTGAAGAAGGCATTTGAGTGTAAGGGCTCATCACTGAAAATCGTGTTTTTCGACATAGGAATTTGGTACCAGGCTAAGTGATCTTGTGGAGCTGACTTTATGTCATTTCCAAATTGGGACTATGGTTAGGAGCCCAGGCTAAGTGATCTTGCGCACTACTATAATTTATTGGGTTAGGACACCCTGCTGTGTGATCTTGTGTGTCTTTCCCTCACATATACTCTAATCTCGGCGGCAACCGAGGTTTGACAGTTGGTGTAAATTATGTAGGGTATTCCACCTACCTCAGCTGCATAGCATTGTTGTTAAAAAACTATTGCATTATGCCCATGTGTTTTCAAATGATTTGATATGAAACTGCTTTCTAATAGCTCTCACCTATATTTGGTAAAAATATTATATTTTGTTTTGATTTCTCTGCGTACCAGTACTTTTGTATTGACCCTCTTCCCTCCCAGGTTTGGAGGCACAGTCTAGGGGTCCAGATAATCAGTAGATCTCTTTCGACAGATTTGCAGAATCAATTGGTGAGCCTTCTATATTTCAGAAGGCCTGATGTCTGTCAGTTCATTTATCATTTAGTAGTTTTGGGTCTACTGGGGGCCTTGTCCCAGTTTTCAGACAGTAATTTGTTTCAGTCATGTAGTAGAGATTTCGCAGACGGTTGTTCAGATGTCGATAGACGTTGTGGGACATTAATTTCCCCTTTATTGATTTTTAATTTGATTTATGACCATGTTTCCGTAATATTGAGTATCTTCCGCATTTCTTATTATCATATGAATTATGTGCATGATTACCAAATAGATAGGGGTGTTTCGGGCCTTCATGGTTCGGAATGCTCGTCACGGTTAGGGCCCCAGTTTGGGTCGTGACAAAACCCAAAACCAAAAGCCACATATGGTATCACATAAGATAAGGTAGACCCGGGATCAAGCAACACATATACATCACGAGAAAAGATTTGTAACGTACCAGTGACTACGTCTAGTGAGGCTTCCACCTCCTGGCAATTATTCAAAGCATACAGCCGGTTGCGATCGCTCTTAGCAGTTGAAGTGGCACCTTTTTGAGGCGGTGGTGGTACAAAAGAGTTTGCCTGAGACTTGGCACCCCCAACACTCCTTTTAGTCGAAGGGCAATCCCTTTAAAAGTGAGTCGTCTGACCATAAGAATAACACACAAATGCGTCTAACTGACACTTTCCCGAATGATGCCTACCATAAGTCTCACACCGAGGATAAGAACAATACTGCTGAGCCACACTACCCTGGGACTGAGTATCCTGAGCTCTGGGTCCCTGACTAGTCTGAAAACCCTGAGGTCGTCTGTCAGCTGGAGGTCTGGGCACTGGGACGCTAGCTGCAGACTGCGCCTTGCCCAAAAACTTATTCTTTTGCCATTTGTTACCCCAATTACCGCTCTGCTGTTGACTGGGGTTCTGATTCACTGATCTGGATCTCTTCGCCTGTCTGTCCTTCTCTCTTGATTTAGAAATTTTCTTTTTCTTCTCTTCTACCTGCTACATGTGGACTGATAGCCTAGCAAAGTTCATAGCCCTATTTAGCATCACCCCTTGGCATTCAAGTTCTAGATCATCGGAAAGGCCGGATGCTAATTTTCTCGTTCGGGCTCTCATATTACCCGTCATCTCAGGAGCATAATGGGCCAACTGATTAAACTTTAAAGTATACTCCTAAACACTCATCTTACCCTGCTTAAGGTTCATGAACTCCTCTACTTTAGCTTCCCTCAGCTCCAGAGGGAAAAATCAGTCAAGAAAAGCTTCCACAAATTCGTCCCACACTGTGGGCTCAGCATTTTCATTCTTCACCTCTTACCATTCATTATACCATTGGTTCACTACATATTTTAGCTGATAAGCTGCTAGCTCAACACCTTCCACCTGATCCACATGCATCACTCTGAAAATCTTCTCCATTTTGTCTATAAACTCTTGCGGATCCTCTTCTACTTTAGTGCCAGTAAACTTGGGTGGGTTCATTCTCATGAATGGACCCACCATAGCAGCTTCAGATGTAATAGGTGAAGACTCAATATCTTCTGATCATTGGTCCTGATTAGCCACCAACTGTGTCAGCATATGAATGGATTATCTGAATTCTGCATCCAAAATATCCCTTTGAGTAGTCGGGGACGGTTAACATTGGTCCATGGAGCCCTAGGTGGACTGGTCGGGACTGTAAGGACTCCTGGAGTAGGGATAGGTTCTGGGGTATGAGCTCTATTTCGTGTCCTCATCCCATGAGTGGGATGGACTGCGTTATCTTGCGCATTAACGTTTGTGCGACGGGGAGGCATAACTGTTTTTTTAAAAAGCAAGAGATCATTGATTAGGAGATAGATTAGTCTCTGAAGCACAAACTAAATCACAAAGATGAGAAACATTCCTAAATTCCTAGTAGCCTTCTGCTTATAGGTGTGGCGTGCTACACACTCATAAACAAGACTCTACCCAACGCGATTTCGCATACACCTTGGGACCGTGAACCGTGCTCTGATACCAAGTTAATCACAACCCGAACTTGGGCCTAGCCATGACAGACATCCCGAAACATGAGGGCCCAGAACGCCCTTCTCTATCTGGTAATAAATTCACAACATTCATATAATAAAAGAAGATGCGAAAGCATAATCAGCTACGGGAACATAGTCAATTCTAAATTCAACATAAGTATGGAAACTGAAAATCAACTACATCTAATAACATCTGACTCTGTCCGCGAAATCTCTACTACATGAAAATCTGACAACTATCTAAAAACAGAGACAAGGCCCCCAGTAGACCAAAATGATAATAAGAGATATAATCTGAAAGACGGGCCTTCTGGAATAGAGAAGGCTCACCAACTGAACACTGCAACTCTGTCTGACTAATCTACTATCTTTCTGGACCCCAAGACTGAGCCTCAGAACCTGGTGGGAGAAGGGGGGATCAATAAATATGTACTGGTACGCAAAGTATTCCAAAATAAAGATTTTATATAAATAAAATAGTTGGAGAGAAATTTACCAAATACCATTCATGAAATAGTTCTAAAACACATGGGAACTTTCTAAAAATCAAGAATCATTCTTGTCAATGCACTGTCTGATCTTTTTATTACTTTTGAGTTAGGTGGTACACCCCTACAATTCTAAAATTCCACAGGCTATATGGAATCCGCCATTGACTCGGCGGGGAAGCCCCCAACCCAAGTGTGCCGCAAGGGTTGGAATTTCTATTCTAGTACGCCACACGACACTAGGCCAGCGTAACAATCCCTCTAAGGGACATAATAACTCAGCAAATCACGGTTTTGGGCAATGAGTTTTCTGAACTCATGCCTTCTTCGGGGAACCACCTAAGCTCTCTTTATGCCCAATTTTATATTGTTCTGAATCATGCATTTTTTTAATTTCAACATCTAAAAAGATCTGATTTCAAACATGCATTCTATTCTGTTCTAAATTATCATGGCATAATCTGAATTGGTGTCATCACACCAAGACTTGCAAGTCCTATTTTTGTTCCATAATGCAATAAGCATGATCTTTCATTAAAACATTGTTCAGACCACCAAAACATGCAATTAGTGTAAGAGATTTAATGTTCTAAAACATAAGTCAAAACTATGTAAGAATCCTTCAAACATAAGGTGGTCATGTGCTTTGGCAAAACCATGCACTCTTTCATTATATGTATATTCAACATTTGTCAATACAAACAACCCTCTCTTTTGAATTCAAGATTCATAACCAAATAATTCATAAATCAAGGCTTTTCATAACAAGCTTTTCAAGATGAATTCAAAACAATTCGCATCATGTGAAATATGGAAAAAATCACATCAAGAGAGGAATTTCATGTGAGTCATGCTCTCAATTTCAAATATCAACTCAAATCACATACATAAATGTATATAGGTTTTCAAATCACTTCGGGAAAAAGGCCAAAAGACCAAAACAATGTCATTAAAGCTTCTAAAACATGAATTTATTCATAAATCCAAAATACCTTTCTTAAAAAACATGATTTCTATGCCCATGAGATTTTTAGGAAAATCCCGTATACCTCTATATAGGATTTCAATGGGTGCTTCTTAAAGCCTATGGTCTGGGGATTCCGAATCTCCAATCAATTTCTGAAACCGACTGTTGAATCTCGAGTTATTTGGGTTTCTAGTTTGAAACCCTAAGGATGTTCTTGATGGATTTTGATGAAAAAGTGGTGGTCTCTTAGGATAAATATCCCGTGTTTGGGTATATTAGAATAAGGAAAAATTACCCAAATACCCCTTAAGATGCGGATTTTTAAAAGCTGAAATAACTGGGCATCGACGCTGCAAGTGACGCGGTGCGTTGGTTGTCCAACACGATACTTGACGCGTTTCTCCACCATCACGTTGATCCTCAGTACTTTTCCTAGCATTTCCTGCACAAAATTTGACCAACGCGATGGGCGATGCAGCGCGCCAAGGTCGCGTTGGTCCACTATTTTAGAACACCAAATGATGTGTAAACACGCTCCAAAAAATTCAAAACTCATCTGAGATGTACTACGACCTTGCCCCATAACAACGCAATAAGAAAACCTAAAATTGGAGGTCAGGAGGACTGAAAATAAATTCTTCGAAGCTTAAGAGCTAAAAATTAGACTAAGTCTCTTTAACACTTAGAATATTTTCAAGCTTCTAACTCAGCAAGCATACCATTACCATCTAATCTCATGAATGATTTTTACGGGGTGTTACATCCTACTTTGATTTGAATGGACTTCTACCAATGTCTTATGTATTCATGTCTTGCTTATACCTAAGGTTTGAGCTCTCTATGTGACTCATGTCATGTTTCGATATCCAAAAATGGAGCAATAATGTCCCTCAGTGATCCAAGTATCCAAGCAACATATTATGTTGCTCCTGATCCAAACCTATGTCTCACAGCATGCTTGGTCCTAAGAAAACATATTTTTGTATGTCGCTAAATCATTTTATGCCGAAATCAGCCAAAGCAAAAAAGTTGTGCTAACTAATGACTATCTCAGCTCTGAAAATGAGAAACAATAGCTTCAAGTATTAATCTTTGTCTCAATCATTGAATTTATGAAATACGACCTTATGTTATACAAATCATAAGATATGTGTACCATGTTTGTCGCCATAGTATGTTCTAAGAAATCATGTTGTGTTGTGGTTATGCCGAACGACCCTTTACTTATGATCCAGACACTTGATATCTGAAGCAATTCGTGTCTATTCTATTATATCTTTACTTCATGTCCCTCTTTGAGTAGTGCAATAAGTATAAGTTATGAATTGACGAGTGTTACATCCATTCATGATGTTAAGGCTCGGGTCCTCAATGACCCTCCGTATGTCAGTATGACGATGGTTGTGAAAGAATGGTAGTGTGTTGAGTGGGGGAGTAGATTTTTTTGAAGATGGATCTTTTGATGTGACTTCTAGAGCTAAGGTTATAGGAGAAGGGGGAATAAAAGGATGAGCTTTCGTTACGTGAGATAGTTAAGAAGGATTTATGTGGTGAAAATCTTAGTGAGAATGATTGAATTGGCTGGTATTAGTTGAGAGATCCATGAAGTGGGTATAGTAATGATAGGCTTAAATTTTGTGATTGATGAAAACACAAACCAATGTGCCGTGTGGTTAGTATTCCTGAATTAAGACTTGAGGTTGTTGGATTATAGTGATAGGGTGAGGTGATTTCTTAATGTGATGTAGAGTGCAGTCTTGTAGTTTAAGTTAGCACCTCTTTCCTTCGAGTTGGGCTTCAACATAGAAGTATTATACGTTGGTACAAAAACTCTTGTGTTTAGATATGTGATGGGTGAATTGTAAGTTGGAAGGTATGTAGTATGTTAATTAATGTTGGGGCATAGATGGATAGTGTCTCTAAGTTTAAGATCCATTTGTTGTATCTTGTGAGGTGGAGAATGTTTTTAAATCCTATCTTCCGCGAAATCCCATCTCATGATTGTACCAAGGTAAATCAAGCCTATTATCACCAAATAAACTTATGCCTTATGTTGTGATGATAATGATTCATAGAACTTATGTGCAAGGTCATCCCTATGTAAAGTTTCATTACCTCATGCTTCGTGCTTACACGTTTCACTAGGGGTTATCATTAAGCTCTTTTGATATCTTTGCATGTTTTGTTGAGGAAAAACATTCAATGCGAGGTTATGTTCCTTATTCCATACCTTTGGAGCTTCAACAAGTTCCTTTTCATCATTTGGGGATGAATGATCCCACGGTGGAGATAATGTAACACCCCGCCCTTTCGGGTTAAAGTTTGAATTATCTTTTCTACACATATGGACCCGAACCCAATGATTCTTTGTTAATACATATGTTATGATCAATCCTATAGTGTTTTAATGCCTTTTACTATGAATTGAGGTCACAAAATTCCCTAACTAAAGTACGGGTTGTAAGCTTTCCTGTCGATTGAGTTTTGGTAAGCATCTAAACTTGGGTCAACTTCCATCGACCATAACTTCTTCGTATATAACGAATTAGAGGGCCTAATATATATCAAATGAATTTAAGTCCTCTTTCCAACGCCACCAGTTTTGCCTTAATTCGATAGCGAGGTAAAAGGTTATGCCCATTTTCTAGAGAGGTGTAAGTCAAGGCAGAACCGCGCAAAAAGTATATTTTTAGCGGGGTATTTTGGTACTTTCCCTTCCCAGAAACCTCTCACACGAATTAAATAACAGCCTAAACGTTATTTACTCAACAATTATCAGTTTTAAAACATCAAGATCCTCTTTTCACTCTAAAAAATAAGATCAAACTAGGGTTTCCTCCAAGAACAAGAAATCAAGAATCAATCCTTAAGTTCAAGATTTTACGAAACGGATCAGGATTTGGGTTCCATGTTTCAAATATTATAATCTAAGGTATGTGGGACTTCTCTAAACATCATGGGCATAATTTTTCTATTGTTTTTATTACATTAAAGATCCCTAATCATATTTATAAAGAAAGGATTTGAAATTGTTTGAAAAGTATATGTCATGAAGTTGTTTTGAAGAAATTGTATGTTGCCTTGAACTGGCTATAGTGAATTTTGAATATAACAATATATTTATATTTTGGGGTGCAGTGAAAGTTTGAATGAGAGCATGAATGATCAAAACCCCCTCTTTTATCATGATATTTTTGATTTATATTGTTATGGGTTGTTTAAAGGCATGAACTTTCTAAACGAAAAACTAATGGGCGAGTGCTTGTTTAATGATCATGTAATGGTACTATTTATGACATGTTGGGAATGTGTTTTCTCATGATAAATGCTCAGTGTCAAATTAACAATCTTTCTATGATTTTAAGTAATTACAAATATGAGGTGATCACCTATTGATTTTACAATTGGGAGGAGAATGTTTTGGTAAATATTTGAATGAAAAGTCTATTGCATAACTCTCTGTCATCTAATGTTTAAAATCTAGGGTAATCATGAATATGATAATAAGTAAAAAGGGCCATAGACATAATGTGATATGATTTGATTGACTTGAAAGCCAGGGTATGACGATACCCGATGATTCCATGCCCTTAACAAGATAGTGTTGAATGTTTGAAAAATATGAATATGCTTTCGTTAAAGAACTAAAAGTTGGGCTTAACAGAGCTAGTAGGTTACTTGAAGAAGGTGTTTGAGCGCAAGGTCTCATCGCCGGAAATCATAGTTGACGATACGGGACTTATAATATATGATCCTACATGATATGACATTTTTAGGACATCTCACATGGGGAAATTTCCTGCGGTGTGCTCACATGGGGGTATCATCACTCTAATCCTGGCGGCTACTTGGATTGGAGGCTTGGCCGCTGATTTAAGGGTGGATTCCACATAGCCCATGGAATTTTAGATTTTTACGGTGTACCAACTAGCTCAGAATAATAACAAAGGGTGAGTCATGGTTTCAAAGAAGTGTTTTGGAGATCACTAAAGTATGCCCGTGTATTTCTACTTACGTATTATGGTCATTATTTTTATGAAATGCTCTCATCTATTTTGTATTAATAGCATGTTATTTTTAGTTGTTTCACATACCAGTATGTTAGTATTGACCCCTTATATTTCAAGGTCTGAGGCTCAGTCCAGGGGTCTCGCCAAACCATAGAATCTTCAGACCGAAGTGTTCAGTTGGTGAGCCTTCTTTATTTCGGAAGGCCTATTGCTAGTGTATTGTTTTACATTTTAGTTTTGGGTCTGACTAGGGGCCTTGTCCTAGACTCAACAAGCATGCTAAAAAATGTTCGTAAGTATCAAGGTTCATCATAAATACAGGTTGCTAATGGTAGTAATTTACCCATTACCAAGGTTGGGGATATTGCTCCAACTTTCAAGAATGTTTTTATTTCACCGAAGCTCTCAACTAGTCTTATTTCAGTTGGACAATTGGTTGATGACAATTGTGATGTAAATTTTTCTCGTAATGGTTGTCTTGTGCAGGATCAGGTGTCGGGGACGATAATCGCGAAGGGGCCTAAAGTTGGAAGATGTTTCCTATACAATTTTCCATTCCTCCTGTTTTATCTTTTGCTTGTACTTCTACGGCTAATAAGACTGAGCTTTGGCATAAGAGTCTAGGACATCTAAATTCTGTTGTGTTGTCTCATTTATCAAATTTTGGTTTATTAGGAAGTAAAAATTAATTTTCCCCTGCTTCATTTGATTGTTCTACTTGTAAATTAGGCAAAAGTAAAATTCTTCCTTTTCCTAATTTGGGTAGTCGTGCTACAAAGTGTTTTGATGTTGTTCATAGTGATGTTTGGGGTATTTCACCAATTGTTTCTAATGCTCAATTCAAGTACTTTGTGATATTCATAGATGATTATAGTCGATTTATGTGGGTTTATTTTCTTCGTACCAAATCTAAAGTATTTTCCATGTTCAAGATATTGTTGGCTTACATTGAGACTCAATTTTCTACTTGTATCAAATTAAGATCTGATTCTGGTGGAGAATATATGTCAAATAAATTCAAAAAAATTTTGCATGACAGAGGAATTGTCTCACAACGCTCTTGTCCATATACACCACAACAAAATAGGGTCACTGAGCTTAAAAATCGTCATCTTTTAGATGTCACCCGTACTTTATTAATTGAGTCCTCTGTCCCATCTAAATATTGGGTTGAAGCTTTGTCTACTGTTGTCTATTTAATTAATAGGTTGTCATGTAAAGTGTTAAATCTTGAGTCTCCATATTTTCGTCTTTATCACAAAAATCCAAGCTATGATAATTTTCATACATTTGGTTGTATTTTTTTTATGCATCTTCCTCCTTCTCAGCATAATAAACTTTCTGTTTAGTCTACTAAATGTGTTTTTATGGGTTATAGTACTTCACAGAAAGTTTTTCTCTGTTATGATCCATGTTCTAATAAATTTCATGTTTCTAGAAATGTTGTTTTCTTTGAGAATCAGTATTTTTTTCCTACTCATGTTGAGCCATCTCCTGCTTCTCTTCTTCTTCCTACTTTTGAAGATTTGTCATCTTATTTTAAGAGGTTCAAACCCAGATTTATGTACAAACAACGGCGGCCAATTTTACCCCCTCCTGATATTGATCCGACACCTGAAACTGCACCACAACTAGAATCTGAGAATTCTTCAAGGCCTGCTCCTCTTGAGCCCACTCGACGATCTACGAGAGTATCTCATACTCCTAATTGGTATGGCTTTTCATTTACTTCATCCACCATTTCTGTTCCAACTTGTTACTCATAATCTTCTAAGCATAAATGTTGGCAGAGAGCAATGGAGGAAGAACTTTTGGCTCTCAAAGAAAATGACACATAGGATATTGTTTCATGTCCTTTAAATGTCCATCCAATTGGATGTAAATGGGTTTTTTCAATTAAAATTCATTCTGATAGAACTCTTGATTGGTAAAAAGCTCGGTTGGTTGTTCTTGGTAACAAGGAGTATGGTGTGAACTATGAAGAGACTTTTGCACCGATAGCAAAAATGATGACAGTGAGAACTATTGTTGCCATTGCTGTTTCACAAAACTGGACTCTTCATCAAATGAATGCCAAAAATGCTTTTCTTCATGGTGATCTCAAAGAGGATGTTTATATGAAACCTCCACAAGGTTTTTTCTCATTGCCTACATTAGATGTATGCAAGTTGAAGCGGTCTTTGTATGGATTAAAACAAGCTCCCAGAGCTTGGTTTGACAAATTTCGGTCTACTTTTCTACAGTTCTCTTTTGAGAAGAGAAACTATGACTCATCTTTGTTTCTTCAGAAAACATCCACAGGTTGTGTTCTTCTTTTGGTATATGTCGATGATATTATTATTACAAGAACTGATACTTCACTAATCACTAGCGTGCAACAGCAACTTAAGGATTCTTTTCATATGAAAGATCTTGGTACTCTTACATAATTCTTGGGTTTGGAAGTTCATCGTGATTCATCCGGTGTGTTTCTAAATCAACACAAATATACCCAAGATTTGATTTCTTTGGCAGGTCTTCAGGATTCTTCCTCTGTGGATACTCTATTAGAATTGAATGTAAAGTATCACCGGGAGGAAGGCGATCTTCTTCCTGATCCAACTATATTTCAGAAATTAGTTGGGAGCTTAAATTACCTTACTATTACCGGGCTGATATCTCTTTTGCAGTTCAACAAGTTAGTCAATTCATGCAAGCTCCCCGTCATCTTCATTTGGTGGTTATCCGTCGCATCATTCAATACCTCTAAGGAACATCTAATCATGGATTATTCTTTCCTAGTGGTTCGCCTATTCGTCTTAATGCTTTTAGTGATTTTGATTAGGCTGGATGTTCTGACACTCGCCGTTCAGTTACTGGTTGGTGCATGTTTCTTAGAGAGTCTTTGATATCTTGGAAAAGAAGCAAGACCGAGTGTCAAAATCTTCAACAGAGGCTAAATATCGAGCAATGTCTACTGCTTGCTCCGAGATTGTGTGGCTTCGTGGACTACTTGCTGAGATTGGATTTCCTCAATCTAATCCTACTTCTCTCCATGCTGACAATACAAGTGCTATTTAGATTGCTACTAATCCGGTTTATCATGAGCGGACCAAACACATCGAAGTAGATTGTCATTATATACGAGAAGCTGTAGATAAAGGTGTCATTACTCTTCCGCACATGTCCAGTGATCTTCAAATAGCTGATGCATTTACAAAATCAATGGCACGACAATGACATCAGTTTTTAGTCGGTAAATTGATGCTTCTTGATCTACCAGCATCAATTTGAGGGGGGATGTTAGCATGATGTAAATATTGTATATTAATGTAATCATATATTGTTGTATATTAGTGTAATTACATAGATTTGATTTAGTAGTTAAAGAGAATAATAGTGACTTTAGTAAGAGCAGATTTGGTGGGATAGAATAGCGGATTAGAGGGATAGAAAAGCTGATCTTTAGGGATAGGAAGACGGATCTTTAGGGATGTAATCATTGAATACTTTCTATTTAATGACAAGACTCTCAATATTGAGAGGCATTCAGCAGAAAATTGACATATTGTAGGTTAACTATTTTTTACTTTTTTAAATTTTGTGTATATAATTGGATAACCTGCAATAGCAGGTCAAGTTTACTGGTCAGTGCACAAAACTTAAATTCTAATGAGTATCAATATTCAATATATCGACAAGTTTAGCATAGACATATAATAGGACGGTATTTATAACTAGTTGTGCCTTCTCTGATTCAATTTGATCCAAGGCATAGCTAAGATTTACGGGATAGGACATTAGTATATCTAATACTACATAATTTAGATGAGGATCGCCGTCCCAATTTGAAGTTTTTTCCTAGAAGTTTCACATTTAAATTAGAAAAAGAAGAACGGTCATATAGGCCATTTTGAACTTCTGGACTGAGATCATAAACTTTCAATATATGCAGCAAAGTATTTCTTTAAAGATGAAAGAACTTGTACCTGAATCCAACGGCGACATAATTCTTCAGTAGTATTTTCAGCAAAGCCACATATATCAACTCCAACCATGGGAATCCCAAAGAATCCAGAACTCAAAATGCTGGGAATACTATAAGCCAAGTCATCCCAAGTGGCTGCATTATCTCCCGTCCAATGTGCTGTGTACTTTCCAGAACCCACAAAGGTAGATCTGCTAAGTATAAATGGCCTTTTACCAGTAATTTCGATTGAAGCAGCATTGGTCGTTTTAGCTTCCAGGAATCCGTAGAGGTTATGAACATTGTACTCTAAGGCGTTCCCGAAATGTACTGATGTTGCTGGGATAGTCTTCTTGTTAATTGGACGTAAGCTTCCATTGTTATTGATCTTATAAGGAGGGTTGTCAAGGGTAGAAAATGGGGTTGGAGGAGAAGAGATGAAGTTAGATACCTCGTTCATGTCAAGCCAGAGCCCATCAACGGGGAGAAGGTCATGGAAAATCTTGATTTCGTTACTCCAGAAGACTCTGCCTAGGGAAATCAGGAAAGTATACTTTTCCAGGCCAAATTTCGCCACGATAAGGGACACCATTGCGTTTGATGAAAATTTCCGCTTGTATCCCTCTCTTGTACGTCTCATATGAGCTATTTATGCTGATCCCTGTGAACAAGTCATTGAGATCATAAACGAAACAAGGATAGTGCTTTGATTAAGTCATTTAACCCAATACCTTCGCAATTTCTAAACTTCTACATCAACTTAAAGTATAAATATCAACAAAAAAGGAACAGCTCGGTGCACAAACCATCTCGCGTTCACACAAGTTCTGAGAAAGGCTACACCCCAAAGGAGTGTGTTGTAGGTATCCTACCTGATGCTAATTAAGCAAGAATTTGAATATGTCAGAACTCACCTGGATCCAATATGAGAACATATTTCTGGCCATTGAGATGAAATGCATCGACAAGTTTCTTCATCTGGTCAAGCGGGAAGTTAATTGGATCAAGTGTGAAATCCTTATAATCATCCATATAATCAATATCTGTCCACATGACCTCAAGAGGGATCTGAGCTTTTGCATAGCCAGCAACCACATTCCGAACTTCAGTAATATCTTTATAACTCCATCGGCATTGATGAAATCCTGTGGCCAACAATTCACAATAGGTTGCATGAAAACAATATGTCCATCTATCTGTCTCAAACCATAGATGTATATATTGTAGAAATAAAACACAATCCTCATATTCACAACTAATAAAACTGTAAAAGCTCTATCCATCCCATTATGAGTACTGAAAGAGGTCAGATCACATAACGTTATATAACCGGCCTCTGCACTAACGAATGCTTGAGACAACAAGAAACTGTGCACATTTTTAAGTATTAAACAAAATTTAGAAGTTAAGGTCATATGAAGTTAGTAAACAGAATAAACACTACGAACCAATAGGTAATTCGCTAGTATAATTACGCACCAAAAGACCAGTATGGAATGGGTGCTGGGCGGCCAATGAGCTCTGTGTACTGCTCCATGACCAACTCTGGCACAGGCCCGGAAAAGAAGTACAAGTCAATGACCCCTCCAATCACCTTGTAGGTAATTCTGTCACCAGTATATACAATGTACATACCATTGCTATTGAACAGCAAGACTCCGTGACTGGTCCCCACCCCAGGATGAGACCTGACATCCATGTAAAAAGGGTGGGAACCATACAAGTTGACGTCAACATAGAGACTAAGATTATCAGCATTCCATAGAGTTAATGTCTGGTTATGCTTGAGCTTAAATGTTCTCTTGGTATGCTCCCCGAGTCCATAGATAGATGACCGATTAGCTGGCAATGAAGAGGACAGTTGAAGGTACAGATCCTTGAAGATGAGGAATGTGTCCGGAGATTTATTTTTAGGTGAGGTGTCAAAAAGAACGTCACCTGAGGAACGACGCGTGACAGTGAAGCCAAAAGGGGTGGTGTTGTAGAGAGTGAAACTAAGGTCAGAAATGGTGTTTGTGTGGATGTAATGCGTGTCTTCGTTAGAAGAGAGCTTTCCTAGGAGGGAGTTTCGGGGGGATGAATGTGTTTCACGGGGGATAAATTCTTGAGGAACCTCCCATCTTTCATGATCTGCATCCGTAATTAAGAAAAGGCTGATCAGTTTGCTTATAAACAACACTCTAATCAAATTTAAAAGATCTTTTGATACAAAAAAGACGAGTCTGTCTGCGGAGGATACATTTTGTTTTAGGTATTATCCTTTCCTATGTGTTATTATAGTATTACCGTGTGGATGCATGCTTTTATGTGTATTGTTTGCTAAATTGTTATCTATCCTAAGCCGGGAGTCTATCGAAAACAGCCTCTCTACTTCATCTGAGGTAGTGGGATGGACTGCGTACACTTTACTCTTCTCAAACCCCACTTGATGGGAATACACTGGGTATGTCAAAATAAAAAAACTTTAGTTGCAACTTTTCACCTAATATGTTTAAGACCGCAAGATTAAAGAACGTTTTGATACATTCGACCTATCTTTAGTTAAAGACAACTAAATTCAAAAGTATTCTTTACTTACATAAACTCCACACAAAGTCAAAACTCGGCAAACGCTAAAACACATGGAGTATATTTCTTCCTGTGTTTTGGTGTTATTGGTGATTTCAAATAGATAGTTTATAGTATTAACTAATGGGTGTCTTGTTTCTGGTATCATTCTGCTGTGCGTTTTTATGTTTTTTGTTTGTTATACTGGTCTTTGTCCTATGTCGGGCGTCTATTGAAAACAACCTCTACTTCATCTGAGGTAGTGCTATGAATTGCGTACATTTTACCCTCTTCAAACCCCACTTTGTGGGAATACACTGAATATGTTGTTGTTGTCCTTGTGGTGTATACTTCTTCACAAAACTACAATAACTTTGCAGTCCAAACACAACTTCAACTTTGCATCAAAATTCTCCCAAACTTGTCTGTCCAGCTTACTTTAACACTTAAACTAATTTTCTATTTATTACCCCCTTAACATTTTTAAAGTGAATTAATTTCAAACCTAATATTGACGTGACATTTTTTAAAAAAAGAAAAAAAGAAAAAAATGCGTGAATTTTTTTATTTTTTATTTTAAAAGCCAACTAATATTATATATATATATATATATATATATATATATATATAATAGAAAAAGAAAAAAGAAATTCCCCCCTTCTTCTTCACCCATCCCACCCGCCAACACCCCCACCTCACTCCTCCCTTCAACTGTCATATCCACCATCACCACCACCACTCATTTCTTGAATTTAACAACAAAAAAATGAGTTTTCTTGATTTGTTGTTGAATCTACATTCTGGTTTTGATCTTTGGGGATCTGTTATAAAATGAATCATTTGATGTAAATTCACAAATTTGAATGCAAGTGATAATCAATTATGTTTTTTTTTGTAGAATTTTATGATGTTCTGTTTATCTTGTTCCTATGATTTTTTTAATTTTTTTTCAATCTGGGTCATTTCATCTTTGATTATTTTATTTTATTTTGCAGGATAATTTGGTAAAATAAAATTGGTACTATAGAACTAATTAACTTATCTAAGTCCTGCATCTTTTTCTATGCTGGAAATAATTGATTTGGATGTTTGGTTGTTAATTTTAGAGAATTTGGTGTTGATTTGATCGAATTTATCAGATGGGTTAAGTTTTTTATCACTATTTTATGGTATTTTTCGATGGTGGTAATGGCAAAATCTGGCGTATGTGTGTAGGTGTGGCTGTGTGGGGGTGGACAGAGGTGGAAGGGGGGTGCAGGTGTGGCAATATGGGGGTGGACGGGGTGTGTGCATGTGTGGCGGTGGATCGGAGGGGAGGAAGGGAAGGAGGGGTGGTTATGAAGAAGATGGAAAATGGGGGGTAGGGGTATTTTTAAAATGAGAAAAGGCTCAAATATGCCACTAAACTATCAGAAATGGCTCATTTATGCCATCCGTAAAAGTTGAGCTCATTCATGTCATCGCCGTTATAAAATCGGTACATCCATGCCATTAATTTTTAACTGTGGTTTTTAAAAAACCGCCTTACCGTGTGGCCTCTTATTAGAGGTCCACGTCATTTTAAAAAAAAAAAATTGGATCCATTAAAAAAAATTTAATGTTTTTTTTTGCACAATTATGACAAAGTGATATTTTTAATGTCTCTTAACTATTTAATCATTATGATCCATAACTTGAATAGGTATATATTACTAGAAATGACAATTAAAAAATAGATGTGAAGATATTATTTGAAATTGAGCCGAGGGTTTATCGGAAATAACTTCTTTATCGCACTTCAGAGTAGTGGTACGACTGTATGTGTTCTACCCTCTTCATACCGCACTTTGTAAAAATACATGGAATATGTTGTTATAAAATATAAATACAATGATTAATTGCATGTACTAAAAATATATTCTTCATTTCTTTGTATGGCTAGTTGGACAGCCATTGTATCACTATACTAAGATCAACGAATACATATGTAATTGTGTATCAACAAAACTTCTTTTTTTTTTATTTTTTCATTTTTGTTCTACGATATACATGTTCACTATTACCTAGTTATTTCAGTTCTAAATTATACTTTAAATTCAGATATATTAGTGTTGTGTTGGGAAATTCTGATCGTTACAAAATTCCACCAGATTGTAGCCTACATGCACATTAATTTCTATATTTGAAGCTTAAAGACGTGGATTTTAAAACAAAGGAAAAAAATTCCATAAAAGATTATTAAAAAGTAAAATTTAAACAAACAAATATGTGTATATATTGACGTAGCTTCTTAAAAGAAAGAATACAAGAACAGTAGACAATGATAAAATTAATTTTTTCGTTTTCACAGGTCTATAGCTATGAATCAGCTAACTCAGCAATGCGCAGAGGTTCTTTGGAGATGTTTGGAGGTGAGTAGATTTCTAGTGACATACGTCAGAGCTATTAAGGACATGTACGGTGGACGAAAGACTCGGGTGAGGACGGCAGGAGGAGACTCAGGGCATTTTTCGGTCGAGATAGGTTTGCATCAGGGATCGACTCTTAGCCCATTCCTTTTTGTGTTGGTGATGGATGTATTGATGTGGAGTATTCAAGGGGAGGCGCCTTGGGGTATGTTATTTGCAGATGATGTAGTGTTGATTGATGAAACGCGGGGAGGCGTGAATAAGAATTTGGAGGTTTGGAGGAAAACTCTTGAATCTAAGGGGTTCAGGTTGAGTAGTCCAATACAGAGTATTTAAAGTGCAAGTTTAGTGACTCGAGTCAGAAGGACGAAGTGGCGATGAGATTGGATTCCCAGGATGTTTGTAAGAGAGATAGTTTAAGTATCTGGGGTCTATGATTCAGGGGAATGGCGAGATTGACGAGGATGTCTCCAAACGTATTGGAGCAGGTTGGATGAAGTGAAGTCTCGCCTCAGGAGTGTTGTATGATAAGAAGGTGCCCCTTAAGCTATAACGCCCCATAGAAAATTGTGCAATACATTATCCTGTATAGCATGTGCATGGGATAGAAGCTTAAATTATGGAAAATATTCTAAGTGTAAAAGAGACTTAGTCTCATTTGTCGCTCTGAACCTTCGGGAATCTCATTTTTAGTCATTCCGACCTTCATTTTTAGATTTTTTGTTGCGTTGCAATGGGGAAAGCCTATAGAACATCTCGGGTGAGTTTTAGAAATTTGGACATCGTTTAGGGCACGTTTGATTTCCAAAACAGTAGCACCATGTGATATGCATGCGGTGCATGGTCTATCGCATGGTGGCAGTATGCGATATAACATGCGTCGCATGCTCCAGTGTGGTGGGAATTAGCATGCGACGCATGGTTTGTTGCACGCCTGGAAAATTTTCAACATTTAATCTCCGCCTCATTAAGGGCATATTGGGTATTTTCCCACACCCTTATCATCTCAAACACAAAATTTCAACCCTATTTGAGCATATTATCCATACTTTCACCAAAATTACTCAAGAACACTCCCAAGGGTTTCAAACTAAAAACCCAAGTAACTCATAATTCAACCGTGAGTTTCAGAAATTGATTGTAGATTTGGAATCCCCAGACCGTGGGCTTCAAGAAGCACCCATCACTTTCTGAAATAGAGATACATGGGGTTGTCCTAAATTTCATGGGTATGTTTTCAAAAAGAAATTTATGCAAGACTTTAAATTTATACAAGTATATATATGTTTTTATAAATGGGGGTTTTCAATTGATACAAATAACATGTTTTGATATATGATTTTGAAAGAATTATTGAGATATCATGGGGTTGTTTGTTTGAATGTATTTAAATGGTTGAATTGTGAACATATGACCTGAAATTTCAAAAGGGTGAGATGTACATGAGTTGTGAATTTTCTAAATTCCCCAAAATAATGTTTATACCCCATATTATACTAGTGTTAAACCATTGAGAGCATGAGTTTTGCAATTGATATGACATTACTCATAAATGATTAAACTTATTGAATAATTGCATAAAACCATGGTGTATGTGTTTTAATGGTGTGAAAGTTATACATATGTGCATGTGGTAAATAGTATGAGAAGTTGGAAAGTTGATGTGATATTGATGACTTGCAAGTCGGGTATGACGATACCCTGCAGAGTATGACATATGATTGATCAAAATGAGTTACATACATTGATTTTGTAATATAGGAGGTTACCCAAAGAAAGCACGAGTCAAATAACTCTACGCTGGAAACTGTGTTTGCCGACTCAGGAATTTGGTACCCTGTTGTGTGATCTTGTGTACCTGACATTATGTCATCCCAAATTGAGACTATTATGTCATCCCAAATTGGGACTATGGTTAGGAGCCGTGCTTTGTGATCTTGTGCACTACCATACTTGATTGGGTCAAGACACCCTGATGTATGATCTTGTGTGTCTTTCCCTCACTTATACTCTAATCTTGGCTGCAACCGAGATTTGACAGTTGGTGAAAATGTGAAACTGTAGGGTGTGCCACCTAGCTCAGATGTGTTGCATTGTTGTTGAAAAATCATTATATTATGCCCATGTATTTTCGAAATCATTTTGCAATAATGTGTTTTATAACAGCTCTCATTTATTTTATATAAAAATCTCTACTTTGTTTTGGATTACTCTACGTATCAGTACTTTGTATTGACCCCCTTCCCTCCCAGGTTCGGAGGCACAGTCTAGGGGTCCAGATAATCAGTAGATTCTTCAGACAGATTTGCAGAGTCAAGTGGTGAGCCTTCTATATTTTGGAAGGCCTGATGTCTGGCAGTTTATTTATCATTTAATAGTTTTGGGTATACTGGGGTCCTTGTCCCAGTTTTCAGACAGTTGTTTTAGTCATGTAGTAGAGATTTCGTAGACGGTTTTCACATGTCGTTAGATGTTGTGGAACATTATTTCCCATTATTAATTTCATTAGACTCGTGACCATATTCCGTAATATTGTGTATCTTCCGTATTTTTTTTTATCATATGAATTATGTGCATGATTACCAGATAGATAGGGGTGTTTCGGGCCTTCATGGTTCGGAATGCTCGTCACGGTCAGGGATCCGATTTGGGTCGTGACAAACTTGGTATCAAAGCACGGTTCATGGTCCCAGGGTGTCTGCAAAATCACGTCAGGTATAGTCTTATTTATAGGTGTGTAGCGTGCCATACTTATAAGAAGGAGGTTACTAGGTGTTTAGGAAAATATTTCCCTTCTTTGTGATTTAGTTCGTGCTTCGGAGTCAAGTCTGTTCCTAATTAGTGATCTTTTGTCTTACAAAAATAACAGTCATGCCTCCTTGTCGCAATACTAATCAAAGTTCTCAGAATGATGAAGTACGTCCCACTCATAGGATGAGGACACGTAATAAAGCTCCTACTCCAGACCCTGTCCCTACTCCGGGAGTCCCTGTAGTCCCAACCAGTCCACCTCGGGCTCCACGGACTAATGTGAACTATCCCCCGACTTCACAGGGGAATATATCAAATGCAGAGTTCAGGCAATCTATTCATATGCTAACACAATTGGTGGCTGCACAGTGTAATACCCCTCGTGTTTCTAAGCTAGGAGACGAACCATTTTTTCTACATATGAAATCTCCTATCCTGTGATTCATACTTGAGTACATTACTTACAATGAGTATCCTAGCGATTAAATAGCTTATGATGCATTAAGCATGTTCTTATGAGTCACTTAAGGTAATACAAGCTAAGAGTTTTTGAATCCATCAAGTTTTAGTGTTCGATTTCGTAAGGGTCATATTTGAATGAATATAACTCGATGTTAATGTGGTAGTTCTGCATATTTATACCCACCAAATTATATAGAATCGAATTAGCTTTCCAACGATACCAAATTCATAAAAATCCGACACACGAGCTAGGAGTTATGGCTTTACGAAGTAGAGTGCGTCGCCTAACCAATCGCACATGGCCACTGGAAAGCATATGCGATAGCATATGCGCCGCCTATGTAAATATAGGCAATAGCATATGCGGTGCCTATGTAGATATAAGCGATATCATATGCGGCGCCTATGTAAATATAGACAATAGAATATGCGGCGCCTATGTAGATATAGGTGATATCATATACGGTACCTATGTAAATATATGCGATATCATATGCGGCACATATCTTATGGTTTCAAGTAACTTAAACACTCCATTTTGAGTTATTTTAAGGGTAATTAAGTCTTTTAACAATCCTTACACGTCCCTAAACTTAACCCTACAAAATATATAGCTCCTAATTACATTACAACCCTACTAACATTTTAAGTTCATCATCCAAAAGCACTAAAAGAGAAAAACAACTAGGGTTGCATAATTAAGCTTGAAGATCCAATTTCAAGAAAATTCCTCCGTCAATCATCAAGAATCTTCCTTCTAAGGTATGTATGAGTTGATTCATGGACTCCTTTTGTCCATGAAGCTCAAGAACCATCTTCTAAATTATGTATTATGATGTTTATATTGTTGGTGGTTGATGTTCATGTGGTTGGAGTTTGATGATGCCTAAGATGGGATCTTTGTATGTTGTGTGAGGATATGGTGGTATTTAATATATAAATATGTGAAATTGGTGGTTGAATATTTGTAATCTTGATGAACCCACCAATGCCTAAGATGTGCATGTAAGGTGTTTGTGAAAATACCTTAGGGAATAGAAATCATGCTTTTATGACATAATAAGTATTAAATGACTATTCCATGTTCTAACTTTATGTTCAACGTGATCCCTATGTTATTGTCTTGAATTGAGGAAGTTGTATGAGATGCGCATGATATTGTGGTGATATGGAATGACCATGTTATTGAAGCCATGCAAGTATATACATGTTTTGTACATTCCCGATCATGTGATAGTTTGTTGAGAATCATTCTTATTATGAAATCCTTACTTATGATATTGTGAATTGTGGACTCTACTCTTATGATCAAGGCAGTCATGTGTGTCAGTTTCCTTTCATCGAGTCCTGGGGGTACTTGTACCCAAAAACTATAGTTGTGTGCCTAGAGCTAGTATCATGTTTCAAAACATCCTCAATCAAGCTATGCTCCATAGATTTCAGTTAGTCACGTGACTCAGAAAAACTCAGAAATCTTAGTAGTTCAGTAGTCCCAGTAGTTTCAGTACTCTCAGTCAGACCTCAGATCTCAAGTAGCTTTTCCATCAGTCAACGGAACTCAGTGAATTCAGGTTAGTTCAGCTAAGAAAATATTATCAGCTCAGTTAATCAGTTTATAAATCAGTTCAGTTCAGTTAGTCAGCTTAGCGCAGTTAATCTTTTTAGAGTCTTTCAGTTGGGAGTAGGGACTAGCACCGAGCGAGTGCAGGGATGGGAGTTTTTCTTGTTATAAAGGCAGAGACATTAGCAGTAATCCCTGTACTCCAGAACTGCGTAACCAGTGCAGGACAGGAGTCACCCATCAGATTAAGGCTATACTTAACTATTATATTGCCTTAGGCTTGATTTTCTGTTCAAGGTCACACGTCAGAGAGGCTTGACCATAGTAGAGGTCTCTACCCGTGGCACGGTATTGACACTCTTCCAATCAGGAAAATATTGGACCATACCAGTACAGTATCGGGGCATGTCAGTTAGGTTACTACCTCCCACAGTCACAGTTATAGTTACAGTTTCAGTATCAGTCTTCAGAGTAGAAATCAGGAATCAGGACTATCAGATACAGTCATCGATCTCAGTAAGGAACTCAGATAGTTCCATTGATTCTTGGACCATCCCGTTAGATAGGCTTGGTCCCATATTCAGATGCTTATTGTTAGATCTAGAGGTCACCCGGCAGACATGCTTGATCTCAATCTCAGATTCAGTCGAGTATTCTCATTATCAGTTTCAGAGATCACTCGTTATCTAGGACTGATCTCAGACTTAGATGTTTAGACACAGTTTGGAACTCAGATAGTTTTCCCTAGAATTAGGACTGTTAGATACAGTCATCCATGTTATCAGTCATTCAGTATCTCAGTATCACGAAACTCATGTTGTCAGAGTTCAAACTCAAGTAGTCAGTATCTCCACGAGTTCAGTAGTAGTTATGTATGTATGTATGTATGTATGTATTCTCATGTTCATATTATTCAGAATGTTCATGCATATAAACACCATGCATTTAGCCTACCCCCACATATACTCGATACTTTAGTTGTACTGATGCATTTGCGCTATGGTGCTTTCTTTTTATGTTACACCATAGGTTCTGAGGTGCAGATTCCAGATCAGCAGTAGCAGTTCAATAAGCAGTGAATCCTCATCTTTCGAGGACATAATCGTTACATTTATTATTCCAATATTTTAGTTTATTTTTAGTTTAGGGAGTTCGTTGGAGATATGTTCCTTCAACTCCTTATTCAGACAGTTTAGAGGCTTTCAGATGATTATAGAGTTTTCAGATTTAGACTTTAGTATTTTCAGTTTTGTTTTGGTACTGTGATACCACCTTATTTCAGATATTTTATCATTCAAGATTGAACCTTATGCCCTCTTTGCTCATGTTTCCGTATTTTATATGTATATTATGTAGTTACAGGTACAGATATCAGTTATGGGTTTTCTTGTGGTCCTTAGGGGCCATGAGCACCGTGTAGCATTCCGATTCAAATAATCGAGGCATTACAAACTCGGTATCAGAGCCTAAGGTTCAATAGAGTCCTAGGAAGTATGAAATCCATATCTAGTAGTGTCTTGTACATGGGTGTGTTGCGTGCCACATTTATGTATAGGAGGCTATAAGATGTTTTAGGAACAGTTTCCCTTCTTTCACTACTCATATTGTGCCAGTGAGCAAAAGCTCAAGTTGAACTCTTAGTTTAATCCTTGTTCCTCTTCTATTTGCAGAACACGCCTCTTAAGAAGAGAACAGGGAATCAGTTAACCCTACAGCCCGCAGATCCTTTGAATGAGAATATGTCACATGCAGAATTTCGGGTAGATTTTTAGGCGCTAGCCCAGGCTGTGACCACTAGTGTTCAGGGCAACCGACAAACTGCAGCCCTACCCCAGTAAGATGGGGATTCAACTACAACCAGAATCAGAAATTTTATGAGAATGAACCCTCCAAAATTCTTTAGGTCAGTAACAGGTGAGGACCCACAACTGTATCTAGAAGAGGTAAGGAAGATCACCCAAATAATGTATGTGTCAGAGGAGGAAAGTGTGGAATTAGCGTCCTATAGGCTGAAAGATATTGCTCATAATTGGGTAGTGTTGTGGAAGAAGAGTAGAGAGGAAGATGCAACCCCCATGACTTGGCAGATATTTTAGGATGCCTTCTTAGATAAGTTTTTCCCATTAGAGATGAGAGAAGCTAAGTTAGAAGGGTTTATGAACCTGAGACAAGGATCCATGACAGTGAAGGAGTATTGTCTTAAGTTCAACCAGTTAGCTAAGTATGCTCCTGACTTGATAGCTGACCCCAGAGCGAGTATGAGTAAGTTTGTGACTGGTGTGTCCGGATTAGTATTGAAAGAGTGTAGAACAGCTATGCTCAATAGGGACAAGGACCTTGCTAGGTTAATGATGTATGCTCAGCAGATAGAGGTAGATAAGTCTAAGGAGAGAGAGAGATCTAATAAGAGATTCAGAACAGGTAGTTACAGCTTTTCTCTGGCTGGGTCACAGGGTGGTAATCGTTCTCACCATAGTCAGAAAAATTCAGCCCCTGTTCCATCTTCAGCTAGTGTGCCCACACCTAACTTTGGATATGTTAGTCATGGTCGGGCGCCAGACTCCAAAGCCTAGAGTAGTGTTAGAAGTGAGCATACTTATCCACTTTGTGGAGAGTGTGGCAAAAATCATCTAGGTTCATGTAGAGCTAATAGTCAGGTATGTTTTAGGTGCGATAATCCAGGCCACAGAATGTGGGAGTGTAGAGTGTTAGCTCAGAAAGGTAGAGATTCGCATGAGCAAGCCGCAAATCCCAGCACCAATCGTAGTAAGCGTCAGAATCGACTCTATTCACTCCAGACTCACCATGATCCAGAAAGTTTCCCCAACCTAGATTCGGGTAGGTTAAAAGTTTTTCATGATCATTGTATGCATTGTTAGATATCTTGCGCTCGTTTGAGATTATGTTTCCACATGAGTTATTCAGTAACATTAGCAGGTCTAGTTCAGTTCATGCATCATGCATTAGTCTCAGCTCTCCAATGTTTAGTTATAATCTAGTTCATAGATGCCCGGTGCATTACCCTAGTATCTCAGCAAGGTACACATTCCTAGAGGACATAGTATCCCAAAGGGGAGATACCCCACCTTTTCTTGATGCTTTCATGTTCCCGTTATAAATTAGTTATCAAGTGCCATGGCATAATCAGTCAAGCTTTCAATAGTCAGCTCAGTCAGATATTCAGGCATTAGATATACATGTTCAGTAGAGAAAGTACTATTTATTAGTATCTTCACTCATACATTTACATATCATGTCAGTCATGTAATCATGTATCAGATATGCATGGATTCAGCCTTTCAGTTGTGCATCAGATATGCATTCTCATTTTGAGAAAACTCACTTTATTAGAATCCTTAGTCTTATATTCATAAATCAGCTTCCCATGCATCAGATATGCATGTTCAGTGTGTTGTGCTCAGCTTTCAGTCATGAACCTATGTTTCAATAGTGTATGTCTTGTACGTACTTCATTTTATCATCTCTCCTGCCTCAGTTAATTTCCATTCGAGGACGAATGTTCCCAAGGGGGAGATATTGTAATACCCCGCATGTTTCTAAACTAGGAGACAAACTATTTTTCCTACATATGAAATCTCCTATCCTATGATTCATACTTGAGTACATGACTTACAATGAGTATACTAGTGATAATATAGCTTATGATGCGTTAAGCATGTTCATATGAGTCACTTAAGGTAATACAAGCTAAGAGTTTTTGAATCCATCAAGTTTTAGTGTTTGATTTCATAAGATTCATATTTGAACGAGTATAACTCGATGTCAATGTGGTATTTCTGCATATTTCTACCCACTAAATTATAGATAATCGAATTAGCTTTCCAATGATACCAATTTCATCAAAATCCGACACCCGATCTAGGAGTTATGGCTTTGCGAAGTAGAATGTGTTGCCTAACCAATCGCACATGGCCACTGGAAAGCATATGCGATAGCATATGCGGTGCCTATGTAAATATAGGCGATAGCATATGCGGCGCCTATGTAGATATAGGTGATATCATATGCGGCGCCTATGTAAATATAGGCGATAGCATATACGGCACCTATGTAGATATAGGCGTTATCATATGCGGCGCCTATGTAAATATATGTGATAGCATATGCGGCGCATATCTTATAGTTTCAAGTGACAAAAACACTTTGTTTTGAATTATTTTGAGGGTAATTAAGTCTTTTAACAATCCTTACACGTCCTTAAACTTAACCCTATAAAATATATAGCTCCTAATTACATTACAACCCTACTAACATTTTAAGTTCATCATCCAAGAGCACTAAAAGAGAAAAACAACTAGGGTTGCATAATTAAGCTTGAAGATCTAATTTCAAGGAAATTCCTCCGTCAATCATCAAGAATCTTCCTTCTAAGGTATGCGTGAGTTGATTCATGGAATCCTTTCATCCATTAAGCTCAAGAACCATCTTCTAAATTATGTATTATGATGTTTATATTGTTGGTGGTTGATGTTCATGTGGTTGGAGTTTGATGATGCCTAAGATGGAATCTTTGTATATTTTATGTAAGGATATGATGGTATTTAATGTATAAATATATGAAATTGGTGGTTGAATATTTGTAATCTTGATGAATCCACCAATACCTAAGATGTGCATGTAAGGTGTTTGTGAAAATACCTAAGGGAATAGAAATCATGCTTTTATGACATAATAAGTCCTAAATGAATATTCCATGTTCTAAGTTTATGTTCAACGTGATCCCTATGATATTTTATTGAATTGAAGATGTTGTATGAGATGCTCATGATATTATGGTGATATGGAATGACCATGTTATTGAAGCCATGCAAGTATATACATGTTGTGTGCATTCCCGATCATGTGATAGTTTGTTGAGAATCATTCTTATTATGAAATCCTTACTTATGATATTGTGAATTGTGGACTCTACTCTTATGATCAAGTCAGTCATGTGTGTCAGTTTCCTTCCATCGAGTCCTGGGGGTACTTGTACCCGAAAACTATAGTTGTGTGCCTAGAGCTAGTGTCATGTTTCAAGACATCCTCAGTCAAGCTATGCTCCATAGATTTCAGTTAGTCACGTGACTCAGAAAAACTCAGAAATCTCAGTAGTTTAGTAGTCCCAGTAGTTTCAGTGCTCTCAGTCAGACCTCAGATCTCAAGTAGCTTTTTCGTCAGTCAACGAAACTTAGTGAATTCAGCTTAGTTCAGCTAAGAAAATATTATCAGCTCAGTTAATCAGTTTATAAATCAGTTCAGTTTAGTTAGTCAGTTCAGTGCAGTTAATCTTTTTAGAGTCTTTCAGTTGGGAGTAGGGACTAGCACCGAGCGAGTGCAGGGATGGCGATTTTTTCTGTTAGAAAGGCAGAGCCGTTAGCAACAATCCCTGTACTCCAAAACTGCGTAGCCAGCATAGGACAGGAGTCACCCGTCAGATTAAGGCTATAATTGACTATTATATTGCCTTAGGCTTGATTTCCTATTCAGGGTCACCCGTCAGAGAGGCTTGACCATAGTAGAGGTCTCTACCCGTGGCACGGTATTGACACCCTTCCAATCAGGTAAAAGATTAGACCCACCAGTATATTATCGGGGCATATCAGTTAGGTTAATACCTCCCACAGTCATAGTTACAGTTACAATTTCAGTATCAGTCTTCAGAGTAGAAATCAGGAATCAGGACTGTCAGATAGAGTCATCGATCTCAGTAAGGAAATCAGATAGTTTCATTGATTCCTGGACCATCCCGTCAGATAGGATTGGTCCCATATTCAAATGCTTATTATTAGATCTAGAGGTTACCCGACAGACAGGCTTGATCTCAATCTTAGATTCAGTCGAGTATTCTCATTATCAGTTTCAGAGATCACTTGTTAGCTAGGACTGATCTCAGACTTAGATGTTTAGATACAGTTTGGAACTCAGATAGTTTTCCCCAGAATTAGGACTGTTAGATACAGTCATCCATGTTATCAGTCATTCAGTATCACGAAACTCATGTTGTCAGAGTTCAAACTCAAGTAGTCAGTATCTCCACGAGTTCAATAGCAGTTATGTATGTATGTATGTATGTATGTATGTATTCTCATGTTCATATTAGTCAGCATGTTCATGCATATAAACACCATGCATTTAGCCTACCCCCACGTATACTCGATACTTTAGTTGTACTGATGCATTTGCGCTCTGGTGCTTTCTTTTTATGTTACACCATAGGTTCTGAGGTGCAGATTCCAGATCAGCAGTAGCAGTTCAATAAGCAGTGAATCCTCATCTTTCGAGGACATAATCGTTACATTTATTATTCCAATATTTTTGTTTATTTTTAGTTTAGGGAGTTAGTTGGAGACATGCTCCTTCAACTCCTTATTCAGACAGTTTAGAGGATTTCAGACAATTATAGAGTTTTCAGATTTAGACTTTAGTATTTTTAGTTTTATTTTGGTACTGTGATACCACCTTATTTCAGATATTTTATCATTCAAGATTGAATCTTACGCCCTCTTTGTTCATGTTTCCACATTTATATATATATATTATGTAGTTACAGGTACAGATATCAGTCATGGGTTAGCTTGTGGTCCTTCGGGGTCATGAGCACTGTGTAGCATTTCGGTTCAGAAAATTGGGGCATTCCACAGACTCAGCAATCAGAAGATACTGGGTCTGCATCTTTTACTTCTGAAGCTACATAGGTGGGCCAATTCATGAGGATGAATCCTCACAAATTCACAGGTACTAAATTAGAAGAGGATCTGCAGGAATTTGAAAGCGAAATGGAAAAGATCTTCAAAGTGATGTATTTAGATGAAGTAGAAGGGGTAGAATTGGCTGCGTACCAACTGAAAGATGTGGATAATCGGTGGTACAATAATTAGTAAGTTGCGAAGGGCGATAATGTTGAGCCCTCGGTATCAAATGAGTTTGTAGATACTTTCCTTGTCCGATTATTTCCTTTAGAGTTGCGGGAGGCAAAGGCTGTGGAGTTCATGAATCTGAAATAAGGAAATATGAGTGTTCATGAGTATACTCTAAAGTTTAATCAGCTGGCCCGTTATGCTCCTAAGATGACAAGTAGTATGAGGGCCCAAATGAGGAAGTTTGCATCCAGCCTTTCAGATGATCTGGTGCTTGAGTGTTAGGGAGCTATGCTGAATAAGGAGCTGGACTTTGCTACGCTGACCGTTCATATGCCATAGGTAGAAGAGAATAAAAAGAAGATTTCTAAAGCTAGGGAGAAAGAAAGATAGGCAACAAGAGCCAGATCTGCCGACCAGGGTCATAGTCAGCCTCAAAGCGGTAAGTGGGGAAATAAATGGCAGAAGAAGATGAATTAGGGTAATGCACAGTCTGCTGCTAGTACCCCAACACCCATACCACCAACAAACAAATGATCTCAGAGTTTCCAGACTCATCATGGATCCATATCCCTAGATACTCAGTCGCAGGGCAGTGTGGACCAACAGCATCATACTTATCCGCAGTGTGAGATTTGCAGAAAAAATCACCCAGGGAGGTGTTATTTCGAGGGGAGAAATTGTTATTCTTGTGGCAAGGTGGGTCACCTTCAGAGAGATTGCCTTTCTGCTGGAGAAAATGTGGAGGGAGGGGCTAAGTCCCAAGCTGCCTCCATAGCTCCTCCTCCTAAGGGTGCCCCTTCAGCTGCCTGGAGCGATCATAATCGATTATACGCTTTGACTAACTGCCAGGAGGCGGAATCTTCACCAGATATTGTCACCGGTACGTTACGAATATTTTCCCATAATGTTTATGTATTTCTTAATCCCAGGTCTACCTTATCTTATGTGATCCCTTATGTGGTTGTGGGTTTTGGGTTTGAGCCCGAAGTTATTATAGAACCCTTCACTGTTTCCACTCTTGTAGGTGATTCTGTTGTTGCTAGAAGGGTGTATAGAAATTGTGTTGTGTCTATTCTTAGTCGGGATATTATGGCAGACCTTATACAACTTGATATGGTAGACTTTGATACTATCCTTGGGATGGACTGGCTCTATTCGTGTTATGCCACACTTGATTGCAAAACCCGAAAGGTTACTTTTTCTTTCTCGAATGAGTCATCAATTAAGTGGGCAGGGAATTCTGTGGCACCTAGAGGTCACTTTATCTCTTATCTTAGAGCCTGAAAGCTCATCTCCAGAGGTTGTATGTACCATCTAATCTGAGTAAAAGATTCTACGGTTGAAAGTCTTCCTCTTCAGTTAGTCCCTGTAGTGATTAAGTTTTCTAAAGTTTTTCCCAAAGATCTCCCAGGGATACCACCTGATAGGGAGATAGATTTTGGTACTGATATGTTGCCAAACACTCGTCCTATTTTTATTCCTCCATATAGAATGGCTCCTGCGGAACTGAAAGAGTTAAAAAAATAGCTCGAAAACCTCCTAGACAAAGGCTTTATTCGTCCTAGTGTTTCCCCATGGGGTGACCCATACTTTTCATGCGAAAGAAGGATGGGTCCCTTCGTATATGCATAGACTACCGCCAGTTGAATAAGGTAACTATTAAAAACAAATATCATCTTCCTAGGATTGATGATCTTTTTGACCAACTTCAGAGTGCTAAGTGTTTTTCGAAAATAGACCTTCGTTTGGGCTATCATCAGTTGAAGGTTAGGGATTCAGACATTCTCAAAATAGCCTTTCGAACCCGATATGGTCACTATGAGTTCTTAGTCATATCCTTCGGGTTGACTAACGCCCCTGCAATCTTCATGGATCTTATGAATAGGGTGTTCCATCAGTTTCTAGACTTGTTCGCCATAGTTTTCATTGACGATATTCTGATCTATTCCAAAAATGAGGAGGACCATGCTAATCACCTCTGAATTATCCTTCAGACCCTTAAGGATCATCAGTTATATGCTTAGTTCTCCAAATGTTAATTCTGGCTGAATGTTATTGCCTTCTTGGGGCATATTGTGTCTTGTGACGAGATTAGAGTGGATCCCTAAAAGATTAAGGCAGTGATAAAATGGCCCAGACCCACTACTCCAATCGATATTTAGAGTTTCTTGGGTTTGGCGGGTTATTACAGAAAGTTTGTAGAAAGTTTTTCCTCCATAGATGCTCCACTTACTAGATTGACTCAAAAAAAGGTGAAATTTTCTTGGTCTAATTCCTGTAAGAATAGCTTTGAGAAGTTGAAAGACAAGTTGACTACTACACCTGTTCTGACCCTTCCCGAGGGTGTAGAGGGTTTTATGGTCTACTGTGATACATCCCGTGTGGAACTAGGTTGTGTGCTGATGCAGCATGGTAAGGTGGTAGCTTATGCATCTAGGCAACTGAAGATGCATGAGCGAAACTACCCTACCCATGACTTGGAATTAGCGGTTTTGGTATTTGCACTTAAGATCTGGCGACACTACTTGTACAGTGTTCATGTTAATATTTTTACTTATCACAAGAGTCTGCAGTATATCTTCTCGCAGAAAGAGTTGAACCTCAGGCAGAGGCGGTTGTTGGAGCTTTCGAAAGATTATGACATGAGCCTGCACTATCATCCAAGCAAGGCGAATGTTGTAGCCGACTCCCTCAGCAGGCTGTCTATGGGCAACCTTTCTCGGGTTGAGGAAGGAAAGAGAGAGATGGTAAAAGATATCCACCGACTTGCAAATCTAGGAGTACGACTCTTAGATTCCGAGGATGGAGGGGTGATTGTTCATGAGATAGCTAAGTCATCCCTTTGTGCTGAAGTTAAAGAGAAGTAGGTTGAAGATCCCATCTTGATGCAAATCAATAGAGACGTGGGTCAACAAAAGGTAATGTTGTTTGATATTGGTGGTGATAGTATTCTGAGATGTCAGGGTAGGTTGTGAGTTCCGAATGTTGATGGACTGCTGGAAAGAATCCTTGATGAGGCTCACGCTTCAAGTTATGTTGTTCACCCGGGCTCTACTAAGATGTATCATGATCTGAAAACTTTGTATTGATGGAATAACATAAAATGTGATGCGGCTGATTTTGTTTCCAAGTGTGTCAGCAAGTGAAGGTAGAACATTTGAGGCCAGGAGGTACTTTCCAAGAGATAGCTCTGCCTTTATGGAAGTAGGAGATGATAAATATGGACTTCATTAACAGGACTTCCAAAGTCCAAAAACCAGTATGACTCCATTTGGGTGATTGTAGATTGGTTGACGAAGTCAGCCCACTTTTTTCCTGTGAGGACTAATTATTCGGGAGATGATTATACGAAGCTATACATTGAGAAAATAGTCTGTTTGTATGGAGCACCTCTCTCTATTATATCTGACCGAGGTAAGAAGTTTTCTTCTCAGTTTTGGAAGTCTTTTCAAAGGGGTTTAGGTACCTAGGTGAACTTAAGCACTGCATTCCATCCTCAAACTGATGGGAAAGCAGAACGCACCATTCAGACCCTCGAATATATGGTAAGGGCTTGTGTAATATATTTCAAAGGTAGTTGGGTAGATCATTTGCCGTTGATTGAGTTCGCTTACAATAATAGCTACCATGCCAGTATTAATATGGCACTGTTTGAGACATTGTATGTGAGAAGATGCAAGTCTCTGATAAGGTGGTATGAAGTTGGTGAGACGCGGTTGTTTGGGCCTGATCTTGTTCATCAGGCAATGGAGGATGTGAAAATCATCAGAGAACGACTTAAGACAGCTCAGAGTCGTCAGAAATCCTATGCCGACATTAGAAGAAGAGATTTAGTATTTGAGGTTGGAGATTGGGTATTTCTTGAAGTTTCTCCCATAAAGGGAGTTATGCGATTTGGGAAGAAAGGTAAGCTGAGTCCTCTCTATATAGGACCATACCGGATTGTAAAAAAGATAGGTGGAGTGGCATATGAGTTAGAGTTTCCTACAAGTTTGGGTTCTGTCCATCCGGTATTTCATATATCCATGTTGAAGAAATGCATTGGAGATCATTCCTTAGTGTTGCATGTTGAAGAAATCAAAGTGACAGATTCCTTGTCTTATAAAGAAGAGCCTGTAGCAATATTAGATCGTCAAGTTAGAAAATTGAGGAGCAAAGAGATAGCCTCAGTTAAAGTGTTGTTGAGAAATCAAAAAGTTGAAGAAGCAACTTGCGAATCAAAAAATGACATGAGAGTTAGATACCCAAGCTTATTTGATCCGGTTAATGATGAGATGGAAGGTACAATCCTTGACTTATGCTTTCTATGTCTTAGTATGCTAGAAATCGTGCTTGACTGTAATTCCGCATCATCATTCGAGGACGAATGATCCCAAGGGGGGGATAATGTAATACCCCATAGAAAATTGTGCAATACGTTATCCTGTAATAGCATGTGCATGGGATAAAAGCTTAAATTGTGGAAAATATTCTAAGTGTAAAAGAGACTTAGTCTCATTTGTCACTCTGAACCTTCGGGAATCTTATTTTCAGTCCTTTCGACCTTCGTTTTCAGATTTTTTTGTTGCGTTGCGATGGGGCAAGCCTATAGAACATCTCGGGTGAGTTTTAAAATTTTTAGGCATCCTTTAAGGCGCGTTTGATTTCCAAAACAGTAGAACCATGAGATATGCATGCGTCGAATGGTCCATCGTATGGTGGCAGCATGCGATATAGCATGCATCGCATACTCCAGTGCGGTGGGAATTAGCATGCGACTCATGGTCAATTTCACGCCTGGAAAATTTTCAGCATTTAAACTCCTCTCATAAAGGGCATATTGGGTATTTTCCCACACCCTATCAGCTCAAACATGAAATTTCAACCCCATTTGAGCATATTATCCATACTTTCACCAAAATTACTCAAGAACACTCCCAAGGGTTTCAAACTAAAAACCCAAGTAACTCAAGATTCAACCGTGAGTTTCAAAAATTGATTGTAGATTTGGAATCCCCAGACCATGGGCTTCAAGAAGCAGCCATCACTTTCTGAAATAAAGGTACGTGGGGTTGTCCTAAATTTTATGTGAATGTTTTCAAAAAGGAATTTATGCAAGACTCTAAATTTATACAAGTATATATAGGTTTTTACAAATGAGGGTTTTCAATTGATACAAATAACATGTTTTGATATATGATTTTGAAAAAATTATTGAGATATCATGGGGTTGTTTGTTTGAATGTATTTAAATGGTTGAATTGTGAACATGTGACCTGAACTTTCAAAAGGGTGTGATGTACATGAGTTGTGAATTTTCTAAATTCCCCATGATAATTTTTATACCCCATATTATACTAGTGTTAAACCATTGAGAGCATGAGTTTTGCAATTGATATGACATTACTCATAAATGATTAAACTTCTTGAATAATTGCATGTTGAGAACCATGGTGTATGTGTTTTAATGGTGTGAAAGTCATACATATGTGCATGTGGTAAATAGTATGAGAAGTTGGAAAGTTGATGTGATATTGATGACTTGCAAGTTGGGTATGACAATACCCTGCAGAGTATGACATGTGATTGATTAAAATAAATTTCATGCATTGATTTTGTGAGATAGGTGGTTACCCGAAGAAAGCATGAGTCAAATGAATCTACACTGGAAACCATGTTTGCCAACTCGAAAACTTGGTACCCTGCTGTGTGATCTTGTGTACCTGACATTATGTCATCCCAAATTGGGACTATGGTTAGGAGCCCTGCTTTGTGATCTTGTGCACTACCATATTTGCTTGGGTCGAGACACCCTTCTGTGTGATCTTGTGTGTCTTTCCCTCACTTATACTTTAATCTCGGCGGCAACCGAGATTTGACTGTTGGTAAAAATGTGAAACTGTAGGGTGTACCACCTAGCTCAGATGTGTTGCATTGTTGTTGAAAAATTATTATACTATGCCCATGTATTTTCGAAATCATTTTGCAATAATGTGTTTTATAACAGCTCTCATTTATTTTATATAAAAATCTCTACTTGGTTTTGGATTACTCTGCGTACCAGTACTTTGTATTGACCTCCTTCCCTCCCAGGTTCGGAGGCACAGTCTAAGGGTCCATATAATCAGTAGATTCTTCAGACAGATTTGCAGAGTCAAGTGGTGAGCCTTCTATATTCCGGAAGGCCTGATGTCTGGCAGCTTATTTATCATTTAATAGTTTTGGGTCTACTAGGGTCTTGTCCCAGTTTTCAGATAGTTGTTTTAGTCATGTAGTAGAGATTTTGCAAACGATTTTCAGATGCCGTTAGATGTTGTGAGACATTATTTCCCATTATTGATTTCATTAGACTTATGACCATGTTTCCGTAATATTGTGTATCTTCCGCATTTCTTTTTATCATGTGAATTATGTGCATGATTACTAGATAGATAAGGGTGTTTCGAGCCTTTGATTTAGAATGCTCGTTATGGCCAGGGCCCCGGTTCGGGTCGTGACATAAGCTTAAAGGCAAATTCTACAGAGTGGTAGTTCGTCCGGCCATGCTGTACGGAGCGTAGTGTTGGCCAGTCAAAAACTCTCACATTCAAAGATTGAAAGTGGCGGAAATGAGAATGTTGCATCGGATGTGTGAAATCACTAGAGGGGATAGATTTAGGAATGACACTGTCCAGGAGAAGGTGGGAGTGGTTTCGGTGGAGGACAGGATGTGAGAAGGAAGGTTGAGATGGTTTGGGCATGTGATGAGGAGGGGCACGGATGCCCCAGTTCAGAGGTGTGAGAGGCTAGCTTTGGATGGCTTTGGGAGGAGTAGAGGTAGGCCGAAGAAATACTGGTGGAGGTGATTAGACATGACATAAAGCAGCTTCAGCTTACTGAGGATATGACCCTAGATAGGAAGGTGTGGAGGTCGCGGATTAGGGTAGAAGGCTAGTGTGAGTGTATGGGTTATAGCAAGGTGGTAGGAGAGCGCTTGTGTAGCCGGGTTAGTAATCCTAGGGTTGTTTCCATGAGTAGGAGCCTCTAGTCAGGAGAGTTTGGGTGTGGTGGGTGTCTTTGGTCTGTGAGTGCATGTTACTACTAGGTGCGTGTCCTCTTTCTTATTTCTTATTTCGAATTGCTAGTATTTCACTTATTTTAGTATTTCTCTGATATTTATTTTGTATTTTATGTTTATTATTTCTTATCTCGTCTTTCGTTTATGCCATCCACCTGTTTCGTGTTTTATTACGACTTTAGTGTACTATTCTCTATCTTGAGCCGAGGGTCTATTGGAAACAACCTCTCTAATTCTGCAGAGGTAGCGGTATGGACTGCGTACGTCTTACCCTCCCCAGACCTTACTTTGTGGGAATACACCGGGACTGTTGTTGATATGTCACTTTTCTATAAGTTCATTTCAAAAAGAATGTATTTTTCATTTTCTATTTTTTTTTAAATTTTAATTGTTTACATGACATGTTTAAAATAACAAAAGTTAAAAAATACTTGAATATATTTTATATTTTTTAATTTAAGATCGATCAAGAGCCTGTTTGGATAGGATTAAAAAATAACTTTTTAATTTATGTGTTTAAAAGCTGAAAATAAGTGTTTAGAAATTAAGAAGATAAATGTTTGGATAAAAGTGTTGAAACTGAAAAGAAGTTGTGGATATGCTTGATAAACAAGGGTTGTTAAACACTTTTTTATTATCAAAATGACTTAAATACTTTTAAAGCTGCTAATACCATAAATAAGTTGAATTATATATAATGTTTAATTTTAATAATTTAAAAACAAAGAAAAAAGATGAAGAGGAAACTAGAAGAAAGAGACAGAGAGAAAAGGCAAAGAGAAAAATAAATTAAAAAAAAATATATTTAAGGACTGCAAATTTAGGATATTGTTGAAATTGGAGAAAAATATAAGGAATAAGAAAATAAATGTCTAGGTCAAACTAAAGAGAATTTTAATTCAAAAAGTAAAAAATTGGGGATACCCGGTGTCTCACTTTTTGTTTTTTTTTTTTAAATTAAATTTTAACATTTTTTAAGTACTTTTTAATTCTACCACACATCTAAAAAAGTTAATAAGGGATTAAATGTTGATTTGATCATATTTTAATTTTATTCAAACGAACTCTAAAAGATATTTTAATTTAATTTTTTATGTCTATTTTAATGATGAGGCAACTCTAAAATTTTAGGAAAAGAGTATTAAGAAAATTAAAATCAATATTTAGATTTATGTAGGATCCACTCCATTTTTTGATCCTATCAACTTTAAATTTTGTTACACAAGAGATACCTTTAACAATATGAAATATGTGATGATTCTTAATTTCTAAATATTAGAGATAAATTTAATAATATTAAATCATAATAAATAATATCATATAGACTTACGAAAGATAAATTTATTACTTATGAAATTTAATTTTAATTTTTCAATATCCAAAATTCTTTATACTAACAAATAATTAAGAGAATTTAATTAAAAAATATAAATTACCACCAAAGTCGAGTGAAAAAATTAATTTGTTTATAAATACCAACAAATAAAAATTAGGAGGAAATAAAAACAAAGAAAAATAATAAAAATATCAATTTATTTAGTATAGTAACACGAGAAAAAAAAATGAAGAATAGACAAAGAAAGAAAAATAAAAAAAAGTAAATAAAAGTTAACCCCATAAAAGAAAAAGAAAAGAAAAAAAGTGATTTGTCCAAAAAATAAAAAAATTAAATAACTTAGAAAATAAAAGAATATAAAAATGCAAATTACTTTAGGTGGTGGGGTTCACAAAGCTTATGTGTCAAAATAATAGGGGCCTCATGCAAATATGAGGTGGCGCATGAGACCCATAGTAAAATTTTCCGGCAGCGTTAGACCCCCAAATTTGAGAGGCCTCATTTTTTAGGATAATATATTATAAATATTTTATAAAAATAAATAAATATTATTAATAGAAAAATTAAGTTATTTTAGATAAAAGGAAAGAATTATTAAAAGTTCATATATCTAGAGTGTTTTGTTTCATGAAAGATTAACTGTATTAATTTATTGTTTCTTGAAAAGGAATAGTTAAAAAAATAAATTATATAATTATAAAAATAGAGTTTATTAAAAAAATATTTTTTTCTTAAAATTTTAAGGCCTCCGTTTGACTTTCGCCTTAGGCCACCGATTTTCTTGAGCAGCCCCTGAGAAGGTGGCAAGTTTCGTGAATTTAGTCGAGGTGCATGAAAGCTAAACTAGATGCCAGCATTATAAAAAAATAATTTTTGAAGTTTCAACTATAGTGTTTCAAAAATTTCAAGTTTAGTGGTTTTTTATTGCGGATTTAAATTTTATATTATGTGGGAAATGGAAAACATTGTATGGTCCTTCATTCAATGGTTCCATACTCAACTATCTATTGGTGGTGGTGGAAGGTGACAAGTATTGTGTGAATTTGGTCGAGGAATGTTATAAGAAAATCATTTTTTTACTGTTAACTAAACTATAGCTAGTAGTGTCTATGTTACAAACTCGGACAACTATAAGTATAATGGTCTAATAGATTATTGTGAAAATTGAAAGATGTTGTCTAATACCTAAACACAAATTCACCGACCAAATTGAAGAAAATGGAAAGAAAATGGCATCGTCTCTACTTACCAAATAGTTTATCGGGGCTCCGTTTTCCAGATTCGTATCGGTTCAGCTACCATCCAACTTCTCCTCTTCTAACCTTCAAACTCCCAGCTCACCAATTACAACCTAAACGAGTAGGTGAAACTTTGTTCCATCCACCTGTTTGTTGAAATGTCTGAATGAACAACTTTAGGTTTATCACTTTTTTTCCTTGTTTTTGTGTGAATTAAGACATTGGGTTTTGAACTTTATTACAATTTTCTTGTTTTGAGAACCATGGTGTCCGAGTCAGTTTATGTGCACCTTAATTAATTTTGCGTGATATCTGTTCACCTTCCACTAGCAACGGATAGATATCAGGTAACTCTAAAGCTAAATTTATGTGATACCTCTCCTTCATGTATAAATTTGGTGCAAAAAATTTCAAGAACAAGACTAGTATGGATGTTTGGCGGGTGGATTGAGTAAGTTACTTCTCTTAATTTTATATTTATTCAATTTCATTAGTATCTTCATTTACATGATTCATGACAACTCTTGCTCAGTAAGGACAAATTAGGGATGAACCTATAAACAAAAGTAGATTGTTATGTCCTTTAAATCGTAATCGAATCGCGAGAGAGAAATCGAAGATTCAATCGAACAGAATTGGGATTTTATTGATAATAGTTCAATAAAATTGTTACAATAGTATTCACTACTACAAGATTACTGCAAACCAAACTCCATTGATAAGCTTCCATCTTTGTAATATGTGATAGTACGTTAATGGTGAGAAGGAATTAGTCGAGGAAGAAGAAAAACGAAAAAAGAAAGAGAGCAACAAAATAACTACCAGTCCAAATCTGTTTAGGCTCCGCTCCACTTGTGTTGATATAACCGTTTGGACCTGCTTTAGCTATCACCCATCATCTGGTCGTTCATCACTTTAATGAAGGATCCATCTCATCCATTTATTTCATCTCATCCCATGGCTGCCACACGAACACGTGGCCGAAGCTGTTCCACCTAATCACTTAACATATAATCCTACGCTACTTTCCAAATTCACACTTTCCCAATTCACATTTTATGATCTAACAATACCCCTCCGATCAAATTGACCTTGTCCTCAAGGTCAAGATTGAGTTACAAATTTCGAGACTCACAATTTCACAATAAGGCTCAATTCATGACAACAAATCTTGGAAATTCTTGAAAATATGATATCAATATAGGAATGTGCAATTTATATCATGAACTCTCAATTTAGATCATAATTAAACAAGATAATAATACAATTCAAGACTTGAACGATTCCATAATCTCATAAACTTGAAATATAGCAAAATAATATGAATTCATCTTGGAAATACTAAATTCTTTAAGAAAAACTAAAACTTTTGGGCACAATAATGAAAGGGTGTTCTTGTTCAAAGCCCACATACCTTGGATTACGAACTTGAATGAACTCTTGCTTTTGGGTTGTTATTTGTACCTTTGAACGGATGTTCTTGATGCTCTTAGCTTGGGGATTCTGATTCTTGAATCAATTCCGAAAATTGATGGTTAAATCTTGAGTTCTCTTGAACTTTGAGTTGAAACCCTAAGGTGTGTTCTTGAGAGAATTTGAGAGAATGAGGGTATAATTTGGTTATTAGAGGCTGAATCTCGTGTTATTGGGGATATTTAAGGGTGGTAAATGACTCAAATACCCTTCTTAGACGTGGAGCTTGACTGCAGGAAATTACACTGGCCGGAATAGGCAGGGCGTCGCCTAGCTTATTGGCTCGGCTTACTACCTTTCACGAAAATGGCTGTAACTTTTCGCTTAGGTATCGAATTTTGGCGAAATTGGTATCGTTGGAAAGCTAATTCGATTATCTACTATTTGGTGGGTCTTTGAGATGAAAAATTCCATATATATAATAAGTTATACACATTTAAAGTAGACTCTTGTAGAATCGAATATCAACTTTGGATGAATCAAATGATATTAGCTCAACTTTGTTCTAAGTCATTGCTATAAACCTTTTTCACCTCCAAACCACTTCATAGACTAGGATAATGATCATGAACTTGTATTCACATGATAATCACTTGGATTGGAGCTTATACACGTAGGAACAATGGTTCAAAGACTAGTCCAAAAATGCAGGGTATTACACGCGATACACTCCCATAAATAGGACTCTATCCGATGCGATTTCGCAGACACCCTAAACCATGAACTATGATCTGATACCAAGTTTGTCATGATCCAAACTGAGGCCCTGGCCATGACGGGCATCTCGAACAGTGGAGGCCCGAGCGTCTCTTTTCTATCTGGCAATCACGAACACCATTCACATGCAATAAAGAGAATGCGGAAATAAACAGACGGAATCATAGTCATACTCTCAGTTCAATTTTATAATACAAAGTGAAATCAATAGACATCTAGACAATATCCATCTCAGTCTGCGAAATCTCTAATACATCAGAATATAATAACTTGTCTATAACTGGGACAAGGCCCCTGTCGGACCCAAAACTAAAATGCAAAATAATACTCTAGCAGCAGGCCTTCCGAAATAAAGAAGGTTCACCAACTGCACACTCCGGTCTAATGATTCTATGGTTTGGCGGGATCCCTGGACTGAGCCTCACCCTGAAATATAAGGGGTCAATACAAACGTACTGGTATGTGAAATAACTCAAAATAGCATGCTTTTAATACAAAATAGATGAGAGCATTTCATAAAAATAATGACCATAATACGTAAGTAAAAATACATGGGCATACTTTAGTGATCTCTAAAACACTTCTTTGAAACCATGACTCACCCTTTGTTATTCTTCTGAGCTAGTCGGTACACCCTACAAATCTGAAATTCCACAGGCTATGTGGAACCCGCCCTTGACTCAGCAGCCAAGCCTCCAATCCAAGTAGCCTTCAGGATTGGAGTGGCGATACACCCTATGTGAGAACACCGCAGGAAATCCCCCCATGTGAGATGTCCTAAAAATGTCATATCATGTAGGATCATTTATCATAAGTCCCGTATCGGCAACTACGGTTTTCGGTGATGAGCCCTTGCACTCAAACGCCTTCTTCGGGTAACCTACTAGCTCTCTTAAGCCCAACTTTTAGTTCTTTAACGAAAACACATTCATACTTTTCAAACATTCAACACTATCTTGTTAAGGGCATGGAATCATCGGGTATCGTCATACCCTGACTTGCATGTCAATCAAATCATGTCACATCATATCTACGACCTTTTTTACTTATTATCATATTCATGACCACCCTAACATTTAAACATCAGATGAGAGAGAGTTATGCAATAGACTTTTCATTTAAATATTTATCAAAACATTCTCCTCCCAATTGTAAAATCAATAGGTGGTCACCTCATATTTGTAATTACTTAAAATCCAAGAAAGATTGTTAATTAAACACAACGAGCATTTATCATGTGAAAACACATTCCCAACATGTCATAAAAGGTACCACTCCATGATCATTAAACAAGCACTCACCCATTAGTTTTTTGTTTAGGAAGCTCATGCCTTTAAACAACCCATAACAATATAAATCGAAAATATCACGATAAAAGAGGGGATTTTGATCATTCATGCTCTCATTCAAATTTTCATTGCACCCCAAAACATAAATACATTGTTATATTCAAAATTCACGATAGCCGGTTCAAGACAACATACAATTTCTTCAAAACAACTTCATGACATATACTTTTCAAACAATTTCAAACCCTTTCTTTATAAATATGATTGGGGATCTTTAATGTAATAAAAACAATAGAAAAATTATGCCCATGATGTTTAGTGAAGTCCCACATACCTTAGATTATAAGCTTTAAAAAATGGAACCCAAATCTTGATCTGTTTCTTGAAATCTTGAACTTAAGGATTGATTCTTGATTTCTTGTTCTTGGAGGAAACTCTAGTTTGATCTTATTTTTTAGAGTGAAAAGAGGATCTTGATGTTGTAAAACTGATAATAGTTGAGTAAATAACGTTTAGTGTGTTATTTAATTCGTGTGAGAGGTTTCTGGGAAGGGAAAGTACCAAAATACCCCGCTAAAAACGTACTTTTTTGCGCGATTCGGCCTCGAATGACACCTCTCTGGAAAACGGGCATAACCTTTTACCCCGATATCGGATTATGGATAAACTAGTGGCATTGGAAAGAGGACTCAAAGACCTTCATTTGATATATTGGGCCCTCTAATTCGTTATATACAAAAATTTATGGTCGATAGAAGTTGACCCAAATTTAGATGCTCACCAAAACTCAATCGATAGGAAAGCTTTCAACTCGTCCTTGAGTTAGGGGATTTTGTGACCTCAATTCATAGTCAAAGGCATTCAAACACTATAAGATTGATCATCACACATAAATTAACAAAGAATCATTGGGTTCGGGTCTATATATGTAGAAAAGACGATTCAAACTTTAGCCTGAGAGGGAGGGGTGTTACATCTTTTTCTTTAAGATAAAATTAGTATAGTACCCGGTCGATGCGCGGATTGCATATCATAACTTAGGGTCGATTTAAGTTGGCTTATTTTAAGTGTTTTTAAGATAAAATAATTTATAAGTACTTTTAAAGTTTTTGTGTAAATTAAAAAAGTGCTTTTAAGCACTTATTTTTAACCAAAAAAATAAAATAAAAAAAATTAAGAACCATATAATAAGTACAAAAGATATAAGTCGATCTAAACATCCACTTAGACTCTATAATCTATGAACTTCTTTAGTCTTTAAATTAAATGTTTTTTTCCACTCACGTTCTAATTACATGTAACCAAAATATATGAAAAGATATTCTTTTTAGAAGTCATGCTCTATTCACTCTAAATATATGGTAGTACCTTATAATCAAATATTGAAAATATATTTTTTTTCAGACATCCCTAGCAAACCATAACAAATACAGAAGTAATAAATTCTAATGAACTGTAATTGATACCTCTTCAAATATTACCTTCAGATTGTCATTAATTAGTTTCTCACACAGTATTTAAAAGAAATAAAGAATAAATTACATAAACATGATATAAAAAATCATTAACTATATGAATTTTTAAGAAAAAGTATTGATGACAAAATATGTTGATGGTGTATTAAAATTCTTATTTTCTGATAATAAATTGGATTAAAAAGACATAATATCATATATCGTCACAACTCTGCAGTTCAAAAGTGATAGTTCATAATTGGAGTGCATTTTTCACTTGTAGTTGTTTAAGGAACAACAAACCTTTTTTGTTAAGAGTACTCCTCCTAAGGAGGAAAATTTATATATACATATTCTCACCAAGTCACTGCAATGATTGTGAGCTAGTTAGGGGATAATATATTTTATGATTTCACTTTCTAATGAATGGTGTCATATAGGGGTGGGCATATTTTGGTTTAAATTGAAAAACCCAAAAAATCAAACCAAAATTTAATTTTGGTTTCGGTTTTTCAGTTTTTCGGATCGGATTCGGTTTGTAATTTTAAAATTTCGATTTTTCGATTCGATTTTCGATTTTAAGAAAAAAATCCGGTTAAACCGAAAAATCAAAATTTTATAAATAAATAAATAATATATATATATATATATATATATATATATATATATATATATAATATGGATTGTTTTAGTGACTCAAATATTTTATGGACTATTTTGGTGACTTTAGACTATTTTATGGACTATTTATGCAGAAAGTATGTCGTTTCATGAATTATTTTTATGAGTTTTGTGTTGTTTTGTAGATTATTTGTGCAAAGTTATATTATATGTAATGATTAATGACGTTATGTATTATGTTAAGCTTATGATTATTTCATTTCGTTTCATCCATGTTGAGTTATTTATAGTTATTTATATTTGGGAATGAAAAACAGGTTTGAAAAAAAAATTCTAAAAAAATCCATCAGTTTTAAATGCTTAGTTATGAAAAAAAATGGCTAAGTACTTTAATATTTCAAACCAAAATAAAAATCCGAAATCACCGAACCGAATTTGTAAAAATTGAACCAAACCGAATTTATTTCGGTTTGGTTACGGATGTCATTTTTGTCAATCCGAAAACCAATAAACCGAATCGATATTAAACAATCAGACCAAACCGATCGAACGCCCACCCCTAGTGTCATAGAAGATTTCCACAACCACATAACCCTTTTAAAGCTGAGATTAATGAATATGAACACAAATTTGCACATAAGATCAAAAAGAAGTCACTAATGGTTGTAGACGCTATATGAAACAAGCAACTTTGGATGCCAAATATTGTTAAAGAATTTATCGTGCTAGAAGTAAATAGAAAAGCTAATATTTGAGGAAATATTTTCTGCGTTTTCCTCATATTTTAACCACTTTGCTGACCTTGTTACTTGAGAGTTGAACATTGAGATCATTATCAACTTCTTTTACATATGATATGCATTCAAATTCGAATCTACTTTTCCTGCCAAGGTCTCTTTAAGAGAAGGAGAGATCATGTCATTATCATCCCTGAAATCCTACAAAATGAAAATATGAAGTTTGTGAAAATGAATATTGTACACTTTATATGTGCTCAAGAATTGAGGTAATGATTTACGTAAAGATTAATAAAACAACAATTGAAGCGATTAACTTAAAACATTAAAAAGAGAGTTTCGAAATTACCGTGAAATATTTCTCCCTTGGTGACTTGGTAAACAACAATATCAGTATGCTAAAAAATATGTAAGTAAAACAACTGACAATTAATGTACCTTCGAACAGAGAAAGATAATTGCATTATAATATTCTCATCATTGCTATCTATATAAACTTCAGCAACCACCTCAACATTGAAGAGATTAACTACTAGTGGCGGAGCCAGGATTTATATTAAAGGGATTCAAAAAAAATAACTAAGAACGTCAACAAGACCTCAAAACTAAGCAGGTCAGATCAGATATAGGCGGGCCGAATTTGATTTGAGTAAGCTAGACATAGTTTAACTTTACATCAACATGAACAACAAAATGCAGGAAGTTAAACTTCTTTATTTTGATCCCGCGTTCAAAAGTACAATCTTTAAACTTTTTTAAAAATAATTTACATATTTAAAAACTACATAAAAAGTAAAATAAGTTATCATAATTATACTTTACGTTTAAGTTATTTATACCTTAATGTGATAAAAATAATATTATTTTTTCGATAATTTTAAGGAGAGAAGATATAAAATATTTTAAACCAGTCAAAATAAATAAACAAAAAAAAAGTATATACTATAATTTTGTGAAAAAATAGAAATAAAGGTCAACCATCAAATTAGTAACCATGAAAGTGAGAGAGAAGAGAAATAAAAGGGGGCAATGCATTAGGAAAACAACATACCAAGTCGTCCATCATTACTACTTTCTCTGCTGCATATTTATTGTTGCTAAGTATTTAAGGTGTACTTGGGATATGGGGAAATGTTCAGAAAGTGAGGCAACTTATGAATTAGAGGACATGTTAGGAAAGAAATGATTGTTAGTTGGTTGGAGATTGAACATAAATCTCTTTCATCTTTCTGTTTCAACCTCTTATTTCTGTTATACAGATCAATAAACATCTCACAACTGAGGTCCATTACTTTGGTATACTTTAAGTTATAATGGATTCTGCAAGTTAATGTTAAGAGTAAATTAAGAGAACGCTTTCAAGAACATCCACAATATAAATTGATTGAAGCAAAATTGCAACAGCGTAATAGCTAAAATTTATGAGCCCGTCAGAGAACTTATATGTAGTGGAGTGCATGTAGCACCTAATCTGTTTTATTTTTATTCGCCTATAGATTTAAGCATCCAATATTTTCTGGGTTTCAGAATGTTATTATCACTTAATTCATGTTTCATTCTAGCAAACAAGTAAACTATACATAAACAAGAATTCATGTATATTCTTGTGATCATGGCTTATATGACATTTAACTACAATAGAGATATGTGGTAAATTTTAAAGAATAGTATTAAGAAGAGTCACAGTTCTTTAATTATAGATAACTATGAAATCATAAAGTGTCGCTCTTGGTGAAAATATGAGTGAACAGTAATGTGTTATAATGATGAAGATTTAGCATTTGGTAATTCAGCTAACTTTTAAATTGGATTAAAATTCACAAATAAAAAATATTCATTATTTGTCGTTTTGTTTTATATTGTTCAATCTAATATGAGGCAGATCGGCCAACTGAGGAAGTATCCTTTCTGAAGATGGACAAGAGTTTGGATTCAAGTTCTGTCATAGAACGCACTTTGTGGTGGTTGGACTCACAGCTAAGTTTTATTAATTTTCTAGAGGGTAAGGTTCAATGAATTCTATGAACTTAGGAGCACATTAAGAGCACACTTACAAAAGCATCTAAGATACAAAGTTATTGTTCCATAACTGCTAAAGTTAAATTATCATCAAAGTTGTTGTACTAGAACTGCGGAAGTTAAATCATCATTGTTTTGAATGTTATGTTGTGTGTAAACTTTATTTTAATTTGTCATTTAGCTGAAGTAGTTAAATTTAGTACAAAAATAAAGCATTTTTTTGGTTATTTAGATTTTTGGACTGACCTCCTGCACATTTTTGGTACATGATAAGCGAATTTTATTACAATTTCATGGCTATTTGGATGAGATTAATTAGTTTAAGGCGAGATGGGTATGGAACGGCCTAAATGTGACCAAGCATAGCTTTATTTGTAGGCTTAGTGGTCATTACATATTGCTCACACCGAAAAGAATGCAGAAAATGAACTATGGACATGATGTGTTATGCATAGTATGTGTGGATGCTGAATGAGACCTCAAACATCTAATTGTCACGAATGTTCTTAAATGACTTACTGCAGTGACTAGGTATATATGGAATAGAAACATCTCATCCTGACATATGGCGAAGAGTGTTTAGAAAACTGAAATGAAGGTTCCGTAGAAGCTTTGCACATAGTGTTTTCGCTACTTTGTTATGTGCTATTTGGATTGCTAGGAACAAGACACTGTGGAATCATAAAGTCCAACGATCAGCTATGATATGCGGCCAGATTAAAGAAGAGTGTAAATACAGGGTATAGGGCATAAAACAGTAAAGAATAGGAACCATTACACAAGTTGTACAGCTGAGATAATACTGAACAGAGGTAGATAGGTAGAATGCTCTGATTAGTCCCCGACTAATTAGACATAGAAGTATTAGTGGTGTCCCTATGAGTTTTGTAATTTGTTTAGTTGGTGATTCATAAGATTTTCTTCTTTTTTTTCACCAAAAAAAATAATAATTAAGGGGGTAATTATCTTTGAGTTCTATCCCATCTTAACTCTCTTACGAAAAATAATTAAATCTTATTTTTTGAAATGATAACTTGGCATTTTTGTTAAATCCATAAGGACATTTTTTTAACCAACATGGGTTGTGGTCGGACTACTCCACCCTTAACTAGAGGTCTCGGGTTCGAGCCCTAGGTATGGAGAAAATCCTTTTGGGAGCGCCACCCCCAGAATGGACTCTGCAATGCGCTATTCAGATTAGTCAGGGCTCCAATGCGGACACCGAACACCCGGAGGAAAATCAAAATAATAATAATAATAATGACATTTTTAAATAAATTATTTTCTTCAAAAAATCTCCCATTACTTAAATGAGAACAAAAATATAAAATGTTTTCGAGAATCATCTATTCTACGATAGTCAAATCTTACATGACATTTCCAGTTTAATTTTTTATCAGTTGTAACTAGAATACACACATTATTTGGTTAGATTTACACTTAAAAGAATGAGTACTCCTTTTGAGAGCCGTGTATTATTTCATTCATGTAATATGAGCAATCTCAAAAGAGTTTAGATAAATATTAATTAACTATTCACAATGCTTACCCTACCTCTATGGGGGTGGAGAGGTCAATTCTGATAGGATATCGATTCATCGAAAACATTATTCGAGACAGATCTAAAAAACAAGAGTAAAAAGTTTTTAAGCACAATGAATCCATCTACTTTTTCTATCATCCGGTATGCGAAACTCATTTGTCTAACTATATCATATGTATCGCAAAGCGGCATAGGGTCTATTTACAGTTTTTTTTATTTTTAAATACTCCATATCAAAAATTCTCCAATCCCCTTATTCAATCCTAAAGGATCTTATCTGTCCACCAAAAAACTTTACATATACATATCATAACAAAAAAAGATTCACGCCGCCTAGGGTTTATTTAAGACAGAACGGCTCCCTATAAGAAAGTTCTTCATTTCAATATTCGAATCTGAAGAATCTATTGATCTACTAACAAGATTTTATCTCACAAACATGAGAACAACATTAAGAAAATTAAAGGAGCATACAAATACTCCATATCCCCTTATTAGGTCTTGAAGGATCTATCTGTCTACAAGAAAAATTTCATACATCACATAAAAACAACAAAAGATTCATGCCGCCTAGGGTTTATTTAAGAGAAAACGGCTCCCTATAAGAAAGTTCTTCATTTCAGGATTCGAACCTGAAGAATCTATCGATCTACTAACAAGATTTTATCACACAAACATGAAAACAACATTTACAAAATCAAAGGAGTATAGAAATACACATAAACAACCAATCAAAAAGGAAAAACAAATCAAGTGCACATACAAAAAACAAGTCTATAATTTATTTTAAAACAACAAAGATGAATCAATTAATTTATTAAAGTTTACCTATTATTAGAAGAATACTCATACAATTTTCCTGTACATGAATAAACAATAGTAGCAACTTGAGCATCACAAAAAATGGCTAACTCATTAGCTTTTTTCACTAATCCTTGTCTCCTTTTGGTGAAGGTAACATCTCTATATTGTGAGTTCTCAGTTTTCTTCATCTCAATTTTTCTTCTCACCATTTTACTTTCCTTTTCAATATGCGGGAGAAAAAAAAAAGAGTCATTTGTGATGAGTTTATGTGTTTATATAGATATGTTGAATGCTTGAAGGATGGAAAGAAATTTTAGAATTTAGGTAAGAAATTTAGGAACTTACTCGCACGTGTTTATGCCAGATCGAATTATCTTATCATGTTAAGTTAAGAAATCTTGTGTTAGCACACGTCGGTTAGACATGGTTTATAAAAAATAGGAAAAAGTCATAGTTTACATCCTAAACTATATTCGAAAAGTCTAAGACACACTGAACTTAACCATGATAAGATAATTCGATCTGGCATAAACACTGTGTGTGAGTAACTTCCTAAATTTCTTACCTAAATTCTAAAATTTCTTTCCATCCTTCAATCATTCAACATATCTATATAAACACATAAACTCATCACAAATGACTTATTATTTTTTTTTCACATATTGAAAAGGAAGGTAAAATGGTGAGAAGAAAAATTGAGATGAAGAAAATTGAGAACTCACAATATAGAGATGTTACCTTCACCAAAAGTAGACAAGGATCAGTGAAAAAAGCTAATGAGTTAGCCATTTTATGTGATGCTCAAGTTGCTACTATTGTTCATTCATGTACAGGAAAATTATAAGAGTATTCTTCTAATAATAGGTAAACTTTAGTAAATTAATTGATTCATCTTTATTGTTTTAAAATAAATTATAGACTTGTTTTCTGTACGTACACTTGATTTGTTTTTCCTTTTTGATGGGTTGTTTATGTGTATTATTTCTATACTCCTTTGATTTTGTAAATGTTTGTTCTCATGTTTGTATGATAAAATCTTGTTAGTAGATCGATAGATTTTTCAGGTTCGAATCCTGAAATGAAGAACTTTATTATGGGAAACCGTTTTCTCTTAAATAAACCCTAGGCGGCGTGAATCTTTTGTTGTTATGATGTGATGTGTGAAATTTTTCTGGTAGACAGATAGATATCCTTCAAGATCGATTAAGGGGATATGGAGTATTTGTATGCTCCCTTGATTTTCTTAATGTTGTTCTCATGTTTGTGTGATAAAATCTTGTTAGTAGATCGATAAATTCTTCAGATTCGAATATTGAAATGAAGAACTTTCTTATAGGGGGCCGTTTTCTCTTAAATAAACCCTAGGCGGCGTGAATCTTTTGTTGTTCTGATGTGTATGTGTAAATTTTTTGGATAGACAAACAGATCCTTCAGGATTGAATATGAGGATTGGAGAAATTTTGATATGGAGTATTTTTTCAGAAAAAACTTTAAGTAGACCCTACACCACTTTGCAATACGTATGATATAGTTGGACAAATGAGTTTCGCATACCAGATGATAGAAAAGTAGATGGATTCATTGTGCTTAAAAATTTTTTACTCTTGGTTTTTTGTTTTGTCTTGAATAATGATTTCGATGAGTCGAGATCCTATCAGAATTGACCTCTCTACCCCCATAGAGATAGGATAAGGACCGATACGCCTCTCCGTTTTTTAGATTTCACTTGTGAAATTACACTGAATTGGTGTTATTATCGTTTCTATAGGCATTTAATAATTTAAAAATATTTAGGTGGCGTTTTTTTCCAGAATTCGCGAATACTACATAAAATGAATTGTTGTTGTGTTGGGCCATGAGCAATAGGTTGGGCTTACAAAATAGAGTGATGAAAAACACAACAAAAAGCCCATATAGATCAGTCCAGATCAAACTTTATTAGGATTTTTATGATCATCGGCCATAGAAATAGAAGTAACGAACTAACCACAATAGTTGAATACTCAACTGCTTAAATTAACCGATACATACTATATGTAGAATTCATTTATAATGTGTCATTGATATATGCCAACTATAAATGTATACAGTAAACTAAATCGGCTTTTTGTGTAAAGATCCCAATTGAAATAAAGTATTAATCCTTACCAACTTCGCATACGCATACAAAAAAATTACATGTGTCAAATTACATGTGATTTCTTACTTGGTGGAATGATCACGGATACAAAAAAAGTATGAAACAAACATCAACTTTCAAGACTCGAAAATCTTAGTAGTTCATTAGGTTGACTACCTGAACTTCCAGTTCTCTGTTCTGAAATACTTGTCATGTTTTATTTTACATGCCCCTTAAGAAAAACATTAATTAGACTGATAATTTGACTAAATTACCCTTATTTATTACTCTGTTCAATTTAATATTTCTCGCTTTTGCACCATACTGTTATCTCTCTACATTTATGATCAAGGGCAAATGTAGAAACAAACAACTAATTATATCTTAATTTTGTAAAATAATAGATATTGTGTATCATCTATTTTTAGTAACAATGACAAGTATTTAGGAATGGAGGGAGTATAATATTCCCTTACCCCAACCCCCACCCCTCTCCCAAAAAAAAAATAATCAAAGACTTTGTTTCTTTCTTTAAATGATCATATTATAATTAAGTAGAGACGATGTCATTCTCTTTCCTTTTCTCACGCCTTTTTCTTGAATTTGATTGATGAGTTATTTGTTTTCCTTATAGACAAAAGGTTTTTAAAGTCTTTATGACTCTTATTTTAATTGTCATCTAAATTTTATTATATGATAATTTTTTTTTTATTTTTATTTGAGAACCCTAAAGTTCTATCCGATTTTTGAGCTCCTCAATTAAATTCACTGGAGCGACAAATATCACATAACTGTATATGTCATAGCCTTAGTCAATAAAATTAGTGAATAGAACTACTTGATATTTGTTGTTGGTAAGAGGTGGACAAGTATCAAGTGAAATTAGCTTTAGAGTTACCTGATATGTATCAGTTGTTAATGCGAGGTGAAACTAATCGAGTTACATGCAAGCTAACTTGGACACCACAATTATCAAAACAAGAAATTACAATAAAATATAAAACCTAATTTCTTAATTCACACAGAAACAAGAAAAAAGGTACCCCTAAATTAATTGGAACATCACAAGTTATCAAAACAAGAAAATTATAGTAAAGTATAAAACCCAATTTCTTAAATCACACAAAAACAAGAAAAGGAAGTGATAAACCTCAAGTTGTTCATTCACACATTTCAACAAGCAGATGGAGGGCAAAAAGATTCACCTAGTCGGTTGTGCTCTAATCGGTGACCATGGATTTGGAGATTGGAAGAGGAGAAGTTGGATGGAAATCGGAGCCCCGATAAACTGTTTGGTAAGTAGAGGCGATGCCATTTTCCTTCCTTTTCTTCAATTTGGTTGGTGAGTTTGTTGTTTAGGTATTAGACAACATTTTAAGTCTTTATTAAGATTGTGTTAATGGTTATTTAAATTTTATTATATGATAAATCTTTTTTATGCTAATAAAAATTAAAAAAAATCAATCACTTGCTTATTCGTCAATTTGATTTTGATTTTTCTTTTTTTATAATTATATTGTTCAGATCAGCTTTCATGTTTGGTGTTTATTTTTTAAAAAAATTAGATGTTTGGTCAATGGAAGAAGTATTTAAGGAAAGTAAAATAAGCATCTTTTCATAGCTAAAAAAAGTAATTTTCTTCTAAAAGCATTTTTCACTCATGATTTTTTTTTATAATGCTGCATTTAGCTCAGCTTTCATTCGCGACTAAATTTTTCTACTATATAGAAGAGTGAGTTGAGGACGATCAAAAAAACATAAATGTAATTTCATTCAATAATATCTTTATCAAATAATAAATCTGGATTTTTTATAACAACACATTTTGGCCAAAATGCTGAATATTTATAGCAACAACAACAACAACAACAAACCCAGTGTATTCCCACCTAGTGGGGTCTGGGGGGTAAGATGTACGCAGTCCATACCTCTACCTCTGAAGAAGTAGAAAGGCTGTTTCCGATAGACCCCCGGCTCAAGACAGTCGCCACACAAATATAAATATAAATATAAATATAAATATAAATATAAATATAAAGTAACGCATGGTAGTAGGAAACATCGGGAAGCACTCAGATACATAATAAAACATGGAACACCGAAATCGTAACAAGAAGAAGAATAGGAATAGGAATAAAAATAAGAGTAGGAAGAATAACAGGAATAATCCCCCACTCCCTACCCTTGCGCCCCCAAACTGGCCCTAGTCTTCTGCCCTAATCCTCGCCCTCCAGACCTTCCTATCTAGGGTCATGTCCTCGGTGAGCTGTAACTGCTCCATGTCCCGTCTAATCACCTCTCCCCAGTACTTCTTCGGCCTACCCCTACCCCGCCTAAAATGCTGAATATTTATAGACCTTTTTTAATTTACAATGAGTTCAAATTGAAATTCAAGAGGGGGTTAAGAGAGTTATGAATTAAAATTTTTTTTTTGAGTCGACTGATCAGCCTTGATAGTCGCCCACCTGTAGGTTAGTATACTATGCAAAACATAATAGAGTTGAAAATGTAAGTAAGCAAATAACTAAAAGACACAAAGATTTATCCTGGTTTGAATCACTGATGTGATGTCTACTCCAGTCCCCTTAGGTTACAGGGACTTTCTTTAGAGCTCTTAATGAGAGAAACAGGTTACAGAGTGTTTGAACAATTTTCGAATCTTATTTTGTTAGTCAAATCTTGTGACAAAGCCTCAACTGGTATAACTACGTTGACTCAATCTTTCTCTTTTTGGAACTATTGTAACTTGAAAATTACAAAGCTTTATGAAGACTTGAAGATTGAGACACACTAAGAATTTCCTATGAAGTTGCGTCAGGTCTTCGATCTTTAATCTTCTTATTTATAGCCTTCATGTGATCTGACTTCTTTGCTCTAAAAGAAAAACCCAAGGAATTTCTTCTCAATCAAGGATTTGAATTGATTCCTTGTTTGAGGATTCACATTATATGGTCCTTCCATATTAGATATGTCCCTTCGTATGATATGATCTTCCTTTCTTGAAAATGGACTCTCAGCTACATGTTCATATCGAATATGTCCATATAGAGGGTGTGATCTTCTATCCTTCCATGGTTCCTTGTGAGATCTACTTTTGACCTGTGATTGTCTTTAGTAGGATTGACTTTCCGATAGTTAGGGATCTAATGAGATCTTCTCATAATTGTTGTTCCAAATCCAGCTTCGACTTCCTTGTAGTTGGGGATCCAAGTTCAGCTCCGGTGAAGATCCTTCTTGCCTTGATTCCATCTTCGGTGTATTCTGCATTTTTCCTTTATTAATTTGTTATTATTAAAACATATTATGTCAATAGGCTAACACAAATTGTATAATCTTCCATTATGTTTTCAACATGTGGCTTATATATGTTGCTTATATAATTGTTAGCACTACTTTGCTAATGATGATGATTGTGACTGCATTCCTAACACCAATTGCAATTTCCAAACTTAATAAAGCTGTGCATCTGCATTCCTAACACCAATTGCAATTTCCAATACGCATAACTGTGATTTATGCTCAGGAGTTACAGTTATCTGATGGTGTTATAATGAGATCCATGGAGCATGATATTTCTATACTGTTACAGGAGAAACACAGATCTATGTCAAATAAATGTGACTATAAAGCTTATGAAGAACATATGTCACCATAATTTTAAGTAACATGTTACTTGCATATCCTTTTAAAAGTTCACTGCAAGTTAAAAAGATGGCATGATACATAAACATGCCCTTTAACTTGACCTCAAAGCACATGTATGATCTCCAATTTTGGATGTCCACAAGTAGGCACTTGAACTTGTATAAAGTTGAACAAGTAGACACACATGTTATATGTAGCATAATACACGTAAGATGCCATGGAGGACAATAATTGGCCTCGTAGGACTCCACATATGACATATGTGTCTACTTGTTCAACTTTATACAAGTTTAAGTGCCTACTTGTGCACAACCAAAGTTGGAGGTCATAGATGTGATCTGAGGCCAAGTTAAAGGACTTGTTTATGTATTATGCCTTCAAAGATTATGTAATCAAATTAAACCGAGAATAAGCTGTCTTGAAAGATTCTGTTGATGCATGCAATATACCCTAAACCAGCATGCATTGCCATGCAAATATCTAATCTAAATGCTCTCTCTATATGGTACATCTATTTATAACTTTGGCATACGAATCTCCATTAATCTAAAAAGACTCTTGACAAACACAGGACCTAAGGTATGTATGTGAATATGCCAACTTATGGTGATACTAAAAACAGTATACCTATTGATTCTAGCACTGTTCTCTCAGTTGAGTTCTTAACCAAGATATTCTAGTACAATACAACTAATACAGAATGCTAACACTATATTTTGAAAACCAACCTTCCATGTGGAGACTGGAGAACACTGCATCCAATTACAGCTCACCGGCCACATGTCGCGCGCTAAATGAAGAAGAGCTGTGCCAATTCTATTAGCTCTAATCCCCAAAAAGTTGTTTAAAGGCTAAGCAATTGATAAAGCAAATGCCATTACGTACGAAAGTATACCCAAAAGGTCTATTTCTCAGCCTATATATCTTCCATTAGCAACCACATACAGTTGAGTGTTGGACCATTGAATAAAGGACAATACAATATCTTCCATTTCCCATATAGTATCATACAACAAAGTTAGATAGTATTATATTTTCCTCATCACAATGAACATACACAGTATTGATAAATCTATAAAATCTTGTACTATTATTGTTCTATCTAATTTTCTCTTGTATTTCACTTTATTGGTTCATTTAATAGCACTTACAACAAATTCTGAACCAACTGGATATGGCTATATTGTTAGATCAGTAGGTGTTGACTCATCTGGAAGGACATTAACTGCTCATCTTCAGCTCATCAAAAGTTCATCTGTTTTTGGACCTGATATTCAAAATCTCAGCCTTAATGCTAGGTAATGATCTAGATAGAAGGTTAATAGGTAACCCAGCGTTGTTGAGTGTCCCGTATCAGTATTGTTAGTATTGCTTGCCTACTATCTTATTTTTTGTTTTGTTACCTGTCTTTTTCTTTGATTTAGTTACTGTATTGTTTGTTGTTGTTGTTCTCTTCTCCTTTATTAATGTCATGGCTTCTTTACTACAGCATTACTTTTCAATACTTGATTTTGATGTGCTTTACTGATGGGGAACGACCAATCTACCTTCACAAGGTAGGTGGGGTAAGGCTGCCTACACACCATCTTCCGCAGACAGACTCGTCTTTTTTGTGTCAAAACATCTTTTAAATTTGATTAGAGTGTTGTTTATAAACAAAATGATCAGCCTTTTCTTGTTTTACATGCCGATGGATTCTGCAACTTTGAGACAAAAGATCGTTAAGAGTCAGAATTACGGATGCAGATCATAAAAGATGGGAAGTTCCTCAAGAATTTATCCCCCGTGAAACACATTCACCCCCCCGAAGCTCCCTCCTAGGAAAGCGTTCTTCTACCTCACTTCCATCATCCGAAGACACTCATTACTTCCAAACAAACACCATTTCTGACCTTAGTGTCACTCTCCCCAACACCACCCCTTTTGTCACTCTCCCCAACACCACCCCTTTTGGCTTCACTATCATGCGCCGTTCCTCAGGTGATGTTCTTTTTGACACCTCACCTAAAAATGACTCTCCAGACACGCTCCTCATCTTCAAGGATCAGTACCTTCAACTGTCCTCTTCATTGCCAGCTAATCGGTCATCTATCTATGGTCTCGGGGACCATACCAAGAGAACATTTAAGCTCAAGCACGACCAGACATTAACTCTTTGGAATTCTGATATTCGTAGTAGCAATGTTGACGTCAACTTGTATGGTTCCCACCCTTTTTACATGGATGTAAGGTCTCATCATGGGTTGGGGACCAGTCATGGAGTCTTGCTGTTCAATAGCAACGGTATGGACATTGTATATACTGGTGACAGAATTACCTACAAGGTGGTTGGAGGGGTCATTGACTTGTACTTCTTTACTGGTCCTGTGCCAGAGTTGGTCATGGAGCAGTACACAGAGCTCATTGGTCGCCCAGCACCCATGCCATACTGGTCATTTGGTGCGTGATTATACAAGTGAATTACCTATTGTTTTGTAGTGTTTATTCTGTTTACGAACTTCATATGACCTTAACTTTTGAATTTTGTTCAATACTTAAAAATGTGTACAGTTTCTTGTTGTCTCAAGTACTCGTTAGTGCAGAGCCTGGTTATATAACGTTATGTGATCCTGCCTCTTTCGGAACTCATAATGGGATTAATAGAGCTTTTACTAGTTGTGAATATGAGGATTGTGTTTTCTTTCTACAATATATACATCTATGGTTTGAGACAGATAGATGGACATATTGTTTTCATGCCATCTATTGCGAATTGTTGGCCACAGGATTTCATCAATGCCGATGGGGTTATAAAGATATTACTGAAGTTCGGAATGTGGTTGCTGGCTATGCAAAAACTCAGATCCCTCTTGAGGTCATGTGGACAGATATTGATTATATGGATGGATAAAAGGATTTTACACTTGATCCTATTAACTTCCCACTTGACCAGATGAAGAAACTTGTCGATGCACTTCACCACAATGGCCAGAAATTTGTTCTCATATTGGATCCAGGTGAGTTCTGACATATTCAACTTCTTGCTTCATTAGCGTCAGGTAGGCTACCTACATCACACTCCTTTGGGGTGTAGCCTTTCCCGGAACTTGTGTGACGCGGGACGCTTTGTGCACCGAGCTGTCCCTTTTTTGTTGATATTTATACTTAAGTTGATGTAGAAGTTAAGAAATTGCAAAGGTATTGGGTTAAATGATTTAATCAAAGCACTACTCTTGTTTCGTTTGTGATCTCAATGACTTGTTCACAGGGATCAGCATAAATAGCTCATATGAGACATACAAGAGAGGGATGCAAACTTGACGTTTTCGTCAAACGTGATGGTGTCCCTTATTTTGGCGAAGTTTGGCCTGGAAAAGTCTACTATCCTGATTTCATAAATCCCCGAGGCAGAATTTTCTGGAGTAATGAAATCAAGATTTTCCAAGACCTTCTCCACGTTGATGGGCTCTGGCTTGATATGAACGAGTTATCTAACTTCATCTCTTCTCCTCCAACCCCATTTTCTACCCTTGACAACCCTCCTTATAAGATCAATAACAATGGAGTCCCAGCAACATCAGTACATTTTGGCTATGTTGCTCGGACTCTTCAAAAATAGTGTATTTTTGAAGGATCCGACACAGGTGCAGCAACATTTTTGGAGAGTCCGAGCAACTTAGCATTTTGGGAACGCCTTAGAGTACAATGTTCATAACCTCTACGCATTCCTGGAAGCTAAAACGACCAATGCTGCTTTCATCGATATTACTGGTAAAAGGCCATTTATACTTAGCAGATCTACCTTTGTGGGTGCTGGCAAGTACACAGCACATTGGACAGGAGATAATGCAGTCACATGGGATGATTTGGCTTATAGTATTCCTGGCATTTTGAGTTCTGGATTGTTTGGGATTCCCATGGTTGGAGCTGATATATGTGGCTTTGCGAGAAATACTACTGAAGAATTATGTCGCCGTTGGATTCAGGTACAAATTCTTTCGTCTTTAAAGAAATACTTTGCTGCATATACTGAAAGTTTATGATCTCAGTCCAGAAGTTCAAAATGGCCTATATGATCATTCTTCTTTTTCTTATTTAAATGTGAAACTTCTAGGAATAAACTTCAAATTTGGATAGGATATTAGATATACCAATGTCCTATCCCGTAAATCTTAGCTATGCGTTGGATCAAATTGAATTAGTCAAGATTAAGGAAAAAAAGGAGATTGAATCAGAGAAGGCAAGACTAGTTAGAAACTAAGGAACAAAAGGAGATTGAATCAGAGACGGCACAACTAGTTAGAAATACCCGGTCTATTACGTCTATTCAGAACTTGAGATATATTGAAAACTGATACTCATTATCTGGTCAGTTATTATTGCATATGAACTTGTGGTCACTGTCCAAAACCAAGAATCCTTACCTCGTTAAATATAAATACTAGATCCACCTCTGGCACCCCATGACCTTAGAATTATGAGTACCCAACTAGTCCAGGGGGGCTACTTTTTCTGCGAACAGTGTTGTCAGGTTAATGAACAGTCTGCAATGCAGAAGCTGAAGTTCATATGGTAATTAGAGATTTGTTTACGGATTTTTGAGTAAAATACTATTGTGAAGTGTATTAGAAAAGAAGGTTAATTTGTATGGCTTAAACACGTGGATATATATATATAACAGTGTTTTTTCTTCTCTTTTATTGTTCTATTGTCGTTCTATGTTCTATTCAGGGAAACATAGGTTGTGCTCTATGGAAACAGCATGTCAGTTTTTTGTTCAAATGAAAAATTCAAATTTGAAGTATGATACTTTTCTAATCAAGTTCTCGTCGAATGTAGCTAGGTGCATTTTATCCCTTTGCAAGGGACCACAGTAAGAAGTTCACTATCCATCAAGAGCTATACATCTGCGATTCAGTAGCTGCAACTGCCAAGAAAGTGCTTGGACTACGCTACCAGCTCTTACCGTACTTCTACACGTTAATGTTCGAGGCACATACCAAAGGCATCCCTATAGCACGGCCTCTTTTCTTCTTATTCCCTGAGGACACAAACACGTACACCATCGACTCTTAACTTTCTCATCGGTAAGGGGTTAATGGTATCACCAGTACTGACATCTGGTTCGGTTTCAGTTAATACATATTTTCCATCTGGTACCTGGTTCAACATGTTCAACTATTCTAACTACATAAACATGAAGTCTGGTAGCTACATCAGCCTAGATGCGCCTCCTGATCATATCAATGTGCACCTCCAAGAGGGAAACATTGTGGCAATGCAAGGAGAAGCATTGACAACAAGAGCAGCAAGGGAAACTCCATTTGAACTACTTGTTGCCATCAACAGCAGGTAAAATAGTTCAGGAGAAGTTTTTTTGGACGATGGCGAAGACGTTGAAATGGGAGGAGAGGGAGGAAAATGGAGCCTTGTGAAATTTCACACTAATGTTGTGAATAACAAGTTATAACTTAGATCCAAGATTCTGAATAAAGAATTTGCTTTGGAAAATACACAAAATCACTTTTCTTGGACTGAAAAAGGAGGTGAGAAAAATAAGTGCATATAATTTGACCACTAAAATTGGAACAAAAATTGATAGAAGTGCATCTGGTGTTCTGGAGATGACAGGTTTATCAGTTCTTATTGGAAAAGAATTTACTATTGAGCTAACAATTGCCAAATAATTATGAACAGAACAGTGATGATCTTATCTATGTTGGTCGGACTCTTCAAAATTGTCAACGAGTGCGTGTCAAATTCTCCAAAAGTAGTGCATTTTTGGAGAACCCAGCACGGGTGCAGCATCGAAACTGACCAATCCACGCAACATAGGATCTAATTATCTTCATAGTATTGTAGAATATGAAAAATAAAACATATTTTTATCTGTTGTTATTTCTTGATGAACTGATAAAGCTATGAAGAGTCAGCTTAGCTATATATGTTCATGTAATTCAAACTGTAATATTTTCATCAATGTGTAGTTTGGTGGGATGTATTAGTTATGGGATAATTTAGTCTTGTATTTGTTAGGACTTCAGTCTATGCATGTATTAGTTAAACGGTATATAACTAATACGTAGTAAACTGTGATATTAGCAATACAAGGGCTATTAATACATGAATAAGCATGCGTTAATATTGCTTATTGTGTACGCTCTATCAAACGACCTTGACATGTTACAGTTACTCGAGAAAATTGAATAAAAGGTGTCACTTAAGTCTTCATTGAAGTATTGGTGATTATTTTGATCGAGGAAGGTCAAAGGCACTTAAATATTTCATTAAGTTAATTGGAAATTCAATTATGATTTTTAAAACTTCTAATCTTTTTAAAAGTACAAAAAATTCACAACTACTTAATTTTTTAATAAAAAAACCTTCCTTTCATTTTTTTTTTCAAAATCAATCAACTTCTCACTCTCCTCAAACGTCTCTCCTCTCTCTGTCAAAACCAACCCCAACAAAGCTGCCCTCCATTGAAAATAGATCGACGAACTTCGACCTCCACTACCTCAAGTTCGGCCACTACATCGTTCCTTCTTTCTTGTAGCCGTCAATTTCTCTCTCTACGCAGGTGAAGACTTCTCTTTTTGTTGGTTTTCAAAAAATTAGTGCTTTGTAGTTAAGGAAGAAAAAAAGAACTTTAGTTGTATTCTCTTCATGTATGAGTTAACAATTTTGAGATTTGATGCTCAAAAAAGAATGAACCCGAGAAAATCTCAATTTGTGGTATTCGCGCTCTTAATATGGTGGTTGACGTAAATGTGATATCTTTTCTGAGTGAAATGTAATTTTCTTTTGTTGTTCTTGTTATTCTTGAACATTGTTGTAAAAATAGTGAACTTTAATTTGACTTTTCTTGGAGATATCTGTTGTGACTATTTTATCTTGTTGTTTGTGTTATTGTATTGAATCACTTTACTTGATATTTGTTGGTGTTCTTGGTGTTCTTAGTTTTGTTGGTAATGGCGTTGTTGTTCTTGTTCTTGAATATTGTTGTAAAAATAGTAAAACTTTAACTTTTTCGGAGATATCTATTGTGACAATTTTATCTCGTCATTTGTGTTTTTGTATTGATCACTTCACTTGGTATTTGTTGGTGTTATAGGTGAATATTTTGTTTGTTTTGTTGGTGTTGTTGGTGTTTTAGGTATATTCTTGATGTTCTTAGTTTTGTTGGTGTTGTTGTTGGTGTTTTTGGTTTTGTTGGTGTTGGTATTGTCAGTGTTGTTGTTAATGTATTAGTAAAAACATTGGTATTGTTCAAGAGGTGATATAGCTTGGTGTTGTTGGTTGTGGTGCGATATAGCTTGTTGGTGGTGGTGGTATTTTTGTTGGTATATATTTGCATATAAAAATATTGTCCAACAGATGTGCAATATGTTGCAAAGAATAAGAATTTATTAGAACACATTAAGCATCAATTGAAAATAACTATATCATTTGTTGGTTTATTGTTATTCTTCTTCTAACAGATGAATCATCTGTTGAAAATATTATTGCATTGTGTTTATTTATTAAATTTGTCGTTACCTTTTTTTAATGGTGCACAAATCAATTGTAATTTTTTTATTTCTCTCTTATTTATAGATAAAATGACTCAAAAAAAAAGTGGATCAACTTCTGATAAATCAAGTAATATAGCTAAATTACAAACACCATTAGAAGAACTTGCAGAACAAGTTCTTTCACAAACAAATGAAATGTTACCGCAGAAAAAGAATGAAAATGTGGCAAGAGATAATGAAGAAGATATTGAAAGAGCATCAGTTGAAAGATCTACCGATCTGGAGGAGGAAGATGAAAATAAAAATGAGGAAGAAGATCAAGATGGTAAGGATGAAGATGATGAAGAAAGTGATAAAAGGAGGTAAGGAGGAAGAAGATGAAAAGAAAACTGAGAAAGGAGATGATGTTGAAAGTGGGGAAAATGCTGAAGCGAAAAATGAAAGAGAGGATGAAGAGGAAGGAGCTGATGATAATGTTGATGATGATATTGAGGCATTGTTGATCAATTGTGAACGTAGATCAAAAGTCCAATATAATCTTATCAAAACTTTTAGTATTGAAAAGTTTCAATTGAAGAAGTCTATAGATAACCCTACAGATTTGATAATTTTGTTGTTAAATCAATCATGAATAAATATTTTGATGGTTTTAGAAAGACATTCAGAGATGAAAAATTGAAGAATTACTTTAAGTCCGGTTGTTTTCGATACTTTCTTGATTTACCGGAGGATAATAATATATGCTTTTAAATGACCATGGTGTATAGTCTTTTCAAGTGCAGGATAGTAAAAAAAAAGTGATGATGATGAAACTTTGAAGGATGAGAGTAAGAAGATGGATCAGATTTGAATATACTACTGCATATGTCGGTTTGTTTTTGGCATCAAAAAAATTTGCCATATTGACTGGATTGAGATGTCATCTATTGCAATTTATAGATTGATTTTGATATATCTATGTTAGATCCTAAAGTGTGAATTGAGAAAGTAAGTGTGAATTTGAAAAGTAATGTAGGATCATATGTTAAGTGATTAGGTGGCACAACTTAGGCCACGTGTCCATGTGGCAGCCATGGAATGAGATGAAATAAGTGGGCAAGATTGATCCTTCATTAAAGTGATCAATGGACAGATGATGGGTGACAGCTAGATCAGGTCCAAGCAGTTATATCAACACAAGTGGAGCTGAGCCTATCCAGATTTGGACTGGTAGTTATTTTTTTGCTCTCTTTATTTTCCCCTTTTCCTTTTTCCTCGACTAATTCCTTCTCACCATTAACGCACTATCACAGGTTACAGAGCTAAGAAGCTTATCAATGGAGTTTGGTTCGCAGTATCATGTAGTAGTGGATACTATTGTAACAATTGTACTGAACTATTATCAATAAAATCCCAATTCTGTTTGATTGAATCTTCGATTTCTCTCTCGCGATTCGATTACGATATAAGGGACATAACAATTGGCATCAGAGCCACTCTTGGCACCTAAGGGTACAACAAAAATGCAATAATGACGGCTACAGGAACTAGGGTCAAACCCATGGAGGAAAATGTCAAAAAAATTAGAGTCTCAATTACAAGGATTCATGGCGGAATCAACTAAAAAGTCAGCGGTTACAGATGCGAAACTGGATGATCTAGCCAAGAAATTTGATGTTTTGCTGGAGAAGATGCTTCCAACCTAACCTGGAGTGTTAGAGAGTACATCAGTAGTGCACCCATCAGCTGTAGATGCGCCTAGTTGCATACAACATAGTGATCATGTGTCCCCAAATATGATGATGGAGAGACCCCTACATCATCATTACAGTTCCAAGATTGAGTTTCCTTATTTTGATGTCACCCCTGGAGCTGATCCCTATTCATGGATATGTAGGTGTGACAGGTATTATGATTATAATCATATCACAAATCCAATGCAAAAATTAGATAAAGCAGTCCTACATTTGACAGGGAGGGCGGAGTCGTGGTACTTCTCATATCAGTTGAGTAGAGGTGGAGTCACTTGGCAAGAGTTCTCTGAGGAATTGTGCAAGAAGTTACAAGATGCCGAGAATAGGAGGTTCCATTTTATTGGGGAATTCAAGAAATTTTCACAAACTGGAACTGTCAATGAGTATTTGGAACGCTTTGACGACTTGAAGGCTAGGGTTTTGATTCGAAACCCTACTATCCCTGAGGAATTTTTTTTTAGAGTTTTGTATGGAAGGAATCAAGAAAGAAATAAGGCACACTGTCAAGATGCTGAACCCATATACCTTGAGTCAAGTAGTAGAAATAGCTAGACATCAAGAGAAGGTAATGGAGTCCTTGATCAAGAAGAATAGGAATGGTTGGGGAAGGGAAACATGGACAACCAATTCTGATACAAGACTAAGTGTGTATCAAGAGATTCCAACCAACACAAGAACAACAAAGTGCTAGTGAATCGAAAATGGCCACACACGGCTTTACTAGGCGTGCAACACTTGTTTGAACTAGGAAAATGAGTTTATCAACAAGAACAACAAAGACAATAATGCTAGTGAATCGAAAGAGCCCCACACGGCTTCACTAGACTTTTAGATTCAACAACATAATGTTAAGAAGACTACAAAAAAAAAAGATAGAAACTTGACATACAATATTCAATGATCTAAGAACCGTAACAATGAGAAAGGACCCTAAGACTAATAAATATCATCACCAAGTTCTTACTTGGAGCAAGATAAACTCAAAGAACCCTAAGATCCTAGTTTCTAGGCAAGATACAACACTAGTATCACTCTACTAGTGAGTTTCGATTTTGGCCTCTCCAAATGAGAAAGAGAAGTCACAAAATATTACAAGTGTTTGTTGACTTCAATAATATGAATGAACTAAAGAGGACTATCCCTAACACATGGCTTATATAGTCAATTATAAAGGAGGGACAAAATACCAAGACACCCTTTGCATTAAGTAGGCGGGTTTAGGGTGCTTTGGTGGGACTCTTCACACTTTAATAAGTATAGGCCCTTAGATGGGCTCACAAGGGCCTCACACACGGCCAAGGATGTGAACAAGGCTTGGAGTCGTTGCAACTCACATGTTTGTCTTCGTGTGAAAGGTTTTGAGCTAGGAATTCCTGTATCATCCTCTCCATCTTGAAGGAAATTTGTCCTCAAATTCAGATCATTGCCATCCTCCATAATTTCCACCCGAGAGAGGTCACACATGCTGAAAGTGTTGTGCACTTGATATTCCAGGGGTAGATCAATCTTATAGGCATTGTCGTTGATCCTTTCTAATACTTGGAATGGTCCATCAGCCCGCAGCATCAACTTAGCATTCTTTTGAGATGGGAATCGATCCTTCCTTAGGTGCACCCATACCCAATCTCCCGATTCAAGAATGATATTTCTTCTTCCTTTGTTGGCTCACCTTGGAACTTTTAAGATTTTCTTCTCGAGCTGCAACCTCACCTTCTGATGTAGCTTCTTCATAGCCTCGGCCCATTTGCTTTCATCTAAGTTTATCAAAATATCACTTGGCAAAGTGGTTAAATCCAAAGGGGTGAGAGGGTTGATGTCGTCTACACACTCAAAGGGTGTCATCCCCATGCTTGAGTGTATAACACGATTATAAGCAAACTCAATCAACGGTAAGCGGTTCTCCCAAAAGTCATTTTTTCCTTAACCATGGACCGTAGCATAGACCCTAAGGTCCTATTTACTACTTCCGTTTGGCTATCAATTTTTGGGTGGCATGAAGTCAAAAACAACAACTTGTACCGAGCCTACCCCACATGTACTTCCAAAAGTGGCTTAGGAATTTAGAATCCCTATCACTTACTATGGTCCTCAAAACACCATGAAGTTTCACAATACTATCAACAAACAAAGAGGCTACACTAGGTACAACGTCACATTTAGAACAAGGAATAAAGTGAGCCATCTTGGAAAATCGATCCACCATGACAAAAATACTATCCCGCCCCCTTCTAGTCCTCGAAAATCCCAACACGAAGTTCATTGATATGTCAATCCAAGGACGCAAAGTGTTGGACAATGGGGTGTACAACACATACTGTTAGAGCCGTGACTTGGCTCCTTTGCACTCAACACATTAGCCGCAAATCCGGGCCACATCCTTGTGCATTCTAGACCAATAAAATTATTCTTCCAAAATGCCGAGGGTCTTATCGACCCCAAAATGGACCATTAGACCGCCATTGTGTTCTTACCTCACAAACAATTCTCTCCATGAACTTGAGGGAACAGACAATCGTCTACCCTTAATCAAGTATCCATAAAATTTGGTGTAAGGATGGGAACCCCATCTGTAACCCACCTATCCCTATCCAACTCTTCACTTTCCCTATAGATAGGAGCGAAGTGAGGGTCCTCGGGATATAAAAACTTGAGGATTTTAAACCCCATCAACTTAGACGACAAGGTAGACACAAGCACATGTTTTCGGGATAAAGCATCAGCAACCACATTGTCTTTACCCTTCTTGTAATGAATAACATAAGGGAAAGTTTCAACAAATTCAATTTATTTGGCATGCCATCGGTTAAGCTTGTCTATTCCCATAGATGCTTCAAGGATTCAAGATTCATTTGGATTACGAATTCCTTAAGCCACAAATAATGTTACCAAGTAGCCAAGGCTCTAATAAAGGCATACAACTCTAAATTGTATGTAGAGTAGTTTAGAGTTTCTCCTTTTAGCTTTTTGCTAAAGTAGGCAATATGCTTCAATTCTTACATTAAAACCACGCCTATGCCGACTTTGCTAGCATCACATTCGACCTTAAAAGTTTTGTCAAAATTCAACAATTATAGTAAAGGGGCTGATATAAGCATATATTTCAATTCCTCGAAGGCCTTATCTTGTTTATCTCCCCACTTGAAAGGCCAATCCTTTTTAATCACTTCGGTCAAGGAGGCGGAAATAGTGCTAAATCCTTTGATAAAATGTCTATAAAAACTAACCGACCTATGAAAGCTTCTCACTTCACCTACAATTTTGGAAGTTGGCCAATTTTTAATGGCATCAATCATAGATTCATCCACTTCGATTCCTCTTAAGCTCACCACAAACCAAAGAAAACTACCTCATGGACACTAAAAGTACACTTTCTAGATTAGCATATAACATCTCCTTTCGGAGGACATCAAACACACATTGCAAATGTTTTACATGCTCATCTAAAGACATACTATACACCAACACTTCATCAAAGTAAACAACAACAAACTTTTCGATAAATGGCTTCATCACATGATTCATAAGTCTCATGAAAGTACTTAAAGCGTTTGTTAGGGCGAATGGCATAACTATCCATTCATAAAGACTGAATTTGGTCTTAAAGGTTGTTTTCCATTCATCACCCGGTTGCATACGGATTTGGTGATAGCCACTCCTTAAATCAATTTTAGAAAACAAACACGAACCACTCAATTCATCAAGCATATCATCTAGCCTAGGGATAGGGTGATGATATTTACTATTATCTTGTTGATGGATTGGCAATCAACACACATAAGCCAAGTCCCATCTTTCTTGGAAACTAGTAGCACCGGGACTGCACAAGGGCTTATACTCTCCTTGATTTACCCTTTGTTAAGAAGTTTCTCAACTTAGAGTTGCAATTTCTTACTATCCGTTGGGTTGCTTCTATAAGCCGGTTTTTTGGGCAATTATGAGCCCAACACAAAATCAATTTGGTGCTCAATGCCTCGAAGTGGAGGCAATCCTTTTGGTAATTCCTTTAGGAAGACATCCTCGTAATTCTACAAAACATGAGAAATAAGAGGAGAAATGGAAATGTTAGCGGGGTTAGTATTAAAATAATAAGCCAAGAAGAGCATCGGAGTGTCCTCATCATGATCCACAAATAGTTCCTTCCTCCTAGCCATCATCACCATGCTCTTGTCCCCTTTAGAATTTAGGGACCCCTCGGCTTCCCCTACTCCCTCACTCTTGGGTTCCCCTCATTTCCCCTCACTCTTGACCTTTTTTCCCTTTTTCCCTCAATTCTCGCATCTTTTGGTGTAATTTATTCACTTGGGAAGGCAATAATAGGTGAAGAGCAAACTTTCGGCCATCCTTCTCAAGTGTATACCGATTGGACCTTCCATCATGTTTGTCGACCTATCGTATTGCCAAGGCCTTCCTAACAACAAGTGACAAGCTTGCATTGGTATCACGTCATAAAGCATCTCGTCATGGTAGTTGGCGACCTTAAAATATATGGCTACCTTAAAATGTATCACATATTGACTTGTGACCTTCAACTCGCCGCATTCATTCACCATTACAACTTGTAAGGACTAGTGTGAGGTGTAGTCGGCAATTTCAAGAAATTCACCATTGCAACACTAACCACATTCGCACAACTTCCACTATCTATCACCGTAGTGCAAATACTTTCCTTCACAAGACATTTAGTATGGAATAGATTCTCCCATTGGCTAGGATCATCTATAGCCTTACTAATCATAGCATGCCTTACTACAATGTTTGGAACCACGCACTCCCTTTCTTGTAGATAAGCATCCTCACAATCATCATCACCATGTGGCTCCCTCTCGACCGTCTCTATATCTTGAGGATTAGCCTCACTCTCATCACCCTTAATGCCTATTTCTTTCCCAAGTAAATGCAATCTACCATCCCTTAAGATTACATTGTGTCGGTTAGGACATTCATTGTCTTTATGCCCCCAACCTTGGCACTTGAAGCATTGGAACCCTTGAGAATTAGGATACTTGTGAGTTTCTTACCTCAGACAAATTTTGTGGACGATTTTGGCCTCAATAATCCTTGTAGTGGCGGGTTGGTCCTTATTTTTGGGCCAACTCGAAGGGGATTGAACCATATCCTTGCTCCTCAACCAACCCAAGGTTGATGGTCCCTTTGCTTTGAACAACGACCTCTCTTTGAGTTCCCTTTCAATCTCAAGAGCTAATTGGAAAATACCTTCAATGATATCAAACTTGTGAAGTGTCAAATGAGTGGAGATCTCTTTGTTCAAACCATACTTGAACTGAATGATGTCATGGCCAATTTGTTCTCCCCGATGATCAAGCTTCAACATGAGTTGTTGAAACTCATCATAGCATGCCATAACACTTCGATTACCTTATCGTAAATTGTATAATATAGTAAACGACTCATGAAGATAGCTTTCAGGAAGATACCGTTGCCTCATTAGGTACCTAAACCGAAACCATAGTGGTGGTTTCCCTTCTATCAACTCATTGTTGAACCGCTTAACGTATTCCCACCAACTGTTAGCCTAGCCTTCAAAATAAGCTATGGTATAACAACTCTTCTTATCTTCAGACATATCATTCACTTGAAACACTTTATCACACGCCAACTCCCAAGCAAGTTACACCTCGGGGTCACTTTCACCCTTAAAGATAGGTAGTCTTAATTTGATGGTATTGATGCCTATGTCTGTCTCTTGGTGTTGGCTTCCCCTTTATCCATACCTTTGGTATCTTCTTGGATCCATATGTCCCCCTCTCATGTCTTCCTCCCTCATGTAAGCATCGTTAAAAGCTCCATACCCTTCATAATACTCTCTACCATATTTCTCAAAATGTAAAAGACGGTTTTGGACGTTTGGAACTTGATTTAGAGGTGTTGGATTTTGTGAAGGTGGTGGTCTTTGGTTTAGTGGATCTTGGGAGGGAGAGTTTGGATTTAGTGGAGGTATTAGACACCCAAGTCCTTCTTTCGGAACTTAAGGAGTTTGGGAATAGGTTGGTCTATTGGAGTCTTGGTTTAGGGGGTTATGAGTGATTTGAATTGCGGCATTTAGTAGAGCTAGTGAAGGATTTAAAAATTGTGGCCATGTTGTTGGAGTAACGGTGGCGGAGGAATTTCTATCATGTCCACTTGACGAAACATGTTGAGGAGTAGGAGGGTGAGAGTTCCTTTGACTCTCCACTTATTCTAAACTCCCACTAATAGTCGTAACTTCTCCCCTTATGGCTCCCACTTCTATACTCAACCTTTCAAGAGTTCGGGTCATAGCCTCAAGAGTGACCCTCATATTCTCCATTTCATTAGAATCCATGGTTTGAGACGTGGTTCCCTCCATTGTCAAGGTATCACCTACACAATCAACAAATAATTTAGTTTAAAACCCCTCTCCTCACTCACACTCTCTTGGTTCACTCACACTCAAGCTCCACAAGTGTTATAGATTAGCTAGTAACCCGTGAATCCTTAAGGTATGAATATGCTCTTGTCCAAAATGGATTCTTGTTTAAAACTCAAGAATTCTCATAGGACTAGAGCCAAAAGTTACAACATATTCAAATGACAAAAGCACACAAACAAAGTTGACACGAACACAAGGCTTCAAAGGACTAATTGATAACCTAGTAGGAATGTACTAACTTATTTATTAGTTCTCAAATCAATTTAAAGGTAACTAAGATTAAATAATTAGAAACTAGAAAATCCAAATTTAAGCTTAATTAACATCGTGAACAATGTTTAGGGTGATATGGCAGTGTGGTATTGGTCATGGATCCACACGTCTGATCATCAACTTTAAGTCTTAGCCTTTTTATATCATTTTGAAATGGATGACTTGTTATTGGAGAGAACCATATAGTCTTGTAAATTTTTCAATTTTTCAAGCTCAAAGGTGATGTTTGACTTTACTAGTTCCACAAGGCAAGGTTCCTTGTTTTAAGGAAAAGTGGTTGTCAAGTCTATTAAGGTGATGTTGGCAAGTCTTCTCACAAACAACTTTTCGATTTTGTATTACAACCTTTTTGGATCTATTTCTCTTTTAAGACACAGGATGAAGATAATCTTTTAAGATCAACACAACATCAACACCTTGAAGAACTAAACAACAATACACCACAATGGGCACCCCAACATCCAACACAAGTCATCACATGACCAACCTTAAGTTTTCACAATAACACATCACTTTTTATTAAGCTCAACTTTAGATTTAGACACTTTTGTGTTGATGAAAAAGAAACCAACACAAGAAACAAACTAAACAAGTAAAAATTTTGTAGATCTACAACCAACTTTCGACCAAAGTGTTTAAGAACGCACTTTTGGTAAGAGCTCCCCATGATTGGTTTGTAAGAACAAAACCAAGCCTTGAGATTTAATACCAAATGATACAAGACTAAGTGTGTATCAAGAGATTCCAACCAACATAATAACAACAAGAAGAACAACAAAGTGCAAGTGAATCAAAAATGGCCACACACGGCTTCACTAAGCTTGCGACACTTGGTTGAACTAGGAAAATGAGTTTATCAACAAGAACAACAAAGACAATAATGCTAGTGAATCGAAAGAGCCCCACACGGCTTCTCTAGACTTTTAGATTCAACAACACAATGTTATCAAAATTACAAAAAAAAAAGAGATAGAAACTTGACATACAATATTCAATGATCTAAGAATCGATAAAAGACCCTAAGACTAATGAATATGATCACCAAGTTCTTACTTGGACCAAGAGGAACTCAAAGAACCCTAAGATCCTATTTTCTAGCCAAGATACAACACTAGTATGACTCTACTAGTGATTTTCAGTTTTGGCCTCTCCAAATGAGAAAGAGAAGTCACAAAATATTACAAGTATTTGTTGTCTTCAATAATATTAGTGAACTAAAGAGGACTAGCCCTAACACACGGCTTATATAGTCAATTACAAAGAAGGGACAAAAGAACAAGACACCCTTGGCATTAAGTGGGCAGGTTTAGGGTGCTTTTGTGGGCCTCTTCACACTTTAATTAGTATATGCCCTTAGATGGGCTCACAAGGGCCTTACACATGGCCAGGATATGAACAAGGCTTGGATTCATTGTAACTCAAGTGCTTGGCTTTGTGTGAAAGGTCTCGAGCTAGGAATTCCCTATCAAATTCCCCTAAATTCCCAATTCCAACCTTGTTCAAACTAATAATGGGGTAGGAGCTAATGGGACTACTCAAAACAACAAACTATTTGAGCTTCGAAAAGCACAAAGCTTATGCTATAGATATGGAGAGAAATATTTTATTGGCCATCAATGTTAGCCCAAGCAACTTAATATCATGACTGTTGCTACTAACTTACCTGAAGAAGAAGAAGAAGAAGAGATTAAAGATGTGACATTAGAGGAAAATAAACTGCAAGAAGGGGAAATTATGGATGAAGCCATAAGTTTGAATGCCTTGTCTGGTGTAGAGATGCCTAATACCATCAGATTAAGAGGGAAAGCTAAGAAGAACAGTCTAACCATTTTGGTTGACTCAGGTAGTACACATAGTTTTTTGGATTTGGAAACTGTAAAGAAGATCGATTGTCCTATTACTCGAGTTATTCCTATGAGAGTCATAGTAGGTGATGGAAATCAAATCTTGAGTTGGCAAACCTTCCACAAGTTTAAGTGAAAAATTCATGAAGTGGAGTTTGAAGAGTCCATAAGACTCCTGGGGTTGGGTGGTAATTAATATGGTATTTGGAAGTGATTGGATGAAGGTGTACAATTCAGTTCTGTTGGATTTATGGACTACAAAATTTAGGTTACTCATTTGGCTAAGAGGGAATTGAGAGGATCGACTATCAAGGAGAGTTGAAGAGTATGTTAAAGGGGTCAAACAGTTACTGAAGAAAGGACAAACTGTTTGGGCCCACTTTCTTACCTTATCAACTACAAAGGTTGGAGAAGAAAATACAATACCTACAGAGGTCATCCTTGTGTTGCAAGAATTTCCTGATATGTTTGTTGAGCCCAGGATGCTGCCACATACTAGAAGTCATGATCACCACATTCCTCTGAAACCAAATATAATTTCTGTTAGTATCAAACCTTACAGATACAACTTCTTTCATAAAAATGAAATTGAAAAACAAGTTAGTGAAATGCTTAGTAATGGTATTTTTTAGCCCACTCATTCCCCTTTATCTTCCCTGGTGTTGCTTGTGAAGAAAAAAATTAAGATGTGAGTTGGATATTTTGCATAGAGTATAGAGAATTGAACAACATGACCATCAAAGATATGTTTCCTATTCCTTTAGTGGATGATTTAATGGATGAACTTAATGAGTCTTGCATTTACACCAAAATTGACTTAAGGGCTGGTTATAATCAAATTAGGATGTATATTGAGGACATTCCTAAAACTGAATTTAGAACACATCAAGGGCACTACAAATTCAAGGTCATTCCCTTTGGCTTGACTAATGCTCCTGCCACTTTTCAGTCCCTTATGAATCAAGTGTTCAACCCCTACTTAAGGAAATTTGTGCTTGTGTTCTTTGACTATATACTAATCTATAGTGCATCACTTCAAGACAACGACCTTCACCTCAATAAGGTACTTGCAATCCTGAGGAAAGAGCAACTATTTTCTAATCTATCCAAGTGTTCTTTTCTCAAGCTAAGATTGAGTATTTGGGTCACATTATCACACAGGAAGGGGTGGTTACTGACCCTGATAAGGTAAAAGTTATGGTAAATTGGCCCCTTCCCAAAACAATCAAGGCATTGAGGGGTTTCTTAGGCCTAATAGGTTACTACATGAGGTTTATTAGATCTTATGTAACAATTAATAGAACACTCACCAATTTGCTGGAAAAAAATGCCTTTCATTAAGATACATCAGCTGACATTACTTTTCAACTTCTGAAGTAAGCTATGATATTTGCTCCTGTTTTAGCTTTAGTCAAATTTTCCAAGGTCTTTGTGGTAGAGACTGATGCATGTTCTATAGGTATAGGAGTTGTTCTTATGCAAGGTAATAGGCCTATAGTTTTTTTTAGCAAGGCCCTGGCTCCTAAACACTTAGGACTATCTACTTATGAGAAAGAATTCCTGGATGTTTTATCCTCTATTGATAGATAGGGAAATTACCCTCAAGGGGATCACTTTATCATAAAAATTGACCACCATAGCCTAAAATATTTGCTAGAGCAAAGGGTGCATACTATACTACAACCAAAAGGATTGACTAAGCTCTTTGGATTAGACTATGAGGTGTAGTATAAAAAGGGCACTAAGAATAGAGTTGCAGCTGCCCTATCTAGAAGAGGAGAGGAAGCTGTTGAATGTCATGCTATTTCTTCCATTGAACCTACATAGATGCAAGAAGTAAGTTTCAGTTACGACCTTAATCCTATTGCAACTCAATTATTGATAGAACTTATTACTTTATCTAGATTCAAGCCTCATTATTCATTATCTCAAGGATTTATCTGGTATGACCAAATAATCCATGTAGGTAAGGGCACTAATTTGAGGCTCGACATTTTCCAGGCCTTATATCTCTCCCCCTAGGAGGACATTCTGGTCAACAAGGGACCTATTGAAGGGTCAAGGGGTTTTTCTATCGGCCTAATATGAAGGCTGATATTATTCAGTGCATCTCGAAATGCAACCTATTAGAAAACCAAAATAGAAAATATCCTCACCCCTGGTCTTCTTCAACCCTTACCCATCCCTGAGCTTCCTTGGCATGACATAGCCATGGACTTTATAGAGGGTCTTCCAGTTTCAGGTCATAAAAATGTTGTCTTGGTTGTAGTTGATCAACTAACCAAGTATGCACATTTTCTTTCCCTTAAACATCCCTACAATACTCAAGATGTGACTGATTTGTTCCTGAGAGAGGTTTATGTTGCGCCCAAACGCACACGCAAGTTTATGTGGCTCACCAAGTAATATAGTGGCCTTTTCACAAGCCAAGTATCGATCCCATGGGGACTAGTGTTATGGAACTATCAAATTCTAGTTCCCTATTAAGATTAACTTAGTGCAAGCATAACCAAAAGAGTTTTGAAATTGATAAACTAAAAGTAAAGTAAATAGTGCGTCAAGCAAAGGCTTGAGACAATTAATGGAGGAAAGCCCAGGGTTAAGGAACTTCAAACAATCATACTATGATATTGAAATTCATTCTTTAGATTGCTTATCTTGGTTATTGATTTGTAGGGTTTATCGCATGATCATGGTCTCCCGATCTCTAATCATCTACCTAACTTGGAATTACAACTACATCATTGAGCGGGATATAATAATATAATTAAGTGCTTAAAGCTACCATCCTGCATGTGAACTAAGCAAGGCTTCTAGTTACATCCCTGTCCTAGATGCTAATTCAAATTCCTTATTTTATAAAAGAATAAGAACATTACTCTATTCATCCCCAGGTTCTATCTTCCAATTTCCCCTCCCGAGATCATAAGGTCAACAATAGATATATTCTAATGGTAGAGAATTCTCAAAATAGTTAAAATAAGGATGAAAAAAATAACCAAATATGACAATCAATTCAAGGAAACTCAATTCATAATGATAGCTAACATGTTCTTGTCCATAACCTCGGAAAGGGGGCGTTTAGCCACTAATCGACATAATCGTAATCCAAAATTTAAATACATGATTAAATATATTAAAAATCCTAAGTTAAATAATTTAAACCCTCAAAAAATGTGTGAAAAGGCCTCCTCAATCTCCTAAAGACGTCCAAAAGTCATTAGAATAAGTGCAACAAGTCCTATTTATAAGAGACCAATTTGGCCGTGTATGGGAAACGGTCCGCGTCCCGTTGGTAGCTGCCTATGGGATAAGCCACGCGATGCCTTGAATATATCATGGAGAGAGAAGCAAAGGGTGTTGTATATATCATGTAGGGAGTGGTGCTTCGTGGCCCAAATGCGTAGGCTCACTGGAAATTGCCTCTTGACGCCTATATTCTTCTAAGTATTTCTCCTTCCATCCCTTGCCTTTTGGTGTTGTTTTTCTTTGGTTTTCAGCTTATATTTCATAAATATATCACCATAATCAACTCACAAAGAATCTTTCATAATCAAACAGAATCTTGCATAATCAAGATTAGAGCTCAAAACAACACAACATTCACAACGATTAACTAAAACATCTAAGACTAGGCTTGTCCACATTGATCTTTAACTTATTGTTCCGACTCTTGACTCGATCCAATTGAAATTTGAACATTAAGAAAAGTTTTTCCACATATAATTACTCAATATAACCTTAGTAACTCAATACACCCACTAGAATCTATCGAAAACAACTAGAACAATACCTAGCTCAAGCTAGTAAACTAGTTTTCTCGTTTAGACTCTAAATGATCAATTTAAACCCAAAATTGTTTGAAAACACCTTTGAACATTGTAATTACATACTTGAACACTTAGATGCTTATTTATATAAACACATAAAGCACATAAATTATCCTCAAAACAAGGCTAAATAAGTTAGGATAGCAACACTAAAGTGCATAAATACACCCAACATCAGTTTACAAGCTACATGGTTTTCCCCAGAGTATCGTGTCTAATCGTGATCCCATTTTTACTATCAACCTCCTACCAACCCCAGACCGATGGTCAAATGGAGCGTTTAAATAGTTGTCTTGACTTCTACTTACGGGCTATAACCTCTAACAATCCTAAACAGTGGACCACCTAACTATTACTGGTTGAGTAGTGGTACAACACTAACTACCATACTGCTCTTAATACCACTTCTTTTCAGGCCTTGTACAGGTTTCCCCTACCTCACATTTCATTAGGGCCCTTCCATATCCTACCTAATCCCAGGATGGGATGTACTTGACTCACCAAAAATAAATCCTGCACTCTCTGAAGGACAATCTTATCCAGGATTAGTCACATATGAAGTTTTATGCCGATCAAAATAGATCAGAACGTGTGCTTCAGGAGGGTGACTTAGTCTATCTTAAACTCCAGCCTTACCGCCAAACTTCATTAGCCATTTGACAGAATTTGAAATTGAGTTCTCGCTACTACAGACCCTACAAGATCTTGCAGAGAATTGGTGCTGTAGCGTATCGTTTGGAATTGCCTACTGGATCCACGATCCACCCTGTTTTCCATGATTCATTGCTAAAACATTTCATTTATCCTTCTGTTGTAACACACCACCTGGCCCCAATCTGTGATGATGAAGGTCTAGTCATTGTGCAGTCATTGGCCATTTGTAATACCCGTGCTTTTTCTTAGCTTGAAAATCATCTCAAGGATGTTAGAACTTGCTTGGAAATAATAATTCATTCTTATACATGTGGTATTTTTATAATTTTCACTTTCTATCACGTGAGAAATTGAATAAGATTTCTATCGATACCAATTTCATCAAAATCTGGTGTCAGATGAGGAAGTTATGGCCGAAATACAAAAGACAGTAAAACAACCCAGGTACGACGGTGTGGTGACGGACCATCGGAGAAGTGACGGACCGTCAAGAATGACCGTCGCACTGAGGCAGTGGACCTGCTTTCTTCCCAGGTCGTTTTAACAGGGGTATTTTGGTCATTTACCACCCGTCTATATATACCCATTTATTCACGAGTTCAGTCACTTTATCCATTATTATTTCACAAATAAGATTACGATTTCTCTCTAATATCAATTCCCAAGAACAAAATCCAATCTTTAAGGGGTTTTCAATCCTTCAAGATCAAGAACATCAAGAATCATAACCAGGTATGCATAGTGTTCATTCATGGACCCCTTTCGTCCATGAAGTCCAAGAACCCTTTTTTTTAAACTCAAGTTATGGATTTTCTTCCTGTTTTCATGATTTGACTGCTCATGTTCATGTTGATAAATGTGAAATTGGATTCTACTCTATGATTGTTGATAATTTCTATGTCGGTTTAATTACTATAGTTGTAGATTCATTCCACCCGAAGATTTAAACCCTTGAATGATGAAATTAGAATTGAATAATGATGTTTACATGTATCATGCATGTAATATGTTTGATTAAATGCCTAGATGTAGGAAAATTGCCTAACTAGCATGATATCATGAAATCCCCATGAATGAATAAGCTTATGCCTACTAGATGTTTGATGAAATGCTTCAATAAACGTATTGTGGTGATTATTATGTATTCAAGAATATCAAATCATGTCAGTTTTCTTCCACTGAGTCCTGGGGGTACTTGTACCCGAAATATTAGCTGTGTGCCTAGAGCCATGTCATGTTTTCATGATACTCTCAGTCAAGCTATGAACTCTTAGACTTTAGATAGTCGTATAAATCAAGAAAAATCTCCATGATCTCATGAACTCAGTCAGTTGTCAGATATCAGTAGTATTTCATCAGTCAACAGAATTAAGTAATTTAGCTCATGTTCAGTTCAGTTAAATCATGTTCTGTGTCTATTCAGATGGGAGTAAAAATTAGCACCGAGTAAACCCAAGGATGGGGACACAAACTATCAGATGACGGTGTGATCCTTAGCAGTCATCCTTGCATTCCAGAACTATGTAGCCAGCATAGGTTGAGACATCAACACTTTCGATGAGGGTTGATAAGGTGGATTTAGCACTGTCAGATAAGGGCCCACCGTTCTCGTATAGGAGATGCTATCAGATAAGGGTCACCCATAGCTTGTCCTTACCAGTGGTGCGGTATTGACATCTTTCCAATTGGGGTTACAGATTGGAACCCAACTTAGCCATAATGGTGTATCAGGGGCATGTCAGTTAAATAATTACTACCCACAGTTTCAGTATCAGTCTCAGTAAAAGAACTCAGATAGTTCTTCAGGTTTCAGGACTATCAAATACAGTCGACTTACATACAGTACGAAGCTCAAATAGTTTCTTCAGATTCAGGATTGTCAGATACAGTCACTCATGTTATTAGTTATCAGAACTCATTATCAGTCATATTAGATAGCAGTAAATTTATGTTATCAGTATATAGATTCAGTTATCATGTTGTCACGATTTCAGTTACTGTGTATTCATGCATGCACTCTCACGTTCATATTAGTCAATCAGTTATTATCATTCATGCATATAAACCCATCCTACCTTACTTGCATACTCAGTACATTCCAACGTACTGACGTATTTGCGCTATGTTTTTTTTTTTTACACCATAGGTTTAGAGACATGACTTCTAGATCAGCAGCAGTAGTATTCCAGTACTCAAAAGCCTTTAGCAGTGAGTCCTCATTCTTTGAGGACGTGATCCTATTTTTATCATTTCAGTTTAGTTTTTCAGTTGACGGAGTTAGTTGGGGACATGTCCCATCAACTCCTTATTCAGACAGTTAGAGGCTTTCAGACAAGTACAGTATATTCATGTTTCAGACTTCATTACTTCAGTTTGTTTTGGTATTATGATACCATTTTATTCAGATATTGTTATTACTCAGATTATGTTCAGTATTGAACCTTATGGCCTTCAGTTCATGTTTTCGCATTTATATACATATATTATACAGTATACAGGTACAGATATCAGTCATGGGTTAGCTTGTGTTCCTTTAGGGTCATGAGCACCGTGTACCATTCCGGTTCAGAAAATTGAGACGTTACACCATTCTTCAGCATTGCATGGTGAAGGAGAAGAACACTGCTGCAGTAAAGGTTTTGGTCTATTGGACTAATTTTATTCCTGAGGAAGCAACATAGGATTATATGTAAGGCGCTAATGATATCACCAGTACTGACAGCTGGTGCGGTTTCAGTTGATGCATATTTTCCATCCGGTACCTGGTTCAACATGTTCAACTATTCAAAATATGTGAACATGAAGTCCAGTAGCTACTTCAGCCTAGACGCGCCTCCTGATCATATCAATGTGCACCTCCAAGAGGGAAACATTGTGGCAATGCAAGGAGAAGCAATGACGACAAAAGCAGCAAGGGAAACTCCATTTGAACTACTTGTTGCCATCAACAACAGGGGAAATAGTTCAGGAGAAGTCTTCTTGGACGATGACGAAGACGTTGAAATGGGAGGAGAGGGAGGAAAATGGAGCCTTGTGAAATTTCACGCTAATGTTGTGAATAATAAGTTATATCTCAGATCAAAGGTCATGAATGAAGAGTTTGCTTTGAGTAAGAATTGGACAATACACAAAGTGACTTTTCTTGGACTGAAAAAGGGGGTGAGAAAAATAATTGAATATAATTTGGCCACTAAAATTGGAACAAAAATTGATAGAAGTGCATGTGGTGTTTTGGAGATGACAGGTTTATCAGTTCTTATTGGAAAAGAATTTTCTATTGAGCCAACACTTGCCAAATAATTATGAACAGAACAGTGATGATCTTATCTATGTTGGTTGGACTCTTCAAAATTGTCAATGAGTGCGTGTCAAATTCTCAAAAAATAGTACATTTTTGGAGAACACGGGTGCAGCATCGAAACTGAACAATCCACGCAACTTAGGATCTTACTATCTTCATATTATTGCAGAATATGGAAAATAAATCATATTTTTATCTGTTGTTATTTGTTGATGAACTGATAAAGCTATGAAGAGTCAGCTTAGCTATATATGTTCATGTAAAATTCAAACTGTAATATTTTCATCAATGGGTCGTTTAGTGGGATGTATAAGTTATGGTATAATTTTAACCTTTATTTGTTAGGACTTCCAATCTATGCATGTATTAGTTAAACGGTATGTAACTAATGCATAGTAAACCATGATATTAGCAATACTAGTATTCATTCTCGTGCAATGCACGGATTATTTTTTAAAACAAAAAATCAAAGATAGATAGTAGAAACATATTTATTTTAATTATTTGTGACATAGTTGAGATATTATTTTCAATTTTTTGGATCGTTCTTATTGCATACTAACATTTAATATTGTATATATGTTGGTATTGTTTTATTACTGTCCGTTTTTTCAAATAAGATATCCTTTTTATACTCCAGGAATAGGGACATTATTACAACATAACGATGTGAAAATGATACTGAAAGTAAATGACAGAAAATACTTTGCATAAAATAGTAAAGCTATAAGATTTTCTTATAATTAGTTTTTTCTTACCGTTCATAAAGTTTATTATATATATCCCTGACTCTAAGATGTTCCATCTTGTTTACGCACAAATCAAAACTTTTTGTTACAGTAGAATAACTGTTTTCCTAATTAGTGTATAAATGTACGAAAAACTATTATATATAAATAAACTTACAAAATGATGATTATATTAGTAGAATTATCTATTGCCTTTTCATTTTGATAGTACATTAGTAGAATTATTCATTCCTTTTTCATTTTGAACGATCGCAAGTAACAAATTGAATGTGATAAATATAAAATTTTTATGTCTTTTATTTGTAATTTTTTAAAAGTGAAGTACTCACTCTTTAAGTTCACTGTGTGATCGAACTTACATCCTACCTAACTCGATATTTCTAATTTATTTCTTATTTTGGTCTATCGAAATATACACAGTTTAATATTATTATATGTTTCTAATGATTTTTTATTAAATTTTCATCTTATCTATAGCCTATTTGGCCAAGCTTAATAATACTAAGAAAATGTGTTTTTTTTTAAATGAAGTATTTAGCCAAACGTTTGAAAGAAAATAAGTGTTTTTGTAGAGTAAAAAAAACAGCTTTTCATAAGCTGAAAACATAGTTTCTTCCTAAAAATACTTATTTGAGAAAAGCACTATTAAAAAAATACACTTAAAAACACTTTAAAAATACATATTGAAAATATTCCTACAGACAAAACAAAATTAAAATTACTAAAGAGACATGAAACCAACATAAACATAAGTATTTGCAATCAAATCTAAATAGCAAATAAACTATCTATTTTTGCATTTAAATTAAGTACGAAATCAGACATGTATAATACATATATATACTAGATGCCGTTGCCCGCGCAAGCGCGGGCCCAATAATAGTGACACTGATATTTTCATCTACATCTTGGAGGAAATTCAATTCAAGATTGTGCGTGATGCTCGTCAAAAAAAGATCGCAGGTACATTATTTTAAGTGGAGTATAAATAGCCAAATTGGAACTATATGTCTCACGAGATTAACGTACCAGGATTACAGAGAAATTATCAATACCTGCTGAGTTTTATCCCGTTGAATAACAGTAGCAGGGAAACGATTCATACAGATCCAATGGTCTAATGAATTAGTTCCATTGAGCTTGCTGATAATTAAATACGAAAATAACAGTTTATAGTGATGGACTGTGAAGCAAAGAAGGTAATAGTAAAAAACCATCCTTTCACAAAGGAAATGGCTTAATTTAAATATGTAAGAACTTACAGAGAAGTCGTGCGTGACACGTCCATCAACTTCCTGCTGAATATTGATATAAAATGTGGTTTTTTTTTGAATGTATTATCGCAATCATTTAGTCAGATAGGACATAAAGTTAAAGGAAAGCTTTAGAGATAATTTCATTATACACTATATTGTATGTAGATTGATCACCATTGTTATCAGCTGTAGGTGGTCGAATTAATATTTTTATGTTGTCTGAACTTTTCGCCCTCGATAGAGCGACGTACAATTGGCCATGAGAAAAGACAGGCTCACATAAATAAATTCCAACATAATCTAATGTTTGTCTTTGAGCTTTATTTATTGTCATAGCAAAACATAATCGTATTGGATATTGTGTTCTTGTAAATGGGATGGGTAATTTTTCATCATCTGAAGATAATAATGGTATTCTTGGTATAAATACATGTGTATCTTTAAAATCACCACTGGCAATTTTAGCAGTTATAACACGACTCTTAAAATCACAACATATTAAACGTGTATCATTGCATAGAACTTCACAAGAATTTAAATTTCTCAATAACATAATAGGACAATTCTCTTTCAAGGTTAATTTGTAAGGAGGTAGACCTGGAGAATTTAGTGAATGTAAGAAATCCTCAAACTCAGTTTGATCACTTGGTTCAATAGTTTCATCAATTGCGACAAATGTCTTAGCATCTTTAGGCAATTGAGCTATAAGTCTAGCATTTAACTCATCAACGGAATCATTTTTTGTTGTTAAAATTACATGAGAAGTTAAAAAAGTTGAGTTTTGAAAAAAAGTATGAAAATTAGGATATATTGTTTTAAATAAAAGATCTAAAGATTCTTTTTCAGTAGTATATGGAACAATGAAACATCTTGAAATAATTATTTTGTCATTCATGTTAGTTTTTTCTTGTCCATTTTCTATGCGCATCAGATATTCACAGAGAGAGGGATCAGTTTTAGCACGCATATTCTCTGATAATCGAAGTTTCTTAAGTTGGTTCCATATTTGTGAATTCAAAATGATTTCTCGAATGAAGTCTTCTTTTTTGCCACTTCGAACTACGGGTAGAGTTAGTCTAAAATCTCCTCCAAGAACGACAACTTTTGCACCAAATAATATATTTGAATCTATTATATCTTTTAAATGAGAATCAAATGCTTCAATCATATTCTTTTTTGCTATTGATACTTCATCCCATACTATTAATTTCGCATCATGAATCAAAGATGCAAGTGAGCTTTGCTTGCTGATATTACAAGAGAATTTTTCGTCAATATTGATTGGAATCTTAAAGCGCAAATGTGTTATTCTTCCTCCTGAAAGGATTGAAGCAGCAACGCCAGAAGTTGTTGTTGCTAATGCTATAAATCCTTTAGATCTGATAGTTGCTAATAAGGCACGATATAAGAATATCTTACCACTTCCATCAAAATCGTCTATGAAAAATGCTCCTGCTTTATTTGCTAATATTCTTTGAAGGACTATATCATATGCCTTTTTTTGTTCTATGTTTAATTTTTGATGTAATAATAATTCTTCATCGCTTACAATGATATTTCTTTCGAAGTACACTTCCTTTGCTTTTTTTGTTACCTTTGAAGACGTGATAGTTTCTGAAACAAGGTTGAACTCATTAATATCACGTCCCATAGAATGTAATAAATCATTAATGTTGTTTAGGACAACAAAATGTATATCTTTTTGCAAAATGTTTTGTAGATTTTTAAAGTCTTCGGACATTGAATCTTTAAATTGTTCCCATAATTCTTTTGGATTTTCAGGATTACAATATACTAATATTGTAGCAAATAATCGTCGTAAACTATAAGGCATTTGATAGGACGTAGCCTCTAACATGCATTCAATCAAATTATTATCACAATGTAATAAGCCTTTTTTTCTACAGATTCTCTAAATGTCTTGCAATGTACATTATTTACTTTCAGAAGATCATCATAAGATTTTGGGGCTTTTACATTCATTAGTAATAATCGAAGATAATATCTTTCTCCTTCAGTTGAATGAGCTGTTACAACACGGCCGATAACTTTGCCTTGTATTTGTTTGGTTCACATTCTGTAAGTAGGTGACCATACGAAGTATTGTGGAAAATCTTTATATAACAAATTAAGCTCTTTAGCATCTTTATTTGTTGCGTTCATCATGAAAAATTTTGTCAACATTGTCTTTTTGATCATAGGATTTTTCACGATGCTATTAATATTGTCAGTTTTTTTAACATAGATAAATTGTTGTTCTTGAAGATGTAGTTGAAGGTGGTAGACACTTGGGCTCATTTCATTAATATGCAAGGCATATAAACGCCACATAGCTTCTGGCGGCGATACCCATCTAGCAGATTGATGTTCTTTTATTTCATCTAATTCAATATTTGTATTATTTTCATGTACGTAAAATGAAATTTTATCATGTCCTTTACAAATGTATTTGTATATATATTTGATAACTTTAATATCAAAGCAAACTTCAACATTTATATGACAGTTGTATTTGCATAGTAGATAAGGATTGTAAGCAACAACCCATGAATTATCCAAAAATTATTTCCTAACTTTCACAACTTTACCCGTATTTCGTCTTCTATAAATTAGGTATGAGTTGTTTCCTTTTGTCGTTTCAGTAGCAAAAGTTTTAGGATACTTAAATTTTCACTGTCCTTTTTTCTTCATACATGAGTTTGTTGGATTCAAATTACCGTAGGGATCATGCATCATATGTTCAATAACAAGTTCATACAAGTAAGGGTAAACATCAGGATCAGATAGTTTGGCAGAAACAAATTTGTCATATGCGTCGGTTGTTAGTAATTTAGAATCCTTAGTAAGTATTATAAGAAAATGAGCATGTGGAAGACCTCGCTTTTGAAATTCTATAATGTACATAAAAGCAGTAACTTGTCCAAATATGTGCCATTTTAGTATATCTGTCTTCATTTCTTCCACTTCCGCTTTGAACACACGACTAATCAAATCAGGTCTATTTTGAGTTTCATCTATTGATAGTAAATGTATTTTTATTTCTGGCCAAGAAGGATTGCAAGTCATAGTAAGGAATATATCTGGTTTACCAAAATGTTAACGCAATAACATTCATGTAACGACAGCGCATATCTCTCTGACCACTGGTAAAACTTACTGGAAGAAATCGTTTTTTTTCCTATTTTTGAAGCTTCTCTTTCAGCAAGTCTTAATATATCAAAAAGTCCTTGTAACATATCAGTTCAAAATAATTCTTGATTAAAAGATGCAAAATCTAATCTTTGAGTTTCAACCTTTATAAATTCATCAACCGAGTATTGTTGAAATAATCTACCTACGTGTAAAATTTTATTTTCTTTATCGTCTCACATTTGAAGTTTATAACAATAGTATTCACGACATGAAACAGTATTTTTTTTTATTTCCTTTTCGTAGAACGTCGGCTTCCATATCAAGTAGCCCATCAATTGAACACATGTTAGATAAGCTTGGAAGATGTTCATTTTCATAATAAGATTTTTTTCGTTTTGTGAATTTATTTTCAGAAAGTATAACCTTTTGATACCACAATGCCATCCATTTTGTCCATATGAAAATAAAAGAGGATATTGCAAAGGATCATAACAACCATAATAATAATTAACTATTTGGCTTTTGTTATTATGCATAGAAATTCGAATATGAGGTGCTGAATTATTGTTACTTGTTTCATCATTTAACCACAATCCTGCCACTTCAGATACAATTGGTAGGTTATATACTCATTGATCTAAACCAGACCCACATCTCAATGCGATATAAAAATTTAATAATTCACGAATGTGAAGAAGAGATTTCAAGAAAATACAATAAGGATTTATCTTTAAAATGTTCATTAATTTCTCAATAACAGTTCGGTTAAGCACACTTGAAGAAGCCATTCGATTCAACATCTCAGTGTTATCATCATAAAAATATAGTTGTAGATTTCTTGGTTGTCCATTTAACGAAATCAAATCATTAATGAAGTGATACATTTGTCCTTGTACTTTGAATGTATAAATACCATCATTTCTTTTAGCCAACACTTTGCCATAATTGACTCCAAGTGACGTGAATGGAAACAAGTTATTATAAATTCTAAGGTAAGTGCGAAAATGTTTAGATTCTTCAGTATCACCTAAGTAAAGATTTAATAGTTCATTAGGCATTTGATGTGATGTTAACTTAATTGAATCATTGCTACAATAAAATTTCGGGGATTCATATTCAAATCTTTTGACTTGACAATATTTACAATTTAACGTCGCTTTTAAAACGCTTGTAATATTGGGTAATTGTTTATAATTCCAACAACCTTTAAGTTTTGATCTAGAACCTGTGTGTATGAATTATGACAATTTAGCATATGATGTTTCACAGAAGAATTGCAAGCACAAACCAACTCTCGGAAGAAGACATACCTTTTTTTGTGACAACTGATATTATTAGATGATTCAGTTCAGTAGAAACATTTAATGTTGAACATAATGATGATCAATTCAATTAGCATGAGATTTATTTTGCTAAATTAAAACTAAATGATATCTTAATGATTACAAACCGATTTCGAATATGGAGAAGTGACCAGTTGTATGTTTTCTTTTGTTGGAGTCTTTCACTATTTCTGAATTCTTTACGTGAGATGCAACAGTTGTTGAAGAATGAAAATCATAGTCAACATTAACAATCTCTGTACATATAAAATCATAAATAACATAATACTCAAATTACAAATTCACGGGATATTTGACTTTTTTTGATAACAGAAGATGACTTGTGTTGTTACAACTCTCTTGTTGTTTAGAGGGGGATCTGATGTTGAACCTAAACAGTAATCACCTTAATAAGACATATACTCCTTGATCGGTAAAATTTTGGAAAGTTACTAATAATTACAGACCAGTTTCAAAGATAGAGAAATATTCAGTTATATTCTTTCCTTTGTCAGAGTCTATTGTTGCTTTGTTAGTGTTGGATGTATCTGCTGCTGTAACAAAAAATTATCTTATTCAATATTACTCATATATATTTTATAAAAATTACAAACAGTGCAATATTTAGATTACCAATTTTCGGAGGTATCCAACTTTTTTGGGTAGAAAAAGATGGCTCTCGTATTGTTAGAGTTTTTTGTCTACCTAATGTAACATTTATCCGAGGGCGTAATGCTTCACCGATCAGTGTAGCCGACAGACATGTATCTTTTGATTCAAGTTTTTGTTTGCAACGTTGGAATAAAAGCTGCTCTTTTTTGTCAAACGACAATAGTTTATATCACTCATGTCGCCTCAGCTTGATTTTAGAAGCTCTCTCTGCTGAACAATTGCGTTTTCTTTTTTTAGAAGAACAAGATTGCGATGAAGACTCTTTGTTTATCGTCATCTGTGTAGTAAATAGTGTAAGCAATTTCAACTATGCAACTTGCAACATCGATATAAAAATATAATCTGAAAATCAAGAATTTCAACAAATAGAAGTGACATTCAAACATTAAACAAATGGTCGTAATTCAGAAAAGGATAACTCAGTAACAAACATACAAAAAAGGGCACAGATACGTAAGAAAAAAAAAGAAACCGTATTTAATTAGATACCATCTTCTATCTCTAAAGAATAATCACAAGCATTAAGATTGATAAACTAATCGCACTGACCACCTTGTTTAAGCAGAATAATATACGAACTAACTGCAAGAGATTCGACATCTACTATATATACATAAGAAGCCTTAACATATGTTATTTTTCAATCTCAATTTGATATAGATAAATTTTAAAGAATTAATTAAACTTTTTGTTGAATCTTTAAATATTTTATGTAATTTTTGAGAGTCATTTATACCAACTTTCATTTAGTAATTTTTAGATACATAACCAATAAAAAATAATACTATATAAAAAGTGGGTGGTAAGTTGGGAGTAGTATTAAAATAGAAGACCCTCCGTCTACATTAAATTAGTATTTTGTTATTGAGGTTTCGTTCTTCTTTAACTCAACCTCCTGTGGATTTGGACCAATTTTTTCCTACTTTTCTACCATGGCAGATCTCTTCTTTCTGCCCTATTCTCTATTTTTCACATAAATATATTTGATATATTATGCAAATCTCTGCAAACAACCAAACCATACAGGCACAGACATGACAACAAAGTTATGCAGACAGTCGAAGTGGAAGATACGGAATAACGACTAACAAATGAAGCAATTACCTTAATAGAATTCGAGGAATTGGCAACAGAGAACAAAGGTAAATTGCAAAATTGAAGGAAAAATTGAAGGGTAAATTGAAATTTGTAAAACAAATCACAAAGCAAACTAACAGTAACAACTACGAACACACCTAAGGAGAAGAAGGATCTTAGTAATCAAAAAGATCAGTAAATTGAACGAGGCCTTTATGAGTAAGATCAAAAACAGAGAAGACTTTTGTGTTGCACTTGTACCTTTTGGAAATAGTTGAAGCAAATGGATATGGGAAAAATATGGAGAAACACAAGAGAAAAGTTGAAGAATTTGTAGATGTACCAGTTTCAGGAAATTGACTTGTAGCTTTTTCTAATAGTTGAAGCAAATGGATAAAGAAAAAATGTAAAGAAACAAAGGAGAAAAGCAGTACCAACAAAAATGATACGTGGCTTAAGAAGTGGCTACTTTGATTAGTCATTGTTTTCTTGCTTACACATGGAGGCATTATCAAAAAATCAAAAGAGAAGTTCAAGAATAGGCAGCTGTAAGATGTTTTCGCCATCATCATCATGTTTTTCCTTTGAAAAGTATTGTTATATTTACCAATAATCAACCCACATGGAATAATTTCATTCAAAGAAAAATAGAGGAGAGGAATTAGTATCTTTGCTCCAGTAGCTAATCAACAAAAATAACATTATTTAAGTCAAATTCTTAAATTTATTTTGGTCCTTCTAATTGACGTGTGTTAACATTTTCCCAGATCTTTAAGAAATGCTTTAACGGTTAGCAAATACAAAAGGTCCAATGATCTTCCAGCCATGTTCCAACAACATACCAATTATAATCGAATAAAATAGAGGGTAGAGTGTACGCAGATTTTATCATTATCTTAAAGGTAGAGAAGTTTCCCGCTCAAGAAAAAACAGTTTCAAGCAGTGTAAAGAAACAAATAACAGAAAAGCAGACATTCATAGCAAAAAATTGTTAAACAACTTGGCAAATCAGCATAAGCAGTAATCATAATAAGATAAAACGATAATTGAAATGTAAAAAAAAAATTCAAAGGACAAGAACCTACAAGTCTATACTTCGGAAAAGTATAGGGGGAATTAAGAGTCACTACAGAGGAGACAAATTAGTAAGAGGTGATCAAAAAGCAACACATACCTCCAAATGACTCTTCAAATGGTATAGTGTCAACCCGGAACCCTTTTAAGCTCATCAATCTGAATACTGATCTGGGAGTCTAAAAATAACTAAAATGTCAGATTAGACATGTAATATGCAAATATGCAATGCATATATAACATGTTCCAACAATTGTGACAGATCAAATTTATAAATACACTTTTAGGCAAAACATCTAACAATATAGAAAAATGCGTAACAATAATTTTATACATATAAAGTTCACTCGGAAAGACGAAAGTAGCAGTTGGGCAAGCTGGCTGGACAACCTCCTTCTGCCTGCTTCAGGGATTTTACAAGACCCAATAATTATTGACAATACATGCATGTAAAAATTGGTATAAGCAACTACAATTAATACGAAAACTAACAGATTTGTGTTCTATTAAATTTTGATAAAATCTTGCAAGAAATATTCTGTAGGAGTTTTATTTAAGTCAACGTGAGGAAAACGAAAGCAAACACATAGCACATAACTCGAATTAATCAGTCATAAATCATTGTTGGCAAACAACTGCTGAACTACCAGAAAGTCTTTGGAGAACACAATAAAAACACGAAATCATCAAATCACAAACTAACAGATTTCATCATCAAAAGAAGGACCAAAAACTGGTACTCAAGAAGCAACAATTTGGGGGTACGTAGCTGAAGTGACGAAAAATACTCGGGAACTCCTATTTTATGGACACAAGAAACTACACATCAATCGAACAATCCTACGAGATATAAAAGTTAAAAGAGATTTTCAACTCACAATATTTGAAATCAAGATCTCAAAAAGAAGCGGTGGAACAAAGAAGTGGCAATTAATTTCTACTGAATGGAAACATGTCTGCTATCTTGGTGTTCTCACAAGGGTGTAACACGTATAAAGTTGATTACTAAAATCACAAAAATATCCTTTAGATTAAGCTGGCAGGCAAAATGACAGAAATAGCCCTTGAGAAGTTGGCTGAAATGACGGAAATAACCCTTGAAAGTAAGGGTGTCAAATGGCCCGGTAAGCCCTAGGACTTTAGGTTTCAGGGTTCCGGGCCATTTTTTTTTGAAAAAATGGTCCCGGCTAACCAAGCTCGGTCCAGGCCCGCCGGTTAACCGGCCCGGCCCGGAAAATTAAAAAAAAAAAATAAATTTTTGGATTTTGGGCCGGTTAACCGTTACTTGTCATTGGATGGATAGTAATTTCGTGATGCAAAAACGTATTCTTGTTTTTTTATATGATGAAGATCGTACACATACTGGACAATTTATTGCTGATTCTATTGTTAAAATTACCGGATATTATGGTATAGAAAATAAAATTTTATGTATTGCTTTTGATAATGCTTCTAACAACAAGACTGCTATAACAAAAATAAAATCTACGCTATCTCCGCCCTTGCCTGAAATTTTTCATATTAAGCGTGCATGTCATATATATAATTTAATTGTAAAAGATGGTCTTGACTTTTTTGAGCTTTATATTGAAAAAATTCGTCTTGCTGTTAGTTTTATTCAAGGAAATAATCGTAGATCGAAAATTAGAGAATTTAAACTTAAATGTCAAGAAAATGGACTTACACCGATTTTGATGCTTGAGGAAATTGATACTAGATGGAATTCTACGTATGAATTTTTAAAAACTTGTTATAAATATTGAATTCCTATTACACTAGCTTTTAACCAACATTGCGGTTCATTTGCTGATTCTGCTGATTGCATGCTACATAATTTTGATTGAGTTGTAATTAATGATCTTGTTAAGTTTTTAGAAAAATTTTATGTAGCTACGGTTGAATTTTCCGGTGCTTACTATCCTACTGTTTGTAATATTTTGGCATATATAGCCGATATTTCTGGTTTGCTCCAACAATATAAAAATAAAGAAGGTTATAAAGAAGCTGTTGGCGCCATGTTTACGAAATTTAAAAAATATTTTTTCCCGATTCCCCCTATTTACTTGGTTGGTGCTATGCTAAATCCGTGCATGAAATATAATCATATGTGTCACTTTAGTACTCTTATTTATACTAACTTAGAAATAAATACTAACCATCATACTGAACAAGTACAGCCTGATTTGTGGACGACTACGACTGATGCAAAGGATTAAATAGAAAAATTATATAATCACTATGCTGATTTATTTGATTCAGTCGTACCTACAAATATCACTCCAACTGTCACTCCTCATCCTCCCGAGGAGCCATCATCTTCTAAATGGTCGGCACATAGTGGTTTTTCTGATTCGTTTTATGATTTAAATTGTTGGAACAGTGTTGATGAGAGAACTTACACATCAGCTTATCGGGAAGAGCTGAAATATTATCTTCGTACGGCACCAGAGGATCGCAGACGACGGATCAACACGCTAGATTGGTGGAGGAATAATGAATCACAATATCCTGTGCTTTCAAGATTAGCTAGAGATATCTTGAATGTTCCAATGTCAACCGTTGCATCAGAGAGCGCCTTCAGTCAGGGACAACAGTAGCTTGGAGACAACCGACACTCATTGGGAAGCAATGCAATGCATGTTCTAGTTTGCCTCAGAGATTGGATTAGAGCGGAAAAAAGAAACCAAGGAATGGAACCGGAGCCGAGCGACGAGCTAAAACTTGAAGAAATTATGACTTCACGGGAGAACTCAGCAGAATCAAGTCCAATGCATGGTTTTGCCCCCGTTGACTTCGACTATCCTATGCAAGTTCCCATTAATATTAACATGAATGAGTTGGAAAAAATGATGCATAATTTATAGATTTTTCATTCATGTAAATTATAAATTTTGGATCATTTTGCAATCAAAAAAATTCCCCAAATTCATTCACTCCTTAGTCGTTGTTTTTTATTTTTTTTATTTAACGATTTAAAATTTTAAATTGAATTTCTAGTTTTCTACTCTAAATTAAAAACTTAATTATAATATATTATTAATTTACTACCAAATATTATTAATTTATTATATTAAGTAGCATATGTTTTGTATATTTGTGCATATATCTTCTATAGAAGTGTATATTTAATGTATACATGTGTATATGTTTTATAAATTAGTATATAAGTATATCTATACATATTGTAATGTATATATAATGTAGTATATTTTATAAGTAGTAGTATATATGCATTGTATGGTGCGTATACACGTGTATATATCTTATATAGAAGTGTATATTTAATGTATACATGAGTATATGTTTTATAAATTAGTATATAACTATACAAATATATATTGTAATGTATATACATTATAGTAAGTGGGTCCGTGATCCAGGATAACAGTGAGATTGACGAGGTTGTCTCACACCGTATTGGGGAGGGATGGAGGAAGTGGAAGCTCGCGTCGGGGGTGTTATGTGATAAGAAGGTGTCGCCCAAGCTTAAAGGCAAATTCTATAGGGTGGTAGTCCGTCCGGCCATGTTGTATGGAGTGGAATGTTGGCCAGTTAAGAATTACCACATCCAAAAAATGAAGGTGACAGAGATGCGGATGTTGCGCTGGATGTGTGGGCTGACTAGAGGGGATAGAGTCCGAAATGAGACTATCAGGGAGAAGGTTGGTGTGACCCCAGTGGAGTGCAATATGCGGGAAGTGCGATTGAGCTGGTTCGGACACGTGAAGAGGAGGGGCATGGATGCCCCGATTCGTAGGTGTGAGAGTCTAGCGTTGGATGGTTTTAGGCGGGGTAGGGGTAGGCCAAAGAAGTACTGGGGTGAGGTGATTAGGCGGGACATGGAGCAGTTACAGCTCACCGAGGACATGACCCTAGATAGGAAGGTCTGGAGGGCGCGAATTAGGGTAGAGGACTAGGGCCAGTTTGGGTTGCTAGTGTAGGGAATTACTTGCTGGGGGTAGTATCCTGGTTATGATTCCGTGTTCCTTGTTCCTTATTTTAGTACGAATCTAGGTGCTTTCCTCTGTTTTCATTCTGTTTTCTTTTCTTTTACTTATGGCTGTCGTATCTATGCCGTATTTATGTTATGTAATCTTGTAACCTTGTTCGGTGCTTTACTTTGTGTTTGTGTGGTATCTTGTGTCTTGAGCTGGGGGTCTATCGGAAACAGTCTTTCTACTTCTTTAGAGGTAGAGGTATGGACTGCGTACATCTTACCCCCCCAGACCCCACCAGGTGGGAATACACTGTGTTTGTTGTTGTTGTTGTTGTTGTTGTATATACATTATAGTATATTTCATTTAAAGTATTACATATACATAGAATAGAGTGTATATATGTGAATGGATCTTCTATAGACGTGTATATTTAATGTATACATGTGTATATATTTTATAAATTAGTATATAACTATACAAATATATATTTTAATGTATATATATTGCACATATCACATTTAAAGTATTACATATACATAGAATAGAGTGTATATATGTGAATAGATCTTCTATAGACGTGTATATTTAATGTATACATTACTTTATGTTTTATAAATTAGTATATATATTGTAGTATATACTTTTTTTAAAGTAGTACATATATATTGAATGGTGCGTATATATGTGTATATATCTTCTATAGACGTATATCTTTAAAGTATACAAGTGTATATGTTTTATAAATTAGTATGTAACTATATATATATATATACAATTGTGTATATATATATATATATGTATATCACTATATTGTAGTATATATTTTATTTAAAGTAGTACATATATATTGAATGGTGCATATATATGTGTATATATCTTCTAAAGTAGTATATATTTAACGTATACATGTGTATATGTTTTATAAATTAGTATATATATATATTGTAGTGTATATATATATATATTATACTATTATAGCATATGTTTTATTTAAAGTAGTACGTATAGTCATATATAATTTTATATTGAATGGTACGTATATATGTGTAATTGTTTATACTTTATATATTTTTTTAAAAATATATATTGTATATTGGAGTGTATATAGTGTATATTGGAGTGTATATAGTGTATATTGGATTATTTATTTATTTTTTAAATGGGTTTGACCGGTTTTTAACCGGGTTTGACCGGGTTTTGGTGGGTTTGACCGGATTGAGTTAAGTGGACCGGGTTCGGATGGATTTTAATTTTTTTACTGTTTGACCCGGCCCGGCCCGATTAATGCCAAACCCAGCCCGTAACCCGGGTAAAATGGGAGGGCCGATTCCAGATTGGCCCGGCCCGACCCGTTTGACACCCTTGAAAGCTGGCAGGACAACCTCCACCTGCCAGCTTTTAGGTGCCTTCTTTGATCAGCTGTTCTACACTTGTATATATTAGTAATAGAGAGAGAGATCAATTGAACTTGGAAACAACAAAAGGTTTTAAAAAAAAAATCTTAAGTAGAATTTTTGAAGAGTCTTGTAGTACCAACCCATGTTCATGTACCTTGGATTGCACAAATGAAATTAACATGCAAACATCCATTTTCAAAAAAATAAAAAATAAAAAATAAAAAAAATTCTCCTTCAAGGAATGTACATATTTTTTTTAAGATAAAAAACATAGAAAAAAGAAAGAAGAAGTTTCATATTGAACCAGTGATTTAAGAATATGCATGTACATCAAATAAACTCATTGCTTCTTGAAGTAATAAAATCTTCATGCAAGGTATACGAAAATGATGCATGCCTCTCATCTCAAAATCAAGAAAACGATTATTAAGATAAGTAGATAAATGTGATATAATTTAAACAATTAAGAAATAAACTTACTAAACACATTTTTAGGATGATCCTCTTTTTTTTTTTTAGAAGTCTTTTGATCAATGGCGATATTAACATCAATGTAAATTGTGTTGGGAAACAGTAATAGAAATATCAATAACAGTAATATTTAAACTGTTAATAAAATATTAATATAATAATAACAGTACAATAATATAACAGTGTATAATAATATTATTACTTCAATAATAATATTATATTTAATATAATAACAGTAACAATAATATAATTAATTATTGATAAATTAATAATACTGAATATTAAACAAATATTATAACGATATGATATTGTCACGAATCGAATCAGGGCCCTGGCCATGAAAGACATCCTGAACCATGAAGGCCCGAGAGCCCTTCTAACTTGTAATCTTATACACCATTCATATATAAATAGGAAATGCGGAAATAAAATCTGCTATGGAAACATGGTCATAATCTAAATTTAGTTTAACAATGAGGAATAAAATCCAATATCAACTAAACACCATCTGAAAAATCGTCTGCGAAATCTCTACTGCATGATCAAATAATAACTGTTTAAAAACTGGGACAAGGCCCCCAGTAGACCAAAACCATAATAAATAATAACTTTCTGAAAGAAACTAGGCCTTCTGAAATATGGAAGGCTCACCAAATGGTACTTTTCACTCCTGTCTGATGAAACCTACTGCTTATCAGGACCCCTAGACTGTGTCTCAGAACCTGAAGGGAGGGGGGTCAATACAGATGTACTGGTATGCAAAGTAATCCAAAATAAAGTTTTTATATAAGTAAAATAGTTGGAGAGCAATTTATCAAAATATCATGCATGAAGTAGTTCTAAAACACATGGGTACTTTCTGAAAATCATAAATCATTCTTGTCAATGCCTTATCTTTGTATTACTTCTGAGTTAGGTGGCACTCCCCTACAAGTCTGATATTCCATGGGCTATATGGAATCCGTCATTGACTCGGCGGGGAAGCCCCCAACCTAAGTGTGCCATAAGGGTTGGAGTGTCTGAGTCTAATACGCCACAGGGCACTAGGCCAGCGTATAATAATATATCCGGATTGGCAAATCACGATATTGGAAAATGAGTTGTCTGAACTCATGCCTTCTTCGGGGAACCACCTAAGCTCGCTTTATGCCCAATTTTATCCTATTTTGAATCATGCATTATTCTAGTTTCAACATCTGAAAAATCTGACTTCAAACATGCATTCTATTCTGTTCTGAATTATCATGGCATAATCTGAATTGGTGTTGTTACACCAAGACTTGCAAGTCCTATTTCTGAGCCATAATGTATCATGTATAATTCTTTCATTAAAACACTGTTCAGACCACCCAAACGTGCAAACAATATTAAGGATTTCATGTTCCGAAAAACACAAGTCAAAACTATGCTGAGATTATTCAAACATATGGTGGTCATGTGCTTTTGGTAAAATCATGCACTCTTTCATTATATGAATATTTTCAACATTCATCAACACAAAAAACCCTCTCTCTTCTGAAATCGAAATCATAATTCAAATATAACATCATTCAAGACATTTCATATCATGCATAATTCTTTCATTAAAACACAGTTTAGACCACCCAAACGTGCAAAAAGTATCAAGGATTTCATGTTCCGAAAAACACAAGTCAAAACTATGTTGAGATTATTCAAACATATGGTGTTCATGTTCTTTAGGCAAAATCATGCACTCTTTCATTATATGAATATTTTCAACATTCATCAACATAAACAACCCTCTCTCTTCTGAAATCGAAATCATAATTCAAATATAACATCATTCAAGACATTTTATAACATGCTTTTCAAGATGCTTTCAAATGATTTCATAGTATATCATAAATAAATGAAAATCATCACACGAGAGGAATTTTTCATGAATCATGCTCTCAATTCAATCATCAACCTTAAAACACATGCTTACATATACATATACATATACATACATATATATATATATATATATATATATATATATATATATATATATATAATTTTAAATCAATTTGGGGGAAGGTCAAAAGTCCAAAATAATACCGTCAAGATTTCTAAAACATGAATGTATTCATAAACCTAAAAACCCCTTTCTAAAAATTATGATTTCTATGCCCATGAGATTTGAGAAAAAACCCGCGTAACTTAAATTAGAAGATTTTGAATGAACTGTAACACCCCTTAAAAGTCATGCATGGATTAGCCTTTAATAGAGTGCTCTTAGAATTAAAAAAAAAAAGAGAGAAAAAAACTTAAAAAACATTCCAAGTATAATGAGGACTTAGAGTCATTTTAGCTGGCAAACTTTGGGATACAACTTTTCAACCTTTCCGACATCCGTTTTTAGATTTTCAAGTTGCGATTGGGCAAGATCATAGTACATCTCGGATAAGTTTAGGAATTTTTTGGAACGTATAAGGCTGCGTTTGGATTTCAAAACAGTAGCAAAACGCATTGCCTATTGCCCAGTTTTCAGCATTTCAGGGTCAACTTCAAACGATCATAACTCTATGAATATAATGAACTGGGCGAGATGCTACCTATCAAATGAAAGATCTTTGAGTATTCTTTCTAATGAAACTAGTTTCATACAAATCCAATATTTGAGTAAGGAGTTATACCCGTTTTACTTCAGCCTGCGAGCTTGTCAACTGAGGGACAGTTTCAACTTTGTTTGTTTTCTTAGTGGCATTTTAGTCATTTCACCTTACCCAAATTTCATCTATAACACCATATTTAGCCCCCAATTCATCAAAATATAATCCTTTTCATAAATTTTCTCTCAAGAACACCCCTTAGGGTTTCAAACAAAAAAAATTCCAAATAACTCAAGATTCAACCGTGGGTTTTGGAAGATAATTGGAGATTTGGAATCCCCACATCGTAGGCTTCAAGGATCATCCCTCAATTTCTTAAATAGAGGTACGCGAGATTTTTTAAATTCTCATGGGCATAGAAATCATGTTTTAAGAAAGGATCATCCCTCAATTTCTTAAATAGAGTCATGTTGTTGCATTTTTACTCCACTTTTATCTATTTGTATTCCTAAAAATTCTATCTGGTTTTTCATAATTTCAGCTTTCTTTTCACTTAGACTTATTCCTGATTTTTCTACTATATTTGTAAACTGTTCCAATAATTTTATATGTTCTTCTTTAGTTTTTGTATATAATAATATATCATCTATGTATACTATGCAATTAGGTAATTGTTTAAAATAATTATCAATAAAATGTTGATATCTACCTGGTGCATTTTTATATCCAAATGGTAATACATTCCACTCATAAAAATCCTTGTGGTACCGTAAATGCGGTTAATTCTTTAGATTCTTCTTCTAACTTTAGATGGTAAAATCCTGATTTACAATCAAATTTACTAAAATAATTATATCCTTGTATTTGTCTTATTTTTAGTATCTTATTTGGTATTGGATAATTATATGTTATAGTTTTTGCATTTAAATTTCTATAATCAATAACCATCCTACTTTTTCCTCTTTTTTGTTCACTATGTTTATTTACTATAAATGCTGGACTATTATGTTTGCTATTACTTTTTTGCATATATTGTTTTTCTAAGAATTCATCTATATGCATTTTAAATTCTTTTAAATCGTCAAAATTATAGGTTAATGGTTTTTGAGTTATTATACTATTTTTGTCTATTAATTCAATTTTTATGGTAGTTTTGTGTTTTTCCCATCCTTTTAATGGATCTTCACTATATAATTGTTCTAATTTTTTCTTAACTATTTCTATTTTATTTATTGAAAATATAGTTATTTCTGTTTTATTTATCGAAAATACTACTAATTCTATTGTATCTTCAGTGTTTTTTATATTTTCTAACTTTTGTGTAATTTTTTCACTTCCTTTTATCCAATCAGTTTTCTTTCTTATTTTATTGTTAACTCTTTTTGCTCTTACTTTTTGTTTACATGGTGTTGTAAACCACCAATCGTTTCTAGTTATTATATGCGGGTATAATTTATCTAAAAATGACATTCCTAAAAGTATATATTTTGATGTTAGTTCATAATTATAAATTTCTTCTATTGTTAATATCTTATCCCATATTTGTGTTTTTACATTCCTAGCTTTATAAGTAATTAAGCTTCCTTCATTATTAAATCCTTTAACTACTATTGGTATTTTTAATTTATCCCATTTACTTTCTGGTAGGCAATTATATTTACATAAATTAGCTTCTGCTCCTGTATCTATCATAGGCGTATAGTATCTACTATAATATCCTTCCACTATTATCTTCATTAATACATATATTTTCATTTTATGTTAAAGCTCTTTTTAAGAATAATCTTTCCCTATTATATGTTATGGCTAATTGTGTATGTTCTATATTATATGGTTTTGCTTGTTCTAACCATTTTATTCCTAATATTATATCTGCTTTTTGCATTTCTTCTTTTACCTCAAATTCTATTTTTATTTTTCTAAATCCTCCTATTATTATTTCTTTTTCTGCTATATCTTTACTATTTATTAAACTTCTCGGTAGATCTGGGCATATATCATTATCAGTTCTTATTTCTTCATTTTTTACTAGACATTTTGCTATGTAATTTTCCTCTTGTCCTGTGTTTAATAGTATTAAATATTCTTTTTCATTTATTTTTCCTGTTATGTAATATTGATTTAGATTACTCATTGAATTTGTTTCATAACTCATTCTTTTTTATGAGGTTGATGATTCTGTTTTTTCATTAGTTATTCTTTTTGTTGTACTTATTCTATCATTTACTATTTCTAAATTCTCTTCTATATCTATGTCTCTATAGCTATAGTCATTATAATTTATTGTTTTTACAATTTCTTCGAATGGGCTATCTATTTGTATCTTGTTAATCTTATTTTTCCTGTTATTTTATGTTTTGTTGTTAATACATATAAATTTTTACATCTTGTTGTAAATATTTTACTACCTGGGGTTAATTCTATTCCTAATATCTTCCAATATAATACTAGTGATTTATCTATATTTATATCTGTTACTGCTACTGAATAATTTGAACTTATTATAAATTAAAATTTTTGGTATATTAAATTTTCTTTTACGGCAGTTATTATGATTTTTTTCTATAGGTTTTATAATTCTATTATCTGCTAAATATAATTCTATTGGTGTATCTATTCCTTCTCTAAAACATGCTTTTATTAATATTTCTGTACCTCCAAGGTGTACATATTTTATTGGATCTCCTTTACTTTTTATATCATTTATTTCTTTATTAATTATTCTTTTTGTTACTAGTGGTATACTAGCTTTACCTTTTGCATATCTACAGTCTATTACATGTTCTTTTTTGCATACTACATAATATTCATCTTTTTTCCTTGTAAAATTATTTTTTATTGTTGGTATTTTAAATATTTTTTCTACACTTAAATCTAACTCTTTTCCTTTTATTTCATCAAATATATTACTGTCAAATATTATCTTTTGTTCTGTTCCTTCATCATTTAAATATTCTTCCTTTGTTATTATTTTTATATCTTCTTCAGTCATTCGATTAATCTATTTCACTATCTATTTCGTTTTCTGAAATTTCATATATACTATCTTCACTTTCTAATTCATAATCTATATAATCTATTTGCATATATTCTGTATTTTCTATTTTTATTTCGGATATTTGTTTATTTTTTGGATTTTTAGGTAATTACAATCTCTAGCTAAATGTCCTAACTTTCCACAATTATAGCAAGTACATTCTTTTATAGATTTTTTCTTCCTATATGGTCTTTTATTTTTATAATTTTTTACATAATATCTTTTTCTTGGTTTCTTATATTTATATTTTGATTTTTTATATTTCTTATATTTCTTATGTCTTTTTCTTTTTTTATAATATCTTTCTTCGCATCCAAATTGGAGTGCTATTTTATTTTTGCAACATGCTAAATTTCTTATTAAAGTTTTTTCCATTTTTAATTCTTCTCTATATTTTTCACATAAGTTTCTATACCATTGTTGTAAAACTTTTATTCTAGCTCCTAGTGTATCTACTATTTTTACTTCTTCCCAACTTTTTATTATCTTTGAACTAAATGGTTCGGGTAATTTATTAAAATATAATTTTCTTATTTCCTTACTTTCTTCTATACTATATGCTCCTTTATAATAATATTCTTTAAATGCGCAAGTATATTCGTCTATATAAAACATATTACATATTTTTAATTTTAACATTAAATTCCTATTTGTATCTTTTTCTTCATCTTGTTCTTCTTCTATTGTTGTCATACTACCAAATTCATCTTTTATAGTTGTTTCATACCTTTTCAATAATTCTATAGGTGTTAGTTTAGTTGTTGTTAATGATGTTCCTTCCATAGGTTTATTAGTTCTTAATACTTTCTTACTATTTTCAGTTAAATTTGCAAACCATAGTTTTACTGATCCTATTAATGTTCTTTCTATATATTCTGGTGCATCTGTTATGTTTATGTTATTATCTAATAATTGTTTTGTCATATATCCTATCCATAATTGTATTATTTTTTCTGTATCTATTACACAGTCTAGATCTAAAAAGTTATAATTTTTATTAACTATTTGTTTTGGTGTCCATTTGTCATATTTATTATATTTTTTAAATTTATTTTTATAATATATAGGTTTTCTTATTTCTGTTGTATTAGGTATTATGGTTTCATCTTCTTTTTTATCAAGAGTATTTATTTCTGTGTTGGTATTTTCTAAATTCTCTTCATTAATTATTTCTTGTTTTCCGTTAATTTCTAGATTTTTTATATTTGTTAATATTTCCGTATATGTTTCACTATCTTCTGAATCATAATTATCTGTCTCTTCTATTTCTATATTATTTATTTGTAATTTTTCTTTAAATTGATTTATCTAGTTTATTAATTTTTGTTCTTTATCTTTTTCTTCCTTTTCTTTTTGTCTTTGTTCGTACAAATCTTTTAACATTTGTAGTTCTTTTTCTAATTCAGCAATTCTACTATTTCTAGTTTTTTCTATTTTTCGTATTTCTTCCGTTGTTTGATGTTTAATTTTTTTCTATTTCCTTTTTTCTATCTATTTCTTCATTTTCTTTTTCTATTCTTACCATTGCTGTTAATTTATCTTCTAATTTTAATTCTTCTTTTTCTAACATTAGGTATAAATGTTCACCTATTTTCTTATATCTTCTTCCTAGATTAGAAAATACTATTTTTATTTTTGATCCTTCGTGATTTTCGTATATTTTTTCATCTATTATGAATTCTTCTTTATTCATTTTATTGTAAATAGTTCATGTTGGTATATATATTCTAAACTATCTATTTGTGATTCTAATTTTGATATTTCATCTTTTTGTGTATTTATTGAATTTTTACTAACTCCGGCAAATATATTATAATGTGGTCTTTCTTTTCTTAATTTTAATTCTTTACGTTTTTTCAGAGATAAATTGTTTTAATTCTTTGTATTTTTGCTCTTTATTCATTTAAACTATATTTATAATATCTTGGTGGATATCTAAATCTAATTTTACATAATTAGGTGGTATATGTCTCATTCTTCTAGATTTTAAATGGATTATTAATTTTGCTTCAATACTAGATATCAATGTAATTAGATAGGCTAATCTTTCTGTATTTTCTTTTGTTTTATTTAGACTTATATATTCTGAATAATTACTAACAAAGGATTCTTTAATTTTTCTAAAAGCTTTTCTATTTTTAAATGGTCTTCTCATAATTAACTTAATAAATAACTAATTTTAAGGCTAACTCTAACTTATATCTCACTTCTGTACTTTTTAAATTACTGATCTCGGGTGGGGATAACTAGGCTAATAATAACTAGCTAATAAATAGATTCATTTGCGAGCTACTTATGAAAAGTTTCGAATGTATTATATAGTTTTCTGTCGTTTGATTGCTTGTGATGCTTTGTTAGGTGTAAAGAAAGCTTCTAGGTAGACAACATCCAAGAGTTTATGATTTTCATGAATTAGGAGTTTACGTATAAAAGTACCATTAATGGATCTCACATACTAAAGCCAAATAGATAACAGTAAGACATGATTTCTATTTTGAGAGTTGTCCCAATTTTCTCAAATAAATTGTCATGTAACAATCTCTAGCTTGTACCGTACATTCAGAGTTCGGCTATGCCAACATACATCCTTTCCATATTTGCTGAGTAAATAGCATCTTTTAGCGAAGTCGTCAGCAAGGTCTTCCTGTAGAGACTTTTTTAACACTTCATGGGCAATAAATAAGCATCATAAAGAAAGTGTGAACCACCCAAAATTGCATAAAATAGTGCTAGCAACAAATGAAATTCTAGTTGACGTATGATGAACTCAACTTCCAGGTAGTTTAATAATGGTACAGAACAAATAACAGGGTAGAAAGCAGAGAACAGAAAAGCCTGAAAACGTTTGTAGAGAATGTAGCTGAGCTAATTTTATTCAATAGATTAGTGGCCTTATATAGGCTTACATATCTTAAAGAGTCACTATCCCACTAAACCACTACTTTGGTTCCACTAAACAAGTTCTCCTAAACTTAAGGAACACATCTGCAGTACTAGAAACAGGAAAAATCTGAAAAATAACAAATCCTAACTGAATGCTAAAATTAAGCTACTAAAGACTTAGTCAAACTAGAATGCAACAGCTGATGTTGTACACTTTATTACTCCCTCTCGACATCAGCTCCTGTTTTAACCATGTCCAGCTATTGACATAAACTTTCAAATTTATTCACACTTAAGCCTTTTGTGAACACATCTGCAATTTGCTGCCGATTTTAATATGCTTCAAGTCAATCTCTCCTTGCAACACCTTTTCTCTGATGAAGTGGTAATGTATTTCCACATGCTTAGTTCTTGCATGAAAAATAGGATTTTCCGCCAAGCAAATCGCTCGCATGTTCACAAAAGGATTTAGTGTGAATAAATTTGAAAGTTTATGTCAACAACTGGGCATGGTTAAGATAGGAGCTGATGTCGAGAGAGAGTGTTAAAGTGTACAATATCAGCTGTTGCATTCTAGTTTGACTAAGTCTTTAGTAGCTTAATTTTAGCATTCAGTTAGGATTTGTTATTTTTCAGTTTTTCCCTTCATCACTGGCTCTTTTTTAATCTCAAGATCATAAAATATCCTTACATCTTGCGGACCAAGCAGAACAAAGTGACCCGAAGATGTTAATTGTTCTACTGAAAAAAGATTTTTCTTCATACCTGGTATATGATAAACATTTTGGAGCAGCATCAGATCAACACAATCATTTGAGACACTACAGCCTTACCGATGTGAGCTATTGGTAATTTTGTGTCATCAGCTGTCACCATCTCACGGTCCCTTGTACTTGGATAGATTTTGCAGCTTCTGTTTATCGCCAGTCATATGGTTTGAGCATCCGGAATCAACAATCTAGTCATTATCATAGTCAATTTGTTTAGAGGTTGTTACAGTAAAAGCTAACTCCTCTTGTTCAAGAGCAAAGAATGCTTCAATATCAAGTCATCATCACTATTTTCCTTTGGACCGGAAGTGGCAGCAGCATTACTTTCAACGGGACCTTTTATTGAACCAGCAAAACTTGGCTTTATGACCCTTATTTCCATAGTTATGGCACTTCCCTTCAAACCTTTTGTTTTTGCCCCATTGATTCTTTGAAGCTCCCCCTTGACGACAACTTCCCTCTTCTTGATGACTTTTTACCTTATCATCATTTCTTTTCGATCCACCTGCATTGTACTGCTTGGAGTTCCCTTTGTTTTTGTTGGCGTAGAGCGCTTCCTCCTCGCCTTTTTGTGAAACTGCACTCATTTGCTTTTGCCATGGCTTCTTCGCCAGCAAGCAAATTCTCAAACTCCACAAGTGATGGTTGATTTTTCCATCCCTGTACTGCAGTAATGAAGTTTCTATATTCAGATCTCAAATCATGAATGATTATCCTTTTCATCCTGGTTTCCTCGATTGGAGCTGTTGGTTCCAATTCTAAAATTTCACGATATATCGACTTTACTTTGTGAAAGTATTGTGCATTCTCATATCATTTTGAGCTATCTACAACAATTCACTTTCTAAAAGTTGTAGCTGTGTGTTATTCTTCTTTGAAAAGAGTGTAGCCAGCGTGTCCCAAGCCTCCTTTGGTGTTTCAGCATCTCGTATATGTTCTAATACATCTTCTTTGATGGTCGTTTTGAGGGAAAATAATGCTTTTCCAACTTTAATCTTCCATTTCCTCAAAGCGCCATTCGGTTCTTCTACCCTGGGTTTGACTTCGCTTCCATTAATGACCTCCCAAAGATTTTGACCTTCTATGTAGGAGGTCATACATGTCATCAACGTTTTGTAATTCTGATGGTTGAGTTTCTTCACTCCACCTATGGCTTGAAAATCAGTCATTTTATTTTCTGTAAAAGAACTATTATGTTCAAGAAATGGTTATTTCCACCAACAGCTGATAAATGTTCTGCGTGGCTTCTCTTTCTCACCTTTAAATTTGGCTATGATACCAAATGATGAACTCAACTTCCAGGTATTTTAATAATGGTACAGAAATACAACATGAAGAAAGCAGAGAACAGAAAAGCCTGAAAACATTTGTAGAGAATGTGGCTAAACTAATTTTATTCAATAGATTAGTGGCCCTATATAGGCTTACATATCTTAAAGAGTCACTATCCCACTAAACCACTACTTTAGTTACACTAAACCACTACTTTAGTTACACTAAACCACTACTTTAGTTCCACTAAACAAGTTCTCCTAAATTTAAGGAACATATCTGCAGTACTAGAAACAGGGAAAAACTGAAATATAACAAATCCTAATTGAATGATAAAATTAAGCTACTAAAGGCTTAGTCAAACTAGAATGCAACAACTGATGTTGTACACTTTAACATTGGTTTAAATTTGTCATATACTATTTATCAAATTGGGATGGTTTAAAACAAAGTACATATTTAAAAATTGTTGAGAGGAATTCTACTTGTTAGCAATTTTTATCTTCATTAGTAAATTAAATTTTTTCCTACACGTGAAAAAGTTATTTACTTTTCGACATCAAGCAATATTTAAGACTAATATATATTTTTCATTAAAACTTTACTGTCGACTTTTTACATAATTATTGATTTAACTTAACAAAACTTGTAGAGATATAACTATCGGAACGTCAAAAGTGTAATTTTCTTTAAAATTATTTTAATTTATAATCCCACATCACATGCAAGTTTTAATCTATTTTCGTGTAGTCTATTCATGTCATCAATCTCGTCATCTTCAAATGTCGTCGTAAATACAAAGGAGATGTAGCAAAAATAAATTAAATCAATATAAGATTATTTTTCTCAAGGAAAAGCTTAATAAGATAAGAATTAAAGAGATCGAATAGACATAATCATCTTCCCATACTGAATAAAAGATTGAGATATGTATTATCTTACAAATGAAGTGAGTGACAATACCTAAGTACAATGTACTGTGAAAAATAATCATATCGCGATTTATTTTATAATATCTTTCACTTGTTGTAAAATTTTGCGGGATATCTTGATTTTCGCAATAAGATAATTACTTTGAAAATAAAAGAAACTATTAAGTATCAATATTGATAATTACACATAACAACATGATTCTAGTGATACTAACTAAATGTTTAACATGAAGTAGGAAGAGAGCAAATTCATGAGAAGTTGAGAGAAAATCGAGGTTTGTGAAGATAAATCGATTATTAGCATGAATAATCAGAGAGATAATACATCAACCTCCATCTCCCCCTCCCCCTCTCCCCCAAACTTGTCCCGAAAACTTACTTTAGCACTTAAACTTTATGGATAATTGTTTATCCTCCTAAATCTTTTTGAAGTGATTACAAAAGTGTTGGAAATCCTATGATTTTATGAAGTATTATAGACATTGTAAATTTGTGCTTAAAACTTTGAACTTATTTCATGTGATCTTGTGATATTAGAATTGTGAAATTAAATGAGAGCATGGGATCTAAAATTCCCTCTTTTAATATGAAAATCCCTCCAGTTTTACATGTTGTAAATTGATTTTACGAATTGCTAAAGGTTGGGATCTGTTGATGAATTGATATGTACAATTGTACTACTTTATGAGAAAATGAGAGGTTGTTTTTACTTGTTTTGTAAAATATTGAGAAGTAAATGAGAGCATGAGACTTGTGATTTCCTTTTTTACTACAAATTTCATTGGATTTACATAATATGAATTGAATTTACAAACTGTTGAAAGCTTGGGTCTGATGATGGATTATTATGGATTACTTGTACTGGTTGTTTTCATGAAGAAAGGAAACAAAATTTTTACATATTGTATAATGATCATAATTCTTATTTAGAATGGTTTTGAAGTGATTGAAAGAGGGTGACCACCGCAGAATAAATATTAAGAATGGTTTAATTTTTCAATTATTTTGAAATATGAACTTTTGTTCAAATGGTGGATCTTTTGGGCGGTCAATAAACATCTTTTGAAATAAGATAAGGGCAGTAGATATGTTGTGACATGATTTTCAAGTCTGGGTATGACGATACCCTATTTTGATATGCCCGATAATATTGAGAAAGAAATAACTTTTCAAAGAAGATATGGTTTAAAGAATTTAAACTAGGCTTACAAGAGTTAGATGGTTACCCGAAGAAGGCACGATTCAAACTACTCATTGCCCAAAATCATGATTTGACAACACGGGTTTATAATACTGAAAAAGGAAATTGTACGCTGGTGACGGCCCTGGGGCATAGTAGATAAACAGATACTGTAACCCCTGCGGCAAACTTGGGTTAGGGGTTTGGCCGCCAAGTTAAAGACGGATTTCATATAGCCCATGGAATCGCATATTTGTAGGGTGTACCATCTAGCTCAGAAGTAAGATAAAGAGTATAGTCATGAATTACAGAATGTGTTTTGATGGTCTTAGATTATGCCCATGTGTTTTCAACTATTTCAAGATGATATGTGATTTATGAAATTCTCTCACCTATGTTTTATAAAAATATATATTTTGGTTTTTTGGATTGTTTTATGTACCAGTACATCTGTATTGACCCCCTTATATTTAAGGATTTTGAGACACAGTCCTGGAGTCCCGTTAAGCAGTAAATTGACTTATCAAAAGTTTGTAGCTGGTGAGCCTCCCTTACTTCGGAAGGCCTGTATTAGAGCTTGTTATTGGTATTTCATTTTGATTCATGGTCCAACTAGGGTCTTGTCTCAGATATCAGATAAATGTCATTTCAGTTTGTAGAGATTTTGCAAACTAGTTTTAGATGTTGTTGATATTTATGAGCTCATTTCAGTATTGAGAAGTTTGAAATAAAAGTTGACCATGATTTCGTTGTAATACTTTTCCACATTCTTTTCCTTATTGTATATGAATGGTGTTCATGATTGCTAAATAGAAAGGGCGCCCTGGCCTTCATGGTTTGAGATGCTCGTCGTGGTCAGGGCCCCGGTTTGGATCTTGACACTTAGACACCAAAGGAACAAGTTATGCTACATGGACAATAGTTTACACTACTGTAACACCCCGAAAAATGGGTCCCAGAGCGTCACATGGTGCTTGAGGCTACGAGTAGCCCCAAGCTAACCCTTTGAGCCATTTTTATTCAGTTCAACACAAATCAATGGGGTTTCTATAAATAACCCTCAAATATCAACAGAGTAATCATCACCCAAGAATAAAAGAATTTCAGAAAGATAACAAAATACAACTTATTAGTCAACTTCCAATATCTATACTAGTCCGACAAGCCTCTAAGAAAATCAATTAAACCAGCGAGCCATTAAGACATGCCCCAACTGACTCATAATCAGTTATCAAATGTAAACAATTCTATGAAACCAACATCAGACATCACATCCTCGGAACATGAGGACTCAGCACAACAGAGGATGTAGAACAGTATGCCCAAAAAATCACCGTCGAATTTGGAACTAAGCACCTGAACCTACATTCCGAGAAAATGCAGCCCACATCCGAAGATGTGGGTCAGTATCATGGAAAGAAATCGAGTATATGGGGGTGTATGCAGTTTTATAAACATCATCATCATAAATATTTATAAGAAATATGCAGGATGTATAAAAGACTCACATAGCCCGAAGAAAATCATCATAATCATGAGAGGATGAAATAAGTATAATAACACATGTGAGTCGTCATATAATTTGTCAATCACTTTCAGTTCATCAAGAATATCAATTCTCATAATGTAAATATCATTTAAATCTTTCGAAAGAGTAAATTTCATAATTCCACTTTCAAATGACTTCACCATTCACCATAGACACAACGAAACACACACAAACTGGGAGATCCTATAACCGACATAAACCATGTGAGCCACATGGAGTCCAACGTCCAACCCACGTTGGGGAGAGCCGTCCTATCCTTTCCATCGGAGTAGGACTATCGATATCAAATCCATACAAACTAATGATCACTATATAAATCAGCCTCAGGCTCACTCTTATGGGGGCACGTAGTTCTAGGAAAGTAAGATCGCTTTATACCTCTCATTCGGTGCTAAAGATTTCTCCCAAAATTAGCTCAGATCATTTCAAAGACAATCCACAACAAAACAATTTCAGTAATATATAAATATACATCGGGAACCCTCATGCTTCCCATCTATCAAAATCAACCACGTTGGGGATTTTTTTTCACACTCGAGTTCAAAACAACTCCAGTAAGACCAAAAGGTCAAATATTCAAAATATCTCAAATATTCAACATCAACGTGCTTATAACACACACTTTTTCAAAAAAAAAAATACAATTTCTAATGGGGATTGACGACCCAAATATCAAAATCATGATAAATATCATTCAAGATTCATGCTTTATATATCCACACATGTAAATTCATCTTTCAAAATTATAAACGTCAAGATTTCATAATAATCATCAAAATATATGGGTTCATGCTTCAAATTCGTAAACATCAAATAAAAATCATGCCTTTATAAAGAAACTTACTTTTGGGCACAAGAACGAAAAAGAGTTCTTGTTGAAAAACCCCACATACCTTGAATGATGAACTTTAGATCGATACTCAATTTTGAGATGTTAATCGTGCCTTTGAATGATGGTTCTTGGAGTTCTTGCACTATGAACTTAGAATCTTGAATAAATTTGCAGAATTAATGGTGAACTTTGGAGGTTCTTGAACTAGGAACTTGGAATCTTGAATAAATTTGTAGAATTAATGGTGAACTTTGGAGGTTCTTGAAGTTGGATGTAGGAGCTTAGGGTTTTCTTTTTGAGGGAATTTGATAAAATATAACATATAATGCTTCTAATAGGCTTTAATATAGGGTTTGGACGGATTTTGGGTGAGGGTCAATGACCAAAACGCCCCTAAAAATCAAATAATTCTCGAATCAGTCCTTTGGTGGACTATTTTGATAGTCTGAAGTAGATCAACCATAATGTTTTACTCCGATATCCAAATTGGATGAAACTAATTTCATTAGAAAGAGAACTCTCATATATTTCCGTTAATATATAGTATCTCACTCAGATCATTGTGTACGAGGAGTTATGATCGTTTGAAGTTGACCTAAAAATTTGCTTTTGATAGGCTGAAGTAGATCGATCATAACTTTTTACTCTCATAGACAAATTAGATGAAACCAATTTCATTAGGAAGAGAACTCGCAGTGCTTTCTGTTGATATATAGTAGATTACCCATATCATTATGTACAAGGATTTATGATCATTTAAATCTAGAGAAAAAATACGCCAGGCCTCAGTACTTTTTCCTGCACGTTTTACTATTCAATACTATTCACGATTCTATCGGAATGTTCATAACTCGTCGCTTGGGTATCCGTTTTGGATGATCCACATATCGCTAGAAAGATTATTTGATACTATATGCAATGGTGGGTCATAGTCTAAGACATTCTGCTTGAAAAATTTATAATTCATTCTAGAAGATAGAACCCAACACGATTACACACAAATTTCAATGAAAACTTTCTCGGGGTATTACATCATCTCCCCTTGGAAACATTCGTTCTCAAATGATTCTAAACATGCCAAGATTAGATAGGGAATAGAGCATACAGCTGAAACCATTTGTTAGACTCATCACCACATCATTTCTCACTCCGAATGCAACATAGAATGCATAAATTCAAGAAACTACAGCTAAACACATAATAAATGACAGCTGAACTGCTGCAACTTTTATCAAAAGTGCATGATTTAGGAAAGAACGGTACCTTCGGCTTGATCGGAGTTCGCGAACAATAGGTGTGGGTACTTGGATCACATATCCGCCTCAGCTTCCCAAGTTGCACCCTCAACAGATTGGTTTCGCCACAACACCTTGACCAAGGGAACTTATTTGTTCCTTAGTCTTAGGACACTGAAATCAAGAATCTCAACAAGAATCTCATCAAAAGAAAGATTTTCTTGAATGTTAGCACTCACAGAGGAATCCACTACCACAACATCGCTAATATGCTTGGAGACATGAAATATTGGATGAATAGAGGACAACTCGGAAGGTAACTCGACCTCATAAGCTACCTTACCAACACGAAAAAGAATTTTGTAAGGAGCAACATAATGGGGACTAAGCTTCCCCTTCTTTCTGAATTTCTTCACCCCCCTCATGGGTGAAATTTTCAGGTACACTAGGTCACCAACTTCAAACTAAATGTCTCTCCTTCTAATATCCGCATATGACTTCTGACGACTCTGCGCAGTTTTCAACCTTTGCCTAATCAACTTAACTTTTTCCATAGCCTCAAATACCGAATCAGGACCACTCACAGCCGCTTCACCCACCTCGAACCAACCTATGGGTGATCTACACTTCCTCCCATATATATGGCTTCAAATGGATCCATGCCAATACTTGCGTGGAAACTGTTATTGTAAGCAAACTCTATCAACGGTAAGTGATCATCCCAACTTTCCTTAAAGTCAACTGCACAAGATCTCAACATATCCTCTAAGGTCTGGATGGTCCGCTCAGCTTGACCATCGGTCTGTAGATAAAAAGCAAAACTCAAAAGCACTTGGGTACCAAGACCCTTCTGAAAAGCTTTCCAAAATTATGAAGTGAACTGAGTACCCCTATCCAAAATGATACACAAGGGAACTCCATGCAGTCTGACTAGCTCTCAGATATACAATCTAGCATAATCTTCAGCAGTATATGAAGTATGAACAGGCAAGAAATGAGTCGACTTAGTCAACCTATCAACCACAACCCAAATGAAATCAGGATAGCATCGGGAAGGAGGTAAACCAATCACAAAGTCTATATTTATCTCTTCCCACTTCTAGGTAGGAATACTAAACTCTTGCATCATACCACTAGGTCTTGGTGTTCAACCTTAACCTGTTGGCATGTTGCACACTTAGCTACAAACGCTGCTATATCTTTCTTCATGCCACTCCAATAATAGATTTCCTGCAAGTCTCGGTACATCTTGGTGGCACCAGGATGAATAGAATATCTCGCCCCATGAGCTTCATCCATAATACTCTGTCTCAGATCATCAACATTTGGGACACACAATCTACCCTGCAATCTCAACATACCATCTCCCCCTTGGGTGAAAACCTTTACTTTTTGGTCCTTGACTGACTCCTTCAGTCTGACCAAACTAGCATCTAAGTATTGCTTTTCCTTCACTTTCGAAACCAAGGAGGATTCGGAACTACTCTGAACCCCTATGCTACCTTCAGCAGAGTCAAACAACTTAATCCCCAATCTAGACAAACGATGTACATCACGAGCCAACTCTTTCTTACCTTCTACCACATGAGAAACACTACCCATAAACACTCTACTTAGGTCATCTGCCACAACATTGGACTTGCCCGGATGGTATAACACACTTATATCATAGTCCTTTAACAATTCTAACCATCGTCTCTGCCTAAGATTCAATTCTCTCTAGGTAAACACATACTGCAGTCTCTTATGATCAGTGAAAACATCAACACGGACACCATACAAATAGTGTCTCCAGATTTTCAAAGCAAATACAACAGTAGCTAACTCAAGTTCATGGGTGGGGTAATTTTTCTCATGGGGTTTCAACTGTCTACAAGCATAAGCTATCACCTTACCCTTCTGCATAAATATGCTACCCAACCCAACTCTCGAAGCATCACACCACAAAACCATGAACACCATCAGGCAAAGTCAAAATAGGGGATGAAGTGAGTCGAGTCTTCACAAGATTCGGACCACAAGAACTTCACTTTTTTTTGGGTTAACCGAGTCATAGGAGACACTATAGAGGAGAAACCCTCAACAAAATGGTAGTAATAGCCAGCTAAACCCAAGAAATTTTGGATATCAGTCAGAGAAATAGTTCTAGGTGAATTTATAACAGCTTTTGTCTTTTGGGGATCAACTCTAATACCCTCGAAAGAAATGATATGACCCAGAAAAGAAACTGACCTTAGCCTAAACTCACACTTACTGAACTTGGCAAACAACTCGCGATCTCTAAGGGTTTGCAAGACAGTTTGGAGATGATCAGAATGTTCATCCTCACTACGAAAGTACACCAGTATATCATCGATGAACATTATGACAAACATATCAAGATATGGTCTGAACACTCGATTCATGAGGTCCATGAAAGTTGCTGGGGCATTGGTTAACCCGAAAGACATAACAAAAAACTCAAAATAGCCATAAAGAGTTTGGAAAATGGTTTTTGGGATGTCACACTCCCTAACTTTGAGTTGATGATAGCCGGTATGAAGGTCTATTTTTGAGAAATAACTTGCACCTTGCAATTGGTCAAACAAATTATCTATTCTCGGAAGGGGGTACTTATTTTTTACGATGACTTTATTCAGTTGGCGGTAACCAATGTACATACGCAAATAGCCATCTTTCTTTCTCACAAACAACACAGGAGAACCCCAAGGAGAAATATTGGGCCTTATGAAACCCTTATATAGTAGATCTTTGAGTTGCTCTTTCAACTTCTTAAGTCCTGCAGGGTCCATATGGTAAGGAGGAATAGAAATGGGCTGAGTATCGGGAAGAAGATAAATCTCAAACTCTATTCCTTTATCAGGAGGTATCCATATTTCTGAAAGAAGAGAGCACGAATCAATAGCAGAGAGAGACACTTTAAGAACGATAGACTTCTGAAAGAATGAATCACACTTTTTCCTAAAACGACTTGTAGCCTCATGCTCATAGATGTGGAGCGCTACACACTGATGATCAAGACTCTACTTAACGTGGCTTTTCAGACTCCCTAGGACACCTTAAAATCTTAGGCTCTAATACCAAGTTAGTAACATCTTGAAAAATGGGTCCTGGAGTGTCACACGGTGCTTGAGGCTACGAGTAGCCCCAATCTAACCCTTTGAGCCATTTTCATTCAGTTCAACACAAATCAACGGGGTTTCCATAAATAACCCTCAAATATCAACAGAGTAATCATGATCCAAGAATTAAAGAATTTCAGAAAGATAACAAAATACGACTTATTAGTCAACTCCCAACATCTATACTAGTCCGACAAGCCTCTAAGAAAATCAATAAAATCAGCGAGCCATTGAGACATGCCCCAACTGACTCATACTTAGTTATCAAGTGTAAATAATTCTGTGAAACCAACATCAGACATCACGTCCTCGAAACATGAGGACTCACCACAATAGAAGATATAGAACCACGTGCCCGAAGAATTACTGTCAAACCTGGAACTGAGCACCTGAACCTACATTCTGAGAAAATGCAGCCCACATTCTAAGATGTGGGTCAGTACCATGGAAAGAAACCGAGTATATAGGGGTATATGCAGTTTTATAAACATCATCATCATAAATATTTATAAGAAATATTCAGGATGTATGAAAGACTCATATAGCCCGAATAAAATCATCATAATCATGAGAGGATGAAATAAGTATAATAACACATGTGAGTCATCATGTAATTTGTCAATCACTTTCAGTTCATTAAGAATATCAATTCTCATAATGTAAATATCATTTAAATCTTTCGAAAGATTAACTTTCACAATTCCACTTTCAAATCACTTCACTATTCACCATAGACACAACGAAACACACACACACTGGGAGATCCTATAACCGACATAAATCATGTGAGTCACATGGAGTCCAACGTCCAACCCACGTTGGGAAGATCCGTCCTGTACTTTCCATTGGAGTAGGACTATCGATATCAAATCCATACAAACTAGTGATCACTATATAAATCAACCTCAGGATCACTCCTATGGGGGAACGTAGTTCTAGGAAAGTAAGGTCACTTTATACCTCCCACTCGGTGCTAAAGATTTCTCTCGAACTTAGCTCAGTTCATTTCAAAGACAATCTACAATAAAACAATTTCAGCAATATATAAATATACATCAGGAGCCATCACGCTTCCCATCTATCAAAATCAACCACGTTGTGAATTTCTTTCACACTCGAGTTCAAAACAACTCCATTAAGACCAAAAGGTCAAATCATTCAAAATATCTCAAATATTCAACATCAACGTGCCTATAACACACACTTTCTAAAAAAACATAATTTTCAATGGAGATTCACGACCCAAATATTAAAATCATGATAAATATCATTCAAGATTCATGCTTATATCTCCACACGTGTAAATTCATCTTTCAAAATTATAAACGTCAAGATTTCATAATAATCATCAAAAGATATGGGTTCATGCTTCAAATTCATAAAAATCTAATAAAAATCATGCCTTTGTAAAGAAAATTACTTTTGGACCCAAGAACGAAAGAGAGTTCTTGTTGAAGAATCCTACATACCTTGAATGATGAACTTTAGATCGATACTCATTTTTGAGATGTTAATCGTGTCTTTGAATGATGGTTTTTGGAGTTCTTGAACTAGGAACTTGGAATCTTGAATAAATTTACAGAATTAATGGTGAACTTTGGAGGTTCTTGAACTAGGAACATGGAATCTTGAATAAATTTGCATAATTAATGGTGAACTTTGGAGGTTCTTAAAGTTGGATGTAGGAGCTTAGGGTTTTCTTTTTGAGGGAATTTGATGAAATATAACATATAATGATTATAATAGGCTTTAATATAGGGTTTGGATGGATTTTGGGTGAGGGGCAATGACCAAAACACCCCTAAAAATCAAATAATTCTCAAATCGGTCCTTTGGTGGACTATTTTGATAGTCTGAAGTAGATCAACCATAATGTTTTACTCCGATATCTAAATTGGATGAAACCAATTTCATTAGAAAGAGGACTCTCATATCTTTCCATTGATATATAGTATCTCACCAAAATCATTGTGTACGACGAGTTATGATCGTTTGAAGTTGACCCATAAATTCACTTTTGATAGGCTGAAGTAGATTGACCATAACTTTTTGCTCCGATAGACAAATTGGATGAAACTAATTTCATTGGAAAGAGGACTCATAGATATTTCCATTGATATATATTATATCACCCAGATCATTATATACAAGGAGTTATGATCATTTAAAATTGGAGAAAAAATACGCCAGGCCTCAGTACTTTTTCCTGTATGTTTTACTGTTCACTACTATTCACGGTTCGATCGGAATGTTCATAACTCGTCGCTCGGGTATCCGTTTTGGATGATCCACATATTATTGGAAAGCTTATTCGATACTCTACGCAGTGGTGGGTCATAATCTAAGACATTCCACATGAAAAATTTATAATTCATTCTAGAATATAGAACCCAACACGTTTACGCACAAAATTTCAACGAAAAATTTCCAGGGTTATTACAACTGCCTTAATTTTTAATGAATTTACTTAATAACTATGTATATTCTAAATTAAACTATTACTAAGCTTTTGTTGTTTCATTTTTCATTAGTTTGTGCTCGCAATGGATGAAAAAGAAATGGGTATTGAGAAATATAATTTAGGGAAATCAATTGAAAGTATTTACACAAATAATAAGCTAATGGTTATTAAACCAATATTGGATATTGAAATAACTGAACAAATGGGGTAGCAATCCAAGATTAAGAGGGAACGACAAAAAAAGAAGAGGATAATCGATATCGAAACTAGTTTTCTAAGAAGAAATGCCTCTCTAAATAAGGTAAATGTCAAGTCGATTCTCCTTGATAAAAAAAAATATGGTGAAGTGCATGTAACCTATTGCAGTTACACACAACATCCAGTTTAAGGTTATTCTCTGAGATGTTGGGACGACAACTACCTGTGGCAGTTTCATGCCTTGAAGATTGTCGAATCTTTTCTATTTCAGGTTACAACATATGAAAAGGATCATAGTTGCCAGTTGATTTCATAACTTTCAACCATAGGAATGCGACAGTGAAGGTCATATGTGACTACATACTAGAGTTTGTGCATGACTCTAGTAATGTTATCACTCCGAACTTTGTGGTAGATGAAATGAAAAGGAAATACAGAATAATCATATCCTACATCAAAGGATGGCGAGCAATACAACATGTGTATACGGTGATAAGAGAACACCTTTAAAAAACTACAATAGGTTGCCATCGTATCTTCACAAAATGAAATAAAATAACCCAGGCACGTACACAAATGTCAAGAGGGACGATGTGAACAGGTACACATGCTATATTGTCAAAATTAAAAACTTTTGCCTAAGAGGCAAAAGGTTATTCCTTAATTGCACTGCTTAGATTATTAACATATATGCAACTCTTACCTCATATACAAGACTTAGATTAAAATACTTTTGTAGTGATTATAAACATCAAATGCAAAATGTTACTAATATTCTTCTGCTCAACATAGGTTTCAGTATGTATTTTTTGGTTATGGTGCTTCAATCATTGGATGCACCAACTGTAGATCGGTAATAATGATAGATGCAACATTTTTGAAGTAAAAATATTGTGGTATCCTCATGATAGTACTGTCAAAGGATGGAAACAATAACATATTTCCTTTGGCTTTTGAATTTCAGACTCAAAAACTAATGACTCTTATAACTGGTTCTTCCATCAGTTAAGAAATGTAATTGGGGTACGTGAACAATTGTCTATTTTATTAGATCACCACACAACCATTGCAAATGTAAATGCAAATGTCTATCCAGAGTGTCAGCATGGAATATGCATTTAACATACTGAGAAAAATTTAATAAAAAGATATTTCTCACATGTAGTTCTTCACTCTTCTACAATGCAGATAGCATACAAATGCACTGAATTTTATACTTTAATGGATGAGATAGAAAAATTTGACGAAGTTTTTGCAAACTACTTGAAAGAAGAACAACCAAAAAGATGGGCACATTCATTTCATACAAATAGAAGGTACAATATGCTCACGACTAACAACGTAGAGACCATGAATGCGGTACTGAGAAAAACACGACAACTGCCAATAATAGGACTTATTGATTGCATTTAGAACAAGTTTCAAAGTTGGTTTTATAAAAAAAATAAACACACATGGCACGTTTCATAACACACACAGAGCCTTGAAATTGAAAGTAAATAATTTCTGCAAAAACTTTTAATCTTACAAAGACACATTTCTTTCTTTAAATGTTCCAGGAGAAGAACTACTATTTGTTGCATTTGAACTATTTATTTATCAACATGAAATGGAGATTTAAATTGGTGTGTTCTTCTATTGCTAAGTCATTTTAAGTCAACATTTTACTACTTGTTGAGTTGTAAGTTTTTTGTTAGCCGTGGATCAATTAGAAGTAGTTATTGCAACTGATTTGCCTCTCAATATGTGTACTTAAAAGAATACTGAAGGTTTGGCAGAACTTGTATTTTGGTAATAGGGAAATACAAAGAAAAATCAGTAAATAATTAAGAAGAATAACCTCTACATACTGTTAAAAATATGATCTTTACAAAAGTATAACCTTCATCAAGTTTTTTTAAAATAGATTTTGGCCCAATTGGACCATTTTATTTATGTTGCAAAAATCAAAGCAGATCCACAATTTTACATTGATCGGACAGGCCCAACAAATGACTTTATCCACTAAGAAATAAGATGAAAAATTTCTAAAAACATACAAAGCATCCATTTTGGCAAGAGTACCAAGTTAATATGCATCAAGTTAATCTGTTACCCAAATAGTAATCTATGACCAGATGACTCCTTATTCCTGCATTTTACATACATGACCACGTATATAACATATATATTTGTATATCTCGCTGTAATAGAGCTAGAATTTCTTTTATACTTGTTATCTTTTATATATCTTCATCTTCTTAATGTAATCAATGATATCACTTGATTTCTCAAATCAATGTCTCTATTTATGTATGGACGTTCATATGACTTTATTATGTAGAAGTGAGTTAATAATGGGAACCCAGATTCTGTGAATTGACTGTAGAGAATGTCACTGAATAATTTTTGTTGCTGAGTTAAACTAAACTCTTAATTAGTCTCTGTTATACTAAATCACTAGAAAGTGATATGTTCATATCTGTGATTTCATTGTGGCTTATTTATGTTCTTGAGCTTTCATGGACATAGCTTTCAAGATTACAATAAATATAAGTTGTCATTTATTTATCATTTTATTTGCAGGTAAACCCTATTGATGCAACAAGATTTGTTGTAAGAGAAGAAAGAGCTGAATATATTGTAGACTTAAAGAATATGACTTTTCAATGCTTGGTATTTTAAACAGATGAGATTCCATGCACCCATGCAATTGCAGCGATAAACAGTAGAAATATGTACAAGTCTAGATATTGTTCTCTTTGGTTCTCAAGACAATCTTGGATACAAACATAATAGGGAGAAATCCTACCAGTTGAAAGCACAACATCACGAATTTTTCCAGATAGTATAAAGGATCTAATCACAAAACCCCCAAATATGAAGGTTCTCCTAGGGAGAAGACAAACAATCAGATATCCTTGTATAACATAATCTTCAAGAAACAATTACAAATGTTTGAGATGCAAAAGAATCGATCACAACAGATCGAATTGTCACTACACTCCAATCCTTCATCCATACGCAAGAATATACAGAAAGAAAAATAAAAATACATAATTAGTTTTACTTTTTATTCGAGAAGATGGATCAAAATAGCAGTTATAATTGGATTCTTTGATCCCTTATTTTAGCTAGTAACAAGTACTTTTGAATTTAAATAAAACAAGTTGCACGAATGTCTACTTATTTATTCAAAGTTTTAACTTGTGGTGAAGTATTTAACTCAATACCATCTTATTGATTGTTTATGAAAGTTACTGCATGTTAATGTTTTTTATATATTGATGGGTAAAAATATATCATATTAACAGGAATTGGGGAAGAACCACACCCCAAGATATGTAATGTAAATAATTCCATGAGATACACTTTAAAATTTTCCTTGAAGGCAAGATGCAAAACTAGTTATGCCCTATGGGCGAGAGTTAATACTAACTTACTCTGCAATGATTTGATAGATGATCTATAACATTTTCCTAGAGGCAAGAATTAAGTCTCTAAGAAACCAATTATTCCCTATGGGCAAGAGTTTACACTATCTTAGTGTGTAATGACTTGGCCGATGATCAACAACTCTTGTCCTATAGGAAAAAATTAATACAACAAACGAACAAGTTATGCCCCATGGCCAAGCGTTGATACTATATTAGTGTGTAATGATTTGGTATATAATCTATAAATCTTTGCCAAGAGGAAAGATGTTTAAACCCCAAAGGAATAAGTTATGCCCTATGGACAAGAGTTGACACTAGCATAGTCTATAATGTTTTGGCAGATGATCTATAACCCTTGCCCTAGAGGACTTAGACATCAAAGGAATAATATGGGCGAGAGTCGAAACTACCTTAGTCTTTTATAATTTGGTTGATGATTTATAACTCTTTCACAAGAGGCTATTACCTTAACTGCTAAGATGAGAATGCTAATCAGTTTAAGGTTTTCTTGAAGGAAACATAAAAATGAAAATTAGATGAATTAGTTGGTCTTTTCTATTTCCAACTAACTAAAAGCTAAATGTTAATGGTAATTATGTTGTAATGGTGGTTCAACTCATAATTTTTCAAAGAACATTCTTCCCCTACCATACATAATATATTTATAGGAATATTAAAATCTTACAACCATATGAGAATCAATATTCCAGACCAAAAACTAATATATTAAAAGCCAAGAACAAAAGCAATAGAGATTAAAAATTACCAAAAGAAAACATGGGGGAGTATTGAATTGTGAGTAAAAAAAAAAGATGATAACAATCAACAAATCAAGCATCTAACCAAATAAATAAAAGTGGAGAACCAACTACCGAGGAGGAGTAGATAACCCTTAGATTACAAGGTCTAAATTGTTTCTTATTTTATGCCATTTAATCGAATACAAATGTGATTGAAAAGTTCACAATGATCAAAATACTCATGTAGCAGTCCCACATAAGTAATGATAATAGAACCCCCATAGAACAAGTTGTTGGGGAACAATGAAAAATAATAATAACAATATTATTAACTGTTCACAAAATATTATATTAATAATATTAGCAATACATTAACATAAACAGTGTATAATATTACTACTACCCCAGTGATAATATTATAATCAATATGGAAATTATAATAGAAATCTAACTACTTTTTAAGAAATAGATTAATTATACTTGAGTCATGCTAGGCACTGTCCTAAGAGACTATTTTAGCAGTGTGAAATATTTTTCAGGATTAAATAAGCACTTTCCTGATTAATTCGAGGATATTTTGAGTTAAATAAGTCTTTCCTAATTAACCAAAGGGTAAAGAAATCAACAAAATTATTAATACAAATATCAACAAGTTATAATATTAAAGAAGAAAACAACAATAAGATGATAATTAGATTGGAACTAAGGAAAAAGAAATTGGATAGTTAGAAGTATATGTTTTTTTTTTTGCAAAAGAAAATACATGTTATTTATAGCACTTTGTTGGGGCAGTGGAAGCAGAGGCGGTGGATCCTTTTTCTTTTTCCTTTTCTCCTTTCTTTTCTTTCTCTCCAAGTAAATAATATGGCTCTTTTCCCTTTTCCAAATACACAATAAATTATTTTGAAATAAATTATTTTTTCTACAATCCATACATTATTTTAAAATAATTTATATAAAAAATATTTTAACTTGTTGTACTTGTATGGACAAAATGCAGTAGGTTTGGTGTCTTTTGGACTATGAACCAAAATTAGACAAATAAAGTTAAACTTATAAAATTATTGGTGACATATAATATTTCTATGAACTGAATAATTCTTGCTGTAAGCCAGAGATTTTATCAATCACATTTTGACCGTAATTTTTTTGTTCAATGCGTTTTTTCACCAATAGGCGATGCGCACGCTTGGTATTCATGAGAGCACTAGAGACTAAGTCCAAAAGTCTCATAGGAACGACCTCATTTCACTTCTCATATAGGTGAATTTATCAAGTGTACACTGCTTTAAATACACCATCAATAAGGACTATGAATTCATTAAGAGTCAATAACTTATCCCTCCATTTTAGTAGTAGTTCAAGCACTCTCAATAAGTGCATAGAGTCAAATCGAGTTTTTATTACCCATATGAACCTACTTCATGGGATCTCCAATCACATAGGTTGGGTTACTGTAACGCCCCAAAACTGGGTTCCGAGACGTCACACGGTGCTTAAGGCTACAAGTAGCCCTAAGCTAACCCTTTGAGCCTAAAACTTCGTATAATAACTTATTTAAAGGTGAAATAAATTAAACACTATTACTGTCATATCATATGATAAGAAATAAGAACAAAATACTCTGGCCAAACAACCGTAATACTGGAAATCTCAACATACTAAACATTTGATAACTAGTCTGACAAAGCCTCTACTACTCAAGAATTAGAGTCATTGGGACAGGTCCCTAACTGACTAATAATCAACTGATAAGGGATAGACAACTACTAAATAAACTAAATGTATGAAGATAAACGGTCCTCGAACCATGAGGACTCACCACTGCTAGAATGTAGATAAAGTGCTCGAAAATCATGATGAGGCTGGGATTGAGCACCTGAACCTACATTACGAGAAAATGTAGCTAACAAACAAGTATGTGGATCATTACTTTGGGAATGTATTGAGTATATGAGGGTGTATGCAATTAAATAGTCAATATCACAAGTCTTTATAAAAAAAAACATACGTGTTATAATAGATGACTCACATCGCTTGAATAAAATCCTCATAAATTTCAGATGGAAAATAGATAATATAAATCACGTGAGTTATTTCACTTTATTCTAAACCTGTATTCTTTCTTTGTTCTCAAACTTTTAAACCAGATGAGATCTTAAAATATCAACTTTAGAAATGCTTATACTTTTAGAACTCATGATTTTAGCCTTAGGAGGGTAAAACTTCTTTAAAACTCAAGAGCTTGGTGCCTTAAAAACTTTACGACTTGAGACTTTAGAAAAACTTAAGATACTTTGGGACACCTGGGAGTTTCTTCTAACCAACATAAACCATGTGAGCTACATGGATTCCAACGTCTTGACCATGTGGGGAGAGTTGTTTCTATCCTTGCCATCAGAGTAGAACTTTTACTTTTTAGTGATCAATAGCTTAGAAAACTTGGGGTAATTCAGAAACCTACGAGGGTACGTAGTTCTGGGGAATGAGGCCTCGGAATCAAACCCAACTCTGTGCTAAATACTACTACCTTACTTAGCTTAGAGCTTTAAGAAAATCCACCTTAAACAATTCAACAATATGTAGTGGTAGCCAACATGCTTCCCTTTTTATCTCAAATCAAAAGATGTGGATTTCTTTCTTAGCTTAGGATCAAAACTCAATTTTTTCTTGAAATCTTGGTAAACTTATCACGAATAAACTTTATAACTTCAATAACATGGAAATATGAGTACACTTCTTGTAATACCTTAAAGATTACCGATCATTCACTCTCAAAGGCTCATAATTTCACAATAAGGCTCAATTCCTGACCACAATTTATATCATGACATCTCAACTTGGATCATTCTTAAACAAGAAAATCATACAATTCGAAACTTGAACAATTCCATAATCTTGTAAATTTGAAATATAGCAAAAATAATATGAATTCATCTTGAAATTACGCAATTATTTTAGAAAACTAAATCTTTTGGGAACAAGAACTAAAGGGTGTTCTTGTTCAAACCCCACATACCTTAGATTCTGACTTATAAATGAAGAAGCTTCCTTAAGACTCTCTTTTATTACTTTGAGTGAGGGTTTTTGAAGCCTTTGTCTTGGGAACCTCGAATCCCAACTCAATTTGTGAAAGATATGGTGGATTCTTGAGATTCTTTGAAGAGATTTTAAGTACTTAGTTTTTTTTTTTTGAGAGAAAACTTAAGGAAAACTTCATATAATACTTGTAAATGACTTCAATTTGGTGTATGTACGATTTAAGGGGATTGGAAAAAGTCCAAAGTGACCTTTTTAACTTCTGTACGAAGCTGAAAAAATTGAACTAGAAAACCCGATTTCATGGGCCATCGCGATGTGCCACTATTGTGGCTCACTGGAAATTTCCAAACGGGATTCTGGGGGTCACCAGGACGCGGTGCCATCGTTTTGTCCCACTGACTGGGACCTAGAACTTCAGAGGGATGTGCCACTATCACAGTGCTTCACTGGAATTTGACAATTGTTAAAGAGACCACCTCCGCGATGCGCCAAGCATTAAAATGACGGCGTTTTACGACTAGGACTTAAATTAGCCATAACTTCTTGCCCGAGTGTCGGATTTGGGCAAGTCTTATATCGACGGAAAGGTTATTAAATTTTTCATGTGATAAAAATCCGAAATTAGGGTAATTCATTATGGTTAAAATGATACTCACTTAGTAAGTCATTCCTTTACCTTCTCGAGGAGAAATTAAGCTTAAGAAAAGTTTGAGGTATTATAGTTACCATCTCTATTGACAATCATCTTGACCTTAAACCTATCTCTTTTGAGGTTTGAAGAATTAATTTTGTTCCCACGGTTTTAGTTAGTGAATTGGACGAATTCAATTCTGACTTCACATAATTAATGGAAATTATTCCATCTCTCAGCAGCTGCTTAACAATATCATGCCTCAATTTCATATGTTTACTCTTACAACTATAAGATTTATTCTTCACAATAGCATTAGCGGCTTGATAATCACAATATATACACAGGAGGCATCAAATCATCTTTTTTTAAATGGATTGTAGAAAATACATCATCCTTTTTCAAAGGAATATTTGACAACAGATCATCCTTTTTCAAAGGGATATTAGACAACAGATCATCCCTTTTCAAAGGGATATCAGGCAACAGATCATCCTTGTTTAAAGGGATATGAGGTAACAGATCATCCTTTTTAAAAGAGATATTCGCTAATAAATTTCTTAGCCATTCAGTCTCAGTACCAGCTAACTCCAGAGCCGTAAACTCTGATTCCATAATTGATCTAGCAATGATCATCTGCTTAACTGATCTCCATGATACTGCACCTCCACCAAGCGTGAACACATAACCACTAGTGGATTTTGTTTCGTCTGAATTAGAGATCTAATTTGCATCATAATACCCTTCCAAAGTAGAAGGAAATCCACTATACAAGATACCAAAATTCATGGTTCCTTTCAAATATGTCATCAATCGCGTTAATGCAGACCAATGCTCATTATTAGGATTATGAGTATATCTACTCAATCTACACACGGCATAGGCTATATCATGCCTAGAAAAATTCATTTAATGCATTTAACTCCCAATGATCTGTGCATACTTAGACTGAGCAACTGGATTACCATAATTCTTTTTTAATTTAGAATTAGCATCATAAGGAGTGGCTACAGGAGTTACCATCCAACATTCAAACTTCTTAAAAAGCCTTTCCACATAATGTTCTTGTGACAATATTATACCATCTTCACTCCTTATAACTTTAATTCTCAAGATTATATTCACTTCACCCAGATCTTTCATATCAAAGTTAGTAGACAAAAGTAATTTGGTATGCTCCACAATATTTAAACATGTACCAAATATAAGACTTGATCACATTTATCCAAAGATAAATGTATAAACACATTTACCCACTTCAATAGAAGAAACGTTGTCGTTTATTAAGACTTGATCAAATTTCTCATGCCATTATTTAAGAGCTTGTTTAAGGCCATAAAGAGATTTAATCAATTTTAAAACTTTATTTTCTTGTCCTAAAATTACACACCCTTCAGGTTGAACCATATAAATTTCTTCTTCTAAATCGCCATTTAAGAAAGTTGTTTTTACATTCATTTGATGGATAAACAACTTCTGAATTGATGCTAAAGCAATTAATATTCGAATAGAAGAAATTCTTGTTACTGGTATAAATGTATCAAAGTAATAAATATTTTTCTTTTGAGAAAATCCTTTATCTGCTAATCGAGCTTTATCTTTATCTAAAGATCCATCCGAATTAAGTTTCTTTTTGAAAATCCATTTACAACCAATCAATTTTGCACCAGGAGGTAAATCAGTTAAGATCCATGTATTATTTTTCATAATTGAATCAAGTTCAATTTTTATTGCCTCTTTTCAAAATTTAGCATCAGAAAAAGATACAGATTCAAAATAATTTGATGGTTCATTATCAATAAAAAGTTTGAAAATCATTTTCATATGGAAAATATTCTTTTCTAGGCCTTGTACTCCTTCTCAGTTCCTCAATATTAGAGGTAGAATCGTTTTCACTTTCAATAGGTGCATGAGAGATTTTATCACATAGTATTGCTCTACAACATATCACTTTTAAAAACAAGAAATGTATATACAACACTATGTTCAGCATATCCAATAAACATGCAATCAACAATTTTGAAACCTACTTTTCTCTTTTTAGGTTCAGGAAGAAGAACTCTAGCAAGGCAACCCCACACTTTTAAATATTTCAAATTAGGTTTATAACATTTCTATAATTCATAAGGGGTTTTTCCAGTTCTTTTATGAGGAATTCTATTTTATAAATTACATGCAGGTAAAATAGCTTCACCCCACAAATTATCAGGAGCATTAGAGCTAATTAACATATAATTCATCATTTATTTCAATGCCCTATTTTTCCTTTCAATTTCACCATTAGACTCAGGGGAATAAGGCGGAGTTACTTCATGAATAATACCTTTTTTTTCACAAAAGGCGTTTAATGATACATATTCTCCATCTCTATCAGATCTAATTCTCTTGATTTTTCTACTAAATTGATTTTCAACTTCATATTTATAAGACATAAAAGCATCGAATGCATCATATTTATTTCTAATCAAATACAACTTAGTAAATCTAGAGAAATCATCAATAAAGGTCACATAATATCTTTCACCACCTCAAGCCATAGTTTGTTTTAAATCACCTAAATCAGTGTGAATCAAGGATAACAATTCTATTTCTCTACTAACTGAAAAACATGACCTTTTAGTAATTTTAGCTTCAGCACATATTTCACATTTATTGAAATTACTTGAATCTAAACCAGATATTAAACTAAGTGATTGCATATTCTTTATATATTTCATATTAACATGTCCTAATCTTGCATTCCATAAAGATACAGACTCAATCATATTAGAAAAAAATGATGCATTATCATTTATAATATCAAGTACATAAAGTCCATATTACAACATCCATTTCCAATAAGAATAACATTTTTGGTTAATATGACCTCGTTAATTTCAAATATAACCTTTATTCTAGCTTTTCCTAATAATGCAACAAAAATCAAATTAATTATCATATTAGGAACATACAACTCATTACTCAGTGCCAAAGTTTTACCAGATGTGAGTTTGAGAAGAACTTTGTCTTTTCCATGAACTTGAATAGTTCTTGAGGTCCCGATATAAATAATTTCTTCTTCTTTGTTAACTTGGGTATATGATGTAAAATTATTTATTTATACAAATATGCCTATTAGCACTAGAATATACCACCCAATTTCTCACAATGATCTTAATATTCATTTCTGAAATGACTGCAATAATTATATCATCCATTAGGTCGAATTTATTTTTCACTTAGCGGGATTGTCATTTCTTTCAAATATTCTCTTTCTTTGAGATACAATTTGTATGAAGATTTTATTATTATCATTATTCATGTAACCAACTATATTTTCATACCTGTATTCTACAGTACCTGCAATACCATAACTGTAATACCCTATATTTTCGTGCAGGAATTCTAACTATTATTTCTACACATATAAGATCTAATCCAAGTCATTATCATGATCATTATCCTACTCTATGGATTAGTTTAGAGGTGAAAAATATTCATAGCAATGACCTAGAACAAAGTTGAGCTAAGATCAATTGATTTGTCCAAATTTTGACATTCGATTCTATAAGGGTCTACTTCAAACATGTATAACTCTTTATATACATGGAATGTTTCATCCCAATACCTATCAAATTGTATATAATTGAATTAGATTTCCAACGATACCAATTTCGCAAAAATCTGATACCCGAGCAAAAAGTTATGGCCATTTTAGTGGCTGAGGCAGTAGCACCATGCGATAAGCATGCAGCGCACGCTCTGTCACACGCTAACAATTTTCAGGTTCTACTTCCGCATTTTTAAGGGCAAAAGTTATATTTTTCAACCACTATAACATGGGATTAAACTCCCAAAACACCAAAAGAAGTTTATATTCTCTCAAAATCACCAAGAACATTCATTAGGGTTTTAACTTAAAAATTCAAATATCTCAAGATTCATCATATGTTTTTGATAATTTTAAAAGATTCGGATTCTCCATTCTGAGGGCTATGAGAAGCACCCATTAATCTCAAGAATAACAATCCGAAGTTAAGAGTTCATCCAAAGCTTCAATTTCAAGGTATGTGGGGTTTGAACAAGAAAAGTTTTAGTTTTTCTTAAAGAATTTTGTATTTCCAAGATGAATTCATATTATTTTGCTATATTTCAAGTTTAAGAGATTATGGAATTTTCCAAGTCTTGAATTGCATGATTATCTTGTTTAATTGTGATATAAATTGAGAATTCATGGTATAAATTTCACATGCCTATATTGATATCCTATTTTCAAGAATTTATAAGATTTTTTGTCGTAAATTGAGCCTTATTATGAAATTGTGAGTCTCTGAGAATGACTGATTGATATTTTTTAAAGTTTTTCAAGAAGAGTACATATATTTCCATGTTATTGAGACTTTAACGATTATTCATGATACGTCTATCAAGATTTCAATAAAGAAGTGAGTTTTGATCCTAAGTTAAGAAAGAAATCCACATCCTTGATTTTGAGATAAAAGGGATGCATTTTGGCTCCCATCACATATTGTTGAAATGTTTTAAGGTGGATTTTCTTAAGTTCTAAGCTAAGTAAGGGAGTAGTATTTAGCACCGAGTTAGGCTTAATTCTGAGGTCTCATGCCCCAGAACTACGTTCCCCAATAGGTTTCTAATTTACCCCAAGTGGGTTAAGATAGTGATCACTAAAGTTAAGGTTCTATCCGATGGAAAGGATAGAACAGCTCTCCCCAATGACAGTAAGACATTGGACTCCATGTAGCTCACATGGTTTATGTCGGTTAGAAGAAACTCCCAAAGTAGTCCCCCACTCTATCTGAGTTAAAAGTATATGTATTTCAAAAGCTATGAGTCCGAGATTTCTAAGGTTCTCAAGTGTCAAAATCTTTAAGTTTCCAAAGAAGTTCCTAGTTTTCATGAGATTAAAGTGTATATTCTGAAAGATATTGTTTTAAGACTTTATCTATCTTTCAAGTTTGAGAATAAAGAAAGAATGCAGATTTTGAATGAAGTGGAATGACTCACGTGATTTACACTACCTATTTTTTTGTTCATGATTATGATGGTTTTAATTCAAGCTATGTGAGTCATCTATACTAGCATGCATATTTTCTATAAGGATTTATGATATTGATTATTTAATTTTATACACCCCTATAGACTCAGTACATTCCCAAAGTACTAATTCACATACTCGTCTGTGTGCTACAGTTCCTCATAACGTAGGTACAAGTTGTAGCGCATATACCATATTCAGTCAGTTCGCAGCTTCGAGTCAGCAAGTGATAAGTCCTTATGATTCATGGGCTTGAGTTAGTTATATATTTTGAGAAGTATTGTTTTTTTTATTCAGTCATATTGAGTTGGGATAGTTGGGAGTCATGACCCAGCTACCTATAGTTAGTACTAGTAGAGAATTCATAGACAATTAGTAGAGTTAATGTATTCAGTTTTACTTTTGTTTTGTAAAAGCAGAGTTGTAATCTTGTAAAGTTAAGATTTGTATTGATCAAGTTTAGAAAAGTTTTATGTTTTCATTAATTTTATATAGATTTAAGAATTTTATTCAGTTGCTTATGATTTATGCCAGTAGAAGGGTTTGCTTGGGGTCACTTGTGACCCTAGGCACCGTGTGACATCTCGGGACCCAATTTTGGGGTGTTACAAACTTGGTATCAGATCCACGTTTCAACAGTCCTAGGGTGTTTGTGAATCCGTGTCTAGTAGAGTCTTGTGGAATGGTATAGAGACATTTGAATGTTTCTTCGAGAGACTACAAGGTATTTAGAAAATGTCTCCATTCTTTCAAGTCTCAGATGGTGCTATAGGTAGGTTCTCCATGAAACTTATAAAAATTCTCATCTTACTCTATTCAGGTCATCTCTGTCTTATTTTCAAGGTATCAGAAATAGTCAATCTTAACTCTCCACAGATAGTATTGGGATTATAAGAAGGCTAGAAAGTATCCCAGTACTGCTTTTGAGTTCTGATTATTGAAGTGCTTTATCATGTTTGTAAAAATTGTGCACTAAGCCCAAGTCAGATGTGCTTTCAGATTCCTCCATAAAATCTATAATGATAATCTATACTTCTCTATCTATGTAATGTTCTTGAGGTAACATGATTGGCAAGTTCTAATCTCTTCCCCTGATAATGATCTTAGACTTACTAGCAAAAGTTTCAAAAGTTTCACAAAGCAACTTGAGAGGAGCTTTCTAGTGTGTTTTAAGTCCCTCAAATTTAAAGTTATGTCCTCATTCGTATGAGTTGTTTAGTTAAAATAAAGTAAGATGTGTATTCTTAGATCATTGAATATCATGTGTCAAGTTTCTATCCCTTGTATGAAGTAATCTTGTTATCATGGTGTTTTTGAAAATCAAAGTCTAGTAAAGCCGTATGAGGCCTATTTCGATTCACTAGCATAGTTTCTTTGTTATTCATCTCATTTTCTTATTCAAAACAAAAAAAATCAAAGTCTAGTAAAGCCGTATGAGGCCTATTTAGATTCACTAGAAATTTGTTGTTCATCTTGTTGTTCTTGTATTAGTTGGAACTAGGGGTCTAGAGGTGTAGTGACAAGAAAGGTGGTAAGGGAGATTTGTTGAATATATGTATAGCTAAATTTTCGCTTCCGATTGAGTTAGTAATGAAGTAATATATCCTTGTTTGTTAGTTTAATGAAAGTTAGAGAAGAGATTATTAGTTAAGGTGAATAGTTGTTTGCTTGAGGTAAGAAAAAAGTTATTGATGGTATTTGTTATACTAGAAAAGTATAGATTTTGATTAAAGTACTTGGTGGATGACTGTTATTAATTTAGACTTTCCTGAGATTGCAAGAGGAAGTTTAGTTAAAACTTCTAAAGCTATGAAGGGGTTTAGATGCATAAGAAGGGTAAATAGTAATACGGTGTAGAAGAAGGAGGTGCTAGCAAATCATAATAAGATAGACCATAGGATTGTGATTAATCATTATTGTTATGAGGTTTTAGTGGACTAGTATTTTTTTGGATGTTTGGCATGTAAGAATAGTTGTTAAGATTGTGATTAATCATAGCTAGAACGAGATACTAAGTTCGAATAGTAGATGATGAGCAAGGTGGGGATACCGATTGCTTGGTTAGTAATGTTAGTTATATGGAGGTGAACCAATAGGCTTGAAATAGTGAATGCAAGAATTTATGTTTATTGATTTGAGATTAAGAATGAAGTTGTAGATATGAGGTAGAAGTGTGCCCAAGGTGATATGAGGTTGCATTATTTTCTAAGTTTATTAAGTATTGTGTGTGGTTAGTAGTGCCCTTGAGTTTTAAGTGAAAGAAGCATATTTTTGTAGTACATGGTACTCTGGATATCCAAGTTAAGGAGTTATGGATTGATGGAAAAAAAATAATAACAATATTATTAATTGTTCACAAAATATTATATTAATTGTATCAGCAATACAATAACATAAACAGTGTATAATATTACTACTACCTCAATGATAATACTATAATCAATATGGCAATTATAACATAATTTTAACCTACTTTTTAACAAGTTAATAGATTAATTATACTTGAGTCTTCCTAGGCATTGTCCTAAGAAACTATTTCAGCAGTGTGAAATGTTTCTCCGATATTAAACAAGCATTTTCCTAATCAATTAGAGGATATTTTGAGTTAAATAAGTCTTCTGTAATTAACCAAAGGGTGCAGAAATCGACAAAATTATTAATACAAATACCAACAAGTTAAAATATTAAAGCAAAAATTGGATAGTTGGAAGTATATGGTGTGTTTTTTTTTTGCAAAAGAAAAGACATGTTATTTATAGCACTTTGTTGGGGTGGTGGAGGCAGAGTCGGTGGACCTTTTTTTTTTTCCTTTTCTTCTTTCTTTTCTTTCTCTCCAAGTAAATAATATGACTCTTTTTCCTTTTTCTTTTTTCAAATACACAATAAATTATTTTGAAATAGATTATTTTTCCTACACAAGTTATACCTCACGGGAATAAATTGGTTCTGCCACATTGTTTACTAATTTAGAAGATACTCAAACTGATTGAACTTTAGACAGTACTCCGTAATAGTCATAGAGTCCTGTCGCAGGTTCATAAACTCTTCCACCTTCGCCTCCCTTATCTCCAAAGGGAAAACTTATCCAGGAATGCATCCTAGAACTCTTGCCAAGTTGTAGGGGCAGCTCCCTCACCTCTACCTTTCCTGCAAGCAATAACCCATTCAAAAGCAAGGTCTTTCAACCTATACGCAGCCAACTCCACACTATATTCCTCAGATACATGCATCACCTGAGTAATCTTTCGCACCTCCTCTAAAAACAACCATGGATCCTCATCAGAATTGGATCCATAGAATTTTGGTGGATTCATCCACATGAAGTCACTAATCCTAGCAGCAGCTGAATCACCTCCCTACTACTGTGGAGCTAGGGCCTGGTTGGCCTAAATATTTGCAATAATAGCTTGGGCCAGCTCCTGAAAGGCTGCCCAAAATTCAGCATGAAACACGTTTTCATTCAATGGGTCTTGCCTCAGGGGAAAAATGAATAGGCAGTGATTATACATTGTATACTTTACGTTATTGCATCAAAAATAGTTGATTCAATTTTAAAAAAATTATTTAAACTTTACATAATCGCATAAAAATAGCTAAAAATCCTTGATGTGCAATGATTTTCAATAAAAACTAAACTAAACTACTACTCCTTGTGCGTCCTATTCCTCTTTTCCTTTTCAAATAATCTACCAACTTTTTTGTAGTGTTGTATTTTATACCAACTGGTAGTTTTTTATCTTTCTATAATCCCACAACAAATCTCCATACCTCATGCGAACACAACCAATGTCAGTCTTCTTTTGGAATATTTCTACCATGAATGAAATATTCAGCAAAAGCACAAATAAATGCTCTATAATCACTATTATACAAAAGAAACTATTATGTGAATATATGGAAAACATAAAAAAATAAGTTAAATGAACATTTAAAAAATGAATGCAATCAGATACCATTGAGTTTGTTATGGCAGCTCATCAACCATTTTTATTGGCGAAGTGTCATTTTCAAATTTATCAATGCCCTTCTCAAGATAGAAATTGACCTTTTGTAGAAAATATGGTATCTGTGTTTGGTGAGGTAACCTCACTTTTTGAATAAATTTATAACTGCGCCTGGTATGGTTGGAGTCGTGCACATATATTGTAACACCCCGCATTTTTGAGCTAGTCTATGAATCGTCATTCCTACGTGTACAAGTTATAATCCAAGTGATTCTCATGTGAATATAAAGTTTCATGATATTTATCCTCATGTTTGATTTGCTTTTGAGGTGAAAAATATTCATAGAAATCATTTAGAGCCAAGTTGAGCAAAGATCCTTTAATTCATCCAAAGTTTGATAATTGATTCTACAAGGGTCTAATTTAAATGTGTATAACTTTGTATATACATGGAATTTTTCATCTAAAGACCAACAAAATTGTATATAATTGTAATAGATTTCCAACGATACAAATTTTGCCTTAATCCAATACCTGAGCGAAAAGTTATGCCCATTTTTGTGAGAAGCAGTAAGGGTATGAGATTGGTTAGGTGCCGCCCAACCAAACTTAGGCGATTGACAAGTCATCTCCCACCTTAAGTTAGGCAATTGGATAGGTGTCTCCTAATTCATTCTCAAGTGCCAAAAAACTCCATTTTGACCTAGATCAGGGGTGTTGAAGTCATTTCACATCCCTAAACCGTCCCTAATCACTTCCAAATATTTTTATGAGATATTAATCACATTAACTCCTCTCTTTTAACCCTAAGAAGTCATTAGAAAAATAAAAATCCCTTCTATATTCCCAAGAACAAAAATACAAGTGTCATCTCTCAAGAATGAAGAAGTTAAGCTCCAAATTCAAAGTTTTCAATCCAAGAAACATAAAATTTCAAGTCATCCTCTTCAAGAAAGAAGCCAAGAGTTAAGAATCACATTCAAGAATCTCAATAAATCATTAAATATCATCTCCTAGGGTTTCAAAGTCAAATTCTCTACATCCAACCAAGTCTATTACGGTATGTGGGGTTATGAACAAGGACAGTCCTTTCGTCCTTGTGCCCAAAATTATATTTTAAAGCAAAATTCTTATATTTTAAGATTGGGTTTGTACCCAAAAGTATCTTATTGATGATTTTGAGCATGATATGATTGAATTACAAAATTCCATGTTTGTTTTGAGTAAAAGAATGCTTATTTATGATTTTGAATACCATGAGTATGTTATGAGATATTGATTTCAAATTTTCAATTGAGTTTAAGCATGATAATTGTAATTCTTGATATTATTATATTGATATTTCTAAAGTATTTTCAAGAAGCATATTGAGCATTGTAATACCCCAAACTTTCTGAAAGCTCGATTTTACCTCTATAGTGTTAAGGAATGACTTCCAAAGTGAGTAGTGTTTAAACCATATAGAATTTCCCTAATATCAACTTTTTGTCATATGTGAAATTGTGTAAGATTTTCATCGATATCAAATTCGTCAGAATTTGATGTCGGAATAGAAAGTTATGGTCGAATTATAAAAGGCAGTCTGAACCGACCATGTGCGACGAAAAGGGACAACGGACCATCGGGATAGCGATGATCGTCACCCAGACTATCATAGGTGAGGCAGAAAAACCACATTCTTGATAAGTAGGACAGACAGGACGATGGATCATCGAGCTAATGATGGACCGTTGCCCACGCCGTCACCTTTGAGACAGTGAACCAAGTTCTTGCCCAGGTGCGACGGTCAGGACCGATGGACCGTTGTGCCCTCTATGGACCGTCGCACCCCCACCTTTGTATATCCCGTTCAGTGATTTTAGTTCATTTTTAAAAGGGTTTTTTGGTATTTTCCCACCCTTATATCACTCAGATATATCCAAAATAAAGCAGTTGATTTCATTATTCACCCAAAGTATCTAAACTAAGGTTTTCTATCAAATAATAACCCTCTAGAGAAAATCCAAATCCTTCTCCAAGAAATTCAAGAACTCACCATAGACTCTACAAATTGAGTTGAGATTTAAGGTCCCCAAGTCAAAGACTTCAAGAACTCTCTCTCAAGAGTAAGAAGAAGAGTCTCAAGCAAGCTAGTTCATCTAATTTAGAAATCTAAGGTATGTGGAGTTTGAACAAGGATAATCCTTGCATCCTTGTGCCCAAAGCTTTATTTTAAATACAAATTTTACTAAACTTTATGAGATTTTATATAAACTTGAGTTAGGATTTTTCACACATTATCATTAGTTGCAAGACTTTGATGTTTCCCATAAATTGAAATTCAAGTAGCATGATTTCACATGTTTTCTTATAAAAATTTGAAGTGGGTTTATACCCTATGTTGCTATTCATGAGATTATGAGATTTTCATGGTTTTAGAAGTTGAATCGCATGAGCATGTTTATATTTTCGTATATATTGATGAAATTTCTAGATTTTAAGCTGATTATGAATGTCTCTTATCAAACATGAATTTTGAGATGTTAAAATTATGAGATTCATATTAGGAGTTATTTTCCATTATCTTGATTGGGATGATTGAAATCTTTTCAAGAAGATTGTTTAGAGCTCGAGTTAAGAGAGGAATCCGCATTAATTATGATTTAAATCAAGATAAGTATGTTTTAGTCTTCATTATAGACCCTTGAGTTATTTTGAGGTGGATTTCCTAAAAGTTCTGAGTTGAGTATGATAGTAGTATTTAGCACCAAGTTGCGTATGATTCTAAGGACTCATACCCCAGAACTACATGCCACTGTAGGACTAATGTTTATAGTCCCGAGGTCGAGACAGTGATCACTAAAGATGAGGTTCTACTACGATGGCAAGGATAGAACAGCTCTCCCCAACGTTGGCAAGACGTTGGACTCTATGTAGCTTACATAGTTTATGTCTGTTAGAAGAAACTCCTGAGTCCCAAAGAGTCCTAATCCTAAGAGTCCCAGAGTTCTCAAGTCTTAAAGTTGCTAAAGTTCTAAGTTCTTAAGTTTTGAAGATTTTTTACTTTTATCGAGATAAAAGCATGAGTTTTGAAAGTATAGTTTAAAAAATTCTTTTGAGTTTCTGAGTTTTGAGAATAAAGAGGAGAATATATCTTTTTATGATAAGTATAATGACTGACGATATTTTTTTTACTTGTTTTAATCTTCATGAATGATATGTTCAGATTTCAGATGTATTCAAGCTATGTTAATCATTCATAACTTCATGCATTATTTTATTAAGAATGCTGATATCGTTTTATGTAAATGCATACATCCCTATATACTTAATACATTCCCAAAGTACTGATCCACATATACGTCTGTGTGCTACATTGTCTTATAATGTAGGTTCAGGTGCTCAGTGTTAGCGGTGATCTCGATTCCTGAGTGCCTTGTCTACATTCTATAGTTGGTGAATCCTCATGGTTCGAGGACCATATTCACAGATTTATAGTTGTTATTACTTTCAGATCATTTTGAGTCAGGTGGGGTCTATCCCAATGGCTCTCCAGATTGAGTAGTAAAAGCTTTGTCAGACTAGACTAGCAGATGTGTTTATACTTCCAGTGTTTGATATTTCAGATTATGTTTTTCGGATTAATTCAGTTTTTGATTTGATATTATAGTATTATCATTTGACTTGATATCCCAAAGTGAGAGATTAAGACAGTAACAAGCTCAAAGGGTCAGCTTGGGGCTACTTGTAGCCTTAAGCACTGTGTGGTGCCTCAGGATGGGATTTTGGGGCATTACAAGCATGATTTCTTTATATGATTTTTAATGTTTATACATGAGTTCTAAATTGGGATTCATACCCATTATTACTATTTACAAGATTATGAGTTTTTGAGAGATTTTGAAGATAAATTTCATGATTATGTTCATATTTTCATGCATATTGCTGAAATTTCCAGATTTGAAGTTCAATTTCTAAATGTTACATTATCAAGCATGAACATATGATGTTTAGACATGAGTTTGAAGCATGGGATTTAAGCCCTAAGATTGAGAATTGATATTTCAAGAACTTGTTCTTTTAAGCACCCTGAGATTTGCATGTTATCAGTTGTATAAGCAGTATAAGATCTTTGGATCCTCAGTTGAGTTTTGGAATCCACTTTTCAGAGTTAATTTCAGATTACAGATATTTTGTTTTCATTATAAACCATGAGATTATTTAAAGTTGATTTCCAATGATACAAGCATAGCAAATTTAAGGGAGTAGTATTTAGCACCGAGTAGGGTATGATTCCAAGGTCTCATAATACAGAACTACATGCCACCGTAGGATTGAGATTTAAGTTCCCACAGAGATAGAGATAGTGATCACTTAAGCTAAGGTTATACTCCCAAGAGTATAAAACCTCTCCTTAATGTGAGGTTTGTCTTCCTTAGGAGGCCGAGACGTTGGACTCTATGTAGCTCACATGGTTTATGTCGGTTAACAGAACCTCCCTTCAGATAATGTGTTTTTTTCCTAATAGTAAGCTTTTCAAAACATTTTTTAAAGTATTTCCCTTACAGAATAGTTTTAAAGAGTTTTCCCTAAAGCTTTTGAATAAAAGATAAAGTATTTTCCCTAAGGTTTGAAGCTTAAAGCCTAATAACAAATATTTACAGAAATGCTTTTAGAAAATTAAGTGTAAAGGCTCATAACTTTATTGCAAATTATTCTTTACAGAAAGATCATAGTTACAGATTTCAGTTTTCAGATTTTAAATCTAAGAGTGAGTCCTTTCTACAATTAGACAGTATGATTTAAACAGAAAATACAGGCATAGATTTTAGAACTAAATGTTGTGGTTCACTAGATTTATAATGCATGTTTTTCTTCTTATTGCTACATATTTCAGTATTTCAGAAATTTCAGCTTATATGAGTCACATACATTTAGTATGCATTGTTTTATAAATAATGATTATAAGATATTTTTTTACTTATGCATTCAACCTCATATACTCAGTACATCCTCAAAGTACTGAGCCACATATATGTTTGTGTGCTACATTATCTTATAATGTAGGTACAAGTTTTAGTATGCACATTCAGATTCAGACTGTTGCAGATTCCAGCTAGCAAGATAATGAGTCCTCCTACTTCGGGGACTTCACTTAGATTTATTTATAATTCTTTACTTTCTTACTCATATATAATGATTAGTGATAGTTAAGATTGCGTCCTAACTATCTATAGTCAGTATTGTAGAGGCTTCATAGACAGTGAGTATAGTTGATGTATTCAATTTTAGTTTTGTTTTGTTTAAGCAGAGTTGTATTAATCTTAATGTAGCTTTGTATTGACCAAGTTCAAAGAAGATTTATTTTTCCGCATTTTCTTCAAATTTATGTACTTCAAATAGTTGCTCATGAGTTATGCCAGTATAAGGATTAGCTTGGGATTACTTGTGGTTCTAAGCATCATGTGACGTCTCGGGATAGATTTTTGGGGAGTTACATCTATGCACCAATCAATAAAGTCAAAAGTACAAAAAATCATGTGTCCAAGTTTAGATTTTTCTCGTGGAACATAAATTTAAAATAACACACAGTCAACCTTGTTACACGGTACGTTTGCATCACAATAGAAGCCTCTGATATACTCCTCGGCCTCATTTTTCTCGAGGATGACAGAAAAACTTTACCATTTTTCAAAAAATCTTGATAAACAGCATCAATTTTGTTTCTAAATACAAAATCAGTTATAGTGAACTTCACAACAATATTAGGTTCATATTTTGCCTTCTTCCTCATATAGTAGATTATTGTATCCAAAGATTGAGATAAAATAAAAAGAACACTGAATAAGAGCATTACAACACATTCATTACATAAAGAAGTAACCAAAGTAAGATGATCAAACCCTTAAAATAATTAGAACACTTAAACCTACACAACTTTGATCTCGAGCTAACTGCACATTGTGCAATAGTTAAAACTACCATAAGCATCATTCTCAAGATTGAAAAAATTTATCATTTTCAATCAATGCAAATTACAAGGAAAGTAGTAGAAATTTAAAAAAATCTAAGTACATTGTAATTACATGATACACTATTAGCAGGCATGAGGATTGGTAAAAACTTTGTAACTAGTAGAGAAGTGTACTTGTCATCATGGAATAATGAAAAGGATCTAGCTCCTGGTGACTATACATACCACTATGATGCTTCTGGTTACCTACAAGATATCATGAAGAAGGTCTCAATTATTGTATATAGCTCTAGACCATAGAATGGTCGATATTTCTGTAGGGCACAAAACTCAAGAGAAGGTATGTACTATACATATGGAGTATATTCAAGTAAGATGGGGGTGTATTTTGTATATAAGCTCATATCTTCAGTTCTAGTGAGGTTGACATTGAGTCATAGCGAAGTCCTACAGACATGTATTTTGGGTGACAAAAATCAGGGTTGGCTGCCTTTAATCTTAATACCGGCAAATAATTGTGATATTTTGAGCTTGAAAGAAGAACTGTTATGCTCCTTTACTTAATTAATATCGTAAGGTTTATAGAAATTAGAAATTGGTGTAATATTTTAGGTCTTCAACTTAGAACAATGGAAAATAGTTGGCGAATCACTCAGGCATGTTATAAACAGCATAGCATGCCAGTTATACTAAAAAGAATTCAGAAGCACTATACTTAGAAATAGTGGTATCATAAAATCATCCATCAGATCAGTGAAGTAAGAAATTACACTAGTATAAATCAGTATCTAGAGCAGGACTCACTCGACTTAAATGTACTTCCTAAAGGAGTAGTGTTAAATAATGACATAGTGCAGTATGATATCAATAATTTGATCTAAGAAATGTTGAGCTGTTTTGAGACACAAAAATGCGACATAGTGCAGTATGATATCAGTAATTTGATCTAAGAAATGTTGAGCTATTTTGAGACATAAAAATGTGATGATAAATGATATTACGACCACAAAAATGCAGCAAATACCATCTAGTAAACCTCTATATAAACAGAGAAAATTTGAATATTTGGTCCTTTGAAGTGTCATATAGTTCAGCTAACACATATCTACAGATGATCTATGTTTTCCATTTGTGTTAACACACACACTAAAATTGCAGGAGGCAAAAAGTTGCGACAAATTTGCTTAAGGCTTATGATGTTCTTGCAAGAGTTTGGGGTTATGATTATCTTGTCATAAGGGCTTATGAGAATGATTTTATTGCTCGACATTTGTATACAAATGCAGGTTTTAAAGTAGGTAAAGGTTTACTGCAATGAATGTTAGGAACCAACAAAATATTCTTGGTTTCGGTTAACTAACATAAAGATTTGAATTGTAAAGTTAGACAAAATACAATTTCATCAGTATCAATAATATGGTACATGGAAATGATAGCCCCGACAATGGAAAGCGTGAAATAGGTAAGGTTTTTCCTACATTAGCACAGTAGTTGAATAGCATGACAAAAGCACACCTTGCTTGGTAATGTTTACCCTGATAGTTAATAAAATCTTTAATTACCAAAAAAACAAGACTCACATGAATCCATTTATAGAATTATCATGAGTCTTAATTGATTGTAAACACTTTAAATCAGAAATTCTCCACACTTTCAAACTCTTATCCCATGAACCAGAATAAAGTAACCATTACAAACAGCTAAACAAGAAATATTGTCAGTATGTTTAACCTACTAGAAGAAAGGAAGGAACAAAACAAAGGACAAACCAAAAGCACACTCATTGCAAATAATCACAAATGTATAAAGCATAATAAGGTTGAATAGAATAAGGAAGGCACACTTACAAATATAGATTAGGATAACAAGAAATAATACTGTCATTCAAAGGTCGACCAGAAGTTGCAAGTGAATAAAAGCACTCCTTCGAATCCACAACATAAGAGCCAAACATTAAACATTCAGACAACATATCTTTTCCTTTAACGTATATATATTTGGCACTTAAAATACATGCAAAATAAATACAATCAAAATATATGTGTCACCATAAGTACAAAAATGACAAAATAAAAAGCTTAAAGATATATGTGTTACCATTTTGACTTACTCAATACACACTCGATGAATGCCCAAAAATCAGTGTCAAAGCTTCACAGGTTATCAAATGCTTCAATGTCACAGATGAAAGGATGCTTTTGATAAAAAATGGATTGGGATGCACCCGAATTAAAATCTGCCACATAAGGAGATTTGGCTAACTGTCCTACAAATTTTTTTGTAACCGATTTTTTAGGAGTGGCGTCCTTAACTTATGCTTTCATGAAAGATGACCTGAAATTCAACTTGAAAGTAACATCACTTATGCCTGATTTGTTTTCCTTATTCCTCCTAATGTATGTTTGTTTTTTCAGTGGAGAGACTTTAAGTTTTAGTGGAGACCCTTTACTTTTTAATGGAGAAACACAAGCACTTTCCTGTTCATCACGCTAGAAAATAGAGAAAGAACTAAAATTGATAGAAAAAATAGCCATAAGGTAATAAAAGGAAATGAAAATATAGATCTTACAGATATCTCAATATTAAAATTTGTTAAATAACCATTCACAAACTTTTTAGTTCCATCAACATCAGAAATCATGTCTTCTGTATCAACGCTAATAACACCAAGCTCCTGTTGAAAATCACAAACACATTATAGTGAATTAGTTTAAGCAAAGAAGCATGTAAATTGGAATTCGATACACTTACAGATCTCTCAGCTTGAGTACTTTTGACATTAGAAGATGTTGGCAAACTAAAAGAGATAAAAAACACACTAGAAATAACATTATTGATTATTAAATCAACATCGCCACAATTCTTAGTTTCATAAATAATGTCCCCATCAACTTCAATACCACCAAATCTCTATTGAACAACATAAACAAGTTGTGCATCAGTTTAAACAAGTAAAATAGTGGAACAATTACAATTTTTTCTTGGTGATATGAAGTCGTTTGTAGTTGGAGATATGTTGCTCACCCTTTTTAGGAAGTCTTGCCTCATCTTCTGAAGGTTTATTAAAAAGCATATTTTTGCAGATATATTACTGTGTACAATGGTTCCTATTTATAGTTTGACCTTAAGGAAATATTAATAAATATCACAACATTTTTTAATCTATGATTATGTTGAAGAATTATGATTTTCTATTGGGTAGACTTATCATAACATATGTTTTCAAAATTTGGTTTTCTTTCGGGCAGAATTATGGTCGGTTTACCTGCTACTGAGAATAGAGAGAAGATTTTGAGAACTCTTATACCAAAAGATAAGGTAGTACATCATTCTTTTCCTATGAGGAAGAGGAATCAATGAGAGAACAAAAAACATGTGTAATAAAGAAGAAAATCAAAAAAGGTAAAGTTGAATAAGAACAATTGGGAGCTAGACGCATGTATTACAAAATCTTTCTTCCTAGGAACCTAGGTCATTGATTTTCTCATAATTGTCCATATAACATTTCAAATTCTTATACCAGGTGTCCAAATCACAGAAAGGAATTCCTTTCTGGGTTTTAGCTATTTTTCATCTACAACTAAGCTCCTTAAATATCTGTTGTAACTCATCTTGACTTTCACTCATATTTTTTGTCGTCTCCTTTATCTGTGTGTGGAGGTAAGAGATTGCTCTTGTCACTCCACAAGAATTTTCTCTGGAAACTTTGAGCTATTTCTCCTGAGATCAAGCAACTGAGCAGTCCAGACTAATACAGGGATTACAACCTCACTTCTTTTCATAAATTTTGTTTTTCTTTGAGATTTTATCATGATTCTACGATCAGTAAAATATTGTCACTAATAACAAAGTAGAATAGCTGATTGCAACTTCGATGGGTAGAGTATAAGGAACCCTATATTCTTTATAAAGATAGGCTATCCAAGAAATTTTGTGTAGCAAAAATTGCAATTTCTAATCCAAGATGGTCAAAGAGTAGCTATGAGATCATATGAGGACCAAAATAAAACTAAATAGAAAAACTAAATGCTTCGTATGGTCCAATCAAACAAGAATAGGAATACCTTTATGATGTGGTTCAGTATCCTTGTGTTTTACAAATACTTAATGAACTGATAATATAAGGACTGGACTACCTGATTTTTTGCCTATCTCATGTCTTTCATGTTTTGAGGACTTAAACCAATTACTGTTTCTTCTGCGGCTTCTTCTTTCTCATCAGAATGACCTTTTACATTGTTTCCTTCTTCAGCTCACCACTTCTAATTCTAAGAGGAAGAAGAATCAATAAGAGAACAAAAAAAACATGCGTAATAAAGTAGACAGTCAAAAAAGGTAAAGTTGAAGAAGAATAATTAGGAGTTAGACGCATGTATTACCAAATATTTCTTCCTAGGAACCTAGGTCATTGATTAAAGCATGTTAGATGGATCTTTATCTTGGCTAATATTAGTGGAAGATCCCACGAGCATCTATTTTTATATGTGCAAAAGGACAATTTCAAAAATGCTCATCACCTTGATGCAGTAAGATAATAGAATATAAGTATGATAGATTCTCCTTGACCAATATAACGGATGTTGAGAAGACTAATAATTAATATAACACAAGAAGTATAAGGTCATATATATCAATTGAAAAGTAAGCAATTTTCTTCACTAACCTTCTTCACTATCATTATTACATGGCAGCTCATGCTCCAGTGAGAATGTCTTAACTACACCTTTCTATTAATCTAAAAAAATTAACATAACTAAGAATTACAATAAACGTAGACTGATTAAATCATTAAAAGAAAATAAAATAAGTGTAGATACTTACCGAAAACTTTGATTTGTTTGAGTGAATAAACTTGATCATTGATGTGTATTATGGAGTAGTACATGCCACATAACGGAATATAAGAGGATATTTTTCTTCAGAGACTATTTGCACATTTTTTTCTCTATATTTGAAAAAAACATCTCATGTCCATACCATAAAGGCATATGCAAAACCAACAAGACGGTATGATGCTCTGATAGTGGTTTTCGTTGGTTTCAAGAGCTTTTCAATGAACTTAAAGTTTCATCGAAAGATAATTAACCCCATACAAACTCTCAACACAAAGTTTCATCCTCCAATATAATAATAGTATTATCATAAATGACCTTGGCAAGACCCCCCCCCCCAATAACATGCATCCTAAAATATAGATTTCAGCTAGCTTGACAGTGTCTAAATCATTTTGGACTTCACTTTTTCTTGTTTCCATAAAAGTTTTCAAGTCCTCCATTTTTAATTTCTCTTCGCCATCAAAGTAAGTGTTTAATAGATGGCTAGCACCTCCTTTTTCCTTAACTGATGCTAATACATTACTTGAACTTTTAGTTGACAACCCAGTAACAAGACCAAAAACATCAAGTGTAAACTCAATGTAAATTTTCTGAACATAGAATATCATCGAATTCTTCTTGTTACATATTGCTTTCGATAAAAGAATGCAATATAAAAGCATACCGGATGGATTTAGATTATCTAATTGCATGAAATTACCAAAACCACCTTTTTCTAACAATGTCAACTGATTGTCATTCAAAAAGCTCGTTATACTTATGTCATAATTTGAATCTCCTCTCCAATGGGGGGTCTGATTTAAACCAATCATTAGGATCAATAAAGTACTCAACACAATTTATCTTGCTAGACAAAAAAATTAACCCAATGGCTACACAAAAACTCGAAATTCAACTCTCACAAATAAACCTAAGCGACGTAATGACTGGACAAAAATGAGCTCGGTGTGTACAGAAACCATCAAAAACTCAAATCTCACCAAAACAAATTCAGTTTCATCAAGCTGATTTAGACAAAAAAAAAAGTAATAGAGTTTTTAAATTAATCCATGCATTGTAGAATATGATTAAGAAAAGAAAAGAGTGATTTTCAGCTCAAAAAAATTGCTATGTAATAAATAGTTCAAATACATTCTATGAGATTAAGAAAAAGTGAGCGATAATTACCTATACTAAGTAAGAAATTACAGAGAGATGAGGCACAAAATCAGAAACCCTAAATGTAGAATGCGATTTCACCAAAGAGAAGAAGAGCAATCCGAAACTCTGAGCATTAAGATAAAATTTGTGCTAGCTTTGAGATGAAACTTGTCCTACCTTGAGCTTTGTGCAGTAGGCAAATATATTTTTAACTTTAATTTTTTGGTACAAAATGTACTATGTCAATTCGAGCTTTGAGATGAAATTTGTCTTACCTTGAACTTTGTGCAGAGTGTAAATGTATTTTTAATTTTTTATTGGTAGAAAAATGTATTTTTAACTTAAACTTGGTGCAAATAAATTATGTCATTTAAAAAAATAATTAATTTTTAATAAAATAATATATCTCAAATTTTGCCTCATGGGCAAACGTTAACCCTATTAATCTGTATTAAATTAGCTAATGTTCTGCAACTCTTGCCTTAGAGACAAACTTAAATCAAACAAAATAAGTTATGTCACGCGGGTAAGAGTAGACATTATTAGTTTGTATCGTCATAATTTTATAATATGTAACTTACGATGTCTAGTTTTACAATGTCCAACATGGAGTCCATCCAGATAAAAGTTATGCCCATTAGACAAAAATTGACATTGCCTTAGTTTGTAATGATTTGGAAGATGATTTATAACTCTTGCCCTAGGGGCAAGACTTTTAAATAACAAAAGAACAAGTTGTTCCCCATGGACAAGAGTTGACTTTACCTTAATCTGAAATGATTTGACATATGATCTATAACTCTTGACCTAGAGGCAAGACTATAAAAAAGTCCATGAGGAAGAGTTGACACTACTTTAGTATTTAATAATTTAGTAAATGATGTATAACTCTTGCCCAAGAGGCAAGACTTTTAGATCACAAAAGAACAAGTTGTGCCCCATGGGCAAAATTTGACACTAGCATAATCTATACTAATTTGGCAGTTGATTTATAACTCAGCAAAACATTAGCCCGAAGACTTCAAAAGAACAAGTAATTCCTCATGGAAAACAGTTTACACCAATATCACAATGTTTAACTTATGGGGTATGTAGTAACTATTGTCATAGAGGCAAAACATAGTCGAAAGACTTTTAAAATTTTAGTGTATTTCACAAAGTTTAACTAATTGATTATTATACAATTCTCGGCTTAGACGCATAATGTGTAGTAAGTTTTGTCTTACATAAAAAAACATAACACAAGACTTATAAAAACTAACAAATACTTAATGGGCAATGGTTTATGCTATTTCACAAAATCTAACTTATTGAGTATTATAAAACTATTACGGGGGGGGGGGGGGGGGGGGGATGTAGCACAAAATTTTTTAAAAATTAACGTATGCCTCATGGACAACAATTTACATAATTTTACAATGTCTAACTTATGAGATACTCTATGAATCTTGTAGAGAAGACTTAGCCAATGAATTTAAAGAACAAGTTAAGACCCATAAACATAACATGTAGTAACAGTTGCCTTATAGACAAAACATAGGTCAAAGGCTTTAAAAATTTAATGAATATTTCAAGGGAAACAATTATATTATTTCACAAAGTCTAACTAATTGAATATTATGTAGTTCTTTCCTTAGAGGTAAAATGTATCTTAGAAGTTTTTAAAAGAATTAATGTATGCGAAATAATTTACACCATTTCACTATGTCTAACTTATGAGATATTTTAACATAAGTTGATAACTCAAAAAAGAGAATATATCATGATCTTTATATAACTTAACTTGAAAAAAAGTAAACTCACAAGTAAAAAAGATCAAGATCGACATTTTATATCAAAAAGTCAAAAAAGAAAATATTAAACTAATAAGAAAAATAAAATAAGAAAAATAATGCAATAATTTACAAAAGGATAAGCAAAGATCGTGGCAAATTAGTTGAAAGTAAACACTGTCAATTACAACTTGAGTAACCATCTTTAAACGTCATAAAAAACCAAAAGATAAACTTAAATCCTCTTATGAATTTTTCACATCTTCAATAGTACAAAATTTATGTTTTATAGAAATATGATCAGAAACATCGGGTGGCGTTGGAGTTATTAGAGTAAAACTAGGACCATAATTTTCATCCGATACTTCTCACCACTTTCTTTTCCTAGAAATCAAGTCATCAATATTTTGAGGTGCTGAAAGATCAATTTCTCCACTTTGAAGCTTGGCGCAAATCTGAAAACTGATTTCAAACTTGACTTCATCTTCTAGAATAGGCATATTTTTTTCTATATTTCATCCACCCCTTGAAATTTGTAATGCCAACTCTTTGTCCATCACATGATTTATTTAAGCCCTGAATAAGTGTAACGCCCCAAATATGGTACTCAAAATGCTACATGGTGCCCATGACCCCAAAGGATCACAAGCTAACCCATGACTGATATTTGTACATGTACCTTGCATACTATATTGAATAAATACAAAAATAAAGGCTGAAAGGACATAAGGTTCAAATCTAATAAAACATAACAACTGGGTAGGGTATGAAATACCCAAAACAACTGAAATAAACTGTCTGAAATATGATAGTCTGAAAAGCCTCTAACTGTCTGAATAAGGGGTTGATCGGATATATCCCCAACTAACTCAACTACTGAAATAAACTAAGTACTTAAATTCTGAAATGATAAAATAATAATCATGTCCTCGAAGAATGAGCACTCATTGCTAACTTTGACTGTTGAATACTGGAATGCTACTGATACTTTGGAGCTCGCGCTTCTGAACCTATGGTATAGAATAAAACACCATAGCGCGAATACATCAGTACGATTGAATATACTGGTATGCATGTGAGGTAGGATGAATGCAAGGACTTATAAGCATGAACATAAACTAACTAACTTTATAACATGAACATGGGAACACATGCATGAATAAGAGACTGTAACTGAATTCGTGATAACATAATTATTGACTCTGATAACTGATATCATGAGATACTAAGACTAGTATAACTGATATAACTAATACTGAGCGACTGTATCTAACAGTCTAAATTCTGATAGAACTAGTTGTGTTTCATACTGTACTGAGTTGACTGTATCTGACAGTCCTAAAATCAGAAGAACTATCTGAATTCTTTTACTGAGACTGATACTAAAATTATGTGAAGTAGTCATCTAACCGACATGCCCCTGGTAAGTTATTATACCTTAGTTAGGCTCCAATCTATTACCTCAATTGGAAGGGTGTCAGTACTATGCCACTGGTAAGGACAAGTTGTGGGTGACCCTCATCTGACGGTGTCCCTAAAAGAGAACGGTGGAAACCTCATCTAATAGTGTTATCCACCTCATCAACCCTCATCTGACAGTATTGATGCCTCAACCTATGCTAGATACATAGTTTTGGAACACAAGGATGATTTTTAAAGATCACACCCTCAACTGACAGTGTGTGTCCTCATCCTTGGGTTCACTTGGTGCTAATTTCTACTCTCATCTGAATAGACACTAAATATGATTAACTGAACTGGACTGAACTGAGTTCATGAGTTCCATTGACTGACAGAGTACTACTGAGATTACTGATTTACTGAGTTATATGAGATTACTGAGTTTTCCTAACTGATTGAGTTCTATGGATCATGGATTGACTGAGGATATCATGAAAATATGACACTGGCTCTAGGCAATAACAACAACAACAACAACAAACCCAGTGTATTCCCACAAAGTGGGGTCTTGGGAGGTAAATTGTGCACTGTCCATACCAATACCTCCAAAGAAGTAGAGAGGTTATTTTCAATAGACTCGTGGCTCCAGCTAAAAGATAGTAACAAGTGGATGGATGACACTATCTCTAGGCACACAACTATATTTTTTGGGTATAACTACCCCTAGCACTCGATAGAAGGAAACTGACAAAGCATGACTTTCTTGAATACATGACCAACATCAACAATCCATAATACAATAAGTCATGGATTTCATGAAGTAAATGATCATCATAATGTTGTACATGAATGGGAATACACATCAACATATCGTAATTTCATCAACTAGTCCCATAATTATTCGTTCAAACATCCAGAATATACAACAATATCATGGAAGTCATTTTTTATAATAAGGGAAAGCGTGCATTTGTCAAACACCTTACATACACAACTTAAGGCATTTTATAATAAGGGAAAGCGTGCATTTGTCAAACACTTTACATGCACAACAAGAATAATTTTTATCCCTTAGGAATGTTATCAAACACCTTACAAGCACAACTTAAGGCATAGGTGAAATCATCAAAATTTCACAAATCATAGACCACCAAATTCATGGATTTCAATTCATATGCTAACGTAGTTTCATAATTTCACATAAAGATGCCAACTTGGGAATCATACTACAACAACCACATAACCTTAAAAAACCCACAACCAATAACATGATTCATAATTTAAAAATAGGGTTCTTGAGCTTTATAGATGAAAGGAATCCATAAATCAACACAATGCATACCTTAGATCGTGATTCTACAAAGATTGACTGAGAGAATTCTTAAACTTGAATCTTCTATGAGGAACCCGAGCTTGTTCTTGAGAGGATTTTGAGAGAAGTGAGTATTTTTTGGTTCAATTGCGGTAAATCCCGTATTTTTGAGCTTATATAGGATGGGCAAATGTTGAGGTAGAAGCTAAAAATTTTGGCAGCGTGCTATGGAGAATGCGTCGCATGCTATAGTTCTCTTGGCTGGAGCATGCTTCACATGCTCTATCGCATGCTAGGATGTAACGCCCCTGAATACGGGTCCCGGAGCGTCACACGGTGCTTGAGGCTATGAGTAGCCCCAAGCTAACCCTTTGAGCCATTTTCAACATCTATACTAGTTTGACAAGCCTCTAAGAAAATCAATAAAACCAGGGAGCCATTGAGACATACCCCAGGGAGCCATTCCGTGAAACCAACATCAGACATCACGCCCTTGGAACATGAGGACTCACCACAACAGAGGATGTAGAATAGCATGCCCAAAGAATCACTGTCAAACCTGGAACTGAGCACCAGAACCTACATTCTGATAAAATGCAGCCCATATCCGAAGATGGGGGTCAGTACCATGGAAAGAAACCGAGTATATGGGGGTGTATGCAGTTGCATAAACATAATCATCATAAATATGTATAAGAAATATGCAGGATGTATGAAAGACTCACATAGCCCAAACAAAATCATCATAATCATGAGAGGATGAAATAAGTACAATAACACATCTGAGTCATCATATAATTTGTCAATCACATTCAGTTCATCAAGAATATCAATTCTCATAATGTAAATATCATTTAAATCTTTTGAAAGAATAACTTTCATAATTCCACTTTTAAATCACTTCACCATTCTCCACAGACACAAGGAAACACACACACACACTAGGAGATCCTATAACCGACATAAATCATGTGAGTCACATGGAGTCCAACGTACAAGCCACGTTGGGGAGATCCATCCTATCCTTACCATTGGAGTAGGACTATCGATATCAAATCCACACAAAATAGTGATCACTATATAAATCAGCCTCAGGCTCACTCCTACGGGGGCACGTAGTTCTAGGGAAGTAAGGTCACTTTATACATCCCACTCGGTGCTAAAGATTTATCCCGGACTTAGCTCAGATCATTTCAAAGACAATCCACAACAAAACAATTTCAGTAATATATAAATATACATCGGGAGCCATCATGCTTCCCATCTATCAAAATCAACCACATGGGGGATTTCTTTCACACTCGAGTTCAAAACAACTCCATTAAGATCAAAAGGTCAAATCATTCAAAATTATCTCCAATGGGGATTCACGACCCAAATATCAAAATCATGATAAATATCATTCAAGATTCATGCTTTATAACTCCACACGTGTAAATTCATCTTTCAAAATCATAAAGATCAAGATTTCATAATAATCATCATAATATATGGGTTCACGTTTCAAATTCGTAAAAAAAATCATATAAAAATTATGCCTTTCTAAAGAAAATTACTTTTGGGCACAAGAACGAAAGAGAGTTCTTGGTGAAAAACTCCACATACCTTGAATGATGAACTTTAGATCGATACTCATTTTTGAGATGTTAATCGTGCCTTTGAATGATGGTTCTTGGAGTTCATGAACTAGGAACTTGGAATCTTGAATTAATTTGCAGAATTAATGGTGAACTTTGGAAGTTCTTGAAGTTGGATGTAGGAGATTAGGGTTTTCTTTTTGAGGGAAATTGATGAAATATTACATATAATGCTTCTAATAGGCTTTAATATAGGGTTTAGACGGATTTTGGGTGAAGGAAACTGACCAAAACGCCCCTAAAAATCAAATAATTGTAAAATCTGTCCTTTGGTGGACTGTTTTGATAGTCTGAAGTAGATCAACCATAACGTTTTACTCTGATATCCAAATTGGATGAAACCAATTTCATTAGAAAGAGGACTCTCATATCTTTCCGCTGAAAAATAGTATCTCATGCATATCATTATGTACGAGGAGTTATGATCATTTGAAGTTGACTTAAAATTTACTTTTATTAGGCTGAAGTAGATCGACCATAACGTTTTGCTCCGATAGACAAATTGGATGAAACCAATTTCATTGAAAAGAGGACTAGCAGATCTTTCCGTTGATACATAGTGGATCATATAGATCTTTATGTAAAAGGAGTTATGACCATTTAAATTTGGAGTAAAAATACGCTAGGCCTCAGTACTTTTTCCTGCACGTTTTACTGTTCACTACTATTCATAATTCGATCGGAATGTTCATAACTCGTCGCTCGGGTGTCCGTTTTGGATGATCCAAATATCATTGGAAAGATTATTAGATACTCTACGCAATGGTGGTTCATAATCTAAGACATTCCACACGGATAATTTATAATTCATTTTAGAAGATAGAACCCAACACGTTTATGCACAAAATTTCAACGAAAAACTTCCCGGGGTATTACATCATCCCCCTTGGAAACATTCGTCCTTGAATGACGCTAGACATGCCAAGATTAGATAGGGAATAGAGCATACAGCTGAAACCATTCCTTAGACTCATCACCACATCGTTTCTCACTCCGAATGCAACATAGAATATATAAATTCAAGAAACTACAGTTGAACAGAAAATAAATGACAGCTAAACTGCTGCAACTTTTATCAAAAGTGCATGATTTAGGAAAGAACGGTACCTTCGGCTTGATCGGAGTTTGCTAAAAATAGGTGTGGGTACTTGGATCACATATCCACCTCAGCTTCCCAAGTTTCACCCTCAACATATTGGTTTTGCCACAACACCTTGACCAAGGGAACTTCTTAGTTCCTTAGTCTTCGGACACTGAAATCAAGAATCTCAACAGGAATCTCATCAAAAGAAAGATTTTCTTGAATGTCAGCACTAACAGAGGAATCCACTACCACAGCATCGCTAACATGCTTTATAAGCATGGAGACATGGAATATTGGATGAACAGAGGACAACTCGGAAGGCAACTCAACCTTATAAGCTACCTTACCAACACGGATAAGAATTTTGTAAGTACCAACATAACGGGGACTAAGCTTCCCCTTCTTTTCGAATCTCTTCACCCTCCTCTTGGGTGAAATTTTCAGATACACTAGGTCACCAACTTCAAACTCAAGGTCTCTCCTTCTAACATTCACATATGACTTCTGACGACTCTGCGCAGTTTTCAACCTTTCCCTAATCAACTTAACTTTTTCCATAGTCTCAAATACCGAATCAGGACCACTCACAGCCGTTTCACCCACCTCAAACCAACCTATGGGTAATCTATATTTTCTCCCATATAAGGCTTCAAATGGAGCCATGCCAAACTAGAGTGGAAACTGTTACTGTCAAAAAACTCTATCAACGGTAAGTGATTATCCAAACTTCCCTTAAAGTCAAGTGCACAAGCTCTCAACATATCCTCTAAGGTCTGGATGGTCCTCTCAGCCTGACCATCGGTCTGCGGATGAAAAGCAGAACTCAAAAGTACATGGGTACCAGGACTCTTCTGAAAAGCTTTCCAAAATTACAAAGTGAACTGAGTACCCCTATCCGAAATGATAGACAAGGGAACTCCATGTAGTCTGACTAGTTCTCAGGTATACAATCTAGCATAATTTTTAGCAGTATATAAAGTATGAACAGGCAAGAAATGAGCAGACTTAGTCAACCTATCAACCACAACCCAAATGGAATCATGATGGCGTCGAGAAGGAGGTAAACCAATCACGAAGTCCATATTTATCTCTTCCCACTTCCAGGTGGTAATACTAAACTCTTGCATCATACTACCAAGTCTTTGGCGTTCAACCTTAACCTATTGGCATGTTGCACACTTAGCTACAAATACTGCTATATCTTTCTTCATGCCACTCCACCAATAGATATCCCGCACGTCTCGGTACATCTTGATGGCACCTGGATGAATAGAATATCATGCCCCGTGTGCTTCAGCCATAATTCTTTGTCTAAGATCATCAACATTCGGGACACACAATCTACCCTGAAATCTAACGCACCATCTACCCCTTGGGAGAAGACCTCTACTTTTTGGTCCTTGACTGACTCCTTCAGTCTGACCAAACTAGTAACTAAGTATTACTTTTCCTTCACTTCCGAAACCAAGGAGGATTCGGAACTACTCTGAACCCCTATACTACCTTCATCAGAGTCAAACAACTTAACCCCCAATCTAGCCAAATGATTTACATCACGAGCCAACTCTTTCTTACCTTCTACCACATGCAAAACACTACACGTGGACACCCTAGTTAGGGCATCCGCCACAACATTGGCCTTTCCCGGATGGTACAAGACACTTATATCATAGTCCTTTAACAATTCTAACCATCGTCTCTGCCTAAAATTCAATTCTCTCTGGGTAAACATATACTGCAGACTCTTATGATCAGTGAAAACATCAACACAGACACCATACAAATAGTGTCTCCAGATTTTCAAAGCAAACACAATATCAGCCAACTCAAGGTCATGGGTAGGGTAATTTTTCTCATGGGGTTTCAACTGTCTAGAAGCATAAGCTATCATCTTACCCTTCTGTATCAATACACAACCCAACCCAAATCTCAAAGCATCACAGTACACCATAAAACCATCAACACCATCAGGCAAAGTCAAAATAGGGGTTGAAGTGAGTCGAGTCTTCAACTCCTGAAAACTCTTCTCACAAGATTTGAACCACAAGAACTTTACTTTTTTTAGGTCAACCGTCATAAGAGACGCTATAGAGGAGAAAACCTTAACAAAACGGCTGTAATAGCCAGCTAAACCTAAGAAGCTTCGGATATCAGTAGAACAAATAGGTCTAGGACAATTTCTAATGGCTTCGGTCTTTTGGGGATCAACTCTCAGAAAAGCAACTGACCTTAGCCAAAACTCACACTTACTGAACTTGGCGAATAACTTGTGATCTCTAAGGGTTTGTAAGATGGTTCGAAGATGATCAGAATGTTCATCCTCACTACAGGATTACACCAGTATATCATCGATGAACACTATGATAAACATATACAGATATGATCTGAACACTCGATTTATGAGGTCCATTAAAGCTGCTGGGGAATTAGTTAACCCAAAAGACATAATAGAAACTCAAAATGGCCATAATGAGTTCAGAAAGTGGTTTTCGGGATGTCACACTCCCTAACTTTGAGTTGATGATAGCCGAAATGAAGGTCTATCTTTAAGAAATAACTTGCACCTTGAAATTGGTCAAACAAATCATCTATTCTTGAAAGGGGGTACTTATTTTTTATGGTGACTTTATCCAGTTGGCGGTAATCAATACACATACGCAAAGAGCTATCTTTCTTTCTCACAAACAACACAGGAGCACCCCAATGAGAAATATTGGGTCTTAGAAACCCTTATCTAGTAGATCTTTGAGTTACTCCTTCAACTCCTAAAGTTCTGCAGAGGCCATACGGTAAGGAGGAATAGAAATGGGCTGAATATCGGGACGAAGATCAATCCTGAACTCTATCTCTCTATCAGGAGGTATCCTTGGGAGATCATCTAGAAAGACATCAGAAAACTCATTGATGATGTTAACAGACTGGAGAGTTGGAGTCTCAGACTTAGTGTCTTTGACTCTAACCAAATGGTAAATACACCCCTTGGAAATAAGCTTTCTAGCTTTGAGGTAAGAGATAAAATGACTCTTGGGTGACACAGAATTCCCAGACCAATCAAACACCAATACACCTAGAAACTGAAACTTGACCACTCGGGTCTGACAATCAATAGAGGCATAAGAAGAATACAGCCAGTCCATACCCAGAATTACATCAAAATCTACCATGTCTAACTCAATCAGATCAACCAACAAGACTCTATGAAGAACGGTAATAGGACACTTTTTATACACTTTTTGGGCAACAATTGAATCATCCACTGAGGTAAAAACTAGGATAGGCTCAGGAAAAATCTTAGGACTCATTTGAAAATTCACAGCAATCAAAGGTGTAACATATGAGAAACTGGATCCAAGATCAAACAAAGCATACACATCAAACTAAAATATACGAATCATACCAGTAAAACTATCAGGAGAGTCCTCCTGTTCCTGGAGGGATGGTAAAGTATAGAATCTATTCTGGCACTGCCCGCCAGCATTGGTAGAAAAGGCGCCCTGAGTTGGGGCTCGGCGATTCACTGGAACTAGAGCACTAACAGTCTGAGTCTGGGTCTGAAGGCGATAGTCACGACGCCCTTGTCCATTCTATGGACAATCTCTAACTCTGTGACCTATGTCACCACACCAGAAACAATCCCTCTTCTCACCCCAACACTCACCTGAATGAGCCCTACAACACTTAGGACACAGAGGATGATATGGCTTACTGCCAGCACTATACTGGGACCTGCATGCATATGACCTGCTACCTTGGTCCTGCCTACCTCTAGGCATGGGAGTACTAGCAGATGATAGTGCTGGCATAGACGAACGATCCTGATACTGAGGGCGACTCCCTCCCTACAATTTAGTCTAACCCTGTTCGTGCTGCTCAGACCTAGCTCTCTTATTCCCTCTTATTCTATCTCTCTCCTTAATTTTGTCTACCTCAATCTATTGGGCATGAGTCATCAACCTAGAAAGATTTATCTCACTATTCAGCATAGCAGACCTACACTCCTTAACCATATAACTAGACACTCCAGTCACAAACTTACTCACACTAGTCCGATTATCAGCCACTAAATCAGGAGCATACTTGGCCAACAGATTAAACTTTAGACAGTACTCCCTAATAGTCATAGAGTCCTGTCCCAGGTTCATAAACTCTTCCACCTTTGCCTCCCTTATCTCCAAAGGGAAAATTTATCCAGGAATGCATCCTAGAACTCTTTCCAAGTTTTAGGGACAACTCCCTCACCTCTACCTTTCCTGCAAGCAGTAACCCATTCATAAGCAAGGTCTTTCAACCTATACATAGCCAACTCCACACTATATTCCTCAGATACATGCATCACCTGAGTAATCTTCCGCACCTCCTCTAAAAACAACCATGGATCCTCATCAGAATTGGATCCATAGAATTTTGGTGGATTCATCCACATGAGGTCACGAATCCTGGCAGCAGCTGAATCACCTCCCTACTACTGTGGAGCCAGGGCCGGGTTGGCCTAAATATTTGCAATAACAGCTTAGGCCAGCGCCTGAAAGGCTGCCCAAAATTTAGCATGAGACACGTTTTCATTCAATGGGTCAGTGGGTCAGAGGAGAGCACGAATCACTAGTAGAAAGAGACATTTTAAGCATGATAGACTTCTGAAATAAAGAATCATACTTTTTCCTAAAACATCTTGTAGCCTCTTGCTCATATATGTGGCATGCTACACACCGATGATCAAGACTCTACTTAATACGGCTTGTCAGACTCCATAGGACACCTTAAAACCTTTGGCTCTGATACCAAGTTTGTAATGCCCCAAAAAACAGGTCCTAGAGCATCACATGGTGCTTGAGGCTACGAGTAGCCCCAAGCTAACCCTTTGAGCCATTTCCATTCAGTTCAACACAAATCAATAGGCTTTCCATAAATAACCCTCAAATATCAACAGAGTAATCATCATCCAAGACTAAAAGAATTTCAGAAAGATAATAAAATATGACTTATTAGTCAACTCCCAACATCTATACTAGTCTGACAAGACTCTAAGAAAATCAATGAAACCAGCGAGCAATTGATACATGCCCCAACTAACTCATACTAAGTTATCAAATGTAAACAATTCCATGAAACCAACATCAGACATCACGTCCTCGGAACATGAGGAATCACCACAATAGAGGATATAGAACATTATGCCCGAAGAATCACTGTCAAACCTGGAACTGGGCACCTAAACCTATATTCTAAGAAAATACAGCCCATATCAGAAGATGTGGGTCAGTACCATGGAAAAAAAATGAGTATAGGGGGGTGTATACAGTTGTATAAACATCATCATCATAAATATTTATAAGAAATATACAGGATGTATGATAGACTCACATAGCCCAAAGAAAATCATCATAATCATGAGAGGGTGAAATAAGTACAATAACACATGTGAGTCATCATATAATTGGTCAATCACTTTTAGTTCATTAAGAATATCAACTCTCATAATGTAAATATCATTTAAATCTTTCAAAAGAATAACTTTCACAATTCCACTTTCAAATCAGTTCACCATTCACCATAGACACAACGAAACACACACACACTGGGAGATCCTATAACCGACATAAACCATATGAGCTACATGGAGTCCAATGTACAACCCACGTCGGGGAAAGTCGTCCTATACTTCCCATCGGAGTAAGAGTATCGATATTAAATCCACACAAACTAGTGATCACTATATAAATCAGCCTCAGGCTCACTCCTACGGGGGCATGTAGTTCTAGGGAAGTAAGTTTGCTTTATACCTCCCACTCGGTGCTAAAGATTTCTCCTAGACTTAGCTCAGATCATTTCAAAGACAATACACAATAAAACAATTTCAGTCATATATAAATATACATCGGGAGCCATCATGCTTCCCATCTATCAAAATCAACCACGTTGTGGATTTCTTTCACTCTCGAGTTCAAAATAACTCCATTAAGACTAAAAGGTCAAATCATTTAAAATATCTCAAATATTCAACATCAATGTGCTTATAACACACACTTTCTAAAAAAAACACAATTTCTAATGGAAATTCACGACCCAAATATAAAATCATGATAAATATCGTTCTAGATTCATGCTTTATATCTCCACACATGTAAATTCATCTTTCAAAATCATAAACATCAAGATTTCATAATAATCATCATAAGATATGGGTTCATGCTTCAAATTCGTAAAAAAAATCAAATAAAAATTATGCCTTCGTAAAGAAAATTACTTTTGGGCACAAGAACGAAAGAGAATTCTTATTGAAAACCCCCACATACATTGAATGATGAACTTTAGATCGATACTCATTTTTGAGATGTTAATCGTGCCTTTAAATGATGGTTCTTGGAGTTCTTGAACTATGAACTTGGTATCTTGAATAAATTTATAGAATTAATGGTGAAATCTGGAGGTTCTTGAAGTTGGATTTAGGAGCTTAGGATTTTCTTTTTAAGGGAATTTGATGAAATATAACATATAATGCTTCTAATAGGTTTTAATATAGCGTTTGGATGGATTTTGGGTGAGGGTGAATGACCAAAATGCCCCTAAAAATCAATTACTTCTCAAATCTGTCCTTTGGTGGACTATTTTGATAGTCTAAAGTAGATCAACCATAATGTTTTACTCTGATATCCAAATTGGATAAAACCAATTTCATTAGAAAGATGACTCTTATATCTTTCTATTGATATATAGTCTCACCCAGATCATTGTGTAGGAGGAGTTATGATCAGTTGAAGTTGACCCAAAAATTCACTTTTGATAGACTGAAGTAGATCAACCATAACCTTTTGCTCCGATAGATAAATTGGATGAAACCAATTTCATTGGAAAGAGGAGTCGCAGAGCTTTCCGTTGATATATAGTATATCACCTAGATCATTATGTAAAAGGAGTTATGATCATTTAAAGTTGGATAAAAAATACGCCAATCCTCAGTACTTTTTCCTGCACGTTTTACTGTTCACTACTATTCACGGTTCGATTGAAATGTTCATAACTCATCGCTCGGGTGTCCGTTTTGGATGATCCACATATCGTTGGAAAGATTATTCGATACTCTACGCAATGGTGGGTCATAATCTAAGATATTCCTCATAGAAAACTTATAATTCATTTTAGAAAATAGAACCCAACATGGCACAAAATTTCAACGAAAAATTTCTCGGGGTATTACATAGGACCTGTGAGATAGAGCATGCTCAATTGAAAATTGCATAATGCTACTGTTTCTAAATCCAAACAATTCCTAAACAGACTCCAAAATTTTCAAAACTCACCCGGGATGTACTCTTACCTTTCCCCATCGTAAGGCAACTTAAAAATCACAAAATGGAGGTCGGGAAGGTCATTAAATAAATCCTCAAAGTTTGTATGCTTAAAATAAGACTGTTTTGAACACTTATCTAAAAAATATTATATATGTCAGATCTTTTTAAGAGCTCAAGAAGTTGAATTTTGAACTCATGATTTTGATGTATATTACAATATCTCACCCTTGGGAACATTAGTCCTCAAATGAAACTAACTAAGAAGGGAGAAAAGATAAATAGACATATATATTGAACATGAACAACTGAAATATGATTTCATGACTGATAACTGAATGCATCATACTGAACATGCATATCTGATGAATGATTATACATTTATAATTGAAGTAATACATGAATGCATAACGGAATATCCAATGGTACTTAGTACCAAGTTTATAAAGGAATTATGAACATGAAACTAAATAAGTTTAAGGAGAACTGTTACCTTAAGCTTGGTCTGAGTTAGCGGAGAAGAGGTTAAGGTACTTTGTATGCATGTCTGCTTCTGCTTCCCTGGTAGCTCTCTCAATGGACTGATTTATCCCAAGAACTTTGACTAAAGGGACTTTTTGTTTCCTCAGTCTATGAATTTTATATTCTAGGATTTTGACTGGAATCTCCTGATAAGAGAGGTTGTTCTGAACATCAATGCTCTAAATAGGGACTACAACTGTTAGGTCACCTATGCTCTTCTTGAGCAAAGAGACATGGAAGGCTGGATAAACTAAGGCTAGATCTAACGGCAACTCTAGCTTAGAAGCTACCTTTCCAAAATAACTAAGAATTTTGAAAGGACCGACATATAGGGGATTGAGCTTACCCTTATCGTAGAATCTCTTCACTCCCTTCATAAGAGAGATATTTAGGTAGACATAATCCCTAATCTCAAACTTGAGATCCATTCTTCTCACATCTGCTAAGACTTCTGTCGGCTCTGAGCATACTGAATTCTTTTTCTAATCATCTAGACTTTCTCTAAGGCATCAAATACCAAGTCAGGACCTATCACTGAGGCCTCACAAACTTCGAGCCAACCAACTAGAAATCTGCACCTCCTACCATAGGAAGCTTCAAATGGATCCATATTAATACTAGAGTGATGGATATTGTTTTATGCAAACTCAATCAAAGGCAAGTGGTCATCCCAACTACCCTTGAAATCAATTGCATATGCCCTAAGAATATCTTCTAGAGTCTGAATAATCCTTTCTTCTTAACCATCCATCTAAGGATGAAAGGCTGTACTCAGATGAACTTGGGTACCAAGACCCTTTTGGAATGATTTCCATAAGTGAGAGGTGAACTGGGTACCTCTATCTGAAATAATGGCTAATAAAACACCATGAAACCTGAACAACTCTCTGATGTAGAGTTTGCCATAATTCTCGGCTGAATAAGAGGTATGAATTGGAAGGAAATAAGTTGATTTGGTTATTTTGTCTAATGATCCAAAGTGAATCAAGCTGATGATTAGTTCGAGGCAAACCCATCACTAAGTCCATGTTCACTTCTTCCCACTTTTAGGTAGGAATAGTGATGTAATATCTGTGCCTTTTCTTGGCTTGAAATTATCTCAAGGATGTTAGAAATTTCTTTGAAATATGAATCCATTTTTGTACATATGGTATTTTCAAGATTTTCACTTTCTATCATGTGGAATATTGAGTTATCTTCCCAATGATACCAATGTCATCCAAATCCGACATCGGACGAGGAAGTTATGGACGTTTTACTTAGAGCTGTCAGAATCACCCAGGTACGACGGCTAAGTTGACGGATCGTCGATCTAGCGACAGACTGTCGCCTTGACTGTCGTAGCCAAGAAAGTGAGGCTACCTTCTCGATAAGGTACGATGGAGAGGTTAAAGAACCGTCGGACTTGCGATAGACTGTCGCACAGGCCGTCGCTACTTATGCAGTGAGTCCCTATTCTGGTCCACGTACGATGGTTAGAACGATGGACCATTGAGCCAGTGATGGAAAATCACATGAACCTTCACAGGTCCCGTTCAGCAAATTAAAACTATTTTTAATAGGGGTATTTTGGCCTTTTACCACCCGCATATATATACCCAGTTATATCCGATTTCAGCCACTTTTTTCACTATTATTTTACAACAACAAAACTAGGGTTTTTCTCTCTAAGATTAATCCCAAGAAAAATATCCAAATCTTCTCCAAGAACTAAGAGATTCAAATCCATAAAGTTAAAGAACATCAAGAAACTCAACCCAAGTATGCATAGTGTTCATTCATGGACTCCTTTCATCTATAAATCCCAAGAATCCCTTTTCTAAATTCAAGTTATCGATTTTCTTTGTGAATTTCATGATTTGGATGCTCTTGTTCATGTTGATAATGAGTAATTAGATTCTATCCCATGATTGGGTGATCAATGCTATTTGGGTTGAATAATATAGATATAGATTCATGCAAACCTATGATTAAACCCTTGAATGATGAAATTAGAATTGATCCATGATATTTAATTATTGTATAATATTGTCAACATATTCCATGCCTACCGTGTGTTTGATTAAATGCCTAAATGAAGAAAAATGCTCAATTAGCATGATATCATAAAATCCCCATGTATGTACAGCTTTATGCCTATCACATGTTTGATAAAATGCTTCGATGAATGAATTATAGATTATGATGCTAGTCATGTGTTCAAGTAAGTCATGCTATGTCAGTTTCCGTCCATTGAGTCCTAAGGGTACTTGTACCCAAAACATTAGTTGTGTGCCTAGAGCCATGTAATGTTTTCACAATACTCTCAGTCAGGCTATGATTCTTAGACTTCAGACAATATTATGACTCGGGAAATCTCTATGATCTCATAAACTCAGTCAGTTGTCAGATATCAGTAGTATTTCGTTAGTCCAAAGAATGTAGTAACTCAGTCCATGTATAGTCCAGTTAATCATGTTCAGAGTCTAATTAGATGAGAGTAGGAATTAGCACCGTATGAACCCAAGAATGGGGACACACACTGTCAGATAAGGGTGTGGTCCTTACAAGTCATCCTTGCATTCGGAAACTATGTATCTAGCATAGGTTGAGACATCAACACTATCCAATGAGGGTTGATGAAGTAGACAAGCACTGTCAGATAAGGGCCTTGTTGTTATCTCTTGGGGACCCTATTAGATAGGGGTCACCCACAGCTTGTCCATACCAGTGGCATGGTATCGACACCCTTCTAAATGGGGTTACAAATTGGACACCCAACCCATCTATAATGGCGTATTAGGGGCATGTTAGTTATATAACAACCTCCTACAGTTTCAGTATCAGTATCAGTAAAAGAACTCAGATAATTCTTCAAAATGCAAGATTGTCAGATACAGTCAACTCAGCATGTACGAAACTCAGATAGTTCCATCAGATTTAGGACTATCAGATACAACCACTCATGCTATTAGCCATAATAGTTATCAGTATGTCATGTCATTAGTATTCAGATTTAGTAATCATGTTATCATGGTGTCAGTGTCAGTTATTATGTCTCATGCATGTATTCTTACACTCATGATAGTTAGTATGCTATTATTATTGTTCGTGCATATAAACCCATGGATTTAGCCTACCTCACGTGCATATCAGTAAATTTAAATGTGCTGATGCATTTGTGGTATGGTGTTTTCATACCATAGGTTCAGAGATACGAGCTCCGGAGCAGCAGTATATTCCAGTCTTAGCAGTCAGAGTTTAGAAGTGAGTCCTCATATTTCGAGGACATGATTATTTATTTCTTTATTATCTCATTAATTATTTTATTAGTTGGGGTTACTTGGGGACCTGTCCCATCTCCTTACTCAAATAGCTTAGTTAGTTAGAGGCTTTCTAGACTATTATGTTCAGACTGTTATTTCAATTTTGTTTTGGGTTTTTCCATTACCCCACTCAAATGTTATATTATTTAGATTATGTTCAGTATTGAACCTTATGGCCTTTTAGTACATGTTTTCGCATTATTATGTTATATTATGCATTGTACAGTTATATATATCAGTTATAGGTTATCTTATGGTCCTTCAGGGTTATGAGTATTATGTAGCATTCCAGGCACCAAGATCAGAGCATTAGAAACTTGGTATCAGAGCCTAAGGTTCAATAGAGTCCTAGGAAGTCTGAAAGCTGCATCTAGTATAGTCTTGTACATGGGTGTGTTGCGCACTAGATGTCTTAGGAATAGTTTCTCATTCTTTTAGTATTTATGTCCTGCCAGTGAGCATAATCTTAAGTCAATCTCTCAGTCTAATTTGTTTCTTCTCTTTATTCCATAATATACCTCCCAAGAGAAGGAATCAGTCAGCCCCTCAACCCGAAGAACCTTTGGGCGATCATGTTTCTCATGCGAAGTTCAGGACTTCATTCACTACTCTTGCTCAGTCATTTTTTGCTCAAAATAAATGGCCAGCTATTATTCCTTCCAACCCAATGGCCAATTTAGCAACAACCAAGATTCAGGACTTTACCCGAATAAATCCTCTATTCTTTCTCGAGTCTAAGATAGATGAGGACCCTTAAGAATTCCTAGATCAGGTACAGAAGGTGACAGACATCATGAGGGTGACTACTGTTAAAAGTGCTGATCCAGCTGGATATTAGTTGCAGGATGTGGCTCATACTTGGTTCAAACAGTGGAAGTCAGAAAGGTCAGATGATGCAGGTCCTATAGAGTGGAAGGAGTTTGTCACTGCATTCTTAGATAGATTTTTTCCTCAAGAGCTTAGGGAAGTTAAGGTGCTAGAATTTATCAACCTCATCCAGGGCAACTTGACGATAAAAGAGTATTCCCTCCAGTTTACTTAATTATCTAGATATGCCCCTCATGTGGTTACAGACAGTAGAGCCAAGAGGAGTAAGTTCACTTCAAGGGTGAATGATAGTGTGGTTAATGAGTGCAGATCCACCATACTGAATAGTGACATGACTTTGGCCAGACATATGACACATGCTCAGTAAATAGAGGAACAAAATATTAGTATGAGGGAGAAGCAGAATAAGAGAACGAAGACAGGTAGCTTCAACTTTTCATAACCTAAATAAGTAGGAGAAAACCGTTCTCAGTTTAGTCCTAAGTCATTAGTTCCAGCTCTTTCTACAGCTAGTGCTCCAGTTCCTAAGTTTAGAGAGGGTAACAAAGATAGAGCACTAGGATCTAAGTCCCGGGGTAGTGTTGGCAGTTCCTGAACTAATCCACTTTGTAAGACTTATGGTAAGAACCACAAGGGTGTATGTAAAGCTGGAAATGTCTGTTTTGATTGTGGCAAGCCAGGCCATAGAGTTAGAGACTTCCTATATTCAGGGTACCAGAGTCATCTCTGCTCCTCACCTCAGTCTGATCTCCCTAATCAGTAGGGTGCCACCTCTAGTGCTACTAGTGGGCAACGCCCAAATCGACTCTATGCTTTTCAGTCCTGATGGGATCAGGAAAATTCTCCTAATGTGTTTACTGGTATGTTACAGATCATTTATGTGCATGTTCATCATAGTCTTATAGATAATATTCTATTCTATTCCCACAGTGAGCGTGGGCATGCAGACTATCTCAGAACAGTACTTCAGACTCTAAGAGATCATCAGTTATTCACCAAATTCAATAAGTTCGAATTTTGGCTAAGGTCAGTAGCATTCCTTGGTCATATTTGTTCTAATGAATGCATAAGACTAGATCCCCAAAAGACCGAAGTAGTAAGAAATTGGCCTCGCCCTGTCTCTCCATCAGATATCAGGAATTTCTTGGGTTTGGCTGGCTATTACAGACGGTTTGTTGAGGGATTATCTTCTATAGCATCCCCTATATCCAGATTGACTCAGAATAAAGTCACGTTTTAGTGGTCAGATCCTTATGAGAAGACTTTTCAGGAGTTAAAGACTCGACTCCCCTCAGCCCTGGTCTTTGCTCTTCTAGATAGTTTTGATGGGTTCGTGGTATATTTTAATGCATTCAAAGTAGGTTTGGGTTGGGTCGTCATGCAGTATGGTAAGGTCATAGCCTACGCCTCCAGACAACTTAAGCCCCATGAGAAGAATTATCCTACTTTTGATCTTGAGTTAGCAGTCGTAGTCTTTGGCTTGATGATTTAGAGGAATTATCTATACGGTGTTCATGTATATGTGTTCACCTATCATAAGAGCCTTTAATGTATTTTCTCAAAAAGATCTCAATTTTCATCATAGAAGATGGTTAGAGCTCTTGAAAGATTATGACATGAGTTTTCTTTATCATTCAGGCAAGGCCAACGTAGCGGCCGACATTCTCAGTAGACTATCTACGGGTAGTGTTTCTCATGTCAAGGACAGTAACAATAAGTTAGCTCAGAAAGTCCATCAGCTTGCCAGATAAGGCGTTTGCTTATTTGATATAGAGGAGGGTAATATATGGGTTCAAAGTAGTTCAGAATTATCTCTAGTTTCAGAGGTGAAAGAAAGGCAAGATAGAGATCCCAGCCTTGTCAAGTTGAAAGAGTCAGTTCAAAATTAGAAAATAGAGGCTTTCTCCAAAGGGGGAGATGGTGTTCTTTGTTGTTAGGGTCATCTCTGTGTTCCAGGTGTAGATGAATTAAGACAATGAATTCTCACAAATACGCATAGTGCGCGCTACTCTATTCATCCAGGGGCAACTAAGATGTACCACAATTTGTAGGAGATCTATTGGTAGAGTGGGATGAAGTGAGATATTGCAGAGTTCATGGCTAAGTGCTTTACATGTCATTAGGTTAAGATAGAGCATCAAAATCCTAGTGGTACTATGCAGGAGTTCATTATTCCTACTTGGAAGTGGGAAAAAGTGAACATGGAATTCATGATGGGTTTGCCTTGAACTCGTCATCAGCATAATTTAGTTTGAGTTATTGTAGATAGAATGACCAAATCAGCTCATTTTCTTCCAGTTCATACCTCTTATTCAGTTGAGGATTACGCCAAACTCTATATTAGGGAGTTGGTCAGATTACACGGTGTTCCATTATCCATTATCTTAGACAGAGGTACCCAGTTTACCTCTTACTTCTGTAAAGCATTCTAAAAGAGTTTTGGTTTCATCTTAGTATAGCCTTTCATCCTCAGACAGATGGTTAGGCAGAAAGGGCCATTCAAACTTTAGAAGATATGCTAAGGGCATGTGCAATTGATTTCAAGGGTAGTTGAGATGACCACTTTCCTTTGATTGAGTTTGCATACAACAACAGCTATCATTCCAGTATTCAGATGTCTTCATTCAAAGCTCTCTATGGTAAGAGGTGTAGATCTCCGATCGGTTGGTTCAAAGTTAGTGAGGCCTCAGTCATAGGGCCTGACTTGGTATTCGATGTCTTAGAAAAAGTCAAGTTTATTAGATAAAGACTTTGGGCTGCTCAGAGCAGATAGAAGTCCTATGCAGATGTTAGTAGAATAGATCTCGAGTTTGAGATTGGTGACTATGTCTATTTAAAGATCTCTCCCTTGAAGGGAGTGAAGAGATTCGGTAAGAAGGGAAAGCTCAATCCCTAATATGTCGGTCCCTTCAAGATTCTCAGTCGATTCGGCAAGGTAGCTTATGAGCTCAAATTGTCTTCAGATCTAGCCTTAGTTTATCCAGTATTCCATAACTTATTGCTCAAGAAGTGTATAGGTGACCCAACGGTTGTAGTCTTTACTCTGAGCATAGATGTTCAGAACAGTCGCTCTTATGAATGGATTCCAGTTGAAATCCTAGACTATCAAACTCGTAGATTGAGGAATAAAGAAGTCCCTCTAGTTAAAGTTTTTTGGAGAAATCAATCCGTCGAGGGAGCAACTTGGAAAGCAGAAGCAGAAATACGTACCAAGTATACTCACCTCTTCCCTGCCAATTCAGGTCAAGCTCAAGGTAACAGTTCTCCTTAATTTTACTCAGTTTCATGTTCAGTGTTCATTACAAACTTGGTATTTAATTTCATGCTCATGTCCCCATTATAAACTTGGTATCAGGTACCATTACATATTTAGTCATGCATTCATATATCAATTCAATTATCTAATTATGCATCAGACCTACATTCTTTTTGTGATAAAACTTAGTTCATCAAAACACTTAGTTATGCATTCATGAATCAATTATGCATGCATCAGATATGCATGTTCAGTATTATTGTTCATCTTGTCAGTTATGTCAATCATGAGATCATGTTGCAGTTATTCATGTTCATATCATGTTCAGCTTATTATTTTCCCTCTCAGTTAGTCTCATTCGAGGACGAATGTTCTCAAAGGGGAGATATTAAAATACCCATGCCTTTTCTTAGCTTGAAATCATCTCAATGATGTTAAAACTCACTTTTAAATACAAATCCATTTTTGTACTCATGGTATTTTCAAAATTTTCATTTTCTATCACATGGGAAATTGAGTTATCTATCCAACAATACCAATGTTGTCCAAATCCGACATCGGACGAGAAAGTTATGGACGTTTTACTCAGAGCTATCAGAATCACCCAAGTGCAATGGCTAGGTTGATGGACCGTCGATCTAGCGATGGACCATCGACTTGACCGTCTCAGCCAAGGCAATGAGGCCACCTTCTGGATAAGGTGCGATGGACAGGTTGACGGACCTTCGTACTTACGATGGACCGTCACCCAGGCTGTCGTTACTTAGGCAGTGAGTCCCTATTTTGGTCCACGTGCGATGATCAGAATGACGAATCATCAAGCCAGTGACGGACCGTCGCATAAACCGTTGCAGGTCCTGTTCAGTAAATTAAATCCATTTTTAACAGGAGTATTTTGGTCTTTTACCACCTGTATATATATACCCAATTATATCCGATTGCAGCTACTTTGTTCACTATTATTTTACAACAACAAAACAACGGTTTTTCTCTCTAAGATTAATCCCAAGAACAAAATTCAAATCTTCTTCAAGAACTAAGAGATTCAAATCCCTCAAGTTCAAGAACATCAAGAAACTCAACCCAGGTATGCATAGTGTTCATTTATGGACTCCTTTCATCCATGAAGTCCAAGAATCCCTTTTCTAAATTCAAGTTATGGATTTTCTTTGTGAATTTCATGATTTGGCTGCTCTTATTCATGTTGATAATGATTAATTATATCCTATTCCATGATTGGGTGATAAATACTATGTGGGTTGAATAATATAGATATAGATTCATGCAAACCTTTGATTAAACCCTTGAATGATGAAATTGGAATTGAACCATGATGTTTAATTTTTGTATAATATTGTCTACATATTCCATTCCTAGTGCGTGCGTGATTAAATTCCTAGATAAAGGAAAATGCCCAATTAGCATGATATCATGAAATCCCCATGTATGTACAGGTTTATGCCTATGACATGTTTGATAAAGTGCTTCAATGAATAAATTATGGATTATGATGTTAGTCATGTGTTCAAGTAATTCATGCTATGTCAGTTTCCTTCCATCGAGTCCTGGGGGTACTTGTACCCAAAACATTAGTTGTGTGCCTAGATCCATGTCATGTTTTCACGATACTCTCAGTTAGGCTATGATTTTTAGACTTCACATGGTATTATGACTCAGGAAATCTCCATGATCTCATGAACTCAGTCAGTTGTCAGATATCAGTAGTATTTTATCAGTCAACAGAATGCAGTAACTCAGTCCATGTACAGTCCAGTTAATTATGTTTAAAGTCTAATCAGATGAGAGTAGGATATAGCACCATGTGAACCCAAGGTTGGGGACACACACTGTCAGATAAGGGTGTGGTCCTTAGAAGTCATCCTTGCATTCCAAATCTATGTAGCCTGTAATAGCCAGCCAAACCCAAGAAACTCCTAATATCTAATGGAGAGGCAGGACGAGGCTAGTTCCTTACTTCTTTGGTCTTTTAAGTATTTACTCTAATGACATAACTAGAATTGATATGACTAAGGAATGCTACTGACCTTAGCCAAAATTCGTACTTATTGAATTTTACGGATAACTGATGATTCCGAAGAGTCTGAAGAACAATCCTGAGATAGTCTTCATAATCAAGCTCACTGCTGGAGTAGAAAAGGTGTAAAGACTATAATGAACATATCCAAGTACTTCTTGAATACCCGGTTCATCAAGTCCATGAAGGCCGCTGGGGAATTAGTAAGACCAAAGGACATGACTATGAATTTGAAGTGACCATACCGAGTATGAAAAGCTATTTTTGGGATGTCATATTCTCTAACTCTGAGCTGATGATAGCCTGATCTAAGGTATATCTTATAGAAATAGTTGTCAACCTGAAGTTGTTCAAACAAGTCATCGATTATGGGAAGTAGATACTTGTTCTTGACCGTAACTTTATTGAGCTGACAGTAATTAATACACTTGAGAGAACCATCTTTCTTATGCATGAATAAGACTGATGCGTCCCACGGGGAAACGCTTGGTCTGATGCATCCCTTAGCTAAGAGACCATTTAACTGTTCTTTCAATTCTTTGAGTTCTATTGGTACCATTCTGTATGGTGGAATAGATATGGGTTGAGTGTCTTGAAGAAGGTCAATGCCGAAGTCTATTTCCCTTTTGGGAGGAATTCCTAGAAGATCTTTGGGAAAGACATCTGAATATTCATTCACGACTATAACTAATTCAAGACTGGGGTTTCGGATCTAGAGTCCATAACATGAACAAGATGATAGACATATCCCTTAGATATCATTTTCATTTCCCAAAGGTAGGAAACAAGCTGACTTCTAAAAGCTGAAGTACTACTCCTCCATTCTAAGATGGTTTTATTCAGGAACTGAAACTGGACTACTTTGCTTCTGTAGTCGACTGTGGCATAGCAGGAATGAAGCCAATCCATGCTGAGAATGACATCAAAATCAGTCATCTCCAATTCAACTAAGTTTAATGAGGTGACTTTCTGAAATATCATAACCAGACAATTCTTGTATACCCTCTAGGATATGATTGTTTTACCCACGGGGTAGAGACTAAAAAGGGCTCTGCTAGAATATTGGGACTGGATCTAAAATCAACTGCTATATAAGGAGTAACAAAACACATGGAAGCTCCTAGATCTAGCAAAGCGTAAACATACAAGTGAAAGAGCATAAAATCTATTTGGGCGTTGCCCACTAGAAGCACTGGAGGTGGCACCCTACTGATTTAGACGACCGAACAAAGTTGAGGAACGATGATTCTGACCCTGATAACTCAAGTGTGGAAAATATCTTACTCAGTGGCCTGGCTTGCCACATTTGAAACACATATTGTTACTAGCTCTGCAAGCTCCCTTGTGATTCTTACCACAAGCCTGACAAAGGGGATTAGTTTGGGCATTACTGACACTGCCCTGAGATTAGAGCCTGGCACCCTATATCTATCACCATCCCTGAACTTAAGAGCTGAACCACTAGCTGATAAAGTATCTAGAACCAATGACTTAGGACAAAACTAAGAATAATTTCCTCCCTCTGACTTAGGCTAAGCAAAGTTAAAACTACCTTACCTTAGTCTCTTATTTTTCTTCTCCCTCTTCTGAATCTTCTTCTCTTCTATCTATTGAGCATGGTTCATGAGTCTATCTATGTTCATGCCACTATTTACCACCGCAGACCTGCACTCATTCACCACGCTATTATTCAACCTAGAAACAAACTTACTCATCTTAGCCCTGCTATATATAACTACATGAGGATCATATCTGGCTAGTTGAGTAAACTAAAGAGAATACTCTTTCAACGTCATGTTTCCCTGTCTAATATTGATAAACTCTAACACCTTAGCTTCCCTCAGCTCTCGGGGAAAGAATCTATTCAAAAAAGTAGAGGCAAACTCTCCCCATTGCGTGGACCCTGCATCAACTTCCCTTTCTGACTTCCACTGCTTGTACCAAGTGTGAGCCACATCCTATAACTGATATATATCTAGCTTAGCAATCTCAATTGTAGTCACCCCCATGATGTATGTAACCTTCAGCACTTGGTCAAGGAATTCCTGAGGGTCCTCATCTAACTTAGACCCTAAAAAGGATGGAAGATTCATTTGGGTGAAGTCCCAAATCCTGGATGCAAATGAATTGGCCATAGGGTTGGCCGGAATAATAGTTGGTCATTCATTCTGAGCAGAAACTGACTGAGCAAGAGTAGTGAATTCAGTTCTGAACTCTGCAAAAGAAACATGTTCATCCAAGGGATTTTCTTAAACAGGTTGATTTCTTCTCTTGGGAGGCATGTTCTAAAATCAAGCTGACAAACGAATTAGACTAAAATATTAACTTGAGATTATGCTCACTGGCGCGACATGAATACTGAAATAAGGGAAACTATTCCTAAAACATCTTATAACCTCCTGCGCATAAATGTGGTGCGCAACACACCCATGCATAAGACTGTACTAGATGTGGATTTCAGACTTCCTAGGACTTTATTGAACCTGAGGCTCTAATACCAATTTTGTAACATCCCGAATCTGGTACTCAGAATGCTACACGGTTCCCATGACCAAAAAGGATCACAAGCTAACCCATGACTGATATTTGTACCTGTACCTTGCATATTATACTTAATAAATGTAAAAATAAAGGCTGAAAGGCCATAATGTTAAAATTTGATAAAACAGAACATCTGGGTGGGCTATGACATATCCAAAACAACAAAAATAAACTATCTGAAACATGATATTCTAAAAAACCTCTAACATTCTGAATAAGGAGTTGATGGGATAAGTTCCCAACTAACTCCAACTACTAAAATAAACTAAGTACTGAAATACTGAAATAATAAAATAATAATCATGTCCTTAGAGGATAAGGACTCACTGCTAACTCTGACTACTGAATATTGGAATATTACTGATGCTCTAGAGCTCGTGCTTTTGAACCTATGGTGTAGAATAAAACTCCATAGCGCAAATGCATCAGTATAATTAAATGTACTGGTATGTATATGAGGTAGGCTGAATGCAAGGGTTTATATGCATAAACATAAACTAACTAATTGTATAACATGAATAGGAGAACACATGCATGAATAAGAGATTGTAACTGAATTTGTCATAACATAATTACTGAGTCTGATTACTGATATCATGAGACACTAAGACTGGTATAACTAATATAACTGATACTGAGTGACTGTATCTGACAATCTAAGTTCTAATGGAACTAGCTGAGTTCCATACAGTACTGAGTTGATTGTAATTGGCAGTACTTGAATCTAAAGAACTGTCTGAGTTCTTTTACTGAGATTAATACTAAAACTGTGGGAAGTAGTCATCTAACCGACATGCCCCTAGTAAGATATTATAGCTAAGTTGGGTTCCCGTCTGTAACCCCAATTAGAAGGGTGTCAATACTGCACCACTGGTAAGGACAAGCTATGGGTGACCCTCATCTTACAGTGTCCCCGAAAGAGAATGGTGGGACCCTCATCTGACAATGTTATCCACCTCATCAACCCTCATCTGATAGTGTTGATGTCTTAACCTATACTGGTTGCATAATTTTGGAACACAAGGATAATTTCTAAGGTTCACACCCTCAACCTATTGTGTGTGCCCTCATTCTTGGGTTCACTCAGTGCTAATTTCTACTCCCATCTGAATAGATACTGAACACAATTAACTAAACTTGACTGGACTGAGTTCATGAGTTCTGTTGACTGGAGGAATACTACTGAGATTACTGATTTATTGAGTTATCTAAGATTTCTGAGATTACTGAGTTTTCCTAACGGACTGAGTTTTATGGATCATGGCTTGACTGAGGATATCGTGAAAACATGATACTGTCTCTAGGCACACAACTATATTTTTCGCGTATAAGTACCCCCAGGACTCGATAGAAGGAAACTAACAAAGAATGACTTTCTTGAATACATGACCAACATCAACAATCCATAATACAATAAGTTAGGGATTTCATGAAGAACATGGTATCATAATTTTGTACATGAATGGGAATACACATCGATATATCGTAATTTCATTAACTAGTCCCATAATTATTCATTCAAGCATCCATAATACACAACAATATCATGGAAGTCATTTTTGATAATAAGGGAAAGCATGCATTAGTCATTTGGATCACAATTTAGCTACAAGGAATAATTTCTATCCCTTAGGCATTTTATCAAACACCTTACATGCACAACTTAAGGCATAGGTGAAATCATCAAAATTTCACAAATCATAGACCACCAAATTCATGGATTTCAATTTATATTCTAACGCAGTTTCATAATTTCACATAAAGATCCCAACTTGGTAATCATACAACAACAATCACATAACCTTAAACAACCCACAACATATTAACATGATTCATAATTTAAAAATAGGGTTCTTGAGATTTATGGATGAAAGAAATCCATAAATAAACACAACGCATACCTTAGTTCGAGATTCTACAAAGATTGATGGAGAGAATTCCTGAACTTGAATCTTCTATGAGAAACCCTAACTTGTTCTTGAGAGGATTTTGAGAGAAGTGAGTATATTTTGGTTCAATTGGGGCTAAATTCCATAATTTTTAGCTTATATAGGGTTGGGGAAAAGTCCATTTTTTCCTCAAAACGCTGAGCTGGAAGCTAAAAATTTCGGCAATGTGCTACGGAGCATGCGTCGTATGGTCTATTTCTTTGGACTGTAGCATGCGTTGCATACTCTATCGCATGCTAGGACCTATGAGATGGAGCATGCATCGCATGCAAATCGCATGATGCTACTGTTTCAAAATCCAAACATGCCCTAAATAGATTTCAAAAAATTCGAAATTCACCCGGGATGTACTCTTACCTTGTCCTATTGTAACGTAACTTAAAAATCACAAAACGGAGGTCGAAAAGGTCATCAAATAAATTCCCGAAGTTTGAATGCTTAAAATAAGACTAAGTGTTGAACACTTAGCTAAAATATTCTAAGTATCGGATCTTTTAAAGAGCTCAAGAAACTGGATTTTGAACTCATGATTTTGCGGGATATTACAATAAGCTCCACAATAGAATCACACTTGAACTCTAGAGACTATATAAAAAAAATAATGTCAACAACACAATTAACACAATTATTTATGTAATGATGTTGTTTCTAATGAATAATAAATCTAATGCAAAATTTACCGTAATAGGGCTCATAATCCCATCTAAAGAAGAGTCTTAATAGAAGATGAAGCTCTCTGCATGAAAATTACAAAAGAAAAAGAAAGATTACTAAAGTGAGTTAGAAACCCAACATTCAATTATGATTTGAATAGTAAAATAATAAAGATATATTGAATATTAAAGAAAACAAGAGTGACACAAAGTCCATCCAGATAAAAGTTATGCCTCATGGGTAAGATTTGACACTAGAATAGTCTTTAATGATTTAGTAAATAATATATAACTCTTACCTAAGCGGCAAGACTTTTAGATCACAAAGGAATAAGTTGTGCCCCATGGACAAGAGTTGGCATTGCTTCATACTGTACTAATTTGACAGATGATCTATAACTCTTGCCCTAGAGGCAAAACTTATACAACAAAGAAACAAGTCCATGGGCAAGAGTTGACACTGTCTTAGTCTTTAATGATTTGGTAGATAATCTATAACTCATTTTCAAGAGGTAAGACTTTTAGATCACAAAAGAATAAGTTGTGCCCCAAGGGTAAGATTTGACAATAGCATAGTTTGTAATAATTTGTTAGATGATTGAGAACTCTTTTCCTAGAGTCAATACTTTTAGCCTCCAAAATAACTTATACGCAATAAACAAGAGTTGATATTAGCTTAGTCTGTATTAACTTGACAAACTATTGAAAATTTAAGACTTGGAGATTACTATTTCAAGCTTGAAAAAGAATGATAATATTTTGAAAACTTGATTATATCATGTATGACTTTTTTATATATAGATTTACATGATTTACTATAATCAGGACACAAGTTATACATAATCTCTAAATTTCGAAGATTGTTTCCTTGATGTTAATCTATAAAATTTGGGATTGGCAAGGCTCGAACGACATCAAACATTCATAATATAAAAGCAAAAGAATAACAAAGCTGACTAATAAGTTTAGCATCAATCCTAACTCAAAATTCTTTAACGACATTTCTACATTGATTAAATTTACCTTCCTCACAACTTAAAATCTTATCGGAAACGGTCTTTGACCAAACAGGAAATAGCCTTACCAGATATTGACAAGAAATATTCAAAATATTGTAATGGCCACCTTATCATTTTTAAACTGAGTACCTTTAGAAAAAAATAGAATACTTCAGAGGAGAACAAAGCCAGACCCACTTTGTACAAATCATAAATGTCAAAGATTGATAACACAATTGATTACAGCAGTACACCATAGAGGTAAATACAAATTTATACATGTATTATGATACCATGTACATACATATTTGATCAAAGAAAATGTACTTGACTGCTTCTCAAAGTCCTATCTAAGAAAGATTACTTCTTAGAAGTAGGCAAATATTATAAATTTACCCATAAGCTTTTAATACCCAAACATAGAGTATGATTTCAAACATTTCTCTAGCCAAGCTAGAATCTTATAGAGATGATTTTAGACCAAAATAAAAAAGGACAAAATAAATAAAGTAACACACTAACACCTTTGGCAGCAAAGTATCTGGGACACACATAAACACATGCACAAAACAGGCAAACAAGCTGCCACTGTACTAACGTAAACACTTTGAAGCTAATCTGAAAAATAATCTTAATCGTACCTCATTTTGAGCTAATTCTCAAGTCATTCCAATTTACAAAATTAAAACAAAGTGATTTCATTAAAGTGTTTAAACAAACTTATGAGAGAATCTCAATTATTGACATATTTTCCCTTCAACATTCATCACTTGTACATAAAATTACTAAGGTGTAGATGATCTATAAATCTTGACATAGGCGCAAAGACTTAGCCCCCATAAAAATAAGTTATACCTCATGGGCAAGTATTAATCCTGCCATATTTCTATTAATCAAACAGATGTTCAATAACTCTTACCCTAGAGGTAAAACTTATCCCACAAAGAAACAACTAGCCCTTATGGATAAGAGTCAACACTACCTTGTTCTGTAAATATTTGATAGATGCTTTATAATTCTTTCCCTAGAAGAAAGAATTAGCTCTCAATAAACATATTTAAAGAAAGAAAGAATGACAGAGAATTCTTCATTAGTAAAATATAGAAAAGTGAAGTAATTTTTTTAGTATACTAATAGACATTGATGTAAAATACATGTGAATGATAAAATGAATTTAGTAGAAACTTACATAAACTATGATATCAATTAAGTTTGAAGGCAAAAGTCTTGAAGAATTGAAAGCAACATCCACTCAGACACTCTCTATTTCTTCATCAAAAGCAACACACGACTACAAAAAAAAGCATAAAATAATTTTTCATTTTTAAACATAAATGTATACTAACAAGAACATTTTGTACATTTACAAACATCAAGAACACTATTATTTTTTCAATAACAAAAAAGCTAATTGTACAAACCATTTTTCTATCATGCTTTCCAGGTTAGATATTCTCCCATTTTTAAATAAAATAATGACTTCAATTCAAAGTTAATTACAAACTCAAATACTCCTATTTAAGTAAAATTTATCAAAAATATACAAAATCCACAAATTATAATATCATGAAGATGAAAAATTACCACAAGTTTGTCCATCTTTCTCTGTATATCGCAAGTTTGAAGATTTAAAAGAGATAACAATAAAGAAAGAGAGAAGTGTGATATAGACAAAGAGCAGTAACAAAAAAGAGTAGGGCGTTGGAGAGGACAGATGCATTCACGGGTATTAGAGAGAATAAAGATGAGTTCAGGGGAAAAATAGTCCTTTTGATATGGCAATAGAGCAATAACGGTTATTTAACTAAGGATTTTTTATTTAGGATCAAATGTACAAAGCCACCTAAATTTGGGATCAATACATGTAATTTCCTGTCTACCAACATACAATAATCATCATTAAACACTCTTTTTGTGGTGACATACAAATGAATATCATAAAAACTATCATTTGTCGTGGTGACTCAATGATTGTGTCACCACTAAAACTATATTATTTTTATTTTTATTGAAAATATTTTTTGTCACCATAAAATTGACACGTTTTATGGCAACTTAGTCGAGAAAAATGAAGGAAAGGTGTCTTTTAAGTCTTGAATGAAGGATTGGTGATATTGACCAATTTAAAGGGTCAAACATAATTAGAAAACTTGATTAAGTTAATTGTGGACTTGATTAATATTTTCAAAACTTTCAAATTTTTTCAAAAATATAAATCAACCCAACCCACACCCCTTCTCAATACAAATCAACCACACACACTCTCTTGACAGCTTCTCTCAACTCTCTCCCAACCAAAAATTCTGCAAATGTTTTCTTTTCAATCCTCGGTGACTTCAACATCCAACGAAAAATAGTTGGGCTTCGAGTTCTTTTTCAACTTCAACCTTTAATTGATGTGATAGCCTTTCTCTCCAACAACAACAACTTTGAATTCTTCGTTTTAATTGACATGATAGCCTTGCTTTCCGGCCACAACAGCTTCAAATTCATCATCGTTCCTTTTATTCTTTCGTAGGTAAAAATTTATGGCCTTTTAGTTTTGAAGAAAACGAGGAACTTGTGTCAACTTCTCTTATAGTATTGGTTAACAATTTTGATATTTTTTGCATTAATTTGAAATGCAGTCTGAATAAAACCCTAATTTCTAGTATTTCTTCTCTTCTCTTTTTGAAGTGAATTATGTTATTTTGTTGTTTGTTGCATTTTTTTGAAGTTTGATTTTTATTGTTTGTATTTGTAAAAACAAAACAATAATTTGAGTTGATTTTTCTGTTCTTGTTCTTGATAAAAATGGTGATATTACAGTTTTTTGTTGAACAAAATAGTGCTACTATTTTTTATTTTCTCCAATAGATTATCCATCTGGTGCAACATATTAACTATATGCAACAGATTTGTCATATAATGCAACAAATTAACCATTTGATGCTTTAGAGGAACCATCAGATTACATTTCTGATGCAACATATTAATCATCTGATGCAACAGATTAAGCAACGGATAAAAAATTTGATGCAACTAATTAACCATCTGATACAATGGAGGAACCATCAGATTAATGATCCGATGCAATAAATAAACCTCTTGTTGGATAAAATCCTATCAACTCTTCCAACAGGGAATGTCCAAGACTTGATTTTTCCAACTGATCATTTATCCGCTGTGATAGACGACCCCATGTTCGAAGAAATCTAAACAATAATGATCGCTGATAACTATTCCAACAGATCACCCATGTATTGCAAAAGATGTGTGATCTATTGCATAGGCCATTCATCTTTCTCAACAGATGAGTGATATATTTTGTATGTTGCAACAGATTACTCAGCCGTTGCTGCAGGTAGGTTAGTTAAATATTTCGATAGGTCATATATTGTAATAGATGATGTCATAACAGATGTATGATTTGTTGCACAGACCATTCATTTTCTCAACAGATGAGTGATATTTGTTTTGTCATAATAGATTACTCAATCGTTGCTACAGGTTATTCAACTATTCTAACAGATCACTCATATGTCGCAATAGATGATGCTGCAACAGATGTATGATCTACGGCACAAACCGTTCATCTGTCTTAAAAGATGAGTGATATATTTTGTATTATTACAACAGATTACTCGTACGCTGAAATAGGTTGGCTATATGCTGCAATAGATATACTACCTGGTGCAACAATTCTGTGATCTATTGCAACAGTTATTTTACTGTTTTGCTTATTTTATTTACTGTTATTCTTTTTTAATGATGCATTAATCAACTATACAATATTTTTAATGTTCCTTTTAATTTTAGATAATATAGTTTCCAAAAGAATAGAAACCGAATCAAGTACAAGTAAAGGAACAAGTGAAGCAGCTAGGCTACATCCACTACTCTATGACCTTACTTTACAAGCATTATCTCAATCGGAAGTAGAATATGATGAACACGGGGAGGAAGAATGTTTCACAAGAGATGATGCAAATGCTAATATCCCTTCCACCGCAGAGTTGGTCGAAGCCTTCTGCATTGATTGTTATCTATAAGAATGCAGTACGATGATGCCATAGATTTAACGGGTGATTTAGTGGTTAAGTCAGGCATGAAAAAATCTTTTGATGCCTTCAAAAAAATACTTTGAGAACAAAAATTGGATACTTATTTCAGGGACAGCTGCTTTGAAAAATATCTTAATTTGTTGGAGGACAACAATGCTCGTTTCCAAATGAAAATTGTATATGAACTTCTCAAGCATAGGTCTATGTATGAAAACAAAGATAAAATGGATGAGGTATGGATAAATTACTGTGGCATGCCTATATGTTTTGGTTGGAAGGAGTTTTCCATAATTACTGGACTAAAATGTTATCCTCCTTCTCAAGTTATACCTATTCTAACCCAAAAAAAGCACCCCGCACACCCAAAAAAGTCAAAGGCAAGTTGTGTGATTGTGATGACCTGGTGTCCATTATTGGTCCAAGCTTTAAAAATAAAAATATAATAGAAGCATTGAAAGTTAAAGGACTTTCAAAGAAGCACAAGCAGTCACTGTGCTTGGTTTGGTTTGTACATAATATTCTTCGGGTGAGAGACGTTAACAAAAATATAAGTCTCAATTAAATAAAGCTCTTCGAGGATCTTGAGATATTTAAAAGCTATCCTTGGGGTGATGAAAGCTTCAAAATGGAGGTCAAATATTTATTGACTCCATTAGCGCCAAAGACAGTCGACTTATATGGCTTCCCATGGGCTTTCATAGTAAATGTTTCTTTCTTGTATAATGATATCATTGATTTTTTTACTCAATAATGGTTTTGATTTTTTGGAATTATTTTATAGGCTTGGGCGTTTGAAGTCATTCCTTATTTAAGACAACAAGTGAACTACTAGGAAGGAGTTTCCTGTCCAAGGATCTTGAGATAGTTGTCGGACAAAATTGATAAAAGTGCAAAATTTTTTTATCTCTTCAACCCCCCCGAAGGATGCGATAAGTATAATTATAATTAAATTTGTATTTTAATTAATGATTTTTTTGAATGATCTAATCATCATGCTAATAAATGTAATGATTTATGTTAGATTGTGCATTCATCGCTAGTTTCGATGAATCGCGAGTTAATGATGCCATTTTTTCTTAATTTTCAATCTGTGCAAATTTTATCAGACCCTAAGGTCATCGACAAAATAAAAATAGAATTATTTAGGTAAACAATCATTACAAGAAAAATAATTTTGGAGGGTGGGCTTCTTGATGTTGATAGTCTTAGTGGTGATAGAGTTGTTGGTGGTGGTAGTGGTGCTGCTGTTGGTGCTAGTGATGCTCCTCTTATAGTATTTAAAGAAAACCATTATGAGTATGATCTTACTGATTATACAGATTTTGCCTCTCCCAGCGAATGTTCTGCATGCAAATGTCAAGACTGCAGGGCGAAATATGATGTAGTGATTAATGCTATTAATACATTAACAGCTTCTGTAAAGGAATTGACATATACGAGGGGTATCATTCCTTCAAAGAGGATTTTATTTCCATCCGCTCCACTAGAGATTAGGGCTAAGAGAAGAAGGGGAGTGATTTCTAAGGCATTATCAAGCATCAAAAAAGCAAAATTCCAACTCCTCTGTCTGTGTGTTACACTGAGCAATGTACAATGTTCAAATAAGAGCAGCACGAGTTGAAGAAGGTAAATATATATGTCTTCCAACTAACAAAACAAACAGACACATATCTGTTTTAACAGATTACATATCTGCTAAAAATTATCAAACAGATATATACATCTGTTGCAACGATTGACTAACTTGTTGCACCAGATAAAGTATCTGTTGCAACATATATCTCATCTATTTTAGCAAATCAAACAGCTTTTTGTACCACTTTTATTTGTACCAACAAATGACCTATCTACTGCAATATATGATTCATATGTTGCAACGGTTGGTTCATCCGTTGAAAATTATCATACAAGTCTTCCTCATGTAGAAATTTGTCCCAATAGTAGATCCATTGTTGCAATAGAAATATAATCTATTTGGGATAATTTAAAATAGGAGAAAGACCTATTTGATTTGCTAGAATAGATGAGCTATTCTCCTCCATTTTGTTGTATCTCCATGATTAGCATTGACTAATTCTGGCTTTCCAGGTGGATGTAGAAGCTACTGCTGAAGAGCATTGACAATATGCTACTCTTTTTATGGAAATGCGGAGAACCGAAAGCGCAAAAATTGTACGTAAGCAAAAATAAAGATCCACGATGAGCAAAGCTGAATTTCATAGCACCGGATGAAGAACAACTTGTCCATACTAAGTATATCTTTATAGCTTGAGCCTGTCAAAGTAATCCTTGGCATCATACTTAAATTTTTATTGATGTATTTGTTGAGATCTGTACCCATAATAATTTTTTTTTATATTTCATTTATTCGTTAAATTATTTCAGCTAATTTCTAAAGGCTTGATTTATTTTATTTTGTATATGAATTTTATTTTTTCCTTGAATTTAAACTTATTAATTGAAAAGGAATACTAGATTCAAATACTACAACAGATAATGTATCTGTTGCAATAGACGACATATCTATTGGAAAAAATCGAATAGATTTAGACATATATTGCAACAGGTAGGTAATCTGTTGAAATCTATCAAACAGATCTTTTCGTTGTTGCAATAGATGGATTTAGATAAAAACATTGAGATAATGCAACAGATGACCAACATATTACAACAGATAAACTATATGTCAGAACAGGTAGAATAACTGTTACAACGGATGGAGAATCTATTGCATTATAAAAGTTCAACTTTTGTTGGACATAAAAAATTGCCACTACGTGTAAAAAAGTTTAAGTGTATTGAAATAAAAAAGGCAAAACCCATCAACGCTGTTTATTTCAAACACCTAAAATAAAATAGGCATCAAGTAGACAGAAATCATTTTAAACACGTATAATAAAATAGGCATCAAATGTATCAGTTTGGCACTTTATGCTGACTTTCCATCATTTGGCCCCCAACGGTCATTTTTACCCCTCCCCCCTTTCCCCCCACCCCCACCCCGTATAAATATTCATCTTCCTCCTAAAATTTAACCCTAAATTTCCAAATCTTCTTCTTAATCACCATCTTCTTTTATATATCCAAATTCTTCAAATTATTTGCATTTGGTCTTTCTTTTCTTCATCTTTTTTTCATTTTTTCCAACTGAACTTGACAATATCGATCGCATCTTCCACTGTTTTTTGTGATAAATATTTTCGATAATGTAAGTTCGATCATGAAGCTCTGTACTTCTTGGACTCAACAAAATCCAAGTCGTAAATTTTTTACTTGTAAGATTTCAAAGGTAATACTTTTTTATTTAATTAGTTGATTAAATATTGATTTGTAATTGTTTTATAATTGTGTTCTCTTTTTTATAGAAATTGAGTGGTTGCAATTACTTTGATTGATATAAGGAAAGACACCATTCACAAGCAAAATTGTGTAATCTGGGGTTTGTTGTACAAAGTCAAGGATTTTGAAGAGAAACAAAATCGAGCAAGAACATACTACATTATTGTCGTTATTGCTACTGGTTTGGTGTTGTTGGGCACATGGATATTCTAGCCTAATTTCTGAAATTTTCATGGTGGTGTGTGTATTTTCTACTGGTTTGGTGTTGTCGAGCACATAGATATTCAAGCATAATTGTTGGAAAATATCAAAAAGATTTAGGAATATGTTGTAAAATTTAGGTCATCTGTTGGAAATTATCAAACAAGTCTTCCCACTGTTGCAACAAATTAGACTTAGATTACATAGAAATAACATCGGCATAATGCAACAGATGACCAACCTATTGCAACAGATAACCTATCTTCCAGAACAGATTCAATTTATTTTACAACAAATTGGCAATCTATTGGATTATAGAAAAACTCAACTTTCATCAGAAAAAAATATTGCCACTACATGTACATGTAATAAAGTGAAGGGTGACTTGAAATTAAAAATTACTATTTCACAGGCTCTTCTATATACACAGGCTCCAAGCATCTAGTTAGTACCCCATAAGCCCAGACCTCTTGCAGGTTTACCACAGTGTTGTCGCATAGAAAAGTCATTGGCTCGGCCATTTCTGTGTCGGTCAGCAAACATTCGATGTGTACAAGAGTGTGTGACCCGCTCGCATAATCGGTATCATTTTTTGGAATAATTATTCCCTTATTTCGACCTTCAAAATCCCATGATTTCTTCATCAACACTTCCTTTGGCAAATAATTCATCAGTTTACTCTCCCTCAACAAGATGGGCAACAGCTCCATCAGTGGCTCCACAAGGAGAAAAAGATCAAAATCATCGATGAGAGGTTTGTTGCAGTCATAAACATTGATCTTTTCCTCCTCGAGTAGTATCTCAACAGCCTGATAATACATGTCGTTCATGCTAATGACTGTAAGATTCCTTTTTGCCTCAGTCCAGCTCTTGCCATGTGGATTTGGCCTCTCCCTTCTCATATATTTTATTATTTCTTCTTTATCCAAGTCCAACATAGAAACTACAAAATCAAATCCCTCGATACAGGCTGACGCCTCCCCATTGAGTTGATCTTACCATTCCTTAAGCTTCTTGGAGAATTTAAGGTCCATTATCCTATCGGCAGTGTCATAAGCTTCTAGGTACGTTAATTGCCTTTGCCTCATGAGGCAGAGAATTTATGTTGTGATATAAGAAGTCAATTTTTAAATAGGTTAGTAATTATAATGATGCAATGGATGGTCCATCTATTGCATAGAGTTATCTGAATCAATAATCCAACGCAACTTATGCAATATATGGATAATAAGTTACAACAGAACCACTACCAATTGCACCAGTATACACAGTTGTTACAACAGATTTCACATCTGTTGCGTAGATTCTTCTTCATGGAGTAGATTAGACGGCTAGGTTAGGAAATGTAAACTTGCCTTGTCCTCGTGTGGCATACACATATCAGTCATAGTCTGGAAATCTTGGGGGAAAAGGGAGGCCTAGGTAATCTGGTGCGCCTGGCTTGGCATTCTTGGCCTATAGAAAATCTCTCTTCTCTTCGGCACTAAGTTCCACATATATTTCCACCTTCTTGACTGGCCCCTAAACTTCAATAGCTTTTGGAGAGGGAGGAATTGTAATTTTTTTTATTTTCGATCGGAGAGGACGTCTCTAATTGCTCTTTTATTTCTCCTAACCAATAATGTAGGAGTGTGTGGCTCCCTCACCTCACCTTCTTGGATGATATGACACATTTCTTGGATTTGAATTCCTCAACAGCTTTAGAGATAGCCTCTACTTTTTCAAAGAGTTTATCTTGGCTTTCCTTGCACTCTTCACATTCGCAATGAGAACACAAAGGTGAAGAGGGGTGAGAGAGACCAATGTAAGGGTGAGACAGACCTGTGTAAGGTTGAGGGGGACCTATGAAAGGGGTACTTTCAAATATATTTATTTTTTCTTGATCATCAACATACTTATCATCATGAGTGGTAGCAGCATCAGCATGCCTACCACCAACACCAACAACACCACCAAAAGAAGCACCCAGATCTACCTTTGTTGCTTGGTCATGAAGAGCCTCAAAATTAGGTTGCCCTTGCCTAACTGCTCTTCTTATGGTTGTTGCTCTAGCCAATTCCTTCTTTATTAACTCCACCGTTGGGTCTGCTATAGTATCAACATGACCTAGAGTAATATAAGAAGTCATCACCAACTCCTTCTCAGTAGGCACGATCCATGGATGCACAACCTATAAAAAAGAAAAAAAAGATAGATATATTTAAATCATATAATATAATAATTTTCACAGTTGGGTTACATTTTAGAAAAAAGACCCATCTGTTTCATATTTTGTAGTATATGGTTAAAATCCATTTGAGTCGGGTTTAGATAAACACAGCAACACATGGATAATCTGATGCAAAATATCAATCATCCATCTCAACAAATTACGAATCAGTTGCAACAGTTGTACAAGATGGGCCATCTGTGATGCAATAGATGATCTGTATGTCTAAACAGATTAACAATATGTTACATCAGATTACACATCTATTGTATAATTTGCAGTAAATGGTTAATCTGTTGGGAGTCAGGTTTAGAGAACCAAAGCAAAAAATGGGTAATCTGATGCAAGATATCAATCGTCTGTCACAACAGATTATCCATCTGTTGCACTGATAGCACAGGACAGGCAACTTGTCGCAATAGATGTCCCATCTGGTGTATCAGATATACCATCTGTTGCTCCAGATATAACATTTGTTTAATATCTGTCATTGAGTAAAATTATTTTACTTGAAGAAGACGTATTGCATCATCTGGAGGTTTAAAGAGATCAGCCTCCTTAAAATTGGTGTTGCTCTTTGCAACCAACCACCTAAACATCTTTGGATGAGAAACCTCATCCGGGTAATCCATTACCTACTTTCGGAGGGAGGAAAGGCTTCAAATGCCCAAGACTAAAAAATGTAAACAGGAAGCAAGAAAAAAAAAGTCATAATAACTATATTTAATATAAATTAATGGATGAGTAAAATAATTGATTAATTTTACCATGAAAGCCCAAGAAAATCCGTATAATATGGTCATCCCTGAGTATATATTTTTTAGTAAATATTGGACAGTCAAGTAGAAGTTATCATATCCCGGGGATAATTGCTGAATTTATCAAAATCCTTAGCACACACCAACAAATCATCTTCTATGACCTTGTTGACATCTCTTTCCAATATAACTGAATGGGAAAACAAAACTAAGCACAATTGCTCCATGTACTGCTCTGGTATGGTTTTATCCAGGAGATCTGTCAACAAATCCAATACTTTGTAGCCATGTCGAGCAATGTCAAACAACCCATCTCTTTTTTCCTTGCATTTTCTTGCCTTGGATGTTTTGTGGGGTGGTGGTTCTTCTGGACGATGTCATCTCAATCCCGTCACTATGGCAAACTCTTGAAATCCAAAACAAATCGGCATGCCATAATAGTTGATCTAGATTTCATCCATCTTACTTTTTTCCCCTCCTCGAGATCTTGATCATCCCTCACATACTTGATCCTGCACTTGAAAAGACCATATACCATCATCATAGGGAAAAGAAAACGGGCAGGGGGTCCTCAGGAAGCTCAAGAAAGTGTCCAAATTAGCTCTTCTTAAAAATTTCATCTATGTTTTCGTTCTTCATAATTTTCCTAAAATTATTTTAAAAAATTCCCTTCTGACATTTAAGTACAATTTGACTAGTTAGTTCTGCTGCTAGCTCATTTATTGGTATCGCATATTGATGATTATTCTCTTTCTCTTTCTCACTCTCTAACCAATCCCAAAAACATCACTAGTACTGACACCACCGATAGCCACCACAAACACCACAAACCAACGCCACCACCAGTGCCACCACAACGACCACAAACACCACCACCACCAACACCAACACCTTAAATACCATCCAATAATACCACGATAGTCAACAGAACACTGCAACAAAAACTAGGGTTTTTTCAAGTTCTTCCTATGATTTTACCATCAAAACTCAAAATTGTAAACCCATTCTCGAAGATAATACAAACTAAAAGTTTTATTTTTCATCATTAACTTAAAAGTCCTTATTTTTTAGAAAACAAAATAACAAATATAGTACTCTTCTCAAACTTTGTTACCTACAAAGACAAAGAAAATGACTGATACAAGTAAGAATGAAGTCAAACATAACACCTATGTGGTCGAAAATGAGAAGAAAAGTGATCTGTTGTGAAGGGTTGAGCAATTTATTGAGTAGTTATTGTATGTACTGTATTGTTAGTGAGAATGAGAGAGAGAAGAGCGAGAACTTAAGATTTGAAATGATGAAACATTTTGTATGGGTTGATTTGTATTTTGAAAAAGAATGACAAGTTTTGAAAATGTTAATTTGGTCCAAATTGATCTTAATTATTTTTAAAATTACAAAAAATATGTGTACTTCTTAACCCTCTTATCATGAAATTGCCAAAAAGGTATTATTAGTCTAACATATGAACTCAATTGAAATTGTATAAAAATAATTGAAGTTGTAGTTGACCCTATGAACTCACCCCTGGTCCTAGATTAATCAGTTTAGGTACTATTAATCTAACATATGAACTTAATTGAAATTGTATAAAAAATAAATTTTCAACATATTGCAATAGATTACAAATCTATTGTAAATTCTCAAATAGATTAAGTCATATGTTGCAACAGAATACCCATCTGTTGTAAATTATCAAATGGATTAAGTCATATGTCGTAATAGATTACCCATCTGTTGTAAACCATAAAATAAGCCATCTATTGTAGTTGAGATTATGAGAACTCACCCCTAGTCCTAGATTAATCAATTAAGGTATTAGTTGAACATATGAGGTAGTAAGAATCGGTTCGACTCAGAGTGATCGATTGACGACTATGGTCAGGAGGAAAGCAATACCGTTTCTTTATGCAATTACCAAAAGACTTAATTAAAATTGTAGTTGACCCTATAAGAACTCACCCCTTGTCCTAGATTATTCAGCTAAGATATTAGTGCCCTTGTCCTAGATTAATCAATTGAGGTATTACTTGAACATATGAGGTAGTAAGAATCGGTTCGGCTAAGAGTGATCGATCTACAACTTTGGTCGAGAGGAACGCAATACCATCTCATCATGAAATTGCCAAAAGACTCAATTAAAGTTATAGTTGACCCTATGATAACTCACTCCTAGTCCTAGATTATTCAATCAAGGTATTAGTCTAACATACGAAGTCAATTAAAATTATATATAAATAAATGTTCAACCTATTGCAATAGATGTCTTTTCTGTTAGATTAAATCAAACAAATTAGGTAATCTATTGTAATATATTACGCATCTGTTGTAAAATATCAAACTGCTTATGTCATTTGTTACAACAGGTTACGAATCTGTTGTAAATTATCAAACAGATTAAGTCATCTATTGCGATAGATTACCCATCTGTTGTAAATTATCAAATGGATTAAGTCATATGTCATAATAGATTACCCATCTGTTGTAACCATCAAATAGGCATTGTCATTTGTTGTAGTTGATATTATGAGAACTCACCCCTAGTCCTTGATTAATCAATTGAGGTATTAGTTAATTATATGAGGTAGTAAGAATCGGTTTGACTCAGAGTAATCTATCGATGACTCTAGTCGGGGCAAATGCAATACTGTCCCATCATGCAACTGCCAAAAGACTCAATTAAAGTTGTAGTTGACCCTATGAGAACTCACCCATAGTATTAGATTATTCAATCAAGGTATTAGTATCCTAATCCTAGATTAATCAATTAAGGTATTAGTTGAATATATAAGGTAGTAAGAATCGGTTCGTCTCAGAGTGATCAATCGATGGCTCTAGTTGGGAGAACGCAATACCGTCTCATCATGCAACTACCAAAATATTCAATTGAAGCTGTAGTTGACCCTATGAGAACTTACCCATAGTCCTAGATTATTCAATCAAGGTATTAGTCTAACATATGAAGTCAATTGAAATTATATATAAATGAATGTTCAGCCTGTTACAATAGATGTCTTTTCTATTATATTAAATCAAATAGATTAGGTAATCTGTTGAAATATATTAAGCATCTGTTGTAATGTCATTTGTTGTGACAGATGACCGAGCGAGCTTTGGAAATTTCCAAACAAAAATTATCATCTGTTGCACTTAAATATTTTAATATCCTTTTTTATAAAGCAATTTAAGCATTTTCTTTTTGAGATAAAAAAGTTAAAATACTGAGGCGGTAAAAAGTATTACTCTTACTCCATACTACTTGGATAACTCAAAAATCTTCTAAGTGAGTAGTCTTATCTAGTCTTTTTAATATCATTGTCTCCTGTGCCCCTCAAAAGTTATAAATGAATATTTAAAGCCCATATCTAGATACTCTCTCCTTCATCCATAAAGTAAGACTCAACTTATCTATCACTTTTCTTTATTATAAATTCTCTTTCTTTCCTTTTTTTCCTCTCTTTTCTCTCTTCTTTCCTATGAGGATCCTTTTGGATCTCAACCAATCAATATCTTGTCTCGAGTGAACTAGTAGTTCTGATCCCTTTGCTTTTTTTATATTGCAGGTACGGTTCACTATTGCTCTTTCCATCTCATCTTCTTCTTTGTATGTTATTTAAATCAGATATTTACACCTTTTGCTATTAATGATTTACACATTACCAGTTTTCTATTTATTGAGAAAATTAAAGGAAAGGTGACTTTAAAGTCTTGAATGAATAAACCACTATTTTTATTAAAGTATGCAAAAAAAAGTCATTTGTTGGGAGAACTTAAAAAGCCTTGTTGTCAGCATAGCTTTTTTATGTCTTTTGTTTGGTACTTTGGTGATGTTGTTGTTGGGGGAATTGGTCGTGTTGGAACACATGATGTTTATGTTGTGGATGGTGTTGGAACATATGGTGTTGTTTCTTAGTTGTTGATGTTGGTGGTGGTGGTGGTGTAATAGTTTCCTCAACTTTTGCAACTGATGAATCAATTGTTGGAATAGACGGAGCAACTATTTGAAGAAATCAAACCAGTAGCAATGTCGGATTGATTTATTCCAATAGATGCCCCATCTTTTGCAATATGTCATCCATCTATTGCAATGATGCCTCATCGGTTAAACAGATGGGTAATCTGTTAGATCATATTGGTCATTTGTTGATTCACTTAAATTTGTGTTACCCTTTTGTACAGATGGAGCAACTGTTTGAAGAAATCAAACTAGTAGTAAGGTTGGTTTGATTTATTCCAACAGATGAACCATCTGTTCCAATATGTCATCCATCTGTTACAACAGATACCTTATCGGTTGAACTGATGGGTAATCTGTTGCATCAGATTGGTCATTTATTGACTTACTCAATTTTTTGTTATCCTTTTTTAACGTTATTTTTGTTCTTCTATTGTTTGACATCAAATGCATTTCTCTTGTTTGTAGATAAAAGAAAGTGAAACTGGATCCACTTTTGCCCGACCAGCATTAAAGGCTAGAGTAAATATGGGTTCGAAGGAATAAGTTGCTTCCAGATGGAACCACTTCATATATAGGAGGTATGTATTACTGATCAACCTATCATGAAAACACACATCCAGTACAATGATTTTATGAATGTTTGTTCTTTACTATTAGGCGTTAATCCTTCAAACAAGATATGGCATTTTATAGTTAAGATTGTTAGGTTTGAACTGGTAAGACTGAGGGACAGAGATGGTGGTGTCGATACCCTATTTTAATTTATTGATGGTTTATGCTCATATTTTTGTGTCAAGTTTGAGGAAGGGTTCAAGTTTATGGCGGCAGTGTAAATATCCAATAGTGATTAGACCAGTTTTAATGGCTCAATAGATTTGTTGAAAGGCCTTTAAGACCTCGCACTACAGGAAATAACGATAGAACTAATAGAAATTACCCTAGTCCAAATTTATATGGATGGGTTGTTAGAGGAGACTATTATACAGAAGAAAGTGTTTGGGAGAATACTTGTACAGGAAGAGGGAGGTTGAGAAGGCCATATATCATCTCAGTCCTTGTTTAAGAGAAAACACAGGGTAGGGAGGAAAGTGTAGTGAAATTGGCTGATGAATTGACATGAAAATTTTAAAAATTGGATGAGCTGCAAATGTGAAAGTGTATCCAAAAATGAAATTCCATAAGTCGTTGAACAAAAGAAGAATGGTCAAGTGGACTTGAACTGGTCACTTTGCTAGAGACTGCAACTAGCGAGCGTAGCCTCAATGAAGACCCACAAAAATACAGGACCAGAACTTTAAGGAAGCAGCTTCACGAGCATCAAAGGTGGTATGATTGTCGATCAGAATTAAAAACTGAATCAACTACTCCTGCATTAAAAATACAAGATCAGGCCAAGGTGGCAACTTCTCAAATTGAACTTGCATCCCAAGCCTCCTGTTTACGGCTCTGGTCAGGTCAAAGGCAGTGGAAAAAACAAGGCATAGGATTTTAGCCCAACTTTAGACCTTTTTCTTTCTACTGTCATTGACCTGATCATAGCCACAAATAGAAGGCATGGCATGCAAGTTAGACTTCAGAAATTGATGCCTTGGTTTTTCTTATTTTGAATTCAGGAGTTGTTGGATCAGTTTTTAATTCTGACCAACAATCTTACCACCTTCCGTGCTCATGAACCTTCATCCTTAGAGTTCTGGTCCTGCACTTTGTGAGAGTCTTCATTGAGGCCATGATCGCTAATTGCGTTCTCGATCAAAGTGTCCAGCTCCAGTCCTGTTGACCATTCTTCTTTTTTTTTCATCGAATGATGGATTTTTATATTTGGATACACTTCCACATTTAAAGATCATCCAATTCTTCTGTTTCTCATGTCAATTTCATTGACCAATTTCACTACCCATTCCTTCTTACCCTGTGTTTCCTCTTAAACAAGGTTTGAGATGATATATGGCCTTCTCCACCTCCCCCTTCGCGCATAGGTATTATCCCAAGTGCCTTCTGTTGTATAAAAGTCTCCTCCAGTAATCCATCCATATAAGTTTGGACTAGGGTAATTTCTATTGGTTCCATCGTTGTTTGCTGCATTGTAAGGCTTCGGAGGCCTTTCAAGAAGTCCATTGCGCCATTAAAATTGGTCCAATCACTATTGGATATTTACACTACCGTCAAAATCTTGAACCCTTCCCCAAAATTTGATGCAAAAAATATGAGCATAAACCATCATTAAATTGTAATAGGGTATCGACACCACCATCTTGGAACCCTTCGGCCTTATGAGTTCACACATATCAAACTAAACAATACAATGCAGGATCTTGTTTGAAGTATCAATGTCTAATCGGTAAAAAATTGCATTCATAAAATCATTTCTCTTTATGTCTATCGCGATAGCTTGATCAATAATATACATAACTCCCACGCATGAAAATGGGATCTATTGCACGCACCTAATTCTTCCTACCCCATCAGTACATGTCAGACAGTGTTGTTTATTCATCTGCACGCATGTGATGACTATTGAAAAAGAGGTTTGAAGATTCGTGACTTTTTATCTTTAACACATTCAAAACAGCTGATGAATTGAAATTTCCATCTATTGCAACTGACGAATCAGCTGTTGGAAGGAATCAAAACATCTCCTCCAACAAATGGTCTATCTGTCGCAATAGATAATCCATATGTTGTAACAGATGGTAAATCTATTACGACAAACCAGACAGTATTTATTCATCTGCACGCATGTGATTACTTCTTGCTAAAGATATCCTATTTATAAAATTAAGAGAATTTTATTATATTCTTCCAAGATTACCCCTATTATTAAATGACTACATAAAGTATATAGTACTATATAATTCACATTTATACTTCTAAAACATAATTAATAAGGCCAATTTGGTAAAATAATTGCCTAATTAATATTTTTCTTAATTGGTGTGCCAAGTCTATAAAGCCCAACTAATACGAAACGGAGGGACTGTTAAAAAGAGGTGAAGAGTCATGACTTTTTATCTAACATATTCAAAATAGCTAATAAACTGAATACTCTATCTGTTGAAACTGATGAATCAGGTGTTAAAAGAAATCAAATAATACATATGCATCAGATGTCTCATCTGTTGCGCAATCAATCCATCTATTGCAACAGATGTTAAATCTATTGTGATAGATGGAAGATCCGTTGCAATAGCTTTATACTAACAGCTTCTATCGAGTCTCAAACCATTTTGAAAAGGCGAGAAGTATATTGATGTAAATAAAAAAGTTGCGACTTTTCACTGAAAATAAAATGCCACCAGTTTGAATGTAATTAATACGATGGAGCTGAACAGTCGTGCCTTTTGACCTGACACGTCTAGATTCAATCCTCTATAAATAGGTCCCTCCTTAATCTTCATTCTACTCAACTTTATTTATTTATTTCATTTTTTCTTTTCGTGTGACATCTTCAACCACCTCTCTTCAAAGAGCATATTCCTTTCTCGTTGAGGTAAGTTTTTTTCTGGTATAAATTTACCAGTTGGTCGTATACGTTATATTACATTTTAGACTTTTTTGTTTATATTAATCAATTCATGCATGTTCTAGCTATTGTTGATCCTGTTTTGGACATTGCTATTCTACGTGACACAGTATGGGAACTTCAGAGGCAAGTTAATGACCTGCGGAGGGAGTTGGTCGCTATGAGAGAGATGATATTCAGAGAGATGGAGAGACTGATGAGGACCCTGCTGCTGCGAGTTGATTGGCCGGCTGTCATTAATGATGATGATGATGATGAAAATAATAATAATAATTAGTATGTGTTTTTTCTTCTAGCGTATGTATTTTCATTTTTCTATATCGGATCTATACCTAATGTATTTTATTTTTTGTTTAATGAAAAATTTAATTTTAGTTGACTTTGGCATTTTAGTTCTTATTCAATTTTCATTCTGTCTATTTCTTCTAAACATACATACATGTTAACATGTCGACGGTTGGAGGCAAGGAGCTGCGTTGAATCCAGTAGCACTAGAAATTTTGGCTTTTGAGTTCTTTCAACAGATGGACCATGTGTTGGAACAGATTGGTCATCTGTTGGGTTTCTGTCAACAGATTATCCATCTGTTTCAACAGATTTGTTATCTGTTGGAGGAAAATATTCTAGTTTGATGGAACTGTTGAGAATAATTGTGGTCTGTTGTATTATTTAATTCATGTTTTGCCTCTTTTTATTAATGCACAAGTTATTAAAAAGATATTTTATAGATAATAAATGATAACATTAGGTTCACAACAATAGGTTAAATATATAAAAGTCCAAAACAAACAGACAACAACACAAGTTTCTGCAATTACAACGGTCATGGTGGATTACAATTCGGGTATGTAGTTCTTTTGTGGCCAGCGCACTTACATATGGAGCACTTATTTTATCTTGATGAAAATGATTCTCCAACTCCATGCCTCCTCTTATATGGCTTTCTTTCCGGTTTGATAGTACTTGTTTCAATATATGGAGGAGGTATTAATCTCCCCATAAGCTCTGCAGGAACAACCCAAGATTCTTTGGGAGGCACCGGAGTAATATGTCCACTATATGTCATTTCATATTTTTCCGCCGAATAATATTGAGAGGAGTGCTCAGAAACTTCAGTTCCATATTTATGACCGTATTGAGCTCGAAGCGCTGTCATATCATGTGGACAAGGTATTTTGTCTAAGTCAAAAACTCTACACGTACAAGATCTTGTTTGAAGATCAACTGTGGCAGCATCACCATAATCGGTGATACTGAATTTGTAATCTGCTAGTTTATGAGAGAATAACCTATTCCCTAAATTAACGTTCATTTATATTAGTTTTTTGATTTAGAGAATAAATTGGGTTTTTTTCTGGGCACTAAAACTGCACACGCCTTTCGTTAAAAATCCGCTATACTTCTTGCTTATTTTTTCCAACATAGCCTTGATGAAAAATTCTCTATCATCGCCAAGCAATGAATTCACCGATTCAGCTATGTTTGATGTCATAATATTGTACCTATACAAAAGAATCACTTAGTACCACATCATACTAAACTTGGAAATCAAACAAGACATTAAATTCATAAGAATGTACCTATCTGCTGGAGAGAATGCCCAACTCCATCTCTTAAAATCGACACGCGTGAGAAATTCTTCTACCTTGGGATTCACATCCTCTATTTGACTGAAATGGTCTAAAAACTCATCTCTACTATATGATTTAGCTACTTTATAAAAAAGGGTAACGATCTTTTCGTTGTGATAGTTGTTTCAAATGTTCTCTCTAAGATGCCTGATGCAACAATCAAAGTAAACTGAAGTGAGGAAACGTGAACCCATCTTTGGAATACTTAGATGCCTATCCGAAATAAAACACAACTCTTCGGTATCCTCAACGCAGCTTCGCAGTTGTTTGAAAAAAACTATAAGAGGCATCACATTCCTTGTCCGCTACATAAAAAGCGATAGGAAAGATGTGATTCTCCGCATCCTGCGCCACCGCCGCTAGCAAAACTCCATTATATCTGCTCCTCAAGAAGGTACTGTTGAAGGCTATTCCTTTTCTCAAATGTCGAAAACCTTGAATCCAAGCACCATAGGATACAAAAAAGTACTTGAACCTTCCATTTTCATCCGGATGCAGTGTCATCTTACTTTCAGGATTTGTGAACTCAATCATGTAATGGTAGGCATCCAGGACTGTATACCAATGCTCTAGTTTCCCCCTAACCAGGTCCTTGGCAATCCCTATGGCCATATATATCTTCCAAAAACTGACCAGGACACCCAAATTCGTAAGGAGTTGATTGATCATAACCCTTGCTAAAGGGCCTTTGCTATTGGGAAAACTACTCCTGAGTGATAACGCTCAATCTACAGCTCTCGTTTGAGTGTAAAGCGGTCATTAGCAAATATAGAACCCAACCTGGGTTGGGTGTCGATCCCACAGGGAATAGCTTGGCCAACAAGTAAGCAAAATTAATAGACTTTTGGTGCAAGTCTCGTAAGAAGGTGGGATTGTAATAAGTAACCAAAGTAATGAAATAAAAGCTGAAAATAGCAAAGTAAAAAGAGAGTATTTCGTAGGTTGTGAAACAATGAGAATTGAAGCGTTGGGGTTATGTCCACCTTCTGAGGTATATGTCTCTATTGGCTATGAGTGTGTAGAGTCTTGACATGCAATTGCTTATAGAGAATTGTAGTCGATGGTAAATCCAAGCGTCTCGCGACCTAAACAAGGACTATTTCACGTTAACTCTCGCGAGCTTAAAGCGTGTCTAACGGTACGAATTCTCCAAGAGGTTAGTCCAGTTACGGCACTAGCTTTTTAATAGGAAAGGGTGTCCTACTACCTTGACATTATCTCTTTTCCAGATAAATAACCTTTCTCGCGAACAAGTTAAATGTTAAACTGGCGTATTCTTGCGTTTGCAACCGCAAAGAATGTAGATTAAGATGAAGAGAATAATGATATAAGCAATATACTTGTCTTGAACTCACAAACTCATAGCTATAGATAGTAACTCATTCGGCTTCCATAACCCCAACTAAGAGGTTTAGTTACCCATGAATGCGAAGGATATCACGATTTGCATGGTTGATGGTGTGAGAAGTAGGTGATAGGCGTGTGGTTTTGGTGATTCCCTAGCAAGTAACGATTCTCTTGTTGTGGAATTTAAGAATAGAAGAGTAGATTAGAAGAGTTTGTAGTGGAATATAAGAGAGATGGAAGAAAATTAATTGTTGAATTAAGTGAAGAATGAATAAAAATCTCTAACATGATAGGGTATTTATAATACTCCTATCCTACTCCTACTAAGCTAATGAAATAAATAACCAAATCCTAATATACTAATGAAATCCTTGACCCAAATGTACTAGGGTAAGGTTACAATATCATAATCCAAATAGAATAGTGAAATACATAACCTAATTGTACTAGGTTAATGTATCTTTGTAAAAATCCAGCTTTGTATCTGTAAGTCCCCAAAGTCTTCAGAATTGTTGTTTTAGCCCGGGACAGATTTTCCATGCAGCGGATTTGGTCCTTTAGGCGTCCAGCTCCTTTCTACTTCGTTTGTGAGCTTTCTTTTGTGTCAAGTGAGCCATAAAATGCTGTATTTTGCATCATTTATACCTGAAACTTTCCTAATCATGTTTGTTAGCTCATTTACAGGAAAAAGGACTAAAAGTGCATGAAATAGATAATTAGTTCTCAAAACTAGGGTAAAATATGGGCAAAATATATTGATATAGGCGTGTAAATCTGCCTATCATCAACACCCCACACTTAGAGCTTTGTTCGTCCTCGAACAACATATCATGTCCTTCTAAGCATCGACTTAAGGTTTTTACAGCAACAACACAAAACATTTATCAAGACAAGCACAACAATTATCAACAAAGAGTAGCTTTCTGATTATAAGTAGAAACAATTTAATCTCAAACATAGACTCGTGATGGTGATCAACTCGCATGCAAACGTTAAGGTACATAGAATCATATACAACTATCGAAAACTCATCAACCATGTGTGTCTCACAATATAATACCCATAATCACTCATAAGTATAGCATATTTTTCAAACATGGGTATCAAAATATCCTTGCTCTAACTCTCACAAAGAATTCATATGTAGCAACTGATGACCATAGGCTTGCCCTTAATGTAGTACTCCACTAAATGTCGGAATGTTAAGATTAGGATCAAGTAGGTCTTTTGATGGTTGTAATGTAATCTAAGGGACGGGTAGGACTATTTTGGCCAAGAATAGTGACTAGGTTCCTAAGCGCTTTAATACATCACTTTGTATCATTGACACTTTTTTCTTTCTTTTATTCTACCACCCTTGTTCTCCTCTTTTGTTTTTCAATTTTAAAGCACAACTCACTTTTCAGCTTTCTTTTCCTTTTTCTTTTCACAACATACCTCTTATGATAGCACTTTTTTTTTCTTTTTCATAACACATTCAAGAACCATTCCAATTTATAGCATTATACTCACCCAATTTCCTCTTATGTTGTCACATGACTTTTTCACTTTAAAGCACTTAGGAATTTGGATCAAATTACGGTCTTGAAAAAAAATGGATTAGGCTTACATGCAAGGTTGTTAAAGAAATAGGCTAAAGGCTCAAAAGGGTTTAACTAGGTTGATGTCCATGGGTAGGTAAAACTGAAGGTAAACATGTATAGGTTGCCAAAGAAATGCCTAAATCATATCCTAAACTTACATTCCTTATTTTCGCTTTGCATACATACCAGGCAAGTTCTAGCATCAGTCACAAGCATAGAATATACTATTATCTCACACACACACAAGGCACATGGTCGACTTGATCGGAAGTAATATAGACTCTCGACCCAACAAGTGAAGGAATTGAATCACACAATATCACATAATGAGTCACAACTAGAGCCTAAACGTCTCAATAGTCACAATTGTAGCACATACTCTTGTTCTAATCTCATGCTGCCTATCAAAATAATTTCATGCGTAGCTAGAAAAAATTTGACTCCTAAAAAAAACTAAAAAAAACGTCAAACGAAAAATAAACAAAAAAAAAACCGGACTCAAAACAAAACAAACATACAAACATAGGTGCAAACCAAGAAGTATAGCATGTGATTCTGCCACCCCACACTTAGACGGGACACTGCCCTCAGTGGAAAATAAATTCGAAGAACCTGGTTAGTCGGACCCTTCATCAATGTCGGGGGTCATACCCCCTTCGTCTGAATCATCATAAGAGTCGTCGTCAGAGTTCTTCTCTTCGTCAGAATCAGGCAAGCGTCTATCATCATCAGTCGGCACATCATCGTCTAGAGGTTCCTCAAAATATACACCCACTCCACACATCTCCCGTGCATGCATGTTCATTGGGTAGTCGTGGTCCAGCTGTTGGAGCTCTTCAGCAGTTGGAATACGTCCACCACTCATCATAGTGAATCGTGTCATACCATAGAGATGACGGAAGAAACTCTCGTCACGAGCATGTCTCTCCGCAGTAGTAAGGTTGACTCCATGAGTTGTTTCAGCATCTTTGACCTTGGTGAGGTCAACCTTCTTTGGGTTGTGTGGGAGTTTGTGGTCAGCTGGTTCCTCTTCGATATCCTCCTTCCGCAACATTGTTGTCAACAAATTGCCGAATGTGAAATGGGACCTTTTGTGGAGTCTGGCCTTCCTCATGGTAGATCGAATGATTGCCCCAAAGTTGATAGGGACATTTGTCATCAAAGCATAGACCAAACACACTCTATCTCTCGATATCTTGGTGTATTGAGTCCCAGGAATAAGGCATGAGTTGACAATGCGCATCCAGATTCTTGCTTCCCTATTTAGTGGAGCATAGGGGAAGGTGTTGTGACGGCCTGTTTCCTTATGTCTGCCCCATCTTGCCATCTATCTGCTTCCACAAAGCATGTGTCGTATTGCTCTGTAAGGAGGCCTGCTGTACAGCTCTTTGAATGATGCAGTGTCGATCGAAGGTAAGCCAAGAAAAGAGTTGATCCAATCCGCTGTAAGCTGTAACACTTGGCCCCGAATTTTGACTTCGTTGCCTATTGTGTTTGGCGACCAGTTGGCATAAAACTCTCTTGTTAAGTCAAGATTACACTCTCCTATGTCGCGGAAGATGAAATCCAGCTTCAAAGCCATTATTTTTGCCAACATACGCGGCTCTTTCTTTGCTAAGGTCTCCTTGTTGATCAAGTCGACATGCACATATTTCCTTTCTTTGTTGCTGCTGTACCATGCTTTGGCTTCTTCCTCAAAGACCCATTTTATTCCGAACATTCTGCGTGGTAGGTGCGCTGAGGATGATTCTCCTTGGTCTTTTCGACTTCTCTTCTTGCCCTTTTGGGATGTGGTGGCCTTCTCCTTGCCTTGCCTCGCTTTAGGTGCCATTGTACCTGAGACTAGAAATAATGTAAGTTGCAGCACAAGCTCACTTGATACAATCTATATGCAAGCACTAGGGGTACCACCCCACACTTAGTTTCGTTAGCACAAATCAATGAAGTGAAAGTGGTCGAGTACTCAGATGTCGTCGACATACGTTTTAGGATTGGGGTATAGCAACACTATGACATAGGGGTTACCACATAGAATCCTTATTCGTACAACAAGCACAACCTCCTAAGTCGATAGGCACTATAATCTTATCCCGATGGCCGGGATAGTCTATTATGTAAGCATCCAAACAACACTCTTAAGCAATATTCATAGCCATATATATTCAGCAAATATCATAACAATGCTTTTGAAACAAAATTCAAGTCGGAAACAAGTCAAGAATTCCCTACGTATATGTTCACTCACATGATTTTGCAACAATAATCCAAACACATGAACATCACCACCAATCTCACATGATTTAGCAATTTATAATAAGCATAGCAACGTAGTACTTACGATAAATAGATGAAGAATAAGAGAGTACTTACTTGCTTGAAGCTTGTGGAGAAGTTGTTGTGAATTGGAAGAGCAAAAGAAGAAAATTTTGAGAAGATTTGGAGGGTTATGCGGTGCCTTTAGGGTTGTTTCTAATGTGGTTGTGTTATAAAACTAAGTCCCCTTTATATAGGAAGAGTATGGGTCGGGTTATGACCCATTTGCAATCGGATTTGGGGACAAAAACACCACATATGCGGCGCATATCACTTGGCATATCAATGACATATGTGGCGCATTGTCTATGGCATTTGTAGACATATGCGCCGCATAGTCTATGGCATTTGTAGACATATGCGCCGCATAGTCTATGGCACATGAGATACTGAGACCAAATGCCATAGCATAGGCGGCGCATAGTCAAAAGCATACCTAGGAATAGGCGGCGCATAGTGTATAGCACACTAGATTCCGAGTCCTTAGGCTATAGAATAGGTTGTGCATCATCCGTGGCCTATTTTTACCAAGGCCTAGCCTTCCTCGAAGCCTAGTTTGACGAGGAAAAGGCTCAATCCATAGCCTTATGCATCACCATTCCTAACTTACCAACTTTACCATACAATGCGTCCAAATCGTCAATTGAAATCGATCTCCTCGTTGAATACTTCTTGCACCTATTTTTGCTCAAAACCAAACGAACACGATTAGTACGATGGGTTGCCTCCCACCAAGCGCCTTAGTTTTGGTCGTGGCACGACTCTTATTTTTGGATTTTCATTTATCAAAAAGAAAAAATACCAAACCGACAAAACGATAAAACGATAAAATGATAAAACGATAAAACAATAAAATGATGGGTTGCCTCCCATCTAGCGCCTTATTTATTGTCGTGGCTCGACGTAGTAATCTCGAGTACTTAGACTTCGTCGAGATAAGTGATGGCCATGTCATTCATCGAGTCAAGAGGACCGATATATGGCTTGACACGTTGGCCATTCACTTTGAAGATAACACCCTCATTGTCTTCCAATTCGACTACTCCAGACGAGTAGACTTGAATGACTTTAAATGGACCAGACCATTTCGATTTTAACTTACCTGGGAAGAGCTTAAATCTGGAGTTGAAGAGTAGCACCATGTCACCTTTTTGGAAATTTCGTTGAATAATCCGCTGATCATGATACTTCTTCATCCGCTCCTTGTATAAATCCGATCGTTCATATGCATGGAGCCTGAATTCATCTAGTTCTTTCAGCTGCTCCAACCTCAGATTCTTCACATCTTCCCAATTCAAGTTCAATCACTTCAATGCCCATAATGCCTTGTATTCAAGTTCAATGGGTAGATGACAAGCCTTTCCATAAACTAGTTGATAAGGAGACATGCCAATGGGTGTCTTGAATGCAGTCTTATACGCCCATAGTGCATCATCTAGCTTTCGAGACCAATCCTTCCGATTCGCATTAACCGTCTTTCCAAGAATTTGCTTGATCTCACGATTGGAAACCTCTACTTGTCCACTAGTTTGGGGATGATATGGCGTAGCTACCTTATGTTGCTTGACACCATACTTGGCCAATACAGATTTGAATAGCTTGTTGCAAAAGTGAGATCCTCCATCACTTATGATAGTACGAGGTACTCCAAAGAGAGCGAAGATATTCTTCTTTAAGAACGCTACAACACGCTTTCCTTCGTTATCGGCCAATGCTACAGCTTCAACCCATTTTGACACATAATCCACAGCAACCAAGATGTACTTCATTCCAAACGAATTCATGAATGGCCCCATGAAATCAATACCCCACACATCAAAGAGTTCTACCTCAAGAATTTTGGACATGGGCATTTCATGGTGTTTTGAAATAGCACCTTGCCGTTGGCATTGGTCACACCTCTTCACATAGTCATATGCATCTCTGAATATCGAAGGCCAATAATATCCACTTTGCAATACTTTTCTCTCCGTTCGATTGCCTGCATGATGTCCTCCAACTTGCGAGGTGTGGCATGCTTCCAATATAGTAGGCACTTCTTCATGGGATATACATCGTCGAATGATACCATCAGCGCATCTTCGAAACACATAAGGCTCATCCCAATAGTAGTGCTGAACGTCATGCATAAAATTCCTCCTTTGGTGGTAAGATAAATTGGCGGGTAGCACATTACTTACCACGAAATTCGCAAAGTCGGCATACCATGGTAATTTCTCTATTGTTGTTGCTAATATCTCCTCGTCAGGAAATGCATCATCAATCTGAATTTCAGGTTGCGCCACTTGCTCACTCTCAAGTCTAGATAGGTGATCAGCCACTTGGTTCTCGCAACCTCTTCTATCTTTGACTTCGAAATCAAACTCTTGCAGCAGCAACACCCATCGAATCAGCCTTGGTTTTGCATCCTTCTTTGTCATTAGGTACCTAAGAGTTGCATGGTCTGTATGAACGATCACCTTAGTACCCAATAGATAGGCGCGAAACTTCTCAAACGCATACACAACCGCTAGGAGCTCTTGTTCAGTAACAGTGTAGTTCCTTTGGGCTTCATTTAGGACCTTACTCGCATAGTAGATAGGATGAAATAGTTTCTCCTTTCTTTGTCCAAGAACAGCACCAATGGCTACACCACTAGCATCACACATGACTTCGAACGGGAGCGTCCAATCTGGTGCTACCAGGATAGGGGCTTCAATGAGTTTTCCTTTAAGGCATTCGAATGCCTTTAAGCAATCGTCATTAAAGTCAAACTTCGCATCTTTCTCCAATAGTTTGCACAATGGACTAGAAATTTTGGAGAAGTCTTTGATGAATCTACGATAAAACCCAGCGTGGCCAAGAAAACTATGAATTCCCTTCACCGAAATTGGAGGTGGTAGCTTCTCGATTACCTCTATTTTTGCGCGATCAACCTCTATTCCTCTTTCGGAGATCTTGTGCCCAAGAACAATTCCTTCTTTTACCATGAAGTGGCACTTCTCCCAATTCAGCACAAGGTTGAACTCTACACATCTTTGCAATGCCATGCTCAAGTTTGCCAAACATGCTTCAAAAGACTCACCAACAACTGAAAAGTCGTCCATATATACCTCCAAAGTGTCTTCAACCATATCAGAGAAAATAGACATCATACAACGTTGAAAGGTGGCTGGTGCATTACACAACCCGAATGGCATGCGTTTGAAGGCAAAAGTACCATATGGGCATGTAAACGTTGTCTTCTCTTGGTCTTCGGGTGCAATACAAATCTGATTATAACCTGAATAACCATCCAAGAAGCAAAACCATCCTTTCCCCGCTAATCGATCTAGCATTTGGTCCATAAATGGCATAGGGAAGTGATCCTTGAGCGTCCAAGAATTCAGCTTGCGGTAGTCCATGCATACTCTCCATCCAGTAACGGGCCTGAGTGGAATAAGCTCATTCTTTGCATTCGCGACCACCGTCATACCTCCTTTCTTGGGAACACATTGCACAGGACTCACCCATGTACTATCAGAGATAGGATATACAACTCCTGCGTCTAACCACTTGATAATCTCCTTCTTGACCACTTCTTGCATTGGTGGGTTTAATCGCCTTTGATTTTCAATGGTGGGTGTGCACTTTTCTTGAAGCTGAATTTTATGTGTGCAAATCCCAGGTGGAATACCAATAATATCCGCAATGGTCCATCCAATAGCTCTAATATACTTACGTAAGATTGCAATAAGAGCTGCAACTTGTTGCTCACCCAAATCGGCTGCTACAATGACTGGAAGAGTGTTTCCGCTTCCTAAGAATGCGTACTTCAAATGGCTTGGCAGCTCCTTCAATTCTAACGTGGGTGGTTCTTCAATAGATGGCTTAGCTGGTGGTGTGGGTCGATTTTTGAGGTCAAGATCCAGCTTCTTGGGGGTATAGCGATATGTCCCTAATCCCGATAGAGCACAAATATCTTCATCAGAAATTTCAGCATCATCATTCTCTCCTTTCATGAGCAAAACCTCCAAAGGATCATCAAGAATTTGCTCTTCTGCAAGTAACTCTTTCTCATCATCAAAGACAACATCGGCCACAGAAAATACACTCAGATCTTTGGGTTGCTTCATTGATTTGCAAACATCAAAGCGAACCACTTCGTCATTTATTCGGAATGAAAGCTCATTAGCTCTCAAATCTATGAGCACACTTCCCGTAGCAAGGAAAGGGCGTCCCAAGATTATGGGAACCTCTGAATCTGCTTCACAATCCAAGATGACAAAGTCTGCTGGAAAGATAAATGAAGAAACCTTTACCAAGACATCGCATAGAATACCAACCGGTCGCTTTACCGACCTATCTGCCATAACAAGCCTCATATTAGTTGGTGTAGGATCTACTAACCCCAACTTCTTGTAGATCGATAATGGCATCAAGTTGATGCTGGCTCCTAAGTCACACAATGCTTTGGCAAAGTTCAAAGATCCGACGGTGCAAGGAATAGTGAAAGCTCCGGGGTCGGCCTTCTTCTGAACTATCGATCGGGTAGCAATTGCACTACAATGATGCACATCATCCTTCAGCTCATAACTTGCTGCCCTCTTTTTAGTCAAAAGATCTTTCATAAACTTCGCATACCCAGGCATTTGTTCAAGTGCCTCTACCAACGGAACATTAATAGTCAGTTGCTTCAACATGGTCATAAATTTGCTGAACTTAGTGTCATTGGCCACCTTCTTCAATCTTTGGGGAAAAGGTGGTGGTGGGTATGGAAGTGTTCTCTCCACGGCTTTCTTCTCCTCTAGCTTCCATTTTTCCACTTTTCCAGGCTGCACGTCACTAGGTGAAACGTCCTTGACGTTGGGAGTAGTTGTTGCGGCTTCTTCTCCTCTTGTAACGTCAGTAAGTGTAGCATCCATGTCCGCAACTTTGTCAACCACTTGCTTTCCTTTTGCTGAAGTTTCCAGCACCTTACCGCTTCTGGTAGTGATGGCCATGCATGACCCATCATTCTTTGGGTTTTGCACAGTATCGCTTGGTAAGGTGCCAGCCTTTCTTTGATTAAATGTTGCTGAAAGTTGGCTCAACTTCTGCTCTATTTGCTTGATAGAAGTGGAATGAGAATCAACTAGTTGCTTCATGGAGGACAAATCATCAATCACCTCCTTAACTCCCGCGCTCGTTGCTTCCACTCCTTTCAATAACTTAGTCATCATGTCTTTCATAGAATTAGATGTGGTGGTATCACGTTTACCAGGGGGAACGTACAAACCACTATTTTCATTATTTTTCTTCCAACTACCTTGGTCTTTGCTTCCAGATTTATCATAATAGTTCCGACCTTGGTTTCCTTGGGCATTCCCACGGAAACCCCCCTGGTTGTTCAAGTAGTTGGCCTCTTCTTCAGAATCAGATTCGTCTCTTCCTTTTAGCGCCACAGCTTTCACGTTTTCGGTCTTCCCTGATAGTAAGTGCTTTGTCAGAAGATCCAATTGTGTTTTCATGTGCGCCATGTCTTGCTCACGTTCTTCTTCTCTTCTTCTTTGGTCTGCAGACATGCCAATAGATAAAGTGGGGCTTGCTACCTCAGAATCCCTGGTATGCCAAGCTCTACTTTGCTTTGTCATGCGATCTAGCATATTGCTTGCTTGACCAAAGGTAAGGTCCATGAAAGAACCTCCAGCTGCGTTGTCCACCACTGGTTTAGTTATTGAATTCAAGGCTCTATACAAGATCTCCATTAGGTGAACATTAGTCATGTGATGGTTTGGGCATCTCGCTAGCTTTGTCTTGAACCTCTCCCATGTTTCATGAAGAGCTTCAGAGGGAAACTGACGAAAGTTGCTGATTTCATCTCTCAATTGTGCTCTTTTGGATGGCGGAAAGAATCTTTCTAGGAAAGCGTCTCTCAATTGCCTCCAATTTGTAATTGAATCAGGAGTCAGCCCATTCAACCATAGTGTTGCCTCCCCAAACAGAGACAATGGAAATAGACGTAATCGAATAGCATTCTGACCAACACCAGGATTGTCAAAGGACTTGCATGTAGAAATAAAGTTGATTAGATGCATATTCGGATCGTCGCCTGCTAGTCCACCAAATAATCCCTTGAGCTGCAATAACTGAATCATGGTGCTTGTGATGTTGAACTTGGCTCCAGGCGCTAATGGTGGTGGAATTATAGCTCCAGTGGCTCCGGCACCATCAAGATCATCATCATCATCGTCGAAAGCTGGCTGCACAGGTTGGCGATCATATCTATACCGAGCTTGTCGACCTCTTCTGTTGGCAGGTGTTGCAATTTCAGCGCCATGCCTTGGGTTTATCAACTCGTCATCTCCTAAATCCTCATCGTCAGGGTTTGTTGCTCGCCCAGGATTATCAATGTTTTGCTGGTGTACTTGGGCAGCGGCAAGAGCAGCTAATCTTGCTTGCTCGTGTTGAGCAGCCATCCTCTCGATTTCAGCTTGTTCTTCCATTCTTCGAATTCGTTGTGGTTCAGGATTGATTGGTAATAACGGTTGACCAGAACTTCTAGTATGGGGCATGCACTAAAGTAAAAAAAACTGCAAGAAACAAAAACAAAAACTAAACGTAAAAGTACGAGAATATTTGACCAAAGGGTCTAGTAATTATCACGAACTTGATTGACACTCGTATTCCCCGGCAACAGCGCCAATTTTTAGTAACGCTCAATCTACAGCTCTCGTTTGAGTGTAAAGCGGTCGTTAGCAAATATAGAACCCAACCTGGGTTGGGTGTCGATCCCACAGGGAATAGCTTGGCCAACAAGTAAGCAAAATTAATAGACTTTTGGTGCAAGTCTCGTAAGAAGGGGGGATTGTAATAAGTAACCAAAGTAATGAAATAAAAGCTGAAAATAGCAAAGTAAAAAGAGAGTATTTCGTAGGTTGTGAAACAATGAGAATTGAAGCGTTGGGGTTATGTCCACCTTCTGAGGTATACGTCTCTATTGGCTATGAGTGTGTAGAGTCTTGACATGCAATTGCTTATAGAGAATTGTAGTCGATGGTAAATCCAAGCGTCTCGTGACCTAAACAAGGACTATTTCACTTTAACTCTCACGAGCTTAAAGCGTGTCTAATGGTACGAATTCTCCAAGAGGTTAGTCCAGTTACGGCACTAGCTTTTTAATAGGAAAGTGTGTCCTACTACCTTGACATTATCTCTTTTCCAGACAAATAACCTTTCTCGCGAACAAGTTAAATGTTAGACTGGTGTATTCTTGCGTTTGCAACCGCAAAGAATGTAGATTAAGATGAAGAGAATAATGATATAAGCAATATACTTGTCTTGAACTCACAAACTCATAGCTATAGATAGTAACTCATTCGGCTTCCATAACCCCAACTAAGAGGTTTAGTTACCCATGAATGCGAAGGATATCACGATTTGCATGGTTGATAGCGTGAGAAGTAGGTGATAGGCGTGTGGTTTTGGTGATTCCCTAGCAAGTAACGATTCTCTTGTTGTGGAATTTAAGAATAGAAGAGTAGATTAGAAGTGTTTGTAGTGGAAGATGAGAGAGATGGAAGAAAATTAATTGTTGAATTAAGTGAAGAATGAATAAAAATCTCTAACATGATAGGGTATTTATAATACTCCTATCCTACTCCTACTAAGCTAATGAAATAAATAACCAAATCCTAATATACTAATGAAATCCTTGACCCAAATGTACTAGGGTAAGGTTACAATATCATAATCCAAATAGAATAGTGAAATACATAACCTAATTGTACTAGGTTAATGTATCTTTGTAAAAATCCAGCTTTGTATCTGTAAGTCCCCAAAGTCTTCAGAATTGTTGTTTTAGCCCGGGACAGATTTTCCATGCAACGGATTTGGTCCTTTAGGCGTCCAGCTCCTTTCTACTTCGTTTGTGAGCTTTCTTTTGTGTCAAGTGAGCCATAAAATGCTGTATTTTGCATCATTTATACCTGAAACTTTCCTAATCATGTTTGTTAGCTCATTTACAGGAAAAAGGACTAAAAGTGCATGAAATAGATAATTAGTTCTCAAAACTAGGCTAAAATATGGGCAAAATATATTGATATAGGCGTGTAAATCTGCCTATCATCACCGAGGACCTTTGCTGTGGCGTGAGGATTTTGGCCCGAGATATGCTCTGAACCACATGTGTGATGCTTTTCATGTTTATGAATGATAAATCTATCAGAACTTGCGTACTTCACCGATCTCAACCACCAGTTGCAGTTCCAATTAGCACATTTGAAGCAAAAGACACTGCTTAAATTAATCACCTTTTTTATTCTGAAATCTTTTTTCAAGCAAGAAATAAAACAATGCATTAAATAGTTCATTCTTGTCCTTGAATGACATTCCAATAAAAAAAAGTCGGTCCCATCGTCTTTAAGATTTCTAGACAGTGTCGATTCAGAAAAACTGCACATCGTATCGGTTCCATCAACGGGCGTAGGTGTTTGATCATCATCTGGAATATTCATGTCTAGATCATCCAACCTATCATCAAAGAAGTCTTGTCGTTGTTCTTCTTCTACATTTTGGTTCTCATTCTCTCTCATATTTTTAACCATGTACACCCTTAACACCGACCTGATTTTCAAAGGAGCTGTGCATGTAGCTGATGGCGAGTTCTTCCAGTTGACAATTCAATCTAGAAAAGGTGATGATTAAGTTCACAAAATCATCATACGAAACATCACTTTGGATTGTCATAGCTATCATCTCTAGAATTTTGCACTCCTTCCAACTCCATACATATCGATTGCTCTTCTCGGTGTATTGACCATGGCAATTCGCCCCTATTGTTATTGATCCCTCTATTAGTGATACCTAAATAAAGTCATTTATTAAAAAAAGCTGATAGTGATTTCATGGTGCCGTAAATGAATCCCAACAGATGTGTAATATGTTGCAACAAGTAAGTGATCAGTCGCAATAGATTACTTACCTGTTGGGATTCATGTTACGCTCCTGAATATCTATTGCAACAGATGAAGCGCCTGTTGGGATTGATGTTATAGTACTAAATCATCTTTGAAGCTGGTTCCAATAGATGAGTGACATATTGCAACAGATAATTAACTTGTTACGACAGATGACTAACCTGTTGCAACAGGATATTAATCTGTTGTAACAGCTATTTACCCTATTGAAATAGATATTTATCATGTCGCACCAGATAACTAATCTGTTGCAACAGATGTGTCATATATTGCAACAGATGACCCATCTATTTAAACATAAATCTAACATATCAGTCTTCCATTGAAACAGATGTCTCATCTGTCGCAACAGATGATTTATCTCTTTAAACAGATGGATCTTATGTTGGATTCATGATCGAGTTCTATCCATTGCTAAAAAAACAACAACACAATAACAGTTACCCAGATAACAAATTCAACTAAAAATCATAATTTGACTTACCAAGGTCTCCTTATGAAGTAATGCCAAAAGTGGAAAGTGATGTTCGAAACAAAATTTGACCTAAGAAATTTATTAAATAGCAACAGTAGCAACAACAACAACAACAACAAATGGTCAACTAGAAAAAGATGAAGATGATAATGAAGTAGAAGATAATGATAATGAAGCAGAAGATAATGAATAAAGCAGTAGCAACAATGAATAACAAAAATCACTAAGAGAGAGAAAACAACAATGGATGAGAAGAGAGAGAAAAACACCTTTTTTCCTCCATTTTTCGTTATATAGGTAAACATTTGGATCAAAGTGTAAATTTAAAAACTTGTGGGTTATTTTCAAACTTTCTCAACTTTTTTAATCCATAATAAAGTAATTGTTACCTCCACTCAATAATTAAGACTTGTGTCGCACACACCTCATTTTAAGAATCTTTTATCACCTGTAGCCCAAACCCCGAACTTAGTCCCACACCCCCAACTTAGTCCCACAAAAATCACATTTTTTGTTGTCGTGGAAGTGCAACTATTTAAAAAATAAACTATCGAGTAATTTATATATTTGTTGTGTGGATTTTAATATATAAATTTGTTTTAATTATTCAATTTACTACAAGTAGATATTGTTAATACATCAAAATATTTTTAAAAATATCTCTCTATATATATATGCGCAAAATTAAAAGTAACATAAGAAGTCAAGTAGCAAGATATTAAAAAGTCGCATAGCAATTTTTAGGATAAAGTTAAAAAATGTTATAATAAAAATTTTGAATTGAAAGATTAATTATTTGAATTTGAAATACATTATTTACATATTATGAAAAAATAAAAAATTACTAAAATAATAACAATAATAATAATTAATAGTAGTTGTAGAAACAATAGTAACAGTAATACGTACGTATAGATAATAATAATAATAATAATAATAATAATTCCCCTCCCCCTTTTGTTGTCCATACTTTATGGGACGATATGGAAGGCAAGACCTTCCCTAGAACTCTCTCTTAATGTGCAGCCGAACACAAGGCGTCAAACTCTTTTTGTACTTGAGCCGGATTGAGCTCTCTCCCTTTGTTTTACCATATTAATGAATCTCTACTTTATCAAAAAAAAAAAAAAAAAAAATAATAATAATAATAATAATAATAATAAAAACAATAATAGTGGTTAAGAATTATATAAGATTTAAAATAAATTAATTTATTTTGTAATAAAAAGGGATAAAAGAGAACGGAAGGTTAAAATATGTTGATACTAATATTTTAAAATCAACATTATTAATTTAAAGAATTTTTTCTTTTATTTATTTCTATTATAGAAAACTCTTAATTGGTAGCATTAATTTCAAATATATTTTTTTGCAAACTCAAAATATTTAAACTAAAAATAATCCTGACATTTTAGAATCTTATTTTTCTAAGATTCTAACAAATTTTAGATTCTTGAACTTGAAATACATTACTCCTTTTTTTAAAAAAAAAACATTACTTTTTTAAAAAAATCATAATTAAAGTATTCTAATAGACTTTTACTATTCCAAAATTATCTTTTTTGAAATATAAATATTATAAAATATATTTAAATATAATCTATTCACAAATTAATGAAATGGTAAAAGTATTATTAAAATAATAATATTAATTAATAATAGTTGTAATACGTTATGTAGTAGAAGAAGTAATAACAATTAGTAGAAGTAGCAGTACCTAGGATATGATGTAGTAATAAATATAATAATAGAGAAGTATTATATAATATTTAAAACAAATTAATTTATTATTTAATAAAATGATAAAAAAAATAACAAAAAGGAAAAAATATATGGAAAGGCTAAAACAATTTAGTACTAATATTTTAGAATAATACCATTAATTTTTTAAAAAAATATTTTATTTATTTTTATTATATAAAACTCCTAATTAGTGTCATTAATTTGAAATATATCTTTTTCCAAACTTAAAATATATAAATTATAAGAGAATTATGATATTTTAGAATCTTATCTTTCTAACGAAATTTTAATATGCATGAATATTCAATTTTATAATCTCTTATATATATATACATACATTCCTTCATTGCACATATATCAGTATAAATTTTCTTCTTCTTTTTATATTGTTAATCATTTTCAAATTTAGATTTTATTTATCTGAAAAAAATATTTTGTGATTGTTTTATTCATAGAAGTACTATTAATTTTTTTTACATGTATTTATACTATTTCGTTGCATACGCTGAAAGTCAATCAGCTCTTTACTTTGTTTAAATTACTTCTAATTTTGATGTCTTTGTATATATAGAAATTTGTAGCAAGTATTAATCATACGAGTTTGGTGAAACACATGTTAAAATTGGTTAAAAGTCTCTATCATATGAGTTTGAATGGAGCGGAGAAAAAGAAATACATTATTTCACCTTAAAATTGTCTAATATTTTCTCAGTTTCAATTTATTTGATTTATTTTTTATTTGATACGAAATTTAAGAAAATTAAAAAAAAAAATAATCTTATAAATTTAAATTAAATATATATCACATGCGTTAATATTCTTGTGGCCTTAAATATATAATATAAAAAAATTTAAATTTAAAAAATTGCTTATTGGAAAAAAATACCACTCTTTTAAAACTTGATTAAAAAGAAAATTAAAAAAAAATGTATTACTTACTAAATATTCGGATTGGAAAAGCAATAGCACGGGTACTAGTTGGATATTGGAAATTGGGATCCACCAAATAAGACAATAGTCTTTATGTCATGAAATTTTAGAAGATTGTTGACAAGTAAAGCAAAGCCTTTTACACGTTGAAACTTGTTGTGCCAACATAGTACCTACAGCTAGGAATTTATATAACTTGTATCAAGTTATGGAACAAAATATTGGCCCGATTGAACCTCCTAGTTCTAGACGTAGATATGATGATTTAGATGACGAGATGGGCGAAGAACTTGGTCTTCAATGTTGTAGGAGTAATGATTTTGATTCGTATCTTTCGCAGGACCGGGAAAATATTAGAGATGAAACTGGAAAACAACAACTTTTATCGTGGTGGAAGACCCGGATCAGACAATTTCCAAAACTTTCAAGGATGGTTCGAGATTTGTTATCAGCTCAAGCTTCTTCAGTTGCTTCGGAGCAAGCTTTCAGCGCAGGAAGATTTATAATAGGAGATCATCGGTATTCGTTAGCAAGGGATAGTTTGGAGATTTCGGTATTATTTAGAGATTGGATCAATGCCGAACGAAGAAATTTTGGGCTCCCCAAACTACCGCCCCATATTGAAGAAGAAATAGATGAAATTTTTGACGAAAATAGTGATGATGGAATGGAAGCAATGGAGCAACAAGGAAATAGACCAATTCCGGAGGATTTATCCGTCGAAGAATTAGAAAAATTACGCCAAAAAAATTATAGACAATTTAGATATTAATAAGATTGTACAATAGAAATCTAATTCACACAGAACCCTTCCTAGAAGGTGGCTGCGTAGATTAGATTTACATTTAATATCTTTGTAATAAATATTTGCCTAATTTTGTTTTAAATTTTCTCATTTGTTTGTTGCAATTATGAAAAAAAATATATTATATTAAGTATTTCACTTTAACTTAACATATATTTACAATAATTACAACTTAAACTTATTAAAAAAAGTTAATAAATTATATAAACTATATAAGTTAAAAATATATATATTTAACTTATAAATTAATCTTAATTAAGTTACAATTTCAATTAAAAGTTAAAAAAAAAAAAAAAAAAAAAAAAAAAAAAAAAAAAAACTGGTAGCCGACCAAAATTCCGGTAACGTTCCGGTATCGGACCGGTCCGTTCCGGTTCCACTCCGGTAGCTACCGGACCGGTCCGAACAGGGAATATATTCCGGTATTCCGGTTCCGGTAACTCCGGTTTCGGAGACAAAACCCGGTAACGAGGTTCCGGAAACGTTCCGGATCCGGTAATTCCGGTCCGGAGTTTCCGGTTCCGGTCCGTTGCCACCCTTAAGTCCTATGTGATCCCAATCCTTTTAATAATATTGAACCAAGTGTCATTACACTTGTCTAATTATGAACATGATGAATCATGAAGTTTGCTCTTTCTCTTTATTTCTCCACCGACTCACCTCTCTAATATCATATCGCTGATATCATCAGTAAGGCAATCTGGCAATGTAATGAGTGTGCTTGCTGTTTTTATGGACAACACGTAGATTAATTTTGAGAAGATATTTTATATTATTGAAATAATTTTTAAAAATAGGGCCTAACACAATTGAAGCATTACGTATTTTTACCTACCAATAACTATTATATGTATTGACGTATTTTTATCCTTATTAGTTATTCCCCACAACATTTTTCTTATTTTAAACAATAAAGTTCACTATTCCCAGAGGCAGATCTACGGCAGCGGATGTGGGTTCTCAAAAATCTACAACCGCTGCTGTAAGACATTTAATTAAATGAGAAATATTATTAAAAAGTATAAATATGTAAAGGTGGAATCTATGCAAAAATTGATGGATAGCTCAGTGGTTAAAGGGAACCCATTTGTTTTTTTGTTCCTCCAATGCGGGTTCGAATTCTTTTGGACACAATTTTTTAAATCCATAAATTTAAAATTCTGAATCCGTCTATGACTATTCCTTAAGCTAATTTAGGCTAATTTAGTTTTTTTCTTTTGTAATTAAAAGTTGGAAAAAATATTGCAGTACCAAATTTTTTTAGCTTTCATCAATAGAGTAGTTTATAAATATATTTACTAGTCGTTTGGCCATAAAAATTACTTTTTTTTGAAGTTGGAGTTGAAGATGATGTTCGAGTTGGAGTTGTGTTTGGCCGTGTCTTTTTGAAAAGAAATTTAGATTTTTCAAAAAAAAATTTAAATATGATTTTATGCCCTCAACTTTTAAAAATTATCAAAATCACTCAACTACTTTTACCTACTAACATACGGTTGAATAAAAATATTACAAGCACGAGCTAAATAAGTTTATCAAACCATAATTGGTTGAATAGAGAAAATATATTTTGATAAATATGATGGATGAATATAAATATATTTTATATATTCTTAAATTTGTTGATGAAAATTCTTAATTACTTTCACTTAAATTAATAATTTTATGGAATTTAGTCTTTTTTTAAAAATTTACGAATGAATTATTTCTGAATAGATTAGTGCTGATTTTTTATTTTTCTTTATTGATGATATTGATTTGCTTGAATTTGTTTTTTTTATATAAAGAGAAAAAACTTTTGTTAAGCTTGTTGACACCTAATTTTTGCCCTCCACGACTAAATTTAATCCTGAGTTTCTTCAGTTTTTAACAAACCAAAATAATTATTTCATCCAAATAAAAAAGAACTTAAAATATTTTTCGTATGTGATTTTGTCATTTTAAGTAGTGATTATATACTATCGTGTTCAGTTATATGAGATTATATAATTTTTTACTTAAATATATATTTTACAAAATATCGGATTTAATTAAGACTTATCTTAAAAATAAATTCAAATGATTAAAATCTTAATTTAAATATAATTTATTCTCAAAAATAATTTATTATTTAATAAAAATGATAAATAAAAAAAGAACAAAAAGGAAAAAATATATGGAAAGGCTAAAACAATTTAGTACTAATATTTTAGAATAATACCATTAATTTTTTTTTAAAATATTTTATTTATTTTTATTATATAAAACTCCTAATTAGTGTCATTAATTTGAAATATATCTTTTTACAGACTTAAAATATGTAAATTATAAGATAATTATGATATTTTAAAATCTTATTTTTCTAACTAAATTTTAATATACATGAATATTCAGTTTTATAATCTCTTATATATACATACATTCCTTCACTGCACATATATCAGTATAAGTTTTCTTCTTTTTTTTTATATTGTTAATCATTTTCAAATTTAGATTTTATTTATCTGAAGAAAATATTTTGTGATTGTTTTATTCATAAAAGTACTAATTAATTTTTTTACATGTATTTATACTATTTCGTTGCATACGCTGAAAGTCAATCAGCTCTTTACTTTGTTTAAATTACTTCTAATTTTGATGTCTTTGTATATATAGAAATTTGTAGCAAGTCTTAATCATACGAGTTTGGTGAAACACATGTTAAAATTGGCTAAAAGTCTCTATCATATGAGTTTGAATGGAGCGGAGAAAAAGAAATATATTATTTCACCTTAAAATTATCTAATATTTTCTCAGTTTTAATTTATTTGATTTATTTTTTTATTTAACATGAAATTTTAGAACGTTAAAAAAAAATTAATCTTATAAATTTAAATCACATGCGTTAATATTCTTGTGGCCTTAAATATATAATATAAAAAAATTTAAATTTAAAAAATTGCTAAAATGGAAAAAATACGACTCTTTTAAAACTTGATTAAAAAGAAAATAAAAAAAATATGTATTACTTACTAAATATTCGGATTGGAAAAGCAATAGCACGGGTACTAGTTGGATATTAGAAATTGGGATCCACCAAATAAGACAATAGTCTTTATGTCATGAAATTTTAGAAGATTGTTGACAAGTAAAGCAAAGCCTTTTACACGTGGTCTCCTGCCCACTCCTATGTGATCCCAATCCTTTTAATAATATTGAACCAAGTGTCATTACACTTGTCTAATTATGAACATGATGAATCATGAATTTTGCTCTTTCTCTTTATTTCTCCACCGACTCACCTCTCTAATATCATATCGCTGATATCATCAGTAAGGCAATCTGGCGATGTAATGAGTGTGCTTGCTGTTTTTATGGACAACACGTAGATTAATTTTGAGAATATATTTTATATTATTGAAATAATTTTTAAAAATAGGGCCTAACACAATTGAAGCATTAAGTATTTTTACCTACCAATAAATATTATATGTATTGACGTATTTTCATCCTTATTAGTTATTCCCCACAACATTTTTCTTATTTTAAACAATAAAGTTCACTATTCCCAGAGGCAGATCTACGGCAGCGGGTGTGGGTTCTCAAAGATTATATTACATTATACTATTTCCCCCCACATTATCTTCTACCTCACTTTATCTTTAATTTTTACATTCCAAAAACCCCCCTAAATGTTTTTTTCTCCCACATTGGTAGATGACAAGAAATAAATCTCTACCCTTTCCTATAAATATTTTTCTCCCACATTGGTGGAAAAAGAAAAAAAAATAACTTCATTCTCTACTATAAATACTACCACTACTTTAGTAGAGAGAGGAGGGGAGAAGGAAGAAAAAAAAAGGCTAGAAAGATGAAAAAATTCTTTTGAGCAAAAAATAGTTATTTTTATTTAGTAAAAATTTTTTGTTTCATAAAGTTGATCGGCTAATCAAAATTTTTGAGTTGCCGACAACGTTTTTTAGTGGTGGTTGATTCGAACGAAGCTCATAATTTCGTTTTGCTGCCCCAAAAAGGTAAACACACCTTCTTTTTTCTTTTTTTATTATCGTTTTTCTCTTCATCTTTTTTCTTCTCCATAGTTCGTAGATATAATTTTATTTGTTGGAATTGTATGTTTTAAATGGCCTTGAAGGCTCTAGGACGTTGTGGTGTCAATATTCTAATTATCTTCATGTTCATGATATAAAAATGAGCTAGCAATAGTTGTATATGTCTTTTTTGACTTTATTCTTTGATTATTTTGGATAAAGTTTCAATCTTTACTTAAAAGATGTATTTATGTTTTTTTTAAACTCATTGTTGTTGGATACATTTGTTCTTAGTATATAAAATTATTTTCTTTATGTTTAAAAGAATAGTTAATGTTGAATGTTTTGCCTTTTCACCTTATTCTTTGATTATTTGAATAAAATTTAGATTTTTATTTGAAAAACGATACTCATGTCTTGTTTAAACTTATTGTTGGTAGATATATTTGTTTTTAGCATGTAAAGTTATTTCCTTTATGTTGAAAATAATAGATAATATTGATTCTTTCTCTTTTCTTACTTTGTTTTTTGATTATTTGGGATAAAGTTTAGATCTTTATTTAAAAAACAATACTCATGTCTTGTTTAAACTTATTGTTGGTAGATATATTTTTTTTTAGCATGTAAAATTGTTTATTTTATGTTGGAAGAATAGTTATTATTATTTGTTGCGCCTTAATAAAAATAGTAATTAGTTGAGTCAAGAATTTGTCATTTGCTTACTAATTATTTTAATGGATTTCAAAACGCTCATATAAGATATGAAGTGCTAGCTTTATTTTTCATCTAAGATATTTATTTTTCTTTGTTCGCATGTTGTATTTTCAAAATGATAAGAAAGTTCAAATTTTTGCGGCTAAATAAAATTATTTGGATATTTTTGACTCATGCATAGTATGATTGTGAAACTTTTGCTTTGCATTTTTTATTTGTTGACTCTCATTCTTGTGCAACTGTGCTTATACTTGTCATTCAAAAATTGATTCTTGATAGTTTCTTTTACTTTGAAATATATTACTTTTATGCCTTGAACATATATTAATTTCTTTATCTTTTCTTTGCATGCAAAAAAACTATATATATATCTTGAGTCCAAATGGACTCCCCTCCTCCTGCATTTCGTAATGGGTAAATGAAGCTCACCCCTTCGAGTCAAATTCGAAGTTTAAACCCAAGGTTCATTACATGGCGTGCGGGTGCTAGAAGATAGACAAAGAAGAAAAATGGGTCAAAACCCATTAATGAGGTCACTAAAAGACTTGAAAAGTCTCAATTTCTATTATTGTCTTCTTTTTATTTATTCATTTAGTCATTTATTTATTCATTCATTTCGGCCTCGAAGCCAAAGTTGTATTTAATACAGGTGGAGCAAGACTCGAGCCAAATGCTCAAAAAATAGTTTAGGACAGGTGAAATGGGTTGGAAGCCCAACTAGACTAGGACAGGTCTCGTTGATTTGGGTCTAATGGCCTAAATCCTTTACTTTCTCATCCCTTCCCCTTTTATGTGTTTATTTGTTTATTAGTTTTGTTTAGACTTAGTTAAAATCCCTACTAAGTCGCCTAAATCTATTTTACACAAGTCTTTTTTTTTTTTGAAAAAATCAAATCACTATTTCAACAAATTAATCTTTTCGAAGTTAATCAAAAGACGATTTTCAAACAGTCCGAATAATCGCAAGTTAGCGGACGTTTTAGGTGTCTAACACCTTCCTAAAACGTTAATAGGAACCGCTGATCTAGAATCTCTAACTTAAAACAATTTCCCTGTTTTAAATCGTTTAAAATGTTTTATAAAGGTTTCTTAATTTCTTTTCAAAAATTAAGTGGTGATTCTTCTCAAAATGTCAAAATTTCTCCGCAAAACAAAGCTAATTATCACACTCGTCTCTGTTCAAAATTCATAAAACCAAAATAAGGTATTGTCAATATGGATCATTACGTTATGTTTGATATACGACTTTATTGACCACTTTTAAATAATTTATTAAAATCATCATAATCATTATATGACATATACAAAAAATTAGAATGGCAAGAAAAAAAATATTAAATTTCTCATTTTTAAATAACATAATGTATCGGGCCTTATATTTCTATAACATAGTTCATTCAAAACAAAAGTTGATATATTTCCGTCATAGATTGTCATTTATTATTTTTTACTTCAAGTTAGCAAATTTTGGATTAAAAGAAGAAAAAGAAATTAGAATATCTGTAATAATTAAAAATGATGTTGTAGAAAACAAATAGTAATTATTTTCTTAGTGGTTGGTTGTAGTTATAAGAGAGATTTGTGTAAAAATTTAAAGATTGAGTTATATCTAATAATAATGAAAGTTGAAAATGAAAGTGAAAAATTGTGAAAACAATAAAAAGTTTTTTTCACTTTTTGAATTCAACTTCAAAATAATTTTTTAAATTTTCATGATTAAACACCACATAATCTTTTTTAAAAATAAAATAGAAACTTACACCAACAAGTAAAAAAGGACAAACATTTTTAAGAGAGAGAGAGTGTGTGTGTACATATCTCAGCTCTAAAATGAACGAACATGCCTTAATTTCCTTTTAAGCAAAATAATTTTTTTTTGTTTTAATTTTTTTACGCGACATATTCAAAGTAATGTGGCATATATAAAATCATATAGAACATTCTAAACGAAAACCTAAATTCATTATTTGTTATAAATATAACCTAACCACAACATTAAAGAATATTTTATTACACTATAAATGGATACCTAAGCTCATTATTTGTTATTAACCTAATCTAATCACACGATTAAAGAACAGGAGCTCTTATTCAATTCCATCTATTTGTTCTTTGGTATAAACCTAGTTCATTATTTGAACACACATATTCTTCATCTAAAAGTTGGTACCTAGGGCTCATGAAGTTTTAGGCTACATACTTCACCATCCTATGAAATTGTATATTTTCATCTAATTTCTCTTTTGGAAGCGAGACGTCGGCTTCAATAAAAGAAAAAGTCACTCCATTTACAAAAAAAAGATGTGTCATCGATCTAACTACAAATTTCATAAAAGAAAAAGAATTTCACTAAGATAAAAGATCCACGTGATCAAATTTTCCTCTTACAAATTAATACTCACCACGAGAAGTTCGTGGGAAGCATAGTATCAATATTTATTCTAAATTAATATTATAATAATAATTATATCAATTAATGTTGTAATTTTTTGAATTTTGAAATTTAAATAAATTTATTTTTTAAAGTAATTTTTGCATATATTCTTAAAATATTCTAAGTTATCAATTATTATGATTTATTATTCAAATATCTAATTTTATTTAAAAAATTAATTCACTATCAAAATTAAACTCTATAAATATATAAATTAGTAAAGAGTTTGAAAAGAAAAATTTGATGGGTCTAAATTCAGTATGCGTTTTTTTTTTTTTTGGTCTCAATTTATTCGACACAAATAGATTAAGATAATCAATCATATTTTCAATATAATTGTTAGATACTTTATACTATTAACTATTGTAATTTATAATATTTTTAATGTAATTTTCGAATAATATGCATTACTCTCCCTGTTCAAAATTTTGTGGCGTTGATTGTCATTAATATTTTAAAAATAATTTAAGTTTTTTTTAATTATTGTGATTTATAATACTTTCTTCTATTTTAATTTAAGTGACATTGATATAATTTCGATAGTCAAATATTTAATATATTTTAAACTTTTTAAGTTGCTAATTATTGTAATTTATAATAGTTTTTTACATATTTTTTAAAATATATGAATATTAATTTTTTTTGAATATTTTAAAATATTAATTATTATAATTTATAATAATTTTTATGTAATTTTCAAATAATATATGTTACTCTTTTTGTCCAAACTTTTGTGGCATTGATAGTCAATTATGTTTTTTAAATAACTGAAATTCTAAATTATTGTAATTTATAATATACTTTTTTTTATATTCTAATTTAAGTGAAATAATGCTTAGATAACCATAATAATTAATTAGGGGTGATATAGTAAAATTACTACTGAAGCAGCGAAGCAGACATGTCTTTAAGTAATTCAGAACAACTTAAGTAGAAGTGATATCAAAATTACTATAAAAAATATTATGAAAAAAATTTAAGTAGGTCTTATAAAGACATCAAGTTAATTTAGAACATCAAGAGTTAATTTATCAGGGGGATTGGTGGTGGAATGAAGAGGTGGAGAAGAAAGTGCGGTCCAAGAAAGAGGCATATGCTAAGTTGGTTGAGAGTAGGGACGAAGAAGAGAAGCGGGTAAACAGGAAAGAGTACAAGCTAGCTCGGAAGGAGGCTAAGTCAGCAGTCACGGCAGCTAAGACGACCGCGTTTGAGAGCCTGTATGCGGGGTTACAGGGGAAAGGAGGGGAGAAAAAGTTGTTTAGACTCGCTAAGGCTAGGGAGAGGAAGGGTCGTGACCTCGATCAGGTGAGGTGCATTAAGGGGGAGGACGACAGAGTGTTGATGGAGGACAGCCATATTAAGAATATATGGAAGTCGTACTTTCATAGGCTCTTGAATGACGAAGGGGATAAAGCTATTGTGTTAGGGGAACTGGAGCATTCAGAGGAGTGTCGGGAGTTTAGTTATTATAGACGTTTTAGGGTAGAAGAGGTTAGAGAGGTTGTTCGCAGGATGCGGAGGGGTAGGGCGACGGGGACGGATGAGATACCGGTGGAGTTTTGAAAGTACGTTGGAGAGGCTGGGGTAAGGTGGTTGACTGGTCAGTTTAACGAAATCTTCAAGACGGCAAAGATGCCCGAGGCATGGAGGTGGAGTACCATGATCCCTCTTTATAAGAATAAGAGTGACATCCAGTGTTGCAATAACTATAGGGGGATTAAGGTATTGCGTCACTCTATGAAGATTTGGGAGAGAGTGGTCGAGGAGAGGCTGAGACGGATAGTGTCTATTTCGGAAAATCAGTTTGGATTTATGCCTGGGCGCTCGACGACGGAGGCAATTCACCTGGTACGGAGGCTGGTGGAACAGTATAGGGAAAAGAAGAAGGACCTGCACATGGTGTTTATCGACCTAGAGAAGGCTTACGACAAAGTTCCCAAGGAGGTTCTTTGGAGATGCTTGGAGGTGAGTCGAGTCCCGATGGCTTATATCAGAGCAGTTAAAGATATGTATGATGGAGCGAAAACTTAGGTAAGGACGGCGGGAGGAGACTCAGAGCATTTCACTGTCTTGACAGGATTGCATCAGGTATCTACTCTTAGTCCTTTTTTGTTTGCTTTGGTGATGGATGTATTGACGCGGCGTATTCAAGGGGGGTGCCTTGGTGTATGCTTTTTGCAGACGATGTAGTTATGATTGACGAGACTCGAAAGGGTGTGAATAACAAGTTAGAGGTGTGGAGACAAACTCTTGAGTCTAAAGGGTTCAGTTTGAGCAGAAGCAAGACAGAGTATTTGGAATGCAAGTTTAATGATGTGAGGTTGGAGGACGAGGCGGTCGTGAAGATGGAATCGCAGGAGGTATGTAAGAGGGATGGTTTCAAGTATCTCGGGTCCGTGATACAGGGTAACGGTGAGATTGACGAGAATGTATCGCACCGTATTGGGGCGGGATGGTTGAAGTGGAAGCTCGCGTCGGGGGTGTTGTGTGATAAGAAGGTGCCGCCCAAGCTTAAACGCAAATTCTACAGGATGGTAGTCCGTTCGGCCATGTTGTATGGAGCGGAGTGTTGGCCAGTTAAGAACTCCCACATCTAAAAAATGAAAGTGGTGGAAATGCGGATGTTGCGCTGGATGTGTGGGATGACTCGAGAGGATAGAGTTAGGAATGAGACTATCAGAGAGAAGGTTGGTGTGGATCCAGTGGAGTGCAAGATGCGGGAAGTCCGATTGAGTTGGTTTGGACACGTGAAGAGGAGGGACACGGATGCCCCGGTTCGTAGGTGTGAGAGACTAGCGTTGGATGGTTTTAGGCGGGGTAGGGGGAGACCGAAGAAGTACTGGGGTAAGGTGATTAGGCGGGATATGGAGCAGCTACAGCTCACCGAGGACATGACCCTAGATAGGAAGGTCTGGAGGGCGCGAATTAGGGCAGAAAACTAGGGCCAGTTTGGGGCGCTAGGGTAGAGAAGTATTTGGTGGGGGTTTTATTCCTGTTATTCTTCCTATTCTTATTTTTATTCCTATTCCTATTCTTCTTCTTGTTATGCTTTCGGTGTTTCATGTTTTATTACGAATCTGGGTGCTTTCCGATGTTTCCTACTACTTATGGGTGCCGTATTTATGTTATGAAATTCTGTTTTGTGCGTTACTTTATATTTGTGTGGTGTCTCGTGTCTTGAGCGGGGGGTCTATCGGAAACAGTCTTTCTACTTCTTCAGAGGTAGAGGTATGGACTGCGTACATCTTACCCCCCAAACCCCACTAGGTGGAATACACTGGATTTGTTGTTGTTGTATAATAAAATTATGAAGCAACAAACTGAATCACGTCAGGCATGCTGACGCCCTGCTGACTGTTTTCCTTCTTATTAGCAAGTAATCTTTCCTCTTTTGATGTTTTAATGAAATCAAAAGGGTCAAATTTACCCGGTATGAAAAATTGATTAAACATATTCTTCCTCATATTTTGAATTCAAAGTTTTCCTCATTGTTATCTCTTGGAGCTAAATTTATTCCTTTGTTTTTAAAAATTGGTTAAATATATTCTTTATTATATATTGAGATTAAATTTATCCTTAATATCATATTTTAAAGTTATATTTATTTTCGTTGTTAACAAACTTTTTACATGTACTCCTGTGACAACAAAAGAATTCAAATCAATATTAAATAACCTTTTTTTAAAAAAAATACTCTAATCTAATTCATCCAATCCGGTTCATAAAAATACTAAATACATATACTTTTTCCTCAGTTTTCTTGATTCAATTTTTTCAACGAACAAATATACTTTTTTCTCAATATGCAGTGCTAGTAGATGTTTATAAATGAACAAAAAGTGAAATGGAATTAGATAATACACAAGTATGAAACTAGAAAAAAAGACTATTACAAACTCTGCTCCTGTTCAATTATATTCAAATTTTAAATTTTAGTATGTAATTTCATGTGCATCTATATTCTAGAATGAGAAATTTGCTAAGCTAATGACATGATAAAATATTTGTGTATGGATTTAAATTGTCTATAAAGACATAAGAATGACGAAATGTCACGCTTGACACTTAGGAAAACCTCTTAACTCAATCATACATAAAAATATTCAACGGATCTAATCTATTGTATTTGATCATCAAATGTCATTTATCATGAGTTCTGCACTAATACGGATCTATGAACTAAGGGAGGAGTATATTTGTTTATGTTTGTACTGATGCATATTCAGTTTTTATGAGTGATGCACTTATAAATATCCAACGATTTAATCTCGTTGAAAAAATTTGACCAACAGAACTGAGGGGTGTATATTTATTTGTGTCTTTTTGTGGCTAGAGCCGAATCATACAGGTTATATTAGAGTGTATTTTATTTTTATAAAATAAGACATTTAATATTAATTTAAGTTTTTCTACTAAAAAAATAATACATGTGAAAAAAAAATTAAGGACAGGATAGATTTGATAAATTTGACCCCAAAATATAATGAAAAATATATTTAACTAATTTTTAAAGTTGTGGGATAAAATTAATCCCAAACTGTAACATAGGTAAATTTAGCTCTAAAATATAATGAACAATACATTTAGTCAATTTTTGAAAATAGATATATAAATTTGACTATTTTCCTGCTAACAAAATTATCCTTTCATATAAATAGTACTAGTGCTATTCGACCTGTGCTAAATTCGAGCCTAAAACTAATATTAAAAATTCAACTTGTAATTTTTTCTCCTTGCTTTTGATGCATTAAGTTATCGCAATAATAATTCAATAATTACAAAGCCTATTTATAATGCTTTATGTCTTATCATATTGTACTAACATTTATATAGTTTATGTTATCGCCATTGTTGACAACATATTATGATTTCAATTTTTTGGAAAAAAACATTAGTGCATAAGTTTATATTTTCCAAAAAAAAAAAAATTCTATAATTTTAAATTTTAGACTCGTATTTAAAGTAAAAATATTATCATCAAATAATAGTTAGTCACTACTATAATTAATTTATTGGATCAATAATCTTTTCAAAATTATATGTATTTATCAATAAAAGAAACATGAAAATATATAATTTATTAATTTGATGGCTTACAATATTTCAATATATTATTTATGAACTATGATTTATAATTCAAATAAAATTGTATAAGAGTCCGAAAAGCTTTGACACTCCTTTTATCACAAAATAAGTATTACCTTACAAATTCAAGATAAAGATTAATTTTTTTTCAACTAATTCAATTATAAAAGTCTAAATAAAAATAATCATTAAATAATAAATAAAGATAAAAATGATAATATATAAATAAAATAATACATAAATACATATAATAATTATATTATATAATTTTTTTGTGATGGCTATTAATTTTATCTTATTCCATTTTATACATGTACTAGATTTGGACTTTTATTTGAAAATAGTATTATTATGATTTTTGATTACTATTATGTATAAACCACATAAATCTCTTTCCTTGTGAAAGTAATTACTTAAAATTTTGGTTGTCTCTCTCCTGAAATTGAAAAATATACTTATACATTAGGTCGTCTCTCGTACATTGTTGGAATGTATGAGAAAAATGATTAGCCTATATTTACGGAAAGAGAAATTTGATACTATCTTTCTCTTTCTTAATTAATGTCATTAATTATTTATCATTATGTGGTGTATTATTAAATATAGTAACTGAGATTCAAATTCAAAAAATTCTAAAACATTACAGTAAATTTTCTTCTTTGTTGAATTATGTTCTGAAGAAAAAAAATCATCAACTGCTTTCTTCAATTCTCAAAAATATCAATATGAACATCCTCATATTGTTCCGTCATTCAGATATTTGGGAGTCGAAAATTATTTATCAATCCTATAAAAGTGATGCAATTGTTGTTTCAGAAAGTATAACCTATTGAAATGGATTGCTACGATCGCGATGGAATTTAATATTGACGAAATTCGTATAAAAATAGAAGAAAAATGCATTGTTGAAGGTAATTCTTCTTCAATTATCATAAGAAATGACAATGGAGTGAGGGTTTACATGGAGTTGGAGAAACAATTTTCGAAATTTGTCAATATGGTATTTCATGCTCTGAAAAAATAAAAGCAAACTTAAATTAAGAGAGAAAAAGATAGCATCAAACTGATACGTATTAAAGATAACATTATACAACAGTTGCACATATATGTGGGCACATTATACATTTAAAAAATAATATGCAGTAATGTATAATGTCATACTATACATTTAAGTATTAACATTAAACATGTATACTTTTGTATCCTTATCAAAAGGTATAATGTAACATTATACAATAGTAATACTTTCTAATTGTATAATATGAAATAATACATAAAATGCCTCTTAAATGTAATAAGAACTTCTAAATGTATAACATAATGAAATATATAGCAGAAGAATTATATCATACCTTACTCTTCCCAAAATAACTAATGTATAATGCCTGATATATTATAACTTATACATTAAAATATAATCTTCCAAAATGTGTAATATCACACTATACATATAAAATACTCACCTTATGCATTAATTATCTACAAGATAATAATAATTTTAAGGAAAAATTAGTGCTATTGTAACATTACATTAATTACACGATAAATAAGGAAAAAGAATGATTCAATTTTCTTTATTACGTGAATTGAAAGTATACATCAATCGTGTTTTGAATATTCAAGTGTTATTGTAACATTACATTAGTTTGATTATAGGCATAAATAAAGGAGTACATATATAAAGCAAAAATTGATGCACTAAAATAGGAGCAAAATATGATATTTTTATATGTTTGAAGGGGGTGAAAGAGCAACAACAACTTTAAGGATTTTAAGTAATTACTTTGGAATTTTTGTAATTTCTTTTTCAATATGAACTTTTATGTAATAAGGTAAAGTTAACTTGTATATATATAATTTTTCTTATTATAAGTATAGCAATAATAATAGAAGGTGGTAGGTCAACAATCTAAATATCTACTAATTATGAGTATAATCTGAAATCTTAAAGATATTTCTAACCTCAAATCTTAAAGATATTCCTTCTTATCATTTTATTAGGTCTCTAAATAAAAATATTTATTTCAATCTACTTGTTTAATTTATGAATTCAAGAGAAATTATCATTATTCTTCTGGTAATACTTCCATCAATAACTTCATAGAATATATTCAAATTTAGACATATAAAGCATAATTTATATTGATTAAGTGTTTGTTTGGGATTTTTTTTCTCAAAAAATAAAAAGAAATTTTAAAAAATAAGTGTTTGATAAACTTGTCTTTTAAAAAGAAACAGAAATAATTTTTTGTTTTTGAAAAGAAGTAAAAAAAATATTTTTTTATGGCAAAAATATTGGGTGAAAATCATTTTCCTCACCCAACTTTGCTTTAAAAATCAAACTTCGCCCTCAACTTTGAACAATAGTCATATTTCTCCATATATCCTAATTAAATTTTCAAAATGCCTATTATACCCACTCATCATCAACTTTTTTTTTCGCTTCTTTAAAATCATCACATTTTTTTTTTAAATTCATGTAACAATTATTTTATAAAACATGAACATTATCTACTGGACGAGAAAACTGAGAAATACTCAATTAAGTACATAAATTAATGATGATCTATAATGAAGTAAATAAACATAATAAGAAAATTAATTTTATTAATAATAATTAAATTTCTAATATTTATTTTACAAGTGAAAATAATAAGTAGTATTAACTTTATAAACATATTTCAATGCAAAAATATAAAATAACGAATAAAAATAAGGTCGAATATTTAAAGATTATATTTATTTCAATAAATTATAATTTATGTACTACTCTATTAATGACAATCACATCTTATTTATTTATAATATCGTTTCTTATCACTTGACTCTTATACTAAAAATAATTGTTTTAATTTACTTGTCTAATTTATGAAATCAAAAGAATTGTATTATGTTTTTTACCCTTAGTATTAAATAATTACATAAAGTAGTAGTATAGGCAAATTTAAATTTTAAAATATCATTAATAAGATTAATTAAGTAAAATGCACCTCTATAGAAAATTTTCTTAAGGGCTGTGTCATGTCAATAAAATCAAGTAACATGAAACGAATGTAATAAGAGAAATGCAAAAATATATACACGCATGCATGTCCATACAAATATATACAACTTAAGGGTGACTTGGTTAGAAACAAGTTATTCAGGGATTAGCTATCCCGAAATAAGTTGCACCAATATATATATATATGTAAGAATTTTTTTTTATCATTGTGGTATAAATGGTGAAATAAATAATTTTGAAACTAATTAATACCTCTAACCAAATGCAAAGTAAAATAATCATGATTTTTATCCTCAAATTATTATAATTACACTTCACACCAAATAACTCTCTAATACATATAATATTGAAATAACAAACTTAAAAAAGTAAAATTAAATTTTGTGACAAATTTATATAAAGTATTATTTTCCTTTAATGTTAATAAACTTAAATAAAAGACTATAAATACCTAGGTTAAAAATATATATTATATAAATATAAAGAGGTATTACATAAATATGTAGGATCAAAATTATAAGGGCTACGTGAACATTGCATGGGATAAAAAAAGGGGGGGAGGGAGAGTATGATTATTATTCAATGTTGAGGGGGGAGGAAGAGTATGATTATTATTCAATATTGCGGAGGGAGAGTGGGGTGGGGGGGGGGATTTGATTTTTAAAGTAAAGTTGGGGGTGAAAATAATTTTCACTTCGAAAATATACCTATCACTTACACACATATATAAGTTTGATAGTGTTTTGTATTATTTTATAAATTAATTATTTTATATTAGTTAATTAATTTTTTATATTGATGTAGATAAATATTATTTAGTGGACTCGAATTATCCTGCAATGAGTGGTCATAAAGAGGAGCGTTATCATCTCTCTGATTTTAGACACAATTCTAACTTCATAATTCAAATAAGACTCTTAATTTCTTTCACTCCAGTTTGACATGTAAAAATGAAAGAATATTTGGAGTTTAAAAAAATAGATTTGCTCTCCTACACTTGATACCGTCCATCTTTAAAAGTCGATACTCAAGTTTATCTTGTTATAACTACTTAGGCTATATATAATTTCACACAACAACACTCTACCACCACCAAAAACTTTAACTCTTATGTTAACAAAGAAATCATCACAAAGATCGCAGTATGAGATGGACCTTCTGTTATATCTTCAGAAATATAAGACAAATTTTCTATAAGAATGGTGACATTGCGTGATAAAATTAGGAATGAAATCATTGAGAATTTTTGTGATGTATGAAAGACTACTTATTTTTGTGGTAAAAATTTTCATATGTAGTGATTTAATTTATGAAATAATTTTTAAATTCATTTTTGTTTGATGTTTTTAAGTAATAATTATTATTTATGTAATATGTCATTATTTCATATTTTTTAATGTATGTATTTATATAAATATCAATTAAAAATTTTATAGTACGAACTTGTTAATTACATAAAAGCAAAAATTTAATTAAAAATACTATAACAGATATTTAAAATAATTTTAGTAGTAAAACTCTATCAATATATGTCTTTTTGGTCATTTATCTATCAAAAACACCTCTTGAAAAAAATTATCCAAATACAATTTATTTGTCAAAAGCATTTTTCAAATGAATATATCAAACATAATTTATTTTTCAAAAACACTTTTCTGAAATCTACTCTATAAAAGTATTTTTCAAATAAATAATTTTCTGAAAGCAATTCCAAACAACTTCTAAGATAGTAAAATAACCTATAAATACTTTCGTAAGAAGATGTCACATCAATATGATTTAAATAAAATGAAACACATTAATTATTATTAGTTGATCTTTCGTTCTCAGTTTTTTCATTTCGTACGATTGAAAATCGTGTAATCTAATCTTAACCCTTAATAGTATTTCTTAGGCATTAATATATTTTGGCACATACCCTAAAAAAAGACAAAAGCATAAAGTAAAGTTTGTTCAAAGGCCAAATCCATAACTTTTAAGACCAAAAAGGACCAAAGATTACATCAATCTTTTTTTAAAGATGAAACCAGAAATTTGGTTTTGCCATTAACTAATTGCTGTCTAGTTTCCAATAATTTAATGACAGATCCCTCTCACTGTCATTCACTTCCATGTTTTGTTATAAATCAAATATTAAAAATATTTTGATGGATTAAAACTTTCGCTATTCATAAAATTTATAAAAAAAATAAAATTTTTTTTATTATATGCAACCTTACTTTACATTTCTAAAAAAAAAAATTTTTATGACTTAAACTCGTGACCTTAGCTCCCCTTCGTTGTAGACCAAATATGTCATGATAAATTGAGTTTATCCTATATGGATTGTGAAAAGACCATTTACATCTAATTTAAGTTGTTATATCAAACGTCAATTTTACTAATTAATGCATCTCAATTATTTCTCGACGAATAATCTAATTATATAAATATCAGATATTCGTGTTCGTGTAAGGCAAAGACATTTTGACAACACAAAAATAACAAAAATAATATATTCAATGTATTTCCACCTAGTGGGATTTGAGGAGGATAGAGTGTACGCAGATCACACCACTACCTCAAAAGAAGTAGAGATGTTGTTTTCGATAGACCCCCAACTTAGAATCGATAACAGTATAACAAACACAAAAGATAAGTGCATATAAAGTAGTATGGTATGCATGACAAACTAACAGTATAACAAATATCAAGGATAAGTGCATATAAACTAGTACAGTATGCAAAATAAACTACCATCTCTAGCCACGAACAAGAAACTCCAGACAGAGAGGCAGAGGCGGATCTAGAATTTAAAGATTGTGGGTTCCCAACTTATAATTCTTTACCAATACACCAATAATACACTTTGTTTGTGGGTTCCCAACCTATAATTCTTATATATTTACTAGTTTTTTCAATATAAATTTGAGAACTGTACGAAAGTTATTGGGTTCCCGAAAATCCGCACTCCGTACTCTACATCCGCCCCTGTACAGAGGAGCGCTCCCCTACTGTTACCGATGCACTCCCACCCCGTAATATGCAAAACAGATCCAATTTTAGGAAAGATTGTTTCCTACTTGTTTTATTGGTTTAGTATAAGAGTAAAAGAAAAGAAATGTAGTATAATGAACCGATGTTAACATAATATATATATTCAATGTGAAAAAAAATTGAGCTTGTAAGACTGATCCAATCAATACAAAAGTAAATATAAGTAGATAAAAATCTAGCTAGATTGTTGCAACTATAGTAGTCGATACATCTTTCGTTTGGACATTCCTGGAAAAGTACATGATGCACGTCTCATTTGAAAGTTTCAAATATATAAGTTCAGGAAACATACGTCGATTTCAAAATATTTACTGTACCATAAAATTATCAAAATACCTTTGGTAGTCATTTAATAAGGAACAAAAAGATATTTATAAAAAAATACTACCATGTATAATTCAATTACAAAGGTCTAAATAAAAATATTATTAAAATAATACACAAGGACAAAATTAATAAATATAAGGAAACAAATATGCATGTGTAATCATTTTATTGCACCATAAAAATGAAGATATAACTAATAAATATAAAGAAAAAATAATATGCATGTGTAACCATTTTATTGCACCATAAAATTTTCAAAATACCCTTAGGGTATTAAAAATAAATAATTTAATAAGAAACAAAATTTTTTTTATAAAAAATTAATACCCTGTATAATTCAATTATAAAGGTCTAAATAAAACTATTATTTAAATAATAAATGAGGATAAAACTAATAAACATAAGAAAAAGTTAATATGCAAGTGTAACCATTTTATTACAACATAAAATTATCGAAATACACTTGATGATCATTTAATAAGGAACAAAAAGATATTTATAAAAAAATAATACCATGTATAATTCAATTACAAAGGTTTAAATAAAAATATTATTAAAATAAATAATGAGGATAAAACTAATAAATATAAGAAAAAGCCAATATGCATATGTAACCATTTTATTATACTATAAAAATGAGAACAAAAATAATTAATATAAAGAAAAAGCAATATCCATGTGCAACCATTTTATTGCACCATAAAATTATCGAAATACCTTTGGTAGTCATTTAATAAGGAACAAAAAATTATTTATATAAAAATAGTATCAAGTATAATTCAATTACAAAGGTCTAAATAAAAGATTATTAAAATAATAATGAGAACAAAACTAATAAATATAAGAAAAAAAGCAAGATGCATGTATAACCATTTTATTGCATCATAAAAATGAGAAAAAAACTAATAAATATAAGAAAAAAGTAATATGCATGTGTAACCATTTTATTGCACCATAAAATTATCGAAATACCCTTGGTAGATATTTAATAAGCAACAAAAAGATATTTATAAAACTATAGTATCATGTATAATTCAATTACAAAAGTCTAAATAAAAATATTATGAAAATAATAATAAGGACAAAACTAATAAATATAAAGAAAAAGCAATATGGATGTGTAACCATTTTTTTGCATCATAAAAATGAGGACAAAACTAATAAATATAAGAAAAAAACAATATGCATGTGTATTTATTTTATTTAGTTTTACTACTATATATAAGTGAAAGTTGGGGTGATTAAAATTAGCGAAATACACTTGGTAGTCACCCTAAATTATACATGAAGACAAAACTAATAAATATAAGAAAAATAATATGCATATGTAATCATTTTATTGCACCCTAAAATTATCAAAATATCTTTGATAGTCATTTAATAAAGAACAAAAAGATATTTATAAAAAATTAATACCATATATAATTAATTACAAAAGTCTAAATATAAATATTCTTAAAATAATATATGAAGAGAAAACTAATAAATATAAGAAAAAATAATATGCATGTATAACCATTTTATTGCATCATAAAAATGATGACAAAATTAATAAATATAAGGAAAAATCATATGAATGTGTAACCATTTTATTTACTACTATATATAAGTAAAGGTTGTGGTGGCTAAAATTACCGAGATACGCTTGGTAGTCACCCCAACCTTCACTTATATATAGTAGTAATAGTAAAATAGTAGTAGTAGTAGTAATAATAATATTAATAATAATAGTAAAAAAAATAATAATAGTAGTAGTAGTAATAGTAATAGTAATAATAGTATTACTATTGCTACTGCTACTAATGCTATTGCTACTGCTACTATTGCTACTACTACTACCGTTGCCGCCGCCGCCGCCACCGCCACCAACACCACCGCTGTCACCACCACCACTACTACTACCACCACCACCACTACCACTACCACCACTACCACCACCACCACCACTACCTCCACCACCACTACCACCACCACCACTACTACTACTACCACTACTACTATTACTACTACTACCACTACTACTACCACTACTACTACTACTACCACCACCACCACCACCACTACTACTACTACCACTACTACTACCACTACCACTACTACTACCATCACCACCACCACCACTACCACTACTACCACCACTACCACTACTACTACTACCACCACTACTACCACTACCACCACCACCACTACTACCACCACTACTACCACTACCACCACCACCACTACTACCATTACCACCACTACTCATCTGTTGGAATCAGCTTCAAAGCTGATTTATTACTATAACATCAATTCCAACAGACACTTCATCTATTGCAACAGATATTCAGGAGCGTAACATGAATCCCAACAGGTAAGAATTTGTTGCGGCTCATCACTTACTTGTTGCAACAGATAACACATCTGTTGGGATTCATTCATGAAACTATGAAATCACTATCAACTTTTTCGAACAAATGACTTTATTTAGGTTCCGCTAATGGAGGGATCAATAACAATAGGGGTGGATTGTCATGGTCAATGGTTTGAGAAGAGAAATCGATATGTATGATGTTGGAAGGAGGGTGAAATGCTAGATATGATAACTATGATAGTCCAAAATGATGTTTCGTATGATGATTTTGTGAACTTAATCATCAACTTTTGAGGACTGAACTGTCAACAGAAAGAATTAGCCATAAGCTACATGCACAACTCCTTTGAAAATTAGAGGGTACTGCCTTTCAAGATAACAGATCAGGTTGCGTGCTTATCTAAGTGATTCAAGGGTGTACATGGTTAAAAAGACGAGAGAGAATGAGAACCAGAACGTAGAAGAAGAAGAAGAAGAAGAAAAAGACTTCTTTGATAATAAGTTGGATGATCTAGACATGAATATTCTAGATGATGATCAAACACCTATGCCCGTTGATGTGACCAATATAATGTGCAGTTCTTCTCATTCGACACAGTCTGAAAATCTTCAAGACGACGGGACCAACTTTTTTATTGAAATGTTATTCAAGGACAAGAATGAACTATCTAACACTTTGTTTATTTCTTGCTTGAAAAAAGATTTCAGAATAAAAAAGGTGATTAATTCGAGCAATGTCTTTTACTTCAAATATGCTAATTCGAACTGCAAGTGGTGGTCGAGAGTGGTGAAGTACGCAAGTTCTGATAGATTCATCATTTATAACCATGAAAAGCATCACACATGTGGTTCGGAGCACATCTCGGGTCAAAATCATCACACCACGACAAAGGTCCTCGATGAATATTTCAGGAGCAGTCCTGATGGCAAAGGCCCTTCAACAAGGCTTATGGACAATCAACTCCTTATGGATTTGGGTGTCCTGGTCAGTTATTCGAAGGTATATACGACCATGGGGATTGCCATGGACCTGTTTAGGGGGAAACTCGATAATGGGTATGAAGTCTTGGATGCTTACCATTACATGATTGACTCCACAAATACCGAAAGTAAGACGACATTGTATCTGGATGAAAACGAAAGGTTCAAGTACTTTTTTGTATCCTATGGTGCTTGGATTCAAGTTTTTGACATTTGAGAAAAGGCATAGCCGTCGACGGTACCTTCTTGACGAGCAGTTATAATAGATTTTTGCTAGCGGCGGTGGCGCAGGATGTGGAGAATCACATCTTTTCTGTCGCTTTTTGTGTAGCGGATAAGGAATGTGATGCCTCTTATGGATTTTTTTTGAACAACTGCGATGCTGCGTTGAAGATACTGAAGAGTTGTGTTTTGTATCGGATAGACATCCAAGTATTCCAAAGACGGGTTCACTTTTCTTCACTTCAGCTTACTTTGATTGTTGGATCAGGCATCTTGGAGAGAACATTCAAAACAACTATCACAACGAAAGGGTCGTCACCCTTTTTTATAGAGCAGCTAAAGCATATAGTAGAGAGGAGTATTTAGACCATTTCAATTAAATAGCAGATGTGAATCCCAAGGTAGCAGAATTTCTCGCACGTGTCGGTTTCGAGAGATGGAGCCAGGTATTCTGTCCAGCAAATAGGTACATTCTTATGAATTTAATGTCTTTTTTGATTTACAAGTTTAGTATGATGTCGTACTAAGTGATTCTTTTCTATAGGTACAATATTATGACATTAAACATAGCTGAATTGGTAAATTCATTATTTGGCGATGAAAGAGAATTTTTCATCAAGGCTATGTTTGAAAAAATAAGTGAGAAGTATACCATTTTTTTTAACGAAAGGCATGTGCAGTTCAAGTGCCCAGAAAAAGAACCCAATTTGTTCTCGAAATTGAAAAGAAAATATCAACGAACATCAGTTTGGGGAATATGTTATTCTCTCATAAAATAGTAGATTTACAAATTTCATATCACTGGTCATGGTGATGCTTCCACGGTCGATCTTAAAAAATGATCTTGTACTGTAGAGTTTTTGACTTGGACAAAATACCTTGTCCACATGCTATGACAGCCCTTCGAGCTCAATACGGTCATAAATATGGACCTGAAGTTTACGAGCACTCCTTTCAATATTATTCGGTGGAAAAATATGAAATGGCATATAGTGGGCATATTACTCCGCTGTCTCCCGAAGAATCTTGGGTTGTTCCAGTAGAGCTTATGGGGAGATTAATACCTCCTCCATATATTGACCTGAGCACTATCAAACCGGGAAGAAAGCCATATAAGAGGAGGCGTGGAGTTAAAGAATTATTTTCATCAAGAAGAAACAAGTTCTCCATATGTAAGTGCGCTGGCCACAAAAGAACTACATGCCCGAATCATAATCCACCATGATTGTAATTGTAAAAACTTGTGTTGTTGTTTGTTTGTTTGTTGTGAACTTTTATATATTTAACTCATTGTTGTGAACCTAATGTTATCATTTATTATATATAAAATATCTTTTTTTTAAATAACTTGTGCATCAATAAAAAGAGGCAAAACATGAACTAAATAATACAGTAGACCACAATTATTCTCAACAGTTGCATAAACAACTGGAATACTTTCCTCCAACAGATGACAAATCTGTCGAAATAGATGGATAATCTATTGATACAAACCCAACAGATGACTAATCGATTCTAACATATGGTCCATCTGTTGAAAGAACTCAAAAGTCAAAATTGCTAGTGCTATTGGATTCAACATTGCCTCCAGCCATCGACATGTTAACATGTATTAGATTAGAAGAAGTAGACAGAATGAATATTGAATAAGAATTAAAATGCCATAGTCTAACTAAAAGTAAATTTTTCTTAAACGAAAAATAAAATATATTAGGTATAGATCCGATATAGAAAAATTAAAATACATACGCTAAAAGAAGAAATACATTCTAATTATTATTATTATTATTATTATTATTATTATTATTATTATTATTATTATTATTATCATCATCATCATTAATGACAGCCGGCCAATCAACTCGCAGCAACAGGGCTCTCATCAGCCTATGTATCTCTCTGAACATCGTCGCTCTCACAGCGACCAACTCGCTCCGCAGGTCATTAACCTGCCTTTGAAGTTCCTGCATTGTATCGCGTACAATAGCAATGTCTGGAAAAGGATCATCCATATCTAGAACACACATGAATTAACAAATGTAAAGAAAAAGTCCAAAATGTAATACAACGTCTACGACCAACTGGTAAATTTACACTAGAAAAAAACTTACCTCAACGAGAAAGAAATATGCTCTTTGAAGAGAAGTGGTTGAAGATGTCACACGAATGAAAAAAATGCAAGAAATAAATAGAGTTGAATGAAGATTAAAGAGGGAACTATTTATAGAGGATTGAATCTAGACGTGTCAGGACAAAAGGCAGGACTGTTCAGCTCCATTGTATTAATTACATTCAAACTGGTGGCATTTTGTTTTCTGTGAAAAGTTGCGACTTTTTCTTTTACATTAATTACTTCTCACCTTTTCATAGCGGTTTGAGACTCGATAAAAGCCGTTATTATTGAGCTGTTGCAATAGATCATCCATCATTTTTAATAGATTTAACATATATTGCAATAGATGGATTGAATGTGCAACAGACGGCTATCAAAATAGATTTACCATCTGTTGCAATATATGGTTTGTATATGCAACAGATAAGACATGTGATGCAACTTATGTATTATCTGTTGTGACAAATGGACAGTATATGTTGGAGTAGATGTTTTGATATCTTCTAATAGCTGATTCATCAGTTTCAACAGATGGAGTATTCGGTTCATTAGCTATTTTGAATGTGTTAGATAAAAAGTCGCGACTCTTCACCTCTTTTTAATAGTCCATCTGTTTCGTATTAGTTGGGCCCTATGGGCTTGGCACGCCAATTAATAAAAATATAAATTAGGTGATTATTTTACCAAATTGGCCTTATTAATTATGATTTGAAAGTATAAATCTGAATAATATACTTTATGTAGTCATTTAATGATAGGGGTAATCTTGGAAGAATATAATAAAATTCTCTTGATTTTATAAATAGGAAAACTAAATTGAAACAAACATTTTTAGCAAGAAGTAATCACATGGGTGCAGATAAATAAAAAAAATAGTCTGGTCTATCACAACAGATTTACCATTTGTTGCAACATATGAATTATCTGTGTGCAATGGATCCCATTTTCATGTGTGCGAGTTATGTATATTATTGATCAGGCTACCATAAAGACACACATAAAGTGCAATGATTTTGTGAATGCAATTTTTTACTGATTAGACACTGATCCTTCAAAAAAGATCCTGCATTGTACAGTTTAGTTTGATAGGTGCAACTGATAAGGCCGAAGGGTTCCAAGATGGTGGTGTCGATACCCCGTTATAATTTAATAATGATTCATGCTCATGTTTTTGTGTCAAGTTTGGGGAAGGGTTCAAATTTTTGGAGGCAGTGTAAATATCCAATAGTGATTGGACCGATTTTAGTGGCACAATAGACTTCTTGAAAGGCCTCGAAAGCTTCACAATGCAACAAATAACGATAGAACCAATAGAAATTCCCTGGTCAAAATTTATATAAATGAATTGCTGGAGGAGACTTTTTTACAGTAGAAGGTGCTTGGGAGAATACTTGTGTACGAAGGGGGAGGTGGAGAAGGCCATATATCATTTCAAACCTTTTTGAAGAGGAAAACAGGGTAGGAAGGAAAGTGTAGCGAAATTGGCCAATGAGATTCACACGAGAAATGAAAAAATTGGATGATCTTCAAATGTGAAAGTGTATCAAAATATAAAAATCCGCCAGTCGATGAAAAAAAGAAGAATGGTCAATAGGACTGGAACTGGACACATTGGTCGAGAATGCAACTAGTGAGCAAAGACTCAATGAAGAACCTCACAAAGTGCAGGACCAGAACTCCAAGTAAAATGATTCGTGATTATGGAAGGTGGTAATATTGTCGGTCAAAATTGAAACCTACATTTCAATTCAGACCGACAATCTTACCACCTTCCATGCTCGCGAAGCTGATTCCTTAGAGTTCTAGTCCTGCATTTTGTGGGTCTTCGTTGAGGCCGCTCTTGCTAGTTGCAGTCTCTAGCAAAGTGACCATCTCAATTCCTCTGGACCATTCTTTCTTTTCTTCAATAACTGACGGATTTTCATTTTTGGATACACTTTCACATTCGCAGCTCATCCATTTTTTTTATTTTTCATGTCAATTTCATAAGCTAATTTCGCTACACTTTTCTTCCCACCCGATGTATCCTCTTAAACAAGGACTGAGATAATATATGGGCTTTTCAACCTCCCTCTTCTCGCACAGGTTTTCTTCCAAACACCTTTTGTTGTATAATAGTCTCCTCCAATAACCTATCCATATAAATTTGGACCAGGGAAATTTCTATTAGATCCATCATTGTTTGTTGTAGTGCGAGGCTTCGAAGGCCTTTCAACAATTCCATTGCACCATTAAAATCTGTCCAATCACTATTAGATATTTACACTGCAGCCAAAACCTTGAACCCTTCCCCAAACTTGACACAAAAATATAAGCATAAATCGTTATTAAATTGTAATGGGGTATCGACACCACCGCCTTGGTCCCTCAGCCTTAGCAGTTCGAACCTAACAATCTTAACTATAAAATGCCATATCTTATTTGAAGGATTAATGCCTAATAGGTAAGGAACAAACATTCACAAAATCATTGTCCTGGATGTGCGTTTTCATTATAGGTTGATCAGTAATACATACCTCCCACATATGAAGTGGTTCCATCTGCAAGCATCTTATTCCTTTGAACCCATCTTTACTCTAGCCTTTAATGCTGGCCGGGCAAAAGTGGATCTAATTTCACTTCCTTTTGTCTGCAAACAAGAGAAATACATTTAATGTCAAACAAAAGAAGAACAAAAAAAACATTACAAAAGGATAACACAAAATTGAGTGAATCAACAGATGACTAATATGATATAAATTATCCATCTGTTCAACCGATGAGGCTTCGTTGCAAAGGATGGATGACATGTTGCAACAGATGGTTATCTGTTAGAATAAATCAAACCTGTCTTTTTGCTACTGGTTTGATTTCTTCAAACAGTTGCTCCATCTGTTCCAATAGATGATTCATCAGTTGCAACAATTGAGAAAACTGTTGCAACACCACCACCAATAGCATCAACAACAAAGAAACAAAACAACACCATATATTCTAACACCATCCACAACACAAACATCATATGTTCCAACACAACCCCCCCCCCCCAACAGTAGCACCACCAAAGTACCAAACAAAAGACATAAAAAACTATATTGACAACAGCTTTTTAAGTTCTCCCAACAGATGACTTTTTTTGCATATTTTAAAAAAACAACGGTTCATTCATTCAAGACTTAAAAGTCACCTTTCCTTTAATTTTCTCAATTAATAGAAAACTGGTACTGGGTAAATCATTAATAGCAACATATGTAAATATCTAATTTAAATGACATATAAAGAAAAAGATGAGATGAAAAGAGCAACAGTGAACCATACCTGCAATGTCAAAAAAGCAAACGGATCAGAACATCCAGTTCAATCGAGAAAACATATTGATTGGTTGAGATCCTAAAAGATCCTCATACGAAAAAAGAGAAAAAAGAGGGAAAAAAAGGAAACAACAAAGTTAGTTGAGACTAAACAATAAAGAAGAGTGATGAGTTGAGTTTAGACTACTCTATCGCTGAAGGAGAGAGAGTTCTAGATATGGGGTTTTTTAAATATTCATTAATAACTTTTGAGGGGCACGAGGAGATGGTGACATTGAAAAGACCAGATAAGACTAATCAGTTAGGAGATTTTTGAGTTATCCAAGTAGTACCGAGTAATAGTTTTTACCGCCTTAGTATTTTAACTATTTTATATCGGACAAAAAATACCTAAATTGCTTTAAAAAAGGATCTTAAAACATTTAAGTACAATAGATGACTTAATCTATTTGATAGTTTAGAACAGATTCGTGATCTTTCACAACAAATAACGTAATCTGTTTGATAGTTTACAACAGATGAGAAATATGTTGCAACAGATTACCAATCTGTTTGATTTGATCCAACAGAAAAGACATCTGTTGCAACAGGTTGAACATTTGTTTATATATAATTTCAATTGAGTTCATATGTTAGACTAATACCTTAATTGAATGTAAGTTATCATAGGGTCAAATACAACTTTAATTGAGTCTTTTGGCAATTGTATGATGAGACGGTATTGCGTTCCTCCCGACCAGATTCGTCGATCGATCACTATGAGCCGCACCGATTCTTACTACCTCATATGTTTGACTAATACCTTAATTGATTAATCTAGGACTAGGGTACTAATACCTTAATTGAATAATCTGGGACTAGGGGTGAGTTCTCATAGGGTTAACTACAACTTCAATTGAGTCTTTTGGCAATTGCATGATGAGACGGTACTGCATTCCTCTAGACTAGAGTCCTCGATCGATAACTATGAGCCGAACCGATTCTTACTAGCTCATATGTTAGACTAATACCTTAATTGATTAATCTAAGACTAGGGTACTAATACCCCAATTGAATAATTTAGGTCTAGGGATGAGTTCTTATAAGGTCAACCACAACTTCAATTAAGTCTTTTGGCAATTACATGATGAGATGGTACTGCGTTCCTCCCGATAAGAGTCGTCGATCAATTACTATGAGCCGAACCAATTATTATTACCTTATATGTTCAACTAATACCTTAATTGATTGATCTAGGACTAGGGGTGAGTTCTCATAATGTCAACTACAATATATGACAACGCCTATTTGATAATTTACAATAGATGGGTAATCTATTGCAATCTATGACTTAATCCATTTGATAATTTACAATAGATGAGTAATCTGTCGCAACAGATGATTAAATCTGTTTGATAGTTTACAACAGATTCGTGATCTATCACAATAAATGACGTAATTTGTTTGATAGTTTACAACAGATGCGTAATATGTTGCAATAGATAACATAATCTGTTTGATTTGATCCAACAAAAAATACATCTGTTACAACAGGTTGAACATTTGTTTATATATAATTCAATTTAGTTCATATGTTATACTAATACCTTAATTAAATGTGAGTTCTCATAGGGTGAACTACAACTTCAATTGAGTTTTTTTGACATTTGCATGATAAAACGGTACTGCATTCCTCCCGACCAGAGTCGTCGATCGATAAATCTGAGCTGAACTGATGCTTACTACCTCATATGTTAGACTAATACCTTAATTGATTAATCTAGGACTAGGGTACTAATACCTTGGTTGAATAATCTGGGACTAGGGGTGAGTTCTCATAGGGTAAACTATCGATTAATTCAGGACTAGGGGTGAGTTCTCATAGGGTCAGCCACAACAGATGTCAGTGCCTATTTGATAATTTACAACATATGGATAATCTGTTGTGACATATGATAACTCATTTGACAATTTACAATAGATAGGTAATCATCACAACAGATGACTTAATCTGTTTGATAATTTACAACAGATTCATAAGCTATTGTTATTTAATCTGATTGATAATTTACAATAGATGAAAATCTGACGCAACATGTTAAACATTTGTTTTTTTACAATTTTAATTGAGTTCATATGTTAGACTGATAGTACCTAAATTGATTATCCTAGGACCAGGGGTGAGTTTTCATAGGGTCAACTAGAGTACTCGGTCAACTACAACTTCAACTGTTTTTATACAATTTCAATTAAATTACCCTTTTGGCAATTGCATGATGAGAGGGTTAAGAGTTACACATATATTTTATGATTTTAAAAATAATTAAGATCAATTCGGACCAAATTAATATTTTCAAAACTACTTGTCATTCTTTTCCAATATACAAATCAACTCATACAAAATGTTTCATCATTTCAAATCTCAAGGTCTCGCTCTTTCTCTCTCATTCTCACTAAACAATATAGTACAAACAACAACTACTCAGCAAGTTTGCTCAACCCTCTACAACAGATCGCTTTTCTTCTCATTTTCGACCACATAGGTGTTATTTTCAACTTTATTCTTGCTTGTATCAATCATTTTCTTTGTCTTCGTAGGCAACAAATTTCGAAAAGAGCTCTATATTTATTATTTTTTTTCTAAAAAATAAGGTCTTTTAAGTTAATAATGAAAAATAAAACTTTTAGTTGTATTATCTTCGAGAATGGATTTACAATTTTGAGTTTTGATAGTAAAATCGTAGGAAGAACTTGAGAAATCCCTAGTTTCTGTCGCAGTGTTTCATTGACTATCGTGGTATTATTGGATGGTATTTGTGGTGGTGGTGTTTGTGATCATCTTGGTGGCACTGGTGGTGGCATTGGCTGGTGTTGTTTGTGGTGGCTGTGGGTGGGGTCAGTATTCGTGGTTTTTATTTGTTGGCATTGGTTGGTGGTGTTTTTAGTGGTGGCTGTTGGTGTGTCGATATTCGTGGTATTTGTAATGTATTTTTTAAAATCTATGCATACATCAATTGTAATATAATTTTCATTTTTCTTTCTCTGTAGGTAAAACATGTCTCTCAAAAGAAAAGAAAGTGAAAGTGGATCAATGTTTGACCACCCAAAGAATATTATGTACAAACCAAATCAAACACAATGACTGCATGTGCTACTTTGAAAGTCCTTTACCTTTCAACGATTCTATCAAATTTTTATTTTTGAAGCTTGGACCAACAATGGACACCAGGTCATCACGATCACACGACTTGCCTTTGCCTTTTTTTGGGTGTGTGGGGTGCTTTTTTTGGGTTAGAATAGGTATAACTTGAGAAGGAGGATAATATTTTAGTCCAGTAACTATGGCAAACTCCTCCCAACCAAAACAAACAGGCATGTCACAATAATTTATCCACACCTCATCCATCTTATCTTTGTTTTCATACATAAACCTACGCTTGGGAAGTTCATATACCATTTTCATTTGGAAACAAGCATTGTTGTCCTCCGACAAATCAAGATATTTCCCAAAGTAGTTGTCCCTAAAATAAGCATCCAAGTTTTGTTCTCGAAGTATTTTTCTGAAGGCGTCGAAAGATTTTTCCATGGCTGACTTAACCACGAAATCACTCGTTAAATCTGCGGTACCATCGTATTGCATTCTCACAGGATAACGGTCAATGCTGAAGGATTTGACCAGCTCTTCGGAGGAAGGGCTATTAGCGTCTGCATCATCTCTTTTAAAAACATTCCTCCTCCCCGTGTTCATCATATTCTGCTCTCGATTGAAATAATGCTTGAAAAGAAAGCTCATAGAGTGGTGGATGTTGCCTAGCTGCTTCACTTGTTCCTTTACTTGGACTTGATTCGGTTTCTGTTTTTTTGGAAACCATATTATCTAAAATTAATAGGAACATAAAAAAATATATTATAGTTGATTAATGCATCGTTAAAAAAGGATAACAGTAAATCAAACAAGCAAAATAGTAAAATAACAATTGCAACAGATCGGGGATCTGTTTCACCAGGTAGTATATCTGTCACAGCATATAACCAAACTGTTGCAGCGGATGAGTAATCTTCTGCAACAATACAAAATATATCACTTATCTTTTAAGACAGATGAATGTTCTGTGCAACAGATCACACATCTGTTGTGACATCATCTATTGAAACATATGAGTGATCTGTTGCAATAGTTAAATAATTTGTAAAAACGACTGAGTAATCTATTGCAACAATACAAAACATATCACTCATCTGTTGAGAAAGATGAATGGTTTGTGCAACAGATCACACATTTGTTACAACATATGAGTGATCTGTCAGAGTAGTTAACTAATCTACAACAACTGCTGAGTAATCTGTTGCAACAATATAAAACATATCACTCATCTGTTGAGAAAGATGATGGTGTGTGCAACAGGTCACACATCTGTTACAACACATGAGTGATCTATTGGAAAAGTTATCAATGGTCAATATTGTTTAGATTTCTTCCAACATAGGATTGTCTATCGCGGAAGGTGAATGATCAGTTGGTAAAATCAAGTCTTGGACATTTCCTGTTAGAAGAGTTGATAGGATTTTATCCAACAGGAGGTTTATCTGTTGCATTGGATCATTAATCTGATGGTTCTTTCGTTTCACCAGCTGGTTAATTAGTTGCATTAAATTTTTTATTCGATGCTTAATCAATTGCAAAATATGGTGAATCTGTTGATCAGATAGTTAATCTGTTGCATCAGAATTGTAATTTGATGGTTCCTCTTGAGCATCAGATGGTTGATTTGTTGCATCATATGATAAATTTATTACATTAGATGGTTAATATATTGCACCAAATGGGTAATCTGTCGGAGGAAACAAAAAATAGTAGCACGAACGAAAAAATTATAATTTCATCATTTTTACCAAGAACAAGAACAGAACAAATCAACCCAAATTTTCGCACTTCGAAAAGAGAAGAGAAGAAATACCAGAAATTAGGATTTTATTCAAACCGTATTTCAAATTAATGCAACAAATATTGAAATTGTTAACCAATACTATAAGAGAAGTTGACTCAAGTTCTTCGTTTTCTTCAAAACAAAAAGGCCATAAATTTTTTCCTACGAGAGAAAAAAAGGAACGATGAAGAATTCGAAGCTATTGTGGCCGGAGAGTAAGACTGTCACGTCGATTGAAGGTTGAAGTCGAAAAGAAACTCGAAGCCTAACTATTTGTAGTCGGATGTTGAAGTCACCGAGGATTGATATGAACAATTTGTAGAACAGTTGGTTGGGAGAGAGTTGAGAGAAGTTGTCGAGAGAGGGATGAGAGACAGGTTGATTTGAATTGAAGAGGGGAATTCAAAGCCCAACTATTTGTCGCCAGAGGTAGAAGTTGCCAGGGGTTGAAGGGAGAAAAGAGAGGAACTCGAAACCCAACTATTTGTCGCTGGAGGTAGAAGTCGTCGGGGGTTGAAGGGAGAAATTTTGCAGAACTGTTGGTTGGGAAGAGTTGAGAGAAGTTGTCGAGAGAGAGGAGAGAGTGGTTGATTTGGATTGAAGAGGGGTGTGAGTTGAGTTGATTTGTATTTTTGAAAAAATTAAAAAAATTTAAAAATATTAATCAAATTCACAATTAACTTAGTCAAATTTTCTAATGATATTTGACCCTATCTGTTAGTTAATATCACCAATCGTTCATTCAAAACTTAAAAAGACACTTTTCCTTCAATTTTCTCCAGCTACTTTGTATGTTTGATATTTATCACTTTGAGTGAGTAGTAGATGGGTCGATTTTGACATGGCATCATTTTCCACTGCTTCTTTATTTCCACTTTTATATAACAAAAATATGTGACGTGAAGTTGACATTAAATATGTAATTTTATTTTATAATTTAAAAATAAAAAAATACGAGATAAAGTACTTAGCAAGTTACAAGAATTTTATATATAGTTTTAAAAAAATAAGTTGATATTTCATCACTCATAGAAGGGCATATAGTACTTTGTCATGTAGCTACTTTGTATGTTTGATATTTATCACTTTGAGTGAGTAGATGGGTCGATTTTGACATGGCATCATTTTCCACCGCTTCTTTATTTCCAATTTTATATAACAAAAATACGTGATGTGAATTTGAAATTAAATATGTAATTTTATTTTATAATTTAAAAAAAAATAGAGATAAATTACTTAGCAAGTTACAAGAATTTTATGAGCTTAGAAAGCTTTGTCTCAGAGAAATTAGATACTCTATGGGATCGTTTGATTTGAAAATTGTTATCTCGAGATAATTAATATCGAGATTATCCGGGATAACTTATCCGACCATGTATATGGGATAAGTTATCCCGAGATTAAGGGTAAAATGATGAAATAAGTTATCTTTATTGGATTAATCCCTCCAACTAAACAAAAAAAATATATTCTTTTATTTTATCCCGAGATAATTAGTTATCCCAGGATAATAATTTCCAAACCAAACGACCCCTGTATGTTTAGCGCGCTTTCCTTGTCTGTCTCCACACATGCATATTGTCAAGACGTATAGTTTCAATGGTCCAACTCTCTATTTTACCACTTAATTATGATTAGTAGCACGGCTCAATGTTAATTTTTAAAAGTTCTACGTAATATATAATTTTATTATTTAATTAAAATTTTTATTTGTTTCATTAATAAATTTTAAATTAGGCATATATTATTGTATTTAGAGTAGTGAAATTTATATAATAATATTTTAAGTTGTTCAAATTTTTGTGTCATTGATAGTAAATTAAATATTTAAATAATTTAAGTTTTAAATTATTATAATTTATAATGTTTTCTTCTATTCTACTAATTAGAAGTGACATAATAAAATTATTATAAAAAATACTTGTGATTTTTTTTAAAGTGGTTCCATATAAAAAATCAAGTTAACTTAAAATATCAAAAAAGTAATTTACAATTTTATGTCTATTTTGTCTTTTTATTAAATATTATTAATTTTTTAACACTTAAATAATTTATAATAATTAATTATGGGTGATATAGTAAAATTACGATTGAAGTAGCTGAATTAATCATGTCATAAATATTCATTTTAAATTTTTTATTAAATATTATTAATTTTTTAATACATAAATATCTTATAATAATTAATTAAAAATAATATAATAAAATTACGATTGAAGTAGTTAAAGCAGATATATTGACCCCAGCAACCTGCTTTAGCTACTTATATAGGAGAACTAACTAATAAGCTCTCTAATAAGCTCTGCTTATAAGGATACTAGAGAAGCATGACCCGTGTCAGCACGAGCCCAACATTAAGATATTTATTTGTCTTTTCAATTTTGATATATATAAATAATTTTTTTTAATAAATGGATTGCATATGTTTTCTAGGATTCATCCAAAATCTAGCATGAGTTCAACATATGTTATTTTAATATGTATTTAGATAATTTAAGTTGTTAACTATTGTAATTTAAAATATTTTTTTTTATGTATTTTTCAAATTAATATACATTATTTTTCTTGTCCAAATTTTTGTGGCATTGATAGTTAATTATATTTTAAAAATAATTTAAGTTTTTAATTATTTTGATTTATAATACTTTTCTTCTATTCCAATTTCAGTGACACTAATATAATTTCAAGAGCCGACCAAATATTTTATATCTTGTAAATTTTTTAAGTTGTTGCTTATTGTGATTTCTAGTATTTTTTATATAATTTTTTTGAAATATATAACATATTATTTTTTTTAGATATTTTAGTTGTCAACAATTGTAATTTATAATACTTTTTATGTAATTTTTGAATAATATATGCTACTCTCCTTGTCCAGAGTTTTGTGTCGACAATAGCCAATTATATTTTTTTAAAAATTTAAATTTTTTATCATTGTGATTTATAATATTTTTTCTATCTCAACTTATGTGGCATGATGCTTAAATGACCATAATAATTAATTAGGGGTGATATAGTAAAATCACGACTGAATCAGTAAAAGCAGAAATCAGTCAATTTATTTTTTAATTATTGTTATGTACAATACTTTTTATTTTATTTTCAAATAATATATGTTACTTTATATATTCTTCTATCCCGTCTCAATTTATGTGACACTAATATACTTTTAATAGGAAATCAAATATTTTATGTTGACATATCATTTTATTATTCTTATTTTTCTAATATATAAATGACTTATAATAAGGAATGATATAGTAAAATCATCGTTCGAAAGACGAAAATTTAATTTAAAACATTAAGATTAATTTCGCATTTTATGTCAATTTTATTTTTCATTTAATATTATTTATTTTCATAATACCTAGATGACTTATAATAATTAATTAAGAGCGACTGGTTATGTTATTACTATAAAAATTAATATAATTTTATCATATCCAATAATAATCATCTATAATTCACTGAAATAGTATATTAATTAAAGACGGGATGCTATATTTGCATATGCAAAATATGATATTATTAAATATTATTGGATAGTACATTATATTTATCCTTCACAATAATAAAATTTTACTATATTTTTTTATTTCTTTTTAACTTGATACATATTAACCCAACACAAATTATAAGAAAATATTCATTAGAAATTTATTTTATTAAATTAAATTTATTAATTTTTTATCTTAAAAATTTAAAGTTAAGTTTAAATATTAGTATTCTATATAATAAAAAAATAATTTTAAAATTTAAATTTATTAAAATAAATAAATAAATAAAAAGATTAATTTTCTATATAAAAGTCAATTAAAATAACAAAATTTTTTTACTTTAAATATTTAGTTGCAATTAATTAAGATAATTTTTTATTTTGTCATGATTTATGCTGCACCGATAATTTTTTTTTTGTCATGATTGATGCTGCATCGATAAAATTTTAAGAGTTGAATAGAACTTTTATCTATTTTTTAAAAAGTATTTTAATAGTTAATTATTGTGATTTATAATAATTTTTACGTAATTATCAAATAATATATTTACTCCTTGTGTCCCAATTTATGTGGCTTTGATACAATTTTGAGAGTCAACTAAAATTTTTATATATCTTTTAAATATTTTAAGTTGTTAATTATTATGATTTGCAGTACTTATTTTTTATCTCAATTTATGTGGCATTGCTAAAATAATGAGAGTCAATAAAATTTCTATATGTGGTAACAAATTATTGTGATTTGTGGTAACAAATTAGGTTTGAACATGATAGCTAATTAAATAAATAAAAAATATTTACTTTCAATATGTAGTTATAGTTAATTAATATAAATTAATAAAATATATTAAATATTTAAATTTTAATGATAAAATAATAGAATTATTATATATTGAGGCATGATATGTAATTAATTGGGAGTAGAGGGGTTTTTATTGGTAAGAGTCAATAAAATTTCTGTATGTCTTTTAAATATTTTAAATTATTAATTATTGTGATTTGTGGTAACAAATTAGTTTTGAACATGATAGACAATTAAATAAATAAATAAAATTTACTTTCAATATGTAGTTATAGTTAATAAATATAAATTAATAGAATACATTAAATATTTAAAATATTATGATGAAACAATAAAATTATTATATATAGGGGCATGATATGTAATTAAGTGAAAGTAGTTAGTTGTTTGGTAATTGTAAGAGGTGGTCGAAACCACCTCTTCTATATAATAAAAATTAATTTTTTAATACATAAATGACTTATAATAATTAACTAGGGATGATATAGTAAAATTACGGTTAAAGCAGCTGAAACAAAGCTTATAAATATCTATTTTTTAATTAAATATTATTAATTCTAATATATAAATAACTTATAATAATTAATTAGGGGAAATATAGTAAAAAATATTATTAATTCTAATATATAAATGACTTATAATAATTAATTAGGGATAATATAGTAAATTACGGAGCAATTAGGGTGTAATATACGGTTAAAATAGCTGAAACAAACGTTATAAATATCTATTTTTTTGATTAAATATTATTAATTCTAATATATAATGAATTATAATAATTAATTAGAGGTAGTGTAATAATAAAATATTATTAATTCTAATAGATAAATGACTTGTAATAATTAATTTGGAGTAATATAATCAATTACAGTGCAATTAAGATGTAATATAGTAAATGATTTGGGGTAATATAGTAAATGAAGAGGTGGTCGAAACCACCTCTTCTATTATATAGATAATTGTAAGAGGTGGTTGAAACCTCTTCTATATAATAGAAATTAATTTTTTAATACATAAATGACTTATAATAATTCATTAGGGAAGTAAAATTATGGTTAAAGCAGCTGAAACAAACGTTATAAATATCTATTTTTATAATTAAATATTATTAATTCTAATATATAAATAACATATAATAATTAATTAGGGTAATATAATAAAAATATTATTAATTTTAATATATAAATGAATTTTAATAATTAATTAGGGATAATATAGTAAATTATAGAGCAATTAAGGTGTAATATATGGTTAAAGCAGCCGAAACAAAACGTTATAAATATATATTTTTAATTAAATATTATTAATTCTAATATATAATGAGTTATAATATTTAATTAGAGATAATATAATAATAAAATATTATTAATTATAATATATAAATGACTTATAATAATTAATTATGAGTAATATACTAAATTACAGAGCAATTAAGATGTAATAGAGTAAATGATTTAGGGGGTAGTATAGTAAATGAAGAGGTAGTCAAAACCACCTCTTCTATTATATAGATAATTGTAAGAGGTGGTTGAAACCATCTCTTCTATATAATAAAAATTAGTTTTTTAATATATAAATGACTTATAATAATTAATTAGGGATGATATAGTAAAATTGTGGTTAAAGAAGCTGAAACAAACGTTATAAATATCTATTTTTTAATTAAATATTATTAATTCTAATATATAAATAATTTATAATAATTAATTAGGGGTAATATAATAAAAAATATTATTAATTATAATATATAAATAACTTATAATAATTAATTAGGAATAATATAGTAAACAACGAAGCAATTAGGGTGTAATATACAGTTAAAGCAGCTGAAACAAACGTTATAAATATCTATTTTTAAATTAAATATTATTAATTCTAATATATAAATAATTTATAATAATTAATTAGGGATAATATAATAAAAAATATTATTAATTCTAATATATAAATAACTTGTAATAATTAATTAGGGATAATATAGTAAATAACGGAGCAATTAGGATGTAATATAGTAGATGATTTGGGGGGTAATATAGTAAATGAAGAGGTGGTCGAAACCACCTCTTCTATTATATAGAAAAACTTGACAACTCTCCTTATATGTGTTTTCCCTAAAGCATGAATGATAGAAATTGAGACGTCGTCTTCTGAGTCTTCACATCATAGGAGACTAGCCTGAAAGGATTTGAGAGAGCAAATCGTATTTTGTGTATTGATTAACGTATGTATAATGGTGTATAAATATAACTAAGATAAAAGAGACCTACATTAAAAAGACAATAGAAATTATTATTGGGTTATGGGTCTTTTTCCTTAAATTTGGATAAATAAAGCCCCATATAGACAAATCCACTTTTGCCCATAGACTCAATACTATTGGGATATATATATATATATATATATATATATATATATATATATATATATATATATATATATATTTAGGTTTTATTTTATCACCACAAAAGAGAGTTTCAGCAGTCAAAGAAAGAAAAGAAAGCTGATTTTTCCCCAAAAATTTCAGACATAGCTGTCATCTTTAAATTTCGAGTTTTACTCCATTTCTTGTACGATTAAACTTGTTTTTGGATAGCTTGTTCCTCTCATCTCAATCTTTGATTAGGAATTGACGGAGTTGGATTTGATAGCCTGTAGCTCTTGTTTTTCATTCCCGAACAACAGTTGCATTTTAGTGCTTTCGCTCCTTTATTTCTCTAGTGTTTGGTGCTGTGGTTTATGTATTGTTGCTTGTTGTTTGGTACTCGTTTGGTGGCCATTTTGGAGAACAATATTGTTACTCTTGGTGATTATAGTGGAGTTTTTAGTTCCAAGGTTTTTTACTTTTCACACCGAAGGGTTTTCCACGTAAATTTGGTGTCTTGTGTGATTTCCTTTATTCTTATATTATCATATTTGTGTGATTGATTTATTTTCTTCCATATTATTTGTTTTTCTTGAATTTGCTTATCTCCTCTTGGTTCAAGTTGAAATGAAAAGTTTAAACTTGGGTATTTTTGCTGCTACCCTGTTGGGCTCTTTGATTGTGCCCTTGCCTTTCCCAACAAAGTGGTATCAGAGCGTTGGTTGTTATTGATTATTGATTTGAATGATAGAGTCAACTATTATCAAGATGGTGTGTTTGAATGATAGTAACTATCATACTTGGAAAGACAAGATGAAAGATCTTCTCTTTGTCAAGAAAATGCATTAACCTGTGTTTGCATCTAGTAAACCTCAATCCATGACAGATGAAGATTAGGAATTTGAGCACTAACAGATTTGTGGCTATATCAGACCATGGGTTGAAGATAATATTAGAAATCACATTGTGATTAAGACACATGCCAGAAGTTTGTGGGACAAGCTCAAGACACTTTATACTTCGAAAACTAGCAATAACAAGTTGCTCCTGCTTAAGTAATTGATGAATATCATGTATAAAGAGGGAAGTCCTACTTCTGATCATAGAAATAATTTTCAAGGTGTCCTTGAACAACTATCCGGAATGGGTGTAAATTTCGATGAAGAAATTCAGGGGCTTTGGCTTCTTAATACTCTACCTGACTCTTGGGAAACTCTTCGAGTTTCTTTGACTAATTCTGCTCCCGGTGGTATTGTGACTATGGAATATGTTAAGAGTGGTGTCTTGAATGAAGAAATAAGAAGAAGATCTCAGGCCTCATCATCTTTATCTTCACACTCTGATGTTTTGGTTACTGAAGAGAGGTGGAGAAATAAGTCTAGAGGTTCCGATGATAGAGATAAAAGTAAAAGCAAGTCAAGGTCCAAATTCAAGAATATTACATGTGAATATTACAACAAAAGAGGGTGATAACTCTCAACTTACACGTCAATCTAGTGTAAGACGGTCATTGTCAATATATTTACCCAACTTTAGAGTCGGGGTCAAATCCACAGGGAACAATGTGAGTGGCGATTAAACCAATTTGAAACTATAGTTACAAGTTAAATTCAAACAAATGATATGAAAAGATAAAATGACGGTTATGAGAATTAGCGAGTAATTATTTCAGACTTCGGTTTCAATATTTGTGATCAATATAAATGGAAAAACCAGAATTATGTTCACTATGGGTTTGGGTACTTGACAGATGCTAATAGTGAAACAAGGTTCTCACGATTGGTAGGAACAACAAATTGTCTTTATTGAAGTTATGCCTAAATGTCTCTCGACCTACTTAAGCATTTAATTACCTAATCCTCTCAGACTTAGGGAATTTATATTCACTAACCAGACTTCACCTTAGGTTAATTAACCTTTTTACAACGTCAATTATTAAATGAAAGATTAGTGCTTCCAAGTCCCTGTCAATAATTCACTTCCTACTATAGTTGATTTCTTATCTCAAGCAAATCAAAGTAGGTGCTATCTATCGTTTGCAACCAATAGACAATAATTAAAACCTCAGAATTATCAAGGAGTCCTATTACCTTTAGTATCTTGAACACTTAGCAACTTACCAAGACCTAACCTATAGATCCCATAATTCGGGTTAAAGGGATTTAGCCATTCATAATGTAATAATTAATACAACCAGTTGAATTCATAATTTGAAAGATGAACTTACAGCAATATGAATAACAAAGAATGATTCTCAGATTAGATCACAGTAGAAATCCCAAAATATTGATGACAATCTCTTCAAAGTTAATTGTTTTGTTAAAGCAAAAAACTAGAGAGAAAATAACAAAAAATACATACGTTCCAAAAATAGGTTCACCATTATGCTTAGAAAACCCTAAACTATGCTTTAAATACTTCAGCCGAATTATGGAAACAAAATCACAGAGTGCAGTGTTTTTATCGGATTAGGTGACGACAAGCGTTACACCTTATCAGGAGGCTGACGACTTATCACAGATGTCGTCAGCTCCTCTTTAATTTTGATAATTTCTGCTTAAGGCTGACGGTGAATCCTTACGGCTTATCAAAATGTGATAACATATTAGACAATGTCGTCACCTCTCCACCTCAGCTCCCATGTTCTGTCTAAGGCTGACGGCGAATCTGACGGCTTATCACACTTCTAACGGCCTATCACAAATGTCATTACGAATTCTAGCTAAAGACCATTCTCTGTCTAAGACTGACGATGATTCTAATAGCTTATCACAAGGATGACGACTTATCAGACAAGTCGTCAGCTATACTTCACTCTCCACTTGCTCAAAAATCAACTCTTTTATTTTCATTATTGCTGGTTCTCTTGCATCTTAACTTTCACTGCAATATCAATAGAAAACAATCAAAAATGACTAAAGTTGCTTAAGACTTTGCAATTATTCTTAGTTAAAAGCCTCAAATGTGTTAGCATCTGCTCACACATCAACACCCTCAACTTAAAACAATTGCTTGTCCTCAACCAACTAAAACACAACCAAGAGTATACAAAGTACATTCGACAATCAACCATCCACATTATCTCAAAATATCTTCACCATATCCAAGGTAAATTAGTTTAAAAACAAATGTGTATATTATTGAAGAACAACAATGTGACACACAGGAATCAAGATATGGCATCAATTCAGCAACAACAACCATGCATGTACCAAGATTACACTATCCGAACAAGTTAACAACTAGCAACGTAACCAGTGTGCTCTCACTTCAAAGAAGTTCCATTTCACTTATATCAGACATCACATATGTAACCCTGGGGACAATCACAAGATACTCACTCTCAGAATGAAGTTCCAATCAATTTATGCCAAATACCATAGGCTTGCCCTTATTTTCATTACCAAGATCTTCAGACAGGTCAGCTAGGATCACTATAGGTCTTCTCTTTGGCTTGTAATGTAGGCTAGGTCCTGGTATGATACTCGATGATATTTGAAGTGACTAAGCCTCCTTGACACTACACTAGATTTTGGGGTCTCACTCATTAGCCTTTTTCTTTTCTTCTCTTTTCTTGATCACACTTATTCAGGATGGGTACGATCTTTTCTATAATCACTTTATTTTTCACAAATTTTCTTTTCTTGTTCTTTTCCACCGCACCCAACTTTTTACTCTTTTCTTTTATTCTACCTTTATTTATACTCATTTTACATCACGCACCCCTATGATAGCCACCCTCAACTTAGGATATTTTCCTAAGTCAAAGTGCACAATGTCCAAGAAGGACCAGGGCCAAAACAGGTTTATTGTGATACAAATAGGAAGGTGACAAATTTAACAAGAGAAATAGGCATACAGGCTCAAAATCAGGATCAAGGGATATTATTAACACATGGAATGTCATTTAGTCTAAAAGTGGACTAATATCAATAACAACCTATGTTCCTTTCCTAACCGCTATCCTACAACCAAGGCAAGACCAACCGGGCAAGTTATGAATTTAACACACAACGCGAACTAGGTAGTATCTCACACACACTTGGAACAACGGTACATCACAAGCTACTACCTATTTGGTTCATGCAATTGTTAGCAGTAATTATCAAGTCCCTAGTACTACTGTCATAAAAAGATTCACAACAGTCACATATAGATGCATATCACACAGTTTCCAGATAGACAATTGGAGAGGTATTTATCATTCCAAGAAAAATCAATAAAAATATGTCAACTGCCCTAGATACTTATTTTTCTCCTAGTTAACCATAACACATCACAAAACAAAACACAATACACCTAAACATGCCGGATCTACTAAGAACAAGACTTCGGGAAAAAAAGGCACGACAACAAAAACCCCAAGTGGACATCAACATCCACAAGTAGCCCTATACTCAACTTAAATTCATGAAATATATCCAATGTTTTGAACCAAAACAAGAGAGTTAGAAACATACCTATGGCACCATGGGTATGAAGATCTGATGTCAATCACATAAGACGAATACAAACAACAAAATACATTGGATTGCCTCCCAAGAAATTCCTAATTTAGTGTCGCTGCATGACATCATTTAGTAATCCTTTATCCCTCCATTTAGATGATTTGAATTATTGGCCCATATTTCGATCTTTACATCTTTTAGGTTCGTTGGGCAAATATGTGGGCATGATAAGGAATATTCTATCACGCCACTTCGAAGACTTGAGCTGCTTGCCCAATTTTACATTGAACTTTCGTGCGAGATCATTGGGCAATGGTGAGGATCTTAAAAAGATACTAAATGGACATCGATCTTTAAGTTTCTTAGATATCAAGATTAGGGTTGTAGTATACCCTTTTGTAAAGATAAACTCCAAAATGTAAGAATTTTCCTTCTCATTTTCAAAATTCATCATTTGTTTGGGTGATTCAACTTCCATCATATCCACCAAGCATAATGTTGAAAAGTGGTTCGAATGAGGACTAACTCTCAATTCTGGAGTAGCATCCCTATTAGTATCTTTACTCCAAAATGGACTACAGCCTTCACAAGGATTGTGATTGATTTCTTCATTTAATTCCAGTATCACTTCCTCATCTTTGGCATCTTCGTTCATGAATGGTTCAGGTGGTTGGGAAATCACCGAGGGTTGCTCAACATAAAGCTTAACATCAATATAGGTTTCTTGCTCCTCATTTTCACATTCTTTCATTATGTTAAATAATTCCACAGACAAGATATCATCTAAGTATAATGTAGAAGAGTGCTTAGAATGATTTACCTCGATATCCATCTCCTCTATCCATTTTTTCCTCTTTGTATACCCTTATTTCTTGAAGCATTTCTTCCTGCCTATCCAATATTTATTGAAGCATAGCTTCAAAGTGACTCTTTTCGGTGCTTCGTTCTTCCTGCTCTTGTCCATAAGACCTATTAAAATCATAAGAAGAACTCGAATTTGGGTTAGCATACCGGGGGGAGGGGGCATTTGGGCAATCACTCCAATGTCCATCTTGACCACCACATAAAGAACACTCATACTCCCGGTAGGATGGAGATAGTGCACACATCTCTCTCCGGGGAGCATATCTATAATCTTTCCAAACGTGAGGTCCACTACAATTTGGACATGGATTATCTAGATAAGATTTCAAACCACCAAGCTCATGTTCATTCCACGATGCCATAGTAATAAGTAAACTAAAATATAAAATAAAAATCTACCTAACACAGGAAATAAAAGAAAACTAAAAACAAATATTTACAAGTTTGAATTTAAGAAAGTAGGCTAAAATTCTAAACCAACTTAATACGCCAAATTGTTCCTCGATAATGGCTCCATTTTTGATAACACTCAACTTACACATCAATTTAGTGCAAGGTGGTCGTCGTCAATATATTTACCCAACTTTGGAGTCGGGGTCGAATCCACAGGGAACAATGTGAGTGGCGATTAAACAAATTTGAAACTACAACTACAAGTTAAAGTCAAATAAATGATACAAAAAGATAAAATGGGGGTTATGAGAATTAGCGAGTAATTATTTCAGACTTCGATTTCAATATTTGTGATCAATGTATATGGAAAAACCAGAATTATGTTCACTATGGGTTTGGGTGCTTGACAGATGCTAATAGTGATTCAAGGTTCTCACGATTGGTAGGAACAACAGATTGTCTTTATTGAAGTTATGCCTAAATGTTTCTCGACCTACTTAAGCATTTAATTACCTAATTTTCTCAGACTTAGGGAATTTATATTCACTAACCAGACCTCACCTTAGGTTAATTAACCTTGTTACAACGTCAATTATTAAATGAAAGTTTAGTGCTTCCAAGTCCCTGTCAATAATTCACTTCCTACTATAGTTGATTTCTTATCTCAAGCAAATCAAAGAGGTGCTATCTATCGTTTGCAACCAATAGACAATAATTAAAACCTTGGAATTATCAAGAAGTCCTATTACCTTTAGAATCTTGAACACTTAGCGACTTACCAAGACCTAACCCATAGATCCCATAATTCGGGTTAAAGGGATTTAGCCACTCATAATGTAATAATCAATACAATCAGTTGAATTCATAATTTGAAAGATGAACTTACAGTAATATGAATAACAATGAGTGATTCTCAAATTAGATCACAGTAGAAATTCTAAAATATTGATGACAATCTCTTCAACGTTAATTGTTTTGTTAAAGCCAAAAACTAGAGAGAAAATAATAAAAAATACATGCGTACCAAAAATAGGTTCACCATTATGATTAAAAAACCCTAAACTATGCTTTAAATACTTCAGCCTAATTATGGAAATAAAATCATAGAGTGCAGTATTTTTCTCAGATTAGGTGACGACATGTGTTACACCTTATCAAGAGGCTGATAACTTATCACAGATGTCGTCAGCTCCTCTTTAATTTTGACAATTTTTACTTTAGGCTGACGGTGAATCCTTCCAGCTTATCAAAACTGTGATGACATATCAGACAATGTCGTCACCTCTCTACCTCAGCTCCCATGTTCTGTCTAAGGCTGACGATGAATCTGATGGCTTATCATGCTTCTAATGGCCTATCACAAATGTTATTACAAATTCTAGTTGAATGCCATTCTCTGTCTAAGCCGAACGATGAATCTGATAGCTTATCACAAGGATGACGACTTATCAGACAAGTCGTCAGCTATACTTCACTCTCCACTTGCTCAAAAATCAACTCTTTTATTTTCGTTATTGCTGGTTCTCTTGCATCTTGACTTTTACTGCAATGTCAACAGAAAATAATAAAAAATGAAAAAAATTGATTAAGACTTTTCAATTATTCTCAGTTAAAAGCCTCAAATGTGTTAGCATCTGCTCACACATCAGGAGGCATATCATGAAATATTGTTACAAGCATAAGAGAGATATAAGACGGTAAAAAAAGAAGGTGATAATGAAAATCATGTTGCTGTTATTTCTAATGATGATGTTCTTGTTGCTTGTGGTGGGAATGCCATTAATCTTGTTCGTGATGAGTCTAGATGGTTTGTGGATACTGGTGCTACTTCTCATGTTACACGAAAGAAGGAATCATTTTCTTTGTATACTTAAGGTAATTTTGGGATGTTGAAAATACGTAATAATGATAAAGTTAAAGTACTTGGCATTGACACTGTTTGTTTGAAAAGTAACAATGGTTCCAAACTAGTTCTCAATAATGTCATGTATGCTCCAGATGTTTGCCTAAATTTGATTTCTGTGGAAGCCTTGAAGATGAGGGTTATGTTAACACCCTTGGTGCTGGACAGTGGAAGCTTACTAGAGGTTCAATGATTATGGATAGAGGTAACAAGTTGTCTAACTTGTACGTATTTTAGGGCTCTACTTCTAGAGGCTTGATAAACTTGGTGGAGAATGATACTTTATCAGAGTTATGGCATAGAAGGTTGAGTCATATGAGTGAGAAGGGAATTGATAGTTTGGATTAGAAAAATTGCTTTGTGGAGTGAAAAAAGTAAAGTTGAAGAATTGTATTCATTGCTTAGCCGGTAAACAGAAAAGAGTTTCTCTACATATTTATCTGCCTTCAAGAAAGCTTGATTTACTGGAGTTGGTGTATTCTGATTTGTGTGGTCCTTTTAAAGTTAGTTCTCATGGTGGTGCACTTTACTTTGTGAATTTTATTGATGATCATTCTCGCAAACTCTGAGAATTTCCTTTGAAGTCCAAGGATCAAGTACTTAATGTGTTCAAGGGTTTTCAGTTCTTGGTTGAGAGACAGACAGGGAAGAAATTAAAATACATTCGTTCAGATAATGGTGGTGAGTATATTGGTCACTTTGATTAATATTACATAGAGCAGGGTATTCGGCATCAGAAAAATCCTCCAAAAACTCTCCAATTGAATGGATTAGCAGAGAGGATAAACAGAACTCTAGTTCAGAGGGCTAGATGTATGCCTTCAGATACTAAGCTGCCAGATTCATTTTGTGTAGAAACACTTAATACTGCTGCTTATGTTATCAATTTATCTTCTACTATTTCTTTGAATGGTGATGTCCCTAACATGGTTTGGTGTAAGACCCTGCAAAGTTTCATCATCGTTAAAGCTTTCAAAAATGAGTCACAAGAAGTTTTACACTTAGAATTTTAGCTTTGTGTCCAACACTTAGTTTATTTTGGGATAGAGCATGAAATGGATGCTCTGCTGCGCGCAACTGGGAAATTCATCATTTTAACCCATCTCATTAAGGGTAATCTTGGTATTTTCCATCCCCTTATCAACTCTAACATGGGATTTAATCCCTAAAACACCAAAATACATCCACTTTCATCAAAATTCACCAAGAACATTCCTTAGGGTTTCAATTTAAAACTCAAAACATCTTAAGATTCAACCATGGAATTTCCATAATTCTTCCATAATAGAATTTCCCGTTGCGAGGTCTACAAGAGACATCCAATAACTTTGTGAATAGTACTCTGAGGTTAAGAGTTCATCCAAAGCTTCAAGTTTAAGGTATGTGAGGTTTGAACAAGAAAACCCTTTCGTTCTTGTGCCCAAAGTTTTTTATTTTCTTAAAGATTTTAATATTTTCAAGATGAACTATACTTAAATTGCTATATTTCAAGTATATGAGATTATGGATTTGTTCAAGTCACGAATTATATGATATCTCACCTATTTTATTATTGAGAATTAATATCATGGATTGCATATTCATTTAATGATTAATGTTTTGAATACTCTTAAGGTTAAAGTCATGAATTACCCTTATTTTGAATTGATATTTCTTGAATATGTATGCATGCTTTAAGGTCCAAGAATGAATTTCGAAATATTCCAAACTATTTTGAGAATGGCATTGATATCTCTATGTCATTGAAGTTTTGAAACTTGTTAAAGATAGTCTATCAAAGTTTAAAGAAATGAGTTGATTTTGAGTCTACGTTAAGATAGGAATCCACTCAATGTTGTTTAAGTTAAAGGGTGGTATGATTGGCCCCATTATATATCTTTGAACTATTTAAGGTGGATTTTCTTACAAGTTCTAAGCTAAGTCAGAGAGTAGTATTTAGCATCGAGTTGGGCATGATTCTAAGGTCTCATTCCCCAGAACTATGTTGCCCTGTAGGTTTTTGATTCACCCCAAGTGGGTTAAGTTAGTGATCACTACAAAGAAAAGGTTCTACTCTAATGGCAACGATAGAACAACTCTTCCCTACGTGGGCAAGATGTTTGACTCTATATAGATTACATGGTTTATGTCGGTTAGAAGAATCTCCCAAGTTTCTAAGTGTCCCAAGTCTTAAAGTTTCTAAAGTCTTAAGTATTTGAGTTTTAAAGAGGTTTTATCCTACTTAATATGAAACTATGAGTTTCAAAGTATATGTATTGTGAAAACTATGTCCTAAGTCTTCTTGAGTTTCCAAAGACTAAAGTGTACATTAATGATAGGCGAATATACGCGCCTATATCAATATATTTTGCCCATATTTGTGCCATGTTTTGAGAACAAACCATATATTTCATGCACTTTTAGTCCTTTTTCCTATAAGTGAGCTAATGAACATGATTAGCAAAGTTTCAGGTATAAATGATGCAGAATTCAGCATTTTATGGCTTACTTGACTCCAAAGAAAGCTCACGAAGGAAGGGAAGAAAGTTTACACGCCTAAGGACCAAAATCGCTGCATGAAAAAGCTGTCCCGGGCTAAAACAACATTTCTGAAGACTTTGGGGACTTTCAGTAACTTAGTTGGATTTGGACAATGATACATTAACCTAGTACAATTGGGTTATGTATTTCATTAGTTTATTTGGATTATGATAATGTTACATTAACCTAGTACATTTGGGTTAAGTATTTCATTAGCCTAGTAGGATTTGGTTAGATATTTATTTACCTAGTAGGATTAGGATATGGGTATTATAAATACCCTATCATGCTAGAGATTTTTATTCATCTTCTATCAATCTTCTATTCAACAATTAATCTTCTTCCATCCCTCTCTTATTCCACCACAACAATTCTACAACTCTTCTAGTCTTTCCATTAATTCTATTTTTCTTCTTCTATTCATCTATTCTTAAATTCCGCAACAAGAGAACCGTTACCACGCTAAGGAATTCACGCCTCACGCCTATCACTTGAGCTACACGCAATTAACCAATATTGTGATATAATAGCAATGTCAATCGTGATCTCCTTCGCATTCATGGGTAACTAAACCTCTCTGTTGGGGTTATGGAAGCCAAATGAGTTACTATCTATTGCTGTGAGTTTGTGAGTTCACAACACGTATACTGCTTATATCATTATTCTCTTCATCTTAATCTAAATTCTTTGTGATTGCAAACGCAAGAATACTCTAGTATAACATTTAACTTATTCGAAAGAAAGGTTATTTGTATGGAAAAGAGATAGTGTCAAGGTAGTAGGACACCCTTTCCTATTAAAAAGCTAGTGCCGTAACTGGACTAACCTCTTGGAGAATTCGTACCGTTAGACACGCTTTAAGCTCGAAAGAGTTAAAGTGAAATAATCCTCGAATAGGTCGAAAGACGCCTGGATTTACCATCGAATACAATTCTCTATAAGCAGTTGCATGTCAAAATTATACACACTCATAGCCAATAGAAACGTATACCTCAGAAGGTGGACATAACCCCAACGCTTCAATTCTCATTGTTTACAACTTACGTAACAATCTTTCTCTCTTTACTTTATTATTTTCAGCTTTTAATTTAATTGTTTTGGTTACACATTACAATCCCCCCTTCTTACGAGACTTGCACTAAAAGTTTAGTAATTTTGCTTACTTGTTGGTCAAGCTATTCCCTGTGGGATCGACACCCAACCCAGGTTGGGTTCTATATTTGCTAACGACCGCTTTACACTCCTACGAGAGCTGTAGATTGAGTGTTATCAAATATTGGCGCCGTTGCCGGGGAATACGAGTGTCAATCAAGTTCGTGATAATTGCTAGACCCTTTGGTCAAAGATTCTCGTACTTTTACTTTCAGTTTTTGTTTTTGTTTATTGCAGGTTTTTCTTTTAGTGCATGCCCCATACTAGAAGTTCTGGTCAACCGTTATTACCAATTAATCCTGAACCACAACGAATTAGAAGAATGGAAACACAAGCAGAAATCGACAGGATGACTGCTCAACACGAGCAGGCGAGATTAGCCGCTCTTGCTGCCGCCCAAGTACACCAGCAAAACATTGATAATCTTGGGCGAGAAACTAATCCTGACGATGAAGATTTAGGTGATGACGAGTTGATAAACCCAAGGCATGTTGCTGAAACTATAACACCTGCCAACAGAAGAGGTCGACAAGCTCGGTATAGATATGATCGCCAACCTGTGCAGCCAACCTTCGATGATGATGATGATGATCTTGATAGTGCCGGAGCCACTGGAGCTATAATTCCACCACCATTAGCGCCCGGATCCAAGTTCAACATCACTAGCACCATGATTCAGTTATTGCAACTCAAGGGATTATTTGGTGGACTAGCAGAAGATGATCCGAATATGCATCTCATCAGCTTTATATCTACATGCAAGTCCTTTGACAATCCTGGTGTTGGTCAGAATGCTATTCGATTACGTCTATTTCCATTGTCTCTGTTTGGGGAGGCAACACTATGGTTGAATGGGCTGACTCCTGATTCAATTACAAATTAGAGGCAATTGAGAGACGCTTTCCTAGAAAGATTCTTTCCGCCGTCCAAAAGGGCTCAATTGAGAGATGAAATCAACAACTTTCATCAACTTCCCTCTGAAGCTCTTCATGAAACATGGGAGAGGTTCAAGACAAAGCTAGCGAGATGCCCAAACCATCACACGACTAATGTTCACCTAATGGAGATCTTATATAGAGCCTTGAATTCAATAACTAAACTAGTGGTGGACAACGCAGCTGGAGGATCTTTCATGGACCTCACCTTTGGTCAAGCAAGCAATATGCTAGATCGTATGATGAAACAAAGTAGAGCTTGGCATACCAGAGATTCTGAGGTAGCAAGCCCCACTTTATCTATTGGCATGACTGTAGACCAAAGAAGAAGAGAAGAAGAACGTGATCAAGACATGGCGCACATGAAAACACAAGTGGATCTTCTTACAAAGCACTTATTATCAGGGAAGACCGAAAAAGTGAAAGCTATTGCGTCAAAAGGAAGAGACGAATCTGATTCTGAAGAGGAGGCCAACTACTTGAATAATCAGGGGGGTTTCCGGGGGAATGCCCAAGGAAACCAAGGTCGGAACTATTATGATAAATCTGGAAACAAAGACCAAGGTAGTTGGAAGAAAAACAATGAAAAGAGTGGTTTGTACGTTCCCCCTGGTAGACGTGACACCACCACATCTAATTCTGGAAGTATGGAAGACATGATGGCTAAGTTATTGAAAGGAGTGGAAGCAACGAGCGCGGGAGTTACGGAGGTAATTAATGATTTGTCCTCCATGAAACAATTAGTTGATTCTCATTCCACTTCCATCAAGCAAATAGAGCAGCAATTGAGCCAACTGTCAGCAACACTCAATCAAAGAAAGACCGTCACTTTACCTAGCGATACTGTGCAAAACCCAAGGAATGATGGGTCATGCATGGCCATCACTACAAGAAGTGGTAAGGTGCTAGAAACTTCAGCAAAAGTCAAGCAAATGGTTGACGAAGTTGCGGACATAGACGACAATGAACAAGGAGAAGATGCCGCAACAACTACTCCAGACGTCAAGGACGTCACTCCCAACGACGTACAACCTAAAAAAGTGGAAAAACAGAAGCAAGAGAAGAAGAAAGACACGGAGAGGACACTTCCATACCCACCACCACCTTTTCCCCAAAGATTGAAGAAGGTGGCGGATGACACTAAGTTTAGCAAATTTATGACTATGTTGAAGCAGCTGACCATTAATGTTCCATGGGTGGAGGCACTTGAACAAATGCCTTGGTATGCGAAGTTTATGAAAGATATTTTGACAAAGAAGAGGGCAGAAAGTTATGAGCTGAAAGACGATGTGCATTATTGTAGTGCAATTGCTACCCGATCAATAGTTCAGAAGAAGGCCAACCCCGGAGCTTTCACTATTCCTTGCACCGTCGGATCTTTGAACTTTGCCAAAGCACTATATGACTTAGGAGCCAGCATCAATTTGATGCCATTGGGGTTGGGAGATCCTACTCCAACCAATATGAGGCTCGTCATGGCGGATAGGCCGGTAAAACGACCTGTTGGTATTCTATGAGGTTTCTTCATTCATCTTTCCGGCAGACTTTGTTATTTTAGATTGTGAGGCAGACTCAGAAGTTCTCATAATCTTGGGGCGCCCTTTCCTAGCTACAGAAAGTGTGCTCATTGACTTGAGAGCCAATGAACTTTCATTCCGAATAAACGATGAAGTAGTGCACTTTGATGTTTGCAAGTCAATGAAGCAACCCAAAGATCTAAGTGTATTCTCTGTGGCTGATGTTTTCTTTGATGACGAGAAAAAAGTGCTTGAAGAAGAGCAGATTATTGATAACCCTTTGGCAATTGTGCTCATGAATGGAGAGAATGAGGATGCTGAAAATTCTGAGGAAGCTATTTGGGCTCTATCGGGATTAGGGACATATCGCTATACTCCCAAGAAGCTGGATCTTGATCTTAAGAATCGGCCCACACCACCAGCCAAGCCATCTATTGAAGAGCCACCTATGTTAGAATTGAAGGAGCTGCCAAGTCATTTGAAGTACGCATTCTTAGGAAGCGGAAATACTCTTCCAGTCATTGTGGCAGCCGATTTGGGTGAGCAACAAGTTGCAGCTCTTATTGCTATTCTACACAAGTATATTAGAGCTATTGGATGGACCATTGCGGATATTATTGGTATTCCACCTGGGATTTGCACGCATAAAATTCAGCTTCAAGAAAATTGCACACCCACCATTGAGCATCAAAGACGTCTAAACCCACCTATGCAAGAAGTGGTGAAGAAAGAAATTATCAAGTGGTTAGACGCAGGGGTTGTGTATCCTATTTATGATAGTACTTGGGTAAGCCCGGTACAATGTGTTCCCAAGAAAGAAGGCATGACGGTGGTCGCAAATACGAAGAATGAGCTTATTCCACTCAGGCCCATCACTGGATGGAAAGTATGCATGGACTACCGAAAGCTGAATTCTTGGACACTCAAAGATCACTTCCCAATGCCATTCATGGACCAAATGCTAGATCGATTAGCAGGGAAAGGATGGTTTTGCTTCTTGGATGGTTATTCAGGCTATAATCAGATTTGTATTACTCCCGAAGACTAAGAGAAGACAACATTTACATGCCCATATGGTACGTTTGCCTTCAAACGTATGCCATTCGGGTTATGTAACGCACCAGCCACCTTTCAACGTTGTATGATGTCCATTTTCTCTGATATGGTCGAAGACACTTTGGAGGTATTCATGGATGATTTTTCAGTTGTTGGTGAGTCTTTTGAAGCGTGCTTGGCAAACTTGAGCATGGCACTACAAAGATGTGTAGAGTTCAACCTTGTGCTAAATTGGGAGAAGTGCCATTTCATGGTAAAAGAAGGAATCGTTATTGGGCACAAGATCTCCGCTAGAGGAATAGAGGTTGGTCGAGCAAAAATTGAGGTTATCGAGAAGCTATCGCCTCCAATTTTGGTGAAGGGAGTTCGTAGTTTTCTTGGCCACGCTGGTTTCTATCGTAGGTTCATCAAAGGCTTCTCCAAAATTGCTAGTCCATTGTACAAACTATTGGAGAAAGATGCGAAGTTTGACTTCAATGACGATTGCTTAAAGGCATTCGAATGCCTCAAAGGAAAACTCATTGAAGCCCCTATCATGGTAGCACCAGATTGGACTCTCCTGTTCGAAGTCATGTGTGATGCGAGTGGGGTAGCCATTGGAGCTGTACTTGGACAAAGAAAGGAGAAATTATTTCATCCTATATACTATGCGAGTAAGGTCCTAAATGAAGCCCAAAGGAAATACACTGTTACTGAACAAGATCTCCTAGAAGTGGTGTACGCGTTTGAGAAGTTTCGTGCCTATCTATTAGGTACTAAGGTGATCATTCATACAGACCATGCAGCTCTTAGGTATCTCATGACAAAGAAGGATGCAAAACCAAGGTTAATTCGATGGGTTTTGCTGCTGCAAGAGTTCGATTTTGAGGTCAAAGATAGAAGAGGTTGCAAGAACCATGTGGCTGATCACCTATCTCGACTTGAGAATGAACATGTGGCGCAACCTGAAATTCAGATTGATGATGCATTCCCAGACGAAGAGATATTAGCGACAACAATGGAGGAACTACCATGGTATGCCGACTTTGCCAATTTCGTGGTGAGCAATGTGATACCTGCCAAATTATCTTACCATCAAAGGAGGAAGTTTATGCATGACGTTCAACACTACTATTGGGATGAGCCTTATTTGTTTCGAAGATGCGCTGATGGTATCATTCGACGATGTATATCCCATGAAGAAGTGCCCACCATATTGGAAGCATGCCATACATCCCAAGTTGGAGGACATCATGCAGGCAATCGGACGACAAGAAAAGTTTTGCAAAGTGGTTATTATTAGCCTTCGATATTTCGAGACGCCTACGACTATGTTAGAAGGTGTGATCAATGCCAACGTCAAGGTGCTATTTCAAAACACCATGAGATGCCCATGTCCAAAATTATTGAAGTAGAACTCTTTGACGTGTGGGGTATAGATTTCATGGGTCCATTCGTGAATTCGTTTGGAATGAAGTACATCTTGGTTGCTGTGGATTACGTGTCGAAATGGGTTGAAGCTGTAGCATTGGCCGATAACGAAGGGAAGCGTGTTGTAGCATTTTTAAAGAGGAATATCTTCTCTCGCTTTGGAGTACCACGTACTATCATAGGTGATGGAGGATCTCACTTTTGCAACAAGCTATTCAAATCAGTTTTGGCCAAGTATGGTGTCAAGCAACATAAGGTAGCCACGCCTTATCATCCCCAAACTAGTGGACAATTAGAAGTTTCCAATCGCGAGATCAAGCAAATCCTTGCGAAGACGGTTAATGCAAATAGGAAGGATTAGTCTAGGAAGCTTGATGATGCACTATGGGTGTACAAGACTGCATTCAAATCACCCATTGGCATGTCTTCTTATCAACTAGTCTTGTGGGCGTTGAAGCAATTGAATTTGAATTAGGATGATGCTAAGAATCTGAGGTTGGAGCAGCTGAACGAATTAGATGAGTTCCGTCTCCATGCATAGGAAAGATCAGACCTATACAAGCAGCGGATGAAAAAGTATCATGATCAGCGGATTGTTCGACGAAACTTCCAGAGGGGTGATATGGTACTTCTCTTCAACTCCAGATTGAAGCTCTTCCCAGGTAAGTTAAAATCTAAGTGGTCTAGTCCATTTAAAGTTATCCAAGTCTACTAGTCTGGAGTAGTCGAATTGGAAGACAATAATGGTGTTGTCTTCAAAGTGAATGGCCAATGTCTTAAGCCTTATATCGGTCCTTTTGACTCGATGAATGATATGGCCATCACTTATCTCGATGAAGTCTAAGTACTCGAGATTACTACGTCGAGCCACGACAATAAATAAGGCGCTAGATGGGAGGCAACCCATCATTTTATCATTTTATCGTTTATCATTTTTCCTTTCATTCTAGTACTTGTTTTGTTTTGATAAATGAAAAATCCAAAAATAAGAGTCGTGCCACGACCAAAACTAAGGCGCTTGGTGGGAGGCAACCCATCGTACTAATCGTTTTCATTTGGTTTTTAGCAAATATAGGTGCCAAAGGTATTCAACGAGGAAATTGATTTCAATTGACAATTTGGATGTGCTACATGGTAAAGGTGGTAAGTTAGGAATGGTAATGCATAAGGCTATAGATTAAGCATTTCTCATGCCAAAATAGGCATCGAGGAAGGCTAGGCCTAGGTAAAAATAGGCCACGAACATTGCCAAACCTATCCTATAGCCTAAGGTCTCGAGTCTAGTGTGCTATACACTATGCGCCACCCATGCCTAAGTGTGCTTTTGACTATGCGCCGCCTATGCTATGGCATTAGGTCTCAGGATCTCATAGGACATAGACTATGCGGCGCATATGTCTCAAAATGCCATAGACTATGCGGCGCATATGTCACTAAATGCCATAGACTATGCGCCGCATATGTCATGACTATGCCAAGCATTATGCGCCGCATATGTAGCATTTTTGTCTCCAAAACCGATTGTAAATGGGTCAAAACCCGACCCATTCTCTTCCTATATAAAGGGGACTTAGTCTTGAAACATAACCACACTAGAAATTGACCTAAGGGAACCGCATATACATCCAAATCCTCTCAAAATTTTCTTCTTTTGCTCTTCCAATTCACAAAACCATCTCCAAAAGCTTCAAGCAAGTAAGTACTCTCTTATTCTTCATTTATTTCTCGTAAGTACTACGTTGCTATGTCTATTATGAATTGATACATCTTGAAATATTGTTAGTGATGTTCATGTGTTTGGATTGTTGATGCAAAACCATGTGAGGGAATATATACGTTAGAATCGTCTTGACTTGTTTTCGACTTGGATTTGGTCTTAATAGCATTGTTATACTATTTGCGGAATTTCTAGGGTTATGAACATCGACTATCATGTTATGATCTTGTTACTTGGATGCTTACATGTTAGACCATCCCGTTCATCGGGATAAGCCTTATAGTTGCCCACCGACTTAGGAGGTTGCAATTGTTGACAATGTCCATACCGTGACACACCCCCTATGTAGTAGTGTTGTTTTATCTAACATGAAAGTAGTGCAATGACTGCAAGTAAGCGATGAAATGCTGATTTTCTTGCCAGAATATAATCCTAAAACGTATGGCGACGAAATCTGAGTAATCGACCACTTTAAACCTCACCAATTTGTGTTAACAAAACTAAGTGTGGGGTGGTACCCCGACTGCTTGTTGATAGATTGTATCAATTGAGATTGTGCTACCATTAACACTATTTCTAGTCTCAGGTACAATGGCACCTAAAGCGAGACAAGGCAAGGAGAAGGCTACCACTTCACGAAAGGGCAAGAAAAGAGGTCGAAAGGACCAATGAGAATCATCCTCAACACAACTACCCCGCAGAATGTTTGGAATAAAATGGGTTCTTGAGGAGGAAGCCAAAGAATGGTACCGGAACAACAAAGAAAGAAAATATGTTCACGTCGACTTAATCAACAAGGACACCTTAGCGAAGAAGGAGCCGCGGATGTTGGCAAAAATAATGGCGTTAAAGCTGGATTTCATCTTCCGCGACATGGGAGAATGAAACCTTGATTTAACAAGAGAATTTTATGCCAACTGGTCGCCGAACACAACGGTTAATGAAGTCAAAATTTGGGGCCAAGTGTTACAGCTCAATGCGGACTGGATCAACTCTTTTCTTGACTTACCTTCGGTCGACACAACACCATTCAAAGAGCTGTACAGCAGGCCTCCTTATAGAGCAATACGACACACACTTTGTGGAGGTAGATCGATGGCAAGGTGGGGCAGACATAAAGACACCGGCCGACACAACACCTTCCTCTATGCTCCACTGAATAGGGAAACAAGAATCTGGATGCATATTGTCAACTCATGCCTTATTCCTGGGACTCAATACACCAAGATATCAAGAGATAGAGTGTGTTTGGTCTATGATTTGATGACACATGTCCCTATCAACTTTGGGGCAATCATTCGCTCTACCATGAGGAAGGCCAGACTCCACAAAAGATCCCACTTCACTTTTGGTAATCTGTTGACAGCACTCTTGCGGAAGGAGGATATCGAAGAGGAACCAACTGATCACAAACTCCCACACAACCCGAAGAAGTTTGACCTCACCAAGGTCAAGGATGCTGAAACAACTCATGGTGTCAACCTTACTACTGCGGAGAGACATGCTCGTGATGAGAGTTTCTTCCGTCATCTGTATGGCATGACACGCTTTACTATGATGAGTGGTGGACGTGTTCCAACTGCTGCAGAGCTCCAACAGCTGGACCACGACTATCCAATGAACATGCATGCAGGGGAGATGTGTGGAGTGGGCGTATACTTCGGAGAACCTCTAGATGATGATGTGCTGGCTGATGACGATCGACGCTTGCCAGACTCTGACGACGAGGAGAACTTTGACGATGACTCTTATGATGATTCCGACGAAGGGGGTATGACCCCCGACATTGAGGAAGAGTCCTACTAACCAGGTTCTTCGTATTTATTTTCCACTGAGGGCAGTGTCCCGTTTAAGTGTGGGGTGGGCGGTATCGCATGCTATACTTCTCTATTTGCATCTATGTTTGTTTATTTATATTTTTTTTGTGTCATTTTTTTTCTTTGTTTTTTTTAGTAGTAAAAATATTATTTTTTAGCTTCGCATGAAATTATTCTAATAGGCAACATGAGATTATAACAAGAGTATGTGCTACTATTATGACTATTGAGACGTTTAGGCTCAAGTTGTGACTCATTATGTGATAGTGTGTGGTTCAATTCCTTCACTTGTTGGGTCGAGAGTCTATATTACTTCCAATCATGTCGACCATGTGCCTTGTGTGTGTGAGATAATAGTATATTCTATGTTGGTGGCTGATGCTAGAACTTGCCTGGTATGTATGCAAAGCGAAAATAAGGAGTGTAAGTTTAGGAGATGATTTAGGCATTTCTTTGGAAACCTACATATGTTTACCTTCGTTTTACCTACCCTTGGGCATCATCCTAGTTAAACCCTTTTGAGCCTTTAGCCTATTTCTTTGACAACCTTGTGTGTAAGCCTAATCCATTTTTTTTTCAAGACCGTAATTTGATCCAAATTCCTAAGTGCTTTAAACAGAAAAAGTCATGTGACAACATAAGAGGAAATCGGGTAAGTATGATGCTTTAAATTGTAATGGTGCTTGAATGTGTTATAAAAAAGAAAGTGCTATCATAAGAGGTATATTGTGAAAAGAAAAAGGAAAAAGAAAGCTGAAAAGTGAGTTATGCTTAAAATTGAAAAACAAAAGAGGAGAACAAGGGTGGTAGTAGAATAAAAGAAAGAAAGGTTGAAAAGAATAAGTGTTAATGATACAGTGTGATGTATTAAAGTTCTTAGGAACTTAGTCACTATTTCTGGCCAAAATAGTCCTACCCGTCCCTTAGCCTACATCACAACCATCAAAAGACCTATTTGATCCTAATCTTAACATTCTGACATTTAGTGGAGTATTACACTAAGGGCAAGCTTATGGTCATCAGTTGCTACATAAGAATTCTTTGTGAGAGTGAGAGCAAGGATATTTTGATACCTATGTTTGAAAAATATGCTATACTTGTGAGTGATTAAGGGTACTATATTGTGAGACACACATGGTTGATGAGTTTTGGGTAGTTATATATATGATTCCTTGTACCTTAACTTTTGAATACGAGTTGACCACCATCACGAGTCTATGCTAGAGGTTAAACTGTTTCTACTAATGATCTGAAAACTACTCTTTGTTGATAATTGTTGTGCTTGTCTTGACGAATGTTTGTGTTGTTGCTGTACAACCCTAAGTTGATGTGTAGAGGGACATGATATTTTGTTCGAGGACGAACAAAGCTTCAAGTGTGGGGTGTTGATGATAGGCGAATATACGCGCCTATATCAATATATTTTGCCCATATTTGTGCCATGTTTTGAGAACAAACCATATATTTCATGCACTTTTAGTCCTTTTTCCTATAAGTGAGCTAACGAACACGATTAGCAAAGTTTCAGGTATAAATGATGCAGAATTCAGCATTTTATGGCTTACTTGACGCCAAAGAAAGCTCACGAAGGAAGGGAAGGAAGTTTACACGTCTAAGGACCAAAATCGCTACATGGAAAAGCTGTCCCGGGCTAAAACAACATTTTTGAAGACTTTGGGGACTTGCAGTAACTTAGTTGGATTTGGAAAATGATACATTAACCTAGTACAATTGGGTTATGTATTTCATTGGTTTATTTGGATTATGATAATGTTACATTAACCTAGTACATTTGGGTTAAGTATTTCATTAGCCTAGTAGGATTTGGTTAGATATTTATTTACCTAGTAGGATTAGGATATGGGTATTATAAATACCCTATCATGCTAGAGATTTTTATTCATCTTCTATCAATCTTCTATTCAACAATTAATCTTCTTCCATCCCTCTCTTCTTCCACCACAACAATTCTACAACTCTTCTAGTCTTTCCATTAATTCTATTTTTCTTCTTCTATTCATCTATTCTTAAATTCCGCAACAAGAGAACCGTTACCACGCTAAGGAATTCACGCCTCACGCCTATCACTTGAGCTACACACAATTAACCAATATTGTGATATAATAACAATGTCAATCGTGATCTCCTTCGCATTCATGGGTAACTAAACCTCTCTGTTGGGGTTATGGAAGCCGAATGAGTTACTATCTATTGCTGTGTGTTTGTGAGTTCACAACACGTATACTGCTTATATCATTATTCTCTTCATCTTAATCTAAATTCTTTGTGGTTGCAAACGCAAGAATGCGCCAGTATAACATTTAACTTGTTCGAAAGAAAGGTTATTTGTATGGAAAAGAGATAGTGTCAAGGTAGTAGGACACCCTTTCCTATTTAAAAGCTAGTGTCGTAACTGGACTAACCTCTTGGAGAATTCGTACCGTTAGACACGCTTTAAGCTCGAAAGAGTTAAAGTGAAATAATCCTCGAATAGGTCGAAAGACGCCTGGATTTACCATCGAATACAATTCTCTATAAGCAGTTGCATGTTAAAATTCTACACACTCATAGCTAATAGAGACGTATACCTCAGAAGGTGGACATAACCCCAACGCTTCAATTCTCATTGTTTACAACTTACATAACAATCTTTCTCTCTTTACTTTATTATTTTCAGCTTTTACTTTAATTGTTTTGGTTACACATTACAATCCCCCCTTCTTACGAGACTTGCACTAAAAGTTTAGTAATTTTGCTTACTTGTTGGCCAAGCTATTCCCTGTGGGATCGACACCTAACCCAGGTTGGGTTCTATATTTGCTAACGATCTCTTTACACTCCTACGAGAGTTGTAGATTGAGCATTATCATACATCTTGTAAGTTGATATTTTAAGGTCCTATTGAATTACAAGTTTGAGAACGTTGAAATGACCCACATTACTTACTTACATACTTCCAATTCATGATTTATGAGGGCCTTACTCAAGCTATGTGAGTCATCTATATTTGCATGCACATTTTCTGTAAAGAATTATGATATTGTTTTATACAAATGCATACACCCCCATATACTCAGTACATTCCCAAGGTATAGATCCACATACTTATCCGTGTGCTATATTTTTTTGTAATGTCGGTTCAGGTGCTCAATCCCAGCCTCGTCCGTGATTTTTGAGCACTTTCATCTACATCTCAGCAGTGGTGAGTCCTCATAATTTGAGGACATATCTTCAAACATTTTAGTATTTTTAGCATATATTTTACTATTTTCAGTTCAGTTCGAGTCAGTTGGGGATCTGTCCCATTGGCTCTCTAGTTTATGGAGTAATAGAGGCTTTGTCAGACTAGATGGTCAGTGTGTTTAGACATTTAGTATTTTGTTCCATTCACAGTACTATTTCATATTTCAGTTGGATTATGATTTGATATGTCACAGTTAGACTCAGTATCCTGATTTAAGCATTTAGAAGTAGTAGTAGGCTTAAAAGGTTAGCTTGGGGCTACTTGTAGCCTTAAGCACCGTGTGACGTCTCGGGACCCAGTTTCAGAGCGTTACAAACTTGGTATTAGAGCCTAAGATTTGAAGAGTCCTAGGGAGTCTGACAAGCCACGTTAAGTAGAGTCTTGATCATCGGTTTGTAGCACGCCACGTCTATGAGTAAGAGGCTACAAAATGTTTTAGGAAAATGTCATCTCGTTCTTTTGGAGTCTATCATGCTCAAAGTTGTGTCTCTCTCTGCTGTTAATTTGTGCTTTCTCTTATGACAGTGAAAATGCCTCCTCGACGAGCCCACAAAAACAGTAACGAGAAAACTCCACCCGTTGATCCCTTGAATGAGACTGTCTCATGCTAAGTTTTGGGCGGCCTTTTAGGCATTAGCCCAGGCAGTCACTACGAATGTTTAGGCCAATAACCAGGCTGCAGCTCCACAGTAGTAGAGAGGTGATTTAGCTTCTACCAGGATTCATGATTTCATGCGGATGAATCCATCAAAGTTTTTATGGGTCTAAGACAGGAGAGAACCCGCAGTTATATCTTGAGGGGGTAAGAAAGATCACTAAGGACATGTATATCTCTAAGGAAGAAAGTGTTGAGATGGCATCTTATAGGTTGAAAGACATTGCTTATGATTGGGTTTTAGCATAGAAGAAGAGTAGAGGGGAAGACGATACCCCTATGACTTGGCAGGTATTCCAAGATGCATTCTTGGAAAAGTTCTTTCCACTAGAGATGAGAGGCGAAAATAGAGGTGTTTATAAACTTGAGACAGGACTCCATGACTGTTAAGGAGTACTGTCTGAAGTTAAAACCGCTAGCCAAATATGCTCCAGACTTGATTGCTGACACCCGTACTAGTATGAGCAAGTTCATGACAGGTGTATCTGGGTTGGTGTTGAAAGAGTGTAGAACTGCTATGCTAAATAGGGATATGGATTTAGCTAGGATGATGATTCATGCACAACAGATAAAGGCGGATAAGATAAGGGAGAGGGTTAGAGTGAGGGGTAACAAGAGCGCTAGATCCGAGCATAAGGAGTATGGTCAGACCAGGTCCCATGGGGGAAACCGTCTCAGTTTTAGAGCCGTTCATCCATGCCCGCACCTTCGTCAGCTAGCGCTCAGAGGTACGCAAGAGCAGGGAAACTAGCCTTCTATGTCCAGGTTTCACTATCACGACCCAAACCAGGTCGGTGGCTGTGATGGACATCCCAAACCATGAACGACCCAGGATGCCCTTCTCTATCTGGTAATCATGCACAACATTCATATATAAAAAAATGTGGAAAACATAATCTGATATGGAAACATGGTCAATGCTGAATTCAATATAAGTATAAAAACTGTAAATTAATGATATCTAAATAACATCTGACTCAGTCTGTGAAATCTCTATTACATGAAAATCTGAACACTGTTTGAAACTGGGACAAGGCCCCCAGTAGACCAAAATGGAAATAAATGACATAATCTGAAAAAACAGGCCTTCTAAAATAAAAAAGGCTCACCAACTGGACACCTGCAACTCTGTTTGATAAACTCTACTGCTTTTCTGGACCCCTGGACTGAGCCTCAGAACCTGGAGGGAGGCGAATGGGTCAATACAGATGTACTGGTACGCAAAGTAATCAAAAATAAAGCTTTTATATAAATAAAATAGTTGAGAGCAACTTTGTCAAAACATTTCACATCAAGTGGTTTTCAAAACATATGGGTACTTTATGAAAATATTTAACCTTTCTGTCAATATAAATTCTGATCTGTGTATTACTTCTGAGTTAGGTAGCACTCCCCTACAAGTCTGATATTCCAAGGCCTATATGGAATCCTCCATTGAATCGGCGGGGAAGCCCCCAACCCAAGTGTGCCACAAGGCTTGGAGTTCCTGAGTCTAATACGCCACAGGGCTCTACGCTAGCATAATATATATACCCGGATCGACAAATCACGATTTTGGGCAATAAGTTGTCTGAACTCATCCATTCTTTGAAAAACCTCGTAAACTCTCTTTATGCCCAATTTTATCCTATTCTGAATCATGCATGTTTCTAGTTTCAACATCTGAAAAGTCTGATTTCAATTATGGATTCTATTCTGTTCTGAATTATCATGGCATAATCTGAATTGGTGTCGTCACACCAAGACTTGCAAGTCCTATTTCTGAGACATAATGCAATAAGCATAATCTGTCATTAAAACATAGTTCAGACCACCAAAACATGCAAACAATATAAAAGATTTCATGTTCTGAACCATAAGTCAAAATTATGCATGAATACTTCAAACATAAGGTGGTCATGTGCTTTTGGCAAAACCATGTACTCTTTCATTATATGTACATTAAGCATTTATCAATACAAACAAACCTTTCTTTTGAATTCAAGATTCATAACCAAATCATTCATAAATCAAGGCTTTCCAAGATGCATTTCAAAACAATTCATATCATGCGAAACATGGAAACAATCACATCAAGAGGGGGATTTTATGTGAGTCATGCTCTCAATTCAATCATCAATCTTAAAACACATGCTTACATATATATATATAAAATTTCAAATAAATTTTGGGGAAGGCCTAAAGACCGAAACAATTCCATCAAATATTCTAAAACATGATTATATTCATAAAGCTAAAAACCCCTTTCTTAAAAATCACGATTTCTATGCCCATGAGATTTTTAGGAAAACCGCGCGTATCTTAACCTCGAAAGATAATAGAAAATTCTCAAAACTTACGGATTGGGGATTCCAAATCTTCAATGGCTTTTAAAAACCCACGATTGAATCTTGAGTTATTTTGGGTTTCTTGTTTGAAACACTTGGGAGTGTTCTTGGTGGATTTTGATGAAGAAGTGAGTAAAGTGGTCTCTTGGGATAAAAATCCCGTGTTTTGGCATATTAGAATAAGGGAAAAATTACCCAAATTCCCTTTAAGATGCAGTTTTTTTTTTAAAGCTGAAATAACTGGGCATCGACGCGGTGCGTTGGTTGACCAATGCGATACTCGACGCGTCGCTCCACCATCATGTCGAGCCACAGTATTTTTCCTTGGCATTTCCTGCACAAAATTTGACCAAAACGGTCCACGACTCGGCGCTCCAAGATCGCATTGGTCCACTATTTTGGAATACTAAACGATGTCTAAGTGCACTTCGAAAAATCTGAAACTCATCCGGGAACACCTATTTACCTTCTGGATCAAGAATTGGCTAAATATCAATTATCAAAGGTCGAGAAGGTCGAAGAAATTCGTAAAAAAATAGGAAGCTCAAAATAAGACTAAGTCCCTTGACACTTAAAAAAATTTCTAGTCTTTCGACTCTTTGAGCATTCCATCAGGAGCTAACCATGCACAAATGTTATGAGGTTTTACATTATCACCCCTTGGGATCATTCATCCCTGTATAATAATGCGGAACACAGACAAGCACGATTCAAGCATACTAATATTTAGAAGAATAAGACAAGGTTTCGTACCTTCCGTTTCATCATTCACCGGATCAAATAAGTCTGAGTATCTATATCTCATGCCATATTCTTATTCCCAAGTTGCTTCTTCAACTTTCTAATTACTCCACAATACCTTAACTGAGGCTAGCTCTTTGTTCCTCAATTTTTGGACTTGACGATCGAAGATTTCTATAGGCTCTTCTTCATAAGACAAGGAGTCCGTTACCTTGACCTCCTCAACAGGAAATACTAAAAAATGCTCTCCGATACATTTCTTCAACAAGGAAATATGGAAGATCAGATTGATAGAACCCAAACTGGCAGGCAAATCTAACTCATACATAACTGCACCTACCCTCCTTAAAATCTGACATGGCCCTATATAGCGAGGACTCAACTTACTCTTCTTCCTGAATCGCATGACTACCTTCATAGGAGACACTTTTAGAAATACCCAATCTCCAACCTCAAACTCTAAATCTCTTCTCCTAACATCGGCGTAAGATTTCTGATGACTCTGAGCTATCTTAAGTCATTCCTTTATAAGTTTCACATCTTTCATCGCCTGATAAACATGATTAGGCCCAATCATCTGCATCTCACCTACTTCACACCACCCTATTGGTGAGCTACATATTCTCCCATACAATGCCTCAAATGGTGCCATCTTAATACTGGAATGAAAACTGTTATTATATGTAAACTCTATTAGTGACAAGTGCTCTACCCAACTACCTTTAAAGTCAATCACGCAGGCCCTCAAAATATCCTCAAGGGTCTGAATGGTGCGCCCAGCCTGCCCATCTGTATGGGGGTGAAAAGCAGTGCTTAGGATCACTTGGGTACCTAAACCTTTCTAAAAAGATCTCTAAAACTGAGAAGAAAATTATTTACCTCGATCGGATATGATTGATACTGGTGCCCCATGCAAATGAACTTTCTCTGTAGTGAATAGTTTAGCATAATCCTCTCCTAAATAGTTAGTCCTGACAGGTAGAAAGTTGGCTGACTTGGTCAGTCTATCTACAATTACCCAAATGGAATCATACTGGTTTTGAGACCTCAGAAGTCCTGTAATGAAGTCCATATTAATCATCTCCCACTTTCACAAGGGTAAAGCTATCTCTTGGGAAGAACCACCTGTCCTCATATGCTCTACTTTCACTTGTTGGCAATTCAAACAATTGGAAACAAAGTTAGCCACATCACGCTTCATATTATTCCACCAATACATAGTTTTTAGATCATGGTACATCTTAGTAGAGCCTGGGTGAACAACGTACCTCGAAGTGTGAGCTTCATCAAGGATTCTCTTCCACAATCCATCAACATCTGGTACACATAATCTACCCTGGTACCTCAAATTACCATCACCACCAATTTTGAAGGACATCACCTTGTGATGACCCACATCTTTATTGATCTGCATCAAGATGGGATCTTCAACCTGCTTCTCCTAAACTTCTGCACAAAGGGAAGATTTATCTATCGCATGAACAATTACTCCCCTATCTTCGAAATCCAAAAGTCGCACTCCTAGATTTGCAAGCTGGTGAATATCTTTAACCATATCTCTTTTTCCCTCATCAACATGAGAAAGACTGCCCATAAACAATTTTTTGAGGGCGTCAGCTACAACATTCGCCTTACCCGAATGATAGTGAAGGCTCATGTCATAGTCTTTCAAAAGTTCCATCCAATGCCTCTGCCTGAGGTTTAGTTCTCTCTGCTAAAACATATACTGCAATATTTTATGGTTAGTGAATATATCAATATGTACACCGTATAAACAGTGTCGCCAGATCTTAACTGCAAAAATCACATCCGCTAACTCCAAGTCGTGAGTGGGGTAGTTCCACTTATGCACCTTCAATTATCGAGATGCATATGCTACTACCATACTATGCTATATAAGTACACAACCAAGTCCCACTCAGGAAGCATCACGATACACAAAAAAACCCTCTGTACTTTCTGGAAGAGTCAAAATAGGACAAGTAGCCAACTTGTCTTTCAACTTCTCAAAACTATTTTCAGAAGAGTCAGACCATAAAAACTTCACCTTTTTCTGAGCCAACTTAGTAAGTGGTGCAACTATGGAAGAAAAAATCTCTACGAACCTTTTATAATAACCCGCCAAACCCAAAAAGCTTCGTATGTCGGTTGGAGTCATGGGTTTGGGCCATTTCTCACAGCCTCAACCTTTTGGGGATCAACTCGAATTCCCTCACTAGACACAATATGCCCTAAGAAAGTAATAGCATTCAACCAAAATTCACACTTGGACAATTTCACATACAACTTATGGTCTTTGAGAGTCTGAAGAATTATTCAAAAGTGATTGGCATAGTCCTCCTTACTTTTGGAGTAAATCAAGATGTCATCAATAAAAACTATGACAAAGAGGTCTAAGAACTGATGAAAGACCCTATTCATTAGGTCCATGAAAGCTGCAGGAGCATTAGTCAACCTAAAGGACATGACTAAGAATTCATAATGACCATATCTGGTTCGGAAGGCTGTTTTAGGAATATCTGATTCCCTAACTTTTAACTGATAATACCCCGAATGAAGGTCTATTTTAGAAAAGCACTTAGCACCCTAAAATTGGTCAAAGAGGTTATGAATCCTAGGAAGAGGATATTTATTTTTAATCGTAACCTTATTCAGCTGACGGTAATATATGCACATATACAGGGAACCATCTTTCTTTCGCACAAAGAGTACAAGTGCACCTTCGGGAGATACATTAGGTCTGATAAAACCTTTTTCTAAGAGATCTGCTAGATATTCCTTCAACTTTTTTAGCTCTGCAGGAGCTATTCTACATGGCAAAATTAAAATAGAATGGGTATCTGGCAACGCATCAATGTCAAAATCTATCTCCTTATCAAGTGGAATTCCTGGGAGATCATCTGGGAAAACTTCTAAAAATTTATTTACCACAGGGACAAACTGAAAAAGAAAACTTTCAGCGTTAGAATCTTTAAACCGAATAAGATGATATAAAAAATCCTTGGAAATAAGTTTACGGGCTTTGAGATAAGATATGAAGTGCCCTTTAGGTGCTAAAAAGTGCCCCTCCCACTCTATTGTTGGCTCATTTAGAAAAGAAAAGGTAACTTTTTGGGTCCTACAGTCTAGTGTGACATGACACCGATGGAGCTAGTCCATCACTAGGATAACATCAAAAGTAACCGTATCAAGTTCTATGAGGTCTGCCACAGTATCCCTACTATGAATAGACATAGCATAATTTTTGTACACCCTCCTAGCCACGATAGAATTACCCACCGGAGTGGAGACAGAGAAAGGTTCAACAATCACATCGACTCAAACCCAAAACCAACAGTCACATATGGGGTCACATAAGATAAAGTAGACCCGGGATCAAGCAACACATATACATCACGAGAAAAGATTTGTAACGTACCGGTAATTACATCTAGTGAGGATTCCACCTCCTGGAGATTAGTCAAAGCATACACCCAATTGAGACCACTCCCGGCAGCTGAAGTGGTGCCCTTTTAGGGCGGCGGTGGTATAGAAAAGTTTGCCTGAGACTTAGCTCCACCAATATTCCTCCTAGCGGAGGGATAATCTCTCTGGAAGTGGCCCGTCTGACCGCGTGAATAACACAACGATGAGCCCAACTGAAACCTTCCCAGATGATTTCTACCACAAGTCTCGCACCATGGAAAAGTATGATGCTGCTGAGCCACACTGCCCAATGACTGAGTATCCTGAGCTCTAGGTCCATAACTAGTATGAAAACTTTGAGATTGTCTATCAACTGGGGGTCTGGGTGCTGGGGCGCGAGCTGCAGACTGTGCGTTACTCCAAAACTTCTTCTTTTGATATCTACTGCCCCAGTTACTACTCTGTGGCTGGTTGTGGTTCGAATCCACTGTTCTTGCTCTCTTTGCTTGCCTGTCCTTCTCTCTAGATTCAGAAATTTTCTTTTTATTTTTTTCTACCTGATGCATGTGGACTATCAGCCTAGCAAAGTCCATATCCCTATTCACCATAGCCCTCTAACACTCAAGCACCAGCTTATCTGAAAGGCTAGAAGTAAACGTCCTAATTCGGGCCCTCTTACTACTCGTGATCTCAGGAGCATAACTGGCCAATTGATTAAACTTTAAAGTATACTCCTGAACAATTATCTTACCCTACTTAAGGTTTATGAACTCTTCTGCTTTAGCTTCCCTCAGCTCTATAGGAAAGAATCGATTAAGAAAATATCCCACAAACTCGTCCCAAATTATAGGCTCAACACTCTCACCCTTTGCCTCTTCCCACTTATTGTACCATTACATCTCTACATCTTTAAGTTGGTACGCTGCCAACTCAACCCCTTCCACTTGATCCATATGCATTACTCTAAAATTTTTCTCTATTTCATCAACTAACTCCTACGGGTCTTCTTCCACCTTAGTTCCCAAGAATTTAGGTAGGTTAATCCTCATGAACTGGCCCACCCTAGTATCCTCAAAAGTGATAGATGCAGACCTAGTGTCTTCTGACCTTTGAGTTTGTGCGGCTACCAGCTGTGGAAATATGTGAATGGACTGCCTGAATTCTGTGTTTGATATGTTCCTCTGAGAAGACTGGGGATGATTAACATTGGTCTGTAGAGCCCGAGGTGGACTGGTCGGGATTGGAGGTACTCCTGGAGTAGGAACATGTTTTGGAGTGTCCGCTTTATTACGGGTTGGCATCCCATGGGTGAGGCAGACTTCATCATCTTGAGTATCCTGGTTGTTGGAAAGACGTGGAGGCATGACTATTTCTGAAATACAACAGATCACTATTTAGGGGATAATTCTAATTCAGACTCTAAAGCACGAACTATATCACAAAGAGGGGAGATATTTCCTAAATGCCTAGTAGCCTCCTACTTATAAGTATGGCACGCTACACACCCATAAAGAAGACTCTACTAGATGTGATTTTGCAGACACTCTGGGACCATGAATCACGCTCTGATACCAAGTTTTTCACGACCCAAACCAGGGCCCTAGCCGTGACGAACATCCCGAACCATGAACAGCCCGGGACACCCTTCTCTATTTGGTAATCATGCACAACATTCATATACAAAAGAAAATGCAAAAAACATAATCTAATATGGAAACATGGTCAATGCTGAATTTAACATAATTATATAAAACTATAAATCAACGACATCTAAATAACATCTGACTCAGTCTGTAAAATCTCTACTATATGAAAATCTGACCACTGTCTGAAACTATGACAAGGCCCCCAGTAGACCAAAATGGAAATAAATGATATAATCTAAAAATACAGGCCTTCTAGAATAAAGAAGTCTCACCAACTAGACACCTGCAACTATGTTTGACAAACTCTACTGCTTTTTTGGACCCCTAAATTGAGCCTCAGAACCTAGAGGGAGGAGGGGGTTAATACAGATGTACTGGTATGCAAAGTAATCCAAAATAAAGCTTTTATATAAACAAAATAGTTGAGAGAAACTTTGTCAAAACATTTCACATCAAGTGGTTTTCTGTAACGACCTGAAAGTGCCTCCCAGGATGTCACACGCTGCTTAGGGCTACAAGTATCCCCAAGCTAACCCTCAGAGTCGGTCTCTACCCAATTTCACCCAAATCAAGATAGGAATAGACTAAACACTCACATAGTCATAGCTCATGAAAGGAAGTATGTAAAATATACTCAGTCCATATGACCACAATATAGAGAAATCTCAACAAAACTACAATATAGAACCCTCGACACACCACAAGTTTGTTACTAGTCTGACAAAGCCTCTGCAAATCAAAATCTAGAGAGCCATTGGGACAGGTCCCCAACTGACTCAAAATGTACTGGAGATAAAACATAGTCTCTCAAAACACTGAAACATCTAAAGATTGGTACTCAGAGAATCATGAGTGAGGCTGAGACTGAGCACCTGAACCTACATTATAAGACAATGTAGCACATAGACATATATGTGAATCAGTACTTTGGAATGTACTGAGTATGCTGGGGTGAATGCATATGTATAAAGTAGTAATAATCTTCAATCAAATCATGTATGCATAATGAGATGACTCACATAGCTTGAAAAAGTATAAAATATATAAAGCTCATAAGTTATGTAGAATGAAGCATGTAACACAATCTCGTGAGTCATCATTATTTAACTTCAAAATTGGAAACCTTCTCTTACTCTTAATGCCTAAAAGTTAAGGGATTTCAAACAATACTTTCAAGTCATGAATATATCTCAAGAGAGTAAAACTTCTTCAATGATCAACACTTCACAATCATTTAGAAACTCATATTCTTGGAATTCAAAATCATAAAACTTGAAAACATACTTGGAGGTAGTTTATTCACTTTAGGAAAATTTCTCATCTCAAATCAATACCTTGATTAGGGAATATCTTTTCAATTCAACCATTTAGGAAAATAACTTATAGGGAAGGAAAATAAGTATTTAATTTTGAAGTTCGAAAGGCAACGAAGGTTCTCATAACCAACATAAACCATGCGAGCTATATGGAGTCCAACGTTTTGTCCTCTTAAGGAAGAGACCCCACATTGGGGAGGAGCGCCATACTCTTGCCAAGGAGTATAACCCAAGTCTAGTGATCACTAAATGAAACTCATCCTCGGATCCACTCATAATCATAATATAATCAGCCTCAGGCTCACATCCTATGGTGGCATGTAGTTTCTGGGGTAAGAAATCATAGTAACTTACCCTCCGTGCTAAATACTACTCCCTTTAGATTTTCTGTGCTCATCTCAGAAAAAATCACTTTTAGAATAATCATATGGTTCACTACGAACCCAATAATCAAATTGATAATCGCATATAGCGGAGTGGATTTCAAAGCTCAAGGACCATTAGGTCAATTCCTTTCTCAATCATCTCAGAATACTCAAAACATGGGTGCTTGTAGCACAAAAGTTCATAAATTCACAAGTCTCAAATAGGGCTTACTAACCTATAATTCAATCTCAAGTTAAATCTTATCAAAAGCATAATATATAGCATATATATTCATAAATCATATGAAAATCTGGGAATTTTAACAATTTACCTCAAAATCTCAATATAGTCATATGCTTCAATATTTCAAACATTGCAAATATTAGCTTCTGAAGGAGTAAAATTATGGGTTTATACCCAGCTGCAATTTCTCAATAAAACATTTAGAAATCATGCTATTTGACTCATAAATCATCGGAAATATCAAATAATACATTCAATCGTAATGGGTGAAAACTCCAATTCAAATTCATGTAAAAACCTCATAAATTTTCAGCAAAATCATGATGTAAATTGCCTTTTGGGCACAAGGGTGAAAGGGTTACCCTTGTTTAAAACCCCACATACCTTGAGTTAGAAGTTTTGGATGAACTCTCACTTTTGGAACTCTATTCTTACTATAGAATGAAGGTTATTGAGGTCCTTGACTTGGGAACCTACAATATTGACTCAATTTAGAAAATCCATGGTGGATTTTTGAGATTCTTGGAAGAGGTTTTGAGTATTTAGGGTTCGCGTTGAGAGAATACTTGATAAAATCCTTATAGGATGCTTGTAAATGGCTTTGATATAGTGTTTCCACGATTTTATAGGCGTGGAAAAGGTCCAAAATACCCTTTATAAATGCATGTGTGAAACTAGAAAAATTAAACTTGAACCTAATTTTGTTGGCCTTTGCGATGCGCCACTAATTGCGCTGGCTTACTGGAAAATGATAATTGGGAAAATGGCATCCTCCGCGACGTGGAGCCATTGAAATTTCCAACTGGTTGGGACCTGGGAATCCTCTAGGATGTGCCACAATCATGGAGTCCCATTGGAAATTGACAATTGCTAAATGAACCCTCTCCGCGATGCGCTAGGCTCTCAAACGATGCAGTTTTACAACGGAGGTTTAAATTAGCCATAACTTCTTACCCGAGTGTCCGATTTGGGAAAATCTAAATGGTTAACACGTTACTCACTAAGGAAGCTACTTCTTAATCTTTTAGGTTCGGGATCACGTCTCACTGGATACACCTTAAAGTTTAGACTACGAGGGAATTTTGTGGGACCTTACATTTTCAAAACACATGGGCACTTTCTGAAAACATGTAATCTTTCTATCAATGAAAATTTTGATTTGCGAATTACTTCTTAGTTAGGTGACACTCCCCCTACAAGTCTGATATTCCATAGGCTAGATGGTATCCGCCATTGACTCGGTGGGGAAGCCGCCAACCCAAGTGTGCCACAAGGGTTGGAGTTCCTGAGTCTGATACACCACAGGGCTCTAGGCCAGCGTAATATATATACTTAGATCGACAAATCACAGTGTTGGTCAATGATTTGTCTAAACTCATGCCTTCTTCGGGGAACCACCTAGACTCTCTTTATGCCCAAATTTATCCTATTTTGAATCATGTATATTTCTAGTTTCAATATCTGAAAAGTCTAATTTCAAACATGCATTCTATTCTATTTTGGATTATCATGGCATAATCTAAATTGCTGTCATCACACGAAGACTTGCAAGTCCTATTTTTGAGCCATAATGCAATAAGTATGATCTTTAATTAAAACATAGTTCAGACCACCAAAACATGCAAACAGTATAAAAGATTTCATGTTCAGAACCATAAGTCAAAATTATGCATGAATCTTTTAAACATAAGGCAGTCATGCGCTTTTGAAAAAAACCATGCACTCTTTCATTATATGTACATTCAACATTTATCAATACAAAAAACCCTCTCTTTTGAATTCAAGATTCATAACCAAATCCTTCATAAATCAAGGCAATTCTAGATGAATTTCAAAATAATTCATATCATGTGTAAGATGGAAACAATCACATCAAGAGAGGGATTTCATGTGAGTCATACTCTCAAATCAATCATCAATCTTAAAACACATGCTTCTATATATATATATATATATATAATTTCAAATCAATTTGGGGGAAGACCTAAAGATCAAAATAATTCCATCAAATATTCTAAAACATGATTATATTCATAAATCTAAAAACTCCTTTCTTAAAAATCATGATTTCTATGCCCATGAGATTTTTAGGAAACCCCTGTGTGCCTTAACCTTGAAAGATAATAGTAAATTATTGAAGCTTGAAGATTGGGAATTCCAAATCTTCAATTGCTTTTGAAAACCCTCTGTTGAAACTTGAGTTATTTTAGGTTTCTAGTTCGAAACCCTTGGGAGTGTTCTTGATGGATTTTGATGAAGAAGTGAGTAAAGTAGTCACTTGGGATAAAAATCCCGTGTTTGGGCGTATTAGAATAAGGGAAAAAAAAATACCCAAATGCCCTTTAAGATACAATTTTTTTTAAAGCTAAAATAACTGGGCATCGACACCGTAGGTGATGCAGTGCGTCAGTTGACCAACGCGATACTCGACGTGTCGCTCCACCATTACGTCAAGCCTTAGTATTTTCCCCTGGCATTTCCTAAACAAAATTTGACCAATACGGTGGGGACACAGCGTGCCAGATCGCATTGGTCCACTATTTTGGAACACCAAACGATGTCTAAGCACTCTCCAAAATATTTAAAACTCATTCGGGAATACCTACTTACCTTCTGGATCAAGAATTGGCTAAACATCAGTTATCAAAGTCGGGAAGGTCGAAAAGAAATTAATAAAAAATAGGAAGCTCAAAATAAGACTAAGTCCCTTGACACTTAGAAAAATTTCTAGTCTTTTCAACTCTTTGAGCATTCCATCAGGAGATAAACATGCGCAAATGTTACGAGGTGTTACACTTACCCTTATTGTGCTAAGTGTGTCAGGACCCATCCAGGAGAGTGTATGGCAGAGCAACGTGGTTGTTTTGGTTGTGGTAAGATAGGTTAAAAACTTTGAGATTGTCCACATGCCAGGCAGGTGAACAAAGATGCCCGACCTCAGACACAGGCCACCAGTGCACCAACTCCTGTAGGTCATCCAGCTTCTCCTAAAGGAGCTTCATCCAGTACTGCTGGCGGTCATTGCCAGAACAAATTCTATGCCCTACCTTCTCGTCATGAGCAGAATGATTCTCCCAATGTTATTACTGGTATGCTCTGTGTTTTTCACTTTGATGTTTATGTGTTATTGGACCCCAGGTCAAGATTTTATTATGTGACCCCACTTGTTGCTGTGAACTTTAAAATGAATCTCGAAAAGATTCCCAAGCCTTTTCTAGTTTCTACTCTAGTAGGGGAGTCAGTCGTTGTTGAACAAGTGTATAAGAATTGTCCTGTTACTATTGTTCATAGAGTCATACTTGCTGATTTTATAGAGTTGTATATGGTTGATTTTGAGGTTATTCTAGGTATGGACTGCCTTCACTCTTGCTATGCATCTATAGATTGTCGTACCCATGTAGTCAAGTTTCAGTTTCTTGATGAACCAGTTTTTGAGTAGTCAAGGAGTTCAGTATATCCCAAGAGTCATTTTATCTCATATCTAAAATCCAGAAAGCTTATATAAAAAGGTTTCATCTACCACTTAGTTAGAGTTAAAGACACTAAGTTCGAGACTCCAACTATATAGTCGGTCAACATTGTAAATGAGTTTCCTGATGTTTTTTTAGAAGATCTCCCAGGGGTACCTCCCGATAGAGAGATAGAGTTTGGAATTGATCTTCTTCCCAACATACAACCTATTTCTGTTCATCCCTATCATATGGAGCCTATAGAGCTTAACGAGTTGAAAGAGAAACTCAAATATATTCTACATAAAGGTTTCATAAGGCCCAGCGAATCTCCTTGGGGTGCACCTGTTCTACTCATACGGAAGAGGAACGGTTCTTTGCGTATGTGCATTAACTATCATCAGCTTAATAAGGTTACTATCAAGAATAAATTCCCTCTTCCTAGGATTGATAATTTATTTGTTCAATTGCAAGGTGGAAGTTACTTCTCTACGATAGACCTTAGATCCGGCTATCACCAACTTAAAGTAAGGGAATGTGATATTCCAAAGATAGTCTTCTGAACCCGCTATGATCAATTTGAGTTTCTTGTCATGTCCTTCATTCTAACTAATGCTCCAGCGGATTTCATGGACCTCATGAATCGAGTATTCAAATAATATTTAGACATATTTGTGATAGTACTTATAGATGATATCCTTGTGTATTCCCGAAGTGAGGGTGACCATGTAGATCACCATAGAATTGTCTTGAAAACTCTTAGAGATCACCAGCTATTTGCCAAATTCCGCAAGTATGTGTTTTGGCTAAGGTCTATAGCTCTTTTGGGTTATATTATTTCAGCTGAAGGCATTAGAGTTGATCCCCAAAACACAAAAGTTGTAAGATATTGGCCTAGACCTATTTATCCATCTGATATTAGGAGTTTCTTGTGTCTAATTGGCTATTACCACCGTTTTATTGAAGGTTTCTCTTCTATTGCGTCTCCCATGTCCCGGTTGACCCAAAATAAAGTTAAGTTCCTTTAATCAGATTCCTGTGAGAAGAGTTTTCAGAAGTTGAAGACTCGACTCACTTCAGCCATTGTGTTGACTTTGCTTGACAGTACAGATGGTTTTGTGGTGTATTATGATAATTTTATAGTTGGTTTGGGTTGTGTGTTGATTCAGAGAGGTAAATTTATAGCTTATGCCTCCAGAAAATTAAAACCTCATGAGAAAAATTACCCAACTCATGATCTTGAGTTAGCTTCTGTAGTGTTTACCCTAAAAATTTGGAGATATTATTTGTATGGTATGCATGTTGATGTTTTTACTTATCACAAAAACCTGTAGTATGTGTTGACTAATAAGAAGTTGAATCTTAGATAGATGAGGTGGTTAGAATTATTAAAAAACTATGATATGAGTGTGTTGTATCATCTGGGAAGGGCCAATGTAGTAGAAGATGCCCTTAGCAGGTTGTCTATAGGTAGTGTTTTACATGTAGAGGAAGGTAAGAAGGAGTTAGCTCGTGATGTGCATTGTTTGGCTAGATTAGGTGTTAGGTTGCTTGATTTCGCTGAAGGGAGTATGTTAGTGCAGAGTAGTTTCTAATCCTCTTTAGTTTCAGAAGTGAAGGAGAAGCAAGACTTAGATGCTAGTTTAGTCGGACTGAAGGAGTCAGTCAAGGACCAAAAGGTGGAGGTTTTCTCCCAAAGGGGAGATGGTGAACTGAGATTTTAGGGTAGACCATGCATTCCTGATATTGATGATCTGAGGCAAAGAATTATGGCTAAAACGCATGGCGCGCGATATTCCATTCATCCTGATGCTACCAAGATATACCACAATTTATGGGAAATCTATTGGTAGAGTTGTATCAAGAAGGATGTAGCAGTATTTGTAGAAAAATATGCAATATGCCAATAGGTTAAGGTAGAGCACCAAAGACCTGGTGGTACGATGCAAGAGTTTAGTGTACCCACTTGGAAGTGGGAAGAGGTGAATATGGATTTCGTGACTGGTTTACCTCTCTCTCGGCGTCATCATGATTCGATTTGGGTTGTTGTGGATAGGTTGACCAAGTTATCATATTTCTTGCCCGTTCATACATCTTATGTTGCTGACGATTATGCTAGACTGTATATATAAGTGTTAGTCAGGCTATATGGAGTTCCCGTGTCTATTATTTCAGATAGGGGTACTCAATTTACTTCATAATTTTGGAGGGCTTTTCAGAATGGTCTTGATACCCAAGTTCATTTGAGTTCCGCTTTTCATCTGCAGACCGATGGTCAGGCTGAGAGAACTATCCAAAACTTAAAGGATATGTTGAGAGCATGTGCTCTTGATTTCAAAGGTAGTTGGGATGACCATTTGCCACTTATTGAGTTTGCGTATAACAATCGTTATCACTCTAGCATCCAGATGGCACCATTTGAGGCTTTCTATGGTAGGAGATATAGATCACCCATAGGTTGGTTTGAAGTGGGTGAAGATTCTTTAACTAGAACTGATTCAGTATTCAAGGCTATGGAGAAGGTTAAGTTGATTAGAGAGAGGTTAAAAATATCTCAAAGTCATCAGAAGTCTTATGCCGATGTGAGGAGAAGAGACCTTGAGTTTAAAGTTAATGATTTAGTGTATCTAAAGATTTCACCATAAAAGGGATGAAAAGGTTTGGAAAAAAGGGGAAGCTCAGTCCCCGGTATGTTGGCCCCTACAAGATGCGAAGTTGTGTTGGGTGAATAGCCTAGGAAGTTGAGTTACCTGCGAAACTATCACTTGTTCATCCTGTCTTTCATGTTTCCATGCTTAGGAAGCACATTGGTAACTCTATGGTAGTAGATTCTTCAGAGAGCACTGATAGTCAAACTAGTCTTTCTTTTTAAGAGGCTTCGGTAAAAATTCTAGATCATCAAGTCCGTAGACTAAGGAACAAAGTAATTCCCTTGGTCAAAGTGTTGTGGCGAAATCAGTTAGTTGAGGGGCTACTTGGAAAGCAGAAGCAGACATGCGAGCCAAGTACCCGTACCTTTTCTCCACAAGTTCAGATCAAGTCTAAGGTACCATTCTTTCTTAATTCAGCCTTTTTCTAGTCAAAGTTGCTTCTATAAATCCATTCTTATTATAAGTTCTTGAATTCTCCAAATTATTCAAGAATCTAGAATAATATGAAGTTAGTTTAGCAAGTTGTTTCGGAGATGCATACTCAATTTCCCCCGTACTTCTAGCTTAACTAGCGACATTTGAGGACGAATGTTCCCAAGAGGGAGATATTGTACGACCCCGCAAAGTTTCCTCATCGTTAAAGCTTTCAAAAATGAGTCACAAGAAGTTTTACACTTAGAATTTTAACTAAGTGTCCAACACTTAGTTTATTTTGATCCTTTGAAATAGTTTATTTTGAGCCTTTGAAACTTCGATGAATTATTTCGCGACCTTCTCGACCTCCATTTATTGATTTTTTATTGCGTTGCGATGGGGCAAGTCTATAGTATATCTTGGGTGAGTTTCAAAATTTTTGGACCTCGTTTAGGGCACGCTTGGATTTCAAAACAGAGCATCATGCGATTTGCATGCGTCGCATGGTCCATCTTAACCTGGCACCATGCGATGGAGCATGCGACACATGATCCAATCCGGTGGGATAGAGCATGCGATGCATGCTTTGCTGCTCGCACCTGGGAAATTCAGTATTTAACCCATCTCATTAAGGGTAATTTTTGTATTTTCCATCCCCTTATCAACTCTAATAAGGGATTTATTCCCTAAAACACCAAAATACATCCACTTTCATCAAAATTCACCAATAACATTCCTTAGGGGTTCAATCTAAAAATGAAAATATCTTAATATTCAACCGTGGAATTTCCATAATTCTTCCATATTCGAATTCCCCGTTGCGAGGGATACAAGATACACACAATAACTTTTCATATAGCACTGTGAGGTTAAGAGTTCATCCAAAGCTTCAAGTTTAAGGTATGTGGGGTTTGAACAAGAACGCCCTTTCTTTTTTGTGCCCAAAGTTTTTGATTTTCTTAAAGATTTTAATATTTTTAAGATGAACTATACTTAAATTGCTATACTTCAAGTATATGAAACTATGGATTTGTTCAAGTCATGAATTATATGATATCTCACCTATTGTATTATTTTGAAATGAGAATTAATATCGTGGATTGCATATTCATTTAATGATTGATTTTTTAATACTCTTAAGGTTGAAGTCATGAATTACCCTTATTTTGAATTGAGATTTCTTGAATATGTATGCATGCCTTAAGGTCCAAGAATGAATTTTGACATATGGAATTTCGAGAATGGTATTGATATCTCCATGTTATTGAAGTCTTGATATTTGTTAAAGATAATCTATCAAAGTTTAAAGAAAAGAGTTGATTTTGAGTCTAAGCTAAGAAAGGAATCCACTCAATGTTGTTTAAGTTAAAGGGTGGCATGATTGGCCCCAATATATATATCTTTGATCTGCTTAAGGTGGATTTTCTTACAAGTTTTGAGATATGTCAGAGTGTAGTATTTAGCACGGAGTTGGGCTTGATTCCAAGGTCACATACCCCAGAACTACGTGCCCCCCTAGGTTTCTGATTCACCCCAAGTGGGTTAAGTTAGTGATCACTACAAAGAAAAGGTTCTACTCCAATGACAAGGATAGAACAACGCTCGCCAATATGGGCAAGACATTGGACTCCATGTAGCTCATATAGTTTATGTCGGTTAGAAAAAGCTCCCAAGTTTCTAAGCGTCCAAGTCTTAAAGTTTCTAAAGTCTTAAGTCTTTGAGTTTTAATGAGGTTTTATCCTACTTAATGTGAAAGTATGAGTTTGAAAGTATATGTATTGTGAAAACTATGATCCTAAGTCTTCATAAGTTTACAAAGACTAAAATGTACTGATAACGCTCAAATTACACTCTTGAATGGGTGTAAGCGATCGTTGTCAATATAAACCCAACTAGGTTGGGGTCGAATCCCACAGGGAATAGGCTGTGAACTTTAATTTATTTACGAAATACTTTACTGGTAGTTTAACGTTTCCAAAAATGGGGGTTTAAGTTAACAATGAATGAATTTTCACTTTCAGTATTTTAGTGTTTGTACTCAATCTAAATGGAAAACCATAGTTGTGTTCACCATGGGTTTTGGGAATTGACAGATACTAGGTAATGCTTGAGATTCTCGAAGTATGTAGGAACAACAGAATATCCCTAACGACAATACTATCTGACTTATCTCTTGACCTCACCAGACAATTTATTATCTAATTCTCTTGAACTTAGATAACTTATTTATTTCCAATAGGATGTTATCTCATGTAGATTAATCCAGTTACAGCATTAATCATTAAACAGAAGGTTGGTAGCTCCCGAGTCCCTGTTGATAATTCAAGACCTCTAGTATATTTCTCCGTTAGAAGCAAATAAAACCTAAGGCATAATCTAATGTTTGCAACCACTAGATTTTAGTTAAAACAATAGAATTTCAAGATGTTCTACTATTCTTTAAATCTATTAAACACCTAGCATCATGTCAAACCCTAATCCATGGATCCCATAACTCTGGCTAATAGAATTAGCCGCTCATGATTTAATGAACGAAAGAGCAAGTTGAATTCATAATAATACAAGTAAACTTGCGAATGTATGAAAAACAACAAGTCGTTCCTTCAATTGAATCACAAAAAATAAATATCCACAATTAGTTGACAAGTATTCCCAAGAAGATTAAGAGTTTCAAGGATTAAAGAAGATTGAATAAAATTTTAGGAAGATTGCCCAAAAGATGTTTAATAAAACCCTAAAAAATCCTATTTATACTTAACCCTAATTATGGAAATAAAATAACAAATGAAATTAAATCTCGAATTAGGTGACGCCGTCGCTGATGCCACATTAGGATACTGACGCCTTCTCACGGATGGCATCATAAATTCTCTAGTTTCCTTCAAAATTTGTCTTAGGCTGATGATTTAGATGACGCCACATCACTGATGTGACGACGTATCACCAACGTCATCAGATTTCTTCATCAAGCTCAATTCTGTGGTTCAGAATGATGCCCTTCGTGACGCCTTATCACCACCTTGACGCCTTATTACCAACGTCGTCAGAACTTTCTCTCAGGCTCAAGTTTCTGGTAAAGGTTAACGCCACTTCTATTATCCTATCACAAGGCTGACGACTTATCAACGATGTTGTCAACCATGCCTCCTTCTCCTTTTTGCTCAGTTTTCAACTCTTTTGCTCTGATGTTGTTTATTTTCCATCTTTTAACCTTTTTCTACAAATTCACTAGAAAACACATTAAAGCAACAAAAGTTGCTGAAGATTTTGCAATTGTTTTAAGCCAAAAAGCATTAAATGTGTTAGCTTTTTCTCACACATCAACACCATCAACTTAAAATAGTTGCTTCTCCTCAAGCAACAAAACAACTAAGAGAGTCTACAGCTCATTCAACAATCAATAACCATTTTTCCTCAAAACTCAGTCACCATCTCCAAGGTTAACTACTTTAGAACTAACTGTATAGATCATTTGAAAAACAGCAGTATAACACAAAGGATTCTGGCTATGGCAGCAGCTAAACACCATCAATTATGCATGTATCAATATGTCACTACCCTAAAACAAGTAAGTAACCTAGAAAAATACTAGTTAGCCCTCACAACAAGGAAATTCCCCTTTATCTCTCATAAAAATTCAAAATATAAGCACGGGGATAATCACAAAAACACTCACTCTCAGAATGAAGTTCAACCAGTGTGCCAAATACCATATGCTTGCCCTTATTGTCATTACCAAAGTGGCCGCACCGGTAAGCTAGGATCACTATAGGGCTTTCTTTGGCTTGTAACGTAGGCTAGGGGATGGTATGGAATTACATGGCATTTAGAGAGACTACTTTCCTTGGAACTACCAAACTTGTGAGGTCTACTTGTTAACCTCTTTTTTTACTCTTTTTCTTTTCTTTTATTTTTCCCTTTATCACTTATTCAGACTGGGTGTGTTTTTTTTCTTTTGATTCAACAAACGTCCCTTTTTAACTTTGTTTTCACCAACACCCCAGTCATTTATTTCTTGCTCACTTATTCTTTTTATTTTACTCAACCCTTATTCATTCCCAATTTATATCATGCACCCCTATGATAGCCACCCTCAACTTAGGTTGTTTGCCTAAGTCAAGGTGCACAGTGTCCAAGAAGGAACAGAGCCAAAATAGGTTCATTATGATTAAAAAAGTGAAGGTGATAGGTATCATAGAAAGAAAATGGTCAATTAAGGCTCAAACAGGGATTAAGGGATATCAAGCCTTACAGAAAGGTCATTTAGGATAACTGTGACTGAAATTCAAAAAATGGCCTATGATTTTTTCCTAACCCCGATCTTTCAACTACGGTAAGACGAATCAGGAAAGTTTTAGATTTGGCAATACAAAAAGAGAACTCGGTATATTCTCACACACATATGGCACATAAGCAATGTCACTAGCTACTACGTATTTGGTTTATGCAATTGTTCAGCAGTGATGATCAAGTAACTAAACGAATGCCATAACGAGATGTATAGTGTTCACGCTAAGATGCAATTCACACAGTCATGCAAAACAAACCTTCGGAGAGGTTTTCAAAATCCCAAAATCAATTAACTGCCTACAAAAATTACACTACTCCTAGTTATTTACAGAATATGCTATAACAACATGCTACCCTACACCCTCAACTTAAAATCAAACAAAATAAAACTAAGGGTTAGGGTGTACCTGGAGTCAATAAAGTCTCAAATCATGGGTCCTTAACCCTGAAGCAGTGTCATCCTCGTCAAGAGCTTCTCTGTGCTTCGGTTCAGCTGCTCTGCTAGATAAGGCTCCTATAGCCCTCGCTCACAGTACTTCTTCCCATTTCCAGTTATCCTCTCGGGATGCTTTCATTGCTTTTTTCAGATCCACCTTCTCTTGTTCTGTTAGCTCATCATTGTTATGTAGTATCTTCTCTGCTTTTTTCTTCTTCTTTGACTTTTTCTCCGCTTTGCTCTCATTCTCATCATCTTCTTATCTCTTTCTCTTACCTTTTTCAGTTTCTTTATCTTTTTTCTGTTTATTTTTCACTAGCTCCGTAGTGAGATCAAAGATTGAGGGTTCATCCTTAGATTCTTTAGCTGACTACCCTACAGGCATCATAAATTGGTGCTGTTATACCACTACCATATTAACTTTTACCTTCTCTAGGTCCATTCTGAATTCACCAAGCTCTGATCCAGTCAACTCTTGTGCCCTTGCTTAAAACAGTTCTCCAGATCTGCAACCCATGCAGGAAAAGTAGCAAAGGGCTCAAGAGTAGCCCTGATTCTCTTATCTATAGCAACAGCAAACTGCTCAACAAAGGCACATAGCTGCGTGTCACACTATCTGACCTGTTTGGCCACTTTTTTTTATCAATCGGCTGGGATGAAGCTTTTGCTGGTGCTATAGGAACTAATGGACCTGGATCATCCTCAGTAACCGAGCCTGTTTGTGCAACCTCAGAAGTTTGCACATTTACTTCAGATACCGAACTAGGGCCTGTAATTGATAGGTTTACCTCAACCTCTACCCCTCTATCAAGTGTCATCCTTGGCCGATTTTCCTCAGAGCGAATAGGGTTGTGGGTCTTAGTGGCATACAACGTATTATCAATCCCAGCAATATATGGTACCCCTGCCTCTGTGTATGGCCTGGTAATCAGATAAGGGAATGGGTAAAGAACTTCAGACCTTGTTACCCGAATCTTGATCACTTCAGCAATGATTTCTCCAAAATTTAGCTTCAGGTTGGACCCAAGACATGCAACCAATATCGCTCGATCATCACCCAGAATATTATCTCCGTCGGTTGTCATTAAATAGGTGCGCACAACACCTCACCAGAATTTTGTCTCTTAAGTCAAAGAAGTCTTGTAGATATGCTCACTAGGTCGGGTCAGCCATAAAGGATCTCCCTTAGCTATAAGTATATCTAACCAAGGACGCTGGTTATCCTTACTCTTCAGACGATGGTAGAATGCAGGATTTGTTACATGAGGAATGAAGTTGGGTCCATGTAGAAATCTGTTGATAGTCGTATTAGAAATATGTATATTTAACCCATGAACTGGAACTCTGGTTAGCAAAGGCTGTTCTGCTGTGGCCTCTCCATTCTTACACATGCTCTCTAATCTAGCCTGGTAGTTCGCATAGAACTCCTGGGCTAATGTAGGACAAAATGGTTCACCTCCTTTAGCAGTCCATCCTAGCCCATAATCTCTGAATTTCTTCTCAACTGCAGGATACCCAGGCAATTCTGTGATGATGACTCTTTTCTCTTGAAATACTGGCAAATTTTCTTTTTGTTCTAATCATACCCTTAAGGAAGATGTCCTCTGCTTCAGGTATCTGCCATCAGTCATTCTCTCAAACCTCAGGATTCTTACATTTTATCAAAGTTCCCCGAGCTAGGGGTTCCTTCTCAACTTGATTCCCAACTGAGGGAGTTTCAGAGGATGGTTCCTCAAAATCAGATTTGTCAGACTCAGCATCTTTTACCTCTGATTCTTCAGATTTAGCCTTCTCAGACTTAGGTTGTTCAAACTCAGTTTTCATAGAACCCTCTTACTCAGAATATTCACTCTCAGCTGAGGTGGTGGTCTCAGTGTCATCACTATCCTTCACCACGATGGGTTTAGGTGGAGGAGGTGCCTTTGGACTGGGTTTATTTCTTCTCCACCAAAGCAGTGGTTCTTCATCTTCATAATCAGAGTCTTCATCAATAATCTTGTAAACCACCTTGGGCTTGGCAGCTTTCTTTGGAGTGTTAGGATTCTTTCTTTTAGGTGCCATTAGAGTATTCCTGGACCATAAGACAAACATAAGTTAATAATCAAGGTATAACAGTCAAAACATGCTTTTCAAGTTCACTTAGCATTATCATCATTGTGTAACGACATGGCTGATTAGGCATCACATTTATGATAGCCTACCAGCAATGTCATCAGTATTAAATAGAATTGGCATACTTCTTTCAATCTTGTGATGACATTCCTGATAAGGCATCATGATGATAGGCGTATTTACACGCCTAAAGTACTATAATTTACCCATATTTTAGCTATATTTTGAGGACAAAATATATAATTCATGCACTTTTAGTCCTTTTTCCTATAAGTGAGCTAACGAACATAATTAGAAAGTTTTCAGGTATACATGATACAGAATTCAGCATTTTATGGATAACTTGACGCCAAAGAAAGCTTCACGAAAGGAGGAAAGCAAAGCTTGGACGCCAAGGACCAAAAGTGGAGCATGGAAAATCTATCCCGGGCAAAAATAGCAATTCTAAAGACTTTGGGGACTAGTAGTAACTTATTAGGATTAGGATATTGATACATTAACCTAGTAGGATTGGGTTAAGTAATGCATTAACTTAGTAGGAATAGGATATTGGTGTTATAAATACCCTATTTTGCTAGAGATTTTTAATTCATTCTACTTAGAGAATTCAATCTTACCTTTTCAATTAATTCTTCTATTCAACATTCAAAACAATTCTCTTTCAATTAATTCTTATTCACTTCTCTTCATCTATTCGATTCTTAATTTCCACAACAAGAGAAACACTATTCTAAAAGGAATTCACGCCTAAAGCCATACCACACCATACTACACGTGAGATCTTTATTGTGGTATAATGATAATGTCTATTGTGATTTCCATCGCACTCATGAGTAGCTAAACTTCTCTGTTGCGGTTATGGAAGCCGTATGAGATACTATCTATTGCTATGAGTTTGTGAATTCGCAACACATATGTTGCTTATATCATTATTCTCTTCATCTTATTGCAAATTCTTGTGGTTGCAAACACATAGAATACGCCAGTATAGCATTAACTTGTTCGAAAGAAAAGTTAAATGTCTGTAAAAGAGATAATGTCAAGGTAATAGGGCACCAATCCCTATTAAAAAGTTAGTGCCGTAACTGGATTAACCTCTTGGAGAATTTGTACCATTAGATACGCTTTAAGCTCGAAAAAGTTAAAGTAAAATAATCCTTTTTAGGTCGAAAGACGCCTGGATTTACCATAGAATACAATTCTCTATAAGCACATGCATGTCTGAATTCCGCATAACTCATAGCCAATAGAGACGTATAACTCATAAGGTGGACATAACCCCAACTCTCAATTCTCATTGGTTAAACATCTTACTAAACATTCTTTCTTTTGACTTTGCTATTTTCTGCTTTTACTTTATTATTTTGTTTACATTATTTGCACATTAACATCCCCCCTTTTTACGAGACTTGCACCAAAAGTCTAATAATCTTTGCTTACTTATTGACCGGCTATTCCCTGTAGGATCGATACCCAACCCAGTTGGGTTATATATTTGACAACGACCGCTTTACACTCTTACGAGATCTGTAGATTGAGTATTATCACATCACAATTGTGATAGCCTATCAGGTAGGTCGTCCGCCTTAAGCAGTGAATGCTCCCTTTTTTCCAATTTTCTAACGACATTAGCTGATAAGGCGTCATGCTAGTGATAGCCTATCAGCAATGTCATTAGCTCAACATTTTTCCCACTTAGTTTGCATTCTAAAATTTGGGACCAAATTCTTCGTATAACCACATGGAATTTTTGCTTTTGTACTTAGGGTTTCAAATTTTTGTAATTTAGGCTCAACTTAACCCTAATTTTCGATTTCTATGTTGTTACACTTGAACTCAAGTTTCTTCTTTTTGAGCATCATATTTTCAACAAATTTATCACTTCAATGAAAGGATAAACAAAGTTATGAACATACCTGATGAGTTGACTCCACTTGATTACACGAGAGAGAAAAAAAGATGAGAGATAGACTTTGATTTTTCTTCCAATCCCACAACTATCAGGAAGAAGGCTTCCTTATATACTTGGGAGTGTTTTCAAAGGAAGTAAATATCCTACTAAGGAAATAGAATAAAACTTAAAGAAGGAAACTAATAACAACGGGGAACTTGAAAGGTTTATATCTGGGCTGGGTCGGATTCAGATTAATTTGGGCCCAGATTTTCAAAAACACAATTATGGCCGACGACAACTTGTGATAAGTTGTCACAACTATGATAGCTTATCACGGAAGTCATCAGCCTTAGTAGAGAAGGTCTCAACCTTTGGAATTTCTGATGACATTGGTGATAAGCCGTCACAGTTGTGATAGCCTATCACGAATGTCATCAAGACCACTTGGCTCGCTTTCTTCAGTTTTTACCTTAACCTCTTTGTACCTCTTCAGTTTCTTTTTATGAATACCTAAATGAATAAAACAAAATGCGTGAAAATAAAATTTTGGGTTGCCTCCCAATAACGCCTAATTTAGTATCGTAGCATGACTTGTTTATCTCGACTACTCAAACTTCGTCAAGATGTTGTATCACTACCTCATTACTATTTTCCTGGAATACATCAACGACCAAGAAGATATTCATCTCCTCTAACTGTTTCATAGGAGGTTGCATTTTGAATCTGGCCTTCTTTTTTACTTACCTAATTTTGAGCTCATTGATCTCCATATCAACTAATACTCTTCCCGTGTCTAATAACGGTCTACCCAAAATGATGGGTACCTCAAAATGAACATCACAATCCAATATCACAAAATCTGCAAGCAAAATAAAGTCATCCACTTTTACTGGCATAAAATTCAATATACCAACTGGTTACTTCACTGATCTGTCTGCCATAACAAGACTCATCGTTGTGGGGGTAGGCTCCCTCAATCCAACCTTCTTGTAGATATCAAGTGGTATTAGATTAATAGTTTCTCCTAATTCACATAAAGCTTTGGTAAACTTCATGGATCCAACTGTGCATGGTATAGTAAATGCTCCAGGGTCAGGCTTTTTCTGCACTAAGGATTGTGAAGAAACAACACCACAGTGATGGATGTTGCCCACCAGCTCACAGCTTACCTTCCACTTCTTTGTTAGCAATTCCTTCATAAATTTAGCATAGTTTGGCATTTTATCAAATGCCTCCATCAATGGCACATTCACTGTCAGTTGTTTCAGTATTGCCATGAACTTGCTAAATTTCTCGTTATCTTTTTTCCTTTTCAATCTCTGGGGAAATGAAGGTGGTGGTCTTGGCATTTGTTTCAATACCACATCCCTTTTGTTTTCATCTTATTTATTTGAAATGTCAACAAAGCCGTCCAGCTTCTCACACTCTACATGATTGCTTCCTTCTGATTCATCAACACTCACATCCTTTTCCACAGCTTTTCCCATAGAAGGGACAAATAACATCTTACCACTCTGAGTGGTAATCGCCATACAAGAGCCATTAGTCCATGGGTTCTAAACCGTATCACTAGGTAAAGTACCATCTTTTCTATGGTTCAGAGTAGCCAAAAGTTGGCTCATCTGCTGCACTAACTACTTAATAAAAGTAGAGTGTGAGCTAACCAACTGACTGACGGTAGAAAACTCACTTTTCATATTAGTTACCCCTGAGTTGGTTGCCTCAACTCCCTTCAAAAACATTTCCATCATGTACTCTATGGACATCTTACCAGAACTAGTTGTCGCAGCATCCCCTCTTCTAGGAGAAATATACAAACCACTCCTGTCATTATTATTTCTCCAATGTCCCTGCTCCTTATCTTTATAATAAGGCTTGTAATAGAAAGTCCAACCTTGGTTCCCTTGGCTATTGCCTCAGAAATCCCCCTGATTACTCACATTATTCGCCTCAGCATCAACACCTGCAGACACAGTACCCTGAGATTCCACAGCCTTAACCATTTTAGTCTTATCAGATAGAAAGTGCTTGGCCAGCAAGTCCATCTGCGTTTTAAATTGGGATATGTATGGATCTCGATCCTCATCCCTTCTATATTACTCCGTAATAATACCACCAGTAATAGTCAGGCTAGCCACTACAGAATCCCTAGTGTGCCAAGCTCGATTATGCTTGGTCATTCTATTCAGCATGTCAGAAGAATCTAGAAAAGAGAGGTCAATAAATAAACCACCTGTAGCATTGTAAACAATAGGCTTCATCACAGAGTTAAAAGATCTATACAAAGTCTCCATCAACTGCAAATACGTCATATTATGGATCGGACACTGTACAAGTTTCTTCTTAAATCTTTCCCAGGTTTCATGCAGTTCTTCAGTCAGAAGCTGTATGAAGTTGCTAATTTCGTCCCTCAAATATACCCTTCTGGAGGGTGGAAAGAATCGTTCTAGGAACACATCTTTCAACTGTCTCTAGTTGGTTGTAGAATTAGGCTCTAACTTATTTATCCACATTGTTACCTCCCCAGACAGACACAAAGGAAACAATCTCAGCCTGATCGCATTCTGGCTTACTCCCAAATTATCAAAGGATTTGTAAATGGTGATAAAGTTCACCAAATGCATGTTTGGATCATCACCGAGCAAGCCTCCAAACAACCCCTTCATATTTAGGAGTTGGATCATGGTACTTATTATGCTAGATTTCGCACCTAGTGCTAATGGTGGTGGAATGATAGCACCCGTTGCACCAGCTCTGTCCATTCCTTCATCATCTTCATCTGACTCATATTGCATAGGATTTTGACGATATCTTCCTCAGACTGGATGATTTCTGTTGATGTTTTCCTGCACTCTTTTAGTGACATGTTTGTTGACCCAAATTTTGCACATTTACTTGAGCCCTGGCTAAAGCAGCTAGACTTTCTTCTTCCTATTGTTCTGCCATTCTCCCTATCAGTTGAGGTTCCGGGTTGATTGGTAATAGTGCTTCTCCAAAACTTCTCATTTTTGGTATAAAAAACACAGTACCTAAAAGAAAAAAAACAAATAAACGTAAATCAAGGAAACGTAACTATCAACAAATTTTTGCGCACAAAATTTTAGTCTACAATCATATTCCCCGACAACGGCACCATTTTTGATAACGCTCAAATTACACTCTTGAATGGGTGTAAGCAATTGTTGTCAATAGAAAACCCAACTAGGTTGGGGTCGAATACCACAGGGAATAGGTTGTGAACTTTAATTTATTTACGAAATACTTTACTGGTAATTTAATGTTTTCAAAAATGGGGGTTTAAGTTGAACAATGAATGAATTTTCGCTTTTAGTATTTTAGTGTTTGTACTCAATATAAATGGAAAACCATAGCTATGTTCACCATGGGTTATGGGAATTAACAAATACTAGGTAATGCTTGAGATTCTCAGAGTAAGTGGGAAAAACAGAATATCCCTGACGACTATACTGTCTGACTTATCTCTCGACCTCACCAGACAATTTATTATCTAATTCTCTCGAAATTGGATAACTTATCTATTTCCAATAGGATGTTATCTCATGTAGATTAATCCAGTTACATCATTAATCATTAAGCAGAAGGTTGGTAGCTCCCGAGTCCCTATTGATAATTCACGACCTCTAGTCTATATCTCCGTTAGAAGCAAATAAAACCTAAGGTATAATCTAATGTTTGGAACCACTAGATTTCAGTTAAAACAACAGAATTTCAAGATGTTCTACTATTCTTTAAATCTATTAAACAGCTAGCATCATGTCAAACCCTAATCTATGGATCCCATAACTCCAGCTAATAGAATTAGCCGCTCATGATTTGATGAACAAAAGAGCAAGTTGAATTCATAATAATATAAGTAAACTTAAGAATGTATGAAAAACAACAAGTTGTTCCTTCTAGTCAATCATAAAAAATAAATATCCACAATTAGTTGATAAGTGTTCCCCACAAGATTAAGAGTTTCAAGGATTAAAGAAGATTGAATAAAATTTTAGGAAGATTGCTCAAAGGATGTTTAATAAAACACTAAAAATCCTATTTATACTTAACCCTAATTATGGAAATAAAATAACAAATCAAGTTAAATCTTGGATTAGGTGACGCCATCACTGACGCCACGTCAGGAGTCTTTCGCCTTATCACGGATGGCATCAGAAATGCTTCAGTTGCCTTCAAAATCTGTGTTAGGCTGACGATGTAGATGACGCCACATCACCGATCGGACGGCATATAACCAACGTTGTCAGATTTCTTCATCAAGCTAAATTCTCTGGTTCAGGCTGACGCCCTTCATGATGCCATATCACCATCGTGATGCCTTATCACCAACGTCATTAGAAATTCCTCTTTGGCTCAAGTTTCTGGTTAAGGATAAACTCGCTTTTGATAGACCATCACAAGGTTGACGAGTTATCAGTGATGTCATCAGCCATGCCTCTTTCTTCCTTTTTTCTCCGTTTTTAACTCTTTGCTCCGATGTTGTTTATTTTCCATCTTTTTACCTTTTTCTGCAAATTCGCTAGAAAACACATTAAAATAACAAAAGTTTCTGAAGATTTCGTAATTGTTTTGAGCCAAAAAACATTAAATATGTTAGCTTTTGCTCACATATCATGTACATCTTAAAAGTTGATATTTTAAGGTCTCATTTAATTACAAGTTTGAGAATGAAGAAAGAATACAAGTATTAGAACAGAGTGAAATGACCCACGCGACTTACTTATATACTTCCTATTCATGATTTATGAAGGCTTTACTCAAGCTATGTGAGTCATCTGTATTTGCATGTATGTTTTCTATAAATAATTGTGATATTGTTTTATACAAATGCATACACCCCCATATACTCAGTACATTCTCAAGGTACTGATCCATATACTTATCTGTGTGTTACATTTTTTTATAATGTAGGTTCAGGTGCTCAGTCCCAGCCCCGTCAGTGATTTTCTAGCACTTTCATCTACATCTCAACAGTGGTGAGTCCTCATTATTCGAGGACATATCTTTGGATATTTCAGTATCTTTAGCATATATTTTACTATTTTTAGATCAGTTCGAGTCTGTTGGGGATCTGTCCCAATGGCTCTCTAGTTTATGAAGTAATAGAGGCTTTGTCAGACTAGATGGTCAGTGTATTTAAACATTCAGTATTTTGTTACATTCATAGTACTCTTTCATATTTACGTTGGACTACAATTTGATATATCTCAGTTAGACTCAGTATCCTGATTTAAGAATTTAGAAGTAGTAGTAGGCTCAAATGGTTAGCTTGGGGCTACTTGTAGCCTTAATCACCGTGTGACATCTCAGGACCCAGTTTTGGGGAGTTATATTTGGTCTGGAAATAATGTTTCTTATGATTATCTTAGAGTCTTTAGGTGTAAAGATTTTGTACATATTTCTAAGGAGGAGTGGTCAAAGTTGGATTTTTAAACTATGTAGTGTATCTTCATTGGTTATAGTCAAGATGAATTTGGCTATCGTTTCTATGATCCACTTGAGAAGAAACTTGTTAGAAGTCCTGATGTTGTGTTCTTTGAAGAACAAATAATTGAAGATTTTGACAAATTCAGAGTAGTGAGAACCGAGTTTTTGTTGATCTAGTTCCTTTGACTGTGATGTGTGAGCCTATGCTAGCACATTTAAAGCTTTTAACTCTAAATAATTGTAAGATCTTGAGCAACTTTAGTTGTTTTTGATTAGTTTACTTTGATTTTGCAGAAAAGGTAGAAATGAAGGGGAACCACTAATAAAGAAAACAAAAAGGCTAAAAAGTGAAGCTAAATAAAAAACAAGTATGGCTGACGACATCCATTATATGTCGTCAGCCTGGTGATAAGATGTCAAGGATGTAGTCAACCTTAAACAGAAGATGGAAGTTGAAGAAAGTTTTGTGATGAAATCTATGACACGTTGTCATGCTGGTAATAAGGTTTCACCATCATCGTCAACCTTAGACAGCAAAAGCTGAAAGTGCAGAGAAGCTAACGACATTCGTGATAGGCCGTCAGAATTATGATAAACCTTCACGGACGCCGTTATTTATTTCGAGAAAAAGCTAAAACTTTTATTTTGTTTCTTTATTTAGGGTTAATATTTAAAGCCTTATTTTAGGGTTTTCTATTATCATTGAATCATTGACTCATTGACTTATCATTATTCTGGAACCATATAATAATTTTCTCTCTCTCTCTCTAATAACCAATATTTTGGGAGTTTTGCCTTGTGCATCAATTCAAGTTATAGTTTTTGATCTTCATTATCATTGTAAGTTCATCTTATCAACCATGAATTCAATTTGTGTTCTTGTTTCGTGCATCATGAGTGGCTAAACACCTTTAACCTGGATTATGGGATCTAGGGCTAGGTCATGATAAGGTGTTAAATACTCAAGATTCAATAGGTGTTAGGATTTCTTGGTAATTCTGAGATTATAATTAACGTTTGTTGGTTGGAAACAGTATAACAAGTACTATGATCCAACTCCTGAATCTGAAGGGGTTGTTCATTTGGTGAACTTTATCACCATTTGAAAATCTTTTGACAAATTGGGAGTAAGGCAGAATGCGATCAGGTTGAGATTATTTCGATTGTCTCTGTCTAGAGAGGCAACAATGTGGTTAAATAAGCTAGAACCCGATTCTATAACCAACTGGAGATAGTTAAAAGAGGTGTTCCTAGAATGATTATTTCCACCCTCCAAGAGGGTACAGTTGAGGGACGAAATCAGTAACTTTAGGTAGCTCCCTACTGAAGCATTGCACGAAACCTGGGAGAGGTTTAAGAAGAAGCCGGCACAGTATCCGAACAATAATATGTCAGACTTACAGTTAATGGAGACTTTGTACAGAGCTTTTAACTCTGTGACAAAGCCAATTGTAGATAATGTTACAGGTGGTTCATTCAGTGACCTCTCTTTTTAGATGCTCCAGACATGCTGAATAGAATGACAAAGCAGAGTTGGGCTTAGCACACCAGGGTTTTTGTGGTGGCTAGTCTGACTATTTCTGGTGGTATGAGTGCGGATTAGCACATAAGGAATGAGGAGTGAGACTAGGACATGGACTACTTGAAGACACAAATGGATTTGATGACCAAGCACTTGCTGTCAGGCAAGACAGAAAAAGTTAAGGCTATGGAATCTTAGGGTACTGTTTCTACGAATGCTGATGAGGATGCAAACAATGTGAGTAATCAGAGGGGTTTCTGAGGAAATAGCCAAGGGAACCAATAGATAAGCCAACTTTTCGCTCAAGCAGTTGGAGCAACAGATAAGCCAACTTTCTGCTACACTGAATCAGAGAAAAAGTGTTTCTTTACCAAGTGATATGGTTCAGAATCCGCAGAATAATGGATCATGCATGGCTATTACCACTCAAAGTGGTAAAATATTACTTGGACCTTCGATGGGCAAATCTGTAGATAAAGAGGTAGTTGTTGATGCATCTGAAGAAAGCTGTCAAGTGGAGTCTGAGAAGCTGGATAGTTCTGTTGATGTTTCAGAGAAATAAAAGGAGAAGGAGGAGGAAGTGGTGTTGAAAACTATCCCTAGACCACCACCTCTCTTTCCTCAACGATTGAAGAAAAAGGTTGATGATGTAATATTCAGCAAGTTCATGAAAATGCTCAAGCAATTGACGATTAATGTGCCATTGGTTGAGGCACTTGAGAAAATGCTAGGCTATGTAAAGTTCATGAAAGACCTTATAACCAAGAAGTGAAAGGTTATACATAAGCCGGAGGACAATCTCCTCCATTATGGCGCTATTTCTACAAGGTCTTTAGTGCAGAAAAAGGTAGATCCAAGAGCATTCACCATCTCATGTACTATTGGCACCCTGAAGTTCACAAAAGCACTATGCAATCTAGGAGCCAGTATAAATTTAATGCCATTGGTTGTGTACCAGAAATTTGGTCTGGGGATTCTACCCCAATGAATATGAGGTCGGTAATGGTAGATAGATCTGTGAAGCGACCTGTGGGCATACTGCACGATATTTTGGTGAAGGTAGCTAATTTTGTTTTGCCTGCTGATTTTGTGGTCTTAGATTATGAGGTAGATTTTGAAGTGCCCATCATCTTGGGTAGGCCATTACTGGCGACCAAGAGAGTTCTAGTAGACATTGAGTTGAATGAGCTGAAGTTCAGGTTCAATGAAAAGGAAGAACGCTTCAAAATACACTCATCCATGACTTAAAAACCTGAGATGAGTGTTTTCTCAATTGTTGACGTCTTCTATGATGATGGAAAAGGGGTATTAACCGGTAGTCTTGGTGAAGTCTGAGTAGTCAAGATAACCAAGTCATGTCGCGACAGTAAATCAGGTGCTATTGTGAGGCAACCAAAAGTTTTTATGTTTAAGCAAGTTTTTTTATTTTTTTAGAATTAGGATTCACTACAGAGAAGGTGGAAAAAGGAGAAGGTCAACTGAAAGGTCATGACGACATCCTTGACAAGCCATCACAACTGTGATAATTTATCACAATTGTCGTCAGATAGGCCAAGCTTGAAGCATTATCTACTTAAGGGTGACGACGTTCATGATAGGATATCATACTCGTGATAATCCATCATAAATCATGGTCAGCCCAAATCCTTTAAAGCTAATTTCTGGGCCCAGTTAAAGCATATCCGACCCAGCCCAACTGTGAAACCTTTTCAAATTTCCACTAGTTTTATTTATTTTCCTTAGTTTATTTATTTCCTTAGTTAAATTATCTCCTACTCTTTGTAAAACACTCCAAGAAAAAAAATTCCCTTGTGTGTGGGTTTGCACTTCACAAATCAAGAAATTGTTCCTATTTCACACTTCCCCTTGTGCATGACATTAGTTTAAGGGCTCCATCAGGTACACTCTACTTTAACTCTTCTGTTCTTATGGCGAATGATGGATGGTCCCCCAGATTGTTGAACCAAGTTCAACTTGGAGAAGGAGATAAAATTGCGCCTAGGATTTGCTGTGCAGGCCCAAGGTTTGAAAAGAGCTCACAAATCAGAATTCAAGCGGATCATGAGCAATAATGGGGACCAGAAATTTAGTTAAAATAAAAAGTGGGTTCTGATAATTGCTGAAGACATTCATGATAGGCTATCACAATCATGACGGCTTATCAGGAATGTCGTCAAAGAATGACAAAAATAAAGTAGTTTTTATTTAGAGTTGGCGACATTCTTGATAGGCTATTACAATTGTGACGGCTTATCAAGAATGTCGTCAAAAGTTGGTAAAATTGTGTGGGTTCTATCTGAGGTTGACGAAAACTATGATAACCTATCACAGTCGTGACAACTTATCAAGAATTGTCATCACACCTAGAGCCTGAAGCATGAATGAGCTTAAATGATTAATGTATTTATGTTTGTGCTCTTGAAGGCTAACTAATGTTCTTCTATTGTCTCCAGGAACTTTACAATGGAACCAAAAAGAAAGAGCCCCAGGACACCAAATAAAGCAACCAAAGAAAGTGTACGTTATAACCTCGTCGATGAGGAATCTGATTACGAAGAGGAGGTACCCCTACTAAGAAAGCAAAAGAAGAAACAAAGTTTGAAGAAACCTTCACCACCTCCACCAGTTGAGGTAGAGGACAATGATGACACTGAGATGACAGTAGATTCTTAGCAGGAGGGGTCTAAACATACTTCTTATGAGAAACGAGGTTCTGAATAGCATGAGTCTGAGCATGCTGACTCTGAAGAAGAAGAATAGAAGGGGTCTGAGTCTGAGGAAACTGCATCTGGGTCCCCATCCACTGATAAACAAAATAATAAAGAGTCTCCACCTCAAGGAACTCTTATCAAATATAAGAACACTGAAGTAAGAGACAACGCTAGATGGCAGATCCCTACAGCAGAGGACATCTACACCGTTGAGCATCGAAGAACTGATAGAAAGAATGCTAAGAGGCCAATTTAGGAAGAAACGATGATTATCACAAAGGGGTTGACCAAGTACCCAAAAGTGGAATAGAAGTTCAAAGATTATGGCTTGGAGTGGACTACCAAAGAGAAGGATCATTTTGCCCTTTACTGGTTCGGGAGTTCTATGCGAACTACCAAGATCAGTTAGAAAATATGTGCAAGTCAGGTGAAATATTAGTAGACCAGCCCCTGTTGGATAGAGTTCAGGTGACGGGAATAAGAATTGATATTTTGATTATAACCATCAACAGATTTTTGCATGGATCTGACTTCACTCTTCAGGCCACCGCACCATCAGCCTATGCTCGAATTAAGAATCAGGACAGACAACATCAATGGTTGGCAAACATCATAGATGAAGGAGAACCAGCATGGGTGATAAACCCAAATGAGAGAATCTGTAAGTCCTCTTTGATGCAAGAGGAAACATTTTGGTGGGGTATAGTGCGAGTATGGCTGATGCCCACTGATGGGGATAATATTTTGGGTGATGATCAGGCTATTTTAGTATAAAGCATGGTGCAGTAGCTTCTCTTGAACTTTGGAGAAATTATTACTGATGACATAAACATTAAGATGTTAAGAACCGAAACTACTTATCCTTTTCTTTGTATTATCACAAAGTTGTGCCGAGATGCTAGGGTGCCAAAGATTGCAGGAGTTGATGAAGATGTTCATGCCCCAAAAACTCATAACCCTATACGATTTGATGAGAATCATCCAATATTGATACTTAATAGAGGTGCAGAGATAGAAGTGGACCCTCCATTCAAAGATGTCGGTGCAACACCTTATGTGGAGGTGCAAGATTTTGAGATGGTTCCACCAACTTCTTTAGTACAAGCAGGTTCAGTGCCTGAGAGGAGCCAAATCCCTCAGTTCCTAAAGCAGCAGCATGGTTTATATTTTATTCGGTTGATATTAGAAAAGAGTCTAAGCAATCCAAGTGGTGTGAGGCATAACTATATGCTTTTTCCAAATAGTTTTCTACTGCAGTAGACAAAAGAATGAAGGCTGCCCTTGATCCTTTTGAGACTTTGTCGGGGTAGGTTACAGATTTGGAGAATAGATTTGATGAACGGGTAAAAGAAATGACAGGGAATGATCTTGCTAATTTCAGATCGGCATTGGATAAAGTAAAGGCAGATGTTGGGGTATTACAGCAGCACCAAATTATGATTCCAATAGGTCCGACTGTGGAAAAATCTGAGGACAAAATCCCAATACTTGACCTCACTGAAGATTCCCCAAAGAAAAAAAGAAAAATGGGGAAAGATAGGAAAAGATAAGAGAGAAGAATCGAATAGTAAGGATGAAATAAGAGCGAAAATGAAGGCAAAAAATAAGGCCAAAAAGGAGGAGTTGAATAAAGAAAGATTGGCGTCCCTTGCTGATACTAAGAAATGAGAGGTAGCCATCTGAGCTAGGGCTGTAGGTGCTTCATCTACCAGGGATCCAACCACCATAAAGCCAAATGCTCCTGATGGGAAGAAGATATCATATGATGCAGTAGCAGGGTCGGAGACCCAGGATCCATGTGCTTAATTGTCTTCAGGTATACCCTAACCCTTAGTGCAATTTATTTTTGATTTTAAGTTGAGGGTGTAGGGTAAGTTGTTGTTGTAGCATATTCTGTAGATAACTAGGAGTAGTACAAGTACTTGAGGCAGTTATCTTATTTTGTGATTTTTGAGTACCTCTCCATTGGGCGGAGATATTGTATATTGTGTGAATTGCATCCATTTATGACCATGGTGTATCTTGTTGTGGCATTAGTATGGAAACAGAATAACCTAAATTAAATAAGTGCATGAACCAGATAAGTAGTGATATGCAAAATATTTTGTGCTATGTGTGTAAGGTCTTACTCAGTTCCCGTTGTATGTTGAATTTAGAATTTTCCCTTTTAGTCTTGCCTTCTTTACAGGATAGGAGTTAGGAAAGGATCATAGGTCGTTTTTGCTGATTAATCCACTTTTAGCCAAAATGACCTTCCCTATGTGCATAATATCCCTTCACCCTTTTTGAGCTTAAATAGTGTATTTCTTTTTTTAACATCTTTCACCTTCTCGTTCACATCACAATGAACCTGTCTTGGCCTTGGTCCTCCTTGGACACTTGGACCTTGACTTAGGCAAACAACCTAAGTTGAGGGTGGCTATTATAGGGGTGCGCGATGCAAAATACGTATGAAGAGAGGTAGAATAAGAAAAACAAATGAAAGTTAGGTGCGGGAAAAAGAAATAAGAAAAAAGAAAGTTGTGTAAAAGATGATAAAAAGATAATCTGATAACTGAAAAGGCCGCACCATCTTGAACATGCATAATCAATAAAAAAGGGATGAAAAGAAGGTTAAGAGTTGAAACCCCGATAGTTTAATGTAGTGTCAAGGAGGCATAGTCACTCTGAAATATCCATGGATATCATACCAGCCCCTGGCTTATGTTACAAGCTTAAGAAAATCCCTATAGTTATCCTAACTGACCTGTCTGAAAACTTGGGTACTGACTATAAAGGCAAGATAATGGTATTTAACATGCAATGTTTCGAAATTCATTCTGAGAATGAGTCTTGTGTTTATCCCTGTATTTATGTATGTGAATTCTAATATGAGTGAAAAATGGATTTCTTTGTTGAGAGGGCACACTAGGTATGTTGCTAATCACTAACTTGTTCAGATAGTGTGATTTGGGTATGTGTTGGGTTGTTATTTCTTAAATTTTTGCCATATCTTGATCCTTATGAGTTTCATGGGTGTTTTCAATAATAGACACAGTGCTCTTAATTTGACTGACCTTGGAGATGGTGCATGTATTTTGAACTGATATGAGTAGTTAGCTGCTAAATTGTACTTTGTATACTCTTAGTTATGTTATGGTTGCTTGAGGACAAGCAATTGTTTAAGTTGAGGGTGTTGATGTGTGAGCCTATGCTAACATATTTGAAGCTTTTAACTCTAAATAATTGCAAGGTCTTGAGTAATTTTAGTTGTTTTTGATTAGTTTACTTTGATTTTGCAGAAAAGATAGAAATGAAGGGGAATCACTAATAAAGGAAGCTAAAAGGCTGAAAAGTGAAGCAAAATAAAAAACAAGTGTGGCTGACGACATCTATGACACGTTGTTAGCCTGGTGATAAGTTGTCAAGGATGCCGTCAACCTTAAACAGAAGATGGAAGTTGATGAAAGTTTTGTGACGACATCCATGACATGTTGTTCTGTTGGTGATAAGGCATTACCATCCTCGTCAACCTTAGACAACAGAAGCTGAAAGAGTAGAGAAGTTGACGACATTCTTGATAGACCGTCAGAATTGTGATAAGCTGAAACTTCTATTTTGTTTCCTTATTTAGGGTTAACTATTTAAAGCCTTGTTTTAGGGTTTTCTATTATCATTGAATCATTGACTTATTGACTCATTGACTTATTATTATTCTGGAACCATATGATACTCTTCTCTCTCTCTCTAAAAACCAATATTTTGGGAGTTTTGGCTTGTGCATCAATTCAAGTTATACTTTTTGATCTTCATTATCATTGTAAGTTTATCTTATCAACTATGAATTCAATTTGTGTACTTGTTTCTTACATCATAAGTGGCTAAACACCTTTAACCTGGATTATGGGATCTAGGGTTAGGTCATGATAAGGTGTTAAATACTCAAGATTCAATAGGTGTTATAATTTTTTGGTGTTGCTCAAGAGAGGTATGTGCTTTATTACGATAGTCAAAGTGCTATACATCATGACAAGAATTCTATATTTCATGGTCTATATAAACACATAGATGTGAGATACCATTCGATTCGGGATGTGTTGGATTCTAAGTTGCTTGAACTTGAGAAGATTCATACGGATGATAATGGTTCAGAAATGATGACTAAAATTTTTTCAAGAGGAGAGTTTGAAGATTTTTGCTTGATCGCCGGAATAGCGGTCTCCTCCACATAGTCGGGAGAGGGAGAATTGTTGGTTTATGGGTCTTTTCCCTTCCTATGTGGATAAATAAAGTCCAATATGGACCAACCTACTTTTTACCATAGGCCCAATACTATGAGGAATATATATATATAGATCATTTTAGGTCTTATTTCATCATTACAAAAGAGAGTTTTCAATAGCCAAAGTGAGAAAAGAAAGCTAATTTTGGCCCAAAAATTCCAGCCACAACTGTAAACTTCAAATTGCGATTTTCGCTTCGTTTCTGATCGGATTGAGCTGATTTTTTAGACAACTTGTTTCCCTCATCTCAATTTTTGATTAGAAACTGACGGAGTTAGATTTGGTGCCTGTAGCTCCTGTTTTTCATTCCTTAATAGCAGTTGCATTTTGGTGTTTTCACTCTTTTATTTTTCTAGTGTTTGGTACTGTGGTGTATGTATTGTTGCTTGTTGTTTGGCACTATTTGGTGGCCATTTTGGAGAACAATATTGTAACTATTGGTGATTATAGTGGAGTTTTTGGGCCCATAATTTTTTTACTCTTCATACCGAAGGGTTTTTCATGTAAATTTGGTGTCTCATGTGATTGCCTTTATTCTTATCTTATTGTATTTGTGTGATTGATTTATTTGCTGCCATATTATTTGTTTTGCTTGGATTTGCTTATATCGTCTTGATTCAAGTTGAAAAGAAAAATTTATACTTGGGTATTTTCACTGCTACCCTTTCGGGCTCTTTAATTATGCCTTTGCCTTTCCCAACAATTATCAGGTAAATAGTTAAAATTACATTTAATTCAATACACCTAATATCAATATTTTAAACCGTAATAAGAACTTTACTGATAGTCTGAGTAAAACATTCTCATATAAATCTTCAGAGAAAAGCCGACTAATCATTTTCACCTGTGGTCATAGAGAAGAACACAAGGAGGGGCATCAGTGGAGACAAATTTTAAGAAGATTCCGAGGATGAATGAATATTTGAGATGTATTAGAATATCTGATTCAATCAAATTCTAAATTTTTAAAAATTCATGAGTTGCTCCAAATCATAATTTTATTTTTTTAAATTTAAACTTTGATTTATAAATTTATATTTGATAAAAAAGAAAAGGCATCACTTGTAACTTTGCAAAAAGAAAAAAAAGACATGCTCCATTGAACAATACCTAGGTACTATTATTAACTAGCCACTATTATTTTAAAATTTTATAAATAGTTATACTTAAAGTTTATAACTACAAATATTTATTTATAAAATAGCTATTAAAATATATTTATATTTTTTTCAAAAGAATTCATAAATATATATATATATTTATGCTTATCAATTTATTTTTAAATTTTTACTTATTTGGTAAAAATTATAAAAAATTTGCTAATTTCCACTGCTTGTGAACTCTTTATGTTTTAAGAAAAAAATTCAGTTTAAGAAGTCCAAATCGTATGACATCTAACATTTTATACTTATTACTAGATGTAGAAGCCCGTTCTAGTACGGGCCCAATAATAGTAGCATAGCTATAATTTATAACCGTTAGTTGTAGCTTCACAGTCGGTAATCCAGAGTTGTTGAGTCAAGCTTTTATATTTTTCTTGATTAATTGACACAATGTAGATATTAAATGATAATATGAACAATCACTGTAGTGTGAATGTCAAGTTACAATGTAGAGATGTGGATGGGAAGAAATGTCAAATTCCCATGCGCACAAAAATAACAGCAAAAACATATGAAAGGCATTAGAGCAATACTGTCTTAAATGTTGTTGGTCTACATTATTATTCTTCACCATATTTCAAGTGTAGATAAATCTTTAGGGGCTTCAAAAAACTATACCTCTTCTATGCCTTCTCCAACATACCAGTGGACGAATGCCGTTTGAAGCCAGTTTAGAACTTGTTGAAACCCCAAAACCCAAAAAATAAAATCAGACGGTTGCATCCACATTAGAAAGTTTTTTGTACTTTGTTCATATGCAAGTAGTTCATGCTTGTTATTGGTGCAAAATATTTACCAGTCAACAAATTGAACCGTCCTCTTCATCAAGCATTGGATCACATTTATCCATCATGCTTGAGTGCTAAAAAACTGCATTAGTTGTCTCAGGTATAAATAATTGCTCATTGTCTGCCTTTTCAGCACAGGGATATATGACGAAAGCATAATGGCTTCATTGTACAACATCACAACCATGTCAGTGTGTTGTAAAAGGGGATAAATTGAAAAAACATTGTTATAAGGTTTTACAATGGCAGCGGATACCTGAAATTAATCAATTAGACAGACACAAAAATAATCTTGTTGTTACAAATAAAAGATGCATGATTATGTATGGTGTTCACCTGCGAAGAAGCATCAAATAATCATTTGAGTAACAATGAACGCAATACAGAACCAATATTACCACCAAGAACATTAAAGACCAAGAATACTTGCAAAGCAATGTAGTTATCAGCCGCTCATTTTGAACCTCCTCTATTGTTGATCTCTGCGGAGAAGTTCTGTTAACAATAGCAACTCCCATGGAATCATCCTCTAAATCGATTATAGGGTTAGATTCTGCACCACATCCATGTATGCGCACCTTAAATTGTAAAGGATCTTGACAAAACAACCCTTTTATGGATATGATAAGGACTTGCATAAAAAATATCTCTGGGTGAGAGGTCAGACATAGTGGTCTATTTTTAAATAACTTGTACTGCAAAATAACAAAATAATAGTATCAGGTAGCCAAAAAACTTCTAAAGGCTACATAATTGATACTAAAGACCAATTTTAGGGTAGAAATAGTGTTAAAACTAAAGTTATTTTTATCCCAGCTAGAGCAGATATATAAAGCTTCAAAGTTGTATAAGCTAAAAAAATTAAGGTCGCCTTGTACTTAATATTTAATCTGACATTCCTAATTCCATTATGTTGAGACTTTGTTTAAACAATGCCCCGAGCCTGATGCCTAGAATGTTGCGTGGTATCCATGACCCCGAAGGACCACAAGCTAACCCATGACTGATATCTGTACCTGTATAGTGCATAATATATGTATATAAATATGAAAATAAATGCTGATAGTCCATAAGGTACAATACTCTAATAAAACTGATAAAACAAAATATTTGAGTGAGGTATGAAATACCCAAAACAACTGAAATAAACTGTTTAAAACCTGGTAGTCTAGAAAACCTTTATAACTGAATAATCTGAATAAGGAGTTGATGGGCCATGTCCCTAACTAACTCCATCTAGAAAAACTAAATAGAAATAAGAAAGTAATAATCATGTCCTCAAATAATGAGGACTCACTGTTGAATACTAGAATGCTACTGCTGATCTAAAACTCATGTCTCTAAACCTATGGTGTAAAACGAAAAAAAAGAAAACACCATAGTGCAAATGCGCCAATACGATTGAATGTACTGAGTATGCATGTGAGGTAGGTTAAATGCAAGGGTTCACATGCATGAGTAATACTATCTAACTGTCTAACATAAACGTGAGAAAACATGCATGAATACATAACAATTGTAACTGAGTTCATGATAGCATAATTACTGAGTGAGTAATGATAACATGTATGTACTGATGACTAACATGACTGATATATCTGATAACATGGGTGATTGTATCTAACAGTCCTGAATCTGATGAAACTATCTGAGTTTTGTACTGTATTTGAGTAGACTATATCTGACAGTCCTAATATTCTAAAGAACTATATGAGTTCTTTTACTAAGACTGAGACTGAGACTGTTGAAAGTAGTCATCTAACCAACATGCCCCAAATACGCTATAATAGCTTAGATGGGGTCCAACCTATGCCCTGATTGGAAAGGGCTTTAATACCACTCCACTGATAAAGACAAGCTGTGGGTGACCCTCATTTGATAGTGTCCCAAAAAGAGAACGGTGGGACCCTTATCTGACAGTGTTTATCCATCTTATCAACCCCCATCTGATAATTTTGATGTCTCAACCTATGCTGTCTACATAGTTATCGAATACAAGAATGACTTCTCAGAATCACACCCTCATCTTACAGTCAGTGCTCCCATCCTTGGGTTTACTCAGTGTTAATTTCTACTCCCATCTGAATAGACTCTGAACATAATAAACTGAACTATACATGGGATGAGTTTACTGAATTTCGTTGACTGGCGAAATACTGTTGATATATGACAACTGACTGAGTTCATGCGATTACTGAGATTTCCTGAGTCACAAGACTGACTGAATTCTACTGAACATGGATTGACTGAGAATATCATAAAAACATGAAACTAGCACTAGGCACACAACTATATTTTTTGAGTACAAGTACCCCCAGGGCTCGATGGAAGGAAACTGACACAACATGACTTACTTGATCATAAAAATAAAGTCCACAATTCATAATGTCATAAGTTGGGGATTTCATGCTACACCTAGTTCGTAAAATCTTCTACATGGAAAGGAATGCATGTAACATGTAAATACTTGTATAGCTCCAACGTCATGAGCACTCTATATCACACTACACAACAATAGCATGAAATTCATGTTGATTCATAAAAGATAGAGCATGGACTTGTTATTTAGGTTCTATTGAGTCATGAAAACATGATTTCTAGCCTCCCAGGCATTTGATCTAACACCGTGCATTCACACTTTATTTCATAGGTATATTCATCACTTAAACAATTCAAAGCGCCCAAAATCCATATATTTCAACTAACATGTCATCCTAGTTTCATAAAAACACCTAAAGGTTCCATATTGGAATCATTGAACACATAAACATGATCAACAATCAAGTCATAACATGAATAGTATGATATATAGTTTAAAATAGGGTCCTTGAGCTTCATGGAAGAAAGGAGTCCATATTTTCACATTGGAAATTTTGTTTTAACGTGACTAAAATAAAGCTATAGTTGCTTCAATTATATGAGTCATTTTTAAATTTTCCATTCGGTTTTTGGTGCGCATTAAGGTCTAATTAAATTTGGATTCGCGTCTGGTTTGGTTCATTTTTGTTGACGATGCTATTATTGGATTTTTTAAAAATTTTTAAAACTTGAATCTGAAACTTCTGATTATAAAGAGATTCCAACCATTTCACGGATTAATTATATAAGTAGATATTTTATTTTATTCCTCTCACTGTTGTGGATATTGTTTAATATGTTAATGTTCAGCCTAACAATCATAATTACGAAGAAAAAACAGTACATTAAAAAAGAATCATGAAATAAAAACATGTCTAATACTTTTCCAATGGAATTGGATTCTCAGTAATGTGATGATTAATTATTTTTGGAGCTGATAAGTTAATAACACATCGAACGAGAATCACTTAAAAAAAACATGCTTCCATGATGTTCCATGATTTAAAATTAATCAAATAGCCTAAATGAAATCGATGTAGAATCTCAGTCTAAAACGAAAAAAGGGTAATTCAATGAACTAACACAGCTCTTGCTATGCATGGAATTTGCTATGCATGGAATTTGATATGCATTGTGTTGATTCATGAACTCCTTTCTTTCATGAATCTCAAAAACCCTATTTTAAACTATATATTATGATATTCATGCTATGACTTGATTGTTGATCATTTTTATGTGTTGAATGATTTCAAGATGGAACCAATATGTGTTTTTATGGAATTAGGATGACATGTTAGTGGAAATATATGGATTTTGGGTGCTTTGAATTATTAAAGTGATAAATATACCTATTCCATAAAGTGTCCATGCAAGGTGTTTGATAAAATACCTAGGAGGATAGAAATCAAGTTTTCATGACTATATAAAACCTAAATAACAAGTCCATATTCTATCCTTTATGACTCAACATGAATTCTATGCTATTGTTGTGTATTGTTGTTGTGATATGGAGTACTCATGACATTGGATCAATGCAAGTATTTACATGTTACATGCATTCCCTTCCATGTAGAAGATTTTGAGAACTATGTGTAGTATGAAATCCCAAACTTATGACATTATGAATTATAGACTTTATTCCTATGATCAAGTAAGTCATGTTGTGCCAGTTTCCTTTCATCGAGTCCTGGGGGTACTTGTACCCAAAAAATATAGTTGTGTGCCTAGAGCGAGTGTCATATTTTCACAATATTCTCAGTCAATCCATGTTTAGTAGAATTCAGTCAGTCATGTGACTCAGGAAATCTCTGTAATCTCATGTACTCAGTCAGTTATCAGATATCAATAGTATTTATTAAGTCAATGGAATTTAGTAAACTCAGTCCATGTATAGTTCAGTTAATTATGTTCAGAGTCTATTCAGATAGGAGTAGACATTAGCACTGAGTGAACCCAAGGATGGGAACACACACTATCAGATGAGGGTATGATTCTGAGAAGTCATCATTGCGTTCTAAAACTATGTTTCCAGCATAGGTTAAGACATCAACACTATCAGATAAGGGTTGATGAGGTAGATAAACACTGTCAGATGAGGGTCCCACCATTCTCTTTTGGGGACACTATCAGATGAGGGCCAGCCACCGCTTGTCTTTACCAATGGCGCGGTATTGACACCCTTCTAGTCAGGGCACAGATTAGACCCCAGCTCAGCTATCATAGCGCATTTTGGGCATGTCAGTTAAATAACTAATTCCCATAATTTTAGTATCATTCTCAGTAAAAGAACTCAGATAGTTCTTCAGAATATCAGAACTGTTAAATACAGTCATCTCAGATACAGTATGAAACTCAGCTAGTTCCATTAAATTCAGGACTTTTAGATAAAGTCACCCATGTTATCAGTTATATTAATCATATTAGTTATCAGTAAACATATTTTATAAGTATTCAAATTCAGTAATCATGTTATCAATATCTCAATTAAGTTACATATTCATGCATGTATTCTCACGTTCATGTTAGACAGTCAGTTAGCATAGATCTTGCATGTGAAACCTTGCATTTAGCCTACCTCACATGCATACTCAGTACATTTAATCATACTGACACATTTGCTCTATGGTGTTTTCTTTTTATTTTACACCATAGGTTCAGAGACACGAGTTCCAGATCAGCAGTAGTATTCCAGTATTCAGCACTGAGTCCTCATTCTTTAAGGATATGATTATTACTTTATTATTTCAGTTCAATTTTACTAGACAAAGTTAGTTGGGGACATGTCCCATCGACTCCTTATTTAGATTATTCAGTTATAGAGGCTTTCTAGACTACTATGTTTCAGCCAGTTATTTCGATTGTTTTGGGTATTTGATACCCCACTCAAATGTTGTGTTTTATTTGTTTTAGTATGATATTGAACTTTATGGCCTTTTATTTCATGTTTTTGCATTTATACACATATATTATGTAGTGTATAGATACAAATATTAGTCATGGGTTAGCTTATGGTCCTTTGGGGTTATGAGCATAGTGTAACATTCGGGGCATCAGGCTCGGGGTGTTACATGTGGCCTACTTCCCATAACCGAAATAGATATCACTACCAACTCTACAAGCACCTTTTTAGTTCTTACCATAAGTCTGGTATAGGTAGGGGTGGCAACGGAACCGGAACTTTCCGGTTCCGTTCCGGTAGTTCCGGTTCCGGTTGGGTTCCGGTTCCGGTAGTTCCGGTTCCGGTTGGTTCCGGTTTACCGGTACCAAATGTTCCGGATACCGTAACCGGACCGGACCTTCAAAAATTTCCGGTACTTCCGGTTCCGGTTAACCGGTTCCGGTACCGGTTGACCGGATTCCGGTCCGGAATAACGGTCAGATTTTGTTTTTTTTTTTTTTTTTTTTTTTTTTTTTTTTTTTTAATAAAACAACTAGCCGTTTTATAGCTGTTGCTCCCCCCCCCCCTTCTAATTACCCCCACCACCCTTTAAAATTTTTACTATAAATATACCTCATTTCAATTATTTTTTTACACAAATATTATCAATTTTCATACTCTCTCCCTCTTAATATTCTCTCAAATTCTCTCTAAATATTTCTAGTTTTATTATATAAGTTGAACACTTGAAGTTGAGGATTCATTTAATTCTGACATTTGTTATACGTCTGCTTTTACGCAGACGTTCGGTATATTCGTTCCAACTTTAATCTCTTTTTATTTACGTTAATTATCTATATTTTTTTTATTTACGAACATCAATTTGTATTTGTATTGCTTGTTTTAATATTTTATTTTGAAATATGGATTTTGAAAAAAATAGTAGTGGTAAAAAATCAAATTTTGGTAAGGTCTTTCGTAGAAATAAAAAAAGTAAGGCTAGTACTAGTTCATTACCGGGTAGATTTAATGAAACTTCATTATCACAACCTAATGGTTTTGATGTTGGTATTGGTATGGAATTAGATAATGAGACCCTGAATAGGCGTTATAATAATTTTGAGGAAGACTTACCAGAGGAAGATGACATAGAAGAACAAGAAATAGGTGATAGCCCTACCCCTACTAGTCCGGTTACGGAATTACCGGAACACGGTGAAGAACTGTCCCCTTTACCAAAATTTACTAGGGCCAAAGGTACCGAACGTACTAAAAGGTCTTTAGTTTGGAAATTTATGGAGCATGATAGGGTAAAAAATATTGCTACTTGCAATAAATGCAAGCATGTTTTTAAACATTTGACTGGGGGGAAAAATGGCGGGACAGGATTGCTAACTTCGCATTTGATGAGATGTAATAAAGAATTTATTCGTCTAAAAAATGAGGCTAAGGCCAAAAAAGATGGTACAACATTTGTACATGAATCTGTAGGAGGTAATATGGTTCAAACACGGTTAGACATGTTTAACCCGGCTGAAGCAAGTTCATCCTCGACATATAGTGAAGATGTAGATAGAGAAGAACTAGCAAAAATGGTTGCTGTTATGGGTTTGCCTTTTAGTTTTCCTTCGCATCCAGGTTTTATTCATTATATTCAACGAGTATATAATCCCTCTTTTAAAGGTTTTTCTCGAAATACAATTAAAAATGATATTTTTAAATTTCAAGCTGAACATTGTCATTTTATTCGTTGCTTATTTGATAAATTTGATGGTAGAATATCTGTTACTTCTGATATGGGTACTAGTGTTGTCGGTAATGATTATTTTACTCTCACGGCTCATTGGATTGATCACGATTGGAACATGCAAAAAAGAATTATTGCTTATAAATATGTCGATGAGTCTAAAACCGGTATGTTTATAGCTAATACAATAACGACGAGCATGAAATATTTTAGATTTATTGGTAAACCTATGGCATGCACATTAGATAATGCTTCTAATAATTTGAAAGCTATTGACGAGTTAAAAAGTAGATTATGTTTAATGTATCAAGATCATTTTCATGTTAGATGTTCCGCACATATTTTAAATTTGATAGTACATAATGGTATTCATTTGTTTGGAAATGGTTGTGTTAAAGTGAGAATTGCTTGTAGTTCTATGTTTAAAAATAAAAAAAAGGCTGTAATGGATGATTTTAAACGTAAATGTGAACAATGTGGTCTTCCATATAGAAAAATTCCAAAAGAAATTCCTACTAGATGGAATTCTTTGTTTCAAATGTTTGAAGTTGCTCTTATATATCGTAAACCTATACAATTAGTTTATAATTCTTATAATGTGGATGTTAATTTAATGCTAGATGAAGAAGATTGGATTGAAGTAGAAGAACTTTGTAAATTTTTGAAAACTTTTTATCAAGCTACGAACACAGTATCTGCTCAATATACTCCAACTATTTCTTCTGTTTTAGTAACTATTACTGCTATTTCTAAAGTACTTGTTGAATATAAAAAAATATGTCCTAACAAAGAGGCAATTGAAGCTATGGTTGAAAAATTTAAAAAATATTATTTTCCAATTCCACAAATTATTTTAACAACTAATTTATTAAACCCATTTTATAAAGAACATGGTACAGTAATGTTGGTTAGAAAATTATACAACAATTTAGAAATTGGACTTCATGAAAAGCCATCAGTTGAAACTTGTTGTGCCAGCATAGTACCTACAGCTAGGAATTTATATAACTTGTATCAAGTTATGGAACAAAATATTGGCCCGATTGAACCTCCTAGTTCTAGACGTAGATATGATGATTTAGATGACGAGATGGGCGAAGAACTTGGTCTTCAATGTTGTAGGAGAAATGATTTTGATTCGTATCTTTCGCAGGACCGGGAAAATATTAGAGATGAAACTGGAAAACAACAACTTTTATCGTGGTGGAAGACCCGGATCAGACAATTTCCAAAACTTTCAAGGATGGTTCGAGATTTGTTATCAGCTCAAGCTTCTTCAGTTGCTTCGGAGCAAGCTTTCAGCGCATGAAGATTTATAATAGGAGATCATCGGTATTCGTTAGCAAGGGATAGTTTGGAGATTTCGGTATTATTTAGAGATTGGATCAATGCCGAACGAAGAAATTTTGGGCTCCCCAAACTACCGCCCCATATTGAAGAAGAAATAGATGAAATTTTTGACGAAAATAGTGATGATGGAATGGAAGCAATGGAGCAACAAGGAAATAGACCGATTCCGGAGGATTTATCCGTCGAAGAATTAGAAAAATTACGCCAAAAAAATTATAGACAATTTAGATATTAATAAGATTGTACAATAGAAATCTAATTCACACAGAACCCTTCCTAGAAGGTGGCTGCGTAGATTAGATTTACATTTAATATCTTTGTAATAAATATTTGCCTAATTTTGTTTTAAATTTTCTCATTTGTTTGTTGCAATTATGAAAAAAAATATATTATATTAAGTATTTCACTTTAACTTAACATATATTTACAATAATTACAACTTAAACTTATTAAAAAAAGTTAATAAATTATATAAACTATATAAGTTAAAAATATATATATTTAACTTATAAATTAATCTTAATTAAGTTACAATTTCAATTAAAAGTTAAAAAAAAAAAAAAAAAAAAAAACTGGTAGCCGACCAAAATTCCGGTAACGTTCCGGTATCGGACCGGTCCGTTCCGGTTCCACTCCGGTAGCTACCGGACCGGTCCGAACAGGGAATATATTCCGGTATTCCGGTTCCGGTAACTCTGGTTCCGGAGACAAAACCCGGTAACGAGGTTCCGGAAACGTTCCGGATCCGGTAATTCCGGTCCGGAGTTTCCGGTTTCGGTCCGTTGCCACCCTTAGGTATAGGGGATTTGTTCGGGCATTGCTGACACTACCCTGAGACTTAGAGCCTGGAGCTCTATCTCTGGACTTAGGAGCTAGAGCACTGGCTGAAGAAGGAACTAGAACTGATGGCTTAGGACGAAACTGAGAATGGTTTCCTTATTTTGATTTGGGCTGAGCAAAGTTGAAACTATCTGACCTTGCTCTCTTGTTCTAACTCTCCCTCATCCTAATCTTCTGATCCACTATCTGTTGAGCATAAGTCATAAGCCTGGCTAATTTCATGTCACTATTTAGCATGGTGGATTTGCACTCATTTACCACACAAACATTCACCCCTGAAACGAACTTACTCATTTTGGCTCTTTTATCTGCAACGACATGAGGGGTGTATCTGGCTAATTGAGTAAACTTAAGAGAATAATCTTTCACCGTTATATTGACCTACCTGAGTTCAATAAACTCTAGCACCTTAGCCTCTCTCAGCTCTTGGGGAAAGAATCTGTCTAAGAATGTCGTGACAAACTTCTCCCACTCTATAGTACCTGCATCATCTAACCTTTCTGACTTCCACTGCTTGTACAAAGTATGAGCCACATCCAGTAACTGATATTCGGCTAGCTCAACACTCTCAACAGTAGTCACCCCTATGATATCTATCACCTTCTGAATCTGATCAAGAAATTCTGAGGATCTATCTATTTTAGACCCGAAGAAGGAAGGAGGATTTATTAAGGTGAATCTCGAATCTTGGTTGCAGATGAATTGGCCACTGGGTTGGCCAAAATGACTGTTGGTCATTCATTCTAAGCGGCAACTTACTGAGTAAGAGTAGTGAATGTGACTCTGAACTCTGCATGAGACACATGTTCGCCCAAAAGATCTTTGGGCTGAGGGACTGGCTCATTTCTTCTCTTTGGAGGCACGTTCTGAAATTAAGAGGAGAAACGGATTAGACTGAGAGTTTAACTTGAGATTATTCTCACTGGCACAACATAAATACTGAAAGAAGGGAAACTATTCCTAGAATATCTCATAGCTTCCTACACATAAATATGACGCATAACACACCCATGTACAAGACTCTACTAGATGGGGCTTTTTGACTTCCTAGGACACTATTGAACTCTAATACCAAGTTTCTATCGCCCCGAGCCTGGTGCTCGGAATGCTACACGGTTCCTATGACCGCGAAGGGCCACAAGCTAACCCATGACTGATATCTATACATGTACACTGCATAATATATATTTATAAATACAAAAATAAAGGCTGATAGGCCATAAGGTTCAATACTGTAATAAAACTAATAAAAGATAATATTTGAGTGGGGTATGAAATACCCAAAACAACTAAAATAAACTATCTGAAACAGGTATTCTAGAAAGCCTCTATAATTGAATAGACTCTGAACATAATTAACTGAACCATATATGGGCTGAGTTTACTGAATTTCTTTGACTGACGGAATACTACTGATATCGGATAACTGACTGAGTTCATAAGATTACTGAGATTTCCTGAGTCACATGACTGGCTGAATTCTGCTGAACATGGCTTGACTGAGAATATCGTCAAAACAAGATACTGACTCTAGGCACACAACTTTATTTTTTTAGTACAAGTACCCCAGGACTTGATGGAAGGAAAATGAAACAACATAACTAACTAGATCATAGGAATAAAGTCCACAATTCATAATGTCATAAGTTGGGGATTTCATACTACACATAGTTCTCAAAATCATCTACATGGAAGGGAATACATGTAACATGTAAATACTTGAATATCTCAAATGTGATGAGCACTCCATATCACAACAATAATACATAACAATATCATGGAATTCATGTTAAGTCATAAAGGATAGAGCATGGACTTGTTATTTAGGTTCTATTGAGTCATGAAAACATGATTTCTAGCCTTCTAGGCATATTATCGAACACCTTGCATGCACACTTTATGTCATAGGTATATTCATCACTTTAACAATTCAAAGCACCCAAAATCCATATATTTCCACTAACATGTCATCTTAGTTCCATAAAAACACATAAAGGTTCCATCTTGGAATCATTCAACATATAAACATGATTAACAATCAAGTCATAACACGAATAGAATGATATATATTTTAAAATAGGGTTCTTGAGCTTCATGGAAGAAAGGAGCCCATGAATCAACACAATGCATACCTTGCTATATGATTCTTGGATGATACACAGAGGAACTTTGATGATTTGGGTCTTCAAGTTAAAACCCTTGTTCTTGTTCTTGAGAGAATTTTATGAAAAGGAGTATGTTTTGGTTGCTCTTAGAACGTTGAGCTGGAATCTTGAAAATGATACAAGTGTGATCTCGTAGATGGACCCTTTTTTTGTATGTCAAAGTCAACTGAGATAAGGCCCAAGCTTAAGTGTGGGAGAAGCCAAAAACCACCCCTATGTGTGCACTAAAGGGGTGGCCTTGAAGACTTATTCATTGAAAGGGCACCTTTGTCATTTTAAGTCTTTGGGGGGATGTAATACAAATAGAACCACTTAGGGTTTTACTCACTTAGTTGATCATATTTTTGAGATTTGTAACATTTACAACACTTTAGTTCTCTCTTAAGAGCTCCAACCAAAACTATGGCTAGACAAGTAAAGATTCACTTGTGTTTGCATATTGGCTTGAAACATTGGTGTTTAAAGGAGGTAAAGGCCCTCTTGTGTTAATGTAGAGTTAGGTTTCTGTCGCAGATAGTGTTTAAGGGTCGGTTCCAAGAGTGTAACAATTCCTGGGTTCTTAAGATTGTCACTTCATTTGGTCTAACTATTTATCTTGTATCTTGTTGAATCTGTGGTTCCTTATTGTTGTTAATGTACTCGTAACCCTGTTATTGTAATCTTGTTATTTATTTGTTGACATAGTGAAGCCGTGTGGGGCCTCTTCGATTCACTATAGTCCTTGTAATCTTGTATTATCCATCTACTTTGTTGAATATTATTGTTGTTGTCTTGAAAACATAGAGAAGCCGAGTGGGGCCTTTGATTCTCTATTACTATTGATTTTGTAGATCTCTTGAATCCGTGTTGTGTGTTCAATCTTGTATCATTTGATATCCGGCAAGGTTTGATTTTGTTCCAACAAAATCAATCTTGGGATTGTTATCTTGAAAATAAAAAAAAAGGTAAAAAAGAAGAAGAAGAAGAAGAAGAAGAAGAAGAAGAAAAAAAATTATTGTTCACGTTATTAGGATTTTTTAAAGAGAGAAACTTGATTTTTGTGTGTTTATAGTATGAGATCCTTATTCCCTAACACTATTAGAGTCTAGAAATTGAAAATCCTAACCAAAAAGAAGTGTTAAAATAAAAAATCCCAAAAAGAATACTAAACCCGTTTTTGACCCTAGGTCAAATTTTGAGTTTTTGATTTTGTGTTTTTCTTGTGTTTTTAGTGTTAGATTTGTGTTCTATAACACTATAGGTGTATAGGGTTCGAATTTGAGCTAAATTGGAGGTAATTTGAGTCACCCATCATTGTTAAGCTTGAGTTTGAAGAAAATTGAAGGGTTATTTTCGGTACAACCACAATGAAACCCGAGGCTTCAAATGCTCAAACAATGGACAATAATGCCATAAATCTCATTTTGGCTCGCCTTGAAACTGTCCCGAGATGTGGCTAGGTTGAATGTGGGTCTTGAGAAATTAGATACGGATGAAGCATCAATGAGTGGGAGATTAGACTGTGTGGAAAGTTAAAGGAGTCGACCTTCCACAACTCAAAATATTTCCCCAACCATTACTCCCAAGGCCTTGCACCAAATGGACAAGTCCCCGAACCAACCACCAAATATTCCCTAAAACCATGAGTATGATAGAGCAACCTTCCCTACACTTCACCAAGTCCAACATGATGGATTTGGAACCCAAATGCCACAAATCCCGAACCCTCAACTTATCAAAAGACCTCACTTTCCAATCCAAATTCCATTGAACCAAAGGCCTTACTATCCTCCAAATTTGAATCCACTTAATACAAATCCACCAAAACATTTTGAGGGTTATATTAGGGAGGAAAAACATGGGGGTTATGGTGATGCTTACTTGAGGGAAGAAGAGGAGAGGGTTAGGCAAGATGATTTAGGTTGAGAAGTGAGGGGTGGTAACCAAACTCGAGAGATTGGCCTCAACTCCATCAGAGTTAGTCTTCCGATATGCAAGGGTGAGAGTGATACCGAGGCATATCTTACTTGGGAGTCACATTGTGATAGGATATTCAAAGTGAATGATCTAACCAAAGAGAAGAAGAGTTGTTATGCAATCGCTCACTTTGAGGGGTATGCAAACACTTGGTGGGAGTATGTGAAGAGTTTTGGTGATATGTTGATTGTCGGGTGGCCACCTCCATGGTTTATATTGAGGTAACTTATGCGTCAAAGGTACTTACCCGAGAGCTACAAACAAGAACTTCTTTCTAAGTTGTACAACTTGAGGCAAGGAAACAAAAGTGTCATGGCATACTATGACGAGTTTCAACAATTGATGTTGAAGCTTGACCATAGAGGAGAACAAGTGAGCCATTATATTATACAATTCAAATTCAGGTTAAATAGGGACATAGGTTCTTGGATGACCCTCCACAAGTTTGACACGATCGATGGAATTTTCCTAGCGGCCTTGGAAATTGAAAGGGAGATCTCGACCTCCAAACTCAAGAATCACCAAGGACCTTCCTCGGAGTAGCACCAACATCAAGAGCATTCATAAAATGCCAACCAAATTGAGAACAAGGTTGTACAAACCGAAACCAAGGCTTTCCTAAAGTATCATCCAAGAAACGAAGGTAAACCAAATTCTACTTCTCGTCCTAAGGGATTTCAATGTTTTAAATGTCAAGGGTGGGGGAACAAGGCTAATGAGTGACCAAATCAGTGAAATGTAATCCTTAGGGAAGTAAAATTGTATTACCTTGGTGAGTAAGTGGGACTTGCATCGAATGAGTTTGATGAAAACGCTCAAGATAGAGAGAAAGAAGCCGAGGTAGAAATAGATGAAGGCGTGGAAGATATTTGGCTGGTTGATGGAGAGTGTTTAGTAACCTTGTTTATGGAAAGGAGAATCATTCTTAGTGATAGTTTAGAGGAGGAAACCGAGGGTGAGGATTATGAAGAAGAGGAGGAGCCGATAGTTCAAGAAGTGGGATTTTCCCACAAAAACCATTTGATGCTTACTAATCGAGATGCTAGCACTTTGCCTAGCATCTATTTTTCTTATGTGCAGGTTGAAGGAAATCCAATCCCAAGGATCAAGCTTTATGACCTTATGACACCCTTGATTGAATATCCTAACCTTGGGAGGAGCCGATAAAAAATTATTCAAAGCGGAGAGTTTGCGGATAAAGATTGCTTGAGTTTGAGGTCAAACTCCTCTCAAGATGGAGAGGATGATACAAGTGTGATATCTTAGATGGACCTTTTTTGTGTAAGTTAAAGGCAACCGAGATAAGACCCGAGAGTAAGTGTGGGAGAATCCAAAACCACCCTTATGTGTGCACTAAAGGGGTGGCCTTGAAGCCTTATTCATTAAAAGGACACCTTTGTCATTTTAAGTCTTTTGGGGAATGTAATATGAATAGAACCACTTATGGTATTATTCACTTAGTTGATCATATTTTTGAGATTTGTAATATTTGCAACACTTTTAGTTCTCTCACAAGATCTCCAACCGAAACTAGGGCTACACAAGTGAAGATTCACTTGTGCTTGCATATTGGCTTGAAAAGTTGGTGTTTAGAGGAGGTAAAGGCCCTCTTGTGTCAATGTAGAGTTATGTTTATGTCGCGGATAGTGTTTAAGTATCCAAGAGTGTGACAATTCTTGGGTTCTTAAGATTGTCCCTTTATTTGGTCTAACTATTTATTTTGTATCTTGTTGAATTTGTGGTTCCTTTTTGTTGTTATTGTACACGTAACCTTGTTTTTGAAATCTTATTGTTTATGTGTTGACATAGTGAAGCCGTGTGGGGATTCTTCGATTCACTATAGTCCTTGTAATCTTGTATTCTCCATCTACTTTATTGAATGTTGTTGTTGTTGCCTTGAAGACATAGAGAAGCTGAGTGGGGCCTTTGATTCTCTATTATTGTTGATCTTGTAGATATCTTGAATCTGTGTTGTGAGTTCAATCTTGTATCAGAAAATTTGCCAACATGCGATAGAGCATGAGTCGCATTCTCTAGTCCTCTGCACAGGAGCATGCGTCGCCTGATCTATCGCATGATAGACCCCTGACATGGAGCACGTCGTATGCTAATCGCGTGATGCTACTGTTTCAAAATCCAAACATGCCCTGAACAGGTTTCAAAAATTTTGAAACTCACCCAAAATGTACTATTAACCTGCTCCATCACAACGCAACTTGAAAATTGAAAAACGGATGTCGGAAAGGTCATCAAATAAATCTCCGAAGTGTGAAGGTCGAAAATAAGACTGTGTTGAACACTTGGCTAAAATTTTCTAAGAGTTGGACCTTTTAAAGAGATTTTAATAGCTAAACGAGATATATTTAAATGCAAAGTTTTGCGGGGTATTACACATACCAAGTGTTATCTTATATGAGGGATGTGGAAAAGGTAGGATACATGCAGACCTTACCTGCGTAGTAGAAAACATGTTTCCTTAGTTTCCTTGTAATCAATCTACTTTTGTAGGATGCTGAAATACAAGAATAGTTTTCAAAAATCAAGAATGAATTAATTACAGTAACAAGGAATACTGATCAGTGGATCAAGTAAATTCATCATAGTTTATCAAGATATTCCTAGAACACAATTCGCCAACCACATAACTATCTGATCATTATATGACTGAGATTTCTTACAAATTTATGTGTAAAGAATTGTTAAAACTAAATCCATAAAATATGATGAGTTCAATACAAGAACCTTAAATAAGTTGAACCCTAAATTTCTCGGAGTCTTCAAAAATGTCATCGGATGTGTGCCGGTCCTTCAAAAGTAATTCATTTTTAAAGGATCGTTATGTATATTGCTGCAATTTTATATCCGTCTCATCGAAGAAATGTTGTAGTTGTTCGATTTATTATCCTTCTAGAGAAAGAAAGTCTTATTTGCTTTAAGACATTACATATTAATCAATCTGACTTAAATTTTTCTAGCAGATTAAAAATAAAATATAAACCGGTGAAGTAAAAGCATTGTAGCTTTGTGAAGGTTCTGTTCTCGGGCTGGTCGGGATTTTTCAAGTGACTTTCATCCCATGAGAAGCTCGAGAAGAACACCACCAAAACTATAAACATCACTCTTAGGAGTCAACTGGCTTGTGGATAAAGCAGCGGTATTAGCTGTGATAATAAATAAATAAAAATAATATTTGGTGGACTATTTGATATAATTCAAGGATGATAATATGATTGTGTCAGCATATTTGCACCAAATACAGCTTGGTTGTTGGGCTCATCCACTCGAAAGACGGTCTTACATAATGTGATATTGTTTGTTTTGAGCCAAGCCAGCACGATTTTTTCTAAAAGTTCCGGATAACATTTTTACATATATTATTTGAAAAGAGACAATATGTATGAAGCAAAAGTCGCAAAGGAAAATGTAATGCCCCGAATCTGCTACCCGGAATGCTACACGGTGTTTATAACTCCGAAGGACCAAAAGCTAACCCATGACTGATATTTGTACCTGTATACTACATAAATTACTAAATAATGCAGAAACATGAGTTGAAAGGACATAAGATTCAATCTGAAACATAACATGAATAGTATAACATCTGTGTGGGGTAATAGAATACCCAAAACAAAACTGAAAATACTGAAGTTTGAAACATGATAGTCTAGAAAGCCTCTACTCACTGAGACTATCTGAGTGAAAAGTTGATGGAACATGTCCCCAACTAACTCCAACTAATAATCTAATTAATGAGATAATAAAAACAATAATCATCATGTCCTCGAAAGATGAGGACTCACTTCAAGCTCTGACTGCTGGTACTAAAATCTACTGCTGCTCGGGGGCTCGTGTCTCTGAACCTATGGTATAATACACCATAGAACGAATACGTCATTATGATTGAATGTAATGGTATGCATGTGAGGTAGGCTAAATGCATGGGGTTCATATGGTTAAACAATAGTAATAACTGACCAACTATCATTTGCGTGAGAAAACATGTATGATACATAATAACTGACATTGATACCATGAATACAAGATTACAAAATCTGAATACTAATGACATGACATACTAATAACTGATACAACTGATAACATGAATGACTATATCTAACAGTCCTGAATCTAATGGAACTATCTGAGTTCTATACTGTATCTGAGTTAACTGTATCTGACAGTCCTGAAATTTGAATAATGATCTGAGTTATTTTACTAAGACTGATTGACTGTATCTGACAATCCTAATTTTGTAACATGAAACTGTGGAAAGTAGTCATCTAACCGACATTTCCCAAATATGCTATAATAGCTAAGCTGGGGTCCAATTTGTGCCCTGATTGGAAGTGTCAATACCGCACCACTGGTAAGGTAAACATGTGAGTAACCCTCATATAACAGGTAACACTAGTGAGAATGGTGGGAACCCTTATATAACAGGTTAATCCATCTCATCTACCCTCATATAGCAGGATATGATGTCTCAACCTATATTGGAAACATAGTTCTAGAATGCAGGGATTGCTCCCAAGGATTACACCCTCATATAAAAGGTGAGTTCTCATCCTTGGGTTTACTCGGTGCTAATTCCTACTCCCATCTGAATGGATACAATACATGATTTACTGAACTGAACATGGACTGAATTACTAAATTTCGTTGACTGACGGAATACTACTGATATCTGACAACTGACTGATTTCATGAGATCATGGAGATTTCTTGAGTGATAAGACTATCTGAAGTCTAAGGATTCATAGCTTGATTGAGACTATTTGTATCGTGAAAACATGATATGGCTCTAGGCACACAACTAATGTTTCGGGTAAAAGTACCCCCAGGACTTGATGGAAGGAAACCAACAAAGCATGACTTACTTGAACACATGACTAACATCATAATCCATAATACATTTACTGAAGCATTTCATCAAACATGTGATAGGCATAAACTTGTACATACATGGGGATTTCATGGTATAATGCTAACTAGGCACTTTTCCTTCATCTAGGCATTTAATCAAACATATTGTAGGCATAGTACATGTAAACATCATTGTTCAACAATTAAACATCATGATTCAATTATAATTTCATCATTCAAGGGCTTAGTCATAGGGTAGCATGAATTTATATCTATAATAATTAAACCCACATAGAAATTATCACCCAAATAGAGTAGAATTTAATTTCTCATTTATCAACATAAACAAGAGCAGTAAAATTATGAAATTCATAAAGAAAACCATAATCTTAAATTTAGAAAAGGGATTCTTTGGCTTCATAGACGAAAGGAGTCCATGAATGAACACTATGCATACCTGGGTTGTGATTTCTTGAAGTTCGGCATAGGAAAACTTGAATTATTGGCTTGAAATAAAGCACCTAGGGTTTCTTGTTCTTGGGGATTGATCCTTGAGAGAAACCCTAATTTTTTGTTGTGAAATAATAATGAATAAAATGGCTAAAATTAGATATAACTGGGTATATATAGGAGGGTGGTAGATGACCAAAATACCCCTATTAAAAAACTTAAAATCACTGAATGGGTTATCCGACGATGGGGTGCAATGCTTGATTGCTGAGTCGACGGTTCGTCAGACCTCTCCATCGGACTGAGACAAAACTGAGACTTACCACAAATAAGCGATAATGGGGTGTGAGGTCCATCGCTTGGTCGACGGTCCATCGGACGTTGCCATCATACATTTCCAGAAAGCTATCTCACTGGCTTGATACGACGGTGATAGTCGGTGGTCCGTCGCTTGTACGATGGTCTGTTGCCTACACCATTTCACCTGGGCGGTTCTGACACTGAATTTTGATAAAATTGGTATTGATGGAAAGCTTATTCAATTTCCCATGTGATAGAAAGGGAAAATCATAAGAATACTATGTGTGAAAAAAAAAAGGATTCGTATTTCAAAGCAATTACTAACATCCTTGAGATGATTTCAAGCTAAGAAAAAGGCACGAGTATTACAATATATCCCCCTTAAGAACATTTGCCCTCGAATGAGACTGACTGAGAGGGGAAGCAAAAAACTGAACATAAACTGAACATGATTTACTAAAACATGATCTCATGACTAACATGATGAATAAGCTGAACATAACATACTGAACATGCATATCTGATGCATGTGTAACTTATTCATAAATGCGTGACTAAGCGTTCTGAGGAACTATGTTTTCTCACAAAGAGAATGCATGTCTAATACATAATTATATAACTAAATTGATACATGAATTCATGAATGAATATGCAATGGTACTTAATACTAAGTTTGTGATGAACACTGAACAAGAAACTATGCAAGCTTAAGGAGAACTGTTACCTTAAGCTTGATTTGAGTTGGCGGGGAAGAGGTGAGGGTACTTGGTACACATGTCTGCTTCTACTTCCTAAGTAGCTCCCTCGATAGACTGATTTCGTCAAAGAACTTAAACTAGAGGGACTACTTTGTTCCTCAATCTACGAGTCTGATAGTCTAGGATTTCGACTAGAATCTCTTCGTAAGAGAGGTTGTTCTGAACATCATTTCTTTGAATAGGGACTATGACTGTTGGGTCATCTGTGCACTTCTAGATCAACGATACATGGAAGACTGGATGAACTGAGGCTAGATATAAAGGCAATTCGAGCTCATAAGCTACCTTGCTGAATCAACTGAGAATCTTGAAGGGACCGACATATCGGGGACTGAGCTTTTCCTTCTTGCCGAACCGCTTCACTTCCTTCATGGGAGAGAACTTTAGATAGACATAGTCACCAATTTCAAACTCAACATCCTTTCTACAAACATCTGCATAAGACTTCTGTCGACATTGAGCAAACCAGAGTCTTTCTCTAATCAATTGGACTTTTTCTAAGGTGTCGAATACCAAGTCAGGCCCTATGGATGAGACCTTACTAACTTTGAAGCAACCAATTGGAGATCTGCATCTCCTACCATATAGAGCATCGAATGGATCCATCTGAATATTGGAATGATAGCTATTATTGAATGCAAACTTAATCAAAGGCAAGTGATCATCCTAACTTTTCTTGAAATCGATTGCACACGCCCTTAGCATATCTTCTAAAGTTTGAATGGTCCTCTCTGCTTGACCATCTGTCTGAGGATGGAATGTTGTACTAAGATGAACTTGGGAACCAATACCCTTTTGGAATACTTTCCAGAAGTGAGAGTAAACTGGGTTCCTCTATCTGAGATAATGGACAATGAAACATTATGGAATCTGACCAACTCCTTGATGTAGAGCTTGGCATAATCCTCGGTTGAATAAGAGGTATGAACTGGAAGCAAATGAGCTGATTTGGTCATTCTGTCAACAATGACCCAAACTGAATTATGCTGATGATGAGTTCGAGGCAAACCCATCGCGAAGTCCATGTTTATTTCATCCCACTTCCAAGTAGGAATAATGAACTCCTGTATAGGACCACTAGGCTTCTGATGCTTTATCTTAACCTACTGATATGGATAGCACTTATCCACAAACTCTGCAATATGTCTCTTCATTCCACTCCACCAATAGATCTCCCACAAGTCGAGGTACAACTTAGTAGACCCTGGATGAATAGAGTAGCCCACACCATGCGCTTTTGCAAGAATTTGTTGCTTTAAATCATCTATACCTAGAACACACAGACAACCCTGACAACGAAGGACACCATCTCCCCCTTGGGAAAAAACTTCTACTTTCTAATTCTGGACTGACTCTTTCAAGTTGACAAGACTGGGATCTCTATCTTGCTTTTCTTTCACCTGGGAAACTAATGATGATTCTAAACTACTCTGGATGCTTACACCACCGTCCAAAGAATTGACTAAGCCAACACATAGTCTGGCAAATTGATGGACATCCTGATCTAACTTCTTCTTACTATCCTCCACATAGGCAACACTACCCATAGACAGTCTACTGAGAGTGTCGGCCACTACGTTGGCCTTGCTCAGATAATAAAAGATACTTATGTTGTAATCTTTCAAGAGCTCTAACCACCTTCTCTGATAAAGATTGAGATCTTTTTGAGAAAAGACAGACTGAAGACTCTTATGATCTGTGAAGACATATACATGAACACCGTATACCTGATACCTCTAAATTATCAAGGAAAAAACTATGGCTGCTAACTCAAGGTCATGAGTAGGATAATTCTTCTCATAGGGTTTAGGTTTTCTAGAGGTGTAGTCTATGACCTTACTATGCTTCATGAGGACACAACCCAAACCTACTCTAGACGCATCACAATATACTGTGAACCCATCTGAACCATCTGGAAGATCTAAGACTTGAGCTGAGGTGAGTCGAGTCTTCAACTCCTGAAAACTATTTTCATAAGGATCTGACCACTGAACCTTGACTTTCTTCTGACTCAATCTGTACATAGGGGATGCAATAGAATACAATACTTCAAAAATCCATCTATAATAGCAAACCATACCCAAGCAACTCCTGATATCTGATGGAGTGACAGGGCGAGGCTAGTTTCTTACTGTTTTGATCTTTTGAGGATCTACTCTAATGCCATCACTGGAAATGATATGACTAAGGAATGCTACTGACCTTAGTCAAAATTCGTACTTACTGAATTTAGTAAATAGTTGATGATCTCTGAGAGTCTGAAATACAATTCTGAGATGGTCTGCATGATCTTGATCACTGTGGGTATAGAACAGAATATCATCTATATAGACTATGACGAGCATGTTCAAGTACTGCTTGAACACATGGTTCATCAAGTCTATGAAAGAGGTTTGGGCATTGGTAAGACCAAATGACATAACCAAGAATTCGAAGTGACCATACCGAGTATGGAAAGCTATTTTTAGAATGTCACATTCTCGAACTCTGAGCTGATGATAGTCGAATCTGAGGTCTATCTGGGAAAAATAGCTAGCACTCTGAAGTTGGTCAAACTAGTTATCGATTTTGGGAAAATAATACTTGTTCTTGACCGTGACTTTATTGAGCTGACGGTAATCAATGCACATTCTGAGAGAACCATTTTTCCTGCACAATAATAAGACTGGTCCAACCCATGGGGAAATGTTGGGTCTGATGAATCCCTTATCTAAGAGATCCTTCAAATGTTATTTCATTTCTTTGAGCTCTGTTGGTGCCATTCTCTATGGTGGATCTGCACTCATTAACCACACTATCATTCATCCCTGACACAAACTTACTCATCCTTGACCTACGATTTGCAACCACATAAGGGGCATATCTGGCTAATTGAGTAAACTTAAGAGAAAAATATTTCACTGTCATATTACCCTACCGAGGTTGATGAATTCTAGAACCTTAACTTCCCTAAGCTCGAGGGGAAAGAATCTATCAAGGAATGAGGAAGCAAACTCATCCCACTCAACTGACCCTACATCATCTGCCCTTTCTGACTTCCACTGCTTGAACCAAGTATGAGAAATATCCTACAACTGATATGCAGCTAGCTCAGCACCCTCAACAGTATTCACCCTTATGATGTCTGTCACCTTCTGTACCTAATCTAGGAATTCTTGAGGGACCTCATCTATCTTAAACCTGAGAAAGGTTGGAGGATTCATTCAGGTGAAGTCCCGAATCCTGATTGCAGCTAAATTGGCCACTGGATTGGCTAGAATGATAGTTGGTCGTTCATTATACGCAACTGCATTCCACATGAGAAACATAATCATCTAAGGGATCCTCTTGGACAGCCTGGTTTCTTCTTTTGGGAGGCATATTCTGAAAGAAGGAGAAGAAACAGATTAAACTGAGAGATTGACTTGAGATTATGCTCACTAGTACGACATGAATACAGAAAAAAGGGAAACTATTCCTAAAACATCTTACAGCCTCCTACACAATAATGTGGTATGCAACATACCCACGTACAAAACTCTACTAGATGCGACTTTCAGATTTTTTAGGACTCTATTGAACCTGGCTTTGATACTAAGTTTGTAACTCCCCAAATCTGGCTCCCGAAATGCTACACGGTGCTCATGACCCCGAAGGACCACGATCTAACCCATGACAGATATATGTATTGGTATACTGCATAAATTACTAAATAATGCGAAAATATGAACTGAAAGGCCATAAGGTTCAATCTAAAACATAACATAAATAATATAACATCTGTGTGGGGTAATACAATACCCAAAATAAAACTGAAAATACTGAAGTCTGAAACATAATAGTCCGGAAAGCCTCTACTGACTGAAACTGTCTGAATGGGGAGTTGATGGGACATGTCCCCAACTAACTCTAACTAATAAACTAATTAATGAGATAATAACATCATCATTCAAAGTATGACTTACTTGAACACGTGACTAACATCATAATCCATAATACATTTACTGAAGCATTTCATCAAACATGTGACAGGCATAAACTTATACATACATGGGGATTTCATGGTATAATTCAAACTAGGCATTTTTCCTTCATCTAGGAATTTAATCAAACATATTGTAGGCATAGTGCATGTAAACATCATTGTTCAACAATTAAACATCATTATTCAATTATAATTTTATCATTCAAGGGTTTAGTCATAGGGTAGCATGAATCTATATCTATAATAATTAAATCCTCATAGAAATTATCACCCAACATGGAGTAGAATTCAATTTCTCACTTATCAACATGAACAAGAGCAACCCAATCATTAAATTCATAAAGAAAACCATAATCTTAAATTTAGAAAAGGGATTCTTGGGCTTCATGGACGAAAGAAGTCCATGAATGAACACTATGCATACCTGGGTTGTGATTTCTTAAAGTTCTATGGAGGAAAAATTTGAATTATTGGCTTGAAATTAAGCACCCAGGTTTTCTTGTTCTTGGGGATTGATCCTTGAGAGAAACCCTAATTTGTTGTCGTGAAATAATAATGAACAAATGATCAAAATATCCCTGTTAAAGTGACATAAAATAACTAAGCAGGTCATCCAACGGTGGGGTGCGATGATCCGTCGCTGGGTCGATGATTCATTGGACCTCTCCATCGGATTGAGACAAAATTGTGACTTACTGCCAATGAGCGACGGTGGGGTACGACGGTCCGTCTCTGGGTCAATGGTCCATCGGACCTTGCCGTTGTATATTTCCAGAAAGTTATCTCACTGCCTCGATGCAACGATCATGGTCAATAGTCCGTCGCTTGTACGATGGTCCGTCGCCTGAACCGTCGCACCTGGGTGGTTTTTCTGCTTTCTATATTTCAACCATAACTTCCTCATCTGACACCGGATTTTGATAAAATTGGTATCGATGGAAAGCTTATTCAATTTTCCACGTGATAGAAAGGGAAAATCTTATCATATGTGAAAAATTAAAGGATTTGTATTTCAAAGCAAGTTATAAGATCCTTCTAATAATTTCAAGCTAAGAAAAAGACATGTAATAAAAATAAAAAGTAGAACCAACCTCTTTAATGGAGAAATATTGGAAAGTTGAAGTTATTTTTACTAATATTACACAAGACGCTCTTAAAAAACCTCTCTGTTATGTCCTCGTATGTCTGCAGAAACTGTCTTTTAGAATTCTTCCATTACCACAACTATGGATCACTAAAATGAATATCTAAAGAATCACATAGAAAGAACTGAGTACACTTACTCGAAATCAAATTGTTCTCAATATTTCCCCGAGACATATACTCATATTTAAGAACATCATGATCAGCTTCACAATAGTAACTTATCAATTTTACCAAATTTGGGTTCAAAAGTTGGCCCAGAAGTATCACTTTAGCCTACAAGACAGGAAAGTTGAAAACCTTACGGACAATTTTTCATGAGGCTAATTACCATCCATTCCTTATGACCCTCATAACTATTATCTCCATTATGAATTTTAACAACTATTGTAGTTGGAATTCTTCCCTTAAATCTTGAGTAATATGTCCATTATAAACACTTCCAAATCTTCCTCCACCCAGCATGTAATCTTGTCTAAAGTTTTTGGTCATTATTTTATGTTCATAAAGAACCAAACATCGCATATAAGAATCAAAGCTCACATAAAGAATTAAACAACGCATATAATCATCAAAGTTCTCCATATTGGTCGTGCTAAACAAAATCTATTGATTAAATTTTGGACTCCAAAAAGAGTAAAACTTACAAAATTTACTTTCTTAGCTTCTTTATTCTTTCTATTAATAAGTGAAGTTTCAAGGATCCATTTATTAGCTTTGTAACTTAAGAAATACCATATTGAAGGATGAAAGTATGAGCTGGTACAATTGAACAATAAAACATTGCTTCCATGGAAGAGGTAGACTTTTCTGAAGACACTGAAGACTGGAGCATGAGATCACAGTAAACTTCTACAATCATTAAAAGTGTACCAGAATGTTATAAGTATGCATTTTCCAATTGGACTTCTATAAAGCTTATCTTAAACACATCTCTCTTGAAGTCTGCACCTTAATTATTATGATCTTGCTCATGAACTTCAAATTTATAGCTATATGTTGAGCCTTCTAAGCCTATCATGCTCTATTTTTTATTTAGAAACTTGAAACCTATTCTAATTGTAGGATCCTTATCAGGAGAGGGATGAAAAATAAAGTCAAATCCTGATCTATACTATTGTGCTACTGTAAGCTTTATAACTTCTCAATTCTGATTTATTCTATTATTCAAAAAATTGATCAGGAACAATATTATAGTATTACTGAAAACATGAAACCTAGAAGACTTGGCATCCTAAAGAAAATCAATAATTGTGCAACAACAATAGTACCGTGGCATTTTTTCTTCCTAATCTTGAATGTTAACAAATGAAATCAACATTAATTTTCAACGTCAGAATTCTCATAACACTTTTATCTATTAGTAAGCTTCAGGTAAAATCGATATAACCTTTTATTAGCAAGATGAAACATTTCGCAATAGTCTCAAGTTTTGGTTTTACGTATTACCAGAACTTTAGTAAGATATTTTGTAAGCTACAATAAAAGTTCAAGAAACTAATAGAGTACAAAATTCAAAAATCACAGAAGCAACCATTATGTAGTGAAGAGAATTGAACAGAGGAACGAAAATAAGATAATGCGATCACAGTAATAATTGTGGACAATTAATTTACTATAGACTGATTTAGATGATATACCTGAACGTAGAAAATGGTATTATGTTACAGAAAGGCTTTTTGAATGATTTCATCGTGCACTATATTATATGTAGATTGGTTATCATTGCTATCAGTCGTAGGTGATCGTATTAATAATTTTATACAGTTTGAATTCTTTACTCTCAATAAATTCACATACAATTGACCATGAGAGAATACAAGCTCACACAAATACATTCCGACATAATCTAATGTTTGTCCTCGAGCATTATTTATTGTCATAGAAAAACATAGGTCTAATTGGAAATTGTGTTCTTTCAAATGAAATGGGTAACTTTTCATCATCTGAAGATAATAATGGTATTCTAGAAATAAATAAATGTGTATTTTTAAAATTGTCACTGACAATGTTTGCACTTATGACACGATTCTTAAAATCACAACATATTAATCGTGTACCATTGTATAAACCTTCACAATAATTTAAATTTTTGAGTAAAATAATAGATCAATTTTCTTTCGCGTTAATTTATAGGGAGGCAGACTAGGAGGATTTAATGAATGTAAAAAATCTTCAAACTGACTTTGATCACTTGGTTCAATAGTTTCATCAAGAGAAACAAATGTCTTGGCATCTTGAGGAAATTGATTTATAAGTCTATAATTTAATTCATGAACAAAGTCATTTTTTGTTGTTAAAATAGTATGAGAAGTCAAAAAAGTTGAATCATGAAAATAGCTGTGAAAATTGGGGTATACTTTTTTGAATAAAATATCTAGTGATTCTTTTTCAGTAGTGTAAGGAACATTGAAACATCTTGGGATATTTATTTTATCATCAATATTTGTTTTTTCTTTTCCATTTCCGATTCGTATTAGATACTCACAGAAAGAGGGATTAGTTTTTCCTGGCATATTTTCTAATAGATGTAGTTTTTTAAGATGATTACATATTTTTTAGTTTAATATGCTTTCTCGAATGAAGTCTTCTTTTTTCCACATTGAACCACAGGGAGGGTTGGTCTAAAATCTCCTCCAAACACAGTTACTTTTCCACTAAATAATGCATTTGAATCCATTATATAAAAGAAAATCAAATTCTTCAATCATGTTTTTTTTGCCATTGATATTTCATTTCATACAATTAGTTTAGCGTCACGAATTAAAGATGCTAATGAATTCTGTTTGTTGATATTACAAATGAATTTTTCATCAATATTAATTGAAAATTTAAAATGCGAATAGGCCGTTCATCCTCCTAGAAGCAGAGAAGCAGCAACACCAAAAGTTGTTGTTGCTAATGCTATGAATCCTTTGGATCTAATAGTTGCTAATAAAGCACAGTATAAGAATATTTTACCGCTTCTACCAGGACCATCTGTAAAGAATGCCCCTAGTTTATCGCTAAATATTCTTTGAAGGATTGTATTATATGTTTTGTTGTTCTATATTTAGCTTTTTGTGTAATAATAATTCTTCAGCGCTCATAATAATATTTCTTTCGAAATATACGTCTTTTGTTTAGTTTATGATTTTCGAAGAGGTGATAGTTTCTGGAACAAGATTGAATTTATTGATATCACGTCCCATAGTTTGTAATATATCATTGATATGGTTCAAAACTGTTAGGTGGATAACGTATGTTATGATGTTCCCTTCATTCTTAAAGTCTTTAGACATTGAATCTTTAAACAGTTTTCATAATTCTTTTGGATTATCATGGTTACAATATACTAATATAGTAGCAAATAAAAGTCAGAAACTATAAGGCATTTGATAACATGCAGATTCTAACATACATTCAACTAAGTTGTTATCACAATGTTAGAGTCCTCTTTTTTCAGCAGATTCTCTAAAAGTTTTGCAATATATTTTATTTACTTTAAGAAGATCATTATATGATTTTGGTTCTTTTACATTCATTATCAATAATCAAAGATAATATCTTTCTCGATCTGTTTGATGACAAGTTACAACACGACTGATAATATTATCTCGTATTTGCCGAGTCCACATTTTATAGATAGATGACCACATAAAGTGTTGGGAAAAATATTTATATAATAAGTTAAGCTCTTTAGCATGTTTGTTTGTTTGATTCATTAAGAAAAACACGGTTAACGTAGTCTTCTTAAGCATAGGATTTCTTAAGATGCTATCTATACTATCAATTTTTTAAATGAAGCAAATTGTTGTCCTTCAAGTTGTAGTTGCAACTGATAAATACTTAGAGTTATTTCACTGATAGAAAATGTGAACAAATGCCACATAGCTTCTGGTGGAGATACCCATCTAGTTGATTGATATTATTTAATCTCATCTATTCTTATATTTACGTTCTCTTCATGTAAGTGAAATGAAATTCTATCATGTCCTTTGCAGATAAATTTATATATATATTTGACAAGTTTAATATCAGAACAATCTTCAACATTTATATGAAAATTATATTTGCATAGTAGATAGGAATTGTAAGAGACAACCCATGAGTTAACTAGCAAATGCTCTCTAACTTTCACAAACTTACCAGTGTTTCTTCTTTTATAAATTGGATAAACAATTTTGCCTTTTGTTTTCTCTCAAAAACTCTCAATAACACATTAGGGTTTTTAATTGGAGATTCAAGTTCAAGGAAATTTCACCGTCAACCTTCAATAATTTTACATCTAAGGTATGCGTAGTGTTGATTTATGGATTCCTTTTATCCATAGATCTCAAGAACTATATTTCAAATTTAAAACCAAGATGTGTATGTTGTGGGTTCTTTGTAATCATGTTTATCTTGTTTTATGATTCCCAGGTTGGAATCTTTATGTATTTTTCATATAATTATGTTACTATGCAAGTTAAAATCCATGATTTGAGTTGATTATGATGTGAATTTGATGAATTCACCTATGCCCTAAGTTGTGCATATAAGGTGTTTGATAAATGTCAAAAAGGATAGAAGTTAGGCCTTGAAGTTCAATTGTGACCTAATGATCAAAAGCATGTTTTACTCTTATGTTCAAATGATTTCCATGATACTATTGTGCATTGTTGATAGTTGTTGAAATGCCCATGATATTAGAGTATAAACATATGACTTGATTGGATATGTTCCTCTCCATGTACAAAATCATGATAACCATGTACTTCATGAAATACTTAACTTACCATATTATGTATTTTAGATGTTGATCATGTATTCAAAAGTGTCATGCCTTGTCAGTTTCCTTCTATCGAGTCCTGGCGGTACTTGTACCCGAAAAATATAGTTGTGTGCCTGGAGCCAGTGTCATGTTTTTAAGTTACTCTCAGTCAAGCTATGATCCATAGAACTCAGTCAGCACGTGACTCAGGAAAAACTCCTAAATCTCAGAAATTCAGAAAGCCCAGTGATTTAGTAATATCAATAGTATTTTGTCAGTTAATAAAACTCCATGAACTCAGTCTAGTTTAATCATTTTTAGTGTCTATTTAGATGGGAGTAGGATTTAGCACTAGGCGAACCCAAGGATGGGAACTCACCTGCCAGTAGAGGATGTGATTCTTAGAAGAAATCCTTGTATTCTAGATATACATATCCAGCGTAGGTTGAGTCATCTAAACTGCCAGTTGAGGGTTCCCACCATTCTTACTCATAGCTTGTCCTTACCAGTGGCGCGGTATTGACACCCTTTTAATTGGGGTTACAGATTGGACCCTAACTCAGTTATATTACTTATTTGGGGCATGTCGATTACATGACTACTTACCACAGTTACAGTTTTAGTCTCAGTCTCAGTCTCAGTATTTGAACTCAGATAGTTTTATAGAATTCAGGACTGTCAGATAGAGTTAACTTAATACAGTATGAAACTCAGCTAATTCCATTAAAACCTAGATTGTCAGATATAGTTGCTCAGTATTATTTATATCAGTCATCAGTATCTCATGTTATCAGTAATTAGACTCAGTAATTATATTATCACGAATTCAGTTACAGTCTCTAATTCATCCATGTATTCTCATGTTCATGTCATTCAGTTAGTTAGCATTGTTCATGCATTTGAAACCTTTGTATTTCCCTACCTCACTTGCATACCATTACATTCAATCGTACTGATGCATTTTTGCTATGGTGTTTTACTTTACACCATAGGTTCAGATGCACGAGTTCCAAATCATCAGTAGCAGTGCAGTTTCCGCAGTTAGACTTTGTAGTAAGTCCTAATCTTTTGAGGACATGATAATTTCTTTATTATTTCATTACTTAGTCCATTTTAGTAGTAGGAGTTAGTTGGGGACATGTCTCATCAGCTCCTTATTTAGACAGTTAGAGGCTATTCAGACTATCATGTTTAGATAGTTTATTTAAGTTATTTTGGGTATTTTATACCCCATCTAGATGTTGTGTTTTTATTAGTTATGTTGTAGTATTGAACCTTATGGCCCATCAGCCATTATTTTTACATTATTATATAAATATCATTCAGTGCTTAGGTATAGATATCTATTATGGGCACTGTGTAGCATTCTGGGTACTAGATTCGAGGTGTTACAAAATTAGTATTAGAGCCTAAGGTTCAATAATGTCCTGGGAAGTCTGAAAGTTGTATCTAGTAGAGTCTTGTACAAGGGTATGTTGTGTGTCACATTTATGTGTAGGAGGCTATAAGATATTTTAGGAATAGTTTCCCTTCTTTAAGTATTCATGTCGTGCTATGTGCATAATCCGAATTTTAACTCTCACTCTAATCCATGTCGTGCTTGTGAGCATAATCTCAAGTTCAACTCTCAGTCTAATTCATTTATCCTCTTCTTATACAGAACATGTCTCCCAAAAGAAGAAATCAGTCTATCCAAGCAAATCCCTTGGACGAATATGTTTCTTATGCAGAGTTCAATATTGTATTTACTACTCTTGCTCAGTCAATATCTACAAAAAATAAATGACCAGTAGTTATTCCAGCCAACTCAGTGGCCAATTCTGCTGCAGCCAAGATTCGAGACTTCACCCAAATGAATCCTCCATCATTTTTCAAGTCTAAGACAGATAAGGAACCTCGGGAATTCCTTGATCAGGTGAATAAGGTTATAGATATCATAAGGGTTACTTCTAGTAAGAGTGGTTACTTCTAGTGAGAGTGCTAAGCTAATTGCATATCAGTTGTAGGATGTGTCTCCTACTTGGTTCAAGCAATGGAATTCAGAAAGGGCAGTTGATGCAGGGTTCGTAGAATGGGAGGAGTTTTCCTCTGCTTTTATTGATAGATTATTTCCCCTAGAGCTGAGGGAATGTAAGGTGTTGGAATTTATCAACCTCAGGGAGGGAAACATGATGGTGAAAGAGTCTTCTCTTAATTTTACTCAATTAGCCAGATATGATCCTCATGTAGTTGCAGATAATAGGGCCAAGATGAGTAAGTTTGTTTCTAAGGTGAATGATAGCGTGGTAAATGAGTCCACGTATGCGATGTTGAATAGTGACAGGAACATAGCCAGGTTTATGATCCATGCCCAACAGATAGAAGAGTAGAAGATTAAGATGAGAAAGAAGTAGAATAAAAAAGCAAGGTCAGGTAGTTTCAACTTTGCTCAGCCTAAGTCTAAAGAAGGGAATTGTTCTCAGTTCCATCCTAAGTTATCAGTTCCAGCTCCTTCATTAGCTAGTGCTCTAGTGCCAAAATTTAGAGACGACAACATATATAGGGAGGCAGGCTCTAAGTCTCAAGGCAGTATTAGCAGTGCCTGAACTAATCCCTTTTGCCACACTTGTGGCAAGAACCATCAGGGTATTTGCAGAGCTGGCAACGATATTTGTTTTGGATGTGGATAGCCAGGCCACAAAGTCAGAGATTGTCCTTAGACAGGCCCTCAAGATCAGCATACTCATTCCTCAGCTCAGTCCAGTCGCCCAAATCAGCAAGGTGCCACCTCCAATGCTACCAGTGGCAACGCCCAAATCGTAATTATGCTCTTTAGTCCTGGCAAGATCAGGAAAAATCTCCTAATATGGTTACTGGTATGTTATAAATCTTTCACCTGTATGTTTAAGCTTTGCTAGATCCAGGAGATTCCTTCTCTTTTGTTACTCCTCATATAGCAATTGATTTTGGAGTCAGTCCTGAAATTTTAGCAGAGACCTTCTTAGTCTCTACCCCATAGTCTGGTGGGTATATAGGAACTTTCTGATTATGATATTTCAGAAAGTCACTTCAGCAGACTTAGTTGAATTAAAGATGACCAATTTTGATGTCATTCTCGACATGGATTAGCTTTATTCCTGCTATGACATATTCGATTGTAGAAATAAAATTGTCCAGTTGTAGTTTCCAAATGAACCTGTCTTAGAGTGGAGGGGTAGTACTTCAGCTTTCAGAGGTCAGCTTGTCTTCTACTTTTGGGCACGGAAAATAATATCTAAGAGATTTGTCTATCATCTTATTTATGTTAAGGACTCTAGTGCCAAAACTCTAGTTTGAATCAGTCACAGTGGTGAATAAATATTTAGATGTCTTTCCCGAAGATCTTCTAGAAATTCCTCCTAAAAGGGAAATAGACTTCGGCATTGATCTTCTTCCAGATACTCAGCCCATATCTATTCTTCCATATAGAATGGTACCAGTAGAGCTCAGAGAATTGAAAGAAAATATATGGGATATCCTAGATAAGGGATTCATCAGACCCAGTATTTCCCCATGGAGCACACCAGTCTTATTTGTGCGAAAGAAAGAATGTGCATTGATTACCATCAGCTTAATAAAGTCACCATCAAGAACAGGTATCCACTTCCCAGAATCGATGATTTATTTGACCAACTTCAGGATGCGAGTTACTTCTCTAAGATTGACTTCAGATCAGGATACCATCATCTCAGAGTCAGAGAAAGTGATATTCCAAAAATAGCTTTTCGTACTCGGTATGGTCAATTAAAATTCTTAGTTATGTACTTTTGTCTTACCAATGCCCCAGAAGCCTTCATGGACTTGATGAACCTTGTTCGAGCAGTACTTGGATATGTTCATCATAATCTTCATAGATGACATCCTGGTCTATTCCCATAGTGAGCAAGATCATGCAGACCATCTCAGAATCGTACTTTAGACTCTCAGAAATCATCAATTGTTCACCAAATTCAGTAAGTGCGAATTTAGGCTAAGGTCAGTAGCATTTCTTGTTCATATCATTTCCGATGATGGCATTAGAGTAGATCCCCAAAAGAATGAAGTAGTAAGAAACTGGCCTCACCCTATTTCTCCATTAGATATCAGGAGTTTCTTGGGTCTGGATGGATATAACAGATGTTTTGTTGAGGGATTTTATTCTATTGTATTCCCTATGTCCATATTGACTTAGAAGAAAGTCAAGTTTTAGTGGTCAGAACCTTGCGAAAAAGTTTTCAAGAGTTGAAAATTTGACTCACCTCAGCTTTAGTTCTAGCTCTTCCAGATGGTTCAGATGGGTTCATAGTGTATTGTGATGCATCTAGAGTATGTGTTGGGTTGTGTCCTTATCCAGCATGGTAAGATCATAACCTATGCCTTCAGACAACTTAAATCTTATGAGAAGAATTATCCTACTCATAATCTTGAATTAGCAGCCGTTGTATTTGCCTTGAAGATTTGGTGGGATTATCTATATAGAGTTCATGTATATGTCTTCATAGATCATAAAATCCTTCAATATGTATTCTCCCAGAAATATCTCAATCTTCATCAGAGAAGGTGGTTAGAGCTTTTGAAAATTACGACATGAGTGTCCTTTATCATATAGGCAAGGCCAACGTAGTGGACGATGCTATCAGTAGACTGTCTATGGGTAGTGTTGCTCATGTTGAGGATAGTAAGAAGAAATTAGCTCAAGAATTTCATTATCTTACCAGATTACATATTCGAATAGTCGATACGGAAGGGGGTGATGTATGGGTTCAAAGTAGTTGAAAAACATCTCTAGCTTCCAAGGTGAAAGAAAAGCAGGATAGAGATCCCAGCCTAGTCAAGTTAAAAGGGTCAGCCAGAGATCATAAAGTTGAGGTTTTCTCCTAAGGGGGAGATGGTGTTTTACGTTGTCACTGCCATCTCTGTGTCCCAGGTGTAGATGACTTAAGGCAGCGAATTCTTACAGAGGTACATGGGGTGCTCTACTTTATTAATCCAGGGGCCACTAAGATGTTCCGCGACTTGTGGGAGATCTATTGGTGGAGTGGGATGAATAAGGATATTTCAGAGTTTGTGGTTAAGTGCTCTATATGGCAGTAAGTTAAGATAGAGAATCAGAAGCCTAGTCGTTCCATGCAGGAGTTCATCATTCCCACCTGGAAAAGGGAAGTAGTGAACATGGACTTCGTGATGGATTTGCCTCGTACTCGTCATTAGCATTTTTCAATTTGGGTCATTATTGATAGGATAACCAAATCAGCTTATTTTCTTCCAGTCCATACTTCTTATTCAGCTGAGGATTACACCAAACTCTATATCAGGGAGTTGGTCAGATTGCACAGTGTTCCATTATCTATTATCTTAGACAGAGGTACCTAGTTCATCTCTCATTTCTTGAAAGCATGCCAAGAGGGTCTTGGTACCCAAGTTCATCTCAGTACAACCTTTTATCCTCAAATAGATGGTCAAGCAGAAAGAAGCATTCAGACTTTAGAAGATATGTAAGAGCATGTGCAATTGATTTCAAGGGTAGTTGGGATGACCAGTTGCCTTTGATTGAGTTTACATATAACAACAACTATCATTCCAGTGCTCAGATGGCCCCATTCAAAGCTCTCTATGGTAGAAGGTACAGATCTCTAGTTGGTTGGTTCAAAGTTAGTGAGGCCTCAGTCATAGGTCCTGACTTAGTATTCGATGCGTTAGAGAAAGTCCATTTGATCTGAGAAAGACTCCGGGCCGCTCAGAGCTGACAAAAGTCTTATGTAGATGTGTGTAGAAAGGATCTCGAGTTTGAGATTGGTGATCATGTTTATCTAAAAATCTCTCCCATGAAGGGAGTGAAGAGATTCAGCAAGAAGGAAAATCTCCGTCCCCAATATATCTGTCCCTTCAAGATTCTCAGTCGCTTTGGCAAGGTATCTTATGAGCTCGAGTTGCCTTCAGATCTAGCCTCAATTTATCCAGTCTTCAATGTATCTTTTATCAAGAAGTGCATAGGCGACCCATCAGTTATAGTCCCTATTCAGAGCATAGATGTTCATAACAGACTCTCTTATGAAGAGATTCTAGTTAAAATCCTAGACTATCAGACTCGTAGACTGAGAAACAAGGAAGTCCCTCTAGTCAAAGTTCTTTGGAGGAATCCCCAACACTTAGAATATTTTAGCTAAGTGTTCAATACTTAGTCTCATTTTGAGACTTCGAACTTTGGGGATTTATTTCATGACCTTCCCGACCTTCATTTTTTTATTTACAAGTTGCGTCATGATGGGGCAAGTCAATAGTACTTATGGGATGAGTTTTGAAATTTTTGGAATCCGTTTAGGGCATGTTTAGATTTCGAAACAGTAGCATCATGCGATATGCGTACGACGCACGCTCTATTTCACAGGTCCTAGCATACGATATAGCATGTGATGCATGCTCCAATCCAGAGGACTAGAGCATGCAACACACGCTCCATTGCACGCTGCCGAATTTTCCAGCTTCCAATTCAGCATATTTAAGGGCAAAATTGTCATTTTCCCCACCCTATATAAGCTCATAAACATAGGATTTGGCCATTTTAAAGCCAAAATATACTCTTTTCTCTCAAAAACTCTTAAGAACACATTAGGGTTTTCAATTGGGGATTCAATTTCAAGGAAATTCCACCATCAACCTTCAAGAATTTTCCATCTAAGGTATGCGTAGTGTTGATTTATGGATTCCTTTCATCCATAGAGCTCAAGAACCATATTTGAAATCTAAAGCCAAGATGTTTATGTTGTAGGTTGTTTGTAATCATGTTTATATTGTTGTATAATTTTCAAGTTGGAATCTTTATGTATTTTTCCTGTAATTATGTTAGTACAGAAGTTGAAATCCATTTTGAGTTGATTATGATGTGAATTTGATGAATTCACCTATGCGCTAAGTTGTGCATGTAAGGTGTTTGATAAAATGTCAGAAAGCATAAAAGTTAAAAACATGTTTTACTCTTATATTCAAATGATTTCCATGATACTATTGTGCATTGTTGATGGTAGTTGAAATGTCCATGATATTAGAGTATGAAAATATGACTTGATTGGATATGTTCCTATCCATGCACCAAATCATGATAACCATGTACTTTATGAAACCCCCAACTTATCATATTATGTATTATCGAAGTTGATAATGTATTCAAGAGTGTTATGCCTTGTAGTTTACTTCTATCGAGCCCTGGGGGTACTTGTACCCCAAAAATATAGCTTTGTACCTAGATCCAGTGTCATGTTTTCAAGTTACTCTCAGTCAAGCCATGATCCATAAAACTCAGTCAGTCATATGACTCAGGAAAAACTCATAAATCTCAGAAATTCAGAAATCCCAGTAATTCAGTAATATCAATAGTATTTTGTTAGTTAACAAAACTCCACGAACTCAGTACAGTTCAGTCCAGTTTAATTATGTTCAGTATCTATTCAGATGGGAGTAGTATTTAGCACCTAGCGAACCCAAGGATGGGAACTCACGTGCCAATAGAGGACATGATTCTTAGAAGAAATCCTTGTGTTACAGAACTACGTAGCCAGCGTAGGTTGAGACATCTAACCTGCCAGTTGAGGGTTTATGAGGTGGGTTAACCTGCCAGCCGAGGGTTCCCATCATTCTTACTCGAGTACCTGCCAATAGAGGGTCACTCACAGCTTGTCCTTACTAGTGGCGCAGTATTGACACCCTTCCAATTGGGGTTACAAATTGAACCCCAACTCAGTTATACTTTTTATTTGGGCATGTCGTTTACATGAATACTTCCCACAGTTACAGTTTTAGTCTCAGTCTCAATATTTAAACTCAGATAGTTCTACAGAATTTAGGACTGTCAGATACAGTCAGCTCAGTACAGTACAAAACTCAGCTAGTTCCAATTAAACCTAGACTGTTAGATACAGTCGCTCAGTATCACTTATATCAATCATCAGTATCTCATGTTATCAGTAATCAGACTCAGTAATTATGTTATCAAGAATTCAGTTACAGTCTCTTATTCATGCATGCATTCTCACGTTCATGTCATACAGTTAGTTAACATTGTTCATGTATTTGAACCATTTACATTAGCCTACCTCACTTTCATACCAGTACATTCAATCATACTAATGTATTTGCGCTATGGTGTTTTACTTTACGGCATAGGTTCAAACGCACGAGCTCCAGATCATCAGTAGCAGTCCAATTCCGCAGTCAGACTTTGCAGTGAGTCCTCATCCTTCGAGGACATGTCCATTTTAGTAGCTGGAGTTAGTTGGGGACATGTCCCATCAGCTCCTTATTCATACAGTTAGAGGCTTTTCAGACTATCATGTTTAGACAATTTATTTCAGTTGTTTTGGATATTTCATACCCCATCCAGATGTTGTATTTTTATCAGTTATATTGCAGTATTGAACCTTATGGCCTATCAGCCTTTATTTCCGCATTTATATATGGATATCATGCAGTGCTCAGTTAAAGAAATCAGTCATGGGTTAGTTTGTGGTCCTTCGGGATCATTGGCACCGTGTAGTGTTCCGGGTACTAGATTAGGGGCTTTACAATAATCCACGCTTTTGAAATTCTATAGTGTACATAAAAGCTGCAATCTTTCCAAATATGTTTCTTTTTAGTATATTTGTTTTCATTTCTTCAACTTTAGCTCTAAATACACAACTAACTAAATTAGGTTGATTTTGAGCTTCATCAGTCAAGAGCATATGTTTTTTTATTTCAGACAAAAAGGGATTACACGTCATAGTTAGAAATATATCAGGTCTTTCAAAATATTGAACTAATGCAATAGCATCCATATAATGCTTACGCATATCTGTTGGACCACCTATGAAACGTAATGGAAGAAAACTTATTTTAGAAGACTCTTTCGCCGAGTTTTAGGATATCAACAATTCCTTGTAGTACATCAACTCAAAATAAATCTTGATTTAAAGAAGCAAAATCTAACCTCTGAGTTTCAAGCTTTATGATTCATCAACAGAGTATTGTTGAAATAGTCTCCCAGAATGTAAAATAATATTTTTCTCATCATCTCTCATTTGAAGTTTATAACAATAGTATTCTCGACACGAAACAGTATTCCTTCTTCGTTTTTATTTTTGTAGAATTTGAGCTTCCATATTCAAGTAGTTCATCAATTGAATGCATGTTAGATAAACTTGGAAGTTGATTATTTTTGTAGCAAGCTTTCTTCCTCTTTTTTAATTTATGCATTGATTGTACAATCTTTTCAATACCACAATGCCATCCATTTTGTCCATAAGGAAACAAAAGAGGATATTTCAAAGGATCATAGTAGCCATAGTAGTAATTTACTAATTGGCTCTTGTTACTTTGAGTATAAATTTGAATATGTGGTGTAAAATTATTATTAGTTGTTTCTTGTTCTAGCCATAATGTTGCCACTTCTAATACGCTCGGTTAATTGTATACTCACTGATCTAACTTTGAGTCACAATTTAATGCAATATAAAAGCTTGATAATTGTGGAATATGTATTAGAGATTTCAAGAAAACACAATAAGGATTTATCTTTAGTATATCTATTAACTTCTCAACAATAGATTCTTTGAGTATATCTGATCAAGCCATTCTATTCTGCCTTTCCGTATTAGCATCATAAAAATATAACTATAAATTTTTTGATTGTTGAGCTGATGGAATCAAATCATTAATAAAGTGATACATTTGTTCCTGTACGCTAAAGGTATAAATACCACGGTCCCTTTTTGTTAGGGCTTTATCATATTTCACTCCAAGTGAAGTAAATGCAAACATGTTATTATACATTCTAAGGTAAGTACGAAAGTGCTTAGATTCTTCAGTATTTCCTAAATAGAGATTCAAAAATTCAGCAGGTATTCTATATGATGTCAACGTAATTGTACCATTGCCACAACAAAATGCAGGTGATTCATACTCAATTTTTTTTGCGCCATAATATTTATAGTTTGGAACTTTTTTTAAAAATAGTCGAATTGTTAAGTAATTGTTAAAAGTTCCAATTGGTTCTTGTTAATTTAGAACCTGTGCATATTTGTTGCAGTAGCATATAACATTAGTAACAGAAAGCAATCAACAGTAAATGTAGTAATATTGGTAGAAGATTGGAGAGAAGATGGACCTATGTTTGTGGTAGCCAAGTATTGTATTATTGACATTTACCAAGTTCAAAGATAGAGTAATGGTTGATACAAACTTTTTCCTAAACAAAGCTAAGCATCGTTTCATCATTGGAAGATATATTAATTATTGTTGAAATAAGAATAATTTTTACGATTAGAAAATGATTACAAATAGTTTAAAGAAATCACTTATACATATTAGCTACAGTAACATATAGTATTACCGATTGGTAGTGATTAGTAGCAAAAGTTAGTACAAAACGAAGCACGACAAACCTTTGTCTACAATAGCCAATGCGCGTGAATCGTGTTGTTGATGAGGCGCAGCAGACGTTGAACCTAATGTATACAACAATTTTGTTAATAAAAAGGGAAAGTTGTTACTATAATAGGTCATTATTGAAACTTACCGACTTCAAACACAGTGAAATACTCAATAATAGTTTTTACTTTGCCAAAGATAGGCTTCATGGCATGACTGGAGGGCATATCAACTAGTGTTGGAATTACAAAATGTTGAGCATTATGAAATCGCATCTAACTATAATCGAAGGAAAAGAGAAATGCTTTTATATTGATGATACAAAGAGAACATAATATTTTTCCTGTTTCTAACCTATCGTAGCAACTAAAGACAACTCAACTCCAGTTTGGGAGCATGATATCCCTGCACACTGCCCAATATTACAGTTTTAAATATATTTATTGATATTTAACTAATTTATTAAAAAAATTAATTAATATTTTTAAATAAATACAATAGATGATGATAATAGAGATCACACTATATAATAAAATATAACTTCTTATTTTAATAACATCAACTAATAGCTTATAACTTATTTAGGTTTTCATAATAAACATTAAAATATCATATACTCTAATGTTTATATTTAACATCAAGTCAAACAAATTTCTTAGATCAAATAACTAATTCTATTTTTTTTAATTTATTTAAAAATTATATAAGAGAATAAATTAAAATTATAAATACCTATTTATTAAAATATTTTATAGATCATACGAAGCAATAAAAAATATTAATTTATACATAAGTTGATTTTAAATACATTTAAATTCGTTTTATGGGTATTTAACAAATGAAAATAAGGACGGACGAACGTTTTAGTGAATTATAACGTTAAGTGATTGCCTTTATGACTTGTCTTATACACATCAGGAGACAATTAAGTAAGAAATTTCTTTTAAGTAAGAAATTTCTTTTTAAGTGATTTATCTGCTTGATGAGGAAATCTACTGTCTCAAATAAAGAGAATCATAAGAATTAACAAAAGTTAACTGGATATATATTGTAGTAATTTAACATGAGGTAGTTAATATTATATTTTAAATAAATTATATAAAATAATTTTAACATGTTATTAGTGAATAGTTATATTTTCACAAATTATATATAGTACAAATATTTGTAATGATATGTTTCATGAGAATTTTTGAAATTATGAAGGAATCGTTTATTGTGTTTGATAGATGAGCATTTATTCAATATTTATGAATATTTTTTTATTATCTTAATATAATATAGTAATAGTTACTTTATGTAATTAAATGTGTGGCCAAAATCAATTTAACTTATTTATCTTTTATGGAACGTATGTGAGTATTTACAAATCCTCCTATAAGTTATGTCTCCCTTTATTTCAATTTATATCATTTTTATTGGACATCGAATTTAAAATATATGAAAAAACTGTGCAATGTTTAAACTATCTTTAAAATAAATAAACTTTAAATAGAAAAGTATACTTTTTTGAACTTTAAATAAAATACATAATGCCTTCACTGTTTAAACCACCTATACATAACATAGTTATGTCTATGAGTTGAAATAACAACTTATTTCGAAACGTGATTTTGAAGTATTTGACTCGTATTGAATTTTTTCTTGTCTTTAACTTGGTATTGCGATTCTGTCGATGCTCAAATCACTGAAGTATTTTAAAACCTCGTCAAAAGAGAGAAAATTTTGGGATCTTATTATATTTTTTATTAAGGAAAAGAAGGAAGATAAAGCGGCTGACTGGTGGCTCGCTTGCTGGAGAAACAACGATGGTTGGTGCGATCTCACTGATTGAATGGTTTGTTGATCTGTTAAGATTTGATTCAATTCATTGGAGCCGGAGCAGCGATGAAGGTAAAGAGATGGGTTAGTGGGGTGCACCGACCGGAGAAGAGTGAGATGCTACGGCTGTGATTTTTTTTTTGTTGAAAAGTTGATGTTGACCAATTTGAGAAGAACACAATTGTAAATTCAAAATGACAATCGTTTAATTGAGGTTCCTTGATTTTAGGTGTTCTTTGAGAAGCATTAAGCATAAGAAAAGGGTTGGTGAAATATGTATATGAAGTTTGGAGAGAGAAAGTGTCAATTTTTTTTTTTTATAATTACTTTTAGTAGTTGAGATTTTATATAATAATAAAAACTTAGTTTATAGTTTTAAGCAATTTTTTTCATTTAAATAGAGTTGTAGTTGGGGATATTGGATTCACGTAAATATTATATAAAACTATTTTAATAATTTTCTTGAAAAGACCATTATACCATTATTCTTTCATTTTTTATTTATATTTTAAGGAGTATTAATTTAAAATATAAATTTTAAAATAATAAATTTAAGCGATACCTTCAAAATAATTATTACACCGTGGAATAGTACTAAAATATAGTACTCTTTGGAGAGTTAATTTACTTAATACTAAAATATAGTACTCTTTGAAGAGTCAATTTAGTTAATACTAAAATATAGTACTCTTTGAAGAGTGAATTTAACTTATCTTCAAAATTATCTTGAATTAGATCAGTTCAATATTTTAAAATTGAAATGCTGAAGTTTTCAAACTATGAAAAGTATTATAGTTGCAACTTTTTCTCATAACGTTTTAATAGAAATACATTTACCTTATATTTATGTCAGAGACTATCGTCAACGCTTGAATCATTGACCTCCTGATCATATGTCAACAACTTACCAATTACTCCAATACTCTCCTTCAAAATAGAAGTTTGTGAACATGCGATTTATTGTCTAAAGTTTAATCGAATATACCTAATTGAAATATTTTATTATTTATTTAGGTTCAATTGAAACAAGTCATATTTAAGTTTCAAAATAAAATTTACTAAATGTAAGGGGCTATCAATGTATAAAACCTATGTAATAATTCATCTTATTGAATGACAATAAAATGCTATTTTTATCTAACACTCATTCTCACTTTGTTCAAATTTTTAGTATATCACAAAATAACAAAATTTAGCGTAAAAATATATTTACTTATTTATCTTAGAAGTATGATGTTGAAATTTATTACAATAATGTTTGATTTTTGTAGGTGATAAATATTTGTTTTAAATTTTTTGATCATGGTTAAATGATACATACTTAAAAGTATTTGTTTCTTTTATGTTTATAGTGAATTTTTTTTTATATATATAGAGAGAGAGTGTTCCAAATTATAAGCATACTTTTGTAGAAAACATGGCTCTTTCATATTTTATTATTTCTTTAATCTAGATATACTTTTTTTTTTCTTTTTAAACCTCATTTTCTTAATCTAGATATACATAATGTGTTTAAAAGTATAAAATTTAAAAGATCTTTAAACTGTCACACAATATTTAATTTAAGATTATAAAATTTAAATTTATTTATTTTCTTAAATTTCATGTCTAATTTATTTAAAAAGACTAAATTATGAATGAAAAAAATATTATTTTTACAATTTTGATGAATACTTTTGGTTTACTTTACTTTGCTAGAAATTAGTTGAATAAAATAAATAAAGACTATATCACTCTAAATTTAACTGAAGAAAAAAAATTGAATTATTATTAATTTTAATGACTTCTAATAAGAATATGTTTTCTCATAAATATATTTAACTATTTTTAACTTTAAATATTTGAAAAAATTAGGTAAAAAATGATTTTGTCTAAATCAGATATTTTTAGGAAAGGACAAACAGTTCAAATAATATTTTTAAGGACATTTACATTTTTAATATATTATAAACATAGATTATAAATATAAATAAATAAATAATTATTTATAAAATTAAAGTAAGTTAAGCGGGTAAAGTAAATTTTTTTATGTCTTCCCTCTTGTGAATATGATGACTTTCTTATTGTTGTTGGGTAGTACCCTTATTTTTGTCGCTAATAGTATTTTTATTTTTTCCACGTGATGTTCGGTATCATTTAAGAACACTTAACTAATTTAGATAGTACTTCTTTTGTTTCATTATACTACCATCAAATTGAGATGACATAACTGTTAAGAAAATTAATAAATAATATAAGTAGTTTATTATAGTATTTCTATTAAATAATATTTACATTTTAATTTAAATAAAAAATAATTAATGCAAAAGGTAAAATATGAAAAAAAGAAATTGTCTAGAAAAAAATTTGTCTTGTCTTGATAAGTAACATTAAGAAATTTAGGACGGATAAAATGGGACAGAGAGAGTATTATTTAAGGTTCATTAAAAGGGAAGGGTCGCTACTATTATTACAAAGAAGCATCAGATTATGAATGATTTTAATTGCGTACGTAGCTTTAATCAATGGTTTAGATGAACGTCTGTCACTATTCTAAAATCCTTTTTAAAATATAAACGGGGAGGATTTTTTTTTTTTTAAAATTAGGGGAGGGGAAGGAGATTATAATGTGGAGAATCGAACACTCACCAACAAGGTGGTAGTTCAGATAACTAACCAACTAAGCTAGTAAGATTTTTTGGGGAGGATTCATTTGTCAATTTACTTCAAAATAATATCTTTCTTATGGATGGTGTTAATGGTTTTTTAAAAATCAATTGAACTGATAGAAATAAGGTGATTTTTAGATTTTAATAAATTGTATTGAATAATTACGATATATTTTTACTTTTTAAACATAAATCTATAAAATTTCAGATTGTACTGAATAAATTTATGCATAAACGATAGTGATAGATCCAAGTTAAAAAATTACACAGCATTAATTTTCTCGCATTTGGTCGAGTAATAAAAAGCCAGCGAGTACTAACATCCAATTTTTCAACTCAAAAACTATTATGCTACTCCTATTGAAACTTAATATTAACTCCATCATCATAAGGGTACTCCAATGACAGAATATATTGGATATTCTTTTTCTCGTATGATTTAGTTTTACTTGTTGAATACTTAAATCTTAGTTGTTTCGTTCATGAGTCATCTTGATTAATATCTTTTCACTCATATGATTTAAATTTCTTGTAGAATAGTGGAATGGATCTTTGTAAACATTTTGAGAATTTATGTTTCTTTATTTACAAATAAAGGTTCAACTGCTTGAATTAACACAGGTCTTTTGTTTTGATTATTCTTTATATCTGGGCAGAGAAAACGTCCCAACCATATGGAGGTCTTACTTGGGATTGGTTTCACGTTTTCTCCAAGAACGAGCTACACAAATTACACCAATTAAGCCAACCATATGGAGTGTACTTTTATGGTGTTTCTTTGAAAAACCTTAATGAAGATCACCTAGTTACACGTTTCTTTTTTGAAACCGATTTACAACAAGGGAAAAAAGTGAATCTTAAGTCGCTCAAAAACAACAATCCAGCTCCCATTTTGCCTCGCAAAGTTGTAGATTCCATCTCTTTCTCATCGAACAGAATTGAGGAAATTCTTGATCACTCTTCTGTTGACAACAATTCAGAAGATGCTAAAGTGATCAAGAGAACAGTCGAACTCTGTGAACAGCCCGCAGCTGATGGAGAGATAAAATACTGTGCCACTTCCTTGGAATCTATAATTGATTTCGCCTCATCTCGCTTGGAAACAAACAATATTTTGGCAATTCACACCGAGGTGGAGAAGGAAACTCCAGAGCTGCAAACATATACTATCAAAGAAGTGAAAGAGAAAGCAAACGGTAAATGTGTCATATGCCACAAAGTACCTTACCCATATGCAGTACACTTTTGCCATGATGTAGGAAGCACCAGGGCTTTTAGGGTCTCTATGGTGGGTGCTGATGGAACAAAAGTTAATGCAGTATCAGTCTGCCATGAGGATACTGCATCCATGAATCCTAAGGCATTGGTTTTTCAGTTGCTCAATATTAAGCCCGGAGATAAGCCTATTTGCCATTTTATTATGGATGATCAAATTGCCCTGTTTCCTTCACAAAACGCAGTTCTTCAAATGGCTGAAGACTAACATGGAGAAAGTCGGATCATCACCTGCTCCTTTGATGTAATAGCTGCAATGCTTTGTGTAATAATGTATTATCCTGATGTAAATACCGTTTATCGCAATGTTTTGTGCAATAATGCATGCCCTGATGCAAGTACTAGTTAAGTGTGTTAATCAAGGTTTAATCATGAACGATGTACATATGGTTGGTGAATGTATGTTGTTATGGAGATTATGACTTCTTGTTTTCCATATTATTCAACAAGAAAAGATTAACGGATCAGTTGTCTCAATTTGGGTTTACAACACAAGCAGCCGAACACTGCATGAAGTACCACTGCTATAAATAATCATCCACTGGGATTTATTATGAAGTAATTGCCACATGGAGGTAACTGGTTAAGGGAATGTTCTATGTTAACTCATCTTGCTTTGTTTTTCTATTTCCTTAAATAAATATAGCTCAAAAACCATGTTAATAAGGGAAGATCCTGGATCTAAGCCAACATTGTTTTTTATTTCTACTAGTTCAATGGTTTCAAGACAATCTTGTAACTCTTATTTTCTCTGTGTTCTTCTACCAATCTCTTCATTACACTATTCAATATCTCTGCTAGGTACAAAAACATCAACAGTCTGAACTAAAGCAAAAGTAGACTTCAATTAATCTGGATTCCACTTGCCATCAAACTCCTCTAATTGTCTCTGTCGAGCACCAAGAAGATTCAAAGTGCCAGAATTTTTATCCATGCACCTTTTCAATACAAACACCAACCGAGAGAAATGCAAGTCAAAATTGAATTTTCCCTGGTTATCTCGTATCACGGTAACTTACCGATGAGGTCTTTCCAAGCAATGAAAACAGCCTTTCTGGGCGGGCTCTATATTCCAAATTTGACTGCCAAGAAAGTAGCTTACACTGTGGCATGCCTTCAGACCCCAACCCCCTTAGATTGATCTATCTATATCCTCTGTTACCGATGTGACAGCATGTGGATAATCCAGGTCCCACGCTGTTCCTCCATAAGAGAGACAAAAATACAGCAATTAACATTCTCAAACACCATTAACCAATTCCACAAACATTAGATGTCAGGAAATATAGAGCAGAAGCACCAGCAGACATTCAATACCATCACACAACAATCCATAAAACACAATAATGTTCCAGGAGATCCATCCCGAGCCCTCGTATTAGAAAAGAAAGTAGGCAAAATGAGAAAGAATGCTTTTTCTTCTTCATTCAATTGTAGAGAAAATAAGAGATCTACTGCCCTTTTATAGGCTTACACCTCAACAACTTAAACTAAAATATAGGAACTAACAACTAGTGGTGTAACATGACATAAACACCAACATTCCCACTGCTGGAAAACAGAAAATTAGAAAAAACTTTGACCAAGTAAAACATAACTCCACTAAGACTAAAAAACAGGACCTCTAAGACTAAAAAACAGGGACCATAAAGAACAGACTGATTATTGAAGAACTAGTCAACACCTCGACTAAGCTTTGAAGGCTTAGCCAATGAAAAAGTCATTATACTATGCTCCTTGGTTCCCTCTAAATTTTTATTTTTCCCTTATTTATTGGGTTTTTTGGGACCAATAAACCACATTGAAACCATTCATGGCAAAACTAAAGAGCATGAGTCACCCCACAAGGCTCCAGTAGGATTTGAAACTAAAGCATCAAGCATTGAGCACCTAGAAGCGTTCCACCACTTGGACCAACTATTTTGATCTCATGATAGGTATTGCCCTGCCATTAATTGACACTTCAATATTCAGCATCCGCTTTCTCTGAGGTCTACGTGAGTGAGGTTAAATACTTATCACCATTAATTTAGCACATTCCCCCTCTAAGATGCTTGTCGGCTTACAATGTGGTGAAGCAGAATGCTCGGGAGACAATCAGGAAAAAGCCTCGACATCTAATGCTCTCAAAAGTACTGAATATGGGCCTTGGTTCTGAGCGCCCTCATCACAATATTGGTTACTTCATGTCATAGTTCGAAAGTTATTATCAGAGCACTAACAAGTGCAGATTTTTCCAATAAAGAGAAAAGCCCCTTCCTCCGTCCTTCTCACTTCCTTCAAGTAACCTGATCCATCAATCAGATATTTGCTTGTACATAAGTTGTGACATTATGAGACATCCCAACAAAGAGCACATTATAATCTTGGCGAGCAGCTAATTCACATGAAGTTACATACGGATGCATGACTTGTGAACATCATTGCTTAGTCTGTCAGATAGACTGTCTTGTTTGAGAGAAAACTGCTTCACCGAAATAAAGATAAGTCAGAATTAAAATGCCACAAAGATAGCATAGAGTGCATTAACAATATCGAAACCAATCTTCAGGCTACCTGAAAATAACCACTGTTCATACTCTTCGAGCAGCATGAAGCAACTGACAGTTTTAAACTATACAAACAGATGTCCACACTTACAGAAACCTATTCATTCTCTTGCCTGGGAAGTCTCCAACGATCCCCATGTGCTCCCAATCTTCAGATTCACATGCAGTGGAACTGGCTGACAAAACCATAGGAACTAATATAAGCACAAACTCGAATATCAATTCTACAAGAGGGAAGAAAGTGCAATAAAGAACAACATAAGATCATTTCATCCATCAAAAGGTTTAACTAAAGTTGAGTCAATCAGAGGATCTTCCACGGCATCCCCCAAGACAAACCTCAGATAAACTAAGACTTAAAATCCAGTCAAGCCATTTATTTAGTGATTTAGTCTTGCTATGATCCCTTACCAAGAAGAGAAACAGCGTTTTCCATGCTCATCTGCAACAACAATCCAGCTTCCTTTGCAACAGAAGGATCAGCCTCAAGTACTAATTCATCGTGAACCTTAGCACTGTCCGAAGCAAGTGATAAATTTTTAACCAAAGCAAACCCAAATGCAAATGTAAGCTTATAGCTTCCGGAGCTAAGATATTGTCACGACCCAAACCGAGGCCCTGACCCTGACGAGCATCCCGAACCACGAAGGCCCGGGCGCCCTTCTATACTGATAATCATGCACAATATTCATATACAAATAAGGAAATGCGGAAAATATAGCGAAACGAACTCATGTTCATAAATCTGATATGAATTCGATAATAGAAATCACAATCCAAAATCATCTAACACCCTTCTGGAAAACCGTCTGCGAAATCTCTACTACATGATCACTAACACAATTTGAAAACTGGGAAAAGGCCCCCAATAGACCAAAACATAAATAATAATAATTGTCTGAATGTAAACAGGCCTTTTGAAATATAGAAGGGTCACCAACTGGACACAACAACTCTGTTTGATGAAATCTACTGCTTTTCTAGACCCCTAGACTGAGCCTCAGAACCTGAGAGATAGGGAAGGGGATTAATACAGATGTACTGGTACAAAGAGTAATCCAAAAATGAATGAAATTTTTATTTTTATATAACATAGGTGAGAGATGTTATGAAACACTTTATCAAAAACAATTCAAAAACACATGGGCATAGTATAATGATTTTTCAACAACACTGTATCACTACTGAGCTAGCTGGTACACCCTACAATTTTTCACCAACTGCCAAATCCCGGTTGCCGCCAAGATTGGAGTATTAGTGAGGGAGAAGAACACGCAAGATCACACAGTAGGGCGTCTCCATCCCAATCAAGTCTGTGTGCCATAGTTGGGCTCAAGATCACAAAGCAGGGCTCCTAACCATTATTCCCGAATAGGGATGACACAATATAAGGTACACAAGGTCACATAGCATGGTATCAAGTTCCCCGTGTCGGCAATTCACAGTTTCCAGCATAAAGTTATTTGACTCGTGCTTTCTTCGGGTAACTACCTAACTCACATAAAGTTAAGCTTTAACTTTGATTCAAGACAAAATATATATCATACTCTGTGGGGTATCATCATACCTCGATGTGCAAATCATCAGTGTCACATCAATTCTCCAACTTCTTATGTTATTTACAACATGCACATATATAAGACTTTCACACACATCAAGCACATGAACAATGATTCTCAACAAGTAATAGTTCAAGAAGCTTTATCATTTATGAGTAATATCATATCAACTGTAAAACTCATGCTCTCGATGGTTTAACATAAGTATAGTGTGGGGTATTATCACGACCCGAACTAGGGCCTGGCCGTGACGGACTTGCCGAACCATGAAGGCCCAGAACGCCCTTCTCGATCTGGTAGTCATGCACAACATTCATATAAATAAAGAAGATGCAGAAACATAATCTGCTATGGAAACATGGTCAATTCTGAATTCAACATAAGTATGAAAACTGCAAATCAACTACATCTAAATAACATCTGACTTAGTTTGCAAAATCTCTATTACATGGAAATCTGACAACTGTCTGAAACTAGGACAAGACCCCCAATAGACAAAAACGGTGATAAGAGACATAATCTGAAAAGAAACAGGCCCTCTGGAATATAGAAGGTTCACCACTGCAAAATCTGATCGGCTATCTAAATTATCTACTGCTTATCTAAATAACTGTACTGATACGCAGAGCAAATCCAAAATAACAATTTATATGCAATATATATGAGAGCAATGTAAAATAGTTTCACAAACGTATAATATAGTAAGAATTCACATGGGCATTTTAAAAGACTCTGTAAAATCATCACAACTCTGAGAAATCTATTTTACTTCTGCGTTAGGTGGTATACCCTACAATTTTAAAAATTCTATGGGCTATATGAAAATTGCCATTAACTCGGCAGCGAAGCCCCCAACCCAAGTGTGCCGCACGGGTCGGAGTCTCTGAATCTACTACGCCACACGGCCATCGCCAGCATATAATAATAATCTACCCGTATCGGCAAACACGGTTTCAGACTAAAAGTTGCTTGAGCTCATGGCTTCTTCGGGTAACCACCTAACCCTCTTTAAGCTCCTTTTTAAAATTTTATTAAAACATGCAGTCTCTAAAAACAAATACTGAAAAACATATTTTGAAAACATAATCTGTTATGACATAAATACATATGGTATCGTCATACCATTGAATTGCAAGTCACATCTCTGAGCCATTATTAGTTTGTCATAAATCTCTGTTTTCAAACACGAGTCTTTGGGACCACCATTTCAATAATTCAATTCAAAGAAACTCTTTCTCAAACCTCATGTAAACACATGCAAGGAACTCATCTTGGTTAAGCATTTCAATAGTACAAGGTGGTCATGTCAAAATTCTCAATTCACATGCGATTCTTTCTCTTAAACACAAGAACACATTTATATCAAGAAACACCCTTTCAACAATTTCAAATTATGCTTAAATGCTATAATGTTACGAAAACATCTTCTAAATCACAAAATCATATCTTTAATTCAATACACGAGGGGGAGTTCATAATTTATGCTCTCAAACAATCTTAAATCTCAAATCCCATACATATACATATACATGTAAATCAATTTAGGGAATAGGACCACAAGGTCAAAACAATAATAACAATAAAACATTCAGAGTATGTAATTTAAAACATAGATTCCAAAACCTCTTTGAAATTCATGCATAAATATCTTAAAATCATGCTCTAATGGTTTTAAGCCCATGTAGTTTTTAGGATAAACCCCACGCACCTCTATTTCAAAAATTAACGGATGCTTCTTGAAGCCTACGATGCAAGGATTCCAAATCTCCAATTATCTTCTAAAACTCGCAGTTAAATCTTTAGTTATGAGGATTTTTAGTTTGAAACCCTAATGGAATTTCTTGAGAGATTTTGATGAAAATCAACTTACGTGTTCTTGAGATTAAATCCCGTGTTAAAGATGACAAGGGGTTGGAGAAGTACCATTTTACCCTTAATGATACGGAGTAAAAATATAACTGGTGCCTGATTTTATGGGCCACCGCGATGCGCCACTATCACGGTGGCTCATTGGAAATTGACAAATGCAAAATTGGGATTCTCCGCAACGCGCCACTATCGCAAGGTCCCACTGGAATTTGAAAATTGCTAATTAAACCCTCTCTGCGACGCGCTAAACACCAGAATGACGATGTTTTACTACCCGCACAAAAATAGACATAACTTCTTCATCGAGTATCTATTTTAGACGAATCTTATATCGACGGAAAGCTTATTCAGTCATATACGTAATGAAAATTTGAAATCTAAGGAATTACACTGGGAAAAGAATATAATTAATTCTAGAATCTAAAGTCTGCTACTTTAGGGACAATACTTAGCTAAGAAAACTTTGGGATGTCACAATATCCCCCCTTGGAAACATTCGTCCTTGAATATTGATGCGGGACACAGACAAGAATGATTTCAATCATACTAAGGCCATAGAAGAATAAGGTAAAGATTTTTTTTACCTTTCATGATGTCATCCACCGGATCAAATAAGGTTGGGTACCTATCTCTCATGTCATCTTCTGATTCCGAAGTAGCTTTTTCAGTTTTCTGGTTTCTCCAGAATACTCTAATTGAGGCTATCTCCTTGCTTCTCAACTTCCGCACTTGGTGGTCCAAAATTGCTACCGGCTCTTCTTCATAAGATAAGGAGTCTATCACTTTGATTTCTTCAAAAGGCAATACTAATGAATGGTCCCCAATACACTTTTTCAAAATGGATATGTGAAATACCGGATGAACGGAACCCAAGCAGGCAACTCTAACTAATACGCAACTTATCCTATCTTTTTCACAATCTGGTATGGTCCTTTATAGTGAAGACTCATCTTACCTTTCTTCCCGAATTGTATGACTCCCTTCATAGGAGAAACTTTAAGAAATAACCAATCACCAACCTCAAACTCTAAGTCTCTTCTTCTTACATCAGTGTAAGACTTCTGGCGACTCTGAGCTGTCTTGAGTCGTTCTCTAATAATTTTCACATCCTCCATTTCCTGATGAACAAGTCCAGGCCAAAAAAACTGGGTCTCGCCCACTTCATACCACCCTATAGGCGACCTACATCTTCTCCCATACAAGGCCTCAAATGGAGCCATCTTAATAATGGCATGGTAGCTATTATTATATCCAAACTCTATTAGCGGTAAGTGATCCACCCAACTTCCCTTGAAGTCTATTACACAGGCTCTCAACATATCATTGAGGGTCTGAATGGTGTGTTCAGCATGCCCATCCGTCTGAGGATGAAACGCAGTACTTAGGTTAACTTGGGTGCCTAAAACCTTCTGAAAAGATCTCTAAAACTGCGAAGAAAATTGCATACCTCAGTCAGATATGATAGACACAAATGCTCCATTCAAACGAACAACTTCTGCAATGAATAGCTTAGCGTAGTCGTCTCCTGAATAGTTAGCCCTGATGGGTAGAAAGTGGACTGATTTGGTCAACCGATCCACAATTACCCAAATACAATCATACTGATTTTGGGACTTTGGAAGTCCTGTAATGAAGTCCATATTAATCATCTCCCACTTCCAAAAAGGTAAGGTTGTCTCTTGGGAAGTACCTCCTGGCCTCATTTGTTCTACTTTCACTTGTTGGCAATTCAGACACTTAGAAACAAAGTTAGCCATATCACGTTTCATGTTATTCCACCAATATATGGATTTCAGATCATGGTACATCTTAGTAGAACAGGATGAACAACATACCTCAAAGTGTGAGCTTCGTCAAGAATTCTTTTCCGCAAATCATCTACTTCTGGCACACATAAACTACCTTGATATCTCAAAATCCCATCACCACCAATTTCAAAAGACATCACCTTCTATTGACCCACGTCTTTATTGATCTGCATTAAGATGGGATCTTTAACCTGCTTCTCTTTAACTTCAGCATAAAGGGAAGATTTTACTATCTCATGAACCACTACTCCCCCATCTTCGAAATCTAAGAGTCGCACTCCTAGATTCGCAAGCCGGTGAATATCCTTCACTATCTCCCTTTTCTGTTCCTTAACATAAGAAAGACTGACCATAGACAACCTGCTGAGGGAATCGTCTACCATATTTGCCTTACCCGAATAATAGTGCAGGCTCATGTCATAATCCTTTAGCAACTCCATCCAACGTCTCTGCCTGAGATTTAATTCTTTCCATAAGAAAACATACTGCAAACTTTTATGGTCAGTGAATATATCAACATGTACCCCGTACAAATAGTGCCGCCAGATCTTAAGTGCAAAAACCACAGCCGCTAACTCCAAGTCATGAGTATGGTAGTTCCGCTCATGCACCTTCAACTACCTAGATGTATAAGCCACTACTTTACCGTGCTGCATAAGAACACACCCAAGTCCCACTCGGGATACATCACAGTAAACAACAAAACTTTCTGTACCCTCCGGAAGAGTTAAAATAGGGGCAATAGTCAACTTGTCTTTCAACTTCTCAAAACTATTCTCACAAGAGTCAGACCACAAAAACTTTATCTTTTTCTGAGTCAACTTAATAAGTGGTGCAACAATGGAAGAAAAGCTCTCTACAAATCTATTATAATAACCAGCCAAACCCAAGAAACTCTGAATGTCGATTATAGTCATAGGTCTGGGCAATTTTCTCACTGCCTTAATCTTTTGGGGATCAACCTTAATCCCCTCACTAGACACAATATGACCCAATTACGCAATAGCATTCAACCAGAATTCACACTTGGAAAATTTTACATACAACTTATGATCTTTAAGGGTCTGAAGGATGATTCGAAGGTGATTGGAATGATCTTCCTCGGTCTTAGAGTAAACCAAAATGTCATAAATGAATACTGTGACAAACAGATCCAAAAACTGATGGAAGACCTTATTCATAAGATCCATGAAGGCTTTCGGGGTGTTAGTCAATCCAAGGAACATGAGTAGGAATTCATAATGTCCATATCTGGTTTAGAAAGTTGTTTTGGGAATGTATGACTCTATAACTTTCAACTGATGGTACCCCAAACAAAGGTTTATCTTTGAGAAACATTTAGCATCCTGAAGCTGGTAAAAAAGATCATCAATCCTAGGAAGGGGATATTTATTTTTAATCGTGACCTTATTCAACTGGCAGTAATCTATGCACATATGAAGGGAACCGTCTTTTTTTGTACGAAAAATACAGGTGCACCCCTCTAGAAGATCTGCTAGTTGTTCTTTCAATTCTTTCAACTCTGCTGGGGCCATTCTATATGGCGGAACAGAAATAGGACGGGTATCTGGCAATACATCAATGCCAAAATCTATCTTCCTATTAGGTAGAATTCTTGAGAGATCATCTGGAAAAACTTTCGAGAATTCATTCACTACGAGGATAGACAGAAGAGGAAGACTTTCGGCATTAGAATCTTTAACCTGAATAAGATGGTACAAGCAGCCCTTGGAAATAAGTTTACGGGCTCTGAGATAAGATATAAAATTCCCTCTGGGTGCTAAAGAATGGCCCTCCTATTTTATAACTGGTTTGTTCGGAAAAGAGAAAGTGACTTTTTGGGTCCTACAATTCAGTGTGGCATAACATGAATAGAGCCAGTCCATCCCTAAGATGGCATCAAAATCAACCATATCAAGTTCTGTGAGGTCTGCCTCAGTATCCCGGCTAAAAATAGACACAACACAATTTCTATACACCCTCCTAGCCATAACAGAATCTCCCATCGGAGTGGAAACCAAAAAAGGTTCAGCAATTACATTGGGCACAAACCCAAAACCAACAGCCACATATGGGGTCACATAAGACAAGGTAGACCCGGGATCAAGTAATACATACACATCACGAGAAAAGATTTGCAACGTACCAGTGATTACATCTGGTGAGGCCTATGCCTCCTAGAGGTTGGTCAAAGCATACAACTGGTTTCAACCGCTTTCGACGGTTGAAGTGGCACCCTTCTGAGGTGGTGGTGCAGATGAATTCGCCTATGGCTTGGCTCCTCCAACATTACTCTTTGTTGCCGGACAGTCTCTCTGGATATAGCCTAGCTGGCCACATGAATAACACACCAAAGCGCCAAACTGACATCTCCCTAGATGATTCCCCCCGTATCTCCCACAACATGGGTAGGACCGAGAGGTCTGAGCTACACTTCCCTGCGACTACGTACCCTGCATCCTCGTCCCCTGACTAGATTGAAAATTCTGGGTGCGCTGCTCAGTTGTGGGTCTGGACACTGGAGCACTAACTTCCAACTGTGCACTACCCCAATTCTTTTTCTTTTGCCATTTGCTACCCCAATTCACGTTCTGCTGCTGACTGTGACTCTGGTCTATCGTTCTGGCCCTCTTTGCCTGTCTTTCCCTTTCCCTATATTCAGCTATATTCTTCTTCTTCTCTTCAACTTCCTACATATGGAATGACAGCCTAGCAAAGTCCATATCCCTGTTCATCATAGCTCCCTAGCACTCAAGCACCAGATTATCTAAAAGGTCGGAAGCAAACTTTCTCATTCGGGATCTCATACTACTCATCATCTCAGGAGCATAACGGGCCAGCTAATTAAACTTTAAAGTATACTCCTGACACTCATCTTATCCTGCCTAAGGTTCATGAACTCTTCTTGTTTATCTTTCCTTTGCTCCAAAGGAAAGAATCAGTTAAGAAAAGTTTCCATGAACTCATCCCAAACTATGGGATCAACACTGTCACCCTTTGCATCTTCTCACTCATTGTACCATTGATTCTCTACATCCTTTAGCTGGGATACTTCTAGCTCAACACCTTCCACCTGATCAACATGCATTACTTTAAAAATCTTCTCTATTTCATTTACGAACTCTTACGGGTCCTTTTCTTCCTTAGCACCAGAGAACTTGGGTGGGTTTATCCTCATGAACTGGCCCACTGTAGTGACTTTGGATGTAACAGACGCAGATCTAGTATCCTCCGACCTCTGAGTCTGTGCAGCTACCAGCTGTGCAAATATATGAATGGACTGTCTGAATTCAATATTAGACACTTATCCTTCATGAGGTTGAGTGCGATTGACCCCCGTCCAGGGAGCTTTGGGAGGACTGGTCAGTACAGGAGGTAATCTCAGAGTAGGAATAGGTTTTGGGGTATGAGCTCTGTTATGGGTCCGCATCCCATGGGTGGGACGAACTTTATCATCCAAATAATTAATGTTGGTGTGATGGGAAGGCATAACTAGTTTTGAAAAGCAAGGGATCAGTGATCAGGGGATAGATTAGACTCTGAAGCACGAACTAAATAAAAAAGAAGAGAAACATTCCTAAATGTCTATTAGCCTCCTACTCATAAGTGTGGTGTGCTACACACCCATAAATAAGACTCTACCTGACGTGATTTTGCAGACACCCTGGGACCATGAACCGTGATCTGATACCAAGTTTGTTATGACCTGAACTAGGGCCTGGCCGTGATGGACTTCCCAAACCATGAAGGCTTAGAATGCCCTTCTCGATCTGGCAGTCGTGCACTACATTCATATAAATAAAGAAGATGTGGAAAAATAATATGCTATGAAAATATGGTCAATTTTGAATTCAACATAAGTATGGAAACTGCAAATCAACTACATCTAAATAACATCTAACTAGTCTGCGAAATCTCTACTACATGAAAATCTGACAACTGTTTGAAACTAGGACAAGGCCCCTAGTAGACAAAAACGGTGATAAGAGACATAATCTGAAAAGAAACAGGCCTTCTAAAATAGAAAAGGCTCACTACTGCAAAATCTGATCGGCTTTCTGAATTATCTACTACTTATCTGGACCCCTAGACTGAGCCTCTGAACTTGGGAGGAGGGGGGTCGATATAATTGTACTGATACGCAGAGAAAATCCAAAATAACAATTTTATATTCAACATATATGAGAGCAATGTAAAACAGTTTCACAAACGTATAATATAGTAAGAATTCACATGGGCATTTTAAAAGACTCTGTAAAAATCATCACAACTCTGAGAAATCTATGTTACTTCTGCGTTAAGTGGTATACCCAACAATTCTGAAAATTCCATGGGCTATATGGAAACTTCCATTAACTCGGCAGCGAAGCCCCCAACCCAAGTGTGCCACAAGGGTCGGAGTCTCTGAATCTACTACGCCATATAGCCGTCGCCAGCATATAATAATAATCTACCCGTATTGGCAAATAAGGTTTCAGGCTAAGACTTTCTTGAACTCATGCCTTGTTCAGGTAATCACCTAAACCTCTTTAAGCCTCTTTTTAAAACTCTATCAAAACATGCAGTCTCTGAAAACAAACACTGAAAAACATATTCTGAAAGCATAGTCTGTTATGGCATAAATACATATGGTATCATCATTGTTGACACCTAATTTTTTTCCTTCGTAACTACATTTAATCTCGAGTTTCTTCGATGTTCAAATAAAATTACATCAATTGTTTTTTCCAAATAAATGCATTTTAAAATAGGTATTTGGGCTAAATTTGTCATTTAAGTGATAATTATATATCTTTCGTATTTTCATATACGAGATTGTATAAATGATGTCATTTAAATGAACATTTTCATCAAAATTGGACTTTAAATTAAGGATTATTTGGAAAATAAATTTAAATAATTAAATCTTTATTTAAATATAATTTATTCTCACAAATAATCTATTTGGAGAAATACTTGTTTGGTTTTATTAAATAAAGAAACTCGAGATTAAAAGAAGTATTAGTTCGTTTTTAATTTCAATTCAATTTAATCAATCTATTAAATTTGATCATAAATTGAAATTAAATTGGCCACAATCGCAATACATTTGTCCAATTAGCCTTTAATTTGATCAAAATTTAATTAGAATGGGTTAAATGTTAATTGAAACTATTTTTCTAAACTATCCATCCCAATTTTAACACCCAACTTAATCAGCACTACCCCAGGCCCAATTCCCTAATGTCAGCAGCCCACCAACCCAATTTAACAGCAATCAATAACCCAGTCCAACAACCATCCAACCCGGGCCAAACCCCTTTTCTTCTTTATCTACCTTAACAAACAAAACAACAGTTCCATCAACTAGAAAACTTGAACAAACAACCAAAACCAGTGTACAAACACGTCACTGATGACAAAATAATGATGACAACTTGACCCGGCAAAAACCCGATCCCTGACCCATTTCCAGTTCAGCAACGGTCTAAAGATCCCTTTCCCGTTCTTGTTTTCTAAGAGGAAACCTTCAAATCTTCTAGAGACGAGGCCAGGTGTCCCTCCAACATTCCAATCCCATAAATCTTGGATATCACAGTACGAATTCGTACATATCTGGTCGTTTTTCATTAGTTTGAAATGGAATTCGTTTTACCCTATTTTTAATTGGTCCACCCATTTCATTTTTTTGGGGGGGAAAAAACCAAAATTTGGTGCGATTTGAGTTCAAAAATGGGCTGTGGGGGAAGACTCGAATTTCAAAATTCAAAAAATATCTTTCTTCTAAATCCCTAAAAGACCCTAATCAATCCCCTATATAAAGAGCCCTGGGGATCAATGTTTAGGGGGATTTTCTCTTTTAGGATCTTAGGTTGAAAAACTAGGGTTGGGAAATTTTGAGGTCTGATAAGGAAAGGAAAGGTTCTGAGGATTTTTGATTGGAAATTCCTGGGTTAGGAATTTGAGGGGAAAATTTCTTCTTTCTTTCTTTTTTGGACTGAAAAAATCAAGAGGACGAAAAATTTGAGGATTTTTGGTTGGAAAATTGTAAAAAAAAAGGTTGTTTGAAAATTCTTGGGTGGGGAAAATCAAAAAGGGTCAAAAATTTATGGAGTTGAAAGTGGTTTTCGAAATCTTTAAGAGAAAAGCTAGAAGACGCACTATTGGTGGTCGACGTCGCGAGATTTTGGTAGTGACGTTTTTACTGATAGCTCATCGTCCCGTTTGCTGCTCCCTGAAAGGTAACATCCTATCCCTTTGAGTTCTTGAGTGCTTTTGCTTCATCTCGATCTTCTACAGTCATGAATAAATCTTCAATATGATTGTATGTTGGACTGTTCATTGGTAGATGGCTTCAATAACCGTAGGTAGATGCTGGTAGAGTGTTGATTTGATACTCTTATTTTGTGTATTGTTGGTAGTTAGAATAGCCTGAGTTCCTAGTTAAAGTATGTCGCTTCGACCGTGTCTAATAGTCTTAACCTGAGGTTATTTGATCGTAAGTGCTGATTGACAGTGTTTTGTTTGATATTATTATTGAACGGAGCCTAAATCATCGAGCTAGCATCTCTGCTAGTGGAGCTACCCCTCAAGTCTCTTTTGCTCCTTACATTCCAAAAGGGCAAGGAGCAGGCTCCATAATCTTATTAGAAAGTCCCAGTTTCTCTTAAAGACCATACCGCCCGAATCTATTAGAATAGTGAGGAGGTTTGGAATAGTAGTCATCTCTGCTGTAGTTTTACAGGGATATTGATTAGTCTTATTTTCCTTATTTCTATTTGGGAGTGTGTCTCTGAATCTTTGAAATGAAGTCTTATTTTCCTCGTTGTTGTTAGTCTTACATTCCTTATTTGAAGTCATTTGAGAAATCATGGAAATCAGTTTAGTTAGTTTGAAGCAAACGTTTTGATAAGCCTCTTTGGTTTACAATGTCTAAGAGGCTTAACGAAATTTAGAACTAAAAAATGAGACTTCCATGATATGTTTTTCGTATTTGAAAGTTCCTAATCTGAATCGTCCTATGGGTATTGTTGAGTCGTAGTGAGTATTGTTCTCTTCTCTTTCTTCGCTCGTCTGCCCCACTTCATGAGATCTTCATCCTTCATTTTCCACTGATTACTTACTGCTTTATAGCATTATACATTCGATGTCATAGAGTTTTGGAACCTTATATAGGTGTTTTGAGTGTTGTGTTACTTTGAAGTTGCCAATTGTAATCTGCGAAAATCAATTTTGCTGCTCAAATATTTGATGTTCTGCTTTAGAGTCTTATTGTGTTTCACTTTATTGTATTTTATTATTTTGTTTCAGTGTTGTAGTGGTTGCATGTTCAAAAAACAATGTCGCGAGGAGTTCATTGTGCGGCAATGATTAGTGAATATGACTTAATAAAGGGTAATGTATTTAGTTGATTTTTGAATAAAGTGATCTAATGTGCTATCTTATTAATTCGGTTAGACAAATTTAGCCTAATTATGTCATAAAGAAGTGAATAATTTACACCATGACTTTTTCTCACCTTCCAATTGTATGACAAAAAAAACAGTACAATCAATAACCTTCGCTTCAAATAGTTTTGTCTTTGATGATTGATTGAACTTGCGTGGGTTATATTATGTGGATTATAGCGTTTACGAGTTAGTGAAGCATGTCTATTATTAGGAGTGGTTTGTGACTGGAGTAGACCAATTCTAAGTAAAATGCCCTTCCTTAGTGTTATGTTGGGTTTATTTTTCCAGTAAGTATGTGCATGAATTTTCACCTCCTTCCTTATTCTGGAATTGCCCTCAGTCGAAAATCTTGGATGCTTTTCTCTTATTTTTATTTGGTTCTGTTCATGCTCAATTTGGTATGTTGTCCTGATAAGTTCATCGAATTTCTTGTCTTCCTCCCTCACTTCCATAAGTAGATAATGATCACTATTATTTTCTTTGATACATGTGAAATGAATTTGGGACACCGTGTTCGAACCTCAAATGGGTTCTCTCTCTATTGCATTTCATGACGGGCCAATGAGGCCTACCTCTTCTAGTTGATTATTTTCGAAGAAAGGTGTCGAAATATGAATAAGATGGGTTAAAGTTCATCCTCGAAGCAGCTAAGAGACGTGAAAGTCTCGTTTGTCATTTTATTTACTTAAGCATTATTTATTTATGTCATTTATATTACTGATTTATTTATTCATTTGGGCCTTGAAGCCAAAGTTGTAAATTTAATACAGGTGGAAAAAGACTCGAGCCAAAGGCTCGAAACATAGAATTAGGACAGGTGAAATGGGTCAAAAACCTAATTAGACTAGGACAAGTTTTGTTGGTTTGGGCCCAATGGCCTAAATCGTTTCCTTGCTCCTCCTTTTCCCCGTTTATGTGTTTACTTGCTTATTTCATTTGTGTAGACTTAGTTAAAATACCTATTAGGTTGTCTAAAAATGTTTTTACACAAAATCTTTTTTTTTCTAAAAATCAATCACTTTTCAACAAATTAATCTTTCAGAAGTTAATCAAAAGATGATTTTCAAACAGTCCGGATAACCACAAGTTAGCAGACGTTTTAGGTGTCTAACACCTTCCTAAAACGTTAATAGGAACCGCTTACTCAGAATCTCTTAACTTAAATGATTTTTCTATTTTGAATCGTTTGAAGTAACTCTCTAAAGGTTTCTTAATTCCTTTTCAAAATTAAGTGGCGACTCTCTTTCAAAAGTCAAAATTTCGTCAAAACAGAAATGACGACTCTGCTGGGGATTTTTAACTAGGTTCTAACCAAATGTTTGATTTCATCTTTTGATTGACTGTTTATGTGTTTATGCGTTTCGATTCTGTAGAATTTAAATATCGCATCTCATGGCATATTCCTACATTATTTAAACTGTTTTGGGGTTTCGTGGGTAACCTGACCCCTATTGGTCAATTCCAAAAATGTGTTAGAAATAGAAATAGTTTATCAGTACGTGCGTCGTTTGATGGCTGTTTGTATTTTCAAACTCAAGTTGTCCATTTGAGAACCAGTGTTCAAACCCACTCTAGACACCGAGGATAGAATGAAACCAAAATCCTATTTTAGGCATGAGCCTAGGACGACCCAATACCCAGGTGGGGTATTGGACCCATTAGAAAACCTGCCCTACGTCTATTGACCCCGAGTCAATCACAGACGAATCATACTTATGTGTTGAAGAAATATATGCTTGTCTAAATTCAATCCATTACCCTTTGGGGGTCGGGGAAAGGCTTATCTTTGTCTTCTTTTATGTAGATATGGCTCAATCTCATTCCTATGAAAAGTTCAAGATGGTTACACCTGACGATTACCTAAAATTGTGGTGGGATCACATGGGTCCAGATGAGAGAAAAATTTTTAGGACACACATCGGGCACCTGCCTTCGTTGATCAAAATGGATGCTTGGCCTGAAATAATCCACGTGCTTACGAATTTTTGGGATGATCAGAATATGGTGTTTCACTTCGGGGATGTGGAATTGACTCCTACCATTGAAGAAGTGTTAATTTTCTATGAGAGTATTGAAATGTGTTTAAGAGAAAGGAAAAACCTGATAGGAACATTTTAGTTCCTGCCGTGTGGAACCGCCAAACAATCAAAGAGGCATTTTTAACTGACGACGACACCTGGCTAGGGGAACGTGATGGATAAAATATCACTTTTCAGGAGTTGTGTCATCGGTTAGGAAGATTTCCATTGCCCAAAATCCATATTCTCATCGATAACTATGCAAAACATGAAATGTAGTCATTCGTTGATTGTTTCATCGGGTATCATCAGATATTGATAGATAAAGAAGATGTAGAAAAATGGCTTTTATTACGCCCTGGGGCGTTTATCATTACAGGGTAATGCTGTTTGGTCTCAAGAACGCGGGTGCAACATATATGAGGGCTATGACGACTATTTTCCATGATATGATCCATAAAGAGATTGAGGTATACGTGGATGATGTAATTATCAAATTCCGCGAGAGTTCGGATCATCTGACTCATCTGGAGAAATTCTTCAACAGATTAAGAAGGTACATTTTGAAGTTAAATCCTGCTAAGTGTGCTTTTGGTGTGTCATCAGGAAAGTTGTTGGGATTCACAGTCAGCAGAAGAGGGATCGAGCTAGACCCATCCAAAATTAAAACAATTCAAGACTTGCCACCGCCAAGGACCAAGAAGGAAGTTATGAGTTTCATGGGTCGTTTGAATTACATTAGCAGATTCATCGCTCAATCAATAGTCATATGCGAGCCAATTCTCAAGATGTTGAAGAAGAATGCACTGGATGAGTAGACAGAAGAATGTCAGAGAGCTTTTGACCGCATCAAAGAATATCTTTCCGCACCACCAGTTTTAGTCCCGCCAAGAGAAGGAATTCCATTATTTCTTTACCTTTCAGTCTCAGAAAATGATTTTAGATGCGTCCTTGGGCAACATGATGAGACCGGTAGGAAAGAGAAGGCCATTTACTACTTGAGTAAAAATTTCACTCCATATGAAGCCCATCACACTTTTGTAGAAAGGACATGTTGTGCTTTGACTTGGACAGCACAAAAGTTGAGGCATTATCTATCGTCCTACACAACATACCTCATCTGGAGAATGGATCCATTAAAGCACATATTCCAGAAGGCCATGCCTACAGGGAAGCTAGCCAAGTGGCAAATGTTGCTGAGTGAGTTTGACATTGTGTATGTAACCCAAAAACAATCAAGGGGCAAGCCTTAGCAGATCATTTGGCAGAGAATCCAGTCGATGAAGAATATGAGCCACTTCAAACTTACTTTTCAGATGAGGAAGTCTTGTTCGTAGGAGAAGACATTATAGAGATTTAGCCCGGATGGAGGCTATTTTTTGATGGGGCAGTCAACTTCAAAGGTTCAGGAATCGAAGCAGTTTTGATGTCAGAAACGGGCCAGCATTATCCGATAACTGCTAAGTTACGTTTACCATGCACCAATAACATGGTTGAATATGAGGCTTGCATCCTGTGTCTCAGATTGGCACTTGATATGGGTGTTCATGAATTGTTAGTCATCGGAGATTCAGATTTGCTGATTCACCAAGTACGGGGGGAATGGGCGGTAAAAAATCCCAAGATTACTCCTTATGTAGAGCTGGTGCAAGAATTATGCCAAATATTCAAGGATGTTGATTTTAGACATATCCCACGGATATAAAATGAGTTTTCTAATGCTTTGGCCACAATATATTCCATGATTCAGCACCCGGATCAAAGTTACATTGATCATTTGGAAATAAGCTTGAAAGAGCAACCCGCGCATTGCATACACGTGGAAGAGGAGCCTGATGGAAAGCCCTGGTACTATGACATTAAGAGGTATTTGGAATCTGGAATATATCATGCAGAGGCTAGTAACAACCAAAAGAAGACAATTCGGCATTTGACAAAGAATTACTTTTCGAGTGGGGAAATTCTTTTTAGGAGGACTCCTGATTTGGGATTCCTAAGATGCGTCGATGTACAGAAGCCATTAAATTGATAAAAGACATACACACTGGAGTTTTTAGGCCCACATGAATGGGTTTTTCCTTGCCAGAAAGATCCTGAGAACCGGTTACTTTTGGATGACTATGGAAAATGATTATGGGAAGTATGTGCAAAAATATCCAAAATGTCAGATACATGGAGATTTGATTCGAATGCCTCCACATGAGCTTCATGCAATGATTTTACCTTGGCCCTTCATAGCTTGGGGCATGGATGTTATCGGACCAATAGAGCCATCGGCATCAAATGGACATAGATTTATTTTAGTTGCCATCGATTATTTCACTAAGTGGGTTGAAGTTACTTCATACAGAGATGTCACTAAGAAAGTGGTTGCAGATTTCATCAGGAATAACTTGATTTGTCAATTCGGAGTGCTGGAATCAATCATTACGGATAATGGGGCAAACTTAAACAGTCACTTGATGAGTGAAATTTATGATTAGTTTAAAATCGTGCATCGTAATTCGACTGCATATCGTCCCCAAATGAATCGAGTTATGGAAGCGGCCAACAAGAATATTAAGAAGATCTTGAGAAAGATGGTCGAAAATAAAAGATCATGGCATGAGATGTTACCTTATGCTTTGTTGGGTATTGCACAACAGTTCAAACTTCCACCGGGGCGACCCCTTATTTACTTGTCTATGGGAATGAAGTTGTGATACCTGCTGAAGTTTAAATACCTTCTCTAAGGATTATTCAGGAATCTGGGCTGAGTAACGAAGATTGGGTCCACGCTTTCCATGAGCAACTCATGTTGATTGATGAGAAGAGAATGGTTGCTGTATTCCATGGTTAGTTGTATCAACACAGGATGGTTCGTGCTTTTAACAAGAAGCTGAGAGCTCGAACATTTAAAGTGGGGCAACTGGTCCTCAAGCGAATATTCCCTCACCAAGAGGAGTACAAGGGAAAATTCACTCCAAACTGGCAAGGGCCATACATAGTTCGCAAGGTACTATCTGGAGGAGCTCTGATTTTGTCTGAGATGGATGACATAGAATGGACTAAACCAATCAATTCTGATGCGGTAAAGAGATATTATGTTTGAACGTTGTTCTAGTTTCTTATGTTTTCTTAGTTTACTTGTAATCACCTTTGTAGTAATATTGTTTGCTAGTGTGTAAATGCCTAGAATCCCTTTCTTTTTATGTATGAACTACGTGATGACTTGAATTCCCGAGAAAGGGATATGTAGGCAGCCTATGTTGACTTCGGTCAACCCATTAATTTCTTTTGTATATCCCTAGCGTAGTCCTGAACTATGTTTGACCTGATTCCTACTTCAACGGGATACATAGGCGCCTAACGGCTCGATCATATAACCCCAAGAAAGGAAAACTCGGGCAAAAGTTTTGAGAAGAAATCTCGAAAATTCACAATAGAAGATCAACATCCAACAAAAAGAATAAAGATCAACAAAGACTTCAGATCCACTCGGATTGGTATCATCTCAATCAACTTTAAATTGGGGCAAAAATTTTGAGGAAGACCTCAAAATTTCCACTAAATGTCGGAACATATTCCAAATTCCCCAGCACCAGAGGTTAAAGCTTTGGAAGCCACCAACTGTAACAAAGTCTGGGTAGACTCAATTTTTGTCTATGATAGAACTACTTGAAGAAACCCTCCAACAATGATCATGATTTTTCGAAACTATCTGTCGAATATAATCAAAACCACGAGGAAGACATTCGTTGAGCTAGTACATGACATGATTGACAGAGATTTTCTAAAGTTTTATAGATGTTTTCAAAATTATTTTCAAAAATTTAAGACTATTGTCCAAAAATCTTATGACTCACTTATTTAGTATTTGCTTAGACATCATTTGGGATGGAGTGTCAGGGTGGAAGTCCCGATATGGTGGAATGCCTAAGAGATGAAAAAGAGCAAATCAAGGATTGAAGGAGGTCAACACGAAGTAATTTCAGTCAAACTAATCATTTTTTTATGGATGCAGGGTTCAATATACAAAATGAGGGTCCCTTTCAAAAATCCCTGAGAAAAATGGGAGCCAGAACAGAGCATTAATACCCAAGAACGGTATTTTAGGATAGCGCTAAAAATAATTTTAACGCCCATTTATTGAGGGCCTTTTGATTTGTCCATCTCATTTCTCGAGATCGTAGGCGACAAACAAAAGCTCTTTGTCTTCTTTACACATATCATATCTAGAAGTTTCCTAAAAATAGTCACTAGTAAAAGCAACTTTGTGTCTATTAATCATCTAACTTGAGTACAAGTACATGTAGAAAGAAGGACGCTGACAAATGAAATCAGGTAAAATTACACATCATAGCCGCAAGGTATTGCCTCAAGGGTTTTTGCATATCATTGCCACAATGGCTATTGCATATCATCGCCACAAGGGCTATTGCATATCATCGCCACAAGGGCTATTACATATCATCGCCACAAGGGCTATTGAATATCATCGCCACAATGGCTATTGCATATCATCGCCACAAGGGCTATTGCATATCATCGCCACAATGGCTATTGCATATCATCGCCACAAGGGCTATTGAATATCATCGCCACAATGGCTATTGCATATCATCGCCACAACGACTATTGCATATCATCGCCACAATGGCTATTGCATATCATCGCCATAATGGCTATTGCATATCATCGCCACAATGGCTATTGGATATCATTGTCACAATGGCTATTGCATATCATCACCATAAGGGCTATTGCATATCATCGCCACAAGGGCTATTGCATATCATCGCCATAATGGCTATTGCATATCATCGCCACAATGGCTATTGCATATCATAGCCATATCATCGCCACAATAGCTATTGCATATCATCGCCACAATGGCTATTGCATATCATCACCACAATGGCTATTGCATATCATTGCCACAATGGCTATTGTATATCATCACCACAATGGATATTGCATATCATCGCCACAAGGGCTATTGCATATCATCGCCCCAAGGGCCATTACATATCATTTCCATAAAGGCTATCTCATACCATCGCCCTAGAAGGCATTCAATATCTATTGACACGCTAGATAGAAATGCTGGCGTAGAGGATATCTCATCATTTCATGAGTTATCATATGAATGCATTGAGGGTACACAATTTTGAAGGATGCCTTTAAGTCGCTATCTAAGGATGAATGATATATAAGGTTTTCTGGAAATTGATAATTTAAGGGATTATCTATAAGTCATATTATTTGAAATAGGATAGTGTGCAAGATCACCTATGAGTTGATAGCCTGTAGTTCATCCATAAGCCACAACAACATCCTAACCGAATAGTGTGCAAGATCGCCCAAAAATTGATAGTTCAAAGTTTATCCATAAGTCGCAACTAAATCCTTACCAAAAAATATGCAAGATTATCAAATTGATACGTACAAGGATTCTCTATAAGCCGCATCATATCCAAGATCGATTATGTGCAGGATTACCTAAAGACTAACAATTTGAGAGATTATCTGTAAGTCATATTGTATCCAAGGTCGGATGATGTGCAGGAACACCTGAAAGCTAGCGATTGGAGGGATATCTGTAAGCCATCTCTTATCCAAAGTCGGATAATGTGCAGGATTACCTAAAGGCTAGAAATTCAAAGGATATCTGTAAGTCGCCTCGTATCCAATATCAAATAATACGCAAGATTATCCAAAGATTGATAATTTAAGGAAAATTTATAAATCGATCATCGGCTGTAACTGAAGAGGTTATCATTGCACATACAACAAGTGATATAGGTAACCAAAAGGGTTGCCACTCCAGCACAAGATTACACGATTGTAGAGACTGTTCTGCATAAAGTATCGACAGTGTCTAAAAAGCCACCCCACTTTGAAGACAGATTCAACCGACAAATGTCATAATTATACAGCAACCAAGAGGGTTGTTGTGTTTGTTGTTTCCAATTATTTTATTCCAAACAGGTACCATGAAGAGATAACTCCGCTTTTCAGACCACAACTCACACAGAGATATGGTAAAAGACTACCTACATCTTTCGTGAATTATGTTAGTACTAGCACTTTTTGCTTGAGAAATTGTCGAGAGCATCTGAAAGGATGAAAATCTCAAACCAAAACCACAGGTGCGTACGACTCTAAAAGAATGCAGCACAACGTGGAACTCTTCTCAGCAGCAAAACGGGACATAGTCTAGAGAGGAATGTCAAACTCTCTAGACGCGAGCTAAATGATGATCACCACCACCATCTAACCATGCTCTATTAGAAGGCATGTGGGTATTTTTTGATATTCTGGTCTCACCTTTACCTCTGGGTTGTTTCTTAACTCATACTGAAGGGAACTTTCTTTTTCATTCAAATTCGTGTGGCAACATGCTTAGAGTTTTGGAAATTATGTCCAGGTAAGTTCTTACCTATGGATGTGAAGAGATCCACGTTCATGGTTAAGAGGTTACAAGCCTCTTTTCCGTAACTCGATCAACTTGTCACTCATCCTGATCCAAAGATTGTCTGAAAATAGAAGACTATCTTTTCTACCGATAGAGTCGAACTACAAGCAGTCTAATTCCCTGAGTCTCGGGGATATGTAGACTGAGTTTTGTGTAGAAAACTCGACTGCATTACAACCTTCTCTCTAAATCCCTTTATTCCCCAGCTTCTTGGTTTAACCAAAAACTCTAAAACCGTGATAGTTGGTGAATTTTCTTGAAAATTATGATTTAAATCAAGCTTTATGAACTACAAGTGGCCTGAATTCTCATGTAACCTGAGATATGTAGGAAACCTAATACCGAGATTCGGCTATAACTCCATGAAATTCGTGTGGAAAACCAACCTCTCTTTGATACGATTTGTGGTCAAACAAAAATTAGGAACGTCAACCTCCCTTTGCCCAGGATTACTTGCATCCATCCTACCCAAAGGGAGGGGGCAGTTGTTGACACCTAATTTTTTCCCTCCGCAACTACATTTAATCTCGAGTTTCTTCGATTTTTAAATAAAATCACATCAATTATTTTTTCCAAATAAATGCATTTTAAAATAGGTATTTGGGCTAAATTTGTCATTTAAGTGATAATGATATATCTTTCGTATTTTCATATACGAGATTGTATAAATGATGTCATTTAAATGAACATTTTCATCAAAATTGGGCTTTAAATTAAGGATTATTTGGAAAATAAATTTAAATAATTAAATCTTGATTTAAATATAATTTATTCTCAAAAATAATCTATTTGGAGAAATACTTGTTTGATTTTATTAAATCAAGAAACTCAGGATTAAAAGAAGTATTATTTCGTATTTAATTTCAATTCAATTTAATCAATCTATTAAATTTGATCATAAATTGAAGTTAAATTGGCCACAATCGCAATACATTTGGCCAACTAGCCTTTAATTTGATCAAAATTTAATTAGAATGGGTTAAATGTTAATTGAAACTATTTTTCTAAACTATCCATCCTAATTTTAACACCCAACTTAATCAGCACTACCCCAGGCCCAATTCCCTAATGTCATCAGCCCACCAACCCAATTTAACAGCAATCAATAACCCAGTCCAACAACTATCCAACCCGGCCTAAACCCTTTTCTTCTTTATCTGCCTCAACAAACAAAACAACAGTTCCATCAACTAGAAAACTCGAACAAACAACCAAAACTAGCGTACAAACACGTTACTAATGACAAAATAACGATGACAACTCGACCTGGGAAAAACCCAATCCCTGACCCGTTTCCAGTTCAGCAACGGTCTAAAGATCCCTTTCCCATTCTTGTTTTCTCAGAGAAAACCTTCGAATCTTTTAGAGACGAGGCCAGGTGTCCCTCCAACGTTCCAACCCTGTAAATCTTGGATATCACGATATGAATTCGTACCTATCTGATCATTTTTCATTGGTTTAAAATGGAATTCGTTTTACCCTATTTTTAATTGGTCCACCCGTTTCATTTTTTTGGGGGAAAAATCCAAAATTTGGTACGATTTGAGTTCGAAAATGGGTTGTGGGGAAAGACTCTCGAATTTCAAAATTCAAAAAATATCTTTCTTCTAAATCCCTAAAAGACCCTAATCTGTCCTTTATATAAAGAGCCTTGGGGGTCCCTGTTTAGGGGGATTTTCTCTTTTAGGCTCTTAGGTTGAAAAACTAGGGTTGGGAAATTTTGAGATCTTATAAGGAAAGGAAAGGTTCTGAGCATTTTTGGTTGGAAATTCCTGGGTTCGGAATTTGAGGGGAAAATTTCTCCTTTCTTTCTTTTTTGGACTGGAAAAATCAAGAGGACGAAAAATTCGAGGATTTTTGGTTGGAAAATTTGGGGGGAGAATTGAAAAAAAAAGCTTGTTCAAAAATTCTTAGGTGGGGAAAATCGGAAAGGGTCAAAAATTTTGGGAGTTGAAAGTGGTTTTTGAAATCTTTAAGAGAAAAGCCAGAAGACGCACTATTGGTGGTCGACGTCGCGAGATTTCGATAGCGACATTTTTACTGATAGCTCGTCATCCCGTTTGCTGCTCCTTGAAAGGTAACATCCTATCCCTTTGAGAATAGCCTGATTGCCTAGTAAAGTGTGTCGCTTTCACCGTGTCTAATAGTCTTATCCCGAGGTTGTTTGGTCGTAATTGCTAATTGACAGTGTTTTGTTTGATATTATTATTGAATGGAGCCTAAATCATCGAGCTAGTAGCTCTGCTAGTGGAGCTGCCCCTCAAGTCTCCTTGGCTCCTCACATGCCAAAAGGACGAAGAGCAAGCTCCATAATCTTATTAGAAAGTCCTTAAAGACCATACCGCCCGAATTTGTTAGAATAGCGAGGAGGTTTGGAATAGTAGTCATCTCTGCTGTAGTTTTACAGGGATATTGATTAGTCTTATTTTTCTCATTTCCATTTGGGAGTGTGTCTCTGAATCTTTGAAATGAAGTCTTATTTTCCTCATTGTTGTTATTCTTACATTCCTTATTTGAAGTCATTTGAGAAATCATGGAAATCAGTTTAGTTAGTTTGAAGCAAACGTTTTGGTAAGCCTCTTTGGTTTACAATGTCTAAAAGGATTAACGAAATTTAGAACTAAAAAATGAGACTTTCATGATATGTTTTTCGCCTTTGAAAGTTCCTAATCTGAATCGTCCTATGGGTATTGTTGGATCGTAGTGAGGATTGTTCTCTTCTCTTTCGTCGCTCGTCTTCCCCACTTCATGAGATCTTCATCCTTCATTTTCCACTGATTACTTACTGCTTTACAGCATTATACATTCGATGACATAGAGTTTTGGAACCTTATATAGGTGTATTGAGTGTTGTGTTACTTTGAATTTGCTAATTGTAATCTACGAAAATCGATTTTGCTGCTCAAATATTTGATGTTCTGCTTTAGAGTCTTATTGTGTTTCACTTTATTGTATTTTATTATTTTGTTTCAGTGTTGTAGTGGTTGCATATTCCAAAAACAATGTCGCGAGGAGTTCATTGTGCGGCAATGATTAGTGAATATGACTTAATAAAGGGTAATGTATTTAGTTGATTTTTGAATAAAGTGATCTAATGTGCTATCTTATTAATTCGGTTAGACAAATTTAGCCTAATTATGTCATAAAGAAGTGAATAATTTACACCATGACTTTTTCTCACCTTCCAATTGTATGACAAAAAAAAACAGTACAATCAATAACCTTCGCTTCAAATAGTTTTGTCTTTGATGATTGATTGAACTTGCGTGGGTTATATTATGTGGATTATAGCGTTTACGAGTTACTGAAGCATGTCTATTATTAGGAGTGGTTTGTGACTGGAGTAGACCAATTCTAAGTAAAATGCCCTTCCTTAGTGTTATGTTGGGTTTATTTTTCCAGTAAGTATGTGCATGAATTTTCACCTCCTTCCTTATTCTGGAATTGCCCTCAGTCAAAAATCTTGGATGCTTTTCTCTTATTTTTATTTGTTTCTGCTCATGCTCAATTTGGTATGTTGTCCTGATAAGTTCATTGAATTTCTTGTCTTCCTCCCTCACTTCCATAAGTAGATAATTGATCTCTATTATTTTCTTTGATACATGTGAAATGAATTCGGGACACCGTGTTTGAACCTCAAATGGGTTCTCTCTCTATTGCATTTCATGACGGGCCAATGAGGCCTACCTCTTCTAGTTGATTATTTTCAAAGAAAGGAGTCGAAATATGAAGAAGATGGGTTAAAGTTCATCCTCGAAGAAGCTAAGAGACGCGAAAGTCTCGTTTTTCATTTTATTTACTTAAGCATTATTTATTTATGTCATTTATTTTACTGATTTATTTATTAATTTGGGCCTTGAAGCCAAAGTTGTAAATTTAATACAGGTGGAAAAAGACTCAAGCCAAAGGCTCGAAACATAGAATTAGGACAGGTGAAATGGGTCAAAAACCCAATTAGACTAGGAATGGTTTTGTTGATTTGGGCCCAATGGCCTAACTCGTTTTCTTGCTCCTCCTTTTCCCCATTTATGTGTTTACTTGCTTATTTCATTTGTGTAGACTTAGTTAAAATACCTATTAGGTTGTCTAAAACTGTTTCTACACAAAATCTTTTTTTTTTTCTAAAAATCAATCACTTTTCAACAAATTAATCTTTCAGAAGTTAATCAAAAGATGATTTTCAAACAGTCCGGATAACCGCAAGTTAGCGGACGTTTTAGGTGCCTAACACCTTCCTAAAATGTTAATAGGAACCGCTTACTCAGAATCTCTTAACTTAAACAATTTTTCTATTTTGAATTGTTTGAAGTAACTCTCTAAAGGTTTCTTAATTCCTTTTCAAAATTAAGTGGCGACTCTCTTTCAAAAGTCAAAAATTCGTCAAAACAATCATACCATTGACTTGAAAGTCACATCTCTGAGCCATTATTAGTCTGTCATAAATCTCTGTTTTCAAACATGAGTCATTGGGACTACCATTTCAATAATTCAATTCAAAGAAACTCTTTCTCAAACCTTATGTAAACACATGCAAGGAACTCATCTTGGTCAAGCATTTCAATAGTACAAGGTGGTCGTGTCAAAATTCTCAATTCCCATGCAATTCTTTCTCATAAACAAAAGAACACATTTATATCAAGAAACACCCTCTCAACAGTTTCAAATCATACTCAAATGCTATAATGTTGAGAAAACATCTTTTAAATCACAAAATCAAATCTTGAATTCAATACACGAGAGGGAGTTCATTATTTATACTCTCAAACAATCTTAAATCTCAAATCCCATACATATACGTATACATGTAAATCAATTTAGGGGATAGAACCACAAGGTCAAAATAATAGTAACATTAAAACATTCGGAGTATGTAATTTAGAACATAGATTCCAAAACCCCTTTGAAATTCATGCATAAAAATCTTAAAATCATGCTCTAATGGTTTTAACACCATGTAGTTTTTAGGATAAAACCCACGTACCTCTATTTCAGAAATTAATGGATGCTTCTTGAAGCGTACAATGCGAGGATTCCAAATCTCCAATTATCTTCTAAAATCCGCGGTTAAATCTTTAGTTATGAGGATTTTTAGTTTGAAACCCTAATGGAGTTTCTTGAGAGATTTTGATGAAAATCAACTTACTTTGGTGTTCTTGGGATTAAATCCTATGTTAGAGATGATAAGGGTTTGGACAAGCATGATGATAGGCGATATTACGCGCCTATATCAATATATTTTGCCCATATTTGTGCCATGTTTCGAGAACAAATTATATATTTCATGCACTTTTAGTCCTTTTTCCTGTAAGTGAGCTAACGAACATGATTAGCAAAGTTTCAGGTATAAATGATGCAGAATTCAGCATTTTGTAGATAACTTGACGCCAAAGAAAGCTTCACGAAGGAAGAAAAGGGAGCTTGGACGTCTAAGGACCAAAAGTGATGCATGGAAAATCTGTCCCGGGCTAAAACAACATTTCTGAAGACTTTGGGGACTTGCAGTAACTTATTTGGATTAGGATAATAATACATTAACCTAGTACAATTGGGTTAAGTATTTCATTAGTCTATTTGGATTTGGATAATGTTACATTAACCTAGTACAAATGGGTTAAGTATTTCAATAGCTTAGTAGGATTAGGATATGGGTATTATAAATACCCTATCATGCTAGAGATTTTAAGGGAGGGATCCATATTCATTCTTCAACTATTAATCTTTTCTACTCTTCCAACAATTCTAATCTTTCCATTAATTCTATTTTTCTTCTTCTATTCATCTATTCTTAAATTCCGCAACAAGAGAATCGTTACTTTGCCCAGGAATTCACGCCTAAACGCCTACCACCTGTGCTACATGAAATTAATCAGTATTGTGGTATAATAACAATGTCAACCGTGAGCTCCTTCGCATTCATGGGTAACTAAACTTCTCTGTTGGGTTATGGAAGCCGAATGAGGTACTATGTATTACTATGAGCTTGTGAGTTCGTGACACGTATGCTGCTTATATCATTATTCTCTTCATCTTAATCTAAATTCTTTGTGGTTGCAAACACAAGAATACGCCAGTATAACATTTAACTTGTTCGAAAGAAAGGTCATTTGTCTGGAAAAGAGATAGTGTCAAGGTAGTAGGGTCCCATCCCCTATTAAACAGTTAGTGCCGTAACTGGATTAACCTCTTGGAGAATTCGTACCGTTAGACACGCTTTAAGCTCGAAAGAGTTAAAGTGAAATAATCCTCGAATAGGTCGAAAGACGCCTGGATTTACCATCGAATACAATTCTTTATAAGCACATGCATGTCTGAATTCAGCATAACTGATAGCCAATAGAGACGTATAACTCATAAGGTGGACATACCCCCAACTCCTCAATTCTCATTGTTTTACAACCTACTAAACATTCTTTCTGTTTACTTTTCTATTTTCAGTTTTTACTTTAATACTTTGGTTATACATTACAATCCCCCCTTCTTACGAGACATGCACTAAAAGTCTAGTAATCGTTGCTTACTTGTTGACCAAGCTATTCCCTGTGGGATCGATACCCAACCCAGGTTGGGTTCTATATTTGCTAACGACCGCTTTACACTCCTACGAGAGCTGTAGATTGAGCGTTATCAAAAATTGGCGCCGTTGCCGGGGAATACAAGTGTCAATTAAGTTTGTGTTAATTACTAGACCCTTTGGTCAGAGATTCTCGTACTTTTACTTTTAGTTGTTGTTTCTGTTTACTGCAGGTTTTTTTTAGTGCATGCCCCATATTCGAAGTTCTGGTCAACCGTTATTACCTATCAATCCTGAACCACAACGTTTTGGCAGAATGGAGGCACAAATGGAAATCGAAAGAATGGCTGCTCAATAGGACCAGGCGAGATTAGCTGCTCTTGCCGCCGCCCAAGTACACCAACAAAACATTGATAACCCTGGGCGAGCAACACATCCTGACGATGAGGATTTAGGTGATGACGAGTTACTAAACCCAAGGCATGATGCTGAAATCGCAACACCTGCCAACAGAAGAGGTCGTCAAGCTCGGTTTAGGTATGATCGCCAACACATGCAACTAGCTTTTGACAACGATGATGATGATCTTGATGGAGCCGGAGCCACTGGAGCCATTATTCCTCCACCATTAGCGCCCGGAGCCAAGTTCAACATCACAAGCACCATGATTCAGTTATTGCAACTCAAGGGATTATTTGGTGGACTAGCAGGCGATGATCCGAATATGCATCTCATCAACTTTATTTCTACATGCAAGTCATTTGACAACCCTGGTGTTGGTCAGAATGCAATTCGATTACGTCTATTTCCATTGTCTCTGTCTAGGGAGGCAACTCTATGGTTGAATGGGCTGATTCCTGATTCTATTACAAATTGAAGGCAATTGAGAAACGCTTTCCTAGAAAAATTCTTTCCGTCATCCAAAAGAGCACAATTGAGAGATGAAATCAGCAACTTCCATCAACTTCCCACTGAAGCTCTTCATGAAACATGGGAGAGGTTCAAGACAAAGCTAGCGAGGTGCCCAAACCATCACATGACTAATGTTCACCTAATGGAGATATTATACAGAGCCTTGAATTCAATAACTAAACCGGTGGTGGATAATGCAGCTGGAGGATATTTTATGGACCTCACCTTTGGTCAAACAAGCAATATGCTAGATCGTATGACGAAGCAAAGTAGAGCTTGGCATATAAGGGATTCTGATGTAGCAAGCCCCACCTTATCTATTGGCATGACTGCAGACCAAAGGAGAAGAGAAGAAGAACGTGATCAAGATATGGCGCACATAAAAAAACAAGTGGATCTTCTTACAAAGCATTTATTATCAGGGAAGAACGAAAAAGTCAAAGCCATTGCGTCAAAAGGAAGAGACGAATCTGATTTGGAAGAAGAGGCCAACTACTTGAACAATCAGGGGGGTTTTCGAGGGAATATCCAAGGAAACCAAGGTCGGAACTACTATGATAAATCTGGAAACAAAGAACAAGGTAGTTAGAAGAACAAGAATGAAAAGAGTGGTTTGTACGTTTCCCCTGGAAGATGTGACGCCACCACATCTAGTTCTGGAAGTATGGATGACATACTGGCCAAAATATTGAAAAGAGTGGAAGCAACAGGCGCTGCAGTAACGGAGGTAGTTAATGATTTGTCCTCTATGAAACAAATAGTTGATTCTCATTCCACTTCAATCAAGCAAATAGAGCAGCAATTGAGCCAACTTTCAGCAGCACTCAATCAAAGAAAGGCGGGCACCTTACCTAGCGATACTGTGCAAAACCCAAGGAATGATGGGTCATGCATGGCCATTACTACCCGAAGTGGTAAGGTGCTGGAAACTTCAGTAAAAGGCAAGCAAGTGGTTGACGAAGTAGTGGACATTGATGATAAGGCGAAAGGGGAAGATGCCGCAGCAGCTGATCCTGACGTCCATAACGTCACCCCTCACGATTTGCAACATGAAAAAGTTGAAAAACGTAAGCAAGAGGAGAAGAAAGCCGTGGAGATAACAATTCCATACCCACCACCACCTTTCCCTCAAAGATTGAAGAAGGTGGCGGATGATACAAAGTTCAGCAAATTCATGACTATGTTAAAGCAGCTGACCATTAATGTTCCATTGGTGGAGGCACTTGAACAAATGCCTGGGTATGCGAAATTTATGAAGGACCTTTTGACAAAGAAGCGGGCAGCAAGTTATGAGTTGAAAGATGATGTGCATCATTGTAGTACAATCGCTACCCGATCAATAGTTCAGAAGAAGGCCGACCCCGGAGCTTTCACTATTCCTTGCACCGTTGGGTCTTTGAATTTTGCCAAAGCATTATGTGATTTAGGAGCCAGCATCAATTTGATGCCATTATCTATCTATAAGAAGTTGGGGTTGGGTGATCCTACTCCAACCAATATGAGGCTCGTCATGGCGGATAGGTCGGTAAAACGACCTGTTGGTATTCTATGTGATGTATTGGTAAAGGTTTCTTTATTTATCTTTCCGGCAGACTTTGTTATTTTGGATTGTGAGGCAGACTCAGAAGTTCCCATAATCTTGGGGCGCCCTTTCCTTTCTACAGGAAGTGTGCTCATTGATTTGAGAGCCAATGAGCTTTCATTCCGAATAAATGACGAAGTAGTTCGCTTTGATGTTTGCAAATCAATGAAGCAACCCAAAGATCTGAGTGTATTTTCGGTGGCTGATGTTTTCTTTGATGATAAGAAAGAATTACTTGAAGAAGAGCAGCTGATTGATGACCCATTAGCGACTTTGCTTATGAATGGTGAGAGAAAAGATGCTAAAAATTGTGAAGAAGCTATTTGTGCTCTATTAGGATTAGGGACATATCGCTATGCTCCCAAGAAGCTGGACCTTGATCTCAAGAATCGACCCACACCACCAGCTAAGCCATCTATTGAAGAGCCACCCACATTAGAATTGAAGAAGCTGCCAAGTCATCTAAAGTACGCATTCTTAGGAAGCGGAAACACACTTCCAGTCATTGTAGCAGCAGATTTGGGTGAGCAACAAGTTGCAGCTCTCATTGCTATTCTACAGAAGTACATTCAAGCCATTGGATGGACCATTGTGGATATTATTGGTATTCCACCTGGGATTTGTACACACAAGATTCAGCTTGAAGAGAAGTGCACACCCACCATTGAGCATCAAAGGCATCTAAACCCACCTATGAAAGAAGTGGTGAAGAAAGAAATTATCAAGTGGTTAGACGCAGGAGTTGTATATCCAATCTCTGATAGTACATGGGTAAGCCCAGTACAATGTGTTCCCAAGAAAGGAGGCATGACGGTGGTCGCGAATGCGAAGAATGAGCTTATTCCACTCAGACTCGTCACTGGATGGAGAGTATGCATGGACTATCGAAAGCTGAATTCTTGGACACTGAAAGATCACTTCCCAATGCCATTCATGGACCAAATTCTAGATCGATTAGCGGGGAAAGGATGGTTTTGTTTCTTGGACGGTTATTCAGGCTACAATCAGATTTGTATTGCCCCCGAAGACCAAGAGAAGACAATGTTTACATGCCCATATAGTACGTTTGCCTTTAAACGTATGCCATTCGGGTTATGTAACGCACCAGCCACCTTTCAACGCTGTATGATGTCTATTTTTTCTGATATGGTTGAAGACACTTTGGAGGTATTTATGGACGACTTTTCAGTTGTTGGTGAGTCTTTTGAAGCGTGCTTGGCAAACCTAAGCATGGCATTGCAAAGATATGTAGAATTCAACCTAGTGCTGAATTGGGAGAAGTGCCACTTCATGGTAAAAGAAGGTATCGTTCTTGGGCACAAGATCTCCGAAAGAGGGATTGAGGTTGATCGAGCAAAAATAGAGGTTATTGAGAAGCTACCGCCTCTAATTTCGGTGAAGGGAGTTCGTAGTTTTCTCAGCCATGCAGGTTTCTATCGTCGGTTCATCAAAGACTTCTCCAAAATTACTAGTCCATTGTGCAAACTCTTGGAGAAAGATGCGAAGTTTGACTTTAATGAAGATTGCTTAAAGGCATTCGAATGCCTCAAAGGAAAACTCATTGAAGCCCCTATCATTGTAGCACCAGATTGGTCTCTCCCGTTCGAAGTCATGTGTGATGCTAGTGGTGTAGCCGTTGGAGCTGTGCTTGGTCAGAGAAAGGAGAAATTATTTCATCCTATCTACTATGCAAGTAAGGTCCTAAATGAAGCCCAAAGGAACTACACTGTGACAGAATAAGAGCTCCTAGCGGTTGTGCATGCGTTTGAGAAGTTTCGTGCCTATCTATTGGGTACTAATGTGATCGTTCATACAGACCATGCAACTCTTAGGTATTTAATGACAAAGAAGGATGCAAAACCAAGATTAATTCGATCGGAATTGCTGCTGCAAGAGTTCAATTTTGAGGTCAAAGATAGAAGAGGTTGCGAGAACCAAGTGGCCGACCACCTATCTAGACTCGATAATGAGCATGTGGCGCAACCTGAAATTCAGATTGATGATGCATTCCCTGACAAGGAGATATTAGCGACAACAATGGAAAACTTACCATGGTATGCCGACTTTGCAAATTTTGTGGTGATTAATGTGACACCTGCCAATTTATCTTACCACCAAAGGAGGAAGTTTATGCATGACGTACAACACTACTATTGGGATGAGCCATATTTGTTTCGACGATGTGCGGATGGTATTATTTGACGATGTATATCCCATGTAGAGGTGCCTAATATTTTGGAAGCATGCCATACTTCACAAGTTGGAGGACATCATGCAGGCAATCGGACGGCAAGAAAAGTATTGCAAAGTGGATATTATTGGCCTTCGATATTTAGAGATGCCTACGAATTTGTTAGAAGATGCAACCAATGCCAAAGACAAGGTGTTATTTCAAAACACCATGAAATGCCCATGTCAAAAATTCTTGAGGTAGAACTCTTTGATGTGTGGGGCATTGATTTCATGGGTCCATTCGTGAATTCGTTTGGAATGAAGTACATCTTAGTTGCTTTTGATTACGTCCCGAAATGGGTTAAAGCTGTAGCGTTTGCTGACAACGAAGGAAAGCGTGTTGTAGCGTTCTTAAAGAGGAATATCTTCTCTCGCTTTGGAGTACCACGTACTATCATAAGTGATGGAGTTCTCTCGCTTTGGAGTACCACGTACTATCATAAGTGATGGAGGATCTCACTTTTGCAATAAGCTATTTAAATCCGTGTTGGCCAAGTATGGTGTCAAGCAACATAAGGTAGCCACGCCTTATCACCCACAAACTAGTGGACAAGTAGAGGTTTCCAATCGGGAGATCAAGCAAATCCTTGCGAAGACGGTCAATGCTAATAGGAAGGATTGGTCTCGGAAGCTAGATGATGCACTATGGGCGTATAGGACTGCATTCAAAACACCCATTGGCATGTCTCCTTATCAACTAGTTTATGGGAAGGCTTGTCACTTACCCATCGAGCTTGAGCATAAGGCATTGAAGCAATTGAACTTGAATTGGGATGATGCAATGAATCTGAGGTTGGAGCAGCTGAACGAATTAGATGAGTTCCATCTCTATGCATATAAAAGGTCAGACCTATACAAGGAGCGGATGAAAAAGTATCATGATCAGCGGATTGTTCGACGAAACTTCCAAAAGGATGATATGGTACTTCTCTTCAACTCAAGATTGAAGCTCTTCCCAGGTAAGTTAAAGTCTAAGTGGTCTGGTCCATACAAAGTTCTCCAAGTCTACTCGTCTGGAGTAGTTGAATTGGAAGACAATAATGGTGTTGTCTTCAAGGTGAATGGCCAACGTGTTAAACCTTATATCGGTCCTCTTGACTCGATGAATTATCTGGCCATCACTTATCTCGACGAAGTCTAAGTACTCGAGGTAACTATGTCGAGCCACGACAATAAATAAGGCGCTAGATGGGAGGCAACCCATCGTTTATCGTTTGTCGTTTATCGTTTTTGTCTTTCTTTCGTTCGAAGTACTTGTTTTGCTTTTGATAAAAAAAAATCCAAAAATAAGAGTCGTGCCACGACCAAAACCAAGGCGCTTGGTGGGAGGCAACCCATCGTACTAATCGTTTTCATTGGTTTTGAGCAAATATAAGTGCAAGAGGTATTCAACGAGGAGATTGGTTTCAAATAACGATTTGGACGTATTGCATTGTAAAGGTGGTAAGTTAGGAATAAAGATGCATAAGGTTATGGATTGAGCATTGCTCATGACAAAATAGGCATCGAGCAAGGCTAGTCCTAGGTAAAACTAGGCCACGAACAATGCAAAACCTATACTATAGCCTAAGGTCTCGGAATCTAGTGTGCAAAGACATAGGCGCCGCCCATGCTCAGGTATGCTATAGCATAGGCGCCGCCTATGCTAAAGTATTTGGTCTCAGTATCTCATATGCCATACACTAGGCGCCGCCTATGGTCCCTTTATGCATTACACTAGGCTCCGCCTATGCTAGCTTATGCTTTGCATTAGGCGCAGCCTATACCATGCATAGGCAAAGCTAAAGGCGCCGCCTATGGTCCCTTTTTGTCTCCAAAACCGATTTTAAATGGGTCAAAACCCGACCCATTCTTTTCCTATATAAAGGGGACTTAGTCTTGAAACATAAACACATTGAAACTTGACCTAAAGGCGCCGCACATCCACTCCAAATCATCTCAAAATTTTTTCTTTTTTCTCTTTCAATTCTCAAGAAACATCTCCAAAGGCTTAAATCACGTAAGTACTCTTTTATTCTTCATCTATTTCTCGTAAGTACTACGTTGCTATGTCTATCATGAATTTCTACATCTTGAAGAAATATTGGTGATGTTAAAGTTTTTGAATTGTTGACGCAAAACCATGTGAGTGAACATGTACGTTAGGATAATCTTAACTTATTTCCGACTTGAATTTGGTTTTAATTGCATTGTCATACTCTTTGCGGAATTGCTATTGTTATGAACATTGCATAGTCTTGTCACTTGTATACCTACATGTTAGGCTATCCCGTTCATCGGGATAAGACTTATAGGTGCCTACCGACATAGGAGGTTGTAATTATTGATAGAAACTATACCATGATGAAACCCCTATGTAGTAGTCTTGTTTTACCTAAACATGAACGTATTACAAAGGTTGCAAGAAGTGATACATCACTGATTTTCTTGTCGGAATATAGCTCCTTAAACGTATGTCGATAAAGTCTAAGTAATCGACCACTTTCACTTCACTGATTTGTATCAACGAACCTAAGTGTGGGGTGGTACCCCGATGTCTTATTTATAGATTGTTTCCATTGAGTTGATGTTAACATGAAATATCATTTAAATCTCAGGAACAATGGCACCTAAAGCGAGACAAGATAAGGCTACCACATCCCAAAAGGGCAAGAAGAGAGGTCGCAAGGACCAAGGAGAATCATCCTCTATGCAATTACCCCGCCGAATGTTTGGAATAAAATGGGTTCTTGAGGAGGAAGCCAAAGAATGGTATAGGAACGACAAGGAAAGCAAATATGTTTATGTCGACTTGATCAACAAGGACAGCCTAGCGAAGAAGGAACCGCGTATGTTGGCAAAAATCATGGCATTGAATCTGGATTTCATCTTTTGTGACATGGGAGAATGTAATCTTGATTTGACAAGACAATTTTACGCCAACTGGTCGTCGAAAACCATGGGCAGTGAAGTCAAGATTCGGGGCCAAGTTTTACATTTCAACGCGGATTTGATCAACTCCTTTCTTGGCCTACCTTCGGTCGATCCAGCACCATTCAAAGAGCTGTACAGCAGACCTCCTTATAGGAAAATTCGACACACGCTTTGTAGAAGTAGATCCATGGCAAGGTGGAGCAGACACCAAGACACCGGACGACACAACACCTTCCCCTATGCTCCTTTGAATAGGGAAGCAAGAATCTGGTTGCGCATCGTCAACTCATGCCTTATTCCTGGGACTCAATACACCAAAATAATAAGAGATAGAGTGTATTTGGTCTATGCATTGATGACGAATGTCCCTATCAACATTGGGGCAATCATTCGCTCTACAATGCGGAAGGCCAGACTACACAAGAGGTCCCACTTCACTTTTGGTAATCTGTTGACAGCAATCTTGCGGAAGGAGGATATCGAAGAGGAACCAGCTGACCACAAACTCCCACATAACCCGAAGAAGGTTGACCTCACAAAGGTCAAAGATGCTGAAACAACACATGGTGTCAACCTTACTACTGCGGAGAGACATGCTTGAGATGAGAGTTTCCTCCGTCATCTTTATGGCATGACACGGTTCACAATGATGAGTAGAGGTCGTGTTCCAACTGCTGCAGAGCTCCAACAGCTGGACCATGACTATCCAATGAATATGCATGCACGGGATATGTGTGGAGTAGTCACATACTTTGAGAAACCTTTAGACGATGATGTGTCGACCGATGATGATCGATGCTTGCCAAATTCCGACGTGGAGGAGAACTCTGACGACAACTCTTATGATGATTCTGACGAAGGGGGTATGACCCCCGACATAGAGGAGGAGTCCGACTGACCAGGTTCTTCGTATTTATTTTCCACTGAGGGCAGTGTCCCGTTTAAGTGTGGGGTGGCGGTATTGCATGCTATACTTCTCTACCGCATCTATGTTTGTTCACTTTGTTTACTTTGTTTTATTTATTTTTTTGTGTGTGTGTTTCATTTTTAGTTTAAGTTAAGTTTTTTTAGTAGTAATTTTTTTTACTTAGTTTCGCACGAAATTATTCTAAAAGGCAGCATGAGATCATAACAAGAGTAGGTGCTAAAATCATGACTATTGAGACGTTTAGGCTCTAATTGTGACTCATTATGTGATATTGTGTGGTTCAATTCCTTCAGTTGTTGGGTCGAGAGTCTATACTACTTCCAATAAAGTCGACCATGTGCCTTGTGAGTGTGAGATTAATAGTATATTCTATGTTTGTGGCTGATGCTAGAACTTGCCTGGTATATATGTAAAGCGAAAATAAGGAGTGTAAGTCTGGGAGATGATTTAGGCATTTCTTTGGCAACCTATGATTGTTTACCTTCTTTTTACCTACCCATGGACATTATCCTAGTTAACCCTTTTGAGCCTTTAGCCTATTTTCTTTGACAACCTCATATGTAAGCCTAATCTATTTTTTTCAAGACCGTAATTTGATCCAAATTCCTAAGTGCTTTAACGTATAAAGTCATGTGACGAAATAAGAGGAAATTGGGTGAGTATGATGCTTTAAATTGCAGTGGTGCTTGAATGCATTATGAAAAAGAAAGTCCTATCATAAGAGGTATGTTATGAAAAGAAAAAGGGAAAAGAAAGCTGAAAAGTGAGTTATGATTAAAATTGAAAAACAAAAGAGGAGAACAAGGGTGGTAGAATAAAAGAAAGAAGAAAGGTTGAAAGAAAAATGTTGATGATACAATGTGATGTATTAAAGTGCTTAGGAACTTAGTCACTATTTCTGGCCAAAATAGTCCTACCCGTCCCTTAGCCTACATTACAACCTGTAAAAGACCTATTTGATCCTATGCTTAGTATTCTGACATTTAGTGGAGCATTACACTAAGGGCAAGCTTATGGTCATCAGTTGCTGCATATGAATTCTTTGTGAGAGCGAGAGCAAGGATATTTTGATACCCATGTTTGAAAAATATGCTATACTTGTGAGTGATTATGGGTAACATATTGTGAGACACACATGGTTGATGAGTTTTGGGTAGTTGTGTATGATTCTTTATGCCTTAACTTTTGGATATGAATTAACTACCATCACGAGTCTATGCTAGAGGTTAAATTGTTTCTACTAATGATCCGAAAACTACTCTTTGTTGATAATTGTTGTGCCTGTCTTGACGAATATTTTGTGTTGTTGCTGTAAAACCCTAAGTTGATGTTTAGAAGGACATGATATTTTGTTCGAGGACTAACAAAGCTTCAAGTGTGGGGTGTTGATGATAGGCGATATTACGCGCCTATATCAATATATTTTGCCCATATTTGTGCCATGTTTCGAGAACAAATTATATATTTCATGCACTTTTAGTCCTTTTTCCTGTAAGTAAGCTAACGAACATGATTAGCAAAGTTTCAGGTATAAATGATGCAGAATTCAGCATTTTGTAGATAACTTGACGCCAAAGAAAGCTTCACGAAGGAAGAAAAGGGAGCTTGGACGCCTAAGGACCAAAAGTGATGCATGGAAAATCTGTCTCGGGCTAAAACAATATTTCTAAAAACTTTGGGGACTTGCAGTAACTTATTTGGATTAGGATAATAATACATTAACCTAGTACAATTGGGTTAAGTATTTCATTAGTCTATTTGGATTTGGATAATGTTACATTAACCTAGTACAAATGGGTTAAGTATTTCATTAGCTTAGTAGGATTAGGATATGGGTATTATAAATACCCTATCATGCTAGAGATTTTAAGGGAGGGATCCATATTCATTCTTCAACTATTAATCTTTTCTACTCTTCCAACAATTCTAATCTTTCCATTAATTCTATTTTTCTTCTTCTATTCATCTATTCTTAAATTCCGCAACAAGAGAATCGTTACTTTGCCCAGGAATTCACGCCTAAACGCCTACCACCTGTGCTACATGAAATTAATCAGTATTGTGGTATAATAACAATGTCAACCGTGAGCTCCTTCGCATTCATGGGTAACTAAACTTCTCTGTTGGGTTATGGAAGCCGAATGAGGTACTATGTATTACTATGAGCTTGTGAGTTCGTGACACGTATGCTGCTTATATCATTATTCTCTTCATCTTAATCTAAATTCTTTGTGGTTGCAAACACAAGAATACGCCAGTATAACATTTAACTTGTTCGAAAGAAAGGTCATTTGTCTGGAAAAGAGATAGTGTCAAGGTAGTAGGGTCCCATCCCCTATTAAACAGTTAGTGCCGTAACTGGATTAACCTCTTGGAGAATTCGTACCGTTAGACACGCTTTAAGCTCAAAAGAGTTAAAGTGAAATAATCCTCGAATAGGTCGAAAGACGCCTGGATTTACCATCGAATACAATTCTCTATAAGCACATGCATATCTGAATTCCGCATAACTCATAGCCAATAGAGACGTATAACTCATAAGGTGGACATACCCCCAACTCCTCAATTCTCATTGTTTTACAACCTACTAAACATTCTTTCTGTTTACTTTTCTATTTTCAGTTTTTACTTTAATACTTTGGTTACACATTACAATCCCCCCTTCTTACGAGACTTGCACTAAAAGTCTAGTAATCGTTGCTTACTTGTTGACCAAGCTATTCCCTGTGGGATCGATACCCAACCCAGGTTGGGTTCTATATTTCCTAACGACCGCTTTACACTCCTACGAGAGCTGTAGATTGAGCGTTATCAAAGTACCATTTTACCCTTAATGATACAGAGTAAAAATATAACTGGTGCCTGATTTTATGGGCCACCGTGACCCGCCACTATCGCGGTGGATCACTAGAAATTGGGATCCTCTGCGACGCGCCACTATCACGAGGTCCCACTGGAATTTGCCAATTACTAATTAAACCCTCTCCACGATGCGCTAAATACCATAATGATGATGTTTCATGAATTGCACAAAATTAGCCATAACTTCTTCACCGAGTGTCCATTTTGGACGAATCTTATATCGACGAAAAGCATATTCAGTCATCTACGTAATGAAAAGTTGAAATCTAAGCAATTCCACTAGAAAAAGAATATAATTAATTTTAGAAGCTAAAGTCTGCTACTTTAGGGACAAGACTTAGCTAAGAAAACTTCGGCACGTCACAAGTATAAAACATTATCATGGGGGATTTAAAGAATTCACAATTCATATACATCGCACCCTTTCAAAATTTTGATCACACGTTCACAATTCAACAACTGAAATATATTCAAGCAAACAACCCCATGAAATTTCAATATTTCTTTCAAAACCATATCACAAAACATGTTATTGGTATTAAAACAAAACCCCACTTGTCAAAGCATATGTAAATGTATAAATAGTAAAGTCTTGTGTAAAATCTTTTAAAAAATCATGCCCATGGAATTTGGGACAACCCCACGTACCTCTATTTCACAAATTAAAGGATGTTTCTTGATGCCTATGGCTTGGGGATTTCAGATCTCCAATTTATTTCGAAAACCCACGGTTGAATCTTGAGTTCCTTGGTAGAGAAATATATGAACTAGGGTTTTTTGTTTTGAGGGAAATCTTGAGAATGTTGTATATTATGCTTGTAGAGGTCTTTAACATCTTGTTTAGAAGTTTTAAGAGACTTTGAAAGAGTCCAAACTACCCTTGTTAACTTTTGAACAAAACTGGAAAAATTTGAACTGGGAACCCGATCTTATTGGCCACCGCGACGGGCCACTTTTGCGGTGGCTCACTGGAAATTGACGAATGGGAATTTGGCCCACTCCACAATGCGTCACCATCGTGGAGTCTCACTGGAAGTTAACCATCAACATTTGCACCCTCTCCATGATACGTCAAGGACTGGAATGACGGTGTTTTACGACTAGGACTTAAATTAATCATAACTCCTTCACCGAGTGTCCATTTTGGATGAATCTTATGTCGACGGAAAACTTATTCGATCATCTACGTAATGAAAAGTTGAAATCTAGGGAATTCCATAGGGAAACAAGTATAAATCATTCTAGAAGTCAATGCTTGATACCTTAGGGACAAAAATTTGGCTAGGAAAAAACTTCGGGGTATTACAATATCCCCCCTTGGGAATATTCGTCCTCGAATGCTGACGCGGGACATAGACAAGCATAGTTTCAAGCATAATAAGGCATAGAAAAGATAAGGCAAGGATTGTACCTTCCATTTCGTCATCCACTGGATCAAAAAGGTTTGATTATCTAGATCTTATGTAAACTTCTGATTCCTAAGTTGCTTCTTCAATTTTTTGGTTTCTCTCCACAACACTTTAACTGAGGCTATCTCTTTGCTCCTTAATCTTGTAACTTGGTGATCCAAAATTTCTACAGGCTCTTCTTCATAGGATAAGGAGTCTGCCACTTTGATTTCTTCGACAGACAACACTAAAGAATGGTCTCCAATACACTTCTTTATCATAAGTATATGAAATACTAGATGAATAGAACCCAAACTGGCAGGCAATTCTAACTCATACGCAACTCCACCCATCCTTCTCACAATTTGGTATGGACCTACATAGCGAGGAATTCGCTTACCTTTCTTCCGGAATTGCATAACTCCCTTCATGGTAGAGACCTTTAGAAATACCCAATCTCCAACCTCAAACTCTAGATCTCTTCTCCTAACATCGGCGTAGGTTTTTGATGTCTCTGAGCTGTCTTAAGTTGTTCTCTAATGACTTTCACATCCTCCTATTAGAGACCTACATCTTCTCCCATACAATGCCTCAAATGGTGTCATCTTAATACTAGAATGAAAACTGTTATTATATGCGAACTCTATCAATGGAAAGTTCTTTACCCAACTACCCTTAAAATCAATCACGCAGGCCCTCAACATATCCTCAAGGGTCTGGATGGTGCGCTCAGCTTACCCATCCATCTGAGGGTGGAAAGTCGTGCTCAAATTCACTTGGGTACCTAAAACCTTTTGAAACGATCTCCAAAACTGTGAAGAAAACTGTGTACCTCAGTCAGATATGATGGACACAGGTGCCTTATGTAAACGAACTATTGCTGCAATGAATAGCTTGGCATACTCCTCTCCTGAATAATTAGTCCTGACAGGTAGAAAGTGAGTTGACTTGGTCAGCCTATCTACAATCACCCAAATGAAATCATACAGTTTTTGGGACCTCAAAAGTCCTGTAATGAAGTCCATATTAATCATCTCCCACTTTCACAAAGGCAAAGCTATCTCTTGAGAAGAACCACCTGGCCTCATATGTTCCACTTTAACTTGTTGACAATTCAAACACTTGGCAACATAGTTAGCCACATCACACTTCATAGTATTCCACCAATAAATAGTTTTCAGATCATGATACATTTTTGTAGAGAATGGGTGAACAACATACCTCGAAGTATGAGCTTCGTCAAGGATTCTTTTTCGTAGACCATCTACATCTGGCACACATAATCTCCCCTCATATCTCAAAATACCATCACCACCAATTTCAAAAGACATCACCTTCTGCTGACCCATATCATTCTTAATTTGTATCAAGATGGGATCTTTAACCTGCTTCTCTTTAACTTCTGCACAAAAAAAAGATTTAGCTATCTCATGAACAACCACTCCTCCATCCTTAGAATTCAAAAGTCGCACTCCTAGATTTGTAAGTCGGTGAATATCCTTCACCATCTCCCTCTCTTGTTTCCCCACATAAGAAAGACTGCCCATAGATAACCTGCTAAGGGCGTCGGCTACCGCATTCGCTTTGCCCGGATGATAGTGCAGGCTCATGTCATAGTCTTTTAAAATTTCTAACCATCGCCTCTGCCTGAGATTCAATTCTTTCTGCGGGAAAACATACTATAAACTTTTATGGTCAGTAAATATATTAACATGTACCCCATAAAGATAATGTCTCCAGATTCTAAGCGCAAACACCACAGCGGCTAACTCTAAATCATGGATAGGGTAATTGCGCTCATGGACTTTTATATTCTAAGATGCATAACCCACCACTTTACCATGCTGCATAAGAACATATCCAAGTCCCACTCGAGACGCATCACAATATACAACAAAACCTTCTATACCTTTCAGAAGAGTCATCACAAGTGTTGTAGTCAATTTATCTTTCAACTTCTCAAAACTATTCTCACATGAGTCAGACCATACAAACTTCACCTTTTTCTGAGTAACGCCCCGTAAAATGGGTCCTGGAGTGTCACATGGTGCTTGAGACTACGAGTAGCCCCAAGCTAACCCTTTGAGCCATTTTCATTCAGTTCAACACAAATAAATGGGGTTTCCATAAATAACCCTCAAATATCAACAGAGTAATCATCATCCAAGAATAAAAGAATTTCAGAATGATAACAAGATACGACTTATTAGTCAACTCCCAACATCTATACTAGTCTGACAAGCCTCTAATAAAATCAATAAAACCAGCGAGCCATTAAGACATGCCCCAACTGACTCATACTCAGTTATCAAATGTAAACAATTTCGTGAAATCAACATCAAAATTCACGTCCTCAAAACATGAGGACTCACCACAACAGAGGATGTAGAACAGCGTGCCCAAAGAATAACTGTCAAACCTGGAACTGAGCACCTGAACCTATATTCTAAGAAAATGCAGCCCACATCCGAAGATATGGGTCAGTACCATGGAAAGAAACCAAGTATATGGGGGTGTATGCAGTTATATAAACATCATCGTCATAAATATTTATAAGAAATATGCAGGATGTATGAAAGACTCACATAGCCTAAAGAAAATTATCATAATCATGAGAGGATGAAATAAGTACAGTAACACATGTGAGTCATCATATAATTTGTCAATCACTTTCAGTTCACCAAGAATATCAATTCTCATAATGTAAATATCATTTAAATCTTTCGAAAGAATAACTTTCACAATTCCACTTTCAAATCATTTCACCATTCACCATAGACACAAGGAAACACACACACTGAGAGATCCTATAACTGACATAAACTATGTGAGCTACATCGAGTCCAACGTACAACCCACGTTGGAGAGAGCCATCCTATCCTTGCCATCGGATTAGGACTATCGATATCAAATCCACACAAACTAGTGATCACTATATAAATCAGCCTCAGGCTCACTCCTACGGGGGCACGTAGTTCTAGGGAAGTAAGGTCGCTTTATACCTCCCATTCGGTGCTAAAGGTTTCTCTCAGACTTAGCTCATATCATTTCAAAGACAATCCACAACAAAAAAATTTCAGTAATATATAAATATACATCGGGAGCCATCATGCTTACCATCTATTAAAATCAACCACGTTGTGGATTTCTTTCACACTTGAGTTCAAAACAACTCCATTAAGACCAAAAGGTCAAATCATTCAAAATATCTCAAATATTCAACATCAACGTGCTTATAACACACACTTTTTCAAAAAATACAATTTTCAATGGGGATTCACGATCCAAATAACAAAATCATTCATGCTTTATATCTCTACACATGTAAATTCATCTTTCAAAATCATAAACATCAAGATTTCATAATAATCATCATAAGATATGGGTTCATGCTTCAAATTCGTAAAAATCAAATAAAAATCATGTCTTTGTAAAGAAAATTACTTTTGGACACAAGAACGAAAGAGAGTTCTTGTTGAAAAACCCCACATTCCTTGAATGATGAACTTTAGATCGATACTCATTTTTTAGATGTTAATCAAGCCTTTGAATGATGGTTCTTGGAGTTCTTGAACTAGGAACTTAGAATTTTGAATAAATTTGCAGAATTAATGGTGAACTTTGGAGGTTCGTGAAGTTGGATGTAGGAGCTTAGGGTTTTCTTTTTAAGGGAATTTGATGAAATATAATATATAATGCTTCTAATAGGCTTTAATATAGGATTTGGACGGATTTTGGGTGAGGGAGAATGACCAAAACGCCCCTAAAAATAAAAAAAAATTCTCGAATCTGTCCTTTGGTGGACTGTTTTGATAGGTTGAAGTAGATCAACCATAACGTTTTACTCCGATATCCAAATTGGATGAAACCAATTTCATTAGAAAGAGGACTCTCATATATTTCCGCTGATATATAGTATCTCACCCAGATCATTGTGTATGAGTAGTTATGATCATTTGAATTTGACCCAAAAATTTGCTTTTGATAGGCTGAAGTAGATCGACCATAAATTTTTGCTCCGATAGACAAATTGGATAAAACTAATTTCATTGGAAAGAGGACTCACAGAGCTTTCTGTTGATATATAGTAGATAACCTAGATCATTATGTACAAGGAGTTATGATCATTTAAATTTGGAGGAAAACTACGCCAGGCCTCAGTACTTTTTCCTGCACGTTTTACTATTCACTACTATTCACGGTTCGATCGGAATGTTCATAACTCGTCACTCGGGTGTTAGTTTTGTATGATCCACATATCGTTGGAAAGCTTATTTGATACTCTACGAAATGGTGGGTCATAATCTAAGACATTCCGCACGAAAAATTTATAATTCATTCTAGAAGATAGAACCCAACACGTTTACGCACAAAATTTCAACGAAAACTTTTCTGGGGTATTACATCATCCCCCCTTGGAAAAAATTGTCCTCGAATGACACTAGACATGCCAATATTAGATAGGGAATAGAGAATACATCTGAAACCATTCGTTAGACTCATTACCACATTGTTTCTCACTCCGAATGCAACATAGAATGCATAAATTCAATAAACTACAGCTGAACACATAATAAATGACAGCTGAACTGCTGCAACCTTTATCAAAAGTGCATGATTTAGGAAAAAATGGTACCTTCGGCTTGATCGGAGTTCTTGAAAAATAAGTGCGGGTATTTGGATCGCATATCCACCTCAGCTTTCCAAGTTGCACCCTCAACAAATTGGTTTCGCCACAACACCTTGGCCAAGGGAACTTCTTTGTTCCTTAGTCTTCGGACACTGAAATCAAGAATCTCAACAGGAATCTCATCAAAAGAAAGATTTTCTTGAATGTCAGCACTCACAGAGGAATCCACTACCATAGCATCGCTAATATGCTTTCTAAGTATGGAGACATAGAATATTGGATGAATAGAGGACAACTCGGAAGGCAACTCGACCTCATAAGCTACCTTACTAACACGGCTAAAAATTTTGTAAGGACCAACATAACGGGGACTAAGCTTCCCCTTCTTTTTGAATCTCTTCACCCCCCTCATGGGTGAAATTTTTAGATACACTAGGTCACCAACTTCAAACTCAAGGTCTCTCCTTCTAACATCCGCATATGACTTCTGATGACTCTGCGCAGTTTTTAACCTTTCCCTAATCAACTTAACTTTTTCCATAGCCTTAAATACCAAATCAGGACCACTCACAGTCGCTTCACCCACCTCGAACCAACCTATGGGTGATCTACACTTCCTCCCGTATAAGGCTTCAAACGGAGCCATGCCAATACTAGAGTGGAAATTGTTATTGTAAGTAAACTCTATCAACGGTAAGTGATCATCCCAACTTCCCTTAAAGTCAAGTACAAAAGCTCTCAACATATCCTCTAAGGTATAAATGGTCTGCTCAGCCTGACCATCGGTCTGCAGATGAAAAGCAGAACTCAAAAGCACTTGGGTACCAAGACCCTTCCGAAAAGCTTTCCAAAATTGCGAAGTGAACTGAGTACCCCTATCTGAAATGATAGACAAGGGAACTCCATGCAGTTTGACTAGCTCTCAGATATACAATCTAGCGTAATCCTCAACAGTATATGAAGTATGAACAAGCAAGAAATGAGCATACTTAGTCAATCTATCAACCAAAACCTAAATGGAATCATGATGGTGTCGGGAAGGAGGTAAACCAATCACGAAGTCCATATTTATCTCTTTCCACTTCCAAGTGGGAATACTAAACTCTTGCATCATACCACCAGGTCTTTGGTGTTCAACCTTAACCTGTTGGCATGTTGCACACTTAGCTACAAATGTTGTTATATCTTTCTTCATGCCACTCCACCAATAGATTTCCCGCAAGTCTCGGTACATATTGGTGGCACCAGGATGAATAGAATATCCTGCCCCGTACGCTTCAGCCATAATCCTCTATCTCAGACCATCAACATTTGGGACACACAATCTACCCTGCAATCTCAACACACCATCTCCCCCTTGGGAGAAAACGTCTACTTTTTGGTCCTTGACTGACTCCTTCAGTCTGACCAAAATAGCATCTAAGTATTGCTTTTCCTTCACTTCCAAAACCAAGGAGGATTCGGAACTACTTTGAACCCCTATACTACCTTCAGCAGAGTCAAACAACCTAACCCCCAATCTAGCCAAATGATGTACATCACGAGCCAACTCTTTCTTACCTTCTACCACATGCAAAACACTACCCATGGAAACTCTACTTAGGGCATCCGCCACAACATTAGCTTTGCCCGGATGGTACAACATACTCATATCATAGTCCTTTAACAATTCTAACCATCTTCTTTGCCTAAGATTCAATATTCTCTGGGTAAACACATACTGCAGACTCTTATGGTCAGTGAAAACATCAACATAGACACCATACAAATAGTGTCTCTAGATTTTCAAAGCAAACAAAACAGCAGCCAACTCAAGGTCATGGGTGGGGCAATTTTTCTCATGGGGTTTCAACTGTCTAGAAGCATACCAGTTATAAAATCGAGAGAGTCCTCCTGTTCCTGGCGGGACGGTAAAGCATAGAATCTATTCTGGCGCTGCCTGCCAGCATTGCTAGAAGAGGCGCCCTGAGCTGGGGCTGGGTGAGTCGCTGGAACTGGAGCACTAACAGTCTGAGTCAGGGTCTGATGGCGATAGTCACGATGCCCTTGTCCATCCTGTGGACAATCTCTAACTCTGTGACCCATGTCACCACATCGGAAACAACCCCTCTTCTCACCCTAACACTCACTCGAATGAGCCCTACCACACTTAGGACATAGGGGGTGATTTGGCTTACTGCGAGCACTGTACCGGGACCTAGATGCATATGACCTGCTACCTTGCTCCTGCCTACCTTTAGGCACGGGAGCACTAGCAGATGATGGTGCTGGCATAGACGAATGATCCTGATACTGAGGGCGACTCCCTCTCTGCGATCTAGTCTGACCCTGTCCGTGCTGATCAGACCTTGCTCTCTTATTCCTTCTTATTCTATCTCTCTCTTTAATCTTGTTTGCCTCAATCTGTTAGGCATGAGTCATCATCCTAGAAAGATTCATTTGACTATTCAGCATAGCAGACCTATACTCCTTAACCACATAAATAGACACTCCAGTCATAAACTTACTCATACTAGCCCGATTATCAGCCACTAAGTCAGGAACATACTTGGCCAATTAATTGAACTTTAGATGGTACTCCCTAACAATCATAGAACCCTATCGCAAGTTCATAAACTCTTCCACCTTCGCCTCCCTCATCTCTAAAGGCAAAAACTTATCTAGGAATGTATCCTGAAACTCTTGCCAAGTTATAGGGACAACTCCCTTATCTCTACCTTTCCTCCAAGCAACAACCCAGTCATAAGCAAGGTCTTTCAACCTATACGCAACCAACTCCACACTATGTTCCTCAGATACATGCATCACCTGAGTAATCTTCCGCACCTCCTCTAAAAATAATCGTGGATCCTTATCAGACTTGGACCCATAGAATTTTGACGGATTTATCCGCATGAAGTCACGGATCCTGGCAGTAGCTGAATCACCTCCCTGCTGCTGTGGAGCCGGGGCCGAGTTGGCCTGAACATTTGTAGTAACAGTTTGGGCCAGCACCTGAAAGGATGCTCGAAATTCAGTATGAGACACGTTTTCATTCAATGGGTCAGCAGGTTGAGGTTGCTGACCATTATTATTTCTTCTCGCTCGACGTGGAGGCATATTTCTGAAAGAGGAGAGCACAAATCAATAGAAGAGAGAGACACTTTAAGCACGATAGACTTCTGAAAGAAAGAATCATACTTTTTCTTAAAACGTCTTGTAGCCTCTTGCTCATAGATGTGGCGCGCTACACATTGATGATCAAGACTCTACTTAACGCGGCTTGTCAGACTCCCTAGGACACCTTAAAACCTTAGGCTCTGATACCAAGTTTGTAACGCCCCAAAAAATGGGTCCCAGAATGTCACACGGTGCTTGAGGCTACGAGTAGCCCCAAGCTAACCCTTTGAGCCATTTTCATTCAGTTCAACACAAATCAACGGAGTTTCCATAAATAAACCTAAAATATCAACATAGTAATCATCATCCGAGAATAAAAGAATTTTAGAAAGATAACAAAATACGACTTATTAGTCAACTCCCAACATCTATACTAGTCCGACAAGCCTCTAAGAAAATTAATAAAACCAGCGAGCCATTGAGACATGCCCCAACTGACTCATACTCAGTTATCAAATGTAAACAATTCCGTGAAACCAACATCAGACATCACGTCCTCAGAATATGAGGACTCACCACAACAGAGGATGTAGAACAGCGTGCTCGAAGAATCACTGTCGAACCTGGAACTGAGCACCTGAACCTACATTTCGAGAAAATTCAGCCCACATCTGAAGATGTGGGTCAGTACCATGGAAAGAAATCGAGTATATGGGGGTGTATGCAGTTGTATAAACATCATCATCATAAATATTTATAAAAAATATGCAGGATGTATGAAAGACTCACATAGCCCAAAGAAAATCATCATAATCATGAGAGGATGAAAAAATTACAATAACACATGTGAGTCATCATATAATTTGTCAATCACTTTCAGTTCACCAAGAATATTAATTCTCATAATGTAAATATCATTTAAATCTTTCAAAAGAATAACTTTCACAATTCCACTTTCAAATCACTTCGCCATTTACCATAGACACAAGGAAACACATACACACTGGGAGATCCTATAACCGACATAAACCATGTGAGCTACATGGAGTCCAACGTACAACCCACGTTGGGGAGAGCCATCCTATCCTTTCCATCGGAGTAGGACTATCGATATCAAATCCACACAAACTAGTGATCACTATATAAATCAACCTCAGGCTCACTCCTACTGCGGCACGTAGTTCTAGGAAAGTAAGGTCGCTTTATCCCTCCCACTTGGTGCTAAAGATTTCTCCTGGACTTAGCTCAGATCATTTCAAAGACAATCCATAACAAAACAATTTCAGTAATATATAAATATACATCGGGAGTCATCATGCTTCCTATCTATCAAAATCAACCACATTGTGGATTTCTTTCACACTCGATTTCAAAACAACTCCATTAAGATCAAAAGGTCAAATCATTCAAAATATCTCAAATATTCTACATCAACGTGCTTATAACACACACTTTCTCAAAAAAACACAATTTCCAATGGGAATTCATGATCCAAATATCAAAATCATGATAAATATCGTTCAAGATTCATGCTTTATATCTCTACACATGTAAATTCATCTTTCAAAATCATAAACTTCAAGATTTCATAATAATCGTCATAGATATGGGTTCATGCTTCAAATTCATAAAAATCAAATAAAAATTATGTCTTTGTAAAGAAAATTACTTTTGGGCACAAGAACGAAAGAGAGTTCTTGTTGAAAAACCCCACATACCTTGAATGATGAACTTTAGATCGATACTCGTTTTTGAGATGTTAATCGTGCCTTTGAATGATGGTTCTTGGAGTTCTTGAACTAGGAACTTGGAATCTTAAATAAATTTGCAAAATTAATGGTGAACTTTGGAGGTTCGTGAAGTTGGATGTAGGAGCTTAGGGTTTTCTTTTTGAGGGAATTTGATAAAATATAACATATAATACTTCTAATAGGCTTTAATATAGGGTTTGGATGGATTTTGGGTGAGGGGGGATGACAAAAACACCCCTAAAAATCAAAAAAATTCTCGAATCTATCCTTTGGTGGACTGTTTTGATAGTCTGAAGTAGATCAACCATAACGTTTCACTCCGATATCCAAATCGGATGAAACCAATTTCATTAGAAAGAGGACTCTCATATCTTTCCGTTGATATATAGTATCTCACCGAAATCATTGTGTACGAGTAGTTATGATTATTTGAAGTTGACCCAAAAATTCACTTTTGATAGGCTGAACTAGGTCGACCATAGCTTTTTGCTTCGATAGACAAATTGGATGAAATCAATTTCATTGGAAAGAGGACTCGCAGAGCTTTCCGTTGATATATAGTAGATCACCTAGATCATTATGTACAAGGAGTTGTGATCATTTAAAGTTGGAGAAAAAATACGCCAGGCCTCAGTACTTTTTCCTGCACGTTTTACTGTTTACTACTATTCACGATTTGATCGGAATGTTCATAACTCGTCACTCGGGTGTCCATTTTGGATGATCCACATATCGTTGGAAAACTTATTCGATACTCTATGCAATGGTGGGTCAAAATCTAAGATATTCCGCACGAAAAAATTATAATTCATTCTAGAATATATAACCCAACACATTTACGCACTAAATTTTAACGAAAAATTTTTAATATCGGTTGAATTCGTGGGTCTGGGCCATTTTTTCACTGCCTCAATCTTTTGGGGATCAACCTTAATTCCCTCTGTTGACACGCAATTTTTACTCTCCGTGCTAAAAATTAACGTCTTCAGGCAAGGCTGACCGTTAAAGGGCACAAAATACAATTTTCACATATTTTTTATAATTGTTAATAAAAATTGATTTCTATCCTTACTTTAGAATTTTATCAATTTATTTTTATATTTTTTACTCTTTATGATTTATTAATAATTTTTCTTATTCTTATCAATTTATTATTTCACAAACATTTGCACACATGCATGATATCACATTTTTATAATATTTTTATAAATTAATTATATTTTTAAATATTTTTAACATTTTATATACTTTTAATATTTTTTACATTGTTTCATAATTTCAAATCAGTTTCTACATGTTTGCGAAAGGTGAGTCGAATCATTTCTTTCAATAGAAATGCAATAATAATTCGGTGTCTTGTTGCATTAATTTTTATTGATACTCAATGTTGTTTATCCTTTCTATTAATTCATTTTCTTGAGCTTCTAAATTAATAGTAAGTTAAATATTTTATATTTCATCACTATTTCAATTTATTATTATTTTTTACCGTTCTTATTTATGTAATACTATTATTTCTAATTATATAATATTAATGTGTTATCAATATTACTATTATTATTATTTTTTATTTGTTTTAATCGATCATTGTTACTTTATTTTTTAATCTCATATTTATTAAATTAATCATATATATATATATATATATATATATATATATATATATATATATTAAATTTTCATACATTTTTATTATTATTTAATATATATTAAGCTAGCTATTATTTGTAGGGGGGTGCGGATAACTAAGCTGATAAAGAGATTTATTATAAATAGATTTATTATAACTGATGAATCTATTCTTTTTTGTGCGTGGTTATTTCTTAGATTTTGTTTTAGTAAATTATTCTTTTTATGAGATGTATTCATTAATTTTTAGTTTATTATTTTATCCTGTAGTAACTGCTGAGTTACAAATTTCTGTGTAATACACTTATTCTTTCTGTACTGTAGTGTATATCTAATTCTAGATTTTCTATGTCATTTATTATTTTGTGTTGTTCTTCTCGTAGTGAGTTTTTTATATTATATAAACTGTTACATGTACTTTTTTCTAAATTTTCTAAGGTTTTTTCTATCCATATTAACTTTTCTTTTAGATCTTCCATTATTTTTCTAATTTGGTTTCTGTAATTAATTTCGTTATTTAGATTATCTTAGTTTTCTCTAGTTTTTCTAATATATTCTAACATCCACAATCTTGGTCTGAATAATATCCTTCTGGGTAAATGTCTTCGTATATTTGTGCTGTGGCATTTATCATTTCTATTTCGTAGTTTATTACTTCTTCTAATATCATTTTCTTAATATCTATTATTTCTATATCTTTAAGTATATATAAGGTTAAAATTCTAAGGTAGTCTAAATGGGCTATTTTTTAAAATTGATATTTTATAGCTATTTGTTTTAGACTTAGTAGTTTTTGCATATTTTTATTAAGAGATTTTATATATTTTTTATCTTCCATGTATTTGTCTATATTTATTTTTATCTGTTTTTCTAGTAACTGTATTTTTTGCGTATCTTTAAAAATCCTACGTAATTTCAACATAATAAATATTTATAAGAGTAGTTAGGTATGTGTGGTATATAATTTATTCTATCCGTATAATTTTTTCCATATGCTTTTTCTAATATAATTTTTCTTATATCTGCAACATCTATATTTCTAAGTACATACAAAATAAGTATCTTAAATTTATCTACCATGACATCAGATATATTATCATTCATTATCATAAAATTGCTTTTTTCAAAATATTCCCTGCAACCATATACATAATAAAATATAGTCATCTCAGATTACTATATACTAGATTATTCTTAAATAACATGTTCTTCGGTCACTACTAGCATGGTAATTCGGATACTTTTCTCTTAAACAGCGCCTCGACTTTGGTTACTCCCCGCCACGGCTTCTTGCCTCATTGGTTTCACCTTTAGGATGGCATAGTTCCTTGGGATTTTTCTCCGTTTCCACTTTGCTAATAAACTTCTTAACATATTATTTTTCGAATAATTCTACTATAAAGTAACTAATATGAATTTATTTTATCATATCATGATTGTCGGAAATTATGAATTTAGCTATTCATAATAGTAAATAGATATACCTGTTCCGGTAGCTTTGATATTTCTGAGGTTTGTTGTTCCATAGCTTTTTCCATTGCGGTGTATATATTTAATTAACTAGGCTAAATATTTTTGAATTGGAATGGAGAGAGTATTTTTGCTGAATGTAGGAAAGCTTGCCTCTGCAATGCTTCCTGAGTTCTTATTTATAGAATGAGAAATGTACATAAAGTCTTTACATCCGTAAAAAAAACTTAAAACTAAAGAAAAGAAACTAAAAGACTTGAAAAAGTCTTTCTTTACCTAACCTACTTTGAAATTTTTTTCTTTACATTAATTGTACAATAAATGCTACAAAGCTAATGTTATCTTTTACGTAACAACTTTGTAAATAAGTCTTCCGTCTATCTGTCATATCTGCTATATCTCCATTATTGCTTTGTTCTTATCTTTCCAGCTGTCGTCCTTATCTTCTTTTATTCTAACTGTACTGCTGGGACGTCATTATCTCCTCCATTACATTTTGAACATCTGTGATCTGGGTATTTGTGTCCAATAGTTTTACAATATCTGGTCAATAATTCTTCTGAAATAAATTTTTCTTTAATAGCTCTGGCGATAGGTTCTGTCTCTGGTTTAAGCAACGTCATAATCCATTGCCTAATTGTTTCCATATCTGTTTCTCGTAGTTCTTTTGAGTTTGAATATATCAATACATGGTTTCTTGAATAATAACTCCATATAGGATTTTGATTACAATATGTATTTGCTAGTTCTTGTAAAATCGTAGATAATCCGATAACTCTTTTATTCGCATAAAATTTTGGTATCTCAATTCTGGGTATCTCTGGCTGTGTACCAATATCTTGCGGTATAATCATGTCTCTTGTCATTCCTATTTTTACAACTTGTATAGGTTTCTTAACTTCGTCGAATAATATCTCTGCTGGTGCCGTGTAGATTTTTATAAAAAATAAAGTACCTTTGGTTATTCTTTTAAATGTGGTAAATGCTTCATATATCTCGGGTATAGTAGATATCTCAGTTCCGTCTGTGGTATATACGGTACTAAGTAATCCATATTCGTAGCAAGTTTTTACTAAGCTGGGTCTAGTTTTGGGTAAGGCAATTAGCTTGTTATATCCGGTTAATTTCTGGGTTATATAGTTCGTATCCGGTTCTTGGATATTTGTAGCTTTGGGGTTGATATTTAAGAAAGTTTGTACGTTGTAGATATTTTCTATATATGTGCGGGTTATGTAATTATATGTCTTTTTGTCTTGGTTTAGGCTTTCTCGATATGTGGTAACTTGTGGGGGTGTAAACATAGGGTCTTTTGGTATATTTGGTGTATATGGCTTGTCAAATAGCTTATTTAAGTTCATATTTTTTCTAACTCCTTTGCTTGTACCTGCAGAAGTAGATTGATAAGCGTTATGGTTTTTATGGAGTATCCCAACATCTCCTTCTAGCTCTGGAATTTTATTGTCTTCCGATCGACATAGCTCTGCACATTGCTAGTTAGCTGATTCATAGCTATAGACTTCAGATTATCTTCACTAGTCTTTAGCTTTAGCCTTTCTATCTCAGTACCCATACTGTCTACTTTCAATGAAAGCATAGTCAGGGCGTTGAGTATCTTTTCATGTATATTTTCTTCTATCATTTCAGTTTGCGTAGCTTTGTCTTGATATGTAATCTGCAATAACATTTTTGTTAGTACTGATTACTTCTATTATAAATGTAAAATTTAATATATTTAAAACTAGTCTCCGAATCTCTTTTGTTGTAACTGAATTTTGTATTTTCTTTGTTAGCCACCAGCGTACCTGTGTATTATCTGTCTGCACAATAAACTTGTTATATACGCAATATTTTTTCCATATATTGTATATAACAAATTTATTGTGCGAACAGATAATACACAGGTACGCTGGTGGCTAACAAAGAAAATACAAAATTCAGTTACAACAAAAGAGATTCGGAGACTAGTTTTAAATATATTAAATTTTACATTTATAATAGAAGTAATCAGTACTAACAAAAATGTTATTGCAGATTACATATCAAGACAAAGCTACGCAAACTGAAATGATAGAAGAAAATATACATGAAAAGATACTCAACGCCCTGACTATGCTTTCATTGAAAGTAGACAGTATGGGTACTGAGATAGAAAAGCTAAAGCTAAAGACTAGTGAAGATAATCTGAAGTCTATAGCTATGAATCAGCTAACTCAGCAATGTGCAGAGCTATGTCGATCGGAAGACAATAAAATTCCAGAGCTAGAAGGAGATGTTGGGATACTCCATAAAACCCATAACGCTTATCAATCTACTTCTACAGGTACAAGCAAAGGAGTTAGAAAAAATATGAACTTAAATAAGCTATTTGACAAGCCATATACACCAAATATACCAAAAGACCCTATGTTTACACCCCCACAAGTTACCACATATCGAGAAAGCCTAAACCAAGACAAAAAGACATACAACTACACAGCCCGCACATATATAGAAAATATTTACAACGTACAAACTTTCTTAAATAGCAACCCCAAAGCTACAAATATCCAAGAACCAGATACGAACTATATAACTCAGAAATTAACCGGATACAACAAGCTAATTGCCTTACCAAAAACTAAACCAAGCCTAGTTAAAACTTGCTACGAATATGGATTACTTAGTACTGTATATACCACGGATGGAACTGAGATATCCACTATACCCGAGATATATGAAACATTTACCACATTTAAGAGAATAACCAAAGGTACTTTATTTTATAAAAATCTACACGGCACCAGCAGAGATATTATTTGACGAAGTAAAGAAACCTATACAAGTTGTAAAAATAGGAATGACAAGAGATATGATTATACCGCAAGATATTGGTACACAGCCAGAGATACCCAGAATCGAGATACCAAAATTTTATGCGAATAAAAGAGTTATCGGACTATCTACGATTTTACAAGAACTAGCAAATACATATTGTAATCAAAATCCTATATGGAGTTATTATTCAAGAAATCATGTATTGATATATTCAATTTCAAAAGAGCTACGAGAAACAGATATGGAAACAATTAGGCAATGGATTATGACGTTGCTTAAACCGGAGACAGAACCTATCGCCAGAGCTATTAAAGAAAAATTTATTTCAGAAGAATTATTGACCAGATATTGTAAAACTATTGGACACAAATACCCAGACCACAGATGTTCAAAATATAACGGAGGAGATAATGACGTCCCAGCAGTACAGTTAGAATAAAAGAAGATAAGGACGACAGCTGGAAAGATAAGAACAAAGCAATAATGGAGATACAACAGATACGATAAAATAGACGGAGGACTTATTGTAAAAATTGTCTACGTAAAGTTAGTAGTTGGTAGCATCATTTAATGTAAAGTTAATGTAACTTTTCAAAGTCTTTTAGGATAGGTAGGTTAGGTTAGGAAGAAAGACTTTTCAAGTCTTTTTAGTTTCTTTTTAGTTTTTTAATTTTATACGGATGTAAAAAAAAAAAAAAAAATTTGTACATTTCATTCTATAAATAAAGAACTTAGGAGGCATTGCAGAGGCAAGCTTTCCTACATTCAGCAAAAATACTCTCTCCATTCCAATTCAAAAATATTTAGTCCAGTTAATTAAATATATACACCGCAATGGAAAAAGCTATGGAACAACAAACCTCAGAAATATCAAAGCTACCGGAACAGGTATATCTATTTACGATTATGAATAGCTAAATTCATAATTCCCGACAATCATGATATGATAAAATAAATTCATATTAGTTACTTTATAGTAGAATTATTCGAAAAATAATATGTTAAGAAGTTTATTAGCAAAGTGGAAACGGAGAAAAATCCCAAGGAACTATGTCATCCTAAAGGTGAAACCAATGAGGCAAGAAGCCGTGGCGGGGAGTAACCAAAGTCGAGGCGCTGTTTAAGGGAAAAGTATCCGAATTACCATGCTAGTAGTGACCGAAGAGCATGTTATTTAAGAATAATCTAGTATATAGTAATCTGAGATGACTATATTTTATTATATATATGGTTGCAGGGAATATTTTGAAAAAAGCAATTTTATGATAATGAATGATAATATATCTGATGTCATGGTAGATAAATTTAAGATACTTATGTTGTATGCACTTAGAGATATAGATATTGCAGATATAAGAAAAGTTATATTAGAAAAAGCATATGGAAAAAATTATACGGATAGAATAAATTATATACCACACATACCTAACTACTCTTATAAATATTTATTATGTTAAAATTACGTAGGACTTTTAAAGATACGCAAAAAATACAGTTACTAGAAAAACAGATAAAAATAAATATAAACAAATACAAGGAAAATAAAAAATATATAAAATCTCTTAATAAAAATATGCAAAAACTACTAAGTCTAAAACAAATAGCTATAAAATATCAATTTTAAAAAATAGCCCATTTAGACTACCTTAGAATTTTAACCTTATATATACTTACAGATATAGAAATAATAGATATTAAGAAAATGATATTAGAAGAAGTAATAAATTACGAAATAGAAATGATAAATGCCACAACACAAATATACGAAGACATTTACCCAGAAGGATATTATTCAGACCAAGATTGTGGATGTTAGAATATATTAGAAAAACTAGAGAAAACCAAGATAATCTAAATAACGAAATTAATTACAGAAACCGAATCAGAAAAATAATGGAAGATCTAAGAGAAAAGTTAATATGGATAGAAGAAACCTTAGAAAATTTAGAAAAAAGTACATGTAACAGTTTATATAATATAAAAAACTCACTACGAGAAGAACAACACAAATTAATAAATGACATAGAAAATCTAGAATTGGATATACACTATAGTACAGAAAGAATAAGTTATTACACAGAAATTTGTAACTCAGCAGTTACTACAGGATAAAATAATAAACTAAAAATTAATGAATACATCTCATAAAAAGAATAATTTACTAAAACAAAATCTAAGAAATAACCACGCACAAAAAAGAATAGATTCATCAGTTATAATAAATCTATTTATAATAAATCTCTTTATCAGCTTAGTTATTCGCACCCCCTACAAATGCTCTATTTATAAATCTATTTATCAGCTTAGTTATCCGCACCCCCCTACAAATGGTATCAGAGCACAGTAATTTAAAAGATACGGAGGTGAGATACGTGTTAGAAGATTTAGTCAAAATACCTATGTTGGAATCAGTTAAGTTAGATTTAAATTTAGTTAGGATAGAATTAGTTATTTATTAAATCAATTATGAGAAGACCATTTAAAAATAGAGAAGCTTTTAGAAAAATTAAAGAATCTTTAGTTAGTAATTATTCAGAAAATATAAGTCTAAATAAAACAAAAGAAAATCCACAAAGATTAGCCTATTTAATTACGTTAATATCTAGTATTGAAGCAAAATTAATAATCCATTTAAAATCTAGAAGAATGAGACATATACCACCTAATTATGACAAAATTAGATTTAGATATCCACCAAAATATTATAAATACAATTTAGATGAATAAAGAACAAAAATACAAAGAATTAAAACAATTTATCTCTGAAAAACGTAAAGAATTAAAAATAAGAAAAGAAAGATTACATTATAATATATTTGCCGGAGTTAGTAAAAATTCAATAAATATACAAAAAGATGAAATATCAAAATTAGAATCTTAAATAGATAGTTTAGAATATATATATCAACATGAATTATTCACAATAAAATGAATAAAGAAGAATTTATAATAGATGAAAAAATATATGAAAATCACGAAGGATCGAAAATAAAAATAGTATTTTCTAATCTAGGAAGAAGGTATAAGAAAATAGGAGAACATTTATATTTAATGTTAGAAAAAGAAGAATTAAAATTAGAAGATAAATTAACAGCAATGGTAAGAATAGAAAAAGAAAATGAAAAGATATTTAGAAAAAAGGAAATAGAAAAAATTAAACAACAATCTACGGAAGAAATACGAAAAATAGAAGAAACTAAAAATAGTAGAATTGCTGAATTGAAAAAAGAATTACAAATGTTAAAAGATTTATACGAACAAAGACAAAAAGAAAAAGAAGAAATAGATAAAGAACAAAAATTAATAAACGAGATAAATCAATTTAAGGAAAAATTAGAAATAAATAATATAGAGGTAGAAGAAACAGATAATTATGATTCAGAAGATAGTGAAACATATACGGAAATATTAACAAATATAAAAGATTTAGAAATTAACGAAAAACAAGAAAGAATTAATGAAGAAATTTGGAAAATAATAATACAGAAATAAATACTCTTGACAAAAAAGAAGATGAAAATCTAATACCCAAAACAACAGAAATAAGAAAACCTATATATTACAAAAATAAATTTAAAAGATATAACGAATATGACAAATGGACACCAAAACAAATAGTTAATAAAAATTATAAGTTTTTAGATCTAGACTGTGTAATAGATACAGAAAAAACAATACAATTATGGATAGGATATATGACAAAACAATTATTAGATAATAATATAAACATAACAGATGCACCAGAATACATAGAAAAAACACTAATAGGATCAGTAAAATTATGGTTTACAAATTTAACTGAAAATAGTAAGAAAGTATTAAGAGCTAATAAACCTATGGAAGGAGCAGCATCAACAACAACAAAATTAACACCTATAGAATTATTGAAAAAATATGAAACAACTATAAAAGATGAATTTGGTAGTATGACAACATTAGAAGAAGAACAAGATGAAGAAAAAGATACAAATAGGAATTTAATGATAAAATTAACAATATGTAATATGTGTTATATAGATGAATATACTTGCGCATTTAAAGAATATTATTATAAAGGAGCATATAGTATAGAAGAAAGTAAGGAAATAAGAAAATTATATTTTAATAAATTACCCGAACCATTTAGTTCAAAAATAATAAAAAGTTGGGAAGAAGCAAAAATAGTAGATACATTAGGAGCTAGAATAAAATTTTTACAACAATGGTATAGAAAGCTATGTGAAAAATATAGAGAAGAATTAAAAATGGAAAAAACATTAATAAGAAATTTAGCATGTTGCAAAAATAAAATAGCACCTCAATTTGGATGCGAAGAAAGATATTATAAGAAAAGAAAAAGACATAAGAAATATAAGAAATATAAAAAATCAAAATATAAATATAAGAAACCAAGAAAAAGATATTATGTAAAAAATTACAAAAATAAAAGACCATATAGAAAGAAAAAATCTATAAAAGAATGTACATGTTATAATTGTGGAAAGTTAGGACATTTAGCTAGAGATTGTAAATTACCTAAAAATCCAAAAAATAAACAAATATCCGAAATAAAAATAGAAAATACAGAATATATGCAAATAGATTATATAGATTATGAACTAGAAAGTGAAGATAGTATATATGAAATTTCAGAAAACGACACAGATACTGAAATAGATAGTGAGATAGAGGAATCAAATGACTGAAGAAGATATAAAAATAATAACAAAGGAAGAATATTTAAATGATGAAGGAACGGAACAAAAGATAATATTTGACAGTAATATATTTGATGAAATAAAAGGAAAAGAGTTAGATTTAAGTGTAGAAAAAATATTTAAAATACCAACAATAAAAAATATTTTTAGTAGGAAAAAAGATGAATATTATGTAGTATGCCAAAAAGAACATGTAATAGACTGTAGATATGCAAAAGGAAAAGCTAGTATACCACTAGTAACAAAAAGGATAATTAATAAAGAAATAAATGATATAAAAAGTAAAGGAGATCCAATAAAATACGTACACCTCGGAGGTACAGAAATATTAATAAAAGCATGTTTTAGGGAAGGAATAGATACACCGATAGAATTATATTTAGCAGATGATAGAATTATAAAACCTATAGAAAAAAGCATAATAACTGCCGTAAAAGGAAATTTAATATACCAAAAATTTAAATTTATAATAAGTGCAAATTATTCAGTAGCAGTAACAGATAGGAATATAGATAAATCATTAGTATTATATTGGAAGATATCAGGAATAGAATTAACCCCACGAAGTAAAATATTTACAGCGAGATGTAAAAATTTATATGTATTAACAACAAAACATAAAATAACAGGGAAAAATAAGATTAATAAAATACAAATAGATAGCCCATTTGAGCAAATTGTAAAAACAATAGATTATAATGACTATAGCTATAGAGACATAGATATAGAAGAAAATTTAGAAATAGTAAATGATAGAATAAGTACAACGAAAAGAATAGCTAATGAAAAACCAGAGTCATCGAGCTCATCAAAAAGAATGAGTTATGAAACAAATTCAATAAGTAATTTAAATCAATATTACATAACAGGAAAAATAAATGAATAAGAACATTTAATATTATTAAACACAGGATAAGAAGAAAATTATATAGCAAAATATCTAGTAAAAAATGAAGAAATAAAAACTGATAATGATATATGCCCAGATCTACTGAGAAGTTTAATAAATAATAAAGATATAGCAGAAAAAGAAATAATAATAGGAGGAATTAGAAAAATAAAAATAGAATTTGAGGTAAAAGAGGAAATGCAAAAAGCAGATATAATATTAGGAATAAAATGGTTAGAACAAGTAAAACCATATAATATAGAACATACACAATTAGCCATAACATATAATAGGGAAAGATTATTCTTAAGAAGAGCCTTAACATAAAATGAAAATATATGTATTAATGAAGATAGTAGTGGAAGGATATTATAGTAGATATTATACGCCTATGATAGATACAGGAGCAGAAGCTAATTTATGTAGATATAATTGCTTACCAGAAAGTAAATGGGATAAATTAAAAATACCAATAATAGTTAAAGGATTTAATAATGAAGGAAGCTTAATTACTTACAAAGCTAGGAATGTAAAAGCACAAATATGGGATAAGATATTGACAATAGAAGAAATTTATAATTATGAACTAACATCAAAAGATATACTTTTAGGAATGCCATTTTTAGATAAACTATACCCACATATAATAACTAGAAACGATTGGTGGTTCACAACACCATGTAAACAAAAAGTAAGAGCAAAAAGAGTTAATAACAAAATAAGAAAGAAAACTGATTGGATAAAAGGAAGTGAAAAAATTACACAAAAGTTAGAAAATATAAAAAACGCTGAAGATACAATAGAATTAGTAGTATTTTCGATAAATAAAACAGAAATAACTATATTTTCAATAAATAAAATAGAAATAGTTAAGAAAAAATTAGAACAATTATATAGCGAAGATCCATTAAAAGGATGGGAAAAACATAAAACTACCATAAAAATTGAATTAATAGATAAAAACAGTATAATAACCCAAAAACCATTAACATATAATTTTGATGATTTAAAAGAATTTAAAATGCATATAGATGAATTATTAGAAAAACAATATATACAAAAAAGTAAAAGTAAACATAATAGTCCAGCATTTATAGTAAATAAACATAGTGAACAAAAAAGAGGAAAAAGTAGAATGGTTATTGATTACAGAAATTTAAATGCAAAAACTATAACATATAATTATCCAATACCAAATAAGATATTAAAAATAAGACAAATCCAAGGATATAATTATTTTAGTAAATTCGATTGTAAATCAGGATTTTACCATCTAAAGTTAGAAGAAGAATCTAAGGAATTAACCGCATTTACGGTACCACAAGGATTTTACGAGTGGAATGTATTACCCTTTGGATATAAAAATGCACCAGGTAGATATCAACATTTTATGGATAATTATTTTAAACAATTACCTAATTGCATAGTATACATAGATGATATATTATTATATACAAAGACTAAAGAAGAACATATAAAATTATTAGAACAATTTACAGATATAATAGAAAATTCAGGAATAAGTCTAAGTGAAAAGAAAGCCGTAATTATGAAAAACCAGATAGAATTTTTAGGAATACAAATAGATAAAAGTGGAGTAAAAATGCAACAACATATAGTACAAAAAATAATAAATTCGAAAGAAGAATTAGATACAAAAAAGAAATTACAATCATTTTTAGGATTAGTAAACCAAGTAAGAGAATATATTCCAAAATTAGCAGAAAACCTAAAACCCCTACAGAAAAAATTAAAAAAGGATATAAAATATAATTATAATGAAGAAGATAAAAAACAAGTTCAAAAAATAAAATTACTTTGCAAGGATTTACCAAAATTACAATTTCCGGATGAAAATAGAAAATTTACATATATAGTAGAAGCAGATGCCAGTGAATATAGTTACGGAGGAGCACTTAAATATAGATATGAAGCAGAAAAAATAGAACACCATTGTAGATACTACTCAGGTACGTTCAACGAGACAGAAATAAAATGGGAAATAAATAGGAAAGAATTATGTTCATTATATAAATGTTTGTTAGCATTTGAGCCATATATTGTATATAACAAATTTATTGTGCGAACAGATAATACACAGGTACGCTGGTGGCTAACAAAGAAAATACAAAATTCAGTTACAACAAAAGAGATTCGGAGACTAGTTTTAAATATATTAAATTTTACATTTATAATAGAAGTAATCAGTACTAACAAAAATGTTATTGCAGATTACATATCAAGACAAAGCTACGCAAACTGAAATGATAGAAGAAAATATACATGAAAAGATACTCAACGCCCAGACTATGCTTTCATTGAAAGTAGACAGTATGGGTACTGAGATAGAAAAGCTAAAGCTAAAGACTAGTGAAGATAATCTGAAGTCTATAGCTATGAATCAACTAACTCAGCAATGTGCAGAGCTATGTCGATCGGAAGACAATAAAATTCCAGAGCTAGAAGGAGATGTTGGGATACTCCATAAAACCCATAACGCTTATCAATCTACTTCTGCAGGTACAAGCAAAGGAGTTAGAAAAAATATGAACTTAAATAAGCTATTTGACAAGCCATATACACCAAATATACCAAAAGACCCTATGTTTACACCCCCACAAGTTACCACATATCGAGAAAGCCTAAACCAAGACAAAAAGACATATAATTACATAACCCGCACATATATAGAAAATATCTACAACGTACAAACTTTCTTAAATATCAACCCCAAAGCTACAAATATCCAAGAACCGGATACGAACTATATAACCCAGAAATTAACCGGATATAACAAGCTAATTGCCTTACCCAAAACTAGACCCAGCTTAGTAAAAACTTGCTACGAATATGGATTACTTAGTACCGTATATACCACAGACGGAACTGAGATATCTACTATACCCGAGATATATGAAGCATTTACCACATTTAAAAGAATAACCAAAGGTACTTTATTTTTTATAAAAATCTACACGGCACCAGCAGAGATATTATTCGACGAAGTTAAGAAACCTATACAAGTTGTAAAAATAGGAATGACAAGAGATATGATTATACGGCAAGATATTGGTACACAGCCAGAGATACCCAGAATTGAGATACCAAAATTTTATGCGAATAAAAGAGTTATCGGACTATCTACGATTTTACAAGAACTAGCAAATACATATTGTAATCAAAATCCTATATGGAGTTATTATTCAAGAAACCATGTATTGATATATTCAAACTCAAAAGAACTACGAGAAACAGATATGGAAACAATTAGGCAATGGATTATGACGTTGCTTAAACCAGAGACAGAACCTATCGCCAGAGCTATTAAAGAAAAATTTATTTTAGAAGAATTATTGACCAGATATTGTAAAACTATTGGACACAAATACCCAGACCACAGATGTTCAAAATGTAATGGAGGAGATAATGACGTCCCAGCAGTACAGTTAGAATAAAAGAAGATAAGGACGACAGCTGGAAAGATAAGAACAAAGCAATAATGGAGATATAGCAGATATGACAGATAGACGGAAGACTTATTTACAAAGTTGTTACATAAAAGATAACATTAGCTTTGTAGCATTTATTGTACAATTAATGTAAAGAAAAAAATTTCAAAGTAGGTTAGGTAAAGAAAGACTTTTTCAAGTCTTTTAGTTTCTTTTCTTTAGTTTTAAGTTTTTTTACGGATGTAAAGACTTTATGTACATTTCTCATTCTATAAATAAGAACTCAGGAAGCATTGCAGAGGCAAGCTTTCCTACATTCAGCAAAAATACTCTCTCCATTCCAATTCAAAAATATTTAACCCAGTTAATTAAATATATACACCGCAATGGAAAAAGCTATGGAACAACAAACCTCAGAAATATCAAAGCTACCGGAACAGGTATATCTATTTACTATTATGAATAGCTAAATTCATAATTCCCGACAATCATGATATGATAAAATAAATTCATATTAGTTACTTTATAGTAGAATTATTCGAAAAATAATATGTTAAGAAGTTTATTAGCAAAGTGGAAACGGAGAAAAATCCCAAGGAACTATGCCATCCTAAAGGTGAAACCAATGAGGCAAGAAGCCGTGGCGGGGAGTAACCAAAGTCGAGGCGCTTTTTAAGGGAAAAGTATCCGAATTACCATGCTAGTAGTGACCGAAGAACATGTTATTTAAGAATAATCTAGTATAAAGTAATCTGAGATGACTATATTTTATTATGTATATGGTTGCAGGGAATATTTTGAAAAAAACAATTTTATGATAATGAATGATAATATATCTGATGTCATGGTAGATAAATTTAAGATACTTATTTTGTATGTACTTAGAAATATAGATGTTGCAGATATAAGAAAAATTATATTAGAAAAAGCATATGGAAAAAATTATACGGATAGAATAAATTATATACCACACATACCTAACTACTCTTATAAATATTTATTATGTTGAAATTACGTAGGATTTTTAAAGATACGCAAAAAATACAGTTACTAGAAAAACAGATAAAAATAAATATAGACAAATACATGGAAGATAAAAAATATATAAAATCTCTTAATAAAAATATGCAAAAACTACTAAGTCTAAAACAAATAGCTATAAAATATCAATTTTAAAAAATAGCACATTTAGACTACCTTAGAATTTTAACCTTATATATACTTAAAGATATAGAAATAATAGATATTAAGAAAATGATATTAGAAGAAGTAATAAATTACGAAATAGAAATGATAAATGCCACAGCACAAATATACGAAGACATTTACCCAGAAGGATATTATTCAGACCAAGATTGTGGATGTTAGAATATATTAGAAAAACTAGAGAAAACCAAGACAATCTAAATAACGAAATTAATTGCAGAAACCGAATTAGAAAAATAATGGAAGATCTAAAAGAAAAGTTAATATTGATAGAAAAAACTTTAGAAAATTTAGAAAAAAGTACATGTAACAGTTTATATAATATAAAAAACTCACTACGAGAAGAACAACACAAAATAATAAATGACATAGAAAATCTAGAATTGGATATACACTATAGTACAGAAAGAATAAGTTATTACACAGAAATTTGTAACTCAGCAGTTACTACAGGATAAAATAATAAACTAAAAATTAATGAATACATCTCATAAAAAGAATAATTTACTAAAACAAAATCTAAGAAATAACCACGCACAAAAAAGAATAGATTCATCAGTTATAATAAATCTATTTATGATAAATCTCTTTATCAGCTTAGTTATCCTAATAAATCTATTTATAATAAATCTCTTTATCAGCTTAGTTATCCGCACCCCCTACAAAAGCTCAAAAGAATTAATTCAAGATCAAAAAAAATTCAAATAATCAATAGTAGGAATATGAGTATGACTAATAATAGTAGGTATTTTTAGACTTTACACGTAGCAAAAAAGATTTGTTGTTCTAAGCTTTGAGAAAATATATCCTTCTTTCAAATACGTTTAAGTCAAAAGGAAGAACTTTAGTTTCTTTATGTCATCTCAATAAAAAAAGTAGTAATTTTTTTTAATTTGCTAAATGCTATACAGAACAAAAGCAATCAAGAGAAATCTTATTTTTGCTATTTGTCAGATTTTGCAATATTTAAAATTTCATTCTAATTCAAATTCCCACCTAACACAATTATACGCTCCAACAGATATAAACACGAAATATATTCTGACATTAGGGGACTTCAACAGGGACACCCATATCAGATCACATTTTTCATTCCACAGCAAAGAAAATTTCAAACACACATTCACCCATATAGATCTCCATTTTTTACAATACACACCCATATCAGATGATATTTTTTTTTTCATTCTGCAACAAAAAGAAATTTTATCACGGATCAGATCTCCTTTGTTTTACAAAACACACACAAACATACACTACAAAATACAAAGACAAAACACATATGAAAGTATATACACGGATGCATACAGGTTATTGGGAATACTCATCGGAAGCTACGTTCAAAGAGTCCCTTTTAATTTTATATTGTATTTTATATTTTTATATTTATACAAATGTTATATAGTAAAAATTTTATTTTTTGGGGTGTTAGGTAGGAATGCTTTTGTACATAATTTCATTGCTTTAGGCAAAATTTAGGCCGTTAATATTTATATAAAATAATTAACTTTATCAAATAATTCATACGTTTACATGTTACATAGTCTTTTCTTTAAAACAAATTTTCTTATTTCGATTTAGTTTATTTTTATACATATACTAATATAATTTTGTTTATACTTTTACAAAACATATATATTATTTTATTACACTTGAATAAAAGAGTCAAGTTAATTAAGCAATTTACAAATTTTGTAGTCTTTTCTTCTCAAAGAAATTTAATTTTCTTTATAACTTTAATCAAATAAAAAAATATTACTTGTAAATACATTTCTTTTTATGACATTAAAATACCTTTTTTTTTTCATGCATTATAAAATACTTTTCACATGTATTTACACATTTTATTTATACATATCTTGTACATGTTTTATAACAATATTTTATTTATTTATTTAATATACATATATCTTTACATAATTTTAAATATTTATATTCTTAAAGAATTATTTTATAATTAAATACATACTTTACATTATTTTAAATATTTATACCTCCTCCCTCGTTGATAAATTTAGTCTAGTCGGGCACCATATTTGTGGACCCTAAAGGTTGCCTAACCCCTTCCCTTCGGGATAACTTGAACTCTTACCTAAAATCTAAACTGATTTCGTAGACTAAAACACAAGTCATGCATATTAATAAATAATCAATAAATAAGAAAAAGTTTTCCTTATTTTTTTTTAAAATTAGGTGGTGACTCTGTATAATTTTCATTCTTTTAGAGTTCATAACGTCGTACTTGTTTTGACCTCAAGTAAAAATAGGGCACGACACCCTCACTAGACACAAAATGCCCCAAGAAATCAATAGCATTAAGCCAGAATTCACACTTAGAAAACTTAGCATACAACCTATGATCTTTGAGGGTCTGAAGGATGATTCAGAGTTGATTGGCATGGTCCTCCTTACTTTTAGAATAAACCAAAATGTCATTAATGAATACTATGACAACAAATCTAGAAACTGACGGAAGACCCTATTCATTAGATCCATGAAGGCTGCAGAGGCGTTAGTCAAATCGAAGGACATGACTAAGAATTCATAATGATCGTATCTGGTTCGGAAAGCCGTTTTGGGAATATCTGACTCCCCAACTTTCAATTGATGATATCACGAACGAAGGTCTATCTTTGAAAAATATTTTGCAACCTGGAGTTGGTCAAATAGATCATCAATTCTAGGCAGAGGGTACTTATTTTTAATTGTGACCTTATTCAACTGGCGGTAATCTATGCACAAACGAAGGGAACCATCTTTATTTCTCACGAAGAGTACAGGCGCACCCCATGGAGAAACACTAGGACGGATAAAACCTTTATCTGAAATATCTGCTAGCTGCTCTGTCAACTCTTTCAACTTTGCTAGAGCCATTCTATATGGCAGAATGGAGATAGGATGGGTATCTGGCAATAAATCAATGCCAAAATTTATCTCCTTATCAGGTGGTATTCTTGGGAGATCATTAGGAAAGAGTTCTGGAAACTCGCTTACTACAGGGACCGATTGAAAGGGTGGACTCTCCACATTAGAATCTTTCACTCGAATCAGGTGATATAGAAAACCCCTAGAAATGAGCTTACGAGCTCTAAGATAGGGTATAAAGTGCCCTCTAGGTGCTAAAGAATGCCTCTCCCATTCTACCACTGGTTTATTTGAAAAGGAAAAAGTAACCTTCCGGGTCCTATAGTCTAATGTGGCTAACATGAATAGAGTCATCCCATCCCTAAGATGGCATCAAAATTAACTATATCAAGCTCTATGAGGTCTGCCACTGTATCCCAATTAAAAATAGACACAACGCAATTCTTGTACACTCTCCTAGACACAACTGAGACCCCCATCAAAGTGGAAACAGAGAAAGGTTCATCAATCACATCGGGCTCAAACCCAAAACCAATAGCCACATACGGGGTCACATAAGACAAGGTAGACCCGGGATCAAGTAACATATAAACATTATGGGAAATTTTTTTTAACATACTAGTAACTACATCTGCTGAGGCGGTTTGGTCAATGCATACAACCGGTTACAACCGCTCCCGGTAGCTGAAGTAGCCCCCTTCTGAGGTGGTGGTACGGAATAATTTGCTTGAGACTTGGCTCCCCCAACATTACCCCCAAAGGCAGGGAAATCTCTCTGTAGGTGGCCCACTTGGCTGCAGGAATAACAATTTCTCTTCTCAAAGTAACACTTTCTACGATGGTTCCTCCCGTAGACATTACAACGGGGAAAAAATCTGGTGGATTGTGCCATGCTACCCTGTGAATGGGTATCCTGAGCCCTAGGTCCATGACTAGTCTGAAAACTCTACGATCGTCTATCAACTGGGGTCTGGGTGCTGGCACGCTACCTGCAGACTGTGCATTACCCCAAAACTTCTTCTTTTACCACCTATTTCCCCAATTACCACTCTGTGGTTGACTGTGGTTCTGATCCGCTGTTCTAGCTATCTTCGCCTGTTTGTCCTTCTTCCTAGATTCGGTGATTTTCTTTTTCTTTTCTTCTACCTACTGCATGTGGACTGGCAGCCTGGCAAAGTCTATGTCCCTATTCAGCTTCGCCCCTTGACATTCAAGCGCTAGATCATCTGAAAGGCCGGATGCAAATTTCCTCATCTGGGCTCTCATGCTACCCATTATTTCTGGTGCGTAACGAGCTAGTTGGTTAAACTTCAGAGTGTACTCCTGGACACTTATCTTACCCTGCATAAGATTCATGAATTCCTCTACTTTGGCTTCCCTCAACTCAAGAGGAAAGAATTTGTCAAGAAAAGCTTCCACAAACTCGCCCCAAACTGAGGGCTCAACACTCTGACCCTTCGCCTCTTCCCACTCATTATACCATTGGTTTGCTACATCTTTAAGCTGGTATGCTGATAACTCAACTCTTTCCACCTGATCCACATGCATCACTCTAAAAATCTTCTTCATTTCGTCCACGAACTCCTGTGGGTCCTCTTCCACCTTAGTGCCAAAAAATTTAGGCGGGTTCATTTTTATGAATTGGCCCACCCTAGTAGCCTCCAAAGTAACAGATGTATACCCAGTATCCTTCGACCTCTGAGTCTGTGCGGCTACCAACTGTGCAAGCATGTGAATGGACTATATGAATTCTGCATTCTATATGTTCTTAAGAGAGGACTAGGATAATTAACATTTGTTCTTGGAGCTCGAGAAGGACCAGTCGAGACTGGAGGTACTCCCAGAGTGAGAACAGGTTCTGGGGTATATGCTCTATTACGGGTTCGTATCCTATGGGTGGGGCGTACTTTATCATCCTGAGCATCCTGGTTGTTGGAACGATGAGGAGGCATGACTATTTTCTAAAATACAACAAATCACTGATTAGGGGATAATTCTAGCTCAGACTCTAAAGCACGAACTAAATTACAAAGAGAGGAAACATTCCTAAACGCCCAGTAGACTCCTGCTTATAAGTGTGGCGCACTACACACTCATAAACAAGACTTTACCCGACGCGATTTCGCAGACACCTTGGGACCATGAACCATGCTCTGATACCAAGTTTGTCACGACCCGAATCGAGGCCCTGGCCGTGATGAGCATCCCAAACCATGAAGGCCCGAAGGCCCTTCTATACCTGATAATCATGCACAATATTTATACAAAAATAAGGAAATATGGAAAATATAGCGAAACGGACTCATGGTCATAAATCTGATATGAATTCGATAATAGAAATGACAATCCAAAATCATCTAACACCCTTCTGAAAAATCATCTGCGACATCTATATTACATGATCACTAACACAATCTAAAAACTGGAAAAAGGCCCTCAATAGACCAAACCAAAACTAATAATAATCTTCTGAATCTAAACAGACCTTCTGAAGTATAGAAGGCTTACTAACTGGACACAGCAACTCTGCCTAATGAAATCTACTGCTTTTCTGGACTCCTAGACTGAGCTTCAGAACCTGAGAGGTAGGGGAGGGGATCAATACAGATGTACTGGTATGCAGAGTAATCCAAAAATAAAAATGAAAATTTTATTTTATATAACATAGATAAGAGCTGTTATGAAACACTTTATCGAAAAATAGTTCGAAAACACATGGGCATAGTATAATGATTTTTCAACAACACTGTATCACTACTGAGCTAGGTGGTACAACCTACAATCTTTCACCAACTGCCAAATCCCAGTTGTCGCCAAGATTGGAGTATTAGTGAGGGGAGAAGAACACGCAAGATCACATAGCAGGTTGTCTCCATCCCAATCAAGTTACCGTGTCATAGTTGGGCTCAAGATCACAAAGCAGAGCTCTTAACCATTATTCCCGAATAGGGATGACACAATATAAGGTACACAAGGTCACATAGCATGGTACCAAGTTCCCCGTGTCGCCAATTCACGATTTCCAGCATAAAGTCATTTGACTCGTGCTTTCTTCGGGTAACCACCTAACTCACATAAAGTTAAGCTTTAAGCTTGATTCAAGAAAAATATATATCATACTCTGTAGGGTATCGTCATACCCCGATGTGCAAGACATCAGTGTCACATCAATTCTCCAACTTCTTATGTCATTTACAATATGCACATATATAAGACTTTCACACATATCAAGCACATAAACAATGATTCTCAACATATAATAGTTCAAAAAGCTTTATCATTTATGAGTAATATCATATCAATTGTAAAACTCATGCTCTCGATGGTTTAACATAAGTATAGTGTAGTGTATAAAACATTATCATGGGGGATTTAAAGAATTCACAATTCATATACATCGCACCCTTTCAAAATTCAGATCACATGTACACAATTCAATAATTGAAATATATTCAAGCAAACAACCCCATGACATTTCAATATTGCTTTCAAAACCATATAACAAAACATGTTATTGGTATTAAAACAAAACCCCACTTGTAAAAGCATATGTAAATGTATAGATAGTAAAGTCTTGTGTAAATTTTTTTCAAAAATCATGCCCATGGAATTTGGGACAACCCCACATACCTTTATTTTAGAAATTAAAAGATGCTTCTTGATGCCTACGGTTTGGGGATTTCAGATCTCCAATTTGTGTCGAAAACCCACTATTGAATCTTGAGTTCCTTGGAAGAGAAGTATATGAACTAGGGTCTTTTGTTTTGAGGGAAATCTTGAGAATGTCGTATATTATGCTTGTAGAGGTATTTAATCTCTTGTTTGGACGTTTTAAGAGAATTGAAAAAAGTCCAAACTACCCTTGTTAACTTATAAATGAAACTGGAAAAATTTAAATTGGGAACCCGATCTTATGGGCCACCGCGATACACCACTATCGCGGTGGCTCACTGGAAATTGACGAATGGGAATTTGGCCCACTCCGCGATGTACCACCATCACGGAGTTTCACTGAAAATTGACCATCATCATTTGCACCTTCTCCACGACGCGTCAAGGACAGGAATGACGGTGTTTTATGCCTAGGACTTAAATTAACCATAACTCCTTTACCGAGTTTCCATTTTGGACGAATCTTAAGTTGACGGAAAACTTATTCGATCATCTACTTAATGAAAAGTTGAAATCTAGGGAATTCCACAGGGAAACAAGTATAAATTATTCTAGAAACCAATCCTTGATACCTTAGGGACAAAAATTTAGCTAGGAAAAAACTTCGGGGTGTTATAGATATAGACATTTCTTGTCTTCCTACTAGCTATTCAAAGCACTTCCATAACTAGAAATACATGAAATGTCTGATAGAATCATCCAAATAATATAAATCAACCACTATAAGATATCTTACTGAACTAAACCATATTTCAGTTCACAGAAAACAAATAAAAAGAGTTCATAACAATATTTAAAATTGTTCTCATTATTGTGATACATTTGACAAGCACACAACTTTACCAATTAACTAGAACTATATCAGTGTAATAGAAGAATCATTTAGTTGAACGATCAAATAAGTGTTATCAATTTTAATTCCAATTTGAACTTTTGAGATTGTAATACAACTCACACAAGTGTGTTGAACATTCTGGGACATCCCAAAATGAACGACAACATAAGTTGTTATTGTAAAAAGAATGTGGCCTGTTTTATCCCTTTTATTCTTTAGAGATAAACAAGCGCTTTTTGAGAGTATCAGAAATGGAGGTGTGAATTTGTCAGTGTCTGTTGGATTATGGGTCATGGGCCGACCATGTGGATTGACCCGACCCGACCCAAAAACCTTTCTTTTTATCTGAAGAAATAAGATAAGATTAATTTTGAATTTTTTGGGGGAACAGTTACAAATAGAAACTGTCAATATCCTTTTATATGTTCCAAGATCTACTTCTTCCAAAAAGATAGAAAAAACGGACGAAAATCAAAACACAAAACTAAGAACAATGTTGTGATCATTTTACTGACATTAACATAACATCTAAGAGCATAAAGGCATTTAGTTTTTGAAATCAGACTTTGATTCCAAGAGATTCAAAGTGACTTGGGGCAGATCCTTTTTTCGAAAGCAGGATTAAGATCCACTGCAAATTCTAAGGTACACAATCTGTTGTTTTTGCTCCAAAATTAATAACAATTGTATCAGAGATAGTTTAATTGCCATGTTTGAATGATAATTTTTTTTAAAAAAGGAAACTCATCTAGCAAGTTTGAATTCTTGTTACCTGGACTTGAATGGATGTCGATGGCCCTGTGTGCAACGAAAACATACAATTGTCGTTGCTGTTGAAACTTCTGCTTTTTTGTTACTACTAATTTCACTGAGTTTAGAAAATTGCATGTTCTTAAATATCACAATGAGAACAGATATTGCAATAAGCAAGATTATAATTGACAATTTTGTACCATAAATTCAGATTGAAAATTTGAAGTTTATCTTCTTTTTTCTTGTATGTGGTATGGGTCAATGATTTTTTTTGTTCACCCATGATTATTTGTTTTGAATTAAAAAAAATTGTGAATTGAATTCTCTGTGTAGAAAATTGTTAGATGCGAAAGAGGCTCAATATCTTAACTTCTTGAAAATGAAAGAAAAATATGCTCCATTGATTTTACTGCTCTTGTGTAGGGTTAGGTGGAGTATCATATATCCTCTTTAATTGTTATTTTATTTTGGTCCACATATAGAGAAATAAAGTGGGAGGAAAGTTCCTTTACTAAGTTCTATTTTTGGATTAGATCCTATTAATTAAAAATGGAGAAATGTTAGGACTAGGCCCACTATTTTATATATCTCACATTTCTTCATGAATTGTAATATAAATTTTTTTGGGAGTTATTAAAAATAATGGTAATGAATCTTAATAATTTAATTAGGCTTGATATAACTCTTGTCTTAATTAGTCCATATTTTTTTTCTGTAACAAATTTTGCCTTCTACGGTAAAAATGTAACATAAGAGATTACATTGAGCAGTTCAACCATTCTAAATGTTTCTTGGTTCCTATTTCATAAATGGTTGAACGGAAACAAACTCGAATCACTCCAAGTGGGAGTTCAGGATGTCGAGCAAAGAGACAAAGTGAAAGAACACGTCGTCGAAGAACATGTTTTCGAGGTCGAGAGATCATGTGAAATGGTGTCCCTAGTGTGACACAAAATTTTTTACGGAATGAAAGGGCTATGCTAAGGGAAAGAGAGAAGAAACTGAAAGAATTCAAGTCTTTTAAGATGTCACCTAATATTATAGTTGCTAGTTTTATTCATATGTTTGAATTGAAACGTATAGAACTAGAAAACTATGTAGAAATCTCGGATTGAGAAGCATTAGCTATTTTAGAAAATTCTCTCCGTGACCCTTGGGACGAGAGACTAATTGATGTTTACCATGAGATTTGGCTTGGCGAGCCTTTTTTGGTATACATAAGGCGTCTAGAATATTTGTGGAATGACTTTTAATTTTAGATTGCCTTGTAACATGAAGTTATTATAAACTTTCTATTATATATATATATTAAGTTGCTTATCTCCTTTTATATGAATTTTATTTATTTGTTTGAGTTTTAATCGACTTAATTGAAAGTTATCATTCTAATGCACATTAAGAAATTAAATTTTGGTTAAGTATTTAGTTAGTATATGATGATTGGATTCTTAAGTATCTTTTTGATTATACACTAAACATGAAACCTTTATGTGAAATGATTTTCTTGAATGTGTAACTTTCATGCATAATTGATAATATACTTGTGTAATTGTCCCTAAATAACAGACATGACATCGAAAAGCATAATTGTTGACTTAAATAAAGGAGAAAACTTAATAGAGACAACTAAGACATTTGGAGTCGTAAGATGTGGTATGTACTAGAAGAGCAAAATGCTCTCGAAGGTATTAACCATGTCTTGAGTCTACCAGAAGAGGGAAATACTACACAACACAGAAGAAAACTTGAAGCTTATAAGGCTTGGAAAAAAGCTGATTCCATTGCACGTGGAATCATAGTAAGTTCTGTGGTTGATGACCTCATACATGAGTGTGAGAAATTTCCTACTGCCAATGCCATCTGGGTACACTTACGAGGAACATATGGGGGCACTTCTATGACCCACCTTAGACAGCTAGCTATCAAGTTTGACACTTACAAAAAATGTCATAATCAGAACATCAAACAACACCTTAGGGTGAAGTCGAATATGATAGCTCAACTCAAAAGTGTTGGTCATTTTCTCTCAGATGAGCAGCAGGTTCAGGCAGTGATCCAATCTCTTCTCAATAGTTGGAACACCTGAAGGTCAACTTAACCCATAATAACAGCATCAAAACTTTTTCTGATGTTGCACATCATATAGAACTTGAAGATGAGCGGCTTGGTGCTGCTAAAGCTGCTTCTAATAAATTTATGGATGAATCAAGTAGTAAGGACTCTTCAGGATTCAAGCATAAGAAGAAGTGGAAAAAGAACGGGAAGGGTAAAGAGATCAATGAAGGATCCTCTGAGAAAAAGAACAAGCTAAACTTCAAGAAGAAGAAAAAGTTTTTCAAGAAGAAAGACAAGAGCAAGATGAAATGCTACAATTGCCAAAATCTGGGGCATTTTGCTCGTGAATGTCCTGAAGGGAAAAAGATAGCATTTCTAAATGCATCTCTAAGTGCTACATATATTTCTAGCACTATTTTATTAACTGAATCTTATCCTATATGGATTGTAGACTCAGGAGCCACCGACCATGTGAGTCAAGATTGAGAAGCATTTGTGGAGTTCCATCGAGTTTCACCAGGATCAAGGTGGATCTATGTAGGAAATAATGCAAGACTTGAAGTCAAAGGGATTGGTACTTGCAAAGTAGATTTGCATGAAGGCCGATCTTTAAAGTTGCATGACGTCCTATATGCTCCAGAAATTCAACGAAACTTAGTATCTTTGTCTGTTCTCTTAGATATTTGTTTTCATTTATTCTTTAGTCGTAATTATATAAGAATTACTCTAAATAATGTTTTTTATGGTTTTGGACATCACTATGACCGTTTTATTATTTTAGATTGTAATCCTTCAACTTATAATTATTATGTTGACCATTGTGTAATGTCGTGTTATTCTAGTAATAATGATGTTGAATTACTTACATGACATGCTAGATTGGGTCACATAGGGAAAGATCGAATGAATATATTGCCAAAGGAAGGACATCTAGGCTCTTTCTCCAAAATTGAAATGCCAACTTATCAAAATTATCTTGCCGGAAAGATTACACGTAAACCATTTGGGAAGGCTAAAAGAGTCGAATTCCTATTACAATTAATCCATTCTGATAACTGTGGTCCAATGAATATGAGGGCAAGGACTAGGGCTTCATATTTCATTACATTTATTGACGATTTCATGCACTTTGGTTATGTCTATTTGATATCTCATAAATCAGAAGCACTTGAATGCTTCAAAAGATATATGAATGAAGTTGAGAATCAATTAGACAAAAGTATAAAGACATTAAGAACCGATAGAGGTCATGAATATTTGTCAAAACAGTTTGAAGAACTGTGTATTGAAAAAGGCATTATCAGATAATTGGCTACTCCTTATACACCTCAACAAAATGGTGTAGCCGAAACAAAAAATAGAATATTATTGGATATGACAAGGTCCATGATGGCACAGGCAAATTTACCAATCCCTTTCTGGGGAGATGCATTATTAACTGTAGCCTACATATTGAATAAAGCGCCTTCTAAATCAGTAACTTCTACTCCTTATGAATTATGGACTGTTAATAAACCAAACTTTAATGATATATGATCTTGGGGTTGTGCTGCAACTATTAAAGATCGTTTTGGTAAGTTTGGAAAACTAAATCCAAAAGGAAAGAAATTTATCTTTATAAGATACTCTGAACACTCTAAAGTATATGTGTTCATTGGTGAATTAGAAGATGGAAGTACTGTTGAAATTGAATCACGAGATGTCACATTCCTGGAAAATAATTTTTCAAAAAGGAATGAAATTAAGAAAAATGAGCCTCTTTACAAAATGTTGAATTCATGACCAAATAATGTCGCAGGACATGCTTGATAATTCAACTGATCAAGAAATGATTCCTGGTCTAAGTGGGATTTCTGCATCCCAAAATCCTATTGAGGAATCTGAACTTCAATTACGTAAGAGTACCAGAAAAGGTGTACCTAAATGATCTTACGAGATTGAGGATTACGTCTTTCTGGTATCTCCCACTGAATTAGATGAACCTAATTCTGTGACTGAAGCTTTATCAAGTCCTAAAAAAGATGAATGGATAAAAGCGATGAAAGAAGAATTAGAGTCCATGAAAACCAATAAAGTCTAGGATCTAGTTGACCTTCCTCCTGGACGTAAATATATTGGGAACAAATGGATTCTCAAAGTCAAACGCAAATTAGATGGGTCAATAGAAAGGCATAAAGCACGATAGGTGGTAAAAGGTTTTACTCAAGAAGCTGGAATAGATTATGAGAAAACTTTTTCACCAGCTGTGAAATTTACCTCAATTCAATTGTTTTTAGCTATAGTTACACCTTTAGATTTAGAACTACATCAAATGGACGTGAAGACCGCTTTTCTCAATGGAGAACTAAAAGAGGAAATCTACATGGAAGGTTTTGTTGTTAAAGGTCAAGAAAAGAAGGTTTGTAAATTAAACAGATCTATATATGACCTTAAGCAGTCTTCAAGGCAGTGGTACCTGAGATTTCATAAGGAAGTGATTTCATTTGATTTCACTATGATCGATGAAGACCATTGCATCTATGTGAAAAAGTACAATGAAATGTTTGTGATTCTTTTGCTTTACGTGGATGATATTTTATTAGCTGGAAATAATTTGGAGTATGTAAAAATTGTTAAGTCATGGCTTTCAAAGTCATTTGACATGAAATATATGGGTGAAGCAGACTATATATTGGGTGTTAAAATCCAAAGAGACTGTTCCAAGAAAATTTTGGGTTTATCTCAAGAAACATACATAATGAAAATTTTGGAACATTTTTGAATGAATAGTTGCAAATATATGGATACTCCTATAGCAAGAGGTGAAATTTTAAGCCTTGAAATGTGTCCAAAGACTGAAAAAGAAAAATAAGACATGTCTCGAGTACCATATTACAGTGCAGTTGGGAGTTTAATGTATGCTATGATGTGTACTCTCCCAGATATTTGTTATGCCGTAGGTCTGGTTTGCAGGTATCAATCTAATCCCGGAAGAGATCATTGGAAAGCAGTAAAGAGAATCTTTCGATACTTGAAGGGAACTATTGATTATTCACTATGCTATAGTGGATCCGATTTATCCATAAGAGGTTAATAGATGTTGATTGGGCTGGTGACCGGTATGATATAAAATCAACTTTTGGTTATGCCTTCTTGATAAATGGTGGTGAAATTTTGTGGAAAAGCAAGAAAAAAACTTGCACAGCCCTATCAACTATAGAATCAGAATTTGTGGATTGTGCATCTGCAGTACAAGAAGTAGTTTGGTTGAAGAGATTCTTTGAGCATTTGAACATCGTAAAGAATTCTAAGGGTCCCATGATTTTATATTGTGACAGTCAAGCGGCTATCGCATATACAAAGGATCCTAAATATCACAGCAAGACCAAACACATTGATATTAAGTATAACTTTATAAGAGACATAGTAACAAGTGGAGAAATAATTTTACAATACATTCCTACACGAGAAATGATAGCTGATCCATTTACTAAGGCGATATCTAGAGACTTGTTTGAGAAACATGTTATGTCTCTAGGATTACGTAGGATATGATTATGTTTATGTATTGTAGATGACTTGATTATAATTATTATCAATATAAGAATCTTGAATTTATGTTCAATCTCATATGCATGTAAAAATATGTTTTATTAATATAGTGTGTCAAACAAGTCACGAGATTGTCTCTCTCACACGAGCAATCACCTCTTATGTCGAGGAACGTGAAGAGAAAAGTTCCACCATAGGATAATGACTTGTTTTGTAAAGACAGATGTGGGTTTCTATAATAATATGGATTTGAGGATTATTAAAGAATGAAACTCAGGTTAGACATTTAGAGATATCTAGACCTAGATCTGTACGATGTTGAATGACTAAAAGAATGAGACACACGTACCAATAAAATCTGATAACATCGTAGCATGTGTTTCATACCACGTGTGCTTAGCGACCAATGGGTTAGTGAAAGAATGAATCCATGCTTCTTCATTGTGTGAGGCCCTAAAAGTTATTTTAAACTTTTCATTGAAATACCCTTAGACCTTTAACTATTTCTTGAAGTTTCAATCAGTGTTGCTACTTTAGCATGTTACTAATAGCCATGAGAGATTCGGCAATGCGGTACATGTCTAAGAAAACAGTTGATTTGTAACAGATAGATTCGAGTAGAAAGGGAAGACGATTAAAATAAATATTTTAACTTATTTACACAAGCCGGCTATTACACTGACCATATAAGAGTCAAGTGTAATTGTGTATATAAAGTTAATTATGAACTCGAGTTCACCTCTTTAAGAGGATGAGGGATCACATAAGTAACTACTGAAATAATGAATGATGTCTGGGGTATTGTGAGTATTAGTATCCTCATATTAGTAGAGAATTCTTTCCATATGTGATTGGATTCCTAAGTATAGCTTGTAAAATGTTATAGGTAAAGCTCGTGATGCTCACAGATCGCACGAACTATTTGGCGTATGAATTGGTGATTTGTTGATGTTGTACTGGCTCGGGTCTTGTCCACCATGTGCGAAGTGGGAGATGTTGGATTATGGGTCATGGGTTGCCCATGTGGATCGACCCGACCTGACCCGAAAACCTTTCTTTTTATCTGAAGAAAGAAGAAGATATTAATTTTGAATTTTTGGGGGGAAAAGTTACAAATAGAAACTATCAACATCCCTTTATATGTTCCAAGATCTACTTCTTCCAAAAAGATAGAAAAAAAGGACGAAAATCAAAACACAAAAATAAGAACAGTGTTGTGATCATTTTACTGACATTAACATAACATCTAAGAGCATAAAGACATTTAGTTTGTGAAATCACACTTTGATTCCAAGAGATTCAAAGTGACTTGGGGCAGATCCTTTTCTGGAAGCAGAATCAAGATCCGCTGCAAATTCTAAGGTACACAATCTGTTGTTTTTGCTCTAAAATTAACAGTGTCATAATTGAAAACAGATGAAGAACCAAGTGAAAAATTTTCTTTTCAGGAGGAGAATACTCGAAAACTACCTGTAAAATGATCCGACAACGTCCTTTAAGCACATGAAACTTTTCATCAACCATAGGTTGGGATGGAGACTTCTCAAAATGATCAAGTGCATGGTGGATGTTTGTCATTGCAATCTTGATAATGTCTACAGCTAAACCCTAATTTTCACCATAGATATAATAAAGGCTATGATTAATGGGGAACTAGAGAAAACAATTGATTGAGAAAGGGAAGGAGAGGAAAAGAAAACAAAACTACCTGGTAGATAGAATTCACAGTCTGCCTCTAAGCTTTAGACTTTTCATTACTGTTTCCAAATTTTATTTTTGCCAAGAAACGCTTTCGTCCCTTGAGGGTTTCTATATAACTGCATCAAAAAAGAAAGGAGGGAAATAAATCAAGAAAAAATTCCAGTACAAAAGGTTGTACATGCAATGAAATATATAATGCACTGACTAAAAAATATGAGTAACTTGGAAAGAAAGAAAATCAAGCTATTAAAAGAAAGGCACAGTTGCAAAGCCATTCATTTTCAGTATTACGTAGACAAACATGACTATCAAAATGAGGTGTGCAATATATGAGGTCGATCAACCACCTAAAATTTTGTATAAAACAACACATGTATGAAATAGTAGACATGATTTTCTAATTTCTAGCCTGAACTGAAAATACTCATGTCAACATCTATCAACGAATGAATAGTAACATTCCCGGTAGGTGTAATGACTCGAGTGCATGTCATACGATTAAAAGGATATAAAGGGAAAAGGCAATGGGAAGATTTACGAGATTAAAGAAAAGATATATAATAAAGAGAGAAGATAGAGAGAGGGTGAGAGAACAAAATAGAGAAACAGAGAGAGAATAACAATGACTTAGTACAAAATCTAAAAGATGAATACATTAATCCATAAGAAGATTCCTAGCATGAGAAGATCCCCCAGATGACGTATAGGAATCAGATAGTTCAGCAAGCATTTTTCATTCAAATGATAAGAATTTTAAAGCAAGTGCGCAGGAGAAGGAACCAAACTATGAAACTTATGATCCACTACGTGCAACATGCGAATAAAGTGACCCAGAATGTGAGTCCTAGCAAGAAATTTATAAGAAACACATATGTGCACGAACAAGGACAGAACCAGGGTTTGTGTGATTGCTGGGGTAGGCATAAGGCAAAATATGGATGATATTGTTACCACTAAATAGATCTATATAGTCTTAACATGATAAAAGGAGAAGGAAGAGTAGTAAACATAAACCAGAGTGCCTTCTCGGATAAAAATTAAAACATCAAGCAAAAATGACCTGAATTTATGAGGTGTTAGAATCTTATGAATATTCTATAGCATATATGTAAATACAACAAGTAGCTTGATTTACTCTGCTTATAATATATTGATAACTATTGATTTGTATTGATTAGGTTTTACTTTGTACTGGTTCCTTTTTTTTTTAGAACATGTAAACTTTTATTTAAACCCTATGGCTTGAGGGAATAATCAAGCTGAGGTTTTCTTCTTATTTCTCCTCCAATTCATATGGTATCAAAGCCTAGTTAACGTCAGCAACGCAACATTGGAAGAGAAATTTTAAACTCATTTTTTTTCTTGATCTATTTTTCTTGATTGTCTGAAAAGGTCTCAATTTTCAAAGATATTTTGTTCAAACCAACAACACCACGAGACTCGTACCACCGGTGCAAACATAACCCAGTAGGTTTTTCCCTCACCAGCAAGCCCATGCGCTCTCACACATCGATCGGAGCTTCTAGATTCAGGCCAAATCTGATTTTTTCGGTGACTATTTTCTGTTTTCCATACTCTGGAAAATGTTTGCTTCCATTTTCCTGCAAATTGTAGAATTTCCAGATTCCTACAATTGATCCTATTTTCCAAATTCCGACGAGATCAAATTTTTTTGGCGACTGTTTTTATTTTTCAAATTCGACAACTGTTTGCTGTAAAATGCAGAATTTTCAGATTTGGTAACATTTACATTATGTCCCTCAGTTCATCTATTTTTAGTTCTAAATATGTGGTTTCAAGTAACCCCAACCACTCAATCACCACTAAATCCTTGATAGGTAGTGCAAACTACTTATCTTAGTCTTCCTTCGTTCAGCTATGGTACAAGGGACAAGGAATTTAGAACCACTTGATTAAACAAGTTAAGGAAGTTGATGAAAAAGAAAAAGGCAAATGGGAGAATATTGATGCTAAATTGTGTTGTCTATTATGAAAATCTATTGATTCGAAGTTGATATCGTTGTTCCGACCATTCCAAACTTGCCTCTTGATTTGGGAAAAGGCTCGTGGGCTCTACACAAATGACATTATTCATTTTTATAATGTTATTTCTAGGTTGACTAATCTTAAAAAACAGGATTTTGATATTTCTACCTATCCTGGACAAGTTCAAGCGGTTATGGAAGAGTTTACTGAGTTGATGTCCGCTACTCTAAGTGTTAAAATACTGAGTTGATGTCCGCTACTCTAAGTGTTGAAAAACAATTAGAGCAACGCGTGAAGATGTTTTAAGTTTCTACACTTGTTGGACTTCCATTTGATCTTGACTCGATGGGAGATCAAATTTTGGTTAGCCCCACTGTTCTCGCAATGGATGACATATTCGCTTAATTATGGCAGCTGGATAGACCTCCTATGGCATCTAGTCTATTCATCTGGTGATACTTGTAGAGGCTTCTACGATATGGAGGTCACACTGGGAAACCTTGGCCAAGGTATGACTATTGTAACAAATTGGGTCATACCTGTGATGTGTGCTACTCTTTCCATGGTAAACCAAAGAATGCTCATGTTTCTCAGACTGAACCCAGTGGTAATCCAACAAATCAACTTTTTTGTTTATTTAAAGTAGAATACAATGACTTTCTTCAATATTAGGTGAGTAAGAAGACATCTCCATCAATATCTTTGTTGCTTAGACTGGTAATCTTGCTGCTTGTATCATACAGTCCACCACACTAGGCCCTTGGGTCATGGACTCAGGCGTTTCTGACCATATTTTTTTATCACAAATCTTTATTGACTAATATCATTTATTGCAATGACCCTTCAGGTCATTTTTTATATTTCTGCTTATCCTCATCATTTGAGCTTCTCCATAGTTGCCCCAAGTCATTTATGACTTACTGGGACTGACGATTTAGTTACCGGTCCATTTGTTTATTTTTTAGAGTCAATTTCGTATTTAGAAGTCTTCACTAGTTTCAAATAGCCACCAAGTGAAAACTTTAGTGAAACGATCTTGGATGCAATTTATGACAACACCAGTAGGTTCAAAATATATATTTTAGTCTAGGTAGACCTTTGGTTTAGGTCCCAAGGCTCCCGAGCTCATTTTGAGCTATTGAGCAAAATTTATGAAAATCAAAACTATAAGTGTGGGCCCCACTTTTTATCAAAAGGATATCGAATGAAATATTTGATGATTCCAATTAATTTGAAATGTGGTTTACACTCAAATTTCACTATTGGAACATATGTTTTGATTTCCGAATGAGTTTCGAGGGTTAAAAATACGTTTTTGACTTTGTTGATGACCCAAACAGCGACTGCGGATCTTTAAAGCTGGTATGGGTATTTAAGCATGCTATAGCCGCGTTTTCCACCATTTTTGACTCATTTTTGAGAGTCTAAAATCCTAAATGGGTATGATAAATCAAAATTTAGTATTGTGGGTGCCTAGGGAGCTTGGTAAACATTTTTTATCATGATTATCATCTGTATTAAGGTAAGATTTCATCACGTTATTGGTGATTTTCATAGTTCTTGACCCAAAGTCCCAATTTAGCTTAGGGCTTGAGTTTGTCCTAAATTTGATTTGTTTTCACCCATTAATTGAGGGTTATGATTCTGTGGTGATGTATAAGCATTGGGTTGACCTCGGAAATGCGATTTTCGTACGTGGGATCCACTTGAGGTTTTTGGTGTCCTTTTTGAACTCGAAGCACTATAGTGCAATATGGGTATCATTAGACTTGTATTGATGAGTAGATTATATTTTTGATAGTGTGATGGCATTTTGGGGATGGTGAAGTGAAGACTATCATGTGGTGCTTGAAGTATGATTTTACGATTTAGCCTTGAGGTAGGCTTCTGTCTACTCTTCTTCATGTATGATGTATGATATATATTGCTTGTGAATGTGAATGTTAAGATTGATACTGTATTGAATGACTTAGTATTGATTATACATATAAGTTTGGGGATTAGATGGAGGTGTTGATCCGTAGGTTGAATTACTTAATATCCTTGTAGAATCCTATTGCCTTCTCCCTAGTTTGGGTAAATTTGTAACAAGAATTTGACATAATCCTATGCTTGGGATATCGTTTTAGCATTTGAAGCATGATTTTTATATTTAGCCTTATTGGGCTGTGTGATAGTTTTTGAACCGTAAGTTTGGTAAAGTTGATTTGAGTACCCTTGTTTCTAGTCAAAGTTACTATCTTAGGCTTTAATATGGCTTGCTTGATATCTAGAAGATGAACTAGATACCTTAGCCTAGTTTGGGGCATAGTATGCCTAATTATGGAAATTATGGGTTAGAAGTGGAATCATTTAGCCCACTTAGGCCTGGGCTTATGTTAAGTCTTGTGGACTTAGTCGCGGGTGTTAGACATTGATGAGGCTAGTAAGCCTTAGAATAAGGTTACTTCATAACTTGGTAACTTGTATTGATGTTTCAATATTGTGGCTATTTAGTTATGGTTATGATGCTACTTGTGGAAGTAATATTGGGCATTTAAAGATGATATTCCTCCTAGATACATTGTGTGGCCTATAGAGATACTATTTCCTTTTATACATGATGATTGGCCTATAGAGATGCTATTTCCTCTTAGACTTGATATTTTGCTTATAGAGTTGCTATTTTCTTTAGTCATGATTGTTGGACCTATAGAGATGATGGTCCTTTTAGATATGTAAACTAGCCTAGAGAAGCGATATTCTTTGTTGTCTTGACGTATGACCTATTGATATATGATATCATATACACAATTACACGTCTATCTATATTAACCTCCTAGATGTGAGATGTCTCTTGTGTGAGATATGATAACATATTTATTGATATTATGTCTCCTACTGGTGAGACGCCTTCTATATATGAGATGATTAGAGGTATGGTACGACTTATACATATGATTATTGATATGAGTTCCGAAAATATATATGGGCCTAAGGCTATGATTATGATGTTGTGATTATTTCAAATAAATTAATGGGCCAAGGGCCGTGTTATGGTACTGATTAAATATCCAAGAAGTGTTTATCATTGTGAATGATGTGATTGCGATTTATGAATATGAATATGTATATGGTTGTATACACATCTCTCCGGTATGGGACGGATAAAGATGAGGTATTATGCTTATTATTCCACTGATTGAATACTGCTAATGGCATGCATAGGTTTGATACGTTCATGATTATTTACCATTACAAATAATGCGATTATAGCTAAAATGTGATCTTATGGTTGTTCTTCTTGTTAGAAGGTTAAGCCATGTGGTAACTAGTTGTCTATTAGCTGACTATTGCACTTGATGGCTAGGAAGCTAATGCACTAGTTAATGAGCCTTTCTTAGTAATATGGTAGCTAACGATTAGGGTTGATATGTGTCTATGAAGTTAGGTTTAGCGATGGTAATGATATGTGGATATTGATAATAAGTTATAATGTCGATTAGTTGTTAAGTGAGGATAATGTGGTCAACATTGCTAGGTGTTAAGGGATGCTAGTGATAATTATGTCTAGTTAATAATGATGCCTAGTTACTGATGCTGACTAGCTAATAACGAGGACTAGTTAATAATGAGGATTAGTTGGTAAACAGTATTAGATATTGATTGGTGTTAGTCAATAAAAGATGTTTAGTTGATAAATGATGAATAATGAATAGATGGCGATTATGGTTTAATGGTGAACCTTGACTAGATGTTAGGTTTGGCTAATTATTAATTAATGGTTAGTTGTTTTTCCATGATTAATGGTTATATGAAGAATCGTTTAGATTGATAACTAGAGATCATGTGATGACTAGTAAACGGGCGGCATAATAATGAGTCTTGGCTAGTTAATAATGAGAAGATAGAATATAATGATAAGATAGTTATCTTTGCGATATTATGACTACGGCTATGAGTATACCAGCTTGCGTCTGTACACCTATTATATGTCTATATTTATGTGTTGATAAGATGATATTGATACCTGGCAAGGACGGAGGATATTGTGGTGATATTGATACCCGGTTCGAGTCCAGAGAATTCTATTGAGATGATATTGATACCCGACAAGGTTAGAGGATATTGTGATGATATTGATACCCGGTTCGATTCCAAAGGATACTGTTGAGATGACATTAATTCCCGGCAAGGCCAGAGGATATTATGATGATATTGATACCCGGTTCGAGTTTGGAGAATAATAATGAGATAATATTGATACCCGGTAAGGCCAGAGGATATTGTGATGATATTGATATCTGGTTTGAGTCCGGAGGATACTATTAAGATGATATTGATTCCCGGCAAGGCCGGAGGTTGATTATGATAATGATAGTCCTAAGGAGGACAGTTATTATGAGTTGTGATATTGATGGTATACTTTGCATTCTTTCTTGCATGCGCATCGCCTATCACCAGTATACACCTATATTTATCAGCCAGTATGGGACGGTTGCATATATACGGGTGGAGGATATGTCTTATGTTGTTGTATGTTGATTGAACCTTTCGAGTCTGGGCAGTGGGGGTACGCCTAGGCTCATCTAGGTATTTGGTTGTTTGGAGTAGTCAGTTATTAACGTTGTTATTGATATTGCTATGATCATTGTTTTGATCATTATTATGGCTATCTATGACAGATTGGTTATTGATTCGGTATTAGGATTTGAGGTATGTCTTTGGCCTGTCCTATCTTATGATTGCATTATTATGCATGAGTATTTCACATCTAGCCATGTGGGTTAAAATCCCCGAGTATGACAGTATTTAAATCATGATGGTATTATAATGAGATCTTAAAATGAGAACATAATGATCTAGGTTAGGATTGAGTGTGTGTGTATATATATATATATATATATATATATATATATATATATATATAGCTATATGAAGCCATGGTACTATCAGATATCCCTTCCTTCATTTTTCATATTGTATAGTCGTTCCCTCGCCTTGTATATTATAATATATCCTTCTTTCACTCTTTACTTGTATATTGACCTGGGATATACGGTATAGCATTGGCATACTTGTAGCTAGAATAAGATAGTTCACATTGATATTTCCTTAGTCTTATTATGTTAGACTCTTGGATATGAATAAGATAGTTGTTCCTTGATATTCTCATTGACTTATTACATGATTTATGGATGCTTGGTTGTAGTTTCCATTCTGTTTATATGTTGTATATATCCACTTTATCCTTGGGGCTCAGTTGACAGTTGCCTACTGAGTACCATTCGCTTGGTACTCATACGACAGCTCTGCAGCCTGCAAATCATAGTATGGGTTATCATCGTTGATGTGTGCATCGTGTGGAGTAACCCTGATTCAGAGATTTAAAGTGAGCTCCTGACTTTCGGAGTATTACTTATCTCTCTCCTATGTTAGATTAGCCTCTAAGTTGTATTCAGAGGTTAGTTGAATCAGTATATTTCTCCTTGATATATCACTTTTGTACTCTTATTATGTTTAGAAGCTCTTGTACTGGTACCACCGGGTTTTGGAATTCGTCTATGTATTGATCTTTATTTCATATATTCCATATTTTTTTCCTTATGATATTGAGTAGTCTGTTACTAGCCATTCTGGACTACAGGTTGGCTTTCCTACTGGTGGGTTATGGTAGGCGCCATCATGACCTAAAAAGTTGGGTCGGGATATTTACTTTCGATCCCTTTCCACTGTAATGTTAGCTAACAGTTATCAGACTAGGGCAATCAGAGTTGGTCAATCTAATCCCTTACTTTCCTTGACACTGAATAATGTTCTTTTTGTCCTTAATTGTTCCCGTAACCTTCTATCAATCAGTCGTTTGGCTAAGTCCTTAAATTGATTCGTTTTATTTTTCAGTGACTTCTTTATTATGCAGGACCTTAGTACAGAAAGGATGATTGGAAAATGGTGTGATTTTGATGGGCTTTATTTCCTTAATTGCCACAGGTCCACTATAGTTAGTTCGGTCTCTGACTCTCTAAATTTAATCCATAGATGATTGGGACATCCTAGTTTATTTAAACTTCATAAGATGGTACCTAGCTTATCCAGACTGTCTAAGTTAGATTGCGAGTCATGTCAACTGGGAAAGAAAACCCAAGCTACTTTTTCACGTCGTCCTAATAATTGTGTAGAGAATCTTTTTCATTTAGTTCATCCAGATGTTTGGGTCCTAGTAGGGTTAGTTCTACGTTGAGTTTTAAGTATTTTGCTAATTTTATTGATGATTACTCAAGGTGTACTTGGATTTTCTTAAGTTCTGAATTATTTTCCAGATTTTAAACTTTTTGTACAGAAATACAAAATCAGTTTGGTGTTTCAATTCACACTTTTTGTAGAGATAATGCACGTGAACAATTATTCTCTCAATTTCAACAGTTTATGTCTTCCCATAGCATTCTTCATTAGACGTCTTATTCTTACACAACTCAACAAAATGGAGTAGCAGAAAAAAATAGGCATATTGTTGAAACTGCACGCACCTTACTTATACAAGCAAACGTTCCATTGCATTTTGGGGGGATGCAGTTGCTCACCTCTTCTTATTTGATTAACCATATGTCTTTCCCTGTTATTCAAAATCAAGTTCCACATTCTATTTTGTTTCCCAAGTCAACCTTGTTTTCTCTTCCACGGTATGTCTTTGGGAACACATGCTTTGTCAATATCCTCGCTCTAGGAAACGACAAATTGGCTCCTCGTGCTTTTAAATGTGTATTTCACGGTTATTCAAGGGTACAAAAAAAATATCGATGCTTCTCACTTCACCTTCAGCGATACCTTATGTCCGCTGATGCTACTTTCTTTGAAGGTCACCCTTTACATACTCTTTTTCTGAACAGTTAGGCATTTATGAGGTTGTTGACACCTAATTTTGGCCCTCCTCATTTCAAATTAGTTTTTTGAATTTCTCAATTTTAAATAGTTTTAAAATATTTATTTTAAGTTATTTTAAAATAAATTTCAACCTTGCCTTTTGAATTTAGGTGAAAATAATATATTCAGTATTTAATTATACTTGATTATATAATTATCAATTAAAGAAAATGCTTTAGGATTTATTCAAAGTGTTATGGACCGTCACCTCCTTCAGAGTGACATATTATTATTATGGACTGTCACCTCCTTCAGAGTGATATATTGTTATGTGATGGACCGTCACCTCCTTCAGAGTGACATCTTATTATGTTATGGACCGTCACCTTCTTTAGAGTGACCTATTATTATATTATGGACCGTCATTACCTTCAGAGTGACATTTTACTATGGAACATCACCTCATTCGACGTTATATGTCATGAATTTCGACCTACTCCAGTATGGCATACTAAAACAAGGTATGTACGATTGCCCTTACATTGTGTTTGCTACTAATAAGTTGAGTGCAGGTGATTATGAGATATGATGGATTGTCACTCCGTTCAAAGTGGCATATTATATTCAAAATGGGTCGTCCGCCCTTCAATGAGACACGTTGGACCGTCACTCCGTTCAAAGTGGCATGTTATATTCAAAATGGGTCATCCGCCCTTCAATGAGACACATTGGACTGTTACCCCGTTCAAAGTGGCATGTTATGTTCAAAATGGGTCGTCCGCCCTTCAATGAGACACGTTGGACCGTCACTTCATTCAAAGTGGCATGTTATATTTAAAATGGGTCGTCCGCCCTTCAATGAGACACATTGGACCATCACTCCATTTAAAGTGGCATGTTATATTCAAAATGGGTTGTCCACCCTTCAATGAGACACGTTGGACCGTCACTCAGTTCAAAGTGGCATGTTATATTTAAAATAGGTCGTCCGCCCTTAAATGAGACACGTTGGATGGTCACTCCATTCAAAGTAGCATGTTATATTCAAAATGGGTCGTCCGCCCTTCAATGAGCCACGTTGGACCGTCACTCCATTCAAAGTGGCATGTTATAGTCAAAATGGGTCGTCCGCCCTTTAATGAGACACATTGGATCGTCACTCCGTTCAAAGTGGAATGTTATATTTAAAATGGGTCGTCTGCCCTTTAATGAGACACGTTGGACCGTCACTCCGTTCAAAGTGGAATGTTATATTTAAAATGGGTCGTCCGCCCTTTAATGAGACACATTGGACCGTCACTCCATTCAAAGTGGCATGTTATATTCAAAATGGGTAGTCCGCCCTTCAATGAGACACGTTGGACCATCACTCAGTTCAAAGTGGCATGTTACATTCAAAATGGGTCATCCGCCCTTCAATGAGACACGTTGGAACGTCACTCCGTTCAAAGTTGCATGTTATATTCAAAATGAGTCGTCCGCCTTTCAATGAGACAAGTTGAACCGTCACTCCGTTCAAAGTGGCATGTTATATTCAAAATTGGTCGTCCGCCTTTCAATGAGACACGTTGGATCGTCACTCCGTTCAAAGTGGCATGTTAAATTCAAAGTGGGTCATCCGCCCTTCAATGAGACATGTTGGACCGTCACTCCGTTCAAAGTGGCATGTAGCATTTTAAATGGGTTGTCCACCCTTCAATGAGATACGTTGGATCATCACCCCGTTCAAAGTGACACAATTTTTAAGAACAAGTTCGACTATCTCAGCATAGCATGTTCAAACAGGTTTGCACCAATTTACTTTTGTGTAATGCTACATTTGCTACTAATCATTTGTGTAAGTTATTGTCAAGAACATCCAAAAGGATAAAATTCTCAAATCAAAACTACAGGTGAGGACATCTCCTAAAAGGATGCAGCACAACATGGAACTTTTTCTTAGCAGCAAACTGGGACACAGTCTGAAGAGGGATTCAAACTCTTTGGACACGAGTCAAAGGACGACTTTCACCATCATGAAACCACACCCCTATTAGAAGCTATGTGGGTATTTTAGGATATTTTTGTCTCAGTTTCACCTCTGGGGCAAATTCTAAACTCGCACCAGAGGTAGTTTTCCACTTCTTTGAAAATCAGGTGACAACAACCCTAGAGCTTTGGAAATTGTGCCCATGTAACTCTTACTTGCGGGTGAAAGGGGCCCCAAATTCGTGATTGAGATAAATGCAAGCCTTTTTTCATAACTTGATAGATTTGTCACTCATTCCTAAGACAAAGATTGTCTAACATAAAAGACTATCTTTTCTATCGATCGAGTCGAACTACAAGTAGTGTGATTTCCTGAATCACTGGATATGTAGGCTGAGATCTATGTAAAAAACTCGGCTGCATTCCAACCTCCCCTAATTCTCTTATTCCACAGCTTTTCAGTTTTACCAAAATTCAAAACTCGGAATAGTTTGTGAATTTTTTGAAATCTTGCTTTAAAATCAAGCTTATTGAACTACAAGTGGCTTGAATTCTCATGCAACCTGAGATATGTAGGAAACCTGAATACCTAGGTCCGGCCATAACTACGAAAAAAAAATCATGCGAAAACCAATCTTTCTAAGGGACGAATTTGTGGTCGGACAAAATTGGGGGCGTCAAACTCTCTTTAGCCAGAGTTACTTGCATCCACTCTAACCAAAGGGAGGGGACAACTGTTGATACCTAATTTTGGCCCTCCACATTTCAAATTAGTTTTTTGAATTTCTCAATTTTAAATAGTTTTAAAATATTTATTTTAAGTTATTTTAAAATAAATTTCAACCTTGCCTTATGGATTTAGGTGAAAATAATATATTTAGTATTTAATTATACATGATTATATAATTATCAATTAAAGAAAATGCTTTAGAATCTATTCAAAGTGAAAAGATTGAAAAATTACAAATATTCTATTTTTCTCAAAATCGTTTGAAAATAAGAAATTAATGACATAATTAGTTTCTTAATTCTTATTTATCATTATTACTATTATTATCTTTTGAAAAAAAAAAAGAAGTAAAATAAAATTATGTTGTATTTAATATTTATTTTGAAATTATTGAATTTGAGAAATTCATGAAACTAATTAGGAATTTATTTCATCTCAACTTTGTCCAATTAATTCAAAATAGCTATAATTTTTTAATTTGGGTTCATTCCTTTGTTGACCCAACCAGACCCATTCCTTTTCACATTTTTCAACATCCCTTTCCCATTTTTGGGCCATTTTTTGCCCAGCCCAACAGACCCAACTTCAACAATTCCCAACCACTAACATCCTTAACTTTAGCCCAACAACCAGCCGAACTCTCCATCGGCCCACCACTTCACCTTTGTTTTTCCTGCAAACCAAACCAAACCAAATCATCAATTCTCTTTTCCCTTTCTTTTCCCCATCAATATCAATAACATACAACAACCAACAATTCCAGCCAACAACTCCATTAGTATCAATAATTTCAACAAAAACAACAATCAACCACGACTTTCAAACATCGCCAGTCAACAATAGCTGCAACTACAGCTCAGTACCAACGGTTACCTAATTTCAAATTTCAAAAATTTATTAGAAATTCCTCAGTCCCAAAAATCTTCTATAAATACCCATTGAAAACAGAAGGAAAGGAAGATTTTTGGGGGGGGGGGGGGGGGGGAATTGAGGATTCGGGAAGCACATGCTTCTAATCCTACTTAACCCAAAGAATTCTCAAATAATACTCTCAACAAGAAAAAAAAAGTCAATTCCGACGAAAGGTCAAAATTCTGACGAACCAAAATTGAGACATCATTGGGGAAAGTCCATCATCGTAGGCTCGTTCTTTCCGGTATAGCTGTCCAAAATAGGTAATGTTTTTTTTTTTTCCTTCTTCTTCTTTCCTGTCTTTTTCCTTGATTCTGTAGGTAACTTGAGGAATAGAAATTGAAAATGCCTATATTGAAGTGGGTTTGTTGGTTGTTCTTCATGATGTGTATAAAACCGATTGAAAGATATTCTCATTTATAGTAAGAGTTGTCCGTTAGAATTTATTGATCTCGTGTTGCTAAATGTATAACAGCTATATGGCTTCAAAATTATTTCAACCTTTGAATCTTGTGTCCCCTTTTTGTGCTAAAAGTTAGAAATGATTAAAAGAAGATAAGGAAAAGGTGAGTTAGGGTATTGGATCATTACTAAAAGAATAAGTTAAGAGTGGGCTGTGGATAATAGTAATATAATGTTAGGCAAATAATAAGCTAGTTAGCAGTGGATAGTAATATTTTATTGTTTGTTTTCTCATTATGCACCACAAGTTATAACTTTTACTATTCATTCATCATTTTGAGCTGTTCTACCTAGAAACTATCCGTCGTAATTTTTTTTAGTAATACATTTATTTAAGTTATGGAGAAGTCAATATAAATATATGTCTTGTAGTGTATGAGTTAATTAATTAAATTTTGTATGAATCATGTGATAATGTTGGTTGTGACGTGTTGTCCATCTTTTAACCTTTATTTCTGATTTGACTTGTAACTACGTTACTACGTGCATTGGGTTTCATTTTTTTTTTCTTTCGGTTAATTCTCATTCTTACTATGTATTTGTATGGATACTAATTTTACATTTTTTTTATATGCATGAACTCCTCCACCGAGCCCCTCGGACTCATCGCTCGTATTCCATTGGGCTAAACCCAACTTTCATCGAGTCAAGATCATACCAACTCCACAAAATGGATTAATATACCATGGAAAGCTGCAGGTATACATTTGTATACAATAGATATACACGAGATATAGTAGAAAAATGCAGAGGAATACAGATGGTATACAATTGGTATACACTTCGGAAAAATGGACTGAAGTCCATAATTCAAGCCCAAAACTGGGCTGCTTCATTAATGGGCCAATGGAGGGCCGAAATTTAATTTTTGCATCATTTTTTGTAACTTGTATTGTTTATTTTTGTGCTAACTAACATATTAAATTAATTAATCTAGATAAATCCCCTAAGTTGTAATCATTTTATTCTATCATGTATTTTAGTTGACTCGTGATTTTCTCACTTAATACAACTATATAGTCTATTTGAATTAAAAATAACTCCTTTCAAACTCAAGAAACTATTTTTTTTTTCTTATAAATTTCAACTTGTCATAATTAATAAAGATTTTTTTATTCAACATTCTTTTAACAGTTTTCCAAAGTATTATATCTAATATAATCAACTTTTTTTTTAACGATTAATAATAAGAAAATAATTTCATAATCCTCTTCTTTTACAAAAGCAAAATCCATTTCCCTTTTAAGTCCGAAAAACTATATCTTAGTTCAAATCAAATAAATTGTCTTCTCCTTTCAATAAGTAAGTCTCATTTCTTTAACATGTTTGATAAATAATTTTAATATATTCTATAAAACCAAGTCTTTGTAAAAATTAGCCACTTTGATTATCCAAGTTAGTTCTTTTTGGTACATCGTTTTAAACGGACGCTTCTAAGTGCCTTAAAAACCTTCTTAGGGCGTTAATTGAACCCTTACCCATTATTTCTAGTTTTAAAGGTTTATTTCTGTTTTTGAACCTTTGAAACTCTTTCAAATTTTTTCTTGATTTTTCTATAAAAATCAAGTGGCGACTCTGTGAATTTTCTTAAAACTATTTCAAAATTTTCTTCAATATTTTGAAATAGTCTTAAGAGGTCAAAATTATCTTCTCGCCAAGTAAAATCCGAAAAAGGATAAAACAAAGGTTCTGTCATTTCTATCTTTTGGGCATCCTACCATAGTTTATCATTTCACATCACTATCTATAGCTCTATCTTCCACCGCTGCTCCTCCGTCGTTATTGACTTATCATCTTCGTCCACGTCCAGATGATTCACGTTTGCCACCAAAATCCTTGCTTGCTGAAGACTTGTCTACATAGTGTTCTTCAATCACCACTCAAAATGGTAATCTCTCTACTCGTAACCCTCATCTTATCTAAACCTGTTTGAGATATTATCGTTTATCACCGACCTATTCTGCCTATGCAACCCTTATCCCATCTCCTAAGACTAATCCTAAGGCTATAGGAGAAATACTTTCTCATCCAGGCTGGCAACAAGTTAAGGTTAAGGAGATGTTTGCCTTACACTCTAGTGGTACTTGGGAGCTTGATTCTTTACCTCCGGTTAAGTCTACAATTGGTTGTCATTGGATATATACACTGAAGGTTGCTCCCGATGGAGAGATTGATCGCCTAAAGGCTCGACTAGTGGCCAAGGATTATACACAAATTTTGGGTCTTGACTATGATGATACCTTCTCTACTGTGGCTAAGATTGTCTCAATTCATCTCTTTTTATCCATGGTTCTTATTCGCCATTGGCCTATCTACAGTTGGATATTAAATGGATTTAGTAAATAATCTATAACACTTTCCCCATGGGCAAGAATTGACGCTGCCTTAGTTTTTACCTTAACTATTTTTTAGCTTATAAATATATCTTTGAGATCACAAAAGAATAAGTTGTGCCCCATGGGCAAGATTTGACACTGGCATAGTCTGTAATGATTTGGCAAATGATTAATAACACTTGTCCTAGAGGCAAGACTTAGACACCAATAAAACAAGTTCATGGTCAAGAGTTGACACTGCCTTAGTCTTTAATGATTTGATAGATGATCTATAACTCTTACCCAAGAGGAAAAACTTTTAGATTACAAAAGAGTAAGTTATGCCCCATAAACAAGAGTTGACACTGTCTTAGTTTGTAATGATTTGTCAGATGATCTATAACTCTTTCCCTAGAGGCAAGACTTAGACACGAAAGGAACAAGTTATTCTACATGGGCAATAATTGACACTGCCTTACTCTTTAATGAATTTACTTGCTAAAGATGTATATTCTAAATTAAACTGTTACTAAGCTTTTGTTGTTTCATTTTTCATTAGGTTTGTGCTTGCAATATAATATAGGGCAATCAATTGAAAGTATTGACAAAAATAGTAAGCTAATGGTTATTGAACAAATGTTGGAGATTGAAATAGCTGAAGGGCAACAATCCGAGATTAAGAGGTATGGCAAAAAAAGAAGAGGATAATCAATATCGAAACTAGTTTCCTAAGACGTAATGCCTCTCTAAATGAGGTAAACGTCAAGTCGATTTTCCTTGATAAAGAAAATATAGTGAAGTGCATGTCACATATTGCAATTACACACAACATCCAGTTTAAGGTTATCAAATCAAGCACAACAACATATTCACTAGATGTTTGGACGACAACTGCCTGTGGTAGTTTCATGCCTTAAAGATTGTCGAATCTTTGCTCTTCCAGGTTACAACATATGAAAGGCTCACAGTTTCCAGTTGATTTCATAATGTCCGACCATATGAAAGCGACAGTGAAGTTCATATGTGACTACATACTAGAGCTTGCGCGTGACTCTAGTAATGTAATCACACCAAACTTTATGGTAGATGAAATGAAAAAAAATACGGAATAATCATATCCTACAACAAAGGATGGCGAGCTATACAACATGTGTATATGGTGATAAGAAGAACACCTGAAGAGCACTACACAGGTTGCCATCGTATCTTCACATGATGAAAGAAAACAACCCGAGTACGTACACAAACATCAAGAGGGACGATGAGAACAGGAACACATGCTATATTGTTGAAATTAAAAACTTCTTCCCAATAGGAAAAAGGTTATTTCTTAATTGTACTACTTAGATTATTGACATATATGCAACTCTTGCCTCATAGGAAAGACTTAGATTAAAAAATTCTTGTACTGATTATAAACATCAAATGCAAAGTGTTACTAATATTATTCTACTCAACATAGGTTTCAGTATGCATTTTTTGCTTATGGTGCTTCAATCATCGGATGGACCAACTGTAGATCGGTAATAATGGTAGATGTAATATTTTTTTAAGTAAAAATATTGTGGTGTCCTCGTGATAGCAGTGTCAAAGGATGAAAAAAACAACATATTTCCTTTGGCTTTTGAATTGCAAACTAAAAAAATAATGACTCTTATAACTGGTTCTTCAATCAGTTAAGAAATACAATTGGGGTACGTGAACAATTGTCTATTCTATCAGATCGCCACATAGCCACTGCAAATGCTATTGCAAATGTCTATCTAGAGTGTCAGCATGGGATATGCATTTATCATATGGAGAAAACTTTAATAAAAAGATACTTCTCAGATGTAGTTTGTCACTCTTCTACAATGTAGCAATAGCATACAAATGCACTGAATTTGATACTTTCATGGATGAGATAGAAAAAGTTGACAAAGTTGCTGCAAACTACTTGAAAGAAGAACAACCAAAAAGATGGGCATGTTCATTTCATACAAACAAAAGGTACAATATGCTCGACTAACAACGTAGAGTCCATGAATGCGGTACTGAGAAAATCATGGCAAATGCCAATAATGGGACTGATTGATTGCATTCAGAACAAGTTACAAAGTTGGTTTTATAAAAAAAAATAGACGCGCAAGGCACATTTCACGAGATCACAATTGGGCAGAAGTGGAGGTGACTGACAAGATTTAAGCTGCCTTGAAATTGAAAGTAAGTAATTTCTACAGAAACTTTTAGTCTTACAAAGACACATTTCTGTCTTTAATGTTCCAGGAGAAGAACTACTATTTGTTACATTTGAACTATTTATTTATCCACATGAAATGCAGATTTAAATTGGTGTGTTCTTATGTTGCTAAGTCATTTTAAGTCATCATTTTACTGCTTGTTGAGTTGTAAGGTTTTTTGTTAGCAGTGGATCAGTTAGAAGTAGTTGTGGCAACTGATTTGCCTGTCAATATATATAATTGAAAGAATACTGAAGGTTTGGCAGAACTTGTATTTTGATAATAGGAAAATACACAGCAAAATAAGTAGATAATTAAGAAGAATAACCTCTACATACTATTAAAATATGATCTTTACAAAAGGATAACCTGCATCAATTTTTTTTTAAAATAAATTTTTGGTCCAATTTGGACCATTTTATTTATGTTGCAAAAATCAAAGCAGATCCACAATTATACATTGATCGGACATGCCCAACAAATGACCCAATCCACTTAGAAATAAGATGAAAAGTTTCTAAAAACATACAAAGCATCCATTTTGGCAAGAGTACCAAGTTAATCTGTTGCTCAAACAGTAATCTGCGACCAGATGACTCCTTATTCTTGCATTTTTGTAACGCCCCGAAAATGGGTTTCGAAGCGTCACACGGTGCTTAAGGCTACAAGTAGCCCCAAGCTAATCCTTTGAGCCATCTAACGCCATCAAAAGCTTATTTTTGAGATCATTAAAATCAAAACATCTAAACATCATTAATAATCTTGTACTGCAATATGGATAAATGCGGAAAGTAACAAAATACGAACTATCTGACAAATCTGACAAATCTAGCCTGACAAGCCTCTATTAAACAGTGTATCAATGAGCCATTGGGACAAGCCCTAACTGACCCGAACTCAAAAGATAAAATGAACAACTCGTAATGAAACGAAAAGTCTGAAAATAATATGTCCTCGGATCATGAGGACTCACCACTGTAGAAGATGTAGATCAACGTGCTCGAAAAATCACTGTCAAACCTAGGACTGAGCACTTGAACCTACATTATAGGAAAAATGTAGTCCACATGCGAACATATGGGTCAGTACCATGGAATATGTATCGAGTATATGGGGGTGTATGCAAATTTCAATAAAACAAATATCATAGGTTTATAAAAGACATGCATGCTGATATGAAAGACTCACTTAGCTTGAGATAAATCATCAAAATCATGAGTTAATGATATATATAAACCAAACACGTGAGTCATTCAATAAGTTCTCAATTCACTCCTTCCTTGTTTCCAAACACAGAGAGAAATCAAGCTTTAAAACAGTCTCCTTATAACATAACATTTCAAATCATTTGGAAACGATAACTTTGTCAAAACCCATCTTTCAAAACATATATTTTCATTTTAGATAAAAGAGTACACACATACACGTTGGGAGTTTCTCATAACTGACATAAACCATGCGAGCTACATCGAGTCCAACGTCCAACCCACGTTGGGGAGAGCTGTCTTATCCTTGCCATCGGAGTAGGACCTTAATCATCAATCCAAAAACTAGTGATCACTATATCAGCCATATCTTATGGGGGCACATAGTTCTAGGGAAGTACCAAACCGCTATACCTCCCGCTCAGTGCTAAAGATTACTCCCGGACTTAGCTTAGATCTTTTAAAAGAAAATCCACAGCAAATAGTTTAACAATTCACAACGGAAGCCAATATGCTACCCCTTTCATAATCATTCAAGAATAGTGGATTTCTTTTCTCACTTGGTTTAAAAAAAATAATACTTCCGCGACCACCCAGGTCAAATTATTCTTCATCATTTCAAATCATTCAAATATCAAGGTGTTTATAACACATAACTTCACAAAATAATAATCTCAAATAGAGTTTCAAAAACCCATATATCAATATCACAATAAAACTTCTCAAGATTCAATTTTTATGTCATAAGCATAAAAATAATAACTTAGAAATCTGAAAATTCAGATTTATATGCAACCATATCAACATTCTCATGAAAACATCATAAATCGTAAATTCATATATTCAAATTCGTAGTAAAAGAAACTCTATATCTTTGTAAAAGAAAACAAACTTTGGGCACAAGAATGAAAGAATATTCTTGTTGAAAAACCCACATACCTCAAGATTGGAGATGTTGAATGAACTCTCTACTGCAAAACTCTATTCACGAAATTGTTGGGTGCTTCTTGTAGCCCTCAAAACGGGGATCTAGAATATCCAAAAATATTTAAAAAGCTACAGTTGAATCTCGAGTTCTCTTGACTTCTCTATAGAAACCCTAAGCTTTGTTCTTGGTCAAATTGGATGAAAGTGATGATATTTTGGTGTTTTAGGGATTTAATCCCGTATTAGAGAGGATAGAGGAGTGGAAAAATACCATAATGTCCTTAATGAGATGGACAAAATGCTGAAAATTTTTCCAGGCGTGCGATGGATCATGCGTCGCATGCTCCATCCCACCGCAATGAAGCGTGCATCGCATGCTCCATAGCACCGCACTGGACCATGCAACGCATGCATATCGCATGATGCTACTGGTTTGAAAACCAAACACGCCCTAAACGATGTCCAAAAATTCTGAAACTCACCCAGAACATGCTACGACCTTGCCCCATCGCAACGCAACAAAAATTTCAAGAAACGAATGTCGGGAAGGTCACGGAAAAATTCAACAAAGATGAAGGGTTCAAAATAAAACTAAGTGTTGAAACTCTTAGCTAAATATTCTAAGTGTTAAGCTCAACTTGACTCATTTCGAAGGTTTTAACGACGAGAAAATTCTTGGGGTCTTACATTATCTCCCCCTTGGGAACATTCGTCCTCGAATGACGCTAGATATGTTGAGAATACAAAAGAAACGAAGGGTAAACAACTGAGGCAATTTGCTAAACTTACCTCTGCTTCATCTTACTTTTCGGGTACAATAAGGAGTGCATAACTCATGATATAACAGCTGAACAGAAATAGGTAACAGCTGAACTGCTGCAACTTTGAACATAAAAGGGATGATTTAGAGAAGAACGGTACCTTAGGCTTGATCGGAGCTTGCAAAAAATAGGTTTGGGTACTCGAATTGCACATCCGCCTGGGTTTCACAAGTTGCACCCTCAACAGATTGGTTTCGCCACAATACTTTGACCAAGGGAACTTGTTTGTTCCTTAGTCTTCGGATTCGAAAATCAAGGATCTCAATGAGGGTCTCATCAAAGGAAAGACTGTCCTAAACTAGAATACTTGGAAAACAAAGGTCGTTCACTGAATGCTTATGAACTGAATCACGACTGATTATCTAAAGATGAACCTGAGGCTCGATGCATGAATCGCGTCAAGTTTTTAATTTGGACAGGTGCAAGCATCTTACCCCATAGAATGGCTTTACTTACAAAACTTTGGGGTAGTACGACTAGATGGAAAATTGGAAATCTATAGGGGCTTATCTGCTTGATTGTTAAACTGGACTACAGACTACATGGACTAGATCATACTGACTGCTCGCACTCAAATGGAGTGTTTCGTTAAGACTCCTTCTAAGAAAGTCGAATAACATTAGGGAGAAAATACATCACAACATCGATACAACTCTATCGCTTGGAACAAACACATATATGGCATAAGCTAGGATAAAATCACTAAGCCTTAGGAAATAGAACCTCCTACGTTCAAGCTTAGCAACACTCCTCAAATACTCCCTCAACTATACTATTTTCCTTAACCATAGCAGTGGATTCAACTTATTATTTTCACATGAGCGTTCACAAATACCTCTACTACTGTCTAAATTGAACTAATTTCCCTCACCACATTCAAGCCTAACACAAAGTACTTACCGGCTACGCCACATAACACTGTAATACTAGTCTGAATTGTGAATACAACATACCTTGCACTTTACAACTCCTCACCCCCTGTATAATTCCCATTACCACTCCAATAACCACATTCACCCTCGTACTAGACATCTACTAACTTGCAGTGCATCCATCTAGCTATTCAATCATAACGTTCAAGCCTATATGATGCACTTCTAAACAAACATTCTTCAGGCATCCTTCTTATATCCTCTAATAACCCCACCAATGACATTCTCACACCCACTATTCAATTCTTCAGAACACACACATGAAACAAGACACAACAATATTCCCAAATATATCACATAAAAATTTAACTAACCATGACACGTATCAAAGACTTGGCCTCAATCTTTTCTTCACACTTACTAACTTAGCTAAAATGAGCACACAATAATCTTCATCCACAAGGACCGCTTACTCTCCTCCTATCACAACTGTTTGTCCCCACTATCTTGACTAAGGATAGGTAACTAAAAGATTAGGACATGAGGATCTGAAAATGATGAAATGCTTTGTACAACTTTACACTCGACTGAGACTTGAGGAATAGAGTCTTTAATATCATAATTCATCAAAAAGGTCTAGTCTGAGGACATACACGATACAAACTCGAATTTCCCTGATCATAAAAGTATTCATTGAGTACTTGGACTGAATATACCGCAGAGCTTAAGTGCATGAGTCATGAGTTGTATGACCCGAATTTGGACTTCATAACTTATGGAATGTGATTCGAACTGCCGGATGAACTGGAATTTCCTTATCTTGGGAACTAGGAGGGTACACGATTCTTTATGATACGCACGAATGCGAATTATGGTAATGGAACTAAAACGTGATGCATGGGTAGGTATTGGGACGACTGAAAATATAGAAATAAGCATGGGTCGGGCATCATTCATTCCCTCAGGTATTCTACAACTTACTTGGCATATCTATTAGAATTTGAAAGCTTGATTTTGGCTACTCGCTCTATCATCTCCCCCTTAGAATTAAGTCATCACTCTAGGGTTGTGAGCCAGTATAAAAACTCTTAGTCGAACTGCAATCGCTTACTCTAGAGCCCTGGATATAGCAACACTAATGAATAATAGAACTTATCCCGAATGACTACACCTGAAGGCATAAAACCAACTCCGAATACTACCTTATGGGTTACATTCTATCTTTCTCTAGCCTCAATGATCATTATATAGTACTCAAACACTTATTAACTTGGGAGTAATACAGCCCCACAACACCTTGGGTGAACCTCCTCGTTATACATACAACATCATACTTAATTACAACCCAAAATAAACCTATGCTCTTGCATACACTGTTCAAGCCTACTGGATCACCTCCATCCAATGAGCATCGCAAAGAAATCACTCATTATATCCATCTCTCTCATCCTCTATTATTCAAACTTAGTGTCTAGTCCTAGCTATAATTAACCACAACTTCACACTATATTCTTGCATGCCAAACGTCTGAAAACACTAGTCCGTCAAAACCTCATAACAATAATGATCAATAACAATTCTATGGTCTATCTTATTATGACTTGCTAGCACCTCCTTCCTCTACACTTCATCACCAATTACCTCTTTCATAGCTTCATAAGTTTCAACTAAACTCCCCCTTGAAATCTAAATTAACATCTCTCAACCACTAAGTACTTTCATCAATAGTCTATACTTTTCTAGTTCAACAAACTCCATCAACAACCCTTTCCACACTTCAAACCATATCACTTCATTACTGACTCGATCATATGCAAAAATACTCGGCTATACATACCTTCCATAAATCACTTTTACCCCCCCCCCATTGACACTACACCGCTAAACCCAACTTTTAACCTGCACCAAGAAAATAAGATGAACAAAAAGTTGCTAGTGAATCGAAATAGGCCTCACACGGCTTCACTAGACTTCGATTTTTCAAGAACTCAATGATAATGAAATTTCAAGGGGTAGAAGCTTGACACACCATACTCAAAGATCTGAGAATACATATCTTACTCTATGAAGGACTATAACAGGACACCTCTCATACACTTTCTTGGCAATAAACAACTTGCCCAAAAGGGGTAGAAACTAGGATAGGCTCAGGAATCTCTTCACAGCTCACTTCACAATTCTCAGCAACCAAGGGGTCACATAAGAAAACTAGACTGAGGGCCAAATAATGCATAAACATCAATCTGAAATACACGGAGCATACCAGTAATGACATCGAAAGAGTCCTCCTGCTCCTGGCGTGATGGCAAGACATAGGATTTGTTCTGGCGCTGACCGCCAGTAGTTCTAGAAGAAATTTCCTGAGCAGGGGATGGATAGGTTGTGGGTGCCAAGGCGCTAGTATTCTGAGGTGCATAAAGCTTGTTCTGACCCCGACCACTATTGGTACTGGAAGTAGCACCCTGCTGACATAAATCTTTACTCTTCTAAGATATGATCCTACACTCCTACAACCAGTAGCCTGGATTACCACATCCAAAACATATGTCACTGCCTGCTCTACACACTCTCTTATGGCTCTTACCACATTCTCCGCAATGCGGATAAGTGAGAAAACCTTTCTTACAATTCTGCGACTTAGCTCTTGACGCTCTACCTCGATTGACATCCTTATACTTAGATATTAGGGCCTGGACTGACAGCAGAACAGGTGATGAGGATCTCTGATGGTACTGGGAGCGATTGTTACCCCTTGATCTTGACATAGAGTGATTGGTTCTAGCTCCCTGATTTATCCTACGCTCTCTTCTCTTATTCTGCCGAGTGCGAGTCAAAAGCCGAGACAGAACCACATTCTGCAAATTGTTCTGAGCAACTATTGCATAAGCTAAGGAAGTAAAAATAGCTCTAAACTCTGTGTGAGAGACGTGCCCGCCCAAGGGATCTGCCTGAACAGACCGAGGAGCTGGATGATTTTCATTACTTTGCTCATTAGTTTTGCTAGAAGACATGTTCTGAAATGAAAGGAGAATGTAGATTAAACTGAGATTTTGACTTGAGCTTTTGCTCACTGGAACGATATGAGTACTGAAAAAAGGGATAACCTTTTTCCTAAAACGTCTTGTAGCCTCTTGTTCATAGATATGGCGTGCTACACACCAATGATCAAGACTCTACTTAACGCGGCTTGTCAGACTTCCTAGGACTCCTTAAACCTTAGGCTCTGATACCAAGTTTGTAATGCCCCAAAAACAGGTCCCGAAGTGTCACACGGAGATTAAGACTACAAGTAGCCCCAAGCTAACCTTTTGAGCCATCTAACACCATCACAAGCTTATTTTTTAGATCATTAAAATCAAAAGATCTAAACATCATTAATAATCTTGTACTGTAATATGGATAAATGCGGAAAGTAACAAAATACGAACTATCTGACAACTCTGACAAAGCTGACAAATCTAGCCTAACAATACTCTACTAAACAGTGTATCAATGAGCCAATGGTACAAGCCCCAACTGACCCGAACTCAAAAGATAAAATGAACAACTCATAATGAAATGAAAAGTCTGAAAATCATACGTCCTTGGATCATGAGGACTCACCACTACAGAAGATGTAGATCAACGTGCTCAAAAAATCACTGTCAAACCTTGGACTGAGCACTTGAACCTACATTATAGGGAACATGTAGCCCACATGAGAACATGTAGGTCAGTACCATGGAATATGTACCGAGTATATGGGGGTGTATGCAAATTTCAATAAAACAAATATCATAGGTTTGTAAAAGACATGCATGCTGATATGAAAGACTCACTTAGCTTGAGATAAATCATCAAAATCATAAGTAAATGATATATATAAACGAAACACGTGAGTCATTCAATAAGTTCTCAATTCACTCCTTCCTTGTTTCCAAACACATAGAGAAATCAAGTGCTAAAACAGTCTCCTAATAACGTAACATTTCAAATCATTCGGAAACGATAACTTTGTCAAAACCCATCCTTCAAAACATATATTTTCGTTTTAGATAAAAGCGTACACACACACATGTTGGGAGTTTCTCATAACATAAACCATGTGAGCTACATCAAGTCCAACGTCCAACCCACGTTGGGGAGAGTTGTCCTATCCTTGCCATCAGAGTAGAACCTTAATCATCAATCCAAAAACTAGTGATCACTATATCAGCCACATCCTATGGGGGCACGTAGTTCTAGGGAAGTACCAAACCGCTATACCTCCCGCTCGGTGCTAAAGACTACTCCCAGACTTAGCTCAGATCTTTTAAAAGAAAGTCCACAACAAATAGTTTAACAATTCACAACGGAAGCCAATATGCTACCCCTTTCATAATCATTCAAGAATAGTGGATTTCTTTTCTCACTTGGTTTCAAAAAAAAAACAATACTTCCGCGACCACCAAGGTCAAATTATTCTTCATCATTTCAAATCATTCAAATCTCAAGGTGTTTATAACATATAACTTCACAAAATAATAATCTCAAATAGAGTTCCAAAAACCCATATATCAATATCACAATAAAACTTCTCAAGATTCAATTTTTATGTCATAAGCATTAAAATAATCAGTTAGAAATCTGAAAAATCAGCTTTATATGCAATCATATCAACATTCTCATGAAAACATCATAAGTCGTAAATTCATATATTCAAATTCGTAGTAAAACATATCAAATCATATATCTTTGTAAAAAAAATAAAAACTTTGGGCACAAGAACGAAAGAATGTTCTTGTTGAAAAACCCCACATACCTCGAGATTGGAGATGTTGAATGAACTCTCTACTGGGAAACTCTATTCATGAAATTGTTGGGTGCTTCTTGTAGCCCTCGAAACGGGGTTTTCGAATATCTAAAAATATTTGAAAAGCTACGGTTGAATCATGAGTTCTCTTGACTTCTCTATAGAAACCTTAAGCTTTGTTCTTAGTCAAATTGGATGAAAGTGATGATATTTTGTTATTTTAGGGATTTAATCATGTGTTAGAGAGGATAGGGGAGTGTAAAAATACCATAATGCCCATCCCACCACAATGAAGCGTGCGTCGCATGCTCTATAGCACTGCACTGGACCATGTGACGCATGCATATCGCATGATGCTACTGATTTGAAAATCGAACACGCCCTAAACGATGTCTAAAATTTTCGAAACTCATCCGGAATATGCTACGATCTTTTCCCATCGCAACGCAAAAAAAAAATTAAGAAACAAATGTCGGGAAGGTCACGAAAAATTCAACGAAGATGAAGGGTTCAAAATAAAACTAAGTGTTGAAACTCTTAGCTAAAAATTCTAAGTGTTAAGCTCAACTTGACTCATTTCGAAGGCTTTTATGACGAGAAAATTCTTGGGGTCTTACAATTTTACATACACGTGACCACGCATATAACATATATATTTGTATGTCTCACTATAATAGAGCTAGAATTTCTTTTGTACTTGTTATCTTTTATATATCTTCATCTTCTTGATGCCATCAATGATATCACTTGCTTTCGCGAATCAATGTCTCTATTTTTGTATGGACGTCCAGGTGACTTTATTATGTAGCAGTGAGTTAATAATGGGAACCCAGATTCTGTGAATTGACTGTAGAGAATGTCACAGAATAATTTTTGTTGCTAAGTTAAACTAAACTATTAATTAGTCTCTATTATACTAAATCACTAGAAAGTGATGTGTTCATATCTGTGATTTCATTGTGTCTTATTTTTGTTCTTGAGCTTTCATGGGCATAGCTTTCAAGATTACAACAAATATAAGTTGTCATTTATTTATCAGTTTATTTGCAGGTAAAACCTACTGAAACAACAAGATTTGTAGTAAGAGAAGAAAGAGTTGAATATATTGTAGACTTGAAGAATATAACTTTTCAATGCTTGGTATTTCAAACCGATCAGATACCATGCACCCATGCAATTGCAATGATAAACAGTAGAAATATGAAAAGGTTTAGCTATTGTTCTGATTGGTTCTCAAGACAATCTTGGATACAAACATACCAGGGAGAAATCCTACCAGTTGGAAGCACAACATCATGGATTGTTCTAGATAGTCAAAAGAAACTGGGGCATGAGTTAATCCTCATTGTTTAAGTTGATTCCAAAAGTTGTAAGTCCTACCCCACTTCAAGTGTCGTTTGGCACCTATGTCATCCTTTCTTTCTAACCTTATCCAAAAACCAAGTTACAAACAAAGAAAGACCTTCAGATCAATCTTTGAGAATATTAAGGCTGAGCATACAAGGGATATAATGATGCATTTGGGAACTATTTGTCTTTCTCAGCATAGGGAATCAAGAGAGAAATAAAAATGAGAGAATCTTATTGGTGAAAACCCTTACAGGCACCATAAGGCGATGGCAAGTTGAGAGAAATAAAAATGAGAGAGTCTTATTGATGAAAACCCTCACGGGCACCATAAGGCGATAGTGAGCCGAGAGAAAATGAAAGAAGCTTGTTGGCAAAAATCCTTCAAGGCGCCACTACCCGAATGGGGTCTTAAATGCAATTGACCTAAGAAAGCAACTCAGTTTCAAGGCCATTAACTCAACAACAATGGGTATAAAGTTTGGATGAAAAGATCAAGCTGCTTAATCCAAAGTGCATGGCATAATCATTAGTTTTAACTGTCATTTTTAGATGAATTTTTTGTTTCTTTGTTTTAAAAGGGGACATTCATTATCTTTTCTTTCTTCTCTTTATTTTAATTTTTAACTTTCTTAAGTCAGTTATCAAAACAAAAATAGTCATTCTTTTTTTGTTTCTTGCCTTTGAGTCAAGTCTGTGTCAAAGCAAGTGAGAAAAGATTTCAAAATTGGCTACCAGCTTTTTTAATTGCACAAAGCAATACAAAAGCTAGCACATGAAAGAGACATGATTGTGAGCCCAAAAAAAGGCATGCAGGAAGTTTTGTCAACTGAGAAGTCGGGGAACTCATGGAAATACCAAGATTCAAAGGGTTTATTTGTTAAACACGACAAAGCAGAAATACTGTATTTGTTTTAGAGTCACTCTTAATAAGCTGAGTTTGAGTCAATTACATATGCTAATGGTTCGAAGCAAAGCTAAATGTGACGGGGGCAGGAGCAATTGCCTCAAAAGCCAAAGCCACAAACTAGCCACCATGTTTTTAAACTCACAAGTTTTGTTTTTATGTAATAGGAATACATGTTGCATTCAGATCAAGGATTTCAGAGCCTAAACATCAAAGGCCGTAATTTCTCACCTCAACAAATGCAAGAGGCAAGGTTGTTGCACAGGTTTGGCAATCAAAACCATGGCGAAACTCATAATTCAAGATCTCTAAGAGACGCACTTCCTTGTTTTGATAATTCAAACAACATTGATAAGGAAACACACTTCCTTGATTGGGTAATTTGAATTTTGATTCTTAGGCAATGCACTTCCTAACTTAAATTTTGATTCCTAGAAGACGTACCTTTTAGTGGAGTCATCCCCTTTGATTCCTATAAGACTTACCTTTTAATTGAGTCATTCCTATTGATTCCTATAAGACGTACCTTTTCGTTGAGTCATTCCCTTTGATTCCTATAAGTCATGCCTTTTAGTTGAGTCATCCCCTTTGACCCCTAGAAGACGTACCTTTTAGTCAAGTTATTTCCCTTGATTCCTAGAAGACGTACCTTTTAGTTGAGTCATTCCATTTGATTCCTAAAAGACGTACCTTTTAGTCGAGTCATCCCCTTTGACCTCTAGAAGACGTACCTTTTAGTCGAGTCATTTCCCTTGACCCCTAGAAGACATACCTTTTAGTCGATTCAGTCCTATTGATTCCTACAAGACGTACCTTTTAGTCGAGTCATTCCCTTTGATTCCTATAAGACGTACCTTTTAGTTGATTCATCCCCTTTGACCCCTAGAAGACGTACCTTTTAGTCAAGTTATTTCCCTTGATTCCTAGAAGACGTACCTTTTAGTTGAGTCATTCCATTTGATTCCTAAAAGACGTACCTTTTAGTGGAGTCATCCCCTTTGATTCCTATAAGACTTACCTTTTAATTGAGTCATTCCTATTGATTCCTATAAGACGTACCTTTTCGTTGAGTCATTCCCTTTGATTCCTATAAGTCGTGCCTTTTAGTCGAGTCATCCCCTTTGACCTCTAGAAGATGTACCTTTTAGTCGAGTCATTTCCCTTGACCCCTAGAAGACATACCTTTTAGTCGATTCATTCCTATTGATTCCTACAAGACGTACCTTTTAGTTGAGTCATTCCCTTTGATTCCTATAAGACGTACCTTTTAGTTGATTCATCCCCTTTGACCCCTAGAAGACGTACCTTTTAGTCAAGTTATTTCCCTTGATTCCAAGAAGACGTACCTTTTAGTCGAGTCATTCCTATTGATTCCTAGAAGACGTACCTTTTAGTCGAGTCATCTCCTTTGATTCCTATAATACGTACCTTTTAGTCGAGTCATCCCCTTTGATTCCTATAAGACGTACCTTTTAGTCAAGTCATCCCCTTTGATTCCTATAAGACATACCTTTTAGTCGAGCCATACCTTTTAGTCGAGCCATTCCCTTTGGCCCCTAGAAGACGTACCTTTTAGTCGAGTCATTTCCTCTGATTCCTATAAGACGTACCTTTTAATCGAGTCATCCCCTTTGATTCCTATAAGACGTACCTTTTAGTCGATTCATCCCCTTGGACCCCTAGAAGATGTACCTTTTAGTCGAATCATTCCCTTTGATTCCTAAAAGACGTACCTTTTAGTCGAGTCATCCCCTTTGACCCCTAAAAGACGTACCTTTTAGTCGAGTCATTTCCCTTGATTCATAGAAGACATACATTTTAGTCGAGTCATTCCTATTGATTCCTATAAGACGTACCTTTTAGTCGAGTCATCCCCTTTGACCCCTAGAAAACGTACCTTTTAGTCGAGTCATTTTCCTTGATTCCTAGAAGACGTACCTTTTAGTCGAGTCATTCCCTTTGATTCCTATAAGATGTATCTTTTAGTTGACTCGTCCACCTGAATTCCTATAAGACGTACCTTTTAGTCGAGTTATCCCCCTTGATTCCTAAAAGACGTACCTTTTAGTCGAGTCATTCTATTAACTCATAGAAATTGCATTTCTTTATTCGGGATAATTTTCTTTTTTCAGTTTTGATGTGATTTCAGGAGCATGCCCGAAGCACAGGGCGAATAAATGGAAAACCAAGCAACAAGGTGAAGAAATTGAAAGTTAAACAGATAAAAAAATAGCAAGTCAGGAGCCCGCCTGCAGAACAGGGCGAAGAAATTGAAAGCATAGCAACAAGTTGATGAAATAGCAAGTCAGGAGCCCGCCTGCAGAACAGGGTGAAGAAATTGAAGGCATAGCAACAAGTTGATAAAAATAGCAAGTCAGGAGCCCACCTGCAGAACAGGGTGCAGAAGTTGAAAACATGGCAACAAGTTGATGAAATAGCAAGTCAGGAACCCGCCTGGAGAACAGGATGAAGAAATTGAAAGGCAAGCAACAAGTTAAAGAAATAGCAAGTCAGGAACCCGCCTAAAGAATAGGGTGATGAAACTCAAATCAAGAGTCCAAAAGAAGCTGTATAGATAGGATTTTTGTAATTTCATTTATGCTTTAACTTATAATTTTTATTTTAATGTAATGACAGAGCCGTGGACCGTAACCTTAATGGAGCCTCACTCGACTCTCCAACCCGGTATAGTCTTTCTCTTTCCAATCCTTTGAAATACCCGTGACTTGATTCTCTCATAACTTGGGTAGGTAGGATGTCTTAAGTCAAGACCCGGTTGTCCTTCTTCCTTCTGTTTCTTTTTTTGAATAATGGTCGGGTCAAAATTTGGTCTCGCTGTCTACTTCTTTGTCTTAAAACACTTCATGTTTACATTCAAAGGGGGCATGATGTAGACACCTAATTTCGTCTCTCCCTGATATCATTTTTACCAATTTTTGCTTTATCCTACCGTGTACCCTCACCCATTTAATTATTCCCCACAAAAATACAAAAATAAACAAAAAACAATACCTCTAATTAATTTATCTTATCCTAACAACCTACCCAATCAAAAGCTTCCACCTCACTACCCCAATACCCACCCACTTGACCCCTCACACTATTACCTACCATATATATATATCCCATTTTCTCACGCAGAGCGGGGGTTTTTCTATTTTTCCAATATATACACAATCATCTTCTCCACAACAAAGGGGGGATCCTCCATTTTTTTCTTGGTCCATTAGCACACAGAAAACACATGAACCTCACATCAAATACACACACTCACCAGCTGCCTCTTGAATACACAAAATTAGCACACACTCACTGGTACAGAATTTACAAATACACATCCATTCACATAATACATATAGCACAGGAGACGAGATGATACTCATCGTATCCACAAAAATAAGGGAGAATTCATATACCCATACGCACTGAGAGCGGGAATTGAACGGAAAGCAGAGAGGGAAATTAAAATTGAGCGAAAAAGAGAGTTTGAGAGATAGACTGAGAAGGATAAAGGGAGAAAACGCCACTGCTGTGGTCTAGAGAGAGAGTGCTCTAAATCCGGTCAGTTTGTCGAAATACACTCTCACCGGCGACCAAGCTTTTCATTAGAAAATGACCCAAACGTGCCAAAAAACAGTAGCCAGCAGCCAAATTAGCCGCAACAGTCCATGGGCTGCTCGAAATTTCACCAGAGACGTGCCAAAACCGATCAAAACTGTCCCAAACATTGGAAAACAAAAGTGGGTTTGTCTTTGGGATTTCGGGAATCTAGTTCGAGGTCTGTTCGTGGTTCATGGGTTCACGAGGCTCCAGTTGCGGTTGAAATCGGTTCAAGTTGATTGAATATAAGTAACATTGAGGTTCGACGTTGAGGTTCCGTTGACGCGGTTCTATTCAGAAAGATCAGTTAATCAATAAGGCATTGAGGTCCATTTCTCATCTCATTCTCTATTCTATTTTTTGGAATTTTAGTTGTTTGTTATGGGTGTGAATAACTTGTTTGTTTAGCGTATTTGAATCTTTGTTGTGTATACGTGGTTGATGTTGGATTTGATAGTCGAAGAATTGGCTAATTAGTTTGACAATGGAATTGGGGAAGACGGGAATTAAAAGTTGATAAAAAATAAATATTGTTTTTTTTATTCATTGTTGATGTTGAACGTGATTTATCATCGAGTGGGTAGGCAAATAGTAGGTTCGGGTAGGCAAATTTAGAATTGTTGAATTGTTGGAATGCTTAGAATATTTGTTGAATGTTTTGTTTATTGTATTTGAAAAGTGTATTTATTTAACCGGGGAATGCCCCGAAGAATTTTGTACGCAAAGGATGCTCGTGATCAAGGCCCGAGGCATCGGGTAAAGTATAGTTTAGGACTAGTGTAGGTTATTTCAGTATTTTTATTTCGGGACTGTATAACTCGGACTGGACACTATATTTCGGATCCCTTTGGTTTTTGTTTGTTTGTTTGATTATTTTACATGTTTTTGTGTGGTTTGTACATCGTAGTGTCAATTTAGCCGATACGCTCTGCCAAGCGACCGTGGTCAAACCACGGGATCGAGGGGTGCCTAACACCTTCCCCTCGGTCAACGGAATCCTTAGCCGGAATCTCTGTTCGCAAAACCAGTATTAAAGAGTCAAAACCATTTTGAAAAAAGATATCCATGGGTGACTTGGCACACCCGATTTATGCCAAGTGGTGACTCTGAGTTTTGATTGTTAAAAATAATCCTTTTTCGAAATAAATTTTCATCTTTTGTCACTTTAATAATAAAAACCCTTTCAACCCTTAAAACTTAATCTTTGGGAGTGAAAAAAAGGGGTGTGACAACATGCTTTAAAAATTGAGCCTCTTTGAATTGAAATTTATCAGCCCTTTTCGGATTAAAAATATTGGAGCCCTTTTCAGGGTTAAAAGTGAGCTTTATTTTCAAATGTGTGACAGCAGGATTATTGAAACATGGTTGACAATCGTCTCCACATGTAGCTTTTGGACATATATCTTCATCATCATCAAATTGGTTGCAACTTTGTTCTCAACATGTCCTCAATATGAACCATCTAATCATTGAACCATTGTCTCTGATACCACTTGTTGGGTTCGAAATCGAGAAGGCGCCATGCGGAAGCTATTAGTTGCAAACTATCTTAGTGATAATTCAAACGACAAAGAAAAACATACTAAAAAATATATTATTGATGTAATTTGGTCAAGTGACCTACATATTGAAAACTAATATCAAAAAAACATTAAAAACTATTGAGAGAAAATCTCTCCCTAAACGAGACTCTTTGATGACTACATTGTGGATGCTACTGTGTTATGATATGAGAAGGGGGTCTTTTATTTATAGATGACCTACATATTGAAAACTAATGTAAAAAAAACATTAAAAACTATTGGGAGAAAATCTCTCCCTAAACGAGACTATTTGATGACTACATTGTGGATGCTACTGTGTTATGATATGAGAAGGGGGTCATTTATTTATAGATGACTAAAACCTTTCCTCCTAGAAAGAGGTTAGCCAAATATGAAAAAGAATTATATTTTTTCTTTCAGAAAAAGTAAAAGTAATTATGGTAACTTTTATTTTCCTTCTAAGAAAAACTAAAACTTAATTTTAGTAAGAAAATCAGGGCAAAACCCTAACATCATCAACATATAGTTGGTTCTTTGATGTGGTCATCATTTGTATAAATCTCTTTTCTTTGATGAAATTAGAAGGGATGTAAGTTTCTATCAAGAAGAGAAGAGAGAAACTGATCTATGTAAAAGTAACCATGTAAAGAAATTGTATCAGATTAAAACTTAAAAAGCACATAAAGTTAACATGTATTACGAACTCTAACTCATCTATATAATTATTAAAATTTCAATTTTAAAAAATATGGCAACATTAAATCACCGTAGAATTTGAATTTATTAAAGATTTTAAAAAGGTAAATAATAAGTAATAAATAATCTAAATATTTGTTGTCCTAAACTACATGACAGTTTTTTTACATTCAAAAAGAATTTAAAACTCCAACTTTGTAAGTGTAGCTTTTTTAAAAATTAAATTGGAAAAAGAAGAGTAAATTAACTGCTGTAACTTCCTAATTTTGAAATATGATACATTATAAGAAAATACATATACACATATGTTACGACCCGATTCGGGGCCCTGGCCATGACGAGCATTCCCGAACCGTGAAGGTTCGGAAAGCCCTCTGTCTATCTGGTAATCATGCACAACATTCATAGAATAAAAAATAATGTGGAAATAGAAATCTAATACGGAAACATGGTCAGTCTGAATGTGATCATAATACTGAAAAATTCAAATCCAAAATATATCTGAATAATAATAATGTCTGACTCAGTCTGCGAAATCTCTATTATGAACTAAACAAAACTGTCTGAAAACTGGGACAAGGCCCCCAGTAGACCAAAATATGACTAAAGATAAATATCTGAAAGTAAACAGGCCTTCTGGAATATAGAAGGCTCACCCCTGCACAATCTGCTCTGCGATCTGAAATATCTACTATTTATCTGAACCCCTAGACTGTGTCTCAAAACCTGGAAGCAGGGGGGGTCAGCACAAATGTACTGGCAGACGAAGCAATCCAAAATAAAGTATTTGAACATATATATAATAGATGAGAGCAATTTTTATCAACACATCACGTATAAAATAGCTTCTGAAAACACATGGGTATCATTCGAAAATCATAAGACATTCTTGTCAAAACAATTTCTGATCTTTGTATTACTTCTGAGTTAGGTGGCACTCCCCTACAAGTCTGATATTTCACAGGCTATATGGAATCCGCCATTGACTCGGCGGGGAAGCCCCCAACCCAAGTGTGCAGCAAGGGTTGGAGTGTCTGAGTCTGATACGCCACAACGCACTTAAGCCAGCGTATAATAATATACCCGGATCGGCAAATCACGATTTTGGGCAATGAGTTGTCTGAACTCACGCCTTCTTCGGGGACCACCTAACATCTCTTTATGCCCAATTTTTAACCTTTTCTAAACATGTATCATTCTGAAATTTCTTAATCATGAAAGTCTGATAAAATCTGATTTCTGAACTAGTCTGTGTCTGTTATGGCATTTGTCTGAGTTGGTATCGTCATACCAAGACTTGCAAGTCCTATTTCTAAGCCATAATGCATTAAGCATGATCTTTCACAAAAGTGTAGTTTCAGACCACCCAAACATGCAATTTGCATAAAAGATTTCATGTTCCGAAACTCAAGTCAAAACCATGCAAAAACTTTCATCAAACATATGGTGGTCATGTGCTTTTGGCAAAACTATGCACTCTTTCATTATATGTATATTCAACATTTACAACCCTCTCTTTCGTGTTCAAAATCGTATTCCAAACACAGCAAAGTCAAAGCATTTCATATCATGATTTTTCAAGACGTATTTCAAAACAATCTATATCATGTGAAACATGGGAAAATTACATCAAGAGAGGGATTTCATATAAATCGTGCTCTCAATTCATATTTCAAGGCAAAACACATATATACATATACATATAATTTTCAAGTCACTTTGGGGGAAAGCCAAAAGGCTAAAGCAATATCATTTAAAGCTTCTAAAACATGAATTCAAAAACTCCTTTCTTAAAACACGATTTATATGCCCATGAAAATTTAGGAAAACCCCGCATACCTCTATTTAAGAAATTATGGGATGATCCTTGAAGCCTACGATGTGGGGATTCCAAATCTCCAATTATCTTCCGAAACCCACGGTTGAATTTTGAGTTATTTGGAATTTTTGCTTGAAACCCTAAGGGGTGTTCTTGAGAGAAAATTTGAGAAAAGGAGTATATTTTTATGAATTGGGGGCTAAATATGGTGTTATAGATGAAATTTGGGTGAGCTAAAATGATTAAAATGCCCCTAAAAAAACAAACAAAGTCGTAATTGTCCCTCAGTTGACAAGCTGATAGGCTGAAGTAAAACGGGTATAACTCCTTATGCAGATGTTGGATTTGGATTAAACTAGTTGCATTGGAAAGAAGACTCAAAGAACTTTCATTTGATAGGTAGCAGCTCTCTCAGTTCATTATATTCAGAGAGTTATGATCGTTTGAAGTTGACCCTGAAATGCAAAAAACTGGGCAACATGCTATGCGTTTTGCTACAGTTTTGAAATCCAAACGCAGCCTTATACATTCTGAAAAATTCTGAAACTTATCCAAGATGTACTATGATCTTGTCCGATCGTAACACAACTTGAAAATCTAAAAATGGAGGTCGGGAAGGTTGAAAAATTGTATCCCGAATATTGCCAGCTAAAATGACTCTAAGTCCTCATTACACTTAGAAAAATTTTCAAGTTTTTAAGTCTAAGAGCACTCTATTAAAGGCTAATCCATGCACGAATTTTACGGGGTGTTACAACATACATATTTATAAATTCAATTTAAAAGTAGTGGCTAATTTCTATCTAATTAACTTATTCCTATCTAATTAACTAACTTTTTAAAAGCTAAACATGTCATTTTTATATGCTGCCACTTGGCTTAATGAGGAGGCTGCATCCTCTATTTTTAATAATATATAGATATAGATACAGATTGATATATTTTGAATTAGAAACAGTTGCAACTGCTTCACTTTATCCCAAATAAAAAGAACAATTATTTGATCATATATGTGCAGGAAGTAAATAGTTTTTCTCTTTAGTCCTCCTCTACACAAGAGACGTCTTTCGCTGTGATAGTTGCTGTGAAAATTGTAGCGAGATTGGAGGATCTGGACATAGATACTATTGTCAGTCATGCGCTATTTGAGAAGATTCTATTTGACTGATAGAATAAATAAAAGTAAAGATGATGAAAACATAATAGGTATGCAATTGTGGGAATCTTTATATAGATAATTTTTTTTGGCGTTTACTTTTCTTATGTCTTGGCTCCATTATTTAGTGATGAACATTATGTTACACAATACAAATTATTGGTTGAAAAGGTTTCATCCCTTAGAATTAGAGCTGTCAAAATGGGTTGATCCAATCCAACCCTAGCGGGCTAAAGAATTAAATGGGCTAGGACAGACTATCCTTTTAACTAAAGGGACTTTAAAATAGCGATCCAACCCTAAGCGGGCCACGAATTGGGATGAGTTGACCCTTCAGAAAAAATAAAAGCAACCCGAAACATGATAAACAAAAATATTGTAAGTACTAGACTATCACCAACTTTTATGGTTTCACTTTAATATGTCTCCTACTAGTTTGTAGCATGTTATAGGCATCTTACTAATACCTTTAAGGGCCGTTGGGCTAGGAAAGAGTTTTCTCGGAATAATTAATCTCGAGATTAGTTATTCCACCATGTGTATAGATAATTTCTCTCATAACTATGGTGTAAATGATGCGATAAATAATACTTCATCACTAACTAATACCTCACACCAAACATGGGATAAAATAGTCCTTCATTTTATCTCAGACTATTTATCCCTTATACCTCACACCAAATGATCCGTTTGTTGCAATTAGCTCATAGCATTTACTATACTAAGCAAAGAAATGATGATTAACTACAAATTTCGTAGAAAAATTCTAATATGGTTAAGATATACACAAAGTATCTACATAAAAGCAGCAAGATGATAACAGAAGAGAACCTATATTTGAAGAAGCAAAGGCAACAACTACTAATCAATCACGAGTAAAAGCAACTTTTTAAAGTTCACAACTAAAAACAGCTTAGCAGCCATTTCAAACACACACTAAGAACTTTTAAAAAATTAGTATCAACCAAAGAATGAATAAAAAAATAAGTAGCTAGTTAGAAAAGATTGACAAAATTCTAATACCTAATAAATAAATGACCAACTTAAAAATACTTAATAATTATTTTTAATGTCTCAGCCCATGGGCTGGCCTCTGAGGCTGACGGGTTAGGCCTCTGAGGCCAACGAGCCAAGTGAGGGAGGGATTATAAGCCTCGTTTTAAAATGGGCTGAAAAAGCTTAGCCCAACCCCAATTAATTAAAGGATTAGGTTGGACCGGCTTCACGGACCAAGCCAATTTTGACAGCTATACTTAGAAAGGAAAAGTTCAGAAATAGCATACTTATCCCTTTAATTATGAGTTTCATAGCAACAATTTCATAATTACATAATATAGCAAGTTGTATTTTGTATTTTTGTAAACTGTTGCTACAAAAATACAAATACATATGATTTTTACTGCCTTTATGGTCGATATGTATTTTGTATTTTTGCAATCTGTTGCTACAAAAATACAAATACATATGCTACAAAATGTAATTTGATAAAAGTGTTGCTATTTTTTATAATTTAATATTTAAGTATGCTATTTTATGTATTTTTTCCTACTTAGAATCCTTCGCTTATGCATCAAATTTCTTTGGATCTTATATGACTTTGATTCTTATGAAAAATGGACTTTTGTTGTTTTATGTCTGATCACAATTTAAAATTTATGTTTTAAATAAGCTAAAATATATAGCAGTAGTATACATGCATCTATGGAGAGTTTTTACAAATATTAATAGCTGAGTATGTTATGAGCGGGTATCAAACTCTCAAATATTAGTGGAAATAGAAGTCAATATGTGTTATGTAGTGACACATAAGAAATTGTCATATTTATAGTGCTTTTCTGCGCATTGACTCATCCAAAGATATATTTTATTATGTATTTGCTTAGAAAATTTGTAAGCATTCTTGGGATCTTAGCTCATTTATCACATTAATATATTCAGTTCACGAATCTTACATGAACAAAAGATAATAATTGCAATAGCGATATGAAAGGAAATTTAGTTCTTTTGCACGGGAATAATAAGATACACTAATCAATTAAAGATGTTAGATATCTTACTTGATCAGAATATCAAGTAGTGGTATGTTATTTTTTTTTTTATTTTAACTGTACTTTTTAATACTAAAATATGATTTTGAACTTCCATATATAGATAATGACTATGTGTATTCATGAAGATGAATATTGTTCTTGATAGAATAGTCATGTTTAAAGTGGTAGTTAATCTCTTCAATGTTAAGGTGGTTGCTGCAGTTTATATAGATAGCAATGATGAGGATATTATAATGCAATTATCTTTCTTTGTTCGAAGGTACATTAATTATCTGTTATTTTACTTACATATTTTATAGCATACTGATATTGTTGTTTGCCAAGTCACCAAGAGAGATAAAGATTTCGCGGTAATTTCGAAACTCTCTTTTCAATGTTTTAAGTTAATCGCTTCAATTGTTGTTTTATTAATCTTTACGTAAACTCATTACCACAATTCTTGGGCACATATAAAGTGCACAATATTCATTTTCACAAACTTCATATTTTCATTTTGTAGGATTTCATGGATGATAATGACATGATATCTCCTTCTCCTAAAGAGACCTTGGCAGGAAAAGTAGATTCGAATTTGGATACATATCATATGTAAAAGAAGTTGATAATGATCTCAATGTACAACTCTCAAGTAACAAGGTCGGCAAAGAGGTTAAAATATGAGGAAAACGCAGAAAATATTTCCTTAAATATTAGCTTTTTCGATTTTATTTCTAGCACGATAAATTCTTTAACAATATTTGGCATCCAAAGTTGCTCGTTTCATATAGCATCTACAACCATTAGTGCCTTCTTTTGATCTTATGTGCAAATTTGTATTCATATTCATTAATCTTAGCTTTAAAAGGGTTATGTGGTTGTGGAAAATCTTCTATGACACCATTCATTAGAAAGTGAAATCATAAATCATATTATCCTCTAACTAGCTCACAATCATTGCAATGACTTGGTGAGAATGTGTATATATAAATTTTCCTCCTTAGGAGGAATACTCTCAACAAAAAAGGTTTGTTGTTCCTTAAATAACTACAAGTGAAAAATGCACTTCAATTGTGAACTATCACTTTTGAATTGCAGAGTTGTGACGGTATATGGTATTATGTCCTTTTTATCCAATTTATTACCAGAAAATCAGAATTTTTATTTTTCAGCACCATCAACATATTTTGCCATCAATACTTTTTCTTAAAAATTCATACAGTTAATGATTTTTTATATCATGGTTATATAATTTATTCTTTATTTCTTTTAAATACTGTGTGAGAAATTAATTGATGACAATCAGAAGATAATATTTCAAGAGATATCAATTATAGTTCATTAAAATTTATTATTTCTGTATTTGATATGATTTTTTAGGGATGTGTGGAAAAAATATATTCTCAATATTTAATTACAAGGTACTAACATTTAGAGTGAATAGAACATGACTTCTAAAAAGAATATATTTTCATATATTTTGGTTACATATAATTAGAACGTGAGTGGAAAAAACATTTAATTTAGACTAAAGAAGTTCAAAAATTATACAGAGTCTAAGTGAATGTTTAGATGGACTTGTATCTTTTGTACTTATTATATGGTTCTTTATTTATTTTAATTTTTTTCTTGCTTAAAAAAACTTTTTTATTTTACACAAAAACTTTAAAAGTACTTATAAATTATTTTGACTTAAAAACACTTAAAATAAGTTAATTTAACTAGATCCTAAGTTATGATATGCAATCCACGCATCGCCCGGTACTATACTAATTTTATCTTAAAGAAAAAGACCACCATCATCTGCTTACTACTTTGTTGCTTCTGATGATTGTGAAATATCCCTCAGACCATTTGTCAAATCACCAGTAGTTAGACTACCCAAGCAACATATAAGCCACATGTTGAAAAGATAGGGAAAAGAACAAAAATAACACCTAAAACTAAAATAATTTCACAAAACTGGCACCTAAATTTAAAAACCCGGCAAATAGCCACTAAGGGATGGGCGCACGTGAGAAGTTGGGATACATTTGTCACTGTTCCACGTATTCCCCTCAATTCTACAACACAATTCGGCCCTTTCCTTTTTGGGTACTGGGCACACTGTTCATCTTTAATGGCTCATGCTTTTTTTGGCTCCTTTTTCCCCTTTTTTTTTTTAAAGATTCTACTCTTTTTTATTCTTTTTAAACAATTGAGTAATTGCTTCTTCTTCTTTTTTCAGATTATTTTGCATTCACCAACATTATTAAAATAACATACTATTTGTTTTGTTTAGTTTTACTTATTTATACAGCAAAATACAATACCATATACTTTTAATATAATACAATTATTAAAGATATATATTTATATATAATAATGATACAGTTTCTATATATATACATATTCTATATAATAATTATAGCTTTTTTATACAATTTTTAACTACATTTATTATTTAGATACATATTTTATATGACATAGTTTCTACATGAATTCTAAAAATGTATTAATCTAGTATAAGAGAGTATCAATTGAGTATATGGACACTGCAAGTGTATCAATATAGTATAAAAGTGTATTAATGTGATATAAAAGAGTATCAATTGGGTATAGAGACTGAATGTGCTTGCATAGAATTTCCTTTCTCTTTTTTAAAAAGTGTATCAATATAGTATAAAAGTGTATCAATATGATATAAACGTGTATCAATTAAGTATAGAGACCGCATCTGCCCAGTTGGACCAAATAGCTAAAAAAGGAATTAAATTGAGCCGACTGGCTAAAGTTATCCACCTTTTAAATTATGGGCCATTTTTTTAAAAAAATAATCAGCCCATGTCTTTTCCCCAAGATAAAACATAGTCAAAAAAAATTATAATTGGATTGATAGCTTCTCAAAGTCCAGCAATGATTGTCTAAGCAACATGACACTGAATACAATACATAAATAAAAGATTATTGCATAAAATTTATAATAGAATTAATACTAATTAAATAACTTGAAAAGAAAGTAAGACAAGCACAAGCGAAGAGAAGTTCATAAATTTAATTTACTCAAACTCTAAAAAGATAAATATAGCAATAAGAATCAAACAGAAACATGGTTCATCTCTAAAGATTGTGCAGCAACAACAACAAAAAAAAGAATTGATTTTCTAAAAGTTTAAATTATAAAGTGTGCATTGCTATAACATTTTCAAGTTAAGTTGGATGATAATGAACAACATCTGTCATAAAACTATCAATTAGATCAAGCCAAACATGTCGATGCATCAAATTTTTCATGCAAAATAAGAATTCTCACCTAGCTCTATATGTTAAGAGAACTACAACAACAACATATTTAGTGTATTCTTACAAAGTTGTATGTGGAGAGAGCAAAATGTGCGCAGTTAATATTACTATCACAGGTGAAGTAGAGAGATTGTTTTCGATCGACCCCCAACTCAAGACAAATAACAGTATAACAAACAAAAACCATAAAAATAAATAACAAAATGGGATAACACACCGCTAGATAATTAAAAAAATAATACACTGACAAAATAATACTATAAACTATCTATTCGAGATCACAAACACCATCAGAACACTACGGACAAGAAATTGTTTCCACTCCATTTTTCTTAGACTTACTTTTCAATACATTCTTAGACATATTAAATTCCCCTTGTAGATATAGAAAAATAAATATTTGAAACAGTAATTCAAAAAAATAACTTGGTCAACATGAACCTGTTATTTTTAATGTTTTCCGGTACAAGAATCTATATATAGGCAAAAAAAAACTTCAATCCAAGTTCATGTCTCAAACAAGAACACTTATGAAGTTCCTTAACACCTTCAACACAAGATTAAAAATAATTTATCCAAAAAGTGTGTTATTTTTCAGAAATAAGATGAAACAGAAACGTAAAGTCAAGTCTCCCAACTTCACGGAGTGTCCTTAAGGAATGATTTTTCTCACTGTACCCGAGGTTATGGAATCTTCCTTCCAGGATAAAACGGCTTTCAATCCAACTATAGCGGTACCTCAAATAATTGAATTCGTCGAATGCACTCAACAACTTAATGATCACACAGAGTTTTTGTATAAAAGAAGAGTGTTTTAGCTGTCAAAAATTATGTCTATACCTGAGGAATATATCAGGTATTTATAGCCTTTAATGTGTCCTTTCAGAAAGAATGCATTGGTTTAGCAGAAAGGCACCTATTCAACACAAACTGAACTTGCGCCCGAACTGCGGCCGCAGGTGACACTGTCCGAATTCCAGTGAGCATCTGCGCTGCACCTGGGCCCGCAGGTAATCAATGTGCGCGCTCAGATCTCCCAACAGTGTGCCTTTTTACCTTGAAGGGTCGCATCCCTTCGAGATGTGTTGCATATGCATTTGCGTGACATCCGAAATGCGCCCGCACTTGAAGAAAAGCAGTTCTATCAGATTTTTGGATTAAAATTTCACTTGTAAAATAAGTTTCAAATATAATTCATCTAAAAAGATAGATCTCATCGATCGATCATTTGCCAAATCCGAAGCCAAGCGAGCGAACGATGACGACGGTGCAAGGAACCACCTTTTTCTTGCCTCACTATCCATGTGGAGTTAGTGTTCCTCATTATAAACACTTAAAATTTCCCTTCTTCCACCAATGTGGGAGAATTAGTGAAATTTCCAATATAAGAGTACATTTTCCATTTTGGTTACTCTATTTTCCTCCACTATTTTTTCTTCTATTTTTCATTCACACACACACACACATTGAACCCAATAATCCCCCACATGAATGGGGAATGGATATCTTTTGAAGAATTTACGGACAAGCATGTGATCATTTAGCAAAGACTAATTGCATCTGGATAAGTAGGTTTTCTTTTGAACTTTCCATAGTGAAAATGTATTGGATGCTCTCGGTCAATCGGTAGATTTTATATCTTTGAACCGTCGAGTTTTAATGTACACCTAGACAACACATGCCACACAACCAGCCTTTTACTATTTATGGCTCTCACGGTTTTGTTCTTTTCAATCATGAACACGTCCTAGTTTTTGAGAGCTTAGAGAATAGGCCTTTACTAACATTCTCCTTGAAGCGGCTTTCACTTCGCCCTCACATAGGTGATTTCTAAATGTTTAATCCTGTAGATTAAACTATTTGGTAAAATCTGCCAAATTTAGATAATCATGAAAGACTTTCCACCTTAAGTCTTATCCTTGTTTACTAAATATTGTCTACATCATGAGAATGGGTTGGGTATATTGACAATGTTGAACCTGTCAAACACAACTTTGTTTAATCTCTTTGAACCTAGCTCTTGGGATCTTCTGTATGCTAGGTAGAGTTACCGCCATGCTGACTTGTCCTAAGCCTTAAACCCATTTCCTTGGATGTCCTTTCCACTCCTTCTCTAGATAGGCCTTTTGTAAGTGGATCCGACACATTATCCTTTGACTTTACATAGTCAATAGTGATAATTCCACTAGAGAGAAGTTCTCTAAAGGTATTATGCCTCTGTCTTATATGACGAGATTTACCATTGTACATCATACTCCCTGCCCTACCTATTGCCGCTTGGATACCATAGTATATACATACTGGTGCCACCGATTTGAGCCACTAAGGAATATCTTTCAAGAAATTCTAGAGCCATTTTGCTTCTTCACCAGCTTTATCTAATGCAATAAATTCAGATTCCATTGTAGAGCAAGCAATACAAGTCTGTTTGGATGATTTTCAAGAGACCATTCCTCCACCGATAGTAGATACATATCCACTTGTGGATTTTACTTTGTTCGGTCTGGTGATCCAATTTGTATCACTATATCCTTCAAGTACCGCGGGATATTTATTATAATGCAAAGCATCGTCTTGAGTGTATTTAAGATTCCCCAAAACTCTTTTCATTGCCATCCAATGAGTTTTATTGGAATTTTTCGTGTACCGACTCAACTTACTAATAGAACATGTTATGCCTGGTCGTGTACAATTTATTATATACATTAAACATCCTAGCACTCTTGCGTACTCCAATTGTGGGTCACTTTCGCCTTTATTCTTTTGATGTGCAAAGCTTACATCTAATGGAGTCTTGGTAATACTGAATTCCATATACTTGAACTTGTCAAGTATATTTTCAATATAACGAGACTATGATAATGCCAACCCTTTTGGAGTTCTATGAATTCTTATTTCTAAGATCACATCCGCAACTCCAAGGTCTTTCATATCAAACTTGCTCTCAAGCATTCATTTCGTTGCATTTATGTTAGAAATGTCTCTACTGATGATCAACATATCATCCACATATAAACAAACAATGACTTGGTGATTGGGAGTGTCTTTAATGTAGACACACTTATCGCATTCATTTATCTTGAACCCGTTTTTCAACATGGTTTGGTCAAACTTCGCATGCCATTATTTAGGTTCTTGCTTTTGTCCATACACTGACTTAATAAGTTTACACATCTTATTCTCTTTTCCTGGAACCACAAAACCCTCAGGCTATTCCATACAAATTTCTTCTTCTAATTTTCCATTTAGGATTGTTGTTTTCACATCCAACTGTAGATAGGCCAATGGAAAATAATAACCATGGATAAAAAGAGACGAACTGAGACAATCTTAGCCATAGGAGAGAACGTATCACCATAGTCAAGACCCAAAATTTGTGTATAACCCTTGGCCACTAGTCGAGCCTTTAGGTGATCAATCTCTTGCTCATAGGGCATAACTTATTTCTTTGAGGTTTAAGTCTTGACTCTAGGGCAAATGTTATAGATCATATGCCAAAATGTTGTAGAGTAAGCTAGTTTCAAATCTTGCCTTCAAGGCAAATTTTAAAGTGTCTCCCGTGAAATTATTTACATTATATATCTTGGGGTGTGGTCCTTCCCCAAATTCTGTTAATATGATATATTTTTACACATCAATAGATAAAAATATTTAACATGCAGTAACTTTCATAAACAATCAATAAGAAGGTATTGAGTTAAATACTTCACCATAAGTTAAAACTTTGAATAAATAATAAGACATTCGTGCAACTTGTTTTGTTGAAAGTCAAAAGTAATTGTTACTAACTAAAATAGGGGATCAAAGAATCCAATTATAACTATTACTTTGATCCATCCTCTTGAATAAAAAGTTAAACTAATTATGTTTTTTTTATTTTTCTTTATGTATTTTCTTGCATCTGGATGAAGGATTTGAGTGTAGTGACAATTTGATCTATTGGGCCTAGTTCTTTTGCATCTCAAACATTTGTAATTATTTCTTGAAGATTCTGTTCTACAAGGATATCTGATTGTTTGACTTATCCTTAGGAGAACCCGAGCCCTGAGTAGGTCAGCCTATATATCTCACCCCCGAGAGAGGAGAATCAGGTCATGCGTAGTTCTGGCAGCTTGTTTTTTCACTTGATTCTACTTTTTTTCTTTTGTTGACTCTTTTGTCTTTGGGACTTTTCTGACTTTATTTTTCTTGATACTCATCTTTTCTTTCTTTTTCGACATATTTTTTCGAATTTTGTTGACTCTTATCTTGATTCCAAAAGAGGGGTATGAAAGAAAATAACACTAAGGCCCAAATGGGGGTAAACAAAGGATGACACAGTGTTTGGATAGCAGAATGAAATGCCTTCATCATATCAATTCTTGAAAATTCTAGTACATATCATGCAATGTGAAAGTGCACGATCAATATCACTTATGAAATGTTTTACAACACTAACTTTCCCCGAGCATGTATTCCACCTTTTTTTCTACACTTGCCCAGCATACAACTCCACTTTGTTGTACATTCCTCATGCTGAAGGACTCATAACTTCGTGGAGCTAAGTTTCTTCCTGTTCCTCTTGATAGGATCACGTAGACACTGTTTGACCTAATTAAGACATGTCTTTCAATTGATGACCAAGTTATCCATGCGATTCTCAAAAAGTCTCAATTTTCAAAGAAGGCTTCAAGTTGATCACCAAATGCCCCAACACTCTATTTATTTTCTCAGATGCTCTCTTTTCCTAAATTTTACTCTCTGATTCAATGCTTCATGATTAAGCTGGATTTTAAGATATGACTGAAAATTCTGCAGGCATGTCATATCACTAGAATCAACATAAAGTGACTGTATAAAGAAAACAAATAAACAACACATATTTTAAACACAAAAGGAAAGTGACACTTCATTTAGTTGAAATAAAAGATAAAAGGGTTTGAACATAAATGACAAAGGGACAAAATAAGATAGATCCCAAACTACAACCCTGAAATAATTTGAAAAATAGAAAAGAAAACAAAACAAACTACCAGACCTCTTCCTAGTAGGGAGAGGGGTGACTTTTCAATTGCTCAGCCTGACATATTAGCCACTGGTTTGTATATCAACATGACTGGAGCTTCCACCATGTCAGACATATTTCCTTCAGCAAATAAGCTTTGGATCCCCATGCTTAACTCATTGCCTCCCACATATTGTGTAGTACCGCGTGCTGGTGAAGAACTCTGTGGGATGGTCGAAAGGCCAACGTTTTGTACCACAATCAATTTATATTGAATTATCTTTTTTATTTCTCTTTCCAAAGTGCGACAATCTTCAGTACTATGACCCTGAATATCAAAATGATATGCACATCGCACATTAGGATCAAAGCTTCTTGAATGCAGGTCAGGAGTATACCCAAGGAGAGGAGTGATCATGCCCTGCTGTACCAATCTCTAAAATAAACTTGCACCGGATTCCCCAATAGGAGTGAAATTATCTTTCTCCTTCCTCCTCTTTGCGAACTCTGGCCTCGCATAAAATTTGGATTTAAAGGTCACTTGGTAAATTTGTGGGGGTCGAGGACGATGTTGAGGGACAGGTGCATGCCATTGTGGATAAGAAGATGGATGAGCATACAATTGTGCATTGTTCACAGGATATCGAGGAAGTGGAATGGGATTTCTTAGATTTCGAAGAAAGAAACCTTGTTGTAAGTGGTTATGTGGATCTGATATGTAAGCTCGGGATTGAGGCTGACAGTATTGGTGGGTTGGACCTCTCAAACTCTGCTTTGGCCCTGTCATGACAATAGGTGTGTTTTCCTTCTTCTTTTCTTCAGTTTCCCTTGGTTGATTGCAATGTCGTCCCGAATGTTTCACAGAACCCTTCTGTCCATCGGGCTCCCCAAATTTTGATGTCTCAAAGCTGGGAGGAAGTTTAACACTTAAAGACATGCCCCAGTTTTTATATGAAACATCTTTATAGACCGTAAGTCCAAGGGAATTTTTCATATCATTTTCTACACTCTTCACTTTCCTAACTATTTTCTCTGGCTCTTTTGGCATGCTAGGCTTCTTAGTAAGAAATTTTGGCGGTTCACTTAACTTAACTGTAGGCTCAAGAGTATACCAATGATCATCAATAGTATTGAATATGGAGTCACTAGTGGACTGGGGAAGCACAATCGTTGGATTGATAGACAAAGTGGAAGCCTTGGTAGAAGGTTGAGTAACAAAAGCACAGACGGTATATGGTGCTGTGAATGTGGTAGACTTATACTGAGGATATAAATAAAGAGTGGTGGAAGTATTGAGGTGCATTTGACATGGAATAGATTCTGAGGCATGCTGTGGTGCATCAACAACAGTAAAAAACTGACTTTGCAATTTTGGAGAAAGACTCAAGGTATTTGTAGGGTCAAAAGTGGGGAATGAAGGTGGAGGCAGCCCACTGGCCCAAGCTCGGTACATTTCCATCATTTGTTGTCTCAGTCTCAAATTCTCTTCCTTTAAACTCTCAATTTTCTGACTCTTTGTTTCATCCATGATGTCACTCTCTATATTCTTGTTGGACACAACTAACTGAGGTTGACTGAATTCTACTGATCATGGCTTGACTGAAAGTATCATAAGAACATGACACATGGCTCTAGGCACATAGCTAAATTATCGGGTACAAGTACCCCCAGGACTCGATAGCATGAAACTGACAAGATATGACACTTCTTGAACGCATAACTAAAGTCCACAATTCATAATTCAATAGTTGGGGAATATCATGAAGTACTTGGTATTCATAATCTTGTACATGGATTGGAATGCATATAAACATGGAATGATTTCATACTTCTAATCCCATGAATATTTCATCAAGCAATCACAATGCATACCAATATCATGGGAGTCATGTTGAACATGATTAAATAGCATGCATTTATCATTTAAGTCACAATTTTGTCATAATACATGATTTCTATTCTACTAGGCATTTTATCAAATACCTTACATGCACAACTTAAGGCATGGGTATAATCATCAATTAACACATCAAAACTCCATGAATCCACTAAACTTATAGATTTCAAACCCACATACTATCATAATTTAATGAACAAACATAAAGATTTCAACTTGACAATCATACAACAATAATCACATGAACATAATCAACCCACATCATAAACATCATATGTTATAATTAAAAATAGGATTCTTGAGCTTCATGGATGAAAGGAATCCATGAATAAACACATTACATAGCTTAGTATGAAATTATATGAATATTGACGGAGAGTTTTTCTTGAATTTGAATCTCCAATTAAAAATCCTAACTTGTTCTTGAGAGTTTTTGAGAGAAAAGAGTATATTTTGGATTCAAAGTGGCTAAATTACGTGTTTATTGGTATATATATGGGTGGAAAATGAACCATTTTCCCTTCAAAACACAGAGGTGTAGTTCTGGAAAAATTGAACCAGGGCTATACCCAGGGGGTGCTCTGGTTAGGCCGCCATTGTAACCAAGGTGGCGCCTTGTTTAGAGCACCAGTTTCAGCTAGGCGGCGCCTCCCTATCACAGATAGCTACTGATTTGAGTAACCAAATGTTGACTTACGCTATTCCAAAAATCCCAAAACTCACCCAAGATGTACTATTGACTTGCCCCATCACAACGCAACTTGAAAATCAAAAAATAAAGGTCGAGAAGGTCACCAAATAAATCCTTGAATTTCGGAGTCTCAAAATGAGACTAAGTGTTGAACACTTAGCTAAAATATTCTAAGTGTTGGAGCTTTTAAACAGCTTACAGAACTCAATTTAGACTTAGACTTTTATGGGGTCTAACAATATCTCCTCCTTGGGAACATTCGTCCTCAAATAAAACTGACTGAGAGGGGAGAAACAATAAACTGAAGGACATACTGAACATGAACGACTGAAACATGATTCCATAACTGACATGGCTGACAAACTAGATATATCATACTGAACATGCATATCTGATGCATGAGTAACTGATTCATGAATGCATTACTGAGTGTTCTGATGAACTGAGTTTCTCACAATAAGAATGCATAGCTTATGCATGACTATATGACTGAACTGATACATGAATGCATGAATGAATATACAATGGTACTTAGTACCAAGTCTATAATGGGAATTTGAACATGAACTAAAACAACTTAAGGAGAACTATTACCTTGAGCTGAGTCTGAGTTAGCGGGGAAGAGGTGATGATCCTTGGTTTGTATATCTGATTTTACTTCCCAAGTAGCTCCCTCAACGGACAGATTCCACCAAAGAACTTTGACTAGAGGGACTTCTTTGTTTCTCAGTCTACGAGTCTGATAGTCAAGAATTTCAACTGGAATCTTTTCAAAAGAGAGGATGTTCTGAATATCTACACTCTGAATAGGGACTACAACTGTTAGGTCACCTATGCACTTCTTGAGCAAAGATACATGGAAGATTGGATGGACTGGGGCTAGATCTGAAGGCAACTCAAGCTCATAGTCAGGGACCAACATATCAGGGACTGAGCTTTCCCTTCTTGCTGAATCTCTTTACTCCATTCGTGGGAGAGATATTTAGATATATATATAGTCACCGATCTCGAACTCGAGATCCTTTCAACAAACATCTGCATAAAACTTTTGTCATCTCTGAGCAGCCCAAAGTCTTTCTCTGATCAACTAAGCTTTTTCTAAGGCATCGAATACTAAGTCAGGCCATATAACTGCGGCCTTACTAACTTCGAACCAACCGACTGGAGAACTACATATCCTACCATAGAGAGCTTCGAATGGAGCCATTTTAATACTAGAATGATAGTAGTTATTGTATGCAAACTCAATCAAAGATAAGTGGTCATCCCAACTTTCCTTGAAATCAATTGCACATGTTCGCAACATATCTTCTAGAATCTGAATAGTCCTTTATGCTTGACCACTTGTCTGAGGATGAAAGGTTGTACTAAGATGAACTTGGGGTACTAAGACCCTTTTGGAATGTTTTCCAGAAATGAGAGGTAAACTGGATACCTCTTTCTGAGACGATAGCTAACGGAACACCGTGTAATATAACCAGCTCTTTGATGTAGAGTTTGGTGTAATCCTCGACTGAATAAGAGGTATGGACTAGAAGGAAATAAGCGGATTTGGTCATTCTGTCCGTAATGACCCAAACTGAATCATGCTGATGACGAGTTCGAGGTAAACCCATCACGAAGTCCATGTTCACATCTTCCCACTTCCAAGTAGGAATACTAAACTCCTGCATGGACCCACTAGGCTTCTGATGCTCTATCTTAACCTGCTAACATGTAGAGCACTTAGCCACAAACTCTGTAACAACTCTCTTTATCCCACTCCATCAATAGATCTCCCACAAGTCGCGGTACATCTTAGTGTCCCCTGGATGAATAGAGTAATGCATACCATGCGCTTCTGCAAAAATTTGCTACCTCAAGTCATCTATACCTGGAACACACAGACGACCCAGAAAATGCAAAACTCCATCTCCCTCTTAGGAGAAAACCTCTACTTTTTGATCTCTAACTGCCTCTTTTAACTTGACTAGACTGGGATCTCTATCTTACTTTTCCTTCACCTCGTAAATTAGAGATGATTCTTAACTACTATGAACACAGATATTATCTTCTGCTGAATCGACTAAGAGGACACCTAGTTTGGCAAGTTGATGAACTTCCTGAGCTAACTTTTTCATAGTGTCCTCAACATGAGCAACACTACCCATAGACAGTCTAATGAGAGTGCCGGCCACTACATTGGCCTTGCCCGGATGATAAAGAACACTCATGTCAAAATCTTTCAAGAGCTCTAACCACCTTCTCTGTCGGAGGTTGAGATCTTTCTAAGAGAATACATAATAAAGACTCTTATGATCTGTGAATACATCTATATGAACCCCATATAAATAGTGCCTCCAAATCTTTAAGGCATAAACTATGGCTGCTAACTAGAGATCATGAGTGGGATAATTTTTCTCATGGGGTTTAAGCTGTCTGGAAGCGTAGGATATGACCTTACCATACTGCATAAGGACACAACCCAAACCTACTCTGGATGCATCACAGTACACTACAAACCCATCTGAAAGAGTCAAAACTAGAGATAAGGTGAGTTGAGTCTTCAACTCCTAAAAACTCTTCTCGCAAGGATCTGACCATGGAAACTTGACTTTCTTCTGAGTCAACCTGTACATAGGGGATGTAATAGACAAAAATCCCTCAACAAACCATTTGTAATAGCTATCCCAACCCAAAAAACTCCTAATATCAGATGGAGAGATAGGGCAAGGCCAGTTTCTTACTGCTTCAGTCTTTTAAGGATCGACTCTAATGCCATCACAGAAAATAATTTGACCAAGGAATGCTACTGACCTTAGCCAAAATTCTCACTTGCTGAATTTGGTGAATAGCTGATGATTTATGAGAGTCTGCAATACTGTATTGAGATGTTCTGCATTATCATGCTCATTGTGAGAATAGACAAGGATGTCGTCTATGAATACTATGACAAACATGTCCAAGTACTTCTTGAACACATGGTTCATCAAGTCCATGAAAGCTGCTGGGGCATTAGTAAGACAAAAGGACATGACTAAGAATTCAAAGTGACCATACCTAGTCCTGAAATCTGTTTTTAGAATGTCACATTCTCTGACTCTGAGTTGATGATAGCCAGATCTGAGGTCTATCTTGGATTAGTAACTGGCACCCTTAAGTTGGTCAAACAATCCATCAATTCTGGGAAGTGGATACTTGTTCTTGACCACGACTTTATTGAGTTAACAGTAGTCTATGCACATTCTGAGATAACCCTCTTTCTTTCACATGAATATCACTAGTGCACCTCATGGGGACATACTGGGTCTGATGAATCCCTTATCTAAGAGATCCTTCAAATGATCTTTTAATTCCTTGAGTTCTGTTGGTGCCATTCTATATGGTGGAATTGATATAGGTTGAGTATTTGGAAAAAGGTCAATGCCGAAGTCTATTTCCCTTTCGGGGGGAATTCCTCGAAGATCTTTGGGAAAGACATCTGAGAATTCATTCACAACAGGGATTGATTCAAGACTAGGATTTTTGGAACTAGTGTCCTTGACATGAATAAGATGATATACACATACCTTAGATATCATTTTCCTTTCCCGAAGGTAGGAGACAAGCCGACCCCTGAAAGCTGAAGTACTACCTTTTAACTCTAAGACAGGTTCATTCAGAAACTGAAATTGAAAATGAACTATTCTATTTCTGCAGTCGACTATGGCATAGTAGGAATGAAGCCAATCCATGCCAAGAATAACATCAAAATTAGTCATCTCTAATTAGACTAAATCTACTGAAGTGACTTTCTGAGATATCATAACCGAAAATTCCTGTATAACCATTAAGCTATGATAGTTTTATCCACTGGAGTAGATACTGAAAAGGTCTCTTCTACAATTTTGGGACTAACTTCGAAATCAACTGCTATATAAGGAGTAACAAAAGACAAAGAATATCCTGGATCGAGCAAAGCGTAAACATTCAAGTGAAAGATCGGTAACGTACCAGTACCACATCAGGAGAATTTTCCTGATCTTATCAGGACTAGAGAGCATAAATCCTATTTGGGCGTTACCCAATAGTAGCACTGGAGGTGGCACCCTGCTGATTCGAACGACCGAATTGAGCTGGGGAATGGTTACACTGCCCTGAGGACCTGGCTGAGGACAATCTCAAACTCTGTGTCCTGGCTTGCCACATCCAAAGACAATGTCACTACCAGCCCTACAATTACCCTAATGGTATTTATCACAAGTCTGGCTGGAGGATGGGTGCGGGCACTGCTAATACTGCCCTGAGTTCTGGGGCCTGATGCCCTCTCTCTATTTTTGTCTCTAAATTTTGGAACTGGAGTACTGGTTGAGGAAGGAACTGGAGAGGATGACATAGGAAAAAACTGAGAACGATTCCCTCCATCTAACTTAGGCTGAGCAAAGCTGAAACTACCTGTCCTTTCTCTTTTATTATGCTTCTTTCTGATCTTAATATTCTACTCTTCTATCTGTTGAGCATAAATCATAATCCTGGCTATGTCCATCTTGCTAATAAATATTACGGATCTGCTCTTATTGACCACACTATCATTCACCACAGAAACAAACTTACTCATTTTGGCCCTGCTATCTGCCACTACATGGGGAGTATTTCTTGCTAGTTGAGTAAACTTGAGAGAATACTCTTTCACCGTCATGTTGCCATGCCTGAGGTTGATAATTTATAATACTGTAGCTTCTCTCACCTTTATGGGAAAGAACCTATCAAGAAAAGCAGTGGCAAAATCCTCCCACTCAATAGGCCCTGCATCTCTAGCCCTATCTGTTTTCCACTGTTTGAACCATGTGTGAGCCACATCCTATAACTGATATGAAGCTAGCTCAACACTCTCAACAGTTGACACCCCCATGATGTTTATAACCTTCTGAACCTGGTCTAGGAATTCCTGAGGATCTTCTTCTAACTTAGACCCGAAAAAGGATGAAGGATTCATTCGAGTGAAGTCCCAAATCTTGGTTGCAGCTGAATTGGCCACTGGATTGGCTGGAACAATAGTTGGTCATTCATTCTGAGCAGCAACTGACTGAGCAAGAGTAGTGAATGTAGCTCTAAACTCTGCATGAGATACATGTTCGCCCAAAGAATCTTTGGGCTGAGAGGCTGACTGATTTCCAGTTCTCTTCTTGGACGGCATATTCTGTAAACGGAAGAGAAAAGGATTAGACTAAGAGATTTACTTTGAGATTATGCTCACTGGCACGACATAAATACTGAAAGAAGGGAAATTGTTCCTATAACATCTCATAGCCTCATGCACCTAACTGTGACATACAACACACCCATGTACTAGACTCTATTGAACCTTAGACTCTGATGCTAAGTTTGTAACGCCCCGAATCTGGTACTCGAAATACTACATGGTGCTAACAATCTCAAAGAACCACTAGCTAACCCATGACTAATATTTGTACCTGAGCACTGTACAACATACTATATAAATGTAGAATAATAGTTGAAAGGCCATAAGGTTCACATAACTGAAATAAAATAATATCTGAATAATATGGTATCACAATACCAAAACTGAAATAATGTCTGAAAGCACTGTAGGTCTGAAAGCCTCTAAAACTATCTGAATAAAAAGTTGATGGGATATGTACCCAACTAACGCCATCAGATGAAATAAACTAAATACTGAATAAATGAAATAATCAATAATAACGTCCTTGAATGATGAAGACTCACTGCTAAATCTGGAATGTTATTGACGCTCTGGATCTCGTGCTTTTGAACCTATGGTATAAGACACCATACCGCAAGATAAAAGTATGCATCAGTACGTGGAATGTACTGGTATGCAAGTGAGGTAGGCTGAATATATGAGGTTCATATGCATGAACAATACTAACTGACTGACTAACATGAACGTGAGAATACATGCATGAATACATAATAACTATAACTGAGATATTGATAACATGATCACTGAGTCCGAATACTGATAACATGAGTTTACTAGTAATTAACATGACTGATAATTGAGTGACTATATCTGACAGTCTTGATACTGATAGAACTAGCTGAGTTTCATCTCTGAACTAAGTTGACTGTATCTGACAGTCCTGAAATCTGAAGAACTATCTGAGTTCCTTTACTGAGTCTGAGACTGTTACTGTGGGAGGTAGTCATCTACCCGACATGCCCTTAAGTAAGCTATTATAGCTGAGTGGGGTCCAATCTGTAACTCCAATTGGAAGGGTGTCAATATTGCGCTACTAGTAAGGACAAGCAGTGAGTAACCCCTACCTAACAGGTACTCTAACGAGAACAATGGGAACCCTTATCTAACAGGTTAAGCCACCTCATCTACCCTCACCTAGCAAGTTGGATGTCTCAACCTACGCTGGCTATGTAGTTCTGGAGTGCAAGAATTGCTTCTAAGAATCACACCCTTTACTAACAGGTGAGTTCCCATCCTTGGACTTACTCGGTGCTGAATCCTACTCCCATCTGAATAGATACTAAATGCATATGTTGTACTGTACTGGACTAAGTTTACTGTATTCTTTTGACTGATAGAATATTACTGAATTTATTAAATGACTGAGTTCATGAGACTACTGAGTTTTCCTGATTCATGAGGCTGACTGAATACTACTGATCATGGCTTGACTGAGAGTATCGTGAAAGCATGACAAATGGCTCTAGGGACACAGTTAAATTATCGGGTACAAGTACCCCCAGGACTCGATAGCATGAAACTGACAAGACATGACACTTCTTGAACGCATAACTAAAGTCCACAATTCATAATTCAATAGTTGGGGAATATCATGAAGTACTTGGTATTCATAATCTTGTACATGGATTGGAATGCATATAAACATGGAATGATTTCATACTTCTAATCCCATGAATATTTCATCAAGCAATCACAATGCATACCAATATCATGGGAGTCATGTTGAACATGATTAAATGGCATGCATTTATCATTTAAGTCACAATTTTGTTATAATACATGATTTCTATTCTACTAGGCATTTTATCAAATACCTTACATGCACAACTTAGGGCATGGGTATAATCATCAATTAACACATCAAAACTCCATGAATCCACTAAACTTATAGATTTCAAACCCACATACTATCATAATTTAATGAACAAACATAAAGATTTCAACTTGACAATCATACAACAATAATCACATGAACATAATCAACCCACATCATAAACATCATATGTTATAATTAAAAATAGGATTCTTGAGCTTCATGGATGAAAGGAATCCATGAATAAACACATTACATAGCTTAGTATGAAATTATATGAATATTGACGGAGAGTTTTTCTTGAATTTGAATCTCCAATTAAAAATCCTAACTTGTTCTTGAGAGTTTTTGAGAGAAAAGAGTATATTTTGGATTCAAAGTGGCTAAATTACGTGTTTATTGGTATATATATGGGTGGAAAATGAACCATTTTCCCTTCAAAACACAGAGGTGTAGTTCTGGAAAAATTGAACCAGGGCTATACCCAGGGGGTGCTCTGGTTAGGCCGCCATTGTAACCAAGGTGGCGCCTTGTTTAGAGCACCAGTTTCAGCTAGGCGGCGCCTCCCTATCACAGATAGCTACTGATTTGAGTAACCAAATGTTGACTTACGCTATTCCAAAAATCCCAAAACTCACCCAAGAAGCACTTCTATTATTCTTGCTACTTGTACTAATTCTTAATTTGTTCTTCAAACGAATGGGTATAAAATAAGTAGGTCATGAGTAATGTTGCCTAACAGGATCAATAATTCGGTGGAGACAAAGAGGGAAAAAAAAAAAAGGTTAGCATTATCGAGTAAGAACTTATGTGCCATGGCTAATCAATATTTTGTTGTATAATCATTGTTCTTCAGTAGATCTATTCCAGATTAACGGAAATGGCCGAAAAAATAAAAAAATACTGCAAATCATTTTTATTTATAATATTACACATTGAATAAACAACATGCCTAGTACACTCCACAAAGTAGATTTTGGAGAGGATATGGTGTAAGCTGACCTTAATCCTACCTCAATGTAGAGAGACCATTTCTGATAGATCCATATATCTGGCCCCTTTAGAATTTCAAAGTACTATAAATAAATTATGTGATTTAGAGGCAGAAAGGAGGTGGTGGAGTGTTTAGAGGCAGTGTGGTTGGGTATAGCATGGAGAGATTTAAATATACTTTTGGTGCTAATCACAATTACAATCAAACCTCTAGTCAAATTGTTAAATATTCAATTCAGATTTTCAACTAAGCTGAAGTAACAAAATGAATCGGTTAAATGCCTGAATATAATCACACAGGTTGACTGTATCAAAATAATACCTTAAGGTAAATGGAGAAAAACTAAATGTGATAACCTTTTTTTAGGATGATCAGAAAAACAAACCAAATGTCATATTGTACTTCAGAGAAAACGAAGTAGTTTTCTTATATATGTGGAAGTTTTCATGTGAGAAGTCCTTTTAGTTTAACTTTGCATTAGTATGTCTCCCTACAACCAATGGAAAGTAGAATATTATTGGCTTACTGAAAAAAAAAGTTAACAGTTACCAAAAAGGAAGAAAAAGAATTCTTAAGAAACAATATGAGTTTTCCAAGTATAACTTGTGAATTCACATACCAAGTGTTGAAAAAGCACAAACCAAAAAGGAAGAAAAAGGATTCTTACAAAACAATATGAGTTTTCCAAGTATAACTTGTGAATTCAAATACCTAGTATTGAAAAAGCACAAATATAAAAACTCCATGAGAACTTACTGTCCTTCTAGATATCAACACGTCTTGATCCCATCAGGACTTGCCTCAAACTTATCAAGTCACTACTACTTTGGATCTCTTCAGTTTGTACTCTTTCTGCATTCAAGAAACCTACCAATATAGTTAACTATATCCGTCTTGTGGTTTGCAATCTATTACACAAGGAGAGAGACTTATACAAAAGAAAATCGTGAATTATTGAATCCGATAACAACATATAAGTAAATTGTTTCACCAAAATAGTTTAACAAATATAAAAAGGTCAGTTGAAATTTGAATGCATAAATGTGTGAGATTAGCTTCACAATTGTCGAGGAGAGAATCAAGACTTGATGGTATAGAGAAACTGTTAAAACTGAAAAGAAGAGTTCGTCACAAAAAGAGCTAATAATTGATTGGATTAAGCAAATTAATCAGACAAATTTGAACAAAAAAAAATGCGGTCAAAAAGAATATTGAGGTACTCGTGAAAAATAAATTTGTCAATGCCCCTCCCTATTTTTAATCAGTTATGCCGCCTAGAAATATGTTAGAACTGACATTGAATGAGAGAACTGATCTCTATAGTTTTTGAATTCTTATGTTGTGTAATCCGAATGCTCAGAATAGCACTCCTCTACGTCTCTGCTACAAAGCTATAAATATTTGAATACAAAAGGAAATAGTGAATCATTCAACCAGATAACAACAACGAAGTAAAATGTTTCGTCAAAATAATTTTACATAGCGAATCATTCAATCCGATAACAACAAATACATAAACTAAGTGTTTCGGCAAAGTAATTTCATTAGCTTTGCTTACAGTTCTGGATGAGAGAATGGAGAATTAATGTATATACAATAGCTAAAACCTGCAAAGAGGAGTACACCAAAATTAGCCAATAAGTGATTTAATGAAACAAATTAATCAGACAAACTTGAACAGTAGAATTGCACCCAGAAACCTAATTTTTAGGAGAATTCTCACATTTTACCCTATAAAGCATATCACATCAGCATACCTTTAATTCTCCTTTATGTATTTATATCGATTTCATTCATGATATGTGAAGGACTATACAATATTTTCTATTTCCCACATAATATGAAATTTAATTCTGCATTAAATACCACTAAACTTTAACAAAAAAAGATCTGAAGTTTAGTTCGCAGTCAAAAAAAAAAATTAATAACGTTGGCGTCTAGTTCAGCTTGCATACACCTCAGCTAAATTCCTATCCCATACTACATAGAAGAGTAAGTTGAGGACGAGCAAAAGTAAGAATATAATTTTATTCAATAATATCTTTACCAAATAATAAAACTATAACGGGTCATTTGGTAGGAAAACAAATTATACAGGCATTAGTAATACATGGATTAATAATGCAGGAATTACTAATATAAGGATTGTAATGCATGGATTATTTTTTATTAAGTGTTTGGTTCATTATGTGAAAAGCTAGATCTAACATGTATTGTGTTTGATTTAAAATTCTACAAATATCTTCGTTACAATGATACCCTTTATCTTTTTGTGGAATTTCTATTGTATTTAACTTGTCATCTTAAAAATTAAAATATAAATAATGTCTACTTTATTTAAATTGACATCTTAAAAATTAAAATATGTATAGTTCAAATGCCTAAAGTGCATGGATCCTTTGTCAAACGATCTATGGACCTTTACCACACCATAAAATGCATACTACTTTGAGACATTATCGTTCAATTAATTGTTAAAACCTCATATACCCTTTTCTTTTAATCTATCACTGTCCATCTTCGAGTTCATTTGTGTTTTTTATTTTGATCAAATATAATATTATTACATTTAACTAGTTCTTCAACAAAACTAACATAGGAAATGTATGGCTGACATGTCCTGCTTGATGCATCAACATTGGGTCCTAAAGACATGGAAACATTAGCCCGTCGATCTTTCTGATTTTAAATTGCAATTTTTTCAAAGTGTTTGGTGAAAATTTATCGATTTTTTGTGTCTATTCGTGAAAAATTCAAGCATATCACAGCTCAACAAATCATTTACTATTTTGGGCATTATTAGTGTTGTTCCAGTACATGCAAAAATATTTGAAGACAAATATGCCTCTTCTTCTATTTCGTCTTCAACTTCATCAGAATTTGATCAAGGAAACTCTGCTGAATTTCAAGAAATCAAACAAGTGTCTGATCAAGAACCAAAGAAAATATCCACATTGTTTGAAATATTGACGTAACAAATCCAACGAGAATAGATATAAGAAATTTAGTAAAAGGGATTTAGGTTGCCATTTAGTTCTCTATTATTTGATCCCGTATAAATAATCCTTAAGATTACTCAATATATATAAGATAATACATCCTATGGAGTGTTAGTTATTCATGGACAAGGAGGGATTAAATTGAGTTGTGCAATCAAACAATGTACTAGATTCAGTGGTGGAGCCAGAATTTTCTTTAAGGGTGTTCGAAAAAAAATAAACATGTAATAGTGTTGGCAAATGAACGGGTCAGACTATATATGTATGGGTCGGATCTTATAGAGCGAGCTTATATATCCCTTATACATCTTTGGATTTGTTTAAACTCTTTTTCAAATAATCTATAACGAGATTGATGAATTGAAGTAATGAATGAACTATTCAAAAATTCAACAATTTTTATTAAAATTAAATATTTATATTAAAAAGCCTATTAAATATATGATAGTATTTAGTTTGGAATCAATTTACTGACTGCATTTTATTAGTCACTTAAATTTTAATAAAAATCATAAATACGCCTTTAGTGTTGCCTCGTTAAAAACCTTACCAGGAAAATCCGATTGGGACATAACCTTGGTTAAGAAAAAAGAGTACAACACGTATTTTACTCCCCCTGATAGGAACTTTAGTTTAATGACTTTGCATCCCGATCTTGCGCATCATCTTCATGAAAGTTGCAGTTGAAAGAGACTTGGTGAATAAACCAGTCATACTGCCACTCGAATGAATTTGTTGCACATTAATATCACCATTCTTTTGTAGCTCATGTGTACAGAAATTTTTTGATGAAGTGTGCTTCATTCTATCTCCTTTTAGTGAATCCTCCTTTAAGATGTGCTATGTATGCTGCATTATCTTTATATAAAAATTGTGGGTACATTGTCATATTTCAAACAACATTTTTCTCGAATGAGATGTATCATAAACCTCAAACATACACATTCTCGGCTTGCTTCATGAATAGCTCCTATCTCAACATGATTTGATGAAGTGCTAGATAGACTGCTTTGTATATCTCCAAGATATGACAGTATCCCCATATGTTAACATATTGCATGTGTGAGACCGAAATTTATGTGGGTTAAATAAATACCCAGCGTCAATATAATCAACAAGATCGGGACTGCAATCTTTAGAATAAAATAAGATCATGTGTTTGATTCCATTTTGATGTCTCCTAATAGGAGCAAAGTTATACCTTGCTAACAAATTAATCGAAAAGGGCTATATCTGATTTTGTAGTATTTGCAGGATACATTAGTACATCAATTGCACTAAGATATGGTAATTCATAACCAATTCATTTCGGCATATTTCTTATGTCAGTAAATAATCTATTGCTTTTGAAAACTCTCCAAGAGTTCCAATAATTTTCAAATTATAGATTTGTGCAGTATAAGGATTATAGATAAGTTTCCTATAAACTTTTATATGCTTCAAATATTTTGAATCCTTGATAAATTTTCATGTAAATTTTGTCAAGTGACAATATTTAGCATTTCATCTGTGAGATTTTCAAGTGTCTGGACTGCAAATCAAATAAGTATTATGCTTATCAAAATACATTCTTTTATGTCTTTTCAACGTATGTTCATCAAAAGACAAATATCTCATTTGTCAAACACTCCGAGTATACATACCGTAGTACGCATTGTTAGCCGCCTCATTAAAAATCTTGCCAGAAAATCCTATGGGATAAAACCTCAGCTAAGAAAAAAAGAGTGCAGCGCACGTATTATACTCGCATCATTTAAAACACACTTTATTCTTATAAATGATGTTCCGCAATTCATAAGTGTACCAACTGCACTAAAACATAGTACTTACCAAGCATTTTCATGAGATTAAAATTGATCTATTTTCAAGTTAAGCGATCTTTATAATCATGAGGTATCCAATAGAATCGCCTTATAACATTTTAAATCCTTCAAGGATATTCATATAAATTTGTCATCTAGCTAGACATGACAATACTTTATTAGACATACTCAAGCTTTTCGATATTGTCAAACTGAAACAAACCTCATTTCATCCACCACAGGAGAATAATTCTCCTACAATAATGCCAGGAACTTTGTGAATCTTTATGCCCCAAGACACAAGTGATACTTTATATCTTACGAATTTTAATTTCGCTAAGTCATTTGTACCCCACTGGCATTATACCTCTAGTCTTTGGATTATGAGTCCAAATATTCACTTTTCAAGTGAAACAAACTACTTGATTACATACTTTTATTTGATCAATAATTTACCTGTCCATACTCTTTGACAGATTTGTATCCAAGATCCTCAATACTATTTATAATGTTGAGCGCTATATTATATCAAAGATATCATCGACGATTGTTTGTTATCGGTTCCAATAAAACATAACTTAATAAATATCTCTTCATATTCATTACTATTCCTGTATGTGAACCTTTGCCAAAGTTTTATGAAGTGTTATGTTGATGCTAAAGAAATTGTCTCATTATCATGACCATCTTGATCATTTGCACCTTTCCTTCTTTGAGGATTTTTATCTTTGGAATCAATGGATCTATCACGCTTCAGGCGTGCCATAGACTCTGTCCTTCTACGAACTTTTCATTGGAGCATTTTACAGTTGAATTATCATAAAGAGTTAGTGTAAGACCCCATAAAATCCTAAGCTTAACTCAGCCCGTTAAAGCTTGATAAGGGGTCCCAGACTTAGAAAAGTTTCAGCTAAGTGTTAGGACTTAGTCTTTTCTAAGGCCTTCAAAATTCGATGAATTTATTTATGACCTTCTCAACCTCAAAAAGTTTATCTTTATGTTTATTCATATTCAGGGATGAAAATAGCATACCTCGGGTAATTTTTAGAATTTTCAGACGAGGATTGGATCGTATGCAAATTGGCAAAGCAGTAACTCACCGCTATTAGGCCACGTCGCGGTGAGTATCACAATGAGCACTCCATCGCATCGCGGTGAATCCCAAAATAGCAATTGTCGCGATTCAGAGAGTCACCGTGATTCTACCACGTTGCGGTGGATATTGCGATGACCCATTCACCACGTCGCGGTGAGGCCTTAATTGGCGTTACATTTGTGGGATTTTAAATCCCAAGGGCAACTCGGACTTTTTCCATGACTCGGATTAGCCTTAAACACAAAATTAATTCCTAAATGACCTAAATATATCATTATTCACTCAATTTTTCCCAAATTACATCATTCCCTCTCAAAAGCAAGAAACCCTAGTTTCAAAATTCAAGAACAAAGTTCAAGAATTCCTTCAAGAACCTTCAAGAATTAATATTCTAAGGTATGTTAGTGTTCATTAATGGGTCTCTTTCACCCATGAAGCCCAAGAATCCCTTTTTAAAGCTACAAGTATATGAAATTATGAAAATTCCATATTTGAAATTGATTGTATGTATGTCAATGTTATTAATTGGGTTTTAATCATGACTATTATAAGATTCATGAAATTTGAATAATACTTATGGGGAATTATGTGAATTGAATATTTAATCTTTGAATTTGAGAATTAATATTGTGTTCACGATTACATGTGTGACCATTATCATGTGAAACATTCCATACTCCTCATGTGTTTGATAAAATACCTAAGTGAGTGAAATAGTGTCATTAAACCATAATAGCATGTATTCCCATTCATGTACAAGTTGATGCACTACAAGTGTTTGATGAAAGGTCTTAGCAAGTGAATTATGAACCTATAGCCATGATTGTGCTTTCAAGATTATACATTTACTAATATTGCTATCGAATTCGAGGGGTATTTAATACCCGATAATTTAGTTGTATACCTAGAGTCAGAGTCAGTTACAGAATAGTCTCAGTCATGTCACGGTCAGTAGTATTCTTAGTCAGTTATAGAACTCAGAAAAATTCAGTAAACTCAGCATCAGTCCAGTCTAGTTCTGTACTCAGCAAACTCAGTTCAGTTCAGTTAAACAGTACAATCAGTAATAGTTCAGACAAGCCTAGTATGAACTATGGAGTTAGTTCAGTTTCTATTCAGTTGGGAGTAGGATTCAGCACCGAGTGAATCCAGGGATAGAGGCATTCCTGCCAGCAGAAGGATTTGACCCTTAGTGGCAATTCCTGCGTTACAGAACTACGTAGCCAGTGTAGGTCGAGATATCTTCCTGCCAGATTAGAGAGTTGATATATCTCATCCGAGTTTTTCTGCCAGCGAGGGTTGACGAAAGGGCTTTCTGTCAGAGAGAGTTAACTTACATCTTGTCTTTACTCGTGGAACAGTACTAACACCCTTCAAACTGGGTTATAGGTTGGACCCCTCTCAGTTTAGAGAGGGGTATGTTGGTTAGATGATTGTCTCCCACAGTCTCAGTTTCAGAACTAGTCTCAGTATAGGACTCAATTCAGTTCTACAGATTCAGGATTGTCAGACATAGTCACTCAGCTCAATAACGAAACTCAGTATAGTTTCACGAAATTATGACTGTCAGATACAGTCATTCCTTAATCAGTAATAAAATATTATTAGACTCAGATATCAGTTAATCAGCATTCATACATAGTATACAGTGTTGTCACGATCCCAATTACAGTTTACGTATTCATGCATGTACTCTCATTCTGTTATACTCTTACTATTCAGTCAGTATTATCCATGGATATAATCCCATGCATTTACATCTTACCTCACTTAGCATACCAGTACATTCAAAGTACTGACACATACTTTTGTCTTGCGCTATGATGTCTATACCATAGGTTCATATGCACGGGTTTTCGATCATACTTACCAGTTTAGATTTTCAGCAGTCAGAGTTAGTGGTGAGTCCTCATAGTTCGAGGACATGATTATTTTCTTCAGTATTTTAGTTTATTCAGTACAGTTTTCAGTAGTTGGACTTAGTTGGGGGCTTGTCCCATCAACTCCATATTTTTAGATAGTTTAGAGGCTTTTTAGACTAGAGTATTTTCAGACAGTTATTTTCAGTACTCAGATCTCAGTATACAGTATTGTTTCCAGATTTGGAATTTATGACAGCTTTTTTGCATTTATCTCAATTTATTGGTATTACAGACTACTATTATTCAGTGCTCACAGCAGATACCAGTCATGGGTTAGCTAGTGGTCCTTCGGGATTGCTAGCACTATGCGGCGTTCGGGATGCAGACTCGGGGCGTTACAGTTAGCAAACATATCTGACAATTATTTTGCAACATTTTACAAATTAATTATCTCTTGAACTTCAAGTTCACATATACATTTTTTATGAAGATCTAGACAATTCATTTCATGCATAATTTTCAATTGTTATTCAACTCTCCCCTTAATTTTAGGAAATCTAACATTTACCCCCAACCTTATCTTAGGATTCATATTTGTGCATTGTGATGAAGCAATTGCATTATATGTCGCACACTGAAATTTTTAGATAAAAATTATTTGGTTCTTGACCTTAAACAAATAGTGATAGGGGAGCCTTGTTGGCTTGATGCATATAAATGCTGCTATATTTTAAATGGCACATCTCATTCCAAATTTTTTTTTGAGAGATTTGTTCTAATAATCAATGATTTAGCTAGAATTGGAGGCATACAATTTCTACTAAACCAACCAACATTATCAACATAATTTATAGTCTGGAACCATGCTCGTAATTTACTAATTCGAGCAAACAACTTTGCAAAATTTAAATTGCAAGTTAATAGAAAAACACATGTGACCATATCGTAGATGTATCTATTAAACTATATAATAGTAATCGGTTCACATGGCAGGAAAACGGGCCCATATTCACCTTTTTATATGCTTAAAAAATTTAAGGAATACATTCCAACCTTAGCTGGTACAATGATTAATTCATTGTGAGAACAAGCATCACAAGAGAATTCGTGAAGAATCTTTATTTCTTCAATATATAAGCACATGAATTCTCAATTATTTTTGCATTACATTTCAACCGGGATGATCAACCGTCATGCCAACTAATATTTATTTCAGTAAATTTTTAATTTACTATTGCATGAAATTCTTTCATCATGCACATATTTGTGTATTACAATAAGAGGAAAAGCAAGGATAGCCTTTTACCCGCGTGGATTGTAGTAATATAAAGATATAACATTTTTCCATTAATTATACTCTCAATATAATTTATTTTTGAGCAAATATTTGAAACATAATAAGTTTCTTTTGAGACTTACTATAATCTCAATATTATGAACAATGTCATTACTCCAGATATTAACACTTAAGCTCTTTTGGAGCTCTCAATTAATTTCATGTACTACACAGATTTCACACACCATTCATATAGTGAACATCTTCCTCAAGGATAAAATCATATAAATAAGGCCATAATCTTAAATCATTATATAGGCAACTTGTTTCTTGCTTTTACCCTTTGGCAATTCATGATAAATATATCAAAAATATTTATGTCATACTACAAGTCCACAATCACTGATCGATTATGTCGAAATAAAATTTTATTTTTCTCAAACCTTCTGTAGAGGTAAGATGTGACATTTATCCAACCATGCATGAGCATATTCTTTTTTATAATTTTTATCTCATCTTGACACATTCATTTCAAAAATGGTCGAGCATTAACAATGCTTTATCACAAATCTCATTCTTTTCAAGGAATGAATTATCATCATATTCACATGCTTTATAAATTTTCATTAGAAGCTCTTTCTCGTGCTATGAAATTTATTATGTTTACATGAAAGACCTCAACGTCACTTTGAAAAGTTAAGTGCGTCATCACTTTATAATCCTTTGTTTTGATGGAGGATTTATAAAACTTCTATCAAGTTAGGTTGCATGACTATAACGTGTGCAATGACCTTTCATACCATGTCCATTAGTAGCAAAAATTACCTTCATGTTTTGAAGGATCATTTGAGAACTCATAATGTTCTTCGAAGAATATAACCTTCTAATTCTTTAATATATATGTTGTGTAATACTCAATGTGCACATCTTTGAGATGACAACATCGTTCATGCGATAGTAAATTTAAAATTTACTAGAACATGAATAATTTTTCAAGTTTGTTATTTTGGAGGTGTTACTCCTATCACATTTACCCCAGGGAATGGATCTATATTTTTAATAATCAAAATTATCATTCCCCAAGCATCAAATATATAATCATGTCTTAAGCCTATCAAATTATGATTGCTTAGAATTTCTTTCAAGATATTGCTCCTTCAGGAGAAAATCGAGACGTACATATAATATAACGAAATGTTTTTTCCTTGTTACGCCTATATTCGTATTCATAAATTCAATCACATGTCTTCTTTCAGACATACTATGCACTGCATGCTATCACATTCACTTCAAGGAATGGAGCATATTCAATGGGACATATTTCATGACTTTTCAACAAAATTTTGCCTTAGTCATTATTATATCATCAATATGTTATTTGAAGATTAAAACTCAATGTTTTATCCATATAAAGACATCTTAGGACAAAAATCAATGAGACTTGAACCCAACATTTATCATTATGGTGCATCGGGACTATTAATTCAATGTCTTTCCCTCTTAATGACATGAGATTTAAATCCATCATCACACCCTCGACTAATAACATATTAGGCCAAAGTATAATAAACTCAAATTTGAGTCTATAACAATATCACCACTTTGTAATTATCAATATTATTTTCAAAATTTATGAAAGAACATGAGTTAATAGTATACTTATCTTGTCATAAATAGTAGAAAGGTGAAATCCAAATCACGATGATCGCATAGTTTTTGCGATCTTGCCTTCTCCACCTTTCGATTCAATTTTCTTTTCTTAGCCATCAAATTTTGAGACGGTAGAGTCTCGTGCTGATAACGTGATATAAAACAAAGATAAAATATCAATATCAATATCAAACTTAAACAACGGAGAGAACTTAAGAGAATTTTAGTAGTTACTTTGATGTCTCTATAAAATGTACAAATGGTGGCTATTTATAGACACCAAACTTAGTTTCACACCAAACTGGACTTCAAGTTGGCAAAATGTCAAGTTGGCAAGTTGGCCAGCTATGTATGTATTCAAATCCAAATTGAACAAGGAATGTTTTAGTCTTCAAATCCAACTTGACTACTAACTATTATCTCTAATATTTCACACATATACATATCACCTGACATCCATATTATATGACATAAAGAACCATATAATAAGTACAAAAGATATAAGTCCATCTAAACATCCACTTAGACTCCTTATAATCTATGAACATCTTTAGTCTTTAAATTGAATGTTTTTTCCACTCACATTCTAATTACACGTAACCAAAATATATGAAAATATATTCTTTTTAGAAGTCATGCTCTATTCACTCTAAATATATGTTAGTACCTTGTAATCAAATATTGAGAATATATTTTTTCCAGACATTCCTAACAAATCATATCAAATACATAAGTAATAAATTTTAATGAACTATAATTGATACCTCTTGAAATATTACCTTCAAATTGTCATCAATTAGTATTTCACACAGTATTTATAAGAAATAAAGAATAAATTACATAAACATGATATAAAAAATCATTAACTGTATGAATTTTTAAGAAAAAGTATTGATGGCAAAATATTTTGATGGTGTTGACAAATAAAAATTCTTATTTTCTGATAATAAATTGGATAAAAGGACATAATATCATATATCGTCACAACTATGCAATTCAAAAGTGATAGTTCACAACTGGAGTGCATTTTCCACTTGTAGTGGTTTAAGGAACAACAAACCTTTTTTGTTACGAATATTCCTCCTAAGGAGGAAAATTTATATATACACATTCTCACGAAGTTACTGCAATGATTGTGAGCTAATTAGAGAATAATATGTTTTATGATTTCACTTTCTAATGAATGGTGTCATGAAGATTTTCCACAACCACATAACCCTTTTAAAATTGAGATTAACGAATATGAACACAAATTTGCACATAAGATAAAAAAGAAGTCACTTATGGTTGTAGACTCTATATGAAACGAGCAACTTTGGATGCCAAATATTGTTAAAGAATTTATCGTGCTAGACATAAAATAGAAAAAGCTAATATTTGAGGAAATATTTTCTGCGTTTTCCTTATATTTTAACTACTTTGCCGACCTTGTTACTTGAGAGTTGTACATTGAGATCATTATCAACTTCTTTTGCATATGATATGCATCCAAATTCAAATCTACTTTTCCTACCAAGGTCTCTTTAAGAGAAGGAGAGATCATTTCATTATCATCCATGAAATCCTACAAAATGAAAATATGAAGTTTGTGAAAATGAATATTGTGCACTTTATATGTGCCCAATAATTGAGGTAATGAGTTTATCTAAGGATAAATAAAACAACAATAGAAGCGATTAACTTAAAACATTAAAAAAAGAGTTTTGAAATACCATGAAATCTTTCTCCCTTGGTGACTTGGCAGACAACATATCAGTATCAGAGGCGGATCCAAAATTTTAAACTTGTGGGTTCCCAAGGGCTCCTTTCCTGCCACTAAGCTATCCCTTGATTTAGTTATGGGTTACCACCTATTAATATTTAAAACTTTTAATGATTTTTGTATGTAATTTTAAGCCTTACGGTAGCGGGTGTAGGTCCCCGAAAACCCACACCTTCTACTCTACATCCGCCACTGATCAGTATGCTATAAAATATGTAAGTAAAACAACAGACAATTAATGTACCTTCGAACAGAGAAAGATAATCGCATTATAATATCCTCATCATTGCTATCTATATAAACTTCAGCAACTACCTCAACATTGAAGAGATTAACTACCGGTGGTGGAGCCAGGATTTATATTAAGTGGATTCAAAAAAAATAACTAAGCACGTCAACAAGACCTCAAAAATAAGCAGGTCAGATCAGATATAAGCGGGTCGAATTTGATTTGAGTGAGCTAGACATAGTTTAACTTTACGTCAACATGAACAACAAAATGGACGAAGTTAAACTTCTTTATTTTGATCCCACGTTTAAAAGTACAATCTTTAAACTTTTTTAAAAATAATTTACATATTTAAAAACTACATAAAATGTAAAATAAGTTATCAAAATTGTACTTTATGTTTAAGTTATTTATACCCTAACGTGATAAAACTAATATTATTTTTTCCGTAATTTTAAGGAGAGAAGATGTAAAATATTTTAAATCAGTCAAAATAAATAAACAACAAAAAAAATATATACTATTATTTTGTGGAAAAATAGAAATAAAGATCAACCATCAAATTAGTAACTATGAAAGTGAGAGAGAAGAGAAACCAAAATGGGGCAATGCATTAGGAAAACAACATACCAAGTCGTCCATCAATGCAACTTTCTCTGTCGCATATTTATTGTTGCTAAGTATTTAAGGTGTACTTGGGATATGGGGAAATGTTGAGAAAGTGAGGCAACTTATGAATTAGAGGACATTTTAGGAAAGAAATGATTGTTAGTTGGTTGGAGATTGAACATAAATCTCTTTCATCTTTTTGTTTCAACCTCTTATTCCTGTTATACAGATCAATAAACATCTCACAACTGAGGTCCATTACTTTGGTATACTTTAAGTTATAATAGATTCTGCAAGTTAATCTTAAGAGCAAATTAAGATAACTCTTTCAAGAACATCCACAATATAAATTGATTGTAGCAAAATTGTAACAGAGTAATAGCTAAAATTTATGAGCCCGCCAGAGAAATTATATGTAGTGGAGTGCATGTAGCACCTAATCCGTTTTTTTTTATTCGCCTATAGATTTAAGCATTCAACATTTTCTGGGTTTTAGAATGTTATTATCACTTAATTCATGTTTCATTCTAGCAAACAAGTAAACTATACATAAACAAGAATTCATGTACATTCTTGTGATCATGGCTTATATGACATTTAACTACAATAGAGATATGTGGTAAATTTTAAAGAATAGTATTAAGAAGAGTCACAGTTCTTTAATTATAGATAACTATGAAATCATAATGTGTCGCTCTTGGTGAAAATATGAGTGAACAGTAATGTGTTATAATGATGAAGATTTAGCATTTGGTAATTCAGCTAACTTTTAAATTGGATTAAAATTCACAAATAAAAAATATTCATTATTTGTCGTTTTGTTGTATATTGTTCAATCTAATATGAGGCAGATCGGCCAACTGAGGAAGTATCCTTTCTGAAGGTGGACAAGAGTTTGGATTCAAGTTTTGTCATAGAACACACTCCGTGGTGGTTGGATTCACAGCTAAGGTTTATTAATTTTCTAGAGGGTAAGGTTCAATGGATTCTACGAAATTAGGAGCACATTAAGAGAACACTTACAAAAGCATCTAAGATACAAAGTTATTGTTCCATAACTGCTAAAGTTAAATTATCATCAAAGTTGTTGTACTAGAACTACGAAGTTAAATCATCATTGTTTCGAATGTTATGTTGTGTGTAAACTTTATTTTAATTTGTCATTTAGCTGAAGTAGTTAAATTTAGTACAAAAATAAAGCACTTTTTTGGTTATTTAGATTTTTAGTCTAACCTCCTCCACATTTTTGGAACATGATAAGCGAATTTTATTACAATTTCATGGCTATTTGGATGAGATTAATTAGTTTAAGGGGAGATGGGTATGGAACGGCCTAAATGTGCCCAAGCATAGCTTTATTTGTAGGCTTAGTGATCATTACATATTGCTCACACCGAAAAGAATGCAGAAAATGGACTATGGACATGATGTGTTATGCATAGTATGTATGGATGTTGAATAAGACCTCAAACATCTAATTGTCACGAATGTTCTTAAATGACTTACTGTAGTGACTAGGTATATATGGAATAGAAACATCTCATCCTGACATATGGAGAAGAGTGTTTAGAAAATTGAAATGAAGGTTCCGTAGAAGCTTTGCACATAGTGTTTTGGCTACTTTATTATGTGCTATTTGGAGTGCTAGGAACAAGACATTGTGGAATCACAAAGTCCAACGATCAGCTATGATATGCTGTCAGATTAAAGAGGAGTGTAAATACAGGATATAGGGCATAAAACAGTAAAGAATAGGAATCATTACAGAAGTTGTACAACTGAGATAATACTGAATAGAGGTAGATAGGTAGAATGCTCTTATTAGTCCCCGACTAATTAGACATAGAAGTACTAGTGGTATCCCTATGAGTTTTGTAATTTGTTTAGTTGGTGATTCATAAGATTTTCTTCTTTTTTGTTCACCCAAAAAAATAATAATTAAGGAGGTAATTATCTTTGAGTTCTGTCCCATCTTAACTCTCTTACGAAAAATAATTAAATCTTATTTTTTGAAATGATAACTTGGCATTTTTGTTAAATCCATAAGGACATTTTTTTAACCAACATGGGTTGTGATAGGACTACTCCACCCTTAACTAGAGGTCTCGGGTTCGAGCCCTAGGTATGGAGAAAATCCTTTTGGGAGCGCCATCCCCAGAATGGACTCTGCAATGCGCTATTCAGATTAGTCAGGGCTCCAATGTGGGTACCGAACACCCGGTGGAAAACCAAAATAATAATAATAATAATGACATTTTTAAATAATTTTTTTTCTTCAAATAAATCTCCCATTACTTAAATGAGAACAAAAATATAAAATGTTTTTGAGAATCATCTATTCTACGATAGTCAAATCTTACATGACATTTCCAGTTTAATTTTTTATCAGTTGTAACTAGAATACACACATTATTTGGTTGGATTTACACTTAAAAGAATGAGTACTGCTTTTGAGAGCCGCGTATTATTTCATTCATGTAACATGAGCAATCTCAAAAGAGTTTAGATAAATATTAGTTAACTATTCACAATGCTTACCCTATCGCTATGGGGTGGAGAGGTCAATTCTGATAGGGTCTCGATTCATCGAAAACGTTATTCGAGACAGATCTAAAAAACAAGAGTAAAAAGTTTTTAAGCACAATGAATCCATCTACTTTTTCTACCATCTGGTATGCGAAACTCATTTGTCCAACTATATCATACGTATTGCAAAGTGGCGTAGGGTCTATTTACAATTTTTTTTTAAAAAAATACTCCATATCAAAATTTCTTCAATCCCCTTATTCGATCTTGAAGGATCTATCTGTCCACCAAAAAACTTTACACATACATATCATAACAAAAAAAGATTCACGCCGCCTAGGATTTATTCAAGAGAGAATGGCTCCCTATAAGAAATTTCTTCATTTCAATATTCGAATCTATTGATCTACTAACAAGATTTTATCTCACAAACATTAGAACAACATTAAGAAAATTAAAAGAGCATACAAATACTCCATATCCCCTTATTAGATCTTGAAAGATCTATCTATCTACAAGAAAAAATTCACACATCACATCATAACAACAAAAGATTCATGCCACCTAGGGTTTATTTAAGAGAAAACAGCTTCCTATAAGAAAGTTCTTCATTTCAGGATTCGAACCTGAAGAATTTATCGATCTACTAACAAGATTTTATCACACAAACGTGAGAACAACATTTATAAAATCAAAGGAGTATAGAAATACACATAAACAACCAATCAAAAAGGAAAAACAAATCAAGTGTACATACAGACAACAAGTCTATAATTTATTTTAAAACAATAAAGACGAATCAATTAATTTATTAAAGTCCACCTATTATTAGAAGAATACTCATACAATTTTCCTGTACATGAATAAACAATAGTAGCAACTAGAGCATCACAAAAAATGGCTAACTCGCTAGCTTTTTTCACTAATCCTTGTCTCCTTTTGGTGAAGGTAACATCTCTATATTGTAAGTTCTCAATTTTCTTCATCTCAATTTTTCTTCTCACCATTTTACCTTCCTTTTCAATATGCGAAAAAAAAAATGAGTCATTTGTGATGAGTTTATGTGTTTATATAGATATGTTGAATGCTTGAAGGATTGAAACAAATTTTAGAATTTAGGTAAGAAATTTAAGAATTTACTCGCACACAGTGTTTATACCAGATCGAATTATCTTATCATGATTAAGTTAAGAAGTCTTGTGTTAGTGCAAGTCGGTTAGTCATGGTTTATAAAAAATAGAAAAAAGTCATCGTTTACATCCTAAACTATATTCCAAAAGTCTAAGACACACTCAACTTAACCATGATAACATAATTCGATCTGGCATAAACACTGTGTGAGAGTAACTTCCTAAATTTCTTACCTAAATTCTAAAATTTCTTTCCATCCTTCAATCATTCAACATATCTATATAAACACATAAACTCATCACAAATGACATTATTATTTTTTTTCACATATTGAAAAGGAAGGTAAAGTGGTGAGAAGAAAAATTGAGATGAAGAAAATTGAGAACTCACAATATAGAGATGTTACCTTCACCAAAAGGAGACAAGGATAAGTGAAAAAAGCTAATGAGTTAGCCATTTTATGTGATGCTCAAGTTGCTACTATTGTTTATTCATGTACGGGAAAATTGTATGAGTATTCTTCTAATAATAGGTAAACTTTAATAAATTAATTGATTCATCTTTATTGTTTTAAAATAAATTATAGACTTGTTTTCCGTAGGTACACTTGATTTCTTTTTCCTTTTTGATTGGTTATTTATGTGTATTTCTACACTCCTTTGATTTTGTAAATGTTGTTTTCATGTTTGTGTGATATAGTCTTGTTAGTAGATCGATAGATTTTTTAGGTTCGAATCCTGAAATGAAGAACTTTCTTATGGGGAACCGTTTTCTCTTAAATAAATCCTAGGCAGCGTGAATCTTTTGTTTATGATGTGATGTGTGAAACTTTTCTGGTAGACAGATAGATATCCTTCAAGATAGAATAAGGGAATATGGAGTATTTGTATGCTCCCTTGATTTTCTTAATGTTGTTCTCATGTTTGTGTGATAAAATCTTGTTAGTAGATCAATAGATTCGAATATTGAAATGAAGAACTTTCTTATAGGGAGCTGTTTTCTCTTAAATAAACCCTAAGTGGCGTGAATCTTTTGTTGTTCTAATGTGTATGTGTAAATTTTTTTGATAGACAGATAGATCCTTCAGGTTTGAATAAGGGGATTGGAGAAATTTTGATATGAAGTATTTTTTTAAAAAAACTTTAAATAGACCCTACACTACTTTGCAATACATATGATATAGTTGAACAAATGAGTTTCGCATACCAGATGATAGAAAAAGTAGATGGATTCATTGTGTTTAAAAACTTTACTCTTGTTGTTTAGAGCTGTCTTGAATAACGATTTCGATGAGTCGAGACCCTATCAGAATTGACCTCTCTACCCCATAGAGGTAGGATAAGGACCGATACGCCTCTCCCTTTTTTAGATTCCACTTGTGAAATTATACTAAATTGTTGTTATTATCGTTTCTATAGGCATTTAATAATTTAAAAATGTTTAGGTGGTGTTTTTTCTCAGAGTTCGCGAATACTACATAAAATGAATTGTTGTTGTGTTGGGTCATGAGCAATAGGTTGGGCTTACAAAATAAAGTGATGAAAAACCCAACAAAAAGCCCATATAGATCAGCCTAGATCAAACTTTATTGGAGTTTTTATGATTGCCGGCCATAGAAATAGAAGTAACGAACTAACCACAATAGTCGAATACTCAACTGCTTAAATTAACCGATATATATTATATGTAGAATTCATTTATAATATGTGCCATTGATATATGCCAACTAGAAATGTATATAGTAAACTAAATCGACTTTTTGTGTAAAGATCCCAATAGAAATGAAGTATCAATCCTTACCAACTTCGCATACGCATACAAAAAAATTACATGTGATTTCTTACTTGGTGGAATGATCACAGATACAAAAAAAAGTATGAAATAAACATCGACTTCCAAGACTCAGAAATCTTAGTAGTTCATTAGGTTGGCTACCTGAACTTCCAGTTCTCCGTTCTGAAATACTTGTCATATTTTATTTTACATGTTCCTTAAGAAAAACATTAATTAAACTGATAATTTGACTAAATTATCCTTATTTATTACTCCGTTCAATTTAATATTTCTCACTTTTGCACCATACTGTTATCTCTCTATATTTATGATCAAGGACAAATGTAGAAACAAACAACTAAGTATATCTTAATTTTGTAAAATAATAGGTATTATGTATCGTCTATTTTTAGTAACAATGACAAGTATTTAGGAACGGAAGGAGTATAATATTCCCTTACCCCAACCCCCAACCCCCAACCCCTAACCCCCCCCCCCCCCCCCCAAAAAAAAATAATGGAACACTTCGTTTCTTTCTTTAAATGATCATATTATAATTAAGTAGAGACGATGCCATTCTCTTTCCTTTTCTTACACCTTTTTCTTGAATTTGGTTGATGAGTTATTTGTTTACCTTATAGACAAAAGATCTTTTTAAGTCTTTATGAATCGTGTTTTAATTGTCATCTAAATTTTATTATATGATAATCTTTTTTTATGATTTTTTTTTGAGAACCCTAATGTTCTATTCGATTTTTGAGCATCTCAATTAAATTCACTGAAGCGACAAATATCACGTCACTCTATATGCCATAGCCTTAGTCAATAAAGTTAGTGAATAGAACTACATGATTTGTTGCTAGTGGGAGGTGGACAAGTATCAAGTGAAATTAGCTTTAGAGTTACTTGATATCTATTCGTTGCTAATGCGAGGTGAATTTAATCAAGGTGCATGCAAGCTAACTCGAACACCACAGTTATCAAAACAAGAAAATTGCAATAAAGTACAAAACTCAATTTCTTAATTCACATAAAAAGAAGAAAAAAAAGTAGACGCAAACTGATTCGAACACTGCGAGTTGTCAAAACAAGAAAATTGTAATAAAGTATAAAACCCAAATTTTTAATTCACACAAAAACAAGAAAAAGAAGTGAGAAACCTCAAGTTGTTCATTCCACATTTCAACAAGCAGATGGAGGGCAAAAAGATTCACCTAGTCGTTTGTGCGGTAATCGGTGGCCATGGATTTGGAGATTGGAAGAGGAGAAGTTGGATGGCAGCTGAACCGATTCGAAGATGGAAAACGAAGCCCCGATAGACTGTTTGGTAAGTAGAGATGATGCCATTTTCCTTCCTTTTCTTCAATTTGGTTGGTGAGTTTGTTGTTTAGGTATTAGACAACATCTTTAAGTCTTTATTAAGATTGTGTTAATTGTTATTTAAATTTTATTATATGATACTTTTTTTTGCTAATAAAATTAAAAGAAATCAATCACTTGCTTATTCGCCAACTTGATTTTGATTCTTTTTTTATAGTTATATTATTCAGATCAGCTTTCATGTTTGGTGTTTAGTTTTTAAAAAAATTAGATGTTTGGTCAATGGAAGTAGTATTTAAGGAAAGTAGAATAAGCATTTTCTCATAGCTAAAAAAAGTAATTTTTTTCTAAAAGCATTTTTCACTCATGATTAAATTAAACAAATTCATGGTGGTTGAGTGTAAAGTACCATACAATATTTTCTATTTCCCATATAATATGAAATTTAATTTTTCTTTAAAAAATTTCTAAACTTCAAGATTTTGAAACACCAGCTGAAGTTTAGTTAGCAGTTAAAAAATATTTTTTTTATAATACTGCATTTAGTTCAGCGGTGTCGGGAGAAGGTGGGTGCGGTGTTGGTGGAGGATAAAATGCGGGAAGTGAGGTTGAGATGATTTGGTCATGTGATGAGGAGGGGCACGGATGCCCCGGTTTGTAGGTGTGAGAGGTTGGCCTTGGATGGCTTCAAGCGGGGTAGAGGTAGACCGAAGAAATACTGGAGGGAAGTGATTAAATGTGACATGGAGTAGTTATAGCTGAATGAGGACATGATCCTAAATAGAAAGATATGGATGAAAAATATTAGGATAGAGGGATAAGCCGTGTGGGCGAGTAGGCAGTAGTTAGGAGGGCTTTGGTTCTGGTAATGTTCAATATTTTTGGGGATGTAGTGCATATGTTATTTTATTATGTCCCATGCCTTGAATGTTTTTTTTTTTTTTTTATATTGTTCTTTTCTTGTGCTGGAGTCTATTGAAAATAGTCTCTCTACTTCTTTGGAGGTAGTGGTATGGACTGCGTACGTTCTACCCTTCTCAGACCCCCCGATGTGAAAATATACTGGGTTTGTTGTTGTTGTTGTTGTTGCATTTAGTTCAGCTTTCATTCGCGACTAGATTTTTCTACTATATAGAAGAGAGAGTTGAGGACGATCAAAGAGCAGAAATATAATTTCATTCAATAATATTTTTCCCAGATAATAAATTTAGATTTTTTATAACAACACATTTTGGCCAAAATGCTGAATATTTATAGACCTTTATATTTACAATGAGTTCAAATTGAAATTCAATAGGGGGTTAAGGGAGTTATGAATTGAGAACTTTTTTTTGAGTCGACTGATCAACCTTGATAGTCGCTCACCTGCAGGTTAGTATACTATGCAAAACTGAATAGAGTTGAAAACGTAAGGAAGCAAATAAGTAAAAGACACTAAGATTTATCCTGGTTTGAATCACTGATGTGATGTCTACTCCAGTCCCCTTGGGTTACAGGGACTTTCTTTAGAGCTTTCAATGAGAGAATCAAGTTACAGAGTGTTTGAACAACTTTTGAATCTTATTTTGTTATTCAAATCTTGTGACACAGTCTCAACTGGTATAACTACGTTGACTCGATCTTTCTCTTTTTGAAACTATTATTTCTTGAAAATTACAAAGCTTCATGAAGACTTGAAGATTGAGACACACTAAGGATTTCCTGTGAAGTTGCGTCAGGTTTTCAATCTTTAATCTTCTTATTTATAGCCTTCATGTGATCCGACTTCTTTGCTCTAAAAGATAAACCCAAGGAATTTCTTCTCAATCAAGGATTTGAATTGATTCCTTGATTGAGGATTCACATTGTATTGTACGTCCATATTAGATATATCCTTCGTATGGTATGATCTTCCTTTCTTGAAAATGGACTCTCAGACATGCATGTTCATATCAAATATGTCCATATAGAGGGTGTGATCTTCCTTCCTTCCATGGTTCCTTGTGAAATCTACTTTTGACCTGTGATTGTCTTTAGTAGGATTGACTTCCTGATAGTTAGGGATCTAATGAGATCTTCTCATAATTGTTGTTCCAAATCCAGCTTCAACCTCCTTGTAGTTGGGGATCCAAGTTCAGCTCCGGAGAAGATCCTTCTTGCCTTAATTCCATCTTCGGTGTATTCTGCATTTTCCTTTATTAATTTGTTATTATTAAAACATATTATGTCAATAGGCTAACACAAATTGTATAATCTTCCATTATGTTTTCAACATGTGGCTTATATAATTGTCAGCACTACTTTGCTAATGATGATGATTGTAACTGCAAGCAAGTTATCCCCATTCCCCATATTTCTTTTCTTTAACTATAATAAAATAGTATGGAAGAGAAACATTATCACCATAGTACATGATAGTCATCATAAGCTATGTAAATCAAATGGGACACGTCTATCCATACTACTGGTGGTTTGGCAAATGGTAGGTAGGATATTTCACAATCATCATCATCAGCAGCAAAGTAGTAGGCATATAATGGTGGTCCTTTTCCAAACTTATTAAAGCTGTGCATCTGCATTCCTAACACCAATTGCAATTTCCAATATGCATAACTGTGATTTATGCACAGGAGTTACAGTTATCTGATGGTGTTATAATGAGATCCATGGAACATGATATTTCTAAACTGTTATAGGAGAAACACAAGATCTATGTCAAATAAATTTGACTATAAAGCTTATGAAGAACATGTCACCATGATTTTAAGTAACATGTTACTTGCATATCCTTCTTTTTTTCGCTTGATAGAAATATCATATCATACATAAGAGAAAAAGATCACTGCAAGTTAAAAAGATGGCATGATACATAAACATGCCCTTTAACTTGACCTCAAAGCACATCTATGATCTCCAATTTTGGATGTCCACAAGTTGGCACTTGAACTTGTATAAAGTTGAACAAGTTGACACACATGTTCTATGTAGCATAATACATGTAAGACGTCATGTAGGACAAGAATTGGCCTCGTAGGACGCCACATAGGACATATGTGCCTACTTGTTCAACTTTATACAAGTGTCTGTTTGTGCACAATCAAAGTTGGAAGTCATAAATGTGATCTGAGGCCAAGTTAATGGACATGTTCATGTATTATGCCTTAAAAGGTTAAGTAATCAAATTAAACGGAGAATAAGCTGTCTTGAAAGACTGTTGACACATGCAATATACCCCAAACCAGCATGCATTGCCATGCAAATATCTAATCTAAATGCTCTCACTATATGGTACATCTATTCATAACTTGGCATACGAATCTCCATTAATCTAAAAAGACTGTTGACAAACACAGGACCTAAGGTATGTATGTGAATATACCAACTTACGGTGATAGTTAAAAGAATATACCTATTGATTCTAGCACTGTTTTCTCAGTTGAGTTCTTAACCAAGATATTCTAGTACAATACAATTAATACAAAATGCTAACTAAATTTTGAACACCAACCTTCCATGTGGAGAACACTGCATATTACAGCTCACCAGCCACATGTCGTGCGCTAAATGAAGAAGAGCTGTGCAAATTCTAGCTCTAATCCCCAAAAAGTTGTTTAAAGGTTTAGCAATTGATAAAGCAAACGCCATTAAGTACGAAAGTATACCCCAAAGGTCTATTTCTCAGCCTATATATCTCCCAATAGAAACCACATACAGTTGAGTGTTGGACCATTGAATAAAGGACAATACAATATCTTCCATTTCCCATATAATATCATACAACAAAGTTTGATAGTATTATATTTTCCTCATCACAATGAACATACACAGTATTGATAAATCTATAAAATCTTGTACTATTATTGTTCTATCTAATTTTCTCTTGTATTTCACTTTATTGGTTCAATTATTAGCACTTACAACAAATTCTGAGCAAATTGGATATGGCTATATTGTTAGATCAGTAGGTGTTGACTCTTCTGGAAGGACATTAACTGCTCATCAAAAGTTCATCTGTTTTTGGACCTGATATTCAAAATCTCAGTCTTACCGTTAGGTAATGATCTTGATACTGATAACTTTTTATTGAAATTTCATTAATTCTAAGTAATTGCTTCGATATGAATTAAGAGATATTTGTAAAAAAGAGAGTAGTATTTGAAGATTATTTGAAAAAGAGTTGTAGGAAGTTGAATTTGTGTTTGGACTGCAAATTTATTGTAGTTTAGTGAAGAAATATACTCCACAACAACAACAACAATATACCCAGTGTATTCTCACAAAGTGAGATCTGGGGAGGGTAAATTGTACGCAGTCCATACCACTATCACAGATGAAGTAGAGAGGCTGTTTCTAATAGACCCCGGCTCAGGAAAAACACCAGTATAACAAACAAAAAACATAAAAACACACAACAAAATGATACAAGAAACAAGAGACTCATAGATTAATACTATAAACTATCTATCCGAAATCACCAACAACGCCAAAACACATGAAGAGATATACTCGTTATAAAAAAAGACGAAATTTCTAGATAGAAGGTTAGTAGGTATTCCAGCGTTGTCTAGCGTCCCATATCAGTATTGGTATTGTTACTTGCCTACTATCTTATTTTTTATTTTATTACCTGCTGTTTTCTTTGATTCATTTACTGTTTTATTTGTTGTTGCTGTTGCTCTCGTCTCCTTTATTAATATCATGGCTTCTTTACTACATTATTACCTTTCAATACTTGATTTTGATGGGCTTTACTGATGGGGAACAACCTTCCTACCTTCACAAGGTAGGAGGGGTAAGGTTGCCTACACACCATCCTCCGCAGACAGACTCGTCTATTTTGTGTCAAATGATCTTTTAAATTTGATTAGAGTGTTCTTTATAAACAAACTGATTAGCCTTTTCATGTTTACATGCTGATGGATTCTGCAGCTTTGAGACAAAAGATCGTTTAAGAGTCAGAATTATGGATGCAGATCATAAAAGATGGGAAGTTCCTCAAGAATTTATCCCCCGTGAAACACATTCATCCCCCCGAAGCTCCCTCCTAGGAAAGCGTTCTTCTACCTCACTTCCATCATCCGAAGACACGCATTACTTCCACAAAATACCATTTTCGACCTTAGTTTCACTCTCCACAACACCACCCCTTTTGGCTTCACTATCACGCGTCATTCCTCAGGTGACGTTCTTTTTGACACCTCACCTAAAAATGACTCTCCAGACACGTTCCTCATCTTCAAGGATCAGTACCTTCAACTGTCCTCTTCATTGCCAGCTAATCGGTCATCTATTTATGGCCTCGGGGAGCATACCAAGAGAACATTAAAGCTCAAGCATAACCAAACATTAACTCTTTGGAATGCTGATATTCATAGTAGCAATGTTGACGTCAACTTGTATGGTTCCCACCCTTTTTACATGGATGCAAGGTCTCATCCTGGGGTGGGGACCAGTCATGGAATCTTGCTGTTCAATAGCAATGGTATGGACATTGTATATACTGGTGACAGAATTACCTACAAGGTGGTTGGAGGGGTCATTGACTTGTACTTCTTTGCTGGTCCTGTGCCAGAGTTGGTCATGGAGAAGTACACAGAGCTCATTGGCCGCCCAGCACCCATGCCATACTGGTCATTTGGTGCGTAATTATACTAGCGAATTACCTATTGTTTCGTAGTGTTTATTCTGTTTACTAACTTCATATGACCTTAAATTTTGAATTTTGTTCAATACTTAAAAGTGAGCACAGTTTCTTGTTGTCTTAAGTACTCGTTAATGCAGAGCCCGGTTATATAACATTATGTGATCCTACCTCTTTCAGTACTCATAATGTGATGGATATAGCTTTTACTAGTTGTGAATATGAGGATTGTGTGTTCTTTCTACAATTTATACATCTATTGCGAATTGTTGGCCACGGGATTTCATCAGTGCCGATGGGGTTATAAAGATATTACTGAAGTTCGGAATGTGGTTGCTGGCTATGCAAAAGCTCAGATCCCTCTTGAGGTCATGTGGACAGATATTGATTATATGGATGGTTATAAGGATTTCACACTTGATCCTGTTAACTATCCACTTGACCAGATGAAGAAACTTGTCGATGCACTTCACCACAATGGCCAGAAATTTGTTCTCATATTGGATCCAGGTGAGTTCCGACATATTCTACTTATTGCTTCATTAGCGTCAGGTGGGCTACCTACATCACACTCCTTGGGAGTGTAGCCTTTTCAAGGAACTTGTGTGAACGCTGGATGCTTTGTGCACCGAGCTGCCCTTTTTTTGTTGATATTTATACTTTAAGGTGATGTAGAAGTTTGGAAATTGCTAAGGTATTGGGTTGAATGACTTAATCAAAGCACTACTACTGTTTCGTTTATGATCTCAATGACTTGTTCACAGGGATCGGCATAAATAGCTCATATGAGACATACAAGAGAGGGATGCAAGCTGACGTTTTTATCAAACACGATGGTGTCCCTTATCATGGCGAAGTTTGGCCAGGAAAAGTTTACTATCCTGATTTCATATATCCCCGAGCCAGAGTCTTCTGGAGTAATGAAATCAAGATTTTCCATGACCTTCTCCCTGTTGATGGGCTCTGGCTTGACATGAACGAGTTATCTAACTTCATCTCTTCTCCTCCAACCCCATTTTCTACCCTTGACAACCCTTCTTATATGATCAATAACAATGGAAGCTTACGTCCAATTAACGAGAAGACTGTCCCAGCAACATCAGTACATTTTGGGAATGCCTTAGAGTACAATGTGCATAACCTCTACGCATTCCTGGAAGCTAAAACGACCAATGCTGCTTTCATCGATATTACTGGTAAAAGGCCATTTATTCTTAGCAGATCTACCTTTGTGGGTGCTGGCAAGTACAGAGCACATTGGACAGGAGATAATGCAACCACATGGGATGACTTGGCTTATAGTATTCCCGGCATTTTGAGTTCTGGATTGTTTGGGATTCCCATGGTTGGAGCTGATATATGTGGCTTTGCTAGAAATATTGCTGAAGAATTATGTCGCCGTTGGATTCAGGTACAAGCTATTTTGTCTTTAAAGAAATACTTTGCTGCATATATTGAAAGTTTATGATCTCAGTCCAGAAGTTCCAAATGGCCTATATGATCGTTCTTCTTTTTCTTATTTAAATGTGAAACTTCTAGGAAAAAACTTCAAATTGGGATAGGATATTAGATATGCTAATGTCCTATCCCGTAATTCTTAGCTATGCCTTGGATCAAATTGAATTAGTCAAGATTAAGGAACAGAAGGAGATTGAATCAGAGAAGGCACGACTAGCTAGAAATTAAGGAACAAAAGGAGATTGAATCAAAGAACGCACGACTAGTTAGAAATACCCTGTCTATTATGTATATGCTAAACTTGATGATATATTGAATACTGATACTCATTATATGGTCAGTTATTATTGCATATGAACTTGTGGTCACTGTCCAAAACCCAGAATCCTTACCTCATTAAATATAAATACTAGATCCACCTCTGGCACCCCATGACCTTAGAATTATGAGTACCCAACTGGTCCAGGGAGTCTACTTTTCCTGCTAACAGTGTTATCATGTTAATGAGCAATGATCTACAATATGTTGGTTTTCACTTTTCCTGCTAACTGTGTTATCAAGTTAATGAACAATGATCTGCAATATGTTGGTTTTCATAAGACAGAAGCTGAAGTTCATATGGTAATTAGAGTTTTGTTTCCAGATTTTTGGGTAAAATACTATTGGGACGTATATTAGAAAAGAAGGTTAATTTGTATGGCTTAAGCCCGTGGAGATTAACAGTGGCTTTTCTGCTCTTTTATTGTTCTATTGTCTTTCTATGTTCTATTCCGTGAAACACAGGTTGTGCTCTATGGAAACAGCATGTCCCTTTTTTGTTCAAATTTGACGTATGATACTTTTCGGATATCTGATAATCAAGTTCTCGTCGAATGTAGCTAGGTGCATTTTATCCCTTTGCAAGGGACCACAGTTATAAGTTCACTATCCATCAAGAGCTATACATCTGGGATTTAGCAGCTGCAAAAGCAAAGAAAGTGCTTGGACTACGCTACCGACTCTTACCATACTTCTACACGTTAATGTTAGAGGCACATAACAAAGGCATCCCTATAGCACGGCCTCTTTTCTTCTCATTCCCTGAGGACACAAACACTTACACCATCGACTCTCAGTTTCTCATCGGTAAGGGGTTAATGATATCACCAGTACTGACATCTGGTGCGGTTTCAGTTAATGCATATTTTCCATCCGGTACCTGGTTCAACATGTTCAACTATTCAAACTACGTAAACATGAAGTCCGGTAGCTATCAGCCTAGACGCGCCTCCTGATCATATCAATGTGCACCTCCAAGAGGGAAACATTGTGGCAATGCAAGGAGAAGCAATGACAACAAGAGCAGCAAGGGAAACACCATTTGAACTACTTCTTGCCATCAACAGCAGGGGAAATAGTTCAAGAGAAGTTTTCTTGGACGATTGTGAAGACGTTGAAATGGGAGGAGAGGGAGGAAAATGGAGCTTTGTGAAATTTCACACTGATGTTGTGAATAACAAGTTATATCTCAGATCAAAGATTCTGAATGAAGAGTTTGCTTTGAGTAAGAATTGGAAAATACACAAAATCACTTTTCTTGGACTGATAAAGGAGGTGAGAAAAATAAGTGCATATAATTTGACCACTAAAATTGGAACAAAAATTGATAGAAGTGCATCTGCTGTTCTGGAGATGACAGGTTTATCAGTTCTTATTGGAAAAGAATTTACTATTGAGCTATCAATTGCCAAATAATTATTAACAGAACAATGATGATCTTATCTATGTTGGTCGGACTTTTCAAAATTGTCAACGAGTGCGTGTCAAATTATCCAAAAGTAGTGCATTTTTGGAGAATCCAACACGGGTGCAGCATCGAAACTGAACAATCCACGCAACTTAGGATCTTATTATCTTCATAGTATTGTAGAATATGGAAAATAAAGCATATTTTTATGTGGAGTTATTTCCTGATGAACTGATAAAGCTATGAAGGGTCAGCTTAGCTATATATGTTCAAGTAATTCAAACTGTAATATTTTCATCAATGTGTAGTTTGAGGGATGTATTAGTTATGGGATAATTTAGTCCTTTATTTGTTAGGACTTCAGTCAATGCATGTATTAGTTTAACGGTATATAACTAATACATAGTAAATTGTGATATTAGCAATACAAGGGCTATTAATACATGAATAAGCATGCGTAAATACTGCTTATTGTATACGCTCTATCAGACAACCTTGACATGTTACAGTTACTCGAGAAAATTGAATAATAAGTCTTCATTGAAGTATTGGTGACTATTTTGATCAAGGGTCAAAGGCACTTAAATTTTTTATCAAGTTAATTGAGAATTCAATTATAATTTTTAAAACTTCTAATCTTTTTAAAAGTACAAAAAATCCACAACTATTTAATTTTTAGTAAAAAAAAACTTCATTTCAATTTTTTTTCAAAATCAATCAACTTCTCACTCTCCTCAAATGTCTCCCCCCCCCCCCCGGCCTCTCTCTCTCTCTCTCTCAAAACTGACCCCAACAAAGCTGCCCTCCATTGACAATAAATCGACGAACTTTGACCTCCGATGACCTCAAGTTCGGCCTCTACATCGTTCCTTCTTTCCTTGTAGCCGTCAATTTCTCTCTCTTCGCAGGTTAAGACTTCTCTTTTAGTTGGTTTTCAAAAAATTTGTACTTTTTAGTTAAGGAAGAAAAAAAGAACTTTAGTTGTATTCTCTTCATGTATGGGCTAATAATTTTGAGATTTGATGCTAAAAAAAGAACGAACCCGAGAAAATCCCAATTTGCGGTATTTGTGCTCTTAATATGATGGTTGACGTAAATGAGATATCTTTTCTGAGTGAAATGTAATTTTCTTATGTTGTTGTTCTTGTTATTTTTGAACATTGTCGTAAAAATAGTGAACTTTAATTTTGACTTTTCTTGGAGATATCTATTGTGACAATTTTGTCTTGTTGTTTGTGTTATTGTATTGAATCACGTTACTTGATATTTGTTGGTGTTCTTGGTGTTGTTTGTTTTGTTGGTATTGTCTGTGCTTTTGGTGTTCTTCGTTTTGTTGATTATGGCGTTGTTGTTCTTGTTCTTGAGTATTGTTGTAAAATTAGTGAAATTTGAACTTTGACTTTTTTGGAGATACGTATTCTGACAATTTTGTCTCGTTATTTGTGTTGTTGTATTGATCACTTCACTTTGTATTTGTTGGTGTTGTAGGTGAATATTTTGTTGGTGTTGTGGATGTTCTAGGTATATTCTTGGTGTTCTTAGTTTTGTTGGTGTTGTTGGTGTTCTTGGTTTTGTTGGTGTTGGTATTGTCGTTGTTGTTGTTAATGTATTGGTAAAAACATTGGTGTTGTTCAAGAGGTGATATAGCTTGGTGTTTTTGGTAGTGGTGCGATATAACTTGTTGTTTGTGGTGGTATTTTTGTTGATATATATGCATGATAAAAATGTTATCCTACAGATGTGTAATATGTTGCAAAGAATAAGAATCTGTCGGAACACATTAAGCATTATTGAAAATAACTATATCATTTGTTGGTTTATTATTCTTCTTCTTCTAACAAATGAGTCATCTGTTGAAATAATTATTATATTGTGTTTTATTTATTAAATTTGTTACCTTTTTTTTAATGGTGCACAAATCAATTGTGATTTTTTTGTTTTTCTCTTATTTGTAGATAAAATAACTCCCAAAAAAAGAAAAGTGGATCAACTTCTGATAAATCAAGTAATATAGCTAAATTAGAAACACCAGTAGAAGAACTTGCAGAACAAGTTCTTTCACAAGCAAATAAAGTGTTACCATAGAAAAAGAATGAAGACGTGGCAAGAGATAATGAAGAAGATATTGAAAGAGCATCAGTTGACAGATCTACCGATCTAGAGGAGGAAGATGAAAATAAAAATGAGGAAGAATATGAAGATGGTAAGGATGGAGATGATGAAGAAAGTGATAAAAAGGGGTGAGGGGGAAGAAGATGAAAAGAAAAGTGAGAAAGGAGATGATGTTGAAAGTGGGGAAAATGCTGAAGAGGAAAATGAAAGAGAGGATGAAGGGGAATGAGCTGATGATAATATTGATGATGATGTTGAGGTATCGTTGAACAATTATGAACGTAGATCAAAAGTCCAATATAATCTTATCAAAACTTTTAGTATTGACAAGTTTCAATTGAAGAAGTCTATAGATAACCCTACATATTTGATTGATAATTTTGTTGTTAAATCAATCATGAATAAATATTGTGATGGTTTTTGAAAGACATTCAGAGATGAAAAATTGAAGAATTACTTTAAGTACAACTATTTTGGACACCTTCTTGATTTAACGGAGGATTATAATATATTCTTTTAAATGACCATGATGTATAGTCTTTTCAAGTACAAGATAATGAAAAAAGGTGATGATGGTGAAACATTGAAGGATGGGAGTAAGAAGATGGATCAGATTTTGATATACTATTGCATATGTCGATTTGTTTTGGCATAAAAGAATTTGCCATATTGATACACTACTAACTTGGAGCGTATCAAATCTGCCACAAAATCAGTCCAAACACACTACAATCCCGAGTGCTTGAAGATAACAACTCCAATGTGTGAAGACAACAACAATCACGAAATTTTGAACGAATACCAACACCAAAACAGTATCTACACAAGGAGAACAAGAAGATAACAATAACATTAAACAATGGTTCAACAACACAAGATGATAGATTACAAAGAGTACAATGTTAACAACAAGAACAACAATGGCAGTAACTATAGTGAATCGAAAATCATCCCCACACGGCTTCACTAAGTTACTGTAAAGTTTCAAGAGTACAAAATGAAAGATAGTAACTTGACACAAAGATATCTTAGAATCTATGAACCCTAACTTGAAGAAAGGACCCTAAGACCAAAATATTTCAGTACCAAGTTCTTACTTAGACCAAGAGGAACTCATGAACCTCAAGATCTCAAGTTTCTAGCCAAGAAACAACACAAGTGTAACTACACTTGTTGGACAGATTTCAGGTTCTACTCTCAAGAACAAGAGAGAGAAATATTCAATGTTGCAAGACTTGTTGTTGTGAAATATGAAGAATGAACTAAGTGCTGAAAATAACCCTAATAGCATCTATTTATATTACACACAAAATGAAGGACAAATGACCTTCCTACCCTTCAGTCATGGGGTGCCCTTAGAGTGTAATTTATTACACTTCAAGGCTCATTTTCACACTTAAAAACGTTGAAGCTCTTTGGCAAATCAAGTACCAACTCACACGCAGCCATTTGCATAAACATGGCTTGTAGTTTTTATAACTCCCGAGCTTGACTTCGTGTGAATGGTCGAGAACGTATTGGACAGCTTTGTACACCCATATCATCCTCTCCATCTTGAGAGGAATTTGACCTCAAATTCAGCATTTGGTCATCCTCAACCACATCCACTAGAGAAAGATCACACACGTTGAAAGTGTTGTGTACTTGGTATTCCGGGGGAAGGTCAATCTTGTAGGCATTATCATTGATCCGTTCAAGTACTTGGAATGGACCATCGCCTCTTGGCATCAATTTGGACTTTCTTTGAGATGGGAACCTATCCTTTCTAAGGTGAACTCATACCCAATCTCCCGGTTCAAGAATGAGTTTCTTTCTTCCCTTGTTGACTCTCCTCGCAATGTCTTGATTTTTCTTCTCGAGTCGAAGCCGCACCTTCTCATGTAACTTCTTCATAGAATCTGCCCGCTTGCTTCCATCTAAGCTAATCATAACATCACTGGACAAAGGAGTTAAATCCAAAGGGTTAAGGGGGTTGAGGCCATATACGCACTCAAAGGGAGTCATTCCCGTACTTGAGTGTATGACACGGTTATATGCAAACTCAATCAATGATAGGTGTTCCTCCCAAGAAGTCAATTTTCCTTTTACCATGGAACGTAGCATAGCACCCAAAGTCCTATTTACCACTTCCGTTTGACCATCAGTTTGTGGGTGGCAAGATGTAGAGAATAACAACTTGGTTCCAAGCCTACCCCACATAGATTTCCAAAAGTGACTTAGGAACTTAGAGTCCCTATCACTCACAATGGTCCTTGGAACACCATGCAACTTGACAACATTATCAACAAACAAAGAGGCCACACTAGGTGCATCATCACATTTAAAGCATGGAATAAAGTGTGTCATCTTAGAAAACCGATCGACCACAACAAAGATACTATCTCGACCCCGTCTAGTTCTAGGCAACCCTAACACGAAATCCATAGATATATCAAGCCAAGGGCGTAAAGGAGTGGGCAGCGGGGTGTACAACCCATGAGGTAGGATCCGCGATTTGGATCCTTTGCAATCTATGCATTGGCCACAAATCTTGGCCACATCCTTGTGCATTTTTGGCCAATAGAATTGCTCCTCCAATATTCCAAGGGTCTTTTCGATCCCAAAGTGACCCATTAGACCGCCATTGTGTGCTTCCCTCACAAATAACTCTCTCCAAGAACTGGAGGGTACGCACAATCGTCTACCTTTAAACAAGTCCATCAAACTTGGCATAGGGATTTGAACCCCTAGCTGAATCCCACTTGTCCCTACCCATTTCTTCGCATTCCCTAAAGATAGGATCAAAGTGAGGGTCCTCGGGATACAATTCTTTCAAACTCTCAAATCCCATTAATTTTGAAGATAATGTTGACACAAGAACATGTTTTCTAGACAAAGCATCGGCTACTACGTTGTCCTTACCCTTTTTGTATTGAATAACATAAGGGAAGGTTTCAAGAAACTCAATCCATTTTGCATGCCGCTTGTTAAGCTTGTCTTGTGCCCGAAGTTGCTTCAAGGATTCATGGTCCGTTCGGATCACGAACTCCTTGGGCCACAAATAGTGCTGCCAAGTGGCCAAAGCTCGAATCAAGGCATACAACTCTAGATCGTACGTGGAGTAGTTTAGAGTTGCTCCTTTGAGCTTTTCACTAAAATAAGTAATGGGTTTTAAATCTTGCATCAAAACAGCCCCTATGCCCACGTTACTAGCATCGCACTCAACTTCAAATGTCTTATCAAAGTTGGGCAAATGTAATAAAGGCGCGGAAACGAGCATAGCTTTCAAGGTTTCAAAAGCCTTAGCTTGCTCTTCACCCCACTTGAAGGATTGGTCTTTTCGAATGACCGCGGTTAAAGGAGCGGCTATGGTGCTGAATCCTTTGACAAACCTTCTACCCGTGGAATCTTCTTACTTCGCTAATGGTTTGCGGGGTTAGCCAATTTTTGATAGCATCTATCTTGGATTCATCCACTTCGACCCTTCTTGAACTAACAACAAAACCCAAGAAAACAACTTCATTAAAACCAAAAGAGCACTTCTCCAGATTTGCATACAACCTTTCTTTTCTAAGGACATCAAACACACATTGTAAATGCATCACATGCTCATCAATTGACTTACTATAGACCAAGACATCATCAAAGTAAACAACAACAAACTTTCCAATAAATGGCTTCATCACATGATTCATTAGCCTCATGAAAGTACTTGGAGCATTTGTTAGGCCGAATGGTATAACCATCCATTCATAGACACCAAATTTAGTCTTGAAGGTGGTTTTCCATTCATCACCGGGTTGCATTCTTATTTGGTGATAGCCACTCCTTAAATCAATCTTGGAAAATAAACACGAACCATTCAATTCATCAAGCATATCATCTAACCTAGGGATAGGGTGATGATATTTTACCGTAATCTTATTGATGGCTCGGCAGTCCACACACATACGCCATGTTCCGTCTTTCTTAGGCACCAGTAGCACCGGAACCGCGCACGGACTCATGCTCTCCTTGATATACCCTTTGTTGAGGAGTTCCTCAACTTGACGCTGCAATTCTTTGGTGTCTATAGGGTTGCTTCTGTAAGACGGCTTATTTGGCAATTGTGAGCCCGGCACAAAGTCAATTTGATGCTCAATTCCCCGAAGTGGGGGCAATCCTTGCCGAAGTTCTTTAGGAAATACATCTTCATAATCCTGCAACACACAAGAAATCAAAGGAGAAATACAAGAATTAGTGGGGTTAGTATTAAAACAATGAGCCAAAAGAAGCATAGGCATGTCCACATCATAATCTAAGAAGAGTTCCTTCTTTCTAGCCAACATCACCATGTTTTCTTGCCCATTTGACATTGAGGCAGTCCCAGAAGTCCCTACTGCCCCACCCACGGTTCTCCCCTCATTTTCACCATTTTTGGGTTTCTTTCCCTTCTCCTTCAACTCCCTCATCTTTTGATGTAATTCATTCACTTGTGATGGCAAAAGAGGATAAAGAGTAACCTTTCGACCATCCTTCTCAAGTGAATATCGGTTGGTTCTCCCATCATGTTTGGTAGACCTATCATATTGCCAAGGTCTACAACAACAACAACAACAACAAACCCAGTGTATTCCCACCTAGTGGGGTCTGGGGGGGTAAGATGTACGCAGTCCATACCTCTACCTCTGAAGAAGTAGAAAGGCTGTTTCCGATAGACCCCCGGCTCAAGACAGTCGCCACACAAATATAAATATAAATATAAATATAAATATAAATATAAATATAAAGTAACGCATAGGTAGTAGGAAACATCGGGAAGCACTCAGATACCTAATAAAACATGGAACACCGAAATCATAACAAGAAGAAGAATAGGAATAGGAATAAAAATAAGAGTAGGAAGAATAACAGGAATAAACCCCACCAAAAAAATTCCCTACCCTTGTGCCCCCAAACTGGCCTAGTCTTCTGCCCTAATCCTCGCCCTCCAGACCTTCCTATCTAGGGTCATGTCCTCGGTGAGCTGTAACTGCTCCAAGTCCCGTCTAATCACCTCTCCCCAGTACTTCTTCGGCCGACCCCTACCCCGCCTAAAACCATCCAACGCTAGCCTCTCACACCTACGAACCGGGGCATCCATGTCCCTCCTCTTCACGTGTCCAAACCAACTCAATCGGACTTCCCGCAACTTGCACTCCACTGGAGCCACCCCAACCTTCTCCCTGATAGTCTCATTCCTAACTCTGTCCCCTCTAGTCATCACACACATCCATCGCAACATTCGCATTTCCGCCACCTTCAATTTTTGGATGTGGGAGTTCTTAACTGGCCAACACTCCGCTCCATACAACATGGCCGGACGGACTACCATCCTGTAGAATTTGCCTTTAAGCTTGGGCGGCACCTTCTTATCACACAACACCCCCGAAGCGAGCTTCCACTTCAACCATCCCGCCCTAATACGGTGCGAGACATCCTCGTCAATCTCACCGTTACCCTGAATCACGGATCCGAGATACTTGAAACTATCCCTCTTACATACCTCCTGCGATTCCAGCTTCACTACCACCTCATCCTCCAACCTCACGTCATTAAACTTGCATTCCAAATACTCTGTCTTGCTTCTGCTCAACCTGAACCCTTTAGACTCAAGAGTTTGTCTCCACACCTCTAATTTGTCAACCACACCCTTTCGGGTCTCGTCAATCAGAACTACATCGTCTGCAAAAAGCATACACCAAGGCACTTCCCCTTGAATACTCCGCGTCAACACATCCATCACCAAAGCAAACAAAAATGGCACTTCCCCTTGAATACATGCTTGCATTGGTATCACATCACAAAGAACTTCGTCTTGGTAGTTCCCTACCTTAAACCGTATCACACATTGCCTCATGACCTTCAAGGCACCGCATTCGTTCAACCATTGCAACTTGTAAGGGCTAGTATGAAGTGTAGTTGGTAATTTCAGAAAGTTCACCATAGCGACACTAACGACATTCGTACAACTACCACAATCAATAACCAAAGTGCACACATTCCCCTTTACAAGGCATTTAGTATGGAATAGATTTTCCCTTTGGCTAGGGTCGTCTATTGCCTTACTAATCATAGCGCGTCTAACTACAAAGTTTGGAACAACACACTCACCTTCTTGTGGGTAAATAACTTCACCACCACCACCATCATCATCATTATCATCATCATCAAGTGTCCTATTTCCAGTTTCCTCTCCATCTTGAGGCTCGGCCTCATCCTCCTCTTTTTCAAGACCCACCTCCTCACCAAGGTAATACAATCTCCCTTACCGTAGTATCACGTTACGTCGATTTGGACATTCATTGGATTTATGTCCCCAACCTTGGCACTTGAAACATTGGAATCCTTTTGGGTTTGGATACTTGTGAACTTCTTGTTTTAGAGGAATTTTATGGACTGTTTTGGGCTCGAACATCCTTGTAGTGGAGGGTTGGTCCTTGTTTTTGGGCCAACCCGAAGAGGATTGAACCACGTCCTTGCTTCTAGGCCAACCCAAGATGGATTGTCCCCTTGCTTTGAGCGACGACCTCTCTTTAAGCTCCCTTTCAATCTCAAGAGCCGATTGGAAAATACCTTCAACGGTATTAAATTTGTGAAGTGTCAAATGAGTGGAAATCTCTTTGTTCAACCCATACTTGAACCGGATGATGTCATGACTGATTTGTTCCCCACGATGATCAAGCTTCAACATGAGTTGCTGAAACTCATCATAATATGCCATTACACTTTTATTGCCTTGACGCAAGTTGTACAATCTAGCAAGTAATTCATGGCGATAACTCTCGGGAAGGTACCGTTGCCTCATCAAGTACCTTAACTGAAACCAAGATGGTGGCTGCCCATCAACTAATTCATCACCAAAATGCTTGACGTACTCCCACCAAGTGTTGGCATAACCCTCAAAATGAGCTATGGCATAACAACTTTTCTTTTCTTCCGAGATATCATTAACTTGAAAAACTTTGTCACAAGCTGATTCCCAAGCTAAGTAGGCCTCGGGGTCACTTTCACCCTTAAAGATAGGTAAGCTCAATTTGATGGTATTGATGCCTACGTCTCTTTCTTGGTGTCGATTTACCCGTTCTCCATACCCTCGGTACCTACTTGGATCAACACGGCCCCTTCTTAGCTCCTCTTCTCTCATGTAAGCATCATCAAAGGCTCCATATCTATCATACTCCTCTCTACCATGTTCCTCAAAGTGAGCTGGTCTGTTTTGGTGATTTGGAATCTGATTTGGAGGCATTGGGATTTGTGGAGGTGGTGGTATTTTATTTGGTGGAGTTTGGTAGGGTACGTTCAGATTTATTGGAGGTAATGGACGGCTACATACTTCTTGTAGAATTGGAAGAGTTTGGAAATGGTGTGGTCTATTTGCTTCTTGGTTTGGAGGGAAAGTAATGGTATGATTTGGGGCATTTAGTGGGGCTAGAGGTGGATTCATTATTTGGTGAAATGTTTTTGGTTAGATAGTTGTGGATGAAGTTCTTTCATGCCCAATTGAAGGAATATGATGAGGATTGGATGAATGAGAGTTCCTTTGACTCTCCACTTGCTCCAATCTCCCACTTATCGTAGTCAAATCTCCCCTCACTGCCCCAACTTCCGTGATCAACCTCTCTAAACTTCTGCTAATGGCCTCAAGGGTGGCCTTCATAGTGTCTTGTTCAGTAGTACCCCCACTTTGGGATGTGTTTCCTTCCATGTAAAGGTGTTACCTACACAATCAGCAAACAAGTTAGCGTTAAACCCCTCCTTACTCACACTCTCTCGGTTCACTCACACTTGAGCTCCACAAATGTTGTAGATTGGCTAGTAACTGTGAATCCTTAAGATATGAGTAAAGCTCTTGTCTGGAATGGATTCTTGTTTGAAACTCAAAGAATTCTCGACGGACTGGAGTTAAGAAGTTACAACATATTCAAACAAATAAAAACACCCAACTAAACGTGGACACGAACAAGGGCATTCAAAAGGACTAATTGACAACCTAGTAGAAGTGTACTAGCATGTTAATTAGTTCTAGAACCAAGTAATGAAACTAGGAATCAACAATTAGAAACTAGAAAACCTAAATTTGAGCTTATTAATGATGTAAACAGTAGGCAATGGGTGACGTGAACAGTAGCTAATGGGTGACATGGCAGCATGCAAAGGGTCTTGGTCCCACACAATTTAAACACCAATTCTGAAATTTAAATCTTTACACAATTTGGAAAGGATAACAATTTGTCTTGGAGGGAAAACATAATTCTTGAAATAAGAAAAGTACCTTGTCCCACAACACTAGGTTCTTGAAATAAGAAAAAAAAAAGTATCTTGTCACACAACACTAGGTTCTTGAAATAAGAAAAAAAAAAGGTATCTTGTCACACAACACTAGGTTCCTGAAATAATAAAAAGCTGCTGAAAAGTAGAAGCTTAGTCTAAGAAATGATGGGTTCAAGGCTTCTCACAACATGCTTTACAATTTTTCAGCTTCAACTCTTGAATTTATATCACACTTTTTGGTTGTCTAAAGTTGTAAGAAAAGATGAAGAACTTGATGAACACCATAACAACCTTCAAGAACTCAACAACTTCTTCAAAAACACAACAAAACAACACCAATTGTCAACACCGAGTAACAACAAACAGCCAGCCACAAGGCACCACAACTATGGTCAATATTATAAGCTCAATATTTAGATCTTTACACCTTTAGTGTTGGTGAGAAAGAAACCAACACTAGAAACACTCTATACAAGAAAAATACTACAAGATCTAGCCAAAAAAAAACAATAAAATCTCAGCCCATCCAGCAACACATCACAATTTTAGGCCAAGAACACGAAGGTAGCAGATTTGACTATTTCTGGAATTTTCAGCTTTCATTTTTTTTTTTTGTAGTTTTCAAGTCTCAAGACCAAGATTGATCTTGTTAGAACAAAATCAAAGATGACTTTGATACCAAATGATACACTACTAACTTGGAGCGTATCAAATCTGCCACAAAATCAGTCCAAACACACTACAATCCCGAGAGCTTGAAGATAACAACTCCAATGTGTGAAGACAACAACAATCACGAAATTTTGAACGAATACAAACACCAAAACAGTAGCTACACAAGGAGAACAAGAAGATAACAATAACATTAAACAATGGTTCAACAACACAAGATGATAGATTACAAAGAGTACAATGTTAACAACAAGAACAACAATGGCAGTAACTATAGTGAATCGAAAATCATCCCCACACGGCTTCACTAAGTTACTGCAAAGTTTCAAGAGTACAAAATGAAAGATAGTAACTTGACACAAAGATATCTTAGAATCTATGAACCTTAACTTGAAGAAAGGACCCTAAGACCAAAATATTTCAGTACCAAGTTCTTACTTAGACCAAGAGGAACTCATGAACCTCAAGATCTCAATTTTCTAGCCAAGAAACAACACAAGTGTAACTACACTTGTTGGACAGATTTCAGGTTCTACTCTTAAGAACAAGAGAGAGAAATATTCAATGTTGCAAGACTTGTTGTTGTGAAATATGAAGAATGAACTAAGTGCTGAAAATAACCCTAATATCATCTATTTATATTACACACAAAATGAAGGACAAATGACCTTCCTACCCTTCAGTCATGGGGTGCCCTTAGAGTGTAATTTATTACACTTCAAGGCTCATTTTCACACTTAAAAATGTTAAAGCTCTTTGGCGAATCAAGTACCAACTCACACGCAGCCATTTGCATGAACATGGCTTGTAGTTTTTGTAACTCCCGAGCTTGACTTCGTGTGAATGGTCGAGAACGTATTGGACAACTTTGTACACCCATATCACATATTGACTGAATTGAGATATCATCTATTGTAATTTATTGGTTGATTTAGATATATCTATGTTAGATCCTAAAGTGTCAATTTGGAAAGTAAGTGTGAATTTGGAAAGTAGCATAGGATTATATGTTAAGTGATTAGGTGGAAAAGCTTAGGTTGTGTATCCGTGTGGCAGCTATGGGATGAGACGAAATAAATGGACGAGATGGATCCTTCATTAAAATGATGAACGGCCAGATGATGGGTGACAGCTAGAGCAGGTCCAAGCGGTTATATCAACACAAGTGGAGTTGAGCCTATGCAGATTTGAACTGGTAGTTATTTTGTTTCTCTTTTTCTTTTTCTCTTTTCCTTATTCCTCGAGTAATTCCTTCTCACTATTAACGCACTATCACAGGTTACAGAGCTGGAATCTTATCAATGGAGTTTGGTTCGCAGTAATCTTGTAGTAATAGATACTATTGTAATAATTGTACTGAACTATTATCAATAAAATTTCAATTTTGTTTGATTGAATCTTCGATTTCTCTCTCATGATTCAATTATGATTTAAGGGACATAACAATTGGTATCAGAGACACTATTGGTACCTGAGGGTACAACACAAAAACAATAATGACGGTTACAGAAACTAAGGCCAAACCCATGGAGGAAAATGCGGAAAATTAGAGTCTCAATTAGAAGGATTTATGGCAGAATCAACCAAAAAATCAGCGGTTACAGATGCGAAACTGGATGATCTAACTAAGAAATTTGATGTGTTGTTAGAGAAGATGCTTCCAACCCAACCTGGAGTGTTGGGTAGTACACCAGTAGTGCACCCATCAGCTGTAGATGTGCCTAGTTGTAGAAAATGGGGTGATCATATGTCTCCAAATATGATGATGGAGAGACCCAAACATCATCATTACAGCTCCAAAATTGAGTTTCCCTATTTTGATGGCACCTCTGTAGATGATCCCTATTCATGGCTATATAGGTGTGAGAGGTATTATGATTATAAGCATATCACAAATCCAATACCAAAATTAGATAAAGCAGTCCTACATTTGACAGGGAGGGCAGAGTCGTGGTACTTCTCGTATCAGTTGAGTAGAGGCGGAGTCACTTGGCAAGAGTTCTCTGAGGAATTATGCAAAAGGTTCTAAGATATTGAGAATAGTAAGTTCAATTTAATTGGGTAATTCAAGAAAATTTTACAAAATGGGACTGTCAACGAGTATTTGGAACGCTTTGAGGACTTGAAGGCCTGGGTTTTGATTTGAAGCCCTACTATCCCTGAGGAATTTTTTGTAAAGTTCTTTATGGAAGGGCTCAAGAAAGAAATAAGGCACACTGTCAAGATGTTGAACCCATATACTTTGAGTCAAGCAGTAGAAAAAGCTAGACATCAAGAGAAAGTGATGGAGTCCTTGATCAAGAAGAATAGAAATGGTTGGGGAAGGGGAACATGGAAAACCAATTCCCCCCAAATTCCAAATTCCAACCTAGTTCAGACTAATAAAGGGGCAAGAGCTAATGGGACTACTCAGAGCAACAAACTATTTGAGCTTCAAAAAGCACAAGGCTTATGCTATAGATGTAGAGAGAAATATTTTGTTGGCCATTAATGCAAGCCTAAGCAACTTAATACCATGACTGTTGCTACTAACTTACCAGAAGAAGAAGAGATTGAATATGTGACATTAGAGGAAAATCAATTGCAAGAAGGGGAAATTATGGACGAAGCCATAAGTTTGTATGCCTTGTCTGGCGTAGAGATGTTTAACACCATCAGATTAAGAGGGGAAGCTAAGAAGAACAGTCTAACCATTTTGGTTAGCTCGGGTAGTATACATAGTTTTTTGGATCTGGAAATTGCAAAAAAAAAATGATTGTCCTATTACTTGAGTTATTCCTATGAGTGTCATAATAGCTAATGGAAATCACATCTTGAGTTAGCACACTTGCCACAAGTTTAAGTGGAAAATTCATGTAGTGGAGTTTGAATAGTCTATAAGACTCCTGAGGTTGGGTGGTAATAATATGGCATTTGGAGATGATTAGATGAAGGTGCACAATCTAGTTCTGTTGGATATTGTGGACTACAAAATTCAGGTTACTCATTTGGGTAAGAGGGTAGAATTGAGAAGGATCTACCATCAAGGAGAGTTGAAGAGTATGTCTGTTAAAGGGGTCAAACAGTTACTGAGAAAGGACAAACTGTTTGGGCCCACCTTTTTACCTTATCAGCTATAGAGGTTGGAAAAGAAAATACAATACCTGTAGAAGTCAGCCTTGTGTTGCAAGAATTTCCTGATATGTTTGTTAATCCCACGACACTGCCACCTTCTAGATGCCATGATCACCACATTCCCCTACAACCAAATGCAATTCCTATTAGTATCAGACCTTACAGATACAACTTCTTTCAGAAAAATAAAATTTAAAAACAAGTTAGTAAAATGCTTAATAATGGTATAATTCAGCCCAACCATTCCATTTTTACTTCCTCGGTGTTACTTGTGAAGAAAAATAATGGGAGTTGAAGATTTTGCATAGACTATAGAACTTGAACAACCTGACCATCAAAGATAAGTTTCCCATTCCTTTGGTGGATGATTTGATGGTTGAACTGAATGGGTCTTGCATTTACTCCAAAATTGACTTAAAGGTTAGTTATAATCAAATTAGGATATGTATTGAGGACATTCCTAAAAATGCATTTACAACATATCAAGGGCACTACGAATTCAAGGTCCTGCCCTTTGGCTTAACTAATGCTCCTGCCACTTTTCAGTCCCTTATGGATCAGGTGTCCAACCCCTACTTAAGGAAATTTGTTCTTGTGTTCTTTTACGATATACTAATCTATAGTGCATCACTTCAACACTATGTCCTCCATCTCAATAAGGTACTTGCAATATTGAGGAAAGAACAATTGTTTGCTAATCTATCCAAGTGTTCTTTACTCAATATAAGATTGAGTATTTAGGTCACATTATCACACAAGAAGGGGAGGCTACTGACCCTGCTAAGGTAGAAGTTATGGCAAGTTGGCCCCTTCCTAAAACAATCAAGGCATTGAGGGGTTTCTTAAGCCTAAGAGGATACTATAGGAGGCTTATTAGATCTTATGAAACAATCAGTAGACCACTCACGAATTTGCTGAAAAAGAATGCCTTTCATTGGGATACATCAGTTGACACTGCTTTTCTACTTCTAAAGCAAGCTATGATATCTGCTCCAGTTATAGCTTTAACCAATTTTTCCAAGGTATTTGTGGTAGAGACTGATGTATGTTCTATAGGTATAGGAGTTGTTCTTATGCAAGACAACACGCCTTTATCTTTTTTTAGCAAGGCCTTGTCTTCTAAACACTTAGGACTATCTACTTACGAGAAGGAATTCCTGGATGTTTTATCGGCTATTGGCAGACGGAGACATTACCTCCAAGGGGATCACTTCATCATAACAATTAACCACCATAGCCTGAAATATTTGCTAGAGCAAAGGGTGCATACTATACTATAGCAAAAAGGATTAACCAAGCTCTTTGGATTAGACTATAAGGTGTAGTATAAAAAGGGCACTGAGAACAGAGTTGCAGCTGCCCTATCTAGAAAAAGAGAGGAAGCTATTGAATGTTATGCTATTTCTTTCGTTGAACCTACATGGATGCAGGAAGTGAGTTTGAGCTACGACCTTGATCCTGTTGCACCTCAATTATTGACAGAACTTATTACTCTACCTGGATCCAAGCCTCACTATTTATTATCTCAAGGATTTATCTGGTATGACCACAAAATCTATATAGGTAAGGGCACTAATTTGAGGCTTAACATTTTCCAAGCCTTATATCTCTCCCCATAGGAGGACATTCTGGTCAACAAGAGACTTATTGAAAGGTCAAGCGGGTGTTCTATTGGCCTAATATAAAGGCTGGTTTTATTCAGTGGGTCTCCAAATGTGATACCTGTTAGAAGACCAAAACAGAAAATGTCATCACCCCCGGTCTTCTTCAACCCTTACCCATCCTTGAGCTTCCTTTGCATAACATAGCCATGGACTTTATAGAAGGTTTTTTAGTTTCAGGTCATAAAAATGTGTCTTGGTTTTAGTTTATCGACTAACCAAGTACGCATGTTTTCTAGCACTTAAATATCCCTACACTGCTCAAGATGTGACTGATTTGTTCCTGAGAGGTTTATGTTGCGTCCAAGTGCACACACAAGTGTACGTGGTTTACCAAGTAATATAGTGGCCTTTTCACAAGCCAAGTATCAATCCCACAGGGACTAGTGTTATGCAACTATCAAATTCTAGTTCATTATAAAAATTAACTTACTGCAAGCGTAACCAAAAGAGTTTTGAAATTGATAAACTAAAAGTAAAATAAATAGTGCATAAAGTAAAGGCTTGAGACAATCAATGGAGAAAAGCCCAGGGTTAAGGCACTTTATTGATTCATAAGGTTGCTTATCTTGAACTTCATTCGTTAGATTGAACATCATTCGTTAGATTGCTTATCTTGGTTATTGATTCGTAAGGTTTATCGCATGATTATGTTCTTCCAACCTCTAATCGTCTACCTAACTGGACATTACAACTACATCGTTGAGCGGGGATGTTATAATCTAATTAAGTAATTAAAGCTACCATCCTACATGTGAACTAAGCAAGGCTTCTAGGTTCATCCCTTTCCTAGATGCTAATTCAAATTTCTTATTTAATAAAAGAATAAGAACCTTACTCTATTCATCTCCATGTTCTATCTTCCAATTTTCCCTCTTGAGATCATAAGGTCGACAATAGATATATTCTAATGGTCGTGAATCCTCAAAATAGTTAAAATAAGGATGAAAAAAATATTCAAATATGATAATCAATGCAAATAAACTCAATTCATAACGATAACAAACATGTTCTTGGCCTTAACCCCAAAAAGGGGACATTTAGCCACTAATCGACATAATCGTAATTCAAAAATTTGAATACATGATTAAATCCATTAAAAATATGAGGTAAAGAATATGAACCCTCAAAAATCGTGTGTAACAGCCTCTTCAAGCTCCTAAATACGTCCAAAAATCATTAGAATAAGTGCAACAAGTCCTATTTATAAGAGACCAATTGGCCATGTGTGGGAAATGGTCTTCGTCGCATTGGTGGATGTCTATGGGATAAGCCACATGATGCCTTAGATATCTCATGGAGAGAGTAGCGTGGGGAGTTGTATATCTCGTGGAGGGAGTGGTGTATCGCTGTAACGCCCTAATTTTTTGAACCAGAATGCTATACGGTGCCTATGACCCCGAAGGACCACAAGCTAACACATGACTTATATCTGTACATGAGCACTGAATAACCATACTGTAAAATATAAGGAAACATAATATTGTAAAGCCATAAGGTTCAAATCTGAATAAACATCAGATAAAATAGTATCTAAAAATGGTATAACAATACCAACATAAATCTAAAATAATTATCTGACATGTTGTAGTCTGAGAACCTCTAAACTGAATTGAATAAGGAGTTGAGGGAACATGTTCCCAACTAAATCTGTCTACTGAAATAAACTGAAAACTAAAATAGTGATATGAATAATAACATAATTGTCCTCGAAGGATGAGTACTCACTGTTAATCACTGCTGCTGGCGGACTCTGAAATTGCTAAGGGAGCTATGGATCCAGTGCGTCCAAACCTATGGTATAAGACACCATAGTGCGAGAAAAGTATGCGTCAGTACTTTAAATGTACTGGTATACAAGTGAGGTAGGCTAAATGCATGGGGTTCATATGTATGAACAATACTAACTAACATGAATGTGAGAATACATGCATGAATACATAATAACTGTAATTGAAACAGTACGAGTACTGGATACTGAATTCTATTAACTGACTAAATGCTACTGATTTCTGTTAGCTGACAGAGTTTACTGATGTCTATACTGATACTGAGATTTACTGAATTCCATAGACTGACGAAATATTACTGAGATTACGTAGATTACTTAGTACTGAGTAAAACTGAACTGATACTACCTTTACATGAGTTTTCCTGAGTCATGAGACTGACTAAGTCTACTGAACATGGCTTGACTGAGAGTATCGTGAAAACATGACATGGCTCTAGGCACCCAGCTATATTTTTCAGGTACAAGTACCCCCAGGACTCGATGGAAGGAAACTGACACATCATGAAAATTCTTGTTCATAGGACTAAAGTCCGCAATTCATAATACCATAAGTTAGGGATCTCATGAAAGCACTTGATAATCATAATCTTGTACATGAATAGGAATGTATCCTAACATATCATAATTTCACAATTTTAATTTCACTTGCATGACATGAACTTGTATACATGCTAACATAATGTAGTTTCATTACTTAAATTTCATGAACCATTTGTCAAACACTTCCAAGACATAGCATCAACATGAAAATCATTTAGATCATGTAGTATTAACATGAATTATTATTTAGATCACCAATGGATCACAAGGCACAATTCATTCACTTGAACATTTTCACAAACACATGAAAGACATGATTTTATACTTAGGCATATATAACATGCTCCCAATTCATGACCATAACCACCAATTCACATCTCAAGGTTTTCAACATATGATGGTCATGATTCAACACGTATGGGAAACATGGATATTTCATTCATCAATTAACATATATCAATATTATGGGTATAACATACAACTTGCAAATCTCAAGAACTCAACATAAATTTCATATGAATAATACCACAAATAAATTAGTTTTCATGATTCTTGAAATAAATCAAGGAATTAAAACTCAATTTAACATCAACAGTATGATTATAAACATCCCACAACAAAATATTAATGATACATAACTTAAAACTTGATTATTGAGCTCCATGGATGAAAAGAATCCATGAATGAACACTATGCATACCTTGGATTGATTATCCGTGAAAGTTAATGGTGAAATTGGCTTGAATCTTGAAACCCCCAATTGAACCCTTACTTGCTCTTGATAAATTTTTAGAGAAATTAAGCATATATTGCTAAATTATGTTGAATATTGTGTTTTTGTATATATATATATAGATAGATAGATAGGTGGAAAAGACTAAAATACCCCTGGAGAAAGAGAGAAAGATGCAGTTGTCCTCTGTTGTTTTCAGGCTGATAGGCTGAAGTAAATTGATCATAACTTTTTACTCCAATGTTCAAATTAGATGAAACCAATTGCATTGGAAAGAAGACTCACAGAACTTTCATTTGATATACAGCATCTCACCCAGTTCTAGAGCATGCTATAGAGCATACGATGTATGCAAATCGCATGGTGCTTCTATTTTGAAATCCAACCACGCCCTAAACAGATTCCAAAAATTCCGAAACTAACTCAAGATGTACTCTTGACTTCCCCGATCACAACGTAACTTGAAAATAAAAAAAATGGAGGTCAGAAAGGTCATCAAATAAATCTCCAAAGTTTGGAGGTATAAGATGAAACTAAGTGTTTCTAACACTTAGCAAAATTCTTCTAAGTGTTGGATTTCCTTATCAAGCCTTAAGGAGCTAAATTTGACTTAGGAATTTTATGGGGTCTTACAATATCTCCCTATTGGGAACATTCGTCCTTGAATAAGACTTCCTAAGAAGGGGAGAAGAAACCAACTGAGGCATATACTGAACATGAATGACTAAAACATGGTTTCATGACTTACATGACTGATAAGCTGAATTTGTATCAAACTAAACATACATATCTGATGCATGTGTAACTGATTTATGAATGAAGGACTGAGTGTTCTGATGAACTGAGTTTCTTAAAATGAGAATACATATCTGGCGCATAACTGATAAGCTGAATCCATGCATATCTGATGCATGATTATATGATTAAACTGGCTCGTAAACATGCCACTGAATATGCAATAGTAAAAGATGCCAAGTTTAACTAAAAACTGGACATAAAACTAAATACCAAGTTTGGTACTGAAATCTGAACATGAGAATGAGTAAGTTTAAGGAAAACTATTACGTTGAACTGAAAATACCGATGAGTCTGAGATTAATCAGTTAATATGCATGAGCGGAAATATAAGAACATAACTTAGTTTGGAACATGATACATGAGTTGAACTGAGTCTGTAATGCATGACATGGACAGAGTATAGTGGGCTAAACTGAGCCATTAAGAACATAGATTACGACTAAAATTTGTAGCTAGAGGGTCAGCTTATAAGTAACCCTTCCTCCAGCTGGATTCATCTAGAGAAAAGAAAGTGGCATGTTTAAATCACATAAGGTCGGGGGATATAGGTATCTCCCCCTTGGGACTCTAGGTCCCTCGAAGAATACTGACTTAGCTAAGATACTAAGGAAAACTAAGGCGGTGTGAAAGGCACTTATGAACTAAATTGTGACTTAATAGCTGGGATATGAAACTGAGACATCATGCATGAACTTAGCTGATTACGAGTGCATACATATACTAACTTATCTGATTAACTGAATAACTGGCAACTGAATATTGGGTATGCAAGACTGAATTGTACTTAGTCTGAATAGCTGGACTGAGACCATAGAGTATTATGCATACGAGAAAAGACTGACTGAGTAACATAAGGTGGCTGAGCATGGATTTCATGAAAGCTATATTGTTTAAAAATGTAGCACCAAGCGTATTACATGATTTCAACACATTCTATAGGCTGAGATATTGAAATATCTATAACTGAGTAACTGATAACTGTACGCTATGGTCAAGCAAGTCTAAAATTGAACTGTGTGTCTGAGCTGAATATTGATCTGAAGCTGACACTATAACTGGGACTAATACTGGAATTAACTGAAAGGTCCTGATAACTGAGTACTAAAAATGAGGTTTAGACTGATACTGAAGAGTTTAATTCTGAGACTGAACACTAATCACCGAGTACTAAAACTGTAACTGGGATGGCAACTGGGTTATGATAGTCGCATAATGAAGGATGACATAAGTCAAGGATTTGAATGCACTCTCACACTCTAAACTTACAAATTTCTAAGTACTACATACTAACATGACATTCAAGCCTATCTTCATAACTACACCCCCATGTAAAACAAGCATGGAACAACCTTTTCTTAACATGAAACATTTATTCTCTCCCATCTAAGCAAATGCTCATAACTACACTGTTTCACAAGGAAAGCTTACTGAAAGGTTAAATCAGGAATATCTGTAGCATGAATGGATACAAACTGAACTTAACATATGACTGAAACTTTAAGGAATAGAATATCAACAGCATAGATTTACCAAAAAGATTTGAACTGAGGAAATACATGATGTGGTATGAACTTATCTGATCTGTAGGGGCATGGAATGAGTTATGGAAACTTAGTATACTATAAAGCGTGACATGTGTACATGAGTTATGAGTTGCATGACCTGAGTCTGCAATTTTTGAATTTGTAGGGCATGATCTGTAATACTGAGGGAGATGGAACTCCGTATAATAAAAATTAGGATTGCACACAATTCTATGAAAAATATACGGATAGAATCAGTGTTCATGAAACTGAGATGTGAAGCATGCATAGGCATCATGCTAACTGAAGTGCAGAACTTTGCATTGAGATGAGGATGGGTTGGAAATTATCTTCCCTTACTACTTCTTCTATATATACTAGGACTACTACTAGAGTTTGAAAGCCTAACTCGGGTACTTGATCTATCATACCCCCCTTAGCTTTAAGCCATCATCTTAAGTCTGCGAACACTTTACTAAACTCTGAACTGAACTGTAATGATAACCACATACTTACGCTCTGTTCAAAACATGCTTGCCTTACTAAACCCACTTTTTGTTGTTGTTTCCTCATATACTATTAATTTTATATCCATAGCGTCATGATTAATTTGACTTAATTCAAATCAATAAACTTAAATTCTAGCTTACACTGTTCAAGCCTACTGATCTACTATTGTACAGCTATCCCCATGAATACATAATCTGATCAAACTGGATAATACTATCCCAACTCTACCACTGTTAACTGCTGAGTTCATGCTTAAAAATTCTAGGTCTATGCTATCATAGAATTCTGAGAAGAGATCTTATGGCATATCTAAAATTGGGTTAGTGAACGAGTTCTCATGGCCTTGAATAAAATCTATACGACTTGGAACAGAGCAGGATTAATATGGTGAAACCTCATAACTGTATGCTAGGACTATTTGAGAAAAATTTATCTCTAGAACTTTGAGCTTCACTGATTCTTTTGCCTTAAAAGTAAGGTGGAGTCAACATGCGGGTAGCATGATGAGAATCTACATGAGTTTTCTTACAAAACTTTTCTATAGCACAATCTGAGACATAAAATAAGGAAACTGTTTCTAAAACACCTCATAGCCTCCTGCACATAAGTGTGGTGCACAACAAACCCATGTACAAGACTCTATTGGATGCGGCTTTCAAACTTCCAAAGACACTATTGAACCTTAGGCTCAACCCAATTTCACCATTAACTTTCATAGATAATCAATCTAAGGTATGCATAGTATTCATTCATGGATTCCTTTCATCCATGGAGCTCAAGAATCAAGTTTTAAGTTATGTATCATGAATATTTTGTTGTAGGATGTTTATAATCATGTTGTTGATGTTAAATTGAGTTTTAATTCCATGAGTTATTTCAAGAATCATGAAAACTAATTTATTTGTGGTATTATTCATATGAAATTTATGTTGAGTTCTTGAGATTTTCAAGTTGGATGTTATACCCATAATATTGATATATATTAATTGATGAATGAAATATCTATGTTTACCATGTGTGTTGAATCATGACCATCACATGTTGAAAACCTTGAGATGTGAATTGGTGGTTATGGTCATGAATTGGGAGCATGTTATATATGCCTAAGTATAAAATCATGTATTTCATGTGTTTGTGAAAATGTTCAAGTGAATGAATTGTGCCTTGTGATCCATTGGTGATCTAAATAATGAATTCATGTTAATACTACATGATCTAAATGATTTCCATGTTGATTCTATGTCTTGGAATTGTTTGACAAATGGTTCATGAAAGTTAAGTAATGAAACTACATTATGTTAGCATGTATACAAGTTCATGTCATACAAGTGAAATTAAAATTGTGAAATTATGATATGTTAGGATACATTCCTATTCATGTACAAGATTATGATTATCAAGTGCTTTCATGAAATCCCCAACTTATGGTATTATGAATTGCGGACTTTAGTCCTATGATCAAGAATTTTCATGATGTGTCAGTTTCCTTCCATCGAGTCCTGGGGGTACTGTTTTCATGATACTCTCAGTCAAGCCATGTTCAGTAGACTTAGTCAGTCTCATGACTCAGTAAAACTCATGTAAAGGCACTATCAGTTCAGTTTTACTCAGTACATAATAATCTAAGTAATCTCAGTAATATTCCATCAGTCTATGGAATTCAGTAAATCTCAGTATCACTGCAGTTTAGTTCAGTATTCAGTTCAAACATCAGTAAAATCACTCAGCAAATAGAACTCAGTAGTATTTAGTCAGTTAACAGAATTCAATAGTGTTTCGCTAGTCATCAAAACTTAATAAACTCAGTCCATGTTCAGTTCAGTTAAATAGAACAATCAGTAACAGTTTAGTTAATTCTAGTATGAACTAGGAAATCAGTTTAGTATAATCAGTTCAGTGTCATTCAGTTGGGAGTAGGATTCAGCACCGAGCGAACCCAAGGATGGGAACTCACCTGTCAGTAGAGGGTGTGATTCTTAGAAGCAGTCTTTACATTCCAGAACTATGTAGCCAGCATAGGTTGAGACATCAATACCTGTCAGTTGAGGGTAGATGAGGTGGCTTAACATGTCAGATGAGGGTTCCCACCATTATTATTAGAGTACCTGCCAGATGAGGGTCACTCACAGCTTGTCTTTACCAGTGGCGCGGTATTGACACTCTTCCAATCAGGGCAGAAATTAGACCCCATCTTAGCTATTATAGTGTATTTGGGGCATGTCAGTTAAATAACTACTTCCCACAACTTCAGTATCAATCTCAGTAAAAGAACTTAGATAGTTCTTTAGGATATCAAGACTGTTAGATATAGTCAACTCAGATACAGTACGGAACTCAGCTAGTTCCATCAGATTCAGGACTGTTAGATACAGTCATTCACGCTATCAGTTATCAGAACTCATATTATGAGATATATTAGTTATCAGAATTCAGTTATCAGTCATTAGTACCATTTTAATTACAGTTATTATGTATATATTCTCATGTTTATGTTAGTATTGTAGACACCTAATTTCGTCCCTCCCCGATGTCGTTTTTACCCATTTTATTTTTATCCTACCGTGTACCCTCACCCATGTTATTATACCCTCACAAAATATAAAAAAATAAATAAATAACAAAATCCCTAACAAAACCTATCCTAACTAATTCTATCTTATCCTAACAACCTACCCAATCAAAATAAACCACCTCACCACCCCACACCCTACCCCCTACCCCCTACCCGTGGACCCCACAATTTTAATATATATACATAATTACACACATACTCTCAGGGGAACAATTTTTTGGCATTAACAGTAACCAAAAAAAAAGGACCTCAGCATATAAGAAAAAGGGCCGAATTCCCTCTCTCTCTTTCTTCTCTCTCTATACCTCTCATCTCCTCTCCGTCGGTATCCATGGCTGACGCTGGCTAGCTCAGCACTAGCTATCTTCTCTTCCCCTCTCCCTCGACCGCCATGCCATCAGCTAGCTCTCTTTCTCTTGGTCTTCGATCTCTCTCTCTCTCTCTCACTGCCTCTATCCTCTCCGGTGAGACGCTGTCGTTGTTTTAACTACAATGACTATGGCCAATCCACCATCACCGTATCCATCTCCTCTCCTAGCCTGAGATCCGACCAACACGACTAAAATTGGTGAATTCCACTAGAATCGACTCCACCAGCTAGGATCTGTGAACCCTTTTTCACATTTAGCATCTGTTTTCAACCAAACTCCACCCCATTGAGTCAGTTACGGGGAAACCCACGGGAAAATCCATAAAATCTGGTGACCAGATCGCAAAGCAGGTGCGGGTTTCGCGAGAGGCATAACTATTGGTTCGTGTTTGGCGAAAAATAGTAAAAAAAGTTTATCAAAATTGGACTGGTTCCATTTTTTAGGGTCGGGGTATATCAAAGTTGGACTGATCTCACTGTTGGTGTCTGATTCAAGATTAGTCGGCACGAATCCTATCTTTTGATTGAGTGATACTTGATTTTAATCGTCATTCGGGGTTGTGGTTTTCTTATTTTCTTAGTCTCAATTTCGGATACTTATCGGGGTTTTATTTCGTGGCAGAGTTGTATCTATTCGAAGGGCTAACGGGTTGTAGATTCGAGATTCGTTGAGTCCATGAAGCAGCTTTAGTCGAACGATCTGATTTGAAATAAAATTAATGTCCAAATTCTTCAACTCTATCTTTCTCATTTTAATTGTGATGATGTCCTTGATTTATGTGGTTCGTGTTTGAGTTTGACGGTTAATTTTTGACAGTGCATTTGAGCCTCTTTAGTTATTGTAGTTGATCGGTTTATTTAATTGATGTTGATCATGACGTTGGTGATTCGGCTATGTTGATTTGAGGAATGAGTTTGATCATGTTTTAATGGGTTGATAAAAGAAATTGGGATGGAATTACGATATTGATAAAATGATGAATTTGGGTTAATGGTGGTTTTATTATTACTTTTTATTCAACTTGGAATAAACATGAATAATGTTGGTGAACTCGATAGTGTCACGATTTTAGGTCGCTAATTAGATATGCAAATGGTAGGTTCGGGTAGGCAAATTTAGGCATGGTGGATTGATGACATGTTTGAAATATGTGTTTGAATGGTTCACATTTAATTCAATTGTATAATTTGGCCGGGGAATGCCCCGAAGTATCTGTATATATTTATTCACCGGGGAATGCCCCGAGGTATCATGTACCCAAAGGACGTTCATGGTGAAGGCCCGAGGCATCGGGTAAAGCATTGGAGCTTAGTTCAGGATTAGCGTTGGTTTACTTTCAATACCTTTTTATTTCGGGTTGTAATAATTGGACTGGACTTTATATTTTTGGATTGTTTTGTTTCGTTTATTGTTTGATTATTTTGCGTGCTTTTGTGTGGTTTATACATTTCGTAATGCCAAAAATAGTTGATACACTCTACCAAGCGATCGTGGTTGAACCATGGGATCGAGGGCTGCCTAACACCTTCCCCTCGGTCAACAGAATTCCTTAGCCGGAATCTCTGTTTGCAAACCAGTTTGAAGAGTCAAATGGTTTTGAAAAGGATTTTCTAATGGTGACTTGGCACACCAGATTATGCCAAGTGGCGACTCTAATTTCAAAAAATGTAACAACAATCCTTCTTCGAAACAAAATAATTTTTATTTCTTGTCACAATAACAATAAACCTTTTCGAACTTAAAATCACCATTTTTTTGGAGTCGAAAAAAGGGCGTGACAAGTATTGTTCGTATATATGAAACCCATGCATTCAGCCTACCTCACTTGCATACCAGTACATTCAAAGTATTGACACATATTTTTCTCGCCCTATGGTGTCTTATACCATAGGTTTGGACGCACGGGATCCATAGCTCCCTTAGCAATTTCAGAGTCAGCCAGCAGCAGTAATTAACAGTGAGTCCTCATCCTTCGAGGACAATTATGTTATTGTTGATATCACTATTTCAGTTTTCAGTTTATTTTAGTAGACGGAGTTAGTTGGGAATATGTCCCCTCAACTCCTTATTCAGTTCAATTTCGAGGTTTTCAAACTACAGCATGCCAGACAATTATTTCAGATTTATGTTGGTATTGTTATACCATTTTCAGATATTATTTTATCAGATATTTATTCAGATTTGAACCTTATGGCCTTACAGTATTATGTTTCCACATATTTTATAGTATGGTTATTCAGTGCTCAGTTACAGATATAAGTCATGGGTTAGATTGTGGTCCTTCGGGGTCATGGGCACCGTGTAGCGTTTTGGTTTAGAAAATTGGAGCGTTACAGTTGCAGCCCAAACGCTTAGGCTCACTGAAAATTGCCTCTTGACACCTATATTCTTCTAAATATTTCTCTTTCCATCCCTTGCCTTTTGGTATTGTTTTCCTTTGGTTTTCGACTTATTTTCATCAATATATTACCATAATCAAATCACCAGGCATCCTACATAATCAAACACTAAATATTAGAACTCAAAACAATACAACATTCACAGCGATTAACTAAAACACGATCTAAGACTAGGCTTGTCCACATTGATGGCAAAATGACCTCCTAGACCCCTGTATTATGTCGGTTTTGTAAGTTGGACACTTCTACTTACATGTTTGTCATCTGAACCCTGAACCAACTAAAAAGCAACATTTTAAACCCTTTTTTGGTGAGTGTAACACACTTTCCCCCACGTCAGCTGCCATGTCAGCTGCCACGCCTAACACGTCTGCCACATCATTTTTTTTAAAAAAAGTATTACATTAAATTTTAAGTCATTTTTAAAATTCTACATAACCAAATTAAATATTAAAATTAATTTAATTAAATAATAAAAAATTATAAATTGTAGAAAAAATTGAATAATCATGTTTTTATTTTTTCACACAAATTAAACGTCAAATCCATTCCAAATAATTAAAATTCTTCTCCAACTAATTTAAATTTCTAACTACAAATTCATATATACAAACATAATAAATTTTTGATTTTTAAATTTGAATATTTTTAACAAATTCACAAAAAAAATAATTCTTTTCAAGCAAAATTCACTAATTTTTTTCAATATTCACTATCACTCACTTTCAATTTAAATTTAAATTTTAATCCCCAAAAAAATAAAAATATTTCAAATTTAAATTTTAATTAAAAAAATGAAAAGAATTAAATTGAGAGGAAAAATTAAAATAAAAAATTAAAGGTGAACGTGTGGGGTGAGGGGGGGATGGAAGAGTGTTGGGATAGGGTGTGCGTGCTGGAAGGGGATGGGGTGGGGTTGGGACGGGGCTGGGAGGGGTAAGGGGGTGGGGAAGGGCTGGGTAGGGTGGAGAAGCTGAGGGTGGGGTGTGATGGGGCAGGGTAGGGTGTGGGGGTGGGGATGGGGAAGGGCTGGACGGGTGTTGAGGTGGGGTGGAGTGGCTGAGGATAGGGTGGGACGGGGCTGGGTGGGGTGTGGGGTGGGGACGGGCTGGTGTGGGGAGGGAAAATACATTTTTATTTTTTAAAAAAAAATTAAATTATTTTTAAATTAAAAAAGATGAAGAAAAAATGGACCCTTTTTTATTTTTTTATTTTTAAATTATTTTTAAAATTTTAAAAATATATTTAAATTATTTTTAAAATTTTAAAAATATATTTAAATTATTTTTAAATTTTTAAATTTTTAAAAATATTTTTAAATTTAAAAAGATTGAGGAAAAAAAGGATCCTTTTTTATTTTTTTAAATTTTAATATTTTCTAATTTTTTTAAATTATTTTAATGTAAAATTGGCCAAAAATTGACCCCCACTCGCACCCCAGGCGAATGGCTACACTCTCTTTGTCTTAGTCACCATGACCTTGCCACATAGGCAAGGTCAACGGTCAAAGGGTGCAAAATATTGCTTTTTGATGGGTTCAAGGAGCCAGATGACAAACATGTAAGTAGAAGTGTCCAACTTACAAAACTGACATAGTACAGGGGTTCAGAAGGTCATTTTTTCCCACATTGATCTTTAACTTATTGTTGTGACTCTTGACTCGATCCAATTGAACTTTGCACATTACAAACAAGTTGTTCCAGATATAATTACACAATAATAACCTGAGGAACTCAATACACTTACTAGAATCTATAGAAAACAACTAGAACAACACCTAGCAAAAGCTAGTAAACTAATTTTCTTGTCTAGACTCGAAATGATCAATTTAAACCCAAACTTGTTTGAAAACACCATTGAACATTGTAATTACATACTTGAACACTTAGATGCTTATTTATATCAACACATAAAGAATAGGAATTGTCCTTAAAATAAGACTAAATAAGTTAGGATAGCAACACTAAAGAGTATAAATACAACCAACATCAGCTTACAAGCTACATGGTCTTCCCTAGAGTATCGTGTCTAATCGTGACCTATTATTACTAGCTAATTCTGGTAAACTCTCTTTAAATCTATGGTCACTCAACTCAAACTATCAATCTCCTACCACCCCCAGATCGATGGTCAAATGGAGCGTTCAAATCGTTGTCTTAACTTCTACTTATGGGCTATGACCTCTAACAATCCTAAACAGTGGACCACCTTTCTACTACTATCTGAGTGGAGGTACAACATTAACCACCATACTGCTATCAATACACTTCTTTTCAGGCCTTATACGGGTTTGCCCTACCTCATATTTCACTAGGGACCGTTCTATATCCTACTAATCCCAGGCTGGGATGTACTTGACTCACTGACAATAACTCTTGTACTCTCTGAAGGACAATCTTGTCCAGGCTCAGTCACGTATGAATTTTTATGCCGATCAAAATAGATCGTAATGTGTGCTCCAGGAAGGTGACTTAGTCTATCTCAAACTCCAGTCTTACCGCCAGAGTAACATTAGTCATTCGACGGAATTTGAAATTGAGTTCTTGCTAATATGGACTCTACAGGATCTTGCAGAGAATTGGTACAATAGCATACCATTTGGAATTTCCTGCTGGATCCATAATCCACCATGTTTTCGATGTTTCGCAGCTGAAATGTTGCATTGGTCCTTCTGTTGTACTACATCGTCAGGCCCTAATCTATGATGATGAAGTTCTAGTCATTGTGCAGCCATTGGCCATTCTTCAGTGTTGTATAGTGAAGGAGAACAATATTGCTGCAGTAAAGGTTTTGGTCTGTTGGACTAATTTTAGCCCTGAGGAAGAAACCTGGGCAGACTGAAATTACATTCGTCATCAATTTCTAGAATTTTCAGCTCAATCTTGACCTTGAGGACAAGGTCAATTTGACCAGAGGGGTATTGTTAGATCCTAAAGTGTGAATTTGGAAAGTAGTGTAGGATTATATGTTAAGTGATTCGGTGGCACAACTTAGGTTATGTCCTTGTGGAAGCCATGGAATGAGATGAAATAAATGGACAAGATGGATCCTTCATTAAAGTGATGAACGACCAGATGATGGGTGATAGCTAGAGCAGGCCCAAACGGTTATATCAACACACGTGGAGCGGAGCCTAAATAGATTAGGACAGGGTTATTTTCTTGCTCTTGTTCTTTTTCCGTTTTCCTTCTTCCTCGACTAATTCTTCCTCACCATTAACGCACTATCACAAATTACAAACCTGGATGCTTATCAATGGAGTTTGGTTCACAGTAATCCTGTAGTAGTGAATACTATTGTAATAATTTTCCTGAACTATTATCAATAAAATCCCAATTCTGTTCGATTGAATCTTCGATTTCTCTCTCGCGATTCAATTACGATTTAAAGGACATAACAATCTACTTTTGTTTATAGATTCATCCCTGATTTGTTCCTACTGAGCAAGAGTTGGCATGAATCAGGTAAATAAAGATACCAATGAAATTGAATAAATATAAGATTAAAAGAAGTAGCTTATTCAGTCCACCAGCCAAACATCCATACTAGTCTTATTCTTAAAATTTTTTGCACCAAATTTACACATGAAGGAGAGGTATCACATAAATTTAGCTTTAGAGTTACCTGATATCTATCCATCGCTAGTGGGAGGTGGACAGCTATCACGAGAAATTAATTAAGGTGCACATAAACTGACTCGGACACCATAGTTCTCAAAACAAGAAAATTGTAATAAAGTTTAAAACCCAATGTCTTAATTCACACAAAAACAAGGAAAAGGTGATAAACCTAAAGTTGTCCATTCAGACATTTCAACAAACAGGTGGAGGGCACAAAGTTTCACCTACTCATTTAGGCTGCAATCGGTGAGTTGGGAGTTTGAAGGTTAGAAGAGGAGAAGTTGGATGGTAGATGAACCGATCCGAATCTGGAAACCGGAGCCCCGATAAACTGTTTGGTAAGTAGAGACGATGCCATTTTCCTTCCATTTTCTTCAATTTGGTTGGTGAATTTGTTGTTTAGGTATTAGACAACATCTTTCAATTTTCACAATGATCTATTGGACCATTATACTTATACTTGTCCGAATTTGTAACACAGACACTACTAGCTATAGTTTAGTTAACAGTAAAAAAATGATTTTCTTATAACGTTCCTCAACCAAATTCATATAATACTTGTCACCTTCCACCACCACCAATAGATACTTGAGTATGGAACCATTGAATGAAGGACCATACAATGTTTTCCATTTCCCACATAATATGAAATTTAAATCCGCATTAAAAAGCCACTAAACTTGAAAATTTTGAAACACTATAGTTGATGCTTCAAAAATTATTTTTTTTATAATACTGGCATCTAGTTCAGCTTTCATGCACCTCGACTAAATTCGTAAAACTTGCCACCTTCCCAGGGGCTGCTCAAGAAAATCGGTGGCCTAAGGCGAAAGTCAAATGGAGGCCTTAAAATTTTAAGAAAAACAATATTTTTTAACAAACTTTAGTTTTAAAATTATATAATTTATTTTTTAAATTATTCCGTTTTAAGAAATAATAAATTAATACATTTAATCTTTCATGAGACAAAACACTCTAGATATATGAACTTTTAATAATTCTTTCCTTTTATCTAAAATAACTTAATTTTTCTATTAAAAATATTTATTCATTTTTAAAAATATTTATAATATATTATCCTAAAAAATGATGCCTCTCAAATTTAGGGGTCTAAGGCGGCCGAAAAATTTTACTATAGGCCTCATGCACCATCTCATATTTGCATGAGGTCCCCATTATTTTGACACATAAGCTTTGTGGGCCCCACCACATAAAGTAATTTGCATTTTTATATTCGTTTATTTCCTAAGTTATTTAATTTTTTCAGTTTTTGGACAAATCACTTTTTTCCTTTTCCTTTTTCTTTTATGGGGTTAACTTTTATTTACTTTTTTTTTATTTTTCTTTCTTTGTCTGTTCTTCAATTTTTTTCTCGTGTTACTGTACTAAATAAATTGATTTTTTTATTATTTTTCTTTGTTTTTATTTCCTCCTAATTTTTATTTATTGGTATTTATAAACAAATTAATTTTTTTTCACTCGACTATGGTGGTAATTTATTTTTAATTATATTTTCTTAATTTTTTTTAGTACAAAGAATTTTGGATATTGAAAATTTAAAATTAAATTTCACAAGTAATAAATTTATCTTTCGTAATTCTATATGACATTATTTATTATGATTTAATATTATTAAATTTATATCTAAAATTTAGAAATTAAGAATCGTCACATATTTTATATTGTTAATGGTACATCTTGTATAGTAAAATTTAAAGTTGATAGGATCAAAAAATCGAGTGGGTCCTACATTGTAATACCCCGTACTTCTACCTAGCTTAAATTCGTCACGAAGATATCAAAGAAATGCTTTAAGGATGAATAGACTTTTATATACTTGGAATTTTTAAGATTTTTACTTTTTGTTGTGTGAAAAATTCAATAAGCTTTCCATCGATACCAAATTCGCCCAAATCCGACACCCGGGCAAAGAGTTGAGCCTTTTTAGTGAGACAGTGTATCACCTGAGCAATTAGCGCATCGCGGAGCCAACTTAAATGGAAATTGTCAATTTCCATTGTTGCTCCGCGATGGTGGCACGTCACGCCAAAGGCCCAGTTCACAATTTTCCTTTTCCAGTGTTCCAACGCGATACCACTGTGTCGCGGTGAGATTTCAAGTTGCATCCAAGGTGGCAACGTGATTGTACCGTGTTGCGCCACCATGAAATTTTTTAGTTGTCACTTTCTAGAGACGTGTAGCTATAGCGTCGCTTCACGCCAGGGGTTCAGATCGGAAAATTTTCACAAAAATTAAAAGACGTGTCCAGAGTTAAATGGGTCTTTTTTCATGATTTTATTCCACCAAGATGTGGGATTTAAGCCTTAAAAACATCCTTAGCTACTTATTATTCACTTTTTCCCCAATATCAAGAACATTCTCTCTCAAGAAAATAAAACCCTAGCCCTTGAGAATCAAGGTCAATCTCAAGAAATCCATCCAAGAACTCCAAGAACCTTCAAGGTTTCCTTTCTCAGGTATGCATAGTATTCATTCATGGATTCCTTTCGTCCATGAAGCCCAAGAATCAAGTTTCAAACTATGAATTATGATATTCATTCTATGTGGTGATTATGTTCATGTGGTGGTGGTTGTTGTATGATCCTCAAGTTGGAATCTTAATGTATTTTTATGAAAATATGTTAGCATGTGAGTTGAAAACCATGAATTTTAGTTGGTTATGATATGTTAATTTGATGATTATTCCATGCCTCAAGTCATGCACGTTAAGTGTTTGACAAAATGTCTAAGAGACTAGAAATTATGTAATATGACTCAATTGTCACTTAAGTGAAGGATTCATGTTTTACCCTTATGTTCGAATGACTCCCATGCTATTGATGTGCAATATAGATGTTTGTTGGAATGCTCATGATGTTAGAGTATGAAATTATGACATTGAGTACATGCATTCCTACCATGTATAAGATTATGATAACCATGTACCTCATGAAATCCCCAACTCATTGTATTATGGATTATTGATGTTAGTTGTGTTCAAGAATGTCATGCCTTGTCAGTTTCCTTCTATCGAGTCCTGGGGATACTTCTACCCGATAATTTAGTTGTGTGCATAGAGCCAGTGTCATGTTCTCACGATATCCTCAGTCAAGCCATGTTCATTAGAATTCAGTCAGTCGTATGACTCGAGAAAACTTAGTAAACTCAGTAATCCCAGTAATCTCAGAAAACTCAGTAATTCAGTAATCTCAGTAGTATTCCATCAGTCAACGAAACTCAATGAACTCATTCCAGTTCAGTTCAGTTAATCATGTTCAATGTCTATTCAGATGGGAGTAGGATTTAGCACTGAGTGAACCCAATGATGAGGACACACACTGACAGTTGAGGGTGTGATCCTTAGGAGCAATCCTTGCATTCCAGAACTATATAGCCAGTATAGGTTGAGATATCAATACTGACAGATGAGGGTTGATGAGGTGGATAAACATTGTAATATGAGGGTTCCACCGTTCTCTTTTGGGGACACTATCAGATAAGGGTCACCCACAGCTTGTCTTTATTAGTGGCGTGATATTGACACCCTTCCAATTGGGATTATGGATTGGACCCCAACTTAGTTATATTGCTTTATTTAGGGCATGTTAATTAGATGAATACTTCCCACAGGTACAGTTTTAGACTCAGTCTCAGTAATAGAACTCAGATAATTCTTCAAAATTTAAGGACTATCAGATACAATCAACTCAGAATAGTACAAAACTCAGTTAGTTCCATCAGAACTAGACTGTCAGATACAATCGCTCAGTATCAGTTATATCAGTTATCAGTGACTTATGTTATCAGTAATCAGACTCAGTATCCAGTACCATCACGAATTCAGTCACAGTCACTTATTCATGCATGTATTCTCACGTTCATGTTATACAGTCAGTTAGCATTGTTCATGCATTTGAACCCTTTGCATTCAGCCTACCTCACATGTATATCAGTACATTCAATCGTACTGACGCATTTGTGCTATGGTGTTTATTCTATACCATAGGTTCAGAAGCACGAGCTCCAAAGCATCAGTAGCATTCCAGTTTTAGCATTCAAAGTTAACAGTGAGTCCTCATCCTTCGAGGACATGATCATTACTTTATTTCTTCACTACTTAGTTTATTTTAGTAGTTGGAGTTAGTTGAATACATGTCCCATCAACTCCTTATTCAGATAGTTTAGAGGCTTTCAAACTACAGTGTTTTCAGACTAGATGTTTACAGACATTGTTTCAGTTTTGGTATTGTCGTACCATATTATTCAGATATGGTTTTATCAGATGTTTATCAGTTTTGAACCTTATGGCATGTTTCAGCCTACTATTTTCGTATTTATATAGTATATTATGCAGTGTTCAGATACAGATATCAGTCATGGGTTAGCTTGTGATTCTTTGGAATCATGAGCACTGTGTAGCATTCCGGGTACCAGATTCGGAACGTTACATACATAAACCTAAATATTGATTTTAATTTTCTTAGTACTCTTTTCCTAAAATTTTAGAGTTGCCTTATCATTAAATAGACATAAAAAATTAAATTAAAATAACTTTTAGAGTTTTTTTGAATAAGATTAACTTTTTTAGATGTGTGGTAGAATTAAAAAATACTTACAAATGTTAAAATTTGATTTAAAAAAAAAAAGTGAAACGCCGGGTACCCCCAATTTTTTACTTTTTAAATTAAAATTCTCTTTAGTTTGACCTAGACATTTACCTTCTTATTCCTTATATTTTTCTTCAATTTCAACAATACCCTAAATTTGCAGCCCTTAAATATATTAGTTTTCTTTATTTTTCTCTTTGCCTCTTCTCTCCGTCTCTTTCTTCTAGTTTCCTCTTCATATTTTTCTTTGTTTTTGAATTATTAGAATTAAAAATTATATATAATTTAACGTTTTTATGGTATTAGTAACTTTAAAAGTATTTAAGTCATTTTGATAATAAAAAAGTGTTTAACAACCCTTGTTTATCAAGCACATCCACAACTTCTTTTTCAGTTTCAACACTTTTATCCAAACATTTATTTTCTTAATTTCTAAACATTTATTTTCATCTTTTAAACATATAAATTAAAAAGTTAGTTTTAATCCTATCCAAACGGGCTCTTGATCGATCTTAAATTTAAAAAACATAAAATATATTCAAGTATTCTTTAACTTTTGTGATTTTAAACATGTCATGTAAACAGTTAAAATAAAAAAATAAAAAATAAAAAAGACATTCTTTTTGAAATGAACTTATAGAAAAGTGACATATCAACAACAGTCCCAGTGTATTCCCACAAAGTGAGGTCTGGGAGGGGTAAGATGTACGCAATCCATACCGCTACCTTCGCAGAAGTAGAGAGGTTGTTTCCGATAGACCCTCAGCTCAAGATAGAGAATAGTACATCAAAGTCGTAATGAAACATGAAACAGGATGGATGACATAAACGAAATACGAGATAAGAAATAATAAACATAAAATACAAAATAAATATCAGAGAAATACTAAAATAAGCGAAATACTAGCAATGCGAAATAAGAAATAAGAAAGAGGACACCCACCTAGTAATAAAATGCACTCACAGACCAAAGACACCCACCACACCCAAACTCTCCTGACTAGAGGCTCCTACTCATGGACACAACCCTAGGATTACTAACCCGGCTACACAAGCGCTCTCCTACCACCTTGCTACAACCCACACACTCACATTAGCCTTCTACCCTAATCCGCGACCTCCACACCTTCCTGTCTAGGGTCATGTCCTCAGTAAGCTGAAGCTGCTCCATGTCAGGTCTAATCACCTCCCTCCAGTATTTCTTTAGCCTACCTCTACCCCTTCTGAAGCTATTCAAATATAGCCTCTCGTACCTCCGAACTGGGGCATCCGTGCCCTTCCTCATCACATGCCCAAACCATCTCAACCTTCTTTCTCGTATTTTATCCTCCACCAAATCCATTCCCACCTTATCCCGGATAGTCTCATTCCTAAATATATCCCCTCTAGTGAGTCCACGCATCCAATGCAACATTCTCATTTCCGCCGCCTTCAATCTTTGAATGTGGGAGTTCTTGACGCCAACACTCCACTCCGTATAGCATGGCCGGACGGACTATCACTCTGTTGAATTTACCTTTAAGCTTAAGGGGTACCTTCTTATCATACAACACTCCCAAGGTGAGCCTCCACTTCATCCAACCTGCTCCAATATGTTTGGAGACTTCCTCATCAATCTCGCTATTTCCTTGAATCATAGACTCTAGATACTTAAAACTATCCCTCTTACAAACATTCTGGGAATCTAACCTCATCGTCACTTCGTCCTCCTGACTCGAGTCGCTAAACTTGTACTCTAAATACTCCGTCTTGGACCTACTCAACCTGAACCCCTTAGATTCAAGGGTTTGCCTTCAAACCTCTAATTTTTCATTCATACATCCCCGCGTCTTATCAATCAACTATACATCATCCACAAATAACATACACCAATGCACCTCCCCTTGAATACTTTACATCAACACGTCTATCACTAACGCAAAAAGAAACAGACTAAGAGTCGATCCTTGATACAAACCTGTCTCAACCAAAAAATGCCCTAAGTCTCTTACCGTCGTCCTCACCCGAGTCTTTCCTCCATCGTACATGTCCTTAATAGCTCTAACGTACACCACCGGAGCTTCACTTACCTCCAAGCATCTCCAAAGAACCTCCCTAGGGACTTTGTCGTATGCCTTCTCCACGTTGATGAACACTATGTGCAAGTCCCTCTTTCTTTTCCTATACTACTCCACTAATCTTCTCACCAGGTGGATTGCTTCTGTCTTCGAATGACCAGGCATAAAACCAAACTAATTCTCCAAAATGGACACAACCCTCCTCAATTTTCGTTCAACCACCCTCTCCCAAAATCTTCATAGCGTGACTCAACAGTTTAATACCACTATAGTTGTTACAACTATGAATGTTACCCTTGTTTTTATATAACAGAATCATCATACTCTATCTCCAAGCCTCAAGTGTTCTCGTCGTCTTAAAGATGATGTTAAACAAATCAGTCAACCACCTTAAACCTGCCCCACCAGTATACTTCTAAAAATCCTCCGGAATCTCATCAGGCTCCATCACCCTACCCCTCCGTATCCTACGAATAACCTCTCTAACCTTCTCAACCTTAAAACATCTACAGTAACTGAAATCACGGCTCTTCTCCGAGAGCTCCAGCTCCCCTAACACAATGCCTCTGTCCCCCTCCTCGTTTAGAAGTCTATGAAAATACTCCTGCTATCTCTTCTTAAGGTAAACATCCTCCACCAAAACTCTACCATTCTCCCCCTTAATGCACTTCACTTGATCGAGGTCACGACCCTTCCTCTCCCTAGCCTTAGCCAGCCTATACAACCTTTTTTCCCATCCTTTCTCCTTTAACCCCGCATACAAGCTCTCAAAAGCTACTGTCTTAGCAGCCGTAACTGCTAACTTAGCCTCTTTCCTTGCTACTTTGTAAAACCCACAATTCCCCCATTTTCCTCTTCGTATTTACTCTCAATCAATTTCACATACGCCCCCTTCTTTTCTCCACTTTCTTCTTTACTTTTTCATTCCACCACCAGTCCTCCTTATGACGACCTGCTAGACCCCTCGAAACACCCAAGGACTATATAAATAAATTAAAACAAAAAAATACTATATAAATTTGATATGGTTGCAAATATCTACAAGTAAGATTTAGGAAGATAAAAAGATCATTAATTTGATTAGTTTCATGAGCACGAAAAAAATTAAAAAGCAAAGATAAAGAAAATCAAAATAAATAAATAAATAAATAAATAAAAATTAACTCTAAAACAAAAGAGCAAAAAGATGAGTTATTTTTAAAAAAAAAAAGGTAAAGGAATATGGAGAAAGAAAAAACTGGTTTGATAGATAGGACCAACAAAGTTTATGTGTCAAAATAATAGGGTCTCATGCAAATATGTTAGGTGGTGCATGAGGGAAAATTTTAACATAAGACACAACCAACAATAGTTGTGTGAGGCATCTTTTATATATTGACACATGTATTTGTGGGCCTGTTGTGTCAGAAAATGTATTCCTTCCCCTCATCTCCTCATATATCTTTTAGTTAATTTTGCACATATTTTCTATTTAAAACCCAATTTTGTTACTCTCTTTATTTTTTAATTTGGTCCACTGAAATAATTTTTCTTTTTATTTATGTATTTTAAAAAATAAAAAGTTGATGTTAATTTATTAATATTCATCACTAAAAAATTATATAAACTATTAGTAATCAAATTTAAATTTTCAAAATATAAATAATAAGATTAGTTTGATAAATATTTCCTTCGTTTCATGATAAGTTAATTGTTGAATCTTGGCATACATGTTAAGAAAAAAAAGTAAAGACATAAATTTATCTTGTTTTTCCACTTTTACCCTTTTCAAATTTATAAACCTTAATATATAATAATACATCACTCCCAATGCACATTTAATAGAGGGTAAATTTGAAAAAAAATTTCAACATATACCTTGAATTGTGAATCATTCACTTATTTTGAACACTAAAAAATACTCCAACAATTCACTTATTGAAGAACTGAGGGAGTAAACTTCTAATACAAACACAATTTAATTTATGTATAAAAATGAACTTATAAGAAAATAGTGAAACGACGTTTGAAGTTTATGGAAAAGCATGAGGTTCTTTTAAAAAAAATTATCATTCAGCTGAACCTATTGACTGAAGTCACAAGTTTTTTAAATTTCATTTTTGTTCATTTAATTTTTTTTTTCTGAATAAGGGTGACATCCAGAGTTGCAATAACTATAGGGGGATTAAGTTATTGAGTCACTCTATGAAGATTTGGGAGAGAGTCGTCGAGGGGAGGCTGAGACGGATAGTGTCTATTTCGGAAAATCAGTTCGGATTTATGCCTGGGCGCTCGACGACGGAGGCAATTCACCTGGTACGGAGGCTGGTGGAACAGTATAGGGAAAGGAAGAAGGACCTGCACATGGTGTTTATCGATCTAGAGAAGGCTTACGACAAAGTTCCCAGGGAGGTGCTTTGGAGATGCTTGGAGGTGAGTCGAGTCCCGATGGCTTATATCAGAGCAGTTAAAGATATGTATGATGGAGCGAAAACTCAGGTGAGGACGGCGGGAGGAGACTCAGAGCATTTTACTGTCTTGACAGGATTGCATCAGGGATCTACTCTTAGTCCTTTTTTGTTTGCTTTAGTGATGGATGTGTTGACGCGGAGTATTCAAGGGGAAGTGCCTTGGTGTATGCTTTTTGCAGACGATGTAGTTCTGATTGACGAGACCCGAAAGGGTGTGAATGACAAATTAGAGGTGTGGAGACAAAACTCTTGAGTCTAAAGGGTTCAGGTTGAGCAGAAGCAAGATAGAGTATTTGGAATGCAAGTTTAATGACGTGAGGTTGGAGGATGAGGTGGTAGTGAAGCTGGAATCGCAGGAGGTATGTAAGAGGGATAGTTTCAAGTATCTTGGGTCCGTGATTCAGGGTAACGGTGAGACTGACGAGGATGTCTCGCACCGTATTGGGGCGGGATGGTTGAAGTGGAAGCTCGCGTCGGGGGTGTTGTGTGATAAGAAGGTGCCGCCCAAGCTTAAAGGCAAATTCTACAGGATGGTAGTCCGTCCGGCCATGTTGTATGGAGCGGAGTGTTGGCCAGTTAAGAACTCCCACATCCAAAAAATGAAGGTGGCGGAAATGCGAATGTTGCGCTGGATGTGTGGGATGACTAGAGGGGACAGAGTTAGGAATGAGACTATCAGGGAGAAGGTTGGGGTGGCTCCAGTGGAGTGCAAGATGCGGGAAGTCCGATTGAGTTGGTTTGGACACGTGAAGAGGAGGGACATGGATGCCCCGGTTCGTAGGTGTGAGAGGCTAGCGTTGGATGGTTTTAGGCGGGGTAGGAGTAGGCCGAAGAAGTACTGGGGAGAGGTGATTAGACGGGACATGGAGCAGTTACAGCTCACCGAGGACATGACCCTAGATAGGAAGGTCTGGAGGGCGAGGATTAGGGCAGAAGACTAGGGCAAGTTTGGGGGCACAAGGGTAGGGAATTTTTTGGTGGGGGATTATTCCTGTTATTCTTCCTACTCTTATTTTTATTCCTATTCCTATTCTTCTTCTTGTTATGATTTCGGTGTTCCATGTGTTATTATGTATCTGAGTGCTTCCCGATGTTTCCTACTACCTATGCGTTACTTTATATTTATATTTATATTTATATTTATATTTATATTTATATTTATATTTATATTTATATTTATATTTATATTTATATTTATATTTGTGTGGCGACTGTCTTGAGCCGGGGGTCTATCGGAAACAGCCTTTCTACTTCTTCAGAGGTAGAGGTATGGACTGCGTACATCTTACCCCCCCAGACCCCACTAGGTGGGAATACACTGGGTTTGTTGTTGTTGTTGTTGTACTTGTTAAAATAAATAAATAAATAAATAAATGTTTATTTTCAACAAATCAAATACTTTCTCCGTTTTATTTTACTTGTCACAATATCACTTGACACATTGATTAAGAAAAATAATTAATAACATGACTACTTGACCGTAATATTCCTATTAAATGATGTTTATATTTTAATTTGAACAAAAAATAATTAATACAAAGGATAATTTTTTTTTTATAAGTACCAAATGATAAATAAATATAAAAATAAAATTAAAAAATTTATGACAAGTAAAATAAAATGGAGGGAGAAAAACAAAACTAACGGAGTATAAAATTGATAAATCCAAAAATGTGAGAAAAAACAAAAGAAGAAGAAGAAGAAGAGGTAAGAGTAAGGACAGGAGGATAGACAAATAAAAAGCAAAGGAAAAAATGGGTCAAATAAAAAGCAAAGGAAAAAATGGGTCGGATGAATAGGACAACTAAGTTGATGTGGTGGGTCCCACAGAATATTATATTATCAATTAAAAAAATCCCTTATACAGCTAATAATAGTTGTGCATCGCCCATGTTAAAATTTTCCATGCATGAGACCCATAGTAAAATATCATTAGCCGCCCCTGTTCCTTCCATTAGCAGCTACATATAGTTGAGTGTGGGACTATTGAATAAAGGACCATACAGTATCTTCCATTTCACGTATAATACCATACAACGAAGTTCCATTAGCCGCCCCTGCACCTTCCATTAGCAGCCACATATAGTTGAGTGTGGGACCATACAGTATCTTCCATTTCCCATATAATATCATACAACAAAGTTCAGACAAAGTTCAGACATTATTATATTTTCCTCATCACAATGAGTACTGATAAATCTATAAAATCTTGTCCAATAATTGTTCTATCCAATTTTCTATTGTATTTCACTTTATTGGTTCAATTATTAGCACTTAAAACAAATTCTGAACCAATTGGATATGGCTATATTGTTAGATCAGTAGGTGTTGACTCATCTGGTAGGACATTGACAGCTAGTCTTCAGCTCATCAAAGATTCTCCTGTTTATGGACCTGATATTCAAATTCTGAGCCTTACTGCTTGGTAATGATCTTGATACTGATAAATTTTTATATTATATAATTATTGAAATTTCATTAATTTTAGAGAAAATGCATCAAAATCCTCCTGAATTTGTCTGTCCAACTTACTTTAACACTTAAATTAATCTTCTATTTATTTATCCCGTTAATATCTTTAAAGTGAAACAATTTCACCCCTTAATATCTAATAACACTCTCATAATAGAGAGTGCATCACACTCATCGATACATCAGCGCCACATCACCTCCATGTCGGAGCAACATAAATAAAGTGTTTTTTAAATATTTTTTCTATAAATATATATATATATACATATTTTTAAATATATATAAAATATTTTAAATTTTAAAAATATCCACCCCCATTTTTCATCTTCTTCATAACCATCCCTCCTTCCACTCCCCCTCCCGTCCACCGCCACACCTGCACACACCCCATCCACCCCCACACTGCCACACCTGCACCCCCCATCCACCTCTGTCCACCCCCACACAGCCACACCTGCACACACACGTCAGATTTCGCCATTACCACCATCAAAAAGTATCATAAAATAGTGATAAAAAACTCAACCCACCTAATAAATTCGATCAAATCAATACCAAATTCTCTAAAATCAACAACCAAGCATTTCCAGCATAGAAAAAGATGCAGGACTTAGATAAATTAATTAATTCTATAGTACCAATTTTATTTTATCAAATTATCTTGCAAAAAAAAAGAACATAATCAAAGATGAAATGATCCAGATTGAAAAAAATTAAAAAAATTATAGGAACAAGATAAATAGAACATCATAAATTTCTAAAAAAAAAAAACATAATTAATTAGCACTTGCATTCAAATTTGTGAATTTACATCAAATGATTCATTTTATAATAAATCCCCAAATACCAAAATCAGAATGTAGATTCAACAACAAATCAAGAAATTTTATTTTTTTGTTGTCAAATTCAAGAAATGAGTGGTGGTGGTGATGGATATGACAATTGAAGATAGGAGTAGGGTGGGGGTGTTGGCGGGTGGGATGGGTGAAGAAGAATGGGGGAATTTTTTTTTTCTAGGAGGCAATTCACCTGGTACGGAGGCTGGTGGAACAGTATAGGGAAAGGAAGAAGGACCTGCACATGGTGTTTATCGACCTGGAGAAGGCATACGATAAAGTCCCCAGGAAGGTGCTTTGGAGGTGAGTAGAGTCCCGCAGGCATATATCAGAGCAATTAAGGACATGTATGAGGGAGCAAAAACTCAGGTGAGGACGGCGGGAGGAGACTCAGAGCATTTCACCGTCTTGACAGGATTGCATCAGGGATCTACTCTTAGTCCCTTTTTGTTTGCTTTGGTGATGGACGTGTTGACGCGGCGTACTCAAGGGGAGGTGCCGTGGTGTATGCTTTTTGCAGACGATATAGTCCTGATTGATGAGACTCGACGGGGTGTGAATGATAAATTAGAGGTGTGGAGACAAACCCTTGAGTCTAAAGGGTTCAGGTTGAGCAGAAGCAAGACAGAGTATTTGGAATGCAAGTTTAATGACGTAAGACTGGAGGATGAGATGACAGTGAAGCTGGAATCGCAGGTGGTTTGTAAGAGGGATAGTTTCAAGTATCTCGGGTCCGTGATCCAGGGTAACAGTGAGATTGACGAGGATGTCTCGCACCGCATTGGGGCGGGATGGATGAAGTGGAAGCTCGCGTCGGGGGTGTTATGTGATAAGAAGGTGCCGCCCAAGCTTAAAGGCAAATTCTACAGGGTGGTAGTACGTCCGGCCATATTGTATGGAGCGGAATGTTGGCCAGTTAAGAATTCCCACATCCAAAAAATGAAGGTGGCAGAGATGCGGATGTTGCGCTGGATGTGTGGGCTGACTAGAGGGGATAGAGTTCGGAATGAGACTATCAGGGAGAAGGTTGGTGTGACTCCAGTGGAGTGCAAGTTGCGGGAAGTCCGATTGCGCTGGTTCGGACACGTGAAGAGGAGGGACATGGATGCCCCGGTTCGTAGGTATGAGAGGCTAGCGCTGGATGGTTTTAGGCGGGGTAGGGGTAGGCCGAAGAAGTACTGGGCTGAAGTGATTAGGCGGGACATGGAACTGTTACAGCTCACCGAGGACATGACCCTAGATAGGAAGATTTGGAGGACGCGGATTAGGGCTGAGGACTAGCGCCAGTTTGGGTCGCTAGTGTAGGGAATTAGGTTATGATTCCGTGTTCCGTGTTCCGTGTTCCTTGTTTTAGTATGAATCTGGGTGCTTCCTCTGTTTTCTGTTTTCTTTTCTGTTTTCTGCTTTCTTTTCTTTCTTCTCTTTCTTCTCTTTTACCTATGGCTGCCATATTTATGCCGTATTTATGCTATGTATGTTATGTGCTGTAATCTTGTGACCTTGTTCGGTGCTTTACTGTGTATCTTTGTGGGATCTTGTGCCTTGAGCCGGGGGTCTATCGGAAACAGCCTTTCTACTTCGTTAGAGGTAGAGGTATGGACTGCGTACATCTTACCCCCCAGACCCCACCAGGTGGGAATACACTGGGTTTGTTGTTGTTGTTGTATATATATATATATATATATATATATATATATATATATATATATATATATATATATATATATATAAAAGATTAGTTGGCTTTTAAAATAAAAAATAAAAAAAATTTAAGCAATTTTTTTTCTTTTTTCTTTTTTTTTTTTAAATGTCACGTCAATATTAGGTTTGAAATTAATTTACTTTAAAAATGTTAAGGGATAAATAAATAGAAAATTAGTTAAATAGACAAGTTTGAGGGAATTTTGATGGATTTGTACATGAATTGAGTGATATTTGAAAAAAAAAAAAGAATAGTATTTGAAGGTAATTTGAAAAAAGGTATTCCAAAGATGGGAAGTTCCTCAAGAATTTATCCCCCGTGAAACACATTCATCGCCCCGAAACTCCCTCCTAGGAAAGCTCTCTTCTAACGAAGACACGCATTACATCCACACAAACACCATTTCTGACCTTAGTTTCACTCTCTACAACACCACCCCTTTTGGCTTCACTATCACGCGTCGTTCCTCAGGTGACGTTCTTTTCGACACCTCACCTAAAAATGGATCTCCGGACACATTCCTCATCTTCAAGGATCAGTACCTTCAACTGTCCTCTTCATTGCCAGCTAATCGGTCATCTATCTATGGCCTCGGGGAGCATACCAAGAGAACATTTAAGCTCAAGCATAACCAGACATTAACTCTTTGGAATGCTGATATTCCTAGTCTCAAAGTTGACGTCAACTTGTATGGTTCCCACCCTTTTTACATGGATGTCAGGTCTCATCCTAGGGTGGGGACCATTCACGGAGTCTTGCTGTTCAATAGCAATGGTATGGACATTGTATATACTGGCGACAGAATTACCTACAAGGTGATTGGAGGGGTCATTGACTTGTACTTCTTTGCTGGTCCTGTGCCAGAGTCGGTCATGGAGCAGTACACACAGCTCATTGGCCGCCCCGCGCCCATGCCATACTGGTCTTTTGGTGCGTAATTATGCTAGCTAATTACCTATTGGTTCGTAGTGTTTATTCTGTTTACTAACTTCATATGGCCCTAACATTTAAATTTTGTTTGATACTTAAAAAATATGCACAGTTTCTTGTTGTCTCAAGCATTCGTTAGTTCAGAGCCCGGTTATATAACGTTATGTGATCCGACCTCTTTCAGTATTCATAATGGGATGGATAGAGCTTTGACTAGTTGTGAATATGAGGATTGTGTTTTATTTCTACAATATGTACATCTATGGTTTGAGACAGATAGATGGACATATTGTTTTCATGCAATCTATTGTGAATTGTTGGCCACAGGATTTCATCAATGCCGATATGGTTATAAAGATATTACTGAAGTTCGGAATGTGGTTGCTGGCTATGCAAAAACTCAGATCCCTCTTGAGGTCATGTGGACAGATATTGATTATATGGATGGTTATAAGGATTTCACACTTGATCTTATTAACTTCCCACTTGACCAGATGAAGAAACTTGTCGATGCACTTCACCACAATGGCCAGAAATTTGTTCTCGTATTGGATCCAGGTGAGTTCTGACATATTCAACTTCTTGCTTCATTAGCGTCAGGTAGGCTACCTACATCACACTCCTTTGGGGTGTAGCCTTTCCCGGAACTTGTGTGACCGCGAGATGCTTTGTGCACCGAGCTGCCTCTTTTTTGTTGATATTTATACTTTAAGTTGATGTAGAAGTTTAGAAATTACGAAGGTAATCGGTTAAATGACTTAAGCAGAGCACTACCCTTGTTTCATTTATGATCTCAATAACTTGTTCACAGGGATCAGCATAAATAGCTCATATGACATACCAGAGAGGGATGCAAGCGGACGTTTTCATCAAACACAATGGTGTCCCTTATCGTGGTGAAGTTTTCCCTGGAAAAGTATACTTTCCTGATTTCATAAATCCCCGAAGCAGAGTCTTCTGGAGTAACAAAATCAAGATTTTCCATGACCTTCTCCCTGTTGATGGGCTCTGGCTTGACTTGAACGAGATAACTAACTTCATCTCTTCGCCTCCAACCCCATTTTCTGCCCTTGACAACCCTCCTTATAAGATCAATAACAATGGAAGCTTACGTCCAATTAACGAGATTACTGTCCCAGCAACATCAGTGCATTTTGGAAATGCCTTAGATTATAATCTTCATAACCTCTACGGATTTCTGGAAGCTAAAACGACCAATGCTGCTTTAATCGATATTACTGGCAAAAGGCCATTTATACTTGGCAAATCAACCTTTGTGGGTTCTGGCAAGTACACAGCACATTGGACGGGAGATAATGCAGCCACTTGGGATGACTTGGCTTATAGTATTCCCAGCATTTTGAGTTCTGGATTGTTTGGGATTCCCATGGTTGGAGCTGATATATGTGGCTTTTTTGAAAATACTACTGAAGAATTATGTCGCCGTTGGATTCAGGTACAAGTTCTTTCGTCTTTAAAGAAATACCTTTCTGCATATATTGAAAGTTTATGATCTCAGTCCAGAAGTTCAAAATGGCCTAGATGACCGTTCTTCTTTTTCTTATTTAATTGTGAAACTTCTAGGAAAACTTCAAATTGGGACGGCAATCCTCATCTAAATTATGTAGTATTAGATATACTAATGTCCTATCCCGTAAATCTTAGCTATGCCTTGGGTCAAATTGAATTAGTCAAGATTAAGGAATAAAAGGAGGTTGAATCAGAGAAGGCACGACTAGTTATAAATACCCTGTCTTGTTATATGTCTATGCTAAACTTGATAATATATTGAATATTGATACTCATTATATGGTCAGTTATTATTGCATATGAACTTGTGGTCACTGTCCAAAACCCAGAATCCTTTCCTCGTTAAATATAAATACTAGATCTGCCTCTGGCACCCCTTGACCTTAGAATTATGAGTACCCAACTGGTCCAGGGAGTACTCTTTCTGCTAACAGTGTTATCAAGTTAATGATAATGCTCTGAAAAATGTTGTTTACAGATTTTTGAGTAAAATACTATTGTCAAGTGTATTAGAAAAGAAGGTTAATTTGTATGGCTTAAACCCGTGGAGATATCTATAGCAGTGGTTTTCTTCTCTTTTATTGTTCTGTTGTCGTTCTATGTTCTATTCAGGGAAACATAGATTGTGCTCTATGGAACAGCATGTCAGTTTTTTGTTCAAATGAAAAATTCAAATTTGAAGTATGATACTTTTCTGATATCTGATAGTCAAGTTCTCGTCGAATGTAGCTAGGTGCATTTTATCCCTTTGCAAGGGATCACACTATGAAGTTCAGTATCCATCAAGAACTTTATATCTGGGATTCAGTAGCTGCAACTGCCAAGAAAGTGCTTGGACTACGCTACCGGCTCTTACCATACTTCTACACATTAATGTTCGAGGCACATACCAAAGGCATCCCTATAGCGCGGCCTCTTTTCTTCTCATTCCCCGAGGACACAAACACTTACTCCATCGACTCTCAGTTTCTCATCGGTAAGGGGCTAATGATATCACCAGTACTGACATCTGTTGTGGTTTCAGTTAATGCATATTTTCCATCCGGTACCTGGTTCAACATGTTCAACTATTCAAACTACGTAAACATGAAGTCCGGTAGCTACATCAGCCTAGACGCGCCTCCTGATCATATCAATGTGCACCTCCAAGAGGGAAACATTGTGGCAATGCAAGGAGAAGCAATGACGACAAGAGCAGCAAGGGAAACTCCATTTGAACTTCTTGTTGCCATCAACAGCAGGGGAAATAGTTCAGGAGAAGTCTTCTTGGACAATGGCGAAGACGTTGAAATGGGAGGAGAGGGAGGAAAATGGAGCCTTGTGAAATTTCACACTGATTTTGTGAATAACAAGTTATTTCTCAGATAAATGGTTATGAATGAAGAGTTTGCTTTGAGTAAGAATTGGACAATACAGAAAGTCACTTTTCTTGGACTGAAAAAGGAGGTGAGAAAAATAAGTGCATATAATTTGGCCACTAAAATTGGAACAAAAATTGATAGAACTACATCTGGTGTTCCGGAGATGACAGGTTTATCAGTTCTTATTGGAAAAGAATTTACTATTGAGCTAACAATTGCCAAATAATTATGAACTGAACAGTGATGATCTTATCTATGTTGGCCGGATTCCTCAAAATTGTCAACGAGTGCATGTCAGCATTTTTGGAGAATCCAACACGGGTGCAGCATCAACAGCATCGAAACTGAACAATCCACGCAACTTAGGATCTCATTATCTTCATAGTATTGTAGAGTATGGAAAATAAAGCATATTTTTATCTGTTGTTATTTCTTGATGAACTGATAAAGCTATGAAGAGTCAGCTTAGCTATGTATGTTCATGTAATTCAAACTATAATATTTTCATCAATGGGTCGTTTGGTGGGATGTATTAGTTATGGTATAATTTAATCCTTTATTTGTTAGGACTTTCAATCTATGTATGTATTAGTTAAACTGTATATAACTAATATATAGTAAACCATGATATTAGCAATATAAGGGCTATTAATACATGGATAAGCATGAGTAAATATTGCTTATTGTATACGCTCTACTAAACGACCCTGAATAGTGCTGACTTAAGTCTTCATTGAAATAGTGGTGACTATTTTGATCATGAAAGGGTCAAAGACACTTAACTATTAGATTAAGTTAACAAGAGACTCAATTAACATTTTTAAAACTTATAATCTTTTTAAAAGTACAAAACAATCCACAATTATTTAACTTTTCATGACAAACTTTCACTTCCAGCGACCTCAAGTTCGCCTCTACATCGTTCCTTCTTTCCTCGTAGCCGTTAATGTTTTTGTTGGTTTTCATAAAATTAGTGCTTGTTAGTTAATGAAGAAAAAGAAAACCTTAGTTGTATTCTCTTCAAGTATGGGTTAATAATTTTGAAATTTGATGCTCAAACAAACAAAAAAAAAAGAACCCAAGAAAATCCTAATTTATGATATTTGTTCTCTTAATATGATGGTTGATGTAAATGTCGTATCTTTTTTGAGTGAAATATGACTTCTTGTTGTTCTTGTTCTTGTTCTCGAACATTAATTATAAAAATCGTGAAATTTGAAATTTAACTTTTTTTGAAGATATCTGTTGTGTCAATTTTGTCTTGTTGTTTGTGTTGTATTGAATCGCTTCACTTGGTATTTGTTGGTGGGTGTTCTTGGTTTTGTTTGTTTTATTGGTGTTATTTGTATTCTTAGTTTTGTTGGTGGTGATGTGAGTGGTGTACTTGTTCTCGAACATTATTGTAAAAATAGTGAAACTTGAACTTTGACTTTTTCCGGAGAAATTTGTTGTGACAATTTTATTTTGTTGTTTGTGTTGTTGTATTGAATCACTTCACTTGGTATTTGTTGGTGTTGTAGGTGAGTGTTGTTTGTTTTATTGGTATTGTTTGTGTTTTAGATATGTTTTTCATGTTCTTAGTTTTGTTGTTGTTAGTGGTGGTGTTCTTGGTTTTGTTGTGTTGTTAGTGTATGGTAAAAATATTGGTGTTGTTAAAGTGGTGATATAACTTGGTGTTGTTGTTGGTGTTCTTGGTGTGATATAGCTTATTGTTGATGTTGGTGGTGTTCTTATTGATATATGTGCATGATAAAAGTATTGTCCAACAGCTATAAAACATGTTCCAAAGAATAAGAATCTATTAGAACATATTAAGCATCTGTTGATCATTGGAACTTTTAGTTTCTTCTTCTGACTTATCTTTAAGAAAACGATATTTAGTCATTTGTTGGAAACAACTATATCATCTGTTGATTTGTTGTTATGCTTCTTCCAACAGATGGGTCATCTATTGAACTATTATTGTACCATGTTGTATTTATTAAATTTACTATTATCCTTTTTTTTTAATGATGCACAAGTCAATTGTAATCTTTTTTGTTTTTCTCTTATTTGTAGATAAAATGATGCGCAAAAGAAAAGATAGTGGATCAACTTATGATAAACCAAGTAAAATAGCTAAATTACAAGTATCATTAGAAGCACTTGTTGAACAAGCTCTTTCACAAACAAATGCAAAGTGTTAACATCTGTAGATGTAGAGAAAGAGAATGAAGATATGGGAAGAGATATGAAGAAGATATTGAAAGAGAATGAGTTGAAAGATCTAGAGATGTTGTAGAGGGGAAGATGAAAATAAACATGAGGAAGAAGATGGAGATGGTGAGGATGGAGATGATGACGAAAGTGATAAAGAAGATGAGGATGAAGACGAAAAAGAAAGTGAGAAAAGAGACAAGGAGGAAGAAGATGAAAGAAAAGTGAGGAAGGAGATGATGTTAAAAGTGGGGAAGATGCTAAAGAGGAAAATGAAAAAGAGAAGAGGAAAGAACCAATGAATTAATGTTGTTGATGATGTTAAGGCATCATCGATCGATCATGAATGTAGATCGAAAGCCCAATATAATCCTGTCAAAACTTTTATTATTAACAATTTTCAAGTGGAGATGCCTATAAATAACCCTACAGCTTTAACTTGTGATTTTGTTGTTAAATTGGTCATAGGTAAAATTTTTGATGGTTTTCGAAAGATATTGAGAGATGAAAAATTGAAGGATTACTTTAACTCCAGCTATTTTGGACACTTTCTTGATCTGTCGGAGGATAATAAAGTACACTTTTAAATGACTATGGTGTATAGTCTTCTCAAGCGCAGGATCAAGTATAAGGGTGACGATGATCAAATTTTAAAGAATGAGAATAAGAAAATGGATGAGATTTGGATAAACTACTATGACATGCCCGTTTGTTTTGGCATCAAAGAATTTGCCATAGTGACTGGACTAAGATGTCATCTGTTGCAACACGTTACCTATCTGTTGCAAATTATAGATTGATTTTAATATATCTAATTTTGTTTATAGGTTTTGCATTTCTGACTTATCCCTACTGAGCAGGAGTTGGAGATGTCTGCCTATCTTACTCTGGAGATTGTTGACACCAAATCAGACCCTAAGGCGGACTGGATAAAAAAGAATTGGCTGGAGCAACAATCATAAAAAGAGAAGCACCTAGGGAAGGTCAGCTTGTTCTTGTTGAGCCCGTTGTTGTTTTTTTGGTGATGCTGCAACAAATTTGGGGTTGGTGTTGGTGTTGTTGATGCTGGTGTCAGAGATGGTGATGATGCTCATGAAGATTCTTTTGAAAAAAGAGTTTGCCATGATGGTGGTCATATTAGTGACGAATATGGTGATTCACCCCCTTCAATGGACATGCCACCTCTTTTGATCCATCTGTTAGCTCATGTTTAGCATGTAAATGCAAAGAATGTAAGGACAAATATGAGAACTTGATTAATTCTATTGATGCTTTGATTGTTGTTGTTAAGGAATTGACATTTAAGAGTGGTGGCATTCCATCAAAATTACGGAGCCATTCACTCTATTGGAGGTTAAGAGGAGGAAAACAATAATTTTCAAGGTCCTATAAGATATTAAATCAAGGAAAATTGTACCTCCTCCTTCCTTTTCTTACACCTTTTTTTTTTTTTTTAATTTGGTTGATGAGTTTGTTGCTTACCTTATAGACAAAAGATCTTTCAAGTCTTTATTAATCTTGTGTTAATTGTTATCTAAATTTTATTATATGATATTTTTTTTAATAATTCTGGTGTTCTGGTCAGTTTTTACGCACCTCAACTAAATTCACAAGAGAAACAAATATCACTTGACTCCATATGTCGTAGCCTTGAAGGTCGTTTGGTTGGGAAGAATTATTTGAAGATAATTAATCCTGAGATTAGTTATCCCAGAATTAGTTGTCCCACCATGTATATGAGATAACTTATTTCATCACTATGGTGTAAATAATGGATAAATAATTCTGGTACTAACAAATATCTCACACCGAACATCAGATAAAATAGTCCTTCATTTTATTTCGGGGCTATTTATCCCTTATACGTCACATCATATAACCCCTTAGTAAATAGAACTACTGATATATGTTGCTAGAGGAAGGAGGACAGGTATCAAGTGAAATTAACCTTAGCTAATAACCATTGCTAATGGGAGGTGGAGAGATATCGCGTGAAATTAGATTTAGGGGTCGTTTGGTTGGGAAAGAGTTATCTCAAGATAATTAATTCTAGGATCAGTTATCCCGAAATAACCCGAGATTAGTTATCCCACTATGTATATATGGGATAACTTATTCCATTACTATGATGTAAATAGTGGAACTAATACTTCAAGCCAAATATTTATTTTATTCTGAGACTATTTATCCCTATACCTTACACTAGACAACCCCTTAGAGTTACTTAGGTATCTATCCTTTTGTGAGAGGAGGGCAGGTATCACGTGAAATTAATCTAGGTGCACGTGTGCTGACTACACATGAAAATTGTAGTTGTTCATTCAGACATTTCAACAAACAGATGGAGGGCAAAATGATTCACCTAGTCGTTTGTGCTGTAGTCGCTGAGCTGGGAATTGAAAGTTGGAACAGGAGAAGTGGGATGGTAGCTGAACCGATCCGAAGCTGAAAACGGAGCCCCGATAGACGCTGAGCTGGGATTTGAAAGTTGGAACAGGAGAAGTGGGATGGTAGCTGAACCGATCCGAAGCTGAAAACGGAGCCCCGATAGACTGTTTGGTAAGTAGAGACGATGTCATTTTCCTTTCTTTTTCTTGAATTTGGTTGGTGAGTTTGTTGTTTAGGTATTAGACATCTTTCAATTTTCAAAATTATCTATTGGATCCTTATACTATATTTGTTCGAGTTTGTATCGTGGACACACTAGCTATAGTTTAATTAGCAGTAAAAAAAAATATTTTCTTATAACGTGGACGTGTAATTCAATTTTTGCCCATCGACTAAATTCAAGAAATACTTATCATCTTTCAACCACCACCACCACCAACAGATGAGTGTGGGACCATTGAATTAAGGACCATACAATATTTTCCATTTCCCACATAATATGAAATTTAATTCTGCATTAAAAAACCACTAAACTTCAAAATTTTGACTAGCTAAAGTTTAGTTAGTAGTCACTTTTTTTTTTTTTTTATAACGCTGTTGTCTAGTTCAGCTTTCATGCACCCCCCACTAAATTCATGGAATATAACATATAGTTGAGTGTGGGACCACTGAATGAAGGACCATACACTATCTTCCATTTCCCATATAATATCATACAACAAAGTTAAGATATTATTATATTTTCCTCATCACAATGAACATACACAGTACTGATAAATCTATAAAATCTTGTACATTTATTGTTCTATCCAATTTTCTCTTGTCTTTCACTTTATTGGTTCAATTATTAGCACTTACAACAAATTCTGAACCAATTGGATATGGTTATATTGTTAGATCAGTAGGTGTTGACTCATCTGGAAGGACACTGACTGCTAGTCTTCAGCTCATCAAAGGTTCTTCTGTTTATGGACCTGACATTCAAAATCTTAGCCTTACTGCTTGGTAATGATCTTGATTGCTTTTTATATTACATATTTATTGAAATTTCGTTAATTCTAAGTAGTCGTTTGGACATGAATTGAGTGATATTTGAAAAAAGAGAGTAATATTTGAACGTAATTTGGAAAAAGGTACTGTAGTTTTGTGAAGTAATATGCTCCACAACGACAACAACAACAACATAGCCAGTGAGTGTATTTCCACAAAGTGGGGTCTAGGGAGGGTAAAGTGTACGCAGTCCATACCACTAACTCAGATGAAGTAGATAGATGCTTCCGATCGACCCCTAGCTCTGGACAAACACCAGTATAACAAATCAAAAACATAAAAACTCACAACAGAATGATACAAAAAACAAGACATCCAGAGATTAATACTATAAACTATCTATCCAAAATCGCCAACAACACCAAAACACATGAAGAGATATACTCTATGTGTTTTAATGTTTGTCGAGTTTTGACTTTGTGTGGAGTTTATGCAAATAAAGAATACTTTTGAATCTTGTTGTCTTTAACTAAAGATAGGTCGAATGTATCAAAATGTTCTTTAATGTTGTCGTCTTTAACATATTAGGTGGAAAGTTGCAACTAAAGTGGTGCTAAAAAAGGAAAGAGAGATTCTTTTCCAACGGACCAAAAAGGAAAGAAAGATAAACAAATGGAAACGGAGGGAGTAGTATTTTGAAGTTGCAGATGTGTTTGGACTTCAAAAAGATGTGTTTGGACTGCAAAAATGTTGAAGTTTTATGAAGAAGTATGCTAATATTGAACAGGTTTGGGTGTTTAGATGTAGCCCTTGTGAAGTAAAAGGGGCCGCTTGTCAATGCGGGACAAGTAGGAGTGTCTGTTGCATTTTTTTAAAATCTTGAGTCTTTGAAGTTCTGTTGGAATATGCATTTCACACACAAAAAAAAATTCAAGTTTTGTGAAGAAAAAGAAATAAGGGTCAAAAACACAGTATTTTAATTTTTTGAGTTTCATATATGAAGTATCTTGAGCCGGGGGTCTATCGGAAATAGCCTCTCTACCTCGTTAGGGGTAGTGGTATGGACTGCGTACACTCTACCCTCCCCAGACCGCACTAAGTGGGAATATACTGGGTTTGTTGTTGTTGTTGAGTTTCATAAATGAAGTATCACTTGATAGAGTTTAGGTAGGAAACTCGCACATCTAATAGTTCATGTGTGAAAGTCGAGAAACTGGGATACTAATTTTGAACACATTCAAGTGTTTAGATGAAGCCCTGTGAAGTAAAGTGGGTGTTTGTCATAGCGAGACAAGTGTGGGTGTCTGTCAGACTCCAGCCTTTTTATTTCTGAGCTTGCTTTTTAAAAAATTAATAAAATATCAGTACTTTTAGGAGTTCATTGCTCATATTGGAGATGATGTAAAGTTATCTTTCTTTATTTTGTCACAGAAAAGTCACTTGCCATTTCATACCAAACTTTTCCTAGCTGATTTTGTGAACATTTCTATAACGAAATGAAAACAAGATGACTTTTCTAGATAGAAGGTTAGTAGGTAATCAGCATTGTCTAGTGTTCCATATCACTATTGTTTTTCTTACTTGTCTGCTATCTTATTTCTTGTTTTATTACCTTTCAATACTTGATTGTGATGTGCTTTACTTATGGGGAACAACCTCTCTACCTTCACAATGTAGGAGGGGTAAGACTGCCTACACACCATTCTCCGCAGACAGACTCGTCTTTTTTGTGTCAAAAGATCTTTTAAATTTGATTAGAGTGTTCTTTATAAACAAACTGATCAGCCTTTTCTTGTTTTACATGCTGATGGTTTCTGCAGCTTTGAGACAAAAGATCGTTTAAGAGTCAGAATTACGGATGCAGATCATGAAAGATGGGAAGTTCCTCAAGAATTTATCCCCCGTGAAACACATTCATCCCCCCGAAGCTCCCTTCTAGAAAAGCGCTCTTCTACCTCACTTCCATCATCTGAAGACACCCATTACTTCCACACGAGCACCATTTCTGACCTTAGTTTCACTCTCTACAACACCACCCCTTTTGGATTTACTATCACGCGTCGTTCCTCAGGTGACGTTCTTTTTGACACCTCACCTAAAAATGACTCTCCGGACACGTTCCTCATCTTCAAGGATCAGTACCTTCAATTGTCCTCTTCATTGCCAGCTAATCGGTCATCTATCTATGGCCTCGGGGAGCATACCAAGAGAACATTTAAGCTCGAGCATAACCAGACATTAACTCTTTGGAATGCTGATATTGGTAGTGTCAATGTTGACGTCAACTTGTATGGTTCCCACCCTTTTTACATGGATGTCAGGTCTCATCCTGGGGTCGGGACCAGTCACGGAGTCTTGCTGTTCAATAGCAATGGTATGGACATTGTATATACTGGTGACAGAATTACCTACAAGGTGATTGGAGGGGTCATTGACTTGTACTTCTTTGCTGGTCCTGCGCCAGAGTTGGTCATGGAGCAGTACACAGAGCTCATTGGCCGCCCCGCGCCCATGCCATACTGGTCTTTTGGTATGTAATTATGCTAACGAATTACATATTGTTTTGTAATGCTTATTCTGTATAGTGTTTACTAATTTCATATTACCTTAATTGTTGAGGTTTGTTTAGCACTTAAAAATGTGCATAGTTTCTTGTTGTCTCAAGTACTCGTTAGTCATTAGTGCAGAGCCCGGTTATATAACGTTATATGACCCCACCTCTTTCAGTACTCATAATAGGGTGGATAGAGCTTTTACTAGTTGTGAATATGAGGATTGTGTTTTCTTTCTACAATTTATACATCTATGGTTTGAGACAGATAGATTGACATATTGTTTTCATGCAATCTATGGCGGATTGTTGGCAACAGGGTTTCATCAATGCCGATATGGTTATAAAGATATTACTGAAGTTCGGAATGTGGTTGCTGGCTATGCAAAAGCTCAGATCCCTCTTGAGGTCATGTGGACAGATATTGATTATATGGATGGTTATAAGGATTTCACACTTGATCCTGTTAACTTCCCACTTGACCAGATGAAGAAACTTGTTGATACACTTCACCACAATGGCCAGAGATTTGTTCTCATATTGGATCCAGGTAAGTTCTGACATGTTCAACTTCTTGCTTCATTAGCGTCAGGTAGACTACCTACATCTCACTCCTTTGGGGTGTAGCCTTACCCGGAACTTGTGTGAACGTGGGATTCTTTGTGCACCGAGCTGCTCCTTTTTTGTTGATATTTATACTTTTAAGGTGATGTAGAGGTTTAGAAATTGCAAAGTTATTGAGTTGAATGACTTAATCAAAGCACTACTCCTGTTTCGTTTATGATCTCAATGACTTGTTCACAGGGATCAGCATAAATAGCTCATATGAGACATACAAGAGAGGGATGCAAGCTGATGTTTTCATCAAACGCGATGGTGTTCCTTATCTTGGAGAAGTTTGGCCTGGAAAAGTCTACTTTCCTGATTTCATAAATCCCCGAGGCAGAGTCTTCTGGAGTAATGAAATCAAGATTTTCCATGACCTTCTCCCCGTTGATGGGCTCTGGCTTGACATGAACGAGTTATCTAACTTCATTTCTTCTCCTCCAACCCCATTTTCTACCCTTGACAACCCTCCTTATAAGATCAATAATTCCGGAAGCTTACGTCCAATTAACGAGAAGACTGTCCCAGCAACATCAGTACATTTTGGAAATGCCTTAGAGTACAATGTTCATAACCTCTACGGATTCCTGGAATCCAAAACCACCAATGCTGCTTTAATCGATATTACTGGTAAAAGGCCATTTATACTTAGCAGATCTACCTTTGTGGGTGCTGGCAAGTACACAGCACATTGGACTGGAGATAATGCAGCCACATGGGATGACTTGGCTTACAGTATTCCCGGCATTTTGAGTTCCGGAATATTTGGGATGCCCATGGTTGGAGCTGATATATGTGGCTTTGCTAGAAATACTACTGAAGAATTATGTCGCCGTTGGATTCAGGTACAAGTTCTTTCGTCTTTAAAGAAGTATTTGATGAATACATTGAAAGATTATTATTTCAGTCCAGAAGTTCAAAAGTGCCCTATATGATGGTTATTCTTTTACTATTTAAATGTGAAACTTCCTGGAGAAAACTTTGAATTAGGAGGGCGACCCTCGTCTAAATTATGTATTAGATACTTAGATATACTTATACCCAACCCCATTCATCTGAAAATCTTGGTTTCAACTCTTTGCTAGGCCTTGGATCAACTTGAATTGACGAAGATTAAAGAACAAAAAGAGATTGATTCGGAGAAGGCCGACTAGTTAGAAGAGCCCGGTCTTGTTATATGTCTAAGCTAAACTTGGTGATCTGTTGAATATTGATACTCATTATATGGTCAATTATTATTGCATATCAAGTTATGGTCACTGTGAGGGATGGCTCTGGCTCAGCGGTAAGCTTGCTTACCGTGGTGTGCCAGGGTCGGGGGTTCGAAACGTTCCTCTAGCAAAGCTGGGGTGAGGACGCGCAGGTGAGGCCATGTGGTCCCCCCCCTCCCCGACACCTACGGAGTAGGTATGAACCGGGTCGTCCCTTTTAAGTTATGGTCACTGTCCAAAACTGATAATCCTTACCTCATTAACTATAAATCCTAGATCCGCCTCTAGCACCCATGGCCTTAGAGTTATGAGTGGCCAACTGGTCCAGGGAATCTACTTTCGTTAAAATACTCATACAGAAGCTGAAGTTCATTTGTTAATTAGAGATTTCGTTTACAGATTTTTGATTAAAATACAATTGGGAAGCGTACAAGAAAAGAAGGTTTGTCCGGCTTAAACAGAAGTGGAGATATCTGTAATATGCGTCTTTTTTCTCTTTATTGTCTATTGTCGTTCTATGTTCTATTTGGGGATTCAAATTGAAGTATGATACTTTTCTGATATCTGATAATCAACATCTCGTTGAATGTAGCTTGGTGCATTTTATCCCTTTGCAAGGGACCACACTGAGAAGTTCTCTATCCATCAAGAGCTATATATTTGGGATTCAGTAGCTGCAACTGCCAAGAAAGTGCTTGGACTACGCTACCGACTCTTACCATACTTCTACACGTTAATGTTCGAGGCACATACCAAAGGCATCCCTATAGCACGGCCTCTTTTCTTCTCATTCCCCGAGGATACAAACGCTTACACCATCGACTCTCAGTTTCTCATTGGTAAGGGGTTAATGATATCACCAGTATTGACATCTGGTGCGGTTTCAGTTAATGCATATTTTCCATCCGGTACCTGGTTCAACATGTTCAACTATTCAAACTACGTGAACATGAAGTCCGGTGGCTACATCAGCCTAGATGCGCCTCCTGATCATATCAACGTGCACCTCCAAGAGGGAAACATTGTGGCAATGCAAGGAGAAGCAATGACAACAAGAGCAGCAAGGGAAACTCCATTTGAACTACTTGTTGCCATCAACAACAGGGGAAATAGTTCAGGAGAAGTCTTCTTGGACGATGGCGAAGACGTTGAAATGGGAAGAGAGGGAGGAAAATGGAGCCTTGTGAAATTTCACACTGATGTTGTGAACAACAAGTTATATCTCAGATCGAAGATCGTGAATGAAGAGTTTGCTTTGAGTAAGAATTGGACAATACACAAAATCACTTTTCTTGGACTGAAAAAGGGGGTGAGCAAAATAAGTGCATATAATTTGGCCACTAAAATTGGAACAAAAATTGATAGAAGTGCATCTGGTGTTCTGGAGATGACAGGTTTATCAGTTCTTATTAGAAAAGAATTTTCTATTGAGCTAACACTTGCCAAATAATTATGAACAGAACAATGATGATCTTAGTTGGCCAGACTCTTCAAAAATGTCAACGAACACGTCAGATTCTCCAAAAGTAGTGCATTTTTGGATAATTTAACACGGGTGCGGCATCAAAAGTGAACAGTCCGCCCAACTTAGGATCTTATTATCTTCATAATATTGTAGAATATGGAATAAAGCATATTTTTATTTGTTATTTCTTGATGAACTGATAAAGCTATGAAGAGTCAGCTTAGCTATATATGTTTATGTAATTCAAACTGTAATATTTTCATCAATGGGTCGTTTGGTGGGATTATTAGTTATGGATTAATTTAATCCTTTATTTGTTAGGACTTTCGATCTATGCATGTGTTAGTTAAACGGTATATAACTAATACATCGTAAACCATGATATTAGCAATACAATGGCTATTAATACATGGATAAGCATGAGTAAGTACTGCTTATTATATACATGATGCACCTTGATGAGCTAAGTCAATCCAGGAGTTTAACGTCGAGGAAGGAGGAAGCTAAGATCAGGTTATTTAGCTGAGAAAAATAGCTAAATTTAGAAGAATAAGAGAAAAGGGAAATTGCATTATGATTTCTGAATAGCTTTGTATCATTACACATGAGTATTCATAGTTGATCATTTATCGATAACCGCCTAAGTATTGGACTCTACTACAGTAATTTTGTTACAATAGTAAAAACGAACAAGTGTTACAATACTTAGCAGACTTAAGTAACTTGTAAGTCCTAGCTGTAGAAGCTCATGGGGATTGCATAACACTTCTTAAGCTGAGAGACATGGAAAGTAGGATGAATAAGAACATCCTTGGGCAACAACAACCTGTAAGCAACAACTCCATCCAAGCATCCACCATATAAGGTCCATAATACTTGGTTGCAAGCTTATTAGATGGCCTAGTAGCAACTGTAACTTGACTATAAGGTTGAAGTTTTAAGTACACCCAATCTCCCACTGAAAATGACCTGTCAGTTCTGTGCTTATCAGCAGTGTCTTTTATCCTTTGTTGAGCTTTAGCCATGTGAAATTTCAGTAGTTGAATGATAGATTCTCTAGCTTTTAGTGACCTGTCAACCGTCTCAGAAGAACTCTCACGACTAAGTAAGGCAAATGGGTAGGAGGTTTTTAACCATACAACACCTCATAAGGAGTGCACTGGATGGTGGAATGGTAAGTGGTATTGTACCACCCCCAAGCCAAGGGAATATAGGTAGCACACTCTTTAGGTTTGTCTGAGAAAAAACAACTCAAGTAAATCTCTACAGTATTGTTGAGTACCTCAGTTTGATCGTCAGTCTGAGGATGGTAAGTTGTGGATCTCTGTAATTGCACTCTTTGAAGTATAAAATGTTCTTTCCAAAAGGAGCTTAAGAACACAAGATCTCTATCATTTGTCATGGTCACTAGTATGCCATGAAGCTTAAAAACATGGTCCAAATAGCATTGGGCTATTGATTGAGTTGTATAAGGATGGTGCAAGCATAAGAAATAACCATACTTACTCAATCTGTCAACCACAACCAATATGACATCCTTCCTATTAGATTTAGGAAGACCTTTAATGATCTAAGCAAACATCAGTCCACACACCTTCACGAATAGGAAAAGGTTGCAAATAACCAAGATAAACAGCTGCATTATACTTGTTTCTTTGGCATATGTCATATTGTTGTACAAAAGATCTAACATCTTGCAAAAGGGATTTCCAATAGAACGATGACTGTAATCTCCAAGTAGTAGCATCCATCCCTGAGTGTCCTCCTTGGGGAGTGCTATGCCACAATTCCATGATCTTTCTTTTCAATTGTTGATCATCACCCACCACCAGTCTACCTTTCCATCTCAGTTATTCATGACACCAAGTATACTTCTTAAAAGGTTGAACCTGCAATTTTGTAATAATTTCCTGCAACTTAGGATCTCGTATCCAACTCTCTTTAATTTCATAGAACATCATGTAGAGACAAAATGGATATAGCCAAGAGTTCAACACCAGGCATTCTAGACAAGGCATTAGCAGTCTTGTTCTCAGACTCCTTATCATACTCAATAGAGAAATCAGAAGCCATGAGTTTAGAAGTTCCTGCAACTTTAAATTTAGTGTGTATCTGCTGATCTAACAAATGTTTTAAGGACGCCTGATCAGTCTTAACAACAAAGTGTCTCCCCAACAAGTAATTAGACCACTTTGTAACAGCAAATATAAGAGACAACAATTCCCTATCATATATAGACATGGCTTGATGTTTTGGAGCCAAGGATTTACTGATGATATATGCAATAGGGTGACCTTGTTGCATCAACACAACACCAATTCCCTTTCCACTTGCATTGGTCTCAACCAAAAAAAGCAAGGAATAATTGGGCATAGCCAACATAGGAATAAAAACTAGGACTTGTTTGAGTGCATGAAAAGTTGTAGTAGCTTGTTTAGACCAATTGAATCCTTTATATTTTTAACAGATCATGTAGTGGTCTACAAAGAGCACCAAATCTTTGAATAAAGCTCCTATAGTATCCAACAAGACCTAAGAAACCCCTCAATTACTTGATGTTGCTTGGAAGTGGCCACTACTGCACAACACTGATCTTTTTAGAATCAATTGAAACAACTTCAACGTTTATATAATGGCCCAAGTATTCTGCCTTATCCACACCAAATGCATACTTGGACATCTTTGCATACAACTGATACTGCTTCATCAATTCAAATGCAACCTTAACATGTGCAACATGATTATTCAAAGTCTTACTATAAATGAGTATGTCATCAAAGAACACAAGAACTGATTTCCTCTATAAAGGTTTAAAAACAACATTCATCAATCTTTGAAAGGAGGAAGGTGCATTAGTTAAGCCAAACATCATTACTAAAAACTCATAGTGACCTTCATGATTCTTAAAATCAGCTTTATAAGTATCATTCTTATCCATTATCAACTGATGATACTCTGCCCTCAAGTCTATTTTGGAAAACAACACAGAACCACCTAATTCATGAAGCAAGTCTTCAATCATAGGTATAGGAAACTTATCTTTGATAGTCAACTGATTCAAGCTTCTATAATCTACACAAAGCTTCCATGTACCATTTACCCCCTACTAATACCACAGGAGAAGCATAAGGGCTAGTACTATGTTGTATTACCCCTCGTTCCATCATTTCTTGAACAAGTTTGTCAATGATATCTTTTTGAAAGCATGATATTTAAGGTCTTTTACTAACAGGATTAACAGACTCAATCAATGAAATTCTATGATCAAATGCACCTCTGTGTGGAGGTAGTGTGCAAGGTATTTCAAACAAACAAAAGTACTTCTTAACAAGAGAGTCTAAAGCAGGATTTATACCAGTAGATGAGGTAGCTTGGATATTGTATAAACCAGTGTAATCTGTTGTACTATCCACTAGCCATAAAATAAATAATTGAGCATCTTGTGCTTCTTGTTTAATCTCCTAATTTTCCTTAGCAGACTTAAGTTTATCACTAGCTTCTCTCAACACATGTTTATTTCCCTTGTAAACAAATTCAACTATTCTATTCTTAAATTCAAATAGTATCCTTTCCAGTGTGCTTAAGCACCGAGCTCCCAACATAATATCCATATTCCTTAAAGGTAATAACAGAAAGTCTGAAGAGGAGGTGGTACCTTATAGTAACCACTACAAATATCTACACACAACAACAATCTGTACTTTTCTACCATCTGGAATACTGATAGATTGTTCCACTATAGGATCATCTTGACAACCCAACCTTATGGCCATAGATTGATCAATGAAATTATGTGTAATCCCAGTGTAAATTAACACCTGTAAAGGTTTCTTCTTATGATACCCTATGACTCTAATAGTTTGATAACCAAGAACACCAGTAGAAGCCTGAAGTGATATAGTCATACAGTTTTCAGGTTTATTCAGCAATTTTTGCACTATATCACCATCACTTATCTTTGTAGTATGTTCATCTTCTAGTACCTCTACCATATATAGTTGCTTCTTACTTCTACAATTATGCCCTTGTACATAAGGTTTATCACAGAAAAAACAAAGGCCCTTTGCTCTTTTCTCATTTATTTCAGCAGAACGTCTTCTACCTGGGAATTTACTAGCAACATTTTGATGTACCATCTGACTAGTCACTTAATTAGTCCCAACATTCTTCTTAACTACAGGTATGTTAGTAGAGGGTCTTGGTTTAAAGAGAGGTTTAGGGGTAAGTAATAGCCTGGCATCTTGGAACCCCAAGATTGAACTTCAGCTTCAAAAACCTCTTCTTGCAATCTAGTGATTTTGTTGGCCTTTTTAAGTGTTCATGGAGTCTGATTCCTAACAGCTTTGTTAAGTTCAGGTTTTAACCCTCTTAAGTGGCAACTCAAGGCATTTTCATCATACAAATTAACCCCACATAACAATCTGTCAAACTCATCTTAATAAGCCTTCACACTATCAGTCTGTTGTAAATTCTTAACAGCTTCCATTGAATTTTCAAAATTATCACCAAATCTATCAATAATGGATAGTACATATTCAGACCAAGAAGGATCTTTTGTGGCAGTTCTAGCTCTCATATATGACCTATGCTAGGCTATAGCATCAATATCTCGATGAATTGAAGCTACCCTAACCATTTCACAGGTGGAACCTCATCTATGGGAAAAAACTGGTCTACTTTGTACAACCAGGTTCGCAAATCATGGCCAGAAAATCAAAGGAATTCAAGCTTAGAACAACGAGTAAGAAATTTACCACTAGAATTCTGAAATTCTTTGTTCTGTTGGGAATAACCTTGCCCTCTTGGTTTATCTCCACCTACTGAAGATTCAAACTTTTCTTCATTTACATCTCTTTCCTTCTGATTCCAATTTCCCAAAGCTTGTTTAATCTTTATCAATCCCTTATCTGTATGCGCATTTCGATCATTCAAGCTCAACATTCCATCCATCAATTTCTGCAATTGATCTTGGATTTGTGGCTATTTCCTATTGACCTCTTCTATTGATTTATTCAAGTTTTTATCACGCACAACCATGATTATTCAGCCGAGAATCACGAGATCTGATACCAATTGATGCACCTTGATGAAATAAGTCAATCAAGAAGGTTAACCTCGAGGAAGGAGGAAGCTAAGAATAGGGTATTTAACCAAGAAAAATAGCTAAACTAAGAAGAATTAGAGAAAAGAAAAATTGTATTGTGATTTCTGAATAACTTTGAATCATTACACATGATTATCTATAGCTGATCATTGATCAATAACCGCCTAACTAACTATTGGATTCTGCTATGGTAATGTCACGACCTGAACTAAGGCCTGGCCATGACGGACATCCCGAAGCATGAAGGCCCGAAATGCCCTTCTCTATCTGGTAATCATGAACAACATTCATATCATAAAAGAAGATGCGAAAACATAAATTGCTACGGAAAAATGGTCAGTTCTGAATTTCAACATAAGTATGGAAAATTGAAAATCAACTACATTTAATAACATCTGACTCAGTCAGCAAAATCTCTACTATATAAAAATCTGACCACTGTCTGAAACTGGGACAAGGCCCCCAATAGACCAAAACAGAAATAAATGACATAGTCTGAAAATACAAGCCTTCTGAAATAAAGAAGGCTCACCAACAAGACGCCTACAACTCTGTCTGATAAACTCTACTACTTTTTTGGACCCCTAGACTGAGCCTCAAAACCTGGAGGGAGGAGGGGGGTCAATACAAATATATTGGCATGCAAAGTAATCCAAAATAAAGCTTTTATATAAATAAAATATTTGAGAACAACTTTGTCAAGACATTATACATCGGTTTTCAAAATACACGGGCACTTTCTGAAAATATGGAACCTTTCTGTCAATGCAAATTTTGATCTTTGTATTACTTTTGAGTTAGGTGGCACTCCCCTACAAGTTTGATATTCCACGGGCTATATGGAATCCGCCATTGACTTGGCGGGGAATCCCCCAACCCAAGTGTGCCACAAGGGTTGGAGTTTTTGAGTTTGATATGCCACAAGGCTCTAGGCCAACGTATTATATAAACCCAGATCGACAAATCACGGTTTTGGGTAATGAGTTGTCTGAACTCATGCCTTCTTCGAGGAATCACCTAAAGTCTCTTTATGCCCAATTTTATCCTGTTTTGAATCATACATGTTTCTAGTTTCAACATCTGACAAGTCTAATTTCAAATGTGCATTCTATTCTGTTTAAAATTATCATGGCATAATCTGAATTGGTGTCGTCACACCAAGACTTGCAAGTCCAATTTCTGAGCCATAATGCAGCATGTATAATCCTTTCATTAAAACACAGTTCAGACCACCCAAACAAGCAAACAGTATAAAAGATTTCATGTTCCGAAAACACAAGTCAAAACTATGCTGAGTTATTCAAACATATGGTGGTCATGTGCTTTTAGCAAAATCATGCACTCTCTCATTATATGAATATTTTCAACATTTGTCAACACAACTACCCTCTCTTTTGAAATCCAAATCATAATCCAATCACAACATAATTCAAGACATTTTATACCATGCTTTTCAAGGATGCATTCAAAACAAACCATATCATATCATGAATAAAGAAAAAATCATAACAAGAGAGGGATTTTTCATAAGTCTTTCTCTCAATTCAATCATCAAATCTTTAAAACACGTGCTTACATATATATATATATACAATTTCAAGTCAATTTGGGGGAAGGTCAAATGACCAAAACAATATCGTCAAGATTTCTAAAATATGAATGTATTCATAAATCTGAAAACCCCTTTCTTAAAAACATGATTTCTATGCCCATGAGATTTTAGGAAAACCCCGCGTACCTTAATTTCGGAAGATAATAGGTAATTCTTGAAGCTTACGGATTGGGGATTCCAAATCTTCAATCGCTTTTGAACACCCACAGTTGAATCTTGAGTGGCTGCTAGTTCGAAACCCTAGGAAGTGTTCTTGAAGAAAATTGAGAGAAATAAACTTATTTTGGTGTTATGGAAGTTTGATCCCTTGTTAGATATGACATGGGGTTGAAAACTATCATATTTACCCTTAATGAGCCGGAGAAGGAAGCTGAAAATTGACCCCAGGCTATACCCAGGGCGGAGCCCTGCTTAATCTACCGCTCTAGCCCGGGCATCGCCTCCCTTAGAGCACTGCTCTAGCCCGGGCGGCGCCCTGCTTATAGCCTCTTTCTACTGGTCACGAAAATGGCTGTAACTTTTTGCTCCGGTATTGGATTTTTGCAAAATTGGTATCATTAGAAAGATAATTCAATTATCTACAATTTGGTGGTGTTGGGATGAAAATTTCCATGTATATAAAGAGTCATACACATTTGAAGTAGACCCTTATAGAATTGAATATCGAATTTTGAACGAATCAAATGATCTTAGCTTAACTTTGTTCTAAGTCATTGCTATGAACATTTGTCACCTCTAAAATACTTCATAGATTAGGATAATGATCATGAAACTTGTATTCACATTTAACTCATTTAGATTAGAGCTTAGACAGGTAGGAACGATGGTTTGATTTCTAGTTCAAAAATGCGAGGTATTACATTATCTCCCCCTTGGGATCATTCGTCCCCGAATGATGGGTAGGAACTTGTTGAAGCTTAAAGGTATGGAATAACGAGGACATAATGTGTCCTCTAAGAAAGATATATCCGATCTAAAATATTTAAACTTCTATCATGAAACTGAATTCTGAGCTACTTGACTTTACTTGCTTCAAGAAGATGATTCATATTGAGAGTTTAGGATTCCCTTAAAGTATTTATGATCCAATTATACATATTGAATTGAGAAGTGATAACTAATGAAAGTACGAATCATGAGACAACCAGACTTAGGTCACACAAGGGTATTACACTGTATGAGCTAAAATACTCTGAAATTTGGAGATTATGCGCTGAACTTTTATGCACCGAGCCATGACCAAATAGCTGAACCTGAAACATAATGCTTAGAATGAACTGAATTCATAATTTATATGGATGGAATAGGTTATATCCTGGGGTGTTCATATGCATGAGACTTCAGATAGTAGGACTACGTGTAAAGGTAGAAAACTACAGTAACTGATTAGCCTGACTGTCAACCTGAATTGCTGGCTATACAGACTGAATTACACTGGACACTTATACTTAACTGGAGTATTCCTTCAACACCCTTTCTAAAGAAGTTCTAGTAGCCTTAGAAAGCAAGAGATCTTGGGCATGAGTTACACAAGACATCCAACTAGGGAATCACAACAATGACATTACTCTTTAACATGGAATATAGATATATAACTCATAAATTAGGATAGAATTACCACACCTTAAGCAAAGCAACTTCTTACTTTTAGGTTAGCCATACTTCTAAAATGCTCTCTCAACTATACTTTTCCCCTTAAATATCATGCTCATTGATTCCACTTATTTTTCTCACATGGACGCTGATATCTCCATCTACTAATGTCTAAACTGAACTAAATCCTCTCACTATCTTCTAGCATAACTCAAACCACAAGGCGCACCACATAATACTGTAGTACTAGTCTGAATCATAAATTCAGTATACCCTGCATTTCACAATTCCTCATCTTATGCATAATTCTTATTGCCACTCCCACAATCACCTTTAACTTTTGATTAGACATTCACAAACACTTAAAGCATCCATCTGCATGTAAACAAACATGACATTCAAGCTTATATTCTTACCTGCATATGCACTTCTAAACAAAAACTCGTAAAGCACCTTCCTCATATTCTCTAATACTTCTATCCATAACAACTTCCCTACACAATTCAGATGATACATACAAAATATTCTCAAATAATCGAGCCATACACAAAATTTCACCTCAAAATTCTTTCAAACATATAGACTTGGACTCAATCTTACTCCACAATTACTGCCTTAGCTCAAATAAGAACACAACCATCTTTCATCAACAATAAATGTTTACTCTCTCCCATCTAGACAATTGTTCATCAACACTATCTCGACCTAAGGGGAAGGTCACCAAAAAGTTGGAATATTGAGATCCGAAACATGAGGGGAGTACTAAGCATAACTTGATACCCTTCTGAGGCGTGAGGAATAGAGCACTCATGGAATGGACTCATTAAAGAGGTCTAATCTGAGGACGTACCCAACTGGGAACTCATCATACTAGGATCTAGGAGAGTACATGATTCCCTATCATATCCATGAATACGAACTATGATCGTGGAGCTGAAACATAAAGCATGAGTATGTATCGGAATAACTGAAGCAAACTGCTGAAATAAGAATAGATTGAGCATTACTCTTCTCACGACTATTCCACCGCTTACTGGCACAACAATTATAATTTGAACGCTTAACTTGATTACTCATTCTATCATCTTTCCCTTAGATTCAAGCCATTACTTTGAGTCTGTGAACCACTGTATACACGCTGGTATAAGCTGAAATCACTGTATACATGCTGGTATAAACTGAAATCACTCTACTCTAGATTCTAGGATATATAATACACATAAAACTAAACTTACTCTGAAAGATGGTATCTTCGTGTATAGCACCCAATACTAATATCTCCTTCTAAGATTCAACCCTTAGGCTTCTATAGCCCCAAAAGTCGTTATATAACAACTTAAACATTCACCAACTTAGAGTCTAACACTAAACGTGGATACCATCAACCTTTGATGAATCATACTACTAGTCCTTCTCCACCTAGCAACTCAACGGTACTACTATGTCTACTAGCCACACGCAACATGTCATAGTCTTAGAAAATGCCGCAAATCCATATCACCTTAGGCATACTTGATGATAGGCGATATTACGCGCCTATATCAATATATTTTGCCCATATTTATTCCATGTTTTGAGAACAAATTATATATTTCATGCACTTTTAGTCCTTTTTCCTGTAAGTGAGCTAAAGAACATGATTAGCAAAGTTTCAGGTATAAATGATGCAGAATTCAGCATTTTGTGGATAACTTGACGCCAAAGAAAGCTCACGAAGGAAGGAAAGGGAGATTGGACGCCTAAAGGACCAAAAGTGATGCATGGAAAATTTGTCCCGGGCTAAAACAACATTTCTGAAGACTTTGGGGACTAGCAGTAACTTATTAGGATTAGGATAATGATACATTAACCTAGTACAATTGGGTTAAGTATTTCATTAGCTTATTAGAATTAGGATAATGATACATTAACCTAGTATAATTGGGTTAAGTATTTCATTAGCTTAGTAGGATTTGGTTAAGTATTTCATTAGCTTAGTAGGAATAGGACATGGGTATTATAAATACCCTATCATGCTAGAGATTTTTATACATTCCTCCCTTAGTGGAGAGATTCATTCACTTACTATTCCAACAATTCTAATTCTTCCATTAATTTTATTTTTCTTCCATTCTTCTATTAAATTCCACAACAAGAGAGACGTTACTTTGCAAAGGACTTTACGCCATCCTCACCCTTACACCTAACGTGCAAATCTTTATTAGGGTACAATGATCATGTTTATTGTGACTTCCTTCGCACTCATGGGTAACTAAACCTCTCTGTTGGGGTTATGGAAGCCTAATGAGATACTATCTATTGCTGTGAGTTTGTGAGTTCGTGACGCGTATGCTGCTTATATCATTATTCTCTTCATCTTAATGCAAATTCTTGTGGCTGCAGACGCATAGAATAACGCCAGTATAACATTTAACTTGTTCGAAAGAAAGGTTATCTGTCTGGAAAAGAGATAATGTCAAGGTAGTAGGGTCCCATCCCCTATTAAAAAGTTAGTGTCGTAATTGGATTAACCTCTTGGAGAATTCGTACCGTTAGACACGCTTCAAGCTCGAAAGAGTTAAAGTGAAATAATCCTCGAATAGGTCGAAAGACGCCTGGATTTACCATCGAATACAATTCTCTATAAGCACATGCATGTCTGAATTCAACACACTCATAGCCAATAGAGACGTATAACTCAGAAGGTGGACATAACCCCAACTCCTCAATTCTCATTGATTCACAACCTACGAAATATTCTTTCTTTTTACTTTGCTATTTTCAGTTTTGCTTTAATAATTTGGTTACACATTGCAATCCCCCCTCATTACGAGACTTGCACTAAAAGTCTAGTAACCGTTGCTTACTTGTTGGCCAAGCTATTCCCTGTGGGATCGATACCCAACCCAGTTGGGTTTTATATTTGCTAACGACCGCTTTACACTCCTACGAGAGCTATAGATTGAGCTTTATCAAAAATTGGCGCCGTTGCCGGGGAATACGAGTGTCAACTAAGTTCGTGATAATTACTAGACCCTTTGGTCAAAGATTCTCGTACTTTTACTTTTAGTTTTTGTTTTTGTTTCATTCAGGTTTGTTCAGTACACCAATGGATGCACAACGTGAAATTGAAAGGATAACTGCTCAAGTGCATCAACAGAATATTGATAATCCAAGTCGGGCAACAAATCCTGATGATGAGGACCTGGGTGATGAGGAGCTACTAAACCCACAACATACTGCTGAGATGGCGGTACCCATGTAGAGAAGAGATCGTCAAGCTAGGCTTAGGCCTGAACGCCGAGCTATGCAAATACCGTTCGATGATGATGATGACGATCTGGACGAAGCTGGTGCCACAGAAGCCATTATTCTTCCACCATTAGCGCCCAGAGCCAAGTTCAACATCACTAGCACCATGATTCAGCTTTTGCAACTCAAGTGATTATTTGGTGGACTAGCAGGCGATGATCCGAATATGCATCTGATCAACTTTATTTCTACATGCAAGTCATTCGACAATCCTGGCGTTGGACAGAATGCAATTCAAATGCGCTTATTTCCATTGTCTCTGTCTGAGGAGGCAACTCTATGGTTGAATGGGATGACTCCTGATTCTATTACTAATTAGAGGCAATTGAAAGACGCTTTCCTAGAAAGATTCTTTCCACCATCCAAAAGAGCACAATTGAGAGATGAGATCACAAATTTTCGGCAGCTTCCAACTGAATCCCTCCACGAAACATAGGAGAGGTTCAAGACGAAGCTTATGCGGTGCCTAAATCACCATATGACCAATGTCCACTTGATGGAGATATTATACAGATCTTTGAATTCGGTGACTAAGCCAGTGGTAGATAATGCAGCAGGTGGATCATTTATGGACCTCACCTTTGTGCAGGCACGCAATATACTAGATCGGATGACGAAGCAAAGTAGAGCTTGGCATACCAGGGATTCTGAGGTAGCAAGCCCTACTATATCTATTGGCATGACTGCTGAACAAAGGAGAAGAGAAGAAGAACGTGATCAAGACATGGCGCACATGAAAACACAAATGGATCTTCTTACAAAGCATTTATTATCAGGGAAGACCGAGAAAGTTAAGGCTGTGGTATCACATGGAAGAAACGAATCTAATTCAGAGGAAGAAGCCAACTACTTGAACAATCAGGGGGGTTTCCAAGGCAATGCCCAAGGAAACCAAGGTCGAAACTATTATGATAATTCAGGATATAAGGACCGTGATCAAGGTAGTTGGAAGGATAAGACTGACAGGAGTGGTTTGTATGTTCCTCCAGGAAGACGTGACGCCACTGCATCTGGTTCTGGAAATATGTCAATGGAAGATATGATGGCTAAACTATTGAAAGGAGTAGAGGCAACTAATACGGGAGTGAATGAGGTGAAGAACGACTTGTCCTCAATGAAGCAATTGGTTGACTCGCATTCCACTTCAATAAAATAGCTGGAGCAACAATTGAGTCAATTATCTGCAGCATTCAATCAAAGAAAGGTTAGCACTTTACCTAGAGACACTGTGCAAAACCCAAGGAATTATGGGTCATGCATGGCCATTACTACCCGAAGTGGTAAGGTGCTGGAAACCTCAGCAAAAAGCAAGCAAGTGGTTGACGAAGTAGTGGACAAGGCAAAAGGGAAAGATGCCGCAGCAGCTGATCCTGACGTCCATAACGTCACCCCTCACGATTTACAACCTGAAAAAGCTGAAAAACGGAAGCAAGAGGAGAAGAAAGCCGAGGAGAGAACAATCCCATACCCACCACCACCTTTTCCTCAAAGATTGAAGAAGGTGGCGGATGATACGAAGTTCAGCAAATTCATGAATATGTTAAAGCAGCTAACCATTAATGTTCCGTTGGTAGAGGCACTTGAACAAATGCCTGGGTATGCGAAATTTATGAAAGACCTTTTGACAAAGAAGCGGGCAGCAAGCTATGAGTTGAAAGATGATGTTCATCACTGCAGCGCAATTGCTACAAGAACGCTAGTTCAGAAAAAGGCCGACCCCGGTGCTTTCACTATTCCTTGCACTGTTGGATCTATGAATTTTGCCAAGGCATTGTGCGATCTGGGTGCTAGCATTAATTTGATGCCACTATCCGTCTACAGGAAGTTGGGGTTAGGCGATCCTACATCAACCAATATGAGGCTCATGATGGCTGATAGGTCGATAAAACGACCTGTGGGTATCTTGAATGATGTGTTGGTAAAGGTTTCTTCATTCATCTTTCCAACAGACTTTGTTATTCTGGATTGCGAGGTGGATTCTGAAGTTCCCATAATCTTGGGACGTCCTTTTCTTGCAACTGGAAGTGTGCTTATTGACATAAGGGATAATGAGCTTTTATTTCGGTTGAATGACGAAGTGGTCCGCTTTGATATATGCAAAGCAATGAAGCAACCCAGCGATATGGATGTGTTCTCAATAGCTTATGAGGATAAGAAAGCATTATCTGTAAAGAAACATCTTACTGTTGAGCCATTGTCTGCTGCACTACTGAATGTTGAGCATGAGGATGATGAAGATTATGAAGAACGTATGGGTGCTCTAACAGGAATAAGGTCCTATTCTCATACTCCTAAACAGCTGGACCTTGATCTTACAAATCAACCGTCACCAACAGCAAAGACTTCCAGCGAAGAGCCACCAATGCTAGAATCGAAAGAGCTCCCCGATTATCTAAGGTATGTGTTCTTGGAAAGTGGAAGTATACTTCCGGTAAGTATGGCGGATGATTTAAGTGAACAGCACATGGAGGCTCTCATCTCTGCTCTGATGAGGTACAAGAGAGCTATGGGTAGGAAGATTGATGATATAATTGGTATCCCTCCTGGGATATGTACGCACAAGAGTCATCTCGAAGAAGATTGCATACCTACAAGTAAGTATCAACGTCGTCTGAATCCATTCAGGAAACGATGCCCCATCTATCTCGATGAAGTCTGAGTAATTGAGGTAACTATGTCGTGCCGCGACAATAAATAAGGCTCTAGATAGGAGGCAACCTATCATTTATCGTTTATCGTTTTACATTTTGTTTTTCTTTCGTTCTAAGTACTTGTTTTGCTTTTGATAAGAGAAAATCCAAAAATAAGAGTCGTTCCACGACCAAAACTAAGGCGCTTGGTGGGAGGCAACCCATCGTACTAATCGTTTTCATTGGTTTTGAGCAAATATAGGTGCGAGAAGTATTCAATGAGGAGATTGGTTTCAAATGACGATTTGGACGTATTGTATGGTAAAGGTGGTAAGTTAGGAATAAGGATGCATAAGGCTATGGATTGAGCATTTCTCATGCCAAAATTGGCATCAAGGAAGGCTAGGCCTAGGTAAAACTAGGTCACGAACAATGCAAAACCTATACTATAGCCTAAGGTCTCGGAATCTAGTGTGCAAAGACATAGGCGCCGCCCAAGCTTAAGTGTGCTATACACTATGCGCCTTCTATGATATAGCATTAGGTCTCAGTATCTCAAATGCCATACACTATGCGGCATATATGTCCCTAAATGCTATACACTATGCGCCGCATATGTCCCTAAATGCAAAGCACTATGCGCCGTATATGGACCCTTTTTGTCTCCAAAACCGTTTTTAAATGGGACAAAACCCGACCCAACCTTTTCCTATAAATATGAGACTTAGTCTTGAACCAAAAACACATTGGAAACCTAGCCAATGCACCGCCTATAGTCTCCAAATCCTATCAAAAAATTTTCCTTTCGCTCTTCTTTCTTCATAAGAACATCATCCAAAGGCTTCAATCAAGTAAGTACTACTTTGCTCTTCATCTATTTTTCGTAAGTACTACGTTGCTATGTCTATTATGAATTGACTACATCTTGAAGAAAGATTGGTGATGTTAATGTGTTTGGATTATTGAGACACAACCAAGTAAGTGAACACATACGTTAGGATTATCTTAACTTGTTTCCGACTTGAATTTGATTTTGGTGCATTGTCATACTACTTGCGGAATTGCTATAGTCATGAAAATTGCATAATCTTGTCACTTGAATACTTACATGTTAGAAGATCCCGTTCATCAGAATAAGACTTATAAGTGCCTACCGACATAGGAGGTTGAGATTATTGATAGAAACTATACCATGATGTAATCCCTATGTAGTAGTCTTGTTATACCTAACATGAAAGTATTGCAAGGGTTCCAAGAAGCGATACATCTCTGATTTTCTTGTCGGAATTTAGCCCCTAAAACGTATGTCGATGAAGTCTAAGTAATCGACCACTTTCACTTCACTAGTTTGTGCCAACAACCTAAGTGTGGGGAGGTACCCCTACTGCTTGTTCATAAATTGTATCCATTGAGATGATGCTAACATGACTCTATTGATATCTCAGGTACAATGGCACCAAAATACAAGGCAAAGATAAGGCTACCACTTCACAAAAAGGCAAGAAACGAGGCCAAAAAGAGCAAGGAGAACCCTCCTCGATGCAAACACCTCGACTCACTCTTGGAATTAAGTGGGATACTTATGAGGAACTTCTAAGGGTGACGACTCTGATGATGATTCCGATGCAAAGGTTATGACCCCAGACATAGAGAATGAGTCCGACTAACCAGGTTCTTCTTATTTATTTTCCACTGAGGACAGTGTGTCCCGTCTAAGTGTGGGGTGATGGTATTTGCATGCTATACTTCTCTATCCGCATTTGCATCTATTCATGTTTGTTTGCTTAGTTTTCTCGTTTTGTTTTTTTTAGTAGTAAATTTTTTTTTTTAACGTAGCTTCGCATGAAATTATTCTAATAGGCAGCATGATATTATAACAAGAGTATGTGCTACAATTATGACTATTGAGACGTTTTAGGCTCTAGTTGTGACTCATTATGTGATATTGTGTGGTTCAATTCCTTCACTTGTTGGGTCAAGAGTCTATATTACTTCCAATAAAGTCGACCATGTGCCTTGTGTGTGTGAGATTAATAGTATATTCTATGTTTGGGGCTGATGCTAGAACTTGCCTAGTATGTATGCAAAGCGAAAATAAGGAGTGTAAGTTTAGGAGATGATTTAGGCATTTCTTTGGCAACCTATACATGTTTACCTTCGTTTTACCTACCCATGGACATCATCCTAGTTAAACCCTTTTGAGCCTTTAGCCTATTTCTTTGACGAACCTCATATGTAAGCCTAATCCATTTTTTTTCAAGACCGTAATTTGATCCAAATTCCTAAGTGCTTTAAAGTGAAAAAGTCATGTGACGAAATAAGAGGAAATTGGGTGAGTATGTTGCTCTAAATTGTAATGGTGCTTGAATGAGTTATGAAAAAGAAAGTGCTATCATAAGAGGTATGTTATGAAAAGAAAAAGGAAAAATAAAGCTGAAAAGTGAGTTATGCTTAAAATTGAAAAACAAATGAGGAGAACAAGGGTGGTAGAATAAAAGAAAGAAGAAAGGTTGAAAGAAAAAAAATTTCAATGATACAATGTGATGTATGAAAGTGCTTAGGAACTTAGTCACTATTTCTGGACAAAATAGTCCTACCCGTCCCTTAGCCTACATTACAACCATCAAAAGACCTATTTGATCCTAATCTTAGCATTCTGACATTTAGTGGAGTATTACACTAAGGGCAAGCCTATGGTCATCAGTTTCTACATACGAATTCTTTGTGAGAGCGAGAGCAAGGATATTTTGATACCCATGTTTGAAAAATATGCTATACTTGTGAGTGACTATGGGTAATATATTGTGAGACACACATGGTTGATGAGTTTTGGATAGTTGTACATGATTCTTTGTGCCTTAACTTTTGAATATGAGTTGACCACCATCACGAGTCTATGCTAGAGGCTAAACTGTTTCTACTAATGATCGGAAAACTACTCTTTGTTGGTAATTGTTGTGCTTGTCTTGACGAATGTTTTGTGTTGTTGCTGTGAAACCCTAAGTTGATGTTTAGAGGGACATGATATGTTGTTCGAGGACGAACAAAGCCTTAAGTGTGGGGTGTTGATGATAGGCGATATTACGCGCCTATATCAATATATTTTGCCCATATTTATGCCATGTTTTGAGAACAAATTATATATTTCATGCACTTTTAGTCCTTTTTCCTGTAAGTGAGCTAAAGAACATGATTAGCAAAGTTTCAGGTATAAATGATGCAGAATTCAGCATTTTGTGGATAACTTGACGCCAAAGAAAGCTCACAAAGGAAGGAAAGGGAGCTTGGACGCCTAAAGGACCAAAAGTGATGCATGGAAAATCTGTCCCGGGCTAAAACAACATTTCTGAAGACTTTGGGGACTAGAAGTAACTTATTAGGATTAGGATAATGATACATTAACCTAGTACAATTGGGTTAAGTATTTCATTAGCTTATTAGGATTAGGATAATGATACATTAACCTAGTACAATTGGGTTAAGTATTTCATTAGCTTAGTAGGATTTGGTTAAGTATTTCATTAGCTTAGTAGGAATAGGATATGAGTATTATAAATACCCTATCATGCTAGAGATTTTTATACATTCCTCCCTTAGTGGAGAGATTCATTCACTTACTATTCCAACAATTCTAATTCTTCCATTAATTTTATTTTTCTTCCATTCTTCTATTAAATTCCACAACAAGAGAGACGTTACTTTGCAAAGGACTTCACGCGATCCTCACCCTTACACCTAACGTGCAAATCTTTATTAGGGTACAATGATCATGTTTATTGTGACTTCCTTCGCACTCATGGGTAACTAAACCTCTCTGTTGGGGTTATGGAAGCCTAATGAGATACTATCTATTGCTGTGAGTTTGTGAGTTCGTGACGCGTATGCTGCTTATATCATTATTCTCTTCATCTTAATGCAAATTCTTGTGGCTACAGACGCATAGAATAACGCCAGTATAACATTTAACTTGTTCGAAAGAAAGGTTATCTGTCTGGAAAAGAGATAATGTCAAGGTAGTAGGGTCCCATCCCCTATTAAAAAGTTAGTGCCGTAATTGGATTAACCTCTTGGAGAATTCGTACCGTTAGACACGCTTCAAGCTCGAAAGAGTTAAAGTGAAATAATCCTCGAATAGGTCGAAAGACGCCTGGATTTACCATCGAATACAATTCTCTATAAGCACATGCATGTCTGAATTCAACACTCTCATAGCCAATAGAGACGTATAACTCAGAAGGTGGACATAACCCCAACTCCTCAATTCTCATTGATTCACAACCTACGAAATATTCTTTCTTTTTACTTTGCTATTTTCAGTTTTGCTTTAATAATTTGATTACACATTGCAATCCCCCCTCATTACGAGACTTGCACTAAAAGTCTAGTAACCGTTGCTTACTTGTTGGTCAAGCTATTCCCTGTGGGATCGATACCCAACCCAGTTGGGTTCTATATTTGCTAACGACCGCTTTACACTCCTACGAGAGCTGTAGATTGAGCGTTATCAATACTTATACCTCATACATACAACATTATACTTTGTTACTAATCAAATAAACTTAATCTATTGCATACACCATTCAAGCCTATTAGATCACTTTCATATAACCAGTATCATTAACCAAGAAATCATCACATCCACCTTTATGGACATCAACTATTCAAACTTAATGTCTATTGCTAAGCATGATTTACATCCCAACCTGACACACAATTCTCACAAAACATTCATCATTAATCTTAAGCCATTATTCTTACATCCACATCCTACATTAAATTCAAGCCAATAGTCTAGCATCAATCATCTAACACTAATGAAGAAGGCAACATAATATACTAGTCCATCAAATTGGGATATTCTATCCAAATACCTCAAAAATCTACTACATACCTTCTCACAAGTAGTACTAGTTTACAACTACCAACGAAAAGAAGGTCAGGGGAGTAAAGTCACACAATAGGCATGGTCAACCTTAATCTTGTATTGTAACCCCATACAATCTTATCTACTTATATTGCTTTCTCACATCACACTTACTTACCCAAGCGTACATTTAGACTACCTTCAAATTCCACAAACAACCATGGGTCTATAATTATAACTTACTGGCTCATCTAGCCATTTTCATACTTCAAGCAGACAACAATTCACCTTAACTAATAAATCATTCTCTATCTTCTACTAAACTAACACACAAGGACATATCACTTCATTACCAACTCAATCTCATGCGAAAAGATTCTACTATACATATATTCAACCAACACAAGAACGACAAGTTGCTAGTGAATCGAAATAGGCCTCACACGACTTTACTAGACTTTGATTTTTGTGGTTTGAAGAAGAAAATGAAATGATTAACAAAGCAACTATGCTAGTGAATCGAAAGAGCCCCACACGGTTTCACTAGACTTTGATTTTTTTTTTCAAAAACACTATGATAACAAGATTACATATTGTAAGAGATAGAAAATTGACACACAATATTTAATGATCTAAGGATACACATCTTACTTTGTATAAATAAAAATCTGAGTCAAATTCTTCCCCCACAGACTACCATACAATCCGTACATGCTATTAGCTACCACATTAGTCTATCACTATAAAGTGGTAAATCATCCTCAAACATTGGTTATTCAACTAAAATATTTATTTACATAAAAGTCACCCTCACTCTGACTTCTAACTTTGTGACTTCATATCACCAACCTCTTGGTCTAATCTCAATAACAATAGGTCATGGCACCGACATTTTATCTTATACTACTAATCGGGTGGAAATACAGTTCCAACATTTTGCTATATATCATTCCCCTGAAGCATGACATCTGCAACATAAATTTTTGAAAAGAGACAGAATACTCTTAATACCGCAGGCCAAAAAAAACAATTTCATCAGAATCAATGTTCACGCAAAAATCAATACACTCCGAGGCACTAACAGACTCTTCTAAAGTCTATACACAAATTTTAAACTCTTATATGGCTCAATCAGAAAGGACTATACCATTTAGACTCTAAACTTCTGGTTTTGAATCACCCCAATAACGAGACCTCTCTGGGCACATCAAAGTAAGGAAAAAATTAGAATAACTTTACTTTCATATGGGCAACACCATAGCACGAATTAAAGAATGGAAAAGGAACATTCTGTCTCAATAGCACGAACTAGAACATGAAGAAAGGGAAACATTCCTAAATGCCTAGTAGCCTCCTGCTTATAAGTGTGGCACGCTACACACCCATAAACAAGACTCTACCCGACGCGATTTCACAGACAGCCTGGGACCATGAACCGTTCTTTGATACCAAGTTTGTCACGACTCGAACTAGGGCTTGGCCGTGGCAGACATCCCGAACCATGAAGGTCCGAAATGCCCTTCTCTATCTGGTAATCATGCACAACATTCATATAATAAAAGAAGATGGGGAAACATAAATTGCTACGGAAACATGGTCAGTTCTGAATTTCAACATAAGTATGGAAAATTGAAAATCAACTACATCTAATAGCATTTGACTCAGTCTGCAAAATCTCTACTTTATAAAAATCTGACCACTTTCTGAAATTGGGACAAGGCCCCCAGTAGACCAAAATGGAAATAAATGACATAATCTGAAAAGATAGGCCTTCTGGAATAAAGAAGTCTCACCAACAGGACGCCTGCAACTCTTTCTGATAAACTCTACTAGTTTTCTGGACCCCTAGACTCAGTCTCAGAATCTGGAGAGATGAGGAGGGATCAATACATATGTACTGGCACGCAAAGTAATCCAAAATAAAGCTTTTTATATAAATAAAATATTTTAGAGCAACTTTGTCAAGACATTATACATCAAGTGATTTTCAAAACACAAGGGCACTTTCTGAAAACATGGAACCTTTTATCAATGCAAATTCTGATCTTCGTATTACTTTTGAGTTAGGTGGTACTCCCCTACAAGTATGATATTCCACGAGCTGTATGGAATCCTCCATTGACTCAACGGGAAATCCCCCAACCCAAGTGTTCCGTAAGGGTTAGAGTTTCTAAGTCTGATACGCCACAGGGCTCTTGGCCAGCGTAATATATAAACTCGGATCAGCACATCACGATTTTGGACAATGAGTTGTCTGAACTCATGCCTTCTTGGAGAACCACCTAAACTCTCTTTATGCCTAATTTTATCCTGTTCTGAATTATGCATGTTTCTAGTTTCAACATCTAAAAAGTCGAATTTCAAATGTGCATTATATTCTGTTCTGAATTATCATAGCATAATCTGAATGTCACACCAAGACTTGCAAGTCCTATTTCTGAGCCATAATGCAGCATGTATAATGCTTTCATTAAAACACAATTCAGACCACCCAAACATGCAAACAGTATAAAATATTTATGTTCCGAAAACACAAGTCAAAACTATGTTGAGATTATTCAAACATATGGTGGTCATGTGCTTTTAGCAAAATCATGCACTCTCTCATTATATTAATATTTTCAGCATTTGTCAGCACAACTACCCTCTCTTTTGCAATCCAAATCATAATCTAATCATAACACAATTCAAGACATTTTATACCATGCTTTTCAAGGATGCATTCAAAACAAACTATATCATATCATGAATAAAGGAAAAATCATAACAAGAGAGGAATTTTTCATGAGTCTTGCTCTCAATTCAATCATCAAATCTTTAAAACACGTGCTTACATATATATATATATATATATACAATTTCAAGTCAATTTGGGGGAAGGTCAAAAGACCAAAATAATACCGTCAAGATTTCTAAAACATGAATGTATTCATAAATCTGAAAACCCCTTTCTTAAAAACATGATTTCTATGCCCTTGAGATTTTTAGGAAAACCCCATGTACCTTAATTCCGCAAGATAATAGGTAATTCTTGAAGCTTACGGATTGGGGATTTCAAATCTTCAATCATTTTTGAAAATCCACGGTTGAATCTTGAGTTATTTGGATTTCTAGTTTGCAACCCTAGGGAGTGTTCTTGAAGAAAATTGAGAGAAATAAACTTATTTTGGTGTTATGGGAGTTTAATCCCATGTTATATATGATATGGGGTTGAAAACTATCACGCTTACCCTTAATGAGTCGGAGAAGGAAGCTGAAAATTGACCCCACGCTATACCCAGGGCAGAGCCCTGCTTAATCCACCGCTCTAGCCTGGGCGTCGCCCCTCTTAGAGCACCGCTCTAGCCCGGGCGGCACCCTGCTTATATCCTCTTTCTACTGGTCACGAAAATGGTTGTAACTTTTCGCTCTGGTATCGAATTTTTGCAAAATTAGTATCGTTGGAAAGCTAATTTAATTATCTACAATTTGGTGGGTCTTGGGATGAAAATTTTCATGTATATAAAGAGTCATACACGTTTGAAGTAGACCCTTGTAGAATCGAATATCGAATCTTGGATGAATCAAATGATCTTAGCTTAACTTTGTTCTAAGTCATTGCTATGAACATTTGTCACCTCTAAACTACTTCATAGATTAGGATAATGATCATGAAATTTGTATTCACATTCAACTCATTTGGATTAGAGCTCAGACGGGTAGGAACGACGGTTTAATTTCTAGTTCGAAAATGTGGGGTGTTACAGGTAATTCTATTACAACAGTAAAAATAGACAACTGCTACAGCTTAACAGAATTAGCTAACTTTTGAGCCCTAACTGTTTTTGCCTCTTCTTAACCTGCTATACTTGTATAATACGCTCTACCAAACGACCTTGACATATTACAATTAGTCTTTAAATATTCTACTTATACACCACCATCACCAAAAATAAAAAATTTAATGCTTATAAAAAGTTGGATGGATGAGTTAATTCAAATGGGGTTGGGCAAAAATGGTCTAAAAGTATAATTAACATCATGTAATATTGTTCAAAACGACTCAAACTATATTAAACTTGTTTGCTTTAGTTGATTAGCTAATAGGCATCAAGTGCTGAAAAGTACCTTTAGGATTGAAGTTTGAATAAATGATTACTTTTTTAATGAAAGTGTTGAAACTGATAATAATTAATTAGTAGTATGCTTGGCAAAAAGAAGTGATAATGCTTCGCATACTAGTGTCGAATTAGCTAATTGTCACACTCTTTGGCCCATCATTTGACATGAAAACTTATCACGTTATAGATTTTATAAGCAACTTAAATTTATTTATTTTCGCCAAAGGGAAACTTGATTAGCTATCAAATTACATGCTAATGCAGTTGCTTTTCAGCAGATCAACGAGTCAAATCTTTGTTTCATATTATAATCAATTTCCGAAAACGAAAGAGAAATAATATATTTGAATTGACACGCTCGTTGAATTGATGTGAAAGAGAAGATAGACGTCCCACAAGGTTCATTTGCAGAGGCAACACAAGGTAAGAAGTATTTACAATTAGAAAAAACTAACAATCCATCTTATCTTCAAAAACAGTCTAACAATTTGTGGCGGAATCAGAATTTTCATTGAGGGGTTCAGAAGTAAATATACGGACTAGTCGAAGAGATTCAACATCTATTATATATACACAAAAATATTTTTAATCATATAAAAATAGTATAATTTTTCGACAAAGGATCAAACCCCTGAATTCTAACAATCCATCTCGTCTCAAAAACACGCAATCAAAAAAGAGTACTAACCCATCTTGTCAATCAAAAAAACAGTCTAGTAACTATCAAAATGAAAATACAGAATCAGTGATTGGCTAAACAAGCAGACCTAGAAACCACGTCAGCTGGAGGAGCGTCATTGTCATTCTAAGTACCTTGATTAGAGGAGCGAAGTTAGCGGTTCTGTAAGATATTTTAAAATAAGCTATTGAATATTTTATTTATGATAATCATAAAATATTTGGACCAACGAAACAAGAAAAAAAAAGAAAAAAAAATGAGTGGAACTCACTTGTCCATATGGCAGCATAATTGGCCAATCTTTTTTTATTTGGGGATCAAAGAAATGTATTCTAATTTTCAAGTTGCTAACAACTAAAAATTACACACATATACAACTTATGTTTCTAATATTACAAAAAAACCCAATTTCCTAAATATATTACAAAAATTTTAACATATACACAAAATGTTATGTATATATCGATTATGTTATGTGTATTAATAGGGAGAGAGAGTAAAGTAATTAAAAAAGTGGAAGAAGGTGTAATTATTTTTAAAAGGGTTGGTATTTATGTTATTTATACATATTTTAATATTTTAAGGCCCACCACCTCAACTCACAATGTTATTATATATAGCCTTGTTTTCATTAGCATACATACACGGTAGAATTCCTTTCTTTCTCTTTCAAAAACTTTTTTCCTCCTCTGTTCTATGTGTTGCATAATTATTAATTTTATCATCTTTGATTAATTATAATTTCCTTATTAAAACTTGTTGGTTTATAATTATTTGTTGATTCGTGTATCTTCTGATTAATTAGGGAAGACTTATATAACTTTGGATATCCTCTAATTAATCAGAGAAGTGTTTGTTTAATCCTAGGGAAACATTTCACATTGCAGAAATAGTTTTTTAGGACAGTGCCACGACTCAAATATTTTATATGTTACTTAAAATATTATAATAATTATTTAACTATTTTTATTATTATTATTATTGTTGTTGTTGTTGTTGTTGTTATTATTATTATTATTATTGTAACTTGTTGATACTACAATATAAGAAATATGATCATTGTTGCAATTTATTTCACAATTGATAGTAAATTTTATTATTATTTCTCAACAATCTAAGAAACTGTGGCAAGTAATACTAGTAACTCTGAAACTAATACCGATGCTACCCTTAATGCTCCTGCCTCACTTGTTTTACCATATGCTAAATCATTTCCTGGCATATCAAATATTAAAATTTTTGCTAACAAAAATTTTAAAAGATGACAAGAACGTATTTTCTCACTAGTTGATGTCCATGGTGTGGCACATGCTTTGCTACATCCACAACCAGGTGCAGACGTTGATAATAAAATTCTAAAATCATGGCAAGACGCCAGTAAGATATGTCGTCATACTATATTACAAACTATTTCTAACGAACTGTTTAATGTATGCTGTAGTTGTAAGGAAGCAAAAGTTATTTGGGAAGCCTTAACTAAAAAGTTCACTGCTGAAGATGCTACTAAACAAAAGTTTGTAGTTGGAAGATATTATCATTGGCAGATGAGTGGCGTGAAGGAGATGAAAATTCAAATCAACGAATATAAAAAATTACTTGAAGATTTGAAGGCCGAAAGGAATTTCTTTACTAGAAAAATTTGTTGTCGGGATATTGATCAAAAAATTATCTGACTTGTGAAATGACTACAAAAATAGTCTAAAACATAAATAAATAAATAAATAAATAAATAAATTTCACTATTGAGGAGATAGTGACTCACATCTTCATTGAAGACACCAATCGAAAGGAATCATTTAAAGCAAAAAAAACAGACACTCGAGAAATTTAGTGCAAAGCCGAAACAACAACAACAAAAGATATGATAATAAGTCTCAAGGTTATAAGCTTAATAATCTCAACTTTAAGAAAAGAAAAAGCACTTCATTTTACTTGTGAAAAACCAGGTCATTATGCCGCTCAATGTAGTTATAGAATAAGAAACAAGAAATACTCCCAAAGCTAATTTAGCTGAAGGAGATGAAATAATTGTAGTTGTTATTTCTCAAGTAAATATGGTGGCACATATAAAAGAATGGGCAATAGAATATGGGGCTACTCGACACATTTGTGCAAATCGAGAAGCATTTGTCTCCTATACATCAATAGGAGATGACAGTGAAGTGGTCTATCTTGGAGACTCAAGAACTGCTAAAGTCTTGGGCAAGGGTAAAGTGCTCCTAAAACTCACTTAGGAAAAAACTTTATCCTTGATAGATGTGATACATGTTTCTAAAATGCGAGCAAACCTGATTTCTGTGGTTTTGCTGGATAAAGCTGGAATAAAAGTGTCTATTGAATCAATGATAATGCATCAACTTCTGCTTATATGATTGAGTCTATTTCTTAATGGCATGCTAGATTAGGACATGTTAATATTAAATATATAAAGAATATGCAATGAAAAAAGTCATCGTTTTCATCCTAAACTATACTCGAAAAATTTAAGATACACCTAAACTATTGAAGTGATCTATCACACACCTATACTATATAAAAGTAAATTTTTGACCCCCTAAATCTGACATGAAAAAAACATAATTATTTACATAAAAAAGGCGCGTTTGAAGAAAAAATAAATAAAATAAATAAAAAAATTAAAATACTTCCCTCCCCAGCCCCCAGCATCCATCTCCCCTCCCCCATCCCCAAACCATCTTCTTCTTCATCACCCCCCCCCCCAAACTTCACCCCCCAAACAACATATCTTCTTCATCACCTCTACCCCCAAACTTCAATCTCATCCCCAAATAACGCAATTTCTTCACACTCTATCCTCTACCCCCACCATATCAACGCTAATTTCACATATCACTATCAATTTTTTTTCACAATACCATTGATTAATCATCTTTTTTTTTCTTCTCAAGTTCATATTTTTCATTCAAGAGTTGTGATTCCTGATAATATTGTAACAATGAAATGTGCTTAAGGTACAAAGTTAAACCGTAGAGTATATTATCTCTGAAGCAAAAAGAAAAAGATGTGTAAAGGCCAAAGAAAAATGGCACACCCGAATAGTGGAAAAAGCAATCTATTCCCAAAGATATAGAATTTCTTCTTACTGTGCTTTAGCACGTGAATATAGTTCCTGAACACAGATTTATTCAGCAAAATATAGTCTCCCTTTATACTGAGAGTTGTATTATGTGCAAATTTATTGATTAATCATCTAATCCACCATCATTAATGTTCTAACTAACAAATTTTAAATTTTAATATTTTTGATAGATTTGTTTCACATATCTCTTTTTTCATTGTAAAAAAAAAAAATCTTGCCTTTTTCTTACTGAAAATCAACAAAGAAGAAGAGAAGTTTTTTTTTAAAAAAAAAAGAAAAGACGATAGGTTATGGATGAAGAACATGGTTTGAAGAAATTGATTGTTATGGTAATTTTGTTGGTGGAATAAAGTTTATGGTGGTGAATATGGTGTTCATGACCCCATAACAATGGAGGTTTGGGACATTGAAGAAAAAGAAAAAAAGAAAAAAGAAAAAAGAAAAAATTATGAAAATAATAAATTTATTATTTTTTTCGTATTATGCTGACGTATCGTTGACGTGGCTGGAGCGTGTGAAGTACTGCACCACATGCAAGTGGTATAATGTTTTACAGGGTGTAGAAAGTTTCACTTTTTATAGTATAGGTGTGTGATAGGTCACTGCAATAGTTTGAGTGTGACCTAGATTTTTCGTGTATTGAGGTGGAAACCATGACTTTTTCCATATGCAACCAGTTGATTTAATATCTGATTTAGATTCAAGTAATTTTGGTAAATGTGAATTATGTGCTGAAACCATGTCTTTTTCCATATGCAATCACTTGGTTTAATATCTAGTTTAGATTCAAGTAATTTCGGTAAATGTGAAATATGTGTTAAAGCTAAAATTACTAAAAAGTCATGTTTTTCAGTTAATAGAGAAACTGAATTATTATCTTTAATTTACACTGATTTGGGTGATTTAAAACAAACTATGACTAGAGATGGTGGTAAAAGATATTATGTGAATTTTATTGATGATCTCTCTAGATTGACTAAGTTATATTTACTTAGAAATAAAGATGATGCTTTTGATGCTTTTGTGTCTTATAAATCTGAAGTTGAAAATCAACTTGGTAGAAAAATTAAGAGAATAAGATCTGATAGAGATAATGAATACTTGTCTTTAAATGCTTTTTGTGAAAAAAAGAAAGAAATTATTCATGAAGTAACTCCACCTTATTCACCTCAATCTAATGGAGTAGCTGAAAGAAAAAATAGAACATTGAAAAAAATGATGAAATCTATGTTAATTAGCTCTAATGCACCTAATAATTTGTGGGGTGAATCTATTTTATCTCCATGCCACTTTCAGAATAAAATTCCTCATAAAAAAACAGGTAGAACCCCTTATGAATTATGAAAAAGTTATAAACCTAATTTGAAATATTTAAAAGTATGGAATATCTTACTAAAGTTCTTTTACCTGAATCTAAAAAGAGAAAAATAGGTTCCAAAACTGCTAATTGCATGCTTATTATATATGTTGAATATAGTGTTGCATATAGTTTTCTTATTTTGAAAAGTGATGTGCTTGATAGCAATACTATTATTGAGACAAAGAATGCTGAATTCTTTGAAAATATTTTTTCACTTTGTAATAAAATATCTCATGCACCTGTTGAAAGAGAAAATGAACCTATATCTAATATTGAGGAATTAAGAAGAAGTAAAATATCTAGAAAAGAATATTTTTCTAATGAAAATGATTTTCAAACTTTTCTTGTCGATAACAAACCATTAGATTATTTTGAAGCTATATCTTCTTCTGATGCTAAATTTTGGAAAGAGGCCATAAAAGTTGAAATTGATTTAATTATGAAAAATAATACATGGCTTTTAACCGATCTACCTCCTGGTGCAAAACCTATTGGTTGTAAATGAATTTTCAGAGGAAAACTTAATCTGGATGGATCTATAGATAAATATAAAGCTCGGTTAGTAGATAAATTTTTTTTTCAAAAATAAAATATTGATTATTTTGATACATTTGCACCAGTAACAAGGATTTCTTCTATTCGAATATTAATTGCTTTGATATCAATTCATAAATTTTTTATTTATCAAATGGATGTAAAAAAAACTTTATTAAATGACAATTTAGAAGAAGAAATTTATATGGTTCACAACCTGAAGGATGTGTAATTTTTGGACAAGAAAATAAAGTTTGTAAATTAATTAAATCTCTTTAAGGCCTTAAACAAGCTCCTAAATAATGACATGAGAAATTTGATCAAGTCTTAACAAAAGACGACTTTTCTTCTGTTGAGGTGGATAAATGTGTTTATACTAAAGTGGCAGACAATGATTATGTGATAATTTGCTTATATGTTAATGACATACTTATATTTGGCACAAATTTAAATATTGTACAAAATACCAAATTATTTTTGTCTACTAATTTTGATATGAAAGATTTGGGCGAAGTAAATATGATATTGGGAGTTATATTTATAAGGAGTGACGATGGGATAATGTTAACACAAGAACACTATGTTGAAAGGATTTTTAAAAAGTTTAAATGTTGGGAGGTAACTTCTGTAGCCACCCTTTATAGTGCTAATTCTAAATTAAAAAGGAATAATGGTGACCCAGCTGCTCAGTCTAAGTATGCACAAATCATTGGGAGTCTAATGCCCTATGTTGTGTGTAGACAGAGTAGATATACTCATAATCCCAATAATGAGCATTGGTTTGCATTAATGCGACTGATGAAATATTTGAGAGGAACTGTGAATTATGGTATCTCATATAGTGAATTTCCTTCAACTTTAGAAGGGTATTGTGATACAAACTGGATCTTTGATTCAGATGAGACAAAATTCACTAGTGGTTATGTGTTCAACTTAGGTGGTGGTGCAGTGTCATGGAGATCAACTAAGCAAAAATCATTGCCAGATTGACTATGGAGTCAGAGTTTATAGCTCTAGAGCTAGCTGGAACTGAGGCTGAGTGGCTAAGAAATTTCTTAGCAAATATTCCTTTTACAAAGGATGATCTGATGCCTCATGTATCTATTCACTGTGATTGTCAATCCGCAATTTCTACTGCGAAGAATAAATCTTACAATTGTAAGATTAGACATATGAAATTGAGACATGATGTTGGTAAATAATTGTTGAGAGATGGAGTAATTTTCATTGATTATGTGAAGTCAGAATTGAATTCGGCCGATTCACTGACTAAACTTGTGGGAAGAAAATTAATTCTTCAAACCTAAAAAAAATGGAGTTAAGGCCAATACGATTGTCAATAAAGATGGTAACCCAACCTATGTGATTGGAGATCCCATGAAATAGGTTCATATGGGTAATAATAAGTCGATATTGACACTGCGCACTTATTAAGAGTGGTTGAACTGCTACTAAAACATAAACATAATTTGCAGCCTGCGTACTCTCCTTGTTTATCATCACAGGAACACAATTCCATCTACACCCATGAACTGTCAACCAGACTATCCTTTCCCTGAGTCGAAGCTTGCTCCTTCACCTCCTAAATATCCTTCTCCTCCTACCCGTGTTGTAATGCGATCCCAAAACAACATCACTAAACCAAAACAAACTTTTGATTACCTAGCCAAAGTGAACCCCACCATCACACCCACTACTTTCAGAAAAGCACAAAAATATCCCGAGTGGCGTGAAGCAATCAAAAAGAAGCTTGATGCTTTAATTAAAAACCAGACTTGGGAACTTGTTCCTTCTAACCCAACTAAAAATATTGTTTCCTACAAGGGGATTTTCAGGATCAAAAGGAATGTAGATGGGTCTATTAACAGATATAAAGCAAGGTTAGTTGCAAAAGGCTTCACTCAGAGGCACGGCATTGACTTCCATGCAACTTCCAGCCCAATCAGAAATCCTACCACTATTCAAATCATCCTCTCTATGGCACTTTGACACAACTGGCACCTCCGTTAGTTGGACGTCAACAATGCATTCCTTCAAGGAAAATTGGAAGAGGATGTGTACATGGAACAACCTCCGGGATTCACTAATGATAACAAACCAACTCATATATGCCATCTACCTAAGGCAATCTATGAATTGAAACAACCCCCTTGGGCGTGGTACAATGCTCTCATGAGTTATCTCTGATCCATAAGCTTTGTTTAAATAAAATTTGATGCCTCACTACTCGTCAAACAAGTTCTAGGTGAGAGAATGTTCATCCTTGTCTATGTAGACGACATTATTATCACTGGGAGAAAAACTTCAAGTGTCGATCAAGTATCACTTATCTTGCTTCTACATTCTCAATTAAAGATTTGGGAAATCTTTACTACTTTCTTGGTGTTGAAGTGATACATATCTCTAATGGTTTAATTCTCACCCAAGCAAACTATGTGAATGAGATTCTGAATGATAGTTAATGACCAATTGTAAAAGTGTTCACACGTGAATGAGTGCAACTGAATTGATCACACTGTCTGATGGTGCTCACTTAACTGATGCCAGATGCTATAGTTGGGTCTTAGGCAGGCTTTAATACCTGTCTTTCACTAGACCTGACATCGCCTATGTTGTGAACAACTTGTCCTAGTTTTTGTAAGAACCGTCGAAACTTCACTGGAAAGCTGTGAAGCGTGTTCTCCGCTACCTGCATAGCACCATTCAGCTAGGCTTACGTGTAACTTACTTTGAGGACTTCAATCTACATGTATACTCTAAAGTATATTGGGGTGGGGACATCACAGACCGAGTTTCCACAACTAGGTATATCCTATTCCTTGGCCACAATCCAATTAGTTAGTCATCAAAGAAACAAAATACCCTCTCTCGCTCCTCTACTGAGCCCGAGTGTAGGGCAGTGGCTAATTCCCTTTCAGAAACCATATGGGTTACCAATATCCTCACTGAGTTTCACTTTCCAGTACATCAATTGCCTACTATTTATTGTGACAATCTTGGAGCCACATTCTTGAGCGAAAATCCAGTCCTCCATAGTCGTGTGAAATATGCTGCGGTAGATTTTCACTTTGTTCGCCACCATGCCAATGTCAAAAAGGTTAAGTTTGTCCATATTCATCGTAATTATCAACAAGAAGACTCTCTCACCAAGGAACTACCTATCACAACCCAAACTAGGGCCTGGCCATGATGGATATCCCAAACCATGAAGTCCCAGACGTCCTACTCTATCTGGTAGTCATGAACAACATTCATCTAATAAAATAAGATATGGAAATATGATTTAATATGGAAACATGGTCATACTATGGATTCAGTTTAGGAATACGAAATGAAATTCGAAATCAACTAAACAACATCTAGAATAGTCTGCGAAATCTCTACTAAGTGATCAAATGACAACTGTCTGAAAACTGGAACAAGGCCCCCACATAGACCTAAATAGAAATAAATAACATAATCTGAAATACATAAGCCTTCTGGAATAAAGAAGGCTCACCAACTATACACTTCACTGCTGTCTGAAAACTTTACGGCTTAGCAGGACCTCTAGACTGAGATTTAGACCTTGGGAGGTAGGGAGTCAATGTAATTTTAATGGTACGCAGAGAAAATACAAAATAATAATTTATATTCAACATATATGAGAGAAATTTAAAAGAAGTTCATAAATATATCATATGGTAAGAATCACATGGGCATTTTTAAAAGATTCTATAAAATCATCTGAACTCTGTGACACTCTTTGTTTTACTTCTGCGCTAGGTGGTATACCTTACAATTCTGTAATTCCATGGGCTATATAGAATTTTCCATTAACTCGGCAACCAAGCCCCCAACCGAAGTGCGCCGCAAGGGTCGGAGTCTCTGTCTCTACTACACCACAAGGTTGTAATACCCCATATATTTCTAAGCTAGAACATGAACCGTTGTTCCTACATATGAAACCTCTTATCCTGTGATTCATATTTGAGTACATGAATTAGGATGAGTATCCTAGTGATAATATAGCTTATGATGTGTTAAGCATGATCATAAGAGTTACTTAGAGTAAGCCAGGCTAAGAACTTTAGAATACACCAAGTTTTCGTGTGTGATTTTGCATAGGTCATCTATGAATGAGCATAACTAGGTTTATAGGTTTTATTTTGGCATATTTATACCCTCCAAATATTAGAGAATTGAATAAGTTTTCCGTCGATACCAAATTTGCCTAAAACGGACACCCAGTGAAGAAGTTATGGCGATTTAAAGTTTCAGCAACGTCATTTCAATCAGTGGCGCATCGCGCCGTAAGCCAAAATGACGTTTTTCAATTTCTAGCGTCTCTCCAAAATTCTAACACATTGTGGTGAGTTTCCAGGTCACACATGGGTGGCAACGCGATATCTCCGTATCGCGTCGGGGGCCCAAATCGGGTAATTTTCACAGAAATTAAATGACGCATCTAGAGGGGTATTTAGGTCATCTTTTCACCCCTATATATTCCATAAACACGGAATTTAGATCCAATCAAACCACATTATACTCTCTTTTCTTAAAATTCTCTCAAGAACCCCATAGGGTTTTCATAGGAGCTTCAAGATTCAAAGGATTTCACCGTTAATTTTCATGAATCTTCCATCTAAGGTATGCGTACTGTTCATCTATGGATCCATTTCGTTCATAGAGCTCAAGAAACATATTTGAAATATTATATTGTGATTGTCTTGTTGAGATATGACCATGTATCTGTTGATGATTGTTGTTTAAGTTTCAAGATGATATCTAAAGGTGTTTTCATGAAGTATATGTGTTTGTTAGTTGAAATCCATGAACTTTATGTGGTTTAAAATGGGAAAATTCATGAAAACACACCTAATCTAAAAGAATGCATGCAAAGTGTTTGATAAAATGCTTAAGGTGAAAAGATTCGTGTCCCATGATTTAATAGTGCTTAAATGACAAGTCCATGCTCTATGCTTTATAATTCCATATGAATTCCACATTATTGATATGCGTCGTTGTTGTGATATGGATTGAGCATGATATTGAAGCTATGCAAGTCTACACATGTTGTATGAATTTTCCTTCCATACGTAAGATGTTGAGAACTATGCTTAGTATGAAATCCCCTACTTATGATATGGTGAATTATGGACTCCATTTTTATGATCAAGTCAGTTATGTGTGTCAGTTTCCTTCCATCGAGTCCTGGGGGTACTTGTACCCAAAAAATTTAGTTTTGTGCCTAGATCCATGTCACGTTATCACAATAATCTCACTCAAGCCATGATATATAGAACTCAGTCAGTTATGTGACTCAGGAAATCTCAGAAATCTCATGATCTCAATGAATTCTCAGATAGTAGTACTATTTTGTCAGTCAACGGAAGTCAGTTACTCAGTCTATGTACAGCCAGTTAAATAATGTTCAGTCTCTTCAGATGGGAATAGAAGTTAGCACCGAGTGAACCCAAGGATAGGAACTCACCTGCCAATTTAGGGTGTGATTCTTAATAGTCATCCTTGTGTTTCAAAACTATGTAGCCAGCATAGGTTGAGACATGTTAACCTGCCAGATTAGGGTTGATGAAGTGGCTTAACCTGTAAGTTTAGGGTTCCTTCCATTCTCATTCGAGTACCTGCCAGCTAAGGGTTACTTACAGCTGTCCTTACCAGTGGCGCGGTATTGACACCCTTCCTGTCGGGGCAGAAATTGGACCCCAACTTAGCTATATGCATTATTAGGGCATGTCGGTTAAGAAACTACCTCACACAGTTTCAGTTACAGTCAATTCAGTTATAGTACAGAACTCAGGTAGTTCCATCAGATTTAGGACTGTCAGACACAGTCAACTATGTTATTAAAATTCCAATATCAGTCATGTTAGATAACAGTAAATCATGTATTAGCGTACAGACCTAGATATTATGTATTCACGATCTCAGTTACTATGTATGCATGTTTGCACTCTCACATTCATATTAGTCAGTAAGTTAGCATTGTTTATCCATGTAAACCCTTTTGTATTTTGCCTACCTACTCGTATACTCAGTACTTTTAGTTGTACTGACGCATGTGTGCTATGGTGCTTTCTTTTATATTACACCATAGTTTCAGAGTCACGAGTTCCAAATCAGCAGTAGCAATAGCATTCTAGTACGTGGAGTGGCAATGAGTCCTCATCCATTCGAGGATGATATTGTTTTTATTTCATTCATTATTTCAATTTAGTTTTGCTAAACGGAGTTAGTTGGAGACATGTTCCTTCAACTTCTTATTTCAGACAATATTTAGAGGCTTTCAGATTTAGTTCAGATTTTTTATCCAGACTTCAGTTGTTCTGGGTATTTGTTACCCCATATGGATGTTATTATTTATCAGATACTTTATTCAGTTGAACCTTATGGCCTATTGTTCATGTTTTCTGCATTTTATAAGTATATTATGTAGTGTACAGGTATAGATATCAGTCATGGGTTAGCTTGTGGTCCCTCAGGGTCATAAGTACCATGTAGCATTCCGGTTCAGCAAATTGGGGTGTTAAAAACTTGGTATCAGAGCCAGGTTCAATAGAGTCCTAGGAAGTCTGAAAGCCACATCTAGTAGAGTCTTGTGCATGGGTGTGTTGCACACCACATTTATGTGCAAGAGGCTATGAGATGTTTTAGGAACAGTTTCCCCTCTTTCTGTATTCATGTCGTGCTAATGAGCATAATCTCAAGTTAAACTCTCAGTCTAATCCGTTCTTCTCTTATTTCAGAATATGCCTCCAAAGAGAAGAAACCAGCCAGCTCCTCAGCCCAAAGATCCTTTGGGTGAACATGTTTCTTATGTGGAGTTAGGGTCTTATTCACCATACTTGCTCAGTCTTTGGCTGCCCAAAATAAACGACCACCAATTATTCTGGCTAATCCAGTGGTCAACTCAGTCGTAACTAGGATTTGGCACTTCACCCGAATGAACCCTTCATCTTTCTTTGGGTCTAAGTCTAATGAAGACCCTCAGGAATTCATTAACCAAGTCCAGAAGGTCATAGACATCATAGGAGTTACTTTTTTTTAGAGTGTCGAGTTAGCCGCATACCAATTACAGGATGTTGCTAACACTTGGTTCAAATAGTGAAAGTCCAAGAGGGTAGATGGTGCAGGTCCTATAGAGTGGGAGGAATTGTTCACGGCTTTCTTAGACAGATTCTTTTCTCAAGAGCTGAGGGAGGCAAAAGTTCTTGAGTTCATCAACCTCAGGCAGGGAAATATCTTAGATTTACTCAGCTGGCCAGATATTCCCCTCATGTGGTTGCAGACAACAGGGCTAAGATGAGCAAGTTCATGTCAGAAGTGGATGATAGTATGGTAAATGAGTGTAGGTCTACAATGCTGAACAGTAATATAACTTTAGCTAGGCTCATGACCCATGCTCAACAAATAGAGGAGCAGAAGATTAGGACTAGGGAGAGGTAGAAAAAGAGAGCAAGATCAGGCAGATTCAGTTTTGCTCAAACTAAATCAGAAGGAGAAAACCATTCGTAGTTTCATCCTAAGCCAGCAGTTCCAGCTCCTTCCTCCGCCAATACCCCAATGCCAAAATTCAGAGATGGCAATAGAGATCGAGCACCAGGCTCTAAGTCTTAGGGCAGTGTCAGTAGTGCCCAAACTAATCCCCTGTGTCATACTTGTGGTAAGAACCACAAGGGTACCTATAGAGCTGGTAGTGATATTTTTTTTATTGTGGCAAGACTGACCACAAGATTAGAGAGTGTCCACAGTCAGGTCTATAGGGTCAGCAGAATCATTCCACAGCCTAGTTCGGTCGCCCAAATCAGCAGGGTGCCACTTCCAGTACTACTAGTGGGCAACACCCAAACAGAATCTATGCTCTTCAAACCCAACAGGATCAGGAAAATTCTCCTAATGTCGTTACTGGTACGTTATAGATTTTCCATGTTCATGTTTGCGCTTTGCTAGATTTAGGTGCATCCTTGTCTTTTGTTACTCCTTATATAGCAAGCAATTTTTGAAGAAGTCCTGAAATTTTAGTAGAGCCCTTTTCAGTCTATACCCCAGTGGGTAAAACTATCATACATCGGCAGGTATACAGGAACTGCCTGGTCGTGATATTTTAGAAAGCCACATCAGCGGATTTTGTCGAGTTAGAGATGACTGATTTTGATATCATTTTCGACATGGATTGGCTTCATTCTTGCAATGCCACAGTCAACTGCAGAAATAGGATAGTTCAATTTCAGTTCCCGAATGAGCCCATCCTAGGGTGGAAGGGTAGTACTTCATCTTTCAGGGGTCAGCTTGTTTCCTACCTTCAGGCAAGGAAAATGATTTCTAAGGTATGTGTTTATCATCTCGTTCATGTTAAAGACTCTGGTTTCGAATCTTTTAGCTTTGAATCAGTTCCAGTGGTTAACAAATATTCAGATTTCTTTCTCGAAGATCTTCCAAGCATTCCTCTCGAAAGGGAAATAGACTTCGGTACTGACCTTATTCTAGATACTTAGCCTATTTCTATTCTGCCATACAGAATGGAACCAGCAGAACTCAAAGAACTGAAAGATTAGTTGAAGGATCTCTTAGATAAGGGATTTATTAGACCCAGTATTTCCCCATGGGGCGTACCAGTCTTATTCGTGCGCAAGAAAGATGGTCCTCTCAGGATATGTATTGATTACCGTCAGCTCAAAAAATTTACGATCAAGAACAAGTATCCTCTTCCCAGAATAGATGACTTGTTTGACCAACTTCAAGGTTCCAGTTATTTCTCTAAGATAGACCTCATATCGGGCTATCATCATCTTAGAGTTAAAGAATGTGACATCCCGAAGATAGCTTTCTGTACTCGATATGGTCACTTCAAATTTCTAGTTATATCCTTTGGTCTTACCAATGCCCTAGCCGCTTTCATAAACTTCATGAACCATGTGTTCAAGTAGTACTTGAACATATTCATCATAGTCTTCATAGATGATATCCTGGTCTATTCCCACACAGAGTATGATCATTCAAACCATTTCAGAATTGTTCTTCAGACTCTCAGAGATCACCAGCTATTCGCCAAATTCAGTAAGTGCAAGTTTTGGCTAAGGTCAGTGGCATTCCTTGGCCATATTATTTCCGGTAATGGTGTTAGAGTAGATCCTTAGAAGACCGAAGCGGTAAGAAACTGGCCTTGCCTTGTCTCTCCATCAAATATCAGGAGTTTCTTGGGTTTGGCTGGCTATTACAGGCGGTTTATTGAGGGATTTTCTTCTATTGCATCCCCCATGTCCAGATTAACTTAGAAGAAGGTCAAGTTTCAGTGGTCAGATTCTTACGAGAAGAGTTTTCAGGAGTTGAAGATTCAACTCACCTCAGCTTCAATTCTAGCTCTTCCAGATGGTTCAGATGATTTTGTAGTATATTGTGATGTATCCAGAGTGGGTCTAGGTTTTTTCCTCATGCAGTATAGTAAGGTCATAGCCTATGCCTCCAGGCAGTTAAAGCCTCATGAGAAGAATTATCCTACTCATTATTTTAAGTTAGCAGCTGTAGTATTTGCCTTAAAGATTTGGAGGCATTATCTATATGGAGTTCATGTAGATGTCTTCATAGATCATAAGAGTCTCCAATATGTCTTTTCTCAGAAAGATCTCAATCTTCGTCAGAGAAGGTGGTTAGAGCTCTTGAAAGATTATGACATGAGTGTCCTTTATCATCCGGGCAAAGCCAACGTTGGGGACGACACTCTCAGTAGACTTTCTATGGGTAGTGTTTCTCACGTTGAGGATAGCAAGAAGAAAATAGCTCAGGAAATCCATTAGCTTGCCAAACTAGGTATTCTCTTAGTCGATTTTTCATAGGGTGGTGTATGTGTTCAGGATAGTTCAGAGTCATCTCTAGTTTCCGAGGTGAAAGAAAAGCAAGACAGGGATCCTAGCCTTGTTAATCTAAAAGAGTCAATTCTGAATCAGAAAGTAGAGGTTTTCTCCCAAGAGGGAGATGGTGTCATTCGTTGCCAGGGTCATCTCTGTGTTCCAGGTGTAGATGATTTAAAGCAGTGAATTCTTATAAAAGCGCATGGTGCGTGATACTCTATTCATCCAGGGGGCACTAAGATGTTCCACGACCTGTGGGAGATCTATTGGTGGAGTGGGATGAAGAGAGATATTGCAAAATTTGTGGCTAAGTGCCCTACATGTCAGTGGGTTAAGATAGAGCATCAGAAACCTAGTGGTTCCATGTAGGAGTTCACCATTCCTACTTAGAAGTGGGAAGAAGTGAACATAGATTTTGTGACGGGTTTGCCTCGAACTCGTCATCAACATGATTTAATTTGGGTCATTGTAGACAGAATTACCAGGTTAGCTCATTTCCTTCCAGTCCATACCTCTTATTCAGCCAAGGATTATTCCAAACTCTACATCAGGGAGTTGTTCAGATTACACGGTGTTCCATTATCTATCATCTCAGACAAAGGTACCAAGTTCACCTCTCACTTTTGGAAAGCATTCCAAAAGGGTCTTGGTACCCAAGTTCATCTCAGTACAACTTTATATCCTCAGACAGATGGTCAAGAAAAAAGGACCATTCAAACTATTGAAGATATGCTAAGGGCATGTGCAATTGATTTCAAGGGAAGTTGGGATGACCACTTGCCTTTGATTGAGTTTGCATACAACAATAGCTATAATTCCAGTATTAAAATGGCTCCGTTCAAGGCTCTCTCTAGTAGGAGGTGCAGATCTCCAATCGGGTGGTTCGAAGTTAGTGAGGCCTCAGTTATAGGGCCTGACTTAGTATTCAACGCCTTAGAGAAAGTCCAGTTGATCAAAGAAAGACTTCGCGCTGCTTAGAGCCGACAGAAGACCTATGCAGATGTGTGCAGAAAAGATCTTGAGTTTGAGATTGGTGACTATGTCTATCTAAAGATCTCTCCCATAAAAGGAGTGAAGTAGTTCGGTAAGAAGGGGAAGCTCAATCTCCGATATGTTGGTCCCTTCAAGATTCTCAGTCACTTAGGCAAGGTAGCTTATGAGCTCGAAATATCTTCAGATCTATCCTCAGTTCATCCGGTCTTTCATGTTTCTTTGGTCCAGAAGTGTATAGGTGATTCATCAGTTGTAGTCCCTATTCAGAGCATTGACATTTAGAATAGTCTCTCCTATGAGAAAATTCCGCTCGAAATTCTAGACTATCAGACTCGTAGACTGAGGAACAAAGAAGTCTCTCTAGTCAAAGTTATTTGGCGAAATCAGTCCATTGAGGGATCTACTTGGGAAGCAGAATCAGGTATGCGTACCAAGTATCCTCACCTCTTCTCCACCAATCCATATCAAGCTCAAGGTAACAGTTCTCCTTAAGCTTATTCAGTTTTCCGTTCAGTATTCTATACAACTTGGTATCCAGTTCATGCTCATGTTTCATCACAAATCTAGTATCAAGTACCATTGCATATTCAATCATGCATTCATGTATCAGTTCAATGTATAATCATGCATCAAATATGCATTCTCATTTGGAGAACTCAGTTATCAGAAATCTCAATATGCATTCATGAATCAATTACTCATGCATCAGATATGCATGTCCAGCATGATATGTTTAGCTTATCAGTCATGTACGTCATAAGATCATATTCCAGTAGTGTATGTCCTGTACATACTCCAGTTTATCATCTCTCCTCGTTTCAGTCAGTCTCATTCAAGGATGAATGTTTCCAAGGGGAAGATATTGTAATACCCCGTATATTTCTAAGCTAGAAAATGAACCATTGTTCCTACACATGAAACCTTCTATCTTGTGATTCATATTTGAGTGCATGAATTAAAATGAGTATCCTAGTGATAATAGAGATTATGATGTGTTAAGCATGATCATAAGAGTCACTTAGAGTAAGCCAAGCTAAGAACTTTTGAATCCACCAAGTTTTCATGTGTGATTTTATATAGGTCATATTTGAACGAGAATAACTTGGTTTATAGGTGTTATTTTGGCAGATTTATACCCTCTAAGTTGTAAAGAATTGAATAAGCTTTCCGTTGATATCAATTCACCTAAAACGGACACCCGGTGAAGAAGTTATGGCGATTTAAAGTTTCGGCAACGTTATTTCAGTTAGTGGTGTGTCGCGCCGTAAGCCAAAATAACATTTGTCAATTTCCAGTGTCTCTTCACAATTCCAACGCATCGCAGTGAGTTTCCAGGTCACATACGGGTGGCAACACGATATCTCCGCATCGCGTTGGGGGCCCAAATAGGGTAATTTTCATAGAAATAAAATGACGTATCTAGAGAGGTATTTGGGTCATCTTTTCACCCCTATATATTCCATAAACACGGAATTTAGCCCTAATCCAACCACATTATACTTTTTTTTCTCAAAATTTTCTCAAGAACCCCATAGGGTTTTCATAGGAGCTTCAAGATTCAAAGGATTTCACCGTTAATTTTCACGGATATTCCATCTAAGGTATGTGTAGTGTTCATCTATGGATCCATTTCGTTCATAGAGCTCAAGAACCATATTTTAAATATTATATTGTGATTGTCTTGTTGTGATATGACCATGTATACGTTGATGATTGTTATTTAAGTTTCAAGATGATATCTAAAGGTGTTTTCATGAAGTATATGTGTTTGTTAGTTGAAATCCATGAACTTTATGTGGTTTAAAATGGGGAAATTGATGAAAACACACCTAATCTAAAAGAATACATGCAAAGTGTTTGATAAAATGCTTAAGGTGAAAAGATTCGTGTCCCATGATTTAATAGTGCTTAAATGACAAGTCCATGCTCTATGCTTTATAATTCCATATGAATTCCACGTTATTGATATGCGTCATTGTTGTGATATGGATTGAGCATGATATTGAAGCTATGCAAGTATACACATGTTGTATGAATTTCCCTTTAATACGTAAGATGTTGAGAACTATGCTTAGTGTGAAATCCCCTACTTATGATATGGTAAATTGTGGACTCCATTTTTATGATCAAGTTAGTTATGTGCGACAATTTCCTTCCATCGAGTCCTGGGGGTACTTGTACCCAAAAAATTTAGTTTTGTGCCTAGAGTCATGTCATGTTATCACGATAATATCACTCAAGCCATGATCTATAGAACTCAGTCAGTCATGTGACTCAGGAAATCTCAGAAATCTCATGATCTCAATAAATTCTCAGATAGTAGTACTATTCCATCAGTTAACGAAAGTCAGTTACTCAGGCCATGTACAGCCAGTTAAATAATGTTTAGTCTCTTCATATGGGAGTAGAAGTTAGCACCGAGTAAACCCAAGGATGGGAACTCACCTGTCACTTTAGGGTGTGATTCTTAGTAATCATCCTTGCGTTCCAGAACTACGTAGCCAACATAGGTTGAGAAATCTTAACCTGCCAGATTAGGATTGATGAGGTTGCTTAACCTGTCAGTTTAGGGTTCCCACCATTCTCATTCGTGTACCTTCCAGCTAAGGGTCACTCACAGCTGTCCTTACCAGTGGCGCGGTATTGACACCCTTCCTGTCGGGGCAGAGATTGGATCCCAACTTAGCTATATGCATTATTGGGGCATGTCGGCTAAGCAAATACCTCCCACAGTTTCAGTCCCAGTCTCAGTAAAAGGACTCAGATAGTTCTTCATATTTTAGTATACCAGGACTATCAGTTACAGTCAATGCAGTTATAGTACGGAACTCAGGTAGTTCCATTAGATTCAGGACTGTCAGACACAGTCAACCATGTTATCAGAATTTAAATATCAGTCATGTTAGATAACATTAAACCATGTATTAGCGTACAGATCCAGATATTACGTATTTACGATCTCAGTTACTATGTATGCATGTTTGCACTCTCACGTTTATATTAATCAGTCAGTTAGTGTTGCTCATGCATGTAAACCCTTTTGCATTTAGCCTACCCCACTCATATACTTAGTACTTTCAGTTGTACTAACGCATGTGTGCTATGGTGCTTTTTTTTATGTTACACCATAGGTTCAGAGTCACATCTGAGGACGATATTGTTTTTATTTCATTCATTATTTCAGTTCAGTTTTGCTAGACGGAGTTAGTTGGAGACATGTTCCTTCAACTCCTTATTTTAGACAGTATTTAGAGGCTTTTAGATTTAGTTCAGATTTTTGATCCAGACTTCAGTTGTTTTGGGTATTTGTTACCCCATAGGGATGTTATTATTTATCAGATACTTTATTCAGTTGAACCTTATGGCCTATTGTTCATGTTTTCCGCATTTTACAAGTATATTATGTAGTGTACAGGTACAGCTATCAGTCATGGGTTAGCTTTTGGTCTTTTGAGGGCATAAGCACCGTATAGCATTCCGATTTAGCAAATTGGGCCGTTACTAACTATAGTCGCCAACATACAATAAAAAAATCTACCCGTATCGACAAATACAGTTTTAGGCTAAGAGTTACTTGAAGTCAAGCCTTCTTTGGGTAACCACCTAACCCTCTTTAAGCCCATTTGTAACTCTTTCAAAAGCATACATTCTCTGAAAACATACTCTGTTATGGCATACATACTTATGGTATCGTCATATCATTGACTTGAAAGTCACATCTTTGAGCCATTTCTAACATATTACAAATCTCTATTTTCAAAACATAAAATTCGGGACCACCATATCAATAAATCATTTCAAAGAACACTTTCTTTAAAACTCATTTAAACACATGTATGCAACTCTCTTTGTCAACCTTTCAATGATACAAGGTGGCCATGTCAAAGTTCTTAATCTCATGCAAATCTTTCTCTTTTAACAAAATATATTTACATCAAGAAACACCCTCTCATAAATCTCTAAACATGCTCAAAATACTATGGTATTTGAGTGAACTATTTATAAGCTATAAATCATGCATTTCAAATCTTTCACATTAAGATCATAAACTTAAAGTTATCATAAGAGAGGGATTTCATAATTTGTGCTCTCAAAACAATCTTTAATCTAGATTTTTCATACATATACATATACGTGTAAATCAATTTAAGGGGGAAAGGCCTAAAGACCAAATCAACAATGCAATTAAACATTCATAATGCATAATAAAATCATGTATCTCAAAATCCCTTTTTAAATGCATGCTTGATAATCTTTAAACCATGTTCTAGTGTTTACAAGTCCATGTAGTTTTTAGGATAAACCCCACGTACCCTAGATTACAGAATTTGAAAGATGGAACCCGGATCTTGAAACTCTTCTTGAAGATCTTAACTTAGAAGGATGAATTCTTGATTTCTTGTTCTTGGAGGTGGCTAGGGATTTTAGTTTGAGAGAAACTTGAATAAACTGCTATCTAATGCTTCTAAGGGCTGATATTTTATGTTATGGGTGGGATAGGGTGAATTAAAGATCCAAATTTCCCTTAAAAATGTGAAAATAGAAACTAAAAATTTGGGGCGTGCGATAGAGCGTGCGTCGCATGCTAATCGCACGAAGCTACTGTTTCTCTCACGAAAATGGCTGTAACTTTTCATTTGATATATAGTAGGCTCTATAATTCGTTATATACAATAATTTATGGTCTATGGAAGTTGACCCAAGTTTAAACATCCACTAAAACTTATTCAGTAGAAATGTTCTCAACTCGTCTTAGAGTTAGGGGATTTTTTTGACGTCAATTCATATTCAAAGATATTTTAACACTATAGTTTTGATCAGCACACATATATTAATAAGTAATCATCTACTTCGGGTTTATACGCGTAGGAATGACGGTCTTGATTCTAGCTCGAAAGTACAGGGTGTTACATTATCTCCTCCTTGGGATCATTCGTCCCCGAATGAGGGGTAGGGACCTTTTGAAGCTCTGGGAGTGTAGAATAAAGAACACAGTCTCACATTGAACATTTTTCCTCGACAAAATATGTGAAGACAGCAAACAAGCTTCATGATAACTCCTAGTGAAACGTGAATGCACAAAACATGAGATAACGAAATATGGCATCGACATGATCTTGGCATGTGTTTTATGGCACATGATCAAATCATTGTAAGACATGAATTCTCCTAAGAATCCTCGGTATGATTAAGATCGGTATAAAACATGAGATGGGATTCTCGCGGGACATAAGAATATTATCCTTCTCCATCTTACAAGATACAATTAAAAGACTTATGCTTGGAGACACTATTTGTCTATGCCCTAAACAATAACATGCATGCCTCATCGTTTCCTAACTTACAATTTTACCCATACACATCTAACCACAGGAATTTGATTCCACTGTAATATACTTCTATGTTGAAGCCTCACTCAGAGGAAAAAAGTGGTAACTCAAACTACGAAACCATGTACTCTACCTCATATCCAGAAATCATCTCACCTCATCACTATAATTCAACAACTCAAGTCTTAATTCAAGGAATACTAACCGCATGACTACATTGGTTTATTTCTTCACCCAACACAAAATTTAAGCCTATCATTACTACACCCACTACATGGATCCCTCTCCACTAACACCAACAATTTCAATCACTCTCACAAATATTTTCACTACATTTTTCCTTCTTAGCTATTTCTCACAACAAAAGTTCACCTTCTTTTTTTTCCTTTCACCTAAAACCTCAGCTCGAGAATCACGTCAAATTTCTCACCTTCAAGAATATCTACTCCCATACCTGACACACTACTACGCTTCCACAACCACCATCATACTAACATATGGAGGATCATTAAGGGACCCGAGCATAAACATCATGAATGAAAGTAACATTATCAGACCATCACTCATACTTATTGCACTTATTCGAGGAGGGACATGAAGTGAAGATACGATAGACTACAGAAGAAGTGCTTCCGATATCAAGTGTCTTGATCATAAGTTAAGGGTCGTTCGGTACAAACAAAACACATTGTGGTTTCCTTAGGACAGACCAAAATGAGAAACATGGATGCACATATCATGAGCTATATGACATAAAGCCAAAATTTATGTCGTTAACAACTAAGGTAAGGATTTCACTTAAAGTGATTTCTCCCCATCCAAAGAGCTGAAATTTTCCATGAGTTAGCTTAAACTTTATCACTTTGGCTAATTCTGATATAAAATGATTCCACAACATACAAAAACACGTTTTTCTTATGACCAAGCATGCTGTGAAACATAGGTTTGGATCATGAGCAACATAACATATGGCTCGGATACTTGGAGTATTGGGTCACTGAGGTACATTATTGCTTCTTGTTTGGACGTTGGAACATGACATGACTTACATAGAGAAATCAAACCTTAGACATTTGTAGGACTTGAATACATAAGACATTGGTAGAATGAACTCTTAAACTTAAGTATGAGGAACACACTTGAATAGGATTAGGTTCATCATGACTCTTCCCTAACTTGCCACAATGAGAAAAATTCGAAAACTACCTTAACTCACCATCTACCCCTTAGATCAAAGTCACAATCCTAGACTTAAGAACTTAACTTCTTATCAATCTATAATCACAATTCTCAATACAATAGGGAGGGGGTATAGATATACACATGAACACAAACTTCCCTCAATAATTTAACACAAAGACACTAAATTCCTTCTGGGACATCGGGATACTAATCCTAACTTCCTCTAACCCCAAAATCATTCACCCATGACTAACATCATTATAGGCATGGACATCCACGCTTCTAAACACTTAAGAGTTAGGATTTCTGTTCTTGGCAAGGGAGGATGATTTTAATTTGGGGAGAATGTGAATTTGGGGCTACAGTGCTGCTTTGCTACTCAAATTTGGTGTTTTGTGAATTTGGGGCTACAGTGCTGCTTTGCTACTCAAATTTGGTGTTTAGGCCGAATTAATGTGGGTGGAATTGACCCAAAACCCGCTGGAAAAATGTAACTGAAAACTGAAGGCTGAAGGAGAGTGTCTGTCGCACGCTGTAGAACCCCGGAATGGGGTGTGCATCGCATGATCCATCGAATGCTACCCCAGGTGCAGACTGAAGCGTGTGTCTCGTGCAAATCGCACGTAGCTACTATTTTGGACCACCAAACATGACCTTACACTTGTCCAAAATTTTCAAAACTCACTCGGAATATGCTATTGACTTCCCCGATCGTGAATCAACTTACAAATTGACTTTCTAAGGCCAGGACGGTCGAAAATAAATCATCAAATGTAACTAAGTCCTTTTTTTAACGCTTAGAAAAAGAGGATCATTCAAGTTGTCATCCCTCTAAGACTGCTACTAAGTAACATCAAGTCGAGAAAACTACGGGGTGTTATGACTACTTAGCATATACTCTAAAGGAATTGCTTTCCCAGAATGCTACTCTTAAATTTTGCTATTCTCAATCATCATCAACCTAAAACTCACATTCTCATGAGCATACATACACATCCTTACTTCTTATCACATAAAAAATCCACTCTGCACTACTTAACCTTCTAACATTAGACCATTAATCACATAACTTATATCATAAAAATCTTACCTAACGCCACACTAGCAAGGGGCAACTTATTCTAATATACTTACGCCTTTATCCACTTAATGACTCACCCGTAATTCATCATTTTTAACACCAGTCCTCATATACACGTATACCTCACAACTACCACTTAAACTTTCATCAATTATCAACCTAGGCTCTTCCACAAATCACTTCAAGCCTACTAATTCATTCCCGTAAAATATGCATCATTAATCATAAGATACTATTCTTACCACCACCTTCTACATCTACAATTCAAGTTTCTAGTCTAGCATCAATCATCTACCACCAATAAAGCAAAGCATGCAACATAATATACCAATCCATCAAATTGGGAAATCAACTCCAAATACTCATTTCATTTAAATACTACCTACAATCACAATACCCTCCATGACATCACTATATTAGCTTAACATTCACTTCATACCTTCCCACACGAAGTACTAGTTTACAACCACTAAAGAAAAGAAGGACAAGGGGGTAAAGTCACATAATAAACATGGTCAACCTTAATCTTATATTATAACCCCATACAATCTTATCTACTTATACGGCTTTCTCATATCACACTTGCTTACCCAAGCATATATTTAGACTTCGTTCAAATTCCACGAACAACCATGAGTCTATAATTATAACTTACTGGCTAATCTAGCCATTTTCATACTTCAAGCAAACAATAATTCACCTTAACTAATAACTCTTTCTCTACCTTCTACTAAACTAACACACAAGGACGTATCACTTCATCACCAACCCAATCTCATGCAAAAAGATTCGGTTATGCATATATTCAATAAATCGCCCTTACCACTTTTCTTGCCATTACGCGTTTAAATCCCCAGTTCCAACCAACACAGGAACAACAAGATGAATAAAAATTTGCTAGTGAATCGAAATAGGCCTCACACGACTTCACTAGACTTTGATTTTGTGTTTTGAACAAGAAAACAAGATGAATGGAAAGTCAACTATGCTAGCGAATCAAAATAGCCCCACACGGCTTCACTAGACTTTGAGTTTCTACAACACAATGATAACAAGATTACAAGAGATAGAAACTTAACACACAATAATCAATGATCTAAGAATACACATCTTGCTCTGTATCAATAAAAATCTGAGTCAAACACTTCCCCGACATACTACTATACAATCCATACATACTACTAGCTACCACATTAGTCTATCACTATAAAAGGGTAAATCATCCTCAAACATCGGTTATTCAACTAAAATATTTATTTACACAAAAATCTCCCTCACTCTGACTTCTAACTTTGTGACTTCATATCACCAGCTTCTTGGTCTAATCTCACTACCAATAGGTAATGAAACCAACACTTAACTTATACTACTACTCGGGTGGAAATACAGTTCCAACATTCTGCTATACATCATCCCCCTTAAGCGTGACATCTGCAACATAAATTTTGAAAAGGACTTAATACACTTAATACCACAGGCTGAAAAGTATGATTTCATCAGAATCAAAGTTCACACTAGAATTAATACACTTTGAGGTACTAACGGACTCTTCTCAAGCCCTTGTAAAATTTCAAAATCTTATATGACTCAATCCAAAAGGACCATACTATTTAGACTCTAAACTTCTGCACTTGAATCACCCCAATCATGACACATATCTGAGCACATCAAAGTAAGGAAAGAATTGAGATGACTTTTACTTTCATATGGGCGACACCATAGCATAAATTAGAGTATGAAAAAGGAACATTCTGACTCTATAGCATGAACTAGAACATGAAGAAAGAGAGACATCCTAAATGCCTTGTAGTTTTCTACTTATAAGTGTGGCGCGCTACAAACCCATAAACAAGATTCTACCCGACGTGATTTCACAGACACCCTGGGACCATGAACCGTGCTCTGATACCAAGTTTGTTATGACCCGAACTAGGGCCTGGCTGTGACGTACATCTCGAACCATGAAGTCCCAGAAGTCCTACTCTATCTGGTAGTCATGCACAATAATCATATAATAAAAGAAGATGTGGAAATATGATTTAATACGGAAACATGGTCATACTCTGGATTTAGTTTAGCAATATGGAATGAAATCCAAAATCAACTAAACAACATCTAGAACAGTCTGTGAAATCTCTACTAAGTAATCAAATGACAATTGTCTAAAAACTGGGACAAGGCCCCTAGTAGACCTAAATCAAAATAAATAGCATAATCTGAAATACATAAGCCTTCTGAAATAAAGAAGGCTCACCAACTGCACACTTCAATGCTGTCTGAAAACTCTACGGCTTAGCAGGACCTCTGGACTGAGCTTTAGACCCTGGGAGGTAGGGGGTCAATACAATTATACTGGTACGCAGAGAAAATCCAAAATAATAATTTATATTCAACATATATGAGAGCAATTTAAAAACAGTTCATAAATATTTCATATGGTAAGAATCACATGGGCATTTTTAAAATATTCTATTAAATCATCTAAACTTTGTGATACTCTTTGTTTTACTTCTGCGCTAGGTGGTATACCCTACAATTCTCTAATTCCATGAGCTATATGGAATCTGCCATTAACACGGCAGCCAAGCCCCCAACCCAAGTGTGCCGCAAGGATCGGAGTCTCTATCTCTACTACGCCATAGGTCCATCGCCAGCGTACAGTAAAAAAATTTACCCGTATCGGCAAATACGATTTTAGGCTAAGAGTTACTTGAACTCAAGCCCTCTTCGGGTAACCACCTAACCCTCTTTAAGCCCATTTGTAACTCTTTCAAAAGCATTCATTCTCTGAAAACATACTCTATTATGGCATACATACTTATGATATCGTCATATCATTAACTTGCAAGTCATATCTCTGAGCCATTTCTAACATATTACAAATCTCTGTTTTCAAAACATAAAATTCGGGACCACCCTATCAATAAATCATTTCAAAGAACTCTTTCTTTAAAACTCATGTAAACACATGTATGCAACTCTCTTTGTCAACCTTTCAATGATACAAGGTGGACATGTCAAAGTTCTTAATCTCATGCAAATCTTTCTCTTTTAACAAAATATATTTACATCAAGAAACTCCCTCTCATAAATCTCTAAATCATGCTCAAAATAATATGGTATTTGAGTGAACTATTTTCAAGCCATAAATCATGCATTTCAAATCCTTCTCATTAAGATCATAAACTTAAGGTTATCACAAGAGAGGGATTTCATAATTTGTGCTCTCAAAACAATCTTCAATCTAGATTTTTCATACATATACATGTAAATCAATTTAAGGGGGAAGGCCTAAAGACCAAATCAACAATACAATTAAACATTCATAGTGTATAATAAAATTATGTATCTCAAAACCCCTTTTTTAAATTCATGTTTGATAATCTTTAAACCATGTTCTAGTGTTTACAAGCCCATGTAGTTTTTAGGATAAACCCACGTACCATAGATTATAGAATTTGAAAGATGGAACCCGAATCTTGAAACTCTTCTCGAAGATCTTGAATCAGAAGGATGAATTCTTGATTTCTTGTTCTTGGAGGTGGCTAGGGTTTTTAGTTTGAGAGAAACTTGGATAAACTGATATCTAATGCTCCTAAGGGCTGATATTTTATGTTATGGATGGGTTAGGGTGAATTAAAGATCCAAATTGCCCTTAAAAACGCGAAAATAGAAACTGAAAATTTGGGGCGTGCGACAGAGCGTGCGACGGTCAGCTACTGCCTCTCTCACAAAAACGGTTGTAACTTTTCGCTCGGGTATCGAATTTTAGCGAAATTAGTATCGTTGGAAAGATAATTCAAAGACCTTTCATTTGATATATAGTAGACTCTATAATTAATTATATACAAGAATTTATGTTCGATGAAAGTTGACCCAAGTTTAAACATCCACTAAAACTTATTCGGTAGAAATGTTTTCAACTCGTCTTAGAGTTAAAGGATTTTTGTGACCTCAATTCATATTCAAAGGTATTCTAATAGTATAGTGTTGATCACCACACATATATTAACAAGGAATCATCTACTTCGGGTTTATACGCGTAGGAACGACGGTCTTGATTCTAGCCCGAAAGTACAGGGTGTTACACTGCCTAAACATGCTTTTCAGCAAAATCTTTCCAAGTTAGGCTTAGTGACCCATCATCTAACTTGAGGAGGCGTATTGGCACAAAATGTAACCCCTGTTAATTTATGTTTGTTCGGTTATTAGTTAGTGGTTTAGTCAGCACTATTGTTTCAGCAATCCTAGTTTATTTAGGATACTGTCTTAGTTATTTCAGCAATTACTCTGCTTTTATAGTATCTAGATGATCATTTTATAAGTAGGAGTGTCCAACTAGAACAATAGAGATGAGTTGAGGTGTTTAGACGTGCATACTCAAAGATTGAGTATTTACTTGTCAACCGAGGTAAGTATAAGTGTTTTGTCAATTTATTTTGCCAAAAGAAAAGCATCAAAGATAATGAAAAATAATGTAAATAAAATTATATAACCATTTGATTAATATAGTTGTTTTTTCTCCATTGTCCTATTGTAACTTAGTTTCCAAATTAATAAATAAAAGTTCGCAATGCACTCATGTTCACTTCCCTTTAAAGGTTCGAACCATATTACTTCAAATCTTGAATCTGGCTCTGATCAATCAATTGGTAATGAATAGGAGGGAGCGCACCACAATTTATATAGGACTTAAAAAATGATAAGTGGTCAGTTCTGGTTTCTAAACACCTTAAGGGTTCGGTTGGGGAACAAGTTATCCCAGAATTACTTATCGGATTAAAATAGTACAATCCTGGGATATTGTCTGACCCTCAATGTGGGATTAAAATAGTACAATCCTGGGAGAAAATATGGCGCGAATTTATTTGAACTTAACATGGGATTAACTCCCTTATTTTGATTCTGGTTTATTAAGGCACTCACACCATTACTTTAAAAAGTAAAATAGATTCAATCATTTCTTCAAATCGCTCTTCATTTCTAAGTTCATAGCCCTCCCGGTAGCTTCATCGATATTACCTACCAAACCAAAATGAGGGAAATGCGATACTTTGAAGTACAAACAGTACATGGCCACAGACGACTTTATTAAGAACTGAATGTAAACAAAAAATAATAATAATAACTTGCAACTCAGAAAGAGTTATACCATCAAAAGAGATCACACTAACTTCGTTTCCACAAATGTGTTCTTAATTTTGTAAAGCCTCTTGACTACATCATTCATGGTCATTCTAGATTCCGGCATTTCGTTTGTGCAATCCAAAGCCACTTCTATCATGGAAAGTAAGCAGATTTCACTTTTCGAAGCTATATTTTCCTCATCATGAAAAATATCAGCATCCACAACTTCCATTATATTTCTTGGAAATGCTCGCGTTATCCACTCCCTCAAGCCAAGATTTTCATTGGATATCTCTTCATCTGTTGGCCTTCTTTTTGCCAAAACTTCCATCAACATGATGCCATAACTGTAAACATCACCACTAGTAGACACTATTCCCTCTGAGCCATATTCTTAAAAGAACGAAAATGAAAAAAGAATTACTCATCCGATGTAACAATTAATATTTATGTACTAACATATACTTGCACTAGTTCTAGATTTTGAAGGGCTTAATTATGATTTGTAATAAAAAGGAAGTTCTTCGATATATAAGTGAAATAGAAAGAGACTAGTATACCTGGTGCAATATATCCAAGAGTGCCCAATGTCTTTGTATGTGACATGAACTTGTTTACTGCTAAAATCTTAGAGATGCCAAAATCACCTACATGAGCCACCATATCATCATCCAAAAGAACGTTGGCTGGCTTTAGATCACAATGAACTATTTGGGTGTCATTACCATGATGTAGATATTCAATTGCCATGGCTGTGTCAAGCATTATGGTAACTCTTTGAAGAAGGTTTAAGTGGCGATCTTCTTTGTACAACCAATTGTCAAGACTTCCATTGGGCATATATTGCAGAACAAAGGCTCGTATGTGTTGGCTAGAGCACGTAGTGATCACCGAAACAAGATTTTTATGTCTAACATTTCTCATCACTTCACATTCAGTGTCAAACCTTTTGCATACTTCCTCATGATGCAAATCCAGAACCTTTATTGCAACCACAATTCCGCTCGGTAATGTGCCTTTGTACACAGAGCCAGAACCGCCCACGCCAATTAAATTGGATCCATCAAAATTATTTGTTGCTCGTTGAATCTCATGATAAGAAATCAATTGATAAGTCCTCAGCTCTGGAACCTTTTCAACATCTTTGGACTTCCCATTCTTCTTTCGTTTCTTTATCCAAATTGAGATGACCAACAACAATATCAGAAAGAATGAAATAACTACCAGAGTAACAATTTTCAGTGCAAGCTTCTTAGATTTTGATTGTTGTTCAGGATTAGTAATAGCACAAGCAGGAACCTCTGATATGTTCCTTCCACAAAGACCTTTGTTCCCAAGAAATGATTGCAGAGTGGAATTCGCAAACACACCACCACTAGGTATTTCACCCTCTAAAGCATTAAACGAAAAATTGATGCTTTGAAGGTATGAGAGCTTTTCAAAAGACTTAGGAATAGTACCTGACAAGTTATTTAAAGACAAATCCAAGATCTCCAAGCTTATCAAGTTTGAAAAGGATAATGGAATTGGACCTGAAAATGAATTGTTCGATAGGGAAAGTAACTGCAAATTTTGGAGTTCACCCAAATTGCTTGGTATCATCCCTGAAAAGTGGTTACCAGAAATATCGATCACTACAATGGCTTTAAGTTCTCCGATATCTGATGGAACTTCTCCCTCTAGAGAATTTAGCGAAATGTTTACAAAGAGTAAACCACTCATCTTCCAAATGCTTAAAGGAAGCTCTGATCCAAAATTGTTAGAACCCAAAAAAAGTTGTTGCAGCATGCTAAGATTCCCTATACAATTTGGAATCACCCCGGAGAGCTCATTATCAGATAGACTTAATCGAACCAAATTAGATAAATCACATACTACCGCCGTAATATCCCCCTGTAGTTCATTGTTAATTAGAAATAGACCTTGGAGTTGTTTAAGCCTACCGATCTCACGAGGAATATTTCCGGTCAAGTTGTTATCTTGAAAAACTAAGGTTGTAAGGCCGCTCATGTTGCCTGTACTAGTGGGAATGAATCCACTGATTTGTGCATCTCCAATATGAAAGTACTCAACATTAGACGAAAGATTTCCAATACTACTGGGCAAAACTCCATTCAATGGATTCGATCCCACTTGTACATATTGCAACATCCTACAATTCACCAAAGAATCGAAGAATCCCAACTCAGTAAGTTGATTATGATGAAGGAACAGTTGTTTCAGCTCGCGAAGATTTCCTAAATTATTAGGAATGGTGCCCGTGAGACGGTTTACTGATAGGTCCAATAACTCAAGCTTTGTAGCATTTGTTATGTACCGAGGAATTTCCCCTTCGAGCTGATTGTTTGCCAAGAGAAGTTGTATAAGGTTTGGAAAATGAAGAAGAACCGGAATCCTACCTGAGAGGTAGTTGAAACTGAAAACAATAAATTCCAACGAAGATATGTTGAAAATAGAATTTGGAATCTCACCTGTAAGATTATAATTTTCTGCAAAATCTATTTCTCTTAAATTTGATAGCTTCCCCAATTCCGGAGGAATTTCCCCAATCATGCTATTATTTCCACAATGAAGTTTTTGCAGAGTGGAAATATTGCCCAATGAGGTAGGAATTCTACCATTTATTAGATTATAACCAATATACAACTCCTCGAGCTTGGTTAAACAACCAACATTTCTGGGCATTTCCCCAGTTATGTTGTTGAAAGATATGGACAAAACTTTGAGCTCTTTGAGCTGACAGATGTTGGAAGGAATGCGACCAGAAATTTGATTGTAAGACATACCTAGATGCTCGAGATTTGATAAAATATTGCCTTCACCAAGCAAGAGAGGACCAGAAAGGCTATTATATGCCAGAGACGCGACAAGAAGGGAGGAGATATTAAACAATGTTGTGGGAATGGAACCTGTCAACTGGTTACGCGACAAGAACAGCTCTGCAAGTTGGCTCAGATTACCAATCTCCTTTGGAATATTGCCATTGATTCTATTCCCATGCAAACTGAAGTTCATCAATTTTGTGGCATTTCCAATAGAAGGAGGGATTCTCCCGGTGAGAGTATTGTTCCTGAGATTTAAGACTCTGAGTTCCGGTACATACCATGTACCGTTCCACATTTCACCACTGAGTTTATTGAAAGCCAATGAAATGATTTGAACTCTTTGGTGTTGAAATAGACTTGCTGGAATACTTCCTTGGAGCTGGTTGTTTTGAATATCAATCACTCGCAAGCGAGGCAAGTTGCCTATGCCATAAGGGATGCTACCGTGGAAGCTGTTGTTTCCAAGATTGAGCTCCCTGAGAAAGGACAAATTGGCCAAGGATGGCGAAATTGTGCCTGGAAGTTGCAAATCCGGAAGATTCAAGGCCACAACCCTTTGCCTTCTGGGACTACAAGTGACACCGAACCAAGAGCAAAATGAAGTACTATTCTTGGTCCAATTATTAGCCAAAAAATGACTAGAATCACTTCTAATAAGATTTCGAAAAGCTAGTAGAGCTTCTTGGTCTGTTTCATTAGAGGAAGTAACCGATATCGACGCAACAGCGTAAACTTGAACTAGGAAGAGAAGTATCAATAAGAAAATGTGTTTCTCCATGCTGTTACTATGAATTGGAAACACACTGCTATCAAGAGAAATGGAAAAGGATACCAATATTAGAAAAAGAAAATGAATCTCCAGTTGACTTATTTCACAAGTAGACGAAAAGTTGTCGGTCTTATACCTCTGTTTGTTCCAATTTGTATGACATAGTTTGAATCGACACGACACAAAATTCAAACAAATGTATGACTCTATAAAAAATTCTCATTAAAAAAAAAAAAAAGGAACTTTTTATGTGGTGTATGTTACCAATTGACTGGCCAACTTTGTATATATGGTCCAGTACCAAGTCAATGGGAAAATAAGAAGCAAAAGAGAAAAAAGGCTATTAGTGTGAAAACAAATTAAAAGGAGGAAGACAAGTAGCAAAAGGAAAAAAGAATCTTTCTACTTCCCTTGATAGTTCACACCACTTAGGTTTTATTTTTGTTTATCCACTCAGTGTTCGGTATCTGTATTGTAACCAGGCTAATTCAGATTATCGCTAATTAAGGGTGAAGGAATTTCAACCATCCCATCACAACACAACACGACACTACATGGGATGCATTTGACAATCGTAACAGAAGTAGGCTAACTCATAATAGAAAGAAAAGAAAAACTAATATTGCTATGTATTTTCTTGAGTAAAACACCTAATACCCCCGAATTATGAGCAAATTTGTTACGCCACACTCCAACGTCACGAGTATTTTATTATTCCCTGAACCAAATTTTAACGTATTTTTGTCAACCTTTTTAGCTGACGTGACACTTTTTGTCAATCTTTTTAGCTGACGTGGCACCTTTAACGTGAACCTTGTTTTATGTAATAAAAGGGTCACATCAGCAAAAGGGCATAAAAATACACTCAAATTGAGTTAGGGGTAATAGGATCCCTTAGAAGTTGGAGTGTGTCATAGCAACTTTGGCCATACTGTATGCTTCTCTCTTTTTTCTTTATATTGTTAAGTTCCAAGTCAATGGGATTCAATATCTTAAGTAACACTAACACATTGATCAAAATAACCTCAAACTTATGTGGAACTGAGGGCGTAGTTGTTGTTGATCGACGAAAAACACCACACAGTTGACAAACATATCGTAGATCACTCATTGTTTTTTTTTTTCGATAAAGGGATACAGTTATATTCATATCAACAGGTTGTCTACACGAAAACTGTGTAAAAGAAGGCAAGTTACAAATTGGAGCCAACGTCTGAGCCAAAATTTGATGAAGAGTGTGCAAATTTATAACTCAATTATATAAAGGGTGTGCAAAACTGAATATACACTTATAATAACTAACATTTAACATCTTTACACCACATAAGTTCCTGGCAAAGGGTGTGCACAGGATCACCCTTCGTCTAAGGTAGCTCTGCCCCCATCTCCTAAGATACTTACAAACTATGTAACATGACCAAACCAAGAGCAAAGAGTAGTACTATTCTTGGTACAATTATTGGCCAAAAAATGACTAGTATCACTTATAATAAGATTTCGAAAAGCTAGCTAGTAGAGCTTCTTGGTCTGTCTCATTCTGTGCTACTATGCACTGGAAACACACTGCATGCATTGAAGGGATTCATATGAAGAGAAATGGAAAAGAAAATGAATGTCCACTTGAATTATTGTTTCACATATAGACGAAAAGTTGTCGTCTCAATTCCAATTTGTATAACATAGTTTGACTTGAGATAGTATCTCCTGAACTAGATGAAATTTACTGTGACACACTTCAATTTCATGGGGTCCTATTACTCTCCTGAACTAAATTTTAGCTTATTGTTGTTATCCTTTTTAGCTGACGTGACATCTTTTATCAACCTTTTTAGCTGACATGACATCTTTGATATGGCCTCCATTTTATATAATAAAGGTGTCACATCAGCACAAAAGGGTGACAAAAATATGCTAAATTGAGTTCAGGGGTAATAGTACCCTATAAAGCTAGAATGTGTCATAACAATTGTGATCACGTTCGAGAGGGTACTGAATACTTATCTCCACAAAATTTAAACAAATGTATAAGACAGATGAACATACTAATAAGTTAAATGGTTGTGATTTCCACAACCTTTTGTGTGGTGTATAAAACATAGAGGGGTCAACTTTATAAGGACAAGAGCACAAGAATAAGACAGGTGAATAGAGCAAGGAAATTGATTGAGAAAAGTCTGTCAACTTGCATTATTAAGAAAGAAAGAAAAAAGACACGTAATTTATCTTAATTTATGTGACATGTTTCGAATTTGGAGATTCGAACAAGTCTATATTTAGCGTAGTTTTTCATATATAGTTTAAATATTTTGAATTATCAATTGTTATAACATATATTTTTTACGTGGCTTCTGAATATTTTAATTTTATATCAAATAACTAAATATCATGCCCAAAGCCAAATTCAAGGTTAAACTTAAAACAGTAGTTTGACTCTCGAGAAACAAAAATATCACACAAATTGAAACATTAAATATATCTATTTATATGATCCAGAATCAAGTCAATCAGAAAATAAGTAGCAAAAGGGAAAAAAAGAAGAAAAGGCTATTAGTGTAAAACATTATGCACCCAACTAATCCACCTCCGTACATTGCAGGATCCATTCTTGAGGATCATGGGAAACATTATGCACAGAAAAAGCATTACAGAAACAAAATGCTTACATGAATAATAGATAATACATATACAGTGGCGGATCCAGCATTTAAGGATTGTAGGTGCTTAAAAAATTAAAAAGATGAAAAAATAAAAAATCACCTCATCGAGGTTCGAACACGAGGCATCCCTTCCGGTGGAGAACCTTAAGATCAGCCTAAATGTCAGTGCACCCAAACAACTTCATGTTTCAATAGGTGCTTTTATATATTATATACCTATTTTCGTATATTTTTTATGTAATAGTTTAATGGGTGACAGAGCACCCCAAAAATTAGTGTAGGTCCGCCCCTCTACATATGTTTATGATACAATACATGTCATGTTTGAACACATAAACTTGCTAAAATTTAATTCAATAAATGCCTCTTGAAGTGTGAACACCTATTATCTAGCAAGTCCGACTCTGATCTGCAATCTTCTGCAATGATCCCAAATTAACAGTCGAACTCTCTCAAGACATCAAATAGAAAACGGATATGCTTTTTAGGTTAGAAGAGTCGTATTTATAGAGATACTTGAGAAAATTGAAGGAAAGGTGTCTTTTAAGTCTTGAATGAAGGATTAGTGACATTGACCAATTTAATGGGTCAAACATAATTAGAAAACTTGATTAAGTTAATTGTGGACTTGATTAATATTTTTAAAACTTTTTAATCTTTTCAAAAATATAAATCAACCCACACCCCTCTCCTCCAAATCAACTGTCTCTCTTCTCTCGAGAGAGAGACAACCTCTCAACTCTCTCCCAACCAACAGTTTTATAAAATTTCACCCTTCAAGCTCCGGTGATAAATAGCTGGGCGAGTTTCTTTTTGACTTTCAACTGTCAATCGACGTGAAGAAACAGAGAAACTTGAACCAACTTCTCTAGTGACAACAATTTCGAGTTCTTCGTCATCCCATTTCTTCTTTCAAAGGTAAAAAATTATTACTTGAGCCAACTTTTCTTATAGACTGATTAACAATTTCAATATCTCTTGCTTAAATTTGAAATGTGGACTGAATAAAATCCTAATTTCTGGCATTTCTTCTCTACTCTTTCCGTTGTGAAATATAATTTATTGTTGTTATTGTAGTTCTTGTTGTCGAACTATTAATTTGATTTGTTGGTGATTTTTTATCACCGTTAATGTTCTTAGTGTGCGTGTATTGTGTTGGTGTTGCTGGGTTGATTTGTTGTTTTTCTTGATAAAAATAGTGATGCAACAGATTAACCATTTGATGCAATAGATTAACTATCTGGTGCAATAGATTAACCATCCGATGCAATAGATTAACCATCTAGTGTAATAAATTAACCATCTAATACAATAGATAAACCATCTGATCCAACAGATGAACACAACAGAACATTCATCTATTACGAAAAACGACTCTTTTGTGTTGAAAAAATCTAAACAATATTGATCTAACAGATAACTTATTTGGAAACAGATAAGTGATTCGTTTCAATAGATGTGTGGCCTTTTTTTTTTTCAATGGATTACTCATCCTCTACAATAGTTTACTTATATGCTGCAATAGATATCCTACCTGGTGCAACAGATGAGTAATCTATTTTTACTGTCTCCAATGGATTACTTATCAGCTACAACGGGTTGGTTATATGCTGCAAGATAACCTACCTGGTGCAGCAGATGAGTGATATATTTTTATTGTTTCCAACAAATTACTCATCCACTACAACAGGTTTCTTATATGCTGCAACAGATATCCTACCTGGTGCAACAGATGAGTGATCCATTGGAAATAATAAAAATAGATCCCTCATCTGTTGTACCAGGTAGGATATTTGTTGCAGCAATAACCAACCTGGTGCAACAGATGAATAATTTGTTATAATTATTTCAAACGAATTACTCATCTGCTGCAACAGGTTGGTTATATATTGCAAAAGATAACATTCCTGGTGCAACAGATGAGTGATCTATTTTTTATTGTTTCCAACGAATTACTAATCCATTGCAACAGGCTAGTTATATGTTGCAACCGATAAACTTTCTGGTGCAATAAATGAGTGATCTGTTTTTATTCTTTCCAATGGATTACTCATCTGATGTAATAAATTGGTTATTTATTGCAACAGATAACCTTCATGATACAATAAATGACTGATCTTTTGATATTATTACCAACGGTTACTCATCCGTTGCAACAGATTAGTTATATATTGCAACAAATAACATACCGAGTGTAACAGGTGTGTGGTCTGTTGGAACTGTAATTTTACTGTTTTTATGCTAGATTTACTGTTATCCTTTATTAACGATGCATTAATCAATTATAATCTATTTTATGTTCCTATTAATTTAAGATAATATGGCTCCCAAAAGAAAAAAAAACAAATCAAGTCCAAGTAAAGGAACAAGTAAAACAGCTAGGCTACATCCACCACTCTATGAGCTTACTTTACAAGTGTTATCTCAATCATGAGCAGAAGATAATGAACACAGGGAGGAGGAATATTTAAAAATAGATTATCCAAATTCTAATAGCCCTTCCACCGAAGAGTTGGTCAAAACCTTGAGCATTGATCATTATCCTGTGAAAATGTGGTGCGATAGTTCCACAAATTTAACGGGTGATTTCTAGTTAAGTTAGTCATGGAAAAATCTTTCGACGCCTTTAAAAAAATATTTTGAGAACAAAAATTGAGTTCTTATTTTGGGGAAAGCTGTTCTGGGCAATATCTTGATTTGTCGGAGGACAATAATGTCCGTTTTCAAATAAAAATGGTATATGATCTTCTCAAGCGTAGGTTTATTTATGAAAACAAAGATAAGATGAATGAGGTGTGGATAAATTATTACGGCATGCCTATTTATTTTGGTTGGATGGAGTTTTCCATAGTTACTGGACTAAAATGTTATCCTCTTCCTCCTTCTCAAGTTATACCTACTCTAACCCAAAAAATCACCCCGCACACCCAAAAAAGGCAAAGTCAAGTCAATTGATCGTGATGACCTGGTGTCCATTGTTGGTCCAAGCTTTAAAAATAAAAATTTGATAGAAGCGTTGAAAGGTAAAAGACTTTCAAAGAAGCACAAGCTATCATTGTGCTTGGTTTGGTTTGTACATAATATTCTTTGGGCGAGAGACGTTAACAACATAAGCCTTGGTTTAATAAATCTCTCTGAGTATCTTGAGGCATTTAACAGCTATCCTTGGGGTTATGAAAGCTTCAAAATGAGTGTCCAATATTTGTTGACTCCGTTAATGCCAAAGACAGTCAACTTATATGGCTTTGCATGGGCTTCATGGTAAATATTTCTTTTATTATGATAAGATTCATTTTTTATTCAATATTGCTTTTGATTTATTATCGTTTTATTATAGGCTTGGGTATTTGAAGTCATTTCTTATTTAAGACAAGAAGTGAACTACTAGGAAAAAGTTTCTTGTCCAAGAATTGTGAGATGGTTGTCGGCCAAAACTGATAAAAATGCAAAAAAAAAATTATCTTTCCAATCCCCCAAAGGAAGCAGTAAGTCTAATTCTAATCAAGTTTTTGTTTTAACTAATGATTATTTTAAATGATTTCATCATCATTCTAATATATGTACTGATTTATTTTAGATTTTCCATCTGTGGCTTCTTCCGACCAATTGAGAGTTGAAGATGACATTTTTTCATACTTTACAGTCTGTGCAAATTTTATCGGACCCTAAGGTCATTGATAGAATAAAAATGAAATTGTTTGGAGTAGCACCATTACAAGAAAAACAATTTTAGAAGGTGGTCTTGTTGTTGTTGATGATGGTAATGGTAGTGGTCGTGGTGCTGCTGTTGGGGCTAATGATGCTCCTCTTACAGTTTTTGAAACAACAAGCCATTATGATTATGATCATAATAGTTATATAGATTTTACCACTTCTAGCGAATGTTCTGCATGCAAATGTCAAGACTTCAAGGCAAAATATGATGGAGTGATTAATGCACTAACTGCTTCTATAAAGAAAATGACATCTAAGAGGGGTGTCATTCCACTAAAAAGAATTTCATATTCATACACTCCACTAGATATCAAGGTGGCTAAGAGAAGAAGTAAAAATATTTTCAGGGCATCATCAAGCATCGAAAAAAGCAAAATTACAACTCCTCTGTCTTTGTCTTGCACCACTGTTTAATGTACAAGGGCCACAGGAGAGCAGCATGATCTGAAGAAAGTGAATATATATCATCTGTTCCAATAAACAAATAGGCACATATCTGTTTTAACAGATGATACATTTGTTGAAAATTATCAAATAGATATATACATCTGTTTCACCTGTTATCTAATCTGTTGTATCAGATACGTTATTTGTTGCAACATATGTTCGTCTGTTTCAACAACTCAAATAGGTATTCATACTATTTTAATTTATATCAACAGATGATTCTTATGTTGCAACAGATGGGTCATTTGTTCAAAATTATCATACCACTCTATTTTACCTGTTCAAATTTATCCAAACAGATGATCCATCTATTGCAACATAAGACTCATTGTTGCAATAGATAGACAATCTATTGTATATCTGTAATTAGTATTGACAACTCTATCTTTCCAAATGGATGTCACAGTAGAAGCTACTGCTGAAAAGCATAATATCACAATTGATAATTCATTAACCACTTCCAAAGAAGAATAAAAAGTAGAGCCTATTAGTTTGGGAGAATGAAAGAATTACCTGTTTGAAGGGTTCAACATCTCGGATGAGGCTCCGAAAAAACTAACAAAGTTGATCAACAACTATTCAAAATGGATTATCGATGGGCTGTTAAAGCATCATGCCGGAAGGTACATAAATCAATTTAAAAGATATTGATTGATACAATTCTTATTGTAAAAATATGACATTAACATAGGTAAATCGTCACGTAGAAAACAAAAGAACGAATACTACAAAGTGAACGAATCGAGTCTTGGTTTTGATATGTTAAACTTTGTTACTGCATATCCCGAAAGAAAGAATTAATTCTATCTGATGTCACAGCTCCAAACTTGCTGGAATAATGAGGTTTAAATGTCATAGATATTATTATTAATTAATACTCTATTTAATTGCATCTGTGTATTAATTTTTTCATCACGTAATCTGAAATATTTGATAATATGTGTAGCACATCGATGTCCTTTTTTACTACCTTCGAAAGAAGGGGAAGTTGCAAACACAAGAACAATACAGATACACGACAGGAAATTATTTGTTCAAAGTTTACATCAATAATGCCTAGAATAGGTATTGTCAACAACAGCTAGAAGTTTCCCGATATGAGAAATGCTTAATCAATATCATCAAAGGTTTTAGCATTCAAGTTGGCTTACCTTGGCATTTTGTCAACGAAGTGTGTATCCCAATCAATTATCATGATGAATTTCATTGGTTGTTGGATGTCGTCATTCTAAAAGAGAGGCCCATTCGAGTTTATGACTCGATGTCACAAAGGAGAAATTTTGGGCCATCTTCTGAGATACAAAAACTTGCCAAAATATTGCCTACTTACCTTGATATGAGTGGATTTTTGGACCAAAAAATTCGAACTGATTGGTCCATGATTGAAGAATACTGGGATAAAATGGGTAATCCATTTGATGTACAATATGTTGAAGGAATTGCTCAACAAACCATTAGTACCCTGTAAGTATAAGTGTCATGATTTAGTTTCATTTCATAAATCTCACAATGCTTACATGAACTGTTAGATATGGATTATCTATTTTTTTAAAATACAGGGATTGCGATCTTTTTGTTGCCGCTTACACCGAGTATTTGAGAAATGGATTACAAGTACCAAATGATAGACTTGATGCCGGATTACTCCGCTAAAGATATGCTGCTCTTTTATGGAAATACGGAGAAGCAAAATCTTAGAAATCGTGCACAAGTGACATTAAAGATCCACGATGACCAAAACTAAATTCCGTAGCATCGGATGAAGAACAACTTGTCCATATTGAGTAGATCCTTATAGCTTAAGTCTATCAATGTAATAACCTATCCTCCTCAGTTAACTTTCTGATTTATTTATAGAGTAGATCATTTGTACCCAAAATTTATTTTACATTTCACTTATTTGTTGAGTTATTTCATGTAATTTTCGAAGGCTTTGATTTATTTTATGTTGTCTATAAATATAGTTTAATCATTGATAACGCTCAAACTACAGCTCTCGTAAGAGTGTAAGCGGTCGTTGTCAAATATAGAACCCAACTGGGTTGGGTGTCGAATCCCACAGAGAATACTTGATCACTAAGTAAGCAAAGATTATTAGAATTTTGGTGAAAGTTTCGTAAAAAGGGGGGATTTTGTGCGTGCAAATAATGTAAACAAAATAATAGTAAAAACGGAAAATAGAAGAGTAAAACGGAGTACTTGGTAGGTTTTAATCAATGAGAATTGAGAGTGAGGGTTATGTCCACCTTATGAGTTATACGTCTCTATTGGCTATGAGTTATGCGGAATTCAGACATGCATGTGCTTATAGAGAATTGTATTCTATGGTAAATCCAGGCGTCTTTCGACCATCAAGGATTATTTCACTTTAACTCTTTTGAGCTTAAAGCGTATCTAATGGTACAAATTCTCCAAGAGGTTAATCCAGTTACGGCACTAACTTTTTAACAGGGGTTGGTGCCCTATTACCTTGACATTATCTCTTTTCCAGACATGTAAATTTTCTTTCGAACAAGCTAATTCTATACTGGCGTATTCTATATGTTTGCAACCACAAGAATTTGAATTAAGATGAAGAGAGTAATGATATAAGCAGCATACGTGTCATGAATTCACAAACTCATAGCAATAGATAGTATCTCATAAGGCTTCCATAACCCCAACAGAGAATTTTAGCTACTCATGAGTGCAATGGAAATCACAATAGACATTATCATCATACCAATATAAGGATCTCACGTGGAGTATGGTTTGGTAGGGCTTGTGGCGTGAATTCCCTTTTAGAATAGCGTTTCTCTTGTCGTGAAAATTAAAAGTCAAATAGATGAAGAGAAGTGAATAAGAATTAATTGAAAGAGAATTGTTTTGATTGTTGAATGAATGATGGAATGAATAATAGAAGAATTAATTGCGGAATGATAATTCGAATTATATTTAGAATGATAAAAATCCCTAGCAAAATAGGGTATTTATAACACCCATATCCTATTCCTACTAAGCTACTGATGATAGGCGAATTTACGCGCCTATATCAATATATTTTGCCCATATTTTAGCCTAGTTTTGAGAACTAATTATCTATTTCATGCACTTTTAGTCCTTTTTCCTGTAAATGAGCTAACAAACATGATTAGGAAAGTTTCAGGTATAAATGATGCAAAATACAACATTTTATGGCTTACTTGACGCAAAAGAAAGCTCACAAACGAAGTAGAAAGGAGCTGGACGCCTAAAGGACCAAATCTGCTGCATGGAAAATCTGTCCCGGGCTAAAACAGCATTTCTGAATACTTTGGGGACTGCATGGAAAATCTGTCCAGGACTAAAACAGCATTTCTGAAGACTTTGGGGACTTACAGACACAAAGCTGGAATTTTGACAATGATACATTAACCTAGTACAATTGGGTTATGTATTTCATTAGTTTATTTGGATTAGGAGAATGTTACATTAACCTAGTACAAATGGGTTAAGTATTTCCTTAGTTTAGTAGGATTTGGTTATTTATTTCATTAGCATAGTAGGAGTAGGATAGGAGTATTATAAATACCCTATCATGCTAGAGATTTTAATCAAGTCCTCCCTTAGTGGAGGCAACTCCTCCCTTCATTCAAGAAATTCATTCTTAAACTATTAATTTTCTTCCATCTTTCTCATCTTCCACTACAAACACTTCTAATCTATTCTTCTATTCTTAAATTCCACAACAAGAGAATCGTTACTTGCTAAGGAATCACCAAAACCACACGCCAAACACCTACTATTCACGCCATCCACCATGCAAAACGTGATATCCTTCGCATTCATGGGTAGCTAAACCTCTTAGTTGGGGTTATGGAAGCCGAATGAGTTACTATCTATTGCTATGAGCTTGTGAGTTCAAGACACGTATATTGCTTATATCATTATTCTCTTCATCTTAAATCTACATTCTTTGCGGTTTCAAACACATGAACACGCCATTCTAACATCTAACCTGTTCGAGAGAAAGGTTATTTGTCTAGAAAAGAAGACGCATAGACCAACGCCAGTCTAACATTTAACTTGTTCGAGAGAAAGGTTATTTGTCTGGAAAAGAGATAATGTCAAGGTAGTAGGACACCCTTTCCTATTAAAAAGCTAGTGCCGTAACTGGACTAACCTCTTGGAGAATTTGTACCGCTAGACACACTTTAAGCTCGAGAGAGTTAAAGTGAAATAGTCCTTGTTTAGGTCGAAAGACGCTTGGATTTACCATCGACTACAATTCTCTATAAGCAATTGCATGTCAAGACTCTACACACTCATAGCCAATAGAGACGTATACTTCTGAAGGTGGACATAACCCCAACGCCTCAATTCTCATTGTTTCACAACCTACGAAATACTCTCTTTTTACTTTATTATTTTCAGCTTTTATTTCATTACTTTGGTTACTTATTACAATCCCCCCTTCTTACGAGACTTGCACCAAAAGTCTATTAATTTTACTTACTTGTTGACCAAGCTATTCTCTGTGGGATCGATACCCAACCCAGTTGGGTTCTATATTTGCTAACGACCGCTTTACACTCCTACGAGAGCTGTAGATTGAGCGTTATCAAAAATTGGCGCCGTTGCCGGGGAATACGAGTGTCAATCAAGTTCGTGATAATTACTAGACCCTTTGGTCAAAGATTCTCGTACTTTTACTTTTAGTTGTTGTTTTTGTTTTTTTTAGGTTTATTCAGTACATCAATGGAGGCACAATGTGAAATTGAAAGGATGGCTGCTCAAGTGCATCAACAAAATATTGATAACCGTAGGCGAGCAACAAATCTTGACGATGAGGATCTGGGCGATGAAGAGCTATTAAACCCACAGCATACTGCTGAGATGGCGACACCAGCAAACAGAAGAGATCGTCAAGCAAGATATAGGCCCGAACGCCGAGCTGTGCATATACCGTTTGATGATGATGAGGATGATCTTGATGGACCTGGTGCCACCGGAGCTATAATTCCACCACCATTAGCGCCCGGAGCCAAGTTCGACATCACTAGCACCATGATTCAGTTATTGCAACTCAAGGGATTATTTGGTGGACTAGCAGGCGATGATCCGAATATGCATCTCATCAACTTTATTTCTACATGCAAGTCTTTTGACAATCCTGGTGTTGGTCAGAATGCTATTCGATTACGTCTATTCCCATTGTCTCTGTCTGGGGAGGCAACATTATGGTTGAATGGGCTGACTCCTGATTCTATTACTCATTGGAGGCAATTGAAAGACGCTTTCCTAGAAAGATTCTTTCCGCCATCCAAAAAAGCACAATTGAGAGATGAAATCAGCAACTTTCGTCAGCTTCCCTCTGAAGCTCTCCACGAAACATGGGAGAGGTTCAAGACGAAGCTAATGCGATGCCCAAACCATCATATGACCAATGTCCACTTGATGGAGATATTATACAGAGCTTTGAATTCGGTGACTAAGTCAGTGGTTGATAACGCGGCTGGAGGATCTTTTATGGACCTCACCTTTGTGCAGGCAAGCCATATGCTAGATCGGATGACAAAGCAAAGTAGAGCTTGGCATACCAGGGATTCTGAGGTAACAAGCCCCACTTTATCTTTTGGCATGACTGCAGAGCAGAGGCAAAGACAAGAGGATCGTGACCAAGACATGGCTCACATGAAAACACAATTGGATCTTCTGACAAAGCACTTATTATCAGGGAAGACCGAAAAAGTGAAAGCTGTAGCGCTAACAGGAAGATACGAATCTGATTCTAAAGAGGAGGCCAACTACTTGAACAATCAGGGGGGTTTCCATGGGAATGCCCAAGGAAACCAAGGTCGGAACTATTATGATAAATATGGAAGCAAAGACCAAGGTAGTTGGAAGAACAAAAATGAAAAGAGTGGTTTGTACGTTCCCCCTGGCAGACGTGATACCACCACATCTAATTCTGGGAGTATGGAAGACATGATGGCTAAGTTATTGAAAGGAGTGGAAGCAACGAGCGCAGGAGTTAAGGAGGTGATTGATGATTTAGCTTCCATGAAGCAATTAGTTGATTCTCATTCCACTTCTATAAGACAACTAGAGCAGCAATTCAGTCAACTTTCAGCAGCACTCAACCAAAGAAAAGCCGGCACCTTACCTAGCGATACTGTGCAAAACCCAAGGAATGATGGGTCATGCATGGCCATCACTACCAGAAGTGGTAAGGCGCTGGAAACTTCAGCAAAAGGCAAGAAAGTGGTTGACGAAGTTGTACGGTTTGATATATGCAAAACAATGAAGCAGCCCAGCGATATGAATGAGTCATCTGTAGCTGATGTTCATTATGAGGATATGAAAGCATTATCTATCGAGAAACAACCTACTGTTGCGCCATTGTCTGCTGCGCCACTGAATGTTGAGCATGAGGATAATGAAGATTATGAAGAACTTATGGGTGATCTAACAGAAATAGAGTCTTATACTCCTAAGAAACTGGATTGTGATCTCAAGAATCAACCAACAGCGAAGACTCACTTTGACGAGCCACCAATGCTAGAATCGCAAGAGCTCCCCGATTATCTAAGGTATGTGTTCTTGGAAAGTAGAAATATACTTCCAGAGAAAGCAGATGATTTAAGTGAACAGCACGTAGAAGGTCTCATCTCTGCTCTGAGGAGATACAAGAGAGCTATGGGTTGGACTATTGATGATATAATTGGTGACTCTCCGGAGAAACGTATGAGCCATCTCGAAAAAGATCGCATGACCACAGGTAAGCCTCATTGTCGTCTAAATCCTTTTAGAAAACGATCCATCACTTATCTCGACGAAGTCTAAGTACTCGAGACTACTACGTCGAGCCACGACAATAAATAAGGCGCTAGATGGGAGGCAACCCATCGTTTTATCGTTTTATCGTTTTATCGTTTTATCGTTTTATCATTTCGTCGTTTTAATTTTTTTCTTTTTGATAAATGAAAATCCAAAAATAAGAGTCGTGCCACGACCAAAAATAAGGCGCTTGGTGGGAGGCAACCCATCGTACTAATCGTTTTTATTGTGTTTTGAGCAAAAATAGGTGCAAGAAGTATGCAACGAGGAGATTGATTTCAATTGACGATTTGGTCGCATTGTATGGTAAAGTCGGTAAGTTAGGAATGGTAATGCATAAGGCTATGAAGTGAGCCTTTCTCACGTCATAATAGGCTTCGAGGAAGGCTAGGCCTTGGTAAAAATAGGCCACGAACGATGCACAACCTATTCTATAGCCTAAGGACTCGGAATCTAGTGTGCAATACACTATGCGCCGCCTATTCCTAGGTGTGCGTTTGACTATGCGCCGCCTATGCTATGGCATTTGAGATACTGAGACCAAATGCCATACCATATGCGCCGCATATGCCTAGATATGCCATACCATGTGCGGCGCATATGTCCCATTATGCCATGGACAATGCGCCGCATATACATGTGTTATGCCGAGGGATATGCGCCGCATATAGGGTGATTTTGTCCCCAAATCCGATTGTAAATGGGTCATAACCCGACCCATACTCTTCCTATATAAAGGGGACATAGTTTTACAATACAACCACATTAGAAAACACCCTAAAGGCGCCACATAACCTTCCAAATCTTCTCAAAATTTTCTTCTTTTGCTCTTCCAATTCACAACACCGTCTCCACAAGCTTCAAGCAAGTAAGTACTCTCTTATTCTTCATTTATTTATCGTAAGTACTACGTTGCTATGCTTATTATAAATTGCTAAATCATATAAGACTGTTGGTGATGTTCATGTGTTTGAATTGTTGTTACATAATCATGTGAGTGAACATATACGTAGGGAATTCTTGACTTATTTCCGACTTGAATTTGGTTTCAATAGCATTGTTATGATATTTGCTGAATAGATATGGCTATGAAGATTGCTTAAGAGTGTTGTTTGGATGCTTACATGTTAGACTATCCCGGCCATCGGGATAAGATTATAGTGTCTATCGACTTAGGAGGTTGTGCTTGTTGTAAGAATATCGATTCCATGTGGTAACCCCTATGTCGTAGTGTTGCTATATCTACCATGAAAGTAGTCCAATGGCTGCAAATAAGTGATACAATGCTGATTTTCTTGTCGGAATACAATCCTAAAACGTATGTCGACGAAATCTGAGTAAATCGACTACGTTCACCTCGCTGATTTGTGCAAAAAAACTAAGTGTGGGGTGGTACCCCTAGTACTTGCTTATAGATTGTATCAAGTGAGATTGTGCTGCAACTAACACTATTTCTAGTCTCAGGTACAATGGCACCTAAAGCGAGACAAGGCAAGGAGAAGGCTACCACCTCCCAAAAGGGCAAAAAGAGAAGTTGCAAGGACCAAGGAGAACCCTCCTCGCAGCAAATACCCCGACTCACGCTTGGAATTAAGTGGGATACTTATGAGGAACTTCTAAGGATGACGACTATGATGATGATTCCAATGCAAGGGGTATAACCCCAGACATAGAGAATAAGTCCGACCAACCAGGTTCCTCGTATTTATTTTCCACTGAGGACAGTGTCCCGTCTAAGTGTGGGGTGGCATTGCATGCTATACTTCTCTGTTTGCACCTGTGTTTGTTTGTTTACTTTGTTTATTTGAGTTCGTTTTTTTTTGTTTGACGTTTTTTAGTTTTTTTTAGGAGTAAAATTTTTCTAGCTTCGCATGAAATTATTTTGATAGGCAGCATGAGATTATAACAAGAGTATGTGTTACAATTAAGACTATTGAGACGTTTAGGCTCTAGTTGTGACTCATTATGTGATATTTTGTGGTTCAATTCCTTCACTTGTTGGGTCGAGAGTCTATATTACTTCCAATCAAGTCGACCATGTGCCTTGTGTGTGTGAGATTAATAGTATCTTCTATGTATGTGGCTGATGCTAGAACTTGCCTGGTATGTATGCAAAGCAAAAATAAGGAGTGTAGTTCAGGATATGATTTAGGCATTTCTTTGGCAACCTATATTTGTTTACCTTCAGTTTTACCTACCCATGGACATCATCCTAGTTAAACCCTTTTGAGCCTTTAGCCTATTTCTTTGACAACCTTGTATGTAAGCCTAATCCATTTCTTTCAAGACCGTAATTTGATCCAAATTCCTAAGTGCTTTAAAGTGAAAAAGTCATGTGACAACATAAGAGGAAATTGGTTGAGTATGATGCTTTAAATTGTAATGGTGCTTGAATGTGTTATGAAAAAGAAAGTGCTATCATAAGAGGTATGTTGTGAAAAGCAAAAGGAAAAGAAAGCTGAAAAGTGAGTTGTGCTTAAAATTGAAAAACAAAAGATGAGAACAAGGGTGGAAGAATAAAATAAAGAAAGGTTGAAAGAAAAAAGTGTCAATGATACAATGTGATGTATTAAAGTGCTTAGGAACTTAGTCACTATTTCTGGCCAAAATAGCTGATCCTACCCGTCCCTTAGCCTACATTACAACCATCAAAAGACCTACTTGATCCTAAGCTTAGCATTCTGACATTTAGTAGAGTACTACATTAAGGGCAAGCCTATGGTCATCAGTTGCTACATATGAATTCTTTGTGAGAGTGAGTGCAAGGATATTTTGATACCCATGTTTGAAAAATATGCTATACTTGTGAGTGATTATGGGTACTATATTGTGAGACACACATGGTTGATGAGTCTTGGATAGTTGTATATGATTCTATGCACCTTAACGTTTGCATGCGAGTTGATCACCATCACGAGTCTATGCTTGAGGTTAAATTGTTTCTACTTATAATCGGAAAGCTACTCTTCGTTGATAATTGTTGTGCTTGTCTTGAAGAATGTTTTGTGTTGTTGCTGTAAAAACCTTAAGTCGATGCTTAGAAGGACATGATATGTTGTTCGAGGACGAACAAAGCTCTAAGTGTGGGGTGTTGATGATAGGCGAATTTACGCGCCTATATCAATATATTTTGCCCATATTTTAGCCTAGTTTTGAGAACTAATTATCTATTTCATGCACTTTTAGTCCTTTTTCCTGTAAATGAGCTAACAAACATGATTAGGAAAGTTTCAGGTATAAATGATGCAAAATACAACATTTTATGGCTTACTTGACGCAAAAGAAAGCTCACAAACGAAGTAGAAAGGAGCTGGACGCCTAAAGGACCAAATCTGCTGCATGGAAAATCTGTCCCGGGCTAAAACAGCATTTCTGAATACTTTGGGGACTGCATGGAAAATCTGTCCAGGACTAAAACAGCATTTCTGAAGACTTTGGGGACTTACAGACACAAAGCTGGAATTTTGACAATGATACATTAACCTAGTACAATTGGGTTATGTATTTCATTAGTTTATTTGGATTAGGAGAATGTTACATTAACCTAGTACAAATGGGTTAAGTATTTCCTTAGTTTAGTAGGATTTGGTTATTTATTTCATTAGCATAGTAGGAGTAGGATAGGAGTATTATAAATACCCTATCATGCTAGAGATTTTAATCAAGTCCTCCCTTAGTGGAGGCAACTCCTCCCTTCATTCAAGAAATTCATTCTTAAACTATTAATTTTCTTCCATCTTTCTCATCTTCCACTACAAACACTTCTAATCTATTCTTCTATTCTTAAATTCCACAACAAGAGAATCGTTACTTGCTAAGGAATCACCAAAACCACACGCCAAACACCTACTATTCACGCCATCCACCATGCAAAACGTGATATCCTTCGCATTCATGGGTAGCTAAACCTCTTAGTTGGGGTTATGGAAGCCGAATGAGTTACTATCTATTGCTATGAGCTTGTGAGTTCAAGACACGTATATTGCTTATATCATTATTCTCTTCATCTTAAATCTACATTCTTTGCGGTTTCAAACACATGAACACGCCATTCTAACATCTAACCTGTTCGAGAGAAAGGTTATTTGTCTAGAAAAGAAGACGCATAGACCAACGCCAGTCTAACATTTAACTTGTTCGAGAGAAAGGTTATTTGTCTGGAAAAGAGATAATGTCAAGGTAGTAGGACACCCTTTCCTATTAAAAAGCTAGTGCCGTAACTGGACTAACCTCTTGGAGAATTTGTACCGCTAGACACACTTTAAGCTCGAGAGAGTTAAAGTGAAATAGTCCTTGTTTAGGTCGAAAGACGCTTGGATTTACCATCGACTACAATTCTCTATAAGCAATTGCATGTCAAGACTCTACACACTCATAGCCAATAGAGACGTATACTTCTGAAGGTGGACATAACCCCAACGCCTCAATTCTCATTGTTTCACAACCTACGAAATACTCTCTTTTTACTTTATTATTTTCAGCTTTTATTTCATTACTTTGGTTACTTATTACAATCCCCCCTTCTTACGAGACTTGCACCAAAAGTCTATTAATTTTACTTACTTGTTGACCAAGCTATTCTCTGTGGGATCGATACCCAACCCAGTTGGGTTCTATATTTGCTAACGACCGCTTTACACTCCTACGAGAGCTGTAGATTGAGCGTTATCAGCTACTGCATTACTTATCCTAATCCTACTAGGTTACTGCATCATTATCCTAATCCTAATAAGTTACTGCTGATCCCCAAAGTCTTTAGAAATTTTATTTTTTCCCAAAACAGGTTTTCCATGCGTCACTTTTAGTCCCTAGGCGTCCAACTCTGCTTTCCTTCTTTTGTGAAGCTTCCTTTGGCATCAAGTTATCCATAAAATGCTGAAATCTTCATCATTTATAACTGAAAACTTGGTAATCACGTTTGTTAGCTCACTTACAGGAAAAAGGACTAAAAGTGCATGAATTATATATTTTGTCCTCAAAACTTAGCTAAAATATGGGCAAATTATAGTACTTTAGGCGTGTAAATACGCCTATCATCAATCATTAGTTTTGAACTTGATAATTAAAATGGAATACTAGATTCAAATATTGCAACAGATAATACATCTGCTGTAACAGACGATATATCTTATCAAACAGATTTAGACATATATTGCAACATATAGGTCATCACTAGAAATTATATAACAGGTCTTCCTACTTTTTTTATTTGTTCCAATAGATTGCCTGCAATTACAACAGAAAGATTATATGTTACAATAAATTATATATCTGTTATGGCAAATAGACAGAAACATCTGCATAATGCAACAGATGACTGTAATACCCCTAACTTTCTTTAAGTCGAGTTTCATCCTCAAGAAGAGTAAGGGCTGACTTCTCAAGTGAAAAATATTTTAAACCATGTAGAATTTCCCTAATATTGACTTTTTGTCATGTAGAGAATTGAATAAGCTTTTCGTTGATACCAATTTCACGAAAATCCAATGTCGGAGTAAAACATTATGGACATTTTACAGAACATTGTCTGAACTGCCCAGGTGCGATGGGCAGGCCAACGGGCTATCGTACATAGTCGTCGCCATGAGGCAGTAGTCACATTCACTATCCAAGTGTGACAGTCAGGACGGATGGACTGTCGAGCTAACTATGGACCGTTGCCCCAGGTCATTGCAACGAGGTAGTAAGTCCCAGTTCTGGTCTAGGTACGATGGTCAGTCCGACGGACCATCAATCCAGTGATAGACCTTTGCAACCCACCATCGCATGTCCCGATCAGTAATTTTAAGTTGCTTTTGAAAGAGTTTTTTGGTATTTTCCCACCCTTTTAACCCTCAGATATATATATTCTGAACAAAGCTGATGGCTTCATTATTTATCCATAACATCAAAAGATAGGGTTTCTTTCAAGATCAAAACCCTTCTTCAAGAAAACTCAAAAAACCAAGAATCTCTCCAAGAACCTTCAAGAAAGAGTCTCCTAAGGTATGTTAGATGTTTATTCATGGGTCCCTTCTACCCATGAAGTCCAAGAATCCTTTTTCAAAGTACAATGATTTTGTATCTATGGTTTCCATGCTTGAATTAGATTGAATTCATGTTATTGTGTTGGTTGGGTTAAGATCTATGATTTAAGTGCAAGTTTTCATGAATCTAGAAAGCATGTGTGATCTTGATGAACCCTTGTATTTACAAAGTGATTAAGGGGTCTGCAATGTTATTTTTTATTTCAATTCATGATTTAGATTACAAGTTCCAAGAGTTGATCCTATAATGTGTTGAATTACATGATATGCATAATGACCCTTCAATTTTCAAGTTGATTGTTTCATATCAACCCTAAGTGTTTATGATTTAATGAACCTAGTATTCTTCCCAAGTGTCTGATAAATTGTCTATGAGAAAGAACTAATGTCACTTAAGCATGCTAATATGTATCCTTCATTCATGTACAAGCTAATGCATTATAAGTGTCCGATGAAATGTCTCTATGAATGATTTATGACCAAGTGAGCATTTAAATGCTATTCGAAGTTATGCTTTGCTCTATTTTTATGCTATCGAGTTATGGGGGTACTTGTATCTGACAAATTAGCTGCAGTCTAGAGCTAATGTCAGTTTTCACGATAATCTCAGTCAAGCCACGATCCTTAGAACTTAGTCAGTTATAGAACTCAGTACTCTCAGACAGTTACAGAACTTAAGAAATTTCAGTAATTTAAGTATCATTAGCAGTCCAACTTCACTTCAGTACTCAGATTAGATCTTAGTAGTATTTAAGAATTCAGTTTCAGACCTTTGTAGCATTCAAGTAATCAATTCAGAACTTAGCATCATCCAGTCAGATAACGAGATTCAGTAGTATTCCATTAGATAACGGAACTAAGTGAACTCAGTCAGATCTGTTAAGAAATATGAACAGTAATAGATCAGATCAGTCTAAGTTCTGTTAAGAATTAGTTCAGAGTTCTTTAGTTAGGAGTAGGAACTAGCACCAAGCGAGTGCAGGGATGACAGCTTCCCCTTTAGAGACTTAGAGTCGTTAGTAATAGTCCCTGAACTCCAAAACTGCATAGCCAGCGTAGGACCAGGAGTCACCTATTAGATTAAGGCTTGACTATCATGCTGCCTTAGGCTTGACTTCCTGTTCAGGGTCACCCGTTAGAGAGGCTTGACCATAGCAGAGGTCTTTACTCGTGGCACGATATTGACATCCTTCCAACAAGGGTTACAGGTTGGACCCTACTAGATCAGATTTGGGGTATGTCGGTTAAGTGAGAAATCCTACAGTTGCAGTTTCAATGAGTAGAACTCAAAAATCAGGACTGTCAAATATAGTCACCCATCTTAGTAAGGAACTTAGATAGTTCCATAGATTCATAGACCACCCGCTAGATAGGACTAGTCTCATATAAAGTTAATCAGTATCAGTACTAATAGATCCAGAGATCACCCGTTAGACAATACTGATCTTAAACTCAGTCCATTATTTCTATTATTAAAAGATTCAGAGATCGTCCGCCATATAGGTCTGATATTAGATACAATCATTCGTTATCATTATTAGTAGATTCAGAGAACATCCATTAGAGAGGTTTGATCTTAGATTTAGTCAGTCGATGGTATCAAGTTCAGAACTCAGTTATTGATATGAGTAGATTCAGTTATTTAGTATTTTGGAATTAGTAAACTCAGATATCAGTATTAGCAGACCCAGTTATCAGTAAGTCAATATTCAAAAACCAGTATTTAGAGTTTATATTCAGCGTTACTACGATTCCAGTTTTGGTTTGTGCATTTATTCATGTACCCTCATTCAGTACTCTCATGTTATTCAGTTAAGTAATGTTTATGCATAAGCCCTTGCATTTAGCCTTACCTCATCTAGCATACCAGTACATTCAAAGTACTAACGTATACTTTCCTACGCTATGGTGTCTTATTCCATAGGTTCAGACGTGCGACATCCAGACCACCTTTAACAGTCCATACTCAGTCAGCAACAGTAGACGTAGCAGTGAGTCCTCTTCATTCGAGGATAATCCTTATTTTATTATCGCATTAGATTCAGTTTATTTTTGGTAGATGGAGTTAGTTGGGAACATGTCCCATCAACTCCACAGTTCAGACAATTTAGAGGCTTTTTGGACAGATATACTAGTATTTAGTTTTCAGTATTGATTATTTTAGATGTTTTGAAACTTATGGCCAGTTTTCACTTGTTTTTTGTATTTATTATATTATCCAGTGCTTAGGTACAGATATCATTAGATGGTTATCTTGTGGTCCTTCGGGATCATGAGCACCGTGTGGCATTCTGGTTATAAAAAATTAGGGCATTACAATGACCAACCTATTACAACATATAATCAATCTACCACAACGGGTATGATATCTGTTACAACAGATATACAATCTGTTGCATTATAAAAAAAATGCCACTACAATGTAAAGTGAAGTGAAGTGGCTTGAAATAAAAAATTGTTATCATTTTCGTCTCTGTCTTTGTACATATTTTTCTTTATACAAAGGCTCCAACCATTTAGTTTGTACTCCATAAGCCCAGAACTATTGCATCTTTTCCATAATAGTGTCGCACATACCGACCATTGTTGGATCGATTAGAAAACACTCGATGTATGCAAGCGAGTACGGCCCGCACGCGGCACTGGTTTTATTTTTTTGAAGCTGCATGCCCTTGTTTTGACCTTCAAAATCCCATTCCTTCATCAAGAATTCTACCGGAAATGATCCATCAGTTTACTCTGCGTCAACAACTTAGGAAACAATTTCAAAAGTGGTTGCACGTAGGTTAAAAACTTGGCCTCCTTGAAGACAGGTAAGTTGCAGTTATAAACCTTAATTTTTTCCCTCGTCGAGTAGTATCTCAATATCAAGAATATGTTTGAATTTCACATTCATGACTACAAGGATTTTCTTTGCCTTGGTCCAGCTCTTGTCGTGTGGATATAGTCTCTTCCCTCTAACATAGTCAATCATGTCTTCATCCCATTTAAATGTAGAAACTAATTGATCAATTCTCCAGCCACCGGGACCAGTTTGACTATGAAGAGTATCATACCTACTCTTGAAATTATTATAGAAGCTGAGGTCCATTATCCTATCGGCAGCATTATAAGCATCTGGATATGCTAATTGCCTGCACCTCATGAGGCAGAGAATTTCATCAACATACTATGGTATAATAAGACAATTTTTAAATAGGTTAGTAATTGTAAAAAAGAAAAACACAGTAGAAAGATTTTGTTGCAGAGGGTTCTCTGAAACATTGTCCACGTACCGTTCACTCATATTTGTCATGCTCGTGAAGTCTTTGGCGTCAAATAAATGTATAGTGTATTCTTGTGGAACCTTGATCTTATCAGTCATGATTTCTTGTAGTTCCTTATTCTATTTATATATAACTGCTACATATGTCCACCTTCTTCAGCGGCCCCTGAACTTCAACAACTCTTGGAGCGGGAGGAGTTGCAATTTGTTTGGATTTTCGATTGGAGGGTACTTGGCTAATTGCTCTTTTCTTTCCATAACCATCATTGTATAAGTGTATGGCACCCTCGCCTTATTGGATGGTATGATACCTGTCTTTGATTTCAACTCCTCAGTAGCTTCAGCAATAGCCTCTATTTTTTCAAGGAGTTTATCCTCTCTGTCCTTGCATACTTTGCATTTACAATAAGAATATGAGGGTAAAGAGGAGTGAGAGGGACCTATGCAAGGGGTGTTTCCAGACGTATTTATTTTTTCCTGAGCACCAACATGCTCATAATTACAAATGGCAGCAATAGCAGCAGGATAGTTGTCACCATCATCAACAACTCCACTAGCAACACCCTCAGAAGAAGTATGCAGATCTGTTGCAGTAGGTTGAAGAGCTTCAACATTAGGCTGACCTTACCTAAATGCTCTTCTTATTGTTATTGCTCTAGCCAATTCCTTCTTTATTAACTCCACCATTGGGTATGTTGTTGTATCAACAAGACCTAGAGTAATAAAAGAAGTCATCCCCAACTCCTACTCAGTAGGCACGATCCAAGGATGCACAACCTATAAAAAAAGGACAGAAGGCATTTAAATCATATCATATAATAATAGTTTGCAGTCAGTTAGTTACATGTTAACACAATCAACTTATGCAACAGATGATCTATCTGCCCAACAGTTGATCTGTATGTCACAACATATTGATAATATATTGCGTTAGATTACCCATCTATTACATAATTTGCATTAGATGGGTAATCTGTTGAGTCAAGTTTAGGGAACCAGAGCAACAGATGATTAACTTGTTACAAAATATAGATCATCTATCATAATAGATTACCCATCTGTTGCACCAATTGCAGTTGATGAGTAATCTATTACAATAGATGACCCATCTGTCACAACAGATGGTACATCTGTTTCAATATATTTCTTTGAGGCAAATTATTTTAGTTGAAAGAAGACTTATTGCATCATTCGAAGGGTTAAAGAGATCAACCTCCTTAATTTTCTTGCTGCCCTTTGCAGCCAACCACCTAAGGATCCTTGGATGAGAAACCTCATCCGGGTAATTCTTAAACTATTTTCGGAGGGAAGGAATGACTTTAAATGTCCAAGCCTAAAACATGTAAATAGGAATCAAGCAAAAAAAGTCATAATAACTAGATTCAATATAAATTAATGGATGAGTAAAAATAGGGATTAATTTTACCATGAAAGTCCAAGGAAAGTGATGATAGGCAAATTTACACGCCTATACCAATATATTTTGCCCATATTTGTGCCATGTTTTGAGAACAAATTATATATTTCATGCACTTTTAGTCCTTTTTCCTGTAAGTGAGCTAACGAACATGATTAGCAAAGTTTCAGGTATAAATGATGCAGAATTCAGCATTTGATGGCTTACTTGATGCCAAAGAAAGCTCACGAAGGAAGGAAAGGGAGCTTGAACGCCTAAAGGACCAAAAGAGATACATGGAAAATTTGTCACGGGCTAAAACAGCATTTCTGAAGACTTTGGGGACTAGCAGTAACTTAGTTGGATTTGGACAATGATACATTAACCTAGTACAATTGGGTTAAGTATTTCATTAGTTTATTTGGATTAGGATAATGTTACATTAACCTAGTACAATTGGGTTAAGTATTTCATTAGCTTAGTAGTATTTGGTTAGATATTTCATTAGCTTAGTAGGATTAGGATATGGGTATTATAAATACCCTATCATGCTAGAGATTATTCATCATTCAATTAACATCCTTCTATTCTACAAGCAATTCTACAACTCTTCTAATCTTTCCATTAATTCTATTTTTCTTCTATTCATCTACTCTTAATTTCCGCAACAAGAGAATCGTTACCTGCCTAGGAATTCACGCCTAAACGCCTACCATACTTGAGCTACACGAAATTCACCAATATTGTGGTATAATAACAATGTCAATCATGATCTCCTTCGCACTCATGGGTAACTAAACTTCTCTGTTGGGGTTATGGAAGCCGGATGAGATACTATCTATTGCTATGAGTTTGTGAATTCGTGACACGTATGCTGATTATATCATTATTCTCTTCAACTTAATCTAAATTCTTTGTGGTTGCAAACGCAAGAATACGCCAGTATAACATTTAACTTGTTCGAAAGAAAGGTTATTTGTCTGGAAAAGAGATAGTGTCAAGGTAGTAGGGTCCCATCCCCTATTAAAAAGTTAGTGCCGTAACTGGATTAACCTCTTGGAGAATTCGTACCGTTAGACACGCTTTAAGCTCGAAAGAGTTAAAGTGAAATAATCCTCGAATAGGTCGAAAGACGCCTGGATTTACCATCGAATACAATTCTCTATAAGCACATGCATGTCTGAATTCAACATACTCATAGCCAATAGAGACGTATAACTCAGAAGGTGGGCATAACCCCAACGCCTCAATTCTCATTGTTTACAACTTGCGTAATATTCTTTCTTTTTATTTTTAGCTTTTACTTTAATACTTTGTTTACATTACTTGCACTACAATCCCCCCTTTTACGAGACTTGCACCAAAAGTTTAGTAATCTTTGCTTACTTGTTGACCAAGCTATTCCCTGAGGGATCGATACCCAACCCTGTTGGGTTCTATATTTGCTAACTACCGCTTTACACTCCTACGAGAGTTGTAGATTGAGCGTTATCAAAAATTGGCGCCGTTGCCGGGGAATACGAGTGTCAATCAAGTTTGTGATAATTACTAGACCCTTTGGTCAAAGATTCTCGTACTTTTACTTTCAGTTTTTGTTTTTGTTTACTGCAGGTTTTTATTCAGTGCATGCCCCATACTAGAAGTTCTGGTCAACCACTATTACCTATCAATCCTGAACCACAACGCATTGGTAGAATGGAAGCACAAGTAGAAATCGAAAGGATGGTTGCTCAACAGGAATAGGAGAGATTAGCTGTTCTTGCCGCTGCTCAAGTTCATCAACAAAACATTGATAATCCTGGGCGAGCAACAAATCCTGACGATGAGGATTTAGGTGATGACAAGTTACTAAACCCTAGGCGTGATGCTGAAATCATAACACCTGCCAACCGAAGAGGTCGACAAGCTCGGTTTAGGTATGATCGCCAACCTATGCAACCAGCTTTCGATGATGATGATGATCTTGATGGTGCCAGAGCTATGGGAGCCATAATTCCACCACCATTAGCGCCCGGAGCCAAGTTCAACATCACAAGCACCATGATTCAGTTATTGCAACTCAAGGGATTATTTGGCGGACTAGCAGGCGATGATCCGAATATGCATCTCATCAACTTTATTTCTACATGCAAGTCGTTTGACAATCCTGGTGTTGGTCAGAATGCAATTCGATTACGCCTATTTCCATTGTCTCTGTCTGGGGAGGCAACACTATGGTTGAATGGGCTGACTCCTGATTCAATTACAAATTGGAGGCAATTGAGAAACGCTTTCCTAGAAAGATTCTTTCCGCCATCCAAAAAAGCACAATTGAGAGATGAAATCAGCAACTTTCATCAGCTTCCTACTGAAGCTCTTCACGAAACATGGGAGAGGTTCAAGACAAAGCTAGCGAGATGCCCAAACCATCACATGACTAATGTTCACCTAATGGAGATATTGTACAGGGCCTTGAATTCAATAACTAAACCAGTGGTGGATAATGCAGCCGGAGGATCCTTCATGGATCTCACCTTTGGTCAAGCAAGCAATATGCTAGATCGTATGACGAAACAAAGTAGAGCTTGGCATACCAGGGATTCTGAGGTAGAAAGCCCCATTTTATCTATTGGCATGACTGCAGACCAAAGAAGAAGAGAAGAAGAACGTGATCAAGATATGGCACACTTGAAAACACAAATGGATCTTCTTACAAAGCATTTATTATCAGGGAAGACCAAAAAATTGAAAGCTATTATGTCAAAAGGAAAAGACGAATCTGATTCGAAAGAGGAGGCCAACTACTTGAACAATCAGGGGGGTTTCCGTGGGAATACCCAAGGAAACCAAGGTCGGAACTATTATGATAAATCTAGAAATAAGGACCAAGGTAGTTGAAAGAACAAGAATGAAAAGAGTGGTTTGTACGTTCCCCCTGGTAGACGTGACACCACCACATCTAATTCTGGAAGCATGGAAGACATGATGGCTAAAATCTTGAAAGGAGTGAAAGCAACGAGCGCGGGAGTAACAGAGGTAGTTAATGATTTGTCCACCATGAAACAATTAGTCGATTCTCATTCCACTTCAATCAAGCAAATAGAGCAGCAATTGAGCCAACTTTCAGCAGCACTCAATCAAAGAAAGGCCAGCACTCTACCTAGCGATACTGTGCAAAACCCAAGGAATGATGGGTCATGCATGGCCATCACTACCAGAAGTGGTAAGGTGTTGGAAACTTTAGCAAAAGAGCTGCGGACATGGATGATAACGCACAAGGTGAGGATTCCGCGGAAGCCACACTTGACGTCAAGGACGTCACACCCAAGGAATTGCAACCTGAAAAAGCTGGAAAACGGAAGCAAGAGGAGAAGAAAGCCGTGGAGAGAACACTTCCATACCCACCACCACCTTTTCCCCAAAGATTGAAGAAGGTGGCGGATGAAACAAAGTTCAGCAAATTCATGACTATGTTAAAACAGCTGACCATTAATGTTCCATTGGTGGAGGCACTTGAACAAATGCTTGGGTATGCGAAGTTTATGAAGGATCTTTTGACAAAAAAGCGGGCAGCAAGTTATGAGTTGAAAGAATATGTTCATCATTGCAGAGCAATCGCTACCCGATCGATAGTTCAGAAGAAAGCCAACCCCGGAGCTTTTACTATTCCTTGCACCGTTGGATCTTTGAATTTTGCCAAAGCATTATGTGACTTAGGAGCCAGCATCAATTTGATGCCATTATCTATCTACAAGAAGTTGGGGTTAGTTGATCTTACTCCAACCAATATGAGGCTCGTCATGGCGGATAGGTCGGTAAAACGACCTGTTGGCATTCTATGTAATGTATTGGTAAAGGTTTCTTCATTCATCTTTCCGGCAGACTTTATTATTCCGGATTGTGAGGCATACTCAGAAGTTCCCATAATCTTGGGGTGCCCTTTCCTTGCCACAGGAAGTGTGCTCATTGATTTAAGAGCTAATGAGTTTTCATTCTGAATAAATGACGAAGTAGTTCGCTTTGATGTTTGCAAATCAATGAAGCAACCCAAAGATCTGAGTGTATTTTCGTTGGCTGATGTTTTCTTTGATGATGAGAAAGAACTACTTGTAGAATAGCAAATTATTGATGACCCTTTGGCGGTTATGCTCATGAATGGAGAGAATGAGAATGCTGAAAATTCTGAAGAAGCTATTTATGCTCTATCGAGATTAGGGACATATCGTTATGCTCCCAAGAAGCTGGACCTTGATCTCAAGAATCGACCCACACCACCAGCTAAGCCATCTATTGAAGAACCACCCACATTAGAATTGAAGGAGCTGCCAAGTCATTTGAAGTACGCATTCTTAGGAAGCGGAAACACACTTCCAGTCATTATGGCAGCCGATTTGGGTGAGCAACAAGTTGCAGCTCTTATTGCTATCCTACACAAGTATATTAGAGCCATTGGATGGACCATTGAGGATATTATTGGTATTCCACCTGGGATTTGCACACATAAAATTCAGCTTCAAGAAAATTGCACACCCACCATTGAGCATCAAAGACGTCTAAACCCACCTATGAAAGAAGTGGTAAAGAAAGAAATTATCAAGTGGTTAGACGCGGGGGTTGTGTATCCTATCTCTGATAGTACATGGGTAAGCCCGATACAATATGTTCCCAAGAAAGGAGGCATGACGGTGGTCGCGAACGCAAAGAAGGAGCTTATTCCACTCAGACCCGTCACTGGATGGAGAGTATGCATGGACTACCGAAAGCTGAATTCTTGGACACTCAAAGATCACTTCCCAATGCCATTCATGGACCAAATGCTAGATCGATTAGCGGGGAAAGAATGGTTTTGTTTCATTGATGGTTATTCGTTCTATAATCAGATTTGTATTGCCCCCGAAGACCAAGAGAAGACAACGTTTACATGCCCATATGGTACGTTTGCCTTCAAACGCATGCCATTTGGCCTATGTAACGCACCAGCCACCTTTCAACGTTGTATGATGTCTATTTTTTCTGATATGGTTGAAGACACTTTGGAGGTATTTATGGACGACTTTTCAGTTGTTGGTGAATCTTTTGAAGCATGCTTGGCAAACCTAAGCATGGCATTGCAAAGGTGTGTAGAATTCAACCTAGTGCTGAATTGGGAGAAGTGCCACTTCATGGTAAAAGAAGGAATCGTTCTTGGGCACAAAATCTCCGAAAGGGGAATTGAGGTTGATCGAGTGAAAATAGAGGTTATTGAGAAGCTACCACCTCCAATTTCGGTGAAGGGAGTTCGTAGTTTTCTCGGCCATGCAGGTTTCTATCGTCGGTTCATCAAAGACTTCTCCAAAATTGCTAGTCCATTGTGCAAACTCTTGGAGAAAGATGCGAAGTTTGACTTCAATGAAGATTGCTTAAAGGCATTCGAATGCCTCAAAGGAAAACTCATTGAAGCCCCTATTATGGTAGCACCAGATTGGTCTCTCCCGTTCGAAGTCATGTGTGATGCTAGTGGTGTAGCCGTTGGAGCTGTTCTTGGTCAGAGAAAGGAGAAATTATTTCATCCTATCTACTATGCAAGTAAGGTCCTAAATGAAGCCCAAAGGAACTACACTGTGACAGAACAAGAGCTCCTAGAGGTTGTGTATGCGTTTGAGAAGTTTCGTGCCTATCTATTGGGTACTAAGGTTATCATCCATACAGACCATGCAGCTCTTAGGTATCTAATGACAAAGAAGGATGCAAAACCAAGGTTGATTCGATGGGTATTGCTGCTACAAGAGTTTGATTTCGAAGTCAAAGATAGAAGAGGTTGCGAGAACCAAGTGGCTGATCACCTATCTAGAATCGAGAATGAGCATGTGGCACAACCTAAAATTCAGATTGATGATGCATTCCCTGACGAGGATATATTAGTGACAACAATGGAAAATTTACCATGGTATGCCGACTTTTCAAATTTTGTGGTGAGTAATGTGATACCTGCTAATTTTTCTTACCACCAAAGGAGGAAGTTTATGCATGACGTACAACACTACTATTGGGATGAGCTATATTTGTTTCGACAATGCGCGGATGGTATTATTCGACGATGTATATCCCATGTAGAGGTGCCTAATATTTTGGAAGCATGCCACACTTCCCAAGTTGGAGGACATCATACAGGCAATCGGACAGCAAGAAAGGTGTTGCAAAGTGGTTATTATTGGCCTTCGATATTTAGAGATGCCTATGACTATGTTAGAAGGTGCGACCAATGCCAGCGTCAAGGTGCTATTTCGAAACACCATGAGATGCCCATGTCCAAAATTCTTGAGGTAGAACTCTTTGATGTGTGGGGTATTGGTTTCCTGGGTCCATTCGTGAATTCGTTTGGAATGAAGTACATCTTAGTTGCTGTAGATTATGTTTCGAAATGGGTTAAAGCTGTAGCGTTAGCCAACAACGAAGGAAAGCGTGTTGTAGCATTCTTAAAGAAGAATATCTTCTCTCGCTTTGGAGTACCTCGTACTATCATAAGTGATGGAGGATCTCACTTTTGCAACAAGCTATTCAAATCCGTTTTGGCCAAGTATGGTGTCAAGCAACATAAGGTAGCCACGCCTTATCACCCACAAATTAGTGGACAAGTAGAGGTTTCCAATCGGGAGATTAAGCAAATCCTTGCGAAAACGGTTAATGCTAATAGGAAGGATTGGTCTCGAAAGATGGATGATGAACTATGGGCATATAGGACAGCATTCAAAACACCCATTGGCATGTCCCCTTATCAACTAGTTTATGGGAAGGCCTGTCACTTACCCATCGAGCTCGAACATAAGGCATTGTGGGCGTTGAAGCAATTGAATCTGAATTGGGATGATGCAATGAATCTGAGGTTGGAGCAGCTGAACGAAATAGATGAGTTTTGTCTCCATGCATATGAAAGGTCAGACCTATACAAGGAGCGGATGAAAAAGTATCATGATCAGCGGATTATTCGACGAAATTTCTAAAAGGGTGATATGGTACTGCTCTTCAACTCCAGATTGAAGCTCTTCCCAGGTAAGTTAAAATCTAAGTGGTCTGGTCCATACAAAGTTATCCAAGTCTACTCGTCTGGAGTAGTCGAATTGGAAGACAATACTGGTGTTGTCTTCAAAGTGAATGGCCAACGTGTCAAACCTTATATCGGTCCTCTTGATTCGATGAATTATATGGCCATCACTTATCTCGACGAAGTCTAAGTACTCGAGGTAACTATGTCGAGCCACGACAACAAATAAGGCTCTAGATGGGAGGCAACCCATCATTGTATTGTTTTATCGTTTATCGTTTATTGTTTTGTCTTTCTTTTGTTCTAGTACTTGTTTTGCTTTTGATAAATGAAAATCCAAAAATAAGAGTCGTGCCATGACCAAAACTAAGGCTCTTGGTGGGATGCAACCCATCGTACTAATCGTTTTCATTGGTTTTGAGCAAATATAGGTGCAAGAGGTATTCAACGAGGTGATTGGTTTCAAACAACGATTTGGACGTATTGTATGGTAAAGGTGGTAAGTCAGGAATAGTGATGCATACGGCTATGGATTGAGAATTGCTCATGCCAAAATAGGCATCGAGAAAGGCTAGGCCTAGGTAACACTAGGCCACGAACAATGCAAAACCTATCCTATAGCCCAAGGTCTCAGAATCTAGTGTGCAAAGACATAGGCGCCGCCCATGCTTAAGTATGCTATAGCATAGGCGCCGCCTATGCTATAGCATTTGGTCTCAGTATCTCATATGCTATACACTATGTGCCGCATATGTCCCCTAAATGCATTACACTATGCGCCGCCTATGCTAGCTTATGCTTTGCATTAGGCGCCGCATATACCATGCTTATGCAAAGCACTATGCGCCGCATATGGACCCTTTTTGTCTCCAAAATCGTTTTTAAATGGGTCAAAACCCGACCCATTTTTTTCCTATATAAAGGGGACTTAGTCTTGAAACACAACCACATTGAAACTTGACCTAAAGGTGCCGCACATCAACCCAAATCATCTCAAAATTTTTCTTTTTGCTCTTCCAATTCCCAAGAACATCTCCAAAGGCTTCAATCACGTAAGTACTCTCTTATTCTTCATCTATTTCTCATAAGTACTACGTTGTTATGTCTATTATGGATTTCTACATCTTGAATGAATATTGGTGATGTTAATGAGTATGGATTGTTGATACAAAACCATGTGAGTGAACATATACGTTAGGATAATCTTGACTTGTTTCCGGCTTGAATTTGGTTTTAATAAGCATTGTTATACTATTTGCGGAATTGCTATGGTTATGAACATTTATTAAGCTTGTTACTTGGATACATACATGTTAGACCATCCCATTCATCGGGATAAGACTTATAGTTGCCTACCGACTTAGGAGGTTGTGATTGTTGAAAGTAACTATACCATGATGTAACCCCTATGTAGTAGTATTGTTATACCTAACATGAAAGTAGTGCAATGGTTGCAAGTAGTGATGCATCACTGATTTTCTTGTCGGAATATAGTTCCTAAAACGTATGTCGATGAAGTTTAAGTAATCGACCACATTCACCTCACTGCTTTGTATCAACGAACCTAAGTGTGGGGTGGTACCCCGATGGCTTGTGTATAGATTGTTTCCTTTGAGTTGATGCTAACATGAATATTGTTTAAGTCTCAGGAACAATGGCACCCAAAGCACGCCAAGATAGGGCTACCACTTCCCAAAAGGGCAAGAAGAGAGGTCGCAAGGACCAAGGAAAATCATCCTCAATTCAATTACCCCGCCGAATGTTTGGAATAAAATGGTTTCTTGAGGAGGAAGCCAAAGAATGGTATAGGAACAACAAGGAAAGCAAATATGTTCATGTCGACTTGATCAACAAGGACACCCTAGCGAAGAAGGAGCCGAGTATGTTGGCGAAAATCATGGCTTTGAATCTGGATTTCATCTTCCGCGACATGGAGGAATGTAATCTTGATTTGAAAAGAGAATTTTACGCCAACTGGTCGCCGAAAAACACGGGCAGCGAAGTCAAGATTCGGGGCCAAGTTTAACAGCTCAGCGCGGAATGGATCAACTCCTTTCTTGGCTTACCTTTGGTCGACCCAGCACCATTTAAAGAGCTGTACAGCAGACCTCCTTACAGATCAATACGACACACACTTTGTGGAAGTAGATCCATGGCAAGGTGGAGTAGACACCAAGACACCGGACGACACAACACCTTTCCCTATGCTCCATTGAATAGGGAAGCAAGAATCTGGTTACGTATTGTCAACTCATGCCTTATTCCTGGGACTCAGTACACCAAAATATCAAGAGATAGAGTGTGTTTGGTCTATTCTTTGATGACGAATGTCCCTATCAACTTTGGGGCAATCATTCGCTCTACAATGCGGAAGGCCAGACTCCACAAAAGGTCCCACTTCACTTTTGGTAATCTGTTGATAGCAATCTTGCGGAAGGAGGATATCGAAGAGGAACCAGCTGATCACAAACTACCACATAACCCAAAGAAGGTTGACCTCACCAAGGTCAAAGATGTTGAAACAACACATGGTGTCAACCTTACTACTGCGGAGAGACATGCTCGTGATGAGAGTTTCTTCCGTCATCTTTATGGCATGACACGATTTACAATGATGAGTGGTGGACGTGTTCCAACTGCTGCAGAGATCCAACAGCTGGACCATGACTATCCAATGAACATGCATGCATGGGAGATGTGTGGAGTGGGCGTATACTTTGAGGAACCTCTAGATGATGATGTTCTGACCGATGATGATCGACGCTTGCCAGACTCCGACAAGGAGGAGAACTCTGACAACGACTCTTATGATGATTCCGACGAAGGGGGTATGACCCCCGACATTGAGGAAGAGTCCGACTGACCAGGTTCTTTATATTTACTTTCCACTGAGGGCAGTGTCAGGTTTAAGTGTGGGGTGGCGGTATTGCATGCTATACTTCTCTATTTGCATCTATGTTTGTTTACTTTGTTTTTGTTTTCGTGTTTGGTTTTTTTTGATTGTTTCGTTTTTTTAGTTTTTTTTTAAGTTTTTGATTGTTTACTTTGTTTAATTTTTAGCTTCGCATGAAATTATTCCAATAAGCAGCATGAGATTATAACAAGAGTATGTGCTACAATTATGACTATTGAGACGTTTAGGCTCTAGTTGTGACTCATTATGTGATATTGTGTGGTTCAATTCCTTCACTTGTTGGGTCGAGAGTCTATATTACTTCCAATCGAGTCGACCATGCACCTTGTGTGTGTGAGATAATAGTATATTCTATGTTTGTGACTGATGCTAGAACTTGCCTGGTATGTATGCAAAGCGAAAATAAGGAGTGTAAGCTTAGGAGATAATTTAGGCATTTCTTTGGCAACCTATACATGTTTACCTTTGTTTTACCTACCCATGGACATCATCCTAGTTAAACCCTTTTGAGCCTTTAACCTATTTCTTTGACAACCTCGTATGTAAGCCTAATCCATTTCTTTCAAGACCGTAATTTGATCCAAATTCCTAAGTGCTTTAAAGTGAAAAAGTCATGTGACAACATAAGAGAAAATTGGGTAAGTATGATGCTTTAAATTTGTAATGGTGCTTGAAAAACAAACAAAAAAAAGTGCTATCATAAGAGGTATGGTATGAAAAGAAAAAAGGAAAAGAAAGCTGAAAAGTGAGAGTTATGCTTAAAATTGAAAAACAAAAGAGGAGAAAAAGGGTGGTAGAATAAAAGAAAGAAGAAAGGTTGAAAGAAAAAAAAATGTCAATGATACAATGTGATGTATTAAAGTGCTTAGGAACATAGTCACTATTTCTGGCCAAAATAGTCCTACACGTCCCTTAGCCTACATTACAACCATCTAAAGACCTATTTGATCCTAAGTTTAGCATTCTGACATTTAGTGGAGTATCACACTAAGGGCAAGCCTATGGTCGTCAGTTGCTGCATACGAATTCTTTGTGAGAGTGAGAGCAAGGATATTTTGATACCCATGTTTGAAAAATATGCTATACTTGTGAGTGATTATGGGTAATATATTGTGAGACACACATGGTTGATGAGTTTTGGGTAGTTGTATATGATTCTTTGTGCCTTAACTTTTGAATATGAGTTGACCACCATCACGAGTCTATGCTAGAGGTTAAATGGTTTCTACTAATGATCGGAAAACTTCTAGAGGTTAAATGGTTTCTACTAATGATCGGAAAACTACTCTTTGCTGATAATTGTTGTGCTTGTCTTGACGAATGTTTTGTGCTGTTGCTGTGAAACCCTAAGTTGATGTTTAGAAGGACATGATATTTTGTTCGAGGACGAACAAAGCTTCAAGTGTGGGGTGTTAATGATAGGCGAATTTACACGCCTATACCAATATATTTTGCCCATATTTGTGCCATGTTTTGAGAACAAATTATATATTTCATGCACTTTTAGTCCTTTTTCCCGTAAGTGAGCTAACGAACATGATTAGCAAAGTTTCAGGTATACATAATGCATAATTCAGCATTTTATGGCTTACTTGACGCCAAAGAAAGATCACGAAGGAAGGAAAGGGAGCTTGAAAACCTAAAGGACCAAAAGTAATACATGGAAAATTTGTCCCGGGCTAAAACAGCATTTCTGAAGACTTTGGGGACTAGCAGTAACTTAGTTGGATTTGGACAATGATACATTAACCTAGTACAATTGGGTTAAGTATTTCATTAGTTTATTTGGATTAGGATAATGTTACATTAACCTAGTACAATTGGGTTAAGTATTTCATTAGCTTAGTAGTATTTGGTTAGATATTTCATTAGCTTAGTAGGATTAGGATATGGGTATTATAAATACCCTATCATGCTAGAGATTATTCATCATTCAATTAACATCCTTCTATTCTACAAGCAATTCTACAACTCTTCTAATCTTTCCATTAATTCTATTTTTCTTCTGTTTATCTACTCTTAATTTCCGCAACAAGAGAATCGTTACCTGCCTAGGAATTCACGCCTAAACGCCTACCATACTTGAGCTACACGAAATTCACCAATATTATGGTATAATAACAATGTCAATCATGATCTCCTTCGCACTCATGGGTAACTAAACTTCTCTGTTGGGGTTATGGAAGCCGAATGAGATACTATCTATTGCTATGAGTTTGTGAATTCGTGACACGTATGTTGATTATATCATTATTCTCTTCATCTTAATCTAAATTCTTTGTGGTTGCAAACGCAAGAATACGCCAGTATAACATTTAACTTGTTCTAAAGAAAGGTTATTTGTCTGGAAAAGAGATAGTGTCAAGGTAGTAGGGTCCCATCCCCTATTAAAAAGTTAGTGTCGTAACTGGATTAACCTCTTGGAGAATTCGTACCGTTAGACATGCTTTAAGCTCGAAAGAGTTAAAGTGAAATAATCCTCGAATAGGTCGAAAGACGCCTAGATTTACCATCGAATACAATTCTCTATAAGCACATGCATGTCTGAATTCAACACACTCATAGCCAATAGAGACGTATAACTCAGAAGGTGGACATAACCCCAACGCCTCAATTCTCATTGTTTACAACTTACGCAATATTCTTTCTTTTTATTTTCAGCTTTTACTTTAATACTTTGTTTACATTACTTGCACTACAATCCCCCCTTTTACGAGACTTGCACCAAAAGTTTAGTAATCTTTGCTTACTTGTTGACCAAGCTATTCCCTGAGGGATCGATACCCAACCCTGTTAGGTTCTATATTTGCTAACGACCACTTTACACTCCTACGAGAGCTGTAGATTGAGCGTTATCAGAAAGCCGTATAATATAATCGTCTCTATGGATAGCTTTGTCAGTAAATATTGGACAGTCAAGTAGTAGCTGTAGTTGAATTTCTCAAAATCATCAGCAAGCGCCAACAAATCATCTTCTATGACTTTTCTGGCATCTCTTGCCCATAAAATAGAATGAACAAACCAAACTAAGCATAATTTCTCCCTGTAGTGCTTTGGTATGTTTTTATCCTTGAGATCTGCCATCAAATCTCCCACTCTGTAGCTACATCGTCCAACAATGCCCAACAACCTATTTTTTTCCCTTACGCTTATTGGAGGGCGTTTCCTTGATGATAGGTTCTTCTGGACGATCGCATCTCAAACCTGTCACTATGGCAAACTTTTTAAATCCAAAACAAACCAGCATGCCATAGTAGTTGATCCAGATTTCATCCATATTTTTTTTGCCCTCCTTTAATTCTTTATCATCTCCTATGTACTTGATCCTGCGCTTGATAAGACCGTATACCATGCTCATTTGGAAACAGAGAGTAAGGTCCTTAGGCAGCTTAAGAAAGTATGCAAAGCATCTTCTCTTAAAATGTCCATCTATATTTTCATTCTTCATAATACTCTTAAATTCATGAAAACGTTTCCCCAACTGACATTTAAGTAAAAGATCACCAGTTACTTCTTTAGGGTGATCCATTGGCATTGCAACTCAAAACTTGTCGATACTAATGGTTTTGACAGTATGTATTTAATATTAATTCACGCCCCATTTGTGAGAAGGAGTTGTCACATTCGTCAGCTTTATTTTTCCTTGACTAAGATTGTTCAGGAAGTTCCTCCGAATCTATCTATACTCTAGCCTTTTTTGTTGGGTGGTCAGAAGTTGATCTACTTTTAGTTTTAATTTCTTTTCTTTTGGGAGACATCTTTAAACTACAAATAATAAAAAACATTTTATGTCTTCATAATTTTTTAAAAAAAGGTAAGACAAATTTAAATAAATTATTATACACCACATTACTAAAAAATACTCCAACGGATAACCCATCAGTTGGAACAGATGGAGAATCTGTTTGAAGACCTATTTAATATCTACCAGCCACCAACACCACAACCAATGCCAGCACCAATGCCACCAACACCAGCACCAATGCCACCACTGATGCCACCAATACCAACAAGACCACCGACACCACCTCCAAAACCACAAATACCAACACCACCAACAACACCACATATGTAATCCAACAATACCACGACAGTCAACAAAACACTGCAATAAAAATTAAAGTTTTCTCGGGTGCTTTCTACATTTTTAGCATCAAACTCAAAATAATTAACCCATTCTCAAAGATAATACAACTAAAAGTCTTTTTTTCATTATTAACTAAAAAGCCCTAATTTTTAGGATAACTAACAAATGTAGAACTCTTCTCAAACTTTGTTACCTATGAAGACAGAGAAAACGACAGATACAAATGAGAATGAAGTCGAAAATAAAAACTATGTGGTCAAAAATGAGAAGAAAATTGATTTATTTTGAAGGGTTGAGCAATATATTGAGTAGTTGTTATCTGTATTATTAAGACAGAGAGGAGCAGGAACTTGAGATTTGAAATGAGGAAAAGTTTTTCATGCAAATGGATGATTTGTATGGGTTGATTTGTAATGTTGGAAAAGAATGACAAGTTTTGAAATTGTTGATTTGGTTCGAATTGATCTTAATTAATTTTTAAAATTTTAAAAGATATATTTTTTAAAATATTAAGCTAATGAGAATCTTTTTAACTCAGAGTGATCGATCGATGACTCAGGTCGGGATGAACGCAATACCAACACCATCTAGTTGTAAAGACTCAATTGAAGCTGTAGTTGACCCTATTGACTCATTAATCCCTAGTTATACCAAAATAAATTTAGGTGCTATCTTAACATTAAGTTAATGAGAATCTTTTCAACTCAAAGTGATCAATCGATGACTCAGGTCCGGATGAATGCAATACCAACACCATGTAATTACAAAGACTTAATTAAAGTTGTAGTTAACCCTATGAACTTATTCATACCGAGTTCTACCAAAATTAATTTAGGTACTATCTTAACATTAAGCTAGTGAGAATCTTTTCAACTCAGGATGATTGATCGATGACTCGGGTCAGGGTGAATACAATACAGACCCCAGGCAATTGCAAAGACTCAATTGAAGTTATAGTTGACCCTAGACTCATTCATCCCTAGTTATACCAAAATCAATTTAGGTGATAGCTTAGTATTAAGTTAATAAGAATATTTTCAACTCAGAATGACTCGGGTTGGGATAAACACAATACCAATACCATACAATTGCAAAGACTCAATTGAAGTTGTAGTTGACCTTATGGACTCATTTATCCCTAGTTCTAACAAAATCAATTTAGGTGTTAGCTGAACATTAAGCAAATGAGAATATTTTCAACTCAGAGTTATCGATCGATGACTTAGGTCGGGATGAATGCAATACCAATACCATCCAATTGCAAAGACTCAATTGAAGTTGTAGTTGACCCTATGGACTCATTCATCCCTAGTTCTACTTAAATTAATTGAAATGAAATCTATTGCAACAAATGACTGAGCTATTGGAAATTTTCAGACAAATATTCATATTTGTTGTATCAAATAACATATCTGATTTAATTATCAAATGAACTTTTGTATCTGTTGTTACAGATGACTGAGCTACTGGAAATTTTCAAACAGATATTGATATCTGTTGTAACAGATGACATATCTGATTTATGTATCAAATCAACATTTGCATTTGTTGTTACAGATGACTGAGTTATTAAAATTTTTCAAACAGATATTTATATCTAGTGCAACAGATTAAATATCTTTTTGAAATTTTTTTTCTTTTAATTTTAAAGCAAGCTTCTGTCCGAAATAAAACATAAAATAGTACTACTAAAAGCGGTAAAAAAATATTTCTTGGATAACTCAAAAATCTCATTGACTAGTCTTGTCTTGTCTTTTCAATGTCACCGGTCTTCCTCGTTCCCCTTGGGTTATTAATGAATATTAAGTAATGAATATTTAAACCCTAAATTATCTCATCTCTCCTTCAGCCCTATCTTTCCTCGACTGAAATTGTTGTTTTGATCCTCTTTTGACATTGCAGATAAGGTATGGTTCACTATTGCTCTTTCATTCTCGTTTTCTTCTTTGCAAGTTATTTACATCTATTTTTTATTTAATTATCATTTACTCATATCATATTTATTTAAAAAAATTGAAGGAAATTTTAAGTGTTGAATAAACGAACCGAGAATTTTTATTACAATATGCGGAAAAAGTCATCTGTTGGAAGAAGTTTAAAAGCCTTGTTGGCAGTATCATCTTTTTTATATGTATTTTGTTTGTTTCTTTGTTGTTGATGTTGTCATTTATGTTTTTGGTGGGGTTGATGTTATTGGAACTTGTTGTGTGGTGGTGTTGATGGTGTTGGAACAAAGAATGTTGCTTCTTTGTTGTTGATAATGGTGTTTGAACCAATAATGTTGTTGATGTTATTTATTTGTTGTTTCTTTGTAGATTATGTTGTTGTTATAGATGATTGAGTTATTGAAATTTTTCAAATAAATATTTATATCTAGTGCAACAGATGAAATATCTATTTAAAATTCTTTTTTTTCTTTTAATTTTAAAGCAAGCTTATGTCCGAAAGAAAGATAAAACAATACTACTGAAAGCGGTAAAAAATATTTCTTGGATAACTCAAAAATCTCATTTAGTCTTGTCTTGTCTTTTCAATGTCACCGGTCTTCCTCGTGCCCCTTAGGTTATTAATGAATATTTAAACACTAAATTATCTTATCTCTCCTTCAGCCCTAAATTTATTTTGTTCATCTCTCATCTTTTTCTTTCTCTCTTCTTTAGGGTTATCACAACTTTTTTTCTCCTTTTTCTCATAAAGATCCTTTTGGATCTAAATCGATCCATATATTTCCTCGACTGAAATTGTTGTTTTGATCCCCTTTTGACATTGCAGGTAAGGTATGATTCACTATTGCTCTTTCATTCTCATTTTCTTCTTTGCAAGTTATTTACATCTATTTTTTATTTAATTATCATTTACTCATATCATATTTATTTAAAAAATTTGAAGAAAATTTTAAGTGTTGAATAAATGAATCGAGAATTTTTATTACAATATGCGGAAAAATTCATCTGTTGGAAGAAGTTTAAAAGCCTTGTTGGCAGTATCATCCTTTTTTATATGTATTTTGTTTGTTTCTTTGTTGTTGATGCTGTCATTGATGTTTTTGGTGGGGTTGGTGTTGTTGGAACTTATTGTGTAGTGGTGATGATGGTGTTGGAACAAAGAATGTTGCTTCTTTGTTGTTGATGATGGTGTTGGAACAAATGATGTTGTTTTTTTGTTGTTGATATTTTATATTTGTTGTTTCTTTGTAGTTTACGTTGTTGTTACAGATGACTGAGTTATTGAAATTTTTAGTACAACAGATGAAATATCTATTTAAAAAAAAAATCTTTTAATTTTAAAGCAAGCTTCTGTCCGAAAGAAAGATAAAATAGTACTACTAAAAGCGGTAAAAAATATTTCTTGGATAACTAAAAAATCTCATTGACTAGTGTTCTCTTGCCTTTTCAATGTCACCGGTCTTCCTCGTGCCCCTTGGGTTATTAATGAATATTAAGTAATGAATATTAAAACCCTAAATTAGCTCATCTCTCCTTCAGCCCTAAATTTATTTTGTTCATCTCTCATCTTTTTTTTTCTCTTCTTTAGGGTTATCACAACCTTTTTTCTCCTTTTTCTCATAAATATTCTTTTGGAAATAAATCGATCCATATCTTTCCTCGACTGAAATTGTTGTTTTGATCCCCTTTTGACATTGCAAGTAAGATATGGTTCACTATTGCTCTTTCATTCTCGTTTTTTTCTTTGCAAGTTATTTACATCTATTTTTTATTTAATTATCATTTACTCATATCATATTTATTTAAAAAATTTGAAGGAAATTTTAAGTGTTGAATAAACGAACCGAGAATTTTTATTACAATATTCAAAAAAAGTTATCTGTTGGAAGAAGTTTAAAAGCCTTGTTGGCAGTATCATCTTTTTTTGTATGTATTTTGTTTGTTTCTTTGTTGTTGATGTTGTCATTGATGTTTTTGGTGGGGTTGGTGTTGTTGGAACTTGTTGTGTGGTGGTGTTGATAGTGTTGGAACAAAAAATGTTGCTTCTTTATTGTTGATGATGGTGTTGGAACAAATGATGTTGTTTCTTTGTTGTTGATGTTTTTTATTTGTTGTTTCTTTGTAGTTTATATTGTTGTTGCAGATGACTGAGTTATTGAAATTTTTCAAACATATATTTATATCTAGTGCAACAGATGAAATATCTATTTAAAGTTCTTTTTTTTTCTTTTAATTTTAAAGCAAGCTTCTTTTCGAAAGAAAGATAAAATAGTACTACTAAAGACGATAAAAAATATTTCTTGGATAACTCAAAAATTTTAACGCCCCATAAAAGTCGTGCATATACTAGCTCCAAGTGGTGTGGTTTTGAACTTGAAAACTTGAAATTTTTCCTAAAAGACTTAGACTTATTTTTAGCTAGTAACCTTCGGGGATTTTATTTCCTACCTTTCCGACATTCGTTTTTAGATTTTCTACTTGTGTTACGATAGGGCAAGGTTGTAGTGCGTATTGGAAGAGTTTTAGAATTTTTGGACAAGCATAAGGATGAGTTTGGGGTTGCATTCCAGTGAGGGTCGACGATCTGCAGGCGTCGCCTGGCAAATAGCCTGGCCTGGGCTTGAGCCCGCGATTGAGCGAGCGACGCCTACTAAAAAGCGGAGTGCTAGAGCCCGCGTCTCTTGCTACATCGCCCCAGGCCAAACTGTTCAGCCCATCCGGAAAATTAATGGCATTTCAGTAATTGTCCAACCCCCCACTAACTTAAACACGGGATTTAATCCCGCAACCACAAAAATAGAGTCACATTCACCAAAATTACTCAAGAACTCTCTCAAGGGTTTCAAAATAAAAATCCTAATAGCTCGAGATTCAACCGTGTATTTTCAAAACAATTGAAGATTTGAAATCCCTGTAACGTAGGCTTTAAGAAGCACCTATTATTTTCGCATATAGAGGTACGTGGGGTTATCCTAAAAATCTTATGGGCTTTAAAATTCATGTTTTAATAATGGGGGTTTTGAAATTATGAATATAATCATGTTTTAAACGTTTCTATGATATTGATTTGGTCTTTAGGCCTATTTCTAAAGTGATTTGATATATTATATATGTATATATATGTGGTTCGAAAAGATGCTAACTTGAGAGCATGAATTATATGGAATCCTTCTCTTGATATGATGTTGTTTGAAATTTTCATATGATGTGAATTGTTTGAAAATCATCTTGAAAAGCATGACATGAAATATTTCAAAAATTGTTATGATTAGATATGATTTTGACTTGCAATAAGAGGGTTGTTTATGTTGAAATATGTTGAACATAATGGTTGAATGAAAGAATGATATGATACTAATGACTTGCAAGTTGGGTATGACGATACCCTACAGAATATGATATGTGATTGAATTAAATAGAGTTGAATGCATTGATTTTACATGAGATTGGTGAATGCCCAAAGAAGGCATTTAAGTGTAGGAGCTCATTGCTGGAAACCGTTTTTGCCGATAAGGGAAATTGGTACCCTGCTTTGTGATCTTGCATATCTGATATATATTATCCCACTTTGGGACTATGGTTAGGAGCCCTGCATTGTGATCTTGTGCACTACCATACTTCATTGGGTCGAGACACCCTGTTGTGTGATCTTGTGTGTCTTCCCCTAACTTATACTCTAATCTCGGCGGCAACCGGGGTCTGACATTTGGTGTAAATATGATATTTTAGGGTTTTCCACCTAGCTCAGCTGCATTACACTGTTGTTGAAAAATTATTTCATTCTGCCCATCTATTTTCAAATGATTTGATATGAAAATGCTTTATAATGGCTCTCACTTATATTTTGTAAATGTATTGTATTTTTGTTTTGGATAATTCTGCGTACCAGTACATTTGTATTGACCCCCCTCCCTCCCAGGTTCGGAGGCACAGTCTAGGGGTCCAGAAAATCAGTAGATTCTCAAGCAGATTTACAGAGTCAATTGGTGAGCCTTTTATATTTTGGAAGGCCTAATTGTCTGGCAGTTTTATTTATTATTTAGTAGTTTGGGTCTACTGGGGGCCTTGTCCCAGTTTTTGGACAGTTATTTGTTTCAGTCGTGTAGTAGAGATTTCGCAGGCGGTTGTTCAGATGTCAATAGATGTTGTGGGACATTATTTCCCCTTTGTTGATTTCATTTAATTTACGACCATATTTTCGTGATATTGTGTATCTTCCGTATATCTTATCATCATATGAATTATGTGCATGATTACCAGATAGATAGGGGTATTTCAAGCCTTCATGGTTTGGAATGCTCACCACGGCCAGGGCCCCGGTTCAGGTCTTGACAAACTTGGTATCAAAGCATAGTTAATGGTCCCAAGGTGTCTGCAAAATTGCATTGGGTAGAGTCTTATTTATGGGTGTGTAGCGTGCCACACTTATAAGCAGGAGGCTACTAGGCATTTAGGAAATTTTTCCCTTCTTTGTGAATTAGTTCGTGCTTCAGAGTCAAGTCTATTCCTAATCAGTGATCTTTTTCCTTACAGAAATAACAGTCATGCCTCCTCGTCGTAATACTAATCAGAGTTCTCGGAATGATGAAGTCCGTCCCACTTATGGGATGAGGAGATGTAACAAATCTCCCTCTCCAGACCCTGTCCCTACTTTGGGAGTCCCTCCAGTCCCAACTAGTCCACCTCAGGCTCCACGAACCAATATGAACCATCCCCCGACTTCACAGGGGAATATATCAAACGCAGAGTTTAGGTAATCTATCATATGTTAACACAGTTGGTGGCTGCACAGACTCTGCAGTCAGAAGATACTGGGTCTGCATCTGTTACTTCTAAAGCTACACGGGTGAGCCTATTCATGAGGATGAATCCTTCTAAATTCACAGGTACTAAAGTAGAAGAGGATCCGCAGAAATTTGTAGACGAGATGGAAAAGATCTTCAAAATGATGCATGTTGATGAAGTATAAGGGGTATAATTGGCCGTGTATCATCTAAAAGAGGTGGCGAATCAGTGGTACAACTATTGGGAAGATGCAAAGAGCGACAATGTATAGCCCTCGGTATGGAATGAGCTTGTATATATGTTTTCCTTGACCGGTTCTTTCCTTTAGAGTTGCGGGAGGCAAAGGTTAAGGAGTTCATGAACCTTAAGTAGGGTAAGATGATTGTTCAGGAGTATACTCTAAAGTTTAATCAGCTGGCCCGTTATGCTCCTGAGATGACGAGTAGTATGAGGGCTCGAATGAGGAAGTTTTCATTCTGCCTTTCAGATGACCTGGTACTTGAGTGTCAGGGAGGTATGATGAATAAGAAGTTGGACTTTGCTAGGCTGACAGTTCATATGCAACACGTAGAAAAGAAGAAGAAGAAGATTTTTAAAGCTAGGGAAATAGAAAGACAGGCAAAAAGAGCCAGATTTGTCGACTAAGGTCACAGTCAACCTCAAAGCGGTAAGTGGGAAAATAAATGGCAGAAGAAGAATATTGGGGTAATACATAGTCTTCTGCCAGCACTCCAGTGCCCAGACCACCAGCAGACAGATAATCCCAGAGTTTCTAAACTCATCATAGATCTAGAGCCCCAGATACTCAGTCGCCGGGCAATGTGGCCCAGCAGCGTCATACTTATCCACTGTGTGAGACTTGCTAAAAGAATCACCTAAGCAGGTGTTATTTCAAAGGAAGAAATTGTTATACTTGTGGAAAAGTGGGTCATCTTCAGAGAGATTCCCTTCTGCTGGAGGAAGTACGGGGGGCTAAGCCCTAAGCCTCCTCCATGGCTCCTCCTCCTAAGGGTTTCCCTTCAGTAGCCGGGAGCGGTCGTAACCGATTATATGTTTTGACTAACTGTCAGGAGGAGGAAGCTTCACCAGATGTTGTCACCAGTACGTTACAAATATTTTCTTGTAATGTTTATGTATTGCTTGATCCCGGGTCTACCTTATCTTATGTGACCCCTTATGTGGTTGTTGGTTTTAGGTTTGAGCCTGAAGTTATTATAGAACCCTTCACTGTTACCACTCTTGTAGGTTATTCTGTTGTTGCTAGAAGGGTGTATAGAAATTGTGTTGTGTCTATTCTTAGCCGAGATACTATGGCAGACCTTATAGAACTTGATATGGAAGATTTTGATGTTATCCTTGGGATGGACTGGCTCCATTCGTGTTACGCCACACTTGATTATAGAACCCGAAAGGTTACTTTTCTTTCCTGAATGAGTCATCAGTAGAGTGGGCAGGAAATTCTGTGGCACCTAAAGGTCACTTTATCTCATATCTGAGAGCCCGAAAGCTCATCTCCAGAGGTTGTATGTATCATCTAATCCGAGTAAAAGATTTCAGGGTTGAAAATATTCCTCTTTAGTCGGTCCCTGTAGTAAATGAGTTTCCAGAAGTTTTTCTCAAAGATCTCCCAGGGATACCACCTAATAGGGAGATAGATTTTGGCATTGATGTGTTGCCAGACACTCATCCTATTTCCATTCTGCCATATAGAATGGCTCTCATGGAACTAAAAGAGTTAAAATAACAGCTCACTGACCTCCTAGAAAAGGCTTTATTCGTCCTAGTGTTTTCCTATGGGTTGCACCCATACTTTTTGTGTGAAAGAAGGATGGGTCCCTTCGTATGTGCATAGACTACCGCCAGTTGAATAAGGTCACCATCAAAAACAAATATCCTCTTCCGAGGATTGATGATATCTTTGACCAGCTTCAGGGTGCTAGGTATTTTTTGAAAATAGACCTTTGTTCGGGTTATCATCAGTTGAAGGTTAGGGAGTTAGACATTCCTAAAACAGCCTTTCGAACCCGATATGGTCACTATGAGTTCTTAGTCATGTCCTTTGGGTTGACTAACTCCCCTGCAGCCTTTATGGATCTTATGAATAGGGTGTTCTGTCAGTTTCTAGACTTGTTCATCATTGTGTTCATTGATGATATTTTGATCTATTCCAAAAGTGAGGAGGACCATGCCAATCACCTCTGAATCATCCTTCAGACCCTTAAGGATCATCAGTTATATGCTAAGTTCTCCAAATGTGAATTTTGGCTGAATGTTATTTCTTTCTTGAAGCATATTGTGTCTGGTGACGGGATTAGAGTGGATCCCCAAAAGATTGAGGCAGTGAGAAAATGGCCCAAACCCACGACTCCAACCGATATTTGAAGCTTTTTTGGCCTAGCGGGGTGGGTTATTATAGAAGGTTCGTAGAGAGTTTTTCTTCCATAGCTGCTCCACTTACTAAATTGACTCAGAAAAAGGTAAAGTTTCTGTGGTCTGATTCATGTGAAAACAGTTTTGAGAAGTTGAAAGAAAAGTTGACTACTGCTCATGTTTTAACTCTTCCCGAGGGTATAGATGGTTTTGTGGTAAACTGTGATGCATCTCGTGTGGGACTTAGTTGTGTTTTGATGCAGCATGGTAAGTTGATAGCTTATGCATCTAGGCAGTTAAAGGTGCATGAGTGAAATTACCCCACTCATGACTTGGAGTTAGCAGCCATGGTGTTTGCACTTAGAATCTGGAGGCATTATCTCTATGGAGTGCATGTTGATATTTATACTGACCATAAAGCAGTATGTTTTCTCGCAAAAAAAATTAAACCTCAGGTAGAGACGTTGGATGGAGTTTTTGAAAGACTATGATATGAGCCCGCATTACCATCCGAGCAAGGCAAATGTTGTAGCCGATGCTCTCAGCGGGTTGTCTATGGACAGCCTTTCTCATGTTGAATAAGGGAAGAAAAAGATGGTGAAGGATATTCACCGCCTTGCAAATCTAAAAGTGTGACTCTTAGATTCCAAAGATGAAGGGGTGATTGTTCATGAGATAGATAAGACATCCCTTTGTGCTGAAGTTAAAGAAAAGAAGGTATCTTAATGCAAATCAAGAAAGATGTGGCTCAACGGAAGGTAATGTGGTTTGAAATTTGTGGTGATGGTATTCTGAGATATCAGGGTAGGTTGTGCGCTCTGAATATTGATGGACTATGGAAAAAAATCCTTGATGAGGCTCACACTTTGAGGTATGATGTTCACCCGGGATCTACTAAGATGTACCATGATCTGAAAACTTTGTATTGGTGGAATAACATGAAACGTGATGTAGCTGATTATTTTTCCAAGTGTTTGAACTGTCAACAAGTGAAGGTAGAGCATTTGAGGCCAAGAGGTACTTCCCAAGAGATAGATCTTCCTTTATGAAAGTAGGAGATGATAAACATGGATTTTAGTACAGGACTTCCGAAGTCCCAAAACCAGTAAGACTCTATTTGGGCGATTGTAGATCGGTTGACAAAGTCAGCCCACTTTTTGCCTATAAGGACTAATTATTCGGGAGATGATTATGCAAAGCTATATATTGAGGAAATAGTCTGTCTGCATGGAGAACCTATCTCTATTATATCTGACCGAGGTATGCAGTTTTCTTCTCAGTTTTGGAGATCATTTCAGAAAGGTTTAGGTACCCAGGTGAACTTAAGCACGGCATTCCACCCTCAGACTGATGGGCAAGCTGAATGCACCATTCAGAACCTTGAGGATATGTTAAGGGCTTGCATAATAGATTTCAAAGGTAGTTGGGTAGATCACTTTCCATTGATAGAGTTTGCTTATAATAATAGCTTTCATGCCAGTATTAATATGGCACCGTTTGAAGCATTGTATGGGAGGAAATACAGGTCTTTGATAGGATGGTATGAAGTTGGTGAAACGCGGTTGTTTGGGCCTGAACTTGTCCGTCAAGCAATGGAGGACGTGAAATTAATCAGAGAATGGCTTAAAACAGCTCAGAGTCATCAAAAATCCTATGCCAACGTTATAAGAAGAGAGTTAGAGTTTGAGGTTGGAGATTGGGTATTCTTTAAAGTTTCTCCCATGAAGGAAGTTATGCGATTCGGGAAGAAAGGTAAGTTGAGTCCTCTCTATATAGGACCATACCAGATTATAAAAAGGATAGGTAGAGTTGAATATGAGTTAGAGTTGCATGCAAATTTGGGTTCTGTTCACCTGGTATTTCATATATCCATGTTGAAGAAGTACATTAGAGATCATTCTTTGGTGTCGCCTGTTGAGGAAATAAAGGTGACCAATTCCTTGTCTTATGAAGAAGAGCCTGTAGCAATCCTAGATCGTCAAGTTAGAAAATTAAGGAGCAAATATATAGCCTCAGTTAAAGTGTTGTGGCAAAATCAGAAAGTTAAAGAAGCAACTTGGGAATAAAAAAACGACATGAGAGTTACATACCCAAACTTATTCAATCCGGTGAAAGGTGAGATAGAAGGTACAATTCTTTCTTATGTCTTCTTTTCTATATCTGAATATACTTAAAATCGTGCGTGACTGTATTCTGTGTCATCATTCAGGGACGAATGATCCTAAGGAGGGATAATGTAACACCCCGTAAAAGTAATGCATATACTAGCTCCAAGTGGTGTGGTTTTGAACTTGAGAACTTGAAATTTTTTCTAAGTGTTGAAAGACTTAGATTCATTTTTAGCTAGAAACCTTTAGGGATTTTATTTGCACCCTTTCAGACGTCCGTTTTCAGATATTCTTGTTGTGTTATGATGGGGCAAGGTTGTAGTGCATCTCGGAAGAGTTTCAGAATTTTTAGACGACCATAAGGATGAGTTTGGGGTTGCATTCCAGTGAGAGTCTATGATTTGCAGGCGTCGCCTGGCAAATCACCTGGCCTAGGATTGAGCCCGCGATTGAGTGGGTGACGCCTGCTAAAAAGAGGAGTACTAGAGCCTGTGTCGCCTGCTACATCGTCCCAGGACAAACTATTCAGCCCATCCAAAAAATTAATGGCATTTCAGTAATTGTCCAATCCCCCATTAACTTAAACACGGGATTTAATCCCTCAACCACCATAATAGAGTCTCATTCACCAAAATTACTCAAGAACTCTCTCAAGGGTTTCAAAATAAAAATCCTAATAGCTTGAGATTCAACCGTGTGTTTTCAAAACAAATTGAAGATTTGAGATCCCCACAACATAGGCTTCAAGAAGCACCTATTATTTTCGCATATAGAGGTACGTGGGGTTATCCTAAAAATCTCATGGGATTAAAAATTCATGTTTTAATAATGGGGGTTTTGAAATTATGAATATAATCATGTTTTAAACGTTTCTAGGATATTGATTTGGTCTTTAGGCCTATTTCCAAAGTGATTTGACATATTATATATGTATATGTATGTGGTTTGAAAAGATGTTAACTTGAGAGCATGAATTATATGGAATCCCACTCTTGATATGATTTTGTTTGAAATTTTCATATGATGTGAATTATTTGAAAATCATCTTGAAAAGCATGACATGAAATATTTTGAAAATTGTTATGATTGGATATGATTTTGACTTGCAATAAGAGGGTTGTTTATGTTGAAATATGTTGAACATAATGGTTGAATGGGAGAATTATGTGATATGATGACTTGCAAGTTGGGTATGACGATACCCTACAGAATATGATATGTGATTAAATTAAATGGAGTTGAATGCATTGATTTTACATGAGATCGATGGATGCCCGGAGAAGGAGTTTGAGTGTAAGGGCTCATCGCTGGAAACCGTGTTTGCCGACAAGGGAAATTGGTACCCTTCTTTGTGATCTTGCGTACCTGATATATATTATCCCACTTTGGGACTATGGTTAGGAGCCCTTCTTTGGGATTTTATGCACCGCCATATATCATTGGATTGAGACACCCTGCTGTGTGATCTTGTGTGTCTTCCCCTCACTTATAGTCTAATCTCGGCGGCAACCGTGGTTTGACAATTGGTGTAAATGTAATATTATAGGGTTTTCCACCTAGCTCAGCTGCATTGCACTATTGTTGAAAAATTATTTCATTCTGCCCATCTATTTTCAAATGATTTGATATGAAACTGCTTTATAATGGCTCTCACTTACATTTTGTAAAAGTATTGTATTTTTTTTCTTGGATTACTCTGCGTACCAGTACATTTGTATTGACCTCCTTCCCTCCCAGATTCGGAGGCACAGTCTAGGGGTCCAGAAAATCAGTAGATTCTCAGGCAGATTTGTAGAGTCACTTGGTGAGCCTTTTATATTCCGGAAGGCTTGATTGTCTAGCAGTTTTATTTATCATTTAGTAGTTTGGGTCTACTGGGCCTTGTCCCAATTTTTGAACAGTTATTTTTTTTAGTCATGTAGTAGAGATTTCGCAGGAGGTTGTTTAGCTGTCGATAGATATTGTGGGACATTATTTCCCCTTTGTTGATTTCATTTGACTTACGCCCATGTTTCCGTAATATTGTGTATCTTCCACATATCTCATCATCATATGAATTATGTGCATGATTACCAGATAGATAGGGGTGTTTTGAGCCTTCATGGTTCGGAATGCTCGTCACGGCCAGGGCCCCAGTTCGCGTCGTGAAAAAATCTCATTGACTAGTCTTATCTTGTCTTTTCAATGTCTCCGGTCTTCCTCGTGCCCCTTGAGTTATTAATGAATATTAAGTAATAAATATTTAAACCATAAATTAGCTCATCTCTCCTTCAGCCCTAAATTTATTTTATTCATCTCTCATCTTTTTCTTTCTCTCTTCTTTAGGGTTATCACAACCTTTTTTCTCCTCTTTCTCATAAATATCCTTTTGGATCTAAATTGATCCATATCTTTCCTCGACTGAAATTGTTATTTTGATCCCCTTTTGACATTGCAGATAAGGTATGGTTCACTATTGCTCTTTCATTCTCGTTTTCTTCTTTGCAAGTTATTTACATCTATTTTTTATTTAATTATCATTTACTCATATCATATTTATTTGAAAAATTTGAAGTAAATTTTAAGTGTTGAATAAACCAACCAAAAAATTTTATTACAATATGCGGAAAATGTCATCTGTTGAAAGAAGTTTAAAAGCCTTGTTGGCGGTATCATCTTTTTTCTATGTATTTTGTTTGTTTATTTGTTGTTGATGTTGTCATTGATGTTTTTTGTGGGGTTGGTGTTGTTGGAACTTGTTGTGTGGTGGTGTTGATGGTGTTGGAACAAAGAATGTTGCTTCTTTGTTATTGATGATGGTGTTGGAACAAATGATGTTGTTTCTTTGTTGTTGATGTTTTTTATTTGTTGTTTCTTTGTAATTTATGTTGTTGTTGATGTTGCAATAGACGAAAAAACTATTGGAACAAATCAAACAACTAGCAGGGCTGGTTTGATGTATTCCAACAGACTCTACATCTATTGCAACAGATTTCAAATCTGTTGCAACAGACTAGACATCTGTTGCAACAAACTACATATTTGTTGCAACAAGACTCCATAACTGTTGCAATAGATAGATAATGTTCTTTCTATTATTCTCTTGTTTGACATTAATTTTTTTTCTCTTTTTTGTATATATAAGGAACTGAAAGTTGATTAACTTTTGCTCGACCAACATAAGAGGCTACTATAAAGATAGATTCGGAGGAATAAGCTACTTGCAGATGAAACCACTTTATATGTGGGAGGTATGTATTATTGATAATATTATCGTGAAAATACACACAGAGTAAACTGATTTTGTGAATGCTATTTTTACCATTTAATCATTGATCGTTCAAACAAGATATCTACAATTTTATAGTTAAGTTTGATAGGTCTGGACTGATAAGGCTGAGGGACCATGAATATGGTTTTGATACCCCGTTAAAATTTAATATCGGTTGTTGCTCATGTTTATATGTCAAGCATTGTGAAGGGATCTAGTTTAATTTTGATGTCATTGTAAAGAGATTCACTAGCAATTGGACTAACTTTTAGGATGTATTGGACTCTAAAAGGGCCTTCGAACCCTCCTACTGCTTTAACCAAGAACGAAAATCAATATAGTTATTACCCTAGCCCAAATTTATATGATTAGGTTGCTCGAGGTGATGATTATACGTCAGAAGGTGCGGTAGGAGAATGCCTGCGAGGGTAAATGGGGGGTTAATGAAAAAATTGTATCAATTGAGAGCTAATTAAAGAGGAAACACAGGGTAGAAAGGAACTTCTTGAGAACCTAGCCAATGAAACTGAGGAACTTCTTGAGAACCTGGCCAATGAAACTGACTTAGAACTTGAGAAATCCAAATTAAGTGCAAATATGAAAGTGTATCCAGTAATGTAAATCCGTTTTTTGTTTCTCTCAAAGAAAAATAATGCAGATGGAAACTTTGCTAGGGAGCTGTGTCTAGGTAGCGTGGTCAAGATTATCACTTAAATAGAAAATAGCAGAAGACCAAGAAAATAGCCTCACAAGCATCGAGGAGTGAAATAATGTACAATAAATCTAGAAAACTTGCGCCAATAACAGCTGCAGTTAAAATAAGTAATCGAGGAGAAGGCTACAATTTTTTAATTTTAAATTGCATCCCATACCTTCTTATTTGTGGTTCCGATTAGGTCCACTGTTGTTGACCTGATCAGAACCACAAACAAGATTGAAAGGCAGAATGAGTATCATTGCTTCCTTAGCAATATAGATATAATTGATTATGTTTTCTAGCCTTAGAATGCTTTCCACATATCTTAGAAAAGATCAAAGGCTTGTTGTAGTTTATAAATCTCGATAATTTTCAAGCTTGCCTCCAGCTTGCCGATTTTATCTTTAAGTTTGTCGTTGTCATTTTTTAAGTTGGTAGAGAGTTCCTGGTCTTTTTTGGGCTTGATCAGGAACACTTTCTTCTTCAAATTTATGGTATTGTAGAAGCCCTTCAGAACACTTCCTTGAGAAGCCTTAAATGATACATGTAGGGTCGCTATGTATGTTTTAGGTCAAAATGTGTTGATGCACAGTCAAATAGTGGTCCCAACAGCTAAATAGCTCACTTTTATCGAGCGTTGCTCAATGTAGCTTGCTCAACCAACCTTAAAGGTATTTGATAAATTAATTAGCAAGGAGTTACATAACGTTTGATCTAAACTGACTCTACCAAGTCTATCAAACATTGCATAACTCTAGGCTCATTACCCTATCAAAAACCTTTGCCCGAGTTAGTGAACAAATCAAACGATCTTAATCTCTCATCCTTTCTATTGATCTCTCTTCTTCCATATAGAAGACAAGATATCCACCATGCAAAAGTCTACACCATTGAGAAAAATTCTTGCCACAACGAAAGTCCTTAGAAGGCATGACTAGTAATCTCTCAATATCACTTTTATGACTTTCTTGACGTCTCTTTCCAATATATTGGAATGGACAAACCAAACTAAGCATAATTTCTCGTTATGTCTATTCCAATATATTGGCAAGAGACATCAAGATAACCATAAAAGTGATATATAGAGATTATTAGTCATGTCTGCTAAAGACTTTCGTTGTGCCAAGCATTTCTGCTGATGGTGTAGACTTTTGCATAGTGGATATTTTGTCCTCTATATGGGAGAAGAGCGATCAGCAGAAAGGCTAAGAGATTGAGCTTGTTTAATTTTTCCACTAACTCGAGCAAAGTTTTTTGATAGGGTAATAAGCCTGGAATTATGCAATGTTTGATAGGCTTGGTAGAGTTAGTTTAGATCAAATGTTACGTAACTCCGTGCAAATAAATTTATCAAATCCCTTTAAAGTTGGTTGAGCAAAGCTGAATTGAGAAACATTTGATACAAGTGAGCTATTTAATTGTTGGGACCACTGCTTGAGTATGCATTAATACATTTTGAGATAAAACATACATAGCGACCCTACATGTATCCTTTAAGGCTTCTGAAGGGATTCTACAATGCCATAACTTTGAAGGAGAAAGTGTTCCTGATTGAACTCACAAAAGACTAGAAACTCTATACCAACTTTAAAGATAGCAACGACAAGCTTGAATACCCAATCGGTAAGCTTGAAAATTATCGAGATGCATATACTATAGCAAGCCTCTGATCTTCTCCAAGATATGTTGAAAACATGCAAGGCAAGAAAACACAATCAATTAATCCATATTGCTAAGAAAGTAATGATACTCGATCTTTCTTTTAATCTTATTTGTTGTTCTGATTAGGTCAACAGCAGTAGACCAAAGCGAAACCACAAACAAGAAAGCATAGGATGCAATTTAAAATTTAGAAATCGTAGCCTTCTCTTAGGTTCCTTATTTTAACTGTAGCTATTATTGACGCAAGTTTTCTAGACTTACTTTATATCATTTCCACCCTCGATGCTCGCGAGGCTGCTTTCTTAGTCTTCTATTATTTTCTATCTTGGTGATAATCCCGACCACACTACCTAAATGCATCTTCCTAGCAAAGTGTCCATCTGCATTATTTTTCTTTGAGAGAAACAACAGATAGATTTACATTACTAAATACACTTTTATATTTGCAATTGATTTAGATTTCTCAAGTTCTAAGTCAATTTCATCGGTCAGATTCGCTAGAAGTTCCTTGCTAACCTATGTCTCATCTTCATTTAGCTTTCAGATGATATAGTCTTTCATCAACTCCCTTTTCCCTCACAAGTATTCTTCTTCATCTCCTTCTAGCGTATAATCATCTTCTCAAATAACTCTTCCATATAAATTTGGGCTAGGGGAATTTCTATTGGTTTTCCGTTCTTGTTTGATGCAGTGTGAGGCTTCAAAGGCCTTCTTAGAGTCTAATGCATACTTAAAGTTGAGTCTAATTGCTATTGGATCTCTACAATGACACCAAATATTGATCCCTTCTCAAAACTTGATATGTATAAACATGAGCAACAACCGTCTGCAATTTGTAACAGGGTATCGGCACCATCATCATAGGGCTCTCGACCTTATTATTCATACCCATCAAACTTAACTGCATAATGCTGGATCTTGTTTGAATGATCAGTGCCTAATCGGTTAAAAACTACATTCACAAAAACATTGTACTTTGTGTGTGTTGTCTCGGTAACCTTATCAGTAATACATAACTCCCACACATGAAAGTGGATCTCTTCATCTGCACGCACCTTATTCTTCCTAACTCATCTATGTCTTAAATCGAATAAACAGATAGCTAACAAGTTGCAACAGATGCCACATTTATTTAAATTATCAAACAATTACAGACATTTGTTATGACAGATGATCATTCTATTGCAAAATATGACATATCTGTTAGAATAATCAAATAGATATTTCTATCTGTTGCAACAGATTGTCAATATGTTGTAAGTTATCGAACAGATGGAATATATTTTGCACAGATTACCCATCTGTTAGATTTATTTTAAAGCAATTTTCTTTTCTTTTCGAAATACAATAAAAGATAAAATGTTGTATTTAGGGTAACGGTGAGATTGACGAGGATGTCTCGCACCGTATTGGGGCGGGATGGTTGAAGTGGAAGCTCGCGTCGGGGGTGTTGTGTGATAAGAAGGTGCCGCCCAAGCTTAAAGGCAAATTCTACAGGATGGTAGTCCGTCCGGCCATGTTGTATGGAGCGGAGTGTTGGCCAGTTAAGAACTCCCACATCCAAAAAATGAAGGTGGCGGAAATGCGAATGTTGCGCTGGATGTGTGGGATGACTAGAGGGGACAGAGTTAGGAATGAGACTATCAGGGAGAAGGTTGGGGTGGCTCCAGTGGAGTGCAAGATGCGGGAAGTCCGATTGAGTTGGTTTGGACACGTGAAGAGGAGGGACATGGATGCCCCGGTCCGTAGGTGTGAGAGGCTAGCATTGGATGGTTTTAGGCGGGGTAGGGGTAGGCCGAAGAAGTACTGGGGAGAGGTGATTAGACGGGACATGGAGCAGTTACAGCTCACCGAGGACATGACCCTAGATAGGAAGGTCTGGAGGGCGAGGATTAGGGCAGAAGACTAGGGCCAGTTTAGGGGCGCAAGGGTAGGGAGTGGGGGATTATTCCTGTTATTCTTCCTACTCTTATTTTTATTCCTATTCCTATTCTTCTTCTTGTTACGATTTCGGTGTTCCATGTTTTATTATGTATCTGAGTACTTCCCGATGTTTCCTACTACCATGCGTTACTTTATATTTATATTTATATTTATATTTATATTTGTGTGGCGACTGTCTTGAGCCGGGGGTCTATCGGAAACAGCCTTTCTACTTCTTCAGAGGTAGAGGTATGGACTGCGTACATCTTACCCCCCCCAGACCCCACTAGGTGGGAATACACTGGGTTTGTTGTTGTTGTTGTTGTTGAAAAGTCACCAGTTTTATTTAATTAAGGGGTGAACAGTCGTGGTGTTTTGACTAACCCCTTTGAATTCATTCATTTATAAATAGGTCCCTCCTTACTCGTTCATTCTTCTACACTTACAAATATGGTTGATCCAAATTCGTACAAGAATATTCATATCGAGTCCTTGCGGAAACTTCAAAGGCAGTTTGATGAACTACAAAAGGATTTGCCGGACTTCAGAGCAAGGCTGAGGAGGGCCCGCTGCTGCCAGATGAAAATTGTCCGGTTGACAATAATAGTAATACTAATAATAATAATGATAATAATAATAGTAGTAATAATAATTAGGTTATGTTTTTTATTTTAGCGTATGTATTTTCCTTTTGTATATCAGATTTACCTAAGGGATTCAAAAATCTATGTTTGTTGATCGACTTTGAACTTTTAATTCTTATTTAATATTTAATTATCATTCTGTTTATTCCTTATTCTCAATATGTCGACAGTTGGTGGTAGGGATTGAGCATTTGTGGCAACAGAGGTTAATCTGATACGACAGATAGATCATATGTTACAAACAGACGGTTATTAATAAAAAAAGGTTATTGTTGTTATTGAAAGGGTGAAAAGACATGGCTTTCCAATTATTTTAATATAAAAAATCATTCATAAATAAATAATAAGGAAATAAATGATAAACACAATTTATAACTGTAATAGAACGATTATTTAATTTTAATAACTGGTCATGACTTTTCACCATTTTTATTTTTAAATTTATTTTTTAAAATTATTTATTTATTATATAATAAACAAAAGTCACAATATTGGATTAACTAACTTATATGATGATTGTTAAGAAAAAGGTAAACAGTTGTGACTTTTTTTCTAAAACACATTCAACAATGTTGTTAATGCATCAAATTCTCCATCTGTTGCGACTGATGTATCAGCTGTTAGAAGATATCAAAAAAGTTATTAAAACAGATGGTCGATTTGTTGCAACAGATAGTATATCTGCTGCAACAGATGGTTTATCTGATGCAATAGATATATAATCTGTTGCCAGAACTCAATAAAAATGATTATTATTTTATTAAAGAAATGGCTATCGAAAAGGTATCTTTTGATTTTTAAATTGAGAAAAAAGTTATTTAATAATAATAAGCTGAAAAATCATGACTTATCACAATAATAAAACATTCACCAGCTTGGTTTAATTAAGTCATTTCTTTTTACAGAAAATAATAAGGAAATAAATGATAAACACAATTTATAACCGTAAAAATGGTTATTTAATTTGAATAATTGACGTTAATATTAAATAGGCGTCATTTCTTTTCACAAAAAATATTTTAGTTTTTAAATCTATTTTTAAAATTTATATAATAAAAAAGTTAGCAAACTTGATTAATGATATGATGGTAATTCCAAAAAAAGATAGATTATATGTTGCAACAGATAGATTATCTGATGCAACAGGTTTTCTATTTGTTGCAACAGATGATATATCTATTGTCACAGATGAGTTATGTGATGCAATATATATATATATATATAGAATCTGTTGTCACAACTCAATAAAAATAGCTCTTGGAAAGAACTAATTAATAATAAGTCATGACTTATCACAATATTTCTTAATTTAATTAAGTCATAACTTTTCACAGTAATCAAAAATATAATTAATAAATAGAGGTGAACAGATAGATTATATGTTGCAATAGATAGATTATCTGTTGCAACAGGTTTTCTATTTGTTGCAACAGATGATATATATGTTGTCACAGATGAGTCATCTGATGCAACAGATATAGAATCTGTTGTCACAACTCAATAAAAATGGTTCTTGGAAAGAACTAATTAATAATAATAATTTGAAAAGTTATGACTTATCACAATATTTTTTAATTTAATTAAGTCAAAACTTTTCACAGTAATCAAAAATGTAACTAATAAATGGAGGTGAACAATCGTGCCTTTTACCACTCATTCAAATTCAATCCTCTATAAATAGGTCCCTCCTTACTCAATCGTTCATTCAACTACACTTTATTTATTTATTGCATCTTGTCTTTCATATTACACCTTCCATCACTTTATCTTCCCTAACTCAGGTAAGTTTTTTTCTTGTCAATTTGTAGTATATGTTGTATTACATTCGAATATTCTTTTCTTTATTTTTGTTTTTATATTTTTTGTCAATTCATATGTGTTCTAGATAGGGATGATCTGGTGTGGGACGTTGCTTTTCTGCAAGACGCCGTGAATGAACTTTGGATGAAGGTTCGTCACCTGCAATGGTAATTGGGAGTAGTTAAAGCAAGGATGCTCGGTGAGATCTGCAGGCTGAGGAGGGTCTTGCTGCTGCCGGTTGAAGATTGGCCGAATGGTAATAATAATGATGATGATGATGATAATAATAATAATAATAATAATAATAATTAGATTTTTTTTCTTTTAGTCTATGTATTTTTGTTTAATAAAAAAATTATGTTACGTTTGATCAACATTGACGTTTAATTCATATTTAATTTTTATTTTGTCTATTATCTTCTCAACAAACATGTCGACGATTGGACATAAAGAATAATTTTGAATCCAACAGTAATAGCAAGAGTTGAAATATATTGGTTATCTGTTGGGTTTGTGACAGGGGCAGATTTGAGTTATTCCAAATAGATTACTCATATGTTGCAACAGATAATTAGTCTAATTCAACAGATAATCAGTCTGATTCAACAGATAACCAATCTGATACAATAGATAACTAGTATGTTTCAACAGATAACTAGTTTGTTGCACGGCTTTGACGTTTTAACTCATACTCCCTCCGTCTCAAATTACCCATCCCAAATGAGATGGCATATTGATTAAGAAAAATAATTAATAACATGTCTAGTTTACCATGATACCCCTATTAAATAATGTTTATATTTTCATTTGAAGAAAAAAGTAATTAATGCAAAGGGTAAACCATGGAATTTTTTTATGTCTCTTCTTGGTTAGTGAAAAAAAACAAGTAAAATGAGAAATCTAATTAGGAAATTTGGGATGGATATTTTGAGACGGATGGAGTATTTAATTTTCATTCTGTCTATTATCTTCTCAACAAATATGTCGATGATTGAACGTAAGGAATAATTTTAAATCCAGTAGCAATAGCTAGAGTTGAAACATATGGGTTATCTGTTGGGTTTATGGCAGGGGCTAATTTGTGTTGTTTCAAACAAATTACTCATCTGCTGCAATAAATTATTCATATGTTGCAACAGATAATCAGTCTGATGCAACATATAACTAGCCCGTTGCAAAAAATAAATCCTCTGTTGCAACAGATTACCCATCTGTTCGATTCATGTTATGGGCACTATAGAAGTATAAACATAAATCCAATATATGAGTCTTCCTTTGCAATAGATTACTTATCTGATGCACCAGATAAGTGATTTATTTAAATTGTGGGCACTTATGTTAGATTCATAACCGGGTTCTATCCATGGTTGAAAAAAATAGCAGTAACTGTGTATCCAAATGACAAATTCGAATAAAAATCATAACTTTACTCATCAAAGTCACCTATGAAGTAATGTCAAAGTGGAAAGTGATGTAGGAAATAAATTTTGACCTAAGAAATTGGTCAGATAGTAACAATAACGGTAACAAGAACAATAACAATGGTCGATAAGAAGAAGATGAAGATGATAATAAAGTAGAAGATTGTCACGCCCCAAGCTGAGGCTCTGGACAAGACACGCACCCGATATTATTGCTAGTAAGAGCGAACATTCTGGCATATCATATGAGCATACAACTAACATAATGAATAGACAGGAAACAGTATAAAATAAGATATTTTAAAGGATATAGTCTTTCATCAATGTTCATTAATATCACTTAGCGTCTGAAGATACAATAGTCATGATAAATTAGACAAAAAAATTACAAGATATTTCTAACAACTAAACCACTCTATGAAGCCTCTAATAAGTACCAATACTAAAAAGAAAGAAAATATAAAGAAGTTATCATATCTCGTCCAACCTCCTGATAGGAAAGAAACTCACCAATGGCAGAAGATAAAGATCCCACCGAGGCGCTGACCACGGACATGAGAGTCAGAACCTACATTATGAAATGATGTAGCACCAAATACGGTCAATACGTGGAATGTATTGGTATACAAAACTATTTCAGGAGAGTAGTGCATTAAGAGATTAGAAATGACAATAAAATTCAAATGTAAAAGAAGACAACTGGAAAGGAACAAGAATATAAACTAAATTTATAATTGACCAAATAAGGTAGATTTAATTTCTTTGATTATTTGTGGGATGAAGTAGTGAACCATCATAAACTACCATGTGAGCGCATGAAGTCTAATCTCAGCCCAATCAGCTAAGCCGTCCTATACCTTGTCGAGCATAGGACATGACATGACATAATTTGCTAGCAAGTATCCATGGTATCCCCTTTTTAGGACACATAAAAAAGAGTCATCCGACTTGCGAAATGATCTCTATCCTATGTCGGCAAACATAGTTTCGGGCATTTGTCATTTAGACCTATGCATTCACGGTCAGCTAACCAACTCCCCTATGCTCATAATGTTATCTTACTGATTAATGTTCATAGATTAGCCATATTAGGCTCATATTCATGGTTTAGACACTTTAGAGGTCATGCCTGAGAATTAACCAACTTGGGTTCATATTTGAGATTAAGCCACCATATTCTCATAATTAAGTATTATCATCATTAGGACTCATGGGAGGTAAAATCATAATTCATTAAGTCATATTAATTCATCAGTGAAGGATTTTCATAAGTTTATCAGGAGTGAGCCTTTGGAATGTACATATTGTTTTTAGCATAGCTTATGAGTTTGGAGATCATATCTTAAGGTAATAAAGACATTCTTGAATTAATTCGTAGAGCTAGAAGTCATACGGATCGTGTCATTTTGTGTCATGGTTCATAAGAGAGGGATTTTATGATATTATGGAGATCATGGAAAATTCAAGTCATTATAGCATTGTTATCTTTGCTGATTTGTGACCAACGTGCTAGCTTTACTAGGATCATGTTAATATTTTAGCCTTTTTATGGGATCACATTGGAATTCAGTAACTTTGGTTTCATACATCATAAACTAACACTCAGTATTGTTTTGATGAGTTATTGAAAGTAACGTCTTGCAACATCATTATTACAATATTCCAAGTCATAACCTCCATAACACTTAATGGAACTAAAGAGGAAATTGAGGGAATCTGGTTGAGCTTCATGAATCACGGTTCATATGAAAACAATAGGAGTTTCCAGTATGATATCTTTTTAGAAATAGAATTAAAAATTTAGTCTTTAGTTAAAAGAAAAGCAACAGGCTAGCCAAATGAGGAACAGATGTTAATTTGGTGTGCGTTGCATGTGTCATAGACATCCAGAATCAAGATACCATCTATTTATGGTTGTAACTTTGCAAGAACAGTGTATGACAGTTTACTTCTATGGAAACATAAACAAAATATCTACAACTACTACCTGGAAACAAACATATGAAATGGACAATCCAAAATGCCAAAGGCAGAACACAACAAGCCCAAATATTTAGAACACTTTATGCAGAGTATGTGAATGTCATATGGATCGAAAAAATCATATGTTCTTTGAAAGGATAGCTAGAGACTGGGAAGTTTTAATTAGCCAGAGAAAATTCCTATATTTGTTGTGTGAGATAAAGTTATAGGGTGCAAAACTAGTTACAGTGTGCTATGCTAGGCTAGATTATGAGGATTGATTCAAAGGCTAGTGGAATGGTTTAGATTTGCTTGATTCTGTTTCGAGATAGCCAGGAGTGTTCATTGGCTATGGATTTGTAACTCTTGTAGCAACTTGTAGAATAAATATAATTCACATAATATCGAGTATCCATAGAAAAGATTAATGGACCAAAATGTTTAAAAAAAAAAAAACTTACTAGGTAACTTGAGACAGGGGACTCGATTAATGGACTAAGATATTTAAAACTCCCTCCACCATCATTATTTTGAAAGTAATCATAATTTGAGGAGAAATAAAACCAAGAGAAAACATAAAAGAAATAATCTTACATACGTTAGAAAAGTTAGTTACCGGAAGGGACGAAACTAAGATTGATTCTTGAGCCAATTCTCTTGGATTTCTTTCTTTTATGATTGAATTTGAGAAGAGATCTGGATTTCTAGAGGATAAAATAGTTTGTAAAACTATTGGAGAAACTTCAAATTTTTTTTATTGTGTGTAACTGAGGAAGGCGGAGAGATTATAACTGATGGAGTTTTAATGTGAGTAAGTGAGGAAAATAGAGAGATTCTAACTGATGGAAAAATAAAGAACTTCTACCTGCTAAAATAAGGTTTGCCAGAGGAAAAACAAGCATTTGGATACTGATGAATAAAGAGGGATTTAATCTCTTGGGGTAAAGGTAAAAAGGAAAGGACGAATTTTCCCTCGAAGGTACTTCACAAGTTACTGAGTATGAGATGTTACAAAGATGATGATAATGAAGCAGAAGATCATGAATAAAGCAGCAGAAACAATGAACAATAATAATCGTGAAGAGAGAGAAAACAACAACAGATGAGAAGAGAGAGAAACGTATCTTTTTTCCTTTCGTTTCGTGTTATATTAACTAACATTTGGATCAAAGTGTAAATTAAAAAACTTGTGGGTTATTTTTAAATTTTTCCAACTTTCTTAATCCATAATAAAGTAATTATCTCCTCCACTCAATTATTAAGACTTGTGTAACCTACTCCTCATTTTAAAACTCTTTTGTCACCTACAGTCCAAAACTTTGAGATACTTTTGCTAGTTTAAAAGGAGAACAAAAATCTTTTTGTATTCTAACAAAAAAAAAACGCATATTTTCTTTATTTTTCAAAAATAAGATTTCGAGTTCTAGTCAAATATGGGCACTACAATGACAACAGAATTAATTATCTCCCTATTATGGAATAATTCAAAATTCTGATTTAATTCTCAATATAATAAATTACAAATCATTCTACTAGAAATTCGTAATTACACTCCTTTATTTATATTGTGAAATTTTTCATTAAAAAATCTCCATGTTAAGATTACACATACTAATCAATAATGGAAAAGAATAAAAAAAATACCCCTGAACTATTTAAAGGGAGCAAAAATATCCTTCGTTTGTTTTTTGGCTCAAAAATACTCCTCCATCAAATTTTTGGCTCAAAATTACCACTCTCTCTAACGGTTGTACATTAAGCATGCCACATGGACAAAAAAACTCCACTTGAACAGTCTATGTCAGCGTTCAAGTGAAAAATTCCTCATCTAATCCATCAACACACTTAATAACCATCAGCCCGATATTAAAATCCGATCGGACCAAAATGTTCCTTATTTTTTCTCAAAAATCATCAACCCAGAAACTCTCTTTTGCTTCTTCGTCGAACATTGTTAACTGAAGCATTTTTTTAATTTGCTTTAATAGAAATACATTGTGTAAAATAAACGAATACTTCATCGATGACAAGTTGAAGGAGAAATAATTTCAAATTTATGATTGAAACTCCTTTGTTTTTAAATTTAAAAAAAAAAAAGATTTTCGCTTTTCTTTTCCTTTTGATTTAAACTTTTAAATTATAAATTTTGTTGAGGAAATTAATACTCTATTTGGCTGGATAAATTTGTTTGAAAATCAATAGATTTATACAATATGAATCACATATTGTAAGATTCAACCTTTATGTGAGTTTTGCATCCAAAATTTAATTTTTTGCTACATGTGTTTCATCTCTGAAAGGGAGCTTGGGTTGGGTTGGGTTTTAAAATTGGACTCATGGTTATTAAGGTCTCGTTTGGTCATAAAATCATAATTTTTTGTAGTAGGAGCTGTATTTGGCCATGAATATAAATTGGAGTTATTTTTAGTGGTCGTTTGGCCATGAAAATTACTTTTTCCCGGAATTGGAGTTGAAGCTGAAGATGAAGTTGGAGTTGGAGTTGTGTTTGGCCATGTCTTTTTGAAAATTTTGTTAGACTTTTGAAAAATCTTTTTTAAATATGATTTTATGCCCTCAACTTTTAAAATTTATCAAAATCACCCAACTATTAATTTACCTACTAACATACAACCAAATGTTGAGAAAATAATTTATATATGTCTTCAATTGATAAAATAATTAACAACAAACTAATTATTATGATTGTTATTCTTCTATAATTTGAATAAAAATATCACACGCACGAGCTAAATAAGTTCATCTAACCATAATCGATTGAATAGAGAAAAAAATATATTTTGATAAATATGATTGATAGATATAAATATATTTTATATATTTTTAAATTTGTTGATGAAAATTCTTAATTATTTTCACTTGAATTAATTATTTTATTAAATTTGGTCTTTTTTAAAAAAAATTACGGAATTTAGTTAATAAGAAGGGTTTGTGTAAAAATTTAAAGATTGGGGTGATATGTAATAATAATGAAAGTTGGAATTGGAGTGGAAAAAAGGGAAAACAACAAAAAGTTGTTTTCCATTTTTGGAATTTAATTCCGTAATTATTTTCCAAATTTTCATGGCATCATAATTTCTAACTCCGAAAAAAAATTCGAAAAAAAAGGAAAAAAAATCCATGGCCAAATAGGCCCTTAAAATTTTGTGAAAGAAATGAGAGTGAAAACAAGTTTTACTTGTTTTCACTTTTCCAAATACAATTTCAAATTGTATTTGAAATTCTCACGGCCAAACACATATTTTTTTACTTTTTTCACTAAAGTGAAATAATTTTCTGGAAAAAAGTAAAAAAAAAATTATGGCCAAATGGCTACTAAGTGGGTTAATGGATTAAATGAGGAATTTTTCTCTTGGATATTGACATGGACTGTTGAAGTGACATTCTTTGTCCATGTGGCATGCTTGGTGTCCAACCTTAGAGAGGGGGATAATTTTGAGTCAAAAGTTTAACAGAGGGTATTTTTAAGCCAAAAAACTAAAGAAGATATTTTTGCTCCATTTCAAATAGTTCAAGGGTATTTATTGGCCCTTTTCTGAATCAATAAATTAAATTACTGACGAATTAAATCTAATGATTAAGTTCCTTTAGAGCACTGCTTAACTTATATCATGTGTCGAATTCATAAAGGTCGAATTCATAAAATCGACTTGTATGATTTGATGTAGTGAAAACTTATAAGCTTATTAAAAAGGCATCCCATCAATCTCTATATTGAGACATGAATTCTATCAACTAACTTATTGTTTCACCAATATATAAGATCATCATCTAATTTACCAGACATATTGACCCATCTCGGGATCTCACCTTTTAATAAATCAAAATGACAATTAATATATACAGCTCATAATAGTTAAATCGAGATTGAGAATATAAGTATATTTATAGTTTAGAGAATATGTTTTTGCTAGTCAGTCTCAAACATTTATCTCTTGCTCAGTTTCGTTCAATAAATATAAAATGCACTAGCACAAGAAATCAGAACTACACCGTTTTCATAATTAAGATAAATTACATTTAATCTTGTATTACAATCGTACCAATGACTTGTCCAGTTTTCATCCTAGATTGTGAACAAAATCTTTATACTTATAAGAACCAATGATTTAATCCTCTGCTTTTAAGCTAAAACTCTATACACCAAATCATCTGCTATATAAGTAAACAAGCATATAAACGAATATATAATCTATTAAATCTTTTAGTAAAATTGATTTAACAACTATTCTATAATAAATACTATATCTAAACACATGGTCAAAAGCCTATATACTATGATTAATAGTATATATTGCAACAATATCCCGCTTAGAGTTTTAACCATCATAATTGTTATAATATACTACATCTAAATGCATGGTTAATAGTATATATCCCAACAGAGGCAACACTTCAAACATGATTTTTTTTCAGATCTAAGTCTCGAACCCAAAAATAAGGGTGGAGGAATCTCAATCATCCCACCATAACACGGCAGACGGAGTATAAATGCATATCCATCTTGAAGTAAAACAATATCATGTTCATAGTTATAGCAAAATGTATAAATGTATCAATTGCAGGAGATATGATACTTTAGGATGCAATCCTATTCTGCATGTTTTTCATTTCAGCAAATAATCTATTACTTTGGAAAAAATTTCAAGAGTTATAGTAATATTCATTAATGGGTTTCTAGTACCACAACCTTGATTGATTTAATCCATTAGAGAATTATAAACAAGTTCTTCCAAAAAGACATATATATGTTTCAGACATTTTGAATTCTTCAACAATTTTCATATAAATTTTGTCTAGTGACAATATTCTTCGTTTCATGTGTGACATCTTCTCGTGTCAGTACTGCAAATCAAATAAGTTTTATTCTTACAAAATACATCCTTTCAAGTCACTTGATAAATATTTCTATGTTAGCATGCGTAAATAAATATAGAATTCGAATTCTCATAATCTTTTACAGTATTGCACCCAAGATATTATTGACATTACATCATTTGTATTGGTTCACGATGTAACGTAGCATATTGAGATTTCATCTTTTTATTATTTTCAGGTACCTGGACCTTTTATAAGATTTCATAAAATGTTATGTCATAGGCTCTTCAAAGACACACTGTCTTCTTATTAGATCATTTGCTCTTTTTCCTTTTCAAGAATTATTGCATGTGAAACTGATTAGTTTACCATGCTTTATGCATGATGTAGACTTTTTCTTTAGGGACATTCAATAAGAGCATTTACAACTAATATGAAATTAATTTGGGTCAACAAATGCTTCTAGCATTTAAATTGAGTTATCTTTTGAATGAGGATCTGATTATAATTCACAACATATTTATTAGTTGATTATTATCTCCCTCGTGTGCTAGAAAAACTAACATACATCTCAATTTATTTTAGAAAATTTATCTTTCTACGCCATGATATATCTATTAATCGTATACCACACATAAAAAAATTTAGATGAAATATTTGACTCCTGACCTTGAATCATTTAAATGAAAAGAACTAGTCATAATTGATTGATCTAATGCATACAAGTACTATTGTATGCAATATTCATAAATTTTTTATATTTGACTAATCATTCTCTCGTAGGAAAATATTTATAACTCTTAATAATTAAAATTTGTTGTATCGTGATATAAGTTTCATTTTGTGAGGGTATGTTTACCTCCCTTTTAAATTATTATTATTATTGTTTTTTCTTTAATTTTTATTTAGTAATTCTATTCCTTTATAGTAGCTTTTTCTTATAGATTTTTATAATTAAAATTATTGATATTTGTATTATACAACTATGAAAAATATCAACATGGGTTGTGGTGCAGCGGATGAGGTTACTTCACCCTTAATCAGAGGTCGAGGGTTCGATCCTGAGCATGAAGAAAACTCTGTTGGGAGCGCTACCCCTAAATGGGGCCCTACCCGGTGCGAATCTGAATTAGTCGGGCTCCGATATAGATACCGAACACTGGATAGGAAATTAGAAAAAAAAAACAATGAAAAATAATACAATTTATTTAAATAATATTATAATTAACAAAATGATATAAATACAATTCAATACATTAGAAAATAGAAGAAGAACCTAAAATAATCGATAAAATTATTATCATATCAATAAAACATATAAATCACAAATTTAAACCGCATATAATAGACCATTGTGATTGTAAATTTTGGTTTATTATCATATCAATAAAACATATAAATCACGAATTTAAACCGTATCTAATAGCCCATTGTGATTGTAAATTTTGGCAGGGAGCGCTACCTTTAAGTGGCCCTACGTAAATTCGAATTAGAGAAAAGGACATGGGATGACCATGTAAAAAAAAATGGCCACAATTTAAAAAGGTGGACAACTGTAGTCAGTTAACTATTTTTAATTTTGTTTTTTAGCCATTTAGCCCAATTGGGCACATGCAGTCTCTATACTCAATTGATACATTTTTCTACTATATTGATACATTTTTTTAAAAAGGAAAAAAAGAAATTATATGCAAGCACACCAGCCACTATACCTAATTAATACTATTTTATACCACATTAATATACTTTATACTACATTGATATACTTGCAGTGTCCATATACGCAATCGATATTCAATTAATACTCTCTTACACTAGATTGATACACTTTTAGAATGCATGTAGAAACTATATAGAGTCGTATAAAATATGTATCTAAATAATAATTGTAGTTAAAAATTGTATAGAATGTGTATAAAAATGCTATAATTATTATATAGAATATGTATATGTATAGAAACTGTATCATTATTATATATAAATATATATCTTTAACAATTGTACTATATTAAAAGTATATGATATTGTATTTTATTGTGTAAATAAGTAAAGCCAAACAAAATAAATAGTAAGTTATTTTAACAAATAGTATGTTATTTTAATAATGTTATATCAAAAAAGATTATCATGTAAATGGTTTAGAATAAAACTTATAAATCTACTTAAAAGTTCAATTGAATTGTTCAACGTCTACTTTGACTTTTAAAAGTGAAATAAACTGAACTTTTCATTATTTTTTAAAAAAGAAAAGAAGTCAAAAAAACATAGGCCCATTAAAAAATAAAAAGTCGGCCAGTACAAAAAATAAAAGTGTCGAATTGTGATGCTTAATGGCCGAATTGTGATGCTTAATAATTATTTACTGAATTTTTAAATTTAGATACTCCCTCCGTTTTATAATAATGAATTGTTGGATTTTGACACACAGACTAAGAAAAAAGCATTAAAGACATAAATTTAACACAACTTTTCATTTTTACCCCTAAAAAGGAAAAGGCTGACCTTGTAATATCTTTTTAAAAGTTAATTGATTGTCAAATCATAAAGGTAAATATGAAAAAAAAAAATCAATGATTCACTTATTTTGAAATACCAATAAATACCTCAACAATTTACTTATTCCAAAACGGAGAGAGTACTAATTTTGTAAAATTATTTTAGTTTTGGGTGTTATTTTTTTGGAAAAAGGACAAAAATAACACCTAAAACTAAAATAATTTCACAAAACTAGCACCTAAATTTAAAAACCTAGTAAATAGCCACTCGATCATGGCATTGCTTAGCCCAAGATGTCTACTATCACGACGGCTACACGTACTTCACCTGCCCGCCATTTCTTTTTCTCCCATGCAACCGCACTTTTCATTTTTTTTTTCCGTGAAATAGAGATGCAAATATAATCCTTTTCTGTTTAAATAACAAACTCCCTCATATGCCCTTCTTGTATGATCTTTTTCGACCTCTTATTTTTTCTTTCTTTTTGAAATTTTGTGCAGATACTAGTATGAATTACAATTTTACATATATAAATTTTTTTATCTATATTTTTGAATTATTTATGCATGGACTATGCTGGGCTATAAATTTACAATATTCAAAAAATCAAACTTAATATAAAAGGAGTCCTAATTCTTTGTTATCTCTTCATGAAAAAATTAGAAGACCCTAACTTCGAATCGAGGATAATTTGAATTTCTGACCAGTATGTTTGAGTTGACTCTAAAATGTTTATAAGTACTTCACCTCCCCGTCGTTTCTTTTTCTCTCATGCAACCTCACTTTCCATTTTTTTCATGACTAATTTTTGCATTTTCTTCCAATTTTTGGATGGATCTATCAATCAGCACTCATAAAGAATTGTAATAAATTTTTCTTTTTTAAAGATTCTACTTTGTTTTATTTTTTTTAACAATTGAGTAATTGCTTTTTTCTTTTTCAGATTATTTTGCATTCACCAACATTATTAAAATAACATACTATTTATTTTGTTTAGTTTTACTTGTTGATACAATAAAATACATTATCATATACCTTTAATATAATACAATTGTTAAAGATATATATCTATATATAATAATGATACAGTTTCTATATATACACATATTCTATATAATATTTATAGCATTTTTATACAATTTTTAACTATAATTATTATTTAGATACATGTTTTATACGACTCTATGTAGTTTCTACATGCATTCTAAAAATGTATCAATCTAGTATAAGAGAATATCAATTGAGTATATGAACTCTGCAAGTGTATCAATATAGTATACAAGTGTATTAATACGGTATAAAAGAGTATCAATTAGGTATGGGGACTGCATGTGCTTACATAGAATTTTCTTTCTCTTTTTTAAAAAGTGTATAAATATAGTATAAAAGTATATCAATTGAGTATAGAGATTGCATGTGACCAATTGGGCCAAATAATTAAAAAAAGGAATTAGTTTAGCCTACTAGACAACTCATGTTCATCTTTTTAAATGTGGGCTATTTTTTTTGTGTAAACAACATAAATCCCCTAGACAATGAAAATAATTACACAAAATTCCTTGTTATTTTCTCTCTCCCCTTTTTTGCAAACATACTCATACATTCGGTCACATATTATACATTTGTTGAATGTATGATGTAACAGTTAATCTTATATTTAAGGTAAGAGAATCTTTAATTATTTTACAGTTCCTTAATTAAAGGCAGTAATTAGCAAACATTAAGTCATTTATTGATAGAACATGTAACTGATATTTAAATTTTAAAATTTTTGTTATACATAATTTTTTTTCCTGTGATTCACGATCTGAAAAGTCAAAAAACAATCACTTTCTTCTACACCCGTTCTTCAAAACTACTAAAATCTTCTTCTACATACATTCTTCAATACTAGTAAAATCAATATGAATATCCCCGTATTGTTGCGACATTCTGAAATTTGAGAGTCAGAAATTAATGATACGTCATACAAAAGTGACGCAATAGTAATTTCGGTAAATGCGGACGAGTCGGTCACAACCGCAGAACTTGCGGTTTCTTTCCAAAGGAATCATGAAGAATATAATATGGTGTTTTATGTGCGGATGCTTTGAATGGTTTTGGTTGTATAAACATTTTTTATTAGTTTTTTTTTAATGCTGGAGCAAGTAATATTTTTTTTTATTGATTATAGATGTTAATTTCTTTAATCAATGATTTATATTAGTATAAAAATTTTGTACTTTTTCCCTATATTATAGTTCGTAACCATATAACTTGAAGTTAGAACATGATTATAAATGCACATTAACTATGTAACTTACCCTCTATAGGAGTAAGTAATTGTTGAAACGCACGGTGTATTAAAATGTTGTACATTAATAGTTAATGTGTAATAAATATATGATATAGCATTATACATTTTTAACATGTATGAGGTTAGAAATACAATAACGAAATTTAACTGAATTCAATTTTTTTAAAAAAAATTATATACAATATCATTCCAGTAAATTTACGAATGTATAATATGTTTTTATACAGTCAAATCAATGTATAATAAATGTGTCTTTCCAGTAAACGTTTGAATTTATAATAAGTTGTTATACATTCAAAGCAAGGTATAGTGAAACTGTCTCATTCCAGTAGACTTGCGAATGTATAATATTTGATTATACATTCGTATCAATGTATGATATAGCATTATAAATTATAAACTTGCATGATATTAACAATTTCTGTAATTTTTTAACAAGTAATAAATGTTTTACAACATGTATGTTGTTATGTAATACATACGTTTAAAACGTATTAGTCTTTAGTTCAATGTAAGATTCACTTATAAGCAAAGGTAAATAACAGGAAACATATTATGTGTTCAAAATACAATATCAGATTAATTAGTAATATGTTGTTTTAATCATTAACAAATAAGTGAAAGGGAAATTCAATAAGTGAAAGGGAAAACCCCAGTAAATATTTTCTTTGGCTTTGGCCTTTAGTTTCGTCCCCCATAGTTGGTCAAAAAGGCAGCGTAATAAGCACCTACAATGCCTAACACCATCAAGTTCATAATTGACCCACTCCTTTAAGGGCCATACGAAATCTGAATACATTCCAAGTCATCACTGTTCAAGATCTATACATAATAAATTCCTTCAACAAAAAATTCAAATTAAAAAAAAAAAGAATTACGCAAAATAATAATCAAAGAGGTTTTTCAATTTGATTTTGTTTTGTTATTGAGAGTGTTTATTTGATTAATTCGGGTTTAATATAAAAAAAAAAGAAAAAAATAATTTTGAATTTATGAATTTCGAGTAGAAAAAGTGGAATCTATAGTTAAGGACAAGTGAAATGGTGAGGAAGAAAGGAAGGTAAAATTGGAATTACAGCTGCTACTTGACATACTAAATAAATGGAGAGAAAAGGTAGCAAGATTTTAAGAGAAAATATGGAGCATAATTTGGAGCAAAATATGGTTGTTTGAAATATATAAGAAGGAAGAGAAAGAAAATAAAAAGGGTAAAGATTTAAGTAATTAATTTGGGATTTTTGTAATTTTTTTTCAACATAGGATGTAATACAATAAGGCAAAGTTAGCATGTGTATATATGTAATTTTTCTATTTTTTTTTTAAAGAGAAAATACATAATTACCCCACTGATGTTGGCCGAGATTTTCAAAAAGACACCTAAACTTTGAATTCGACCTATTACCCCATGATTCTTACTTAATCCGTTGCAAACACACCATTTTTCGATGAATCTCAGTCACAACAAAGAGAGTGAACACACGCACCAATCAGGTGCTGCCACGTGTCAAATACGTTTAATTTATATATTTTTTTATTTTTTTAATAAAATTTTACTTTTTTTTTTAATTTAACACCCCACCCCACCCCATTTAGCACCCCCTCCCCCCGACTTCCAGCAGCTCCCCTCCACCCCACCCTCATTTTTTTTCTTTTTGTTCAAATCAATTCAAAAAATTATTTTATGATTGAATTGTGTTTTAAAGATAGTTAAATGATTAAATTGAGTTTTAAAGATAATTAAATGAGATTTAATGGAGCTTTGGTGGAGGAACTTTAATAGAGTTTTAAATTATTATTTTTTTTAAAAAGCTTCAATGGAGCTTTAATGGAGGAGTTTTAACGGTGTTGAAGAAGTTATTGTGTTGAAGAAGACATTGTGTTGAACTTTAATGGTGGTTTAATAGTATTAAAAAAAAAAAACTCCAATGAAGCTTTAATGGTGTTGAATGTGTTGAAGAAGAAAGGGTGGGTTGGGGGAGGGTGATTTAAATAAATAAATAAATATTAAATTTTTTTATTTAAAAAATATATAAATTATATATTAATTATTTACACGTGACACCTTTTTATTGGTCAAAAAATCAAATTTGAGCCATTTCACGCGTTTATGGAGCGTGTGTACACCCAGGGGTTAAAATAGTGTGTTTGCAATGAAATAAAGAAGAATCATGAGATAATAGATCGAAGTTAAAATTTAAATATTTTTTTACAAATCTCGATCAATATTTGAGGTAATTATGTATTTTTTCTTTTTTAAATGAACAACCTATGTTCTTTTCCCCTTTTTTTTTTTTCATTGTTTTTTTGTTAGTTGGACTCCAATGATACAACACCGAATAAAATAAAATAAAATAAAAGTAGAAGTTCCTTCCCCTCTAATCAAGCGACATGCTCTTTGTGTTTCTCAATTTCTCCATTAGCTTCTCAAACCCCCTTTTCTGTATTCTCCCTTATTTTTTTTTTTAAAATGATCAATAAGATTTTCCCTTGTTGTACTCACTCCAATTTCTTGAATTGGATATAACCGTTCAAGATTTTCCACCTTACTTCTAATTTTTTTTGCTCAAAGATCTAATCTTTTTTTTCAAGAAAAGAAATGGGTGTTGGAAACTGGGTATAATTATTAGAATTTTCCACTTTAAATGTAATTTTTTTGCTCAAAAATCTAATATTTTGTTCAAAAGTCTAAATCTTTTTGCTCAAAAATAAAATCTTTTGATCAAGAAAAGAAATGGGTGTTGGAATATCTGTGTTAATAGGTCTAAAATCAGTAACTTTATTCATATTATTTGCAACTATCAAGAATTATGGCTACACATTATTGTCATTACCATTTTTATATGCATCATTAGTATCATTCTTGGTAGCACTTGCTTCTAATCCATCAATTAATCTTCCAATTTTGTTGGGAAAAAATTCAGATGGGACTTTTCCAATTTGGTCACTTGTTATGTTTAGTCCTTATTTGTATTTTGTTAGAGGATTTTCAGCATTAAGAAGAATGAGTAGTGGTGAACCTCCATATAGTGAGATTTGTGAAGGGTTGTATGTTGGAGGTTGGCCTTGTTCAATTGATAAATTGCCAAGTGGTAATCCTGCTATTATTGATTGTACTTGTGAGATGCCTAGGATGTTGGAGTTTACTGGAAATAGTGCTTTTTTGTGTGTACCTACTTGGGATACTAGGTCACCTATGCCTGCTGATATTGAGGTTGCTGTTAAGTGGGCTTGTAGAAAAAGAGCTCAGAAGATACCTGTTTTCATTCACTGTGCTTATGGTATGATTGTGAACTTCTTGTCCTTCGATTTCTGTTACTATATATGGTGATTCCTTGTACTCAATTATTGTATTGTTGTATTTTTTGTTTGTTAGTATCTGTTGTTTTTTGTTATTAGTTGTTGCTTCTTGTACTTTCGTTACTTCTTTTGATGGATTGCTTTGGACTGTTTTTCTTGAGCCGAGGGTCTATTGGAAATAAACTCTCTCCCTATGCGCTAGGGGTAAGGTCTGCGTACATTCTAACCCTCCCAAGACTCCACTTTGTGGGATTACATTGGGTATGTTGTTGTTGTTGTAAATGTATTTGTAGCCCTGAAGTGGGGTCGTGTTTTGATGTGTCCTTTAGATGTCACTACCTATGTCCCAATTTAACCATGTTAGTTTGACGGGGCACGGAGTTTAATAAATAAAGGGAAACTTATGAATCTTGAGGTCCTAAATTGAAGATGTGTATAGTCCTTTAATATCTTGTGGTCTTAAACTTGCCATGTCGGATGTTGGAATTGAAAACTTACTAAACATAGAAAGAAACACTTTTTTGGGACAGAGTAAAAATGAAAGGCACTTTGGAGGGAGTAAAAGTTTCAGTTGTTGCTAGCATATTTGCCCTTCATTAGTGTGTGATTGTGGTATAGTGGATCCATCATGTAAATGCTTCCTTTGGGATTCAGATTTGTGGTTCTCCTATTGTATTTAATATTTACTACTGAAAATTGTAGGACTTCTCAACTGACATTACTTAGGAGAAAGCTAACAGTCTATTATCCATTTTCCATAGGGAAAGCATGAGTTGTCTCAGGCCGAATTGACTAATCTATAAGGTGAATTATATCCATATACGTGGGCCCCTGTTGTGATTTTCGAAGGGTAGGCTCGATTTAGCAATATTGAAATCAATTTTAAAGATTGTCCATATGCTTTGGGTTTTCTCGCAAGATTAAAACTTAAGGTAGCCAGCACCCAAGCGTGTGGCCTAGTGGTCAATGAAATCTCAGGTTCAAATCCCAACAAAGATAAAAACAAGGTGATTTCTTTTCATATTTATTAGGTACTTGTTTCTGGTGGGAGGCGGCAAGTATTCCGTGGAATTAGTTGAGGTGCGCAAAAGCTGGCCCGAACACCATGGTTATCCAAAAAATAAAAAACACTTAAGGTAGTAATGAAGATTCCAAGATTAGCACTTAAGTTAGTCATGAAGTTATCATTTTCTACAATGTCCTTCAATTCTTAGAGAATTTGGCTGTTACTAACTTGCGTAAGTTTTTTGATCTTCTTCCATGTCTACGCCAATGCTATACTACTTTGAGGTACTAGTGCAAAATGGACCCTGTTATTTTGTAAGCGAACTTTTGTAATATGTTAGTGAATAATGTGCTAGTTAGGTGTGTGTGTGTACAATTAATTCGCTTCAGGTCAGGTTTCTTACATCAAAAACATTATTTTCTGTGTAAGGAAATGAATGTAGTTTAAACTTGTAGTTTACTTAATACACTCTGATGTGAAACCTCTTGAACAACAGTTGTTCAAATTGGGGGTAAAATTTTCAAGATCCTTTATAATGATATCATTACTTTTAGTTGTGTGGCCATCTGTTCAAGAAATCCAGAAGTATGATGATCTTCCCTAGGTTGTTCAGCTCGTTTTTCAATCACTCTATTTCAATTTTGTATTCAAATTTCAATCAATACATGCTTCCTTCAAAGACAGACCTTGTTCTTCTTGATGATATGTGTATGGTGTGTGTTGAGAGGAGGGTAGTGACTGTTGGAGTTCGGCCATCTCGTCATTATGTTATTTAACTACTTAAGATCAACATTTATTTTATCCGGTTCTTGGGTGCTGGTTTTCCTTGCTCCAATCATTGCCATCTATATGGAATCCGTTAACTAAACGATATTTGCTCTAAAGCTAGGCTGCTGTTGTGTTTGGCCATGGACAAAGTAATGCCTATACGAATATGAAAGAAGAAACACAATATTATTGGAAAAGGAAAGGGTACATGGTGAGTATTAATGAGCATCCTAGACTATATAAATATGCAACTTCTGATAAATTAAGAATACGTAAATACATATAAGATGTAGGAATCAAATGCAAACAAAATCTTCAAAGAACCAATAGTTCTTAAAATAAAGTTCATCTAAACCAAAAGGCCTCAAAAGAGGATAATTAAATAAGGGTTGAAACTTTAAACGTACTCATTTAACTATATGCTTTCACGGATCAAAGCATCGAAACTTTATGTAATGTGATTCCACATTAGCTGGCAAAATTAGCCATGGTGTTGCGCGAAAAGAAACCTAATCAAATCTCTTCTCAACTAGAAGTGGATGGTTGGATCTTTAGACATCTTCCTGGATTCGTGGTAATGAAGTTCGGGTCATGCCATGAGAAAGTGATACCATAGAAGATGGATGTTTTGTTAAATTTTTGTTTCTCATAGGATTTGGTCATAGCATACTAGCACTACACTATTTTCAAAATGTATCTTGGTCTTACTCAACTTCAAAAGTTGACTAATGAGGTGAACATTGCATAAGGTTATAGTACATAATGGAGCTAGATTTTTAGTTTATGGGTCATGAATTCTAGAAAAAAGAGCTTATCGCAGTTTCAAAAAAAAAAAAAAAACTTTTCCAGAAAAGACAGCTTTCCAGTTTCTTGATAAATCATGTATATATTAACTGAATTTTTAAATCCAAATACAGGGTCTGGTCCAAAGTAATTGGGTTTTGCCGAGATCGTAGATAAACTTATAGCTCCAACCCTGATTATATAACAATTCATTCCTTCAACCAATATGAGACACTTAAATTCCCCTATCAATGCCCAAACATTTTGGATGTTGTCAACATATCATGGGGGCTCAACATTAGATAAATCAAGAATCCAGATGAGTTTCATTCTGATGCTATATTAAAAAAAGGACTTTAGGCCTAGCTCAACTGCAAAAGTTAATTATTAAGTGAGGATTGCCCCCGAGTCCCCAACCATTTAACTAGAGAACAACTCATACTCTCGAATAATGTGGGACTCTTTAATACATGTGAAAATAGAAGGAAAAAATCTTCTTTTGTTAGTATGCTGGAATTTTGAATGGCTTGAAGGTGTTTAGCAAACATATCTTCAGTGGAAGTTATAGCAGGTGTTCAAAGAGAGGACAAAATGAAGTGGTAAATCTCAGCTTGTGCAACCCAATGCTGAAATAGACAGGAATTGCGTAGTCTATGATTGCTTTTGCTGCATTTGGAAAATGCTGGCTACTTATTAACAGCAAGTGGTATTGCTAAGGTCCTTAAAGAATACCAGATTTTTATTTGAGGAGTTAAGATAATTTTTAATAAAGCAGCACAATGATTGTGTCATAGCATTGTACATTATTAGCAGAGGAGCAAAAAACAAAAGTGGCTAGCTAATCCTGTAAAGCCTCTAGCACCTGAAAACTATTTCTGTATCTTTTACATGTTCCATTCTACACCAAAAGCAAAACAAAACTATACAATTGGCCATTGTCATGTGAATAAAGTTAGTAAAACAAAACTGTTTGTTTCTCTCAGTCCAAACAGTTCACCAGGCACCATATGCATGCTGGTACTGTATTCTACCATAGCAGCTATGTCTTCCTGATTCCCTTTCTGTAACAGCACCCCCTGTAGTCCTCAGCATAACTCACTGCAATCCGACCATATTCATGAAAAGCTGCCACAGTTGAGTTGTAACTTAGTAGTACAAAGTTAGTGACTGGTATCCTTTGTTTATTATCCATTGAGAAAGCATTTTTGTGTTAAAGCAATACCTCATGTGTTAGACTAGCTTCTTTAGACATTATCCATGTGAAACACGCGACCTTGATTGGCGCTCTGGACTTCAAAGTTTGTTTCCATGGCCAAGGCTTTTCAGGATTATCCTCCTTTTTTAGATCATTGTAGCAAGAACTTACTGAAAAAACTTTATTGCTGCTTGCCAATAGCTGCCTTTCTTATGAAGAATCATGTATTTCAAGACTAAGAGCGAAGATACATGCTCTTATCCTTTGTACTGTGTCTGCATTAATGTCGTTATCTTACCGTGTTTCTGGATATCTTGAACTGGTTCATTGTGTTCCCTTATGCCTGCGAATAGCAGGCGGCAAAAATAGATTCGCATGGAGGACTGCCACTAGAGACCCATTCATGGGGTATGCTGTATAACTATTGAGACGTTTAGGAGAAATGTAATGACAAGATTCTCACTAATTCGCAAGCTCTTTGAAATTCTATCAGCTAGTATTGGGTCTTCACATGCCTGTAGGTGTCATTGCGTATGAAAAAAGAAGTTGAAAATCGATTGTGATCTGGGACATTTTGTTGTTTATGTTTATCAAAGCCAGTTTTTGGTTCTGAAAGTACAGTTTTTATTCAAACACTCTTCACTGCAAATAATGTGATGATTAAGGGTTTCTATTCACAAAAATATGCAGGCTTCTAATGCGCTTCTGTACTCTAGAGCTCAAAATGAGTGGTTGTGCGCTGCTTTAGAGGTCTTTACATTTTGATTATGAAATTTTCCAAGTAACGAGCAATTGCTCCATCATGAAGGCCCCCTAGTTAAATGAATTCTTCAAGTCTTCCTGCGAAGTCATTTTAGGATATAAAATTTTCTAGAAGGAAAGTTCTTCTCTTGCAGTTGCACCTAATGGGAAGTTATGTAACCGCTAGCGCGATACTTGATCTAAACTATCTTGAAATTTGAATAGCTCAACTTCTTTTATTGTTTTCTATGGGTGCCTCAATAGATCATTGCAATGAACTGAAAACCTGTCACTGATATTTCATTGTAAATTCTTGAACTGTTTCCTCTAGGTCATGGAAGGAGTGTTGCAGTCGCGTGTGCACTGTTGGTAGCTCTTGGTCTAGCAGAAGACTGGAAAAATGCTGAGAAGTTGATCAAACAAAAGCGGCCATATATACGAATGAATGCTCTGCATCGTAAAGCTTTGGAGGAATGGTCGAAGGATCGACTCTCTTCTCCTAAAGTTGGAGTTAGTTCTGTGATTCTATCGAGTGCTATCGATCGATCCTGATCGATTTTCTGCAGTTGCCAGAACAATTGACTAGAGATGACTGGCTGTTTGTCTAACTTTATACATAATACTTATTGATTGAGATTTTTGGTTCTTTTTATTTAGTAGAAGCTTGCTTTCCTGATATACTGTTAGAAATGTTTGATATCAGCATGCACCAGCTGATTGTGTTGACACAAGAGATCTAAAACTATTTTTAAGTCTTAAGCATGTACAGAATCTGTATTTTTTGTGTATCAAGATTCAACGTCATACCCGGTGTAACCCTACAAAATGAGGTATGGGAGGATAGAGTGTATGCAATATAAAAATGAATGTATCAAGATTATTACATACATGATACATTCATTTTTAGTCTTGTTTGTGGTCTTCAAAAGCAGCTACTCGGTTTGTTTCAATTTGTTTGTTATTTTTCTTTGTAGTCCATTTTAAGAGGAGTATTTTGTCCCACCTTTTTTGGCGAGCTCTTTAATTTAAACATTAAGACCACAAGATCAAAGAACATTTTGGTTACGTTCTTCATGTCTTTAATTTAAGATTCTAAGATTCAAAAATCTTCTTATGTGATCTTAAAATCAGACAAACAAATTAAAGCGAAGAGGGTATTATTTTGTGGATCATATATTCAATGATTGGGGTTTGCACATAGGCTATTACCTTTCCTTCTCTTTCTTTCCCTTAGGCTTATTAGAGATTATGTAGTATGCTATGTATACCTGCAAGAACATCAAAAGTCGTGTAGAGCGTAAATATTATTCACCACAATCTGTGTTTCAGTAGAATAAGAAGGCAACTCAGTGCATTAAACTCATGCTATTCACGGGATCTTGTGAAGGACCAGACTATATTGATCTGTTATAGGTCATTAAATTTTGATTTCTGCAAGGGATCTTGTGAAGGATCGAACTATATTAGCCTGTTATAGGTCATTAAACTTTGCATCTCTGCAAAAGGCTTGTTCAATGACTTATACCAACGATTAAATTATTAATTTGCAACAACATATTTAGTGTATCCGATAAGTAGGTGTGAAGAAGGTGATGTGTACATAACCTTATTTGACTGTAAAGTGATGAGTTTTCTTTCTCTTTTTTTCTATTATATAGACTAGAAGTGCAACGCCTGGGTCAGCACGGGCCCAATAATAAAATATGTGGATTGTAATTTTTAAATTTTAGAATTTATGTTGGAGTAGGAAGTTTGAGCAGTAGAATATTTTTATTGGTACGATAAAATATACTTATAAAATATACTTCTGTAAATTTTTATCAAACTTTTCTTTTGTATATATTCCTTCTATTGAAATGAAGGAGTCGTTTGTTATAGTGTATTAGTTTTCTTTTTGAATAGAATATATTAGTAATATTTGTATTAGTAATGCTTCTATTAGTAAATGCTGGTATTATTTATGTTAACATTAGTTCTTAGACATTGTTTAACGTGCTGCATTAAAATTTACCTTTTCGATTTGATATATTTAATAAAAGTTTTTTTAAAAAAAAGAATTGCATATACATTTTAAGATTCATTCGAGATCTAGCACAAGTTCAATATATTAATTTTTATCTCAATTTATATGACACAAATAGAATTTAGATAATCAATCATACTTTTAATAGGCATTTAGATAATTTAATTTGTTAACTATTATAATTTATAATATTTTTATGTAATTTTCAAATAATATGTATTATTTTTCTTGTCCAAACTTTTGTCGCATTGATAGTCAATTATATTTTAAAAATAATTTAAGTTTTTAATTATTGTGATTTATAATACTTTTCTTCTATTCCAATTTCAGTGACACTAATATAATTTCAAGAGTCGACCAAATATTTTATATCTTTTAAATCTTTTAAGTTGTTAATTATTGTGATTTCTAGTATTTTTCATGTAATTTTTTTTGAAATATATAACATATTAAATTGTTCTTAGATATTTTAACTTGTTAACTATTGTAATTTATAATACTTTTTATATAATTTTTTTTGAATAATATATGCTACTCTCTTTGTCCAGAGTTTTGTGTCCACAATAGCCAATTAAATAATTTATAATTTTTATCATTGTAATTTATAATTTTTTTTTCTATTTTAACTTATGTGACACAATGCTTAAATGACCATTATAATTAATTAGGGGTGATATAGTAAAATGTAATTATTATTATTTATTATTTTTATTATGTGTATGTGTTGATTCAAGAAGAATTTGGAAACATTTAGAAATGTGTTGAATGTTACAAATGTTAATAATCCATTTGTAACATTTGGTGCTTCTTGATTTCTCAAGATTTATCTCTTATGTGTTTTTACTTTTTTGCCCTTTGAGTATATGTAGCAATTTTTATTTTTTTAAAAAAAATATCATGAAAATTTTACTCTTTTGCCCTTTAAATATGTTACTCTTCTTGTCTAAATTTTTGTGGCATTGATAATCAATTATGTTTTAAAAATAATTTAAGTTTTCAATTATTGTGATTTATAATACTTTTCTTCTATTCCATTTTCAGAGACACTAATATAATTTCAAGGGTCGACCAAATATTTTATATCTTTTAAATCTTTTAAGTTGTTAATTATTGTGATTTATAGTATTTTTCATGTAATTTTTTTGAAATATATAACATATTAAATTATTTTTTCCTATTTCAACTTATGTGGCACAATGCTTAAATGATCATAATAATTAATTAGGGGTGATATACTAAAATTACTGTTGAAGCGGACATGTCATAAATGTCTATTTTATTTTTTAATTAATATTATTAATTTTTTAATGTATAAATAACTTATAATAATTAATTAGGAGCAGTATAATAATTAATTAAGAGTGATATGGTACAATTACGGTTGAAGCAGACATGTCACAAATATCTAATTTATTTTTTAATTAAATATTATTAATTTTTTAATAAATAAATAACTTATAATAATTAATTAGGTGTGATATAATAATTAGTTAGGGGTAATATAGTACAATTACGGTTGAAGCAGATATTTCATAAATATTTATTTTAATTTTTTAATTAAATATTATTAATTTTTAATATATAAATAATTTATAATAATTAATTATATGTGGGCTCCATCATATTCAATAGGAGTAGCATAAATGGCAAAGTGGTAATTTATTGGAATGACATGAGTTGCAATTAATTCAAAATAGAAGGACTTTTCTTATAGTTGTTGATAAGGTCCAAACATTAAAACACAAAATGCAATTTTCCTAAACAAACTAATCTTGCAAAGTATTTTATAGATCTTAGTATCCTAAAACTTTGTTTTAATACCCATAAGCTAACATGTCAAAACCATCATTTCTAATATATAGAAATAGAAAAATAATATTTTTTAAATAATTTAAATTTTTAATTATTATGTAAAACTTTTTCTACTCCAATTTAAGTGACATGATACTTAGATGACCATAATAATTAATTAGAGATGATATAATAAAATCACGATTGAATATATTAAGAAAAAATTAAATTAGGTGAAATTGTAATAACAAATAAGAAAGAAAGTAAATTATATGTTTGATATGAAATTAAATAAAGAACAAAATTTATTTAATTGCATCAATTGTAATTTTTACAATAAGTTATCATCCTACTAATCAATTTACTTAAATATATTTGAAACAGTTTTATACATAAAAAAGATAAATAAGACTGAAAAATTAATGGAAGATAGAGGGTCCACATGTGTGAAAATATATGTGTGTGGCATTATGGTAAATTTTTTCAATGGCATTGCTTGTAATTAAAGAGAAAAGAATGAGTTTTTATTCAAACTTTTGATGAGGTTCCAAAGTCAAAGCATAAAAAACAATTGAATTGAGCTTATAATTTATTGTAATGACTTTAATACCCTTAAGTAAGAATTTAAAGACAAAAAGCTATCATCAGTAAGTTAAATTGATATTAGTTCGAATTATGAATTATAAAATATGAATAGACAAAACATATTAACTGTTTGGTAGTAGTTTTCGAGGAGTCAAGTCTTACAAGATAATTATGTATAACTTACTCATATAAATAACAAAATTCGATGCATATAGAAGTCTATATAGTTAATCATATGATTAAGATTTGCTACATTAAGTAGAAAATATGAGATTAAAATTGATACATAAGACTTGACATTTATTGAATAAAATAGAAAATAATTGTTGAAAAAAATAAAGGGTTATCTAGTCATTGCATATTACATTACACGATATATCATTTGCTTTCATTTTCTCCTTCTCTTTAATTTGTCAACTTGTTTTTTGAAGTTAAACTAAATTAATATTTTAAATTCAAATTTTAAGTGTTTCAAAAATTATATGGAACCATCTTTCATATTAATTTTAATTATTTGACTTTGAGAACACGATAAAACATACTTATGTAGATATTTTATTGAACTTTGCTTTTGTATATTCTCCTTCCATTCAAATGTGGAGTCGTTTGTTAGAGTGTATAAAAATAATGTTGATAGAATGTATTAATAATGTTTATATTAATAATATTGGTATTATTTATACTTACATTATTTCTTATACACTGTTTGATGTACTGTATTAGAACTTGCATTTTCAATTTTGATATATTTAAACAAAAGTTTTTTAAAAAAGATGGATTGCATATACATCCTAAGATTCATCCAGGATCGAGAGTCAACCAAATATTTATATCGTTTAAATTTTTAAGTTGTTAATTATTGTGATTTATAGTATTTTTAAAAAATATATAATAGATCAAATTATTTTTAGATATTTCAAGTTTTTAATTATTGTAATTTATAATATTTTTTATGTAATTTTTAAAAAATATATGCTACTTTCCTTGTCCAAAGTTTTGTCTCATTGATAGTCAATTATATTTTTTAAAATAATTTAAATTTTTAATTATTGTGTAAAACTTTTTCTACTCCAATTTAAGTGACATGATACTTAGATGACCATAATAATTAATTAGAGGTGATATAATAAAATCACGATTAAATATATAAGGAAAAAATTAAATTAGATGAAATTGTAGTAACAAACAAGAAAGAAAGTAAATTACATGTTTGATATGAAATTAAATAAAGAATAAAATTTATTTAATTGCATCAATTATAATTAATTTTTACAATAAATTATCATCTTACTAATCAATTTACTTAAATATATTTGAAACAATTTTATACATAAAAAAATAAATAAGATTGAAAAATAAATGGAAGATAGAGGGCCCATATGTGTGGAAATATATGCAAGACCATGTGTGATGGCATTATGGTAAATTTCATACATGGCATTGCTTGTAAATTAAAGAGAAAAAAATTGACTTTTATTCAAACATTTGATGAGATTCCTAAATCAAAGCACAAAAAATAATTGAATTGAGCTTATAATTTATTGTAATGACTTTAATACCCTTAAGTATCAATTTAAAGACAAAAAACTATCATGTTAAAACCACCTCTTCTATAATATAGAAAAGAGGTGGTTTCAACCACCTCTTCGTGGATTTATTTTTTTATCCCCATTATTTATTATATTACACCCTAATTATTCCATTATTTATTATATTATTCCTAATTAATTATTATAAGTCATTTATACATCAGAATTAATAATATTTTTATTATATTATCCCTAATTAATTATTATAAGTCATTTATAGAAAATTAATGATATTTAATTAAAAAAATAAATATTTATAACGTTTGTTTCAGCTGATTCAATTGTGATTTTACTATATCATCCCTAATTAATTATTATAAGTCATTTATGTATTAAAAAAATAATAATATTTTATTCAAAAAAGTAAATTACTATATTACCCCCTATCATTTATTATATTACCCCTAATTGTTTCGTGATTTACAATATTATCCCTAATTAATTATTATAAATAATTTATATATTAGAATTAATAATATTTTTTATTATATTATCCCTAATTAATTATCATTAGTCATTTATATATTAGAATTAATAATATTTAATTAAAAAATAAATATTTATGACGTTTGTTTCAGCTGCTTTAACCGTGATTTTACAATATCATCCCAAATTAATCATTATAAGTTATTTATGTATTAAAAAATTAATAATATTTAATTAAAAAAATAGATGACATATCTGCCTGCACTGGTTCTGACCAGTGCTTCGTCATTTACTATATTATCCCTAATTGCTTTGTGATTTACTATATTACCCCTAATTAATTACTATAAGTCATTTATATATTAAAATTAATAATTTTTTTACTATGCTACCCCTAATTAATTATTATAAGTTATTTATATATTAAAATTAATATATTTAATTAAAAACTAGAAATTTATGACGTTTGTTTCAGCTGCTTTAATCGCGATTTTACTATATCATCCCTAATTAATTATTATAAGTCATTTATTTATTAAAAAATTAATTAGATTTAATTAAAAATAGATGACATGTCTGCCTATTACCCCTAATTGCTTCGTAATTTATTATATTACCCCTAATTAGTTATTATAAATCATTTATATATTAGAATTAATAATATTTTTTTACTATATTACCCATAATTAATTATTATAAGTCATTTGGTTTCGACCACTGCTTTGTCATTTACTATAATACCCTTAATTGCTCCATGATTTATATATTACCCCTAATTAATTATTATAAGTCATTGATATATTAGAATTAGTAATATTTTTTATTATATTGCCCCTAATTAATTATTACAAGTTATTTATATATTAAAATTAATAATATTTAATTAAAAATAGATATTTATGACATTTGTTTCAACTGCTTTAACCGTGATTTTACTATATCATCTCTAATTAATTATTATAAGTCATTTATATATTAAAAAATTAATAAGATTTAATTAAAAAATAGATGACATGTCTGCCTATATTACCCTAATTGCTCCGTGATTTACTATATTACCCCTAATTAATTATTATAAGTCATTTATTTATTAGAATTAATAATATTTAATTTAAAAAATAGATATTTATGACGTTTGTTTCAACTTCTTTAACTGTGATTTTACTACATCATCCCTAATTAATTACTATAAATTATTTATGTATTAAAAAATTAATAATATTTAATTAAAAAATAGATGACATGTCTACCTATATTACCCCTAATTGCTCTGTGATTTACTATATTACCCCTAATTAATTATTATAAGTCATTTATGCATTAGAATTAACAATATTTTTTACAATATTACCCTTAATTAATTATTATAAGTCATTTATATGTTAGAATTAATAATATTTAATTAAATTAATGTACATTTATATTTGTATCTCATCAATATCAAATTTTAGTGCTAAAAATATTTATAATGTTGGACATGTGCTGACACGGGTCATGCACCTCTAGTGTTTGTTTATAAATTCAAACTATATATATTTATTATAAACATAAACATAGAGACATCTAGTCCAGTACTAGAATGAAGAGTGTAGCCAAATAGGAATTATATCTCAAATTATCATCTTCAAAGGTACATATTTTCTCTAGTTCCATAATCTATCTCCTCCTTATGTATATAGTTAAATTTTTCTACAACGACGTGGTTTATCCTAATATTCTTTAACTCCTATGATAAAATATTATAGAAAATGTATAATATAACATAACATAAAAAGTTTAATAACATAATTTTTGCTCAGTCTTGTACAATAACACGACTGTTGGTGCCCTTCCGAGCCCAGCCTTTCCTCTGCAGCGGCCTTGTGCGGTAAACTCCTATGGGCGATTGTCCGTCATCCCAAAGTAGTTCCCAAATGTCTAAGTGACCTTGGGATACAAATCATGAAATGTGTACTTATTTTCAAATCTGTAATTAGTGTTATAGTAATATGTTATATAAGATGATTATTATAGAAATGTACGACAGTTATTATTTTCTATTATATAGAAGAGGTGGTTTTGACCACCTCATCTAATTACCAATACATTCATCTACTTTCACTTAATTGTATAGCATGCCCAATATATAATAATTTTAATATTTCATCATAATGATTTAATTATTTAATATATTCTATTAATTAACTATAACTATATATTGAAAGTAAAATTTTTTCATTTATTTAATTGTCAATCATATTCAAAACTAATTTTTTACTACAAATCACAATAATTAATAACTTAAAATATTTAAAAGACATATATAAATTTTATTGACTCTCATTATTTTAGCAATGCCACATAAATTGAGACAAAAGAAAAAGTATTGCAAATTATAATAATTAACAACTTAAAATATTTAAAAGATACAAAAAAATTTTAATTGACTCTCAAAATTATATCGAAACCACATAAATTGGGACACAAAGAGTAAATATATTGTTCGATAATTACGTAAAAATTATTATAAATCACAATAATTAACAAGTTAAACTACTTTTTTAAAAATAGATAAAGGTTTTATTCAACTCTCAAAATTTTATCAGTGCAGCATAAATCATGAAAAAATAAAAAATTATCTTATTTAATTGCAACTAAATATTTAAAGTAAATCAATTTTATCATATTAATCTTTTTATTTATTTATTTAAAGTAGATGGATGTTTTGGTAATTAGATGAGGTGGTCGAAACCACCTCTTCTATGTAATAGAAACAAATATTTAAACTTAATTTAAATTTTTAAAGTATAAAATTAATAAATTTAATAAAATAAATTTCTAATGAATATTTTCTTAGAATTTGTGTTGGGTCAATATGAATCAAGTTAAAAAGAATAAAGAAAAATATATAGTAAAATTTTATTATTGTGAAAGATAACCACAATGCACTATCCAATAATGTTTAATAATATCATATTTTGCATATGCAAAATATAGCATCCCGTATTTAATTAATATACTACTCCGGTGAGTTATCGATGATTACTATTGGATATGATAAAATTATATTAATTTTTATAGTAATTACATAATCAATCGCTCTTAATTAATTATTATGAGTCACCTAGGTATTAAGAAAATAAATAATATTTAATAAAAAATAAAATAGACATAAAATGCGAAATTAACTCTTAATATTTTAAATTTAATTGTCGTCTTTCAAATGATGATTTTACTAGATCACCTCTTATTATAAGTCATTTATGTATTAGAAAATTAAGAATAATAAAATGATATGCCAACATAAAATATTTGATTGACTATCAAAATTATATTAGTGTCACATAAATTGGGACGAGACAGAAAAAGATATAAAATAACATATATTATTTGAAAATGAAATAAAAATTACTGTAAATAACAATAATTAAAAAAAAATCTAAAAAGTTGACTGATTTTTGCTTCAGCTGCTTCAATCGTGATTTTAATGTATCACCCATAATTAATAATTATAAGTCACTTATGTATTGAAAATTAATAATATTGAATCCATGATTTTACTATATCGCCTAAAATTAATTATTATAAGTTATTTATGTATTAAAAATAAATAATATTTAATTGAAAAATATAAAATAAACATTTATGACATGTCTGATTAAGTTGCTTCAATCGTGATTTTATTATATCACTAATGATTAATTATTATAATTTATTTATATATTAAAAATTAATATCTTTAATAAAAAAAAGTAAAATAGATGTTTATGACATGTCTGTTTCAGTTGCTTCAACCATAGTTTTACTAAGTATCACCCCTAATTAATTATTATAAGTCATTTAAGTATTAAAAAATTAATAAGATTTAATAAAAATAAAATAGATATAAAAATGATAAATTAACTCTTGATGTTTTAAATTAACTTGACGTCTTATATGAGGTCCACTTAAGATTTTCAAAAATATTATTTAAAGTAATTTCGCTATGTCACTTCTAATTAGTTTTTGTAAGTCATTTAAAACATTTATGCTTCGCTGCTTCAGTCGTGATTTTACTATATCATCCCTAATTAATTATTACGGTTATTTAGGCATTGTGCCACAGAAGTTGAAATAGAAAAATATTATAAATCACAATGACTAAAAATTTAAATTATTTGAAAAATATAATTGGCTATCGCCGACACAAAACCCTGGACAAAGAGAGTAGCATATATTATTCAAAATTTACATAAAAAGTATTATAAATTACAATAGTTAACAACTTAAAATATCTAAAAATAATTTAATATGTTATATATTTCAAAAAAATTACTAGAAATCACAATAATTAACAACTTAAAAAATTTAAAAGATATAAAATATTTGGTCTACTCTTGAAATTATATTAGTGTCACTGAAATCGGAATAGAAGAAAAATATTATAAATCATAATAATTAAAAACTTAAATTATTTTTAAAATATAATTGACTATCAATGCCACAAAAATTTGGACAAGAAAAGTAACGTATATTAATTTAAAAATTACATAAAAAATATAATAAACTACAATAGTTAACAATTTAAATTATCTAAATACATATTAAAATAACATATGCTGAACTCATGCTAGATTCCGAATGAATCCTAGAAAACATATGCAATCCTTTTATTAAAAAAATTTATTTAAATATATCAAGATTTAAAAGACAAATAAATAACTTAATTACTGACACGGGTCATGCTCCTCCAGTCTTTATATATGTATATAGATACTCAAATTTCCTACACCGAAAAATGACACGTCAACAATTATTTGTTAGGTCTTGATTTATAATGCTAATAGATTAATTTAGTGTAATCAATCAAATCATTTTATGTTTCACAGGTGTAACATGTCAACTATTAGCATTCCTTCATCTTGTTTGCTCAAAGGTTCAACAATAAAATCCTCTGCCTTTACCAAAAATTCTCTATGGACTCTGATCGTCACTGAACTTTATTCATTACAACAATAACATTTAAAGCTCCTTTTGCGCAAGAAAGTAGCAATAAAGTCGCAAAATTATTCACATTTAAGCAAATGAACAGAATATAGTTTAGTGACTTTAATGTTATAGTCTTTAAAATTCGATTGCATATAAAAACTAGTTTTGTAAGTGGATAAAGTTTAGTGACTATACGTTATATTGATCCTTTGGTAGGTTCTTTGAAGAGTATTTCCAAAGCATTTGGCATGAATTCTTTCTCCAATTTCAAAACCACAACAATGGCACTACACAAGCTGAAGTTGATAGATCCTGATGGTATAGAAAACGAGATCAAAGTACCCGATGATCGATACATTCTTGATACTGCAGAAGATGCAGGAATGGAACTGCCTTATTCATGCATGGCTGGTACTTGTGGAACATATGCAGGACAACTGAGTTCAGGATCAGTAGATCAATCCAAAGGTTCATTCCTCGATCAAGGCCTAATCGATAAGGGATACATATTGACTTGCATTGCGTACCCGAGGGCAGATTGTGTTGTCTATACACACAAGCAAGAAGAATTCATGAACTGAGAAACGTTTTAGCATGTAAAAGGTTCTCCGTGATGGAGGGGTGTGCAATGCAGATTCGGCTATAAGTCCAGAGGGATAAACCGAATCAATAATGCATAAAGCAGACGATAAATCCATGTTTTGAATTAGAGAGTAAATACAGTACTATGATTGCCAAGAGTGTTACAGAAAAACAACCTTATTGTTCTCCAAGTTATTTTCATTTCACCTAAGTACATAGCATAAGTGATGTATGTTGGATCCAACAATTGATACTATATTACTCGAGCTATATTGCTCGGATTTTTCAAAAATACTGACGGTATGTGTCAGATCCTTCAAAAGTATAACATTTATATGGAGGAATTGATTCGGATGTTGCAACCAAGGCTAGATTAAGGATTACAGGCAGAGCCAACGCTCTAGCTACGAGTTCGACAGACTCGGTAGCACTAGTTCAAACTCTATATTTATGTTAAAAAAATCATTTGATATGTATAAAGAATATATTTAGAACCCAGTAAGCAAAAAAAAATATGATTCAGAACCATAAACCAAAATCATTTCTCTCTGTGAAGTTTATGGATTCCACGACGACCTCTAGTTAATAAATAGCAATAATTGAGATCACCTGAACCCATTAGTTACAAGTTACATATGACGCTGGTGGAAGCATTAAATTCACGTGACCCGATAAATTAAAAAGCTGATTTTGTCACCGGTGGGAGCTAACATTTTCGGATAGTCCGAGCAACATAGACAGAGCTAGAAACTGAAGTTTTAAATTTATGGTCTGGTGAACATTAAATCCTATTTTGATCTTCTCAATGGCAATGAAACAGCTTGTGTACAATGGTTCCGGTAGTACAGATAGTGAACTAGTCTACACGTTTGGTAGGATGGATGATGAGAGATAATCCTATAATGCATTTTAGTACTCCTAAAAACAAACGTGTTTCAAGATATCAACTTCTGCATAAATAGAATGCTCTATACCGATGAATTCAACTTCAAAAACGCTTTGTATGATGAACAAGAGGTCAGAGGCCCGAGGGTATGGGTGTGACACACATCCCCATTCGCCACTCGCCCAAATTACTATCACCACCACCTATCACTACTCTCCACGGACAACTATGATAGCATTTATTAAGTTCAGAGCCATTGAACAAGAATTCACTAGTGGAGTACTAAAAGCTACTCCTTTATTGGCTCCAGTTCTGATATTGAATAGACAGAATACTCGATAATCAATTGATAACCGTTAAGCCAAATTTAATCAATCGTATCTCAATAATTCTATAACAATTAAACATATAAAAGTTAGATAACTTCTAAGTCAAACTGATAAGTGAAAAAATCAAACTGAACCACTCGATAAGCACTCAACCACTTATAATTAGCCACTCAAATTTCCATATTTGCCCCTCATGTACCACTCCAAGTCATTTTGTCAATTCTAATCTCACTACCCATTGGAGTTAATTGATAATGGATACCATTTTCTCCCTTTCTCCATCTCCACCACCTCTACTAACTCCTAAATTTACCCAAATACCCCTCAAAAATCTTGTTCCACCACGTACCCCCACCACCCCACCCCCACCTACCCTCAGTAACAAACTATGGTTATCCAAGAAACTGTCACCACCCCTACCCCCACGCCCACCCCCACCCCCACCCCCACTTACCACCCCACCACCTAGCCTCAGTAACAAGCTTTGGTTATCCAAGAAACTATCACCACCCCCACCACCTACCCTGAGTAACAAACTATGGTTATCCAAGAAACTGTCACCACCCCCACCCCCTCCAACGCTATTAGCAAAAGATGTTGAAAAAGGTAAAATCTTTAATGAGGAAATGCATAAAAGAGTTGAAAAGAGTGAAAAAGGAAGAATATTTGTGGGGAATTTGCCATTATGGATTAAAGAAAAGGAGGTAGCTGAGTTCTTTAGACAATTTGGGGTTATAAAGAATGTGATTTTGACAAAGGGTAATAATGGAAATGAAAAAAATATGGGGTTTGGGTTTGTGATATATGAGGGTCCAAAAGCTGAGGAAGCAGCTATAAAGGCATTGGACTTTGATGGTGTTGAATTTCATGGAAGAGTTTTGACTGTGAAATTGGATGATGGGAGGAATGATGAAGGGCAGAAGAGGTACACGTGGCACGAGGGGAGAGACGGGGCAGTGAAGGAGTTCGAGAAGGTTCTAGAAACACAGCCGGAGGATTGGCAGGCGGTTGTTTGGGCTTATGAGAGAATCAAGAAGGTGATATGCTTACTTGGAATAGTGCATTACTTAAAATGTTTGATTGATCAAGTCTTAGATACATAAGTTAGTATGGTTATTACAAGCAAAAGCATGATAAGGTTTTAGTATAGGATAAATTGAATTGGTTCATTATGTGTTATTTGCTTTAGTTAGTGTGGTAATACTTTTGGTGCTAAATGGTATGTATGCAAATATTTATGAGTTCTTTGGATTGGTACTTAGAACGCATTAAGTCTAGTAGTTACAACTACAATATACCCAGTATAATCTCATCGCTGGAGTTTGTAGAGTATACGCAGACCTTACCCCTACCTTATAGAGATAGAGAGGTTGTTTCTGATAGACCCTCGGCTTAGAAAGCATAGCATAGTAAGTCTAGTACTTATCAGCTATCAGTATACTGGCAAGTGACTTGAGTTGTAAATATGTTACATAGGTGTTGCAGTTTCCTTATTGGCTCTCTTTCATAGGAGAATTTATTAATTGGTTCTTTCTTTCCCAAAATTCAGATTAGAAGTGTTAGATGCATAATTCAGTATAGTTATTACTTATTGCAGACAAAAGCATGATGAGGATTTAGAATAGGATTAGCTAAATTGATTCATTATATGTTATTGGCTTCAGTTACTGTAGTAATACCTTTTTTTTTTTTGTTAACCGTGGTGTCCGAGCCAGCTTGCAAATCCACAAGATGCCTGTTAACTCCCACCAGCAACAGGTACAAAATAACTCTGTCCACCAAGTCTAGAACAGATGGGAGTAAATCACCTAGTGTTTGTCTTTGTTGGGAATTGAACTTGAGACCTCATTGAGACCTCATGATGCTCATCCCACCCCATTGAACCACTAGGTCACACCCTTGGGTTCAGTTAGTGTGGTAATACCTTTGGTGGTAAATGGTGTGTGGGCAGATATTAACGAGTTATTTGCTTTGGTAATGAGGAAGTGATAAGTCTAGTACTTATCAGCTATCAAGATTTCCTTTTTCTGAGATTCATCTCGCTCTTGCTTCTTTATGGCTCTAGAGCAAGAGAGATCTTAGGGAAAGGTAACTGAAAATGTAAAATGTTTACATTATCCTACTCTGATTATTCTTATTAGTAACTCCTCCATCCTTAATTGTTTGCCCCCTTCTACGTTGACACAAGATGCTGCACAGTTCCTAAAAATGGATATCTTCACTCTTGGTTTACCCCTAGTTTTATAAGATTATGTCCAATTTATGTAGGGATAAGATGAAGTGCTCGAGAGGTTATATCTTTCCTTCGATTAATAGACTAGTAGTAACAATGGGTACTTCTTATGATTTGGAGCTCTAGAAGACTTCTACTGACTTGTTGATATGTTGTACTAGCATGTAAATAAATTCATATTCTAACCTTATGACTGCTTAATTTACTACCACCTCTGATATGGCTTTCTGGTGATGAAAAGTTCACGGTTTTTTATGTATTCTTTATGATTGTTTTAGTCTCATGTAAAGTTGCTACTGTTCTTGAACACTGGATTGTACTTACTTTGACAGGTAATTTGCGAGAATTTATTTGAATGGTTAAAGTGTATTAGGCTTTTAAGAAACTCTTGACCATATTCTTTCAGGTAAAATAATTCCTTCTATTTGTAGCCATCCAGGAAAGAATTTGGCTTAATGGTGAAATACTATGCAAGGAGGGGTGACATGCGTCGTGCACGTGAAACCTTTGAGAAGATGCGTGCTCGAGGAATAGAGCCAACCTCTCATGAATATACGAAGTTAGTTTACCTGTTTAACTGTTGCTTCAGTTCTATATATCCATCATTAGGCCATTCTTCCAAGTAAATACCCCATGACTAAACCCTTATGGACGGATATGATTCAAGGCCGATCTTGGCCACATATTTGTTCATTCTTCAGTTTGCCATTTCTTCCTTTTTTGAAGTTTAGCATGGACCTTAACAACCCCCCCACCTCGGGCACATTGCTATGCTTATATGAACACTGTATTATTTGTATTGCTCAACAAAAGTTTTTCGTATTTGCAGCCTTATTCATGCTTATGCAGTGGGTAGAGACATGGAAGAAGCACTATGTTGTGTCAGGAAAATGAAAGAGGAAGGAATTGAAATGAATCTTGTAACTTACAGCATTCTTGTTGGAGGATTTGCCAAAGTGGGCAATATAGAGTGAGCAATTCAACCACTTTTAAAATGTTGTTATTCATTTATCGTTATGTTGTTTTGAACATTAACTTTAGCTTTGTTAAGTTTGATTAATTTGAAAATGTTGACCTCTCCTTTTTCACCTTCATTTAATAAAGGACCTCGGAGATGTTTGATGAAACTGAAAACAATATTAGCGCACAAAATTGAGACTTGTATCTCCAAATATTTTTTTGATAAGACTATTTTCGAATATGTTTATTCTCTCTGTTTGAATTATTAAAATATAAAATTGCACATGATTAAGTTATCATCCTTGAAATTGTTAGAGTAGAAAGTTAAACATACTTCTAATTAACAATGAATAGGTTGAATGTATTGAGCGCATCTCTTCTTATAACATCATGTGCAAGTCATAATTCTCCAGTATACAGGCAAATAGTTTTGTGAACGTCACTAATTATCACATATTTTCTTATATATAACATCAGATGCAAGTCCTGATTCTCCAGTATACAGACAAGTATGTTTGTTAAGCTCGATAATTTAAACATTTTACATTTTCACATGCAAAGTTCTAGGCATTGCAATCTCTAATGGCCAAGTCTAATAACTTAACAAGAAACTGGTAATCAACATCGGTTAGGCTTTAACTTTGCTCAGTGCCTTACACTGCAGGAGTATAAGCACTGTTATGTTCAGTTGTTTCTTTTCTTTATAGTGTAGCCCCTATGTCATCTAAACAACTTAGTCCTATCAGATGCTAGAGAATAAGAAAACTGATGGTAAATGTGTATATGATAGTGTCTTTATTGCATATAAGAACTTTTGGCTTCAAGTTTTGTCTTCACTAAACCTCTTCTCTTGAGTAATCAAATTCTGTGAGTCAACTCAACTTTTCTTTATCAAGACAGTTTTCTCGACTTCTATTTGGGATATCTAATGAGGAGTTTACCTGATCTGTCATTTCTCTTTCTGTTTCTTGAAGAGCTGCCGAGCGATGGTTTAAGGAAGCGAAGGAGAAGGATCTAACATTGAATGCAATCATATATGGGAATATCATCTATGCTAACTGGTGCGTTTTCTTGAATTTGAGATTCTTTGTCTCTCTGTTGAGTTAAGAGTTCTTTTTGGTCTTATGTATGCAATTTTAACATGTAAACCTTACTGTGCAAACTCTTACTGCTGCAGCACTATTCCTTCTCTGCAGCCTTCTCATATTTTAGCGCTTTTCTTAAAGATATTATTATGAGTTAATGTTGTCTGTTGGTTTTATTATCAAATGCCAGCCAAACATTCAATATGGATCGAGCTGAAGAATTGGTCAGGGAGATGGAAGAGGACAGTATCGATGCTCCAATTGATATCTATCATACGATGATGGATGGTTATACTATGACAGGAAATGAAGAAAAATGTCTCATTGTATTTGGCAGACTTAGGGTAAAAGTTTGTTAACTTCACAGATTTTGATTGAGGAGTGTAAGGCATTTATGAATTGGTGAAACTTGAATGTATCTCTAGATGTTTAATATGGTTTCTTTCTCATGCTTTTTCTTTTTTATTTTGTTCAGATATTGTAGATTCTTTATTGAGAAAAGGAAGTGAGAAGTTTTGGAGAATGCTAAGTGAAACTTATATTGAATTGAAGCATTTTCATTACCCTTCTGAGAGACCTCTACTCTTCCTTGGTTAATACTTTAAGTGGAAAAGATGTTTTTTCGTCAATATGCATTAGTTTAGGTTATATTTTTGGGCATCTTGCTGCTGATTCATTTACGACATAATTTTGGCTAGTAATATACATAGATAAAAGGGATTAGAAAATTGTAACATTTTGCTATGAAGTGGTATTCATGGAGAGGAGAAATGGCTGACACTGTTGGGACATGTGGAGAAGGGGAAACCACCTTAGTGGAATCATTGTCTTGTGACTAAAATTCAAGGATTTTCCCTGACAGGGACATGAACAGTCTTGGGCTTTACCGTAGACATTTTGCTATGAAGTGTTCTAAGTGTCATCAAGTGTTTTCTGTACGTGAAGAAAACTCGTCTTACAGAAAAGGAGAAAGTAGAAAACCTGAACAGTTCAAATAGTACAGTCTTTCTGAACAGTGCTTTAAAGATGTATGGGCAGCTTTATGTGCATTGAATTTTAATCATCTTTGATGATTGATCTAAAGAGGTACTTTAAATGTTATCGCAGGAGTGTGGATTTACACCTTCAGTTGTCAGCTATGGATGTTTGATGAACCTCTATGTCAAGGTGGGTTACTCTGTTTGCTGTTTCATCATTCAGAACCTTTTTTGCATTTAACTTGTTAAATTGCTTCTTACTTACAGAAAAAAAAAAACTTGTTGAGTTTGCCTCTTTTTATCTGTTTTTTTTCTCATTCTTGGTCTGATATCTGCAGCACAGACCATGCAGATATAGTCAATTGGCACTAATAAAATAATTGAGTTTAAAATCTTACTTCCGCTCCCAGTTTAACATGTCAGATTCTGCCTTCAGAAAATCAATGATTCAACAGCGTAGAAGGCCTCTTCACTTGTGCCAAACAAATTAAATATAGCTACTATTTAACCACCAAGAACCCTTTATTTAGGGATCGCCGACTAGTGTATATCAAGTCAAAGTACTAAATTGGATAGCTTGGTCATATTAGTTGTCTGATTCTTTTCCATTTCAAGTAGTTCATCAATCTTCAATCGACTAGGCTTAGTTCCAATATGGGTCAGCAATATGAAATCTTTGGTCCATTTGAGCATATAATTCTCGGTACTACTCACATCATGATGTTGTTTATAAGTCATATTCCATAACTTCTTTAGTTCATCTGAATTTTGTAAAATTGGTGTTAAACCATTGCAGATTGGTAAGGTATCCAAAGCTTTTGAGATCAGTGAAATCATGAAATTGGCTGGCATAAAGCATAACATGAAGACATATTCCATGTTGATGAACGGATTCATAAATTTAAAAGATTGGGCTAATGCTTTTGCAATTTTTGAGGATGTAATAAAAGATGGTTTCAAGCCAGATGTGGTGCTTTATAATAACATTATCAGAGCATTTTGTGGCATGGGTAACATGGATCGCGCCCTACGCATTGTTGAGGAAATGACAAAGGAGAGGCATATGCCAAACTCGCAGACATTTATGCCAATCATTCATGCTTTTGCAAAAGCCGGAGAAGTAAGAAGAGCACTTGACGTTTTTGATATGATGATGAGGAGTGGATGCATTCCAAGTGTTCACGCTTTCAATGCTTTAGTTCTTGGCCTTGTTGAGAAACGTCAGGTAAACGATTGAACCATATATTTGCACTGGGCAGACTTGAAAGTAGCCTCACGTTTTAGCTTCTGACCTATCATGTCAGTTGTATCTGTGATCTATATATATGTCGTTAATTTTCAATATTGGCTAAAAGACTAATTCTAAACCACCAAACATAACATTCGATAGCAAATTCTTGATTCCGCTTGCAAATGCAGTCTCTTGGACAACTTGCGTTATTGACTCCACATAAAAAAGGCTAATGCCCTTAACTGCCACAGCAGCCATCTCCTCAGAGTGCCCAAAGAAAGGGAAAAGAATGGAAACAACTTCTTTGACTTTCATCAAATAGAATTCATTTTATAGCTTGCAAACGTATGGTATAGTTGGAAGAAGAGTAGATGGATGTTGTGGGATCAGCAAATTTTCTTTGAAAATTCTCTAGAACTGTGCTCGAGAGTGACCAAATATGCCCATGTTAGTGCTGATACAAGATCGAACACACAACACGGATTCAAAAGATCTACAAGATCAACAACAATGGAGAATCAAAGGCCCCACTCGGCTTCTCTAAGTTGTCAAGACAACAACAACAATATTCAACAAAGTAGATGGAGAATACAAGATTACAAGGACTATAGTGAATCGAAGAGGCCCCACATGGTTTCACTATGTCAACACATAAACAACAAGATTACAACAACAAGAAGGTTACGGGTACATTAACAACAACAAGGAACCACGGATTCAACGAGATACAAGATAAATAGTTAGACCAAATGAAGGGACAATCTTAAGAACCCAAGAATTGTTAACACTCTTGGTCCCTTAAACACTATCCGCGACACAAACCTAACTCTACGTTGACACAAGAGGGCCTTTACCTCCTCTAAACATCAACGTTTCAAGCCAATATGCAAATACAAGTGAATCTTCACTTGTCTAGCCCTAGTTTTGGTTGGAGCTCTTGAGAGAGGACTAAAGTGTTGCAAATGTTACAAATCTCAAAATATGATCAACTAAGTGAATAAAACCCTAAGTGGTTCTATTTATATTACATTCCCCAAAGACTTAAAATGACAAAGGTGCCCTTTTAATGAATAAGGCTTCAAGGCCACCCCTTTAGTGCACACATAGGGGTGAGTTTTAGCTTCTCCCACACTTAAGCTCGGTCCTTCTCTCGGTTGCCTTTGACATACACAAAAAGGGTCCATCTATGATATCACACTTGGATCATCCTCTCCATCTTGAGAGGAGTTTGACCTCAAACTCAAGCAATCTTCACCCGCAAGCTCTCCTCTTCGAATAATTTTTTCTCGGCTCCTCCCAAGGTTAGGATATTCAACCAAGGGTGTCATGAGATCATCAAGCTTGCTCCTTGGGCTTGGATGTCCTTCAACCTGCTCATAAGAAGAATGGATGCTAGGCAAAGTGCTAGCATCTCGGTTAGTAAGCATCAAAGGGTCTTTGTGGGCAAATCCCACTTCTTGAACTCTTGGCTCCTCCTCTTCTTCATCATCCTCACCCTCGATTTCCTCTTCTAAACCATCACTAAGCATGATTTTCTTTGCCATAAACAAGGGTACTACACACTCTCCATCAACCGGTCAAATATCTTCCACGCCTTCATCTATTTCTACCTTGGCTTCTTGCTCTCCATCTTGAGCGTTTTCATCAAACTCATTCGATGCAAGTCCCACCTCCCCACCAAGGTAATACAATTTTCCTTCCCTAAGGAGTATATTTCTCTGATTTGGGCACTCATTAGCCTTGTGCCCCCACCCTTGACATTTAAAACATTGAAATCCTTTAGGACGAGAAGTAGAATTCGGTTTACCTTCGTTTCTCGAAAGATACCTTTGGGCAGCCTTGGTTCAACTTGGCCTCGGGTTTCTCCTCATTGGATGAGTCAATCTTGTCCTTGTGCCAATCCGAGGGTGATTGCCCCTTGAACTTGCTGCCCGCTCTTTCCCGTATCTCTCTCTCAATCTCCAAGGCGGCTTGGAAAATGACGTCAATTGTGTCGAACTTGTGTAAGGTCAACCGTAAAGCAATACCTCTATTCAACCCCACCTTGAATCGTATGATGTCATGACTCACTTGTTCCCCTCTATGATCAAGTTTCAAGATGAGTTGTTGGAACTCATCGTAGTAAGCCACGACGCTTTTGTTTCCTTGCCTCAAGTTATACAACTTGGCAAGGAGCTCTTGATAATATCTTTCGGGTAGGTACCTTTGTCTCATGAGGTACCTTAGCCGAAACCAAGGAGGGGGCTGCCCCTCTACCAACACATGCCAAAATGCTTAACATACTCCCACCATGTAGTAGCATAATCCTCAAAGTGAGCAATCGCGTAGCAACTCTTCTTCTCTTCGGTAAGATCATTAACTTGGAAGACTCTCTCACATGTGGATTCCCATGCGAGAAACTCTTCGGGATCACTCTCACCCTTGAAGATTGGAAGCCCCATTTTGATGGTATTTAGTCCTACTTCAAGGATTTGGTTACGTTGTTGGTTCTAATGACCAACTCTTCCTTCTCGGCCATGAATCTCCCTTGGATCAACATGTCTACCTCGTACCTCTTCCCCCCTCATGTAACCATCATCAAATGGACCATACCCCTCATGTTGGATAGGTCTATTTAGGTTAGGTGGAGCTTGTAGTGGCGGGTTTGGATTTGGTGGATAATAAGGTCTTTGTCCAAGTGGAGTTTGGTTTGGAGGGCTCGGGTTGTGGGGTGGAATTTGGGTTCCAAGTCCTTGTTGAACTTGGTGAAGTAGTGGTTGGATTGGCCTCTCATGGTCTCGGGTGAGGGAGTATAGTGGAGTTCGGTTTGTGACATTGGAGGGTTGTCCCGGTGGATGAAACATTTGGTGCAAGGCCTCGGGAGTAGTGGTCGGGGAAATGTGTTGAAGGGTGGATGGTCGACTCCTTTGACTTTCCACACGCTCTAATCTCCCACTCATTGATGCCACATCCGTATCTAGTTTCTCAAGACCCACATTCAACTTAACCACATCTTGGGACATAGTTTCAAGGTGAGCCAAAATGAGATTGATGGCATTACTATCCATTGTTTGAGCATTTGAAGCCTCGGGTTCCATTTTAATGGTATCGGAATTAATTCTTCAAGTTACGATCCAACAAGTCACCAAATCAGTCCACTATGTCACACACAACAATACAACACAAAACCTACAAAACAAAACACAAGTTAGTTCAAACAACCTCATTATTCTTTCACTCACGTTGTGGCCTCACACTTGATGTCACAAATGTTTGCAAGTCGGCTTGTAGTTGTGGTGAGTTGAAGAGTAAGTCTACTCCTTAGTCGGAATGGATTCTTTGTTGGCTGACTCAAGTAAGTAATGTTCGAACTTGAACCAAGAAGCACTACGATTATAAAAACGACAAAAGCACAAAAGAAACATAGACACGAACTAGGGATGCTAAGGAATTTAGTAGGAGTTTACTAGTTTGTTAATTAGTTCTAGGATCAACTAATGAAATCAAGAATCAACAATTAGAAACTAGAAAAATCCAAGTTTGAGTTTAATTATTGACATGAACAGTAGCAAGTGGTGATGTGGCAACATGTAATTTGTCTCGGGCCCACACAACTTAGTCACAAATTTGAAATTCTCAATCTTCACACAATTTAGAATGAAAGGCAATTGGTGTTGGAGGGAAAGTATAAGTCTTGAGTCTTTTATAAGTTTATTCTCAAAAGGATGATCTTGACTTGTACTAGTTCCAACAAACAAGGCTCCTTGATTTAAGTATAGAAGTTGAAAAGTCTATGAAGTGATGGTTCAAGTCTTCTCACCAACAAACTTTAAAACTTTTATCTTCACCTTTTTGAATCAAGTTTGCACTTTTTGTAGTTTAAGTTATAAGACTAGGTGACGAATAAGATGAACACAATAACAATCTTCATTAACATAACAACAACACCACCAATCGGCCACCAATCTTCAACAACAAGGTTCAACACATGGCCAACTTCAAGTCACCACAACAATAGTCAATATTACAAGCTCAACTTTAGATTTGGACATTTTTATGTTGATGAGAAAGGAACCAACACAAGAAACAAACTAAACAATTAAAATCTTTTGTAGATCTACAACCAATTTCGACCAAGACAACAACACAACACCATTTTCTCAGCCAAGAACAAGATGGACAGATTTCTCCTCTTTTTTTTTTTGGAATTTTCAGATTTCAACAATTTTTTATTTCTTTTTTGTATTTTTCAACTACCAAGCCCAAGATTGACTTTGTTGGAACAAAATCAACCACAAGCTTTGATACCAAATGATACAAGATCGAACACACAACACGGATTCAAGAGATCTACAAGATCAACAACAATAGAGAATCAAAGACCCCACTCGGCTTTTCTATGTTGTCAAGACAACAACAACAATATTCAACAAGGTAGATGGAGAATACAAGATTACAAGGACTATAGTGAATCGAAGAGGCCCCACACGGCTTCACTATGTCAACACATAAACAACAAGATTACAACAACTAGAAGGTTACGGGTACATTGACAACAACAAGGAACCACGGATTCAACGAGATACAAGATAAATAGTTAGACCAAATGAAGGGACAATCTTAAAAACCCAAGAATTGTTACACTCTTGGACCCTTAAACACTATCCGCGACACAAACCTAACTCTACATTGACACAAGAGAGCCTTTACCTCCTCTAAACACCAACGTTTCAAGCCAATATGCAAACACAGGTGAATCTTCACTTGTCTAGCCCTAGTTTCTGTTGGAGCTCTTGAGAGAGAACTAAAGTGTTGCAAATATTACAAATCTCAAAATATGGTCAACTAAGTGAATAAAACCCTAAGTGGTTCTATTTATATTACATTCCCCAAAAGACTTAAAATGACAAAGATGCCCTTTTAATGAATAAGGCTTCAAGGCCACCCCTTTAGTGCACACATAGGGGTGATTTTTGGCTTCTCACACACTTAAGCTCGGGCCTTCTCTCAGTTGCCTTTGACATACACAAAAAGGGTCCATCTACGAGATCACACTTGTATCAAGTGCTCCCGGTATATTTTAGGTTTTCTTTGAATTTGCTAGATGGCCGTTAATGCTAAATTTTTGTGTAGATGGAGTTTATGAAATCACCATCTCCTCCCATATCCGTCAGTCTTCTTCTTTCTAGTGACAGAAGGATTGGAACAGGAGTCCCTTCATTATAATAGCTGTTTGCATAATCTAGCTTTATGAGTCAACAATCCTTTACTTTTGGCTTATATTTGTTCCCTTAACCTTCAACTTGATACAGGTGGAGAAGGCTGTACAAATTTTGGACGATATGCTCCGTGCTAGCATTAGTCCAAATGAGTACACATATACAACCATTATGCATGGTTATGCATCTCTTGGTGACATTGGAAAAGCTTGTGAATATTTTTCAAAAGTTAAAAATGAGGGTTTGGAGCTTGACATATATACATATGAGGCGTTACTCAAGGCATGCTGTAAATCAGGCAGGATGCAAAGTGCTTTGACAGTGATAAAAGAAATGACTGCCAAAAGCATTCCCCGGAACACCTTTGTTTATAACATATTAATTGACGGGTATGGTTAGTTTTACACTTGATGTCTATCTGTTTATCATACTGCTTTTGTTAGGATCGTAGTTTACATTATATAGTCTGATAAACCTTGGACCATCACTCGATGGAACTAAGACAGAAGGAAAGAGTGTCGATTAGCATAATTAAATTTCCACTTTCCCTACTCTCCGGAGGTTCTTCTGCTCATGCTTGCCTTTCTTGTTACTAGACCATGATTCTCCTCCTTTCTTCTGTATCTCATCTTGATGCAGATGGGCTCGACGAGGTGATGTCTGGGAGGCTGCTGACTTGATGCAACAGATGAGACAAGAAGGAGTTCAACCTGACATCCATACATACACGTCGTTCATAAATGCTTGTTGTAAAGCTGGAGACATGCAAGTATGTGCTTGATGATCTATCTACAACTCTGCCTGCATTCATATTGTTGATTTTAGATGTTTCTTTTTTTCTAAAATTGATTGTAGGGGAAGGTGAAACGGGGGAGGGGATTACAAGGTGGGGAATCAAACCCTCACCAATAAGGTGAAAGTTTAAAAGCCAATCAACTAAGCTACTAAGATTCCCTTTGTTGATTTTAGTTGTTTTAGTATCTGCCTATGAATATGTTGAAATCATTTCTTACTTGTGTTAATCAGTAGTTCTTACTTTGCATTTTTGAAGAGGAATAACTATTACGCAATGAAACAGCGACTACTATGCCAAAGTTATTTGAGATATATTTCATCCACGTGGCATTGAGTTAGCAACTTTATGGTCCTAATAGTACTCAGCCTGCAAGGTTTATTTGCATCAGATGCTTTCAATAATTTGATTTTTGGTGCTTTTCTTTATCCTAATTGGTCTTTAAATGGCAACTTTACCAGGCAAACAAATTATGTTATATTTTTATTATCAACCAAAAGATTCTGATCAACGTTTTCATGTGGTTTACAGAGAGCAATGAAAGCAATTGAAGAGATGGAAACTGTTGGGATAAAACCTAATGTAAAAACCTATACCACTCTTATACATGGTTGGGCACGGGCTTCTCTCCCCGAAAAGGGTTTGAGTTTTTTTGAACAGATGAAGCAATCTGGTCTGAAACCAGACAAAGCTGTGTATCACTGTTTAATGACGTCATTGTTGTCAAGGGCGGCAGTTGCTGATCAAGATTACATTATAATGGGAATCCAACGCGTTTGTGAAGAGATGGTTGAGTCCGGATTGACTGTTGATATGGGAACGGCAGTTCATTGGTCCAAGTGCTTGAGAAAAATTGAGAGGACCGGTGGTTATTTAACAAACGCCCTTCAAAGGACATTCCCACCTGATTGGAGTTCTCACCGAACTGTTAATGCAGCGTCAAGTGACAATGAAAATGAGGAAGTTTCAGACAATGGTGACGATGAACGTAATTCTTTGTATGAGATCGAGAGTGATGCTAACGATGATTCAGATTTCTATAGGAGGCGTTAACATAATGTCTTTGGTCTTGTTGCTGCTTGTGTCCAAGAGTCCCTAGGTGTATATGAAATTTTGACACTAGTTTGGCTTGATCAAGATTGCGTTATTTTAGCCGAGAGTCTAGCAGAAACAACCTCTCTATCTCTACTATGTAAAGGTAAGGTCTGCGTACGCTCTACCCTTCTTGAATTACACTGGATATGTTGTTTGGCTTGATCAAGATTGTGCAATTTATTCTATATTCTTGAATTTGTAAATGTTTCTTTTATGGTTGAGACTTGGAAGTAGCTAAAGTAGTCTGTATTGGATGTACAAATATGTAGAACAATCTGCAACTTATAATCAAATGAATATTCCAATCTGCAAAATAGCAGCCTACAAATAAAGATGTCCTGTATATCATCCTTTAAACAGAAGATATTCTGCAGCTATGTGGTACTGTCTTTTTCTTCTATAATTAAAGATCTCGACTTAGTGTCCTCGGTATGGGTCGCCTTTAGTATGGAGTGCTTTACCTCGGCGGCTTGAATTCGAATTTAGTTGGACTCATACAAATAAAAGATGTCCTAGATATGGGTCGTTTTTAAAGTGGGTCCTAGATATGGGTTGCCTTTTGTATGGAGTGTTTTACCTCAGTGGCGTGAATTCGAATTTAGTTGGACTCATACAAACAAAAAAGTCCTAAATATGGGTCATTAGTATGGAGTGCTTTACCTCAAATGTAAGACTTCTCGGTGGGTCCTAGATGTGGGTCGTGTTTAATATGGAGTGCTTTTTGCCGGTGGGTCCTAAATATGGGTCACGTTTAGTATGGAGTGACTTCCCCGTGGGTCCTAGATATGGGTCGCGTTTAGTATGAAATGCTTTACCTCGATGGCGTGATTACAAAAAATGAAAAGCATTTAGTATGGAGTGCTTTACCTCGGTGGCGTGATTACAAAAAATGAAAAAGAGAATTCCGTTGCCGGGACTTGAACCCGGGTCTCTCGGGTGAGAGCCGAGTATCCTAACCAACTAGACTACAACGGAACTGTTATTACAATTGTATCTTTTAACAATTCACAATAACCGATGCAAAACAAACTATAATAATTTTTTATTTTTTTTCAAAAGATATTTTATAATTTATCGTCATATGAATATTCGTAAGCAGTGGTAGAGACATGATTTTCACCCAGGAATTCAACATCCATCATATATCCATAATGAAGGATTCTGACGAAGGAGATTCACTCTCTAGCGCCGCACATGCACGCAAGAAATGCTCTCCAGTAATTTTCGCTTTGATAATTTATATGCATTAAAAAATTCACTAAATATCTATAAATATTTTATTATGAACCCACTTTATAATAGTATTAAATTAAAGTCATTACAGAAACTCATAAATCTGGTGGAATAGTTATTCCGTATATGAGCTAGTGAGAGATGGTAAGTACTCTATAAAATTAATCAAGGTGCATGCAAACTCGCCTGAATACCAGAGTCATAAAAAGAAATAATGCAAAATTACCATTTCAACAAAATAAACAAGCAAATTTACACAAGTAGGTCATTTAAAAAGTAATTCTGGGAGTATGTTTTACACTGTTCGTGCATAAAATTTATAACAATATATCCAATAAAATTCATACATGTAGGGCCTACGAAGGAAAGAATGCGTGCAGACCTTACCACTACCTCGTGCAGGTAGAGAGGTTTCGAAAAGACCCAACTTTGAACATTAGGACCCCAAAAAAGCACCTCGAGAGCAAATATCAAAAGGTTTTAGCTATACAAAAAGAGTCATACAACATATGTTGGCTACTAGACAAACTTTAATACAAGCACCACATTTTGGACAAGAGATGTAACAAACTACAATACTTGGGCAGATTCCATATTCAGATACTAGTGAATTGCTCTATACAGTTTGCTCTTTTCATTTGTTCTGCGACTTCTATTGAACCTTGTAGATTCTGAATATATCGGTAGCCAACGGGGATGAACCAGAAGGTTGCCATCAACTAGATGTAGGAACCTGCATCTATTTAGCAACTCTATATCACCAACGGTAGAGGTTCACCGTTTGGGCTAAATATCCTCAAATTCGGCCAGCTGAGGTTCATCGTTTGGGCTCATTCAACGTCTTACCCTCGAAGAATTCACCGAGCATACGGTCAAGATCTTCAGCTGAATATCTGATGTACTTTTGGGCGTTTTTACCACTATCAACCAAAGGCCTGTAAAAAAAAAAAAGCATTTTACATCATCTCAACTTTCCTATGGAAAGCACTCACGGTTTCATTTTATTTGACAACTATTTTGGGAGTCAAATAGTTTAGACGATTTCTTCAATCATCTTTTACAGATATTCTGATCAAGAAAGACTAAAGAATGGATTTTATACCGGAAATTAGAAGGTAATATTATTATACTAATGCAACTTAAAGAAAGAAACAAATTGTCACTGCTTCATATATTTGAAACATGTCAAGTAACCAAACAGCTACATCGTGTTGGAGTTCACATAAAAGCAAGCATGCAAGCGAGAAATGAATCAAATTAAACATACCCAAAGCGTTTAATGAAAGATCGGTATGCAGGCAGCAAAACTTCAGCGACTGCAAGCCTCAATGACTCACGCAACTCGGTATCTGGAACAGTCCATTGAGTTTGCCTTTGATGAAGCTCTTCAAACTGCATATTGAATATCTTCAACCTGATAAAGAGTAACAAGAATTTTTCGCACCAGAAACAAGATTAGATCATCACTGTTAACAAAAGTTCATAAAATAAGAAACTTGAGACTGAGAACCTACCTATCTTTTACAGTCGATCGTGAAACTCCGCTACTATTTTGTCCATCTACGGTACCAGAGTTATTACTGCCTCCAGATGATGTTAGCCCTTGAATCGATAGGCATTGAAGGATCTACTCAAGAATAAAGCAAGGTATTGATTAGGACAATCATATGTGAAATCCATATCTTTTGTAAACTGTGATGATCACTCTTAATGAGAACATAACCATTGGCAACAAATAAGGAAGTGAAAAACAGTAAAATCAGAAAGATTAATGCCCATTCAAATTATCACTTAAAAAAACAATCCTTTATTGCACCGGAATTAACTTGACCTTGACTTGAGAAGCTTTAATATGGTTAACTTAGTTAAAAAAATGCAGCTTTGAATTGGTCCCCTCCCTTCCTTAACCCCCCAAGCCCACCCCCATTTTTTCCCATTTTCTCAAGGCAGAGAATTGATCGGAGGGAAAAGCGAGATGAGCAATACCTTTGCCCAAGCAATTCTTTTATATTGATTTGCATGCTGCTGTACAACTCTCCGGTGTCTTTGCACCCAGTCATCCCCTAATAAATCTTTGGCTTCAGACCTAGAAGCAACAAAAGATCAGCACCCTACCATAAAGCAATAGGACAACTGTTGAGGTTTCCATCCTGATGTATATTTATTCAACAAACCTGCGTACAGATCTGACCATATAGTGAATATTGTTCATAAGGAACAAGTGAGTCAGAGCAGCATCCTTATACTGCTTAGATTTCCCATCCAAATTGGTTTGAAGAGCCTGCATTATACGCATTGTAACAGTAGCTAACTGAGAATTTGAATCTCCTCCATTTTCAAATTCTTGGAATAGTTGTTTCAATGTTGATTGATAGCTGCAAAAAAAAAGTGCAACTCGTAAAGGCAATTATTCAACAAAGACTGACAGCTAATCTACACGGTGTTCCTTCCCATTAAAAGAAAATATAGAAGAATCAATTGTTGACTCCAAGTGATTTGGAAGAGACGTAGATGATTGATATTGCCTGATCCATGTGCCTTTTTTGGACTCCAGAATTTTCGCACTATATAAACCAAACCTACGAAGTCTTCAATTCTTCATCTATTTACAAGGCATCACAAACATACGTACAAACACATACAACTGGCTCTCACTAGAGCATTCCTCATCTGCAAGTATAAAGATCCCAACCGCTTCGCTGTTCCTTAAATTCAAGGCATCAGAAAACTCTGACCAAACAAAGCAAAAACATTCTGCAACCTTGCAGAAGAACAAAATTTGCTGAAGGGCTTTCCTAAAATATATGCTAATCCAGTTGGTATGTGAATCTTCAAACCCTTAAAGACTCTTCATGTTAACCCTCGTGCCCAAATTTGTGGCAAGTGTTTTACAATTCTTTATATATGAATCTTGAGGCCCAACATAGCTGCTGCAGCTCTTAGTCTATAGCTGCGGCAGCTCTTGGTCTATAAAGTTCCTTTGTGTGATTCTATATCGCATCATGACTATGATGAAACTTTATTTTTTCTTTTTCTATTAAAGCTGTACAACATTTCATCACTGCCAATGATGAAACTTACTTATCCACCCTTGGAAGCTGGAAAAAAGAAAAAGCGATATCTACTGTGCCAGTAGCACAAATGTTCATATTATGGCACCTTAAGAAGTCCTTGGGACACCCGCTTGGAAGGTACTCGTACAATTTAGTGAGGAAGACGTGGTAAACCAGTAATATCCCCTTGGAAGAAGGAAGCAATCATCTGTCTTGCTTTCATGCATACAAAGAAAAATAAGAACACATTACGTATTGAGTGAACTTACTCAAACAGGAACTTCACATAATTAATCACATAGCTGGTCAAGGGATGGACAGTTCCATCTGAGATGGTAGTTTTAGTTGCATCTTTCTCAACTGCTTCTTCAAAATCACCAAAGGTTTCTTGGGCTGTCTTGGCAAGTTGCTTTGTCAAACCAAAGGCAGATTCCCTAATTTCACTGCAAGCTTTACCACTGAAAAGTGATTCAATCTGCAGAAGACGCAATATCTTCGTGTTATATGCACAATATGCAGGCCAGAAGGCTAGAGAAAGATTCTAACGACAACATAGGAGTACAGTCTGAAAAATTTGAGGATGGACTAATATATAGAAGGAAATTTGGATGGGGAACCAAAGACATAGGATGTGGTGGGGTAGACTGGACAGGAGGCTATCTATTTTAAGGTTTAAAACTTAATTTTGAAACTTGTCTATGGTACTCATAAATTATTATGAGTTATACATAGTTGGTATATAAACCATGAAATTAGTTTAATGGCCAACTCATGTCTTCCATGTAGGCATAATATAATCAATCAAATGCTTGTTTGCTAACTGTTAATATGTCTCATACCTCTGAATGAAGTTCCCGCATTATTTCATACATATCTAGAAGCACAAACAACTTCTCAGGTGATCTTTTGCTTTTTGCAATGGCATCACCAAAACTCAGCAACACCGCAACACTCGCAGTAGTAACTTCAGCAAAACATTGGTCATTGAGTGAATCAAATCCTTCAAGAATTTGATCACACACCTTACGTTCCGCAGCAAATAACAGTTTGACCTGTTCAATTACCCATAAGAAAGTCAAAGGCAAGCTTTTATCTACTTCCAGGGGCATTAGAGAAAACTTACAGCAATGCGCATAAAATGAATCCAATTTCCAATTTTAGCTTCCAGAACTTCCCATTGCATCTTCTGAACATCATCTTTGCTAAGTTTTTCCACTCCCAAATTGCGAAGACTTTCTTCTAGTACGGGAGAACGTGTATCCCTATTGAAACATATATAAATCAAAAGAATGACAAAAGGAGTCTATAGTCCTTCAAAAAGTATTGTTGCAACGTGCGTATAAAAATCACCAAGAAACTACCACTTATGGTCTTAATTTCTCATCTTCAACAATAAGAGCACAACCGAGAAACTTGTCCTGAAGCCACAGGTTTCAACACCTTAATGGTCTCTCTATATGAAAATAAAAGGGTTCATTGAATGAAAAGGTACTTAAACCACCAATATTATTCCCTTCTACTCTTCTATTTTCAGGTGGTTTCAATGTGAACAAAGCTGAGGCAACTAAAAGATCTTCCATTTATCGAGAAAAGGGCAATATAGCATTTCACCTCTGAACTCCAAGTTAAAGGTGGAATGTGTTATACTTTTAAAATTGAGGCCGTAACTACACAGATTTACCAATTAGACTAGACATTGGAGGTTTTGAGCAAGAAGTTAAGGATTTCTTTCTCTCTCACATACACACAATAGTTTTCAGTCCTCATAAACCAGAACTGAGACGTTTGGCTGGGCGTGTAAAAGTTCAAGGCTTTAGTTTAGCAGTTTCTAGCGCCCAGTCAGGTCTAGGATTATTTGGCTTTGACAAGACAATGCAAAGCCCTAAAATATCTAGAATAGGAATGAGAATGAAAAGATGCATATATCCACATGGTATTGTATTTTACATTTAATAAGAAAAAGAGCATCTTTACTGTTCTTGTTCTTGTTACTCTCGCATAAGAATATTAAAAGCCATAATAACCACATTGATGTGCAACCCATATTTACTGTATTGGACATTTAAACTTCTGCAACAAGTAGAAACTGTATCAACTATTTATGAATTCAACTCCAGACATTGACAAAGCATGTAAGGCAGTTATCTCATCTTAAGCTTCACCTATTTCTCTACATGTAGTGCTTAATAGAGAAAAAGACTTCAGCTTTCACGCCAGTAGACTGATCTTTACCCAAGATTATTATACAATAAATAAACGTTGTCTGTACAAGATCACATAGCTCATAGCTAAAAAATAGATCTTTACCTGTATATTCTTACAAATTGTTGTTGGTGGCCAGCTTGAACCATCTGTTGGGCTAAATCATGTAGTAAAGGAAGGATCCTTGGAGGTATAAGAGTGGGTGGTGTGTAGACAGCGTTTTCTGCACTATTTTGCTCAGCATTACTGTTGGACAGACGACTCTTACCACTAGAATCCTGGTGTCCAGGTGATGACGATGGACGCATTGAATTTGGGAGACACTCAAACAGCCGATCAGGTTCAACGGGTTTACTGAAAATGTTAAATTCAGATTTGTCAAAGAGCTCCATTGGAAGGTCAAGTAGCAGTATTTTGATGCATTTCTACTCAAATTTTGAAGCCTCCATTGGAGCAATGAAGGTTAAGAACATAGACAAGACACGAAATTTTAGAACTGATAGCAGAACAAGGACATTCCTCACAAAAGTGCCTCGAATCTCAAACCCAAAAATAGTACTACGGCATAATCACAATTCACAATCCAAACAAAGGTTAACTTAAGAAGTACTGAAACAACCATTTTAAATTCCTTATATATTTTTTTCCTTTACATGAGGATTTGAATATTTGATGGTTATACTTCACCAATTTTTACACGAAAGATAGGAGAAAACTACAATTCCAATCAATATTGATACTTGAATCTCAAATCAATCATAAAACTACAAATAGGTTTCCATGGAATTCCTGCCATGAAGGAATTTACATGAAAAATATCTAGAAAAAAAAGATGAGAATGAACTATAGAACAAGGGTGCATCTTAAGTAGAATATGTTGAAAACAGTAAAAATGTCAGCAAACCTATAAGATAACAAGAGCTGCTTAAACTCCTCTTCGAGCTTTGAAATAGCCTTGGTCAGCAAACTATTAGCATGACTGAGCACTCCATCGCTACTCTTGAAGCTTTTGTTGTTGCTGAAGAAGCGAATATTGTTTCTTAGCTGATCAATTGCTTGAAGATAACTTTCTAGGTCCTCGTGTGGCCCTTTAAGTATTTTAACTTCTGCCTAAAATGAAGGTACCATTGATTAAGAAGTTCTAATCGAAAGAGGTGCATTTAAGAGAGACCAACTTAGCTGATAAAATTATCACAAAGAAAACAAGGATTCTTTGCACCTGATAAAGACAAAAAAGGACTACAATTTTGGAATAGATTTTTTTTTTTTCACTTTCTCCAGCAAATTCAAATCCAAAAACAATTTGTTAGCACAAACAATGAAAATAGCTAACAATGGGAGAATTCAAATTCAAACCCGTGTGCAGCTAAATTGTCTTTGGTTGCACGGTCTAGTGTCTCTACCTATTGACCGTCTTCTTCCTCTAAAGAAGTTTCCACGAGTTGTTTCCCTAGAACCCTGAGATTTCGGGGCCAAATTTGTTTTCGTCGTGAAACACCCGCTAATGAGGGACATTGACTTTTCAATCATTATTCTGAAGAGCCAACTACTAATAAGAACGCCATGTTCTTCCAATTCTGTGAACTTTGTGTTCAGGATTTGTTTCCTCTTTCTCATTCTCTAGGGTGGCGGATAGAGGATAATCATTTACAATTTGGTTGTCCAAGTATCGTGCTTCAAGTTTGAGCCATAACTCTAATACCATGAAAAAATTCAATAAGGAAATTGAAACTGAAAGTTACGCTTTGCTTTCCTGTCCTATATTCATGTACAAGGTGCATAGTTATGCACAACGCAAATATTATCCCTGTCAGCCTTCTAGGAAGATAATGCTCATCTCTACCTGTTTGTATACATTTCTGAAACTTATCACACAGATATTGGAGGAGAGTTTCCGGGTTCTTTTTAAATACGAAGTCACGTATCAAAACTCCTTTTCTGCTAAATACAAGTACTTTTTGCTACTAAGTTCATGTTCAATTAAGGGAACTAAAAGGAGTATTTCAATCAAATCTAAGCGAATCAATGGCATAACCAACATATGAGGCTAGAACAACCTGACGAGAAATATCAAATTGGGACAGTATAACCTCAGCAGCCTTTAAAGTCTTGTCAATGTTTCCATGAGCCGTCCTAATAGCATGAGTCCTTATCTACAAAGAGCATATTGACTACAGTCAAGAATGAATCAAAACTGAAATGATAAAAAAGTGTTCAAAGAGCATATTGACTACAGTCAAGAATGAATCAAAACTGAAATGATAAAAAATGTAACACAATAAATTAAGAAGTACTTACCAAAATTAGATCAGGAAAACTATTAATATTGAAAAGGAAAAAGAGAATGCCCAAAATGGAAACAAGAAATTAAGCGAATCCAGGAATTGAACCACTACAACATTCAGATACCTTCCAACAAAAATCATCTAGTTTCCTCAATTGTTCCCTTATTCCTAATGCACTCTTCAAATTTAAACTAAAATCACCCCCTTCCTTCCCTTTCTCTTTTCTCCCACAGTTATGCTAGCCGGAGGCAAAACCAATATTTGAACTTTATAGGTTCAAAATACCACAACTTACTAACGATTTAGTTATTGGGTTAAAAAAATTAATATCCGTATATACTTACTAGATTTCTTAACACATATATAAGATTTGAGGCAAAACAATTGTGTTAGGCCGAACCCGTAACTTCTATTATGCATCCATCCCTAATGCTAACATGGTGTGTGCGCTAATATTTGTTCACATATTAAGTAGATTCCATAATATATACACAGGATTTGAAGCAAAAGAATTGGGTTAGGCTGAACCCGTAACTTCTACCGTGCATCCATCCCCTAAGTTGTACCCACTCTTCACTTTTGGTGTCGCACCTGTGTCGACACGACATGAGTGTGAATGTGGGATCCACACTGGCTATGTCACACAATTTTGGGTACTTTGACCAAAATCAATAGAGAAATTCGAGACGTATACAATGATTTCTGATTTTGAACTTAATAACAAACAGAAATGAGATCCATCTGTACTTAACAAGGATTACAAATTTGAGCTTGCACTCAGAATCGTGCATTTCTTTACTTCCAAATATTCACCATAATTTATGCATATTTTTATAATTCTAATTTATTTTGTCCCAATTATTTTTAGCCGAATCTTTGCACCCGTATTCATACCTAGATTCATACCCTCGAATCTTAAAATTTAGATCTGAAGAATCTGACCTCTAGATTCGCGCACCCATATCGGACACCCCCCAAGTCCGAGCAACTTAGTCCATCCCTAATGCTAACATGGTGTCTGAGCTAATATTTGTTCAAATTTAGTTCCTACCACATACAAGATTTGAGGCAAAACAATTGGGTTAGCCGAACCGTACATTGCAACCGCCTCTGATGCTAACATGGTGTCAACTCGAATAATCTATGAAGCAATCTGCTTACCTGTAATTGTAATCAAAAGCTGACACCTTCAGGTTGTTACTCTATGTCTCAAATACTGTCCTAGTCTCGAGCGGAAGTTGACACATATAACATGGAAGTAATCAAACAAATGCTACGAAATTTCTTCTTATCTGTCCTAGCCTCGATGGACAAAGTTATATGATACTAGGTACTAGTTGAGGTGCACGGAAACTGATCCAAACACTGCAGTTATCACACACAAAAAAATAAAGAAAAAGAAGAAAATTAATAGTAAAATTGAGGACCTGAGTAGGACGCATTGCAGTTTCAAGTGCGGAAAGACCATAGTCGAAAGACCCCAAAATTTTCACAACATTATCAGAAACGGATCGACTCTTTTGCAATGAAACCCACCCCCACTTGGGTTTCTATATATAATTAACCGGGATAGGTAATTCTGGGATAATTGACCGGGATAACATGTTTCCAACTAAACGATCCCCATATATGCATAATTAATACATAGCAAACCATGTTATTAGTAATACAAAGGCTATTAATACATGAATAAGCTATGTTGCTCACAATCTCCAAAAATGGTGCAGCACCCGTGTCAAATCCTTCAACATAACTGCCCATAATACACCAAACCAAATAGTGGATAGTAAATAGGACCACCGTAACTAATCTCGGCATTACTAATCTCCATTGCTAATATACTCTATTCATTATTATTCTTACTCACTCTACCAAACAACCCTTTACACTAAAATACACGGACACCTAAGGGCATGGCCTAGTTGTCAAGAAAGTTGGTTCAAAACCATTGACAAAAAATTATTAGGCAATTTTTTCCCATTTGTCCTAGTCTTAGTGAACACAACAACAATAATATACACAGTATATTCCCACAAAGTGGGATCTGGAGAGTAAATGTACGCAGTCGATACCACTACCCCATATGAAGTAGAGAGGTTGTTTCCAATAGAACCCCAGCTCATGACAGATAACAGTATAACAAAAAAAAAAAACATAAAAACAAACAACAAAAATGGATATCACACCACTAGATAATAAAGGAAACAAGACACCCACCCACAAGGTAATAATATAAACTATCTATTCGAAATCATAGACATAAACAAAACATGACGAACAAGAGACTACAAGAAACTACAGACATAAATATAAAGAAAGCACTCTTCCCTACTATTATGGACGTACTCCTACGTACTCACCCTCTACCCTAATACTTATTGCTAGTGGAAGTTGACACATATCCCATGGAATTAATCAATCAAAAAATGCTACACTTTTCTTCTATCTCTCCTAGTCTCTCGATGGTCACAAATACTTAGGGGTCATTTGGTTGGAAAATAAGTTAATCCAGGATTATTAATCCCGGGATTAGCTATCCCACCCAGGATAACAAAAACACTACAATCTTGGGATAACTAATCCCGAGATGAGTTATTCCATGCATTTTGTCCCAACCAAACATGGGATAAGCTCCTCTTCTAAATTAATCCCGGGATGAGTTATCATCATCCCTCCTACCAAACTCCACCAAACGACCCCTTAGTATTTATTACTAGTGGAAGTTGATATGTATCCCCACAAAATAATCACAAAAATGCTATGCAACTCATCATCTTTCCTAACTTCGATAGACAGAGTTATTCGATACTACTTTTTACTAGTCGAGGTACATACAAGTTGATCCAAACACCGCGATTATAGTAAAATTGAGGACCTGACTAGTGCAAGTTGACACGTATCCCGAGGACTTAAAAAAAATGCTATACAATTTCTTTCCATCTGTCCTAACCTCGATAGACAGAGTTATCTAATTATGTGTTACTAGTAAAATTGAGGACCTGACCAGTGCAAGTTGACACGTATCCCGTGGAATTAATAAAAAAAATGCTACTCAATTTCTTCCTATCTGTCCTATCGTCGATAGACAGAGATATCTAGTTATGTGTTACTGGTAAAATTGAGGACCTGATTAGTGCAAGTTGACACTATCCCAAGGAATTAATAAAAAAATGCTACACAATTTCTTCCTACCTGTCCCAGCCTTGATAGACGGAGTTATCTAATTATGTGTTACTAGTCGATATGCACGTAAGCTGATCTAGAAACCGCGATTATACAGTAAAATTGAGTACCTGAGTAGGACGCATAGCAGTTTCAAGAGCAGAAAGGCGGTGGTCGAAAGAACCCAAGATATTGACAACATTGTCAGTAATGGATTGACTCTTTTGCAATGATTCTCTCATTATTCTTGCTCTTTCACTCAGCATATCTCCATCTACACCTGACTTTCTATGTATAACCATTTTCATACAATTGATTGGAGCAAATGGAGAGGAATGAAAGGAATATATAATAATGAATGAAAGAGAAATATAGGGGGCGTGGGGGTGGGGGTGGGGGTGATGAAAGGGGTCCAACATTAGTTGACAAAAGTGGACTGTTGTTATTTTTTTACTCAAAGTGTATCTTTGTAACCTATTTAAAAAAAAAAATACTTTCGTCTCATAGTTTAATTTGATTTGATGTGATATTTATAAAAAAGAATAATTTTTTTTTCAAATTTGTGGTTCATTCTTGAATATTTGTTGGTTGTAAATAATTTCGTTAATAGTAAAAAAATTAATCTTTAAATATTTTTTCTAATATAATAAAATGATATTTTTTTAAAGACGAAAGGGGTCCAATTTTAGTTGAAAAAGGTGGATTGATGTTATTTTTTCACACAAACTGTATCTTTGTAGCCCTCCGCCGCCCCCCCCCCCCCCCTTTTTTTTTTCTAACTACTCTCACCTCATTTTATATGGCATACTTTAATTTAGTGTGATATTTAAAAAAAAAAAGAAGACTTTTAAAATGATCATTGAATATTCATGTGGTTGTAAATAATTTTGTTAAGGGTAAAAAGAAATTTTTAAAGTAAAGTTTTTCTAACTATAATAAAGTGACTTCTTTTTTAGATGAAAAAAATATCTTTTTTATAGTCGTAGTGTTTGATTCGATTTACACACACGTTGATTAAATTTATGGAATATTTGTCATGTCTTACAAGTGATAGATATCAGGTAATTTTATCTATCAAAATTATGACGGATCAGAAGACTATCCCCTCCACCCCATAGTAGTTAGATCAATTTTTGTTTCACACGGTGCTTACAATATCATGAATAAAATGATCAAGTTTTTAATTTATACTTCATTCATATTGATGAATATTAAGTTTATTTATAGAAAATGAGTTCATATTAATTTATTTGGACTTTCAAAAAGTAATAATTGTAGAAATAAAATAAAAAAATATTTAAGTAAAATAATTAATTAAAATAAAAAAATAATTTTTTATTTCTGTTGAAATTTGAACGTGAGACTGGAAAGTTAGGGTGATGATAAAAGGGAATATTAATTGACAGCTGGACTGATGTTCTTTTTTTAACACAAAAGTGTATCTTTGTATGACTATTTTATTATTACAATATTTATTTGTTTTTTTTTTTTTTTTGGTAAAAGATTTATTTGTTTTCCCACTTGATGTCTCTGTTTGTATTTGTTTTATAACCTGATTATTATTAATTTAAATTCCCTTTAAAATTTATACTTTAAGGTAAATTATTTTCTATCAAAGATAAATCTATGTGTACTCGAATTAAATTTTTTTAAGTAAGTATGAACAAGTAATTACTATTTCAATATTTGGTGGTGTTTTTCTTGGCTTTAGATACTATTTCTCTTTTTCTTTTTTATAAGTTAGATCCTCTATTTTTGCCCCCCCCCCCCCCCCCCCCCAAAAAAAAACCTCTATTTATTTATTTAATAATCCTCTCTTCTTTGGTTTTCTAAATGGTCAAATTGAAAAAAGAATATTACATCCTATTGGGGAAATTTTCTTTATTTTTTTCTAGTATATATTTGTATGGAGATTCCTTTGAAGTATTTAATTTTTATAGCATTCATACTATACTTAGTTATTCAAGCTTATTTTTAGTCAATTCATATCAATTATAGACTATGCTAAAAATAGTATTTCAGCATAAGATCATTCCAATATAGTATGGACACATACATTTTTTAATTAATGGCATGCGTCATAACGTTATTGGTGTGTGACATACACTTTTGTGAGAAAATATGGTCGAACCTGCCGCGACTTAAGCAAATCCGTGGCATAAGGCAAAAATCAAAAGGAGGTCTTAAGTTTTTAAGAAAAAATAATTATTTTTATAAAGTCTATTTTTAAAATTATATAATCATATTTAATAATTTTTTTAAATTAATAATATAGTCAATGCATTAAAAAGTTTTTACTATATCAAACTCCCTAAATTTTTTGATATAAAAAGTTTCTTTTTCTATAAATAGTATTTAGTATATTTCTTAAAACTTGTAATTTATCATTACTGAAAAAAAAAATGAGGCCCATTAAATTTTGGTGGCCGCCTTTTTTCCAAAAGGGTTGAGCCACCCTGGGTTGAACGCGTAGAAATATGTAAATATTACATTGTGAATAAGTTTTAATGTATAGTAAATGTTCCTAAAAATGACATGTACGTCGTTGGAATCGATACAAGTTGGGGACGGAGGGAGGTAGGAATTTATTTGCTTTCGCTATTAATCTGGAATTAACCAAAATTCTAGAAATATAAAAATTAGACATCTTTCTTAAATCATTCTTTATTTGTTCTTAATTATGCCCTTAATTCAAGTACTTAAGAAAAGTATTAGTTAATAATGGTAATGGATGCATACTTATATTAAACTATTGATCTTGAGCGTATTTATACATCTGAGTGTCGTTTTCTACTCATGTTTTAGCTTAGTTTTAGAATAATGTCATTTATATTTTCATAAATTTTTTGTTTAAATAGTGTCCATCAGCTAACGAACATGATTAGGCTTCTGGTAGGTTGGAAATGCATATGAAAGAAGTTAATCTTGAAGTTATGATTTCAATCACGAAGAGGATGTTGAATGCCGGAGCAAAACAGAAGGGTGTGCATTTAAGGCGTGCCACGCTTGGCAGCTCCCGGGTTCAAGCCGTGTCACTCCCCAAGTTTGTGCTTGGAAAGGAGCAAATAGAATGGGTGTGCATTCATGGAGGACCACGCTTAGCAACCTCCGGGTTCAAGCCGTGTCACTTCGCATGGTTGGTGCATTCAGGGTGTGCCACGACTCAGTGGCAATTTTAGCTACAACATCTACTATACCATAAACCGTAAATTTGAAATATTTTCTAGGAGTACATTCGTATTTTGGGGGTTATTTCTTCACTCTTTCATCTATTTCAGTCCTTGTATGAATAAATTCTATTCGCGGAGTTTGTTTGTGATTATGAGTGGCTAAATATCATTGTTTTGGGTTTGCAACTAGAACATGATTGTGTAGTATTGTTTTGAATCGATGAATCTTGTCAATGCCGACTCAATCCTTTTAAAAAAAAAGGCAACCGCTTAAGGCCCCCTAATTTGAGGGGTCTTATTTTTTTTAACAATAATAGATTATAGTTTTTTATTAAAAAATTATTAAATATTATTTGTAGAAAAAATAAACTTATAATATAAAAGTAAAGAATTTTGATGTATTTAAAGTATGTCTCAAGAAAGATTAAATGCATTAGTTATATAACGAAAAAAATTATCTGAAGAAATCGACTATAATATTTACAACTTTGCACCTTAGGATTTAAAATATAGATTTTATATAAAAAAGAAAATTCTTGAAAATTTAAGGCCTCTATTTGATTTTCGGCTTAGACCACTAATTTACTTGAGCCGACCCTGAATCTTGTTTCTCATATAATTACTCTTGTATTCTTATGTTTACTATTTTAGTATCTGACCAACATTAGAATAGATTTGTAATTCTCGCATGAACAGACCAAGGGAATATCTATCTATATAATAAGAGTGAATGAGGAGCTTAGGGTTTTTTTTCGAAATGAAAACTATGCTCCTTAAGTTTCATTTATTATTAGGCAAAATGACCTTTTGGACCCCTGTACTATGTCGGTTTTGTAAGTTGGACACTTCTACTTACATGTTGTCATCTGGACCCCTTAACCCACTAAAAAGCAACATTTTAAGCCCTTTTTTGATAAGTGTAACACACTCTCCCCCACGTCAGCTGCCACGTCTGCCATGTCATCTGCCACGTCATTCAAAAGAAAGTATTACATTAAATTCCAAGTCATTTTTAAAATGCTACATAACAAATTAAATATTAATAAGAAAAATTGATAAATTGTAGAAAAAATTGAATAATCATGTTTTTATTTTTGCTCACAAATTAAACATCAAATCCATTCCAAATAATTAAAATTATTCTCCAACTAATTTAAATTTTTAACTATAAATTCATATATACAAACATAATAAATTTTTGATTTTTATATTTGAATATTTTTAACAAATTCACAAAAATTTTAATTTTTTTCAAGCGAAATTCGCTAGCTTTTTTCAATATTCACTATCACTCACTTCCCCCCAAAAATAAAAAGATTTCAAATTTAAATTTTAATTTAAGAAAAGAATTGAATTGAGAGGAAAAATTAAAATAAAAAATAAAAAGTGAACGTGCGGAGGGGGGGGGGGCTAGGGGCTAGGGGAGGTATGGAGGCTGGGGGTGGGGTGGAGAGGGGCTGGACGGGGCTGGTGAGGTGTGGAGGGGTGGGTACGGGGCTGGGGGGTAGAGGGGCTAGGGATGGGGTGGGATGGGGCTGGGTAGGGTATGAGGGGTGGGGATAGGCTTGGGTGGGGGTGGGGAAGGGCTGGACGGGTGTTGGAGTGGGGTAGGAGGCTGAGGGTGGGGTGGGACGGGGCTGGGTGGGGTGTGAGGGTGGGGATGGGCTGGGGTGGGGTGGGAGGGAAAAAATATTTTTTTTTTAATTTTTAAAAATATTTTTTAAATGATTTTTTAATTTTTAAAAATATTTTAAAATTATTTTTAAATTTTTCAAAATATTTTAAAATTATTTTAAAAATTTTAAAAACATTTTTAAATTTAAAAAGATAGAGGGAAAAAAGGATCCTTTTTTATTTTTTTTAAATTTTTTTAAATTATTTTAAAATTTTTAAAAATATTTTAAAATTATTTTAAAATTTTTAAAAATATTTTTAAATTTAAAAAGATGGAGGTAAAAAAGGACCTTTTTTTATTTTTTCTTAAATTTTAATATTATTTTTTTAAAAAATTATTTTAATGTAAAATTGGCCAAAAATTTACCCTCACTCGCACCCCTAGGCGAGTGGTTACACTTTCTTTGTCCTAGTCACCATGACCTTGCCTCCTTGCCAAATAGGCAAGATCAACGGTCAAAGGGTGCGAAATGTTGTTTTTTGATGGGTTCAAGGGTCCAGATGACAAATATGTAAGTAGAAGTGTCCGACTTATAAAACGGACATAGTAGAGGGGTCTAGAAGGTCATTTTGCCTTATTATTATTTGAGATTTTTTTTAGAATTACTTATATTTATTTCAAATTTACATAATAAAATACTATACATTACAATAATTAATGTTAAAATATTTAAAAGGCATGATAAAAAAATTGATTGCTTCTCAAAATTTTTGCAGTGTTGCTTAAATTGGGATAATTATTTTAAAATGATATAAAAATGCTATAAATAATAAGAGAAAATACATAATTACACCACTGATGTTGTCCGAGATTTTTAAAAAGACACTTAAACTTTCAATACCACCTATTACCTCACGATTCTTATTTAATCCCTTGTAAATACACAATTTTTACCATATTCTGCAGCAACCCTTAGGCGCGTGGTTTGCACTCTCTTTTTAAATAATAATTTAATTATTAAAAGGTTAAAAAGGTTGGGTTTAACCCAATAACCCGACCCGATTGTAATAAAATATCTGAATCATTTAAAACGATTCATTTCCCATTTCTCTCTCTGTCTTCTTTGATTTTTCTCTCCTATTTATAGCGACTTAGACTCTAAGCTCACACTCGAAGGAGATCGAAGGTGTTTGGGAGAAAAATTTATTGGGGGAAAACGTACTAACCTAGGAGTGAGAATTTTACAGGTTAGTGTTTTGTGTATTGTAGTTTTAATCTCTCTAATCATAGATTTTTCGAAGTTGTGTTTTTTCGGGGGGAAATATTTTTTAGCTCATAATTTAGTGAAATTGATGCAAATATGAACATATTAACTTATGCATGTACAACGTTTATGTTTAATTTTGTCGATTTGATGAATTCTTCGAAGTTGTGTTTTTTTTGGGGGAAAAACTTAATTTACTGAAATTGATGCAAATATGAACATATTGACTTATGTGTTTGTTGGATGTTTGTCGATTTTTTGCATTTGTTGTTGTTACTGTTACGGTGTTGTAGTAATATGTACAACTTAGAATTCTTTTTGGGTGTGTATCAAATGGGGAAGGCTGGGGTGGGGTGGGGTGTTTTTTTTCTTTGTTTATTGATTTCAATGTGTTTGTGTGATTGAATTGTTGTTTTTTCAGGTATCTTTCAATGGCTTTTGTGCTTATAACTTTAAGATGGTATCATGGGGGTGAAATAGAATTTGGTCCCCCACCTGAATATATTGGTGGGTTTGTGACTGAGTTTTTTGATAAAGATGTTGATATGATGTCCTGCTTTGAGTTAAGAGACTACATTAAATATCTAGGATATTCAACTCAATGTGATTTCTTTGTTAAATTGAATGGTTATTTGGTAGAAATTAAGTGTGATAAGGTTATTTTTGACATTGTCAACGTGTTAGAATATGGGGATGAACTTGAGGTGTATGTTTCACATAGGGTGACTGAACCTGATCAGGCCCCACTTCAATTGGAATATTTCCCCAATAGAACTGACAATGGGGTATGTGGGGAACATTTGAACCCTATTAATAAGGGTGATGCTTCTAGCCCTAATTTTCAGCCTTCTACTCCTAAATTCCCTTCCAACCCTCCTGATAAGCCATCTTCTTCTAATACCTTCCAAGTCTTTTGACCCTACAGTAGATGAGGATCCAAGTGATGATGATTTAGAGTATGATTCAGATTCAAAAGGAAGTACTAGTCTGGACAGTGATGTTGACAGTGATGTTCATCAAGAATATATTGATATAAGGGCTAGTAAAAAAAATTTCAATAGGTCACAAAGAAGAAATAGAGGTATAACAGTTGAACAGGTTAATGTTGGTAAAAAGGGTCCAGATATAGGGTATGCTGAGTCAAATATTGGCACTAGGGATAGCCTAGTTGGTAAACTAGGAGGTGATGAACCTTACTACCCAAGTGATGAAGCTCCTAGCTCTGAATTAGATAATGAAGTAGGTTGGGGAGATGGTGAAGATGGTGATGAAGTAGTGCAACGACCTATGAGAAGAAATAACAAAAAAATAGAGTTATTTTTTTATGAAACTTGTGAAAAAATTGTTTGGGAATTAGGGTTGGTTTTTCCAAGTGTCAAGGAGTTTAGGCTGGCAGTAACCAGATATACAATTCAAGAAAATATTCAAATTAAAATGTATGTGAATGAGACTTCTAGAGTTAGAGTGAGGTGCTACAAAGACACTTGCCCTTGGTTGTTGTATGATATCAAAGATAAGAGTAGTGGGGATTTTATTATTAAAAGATACAACCCTATTCATGTTTGTTTGAGATCAACTTTTAACTATCTTTGCAACTCAAAGTTTCTAGTAAGTAAGTATAAAGACAAACTTACTCAACAACCAAACATTAGAGCTGTCCAGTTATAGGAGATTATTAGAAAGGAGTTGGATATCCATGGTGGTGCAACAACTGTGAGAAGAGCTAGGTCTAAAGTGCTATAAGAGATTATGGCTGATCACATTGTGGAGTATGGTAGGATTTTTTATTACAGGGATGAGATTTTGAGGACTAATCCAGGTAGCACTTGTGTTGTCAAAGTTGGAGATGTTGATGAGACTGGACAATTAATCTTTCAAGATTTTTATGTGTGATTTCATGCTTTAAAGAAAGCATTCTATGAAAATGCTAGAAGGTTGATTAGTTTGGATGGTTGTTTCCTCAAAGGTGTGTGCAAAGGTCAAATGTTAGTGGCTGTTTGCAGAGATGGAAACAACCAAATGCTGCCTATTGCCTGGGTAGTTATTGAGGTTGAGAATCAATTTACATGGGGTTTGTTTGTTGAATTGCTGAAGAATGACCTTGAGCTTGGAGAAAGTCATCAATTGAGCATCATATCTGATATGCAAAAGGTATGACTTTATTCTTAACAACTGTTTGCTTTTTTTTTTCTCTTTCTTTAACAACTAACAGTAGATTAATATACTTATTTTGTTTTGTTAGGGACTGGAAATAGCTGGAAAAGAGCTGTTGCCACTGGTTGAACGCAGAAAATGTGCAAGACATGTTCTTGCTAATTGGTCTAAACTCTGGAAAGGTATAGAAAGGAGAAGAGTATTTTGGAAGATTGCAAAATCCTCATTTAAAGTAGAATTGAAGAAGAATATAGAAGCAATAAAGATGTTGGGGAAGGATTGTTTAGATGATCTTTTGTGGTATAATTTAGAGATATGGTGCAAAAGATACTTTGAATAACATTGCAAATGTGATGTTGTGGACAACAATATGACAGAGAGTTTTAATATATGGGTATTTCCTGCAAGGTTAAAAACAATCATCACAATGCTTGAGGAGATTAGGGTGAAAATGATGAAAAGAATTGGTGAGTTGAGACAGTTTTCAAATACTTGGATCACTGATATTTCTCCCATGGCTTTGAAGATTTTACAAGAAAATATTGACAAGTTAATGCAGTGCAATTTGTCTTGAAATGGGGAAAGGGGTTTTGAGATTGTTGACAGGGGTTGTACTCATACTGTTGATATTGTTAGTAGAAGCTGCAGTTGCAGAGCTTGGCAACTTAGGGGCATTCCTTGTCCTCATGGTATTGCTGCCCTTCATCACAAGGAATATGAGCTCATTAATTTTGTGGACACCTGCTATCACAAGGATACCTACCTCAGCACATATGCTCATTTTATTTAACCAATGAATAACATGAAAATGTGGCCAAGATCAAATAATCCTATTGTGAAACCACCAAAGATCAGGAAGCTACCTAGAAGACCACATAAAATTAGAAGAAAAGAGGCTGATGAAAGTAGAAAAATTGGAAAACTTAGCAAATATGGTACTGTAATTACTTGTAGCAAATGTGGTACTCAGGGACATAATAAAAGATCATGTCCTACAAGAGATCAACCTGGTATAAGTCAATCAGCTAGAACATCTTCTCAGGCACAGGTATTTGTATAATCATTATCTAAGATACATTCTGTTAAGTACAGGGACTAATCTCTTAAAACATAGGCTGGAGCTTCTACTGGTAGAGGAAGAAGGAGAGCAAGGGGTAGTGGTCCAAGTCATTCACCTGGAATATCTTACCAGTAAGAGGTATATTTATTTATTTATTACTATCAATTTTTTTTTTTAAGTATGTGTACTAATATCTCAATAATCAGGCCACCACAAACATTGCAAGTGCTACTAAAGGAAGAGGTAGAGGAAAAGACTGTTTCAGGTGATTCAACTGTTCCAGATATCTCAAGTGGGCGAGGAAGAGGAATGACTCAAGAGAGCCAAACCAGTTCTGCCAGTGGAAGGGGTATGCCTCCTCAAAGGCAAAACTATGAGGACAACAGTGGAGGACATACAAGACCTTTTAAAAGGTCAAGGATGGTGGGGATTGGAATATACCAAGCTGAAGATGGATTTACCACTCTTAATGTAAGTACTTTGTAGAATTTTTACTTGTGCAGCCTGGAATTTCTGAAGATTGCCTTATAATTTTTGTAATTTATTTATGCAGCCTGGAATGCCAAGTAAAAAAGTTATTAGCACTGGTGCAAAGGGCACAAAGAGGTCTGAAGTTGTGACTGGTGATATTGGCTACACACCAAGGCAAGGATTCAAATAGAAAGGGAAGTCGGCCATTACCAATAGCAAACTTGAAAAAATGAGGACTGAAAAGGTTATTCAAACGAGGTCTGCAGCTGCTGCCAAAACTCAAGGCAAAAACATTTCAACTAGGAAGACTCATGTGTCATGGAAGTAGATCTTGCTGATATGATGTGTATATTTTGGTGGAGATTGTTGATATTTTTACAAACAATTACTTTTTGTATGTTTTGTTGATGGTGATAGGCTTTTGTTCTTGTTTTGTAGCAACCAAATAATGTTTTGGGAAGTTTGTTTTGTTAGGTACCTTTAGGTATTAAGGTATGTTTTGTTAGGTACCAAACAAAACAAGTTTTGTTGTTTAAATTGAAACAAGAGTATGAATGTGTTAAATGAAGTCCTCATTTTCTCTCATTATGGTTGCTTTGTTAGTCTATGCACTGCACTTTACGTTTTGAATGCTCACAATTATTGTCAATATCAAAATAAATTGATACAAAATAAATTGCAAAGGTATTACACAATATATTGATACAAAATAGATTGCATCTTGTTAAGCAACCACTATTCCGATAAGAGAAAAGATGAACACTTAGTGTTACACAACCAATGAAAATTTCATCTTGTTAAGCAACTACTATTTCGACAAGAGAAAATACGAACACTATTTTGTAGAACAAGAGAATGACTATGACAATTTTAATTGCACATAACTACATTTATCATCCGTTCTCTTGATAATGCTAGTCCAAAATAGAAAAAACACTACGACAATCATGACGATGAGCTTCCAATTACAACATTTGCTCTTCTCCTTCTTCACCACCCATTTGTCATTACTTTCATAAAATGCCAATGCTTCTTCCAACTTCTTGATTCTCTTCGCCAATCTCGGAATAACTGTCTTCGATTGTAAATTAGTCTTTTTTGGGTCCCTCCATCTAAAGAAGTTGCATGATTTCTCCTAAAAGGAGCATAAACAAATTAATTAAACAAAAACAAGAGAAAAAAATAAGAAAATATGTATAGGACATACACGATAGCGTGGACAAGATCAAAATCTTCTAGCTGGGTTGTCCTTCGACCATGACGTTTGCATTGATAGTAAGTCTCCATATTTGCATCGCATTTTTACGTGCAACATGGGATCGTTATCGTTATTACAAATTCGATTCAAGATTGAATTTGACATTGTAAAATTATTTTCGGCAAATACCTAGACACAAAATTTAACATGATTTCAAAAAAATTAAAAAAATTAAGATGAAATTAAATCTTTTAGGACTGAATTTCTTTAGAAATTACAAAATAAATGGAAACATCTTACCTTTTAAGGTTGATTTTGTTGAGAAAAGATTAGAAAAGAGGCAAAACCTTTCTTCAAAATAGTCGTTAATGGCAACTGGAAGGAGGTTCGTGGTTTTAAAGAGGAGAAGAAGAAGAAGAAGAAGAAGAAGAGAATTTCATTTTTTGGACATTTAATTGACACGTGGCAGAGTTTAATTGGGTAACTGAATCACATTTAATTGTTCACGCGTCTAGCATGCGTGACTACGTGCAGAGACATAAAATAAGTCAAAATGGTGTATTTACAAGGGATTAAATAAGAATCATGGGGTAATGGGTGGTATTGAAAGTTTAAATGTCTTTTTGAAAATATTGGACAACATCAGTGGTGTAATTATGTATTTTCTCAAATAATAATTATTAACACCTTAAAATATTTAAAAGATACGAGAAAATACATAAAGACCCCATTGAACATGTCCCAATTTTTCAAAAAGACACCTAAAGTTTGCGGATATCCTATTACCCCATTAATCAACTTTAAAGTATTATTTATACATTCCTTTTCGGCCAACACCAGTTGCACCAAAATTGTGCAAATGACATGCCAATCACAATTTGTCACAATTTGACACGTGTCAAATTAATTTTAATATTTTTTCTAAAAAAGAAATTATGATCAGATGCTTTTGGATAATTTTTTTTTCTTTTTATTTGTTTATTTTCTCCCTCTCTTCTTCAAATGCTCTTTGAATTTCCTCCGCCATAGCTATCCAGCTCCATAATCGTCGTTGTCATTAATTTCGCTGTAAGAAGATCGATTTATTGTCAAACTATCACTAACTAATTTATGAATATCAAACTCATCTAAATTCAAATGTAAATACTCAAATTACCACCAAATATTTAGAATCTAAACACTCAAATTACCACCAAACTAAAATTTAAAATTTGGATCAACATCTTTTCAAGCAAAAACTTAATTTTCATATTAGATATTCCACGACATCACCACTACCACTTAATCTCCATTTCATGAGAAAAAGAAGCCATTGGAACAATTTAATCTTCTTAGATTTTTTTTTTAAAATTAAAATTATTTTTTCTAAAAAATCAGCAATAATAGATTCAATAGAAGCAAAATAAAATAAGAGAATCGTCTTTTATAATATTGGGTATATAATTGCAAAACCTCCACTTCTAAATCTTTATTCATTACTATTATTAAACTCACATAAAGCGATCAGATAAGAGAGAAAAAAAATGAAGACAAAAACTATGAATGTGGAAGAAATTTAGAGCTGCAACAAGATTAGAACTAGCAAAAAAATGGTGGTGCGGATGATAAGGAAAAAGAAAAATACAAATGGTGTTTTTAAGTCAACAAATAGTGGAGAAGAAGAAGGAATTTTTAATTTTTTGATAAATAATTTACACGTGGCAGGTTTTAATTGGTAACTTAAGTTAAATTTTAATTATTCATGCGCCTGGTATGCGTTCCTACACACAGAGGCAAAATTTAAGTCAAAATGGTGTATTTATAATGGTTTAAGTAAGATTCGTGGGGTAATAGATCGGAAGTATAGTTTAGGTGTCTTTTTGAAAAAGTTGGACAAGTTCAGAGGGTACTTTATGTATTTTCTCTATAAAAAATAAGAATGAGAGGAGCTTAGGATCAACTTTCAAAAATGATAAATAACCTCCTCAAAGTCCCACTTATATTTTGTTGGTGAGGTTCGGGTCAGTTTGGAAAATGAATAAGATTGAATGAGGAGCTTAGGATCGTTTCTTTTATAATGACAACTAAGCTCCTCAAAGTTTCATTTATGATTATTTGAGGATTTTTCTAGAATTATTTATATTTATTTAAAATTTACATAAAAAAATACTATACATTACAATAATTAATTTTAAAATATCTAAAAGGCATGATAGAAAAAAAGATTGCTTTTCAAAAATTTTGCGGTGTTGCATAAATTGGGATAATTATTTAAAAATGTTATAAAAAATTACTATAAATAATAATAATAATTAACAACTTAAAATATTTAAAAGACAATTCTATACAATAAGAGTGAATGGGAGAGGGAGTGAGTAGCTATCGATCGTCCTGTTTGCCGACCGTTCAGTTGCTTTCTTCGTAATTTTACTATATCACCCCTAATTAATTATTATATGTCATCTACGTATTAGAAAATTAATAATATTTTAAAAAAATAGACACTTATGACGTGTCTACTTCAGTTGCTTCAACTGTAATTTTACTATATCACCCCTAATTAATTATTATAAGTCATCTAAGTATTAAAAAAATTATTATAGAATTATTTAAGTATTAAAAAATTAATAATATTTAATGTTGAATTAACTTGACGTCTTATATGAGGTCCATTTAATTTTTTTCACAAGTATTTTTTATAATAATTTTATTATATCATTTCTAATTAGTTATTATCAGTTATTTAAGACATGTCTACTTCGTTGCTTCAATCATGATTTTATTATATCATTCCTATTATTATTATTATGGTCATCTAAACATTGTGTCGCTTAAATTGGAATAGAAGAAAAAATATTATAAATCACAATAATTTAAAAAATTAAACTATTTAAGAAATATTATTGATTATCAATGCCAACGAATTTTGGGCAGCGAGAATAACATTTATTATTTGAATATTAATAAAAAGTATTATAAATTACAATAATTAACAACTTAAAATATCTAAAAAAAAAGACTAATCTGTCATATATTTTTAAAAAATCCGTAAAAAATATTATACATCACAATAATTGACAACTTAAAAAATTTAAAGGTTAATGTGCCTTTTTTAGCACAACTTCGTTGGTCCTTTCCCTTGCCTTTATTTTTTCATCCATTTTAATTTGTTTGTCTTATTTTTAAAATTTGTTATATATTTCAAAAATTTATGAAAAAATCATGTAGATTACAATAATTAATAAATTAAAAAATTTAAATGATATAAAATATTTGACTGTCTCTCAAAATTATATCATTGCCACTTAATTTGGAATAGAAGAAAAGGTATTATAAATCACAGTAATTAAAAAATTAAATTACTTTTAAAATATAATTGACTATCAATATCACAAAATTTTGGACAACGAGGGTGAAGAATATTATGTTAAAATTATATAAAATATATTAATTACAATATTTAACAGCTTAAAATATCTTTAAAAAATTAATTTATTATATATTCCAAAACATACGTAAAAAATACAATAGATCACAATAATTAACAACTTAAAAATTTAAAAGATATAAATATTTGGTTGACTCTAAAAAATATATCAGTGCCACTCAAACTAGAATAGTTAAAAATATAATTGAATATCAATGCCACAAAAGTTTGGACGAGGAGAGTAACATGTACTATTTAAAAATTACATAAAAAGTATCATAAATTACAATAGTATAAAACTTAAAGTATCTGAAAAAATATTTTTTATATATTTTAAAAAAATACTTAAAAATACTATATATCACAATAATCAACAAATTAAAATTTTTTAAGGATATAAAATATTAGGTTGACTCTAGAAATTATATCAGTGTCACTTAAATTGGAATTAAAAAAAAGGTATTATAAATCTCAATAATTAAAAACTTAAATTATTCGAAAAATATAATTGACTATCGATGTCACAAAAGTTTGAACAAGGAAAGTAACATGTATTATTTAAAAATTACATAAGAGGTATTATAAATTGCGATAGTTAACAATTTAAAATATCTAAAACATATTAAAAATATGTTTGGTTATCTAAATTTTATGTATGTCACATGAGACTAAAAAATAACATATAGTAAGAATAGAAAGAAGAACTATGTAGTTGCAAGGTTAGTTTAAATGGGCGTTTAGAGGATAACCATTTTCAAATTGTACACTTAATCCCAAAATCATCAATTAGAGAAATAAAGTTTGTTGAGACAATTTAAATGTTATACATGATTATATGATTGTTGAGATGTGCCTTCCTTCTATTTTGTGATTTTCATTAATGATAAAATATTTTTATTTTTCTCTTTTTAGTCTAAGAATATTTTACATTATTTATTTCCTTTTAAGTCTAGACTTTATTAATTATAGAATATTTAATCTTATAGTTATAAGGAAAATATCATATTTTTCTTATTTATTTTATTTAGTTTCTTATAAATAGAGATGCACTCTTCTATTTGAATCAAGAAAAAGAATCAATCAAGAGTTTTCATTCAATTTCTGTTTAATTTTTTTCTTGTCTCTTTCATTTCATAACAGTGGTATCAAGAGCCTTCATCGATCCTCATGGATCTTTGAATTTATTGAAGCAAAATTGTCAACCATTTTTTAATCCATATCTATTTTTAACTACTTTTAATCCTTACATTTATTTTTAACGTAGGACTACTTTTAACTTTTACTTTTATTCTAACGTAGGGCTATTTTTAATTATTTTTTAACCTATATTATTTTAAATCTTATTTTTCAAACCATGACAAGCAATACTCTCTCTTTCAATGCCCCACAAATCTTCACCGGTGAAAATGATCAAATTTGGGCAGTTAAGATGAAATTTTATCTTAAAGCTTATGATTTGTAGAAAATTGTAAAGGAAGACAAACCTATACAACTACTTCCTGCAAATCCTTCTCCTGTCAAAATCAAACTTCACTCAGAAGAGAAATCGAAAAAATATAAAGCAAAAATTATAATTCAAAATTCAGTTGTTGATTCAATCTTTTCTAAAATCATTGTATGTGAAACAACAAAAGAATCTTGGGAAAAACTTGAAAATGAATATCAAGGAAGTGAACGAGGCAGACAAAATCAAACTCTGAATTTGAAAAGAGATTTTGAATCTCTTAGAATGCAAGAAGGTGAGACAATTACTAAGTATTCTGACAGAATTTCTTTGATTATCAATAGAATTAGGTTGTTTGGCGAAAATTTTAAAGACAATGGAATAGTTGAAAAAATTCTGGTGACTATTTCTGAGAGATTTGAGTCCAAGATCTCCGTTTTTGAAGAGTCTAAAGATCTCTTTGCTATCTCTCTTGCTGAATTGATAAGCGCTCTTCAAGCACAAGAGCAAAGAAGAGCTTACAGGGAAGACAAAGTTGTTGAAAACATTTTTTATGTGAACCATCAAAAAAGAAAAGTTGATTATTTACCTTGCAAATATTGTAAAAATAAAATACACTTAGAAAAATTTTGCTGGTGGAAATCCGATGCATTATGTGGAAGTTGCAAACAAAAAGATCATGTCACAAAAGTATGCAACTTCAAAGACACTCAAGATAATTCAAAAACACTACTTGTGGAAGAAGAACATGAAAATGAGGAAGACCAACTTTATTAGATTGTTGCAACAAAATTAAGGAAAAATGTATTTTTTTCTAGAATAATTAAGTGTTCAAACTCAAGTTGGATACAACAACTTGAGTTTGTTGGGGAATGTTGAGATTTACCTTCCTTCTATTTTGTGATTTTTATTAATGGTAGAATATTTTTATTTTTTCTTTTTCAATTTAAGAATATTTTATATTATTTATTTTCTTTTAAATCTAGGGTTTATTAATTATAGAATATTTAGTCTGATAGCCATAAGAAAAATATCATATTTTTCTTATTTATTTTATTTAATTTATTATAAATAAAGATGTACTCTTTTATTTGAATCCAGAAAAAGAATCAATGAAGAATTTTTTTCTCTCTATAATTTTCTTCCTTGTCTCTTAACCACACGTATATTGCAAACTCACTTGGAACAAACACGTGTAAAATAAGAAGTACAATGAAAATTTCATTTCATCAAATGAAGACCAACCCATCCGGCTTCTTTTTTTTTCTTGCTCATTGTTGTTGATTTCTATGTATTGGTTAATTGTGAGAATTCAAAAATTATAATCGGGAAATTTAAAGACAGAAGATAAGCTGATATAATTTTGACAAAAGAATACCTAATAGAACAACACACAGTAAATACAACTTTAATTCTCTCTGCTTCAGCTCTTCGATCTTTTTCTGATATGTTCTTTTCACTATATATTAATTTAATTTTTTGTTTTTGCCCTTTTTAGTTCTTTTATTGCTTTTTTTTTTTGCTTTGATTGGTTTAGGGTTTGGGTTATTTTAGGAATTTTATTTTGCCGATCGTTATTGGAATTGTTTGTTTCAGTTCAGAAATACAAGTGTTTTATAATCTTTTTTCCCATTGAAATTTGTTCTTGCCTTGTTCATAGAATTTTGCTGCCCTACTTCATTATGCGGATCTTTTGTTTTTAATGTGCTATTCATGTTCTTTGTCGTAATTTTTATCCAATTGTTACTTCATGCTCTATGACTTTATAGTTACTGGTTCAACATATGAGAGCTTGCAAAGAAAATAATTGCTACTAAATTCTTAGATAATAGCATGATTATTTGATAATACTTTGCTGAATACAATTAGGAATGAATTTTATATTTAGCAACCAAACATTGATCCTTTTTGGAGAATCAAATGGTCTTCTTAGCAGGCCTTTTATTTGGTACGTAAAGTAATGGGGATATTTTCAAAACTCACACATAAAAAAGAAAGTACGTAAGACAAAAATAAAAGTAATTTGGACAAAAAAAGTGACTTGGACAAAAAGAATCGAAGTGGCTTCTGCTGATTTGGTGTTTATTTTGGTACCTTATGAATTTTTGTAATATAATTTTATTTTATTTTCAGCTATATTGCTCAGAATCTTTGAAAATGGTGACGGATGGGTTCTTAGTGGCTAGAATTCTATTGCTTCCTCCTTAGAGTTGTTGCCCTTCTTGACATCTTGATCAATGCATTTTATTTTGTTAGGTCGTTGGATAGATCGCTGGAGGCAGAGACACAATAAAAAGGGCAGTCCGATGCACTAAAGCTCCTACTATATGTAAGGTTGCTTTAGTTGTCTTTTATTGCTGCAGCCACATCATTATTTTACCTTTTTTTGGTAATAAGGATAGTAATATTATATTAGCATCATAACAAAAACTACAGAGAGACGTTTAGTAGCATAGCCACCATAGTATCTGCACTAGGTGCAATATTTACAGACCATCCAGTAGAGTCTAAACCTAAACTAGTAGAACTATTTACATAAGTACTAGGTGGCAAAACCCCAACAGAGTTGACACTTATAGTAGCATAGTCTTCTCTCTTATCAGCTTTCGAAAAAAGTCATCAAGTCCTGAGGAGGCGTCCAAAAAGTAGTAGTAGTAGTCGTGACTAAAGTACTGGTAGATAAGCTGGATGGTAATGCGGTAGAGATAGATTTCTTCGCTAGGCCTTCAGCTAGCCTGTTCTATTTTATCCGTAGACATAGGTGACCACTGGACTACCCAACTGTAGGAGCAGGTACCTGCAATTTAGCAAAAGTGTAGAGTTGTCAGTACATTTGTCTACGTCTGATAGCACATTACTGATTTGTTTAGCGTCCACATTAATTTCCAAAGGTTTGAGGTTATGCTTGATAACAAGGTGCAAGCCTGCAAAAAGGGCTAGACTTTCAAGATGAAATATATCCTACGTAGTTGCATAAGCGGTGAAACCCATTAACCACTCCCCTTGCAATTACAGAAGACCCGGCCCAGTCCCTCAATGTTAGGTTTCGAGAGTAATGTTAGGTTTAGCATTAGATAGTTAATTTTTGGCGGGTTCCATTTGAAATAAAGAGTAATAGGAATATTCGCAATCCTTGAGCTCGAAGCTAGATAGCAGAACTTGATAATGGAGTTTATAGCAAGGCTTGATGACGGTGCCCTAGTTTGACCTTCAAATAAACATTTATTGCGGTGGGTCTTAATGACCCACAAACCGTAAGGAAGTAGGACATTCATAGGTAGATTAGGGGGGGTTGTGCATTGGTGGGAGTTGTGTCTTATCCAGGATATGAGGTAATCGTTAGAGTCACGAGAGGGTAAAACTAGGGAAGTCCTAGCACCTGTCTTTATGATAATATTTTCCCAGAAGTCCATGAGGCCCGTGCACGAGGAAAACAGGTGGGGTATAGTTTCAGGCACTCCCTAGCGGTGAAGCTTGCAAGTGAGTGATTGAATACAAGATATATAGTGTAAGTATGAAGTCTTCGGTAGCCTATTCAACCTTAATAACCATAAGAAGTATTTAATCTTAGGAGTGATGTGTAATTTCCATATCCATTTATAATCTGTTGTAACTAAGGAGCCTTCTTGTCTAGGGTTCAGTTGGTTGTAACAAGATTGGACCATGAATTTGCACGTTGGGGTGAGACCTCATTTAATACAGTCATAGGTGTTAGGAAAAATAGGGAAGTGCACTGCTAATAATTGGCTGACCACAGCTTGGGGAAAAACAAAAGGAATACTTGACAAGTTCCAAGAGTCATTAGCTCTATGGTCAGAGATATGCTTAAATTCCTCTGAATGAGTTAGAGGTCCATGAATTATGGATCTTAGGGTGGTACCAGGTTTTATCCACAGTTGATTCTAGAAATTAATCTACCTCTCATTCGTCGGTCGCCAAATAATCCCCTTTTGACAACATTTCCATCCCAACATGAGGTTTTTCCATACCGTCGAAGTGGAAGTCGGGGTGGGGGAAAGCCTGAGGTATTTATTCCTCAGAAGAGTAGCCCAAATTGAACTCTGTGAATGAAATAATATCCACGCTGTTGAGGCAAGAAGAGTATGATTCTTGGTCTTTAGACTCTGGATGCCCAATCCCCTATCTTTCTTGGGCTTAGTAATGTTGGACCATTTAACTAGATAATTTGCTTACACGATTCTGTTGTTTCCCCAAGGAAGTCTTTTTCATATTTCTCCATTCTTCTAATAACTTGGGTAGGTAACTTGTTCATTTGCATTCTGTGATTAGAAAGCGTATTAAGTACAGAATTAATGAGGGTCAGACGACCCAAAGTGCTCAGGAATTTTTTCCAACCCGTAAGCCGTCGCTTAAAGTTATCTAACAAGAATTGATAGTCCCCCATAGTAGGCTTGGAATTAGTGATTGGGAATCCTAAATAACTGCCCAAATTGGTCCCTTCCGTGATCCCAAAAGTAGAACAAACCTGGTGTTTAGCTACGACGGGAGTATTAGCAGAGAAAAAAAGCTTAGATTTAGCATTATTAATTTTTTGGCCCGAAGACGCATTAAACCTAGCTAGAGTATGCACTATATTACTAAAGGATTGATCTTTTATTTTACTACAAAGGATAATATCATCCGCAAAAAAGAGATGGGATATTAAGGGTCTCTTTGGAGAAATTATGATAGGTGACCACAATCCAATTCTTACTTGTTCGTGATACGAGTACGATCACGAAGGTAGGCATATGTGAGATATATTGAACCAGAGACTTGAAGTGTGCAAATGAAGTGCAAAGGAGGGCCTAAATAGGCTCCAAAACAGTCCACATTCTACACTCCAAGGGCGCCTAAACTGAAGCATTTAACTAAGGGGTAATTTGGACATTTCACACTATTTTTGTAACCTACTATAAATAGAATCTGTTAGGTGTTTAACTACTTAGTTTTTGATGAATATTGAAAGTTGTAGACACTTAGACATTTCTCTCTTGTGAGAAAGGCCCCTATGGGCGAACATTGTAACTAGGGATTTCAACTTGAGTATGGAATCACTCGTGTTGGATTCAAGCTTGGAAATGTTGGATGCTTAGGAGATCGAGGTCCCTCTTGTTCCACGTAAGAGATAGATGAATTGTAGTGTTTAGAGTTAAGGGTCCAACAGTGGAATATGCTCTTGGGTTCTTACGATTATGCCTTCATGTAGTCTATCTTTCTATCCCTTTGTTTAGTGTAATCTTTTGTTGTTGTTTCTTGTGTTGTTGAAATCATTGGTTATTGTTATTGTTATCTTGTTGTTCATCTCGTGTAGCCACTATTTTTGTGTTGTTACATTTTTGTCAACTCGTTAATCTTGTGTTCTTCACGTTTTGAGGCTTGTTTCCACTTGTTCTCAGGTTGTGTTGTTAAAACTAGTTTGTTGTTGGCTGATTTTGGTACTTTCCAAGTTTGTAGTGTATCATTTGGTATCAGAGCATGTTTTGATCTTGTTCCTACAAGATCAAATCTTGGGCTAGCTCCCTTGAAAAAAAAGAGTGAAGTGTTTTTGTGTTCTTGGCCGAATCTGGATCTTATTGTTGTCTTGGCCGAAAACTTATTGTGTACCTAGATTTAATAGTATTTTGTTTGTTTAGTTGTTTCTAAGTATTGATATTCTTGTTCAGTAGCACTTTGAATCTATATCTAGATTTGAGCTTGAATTGTTGATATTGTTATTGTGAACCAAAGTGTGGTCGATTGTTGTTGGTCTTGTTATTGCGGATACACGTTGGCCATGTGTTGTTGAACATTGTTGTCCTAAGGTTGGCCATGTGGTGTTGTTGATAATTGGTGGACCAAGAACATTTTGTTGAGGTTGTAGGAGTCTTGGTCGTGTGTTGAAGCTATTGTTGTTTTGGATTGGAGTTGGTCGTGTGGTAGTGGTGTGGATCTTGGTGATTGTTGTTGAATTTTCTTGGTGATTGTTGAAGTGTTCTTGATGTTCTTCCCAACCTTCATACCTTGTTAAAATAAAGTGAAAGTTAGATCCAAAATGGTGTGAGAACTTTGTTAGTCTTAAAAGACTTACCATCACTCACCAACTAGTCAATCACATCTTAACCACTTTCCATAAAACAAGGACCCATGTTTTGAGGAAAAGTACAAGTCAAGTCAATACTTTTTGTGTTTGAATTTCAAAGGGGTTCCAAGACTTGTATTTCCCTCCATTAACCAAATTCCACAATTTCAAAGATGTAAATTGAGCAAGACTTGAAATTGGACCAATAAAAAATTGTTAGAAACCGCAACCAATTACGTGTTGCCACATCATCATTGATAGTGTTCACGCAACAATTTATGCTCAAATTTTAGATTTTCTTAGTTTCTTTATTGTTCCGTAGTTTCATTTGATTGGTCCGAACACTAATTGACAAGCTAGTAAAATTCTACTAGATTGTAAGTTAGTTTTGTGTCTGTTTGTTCGTGTTAACATTCTTTGTGTAATTTTCTCTTTTGTGAATTCATTGTTAGTACTTGACTCAAGTCCTGCAAGATTTCGTTTGAGTTTCAAATAAAAATCTATTCCGGACAAGAGTAGACTCAACCTTAATCACTCACGAAGTACAAGCCTGCTTTCAACACTTATGAAACCAAGTGTGAGGTAAAAATCGAGAGTTAGAGTGTGGTGAGGCATTTTTCAGCTAACAAGTTTGTTTGTTTTATTGTTCGTTATTATCTTTTCTTTAGGTACCATGGCTTCCACCAATCTCAATGCCACATTTGACCGCATCACCCATAATATTGAAGACATGAAATGGCACGTTGAAAGACTACGCGAATTGGTATCCACACTTATCCCAACAAATCCAAAACCTAAGGTCCAAACACCTTGCGGTGAGAGCTTCCCGAAGAAATTTTCTTCCCAAACTTGTGAAGGACTTTCACACCGAGGTAAAGATGAACATACTCATGAACGTCAAGGTAAAATAGCTAACTCTTACACTTTGGTGCATGTGAATGGTGAACGTGTGACTAATAATCCATTGAGTGTGAGTAGTAGCTCACCTACATATGAGTATATTAATTTCTTACCACTTGTGGATAATGTACGTATTGTGCGAGTGGATACACTAGTTGATCCAATAGATGACCGAAGCGACTCTTCTAGTAAGATCGATTTGTGTCCACCTAGTGTTGAAGCTATTGTGTTGAATGAAAGTACATCATCGTGTGAAATTTGTATTGACCAACTTGTGTATAAAACTTGCCAACCACTTGAGAATATGTATGATGTGATTAATGAATCTCAAGTGAGTGAAGAAATTGAAGATGTTAGGCAAGGTAAAGGGAGTAAACCCGTGAGCCTATGTTGTTGTAAAAATTCTAATGTTTGTTTGGCTCATAGAGTTAATCATGTGCTTGACAAATATGGTAACTTGAATTGTGATCCCTTTGATGTTAATGGTGGTTTGTGTCTACTCCAGGACCCTAGGGCAAATGTATCCTTTGGGGTGTTGCTGATATCCATGCATCTATGTTTGACACACTTGTACTTAAGTTATGTGAACCACAACTTGAGGATGCCAAGTTGTATTCTTGTTTGTGGAAGGGTCCAAGGATGTTAAAGGCTTCTTGTCACCTTCATAGGGTTGGACGAATTGAAGTATCTTGTAGGACTCTTGGGAGCATGCTTAACATCATTTGTAGAGGGAAACCGAGTTCTTGGGCAAACTACTTGTCTTGGATTAGATTGTTGCATGGTAGTTTCCCTATTTTCTCTATTGGTATGACTCCCTTGATGGAATGCCTTCCCTCGGGAAGTGGTTGGAAAAAGAGAGCTCCTACGTGCTTGCAATGTCCCTTTCCCTCTTTGTGTGTTCCTACTTATGAGTACATCTTGGATGAGAATTGTGTCTTCGGTGCCTTTCTTCACTACCTATATGCATATGATGATATTCATGGTATTATTGGATATACATTGTATGAGAGGCGTAGTTTCGATTTTTGTTCCTTATTTCTTGATGTTTATCCGAGCCCTTTTATTTGTGATGTTGTACAAAGGCTTTTCATAATTAACACAAAGGATCTTTAGTTGTACTTCAAGTGTGTACCACCATGGCATGATAATGCTAATTATTTATTTTGCTAACTCTAACCCTCATGCCATGAGGATGTGTGCTTGTTTGTTTCCTTTTTGATTTTGCAAGGTATGGATTTGAGGTCAAATTCTTTTCAAGGGGAGGATGATATGAGTACGACCACGAAGGTGGGAATATGTGAGATGTATTGAACCCGAGACTTAGAGTGTGCAAATGAAGTGCAAAGGAGGGCCTAAATAGGCTCCAAAACAGTCCACATTCTACCCTCCAAGGGAGCCTAAAGTGAAGCATTTGACTAAAGGGTCTTTTGGACATTTCACACTATTTTTGTAACCTACTATAAATAGAATATGTTAGGTCATTTACTAATTAGTTTTTGATGAATATTGAAAGTTGTAGACACTTAGACATTTCTCTCTTGTGAGAAATGCCCCTATGGTCGAACATTGTAACTAGGGATTTCAACTTGAGGGTGGAATCACTCGTGTTGGATTCAAGCTTGGAAACGTTGGATGCTTGAGAGATCGAGGTCCCTATTGTGCCATGTAAGATAGGTGAATTGTAGTGTGTAGAGTTAAAGGTCCAAGAGTGGAATATGCTCTTGCGTTCTTAAGATTATGCCTTCATGTAGTCTATCTTTCTATCCCTTTGTTTAGTGTAATCTTCTTGTTCTTAATTCTTGTGTTGTTGAAATCATTGGTTATTTTTATTGCTATCTTGTTGTTCACCTCGTGTAGCCACTATTTTCGTGTTGTTACATCTTTGTCAACTCGTTAATCTTGTGTTCTTCATATTTTGGTGCTTGTTTCCACTTGTTCTCGGGTTGTGTTGTTAAAACTAGTTTGTTGTTGACTGATTTTGGTACTTTTTAAGTTTGTAGTGTATCAGTTCGTCTATAGCTCTTGACTACCTTTTCATGCACATGACAAAAATGTATGGTGACAAAGGGTCGCCTTGTCAGATTCCTCTTGTTGGGTAGAAAACAAGCAAGGCGTTCCCATTTAGAAGAATAGAGATTGCAGACGTGGTAATGCAAGACATGATCAAGTCGACAAGGTTATGAGGAAATCTAAATAGAGGAGTGTTTCCCGTATGAAGGACCACTCTAATTGGTCCAAAGTTTTTCTAGATCTATCTTGATGAGAACGTGAAAATCTCTTCCTTTAGTATGCTTGAAATAGTAGAGGATTTCTTGCACTACTATTGTATTATCAGCTATCCGTCTATTTTTTTAGAAAACTAGCTTGAATCGGGCCTATTGTTAGAGGCAATAAAGGCTTGATCCTATTCACAATTATTTTAGTAATAATTTTATAAATGGTGTTGCAAAGACTTATAGGTCGGAACTGCGAGGTAGTAGAAACCCCGGATATTTTACGAATTAAACACAAGTAGGTCAGATTTATTTTGTCCGGGATGCGGTAATTTGAGAACACTTGTTCACAAAAATTAAACACAGAATCTCCTACTAAATGCAGGTATTTCTGGTAGAAGAAAGGATGTATGCCATCTGGACTCAGCGCTTTGAAAGGTTTAAAAGAATAGACAACATGAACTACCTCTGTAAAGGGGTTACAAGAGCTCCAATCCTATCCGGAGGATTAACACAAGAGGTAGCTGTAGCATATGACAAGATAGAGGTATTGAGGTCAGTTGAATAGAGGGCTTCGTAGAAATCTACAATGTCATCCTGGATAAGATGGTCTTCGCTCAACCAATTACCTACGTGATCTCTTAAGCTAATAATACGGTTCCTTCTGCTCCTTTGTAGAGTAGACATATGGAAAAACTTAGTGTTTGCATCGCCGTTGTTTAACCATAAAATTATGGATTTTAATTTCCAGAAATCCTCCTCCATAATTAAAATATGTTGGTAGTCCATTTGGAGGGTTTCTTCTAGAGTTTGAAGGACACTCTAGTTGGGTAGTGAGGGGATCTCTGAAGGCTCTCTAGGCGCGCTAGCAGCCTTCTCTTTTTTGCAAAAACTAGTTACCAATAGCCCCTGCAAGGCACGGACACAACAAATATTTTTTTAAAATTTATTTTAATTATTTTGATTTATAATATTTTAAAATATATAATAATTTTTTTTATAGATATTTTAAGCTAATAATTATTGTAATTTATAATACTTTTTCTATAATTTTCAAATAATATATATTGCTCTAGTTGTTTAAATTTTTGTGGCATTGATAGATCAATTACATTTTTTAAATAATTTAACTTTTAAATTATTGTGATATATAATATTTTTTCTTCTATTCCAATTTAAGTGTCATAATGCTTAGATGAACATAATAATTAATTACGGGTGATATGGTGAAGTTACAATTGAAGTAGTGAAGCAGTCATGTCTTAATGACTCACAACAATAAATTAGAAGTGATAAAGCAAAATTAATATAAAAGATACTTGTGAATTTTTTTTTTTGATTAACTTATCATTTTGTATTTTTTTTATCAAATATTATTAATTGTTATAATGCTTAAATGGTTATAATAATTAATTAGGAGTGACATAGTAAAATCATGATTAAAATAGCGAACAGACATGTCTAATTAGAAATGATACAACAAAATTACTATACAAAAATACTTGCAAAAATAAATTAAATGGGTCTCGTATAAAACGTCAAGTAAATTTAATATTAAATATTATTAAATTTTTAATACTTCGATGACTTTATAATAATTTTTTAATATTTAGATGACTTATAATAATTAACTATGGGTGATACAGTCAAATTATGAGTGAAACAGTTGAAGCAGACATGTCATAAATATCTATTTTACTTTTTTATTAAATATTATTTATTTTCTAATACATAAATAACTTATAATAATTAATTAGAGATGACATAATAAAATTATAAAGGAAGCATTATGAAGCAGGCAGGAGAAGCAGGTATGTTGACGGAGACCTGCCTGCATCTCCCCCTCATTCCCTCTTATAAGACATAACTAGTGGGAGATTACCCGTGCTGTGCACGGACCCAATGGGTTGGTAGTGAAACTTGAATGTATCACTAATTGTATTGATAGAGGCAATGTGAAATTTAGAGATGAAGTTACGCTTACAAAAGACTTCAAAGAAAGTAACTAAAATTCAAGTGCAGACTTCACATCATTAAAGCTAATTAATTTATTTTTCTTTCCGCACTTTGCTCTGTATTGCCTGCTACATTCTTTTGTCCCACCTGCGCTGCAGTTTTTGTTGCTCACTGATGTTTTCACTCTTTGTTAACGTATCCTGGAAGACAATATCTTGCATCAATATCTCTATCTTATATCAACATCTGCTTCCAAGTAAGTTATTAACAGGACATGAATAATTTTTTTTCCTTTGCTAAGATTTCTGCAGTAAAGTAAGAAGAGGTTGCAGGCAAACCCAACACAATTCAGGAAGCAGATGCTTTTGCATTGATGAGTGCTCTTGTAGTAAGATATGATATACCTATAACGTTGTTTTTTCAAAAAATTGAAGTGGAGTTTGAGACTTTCTACACAACATGTTTTTAAAGAATAGGTATCAAGAAAGCAGAACTTTTGAACAATGAAGAAAAGAATAGATAAATATCTGTTTAAGATTTATAGACGGGAGATGCTCATTACATCTAAACATCGTCATAATGTTGTAGCTACAACCAAGGAAACATTCTGCATTGTCAAAACTAAATAATAATGAAGCTGGAATAAGCTACAGTCCATATTAGAGTATGCAGGACAACTACGCAGGTTCTTCTATTAATACAGCAGCTAAGTTAATGTCAAAACTTAGTGCGATAGACTCCTGCAACAAATTGTGTGTACAACAACAACAATATACTTAGAGTAATCCCATAAGTGAGGTCTCTAGAGGAAAGAGTGTACGCAGAGCTTACTAGTATGTTGTGGAGATAGAGAATTTGTTTGTGACAGACCCGCAACTGAAGCAACCCATAACACGATAATTACACGTTATTTGTGATGACCATTTACAGGGTGTACAACATAGTGGTTTTGATAAATGATGATTCAATGAGATCATCTCTGACAACAAGAATAAGTATTCAAGAACTTTGAGGGGAGAGAGACAGAAGATAAGGAGGTTCTTTCAATTAAAGTTACAGAAGTAGATACCAAACATACTATTTATATTTAGTTAGGAGGAGTAATATTCTTGCATGTGATTATGTTAACACACACAGTAAAGTGAATGTATTTCTAAGTGTAACTTAGAGTCATTTTAGCTGACAACCTTCGGGATACAACTTCTCGACCTTCTCGACCTTCATTTTTAGATTTTCAAGTTGCGTTACGATCGGACAATCTCATAGTACATATCGGATAAGTTTTGGAATTTTTCGGAATGCATAAGGCTGCGTTTGGATTTCAAAACAGTAGCAAAACGCATAGCCTGTTGCCCAGTTTTTTTCAGCATTTCAGGGTCAACTTCAAATGATCACAACTCCTTGAATATAATGAACTGTGTGAGCTATAATATATCAAACGAAAGATCTTGTAGTCCTCTTTCCACTGCAACTGGTTTCATCCAAATCCAACATCTGAGTAAGAAGTTATATCCGTTTTACTCCAGCCTGTCAGTTTGTCAACTGAGGGATAGTTTCGACTTTTCCTGTTTTCTTAGGGGCATTTTAGTCATTTCACTTCACCCAATTCCGTCTATAACACCAGATTTAGCCCAAATTCAGCAGAATACAATCATTTTTCTCAAATTCTCTCAAGAACACCTTTTAGGTTCCAAACAAAAATCCCAAATAACTCAAGATTCAACCGTAGAAAATTCAAATTGGTTCCGTAGTTGTGTTCACCATCTCGAAAGCTTCGAGAAGCACCCCATGGTTATGTAAGGAGGATTCCAAATACAAGAGTCCATTGTTAAGGTATGAATATTGTTTATTCTTGATTCTTATCCATGAATAAGTATTGATAAAGGATTATGAGTATTGTCTTGATGTTGGAAGATAACTAGAAACATAGTTATGAATTGTTGTGTATAAATTGTTAGTAGTAAATTATGGAAGTTGCTGTATTGGATTATGAAGGATGAATTGTGGTGATATATTATTATATTAGTGGTTATGTATGCCTAGTGATCATGTTGGGATTGGATGGTTTTAAGAAGGGAAATAAAGGCTAAGAGTGATGTTGAAGGATATTTCATGAAAATGCATGATATGTGAATGTAATAAGAGTATAAGAGGATGTATGTAGTACTCTTATTGATGAGCTAAAGGATTACTTCCTAGACGTTAATTGGTGAAGTTAATACCTAAATGGTAAGGTTTGGTTGCTAATACTAGTTTGCCACAAATGACTTATTGTAGATAAGTGTTCGAAGAGTGCGGGAAGTCACTTGTATTGAAGTGGTTATATCAAGGTATGTAAGACATACTCTATCTATTCTTTGGCATGAATAATGACCCATGGCACTCTCAAGTAAGCTTCCAACATTGTCCTACGACACATGACACATACTAACATCATATGATCTTCGACACTACCAATTGAACTTGTTTTCACTTTTAAGATGTCCGGCTAGTCAAAAAAATATCCATATACTATTGTTGACTCCGAAATGGTTTAATGAGGTATCCATGATTCTCTACTTCATTTTCATGATAATGATTACCTATTTACATGTTTTTCCTATTGAGGTATCATGGTTTCAAGTTCCATAAAGTGTGACCACAAAGTAACCAATCTCAAAGATTAATTGAATTAAGAAATGGAATGTCTATATTTTAAATTGATGATATGATGTATTATATTAGTACCACTGATCAGTTGGCCATTGTATTATAAAGATTATGTATATATATGCTATTCCAGGGGTGGTCCCTGATGTATTGTATTAGTACCACTGATCAGTTGGCCATTGTATGACATATGTTATGTATTGATAAGGATTACGGGAAGTAATGATATGAAAGTAATGTCCAGGTATCCCATCAGTTCTTTTAAGTGTGGTCTACTCATACTGTTTATTCACTGGTATCTGGGTTCTGTTGATCTTTTGTATCTCATGTTGATACTCCCTGCCTTACATACTCAGTACATATTTCCGTACTGACGTCCCTCACGGGGGACCTGCATTCATGCCTGCAGGAACAGGTACTTCAGGTCGTACACCTCCGCAGTAAGACCCAGGACATTCTATTATCAGTGGTGAGCTCCAGTTGTTTCGGGGCATCCCAAGTCATCTCTATATGTACCTTTGGTATTTGTATAGAAGTCTTTTGTGGGCGGGAGTTCGTCCCGACCCCAACTCAGTTGTGTATCTATGTAGAGGCTTTTGTAGACATATTGTACAGCCATAGGAGTGTTTGGTTGATAGACGTGATGACTCTGACGGCCAATTACTGTTCATATATATATTTATGCGTGTCTGCTGGGTTGATACAGGTACTGTTTTCTTCTATTTACAACGAAGTGCTGCCCAAATTTCTAATTTTCATAAGTAATGTAAATGTGAAAGTATAGGTTATGAACGGGTTCTCCCGGGCCTCCTCGGCTACGGGTGCCAGTCCGCTCCAATGGGATTTGGGGTGTGACAGTGAAATGCAAGTAAATGAAAATAACCAGAGAAATATCGACAAGAAAATTTACTAAAGCAAGAGAATCTATCTATCTACTATCATCTCTCTCTCTCTCTCTCTCACTCTCTCTCTCTCTCTCTCTATATATATATATAAAGAAGCTTAAACCTGCTAACACTGGAATATCAGTGGAAAATCCTGTAACTTTTTATCTATTTAATCCACTTAAATATGCGATTTCATAAGAAAATGACAGTATGATGCAGGAATACACTCTAGTTGGCAGAACAAATAACGAACAAGTCAAGGGAAATTGATGTGGCTTAGTTCATGTTGATCATATTTAGAAAGAAAAGAACTTCTTATTTAATGAAAATATAGATCAAATAATAAATTCAAATTGGAACCCGCATTTAAAAAGACACATTAAAATTAGTATCTGCATATATCTAAACTGGTATCTCATGGGTGAAGAACTTACCAATTTCCTCAAGCTCCTCCCTAATTTTTCCAAGCTCAGCAACATCAGAGAACTTAGCATTGATATTTCTCTCTAAATACTAAGGAAGTTTCTTATTTTGTGCTCTTCAAACATGGAGCACCTGGCTCATGAATTGCATAACCTTCATATAAGGATTTTCCTCCCTTTCCTTCCTTCTTCTTCGCCATCTTCAACGCTCTCAATTCCTTCGAATTCAGGGTTTTACCTTGTAATTTTCCAATGCAAATTGATTGTCTGGTGGAGTGTTTCTTGCACTAAAATTTTCAGTTAGAACGTCTGAAGCGAGAGGACTCCATGTGGGAAGATCAATTCCATAGTTGTTATATAGAGAGAGGTACTCACATTCGACCTGGAACCAATCAATGAGGTCAATGTATTGTTAGACAAAAGACATATGATAACAATAAAGGGAAACTGTACATTATTTTTCTTCTTGTTTTAAACCTTGGCAGCCATCATAATCAGACAACAACAACACATAAAGCCATTAAGATCTGGCCTACTTTTATTATTTTAATATTTAATATAGTAAAACACAATGTTTCCATCATAATTCTAAGCAAATTCATTTAGAACAGTAACACATATTTCTTAATCCTGAATAACTCAAGAATTTCCTATATGCATTAATCTATATTTAAGCATGTTTCATAACAAAATAATATTTATCTATAAAGATAAAATTAAGGTTCTCTATAACAACAAGGTCTAAAAGTGTCGTATTATGTGACATGCAATCAAACTCCATGGAGTAAATTCATTTGAAGAAGGAAATGATTTCCTAAAGATTTAAGTAAGATTGCACCCCTGCATTATTTCATAAGAAACCAGACAGCCAAGATTCTCTTTTTCATTAGCAGTGAACAAATCAAAATATAGGATAGAAACTTTTTTAAGTTTCAAGAAGGTTGGAAGGGAGTAATTAGAGGCAGATTTAGGGTAAGATATGAACCAACTCAGTGGCTGAGCCTATTACTCTCGATTCGAAACAAGCATTTAAATGTATACATATAACAAACTTACACTGAGAGTCGAAACAACGGATAATAAAGTAACCAACTTCCATAAGTAAGGAATCCAAAACAACTATATGTAGTCAACGAAACAGTAAAAGTCATCACCGAGGAGAACTCATAGAGACTATTGAATCAGAAACTTCTGAGGTTGGGAATTTCTTTACCAAAGACACTGTAAGGTAGAGTACAAACGTTAAAATTCAGTGGCAGTTACAGCAGAAATGTTTGTTTAATACGAAAACACTCAAGTGATGAAATCAAATACGAAAACACTCAAGTGGTGAAATCGAAAACTAAAACATTCAGGCATGAAAACAATATAAACATCTAAATAACACAATTTTATCACAGAAAACACCTAATAGTCCATTTGTTTCTACAAGGTCAAAATTACATAGTATTAATTTGGTGGACATATGCATTAAGCTGACAGATTGTTTAACCCTTTTTTTTAGAACCACAGTTGCTATACAAATAAGGCCTTCTGGGTTGGTTCGCCAAGGTACGGGCAACTCTAGACACCTCAATCGTCACACAACAACAACTGCAGTAGTAACAATACTGGAAATTCTGTGCTAATTGAAGAATTTTCTCAAACAACTTCAAAACAAATAAATTTTTTGTGTAGAAATTGTGACTCTTATCAAATATGTTTCTATAGAAAGCCTGACTCAATGAAGAATTTTGTCAAACACCTTCAAAACAAATAAACTTTTTGGCTAAAAACTATAACTGCTATGAAACATGTAAGCTGATGTACAAGGAAACACAAATCAAGGGGAAAATATAAAGAATGAGAAGGTGGAGGAAAAAATTGTTATAACTGTAGCTGAGAAAATCCCACAGAAAACAACGACTATGCGACTAAAAAATCAGTATCGACCTATGTAATTCCAATCGAAATCTATTCAGATAAGCAATGAATAAAGAAACGAAGGTGAAGAGAGAAAGGCAACAAAGTTGCAGTGCACGCATCATATGTAAAGCAAGATTACCCAGATAACCAATGAAATGACCAAAATGCCCCTTATGTAGTGACACAGACATGTCGACGAGGAGGACTGTGCTTGGCCTAACTCCCTCTTATATAATAAGGGAATATTTCCAAAGACATGCTTATTCCATAATAGAACATTTTTAGTAAAGAGTTCTAAGGCGGGTATAAAGACATTATTCGAGGCTTCCCATGCCACCAACATGATATTCTGAAATTTGGGGTGCGATGTCAGCATATTTTCAAGTCGAAAAGGTTTATTCGGAATGTGCCTAGTCGGATTTAGTTTTAGAAGAAGCGAGCTATGATCCGATTGGACCCTCAAAAGGTGGACTGTGGTCGCTTCGGGAAAAAAGTGAAGCCATTCATAGTTACAAACAATTCTATCTAAATCCAGAATAGTATTACCCCCTTTTCATTTGTTACTACATGTATACTTACTGCTTGAATAGCCAGGGTCTATCTTTTTGCAGTAGTTCAAACAATCCATAAATGTATTAGTTCTTCCCATGTTCGGCGTATTCCCACCAAACTTTTCCAAATTAAATATGACCTCGTTCAAATCACCACCTATGATCCAAGGCCCATTATCAGTGTCTTCAACTTTCTATAAATTACTCCACAAGCGATGTCTATCAATTAGAATATTATTTGCATAAATGGCAGAGAACATTTTGGGAAAGGTACGCAAAATTGTGCGTTCAAGTTCTGATGGAGCAACTGCGGAAGATTTGTTCATCAAACAAGAATGTGCCCCCATTCCCCACCAACTAAGAAGTTAGGCCTGCAGGAGAGCCCAACGGAGAAGACAAACACTGTTCTAGAAACAGATTTGGAATGGAAGATAGTGCAATTCAAATCAGCATCGCGGCGTCGGCCTAATATCCATAGAAATTTGGGAATAATAAAGACTGAGAATCTAAATGGCAAAGGTAAGTTTTTGAAAAATGTGACTTCAAGGGACTTGCCGACGGCGACGGTGAGAACCCTAGGAAATTTAGCCCTAACAAATACCTCTACTCCTGCCTCTTTAAAACCCTCAATAACATACCAGTGAAATAAAGTGAAGCTCAAAAATAGGAAAGGCCCTATTTAGTGTGACCTCACCATTCCTCCTAATAATTACTATTATATATTAGAGACAATCTGCTTTGATAGTTCTCACAAAATTTTTTAACTTAATTTTAATCTTTTCAATTAATTACTTTTATGTCATAATTTTATCTTTTATAGTAATTTAATTAATTTCTCAATCCTATATTATTGTGAAATTTGACTGATATTGATGAAGTTACTTGGGGGTTTGGGCCACAGGTGACAAAAGAGTTTTAAAATGAGGTGTAGGTGACACAAGTCTTAATTATAAGGTGGAGGTGAAAATTACTTTATTATGGATTAAGAAAGTTGGGGAAGTTTGAAAATAATCCACAAGTTTTTAAATTTACACTTCGATCCAAATGTTAGCGTATATAACGGAAAACGGAGGAAAAAAGGCATCTTTCTCTCTCTTCTCACCCTTTGTTGATTTCTCTCTCTTAGCGATTTTTGTTGTTCATTATTGCTGCTGCTTCATTTATCATCTTCTGCTTCATTATCATCATCTTCTACTTCATTATCATCTTCATCTTGTTCTTATTGACCATTTTTTTTGTTATTACCGCTAGTGTTGCTATTTGACCAATTTCTTAGGTTAAGTTTTATTTCTAAAATCACTTTTCACTTTGGCATTACTTCATAGGAGACGTTGGTAAGTCAAATTATGATTTTTAGTTGAATTTGTCATCTGGGTAACTGCTATTGTGTTGTTATTTTCCAACAATGGATAGAACCCAATCATGAATCCAACATAAAATCCATCTGTTTAAACAGATAAATCATCTGTTGTGACAGATGAGAAATCTGTTTCAAAGGAAGACTGATATGTTGGATTCATGTTTAAACAGATGGCTCATCTGTTACAACATTTGACATATATGTTGCAACAGATTAGTTACCTGTTGCAACAGAACCTGAACACGATTCCAACATAGGTTACAACAGATTAATAACCCGTTGCATCAGGTAAGACATATGTCACAATAGGTTAATTATCTGTTGCAACTGTTACTCATCTATTGGAATCAGCTTCAAAGGTGATTTAGTTATAACATCAATTCCAATAGGCGATTCATCTGTTGCAACAGATATTCAGACCCGTAACATGAATCCCAACAGGTAAGAATCTGTTGCAACTCATCACTTACCTATTGCAACAGATAACATATCTGTTGGGATTCATTCACGACACTATGAAATCACTATCAATTTTTTTTAACAAATGACTTTATTTAGGTACCACGAATGGAGGGATTAATAACAATAGGGGTGGATTGTCATGGTTATTGGGTTGAGAAGAGCAATTGATATGTATGGCGTTGGAAGGAGGGTGAAATACTAGAGACGATAGCTATGATAGTCCAAAGTGATCTTTTGTATAATGATTTTGTGAACTTAATCATCAGATTTTGTGGACTGGATTATCAACCGGAAGAATTCACCATCAACTCATGCACAGCTCCTTTGAAAATCAGAGGGTACTGCCTTTCAAGATAACTGAACAGGTTCGGTTGCGTTCTTATCTAAGTGATTCAATCAGGTCGGTGTTAAGGGTGTACATGATTGAAAAGACGAGAGATAATGAGAACCAGAACGTAGAACAAGAAGAAGAAAAAGAAGACTTCTTTGATGATAGGTTGGATGATCTAGACATGAATATTCCAGATGATGATCAAACATCTACGCCCGTTGATGCGACCAATATGATGTGCAGTTCTTCTCAATCTACACAATCTGGAAATCTTCAAGACGATGGGACCAACTTTTTTGTTGGAATGTTATTCAAGGACTAGAATGAACTATCTAACACTTTGTTTATTTTTTGCGTGCAAAAAGATTTCAGAATAAAGAAGGTGATTAATTCGAGTAGTGTCTTTTGCTTCAAATGTGCTAATTCGAACTCCAAGTGGTGGTTGAGAGCGGTGAAGTATGCAAGTTCTGATAGATTCGTCATTCATAAATATGAAAAGCATCACACATGTGGTTCGGAGTACATCTCAGGCCAAAATTCTCACGGTACGGCAAAGGTCCTCGATGAATATTTCAGGAGTAGTTTCCTCGATGGCAAAGGCCCTTCAACAAGGCTTATGTCCAATCAACTCCTTACGGATTTGGGTGTCCTGGTTAGTTATTAGAAGTTATATACGGCCATGGGGATTGCCAAGGACCTGGTTTGGGGGACACTCGATCATGGGTATGAAGTCTTGGATGCTTACCATTACATGATTGAGTCCACAAATCTCGGAAGTAAGACGACATTGCATCTGGATGAAAACGGAAGGTTCAAGTACTTTTTTGTATCCTGTGGTGCTTGGCTTCAAGGTTTTTGACATTTGAGAAAAGGCATAGCCGTCGATGGTACCTTCTTGAGGAGCAGGTATAATAGAGTTCTGCTAGCGGCGGTGGCGCAGAAAGTGGAGAATCACATCTTTCCTATCGCTTTTTATATAGCGGACAAGGAATGTGATGCCTCTTATGGATTATTTTTGAACAACTGCGATGCTGCATCGAAGATATCAAAGAGTTGTGTTTTGAATCGGACAGGCATCCAAGCATTCCAAAGATGGGTTCACTTTTCTTCACTTCATCTTACTTTGGTTGTTGCATCAGGCATCTTGGAGAGAACATTCGAAACAACTATCACAACGAAAGGGTCGTCACCCTTTTTTATAGTGCAGCTAAAGCATATAGTAGAGAGGAGTTTTTAGACCATTTCCATCAAATAGCGGATGTGAATCCCAAGGTAGAAGAATTTCTTGCACGTGTCAATTTTGAGAGATGGAGCCAGACATTTTGTCCAGCAAATAGGTACATTCTTATGAATTTAATGTCTTGTTTGATTTACAAGTTTAGTTTGATGTCGTACTAAGTGATTGTTTTCTATAGGTACAATATTATGACATCAAACATAGCTGAATCGGTGAATTCATTATTTGGCGATGAAAGAGAATTTTCCATCAAGGCTATGTTTGAAAAAATAAGCGAGAAATATAGCGATTTTTTTAACGAAAGGCGTGTGCAGTTCAAGTGCCCAGAAAAAAGAACCAGATTTTTTCTCAAAATCGAAAAGTAAATATCAACGAACATCAGTTTGGGGAATAGGTTATTCCCTTATAAAATAGCAGATTACAAATTTCGTATCATTGGTCATGGTGATGCTGCCACGGTCGATCTTCAAATAAGATCTTGTACGTGTAGAGTTTTTGACATGGACAAAATACCTTGTCCACATGCTATGGAATCCCTTTGAGATCAATACGGTCATAAATATGGACCTGAAGTTTACGAGCACTCCTCTCAATATTATTCGGTGGAAAAATATGAAATGGCATATAGTGGGCATATTACTCCGGTGCCTCCTGGAGAATCTTGGGTTGTTCCAGTAGAGCTTATGGGGAGATTAATACCTCCTTCATATATTGACCCGAGCACTATCAAACTGGAAAAAAAGCCATATAAAAGGAGGCGTGGAGTTGGAGAATCATTTTCATCAAGAAGAAACAAGTGCTCCATATGTAAGTGCGCTGGCCACAAAAGAACTACATGCCCGAATCATAATCCACCATGATGGTTGTAATTGCAGAAACTTGTGTTGTTGTTTGTTTGTTTGTTTGTTGTGGACTTTTATATATTTAACTCATTGTTGTGAACCTAATGTTATCATTTATTATATATAAAATGTTTTTTTAAATAACTTGTGCATCAATAAAATGAGGTAAAACATGAACTTAAATAATACAGTAGACCACAATTATTCTCAACAGTTGCACAAACAACTGGAATGCTTTCCTCCAACATATGAAAATCTATCAAAACAGATGGATATCTGTTGAAACCCAACAGATGACCAATCGGTTCCAACCGTTGAAAGAATTCAAAAGCCAAAATTGCTAGTGCTACTGAATTCAATATTGCCTCCAACCATCGACATGATAACATGTATTAGATTAGAAGAAAACAAAATGAAAATTGAATAGGAATTAAAACGCCAAAGTCTGACTAAAAGTAAATTTTTCATTAAATGAAAAATAAAATACATTAGATATAGATCCAACATAGAAAAATTAAAATACATACGCTAAAATAAAAAACACATTCTAATTATTATTATCATCATCATCATTAATGACAGGTGGCCAATCAACTCGCAGCAGCAGGGCTCTCATCATCCTCTGCATCTCTCTGAACATTATCAATCTCACAGCGACCAACTCGCTCTGTAGGTCATTAACCTGCCTTTGAAGTTCCCGCATTGTGTCGCGTAAAATAGCAATGTCCAAAAAAGGATCAGCCATATCTAGAACACGCATGAATTGACGAATATAAAGAAAAATGTTCACAATGTAATACAACGTATACGACCAACTGATAAATTTACACCAAAAAAACTTACCTCAACGAGAAAGGAATATGCTCTTTGAAGAGAAGTGGTTGAAGATGTCACACGAAAGGAAAAAATGCAAGAAATAAATAGAGTTAAATGAAGATTGAGGGACCTATAATATAATCTGGACGTGTCAGGCCAAAAGGCAGGACTGTTCAGCTCCATTGTATTAATTACATTCAAACTGGTGGCATTTTGTTTTCTGTGAAAAGTCGCGACTTTTTCTTTTACACTAATTACTTCTTACCTTTTCATAGTAGTTTGAGACTCGATAAAAGCTGTTATCATTGAGCTGTTGCAACAGATTGTCCAGTATTTTTAATATATTTAGCATCTATTGCAACAGATGGATGAATTGAATGTGCAACAGACGACTGTAAAAATAGATTTACCATCTGTTGCAATAGATGGTTTGTATATGCAACAAATAAGATATCTGATGCAACTTATGTATTATCTATTGCAACAGATGGACAGTATGTATAAGTTGGAGGAGATGTTTTGATATCTTCTGACAGTTGATTCATTAGTTTCAGTTTCAATAGATGGAGTAGTCGATTCATTAGCTGTTTTGAATGTGTGAGATAAAAATTCTTCACCTCTTTTTAATAGTCCCTCCATTACGTATTAGTTGGGATCCATGGGCTTGGCACACCAATTAATAACATATATATTAGGTGATTTTTTTACCAAATTGGCCTTATTAATTTTGATTAGAACGTATAAATGTGAATAATATACTTTATGTAGTCATTTAATAATAGGGGTAATCTTGAAAGAATATAATAAAATTCTCTTGAGTTTATAAATTGGAAAACTAAATTGAAACAAACATATTTAGAAAGAAGTAATCACATGCGTGCAGATTAATTAAAAAAAAGTCAGGTCTATCACAACAGATTTACCATCTGTTGCAACATATAGATTATCTGTTGCGACAGGTGGACCATATGTTTGGAGGAGATGTTTTGATTTCTTCTAATAGCTGATTCGTCAGTTGCAACAGATGGAGATTTTGATTCATCAGTTGTTTTGAATGTGTTAAGATAAAAAGTCATGACCCTTCACACCTCTATTTTAATAGTCATCACATTCGTGTAGATGACTAAACAACACTTACATGTCCTGATGGGGTAGGAAGAATAAGATGCGTGCAATGGATCCCATTTTATGCATCGAGTTATGTATATTATTGATCGGGCTACCGTGAAGACACATAAATTGCAATGATTTTGTAAATGCAGTTTTTTATCGATGATTAGACACTGATCCTTCAAACAAGATCCTGAATTGTGCAGTTTAGTTTGATAGGTGCGAACTGATAAGGACGAAGGGTTTCAAGATGGTGGTGTCGATACCTCGTTACAATTTAATGAAATAATTCATGCACATGTTTTTGTGTCAAGTTTGGGGAAGGGTTCAAATTTTTGACGGCAGTGTAAATATTCAATAGTGATTGGACCGATTTAATGGCACAATGGACTTCTTGAAAGAACTTTGAAGCCTCGCAATACAGCAAACAACGATAGAACCAATAAAAATTCCTCTGGTCCAAATTTATATGGATGGATTGGTGGAGGAGACTATTCTACAGCAGAAGGTGTTTGGGAGAAAACCTGTGCGGGAAGAGGGAGGTTGAGAAGGCCATATATCATCTTAGTAATTATTTAAGAGGATACACAGGGTCAATTCCTTTTGACCATTCTTCTTTTTCTTCAACGACTGATGGATTTTCATTTTTGGATACACTTTCACATTCGCATCTCATTTAGTTTTTTCATTTTTCATGTCAATTTCATAAGCTAATTTTGCTATACTTTCCTTCCCACCCTGTGTATCCTCTTAAACAAGTACTAAGATGATATATGACCTTCTCAACCTCCCTCTTCCCGCACAGGTTTTCTCCTAAACACCTTCTGTTGTATAATAGTCTCCTCCAACAACCCATCCATATAAATTTGGACTAGGGGAATTTATATGGGTTCTATCATTGTTTGTTGTATTGCAAGGCTTCAGAGGCCTTTCAAGAAGTCCATTGTGCCATTAAAACTGGTCCAATCACTATTGGATATTTACACTGCCGCCAAAAACTTAAACCCTTTCCCAAACTTGACGCAAAAACATGAGCATAAACCGTCATTAAATTGTAATGGGTTATTGATGATAGGCGAATTTACGCGCCTATATCAATATATTTTGCCCATATTTTAGCCTAGTTTTGAGAACAAATTATATATTTCATGCACTTTTAGTCCTTTTTCCTATAAATGAGCTAACGAACATGATTAGTAAAGTTTCAGGTATAAATGATGCAAAATTCAGCATTTTATGGCTTACTTGACGCAAAAGAAAGCTCACGAAGGAAGGAAAGGGAGTTTACACGCCTAAGGACCAAAACTGCTGCATGGAAACTCTGTCCCGGGCTAAAACAGCATTTCTGAAGACTCTGGGGACCTGGACCAAAACTGCTGGATGGAAAATCTGTCCCGGGCTAAAACAGCATTTCTGAAGACTTTGGGGACTTACAGACACAAAGCTGGATTTTGACAATGATACATTAACCTAGTACAATTGGGTTATGTATTTCATTAGTTTATTTGGATTAGGAGAATGTTACATTAACCTAGTACAAATGGGTTAAGTATTTCCTTAGTTTAGTAGGATTTGGTTATTTATTTCATTAGCATAGTAGGAGTAGGATAGGAGTATTATAAATACCCTATCATGCTAGAGATTTTTAATTAAGTCCTCCCTTAGTGGAGGCAACTCCTCCCTTCATTCAAGAAATTCATTCTTAAACTATTAATTTTCTTCCATCTCTCTCATCTTCCACCACAAACATTCAACTCTTAAATTCCACAACAAGAGAATCGTTACTTGCTAAGGAATCACCAAAACCACACGCCAAACACCTACTATTCACGCCATCCACCATGCAAAACGTGATATCCTTCGCATTCATGGGTAACTAAACCTCTTAGTTGGGGTTATGGAAGCCGAATGAGTTACTATCTATTGCTATGAGCTTGTGAGTTCAAGACACGTATATTGCTTATATCATTATTCTCTTCATCTTAAATCTACAATCTTTGCGGTTTCAAACACATGAACACGCCATTCTAACATCTAACCTGTTCGAGAGAAAGGTTACTTGTCTAGAAAAGAAGACGCATAGACTAACGCCAGTCTAACATTTAACTTGTTCGAGAGAAAGGTTATTTGTCTGGAAAAGAGATAATGTCAAGGTAGTAGGACACCCTTTCCTATTAAAAAGCTAGTGCCGTAACTGGACCAACCTCTTGGAGAATTTGTACCGCTAGACACACTTTAAGCTCGAGAGAGTTAAAGTGAAATAGTCCTTGTTTAGGTCGAGAGACGCTTGGATTTACCATCGACTACAATTCTCTATAAGCAATTGCATGTCAAGACTTTACACACTCATAGCCAATAGAGACGTATACCTCAGAAGGTGGACATAACCCCAACGCTTCAATTCTCATTGTTTACAACTCACGTAACATTCTTTCTTTTTATTTTCAGTTTTTATTTTGATACTTTATTTAATTACTTGCACGACAAGAATCCCCCTCTTATGAGACTTGCACCAAAAGTCTATTAATTTTGCGTACTTGTTGACCAAGCTCTTCCCTGTGGGATCGATACCCAACCCAGGTTGGGTTCTATATTTGCTAACGACCGCTTTACACTCCTACGAGAGCTGTAGATTGAGCGTTATCAAAAATTGGCGCCGTTGCCGGGGAATACTAGTGTCAATCAAGTTTGTGATAATTACTAGACCCTTTGGTCAAAGATTCTCGTACTTTTACTTTTAGTTGTTGTTTTTTGTTTTTTTTAGGTTTATTCAGTGCATCAATGGAGGCACAACGTGAAATTGAAAGGATGGCTGCTCAAGTGCATCAACAAAATATTAATAACCGTAGGCGAGCAACAAATCTTGACGATGAGGATCTGGGCGATGAAGAGCTATTAAACCCACAGCATACTGCTGAGATGGCGACACCAGCAAACAGAAGAGATCGTCAAGCAAGATATAGGCCCGAACGCCGAGCTGTGCATATACCGTTTGATGATGATGAGGATGATCTTGATGGACCTGGTGCCACCGGAGCTATTATTCTTCCGCCATTGGCACCCGGAGTAAAGTTTAATATCACTAGCGCCATGATTCAGCTTTTATAACTCAAGGGATTATTTGGTGGACTAGCAGGCGATGACCCGAATATGCATCTGATCAACTTTATTTCTACATGCAAGTCATTCGACAATCCTGGAGTTGGACAGAATGCAATTCGATTACGTCTATTTCCATTGTCTCTGTCTGGGGAGGCAACTATATGGTTGAATGGTCTGACTCCTTCTATTACTCATTGGAGGCAATTGAAAGACGCTTTCCTAGAAAGATTCTTTCCGCCATCCAAAAAAGCACAATTGAGAGATGAAATCAGCAACTTTCGTCAGCTTCCCTCTGAAGCTCTCCACGAAACATGGGAGAGGTTCAAGACGAAGCTAATGCGATGCCCAAACCATCATATGACCAATGTCCACTTGATGGAGATATTATACAGAGCGTTGAATTCGGTGACTAAGCCAGTGGTTGATAATGCAGCAGGTGGATCATTTATGGACCTCACCTTTGTGCAGGCAAGCAATATGCTAGATCGGATGACGAAGCAAAGTAGAGCTTGGCATACCAGGGATTCTGAGGTAGCAAGCCCCACTTTATCTATTGGCATGACTGCTGAACAAAGAAGAAGAGAAAAAGAACGTGAGCAAGACATGGCGCACATGAAAACACAATTGGATCTTCTGACAAAGCACTTATTATTAGGGAAGACCGAAAAAGTGAAAGCTATTGCGTCAAAAGGAAGAGACAAATCTGATTCGGAAGATGAGGCCAACTACTTGAACAATCAGGCGGGTTTCCGAGGGAATACCCAAGGAAACCAAGGTCGGAACTATTATGATAAATCTGGAAGCAAAGACCAAGGTAGTTGGAAGAAAAATAATGAAAAGAGTGGTTTGTACGTTCCCCCTGGTAGACGTGATACCACCACATCTAATTCTGGGAGTATGGAAGACATGATGGCTAAGTTATTGAAAGGAGTGGAAGCAACGAGCGCAGGAGTTAAGGGGGTGATTGATGATTTGTCCTCCATGAAGAAACTAGTTGATTCTCATTCCACTTCTATCAAGCAAATAGAGCAGCAATTGAGCCAACTTTCAGCAGCATTTAATCAAAGGAAGGCTGGCACTTTACCTAGCGATACTGTGCAAAACCCAAGGAATGATGGGTCATGCATGGCCATAACTACCAGAAGTGGTAAGGTGCTGGAAACTTCAGAAAAAGGCAAGCAAGTGGTTGACGAAGTGGTTGACGAAGTGGTACGGTCTGTAGCTGATGTTCATTATGAGGATACGAAAGCATTATCTATAGAGAAACAACCTACTGTTGAGCCATTGTCTGCTGTGCTATTGAAAGTTGAGCATGAAGATAATGAAGGTTATGAAGAACTTATGAGTGCTCTAACAGAAATAGAGTCTTATACTCCTAAGAAACCGGATTGTGAACTCAAGAATCGACCAACAGCGAATACTCCCTTTGACGAGCCACCGATGCTAGAATCGCAAGAGCTTCCCGATTATCTAAAGTATGTGTTCTTGGAAAGTAGAACTATACTTCCGGAGAGAGCAGATGATTTAAGTGAACAGCACGTAGAAGCTCTCATCTCTGCTCTGAGGAGATACAAGAGAGCTATGGGTTGGACTATTGATGATATAATTGGTGACTCTCCGGAGAAACGTATGAGCCAGCTCGAAAAAGATCGCATGACCACAGGTAAGCCTCATTGTCGTCTAAATCCTTTCAGAACACGATCCACCATTTACCTCGACGAAGTCTGAGTACTCGAGGTAACTACGTCGAGCCACGACAATAAATAAGGCTCTAGATGGGAGGCAACCCATCGTTTTATCATTTTATCGTTTTTCCTTTCACTCTAGTACTTGTTTTGTTTTATGAAAAATCCAAAAATAAGAGTCGTGCCACGACCAAAACTAAGGCGCTAGGTGGGAGGCAACCCATCGTACTAATTGTTTTCGTTTGGTTTTGAGCAAATGTAGGTGCAAGAAGTATGCAACGAAGAGATTGATTTCAATTGATGATTTGGTCGCATTGTATGGTAAAGTCGGTAAGTTAGGAATGGTGATGCATAATGCTATGAATTGAGCCTTTCTCACGTCATAATAGGCCTCGAGAAAGGCTAGGCCTTGGTAAAAATAGGCCACGAACGATGCACAACCTATTCTATAGCCTAAGGACTCGGAATCTAGTGTGCTATACACTATGCGCCGCCTATTCCTAGGTGTGCTTTTGACTATGCGCCGCCTATGCTATGGCATTTGAGATACTGAGACCAAATGCCATAGACTATGCGGCGCATATGTCTAGAAATGCCATAGACTATGCGGCGCATATGTCCCATTATGCCATGGACAATGCGCCGCATATGCCATTGATATGCCAAGAGATATGCGCCGCATATGTGGTGATTTTGTCCCCAAATCCGATTGTAAATGGGTCATAACCCGACCCATACTCTTCCTATATAAAGGGGACATAGTTTTACAACACAACCACATTAGAAAACACCCTAAAGGCGCCACATAACCTTCCAAATCTTCTCAAAATTTTCTTCTTTTGCTCTTCTAATTCACAACACCGTCTCCACAAGCTTCAAGCAAGTAAGTACTCTCATATTCTTCATTTATTTATCGAAAGTACTACGTTGCTATGCTTATTATAAATTGCTAAATCATATAAGATTGTTGGTGATGTTCATGTGTTTGAATTGTTGTTGCATAATCATGTGAGTGAACATATACGTAGGGAATTCTTGACTTATTTCCGACTTGAATTTGGTTTCAATAGCATTGTTATGATATTTGCTGAATAGATATGACTATGAATATTGCTTAAGAGTGTTGTTTGGATGCTTACATGTTAGACTATCCCGGCCATCGGGATAAGATTATAGTGCCTATCGACTTAGGAGGTTGTGCTTGTTGTAAGAATAACGATTCCATGTGGTAACCCCTATGTCGTAGTGTTGCTATATCTACCATGAAATTAGTCCAATGGCTGCAAATAAGTGATACAATGCTGATTTTCTTGTTGGAATACAATCCTAAAACGTATGTCGACGAAATCTGAGTAAATCGACTACGTTCACCTCGCTGATTTGTGCAAAGTGTGGGGTGGTACCCCTAGTACTTGCTTATAGTTTGTATCAAGTGAGATTGTGCTACAACTAACACTATTTCTAGTCTCAGGTACAATGGCACCTAAAGCGAGACAAGGCAAGGAGAAGCCTACCACCTCCCAAAAGGGCAAAAAGAGAAGTTGCAAGGACCAAGGAGAACCCTCCTCGCAGCAAATACCCCGACTCACGCTTGGAATTAGGTGGGATACTTATGAGGAACTTCTAAGGATGACGACTCTGATGATGATTCCAATGCAAGGGGTATAACCCCAGACATAGAGAATAAGTCCGACCAACCAGGTTCCTCGTATTTATTTTCCACTGAGGACAGTGTCCCGACTAAGTGTGGGGTGGTGGTATTGCATGCTATACTTCTCTATTCGCATCTATGTTTGTTTGCTTTTGTTTCATTTTTGTTTCGTTGTGTTTTTTTAGTAGTAAATTTTTTTTTTCTAGCTTCGCATGAAATTATTTTGATAGGCAGCATGAGATTATAACAAGAGTATGTGTTACAATTGTGACTATTGAGACGTTTAGGCTCTAGTTGTGACTCATTATGTGCTATTGTGTGATTCAATTCCTTCAATTGATTGGGTCGAGAGTCTATATTACTTCCAAGCAAGTCGACCATGTGCCTTGTGTGTGTGAGATTAATAGTATATTCTATGTTTGTGGCTGATGCTAGAACTTGCCTGGTATGTATGCAAAGCGAAAATAAGGAATGTAAGTTTAGGATATGATTTAGGCATTTCTTTGGCAACCTATACATGTTTACCTTCAGTTTTACCTACCCATGGACATCATCCTAGTCAAACCCTTTTGAGCCTTTGGCCTATTTCTTTGACAACCTCGTATGTAAGCCTAATCCATTTCTTTCAAGACCACAATTTTGATCCAAATTCCTAAGTGCTTTGAAGAGAAAAAGTCATATGACAAACATAAAGAGGAAATTGGGTAAGAATGATGCTTTAAATTGCAAAGGTGCTTGAATGTGTTATGAAAAATAAAGTGCTATCATAAAAGGTATGTTGTGAAAAGAAAAAAAAGGGGAAAAGAAAGCTGAAAAGTAAGTTGTGCTTAAAAATGAAAAACAAAAGAGGAGAACAAGGGTGGTAGAATAAAAAGGAAAGAAGAAAGGCTGAAAGAAAAAAAGTGTCAATGATACAATGTGATGTATTAAAGTGCTTAGGAACCTAGTCACTATTTCTGGCCAAAATAGCTGATCCTACCCGTCCCTTAGCCTACATTACAACCATCAAAAGACCTACTTGATCCTAATCTTAACATTCCGACATTTAGTAGAGTACTACATTAAGGGCAAGCTTATGGTCATTAGTTGCTACATATGAATTCTTTGCGAGAGTGAGAGCAAGGATATGTTGATACCCATGTTTGAAAAATATGCTATACTTGTGAGTGATTATGGGTACTATATTGTGAGACACACATGGTTGATGAGCTTTGGATAGTTGTATATGATTCTATGTACCTTAATGTTTGCATGCGATTTGATCACCATCACTAGTCTACGCTAGAGGTTAAACTGTTTCTACTTATAATCGGAAAACTACTCTTTGTTGATAATTTTTGTGCTTGTCTTGAAGAATGTTTTGTGTTGTTGCTGTAAAAACCCTAAGTTGATGCTTAGAAGGACATGATATTTTGTTCGAGGACGAACAAAGCTGCAAGTGTGGGGTGTTGATGATAGGCGAATTTACGCGCCTATATCAATATATTTTGCCCATATTTTAGCCTAGTTTTGAGAACAAATTATATATTTCATGCACTTTTAGTCCTTTTTCCTATAAATGAGCTAACGAACATGATTAGTAAAGTTTCAGGTATAAATGATGCAAAATTCAGCATTTTATGGCTTACTTGACGCAAAAGAAAGCTCACGAAGGAAGGAAAGGGAGTTTACACGCCTAAGGACCAAAACTGCTGCATGGAAACTCTGTCCCGGGCTAAAACAGCATTTCTGAAGACTCTGGGGACCTGGACCAAAACTGCTGGATGGAAAATCTGTCCCGGGCTAAAACAGCATTTCTGAAGACTTTGGGGACTTACAGACACAAAGCTGGATTTTGACAATGATACATTAACCTAGTACAATTGGGTTATGTATTTCATTAGTTTATTTGGATTAGGAGAATGTTACATTAACCTAGTACAAATGGGTTAAGTATTTCCTTAGTTTAGTAGGATTTGGTTATTTATTTCATTAGCATAGTAGGAGTAGGATAGGAGTATTATAAATACCCTATCATGCTAGAGATTTTTAATTAAGTCCTCCCTTAGTGGAGGCAACTCCTCCCTTCATTCAAGAAATTCATTCTTAAACTATTAATTTTCTTCCATCTCTCTCATCTTCCACCACAAACATTCAACTCTTAAATTCCACAACAAGAGAATCGTTACTTGCTAAGGAATCACCAAAACCACACGCCAAACACCTACTATTCACGCCATCCACCATGCAAAACGTGATATCCTTCGCATTCATGGGTAACTAAACCTCTTAGTTGGGGTTATGGAAGCCGAATGAGTTACTATCTATTGCTATGAGCTTGTGAGTTCAAGACACGTATATTGCTTATATCATTATTCTCTTCATCTTAAATCTACAATCTTTGCGGTTTCAAACACATGAACACGCCATTCTAACATCTAACCTGTTCGAGAGAAAGGTTACTTGTCTAGAAAAGAAGACGCATAGACTAACGCCAGTCTAACATTTAACTTGTTCGAGAGAAAGGTTATTTGTCTGGAAAAGAGATAATGTCAAGGTAGTAGGACACCCTTTCCTATTAAAAAGCTAGTGCCGTAACTGGACCAACCTCTTGGAGAATTTGTACCGCTAGACACACTTTAAGCTCGAGAGAGTTAAAGTGAAATAGTCCTTGTTTAGGTCGAGAGACGCTTGGATTTACCATCGACTACAATTCTCTATAAGCAATTGCATGTCAAGACTTTACACACTCATAGCCAATAGAGACGTATACCTCAGAAGGTGGACATAACCCCAACGCTTCAATTCTCATTGTTTACAACTCACGTAACATTCTTTCTTTTTATTTTCAGCTTTTATTTTGATACTTTATTTAATTACTTGCACGACAAGAATCCCCCCTCTTACGAGACTTGCACCAAAAGTCTATTAATTTTGCGTACTTGTTGACCAAGCTATTCCCTGTGGGATCGATACCCAACCCAGGTTGGGTTCTATATTTGCTAACGACCGCTTTACACTCCTACGAGAGCTGTAGATTGAGCGTTATCAGTTATCAACACCACCGTCTTGGTCCCTCAGCCGTGCCAGTTCAAACCTAACAATCTTAACTGTAATATTCCATATCTTGTTTGAAGAATTAATGTCTAATATGTAAAAATCAAACATCCATAAAATGATTGTACTGGATGTGTGTTTTCATGATAGGTTGATCAGTAATACATACCTCCCACATATGAAGTAGTTCCATAAGCAAGTAGCTTATTCCTCTGAATCCATCTTTACTCTAGCCTTTAATGCTGGCCGGGCAAAAGTGGATCCAATTTTACTTTCTTTTGTCTGCAAACAAGAGAAATACATTTGATGTCAAACAAGAGAAGAACAAAAAGAACATTACAAAAGGGTAACACAAAATTGAGTGAATCAACAGATGACCAATATGATGTAATAGATTACCCACCTGTTCAACCGATGAGGCATCGTTTGCAAATGATGGATGACATGTTGCAACAGATGGGCCATCTTTTGGAATAAATCAAATCAGCCTTGCTACTGGTTTGATTTCTTCAAAAAGTTGCTCCGTCTGTTCCAACAGCAGATTCATCAGTTGCAACAGTTGAGGAAACTGTTGCAACACCACCACCAACAGCATCAACAATAAAGAAACAAACAAAATAACAACATATGTTCCAACACCATCTACAGCACAAACATCACATATTCCAACACAACCACAAGCCCCAACAACAGCACCACCAAAGTACCAAATAAAAGACATAAAAAAAACTATACTGATAACAAGGCTTTTTAAGTTCTCTCAACAGATGACTTTTTTTGCATATTTTAATAAAAATGACGGTTCGTTATTCAAGACTTAAAAGTCACCTTTCCTTCAATTTTCTAAATAAATAGAAAACTGGTAATGGGTAAATCATTGGTAGAAACAGATGTAAATAACTAATTTAAATGACATACAAAGAAGAAGACGAGATGAAAAGAGCAACTTTGAACCATACCTGTAATGTCAAAAAAGCAAACGGATCAGAACATCTAGTTCAGTCAAGAAAAGATATTGATTGGTTGAGATCCCAAAGGATTCTCATCCGAAAGAAGAGAAAAAAGAGAGGAAAAAAAGGAAACAACAAAGATAATTGAGAATAAAGAATAAAGAAGAGTTATGAGTTGAGTCTAGTCTAGATTACTTTATGGCTGAAGGAGAGAGAGTTCTAGATATGGGGGGTTTTAAATATTCATTAATAACTTTTGAGGGGCACGAGGAGACGGTGACATTGAAAAGACCAGATAAGAATACACACTCAGGAGATTTTTGAGTTATCAAAGTTGTACCGAGTAATATTTTTTACCGCCTTAGTATTTAAACTATTTTATCTCGAATAGGAAATACCTAAATTGCTTTATAAAATAAAAGGATCAAAAAATATTTAAGTGCAACAGATGACTTAATCTGTTTGATAGTTTACAACAGATTCGTGATCTGTCATAACAAATGACGTAATCTGTTTGATAGTTTACAACAAATGCGTAATATGTTGCAGCGTATTACCTAATCTGTTTGACTTGATCCAAAAGAAAAGACATATGTTGCAACATGTTGAACATTTATTTATATATAATTTCAATTGAGTTCATATGTTAGACTAAAAATTTAATTGAATATGAGTTCTCGTAGGGTCAAATACAATTTTAATTGAGTCTTTTGGCAATTTTATGATGAGACAGTACTGCGTTCCTCCGACCAGAGTCGTCGATCGATCACTCTGAGCCGAACCGATTCTTACTACCTCATATGTTAGACTAATACCTTAATTGATTAATCTTGGACTAGGGTACTAATACCTTGATTGAATAATCTGGGACTAGGAGTGAGTTCTCATAAGGTCAACTACAACTTCAATTGAGTCTTTTGGCAATTGCATGATGAGAGGGTACTGCATTCCTCCCGACTAGAGTCGTCGATCGATAACTCTGAGTTGAACCAATTCTTACTACCTTATATGTTAGACTAATACCTTAATTGATTAATCTGGGACTAGGGTACTAATACCCTAATTGAATATAGGGTCAACTACAACTTCAATTGAGTCTTTTGTCAATTGCATGATGAGACGGTACTGCGTTCCTCCCGACCAGAGTCGGCGATCGATCACTCTAAGCCAAACCGATTCTTACTACCTCATATGTTAGACTAATACCTTAATTGATTGATCTAAGACTAGGGGTGAGTTCTCATAATGTCAACTACAATAGATGACAACGCCTATTTGATAATTTAAGACAAATGGGTAATCTATTCCAATATATGACTCAATCCATTTGATAATTTACAATAGATGGGTAATTTGTTGCAATAAATGACTTAATCGGTTTGATAGTTTACAACAGATTCATGATCTATCGCAACAAATGGCTTAATCTGTATGATAGTTTACAACAGATGTGTAATATATTGCAACAGATTACATAATCTGTTTTATCCAATAGAAAAGACATCTATTGCAACAGGTTGAACATTTGTTTATATATAATTCAATTGAGTTCATATGTTAGACTAATACCTTAATTGAATGTGAGTTCTCATAGGGTCAACTACAACTTCAATTGAGTCTTTTGTCAATTGCATGATGAAATGGTACTGCGTTCCTCCCGACCAGAGTCGGCGATCGATCACTCTGAGCTGAACCAATTTTTACTACCTCATATATTAGACTAATACCTTAATTGATTAATCTAGGACTAGGTTACTAATTCCTTGATTAAATAATCTGGGACTAGGGGTGAGTTCTCATAAGGTCAACTAAAACTTCAATTGAGTCTTTTGGCAATTGCATAATGAGACGGTACTGCGTTCCTCCTGACTAGAGTCGTCGATTGATAACTCTAATTCGAACCAATTCTTACTACCTCATATGTTAGACTAATACCTTAATTGATTAATCTAGGACTAGGGTACTAATACCCTAATTAAATATAGGGTCAACTACAACTTCAATTGAGTTTTTTGTTAATTGCATGATGAGATGGTACTGCATTTCTCCCGACCAGAGTCGGTGATCGATTGCTCTGAGCCGAACCGATTCTTACAACCTCATATGTTAGACTAATACCTTAATTGATTGATATAGGACTAGGGGTGAGTTCTCATAATGCTAACTACAATAGATGACAACGCCTATTTGATAATTTACAACAGATGGGTAATCTATTGCAACATATAACTTAATCCATTTGATAATTTACAACAGATGGGTAATCTGTTGCAATAAATAACTTAATCTATTTGATATTTTACAACAGATTCATGATCTGTCGTAACAAATGGCTTAATCTGTATGATAGTTTACAACAGTTGTGTAATATGTTGTAATAAATTAATTTGTTTGATCTAACAGAAAAGACATTTGTTGCAACAGGTTGAACATTTGTTTATATATTTTTCAATTGAGTTCATATGTTAGACTAATACCTTAATTGAATGTGAGTTCTCATAGGGTCAACTATAGCTTCAATTGAGTTTTGTCAATTGCATGATGAAACGGTACTGCGTTCCTCCCGACCAGAGTCGGTGATCGATCACTCTGAGCCAAACCAATTCTTACTACCTCACATGTTAGACTAATACCTTAATTGATTAATCTAGGACTAGGGTACTAATACCTTGATTGAATAATCTGGGACTAGGGGTGAGTTCTCATAGGATGAACTATCGATTAATTTAGGACTAGGGGTGAGTTCTCATAGGGTCAGTCATAACAGATGTCAGTGCCTATTTGATAATTTACAACATATGGGTAATCTGTTCTGACATATGACAATCCATATGATAATTTACAACAAATAGGTAATCTGTCGCAACAGATGACTTAATCTGTTTGATAATTTACATCAGATTCGTAATTTGTTGTTACCTAATCTGATTGATAATTTACAATAGATGAGAAATCTGACGCAACATGTTGAACATTTATTTTTTACAATTTCAATTGAGTTCATATGTTAAACTCCTAAATTGATTAATCTAGGACCAGGGGTGAGTTTTCACAGGGTCATCTCCTAGAGTACTCGGTCAACTAAAACTTCAATTGTTTTTATATGATTTTAAAAATTATGCATATATTTTATAATTTTAAAAATAATTAAGATCATTTCGAACCAAATTAACATTTTCAAAACTACTTGTCATTCTTTTTCCAAAATACAAATTAGCCCATACAAAACATTTCATCATTTAAAATCTCGAGGTCTGGCTCTTTCTCTCTTATTCTCACTCAACAATACAGTACAAACAACAACTACTCAACAAATTTGCTCAACCCTCCACAACAGATCACTTTTCTTCTCATTTCCAACCACATAGGTGTTATTTTCGACATCATTCTTGCTTGTGTCAGTCATTTTCTTTGTCTTTGTAGGCAACAGAGTTCGACAAGAGCTCTATATTTACTCTTTTTCTAAAAAATAAGGGCTTTTAAGTTAATGATGAAAAATAAAATTTTTAGTTGTATTATCTTCAAGAATGGGTTTACAATTTTGAGTTTTGATGGTAAAATAGTACGAAAAACTCAAAAAATCCCTAGTTTTCATCGCAATGTTCCGTTGACTGTCGTGGTATAGTTGGATGGTGTTGGTGGTGGTGGAGGTGTTGGTGGTGTTTGTGGTCGTCGTGGTGGCACCGATGATGGCATTGGTTGGTAGTGTTTGTGGTGGTATCGGTATTCGTGGTGTTTGTTTGTTTGTTGGCATTGGTTGGTAGTGTTTGTGGTGGTGGCTGTTGGTGTGTCGGTATTCATGGTGTTTGTAATATATTTTTTAAAATCTATGCATACATCAACTGTAATGTAATTTTTATTTTTCTTTGTCTGTAGGTAAAACATGTCTCCCAAAAGAAAAGAAAGTGAAAGTGGATCAACGTCTGACCACTCAAAAAAAGGCTACAATATAGAGGGATTCGGAGGAGCTTCCTAACAATCTCAATCAGGGAAAAGTGAAGCTAAGGAGAGATGTGAAAACAACGTTGAGGGAGGTGGACAAGGGTCCGCACATGGTGATGAAGAAAATAAAAGTGAGAAAGAGGAGGAATTGAAGAGTCAGAAAGAGAAAGAGGATGATCATCAACATGATGATAATGGATCACCGATGGGGCATGAGTAATATCGACATCTTGGCATGATCCTGTCAAAACTTTTAGTATTGATAGGTTTGAAGTTGCGATGCCGATCAATAATCCAGAAGGAAAACAACTAACTGGTCAAATTGTACTTAAATGTCAGATGGGGAAAATTTTTGGACATTTTATGAAAATTATGAAGAACAAAAACATAGACGGACTTTCTAAGAAGAGCTGCTTTGGACGCTTTCTTGAGCTACCTGAGGACCCTTCTGCCTGTATCCGTTTCCCTATGATGATGTTATATGGTCTTCTCAAGCGCAGGATCAAGTACACGGGGGATGATAAAGATCCAGAGGAGGGGGGCAAAAAGAAGATGGATCAAATCTGGATCAACTACTGTGGCATGCCTGTTTGTTTTAGCTTGCAAGAGTTTGCCATAGTGACAGGCCTGAGATACCATCATCCAGAAGGACCACCACCCCGCAAAAGATCCAAGGCAAGAAAATGCAAGAGAAAAATAGATGGGTTGTTTGACATTGCTCGACGTGGCTACAAAGTATTGTATTTGTTGATAGATCTCGAGGAAAAAACCATACCAGAGCAGTACAGGGAGCAATTGTGCTTAGTTTGATTTGCCCATTCGGTTATATTGGAAATATATGTCAACAAGGTCATAGAAGATGATTTGTTGGCGCGTGCTGAGTATTTTGATAAATTCAACAATTATCCCTGGGGATATGACAACTCTACTTGACTGTCTAATATTTACTGACAAAGCTATCCTCAGGGACGACCACATTATACGGCTTTCCTTGGGCTTTCATGGTAAAATTAATCACTAATTTTACTCATTCATTAATTTATATTGAATATAGTTATTATGATTTTTTTTGCTTGCTTTCTATTTACACTTTTTAGGCTTGGCCATTTGAAGTCATTCCTCCCCTCCGAAAGCAGTTAATGGATTACCCAGATGAGGTTTCTTATCCAAGGATGTTTAGGTGGGTGGTTGGAAAGAGCAACACTAATATTAAGGAGGCCGATCTCTTTAACCCTCCGGATGATGCAGTACAACTTCTTTTAGTAAAATAATTCTACTTAAAGATAAGAAAGATATTGAACAGATGTTATATCTGGTGCATGAGATGTTATATCTGATGCACCAGATGGGACATCGATTGCGATGGGGTATATCTTGCATCAGATTACCCATCTGTCGCTTTGGTTTTCTGAACCTAACTCTTAAAAGATTAACCATCTACTGCAAATTATGCAACAGATGTTTAATCTGATAACACATCATTCATCTGTTGTGATGTATAGATCATCTGTTACATAACAGATTACCCGTCTTGTGCAGATGTTGCAACAGATGATTAATAGTTTGCATCAGATTATCCATGTGTTGCTCTGTTTCTCTGAACCAGACTCAAATGGATGTTAATCATATACTGCAAACTATGCAACAGATGGGTATTTTTTTTAAATGTAGCCCAACTGTGAAAATTATAATATTATATGATTTAAATGCATCTATCTTTATTTTCTTTTTTATAGGTTGTGCATCCATGGATCGTGCCTACTGAGGAGGATTCGGTGATAACATCTTATATTACTGTAGGTCATGTTGATACTATTGCATACCCAACGGTAGAGTTAATAAAGAAGGGGACAGACCAAATCCACACAGCAAGAGCTGGACCGAGGCAAAAAGGATTCTTGCAGTCATTAGCGTGAATGGCATGCATTATTGGGCTATTGAGATACTACTCGAGGAGGTAAGATCAATGTTTATGACTCCAACGTACATCTTGTCGATGATTACGATCTTTTTCTCCTCGTGGAGCTACTGATGGTGCTGTTGCCCATCTTATTGAGGGAGAGTAAACTGATGAATCATTTGCTAAAGGAAGTGTTGATGAAGAAATCATAGGATTTTGAAGGTCGAAACAGGGGAATGATCCTTCCAAAAGATGATGCCGCTAAAGTGATCGGCTTGCACGCTCTTGCACACATCGAATATTTGCTGACCGGCATAGAAATGGTCGAGCCAACGACTTTTATGTGTAACAACATTGTGGCAAACCTGCAAGAGGTATGGTCTTATGGGGTACTAACTGGACGCTTGAAGCCTATGTATATAGAAGAGCCTGTGAAATAAAAAATTTTAATTTCAAGTCATCCTTCACTTTATTACATGTACATGTAGTGGCAATAATTTTTTTCTGATAAATGTTGAGTTTTTTATAATGCAATAGATTAGATTGTCAATCTGTTGTAAAATATATTTAATCCGTTCTGGCAGATAGTTTATCTGTTGCAATAGGTTGGTCATCTGTTGCATTACGCCGATGTTATTTCTATGAATAATCTAATAATCTAAGTCTAATCTATTGCAATAATGGGAAGACCTGTTTGATAATTTCCATATATGACCAAAATTTTACAACATATGCCTAAATTTTTTTGATATTTTCCAACAATTACGCTTGAATATCTGTGTGCTCGTCGACAACAAACCATTAGCAAATACACATGCCACCATGAAAATTTCAGCAATTAGGCTTCAATATCCATGTGCCCAACAACACCAAACCAGTAGCAATAACGACAATAATGTAGTATCTTCTTGCTCGATTTTGTTTCTCTTCATAAGCCTTGACTTTGTTCAACAAACTCCAGATTACACGATTTGCTTGTGAAGGGTGTCATTCTTCATACCAATTAATGTAATCGCATCCACTCAATTTCTATAAAAAAGAGAACACAATTACAAAACAATTACAAGTCAATAATTAATCAATTAATTAAATAAAAAATATTACCTTTGAAATCTTACAAGTAAAAAACCTACGACCCGAATTTTGTTGAGTCCAGAAAGTCTTTAACAGAGCTTCATGACCTCACTTACAATATCAAAAATCTTTATCACAAAAAATAGTGGAAGATGCGCTCGACATTGTCAAGGTCAGTTGAAAAAAATGAAAGTAATAATTTGAAGAATTTGGATAGAAAAAATAAGATGACAATGAAGAAGAAGATTTGGGAATTTAGGGTTAAATTTTAGGAAGAAGATGAATATATAAGACAATGGGAGAAAAAAAATGACCGTTGGGGGCCAAGTGACGGTAAGTCAGCGAAATGTGCCAGGACTGACACTAACACATTTGATGCCTATTTTATTTTACGTGTTTAAAATGAACATGTCTACTTGATGCCTATTTTATTTTAGGTGTTTGAACTGAACACCGTCGATGGGTTGTGCCTTTTTTATTTCAATTCACTTTAACCTTTTTACACGTAGTAAAAAAAAATTATGTCCAACGAAAGTTGAATTTTTATAATACAACAGATTCTCCATCCGTTGTAACAGTTATCCTGCCTGTTCTGACATATAGTTTATCTCTTGCAATAGGTTGGTCATCTGTTGCATTATCTCGATGTTTTTATCTAAAGTCCATCTGTTGCAACAGTGGGAAGACCTGTTTGATAAATTCCAACAGATAACCTACCTGTTGCAACATATGTATAAATCTGTTTGATTATTCCAATAGATGTGTCGTCTGTTGCAACAGATAAAGTCCATCTGTTGCAGCATATGTCTAAATCTGTTATTTTTTTTTCCAATAGATGTGTCATCTATTGCATTATCTTGATGTTTTTATCTAAAGTCTATCTGTTGCAACAGTGGGAAGACCTGTTTGATAAATTCTAACAGATCACCTAACTGTTGCAACATATGTCTAAATTTGTTCATATTTTCCAATAGATGTATCGTCTGTTGCAACAGATACATTATCTGTTGTAATATTTGAATCTAGTATTCCTTTTTAATTAATAAGTTCAAATCTAAGGAATAAATAAAATTTGTAGACAAAATAAAATAAATTGAAGCCTTCATAAATTAGCTAAAATAAGTCAACGAATAAATGAAACGTAAAAAAATTATTATGGGTACAGATCTCAATAAATACATCAACAACAATTTAAGTATACTGCCAAGGATTGCTTTGACAGGCTCTAGCTATAAAGATCTACTCAGTATGGACAAGTTGTTCTTCATCCGGTGCTATGGAATAGGGCTTTCCTCGTCGTGGATCTTCATTGTCTCTTGCGTATAGTTTCTGCACTTTCTATTCTCTGTATTTTCATAAAAAGAGTAGCATATTGTCAATGCTGCTCAGCAGTAGCTTCTTCTACATCCACTTGGATAGCCAGAATTGGCCAATGCTAATCACAGAGATACAACAAAATGGAAAAAGATAACTCATCTCTTCTAGTAAATCAAACAGGTCTTTCTCCTATTTTAAATTATCCCAAACATATTATATTTCTGTTGTAATAATGAATCAACAGTTGGGACAAATTTCTACATGAGGAAGACCCTGTGTGATAATTTTCAACGGATGAACCATCTGTTGCAGTATATGAATCATCTGTTGCAGTAGATAGATCATCTGTTGGTACAAATAAAAGTTGCACGAAGAGCTGTTTGATTTGATAAATAGACGAGACATATGTTGCACCAGATAAAGTATCTGGTGCAACAGGTTAGTCAACTGTTGCAACAGATGTATATATTTGTTTGATAATTTTCAGCAGATGTGTTATCTGTTGAAACAGATATGTGTCTATTTGTTTTGTCAGTTGGAAGACATACTATATTCACCTTCTTCAGCTCATGTTGCTCTCCTTTGGACATTGTACGTTGCTCAGTGCAACACACAGATAAGGAGTTGCAATTTTGCTTTTTTGGATGCCTGATAATGCCCTGGAAATCACTCTCCTTCTCCTCTTATCCCTAATCTCTAATGAAGAGGATGGAAATAAAATCCTCTTTGATGGAATGAGACCCCTCTTAGATGTCAATTCTTTTACAGAAGCAGTTAATGCATTAATAACATTAATCACTACATCATGTTTCTCCCTGCAGTCTAGACATTTGTATGCAGGATATTCACTGGGAGAGGCAAAATCTGTATAACCAGTATGGTCATACTCATAATGGTTTGCCTTAAATACTGTAAGAGGAGAATCATTAGCACCAATAGCAGCACCACTACCACCACCAATAGCTCCATCAACAACAACTAGCCCACCCTTCAAAATTATTTTTCTTGTAATGGCTGTTGCTCCAAACAATTCCATTTTTATTCTGTCAATGACCTTAGGGTCCGATAAAGTTTGCACAGACCGTAAAGTAAGAAAAAATGGCATCTTCAAATATCGATTGGTCAGAACTAGCGACGGATGCACATTCTAACATAAATCATTACATATATTAGAATGATGATTAGATCATTAAAAAAAACACTAATTAAAAGAAAAAATTAATTATAATTATACTTACTGCATCCTTCAAGGGGTTGAAGAGATCAAGAAATTTTGCATTTTTATGAGTTTTGGCCAACAACCATCTCAAGATTCTTGGACAGAAAACTCCTTCCTGGTAGTTCACTTGTTGTCTCAAATAAGGAATGGCTTCAAACGCCCAAACCTATAAAATAACGCCAATAAATCAAAACTATTATTGAGCGAAAAAAATGAATGATATCATAATAGAAGAAAGAATCATTTACCATGAAAGCCCATGGGAAGCCATATAAGTTGACTGTCTTTGGCGCTAATGGAGTCAACAAATATTTGACAGTCATTTTGAAGATTTCATAACCCCATGGATAGCTGTTAAAACGCCTTAAGATCCTCGGAGATCTTTATAAAACCGAGGCTTATGTTGTTGTTAATGTCTTTCGCCCAAAGAATATTATGTACAAACCAAACCAAGCACAATAACTACTTGTGCTTCTTTGAAAGTCCTTTACCTTTCAACGCTTCTATCAAATTTTTGTTTTTGAATCTTGGACCAATAATGGACACTAGGTCATCACGATCACACGACTTGCCTTTGCCTTTTTTGGGTGTGCGGGGTGCTTTTTTTGGGTTAGAATAGGTATAACTTGAGAAGGAGGATAACATTTTAGTCCAGTAACTATGACAAACTCCTTCCAACTAAAACCAACAGGCATGCCACAGTAATTTATCCATACCTCATCTATCCTATCTTTGTTTTCATACATAAACCTACGCTTGAGAAGTTCATATACCATTTTCATTTGAAAACTAGTATTGTTGTCCTCCGGCAAATCAAGATATTTCCCAAATCAGCTGTCCCTAAAATAAGCATCCAATTTTTATTCTCGAAGTATTTTTCTGAAGGTGTCAAAAGATTTTCCCATGGCTGACTAAACCACGAAATCACCCATTAAATCTGCAACACCATCGTACTGCATTCTCACAGGATAACGATCAATGCTGAAGGTTTTGACCAGCTCTTCGGTGGAAGGGCTATTAGCATCTGCATCATCTCTTTTGAAACATTTCTCCTCCCTGCATTTATCATATTCTGCTCCCGATTGAGATAACACTTGTAGAGCAAGCTCATAGAGTAGTGGATGTAGCCTAGCTGCTTCACTTGTTCCTTTACTTGGACTTGATTCGGTTTCTGTTCTTTTGGAAACCATATTATCTAAAATTAACAGGAACATAAAATAATATATTATTGTTGATTAATGCATCGTTAAAAAGGATAACAGTAAATCAAACAAGCAAAATAGTAAAATAAAAGTTGCAACAGATCACTAATCTGTTGCATCAGGTAGTATATCTATTGCAGCATGTAACCAAACTGTTGCAGCGGATGAGTAATCTGTTGCAACAATACAAAACATATCACTCATCTTTTAAGATAGATGAATGGTCTGTTCAACAAATCACACAACTGTTATGACATCATCTATTGCAATATATGAGTGATCTGTTGTAATAGTTAAATAATCCATAGCAACGGTTGAGTAATCTATTGCGACAATACAAAATATATCACTCATCTGTTGAGAAAGATGAATGGTCTGTGCAATAGGTCGCACATCTATTGGAACACATGAGTGATCTGTTGGAATAGTTATCAACGGTCAATATTATTTAGATTTCTTCCACCATAGGGTCTTTTATCGCGACAGATGAATGATCAAAAATTAAGTCTTGAACTTTTTCTGTAGGAAGAGTTGGTAGGATTTTATCCAACAGGAGGTTTATTGTTGCATCAGATCATTAATCTGATGGTTTTTCCATTGCACCAGATGGTTAATTAGTTGTGTCAGATTTTTTATCGAAGCTTAATCTGTTGCAACATATGGTAAAGCTGTTGCATCAGATTATTAATCTGTTGCATCAGAATTATAATCTGATGGTTCCTCTGGTGCATCAGATGGTTGATCTATTGCATCATATGATGAATCTATTACATCAGACGGTTAATATGTTGCACCAGATAGGTAATCTGTCGGGGAAAATAGTAGCACAATTTTGTTAAACAAAAAACATCAATTTCACCATTTTTACCAAGAACAAGAACAGAACAAATCAAATCAAATTGTCCTTTTGTTTTTATAAACACAAACAATAAAAATCAAACTTCAAAAAAAATGCAACAAACAACAAAATATCATAATTCACTTCGAAAAGAGAAGAGAAGAGAAGAAATATCAGAAATTAGGGTTTTATTCAGACCGTATTTCAAATTAGTGCAACAAATATTGAAATTGTTAACCAATACTATAAGAGAAGTTGGCTCAAGTTCCTCGTTTTCTTTAAAACTAAAAAGGCCATAAATTTTTACCTGTGAAAGAAGAAAAGGACCGATGAAGAATTCGAAGCTGTTGTAGCCAGAGAGTAAGGCTATCACGTCGATTGAAGTTGAAAAGGAACTGGAATCCCAACTATTTGTAGTTGGATGTTGAATTCCCCGAGGATTGAAATAAGAAATTTGCAGAACAGTTGGTTGGGAGAGAGTTGAGAGAAGCTGTCGAGAGAGGGATGAGAGACAGGTTGATTGAATTGAAGAGGGGAACTCGAAGCCCAACTATTTATCATCGGGGGTTGAAGGGAGAAATTTTGCAGAACTGTTGGTTGGGAGAGACGGCTAGGGCCAGTTTGGGTCGCTAGTGTAGGGAATAACGTGGGGGGGGGGGTATTATTCTTGTTAGGATATCTTGTTCCATGTTTTATTACGAATCTGTTTGCTGTTTGCTTACCTCTGTTTTTATTACCTACGGGTGTCGAATTTTTGTTATGTTTTCTTGTTCTATGTTGTACTATGTATATGTGTAGTATCTCGTGTGTTGAGCTGGGGGTCTATCGGAAATAGCCTGTCTACTTCTTTAGAGGTAGAGGTATGGACTGCGTACATCTTACCCTCCCCAGACCCAACTATGTGGGAATACACTGAGTTTGTTGTTGTTGTTGGTTGGGAGAGAGTTAAGAGAAGCCGTCGAGAGAGAGAAGAGAGTGGTTGATTGGGATTGAAGAGGGTGTGGGTTAGGTTGATTTGTATTTTTGAAAAGATTAGAAAGTTTTGAAAATATTAATCAAGTCCACAATTAACTTGATCAAGTTTTCTAATAATGTTTGACCCTATATGTTGGTCAATGTCACCAATCCTTCATTCAAGACTTAAAAGAGACCTATTCTTCAATTTTCTCAAGTTTCTTTCCTTCTTTCTTGCTAAATGGATTTTTGCACATGATGGATATCTCATATTATGAGAAGCTATTATTAAATTTTTAGTATAATTTCAATTATTTAATTAACTATTTTTTTAAAAGAATAATTGGAAGTAGGGCAAAGGGAATTAAGAAGGAGATTACAAAGCAAAAAATTAAATATTTACCAATAAAGTGGAGTTTAGGTAGTTAATCAGTTGAATTAGTCAAATTCTAATATTGTTTAACTAATAGATAAATCATTTTTAGAATCTTTCATTATAATGTTTTATTTCTCAAACTTATATATTATTTAATTAAGTCAATTTCAAAATATAAACGTCAAATATTTTTTTATTATTTTATTTATTAAATTACTTATACTTCATGCTTTCTGAAGTACAAGACCAAAAAGCTTTTTCCATTTGCTACTCATAAGACCAAAAGCTTTAATTTGACTATCTTTTGTTAACTTTTTTAATCAAAATTAATTATTTAATTAATTTTTATAAATGAAAATAGCCTTAAAAAATTAATATTTTATATGAACTTTTATTTAAAGTAGTTTAAGAAAAAAATATATTTTGATCATGAAAAACGTTTTTCTGTTGCATGAATGATTTATCACTTTTTTTCTTCTTAGTATTAATCTTTAATAATTTATATATAAGGAAGAATAAAAATTTTGGTAGTCCTCACGTTAAAATTCATGATATCAAGCAAGATAGAGGTAGACCGAAGAAATATTGAAGGGAGGTTATTCGACATGACATGGAGCAGCTCCAACTTATCGAGGACGTGACCCTAGATAGAAAGTTGTGGAGAAGGCGGATTAGGGTGGAAGGTTAGCTTGAGTTTAGGATTTTGTATCTTTTGGTATGTTACTCAGAGTATCTTGTTTATGGTATTATCGGATATGTTAATCTCTACTTTATCTTTTTCTTTTACAATTTCTTATCTAGATTATTTTATTTTGAGTCGGGGGCCAATCGGACACAACCTCTCTATTTCATATTTAAAGCAGTGGTATGGACTGTGTACACTTACCCTCCCCAAACCCCACTTGATGGGAATATATTGGATATGTTGTTGTTGTTAAAAATCTTACATGTGGCATTTCTTTGTCATAATTCTCCTTTTAAGATTTTTCACATGAACATTTGCAATTGGTTGAATTTCTTTTTGGTTTTATTAAATTATTTTCTTCTTCATCTTAAAATATTTGTTACATTTCACTTTTGAGTATCAAATTATATGAACGTCAATCAATGTTTGTATGAAAAAATATTATTACGTTGATATAACCACTGCAATTTATCATATTTGATTTTCATATAGTTTCGAATATCTAATTTCTAATTTTGTTGAATTTATATAATGCAGTTTAGCTAAAAAATAAGTCAAATTATCTTTTGAAAAATAAAACGATAAAATTTCAACAACATTTGAAGACAATCTTTTCTTACCACTAAAGCATAGAGGATCTTGAGATTTTGGTAGTCCTCGCAAGTTTTTTTTTCATATTTTAATTTTTTGGTGAAATAAAATTATTACACACAATAATTAATAGTATTTTTTATTACATATTTTTATTTTCTTCTTTATTCCTTTTATTAATATCATTTCACTTGGATTTTTATAATTAGTTTCTTCTTACCATATATTAGATTTCTTTTTAATTAAAACTTCTTTTATTTTAAATCAACAATAGTCAAGCTAAATTTTCCTACAAAATTAAAGTTTTCAATGATATCAACTATAACCTCATAGTTTTTTTTGATATCTTATATTTATTGTTTCTCGAGGTAAACATGAAAAAGTATAAAATAATAAATAAAATGGGACTAATAGGTTACTCTTGTAAAGAGCGTGTAAAAAATAAACATAATAAGTAAATACACCAAATGGAGCAATCTATTAATTTAGTTTAATTATTATTTAATATCCTTATATATTCTTATTAAGCAAATTTATATGAAGGCTCTTAATTGAGGTTATAATTATTATAATATAAACTTGAAAGTATTAACTTTTTTTTTCAGATGATTTTATAAGATGAAAAAAAATGTAATTAGCAAAAACTATTGCCACTTATGAGGGAAATTAAAACTCAATAAATATGAAAATAAATTTACTTTTAGCTATAACTAAAAAAATAAATATATGCCAATTTTATAAAAATATCAATAATTTTTTCTATTGATGATCTACATCAAAGCGTAATTATTAAATATTTTAAATTATATCATTATATAAAATATTCAATTACTTGCATTTTTTGATATATTCTAATTCTCTAATAATATCTTCTTCCTCATAAATAATATTTTTATTTAAAATTATCCAATTATGTGATTAAAAATATGTAATGATAAAAAATATATCAATAAGACTTGTTAAACAGATCATTAGATATACTGATTATAAAATTAAAAAATATGATATAAATATTATTTTTATACTTTGAATTTGGACCCGGACTTAGCACAAGCCTCATGAAACTAGTAATTTGGACCCAGAGTTAGCACAAACCTCATGAAAATTTGTTTCGAAAAGGACCTTTTATATTCAAAACTCAGAGTCGCCACTTGACATAATCCGGTGTGACAAGTCACCTTTCGAAAATCCTTTTCAAAATGGTTTTGACTCTAAAATTGATCCGCGACAGAGATTTCCGCTAAGGAATTCTGTTGACCGAAATGAAGGTGTTAGGCACCCCTCGATCCCGTGGCTCGACCACGGTCTCTTGGTGGAGCATATCAACTAATTTGACACTACGAATGTATAAACCACACAAAGCACGCACAACAATCAATCAAGACAAACCAGACAAAATAATCCAAAATTTAGTGTTCAGTCCAATTATACAGTCCAAAATAGAAAAAGAATGCGAAAATATAAATCCTATTCTACCCTATACTAATTTTATACTACGCTCCCATGCTACCCGATGCCTCGGGCATTCATCACGGACGTCCTTCAAATACAAAATACTTCGGGGCATTCGCCGGCGAATAAATACAAGTGATCGTGGGGCATTCCCCAATTAAATGAATACATTTCCTAATGCAAGAACTAAAACCAAACCATTCAACTCAAATTCCACATTCAAACATTCAACAAGAAAACTTATTCCTAAATTTTGCCTACCCGAACCTACATTTGCCTATCCATTTCAACATATCATAATTCTATCATGTTCAAAACAATATTCATGCTCATTACGAATTAATCAAAACAACAATAAACCAAAGTTAATCTAAATTCAACTTTTTATCAATTTATCAATTCCATCCCCAAATAATTGACTAATTCTTCGATTACCAATTCAATTTCTCACATCCAAATCCAACATCAACTAACCCATAGCAAAGATTCGAACATGCTCAAACAACAAATCATTCCCGATTAATTAACCAACTTCAATATAGAATCACCCAAAACAATCAAACTTGCTCAACCACACAATCAAGATCATATCATCAACCAAAGCATTCCATCCATAATATCAGATATCATAAACAAAAAAATAAGATATTTGAGTTAGAAATGGACCTAATTCGGAAATTTTCAAAGAATATTATAATAAAATCCACTACCGAGAACCTCAACTTGAGCCTCAACAATGACAAAAATCCAACTCGATATCGCCAATTCAGTTTCGAACAAATTTTAATTCAAGAACACGAACTCAATATAGACCTCTGAATCAACCACTTAAAACAGAGATAACAAACCCCCCAAATCAAGATCCCGAAGATGAACACCAATCTCGAAACCCCAAACCATACCTAAATAATTCAATAAGATGGAAACTTGATGTTGAACGAACGATGAAGATTTGATATAGATGGACTATTTTCTATTCAGGACCAGCCGGAATCAATGGGTTCTCGGTGGAATCTGTGTGTGTGTGAATCGTCAGGGTGTATAAGAGAGGAACCAGAATGGAGTTTTTGTGCGTGTATATATGTTGTTGTCTTCCCTTCTCCCCTGCCTCCGATCTCTGTGTGTGCGTGTGAATTGTAGTGTATCAGTGTGTGTGTGTGTTGGTGAGGATGAGCGTCACTGGTGAAGAAGAAAAAGGAAAAATCCCCCTTAAAATGGGGTATGTATATGGTATATGTATCAAATCCAAAAGGAAAAGTCAGGTCCTTTTTTTTTGGACCCTTTCCCACTTTATTGTTGCTGTCCATCTCCTTATATAAGGGTGTGTTCAATTTCTATTGATGTCCATTGGTATGGGTCCCACCTAGGTGTATGTTTATCCTTTTTTCTTTGTGGACAAAAAATGTGAGGAGGGAGGTCACGTGGGGGGTGGGCTGCCTGGGGGGAGGCGGGGTAGTGAGGTGGTTTATTTTGATTGGGTAGGTTGTTAGGATAAGATAAAATTAGTTAGAGGTTATATTTTTATTATTTTGTGGTGGGATTATCACACGGGTGAGGGTGCGTGGTAATGTGAGCTAAAATGAATAAAATTGGACTTGGGAGGGACAAAAATTAGGTGTCTACAGCATGCCCCTCTTTGCATGTAAACATAAACTGTTTTCATATAAAGAAGTAGAAAACGAGACAGAATTTTGATCCGACCATTATTCAAAGAAAGAAACAAAAGGAAGAAGGACAACCGAGTTGGAGTGTCGAGTGAGGTCCCGTCGAGGTTCCGGTCCGCGACTCTGTCACTACATCAAAAATGAAAATTATAAGTTAAAACATAAAAGAAGTTAAAAAAATACTATCTATGCAGCTTCTTTGACTCTTGACTTGCTATTTCATCACCTTGTTCTTCAGGCGGGCTCCTGGCTTGCAATGTCTTCAACTTGTTGCTTGGTTTTCAATTTCTTCCCCATGTTTCTTGACTTTTCATTTATTCTCCCTGTTCTTCAGGCAGGCTCCTGACTTGCCATTTATCACCCTGTTCTTCAGGCGGGCTCCTGACTTGCCGTTTCATCACCCTGTTCTTCAAGCAGGCTCCTGACTTGCTATTTTCATATGTTGTCTTTCAATTTCTTCACTTTGTTTCTTGACTTTCATTTTATTCGCCCGTTCTTCAGGCGGGCTCCTAAAATAACATCAAAACTAAAAATAAAATTATCCCAAACAAAGATTATATAAAGAGATCATTTGCTAGAAAAGTGAAGTTCCAAACAACAAGAATTAAATTTTGCCCCAGTTTATCATCAAACGACTTTTGTGAAAGTCACATCATTATAAGAATTAAGGAGAATGACTCGACTAAAAGGTACGTCTTATAGGAATCAAAGGGAGTAACTCGACTAAAAGGTACACCTTATAGGAATCAAGAGAAATGACTCGACTAAAAGGTACGTCTTATAGGAATCAAGAGAGATGACTCGACTAAAAGGTACGCCTTATAGGAATCAAGGAGAATAACTCGACTAAAAAGTACATAAAGGTACGTCTTATAGGAATCAAAGGGAATGACTCGACTAAAAGTTACGTCTTATAGGAATCAAAGGAGATGACTTGACTAAAAGGTATGTCTTATAGGAATCAAAGGAAATTACTCAACTAAAAGGTACGTCTTCTAGGGGTCAAAGGGAATGACTCAACTTAAAGGTACATCTTATAGGAATTAAAGGGAATGACTCAACTAAAAGGTACGTCTTATAGGAATCAAAGGGAATGACTCAACTAAAAGGTACGTCTTCTAGGGGTCAAAGCGATTGACTCGACTAAAATGTACGTCTTTTAGGGGTAAAGGGAAATAACTCGACTAAAAGGTACGTCTTATAGGAATCGAGGGGGATGACTCGACTAAAAGGTACGTATTATAGGAATCAAGGAGGATGACTCGACTAAAAGGTACGTCTTCTAAGAGTCAAAGGGAATGACTCAACTAGAAGGTACATCTTCTAGGAGTGAAGGTTCAATTTAAGAAGTGTATCACCCAACAAATAAAAACTAAAATCTGTGGACAGAAAAGTGTGTCTCCGAGGGATATAAGATGATGAATTTTTACCATGATTTAATTATCAAACCTGTACAGCAACATTGCTTCCTGCATTTGTAAAAGCGAGAAATTAGGGGCCTTGATGTTTAGGCTTTGAAATCCTTGATTTGAAGGTGACATGTGTTCCTGTTTCATGCAAAGAAAAGTTCTGAGTTTAAAAACATGGAGGCAGGTTTGTGGCTTTGGCTTTCGTGGCAAACGCTCTTGTCTTCATCATATTTAACCTTGCTTTCAACCATTACATATATCATTGACTTGATGCATCATTGACCCAAACTCATATTACTAAGAGTAACTTTGAAACAAATACAGTACTTTGCTTTGCCATGCTTCTCAGATAAACCCTTTGAACTTTGGTATTTCCATGAGGTCCCAGACTTGTCTGTTGACAGAACTTTCTGTATGCCTTATTTCAACTCAGAATCATATCTCTTTCATGTGTTGGCCCTTTGTCTCACTTTTTGCAATTGAAGAAGCTGGTAGCCAGTTTTGAAATCTTTTCTCACTTGTTTCGACATGGACTTGACTCAAAGACTAGAGAAAAAATGACAATGATTTTATTTGGATTACTGAATCAATAAAATAAAAATAAAAAATAAAGAAAAGACAATGAATGTCCCCATTTGAAAGAAAGAAACGAAAAATTTATCTAGAAATGACAGTCAACTCTAATGATTATGCCATGCATTTTGGATTAAGCTGCCTGATTTTTCCATTCAAACTTTCTATCAATTGTTGTTGATTTAACTGGGCTTGAAATTGAGTTGTTTCCTTAGGTCAATTACCTTTAAGACCTCATTCGGCTAATGACACCTTGAAGGGTTTTCGCCAACAAGCCTTTTTTTTCCAGCTTACCATTGTCTTACGGTATTCGAGAGGGTTTTTCACAATGAGACTCTTGTCTTTATTTCTCTCAACTCGCAGTCGTCTTACAGTACCCGTGAGGGTTTTCACTGATAAGACTCTCTCATTTTTATCTCTCTCAACTTACCATCATCTTATGGTGCTTGTGAGGGTTTTCACTGATAAGACTCTCTCATTTTTATTTCTCTCTTGATTCCTTATGCTGAGGAAGACAAGTGGTTCCCAAATGCATCATCATATACCTTGTATGCTTAGCCTTAACATCCTCAAAGATTGATCTGAATGTCTTTCTTTGGTTGTAACTTGACTTTTGGAAAGGATTAGAAAGAAAAGATGACATGAGGCCCAAACGACACTTGAAATGGGGTGGGATTTACAACTTTTGGAATTGACTCAAATAATGAGGATCAACTCATGCACCAGTTTCTTTTGACTGGGTAATACTAAATTGTTTATTTGGTTGGACCGAACCCTGAGTAGGGCAACCTACATATCTCACCCTCGAGAGAGGAGAATCAAGTCATGCATAGTTCTGGCGGCTCGTTATTTTGCTTGATTCTGATTTCCTTTTCTTTTCTTTTATTGACTCTCTTTTTGGGATTTTTCTGACTCTATTTTGCTTGACACTCTTTTTTTTTCTTTTTGGACACATTTTTTCTCTCTTTTTTTGGATACCTTTTGACTCTATTTTTCGTTCAACACCTTTCTTTTGAGCTTTGCTGACTCTATCTTGATTCCAAGGGAGGGGTATAAAATAAAATAGGACTAAAGCTCAAATGGGGTAAACAAAGGATGACACAATGTTTGGAATAGCAGAATGAAATGCCTTCGTCATATCAATCCTTGAAAATGTAAGTACATATCATGCAATATGAAAGTGAGAGATGAAGATCATTTGTGCTATTTTTCTATAGCACTAATTTTAACTGAGACTGTGCGTCGCTACTTCTTCTACAAACTTCATCTTTGTTGTACATTCCTCATGCTTTCGTGGAGCTAATTTTTCTATTCCTTTTTATGTAGGATCACACATCCACTCTTTGACCTAATTGAGACATGTCTTTCAAATGTTGACCAAGTTATTCTCACGATTCTCAAAATAATAGCCTTAATTTTCAAAGAAGGCCTCAACTTGATCACCAAATGCCCCAGCACTCTATCTATTTTCTCAGACGCTCTCTTTTTCTAACTTTAACCCTCTGATTCAATGCTTGTGCTTAAACCGAATTTTAAGATCTGGCTGAAAAGTTTACTAGCATGTCATATCACTAGAGTCAACATAAAATGTACTATGTAAAGAAAACAAACAAACAAGATATATTTAAAACACAAGGGAAAATGGGACACTTCATTTAGTTGAAACAAAAGATAGAAGGGTTTGAACATAAATGATAAAAGGAACAAACAAGATAGATCCCGAACTACAACCTTAAAATAATTCAGATAACAGAAAATAAAACAAAACAAACTACCAGACCTCTTCCTAGTAGGGAGAGGGATGACTTCTCAATTTCTCAGTCTGACATCTTAGCCACTGGTTTGCATATCAGCATGACTAGAGTTTCCCTCAATGTCAATTTTCTGCACCATAATTGATCCATCTTGAATCATCTTCTCAATTTCTCTTTTCAAATCTCGACAATCTTTAATATTTGACCCTGAGCATCAGAATGTACGCACATCGTACATTAGGACCAAAATTTTTGAAATGCCAATTAAGAGTTCACCCAAGGAGAGGAGTGATCATGCCCCATTGTACTGATCACTGAAATAAACTAGCATACGACTCTCCTACTGGTGTGAAGGTATCTCTTGACTTCTGCCTTATTTCATCATTTGGATTGGATCGAAAATCAGGCTTAGAAGGGTTTTGGTATGTTTGTGGAGTTAGAGGACGACTCTGAGGATTTGGTGTGTTCCACTGTGGGTAACATAGGGGTTGAATATGTGGTTGTGCATTATAAACTGGATATGGGGGTGAAGGAGAAGAGTATAATGGATTTTGGGAGTGATTATGTGGAGCTTGAGCATGAACTTGGGTTTGAGCCTGAGAGTGACGACAACGGGGTATTCTTGACCGTGTTCTCTTTCTAACTACAATAGAAGATGAAACTTCCTCATTCTCTGTCTCCCCAATACTTCCTGAACCCTTTTAAATTGCTTGAGTTGTCACTTTCAATGTTACAAAACTCATAATGCGACCAGTCTTAATTCCCTCTTCTATCATTTCCCCCATTTTAAGGACCTCAATAAATGACTTGCCTAATGCAAGTAACAAGTTTTGATAATATGTTTCATCATGTGCTTGAATAAACACCTCTACTATTTTGCTTTCTTTCATTGGCGGTTTTACTCTAGCAACTTGTACGCGCCATTTGATTGCATACTTCCAGAAACTCTCAATATTCTTCTTTTGATACTATTTAGGGATTTTTCGTCAGGGATCAACTTCATATTGTATTGAAATTGTTGCACAAATTCATTAGCTAGGTCATCCCAACTAATCCACTTATCAATGTCTTGGTCAACAAACCATTCCGAAGCTAGGCCTGAAAGACTCTCCCCGAAATAAGCCATGAGTAGTTCTTCCTTTCCTCCAGCGCCCCTTAATTGGTTACAATAGCACCTCAAATGTGCCACTGGGTCCCCATGTCCTTCATATTTCTCAAACTTTGGCATTTTAAAGCCAGGAGGAAGGTCGATACCTAGAAACATGCATAAGTTCTTATATGAGACACTTTTGTAACCCCCAAGTCCTTGCAAGTTCTTCAAAGCCTGCTCCAAACTTCTCAATTTTCTGGTCATTTCCTCTTGTTCTTCCATCATAACAAGTTTCTCAGTGTTAGGAAGAAATTCAGGCGGGTGAGTGTCACCGTAAAGGATCACCAGTAATATTCAATGCAGGCTCTTTTGTAGAGTAGGGAGGCAGAACTTGTGGATGAACATCAAAAATAGGAGCTTCAAGTGGGGGTGGCACCGCAAAAGCATGAACAAGGGGTGGAGTCGAGTATATGGTAGTCTTGGATTGGGGAGTGAGGAAATGAACATTGGAAGTGGTTGGATATTGTTGCCTCGGAGTCGATCCCGATGCATGTTATGGCATATCAACAAAAATGGGAAATTGTGCATGTGACATGGGAGGCAAGCTAGAAAGATATTCCAGATTATCAGTGGGAACTGGAAGAGGCGGCAACCCATTAGCCCAAGCTCGATGCATTTCTATCATTTGCTGCCTTAATTTTTGAATTACTTCATTATCTCCAAAATTCTCATTTCCCGAACTCCCTATCTGATTAGTGACAACAAACTCAATATCCTTTTTGGCCATAACTTTCTCTGTGACTTGGTGCAATATGGAGGACCAGCCAAAATGCCACAAACCAACCACCTTAGACTAACTGAACAAGAGATAGCAAATGCGTTAGAATTCAACACTTGTTTTTCAAAACCTTTTTTTTCTTTTTGAAAAGATCACCGAACCCAAGAGGGGAGCCTACGTATCTCACTCCCGAGAGAGGAGAATCAGGTGTGCGTAGTTCGTGAAGTCTTGCCAAAATGTTCAATTAATTTTTTTTCCTTTCTTTTTTCTTTTTCTTGAAACTTTAAAAAGAAAAGGAAATAACAAATTGTCAAAAGAATTGACGATTTTTTTTTTTGCATTTTTCAAGTTTAAACTCCCTATACAAAATGAAACCTATAATTACTAAAGAAAAATATTTTTGGGTTTTCGATTTTGAATTTCATATGAAAAATGAAACTTAAACCTATTAAAGGAAAAACCTTTTTTGTAGTTTTGTTTTAAAGATGTATATGAAACACCTACTCTAATAAAGAGTTAAGAAAATCTCTTTTTTTTGGGAATTTTTCAAATAAGATCCCCGAACCAACAATAGGCTGCCTACGTATCTCACTCCCGAGAGAGGAGAATCAAGGGTGCGTAGTTCGTCCAGATTGGATAATTAATGATTAAATAGCAGATTGCACCCTGCCTTGAGACACGATCAAAGACACATGATGAACAACATAACAAAATCTTTGTTTTTTTGAGTTTTCAATTTGACACTTCATACAAAAATGACATCAACAACTATGAAAGAAAATTTTTTGGTATTTTCGTTATACGAAATGTAAAAAATTTCTAACATCTTTTTTTTATAAAAATTCCTATGAATGAAATTTTTTTTTTTGAAGTTTTCGAATTGTAAATGCATGCTAAACGAGAAAAAGGAAATTTTTTTTGATGTTTTTGAGAAAATGAGTGCGAAAGGTAAAAAATAATCTTTTTGAATTTTTGAATTGTGAAAAACAAAAGCCATAAAAAACTCTAAAAACAACAAAACTCTTTTTTTTTTCTTTTCGGCTCACTTGTTCTTCTATTTTTTCAACAATTCTTGCCTACGCCCTTTACTTCTAACACATGCTTTCCCCAAATAAGTCCGTCAAATGACCACGTTACCCTAAAAGATGAAGCATTTAGCACGTATGGATGCTTTAGAGGTGAGTCTCCTACAAAGGGCCATGTGGGTCCCGCTAGGTCTCAATATGATGCAGATAAGCATGACCTAAAGGCCGGCCTACACTGGGGTCCACTAACAAGGCTGTTCGGGGGAGCGTATGGTCGATAGTGGATTGCTTTAGCTGTCCACCTACTCCATACAATCCAACGGCTCCCCCTCCTAAAATAAGGGTGACTCAACTATAGGTCATGCACACACGTGTACTACGGACTTATTGCAGAAAGAAAGACTCGGGTTATGCACATGATGTCAGATATAAAACGGTAATACATAAAGGAAAAATTGTAAACAAAGAGCACGTAGGCACTCAACAATGATAAACAATAACACAAAACAACACAAATAAAATGTCTATACACCTATAGTGCCAAACTAAGCCGATACAACTCCAAAATAAGCTCGAATTTTGAAAGATCCCCAGCAGAGTTGCCAGATCTGTCATGCCCCTTTTTAACTCCAAAAGATTCATTTTATGGTTTGAAAGGGTTTTATTATTAAAGTGATGAAAGATGAAAATTTATTTTGAAAAGGACCTTTTATATTCAAAACTCAGAGTCGCCACTTGACATAATCCGGTGTGTCAAGTCACCTTTGGAAAATCCTTTTCAAAACGGTTTTGACTCTAAAGCTGATCCGCGAACAGAGATTCCAGCTAAGGAATTCTGTTGACCGAGGGGAAGGCGTTAGGCACCCCTCGATCCCGTGGCTCGACCAAGGTCGCTTGATGGAGCATATCAGCTAATTTGACACCATGAATGTATAAACCACACAAAACACGCACAACAATCAATTAAGCAAAACCAAACAAAATAATCCAAAATTTAGTGTTCAGTCCAATTATACAGTCCAAAATAGAAAAAGAATGCAAAAATGTAAATCCTATTCTACCCTATACTAATTTTATACTACGCTCTCATGCTACCCGATGCCTCGGGCCTTCATCACGGACGTCCTCCAAATACAAAATACTTCGGGGCATTCGCCGGCGAATAAATACAAGTGATCGCGGGGCATTCCCCAATTAAATAAATACATTTCCAAATGCAAGAACTAAAACCAAACCATTCAACTCAAATTCCACATTCAAACATTCAACAAGAAAACTTATTCCTAAAGTTTGCCTACCCAAACCTACATTCGCCTATCCATTTCAACATATCATAATTCTATTATGTTCAAAACAATATTCATGCTCATTGCGAATTAAACAAAACAACAATAAACCAAAGTTAATCTAAATTCAACTTTTTCATCAATTTATCAATTCCATCCCCAAATAATTGACTAATTCTTCGATTATCAATTCAATTTCTCCCATTCAAATCCAACGTCAACTAACCCATAGCAAAGATTCGAACATGCTCAAACAACAAAGCATTCCCAATTAATTAACCAACTTCAACATAGAATCACCCAAAACAAACAAACTGTCTCAACCACACAATCAAGATCATATCATCAACCAAAGCATTCCATCCATAATATCGGATATCGTAAACAAAGAAATAAGATAGCAGAGGTTAGAAATGGACCTGATTCAGAACTTTTTGAAGAATATTATAAGAAAATCCACTTTCAAGAACCTCAACTTGTGCCTCAACAATGACAAAAATCCAACTCGATATCGCCAATTCCGATTCAAACAAATTTTAATTCAAAAACACGAACTCAATATAGACCTCTGAATCAACCCTTAAAACAGAGATAACAAACCCCCCAAATCGAGATCCCGAAGATGAACACCAATCTCGAAACCCCAAACCATACCTAAATAATTCAATAAGATGGAAACTTGATGTTGAACGAACGACGAAGATTTGATATAGATGGACTATTTTCTATTCAGGACCAGCCGGAATCAATGGGTTCTCGGTGGAATCTGTGTGTGTGTGAATCGTCAGGGTGTATAAGAGAGGAACCAGATAGGAGTTTCTGTGTGTGTATATATGTTGTTGTCTTCTCTTCTCCCTTGCCTCCGATCTCTCTGTGTGTGTGTGAATCATAGTGTATCAGTGTGTGTGTATTGATGAGGATGAGCATCACTGGTGAAGAAGAAAAAGGGAAAATCCCCCTTAAAATGGTGTATGTATATGGTATATGTATCAAATCCAAAAGGAAAAGTCAGGTCCTTTTTTTGGATCCTTTCCCCCTTTATTGTTGTTGTCCATCTCCTTATATAAGGGTGTGTTCAATTTGTATTGATGTCCATTGGGATGGGTCCCACCTGGGTGTATGTTTATCTTTTTTTCTTTGTGGACAAGAAATGTGAGGAGGGAGGTCACGTGGGGGGTGGGCTGCCTGGGGGGAGGTGGGGTAGTGAGGTGGTTTATTTGGATTGGATAGGTTGTTAGGATAAGATAAAATTAGTTAGAGGTTATTGTTTTGTTATTTTGTGGAGGGATTATCACACGAGTGAGGGTGCGTGGTAATGTGAGCTAAAAATGAATAAAATTGGACTTTGGGAGTGACAAAATTAGGTGTCTACACTCTATAGCACTTTTTAAAACAAATAACCCAAGTTTGAAAACTTTTCAAAAAGTGGCCAGTCGTATATAATATTTCCGCTTTATAGTCATTTCCTAATTTGGATCATTTTGGCCAACGTAGTCCATATACAATACTGATACAGTCTATATATAATACTGATACAGTATTCAACTTGGGCAATTCAGCCCTTTTAAAAATATTTTAATTTTTTTTTGTTATAAATTTTTTAACTGATCAAATATTCTGTTTTTTTATTATTTATAAATAATAATTAAATTATATAAAAATGATATAATTGTTAAATAAAATATGTATCTATGTAAGATATATGTATAGAAATTATATAGTTCTCTTAAATATGTATATGTATAAAATATATATAAAAAAATATAAATAATATATGAAAATTATATAATTATTGTATAAAATGTGTAAAAAAAAAAATGTACAGTTATTGTATAAATTGTGTATCAAAATTATATAATTTTCGTATAGAATATTTATATGTATAAGATATGTATAGAAACTGTATAGAAAGTGCATAGAAATAGCATAAAATAAGCCAATAAATTGAAATGGCTAAAAAATAAAATTTAAATTTTGTGATCATTTTTATAAAAATAATTTAATTCGAAGTATCGTTTCTATCCCTCCCCATTTAATAAATGTTGACAACCCATTTGATATTTTAGTAAATGAAAAGTCGGCTCTTCTAGAACCCACAAATAGACTCTCTAAAATCTCTCCTCCTTTGCCACACGTGGCGCCCATGCACAATCTTTCTTCTACTAATATCCTGCAATTAATACTCCGGATCATGATAATATTGCTCTCCAGAGTTTAACTCACTCATATCTTCTTCTCAGACTGTCAACTTATTAAATTTAAATACTGTGGAGGACAAAACCAATCCTCCATTCACTACTAAGTTACCCGCTTCTTCTACAATTAATGACAAAGTAATAAATTCCACCTCTTCTTTATATAATGGCCTTTCACCACTTCAATTGCCCTTCCACAAGGCTGCACATTCACCACACCCCTCAAGGCCCTTTTCACCAATTAATTCGTCTAGTTTGAATGGATAACATAATTTCAGTGGAGAGCAATTTCATCAATCGTGCAGTTTATATATTCATAAATTTGCAGCCTCCTCAAGCTCCCAGTTCTTGATTGGAAATGAGGCTAGCGGGACATGCACTGACCTTCAATCTTCATATTAACAGGACCAAATCTTTGTCATGATACAACATTCGACAAATTTGATGCAAATTGTGATGCAAGGAATGAGACTTGGACTGGACGACTTCATGCAGCACCACTGGACAATGGAACCACCTCCGATCCCATCGCCGATGAACACTCATGTGGAGTTCCCGCTCTACCCCCAACCACAACAAGGGGCGACTCCATGGATTCAGCAGCATACTACCATGCTGTCCACGGTAGTCAGCTCCATGCATGTACCCCAGCCCCACAGACAGCTCCCCTCCACGCACAAATTCCACCAGCAAATCAGGAAGAGGTAGTAGGGCGCCAGGTCTGCATGATGCTATATCATGACAAGGATTTGTTTCCCGTTGATGTGAAGGTTGAAGGTCAGTGCATGTCCCGCTAGCCCCATTTCCAATCAAGAACTGGGATTTTGGGGAGGCTGAGGATTCATGGACATATAGACTGCATGATTGACGGGATTGCTCTTCATCAGAATTGTGTTCTCCATCCGAACTAGGCGAATTAATTAGTGAAAAGGGCCTTCATTATTTTACCTTACGTGTACTTTCAAGCTTTGTCTGTTGATTTAATTTTTGCCTGCTTTGGTCTCTAAAATGTATAGTTTTCTTTTATCTCTAAAATATATAGTTCGATTCTAACTCATGGTATATCTCAGAAGCTTTGTTTACGCCTCAGGCTCGATCTTAAAGTTCTAAATCGGGTGTCTAAATATAGATTTTGAAGTTTCAGATTTGCTTCATAAAGGTAATTGTTTTGTTTAAAGAGGCTTGGTGTAACGAGTCAAATTCTTGGATTTCGGCAATTTTTACAAGGTAATTGTTTCAGTTTGTTCTCTTTTCTCCTATTATCAATTTACAGGTTTCTCTGATCTGATTCCTTGGAGATGTGGGTTGTGTTACATTTTTTTGTAGTGTTTGAAGTGAAAGTTGGGACTTTGCAGTAGCGCATGCGCGCGCGCACACACCAAAAGAGTTTCGGTTGAAGTTTATACATTGAGCTTTATCCTTCATAGATTCGCCTCTAATTACTCAATATCTAGCTTGATCACATTACATCATGGGTTAAGGGATTCTAGGTGATGATGTTTTGTGCTTGTTTTAATATATTACACAGAACCACCATGACTGTGATCATGATTCCGATATGGTTGTTGTTTGTCAATAAATTTCAAACATGAATATATATTTTCATCACTTTTTTCCTTATATAAACTGCTGATTTCGTTCCTTTATTTTCTGTTATATAGGGCCGAGCTTAAATTCTCCGTCTACAATTATTGAGTTTTAGTTCGGGTTAATAATTGTTTATGCCTTTGAATGTGTCAGTAGCTTCGACATCAAAATTGGAGAGCCAACAATGGAGTTCGTGATTTCATTGTCTTGATTCATCGGATAAATAACTTTTGAAATAATAGTTCTCCACGAAAATCCTTTTGACATAATGCTACTTTCTACTGGGTACATTATCAGAAATTAAACTGCTCATGCTTTAGTTCTATATCTGGTTTGATGAAATAGGGTTCTCAATAATTCCACCATTTTTTATTAGCCCAATCCTTTTTGTAAGAAAACTACTGTGCTTGTAAGCTTGCTGTCATGGTTGTTATTTTTCTGCCCTTACCTCACAACGATCAGAACCAACAATTTCACCAAAAAGATAAGAAATGAATTTTTTTTTCCTATTTTCAGTATGCAGATGTGGAGTAACAACCTTTTGTTTTTGTTTTGTCAATTTTTATTGACAGGGATGGAGAGTACTTTAATCAGTTGAAGTGAGATAAATAATGTTTTAAGTGAAAATAAGCTTTCTTGGGGCAATCAGATAGTTTTTCCTATATGCTCTCTGCTTCGTATCGGATCATTTCTCTAATATTACTTTAGTTGACACAGTAAAACATGTTTGGAAATAAATTGCATGTTGAACTAGTCTTGGTATGGCATAGCAGTGTTCAGGTTCAAATTATTTTATGGCAGTTTATCATTTTGATCATTCAAGCTGTTTTTACTAAAACTGCTCAGCTGTACTCCTACCTATGATTGACCAAGTACCTAGGCTCATTTTTGTTACTTGAATTGAATACTTCTCTAGAGTGATAAACTGGTCATACTCCCATGCTTGGTTGTCTATTTAGTAAATGATACTCTCCTTTCAGATTTTAGGATGTTGTTATCCTTGATAATAATTCATTTTGCTAAATGTTTGAACTTTGTTCTTTAGATTTGTTACCTGTCAAAAGAGCATAAATTTAGTTGTTTAATTTATGTTGTTCCAACAGGTAACCTATACCCTTCTCTATTAGAACAATAATGATAATTGTACAAGAAAATTAAAATAGAACAATAATGATAATTGTACAAGAAATTTAAAATAAAACTTGTTTGGCTTAGAGGCACAATAATACGCTTCTTGAAGATAGTTGGAGTCTCTTCCACTACCAAACGGAAGAACTAGTGACAACTCTATCTTCGGGGTTCAACTAAGCCACAAAACAAGTAGCATTCAAGAATGTTGCTCTTCTATTCTTAAATTGGTGATTTTACCATTATTTGATCAATGGCTCTCAAGTATTTTTCAAGGGGAAAGTAGTTTTGAGTGTTTGTCTTTTCCAAATAAAAGAAACACTACTTTCAGGGTAAAATTTTTATGCAAGGGAAAAGTATTAATTAAGTAATAGTTAATAGGTTCATGAACAAAAATTGTTTTTCTTTCAAGTTTCAAGAACCTAAAACGTAAATGAATTTACAATTGTTAATGCATTTGTAACTCAAGATGCATTTATTTCAATTGTAATTTCACATTCATTTTCTTTGTAACTCAAAATACATTTGTTTCAATATTAATTGAAATATAAAAAACTTTAACTGATGTACTTATTCCAAAAAATTGATTGAAACATACACTTCAGTAATAACAATCCCCCACTTGTTTCAAGATATTTTATCTTTAAGAAACAAAATTCTTTTGAGACATTAATCTAGTAACATGCATCAATAATAGTGTCTTTAGGACTTGAACCATTAGCTAGTGAAAACTTTCTAAATCATTGACTACTTAGCGAACAGATCTTGAACTAGGTGGTTCATTGAATGAAGTAGAAAAATACTCCACGCATATTGCTATGTTCTGGTGAAAATCAAAATCCCTTGACACTTTACGACCATGTGTCCCGAATCCTTTTAGCTAAGTGCTTTAAGATTTTTCTGTTAAAATCTTATTGAAGCGGCCTCCACTTCGCACTTAGTGCGGTGAATTCATCAAGAGTAACTTTGCATACTCCGACTAAGTAGTCTATGAATTTCATTAAGAGAAATTAATCTCATCCTTCTTTACAACAAAGTATCAGTAAATCTATCAAGAGTGTTCCTACACACTCCAACCGAAATCGATGTGTAGACTTAATAAGAGAATATAATCTCATTCTTTTCTTTTGAAGGAATACTGTCAAATCTATCAAGATTGTTATTATTTACTCCAATCGATATCGGTCTTATAGATTTATCAAGAGAAAAAATCTCAACTTATGCGCATCTACTCACTCTCTAGGGAAAAAGGAAATTTTATTGATATGCTTCACAATTGTAACTTTATTTGTTTTTCCCTTTGAACCTAAGATTATATCATTAGGTAGGGTTACCATAAAGTACAATCAACCTACAATAAGCTTTATTCCTATCCCATTACAAGTTTGTATCACCAATTCCTTGCCTAACCCTTTAGACAAAAGATCTGCTAAATTAAGTTTGGACTTCACATATTGAAGCGATATTATGCCATCTTCCAATAATATTCTCACATGATTATGTTTGAGACGAACTTGTCTTGATTTTCCATTGTAACAATCACTTGAAGCCCGAAATATAGCAACTTTATTATCATAATATATAGTCAAAGGTGGTATTGGCTTACCCCATAATGAAATATCTATCAGCATACTCCGCAGCCAATCAGCTTCTTCTCCAACAGAAGACATAGCGATAAATTCTGACTCCATGGTTGAGTGAGTAATACATGTCTGCTTCTTTGATCTCCAGGATATTGCTACTCCAACCAAAGTGAAAATCCAAGCAGTAATAGATTTAGAGTCATTCGGATCAGAATTCCAAGTAGCATCACTATAGCCTTCAAGAACTGCTAGAAAGGTAGAATAATGCAGGCCAACATTAATTGTACCCTTCAGATACCATAAAATACAAATTAAGGCATTTTAATGCTCAACTCCAGGGCTACCAGTAAACTTGCTCAAAGTTCCTACTGCATAACCAATATCTGGCCTGGTACAATGCATGGCATACATAAAACTTCTAACAATCTGAGAATATGTCAATTGATCAAGAATATCACTAGAGTTTCGTACTAGTTTGATGCAAGGATCAAATGGTGTAGGAGCAGGCTTGTCGTCAAAATGACCAAACCTCTTTAGAACCTTCTCAATATAACTTGATTGAGTAAGAGTCAAACCACTTGTCGATCTTACAATTTTGATGCCTAAAATTACATCAGCTTCTCCAAGATCTTTCATTTCAAACTGATAAGCAAGAAAATATTTTGTTTCTTTGACTCTTTCGATATCAGTTCCAAGGATCAACATGTCATCTACATAAAGACATATTATAACACCAGAATTTTTTTAAAATTTACTAAATATGCAGATATCTCCACCATTGATTAAGGAGCCATTAGAAATCATAACTTTTTTAAATTTATCATGCCATTGTTTTGGAGCTTGTTTTAATCCATAAAAAAATTTAAGAAGTTTACAAACTTTACATTCTTGACTGGGATTGACAAATCCTTCTGGTTGTTTCATGTAGACTTCTTCGTCTAGATCACCATTCAGGAATGCAGTTTTCACATCCATCTGATGAATCACAAGACCATGAATTGCTGCTAGAGCAATCAAGATATGAATAGAGGTCATCCGAGCTAAAGGTGCAAAAGTATCAAAATAATCAATATCTTTCAATTGAGTAAAACCTTTAGCTACCAAACGAGCTTTGTACTTATCTAAAGTACCATCAGATTTCATTTTCTTCCTAAAAATCCATCGACAACTAATTGGTTCACATCCAGGAGGAAGATCTGACAATATCCATGTATTATTAGATAATATAGAATGCATTTACCATCAATGGCTTCACTCCAAAATGGAGCATCATGTGAAAACATAGCTTCAACATAACTTTCAGGATTCTTTTTAACCAAATAATCTTGAAAATCAGGTCTAAAGTCTTTTGATTTGGCTGATCTTGAACTACGTCTTGGTTGACTTTCTTCCAATGGCTCAACTATTTTTCTTTTAAGAGGAGAAATAGAAGAACTTGAATCTTGTTCAAAAGAATCTTTTTTCTTGGGATATATATGCTAAAACAAGTTAGCATGTAAAGATTCAATAATTGTGTGAGGACTTGGGGTCTCAAGATTTAAAAATCTATAAGCCTTACTGGTTTGTGAATAACCAATAAACACACAATCTACTCCTCTATAGCCAATCTTGGTTAAATGTTGATTTGGTAATCTAACATGAGCCAAGCAACCCCATGCTTTAAAATAATTTATATTTGGTTTTCGATTATTCCAAAGTTCATATGGAGATGCATCATGATTTCTGGAAGTAATTCTATTCGAAATATGACATGCTGAAAGCAAGGCTTCAATCCACAAATTTTCAGATATACCAGATCCATAAAACATAGAATTAACTATTTCTATAAAAGTCCTATTTTTTCTTTCTGCTACACCATTTTGTTGTGGTGTATAGGACATGGTCAATTATTTTTTCATGTCTTCTCTCTCACAAAAATCAATAAAATCTGACTTTAAGTACTCTCCACCTCTATCGGACCCAATTGACTTAATTTTCACACTCAATTTATTTTCAACTTCTGCTTTATATGTTTTGAAAGTCTAAAATGTTTCATCTTTTGTTTTCAATGGAAAGACATAAGTATATCTTGAGTAGTCATCAATAAAATACCTCTTTCCATGACGTAACAAATAATCCATTTCACAAATATCAGTATGGATTAATTACAAAAGTGTGGAAGTCCTTTCAACTATCTTAAAAGGCTTCTTCGTAATCTTGCATTTACTACAAGTAAGACACTTAGTATTATGATTCTTTCCACAATCTTTGATTAATCCATTATTCACCATAATTTGAATGGATCTAAAATTCACATATCTCAGACGTTCATGCCATAAGTCCAAAGACTCCACAAGATAAGCAAAATTATTTTCATTTTCAATATTGAGTTTAAACATTCCATTTGCAACATAACTTTTTCCAATAAACATGTCATTTTTAGATAAAATAAACTTATCTGCCTTAAAAAACATTTTAAAACCATGCTTCAAAAGAAGCGTACCTGACACCAAGTTCTTTCGAATATCAGGAACATGCAATACGTCCATCAATGTAACTATCTTTCCGGAAGTAAACTTCAGTTCAATAGTTTCTTTTCCCACAACTTTAGTAGAGGAGGAGTTTCTCATATATACAATTTTACCGTCCCTCACTAATTCATAAGTCTTGAAAGAATTTCGGTTACCTGATATGTGATGAGATACGCTGGTATCTATCCACCATTTCACTTGATCTTCCGTTACAAATGCTTCTGTGACCATTGCCACAAGATCATCTTTTTAAATTTTTATTTATTTTTTCTTTCTTCTTTTCGGCTTTGAGAATTCCACAATCACGCGCATAGTGATCAACTTTGTGACAATGATAGCATTCACCAGATTTAAAATTGGCACCATTATGCTTGAAATTTGTAGTCTTCTTTGCCTTTGAAAAATTCTTATTTTCTGGTTCCTTCTTGTTTGATTTTTCTTCAACCATTTTAGCTTTCATGACAGGTTCCTTCAAACTATTATTATCGCGCCATCGTGTCTCTTGTTCAATTTGCAAGTGTTGCAACAATTGTTCAAGAGTCAAATCTTCCTTTTTGTGTAAGAATTTGCTTCGGTACTCTTTTCAAAATGGAGGAAGTTTTGATACAATAGCACCAACATGAAAGTTTTCATCAAGAGCAATTCCAGATATAGCAATTTTATTAGCTATAAGTTGAAATTCTTGTACTTGTCCAGTGATTGACTTGTCATCAACCATTTTGAACTCCATATAATTTGAAACGAGAAATTTCTTAGAACTCGCCTCTTCTGCTAAATAAATAGCTTGAAGAGTATCCCATATCTCTTTAGCATATTTGCATTTAATGTAATATTGATCATAATATTTGTTGGACATTCCTCCAAGAATATAATTCTTGCACAAATAATCTTCATATTGCCATTTGGCAATTTGTTCTTCAATCAAAGTAGTTTCGTCAGATGCTACCTCAGAACCAGGAGCATTAGGATAAGGTTCTTCAAGAACATATGCCAACTTTAATCATCTTAAAAAGAATTTCATCTTTCCACGCCATCTAGGAAAGTCTTTGCCATCAAATATTTCAAAATTAGGATTAGGCAAAGATGGAATACTATTTGATATTGATGTAGAAGACAACTATCTTCAAATTGTTATAACAATAATGATAATTGTACAAGAAATTCAAAATAAAATTTGCTTGGCTTAGAGGCACGATAATACGCTTCTTGAAGATAGTTGGAGTCTCTCCCACGAGCAAACGGAAGAACTAGTGACAATTCTATCTTCGGGATTCAACTAAGCCACACAACAATTAGCATTCAAGAATGTTGCTCTTCTATTCTTGAATTGGTGATTTCACCATTATTTGATCAATGTCTCTCAAGTGTTTTTCAAGGGGAAAGTAGTTTTGAGTGCTTGTCTTTTCCAAACAAAAGAAACACTATTTATAGGGTAAAATTTTCATGCAAGTGAAAAGTATTAATTAAGCAATAGTTAATAGGTTCATGAGCAAAAATTGTCTTTCTTTCAAGTTTCAAGAACCTAAAACGTAAATGAATTTACAATTATTAATGCATTTGTAACTCAAGATGCATTTGTTTCAATTGTAATTTCACATTCATTTTCTTTGTAACTCAAAATACATTTGTTTCAATATTAATTGAAACATAAAAAACTTTTAACCTATGTATTTGTTCCAAAAAATTGATTGAAACATAAACTTCAGTAATAATATTCTCAACTCCCAAAATTAGCTCTAATTTTCATAATTGGCTTCAAATTTCGTTTGATGTTGCTTAAATTTGATCTAAATGAAGTGATATGCAGTGATTTGCTTGGAATATTTATTTTATGTTGGCGTTAGCTTATTATGGTGATACTTATTCCAATATAATTATTTGATCAACACATCTGTTCATTTGATCTATATGCGATACTTTGAGGCCTGAAAAAATTTGTACACTTATTTGACACCCTCCAACGGCTTCTTCAGGAGTTCACTACTTTTGCAAGATTTGCCGAAAGGTGAAATCAACAAGCAAATTGTACAGGCTCAGGTTGACAGAGATCTCAAGAGGCAACTCAAAAAAATCAAGGTTGAAAGGAAACACAAAGAACAGGGTGAGGTGGCTATCAGGTACTCATTTGCTCCTTGCATAATTCCAAAAAAGAAAAAGTGTCTTTCTATGATTCAAGGAAATTTACTTGTTAAAAGCTCTAGATTAATGAATTACTTTGTAGTTGTCCAGTTATGAATTACCGTAAACTTGGCCATTGCCAGAACAAAAAAGATCAATTGCTATGTAAAAATTCAAATATCATGTGTGAAGGTTGGATATAAGCAAATTTGTGATTGCCCTTAATATAGGAGGATGAAGCAGAATATTGCCCCAACCATCTAATATAGGCTTCATTTTGCGCTGTGAAGCACTTCGCTTACAATCTGTTTCATATTGTGTCAACATTGATAATATATTGATTTTTATACACATGTATTTTTGCACCTATCAAAATCTCTTCAGGAGAATTTGGTTATTTGTGCCTTCTTTAAAATGGTATTAAAAGTGAGGGTTTTTGATATGACATCCAATAATATACTCTCACCAAAACTTCTTTGTGTTGGCTTAGCCGCAGTAGCGGCCTAGCTAGCTAGCCTTCTCAGCCTTTTAATTGATACTTTTGACTATTTTTTTTTTTTTGGTTTTCCAAGTATCCCCATCGCCGATAGCCGTGAGAGTAATCCTCTGTTTCTACAGTCAGCACACTAAGCGGTAGGGAACTGGCCAAGCACAGAGTGTTTTCCATTCACCAGAAACCCCCAACCTCTTGCTTAAAGGGTGAGGTGTTGAACCACCACACCAACCACAGTGGTTGATACTTTTGACATTATTATTGAAGTAATTGTACGTCTGTTTTATGTATGTACGTATTATTTCAAGTCACTGTGATTCAACCCATTTTCTAATGTTATATTTTTTGATGAATATAAGTTTTTCACCTTCTCTACCTATTTTATGTAACAGGTATCAATTTTATGGTAAAAAAAATTACAACAGTGGAAACTCACATCTTAGCTAATTGGGAGCATGGTGCATCAATATATTTTATTATTATGTAAATAAAATGCATGTAACTATTTTTTAAAATTTTGCTTCTTATCAAATTTTAATTTTATTTAATTTTTAAATATTCAAAATATCTTTGCGTTGAACCTGTGTTGACACGGGCCTTGCAACTCTTGTTTGAATATAAAACCTAGAAAGTGAGGATGATGATGAAGAGGGTCCAATATTAGTCGACAAATCTTTGTATGGTTATTTTATTACAATATTTATTTGTTTTTCCACTTGATATTTCTGTTTGTATTTGTTCTATAACCTGATTATTATTATTTAAATTCCCTTTAAAAGTCATATTTTAGGATAAATTTCTTTCTAACAAAGACAATTTTATGTGTATTTGAATTGAAGAACTTTAATTAATTATGAATAATTATTTGGGATAATACTCACAAAAATATCTAAATTTTGATTGGATTTTCAATTGAGCATACTAACTTTGCGAGGGTCCATTATCTCTCTAGATTTTTTTTTCATATTTTAAGGGCATATATCTGTCAACTTGGACATGTGTAACTATGAGGTTGGCGAGTGTATTAAACGCGTCAATACACGTGTAAAAACGAGATTGGCGCGTATATTAGACTGACAGCCATCGAAACTGGGTATAGAGTTTCGGTGGGAATTAAATTCACTTTAAAAAGTCTGGGGGTAATAGGACCCCCGCAAAGTTCAATATGCTCAACTGAAAATCGAGTCAAAGTTTAGGTATTTTTGTGAGTATTATCCCTAATTATTTACTATTTCTCTTTTTCTTTCTTTCTTTATATTAAGATCCTCTATTTATTTCTCTTCTTTGGTTTTCTACCACATGGTCAACAATAATAACATACTCAATGTATTTTCACCTAATAGGGTCTGGAAAGAGTAGAGTGTACGCAGTCCATACCACTATCTCAGGTGAAGTAGAGATGCTGTTTCTACCCCATGATCAAGTTGAAAAAAAGAATATTACTCCTACTGGGGAAATTTTCTCTACTATTTTTTTCTTGGCTTAATAGATATTTGAATGGAGATTCCCTTGACGTATTTAATTTTTACAGCATTCAACAACAACAACAACAACAAAAAACCCAGTGTATTCCCACCTGGTGGGGTCTGGGGGGGTAAGATGTACGCAGTCCATACCTCTACCTCTAAAGAAGTAGAAAGACTGTTTCCGATAGACCCCCGGCTCAAGGCACCAGATACCACACAAATACCATGTAAAACACATAACATAAATACGGCAGCCATAACAAGAATACATAACATAAATACACAAATACCATGTAAAACACATAACAAGAATACATAACATAAATACGGCAGCCATAAGTAAAAGAAAACAGATGAAAGCACCCAGATTCGTACTAAAGCAAGGAACACGGAATCATAACCAGGATACTACCCCCAGCCAGTAATTCCCTACACTAGCGGCCCAAACTGGCCCTAGTCCTCAGCCCTAATTCGCGTCCTCCAGACTTTCCTATCTAGGGTCATGTCCTCGGTGAGCTATAACTGCTCCATGTCCCGACTAATCACCTCACCCCAGTACTTCTTCGGCCTACCCCTACCCCTCCTAAAACCATCCAACGCTAGTCTCTCACACCTACGAACCGGGGCATCCATGCCCCTCCTCTTCACGTGTCCGAACCAGCTCAATCGGACTTCCCGCATCTTGCACTCCACTGGGGTCACACCAACCTTCTCCCTGATAGTCTCGTTCCGAACTCTATCCCCTCTAGTTAGTCCACACATCCAGCGCAACATCCGCATCTCTGCCACCTTCATTTTTTTGATGTGGGAATTCTTAACTGGCCAACACTCCGCTCCATACAACATGGCCGGACGGACTACCACTCCGCTTCATACTATAAATATTTATTCAAGCTTATTTTTAGTCAATTCATTTCAATTATAGACTAAGCTAAAAATAATATTTCAGCACAAGATCATTTCAATTCAATACAGTATAGACATATGCATTTTTAATTAATGACATGTGTCGTAATGTTATTGGTGTGACATACACTTTTTTGAGAAAAATGTAGCCGAACACGAAGAAATATGTAAATATTACATTTCGATTAAGTTTTAATGTATCGTTAACGTTCCTACAAATGAAATGTGTGTCATTGGAACCAAAGGGATGTGGGAATTTATTTGCTTTTGCAATTAATTTGGAATTGATCAAATCTCTAGAAATAGAAAAATTAGACATCTTTCTTAAATCATTCTTTATTTGCTTTATTTGTTCTTAATTATGCCCCTTAATTCAAGTACTTAAGAAAAGTGTCATTAATAATGGTAATGGATGCATACATATGTTAAACTATTGATCTTGGTGTATTTATACGTTTAAGTGTCGTGCTTTACTCATGTTTTAGTTTAGTTTTAGAATAATGTCATTTATATTCTCATAAATTTTTAAATAGTGTCCATCGGCTAACAAACATCATTAGGCTTCTTGTAGATTGGAAATACTGTCACTCTCACTCCCCATGGTTGGTGGGTTCAAAGTGTGCCACGACTCACTGGCAATTTCGGCTACAACATCTACTATATTATAAATAGGACACTTAACATATTTTCTAGGGGTACATACGTATTTTGGGAGCAGAACAATATGAGAGAAGCTTGTGCGAGGGTTATTTCTTCATTCTTTCATTTATTTCGGTTCTTGTACAAATAAATTCTATTCAAGGAGTTTGTTTGTGATTACGAGTGGCTAAATATCATTGTTTTGGGATTGCAACTAGAACATGATTGTTTATTATTGTTTTGAATCGACGAATCTTGTTTTTCATTGATTTATATTCTTATGCTTACTATTTTAGTGTCTGGCCAACATTAGAATAAATTTGTAATTCTCGTGTGAACTGATCAAGGGAAATGTAAGAATAGGAAGAAGAACATTAGGGGTAAGATCATCTCTGGCTTGACGTTGTAGATGATTTGCAGCTAGGATAGCAATATACCTAGTTTTTTTTATCTGGTTATAAACGAGATGATAACGCTAATGCACTTGAATTAAAATCTCACATCTCCATACAATAATGTAGTTGTGAGACTAATTTAAATAGACGATTAGAGAATGTACCATCCCAAATCATAAACTTAACCCCAGAATCAGCATTTAAAAAAAAGTTTGTTGAGATAATTTAAATTCTATATATGATTGCGATTAAAGCCGTGGCCATGAAATACCTCTTTAATATTGAATACAACACTTTTTAAATTATCATTATTTTATTTACACACTTTTGCGATATTTAGAGCAATACAACATCATTCTACTTGTTTACCACAACACTTGTCTAAATATTAGTACAATTGAATTACACGAAGATATCCATCTCGAAAGAGTTTCTGTATTACTTGATACAATCACATGCACTTGCATGTGCGGTAGATCGCAAAAACTACCCTTCGTATCTTTAGAAATTATTTTACTTTGACTAATCTAATTAGTTTTTATAAAAAAAAAAAAAAAAGAAGAAGAAGAAGAAGAAGAATACTATTTTCTTTCCACTACAACTAACCTCAGCTAAATTTGAATTGTTAGAGAAACAGATTTAATTTACTCTTGCATCATCTCTAATCTCTATCTCTATTATCTTAAAAGTGTGAATGACTTTATAAATCAAGTTTGAACTTTTTGTCCTTCATTGAAAGTCTTCCTTTTAAACAAAATTATTTTTTCGCGCATTCTATTTAAATTATAAATCCAATAAAGCAATATAAATTTTGACTACAAATCCAATAAAATAATATGAATTTGGACCGACACTGCTAATGCACAACACAACCCTATTCTAACAAAAAAAACACAAATTTTGTCTCCAAATCTAATAAAATAATACAAATTTGGAACGACACTGCTTATGCACAACCACATCCCTATTCTAATCCTGTTCAAGACAAAATCATTTTTTCACTATTTTTTTCTAATATTTATGATTATATGAGTTTTCCTAAGAATTTTCGTTAAAATATATATTTGGGCATAAATTTTTTAGGGGGGAACTTTTCTCCCAAGGAAAAATGGTGGCTGGCCTAATTTGCGTGCTTTTCTATTTACTTTAATTCCCATACAAATACGTATACCAAGAGAAGTAGACAAGCAACCAGTGAAACCTATGAGGTTAGCATATTAATTGTTTTTTTTAAAAAAAAAAAACATTAAAAGAAAATCTCCAATATCAATTTTTTTTTTTTTGGTAACTATCTGTGAATATTACAATTACAGCATCAATCAATTACAACCAAAGAGCCTCCAGAGTGTAATCACCTTCATGTAATCCACACATCTAGACCTCAAAAATAACCAAAATAAACAACATTTAACTACAAAGTTTCCCGACCAAAGCCTGACATCTCCCAGCTCTTCTGGTGTGTTGCAACATGTATAATCTCTCCCTTATTTCCTTTTGTATGTGTACCAGCTTAATGTCCACCTACACATTTTGTTGTTGAAATATTCTGCTATTTCTAGCATGCCATGTATAGTAAAGTGATGCTCCCCAAACAACAGCTACAATTTCCTTTTTGAATTGACTCCATCTCCTTGTTTTGATCCATTTAAGAGTAGTTGTAGCACTGCCACATATAATTGTAATCCCCAACCATTGACTCAACTTATTCCTCAGCTGTGTTATCTATTCACAAGTATCAAATAAATGCAAATGTGTCTCTTCCTTGTCATCATCACATAAACAACATTTGGTGTCATCCATCGAAATATCCAGCTTTCTAAGTCTCATTTTTGTAAGTATTCTTTCTTGATAGGCTAGCCAGACTATTACGCGTTGTTTAGGTAGCATGAGTGAACTCACATTAAGTAAGCAACCTATACCCTTTGTCGATTTCCCAGTAGAGCATTATAACTCGATGATACTGAGTAAATACCAATTGTTGTCAGGATGTACCTATTCCCTCGATACCAATGCACCATCTGATCCTTCAAAGAATTTAGTTTTTTCCAATACCAGCTGCAGTCACCAGGAGGTGCATGATCCCAAATGATTTCTCCATCCTTCATATATATACCATTGATGCATTTAACCCACAATAAGTCTGCCTTCCTTGCTAATTGCTAGAGCAATTTTCCAACTGCAGCTATGTTCCAATCACTACAGCTTTTGAGGTTCAGCCCACCATATCTCTTCGGGACACAAATCTTAGTCCACACTACCAATGCTATCTTTTTTTTTCCTTCAGTTTCTCCCCACAAGAAATATTTGCATAATTTATCTACCTCTTTCAGTATACTCTGCGGTAATATGAATATAGCACTCCAATAGTTGTATATAGAAAATAAGACTGCCATTATAACTTGCATTCTACCTGCATATGATAGTTGCTTGGCATAAGACACCTTGATCCTACTTGTTATTTTATCCACCAATTGTTGACAATCCATCCTAGTCCACTTCTTTGATGTAAGTGGAAGCCCCAATATTTAAAAGGCAACTCACCCATCGTGAAACCTGTTGCTAACAAAATACTTTGCTGGACAGTTACATCCGTACCAGCTATAAAGATAACAGATTTGTCAAGGTTTGCAACTAAACCAGTCACACTACTAAAGTGATTCAGAGCCACCATTACTCTAGTAACAGATCTCAAATTGCCTTTACAAAAGATCATAAGGTCATCCTTAAAAATCAAATGTGTGAGCCTTGATACTTTGTATATGGAGTGAATTTGGAAATCAGGTAGCATGCTCATTTTATTAAGTACTCTAGACAAATACTCCATCATGATCACAAATAAGAGGAGAGACATAGGGTCACCTTGTCTAAGGCCCCTTTTTCCTTCAAAAAAAACCATGCCCCTCTCCATTAACCTTCACAGAAAACCTTGTAGTAGTAACACATGTCATAACCAATTTGGTAAAAGATTTAAGAAAACCAAATCCTCTTAAAGCTTCTTCAATAAACTCCTAGCTAATCATATTGTATGCCTTTCTAAGATCAATTTTCATAAGGCATCTAGCTGAAGTTTTCCTATTGTAGTGCCTAAGCAGATCATGGCACATAAGTATATTATGAATCAGTGACCTCCCTTCGACAAAAGATGCTTGATTTTCTGCTATCAGACTTGACAATATTCTTTTCAATCGCATACATAACATCTTTGAGATACACTTGTAAGTGATATTACAGCAAGAGATTGGCCTAAACTGGATTGCATATTCTGGTATTTCTATTTTTGGTATCAAAGAAATGAGGGTAGAGTTCACCTGTTTTAGCAATTTACCATTTTCCAAAAATTGTAAAACATTTTGTGTTAAATCTTCTCCTATAATGCTCTATGCTGCTCTAAAGAATCCACTCCAAACCCATATGGTCCACTACTTTTATTCATATTCATTTTGAATAAAACTTTCTGCACATCCTCTGTACAATACGGCTGAACCAACTCTAGTTGTTGATCTATTGTAAGGTAATAACCATTCTGTAAGATGCTACCACATTCTTTCACTCTATTCCTCTCTCTAGTTCCCAGCATTTCTTTATAATACTCGACAAGAACTTGTGTTATAGCCACTCTTTCCGTCTGCACCACTCCAACTTTGTCTTTAATATGAGTGATGGCCTGTTGTAGTCTTTTATGTTTGATCATAGAGTAAAAGTACCTCGTATTATCATCACCCAATCTAATCCAAGCAACCTTACTTCCTTGTTGTAAAAATATTTCAACTAGATACGATATTCGCCTAAAATTTTGACTCTACAGTTTCTCCTGAGCTTGTAAACTCAAGTCTGTAGGATTGTTGTGCAGCAATTTTTGTATATTGGCTAAGGCCACTCTGTCCTCTTCAACCTCAACCAAGATGTTCCTAAAGTGTTCCTTGTTCAAATTCTTCAATTTCTTCTTCAACAACTTAAGTCTCTTCACCAGTTGCAGCATTTTACATCTCTCTATTTGAGCCTTCCATCCCTGTTGCACAACCTGCAAGAACTGAGGATGTTTAGCCCATACATTGCAATACTTAAATGCCCTCTTCACCTTGTTAATATTCGCATCTTTAGAAATTTTCAGTGGACAATGATCACTAATCCCTTCATCCAGGAAAGTTGTTATTATCACCGGTAAATTATCCAGCCAAGCCTTATTTATAAAAGCCCAATCAATTTTTGAGAATACTTTATTTCCACCATGTTTGTCATTCCATGTATATCTTATTTCTCCATACGGTAGTTCCAATAGTTCACATTCATCAATATAATTTTAAAAATCCATCACCTCATTTAATTGTACTAGATTTCCACCAATCCTGTCCTCAGCATGAAGCACAGAATTGAAGTCCCCAAGCAGTATCCAAGGTGATATGATTCGATTACTCATACCCTCCAATTGAGTCCATAACTCTCTTATTTCTTCCTTGATATTAAACCCATACACAATTGTTAAGTAAAACCTATCTTGAGAAATTTTATCCTCCACTTCACAAGTAATACTTTGAGTATCTCCCGAAATAAACTTTAGCTGAAAATAATCATGTCTCTAGAATATCAATACTCGACCATTGTGATGATACTCATATAGTATTCGGAGACAGATATTATTCCTTTTATGGTTATTTTTTTGATGTATTTGACTCTTGGATTGTATTAGTAGTTCTTACACTATTGACACCTGATTTTGGGCATGATTGGTATTTTGAATAAGTTCTTTTCGCATTGTTATAATTACTTATATGGTTCGGCTTCGTTCTAGAAGACTTACCTTGGGATATTTTTTTGTCTTTTCCTCTTTTCTTATCAGTTTGGGTGATAGGCTTACTTGTCAAGATATGCCGCGATAAGTGTCATCATGACCCTCACTTTTGGGTTGTAAAAAATTAGAATCAAAGCAGCCAGGTTTTATTGGTTTTAACGGTGTAAGAACGAGATGTCTAATAGAGTCTTGCAGATTGGTACGTAGACGTCCGTGTCTATCTTCAAGAGGCTATAGGATGTCTTTAGGAAACTTTCCTTATTTTTATTCCTTACCGTGCAAAGTTCTTCCATATCTTGTGTTTTGAGTTATGTTTCACTCTTTTTGCGCAGATAGTGTTGACTAGGTCCCGCAAGAGTAGTAATGTAGAGCCTTCACCCAGAGGGCAACCTCGAGTCATGGATGGGCTCGAGGAAAGGAACGGCCCCGTAGTGCAGTCTCGTCTAGGAGGAGTGCTAGGGGACTCTTTCCTGAACCTCGTGTTGAGTAGGTTGGAGGGGTGGGCCCTACTCCAGTTCTTCAGAGTTCATTTTCCCCAATATTGGAGGGATTGTTGGTGCTTCTGCTGACCCGTCTAGAGGGTTATCCTTTGGTTATGCCGGGTGTTCCTCTAGTTCAGAGTGTGGATCCTCCTGTTGCACCTACTTCTGGTTTGGGTACTCCTCAGACCCCGATTCTTATTCTACCCTCAGTGCCAATATTTGAGTATGATATTTTGAGATCAGAAGCCTAATCGTCATCCATGTTATGTCCCCAAATGGGATCACAGTCTGCTAAATTTACTATGCCCCATCTCATAGCTAATGCAGTGATATCTTTTGAAGATCAGAAGAGGTTTAAGAGGTTTACTCAATTGGGTCCTCCCAGATTTGGTAGCGCAGTGGGCAAGAATGCCTATGAGTTTTTGATTGATTGTCGAGAGAAGTTGCACAATTTGGGTTCACTCGAGTCTCATGGAGTTGCTTACACCTTTTATCAATTGAGAGATGCAGAGAGAGATTGATAGAGGTCGCTTGTCAGTTGTAGACCCTGTGAATCTCTCGAGATAACTTGGGATCAGTTCATAGAGGATTTTCTAGAGAGATTTATGCCTTTCAGTTTGAGAGACCGTATGCAGAACAAGTTTGATCATTTAGAGCAAGGCTCTATGACAGTTACTAAGTATGAGGTACGCTTCTATTCCCTATACAGATATTCCTATGATAGCATTTCTACCAAGTCTGAGAAGATTCAGAAGTTGTGAAGGGCTTGGATATCTCTCTTCAGTTGGCTATGTCTCAGATGGTTGTGTTTGGGGCTTATTTTTAGAGTATTGTGAATCATGATATGATGACAGAGGGTATTCTTAGTGCATCTCATGGAGGCGCCAAGAAGGCGTGATATTTTGGTAAGTTCAGGAGTCAGACCTCTCAAGGCAGAAATTTTAGAGGTTCTCGTCGTTACCATAGTAGGCCAGTGCAGGCGGCATTATAGAGTTAAGGTGGTGGACCTTCTAGTTCAGCAGTTCAGGGTGGCCGTTCGGGCCCAGTTGTACCTTTTCCTATTGAGACTAGTCGTAGATGTTGTTATGTATGTGATAAGATTGGCCATGTGGCCAGGGACTGTCCCCATCGAGTGATTTGAGCTACTCCTATTTAATCTGTGAGGGTTAAGGGTGCTACCAGAGGTACGATGGGCAGAGGTAGTAGAGCTCGTGGGGGTAGCCATGGGGCCACTCAGGCAGTTGGTGGTCGTGGGGCTACCGAGGAAACTGGTAGTCGTGGTCAGTGTTATGCTATACCAGCCAAACTTAGGCAGAGGCTTCTGATGCTGTGATTACAGGTATTGTCCCTATTTGTTTTAGACCTGCATCTGTATTATTTGATCTCGGGTCGACTTTCTCCTATATGTCTGTATATTTTGCTTCGGGTTTTGATTATGTTAGTGAGTCTCTTACCATGCCGTGTATCCACCTCGGTAGGTGATTCTTTAGTGGTGGATCAGGCTCATCGATCTTGTGTTGTGACTTTTGCCGGGCGTGAGACTTTGATAGACTTGGTTGTGTTAGATATGATTGATTTTGATGTTATTTTAGGTATGGATTGGTAGTCTCCTTATCATGTTGTCTTAGATTATTTTGCAAAGATCGTGACTTTAGCTTTGTCGGGTGTGCCGAGGATAGCTTGGAAGGGTGCACTTCATTTGGGTCCTAAGAGGATTATATCTTAAGTTCAGGCTCGTAAATTGGTTTAGGGGGGATGTTTATCTTACTTGGCCCATATTCGTGACACCAGTGTTGTTTCGCCTCCTTCTTTAAATTTTGTCCGTATTGTCCGTGAGTTTATGTATGTGTTCCCTACGGACTTGCCTGGTATGCCTCCAGATCGAGATATTGATTTCGCCATTGATGTTGAGCCGGGCACCAAGCCCATTTCTATCCCTCCTTACAGGATGGCCTCAGCAAAGTTGAAGGAACTGAAGGATCAGTTGCAGGAGTTGTTGGATAAGGGATTTATCCGACCTAGTATTTCACCTTGGGGTGCACCTGTCTTGTTTGTGAAGAAAAATGATGGTTCTATGCGGATGTGTATTAATTATCGACAGTTGAATAAGGTGATAGTTAAGAATAAGTATCTTCTTCCTCGCATTGATGATTTATTTAATCAGCTCCAGGGTGTTATGGTATTTTCAAAGATTGATTTGAGGTTTGGTTATCACCAGTTGAGGATTAGAGCTTCAAAACTCCAAAAACTATTTTTCAGACTCGATATGGTCAATATGAGTTCTTAGTCATGTCCTTCGGGTTGACCAATGCCCCTGCCGCATTTATGGAGTTGATGAACCAGGTGTTTTGATCGTATCTTGACTCCTTTGTTATTGTATTTATAGATGATATCTTGGTTTATTCCAAGAGTGAGGTTGAGCATAAGGACTATTTGTGAGTTGTGCTTCATAGATTGAGGGATGAGAAGTTGTATGCTAAGTTCTCTAAGTGCGAGTTTTGGTTGGAGTATGTTTCTTTCTTGGGTCATGTGGTGACTAAGGAAGGTATTATGGTTAATCCAGCCAAGGTTGCAGCGGTTCGTGACTGCGCTAGACCTACTTCACCCACTGAGATTCGGAGTATTTTTGGCTTGGCCGGGTATTATCGACGTTTTGTTGAGGATTTTTCATCCATTGCAGCTCCATTGACCAAGTTGACCCAGAAGAAGATTTCTTTTCAGTGGTCCGATGCTTGTGAGGCGAGCTTCTTGAAGCTCAAGGATTTGTTGAATTCAGCTCCTACATTAGCTTTGCCTAAGGAGGGCGTAGGCTTTACTGTCTTTTGTGATGCTTCAGGTGTTGGGTTAGGTGTTGTGTTAATGCAGGAGGGCAAGGTAATTGCTTATGCATCTCGTCAATTGAAACCTCATGAGAGAAATTATCTTACCCATGATTTGGAGTTGTGCGCAGTTGTGTTTGCTTTGAAATTGTAGAGGCACTACTTGTATGGAGTTCGTTGTGAGATCTTTTAGATCATCGTAGCCTTCAGTACTTCTTTACTCAGCGAGATCTTAATATGAAGCAGCGTCGTTAGCTTGAGTTGCTTAAGGATTATGACTTGACTATTCTCTACCATCCGGGCAAGGCTAATGTTGTTGCGGATGCCTTGAGCTGAAAGTCGACTAGCATAGGTAGCTTGACATATCTTTTGACACAGGAGAGGCCTTTGGCCTTAGAGGTTCAGTCTTTATCTAACCAGATGGTTAGACTTGATATTTTGACATCGGGGCATATTTTGGCATTTGTGGATGCTAAATCTTCTTTGATGGAGCAGATCCGAGCTCATCAGTTTAATGATATTGGATTGAGTTCGATTCGAGACAAGGTATTGGGTGGAGAGGCTAAGGAATCCTCACTTCATTCAGATGGAGTTTTGCGAATTAGAGGTTGAGTTTGTGTGCCGAAAGTGGGTGACTGGATTAGGTTGATCTTGAAGGAGACCCATTGTTTCAGATATTCCATCCATCCAGGTGTGACTACGATATATAGTGATTTGAGACAGCACTACTAGTGGGGTGGTATGAGGCGAGATATAGCAGATTTTGTGGCTCGTTGCCTATGTTGTCAGCAGGTGAAGGTCGAGCTTATGAGACATGGTGATTTACTTCAGAGGTTACCCATTCGTGAGTGGAAGTGGGACCGTATCACTATAGACTTTGTGATTGGTTTGCCTCGTACATCTTATGGTTCTGCAGTGTTTGGCTCATCGTGGATCGATTGACCAAGTCAGCTCATTTTATTCCAGTTCAGGTCTAATTCAGTTCTGAGAGGTTGGCCCGTATCTACATTTGTGAGATTATGCGTCTGCATGGTGTGCCGGTGTCCATTATTTCAGATCGAGGTCCTATGTTCATATCTCACTTTTGGATGACTTTTCAGGATGAGTTGGGTGCTCGAGTGGATCTTAGTACAGTATTTCACCCTTAGACTGATGGCTAGTCAGAGCGGACTATACAAGTTTTAAAAGATATGTTTCACGCATGTGTGATGGATTTTGGTGGCCAGTGGGAGCAGCATTTGGCTTTAGCAGAGTTTGCATATAATAATAGCTACCATTCCAGTATTGATATGGCTCCGTTTGATGCATTGTATAGTAGGCATTGTCGCTCTCCAGTAGGTTGGTTCGATGTTTCAGAGGTGAGACCTCGAGGTACGGACTTGCTTTGTGAGTCTTTGGATAGGGTCTGGATCATTCCGGATAGACTTAGAGCGACTCAGAGTAGGCAGAAGTATTACGGTGATCGTAGACTTCGTGCCTTGATATTTGGTGTTGGTGATCGTATTTTACTTCGAGTTCCACCCATGAAGGGTGTGATGAGGTTTGGGAAGAGGGGCAAGCTTTACCCACAGGTATATTGGTCTATTTGAGATTCTTCGGACAGTTGGTGATGTGGTTTATGAGTTGTCTTTGCCCCCTGATCTATCAGTTGTTTATTCAGTTTTTCATGTTTCTATGCTTCATCGTTTTACTCCTGATGAGCCTCATTTCATTCATTGAGATTCGGTTCGGTTAGATAAGTGGTTGTCCTTTGTTGAGGAACTGGTTTCCATTTTGGCTAGGGATGTTAGGCGGTTGAGCTCTAGAGTGATCCCTATGGTTAAGGTCCTGTGGCGACATCGACCTGTAGAGGAAGCTACTTGGGAGGTTGAGTCTGATATGTGTAGTTCCTATCCCCAGCTTTTCATTGATTCAGGTATTTCTTTGCCTTAGTTCGAGAATGAATTAGATTTTTAGTGGTGGATGATGTAACGGCCTAAAAATTTGATGAAATAGGTGAAGTTTATAATTTTATGTGATTTGACTATTTTACCTCTTTCCATAGTTGCATTATGATATTTTTGTGGTGTAAGAGTGATTGACATGATTTTTGATACATTTTGGTATCATTTATGCAATATTGTGGTTTTTAATGGCTTTGAGAGTCTTATTTTGGATTTATATAGATATCCTTTGATCCGTACGACGGATGGCCAAACGGACTGTGCTAGCAGCTCCGGAATATCGATTTTAGGCTAGGTAGACCTTTCTCGGTGCACTCGAGCTCATTTCGACCTATTGGTTGGAACGTTGGAAAATTGAAAATATGGGTGTAGACCCACATTTGATCAAAACGACCTCGGATAGAAAATACAACTTCGTTAGTAAATCCAGAATGTTGATTTTAGGGTTTTAGCATGTTTGGTATGATTTTACAGCTTTTAAATCTCATTTCGACCCTCGGTTTGAAAAATTATAATTTCGGGGGTCAACTTTGTGAAAACGATGTTTTTTTTAAAATTTGATATAGCCATCGCATCCAGAACGTTGAATTTAGTGTGGTTGCATAGTTCGTTTGCATGTATCAGACTCCGAACGAATTTCGGACACCCTGTCGAAGTCCGAAGTGGACTTTAACAAAAAAAAACTGCAGCTTTTTGGTTCATTTTAGTGCAGATTTTCTGCACTTATAAATAGTTTTTGGGTCATTTTGCTCATTTTTCATCTTGCCTCTTGAGAGTTAAACCCTAAATAGTTTGGGAGCTTAAAAGTGAAGCTTGTGAGAGCTTGGGAAGATAGATTAACATCTATTTCTTGGTTTTATTACGGATTTAAGGCAAGAATTTATCTATTTTCTTAATAATTTCTTGATAAATTCCTCAAAACCCCAAAAATTTTAGGGCATGATTTTAAACCAAAATTTCACTCTCTTCACTTGAATAATATTTTCATCTCATAATTACTAGTTTTTCAAAAATTTAACCCTTAAAACAACTTCGATTCTTGATTTTAACCCGAATTTCAAAGATTTTATCCGGTGAAGCTCAAAAATGGTTTTTCTTCGATTTGAATTCCGTTTTTTACTCTATTTAACTTGGATTTTCAGTTGTAGGTTCCTAAAAATATGGGGAACATGTTTTTGAAGTAAAGTTTCGATTTTGCCCTTCTTTTTTGAAAACCATTTTGGGGGGTCCGTTTTGACCCCGAATCAAAAGTAGTCAATATGGGTATCATTGATTTTTTTTTATTAGATTTCATATTTGATGTTTTTAGTAGAGTTCAGAATTGTTCGTGAAAAGTAAGGTCGCGGGTTCAAGTGTAGCGGATCGATTTTGGCTTTCGAGGTAAGTTATGGCTTACTCTTTCAGACTGGGTTGGGTAGTAAATGATGATACAAAATGCATGTTAAGGGTGGAAACTAATCATGAAAATGGTAATTTATGTGTTGTACCCGTGTGGGGGCCTATATATGGTGTAATTGTCGAAATTGAGTTATTATATGATATGTGTGACCGTATGGGGTCCTATCTGATATTGATAGCCTTGAATACATGTGAATAATTGTATTGTGTTGTTGAAATGTTTAATGTGGTACCATTGGTGTATTATGATTATATTCATACTTTATTGGCATATGGGACATGTGAAAATTCATGGATGAAACAAAAATAATGAGTGAATATTGGCTCGTGTGGTTGTGGAGATGTATCATTGTGGTTGATTGTGGAAATATATCATGTGGTTGGTTGTGTAAATAGTCTTTGTGATTGGTTGTGAGCATTACATCTTCATATCATACTCATTCATGAAACATTGGTACCACCGTGGTAACATCTGAGAAATACTGCAATACCTTTTTAAAAGATATGGTAACACCTTATAAAAACCTTTCCAAGGGATGTGCCGGAAAGGAGATATGAGATATGTGGATTGTATATGGGTTGACGAACCCCCCATGAGTCCTACGTCAGGAAGCTTTAGCTCCGTAGGTGTATACGAGGATTGTGCGACGATCTCGGTGGTTGTATGACGACCTCGTGCATCATCATCATCATCACATACATTGCACTTACTTTATTGTGTTTATGTTGTGTTGTATTGCCTTATTGACTTGTCATCTATGTATTTGCCTTATCTTCATTTAATTGTATTTGATGATTTTATATCTACATGTTATCTATTATTCTATTTATATGTGACATAATATATACTTGTGTTCTATATCTTAGTGTGTCGTTGTAATATATGTGATATGTTAGAACTGTTAGTGCAAGCGGTGTGGGCTACCGTTGTGGGATATTTTCTGATTACAGGTCACGTGTCCTTAGTGTATATTTTGTATGCTTTATTTACTACTTTGCTTGGTCGGCCTATGATACCTACTGAGTATAAGTGGACCGTACTCATGCCTACTGCGCCCTTTCGGTGCAGGTCCTAGCTCGAGTGCGCCTCAGATTTCTTGACTCGGGTGATTGTTGGAGCTTCCAAGGTAGCGGTTGGATATTCATGCGTCCGAAGTTCACCTCTATCTTTCTAAAGTAGTTATGTATTTATTAGTATTCGGAGACAGATATTATTTCTTGTGTGATTATTTTTCTGATGTATTTGACTCTTGGATTGTATTAGTAGTTCTTACACTATTGACACCTGGTTTTGGGCATGATTGGTATTTTGGATAAGTTCTTTTCACATTGTTATGATTACTTATATGGTTCGACTTCGTTCTAGAAGCCTTACCTTGAGATATTTTTTTGTTTTTTCCTCTTTTCTTATCAGTTTGGGTGATAGGCTTACTTGTCAAGGTATGCCGCAACAAGTGTCATCATGATCCTCGTTTTTGGGTCGTGACATATATATATAGAGAGAGAGAGAGAGAATGCCCCAAATTGATGAGCTCAATTGATGGTACGTCAAAAAAAGACATAATAAACCACATACTAATATTGATGACTCAACAATTGCCTAGGGAAGTAAAAGAATAGGATCAAGTGCTAGGTTATCTTTCATTAAACCTCTTTTATGCTCAAATTAGATATCCATTCCATCTTCATTAACAACTGATCGTAGTGGCCCTAGGACTCTTTAATTTATACATATGTGTATTCATATTTTTTTGCTCCGTTTTTGTTTGTGGGTCTGCAATCCTGTGTAGAATGTAGACATATTTGATTTTGAAGATTATTTTTAAAAAAAACTTTCTATATAGTTGAGTTTTATATTGTCATCGGCTAAGGGCTAATTAATGAGAATGAAATAGCACTAGAAAAAAGATTCAATGAATCAATATATCAGCAATAGTATCGTCAGAATCATGGAAGTTAAGGTAAACATGCACCTTCTATGGATATATAAAACTCAATTTATTTGAAATATGGATACACCTATCTTGTTCGGAAGAGGGGTACCATAACTGAACATATCCATGCTTTCTTTTTGTTCAATATCCTTCTTCTGGTAAGTTTTTCATCTTATTCTAACTCTCAATAATTGATATAATTATATTGTAATTGATGCACCCAGATATAGTAGCTGCAATTATCTAACATAATTATGTTATATTGTGTGTGGATAATTGTTTGTGTTTTATTTATAACTGTGCTTATTCTTCCTCTTTTTTTCTCTAATAATACTACATATGTGTATTGTGGTTTGCCTTTATTTTTGTTGTGAAACATGAGAAGCACGGTTGTTTGAGAATGTAGTTTCAGGATCAAGAGATTTGTAAATTATACAAATTGATTTGAAAGAATACGACGACAACGAGAAGTAGCAATTATGCAAGTTCTTTTGCATTAAATTCTTACTCTTAAATAAACAAGAAGTTTAATGTTAGGAAAACTTTAAGCACTTTAGTTCTTTTTATGTTTGGAAGTCCTTTTTATTATTACTTTTTAAATTATTATTATTATTATTATTATTATTATTATTATTATTATTATTATTATTATTATTATTATTATTATTATTATTATGGAATACATAAGCAGGCTCCTAAATTTATTGAGTTTTTTCATTGACAACGTCCGTATTTTTATTGAACTTCTGAATCTTTCATAAAAATGTCTATTAAGCACGTTTTCATATGGCCATTGAAAAAAATGAAACACGTGGAGTTTACATATGGATGGCGTGATAAATACGCTAATAAGATAAAGAAAACTGACTTTTGCTCACAAATAATCCAACAAAAAAAGTCAAAAAAAATTGTGCCAAATATAATATATTTCTTAAAATTCCTAATCTCTATAGGTCTTCTTCTTCCCCAAAAAGGACCCCCATTTCCTTCAAAGAAAACCAACATTAAAAAATTAATGTATCATTCTGTGAAGTAATTATATTTTTAGAATTAAACAAGTAATATCTTTTATGATCACTAGCTCAAGAAAAGTAGATACATAATGAATAATTCAACAATTAATAATTTGTTTATACAATAATTATGTATGCATAATAGATGGGTTTTATATATATTTAATAATTAACGCGATATACACTTGCAAAGCACGTATAATTGATTAGTATATATAAAGTGTGAAGACCCTTAAAACAGTGAATCAAAATTTTTATCCTTTATTAAAAGTCTCTACAATATACAAAATCTATCTTTTTACTATTTTCCTACAGTTATAATTATACATAAACACTAATAATAAATATTTTCTGAAAATTAAAAAATACATGTTATTTTAGGCAAACTAATTTGTGGTAGAAGTCTAAACAAAACTACCTATTTTTTAGGCTCGTGAGACTTCAAACAAAACTGTCTTTTGTTTTGGCAAAATAAAAAACGGACGTATTTTTAGAAAAATAAAAAGGTTGCAATTGATATTTTTGGTAAACAAAACATTCTCCTATGACTCAAATTTTTGGCAAATAATTTTTTTTTTAACTTTTAAAAAACAAAAACTATAGAAATATAGATTTTTTTAGTCAAATAAAAAACTATCGTGAGTTTTTTTTTTCTTTGTAGCACGAATCATTTTATGTCCTACTACAAATCTTATAGGAGTTCAAATTCAAATTCTTTTTGATTTATGAATATTCATTCCATAAAAGAAATTTTTTGTGTGGTAATTTTGAATTATTACGAGAAAAAGATGGTACGAGTAGTTAATTTTTTCTTTAGTTATGTCATCTCTTTATCAATATTCTTTGCAGCTTACTTTTCATTACATTTTTAATTTTTTCAATGATTAATTTGGATTGATAATGTATCATTGTAACTTTCTCTCGTATTAACTTCAAATTGATGATTAGCCTAGATCATTTAACACTGAAAAGTGTTTGGATGGTTGTTATGTATTGTATTTTATTGTGTTTTTAGTTAAAAAATAATATTTATTTTGATTGTTACTAGAATTATTGATTGTATCATACTGTTAAATATATCGAAAAACATGAAACAAGATGGTACAATAAACAAAATTATCATATACTATTTTCTTAAATTATTATTCAATTTTATTATGTTAATTTTCCTTCCATATTTTAGGATCCTTTGTTTAGGATTTTGTAATGTCGTGTTTAGGTTGTTTAGTTTTTTTTATATAGGGTTTTCTTTGTTTTAGGTCTAGGATTTAAATTGGAAGCTTTTAAGTTGATATTGGTGTGAACTAACTTATATTTTGACTGCATCATTGATTAATTGGTCATCTAAAGAGGAAGATGCATATAGAGAAAAACACAAAAACTCGAGCAATAATATGGCTTGAGAGAGACCCTTCTAAGGATATAACATGCATTTGATTTAATAAGCGTTTTTACAACACAGAAGTCATATGTATTGGGGAAGTAATTCACCATTATAATTTTCTATTTCTACCATTTCAATTCAAAGCTACTGTAAAGTCCAATTCATAATCTGTATGAGAAACAACATGGCTATATTTGAAGCGCGGTAGAAAAGATATACCGGCTATTTGATTAAAAAAAGGATAAAGTGGCATGAAGTTTTCACGGAAAATTTTACACTTTTATGATGAAACCAAGTCAAATTGCACAACTTTATGGATTAACAAGCACTAATTATCGGTTTACTTAACACACCAATCATAATTTAAGGAATCGTTAATTTATTCCACCTACCTTATTTGTATCTTAGATATCTACAAATACTATATAACTAAGTTCTCCGTCTTTACATGTTCAAAAGATGTTAAATTTAATTATTGTATTCATATTTATTAGTTAAACAAATAAAATATTTACGTTAACATTTGAATTCATTAAAGTGAGATACACGCAAAAAGCGTACACCTAAACTAATACAAGGAATAATACAAACCTACATTTTGATTATCCTTTGCACCCAATCCTTCTCTTACTTATATCTAGTAACAATTAATCCAAAACAAACTAATTTTGTTATACCAAATAGAAGAAAAACAAGGAATAAAATTAATGCATAAGCAACATAACCATCTACTAATAATAAACTAAACTAAACTCAACTAAAGCAATTTTGTTAAACCAAATAGAAAAAAATAAAAAGAAAAAAAAAATTCACACATGAGGATCAAAATCTTCTACTTCTATATTACAAAACAATCCTGTTACACAAATATAAAATATGAGGTTTGTATAATATATAGTATAAAATTATAAACGATACATACATATATATATATATATATATAAATTACAAGTTGAAACCTCAGAAATAAAGTACGTGTAAAAGGATAGGGCGAAAAGAGATGAGCTTTGTTAAACTACATTTTACTTATCCTTTGCACCAAATCCTTCTCTAACTGCATTCTATTAGCCCATAATAAGCACCAATTTTGTGATCATCACACCAATTTTTTCTTGGAAAAAATGTGCGAAAAATACTTGTACTTAGGTGAAATTTGCAGTTACGCATCCTAAATTTTGTGGGGACCTATGACCCCCTAGGTTCAAGATGCGTAACTACAAATTTCGCCAAAGTATAGATATTTTTCCCACTTTTTTCTCACTTTGTAAACACAACCATCAAGATAGGCCAAAACGGTAAGAGTTCTCTACTTTTAGTTTTATGTACAAGAGAAACCACCAAATAGCATCAACACAATTTTGTTTATTGTGAGAGGGCTTTGGCATGGGCTTTCTTAGCCTCTTCCTGCTTCAGCCTCCAAGTTTTTAGTTCCTACAATAACCTAAAAACAACATTTCGATCGAATTCGCCTGCAAAAACAAATAAACACGAAGTTATACCGTGACAGATCCAGAATTTTTTCAATCATGAGTTACCATTGAGATTGGTATGCATTACTAGTTTTCCACTCAAGTAAATAGTATTTTGAGTCCCAAAATAAAGGGTACTTGAGCATACAACAAAGTAAATGTAGGTTCATAGGCTATGGTAAAAACTTATTCACACTTGATGATCACACAAATCAATATTAGTATAACATAAGTCTTCTTCATACTATTTTATCTTTTAATCATGCCATCATGGTTATGATAATTGCACTTTTTACCATATTTATTGCTTAATCATGGTAAAGTATATTAATTGGCATAAACATCTGATGCAGATAAATTTTTATCTTCCGCTATTTAGGAGATACTTTCAAAACAATTAACTAAAATTTGCCTTATTTCATGTGTTTAGTGTCTATTGCCACCTATAGATGCACATTGTCATTGACCATATATAAGCTATATCACATCATATCCATCGTAAAATAATACTATTGGTTTTTCACCAAACAATAAGTGAATATTTTTGTTGTATATAGACAGTATATTCTAAATAACATACCCGATTTAATCCCGAAAAATGACATTATCCACGATTTTCATCAAAGGCTTTAGACAATCCGGTGAGAATTTTCTTGCAAACATGTGAGAATACGTAGAATTTGATTCGCGGAGCTTATAAATAAGCTCTGGCGAAATTTCCGAAGGCAAATAAGTACGTGGGTGTCCATCGACGCTCTCCGTCCAATTAACACGTGTCAACGTATAATGGGTGCACCCTTTAGGGTCCTCCATTGACAAAAGTGTTGGAAAATAATGTTCCTCAGGGTAACATGAATCATTGTTCAAACAAGGCATTTTAAACTTCCTCCATAATCTCCTATCTCTAATCACTACCAATGCATGTCTTCTTGTGAGGACAAAGAATTGGGACCCGAACCGGAACCGATCGAATGGGACCTCGGGTAGCATAGCGCGCTCGCCTCGTGCTACGTACCGGTCCCACATGTATGACTCGTTTGATAATATTTGGATGAAACTCTGATATTCGGGGAATTGAGATGTGAAGAGAGAATTGTAAATGAAATCGAATGAATGTAAAGGGATACAATGTTGCGACACAAGCGCAAAATAGGAATTTAACGGGTCGTCTAAGAGGGCGGTAGCCATAAGACGCCGAGCGGCGGATATTAGGGTAGGGGATGCACGTTGTGTCCTTTTGGCCGCGATGAAACGGCCCTTGAAAACTCGCCCCCCGGGTCGTGAAATCCTGGCTGAGGGATCTGCATGAATGTAAATGTTGAAACGACCATCGTGACCGGCGAAGAACCGGTCCCATAAGGGGGCGAAATGAAGATCGGTGTTGGTGAGGAAGAGAAATGCGATCTTCATACGGGGATTGGTGGTGCCAAGTCGAGAGATGGCACCACCAATCCCATCGATGGAAGCTAGGGTTGCACGACGAAACAAAGCAAGATCATCAAGTTCATCAGGGATCGATATATCAACGTGTTTAGATGGAAAGATTTGTGGTGCGAAGAGGAAAATGAGAGGGAATGATAACAAAAGCGTAAAGGATATAGCCACGGGTGTATTAAACATAGCCTTAAAACATATAAACTATAGGAGGAGAATAAGAACAACAACAACAATAAAAAAGAAAAGTAGTATAGAAATGATAAGATTATGATTAATTAATAGAATGTGTTATTTACAATGTGATGAAAGATTTGGTCACTAGGAGGTGTTAGAATGTTATTCCCAAGTTCTTAAAGGAACAAATAGGAGGAAAGAAGAAACAAAAATATTGGAATTTTGTGGATATAGTGATTATAATGAAGAATAAAATTAGAGAATAATGGTGCCATGGATAATTCACAAAAAAGGAAAGGTGATGGTCTTATCAAGGTAGTTGAGATTGTGTTTTAATTTCCTATTCTTTAGGTAGACATGGTAGGATGGGAGCTATTTTAGGAATAATAACTATATATGTCATGTACATATATGCACACACACTCTAGAAGAAAAATAATAGTCACGTAAAGTGAAAAATTAATCAGTTGGAACTATTTCATTCTAGAATAAGGTATATGAGAATAGGAATTTTTTTTCCTAATTTTTCACCTGACGTCTGGTTAGTGGAGTAGCCACGTGAAGTGAAACATGATCAATTACATCGATCGAGAAAATATAAAATTGAATTTATAAAAAATTAATGCGCACTTAGATAAACACCTATATACGTATCATTTACTGTCCAAGTTGGACAATTAAAAATTTGAAGTGCTATTTGTTCATACACTGAAATTTTTTAATTGACTTGTATAAAACAAAAGTAAAATAAAAATCTTGCTAGCTACATTTCTTACCTACTTAATTAAATGATGAACACATAACATATTATACTTCAACCCCTTGATTTTTATCTTTTTGTGTGTTTAATCATGGGTGCAACAATGTCATATAGTTTTCCTTCTGGGTTTCCATGAGATGTTTGATATTTTTTTGATACTCGATTAATTGGAATTTCGTTGCATCAGACTTTCATTATGGGGGCACACTTTCTATTACTATAATTTTTTTCTTTTTAATTTTTAGAGTTTAAATTCGAAACTTTTGATTAAACGTAAAAGAATCTTATTCATCCCACTTCAACCTGTAATGATACATGTAATGGTACAATATCACTAGTTAGTTGTGATGTATTTAAATGGTTAAAACAAATTTTGCTATACTATTGGTAGTGTTTTGACAATAAAACATGCTTGTCTATGCGTTCCTGCTTGATTACTGTAATAGAAAGGGAAAAGGATCAAATATGTCATTGGACTATTAGAAATGGCTTATTGATGTCATTGGTTAAAAGATCAGTTTATTGATGCCATCGCCATTACAAATTCAGCTTATCTATGCCATTACTTTTTAACGATGGTCTGCAAAAACAGTTTTGTCATGTGGTCTTTTATTAGAGGTCTATAGCATTAATTAAAATATAGAAAAAAGATCAAATATGTCATTGAACTATCAAAAATAACTCATTTATGCCATCAGTTAAAAGTTCGGCTCATTCATGCATGTCATTGTCGTTACAAAACCAGCTCACCCATGTCATTACTTTTTAATAAGGGGTTTTTAAAAATAGCTTTGTCACGTAGTCTTTTATTAAAAATCCATGTCATTAATTAAAACAAACCAATATTAATTTTAAAATATCTGAAATTAGTTAGTATTGAAATTATTTATTCCACTATTTATACCATAATAATAGGATAAGTTATCTCATATACATGAGGGGATAATTGTGATAGCACACTTCTTTTAAGCTGTTATTTGAAAATAATTTTTCAACAATGTATGCTCCCTTAATTCGTATGGGAGAATGGAGAAGTTCTATTGGTACGCCTCCTTCTTTTTCTTGTCCGCCCTAATAGTTCATTGGCTTCTTTTCTTTCAACTTCAGAGCATATATTGGAGTCAGTGTAATTATAACTAATCAACTACTGTAGGACTGAATTTTTGAGGTTTTTGTTAAGCGTAACATTTATAATGATTTAGAATCAACTAGAAACAGTCAAAGGATATACATTAATCACTATTTTTTCTGATCAAAAAAATAGTTGTTGTAGGGAAAAAAATACTTCAATGGATTTGGGTCGGGTTATGTTAAATGAATCAGTTCTTTTTAATGGATCTAAGATATTTTAAAATTAATATTAATTTATTTTAATTAATGACGTGGACCTCTAATAAAAGGCTACATGGCAAAACTGTTTTTGAAAATCCACCATTAAAAAATAATGACACAGGTGAGCTAATTTTGTAACGACGATGGCATGAATGAGTCAAACTTGTAACTGATGGCATAAATGAGTCATTTCTGATAGTTCAATGATATATTTGAGTCTTTTCCTTCTTTTAATTAATGACATGAACCTTTAATGAAAGGCCACGTGGCAAAGTTGTTCTTAAAAACTACTGTTAAAAAGTAACGGCATGGATGAGCTGGTTTTGCAACGGCAATAACATGAATGAGCTAAATTTTTAATTGATGGGATAAATGAGTTATTTTTTATAATTTAGTGACATATTTTAGTCTTTTTCCTAGTAGAAATAATGTGAAATAAAAAAAATATATGCATTTTTTTATGTGAAAAATCACCATGCTTCAAAAGGGGCAAAAATCAAAGACCCATATAATCATAAAAGTTTTATTGAAATTATATTCAAGATATATTAGTTCAAATAAATATTATAGATTAATTATTTAAGTCGAATAATACGGACTTAATCAAAATACGTTTTTGGTTGAACTAGTCCATCTTTAGTTGAGCTCGCTTTGTCAAATTCAAGGCGTCATCTTATTTTGGAGGCTCAATTTGATGTTACGTGTCAAATAACGTGACATGCAAGTTAAGCGAACGAGCCAACAGAATCATGCTTCATATCAGAATGACGCAACATCCCTATTGAAATCAAAGGTCGATGAAAATGCGCTTTGTGTACAAGTGACATGTTCCGACCAATCAAATATCGTCATATCACTTTAATTTGATTGGCCGAAAGATGTATGTACTCATCACAACTCCTCCATTGTACAGCTATAAAAATGGCCTTCATAATTCAGAAATAGACCAGAAATCTCATATGGCTAAGAAGCCATAAAGAGTTGTGGATCAAAGGTCCCAGATTTCTCTAGAAGCTACAAGTTCAAGCACGCAAGAAATCAAGTTCAAAAACAAGTCAAGTATCAAATAAATCACTGGACTCAAACAACAAGTTCAAACACACAAGCAATCAAGTTCGAATATAAATCAAGATCAAACAAACCACCGAATTCAAGCTACAAGTTCAAGCACACCAGCAATCAAGTTTAAATACAAGTTTAGATTCAAACCATCCGATTCAAAATCAAGATTCGAGCCTCTATAATTTGAAGTAAATTGTTTCACAAAGAGAATTCACAAAATATTATACTCAAATAAGTAGAATAAAAAAATACAGCTCAAAAACAACAATACAAAGATATTAGATTGGACTACTACAAATTAATGACAACTTTAGTAAAACAATTAGTATATATTTAGCTTATTTCACTACATGTTGCTTACCTCCAACTACCACTAACCTGCCCCAGTGAAACATAACAAAAGCCTCTACACAACTTATAATAAATAAAAACCAAATAATCAAACTACTATATATTAATTAAAAGATAAATTAAATTCGTAAAGGGTGATTGAGTTGGCGCAACAGGTGATATCTCATAAGAAAAATTAGAGATTAATTATCTCTGCTAGCGCTTTTTCAGTCGAGCTTGCAATTGAGTTGGTGCAATGGTGGTATCTCATAAGGGAAGACCAAAGTTTCGGGTCCTCATGTCAAATCATTCTCAATCGAGCTCATTGTACTTGATTTATCTAGTGTGATTTACTTCTCCAATATAATTTATAAGCTATTGCACACAAATAAATTTACCCAACGCACCCACCCCCAGAGTAGGACGGTAGAAAAGTTCTAAAAAATTCAATTATCATTATTAGTTATGAGCAAAAAAAAAAAAAAAATGCTCAAATTCGTTTTGTCATAAAAAAAAATTCACTTTTTTTCTCAAAAAAAAAAAATCTTTATTTGAAAATCATCATTTCACCATAAAAAAATTAAATATAACATGTAGTTATATTTGCAATTTGAAAAACACTTGAATCATGTTTTCACTTTCACTATATTTTTTCTTTTTCAAATTTACCCTAAATTCTTTTTTATTATAAAACATCCCCATTTAAATTATATTACATGTCTTTTTAAGAAAAATAAATTCAAACAACCAAATATTATGAAAAAATATTTATAGTAGTATGCGGTAGTTCTTATATTAGACTAGATGTCCACTGGCTCATGCTAGCACGGGCCTAATATATGTTATTTTTTTATCGCAATTTATGTGATATAAATAAAATTTAGGTAATCAATTATATTTTTAATATGCTTTTAGATAATTTAATTTATTAACTATTGCACTTTATAATACTTTTTTTTGGCATTGTACTGTAATTTACTATTTTAAGATGTTAGGTATTGTAATATATAATATTCTCCTTATCAAAATTTTGTGGCATTAATAGTCAATTAGATTTTAAAATAGTTTAACCTTTTTAACTATTGTAATGTATAATACTTTTTCTTTAATTTTAATTCAAGTGACACTGAGATAATTTCGAAAGTCAATCATATACCACGATTGAAGTAACGAAACAGACATGTCTTAAATGACTTATAATAGCTAATTAGAAGTGATATAGCAAAATTGCTACAAAAATACTTGTGAAAAAATTTAAGTGAGTCTTATATATAATGTCAAGTTAATTTAAAACAACAAGAGTTAATTTAGGTCTATTTTTTTTTATTTAATATTATCAAAATTTTAATACTTAAATGAGTTATAATAATTAATTAGGGGTGATATAATAAAATTACGATTGAATCAGCTGAAGCAGACATGTCATAAATGTCTAATTTACTTTTTTTTTATTAAACATGATTAATTTTCTAATACGTAAGATCCAACCAAATATCACGATGTGGTGAATCAGACATGTATTAAATGTGTCATAATAACTAATTAGAAGTGATATAACAAAATTGCTATAAAAAATATTTGTAAAAAAAAAAATGGGCTTCATATAAGATGTCAAGTAATTTAAAATATCAATAGTTAATTTATTATTTTATTTCTATTTTATTTTTTATTAAATATTATTAATTTTTTAATACTTAGATGACTTATAATAATTAATTAGGGTGATATAGTAAAATTACGATTGAAATAGTTGAAACAAATATATTATAAATGTTTATTTTATCTTATATTATTAAACGTTATTAATTTTTAAATACATAAATGATATATAATAATTATTTAGGGATAATTCGATAAAATCACGGAATAAAAAGGCACGTGACGAAGAGGTGTCTGATTCTTCGCGTTTCTAAATAATAGTAATGCATTCTATGACATATTGTAATTAACTATTTTGCGATATTACATTCTTAGAAAAAAAAAATGATTATATAATTGAGGTAAATTAGTCAAGGTAGATGATTTTGTTAGTTTTTAGAAATTGAATGATTTTTAGTAAAAGTATATTTCAATTCTAAATATTTTTTGTAAAAAGTATGGCCAAATATAACTTTAACTTTGAAAATCCTAATAATTTTTTTTTTACTTTACATGACCAAACACCCACATAATTTTTCTTCACAACCCCTTTAGATTTTTTTTTTCTTAGTTTGAAAAAGTTGTCCTCTAGGCTTGAGACTCCTTAATCTCACAACCCCAATTTATTTGTTTATCTTCAAAACTTACATTGTTCCATATAAATATTTTAATTTTAAACTTTTTACTGTATTTTTTATGAAATAATTTATTGTATTGAGTTTAAATTTTGTTTACTATTATAAATTTGGCTTTAGTATATGGCCGACACGTTAAAATTAACATATTTTATTTACACACTCGAATTAAATTTTATTTCAATTGAATACTTTAATTTCTAGACACTTTCAATAAAAATTTTGAAAGAAATTAAGCATATTTTATTTGTTTATTATAATTTTTATGATTTATTAAGGCAAATACATATAATTAAAAAAATTGACATATTTTATATGATTAACTTAACTAAATAGATGAATCAGAACAACATACATAATTTTTTTCCAAAATCTAAATTGAAAAGGTCTAATTGAAATACTTTAATAGAAATTAAAATGTTCAATTAAAACAGATTAGTTTGAATATTTAAGTGGAGTATCAAAATAAGTTTAAATACTGCAATGTTGTACAAAAATATTACACTTAAGCGTGTGGTCTAGAGGTGGCAAAACTAGCCAAACCCATTTGATCCGCCCAATTCGCCCATGTTTTGATGGGCTGGGCTAAAGTAATTTTGAAGATGGGTTGCTTTGAGTCGGTCCAAGTAAGCCCACTATAATTCATCAACTCAAATGAGCTTACAGTGATGCTTAACTTTGACCCATAAAAATATTTAAACCTAGTATTTATAATCCCACTTTTAATATTTTTATTTTTTTTTAGTTGTTTCAATCATATTTTTTTTCTATTTTGAAAAAAGTTGTTGTAATAAATTTTTTTTTTTTAATGAAAAAAATATTTTTGTCTTACATCATCCCCGACACACCCATCCACCAAAAAAAAGTTAAATATTTTTTAAAATTTATTTTTTAAAAGAGAAATTAACTTTTTAAACTCACCCACCTCCACCTCCCCCTATCTCGCCCCCCCCCCCCCAGCCCCTTCCCCCTGAAAAAAAATAATTTTTAATTTTAATTTTTAAAAGAAGAAAATTTTTTCTTACACCATCCTCCTTATCCCTCCCAAATTTTTTTTTACACCATCCTCCCTATCCCTCCCCCGGCTCAAAAAAAAATAATTTTTTTTCTTACCTTACCCACTCTTCCTATTCCGAACCCCCTAAATTCTTTTAATTTGCATACAAGAGATTTAAAAATAAATTACATAGAAGATACTAAGAATAAAAACATAAAGTCAAGTTTAAAAGATAGTATAATCCTTATGTCCATTTAATCAAGGAGAGAACTAATATCAAGAAGAGCATTATAATTAACTTTTTTGGTGTGATGATTTTAAATGGTGGATCAAAATTAAACATTTAAGATACGGGATAGGTTGTGTTGTGAATAATTTTATTGCATTTTTTTAGTTTTCTTTATTTTTACTTGAAAATAATAATTATAACAATATAAATATAAATATAAAAAAAATATAAAATATAATTCCAACCTAAATTGCTGTTATAATAATTGTTCAATGATGGGTTAAACTATAATCCATTGTTTAATCCATCTTGGCCCAACCCATCTTAGCCCATCTATATTTTGGGTGGGTTGGGCAATGACTCATTTGTTGCTTTAGCCCATTCTGACCTGTCTAAATTTGGCCCAACCAGCTCATTTGCCACCCCTAGAGTGGCCTAATGGTCAAGGTCTCGAGTTCAAATTCAACAAAATAAAAACACTAGGTGATTCTTTCCATCTCTCTTATTCATGTTAGAGAAAGTTATCAAATTTCTAATACCGGTGGAGGTACAACTATCCCTTTCAATTAGGCCCTGTTCTAGCTTTTTTAGGGGTTATTATTTTTTTGATAGTTCATATGTACATTTTATCTGTTTATTCATTCATAGCACAAGACTTCACTACCCAAGCTTCATTATATACTCAAGCTACATTATATACCCGTCATCAATATATAACAGGGTTCATCATGACAGGTGGGAGAGTTCATGGTTCGATTTGAATCGATTTTTTATTAAAGTCAAAATCAAATCAATTTAGTTGATTTTTAAATTTTCATAACCAAATAAAATAAAATAAAAATCATTGATTTTGTTTAATGTAATTTAATTTTGTAATTTTTAGCTAGCTAATGATAAATATTTAATGGTAAAATTGAGGAGACATAAAACGATTATTTTAAATGAATATTAGGAATCACCAAATTTTTCTTTACCATCACACAATGAATATATATGAATTTTCTATTATTTTATTTAATGTTATTTCAATAACTTAGCATGTTTAAGTTGCATAATTGTAGAGCTTAATCCACATCACATTTCTAACATCCATAGGATTAAGATACACTTTTAAATAGCATGGGTAACCCTTCGAAATTAAAGAGGCAAGGCATTGAAGATTAATGGATGTGTTAGCCAAAAAAAATTAAAAATCGATAATATACCACACCACATATAGACAATTAATTTAAAGTGTTGCGTTTGGGTATAGTTTTTAATAAGTACTTAAAATTTAAAACTTAAAAGTATTGTAGTGCATATGAAAGAGGTAAACTAGAGTCAAATTAATGATTAAAAGAATATTTATGAAAAAACTAATATCATAAATTCAAGTAAGTATAAAATTTATATATATAATTTATCAATTCGGTTCGGTTCAGTTATTTTGTTGATTTTATTTTTAGTAGAACCATAATCAAATCAAATGTTATCGATTTTTTAAATCGATTTGATTTGAATTGCGATTCAATTTGATTCTTAACCAAACCATGAACACCCCTAACGACAAAAACTTTTGCTTATGAAGCTATATTTTTCATTAGAGATAACAATAAACACAAACAAAATTTGTAGTAATATCTCAAGGGAATGTTACCACTGAAATATATAGGAATGATAGATCCTATTCCGAATTTAATCGAGGTGCATGAAAGCTAGCCTAGACACTACAGTTATATATAAAAAGATGGACAAACAACATAAATTTCGATAACTTGGAGATTAATTATAGAAATCTCAACATTTTGCATAATTATTGAAATTTAAATTCTGAGTCTGTCGAGATACATAATTAGCTCCCGATACATCCAACGGAGAAATATATTTTTCTTCTTAAAGATAGATAATTAACACCCGATATTTTTTTTCCAATGTTGAGTCTGTCAAGATACATAATACAACCAATGAAGATACATAATTAGATCTCAATATTTTTTTTTTCAATTTTGAATCTGTGGAGATACATAATTAGCTCCCAATAAATCCAACGAAAATAAATAATTAGTTAATATTTCTATAACTATAAGGGTGAATATTTGTGTAAATATAATAAATTAAGGTGTATGTTTATGCTATTTTTTTAAAATCTTTTTTTGTAAAATACTAATCACATATTAAGCCTATAAAATTTAATGATGATGTCACATCACATTTTTCTATTATACAAAAGAGGTAATTACCAAAAAATCTAACTACTTTTATTTAATTACATATCATGTCCCAATATATAATAATTCTACTGTTTCATCATAATAATTTAAATATTTAATATATTCTATTAATTAACTATAACTACATATTGAAAGTAATTTTTTTTATTTATTTAATTATCTATCACATTCAAAACTAATTTGTTACCACAAATCACAATAATTAATAACTTAAAATTTTTAAAAGACACATAGAAATTTTATTTACTCTCATTATTTTAGCAATACCACATAAATTGAGACAAAAGAAAAAACAACTCAAAATATTTAAAAGGTATATAAAAAATTTAATTGACTCTCAAAATTGTATCGAAGCCACATAAATTGAGATACAAGGAGTAATATATTATTCAATAATTACGTAAAAATGATTATAAATTACAATAATTAACAAGTTAATATAATTTTTTTAAAAATAAATAAAAGTTTTATTCAACTCTCAAAATTTTATCGGTGCAACATAAATCATGATAAAATAAACCACCTCTTCGTGGATTTACTTTTTTACCCCCATTATTTACTATATTACACCCTAATTGTTCCATGATTTATTATATTATTCCTAGTTAATTATTAAAAATCATTTATATATTAGAATTAATAATATTTTTTTATTATTTTACCCCTAATTAATTATTATAAGATATTTATATAAAATTAATAATATTTAATTAAAAAAATAGATATTTATAACGTTTGTTTCAGCTGCTTTAACAATGATTTTACTATATCATCCCTAATTAATTATTATAAGTCATTTATGTATTAAAAAATTAATAATATTTTATTCAAAAAATTAAATTACTATATTACCCCTATCATTTATTATATTACCCTTAATTGCTCCATGATTTATATATTACCCTAATTAATTATTATAAGTCACTGATATATTGGAATTAATATTTTTTTTATTATATCACCCCTAATTAATTAATATAAGTCATTTATATATTAAAATTAATAATATTTAATTAAAAATAGATATTTATGACATTTATTTCAACTACTTTAACCGTGATTTTACTATATTATCCTAATTAATTATTATAAGTCATTTATAAATTAACAATTAATAATATTTAATTAAAAAAATAAATGACATGTTTGCCTATATTACCCTTAATTGTTCCGTGATTTACTATATTACCCCTAATTAGTTATTATAAATCATTTATGTATTACAATTAATAATATTTTTACTATATTACCCTTAATTAATTATTATAAGTCATTTATATATCAGAATTAATAATATTTAATTAAATCGATGTATATTTATATTTGTATCTAATTAATATTAATTTTTTTATATCTCATTAATATTAAATTTTAATACTAAAAAATATTTATAATGTTGAATCCGTACTCGCGCACCTTAGTCAATTAGAAGAGAGGAAGTACTAGGTTATTGTTAGATTGTAACGCAAAGTTGAAACATTCTAGAACCTATCTAACAACAAATCTCAGCCGTCCAAATTCCTTTTCTTTCATATAAAAACCACAAGATCCCCTCTCCTCCCTCCCTCTTCCATCTCCAGCACATCTAAAAGACCTAGTCTTCCAATTGGTACGTACACAATTCCCAAAAAGGATCTTGTTAGTTTTTAGTTTATGGAAAACAATCTCTCTATCATATAGTTTAGTTGGAATGTTGTTGTTATTGTTTAATTTTTGTTTTTGAAAACAGCGTGGTAAGGTGTGTGTATACTTTATCCTTTCGAGGGTATGCTATTGTTGTTGTTGTTGTAAGTGAATTTGAAATTGTGATTTTGCAGGTGAGAAAAGAATTGAAATATGTTTGGGAGAGCACCAAAGAAGAGTGATAACAACAAGTACTATGAGATCTTGGGAGTAGCTAAGACTGCTACACAAGATGATCTTAAGAAAGCTTATCGTAAACTTGCTATCAAGAATCATCCTGATAAGGGTGGTGATCCTGAAAAAGTACTAACTTTTTTGCTATTTATTGTATTTTTTTGCCGTGTTTACTTGGTTTTTGGGTGTGTATTTACTAATTTTATAACCCTTTTTGGAGATTGTTGTTGTTGTTTCGCTGTTTTTTGTCAATTTTTGCAATTTTTATGTGTTTGTATTTGCTACTTTTGTGGCCAGATTAGGTAAAGATCAGTTTTTTTTTATTTTGTGATTTGTTTGTTGTGTTCTTTTTGTTTGTAATTTGTTTGTTCTGTTTTTTGTTTATGGATTTGCTAATTTTGTGACCCCGTTTGGGAGATTTGTAGTTTATTTTTGTATAAAGATCAGTCCTTTTTTAGGTTTTTGTTGATTACTTGAGCTCTCTCTTAGTTTCTGGTCTGGGTTTTATTTTAGATCTTAGGAAATTAATTCTACGGGCAAGATAGGAAGTGGAAGTTTGATACGGATAATGAAGCTGGAATGGCTTGTGGGATACCAGTTAGAGGCGGAGTTGGGATTTGAAGCCTTTTGGTTTCAGGATGTTAGTGCTTTCGAGTTACTATATTGAATAAGTTTATTTCATTTATGGGTTTGTTTTGAACCTTTTGGTTTAGGATTTGCTGATTTTGTGACCCCTTTTGGGACTTCTTGTTTATCTTTGTATACGGATCCGTCTTTTAGTATTTGTTGGCTGTTTATCTATGGTCCCTCTTAATTTTTGTTCTAGGTTTTGTTTATAAGTGAGAAAATCTATTCTAGGGGAAGGTTGATACTGTTTGGTGAATCAGGAATGACCTGTGGGATACTAGGCAGAGGCGGAGCTAGGATTTGAAGCTTTAGGGTGTCAGGATTTTAGTCATTTTGCGTTTACTGCATTCTGAATTAATAATTTGTACATTAAGTAAATTTTTTTGAGGGAAATGTAGAGGCAGATACCTATGCTGGTCGATAGGGACAGAGCTAGTAAAGAGGAAAGGGGCTCAGTTATGTGGTGCAAATTGGATAAATATAGTAAAAATGATTTGTTTTGGTTTATATATAAACTGTTGAGATCCTCTGACCCCCTTGACGTAAAGGAAGATTCTAATGTAGTGATAATGGGGACTCAAAAGTTGTTTCAAGTCACCAGTTTTAGTACGAACAATGCCATTTTAGTATTTCTTGAATCCTCTAGTAAATTCCTGGCTTCGCTACTGGTGGTGGTCACCGCTAGTGGAAGGTAAGAGATGCCTAGACACATACATTATCAGAAAGTTACCCTAAGTTGGTTTTGCGACTGTTCAATAGGAGTTTTAATATGATGTCTTCTGGGGTTGACTTAGTTTGTGAGTCACCATTTCTTCTATGTGGTATATTGGACGTTCAAGTTATATGGGATTCAAAGGGAGCCCACTGTTGGTATCTCCAGGAGTGGTCTGGGTATAAAGAATCTGATCTCTGAAGGAAAGAAAGGATGGATTTTCTTAGTTCTTATTTATACGCTTAACCAAAGAAGTTTAGTTAAATGTTCTAGTGTTGCATGGCCTATCATGTCATTGGAACCTCGGTATCTTGAGTTTCACCTTAACTTTTTCGATGTTAGGTATTATGTATTAGATACTTAAATGCAGTTAACCGGCTCTTGGAACTCGTGATTAGCTGGACCGATTACATTTTTAATCATTAGTAACGTGTACTTCAGTGTCAAAATAATAGCTGTAATTGTTGCGTTTAGTGTTGATTATGTTTCTGGTTGTGCGGTAATTGCGGTGCCTGCGGTGCAGTACTCAAATTGTTCTATTTTAAATTTTATATTTCAGTTCAAAGAGATTGCCCAAGCCTATGATGTTTTGAGTGATCCAGAGAAACGTGAGATTTATGATCAGTACGGTGAAGATGCGCTCAAGGAAGGAATGGATAGAAGTGGTGGACACGACCCGTTTGACATATTCCAGTCTTTCTTTGGTGGAAGCGCATTTGGTGGTATGCTTCCGAAGCATGTTTTTAATTGAAGTTACTGATTTCCTTCATGCATCTCCAATTTCTCATGGATGTGGATTATTTTGATGTTCAGGTGGTGGAACCAGCAGAGGAAGACGGCAAAGGAGAGGGGAGGATGTTGTCCACTCTCTCAAGGTTTCTTTGGAGGATCTCTACAATGGAACATCAAAGAAGCTATCACTATCTCGCAATGTCTTGTGCACAAAGTGCAAGGGGTGAGTATGCAATGTGGTTATTTATTATTGGCATAATCTACTGTTGTTTTGTTAAGTTCCCTGCTGAAATGGTGCTATATCTGTATTTCCAGAGTGGGGTCTAAATCAGGTGCTTCAATGAAATGTTCGGGATGTCAAGGGAAAGGAATGAAAGTTTCGATCAGGCAACTTGGCCCCATGATTCAGCAGATGCAGCACCCCTGTAATGACTGTAAGGGCACTGGTGAGAAAATCAACGATAAAGATAGGTGCCCACAGTGCAAGGGTCAGAAGGTTGTGCAGGAGAAGAAGGTATTGGAAGTTGTTGTGGACAAGGGTATGCTGAATGGACAAAAGATAACATTCCCGGGAGAGGCTGATGAGGCGGTAAGATATGCAACAAAGTGTTTGAAATATTTTGTTTCTTAATGGCCTAAGCTTTGTCGATCTTTAACATTGCTTGTATTCTGTTGCAGCCTGACACTATCACCGGCGACATAGTTTGTATCTTGCAACAGAAGGAACATCCCAAGTTTAAGCGAAAGGGAGATGATCTCTTTGTAGAACACACCTTGACCTTGACTGAGGCTCTATGTGGTTTTCAGTTTGTCTTGACTCACTTAGACAATAGACAGCTGATGATTAAGTCCCAACCTGGAGAAGTTATCAAGCCTGGTAAGCCAAAGAAACTTAATAATGGGCTTTTAGTTCTGATATTCGTACCAGTATTATTTTTGAGGTATTGGAAGCGCTTATATAGTCTTTTTTGTCCTGGCATGTGCTTTCTGTGTTAACTTTTAATATCTTTGATATGAATACTAATAGATTTCCTTGCATTTGTATGCTTTTCTTTGAAGGGGAGTCTTGGCGTAACTGGTTAAGTTGCAGCCATGTGACCAGGAGGTCACGTGTTTGATTCGTAGAACAGCCTCTTGCAGAAATGCAAAGTAAGGCTGTGTACTACGGATCCTTGTGGTCTGGTCCTTTCCCGGACCCCACTATCCACGCATAGCGGGAGCTTAGTGCAACACACTGCCCTTTTTTATAATATGCTTTTCTTTGAGCCCTCAAGCTGGTAACTAGACCATTATCATGTTTTTGAATTCTTTGTGTTCCTTATATTTCCTTTTTTTTTTTAGAAAAAAAAAAAAAAAAACTTAACAAATGTGCATGCTTAGTCTACTTTTGTTGTCTTATGCTATACCTCACTTTCTCTGTGTTTACATGGTAAGCATGCATTGATAAGTATATGACTCTAGATGACCGTCTCTTGCTCATGGTTAAACGGTCTTCTTGCTGATACACCATCACCGGGGGGGGAGCAGGGGTGGGGGTGGGGGTAGGGAGAGTATCCAATGGTTGGTGTTTCTCTACTGGTAGTTATCTATTTATGTTTGCTGATATTGTGTAATTTCTGTTTTTGGCACCATAGATCAGTTCAAGGGCATAAATGATGAAGGAATGCCTCTGTACCAGAGCTCGTTCATGAGAGGTAAACTGTACATTCACTTCACTGTGGACTTCCCGGACGCATTAACCCCAGAGTTGTGCAAGAATCTTGAAGCAGTGCTGCCCCAAAAACCCAAAGCACAAGCGACCGATATGGAATTGGATGAGTGCGAGGAGACCACCTTGCATGATGTCAACATTGAAGAGGAAATGCGCAGGAAGCAGCAGCAACAGGCCCAAGAGGCATATGAAGAAGATGATGACGATATGCATGGTGGTGCCCAGAGAGTGCAATGCGCACAACAGTAATTTGACAATGGACACAGTCGTGGTAGATAACAGGCGTTCATTCCGTCAAGGGGAAGTATCAAGCCCAGGTATTGGTGTTTTGCTAATAGGGATGGTAAGAAGTGACAGCCAGGAACAACATTGTTTCTAGTAGGGAGATAGATTGCTATGCCTTTGGAATTTTATTTATGAGTGTACTGTAAGCAAAATTTTGTTATTGACAAATTGTAAGAGTGCTGGTGAAAGATCATTGCAAGTTTTGATTTACAACTTAATTCAATTCTTGAGTATCGCGTGTAGACTGATATAAAGGGTAAGAAGGGGAGCGTTGGTGTAATTGGTAAAGTTGTCATGTGATCAGGAGGATGACGGGCTTAAGTCATCGAAACAACCTCTTGTAGAAATGTACGGTCAGATTGTGTACAATGGATACTTGAGCTCTAGTTTTTCCTCGGATACCATGTATAGCGGGAGATTTTATGGTCGGGCTGTCCTATTTTACTAATGGTAGTCATGATTATTTTTCCATATGCAGCTCTCTCATCAGTGTTCTTAGACTTGTGTTGCATCATTCTCACTTCACTCTCTTCTATTTTAAGGGGTCCTTTGGTTTAGGGTAAAAAATCAAATACTTTCGGGATAAAATAATAATCTCAGGATAAAATTTTTAATGATTGGGATAAGTTATTCACCCATTTGGTGGGATAACAATCCCATCATTATTTATTCTTAAGATAAACTTAGAAAAAATTAGAAAAGGATACAATTGCCCTCCAAATTCTTAGATTATATATATATATGTAACTCAATAAAACAACCCATGCATATTACTTTGAATACAACAAATCAAACACTCAATAAAAAATAATCTCAATACAACTAATCTCAACTTATCACATCATAATTTATTCCATCAAAACTAATCCCACTATAATTACATTTCCAACCAAACGACCCTAAAGAGTGTTAGCTTTCTGTTGAGTGAGCTCGAACAGGAGCAACCTCAGACTTTCTTTTCGATTTATTTAACTCTCTGACAGTAGTTAAGGGTGTGCATCGGTCGGTTCGGTTTTATATATTATTGATTCGGTTTATCGATTTTTGATTTTTAAATATGCTAAACCAATAAAATATTTTTTATCGATTTTCGGTTTATCAATTTTTAGTCCTTAACAATTCAATTTTTGGTTTAACCGATAAGAAAATACTCATAAAATAGAAATAGTAATAACTAACATGAAAAAAATTGAATCTTAGTTGCCACCAAAAATCCTACATGACTAAATGTTGTTAGGAGAAATTAAGAGTTTATATAATTGAAATATATATATTTATATTCTTATTAGGTTATCGGTTTACCCAATAGTCCAATAAGAAAAAATCAAATCGAACCAATAACCCTATAATTTTTTTTATAAAATCATTAAAAAATCGTTCACCCAATAACCTAATAACAATAAATCAATAACATTTTTATCGGTTTGATTTATCGATCGGTTCGATTTTTGCACACCCCTAAACGTAGTTATTTAGGTGGTATTCTGAAATCGAATTCCTTCGAGGAACACACGAAAGAAAGATATGAACTGGATAAACAAAAATGGAAAAGAGATGTTTCTATCTCATTTAAATTAGTCGCTTTTTCTACATTCATATGATATATTAAAGTAGATTGGTTTCGACCATATAATAGAAGCAGATCTTGATCCATGGAGTCTCGAGAAGGTAAGCTCTCCAACTTGTTTGATGCTTCTTCGGCCAAATATGATATACAAGTGGGATCTGTACCACAAGCAAGCTGTGCAAAAAACCGCTTCTTTTTTTGGGTCTCGAAACAATTTGCGTGAAAATAGGGTTCTACTGAAAAATAGTGAATTTTTGAGTTTTCCCAATTGATTACTAGGATGAACCATAACTCGTTAAGTTGCTCCAGCAAGTATCCTTTCAGAAGGTCTAGCAACAACACTTGTAGAGGCATGCAAACATTTTGAGAGAGTCCAAAACTTTGACTCGAACAAGTGCCAGCACATGTCAGTATACATACGTAACAGTATATATGATGATCTAGTCAAAGAGAAAACGTGCAACGACTAAATTCAACATGGTTTTGAAACGAATATTCCTCAATACGTACGACAAGCAAAAACGATTGTAGAGTCGTGAGTTTGAAACTCTGACTCAAACGAATGTCAATACATATCAGTATCATATAGATGATGGTTTAATCAACAAAGAAATAAGTATTCCTCTACATGTAGGACTAGCAATAACGCTTGTACAGGCGTGCCTCCCTCCCCTCCTCCGTTGTCTCTCTGCTTCTATCCCGCTGACCATAGAATTTCCTTTCACAAAAAATGCAAAACCACCTCGCTCCAATCAATGTCATATCTGCTCTAGCACTTCAAAATATGCCAGATCTGATTGTTTTTTGTTTATTGCGATTTAAACTGCGGCGCGGGCTAGAAAGAATTTTGTGAAATTATGGTGAGAGAAGAAAGTATTGAATCATTTTTCAGCTTCTACTTCACCACTGCCAGTTTTCCCCTCAACTTCTGACGTTGATTCACTCTGTGCCCTCAAGATAATAGGACATGTTCTTGAATCTGATTCTGTTACCCCGTTTCCAGTTTTGAAGAGATTTATAAGGGATCTTAACAAGGTTCTAGAAATTGGTCCCTTAGCACGCGTTTTTGTAGTGGATAGTCATAGACCTATACACTTGCGACCAGAATGATCGGGTTATCGTGCTATACACTAGGGACGATGAGCAGCAGGCTGATTTAGCGTATGATTTTGATGTTTCTGCTTTGGCAAATGCTAGTGATTTGAACAGTGACGATGAGTTTGAAGACGAGTCTGATAGTGAAAGTGAAAATGACGACATTGAGAGGGAGGAGGAAGATAGAGATGGAATGAGGAGGAAGAAGAGGAGGGCTTCGAGTGAACCTGTTAAGCTTTTTGGGAAATATCAGGCTGGGGTAATGGAGCTAGAACAACATATCAATAGCTCAGGCAATTTAGACTCTACTACCTCAGTTACTCTCAAGGATGGAACGAAGGTCACAGCACCAAATTCTTCAAGGATTGCATATGAGTATGAACCAAGGCTGATGTTGTTACAAGAGTGGAACATGTTCGATTCAATGCCGTGTTCATCCTACGTTGCAACTAAAATGAAGACATGGAGTGACAATGGGATTATGAAGATGCAGTTTCTTTTAGGTCGAATGGGTTTTGCACGCGAGGAATGCAAACAAAAGTTTCAGTACATGAGCATTGAAATCAAGAGGCAAATGAAGGACAAGTTTGAACGATTTTTTCCAGAATTTGGCCTCACTGATTTCTATTATAGAGGTTTTTTCCTTCTTCATGGGTATAGTTCAAAAGTTTCAGCAGCAGATGTTGTGTATGGGGTTACTGCACTTCTAGAGTCGTTTGTAGAGTCAGATGGCTCATGTGCTTCCAGTCAATTTGGGGAGGCTTATCCTTGACTAAGCTTGACAAGTTGGAAACTGGAATGCGACAAGCGATCAAGATTCAAAGGTCCATTCTCAGACAAGGGAGTGCAGCAATAACCAAGAAAGGATCTATAAGAAGTGGGAGTAAATTTAGGTGGGTGAAGCTTGAAGCTCCTGTGTCATCCTCAGGCTTTAACTAAATTTGGACCACTTTCTGATGGATGCTTTACGCGAGAAAGGTGCAAGGATGAAACAACCATTGATCTGTGTTTGCTACACCCAGGAACGAAGCAAAGTGTTGATTGTAGCAATATGTGGGAAGCCAGCCACGGCTTGGTGCAGTCCAAGGAAATGCATTTGGTGCAATTTGTTCATGATCAGGCTAACAGAGAAACTTTTGTAATGAGGTTTATTCAAACAACCTTTCTTTTGGATGCTTGTCTTCATTGTTTGTTAGTACTATATTTATTTTTGATCATGTAACACTATGCTTCTTGTACTCCTACTCTCCTAGTATCCTTTCTATTTGATCTTCTTACTATCAGACTCTGTACTTGCAGATAGATCAATGTATTTTAAAATGATTTTGTAGAAGCCAAAAAAAAATAAACATTGTACAGGCGTGCAAGCATTTTGCGAGAGTTCAAAACTCTGACTCGATCAAGTGCCATCACATGTCAGTATACATACTTAACAACATGTACGATGGTTTAGTCAACAAGAAAACGTGCAACGATTGAATTCACCATGGTTTTGAAATAATTGCTCCAATGCGAACACCTATTTCAACAAGAAGAGCTATTGCATTTGAATTTTACTTTCCTCAAATAATAACTAAAGTAGTTGGACCTCCATATTGTCAACACTAGACCTATTTATGGATATTTTGGAATTGTAAATCACCTTTCAATTATGAAAAAGCATAAAATTTCCAGTCGATTTTATTGACTTGATGGATCAATTATATTCCATTGGCCCCACTTTGTTGCCTTGGATTAAGTGCCCTTTGGAATATACTCGATCCCTTCGTCTCAATTTGTGTAATATTAGTTCCTTATTAATCTGTTCATTTTACTGTTATTTTGGCACCGTACCCAATTTCCAACAACAACATACTCAGTGTATTCATATAAAGTGGAGTTTATGAAAGTAGAATTTACACAGACCGTACCTTTACTTCAGTGGTGAGTTTAAAAAGTTGTTCTTGATAGATCCCAGATTCAAGACAAAAACCAATCCAGACAATAGATAATAAACGAAAATAACAGATATTATCAAAAGTCAAAAAAAAAGGAAACTACAAGAGTAGTACTACTACTACCATCACCCAATTTTCACATAGATATCTTGAAATTACTTAGAACATTATCCTTGAGTTATCATATCCTCAAGTAAATTTTCCTCACATAAATTTCTCAAACTCCACCAGTTAGTTAAAGTCAAACGTGGATAAACAATGAGTTTTTCTAGTTTCTAGTTGACATTTAAAATGTGGCTAGTAGGAATGCTAATTAGCCAAGTTGCAATCTTGGAAAGATACCTCAACTTGCTTCACATCCACTCTCCACAAATATATATATAAAAAGAAATGATTAAGATTATATATACTAAAAACATAATAATTTATTACATTATCAATATCATTCAATCTATTATAGCATGTTTGATTATAGTTTTATCTGGTTTATCAATAAATAACAACGACATACTCATGAGTGTATTCCCATAAAGTGGGGTCTGAAGAGAATAAAGTGTACGCAGTTCATACCATTACCTCAAGAGGTTGTTTTTGATATATCCTCGGCTCATGAAAAATAACAGTATATCAAGCCGAGAACATGAAAATAAACAACAAAATATGATAACGCACCACTGGATAATAGAAGAATCAACCCTCTTTAGGTTGATTGTTGACATCATATGTATCTTACTAATATATACAAAGCTAACTACAAATAATTAAATACATCTGCTTTTCTTTCCATCTCTCAAATCCTTTCTTCTTCCTCTATCCACAAAAAAGTCAAAATTAAACCCTCCATTTTTTCTTCTTCTACATAATGAACAACACAACTGTAGAAGATAGTGAAAGTCCTAATGATATTGAGTTAAGTGATGACACTTTTGGCAAGAATTATGGCTATGGAATTGGATTTTCACTTGGAATCCTAATATTATTATCAGTCATGGCTTATGCTTCTTACTTATGTATTCGATCGCGATCGCGCAACAATTCTAACGTGCCTAATAATCCATCTTCTTCTTCTCATGATAGCTCAACATTAGTTGATATTCAACAAGGTATTGATGAAGAAATTTTGAGAAACTATCCAAAGTTATTGTATTCTCAAGCAAAAGTTCATTATCACAGAGAGGATAATAATGTATGTTCAATTTGTTTGGGTGATTATAAAGACAATGATATGTTAAGGTTATTATCAAATTGTGGACATATATTTCATGTCAAATGTATTGACCCTTGGCTAAGGCTTCATCCAACATGCCCTATTTGTAGAAATTCTCCACTTCCAACTCCATATTTGCAATGAGGTGATTATTTCTTTTTAATCATTCGGTATCTGAAACTTTATGTTATTTTCGAGTTTGCGATGAGCAAATTTTACTATAGGAAAAACGCTTTCTATCAGAATTTTTTTTGTTTTCATAGTTCGAAGTCGATACTTCTGATTAAGGATAAAGGGATCTCATCTGTCCATCATCTTCCGTGGTGATCATCAAATATATTTTATTCAAGCGGATATATGATTTCCCTTCCTTTTTTTTTTTTTTTGGTTGTAAGAAATGCAAATGATAACACAAATTAGGTTATTTAGATGTAGTGATATTAAGTAAATACTACCAAAGGGAATAAAATTTTTGCAAAATGCCATCTTGTTCAATTTGTTTTTCTTGTCCATTTGTGCTAGTAATTTTATATTCAAACAAACATAAATTATGTCATCTCTCCTCCTATTTTTTTTAGAAAGATTTTGTACTCTTCTTGAGAAATATATTTAATAACCTAGTTATAGAGGATACATTAGATTGTCTTTTATTTGTCTTTTAAATGTTTCACTTAATTAACATTCTATCAACGGAGGCAATAAGCTAGTTTTGAACCAAAAAAAGAGAGAGGTAATAAAAATGATTTCTTTTCAAATATTTGGCAAGCAAATTTAATTTGTGAAAATGAACAAATATTTGAGAGTGGAAAAAGTATTTATTTATTAGTACCTTTTTTGGGGGGAGGGGGAGCCAGAAATTTCGTTTAAGGTGTTCAGTTTTCTATATACATAATATGTTTAATTTATATATTTCGTATAGTTCTTTTGATGAAGAGTGTTAGACTAACCATCCTTCATTATATGTGACTACGCCTCGGAATGAGAGTGTCAGAAATTTCGTTTAAGGTGTTCGGTTTTCTATGTACATAATATTTTTAATCTATATATTTCGTATAGTTTTTTTTTTTATGAAGACTGAAGAGTGTTTGATTGACCATCTTTCATTATATGTGGTTACAAGCGGGATTGGGGCGTTAGAAATTTCTTTTAAGGTATTCAGTTTTCTATATACATAATATTTTTAATCTATATATTTCGTATAGTTTTCTTATAAAGAGTGTTCGACTGACCATCTTTCATTATATGTGGTTATACGGAGGGATGGGGATGTCAGAAATTTTGTTTAAGGTATTCCGTTTTCTATATACATAATATTTTTAATTTATATACTTTGTATAATTTTTTGATGAAGAATGTTTGACTGACCACCCTTCATTATATGTGATTACGTCCGTGGGATGGGGTGGGGGGAGTTGTTGAAAGCATGCCAGCATGCTCAAATGCCAATTCATCATAAGGAATAACTCAAATGCCAATGCATATGGTCAATCATATGGATTAGCTTTTAGCTGGCCCAAAAAAAATAAACATATCGAGATTTCAAAAATTCATATTACTCTAATACATGTATCATGTTTAAAAGCTTAGGTGATTTTTTTTTCAAATCTGGCTAAGTTTAGTAGATAGAGTTACTTCATATTTATGTTTGTGAAAGATAGAAAGTGTCCAATGAAATAGTCGAAGTGAAAACGAACGGCCGATACAACATAAAAAAGCTATTTGAAGTCATTTAAAATATAAATTGACGTTAGAAATCAGGTATTTTGAAGAAGGAAAATGGCTTTTCTCATACTCAATTTTTGATATCTTCCATGGTAGAATCATATATAATTGTTAGGTTTATAGATCAATGCAATGTAAATTCACATTGAGGTTACAACTTACATAGGTAAAGTCAGGATTAGAAGTTTTAAGTGTCTCTATATCAATCACACGTTAATACTATACAATAATAACTGATTCATAGTTTAAAACTATTGAATTCACATGAATCTGTAATCAACCCTCTAGATTCGCTCCGACAGAGAAAGTGTCTTTATTGATTTATACGTTTTTAAATTATTGAATTCACATGAATTTGTAATCAATTCTCTAAATCCGCTTGGTCTAACCGAGAAAATGTCTTTATTTATCTATACTTGTCTTTTGCAACCAAAACAAAATCAGTATTCACATTTATTTTTCCAAGAACTAAAACAAGAACCAACTTTTTGTAAATCCAAAATGCTCATTTCTATATGATAATCTTTTCAAAACATTTTCTTCTATGCTAACTCAGGAGTCACCCATCAGCTGCTTTCTTTGCCTACAAAAATTGACAAAAAAAAGACTTGCATTGTTTATAAGAAGACAAACAAATAAAGAAAGTCAAACTATGGGCGAGTTAGGTCAAATTGTGATGATTGCATTTTCACCTTTTTTTTTTAATGAGATAAGCATCTAGTAACCCCTCGAACTATGCTTTTCGGGCTGCTGTAGGACTGTCGCCTATAGGTGGTAGGGAATGATGCACTACTAAAAAAAAAGAAAAACCGATTACACAAAACTGACCACGTGTTGTGGTCGGAAAAAATCGACCACAAGTGATTGGTTTTTCTTAATATTTTATAAATTTTCTTTTTTGAAAAAAAGCGACCACAAGTGGTAGCTTTTTTATTTTAAATAAATAAAAAAATTATTTCATTAATTTTTATATTAATAATTATTTATTTTACAAATTAAAATTTAAAAAATATCAAAACCGACCACTAGTGGTCGATTTTCAATATTTTTTTTTAAACTAAAATATATTAAAAACCGACCACGAACTAAAAAAATTAAAAAGTAAAAAGTAAAAATTTTTAGTAACCAATAATTATATATATGTAATCAAATATATATATTATTTTCATTAAAAATAATTATATATATGTCATGTAATTTATATATAAAATTTTGAAATTACACTGACCACACATAGTCGATAATTAGTATAATAATAATAAAAATCAATCATTCTTAAATTTTGTGAAAAAAATATATCAAATAAAATAAAAAAATTACGTTAAACATAATATTTATCGTTTACTTATGTTTCAGTATACGGAATAAATATTTTCCTTGTATATACGTTAAATGACGTTAAACATGCATAATCTTTGTATAATGAATATGTGTGTGTGTGTGTATATATATACACACACACACATATCATACTGTTGAGATAATGATATTATGTTAATATTTCAGTCATAATAATGTAATATATAATCGATAATTCATCAGAATATAATGAACGTGTTCTATTATAAGGTAATATATACTTGTGGATGTGATATATATACACGCATTCAAGAGTTCATATATATAAATATCTTATATATAGATAAATATATATATAATCGATCACTCATCTGAGTATGTATAAGAAACACATTGCGTTATATTGTTGGATAATATACTTGTGTGCGTATGTGATATATATAGTACGCATTTAGAATTTGATATAGTCGATAGTGTGTATGTATATATATATATATATAGATATATATAATATACACATATTATACGGTGAAGGTATACTAATGACATACATAAGATAATGTAATCTATAATTCATCTGAGTATTTGTGAAATACATTGTATATATATTATTATAGGGTAGTAGAATCGTGTATGTGATGTTTATAGTACGTATGTGAAAGCTGATAGACAATTGAATATATGTATATATACGTATATTTTGTGTAGTGACGTATGTAGTAATCGAAAGTTAGATAACTAAATGTATATATCAGTATAGTTTGAATGATACGTTGATATATATCATACTATTGAGGAAATAGATATACTATTTTGGGTCAATGTAGACACGCGTATATTGTTAAAGTTGTAATAACGTAAGACTAGCATTATGAGGTATATATATATATATATATAATATCGTATTTAAAAGCTAATTAATTAAAAATTAATCGTAATTTATAAAAAATCATTGATATTATTATACGATTGAGGAAATATACTACTCGTGTTAATGTGATGATAAAATAACTATTATCTGAATTATATATGTACGAATTGTATTAAATTAATTGGATGTTGTCCCGGTACCATACACAGTGTATGTACTGTGTATTTATATATATACGAATTATATTAAATTAATTGAATGTTGTTATAAATATTATCTAATTTATTAAAATTTTAATTTGTTAAAAAATAATTTTAATTTATTAAATTATTTTTATAATTATTAATTTATTAATTGTAATTTATTAAATTTTAATTTCAAAAATAATTTTTTTAACTATTACAAAAACCGACCACTTTTTGTAATAATTGAAAGAAAATATAAATCTTTAACCCTACTCGACCCGACCCGTAATACATAATAAAACACAAAATCACTCCAATAAACTCCTAATCTCCACTGTTCTTCCTCTTTCAAGAAAGTTTGTACTCCATCCTAACTTTCAATTTGGCTTTAATCCATTTTCAAGGAACTATTCCATCCTAAATTTTAATTTTGAGCAAGGTAACAATTAACTTTCATTAACTAAATTTAGCTTATTCTAGTATCCACAAACTCGTTTTTTAATATCTAAAAATGTTAAACGTCTACATACAAATATCTTAGTGTTAATTTTGTCAAATGGTTGTGGTTTGAGTTCTAGGGTTTGAATATTTATTTTATTTAGCTAGACTTTAGCTAATTTTTGAAATTTGAGATTGAATTAGCTAATTCTAGGCTTGTTCCAACATTAATTTGATTCTGAATTACCTAAATTTCAGTTAGTCTTGACACTTATTTCTCTATTTTATGCATTAATTGTTTAGTAGGTTTGGGGGGAAATCTTATTCCTATTCCTTTACTAAATTGTTGTAATTATTTAAGCAAAGGAGTATTCTTTGTAATAATTTTACTATTTGACACATTTCGAATTTGATAAAAGAATTGCTTTGTTATTTTTTTGGGTGACCGCTTATCTCTTTCACTTTAATTTACGCCAAGCATAGGTAAGTTGATTTGTCTCTATTTGCTTATAGTTAAGTCTTGTTATTGTACATATTGAAGTCTAGTGAAGCCGTGTGTGGCCTTGTTCGATTCACTAGCATTGTTGTTATCTTCTTGTTATTGTTCATATTGAAGTCTAGTGAAGCTGTGGGTGGCCTTGTTCGATTCACTAGCATTGTTGTTGACATCTTGTTGGTCTTGTTGTTGCTTTTTGTTGACTTAGTCATTTGAAAATGGTTAAGTGTAGGGACTTTAAAGAAATTTTTTTGTTTTGAATGAGGTTGGGTATGTGACTTAGTTGCTTGAAATGGGTAAGTGTAGGAACTTTAAAGGGATTTTTTTGTTTTGAATGTAGTTTGGTTGGTGACTTAATTGCTTGAAAATGGTTAAGTGTAGGAACTTTAAAGGGATTTTTTTTATTTTGAATGTAGTTTGGTAGGTGACTTAGCTTTAAAGGATTTTTTTTTTGTTTTAAATGTGGTTTGGTTGGTGACTTAGTTACTTGAAAATGGTTAAGTGTAGGAACTTTAAAGGATTTTTTTTTGTTTTGAATGTGGTTTGGTAGGTGACTTAGTTGCTTGAAAATGGTTAACTGTAGGAACTTTAAAGGAATTTTTTCTGTTTTGAATGTGGTTTGGTTGGTGACTTAGTTGCTTGAAAATGGTTAAGTGTAGGAACTTTAACGGGGATTTTTGGTTTTGAATGTGGTTTGGTAGGCGACTTAGTCCCTTGAAAATGGTTAAGTCTAGGAACTTTAAAGGGAATTATTTTATTTTGAATGTGGTTTGGTTGATGACTTAGCTGCTTGAAAATGGTTAAGTGTGAGAACTTTAAAGGGAATTTTTTCGTTTTGAATGTGGTTTGGTTGGTGACTTAGTTGCTTGAAAATGGTTAAGTGTAGGAACTTTAAAGGGGATTTTTTGTTTTGAATGTGGTTTGGTAGGTGACTAGTTTCTTGAAAATGGTTAAGAGTAGGAACTTTCAAGGGAATTTTTTTGTTTTGAATGTGGTTTGGTTGGTGACTTAGTTGCTTGAAAATGGCTAAGTGTAGAACTTTAAAGGAATTTTTTTTGTTTTGAATATTGGTAGGTGACTTAGTTGCTTGAAAATGGTCAAGTGTAAGAACTTTAAGGGGATTTTTTTTTGTTTTGAATGTGGTTTGATTGGTGACTTAGTCGCTTGAAAATGGTTAAGTGTAGGAACTTTAAAGGAAATTTTTTGTTTTGAATGTGGTTTGATAGGTGACTTAGTTGCTTGAAAGTGAATAAGTCTAGGAACTTTAAAGGGAATTTTTTCGTTTTGAATGTGGTTTGGTTGGTGACTTAGTTGCTTGAAAATGGTTAAGTGTAGGAACTTTAAAGGGGATTTTTTGTTTTGAATGTGGTTTGGTAGGTGACTAGTTTCTTGAAAATGGTTAAGAGTAGGAACTTTCAAGGGAATTTTTTTGTTTTGAATGTGGTTTGGTAGGTGACTTAGTTGCTTGAAAATGGTTAAGTGTAGGAACTTTAAAGGGGATTTTTTATTTTGAATGTGGTTTGGTAGGTGACTTAGTTGCTTGAAAATGGTTAAGTGTAGGAACTTTAAATGGAATTTTTTTGTTTTGAATGTGGTTTGGTTTGTGACTTAATTGCTTGAAAATGGTTAAGTGTAGAAACTTTAAAGGAAATTTTTTATTTTGAATGTGGTTTGGTAGGTGACTTAGTCGCTTGAAAATGGTTAAGTGTAGGAACTTTAAAGGGAATTTTTTTGTTTTGAATGTGGTTTGGTAGGTGACTTAGTTGCTTGAAAATGGTTAAGTGTAGGGACATTAAACGGGATTTTTTTTTTCTGAAAGTGGTTTGGTAGGTGACTTAGTCGCTTGAAAATGGTTAAGTCTAGGAACTTTCAAGGAATTTTTTTTGTTCTGAATGTGCTTTGGTAGGTGACTTAGTTGCTTGAAAATAGTTAAGTCTAGGGACTCTAAAGGGAATTTTTTTGTTTTGAATGTGGTTTGGTAGGTGACTTAGTTGCTTGAAAATAGTTAAGTCTAGGGACTTTAAAGGGGATTTTTTCGTTTTGAATGTGGTTTGTTAGGTGACTTAGTTGCTTGAAAATGGTTAAATTTTTGTGACTTGATCTAATTAGTTGAATCTGATTGATTGCGTAGAAGGAACCTGATTATAGCTGGATATATCAACGAAACAATGATAATAGAATGGGTATTAGAGAGGAATTTGTTGAAGGTATCAAAAGATTTGTTGAACATTCTAAGGCACTTGATATGTGGACACGTTATTGGGTTATTCGTTGTCCTTGTGTTAGATGTAATGGGATAAATCTTGTAAGTGAAGAAGATGTAAAGGAACATCTTTAAAGAAAGGGATTTCACGAGGACTTTTTAAGATTGCATGGCATTCATGGGGATGTTGCGCAAAATAACTTTGTTGTTGGAGAAAGTAGTAGGTCTGCAGGGCATAATGAATATCAAAATACTAGGATGATAGAAATGGTGCACGATGATTTTGGGATGCAACACGGGGTTGAGTTTAGGAAAAATGTTGAAGATGTTCCTAATAGCGAAGCGGACAATTTCTACAAAGAATTGCATGCTGCTAGTCACCCTTTGTTTGATAGGAGTTCGCACTCTCGTTTGCCTGTTGCTGTTAGATTATTAAGTATTAAATCTGACTGGAATATTACTGAAGGAGGAATAGACTCAATGATAGACCTTATTAAAGAGTTAGTTGACCCTGGCTTGGACGACCCACAGGTATTCATATATCTGAGGGTCGATTTGCTGATGCGACAACACAACTTTTATATTCTAGGTCATCCGAGGATTCGATACCTACTCCTACGCATGTGGGACCACTACATGGGTCTACACCGGCTCATTCTGCTCCTATGATCGTGCCACCGCCAGCACAGTACTATCGGACGGCCGCTGACCCCTCTAGACATCTACCATTATCGATACCCTTCTGCAGCAGTCATGCAATTTCGCCCAGTGATTCTGCTGGATCTATTGGGTTGTCAAATCTTCAGCTTGGAGGCACTCCATCTGGTGCTTTAGATTCGCCCATGCCAATGCATCCACCATCACTTACTAGACAGCCAAGAGACATAGGTGATTCTAGAAGGATTTATCTTGTTCCAGTTGCGAGAGGGTATGATTTCTAAATATAATAACGTTATTCATTTTTTCATTAATATATTATTATGATCTATGAAATTACTGTTTAATCATGGTGGAGTTGGATAAAAGGCGCGGATATGCGTTACTCAGCACTTCAATGACTACTGAACCAGCTAGCAAAAAGTTCCAGAACTTGACAGGGATAAAATGTTTGAAGAATTTAAGGTAAGGATTTAACTTATCGACTATTTATTAACACTCTGTTAGAACAAAAGATTGAATATTATATTTTTGTTGTAGAAATTTTACTAGTGGGATGATGCAAATCTATTTCTTATAAAGAACGTTTTCATAAGATGTAGAGCCAAATTTAACAATCTCTTGGATTATGCCCGAAAGAAATTGGTAAAACCTAAGTGGGTTTCTGAACCCACATGACAAATGTATCTTCACTATTGGAGTAGCACAGAATACCAATTATTGAGTGAAAAAGGAAAGAAAGCCCAGGCATCATCCAAGGGTGGCTCCCTACATACTGCGGGTGCCAGAAGTACTCTTGCTGTGGTGAAAAAAATGGTATGCAACTTTTACAGTTTTAATTGTTTGTTTCTATTTAAATTTTTTTATTATTTGAACATTGATAATTTTTTCATATGCAGGAAAAAGTAAAGGGTAGGGAAATACCACATTATGAGCTATACGAGGAGACTCATGTGATGGAAAAAAGAACCCGACTGATAAAGATATCTGGGTTGAAGTTCGTGCAAAAGTTGTCCATGTAAGAAACAAATTCTGAATTTATGAATCTTTTTCTTAAAGTTGATATTATTCAATTATAACTACTTTAATATTTTTTGACTTTTAGTATTAACTTTACTTTGAATATAGGACTAATATATGCGTCTTGTTGGTGCGTATCGTAGTAGTCAGCCTCCTGAAAGTTAGGGTGACCCAATACCCCAACATTTAGAGGAGGAGTTATGGGCAAAAGTTGTGGGTCCTGCAAATAGAGGTCATTTGGTCGGATACCACAAATTTTTTTGGTGATAATATTAGGTGTTCGTTCGGCCCTTCTTACTCTAGCTCTTTAGTTGATAGAGAAACGATTGATAGACTACAAAATAAGGTTTCTCAACTCACTGAAGAGCTTATTGAACAGAGAGAGAGACAGAAGAAGACGGAGAAGGAAACAACATCACAATTCAAAAAGCAGCAGCAACTGAGCTCTTTTATTAGGACTGCGGGGGTTATTCCTTCGTATTCTGGTGATGCAGTTCGGTCTATAAAGGGTCTAGGCCCCCTAGATGATTTCAGCACGGATGATGATATGGAAGACGAGGACGAATTCGATGATGATGACTTTTAGTTTTTTGTATCCGTTGTACTTTGAATTTAGATATTTTGTTGTATGAAACTATTGTTGTAGTATGTTAATACTCACTTTTGTTGGACATTTTGTATGTCTTGTACACTTTTGAAAGTATTTACATTTGGTTTTTGGTTGTTATTGTTGTTGTATTTGATTTGATACTGCTGTATTGCATTGTTGTTGTTGCATGCTGTATTTGGGTTTTGATTTTTATTTTTGAAAAAAATTCTCAGAAAAACCGACCACAACTAGTCGTTTTTTTCCCTAAAATTATTTTTTCCAATTTTAATAAAATAATAATGAATTTTAAATATATATATATATATATATATATATATATTAATTTTTTTTAAAAAATTTACCACAACTTTACCGACCACATATTTTGGTCGGTTTTGTGGTCGATTTTTGTGGTTAATTTTTTCCTTTTTTTTAGTAGTGGTGGGTGCTACCGTTTTGCGGCCACTATGACCAAAGTATTTATGACACACTCCAATGGCATAGAGGTTCTATTACCCCTGAACTCAATTTTTGCGTATTTCTATCACTTTTTTATGCTGACGTGTCATCTTTGTTACATAAAAATGGGGCCCACATCAATGGTGCCACGTCGGCACAAAAGAGTGACAAAAATATGCTAAAATTAAATTCAGGGGTAATATGACCCCTGTGAAGTTGGAATGTGTCATAGCAAATTTGATAATAGTTCGGGAGTACTAGATGCTTTACTCTTTTTTAATCGAATAGTTTGATAGATTGGTTATATCCGGTTCTATTAACACTAGTCCAAGTGATGACCCAAGTGACAAGGGCCCAATTCAACAATCACATTCGGGTCCAACTTGAACTATTTCTATTTCCATATTAATCATTCATAATGTACATATATAACGTAGTTTTGGACACCTCTAGAAGGACTTTTGCCTAGATATTTGTGTTCAATATAACTGCAGTTTCTCTCTCTAAGCTTTTCCAATTCTAGGGTTTATTCCTTTACAATTTCATGGCAATCTAGAGTTGTAAAGCTCTAACATGGTATCAGAGCAGGGATTCGACATCCTCTCTCTCTCCTCTTTCTTTCGATACTACCCTTGATGGGTTTCGTCCTCTGAGATACTCTGGATATTTTTCAATTCATGGCGTTTTGAGGCTTCGTTTGTGTTACAAATGTCATATCTGAAGTCCTTACTTCTTCAGGCTGCGAAGAAGGATGATAATCTATATTTTTTTGCTTGATGACATATGTTAAGTTTTTTTTTGTTGTATACTGTTCAGTTGATATTTTGTGTGCTCATAGTCTGTGTACAATCATCATACTCTTGGGATTTTAGCTATAATAGTTATGAGTACTGAAAATACCATCTCTAGTACGTGTTTCAAAGAGTTTACGGTCTCTCCAACTCATTCTTTCTACATACACCCCTTAGACAATTTCGGCATACATTTGGTGTCTCCTCCTTTTGATGGAATTGGGTTTGTAGTTTGGCGGAAGAATATGGTGTCCGCTATTTCATCCAAAAACAAAATGGGACTAGTGACTGGCAGTATCCCTAAACTAGCTCCCAATTCCTTATATTTTCCTTTCTATGAGAGATGTAATGATATGATTATTGGCTAGATCACAAACTCTCTTTCTACTGACTTAGCAACCAGTGTTATGTGTTTTGACACTGGTAAAGACATCTGGTTTAATATAAATGAACGGTTTGGTCAGTCAAATGGTACTAAGTATATTCAGAAGGAAATAAATTCCACCACCCAAGGGTCTTGCAGTATCGCATCTTACTTTACTAGAATGCGTAGCCTTTGGGATGAACTCCACACTTCATATGTTGGACCTGTTTGTACATGTGGAGCTTTAGGGAAATTTATTGAACAATAGAAAGTTTCAGTTTCTAGGTAAGCTCAATGAGGATTATTTTGTTTGGAAAAGCAATATTCTGACGATGCCCACCTTACCCTCTATTAGTAGTTCATATGCTATATTGCAACATGTTGAGAAACAAAGGGAATCAACTGCTCCAATCCACAGTTTCTCCAATGATTCAACATTATTCCATATAGCCTCGCATAATAATCCTTATGGTAGAGGTTTCAGTCAGAGATTCCAGTTTGATTCTAAGCGGAATCCCGTTTCATCTTCTCTTGATTATAGAAGGAATTATACCTCTACTCCTGATAATGCTCCTCAGTTTGACACCAGAAGAATTTTCTCACCAAATATCGGTCTATCTTCCTCATTATTTTAAAAATACTACAAAAAAATCTGGTCACCTTATTGACAGGTGTTATAAGCTTCATGGATTTCCTTCAGACTTCAAATTCAATAAGGGAAAAAAGCCTGTCTCTTTTGTACAGTCTTCTCCTCATATTGTAGAGCCTGATATATCCCCTTTGAAACTGGATGAAGGGGAATATAGACTGACCAAAGATAAATTTCAACACTATCAGCATCTACAATACCTAGAACACAACTCTGCTATCAGTATCCCTTCTACACCCCATGTTCATGTTGCTCCTACTCATAGCAATGCTGAATTTGCTTATTTTGCAGGTGTGTTCAATCATTCTGCAGTTAATTTTGTTGCCTTTCATGCTAGTGTTGTGTCTAGTTTAGGCTTAAATCCTTGGATTATTGATTCTAGAGCAACTAATCACATGACACCTCACAAATTCCTTCGTCACAACTCCTCTAATAATACCTCTATTAATAAGCTTACCAAATGGGTACAAAGTTAAGGTTGTGTCCACTGGTACACTACACCTCAGACCAGACATGGTTTTACATAAGGTTTTCCTAGTACCCTTACTCCATTTCAACCTCATATCTGTACACAAACTTCTTTCTCAGTTTGATTATACTGCAACTTTTACCAAATATAACTATTTTTTACAGGGCCCTTCTCTGAAGAGGCAATTGGAAATTGGTAAAGCTATCAATGGTTTGTACTACTTCGATACCACCCTAGATATTACACCACCACCCATTTTCTCTATTCTATATAATTCATCTACTTGTAATGTCCTCTATTCTCCCCATGTAAATAATGTTACATTTAGTAATACTGATATGTTTTGGCATCAAAGACTAGGTCATTTACCTTTTCATAAAATGAAATCCATTTCTTTTCTTTCTGGCAAATTATCTCACACTCAACATTTTAATTGTGATATATGCTCGAAAACTAGACAACAAAGGTTGTCTTTTTCTCCTAGAACCACCTTTTCTTCATCTTATTTTCAGCTTGTTCACATAGATGCATGGGATCCTTATCATACCCAAACATATAATAGGTTTAGATATTTCTTAACCCAAGTTGATGACTATAATAGGGTCACCTGGACCCATTTACTCTCTACCAAAAGTGGTGCTTCTTTTGTTATCAAGCTTTTGTAACCATGGTTAAAGTTCATTATCATACCTCAGTCTTAACTTTTAGATCAGACAATGCATTTGAATTAGGACATAAATCTGATCTTCAAAATTTTTTATCTGACAATGGTATTCTTCATCAATTTACCATTCCACACACTCCTCAATAGAATGGGGTTGTGGAGAGGAAGCACAAACATGTAACACCCTACACTTTTATCTAGCTTAAATTCGTCCCAAAAATATCAAAAACTTGGTTTAAAGATGAATACACTTTTATACATATGACATCTTTAAGATTTTGACTTTTTTTGTGTGGTAAATTGAATAAGCTTTCTATCGATACCAAATTTGCCCTAAACCGACACCCAGGAGAAGAGTTATGGACATTTTATAAGACATTACACCACCTAAGCCATCAGCGTGTCGCAGAGCCAGCAAAAATGACAATTGTCAAAAACCAGTGAGCCTCCGCAATATTGGCGCTTCGCGCCAAGGATCGATTTCAGAATTGTCCTTTACCACTATTTCGATGCGATACCACCGCATCGCGGTGAGCTTCTAGGTCGCGTCTAAGGTAGAAACGCAATTGTACCACATAGCGCCACCATGAAATTTTCCAGTGGCCTAGCGCGATAGTGGCGTGTCGTGCCAGGGGTCCAGATCGGGAAAATTTTATGAAAAATTAAAGTCGTGCCCAGGGTTAAAACAATCTTTTTTCATAATTTTATTTCGCCCAGATGTGGGATTTAATCCCTAAAAATGTTTAAACCCTTCATTATTTACTTTTCTCCTAAAATTAAAAGGTATTTCTCTCTCAAGAAAACAAACCCTAACTCTCAAGAATTAAGGTCAATCCCAAGAATTTCTCCAAGAACTCATCAAATTAAGTTATGTTAGATGTTCATCCATGGATCCTTACCTTCAATGGAGCCTAAGAATCCTTTTTAAATATACAAGATCTCAGATTTATAATTTTCATGTTTGAATTAGATTGAATTCATGTTTATGGTATTGTTTGAGTTTTAATCCATGATTTATATTACAAGTTCCAAGAATTGATTACAGTATGTGTTGAATTACATGATAGTCATGATAAACCCTTTAATTTGCAAGTTGATTGTTGTAACCATTCTAACCATAAGTGTTTATGATTTAATGAACCAAGTATGCTTCTTATGTGTTTGATAAATTATTTATGAGAATGAAATAATGCCATTATAGCATGCTAATATATATTCCTCATCCATGTACAAGTTAATGCATTACAAGTGTTTGATGAAATGTCTCTATGAATGAATGATGGCCAAGTGAACATTGTTATGTTATTCAAGATTATGCTTTGCCTTACTTTTCATGCTATAGAGTTCTGGGGGTATTTAATACCCAACAATTTAGTTATTTACCTAGAGCCAGTGTCAGTTATGAATAGTATCAGTCATGTCTTGATTAGTGCTCCTCTCAGTAAGTTACAGAACTCAGTAGAACTCAATCAGTCACAGAACTTAGGAAAACTCAGTGACCTCATTATTAATCCAGTTTAGTCCAGTTAATCAGTTCTGTGTCTTTCAGTTGGGAGTAGAATTCAGCACTGAGTGAACCCAAGGATGGGGGCTCACCTGCCATCAGAGGGTGTGATTCTTAAAAGAAATCCTTGCATTCCAGAACTACGTAGCCATCATAGGTTGAGACATCAAACCTGCCAGTTGAGGATTGATGAGGTCTTCTAACCTGCCAGATGAGGGTTTCACCATTCTCATTAGGTTACCTGTCAGATGAGGGTTACCTTCAGCTTGTCTTTACCCGTGGCACAGTACTGACACCCTACCAATTGGGTTTACAGATTAAATCCAACTCAGTTATCTTATCTTATTTAGGGCATGCCGATTAGATGATTACTTTCCACAGTTTCAGTCTTCAGTTTAGAAATTAATTCAGTTTTACAGAATCAAGACTATCAGACACAGTCAATCAGCTATCAGTAACTTCAGATATCAGTTACTCAGTTATCAGAACTTAGCTTCAGAAAAGATCAGTTATAGTATACATATATGTACAATATTATGTACTCAGTGATTTCAGTAGTATCAGTTATTCACGTACTCTCATATTCTGTTACTCTATATTATTTAGTCAGTTATTGTTCATGCATATGAACCCTTGCATTTAGCCTTACCTTATTTAGCATACCAGTACATTCTCACGTACTGATCGCATACGCATTTCTTGCTCTATGATGTTTCATATCATAGGTTCGGACGCTCAGGTTCCTGACCGCGCTTAACCAGACTCAGCCAGCAGTAGTAGATTTAGCATTGAGTCCTCATCTATCGAGGATATTCTTTTATTTTAGTACTTCATCTTAGTATTATTTTAGTAGATAGAGTTAGTTGGGGGATTGTCTCATCAACTCCATTTTCAGACAGATTCAGTTAGAGGCTTTTCAGACTAGATTTTTCAGACAGTATTTCAGATTCAGATGTTATATTTATCAGTATTTTAGATGTTTTGAATCTTATAACATTTCAACCTATTATTTCGCATTTATTTCAGTATTATTGTTCAGTGTTCACAGTAGATATCATTCATGAGTTAGCTTGTAGTCCTTCGGGGTTGTAAGCACCATGTGATGACTTGGGGGTAGTACCGAGTCATTACAAAACACCTCCTTAAATTTTCTAGAGCCTTGATTTTTCAATTCAAACTCCCTTTAAAGCATTGGGGTGATTGTGTTCTTACAACCACTTAATAAAAAAATTTCCTTCTAATCCGTCTTAATAACTTGTCCCTTTTTGAAAAACTACATGGTAACCCTCCTCCTTATGATCATTTGAAAAGTTTTGGGTGTATGTGTTATGTTGTTTTCCCCAAACCCCACAGAAATAAATTTCAACCTAGGTTAATCTTTAGCATCTTTCTAAGTTATACCTGTGTGGTAAGAAGGGTTATAAGCTGCTTAATCTCTCTGATTTTTCTATTTTCTACTCTAGGGATGTCAAATTTCATGAACAAATTTTCCCCTTTACTACTTCCTCTCCTTATGCTTCCCCGTTTCTTCCATCTCCTTCTGTTTTTTTGACTCTAACTCAGCTTCTATACCTTTTGTTACTTCTTCTCCCTCTTCATCTTCCAATTCTACTCCAGTTCCTTCCCTACTTCATTACCTCTTCTACCTCCCCCTAGGATAATTTCTAGGTCTTCTCATCCACCCCCTCACCTTTTAAATTATATTTGTTCTTCTGTGATTCCATTCTAAGTCAATTCCAAGGTGTCTACAGCTGACCTACACATGCATGAGCCTCAGTTTTTCCAGAAGGCTGCTTCTAATCCTACCTAGCAAGAGGCTATGCTACAGGAATTTAAGGCTCTTGAGGCCAGCCATACTTGGGACATTGTCCTTTTACCTTCTCACAAGAAGACTATCCCTGTAAATGGGTGTATAAAATAAAACAGAGGTCTGATGGAACTATTGAGAGGTATAAGGCCAGACTAGTTATTAGGGGTGACACCTAAAAAGAGGGCATTGACTATCATGAGACTTTCTCCCCTATGGTCAAGTTGACCACTGTTAAATGCCTCTTGTCTCTTGCTGCCAAGCATAGTTGGACTATTTTTTAATTAGATGCAATAATGTCTTCTTACATGGTGATCTTTATGAGGATGTTTACATGAATAGTCCTCCTGGTCTTGTGGTTTCTTCTGCCTCCTCTAGTGCAACTCTGCTAGTTTGTAAGCTCAAAAAGTCTTTATATGGCCTCAAACAAGCTTCCAGATAATGGTTTTCCAAGTTGTCTGAAGCTTTGTTGTCTTGAGGCTACATTGCTAGCAAAAATGACTACTCTCTCTTTACAAAGTCTACTGGTGATTCTTTAGTTCTCGTGGTAGTATATGTGGATGACATCTTACTTGATGGTTATGATATTTTTGAGATGAATAGTCTTAAGTCTTTTCTTGACTTCCAGTTCAAGATTAAAGATTTAAGGTTGGTCCACTATTTTGTGGGGTTGGAGATTGTTTCACATGCTTCTCGTTATCTTATTCATCAGCATAAATACACTACTGATTTGTTGGAAGATTTCCATTGCTCCAACTATAGTTTTGTTGTTTCCCCTTTGGAACCTTCACTCAAATTATCTACTGACATGGGGGATCCTCTACCCGATCCTTCCATATTTTGAAGATTGGTTGGTAAACTTAATTTTTTACAATATACTAGGCCTGACATCTCTTTTGTTATGCAGCATCTAAGTTAGTTTCTTCAACACCCTTGTGTTCCTCATATGCAAAATGGTCTGCATGTTTTGAGATATTTGCTAAATGCTCCTGATCAGGATATTTTCTTACCCTCTTCTCCTTCTCTCTCATTGTCTGCTTATGCTGATTCTGACTAGGCTGCTTGCCCACAGTCTCGAAAGTCTTTTACTGGTTATTATGTTATTTTTAGGGATTCACCTATTTCTTAGAAGAGTAATAAACAACCTATGATTGCTCTTTCCTCAGCTGAAGATGAGTACAGGGCTTTACGCAAGGTTGTTGCTGAGGTGGCTTGGCTTACCAGGCTGTTTGCTGATATAGGTTTTCGTATTTAATCTCCTATCCTTATATTTTATGATAGTCAGACTGCTTTACATATTGCTAGAAACCCAGTGTTTCATGAACGCACGAAACACATTAAAATTGATTGTCATTATGTTCACGATTGCCTCAATTTTGGTCTTATGTCTCTTTATCATATTGCTTCTGCTGCTCAGTTATATTATGACAAAACCCTTGTTAGGTACTTTTCATCTTTCACTTCTTCGCAAGCTGGGCATTCTAACGCCTTTCAGCTTGAGGGGGGGTTTAACACTAGTCCAAGTGATGATCCAAGTGACAAAGGCCCAATTCAACAATCACATCCGAGTGCAACTTGAACTATTTCTATTTCTGTATTAATCATTGATAATGTACATATATAAAGTAGTATTGTACACTTCTAGAAGGACTTTTGTCCATATATTTGTGTTCAATGTAACTGCAGTTTCTCTCTCTAAGTTTTTCCAATTCTAGGGTTTATTTCTTTACAATTTCATGGCGATCTAGAGCTGTACAGCTCTAACAGGTTCAACTCGTTAGGTCAAGTCAATAAATTTTATGAACAATAAGATATTGAAATGAGCTTTAAAAGAAGGGAAAAAGAATATATTTACCTCTTTTTCCCAATTTGTTCTCAGAGTAACTACTAAATAAATGAGGGCTTAGCAAGAAGTGATAGAGTGAGTCCCCACCAAAGTCTCTATTAATAACATACAAAAAAGGACAAACATCATCATTTTTGTCATAATATATTAAAGAACTATGTTGCACAGACTCTCCTGAAATGCTCCCATGTGCTCGTGGTTGATCCTCAAAAGATTTACTACTTTTAGAGTATCTGACGCGCACCATACAACCTTTTTGTCATAATATATTAAAGAAGTATGTTGCACGGACTCTCCTGAAATGCTCCCATGCGCTCGTGTCTGATCCTCAAAAGATGTTTCTTCGGCCAAATATGATATACAAGTGAGACTTGCACTATGAGTTAGTTGTGCGAAAACCGCTGCTCTTTTTCGATTTTGAAACAACTTGCACCGAAATACGAAATAGGGTTCTATCGAAAAATCATGGATTTTTGAGTTTCCGTCATTGGTTAGTAAACAAATGACTAAATCAAGCTAGCCCAACATTGCAAAAATCTATTAGGATGAACCATAATGGGAATTCGAACCACATGCATCTCGTTGAGTTGCTCTAGCAAGTATCCTTTCAGAAGGTCAATACATAGGTCTAACTCTGACTCGATCAAGTGTCAGCACATGTTAGTATACATATGTAATAGTATAACATGTCTATATACATATATGATAGTTTAGTCAACGAGAAAACCTGCAACGATTGAATTCAACATGGTTTTGAAATAATTATTCCAATGCGAACACCTATTTCAACAAGAAGAGCCATTGCATTTGAATTTTACTTTCCTCAAGTAAAATCTTATAGTAATTGGACCTCCATATTGTCAACACTAGAACTATTTATGGACATTTTGGAATTGTGACCTTTCAATAATGAAAAAACATAAAATTTTCCAGTCGATTTTATTGACTTGATGGATCAATAATATTCCATTGGCCCCCCTTATTGCCTTGGATTAAGTGCCCTTTAGAATATACTTAGATCCCTTCATTTCAGTTTGTGTGATATTAGTTCCTTATTAGTTTGTTCAAAATATAAAGATAATATTTTTATATTTGAAAACATCTAATTATATGTAACTTCTTATTTTACTGTTATTTTGGTACCGTCGCCTAATTTCCAACAACAAAGTATAATTTAAGACTGTCTAACGGGCCGGGCTGGGTCAACCCGGAACCGGCCCCCTCTCTCTAACCGGGTTACGGGCCGGTTACGGGTCGGTTTTGGCCTTAACCGGTCCGGGCCGGGCCGGGCCGCACAGTAAAAAAAATAAAACCCACCCGGAACCGGCCCACTTAACCCAATCCGGTCAAACCCGCTAAAACCCTGTCAAACCCGGTCAAACCCGGATAAAAACCGGTCAAATATACACTATATATACGCTATATACACAATCTATACATTGAATATACACTTCTATAGAAGATATATACAATGTATACATTAAATATACACTTCTATAGAAGATATATACACGTGTATACATTAAATATACACTTCTATAGAAGATATATACACATGTATACATTAAATATACACTATATATACTATATATACACAATATATACATTAAATATACACTTCTATAGAAGATATATATAATGTATACATTAAATATACACTTATATAGAAGATATATACACGTGTATACATTAAATATACACTTCTATATAAGATATATAAACATATACACATGTATACATTAAATATACAGTTGTATAGAAGATATTAAAACTTTAAATTGATAAATAAAAAAAAATAAAAAACAACGACTAAGGAGTGAATGAATTTGTGGAATTTTATTGATTGCAAAATGATCCAAAATTTATAATTTACATGAATGAAAAATCTATAAATTATGCATCATTTTTTTCAACTCATTCATGTTAATATTAATTGGAATTTGCATAGGATAGTCGAAGTCAACGGGGGCAAACCCATGCATTGGACTTGATTCTGTTGAGTTCTCCCGTGAAGTCATAATTTCTTCAAGTTTGAGGTCGTCGCTTTGCTCTGGTTCCATTCCTTGGTTTCTTCTTTCTGCTCTAATCCAATCTCTAAGGCAAACTAAAACATTCATTGCGTTGCTTCCCAATGAGTGTCAGTTGTCTCCAAGCTGCTGTCGTCCCTGACTGAAGGCGCTCTCTGATGCAACGGTTGACATTGGAACATTCAAGATATCTCTGGCTAATCTTGAAAGTACAGGATATTGTGATTCATTATTCCTCCACCAATCCAGCGAGTTGATCCGTCGTCTGCGATCCTCTGGTGGCGTCCGCAGATAATATTTCAGCTCTTCCCGATAAGTTGATGTGTAAGCTCTCTCATCCACACTGTTCCAACAAGTTAAATCATAAAACGAATCAGGAAAACCACTATGTGCCGGCCTTTTAGAAGATGATGGCTCCTCGGGAGGATGAGGAGCGACAGTTGGACTGATATTTGTAGGTACGGCTGAATCAAATAAATCAGCATAGTGATTATATAATTTTTCTATATAATCTTTTGCATCAGCCGTAGCCGTCCACAAATCAGGCTGCTCTTGTTCAGACTCACGGTTAGTATTTATTTCTATCCACAGCTACCATTTTAGCTATTTCTTCCCGGTCCCTCAATTTATTATACTTTTTTGCTACTTGACCGGTTGTTGGGTCCATTCTAGTTTGCGTTGACCCACCAACATCCCCACCACCTTTTGCAATATTTAACTCTCTTTTGTGATCTTCAGCTATATGTCTCATTAACGTACCCGTACCCCCTTGCTTACCGCCACTTCTATGCTTATATATTTGTTGACAAATATTGCACTGCACCTCAATATCTGATATACGTTCAAAAAATTGCCATGCTATACTAGTTCTTTTATGGGGTTTTGGGGCACTGGGAGGACGGGAAGGGAGATTAACTGATTCAGATCTAACGTTAGCATCTCCTACTGCGGGTGTTTCAGCAATATTTTCATCATCTTCGTCTACATTAACTGCATCTACTTCATTTTCTTCTTCTATACCGTAATTTTCTTGAAATTCTACATAATCCATATCGTGAGCACCTACACCTATTTCTTCCTGAAAAGGTGTACCAAGCGGTACCGGAGGCGAAGTCACATGGGTATATCTATTACTTGAACTACCTCTACCGCTAATAATTCGCTTTTTACTACCACTACCGCTTCCGGGACAAAAAATTTTAACACCTTTAGCAGCGAGGTTTTTTAATTTATCCATAATATAAATTAAATTAAACTAAAAATATTCAAAATACACAAATATAATAAAATTAAATATTAAACAATTAATACAATAAATAAAAATTAAACGTAAGAGATGGAACGAAAATACCAAATTTTGGAAGTATCCGAAGATTGCGACTTTAGAAACTTCCGCTCTTACTTTGTAAACGAAAAATTAAAAAATTAAAGTGAACACTTTAAGAAATTAAATATATTGAATATTTGAGAATTGAGAATTGAGATTTGAGAGAGAATGAGATTTGAGAGAGTGAAAAATTGTGTGAGAAATGATTTGAAGTTGTAGGGTATTTATAGATTTATTTTGAGGATTAAAAAATATTTTATATTTTTTTTTTTATTTTTTTAATCAAATGGGCCCAAACTAGCCGTTTGGACCCAAAAACGGTAATATTACTGTTGGGCCAACGGCTAGTTTGGCCCAAGACATTAAAAATAAATTTTTTTATTTTTTTTTAAATTTTTTGGGTTACCGGGCCGGGCCGGGCCGGTTAACCGGCGGGCCTGGATCGGGTTGGTCCGGGCCGGGTTCACCGGGCCCAATTTTAAAAAAAAACCGGACCGGGACCCGGTACCCTAAAGCCCTAGGGCTTTCCGGGCCGGGTCAAGCCGGTCCGGTTTGGTGTTTCGGGCCGGTTCGGGCCGGGTCAGCCCGGCCCGTTTGACACCTTTAGTGTATATTCACACAAAGTGGAGTCTGAGAAAGATAGAATGTACACATCAGACCATATCTTTAATTTATGTCAGTGGTGAGATTAAAAGGTTGTTTAGATAGATCTTCGACTCAAGATAAAAACCAACTAAAAAAAACGTAATGAAAATATAAGAGAATAATAAAAATAAATGAAAAGAACAGATAGTATTAAAAGTCGGAAAAGAAGAAACTACACGAGTACAAGAGTAGTACTACCGCTACCATCTCCCAATAGATATCTTGAATTAACACATTATCTTTTACTTATCCTCAAGTAAATTTCCCCCTAATTTACACTGCATAAATTTTCCTCACATAAATTTCTCAACTCCACCAGTTAGTCAAAGTCAACATGGATAAAGAATGAATTTTTCTAGTTTCTAGTTGACATTTAAAATGTGGCTAGTAGGAATGCTCACTAGCCAAGTTGCAATCTTGGAAAGATACCTCAACTTGCTTCCCATACACACACCACAAATATAAAAAAAGAAAAGAGTAAAATTATATATACTACCAACATAATAATGTATTACATGATCAATATCATTCAATCTATTATAGCATGTTCGATTATTAGTTTATCTGGTTATCAATAAATAACAACAACATACTCAGTAACCAACATGGATTGTGGTATAGTGATGGGACTACTCCATCCTTAACCAGAGGTCTTGGGTTCGAGTCCTGAGTATGAAGAAAATTACCCAGTGTATTCTCGCAAAGTGGGCTCTGAGAAGGGTAAAGTGTATGCAGTCCATCCGGTAAATCCCCGACTCATGACAAATAACAGTATATCAAGCGGAGAACATAAAAACAAACAACAAAATATGATAACACTACACTTGAAAATAGAAGAATCAACCCTCTTTAGGTTGATTGAGTCCTCCATGACATCATGTCTCTTCCTAATATATACAAAGCTAACTTCAAATAATTAAATACATATCCTTTTCCTTCCATCTCTCAAATTCTTTCTTCTTCCTTTATCCACAAAAAACAACATACTCAAGTGTATTCTCACAAAATGGGATCTGAAGAGAGTAAAGTGTACGCAGTTCGTACCACTACATCAGATAAAGTAGAGAGATTGTTATATCAAGCAGAGAACATAAAAACAAACAACAAAATACGGTAACACGCCACTAGATAATAGAAGAATCAACCCTCTTTAGGTTGATTGAGTCCTTCATGACATCATGTCTCTTACTAATATATACAAAGCTAACTTCAAATAATTAACTACATATCCTTTTCTTCAATCTCTCAAATTCTTTCTTCTTCCTCTATCCACAAAAAGTCAAAATTAAATTAAACCCTCCATTTTTTTTTCTCCACCATGAACAACACAACTATAGAAGATGGTGAAAGACCTAATGATATTGAATTAAGTGATAAAACTTTTGCCAAGAATTATGGCTATGGAATTGGACTTGCACTTGGAATCCTAATATTATTTTCAGTCATGGCTTATTTATTTATTCGATCGCGATCGCACAACAATTCTAACGTGCCTAATAATCCATCATCTTCTTCTCATGGTAGCTCCAATAATATGGCCACTAGTACTATTGATAATGAGTTGGTTTTTGTTCAACAAGGTATTGTTGATGAAGAAATTTTGAGAAATTATCCAAAGTTATTGTATTCTCAAGCAAAAGTTCATTATCACAAAGAGGATAATAATAACAATATTGATGATGATGATGTTGCTTCTGGATGTTCAATTTGTTTGGGTGATTATAAAGACAATGATATGTTAAGGTTATTGTCAAATTGTGGACATATATTTCATGTCAAATGTATTGACCCTTGGCTAAGGCTTCATTCAACTTGCCCTATTTGTAGAAATTCTCCAATACCAACTCCATATTTGTAATAAGGTGATTATTATTTTTTTTAATCATTCGGTAATAAGGTGATTATTATTTTTTTTAATCATTCGGTATTTGAAACTTTATGTTATGTTCGCGTTTGCGATGAGCAAATTCTACTGAAGGGAAAACACTCTCTACCAAAATTTATTTCGTTTTTATGGCTTGAAGTCTAACACTTCTGGTTAAGGATAAAGGAATCTCATTTGTCCTACCACGGAGTCATCAACCATTTTATTCAAGAGGATATATGGTTTCCCTTCCTTTTTTTTTGGTTGTAAAAAATGCAAATGACAACACAATTTAGGTTATTTAGATGTAGGGATATTAAGTAAATACTACCAAAGGGAATATAATTTTGGCAAAATGCCATCTTCTTCAAAATTTTTTTTGTCCATTTGAATTAGTAATTTTATATTCAAACAAGCATAAATTATACCTAGATTTGTCCCTTTGTGTCCCTCTATTTTTTTCTTACAAAGATTTTGTACTCTTCTTAAGAAATATATTTAATAACTTTAGATTTGTCTTTTATTTAAATGTTTCACTTAATTAACATTCTATCGACGAAAGCAATAAGCTAGTCTTGAACGAAAAAAAGAGAGGTAATAAATGATTTCTTTTCAAATATTTGGGAGCAAATTTAATTTGTGAAAATAACAAATATTTGAGAGTGAAAAAAGTATTTATTTATTAGTACTTTTTTGGGGGCATGGGAGAGCCAGAAATTTGGTTTAAGGTGTTTAGTTTTCTACATACATAATATTTTTAATTTATATATTTTGTATAGTTTTTTGATGAAGAGTGTTCGACTAACCATCCTTCATTATATGTGGCTATGCCGCAAGATGGGGGTGTCAAAAATTTCGTATAAGGTGTTCAGTTTTCTATATACATAATATTTTTAATCTATATCTTTCATATAATTGTTTTGATGAAGAACGTTTGACTGACCATCCTTTTCGTATAATTTTTTTGATGAAGAACGTTTGACTGACCATCCTTCATTATATGTGGCTACGCCACGGAATGGGGGTGTCAGAAATTTTATTTAAGGTATTCAGTTTTCTATATACATAATATTTTTAATCTATATATTTCATATAGTTTTTTGATGAAGAGTGTTCGACTGATCATCCTTAATTATATGTGGCTATGCAGCGGGATAGGGGTGTCAGAAATTTCGTTAAAGGTATTCAATTTTTTATATACATAATATTTTTAACTTATATACTTCGTATAATATTTTGATGAAGAATGTTCAATTGACTACTCTTCATTATACGTGGCTACGCCGAAGGGTGGGGGAGCTGTTGACTACCAATCATCCCCCCCCCCCCCCCCCCCCCCGCCGAAAAAAAAAGAAATCTCGGAGATTTCAAAAATTCATAGTACTCTAATACATCGTCTTCCACTTTATATAAATTGTATGTATCATATTCATATATAACCTATTGCAAAAATTCTTAAGATACTAAATTGTCATATTGTTTAAAAGCTTAGGTGATTTTTTTAAAATAAAATTGGCTAAATTTAGTAGACAGAGTTCCCTCATATTTATGTTTGTGAAAGACAAGAAGTATTTAATAAAATAATTGAAGTGAAAAAGAACGTCCAATATAAAGTAAAAACACTATTTGAATCCATCTAAACTATAAGCTGGCGTTAGAAATCAGGTATTTTAAAGAAGGAAAATGACTTTTTTCATACTCAATTTTTGATGTCATATATTATCTTCCATGGTAGAATTATACATAACTGTTAGATTTATAGATCAATGCAATGTAAACTCACATTGAAATTACATAGCAAACTCAGGATTAGAAGTTTAAGGATGTCTATACCGATCACACGTTAATATATACTATACAACAATAATTAATTCACAGTTTAAAACTACTGAATTCATATGAATCTGTAATCAATCCTCTAAATTCGCTTCGACAAAGAGTGTCTTTATTGATTTATACGTTTTTAAATTATTGAATTCACATGAATCTGTAATCAATTTTTTAGATCCGCTCGGAGAGAGAAAGTGTCTTTATTGATCTATCCTTGTCTTTTGCAACCAAAACAAAATCAATATTCACATTTATTTTTCCAAGAACTAAAACAAGAACCAAGTGTCCCCAAACCAAACTTTTTTGTAAACCCAAAATGCTAATTTCTATATGATAATCTTTTTTTTTTAAAAAAATAATTCTTCTATGCCAACTCAGGAGTCACCCTATCAGCTGCTTTCTTTGCCTACAAAAATGGACAAAAAAGACTTGCATTAATTTATAAGAAGACAAACAAATAAAGAAAGTCAAAGTAGCAGATGAGGGAGTTGGGTCAAATTTGTGATGATTGCATTTTCATCCTTTTTAACGAGATAAGCATCTAGTAATCTCTTAATTATCCATAGCCGTTTATAGGTGGTAGGGTAGGGTCAGTATTCAGAAATATGTAATGCGAAAAAATATGATAAAGCTCTGCATCACGCATTAATGCGTGATGCGACCGCATCATTGAAGTGAAGCGCAATTTAATAAAAAAATGAGAATATTAATATGTTCAATATATATTTACACTAAATTTAGTTATATTGAAAAAAATGTTGCTTTCAAAACATATACATTAATCTTTAATTTATAATTAAATACTTATAATATTTATTCTTATTTTATAAACTCTAATTAATATACAATGATTATTTCATTTAATCAAAATAAAGATAAATTAGTTATTCTTAATAATAAATAATCAAGGATGCAACTATTAAATATGGAAAGCATATCTCATTAATTAAAAAAAATTATAATGTTTATTCTTAATAACAAAAAATGAATGTGACAACTATTAAAGAAGTCATTCAGAATAGCTAAGCATCAAACCAGAGCATCAGTCATTCATCATCATCATCAGAAGAACAGAGCATCAGTCATTAAAAAAAAAAAGGAAGAATGAAGAAAAAGAAGAATAGAAAAGAAAAAGACAAAAAATTGAGTATCAGTCATTCAGTTGTTAAAAAATAATAATAAGAAGAAGAACAGAAAAAAAAAAAAACGAAAAAAAACTGAGCATCAAAATAGAGCATCAGTCATTCAGTTGTCGAAAAAGAAGAAGAAGAACAGAAAAAAAAATGACAAAAAACTGAGCACCAAAACAGGGGATTTTGGATTAAAAGGGACAAATAAGTTGTCCAATTAAGGAGGAGTCCTTCAAGTTTTTTAAATTAGGTGGAAGGGATAATTTATTTTTGAGTTTTTTATTTTAAGTTTTTCCATTCGAACAACTTGTCCCAATTGTCGAACAGCTGTAGTAGTTGTTCAATAACTTTGCGAAGTTGTTCTACAACTGCACAAGTTGTTCAACAACTAGGCACAGTTGTCCTACAACTGCACCTAATTGTACAACTAGGCGTAGTTGTTCGACAACTAAGAGAAGTTGTTTAACAACTGTGCAAAGTTGTTCAGACAACTAACGTAGTTGTCCCACACCTATCACTTATTTTTCTCCCAAAACAGAGCATCAGTCATTCATCAGAAGAGGAAGAAAACGACTTACCTTAATTAGTAGCCAAATTATTTGATCGTTGGAGAAAAGAGAAAGCAGCTTCTGTGAAAAACCTAAGTTGCTTAATGACTTTAAACTGTCTTCATCACCTTTCTAAAACTTTTGACCCCCTTTTTTTTTTTTTTTTACTTTAAGCAGCTTCTGTGAAAACCCCCCAAAAAATAGCACATGCAATTCCAACCTAAAACAAAATACCAGCCGCAACAAAAATAAAAAAATACATATTGCGAGCACATCGCATCATGCAACAGGGCTTGATGCGCCCGCAATTCTCAAATTGCACCGCATCATAGATGCAACTCACCGGATGACCGCATCGCATCACATCACCGCATAATGCGACGTTACGGGCGCAATTTTGAACATTGGGTAGGGTGGGTGGTGCCGCTCTGCGATCACTATGATCAAAGTTGTTACGACACACTCCAACTTCACAGAGGTCCTATTACTCGTTGAACTCAATTTTAGCGTATTTTTGTAACCTTTTCGTGCTGACGTGGCATCTTTGTTACATAAAAATGAGACCCACATCAATGGTGCCACGTCAGCACAAAAGGGTGACAAAAATATACTAAAATTAAGTTCAAGGATAATAGAATCCCTGTAAAGTTGAAATGTATCGTAGCAAATTTGAAAATAATTCAGAGAAACTAGATGCTTTACGGTTTTTTAATCGAATAGTTTGATTTGTTATATTGGGTTCAACTCGTTAGGTCAAGTCAATAAATGTTAAGAACAATAAGATATTGAAATGAGCTTTAAAAGAAGGGAAAAAGAATAGATTTACCTCTTTTTCCCAATTTGTTCTCAGAGTAACTACTAAATAAATCAGGGCTTGAGCAAGAAGTGATAGAGTGAGTCCCAACCAAAGTCCCTTTTAATTAATGACATACAAAAAAGTATAAACATCATTAGTTTTGTCATAATATATAAAAGAGCTATGTTGCATGGACTCTCTTGAAATGCTCCCATGCGCTTGTGTCTGATCCTCAAAAGAAGTACTACTTTTAGAGAATTTGGCACGCACCATGCAACCTTTTTGGAGAGTTCGGTATTATAATGCATTAAAGAACTACGTTGCACGAACTCCCTGGAAGTGCTCCCACGCCCATGTCGAATCCTCAAAATATACACTACTTTTGAAGAATCCGAAATGCACCATGTGACATATTTGGAGAGTCCGCTGTCATAATACATTAAAGAACTATGTCATGCGGACTCCCCAAAAATGCTTCTACGTCCATGTCGGATGCTCAAAGATGCACTACTTTTGGATGATACGGCACACATAGTGCTATGTTTTTTAAGAGTCCGAGCAATATAATTAAAGAATTAAACAAAACCAAATAAAAGGAAATGAAAGTACCTTTCCTCCAACATGATAGAAAAAAGCTAATACAACACCAGCAGGTATCCCCCATAGGTAATAAGCTCCCAAATTGACAATTGCACCTACTTTTTGCCAACCACAACCTCTTGCAATACCTAAATTTTGCATTATTGGAAACATAAGATTGCTGTAAAAACATGGCTAAAAGAAATCATCTTATTGAGGATTTGGACAAACCAGAAAGTACAGATTGATTTGCATCTATGAAGTGTGATACTGCTATAAACGTCAACATTTCAGCTACATATGTTACTACTACTTCCTCATTGCTGTAACAATGCCCCCACAGTTTACGAACCGAAATCATGAACATTGCTACTAGAATTCCTTCTGTAGTAGCCAAGAACAGTGCAGTATACGCTGCTAGACGAGCTGCTTTTGGTCGTCCAGCACCTAATTCATTCGCAACTCTTATGCTGACGAGGAAGAAATACAAAATGTGAGGAATAGTTATAAGGTAATGAATGTTGCAAGATGCTTGAGAAGGAAGACACGCAAGTATGAAATTTCACCTTGTGGCACCACTTAATCCAAAAGGCAACATGTATACCATTGTAGATGTATTCAGGCTGGAAAATTGCATATAACAGTAAGTTAACATGGGGAGAAATATGATGGAAACATGATGTTGCATGTGATCGTAGTAACACTAATGTGTTTGACAGCAAACCTGATGGAAAGAACTGAAGTTTCTAGTTTCGGATTAGGAAGTAGACCGGATAATAGAACCATCATTTCAAATGACCAACTCTCCAAGCTGAATCCATACAAATAAAAAAGGCGATTTTTCATATAGTCAGTGGAATTATATGTATGCGGCTCTATGCATTGTTAAGTAGAAGTGATTGAGGGATTACCAAAGCATAATGGCTGAAGGAATAGCTAGTCTAAGATATCTTGGGATATCAGAAAATGCTGCAATTGAAAATCCGGTCCAGGTATTTTTGCAAGAAGGCGATATCCTTATGTATGCAGCTAGCAAGAACACGTTAATCCAGTAAGACATAGCGTTAGCCAGAGCAGCCCCTTTGTTGCCAAGGCCAGTTTTGAGCACTAGAAACCAACAAATGAATAAATGCAGCAAAGTCGTGGCTCCTGAAGTAAGCATCATTGGGAGGACAATATTTTGAGCTTGTAGAAACCGAATTTGACATTGTAGTAGTCCATAGGCAAAGATGCTCGGTATCATGAAGCGTGCATAATCTCCTGCTTCGGCTGCTATTTCCGGACTTTGTCCCAACATTTCAAGAATATGTCCTGCATTTGCCCATATATAGGCCAGCGGAACGCTGACTAAAAGAAGAACTATCATGGCCCTTTGCATATGGATTCCAAGCATATGGAATTGCTTTGCACCATATGATTGTCCACAAATTGTGTCCAATGCACTTCCCATTCCCATCTGATCATCGAAGCAAAAATAGAATCCAAAATGCAAAGATCAAAAAGAAGATTCTTGAACAACATCTGTAATTACTACACAAATTCTTCTATTTCAGCTACCATATGCTTGTCGATTCCATTCATATGACTCTTTCCTCATTAGTCTATTCCAAAAAGAACGACCCCTTTCTATATTTCGGAAATAATTCAAATTCACCCTTAATGACATTCTTTCATAGCTAGAGATATGTCATGTCGAGTTCTAGAAATCTTTGTTTCAATCACTCATAAACTCCGTGCTCTGTCAAATACACACCACATAAATTGAAACAGATGGATAACTAGCACATAAACTTAATTTTCATGCTTATTACTTTCAATACAAGTGCTTTTAGAGAATTTGGCAGAGCAATGTTATCATATAGAACCATGAAATTCCCTCGAAAGATTTATAAAAACACTATCTTAACCGTTAATATATTTGTAAGAAACTATTATCGAAGTCTTAGTGAGTAAAGTTATCAATCATCTCCAATAATGAGAGCTATCATGTAACTGACTAAATGGTCAAAATATGTATAGGTTGATCCATTTTAAGACCTCTTATTAAGATTTGACTTTAAAGACAACTGATTTTACTAGCTGCCCTTGTGTGAAACAGATTATAAAGCAGAACTGTGTGAAACATATTATAAAGCAGAAACTGAAGTTGAAAAAGACTTACCAACAAGCTGAAACCAGTGACAGTGGCAAATGAAGTAGCCATAGAAGCACCAGAAAGAGCTAACTCTCCAAGATGACCAACAAACATAACGGAAATCACTTGTAAGCAATATAGAAGAAGATTGACCGACATTAAAGGCCCTGCTAATGACAAAATCTTCTTCACTTCTTCAAGAAAATCATCACATTTTCTCTTGTTCTTTGATTCCTCATTTATTGATTTTGATATTAGTGGACACTCAATGTCTATTTCCCTTTCTTGAACATCCATTTTTCCCTCCTCAAATTTTACCTTAACAAAGCTAAAAAAAAGTTAGAACATAACAAAAGATTCAAGTTTTAAAATGGATATACATAAAGAAAGATATTTTGCATATAGTCACTTTTATGACAAAAAAAGATTTGGAATAGACAATGAGGACAAATTTAAATTCCATTTTTAACTAGGGACAGACATAAAATAGGACTATATGAGTAGGAATATTTGTATTTTAACTTGTAATATTCCAAAACAAGTAGATGGTACATTTCATCTTTTCAAGTCTTAGATCCGATGAATGGATAAAATATGGATGGCTTTTTATAGTCTATTTGAAAAAACTTTTGGCTAAAAAAAAATGTAAGTATTTTTGAGTAGTAACACAAATTGCTACTCTAATATTGACAGCGGTGTTTTTTCAAAATGATAAACAAAATATAAACTGCTATTCTTCAAAAGCATAAGTATCCAATAACTTTGTCTACCAAGATTCGACTAATTCTACGAGATATCATATCGATTGGTCCTTCCACCAATACAAATATTTGGATTTGTTCACCAAAACTTAGAATGGATTGGGGAAATAGGTTAAAAAATAGGTCAAGCGCTTAGCCAACCTCTAAACTTGACACATAAACTTTCATTTTGACACTTTAACTAGCCATTGATCATAGTGTCCTGCTGTGTCATCTGACACATTTTGCTGATATGGCATAGTAAGTGTAATACACTCACTTACCGCACGTGAGGGACTTATTTTGATCAATTTTTATTTTATTTTCTTCATCTTCATCTCTGATACAAGTACGACCATGATTGTGGATCGATACGTAAAGACTCGAGCTCGGGTGGCTGTCCAACAAATGGAACAAGCTTTGAAGTGTAGAGAACAAGTCCCAACACTCCAAAGTCATCCAATATGCACACTCCAAGTCCTCTCTTTTGTCTTGGCTCATTAAGGGCATTCTAGTCATTTTGTATTAAGTTGAAACCCAAGCTATAAATAGAACATGTTAGGTCATTTTGTCATAACTTAGATGATATTTTAAGTGCTCTTTGAGAGTGTTCATACAAGTGTGGATATTACTTGTGTTGTTTGTTTGTATTGAAACGTTGGTTGCTTGGAGATTCCGTTCCCTTGAGGTCATTGTAAGAACTTGATGTTATTTGTATGAATTCTTGGGTCTTAGTATTTAATATACACTTTGGTTCATAGTGTTTGTGCATTGTGTGTCAAGTTATCTATCATTCTATCTTATTATTGTTGTTGTGTTATTCTCGGTTTTGGGTGTCCAAACCCGAGACCTTTTTATGTCATTTTTGTTCTTGTTATTATGTTGTAATATTAGTTTGTGGCTCGCTGATTATAGGTGTTGAACACCTTAGAATCTTATTATTATCGTGCTTGTATTGTTATTGTGTAGTGAATCCAAGAGAGGTCACCAAAAAGGATTCTCGGTTCTTCAAATCATGGACTGTTTTGGTGTGTGTTAGTGTCTTTCTTGTCGATCTTGTATCAATATCCATTTCAAGTCACCATTTTTTATTTTTCAAAGCTTAAACTTCTTCTTCTTCTCTCTTTGTCCCTTCAGTTACTCCACCTTCCACCATCATCACCATCCACCAAACCACCACCGATAATTTTAGAAAACTTACAAAACACTTATAATTTTAGAAAACTTACAAAAACATGGAAGAAAACACAAAAAGTTATCATATACTAATTTTGAAGAACTTTATAAAAAATGAAAGAACCCAACTTGAAAAATTAAAAGATGAAGAGGAGAAGAATTCAATCATCCTCGTCGGAATCTCGCTAGAAAAATACTCTTCTAAAGTTTTCTCCTAGGTGTAGGAGCACCAAAATATTTGCTATAGATCCACCTTTGTCTGCATGTTTATAACACACTCTTTGTAATTTCACCTCATTCACAAAGGTGCTAAAATGACACAAAGCCAAATTTGAATCAATTCCTTGTATTGCCATTTAACTTAGCAAAATGTCTCGCTAAAATTATTTATCTTTTTTTATTTCAATAATATCATTTAAGTTTGTGCATTTTACTTATAAACTAATAATTGTTAAAAATAAGTTAAAAAATGATCAAAATAGTCCATCAAGTTTGAAATTTGAATTTAAATAGTCCTTATTTTGTACATGAAATATTAATAGGTCTCCAATTATTTTTACTTTTTTACTTCTTAAATTAGTTTTAATATATTTTATCAATAAGTGCATAATATAATTTAAAATGACACAAATCATACTATTAAAAATGAATTAAAAAACAAAGAATTTTAATTAGAGTTTAAAATAGGTAGTTATATTTTAAATGAAATAAATAAGAAGTACATTTATTGTCCAAATTGGTAAATGTATTCAGTTTTTATAGCCAAGTTGATGAGGCGATATAATTTTCTCTGAAATAATATCACAAGATTGATAAAAATAATATTGAAACCTTAAAACATTTTTAAGTTACGAAATGGTTATATAAAATCACCTAATTTTATTTGATAGTGAATGATTGATGTTATCATCATGGTATTCGTTAATATGGATTGTTTTTTAAATAAAAATCCTTTAAAATATTTATATATGGTTCTTCTACTAGCTAGAGATCCTATTTTTTTTTATTTACAGGAATTCATCGTCTTCTTTATGAATTATAATTTTTTCGACAATAATTTGGAATGGAAGAAACTAACAACTAACTTGAACTATTTTATCAAAAATAAAGATTAATCCTAAAATGAATAAATATAGAATATTATTTTATTATTGAACTCCTAAGTTTCCAAATGAATGCAGTACATATAAACTTATTTCTAACAATTTTAATTGTAATTTTTGGTGGACATCGTTAGATGTAATATCCCAGTTAGAAGTTAAAAGAAGATTGTACTCACTAAGTTTTATAGTTGAAAGGTTATTGATATTTCGTATTGTTAACTAATAAGGATCATTTAAATTCAAAGTTCAAACTTAAGAGATATTTTTGATCGTTTTTCTCTCATTTTTTGAATCACTTTTAGCAATTATTAATTTTTAAGAAAAATGCATAAAGTTTAATGATATTATTGGAACCAAAAAAAAGATAAATGATTTTATTGAGATATTTTCCTAAGTTGAGTGACAATATAAGAAATTTACTCAGCCAAATTTAGAGGGCTATTGATGTGTTTGACCTGAAAAATAAGTTTAGAGATTCCATATTGGAATAGAAAAGAGAAAAAAAATTATATTTAATTTTCTTTTTTCACTTTCAAGGTTACTAAACTTTATTTTTTAGTCTGTTTTCAAAAAGAGCCGCTTTCTATATTTAGTAACTTTTTACGCCCAATATCCTACTTGGCATATTAGATATTGATGGCTGTTATAAAATAAGATAAATTTAGAGAGATAGTATTAGAACCTTTCTTGATGATCTTGACTATGATCTTAATTATCTTACAAATGGTAAGAGATCCTTCTTGTTTATAGGAAGAAAAATACTTTAATCATCAAGTAATTAGTTAGATTAGTCCCATAGTAAATATAAGTTAGTATTTTTTAGTTATATTGGTCTCCAACCAAACCTTGCTCTCCAACCAAACCTTGCTCTCCAAGTATGAGCCCATACATATTTTATAATACATAGTAATTCACTTTTACTAATATTATTGAGAAAATAGTCAGAAATATACCTAAACTTTGACGAAATTTACTGTAACACATCTCAAATTTGTGAGGATCCTATGATCCCCTTCGACTATATTTACTACCGTATTTTTGTGGCATATATTTGTCCAGCTAGATCGCTTCAGACCCTTACGCGCTCTGTGTGTATTCACGCAGTGATCTAGCCGGCCAAATATATGTCACCGAAATGTGGTAATAAATAGTCGAAGGGGGTCATAGGACCCCCGCAAAGTTGAGCCGTGTTATAGCAAATTTCGCTAAAGTTTAAATATATTTCGAACCTTTTTCCCAATATTATTTATGACAATGGCTTTTATGGCTTTGATTATTTTTTTATTTTAGAAAAAAACGTTGGTTTGAATTTGGATGCTGCCTACTTATAAGAAAAGAGAAGTATACAAAGACTATTATTCTTGTCTGAAAATTTTCTCTGAAAAGTTACTTTTGTTCTTGTTTGAAAGAACTACAATTCTTTATTTATAATTCTTAGCTAATGCCAAAATCTTCTTCACTTCTTCAAGAAAATCATCACATTTTCTCTTGTTCTTTGATTCCTCATTTATTGATTTTTGATATTAGTGGACACCCAAGGTCTATTTTCCTTTCTTGATTATCCATTTTCCCTCCTCAATTATTGTTTGGTGTCCGATCCAGCATGCGCGCATCTTTGACGAATTTCACGAGATACCTGTCAGCTCTTATCAGCAACAGGTACCAGATAACTCTGTCCATCAAGACTAGGACGAATGAGAAGAAATTTCCTAGTTTCTTGTCTTTTGAGATTTGAACATGAAATGTCATTATTCTCTCACTCATTTCATTGACCACTAGATCAGATTAGGATGTGAAAAAAATAAGGATATGCATAAAGAAAGATATTTTGCATATAGTCACCTCTATGACAATAAAAGATTTGGAATAGTTCAATAAGGACAAATTTAAATTCTTTTCTTAAAATGGGGAGAGACATAAATTAGGAGTAGCACTTTTTGTATTTATGAAGATTCCAAAACAAGAAGATGGTAGGAAACATCTTTCAAGTCCTACATTAAGGGGGTCAAGTGGGCCGGGCGGCCGACCCGACCCTTGTAACTAACCCGGTCTAGTTTGACCCGACCCGGTAACCCTTAGAGCTTTAGGATTTTGGGTCCTGGGCCGGTTATTTTTTTAAAATGGGCCCGGCTAACCCAGCCCGAACCAAGCCAGGTCCAGGCCCGCCAGTTAACCGGCCAGACCCGGATACCTTTTTTTTTTTTTTTTTTTTTTTTTTTTAAAAGGGATTTTGGGCCAAACTAGCCGTTGGCCCAACGGCTATATAGCCGTTTTTGGGTCCAAACGGCTAGTTTGAGCCCATTTATTAAAAAAAAAAAAATTAACTTTAAAATTTTTTTTTTAATCCCAAAAAAAATTCTTTAAATACTCTACAACTTTAAATCATTTTTCACACAATTTTTCACTCTCTCAAATCTCATTCTCTCTCAAATCTCAATTCTCAAATATTCACTATATTTAATTTCTTAAAGTGTTCACTTTAATTTTTTAATTTTTCGTTTACAAAGTACGAGCGGAAGTTTCTAAAGTCGCAACCTTCGGATACTTCCAAAATTTGGTATTGTCGTTCCATCTCTTACGTTTAATTTTTATTTATTGTATTAATTGTTTAATATTTAATTTTATTATATTTGTGTATTTTGAATATTTTTAGTTTAATTTAATTTATATTATGGATAAATTAAGAAACCTCGCTACTAAAGATGTTAAAATTTTTTATCCCGGAAGCGGTAGTGGTAGTAAAAAACGAATTACTAGCGGTAGAGGTAGTTCAAGTAGTAGATATACCCGTGTGCCTTCGCCTCCGGTACCGCTTGGTACACCTTTTGAGGAAGAAATAGGTGTAGGTGCTCACGGTATGGATTATGTAGAAGCTCAGGAAAATTACGGTATAGAAGAAGAAAATGAAGTAGATGCGGTTAATTTAGACGAAGATAATGAAAATATTGCTGAGACACCCGCAGTAGGAGATGCTAACGTTAGATCTGAATCGGTTAATCTCCCTCCCCGTCCTCCCAGTGCCCCAAGACCTCGTAAAAGAACTAGTGTTGCATGGCAATTTTTTGAACGCATATCAGATATTGAGGTGCAATGCAATATTCGTCAACAAATATATAAGCATAGAAGTGGAGGCAAGCAAGGGGGTACGGGTACGTTAATGAGACATATAGCTGAAGATCACAAAAGAGAGTTAAATATTGCACAAGGTGGTGGGGATGTTGGTGGGCCAATGCAAACTAGAATAGACCCAGCAACCGGTCATGTAGCGAAGAAGTATGATAAATTGAGGGACCGGGAAGAAATAGCTAAAATGGTAGCTGTGGGTTGTTTGCCTTTTAGTTTTCCTTCTTCTGATGCCTTTATTCGTTATATACAAGGAATTTATAATCCTATGTTTAATGGTATTCCTAGAACTACTTGCCGGTCTGATATTTTTAGACTCCATTCACAATATTGTTTTTATTTATCAACATTGTTAAAAAAATATTCAATGTAGATTGTCCCTAACTTCTGATCTTGGTCGTGCTGTAAATAAAAATGATTATTTAACCGTTACTTGTCATTGGATGAATAGTAATTTCGTGATGCAAAAACGTATTCTTGCTTTTTTATATGATGAAGATCGTAAACATACTGGACAATTTATTGCTGATTCTATTGTTAAAATTGTCGGATATTATGGTATCAAAAATAAAATTTTATGTATTGCTTTTGATAATGCTTCTAACAACAAGACTGCTATACCAAAAATAAAATCTACGCTATCTCCGCCCTTGTCTGAAATTTTTCATATTTAGTGTGCATGTCATATATATAATTTAATTGTAAAAGATGGTCTTGAGTTTTTTGAGCTTTATATTGAAAAAATTCGTCTTGCCGTTGGTTTTATTCAAGGAAATAATCGTAGATCGAGAATTAGAGAATTTAAAGTTAAATGTCAAGAAAATGGACTTACACCGATTTTGATGCCTGAGGAATACTAGATGGAATTCTACGTATGAATTTTTAAAAACTTGTTATAAATATAAAATTCCTATTACACTAGCTTTTAACCAACATTGCAGTTCATTTGCTGATTCTGCTGATTGCATGCTACATAATTCTGATTGGGTTGTAATTAATGATCTTGTTAAGTTTTTAGAAAATTTGTATGTAGCTATGGTTGAATTTTTCGGTGCTTATTATCCTACTGTTTGTAATATTTTGACATATATAGCCGATATTTATGGTTTGCTCAAAGAATATAAAAATAAAGAAGGTTATAAAGAAGCCGTTGGCGCCATGTTTACAAAATTTAAAAAATATTTTTTCCCGATTCCCCCTATTTACTTGGTTGGGGCTATGCTAAATTCGTGCATGAAATATAATAATATGTGCCACTTTAATATTCTTATTTATACTAACTTAGAAATAAATACTAACCATGATTCTGAACAAGTACAACCTGATTTGTGGACGGCTACGGCTGATGCAAAGGATTACATAGAAAAATTATATAATCACTATGCTGATTTATTTGATTTAGCTGTACCTACAAATATCACTCCAACTGTCACTACTCATCCTCCCGAGGAGCCATCATCTTCTAAAAGGCCGGCATATAGTGGTTTTTCTGATTTATTTTCTGATTTAAATTGTTGAAACAGTGTTGATGAGAGAACTTACACATCAACTTATCACGAAGAGCTGAAATATTATCTTCGGACGACGCCGGAGGATCGCAGACGACGGATCAACACGTTGGATTGATGGAGAAGTAATGAAACACAATATCCTGTGCTTTCAAGATTAGCTAGAGATATCTTGAATGTTCCAATGTCAACCGTTGCATTAGAGAGCCCCTTTAGTCAGGGACGACAGCAGCTTGGAGACAACCGAAACTCATTGGGAAGCAATGCAATGAATGTTCTAGTTTGCCTCAGAGATTGGATTAGAGAGGAAAGAAGAAACCAAGGAATGGAATCGGAGCCGAGCGACGAGCTGAAACTTGAAGAAATTATGACTTCATGGGAGAACTCAGCAGAATCAAGTCCAATGCATGGTTTTGTCCCCGTTGACTTCGACTATCCTATGCAAGTTCCCGTTAATATTAACATGAATGAGTTGGAAAAAATGATGCATAATTTGTAGATTTTTCATTCATGTAAATTACAATTTTTGGACCATTTTGCAATCAATAAAATTTTCCAAATTCATTCACTCATTAGTCCTTGCTTTTTATATTTTTTCATTTAACAATTTAAAATTTTAAATTGAATTTCTAGTTTTCTACTTTAAATTAAAAACTTACTTCTAATATATTATTAATTTACTACCAAATATTATTAATTTATTATATTAAGCAGCATATGTTTTGTATATTTGTGCATATATCTTCTATAGAAGTGTATATTTAACGTATACATGTGTATATGTTTTATAAATTAGTATATAAGTATATATATATATATATATATATATATATATATATATATATATATATTGTAATGTATATATAATGTAGTATATTTTATAAGTAGTAGTATATATACATTGAATGGTGCGTATACACGTGTACATATCTTCTATAGAAGTGTATATTTAACGTATACATGTGTATATGTTTTATAAATTGGATATCTTCTATAGAAGTGTATATTTAACGTATACATGTGTATATATTTTATAAATTAGTAGATAAGTATATCTATATATATTGTAATGTATATATAGTGTAGTATATTTTATAAGTAGTAGTATATATACATTGAATGATGCGTATACACGTGTATATATCTTCTATAGAAGTGTATATTTAACGTATACATGTGTATATGTTTTATAAATTAGTATATAAGTATATCTATATGTATTGTAATGTATATATATTGTAGTATATTTTATAAGTAGTTGTATATATACATTGTATGGTGCATATACACGTGTATATATCTTGTATATTTAACGTATACATGTGTATATGTTTTATGAAATAGTATATAAGTATATCTATATATATTGTAATATATATATATTGTAGTATATTTTATAAGTAGTAGTATATATACATTGAATGGTGCATATATATGAGTAATTGACTAATTGTGTATATGTGTATATATTTTTTAAATTCTAATGTAGTATATACTATATATATAGTGTATATATATTATTTAACGTATTTATAATGTATATAGGTGGGTATATGTAATGCATATTGAAAGAAAGTTTTTTTTTTTTTATATTTTTGACCGGGTTTGATCAATTTTTTAACCGGGTTTGACTGAGTTTTAATGAGTTTGACCAGGTTGGGTTAAGTGGGTCGGGTTAGGATGGGTTTTAATTTTTTAACTGTTTGGCCCGACCCGGCCCGTTTGACACCCATATCCTACATCCAATGAATGGATAAAATATGGATTACTTTTTATAGTCTGTTTGGCATAGCTATTGCAAAGTTTTATTTTTATAATAAATGTATTTATTTGAAAGAGTTGAGGTGTTTAGCAAGTTTTTAACCAAAAAACATGAATTGCTAAGGATTCAATAACTACATTGATTTCTTCAGATGTGTAAATTGAGCAAATACGTTCATAGCAACTAGGATGGATATCTCGTATCCAAAAATTAGCAGTGCGACCTGTCAGTCCTTCAGGGACCAAACAACTTAATTTTCTCTCATAAATTATTTGTGTTAAAGAATAAGTTCAACTCAAAACTTGAGATAATGGGTGTAAACCCAAAAAGAATTCATAAGTAGTTATAATTTAAGTATTTTTGAGTGGCGACAAAAGTTTAGAAAAATAGTTGAAGTTTGATCAAACACAATTTGCTACTCTAAGATTTGGAGAAGAGATTTTCAAATTGATAAGCTAAACACAAACTGCTATTCTTCGGATAATTTCCATACATAATCACTCATGTTTTGAAAATTGCCTATAAATATCACTTTTATTTCTTTTAGGACAAGAATATCACCCAACTATCTTTATTTCCTCAAAAAATACTTAACACTTTAAAAAACCTTCTTCTCTCCCACTTGGCATGCCATGTTGTTAAAATCCTATTTTCTTAATAATAAACTTGTATAATTCTTCAAATTCATTTATTCAAACCTACGTCTTATAAACTATAAGAAAAATCTAAATTACGTTTTAAAAAAATTATTGAAAATTTGTAAAAGAATTTACCGGTAACCTAATTTTCTATTTCAACCAAACTAATTCGATGAAAAACCTACAAATTTTTCTATCAAACAAAATTTGAAGGAGAAAATCTAAATTTTTTTTTTGTCAAACAAAATTCGATTGAAAAATCTTAAAGGTAATTATCACCTGAAAATTTTAATTCGCATATAGATCACCTACAAAATTTTAAGCAAGATCTTTTTGATAAAAAATGAATTCGTCTTGTGAATCATTCCCCAAGTAAATTCATAAATGAATCAAACAAATACACAAAGTTTATGAAAAAAAACTTTATAAAACAAAATTTATTATTTTTAATTTAGTTTTTTCATATTAATTTATATTTCTATTATACTATATTTTGTCTTAGAGAAAATGCAATATTTCCACCCTAAACTATACATGAAATTGCTGAGATACGCCCGAATTTTAGGGTCCTATTACCCCCTGAACTAATTAAAACCGTATTTTTGGCAACCTTAGTGCTTACGCGGCACATAGGTGTGCTTATATGGACCTTCAGTATATTGATTCACTGATGTGCCACGTATATGCCACGTAGGCACTAAGGTTGCCAAAAATATGATTTTAATTAGTTCAGGAGGTAATAAGACCCCCCTGAAGTTCGGGTGTGTCTCAACAATTTCGTGTATAGTTCAGAGTGGAAACAGAGCATTTTCCTTTGTCTTATTATACAATTAAACGTCAATTTATATTCTTTTCCATCCTAAACCCACAAAAAACAAGTGATAATTGGTTGGGTACTATTTTAAAGATTCATTTGTAATATTAGATCAGTTTGCTAATATTTTCTTAAAAAAATTAATTTGTTTCATAACTAAATAATTTTTCTTTCCTTCAAAAATAGTACATTTAGAATGTATATGAAAATTCGAAAGCCATCATTTTTATTTCTTTTATATTTTAAGAATCTTTAGTATATGAAATAAATAACCAAAAGATATTAAATTAGTACCAATTCATATAAATACCTTGAATTTTAAAAATATTATTAAGTGGTGAAATAAATAAACTAGAAAAACTTTGAAAAGTACCAAATAAAATAATTCAAACCTTTACACATCAACTACTTCATTGATAAGTAATGTGCATAAGATTATAAGACGAATTATTTTCCTTTAAGTTGTGTAATTATCTGATATTTTTATCTTTTGATGTAATAATTTTTCTCGTATCGAATAAAGAATAAATATAATTTATATTCTTTTTTTAATGAAGATAAAATAAATATAAAATTTAAAGTGCATAATTAAGTTGTTCCTCAATGATAAATATATCATGTGTGTTATTTTTTAAGAAAATAGGATAAAATTTTAGTTAAATAAGTTTGATAATTTAACTAGATATATTTAGAGAAAAGACATCTTTTCACCCCTGAACTTGTTCGCTCAACTCACTTTAGCACTTCAACTAAACTTTCATTTATTTACACCCCTTAACATCTTTAAAGTGAATTAATATTACCCCCTAATGCTGACGTGACAGTTTTTTTTTAAAAGAATTTTTTAAAGAAAACACGTGAGTCTTTTTTTTTTTTAAAAAACTATTAATATATATATATATATATATATATATATATATATATATATATATATATATATATATATATATATATATATATATATATATGGAGAGAGAGAGAGAGAGAGAGAACAAGAAAACAAAATTAATACTTTTCCTTCTTCTTCTTCTTCAAAACCCAACCCCCATCCCACCCCCACCCTAAATTCTCCTCCCCAAATCCACCAACCCCCACCCCACTTCTCCTTCAACTATCAATTCCACCACCACCAGCCCCCCTTCCCCCATACCCTAATTTCTTCTCCTCCAATTACCAAATCCTTCAACCCACCTATAATTTTTCTTCTTCAATCCCTTGACTTTTTTTTTTCCAGCACAATCTGAAATTATAAATCTAAAAAATCAAAGTATACTTGATAAACAAGCCAAAATACGTAAAAGTATCATCATTAACTAAAAACTATGATGCAGAAACAATAAATGGAGTTCTTGGGGATAAAAGAATGAAATTGGATTTGAAAAAATAAAAATTATCTTTGTGGATTTGAAAATTTGAAATTGAAATTGAAAAAAAGTTATTATTAGCGGTGATGAATGGTGGTGATAGTGTTAATGGTGGTGGCGGTGCGTATATTCTTTTGTGGATATGTTTTAATCGTTTTTGGTGAGTTTTACCGGAATATTAGAGGGAAACATAAATTATTTTGCCAATGTTTATATAGGCAAAATAAAGTGAGATATAGCTGATGAAGATTGCTTCCTACTTGAAAATTCTTTCAATTTTGACTGTGTGGTTCATATATCATGTTAAAAAATCGACGTGGCTTAGGTGTTTGATCGTTGATTTAGAGAATTTGGTTTTGGTTTGATCCGATTTATCAAGTGAATTGAATTTTTGATCACTAATTTATGATTTTTTTTATGGGGGTTGAATTTGATCGGTAAAAATGGTGTTTCCCAACTGAAATTGGAGATTTGGAAGAGGGGTGGGGCGGGGGGTGTTGTTGCTAGAAGCTAGGGAAGGGTCTGAAGAAGGAAATTGGGGGTGGGGTCTAAATATATATATATATATATATATATATTGAAAAATAAATATTTTTTTATATATAAAAATAGTATATATATATTTTTTATCTTTTTTAAAAAAATACATAAAATAGCATATGTGTGGGATTACGTTTATTTTTAAATATAATTTCTTACGTGACAATGGCGTGGCAATGACATGGTGCATGTGTAGTTCACTCTCCATTGTGAGACTGAGATTATGATTTTGAGGTTGTATTTAATTACTTGAAAGTTGTTAAGGGGGGTAAATAATTATATGTTAAGTTACAGTGCTAAAGTGAGTTGAGCGGACAAGTTCAAGGGGGAAATGGTGTCTTTTCTTATATATTTATTATATATATAAAATAAATTTAACGACATGGCATGTCAACTGGAGAGAAGAAATGTTTTTGAAGTATCAAGTATACTTTGAGGAAAATAGGGATAGTTGAGTGATATTTTTGTCCTAAAATAAACAAAAGTGATATTTATAGGTAATTTTCAAAACAGTGACTATCCATGGAAATTACTCTTATTTTTCAAAAGCATAAGTACATAACAACATTGTCCATCAATGCTTGACTAATTCTACGGGACACCACTTCTTTCATCAGTACATGTATCGAGTTAGTTCAACAAAACTTGGACAGATGGAGAGAAAGGTTAAAAATTACTTTAGAGATTCCATCTTGTAAATCATTTCCACTTTAAAGGATTTTTTTAAAAATAATCTAGGTTGGAGGCCATTTTATTGATAATAATCAAAAATAAAAAAGGAAGTTAGTTACTTTCTTTGTTGCAATTTGTTATGAAAGAAATAAATTGATGGCTGCTATGAAATAAGAGTAATTTAGAGAGAGATAATATTATAACCTTTCTTGATGATCTTAATCATCTTACAAATGATAAGAAATCCTTCTTATTTATAGGAAGAAAAATACTTAATCATCAAGTAATTAGTTAGAGTAGTCCATATTTGCTAAAAGTTAGTATGTTTTAGTTAGATTGGTCTCCAACCAAACCTTGCTCTCCAAGTATAATCTAATACATATCTATAATCTATATCTATTTATAATATATTAAAAGTGTGAAGATCATTAGAAAATTGATTTGAACTTTTTGTCCTTCATTAAAAGACTCCTTTAGACAAAACTATTTTTTCGCTATTTTCTTCAATTTATTATTTAATTATTTTTATTAGGGATAATTACATAACTTAGCCAATATTGACTCCTAATTACCTTATTTAGCTTAGTTTCAATTAATTACAATTCATAGCCTCCATTTGCCTATTAATTTTTCATAATTACAATTCACAGCCTCACTCATATATTTTTTCTTTTTCTCTATTTTCTATTACTTTTTTTTTTCCATTTCAGTGTTTTCCTTCATTTTTTTTTTCGTTTTCTCTTTCTTTTCTTTTTTCTTTTTCGTTTTCTTTTTTTCCTTTTGTATTTTTTTCTTTTTCTTTTTTTTCTTTTTATTTTTTCTCCTTTTTTTGTTTTTTCTCTATTTTCTATTACTCTTTTTTTCCAATTTTTTTCTTTATTTTTTGTTTTCTCTTTTTTATTTCTTTTTTCAATTTTTTCTTTTTCGATGTCTTTTTTTTCTTTATTTTTTCTCTATTTTTTATTACTCTTTTTTTTCTTCATTTTTTCTTTTCCTTTTTTTGTTTTCTCTTTTTTTCTTTCTTTTTTCAATTTTTTCTTTCTCGTTGTCTTTTTCCATTTTGTATTTATTTTCTTTTTCTTTTTTTTTCTTTTTTTCTCTATTTTCTAGTACTCTTTTTTTTTCAGTTTTTTTCTTCATTTCTTTTTCTTTTTTTTTTTCTTCTCTTTTTTCTTTCTTTTTTCACTTTTTTCTTTTTCGTTGTCTTTTTTTCATTTTATCTTTTTCTTTTTCTTTTTCAGTTTTTCTCCATTTTTTTTCCTTTTCTTCTCCAGTTTCTATTACTGTTCTTCTTTGTTTGTATTTTTTCTCCTTTTTTGTTCCTTTTTTTTTCTCTTTCTTTTCATTTGTGCGAACTAACAAACACAAATATAAGTGTGAATTATAAAATATAAATACAAAGACAAATTATAACATACAAATACAATTGGGAACTATAAAATACAAATACAAATGCGAACTATAACATATAGATACAAGTCTGAACTATCATTTATATTTTTTAATTATTGAAAAGGAACGATTGATTTTTTTTTACGAATATTTGTTTGTATTTATTTATACGAGTTGTATTTATTGATACAAATAAATACAATTCAATTTTTTTTACAAAAAATACAATATATACAAATACAATATGTATTTGTATTTTTAAAATTATTGATTTTATTTGTTTGTAATTGTATTTGTATCAAGTGATATTTATTTATTTACAAATACGAATATTAATTTTGACTTACAAATAAATGGTACATTTGTATCAAATGATACATTGCATATTTATATATTTTAGAATCAGGAAAATACAATTAATGCATTTACTTGTTTGTATACAAATACAAATGATAAATTGTACATAATCACGGCTAAATACAATATGCAATCAACTTACAAATACAAATACAAAATAATTCTTTAAAAATAAAAAGTCATCGACAGAAATAGAATACAAATACAAATATAATCTAAAATACAAACACATAAAATCATAATACAAATATAATCCAATATAATATACAGTCAATTATAAAATACAAATACAAAACAGTTCTTGAAAATACAAGTGTGAATTATATAAAATATAAATGATGGTCCGAACTAACAAATACAAATACAAGTGCGAACTATAAAATACAAAAATAAATGCGAACTACAAAAATACAAATACAAACGTGAACTTTAAAATACAAATACAAACGTGAACTTTAAAATACAAATACAAATACAGTTGTATCAATGAATACAAAAATATAAATGACGGTGTGACTACAAATAGATAAACAATTATGGTATTTACGTTATCATCAATGACTTGTGCTCAAGTAGTTATATTTTTTAAAAATACAAAAAATATAAAATAGAACAAAAAAAAATGATAAAGAAAATAACTAAAAAAAAGAAAAAAAAAAGAGATAGAAGAGAAAAAAATATATAAAAAAAGAAAACTAGAAAAATAGAAAAAATTAGAAAAAAGAAGAAGAAAAAAACGATGATAGATGAGTGTCAGACGATTTTGAATTTTTTTTTGTGTAAAGGTTAGATTTAATTATATTGTTTTGATGTCTCTATCATCTTATTGTTTTGTTGCAGTTTACAGGTGGTAGATGAATGTCGATCGGCTTTGAGAAATTCTTTTGGTAAAGGCTAGGTTTAATTAAATCAATTCTCCAAAAGATATTAGATTTAATTGTTGTATTTATCTTTATTATATAAATAAATTTGAACTCGGTAAAGTGAGGTACACTAAACTAGTTTTATAATACATGGTAACCCACTTTTACTAATATTATTTACAATAGTGGCTTTTATGGCTTTGATTATTGTTTTGAGATAAGCATCCAGTATTGCCTAGAACTATGGTCAAAGTTGTTACGACACACTCCAACTTCACAGAGATCCTATTACCCCTGAACTCAATTTTAGCATATTTTTGTCACTCTTTTGTGCTGACGTAGCGTGTTTATTATTAAAAAAAGGGGCTCCACGTCAAAGATGCCATGTCAGCTAAAAAGATTGACAAAAGATGTTACGGCAGCACAAAAGAGTGACAAAAATACGCTATAATTGAGTTCAGGGGTAATAAGATCCCCTGAATTTGGAGTGTGTCGTAGCAAATTTTGTCATAATTTAGGGGTAGTAGATGCTTTACTCTATTTTTTGAAAAAACTTGGTTTGAATTTAGATGCAACCTATTTAGAAGAAGAAAGAAGTATACAAAGACTATTGTTGTCTAAAAATTTTCTTTGAAAGGTAACTTTTGTTCTTGTTTGAAAGAACTACAATGCTTTATTTATAACTCTTAGCTAATGGTCTAGCTCTGCCTCTGCAAGGGGGTGTAATATAGACGACCTACCCTTATGCAAGCCGATTCTATGGCCCCATTCCAATGACTTATAGGTCACAAAGCGACACATATGTAAGCAGCCTACCCTAATTCTAAAGCCAGAGAAAAATGATTCTCCTAATGTACACAGTGTGATGGTGCAGTATACTTTCTTAATTCTTACTATTGAAAAGGGCAGCCCGCTGTGCTAAAGCTCCCGCTATGCGCAGGGTTTGGGGAAGGGCCCCACCACAAGGGTGTATTGTACGCAGTCTTACCGTGTATTTCTGGCAGAGGCTGTTTCCAAGGTTTGATCTCGTGACCTCTTGGTCACATAGCAACAACTTTACCGGTTAATCCAAGGCTCCCCTTCAAAAGCAGCGTCGAGAAAAATCGTTTAAATGGTGAAGGGGAAGAATACCTTCAACTACTAGGGATGGTTTTCAAATAAAAACAAAACAATAATAATCAAGAGGAGTATAGAACTAATGTATTCATTTATCTCAACTTCCCTCTTTGAGAGAACAATAGAAAAGTACTCTTGAGCAGTTCCATAGTCATTTACATTAGCATTAGCATTCCTCGAGTACGAAGAAGAAAAGACAAAGAAGATACCGACGAGCTAGTTACACTCATATATGAATGAAACAAAGAAGAGACTCTCCAGGTCAAAATTCCTAAATGGTATGTAGAACAAAAAGGATTAGCGCTATGTATATACTCGTAAAGCTTTACCAATCGTTGCTTATTCTGCTGCTGCCGATGGTACTATGGCCAAACTGTTAGCAATCAGTACTTCTGAAGATGACTCCTCAAACTTGGGGACAAAGCTCATTGTGTAGTGGAACTCGATTTGTAGGAGGTGATGAAGGGGTGTCGATGGCGCTGATGAAGGGGTGTCGATACCATCAATCCTTTCTTTACATCAACTTGTAACTCCCTAATAGGGATTGTTGCCAAAAAACTCTTAATATACTCTTTACATGCCTCTTTACCTCTATAAATGATGTTGTTTTCAGGTACCCTGTCTTCCTGCATACTGTCGTCGCTGTTGGTGCTCATGACAATTTTGCTTTCATCCGCAGCCTCTTTGACATTGGTTTTCTCTTTTCTATCGCAAGATGGCTTATCATCTGATTGTTGAGACTCACTAGGTGCTTGTATAATTGTTGTATCTTGGTTGAATTTGAGGATATATGCCTAATTACAACCCTCAAAAAGCCTCTCCCCAAGTGTGTCAATGATATAGTACGAGTCTTTTTCAACCTTGAGGATAAAGAAGTGGTCATTCCAACTCACAATGTAAACACAGGAGTCGCCATGACGAGGAGTTTCTTGAGCGGACTTAGAAATCTCGTCCCATATGTTGTCAAAAGACATGGAACCATGAAGGAAGTGGAATCCTTCCTCTTCTTCGATTCCTTCGGGATGAAATGACCAAATGAATGATTTTTCTGAGACTACTGAGAGTGGACACACTTTAGCCTTGAGAACTGTCTCGAGGTCAAAATGTTTATCTGGGACACGTTCCCTATAGGTCTCGTTTTCACAAAGATCCCTCTACTGGATCGAGCCTTCACAGATAAGAGAATAAAGTTGGGACTTGATAGGTATATCTTCAGGATTGTAGTGGAACCAATCAGCTATGACAGCAACCAAGGCTGTACAAGTGCTTTCACCAGCAGCTCGTTCACTTCGTTGATCAATCGAAGCAAAGAAGATTTGAGTCTGCAGCTTCATTTGTCCATCATGGCTTATTATTTCTTTCTTCTCCCAACTACCCACAACAAAACTTTCATCTCCAAACTCATAGACTGAAATCGGAGAAGTTTCCTCGAATTTGTGCCCCTGCATGAACTACACACATTAGTAAGAGGACTAGTTATGACATATATCTTCAATCATGAACAAGACAACCTCAGCAGTTAGATACTTGATACAACTGTACAAGTAGACTAAGCTACTAAAGAAAGCTACCAAACTTTGTAACCTTCAATTCGGCAAGCACATTGGTGTACAAGTTATTGCACGTTGATCAGACCATGACATGAAGATAAAAAATGACTCGTCAAACATGACAAAGAAATCAAGAAAAAAGAATACGTACCCTAGAAGAAGGCTCGTCAGATGAGCAAAGCTGTCGGCGATCAAAGTCTATATCATCTCCACCATCCTCTCCATAATATTTCTTCAACAATGGCTCCCCCTTGGTTTTAGTAGATTTGAAACTCAACTTCCTCTTCCTCCAAGAAAGAAGACTACGTTTTGAACTCTGCTCTACAGATTGATTTGCTGCAGTTGTGTCCTCAGGGTACTTGTGCTTTGTGTCTGAAATATAATGGTTGTAGTGGACTAAATCCTCATCACTGCTGGTGCCGCTTGTATTTGAACAAAATGATCCACCAGCATTGTTTGCATAGACGAGTGCTTCATAACTGAATGACTTCTGAACACTTGTATCCTCTTTTTCTTGCTCAGATTCTCCTTCCGAATCCTCATCAAGTGAATCTGTATCCACAGGATAAACATAATCGGGATCCTCACTTTTGACAGAGTTCCTTCCATCACTGCTGCTGCCTTCCTCTGCATGATATGCCTTCTTGTGTCACCTAAAAGATAATGCTTTCAAAAATTTAACCTTTCATAGACCTGCTTTTAAAGAACCACCCCTATTTCTGTCTGTCAACAAAGCCTTTCCAGGGTTCGGAGTTACTGGATCAGACATGATAAACTTCGGAAATGTCTGAAGCTTCATGAGTGTTCCTCAATTAAACAAGGTTGATCACTAGCTGTCAACAAATATATGAACATATCTTTAGGAAATAGTCGCATTAGATAATATATTCACGTAGCTGCAGGAATACAAGAATGCAAGCAAAAAACATGTGTTTTAGTTTCTCTTACACAGAGTGAAAGGTAACTCTTGAAGCTACCAACAGAGACTTCCAAAGGAACAAAAATTTCAATGCACTCTTATTTATCTCCAGCTACTGAAGTAAAGTCTGCAAGATTCAATGTCGCAGCAGAAAGTACGGGTACCTTCTGATTTGGTCCTTTTCTTGTACCCTGATTCAGCAGAAGTATGAATAAATACAAAGAAGGGAGTAAATGAACAATGAAATCGAACACAAAGACAACGTGTTCAATAGAGGAATTAGTTTTGATGAAAAGCTAAAACCAAAACTAAATGATTAGAAGCACGAAATAATACACCTATAGATTGGAAAACACACGATTATCATGAACGGTAGGTTCAAAGCAGTCAAAGGAACATGCATCTAAGGCCAATGTTGTGCCTATGGAAGAAGAACAACTTGCTTTAGTCTCAAACAAGTTGAGATATAAGAATTTACTATTCCACTTAAGCTTAGCACATGTCATTATCATACCAAATAAAAATACAAGCGAAAATAAGTTACATAAAAATAATAATTAAAACCTACTTCCAACTAGTAGATATGGCCTATATGAGTCTTCATACTACATTGTGTATGATCTCGTGACCTCCTGGTCACATGGAAACAACTTTACCGGTTAATCCAAGGCTCCCCTTCAAAAGCAGCGTCAACGAAAATCGTTTGACTGGTGAAGGGGAAGAATACCTTCAACTACTAGGGATGGTTTTCAAATAAAAACAAAACAATAATAATCAAGAGGAGTATACAACTAATGTATTCGTTTATCTCAACTTCCCTATTTGAGAGAACCATAGAAAAGTACTCTTGAGCAGCTCCATAGTCATTTACATTAGCATTAGCATTCCTCGAGTACGAAGAAGAAAAGACAAAGAAGATACCGACGAGCTAGTTACACTCATATACAAATGAAATAAAGAATAGACTCTCCAGGTCAAAATTCCTAAATGGTATGTAGAACAAAAAGGATTAGCGCTATGTATATACTCGTAAAGCTTTACCAATCGTTGCTTATTCTGCTGCTGCCGATGGTACTTTGGCCAAACTGTTAGCAATCAGTTCTTCTGAATACAACTCCTCAAACTTGGGGACAAAGCTCATTTTGTAGTGGAACCCGATTTGTAGGCGCTGATGAAGGGGTGTCGATGCCATCAATCCTTTCTTTACATCAACTTGTAACTCCCTAATAGGGATTGCTGCCAAAAAACTCTTAATGTACTCTTTACATGCCTCTTTACCTCTATAAATGATGTTGTCTTCAGGTACCCTGTCTTCCTGCATACTGTCGTCGCTGTTGGTGCTTATGACAATTTTGCTTTCATTCGCAGCCGCTTTGACATTGGTTTTCTCTTTTCTATCACAAGATGGCTTATCATCTGATTGTTGAGACTCACTAGGTGCTTGCATAATTGTTGTATCTTGGTTGAATTTGAGGATATATGCCTGATTACCACCCTCAAAAGGCTTCTCCCCAAGTGTGTCAATGATATAGTACTTGTCGTTTTCAAATTTGAGGATAAAGAAGTGGTCATTCCAACTCACAATGTAAACACAGGAGTCTCCATGACGTGGAGTTTCTTGAGCGGACTTAGAAATCTTGTCCCATATATTGTCAAAAGACATGGAACCATGAAGGAAGTGGAATCCTTCCTCTTCTTCGATTCCTTCGGGATGAAATGACCAAATGAATGATTTTTCTGAGACTACTGAGAGTGGACACACTTTAGCCTTGAGAACTGTCTCGAGGTCAAAATGTTTATCTGGGACACGTTCCCTATAGGTCTCGTTTTCACAAAGATCCCTCTACTGGATCGAGCCTTCACAGATAAGAGAATCAAGTTGGGACTTGATAGGTATATCTTCAGGATTGCAGTGGAACCAATCAGCTATGACAGCAACCAAGGCTGTATAAGCGCTTTCACAAGCAGCTCATTCACTTCGTTGATCAATCGAAGCAAAGAAGATCTGAGTCTGCAACTTCATTTGTCCATCACGACTTATTATTTCTTTATGCTCCCAACTACCCACAACAAAACTTTCATCTCGAAACTCACAGACTGAAATCGGAGAAGTTTCCTCGGATTTGTGCCCCTGCATGAATTAAACACATTAGTAAGAGGACTAGTTATGACATATATCTTCAATCACTAACAAGAAAACCTCAGCAGTTAGATACTTGATACAACTGTACAAGTAGACTAAGCTACTAAAGAAAGCTACCAAACTTTGTAATCTTTAATTCGGCAAGCACATTGGTGTACAAGTTATTGCACGTTGATCAGACCATGACATAAAAATGAAAAATGACTCGTCAAACATGACAAAGAAAGCAAGAAAAAAGGAGACATACCCTAGAAGAAGACTCGTCAGAAGAGCAAAGCTGTCAGCGATCAAAGTCTATATCGTCTGCACCATCCTCTCCATAATGTTTCTTCAATAATGGCTCCCCCTTGGTTTTAGGATATTTGAAACTCAACTTCCTCTTCCTCCAGGAAAGAAGACTACGTTTTGAACTCTGCTCTGCAGATTGATTTGCTACAATTTTATCCTCAGGGTACTTGTGCTCTGTGTCTGAAATATGATGGCTGTAGTGGACTAATTCCTCATCACTGCTACTGCCGCTTGTATTTGAGAAAAATGATCCACCAGCATGGTTTGCATAGACGGGTACTTCATAACTGAATGACTTCTGAAAACTTGTATCCTCATTTCCTTCCTCATATTCTCCTTCTGAATCCTCATCAAGTGAATCTGTATCCACAGGATAAACATAATCGGGATTCTCACTTCTGACTGAGTTCCTTCCATCACTGCTGCTGCCTTCCTCTGCATGATATGCCTTCTTGTGTCACCTAAAAGATAATGCTTTCAAAAATTTAACCTTTCGCAGATCTGCTTTTAAAGAACCACCCCCATTTGTGTCTGCCAACAAAGCCTTTCCGGGGTTCGGAGTTACTGGAGCAGACATGATAAACTTCGAAAATATCTCTGAAGCTTCGTGAGTGTTCCTCAATTCTACAAGGTTGAGCACTAGCTGTCAACAAATATATGAACATATCTTTAGGAAATAGTCGCATTAGATAATATATTCACGTCGCTGCAGGAATACAAGAACACAAGCAAAAAACATGTGTTTTAGTTTCTCTTACACAGAGTGAAAGGAAACTCTTGAAGCTGCCAACAGAGACTTCCAAAGGAACGAAAATTTCAATGCCCTCTTGTTTATCTCCAGCTACTGAAGCAAAGTCTGCAAGATTCAATATCGCAGCAGAAAGTACGGGTACCTTCTGATTTGGTCCTTTGCTTGTACCCTGATTCAGCAGAAGTATGAATAAATACAAAGAAGGGAGTAAATGAACAATGAAATCGAACACAAAGACAACGTGTTCAATAGAGGAATTAGTTTCGATGAAAAGCTAAAACCAAAACTAAATGATTAGAAGCACGAAATAATATTCCCGTGGATTGGAAAACACACGATTATCATGAATGATAAGTTCAAAGCAGTCAAAGGAACATGCAGCTAAGGCCAATGTTGTGCCTATGAAAGAAGAACAACTTGCTTCAGTCTCAAACAAGTTGAGATATAAGAATTTACTATTCCATTTAAGCTCAACACATGTCATCATCAAACCAAATAAAAATACAAGTGACAATAAGTTACATAAAGAAAATAATTAAAACCTATTTCCAACTAGTAGATATGGCCTATATAAGTCTTGATACTACATTGTGTCCTATCTTTAACCAAGTCTACATTGATTCCAAGAAATTATAGGTCGTTCGAGACAACTTTTCTAGGTCTATCTCGTCTCCTTTTAACACCTTGGTCACCATGATGTCACACCTACTAAACGGTGCATCTGGAGGTCGCGACAAAACATTGAGCCTATGAAAGAAGTAGTCATTAAAAAGTTTAAACCATTTATCATTAACAACTCGTCCTATTGTTTCTTCCCTTAAAATCCAATTGTTGGATGCACACCAAAACAACTTTGGGAAGGAATAATCCTCAAGGTGCCTAATCATTTGCTACCATTTTTATTTAATAATAGACTATGCCCATAATGCTTCTTTTTTCCTTATCCAGAAATTACAGCTGAATATGTCTAAGAGAAAAATATGAATGAATACAGTAGGTCTCACCATCCACCATATAACATCAAAATAAATGAAGCCCACAAGCTCAGAAAGTGGATCCATTGAAATGCAATCATTACATTCCAGAAGACTTAAAAAGCTTCTGACTCCCAGTGCATGTCAGCAACAGTTTCTTAGACATCAATATAACAAAGTTAAAACTCACTTTATGCCAGTAACATGTAGAAAAATTATACTGTGTATATATATTGGACACTTTTGGCGAAATTCTTTGCTTTGCCACTGTTAAACTCACTAAGCTACTAGTACTCCAGGAGTAATAAAACTCAGTAAAAACCATCATATTGATGATGAATTTTATCAAGCTTCTCTTGTTTAACATGTCCTCTAGAGAGGCTCATACAAATGATGCTGCAATATACTGAATCACCATGATCAAATAATCAAAACTAAGCATCAACCTAACCAATAAAAGAAAGAAATAAGTATCCTAATTTGCGGAAATTCAAGAAATTTATCATCCCAAGAAGTTGTATAACATGACCAGGATTCATAAAACAATACAAATAGCACCCTATTTCAAGACAACAAAGGTACAAGCACTAGATATTCAGATAACATACAGTTCTCAATAACAGTCAGACCTCACTATATCAGAGGCCTTCAACAACAACATTTCACTATAACGGGCAAGTTTTCTGTGGAACCGATTTTTCATGTTGTGTTATATTATATGTTCTCTATAAAAACATTCCACTATAGCAATCAAAAAAGTCCAATTTTTCAAAGTTAGAGAGAGTGTTTCCGATGGCCGAAAAAAAATAGTTCAATACAGTCAACAACTATAAACAAAATTAACAAATATTATAAAAACAAAAACTATAATAAAATAATAAGATAATTGAGATACAAAAAATATTGTATAGTAACAGAAATTGAAGGACAAAAAACTACAGGAGCAATACTACGACGACTAATAAAATAAAAACTCAAGAAACTCACATTGATCACAGTAAAGACAACTTTTCAAGGCTGAAAAACACCATCTTTCCAACCTGAAAAGTTACAAACACTCAGAAACTCCTTATTCCATTCAACAATCCCTTCATCTTCCTTCAAACACTCTTCTTTAGTAAAATTCTTCTTTACACTTCTCCTATTAAATGACCGCAAATTCAATGAAATACCCTTTGATGATCCCTTCCACTTACTTTCAACTCTTAATCTATCAAAATCTTGGACCCCCATTTTCTCATTTAACAAAAAATTGAAACCTTTAAGGCAATTCACAGTAATCTTAGCCTCATATTTCTTTGATGATAATAATGGTGAGCATGACATCCACTTCATCATCTTCACAACCATATTATATATATAAACTTTTTCACCCACCCAACGGTGTCGCCTAGCGGTCAATGAAATGAGTCACAACTATGACGTCACAGGTTCAAATTCCAATAAAGACAAGGCTCGAACACTAAGATTATCAAATATATATATATATATGTATATTTTTTTCACGGACACAAAACAGGAAAATACCAAGAAAGATCACTTTTTGTCTCAAAAAGACTTAAGGACTACGAGTGTGCTTGTAGACACCGAGTCGTTTGGTACATGATGAATAAACAGTAGTTACTATAAATAGGGAAATAAAATAATTTTAAGATATAGTGAATCCCAAGCTTTATGGTGAGAAAATGATTAATTTCCTTATATGGCGTATCAAAACAACTCCTTTATATCTTATACTATTTCGATTTACTTTTATTTGTCACTCTTGATTTTGTTTTTTTTGTTACTTTTTACATGAGGTATAAGAGGTCGAATATAATGGGTATGAGGAAAGACGGGGGAAGCTAACTAATAGTGAAGGGGTTCATCCAAACTCCCTTCCGCAGAATATTTTACTACTATTTATACAAGCTTAAAATAATTATTCATGTGTATATAGCAGACGTTGAACCACCTTCGACTAGTTCTTTCGTTCATATTTTTCGATTTTGAACCCCCTAAGTTAAGATTGAGGATAAGTTGATATAGGTCGGTGAAATATTGAAGAGAGATGATTAGATAGGACATAGTGTAATTTTTTACTTTACGAGAGTTAATTTAACTAATATTCGGTTTAAATTGGATTTATTTAAAATTCAAATGTTTGATAACTATAAGAAAGAATACTACTTCTTCGGATTCAATTTATTATCTGGTTTGGATTTGACATTGAGTTTAAAAAAATAAAGAATATTTTTAAATTTTACAATTAAATTATATCTTGTACTTGTATGGTTCACTTTTATTTGTCACGTTCGACTTTGTCTATTTTTAATTTTCAAGAAAGCTATGAGAGGTTGGATATAATGAACATGAGCAGAGGTTGATGTAGGTCAATGAAGTATTGGAGAACATAGATTAGAAAAGATATAACAAAATTTATTTTAAAAAATTCAAATGTTTAAAAACTATAGAGAAAATCTACTTTTATTGTTTTAATTTATTTTTTTTTTATTTTGACTTGATAGGAAACTTAAGAAAAACGAAGAATATTTTAATTCTTGTGGCCGGAGTCCTACACTAAATATATGTAGAATATACCAAGATATCATTTAATCTTGTTGTGTTAAACATATCGTGTGGAAAGTTAAAACATTATCAAAAAATAAAGCATATATTATAAACAAATAAAAAGAAACGTACGACAAATAGATTAAAACAGAGGGAGTAGAATAAGTTGTAATCCTTTTCGTATAAATATAATTAAAATCTATATTTTAAAATATTGATCAACATCAATGTAATTTAATTCTCAAAAAATAAAATATGACAAGTAAATCAAACGAATAGAATGATAATTTTATACATACATATATCTATAATATATTAAAAGTGTGAAGACCTTTAAAAAAGTGATTTGAACTTTTTGCCCTTCATTAAAAGACTCTTCTTTAGACATAACTGTATTTTCACTATTTTTTAAATTTATTATTTAATTATTTTTTATTATATTAACTAGACTTTCAAAAATATATGATAGGAGTATTAATTAATATTTTTCTTTCAACTGTTCAAGTAGAAAAATACTCCTAAAATATGCCTAATTTATTATTTAATTATATTTTATTATATTAACTAGACTTTCTAAAATATATGGTAGGAGAATTAATTAATATTTTCCTTTCTACTCGATTTTTTAAAATATATGGTAGGAGAATTAATTAATAATTTTCTTTCTACTATTTGATTAGAAAAATACTCCTAAAATAGGACTCTATTAAGGAAATACTCTATAAATATTAATTATGTTATTATTTTACTTTAATTTACAGATGTTAGATAAATGTGGGTCGGCTTTGAATTATTTTTTACATAAATGTTAGGTTTAATTGTATTATCGTAATATCTATATTAATTTGTTATTTTGTGGTAGTTTACAGTTTGTAGAAGAATCTCGATCGGTTTTTAAAATTTTTTTGTGTAAAATTTAAGTTTAATTGTATTATTTTTATATCACTTTTATCGTTTTATTTTGTTGCAATTTACAGGTGATAGATAAATGTTGGTCCGCTTTGAGAATTTTTTTTATGTAAAGGTTAGGTTTAGTTGTATTTTTTTGATATCTCTATTATTGTATTACTTTGTTATTGTTTACAGATGTTAGGTGAGTGTCGAACGACTTTGAGAAATTTTTTCTGTGTAAAGATTAGATTTAGTTGTGTTATTTTGATATCTCTATCATTATATTATTTTGTTATAATTTATAGATGGTAGATGAATGTCGATAGACTTTTAAAAATATTTTGGTAAAGATTAGGTTTAATAAATAAATTCTCCATCTTTACACACTCAAAAGATATTAGTTTTTTTCTTCATTTTTTCTTTTGCTTTTTTGGTTTTCTCTTTTTTCTTTCTTTTTTCAATTTTTTCTTTCTCGTTATCTTTTTTCCATTTTGTCTTTTTTTTCTTCTTTTTCTTTTTATTTTTTCTCTTTTTTTTTTGTACTGATCAACTAGAGAAATACTCCTAAAATAGTATAGAAAAATACTCCTAAAACAGGATTCCACTAAGTAAATACTACTATAAATATTAAGATTCATGTTAAACTAGAGAAAAAACCAATTTACTTATTGAAAAAATATGATAGATGCTCATCTAACTTGATTCAGTTGCATGTCTAGATTCGTGGATGCTTGATTTTCTAACCCTCAACTTCTTCACTATTATTGTCAACATAATAAAATTTAACATGTGTGTGTATATATATATATATATATATCTTCTTTGCTTTCATTCAAGTCATTCTTTAGTGTCAAAATTTTTGCTCGGACAAGAATTATTTTCATCAAAACTGAAGTTTTGTGATCACTATTGTATTATTCTGTTGTAGTTTACAGGTAGTAGATGAATTTACAGGTGGTAGATGAATGTTGGTCGGCTTTGAGAATTATTTTTGGGTGAGGGTTAGGTTTAATTGCATTGTTTTTATATCTCTGTTTTGTAAAATTCTTTTGTGTAAAGGAAAAGTTTAGTTGTATTATTTTAATATCTCTATTGTCATATTATTTTGTTATAGTTTATAGGTGATAGATGTGTCGGACAGCTTTGAATTTTTTTTTTTGTGTGTAAAGGTTAGATTTAATTATATTGTTTTGATGTCTCTATCATCTTATTGTTTTGTTGCAGTTTATAGGTGGTAGATGAATGTCGATCGGCTTTGAGAAATTCTTTTGGTAAAGGCTAGGTTTAATTAAATCAATTCTCCAAAAGATGTTAAATTTAATTATTGTATTTATCTTTATTATTTAAACAAATTTGAACTCGATAAAGTGAGGTACACTAAACTAGTTTTATAATACATGGTAACCCACTTTTACTAATATTATTTACAACAGTGGCTTTTATGGCTTTGATTATTTTTTTGAGATAAGCATCCAGTATTGCCTCGAACTATGGTCAAAGTTGTTACGACACACTACAACTTCACAGAGATCCTATTACCCCTGAACTCAATTTTAGCATATTTTTGTCACTCTTGCTTGATGACGTAGCACGTTTATTATAAAAGGGGCTCCAAGTCAAAGATGCCACGTCAGCTAGAAAGATTGACAAAAGATGTTACGGCAGCACAAAAGGGTGACAAAAATACACTATAATTGATTTCAGGGGTAATAGGATCCCCTGAATTTGGACTGTATCGTAGCAAATTTGGTCATAATTTAGGGGTAGTAGATGCTTTACTCTATTTTTTGAAAAAACTTGGTTTGAATTTAGATGCAGCCTATTTAGAAGAAGAAAGAAGTATACAAAGACTATTGTTGTCTAAAAATTTTCTTTGAAAGGTAACTTTTGTTCTTGTTTGAAAGAACTACAATGCTTTATTTATAACTCTTAGCAAATGGTCTAGCTCTGCCTTTGCAAGGGGGTGTAATATAGACGACCTACCCTTATGCAAGCCGATTTTATGGCCCCATTCCAATGACATTTAGGTCACAAAGCAACACGTATGTAAGCAGCCTACCCTAACACTGCTTCCAATGCTCAAACCTGTGACCTATAGATCCCATGGAGAATTACATAACTGCCACCATCAACAACTGATTCCACGACACAAACCTATGACTGGCATATATGTAAGCAACCTATACGGATGTGCAAGTACCACTCTGACTTTGCAGCTCGAACTAGTGAGCTATAAGTCACACATAAACTTTATTGTCAGCCTATCCTACTGTTCAAGTACTAATGAGTGATTTGGACGACTCGAGCTCACGCACAATTGTCCTTGCTCCAAAGCCAGAGAAAAATGATTCTCCTAATGTACAGAGTGTGATGGTGCAGTATACTTTCTTAATTCTTACTATTGAAAAGGGTAGCCCACTGTGCTAAAGCTCCCGCTATGCGCAGGGTTTGGGGAAGGGCCCCACCACAAGGGTGTATTGTACGCAGTCTTACCTTGCATTTCTGGAAGAGGCTGTTTCCAAGGTTTGATCTTGTGACCTCCTAGTCACATGGCAACAACTTTACCGGTTAATCCAAGGCTCCCCTTCAAAAGCAGCGTCGAAGAAAATCATTTGACTGGTGAAGGGGAAGAATACCTTCAACTACTAGGGATGGTTTTCAAATAAAAACAAAACAATAATAATCAAGAGGAGTATAGAACTAATGTATTCATTTATCTCAACTTCCCTCTTTGAGAGAACCATAGAAAAGTACTCTTGAGCAGTTCCATAGTCATTTACATTAGCATTAGCATTCCTTGAGTACGAAGAAGAAAATATATGAATGAAAACAAAGAAGAGACTCTCCAGGTCAAAATTCCTAAATGGTATGTAGAACAAAAAGGATTAGCGCTATGTATATACTCGTAAAGCTTTACCAATCGTTGCTTATTCAGCTGCTGCCGATGGTACTTTGGCCAAACTGTTAGCAATCATTTCTTCTAAAGACGACTCCTTAAACTTGGGGACAAAGCTCATCGTGTTGTGGAACTCGATTTGTAGGCGCTGATGAAGGGGTGTTGAAGCCATCAATCCTTTCTTTACATCAACTTGTAACTCCCTAATAGGGACTGCTGCCAAAAATCTCTTAATGCACTCTTTACCTATATAAATGATGTTCTTTTCAGGTACCCTGTCTTGCTGCATACTGTCGTCGCTGTTGGTGTCAATGATATAGTAGGCGTCCTTTTCAACCTTGAGGATAAAGAAGTTGTCATTCCAACTCACAATGTAAATACAGGAGATGCCATGATGAGGAATTTCTTGAGCGGACTTAGAAATCTCGTCCCATATGTTGTCAAAAGGCATAGAACCATGATTGTAGTGGAACCAATCAGCTATGACAGCAACCAAGGCTGTACAAACGCTTTCACCAGCAGCTCGTTCACTTCGTTGATCAATCAAAGCAAAGAAGACTTGAGTCTGTAGTTTTATTTGTCCATCACGGCTTATTATTTCTTTGTGCTCCCAACTATCCACAGCGAAACTTTCATCTCCAAACTCAGAGACTAAAATTGGAGAAGTGTCCTCGGATTTGTGCCCCTACATGAACTACACACATTAGTAAGTGGAGTAGTTATGACATATATCTTCAATCATGAACAAGAAAACCTCAGCAGTAAGATACTTGATACAACTATACAAGTAGACTAAGCTACTAAAGAAAGCTACCAAACTTTGTAATCTTCAATTCGGCAAGAACATTGGTGTACAAGTTATTGCACGTAGATCAGACCATGACATGATTCTAAAAAATGACTCGTCAAACATGATAAATAAAGCAAGAAAAAAGGAGACGTACCCTAGAAGACTCGTCAGATGAGCAAAGCTGTCGGCGATCAAAGTTTATATCGTCTGCACCATCCCTCCATAATGTTTCTTCAACAATGGCTCCCCCTTGGTTTTAGGATATTTGAAAATCAAGTTCCTCTTCCTCCAGGAAAGAAGACTACGTTTTGAACTCTGCTCTGCAGATTGATTTGCTGCAGTTTTATCCTCAGGGTACTTGTGCTTTGTGTCTGAAATATGATGGTTGTAGTGGACTAAATCCTCGTTACTGCTGCTGCCGCTTGTATTTAAACAAAATGATCCACCAGCATGGTTTGCATAGATGGGTGCTTCATAACTGAATGACTTCTGAACACTTGTATCCTGTTTTCCTTCCTCAGATTCTCGTACCGAATCCTCATCAAGTGAATCTGTATCCACAGGATAAACATAATCGGGATCCTCACTTCCGACTGAGTTCCTTCCATCACTGCTGCTGCCTTCCTCTGGATGATATGCCTTCTTGTGTCTCCTAAAAGATAATACTTTCCAAAATTTAACCTTTCGCAGACCTGCTTTTAAAGAACCACCCCCATTTCTGTCTATCAACTAAGCCTTTCCAGGGTTCGGAGATACTGGAGCAGACATGATAAACTTCGGAAATGTCTCTGAAGCTTCATGAGCGTTCCTCAATTCCACAAGGTTGAGCACAAGCTGTCAACAAATATATGAACATATCTTTAGGAAACAGTCGCATTAGATAATATATTCACGTAGCTGCAGGAATACAAGAACGCAAGCAAAAAACATGTGTTTTAATTTCTCTTACACAGAGTGAAAGGCAATTCTTGAAGCTGCCAACAGAGACTTCCAAAGGAACGAAAATTTCAATGTCCTCTTGTTTATCTCCAGCTACTGAAGAAAAGTCTACAAGATTCAATGTCGCAGAAGAAAGTACGGGTACCTTCTGATTTGCTCCTTTGCTTGTACCCTGATTCAGCAGAAGTATGAATAAATACTAAGAAGGGAGTAAATGAACAATGAAATCGAACACAAATACAACGTGTTCAATAGAGGAATTAGTGTCGATTAAAATCTAAATCAAATCCTAAAGGATTAGAAGCACGAAATAATGCACCTGTGGATTGAAAAACACACGATTATCATGAACGATAGGTTCAAAGCAGTCAAAGGAACATGCAGCTAAGGCCAATGTTGTGCCTATGGAAGAAGAACAACTTGCTTCAGTCTCAAACAAGTTGAGATATAAGAATTTACTATTCCATTTAAGCTCAACACATGTCATCATCAAACCAAATAAAAATACAAGCGAAAATAAGGTACATAAAAAAAATAATTAAAACCAATTTCCAACTAGTAGATATGGCCTATATGAGTCTTGATACTACATTGTGTCCTATCTTTAACCAAGTCTGCATTGATTCCAAGAAATTATAGGTCGTTCAAGACAACTTCTCTAGGTCTATCTCATCTCCTTTTTACACCTTGGTAACCATGGTGTCACACCTACTAACCGGTTCATATGGAGGTCGCGGCAAGACGTTGAGCCTATGAAAGAAGTAGTCATTAAAAAGTTCAAACCATTTATCATTAACAATTCCTCTTATTGTTTCTTCCCTTAAAAACGAATTGTTGGATGCGCACCAAAACAACTTTGGGAAGGAATAATCCTCAAGGTGCCTGATCATTTGCTACAATTTTTATTTAATAATAGACTATGCCCATAATGCTTCTTTTTTCCTTATCCAGAAAGCACAGCTGGATATGTCTAAGAGAAAAATATGAATGAATACAGTAGGTCTCACCATCCACCATATAACATCAAAATAAATGAACCCCACATGCTCAGAAAGTGGATCCATTGAAATGCAATCATTACATTCCATAAGGCTTAAAATGCTTCTGACTCCCAGTGCATGTCAGTAACAGTTTCTTAGACATCAATATAACAAAGTTAAAACTCACTTTACGCCAGTAGCATGTCGGAAAATTATACTGCGTATATATATTCGACACATTAGGCAAAATTCTTGGCTTTGCCACTGTTAAACTCACTAAGCTACTAGTACTCTAGGAGTAATAAAACTCTGTAAAAACCATATTGATGATGAATTTTACTAAACTTCTCTTGTTTAACATGTCCTCTGGAGAGGCTCATACAAATGCTGCTGCAATATACTGAATCACCATGATCAAATAATCAAAACTAAGCATCAACCTAACCAATAAAAGAAAAAATAAGTATCCTAATTTGCGGAAATTCAAGAAATTTATCATTCCAAGAAGTTGTATAACATGACCAGGATTCATAAAATCATACAAATAGCACCCAATTTTAAGACAACAAAGGAACAGGTACTAGATATTTAGATAACGTACAGTTCTCAATAACAGTCAGACCTCACTATATCAGAGACCTTCTACAAAAACATTTCACTATAACGGGCAAGTTTTCCGTGGAACCGATTTTTCATGTTATGTTATATTATTTGTTCTCTATATCAACATTCCACTATAGCAGTCAAAAAAATCGAACAAGCGATGCAGTTATAGAGAGGTTTGATTGTATATCAACCTTCTCAAGGAGAAATGAATGCATAGTTCCACTAATATTAGGAAGTAATCAAATTCCTTAGAATTGGATTCAGAGTTCTTATTTCATAAGAAAACCCAAAGATAATTTTTTAAAAATTCTTTTTCAATTTCACTCAAAAGCCAAAATTCACAGCAACACACCTAATGAAATCTCACAAGTGGGGGTCTGGGAAGGGTAGGGAGAGTGGTGTACTCAGACCTTACCCCTATCTCAAAGTTAGAGAGAATGTTTCCGATGGCCGAAAAAAAATAGTTCAAAACAGTCAACAACTATATACAAAAACAACAAATATTATAAAAATAAAAACTATAACAAAACAATAAGATCAATGAGGTACAAAAAGTATTGTATAGTAATAGAATTCGAAGGACAAAAAACTATAGGAGCAATACTACGATGACTAATAAAATAAAAAAATCAAGAAACTCAAATTGATCACAGTAAAAAGAACTTCCCAAGGCTGAAAAACACCATCTTTCCAACCTGAAAATTTACAAACACTCAGAAACTCCTCATTCCATTCAACAATCCCTTCATCTTCCTTCAAACACTCTTTTTTTAGTAAAATTCTTCTTTACACTTCTCCTATTAAATGACCCCAAATTCAATGAAATACCCTTTGATGATCCCTTCTATTTAATTTCAACTCTTAATCTATCAAAATCTTGGACCCCCATTTTCTCATTTAACAAAAAGTAGAAACCTTTAAGGCAATTCACAGTAATCTTAGCCTCATATTTATTTGATGATAATAATGGTGAGCATGACATCCACTTCATCATCTTCACAACCATATTATATATATAAACTTTTTCACCCACCCAACGGTGTCGCCTAGCGGTCAATGAAATGAGTCACAACTATGACGTCACAGGTTCAAATTCCAATAAAGATAAGGCTCGAACACTACGATTATCAAATATATATATATATATATGTATATTTTTTCACCGACACAAAACAAGAAAATACCAAGAAAGATCACTATTTGTCTCAAAAAGACTTAAGGACTACGAGTGTGCTTGTAGACACCGGGTCGTTTGGTACATGATGAATAAACAGTAGTTACTATAAATAGGGAAATAAAATAATTTTGAGATATATTGAATCCCAAGCTTTATGGTGAGAAAATGATTACTTTCCTTATATGGCGTATCAAAACAATTCCTTTATATCTTATACTATTTCAATTTAGTTTTATTTGTCACGCTTGATTTCATTTTTATTTTACTTTTTACATGAGGTATAAGAGGTAGAATATAATGGGTATGAGGAAAGACGGGGGAAGCTAACTAATAGTGAGGGGGTTCATCCAAAATCCCTTCCGCAGAATATTATACTACTATTTATACAAGCTTAAAATGATTTTTCATGTATATATAGCAGACGTTGAACCCCCTTCGACTAGTTCTTTCGTTCATATTTTTCGATTTTGAACCCCCTTAGTTAAGATTGAGAAAGGTTAATACAGGTCGGTGAAATATTGAAGAGAGATGATTAGATAGGACATAGTGTAATTTTTTACTTTATGAGAGTTAATTTAACTAATATTCGGTTTAAATTGAATTTATTTAAAATTCAAATGTTTGATAACTATAAGAAAGAATACTACTTCTTCGGATTCAATTTATTATCTGGTTTTGATTTGACATTGAGTTTAAAAAAATAAAGAATATTTTTAAATTTTACAATTAAATTATGTCTTGCACTTGTATGGTTCACTTTTATTTGTCACGTTCGACTTTGTCTATTTTTATTATTCAAGAAAGCTATGAGAGGTTGGATATAGTGAACACGAGGAGAGGTTGATGTAGGTCAATGAAGTATTGGAGAACATAGATTTGAAAAGATATAGTATAACAAAATTTATTTTAAAAAATTCAAATGTTTAAAAACTATAGAGAAAATCTACTTTTATTGTTTTAATTTGTTTGTTTGATAATTTTATACATCTATAATATATTAAAAGTGTGAAGACCTTTAAAAAAGTGATTTAAACTTTTTGCCCTTCATTAAAAGACTCTTCTTTAGACAAAACTGTATTTTCACTATTTTTTAAATTTATTATTTAATTATTTTTTATTATATTAACTAGACTTACTAAAATATATGAGACTCCTAAAATATATGGTAGGAGTATTAATTAATATTTTTCTTTCTACTGTTCAAGTAGAAAAATACTCCTAAAATATGACTAATTTATTATTTAATTATTTTTTATTATATTAACTAGACTTCCTAAAATATATGGTAGGAGATTTAATTAATATTTTTCCTTTCTACTCAATTTTCTAAAATATATGGTAGGAGAATTAATTAATAATTTTCTTTCTACTGTTTGATTAGAAAAATACTCCTAAAATAGGACTCTATTAAGGAAATACTCTATAAATATTAATTATGTTATTATTTTACTTTAATTTACAGATGTTAGATAAATGTGGGTCGGCTTTGAATTTTGTTTTACATAAATGTTAGGTATAATTGTATTATCGTAATATCTATATTAATTTGTTATTTTGTGGTAGTTTACAGTTTGTTGATGAATCTCGATCGATTTTGAGAAAATTTTTTGTGTAAAATTTAAGTTTAATTGTATTATTTTTATATCACTTTTATCGTATTATTTTGTTGCGATTTACAGGTGATAGATAAATGTTGGTACGCTATGAGAAATTTTTTAAGTAAAGGTTAGGTTTAGTTGTATTATTTTGATATCTCTATTATTGTATTACTTTGTTATTGTTTACAGATGTTAGGTGAGTGTCGAATGACTGTGAGAAATTTTTGTGTGTAAAGATTAGATTTAGTTGTGTTATTTTGATATCTCTATCATTATATTATTTTGTTATAATTTATAGATGGTAGATGAATGTCGATCGACTTTTAAAAATATTTCGGTAAAGATTAGGTTTAATAAAAAAATTCTCCATCTTTACATACTCAAAAGATATTAGTGTTTTTCTTCATTTTTTCTTTTGCTTTTTTTGTTTTCTCTTTTTTCTTTCTTTTTTCAATTTTTTCTTTCTCGTTATCTTTTTTCCATTTTTCCTTTTTTTCTTTTTATTTTTTCTCTTTTTTTTTTGTACTGATCAATTAGAGAAATACTCCTAAAGTAGTATAGAAAAATACTCCTAAAATAGGATTTCACTAAGTAAATACTTCTATAAATATTAAGATTCACGTTAAACTAGAGAAAAAACAAATTTACATATTGAAAAAATATGATAGATGCTCATCTAACTTGATTCAATTGCATGTCTAGATTCGTGGATGCTTAGTTTTCTAACCCTCAACTTCTTCACTATTTTTGTCAACATAATAAAATTCAACATGTGTGTATATATATATCTTCTTTGCTTTCATTCAAGTCATTCTTTAGTGTCAAAATTTTTGCTTAGACAAGAATTATTTTCATCAAAACTGATGTTTTGTGATCACAATTGTATTATTTTGTTGTAGTTTACAGGTTGTAGATGAATTTACAGGTGGTAGATGAATGTTGGTCGGCTTTGAGAATTTTTTTTGGGTGAGGGTTAGGTTTAATTGCATTGTTTTTATATCTCAGTTTTGCAAAATTTTTTTGTGTAAAGGTAAAGTTTAGTTGTATTATTTTGATATCTCTATTGTCATATTATTTTGTTATAGTTTACAGGTGATAGACGAGTGTTGGACTTTGAATTTTTTTTTGTGTAAAGGTTAGATTTAATTATATTGTTTTGATGTCTCTATCATCTTAATGTTTTGTTGCAGTTTATAGGTGGTAGATGAATGTCGATTGGCTTTGAGAAATTCTTTTGGTAATGGCTAGGTTTAATTAAATCAATTCTCCAAAAGATGTTAAATTTAATTATTTTATTTATCTTTATTATTTAAACAAATTTGACCTCGATAAAGTGAGGTACACTAAACTAGTTTTATAATACATGGTAACCCACTTTTACTAACATTATTTACAACAGTGGCTTTTATGGCTTTGATTATTTTTTTGAGATAAGCATCCAGTATTGCCTCGAACTATGGTCAAAGTTGTTACGACACACTCCAACTTCACAGAGATCCTATTACCCCTGAACTCAATTTTAGCATATTTTTGTCACTCTTTTATGCTGACGTAGCACGTTTATTATATAAAAGGGGCTCCACGTCAAAGATACCACGTCAGCTAAAAAGATTGACAAAAGATGTTACGGCAGCACAAAAGAGTGACAAAAATATGCTATAACTGAGTTCAGGGGTAATAGGATCCCCTGAATTTGGAGTGTGTCGTAGCAAATTTGGTCATAGTTTAGGGGTAGTAGATGCTTTACTCTATTTTTTGAAAAAACTTGGTTTGAATTTAGATGAAGCCTATTTAGAAGATGAAAGAAGTATACAAAGACTATTGTTGTCTAAATATTTTCTTTGAAAGGTAACTTTTGTTCTTGTTTGAAAGAACTACAATGCTTTATTTATAACTCTTAGCAAATGGTCTAGCTCTGCCTTTGCAAGGGGGTGTAATATAGATGACCTACCCTTATGCAAGCCGATTCTATGGCCCCATTCCAGTGACATTTAGGTCACAAAGTGACACGTATGTTAGCAGCCTACCCTAACACTGCTTCTAATGCTCAAACCTGTGACCTATAGATCCCATGGAGAATTGCATAACTGCCACCATCAACAACTGATTCCACGACACAAACCTATGACTGGCATATATGTAAGCAACCTATACGGATGTGCAAGTACCAGTCTGACTTCGCAGCTCGAACTCGTCAGCTATAAGTCACATGTAAACTTTATTGTCAGCCTATCCTGCTGTTCAGGTACTAATGAGTGATTTGAATGACTCGAGCTCACGCATAATTGTCCTTGCTCCAAAGCCAGAGAAAAATAATTCTCCTAATGTACAGAGTGTGATGGTGCAGTATACTTTCTTAATTCTTACTATTGAAAAGGGCAGCCCGCTGTGCTAAAGCTCCCGCTATGTGCAGGGTTTGGGGAAGGACCCCACCACAAGGGTGTATTGTACGCATCCTTACCTTGCATTTCTAGTAGAGGCTGTTTCCAAGGTTTGATCTCCTGATCTCCTGGTCACATGGAAACAACTTTACCGGTTAATCCAAGGCTCCCCTTCAAACACAGCGTCGACGATAATCGTTTGACTGGTGAAGGGGAAGAATACCTTCAACTACTAGGGATGGTTTTCAAATAAAAGCAAAACAATAATAATCAAGAGGAGTATAGAACTAATGTATTCATTTATCTCAACTTCCCTCTTTGAGAGAGCCATAGAAAAGTACTCTTGAGCAGTTCCATAGTCATTTACATTAGCATTAGCATTCCTTGAGTACGAAGAAGAAAATATACGAATGAAAACAAAGAAGAGACTCTCCAGGTCAAAATTCCTAAACGGTATGTAGAACAAAAAGGATTAGCTCTATGTATATACTCGTAAAGCTTTACCAATCGTTGCTTATTCTGCTGCTGCCGATGGTTCTATGACCAAACTGTTAGTAATCAGTTCTTCTGAAGATAAATCCTCAAACTTGGGGACGAAGCTCATTGTGTAGTGGAACTCGATTTGTAGGCGCTGATGAAGGGGTGTCGATGCCATCAATCCTTTCTTTACATCAACTTGTAACTCCCTAATAGGGATTGCTGCCAAAAAACTCTTAATGTGCTCTTTATATGCCTCTTTACCTCTATAAATGATGTTCTTTTAGCGTACCTTGTCTTCCTGCATATTGTCGTCGCTGTTGGTGCTCATGACAATTTTGCTTTCATCTGCAGCCTCTTTGACATCGGTTTCCTCTTTTCTATCACAAGATGGCTTGTGATCTGATTGTTGAGACTCACCAGGTTCTTGCATAATTGTTGTATCTTGGTCAAATTTGAGGATATATGCCTGATTACCACCCTTAAAAAGCCTCTCCCCAAGTGTGTCGATGATATAGTACGCGTTTTTTTCAACCTTGAGGATAAAGAAGTGGTTATTCCAACTCACAATGTAAACACAGGAGATGCCATAACGAGGAGTTTCTTGAGCGGACTTAGAAATCTCGTCCCATATGTTGTCAAAAGACATGCAACCATGATGGAAGTGGAATCCTTCCTCTTCTTCGATTCCTTCGGGATGAAAGAATCAAATGAATAATTTTTTTGAGACTACTGAGAGTGGAATCACTTTAGCCTCGAGAATTGTCTTGAGGTCAAAATGCTTATATGGGAAACGTTCCCTATAGATCTCGTTTTCACAAAGATCCCTCCACTGCATCGAGCCTTTACAGATAGGAGAATCAAGTTGGGATTTGATGGGCATATCTTCAAGATTGCAGTGGAACCAATCAGCTATGACAGCAACCAACGCTGTACAAACGCTTTCACCAGCAGCTCGTTCACTTCGTTGATCAATCAAAGTAAAGAAGATCGGAATCTGCAGCTTCATTTGTCCATCACGACTTATTATTTCTTTCTGCTCCCAACTACCCACAGCGAAACTATCATCTCCAAACTCAGAGACTAAAATCGGAGAAGTTTCCTCGGATTTGTGCCCCTATATGAACTACACACATTAGTAAGAGGACTAGTTATGACATATATCTTCAATCATGAACAAGAAAACCTCAACAGTTAGATACTTGATACAACTGTACAAGTAGACTAAGCTACTAAAGAAAGCTACCAAACTTTGTAATCTTCAATTCGGCAAGAACATTGGTGTACAAGTTATTGTACGTTGATCAGACCATGACATGAAGATAAAAAATGACTCGTGAAACATGACAAAGAAAGCAAGAAAAAAGGAGACATACCCTAGAAGACTCGTCAGATGAGCAAAGTTGTCGGCGATCAAAGTCTATATCGTCTGCACCATCCTCTCCATAATGTTTATTCAACAATGGATCCCCCTTGGTTTTAGGATATTTGAAACTTAACTTTCTCTTCCTACAGGAAAGAAGACTACGTTTTGAACTCTGCTCTGCAGATTGATTTGCTGCAGTTTTATCCTCAGGGTACTTGTGCTTTGTGTCTGAAATATGATGGCCGTAGTGGACTAAATCCTAGTCACTGCTGCTGCCACTTGTATTTGAATAAAATGATCCACAAACATGGTTTGCATAGATTGATGCTTCATAACTGAATGACTTCTGAACACTTGTATCCTCTTTTCCTTCCTCAGATTCTCCTACCGAATCCTCATCAAGTGAATCTGTATCCACAGGATAAACATAATCGGGATCCTCACTTCTGACTGAGTTCCTTCCATCACTGCTGCTGCCTTCCTCTGCATGATATGCCTTATTGTGTCTCCTAAAAGATAATACTTTCCAAAATTTAACCTTTCGCAGACCTGCTTTTAAAGAACCACCCCCATTTCTGTCTGTCAACAAAGCCTTTCCAGGGGTCGGAGATACTGGAGCAGACATGATAAACTTCAAAAATGTCTCTGAATCTTCGTGAGCGTTCCTCAATTCCACAAGGTTGAGCACAAGCTGTCAATAAATATATGAACATATCTTTAGGAAACAGTCGCATTAGATAATATATTCACATAGCTGCAGGAATACAAGAACGCAAGCAAAAAACATGTGTTTTAGTTTCTCTTACACAGAGTAAAAGGCAATTCTTGAAGCTTCCAACAGAGACTTCCAAAGGAACGAAAATTTCAATGCCCTCTTATTTATCTCCAGCTACTGAAGCAAAGTCTGCAAGATTCAATATCGCAGCAGAAAGTACGGGTACCTTCTAATTTGGTCCTTTTCTTGTACCCTGATTCAGCAGAAGTATGAATAAATACAAAGAAAGGAGTAAATGAACAATGAAATTGAACACAAAAACAATGTGTTAAATGGAGAAATTAGTGTCGATGAAAAGCTAAAACCAAAACTAAATGATTAGAAGCACGAAATAATACACCCATGGATTGGAAAACACATGATTATCATGAACGATAGGTTCAAAGCAGTCAAAGGAACATGCAGCTAAGGCCAATGTTGTGCCTATGGAAGAAGAAAAATTTGCTTCAGTCTTAAACAAGTTGAAGAATTTACTATTCCATTTAAGCTCAGCACATGTCATCATCATACCAAATAAAAATACAAGCGAAAATAAGTTACATAAAAAAAATAATTAAAACCTATTTCCAACTAGTAGATATGGCCTATATGAGTCTTCATACTACATTGTGTATGATCTCGTGACCTCCTGGTCACATGGCAACAACTTTACCGGTTAATCCAAGGCTCCCCTTCAAAAGGGGTGTCGATGAAAATCGTTTGACTGGTGAAGGGGAAGAATACCTTCAACTACTAGGGATGGTTTTCAAATAAAAACAAAACAATAATAATCAAGAGGAGTATAGAACTAATGTATTCATTTATCTCAAATTCCCTCTTTGAGACAACCATAGAAAAGTACTCTTGAGCAGCTTCATAGTCATTTACATTAGCATTAGCATTCCTCGAGTACGAAGAAGAAAAGACAAAGAAGATACCGACGAGTTAGTTACACTCATATACGAATAAAACAAAGAAGAGACTCTCTAGGTCAAAATTCCTAAATGGTATGTAGAACAAAAAGGATTAGCGCTATGTATATATTCGTAAAGCTTTACCAATCGTTGCTTATTCTACTGCTGCCGATGGTACTTCGGCCAAACTGTTAGCAATCAGTTCTTGTGAAGATGACTCTTCAAACTTGGGGACAAAGCTCATCGTGTAGTGGAACTCGATTTGTAGGCGCTGATGAAGGGGTGTCGATGCCATCAATCCTTTCTTTACATCAACTTGTAACTCCCTAATAGGGATTGCTGCCAAAAAACTCTTAATGTACTCTTTACATGCCTCTTTACCTATATAAATGATGTTCTTTTCAGGTACCCTATCTTCCTGCATACTGTCGTCGTTGTTAGTACTCATGACAATTTTGCTTTCATCTGCAGCCTCTTTGACATCGGTTTTCTCTTTTCTATCACAAGATGGCTTGTGATCTGATTGTTGAGACTCACCAGGTTCTTGCATAATTGTTGTATCTTGGTCAAATTTGAGGATATATGCCTGATTACCACCCTTAAAAAGCCTCTGCCCAAGTGTGTCGATGATATAGTACACGTTTTTTTCAACCTTGAGGATAAAGAAGTGGTCATTGCAACTCACAATGTAAACACAGGAGATGCCATGATGAGGAGTTTCTTGAGTGAACTTAGAAATCTCGTCCCATATGTTGTCAAAAGACATGCAACCATGAAGGAAGTGGAATCCTTCCTCTTCTTCGATTCCTTCGGGATGAAAGAACCCAATGAATGATTTTTCTGAGAATACTGAGAGTGGACGCACTTTAGCCTCGAGAACTGTCTCGAGGTCAAAATGCTTATCTAGGAAACGTTCCCTATAGGTCTCGTTTTCACATAAATCCCTCCACTGCATCGAGCCTTCACAAATATGAGAATCAAGTTAGGATTTGATGGGCATATCTTCAGGATTGCAGTAGAACCAATCAGTTATGATAGCAACCAAGGCTGTACAAGCACTTTCACCAGCATCTCTTTCACTTCGTTGATCATTCAAAGCAAAGAAGATCGGAGTCTGCAGCTTCATTTGTCCATCACGGCTTATTATTTCTTTCTGCTCCCAACTACCCACAATAAAACTTTTATCTCCAAGCATAGAGACTGAAATCGGAGAAGTTTCCTCGGATTTGTGCCTCTGTATGAACTACACACATTAGTAAGAGGACTAGTTATGACATATATCTTCAATCATGAACAAGAAAACCTCAGCAGTAAGATACTTGATACAACTGTACAAGTAGACTATGCTACTAAAGAAAGCTACCAAACTTTGTAATCTTCGATTCGGCAAGCACATTGTTGTACAAGTTATTGCGCGTTGATCAGACCATGACACGAAGATAAAAAATGACTCATCAAACATGACAAAGAAAGCAAGAAAAAAGGAGACGTACCTTAGAAGAAGACTTGTCAGATGAGCAAAGCTGTGGGCGATCAAAGTGTATATCGTCTGCACCATCCTCTCCATAATGTTTCTTCAACAATGGCTCCCCCTTGGTTTTAGGATATTTGAAACTTAACTTCCTCTTCCTCCAGGAAAGAAGATTACGTTTTGAACTCTGCTCTGCAGATTGATTTGCTGCAGTTTTATCCTTAGGGTACTTGTTCTTTGTGTCTGAAATATGATGGATGTAGTGGACTAAATCCTCGTCACTGCTGCTGCCACTTGTATTTGAACAAAATGATCCATCAGCATGGTTTTCATAGACGGGTGCTTCATAACTGAATGACTTCTGAACACTTGTATCCTCTTTTCCTTCCTCAGATTCTCCTACCGAATCCTCATCAAGTGAATATGTATTCACAGGATAAACATAATCGGGATCCTCACTTTTGACTGAGTTCCTTCCATCACTGCTGCTGCCTTTCTCTGCATGATATGCCTTCTTTTGTCGCCTAAAAGATAATGCTTTCCAAAATTTAACCTTTCGCAGACCTGCTTTTAAGGAACAACCCCCATTTTTGTCTGTCAACAAAGCCTTTCCAGGGTTCGAAGATACTGGAGCAAACATGATAAACTTCGAAAATGTGTCTGAAGCTTCGTGAGCATTCCTCAATTTCACAAGGTTGAGCACTAGCTATCAATAAATATATGAACGTATCTTTAGGAAACAGTTGCATTACATAATATATTCACGTAGCTGCTGGAATACAAGAACGCAAGCAAAACGCATGTGTTTTAGTTTCTCTTACACAGAGTGAAAGGCAATTCTTGAAGCTGCCAACAGAGACTTCCAAAGGAATGAAAATTTCAATGCCCTCTTGTTTATCTCCAGCTACTGAAGCAAAGTCTGCAAGATTCAATATCGCAGCAGAAAGTACGGGTACCTTCTAATTTGGTCCTTTGCTTGTACCCTGATTCAGCAGAAGTATGAATAAATACAAAGAAAGGAGTAAATGAACAATGAAATTAAACACAAAGACAACGTGTTAAATGGAGAAATTAGTGTCGATGAAAAGCTAAAACCAAAACTAAATGATTAGAAGCACGAAATAATACACCCATGGATTGGAAAACACATGATTATCATGAACGATAGGTTCAAAGCAGTCAAAGGAACATGCAGCTAAGGCCAATGTTGTGCCTATGGAAGAAGAACAACTTGCTTCAGTCTCAAACAAGTTGAGATATAAGAATTTACTATTCCATTAAAGCTCAGCACATGTCATCATCATACCAAATAAAAATACAAGTGAAAATAAGTTACATAAAAAAAATAATTAAAACCTATTTCCAACTAGTAGATATGGCCTATATGAGTCGTCATACTACATTGTGTATGATTTCGTCACCTCCTGGTCACATGGCAACAATTTTACAGGTTAATCCAAGGCTCCCCTTCAAAAGGGATGTCGACGAAAATCGTTTGACTGGTGAAGGGGAAGAATACCTTCAACTACTAGGGATGGTTTTCAAATAAAAACAAAGCAATAATAATCAAGAGGAGTATAGAACTAATGTATTCATTTATCTCAACTTCCCTCTTTGAGACAACCATAGAAAAGTACTCTTGAGCAGCTCCATAGTCATTTACATTAGCATTAGCATTCCTCGAGTACGAAGAAGAAAAGACAAAGAAGATACCGACGAGTTAGTTACACTCATATACGAATGAAACAAATAAGAGACTCTCCAGGTCAAAATTCTTAAATGGTATGTAGAACAAGAAGGATTAGCGCTATGTATATGCTCGTAAAGCTTTACTAATCGTTGCTTATTCTGCTGCTACCGATGGTACTATGGCCAAACTGTTAGCAATAAGTTCTTCTGAAGACGACTCCTCAAACTTGGGGACAAAGCTCATTGTGTAGTGGAACTCGATTTGTAGGCGATGATGAAGGGGTGTCGATGCCATCAATCCTTTCTTTACATCAAATTGTAACTCCCTAATAGGGATTGCTGCCAAAAAACTCTTAATGTACTCTTTATATGCCTCTTTACCTCTATAAATGATGTTCTTTTCAGGTACCCTGTCTTCCTGCATACTGTCACCGCTGTTGGTGCTCATGACGATTTTGCTTTCATTCGCAACCTCTTTGACATTGTTTTTCTCTTTTCTATCGCAAGATGGCTTATCATCTGATTGTTGAGACTCACTAGGTGCTTGCATAATTGTTGTATCTTGGTCGAATTTTAGGATATATGCCTGATTACCACCCTCAAAAAGCCTCTCCCCAAGTGTGTCAATGATATAGTACACATCTTTTTCAATCTTGAGGATAAATAAGTGGTCATTCCAACTCACAATGTAAACACAGTAGTCGCCATGACGAGGATTTTCTTGAGCGGACTTAGAAATCTCATCCCATAAGTTGTCAAAAGACATGGAACCATGAAGGAAGTGGAATCCTTCATCTTCTTCAATTCCTTCGGAATGAAAGAACCCAATGAATGATTTTTCTGAGACTATTGAGAGTGGACGCACTTTAGCCTCGAGAACTGTCTCGAGGTCAAAATGCTTTTTGGGAAACGTTCACTAAAGGTCTCATTTTCACAAAGATCCCTCCACTGCATTGAGCCTTCACAGATAAGAGAATAAAGTTGGGACTTGATAGGCATATCTTCAGGATTTCAGTGGAACCAATCAGCTATGACAGCAACCAACGCTGTACAAGCGCTTTCACCAGCAGCTCGTTCACTTCGTTGATCAATCGAAGCAAAGAAGATCTGAGTCTGCAGCTTCATTTGTCCATCACGGCTTATTATTTCTTTCTGCTCCCAACTACCCACAGCGAAACTTTCATCTCCAAACTCAGATACTGAAATCAGAGAAGTTTCCTTGGATTTGTGCCCCTGCATGAATTACACATATTAGTAAGAGAACTAGCTATAACATATATCTTCAATCATGAACAAGAAAACCTCAACAGTTAGATACTTGATACAACTGTACAAGTTGACTAAGCTACTAAAGAAAGCTACCAAACTTTGTAATCTTCGATTCGGCAAGCACATTGGTGTACAAGTTGTTGTACGTTGATCAGACCATGACATGAAGATAAAAAATGACTCATAAAACATGACAAAGAAAGCAAGAAAAAAGGAGACATACCCTAGAAGACTCGTCAGATGAGCAAAGCTGTCGGCGATCAAAGTCTATATCGTCTGCACCATCCTCTCCATAATATTTCTTCAACAATGGCTCCCCTTAGGTTTTAGGATATTTGAAACTTAACTTTCTCTTCCTACAGGAAAGAAGACTACGTTTTGAACTCTGCTCTGCAGATTGATTTGCTGCAGTTTTATCCTCAGGGTACTTGTGCTTTGTGTCTGAAATATGATGGCTGTAGTGGACTAAATCCTCGTCACTGCTGCTGCCGCATGTATTTGAGCAAAATGATCCACCAACATGGTTTGCATAGACGGGTGCTTCATAACTGAATGACTTCTGAACACTTGTATCCTCTTTTCCTTCCTCAGATTCCCGTACTGAATCCTCATCAAGTGAATATGTATCCACAGGATAAACATAATTGGGATCCTCACTTCTGACCAAGTTCCTTCCATCACTGTTGCTGCCTTCCTCTGAATGATATGCCTTCTTGTGTCGCCTAAAAAATAATTCTTTCAAAAATTTAACCTTTCGCAGACCTGCTTTTAAAGAACCACCCCCATTTCTGTCTGTCAACAAAGCCTTTCCAGGGTTTGGAAATACTGGTGCAGACATGATAAACTTCGGAAATGTCTCTGAAGCTTCGTGAGAGTTCCTCAATTCCACAAGGTTGAGCACTAGCTGTCAACAAATATATGAACATATCTTTAGGAAACAGTCGCATTAGATAATATATTCAAGTAGCTGTAGGAATACTAGAACGCAAGCAAAAAACATGTGTTTTAGTTTCTCTTACACAGAGTGAAAGACAACTCTTGAAGTTGCCAACAGAGACTTCCAAAGGAACGAAAATTTCAATGCACTCTTGTTTAACTCCAGCTACTGAAGCAAAGTCTTTAAGATTCAATGTCGTAGAAGAAAGTACGGATACCTTCTGATTTGGTCCTTTGCTAGTACCCTTATTCAGCAGAAGTATGAATAAATATAAAGAAGGGAGTAAATGAACAATGAAATCGAACACAAAGACAACCTGTTCAATAGACGAATTAGTGTCGATGAAAAGCTAAAACCAAAACTAAATGATTAGAAACACAAAATAATACACCCGTGGATTGGAAAACACACGATTATCATGATTGATAAGTTCAAAGCAGTCAAAGGAACATGCAGCTAAGGCCAATGTTGTGCCTATGAAAGAAGAACAACTTGCTTCAGTCTCAAACAAGTTGAGATATAAGAATTTACTATTCCATTTAAGCTCAACACATGTCATCATCAAACCAAATAAAAATACAAGCGAAAATAAGTTACATAAAGTAAATAATTAAAACCTATTTCCAACTAGTAGATATGGCCGATATGAGTCTTGATACTACATTGTGTCCTATCTTTAACAAAGTCTGCATTGATTCCAAGAAATTATAGGTCGTTCGAGACAACTTCTCTAGGTCTATCTCGTCTCCTTTTAACACCTTGGTCACCATGGTCTCACACCTACTAACTGGTGCATCTGGAGGTCGCGGCAAGACGTTGAGCCTATGAAAGAAGTAGTCATTAAAAAGTTCAAACCATTTATCATTAACAACTCCTCCTATTGTTTCTTCCCTTAAAATTCAATTGTTGGATGCACACCAAAACAAATTGGGGAAGGCATAATCCTCAAGGTTCCTAATCATTTGCTGCCATTTTTATTTAATAATAGACTATGCCCATAATGCTTCTTTTTTCCTTATCCAGAAAGCACAGCTGGATATGTCTAAGAGAAAAATATGAATGAATACAGTAGGTCTCACCATCCACCATATAACATCAAAATAAATGAAGCCTACAAGCTCAGAAAGTGGATCCATTGAAATGCAATCATTACATTGCAGAAGGCTTAAAAAGCTTTTCACTCCCAGTGCATGTCAGCAACAGTTTCTTAGAAATCAATATAACAAAGTTAAAACTCACTTTATGCCAGTAGCATGTCGAAAAATTATACTGTGTATATATATTGGACACTTTAGGCGAAATTCTTGGCTTTGCCACTGTTAAACTCACTAAGCTACTAGTACTCTAGGAGTAATAAAACTCAGTAAAAACCATCATATTGATGATGAATTTTTTTAAGCTTCTCTTGTTTAACATGTCCTCTAGAGAGGCTCATACAAATGATGCTGCAATATACTGAATCACCATGATCAAATAATCAAAATTAAGCATCAACCTAACCAATAAAAGAAAAAAATAAGTATCCTATTTTGCGGAAATTCAAGAAAATTATCATCCCAAGAAGTTTTATAACATGACCAGGATTCATAGAACAATACAAATAGCACCCTATTTCAAGACAACAAAGGTACAAGCACTAGATATTTAGATAACGTACAATTCTCAATAACAGTCAGACCTCACTATATCAGAGACCTTCAACAAAAACATTTCACTATAACGGGCAAGTTTTCTGTGGAACCGATTTTTCATGTTGTGTTATATTATATGTTCTCTATAACAACATTCCACTATAGCAATCAAAAAAATCCAAATTTTCAAAGTTAGAGAGAGTGTTTCCGATGGCCGAAAAAAACAGTTCAAAACAGTCAACAACTATAAACAAAAACAACAAATATTATAAAAACAAAAACTATAACAAAATAATAAGATAATTGAGATACAAAAAATATTGTATAGTAACAGAAATCAAAGGACAAAAAACTACAGGAGCAATATTACGACGACTAATAAAATAAAAAATCAAGAAACTCACATTGATTATAGTAAAGACAACTTCCCAAGGCTGAAAAACACCATCTTTCCAACCTAAAAAGTTACAAACACTCAAAAACTCCTCATTCCATTCAACAATCCCTTCATCTTCCTTCAAACACTCTTCTTTAGTAAAATTCTTCTTTACACTTCTCTTATTAAATGACCCCAAATTCAATGAAATACCCTTTGATGATCCCTTCCACTTAATTTCAACTCTTAATCTATCAAAATCTTGGACCCCCATTTTCTCATTTAACAAAAAGTTGAAACCTTTAAGGCAATTCACAGTAATCTTAGCCTCATATTTCTTTGTTGATAATAATGGTGAGCATGACATCCACTTCATCATCTTCACAACCATATTATATATATAAACTTTTTCACCCACCCAACGGTGTCGCCTAGCGGTCAATGAAATGAGTCACAACTATGACGTCACAGGTTCAAATTCCAATAAAGATAAGGCTCGAACACTACGATTATCAAATATATATATATATATATGTATATTTTTTCACCGACACAAAACAAGAAAATACCAAGAAAGATCACTCTTTGTCTCAAAAAGACTTAAGGACTACGAGTGTGCTTGTAGACACCGGGTCGTTTGGTACATGATGAATAAACAGTAGTTACTATAAATAGGGAAATAAAATAATTTTGAGATATATTGAATCCCAAGCTTTATGGTGAGAAAATGATTACTTTCCTTATATGGCGAATCAAAACAATTCCTTTATATCTTATACTATTTCAATTTAGTTTTATTTGTCATGCTTGATTTCATTTTTTTTTTACTTTTTACATGAGGTATAAGAGGTAGAATATAATGGGTATGAGGAAAGACGGGGGAAGCTAACTAATAGTGAGGAGGTTCATCCAAACTCCCTTCCGCAGAATATTATACTACTATTTAAACAAGCTTAAAATGATTTTTCATGTATATATAGTAGATGTTGAACCCCCTTCGACTAGTTCTTTCGTTCATATTTTTCGATTTTGAACCCCCTTAGTTAAGATTGAGGAAAGGTTGATATAGGTCGGTGAAATATTGAAGAGAGATGATTAGATAGGACATAGTGTAATGTTTTTACTTTACGAGAGTTAATTTAACTAATATTCGATTTAAATTGAATTTATTTAAAATTCAAATGTTTGATAACTATAAGAAAGAATACTACTTCTTCGGATTCAATTTATTATCTGGTTTGGATTTGACATTGAGTTTAAAAAAATAAAGAATATTTTTAAATTTTACAATTAAATTATGTCTTGTACTTGTATGGTTCACTTTTATTTGTCACGTTCGACTTTGTCTATTTTTAATTTTCAAGAAAGCTATGAGAGGTTGGATATAATGAACACGAGCAGAGGTTGATGTAGGTCAATGAAGTATTGGAGAACATAGATTAGAAAAGATATAACAAAATTTATTTTAAAAAATTCAAATGTTTAAAAACTATAGAGAAAATCTACTTTTATTGTTTTAATTTGTTTTTTTTTTGATTTTGACTTGATAGGAAACTTAAGAAAAACGAAGAATATTTTAATTCTTGTGGCCGGAGTCCTACACTAAATATATGTAGAATATATCATCATTTAATCTTGTTGTGTTAAACATATCGTGTGGAAAGTTAAAACATTATCAAAAAATAAAGCATATATTATAAACAAATAAAAAGAAACGTACGGCAAATAGATTAAAACAGAGGGAGTAGAATAAGTTGTAATCCTTTTCGTATAAATATAATTAAAAAATATATTTTAAAATACTGATCAACATCAATGCAATTTAATTCTCAAAAAATAAAATATGACAAGTAAATCAAACGAATAGAATGATAATTTTATACATACATATATCTATAGTATATTAAAAGTGTGAAGACCTTTAAAAAAGTGATTTGAACTTTTTGCCCTTCATTAAAAGACTCTTCTTTAGACAAAACTGTATTTTCACTATTTTTTAAATTTATTATTTAATTATTTTTTATTATATTAATTAGGTTTCCTAAAATATATGGGACACCTAAAATATATGGTAGGAGTATTAATTAATATTTTTCTTTCTACTGTTCAAGTAGAAAAATACTCCTAAAATATGACTAATTTATTATTTAATTATTTTTATTATATTAACTAGACTTCCTAAAATATATGGTAGGAGAATTAATTAATATTTTCCTTTCTACTCGATTTTCTAAAATATATGGTAGGAGAATTAATTAATAATTTTATTTCTACTATTTGATTAGAAAAATACTCCTAAAATAGGACTCTATTAAGAAAATACTCTATAAATATTAATTATCTTATTATTTTACTTTAATTTACAGATGTTAGATAAATGTGGGTCGGCTTTGAATTTGTTTTTACATAAATGTTAGGTTTAATTGTATTATCGTAATATCTATATTAATTTGTTATTTTATGGTAGTTTACAGTTTGTAGATGAATCTCTATCGGTTTTTAGAAATTTTCATGTGTAAAATTTAAGTTTAATTGTTTTATTTTTATATCACTTTTATCGTATTATTTTGTTGCAATAAACAGGTGATAGATAAATGTTGGTCCGCTTTGAGATTTTTTTTATGTAAAGGTTAGGTTTAGTTGTATTATTTTGATATCTCTATTATTGTATTACTTTGTTATTGTTTACAAATGTTAGGTGAGTGTCGAACGACTTTGAGAAATTTTTTGTGTGTAAAGATTAGATTTAGTTGTGTTATTTTGATATCTCTATCATTATATTATTTTGTTATAATTTATAGATGGTAGATGAATGTCGATCGACTTTTAAAAATATTTTGGTAAAGATTAGGTTTAATAAATAAATTCTCCATCTTTACATACTCAAAAGATATTAGTTTTTTTCTTCATTTTTTCTTTTGCTTTATTTGTTTTTTCTTTTTTCAATTTTTTCTTTCTCGTTATCTTTATTCCATTTTGTCTTTTTTTCTTTTTATTTTTTCTCTTTTTTTTTTGTTTTTGTATTGATCAATTAGAGAAATACTCCTAAAATACTATAGAAAAATACTCCTAAAACAGGATTCCACTAAGTAAATACTTCTATAAATATTAAGATTCACGTTAAACTAGAGAAAAAATCAATTTACTTATTGGAAAAATATGATAGATGCTCATCTAACTTGATTCAGTTGCATGTCTAGATTCGTGGATGCTTAATTTTCTAACCCTCAACTTCTTCACTATTTTTGTCAACATAATAAAATGCAACATGTGTGTATATATATATATATATCTTCTTTTCTTTCATTCAAGTCATTCTTTAGTGTCAAAATTTTTGCTCAGACAAAAATTATTTTCATCAAAACTGAAGTTTTGTGATCACTATTGTATTATTTTGTTGTAGTTTACAGGTTGTAGATGAATTTACAGGTGGTAGATGAATGTTGGTCAGCTTTGTGAATTTCTTTTGGGTGAGGGTTAGGTTTAATTGCATTATTTTTATATCTCTGTTTTGCAAAATTTTTTTGTGTAAAGGTAAAGTTTAGTTGTATTATTTTGATATCTCTATTGTCATATTATTTTGTTATAGTTTACAGGTGATAGACGAGTGTCGGACGACTTTGAATTTTTTTTTGTGTAAAGGTTAGATTTAATTATATTGTTTTGATGTCTCTATCATCTTATTGTTTTGTTGCAGTTTATAGGTGGTAGATAAATGTCGATCGGCTTTGAGAAATTCTTTTGGTAAAGGCTAGGTTTAATTAAATCAATTCTCCAAAAGATGTTAAAGTTAATTATTGTATTTATCTTTATTATTTAAACAAATTTGAACTCGATAAAGTGAGGTACACTAAACTAGTTTTATAGGTGGTAGATGAATGTTGGTCGGCTTTGAGAATTTTTTTTGGGTGAGGGTTAGGTTTAATTGCATTGTTTTTATATCTCTGTTTTGCAAAATTTTTTTGTGTAAAGGTAAAGTTTAGTTGTATTATTTTGATATCTCTATTGTCATATTATTTTGTTATAGTTTACAGGTGATAGACGAGTGTCGGACGACATTGAATTTTTTTGTGTGTAAATGTTAGATTTAATTATATTGTTTTGATGTCTCTATCATCTTATTATTTTGTTGCAGTTTATCGGTGGTAGATGAATGTCGATCGGCTTTGAGAAATTCTTTTGGTAAAGTCTAGGTTTAATTAAATCAATTCTCCAAAAGATGTTAAATTTAATTATTGTATTTATCTTTATTATTTAAACAAATTTAAACTCGATAAAGTGTGGTACACTAAACTAGTTTTATAATACATGGTAACCCACTTTTACTAATATTATTTACAATAGTGGCTTTTATGGCTTTGATTATTTTTTTGAGATAAGCATCCAGTATTGCCTCGAACTATGGTAAAAGTAGTTACGACACACTCCAACTTCACAGAGATCCTATTACCCATGAACTCAATTTTAGCATATTTTTGTCACTCTTTTATGCTGACGTAGCACGTTTATTATATAAAAGGGGCTCCACGTCAAAGATGCCACGTCAGCTAAAAAGATTGACAAAAGATGTTACGGCAGCACAAAAGAGTGACAAAAATATGTTATAACTGAGTTCAGGGGTAATAGGATCCCCTGAATTTGGAGTGTGTCGTAGCAAATTTGGTCATAGTTTAGGGGTAGTAGATGCTTTACTCTATTTTTTGAGAAAACTTGGTTTGAATTTAGATGCAACCTATTTAGAAGAAGAAAGAAGTATACAAAGACTATTGCTGTCTAAAAATTTTCTTTTAAAGGTAACTTTTGTTCTTGTTTGAAAGAACTACAGTGCTTTTTTATAACTCTTAGCAAATGGTCTAGCTCTGCCTCTGCAAGGGGGTGTAATATAGACGACCTACCCTTATGCAAGCCGATTCTATGGCCCCATTCCATTGACTTTTAGGTCACAAAGTGACACATATATAAGCAACCTACCCTAACATTGTTTCTAATGCTCAAACTTGTGACCGATAGATCCCATGGACAATTGCATAATTACCACCATCAACAACTGATTCCACGATACAAACCTATGACTGGCATATATGTAAGCAACCTATACGGATGTGCAAGTACCAGTCTGACTTCGCAGCTCGAACTCGTGAGCTATAAGTCACATGTAAACTTTATTGTCATCCTATCCTGCTGTTCAGGTACTAATTAGTGATTTGGACGACTCGAGTTCACACACATTTGTCCTTGCTCCAAAGCCAGAGAAAAATTATTCTCCCAATGTACAGAGTGTGATGGTGCAGTATACTTTCTTAACTCTTACTATTGAAAAGGGCAACCCGCTGTGCTAAAGCTCCCGCTATGCGCAGGGTTTGGGGAAGGGCCCCACCACAAGGGTGTATTGTATGCAGCTTTACCTTGTATTTCTGGCAGAGGCTGTTTCCAAGGTTTGATCTCGTGACCTCCTGGTCACATGGCAACAACTTTACCGGTTAATCCAAGGCTCCCCTTCAAAAGCAGCGTCGACGAAAATTGTTTGACTGGTGAAGGGGAAGAATACCTTCAACTACTAGGGATGGTTTTCAAATAAAAATAAAACAATAATAATCAAGAGGAATATAGAACTAATGTATTCATTTATCTCAACTTCCCTCTTTGAGAGAACCTTAGAAAAGTACTCTTGAGCAGTTCCATAGTCATTTACATTAGCATTAGCATTCCTTGAGTATGAAGAAGAAAATATACGAATGAAAACAAAGAAGAGACTCTCCAGGTCAAAATTCCTAAATGGTATGTAGAACAAAAAGGATTAGTGTTATGTATATACTCGTAAAGCTTTACTAATCGTTGCTTATTTTTCTGCCTCCGATGGTACTATGGACAAACTGTTAGCAATCAGTTCTTCTGAAGAAGACTCCTCAAACTTGGGGACGAAGCTCATAGTGTAGTGGAACTGGATTTGTAGGCACTGATGAAAGGGTGTCGATGCCATCAATCCTTTCTTTACATCAACTTGTAACTCCCTAATAGGGATTGCTGCCAAAAAACTCTTAATGTACTCTTTACATGCCTCTTTACCTATATAAATGATGCTCTTTTCAGGTACCCCATCTTCCTGCATACTGTCGTCGCTGTTGGTGCTCATGATAATTTTGCTTTCATCCGTACCCCATCTGATTGTTGAGACTCACTAGGTGCTTGCATAATTGTTGTATCTTGGTTGAATTTGAGGATATATGCCTGATTACAACCCTCTAAAAGCCTCTCCCCAAGTGTGTCAATGATATAGTACGCGTCTTTTTCAACCTTGAGGATAAAGAAGTGGTCATTCCAACTCACAATGTAAACACAGGAGATGCCATGACGCGGAGTTTCTTGAGCGGACTTAGAAATCTCGTTCCATATGTTGTCAAAAGACATGGAACCATGAAGGAAGTGGAATCCTTCCTCTTCTTCAATTCCTTCAGGATAAAAGAACCCAATGAATGATTTTTCTGAGACTACTGAGAGTGGACGCACTTTAGCCTCAAGAACTGTCTCGAGGTCAAAATGCTTATCTGGTAAACGTTCCCTATAGGTCTCGTTTTCACAAAGATCCGTCCACGGCATCGAGCCTTCACAGATAAGAGAATCAAGTTGGGATTTGATAGGCATATCTTTAGGATTGCAGTGGAACCAATTAGCTATGACAGCAACCAACGCGGTACAAGCGCTTTCACTAGCAGCTCGTTCACTTCGTTGATCAATTGAAGCAAAGAAGATCTGAGTCTGCAGCTTCATTTGTCCATCACGGCTTATTATTTCTTTCTGCTCCCAACTACCCACAGCGAAACTTTCATCTTCAAACTCATAGACTGAAATCGGAGAAGTTTCCTTGGATTTGTGCCCCTGTATGAACTACACACATTAGTAAGAGGACTATTTATGAAATATATCTTCAATCATGAACAAGAAAACCTCAGCAGTTAGATACTTGATACAATTGTACAAGTAGACTAAGCTACTAAAGAAAGCTACCAAACTTTGTAATCTTCGATTCGGCAAGCACATTGGTGTACAAGTTATTGTACGTTGATCAGACCATGACATGAAGATAAAAAATGACTCGTGAAACATGACAAAGAAAGCAAGAAAAAAGGAGACATACCCTAGAAGACTCGTCAGATGAGAAAAGTTGTCGGCGATCAAAGTCTATATCGTCTGCACCATCCTCTCCATAATGTTTCTTCAACAATGGCTCCCCCTTGGTTTTAGGATATTTGAAACTCAACTTCCTCTTCCTCCAGGAAAGAAGTCTACGTTTTGAATTCTGCTCTACAGATTGATTTGCTGCAGTTTTATCCTCAGGGTACTTGTGCTTTGTGTCTGAAATATGATGGCTGTAGTGGACTAAATCCTCATCACTGTTGCTGCCGCTTGTGTTTGAACATAATGATCCACCAACATGGTTTGCATAGACGGGTGCTTCATAACTGAATGACTTCTGAACACTTGTATCCTCTTTTCCTTCCTCAGATTCTCCTACCGAATCCTCATCAAGTGAATTGTATCCATAGGATAAACATAATTGGGATCCTCACTTCTGACTGAGTTTCTTCCATCACTGCTGCTGCCTTCTTCTGCATGATATGCCTTCTTGTGTCGCCTAAAAGATAATGCTTTCAAAAATTTAACCTTTCGCAGACCTGCTTTTAAAGAACCACCCCCATTTCTGTCTGTCAACAAAGCCTTTCCAGGGTTCGGAGATACTGGAGCAGACATGGTAAACTTTGGAAATGTCTCTGAAGCTTCGTGAGTGTTCCTCAATTCCACAAGGTTGAGCACTAGCTGTCAACAAATATATGAACATATCTTTAGGAAACAGTCGCATTAGATAATATATTCACGTAGCTAAAGGAATACAAGAATGCAAGCAAAAAACATGTGTTTTAGTTTCTCTTACACAAAGTGAAAGGCAACTCTTGAAGCTGCTAATAGAGACTTCCAAAGGAACGAAAATTTCAATGCCCTCTTGTTTATCTCCAGCTAATGAAGCAAAGTCTGCAAGATTCAATGTCGCAGAAGAAAGTACGGGTACCTTCTGATTTGGTCCTTTGCTTGTACCCTAATTCAGCAGAAGTATGAATAAATATAAAGATGGGAGTAAATGAACAATGAAATCGAACACAAAGACAACGTGTTCAATAGAGGAACTAGTGTCGATGAAAAGCTAAAACCAAAACTAAAGGATTAGAGGCACGAAATAATACATTCGTGGATTGGAAAACACACGATTATCATGAACGATAGGTTCAAAGCAGTCAAAGGAACATGCAACTAAGGCCAATGTTGTGCCTATGGAAGAAGAACAACTTGCTTCAGTCTCAAAAAAGTTGAGATATAAGAATTTACTATTCCATTTAAGCTCAACACATGTCATCATCAAACCAAATAAAAATACAAGCGAAAATAAGTTACATAAAAAAAATAATTAAAACCTATTTCCAACTAGTAGATATGGCCGATATGAGTCTTGATACTACATTGTGTCCTATCTTTAACCAAGGTCTCACACCTACTAACCGGTGCATGTGGAGGTCGCGGCAAGACGTTGAGCCTATGAAAGAAGTAGTCATTAAAAAGTTCAAACCATTTATCATTAACAACTCCTCCTATTGTTTCTTCCCTTAAAAACCAATTGTTGGATGCACACCAAAACAACTTTGGGAAGGAATAATCCTCAAGGTGCCTAATCATTTGCTACCATTTTTATTTAATAATAGACTATGCCCATAATGCTTCTTTTTTCCTTATCCAGAAAGCACAGCTGGATATGTCTAAGAGAAAAATATGAATGAATACAGTAGGTCTCACCATCCATCATATAACATCAAAATAAATGAACCCCACAAGCTCAGAAAGTGGATCCATTAAAATGTAATCAATACATTCCAGAAGTCTTAAAAAGCTTCTGACTCCCAGTGCATGTCAGTAACAGTTTCTTAGAAATCAATATAACAAAGTTAAAACTCACTTTATGCCAGTAGCATTGATGATAGGCGAATTTACGCGCCTATATCAATATATTTTGCCCATATTTTAGCCTAGTTTTGAGAACTAATTATCTATTTCATGCACTTTTAGTCCTTTTTCCTGTAAATGAGCTAACAAACATGATTAGGAAAGTTTCAGGTATAAATGATGCAAAATACAGCATTTTATGGCTTACTTGACGCAAAAGAAAGCTCACAAACGAAGTAGAAAGGAGCTGGACGCCTAAAGGACCAAATCTGCTGCATGGAAAATCTGTCCCGGGCTAAAACAACATTTCTGAATACTTTGGGGACTGCATGGAAAATCTGTCCGGGCTAAATCAGCATTTCTGAAGACTTTGGGGACTTACAGACACAAAGCTGGATTTTGACAATGATACATTAACCTAGTACAATTGGGTTATGTATTTCATTAGTTTATTTGGATTAGGAGAATGTTACATTAACCTAGTACAAATGGGTTAAGTATTTCCTTAGTTTAGTAGGATTTGGTTATTTATTTCATTAGCATAGTAGGAGTAGGATAGGAGTATTATAAATACCCTATCATGCTAGAGATTTTAATCAAGTCCTCCCTTAGTGGAGGCAACTCCTCCCTTCATTCAAGAAATTCATTCTTAAACTATTAATTTTCTTCCATCTTTCTCATCTTCCACTACAAACACTTCTAATCTATTCTTCTATTCTTAAATTCCACAACAAGAGAATCGTTACTTGCTACGGAATCACTAAAATCACACGCCAAACACCTACTATTCACGCCATCCACCATGCAAAACGTGATATCCTTCGCATTCATGGGTAACTAAACCTCTTAGTTGGGGTTATGGAAGCCGAATGAGTTACTATCTATTGCTATGAGCTTGTGAGTTCAAGACACGTATATTGCTTATATCATTATTCTCTTCATCTTAAATCTACCATCTTTGCGGTTTCAAACACAAGAACACGCCATTCTAACATCTAACCTGTTCGAGAGAAAGGTTACTTGTCTAGAAAAGAAGACGCATAGACTAACGCCAGTCTAACATTTAACTTGTTCGAGAGAAAGGTTAGTTGTCTGGAAAAGAGATAATGTCAAGGTAGTAGGACACCCTTTCCTATTAAAAAGCTAGTGCCGTAACTGGACTAACCTCTTGGAGAATTTGTACCGCTAGACACACTTTAAGCTCGAGAGAGTTAAAGTGAAATAGTCCTTGTTGAGGTCAAGAAACGCTTGGATTTACCATCGACTACAATTCTCTATAAGCAATTGCATGTCAAGACTTTACACACTCATAGCCAATAGAGACGTATACCTCAGAAGGTGGACATAACCCCAACGCTTCAATTCTCATTGTTTACAACCAACGTGACAATCTTTCTCTTTTTACTTTATTATTTTCAGCTTTTATTTCATTACTTTGGTTACTTATTACAATCCCCCCTTCTTACGAGACTTGCACCAAAAGTCTATTAATTTTGCTTACTTGTTGACCAAGCTATTCCCTGTGGGATCGATACCCAACCCAGGTTGGGTTCTATATTTGCTAACGACCGCTTTACACTCGTACGAGAGTTGTAGATTGAGCGTTATCAAAAATTGGCGCCGTTGCCGGGGAATACTAGTGTCAATCAAGTTCGTGATAATTACTAGACCCTTTGGTCAAAGATTCTCGTACTTTTACTTTTAGTTGTTGTTTTTTTTTTTTTTTTTTAGGTTTATTCAGTGCATCAATGGAGGCACAACGTGAAATTAAAGGATGGCTGCTCAAGTGCATCAACAAAATATTGATAACCGTAGGCGAGCAACAAATCTTGACGATGAGGATCTGGGCGATGAAGAGATATTAAACCCACAGCATACTGCTGAGATGGCGACACCAGCAAACAGAAGAGATCGTCAAGCAAGATATAGGCCCGAACGCCGAGCTGTGTATATACCGTTTGATGATGATGAGGATGATCTTGATGGACCTGGTGCCACCGGAGCTATTATTCTTCCGCCATTGGCACCCGGAGCAAAGTTTAATATCACTAGCGCCATGATTCAGCTTTTGCAACTCAAGGGATTATTTGGTGGACTAGCAGGCGATGATCCGAACATGCATCTGATCAACTTTATTTCTACATGCAAGTCATTCGACAATCCTGGAGTTGGACAGAATGCAATTCGATTACGTCTATTTCCATTGTCTCTATCTGGGGAGGCAACTATGTGGTTGAATGGGCTGACTCCTGATTCTATTACTCATTGGAGGCAATTGAAAGACGCTTTCCTAGAAAGATTCTTTCCGCCATCCAAAAAAGCACAATTGAGAGATGAAATCAGCAACTTTCGTCAGCTTCCCTCTGAAGCTCTCCACGAAACATGGGAGAGGTTCAAGATGAAGCTAATGCGATGCCCAAACCATCATATGACCAATGTCCACTTGATGGAGATATTATACAGAGCTTTGAATTCGGTGACTAAGCCAGTGGTTGATAATGCGGCAGGTGGATCATTTATGAACCTCACCTTTGTGCAGGCAAGCAATATGCTAGATCGGATGACGAAGCAAAGTAGAGCTTGGCATACCAGGGATTCTGAGGTAGCAAGCTCTACTGTATCTTTTGGCATGACTGCAGAGCAGAGGCGAAGACAAGAAGATCGTCACCAAGACATGGCTCACATGAAAATGCAGATGGATCTTCTTACCAAGCACTTATTATCAGGGAAGACCGAAAAAGTGAAAGCTGTAGCGCTAAAAGGAAGAGACGAGTCTGATTCTAAAGAGGAGGCCAACTACTTGAACAATCAGAGGGGTTTCCGTGGGAATGCCCAAGGAAACCAAGGTCGGAACCATTATGATAAATCTGGAAACAAAGACCAAGGTAGTTGGAAGAAATATAATGAAAAGAGTGGTTTGTACGTTCCCCTTGGTAGACGTGATACCACCACATCTAATTCTGGGAGTATGGAAGACATGATGGCTAAGTTATTGAAAGGAGTGGAAGCAACGAGCGCAGGAGTTAAGGAGGTGATTGATGATTTGTCCTCCATGAAGCAACTAGTTGATTCTCATTCCACTTCTATCAAGCAAATAGAGCAGCAATTGAGCCAACTTTCAGCAGCATTTAATCAAAGAAAGGCTGGCACCTTACCAAGCGATACTGTGCAGAACCCAAAAAATGATGGGTCATGCATGGCCATCACTACCAGAAGTGGTAAGGTGCTGGAAACTTCAGCAAAAGGCAAGCAAGTGGTTGACGAAGTGGTACGGTTTGATATATGCAAAACAATGAAGCAGCCCAGCGATATGAATGAGTCATCTGTAGCTGATGTTCATTATGAGGATACGAAAGCATTATCTATAGAGAAACAACCTACTGTTGAGCCATTGTCTGCTGCGCCACTGAATGTTGAGCATGAGGATAATGAAGATTATGAAGAACTTATGGGTGATCTAACAGAAATAGAGTCTTATACTCCTAAGAAACTGGATTGTGATCTCAAGAATCAACCAACAGCGAAGACTCACTTTGACGAGCCACCAATGCTAGAATCGCAAGAGCTCCCCGATTATCTAAGGTATGTGTTCTTGGAAAGTAGAAATATACTTCCAGAGAGAGCAGATGATTTAAGTGAACAGCACGTAGAAGCTCTCATCTCTGCTCTGAGGAGATACAAGAGAGCTATGGGTTGGACTATTGATGATATAATTGGTGACTCTCCGGAGAAACGTATGAGCCAGCTCGAAAAAGATCGCATGCCCACAGGTAAGCCTCATTGTCGTCTAAATCCTTTCAGAAAATGATCCACCATTTACCTCGACGAAGTCTAAGTACTCGAGGTAACTATGTCGAGCCACGACAATAAATAAGGCGCTAGATGGGAGGCAACCCATCGTTTTATCGTTTTATCGTTTATCGTTTTGTCTTTCTTTCATCCTAGTACTTGTTTTGTTTTATGAAAAAACCAAAAATAAGAGTCGTGCCACGACCAAAACTAAGGCGCTAGATGGGAGGCAACCCATCGTACTAATCGTTTTCATTTGGTTTTGAGCAAAAATAGGTGCAAGAAGTATGCAACGAGGAGATTGATTTTAATTGACGATATGGTCGCATTGTATGGTAAAGTCGGTAAGTTAGGAATGGTGATGCATAATGCTATGAATTGAGCCTTTCTCACGTCATAATAGGCCTCGAGAAAGGCTAGGCCTTGGTAAAAATAGGCCACGAACGATGCACAACCTATTCTATAGCCTAAGGACTCGGAATCTAGTGTGCTATACACTATGCGCCGCCTATTCCTAGGTGTGCTTTTGCCTATGCGCCGCCTATGCTATGGCATTTGAGATGCTGAGACCAAATGCCATAGACTATGCGGCGCATATGTCTAGAAATGCCATAGACTATGCGGCGCATATGTCCCATTATGCCATGGACAATGCGCCGCATATGTCATTGGTATGCCAAGAGATATGCGCCGCATATGTGGTGATTTTGTCCCCAAATCCGATTGTAAATGGGTCATAACCCGACCCATACTCTTCCTATATAAAGGGGACATAGTTTTACAACACAACCACATTAGAAAACACCCTAAAGGCGCCACATAACCTTCCAAATCTTCTCAAAATTTTCTTCTTTTGCTCTTCTAATTCACAACACCGTCTCCACAAGCTTCAAGCAAGTAAGTACTCTCTTATTCTTCATTTATTTATTGTAAGTACTACGTTGCTATGCTTATTATAAATTGCTAAATCATATAAGATTGTTGGTGATGTTCATGTGTTTGAATTGTTGTTACATAATCATGTGAGTAAACATATACGTAGGGAATTCTTGACTTATTTCCGACTTGAATTTGGTTTCAATAGCATTGTTATGATATTTGCTGAATTGATATGGCTATGAATATTGCTTAAGAGTGTTGTTTGGATGCTTACATGTTAGACTATCCCGGCCATCGGGATAAGATTATAGTGCCTATCGACTTAGGAGGTTGTGCTTGTTGTAAGAATAACGATTCCAGGTGGTAACCCCTATGTCGTAGTGTTGCTATATCTACCATGAAAGTAGTCCAATGGCTGCAAATAAGTGATACAATGCTGATTTTCTTGTTGGAATACAATCCTAAAACGTATGTCGACGAAATCTGAGTAAATCGACTACGTTCACCTCGCTGATTTGTGCAACAAAACTAAGTGTGGGGTGGTACCCCTAGTACTTGCTTATAGATTGTATCAAGTGAGATTGTGCTGCAACTAACACTATTTCTAGTCTCAGGTACAATGGCACCTAAAGCGAGACAAGGCAAGGAGAAGGCTACCACCTCCCAAAAGGGCAAAAAGAGAAGTTGCAAGGACCAAGGAGAACCCTCCTCGCAGCAAATACCCCGACTCACGCTTGGAATTAAGTGGGATACTTATGAGGAACTTCTAAGGATGACGACTCTGATGATGATTCCAATGCAAGGGGTATAACCCCAGACATAGAGAATAAGTCCGACCAACCAGGTTCCTCGTATTTATTTTCCACTGAGGACAGTGTCCCGACTAAGTGTGGGGTGGTGGTATTGCATGCTATACTTCTCTATTCGCATCTATGTTTGTTTGCTGTTGTTTTATTTTTGTTTCGTTGTGTTTTTTTAGTAGTAAAATTTTTTTTTTCTAGCTTCGCATGAAATTATTTTGATAGGCAACATGAGATTATAACAAGAGTATGTGTTACAATTGTGACTATTGAGACATTTAGGCTCTAGTTGTGACTCATTATGTGATATTTTGTGGTTCAATTCCTTCACTTGTTGGGTCGAGAGTCTATATTACTTCCAATCAAGTCGACCATGTGCCTTGTGTGTGTGAGATTAATAGTATCTTCTATGTATGTGGCTGATGCTAGAACTTGCCTGGTATGTATGCAAAGCGAAAATAAGGAGTGTAGTTTAGGATATGATTTAGGCATTTCTTTGGCAACCTATATTTGTTTACCTTCAGTTTTACCTACCCATTGACATCATCCTCGTAAAACCCTTTTGAGCCTTTAGCCTATTTCTTTGACAACCCTGTATGTAAGCCTAATCCATTTCTTTAAAGACCACAATTTTGATCCAAATTCCTAAGTGCTTTAAAGAGAAAAAGTCATATGACAAACATAAAGAGGAAATTGGGTAAGAATGATGCTTTAAATTGTAATGGTGCTTGAATGTGTTATGAAAAAGAAAGTGCTATCATAAGAGGTATGTTGTGAAAAGAAAAAGGAAAAGAAAGCTGAAAAGTAAGTTGTGCTTAAAAATGAAAAACAAAAGAGGAGAACAAGGGTGGAAGAATAAAAAGGAAAGAAGAAAGGTTGAAAGAAAAAAAAAAGTGTCAATGATACAATGTGATGTATTAAAGTGCTTAGGAACCTAGTCACTATTTCTGGCCAAAATAGCTGATCCTACCCGTCCCTTAGCCTACATTACAACCATCAAAAGACCTACTTGATCCTAATCTTAATATTCCGACATTTAGTAGAGTACTACATTAAGGGCAAGCTTATGGTCATTAGTTGCTACATATGAATTCTTTGTGAGAGTGAGAGCAAGGACACTTTGATACCCATGTTTGAAAAATATGCTATATTTATGAGTGATTATGGGTACTATATTGTGAGACACACATGGTTGATGAGTTTTGGATAGTTGTATATGATTCTATGTACCTTAACGTTTGCATGCGAGTTGATCACCATCACGAGTCTATGCTTGCGGTTAAATTGTTTCTACTTATAATCGGAAAGCTACTCTTTGTTGATAATTTTTGTGCTTGTCTTGAAGAATGTTTTGTGTTGTTGCTGTAAAAACCCTAAGTTGATGCTTAGAAGGACATGATATTTTGTTCGAGGACGAACAAAGCTCTAAGTGTGGGGTGTTGATGATAGGCGAATTTACGCGCCTATATCAATATATTTTGCCCATATTTTAGCCTAGTTTTGAGAACTAATTATCTATTTCATGCACTTTTAGTCCTTTTTCCTGTAAATGAGCTAACAAACATGATTAGGAAAGTTTCAGGTATAAATGATGCAAAATACAGCATTTTATGGCTTACTTGACGCAAAAGAAAGCTCACAAACGAAGTAGAAAGGAGCTGGACGCCTAAAGGACCAAATCTGCTGCATGGAAAATCTGTCCCGGGCTAAAACAGCATTTCTGAATACTTTGGGGACTGCATGGAAAATCTGTCCGGGCTAAAACAGCATTTCTGAAGACTTTGGGGACTTACAGACACAAAGCTGGATTTTGACAATGATACATTAACCTAGTACAATTGGGTTATGTATTTCATTAGTTTATTTGGATTAGGAGAATGTTACATTAACCTAGTACAAATGGGTTAAGTATTTCCTTAGTTTAGTAGGATTTGGTTATTTATTTCATTAGCATAGTAGGAGTAGGATAGGAGTATTATAAATACCCTATCATGCTAGAGATTTTAATCAAGTCCTCCCTTAGTGGAGGCAACTCCTCCCTTCATTCAAGAAATTCATTCTTAAACTATTAATTTTCTTCCATCTTTCTCATCTTCCACTACAAACACTTCTAATCTATTCTTCTATTCTTAAATTCCACAACAAGAGAATCGTTACTTGCTACGGAATCACTAAAATCACACGCCAAACACCTACTATTCACGCCATCCACCATGCAAAACGTGATATCCTTCGCATTCATGGGTAACTAAACCTCTTAGTTGGGGTTATGGAAGCCGAATGAGTTACTATCTATTGCTATGAGCTTGTGAGTTCAAGACACGTATATTGCTTATATCATTATTCTCTTCATCTTAAATCTACCATCTTTGCGGTTTCAAACACAAGAACACGCCATTCTAACATCTAACCTGTTCGAGAGAAAGGTTACTTGTCTAGAAAAGAAGACGCATAGACTAACGCCAGTCTAACATTTAACTTGTTCGAGAGAAAGGTTAGTTGTCTGGAAAAGAGATAATGTCAAGGTAGTAGGACACCCTTTCCTATTAAAAAGCTAGTGCCGTAACTGGACTAACCTCTTGGAGAATTTGTACCGCTAGACACACTTTAAGCTCGAGAGAGTTAAAGTGAAATAGTCCTTGTTGAGGTCGAGAGACGCTTGGATTTACCATCGACTACAATTCTCTATAAGCAATTGCATGTCAAGACTTTACACACTCATAGCCAATAGAGACGTATACCTCAGAAGGTGGACATAACCCCAACGCTTCAATTCTCATTGTTTACAACCAACGTGACAATCTTTCTCTTTTTACTTTATTATTTTCAGCTTTTATTTCATTACTTTGGTTACTTATTACAATCCCCCCTTCTTACGAGACTTGCACCAAAAGTCTATTAATTTTGCTTACTTGTTGACCAAGCTATTCCCTGTGGGATCGATACCCAACCCAGGTTGGGTTCTATATTTGCTAACGACCGCTTTACACTCCTACGAGAGCTGTAGATTGAGCGTTATCAAGCATGTGGGAAAATTATACTGTGTATATCTATTCGACACTTTTGGCGAAATTCTTGGCTATGCCACTGTTAAACTCACTAAGCTACTAGTACTATAGGAGTAATAAAACACAGTAAAACCCATATTGATGATGAATTTTACTAAGCTTCTCTTGTTTAACATGTCCTCTTAAGAGGCTCATACAAATGATGCTGCAATATACTGAATCACCATGATCAAATAATCAAAACTAAGCATCAACCTAACCAATAAAAGAGAAAATAAGTATCCTAATTTGCGAAAATTCAAGAAATTTATCATCCCAAGAAGTTGTATAACATGACCAAGATTCATAAAACAATACAAATAGCACCCAATTTCAAGACAACAAAGGTACAAGCACTAGATATTCAGATAACGTACAGTTCTCAATAATTTAGGATCCCCTGAATTTGGAGTGTGTCGTAGCAAATTTGGTCATAATTTAGGGGTAGTAGATGCTTTACTCTATTCTTTGAAAAAACTTAGTTTGAATTTAGATGCAGCCTATTTAGAAGAAAGAAGTATACAAAGACTATTGTTGTCTAAAAATTTTCTTTGAAAAGTAACTTTTGTTCTTGTTTGAAAGAACTACAATGCTTTATTTATAACTATTAGCTAATGGTCTAGCTCTTCCTCTGCAAGGGGGTGTAATATAGATGACCTACCCTTATGCAAGCCGATTCTATGGCCCCATTCCAATGACTTACAGGTCACAAAGCGAAACGTATGTAAGCAGCCTACCCTACCCTAAAACTGCTTCCAATGCTCAAACCTTTGACCAATAGATCCCATGGAGAATTGCGTAACCGCCACCATCAACAACTGATTCCATGACAATAACCTATGACTGGCATATATGTAAGCAACCTATACAGATGTGCAAGTACCAGTCTGACTTCACATCTCAAACTCGTGAGCTATAAGTCACACGTAAACTTTATTGTCAGCCTATCATGCTGTTCAGTTACTAATGAGTGATTTGGACGACTCGAGCTCATGCAGAATTGTCCTTGCTCCAAAGCCAGAGAAAAATGATTCTCCTAATGTATAGAGTGTGATGGTGCAGTATACTTTATTAATTCTTACTATTATAAAGGGCAACCCGCTGTGCTAAAGCTCCCGCTATGCACAGGGTTTGGGGAAGGGCTCCACCACAAGGGTGTATTGTACTCAGCCTTACCTTGCATTTCTGGCAGAGGCTATTTCCAAGGTTTGATCTCATGACCTCCTGGTCACATGGCAACAACTTTATCGGTTAATCCAAGGCTCCTCTTCAAAAGCAGCATCGACAAAAATTGTTTGACTGGTGAAGGGGAAGAATACCTTCAACTACTAGGGATGGTTTTCAAATAAAAACAAAAAAATAATAATCAAGAGGAGTATAGAACTAATGTATTCATTTATCTCAACTTCCCTCTTTGAGAGAACCATAGAAAAGTACTCTTGAGCAGTTCCATAGTCATTTACATTAGCATTAGCATTCCTTGAGTACGAAGAAGAAAATATACGAATGAAATCAAAGAAGAGACTCTCCAGGTCAAAATTCCTAAATGGTATGAAGCACAAAAAGGATTAGTGTTATGTATATACTCGTAAAGCTTTACCAATCGTTGCCTATTATGCTGCTGTCGATGGTACTATGGTCAAACTGTTAGCAAACAATTTTTCTTAAGATGACTCCTCAAACTTGGGGACAAAGCTCATCGTGTAGTGGAACTCAATTTTTAGGCGCTGATGAAGGGGTGTCGATGCCATCAATCCTTTATTTACATCAACTTGTAACTCCCTAATAGGGATTGCTGCGAAAAAACTCTTAATGTACTTTTTACATGCCTCTTTACCTCTATAAATGATGTTCTTTTCAGGTACCCTGTCTTCCTACATACTGTCGTCGCTGTTGGTGCTCATGACAATTTTGCTTTCAGCTGCAGCCTCTTTGACATCGGTTTTCTCTTTTCTATCACAAGATGGCTTATCATCTGATTGTTGAGACTCACCAGGTGCTTGCATAATTGTTGTATCTTGGTCGAATTTTAGGATATATGCCTGATTACAACCCTCAAAAAGCCTCTCCCCAAGTATGTCAATGATATAGTACGCGTCTTTTTCAACCTTAAGGATATAGAAGTGGTCATTCCTACTCACAATGTAAACACAGGAGTCACCATGACGAGGAGTTTCTTGAGCGGACTTAGAAATCGCATCCCATATGTTGTCAAAAGACATGGAACCATGAAGGAAGTGGAATCTTTCCTCTTCTTCAATTCCTTCAGGATGAAAGAACCCAATGAATGATTTTTCTGAGACTATTGAGAGTGGATGCACTTTAGCCTCAAGCTCTGTCTCGAGGTCAAAATGCTTATTTGGGAAACATTCCCTATCGGTCTCGTTTCACAAAGATCCTTCCACTGCATCGAGCCTTCACAGATAAGAGAACCAAGTTGGGACTTGATGGGCATATCTTCAGGATTGCAGTGGAACCAATCAGCTATGACAACAACAAAGGCTGTACAAGCGCTTTCACCAGCAGCTCATTGACTTCGTTGATCAATCAAAGCAAAGAAGATCTGAGTGTGCAGCTGCATTTGTCCATCACGGCTTATTATTTCTTTCTGCTGCCAACTACCCACAGAACAACTTTCATCTCCAAACTCAGAGACTAAAATCGAAGAAGTTTCCTCAGATTTGTGCCACTGCATGAACTACACACATTAGTAAGAGGACTAGTTATGACATATATCTTCAATCATGAACAAGAAAACCTCAACAGTTAGATACTTGATACAACCGTACAAGTAGACTAAGCTACTAAAGAAAGCTACCAAACTTTGTAATCTTCAATTCGGCAAGCACATTGGTATAGTTATTGCACATTGATCAAACCATGACATGAAGATAAAAAATGACTCGTGAAACATGACAAAGAAAGCAAGAAAAAAGGAGACGTACCCTAGAAGAAGACTCATCAGATGAGCAAAGTTGTCGACGCTCAAAGCCTATATCGTCTGCACCATCCTCTCCATAATGTTTCTTCAACAATGGCTCCCCTTAGGTTTTAGGATATTTGAAACTCAACTTCCTCTTCCTCCAGGAAAGAAGACTACATTTTGAACTCTGCTCTGTAAATTGATTTGCTGTAGTTTTATCCTCAGGGTACTTGTGCTTTGTGTCTGAAATATGATGGCTGTAGTGGACTAAATCCTCGTCACTGCTGCTGCCACTTGTATTTGAACAAAATGATCCATCAGCATCGTTTTCATAGACGGGTGCTTCATAACTGAATGACTTATGAACACTTGTATCCTCTTTTCCTTCCTCAGATTCTCCTACCGAATCCTCATCAAGTGAATATGTATTCACAGGATAAACATAATCGGGATCCTCACTTTTGACTGAGTTCCTTCCATCACTGTTGCTGCCTTTCTCTGCATGATATGCCTTCTTTTGTCGCCTAAAAGATAATGCTTTCCAAAATTTAACCTTTCGCAGACCTGCTTTTAAAGAACCACCCCCATTTCTTTCTGTCAACAAAGCCTTTCCAGGGTACAAAGATACTGGAGCAGACATGATAAACTTTGGAATTGTCTCTGAAGCTTCGTGAGCATTCCTCAATTCCACAAGGTTGAGCACTAGCTGTCAACAAATATATGAACATATCTTTAGGAAACAGTCGTATTAGATAATATATTCACGTAGCTGAAGGAATACAAGAATGCAAGCAAAAAGCATGTGTTTTAGTTTCTCTTACACAGAGTGAAAGGCAACTCTTGAAGCTGCCAACAGAGACTTCCAAAGGAACGAAATTTCAATTCCCTCTTGTTTATCTCCAGCTACTGAAGCAAAGTCTGCAAGATTCAATGTCTCAGAAGAAAGTACGGGTACCTTCTAATTTGGTCCTTTGCTTGTACCCTGATTCAGTAGAAGTATGAATAAATACAAAGAAGGGAGTAAATGAACAATGAAATCGAACACAAATAAAAAGTGTTCAATAGAGGAATTAGTGTCGATGAAAAGCTAAAACCAAAACTAAAGGATTAGAAGCATGAAATAATACACCCGTGGATTGGAAAACACACGATTATCATGAACGATAGGTTCAAAGCAGTCAAAGGAACATGCAGCTAAGGCCAATGTTGTGCCTATGGAAGAAGAACAACTTGCTTCAGTCTCAAACAAGTTGAGGTATAAGAATTTACTATTCCATTTAAGCTCAACACATGTCATCATCAAACTGAATAAAAATACAAGTGAAAATAAGTTACATAAAAAAAATAATTAAAACCTATTTCCAACAAGTAGATATGGCCTATATGAGTCTTGATACTACATTGTGTCCTATCTTTAACCAAGTCTGCATTGATTCCAAGAAATTATAGGTCGTTCGAGACAACTTCTCTAGGTCTATCTCGTCTCCTTTTAACACCTTGGTCACTATGGTCTCACACCTACTAACCGGTGCATGTGGAGGTCGCGGCAAGACGTTGAGCCTATGAAAGAAGGAGTCATTAAAAAGTTCAAACCATTTATCATTAACAACTCCTCCTATTGTTTCTTCCCTTAAAAACCAATTGTTGGATGCACATCAAAACAAATTGGGGAAGGAATAATCCTCAAGGTGCCTAATCATTTGCTACCATTTTTATTTAATAATAGACTATGCCCATAATGCTTCTTTTTTGCTTATCCAGAAAGCACAGCTATATATGTCTAAGAGAAAAATATGAAAGAATACAGTAGGTCTCACCATCCACCATATAGCATCAAAATAAATGAAGCCCACAAGCTCAGAAAGTGGATCCATTGAAATGCAATCATTACATTCCAGAAGGCTTAAAAAGCTTCTGACTCCCAGTGCATGTCAGTAACAGTTTCTTAGACATCAATATAACAAAGTTAAAACTCACTTTACGCCAGTAGCATGTCGAAAAATTATACTGCGTATATATATTGGACACTTTAGGCGAAGTTCTTGGCTTTGCCACTGTTAAACTTACTAAGCTACTAGTACTCTAGGAGTAATAAAACTCAGTAAAAATCATATTGATGATGAATTTTATTAAGCTTCACTTGTTTAACATGTCCTCTGGAGAGGCTCATACAAATGATGTTGCAATATACTGAATCACCATGATCAAATAATCAAAAGTAAGCATCAACCTAACCAATAAAAGAAAAAATAAGTATTCTAATTTGTGGAAATTAAAGAAATATAACCTGACCAGGATTCATAAAACAATACAAATAGCACCCAATTTCAAGACAACAAAGGTACAAGCACTAGATATTCAGATAACGTACAGTTCTCAATAACGCTATATCAGAGACATTTAACAAAAACATTTCACTATAACGGGCAAGTTTTCTGTGGAACCGACTTTTAATGTTATGTTATATTATATGTTCTCTATAACAACATTCCACTATAGCAGTCAAAAAAATCCGAACAAGCGATGCAGTTATAGAGAGGTTTGACTGTGTATCAACCTTCTCAAGGAGAGATGAATGCATAGTTCCACTAATATTAGGAAGTAATCAAATTCCCTAGAATTGGATTCTGAGTTCTTATTTCATAAGATAATCCTAAGATAATTTTTTAAAAATTCTTTTTCAATTTCACTCAACAGCCAAAATCCACAGCAACACCTAATGAAATCACACAAATGGGGGTCTAGGAAGGGTAAGGAGAGTGGTGTACTCAGACCTTACCCCTATCTCAAAGTTAGAGAGAGTGTTTCCGATGGCCGGAAAAAAAATAGTTCAAAACAGTCAACAACTATAAACAAAAACAACAAATATTATAAAAACAAAAAACTATAACAAAACAATAAGATAATTGAGATACAAAAAATATTGTATAGTAACAGAAATCGAAGGACAAAAAACTACAGGAGCAATACTACAACGACTAATAAAATAAAAAATCAAGAAACTCACATTGATCACAGTAAAGACAACTTTCCAAGGATGAAAAACACCATCTTTCCAACCTAAAAAGTTACAAACACTCAGAAACTCCTCATTCCATTCAACAATCCCTTCATCTTCCTTCAAACACTCTTCTTTAGTAAAATTCTTCTTTACAATTCTCCTATTAAACGACCCCAAATTCAATGAAATACCCTTTGATGATCCCTTCCACTTAATTTCAACTCTTAATCTATCAAAATCTTGGACCCCTATTTTCTCATTTAACAAAAAGTTGAAACCTTTAAAGCAATTCACAGTAATCTTAGCCTCATATTTCTTTGATAATAATAATGGTGAGCATGACATCCACTTCATCATCTTCACAACCATATTATATATATAAACTTTTTCACCCACCCAACGATGTCGCCTAGTGGTCAATGAAATGAGTCACAACTATGACGTCACAGGTTCAAATTCCAATAAAGACAAGGCTCAAACACTACGATTGCCAAATATATATATATATATGTATATTTTTTTCACCGACACAAAAAAAGAAAATACCAAGAAAGATCACTTTTTGTCTCAAAAAGACTTAAGGACTACGAGTGTGCTTGTAGACACTGGGTCGTTTGGTACATGATGAATAAACAGTAGTTACTATAAATAGGGAAATAAAATAATTTTGAGATATAGTGAATCCCAAGCTTTATGGTGAGAAAATGATTAATTTCCCTATATGGCGTATCAAAACAAATCCTTTATATCTTATACTATTTCGATTTACTTTTATTTGTCACGCTTGATTTCGTTTTTTTTTTTTAATTTTTACATAACGTATAAGAGGTCGAATGTAATGGGTATGAGGAAAGACGGGGGAAGCTAACTAATAGTGAGGGGGTTCATCCAAACTCCCTTCCGCAGAATATTATACTACTATTTATACAAGCTTAAAATGATTTTTCATGTATATATAGCAGACGTTGAACCCCCTTCGACTAGTTCTTTAGTTCATATTTTTCGATTTTGAACCCCCTTAGTTAAGATTTAGGAAAGGTTGATATAGGTCGGTGAAATATTGAAGAGAGATGATTAGATAGGACATAGTGTAATATTTTTACTTTACGAGAGTTAATTTAACTAATATTCGGTTTAAATTGAATTTATTTAAAATTCAAATGTTTCATAACTATACGAAAGAATACTACTTCTTCGGATTCAATTTATTATCTGGTTTTGATTTGACATTGAGTTTAAAAAAATAAAGAATATTTTTAAATTTTACAATTAAATTATGTCTTGTAATTGTATGGTTTACTTTTATTTGTCACGTTTGACTTTGTCTATTTTTACTTTTCGAGAAAGCTATGAGAGGTTGGATATAATGAACATGAGCAGAGGTTGATGTAGGTCAATGAAGTATTGGAGAACATAGATTAGAATATATATATAGTATAACAAAATTTATTTTAAAAAATTCAAATGTTTAAAAACTATTGAGAAAATCTACTTTTATTGTTTTAATTTGTTTGTTTGATTTTTACTTGACATGAAATTTAAGAAAAAAGACGAATATTTTAATTCTTGTGGCCGGAGTCCTACACTAAATATATGTAGAATATATCTACATATCATTTAATCTTGTTGTGTTAAACATATCGTGTGGAAAGTTAAAGCATTATCAAAAAATAAAGCATATATTTTAAACAACTAAAAAGAAACATACGGCAAATAGATTAAAACAGAGGGAGTAGAATAAGTTGTAATCCTTTTCATATAAATATAATTAAAAAATATATTTTAACATACTGATCAACATCAATGCAATTTAATTCTCAAAATATAAAATATGACAAGTAAATCAAAGGAATAGAATGATAATTTTATACATACATACATCTATAATATATTAAAAGTGTAAACACCTTTAAAAAAGTGATTTGAACTTTTTGCCCTTCATTAAAAGACTCTTCTTTAGACAAAACTGTATTTTCACTATTTTTTAAATTTATTATTTAATTATTTTTTATTATACTAACTAGATTTCATAAAATATATGGGACTCCTAAAATATATGGTAGGAGAATTAATTATTATTTTTCTTTCTACTGTTCAAGTAGAAAAATACTCCTAAAATATGACTAATTTATTATTTAATTATTTTTTATTATATTAACTAGACTTTCTAAAATATATGGGACTCCTAAAATATATGGTAAGAGAATTAATTAATATTTTTTATTTTCTACTGTTTGATTAGAAAAATACTCCTAAAATAGGACTCTATTAAGGAAATACTCTATAAATATTAATTATCTTATTATTTTAATTTAATTTACAGATGTTAGATAAATGTGTGTCGGCTTTGAATTTTTTTTTCCATAAATGTTAGGTTTAATTGTATTATCTTAATATCTATATTAATTTGTTATTTTGTGGTAGTTTACAGTTTGTTGATGAATCTCGATCGGTTTTGAGAAATTTTTACGTGTAAAATTTAAGTTTAATTATATTATTTTTATATCACTTTTATCGTATTATTTTGTTGCAATTTACAGGTGATAGATAAATGTTGGTCCGTTTTGAAAATTGTTTTATGTAAAGGTTAGGTTTAGTTGTATTATTTTGATATCTCTATTATTGTATTACTTTGTTATTGTTTACAGATATTAGGTGAGTGTCGAACCACTTTGAGAAATTTTTTGTGCGTAAAGATTAGATTTAGTTGTGTTATTTTGATATCTCTATCATTATATTATTTTGTTATAATTTATAGATGGTAGATGAATGTCGATGGACTTTTAAAAATATTTTGGTGTTACGGCAGCACAAAAGGGTGACAAAAATACGCTATAATTGAGTTCAGGGGTAATAGGATCCCCTGAATTTGGAATGTGTCATAGCAAATTTGTTCATAATTTAGGGGTAGTAGATGCTTTACTCTATTTTTTGTAAAAACTTGGTTTGAATTTAGATGCAGCCTATTTAGAAGAAAGAAGTATACAAAGACTATTGTTGTCTAAAAATTTTCTTTGAAAAGTAACTTTTGTTCTTGTTTGAAAGAACTACAATGCTTTATTTATAACTCTTAGCTAATGGTCTAGCTCTGCCTCTACAAGGGGGTGTAATATAGACGACCTACCCTTATGCAAGCCGATTCTATGGCCCCATTCCAATGACTTATAGGTCACAAAGCGACACATATGTAAGCAGCCTACCCTACCCTAACACTATTTCCAATGCTCAAACCTTTGAACTATAGATCCCATGGAGAATTGCGTAACCGCCACCATCAACAACTGATTCCACGACACAAACCTATGACTGGCATATATGTAAGTAAACCCTTGTGATGGCGTATTGTACGCAGCCTTACCTTGCATTTCTGGCAGAGGCTGTTTCCAAGGTTTGATCTCGTGACCTCCTGGTCACATGGCAACAACTTTACCGGTTAATCCAAGGCCCCCTTCAAAAGCAGCGTCGATGAAAATCGTTTGACTGGTGAAGGGGAAGAATACCTTCAACTACTAGGGATGGTTTTCAAATAAAAGCAAAACAATAATGATCAAGAGGAGTATAGAACTAATGTATTCATTTATCTCAACTTCCCTCTTTGAGAGAACCATAGAAAAGTACTCTTGAGCAGTTCCATAGTCATTTACATTAACATTAGCATTCCTTGAGTACGAAGAAGAAAATATACGAATGAAAACAAAGAAGAGACTCTCCAGGTCAAAATTCCTAAATGGTATGAAGCACAAAAAGGATTAGTGTTATGTATATACTCGTAAAGCTTTACCAATCGTTGCCTATTATGCTGCTGTCGATGGTACTATGGCCAAACTGTTAGCAAACAATTTTTCTTAAGATGACTCCTCAAACTTGGGGACAAAGCTCATCGTGTAGTGGAACTCGATTTTTAGGTGCTGATGAAGGGGTATCGATGCCATCAATCCTTTATTTACATCAACTTGTAACTCCCTAATAGGGATTGTTGCGAAAAAACTCTTAATGTACTTTTTACATGCCTCTTTACCTCTATAAATGATGTTCTTTTCAGGTACCCTGTCTTCCTACATACTGTCATCGTTGTTGGTGCTCATGACAATTTTGCTTTCAGCTGCAGCCTCTTTGACATCGGTTTTCTCTTTTCTATCACAAGATGGCTTATCATATGATTGTTGAGACTCACCAGGTGCTTGCATAATTGTTGTATCTTGGTCGAATTTTAGGATATATGCCTGATTACAACCCTCAAAAAGCCTCTCCCCAAGTGTGTCAATGATATAGTACGCGTCTTTTTCAACCTTAAGGATATAGAAGTGGTCATTCCAACTCACGATGTAAACACAGGAGTCACCATGACGAGGAGTTTCTTGAGCGGACTTAGAAATCTCGTCCCATATGTTGTCAAAAGACATGGAACCATGAAGGAAGTGGAATCCTTCCTCTTCTTCGATTCCTTCAGGATGAAAGAACCCAATGAATGATTTTTCTGAGACTACTGAGAGTGGATGCACTTTAGCCTCGAGAAATGTCTCGAGGTCAAAATGCTTATCTGGGAAACGTTCCCTATAGGTCTCGTTTTCATAAAGATCCCTCCACTGCATCGAGCCTTCACAGATAGGAGAATCAAGTTGGGATTTGATGGGCATATTGATGATAGGCGTATTTACACGCCTAAAGTGCTTTAATTTACCCAAGTTTTAGCTAAGTTTTGAGGACAAAATATATAACTCATGCACTTTTAGTCCTTTTTCCTGTAAGTGAGCTAACAAACGTGATTAGCAAGTTTTCAGGTACAAATGATGCAGATTTCAGCATTTTATGGACAACTTGACGCCAAAGAAAGCTTCACGAAAGAAGGAAGGGAAAGCTTGGACGCCAAGGACCAAAAGTGATGCATGGGAAACCTGTCTCGGGCAAAAACAACAATTCTAAAGACTTTGGGGACTAGCAGTAACTTATTAGGATTAGGATAATGATGCAGTAACCCAGTAGGAATGGGTTAAGTAATGCAGTAGCTTAGTAGGAATAGGATATGAGTGTTATGAATACCCTATTTTGCTAGAGATTTTGAGACATTCTTCTTCCATTAGTTAAAAATCATTCACTACAACCATTCACGACTATCATTCACGTCTACTTTTAATCCTTCCATTAATTCTACTTTATTATCTTCATCTATTCAATTCTTAATTTCCACAACAAGAGAAACGTTACTCAGCAAGGAATTCACGCCATTCTTACCCCTATACTTATCGTGAAATTATTTTGGTATGATGATAATTGCTATTGTGTTTTCCGTTGCAATCATGAGTAGCTAAACTTCTCTGTTGGGGTTATGGAAGCCTTGTGAGATACTATCTATTGCTATGAGTTTGTGAATTCGTGACACGTATGCTGCTTATATCATTATTCTCTTCATCTTAATCTAAATTCTTTGTGGTTGCAAACACTTAGAATACGCCAGTATAGCATTAACTTGTTCGAAAGAAAAGTTATATGTCTGGAAAAGAGATAATGTCAAGGTAATAGGGCACCAACCCCTATTAAAAAGTTAGTGCCGTAACTGGATTAACCTCTTAGAGAATTTGTACCAATAGATACGCTTTGAGCTCGAAAGAGTTAAAGTGAAATAATCCTTGTTAGGTCGAAAGACGCTTGGATTTACCATAGAATACAATTCTCTATAAGCACATGCATGTCTGAATTCCGCATAACTCATAGACAATAGAGACGTATAACTCATAAGGTGGACATAACCCCAACTCTCAATTCTCATTGTTTAACGTCTTACTAAAACATTCTTTCTTTTTACTTTGCTATTTTCTGTTTTCATTTTATTATTTTGTTTACATCAATTGCACGTTACAATCCCCCCTCTTTTACGAGACTTGCACCAAAAGTCTAATAATCATTACTTACTTGTTGACCGGCTATTCTCTGTGGGATCGATACCCAACCCAGTTGGGTTATATATTTGACAACGACCGCTTTACACTCTTACGAGAGCTGTAGATTGAGCGTTATAAAAAATTGGCGCCGTTGCCGGGGAATACAGTTGTCAACTAAGTTTGTGATAATTACTAGACCCTTTGGTCAAAGATTCTCGTACTTTACTTTTAGTTGTTGTTTTTGTTTTCTGCAGTTTTTTTTCAGTGCATGCCCCATACTCGAAGTTCTGGTCAACCGTTATTACCTATCAATCCAGAACCACAACGTATTGGTAGAATGGAGGCACAACAGGAAATTGAAAGGATGGCTGCTCAACATGAACAGGCGAGACTAGCTGCTCTAGCCGCTGCTCAAGTGCATCAACAGAATATTGATAACCCTGGGCGAGCAATAAATCCTGACGATGAGGACCTAGGTGATGACGAGTTACTAAACCCTAGGCATGTTGCTGAGATCACAACACCTGCTAACAGAAGAGATCATCAAGCTAGGTTTAGGCATGAACGCCGACCTGTGCAACCAGTATTCGACGATGATGATGATGATCTTGATAGAGTCGGAGCCACTGGAGCCATTATTCCTCCACCATTGGCACCCGGAGCCAAGTTCAATATCACAAGCACCATAATTCAGTTATTGCAACTCATGGATTATTTGGTGGACTAGCAGGCGATGATCCGAATATGCACCTGATCAACTTTATTTCTACATGCAAGTCATTTGACAATCCTGGTGTTGGTCAGAATGCAATACGATTACGCTTATTTCCATTGTCTCTGTCTGGGGAGGCAACTCTATAGTTGAATGGGCTGACTCCTGATTCTATTACAAATTGGAGGCAATTGAAAGACGCTTTCCTAGAAAGATTCTTTCCGCTATCCAAAAGAGCACAATTGAGAGATAAAATCAGTAATTTTCGGCAGCTTCCAACCGAAGCTCTTCATGAAACATAGGAGAGGTTCAAGATAAATCTTATGCGGTGCCCAAACCATCATATGAACAATGTCCACCTAATGGAGATACTATACAGATCCTTGAATTCAATAACTAAACCAGTGGTGGATAATGCGGCTGGAGGATCATTTATGGATCTCACCTTTGGTCAGGCAAGCAATATGCTAGATCGGATGACAAAGCAAAGTAGAGCTTGTCATACCAGGGATTCTGAGGTAGCAAGCCCCACTTTATCTATTGGCATGACTGCAGACCAAAGGAGAAGAGAAGAAGAACGTGATCAAGATATGGCGCACCTGAAAACACAAGTGGATCTTCTTACAAAACATCTATTATCAGGGAAGACCGAAAAAGTCAAAGCTGTTGCATCAAAAAAAAGAGACAAATCTGATTCGGAAGAAGAGGCCAACTACTTAAACAATCAGGGGGGTTTCCGAGGTAATACCCAAGGAAACCAAGGTCGAAACTATTATGATAAATCTGGAAACAAGGACCAAGGTAGTTGGAAAAACAAGAATGACAAGAGTGGTTTGTATGTTCCCCCAGGAAGACGTGACGCCACTACATCTGGTTCTGGAAATATGGAAGATATGATGGCTAAACTGTTGAAAGGAGTGGAAGCAACCAGTGCGGGAGTAACGGAGGTAATAAATGATTTATCCTCAATGAAGCAATTGGTTGACTCACATTCCACTTTAATAAAGCAAATAGAGCAGCAATTGAGCCAACTTTCCGCAGCACTCAATCAAAGAAAGTCTGGCACTTTACCTAACGATAATGTGCAGAATCCAAGGAATGATGGATCATGCATGGCTATTACTACTCGAAGTGGTAAGGTGCTGGAAACTTCATCCAAAGGCAAGCAAGTGGTCGATAATGTAGCAGACAACGATGATAAGGCTAATGGAGAAAATGCAGTAAAAGCTAACCACGACGTCCATGACGTCACACCGAGTATATTGCAACCTGAAAAGACTGAAATACGGAAGCAAGAGGAGAAGAAAGTCATGGAGAAAACAATCCCACTTCCACCACCACCTTTTCCCCAAAGATTAAAGAAGATTGCGGATGATACAAGGTTCAGCAAATTCATGACGATGTTAAAGCAGCTGACCATTAATGTTCCTCTGGTGGAGGCACTACAACAAATGCCTGGGTATGCGAAATTTATGAAAGATCTTTTGACAAAGAAGCGGGCAACAAGCTATGAGTTGCAAGATACTGTGCATCATTGCAGTGCAATTGCTACCCGATCGCTAGTTCAGAAGAAGGCCGACCCCGGTGCTTTCACTATTCCATGCACAGTTGGTTCTTTAAATTTTGCCAAGTCATTATGCGATTTAGGAGCCAGCATCAATTTGATGCCATTATCTATTTACAAAAAGTTGGGGTTGGGTGATCCTACTCCAACCAATATGAGGCTCGTAATGGCGGATAGGTCGGTAAAACGACCTGTTGGTATTCTATGTGATGTATTGGTAAAGGTTTCTTCATTCATCTTTCCGGCAGACTTCGTTATTTTGGATTGTGAGGCAGATTCAGAAGTTCCCATAATCTTGGGGTGCCCTTTCCTTGTAACAGGAAGTGTGCTTATTGATTTAAGAGCTAATGACCTTTTATTCCGGATAAATGACGAAGTAGTTCGCTTTGATGTGTGTAAATCAATGAAGCAACCCAAAGAGCTGAATGTATTCTCGGTGGCTGATTGTGGTGAGCAGCAAGTTGCAGCTCTCATTGTTATTCTACGAAAGTATATAAGAGCCATTGGTTGGACCATCGCTGATATTATTGGTATTCCCCCTAGGATTTGTACACACAAGATTCATCTTGAAGAAAATTGCACACCCACTATTGAACATCAAAGGCGTCTAAATCCACCTATGCAAGAAGTGGTGAAAAAAGAAATTATTAAGTAGTTAGATGCGGGGGTAGTGTATCCAATATCTGACAGTACATGGGTAAGCCCGGTACAATGTGTTCCCAAGAAAGGAGGCCTGACGGTAGTCGCGAATGAGAAGAATGAGCTTATTCCACTTAGACCCGTCACCATATGGAGAGTATGCATGGACTACCAAAAGCTGAATTCATGGACGCTCAAAGATCACTTTCCAATGCCATTCATAGACCAAATGCTTGACCGATTAGCGGGAAAAGGCTGGTTTTGTTTCTTAGATGGTTATTCTGGCTATAATCAGATTTATATTGCCCTCGAAGACCAAGAGAAGACAATGTTCACATGCCCATATAGTACGTTTGCCTTTAAACGTATGCCATTCGGGCTATGTAACGCACCAGCCACCTTTTAGCGTTGTATGGTGTCCATCTTTTCTGATATGGTTGAAGATACTTTGGAGGTATTCATGGACGATTTTTCAGTTGTGGGCGAGTCGTTTGAATCGTGTTTGGTAAACCTGAGTATGGCGTTGCAAAGATGTGTAGAATTCAACCTAGTGATAAATTGGGAGAAGTGCCACTTTATGGTTAAGGAAGGTATCGTTCTTGGGCACAAAATCTCCGAAAAAGGAATTGACGTTGATTGAGCTAAAATTGAAGTCATCGAGAAGCTACCACCTCTAATTTCTGTAAAGGGAGTTCGTAGTTTCCTCGGGCACGCAGGTTTCTATCGGTGGTTCATCAAAGACTTCTCCAAAATGGCTAGTCCATTATGCAAACTTTTGGAGAAAGATGCAAAGTTTGACTTCAATGAAGATTGTTTGAAGGCATTCGAATGCCTCAAAGGGAAGCTAATTGAAGTTCCTATCATGGTAGCTCTAGATTGGTCCCTACCGTTTGAAGTCATGTGTTACGCCAGTGGGGTAGTTTTGGGCGCTGTACTTGGCCAGAGAAGGGAAAAGTTATTCCATCCTATCTATTATGCGAGCAAGGTCCTGAACGAAGCCCAAAAGAACTATACTGTCACAGAACAAGAGCTCCTAGCGGTTGTGTATGCCTTTGAGAAGTTTCGTGCTTACTTGTTGGGAACCAAAGTGATCGTTCATACAGACCATGCAGCTCTGAGATACCTAATGACGAAGAAGGACGCAAAGCCTAGGCTAATTCGATGGGTATTATTGCTGCAAGAATTTGATTTCGAGATAAAAGATAGAAGGGGTTGCGAGAACCAAGTGGTTGACCATCTATCTAGACTTGAGAACGAGCATATGGTACAGCCTGAAATCGAGATTGATGATGCATTCCTTGACGAGGAGATCTTAGCCACGATAATGGAAGAGTTACCATGGTATGCCGACTTTGCAAATTTTGTGGTGAGTAATGTCATACCTGCAAATCTATCTTTCCATCAAAAGAGGAAGTTTATGCATGATGTAAAACACTACTTTTGGGATGAGCCATATTTGTTTCGACGATGCGCGGATGGTGTTATCCGTCGATGCATATCCCATGTAGAGGTTCCTAATATATTGGAAGCATGTCACACTTCCCAAGTTGGAGGACATCACGCAGGTAATCGGACAGCAAGAAAGGTATTGCAAAGTGGATATTATTGGCCATCGATATTTAGAGATGCCTACGAATTTGTGAGAAGATGCGACCAATGTCAGAGACAAGGTGAGATTTCAAAACACCATGAGATGCCCATGTCAAAAATTCTGGAAGTAGAACTCTTTGATGTATGGGGTATTGATTTCATGGGTCCATTCATAAATTCGTTTGGAATGAAATACATCCTAGTCGATGTAGATTATGTTTCAAAATGGGTTGAAGCAGTAGCGTTGGCCAACAATGAGGGAAAGCGTGTTGTAGCATTCTTAAAGAGGAATATCTTCTCTCGCTTTGGAGTACTACGTACTATCATAAGCGATGGAGGATCTCACTTTTGCAACAAGCTATTCAAATTCGTGTTAGCAAAATATGGTGTCAAGCAACATAAGGTAGCCACACCTTATCACCCACAAACTAGTGGGTAGGTAGAGGTTTCCAATCGAGATATCAAGCAAATCCTTGCAAAGACGGTAAATGCTAATAGGAAAGATTGGTCTCGGAAGCTGGACGATGCACTATGGGCTTATAGGACTGCATTCAAAATGCCAATTGGCATGTCCCCGTACCAACTAGTTTATGGGAAGGCTTGTCACTTACCCATTGAGCTCGAGCATAAAGCATTATGGGCGTTGAAGCGACTGAATTTGAATTGGGATGATGCAATGAATCTGAGATTGGAGCAGCTGAACGAGATGGATGAATTCCGTCTACATGCTTATGAAAGATCAGACCTATACAAAGAGCGGATGAAAAAATATCATGATCAGCGGATTGTTCAACGAAACTTTCAAAAGGATGATATGGTACTCCTCTTCAATTCCAGATTGAAGCTATTCCCAGGTAATTTGAAGTCCAAGTGGTCTGGTCCGTACAAAATTAATCAAGTCTACTCGTCTGGAGTAGTTGAGTTGAAAGACAATAATGGTGTTGTCTTCAAGGTGAATGGACAACGAGTAAAACCTTATATCGTTCCTCTCGACTCAATAAATTATATGGCCATCACTTATCTCGACGAAGTCTAAGTACTCCAGGTAACTATGTCGTGCCGCGACAATAAATCAAGCGCTAGATGGGAGGCAACCCATCGTTTTACATGTTTTTCTTTCTTTCATTCTATTTCGTGTTTGCTTTTGATAAATAAAAATCCAAAAAAAAAAGAGTCGTACCACGACCAAAACTAAGGTGCTTGGTGGGAGGCAACCCATCGTTCTAATCGTTTTTGTTGTCTTTGAGCAAGTGTAGGTACAAGAGGTGTCAAAGAGGAGATTGGTTTCAAATTTTGATTTAGAAGTATTGCATGTTGAAGGTGGTAAGTTAGGAATGAAGAAGCAAAAGGCTATGAATTAGGCATTGCCTATGAAAATATAGGCAAAGAACAAGGCAAAGCCTATGTAAATCTAGGCCACGAACAAGGCAAGGCCTATACTATGGCCTAAGCTCTCTGAATATAGTGTGCCATAGCATAGGCGCCGCCCATGCCCAAGTATGCCATAGCATAGGCTCCGCCTATGCCAATGCCTTTTGTCTCTGAATCTCATATGCTATGCAAAAGGCGCCGCCTATGCCTAACAATGCCATGGCATAGGCGCCGCCTATGTTCAACAATGCTTTGCAAAAGGCGCTGCCTATGCCAAGAATAGGCAAAGCTTTAGGCGCCGCCTATGGTCACTTCTTGTCTCCAAATTCGATTTTAAATGGGTCAAAACCCGACCCAAGCCTCTCCTATAAATAAGAGACTTAGTCTTAGACCAAAAACACATTGCAAACCTAGCATAAGCGCCGCCTATAGTCTCCAAATCCTCTCAAAAATTTTCCTTTTGCTCTTTTACTTCACAAGAACATCATCCAAAGCCATCAATCAAGTAAGTACTTCTTTGTTCTTCATTTATATCCCGTAAGTACTACACTACTACGCATATTATGAATCGCTAAATCTTGGAGTAGTATTGGTGATTTGAATGTGGTTGATGTGTTGTGATACAACTAAGTGAGTGAAAGAATACGTAAGAATGATCTTAACATGTTTCCAACTTGTATTTAATTTTGATGCAGTGTCATACTTTTGCGGAATTGACATGGTCAAGAACATTGCATAATATTGTCAATAGAAATCTTACATGTTGGAATGACTTGTTCATCGAGATAAGAATTATGGTTAACTACCAACATATGAGGTTGTGATTATTTATAGATGCTATACTTTGATTCAATCACTATGTAGTAAGTCTTGATATATCAAACATGAAAGTATTGCCACGATTTCAAGAAGTATGACTGCCCTGATTATATTGTTAGAATATAGCTCCTAAAACGTATATCGATGAAGTCTGAGTAATCGACAAACTTTCACTTCACTAGTTGATGCCAACAAACTAAGTGTGGGGTAGTGCCACTACTGCCTGTTTATTGATTGTATCCACCGAGATGATGCTAACTTGACTATCGTTATAATCTCAGGTACAATGGCACCCAAAGCAAGACAAGGCAAAGATAAAGCAACCACTTCACAAAAAGGCAAGAAAAGAGGACGAAAAGAGCAAGGAGAATCATCCTTGATGCAAGCACCACGCCGCATGTTCGGAATTAAATGGGTCCTCGAGAAGGAAGCAAAGGAGTGGTATAGGAACAACAAAGAGAGAAAATATGTTCATGTGGACCTGATACACAAAGAAAGCCTAGCAAAGAAAGAACCGCGCATGTTGGCCAAGATAATGGCGTTACATCTTGATTTCATCTTCCGAGATACATGAGAGTGCAATCTCGATTTAACACGAGAATTCTATGCCAACTGGTCACCGAAAACCACAGGGAATGAAGTCAAGATTCGGGGCCAAGTTTTACAACTAAATGCGGATTTCTTCAACTCCTTTCTGGGTTTGCCATCTGTTGATCCATCACCACTCAAGGAGCTGTACAACAGACCTCCGTACAGGGCTATTAGACACACATTATGCGGACCACGATCCATGGCACGATGGAGTAAACACAAGGACACCGGTCGGCACAACACCTTCCCATATGCTTCCTTGAATAGAGAAGCTCGGATATGGATGCGAACAGTCAACTCTTGTCTGATTCTAGGGACCCAGTACACGAAGATTACACGAGATAGAGTGTGCTTGGTGTACGCGTTGATGACGAATGTTCCTATCAACATTGGGGCAATTATTCAATCTATAATGCGAAAGGCCAGGCTACACAAGAGGTCCTACTTCAGCTTTGGCAATCTATTGACCGCAATATTGAGGAAGGAGGACATCGAAGAGGAACCGGATGATCATAAACTTCGACAAAACCCAAAGAAGGTTGACCTCACAAAGGTTAAAGATGCTGAAACCACACATGGAGTCAACCTTACCACTGCGAAAAGGCATGCTCGGGATGAGAGTTTCTTTCGCCATCTTTATGGCATGACTCGGTTTACCATGATGAGCGGCGGTCGTGTTCCAACTGCTGCAGAGCTTCAATAGCTGGATTATGACTACCCAATGAATGAGCATGCAAGGCAAATGTGTGGAGTAGGTGTGTACTTTGAGGAACCTCTTGATGACGATGTGCCAACCGATGATGATCGTCGAATGCCAGACTCCAACGTGGAGGAGAACTCTGATGGCGACGACTCCAATGATGATTCCGATGAAGGGGGTATGACCCCAGACATATAGGAGGAGTCCGACTAATCCAGGTTCTTCTTATTTATTTTCCACTGAGGGCAGTGTGTCCCGTCTAAGTGTGGGGTGCTGGTATTTGTATGTTATACTTCTTTATCTGCATTTACTTATTTATGTGTGTTTTGCTTATTTATGTTTGTTTGTTTTAATTTTTTTTAGGAACTTTTTTTGGTTACAAACTTTGCATAAAATTGTTCTGATAGGCAGCATGGTATTACGACAAGAGTCTGTGATAAAATCATTACTATTGAGACGTTTAGGCTCTACTAGTGACTCATTATGTGATAATTGTGTGGTTCAATTCCTTCATCTGTTGGGTCAAGAGTCTATACTGCTTCCAATAAAGTCGACCATGTGCCTTGTGTGTGTGAGATGATAGTATATTCTATGTCTGTGGCTGATGCTAGAACTTGTCTGGTATGTATGTAAAGCGAAATAAAGAGTGTGAGTTAGGAGATGATTTAGGCATTTTTTTGGCAACCTATGATTGTTTACCTTCATTTTATCTACCCATGGACATCATCCTAGATAACCCCCTTTGAGCCTTAAGCCTATTTTCTTTGACAACCTCATATGTAAGCCTAATCCATTTTTTTCAAGACCATAATTTGATCCAAATTCCTAAGTGCTTTAAAATTGTAAAGTAATGTGACAAAATAAGAGGAAATTGGATGAGTGTGATGCCTTAGAATGTATTGGTGCTTGAATTCGTTATGAAAAAGAATTGCTATCATAGAGGTGTTATGAAAAGAAAAATGATGAAAACTAAAAAGTTAGTTATGTTCAAAATTGAAAAACAAAAGAGGTGAGAAAGGGTGGTAGATTAAAAGAAAGAAAAAAGGTTGTTTGAAAGAAAGCATAAATGGCATAATGTGATGTATTAAAGCGCTTAGGAACATAGTCACTATTTTTGGCCAAAATAGTCCTACCCGTCCCTTAGCCTACATTACAACCTGTAAAAGACCTATTTGATCCTAAGCTTAACATTCTGATATTTAGTGGAGCATTACACTAAGGGCAAGCCTAGGGTCATCAGTTGCAGCATATGAATTCTTTGTGAGAGTGAGAGCAAGGATAATCTTATACCCATGTTCGAAATATATACAATACTTGTGAGTGAGTATGGGTAATATCTTATGTGAGACACACATGGTTGATGATTTTTGGGTAGTTTGTATGATTCTTTGTGCCTTAACTTTTGAATACGAATTAACCATCATCACGAGTCTATGTTAGAGGTTGAATTGTTTCTAGTAGTGATCAGAAAACTACTCTTTGTTAATAATTGTAGTGCCTGTCCTGATGAATATTTTGTGTTGTTACTGTGGAAATCCTAAGTAGATGTTTAGAAGGACATGATATTTTGTTCGAGGACGAACAAAGCTTTAAGTGTGGGGTGTTGATGATAGGCGTATTTACACGCCTAAAGTGCTTTAATTTACCCAAGTTTTAGCTAAGTTTTGAGGACAAAATATATAACTCATGCACTTTTAGTCCTTTTTCCTGTAAGTGAGCTAACAAACGTGATTAGCAAGTTTTCAGGTACAAATGATGCAGATTTCAGCATTTTATGGATAACTTGATGCCAAAGATAGCTTCACGAAAGAAGGAAGGGAAAGCTTGGACGCCAAGGACCAAAAGTGACGCATGGGAAACCTGTCCCGGGCAAAAATAGCAATTCTAAAGACTTTGGGGACTAGCAGTAACTTATTAGGATTAGGATAATGATGCAGTAACCCAGTAGGAATGGGTTAAGTAATGCAGTAGCTTAGTAGGAATAGGATATGGGTGTTATAAATACCCTATTTTGCTAGAGATTTTGAGACATTCTTCTTCCATTAGTTAAAAATCATTCACTACAACCATTCACGACTACCATTCACGTCTACTTTTAATCCTTCCATTAATTCTACTTTATTCTCTTCATCTATTCAATTCTTAATTTCCACAACAAGAGAAACGTTACTCAGCAAGGAATTCACGCCATTCTTACCCCTATACTTATCGTGAGATTACTTTGGTATGATGATAATTGCTATTATTTTTCCGTTGCAATCATGAGTAGCTAAACTTCTCTGTTGGGGTTATGGAAGCCTTGTGAGATACTATCTATTGCTATGAGTTTGTGAATTCGTGACACGTATGCTGCTTATATCATTATTCTCTTCATCTTAATCTAAATTCTTTGTGGTTGCAAACACTTAGAATACGCCAGTATAGCATTAACTTGTTCGAAAGAAAAGTTATATGTCTGGAAAAGAGATAATGTCAAGGTAATAGGGCACCAACCCCTATTAAAAAGTTAGTGCCGTAACTGGATTAACCTCGTAGAGAATTTGTACCAATAGATACGCTTTGAGCTCGAAAGAGTTAAAGTAAAATAATCCTTGTTAGGTCGAAAGACGCTTGGATTTACCATAGAATACAATTCTCTATAAGCACATGCATGTCTGAATTCCGCATAACTCATAGACAATAGAGACGTATAACTCATAAGGTGGACATAACCCCAACTCTCAATTCTCATTGTTTAACGTCTTACTAAAACATTCTTTCCTTTTACTTTGCTATTTTCTGTTTTTCATTCTATTATTTTGTTTACATCAATTGCACGTTACAATCCCCCCTCTTTTACGAGACTTGAACCAAAAGTCTAATTATCATTACTTACTTGTTGACCGGCTATTCTCTGTGGGATCGATACCCAACCCAGTTGGGTTATATATTTGACAACGACCGCTTTACACTCTTACGCGAGCTGTAGATTGAGCGTTATCACATATCTTCAGGATTGCAGTGGAACCAATCAGCTATGACAGCAACCAAGGCTGTACACGCGCTTTCACCAGCAGCTCGTTCACTTCGTTGATCAATCGAAGCAAAGAAGATCTGAGTCTGCAGCTTTATTTATCCCCCTTGGTTTTAGGATATTTGAAACTCAACTTCCTCTTCCTCCAGGAAAGAAGACTATGTTTTGAACTCTGCTCTGCAAATTGATTTACTGTAGTTTTATCCTCAGGGTACTTGTGCTTTGTGTCTGAAATATGATGGTTGTAGTGGACTAAATCCTCGTCACTGCTGCTGCCACTTGTATTTGAACAAAATGATCCACCAGCATATTTTGCATAGAAAGGTGGTTCATAACTGAAGGACTTCTGAACACTTGTATCCTCTTTTCCTTCCTCAGATTCTCCTACCGAATCCTCATCAAGTGAATTGTATCCATAGGATAAACATAATTGGGATCCTCACTTCTGACTGAGTTCCTTCCATCACTGCTGCTGCCTTCTTCTGCATGATATGCCTTCTTGTGTCGCCTAAAAGATAATGCTTTCAAAAATTTAACCTTTCGCAGACCTGCTTTTAAAGAACCACCCCCATTTCTGTCTGTCAACAAAGCCATTCCAGGGTTCGGAGATACTGGAGCAGACATGATAAACTTCGGAAATGTCTCTGAAGCTTCGTGAGTGTTCCTCAATTCCACAAGGTTGAGCACTAGCTTACAACAAATATATGAGCATATCTTTAGGAAACAGTCGCATTAGATAATATATTCACGTAGCTACAGGAATACAAGAACGCAAGCAAAAAACATGTGTTTTAGTTTCTCTTACACAGAGTGAAAGGCAACTCTTGAAGCTGCCAACAGAGACTTCCAAAGGAACGAAAATTTCAATGCCCTCTTGTTTATCTCCAGCTACTGAAGCAAATTCTGCAAGATTCAATGTCGCAGAAGAAAGTATGGGTACTTTCTGATTTGGTCCTTTGCTTGTACCCGGATTCAGCAGAAGTATGAATAAATATAAAGAAGGGATTAAATGAACAATGAAATCGAACACAAAGACAACGTGTTTAATAGAGGAATTAGTGTCGATGAAAAGCTAAAACCAAAACTAAAGGATTAGAAGCACGAAATAATACACCAGTGGATTGGAAAACACACGATTATCATGAACGAAAGGCTCAAAGCAGTCAAAGGAACATGCAGCTAAGGCCAATGTTATGCCTATGGAAGAAGAACAACTTGCTTCTGTCTCAAACAAGTTGAGATATAAGAATTTACTATTCCATTTAAGATCAACACATGTCATCATCAAACCAAATAAAAATACAAGCGAAAATAAGTTACATAAAAAAAATAATTAAAACCTATTTCCAACTAGTAGATATGGCCTATATGAGTCTTGATACTACATTGTGTCATATATTTAACCAAGTCTGCATTGATTCCAAGAAATTATAAGTCGTTCGAGACAACTTCTCTAGGTCTATCTCGTCTCCTTTTAACACCTTGGTCACCATGGTCTCACACCTACTAACCGGTGCATCTGGAGGTCGCGGCAAGACGTTGAGCCTATGAAAGAAGTAGTCATTAAAATGTTCAAACCATTTATCATTAACAACTCATCCTATTGTTTCTTCCCTTAAAAACCAATTGTTGGATGCACACAAAAACAACTTTGGGAAGGAATAATCCTCAAGGTGCCTAATCATTTGCTACCATTTTTATTTAATAATAGACTATGCCCATAATGCTTCTTTTTTCCTTATCCAGAAAGCACAACTTTATATGTCTAAGAGAAAAATATGAAAGAATACAGTAGGTCTCACCATCCGCCATATAGCATCAAAATAAATGAACCCCGCAAGCTCAGAAAGTGGATCCATTGAAATGCAATCATTACATTCCAGTAGGCTTAAAAAGCTTCTGAGTCCCAGTGAATGTTAGTAACAGTTTTTTAGACATCAATATAACAAAGTTAAAACTCACTTTACGCCAGTAGCGTGTCAGAAAATTATACTGTGTATATATATTCGACACTTTAGGCAAAATTCTTGGCTTTGCCACTGTTAAACTCCCTAAGCTACTAGTACTCTAGGAGTAATAAAGCTCAGTAAAAACCATATTGATGATGAATTTTATTAAGCTTATCTTGTTTAACATGTCCTTTGGAGAGGCTCATACAAATGATGTTGCAATATACTGAATCACCATGATCAAATAATCAAAACTAAGCATCAACCTAACCAATAAAAGAAAAAATAAGTATCCTCATTTGCGAAAATTCAAGAAATTTATCATCCCAAGAAGTTGTATAACATGACCAAGATTCATAAAACAATACAAATAGCACCCAATTTCAAGACAACAAAGGTACAAGCACTAGAGAGAGTGTCTAAGAAGGGTAGGGAGAGTAGTGTACTCAGACCTTACCTCTATCTCAAAGTTAGAGAGAGTGTTTCCGATGGCCGAAAAAAAATAGTTCAAAACAGTCAACAACTATAAACAAAAACAACAAATATTATAAAAACAAAAACTATAACAAAACAATAAGATAATTGAGATACAAAAAATATTGTTTAGTAACAGAAATCGGAGGACAAAAAACTACAGGAGCAATACTACGACTACTAATAAAATAAAAAATCAAGAAACTCACATTGATCACAGTAAAGACAACTTCCCAAGGCTGAAAAACACCATCTTTCCAACCTGAAAATTTACAAACACTCAGAAACTCCTCATTCCATTCAACAATCCCTTCTTCTTCCTTCAAACACTCTTCTTTAGTAAAATTCCTCTTCACACTTCTCCTATTAAATGACCCCAAAATCAATGAAATACCCTTTGATGATCCCTTCCACTTAATTTCAACTCTTAATCTATCAAAATCTTGGACCCTCATTTTCTCATTTAACAAAAAGTTGAAACCTTTAAGGCAATTCACAGTAATCTTAGCCTCATATTTCTTTGATGATAATAATGGTGAGCATGACATCCACTTCATCATCTTCACAACCATATTATATATATAAACTTTTTCACCCACCCAACGGTGTCGCCTAGCGGTCAATGAAATGAGTCACAACTATGACGTCACAGGTTCAAATTCCAATAAAGACAAGGCTCGAACACTACGATTGTCAAATATATATATATATGTATATTTTTTTCACCGACACAAAACAAGAAAATACCAAGAAAGATCACTTTTTTTCTCAAAAAGACTTAAGGACTACGAGTGTGCTTGTAGACACCGGGTCGTTTGGTACATGAAGAATAAACAGTAGTTACTATAAATAGGGAAATAAAATAATTTTGAGATATAGTGAATCCCAAGCTTTATGGTGAGAAAATGATTAATTTCCTTATATGGCGTATCAAAATAACTCCTTTATATCTTATACTATTTCGATTTACTTTTATTTGTCACGCTTGATTTCGTTTTTTTGTTTACTTTTTATATGAGGTATAAGAGGTCGAATATAATGGGTATGAGGAAAGACGGGGGAAGCTAACTAATAGTGAGGGAGTTCATCCAAACTCCCTTCCGCAGAATATTATACTACTATTTATACAAGTTTAAAATGATTATTCATGTATATATAGCAGACGTTGAACCACCTTCGGCTAGTTCTTTCGTTCATATTTTTCGATTTTTAACCCCCTTAGTTAAGATTGAGGAAAGATTGATATAGGTCGGTGAAATATTGAAGAGAGATGATTAGATAGGACATAGTGTAATTTTTTACTTTACGAGAGTTAATTTAACTAATATTCGGTTTAAATTGAATTTATTTAAAATTCAAATGTTTGATAACTATACGAAAGAATACTACTTCTTCGGATTCAATTTATTATCTGGTTTTGTTTTGACATTGAGTTTTAAAAAATAAAGAATATTTTTAAATTTTACAATTAAATTATGTCTTGTACTTGTATGGTTCACTTTTATTTGTCACGTTCGACTTTGTCTATTTTTACTTTTCAAGAAAGCTATGAGAGGTTGGATATAATGAACACGAGGAGAGGTTGATGTAGGTCAATGAAGTATTCGAGAACATAGATTAGAAAAGATATAGTATAACAAAATTTATTTTAAAAAATTCAAATGTTTAAAAACTATAGAGAAAATCTACTTTTATTGATTTAATTTGTTTTTTTGATTTTGACTTGACATGAAATTTAAAAAAAACGAAGAATATTTTAATTCTTGTGGCCGGAGTCCTACACTAAATATATGTAGAATATATCAACATATCATTTAATCTTGTTGTGTTAAACATATCATGTGAAAAGTTAAAGCATTATCAAAAAATAAAGCATATATTTTAAACAACTAAAAAGAAACGTACGGCAAATAGATTAAAACAGAGGGAGTAGAATAAGTTGTAATCCTTTTCGTATAAATATAATTAAAAAATATATTTTAAAATATTGATCAACATCAATGCAATTTAATTCTCAAAAAATAAAATATGACAAGTAAATCAAACGAATAGAATGATAATTTTATACATACATACATCTATAATATATTAAAAGTGTGAAGACCCTTAAAAAAGTGATTTGAACTTTTTGCCCTTCATTAAAAGACTCTTCTTTAAACAAAACTGTATTTTCACTATTTTTAAAATTTATTATTTAATTATTTTTTATTATATTAACTAGACTTCATAAAATATATGGGACTCCTAATATATATGGTAGTAGAATTAATTAATATTTTTCTTTCTATTGTTCAAGTAGAAAAATACTCCTAAAATATGACTTATTTATTATTTAATTACTTTTTATTATATTAACTAGACTTCCTAAAATATAAGGGACTCCTAAAATATATGGTAGGAGAATTAATTAATATTTTTTTCTTTCTACTGTTTGATTTGAAAAATACTCCTAAAATAGGACTCTATTAAGGAAATACTCTATAAATATTAATTATCTTATTATTTTAATTTAATTTACAGATGTTAGATAAATGTGGGTCGGCTTTGAATTTTTTTTTTACATAAATGTTAGGTTTAATTGTATTATCTTAATATCTATATTAATTTGTTATTTTGTGGTAGTTTACAGTTTGTAGATGAATCTCGATCGGTTTTGAGAAATTTTTATGTGTAAATTTAAGTTTACTTATATTATTTTTATGTCACTTTTATCATATTATTTTGTTGCAATTTACAGGTGATAGATAAATGTTGGTCCGCTTTGAGAAATTTTTTATGTAAAGTTTAGGTTTAGTTGTATTATTTTGATATCTCTATTATTGTATTACTTTGTTATTGTTTACAGATGTTAGGTGAGTGTCGAACGACTTTGAGAAATTTTTTGTGCGTAAAGATTAGATTTAGTTGTGTTATTTTGATATCTCTATCATTATATTATTTTGTTATAATTTATAGATGGTAGATGAATGTTGATCGAATTTTAAAAATATTTTGGTAAAGATTAGGTTTAATAAATAAATTCTCCATCTTTAGATACTCAAAAGATATTAGTTTTTTTCTTCATTTTTTCTTTTGCTTTTTTTGTTTTCTCTTTTTTCTTTCTTGTTTCAGTTTTTTCTTTCTCGTTATCTTTTTTCCATTTTGTCTTTTTTTTTCTTCTTTTTCTTTTTATTTTTTCTCTTTTTTTTTTATTTTTGTACTGATCAATTAGAGAAATACTCCTAAAATAGTATAGAAAAATACTCCTAAAATAGGATTCCACTAAGTAAATACTTGTATCCTCATTTCCTTCCTCAAATTCTCCTACCGAATCCTCATCAAGTGAATCTGTATCCACAGATAAACATAGTCGGGATCCTCACTTCTGACTAAGTTCCTTCCATTACTGCTGCTGCCTTCCTCTGCATGATATGCCTTCTTGGGTCGCCTAAAAGATAATGCTTTCAAAAATTTAACCTTTCGCAGACCTGCTTTTAAAGAACCACCCCCATTTCTGTCTGTTAACAAAACCTTTCCAGGGTTCGGAGATACTGGAGCAGACATGATAAACTTCAGAAATGTCTCTGAAGCTTCGTGAGTGTTCCTCAATTCCACAAGGTTAAGCACTAGCTGTCAACAAATATATGAACATATCTTTAGGAAACAGTCGCATTAGATAATATATTCACGTAGATGCAGGAATACAAGAACGCAAGCAAAAAGCATGTGTTTTAGTCTCTTTTACACAGAGTGAAAGGCAACTCTTGAAGCTGCCAACAAAGACTTCCAAAGGAACAAAAATTTCAATGCCCTCTTGTTTATCTACAGCTACTGAAGCAAATTCTGCAAGATTCAATGTCGCAGAAGAAAGTATGGGTACTTTCTGATTTGGTCCTTTGCTTGTACCCGGATTCAGCAGAAGTATGAATAAATACAAAGAAGGGAGTAAATGAACAATGAAATCGAACACAAAGACAACGTGTTTAATAGAGGAATTAGTGTCGATGAAAAGCTAAAACCAAAACTAAAGGATTAGAAGCACGAAATAATACACCAGTGGATTGAAAAACACACGAATATCATGAACGATAGGTTCAAAGCAGTCAAAGGAACACGCAGCTAAGGCCAATGTTTTGCCTATGGAAGAAGAACAACTTGCTTCAGTCTCAAACAAGTTGAGATATAAGAATTTACTATTCCATTTAATCTCAACACATATCATCATCAAACCAAATAAAAATACAAGCGAAAATAAGTTACATAAAAAAAATAATTAAAACCTATTTCCAACTAGTAGGTATGGCCGATATGAGTCTTCATACTACATTGTGTCCTATTTTTAACCAAGTCTGCATTGATTCCAAGAAATTATAGGTCGTTCGAGACAACTTCTCTAGGTCTATCTCGTCTCCTTTTAACACCTTGGTCACCATGGTGTCACACCTACTAACCGGTGCATCTGGAGGTCGCGACAAGACGTTGTGCTTATGAAAGAAGTAGTCATTAAAAAGTTCAAACCATTTATCATTAACAACTCCTCCTATTGTTTCTTCCATTAAAAACCAATTGTTGGATGCACACCAAAACAACTTTGGGAAGGAATAATCCTTAAGGTGCCTAATCATTTGCTCCCATTTTTATTTAATAATAGACTATGCCCATAATGCTTCTTTTTTCCTTATCTAGAAAGCACAGTTGTATATGTCTAAGAGAAAAATATGAATGAATACAGTAGGTCTCACAATCCACCATATAACAGCAAAATAAATGAACCCCACTGATGATAGGCGAATTTACGCGCCTATATCAATATATTTTGCCCATATTTGTGTCATGTTTTGAGAACAAACTATATATTTTATGCACTTTTAGTCCTTTTTCCTATAAGTGAGCTAACGAACATGATTAGCAAAGTTTCAGGTATAAATGGTGCAGAAATCAGCATTTTATGGCTTACTTGACGCCAAAGAAATCTCACGAAGCAAGGAACGTAAGATTGGACGCCTAAAGGACCAAAAACGCTGCATGGAAAATCTGTCCTGGGCTAAAACAGCATTTCTGAAGACTTTGGGGACCTGCAGTAACTTCGTTGGATTTGGACAATGATACATTAACCTAGTACAATTGGGTTGAGTATTTCATTAGTTTATTTGGATTTGGATAATGTTACATTAACCTAGTACAATTGGGTTAAGTATTTCATTAGCTTAGTAGAATTAGGATATGGGAATTATAAATACCCTATCATGCTAGAGATTTGGGGAAATTCACAATTCATTCTCCTTCTTACAAATTCATCAATTCTACAACTCTTCTAATCTTCCCATTAATTCTATTTTTCTTCTATTCATCTATTCTTAAATTCCGCAACAAGAGAATTGTTACTTTTGCCTTGGAATTCACGCCTCACGCCTACCACTTGTGCTACACGAAAATCATCAATCTTGTGGTATATCAACAACAATGTCAATCGTGATGTCCTTCGCATTCATGGGTAACTAAACTTCTCTGTTGGGGTTATGGAAGCCAACTGAGATATTATCTATTGCTATGAGTTTGTGAGTTTATGACACGTATGATTCTTATATCATTATTCTCTTCATCTTAATCTACATTCTTTGTGGTTGCAAACACAAGAATACGCCAGTATAATATTTAACTTGTTCGAAAGAAAGGTTATTTGTCTGGAAAAGAGATAATGTCAAGGTAGTAGGGTCACCCCCTAAATTCCCTACTAAACAGTTAGTGCCATAACTGGATTAACCTCTTGGAGAATTTGTACCGTTAGACACGCTTTAAGCTCGAAAGAGTTAAAGTGAAATAATCCTCGAATAGGTCGAAAGACGCCTGGATTTACCATCGAATACAATTCTCTATAAGCACATACATGTCAGAATTCTACACACTCATAGTCAATAGAGACGTATAACTCAGGAGGTGGACATAACCCCAACGCTTCAATTCTCATTGTTTCACAACCTACTAAACATTCTTTCTTTTTACTTTGCTATTTTCAGCTTTTGCTTCAATATTTTGGTTACTTTACTTGCACTACAAAACTCCCCCTTTTTACGAGACTTGCACTAAAAGTCTAGTGATTTTACTTACTTGTTGGCCAAGCTATTCCCTGTGGGATCGACACCCAACCCAGGTTGGGTTCTATATTTGCTAACGACCGTTTTACACTCCCACGAGAGCTGTAGATTGAGCGTTATCAAAAATTGGCGTCGTTGCCGGGGAATACGAGTGTCAACTAAGTTTGTGATAATTACTAGACCCTTTGGTCAAAGATTCTCGTACTTTTACTTTCAGTTTTTGTTTTTGTTAACTGCAGGTTTTTATTCAGTGCATGCCCCATACTAGAAGTTCTGGTCAACCGTTATTACCTATCAATCCTGAACCACAACGCATTGGAAGAATGGAAGCACAAGCAGAAATCGAAAGGATGGATGCTCAACAGTAACAAGCAAGATTGGCTGCCCTTGCCGCTGCCCAGGTTCAACAACAGAACATTGATAACCCTGCACGAGCAACAAATCCCGATGATGAGGATTTAAGTGATGATGAGTTACTAAACCCTAGGCGTGATGCTAAAATTATAACACCTGCCAACCGAAGAGGTCGACAAGCTCGGTTTAGGTATGATCGCCAACCTATGCAGCCAGCTTTCGATGATGATGATGATGATCTTGATGGTGCCAGAGCCACTGGGGCCATAATTCCACCACCATTAGCGCCCGGAGCTAAGTTCAACATCACAAGCACCATGATTCAGTTATTGCAACTCAAGGGATTATTTGGTAGACTAGAAGGCGATGATCCGAATATGCATCTCATCAACTTTATTTCTACATGCAAGTCGTTTGACAATCCTGGTGTTGGTCAGAATGCAATTTGATTACGTCTATTTCCATTGTCTCTGTCTGGGGAGGCAACACTATGGTTGAATGGGCTGACTCCCGATATAATTACAAATTGGAGGCAATTGAGAGACGCTTTCCTAGAAAGATTCTTTCCGCCATCCAAGAGGGAACAATTGAGAGATGAAATCAGCAACTTTCGTCAGCTTCCTACTGAATCTCTTCATGAAACATGGGAGAGGTTCAAGACAAAGCTAGCGAGGTGCCCAAACCATCACATGACCAATGTTCACCTAATGGAGATCTTGTATAGAGCCTTGAATTCAATAACTAAACCAGTGGTGGATAATGCAGCTGGAGGATCTTTCATGGACCTCACCTTTGGTCAGGCAAGTAATATGCTAGATCGTATGACGAAACAAAGTAGAGCTTGGCATACCAGGGATTCTGAGGTAGTAAGTCCCACCTTGTCTATTGGCATGACCACAGACCAAAGAAGAAGAGAAGAAGAACGTGATCAGGATATGGCGCACTTGAAAACACAAATGGATCTTCTTACAAAGCATTTATTGTCAGGGAAGACCGAAAAAGTGAAAGCTATTGCGTCAAAAAAAAGAGACGAATCTGATTCAGAAGAGGAGGCCAACTACTTGAACAATCAGGGGGTTTCCGCGGGAATGCCCAAGGAAACCAAGGTCGGAACTATTATGATAAATCTGGAAACAAAGACCAAGGTAGTTGGAAAAACAAGAATGAAAAGAGTGGTTTGTACGTTCCCCCTGGTAGACGTGACACCACCACATCTAATTCTGGAAACATGGAAGACATGATGGCTAAAATCTTGAAAGGAGTGGAAGCAACAAGCGCGGGAGTAATGGAGGTAGTTAATGATTTGTCCTCCATGAAACAATTAGTTGATTCTCATTCCACTTCAATCAAGCAAATAGAGCAGCAATTGAGCCAACTTTCAGCAGCACTCAATCAAAGAAAGGCCGGCACTTTACCTAGTGATACTGTGCAAAACTCAAGGAATGAGGGGTCATGCATGGCCATCACTACCAGAAGTGGTAAGGTGCTGTAAACTTCAGCAAAAGTCAAGAAAGTGGTTGACGAGGTTGCGGACCTAGATGTCAATGCAAAAGGAGAAGATGCCGCAGCACCTACTCCTGATGTCAAGGACGCCTCACCCAGTGCTGTGCAACCTGAAAAATCTGAAAAATAGAAGCAAGAGGAGAAGAAAACCGTGGAGAGAACACTTCCATACCCACCACCACCTTTTCCTCAACGATTGAAGAAGGTGGAGGATGACACGAAGTTCAGCAAATTCATGACTATGTTAAAGCAGCTGACCATTAATGTTCCATTGGTGGAGGCACTTGAACAAATGCCTGGGTATGCAAAATTTATGAAGGATCTTTTGACTAAGAAGCGGGCAGCAAGTTATGAGTTGAGAGAAGATGTGCATCATTGTAGTATAATTGCTACCCGATCGATAGTTTAGAAGAAGGCCGACCCCAGAGCTTTCACTATTCCTTGCACCGTTGGATCTTTGAATTTTGCCAAAGCATTATGTGACTTGGGAGCCAGCATCAATTTGATGCCATTATCGATCTATAAGAAGCTGGGGTTGGGTGATCCTACTCCAACCAATATGAGACTCGTCATGGCGGACAGGTCGGTAAAACGACCTGTTGGTATTCTATGTGATGTATTGGTAAAGGTCTCTACATTCATCTTTCCGGCAGACATTGTTATTTTGGATTGTGAAGCAGACTTAGAAGTTCCCATAATCTTGGGGCGCCCTTTCCTTGCTACAGGAAGCGTGCTCATTGATTTGAGAGCCAATGAGCTTTCATTCCGAATAAATGACGAAGTGGTTCGCTTTGATGTTTGCAAATCAATGAAGCAACCCAAAGATCTAAGTGTATTTTCGGTGGCTGATGTTTTCCTTGATGATGAGAAAGAATTACTTAAAGAAGAGCAAATTATTGATGACCCTTTGGCGGTTGTGCTCATGAATGGAGAGAATGAGGATGCAGAAAATTCTGAAAAAGCTACTTGTGCTCTATCGGTATTAGGGACATATCGCTATGCTCCCAAAAAGCTGGATCTTGATCTCAAGAATCGACCCACACCACCAGCTAAGCCATCTATTGAAGAGTCACCCACGTTAGAATTGAAGGAGCTGCCAAGTCATTTGAAGTACGCATTCTTAGGAAGCAGAAACACACTTCCAGTTATTGTAGCAGCCGATTTGGGTGAGCAACAAGTTGCAGCTCTTATTGCTATTCTACGCAAGTATATTAGAGCCATTGGCTGGACCATTGCGGATATTATTGGTATTCCACCTGGGATTTGCACACATAAAATTCAGCTTCAAGAAAATTGCACGCCCACCATTGAACATCAAAGACGTCTAAACCCACCTATGCAAGAAGTGGTGAAGAAAGAAATTATCAAGTGGTTAGACGTTGGGGTTGTGTATCCTATCTCTGATAGTACATGGGTAAGCCCGGTACAATGTGTTCCCAAGAAAGGAGGCATGACGGTGGTCGCGAATGCAAAGAATGAACTTATTCCACTCAGACCCGTCACTGGATGGAGAGTATGCATAGACTACCGAAAGCTGAATTCTTGGACACTCAAAGATCACTTCCCAATGCCCTTCATGGACCAAATGATAGATCGATTAGCGGGGAAAGGATGGTTTTTTTTCCTTGATGGTTATTCAGGCTACAATCAGATTTGTATTGCTCCCAAAGACCAAGAGAAGACAACATTTACATGCCCATATGGTACGTTTGCCTTCAAACGTATGCCATTCGGGTTATGTAACACACCAGCCACCTTTCAACGTTGTATGATATCTATTTTTTCTGATATGGTCGAGGAAACTTTGGAGGTATTTATGGACGACTTTTCAGTTGTTGGTGAGTCTTTTGAAGCGTGTTTGGCAAACTTAAGCATGGCATTGTAAAGATATGTAGAGTTCAACCTTGTGCTGAATTGGGAGAAGTGCCACTTCATGGTAAAAGAAGGAATCGTTCTTGGGCACAAGATCTCCGCAAGAGGAATAGAGGTTGATCAAGCAAAAATAGAGGTTATTAAGAAGCTACCACCTCCAATTTCGGTGAAGGGAGTTCGTAGTTTTCTCGGCCATGCAGGTTTCTATCGTCGGTTCATCAAAGACTTCTCCAAAATTGCAAGTCCATTGTGCAAACTCTTGGAGAAAGATGCGAAGTTCGACTTCAATGAAGATTGACTAAAGGCATTCGAATGCCTCAAAGGAAAACTCATTGAAGCCCCTATCATGGTAGCACCAGATTGGTCTCTCCCGTTCGAAGTCATGTGTGATGCTAGTGGTGTAGCCGTTGGTGCTGTTCTCGGTCAGAGAAAGGAGAAACTATTTCATCCTATCTACTATACGAGTAAGGTTCTAAATGAAGCCCAAAGGAACTACACTGTTACTGAACAAGAGCTCCTAGCGGTGGTGTATGCGTTTGAGAAGTTTCGTGCCTATCTATTGGGTACTAAGGTGATCATTCATACAGACCATGCAGCTCTTAGGTATCTCATGACAAAGAAGGATGCAAAACCAAGGTTAATTCGATGGGTGTTGCTGCTACAAGAGTTTGATTTTGAGGTCAAAGATAGACGAGGTTGCGAGAACCAAGTGGCCGATCACCTATCTCGACTTGAGAATGAACATGTGGCGCAACCTGAAAATCAAATTGATGATGCATTCCCGGACGAAGAGATATTAGCGACAACAATGGAGGAACTACCATGGTATGCCGACTTTGCAAATTTTGTGGCGAGTAATGTGATACCTGCCAATTTATCTTACCACCAAATGAGGAAGTTTATGCATGACGTAAAGCACTACTATTGGGATGAACCTTATTTGTTTCGACGATGCGCGGATGGTATCATTCGACGATGTATATCTCATAAAGAAGTGCCTACTATATTGGAAGCATGCCACACTTCCCAAGTTGGAGGACATCACGCAAGCAATCGTACGGCAAGAAAAGTTTTGTAAAGTGGTTATTATTGGCCTTCGATATTTAGAGATGCCTACGACTATGTTAGAAGGTGCGACCAATGCCAACGTCAAGGTGCTATTTCAAAATACCATGAAATGCCCATGTCCAAAATTCTTGAGGTAGAACTCTTTGATGTGTGGGGTATTGATTTCATGGGTCCATTCGTGAATTCGTTTGGAATGAAGTACATCTTGGTTGCTGTAGATTATGTTTCAAAAGGGGTAGAAGCTGTAGCTTTGGTTGACAATGAAGGGAAGCGTGTTGTAGCGTTCTAAAAGAAGAATATCTTCTCCCGCTTTGGAGTACCACGTACTATCATAAGTGATGGAGGATCTCACTTTTGCAACAAGCTATTCAAATCAGTTTTGGCCAAGTATGGTGTCAAGCAACATAAGGTAGCCACGCCTTATCATCCCCAAACTAGTGGACAAGTAGAAGTTTCCAATCAAGAGATCAAGCAAATCCTTACGAAGACGGTCAATGCAAATAGGAAGGATTGGTCTAGGAAGCTAGACGATGCACTATGGGCGTATAGGACTGCGTTCAAAACGCCCATTGGCATGTCTCCTTATCAACTAGTTTATGGGAAGGCTTGTCACTTACCCATCAAGCTTGAGCATAAGGCATTATGGGCATTGAAGAAATTGAATTTGAATTGGGATGATGCTCTGAATCTGGGGTTGGAGCAGCTGAACGAATTAGATGAATTCCGTCTCCATGCATATGAAAGGACAGACCTATACAAGGAGAGGATAAAAAAGTATCATGATCAGCGGATTGTTCGACGAAACTTCCAAAGGGGTGATATGGTACTTCTCTTCAACTCCAGATTGAAGCTCTTCCCAGGTAAATTAAAATCTAAGTGGTCTGGTCCATACAAAGTTATCCAAGTCTACTCGTCTGGAGTAGTCGAATTGGAAGACAATAATGGCATTGTCTTCAAAGTGAATGGCCAACGTGTTAAACCTTATATCGGTCTTCTTGACTCGATGAATTATATGGCCATCACCTATCTCGATGAAGTCTAAGTACTCGAGGTAATTACGTCGAGCCACGACAATAAATAAGGCGCTAGATGGGAGGCAACCCATCGTACTAATTGTTTTCATTTTTTTTGAGCAAAAATAGGTGCAAGAGGTATTCAACGAGGAAGATTGGTTTCAAATGACGATTTGGACGTATTGTATGGTAAAGGTGGTACGTTAGGTATAAGGGTGCGTAAGGCTTCGGATTGAGCATTGCTCATGCCAAAATAGGCATCGAGAAAGGCTAGGCCTAGGTGAAACTAGGCCACCAACATTGCAAAACCTATACTATAGCCTAAGGTCTCGGAATCTAGTGTGCTATACGTTATGCGCCGCCAATCCTTAAGAGTGCTATACACTATGCGCTGCCTATGCTATAGCATTAGGTCTCAGTATCTAATATGCTATAGACTATGCGGCGCATATGTCCCTAAATGCCATAGACTATGCGCCGCATATGTCCCTAAATGTCATGGACTATGTGCCGCATATGTCATGCCTATGCCAAGCATTATGCGCCGCATATAGGCTATTTTTGTCTCCAAAACCGTTTGGAAATGGGTCAAAACCCGACCCATTCTCTTCCTATATAAAGGGGACTTGGTCTTGAAACATAAGCACATTGCAAAGTGACCTAAAGGCGCCGCATATTCATCCAAATCCTCTCAAAATTTTCTTTTTGCTCTTCCAATTCACAAAATCATCTCCAAAAGCTTCAATCAAGTAAGTACTCTCTTATTCTTCAGTTATTTCTCGTAAGTACTACGTCTCTATGTCTATTATGACTTGCTACATCTTGAAAGAATATTGGTGATGTTAATGAGTTTGGATTGTTGATACAAACCATGTGAGTAAACATATACGTTAGGATAATCTTGACTTGTTTCCGACTTGAATTTGGTTTTAATAGCATTATTATACTATTTGCGGAATTGCTATGGTTATGAAAATTGCTTAAGTTTGATACTTGGATACTTACATGTTAGACTATCCCGTTCATCGGGATAAGACCTATAATTAACTACCGACTTAGGCGGTTGTGATTGTTGAAAGTAACTATACCATGATGTAACCCCTACGTAGTAGTGTGATTATGCCTAACATGAAAGTAGTGCAATGGCTGCAAATAGTGATACATCGCTGATTTTCTTGTCGGAACATAGTTCCTAAAATGTATGAATTCACTTCACTGTTTCGTATTAAAGAACCTAAGTGTGGGGTGGTACCCTTATGGCTTTTGTATACATTGTTTCCTTTGAGTTGATGCTAACATGAATATTGTTTAAGTCTCAGGAACAATGGCACCTAAAGCGCGACAAGATAAGGCTACCACTTCCCAAAAGGGCAAGAAGAGAGGTCGTAAGGACCAAGGAGAATCATCCTCAACGCAACTACCACACTGAATGTATGGAATCAAATGGGTTCTTGAGGAGGAAGCCAAAGAATGGTACAGAAACAATAAAGAAAGAAAATATGTTCACGTCGACTTAATCAACAAGGATACTTTAGCAAAGAAGGAGCCGCGGATGTTGGCGAAAATAATGGCATTGAAGTTGGATTTCATCTTCTGCGACATGGGAGAGTGTAATATTGATGTGACAAGGGAATTTTATGCCAACTGGTCACCGAAAACCATGGGCAATGAAGTCAAGATTCGGGGCCAAGTGTTACAGCTCAATGCGGATTGGATCAATTCCTTTATTGGCTTACCTTCGGTCGACCCAGCACCATTCAAAGAGTTGTACAGTAGGCCTCCTTATAGAGCAATACGACACACACTTTGTGTAAGTAGATCGATGGCAAGGTGGGGCAGACATAAAGACACCGGACGACACAACACCTTCCCCTATGCACCACTGAATAGGGAAGCAAGAATCTGGATGCGCATTGTCAACTCATGCCTTATTCCTGGGACTCAATACACCAAGATATCAAGAGATAGAGTGTGTTTGGTCTATGCTTTGATGACGAATGTCCCTATCAACTTTGGGGAAATCATTCGCTCTACAATGCGGAAAGCCAAACTCCACAAAAGGTCCCACTTCACTTTTGGTAATCTGTTGACAGCACTCTTGCGGAAGGAGGATATCGAAGAGGAACCAGATGATCACAAACTCCTACATAACCCGAAGAAAGTTGACCTCACCAAGGTCAAAGATGCTGAAACAACTCATAGTGTCAACCTTACTACTGCGGAGAGACATGCTCGTGATGAGAGTTTCTTCTGTCATCTTTATGGCATGACACGATTTACTATGATGAGTGGTGGACGTGTTCCAACTGCTGCAGAGCTCCAACAGCTGGACCACGACTATCCAATGAACATGCATGCACGGGAGATGTGTGGAGTGGGCGTTTACTTTGAGGAACCCCTAGACGATGATGTGCCGACCGATGACGATCGACGCTTGCCAGACTCCGACGAGGAGGAGAACTCTGACGACGACTCTTATGATTATTCCGACGAAGGGGGTATGACCCCCGACATTGAGGACGTGTCCGACTGACCAGGTTCTTCGTATTTATTTTCCACTGAGGGCAGTGTCCCGTTTAAGTATGGGGTGGCGGTATCGCATGCTATACTTATCTATCGCATCTATGTTTGTTTACTTTGTTTACTTTGTTTTATTTGTTTCGTCTTTTATTGTGTGTTTCATTTTTTAGTTAAGTTAAGTTTTTTAGGAATAATTTTTTTTTCTTAGCTTCGCATGAAATAATTCCAATAGGCAGCATGAGATTATAACAAGAGTATGTGCTATAATTATGACTATTGAGACGTTTAGGCTCTAGTTGTGACTCATCATGTGATATTGTGTGGTTCAATTACTTCAATTGTTGGGTCGAGAGTCTATATTACTTCCAATAAAGTCGACCATGTGCCTTGTGTGTGAGAGATAATAGTATATTCTATGTTTGTGGCTGATGCTAGAACTTGCCCGGTATGTATGCAAAGCGAAAATAAGGAGTGTAAGTTTAGGAGATGATCTAGGCACTTCTTTGGCAACCTATACTTATTTACCTTCGTTTTACCTACCCTTGGACATCATCCTAGTTAAACCCTTTTGAGCCTTTAGCCTATTTCTTTGACAACCTCATATGTAAGCCTAATACATTTTTTCAAGACCGTAATTTGATCCAAAATCCTAAGTACTTTAAAGTATAAAGTCATGTGACAATATAAGAGGAAATTGGGTAAGTGTGATGCTTTAAATTGTAATGGTGCTTGAATGTGTTATGAAAAAGAAAGTGCTATCATAAGAGGTATGTTGAGAAAAGAAGAAGGAAAAAGAAAGCTGAAAAGTGAGTTATGTTTAAAATTGAAAAGCAAAAGAGGAGAACAAGGGTGGTAGAAAAAAAAGAAGAAGAAGAGATGAAAGAAAAAAGTGTCAATGATACAATGTGATGTATTAAAGTGCTTAGGAACTTAGTCACTATTTCTGGCCAAAATAGCTGATCCTACCCATCCCTTAGCCTACATTACAACCATCAAAAGACCTACTTGATCCTAATTTTAACATTCTGACATTTAGTGGAGTATTACACTAAGGGCAAGCCTATGGTCATCAGTTGTTGCATATGAATTCTTTGTGAGAGTGAGAGCAAGGATATTTTGATACCCATGTTTGAAAAATATGTTATACTTGTGAGTGACTATGGGTAATATATTGTGAGACACACATGGTTGATGAGTTTTAGATAGCTGTATATGATTCTTTGTGCCTTAACTATTGAATATGAGTTGACCACCATCACGAGTCTATGTTGGAGGTTAAACTGTTTCTATTAATGATCGGAAAACTACTCTTTGTTGATAATTGTTGTGCTTGTCTTGATGAATATTTTGTGTTGTTGCTGTGAAACCCTAAGTTGATGTTTAGAGGGACATGATATTTTGTTCGAGGACGAACAAAGCTTCAAGTGTGGGGTGTTGATGATAGGCGAATTTACGCGCCTATATCAATATATTTTGACCATATTTGTGCCATGTTTTGAGAACAAACTATATATTTTATGCACTTTTAGTCCTTTTTCCTATAAGTGAGCTAACGAACATGATTAGCAAAGTTTCAGGTATAAATGGTGCAGAAATCAGCATTTTATGGCTTACTTGACGCCAAAGAAAGCTCACGAAGGAAGGAACGTAAGATTGGATGCCTAAAGGACCAAAAACGCTGCATGGAAAATCTGTCCCGGGCTAAAACAGCATTTCTGAAGACTTTGGGGACCTGCAGTAACTTAGTTGGATTTGGACAATGATACATTAACCTAGTACAATTGGGTTGAGTATTTCATTAGTTTATTTGGATTTGGATAATGTTACATTAACCTAGTACAATTGGGTTAAGTATTTCATTAGCTTAGTAGAATTAGGATATGGGAATTATAAATACCCTATCATGCTAGAGATTTGGGGACATTCACAATTCATTCTCCTTCTTACAAATTCATCAATTCTACAACTCTTCTAATCTTCCCATTAATTCTATTTTTCTTCTATTCATCTATTCTTAAATTCCGCAACAAGAGAATTGTTACTTTTGCCTTGGAATTCACGCCTCACGCCTACCACTTGTGCTACACGAAAATCATCAATCTTGTGGTATATCAACAACAATGTCAATCGTGATGTCCTTCGCATTCATGGGTAACTAAACTTCTCTGTTGGGGTTATAGAAGCCAACTGAGATACTATCTATTGCTATGAGTTTGTGAGTTTATGACACGTATGATGCTTATATCATTATTCTCTTCATCTTAATCTACATTCTTTGTGGTTGCAAACACAAGAATACGCCAGTATAACATTTAACTTGTTCGAAAGAAAGGTTATTTGTCTGGAAAAGAGATAATGTCAAGGTAGTAGGGTCACCCCCTAAATTCCCTACTAAACAGTTAGTGTCGTAACTGGATTAACCTCTTGGAGAATTCATACCGTTAGACACGCTTTAAGCTCGAAAGAGTTAAAGTGAAATAATCCTCGAATAGGTCGAAAGATGCCTGGATTTACCATCGAATACAATTCTCTATAAGCACATACATGTCGGAATTCTACACACTCATAGTCAATAGAGACGTATAACTCAGGCGGTGGACATAACCCCAACGCTTCAATTCTCATTGTTTCACAACCTACTAAACATTCTTTCTTTTTACTTCGCTATTTTCAGCTTTTGCTTCAATATTTTGGTTACTTTACTTGCACTACAAAACTCCCCCCTTTTTACGAGACTTGCACTAAAAGTCTAGTGATTTTACTTACTTGTTGGCCAAGCTATTCCCTGTGGGATCGACACCCAACCCAGGTTGGGTTCTATATTTGCTAACGACCGCTTTACACTCCCACGAGAGCTGTAGATTGAGCGTTATCACCCACAAGCTCAGAAAGTGGATCCATTGAAATGCAATCATTACATTCCAGAAGGCTTAAAAAGCTTCTTCAACAATGGCTCCCCCTTGGTTTTAGGATATTTGAAACTCAACTTCCTCTTCCTTCAGCAAAGAAGACTACGTTTTGAACTCTGCTCTGAAGATTGATTTGCTCCAGTTTTATCCTCAGGGTACTTGTGCTTTGTGTCTGAAATATGATGGTTGTAGTGGACTAAATCCTCATCACTGTTGCTGTCGCTTATATTTGAACAAAATGATCCACCAGCATGGTTTGCATAGACGAGTGCTTCATAACTAAATGACTTCTGAACACTTGTATCCTCTTTTCCTTCCTCAGATTCTCCTACCAAATCCTCATCAAGTGAATCTGTATCCACAGGATAAACATAATCGGGATCCTCACTTCTATCTGAGTTTCTTCCATCACTGTTGCTGCCTTCCTCTGCATGATATGCCTTCTTGTGTCACCTAAAAGATAATGCTTTCAAAAATTTAACCTTTCGCAGACCTGCTTTAAAAGAACCACCCCCATTTCTGTCTGTCAACAAAGCCTTTCCAGGGTTCGGAGATACTGGAGCTGACATGATAAACTTCGGAAATGTCTCTGAAGCTTCGTGAGTGTTCCTCAATTCCACAAGGTTGAGCACTAGCTGTCAACAAATATGTGAACATATCTTTAGGAAACAGTCGCATTAGATAATATATTCACGTAGCTGCAGGAATACAAGAACGCAAGCAAAAAGCATGTGTTTTAGTTTCTCTTACACAGAGAGAAAGGCAACTCTTGAAGATGACAACAGAGACTTCCAAAGGAACGAAAATTTCAATGCCCACTTGTTTATCTCCAGCTACTGAAGCAATGTCTGCAAGATTCAATGACGCAGAAGAAAGTACGGATACCTTCTGATTTGGTCCTTTGCTTGTACCCTGATTCAGCAGAATTATGAATAAATACAAAGAAGGAAGTAAATGGACAATGAAATCGAACACAAAGACAACGTGTTCAATAGAGTAATTAGTGTCGATGAAAAGCTTAAACCAAAACTAAAGGATTAGAAGCACGAAATTATACACCCGTGGATTGGAAAACACACGATTATCATGAACGATAGGTTCAAAGCAGTCAAAGGAACATGCAGCTAAGGCCAATGTTGTGCCTATGGAAGAAGAACAACTTGCTTCAGTCTCAAACAAGTTGAGATATAAGAATTTACTATTCCATTTAAGCTCAACACATGTCATCATCAAACCAAATAAAAATACAAGCGAAAATAAGTTACATAAAAAAAATAATTAAAACCTATTTCCAACTAGTAGATATGGCCTATATGAGTCTTGATACTACATTGTGTCCTATCATTAACCAAGTCTGCATTGATTCCAAGAAATTATAGGTCGTTCGAGACTACTTCTCTAGGTCTATCTCGTCTCCTTTTAACACCTTGGTCACCATGGTCTCACACCTACTAACCGGTGCATCTGGAGGTCGCGGCAAGACATTGAACCTATGAAAGAAGTAGTCATTAAAAAGTTCAAACCATTTATCATTAACAACTCCTCCTATTGTTTCTTCCCTTAAAAACAAATTGTTGGATACACACCAAAACAACTTTGGGAAGGAATAATCCTCAAGGTGCCTAATCATTTGCTACCATTTTTATTTAATAATAGACTATGCCCATGATGCTTATTTTTTCCTTATCCAGAAAGCATAGTTGTATGGTCTCACCATCCACCATATAACATCAAAATAAATGAACCCCACAAGCTTAGAAAGTGAATCCATTGAAATGCAATCATTACATTCAAGAAGGCTTGAAAAACTTGTGACTCCCAGTGCATGTCAGTAACAGTTTCTTAGACATCAATATAACAAAGTTAAAACTCACTTTACACCAGTAGCATGTCGAAAAATTATACTGTGTATATATATTGGACACTTTAGGCAAAATTCTTGGCTTTGCCACTGTTAAACTCACTAAGCTACTAGTACTCTAGGAGTAATAAAACTCACTAAAACCATATTGATGATGAATTTTATTAAGCTTCTCTTGTTTAACATTTCCTCTGGAGAGGCTCATACAAATGATGCTGCAATATACTGAATCACCATGATGAAATAATCAAAACTAAGCATCAACCTAACCAATAAAAAAAAATAAGTATCCTAATTTGCGGAAATTCAAGAAATTTATCATCCCAAGAAGTTGTATAACATGACCAGGATTCATAAAACAATACAAATAGCACCCAATTTCAAGGCAACAAAGGTACAAGAACTAGATATTCAGATAACATACAGTTATCAATAACAGTCAGACCTCACTATATTAGAGACCGTCAACAACAACATTTCACTATAACGGGCAAGTTTTCTGTGGAACCGATTTTTCATGTTATGTTATATTATATGTTCTTTATAACAACATTCCACTATAGCAGTCAAAAAAATCCGAACAAGCGATGCAGTTATAGAGAGGTTTGACTGTATATCAACCTTCTTAAGGAGAAATGAATGCATAGTTCCACTAATATTAGGAAGTAATCAAATTCCCTAGAATTGGATTCAGAGTTCTTATTTCATAAGAAAACCCAAAGATAATTTTTTAAAAATTCTTTTTCAATTTCACTCAACAGCCAAAATCCACAGCAACACACCTAATGAAATCTCACAAGTGGGGGTCTGGGAAGGGTAGGGAGAGTAGTGTACTCAGACCTTACCCTTATCTCAAAGTTAGAGAGAGTGTTTCGGATGGCCGAAAAAAAACAGTTCAAAACAGTCAACAACTATAAACGAAAACAACAAATATTATAAAAACAAAAACCATAACAAAACAATAAGATAATTGAGATACAAAATATTGTATAGTAACAGAAATCGAAGGACAAAAAACTACAGGAGCAATACTACGACGACTAATAAAATAAAAAATTAAGAAACTCACATTGATCACAGTAAAGACAACTTCCCAAGGCTGAAAAACACCATTTTTCCAACCTGAAAAGTTACAAACACTCAGAAACTCCTCATTCCATTCAACAATCCCTTCATCTTCCTTCAAATACTCTTCTTTAGTAAAATTCTTCTTTACGCTTCTCCTATTAAATGACCCCAAATTCAATGAAATACCCTTTGATGATCCCTTCCACTTAATTTCAACTCTTAATCTATCAAAATCTTGGACCCCCATTTTCTCATTTAACAAAAAGTTGAAACCTTTAAGGCAATTCATAGTAATCTTAGCATCATATTTCTTTGATGATAATAATGGTGAGCATGACATCCACTTCATCATCTTCACAACCATATTATATATATAAACTTTTTCACCCACCCAACCGTGTCGCCTAGCGGTCAATGAAATGTGTCAGAACAAGTTCAAATTCCAATAAAGAAAAGGTTCGAACACTACGATTATCAAATATATATATATATATATGTATATTTTTTTCACCGACACAAAACCAGAAAATACCAAGAAAGATCACTTTTTGTCTCAAAAAGACTTAAGGACTAGGAGTGTGCTTGTAGACACCGGGTCATTTGGTACATGATGAATAAACAGCAGTTACTGTAAATAGGGAAATAAAATAATTTTGAGATATAGTGAATCCCAAGCTTTATGGTGAGAAAATGATTAATTTCCTTATATGAAGTATCAAAACAACTCCTCTATATATTATACTATTTCGATTTACTTTTATTTGTCATGCTTAATTTCGTTTTTTTTTTAACTTTTTACATGAGGTATAAGAGATAGAATATAATGGGTATGAGGAAAGACGGGGGAAGCTAACTAATAGTGAGGGGGTTCATCCAAACTTCCTTCGGCAGAATATTAAACTACTATTTGTACAAGCTTAAAATGATTTTTCATATATATATAGCAAACGTTGAACCCCCTTCGACTAGGTCTTTCGTTCATATTTTTCGATTTTTAACCCCCTTAGTTAAGATTGAGGAAAGGTTGATATAGGTCGGTGAAACATTGAAGAGAGATGATTAGATAGGACATAGTGTAATATTTTACTTTACGAGAGTTAATTTAACTAATATTCGGTTTAAATTGAATTTATTTAAAATTCAAATGTTTGATAACTATACGAAAGAGTACTACTTCTTCGGATTCAATTTATAATCTGGTTTTGATTTGACATTGAGTTTAAAAAAATAAACAATATTTTTAAATTTTACAATTAAATTATGTCTTGTACTTGTATGGTTCACTTTTATTTGTCACGTTCGACTTTGTCTATTTTTACTTTTCAAGAAAGCTGTGAGAGGTTGGATATAATGAACACGAGGAGAGGTTGATGTAGGTCAATGAAGTATTTGAGAACATAGATTAGAAAAGATATAGTATAACAAAATTTATTTTAAAAAATTCAAATGTTTAAAAACTATAGAGAAAATCTACTTTTATTGTTTTAATTTGTTTGTTTATTTTGACTTGACATGAAATTTAAGAAAAACGAAGAATATTTTAATTCTTGTGGCCGAAGTCCTACACTAAATATATGTAGAATATATCAACATATCATTTAATCTTGTTGTGTTAAACATATCGTGTGGAAAGTTAAGGCATTATCAAAAAATAAAGCATATATTTTAAACAACTAAAAAGAAACGTACGGCAAATAGATTAAAACAGAGGGAGTAGAATAAGTTGTAATCCTTTTCGTATAAATATAATTAAAAATATATTTTAAAATATTGATCAACATCAATGCAATTTAATTCTCAAAAAATAAAATATGACAAGTAAATCAAACGAATAGAATGATAATTTTATACATACATACATCTATAATATATTAAAAGTGTGAAGACCCTTAAAAAAGTGATTTGAACTTTTTGCCCTTCATTAAAAGACTCTTCTTTAGACAAAACTGTATTTTCACTATTTTTAAAATTTCTTATTTAATTATTTTTTATTATATTAACTAGACTTCGTAAAATATATGGTAGGAGAATTAATTAATATTTTTTTCTACTGTTCAAGTAGAAAAATACTCCTAAAATATGACTAATTTATTACTTAATTATTTTTTATTATATTAACTAGACTTCCTAAAATATAAGGGACTCCTAAAATATATGGTAGGAGAATTAATTAATATTACATATTGTTAATTTTATCATTAAATTCCTAGTCATAAATAGCCGCACTCTAGAGCCCATAACTTTAAATTTGTGGTCTCTCCTTAAAGACAAGACAATTCGATGCACTAAAATTTTCGTTATTTATGAAATTCGAGAAGAATCAAATTACAAGAATTTTACCTTATATTTTTACAAGAGGCCGTTTTCATGACTTCAATTCGTGACTTTTGATCATATGACAACAAATTTACCGAACATTTATAGTCTTTTATTGATACATACATATTGTTAAGACATCAAACCGCAACCAAAAGTGCATGTAGTTACCATTTGTAGGGGGTGCGGATAACTAAACTGATAAATAGATTTATTATAACTGATGAATCTATTCTTATTTGTGCGTGGTTATTTCTTAGATTTTGTTTTAATAAGTTATTCTTTTTGTGAGATGTATTCATTTTATTTAGTTTATTATTTTATCCTATAGTAACTGCTGAGTTACAAATTTCTATGTAATAACTTATTTTTTCTGTACTGTAGTGTATATCTAATTCTAGATTTTCTATGTCATTTATTATTTTGTGTTGTTCTTCTCGTAGTGAGTTTTTTATATTATATAAACTGTCACATGTGCTTTTTTCTAAATTTTCTAAGGTATTTTCTATCCAAATTAACTTTTCTTTTAGATCTTCCATTATTTTCCTAATTCGGTTTCTATAATTAATTTCGTTATTTAGATTATCTTGGTTTTCTCTAGTTTTTCTAATATATTCTAACATCCACAATCTTGGTCTGAATAATATCCTTCTGGGTAAATGTCTTCGTATATTCGTTCTAGCGAATTTATCATTTCTATTTCGTAGTTTATTACTTCTTCTAATATCATTTTCTTAATATCTATTATTTCTATATCTTTAAGTATATATAAGATTAAAATTCTAAGGTAGTCTAAATGAGCTATTTTTTAAGATTGATATTTTATAGCTATTTTTTTTAGACTTAGTAGTTTTTGCATATTTATATTAAGAGATTTTATATATTTTTTATTTTCCATGTATTTGTCTATATGTATTTTTATCTGTTTTTCTAGTAACTATATTTTTTGCATATCTTTAAAAATCCTACGTAATTTTAACATAATAAATATTTATAAGAGTAGTTAGGTATGTGTGGTATATAATTTATTCTATCCATATAATTTTTTCCATATGCTCTTTCTAATATAATTTTTCTTATATCTGCAACATCTATATCTCTAAGTACATACAAAATAAGTATCTTGAATTTATCTACCATGACATCAGATATATTATCATTCATTATCATAAAATTGCTTTCTTCAAAATATTTCCTTCAACCATATACATAATAAAATATAGTCATCTCAGATTACTATATACTAGATTATTCTTAAATAACATGTTCTTCGGTCACTACTAGCATGGTAATTCGGATACTTTTCCCTTAAACAGCGCCTCGACTTTGCTTACTCCCCGCCACGGCTTCTTGCCTCATTGGTTTCACCTTTAGGATGGCATAGTTCCTTGGGATTTTTCTCCGTTTCCACTTTGCTAATAAACTTCTTAACATATTATTTTTCGAATAATTCTACTATAAAGTAACTAATATGAATTTATTTTATCATATCATGATTGTCGGGAATTATGAATTTAGCTACTCATAATCATAAATAGATATACCTGTTCCGGCAGCTTTGATATTTCTGAGGTTTGTTGTTCCATAGCTTTTTCCATTGCAGTGTATATATTTAATTAACTGGGCTAAATATTTTTGAACGGAATGGAGAGAGGTTTTTGGCTAATGTTTGAAGGCTTGCCTTCTGCAATGCCTTCCTTCTCTTATTTATAGAATGAAAAGTGTACAAAAGTTTTTTACATCCGTATTCAATAAAATAATAAAAAACTAAAAACTAAAAAGAAACTAAAAAGACTTAAAAGTTTTTCTTTTCACCTACCCTAACCTATAAGACTTTGAATTTTTCAACTTTACATTAACTTCTTATTAAATGCTTACTAACTAATGCTATCTTTACGTAACAACTTTGTACAAATAAGTCTTCCGTCTATTTTTTCATATCTTCTGTATCTCCATTATTGCTCTGGTTTTATCTTTCCAGCTGTCGTCCTTATCTTCTTTTATTCTAGCTGCACTGCTGGGACGTCATTATCTCCTCCATTACATTTTGAACATTTGTGGTCTGGGTATTTGTGTCCAATAGTCTTGCAATATCTGGTCAATAATTCTTCTGAAATAAATTTTTCTTTAATAGCTCTGGCGATAGGTTCTGTCTCTGGTTTAAGCAACGTCATAATCCATTGCCTAATAGTTTCCATATCTGTTTCTCGTAGCTCTTTTGAATTTGAATATATTAATACATGATTTCTTGAATAATAGCTCCATATAGGATTTTGGTTGCAATATGTATTTGCTAGCTCTTGTAAAATCGTAGATAGTCCGATAATTCTTTTGTTCGCATAAAATTTTGGTATCTCGATTCTAGGTATCTCTGGCTGTGAACCAATATCTTGTGATATAATCATATCTCTTGTCATTCCTATCTTTACTACTTGTATAGGTTTTTTAACTTCATCAAACAATATCTCTGCTGGTGCCGTGTATATTTTTATAAAAAATAAAGTACCTTTGGTTATTCTTTTAAATGTGGTAACTTGTGGGGGTATAAATATGGGGTCTTTTGATGTATTTGGTGTATATGGTTTGTCAAATAGCTTGTTTAGGTTCATATTTTTTCTAACTCCTTTGCTTGTACCTGCAGAAGTAGATTGATAAACGTTATGGGTTTTATGGAGTATCCCAATATCTCCTTCTAGCTCTGGAATTTTACTGTCTTCCGATCGACATAGCTCTGCGCATTGCTGAGTTAGCTGATTCATAGCTATAGACTTCAGTTTATCTTCACTAGTCTTTAGCTTTAGTGTTTCTATCTCAGTACCCATCTTTACTATCTCAGTACTCATACTGTCCACTTTCAATGAAAGCGTAGTCAGGGCGTTGAGTATCTTTTCATGTATATTTTCTTCTATCATTTCAGTTTGTGTAGCTTTGTCTTGATATGTAATCTGCAATAACATTTTTGTTAGTACTGATTACTTCTATTATAAATGTAAAATTTAATATATTTAAAACTAGTCTCCGAATCTCTTTTGTTGTAACTGAATTTTGTATTTTCTTTGTTAGCCACCAGCGTACCTGTGTATTATCTGTTCGCACAATAAATTTGTTATATACAATATATGGCTCAAATGCTAATAAACATTTATATAATGAACATAATTCTTTCCTATTTATTTCCCATTTTATTTCTGTCTCGTTAAACGTACCTGAGTAGTATCTACAATGATGTTCTATTTTTTCTGCTTCATATCTATATTTAAGTACTCCTCCGTAACTATATTCACTGGCATCTGCTTTTACTATGTATGTAAATTTTCTATTTTCATCCGGAAATTGTAATTTTGGTAATTCTTTGCAAAGTAATTTTATTTTTTGAACTTGTTTTTTATCTTCTTCATTATAATTATATTCTATATCCTTTTTTAATTTTTTCTGTAGTGGTTTTAAGTTTTCTGCTAATTTTGGAATATATTCTCTTACTTGGTTTACTAATCGTAAAAATGATTGTAATTTCTTTTTTGTATCTAATTCTTCTTTCGAATTTATTATTTTTTGTACTATATGTTGTTGCATTTTTACTCCACTTTTATCTATTTGTATTCCTAAAAATTCTATCTGGTTTTTCATAATTTCAGCTTTCTTTTTGCTTAGACTTATTCCTGATTTTTCTATTATATCTGTGAACTGTTCTAATAATTTTATATGTTCTTCTTTAGTTTTTGTATATAATAATATATCATCTATGTATACTATGCAATTAGGTAATTGTTTAAAATAATTATCCATAAAATGTTGATATCTACCTGGTGCATTTTTATATCCAAAGGGTAATACATTCCATTCGTAAAATCCTTGTGGTACCGTAAATGCGGTTAATTCTTTAGATTCTTCTTCTAGCTTTAGATGGTAAAATCCTGATTTACAATCGAATTTGCTAAAATAATTATATCCTTGGATTTGTCTTATTTTTAATATCTTATTTGGTATCGGATAATTGTATGTTATAGTTTTTGCATTTAAATTTCTATAATCAATAACCATTCTACTTTTTCCTCTTTTTTGTTCACTATGTTTATTTACTATAAATGCTGGACTATTATGTTTACTATTACTTTTTTGTATATATTGTTTTTCTAATAATTCATCTATATGCATTTTAAATTCTTTTAAATCGTCAAAATTATATGTTAATGGTTTTTGGGTTATTATGCTGTTTTTGTCTATTAATTCAATTTTTATGGTAGTTTTATGTTTTTCCCATCCTTTTAACGGATCTTCACTATATAATTGTTCTAACTTTTTCTTAACTATTTCTATCTTATTTAATGAAAATATAGTTATTTCTGTTTTATTTATCGAGAATACTACTAATTCTATTGTATCTTCAGCGTTTTTTATATTTTCTAACTTTTGTGTAATTTTTTCACTTCCTTTTATCCAATCAGTTTTCTTTCTTATTTTATTATTAACTCTTTTTGCTCTTACTTTTTGTTTACATGGTGTTGTGAACCACCAATCGTTTCTAGTTATTATATGTGGGTATAGTTTATCTAAAAATGGCATTCCTAAAAGTATATCTTTTGATGTTAGTTCATAATTATAAATTTCTTCTATTGTCAATATCGTATCCTATAGTTGTGCTTTTACATTCCTAGCTTTATAAGTAATTAAACTTCCTTCATTATTAAATCCTTTAACTACTATTGGTATTTTTAATTTATCCCATTTACTTTCTGGTAAGCAATTATATCTACATAAATTAGCTTCTGCTCCTGTATCTATCATAGGCGTATAATATCTACTGTAATATCCTTCCACTACTATCTTCATTAATATATATATTTTCATTTTATGTTAAGGCTCTTTTTAAGAATAACCTTTCCCTATTATATGTTATGGCTAATTGTGTATGTTCTATATTATATGGTTTTACTTGTTCTAACCATTTTATTCCTAATATTATATCTGCTTTTTGCATTTCTTCTTTTACCTCAAATTCTATTTTTATTTTTCTAATTTCTCCTATTATTATTTCTTTTTCTACTATATCTTTACTATTTATTATACTTCTCGGTAGATCTGGGCATATATTATTATCATTTTTTATTTCTTCATTTTTTACTAGATATTTTGCTATATAATTTTCTTCTTGTCCTGTGTTTAATAGTATTAAATGTTCTTTTTCATTTATTTTTCCTGTTATGTAATATTGATTTAAATTACTTATTGAATTTGTTTCATAACTCATTCTTTTCGATGAGCTTGATAATTCTGGTTTTTCATTAGCTATTCTTTTTGTTGTACTTATTCTATCATTTACTATTTCTAAATTTTCTTCTATATCTATGTCTCTATAGCTATAATCATTATAATCTATTGTTTTTACAATTTTCAAAGGGGCTATCTATTTGTATCTTGTTAATCTTATTTTTCCCTGTTATTTTATGTTTTGTTGTTAATACATATAAATTTTTACATCTCGCTGTAAATATTTTACTTCCTGGGGTTAATTCTATTCCTGATATCTTCCAATATAATACTAATGATTTATCTATATTTCTATCTGTTACTGCTACTGAATAATTTGCACTTATTATAAATTTAAATTTTTGGTATATTAAATTTCCTTTTACGGCAGTTATTATGCTTTTTTCTATAGGTTTTATAATTCTATCATCTGCTAAATATAATTCTATTGGTGTATCTATTCCTTCTCTAAAACATGCTTTTATTAATATTTCTGTACCTCCAAGGTGTACATATTTTATTGGATCTCCTTTACTTTTTATATCATTTATTTCTTTATTAATTATTCTTTTTGTTACTAGTGGTATACTAGCTTTTTCCTTTTGCATATCTACAGTCTATTACATGTTCTTTTTGACATACTACATAATATTCATCTTTTTTCCTACTAAAAATATTTTTTATTGTTGGTATTTTAAATATTTTTTCTACACTTAAATCTAACTCTTTTCCTTTTATTTCATCAAATATATTACTGTCAAATATTATCTTTTGTTCTGTTCCTTCGTCATTTAAATATTCTTCCTTTGTTATTATTATTATATCTTCTTCAGTCATTTGATTCATCTATCTCACTATCTATTTCGGTATCTATTTCATTTTCTGAAATTTCATATATACTATCTTCACTTTCTAATGCATAATCTATGTAATCTATTTGCATATATTCTGTATTTTCTATTTTTATTTCGGATATTTGTTTATTTTTTGGATTTTTAGGTAATTTACAATCTCTAGCTAAATGTCCTAACTTTCCACAATTATAACATGTACATTCTTTTATAGATTTTTTCTTTCTATATGGTCTTTTATTTTTATAATTTTTTACATAATATCTTTTTCTTGGTTTCTTATATTTATATTTTGATTTTTTATATTTCTTATATTTCTTATGTCTTTTTCTTTTCTTATAATATCTTTCTTCGCATCCAAATTGCGGTGCTATTTTATTTTTGCAACATGCTAAATTTCTTATTAATGTTTTTTCCATTTTTAATTCTTCTCTATATTTTTCACATAAATTTCTATACCATTGGTGTAAAAATTTTATTCTAGCTCCTAATGTATCTACTATTTTTGCTTCTTCCCAACTTTTTATTATCTTTGAACTAAATGGTTCGGGTAATTTATTAAAATATAATTTTCTTATTTCCTTACTTTCTTCTATGCTATATGCTCCTTTATAATAATATTCTTTAAATGCGCAAGTATATTCGTCTATATAACACATATTACATATTGTTAATTTTATCATTAAATTCATGTTCGTATCTTTTTCTTCATCTTGTTCTTTTTCTAATGTTGTCATACTACCAAATTCATCTCTTATAGTTGTTTCATATTTTTTTAATAATTTTATAGGTGTTAATTTAGTTGTTGTCGATGATGTTCCTTCCATAGGTTTATTAGTTCTTAATACTTTTTTACTATTTTCAGTTAAATTTGTAAACCATAATTTTACTGATCCTATTAGTGTTTTTTCTATATATTCTGGTGCATCTGTTATGTTTATATTATTATCTAATAATTGTTTTGTCATATATCCTATCCATAATTGTATTATTTTTTCTGTATCTATTACACAGTCTAGGTCTAAAACGTTATAATTTTTATTAACTATTTGTTTTGGTGTCCATTTGTCATATTCATTATATCTTTTAAATTTATTTTTATAATATATAGGTTTTCTTATTTCTGTTGTTTTAGGTATTATATTTTCATCTTCTTTTTTATCAAGAGTATTTATTTCTGTATTGGTGTTTTCTAAGTTTTCTTCATTAATTTTTTCTTGTTTTTCGTTAATTTCTAAATCTTTTATATTTGTTAATATTTCCGTATATGTTTCACTATCTTCTGAATCATAATTATCTGTCTCTTCTACCTCTATATTATTTATTTCTAATTTTTCTTTAAATTGATTTATCTCGTTTATTAATTTTTGTTCTTTATCTTTTTCTTCCTTTTCTTTTTGTCTTTGTTCGTATAAATCTTTTAACATTTGTAGTGCTTTTTCTAATTCAGCAATTCTACTATTTTTAGTTTCTTCTATTTTTTGTATTTCTTCCGTAGTTTGTTGTTTAATTTTTTCTATTTCCTTTTTTCTATCTATTTCTTCATTTTCTTTTTCTATTCTTACCATTGCTGTTAGTTTATCTTCTAATTTTAATTCTTCTTTTTCTAACATTAGATATAAATGTTCTCTTATTTTCTTATACCTTCTTCCTAGATTAGAAAATACTATTTTTATTTTTGATCCTTCGTGATTTTCATATATTTTTTCATCTATTATAAATTCTTCTTTATTCATTTTATTGTGAATAGTTCATGTTGATATATATATTCTAAACTATCTATTTGAGATTCTAATTTTGATATTTCATCTTTTTGTATATTTATTGAATTTTTACTAACTCCGGCAAATATATTATAATGTAATCTTTCTTTTCTTATTTTTAATTCTTTACGTTTTTCAGAGATAAATTGTTTTAATTCTTTGTATTTTTGCTCTTTATTCATTTGAATTATGTTTAAATATTTTGGTGGATATCTAAATCTAATTTTATCATAATTAGGTGGTATATGTCTCATTCTTCTAGATTTTAAATGGATTATTAATTTTGCTTCAATACTAGATATTAATGTAATTAAATAGGCTAATCTTTGTGGATTTTCTTTTGTTTTATTTACACATATATTCTGAATAATTACTAACTAAAGATTCTTTAATTTTTCTAAAAGCTTCTCTATTTTTAAATGGTCTTCTCATAATTAATTTAATAAATGGTAACTAAATCTAACTTCCCTAAATTTAATCTAACTAATTCTAACACGTATCTCACTTCCATATCTTTTAAATTACTGTGCTCTGATACCATTTGTAGGGGGTGCGGATAACTAAGCTGATAAATAGATTTATTAATAGAGATAATGACGTCCCAGCAGTGCAGCTAGAATAAAAGAAGATAAGGACGACAGCTGGAAAGATAAGACCAGAGCAATAATGGAGATACAGAAGATATGAAAAAATAGACGGAAGACTTATTTGTACAAAGTTGTTACGTAAAGATAGCATTAGTTAGTAAGCATTTAATAAAAAGTTAATGTAAAGTTGAAAAATTCAAAGTCTTATAGGTTAGGGTAGGTGAAAAGAAAGACTTTTAAGTCTTTTTAGTTTCTTTTTAGTTTTTAGTTTTTTAGTATTTTATTGAATACGGATGTAAAAAAATTTTGTACACTTTTTATTCTATAAATAAGAGAAGGAAGGCATTGCAGAAGGCAAGCCTTCAAACATTAGCCAAAAACCTCTCTCCATTCCGTTCAAAAATATTTAGCCCAGTTAATTAAATATATACACTGCAATGGAAAAAGCTATGGAACAACAAACCTCAGAAATATCAAAGCTGCCGGAACAGGTATATCTATTTATGATTATGAATAGCTAAATTCATAATTACCGACAATCATGATATGATAAAATAAATTCATATTAGTTACTTTATAGTAGAATTATTCGAAAAATAATATGTTAAGAAGTTTATTAGCAAAGTGGAAACGGAGAAAAATCCCAAGGAACTATGTCATCCTAAAGGTGAAACCAATGAGGCAAGAAGCCGTGGCGGGGAGTAAGCAAAGTCGAGGCGCTGTTTAAGGGAAAAGTATCCGAATTACCATGCTAATAGTGACCGAAGAATATGTTATTTAAGAATAATCTAGTATATAGTAATCTGAGATGACTATATTTTATTATGTATATGGTTGAAGGGAATATTTTGAAGAAAGCAATTTTATGATAATGAATGATAATATTTCTGATGTCATGGTAGATAAATTCAAGATACTTATTTTGTATGTACTTAGAGATATAGATTTTGCAGATATAAGAAAAATTATATTAGAAAGAGCATATGGAAAAAATTATACGGATAGAATAAATTATATACCACACATACCTAACTACTCTTATAAATATTTATTATGTTAAAATTACGTAGGATTTTTAAAGATATGCAAAAAATATAGTTACTAGAAAAACAGATAAAAATAAATATAGACAAATACATGGAAAATAAAAAATATATAAAATCTCTTAATATAAATATGCAAAAACTACTAAGTCTAAAACAAATAGCTATAAAATATCAATCTTAAAAAATAGCTCATTTAGACTACCTTAGAATTTTAATCTTATATATACTTAAAGATATAGAAATAATAGATATTAAGAAAATGATATTAGAAGAAGTAATAAACTACGAAATAGAAATGATAAATTCGCTAGAACGAATACACGAAGACATTTACCCAGAAGGATATTATTCAGACCAAGATTGTGGATGTTAGAATATATTAGAAAAACTAGAGAAAACCAAGATAATCTAAATAACGAAATTAATTATAGAAATCGAATTAGGAAAATAATGGAAGATCTAAAAGAAAAGTTAATTTGGATAGAAAATACCTTAGAAAATTTAGAAAAAAGCACATGTGACAGTTTATATAATATAAAAAACTCACTACGAGAAGAACAACACAAAATAATAAATGACATAGAAAATCTAGAATTAGATATACACTACAGTACAGAAAGAATAAGTTATTACATAGAAATTTGTAACTCAGCAGTTACTATAGGATAGAATAATAAACTAAATAAAATGAATACATCTCACAAAAAGAATAACTTATTAAAACAAAATCTAAGAAATAACCACGCACAAATAAGAATAGATTCATCAGTTATAATAAATCTATTTATCAGTTTAGTTATCCGCACTCCCCTACAAATGGTAACTACATGCACTTTTGGTTGTGGTTTGATGTCTTAACAATATGTATGTATCAATAAAAGACTATAAATGTTCGGTAAATTTGTTGTCATATGATCAAAAGTCACGAATTGAAGTCATGAAAACGGCCTCTTGTAAAAATATAAGGTAAAATTCTTGTAATTTGATTCTTCTCGAATTTCATAAATAACGAAAATTTTAGTGCATCGAATTGTCTTGTCTTTAAGGAGAGACCACAAATTTATAGTTATGGGCTCTAGAGTGCGGCTATTTATGACTAGGAAAATTGATCATAATATATAACGTTGAATTAATTAATTAATTGCCCACCATACATTACATGGACAACAAAAATTTATTTTCTTTTTCTCTTTTGCTCTTTTAATTACTAGTTCTTTTTTTGTGTGGGTAAAAGTATTTTTTAAACCTAATAAATAGTTGTTAGGATGAATAATCACACATGAATGATATGTCAATGTTGTTTGGAGTTAACCTTCTGATTTGTATCTTCATAAATTGAAGAGTTAATGGCTAAAAATACATCTAAATTATCATTTTAGCGTGAATTTCATACATCAACTATTTATTATTTTCTTTCCCTATCTAAATTATTACTCCCTTTGCACTAAGACATATCTCGATACTGAATTAGTCAAATAATATTACAAGCCTATAACAGATATGTGTAGACTAACTCAATATTGATACACGTTTTAATAAAAAGGAAATAGTAGTTTAGATAATTAAGTAAATGGACCAATGTATAGTTAAAATATCAAAATTTGTAAAAAAAAATGATAATTTAAACATATTTTTGATAAATAACTCCAAACAAAAATATACAGTGTAAATTGAGAATTGTAATAATGAATATAATGTCACTATTTTATATTTCTTCTACTCTTTAACTCATGGATCAGAAAAAGAGAAAATTTTTTAAAAAATGTATACTATCCTAAATGGACCATCTATAATGCAAAATGTGACACATATAACATGAGGTACACGATCCAAATTTAACTTTTAATTCTCTTATTCCTTCCACTCCTTTATCATTGGGTCCAAGAAAAAGAAAAAAGAAAAAAAAAAGCAACAATATAATGATTGGATTATCTTATGACAAGGCAAAATGTGAAAATTGCCAAGAAATTCTCTTTAAGTATGTGGATATTAATTTGTAGCATGCATTGGACAATATGTCATAGTAGTACTATATTCAATTTAGTATTTCTATTTTTTAATTAATTTATTTCTAGAAAGAAACATCTTTATATATATAGACTAGATATTAGAGTTCATGCCAGCACAATACGGGTGCAATGATTACTTTTTTATTTCAGTTTATTCTTTTCGTCTCAATTTATGAGACAATGATGAAGTATTCGATAACTTTTTATATGATTTTTAAATATTTTAAGTTATTAATGATTGATTTAAAACATTTTTACATAATTTTTTTTTATACTATATATTTTTCTTCTCGTCTCAATTTATGGAACAATGATGAAATATTCGATAAAGTCAATCATATTTGTTATATGTTTTTAGTTATTTTAAATTATTAATTGTTATAATATATATTTCTACGTAATTTTCAAGTAATATATGTTACTTCCTCTATCTCAATTTTTATGACATTGATAGAATTTGAAAAGTCAAATAAATTTTTTATATATTTTTCAAATATTTTAATTTGTTAAATTGTGATTTATATCATTTTTCATGCTTTTTTTAAATAACATAGCTCATTATGTTGCAATGATAGAATTTTGAGTCAATCAAAAAAATTGTGTCTCTAAAAATTTAAATTATTAATTATTATAATTTATAATACTTACGCAGTTTTGAAGCATAGTAAAACAAATAAAGTAATTACACTAAATTAAAAAATTATAAAAATATCCTCAATCAGAATCAGGTAGCTGAAAGCAAGCATGACAATCATCAGTTGCCTACTTCAGTTAGGTGCTCACTGCTCAGTGCTCATTGATACTCATGATTCTATATTGTAGTAGTATGATTTTAAAATAAGTTGATTTTCCCCGCAAGGACATGATTGAGTAGTTGAGAGGTGGGTCTTCCATGAAGTTGATCTGGGATTGAGTCTTGCCTTCGTCTGTTGCTCAGTCAATGACTTCATCGCATAGAACTTGCCTAATGCGAATATTTACTTCTCATGTGGTTGGCAAGTTATTGCACAGTGAGTAGATAACTAAAAATATCACTCGAAGGACAAAAATTACGGCAGAAGTTATGATTGCAAGTTATTGCACAATGAAGAGATAGCTAAAAAATCTTACTAGAAAGGATAAAATTGCAGTAGAAGTTATGGTTGCGAGTTATTACACGGTAAAGAAATTGTGTAAACTGTATCAGACACCACAATTATTTTAAAATAAATTATCTTCTTGAAATACACAAAATATGTGACATTCCAACTTATCCAAATTCCTAAATGCAGCTGTATGATCTCCAGCACAGACACAGTTTTGCATCTATCTACTTATTAGGACATAATATTTTGGTCACAATAGAAAAAAGTTAGATTCACACTATAAACTAGTTAATCTTTTGACATTTTTATCCTGTGTAGGAATTTATTTGAGAAAAGACTCACGAGACTATGTAAGTCTTTTCACAATTGTAGCCAAATTTGGGCAAAAAAATTGTGGTCATTTAGCACTTCTCTTTTATCATTAATTAAAACTTTTATTTGTTTGGTTGGTAAAGTCTTAGTTAGGTATATATTATTATATTTAGATTAATGAAATGTGTATAAAAATATTTTAAGTTGTTAATATGACACTCATATAATTTCGAGAGACAATCAATAAACTTTTATGTTTTTTAAAAATATTTACAGTTGTTAATTATTGTGATTTATATTACTTTTCAAATAGTAATTATCAAATATATAATAAAATATTTTAATTTAGTTAATTGTTGTATTTTAGAATACCTTTTATGTAATTTTCAAATAATACATGTTACTATTCTTGTCCAAATTTTTAAGGTACTGATAATCAATTATATTTTAAAAATATTTAAGTTTTAAATTATTGAGATTTATAATTCTTTTTTTTATATTCCAATTTAAGTGACACTGATATAATTTCGAGAGTTAACAAAATTTTTCATATCGTTTAATTTTTTTTAAGTTGTTAATTATTGTGATTAATAATTATTTTTTTAGATATTTTAAGTTGTTAACTACTATTATAATTTATAATACTCTTTATATAATGGGGTTTGGGCCACAGGTGACAAAAAAGTTTTAAAATGAAGTGTAGGTTACACAAGTCTTAATAATTAAGTAGAGGTGACAATTATTTCATTATGGTTTAAGAAAGTTTGAAAATTTTCAAAATAACCCACAAGTTTTTAAATTTACACTTTGATTCAAATGTTAGTTAATATATAACGGGGAACGAAGAGAAAAAAGGCATCCTTTTTCTCTCTCCTCATCCGTTGTTATTTTCTCTCTCTTCGCGATATTTGTTGTTCATTGTTGCTGCTGCTTTATTCATCATCTTCTGATTCATTATCATCATCTTATACTTCATCTGGGTAACTGCTAGTGTGTTATTTTTTCAACAATAGTTTGCACGCGAACATGAATGCAATACAAGAGCAATCTGTTTAAACAGATCCATTATCTGCGGCACAAGATAAATGTTCTGTTGTAACACTAGACTCATGTTGGATTCATTTTTAAGGGTTCTAGGTGCCCGTAATAAGATTATGAATTGAATAGATGGGTATTTTACTGCACCAGATTAGTAATCTGTTTTAACAGATAAATAATCTGTTTCATCAGATTACTAATATGTTTCGAACAACAAAATACAGCTCCTGTCACACACAAAACCTAACAAATAACTCATATGTTCTTGCTATTGATACTGGAATCAAATTATTCCTTAATTGTAGACATGTCATTCGTTAAGAAATAAAAATATACAGCACAAAAATTAAATAAGAAATAAAAAATCAAGTGCATCAAACATAATTTTTTATAAAACAAACAAAAAAAGATACATAGATAACAGAAAAAAAAAAGCTTAATTATTATTATCATCATTATTAACATCATTATTATTTGTATGGCCAGCCGGCCAATCTTCAAAGGGCAGCAGCCTGCAGATCTCTCGCAGCATCCTTACTCTGACGGCGGCCAACTCCCAATGCAGGTCATGAACCTCCTTCTGCAATTCCCTCATGGCGTCTCGTAAAATAGCGACATCCCACACAGGATCAGCCATATCTAAAAAACGCATAAGTTGACAAAACACAAACGTAAACACAAAAATAAAGAAAAGAAAGAATTTGAATGTAATGTAATGTAATACAACATATATTTACACAAAAATCAAAAAAAAAAACTTACCATAGATAGGAAAAAGCTATCAAGTCCTTGAAGAAAAAGTAGTTGAAGGTGTAACAAGAGCGAGGAATAAATAGTGTGTAGTAGAACGAATGATTGAGTAAGAAGAGACCTATTTATAGAGGATTGAACTTGAATGAGTTAGGCAAAAACTCGCAACTGTTCACCTCCATTTATTAATGACATTCTTGATTACTGTAAAAAGTTATGACTTAATTAAATTAATCAATATTATGATAAGTCATGACTTTTCAGTTTTATTATTATTAATAATTAGTTCTTTTCAGGAACTATTTTTTTTACACTGTTTTGGACAACAGATAATATATCTGTTGCATCAGATAAATCATCTGTTACAACAGATATATCATGATTTGCAACAAATAGATAACTTGTTGCATCAGATAATATATCTGTTGCAACATATAATATATATATATTTTTTAAAAAATATATATTATCTTCATGACATCCAAATTTTCTGACTTTTTAATTATATAAATTAATAAAGCAGATTTAAAGGCACAACTGTTCACCTCCATTTATTAATGACATTCTTGATTACTGTAAAAAGTTATGACTTAATTAAATTAATCAATATTATAATAGGTCATGACTTTTCAGCTTTATTATTATTAATAATTAGTTCTTTCCAGGAATCATTTTTTTACACCAACTTGGACAACAGATAATATATTTGTTTCATCAAATAAATCATCTTTTACAACAGATATATCATGATTTGCAACAAATAGATAACCTGTTGCATCAGATAATATGTCTATTGCAACATAATATATATATATATATATATATATATATATATATATATATATATATATATTTAAAAAAATATATATTATCTTCATGACATCTAAATTTTCTGACTTTTTAATTATATAAATTAATAAAGCAGATTTAAAGGCACAACTGTTCACCTCCATTTTTTAATGACATTCTTGATTACTGTAAAAAGTTATGACTTAATTAAATTAATCAATATTTTGATAGGTCATAACTTTTCATCTTGAAGCTTAGCTTTATAATTATTAAAATAATTAGTTCTTTTCAGCAACCATTTATTTTTTTTACACTGAGTTGCACAACAGATTATATATCTGTTGCATCAGATAAATCATCTATTACAATAGATATATCATCCGTTGCAATAAATAGTTCAACTGTTGCATCAGATAATATATTTGTTGCAACATATAATATATATATCTTTAAAAAAAAAATTATCTTCATGACATCCAAATTTTCCGACTTTTAATTATATAAATTAATAAAGAAGATTTAAAAATAAGAATATTTCTGGTGAGTTTTTTACTATTTAAATTGTGTTTATCATTTATTTCCTTATTCTTTTCTGTGAAAAGAAATGACTTAATTAAATCAAGCTGGTGGTGACTTAATCTTTCTGTTTCTTTAATAACCATTTTTATTAATTGAGTTATGGCAACAGATTGTATATCTGTTACATCAGATAACTCATCTGTTTCAACAGATATACCATCTGTTGTTATAAATCGACCATCTGTTTAAGGAGCTTTTTTTATTTCTTCTAACTGATTCATAAGTTGCAACAGATAAGGAATTTGATGCATCAGAAGCGTTTTTTGTTTTTGTTTGTTTGTTGACTGTGTTTAGACAAAAGTCACAGTCACGACAATTCATTAACTTTTTTCTTAAAAATCATATCATCATATATATATCTTAATTAAATTAATCCAATGTTGTGACTTTTTTTAAATTAAATAATCTTTCTTTTATGATTATAATATCATTTAGTTCCTTATTATTTATTAATGAACCATTTTAGGAGAATTTCTCATCATGACCGCATCCCTAACTCCAACCGCCAACATGTTTTGAATAGGGAATAAATAGAATGATAATTAAATATTGAATAAGAATTAAAAATTCAAAATTGACCAAACCAAACATATACATGGATATTTTTGAATCCCTTATAGGTAGATCGGATATAAAAAAGGGAAATACATATGCTAAAAGAAAGAAAAAACATAACCTAATTATTATTATTATTATTATTATTATTATTATTATTATTATTATTATTATTATTGTCAACCTAACAATGTTCATCCGGCAGCAGTAGGGCCCTCCTCAGCCTTGCTCGAAAGTCGATCAAATCCCTCTGGAGTTCATCAAACTGCCTTTGAAATTCCTACAAGGACTCGATAGGAACCTTTTTGTATGAATCTGGATCTGACATATTAGTATTGTAAGTATAGTAGAATGAATGAGAGTGAGTAAGAGTGAGTGAAGAGACCAGAGGGACCTATTTATAAAATGATTGAGAATTGGAAGGGGCTGGACTTAGTCAAACAAAAAGCCATGACTGTTCATATCCCTTAAAAGGAAAAATTACACAAATCTCATATTTAAGATACCATATTACACAATATACCTTAACGTTTATAAAATTACATAAAATCCCGAATTCATATTTACTAGTGATACATATGCTATATGTATCACTGCTTAACATATGTATCACAATTCAAAATTTTGGGATAAAATATAATTAGCAAACTATCTGGGATTTAATGCAATATTGCTGAAACTATCTGGGATTTATGTGTTGTGTGTGTGTTACTTAAATAATACTGGTGACTTTATTAATTAGTAAATTAGAAAAAAATGGATCTAAATACAACATTTTATCTTTTTGTTGTATTTTCGAAAGATAAAGATTGGTAATCTGTTGCAAAATATATTCCACTTGTCAGATAACTTACAAGATATGGACAATCTGTTGCAATAGATGGATATATCAGTTTGCTTTTCCTTTAGCTGTGACGTCTGTTGCAACTCGCTAGTCATCTATTTATTCAATTTCATCGAGAGCAATCGATTTTTCTAAACACTTCTTGGCCAAATTCAATTTTTCCTCTTGGATTGCTTCTCTTATTTTCTTTGCATCCTTCAACCAAACTAAATTTTTGCTATTGGATTGAGGGCAAAAATTGAATTTGGAGTCCAGGTTGAAGGATGCAAAGAAAAAAAAAAGAAGTAGTCCAAGAGCAAAAATTGAGTTTGGCCAAGAAGTGTTTAGAAAAATCTATTGCTCTCGATGATATTGAATAAACAGATAATTAGCAAGTTGCAACAGATGCCACAGCTAATGGAAAAGCAAACTGATAAATACATCTGTTGCAACAGATTGTCCATATGTTGTAAGTTATCTGATAGATGGAATATATTTTCCAACAGATTACCAATCTGTTTCTTTCAAAAATACAACAAAAAATATAAAATGTTGTATTTAGATTCATTTTTTTAATTTACATATTAATAAGATCACCATTTTTATTTAAGTAACACATACAACATAAAAATTCCGGATAGTTTGCGTCAGATGTGGAGTCTGTTGCGTCAGATATGGAGTCTGATGCAACAGATATGGAGTCTGTTGGAATACACAGCAGCCTTGCTGGTGGTTTGATTTGTTCCATCAGTTGCTTCGTCTGTTGCAACATCAGCAACAGCATAAACTATAAACAATAAATAAAAAACATCAACAACAAAGAAAACAACAACATTTGTTCCAACAACATCATCAACTACAAAGAAGCATACATCCTATGTTCCAACACCATCAACAACAAGGGGCAGACCAACATGGATTCCTCCGGGTGCGCGAGCACAGACTGAACTCGTATCGAACTTTATATATGTATGTGGAAATAAAGAAAAAACTATATATAATCTAATCAGTGAGCACCCATAGTAAGAGTTGTTTAGTTAGCCTAGTTGTTTTTTATGGGTGCTTAAGGCTATTTATTTCTTTTGGTCTTGAGTTCAATTCCCACTCAGCACATATTTTTTAAATTTTGGTAACCAACTCTTCTCTTCTTATTCACTTTAAAATTTTTATTTTTTTCTCCCTTACTCCTTGTGTTGATTATTTGGACTCCACTATTTTTAAGCTAAGAAACACCCACTGTCTAAACCACATCACACCACAAGTTCCAACAATATCAAATCCACCAACAACACCACACCACAAGTTTCAACAATGTCAGCCCCATCAACAACATCAATAACAACATCAACAACAAAGAAACAAATAAAATACATAAAAAAAAATGATACTGCCAACAAGGCTTTAAAACTTCTCCCAACAAATGACTTTTTTTCGCATCTTATAATAAAAATTCTCAGTATGTTTATTCAATAATTAAAAGTTCCTTCAAATTTTTTAAATAAATATGATATCGGAAAATGGTAATTAAATAAACAAAAAGATGTAAATAAAGTTGCAAGAAGAAGACGAGAATGAAAGAGCAATAGTGAATCATATCATACAATGTCAAAAGGGGGTCAAAACAGCAATTTCAGTCGAGGAATATAAGATACAGATATCGATCGGTTTAGATCCGAACAAAAATTTTTGAGAAAAAAGGATGTGATAACCCTAAAGAGGATAGAAAGAAAAACAATGAGAGATTTAGGGCTGAAGGAGAGGAGGGGAGAGATGAGATAATTCTAATTTTTAGATGTACTACCCTTAATATTAAATGACTAAACAAAGTGTATTTATTCAAATTTATATTTACAAAGCATAATTAATAAGGCTAATTTGGTAGTAAAATAAACCCCTAATTAATACTTTCTTGATGGGAGTGCTAAGTCAATATGAAGAGGAAGAAGTATTAGGAGTTTCAATATTCATTAATTAATATTCAATAATAATTTGAGGGGCATAAGGAAGAAAACGGGTGACATTGAAAAGACAGGACAAGACTACTCAATAAGATTTTTGAGTTATCCAAGAAACATTTTTTACCGCCTTTAGTAGTACTACTACTTTATCTACTCGGACAGTAGCTTGCTTTAAAATTAAAAGAAAACAAAAAGATTTTCAAACAGATATATCGTCTGTTGCAACAGATTTAGATATCTGTTTAAGAAATCCCAATAGCTCAGTCATCTGTGACAATAGATGAAAATGTCATTTGATAACTAAATCAGAAACGTTATCTGTTACAACAGATATCAATATTTGTTTGAAAATTTCCAATACCTCAGTCATTCATCATAACAGATGCAAATGTCTATTTGATAATTAAATAAGAAATGTCATCTGTTGCAACAGATATTGTTATCTGTTTGAAATTCTCCAACAGCTCAGTTGTTTATTGCAACGGATTTCATTACAATTGATTTAGGATGAACTAGGGATGAAAGAATGAGCTCCTCATTAACTTAATGTTAAGATTAATAATAGTACCTACATCGATCTAGGTGGAACAAGGGATGAATGAATGAGCTCACAGGGTCAATTACAAATCCAATTAATTCGTTGCATTTTCATGGTGTTCGTATTGCGTTCATCCCGACCTGAGTCGTCGATCGATCACTCTGAGTTGAAATATGTTCTCATTAACTTAATATTTAGATTAATAATAGTACCTATATTGATCAGTGGAATTAGGGATGGATGAATGAGCACAAAGGGTCAACTACAACTTTAATTAAGTTTTTTGGCAATTGCATGATGAGACGGTACTGCATTCCTCCCGACAAGAGTCATCGATCGATCACTCTGAGATGAACCAATTCTTACTACCTCGTATGTTCAACTAATACCTTAATTGAATAATCTGGGACTTGGGGTGAGTTCTCATAGGGTCAACTTGTAACACCCCATATTCAAGTACGTGTATTGGAATATTCAAGTACGTGTATTGGTCATATTTATATGGAATTAATTTTTTGTATTTCATTTATAGCGGAATTTGCTTGTCGATGGTTCCATATGAAGGTTATTGAATAAGCTTTCCAATGATATAAAGATTTCCAAAAACTGATAGGTTTCGGATATAATAGAGCACGCTCGAAACTATAAAACGGTGGCCGGGATATTTGGGAATAGTAAATGTGCAGGAAAATTTCCTGCACACAAACTACTGAGGCCAGCCGAATTTTTGGGTCAACTTCGAACGATCATAACTTCCTTAATATAATAAAATGGGAGATCTTCGACCTATGAAAATAAAGATCTTTGAGTCTTATTTCAAATGCAATTGGTTTCATCCAAATCCAACATCTGAGTAAGGAGTTATACTCTTTTTACTTCAGCCTATCAAAACAGATTTTTAGGGTCAACTTCAAACGATCATAACTCCTTGTACAGGATGAACTGGGTGGCCTAATTTATATGAAATTAAATACCTTTGAATTATCCTTCCAACTATACAAATTTCACCCAAATATGATATCATAGCAACGAGTTATGATCGATCTACTTTAGCTTATCAAAACAGTCCACCAAAGGACAGATTTGACATTATTTAAATTTTAAAGGCATTTTGGTCATTTTCTATTATATTATGGATGGGAATATGTGTATATATACATGTATATGAGTTACAAAACTCATTTTTATTATCAATCATTGAGAAAGAACAAACCCTAGCCAAATTTGAACTTTAAATTACTTTTGATTCAACCGTAGAAATTCCAAAGTAATTCGATAAATGCATTTGTCATCTCGAGATCTTCGAACGGCATCTATTATTTGTGCAAACAGGATTGTATAATCAAGAGGTGAATTCTAAGTTATGAATATTGTTTGCCTTTGTTCTTTTCCATATATATGTGTGTGATAGAGGATTATATGTATTGGTTGTTATTGAAAGGTGATGGAAATAGGGTTATGGACTATTTTGCATGGTTTGGTGGTATTGAATTGTGGAAGGTGGATATAGTAATTGAGTTATGGAAGGTGGATATGGTAATTAAGTTATGGAAGGTTGATATGGCGATATACTATTGAATTGATGATTATTTATGTCTATGGCTCAATTTGGTTTAATGGATTGGTTGGAAGGATAAATGAATCCAAACTTGATATTGGAGGATGTTGTATGAATATGCATGGCATGTGAATGTAATTGGAGTATAAGAGGGTTAAAGTGACACCCTTTATGGTGTAATTAAGGCTTATTACTTAACCACTAGTTTGGTGAATTCAAATAATTGAATTGTGACGTTTGGTTGCTAATACTAGATTGCTATATATGTTCATTGTAGATAAGTAATCCGAAAAGACGGGAAGTCCATTTGGGACTAGTATTGAAGGTTGACAGTCAGGTATGTAAAGCATACTCTATACCATATCTTTGGCATGAAAGTGAACAATTGTTCTATTAAAAAAGTTTCCAAAGTTGTTCAATAACATGTGATCCATAATGGTTTTGTATGATGTCCTACGTTACCAATGAACTTGTTTCCACCCTACAAGATGTCAAGACATTCCAATACTTACTTGTTTTCCAAATCTTACATGTTTATTGCACTAATGAATGTCAGAAGGTATCCGGTTACTCAAACAAGATCCATGTGCTATTAATGACTCCAAAACGTTTCATTGATATACCAATAAGTTCCTACTTCATTTTTATGGCATTGATGACTCCAAAACACTTCATTGATGTGCCAATGAGTTCTTAATTTATCGTTATTGCATTGATGGTCTATTTATATGTCTCTTATTGATGTATCATTGTTTCAAAGTATCAAAAATGTGGTGGCGACCGAAATAACAATCTCAAAGATTAATTGAACTAAGTGATGAAAGTTCTCTCTTATCGGGTGATATCCCAGGGGCATAAGCCTAGCATGGGTCAATCCCCATTTATGTGTTTATGGGTGGTATCCCAGGGGCATAATCCTATCATGGGTTGATCCCAGTTGATATGTACTGGAGGCAGCCTAATGGTCACAATACAGTACAGTAATGATTACAAAGATGATAAGAACGAAGGTAAAGTGATTGAATAAATACAATGTACAGGTTGTCACAAGTTCTAGTAAGTGTGGTCCACTCCTATTACGATTTATTCACTTGTTTCTGATTTCTATTGAGCTCCTATATCATATGTGATTATCTACAGCTTTACATACCCAGTACATATTTTGTACTGACGTCCCCCACGGGGACCTGCATTTCATGCTGCAGGCACAGGTACCTCAGCTCATACACCACACAAGTAGGAGCCAGGATATCCAGCTGCTTTTGGTGAGCTCCAGTTTGCTTCGGGGATTTCCGTGTCATATCCAGTCACTTTTGGTATTGTACAGAAGTAAGTTATATGGCGGGGTGTGTCCCGACCTTAGTTAAACTCTGTGTATTATTAGAGGCTTTGTAGACATAATGTACAGTCAAGGTGGTGTTTTGTTAATAGACGTGATGGCTCCAACGGCCAAGTATTGTATATACATATATATGTGTGCTCGAGCTTATACAGGTGATTATTTCCTTTTATATGCAACATAATGTTGTCCGAATTTTGGGTTGTCATAGAGGTATGCATGGGAAGTATAAGGTTATGAGCTGGTTCTCCCGGGCCTCCTCGGTTACAGGTGCCAGTCCACCCCAATAGGATTTGAGGCGTGACACAACTACAACTTCAATTGAGTCTTTTGGCAAATGTATGATGAGACGGGACTGCGTTCCTCCCGACAAAAGTCGTTGATAGATCACTCTAAGTCAAACCGATTCTTACTACCTTATATGTCCAACTAATACCTTAATTGATTAATCTAAGACTAGGGGTGGGTTCTCATAATGTCAACTATAATAAATGACAGCGTCTATTTGATAATTAACAACAGATGAGTAATCTATTGTAATATATGACTCAATCCATTTAATAATTTACAACAGATAGGTAATCTGCTGCAATAGATGACTTAATCTGTTTGATAGTTTACAACAGATGTGTAATATATTGCAACAAATTACATAATATATTTTATTTGATCTAACAGAAAAGACATCTGTTGCAACAGGTTGAGCATTTGTTTACATATAATTCAATTGAGTTCATATATTAGACTAATACCTTAATTGAATGTGAGTTCTCATAGGGTCAACTACAACTTCAATTGAGTCTTTTGTCAATTACATGATGAAACGGTATTGCGTTCCTCCCGACCAGAGTCAGCAATCGATCACTCTGAGCTGAACCGATTCTTACTACCTCATATGTTAGACTAATACCTTAATTGATTAATCTAGGACTAGGGTACTAATACCTTGATTGAATAATCTGGGACTAGGGGTGAGTTCTTATAAGGTAAACTATCGATTAATCTAGGACTAGGGGTGAGTTCTCATAGGGTCAGCTACAACAGATGGCAGCGCCTATTTGATAATTTACAACATATGGGTAATCTGTTGCGACATATGACAATCAATTTGATAATTTACAACATCTGGGTAATCTGTCACAACAGATGACTTAATCTATTTGATAATTTACATCAGATTTATAATCTGTTGTTACCTAATCTAATTGATAATTTACAACAGATGTGAAATCTGACGCAACATGTTGAACATTTGTTTTTTACAATTTCAATTGAGTTCATTTGTTAGACTCCTAAATTAATTAATCTAGGAACAGGGGTGAGTTTTCATAGGGTCACCTCCTACAGTACTCGGTCAACTACAACTTTAATTATTTTTATATGATTTTAAAAATTACACACATATTTTATGATTTTAAAAATAATTAAGATCATTTCAGACCAAATTAACATTTTCAAAACTACTTGTCATTCTTTTCCAAAATACAAATCAACCCATACAAAATTTTTCATCATTTCAAATCTTGAGGTCTGGCTCTTTCTCTCTCATTCTCACTCAATAATACAGTACAGACAATAACTACTCTATAAATTTGCTCAACCCTCCACAACAGATTATTTTTCTTCTCATTTTCGACCACATAGGTGTTATTTTTGACATCATTCTTGCTTGTATTAGTCATTTTCTTTGTCTTTGTAGGCAACAGAGTTCGAGAAGAGCTCTATATTTGTTTTTATTTTTTTCTAAAAAATAATGGCTTTTAAGTTAATGATGAAAAATAAAATTTTTAGTTGTATTATCTTCGAGAATAGGTTTACAATTTTGAGTTTTGATGGTAAAATCATAGGAAGAACTCAAGAAATCCCTAGTTTCCGTTGCAATGTTTCGTTGACTGTTGTGGTATAGTTAGATGGTGTTGGTGGTGGTGGTGGTGGTGTTTGTGGTCGTCGTGGTGGCATTGGTTGGTGGTGTTTGTGGTGGTATCAGTATTCGTGGTGTTTGTTTTTTTGTTGGCATTGGTTGGTGGTGTTTGTGGTGGTAGCTGTTGGTGTGTCGGTATTCGTGGTGTTTGTAATGTATTTTTTAAACTCTATGCATACATCAAATGTAATGTAATTTTTGTTTTTCTTTATCTGTAGGTAAAACATGTCTCCCAAAAGAAAAGAAAGTGAAAGTGGATCAACGTCTGACCACTCAAAAAAAGGCTACAGTATAGAGGGATTCGGAGGAACTTCCTGAACAATCTCAGTCAGGGAAAAGTGAAGCTGAGGAGAGATGTGAAAACAACATTGATGGAGGTGGACAAGGGTCCGTAGATGGTGATGAAGAAAATGAAAGTGAGAAAGAGGAGGAATTGGAGAGTCAGAAAGAGAAAGAGAACCACATTATACGGCTTTTCTTGGGCTTTCATGGTAAAATTAATCACTAATTTTACTAATCCATTAATTTATATTGAATATAGTTATTATGATTTTTTTGGTTGCTTCCTGTTTACACTTTTTAGGCTTGGGCATTTAAAGTCATTCCTCCCCTCCGAAAGCAGTTAATGAATTACCCGGATGAGGTTTCTCATCCAAGGATGTTTAGGTGGTTGGCTGCAAAGAGCAACACTAATATTAACGAGGGTGATCTCTTTAACCCTCCTTATGATGCAGTACGTCTTCTTCAGGTAAAATAATTCTACTCAAAGATAAGAAAGATATTGAACAGATGCTATATCTGGTGCATGAGATGTTATATCTGATGGACCAGATGGGGCATCTGTTGCGACAGGATATATCTTGTATCAGATTACCCATCTGTGGCTTTGGTTCTCTGAACCCGACTCCTAAAATATTAACCATCTACTGCAAATTATGCAACAGATGTTTAATCTGATAACATATCATTCATCTGTTGTGATGTACAGATCATCTGTTGCATAACAGATTACCCATCTTGTGCAGCTATTGCAACAGATGATTGATATTTTGCATCAGATTATCCATGTGTTGCTCTATTTTTCTGAACCAGACTCAAATTGATTTTAACCATATACTGCAAACTATGCAACAGATGGGTCTTTTTTTAAAAAAAATGTAGCCCAACTGTGAAAATTATTATATTATATGATTTAAATACATCTATCTTTTTTTTCTTTTTTATAGGTTGTGCATTTATGGATCGTGCCTACTGAGGAGGAGTCGGTGATGACTTCTTATATTATTCTTGGTCATGTTGATACTATTGCAGACCCAACGGTGGAGTTAATAAAGAAGGAATTGGCTGAAGCAACAGCCATAAGAAGAGCAGTTAGGTAAGGTCAGCCTAATATTGAGGCTCTTCATGACTTACCTTTAACTAAGGTAGATCCGGGTGCTTCTTCTGGTGCAGTTGTTGGTGTTGGTGGCAGGCATGCTGATGCTGCTACCAAAGAATAAATATGTTTGAAAACACCCTTTTTTGCCCTTACACAGGTCCCTCTCACCCTTCTTCACCCTCGTGTTCTCATTGCGAATGCGATGAGTGTAAGGACAGACAGGATAAACTCTTTGAAAAAGTAGAGGCTATCTCTAAAGCTATTGAGGAATTCAAATCCAAGAGGTGTGTCATACCATTCAAGAAGGTGAGGGAGCCACACACTCTTACAACATTAGTTAGGAGAAAGAAAAGAGCAATTAGAGACGTATTCTCTGCTCGGAAATTAAAAGAAATTACAATTTCTCCCTCACCAAAAGTTGTTGAAGTTCAGGGGCCAGTCAATAAGGTGGACATATACGCGAAACTTGGCACTGAAGAGAAGAGGGATCTGCGATAGGCCAAGAATGCCAAGCCAGGCGCACCAGATTACCCCAGGCCTCCCTTTTCCCCCCAAGACTTCCAGACTATGACTGATATGCGTATGCCGTACGAGGACAAGGCAAGTTTACTTTTCCTAACCTAGACCTTCTAATCTACCCCGTGAAGAAGAAACTACGCAACAGATTTCACATTTGTTGCAATAACTGGGTATACTGGTGCAACTGGTTGTGGTTCTGTTGCAACTTATTATCCATCTGTTGCATAAGTTATGTTGGATTATTAATTCAGAGAACCCTATGCAACAGATGGACCATTTGTTGCATCTTTAAAATTACTAACATATTTAAAAATTGACTTCTTTAAAAATTGACTTCTTATCTCACAGCATGTTGACATAATTCTCTACCTCATGAGAAAAAGGCAATTAACGTACCGGGAAGCTTATGACGTTGCCGATAGGATAATAGACCTCAACTTCTGCAAGAAGCTCAAGGATAGGTACGATCAACTCAATGGAGAGGCGTCAGCCCTTGGCGTGGGACTTGATTTCCTAGTTCCTTTATTGGTCTTGGATGAAAAAGAAATGTTAAGATATGTTAGAGGGGATAGGCCAAATCCACACGGCAAGAGCTGGACCGAGGCAAAAAGGATTCTTGCAGTCATTAGCGTGAACGGCATGCATTATCGGGCTATTGATATACTACTCGAGAACGGAAAGATCAATGTTTATGACTCCAACGTACCTCTCATCGACAATTTTGATCTTTTTCTCCTCGTGGAGCCACTGATGGTGTTGTTGCCCATCTTTTTGAGGAAGAGTAAACTGATGAATCATTTGCCAAAGGAAGTGTTGATGAAGATATCATGGGATTTTGAAGGTCGAAATAGGGGAATGATCCTTCCAAAAGATGATGCCGCTAAAGCGAGCGGCTTGCACGCTCTTGCACACATCGAATGTTTGCTGACCGGCATAGAAATGATCGAGCCAACGAATTTTCTATTCGACAACGCTATGGCAAATCTGCAAGAGGTCTCGGATTATGGGGTACTAACTGGACGCTTGAAGCCTGTGTATATAGAAGATCCTGTGAAATAGAAATTTTTAATTTCAAGTCACCCTTCACTTTATTACATGTACATGTAGTGGCAATAATTTTTTTCGGAAGAAAGTTGAGATTTTTATAATGCAATAGATTAGATTGTCAATCTGTTGCAACAGTGGGAAGACCTGTTTGAATAATCAAATAATCTAAGTCTAATCTGTTGCAACAGTGGGAAGACCTGTTTGATAATTTCCACAGATGACCTAAATTTTACAACATATGCCTAAATCTTTTTGATATTTTCCAACAGTTACGCATGAATATCCATGTGCTCGTTGACAACAAACCAGTAGCAAATACACACACCACCATAAAAATTTTAGTAATTAGGCTTCAATATCCATGTGTCCAACAACACCAAACCAGTAGCAACAACAGCAACAATGTAGTATCTTCTTGCTCGATTTTATTTCTCTTCAGAAGCCTTGACTTTGTTCAACAAACCCCAGATTACACGATTTGCTTGTGAAGGGTGTCGTTCTTCATGCCAATCAAAGTAATCGCATCCACCTAATTTCTATAAAAAAGAGAACACAATTACAAAACAATTATAAGTCAATAATTAATCAATTAATTAAATAAAAAAAATATTACCTTTGAAATCGTACAAGTAAAAAACCTATGACCCGGATTTTATTGAGTCCAAGAAGTCTTTAATAGAGCTTCATGACCGCACTTACAATATCGAAAATCTTTATCACAAAAAATAGTGGAAGATGCGCTCGACATTATCAAGGTCAGTTGGAAAAAATGAAAGTAATAATTTGAAGAATTTGGATAGATAAAAGAAGATGACGATGAAATAAAAGATTTCGAAATTTAGGATTAAATTTTAGGAGGAAGATGAATATATAAGAAAATGGGGGGGGGGAAATAACCGTTGGGAGCCAAGTGACGCCAAGTCAGCGAAATGTGTCAGGACTGACACTAACACATTTGATGCCTATTTTATTTTACGTCTTTAAAATAAACATGTCTACTTGATGCCTATTTTATTTTAGGTTTTTGAACTGAACACCGTCGATGAGTTGCGCATTTTTTATTTCAATTCACTTTAACCTTTTTAAACGTACTGGCAATTTTTTATGTCCAACAAAAGTTAAATTTCTATAATGCAACAGATTCTCCATCCGTTGTAACAGTTATCCTATCTGTTCTGACATATAGTTTATCTGTTATAATAGGTTGGTCATCTATTGCATTATCTCGATGTTTTTATCTAAAGTCCATCTGTTGCAACAGTAGGAAGACATGTTTGATAAACTCCAACAGATAACCTACCTGTTGCAACATATGTATAAATCTGTTTGATTATTCCAATAGATGTGTCGTCTGTTGCAACAGATAAAGTTCATCTATTGCAACATATGTCTAATTCTATTTTTTTTCAATAGATGTGTCATCTGTTGCATTATCTTGATGTTTTTATCTAAAGTTCATCTGTTGCAATAGTGGGAAGACCTTTTTGATAAATTCCAACAGATCACCTACCTGTTGCAACATATGTCTAAATCTGTTCGAATTTTCCAATAGATGTGTCGTCTGTTGTAACAGATACATTATCTGTTGCAATATTTGAATCTAGTATTTCTTTTCAATTAATAAGTTTAAATCTAAGGAATAAATAAAATTCGTAGACAAAATAAAATAAATTGAAGCCTTCATAAATTAGCTGAAATAAGTCAATGAATAAATGAAATGTAAAAAAATTGTTATGGGTACAGATCTCAACAAATACATGAACAACAATTTAAGTATACTGCCAAGGATTGCTTTAACAGGCTCAAGCTATAAAGATCTACTCATTATGGATAAGTTGTTCTTCATCCGGTGCTATGGAATTCGGCTTTTCTCATCGTAGATCTTCATTGTCGTCTGTGTATGATTTCTGCGCTTTCTGTTCTCCGTATTTCCATAAAAAGAGTAGCATTTTGCCAATGCTGTTCAGCAGTAGCTTCTTCTACATCCAGCTGGAAAGCCAGAATTGATCAATGCTAATCACGGAGATACAAAAAAATGAAAAAGGATAACTCATCTCTTCTAGCAAATCAAACAGGTCTTCCTCCCATTTTAAATTATTCCAAACATATTATATTTCTGTTGAAATAATGAATCAACTTTTGGGACAAATTTCTACATGAGAAAAACCCTGTGTGATAATTTTCAATAGATGAACTATCCGTTGCAACATATAAATCATCTGTTGCAGCAGATAGGTCATCTGTTGGTACAAATAAAAGCTGTACAAAGAGCTATTTGATTTTCTAAAATAGATGAGACATATGTTGCACCAGATAAAGTATCTGGTGCAACGGGTTATTCAACTATTGCAACAGATGTATATATCTGTTTGATAATTTTCAACAGATGTGTCATCTGTTGAAACAGATGTGTCTGTTTGTTTTGTCAGTTGGAAGAAATATAATATATTCACCTTTTTTAGCTCGTGCTGCTCTCCTTTGGACATTATACGTTGCTTAGTGCAACACGCAGACAAAGGAGTTGCAATTTTGCTTTTTTGGATGCCTGATAATGCCCTGAAAATCACTCTCCTTCTCCTCTTAGCCCTAATCTCTAATGGGACATATGGAAATAAAATCCTATTTGATAGAATGAGACCCCTCTTAGATGTCAATTCTTTTACAGAAGCAATTAATGCATTAATAGCATGAATCACTACATCATGTTTTGCCCTGCAGTCTTGATATTTGCATGCAGAACATTCGCTAGGAGAGGCAAAATCTGTATAACCTGTATGATCATACTCACAATGGTTTGCTTTAAATAATGAAAGAGGAGCATCATTAGCACCAACAGCAGCACCACTACCACCACCAACAGCTCCATCAACAACAACAAGCCCACCCTCCAAAATTATTTTTCTTGTAATGGTTGTTACTCTAAATAATTCCATTTTTATTCTGTCGATGACCTTAGGGTCCGATAAAGTTTGCACAGACCGTAAAGTAAGAAAAAATGGCATCTTCAACTCTTGATTGGTCGGAACTGACGACGGATGCACATTCTAACATAAATCATTACATATATTAGAATAATGATTAGATCATTCAAAAAAATATTAATAAAAAGAAAAAACTAATTATAATTATACTTACTGCATCCTTCGGGAGGTTGAAGAGATCAAGAAATTTTGTATTTTTATGAGTTTTGGCGGACAACCATCTCAAGATTCTTGGACAGGAAACTCCTTCCTGGTAGTTCACTTGTTGTCTCAAATAAGGAATGGCTTCAAATGCCCAAGCCTATAAAATAACGTCAATAAATCAAAACCATTATTGAGCGAAAAAAATGAATGATATCATAATAGAAGAAAGAAACATTTACCATGAAAGCCCATGGGAAGCCATATAAGTTGACTGTCTTTGGCGCTAACGGAGTCAACAAATATTTGACAGTCATTTTGAAGCTTTCATACCCTCATGGATAGCTGCTAAATGCCTCAAGATCCTCGGAGAGCTTTATTAAACCGAAGCCTATGTTGTTGTTAACGTCTCTCGCCCAAAGAATATTATGTACAAACCAAACCAAGCACCATGATTGCTTGTGCTTCTTTGAAAGTCCTTTACCTTTCAACGCTTCTATCAAATTTTTGTTTTTGAAGATTGGACCAACAATGGACACCAGGTCATCACGATCACACGACTTGCCTTTGCCTTTTTTGGGTGTACGGGGTGCTTTTTTTTGGGTTAGAATAGGTATAACTTGCGAAGGATGATAACATTTTAGTCCAGTAACTATGGCAAACTCCTTCCAACCAAAACAAACAGGCATGCCACAGTAATTTATCCATACTTCATCCATCTTATCTTTGTTTTCATACATAAACCTATGCTTGAGAATTTCATATACCATTTCATTTGGAAACGAGCATTGTTTTCCTCCGACAAATCAAGATATTTCCCAAAGCAGCTGTCCCTGAAATAAGCATTCAATTTTTGTTCTCAAAGTATTTTTCTGAAGGTGTTGAAAGATTTTCCCAGGCTGACTTAACCACGAAATCACCTGTTAAATCTACGGCACCATCGCACTGCATTCTCACAGGATAACGATCAATGCTGAAGGCTGTGACCAGCCCTTCGGTAGAAAGGCTATTAGCATCTGCATCATCTCTTTTGAAACATTCCTCCTCCCCATGTTCATCATATTCTTCTCCCAATTGAGATAACATTTGTAAAGCAAGCTCATAGAGTGGTGGATATAGCCTAGCTGCTTCACTTATTCCTTTACTTGGACTTGATTCGGTTTCTGTTCTTTTGGGAACCATATTATCTAAAATTAATAGGAACATAAAATAATATATTATTGTTGATTAATGCATCGTTAAAAAAGGATAACAGTAAATCAAACAAGAAAAATAGTAAAATAGTAGTTGCAACAGATCACCGATCTGTTGCACCAGGTAGTATATCTGTTGCAGCATATAACCAAACTGTTGCAGTGGATGAGTAATCTGTTGCAACAATACAAAATATACCACTCATCTTTTAAGACAGATGAATGGTCTGTTTAATATATCACACAACTATTGTGATATCATCTATTGCAATATATGAGTAATCTGTTAGAACAGTTAAATAATTCATAGCAACGACTGAGTAATCTGTTATGACAATACAAAACATATCACTCATCTGTTGAGAAAGATGAATGGTCTGTGCAACGGGTCACACATCTGTTGCAAAACATGAGTGATCTGTTGAAACAGTTATCAACGGTCAATATTGTTTAGATTTCTTCCAACATAGGGTCGTCTATCGCGGCAGATGAATGATCAATTGGAAAAGTCAAGTCTTGGACTTTTCCTGTAGGAAGAGTTGGTAGAATTTTATCCAACAGGAGGTTCATCTGTTGCATCAGATCATTAATCTGATGGTTCTTTCATTGCACCAGATGGTTAATTAGTTGCATCAGATTTTTTATCCGAAGCTTAATTTGTTGCAACATATGGTAAAGTTGTTGCATCAGATTATTAATATGTTGCATCAGAATTGTAATCTAGTGGTTCCTCTGGTGCATCAGATGGTTTATCCGTTGCATCATATGATGAATCTGTTGCATCAGATGGTTGATATGTTGCACCAGATGGGTAATCTGTCGGAGGAAACAGTAGCAGGATTTTGTTAAACAAAAAACAGCAATTTCACTATTTTTACCAAGAACAAGAACAGAACAAATCAAACCAAATTGTCCTTTTGTTTTTATAAACACAAACAATAAAAATCAAACTTCAAAAAAATGCAACAAACAACAAAATATCATAATTCACTTCAAAAAGAGAAGAGAAGAATTATTAGAAATTAGGGTTTTATTCAGACTGCATTTCAAATTAGTGCAACAAATATTGAAATTATTAACCAATACTATAAGAGAATTTGGCTCAAGTTCCTCATTTTCTTCAAAACTAAAAAGGACATAAATTTTTACCTGTGAAAGAAGAAAAGAATCGATGAAGAATTCGAAGCTGCTGTGGCCGGAGAGAAAGGCTGTCACGTCGATTGAAGTCGAAAAGGAACTGGAATCCCAACTATTTGTAGTCGGATGTTGAAGTCGCCAAGGATTGAAATAAGAAATTTACAGAACAGTTAGTTGGGAGGGAGTTGAGAGAAGCTGTCGAGAGAGGGATGAGAGACTGGTTGATTGAATTGAAGAGGGGAACTCGAAGCTCAACTATTTTTTCATCGGGGGTTGAAGGGAGAAATTTTGCAGAATTATTGGTTGGGAGAGAGTTGACAAAAGTTGTCGAGAGAGAGGGGAGAGTGTTTGATTTGGATTGAAGAGGGTGTGGGTTGGGTTGATTTGTATTTTTGAAAAGATTAGAAAGTTTTGAAAATACTAATCAAGTCCACAATTAACTTGATCAAGTTTCCTAATAATGTTTGACCCTATCTGTTGGTCAATGTCACCAATCCTTCATTCAAGACTTAAAAGACACCTATTCTTCAATTTTCTCATGTTACTCCATCTATCCCAATTTATATTTAATAGAATTTAAAAAATCAAACAATTTTTTTTATATTTTTTAAATATCTTAATTTGTTAAATTATAATTTATGTTACTTTACATGAAATTTTTAAATAATATATCCCATTATGTTGTACTGATAGAATTTCTAGTCAACCAGAAAAATTTTATGTGTCTTTAAAAATTTAAATTATTAATTATTACAATTTATAATACTTTTACACATTTTTTAAGCATATTAAAACAAATAAAGTAATTAAATTAAAATGAGAAATATGAAATTATAAATATGTCCTCGATCAAAACCAAGAGACTGAAAGCAAACAGGGTGCTTACTCATGATTCTTATGGTAGTAATATGGTTTTAAAATAAGTTGATTTCGCCAGCAAGGACATGATTGAGTGGTTGAGAGGTGAGTCGCCTCTCATGTGGTAGACCTGGGATCGGATCTTGTCTTCATTTGTCGCTCAGTCGATGAATTCATCGCATGGGACTTGCTTAGTGCGATTTTACATCTCGTGTGGCTCGCGATAGCTATTGCACAAAGAGGAGATCACTAAAAAATCTCACTCGAAGGACAGGGATTCTGACAGAAGTTATGGTTGTGAGTTATTGCATGGTGAAGAGATTAGCACTGAATGCTCACCCAAAGAATAAAGATTGTGAAAAAGTGATAAATAACCAATATGTGTATAAAGTGTCTCCGATAACATGATTATTATTTTAAAAAGAAATTATCTTCTTGAAATGCACTAAATATGTGTCATTCCAACTTATCCAAATTCACAAATGCAGCTGTATCATCTTCAGCACAGACACAGCTTTGCATCTATCTACTTATATCGCATTAAATTGATTTATCTTTTATTTACTATTATTACTACTTATTTATCTACTCAATTAGCACAACCTATAATAAGGTGAATATATTTGGCTGATGAATACTATTCCTTCCCTTTCAATTTATTCATCTTAAATTACTATGTCGATAGTCAATGAATATTTTCTTCGATTGTCATTTCTATCAATGAAATGATTTGGTAAAATATTCAGATTGCGATAATATAGGAGATTAATTTACTGCATGCATTGTCGCGAGAAATTCATTGAACCTTATTAAAAGTCATAACAAGAGTTCCGTAGGTGAATTTACAAAAAGCATTACTATCGATATTTGCAAAGTAGAACAACCCACAAACTTGTTCAAATACAGTGGGAGACCGGAGACGTGCGGTTTGGGTGCTTCGGCCCCCTCCGCGCATCTCCCTCCTATTCCTTCTTATAGTATTTTACCATTTTATAGTACTTTTTAGAGTATAGACATAAAAATTTACAAAAAATATTTAAAATTTACGGGTGATTTATTACACACCAAATTTGTACAAACTCTTGTAAATAGACCATTTTGAATAATTTTGAGCCTATGCGGGTTGTCACGCCTATGACGTGTGTGAATAAAGAAAATTGGTTGTAACTACCAATTAAAAATTGTCACGTGTAATTAAATTTAACAATTATTTTACAAATCCTTCTTCTTTTTAAAAAATAGATTTTCTTCCAAAACCTCCATTATTATAGCCAGTGGAATTTGGAGCTTGACTTCCAAAAAAAAAAATCACTCTCTTCTTAATCTTTTATCAACGAAATCAGCCTTCGAGCCCGTTTGGATAGGATTAAAAAAATTATTTTTTAGCTTAAGTGATTAAAAACTTAAAATAAGTGCTTTTAAATTAAGTAAATAAGTGTTTGGATAAAAGTATTGAAACTGAAAAAAATCTGTTGATGTGTTTGGTAAACAAGTGTTGTCAATCACTTTTTTGTTGTCAAAATGACTTAAATATCCTTAAAGTTGTTAAAACATAATAACGTGAATTATTTATGATTTTTAATTCTAATACTTCAAAAATAATTTCTATTTAAATACACTTTCAACGTAAAGTGATTATGTCAGGTCAATTTATAAATATAAGTTACTTTTTTATTTTTAAATATTAAAAAATAAAAATTTTAAGATAATTTTTATATAAATATAGTATTATATTGTAATATTGCAAGCTTGAAAATAAAAAAAATCTTTAGGAATGAAACAAACTATTAAAAAGAATCAATTTTTAAAATTTAAATAACATGCAGAGATTCTATATGAACGGATAGAGAAGAACTTACCACAAACTCGATTTGACGATAAAATTTTTGAGTGTTTTCTTATGTAATGATAGATTCTCTGAAAATAAAGGAGAAAGATAAAGAGAAACCTGGAGGAAAAAGATGAAAAAAACGGCAAAAAGAAAAAGAAAGAAAAATCAATAAGGGCTACAAAGTTTAGGGTATTGTTGGAATTAGAAGAAAATATAAAGGATAAAAAGGTAAATGTTTTTGTCAAACCTAAAAAAAATTAATCTAAAAAGTAAAAAGTTGGGGGTATCCAGCTTCTCAATTTTTGCTTTTTTTAATCCACTTTTAGCTTTTTTTAAGCTCTTTTTAATTTTACCAAACACCTTAAAAAGATAAAAAAGTAATTAAAAACTAGTTTGACCAGATTTTAATCTTATCCAAACACCCTCTTAAAAGATAAAAAAAATTCATTTATGTTATAAATTGTTCTTACTTTTCAGTCATTAAGCTTTAATTTGTCTTAATTTGGTTAAAAATTTTGAAATCGAATTCTAATTTCTAATTAGGTTTTGAGGAAAAAAATTCAAGCAATGATAAATTCATAATTTACCTACACTATACGATTGATCTTCCCTCTCAAAGTACATTTCAGTCGAAATAATCATTTTTGGAGTGAGTTACTATTATTGGATGTTGTTGCTGGAAAATTAATGCAGTTACTGATTTGGGGTCCGTTTATTGGTGAAATTTTTCAGCAAGACAAAGATGGAGAAAGTTGGAGATAGTGCGGTGATCGAAATTTAGGTGGCGGGAGTAGGTGGTTGTTATTTGAATGTTAATGGCAGTGAAGGATGTTAATTGCAATGGAGGTTTGAGGAGAAAAATGGAAGAGAAGTTAAAAAAAAATAATTAATTAATTAAAAAAAAGAAGGTGACTAGGATTGAAGATAAAATCGGTTAAAAAGGTCCATTTATAATGATTTTTATAACTTTTATGGGGTAATGGGTCGCACACAAAGTTAAAGTATTTTTTTGAAAATCTCGGGCAAGTTCAATGGTTATTTTATGTCTTTTCTCTATTCTTTATGTATGTAGTTTTCAAATATATAGCTAATTTTATTTTGAAAATAAAGATTTTATGTATGAATTACTTCAAAAGTTAGAAAAAGGTATATTATATACAAGTGATCATCCTTCTGTTATGATTTATTTTGCTTTTTTTATCTAATAATTATTTTATTTATTTTGTATTTTTTATCTAATAATTATTTTACCAATTTTAAGACAAATTAAATTTACAAAATTAATATCTAATTATTTAAAAACTAAATAAGAAGTAACATAAATTTACTTATTTCATAACAAAATTAAAGTTGATGGAGATATATAGTGGTCAAGTTGCACATGGTGTGGGTGCCCCTGATCATAGGGTGGTTGTGTGATCAAGTATTGGTTGCAATAGAAAGCAAGAAGGATAAAAAGATCAAGAGGATTGAGTTTGAGCTGAGGCTGAAGTGAAGTACACTGTTTTACTGTTGCATTGCTCTACTGCTGATTAGTCTGCTATTACTGTAGCTGTTGGTTACTGTCACTGTAGCAAATTTCAATTGTTAGTTAGTTAGTTAGAGGTAGTTACTAGGATTACTTTGTCTATAAATACTACTAGTTGTACTTTCAGAATTTAGTGATTGATAATACAAAACTCTTCGCTCTGTAAATCTCTCTTCTCTAATTAGTTGAGATCTCGGAATTTTCATCCCTAATCAGTCATAGTTGTTCATCGAGCTTAGCTCCTTGAGCTATAGTATCCATTTACGTGCATCAATTGGTATCAGAGCCACCCGAGCCTTGGCATGATGGTTACCAGAAACAAGGGTCAAGATAAGAGTGCTGATGAAGTAGATAATAGGTGGGGTCAAATCCAAGAACAATTACAATAGTTGATGGAAGGCACGACTGTCATGAACAACAAGAATTCAAAAACTGAGAAGGAATTGAATGACTTAAAAGCAACAATGCATCGAATAGGTGGTGGAGGAAAGAAGAAAGAACAAGCAAGAGTTAAATCCTCTAATTACAGACCTTGTTCTGTTGAATTTCAGCAAGAGATCAGGCAAAAGGATCATCACACTGGTAACTTCCTTACTAGGTGTTCTAAAGTAGAATTTCCTAAATTTTAATGATATGAGTACTTGGTTGTATAAAGTAGATCAGTATTTTGCTTTGGATGAAACTTCTTTTGAACATAGAGTTAAGTTAGCATCGATTCATCTGAGGGGGAAGCCATTGCTTGGCATAGATCTTTTATGAGATCAAGAAGTTCTGGGGTAGAACCTTCTTGGACTGAATATGTACTAGCCTTAAATGAAAGATTTGGAGATGACTTTGAAGATCCTATGGAGGCATTGAAGAAGTTAACTTAAACTGGTAGTGTGAAAGAATATCAGGCTGAGTTTGACAGATTATTAACTGTTATGAATTTATCTGATGAGAATACTATATTAGTTGTTATCTAGGGGAGTTACAACCTGAATTAAACAAAGCTGTTAGGATTCAGGCACCAAGGACACTGATGTAGGCTTATAAGATCACTAGACTGCAAGAAATTGTATTTGAAGCACAGGCTCAAACATGGGGGTTTAAGGTGCAAGGAAGGTATAATCGGGTCCCTATTTTTCGTACTACTAGTCACACTAAAACTCTATTAAAAAAATGACAATCAATCCTTCTTACAAGAGACCAGTGGAGTCAAGTAGTAACAAATCTCCATATAAGGTTAATACTAATGGCAATGGGAGAAGATTGACTGCAGCAGAAATGGATGAGAAGAGGTCTAAAGGACTGTGTTTTTTTGTGATGATAAATATGTCTTTGGTCATAAGTGTAACACCAAGAGACAAATCTTCATGGTAGATGTGGTAGATGATGGCTCGGATGTAGAAGATGCAGAAAAATTTTCAACTCAAGAAGATAGAATTGAACTAGATAAATTGATGACTATATCCTTGCAAGCATTTACTGTTGTGACAGATTATCAAACCTTAAGGGTAACAGGATATCATGAAAAAAGACCTTTGCAGGTCTTGATTGACACTAGTAGCACACATAATTTTATTGATCAAGAGATTGCCGAGAAGTTGAGTTGTAGAACTACTACCATAATGACACAATCAATCAGTGTTGCTGATGAAAAAAAGGTACAGACAACTTCAATGTGCAAGAATTTGCAATGGTTGTTGCAGGGAACCACCTTTGTCTTAGATTTTTTATTGTTACCACTATGTAATGTGGACATTGTCCTAGGGGTACAATGGTTGAGTAATCTTGGCAGAATACTATTTGATTTACAGAATAGAACTATAGAGTTCAGATACAAGGGCAAAAGACATGTACTGAGAGGAGCAAGAACTACATTGAAGGGGCTGCTAGTGTCAAATCCTTGGACAAGATTGATGTTGCTGGATCTCAAATCTATAAGATGACTTTCCTAGCAGGATTAGAACACAACTTGCAATGTTATAATGTTTAAGAGACTCAAGGTAACTCTATTAATCCTGAATTATCTTCCCTACTAGAAGAATATACTAATATTTTCTCTAAGATTGATCTTAGAGCTGGATACCACCAGCTAAGAATGTATGAGAAAGACATCTTCAAAACTGCATTTAGAACTCATGAAGGGCACTATGAGTTTTTAGTCATGCCCTTTGAATTAACTAATGCTCCATCATCATTTCAAGGGTGCATAAACTCAGTTTTCAGACCATTATTGAGAAAATTTGTGATGGTTTTCTTTGATGACATTCTAATTTACAGCAAATGTATGAAAGATCACATTGAGCATGTTAAGGTAGTATTTGATCTAATACAGCAATTCCAGTTATATACAAAGATATCTAAGTGTGCGTTTGGAGTACCTAAAGTTGAATATTTAGGACATTTTATTAGTGCAGAAGGGGTGAGCACTGATCCAAAAAAAAATTCAGGCAGTAGAACAATGGCCTGTACCTGATAATCTCAAGAAGTTGAGAGGTTTTTTAGGATTAGCAGGATATTATAGAAGGTTCATTCAGAGTTTTGGTTCTATTTGTAAGCCACTACATGAGCTACTCAAGAAGGACAATTTCAAATGGTCTGATGATGCTATAACTGCATTTGAGAAACTGAAGTTAACATTAATTACTACACCTGTGTTAACCATGCCTGACTACTCTAAATCCTTTGTGGTCGAAACTGATGCTAGTGGTAAAGGTATAGGGGTTGTGTTGATGCAACAAGGTCATCCTATAGCCTACATCAGCAAAGTTTTAGCCCCAAAACACCAAGCAATGTTTGTGTATGATAGGGAGCTGTTAGCTCTCATTTTTGTTGTCACTAAATGGTCTCACTACCTGGTCGGTAAACCATTTACACTCAGAACTGATCAGAAAACCTTGAAACACTTGCTTGAAAGAACATTCATACAGACTTTCAAGTGGCTGGTATTTCTAAATTGATGGCATTTGATTTTATCATTGAATATAAGAAAGGGGTGGATAATAAAGCAGTTGATGCTTTGTCGAGACATCCAGATGTTGATATATTAGTTATTTCCTTGTTGACCCCTAATAATTCTCTTTATGATCAAATCAAGAGTTCTTGGAGTCGTGATCCTGTTTTACAGACATTAATCACTAAACTACAGACGCAATCTTTTAGGGCTTACACTTGGTGCAATGACCAACTCAGATGGAAAGGAAGATTGGTAATAGGTACAGATGATCAATTGAGAAGACATATCATTGAATTATGGCATTTTACTACTCAATAAGGTCACTCAGGCATGGATGCAACCATCAAACGACTGCAGTCACTGTTCCATTGGAAATCTCTTATACATGATGTCAGGGAATTCATTAGAAAATGTGATGTATGTCAAAGACACAAGTATGATGTTGCTGCATATCCTGGACTACTACAACCCTTGCCTATTCCTGATGGTATATGGACTGATGTGTGTTTAGACTTCATTGAAGGGTTATCTAAATCTAATAGTAAAGATGTCATATTGGTAGTTGTTGATAGATTGAGCAAATACAGTCATTTCATGAGCTTACAACATCCATACACTGCTCAGAAAGTAGCTCAATCATTCTTGGACAATGTCTTTAAATTGTATGGAATGCCTTCTACACTGACAAATGATAGAGATCATATCTTTCTCAGTACCTTTTGGTAAGAGCTGTTTACATTACAGGGTGTTCAACTACAGAGGAGTACAGCATATCACCCACAAACTGATGGTCAAACTGAGGTAGTTAATAGAACTCTTGAGACTTACTTGAGATACTTTTGTTCCGATAAACCTAAGGAGTGGTCCAATTACCTTTCTTTAGCTGAGTGGTGGTATAATACTACATATCATTCTACCATTAAATGTACTCCATATGAGTTCTTATATGGATAAAAACCTTTTTTACACCTTCCCTACTTAGCTGGTGAGTCTTCTTCTGAAATGGTGGACAGATCTCTATCTGCAAGAGAGGCTATCATTGCACTTTTGAAGTTCCATATGCTAAAAGCTCAACAAAGAATGAAGGATTTAGCTGATAAGCATAGGTCTGATAGAAACTTTCAAGTTGGTGAATGGCTCTACTTTAAGTTGCAACCTTATAGACAAATTTCTGTGAGTGAGAGACCATTTAATAAGCTTGCAACAAAATATTTTGGGCCCTATCCTATTGATGCTAAGGTTGGTTTAGTTGCTTACAAGCTTCTCTTGCCCGTTGATGTGTTGATTCATCCGGCTTTCCATGTATCTCAACTAAAGAGGTGTTTGGAACTTCCTTCTGTCATCAACTATCCACCTGTATTCAACTTATCAAGCCCCTACTGTCCCTTGCCTGAGATGGTGTTGGGTAGAAGAATGGTCAAGAAAGGTAATAGAGTTGTTGCTCAAGTTTTGGTGAAATGGACAGATATTGATGCTCAACAGGCTGCTTGGGAATTTTTATCAAAGGTGCAACACAGATTTCCTTCCTTTTAGACTTGAGGAGAAGTCGGTTCTTCAGCAGGGGTATTGATACAAGTATTGATTGCAATAGAAAGCAAGAAGGATAAAAAGATCAAAAGGATTGAGTTTGAGCTGAGGCTGAAGTGAAGTAGACTGTTTTACTGTTGCATTGCTCTACTGCTGATTAGTCTGTTATTACTGTAGTTGTTAGTTATTGTCACTGTAGCAAATGCCAATTATTAGTTAGTTTGTTATTACTGTAGTTGTTAGTTATTGTCACTGTAGCAAATTCCAATTGTTAGTTAGTTAGTTAGAGGTAGTTACTGGGATTACTTTGTCTATAAATACTACCAGTTGTACTTTCAGAATTCAGTGATTGATAATACAAAACTCTTCGGTTCTCGGAATTTTCATCCCTGATCAGCCATAATTGTTCATCGAGCTTATCTCCTTGAGTTGTAGTATCCATTTACGTGCATCATCGTGGTCGAGATCGCGATGCTCGATAATACTCATTCGGTAATTGCATCCAAAGCTAAAGTCAAATGATTGTGTCTCTCATCATTATGTTATTTTCTGTTCAACAAATGTGTAACTGCGTCCCTCATCATTACGTTATTTCTGCTTACGTTATTTTTGCTTAACAGATGTACGACCGCATCGGCGTGTATGTCTTATTTTGTTGAGAAGGGTTTTTTCCAAAAACAATTGGGACATAAAATTTGAGAATTGTGTTTCGTTTAGGTTATTTTTCAGTTGTATTGTGCTTATAGAGCTTGAATGTTTCATGCTTTCCTAAACTAGTCGACAATTGATCCAGTGAATTATTTGATTTAAAAAAATAACTTTATACTTGTTTTTAGTATAATATTTTTATAAGACATAAATACTTTATTGAACATGTAGAATTATTATTTATAATAAATTAGTCATTCTAATTAATTAGATGTTAGCCATGTGTTTTCAATACGATACCTTAGTTATTTTTGTTAAAACTCAATTTTATTAATATAAAGATTTAAGTAATTCAGTTCAAAGTTCTAAAATATTTCTTGGTAGAAAAATAGATAGTTTTTCTTTTTTATAGAAAATTTATAATTTATATTTTACAATCTTCAATATATTCTAAGAGAATACAATCATAAAATCCAGTAATTCACCATTAAAAACTTTTACAGTCAAATAAAAAAGGCCCTATTTGGTTGGTCATAACATAGTATTGAATAACATTAACATTTTATTTAACACACATTAATCTTTTTGTTAGTTTGGTAACTCCGATCCTAAGAAAGAGTTATTAGCATCATCCATCATACTTTTCTAATTCTTAAATTAAAGAATACAAGTAGAAGACGTAGATAAACACTTTAATTTGATCTCAACTTATGATTAAATACTTCAACTTTAAAAATACACATCTAAAAATGTGTTTATGGAACCAACTTAAGTCATTATAATATAAGCTTCTCCACTTAGAACATATCAAATTCATACCTTCAAAAGTTAAAAAAAAAAAATGACAATGGACTTTTTTGAGTTTCTAGCTCCCCACTCCCTCACCCCAACAAAACCCCAACTCACCCACCACCACATAATTGAAAAAAAAAAAAAAAATAGATTGATCATTCACACAAGTTGAAAACTATCCATTGATAATGGCACAACTTGATCCCCCATATATCTTTCTTGATACATCGTTCAGTATTTTAAAATTTATTATTATTATTATTATTATTAATTTAAATTTGTATGGAATTTGATTTGATAAGAGGGTCAAAGCACTAAATCTTATCAAAAGTTCTATATATTTATTGTTAAAACTCGAAACTTCTCATTTAAAATAAAGAAATTTAAACTGTCTCACCATTCTCCTTGATACTTTTCTTGTAAAACTAACTAAATTTCATTTATTGACCCAACAACCTAGAGCTAAGTCAATAGCACATGGAGCATTATAGTGGCCCCATTTGACTCTTCTTATCATACTCCATTCATGTAGTAGAGTTTGCTAGACACACAACACTCACCAATTAATTCCCTTTTTTGTAGAAATTCAAAATTTAAAATTTTTAAACTTTTATTCTAACGTGAGATTAATTGTGGATATAATTTGATTCACAGTTAAATATTTATAAATAATTGATAAATTAATGTAAAATCAAAGTAAAAGTTATTGAATTCAAATTAATTCATAATCAACCTTCTAGATTCGTTCCGGCCTTTCTCACTTCTTATATAGGGGTTTGGGTGGGAGTTATTCTTGGAATGTTGAAGCATGGGAATAAACTTGTAATTAAACATATATTATATGATTTTTTATTAGATAAGGAGTTGGGGAATTGAAGAGGGGATTACAAGGTGGAGAATCGACTCGATCCCTTACTGACAAGGTAAAAATCGAGGTAGTCAATCAATCGAGCTGCTAAGATCCTCTGATAAGTTTTATGGTTCACTTCATACCATGTATCACTACCAATTAAAAAAAAAAGGTAGCTCGGTGCACTAAAGCTACTGCTATACGCGGTGTCCGAAGAACGGCCCCACCACAAGAGTACGTAGCCTTACCTTGCATTTATATCAGAGCCTGTTTCTGAGATGACAATAAATTTACCAGTTACATGTATCACTACCAATTATTATCTTTTATTGTAGTTTTACCATCTACCAACATTTTTGAAAATTAACCATACAGATGTCAAGTTGCTGCTACATTACATGGTGACAAATCGAAGCACCACAACAAGGTAAAAGTTCATTCAGCCAATCAATCAACCAACTAAACTTCTAACATTCCCCGTTTACTGCCACTTGACAAAAGAGAGACAGAAAGTCTGGATTTGAGGCTCACTATATATATAGGAACTAAGTTAAATTTTTTCCATGTCCATTAATCAACCTTAAAAATAACATGATAGTTTCTAATACATCCGATCAAATACACTCTGTAACCCAATAATACTATCCTTGATCACCATATACAATTAATCGCGATAAAGAATACGTGAAATTAAGTTGTAGCTCATCGATACATCTCATACTTTTAACATTCTATACGCGTAAAGTTTGAACCACGCGAAATTATGTGATACAAGTTTCTTGCTATGCAACATATTGACAGTATCATTATAACACCAGTATAACAGAAGCAAATGAACTCCATCCAGCAAAAATCAAGAAAATTTTGCAGAACTGGAAAGAATACTGAAGTGCATTGGAACAGCAAGGTTGTTTTGCTTGGCAAGCACCGGTTCCTACTATTCACCTAAAAACAAAAAAAACTTTCCGCAAGGGAAATGAAGATAACCAAACTAAAGGGCGAAAAGAAAATCTTGAAAGGCGAAGGCTCTTAGACCTTTAGAGCGTCTCTGAATCCGGTGCTGAAGCTGTGCTCTAGACCTTTCTTGCCACCAACAGTCACTGGATGTCCCTTTTGCATCATGGCGACAAACTCATTGTAATCAATGCGCCCATCCTGAAAATTTTTACAAGAGAAAATTGCCATGAATGAACTCATAGACTCAAGAAGCTTGTGTTGCTCGTATAAACATCATCGTTTTATGGTAAGAGAAGTGTAACATCATTATTAACCAACAAAGAAGTCATTCATGCATATCCCTCAAACTTAAGTGGTGATATCGACTACTTCCTCGACAAATGCCAACGAATACTGCTTTTTGAACATTTTTAGTAAGTCTCGTACCAAAAGCGCAAGTAGTAGTATTAGATTCTTGATATGAACTAGTCGAACTTTAAGAAAAGGATGTCATTTTATCCAATTAAAGAGCGTTCTCAGAGTACAAACTGACAAGTCCCTTATGCAGTCACTTGTTAAACTCCCTCCTCGGTCCCATTTCAAATTTTAAAATCAACAACAAAATACTGTGTAATCCCACTGGCGGGGTCTAAGAAGGGTGGTGTGTACCCTTTTGTCGCTCAGACTATTCAAAAAATGTCAATGGGTGCATGTCGGATTCCCCAAAAGTAGTGTATTTTTGGAGAATTCAACCCGGATGTGGCAACAAAAATGAAGTGTCCGCACAACTTGGACTGTACCTTACTCGTACCTTGTGAAGGTAGGAAATGTTATTTAAAATAGAGCTCAAGTAAACCTTATCAAAAATCAGGTATGTAAAGCAAATACAATAGTGAAGGAGTCATACTGAATAATGAATAAGAGAACAGTAATAATTATTGAAACAATCAATAATACGACAACTGAAATATTAAAATCAAGGAGAGCAAACATAGAACTTACATTGTCCTGATCAGCATCTCTTATCATATCTTCCAGATGGGCATCCCCGATGCCAAATTCCTCACAAGCTTGTTGAAGCTCATCTGCGGTGATGTAGCCACTGCCATCTTTATCGAAGTAAGAGAAAGCAGCAAATAGATGATCTTCTCTTTCAATTTTGTTAAAATGTAATGTTGCAGCTATAAATTCGCCATAATCAATTGTGCCACTGTTATCAACATCTGCCTACAATTTCATACAATACACGGAGTTACATGAGGTCATTATCATTTGGTCGAGCATGAGATGTAAGGATGGCATGAGGCTAAATGAATCTTATGATTTGATGAACTGATGAAGTACTGTATAAAGAGAAACCAACACAGAGAAAAGAGGATATAAAAGGCCAAATCGTTCCGTCTTACTTCTGGCCCATATTGATTACATCACATATAAGCTCACGAGCACAAGTATTATTTCCAATTTACTAATGCAAGCTTCATACAGTACACCTTCACCTTTTGGCAATTAAACTATTCCCATAAAGTGAAATTTATCCAGTACTGATAAATAATTCACCTTTCGCCTTCTCAAGCTTTTGACTGAAGTTTTAGGTAATTGTTTTATTTAAGACATGGCCTTTGATAGTCGGTTATGTCAGACAAGAGTTAGTCACAAGTTCATGTATATTTGGGGCCATGTTTGACAAACATAGTGGTATTATGTTTGATACCCATAAATAGGTAGTATCTTTTTTCTTTAATTCGTGAAAGGAACCATTCTATTGATTTGCACAAAAGATGGCGTCAAAGTTATTTATCTTGGCAGAATTCTCATTTCTCAAGAATCTCCCAAACAGATATTTATGATAGAGGATTCATGCAGTCGACCCCAACTAGCTTGGGAATTGAGGCTAGTTGTTATCATTGTAATTCCCAACAATTTACCCAACTACTACATATACACAAATAATTTCCTCAGACCAAATACATAATTTTCCACCACTGTACGCATGTTCTTCACATGGTACAAACGCCATTGAGAAATTGGCGATGATCTCTCGTGAGGAACGTTTGGAGGGACTTGTGAAACTAAAATTGTAGGATCTAAAACACTTTTCTCCCATTTTTGTTTTCCCTCAAACACATAAATCATGAGTCGTCGTTCTTAGTGCGTGTCCATAGATATCATGCTTGAATTAGATCGTAGGTCTGTAAAGAGACTAAAGTTAAGAGTTATTTCTGATACTTACTGCTTGCATAAGATCATAGATCTCGGATTCCTTGAGATTAGCGCCAACTCTTTTTAATCCAACTTTGAGCTCCTCAAAAGTTATCTGACCACTATTGTCTGTATCTATCATCTTGAACATTTCTTTCAGACCAGCAATTTCTTCTTCAGATAAGCTTTCAGCAATGACCTGCAAGACGTGTAACTCACAACATTTAGTGGACTAGTTTCAATCCACAATTTGTATGATTCTTAGACATGTGTATGACTCGTAAACTCACTCTCAAAGCCATCTTCTTGAGTTTGTTCATTGCAGAAAATTGTTTCATTCGACTCAGAACTGCAGAATCCAGCGGCTTATCTGGAGCCACACCATCAACTTGAACCCAGCGATGGCCTACGGAGGTACAAAAATCACAGGTAACTTTTATCCAAATTCATCATCTTGAGAGAGATGTTTACAATGGGAAGGATTAAGTTCATGTTCAAAGGATTCTAGGAGATGCAAAATATAAACCATAACGTCAGAGTGTAACTTTCTCCATTACATTAGTACAATTACATGATCCATTATGACATAAAACATATAATAGTAGGAGATTATTGAGTATTCGGTATTGGAACAAAACATGCCAATTAGAACACAATGATATAGTATTCAGTGAGGAACTTGCTTCCTAGAGAAAATGTTTTCGAACATTTTAACCAACAAAACATGGGAATAAAACCCTACAAGAAGATTTAAGGTAGCACATGTGAATTACCAATATAGAAACGTAAAACCATCTCCCACTACTAAAACTGAATCCACTTATCATTTAAACAAGTCGACATATTGAACTCAATTATCAAATAAGACAAACTGTTGAGAATACTTACACAAGACTTCATGAGCCGTTAAACGTTTTCTGGGATCTCGAACAAGCATTCCCCTGACCAAGTCTTTTGCATCTTCTGAAATACTAGGCCATGGATCTGATGAGAAGTCGAGATCACCGTGCAGGACTTGTTCAAATATTCCTTGCTCATTTTCTGTATGACGGTTTATATTAGCGAAGAGAAATCATACAAAAAGATAAGCTATCATCATAGATAGAGCAGCATTTGGTTTCCATAAACCTTTTACATTTTCCTCTTTCACTTTACTTCCCTTGCTGACAAAATTGGTTTAGTTTATGAAAATAGATCTTATCTTGAATATGCACTTATTCTTTTTCATTGAAACGTATGCATATAAAGGTTCCCAATTTTCTGGTGATTGCCCTTGAATCCTTCAGAGTCATCAGTAGAAGTCGACACAAAAGCAGCAAGAACTATGGAAATTTCAGCAGATCTATTATAAACTGCAGAAGAAGAGAAAGTAAGGTAGTAATGGAAACGTGAAAATAAGATGGATAAGTGGAGTTGTGAGAGAGATGTTATGTGTCAGGTGTGCAAACAAAGTTACGCACTGATAGTTGAAAAGATGGAGAAGCTACATACATGGTGCAGTGATACTCTTATTTGAGTGAGGCTTTTTGCGGAAGTGTCACACAATGTCAAGAATATTATTAGGTTGACTTAGCCCAACAGGTGAAATTAGAGCCAATGGTTCGACTTGAAGAGTATGGAGATGACTGTGTGATGGCATGTGGCTGGGTTTACTACCTTTACCATGCCAAAGGTACTTGGAGAAGCAGGTTCACAAGAAGAAGCTGGCTTTGGGCTCCAATGGCCATAAATGCTCGGTGGATGGCACATAATGAATCTTGAAAATTGATTCGTGGATAATGGTATCGGGCTGCACCATGATAATGGGATGCATGGAACTTAATTAGAAGTAGAGATCCATAGAATGTGGTAATGGACAGTGTGGAACTTAGTTCGAACAAAGTGGACAGTGTGGGACTTAGTTCGAACAAAGTGGACAGTGTGGGACTTAGTTCGAACAAATTCACTCATTGGAAGTTGAAAAGATTGGGAAACTACATGTGAGGAGTAGGGATATTCTAAACTGAATGAAACTTTCTGGGAAAAATCATGTAGGTTTTGGCCCAAAGCGGACAATATCACACCATATTAAAAACATTATAGGGTTGGCCTAGCCCAACACTATGCACGAAGGGAATCCTGTGACAGGACCCTATAGACTAAATGGTAATATGATTATGGTAGTGCCAGCACCATGATTCGATGTCCCAGGAAATGGAGAAAGTTTTTCCCGATCTTTGCGAATATCATATCATCTTTTTCAGCTAAAATAACACAGGCCTAGTTTTCCTCTAGGATACTAATCGAAATGTAAACTTTGCACAGCTGAACAGAGCGAATTGCAGAATAAAGTAAAGAAGACAAGCGTCCTCAAATCTCACCAGCCCAGAAAGGAGGCACTCCACTTAATAAAATGTACACAATCACACCAGCACTCCAGACATCAGCTTCAGGACCATACCGTTTTTTGAGAACTTCCGGTGCAACATAATAAGGACTGCCAACAACATCTGTAAACCTCTCACCTGTAAGAGGATACATCGATAAATAAGCTGTTTCAGGAGATTAAACATTACAACTAACGAATAACATGGCATAGAGGAGAAAGAGATTCAAATTGCATCAGATGGTTATACAGGAGATTTATCAAGAGAGTTCAGTACAATATAAAAGACAGTGAATTGGAACGAAGTGCATCTAAATCAAGATAAAATCTTGGACAAAGTCCAATAGAATTGTGCATCATGAATACTGAGACTTAACACGCAAAATTCATTTATAGTACATGTCAGTGCTCATTGATCATCTTATCTAACATTATAAATTCCGTGCTCATTACACTCATTAAGCAAGACAGTATCTTAAAGTAGCTTCACCAAAGTAAACAATACACTAATCAAATTAAGTACCTGGTTTGAAGAAAACTGACAATCCAAAATCGATAGTTTTGAGAAGTGAATCCTCCTTCTGATCAACAAAAAGAAAATTCTCAGGCTTAAGATCACGATGCATGACGCTCAGCGAATGACAAGCTTCTACAACTCCAAAAATAGTCCTTGTGAGCTCAGCCGCTTTTCTTTCTGTATAATGTCCCCGTTGAATAATCCTATCGAAAAGCTCACCTCCGGCACAGTGTTCCATAACTACATGAACGGCTACAGCATCCTCATAAGCCCCTTTTATTGATATAACATTCGGATGCCCTGCCAAGTGATGCATTATCTGAATTTCCCTTCTAACATCTTCCACATCATCATCTGTTAACAACTTCCTCTTCGCAATCGATTTGCAAGCATACTCCTTCCTCGTCCCCTTCTCGATACATTTAAACGTAGTTCCGAACTGTCCTTGTCCTAATTTCTTCCCTATACTGAAAAACTCTTTTAAGTTGCCTGTTTTCTTCTGTAATACAGAATCAGTTCTAAGGCCTGCACTACCTACCCTCTTCATCTCTACCGGCTTCTTTGGCTTTACCGGTCTCTCTTCCTTATTCACCTCTTCCTTCTTCACCGGTTCCACTTCCTTCTGTTCCGACTTAGGCATTGTCATCTGTTCTGGTGCCCTATTTTGAACTGGCAAATCAGGGTCTTTTCCCGAGTCCGCTGTTCCACTTTTACTACTTCCACCATTAGTGGTGGAAGCAGAATCCTCCGGCACCCGAGACGGCCACATTGCAGCTGAAACAGACTGCAAGAATCTATTTCTAGAAATACTTGGTCCAACACAAGTGTTTCCCATTTAGTCCTAATTCCTAAATTCACTCTTTTTCAGTTCCTCAGTTTCAACATTAAGACCTTAGAATTGCAAAAAATAGCTCTACAATACCCCACACACACAAAAAAAAAAAAAAAAAAAAAAAATCCAACAAGATCTTGATTACTTCAACCAAACAATCCACCACCAACAAAAAGTCAAACCTTTTTCACCAAACTCAAAAGTAGTCAAAAAAGTACTAAAATCAAGAATTTGCTCAACTTCAAGCTTGCCTAATCAAAGATACAACAATCTTATACTCAAAAAATACTAAAATCAAGAATTTGTTCAACTTCAAGAATCCAAAATCATTACATAACTAATCAAAAAGTAGTAAAATCAACAACTTGTTCAACTTGAAGCTTAGCAAATCAAGATACAAGAATAACCCAAAAATCTTATCTAAATAGTCAAAAAAAGTACCAAAAATCAAGAACTTGTTCAACTTCAAACTTAGCAAATCAAGAATCAAGCTACAAGAACAACTCAAAATCTTATAGTAGTCAAAAGGTACTAAAATCAACTACTTATTCAGCTTCAAGTTTTACCAAATCAAGATTACAAGAAACACACAGAAATGCTATCTAAGTAGCTAAAAACAATACCAATCAAGTGTTTCATGTAGTACTAAAAATACAAAAAGTACATCAACCTTCAAGAATATTGAGCACCCATGGATAAAAGATTGAATGGGCAATCTAAAGAAGATAAATAAATCAAGAAAAAAGACAAAGTAAAAGCCAAAGTACAAGAAGTAAGAGAAGAAGTCTTTTTGTTATCACATTGAGAAGGTCAAACAACAGCTTAGTAACTAAGGTTACAAAGGAAAAAAAATTGACATCTTGATTATACTAATAACATAGTAACAAAAAAACAATTTACAGCATATAAAATTAAGAATTGGTCTGTATCCCTTAATGGATATTCATTTATATATTAGAGAAAAAAATCTACTAAGTATGCATTATACTCATTGGTTCATTTGTTTATCATATCTTTCTTTTTAGTTTGAAAAAAAAAAAAAATCAAATGACGCTCACAATAGTTTTATCTATAGAAAGATCCAATCATAATAATTTTACCTATAGAGGGAGCAAAAAATAAACTTTACTCTTCATTAAAATTTAGTAGCAGTTTGGCTATAAAAATTACTGTTTTTTTTTAGAGTTGGAGTTGTGTTTGATCATGTCTTTTTTGAATTTTTTTTAGATTTTTGAAAAAACTTTTTTAAATATGATTTTATGCCCTTAACTTTTAAAAATTATCAAAATCACTCAACTACTAATTTACCTACTAACATACAACCAAATGTTGAGAAAATAATTTATATATCTTCAATCGGTAAAATAATTAACAACAAACTAATTATTATGATTGTTATTCTTCTAAAATTTGAATAAAAATATCACAAGCACGAGCTAAATAAGTTTATTTAATCATAATCGATTGAATAGAGAAAATATATTTTGATAAATATGATTGATGGATATAAATATATTTTATATATTCTTAAATTTGTTGATGAAAATTCTTAATTACTTTCACTTGAATTAATTATTTTATTGAATTTGATCTTTTTTAAAAAAAAAATTATGAATGAATTATTTCTGAATAGATTAGTGCTAATTTTTTTCTTTTTCTTTATTAAAGATATTGATTTTCCTTGAATATATATATATATATATATATATATATATATATATATATATATATTTGGGTAAAGAGAATAAACTTTTGTTAAACTAATTACCACACTTGTCTCTATTCAAAATCCATAAAACCAAAATAAGGTAATCATCAATATGGATCGTTACGTTATGTTTGATATGCTACTTTATTGATCACTTTTTAATAATTTATTAAAATCATCATAGCCATTATATGACATATACAGAAAATTAAAATGGCAAAAAAAAAAAATTAAATTTCTCATTTTTAAATAACATAATGTACTAGGCTTTATATTTCTATAATATAGTTCATTCAAAATAAAAGTTGATATATTTCCGCCATAAATTATCAATTATTATTTTTTACTTCACGTTAGTAAATTTTGATTAAAAGAAGAAAAAGAGATTAGAATATCTGCAATAATTAAAAATGATGTTGTACCATAGAAAACAAATAATAATTTTTTTCTTGGTGGTTGGTTGTAGTTATAAAAAGGATTTGTTTAAAAATTTAAAGATTGAGGTTATATGTAATAATAATGAAAGTTGAAAATTGAAGTGAAAAATTGTGAAAACAACAAAAAGTTTTTGCACTTTTTGAAATCCAACTCCAGAATAATTTTCTGAATTTTCATAGTCAAATACTACAATTTTCGAAAAAGTGAAAAATAAATCCGAAAACAAGGAAAAAAAATTATTGCCAAACGAGACACTCACAATAGGTTTACCTATAGAAAGGTTGAATCACAATAGTCTTACTTATAGTTGGAGCAAAAAATTAATTTTACTCTCTTTTGAAGTTTAGACGCTCACAATAATTTTACCTATAGAAACTGCAAAAAATGAATTTTGCTCTCTTTTGAAATTTAGACACATACAATAGTTTTACTTCTAGAAAGGTCAAATCTTTTATGTAGCATATTTAAAATCATAATATTTAACAAAATTTCAATACATCTTACATATTTAAGTTTGAGATTATAAGGAGTCGTTTAATAGGGTGTATAAGAATACTATAAAATATTGTGTATTAGTAATACTTGCGTTAGTTATGTTCGTATTTTTCTTATGTAGTATTTGATTTGGTGTACTAAAAATAACCTGAATTGCATAATTTTTTAAAAAAAAAAATTACAAAATTTCCTTTATAAATATGGCGGAAAGGAGGTGAAAAGGATTTCGAGGAACAATTGTGACTTTAACCATGCTACTACTACTACAACAACAATAACAAACCCAGTGTATTCCCACATAGTGAGGTCTGGGAAGGGTAAGATGTACGCAGTCCATACCACTACCTCCGGAGAAGTAGCCAGTTTTCGATAGATCCCCAACTCAAGATAATCATGTTATTGCATGAGAATTCATTGCATTACTAATACTATGAATTTCTATTCATTAGTAATATACTCTTTACTGATAACTAATATTAGTAATACACAAAGCTAATATAAATATTATTCTTTTTAATATACTATCAAATTACAATATTTTTTATATCAAACTAAGATCGGATAAATAAATTAAAACGAATAGAATAGAGTATAAATTTTGACATATTTTTTTTCCATAAATATGGTTAGTTCCCATATAATGATAAATCCGAACAGATCTACAAGAAAAACGCGTTTTGGTTGAATATTCCAACAGTCCTAAGCTTTATTTCATGGGGATTAATTTTGTGCCAACTTTGGTTGGTTTGGCCCACCTTTAATTTAGTATCCTTCCATTTGTTAGTCAAACCAAATTATATAAAAAAAAATTATCATAGAAAAATGAGTCAGAAGGACCCGACAAGTTTTCAATTAAAAAAAAAAAACGAGTGGATCCCACAAATTTGTCCCTAAAAAAACTAAGTTTTTTGAACAACTGGGTTAGTTGTGGGACAACCATGTTAGTTGTCTGAATAACTTCGCGCAATTGTTGAACAAATTCTCTCAGTTGTCGAATAACTACGCCTAGTTGTTCAACAACTAGGTGCAGTTGTACGACAACTGTGTCTAGTTGTTGAGCAACTTGCGCAGTTGTTGAATAACTTCGCAAAGTTATCGAACAACTACCAAAGTTGTTCGAACGGAAATACTTAAAAAAAAAAAAACTAAAAAAAAAAATGTCCCTCTTTTAGAAAAAAAAAAATCTTTTCAGCTTTACGCCTTACAGTTACATGCAATAAAAACAGCATAAATTAAAGTAGAGTTAACTTGTCTTGGGTGTGCTTGTTGTAGATTTCATTTTAATTTTCGTGAATTATGATCATCTAAAAATCTCTGAAAAATTCAATATTTTCAAATTGTGTCTTGAGTCTTGACAATATCATCAATGTTCAACTATATCTTTTCTGCACATTTGGAATCAATTAATTTTGAAAAAAATTGTCAAATTTACCCCTCTAAAATATCTTTTTACATATGTTTTCTTGTTGATAAGCACATATTGAAATAATTATAATTGGAAAATAGTGTACTATGGACCTACGTAAAATCCACAATTGTTGCCGGCCAATATGGAGAGTATTAATACTCAAAATGCAACTATTTATCAAAGCTTAGAAAATTGATTATTTAGCACTTAGTGTTTAATAAACAAATACTAATTTAACTATAATATAGGAAAAATCAAATAAGAATGTGTATATCATTTAACCATAATTAAGTAGTTAAAACTTATATTCAAGACGCAGTTCGATAAATTATATAGAGAAATAAACTATCTTTTTTTTATTTGAAACAAAATTTTCAAGAAGTAACAACATCATTCAGTTTACTTTCTCTTCTTAGCTCATCTCGAAGGATCTCACAAAGTTCACGACTTAGACCTGGATTCATATAATCGAGTCCAACTAAACATAATGATTGACTACATAACATCTAATTTCCCTGGTTCACGACATAGATAACATCATTCAATTTACTTTATCTTCACAAATCATCTCGAAGGATCTCACAAAATTTACGATTTAAGGATCTCACAAAATTCACGATTTAGACCTGAATTTATATAATTGAGACGAACTAAACATAATGATCGATTACATAACATCTTATTTCCCTAGTTAATCAAGGTGAACAAGCGTATATGTACGGAGAGAAGACCCCTCTAGGTACGTAAGAGAATTTAACTTGTATACATTGATACTTATTAAAAGTTTGTTGATCACATGTTCATACACGTAACTAAATTTTTTTAGTGAATATTCTGGCTCCGCTATTGATCCAGTATTCATGCCACATGAGTTCATTAGCTTTAATTTTCCAACCTACTTCATAAATCATAACGTAGAGAAGTAGGTTTACTAAGACGGCTAAGTAATTATTTATTCTTGTCATGTTTGTTGGTGCTCCTACAGATAATATAAACTAATATTGCAAAGTGCAAACTTTTATTAAAACCTCAACATCTAAATATAAAATAAAAAGAAAAAATAATTATAAAAGAGGGAAATGCCAGAGAATAAGGAGAGGTGGACATATATAGAGAGACGGATGCAGAATTTTAACGATTAATTCATTTGAACTAAGGAATTTGACTCGGAGCGTAGATTTATAGTAGAGATTTATTTTGTATTATGTTATATTTTAGGCATGATACATAAACATATTATTTAACTTGACATCAGATGGACATCAATGATTTATGTCCTCCAACTTTGGATGTGGACAAAGGCTAAATTTGTATAAAGTTAAATATGTAGACACACGCTTCCTACATAGCCAGAGGCGAACCTAGGATTTGAAGTCTGTGGGTGCACCGATATTGTCAATGGCGCGCATAAGCCTTGAAGCAAGACTCAAAATATGTTGAGCGCTCACCTCACTTAATGTGCAACTTAGGCTTTAATTTCTAATACATACTTGCCCTTATCAGTCAATGAAGCTTTCTTAAGAGACGACTATTTCACTTTATCAAAAAGAAAAAATCATATATTTGTCATTCATGCTTATATTATTAGTCTTGGACTAGACATATATTTATATATTTTCTCTTTATGCTTTTTTTGGTTAAATCTCACGTTTTATTTGTACTTTGTGCTTAAACACAATAGACCGTGAAGCTTTTTTACGCTTGTTGTTTTTGATAATACTGTGGAGCACAATATTATCTTAAGACATTAGAAAAATTTTCAGTGTCGATTAAGAAATATTATCACAGTTAATTGGTCGTCAAAGATATAAACAATACTGAAAAATAAATATATAGAACAAGTATTAGTTTTAAGCTAATAACTTTTCTTTCTTATAATATGAGGTTTATTTTTAAGATTGTTGAATAATCATTTGTAGTAGCTCAATGGTCAAAGGGGATTCTCTTCATGGGATGGTTGTAGGTTCAAATCCCCATTCCAACATTTTAATGTTATAAATTTAGTAGTAGAAAGAAATATTGTGCTACGCACTAACATTCAACTTAATGTAATAGTAAGCCTTTAATCTGAAGATTAAAAATAAAAGAGAAAATGTTGCGCAACTCAGGCATTGATCCCTGATAGCAAGTTTTTTTGAAGTCAACGGGTGCACATGCACACCCACTAATAGTTGTGGGTCCGCCTCTATTAACATAGCAAAACCTGAAGTAGAAAAATTAATTGTTATAGAACGTTTTCCCCCTAAACAGATCATATGTAGCGCGAGTCTGAATTAGTATGGCCACCAAGTACCCGAATACCAAATGATTTGACAAATAAAACACAACATAATACGAACACGACTTGTTGGGGAGAATTTCCGCTTTAATGAATCCTACACCATGAGAATTTGAATTAATCGACTAATAAGTATAGGTTTGACAAAGTTGTAACCCAATCCACTAGTGATATTGCCCGCTATAGGCCTAGACCCGCACAACTTTAAAATGGGTCGCTAGAGTGAAAGACCTGTTTACTTATATACTCAGCATCTGTCCTTCATTTTGCCGATATGAGACTCCTTATCCTAAGTTGGGGGTTACATACACCCCTCGTATGGACTCAGTGTTCTCGCTGAGGTTTGCCCTACCGAATGAAATTTGCCTCGACCCAGGACTGAGGTTTGTTGCACCTTACCGGGATTTGTCTAAACTCAATTTCAACTCTGGTCCACTTCGTCAAGGCTGACACGGGAGTGGCTCTGATACCATTTACAACGGCCCACAACGGAAAATGTCACGACTGGGACGTTACAAAAGCAGAACATAATAGGGACCAAACTATGCATAGAATATGCATACACAAAACCTAAGCAGCTGTGAACAACCAGAAAACTTCATCTAACAGACAACATATTCGATGAAATATACCGTTACAATGATATAGTACACATCGATAGTTCACAATATATTACATTTTAACGACAAAACTTGAATATACAACAAGCGATCGCAACATCACTCTTCCACTCCTGAAAAAACGTTACAAACATCTTTGTACTCAGCTTCATTTTATCGTGAATGGTCTGTTTTGGTGTGTGTATGTCGATTTTAAAGAGTGTAGATAACATTCTTCACCGATGAATGGGCATTTGTTCCATCACATCTCAATGTCTTCCAGCTCCGGCAAAGGAAAACGAAGGATTGCAGCAATGCCGGTTAGCTGTGTCAGTTCTGTGTTCCCAACCATAAGTTATAATCAGCGTAACCAAATATGCAGTAAAGAACGTGTGCTCGTAGGAAGGAAAATGAACATGTGAACGGACAAGGAAATACGATTCAAAGCATTACTAGGGGCCAACTAAAATAAATTCCGACAAGGAAATTAACAGGAAGTAACTAAATATACTCACGTTCTCCTGAAACGTGCATTGATGAGAAAATGAGTGCAGTACCACCGGAATCCTTGACTGAATCAACCAGATTAGCATACTTTTTCCTCGTTTCTACATCAGAACTCCTGTCAACAGATCAAAAGAAGTTAGATATTCCTCATGAACAAATCGACCAACTATATACAGGAATGAGTGAAATGGAAAAATATATAATTGATTTCACATATGAAGAACAATGAAATTGCCAAATCCTATGCACCAACGATGGCAATTTTAAAAGCTAAGCATGCAAAAAGAGTTGCAAATTACTGTCAAGCTATATGCAGTTTAATTTTTATTGCTCGTAAAGCCCATTCGTTCAACCAGGGAAAATAAGATACTCACCTAAAGAGCTCGTCGGTAATGAGAAGTGTCTGGATAGCCATTCGCTCGTGAGCAACTTCAACATGCTTTGGTCCATAGCATGCACGATCAGGATCCTAGAGAAGGCCCAATAGAGTAACATAAACTTCCATAAGTATCCGGGAAGGAACACACTACAGGTATCTTTAGATTGACTAGTGGGAGTAAACTTCATACATGGTGAAGCTCATTCATACATATGTTAGAGATGCGGTAAAAGGGACACGCCATACATTTATTGCGAGGAATTCTTGAAAGAGAGGAAAAAAGCTTTTAAAAAAAGGTGTTATCCTTCTTAGTTGCTTCCGAAAGCATGAAAAGTGGCATCATATTTATCCAATTAGTATCACAATTCATGAAATACGCTGAGGGAGGGCGTTCAAACAGGCAATCACTCTTGCAAAAGACCTCTATACCTATAACATCCCTAAATTATGTAACAAGCAGGTATATTGTTGTTGGAAATGAATTTTCAGTATTCAATTGGTAGAAAGGACTGAAAAAGGCAAACATGGAGATAACAATATCACCCGCTGCCCATTATAACACTATGTCTGTTCCTCATCTTGAAAATTTTTCAAATTAGTCCACCTTGATCTCCTTAAACAGGAATATCCGTCATGCATAGTGAAACATCTAGACTTTCATTTGAAACTCTCAGGCCTTCAACAGAACCCAAGGTAACAGAGAGCCGAAATAAACACCAAAAAGAGCAAGCAACAAAAATTCAAAACCAAGCAATCTGGTTGTACTCTTAGCATATGAAAGAGCCTGAAATATCCCAAAACTATTAAGAAACATACAAATACAACATAGAGATCAAGGATAGAATCTAACATTTGAAAGCATGTTGAAAAATTCCTTTAGAGCTTGAACCTGATTAAGATTGGAAGAGACGAAGAAACTGTAATTCTCGAAGAGTAAGAAAAAGACATAAACAAACATAAGCATATTGAATAAAGGTCATATTAAGTTGAGCAAGAGTCATAATGTAAAGTACCTCTTTGGCAGCTTTTGTATCTTTTATCATATTCATCACGTTTGGGGCATCCAGAACCTCTTTCAAACTATGTCTGTGAACCAGAAAAAAAAATTGGGCTTAAACAACCGAGATGGACAAGCATTGCACATCATAAGTCATACATATCAACTACAAATAGACAAATAATGAAGGTTATTTTTACAAAAGGGCTTACTTGTATCCTGAGGTTGTATGGACAAGAAGTATGCGTGATTTATTTTCTATTATAGGTCTTAGCTGCTTCCTCTCGGCTTCTAACAACAGGTGACGATGAAATTGATCCTGCATATTCAACCCAAAAGAAATTGAATATCTCAACTGAATTAATATATGTACGGTACAGATATAATTAGATATGCATGCTCTATCTGTTGTAACATAGCATAAAAGTATGACTAGCCAAGAGTGTAACTTTACAAAACGAAACCAAAAACAAAAAATACCTTGGTGAATCCTGGACTTGCAATCACAGCACAGCGAACTACTTTGAAATCAACATGCCTGACAAAGGCCTGCAACAGAAATAAGAACCTGTCAGTCTGTAACATATTGCTTATAGAGATTAAGCAAACATCAAGAAAGCTGGCAGAGACTACCTGTAGAACATTGTCAAAGAACTTATTTAACGCCTGCAAATCAAAGTTAAGAACTCAATTTCACTGAGATTTCATCTTCAAAATAATTAAATAATACAAAAGCTGAAACAAAAGGAGACATACCTTATCATAACCTGCAATTGCTGGTCCATGCTTGCGTGGTATAGAAGTCTCTATACGAGAACGAGTAATAGTCAAGCTGTTAACACAACAGTAACAAGTATATAAGACAAAATTATGCTAGACAATCTAGTAACTCAGCCTTAACCTTTCATACAATTCTGCAATAGAAATTCGGACATCCTCATCCGCCTTTAAAATTATTGATCTCGTTTAAATAAAAGAAAAGGAGATGCTCAAAATCTGTTTAAAACTTGTATCAAAAAGGATTATCAGATTGTCAAGCTTACCTTTTACCAATAAGAAGTATGTGTGCCAATCCTTCTTGCATCAGAACAACAGCCAGATCAGCACTTACAGAAGGATCTGAATCATCAAAATAAGAAAAAGTGGATTCAGCTTAATGAAACGGTAATCTAAGAGCAGTACAAAACCACGTATCCATGTTAGAATCAATATGGCTGTAACATCAACAATTATGTACAGAAACTTCTTATCAGATCAAGTGTTCAACAGCACTCTGTAACACACACGAAATTGCAGAAAATAATTATGTTCTCACTGCAAGTGCTTGAGCGGAGTAGAGAACCTCTGCAAAAATAAAGGCTATAACACACCTACACTGAAACAAGCTATCCGAGACTAATGCATCTATAAAGCAGTTTAACAATTATGTCAATTGATTATTAATCTATCCATGTACTAAAAGAAGTATCTACAGGCTGTAAAACTTGATAAGCCATGGACGAAAAGTAAGGGTACGAACTAAAACGCTTAATATTGCAGATAATGTTAATGGCAACACTTAAACAAATAAAAGTATAATTTTGTTAAAGTGCAATGTGAAACATACCAGCAGCTTGACGAAGAACCTCTCGTGCCAGTGAGTCCCAGACCACCTAAATTAGATAATCCAAGTCAGAGCTGATTTATATGTAAACTTTCGTATAAAATCAAAGCTGTTCAGATAAGACTAAAATTTAATCAAACAAGATGCTCATAGATTTGCTAACCAAATCAAAAGACAGTATTCTACCTTTCTTAGCACAAAAGGTCTGTGTGGCTCAATTTCCAGAGTGTGAAAAGCGCCTATCTGCAATAAACGTAATTAGAGATTTCGGTTGCAGCATCAAAGCAAAGAATTTATCCAGAGAGATTTAGTTGAAGAACACACACCTTTACATGTTCATTCTCCAGGATATTCTTCCCACGAATACGCAAGGCAGAACCTTCTTTGTCATACTCAATATTCTACAACACCAAATTAATTATATTATATAATATTGGAATGGAGAGGGATGGCCTTGGCTCAGCGGTAAGCTTGCTTACCGTGGTGTGCCAGGGTCGGGGGTTCGAAACGCCCCTCCAGCGAAGCTGGGGTGAGGGCGCGTAGGTCAGGCCCGGAGTGGTCCACCCTCCCCGACACCTACGGAGTAGGTATGAACCGGGTCGTCCCTTTTTAATATTGGAATGGAAAACACAAAAATGAAAACCTAGAAAGAGTACTATCTATTTCTTGTTTCCCAAATGACACATTTATTGTGATTCGTTGGGAAAGGAGCATTGCTACGTGCAAATCTATCTTGTATATTTCATATAAAGGTTGTATTGATATCCTCAAATTTCATCAAACAACCCCAAAACCCTTCATCTCGACCACATTGGAAAAGAATGACAAAGAAGTGTCTCCTCTCCATGCTTTAGTAGAAAAATTTTCTCTATAGTTAATTGATTTCTAAGTTTATCTTTCAATTTCTCTTAAAACACCTTACACTGGAAGCTAAGATCAAGTTCTAACCCAGGCTCACACCTGATCACAATGCAGGTAAAAGGCCATGAGAAGATGATTCCTTCAAATCTGCCGTTTCAATATCTAAAAGTTATTGCAGTTCACATTTGTCCAAGTCTTGGCATCTTCTATTCTATTCATTTGTAATCATATAGCAGACATCTGTCACTTCAGGAACACCTTAACACCAGAAATGTCCACTTGATTGATTAGAGTCATACTTGTGGTTTCCTAATACAATCGACAACAAGCACCCAGAAGCGCTTAATCTTCAAAGCAATGGCATATAAATAGCCTCAGATTGTTCATTGAACCCCAAGGCGATATGAGGTACTCACAGAGCCAGCACTTGAGAAACCAAAGGCTATCTGGCTGCACCATGACCAAATCCCTATCTCCACAACTACAAAATGGGGTCCGTATCCCACATCGGTGTGGGATGTACTTATATGGTCTTGGCCTCTTGGGCCATCCTCAACTCATGAATCATCACACTTCTCAGTTTACCTGATGTTGCATCCCAATTGTCTATTGTCCACACCTCAGTTTGCCGGCCTGTGCATGCAGGGTGGGTTAGATTCCCACATCGGTAGTAGATGGGACACTTGGTCTCCTAATTTGTTCTTGGGCAAGCTTCACCTCATAAGCTAGCTTTTGGAGCATTGGGGGTTGAGTTAGGCCCGAGGTCCATTTTAAACATGGTTCAGACTTGGGCCCATCATAATCTTGGTTACCAAGCGCTGGGTCCCTAAGTTATATTATCTAAGTTTCAGATGTCTAGTCCTGGGAGCGCGGTGGTGTCAGTGTCACACATCGGTGTGGGATGGACCCTCTTATGTGGTCTTGGACAATCCTCACCCCATGAGATGGTTTTTGGGATTGAGTAGGCTTAAAACTATTCTTCCCCCCAGCTTTGGAACAGATGCAATCAGCTAATTTATTTTACTTGCATTCAGAACTAACACTATAAAATGAATATAACAGTCAACAAGAATGTTAAACTTCCCCTTCACAACTGAATGATGCTGGATGTCTAAATATTTCCTTACCTCAACTTTGATTTCCAATTTCAGTTTCACTCGTTGAGCGTCTCTTCCTCCAGAAGCAGCTTCCCTTAGGACCTTCCTACAAGATATTACAAGCAAAAATCAACCAGCTTCCAGTAGGTTGTGTTGTGATAAGCAAAACCGTGTTCACAGTCAGCAAAGGCCCCCATAGCATAATTTGCAAATGATAGTTGCTTTCAACATTAAAAATGAGTGTTCATCGTAAGCTTTAAGCAACAAAAATATCTATACTGTTAAAAACCTGAGCAATCAGTAAGGATTCACACTATTCCCAAAATCCATTGTCTAGTTACATTTTCATTCACGATTTCAGCATACAACAACTCCTCAGTTTCAAAGAAGTTTGGGTTGGCTACATGAAATCTCACTGACCATGCTACTCCGTTTAAACTCTAACTTAGGCTAATTTAGACAAAATCGGCCGAGAATTTAGTCCAACTCATATAAAAGTAACTATCTGTAGGTCACTTTGGCAAATATGGAACACTAAATTTCCAAGATAAGATAATACTATTTAAGAATTAGAACAAAATAGCAAATCGACACAAAAAATAGACATTCGGAGAACGAGAGCAATTAATATGTTATTCAAGAAAACATAATGTTTTAATCAACTCGTCAGGAAGAGAAACATGCATCACATTAAAAAAGAGTGTGTGTGTGTAGAGAATCAACAGTCAGAAGTTCAAGCTTCCGGATGAACTGAATTTGGACCTAATTACAAGCGACACTCATTTTAAGGAGTTCATTGAACATAAAAATTCCATCTTTAATGATCAAATTATAAAAGGGCACTTCAAGCTTCTGAATGAACGGAATTTGGACCTACTTAGCAACCGAAACTCATATTCAAGAGTTCATTCAACATAAAGATTCCATCTTTCATTATCATATTACATAAGGGCGCCTCAGGATTCTGAATGAACTGAATTTGGACCTAATTAGCAAGCGACACTCACATTAAGGAGTTCATTCAACATAAGATTCCATCTGTTATGATCAAATCACAAAAGGGCGTTTCAAGTTTCCGAATGAACTGAAATTGGACCTAATAAGCAAGCGACACCCATATTAAGGAGTTCATTCAACATAACGATTTCATCTTTACAACAATAACAACAACAAACCCAGTGTATTTCCACACAGCGGGGTCTGGGGAGGGTAAGATGTACGCAGTCCATACCACTACCTCCGGAGAAGTAGCAAGGTTGTTTCCGATAGACCCCCGGCTCAAGACAATGAGTAATAAACAAATTCATGATAAAAACATGAAACAAGATGGAACAACAGAAATAAGACACCCATAAAGTAATATCCTACGCTAACAAACCAAAGGCACCCCCCACCCTCATATCCCCCACCCCGACGCTCCCTTAATTACTAACTACAACCCTCCCACATGCACTAGCCTTCTATCCTAATTCGCATGCTCCAAACCTTCTTGTCTAGGGTCATGTCATCAATAAGTTGTAACTGCACGTCTAATCACCTCTCTCCAATATTTCTTCAGCCTACCCCTACCCCGCCTGAAACCATCCAAAGCTAACCTCTCACATCTACAAACTAGGGCATCCGTGCCCCTCCTCATCACATGTCCGAACCATCTCAACCGAACTTCCCGCATCTTGTCCTCCACTGAAGCCACACCAACCTTCTCTCGGACAGTTTCATTCCTAAACCTATCACCCCTAGTAAGCCCACACATCCAACGCAACATCCGCATTTCTGTCACCTTCAGTTTTTGAATATGAGAGTTCTTGACTGGTCAACACTCCGCTTCATACAGCATGGCCGAACGGACTGCCGCTCTATAAAATTTACCTTTAAGTTTGGGCGGCACCTTCTTATCACACAATACTCTCGAGGCGAGCCTCCACTTCATCCATCCCGCCGTCCTCACCTGAGTCTTTGCTCTGTCATACATGTCCTTAATTGATCTGATGTACGCCACCGGGACCCCCACTCACCTCCAAGCATCTCCAAAGAACCTCCCTAGGGACTTTGTCGTATGCCTTCTCCAAGTCGATAAACACCATGTGAAGGTCCTTCATTTCCCTATACTGCTCCACCAGTTTCCGCATCAGGTGAATTGCCTCCGTCGTCGAGCGCCCAGGCATAAATCCAAACTAATTCTCCGAACTAGACACTATCATCCTCAACCTCTGCTCGACCACTCTCTCCCAAATCTTTATAGTGTGATTCAACAACTTAATACCCCTATAGTTGTTGCAACTCTGGATGTCACCCTTGTTCTTATATAACGGAATCATGATACTCCATCTCCAAGCCTCGGGCATTTTCGCAGTCTTAAAGATGTCATTAAACAACTCAGTCAACCACCTTAAACTAGCGCCGCCAATACACTTCCAAAAATCCACAGGAATCTCATCAGGCCTCGTCGCCCTACCCCTTCGCATCCTGTGAATAGCCTCCCGGACCTCCTCCACATTAAAACGCCTACAATAGCTGAAATCACGACACCCCTCAGAGTGCTCCAACTCCCCTAACACAATGTCATTGCCCCCCTCATCATTCAAGAGTCTATGAAAATACGACTGTCATCTTCTCTTAATATGCACGTCCTCCACTAGCACACTACCATTCTCCCCCTTAATACACTTCACTTGATCAAGGTTATGACCCTTTCTCTCCCTAGCCTTAGCAAGCCTATACAACCTTTTTTCCCGCCTCTCTCCTCTAACCCCGCATACAAGCTCTCAAACGCTGCCGTCTTAGCAGCCCTAACTGCTAACTTGGCCTCTCTCCTAGCTAACTTGTACTTCTCCCTATTTAGCCGCTTATCCTCTTCATCCTTACTCTCAACCAACTTAGCATACGCCCCCTTCTTAGTCTCCACTTTCTTCTTAGCAAGCGACACTCGTATTCAAGAATTCATTCAACATAAAGATTCCATCTTTCATGGTCAAATTATAAAAGGGAGCTTCAAGATTTCGAATGAACTGAATCGGGACCTAATTAGCAAGCAACACTCGTATTCAAGAATTCATTCAGCATAAAGATACTCGTATTCAAAAATTCATTCAACATAAAGATTCCATCTTTCATGGTCAAATTATAAAAGGGAGCTTCAAGATTTCGAATGAACTGAATCGGGACCTAATTAGAAAGCAACGCTCGTATTCAAGAATTCATTCAACATAAAGATTCCATCTCTCATGGTCAAATTATAAAAGGGAACTTCAAGATTTCGAATGAACTGAATCGGGACCTAATTAGAAAGCAACGCTCGTTTCAAGAATGCATTCAACATAAAGATTCCATCTTTCATGATCAAATTATAAAAGGGCCCTTCAAGCTTCAGAATGCACTCAATTTGGACCTAATTAGCAAACGACACTCATCTTAAGGACATAAAGATTTCATTTTCATGATCAAATTATACATGTTTAGTAAATTCTTGTAGCACCTACGGCATTGCTTCTTATAGAAAAAAAAAACATATTTTTCGACAAATTCTTTACCTTTCGTACACATCTTGTGTTTGGAAAATTTCCCCTTCACACGAATAAATTACTCCCTATGATTTTGACTTGACACATAGTTTAAGAAAGTAAAAAAGACTTTTGAATCTTATCATTTTAAAACTAAAAGATATGTGGAACGTACCAACATATCATTTAATCTTGTGGTTTTAAACAAGCCACCTGGAAAGTTAGAATTAAAGAATCACCAAAAACAAGTAAAGATACACTCTTCATTAAACGGACTAAAAGGAAAAATACACTCTTCATTAAACGGACTAAAAGCAAAAATAAGACAAACAAATTAAAACGGAAAATTATATGAAATAAAACAAAATTTTAATACCTGACAGTAACAGCTAAAACAGTATCACCTTCAGCTATCAAATTATAAGCAACCCACATATCATCTGCTTCCTCTGGAATTATCTATATAATGCAAAAAATAAAAAATACCCAGATTAATTTAACAATTTTCCTCTTCTGGGTCATCAAAATATCAAGAAAATAACTCAAATTAAATGATACAAAATATTTTACAAGATTAAAAACTAAAATAAAAAATACCCAGATTAATTTAACCATTTTCTTTTTCTGGGTAATTAAAATACCAAGAAAATAACTCAAATTTAATGATATAAAAACAATTAAAGAAAATATTTTTTTGTTACCTTGACACTACCAGGGCCATCAGGAACAAGGTCTTTTCGAACAATTTTCATATTTAATGATTAAAAATTGGTTCTTTTTTTTGTAAGAGATTTGCTTCAGTTTGATGGGAAGTTGCAGGTTTAAAGGTTGGAGTGTTCTTGTATGTGTAGGTTTTTTTTGTTTTTTTTTGTATTTTTCCAAGACTATCGTATATATTAAGGTCAAATACTAAACAATAAGAAAAATAATGAAAAAAAAAACATAAGCACCGTAGGAATAAAAATAGCATATAAAATCTAATTGGAAAAGGATCGCGATGTATTGTCGTATTAGAAAAAAAAAATATACTTCTTTCATTTTAAATAATTAAATTATTAGAATTTGATACACATATTAAGAAAATATATATATATAAATTAGTCATATTTTTTCATTTTTATCCTTTTTAAATTTTAAAACTTTAATAATCATCATGTTAATTCTCAATTTTCATTTAATTTATTTATTTTTATTACAAAATTTGAAAAAAAAAATCTTACAATTAATATATATATAAAGGAAACTCTAAGACAATCCTATGTGGCATGTGTTAGAGGCCTCCAATACTATTTATCTATTTTATGGTTGCTATTTTTTTCCTTATATTTGAATATTTTTCTTCTTTTTATATTTAATGTCTTTAATAAATATAATTATTTATAACTCACACCTTCAATTATACTCTTAATAATATCAATAAATCCAACCTTTTAATCTTCATAATCCCAAAATTTAATTTATAGGTTTATGACACCTTATGGTATTCCTCCATTTTGCCTATATAAATTCATAGTTTATTTCATCAAAATTTCATTCAAGATTATTCTTTTTCTTCTTCATCACCATATCAAATTATGCTTAACAAAGTTGTTGTTCCAGTTGCTGCTTTCATCAAGTAACTTTCGATGATTCTTGTATACATTTACCTTATTAGCCTGATAATAGTATGACCTATAGGTTCATGGTATTATAGATGTGTAGTTTTTCTTGTAAATCATGTCTCCATCTTTTGGAGCCATTTTTGTTTTCTTACTTTCCGTTCCCCAGCCTTTATGGGGTTTATTGTTATTTTGATATTAGCCATTAGATAGGATGGGGCTGCTAGATGAAGAGTTTGTTTTATGCTTCTGACTTTGGATGTTCAATTCCGTATTTTCTTACCAGATATTGTTATACATGTATACGTAATGCTCGCTGTTTAATTCCATTCATATGATTCTAATTAGTTTGTGTATTTAAGCTTGAACAACACAAGTAATCACATTTTGAAAGTAAATACGTAACTTACACATTCAAAATATGGAAAGTAACAGATATATAGTCCCTTTTAGAATTGCTAATTAAATTTTAGCTGTCATTACAAGTTGAAACCCGTAGGAGATATCATTAAATTCAAAAGAGATATTATAACTAAAAGAATATATTTCGTTTGTGATAGTTATTTTAAACTCACGAAATTTTTTGGATTTTGACGTTTAAAAAGTTTACACTGATTTATTATAAATGGCTGGTTGAGGCTGTCGACTAAGTTTTATGACAGGTTGCTTCTTAAGTCAACTCTCACAGTGGCATTATTTTTTAAAAACATCAAATTTCATGAATTGTTTTGATGTTTGAATCAACAAAAATATTGAATTTCACGAATTGTTTCTGAAATTTGAATTAATAAAAATTTAAACTTTTGAATTTGTTCCTAAACGTTGCAATCCGAAATCATACTGAAGTTTCACTTATTAAACTTTCAAATTCAAGCAAAATTGTATCCTTTTTTAGTTAGAGATATATATTTATCCAAATTTTATTTTAGAAACAGAGGGTCACTTAATATTCATGGCCTGAGGCTAGCCCAACTCTCAAGGTGAGTTGTTCCATGAAGATATTTATTATTACTATTTATCTTCTTTTTTTGTGATTATTTTAGTTATTTTTTCTTTATATTTGAATACTTTTTCTTTTTATATTAAATATCTTTAATAAAGATAATTATTTATAACTCACATCTTTAATTATACTCTCAATAATATCAATAAATTCAATATTTTAATCTTCATAACCCCCAAATTTAATTTATAAGTGTATGACACCTTATGATATTCCCCTATTTTGCCTGTATAAATTCATAGTTTGTTTTATGATATTTTTTATTCAAGATTATCCTTTCTCTCCTCCATCACCATATAACTTGTGAATAAACCAAAGTGTGAAAGAAAAAGACAAAATAAAGGTAAGAAAAAAATTATTTTCAGGATATTTCTTTGCATCTTTTATGTGTTTGGTTACATTTTTTTAAGTATACTTATATACTTATATTATGAATAATATTAATTTTGCATCATTTTTTATCAAAGATAGTAAAGATAGTAATAGTAAAAAGTATATCCACGTCAAAGTACATGTTAAAAGAAATGGTCTAACTCGATTGGTTTATTTTGTGAGATGTTATTCAAAATTTTCAGGTGATCGAGGTTACCACATGCTCAACTAAATTGGCCTACTCGCGTTAAAATTATCTAGAAAAAAAAATGTGATTAAAGCACTCAAGAAATAATAAATTTTGATTATTAGTTACGATCAAAAGAATAATTGTTAGAATCATGTATAGATCGAATTGCTTCTTTTTTCTAATAGTTACTTTGGTTAGTATAAGTGTAATAAAAATATTATAACTATTAAACATAGAACTTGATATTATATTAATAATTATATAAATTGTTTATTCAGGAAAGACGAAGGAAAAATTATTCGAAAAAGTGAAGAGTCATACTCATGCAACCTACAAAATTAAGAATTTGAGAAGACAATAAAGATATGTTGTGATATCTTTTCTTTTTCTCCTAATTAATTTTACTAATGTGTAATAATGTGCTAAAGATGGTAGATAAAAAGATAATAATGATTAATCTATGTGTTATATTTAGCTATTCATATGGTAATCTACAATAATGTATCATAACACCAAAATTATTACTTTTCCTATATATAAACTTCTATTACCGTTTCACTTCTACTTGATAACAATTTATGAATTTAAAATAGTGAAAATTAATTATGATTGAAAATTATTTAGGATTCATAAGAATATATAAAATAACAAGAAGCAAATCAACCAGACTGATTAACAGGTTTGAGATGAATTAGAATCAAGATTGTTGACATTGCAACATCACGTAAGTAATCATGAATTTTTTATCTTTGCCTTTTTTCAATTGAAATTATGAATGAATATTCATTAAGCGATCAATATCCTCAAATTCCAAAATACACATATAAATTAATATTATAATTATTATTATATTTTGTTTTGTAAATTACCATTTTTAAAAAATACAAACTAATGAAATAACTTTTGTGATTATTCTAGTATTTAGAAAACTGGAAAAAAAAATATTATAAATTTAAAAAAGCTCAATGATTGCGCGTAGCGCGAACAAGTTCTCTAGTTACTACTAAACATATTACTTCCTCTAGATATGTTTAGCATTTTTTGAGGTAAAATTTTTAATCAATTTTAATCTTAAAAATCTTAAATTGGCAACAAATTTTTGAAGGTAAAAATAAATAAAAATTTAGATAGAGTCAAATTTAAATTTTTTATTTTCCTCTAAATTTATTTTATAGAAAAAAAATTTACTTCAATATGATTCTTAGTTAATTTTGACATGACAATAATACAATTTGATTTAAATATTTTATTTTATTGTAATATAAAGAACGAATGATAAAACTTATTAAAATAATAGAGAGAGAAATAGAAAGATATTTAAATATATATATAATGAAGAGAATAGAAAAAGTAATTTTTAGTAGTAGTTCATTGATTATGTTTTTATAATGTAGTGTGCAATGTCTTTTATAGACAAATTGTTACTTGAAGTAGTGTCATTGCTACAGTAGTATATGATACTTGTTTTAATGACATCCACAAATATATAACTTATTTACAATACTTCCCCTTGGATGTCCTTGTACTAAAAAAAATCACAAAAGAAATAAGATGTACATAGCAGCTTGTAATACGCATTGTTTGCTGCCTCATTAAAAATCTTATCAGGAAAACCCAGTGGGATAAAACCTTGGTTAAGGAAAAAAGAGTGCAGCGCGTATTTACCCCCCCCCCCCCCCCCGCCCCTTCCCCCGATAAAAATATTACTTAATATTCAGGAGGCGACGCATCCCAATCTTGTATCTCAACTTCTCAAAGGTTGATGTTGGCAATGCTTTAGTGAATATATCTGCTAGATTATCGCTTGAACGAATTTGTTGAATATCTATTTCACCCGTCTTTTGAAGATTATGAGTAAAGAATAATTTTGGTGAAACGTGTTTTGTTCTGTCTCTTTTGATGTATCCTCTTTTAATTGAGCTATGCATGCGGTGTTGTCTTCATACAATATTGTTAGAATATTTTTTTTCAAATTAAGGCCACATGTTTCCAGAATGTGTTGAGTTATTGACCTCAACCAGAAACATTCTCGACTTGCTTCATGAATGGTTATTATCTCTGCATGATTTGAAGATGTAGCAATTATAGTTTGTTTTGTTGAACGCCATGATATAGTTGTACCTCCACATGTAAACAAATAACCTGTTTGGGATTGACCTTTATGTGGGTCAGACAAATATCCTCCATCTACATAACCAATTAATTGCGAATCATACTCATTTGAGTAAAATAATCCCATATTAATAGTTCTTCGAAGGTATCTGAATATATGCTTAATACCATTCCAATGTCTTTGTGTTGGGGAAGAACTAAATCTTTCTAATAAATTTAAAACAAAAGATATATCTGGTCGTGAATTACTAGCAAGATACATTAATGCCCAATTGCACTAAAATATGACATTTCAGCACCAACAAGTTCTTCATTATTTTCATGAGGTCAAAATGAATCTTTATTAATATCAAGTGATCTCAAAACCATCGGGGTACTTAATGAATGTGCTTTCTCCATATAAAATCTCTTTAAAATATTTTCAGTATATCTGGATTGATGGACAAAGATTTCATTCGTAAACTGTTCAATTTGTAGATCAAGACAAAATTTATCTTTACGAGGTCCTTCATTTCGAATTCTCTTTCCAAATATTTTACTGTCTTTGGAAGTTCTTCAGGAGTTCCAATGATATCCAAGTCATCAACATGACCTTTTAATAAAGACACAAGGACAAATGGATTATTTTTATACCATTTTTTCAATAGGTATTCGCTAAGGTGATTTTACCACATGCGACCTGATTGTTTTAATCCATATAAGGATTTCTGAAGCTTGATTGAACAATTTTCTCGAAAATTTTTATACGCATCAGGCATTTTGAATCCTTCAGGAATTTTCAAATAAATATCACTGTCTAATGAGCCATATAAATAGGTTGTGACAACACCCATCAGATGCATATCAAGCTTTTTATGAACTGCCAAATTAATAAGATACCTGAAGGTGATTACATCCACCACCGGAGAATATGTCTCCATATAATCAATACCAGGTCTTTGCAAAAATTTATGTGTCACAAGTCGTGCTTTATATCTTACGACTTCATTTTTCTCATTTTGTTTTCGCACAAAAGGTCATTTGTACCCCACTGGCTTTATACCTTCAGATGTTTGGAATATAGATTCAAAAACTTTACATTTTTTGAGCGAAGTCAGTTCAATTTTGATTGCATCTTTCCATTTTGTCAATCATTTTCTGTCTACATTCTTCGACAAATTTTGGTTCAAGATCCTCATCTTGTTGCATTATTTCATTTGCAACATTATAAGCAAAAATATTATCGATAATTATATCATTTCAATTTCATATTTTCTTGATGATACATAACTGACTGAGATCTCTTTATTTTTCTTATTTTCAGGTACTTGAACCTCTTCTGAGGTTTTATCAATTGTTATGTCTTGTTCTTCTTGAGTAGATTCCTCCATATTATGATTATTTTGATCATTTGCTCCTCTCTTTTTTTCGAGCATTTTTATCTTTGGAATCGATTGGTCTACCATGTTTTAAGTGTGGTTTAGACTTATTTGCAGGAGTCAATTGTCCTACCAGGACATCAACTCAGATAGGAGCATTAACAACTGGAATGTGAGATTTGTAACTTTTGATAGGTTAGTGACTGCATCTGGCAGTTGATTTGCAATGTTTTGCAAATGAATTATCTTTTGAACTTCTAGTTCACATTTATTTGTGCGAGGATCTAAGTGAGATAATGATAATGCATTCCAGTCTATTTCTTTTTTCAATTGCTTATTTTCTCCCTTTAATGTTGGATATATTGTTTCATCAAAATGACAATCAACAAATCTTGCCGTAAATAAATCTCCAGTCATAGGTTTCAAATATTTTATAATAAAAAGAGATCCATATCCAACATATATCCCCAATCTTCTTTGTGATCTATTTTTGTGAGTTGTGGAGGAGCAATTGGAACATATACCGCACATACAAAAATTCTTAGATGAAAAATATTCTGCTCTTGACCAAAAATCAACTATAATGGAGAGACTTTATGATAACTTATGGGCCTTATCCGCATAAGAGCTGCTGCATGCAAAATAGCATGACCTCATATCGAAATGGAAAATTTTGTTCTCATAAGCATTGGTCTAGCGATTATTTGGAGGCGTTTAATCAATGATTCTGCTAGATCATTTTGAGTATGTACATGGGCAACCGAATGTTCAATTGTTATTTCAGTTGATGTACAATAATCATTAAAAGTCTGGGATGTAAACTCACCAGCATTATCAAGACGAATTGTCTTTATTGTATAATCTGAAAATTGTGCTCTTAACTTTATTATTTGAGCAAGTAATCTCGCAAATGTCAAATTACGAGTTGATAATAAACATACATGTGACCATCTTGTAGATGCATCTATTAAAACCATATAATACTTAAATGGTCTACATGGAGGGTGAATGGGCCCACATATATCACCCTGCATACGTTTCAAAAATGCAGGGGATTCAATTCCCACTTTAATTGTTGATGGTCTAGCAATCAATTTGCCTTGATAACATGCAACACAAGAGAATTCCTTAAATTGAAGAATCTTCTGGTTCTTCAATGAGTGTCCATATGAATTCTCAATTATTTTGCGCATCATATTAGAACCGAGATGGCCCAACCGGTCATGACAAATAATAAAATTATTTGATTTACTATGGCATGTGTTTCAACAGTGCTAATACTTGTATAGTATAAGCTGGAAGAAAGAGCGGATAATTTTTCAAGTATATATTTGTTACCCAATATTATTGTAGTAATATAAAAATATTCAATCTTTTCATCATTTGTAGTCTCAATATGATAGCCATTTTGGCAAATTTCTTTGAAACTCAATAAATTTCTTTGAGGCTTACTACAATATAATGCTTCATCAATTATCAAATTTGTTCCTTCGGAAAGTAATAAGTTAACTTTTTTGGAGCCTTCAATCAATCTTGTACTACCAGATATAGTACTGGCATTGACTTCTTTCATCACCAAATAAGAGAAATATTTCTTATCTTTTAAAATAGTATGTGTGGTAGCACTATCTATAAGACATATTATCGTAACTAATTTTGGATCCAACTGATGATTGAGAAATTTTCATATTCTTAAAAAAATATATACTATAAGAAATTTGAAAAACTAACATAAGAAATTGCATTAGAAATGTAGAAATTAGAAATACATAGCACTTTAATAAAAATAAAAAAACATAACTGCAAACAAAAGAAAATAATAACTTTTTTTATAAAAAAAAATTCTCCAATAAGGTGATCAGTTCTTCAATCAACATCCTCAAAGAAATCTTCAGCTCTCAAATGAGTAATATCTGAGAGGCCCTTAAAGTCATCATCTTTATAAGCAAGATTTGCCTTAATATTATTGTATATATTTGATGGAGCTGCTTCATCATCATCACCTCAAAAGGTCAAGTGTGCTTCCACATCATTTTCTTTTCTTTTAAGGAAAACTTGATAAAGTTTGACAAAATGATCAGGCGTTTGAAGAATCGGTGACCTTTCATACCACATCGGTGACAAATATTAATTTTACCCTTTGAAGAATTATTTTGAGAACCTTTATTATTCTCTTGTTTATTTTCACCATTATGACGATAATTGTTTCGTCCTCTGCCACATCCATGACCATGGTCTCAACCACGATCGCGATAATAATTTTGCCTTATTTCAGGCTGATCATGCGCTGCTACAACATTCGCTTCAGGAAATGGAGCAGATCTAGTGGGACGAGTTTCATGATTTTTCATTAACAAAGTATTATTCTGCTCTGTCACAAGTAGGCATGTAATCAATTTAGGATATTTCTTAAATTTCTTTTCACGATATTGCTGTTGTAGCAATACATTAGAAGCATGAAAAGTGGAAAAAGTTTTCTCTAGTAAGTCCTCATCAGTGATGGCTTCTCAACAGAAGCTTAATATTGAACTTACTTTATGAATAACAGAATTATACTCAACTACGATTTTAAAATCTTGAAACCGAAGGTGTATCCAGTCATATTTAACTTTCGGTAATACCGTCAATTTTAGGTTGTGATATTGGTCCTTCAAGTTAGTCTATAATTCGAGTGGATCTTTCATAGTTAAATATTCAGTTTTTAATCCTTCGTGGAGGTGATGACGAAGAAAAATCATAACTTTTGCCTTATCTTGACTAGATGCGTTATTTACTTGTTTAATAGTATCCCCAAGACCTTTAGCGTCAAGATGAATTTCAGCATCAAGGACCCATGATAAATAATTTTTTTTGGTAATGTCCAATGTCACAAACTCAAGTTTTGATAAATTTGACATAGTGAAACTATCATAAAAAGATTAATAGGTTAGATATAATGATACTTTAAAAATAAAATAACTATCTCAAATAGATTTAAATAGAATTATAAATTATTGTAACCCAAAAGTGTTAATTATGCAGTCCAAGAAATTTTAATCATAAAAAAAATTAATATATAATTTTGATCACAAGTACTTGTATATAAATTGTTAAAACGACGTTATACAATAATAATGATTATTTTAATTCCAAACTTACCATAAATAGTACAATCAGTATATGTCCTTTAAATATCAATATTATGGAGTTAATGAACAAAGAACAATAAAATTTAACTAATAGGTAAGAGCATTTTATTTTTTGTTGAACTTGTAAAAAGGTATGAATAGTTGATTAAGTAGTTTGGTTGTCCTTATAGTATCTAGTAATCAACACAACTCTACGTGAACAACTACCATATCAATTCAAATCGAGTTTCTAATTATTCCCTCCCCCGTTTTCCCCCTCCCCCCCCCCCCCTTTTCACGAATATGATTAATTTAAAAAAAATGTAATTGATTCTTTAGCAATATTAATTGTTTGAAGATGATACTGAAAAAATATATATATACCTGAAGAAGAGTCATGTACTGATAACATGTTGTAATATAAAGACCGAATAATAAAGCTTATTAAAAGAAAAGAGAGAGAAATAGAAAGATAGTCAAATACATATATAAGGAAGAGAATAGAAAGAGTAATTTTTAGTAGTAATTCATTGATTGTGTTTTTATAATGTAGTGTGCAACGCCTTTTATAGGTAAATTATTACTTGGGGTAGTGTCATTGCTACAGTAGTATATGATACTTGTTTTAATGATATCCACAATTATATAACTTATTTACAATACATTTGAGTATAATACAAATGAGTTTCTTGACCTCAATGTTGAAGTAGATTCCAATGTTGATGAATATTCAATTTTTGACCTAAATTTGAATCTCAATGAAAATAATGATACACAATTTAAAGTAAGATTGCAAGAATCGACGGAAGATTCAAACCTAAATTGTGGTAAATAATTGCTCCTTATGACTTATTTTCTTCCTTTCTTGCCTTGTATTTCCTTTTTTAGCTTTGTAGTTGAGATGTGTAGCGAAGAAATGAAGGTTAACAGTATCATAATTGTGGTTGTGAGAAGTTTGTGTTCGTGTCGTTATTGTCTATTTTTTTATTTATGAAGAAATATTCCTATTCAAATATGCTTGGTGGATATGCAGGATAAAAATATCAACCCTTAGTTTCTTATGGTCAATGAAAAGTTAAATAACATTAATGTACTAAGAAATTTCCAAAAAAATCAAGTCACTGGAACTCAACATAGAAATTTAATTAATGTAGGGTAAAATTTAAAAAAAAATTCAAAATCTATCTTGAATAGTGAACAATTCAATTATTTTAAACACTAAAAAATACTCCAACAATTCGATTATTATGAAATGAGGGAGTAGTATGACCTCAGTATAATAATGTAGTTATAATAATTTAATAATATTTTTTTTTTTTACATGGTATCAGAGCCAAGTTCCGTCCACAACAATTCAATAACTTTATCACATTTACACAAATCTTCACCATTACAAAAATCTCAACTACTTATGTATATTCATCAGATGTATCGTAAGTTAGTTATATATCTCGACAGATCTAAAATCAAAATAAATGTATCGGGGGTTAATTATATCTATAATCTATATCTATATCTATGATCTATAATATATTAAAAGTGGGAAGACCCTTAAAAAAGTGATTTAAACTTTTTACCCTTCATTAAAAGACTCCACTTTAAACAAAATCGTTTTTTCACTTTTATTTTATTTTAATGATATTAACTATTAACTATAATTAAAAATAAAAAACTTTCTCAAAATAAAACTTGGCCAAAAAAAAAAACCTTTCCCAACTAAAATAGGTCTGACCAAAAAAATAAAAATAAAAATCCTATTTCCCGAGTGCAAAAGAAATTGGGAAAAAAGCTTTCCCAAATAAAATAGGATTTTACATAGCTTTTCCCAATTTCTATAAAAATCATGCTAATTAAATATTTTTTTTTCTTCATCACAATTTTGTCTTAATTTTCATATTCTCGAAAACGATCATATATAACTACAAAATTCGATTTAATTCATAATTATGTTACATTTATTTAAAGAAAAATTAATTAGTAATCATGATTATCCATAATTCTTTAATTTATATTAAAGATTGTGTGCAAGGGTTAAGAAATTAGTCAAATGATTATATTTTAGTTGATATCTATTAATTTTAAGGAATACTCAATTTTAAATCATTAATAGGGCAACAATACTTATTCCTTTCAATTAGTTATAAATATACAGATGTTGTACATATGCTTTATTTAGAATATTAACTTTGCATCACCAAAAATGCTAAGTAGGTTAATACTTTGCCAGCCATATGTGAACTTGAGCTAATAATTAGTATTGACCTAAGTTAATTTTGGTTGATTTGAGTTACGCGTATTTGAGTTTAATTTTGATCCAATCATTAATTCATTTCATTACTTTGGTTAATTTTTTGCTTCTGTCTGAATAGATTGTTCAATGTAACCAATAATATTGTTGGGATAAATTTTATAGATAGTAAAGGTTAAAAAAAAGTAATTAAAGACAAAATTTGTATGTTGGTACATAACCTAGATGTGAGAGGTTGGATATAATTGGTATGAGGAGAAGCAGAAGTAGGCCAAAGAAGTTTTGGCAAATCTTTAACTTCTTAAAAGATATGTTTATAGTAATGTGGCTAACGTTGTTTATAACATATATGTGTATGTTCTAATATTAGCCTTTTTTAAACCTGTATGATTATTAACACAAACTACACGTGAAAAGAATCTCAAAAGATGATTAAGAAAGGGGCTGCATGAAACAACTAATTAAGTAGAACAACTAAGTTTGATCCAAAGAAATAAATAGAACGACTAAGTACTAAGCATCAATTTATGACTTGACTTCACATTCTTTTTTAAAACTTCACTGTGGATTTAAATGAAAGTAATTTGATGTTAATTTATGCAGTATGATTTTGTATTACTTTAATTTCTATAACTCAATTATCAATTGACGTTATATACACTTGCAAAACACGTATACTAGACTAGTGTCTTTATAAAGGAAAAAATGTATCTTTGTTAGATGTATTATTTATCTCGACAGACCTAAAATTAAAAAAAAATATCGAGAGTTAATTATGTATCTTTATAATGAAAATATATATTTTCGTTTGATATATCGGATGATAATTATTTATCTTGAAGATCCAAAATTGAGTTTTTCAATAATTATACAAAATAACAAATTTTCTGTAATTAAACTTCAAACTATCGAGATTTGTGGTGTTTTCCCTAAACTTTAAACTTAAAATAGTCTTGCTTTATTTTTATAACCTCATTATTGCCGACTTTTATGAGTTGTTTACTTTTATTAGCCAAATTAAAAATTTGAGCAATTATAAGATTTTGATTTTAATCCTACAACTTTATAGGAGTGAGGATTTTTATCCTATGTGATAAAACTGTCGGTATGAACACTAAACAATGTGTGACGGAAAAAAGAAAATCAAAATTTTGTTAAATACTGATGTGCAGGAATTTTTATGTTAGTAAGATACACAGTAGAATTCAAATAATGTTGATATGTTGTGCCAAATGATGTTCGAATTTGGATAAATTTTAGTCTAAATATATGATGTATGAAACACTTATTGGTATAATTGGTGTGTAAAATGAATATAAACACTAAATATTTGGTGTATAATTAGTATTTTAGGATAATTGATGTTTAAAATTGATATAGACACTATGATTCTTTGATCATAATAACGAAACTCGTTTTAATATTTTTTTTGTACATTTAATGTGTAAAATGAATATATAGACGGAATATTTGATATACTAGTTTAGAATACGCTCTTCGTGCATGTATCTCGCTTCAATTAATTCAATTTTATAAAATCACTTTGACACTATAAAAGAAAATATATCGCAACATTATTTTAGCCATTTGACTTCAAATTTTATATTTATTTAAAAATTCTATAGCTTGTACCTAAAAAAGAATATTAAAAATAATGATGATATTTGTTTACTGACAATTGAAACAATTGCATATAATTAAATTTTAAAAGAGAATTCACATAGAATTAGAATGACTAACCAATTTACTGTGATGAAATTTAACATCCAAGAAATCTGATCAAAATGGTAAATAAGTCAATATAAACAAAAAATTACAAAGAAACTTCTCAATCAACAATTATTTATTGAGAATACATGATAATTTATTATTTTAAACTTCAAAAACATACTAAAATTACAAAAGAAAACTTCTCAATTAGCAAATGTCAATTAAAATACATGATAATTTATTTTTATGAAAATAAAAAATATATTAAGACCTTAAAAAACTTACCTCACATTACAAGTTAATTTCTCTACAATCATGACTATTCTCAATATTAAAATAAAAATCTTCTCAATTAATAATTATCCATCAAGAATATATGATAGTTTATTATTGTAAACTTCAAGAACATATTAAAATCTTAGGAAACTTATGCCAAATCATTAAAAAAATTATCTCCTTAATCATAGAAACATCAAGATTGTAAACATTAAGAACATAACTAGGACTTTAAAAAAACTTAACTCAAATCACAAGTATATTTTTCTCTACAATCATAAGATATCTCAAATTTCACTGGAAAAAAAAAACTTTTCGATTAACAATTGTTATCAAGAATACATAATAATTTATTTATCACAAAAAACCCTTCTCAATTAGCAATTGTTATCAAAAATACATGATAATTTTTTAATTGTAAACTTCAAGAATATACTAATACTAAAATACTTTAAAAAATTTTACCTCAAATAACAAGTATTATCTTTTTAATCATAGATACTATTAATATCTCAATTTATAAGAAAAATTTATATAATCTAAATAAAGAAAGACAACTATCATTAACTAATTAGTTAAAGAAATTCTAATTTAAAGTGATTTAAACGTTAACAATCTAATAATTAATAGCTATTTAGGTTTTATAACAAACATGACTTTTTGATTTATAAGGAAACTTTTCCTTAAAAAAAGAAAGAAAGTTTTAAAAAAAAAAAATTACTATAGGACAATTATGATTTTATTTTGGGAAACTTAAGGATTTTTTTTTCCTCGAAATTTTACAAAACATGGTTTCTATTTTTTTCCTCAAAAATTTAAAATAAGTTCTTTTTTAAAAAAAGTCTTTAGAACACTTGTTGGTTTTTGTGTTTTATAAGAAAAAGTATATATAATATAATCTTATTGTATAGTTGATGTATAAAAGGAATACAATGATTATATATACTAAAAGTGTGAAACCTTTAGAAAGTGAATTAAACTTTTTGCCCTTCATTAAAAGAGTTCACTTTAGACAAAATCGTCTTTTACCCTCTTTTCTACAGTTAAATTCTTCAAAAAAAAAATATACTAAATTTTTGCTACAATTAAATTCTAATCAAATTTAGCTTTTTTCTCTACTTAATTAAAATCAACATCTTTTTTCCCCTACTTTATTAAAACAATCAAATTTAGCTTTTTCTCTACTTAATTAAAACCCACTTTTTTTTCCTACTTTATTAAACATCCGATTTTTTTTTAATCCCATTTGATTTCTACCTGGTTTCTTCAACCAAAGTCCAAACATAACCCTCAATTTTCCTACAATTAAATTCTTTTCAAATTTATTTTTTTTCCGCTTTTTTTTTTTTTTTTTTAGCTTTTTTCCCTACTTGATCGGATGAAATTACTGTACTATTTTTTTCTCCAATTTGTTTCCTGCTTGGTTTCTCTCAACCAAAAAACCGTTATTTTCCTACACATTTAAATTTATGTCATCTTTGGTTTGTACATTCTGTCCTTCTATATAAAGTTTTATCACAAGGATTTAGAGTCTCCCGGTATTCCTAATTGGAACTGGTGGAACTAGGATTGTTCATCGCTATAAGCAATTGCGATCTTTCATTGTTTTCCGTCTCAGCACAGTTTCAATAATTTTATTTTTAGATTTTTGTCGTTATATCATCTGTCCCTTTAATTAATTTTAACACAATATTACTTGTTATGCCAACATAACTTGCTTAGTTTAATTTAGCTTAATGTGTCCAGTTAATTCAATATATTTTGTTTTGTTTTGTTTTCTACTGCTCATAATATCATGATCCACAGGAAACTTGAAAACCATGCCACTGGCATTGCATTCAGACCCAGAAGCAGATAGATGCCAAAGGATCCGGGAAGTATGAATTAGTAGGATCTTCATTCTCATATACATACATATCTAAATTCAGCATTACTCCAACATGAAACTTGGTTCAATGTGATCACAGGATCTCCACTCTCTATAGGTAGTAATAGGCACAGGGCAATACATATTGTGCTACACTTTATCAAAAAAAATTCAGAAAAAAAAACTGATATTCCCCTGTTGCTGAAGTCAAAACTCATATCTTAATAACACCACAACAATTATACCAAAACAACTCAAATCTCTGAGAAAAAAATAAAGTATTTGGTATTAGATCCTTAAGCGGATTTGATTTGGTCAACAATCATGGTAGAATTAGGAAGAAACGCAATGCTATATGGATAAAATCAAGGCCACATTAGCATACTGTTTCCTGTAAATATGCAGCGCAACTAATATTTTCAAATGTTTGATTCCAGAAAAGGTGAAAAAAACAATATCCACTCAGTTCATGTTACCCAAAATGTGGATTCTATGGAAAAGAGCTTACCTATAGTTGAATATCAACTAGCTTCAAAGGTCTAGCTTGAGTTTGGTATACAGCTTTTAGATAGCCCCAACTTTTAATGTAAAGTTGTAATATCAAACAACAAATAGAGCTGAAGTTCAACATCTGAATGATGAATTATAGTACTAGATATCCTTCTTTTACAGGAAAGAAAACACTAAAAACAGAACAGATTAACGGCGAATTCCAAGCATGATGAACCAAAATCATTGTCAGTAGAACACAACAAGAAAAATGGACCATCCTCTGTTAAGCATTAAATATCATAGTAGATGAAAACACTAAAGCAACAATCGAGAAAGCCACAAGGATCAATAAGGCATGTCCAACCCTCCCTATGCGGTCACTGAAATTATTGGTGACCTTCTCCAAATCATCACGTAGGAAATTTTTTTTGATAGTTGCCAGGTAATCAACAAAGGGAAAATGAGTACATAAAAAATGTGCATGATTCTTGGATAGTGATGCAGGCAAAAAATATTCACATTAGTAACAATGAAAGAATCCAGATTACCAACTCCCTCCATCTTCACAATTCTAATTGCTATGAAAACTAAACAAAAGTAGTACTTACTACCCATAACACCTTCTGAAAACACCAACATATTGTCTCCAACCGAACCATCCTAGAAAAGAATCAATTTCAAATTCAAAATAAAAATCAAGAGTTAATGGTCAAAAATACACCGCAAGTATTCCGTTCGTTTTTCAGATTTATATCTGAACTATTCGGTGTGTGAGTCCTATCACCAACTAAAATTCTTTACTTTTTCAAAGAAATCTTCATTCACATTCAAAGCTACAACAATGAGTGAAACTACTCTTTTACCAAGATTCCTAATTAGCAGCAAAACAAAATAAGCTAATCAAAGAAAACTAAGGCAATTGCTAATAATACCTATGCTTAAGAATTCTTTTCCGCCTGAAAATAATGCAGAAAACATAAAAGACAACAAACAGTAACATCTAAAAGATAGAGCTAGCATCAAATTTTATAAGCATCATATAGAATTATCTGTAGATAAATACAATAACAACAACAGCAACATACCCAGTGTATTCCCATAAAGCATCAGAACGTTAGTAATGTTTTTTGTCAACAAACTAGAATTAGCACCTCAGAAAGAAACCCACAAGCAGGTAATAGAACTGTGATGACTAATTGTGAGCAACCTTTTAGATTCAAGTGGGCATCACTTGGTTCCGGTACCTCAAATTCAAGTATCTAAGCTAACATGCAAGCATCAAAACATTCAAAATTGGTAACATTAAGCACACCAGACAACAATTATATGTGAAGTTATAGTAATTACGTAATTATCCAGTACCACCGAAGAACCCACTTTGAAATACTCAAATCAAGCCAAAATTCCAAAACCAAGACACTTATTTAAACACTACACAAAAGAGATATAAACAGCTACACACACACATATATATATATATATATATGTTAAACTTATTTTCGAAACTGAAGATCCTAAATCCAAAATTGCTTATTTCTTTTCACGCAAAATGAAATTTCTGATGTTCATGATCCTAAGACCAAAATAAAGCTTCTGAGTTCAGACAAAGTACACATAAATTTATTTGTTTTCCTATTTGTTTTTTTGTCTATATCTTTTAAAGGATCGGGCCTTTCAGATTTGGGCCATAATTTACTATTAGTATTACTCTTCAAAATGTATGTTTATATACAATGAAAAAAAAAAATTGAGAAAAAAAAATAATATAATCATAATCTTAACTTACAATATTTACACAAATTCCCTTCCTTAGAAAATAATTACAAATATCTCAATTAGTTATGTATCTTCATGGGATATATCAAGAGTTAATTATGTATATCGATAAATACAAAATAAAAAAAAATATATAACAAAAGCTAATTAAGTATCTTTACAAAGAAAAAGATATATCTTCGCTAGATATATTTGTTTCCAACATAATTTAATTCATGAAAAATAAACATCAACCATAAATAAAAATACGAAGAAACAACAATTTTATTGATAAACGATGGGGGTACAAATCTGTTCCTCCTTTGATTCTTCTCTCATGATTTTCTCCGTAATTCGAGGGTCGTCAGTAACATATTTTTCGAATGTATGAAAATTTGAATATGAATTTCTCCGTAATTCGAAGGCCGTTAGTGGCGTATTTTTCGAACGTAGGAACATTTGGATTTGATCTCCATGAAAGGAGGGTTTGTCTTCTTGATGTATTTGATTATCAAGAAGAGAGAATTTTGATCTTTATGAATATCCCATGAATTTATTGGGACTTTTCAGATCATTGATCTCCTTGTGAATATCCCATGAATTTGTGGGATACTGGAGATGCCTCTTTAAAGGGATATTTGCCCCTTTACATAAGAGTAATGTAGTGTTTAGGTTGAGTAGATATCAAGCTAGGTTTAGGATAAATTAGCCCCCAAGAACTCTAACCAAAATTGAATTCTTTTTGTAGAGTCCACAAAATTTTAATGGGACGCCCAACAAATTTCTTTTTGTAGATTTTACTGTCCAAAAAATTCTGCCATGCCCAGTGAGACGATCTCTACCTCTCATCTCAACTTTTCCAACCGTAAAGTTCAAGAACATTGAAATGACTTTCAAGAAGGTCAACTCTCAATCAACTGCTTCCAAGGCTGTTGATTCAAAGTTCTCTGCTGAAGTAGAAAGCATCTTTGGTGTTACTTTCGGAAGCTTAGGAGCTGTCACGAGGAGCAAGGCAGGCTTGCTAGGACGACAAACACTTCCAGTGTCGTCTGCGCCAACTCCAGTTTTTAGATCTTCAATCCCAAAAGGAATGAAGTCCAATGCAAGTGCTTTGGAAGGAGGAAACAGTGTGGCTGAGCATTCCGATTCCAAATACTCGGGCGCAAAAAGTGATGATCGTTCAAGCAACTCATCATCTCCGACCACACCGCATAAGTTGAGCACTTTAAAAATCTACTTGTGCGATAATCCATGCTACTCTCCAACATCTTCAGTGATTATGCAAGCAATGGTAACGGATGCCTCGTTTATGGAGGAGCAACTTGCGAATCTGGCAAAGGCAATTGATGGCCTAATCAAATATGTTCAAAATCAAGATGCTCGAATTGATAAGATAGTGGATAGGGTGAAAGGTTTGATAAATGAAGAATCTAGCCATGTATCGGGAAAAGCTCTAGAGGTTCATGAGATAGAAAATCATGTGAAACAAACACCACCGACTAAAGAGGTGCAAGTTTTTGCTGAGGGAATGATCCCAATTAGGCAATTGAGAGAATTTATTGAAGGGACCCTCAAAGACAAGTATGATGTTGTCACCAAGTCTTTCCTTGCATATTTCAAGCCTTACACTGCAAAAATTGATAGCCTCAAAATGTCTGTTGGCTATCAACCCCCCAAATTTTAATAATTTGAGGGCAAAGATAACCCAAAACAATATGTCGCACACTTTGTCGAGACATGTAATAATGCTGAAACTTACGGTGACTATCTTGTCAAACAGTTTGTTTGTTTCCTGAAGGGAAATGCCTTTGATTGGTATAAATACCTCGAGCCTAACTTCATTAATAGTTGGGAGCAATTAAATCGGTTTTATAGCATAAGGCGTACAATGAGCATAATAGAGCTCATAAATACTTGGCAAAGAAAGGATGAGCCAGTCATCGACTTCATCAATCGATGGAGAAATGTGAGTATAAACTACAAATATAGGCTCAGTGAAGCTTCTGCAATAAAGATGTGCGTCCAAGGAATGCACTGAGGACTTCTCTACATCTTGCAAGGAATTAAACCAAAATCCTTTGAAGAGTTAGCTACTCGTGCTCACGACATGGAGTTGAGCATGTCTTCTGCTGGAAAGGAAGGGGCGCTTATTCATGACCCTCGAAGGGAAAAGGAAAAGTAGGAACCCAAAGATGGGGTAAGTTTGTTCCCAAAAATGAAAACAAAGAGTCCATAAATGTTGATGTGTCTCCTGTGAAGGTCACCACAAAGGTAAGCAAGAAACAAAGTGTGAAGACGACTTCTGGAGCACGTCCGAATAAAAAAACTTTAAAGGAGATGCAAGAAAAGGAATATCCCTTCCTTGATTCTGATATTTCTGAGATTTTAGATGAACTCCTTGAGCATAAGCTCATTGAACTCCCAGAGATGAAGTGTCCCAATGAAGATGGAAGGACCAATGACCCTAATTATTGCAAATATCATAGGCTCATAAGTCATCCTCTGGAAAAGTGTTTTGTCTTTAAAGATAAAGTCATGCAACTGGTAAAAGAGAAGAAGATCTTCTTCGACGATGAGACGACCAGTTCTCATCAAATCTTTATTACTTTGGCTCGCTCGACCCACTCCAAGTATGTGTCGAAGAGCATAATGAGAAAATATTAGAGCCTGACAGGTCTTCAATTAATGAAGGCAATGATGAAGGTTGGACTTTGGTGATGAGGCGCAGACGCAGGAGGATGAGTTTGCAAAAGGAGTCATCTGAGCAGCCAACCAGAAGGAGAATGGTAAAAAAACCAAGGAAACAAAAGTTGGTTGAATTCCCAAAGAAGACGAGGGTGACTGAGCTTCACCACCAAAAACCTCGTCGTTCGATGACTTTAGAGGAATTTTTATCGAGTTGGTTTCGTGTAAAGACTGCCCAATTCAACCTTAAGCCGTCTTGTTTTAATACCGCCAAAGAGGGGGAAAAGGGTGAGAATCTACCCATGGAGGTTCCTTCACCTTCCGGAAAGCTTGCTGAAACTCTTGGCGAAGAGGCACATGTGTGTGATACAAACAAGCTTTTGTTGGTTTTATGGTCACACTATACTTTAAATATTTACATTATACATTACAAAGTTTATATTAGATATTACTTTTATACGTTGTGGATTTTATGGTCACATTATACTTTAGATATATTTATAATATGTATAAGGTGCACACATACACGTGAAACTATTGAATAATGTTATCTGTAATATGTATATATCAGTTTGTTGCTATGTTTTTATCTTTTAATTGGAGTTTGCTAATCTATAAGTACTTTAGGTTTATATTTTTTTATATATGTATAATCATGTAATAATTATTGAACGATCGACCTGTTAATTCAGAATTTATTTTATATCAGGAACTGTGGCATTTTTGTTGCTGCATATGAGAAATATTAAATGAAGGATTGGAAGTGCATTCATGTGGGTTTGACGCACAAAGTTCACATGTGCACGCTATGCATATTTACTATGGAATTACGGAGTGAGCAAGACAATTGAAGGATACACAAGTGATAACGATGATCCTCCGCGTCCAAGGAATATTTATCTCCAATCAATTGATGAAAGTGCAATTGTAACTCTAGAGTAGCATGTTTTTTTAACAACCTGCATGAAAACATCTAATTCTTGTTTTAGTAATGGATGTTACAAAATTACAATACTTGTTAGTTTTTTATGTTGGTTTGAAATTTAGATGTTATTGATCTCTTTGAACTGCTTATACATACATATGTTATGTATAGTTCGTAGATTCTATTACTAGGGTCATATTTCGATTTTAATTAAGTGTATTGCAATGACGTACAATATATTGTACTGGTACTATCTAAGTTGACAGCTATTACATTTGGCGTACATTATACTGTATTGGTACTATATAAGTTGGCAGCTATTACATTAAACAGTGATTTATACATAATGTATAGCAATCAATTATACTTTAAAGTGTTATTTTATATCTACTGTATAACATTTTCAAGCACAGAACTTCATTAATGTGTCAGTTACATCTAATGTATGGATGTATGAAATGTGATTCATACATATAACATTTGTTTCATACATATAAAGTTAAGTATAATATATTCTCATACATATAGTTAATTTTTTTTAACTTAAACCAAAATAATGAAAACATTTACATCATACATAGAAACTAAAGTATAAAACTTTATCATACATATAAAATATAGTGTTGTTTGAGTCCAAATCGTACATATAATCTTGGCAACACATAAAGTAAGAAATGTATAATACATTATCATACATGTAACACATTATAGCACGACTACTTAAATTAAACTAACTTTCATACACGAGTGTAGCGAAGATCTCTTGTTTAAAAATGAAAGTTTGCAGAAGTTCAGTTATAAAGAATGTTATACATTACATAGAACTGACAGTTTAATGTTTAATTGTTTGTTATACAATACATATGAATGATTGTTTAGTGTTATAGCTACCAAATTAGATAGTATTTATACGCCTTTTATGTATAATGTAAAGTGAAATAGTTAAAGAAATGCAATATGATTTATGTATAATGTAGAACATTGTTGTGACAATCTCAAACTATTATTAAGAACTAAACTTGAAATAACAATATAAAACATAGTTCAAAATTATTCCAGATTATCAACATCAACAAAGTAAATTTTTTATTCAAACGAAACCAAATTAAGCATCATTACATGGAAAATTAAATTATCTTCTTCACGGTTCCTTTGAAAAAAAATCACACGTCTATCGGTTGGGACCTACACGTCAGCATTTACCACAACAGTTCGAACTTGAAGAAAGTGATTCACTTGATTTCAAATGTCTTCCTATCTTTGGCCTACACAGAGGTCTTCTGTATTTGGACGGTACGACTTCTTCATCTTCTACAAATTGAGGAATTACCCTCAACAATGTATTTTACTTCAATTCTTTTTACGAACTTCATCAATATTCAATTCCGTTGCAATCGTCGAAATCAATTTCAAGAATGTTATACTTTTCAAAACAATAATTGCATCACATTTGTATTGTAGATAAAGAATTTCGGATTCTCAAGGAATCCGAATGACTCAACAATGTGGGAATGTTCATACTGATTTTTGGAAAATAGAACAAACCAGATATGGACGTTTTTTTTGTAGGATTGATATAATTCCTTCACTTTTGTAGTATTGCTAAATAATTTCGGACTCCTAAATACCCGAATGATACAACAATATGGGGATGTTCATATCGATTTTTAGAGAAGTGAAGAAAGCAGATGTCGACCCTTTTTTTTAAGATCGTATTGCAATAAAAAAGAAAATTAATTGTGATGTTTAAGATATTTTTTGAATTTCAGTTACTATATTTAATCATACACCACATAATGATAGGTAATTAATGACGTTAATTAAGGAAGAGAAAGATAACATCTGATTTCTCTTTCCATAAATATAGGCTAATCAATTTTCTCATACATTCCAGAAATGTATGAGAGTCCACGACATGTATAAGTACTTTTACCAAAATCGGGAGAGAGAATGACACATGGTATTATGTGTAATTACTTTCATTCGGGAAGAGATTTATGTGGTTCATACAAATATTTAGTATGGTATATTTTACTAAATTAGTCTTATTTTTATACTTTGAAAATATTAATTTCAGCATACATACTTTGTTTAGTTATTTAATGATAAGAGTTGTATTGGAAGAACATATTAAAATCCTCTTGATTTCATAAAAGGAACAACTAAAGTGAAACAAATATTTTTAGAAAGAAGACCAACTGTTTTGAAACGGGGGATTATGTATACCTTGTTTTATTTAAATTTTGATAGCAATAAATATGAAATTTAAACATATAATTTTAGTACTAGATCTATAAAATATTTTAAACAAATTATATAATGATTGATGATGGTGATAGCTTACCCTGGTCATTATGGGTGTCGATTGAGAATGGTATTGAGCGTGGATGATAGTTAGTGGTGATAATGGTGAGCTAATTGATCGTGACGACTGGTAATTATGATTGATTGTAAAGATAGCTAACTATGACAGTGAATAATAACAACGATGAGTAATGGTAGTTGGTGGTTAGTGCCATATGATCGATAATGATTGATGATTATTGTAGTAAGGAAGATGGTAACAATGATTCTAAAGAGTGGCTAATGGTGGTTACGATGATTATGGTGAGGCAACGATAAAATTTTACTTGTGAAAATTAAAATTTTGATTAACAACGTAACAAAAGTTAAAAGCAACTATTTAATTTGTGAATTTTACGCGTCATTTGGTCAATGAAAAAATTCCATATATAGCTATTGTTTCGCCTCTAATTATGAAACATAGCTATAAGTTCTGTATTTATCAATGTAGCAACATTTTGTACTCGCGCACAAACAAAATATATTGTATCTGTTAGCGTAATTACAGTAAAATATACTCCCTCCGTCTCATTTTATGTGTCATCATTTCCTTTTTTTGTCAGTCCAAAAAAAAATGTCATCTTTTCTTATTTGGTAACTATTTTAAAACACAATTACACTTTTACCCTTATTGGTCCCACTTAATTAAAAAAAAAGATAGGGGCACATTTTTTAATAAAGGATAATTACATTACCAAGTCTTTTCTTATTTCTTAAACTCCGTACTCGATCAAATGACGACATATAAAATGGGACGGAGGGAGTATTTGATTTGGACGCATATGATATTTCCATTGCATAATACACTATATCCACGTACATAACAATAATGAAATACATTGTACTTAGACACTTAATAAGTGTATACACTCATATACAGTATCATTGCTTAACTATATTCACATAAATAATAAATATATTCATATGTATCTGCTATAAAACCTATAATTTTTTTAAACCATCACTATTTAAAATTAGTATAGACATTAGTTTGCTGTATCACATAAATTTTTCCTTGATGGATAGGTGAGAAAGCACAATAGAATTATAGAAAAATAACATAAACATACACCTTAACTATCATATTTACATAAATTCTCACTCTTATAAGGTAATTATAAAAATTTCAACTAATTTTTTTATCTTCGATGGATGTATCAGGAGCTAATTATATATCTCAAGAGACCCAAAATCGAGAAAAAAAATGTATCGAGAGCTAATTATGTATCTTTATAGACGAAAAAATGTATCGGGAGCTATTTATGTATCTCAACAGACCCAAATTGGAATTTCAGTAATCATGCAAAATGTTAGAATTTTCTGTAATTAAACTCCAACCTGTCGAAATTTATGTTGTTTTTCCTAGAAATATATCGGACCAAGAAAAGCAATTTTAGGGCCAACCATAACATTGGGCCTATCATTTCTGTTCCTCCCTTATTTTCCCTCTAAAATGAAAGCCTCATCAATTAGAATACTTCATATATATTCACTTGAATGACGCATAAATTCATAAACGGATTCAGAATATTAAATTTATGAGTTCTAAAGTGTAACTTGTTTTTATTATTGAGTTAGAAATATAATATTTATACATATTAACTCAAATTCTTAATGCAAATATACGATTGAACTAAAATTATTGAGTTTTGTTAAACCCGTATATTATAGCTCCGCTACTCATGAATATATAGCAATAGAAACATAACTTGAGAATACTTAACAAAAATAATCTTACCTAGTATTTCATATACCAAGATATAATATCAACTATACACAATCATGAAAACTCTGTTGGGAGCGCTGCCACCTTAATGGATCCTGCAACGCGCGATTCGAATTAGTCGGGGCTCTAATGCGGACACTAAACACCGGATGGTAAACCAAAAAAAAAACTATACACAATCATTATTCAAGTCCATTCCTCCTCTAATAAGTTACTATAAAATGTTTAGATTTATCAAACCCTTAATCTTTAATCAAAGGTTTATGGGGTTCAAACTTTGAAACAAAAATGCTTTGATAGGGAGATATATGCATTATGAAACAACACCTAACAATCATCCAAACAGAGTGTAGTCATCTTACAACAGGTGAATCTTGATAGTTAGAAACCTTACACAAGGTGAATCTTATTTGGTCAAGTCGATATGGTCACTCGCCAAAGTTTGTGGTGAAGTGATTTACTATTGCATTATTGATTATAGCTCTAGGTTTCAAGCTCGAGCGAATCGTTTTTAGTAGGAAGCATTTTATCTTTCAAAGCGAGATTTCCTAACACATGCAAATTCTAATTATTCGGGTCTCAATCCGTAAATAGAATATCAATTAGGATATAAAAAGAATGTTCATAGTTACAACTAGAGATTGGGATTGAGTGCTAAATATTCTTGTACGATAAATTATATGCATCACATTCGAGCTCGCCTTTGGTAGGAAGAATTTTATCCTTCAATATAGAACTTCCTGACGCAATCCTAATTAATCGAGTCCTAAAACAAATACGAAACAAAACACAAATAAACAATAATAAGATATTTATAGCCAGGATCAAAGATTGTGATGCAGTAGTAAATATTCCTCCATCATTAACTATCTATATACATCTTCTTTGATAGCTGTCGTTTTATCCTGACGCAGTCTTGATTAATCGAGTCCTAAAACAAATACGAATCACAAATAAACCATAATAAGATATTTATGGTCAGGATCAAAGACTATGATGTAGTAGTAAATATTCCTCCGTCGTTAACTAATTATATACATCTTCTTTAATAGCCGGCGTTTTATCCTTGAAGCAAAATTTAATTAATCAAACTTCAAAACGAATATCGGACAATAAATGATGCGAACCTATAGTCTTTGTACTTCACGTTCGAGCTCGCCTTTGGAAGGAAGAATTTTATCCTTCAATACAAAACTTCCCGACGCAGTCCTGATTAATCGAGTCCTAAAGCGAATACGAAACACAAATAAACAATAATAAGATATTTATGATCAGGATCAAAGATTGTGATGTAGCAGTAAATATTCCTCCGTCATTAACTAACTATATACATCTTCTTTGATAGCCAACATTTTATCCTTAATGTAAAAGTTAATTAATCGAACTTCAAAACAAATATCGAAATATAATCTTTGTACTTCAAGTTTGAAAGTCTATTCTGCAACAAGTGTACCTTGATATGACTAATTGTTTTTAACCAAGTCACATGGCATATACAGAGGGAGCTCAAAAGAACCAAGAGAAGTACACAAATACAATTTGCCAATAACAAGGCAAGCTGTGAAAGGGCAAAATGCCATATGGGTTTTATACATGAAAATAGAAAGTCCCTTTGACACTACTACTCAATAGGTACTTGATGAATATAAATAAAAGTAACATGTGAAGTTTGTCATGTTCCTATACTCCAAGACTTATAATTTCCTTTATAAAATTCATCAATTTCTTTTCTTCTCTTAGCTGTCACAAGTGTCAATTCATTTTTTTTTCTTTCAATTTTTGCCACATTTAATTGGCACCCACTTCAATGAGGTAAGACCCCAATGTTTGGACCCACATTCATATTCTGACGTCTCAAATTAGTTATCGTATTTTTTATTTATCTATCCTTTGAAAAATATTAGTCAGAAGCAATGATTGACTATTTTATCTTTATTTATATCTTAAGAGGTTTCGAAGAAAGAGGAACAGTTGGTGACCTTCCGTAGTATGATGGCTAAGATTCAGATAGACTATTTACTCTTTGGGAAGTGTGATAGAAGCTACTAGTCATACTACGAAAAGTTTAAAAGAGCGTGGTGGAGATGGGATAAGGAGGTGTGTCTAGCTATCACCGAAAATCAATTTGGATTCACGTGGGGATATTTGATTACAAAAGCCAAACATATCGTAAGGAGATTGATGAAAAGTACATGAATAGGAAGAGAGACATATATATAGTGTTCATTGATCTAGAAAAATTTTACGATACAGTTTCTAAGAGGATTTTATGACAATGTTTGGATGTTCAAGGTATACCTTAGGCTTACACTAGGAAAATTCATGTATGATGGAGTCATCAAGTGAGGACACTGGGAGGACACTCATATCACTTTTCCGTGACGGAGTTGCATCAACAATCATATCTTAGCCCGTTTCTATTTGCCTGGATGACGGATATATTAATGTAGAATATTCAAGGAAAGGTGTCATGGTGTATGTTATTTATTGATTACATAATGTCGATTGAAGACACACGACGAATTTAATGATAGGTTGGAGATTTAGAGATAGATCTTGGAGTCTAAAAGGTTCACGTTGAGTAAGACTAAAACAGAATACTTGAAGTGTAGTAAATTTAGTGATGTGACCCACATGGAAGATTTGGAAATAAGGATTGATTAACACGTCATCACCAAGAGAGAAAGTTTCAAGTACCATATGGTCTATAGTTCAAGAAAATAAAAAGATTAACGCTAATGTTACACATCGTATTAGAGCGAGGTAGATGAAATGAAAGTTTGCATTCAAAGTCTTTTTGTGATAAGAATGTATCATCTATCAAGCCTTGAAGGTAAATTTTATAAAGTGATGGGCATACCAACTATATGTTAGGGGCAGAGTGTTGGTTAATCAAGCACTCGCACCCTCACGAAAGTGCAATAAAAATAAGAATGTTGCAATGGATGTATAGTCATACTAGGAAGGACATGATCTGTACAAAAATATTCGGGATAGGATGGGAGTAGCCTCCGGGGTGGTCGAAGATAAGAGATGTGAGACTGAAATAGTTCAGGCATGTGAAAAGAAGATGTACGGATGCCCCAATGAGAAGAAGGTATGAAGGTTGACTATAGTTGATATAATGAAAGGTAGAGGTAAGTTGAAGAAGTCTTAGGAGAGGTAACATATAGGACAACACACGCCTACAGTTTATCGAGGACATGACTCTTAAATAAAAAAACAAAAGATCAAGGATTAGGGTAGAAGTTAGCAAGTGGTCGAACGTTGTCTAGTTCTCATATGAGTAATTGTTGTTTTCTTTGCTTCAATTATCATATTATCTGTTTTGTTTCTATTTGTTCTCTTTGTAGTTATTTTCTTCCTCGCATCTTTGTTATTGCATTTGTTTTACATACTTGATTTTTAATATGCTTATTCGAGTCAAGAGTCTATCAAAAATAACTTCTCTATCTTCACAAGATAAGAGTATGACTGTGTAAACCATCCTCTCCTATTAATAGTATTAATTAGTAATCGCATAGTCTCATATTTTTTAATTAATGTGTATTACTATCAATTACTCTGTTTGCGTTATATCTTATTATTTTATTGTCATATTTTTCTTGCAATCCTACTTTGAGGATATTTATTTTGAGTTTGACGATCTATCAAAAATAATCTCTTTAACCCATAAAAATAGGATAAAATTTAAGTATAACCTACCCTTCCAAGTGGTTTAATCAAATGACCTTTTTACACCTAGAAATTTCAACTTTTTCTCAATTACAATCTTAATTTTCAAATATTATTTTTTAAGTTTTTTATTTCTTTTCAAATATCACATTTTTTTCAAAGATAGTGACAGATCTTTCACTTGGTCAACAACTTTTTTATCTATGATAAGTTGTTGTCACCCTAGTCTAACTAATTAAGGGGGTACTTTTTTCTGAACATAAAAAAAAATAAGGTCAAGTGGGTAACTGGCAAGTTCTTGCAGTTCAGATGATAACTTTATCGGTTATTTCAAAACTCGACTTTATTTAGGTTGGGGTAGGGGCTAGAGAGACATAAAATAAATAACTGTGTTTCACTTGAAAAATACTTTTCTAACCAATTTTTTTAAAACTTCATGTTTTTACTTCAGATTAAAGTTGAAATAATAGATTAAACATATGATACAAATATTTTTTTTTTTAAAATCAAATATTATCTATGGACAAACGACTAAGGAGTCGCTTGGTAGGAGAATAAGGTCAAATATTTCAAGATTAAATCTGAAAAAGTTTATACAGTCAAATCATGTACAATATAACTTTTATCTTAGGCTTAATCTTGAAATATCTTATCTCTGAAATTATTTTATACCGGCTCTTAATTAAAAAAAATAATAATACAGAAATTATGCTTTTAGTATAGTTTTATCTACAAACAAAATGACTCCTAAGAGTACACAGAGATCGATGACCATCAAAAGGTGTGACGAAATTATTAATAGAATACTTCCTTAATTAGAAGGCTTGAGTTTAAGCTTTTTAATGGACTCGAATTCGTTGATGCTGAACTGAGAGTGCTAAAACCACATACTTTATACTCTATTTGTTTTACTTTATTTATTACAAATTTGATTCAACACAAAATATATAATAAAGATGGCAGAAATGAGAAAGTAAAATTTTATGTTGTGCATATTAGTGTGGTCGTAAAAAATTTCTTATTATAAGTTTACAATTCTTATATTTGTTGTCAGCATGCTTCAACCTTTCTACTTTATTTAAACTTTGAACTGGTATCCACTATCCAGTGATATGAGTAATTAAGTTCATGCAAGCACACTTCATTTTCGAAAATATTTTTTTTACGATAACTCAAACTTAAATAAAAGATTCTAATGTTTGGTGTTAGGATAGATGGGAGCATCAACAACCACCTTTTACATTCTTTCATAATTTGATAAGATGAATAATATAGACCCTACATATATGTGCCAACCATACATTGGCATATTTGAAAACACAAATAGATAGAGATGATATGTTGGTAAAATCCAAACAAAGGTCCTATCATCAAGGCAAGACCCAATACTACCACCTAACACCCAACAAGCTCATGTATTCATCATATGTTACAAGTACTACCATCTTTCTTTGACCAAGTGTTGGATTGTCACCATTCACTTGACCAAATGATACAAAGGTTATAAGAAGGATAAAATGGACTTTTCACTTTAAACTTATGAATTCAGAATTATAATTTCTTTAAGTTACTACGTTCTAAACTAATAAAACTAGGTTCTAAACTAATAATTTATACACGTGTAATGAATTTCTTAACCTAAATTTGATTTTATTGAAATCGTAATTCGTACTATAGCTTCGCTCTTGCTTTTTGCAGCCCTTGCTTTTTGTAAGTGTGTCAATAGTATCTTGGAGAGATGACGGTCTAGTACTCGTTTGGTCTCGGTGTATGTGGGTAAGTTGACTAGTAAGAAATTTTAAGAAAGCAATAAAATCTTTTAAAATTTGTAGTTATAATCAGACTTCTCTATAATATTTAGCGTTTGTAATTTATTATAATAACCGTTATATAAAGCATTGTTAAATAATGAACTGAACAAAAATGAATAAGTACTTAAGTTGAGGTGCGTGTGTGTATATATATACTAGTTTAGCCACACGTGCCTCGCACGTGTAACTTTGATTATATAAAATTAGGCGATTTTGTCTATTACGAAGATTTTTAATGAAGTGCAAAAAGTTTTAAACATATATTTTATTGTAAGCACATATATATTTTACCACCAAAGTTTCAAATGGTTAATGAATCGTCATTTTTGCGTTTGTCATACAGTACCTCTATCTCTTTTCTTTGCTTGGTAGAGGCTAAGAGAGACGCATTGATTTGAATCATATTTGTAGTGAGACTATTTCTATTTCTATATTTAAAATCTTTCTTTATTTTTAAAGTTAAATCTTTAGAAAACCTTTGATTACTTACTTAACACTTTTACAAATTTGGTATTTCTTATATTTTTCTTATTCTAATACTTTTATATTTATTTCTAGATTTTTCAAATCTTCTAAAAATTTAGTATTTTTAAACTAACGAAAAAAGTATTAATTGTCACTAATTCTGATAACTTCTAATAAGAAAAGGTTTACTATAATTATTTAATTAATTTCAAACTCTTAAATATCAGGAAAGTAGTGAAAAAATGATTTTGTCTAAAATAACGACTCTTAATGAAGGGTAAAAAGTCAAATAATGTGGTATAATTTACCGAATATATATTTTGTGCTTCGTAAGATAAGGATTTATGATTGATAATGGTTACCGTTAAAATGGTATATTTATTTGAATCATTAAATTTTTGAAATAATTTTGTACATATGATATTAGTTAACATAATTGAGAATGATGATTAATAAATAAAATTTACGAAAGTAATTTCTTTTAAGTTCGTACCTTTGATAAATTAAATATTGAATAGTCCATATGGTAATCTTCAATATCTTGTTTTACCTGCAAAAGAAGGAGAACCAACATTACATTATATCTACTTGGACTTCATTTGAACATTACAGATGTTATTGTATGTTGTAGAAAAGAATGATCCACAATTTATATAAATTCAAAACTTTGGTTACATTTTGACAATAATTGGATTGCAGATGCTCCTCAACTCCTTCATTTTGCGCTCAAATTCAACGAATTCAACAAGCTGGTTAGCATCAAATCACGGCTGTGACTATGATCGTATGTTTTGTACGCGTTGTGTCTGCGTGTGTGCCAAAAAACCTAGTAACACTTATTTCTCTTAATAATAAAAATAGATATCTGATTTCTTTTCATATATTTATCCTATAAAAATCTTTTCATATATTTAAGAACTCTTAAATTTTCACGCACACCTCTAACCATGAAAAATCAGAAAAGAAAAAGAAGAAAAAGTAGTATTTTGTTAATAGTGTGTCAATATTCAAAGCCATCTTCTATGAAATAGTTGCATCAATCTTACCTAATTGATGGAGAAACTAAAACTATTTCATAATTTAATGACATGGAAAGGTGAAAAAACACTAATCCATACCATTAAACTTGTATTACCTAAGTAGTTTTAACAACATAATAATATAACTAAAATAGAAATCACACAATTAAAAACTTACATTTTGTTCTTCTTAGCAAACATCTTATCATTGATACTCGAATTTGTTTCGAAGCAAAAAGTAAAAAATAAAACAAAGTTAGCGCAATTTCATATTTATGTAGTGTATGAGAAAATTGAAACAAAAGATAAAAAACGTTTGAATTATTATTATGAATTAAAGAGGGGAACTTTTGGGTATTGATTGGGATTGCGTGTGAACTTCACAAGCTGCCTCATACGTTTAGGCTTGGCAACATATCTCTCCGTGTAAATATAAGGTAGTGTTGTTTATTTAATTTAGAATTCTAATTATGGTTATTGTTTTAAATATTTGGATAATAATTAATGACAATTAATTGGAGAAAAGGGGTGAAAGAACGATTTTGTCTACTACGAAGACTTTTAATGAAGAACAAAAAGTTCAAATCACTTTTTCTAGGATCTTCACACTTTTAATATATATATCAACTCCAATCGTATAAGCCTCAATTTGCTTGCTTCAGAATACAATAGCTTGATAACGTCGTGTGACTCAATCAAACCCAAACTAGTTAAAAAGTTCGAAATTTCATCACAACTTCCAAATAAAAAGACATAGATTATATTTTTTTTTGGTCGCAACCTCAATCTCAAATTATAAATACAATATAATATTTTTTCATTAACATAATTATCCTACTCATCCACTTCTCATCTGCTCAATACAAAGAATTGAAGAAGAAAACACTCTTTATATAAATATAGAATTTCTTACACATAGTAAATATCAAAACAATAATTTGAGGTGTTAGTATTAAAAATATAATCATCATTTAGAAGAGTATTTATACTTCTTGAAATAACCATACAGTGCATAAGGCTAGTCAATAATCAATAATCAATATATTAAATATATTAAAATATTATTTAATTTTATAATCTTAAATATATTATGTAAGTATATTAAAATTTAAAAGTCACAAATAAAAGTTAAATTATTTATATATATTTAAAATTAATTTTTTTGTACATATAATAAATATCAAATTCTTTCGATAAACTCATATATTTTTTCTTTATATTTTAAATTTTTTTAATAAAAATAATAATTTTACTATTAATTACTGAACAAACGAATTAAAATGAAGAAATAATCATAAAGCTTTTGTAGGGCCAAACTGCAAGTGTACAGATTAAAACTTCAAAACTATAGTCTAAACATCAACATTAAAACAAAAATAAAACATAAAAATGGCTCCAACAAGTGTGGGGCTCACTAGAAGTTTGTCTTGGTATTTTCTAATGTATATAATAATGAATCATTTGGTAGCTAATTAGAACTAGTTTGATATGAGGTATAAGAGATAAGTAGTTTTGGAATGAAATAAAAAATTATTTTATCTCATATTTAATTAGAAATATTAATTAATATCGACATAACTTATCTCATCATTTACACTATAGTGATGGGATAAGTTATCCCATATGAATGGTGTGATAAGTTATCCCAGATAATCTCAAGATAACTAATTCCGTAATTAATTATCTCAGAATAATTATTTTTCAACCAAACAACCCCTACATAGAAATAGTTATGCTGATTTTAGTGTTCGCTAGGCAAAAAATTTCATGTTTAGATATTGAAAGTTGCAGGAGTGAAGATCTTTGATGTGTGGGTGTATCAAGAGAAATGAAATTAGAAATGAAGATATTCCGAATAAGGTGAAAGTGACTTCTATGAAGGAGAAAATACAGATACTGAAACGGAGATAGCGCGATCATATGATTCCCCATTTCATTTACGTGTAATAAAATACCTTGAACAGTTTAAAGATAAGAATTACATTTTTACTTCAGGAAATAATTGTGAAGAGAAGATGTTTGAATGTGGTAAGGAGGTATGAGAAAATAACTATGAATGAATTCAGAAGAAATTAAGGTAAACTAAAGAAGTATTCCGGAGAGATAACTAGAGATGAAATAGTACAGTTCCAACTTCTCAAAGACATGACTTATATATTATCTTGTTATCCGTCTAGAAGATCAAAAAATATTTTGATACGTTATACATATTTTATTTAATGAAATTTTAAAACATAATTCAAATTTGTAACCAAATGCTAACTAGAATTTTACTGCTAATAACTATTTTTGCATTAACCGGAATGAAAAGTATTTTTAACACTCTCCCTCTATTTCTTTTTAATTATCATATTTAATCCTGATATCCTCGTTAAGAAAATAATAATGAAATGACTATTTTACTATACTATTTTTATTAATTAAATTTAGTAAGTATTAAGTTTTAAAAAATAATTTGAAAAATAAGTAATTAATAAGTGGGCCAATGGCAGAGTTTGGACCGGAGCTAAGAGAGTGGGCCCAAAGCCCAATGTAGAAAGGAGGAATTGTCTGTCTGGCTGTTGTCTTCATAGTTAATCGTGTACCACTTTTTCTCTCTCATCATCTCTCACGTGATCTACCTTTTTGAGCAACATGGGGTGGTTGAGGGGTAGAAGGGAGGGAGGGGGGGCGCTTTTTTATTTTCATTATGTGTTTGATATCTGTATTGAAGTTCCGATCAATTTTGTAAATTCATTTTGAGGTTGATGATGTGGTGTCAAGTGGGATGATGTGGGTGGGGTGGGGTGGGGTGGGGTGGGGGCATTAAGTGAGGAGGTGGAGGGTGGACGAAGTGGTGGGGGAGTTATCCTTTTCTTTTTTTATATTAGATATCTGCATTAAAATTTCGACTAATTTTAATAGCATATCGGAGGATTCATTTAGAGATTGATGTTGTGGGGTGGGGTGGGTTGGCGAAGGTGTGGAGATGGGTGGGGAGTTTTTGCTTTTTTTATTCTCATTGTGTGTTTGATGTTCGCATAAAAATTTTGATTAATTTTGATTGCGTAGTTCAGAAAGATTCATTTTGAGGTTGGATTAAAATTTTATGTAATTTAATAAAGATAAATTATGGTATTATATAATTTTTTTTCTTAAATAAAAGCATAAAATAACTGTAATAGACAGAAGAAACGGATATTTTAGGTTCAATATGTAGACGGAGGGTGTTTTTGTAATATTTTACATAATGGAAGGACATTTAGGCATTTTTTCGTTGTTTATATAACTTTTGTACTTCAATTTTTGTTATTATTTTGTTTCTTATATCTCGATTATCCTATTGATTTATTATATCCAAATTTTGTTTTATTTCTATCAATTGTTTTTTAAACTTTTAGTTTTTTTTTTTTGAAATTGTTTTAAATTGAATCGAGAGTCTATCAAAAATATCATTCTATCTTTTGAGGTAGGGATAAAATCTGCCGCAAAATCTCATCTGTTTGAAAGGTAACTTGAATTAACAATTGGACTGTAAACTATTGTCACTCGTTAAGACTCTTAATAGCATATACTCTACATTTCTCAAAACTTTATTTTATGAGACTGTACTAAATATATAATTTTTTCTTATAATTTTGACTATCATTAGAAATTGATATCAAGTATTGAATTTGAATCTTGTTGATAATAATTTTGTCTTTATAGATCATTTGGCCTTTTAGGTAGTAGTAGTAAAATTGGATTACACCTCTAAACTTATTCTGAATTGCATAACTATTAGGTGACACAAATCACATAAAATAAAAAAAGTACTACCTTATTTTGCCAACAATAAATTATGGTGGTGACTAATGATATAAGTTAATTAGTTTTTTTTTTTTTTTAATTTGTCATATTTTAATTTTCATTTACTCAATATTTTAAGTTTACCTTTTATTATATCAGTATAAAAAAAATTATAAATTATAGTTATAAATTATATTATGTATCATATTCTTTTGAACTTTTGAATTTTAAATATTAGAATTTTAATTTAACTACACTACAAATTGCAACAGATAAAAAGAATCAAGGATTCTTTTCGTTAGAAAATAAGTTATTTCAGAATAAATTATTTTGAGATTAGTTATGTCATCTTCGACATTGTAGATAATACTATAATTTCGAGGTTACTAATTTTGAAATAAGTTATTCACGATTTTATCCGAATAAACAAATCAGATATGAAATAAACTCATCCTAAAGGCTAGTTTGGTGGAAGAAATAAGAGATAATTAATCTCGAAATTAATTTTAAAATAACCAACAAACCAAACTAAAACATATACCGTCCATATCACTACTTTTGAAGAAGTAGAAAAGTTATTTTTAATAAATCCTCAACACAGAATAAAAAGATGGTAACTCCTAATAGTAATATTACTCTCGATACTAGTTATTCCTTATCTCTCATATCAAACGAGCCGCAGGGAGTAAAAAGAAATGGTCCAAACCCCTATGCAGGTAAAACATTTTACTTCCTTACAGCTCTATACTAATAGCTTCTTGCCCACAAGAATTCAGATTCTTTTTCTCCCCCGCAACCCCCCCCCCCCACACCCAAAGTTAGTGAAATGTAACCCCCCCCCCCCCTAAAAACTCAACCACTCTTCTTTCCTATGTACTGTCCATGTCCCATTAATTGCCATAGCAGTGTTATTTGAGTGTCAAAGTGAAGTTGTAAACAGAAAAAAAATAAAAACAAAAAAAAAGAGGGTCCATTTCCTTTTTGCAACTTTGCATTTACAACACCTTTCTGTGTGTTTTAGTGTGTGTTAGTGTGTGTGGGGGTAGTAGACTAGCAGTATATAAAGCGAGGAAAGCAAAAAGAAAAAAAAAATATGCAGCAGCACCTGATGCAGATGCAGCCCATGATGGCAGCTTACTATCCAACAAACGTCACTACTGACCATATTCAACAGGTCTTGCTTCTTTTTCAATTCTTGATACCCCTTTTTCTTCTTGAAAATCTGCTATTTATCTTGCTGATGTTTTTCTTTTGTGTGTGTGTGTGCAGTATACTGTTGTTGTGCAGATAAAAGTGTGTTCTTTGTAACTGTTAAAGCTTATGGTTGCATGATAACATGAAAAAGATATACTAGTGTAGTTGTTCTTTGAGGTGGTAGGTAGCTAGGGATACTTTTGGTTGTTTATTCTTGGCTTTTAGTTGGTTGTGATCTTTTTTTTATGCAGTTTGGTATGTCTTGCTAAAAGGGTACCTATATATGTACAGTTTACTGTGGTGATCATTAAGCAAATAAAAAAAATATGGTCTTTATAACAGTTAAAGATTCTGGTTGCACACACTGAAGATGAAACTTTTTTGTGTGATAAGCTATGATAACATGAAAAGGTTATATTAGTGTAGTTTATTTTGAGGTGCTAGGTTGTTTATTCTTGAGTTTTAGTTGGTTGTGATTTTTTTTTATGCTGTTTGATAAGTACTGTTAAAAGGGTATCTATATTTTATACTCCTTTTTCTTCCTGTATACTGTTGTTGCTGAGATGATTAAGCAGATAAAAGTGTGTTCTTTATAACTGTTAAAGATTCTGGTTGCATGATACATGAAAAGGATATACTAGTGTAGTTTTTTGAGGTGGTAGTTAAAGCTTATGGTTGCTTTTCTTGGATTGTAGTAGTTGTGATCTTTTTTCTTTATGCTGTTTTTGTTCTTGTTGTTACCCTTGTCTTCTTTGAAAATATGATATTTATTCTGCTGATGTGTTTCTTATGTACAGTATACTGTTGTACAGAGATGATTAAGCAAATAAAAGTGTGTTCTTTATAACTGTATAAGTTTCTGGTTGCATGATACATGAAAAGGAATATACTAGTGTAGTTTCTTGAGGTGGTAGTTAAAGCTTATGGTTGCTTTTCTTGGCTTTTATAAGTAGTTTTGATCTTTTTTCTTTATGCTGTTTGAAAATTTTTGGTAAAAGGATGTTGATAATTTATGGTCTTTTTCTTCCTGTATACTGCAGAAGAGATGTTAAACAAAGAAAAATGCTATGTTGCTCGGGCTCTTCAAAAATGTAACAGGATGTGTGTTAGATCCTTCAAAAGTAGTGCATTTTTGAATGATCCGACACGGGTGTGGCGACGTTTTCGGAGAGTCCGAGCAACTTAGGAAAAATGTGTTCTTTGTAACTGATAAAGCTTCTGGTTGCACACAGAGAAGATGAAGCTTCTTTCTGTAATGAGCCATGATAAAATGAAAAGGATAAACTTTGGTAGCTAGGGATACTTTGGTTGTTTATTTTTGGCTTTTAGTAGGTTGTGATCTTTCTTTTGTGCTGTTTGATAAGTCCTGGTAAAAGGGTTGCATGATATACATGAAAAGGATATGCTAGTTTGGTTGCTTTTTTTGGCTTTTAGTAGTTGTGATCTTCTTTTTGTGCTGTTTTATAAGTTTTGCTAAAAGGGTATCTATATTTTATAATCTTCTTTCTTCCTCTGCTTCCCTTTCTTATGTGAGATGCTTATGATTAAGCAAATAAAAATGTGTTCTTTAGAACAATTAAAGGTTCTGGTTGCACACAGAAAAGATGAACCTTTTCTCTGCGATGAGCCGTGATAACACGAAAAGGATATATTAGTATAGTTATTTTTGAGGTGGTAGGTTGTTTATTCTTGGTTTTTAGTTGGTTGCTATGTTGCTCGGACTCTTCAAAAATGTCATAGGGTGCGTGTCAGATCCTTCAAAAGTAGTGCAGTTTTGGTGGATCTGACACGGGTGCGGCAACATTTCTGGAGAGTCAGAGCAACTTAGGTTGGTTGTGAGCTTTTTGTGTGAGCCTGGTATTTCTTGCTGCTGCTTTGCTACTACCATCGTTTATATTTTTATATTTTCTTATATTTCTTGTAGTAGTGGCTGTGGGCGGTAATGGTTGGATAGGGTCATGTTCGAGGGGGTTGGGGCGTGGGGCTATTGTGGGGGCGGGGGATGAGGAAAGGGCGGGAGTGGGAGGGAGGCCAAGGCTTGGCCGTGGGGGTGGTACAGGAGGGCGTGTGGATAGTGATGGTAGGCTGAGGGTTGGGTCTTGGAATATAGGGACCCTTCAGGGTAAGTCCATAGAGCTTGTGAAGATCCTTAGGAAGAGGAGGATCAATATTGCGTGTGTTCAAGAGACCAAGTGGGTAGGGTCTAAGGCTAGGGATGTGGATGGTTACAAGCTGTGGTACTCTGGGAGCGAGAGGCGTAGGAATGGAGTTGGCATCTTAGTAGATGAAAAGCTTAGAGGTCAGGTCGTAGAGGTGAAGAGGATCAACGATAGGTTGATGACTATTAAGTTGGTCATCCAGGGGTTTACCCTGAACGTGTGTAGTGCTTATGCGCTGCAAGTGGGCTCGGAGGGGGAGGAGAGATGCGGTTTTGGGAGGCTTTGGAGGAGGTGGTGAGAGGCGTGCCTAGCTCGGAGAAAATTGTTGTAGCAGGAGATTTCAACGGGCACATCGGGGCGTTATCGGGAGGCTTTGGTGATGTGCATGGTGGTTTTGGTTTTGGGGACAGAAATGAAGAGGGGACTACTCTATTGGAGTTTGCGAGGTCCTTTGGGCTGGTGGTGGTGAACTCGGGCTTCCCGAAGAAGGACGATCACCTGATCACCTTTCGAAGCGCGATAGCCAGGACCCAGATTGACTTTTTGTTGCTTCGGAAAGGGGATAGGGTGTTGTGTAAGGACTGTAAGGTCATCCCGAGTGAGAATCTTTCGACCCAGCATAGGCTCTTGGTTATGGATTTAGGTATAAAGAAGAATAGAAAGAGGAGGAGTAAGGAGGGTAAACCTAGAATTAAGTGGGGCGGCTTGACGCCAGTGAAGGCGTGGGAGATAGGGGAGAAGTTGGCGGGAATGGGGGTGTGGGAGTGTAGGGGGGACGTGGATAGTATGTGGGATAGGGCGGCTAGGTGCATCAGGGAGAATGCAAGTGAGGTGTTGGGTGTTTCTAGGGGCCGAGCCGGGCATCATCGGCGGGATTGGTGGTGGAATGAAGAGGTGGAGAAGAAAGTGGGGACCAAGAAAGGGGCGTATGCTAAGTTGGTTGAGAGTAAGGATGAAGAAGAGAAGCGGGTAAACAGGAAAGAGTACAAGCTAGCTAGGAAGGAGGCTAAGTCAGCTGTCACGGTAGCTAAGACGGCCGCTTTTGAGAGCTTGTATGCAGGGTTACAGGGGAAAGGAGGGGAGAAAAAGTTGTTTAGATTCGCGAAGGCTAGGGAGAGGAAGGGTCGTGACCTCGACCAGGTGAGGTGCATTAAGGGGGAGGACGGTAGAGTGTTGGTGGAGGACGGCCACATTAAGGATAGATGGCAGTCGTACTTTCATAGGCTCTTGAATGACGAAGGGGATAGAGCTATTGTGTTAGGGGAACTGGAGCACTCAGAGGAGTGTCGGGATTTTAGTTATTGTAGACGTTTTAAGGTAGAAGAGGTTAGAGAGGCTGTTCGCAGGATGCGAAGGGGTAGGGCGACGGGGCCGGATGAGATACCGGTGGAGTTTTGGAAGTTCGTTGGAGAGGCTGGTGTAAGGTGGTTGACTGGATTGTTCAACGAAATCTTCAAGACGGCAAAGATGCCCGAGGCTTAGAGGTGGAGTACCATGATCCCTCTCTATAAGAATAAGGGGGACATCCAGAGTTGTAATAACTATAGGGGGATTAAGTCATTGAGTCACTCTATGAAGATTTGGGAGAGAGTGGTCGAGGTGAGGCTGAGACGGATAGTGTCTATTTCGGAAAACCAGTTTGGGTTTATGCCTGGCCGCTCGACGACGGAGGCAATTCACTTGGTACGGAGGCTGGTGGAACAGTATAGGGAAAGGAAGAAGGACCTGCACATGGTGTTTATCGACCTGGAGAAGGCATACGACAAAGTCCCTAGGGAGGTGCTTTAGAGGTGCTTAGAGGTGAGTGGAGTCCCGCAGGCATATATCAGAGCAATTAAGGACATGTATGAGGGAGCGAAAAACCCAGGTGAGGACGGCGGGAGGAGACTCAGAGCATTTCACCGTCTTGACAGGATTGCATCAGGGATCTACTCTTAGTCCCTTTTTGTTTGCTTTGGTGATGGATGTGTTGACGCGGCGTATTCAAGGGGAGGTGCCGTGGTGTATGCTTTTTGCAGACGATATAGTTCTGATTGATGAGACTCGAGGGGGGTGTGAATGACAAATTAGAGGTGTGGAGACAAACTCTTGAGTCTAAAGGGTTCAGGTTGAGCAGAAGCAAGACAGAGTATTTGGAATGCAAGTTTAATGACGTGAGGCTGGAGGATGAGGTGGTAGTGAAGCTGGAATCATAGGAGGTATGTAAGAGGAATAGTTTCAAGTATCTCGGGTCCGTGATCCAGGGTAACGGTGAGATTGACGAGGATGTCTCGCACCGTATTGGGGCAGGATGGATGAAGTGGAAGCTCGCGTCGGGGGTGTTGTGTGATAAGAAGGTGCCGCCCAAGCTTAAAGGCAAATTCTACAGGGTGGTAGTCCGTCCGGCCATGTTGTATGGAGCGAAGTGTTGGCCAGTTAAGAATTCCCACATCCAAAAAATGAAGGTGGCAGAAATGCGGATGTTGCGCTGGATGTGTGGGCTGACTAGAGGGGATAGAGTTCGGAATGAGACTATCAGGGAGAAGGTTGGTGTGACTCCAGTGGAGTGCACGATGCGGGAAGTCCGATTGAGATGGTTCGGACACGTGAAGAGGAGGGGCATGGATGCCCCGGTTCGTAGGTGTGAGAGGGTAGGCCGAAGAAGTACTGGGGTGAGGTGATTAGGCGGGACATGGAGCAGTTACAGCTCACCGAGGACATGACCCTAGATAGGAAGGTCTGGAGGACGCGAATTAGGGCAGAAGACTAGGGCCAGTTTGGGTCGCTAGTGTAGGGAATTACTTGGTGGGGGTAGTATCCTTGTTATGATTCCGTGTTCCTTGTTTTAGTACGAATATGGGTGCTTTCCTCTGTTTTCTTTTACTTATGGGTGCCGTATTTATGTTATGTAATCTTGTTGTGTGCTTTACTATGTATTTGTGTGGTATCTCGTGTCTTGAGCCGGGGTCTATCGGAAACAGCCTTTCTACTTCTTTAGAGGTAGAGGTATGGACTGCGTACATCTTACCCCCCAGACCCCACCAGGTGGGAATACACTGGGTTTGTTGTTGTTGTTGTTGATAAGTCTTGGTAAAAGGGTGTCTTATATGATTTTTTTGTGTGCAGTATACAATTGTGGAGATGATGTATCAAATAAAAATGTGTTTTTTATAACTGTGAAAACTTCTGGTTGTATAATATATGACAAGGATATTACTAGTGTAACTGATTTTCGAGGTGTTTGGTTGTATATTCTTGGGTTTTAGTTGATCTTTTCTTTTTATGCTGTTTGATAAGTCCTGGTAAAAGGGTGTCTATATATGCTTGTGTAAGACGGATATGCTTGTCTATTTTTATGCTTATAATTAGTTAAAAGATTCTGGTTGCACACAGAGAAGATGAAACTTGTTTCTGTGATGATCCATGATAACATGAAAATGATATACTTTGGTAGCTAAGGTTACTTTGGTTGTTTATTCTTGGCTTTTATTAGGTTGTGATCTTTTTTATTTTTAATGATGTTTGATAAGTACTGCTAAAAGGGTATCTATATTTTATAATCTTTTTAATCCCCCTCTATTGCTTTAGTTAATGTGAGTATACTTTTATGAATAAAGTATACTGTAGAAGAGGTTTGTTCTTCCAAATAAAAATGTCTTCTTTTAAAAGTTAAGAGTTTCTTTCTATGATGAGCCATGATAACACGAAAAGGATATAACTGTATAGTTGTTTTTGAGGTGACAGGTAGCTAGGGATACTTTGGTTGTTTATTCTTGGCTTTTAGTTGGTTGTGATATATTTTTATGCTGTTTGATATGTCCTTGCTAAAAGGGTGTATATCTATCTATATTTTATAATCATTTTCTTCCTCTTCTTCTCCCCCTCTGTTGCTTTTGTTAATGTGAGATGCTTTTATGTATACAGTATATTGTGGAAAGAGATGAATAAGCAAATAAAAGTGTGGTCTTTATGACGATAGAGTTTTAGATGAGTTGGTTCTAATCACTTTAACATGAGTGTCGGTTGTAAATAGTAAGCTTAAATGTTCAAATATCCTTGTTCATTTGCTCCATGCTATTCATATTTCTATTTGGATATTTAGGTGCATGAATTTGTTGTTTTTAAGGTAAGCAAGTTCGTTGTATATGTGAAACTATATACTAGCTTTGGGTCTAGAACTATTATGGAAAACCTTCAAATATCTTTTTGTGCTCGCGTAACGTAAGAGTGATGTTTTTCTAATGATAGCAAGTAGCTTAAGGTTTCGCTCACTTGAGGAAGCGTTTTGAAACGAGAATTAAGTAAATAAATGTGTATTTCTCTCCAATGTGTTATGTTTTTAGATGGGATCATCACAAAAGTACATTTAGTTTTGAGGTGGTATATAGTTACCGGATACTTTGGTTGATTGTTCTTGGTTTTTAGTAGTTGTAATCTCTTTTCGTGTTGTTTCATTAATCCTGCTTTAAAAGGGTATCTTCTTAAAGGTTTTGCTGACACGTCAACATATACTAATGCAGATATTTTTGAGGTAGTAGCCAGGTGTGATTACTTTGGTTGCTTACTCTTGGCTTTTAGTAGTTGTAATCTTCTCTTCCTTTTATACCCTTTGGTAAGTAAAGGGTATGAAAGGGAGCGTTGGAGTAACTAGTGCAGTTCTCGCCTGCCATATGACCAGGAGGTCACGGGTTAACCCGAACAATCTCTTGCAGGGTAAGACTGCTTTAATAGACCCTTATGGTCTAGTCCTTCCACGGACCCCGCACATAGCGGGAACTTTAATGCACCGGGTTACCCCTTTTTTTCATAAGTAAAGGGTATGTATGTTTTGGTTCTAGTCTGCTCGTTTTCTCGTTTTCTCGTTTTCTTGAACTTTTTGAACAACTTCTGCAAATTAACCGGAGAGAAAAATATCAGAAGGTTATGAGTTTCTTTTGTTAATGTCAGATGTCACCTAATATAGTGTTTGTAAAAAGGGCCATATATTCTTGTTGGAAAGTGATTTTGAGTATTCTAATAGATACTAGGTGCAGTTGGTAGTGTTATCTAAGTGACTAAGTGCATGTATTTTAAGGGGCGTTTGGCCATGAAAATTGTGATTATTTGGCCATGAAAAATTAATTTTTGTTTTCAAAGTGAAAAATGATATTTGAAATTAGAGTTGTGTTTGACCATGAATACTAATTGGAGTTGTTTCTGGATTTTTGCGAGTAAGTTGAAGTGAAAATAGCTTTTTGGCGCGTTTGAGATTCCAGAATTCAATGGCCGAAAGTAAAAAAATTTCATGGCCAAATGCGACCTTAGTTATTCTAGATGGTTAATTAAGTAATGGTTCATGTAACTAAATCTAATATGCATTACCCAAGTTGAGGTTCTTTTGGAAACGATCTCCCTATCTCCTCGGGGTAGGGGTAAGGTCTGCGTACACTCTATGCTCTCCAGACCCTAGACCCCACTTATGAGACTGCAGTGACTTTGTTATTGTTGTTGGTTCATGTAACTAAAGTTTTAAGAATCATTTATTGAACCTATAAAATCCCTTTTGCAATATGTTTAGTGTGCTTCTTGTTTATTTTCCTCTTTGTGCTTTATGATATTATGAAGAGCCAACCTTATATCGATTTAGGATTTGTTGTTTATGTGTTTTGAATTTGCTGCCAAACCTGTAGTTCGTTTGAGTTGGTTATCTATACATTTTTAATGAACTTCTTAATACAAATACAAGATCTAAGCAAAAGTTATTGGATTCGTCAGAACAGGTATCTAATAGTGAGATAGCTTACATTTTCTAACTGAATGGTTAGCTAGTAGGGTAGCTACAGCTGCTTTGGCTGTTCTTTTTTGATATTTTGGGCATTTCGTATGATGTTACCATAATATTAGCTTATGCTGGCTTTCTTTTTTCCTATGTTAGTATTTGGATGAGAACAAATCACTCATTCTGAAGATTGTTGAGAGCCAGAACTCCGGGAAACTCGGCGAATGTGCAGAGTAAGTATACTGCATTTTTTTTGTTTTGTTGAAACAATAACGTACCCAGTGTAGTCGCACGTTTGGTTTGGGAAGGGTGGTGTGTACGAAGACCTCACCCTTACCTTGCGTACATCCTACCCTCCCAGACTCCACTTGTTGGATTACATTGGGTATGTTGTCTGCAACATTTTTGATTCTTGAACGTTGAAAAAAATAAGAAAAATGAAATAAGTAATCTCTCCTTTCAGTTTGTGTTCTTACGTCCGTTTTAGTCTCTTTAAAAAAGAATGTTACGTACATTTTATATTTAGTAACACTTTAAGTTCAATATGTTTAAGAGTAGCACAAAATTGGAAAGGTATTATGGTACTATCTATCCATTTTATAGTTTTGAGATAAAAGGATTCAAAAGTTTCTCTTACTTTCAACTCTGTACACGGTCAAAATAAAAGACGTAAAATGAAACGAGCTAATTTCTGTTGTGGCAGGAACCAGGCTAGGCTTCAGAGGAATCTGATGTACCTTGCTGCTATCGCTGATTCACAACCTCAACCTTCTAGCATGCATTCTCAGGTAATAAAGCCATCTTGTGATATTGGTAGAGAAGGAATTGTAGCCTTTTTTATATGGTTTTGGATGCTGCTCACCTCGTCGATCACTTGGCTTTTCTAGGATTGAAGCTATATATACTGGCTTTTTACACCGTTGGTGCTATTTTAATATGTTATAACACGTTATTTACCATTTATTATAGGTTACCAATCAAGGCTTATAAATTGAGTTACTTGTAGTTATCTCTTAATTGATCCAATCGTCTAAATATTTGCTTGTACCATATCGATTTTCATTTTTGACATACTTTGTGCCTTAGTAGTACCCGCTTGATCCTCAATACCCCGAATCATTTGGTCATCATTTTGTTGGATTGTAAGTTGAGCTCTTAGTAACATATTATTATAGGGCACAAAGAAGACGGAAAATGGACGTAAACCTGAAGCACACTAATAATATATAGAACTCTACTCTTAGTTAACAACATTACAAGAGGATTTTTAGAGGTGTCAAAAGGGACTTTAGAACATAATAATGCACCTAAATGATGCAAATGATAATGTATATTTGGATAACATAGAAGTCATGCACTTCGATATCGTCTAAATTAAAGTGCAAGTTTCATGCACCGTCAGGTCATCCAAAACTTCCTTAAGAATCGTGATTTGATATCCTGATAATTTGTGTTACCTTCTGGAACAAGTGAGAATAAACAACAACAACAACCACCCAGTGTGATTCCACGAGTGGATTTTAGGGAGGGATGTACGTAGAACTTACTCCTACCTTTTCGAACAGGTTTAATAAATACAAAAGAATAAAGAGGCTATGATGAAAATATCAAATGAAAGAAAACTTAAAATGTATCTACATTGAGAGCGTGTATTATTAAAACTCTCAGTTATGTGGGCACATATCCTTGAGCTGAGGGCCTATCTGAAACAGCTTCTCTACCTCCGAGGTAGTGGTAAGGTCTGCGTACTCTCTACCCTCCATAGACTCCACTTTGAGTGATTAAACTAGGTATATTGTTGTAGTTACGTGGGCACATTATATTTCCTTATACATTTGTTTATAACAACATGCTCAATATATTCCCGCAAAGTGGGCTCTGGGGAGGGTAAGTGTTCGCAGTCTATACCACTACCTCAGAGGTGACATAGAGAGGTTGTTTCCGATAGACCCCGGGTTCAAGACAAAAAACAGTCTAGAAAAAGAAATAGTAAAGGAACAAGAAACGATAGGTATTCACACACTAAATAGTATAATATACATTTGTTTATAAAAACGGTTAAAATGTACTTGTGTAGTTCTCTTCTGGTGGGATGATGCAGCCAGGGACACACAATTACCTGCAGCAGCAGCACCAACAAGCCCAACAAATAGCAACACAATCACTCATAGCTGCAAGATCCTCTTCAATGCTCTATGGACAACAACAACAACAGCAGCAGCATCAATTATCGCCATTTCAACAAGGCTTGCATGGTAGCCAACTTGGCATGAGCTCCGGCAGCGGTGGAAGCACTGGTTTTCACATGCTTCAAAGTGAATCATCACCTCATGGTGGTGGTGGTGGAAGTGGTGGTTTCCCTCATGACTTCGGCCGTGCAAATAAGCAAGACATTGGGAGCACTATGTCTGCTGAAGGGCGCGGCAGAAGCTCAGGTGGTGATGGTGGTGAGAATCTTTATCTTAAAGCTTCTGAGGATTGAAAGTTTAAGGTTTTACTAATAATTTTAAGGTAGTAGTAGTAGTAATGATAGGGAGGAGGAGGTTTTGTTTTTTCTTGTCAACTAATTTAGGAACAAGATTTAGTTGGGCAAGAATTTTGATGAAAGAATTATGGTTAAGTAATGGAACTTGTGTAATATGTGTTGTTAAACACAAAGTTTCTCCCTTTTTTTTTGTTGTTGCATGTCTAATGTGATGTACATTTTGTTAGGTCATTTTGATTTGATTTGCTTTTCCTCATGAGCTTGTTAGGGTTTACGTTGCTCGGACTCTTCAAAAAATATTGTCAGGTGCATTGTAAGGTCTTCCAAAGTTATTGTGTTTGGAGGATTCGAGATGCACCGAACAACACATTTTTTGGAGGATTCGACATAGGTTCAGAAATAATTTTGGAGAAGTCTAGCAACTTAGGTTAGGATGCAGTTTGCGTGTTTGGAAATTATAGGAACAACAAAATACGCAATGTATTCTCACATAGTGGGGTCTAAGGAGTGTTACACAGTGTATTCTCACACATTGGGATCTGAGGAGTATAAAGTGTACGCAGTCTATACCACTACCTCCAAAGAAGTGGAGCTGTTTTTGATTGACTTTCGGCTCAGGACAAAAAAGACGGTAAACAAAGCCGTTGTTTGGAACTAGCAAGTCATGAATTTTTGAAAACATACCACAACATACTTGATGTACGTAATCTCAAAAATGAGGTCTGGGGAGCATAACATTTCCGTTCTTACTTTTATGTATGTTGATAGTGAAGTTAAAGAGACTGTTTTTGATGCATTACCAAAATATGCTAATTGGAAAAGGTATTACATTAAGATATTTGTGCTCATCTGGAGATTAAATTGATTAATAGTTAGTCTGATATTTACATCTATATCCAAAATCATATGTTCTATGTTTATATCAAGCCTAGTAATTTAAGATTAGCAGGTAAAAGTTAAAAGTAATAATGTATATCAATATTAACAACTAAAAATTACACAAATGCATAACTTATGTTTCCAATATTATAAAAAATTTCAACTCCCTAAATATATTACAAAAATCACAACATATACTGAGAATGTTATGTATATGTTGGCTATGTTATACTCCCTCCATCTCATTTTACCCGTCCCAAATTTCCTAATCTGGTGTCCCATTTTACTTGTCTTTTTTTTACTTATCAAGACAAGACAATTTTTTTTCTTCATATTTTACCCTTTGCATTAATTATTTTTTCTTTAAATTAAAATGTAAACATTTAATAGGAGTACTATGGTAAACTAGCCATGTTATTTATTATTTTTCTTAATAGCTGTGCCATCCCAATTTGGGACGAGTAAAATGGGACGGAGGGAGTATATATTAATACGGAGAGCGAGTAAAGTAATTAAAAAAGTGGGAGAGAGTGTAATTAATTTCATAAGGGTTATATTTATGTTATTTATACTATTAACAATGATTTTTTCTCACATATTGTTGTCTTGATGAATAGAATTACCTGATACTTTGATATTTATTGATGTTGGGAAGTGACAAATATCATGTTAAATTAATAAAGGTACTCGTAAAATTAATCCAAACCCCACAATTATAATTAAAAAAAATACATATCACTTGTCCAAAAGAATAATAGTATTTGGAGAAGACGTTATCATTTTGAATACACATTTTTAGATAACTCTCATTTTCTTGTGAAGCTTCCAAGTAATTATATAAAAAGGTAGTTATACTTAACACTTGTAAGTTGTAACTATCAACCATCAACTTAATAAAAATTTTAAACATGTGCTTTGACAAGAATGTCAAATGACTTTTTTTTTTTAGTCAATTAATGTTATAGATCAATTATTGGAGTAACAAGAAAAAGGTAATATTCATTGCTTCATTGTTTTTTACCAAGCAATTGACCAAATTTATTTGACTAAAATGACATTGAAAATGGCCCTAGTGTGGTATTTTTTTCATAATTAATAGATTTTTTTTTCTTTTCAAAATGTAGTTAATCAGTATTTACATGTACAATATAATTTTATTACGATATTTGTTTAAATGAGCTTAAGTTATATACGTCGTTCATATGAAAAAGAAGAAGCTGCTTATGTATTTGCCTTCACAAATTTAATTGTACGTGTTACGTTTTTCACACAATTATTTAATTAATTATTTAATGGCTATAACTTTTCAAATAATTACGTAAAAAATAGTTTGATTTACTAACACTCCGACTATGCTCGAAATACAAAAAAAAATTAAACCATAAAAATCTATTCTACGCAAACATTGGTTGAATTTCTGGCCAGAGATTACATTAACAAAAATAGTGTGAATCACCAAAAATGATGTCATCTAATTAATGACAGCGAATTTAAGGTTTAAAGTTCGTGAGTTTCTCAAATTAGTCAAAAAATAAAATCAAATATTAGTAACTACGAAGATTTAAATCCACAACAAAAAGGTCAAATAATTTTTAAAGGTTCCTTTGCTTCACTAGTCTGATAATACACTTTGTTTATGAGTTGCTAACTTATAATTGTTATATATTTAATTACTAAATTTTTTAATATAAATACAGGATCCACACGAAATTTACTGGGTTCCTGGAAATTCCCACCCAACCCCCTGAATCCACCCCTGCTCCTGTCTCGAATTATTTATATATTACTTCCTACGTCTCATTTTATGTGATATACTTTGACCGGACACGGAGTTTAAGAAATAAGAAAAGACTTTGTGATGTTTACCAAATAGTCCTTTATTTAAAAAGTGTACTATTACTATCGTTAATTAAGTGGGACATTATAAGTTGTAGGATCAATAATGATAAAAGTGAAATTATATCTTTAAATAGTTACCAAATAAATAAAGTGACGTTCTGTTTAGAACAAATTAAAAAAAATTGATGACACATAAAATGAAACGGATGAAAATAGTATTTTTCTTTAGTAATAATCATTAATTATGAAGGATTTTTTTAAAAATAATTTTATCCTTTTTGGTTCTTGAACTAGTGCATGTTGTTTTGGTAGTGCGTCTGCACTAATTTGTGATAGTTTTATTTTGTTATTATTTAGGAGAAAGAATGAAAATGGCTTGTCGGTCAAAGTATTTTTACAAAAATAACCTTTGGATTCATATTACATTAAAATAGCCATTTCCATTAAAATTGCCCCTGAGTGTTGCATTCCTCTTTCTTTCTTTCTATTTTTCTTTTTTTTGTTTGTTTTTCACTTAATTGTTAAAACACTTCTTACTTTCCCCTTTTCTTATGTGTCATCTGGACTTTTATTGTGTTTATTCATGCCTTACCAATCATTAAATATTATTTTCACTAGTTGTTTGATAGGATCCGTGGAACTCAACTTATAGAAATGTCATTCATTGAGACGAGGAATATTTATAGATAGCAAGGGATGTGTCGTACACTGTTTTATGCTATTGAGACAGTATGTTACTTACTGTGCTAATTATATTTTCTTTATGCTTTTAATTCTTTTTTGTATTTTTTATGCGTAAAATTTTTCGAAGGGTAGCATATCAGACCCACTGCCGATGTATCCTGTGTTTCTTTCTATTCATGCTACTCCTATTGTTAATTGTTTTGGTAATTCATATTAAAGAATTTATTGGAGAGGGAAGTATCCAAATCGCTTTATAAATACAATTGTTAAAGATATATATTTATATATAATAATGATACAGTTTCTATATAATAATTATAGTATTTTTATACACATTCTTTATAATTTTTAACTACGATTATTATTTAGATACATATTTTATACGACTCTGTATAGTTTCTACATGCATTCTAAAAATGTATCAATCTAGTAGAAGAGAGTATCAATTGAGTATATGGACACTGCAAGTGTATCAATGTAGTATAAAAGTGTATTAATGTGGTATACAAGAGTATCAATTGGGTAAAGGGACTGCATGTACTTACATAAAATTTCCTTTCTTTTTTTTTAAAGTGTATCAATATAATATAAAAGTGTATCAATTTAGTATAAAAACGTATCAATTGAGTATAGAGACTGCATGTGCCCAATTGGGCCAAATGACTAAAAAAAGAATTAAAAATAGCCGACTGGCTACAGTTGTCCACCTTTTCAAAGTTCAAATTGTGTCCACTTTTTTTTATAAAATGGCCAGCCCATGTCCTTTTCCCTATTATTTATAGTTGTGTTATTTTTTATTATCTTTTGTATTATTTTTTTATATTTTATTTTGAGTCAAGGATATATCGAAAACAACCTCTCTATTAGTTTTGAGTTAATAGTATAATCTACGTATACTCTATCCTCCTCAAACTGACAATGTGGGAATACAATAGGTTTTTTTATTGTTTTTATTTTATCCTTATCTATGTCTTTAAGGTATATTAATCTATTTTAATTGAATATTACTTTATTTATGTGTCATTTTCACGCAATTGAGATATCTATAAATAATCTTCAAGAACTATTACCACTTAAAATAGAATGACAAAAAAAAACTACTTTAATTTCATCTTAAACATCTAAAATAACTAATATATTATGAGATAATATTTTTTAATTATAAATCACGATAAATAATTTGAGATGGATAAGAGTATAGCAAAGTTAGTACGTACTCTCAACCTTTTTCTTTTCCATATTTTCAATAAGTTAGACAAAGACAACAATAAGTTGAATGATTTATCAAGAAGTCTAAGTTGCCTCATTAATTCCAAAAGCTTCTGAATTGCCTTGCATTTTCTCAGCACCACAGTTTTGACATTTTTTTTAGAAAGAAATATGTATAGTGATGTTTTCGGTTGCTCGACTTTTACCGACTAGGGTGCAATATTCAGGTTGCTTCGTCTAGCAGCACGACGACAGTTGTATTGCTATCACACGACCCAATTATCATTGTTTAGGCTTTTTTTTTCTTAAATTTTTACGTGTGTTTCAATATTCGCATTGAGATTCGACTAAATCTGAATTCAACACTGTAGAACTTATTTTTTAGGGTGATGCTCCCAATTATATATTGTAGTTTTGTTACTACTTGCAGTAAGAGAACTCGAATTAGTTGTATAACTGTCCAGATGTTACACATTAATACATCTCAAGTATTAAAAAAAAAATAGAAAGTAACTAAATTGGATAATCTTTAATAACAGGTCAAGTTTATCTGCCAGTATAGAATATTTAGTACAATGACAGTATACAAAACTTAAATTTATTATTTAAGAACATCACAAAAAATTTAAAGAAATTTGTGATCGTCAAAATACACAAATTTCTTAGACGAGGGTATATAGCAAAGGTTTTGCTAGAGGACTTGGGAGCAAATATAAATGTAACACTCCAATTTAATCTACATCAAAATTGATGATTCTATATTATATGTAGGGGATAAACAAGTCATAAGTGAAATATGTGTAATGTAGAGTACCAATTAAAGAAAATGTGTGTATACATTAATGTGCATCTTAGGTATTTGTGGCTATAAATTATTTTTTCAATGAGTAAAATTTTAAAAAAGAAATATCAAAGCCAAGTACTTACTTATTTCTTATTATTGCTATAAAGATGTAATTCTTTTTACAACACATTAAAAAAAAAAGTTGTCACATACATTGAGACTGAAAAAGTACAATTCATTGGTAGCATGTCCCACATAAAGGATAATAATAAGAACAACATGCTAATATGTGGAGGTTATAGACATAATATGTCCATTAGGATCAATGTCGTCAGAGCCAGAATTTTCACTAAGTAAACTCAAAATATAAAAAAAGTAAAGATACGAAGAAGTCAAATGTAGAAACTCTAACATTTACAATATCAATACATATAAAAACAAGTTTACCCTTATACCTACAATATAATTTTCGGTCGGAAGATATTCATCAGACGAACCCTTCGCGCCCCTAGCTAGCTCGATCCAAGAGATCAGCCATAGTTCTATGGGTAGTGAAATATAGATATGCCTTGTGAAAGTTCTTTCCACAACAACTCATCAACAATATTGTTGTTATGATCAATCTCATGTTGATACAAATGTGCTTTAACACTTGAAGATTCATGAATTGTGCCACCACTAGCCATTTTTTGAGGGTTTTTTCCAGTAAGTTGTTGAACAATTGTTCTAAACTCAGTTGCATTTATGGCATTTACCAACAATGGACTGTCTATATACTTCACTTTGATGTTTTGGTTTTGCGTGTCCATGATAAAGGAGGTACGGGTGCAGAGACAGCCAGGAGGTTTGCCTAGAACGTAACACACATATAAATCTTGGAAGTTATTGGATGTATATGTGCGTACTTATTTTTAGCTCATGGTGGATCTTGAAATGACGTTGGTATTTATACATAGGATTGAAGAAATTTCCAAGAAATAAACAGGTTGGAAATAAATGGGCACATCACACAAGCAACTTCCAGATGAAAATAATGTTTGAATGAGGTGTAGCAAGTTAGTCAAGGAAAGGTTTTGACATGCATGATCATGCAGAGAAAAATGATATATAGTACGATGCATAAAGCATTCTGTATCTACATAAGGTTCGAGAAAGGACTGCACCTTAAAGGTTGTATTAATCTATAAAGAAAAAAAAATGTATTTCTATGTTAGGAAATATGCAAGCTAACATTAAAATTATCGTTTTACCATTAACAAGATGATTTATAGTGATAAGAAAATGGATTTTATGCCTGAATCAATTCAAAAGTACTTGGCTGGCTCATGAGATGATGATTGTTCAATATACAACGTAATTAAGGAGATTAAATAATCTATCGATCAGTCAATGATGTGCCGGGACTGAACATTTGAAGCGTGAATATATAATGGATAATATAAGTAAAGGGCCCAACATCAGATAAAATCATGAATTAGAATGAGTCTGACTCCAATAAGAAAACGAACATCAGCCTAACTCCACCCTAAAAACAAGATAATAAGGTGAAGATTCGCTAGTAGCCTAATACTACACTATATATAAGGAGTCTACATAACTCAATCGCGGATCACCGACCACCGATTTGGGAACTCAATATATAGTCGCGTAAATATCTATAAATATTATTTTAGATCAAAGATTTTAAAAACTTTTTTATCGTCATAAATTTAATGTCAAATCAAACAATAACATGTAAAATTACTACAGTAACCAGATGTCTGAGGTCATTGATTGCTTACATATAGTTGAATATTTCATCCAAGCTTTAGTTAATTAATTAATTAGAATTTAGAAGCTTCATCTAATCATAGACCATAAATCCAAGAATATATAAATAATAATTAATTACTGATTAGGAAAATTAGGATAATTGACGTGACCTCTAATGCTAGTGAATGTACGTACATGAACAAATTGATCAATAATTAAATTAGAAAAGAAGGGACGACCCGGTTCATACCTACTCCGTAGGTGTCGGGGAGGGGGATCACTTGGCCTTACCTACGCGTCCTCACCCCAGTTTCGCTGAAGGGACGTTTTGAACCCCAAGCTTACCGCTGAGCCAGAGCCATTCCTCTAAATTAGAAAAGAACAAGAAGAAAACTTTGGTCAAGAAAAAAACTAAAATGTAAAGTAGTTTTGTCTCAATTTATGTAGTAACATATTTAGCTTCTCAAGATTCAAACAGGATAAGTAATTCAAGATTCAATGTATATTTTAATTTCATTTCACACATATATTTTTTTTAATTTATGAATATATTATACGTTAAATTTATTTAAATAATTATTATGTTTATTTATATATTTTAATTTCTCTAAAAAATAATAAAAATGTGAACTCCATTGTTGAATTACATATTTTAAATTAAATAGTGTTTTAATCACTTGAAAATTGATATTGTATATATCAATTAAAATGAATTTTAATATTCTATATTATATGAGTGATATGTGTTTAAATGAATGACATAAACAACAAATCCTCTTTTACTTTAACAAACTTAAGTTGGAAGTTTTTATTTTAAACTAAATAAGGTGTAATAAGATTTTTTTTAAACGCACACGACATAATCATGGGAAGACACACGCAAAAAAATTAAAGCTAAATAAGATGAAAGTTTTATTTTTAAAATACACACGATATAATCATGAAAATGCACGCACACAAAAAATTATGCTAAATAAGATGAAAGTTTTATTTTTAAGAATAAATATTTAAAGCTTGCAAAGAAATATATATATATATAAAAAAGTTAAATAAGCTAAGATGGAGGGTGGTTTGGTAATCAATTAATTTATTCTTAGAAATTATAACATGCATATTACTTAGAATGCAACAAACCAAACTCTCAATAAAAAATAATCTCAACATAACTACATTCTCAACCAAACGACCCATCATGGGTACCAATAAGATTACGCCAGTATGTGTGACAGAGGATAAATTATGAAATTTCAATCAAACCACTAAGAATATCATAAATTACTAATAAAAACACTTATGCGGAAGCTGGAAACAACAATTGAAAATAATCAAACTAGAAACTAAAATTATTTAAGAATATTACAAAGAATTTAAAGAAATTTGTGATAGTCAACTATACACATATTCTTAGACGAGGGTATATAGCAAAGGTTTTGCTTTGGGAGCAAGTATAAATGTTACACTCCAATCAAAATTGATTGGTAGCATAAATTGAAACAGAAAAAGTACAATTCATTGGTAGCATGTCCCACATAATGGATAATAATAATAAGAACAAGTATACTAGTATATGGAGATTATAAACATAAGATGTCTGTTAGGATCAATGACGTCAAAGCCAGAATCTTCACCAAGTAAACTCAAAATATAAGAAAGTAAAGATAAGAAGAAGTCAAATATAGAAACTCAACATTTACAATATCTATGCATACAAAACAAGTTTACCCTTGTACATACACTATAATTTTAGGTCGAAAGATATTCAGCAGATGAACCCTTCGCGCCCCTAGCTCGATCCAAGCTAGCTAGCCATAATCCTATAGGTAGTGATATATAGATATGCCTTGTGAAAGTTCTTTCCACAACAACTCATCAACAATATTATTGTTATGATCAATCTCATGTTGATGCAAATGTGCTTTGACACTTGAACACTCATGAACTATGCCACTAGACATTTTTTGAGGGTTTTTTCCAGTAAGTTGTTGAACAATAGTCCTAAACTCGGTTGCATTTTTGGCATTTACCAACAATGGGCTGTCTATATACTTCACTTTGATGGGTTCTCTTCTTTTGGGGTTTTGGTTTTGCCTGTCCATGGTGAACGAGATAGGGGTGCAGATACAACCAGGAGGTTTGCTTAGAACGTAACGCGATATATAAATATTATATGCAAGGTATTGGATATATATGTGTGTAGTTAATTGTTTTTAGCTCATGGTGAATCTTGAAATGAAATTGGTATTTATATAGTATATGATTGAAGAAATTTCCCAGAAATAAACAGGTTGGAAATAAATGAACACATCGCACAAAGCATCTTCCAGATGAAATGAATGTTTGAATGAAGTGTAGCAAGTTAGTCAAGGAAAAGGAAAGATTTTGACATACATGATCATGCAGAGAAAAAGGATATATTACGGTTAGGGGCGTGTATCGGTCGGTTCGGTTCGATTTTATGTGTTATTAGTTCGTTTTATCGGTTTTCAATTTTTAAATATGTAAAATCAATAACCAACCAATAAGATATTTTCTTATCGGTTTTTGGTCCTTAACGGTTCAATTTTCGGTTTAACCAATAAAAAAATACTCATAAAATAGAAATAGTGACAACTAACATAAAAAAACGAAATCTTAGTTACCGCCAAAATCCTATGCAATGCATTTTAGTTTACAAGAATCTTCAAACTTGAACTGGATGTTAGTTCGGAAAAAAACTAAATCCTAATTGTTGGAAGCTACTAAATGTTTCAAACTTTCCAATACGATAATACCTGAGCTTTATATTGTTCCTTTGTTGTCCTGAATTGATTAATACTTGTGATTCACTGAATTGTCAATAAATAGCGCATATATATACATATATATATATATATATATATATATATATATATATATATATATATATATATATATATATAAACCGATAACCCAATAAGCTAAAACTGAAACCGAACTGTTTAACCAATAATTTTTTTTATAAAACCATTAACCCAATAACCTAATACCAATAACCCAATAGCATTTTTATTGATTCGATTTATTGGTCGGTTCGGTTTTTGCACACCCCTAATTACGGTTGCATAAAGCATTCTGCATCTACATAAGGTTCGAAAAAGGACCGCACCTTGAAAGCTGTGTTAGTCTATAAAGAAAAAGATGTTGGACAACAACCGGCTCTCAATAAACTCCTACTAGACGTCTACCAAGAGCAACTTAAGCTCGATATCAATCCTCAGGAAACAAGCTAACATTAAAGTTTTCGTTTTACCGTTAACAAGATTATTTATAGTGATAAGATAATGAACTTTGTGCCTAACAATTCAAAAGTACTTAGCTCATGAGATGATGATTGTTCAATATATATACCATGTAATTAAGGAGACTAGATAATCTGTCGATCAATCAATGATGTGTCTGGACTAGACATTGGAAGCGTGAATAATGGATAATATAAAATGGAGGGTCCAACATCGGATAAAATCATGAATTGGAATGAGTCCGACTCTAACAAGAAAATAAACATTAGCCTAACTCAACCCTAAAAACAAGATAATAAGGTGAAGATTTGCTAATAGCCTTACTACACAATATAAGGAGACTAAATAACTCATCGATCACCGATCCGATTTGTGAACTCAATCTATATTCGCGTAAATATCTATAAATATTATTTTGGATCAAAGATTTTAAAAATATTTTTTATCGTTATAAATTTAGTGTCAAATCAAATAATAACACATAAAATTACTACAGTAACCAGATGTCTGAGGTCATTGATTGCTTACATACAGTTGAATATTTCATCCAAGATTTAATTAATTAATTAGAATTTATAAGCTTCATCTGATCATAGACCATAAAATCCAAGAATATATAAATAGTAATTAATTACTGATTAGGAAAATTAGGATAATTGACCTGACCTCTAATGCCAGTGAATGTACGTACATGAACAAATTGATCAATAATTAAATTAGAATTAAAGAACAAGAAAAAAACTTTGGTCAAGAAAAAACTAAAAAGTAAAGTACTTTTGTCTCAATTTATGTATAACATATTTCGCTTCACAAGATTCAAACAGGGTAAGTTTGATGATGAATTTGGATATGAAATTTTTAATTTTTTTTTTTGAAATAAACTTTATACATTTGGAAACTACATAAAAGGTATTGACAATTGAAAATATATGAAAAAATTATGTTCAAACATAGATATATTTGAATCTCAAAAAATGAAATATGCCACATAAATTGAGAGGGAGGGAGTGCAATATATTACATTAGCCTCTAGAATTAATGTTATGAAGCCTTCTAGGATGATGTAATTTTTAAATTGAAATGTTAATTGTGAAACTTTCATATTTTTCTTGGGATGTGTTAGTTATGACTTATGATTTCGATTTTATCATGTTCCGTAGATAAAAAATTTTGAAAATATTTTCTTTAAGAAAATAAGTTTATTAAAAATGAAATAAGCGATTGCCTTAATGAAAGTAAACAAAACAAACTACACGTGACTGTGGGCGTTGCAATTTTATTAAATTTAAATTCGTACAACATTCGAATTATATTAAATTCAAAATATATTAGTCCCAAATAAATATTGCGGATTAATATAATTGAATTAATTATTTAAGTCCAAATGTGTATGGATTTAAATAAGTCCCAATATTTATTGGAGTAATCCATTAATTTGAGTTACAAATGATGAGCTCACTTTACTAAGCCCAAGATATTGTCATATTCTAGAGGCCTAAATAAGCGCCACGTGTCAAATGACGTGGCATGCCAAGTCAAGTGAAGGAGCCAATAGGACCGTGCCACATGTCAAAATGATGCAGCAGACCCATGAAATAAAAGCCCATAAAAAGGCGTCACATCACTTAAATCTGATTGGTTAAAGGAAGTTCATATTCACCATGACTCTTACTTTCCTACAACTATAAATAGGGGTCTCATAATTCAGAAAAAAGGAAAACCCCCAAAACTCTAACAAGTAGCAAGAGAAAGCTCATGGATCAAACACCACAATTTCTCTAAAAAGCTCAAGTATTCAAATCAAGTTCATCAAGATTCAAGATCAAGACCACAATATTCAAGAACAAGCTTAAAAGCCCTTGAATTCAATCACAAGTCAAGATCAAGTCCCTTAAGTCCATCAAATCAAGTTTAAATTTAAGATCAAGCTTTAAACCCTTGAATTTATATTTGAAAAGGCGAATTAGAGGATTCATAGAGATTGTAACACTCGCATTAAAATCAATAAATTGATTGTTGCAGTATATTTTTCTTGTCTCGATTATTTATTTTTCGGCCTCGAAAATTTTATTGTGCTGAAATGGCTTCCAAGAAGGTCGACTCTCAATTAAGTGCTTCCAAGGGTGTTACTTTCGGAAGCTTAGGAGCTGTTACAAAGAGAAAGACAGGCTTACTAGGACAACAAACACATTCAGTGTCGTCCGCACCAACTCCAGTTATTGGATCTTCAACCCCAAAGGGAACGAAGTCCAATACAAATGCTTCGGAAAGAGGAAACAGTGTCGTGGAATCGCTTAAAAAGACTCTAGCTCTACTTGAGCATTCCGGTTCTAAATACTCTGGCGCGAAGAGCGATGGTCGTTCAACAAATGCATCATCTCCACTTACACCGCATAAGTTGAGCACTTCAAAGATCAACTTATATGATAATCCGTGTTACTCTCCAACGTCTCCGGTGATCATGCATGCAAACTATGAAAATTGATTCCTCGTCTATGGAGGAGCAGCTTGCGAATCTAACAAAGACAATTGAAGGCCTGACCAACTATGTTCAAAATCAAGAGGCTAGGATTGATAAGATAATAGATAAGGTGGAAGGCCTGATAGATGGAGAATTTATCCATGCACCGGGAAAAGCTCCAGAGGTTCATGAGATAGAAAATCCTGTGAAACAAACACCACCGACTAAAGAGGTGCAATCCTATGAAACAAACACCACCGACTAAAGAGGTGCAAGTTTCTTCTGAGGAAATAATCCCGATTGGGCAATTAAGGGAATTTATTGAAGGGACCCTCAAAGACAAGTATGATGTTGTCACCAAGTCTTCCCTTGCGTTTGCCAAGCCCTACACTGCGAGGATAGATAGCCTCAAAATGTCTGCCGGCTATCAACCCCCCAAATTTCAACAATTTGAGGGCAAAGGGAACCCAAAACAGCATGTCGTACACTTTGTTGAGACATGTAATAAGGCTAGAACTTACGGTGACCATCTTATCAAACAGTTTGTTCGTTCCCTAAAGGAAAACGCCTTTGATTGGTACAGGGAACTTGAGCCTAATTCTATTGATAGCTAGGAGCAATTGGAGCACGAGTTCCTAAATCGCTTTTATAGCACAAGGCGTACAGTGAGCATGATAGAGCTTACAAATACTCGACAAAGAAAGGATGAACCAGTCATCGACTTCATCAATAGATGGAGAAATGCGAGTCTAAACTACAAAGATAGGCTCAGTGAAGCTTCTGCACTAGAGATGTGCGTCCAAGGAATGCACTGGGGGCTTCTCTACATCTTACAAGGAATTAAACCAAAATCTTTTGAAGAGTTAGCTACTCGTGCTCACGACATGGAGTTGAGCATGTCTTCTGCTGTAAAGGAAGGAGCGCCTATTCATGACCCTCGAAGGGGAAAGGATAAACAAGAACCCAAAATATGGGCTAAGTTTGTCCCTAAAAATGATAACAAAGAATCCATGAATATCGACGTGTCTCCTGTGAAGGTTACCACAAAGGTAAGCAAGAAGCAAAGTGTGAAAACGACTTCTGGAACACGTCAAAATCAGAAAACTTTGAAGGAGATGCAAGAAAAGGAATAACCTTTCCTTGATTCTGATGTTTCTGAGATTTTCAATGAACTCCTTGAGTATAAGCTCATTGAACTCCCAGAGATGAAGCGTCCCAATAAAGCTGGAAGGACCAATGACCCTAATTATTGCAAATATCATAGGCTCATAAGTCATCCCCTCGAAAAATGCTTTGTCTTTAAAGATAAAGTCATGCAACTGGCAAAAGAGAAGATCTTCTTCGACAATAAGACAACTAGTTCTCATCAAATATCCATCACTTTTGGATCGCTCGACCCAGTCCAAATATGTGTTAGAGAGCATAATGAGGAAATATTAGAGCCCGACAAGTCTTCAATTAACAAAGACGATGATAAAGGTTGGACTCTGGTGACAAGATGCTGACACAAGAAGACGAGTCTGTGAAAGGAGACATACGAGCAGCCAACCGAAAGGAAAATGGTGAAGAAACCAAGGAAACAAAAATTGGTTAAACTTCGAAAGAAGACGAGGGTGGCAAAGCTTCACCATCAGAAACCTTAGCGTTCGGTGACTTTAGAGAAATTCTTACCGAGTTGGTTCCGTAAAAAGACTGCACAAGTCAATCTTGAGGCATCTTGTTTTAATACTGCCAAAGAGGGAGCAAAGGGTGAAAATATACCCAAAGAAGTTACCGCTTATTGAACTTCTCGGTCAAGAGGCACATGTATGTGATACAAAAATCACATTCACAAATTATGATCTTCAGCTTGGTGATGCCTTACATAACCGTCCCTTATACATGGTGGGTACAATTTTGGGAAAGCAGATCAATAGAATCTTGATAGAAGAAGGGTCCAGAGTCAACATCCTGCCCATCCACACGATGAAAGAACATGGCATATCTACTGATGAACTGGATGAAAGTCATATAATAATCCAAGGCTTTAATCAAGCTGGCCAGAGGGCCATGGGATCTATCAAGTTGGGGATTCGTATGGATAATTTTAAATCAAATGCATTGATGCATGTGATTGATGCCAAAACTTCATATAATATATTACTTGGTAGGCCTTGGGTACATGGGAACAAAATTATCTCATCCTCTTACTATCAATGCTTGAAGTACCTCGAAGGTGGAGTGGAAAGAAAGATAGTTGCTAATGATAAGCCATTCACTGAAGCTGAAGCACACTTTGCTGAAGCAAAATTCTACTTGAAGAATTATATCGTGAATGAGAAAAGGGTTGAAGATGTCGCCAAGACCAAGTGTGATGATATTGCATCTAAAAATACCGCGGTGACTGTTGAAAAAATTGCCACCAAGAATCCTCTCTCCACTTCAAATAAAGAAAGTGTCGCTCCTACAAAAAAAAAAGCAACTCCTGTTCTTCGCTACGTGCCAAAGGTAAAGAAAGAGAAAGATCATTCACATTATGCCCAAGATAATGTGCTAAAGGGACTAACTTTACCTATCAGGAGGATTGACGCAATAAATCCATCCTCAATGTTACTTGGAGAAGTTATGGCTCAAAATCTGCCACAAGATATGACACTTTCTACGAAGCGTGCAAAAGAGGGCTTCGATCCAAATGCATACAAGCATTTGTAAAGGCGGGATACAATTCAAATGAGCCATCAAGGTTGGGCAAACTTCCATCGGAAGGTACAACCAGGCAGCCACGTGAAGGCCTAGGATACACGCAGCCACCTCCAATTCACATCTCCATAAGAAGGACAGTTAGTAATTACATCACCGTGGAAGAAGAATCCACTGCTGCTAATAAAAGACCCTCTATATTTGACCAACTTGGAGGGTCGACTGCAAGAACTTCTGTGTTTGAAAGGTTGAGACCTCTAAAAAAAGAAAATCAGCAAGCGTAAGAGAAGTCGTCAAAGCACGATGATGCACTCTTTACTTAAAATACAAAAGGATTTCCAAAGTTTGATTCCTTCTAGAATGAAACAACAGACAAAACTGGTAGTTTCATTCAATGAGTTGCTAAAAGTAAAGGCGCATACTGTGGTTTATACCAAGCAACGCAAAGAAAATGAAGAAAGTGTTGGCTCCTCATATCATGTTACGATCCAGAATGAGAAAAATATCTCATCTCGAATGAAGGTAGATAAAGAGATAGAAGATGTCTTTTGGTGTTATCATATATCCATCAATGAAGATGATCCTCAGGAGGAGAAAGATGTTGGAGATGCTCTATCGCAACTTGAAGAAGAAGTAAAGGCCACAATAGATCCCTTGAAGGAAGTTAATCTTGGAACCGATTAAGAACCAAGACCAACTTACTTGAGTGCGTTTCTAGAATTGGAGAAGGAAATTTCTTATATGGGCATACTCAAAGAATATATGGATGTCTTTGCCTGGTGCTATAAGAAAATGCCTGGCTTAGATTCAAAAGTAGCGGTCCATCAGTTGGCGGTCAAGAATGGGGCCCGTCCTGTTAAGCAAGCCCAAAGATGCTTTAGGCCGGAGTTGGTTCCTTTGATTGAAAATGAAGTTAACAAACTCATTGAATAGGGCTTTATTCGTGAAGTCAAATATCCCACATGGATTTCAAGTATTGTTCCAATACGGAAGAAGAATGGCCAAATTTGTGTTTGTGTCGACTTTCGGGATCTCAATAACGCATGCCCTAAGGATGATTTTCCAATCCCCATATCAGAGTTGATGATTGATGCCACCACGGGTTATGAGGCAATGTCCTTCATGGATGGCTCATCCGGCTACAACTAAATCCGCATGGCGCTAAAAGATGAAGATCTCACCGCATTTCGTACGCCCAAAGGTATTTATTGCTACAAGGTGATGCCTTTTGATTTGAAGAATGCTGACGCCACTTATCAAAAGTCTATGCAGAAAATCTTTGATGGCCTACTCCATAAAAATATAGAATGCTATGTAGATGATCTAGTGGTGAAGTCAAAAAAGAGAGATGACTGCTTAAAAGACCTAAGAATAGTATTCAAGTTACTTCGAAGATATCAACTTAGGATGAATCCATTGAAGTGTACCTTTGGAGTTACTTCCGGAAAGTTTCTTGGCTTTATTGTGCGACACCGAGGAATTAAAATTGATCAAGCCAAGGTCGATGTAATTTTAAAGATGCCGAGCCTCGAAATATTCATGAGTTGAAAAGCCTTCAAAGAAGGCTAGCATATTTAAGGAGGTTCATCTCAAACCTGGCTAAAAAATGTTAACCATTTAGTCGTCTCATTAAGAAGGATACTCCTTACGAATGGGACCAAGCTTGTAGTAACGCCTTCGAGAGTATTAAATCATACTTAATGAATCCACCAGTTCTTGCGGCACCCATACCTGGAAAATCATTGATACTCTACATCGCGACACAAAAGAGGTCGGTTGGAGCATTACTGGCTAAAGAAAATAGTGAAGGCAAAGAAAACTCACTTTACTATCTGAGTAGAATGATGACACCAAATGAGCTGAAGTATTCTTCGATTGAAAAGTTATGTTTGGCATTGGCTTTCTCTATCCAAAAGATGAAACACTACTTTCAAGCTCATATTGTCCGTTTTATGTCCACGGAAAATTCCATTAAGTTTGTGATGTCGAAGCCAGTCCTTACTGATCGATCAATTTCAGCAGTTTGAGATTGTGTTCATTCCCCAAAAGGATGTAAAGGGACAAGCACTGGCTGACTTTTTGGCAGACCACCCGATACCTGATGATTGGGAACTGAGCGATGAACTTCCTAATGAAGATGCAATGGTCATTGAAGCTTGACCCCCATAGAGGATGTACTTTAATGGTGCCGCACATCGAGATGGAGCTAGTGCCGGTGTAGTGTTTGTCACTCCACAAGAAGAGGTCATCCCATACTCTTTTACCCTAATAAATCGTTGCTCTAATAATGTTGTTGAATATCAAGCTTTAATACTTGGACTAGAGATGGTAGTTGACATGAAACAACTACAATTACAAGTCTTTGGTGACTCCCAATTGGTGATCAAGCAACTTTTGAGAAGCTATGAAGTTAGAAAGCCTGAGCTACGACCATATCATGATTATGCACAGAAGTTGATGGGGTGGTTTGGAGGAGTAACCCTCCAACATGTGCCAAGGAGAGAAAATAACAAGCTGATGTCCTAGCTGCTCTGGCCTCAACCCCAACTCTTCCAAATCAGATCCAAGTTACTGTCCGCCAAGAATGGGTAGTACCGCCGTCAGATAAGGATGCAGAAAACAAGGTTGAATACCTCGTTACCGTTTCTAAAGATGTAAAAGAAAATTGGCGATAACCTATTATTGATTACTTATGTTATGGGATACTTCCAAAAGATCCAAGGAGAAAAACTGACATTCATCATCGTGCACCTAGCTTTCTTTGCTACAAAGACACACTGTACAGAAGATTATTTAAAGGAGTACTCTTACGATGTTTGGGAGAGGAAGAAGCAATTCAAGCTTTGCAAGAAGCGCACTCGGGAGTTTGTGGATCACATCAGTCTGGACCGAAACTTCATTTTCACATTAAAAGGATGGGATATTATTGGCCAACGATGGTGAAAGATTGCTTGGACTATGCTAGAAGATGCAAATCTTGACAATTCCATGCAAACTTCATACATCAACCCCCAGAAGTACTACATCCAACTGTAGCGTCTTGGCCATTCAATGCTTGGGGAATAGATGTTGTTGGTCCACTACCAAAGTCTTCTGGTGGATACTTATACATCTTGGCCGCAACAGATTACTTCTCGAAGTGGGCCGAAGCTGTTTCCATTAAGGAAGTAAAGAAAGAAAATGTTGCGAAATTCATCCGAGTAAATATCGTCTACCGCTTTAGAATTCCTCAATATATAATAACTGACAATGGCAAGCCGTTTGATAACAAACTGATGAATAAGATTTGTGATCTCTTTGGTTTCAAGCAGCACAAGTCCTCTATGTACCATGCTGCCGCCAATGGTCTAGCTAAAGCATTCAATAAGAATTTATGCAACTTGTTGAAAAAAGTCCTCTCCAAATCCAAACGAGACTGGCATGAGTGGATGAAAGAAGCTTTGTGGGCGTATAGGACAACTTACCGTACCCCGATGCAAGCAACCCCATACTCACTTGCTTTTGGAGTTGAAGCAGTTCTGCCACTTGAGCGTCAAATACCTTTTTTGAGACTGGCCATTCAAGAAGAGCTTACTGATGAAGAAAATGATAAGTTGCGTCTTGCGGAGTTAGAAACTCTTGATGAGAAGAGGCTGGAGGCTCAACAAAATCTTGAATGTTATCAAGCCCGGCTATCTCGTTCTTTCAACAAAAGGGTACACTTAAGGTGCTTCCAAGTTGGAGATCAAGTCCTTGCAGTAAAAAGGCCCATTATCACTTCTCATAAGTCTGGGGGCAAATTCACCTCGAAGTGAGATGGACCGTATGTTGTACAAGAGGCCTATTCAAATGGTGCTTACAAGCTTGTCGATGCAGATGACGTGAGGGTTGGCCCCATCAACACCAAGTTCTTGAAGAAGTACTATCCTTGAAGGAAGATGACACTCCTTAAGGCACGAGTATAAACTGCATGTACATTTCTTAAGGCACGAGTATAAACTGCATGTATATTCCTTAAGGCACGAGTATAAACTGCATGTACACTCCTTAAGGCACGAGTATAAACTGCATGTCCACTCCTGGCCCACATAAGTATAAACTGTGTACGGCTAAAAAAATGATAAAAGTCCACTAGGTTGAAAACATCAAAAGAGGCGGCCTAGGAAAAAGTTAGGACACAAAAAAAACACACCCAAAACTATGTTGTGACTTGATCATCTTTACTGAGGTACGTAGGCGCTTGAAATTTCATTCTGAGTTCAGTTGCATGAGTGTCAAAAAATATATATGTTCCTGCAGTATCTACTATATTGATACCAAGTATGAAACTATTCTAATTAAATTTTGGACTTACTCTAAATATCTGTGACTCAATGGGGGTAACCCGTCGAAAAGAAAGAGAGTTCCTTCAATAGGATTTGGAATGCCAAAGCTCTCCAAGCCTACAACTAAGAGGATCTCAAAATTTTCATGCCTTAAGGTGGACAAGATTTGTCACTTTGCACCTAAAGCTGGTCTCTTACGGGTTTAGCCTTACAAGGATATCAAAATTTTCATGCCTTAAGGTTGACAGAATTTGTCCCTTTGCACCTTAAGCTGGCCTCTAACGGGTTTATCCTTAAAAGGATATCAAAATTTCCATGCCTTAAGATGGACAAAATTTGTCCCTTTGCACTTTAAGTTGGCCTCTAACAGGTTTATCCTTAAAAGGATATCAAAAATTCCATACCTTAAGGTGGACAAAATTTGTCCTTTGCACCTTAAGTTGGCCTCTTATGGATTTATCCTTATAAGGATTTGCACCTTAAGCTGGCCTCTAACGGGTTTATCCTTAAAAGGATATCAAAATTTTCATGCCTTAAGGTGAACAAAATTTATCCCTTTGCACCTTAAGTTGGCCTCTAACGGGTTTATCCTTAAAAGGATATCAAAACTTCCATGCTTTAAGGTAGACAAAATTTGTCCCTTTGCACGTTAAACTTGCCTCTAATGGGTTTATCCTTAAAAGGATATCAAAATTTCTATGCCTTAAGGTGGACAAAATTTATCCCTTTGCACCTTAAGTTGGCCTCTAATGGGTTTATCCTTACAAGAATATCAAAATTTGTATGCCTTAAGGTGGACAAAATTTGTTTCTTTGCACCTTAAGTTGGCCTCTAACGGGTTATCCTTTAAAGGATATCAAAATTTTCATGCCTTAAGGTGGACAAAATTTGTCCCTTTGCACCTTAAGCTGGCCTCTAACGGGTTTACCCTTACAAGGATATAAAAATTTTCATGCCTTAAGGTGGACAAAATTTGTCCCTTTGCACCTTAAGCTGATCAATAAAAGCCCATACTTAAAGAAGACCAACGCATAAATGCATTAATGAAAGGGCCCATGCTTAGAGAAGATCATCGCATAAATGTATCGGTGAAAGGGCCCATACTTAAAGAAAATCATTGCGTCTTCAAGCAAAATTGGTCGGGTCTTGAGGTGACGAAGCCTCACACACCTTAAGTGACGTCCACCGTCTTCAAGAAAAAATTAGTCGGGTCTTGAGGTGACGAAGACTCGTACACCTTAAGCCGACATCCACCGTCTTAAGAAAAAATTGGTCGGGTCTTGAGGTGACAAAGCCTCGCACACCTTAAGCCGACATCCACCGTCTTCAAGTAAAATTGATCGGGTCTTGAGGTGACGAAGGCTCGCACACCTTAAGCCGACGTCCACCGTCTTCAAGCAAAATTGGTCGGGTCTTGAGGTGACGAAGGCTCGCACACCTTAAGCCGACGTCCACCGTCTTTAAAAAAAATTGATCGAGTCTTGAGATGACGAAGGCTCACACACCTTAAGCCGACGTCCACCGTCTTCAAGCAAAATTGGTCGGATCTTGAGGTGACGAAGGCTCGCACACCTTAAGCCGACATCCACCATTTTCAAAAAAAAATTAGTCGGGTCTTGAGGTGATGAAGCCTCGCACACCTTAAGCCGACGTCCACCGTCTTTAAAAAAAAATTGGTCGGGTATTGAGGTGACGAAGCCTCGCACACCTTAAGCCGACGTCCACCGTCTTAAAGTCAAAATTGGTCAGTCTTAAAGTGTATAAAGGTAAAGTTAAACTCCTGCACCCTAACCCAATTGTTGCATATTGCTATTTGTTTCAACCCTACAAAAAAATGGGGAGCGGGGGGGGGGAGGGGGGAGACAAGAAAGAAAGTAAAAACACAAATAGAAAGGATGTTACCTATTAGAGCGCTACGATCTTGAAAGTTGTATATCTCCAACTTGGATTGATATAAGATGCCTTGATGAGAATAAATCCCTCAAAATAGAGTTTTAATCAATCAAAACTCCCTTTGATGGTGATGGTTCCACATCAAGATATAAATTATTTGGTGAGGCGATGCAAATCTAGAATCCTCTGCCGGACAACATATAAGATCGCCTTCAAAAAAATCATCCAGAACGATTCAAAAAGTTTTAAAATTCAAATTTTGGATATGTTATACATGCATATTTTAGGCATTTATAGGATCAAGCAGATCATAATTTTGATACTTTCACATTGACATATAATTTTTTAGGTGATATCACGTGAATCTGAAATTGTTGATGCATCAAAACTCAATGTTGATTTCGGAATAACACCTGAAAATATCTCAATTGTATTAAATTATGAATTTTGGATATGTTATAGATCTTTGTGTCTAGTTTCACAAGAATTAAGCGGCTTGTGATTTCATCCTTCCTACTTCAAGATATGAAAGTTTTAGTAAAGACGCACAGATCTGAAATTTTCAGCATGATAAAATTCAGGGCTAACTTTAAAAAAATTATTGAGATTTATATTGAAGGAATTAAAAGATAAATTTTGGATATGTTATAGATCTCGAAGTCTAGTTTCTGAAATATCAAACGGTACATAATTTTGATATTCCTACAATTAGACATGAATTTTGTACCACTAAAATGGAGTGCTAAAAAAGAGTGACGAAAATAAGAGAAAAGTAGGAGGGAAAGAAATTACCTCAATATTGTTGATGGCTTGAAAACCCCAAAAATTGATATTGAAAAAGTGAGGAAACTACATCCTTTTATAGAGCTATAGGATGAATGTTTTCTTCTCCAATATAAATTCAGATTGAAATAACTTTCATCTCCAAATTCAAATTGGAGATTGTTTCTTTCTCCAATATATATTCAGATTGGGATAGTTTTCATCTCCAAATTCAAATTGGAGATTGTTTTCTTTTCCCATACAAATTCAAATTGGGGGTTATTTCCTTCTACCATACAAATTCGAATTGGAGGTTGATTTCCTTCTTCCATACAAATTCAAATCGGAGGTTGTTTCCTTCTCCCATACAAAGTCAAATTGGAAGTTGTTTTCTTCTCCCATACAAAGTCAAATTGGAGGTTATTTCCTTCTCCAATCTAAGTTTAAATTTTCTGATTAAGTAAGGCAATGAAAAAGTCTTCCAAAACTGTTTGGAATTGGATATCATGTCTCACTAACGGGTCTTAAGTATAGAGATTCATGAAAAAAAAGAGAGTTTTGAAAGACAACATCAATATGGTTCGGCTTTAAAATTTTTGAATGAGGTATTCTTATGTATGGGAAATTGTTGAAGCACGAAGAAATATGTTTAAATAATCATACTTCAAGGCTAGTCTCCAAAATATTAATTGTCTCGACAAGTCTTGAAGTAGGGGGCATTTGTGGGCGATGCAATTTTATTAAATTTAAATCCTTACAAAATTCGGATTATATTAAATTCAAAATATATTAGTCGCAAATAAATATTGCGGATTAATATAATTGAATTAATTATTTAAGTCCAAATGTGTGTAGATTTAAATAAGACCCAATATTTATTGAGTTAGTCCATTAATTTGGGCTACAAATGATGAGCCCACTTTACTAAGCCCAAGATATTGTCATATTCTAGAGACCTAAATAAGCGTCACGTGTCAAATGATGTGACATGCCAAGTCAAGTGAAGGAGCCAATAGGACCGTGCCACATGTCAAAATGATGCAGCAGACCCATGAAACAAAAGCCCATAAAAAGGCATCACATCACTTAAATCTGATTAGTTAAAGGAAGTCCATATTCATCATGACTCTTACTTTCCTACAACTATAAATAGGGGTCTCATAAGTCAGAAAAAAAGAAATCCCCAGAACTCTAACAAGTAGCAAGAGAAAGCTCGTGGATCAAATGCCGCAATTTCTCTAAAAAGTTCAAGCATTCAAATCAAGTTCATCAAGATCCAAGATCAAGACCGCAATATTCAAGAACAAGCTCAAAAGCCCTTGAATTCAATCACAAGTCAAGATCAAGTCCCTTAAATCCATCAAATCAAGTTCAAACTTTAAGCCCTTGAATTTATATTTGAAAAGGCGAATCAGAGGATTTACAGAGATTGTAACACTCGCATTAAAATCAATAAATTGATTGTTGCAGTATATTTTTCTTGTCTCGATTATTTATTTTTCGACCTCGAAAATTTTATTGTCCAACAAGTGACATTCCGCATATTGTGTCCTCTCCATCTTCCAACAACTTATCTTTGCTCCACCGCTATAGCCCCCACTCCACCCCATACCCCACCTTTCGTAATATTTATCTAAACTTTATACAAATATTTTTTTGATAATATGCTTTGCTTACGTATCATATTTAAGAAAAATAAACAAGAAACCTACTTATTTTCTTAGAAAATATTTTTCAGAAAGATAGTTTTTATAATAGCATTTTCCTTCGTACCGAACACACCTTATAGTTTCATTAAATTTCCAAATCTTTTTATCTGTCTAGAACTAGAATTATATATAGTTGGTGCTATCATCATGCATGATGAAATTATAAACATACTTTGAAATTTTTTTAATACTGAATAGGCTTTGATTTGACAATATTTACATTATCCCTGTTATGCATGTCAACATATATAATAGCTGTTGGATTGAACAATTCAATAACGTAACATTCTATTTTCAGTTTAAGTTTATATAATATCATCTTGTTATATCTAGTAATTTAATGGTTCCAACGTTCTCATTTTACCCATAGGGGCACTTTTAATTTTTTAAAAAATATTTATACTGATAAACGTTTCTGTCAGTGTCATGCATATATATATATACTATATTCCAACCACGTAGCATTAAATGTCAAAGCACATGGGAACTTTATATTATAAAAATTGATAATATAAGTAAGATTCCAAAATATCTGTTTAAATTAAGTGTATTCCGTACATCATGAATGATACATCATGTAAAGTAAAGATGACGAACTAAGTCAAAAATAAAGGTCCTCGTGGTTGATGAGAAGAGTCAAAAAAGTCATTAGCTAAGTTGGTGTGTGTGAATGTAAAACAGACGGAATAAATTGGAGGGAAAATGAAATTTTACAGTCAAGTTTTTCTATATTGGTGGGAGAAAAAAAATTTTTATTGTGTTTATATTAAGAAACATTTTTCGATTTGGATAGTGATACAATAACAAGAGATGTCTCGGATCGTCGACGTTGTCGCTCACTCTGCTTCGACTTTGTCAAATGATCCAGAAATTAATTTTTTGGATAAAATTTAATTGAAACTTGAAAAACAAGTGAAGTTTTAATCCAATTATTCAATGAAAATGTTTTACTCCATTTGGCGAAACATTTCGAACGCAGTGCAAACACATACACAACGCACCTTGAAGGACGCGACCTTTCGAGGAAGAGACATACTGCAAAAGGTGCGACCTGCACGCACAGACCTGGCGCAGGCTGCTGGAAGTGCAGAAGCCACTGAAAAGTGCTAACAGTCACCTGAGGTTGCAGGCTTGGCATAGTTCCAACACAGACCAGACACAGGTGACGTACTATTTCATAAAGTTGTCTTTTTTTATGAACCATCACTTCCTTTTCGAAGGGACATTTAATGATTATAAATACCTGAGCTTTTTCTCAGGTAAAGATATGATTTTGGGTGGAAAAAAAACAATCTTCTTCTCTTCTGAAAAACTCTCGTGTGATCATCAAATCGTTGACTGAGTTTGAAGTTTCTGAAAATTTGAGGTAACGCTATTTTCAGAAAGAAAATCATTTTATCCTATAAGGAAAGATTGTATAACCTTGGATACTTGAGGAGAATAAATTTCTTAAGAATACATCGTGCATTCGGTAGACTTAATTCTACTATTTTCTGCTTCATCTTCTTTCTTAAAGGTTATAAGCACTTCATTTTGATAGTTCATTTAATTATTCATTTAAACTTGTGTTTGAAGTTGGTGTAACTTCATTGTAGTTTTTGAAAGTTCTTCTTGAACTTATTAGTATTAAAGTTTGAGTTGAAATATACAATTTTTTTAAATGTATAATATATAAAAGAAAGACTATTATACACAAACGTCCACGGTTATGCAGGAGTTTCTTGTGCTATACTCCGAGGGCTCCAACTCGCATATTGACATGAATATCTTGGACTTTGCATTATAGTGGATTCGATAGAGGTAATAGACGCTCTATTCGACCCACTTCCTGTCTACTCACATATAATTAATGATTGCAGGTCCCTCCTAAAATTACTTCATGATTCGCCTATCTGCCACATGTACAGGGTGTTCAACATGGTAGCAGATAGTTTGACAAATTTTGATGCATCAATTACAGAAAGTGACATCACATTTTGGTCGAAGCTCCTCTGATCTCTTCGTATTTGCACTCCTGGATAAAGATAGGGAAAGGTTTAGTATTAACAGACCCCATCCCAATTTCTCGGGTTTCTGCCATCCTATGTTTTGTAATGCAGTTAGTCCTGCACCTAATACTTCGAACGATTGTGTTTGTAATAATATCTTCTGACACTTTCCTATACTGTTTTAATATATACTAATATTATTCATATTTTAGAAAAAAAAAAATCTAACACTGACAAAATTTCCACTCGAATGACTTGTTACCGTGAAAATCCTACATATGAAAATATGAAAAATTATTATTATTGTAGGTCTCTGCATTGGTGGGTTAAAAGTTTATTCTATCTTTTTATATGATCTTGGTGTATTTTTACTATTTAAGCTAATTTATAAGGTTGAATCATCATTATTATTTATTTATTTATTTTTACTTGGAATTCACCTTAACTTGACGCCACAGTATATATACTTCCCTTAAGAAAATAAGTTACTATTAGTTATGAATACTCTTTGTTTTAGTTATATGTCATTTTCTTCTTTAGTAATTTTTTTAAAAATTCTTTTTTATATTTTGTAGCTCTATAATTTTAGCATCATGTATGGTATGTTAAAGACAATAAAACTCAAAAATACATCGATACGATATGTACATATATATATATCAGCATAAAATTCAAAATTCTTCATTATTTATTTCAAATTTCATATGCAAATACAAAGGATCAACTTATTGCTAGAATACACTTCATGATGAATTGTTTCATTCATCACTCTAATTCTCCATATATTGTCCACAAAAATCAGAAACAACAACAACAACAACTCGATGCACAATGCAGCCCGTTGCACCAACAATCCCGCATTCGCAAAGTTTAGAAATGGACCGCAACCCGAGAAAAAAAGTAGAAAGTAAGAACCATAGAACACTACTAGTAATCTAGATAGTGATATATGTATATGCCTTGCATGTGAAACTTCACAAAACATCTCGCATTAGCAGAATTTGGAAAAGCACCGCACACACACTCCGAGGAGAAAAAATAGAGAGAAAGAACACTACTAGCTAGTAATAATCTAGATAGTGAGTGATACATGTTAATGCCTTGCATGTGAAAAAGTTCACAAAACATCTCGCATTAGCAAAGTCTGAAAAAGTACCGCACGCACTCCAAGGAGAAAAAATAGAAAGAAACATAAAACACTACTTACTATCTAGTAATCTAGATAGTGATATATGTTTATGCCTTGTGAAAGATCTTTCATTAGTAATTCCTCCACATTACTATTATTATTACTGTGTGCTAATTTGACCCTTGAAGAAGATTCATGAATTGTGCCACCACTTGCCATTTTTTGAGGGTTTTTTCCAGTAAGTTGTTGAACAATTGTTCTAAACTCAGTTGCATTTTTGGCATTTACCAACAATGGACTGTCTATATACTTCACTTTTATGTCATCTTTTTGCTTTGGCCCATCCATAATTTCTATAATTTTGTACTATTTTGCACTTTGGGTGATCAAGTGAATCTTGAAATAGTGGTATTTATACATAGGATATTGATGAAATTTCCAAGAAAGAAAGAGGTAGGAAATTAACAGACACAAGCAGCTCTGCTTCCTGTGTGTGTATGTGTTTCAATGAATCATAGTCAAAAGGAAAGATTGTGACATGACCATCCATAGAAAATAGAGTAAAGCATCCGGGCTTTTCTCGAACTATGATCAAATTTGTTACGACGCACTCCAACTTCACGAGGTCCTATTACTTTTCCTGAACTTAATTTTAGCGTATTTTTGTCGTCCTTTCTAGCTGACGTGACACCTTTTTATCAATCTTTTTAGCGGAGGTGGCACCTTTGACGTGGCCTCCATTTTATTTAATAAAGATGTTATGTTAACACAAAAGACCAAAAAAAAGTAGGCTAAAATTGAATTTAGGGGTTAATAGGACTCCCGTGAATTTGGAATGTGTCTTAGCAACTCTGGCTATAGTTCAGAGTTCAGTGTGGTACTGAATGCTTATCTCTAGAAAATATAGAGATTTGTTTTAGAAATTAGAGAGATTTTCTTTTTGGGGTCTGTTCTTCGGTGTTTGATATCTGTATCGAGATTCAGATTAATTTGGATTCACGCGTGTAAGTTCCATGAAAGGATAGTTAGTGCACAAAGAAATTAAAACTATTACTCTCTCCACCTCAATTTATATCACACTTTCACTTCTCAAAAATTATTTTATCTAATTTTTTGACGTTAAATTGGATTAGATCGATTCACTAATTTCAAACTTAAATTCAGATAATCAAAGACTATACGAAAAGTACTGTTATAAATTATAATTCTTCTCATATCAATACGATAAAAATACATTTTAAAAAAAATGACCAAAATTTACATCGTTTTAATATCAAAAATGAAAAATATTATATAATTGAAATAAAAAATTAAATATCTATGAATATTTTGTGAAAATAGAGAGGGGAGAGTGTCTTAATGTTGATCATCAAGGTGTGTGAACCAAATAAAATTCCTAAAATATCTATATCTCTTACATCATTGATTGCTTAAATATAAAGGAATATTTTTCTCTTGCATTAATTAGAAGGCTTATCTCATAGTCCATCAAATTCAAGAATATATAACCAACGATTAATTAATGATATTGTTGAATCTATGTGTCAACACGTCAGATCTAACTCAAATTCAAAAATTAGCTTATGAGATCACGGAGATTAAATCATACGTATAAAGAGATCAAATATTCAATATCTAATTGGTATGTGGGATAACTCATTATTTTCGTACTCTTAAATATGCACGAGTATGATTTTTTTATATGTTAAATAAGTGAAAATTCTTTTTCATAATGAGTTAATAATGAGACACGAAGTCAAAATTTATAATATATAAGAACATGATCCTTGAATCTAACTTTATCCCAATGCCTAAAAATCATTAAAAAGACTAAATATTTAGACATTTCATATGGGACAACTCAACAATCTGAAGCTTCTTCTAAGTAGTTTTTTAATTTTTTTTATAATAATAATAATAATAATATTTTTTTATTTTTTTTTTTAAAAAAGAAAGCTTGGTCAAGAAGAAATATTATATTAGCCTCTACAGTACGTGCATAATTCCAAATTTGATATCGAAGATACATGTTGAATAAATAAAATGTACACACTTTCTCAAGAGGGCGAAATTAGAATATCGGCTATGAAAGTCAATAGTTTTAATTAAAACAATCTTGTATTTGTATTAACAATTTATTGAATATACAGAGATCATTAATATAGAATTCAGAAGCTTTAAAAACTAGAATCCAAAATTCATAAATTTCAAATACTATTAGCTCCGTCTCCGATTTCTAATCCCATAAGCTTTTAGACTAATTAATCACATATCCTTCAATAATCATGACCTAATGACAGAAGTCCGATTATGAATTCACGTGAACCCATTTCATAAGTATCTATAAATATTTGTGTGTAAATTATTTATTTCTATAATATTATTTTGAAATCACGTAGAATTTCATAAACTTCAAATTCTGAATCTATCTCGACCCAATAAACATGCACGTGGTATATGTAGGGGTGGACGTTCAGTATTCGGTTCGGTATTTTTAATGTTCGGGTTTGGTAATTCGGTAATCGGTATTTGAATGTAGATACCACATACCATACTTATAAACATCGGTTCGGTAATCGGTAAATTAAACTTTTGTTCGGTACGGTATTTGATAATACCATATTAAAGTTGGAGATTTGTCAATGTGCGTTTAAACTTCAAAGGTATATTTAATAGAAATCTTATTTAGTATTTTTTTTGTTGCTTTTTACGAATATATTATCAAGGTCGAGGAGATTCTTTGGGATGATTAATGCTAGTATCTATTGTGAATACCTCTCTCTCTCTCTCTCTCTCTCTCTCTCTCTCTCTCTCTCTATATATATATATATATATATATATATATATTTCGATATTCGGTAAATACCGAATACCAAACAGTACTAATATCTTGTACCAAACTCAATCCCGAATATTGAAATGTTGAAATTTTACTCTCAAATACCATACCAAATATCAAATTACTGAATACCAATTACCAAATTTTTCTATTCGATTCGATAATTTAGTTTTGATATTTTATGCCTAGCCCTAGTTATATGTAGTGATTTTTTAATTTTTTTCATGTAGTGAATATTGTCAATGAAAATAGTAATTTAATATGCAAAAATATATAATCCACACATTTGTTAATATCCATTTTATGAGTAGACTTTTAAGTGCATGCAAAGAGAAAAATTCCACAGCCTCCAAAGTTATGTCTTTACATATATATATGTCAATAGTCCATAATTTTGACTGACTGCCTAACTTTTAAATTATTGAAAAATTAGGAAAGCAGAAGGAAGTAGCTCACAACAATTTAAAAAATTATGAGTTATAACTTTCGATAAATAAAGACGAATTTAAAATTTAAAGTTTATGAGTGTTTATTGTAATTTTAAGTTAATGAACAATAATAATAACCGAATTTATAGTTAAATATTTTAAAAATTTAATGAATCTTTTAATATATATATATATATAATTTGAATTGATATATACGTAAATTCATAATTTATAAATTAGGTTCGAATGATGAGAACATCAATGATGTCAGCATCAAATAACTCCATCAAGATGTTCTAGTACGATTGTAAAATTTTCCAGTACTTATCACTTATGGACAAAGTAGGGCCTTGATATATTGAGCCAAAAAAAAGTTAAAATTTAAAAGATATTAAAAAGTGAATTATAAAAGTTGGTGAGGTCCCATTTTACTCTTCTCTCTCACTTTTCTTTTTAAAATAAAAAAATTAAAAAATAGTTTTTGCTCCAAAATAAGATGGTTTATGATCTCACTTCAATAGGTAAGGAGTGGTTTTATTCTTTGTTTCCCACTTGATATTTGTATTCATATTGAAGTCCGATTAATCTGAACTCGTTCAGTAAAATTTCACTATAGGATAAAACGCTCCTTATCAAAGGTGACTCCATATACTGAGCTTGAACCTTCTGATTAAAAATGGAGAAGTACTTACCACTCGACCACAAAGGTGGTTAGGTAAGAAGTGTTGCACTACAACAATGACAAGGTTCCAACCTTAACTAATCCTGAGATTAGTTATCCCACCATCACTATGATATAAATGGTTGGATAAATAATTTCGAAACTAGCTAATACCTCTAATCAATCACGGAATAAAATAATCTTACATTTTATTCTGAAACAATTTATTGGGTTGTACCTCACACCAAACAATCCCTAAATGGCATAATGATTTTATAGCCACATGAATGTCATTAGACCACAAGTTTCGAAGATGTGATGGGACTAAATTCAGATGGATTACATGTCATGTGTTCATTTCTTCGTACAAAATTCTGAGACTATTGACTGATATTACAAGGTAATCAATAAAAAAAAACTACCTTCTGCATCTATACAAACCTAAACTAAGATATAAAGATGAGTGTGTACATAATAGTGTCTACTCTGAATCCTCAGATATGGTGTCATAATCAGCAGGAAACTTGCGAATACGAGCAAATACTCGCGGGCACGACGTTTTTCTACTATTTCGAATTGTTGACCTCTTTCGTTTCGAGGTAAATCCTTGCCCGGAAATTGCCTGAGACAACTCGTCCATACGCATTTCCTCCCGAGCCCTGCTACTTTGCTCGGCCAACCTGTGAGAATGAGGAATAGTAATTTTGTGAAGGACAGGATTCTCATCAAGGGGGTTCGAAATGGATTCTCAGTTGTGTCAAGGGGGGTCAATATGCAATGTATACACACAAATATCATATTTGACCTTATATATAAAGTATACTTTTCCAACGAAGGGGATTTGGATGACCCACTTCCGCCACCCTGGCTCCGCCCCTAAATGTAAGGCGTGATCAGATATGCATTCAGTTGATCTGCAAGAACTGAACCTTTGCAAAGAACACACCCTTTTTCATAACTTAACCCAAGTTCATGTAGTGTTTTCTAGCTTTACGTGGAAACTAAGTGAGACGTAAGGGGGAATTTACCATTGTAGAACTTATTGGCTAGTAGTTCATTCTCCGGAAATCGCGTATATAGTCCCTTTCTCTTTAAAAATCACGGTTCAAGGTTTATGATCTTGCCTAAAAAGCCGATTCTATATTAAAAGCCAAGTCATAAGAAGTTCCACTTCGTACAGCAAGTACGGCTCGCAATGACTTTACTCCTGATTACAATGCTGATCATAGCAAGAACCATGAAATGTTACGACAAGGCTTTTCACTCATCATCCTTAATCACTCAATATTAAGTTAAATGAATCCTTACCGTTCACGGATGACCTTAAATGCTTCTTTAGTTGCATAAGGAAGCCCAGTCTTCGGGTCACGATACCTAAAAATTATCAATGATGAAAACAACACTTAGTCAATAATATAATAGCCGACAACAACAACAACAAGAACATACCCTGTGTATTCCCACATAGCGGGGTCTGGGGAGGGTAAAATGGACGCAATCCCATACAATAGACATCCAAATTAAAACTATTATACAAAGAAAGATGTAGACAAAGAGATGATAATTCATCCAGGACACATAACAGGTCATGTACATGTAATCTCTATTTTTAGGCAATAGAATAAAGGAAAAGCCCATGGAAACACAGAAATATTATCAAAGGGATCAAATTAAAAAGATCCAATATGAGATTGTGCGCGTCTCTTTGTGCGTGAGAGCGGACAAGAGAGAGTCAAGGTAAGAAGAAACAAGCAAGCTACTGTTTGAAAGAGCCAAAATGGAGGTGCCCCATGTCTGTCCTGATGTAAGAGAGATGACGGTTCGGGAGAAAAACAAATGGGATCAAGACAGAACAGGCTACATTACATTTGTTGTTTCTGGAAACCTCACAGTAATAACTGTTCTAATGAAATATCTTTAGATGATGAATGTGTCGAGATGTATTCATCAAAAAGAACAAGATGGGAAAAAACCTCTACAACTATGACGTAGACTAGAATACATGTAAACCAATGAGATTATATGACGGCCAATCACATATCTAGGAGACAGTGAAATAAATGTCAATGAATAGAGGATAAATGAAGCTCAATATGATCAGTTGGAATGTACGAAGTCTCAATAACAGATTTGCGCAAACTTGTCAAATGTCGATACTGCAACAGAGAGCTGAGATATACTACCTATTTAGAGACAAAAAAGGGGATCTTGAGATCCCACTGGAATTAGGAAAATTGACTAGTAGATGAGCTAACAAAACTTTTAAACACGCTGAGGGAAGAAAAACAGACATTGTTTTTATCTGGTATAAGAGGAGCTGTAAATGCAAATTTCCATTTATGTTCTCCACTTCTCCAAAGAAGCGCCATCAACGGTTTTAAATGGATCTTCGTGGCAGTCTATAGCTCTAATGAAAGAACCTAAGAAAAGTCCTGTGGTCTCAACTGGCAGCTGTTTGAGATTACTGGGATTTTAAACTGCTGTTAAGAGAAGAGAGGAGCAACCAGGGAATAACATTCAGACGCATCGAAATCTCTCTCTCAAAAGACTAGCTCTTCTGGATACTGCCCTGCTTGGAGGAAGACTTATTTGTTCAAAGGTTCAGGATACCTTGAGAATTGACAGATTCTTATTCAAAAGGAGTTTGATATTTTGTATTGTAAATATTGTGCACCTGCTTGATGCCTTCTATGGGGATGAATCTTATTAAAAAAATAGGCTAGAACTACGAGTTTTAGAGAGCATGATTGCTAGAATTCATACACTTCGTAAAATTAAACAGTACGAGAATGAAAGAGCATTTACCGTGCAGGCAAACCAGTAACTGCACACACTGCCTTCTGGGCGTCTGTAAAGATGAAACCAGTCAATAATCATAAGCTGCCAGTCAATAAACATCTGGAAATACATTAGCAATGTGGAATCACCCATGGTTATGATGCTGATTGCTAGGGAAAGGTAAACTGAGAGGAACGGGAAATATCAAGACTTATAATTACATGGAGCAGCTGTTGTTGAAATCTGCGAATTGAAAGATGCTCCGTTGACAAACTCTAGATAGGTAGAACCTGCAGAGAGCAAAACACAATTAACATGCATGGTTTGCAATGATGGCAAACAACTGAGTTTTCACAAGAATATCAAACAAAAAAGCATTTCAAGTGAAACCAGTTGTCGTATACGAATGTTTTAGAGTTAATGGTTAAAAACACATCTAAACTATCACCTATTCGCGAGTTTCATACTTCAAATATCCATTGTTCAAAAAAGTATAGTTTAGATGTGTTTTTGACCATTAACTCAATGGTTAATGATATAGAGAAGAGGATAAAGTTTTAGGGGTCTCAAATTATGGTAAAGAACTTGCCGTTCGTGGATATGTATCGTATCAGAGGACCATTGTAAACAGCTTTATGCACGATGGCTTTTTTCTTGACTTCTTCTTCCCTTGCTAGAACCCGCTCCAAATTCCTCAGATTCATGACCTCTGCCAATTTTGTGAAAGATGGATTACATATCATTAGTGGAAATTGCATAGATAAGAACTGAAAACAATTTTATAGAGTAAAGAAATGACCCCGAACCTGTTTGAGCTGCTTCAAGAAGCATTTCTTCTTGAGTCATCTTCTTTTCCTCCCCTTCCTTTTTTCTTTTGACAGGCTGAAGAATCAGAAGCATATTCAGAGGATAGTAATACAAACCAAAATTATAGCAGAAAATAGAAACAAACTCTAATTTCAGTGTCCAAGTAATGTCTTCTGATATCAAGAAATACCAGCACATGACACAGGATTACAAACTAAATAAATAAACCAGAATAAGAGGGTTGTGTCGTAAATTCGGAAAATAAAAAAGCATGCCATGTTGAAAAAAAATTAGTTAGTATTATCATGAGAAATATCATTATTGTGCAAACACCAAACCTTCGCTGTTGCCTGCATGGCTGCACGGATGGCTTCCCTTTCAGCTTGCTTTACAACGACAGCCGTTCTTGTTGATTTCCTAAGTGTTCTCTCTGCTTCGGTATCATCATGAGTATCATGATGTTCAGAAGGGGTGGATGGATCTAGAGCTTCTTCATTTTCTTGGGGTTCTTTTCCTGACTTGGTAAGGTTTTTCATTTTCTTTTTCTTCTTTGCAGATGGTTTTCCTGGATAGATCAATCGCTTTTTCTTCTGTGTTCTGACATAGAAAAGAGAAGAGTATAATCAAAAGACTATCCATATGAAGCTAAACGACACTTCCCAAAAACTTGAATGTGTCAAACCTGTCAACTGGTTCATTTTCTCCTTCTTCATCAGGCACAGATTCCTGATAACAATAATAGGTCAGTCATTTTCAACATAGGTCACACGAGAACAGAATTACCCAGATAAACATATCCTTCCAAGCTAGAACTGCTACTACAACTAACCAAACAATCACTAAAATCTGTGAAATGGAAAGTTCAATGATGAGAAATGGAACACATAGGACTTACGTCTTCATCAAAGTCACTGTCGAAAACATCCACAGCTTCCCCTTCCTCTTCATATTCAACGTCATTCTCTTCCTGATATGCATCCAATCAAAAGCTCATTAAATTCAATTAGCAAATTTGCCAAACAAGCACAAACAAAGTATTTTACGGAAGTTTTGTGGCCCTGGATTTCCAAACCAATTTAAAATTAAAACTTTCAGGCCCGATTACTGCCATGGATTCGAGATATCAAGACCTATGATTTGAGTAAAAGATAGCACTCCAAAAACTACTGCTGGGCATAATGGAGGCAGCAGTCATTTTCACTCAAATTAGCTGCTGGAAATAATGAAGGCTGCGTTATTATAATTATCATTATTATTTTAGATAAGTAAAGTAATGAGGCAACAGTTATTCGAGACAACAAACTCTTTTTTTTTGGATAATCGTGATGTTTGCGCTAGCTTGCAAACACCTCGACTAATTCCACGACATACCTGTTACCTCTAACCAACAAGTACAAGGTAACCCTGTCCACCAAGGCTAGGACAAAGGAGAAGAAATCACCTAGTGTTTTTTGTGTCAATAGAATTTGAACCTGAGACCTCATAGTACAATCTTTCCCTTGTTATATTTCTTTGTAGAAGCACAACTATAACCATATTTAAGAAAATTCAGTTTTCATCATTTTCTTTGTGCTCTTATGTTAGTTTTGGACTTGAAAGAAAAAGCAACGAAAAGTGAATCTCTAAAAGGCAGTAGTAGTTGCACTTCAATCTGCCTCTACAGTCCCTATTAAACACACATTGGATACTAAAGCTTATGGTTTCTTAGTTCGCAAACTTTCCAACCCAGAATCCATTTCGTTGTTTTGTACTAAATAACAAGCTAACGAATTCCCTTCTTGTTTCCATTGAACATGCCTATCCAACTCGTACCTTACGAAGATTCACCATTCTGCTATAAAACTTACAGTCAAAACCTAAGCACAAAGAGACAGAGAAAGGGTGTAGTAACTGATTCAATGTTCAGTAACTTGAAAATAAGCATAGATGCAGAGGTTCCCGGATATATGGTTTTGGGAAATTCTTTCCAACTTCCTTTGAACTTCTTAAAACTAAATTAGACATAGTTGTTACCTATCATTGCCCCTTAGTATCCATTAACTGATATAAGCTTAACATGTTAAATGCATGTTTTTCTCCCGACAACACCGGCCACCGCCCACAGCCAGGGGCAGAGAGAGCGGCTACGGGTTCGGCCAAACCCAGTAAAAGCTCATAATTTAGAACCCAATAACTTAAAAAGACTAGAATCCCAAACCCATAAGTTTCAAATCCAGGCTCCGCCTCTACTCCATAACCCCTTCACTTATTCAGGACAATTAAAAAATGATCTTTACACATAGTAAGCTCAAGCTGCTACCTATTGGCTGCAATTCCAATAAGCACATAAATGTACAATAACAATAACATATCTAATGCAATCCGACAAGTGGGGTCTGGAGAGGATAGACTATAGAGTGCACACAGATCTTACCCCTGCCTAAGAGGTTGAGAGTTTGTTTCTGAAAGACAAAAATGTAGTAACATGTTAATGAAACAACATACATCTTTAAGAGCTTCCTGATTCCAGAACAGTTCATCCTCTTCTAACTCATCATCCAACAATTTGGTCATCCTGTCATATAAAATCCCATTGTACAGGCAAAATAAACTTAAATTAAGCTCAAACCACAGAATCATAAGACACAACAAATAATCAAAAAGATAAAGGGGCGCAGCCAGTCATGCACGGGTTACGGGAAGGGCTAGACCACAAGGGTCTATTGTATGCAACCTTCCCCCAAATTTCTGCAAGAGACTGTTTCCACAGCTCCAACCCATGGACCTCTTGGTCACATGATAACAACTTTACCGGATACGCCAACGTTGCCCTTCAGACACACAAACGATTAAAGATCGGCCTGGTGCACTAAACCTTCTGCTATGCACCAGGACCACAAGAGTCTATTGTATGCAGCCTTCCCGGCATTTCTTCAAGATTTTGTTTCCATAGCTTCAACTTGTGGACCACTGTCACATGACATCAACTTGACCAGATACACCAACGAAACCTCCCGCTATGCTCAGGGTCTGGAGAAGGCCCGGACCACAAGGGTCTATTGTACGCAATCTTCCCACGCATTTCTGCAGGAAGCTATTTCCACAGCTCCAACACATGACTTCCTAGTCACATGACATCAACTTTCCCGGATACTCCAATAAAACCTCCCGCTATGAGTGGGGTTTGTAGAAGGGCTGGACCACAAGGGTCTATTGTACACAATCTTCCCCTGCATTTCTACAAAAAGCTATTTCCGCAGCTCCAACCTGTGACTTCCTAGTCACATGACATCAACTTTACCGGATACGCCAATGAAACCTCCCACTATGCGCGGGGTCTGGAGAAGGGCCGGACCACAAGGGTCTATTATACACAGCCTTCCCCGAATTATTGCAAGTAGCTATTTCCAGCTCCAACTCATGACCTCTTGGTCACGTGACAACAACTTTACCAGATACGCCAATGCTGCCCTTCAAGCACACAAACAATTAAAGGGCAGCCTGGTACACTAAATCTCCCACTATGCACGGGTTCAGAGAACTGAGAAGGCCCAGACCACAGGGGTCTATTGTATGCAGCTCCAATACCTCTTGATCACATAACAACAATTTTTACCAGTTACGCCAAAAAATGAAAAAAAAAAAAAAAGAAGAAGAAAGAAGTCGAGTGAAAATTGGGAATCTTGATTTACCGTTTGCCTCTGGTAGCTCGAGAAGCACGATCAAGAATAGGGGCATTTTCTTCTTTACTGCTCTCCATAATCTGAAACTTCTTCGAAACAAAATTTGCTGTGTCGGATTTAAGAATCTTGATTTTGGCTATGAACAGTTGCAACCTTTTACGCAGACAATTTGTCGAACAGTTGGTGTTCCTTAAACAATCCGAACAACTTCTTGTACCAATTGTCTAACCATTTGAATGAAAAATTAATACTAAAACAACAGACTTAATCCTAAAATTGATTTCTTTTTTTCTTATATGTATCAAGTTCTGACGAAATATACTAGTTTTGTTTATATAATTATGGTGTAATAATCGAAGGCAATTTTCAGGTTATCGAGAATGACACAAATTAAAGCATACTAATATTTTATAAAAAAATTATCTTATATAATAGAAAAACTAACATAAATATAAATCCAACTTATTATATTCACACAAATCTTTATCCTTATAAAAATTTAATAATAATCTCAATTAATTATATATATTCATTAGATATTAATTATGTATCTTGATCGACTCAAAATTGAAAAAAATATATTGAAAGTTAGTTATATATCTTTTCTTTTATATAAGAAAAAAATATATATTGCATGTATATGTATATCTCGATGGATTTAAAATCGAAAAAAATATATCGAAAGTTAATTATGTATCTCTACAAAAAAAATATTTTCGTTGAATATATCAAAAGCCAATTATATATCTCAATAATCCAAAATTGACATTTTTAATAATTATATAAAAATATCAAAATTTTATGTGATTAAGCTTTATTTATATTGTTTGCCCATAATTCACTCTCTCTCTTTCATTTTAGTTAATCCGTTTACTAGACCAAAAACATATTTAATAGAAGTTTAGTTTATCAAACTAGTTTTACTCCTGTTAATATATATATATATATATATATATAAAATGTGAATACTATTAGAAAAGTGATAATACTATTAGAAAAGTGATTGAACTTTTCGTCGTTCATTAAAAGACTCTATACCAGACAAAATTATCTTTTTACTTATTTTTCTTTAATTATTATTTATTTTTATAATATTTAAAATTAAGGAGTCCTAAAATATTCTGGTAAGAGAGTAATATATTTTAAAAATTGAAGAGTCCTAAATTATTTGGTATGAAAAAATATATGGTAATAAATATTAGGAGGATCAACGTTCAAAACTAGATTTATAATTGAATACTATCCAATACTCATCATATTATAAGAAGAGAAATAATCATCCCATCGATTAATGAACACTTGTTATTGTAGTTTTACGAAAATATGTCCAAACCACAATAATTTGTTCTTTTTATATTCAAATATTATAGCTAACGTGCTATACACGTGCAAAACACGTACACTTAATTAGTTAGACTAATTTTGAGTATCATGCATTTTATGTAGTTATTTAATAAAATAATTAATTTAGTGTATGCGCGTTGCACATGTGTGTCATGATAATATTATTAACTTCAAATTATAAATATTTGAAAATTGGTGTTTAAAATTCATATTGAAACCCAAATATTTCCTCTAGACTACTCAATATTAGGGTTCTTCAGGATAATTATTTCGTTAATTTTATGTACATTAAAAGTTGTGCTCAACTCCTTTCAACCAACTTCACTTTTTCTCTTAAACATATTAAGTGTAGATAACTTTCTTTTTTAGAAGTGTACTGTGACAATTTAAGTTAGATATGCCTTCATGTGTACGTGAATCAAAATTTTCTTTTTTATGAGTGCAAGCAATTTAAGTTAGATAGTAACCACCAGAGTTGACATAGTGGTTCAGCGCTATGTCCCTTAAGCAAGAGATCGGGGGTTCGATTCCCACTTCTGGCGAATGGAGCAAACTCTGTGGCCAATTTTCTACCGCAAAATGCTCTAACCGAGGAATGAATGATTAGTCTCATGGCTGTCAGCTGTGGGGACAACACACCTCCTCAGAAGACTCCGGCTGTGGGAATACCTTGGGCAACACACCTCCTCAGAAGACTTCACTCTATCATAAAGACGATAGAGCTAAACATTTTTTATTCTAATCTAGATAACCTGGAAAAAAAAAAGGACAATTTGGAAGCTAAAAATTTTAAGTACTTACAAAAAAATTTCAGCTAAAACTTAGAAATCAATAAAGGCTAAGCTACGACTAAACCTAAATTGAAAAATGAGTTAGGATTAAATTATTTACTAATTTTGTATTCTAATCCACGACCTTTATCCCTCCTATCTAATACATATGGATGAAAAAGAATCACAAATTTCTAAAAATACTACGGACATGCAATAACATTAAAAACAAAATTGTAGATAAAAAATTTAATACTCAAAACCAACAAAATTACCAAAAGTACAAATAAAAAGAATTAAACTCAAAAATTATATCATCATAAACAAAGACCAACCGCTTTTCTTGTAATGATCTGTCTACATGTAGTTTTCAACAAATAATATATCACGTACATGTTTATGTTCATATCACTAATATATATAATTTGTTATTTATACATATAACAAATAAAACTGGCCATATCTCCATTCAACAATGAAAGAAGCACGAAAGTCTAACTTGTGGACACATAAAGAATAGTTTCATAGTTATATTCACAAACCTTATTATAAAAAAAAAAAAAAACATAAAATCAAAACCATCCTTCAATAGTTATTATAAAAAAAAAATATATAGAATCAAAACCAACCTTCAATAGAGGAAGTCACTTTCAATCTAAAATTTTCACCTAAAAGCGAAACATAAGAAATTATTAAAAGGATAGAGTCAATAATCACACGAGAAATTATTAAAAGAAGAGTATACAATTGATTATGTATAATTCATATAATCTTTAAATTTACTAACTAAAAGAAATAAGGTAATATAGAAGAAAAGTAGAAGGTAGTGTAAAAGAAGTGTATTTTTCTTGTAGAAGAATTGTAGAAATTCTTCAATATTTATATAAGGTAAAATTTAATTAATTTAGAAGTATAGAAAAGACAATACAGTTGGTTAGGAATATAATTATGAATTAATACTAATTAAGTAAAAAGGGACTCAACTTGCCTTGATTATAATCATTAATATTTTGTAGATTTATTAATTAAGTAAAAAAGAAAAGAAAGCTAAAGAAAAGAGGGGAGAAAACTACCAAAAAATTCTTTGTTTTCCTTTGCAAGCACGAAATTTTCCGCACACAATTTCGTTGTAATTTAGACTTTTAACATAATAATGAAAATTTTAATAACTAATTTTAGTTGATTTTAAAATCTTAAATATTACATAAATAATTAAAATAATAATTGAAGGAAATGAGTGAAAAGACGATTTTGTCTATTGTAGAGTATTTTAAATTTTTAATGAAGGACAAAAAATTCGAATCATTTTTCTAAGAATTTGCATTCTTTTAATATATTATAGATAGATATAAATTATAGATTATCGATTATCGATATTAGAAAAATATAATAAAATTTTATTGGTGTCATAAATTAAATATTAGAAATAAATTGAGACAATTATCTTAGTAGTAAATCAGAGCCACCAATATCTTTTTTCTTTTATTTTTTTTATATATATATATAAAATAACGGGGATCTAACTCTGTACCAAAAAGGAGCTAACAAATTTCACCATTTCTTGATATCCCAGTAAAGAAGAAAAAAGACCAAGAAATGGTAAGCTCCATTGCCTTTCTGCTTCTTGACATTGTTATTAACAATTTATAATCACCTCCCATTTTTGGTTCTTCATTCAAAAAAAAATGTCTTTTTTTTTTTACTATAATTGTTACGTTCATCTTTACTTGTCACTTTACGCTTTACCACAGTCAAACAAGTAGAGTTTCCTAATGTGTAAACATAAAATTTAAAAATATTAAATTAATCTACTTCAATTTAGATTGGAAGTTAAACAAAAATTAAAGGAGAGAGAGTATAATGGAATGGAGTTGTTTGTTTACCTAATTGGGAAGTAAAAAGATATTCAATCTTGATAAAATCTATGTATTAATACTTGTCATTGTTGTTAACAATTTAGAATACCTTCCATTTCTGGTTCTTGATTAAGAAAAATTGCTTTTTATTTATTTTTTTCATTGTAAATTGGCAGCTATAATGGAGTTCTTTCCCTAATTGGGAAGTGAAAAAAGATTCAATTTTGATAAATATATGTATTTATAACCAATACGTATGTGATTTCTTCCCATTTGTCCTAGCCTTAGTACGAAGTTATATGGTACCTATTTTTGGTGGGAGGTGGCAAATATCTCATAGAATTAGTTGAGGTGCGTGAAAGCTGGCTGAACACCACGGTCATAAAAAAAAATATTTATAACAAGTGCATATGTGATTTCTTCCCATCTGTCCTAGCCTTAGTAGACAAAGTTACATGGTATCTATTATTGGTGGGAGGTGACCGGTATCGCATAGAATTAGTTGAGGTGTGTGAAAGCTGACCCGAATACCACGGTCATAAAAAAAATGTATTTATAACAAGTTAATGCACATCATAATAGTGTGTGTAATGGTACTCTACATCCACTAACTTAGTGTTCTTACTCTTGGTCAATGTGCATATTTGTACTCAACAATAAAAAGGAAAAAGGGCAAGCTTTGTTTTCTTTGTACTTGTGACGTTGTTGTTAACAACTTAGAATTACCTCCCATTTATGGTTCTTGGTTTAGAAAAATTGTTTCTTTTTTACTGTAATTTGTTAGCTATAATGGAGTTGTTTCACTAATTGGGAACTAAAAAAAGATCCAATTTTGATAAGAATCTACATATTTATACCAATATTTTGCTTCAGTTATCGTATTATTTTACCACTGCTACTATTCTTTTCAGCATGGCCTCTTCGACTATGTTCTTTCCCTTCTTGACATTGTTGTTAAGAACTTAGATTACCTTCTGTATCTGGTTCTTGGTTCCGAAAAGATTGATTATTTCTCACTGTAAATTGTCAGCTATAAATTATATGGAGTTCTTTCGCGAATTAAGTAGTAGAAAAAGATTCAATTTTGATAAATCTATGTATTTATACCAAGTTAAGGACCATCATCATTGTGTGTGTATGGTACTCGACATCCACCGTTGAGGTAGGGGTAAGGTCTGGGCATACTTTCTATCCTCCCTAGAACACACTTTGTGGAACTACACTGTGTATGTATGTTTGAGCTAGTCTGACTACTATGTTGTCAATGTACTTACTGCCATGGAGATCAAAATATTTGACAGTGGCAGTACCATTGAACAGCCACTGTCAATACAACAACAGCAAACCCAGTGAATTCCCACCAAGTGGGGTCTGGGGAAGGTAAAATGTACGCAGTCCATACCGCTTCTTCCGAAAAAGTAGAGAGGCTGTTTCCGATAGACCCCCGGCTCAAGATAAAGAATAGTTAATAAGGTCATAGTAATATCTGAGAACAGCCACTGTCAATATGCAAAAGATTTGAGTTCAACTTCCTTCTGCTAAAGTTCATAGTCCAAATTTTTGTTTACCTCAATGAAGTTGAGGGCATGTATGTCCCCGGTTTGATTAGACTGTTGACTAAGACATTCATGTTTCCAGTTGCACTTAATCACGTTGCATGAACTTGGTGTTGACAAGGTGATGATGTGACGATGATAACATGGTGCTGACTAACAATGACACTGTGTTAATTGGGGAAGGTGAATGCTAACTTGATATTATAGGTGATATAGATTGATGTTATCGATTTGAGAAAAAATGTGGACTGATGAGTTGATCGGTGACATCTGTCTCACAAAAATTTATGGTGCATGAGACATGTGGTACACCGCGCCTTTGAACTTGAGCTTTTTGCATCAGATTCATCTGAGGAGACGAAACTGTTGTTGTAAAATCCGAGAATGGGAGAGCGTCTTATTCTATCCATTTTTATAAAGTTGACACTCTCCTTCCCACCAGCTTCCCAAGTGCACATATATGGGAAGACATCTACAAAGGGGATATGGTCAATTTAGTATAACGGTGATTCAAAGAGCTTATAATAACAAAACCTGTCAATTATTTAACCTTGAACTTCCGTGCTATTTGTTACCGTATCTGCTTATTATCTAATAGACGCCTCCTTTTCCTGTGTTGAATTCACTTATTTGGTGCCTTGGACTGGAAAAGGAAGCAAAAAAAGAAGGTTTCAGGAAGTATCTGGAGGTCAGTGGAGTTCTTGATGCTCTAACCAAAGGTGATCTCTTATGTCCTAAGTTAGTGTTGATGCTCACCTTTTATTTTGAAAAAAATTGATCTCACTTTATACGTTTTTCCTTGTCATTGTAGTCCTTGTTGCACTATACGAGCAGAACGACAAACCTTCTTCAGCCCTTGAGTAAGTATCTTAAAAAAGTACCAAACTCATTGACAAAAAGATCCCATGATACAAGGTGTATGTTGTTTTCGATTTAGACTGTGTCTACGTGTAATTTGTCTTTCAAAGCAAAATGCTGCAGATGATTAATAACAGAATTTGTAACTATAATAATGGGGTTGGCTAGAAAATCGATCGCATCTTGGTTTCATCTCAAAACATACACATGCATATTAATAGGCGCAAAGCTTTTGCTCAAATGTGTTCTTTCCATCTCATGGTTTTGCTGATTATTGTTTTATGATCTTTCTTTATTAGAGAACTTATATTGAGCTATCGTTTGGTTTCTGATCTCTCAGATTTGTTCAGCAAAAATTAGGTGGTCCATCACTGTCTGAATATGAAAAGCTACAAGCTGAGTTATCAGATCTGCAAATCAGATATAATGAACTTCTAAAAGAAAACCAAGAAAGATGCAGGGAGGTATGACTTGGTTCACGCTAATATCGTTAAGCTTTCCAGAAGTTCAGATGATTGTTTTTGTCGTGGTAGTTTTGTTCTTTCCTTTTTCTACTATCCTCCCCCCACCCTGCACCCCACTCCCCCTCTTTCTTTTTTCTGATAGTATCTTTATGCACATGTGAAGATACAATGAGAGTAGATGAATGAGATGGTTTAATCATGTTCGGCGTCGATCTATAGATGCACCAGTCCTAGCCTCCTAGGTGTGAAATTATGGTGAATGAAAGTGAGAAATGGGATGACATAGACCTAAAATCACATAAAAGGAAGTGATATCTACTAGTTGAGAATAGATTTTAGTCTTGTTAGATGGTTTTTAGTACTATTATTATAGTGCCATGAAAGAATTCAAGGTTTTCTTTATCATGGATCAAACCTGTATATTTCCATTGTTATTGCAGTTGGAGGAATTGAAACACACACAAGTAGAAGCATCAGCTACTAAGGAGCTTGATGTAGGAAATACTCGTGATGAAGAACTCAAGAGTGCAGATGTAGTAAAGAGTTAAAAATGCTTTAACGACTTCAATTCTTTTGAATAATGGAGCTGTTGTAATCTCATTTGATCTGTAATGACAACTGAAAGTGAATTTCTAAACCTTTTATTTTTGATACTGAAAATTATGTTCTTTGACCCCAATACATCAGTAGGAATGTAATACTCTAGCTTTGTGTTATATATAACCATATCAATTGGTACATTGTGTTGCAGCAGAATTCTCATTTGTCAAGATTTCTTGGGAATCATCTTCTAATTCTTGAGTAATGTCCATGGTTTCGATGCCATGGAGCTGATTCACGAACCAGTTGCTTGCAAAACAGCAAAAGTTAAGAAAATAGGAACCATCAACATTGCATAGTACTTTTTCCAAACGACTCATGTTTACGTTTCTTTACACCAGGATCTGAAAATGGGATATTATTCCAAGATGGCCATCCAAGAAATGAAGGGGAGCCTTGGAGTAACTGGTAAAGTTGCTGCCATGTGACCAGGTCACGGGTTCAAGCCTTGGAAACAGTCCCTGGCAAAAATGCAAAGTAAGGCTGCTTGCAATACACCCGACCCCTGATCCTGCACATAGCGGGAGCTTTTGTGCTCCGGGCTGCCCTTGTTTGGTCATCCATGAAATAGGCTTGTTATGTGAAAAAATGTGTCTATTGTATCCCTTACAAGACTCTACCAAAAAGGTTGACCAAAGAGGAAGGATACTTCTTAAGCATTTCACATCCTTCACCTTTACTACCTCAACAAGTTTGGCCGCAGTTTCATCTTGCTCTGCTGATACTGGACAAGGAGGTGATGGTTCCACAATGGAAGCTTTATCTAACTATCTGCAGTTTTGATTGTTGATACATTGTCAATGTGATTGGAAACAAGTTATTCGGCAAGAGTACTGTGAGTGGTCGCTCTTCCTAGCTTGTGTTTTTTTCCTTGTTCAACTATAGCATGTTTTGAAAATTATTTTTCTGAAATGCTCTGTTGCATTGGATTTAGAGCAAGTAGTTTTATTAGTAACTAGTAAATTTGCTCGCGCTTTCCGCAGTCTTTGAATAAATTAGCTTACGTCTTTTAGTCTTAAGAGAGAGTTGTCCATCTCTAATAAAGTCGACTCAGTGAATTTGTTGAAGACATTGAAGAAGTGGTGACCTCAAATAGAAAATAAAGTAGACTTGTTTCCAGTTTTCAGTTTTAACTGTTTTAGTAGTTAGTTATAAAAGCTGTTAACGACTAGTTGAGTTAGTTAGGCATATCACAAGCTAGTATATATATGACAATGTACATTGTGCTTAACTAATCAATGCAAGCAGTTGCTCTTCTCTCTCTTCTTCTTCTCTCAGTTCTCTTCCTTCCCTTCTTCTACAAACAATATCAAACTTTGTACTTTCTCCATTCTTGAATAAACAAGAAGTTTACTTCTATCTTGTGTAATTACATGGTATTAGAGCCATTATTCACTACAAAACTAGTAGAGCAAGGTGGATTCTAGTGTATTGAATCAAGATTAAGAAGTCTTCAATCAAAGATTACAAAGTTACTACAATGGAGAATCAAACTGTTCCTGTTAATGCTGCTAATGCAAGCAGAGCTACTCCCAGTCCATTGGATTATAATCATCCTCTCTTTCTCAGTCCCTCTGATGTAAGTGGCATCCAAATCATATCTTTTCAGTTGACAGGATTTGAGAACTTCTCAATCTGGTTTAGATCCATGCATATAGCTTTACTAAGGAGGAATAAGTTAGGCATGGTTGATGGAACATGTTCTAAAGATAAGTTCTCAAATGAGTTGAGTAATCACTGGGAAAGAATCAATGCAATTGTACTTTCTTGGATCATGAATTTAATTTCTAAAGAGTTACTTGGTGGAATCATGTATGCATCTGTGGCTAGTGTAGTTTGCAATGAGCTATCTGAAAGATTTAACAAAGTTGATGGGGCAAGAACCTTTAATCTGCACAAAGAAATAGCCACATTGTCTCAAGGAACTGTCTCAGTGTCTGTGTATTTCTCAAAACTAAAGGATTTGTGGGAAGAATTTGAGGCTCTTGTGCCACCTGGATGTGAATGTGAGAAATCAAAAGAGTATTTACTGCATTTGCAGAAACTGAAATTGTTTCAGTTTCTTATGGGTCTAAACCAGACTTACACACAAGCAAGGAGTCAAATCTTGCTTATGACCCCTCTCCCAAATGTGGACCAAGCTTATGTAATGATCATAAGTGATGAAAGCCACAAATCTGTTGCAAGTCAGGTAGGAATCTTGGGAATGAGTCATGCAGTTAATGCTAAGAACCTTGAGCTAGCCATGTATGCCAGAAATGGTCCAGGTGGAAATAAAAATCAGAAGTTCAAGAAAAATTTCAATCTGCAATGTGATTTCTGCAAACTGAAGGGGCACACTAAGGAAAATTGTTGGAAGATAGTTGGCTATCCTCAAGATTACAAGGCCAAGAAGAAGTTCAAACATGAAGGAACCAACACAGCTTACAATGTGTCTTCAATGGGTCAGGGTGGCTATGATCAGTGTGTAGGTCAGTACTCTTATTCTAAGTCTATGTAGAAGTGGTCTACTAAGGATGCAGGGCAGTCTCTAGTGTCTAATAGTCAGCTAGAGCAGTTGAGTCAGATGGAAAATGTTGCATTCACCAAGGAACAATATGAGCAAATCTTGCAAATGATCGACAAAAACAACTCTGTCAACACACCTTGTGAGTCTGCAAATGTAACAAGTGCAGGTATTTCTGCTTGTCTAGCCTCTTTTGATTCACAGAAATGGATTATAGATACTGGTGCTACTAATCATATGGTTGGAAACTCAGACCTGTTACTTAACAAGAGTGTTACAGAGTTGGAAAAACCAAAGATGGTATATCTACCAAATGGTGACACTACAATGGTCACTCATGTGGGAACTAGTTTCCTGTCAGAAGGAAATAACATCACAGATGTCTATCACATTCCACACTTTACATGTAGCCTTCTATTAGTGTCACAAGTGACTAAGGAGTGGAATTGCTTAGTGAATTTCTTTCTTTCTTGATTTTCTGTGTGTTTCCAGGATCTAGGTGAGGGGGATTGGTAAGCTTGATGGAGAACTATATGTGCTTGGAGATTAGTCAAGGAAAAAGGTTGCAGTAGCAACTAAAGCATCTAGTAAACCAGGTGTGGAAAGAACTTAAACTGAGGTAGATTTATGGCATGAAAGGTTGGAACATGCATCAACCAGTGTGCTGAAAAGAGTTGTATCTCAAGAAGTTCAAGTAATAGAAGATAGAATAAAGCAATGTAGTATCTGTCGTAGTGCTAAACAAAGTAGGTTACCTTTTCTGTCTACTAATAGTCAAAGTACATGTTGTTTTGATCTTGTATACATGGATGTTTAGGGTCCTTACAAAGTACCAACTATGAATGAAAATAGATATTTTCTAATAGTGGTTGATGATTTTTCAAGGTATACTTGGATATTTCTGTAAAACTTAAGTCTGATATGTGTGTTCAGCTTCAACACTTCTGTATGTCCATACTTAGTTTGACAAGGCTATCAAAGTAATAAGGACTGATAATGGTACTGAGTTTGTTAACTCAATATGTAAGAAGTTGTTCCAGGAACATGGCATAGTTCATCAAACTACATGTTCATATTCCCCTCAGCAAAATGGTGTTGTTAAGAGAAAACACAGACACATCCTAAAAGTGGCAAGAGCTATCAGATTTCAGGCTAAAATTCCAATAAGGTTCTGGGGTTATTGTGTTCTAACTGCAGTGTATATCATCAATAAGTTGCCTAGCCTAGTCATTCAGCTTGTGAGTCCTTATGAAAAAATATATGGTAAGCAGCCAAATTGTGATCATCTCAGAGTAATGGGGTGCCTGTGCTATGCCAAAGTACTAAATGAACATGATAAGCTCATGTCTAGAACAAGGACATGCATCGTGATGGGGTACTCTAGTACTTAGAAGGGATATGTTCCGTATGATTCATCTACTAACATTTTTTCTGTATGTAGAGATGTGTCATTCAGGAAAGATATATTTCCTTTAAGGAGCTCAAGAAGCATCCTCAGTCACCTCAACATGTGTTTCCTTTAGAAGATCAATATCCAGTAGTTTACTGATATCATGCGGATTCCTATACATGTCTCATCCTAAAGGATTGCTACCTCAGACAATCAACAAGAGCAACTACCTCCAAGTGAACCTACTCCCAGACAATCCATAATTAAGGTATACCAAAGGAGGTCAAGTAGAAGTCAAGGGGTTACTTAGCAAGAGCAACAACTGCAGATCCTGCCACTACACAAGCTGTATCTCAACCAGCTGCATCTCAGGATCAAAGAAAGTCAACTAGAGAAAGAAAGTCACCATACTTTGTTTCCAAAACACAAAGAAGGTACCTCATGCTCTTGCAAATCATGTGTCTTATGATAGATTTTCCCAATCCTATAAGAACTATGTGATGAACACTTCATGTGTTGCTGTACCTACAAGTTACTCTGAAGCCTGCAAAGATCCTAGATGGGTGGAAGCAATGAAGAATGAAATAGAAGTCTTGTGTTCTAACAATACTTGAGAGGTTGTTACCTTGCCTAAAGTAAAGAAGGCTATTGGTTGCAGTTGGATATATAAAGTAAAGTATAAGGCCTCAGGTGAAGTTGAGAGGTTTAAAGCAAGACTAATAGCAAAGGGTTATGGACAAAGAGAAGGCATTGATTACCAAGAAACATTCTCTCCTATTGTAAAGATGAAGACAATGAGAACTGTACTTGCTGCAGCAGCTAGAAAACACTGGTGTGTCCAACAAATGGATTTCTACAATGCTTTCCTAAATAGTGATCTATATGATGAAGTGTACATGGACCTACCTCAAGGATTTGCTAGTCAGGGGGAGAATGCAGTATGTAGACTACTCAAATCCCTATATAGCCTTAAACAAGCACCAAGGCAATGGAATACCAAGCTATCAGAGGTCTCGGTAAGATCTCACTTCATTCAGAGTTAATATAATCCATCCCTGTATATCAGAAAGACAACAGAATCATTCTTGTGCTAGTGTATGTTGATGATATGTTGATCACTTGAGACAACCTATAGCTGATAGAAGAGACCAAGACAATTCTACACCAAAACTTTAGGATGAAGGATCTAGGTGAGCTGAGATACTTCCTAGGAATAGAATTTGCAAGGTTTGACAAAGGAATATTGATGCATCAGAGACAATATGCTTTAGAGTTACTATCTGAGCTAGGCCCAACAGCAACCAAGCCTGTAGCGACTCCTATGGACTACAACACCAAGCTAACATCTAGATAGTTTGATGAGCATCTTAAGCATGGACAAACTACTGAGGATCCACTAGCAAATCAAGTTGCTTATCAAATATTGATTGGCAAGCTGTTGTACCTAACCATGAAAAGGCCAGACATTAGCCTTGTGTTCAAACACTCGGTCAGAATCTTCAAGATCCTAAAAGACCACACATGGAGGCAGCACTCAGAGTAGTAAAGTATGTGAAAGGACAACTAGGTCAAGGTGTGCTGTTGTCTAGTGGCTTAGATAATAACGTGAGTGCCTACTGTGATGCAGACTTGGCATCTTGTCCTCAAACTAGAAGGTGTATGACTGCTTATTTTGTGAAGATTGGAGATTCAGTAGTATCCTGTAAATCAAAGAAACAAAACACTGTCTCCAAGAGCTCAGCTGAGGCAGAATTCAGAAGTCTTGCAGCAGTGACAGCTGAACTGGTACGGATTCTAGGTTTGATGAAGGAAATTGGAAGTGAAGTAATGCTACCTGGGGATGTGTTCAGTGATAGCAAGTCTGCACTACAAATAGCAGCTAATCTAATATATCATGAGAGGACAAAGCATATTGATATTGACTGCTTCTTTATAAGGGGAAAAATAGTCCAAGGAATGGTGAAGACTCACTACATTGCAGCTCAAGATCAACCTGCATGTCTGCTGACCAAAGGACTGACAAGAGCTCATCAAACTCATCCCAATACCAAGCTAGGAATCTGTGACATCGTCACACCTTCCTAGCTTGAGGGGGAGTGTTGAAGACATTGAAGAAGTGGTGACCTCAAATAGAAAATAAAGTAGACTTGTTTCTAGTTTTCAGTTTTAACTGTTTTAGTAGTTAGTTATAAAAGCTGTTAACGGCTAGTTGAGCGAGTTAGGCGTATCACAAGCTAGTATATATATGACAATGTACATTGTGCTTAACTAATCAATACAAGCAGTTACTCTTCTCTCTCATCTTCTTCTTCTCTCAATTCTCTTCCTTCCCTTCTTCTACAAACGATATCAAACTCTGTACTTTCTCCATTCTCTAACAAACAAGAAGCTTACTGCTATCTTGTGTAATTACAGAATTCTAGCCGTACCACTTCCTGTAAGACAGTAAGGGTGACGTCCTTGTCAATGTGCATGTGTTCTTCAAAGAATTTCTTGATCATCGCAGACTGTTGATAAACATGACTAGAATTTATAACTCAATAACTCATAAACTTCAAATCCTAGATCTGTCTTTGCAAATGACCCCCTACTAGTCTACTACTAAACCTTGTTGCCTAATTGATGTTGCTTAATAAAGTTACACTAGTACATTTCTCATAACAATTTTCAGCATGGATACCTGCAAAGTGGTTGTTATTTATGACAATTTGATGAGTTCAAGATTTGCCTGAAATGCCAAATACTGAATGCTACCGTTTCAATTCCATCTCGGATTTTCATCGATATTCATACTTTCAGGAGGTTAAAGGAAAGCCTGTTTTGCCGGGATCTGAGCATTATGAGGACATTCTATCAATTAAAGACTGTTTTCTGCTGAGTTATGGGACTATTTGAAGAAACAAGTTGTGCCCTTTGTTGAAAAAAAAAACAGTTGTGGTGAACTTTTCAATTCATCTAGACTGATGTAAAGTTTGTACCTTGATTTAATCAAGAAAGAATTCGGTGACATGAAAGCATGGGCTATAGGTCCATTTAGTCCCCTAGTGCTAGCGGAGATGAAAAAAGGCTCCAACAAATGCCATGAGTCCCTGGATTGGCTCAACAAACAAGAACTAAACTCAGTTATTTTGTGTCATTTGGCACGACTACTTCGTTTTGTGATGAAGAAATCAAAGTGCTCGCGGTTGGACTAGAGAAGAGTCGCCAAAAGTTCATTTGGGTACTCAGAGGTGCTGACAAAGGAGATGTTTTTACAAGCGAAGTTAGAAAAAATCATCTGTCGGAAGGATTATAGTAAGGGATTGGGCACAACAGTTGGAAATAGTAATACATAGTTCAACTAATTTATGAGTCATTGCAGATGGAATTCGTGTATGGAGAGTATGTTCTTTGGAGTTCCTATAGCAGCTTGGCCAATGCATACCAAGGAATTCTCAACTTATAACTAAGTACTTGAAAATTGGACCAACTGTTAGGCCATGGGAAACACGTCGAGATGAACATGTTACATCCGAAATGGCTGAAAATGCTGTGAAAACTTCGATTGCTTCAGCAGATGGAGACGAGATGAGGAAAAGAACAGCAGATTCGAGCAATGCTATTAAAAAATCAGTGATGGATGGTGGCCTCAACCGCGCTGAGAGGGATTCCTGCATCTCTCACATTGCTCATTGAAATCAGATCTATTATTAACCATTAGTATGTGAAATATAAATAGTGGTATACAGATCTATTAAGAATGCTGTGTCGTGGCTATCTTTTATTGTAATGACACACTGTGACGCGTGTTCTTGACATTCTCCATATATACAAGAACTCAACTATAGATTTTATAGGAATAACTTCTGTTTTATTTATGTGTGATTCAGAAAGAAGAGACACACGATCTCTCGTTCCATTAGAAGACGTGAGTAGGAGATGCATCAACTTTCAATGAATTTCACAGTCTCCTGGACACGCATCACAAGGACAGAAACAGCCACAGTTATCGCATATACAGGTAGCCAACAACTTTCTTGGTTTTTGTGCATCATTTTTCATCATTTTGTTGCGAGGCAAAAGATAGTAACCGTGATTCATCCCATTCCAATGGCAGCACAGAACTTGAGGTGGAGTCGATATGACAAAAGGTAAAATAGTTCAACCACATTTTTAAAGCATATTTGAGGAACAAGATCCTAACTTTCAGCTGTTGATGTTGAAACTTAATCCAAATTAATTCAACTTGTATTATTTAACAGGTGAGAATAGCTGGACTTTTTGGATATATCTGTTCCTCACATGATGCAATTTACATTATAATTATCAATATGATTATAATAATGTTATATGACATGTGCATCATTCCATGTTAACTAGAAAAAGAATCTGACAGACTAAGCTGTTTATACTGTGTGTATTTTTCAGTACCAAACAAAGTTTTCATCAATTTACTTTTAGTTCAATTCTCAAAACTTGATTTGATTTTTCATCATGGATAACATCAATGAGAATCTTGAAATCTTGAAAAAAAATCAAGAAAATGAAGTAGCTATAGTAATGGTTCCATTTCCAGCACAAGGCCATCTCAATCAACTTCTTCAACTTGCCTGTTTAATCTCCTCCTCATACGATCTTCCAGTCTACTATGTTGGCTCAGCTACTCATAATCGTCAAGCTCGAGTTCGAGCCAATGCCTTAAATCCATCAGACATAGCCAAAATCCACTTCCATGACATCCCAACTCCTGAATTTGCCTCACCACCACCTGACTATAATGCCTTGAGAAAATTCCCATCACAACTTCAGCCATCATGGGATGCTTCTATGCTTCTTCGCGAGTCCATTGCTTCTTTCTTACGGGATATTTCCTCAAAAGCAAGACGTGTCGTTGTTGTTCATGATACTTTAATGTCTTATAATGTTCAGGATGTTTTGTCCTTGCACAACGCGGAATCATATATATTTAATTGCATTTCAGTGTTCACTTTGTACTGTTTGATATCTTTGTCGGTGGGAATATCTTTGCAACTTGACGAGGAATTGCTTAAAAAGTTACCTTCATTTGAAGGAATTATTACAGATCAACTCAAGAATCTTGGAGCTTCTCAGACACCATATATGGATATTAGATCAGGTGATATCCATAATTCAAGCAAAGTAATTGAAGGTGAGTTTCTTGATTTGCTTGCACAAGTAGCTAGTAAACAGGAGAAGAAACAATGGGCAATTGGACCAATCTTGCCTACTAAACTCGATTGTGTCGCGAATAGAAACAATATGTGTTTGGACTGGCTTGACAAACAACCTACCCGATCAGTTCTTTACGTATCTTTTGGAACAACTACTTCATTTTCCGATAGAGAAATCAAGGAGCTCGCGATGGGATTAGAGCAGAGCAAACAGAGGTTTTTATGGGTGTTGAGAGATGCCGATAGAGGTGATGTCTTTACCGGAGAAGACAGAAAAATTGAGTTGCCGGACGGATTTGAGGAAAGAGTGGAAGAGATTGGATTAGTGGTCAGAGAATGGGCTCCACAACCAGAAATCTTGGCTCATTCGTCCACAGGCGGGTTCATGAGTCATTGCGGATGGAATTCTTGTATAGAGAGCATTACCATGGGGGTGCCAATAGCTGCTTGGCCTATGCATGGTGACCAACCCAGCAATAGTTTCTTGGTGACGGAATTGTTGAGAATAGGCCTGATTGTGAGGGAATGGGAGAAGCGCGAGGAGCTAGTAAGTGCATCCAGTATTGAGAATGTCGTGAGGAAGTTGATGGCATCAGAAGAAGGTGATGCAATTAGGAAAAGAGCAGAAGAATTGGGAGAAGTCGTTAGATGCTCCACAGAGAACGGAGGTTCTTCTCAAATAGAGTTGGATTCTTTTATCGCACATATCACAAGATAGAATTGCTTTTCACCTGAATTTTGAAGTAATTTCGTTACTTGTTATTTTCATTTATCTGTCACTTTTCTGCTTCTTGGCTCAGACCAGTTTATATTATGTACTTCTTTTGAGTTACTTGAATCTTGTGTGAGCGTGAGAATGTATGTATATATGTATGTATGAGGATAGGATAGAAACTCCAAACAGTTTAATTGAACACGTCTAGATCCATCTAAAATTAATCCCGGGATTAGTTATCCTTTATCCCTGGTAATGAACAACCCCTAAATAGTTCAATTCTCCAATCCCTTTTTCTTATTGATGGATAACATCAATGAGAATCTTGAAAACATGAAAAAACATCAAGAAAATGAAGTAGCTGTTGTTGTCATGGTTCCATTTCCAGAACAAAGCCATCTCAATCAACTTCTTCACTTGATCTTCCATTTTCGACATCGCTGCAGTCTTACCTGCTCGTGTATCATCCATGTCTACCACCATCTTTGCTCCTCCTCCGGTAGTAGGCTCATCGGTCGTGTGTTTTGGTGCTAACATGCTTCCCATCGCACTGAAAATACCACCACCAGAAGCGGCTTTTTTCTCCTCTTCTTGAATGTTCATTTCCTCCATTCTTCTTCTTGTAATTGCTTCTTCAGTTTAATGATATTTCTCCTGTATGCAATTGACACCATTAACTATTTACCTAGTTCTACTTATAGGAAGAATGTCTTAGTTTGCATTATAACGTATATATTCTCAGATCTTCAAAAGAATTAAATATTTCAGATTTACGTGTGATTCTTGTGATCAAAAGTAACCCTTCCAATCATTGCCAGTTCTTAGACTAAAAATAACTACGCGTCAGTCTCAAATAAGATTCTTTATATAAATTCTCACTTTTTTATTTTAGCTCATTTCATATCATCAGTATGAAACGGAGATCAAGACGTGATACAATCTACAAACTCGATAATTCCACGATAGAAAACCACATCATGGAGGAGTAGATACTAGATACCGACTCTCCATATATTCTCAGACTTATTATTGAAACAGTGATGATTATTAATCAATATTCAAAGCAGGTATCAGATGGACGGGTTGAGCTGAATTAGGCGATCCCAGAGCCTTAAATGGAGTAGTGAAGGGCTATTTCCAAGTCCTTTGGAGTTGTAATAGGACACATAATCTCTCACTGTTGTTTCTTTGTACAATGCAAGATTTTCATCTGATAACAATTCCTTTATTGGTCCATAAAGCCCATCAAATGGTTGAAATTGAGTTGTGAAAAAATATGCTACTGAAATCTTTGGTCCAATTTGTTTTGATAGTACTCTATGCTCAGCACTTTCAAACTTGTCATTTGATAGAAGCTCCAATAAACAAATGAAATTGTATGAAATGTATTATTATGTCAAATTGTATGAAATTTGACATGCGGTATGTAATTAATAGATATACCATGATTCACAATGATGGATTCTCCAAAATAGATTAGAATATATGTTAGTTTTTCTAACATAAGGGGAAGGTAATAAGTAACGAAGAAATATGTTGTGAATTATCGTTACTACGATCCTCATTTAAAAGATAATTCTAGTCAAATGCCAGAAGCATATGCTGACACAAAATTGATTTTATATTTAGCTGCAGATGCTCCTACTATGTGTCCCTGAAGGACAGGGTCTATAGCATGCATGAAGCATGGTAGATCAATCGGTTCCAAATAAATAATTCTTGGAAAGAAAATGAAGCAAATGATCATAATGAAGAGGTAATTAATATGCTCTTGAAGAGCGACGATATAACGCTTCGTGAAACCTCCAGAAGAGGTTCAGGTACCTGAAAATAATGAAGTGATGAGATCTCAATAAGTTATGTGGTAATGTGAACCGATACAAATGATATATCATCGATGATATCTTTAGTATAATAGCGCGCAATATTGTATACTCCTTCCGTTTCAAAAAGAATGACCTACTTTGACTTGATACAAAGTTTAAGAAAATAAAGAAGACTTTTGAATCTTGTGGCTTAAATTAAAGTTGTGTCAAATGTACTAAAATGCCCTTTAATCATGTGGTCCTAAACATGCCATGTGGAAAGTTGAAATTAAAGTATTGCCAAAAAGGGAAAGAGGTCATTCTTTTTTAAACAGAGACTTAAAAGGAAAGTAAGTTATTCTTTTTTAAACGGACGGAGTAGTATTATGAGGATATGAATTCTACGTTTATTTAAGCATACTGACGTAGAAATAGTTATCAAGTAGAATATGTTTCTTGGTAAGCATAAGGTTTATTTGGCCTATAGTCCTGACACTAGAAGATGTCGTGTATTTAATATTGAATGGTTCACTTGACAATGAAATTTAGATGAGAATCCCAGAAGGATTAAAGATGCCTGAAGCATATAGTTTAAAGTCTCGGGAATCATATTTAATCAAATTATATAGATCGTTATACGATTTAAAACAATCAGGGCGTATGCGGCATAATTGCCTTAGTGGGTACTTGATAAACAAAGGTTACATAAATGATGTCATTTGTCCTTATATTTTCATCAAGAAAATGACATTAGATTTTATTATACTCGTTGTTTATATGGATGAGATAAATCTCATTGGAACTCCAGAAGAGGTCCAGTAGACAATTGAATATCTAAAGAAAGAATTCAAAATAAAAGATCTTGGAAAGACAAAGTTTTGTCTTGGTCTGCAGATTGAACATTTAGTGCAGGATCTTTATCCACCAATCTGCTTATACTGAGAATGTATTGAAGCAATTTTATTCGGACAAAGCATATTCATTAAATAATCTAATGATTGTTCGATCACTTGAAGTGAGTAAAGATTCATTCCGACCTCTAGAAGAGGGTAAAGAGATTTTTGGTCCTGAAGTACCATATCTCAATCTATTGGTATTTGCTAATAGCGCAAGGCTTTATATATCCCATTTTGTTAATTTGCTAGCCAGTTACGGTTTTCTTTCATGTAGACATTGAAACAGAGGTAAGTATATATTGTGATATCTAAAGGGGCCTATTGATATGGGTCTATTTTATACTAACAAAGATAGTTTAGATCTTATTAGTAATGCAGCTGCAGGTTATTTATCTGAACTACATAAAGCAAGATCTCAAATAGGCTATGTGTTTACATACGGAGGTACTGCTATGTCACGACGATCTACAAAGCAGTCTATCATTGCCACTTCTTCAAATCATGCTGAGATAATAGTTATCCATGAGACAAGTGGAGAATGCATATGACTGAGATCAGTGATACATTTCATCAAAGAGAGATGTGGCTTAAAGTTTGATATCAAGGTTTGTACTGTCATATTTGAAGACAATGTAACATACAGAGCTCAATTAAAAGAGTACTTTATAAAAGAAGATAGAACGAAACACATTTCGCCAAAGTTATTCTTCATACATGATCTCCAAAAGAATGAAGATATTGATGTATAACAAATCCATTCAAGTGACAATCCAACAGATTTGTTCACCAAATCTTTACCAACTTCAACCTTTAAAAAGATGGTACACAAGATTGAAATACGAAGATTGATCCAGTTGAATCGGGGTCTTTATCAGGGGGAGTAAGAATACGCGTTGTACCTTTTTTTCCTTAATCAAAATTTTTATCTCACTGAATTTTTCCTGATAAGGTTTTTATGAGGCAACACTTAAATGCGTATTCAGATAGTTTTCCTTTACATTGGCATCCAAGGGGGAGTGTTGTGAAGTTGGATGCCATATGTCCAAACTAAAGGATATGTGGCTTACTTTTACATATGTGAAAAACAAGTCATAACTCACCTCTTCATTATTTGTGGAGAATTTTCTATCTTTGTCTTTGCTATAAATAGTCAAGATTAATGAAAGGCAAAGGAGGAAATTGGCACTCTCCATTCACTTGTTATTTCAATATACTTTATTGTTAGAGTTGCCTCACATTATTTGTCTCTCTGTTGATTATGCCTATTTCATGTTCCAACTTGGTTCTTGGCAGTTGCCCAGTTGTAGAAAAGTTGAGCAGATCATGTGCCTATTGTGCAGTTACTGGTCATCAGTTTTTCCTGGAAATGCAACCTATTTCTCAAGTGCATTTTCTGTATTTTTGGGGATACATAGTTTTCTCTGTAACTGCTTGAGGCAGTGTCCTTTCTTGTATTAAAGATTAATTTTCTTTATCCCCATTCCTTCATATTTTGAATTATTGAGGATTTAATTATACTCTACCTTACATATAGTGAATAGCTCATCATTTCCCGTGGTTTTTTCCCGACTTGGGTTTCCACGTTAGATTTGTGTGTCATCTATTTTATTTTCAGATTTCTTTCTTGATTTTATATGTGTCTTGTTCCTTGATGTAAGTGAGTTTCTAACAAGTGGTATCCGAACCAGATTCAATGATGTCTACTGTAACCAAGTTTGATATTGAGAAATTTGATGAAAAAATTAGCTTTAGTATCTGGAAAATCCAAATGAAGGTTGTTCTCACACATAAAGGTTTGAAGAAGGCTTTATATGGGAAGTCTAAGAAGCCTGATTCTATGAACGATGAACAATGGGAGGAGTTGGATGAAAAGACACTTTCTGCAATTCAACTTAGCCTTTCCAAAGAGGTTCTGCGAGAGGTTATTCGTGAGACTACTGCTGCAAGTCTCTGGTTGAAACTTGAGTCTATTTATATGAACAAAAGCCTTGCCAATAAGCTCCGTCTCAAAGAGCATTTATACACGATTCGTATGTCTGAAGGTTCTTCCATTCAATCTTATCTTGATGTATACAATTCAATTATAATAGATCTGGAAAATTTAGAAGTTAAAATTGAGGATGAAGACAAGACTGTCTTATTAATTGTCTCTCTGCCATCTACCTATAAACACTTCAAGGAGATTATGTTATATGGAAATAATGAAACTTTATCTTATGAAGATGTTAAATCAAATTTACTATCCAAAGAAAAATTTGATCTTGAAGTTCATTCAGAAGATAAAACAGAGGGCTTGTTTGTTAGAGGTAGATCACAGAACAAAGGGAGTACAACTAAAAAGAAGTTCAGATCTAAATATAAAGGGTGTTATTCCAGCAAAACATGTCATTACTGCAAAAAACCTAGGCATGTTATTTCTGAATGCGAAAAGCTGAAGAATAAAAAGGAGAGTGATTAAAAGCCAAAACGTTGCAGAAAACTGCTGAAGCCTGAGTTGCTGAATATGATTCCGAAGGTGATGTTTTGTTAGCTGTCTCTGCTAATAAGACGAAATCTTCTGAATGAGTTTTTGATACTGTATGTACGTATCATATGTGTCCTTGTAAGGACTGGTTTTCAACATATGAAAAAACTGAATTAGGTGTTGTCCTAATGGGGAATGATGCACAATGCAAAGTTGTTGGGATTGGTACTGTACAAATAAGGACCCATGATGGAGTTATCAGAACCTTGACCAATGTTCGTCATATTCCTGACCTGAAAAGCAACCTGATTTCTTTGGGTAATCTTGAATCTCTTGGATGTAAATATTCAGCAGAAGGTAGAATTCTCAAGGTTTCAAAAGGTGCTCTCGTCTTGATGAAAGGAATAAGACGTGGGACTCTCTATTACTTGCAAGATTCAATTATGACACGATTTCTAGCAGTTTTCACATCATTATCTGATGATAATCTCACTCATTTATGGCATATGCGCTTGGGTCATATGAGTGAGAAAGGTATGACTCTTCTGAGCAAAAGAGGTCTTCTCAATAATCAAGTTACTGGGAAGTTGGTTTTCTGGGAACATCGCATATTTGGAAAACAAAAGAGAGTGAGTTTTTCAGCAGCTATACATCGCACACATGGTCTTCTTAATTATATTCATTCTAATTTATGGGGACCTTCAAAGGTTACATCTCTCGGAGTAAAATGCTACATGATGACCCTTATAGATGGTTTCTCTCACAAAGTCTGGGTTTATTTCTTGAGACATAAAAATGAAGCTTTTCTTAAGTTCAAGAACTTCAAGTCTCTTGTTGATAATCAAACTGGAAGAAAGATTAATAAAATCCAGACTGATAATGGCTTGGAGTTTTGTGAGTTAGATTTCAATGAGTTCTGAACGAGTCATGGTATTGCTAGACACAAGACTCTTGTTGGGAAGCCCCAACAAAATAGAGTTGCAGAACGTATTAATATAACTCTTCTTGAGAGAGCTCGTTGTATGCTCTCTAATACGGGACTATGGCATCGTCATGATTTTTGGGCTGAGGCAATTTCTACAGCTTGTTATCTTGTCAACCGATCTTCTCACTCATCCATTAACTTTAAAATTCCAGAAGAAGTTTGGTCAGGTAATCCGATGGACTTCTCCAATTTAAAAGTATTTGGATGCCCTGCTTTTGCCCATGTTAATGTTGGGTTCAAAATCGAGAGGGCGTCATGCGGAAGCTATTAGTTGCAAACTATGAGACGATAAATCAGACGACACATAAAAAATTAAACTAAAAATATATTATTGGATATGGTTTGGCCAAACGGCTTACATATTAAAAATAAGATTGAAAGTCCTAAAACTTATTGGGAGAAATCTCCCCTTAAACAAAGACTACATTGTGGATGTTATTGCGTTATGGTATGAGAAGGGGTCTTCTATTTATAGATATTCAAAGCCTTTCCTCCAAGAAAAAAGTTAGCCAAATATGGAAAAGAATTATATTTTTTCTTTCAGGAAAAGTAAAAGTAATTATGATAACTTTTATTTTCCTTCTAAGAAAAAGTAAAACTTAAATATAGTAAGAAAATCAAGGCAAAAACCCAAACACATCTCCCTTTTTGGCTTGATTTTCTTTAAAATATTCTTGATCCTCCTTCTTGTGCATGATCTCCGTTCTTCGTATATATTCCTCATATATCACTGTTGTTTGACATGCTTTAAAAATTGAAGCTTTTTGGATTAAAAATATATTAGCCCTTTTCGGGTTAAAAATATTGGAGTCTTTTTGCAGGGTTAAAAGTGAGCTTTATTTTCAAATATGTGACAATAGGATTGTTGAAAATATGATTGACAATCGTCTTCACATGTAGTTTTTGGACATATAACTTCATTATCATCAAATTTGTTGCAACTTTGTTCTCAACATATCCTTAATCTGAACCATCAGATCATTGAACCATAGGCTCTGATACCACTTGTTGGGTTCGAAATCGAGAGGGCGTCATGCGGAAGCTATTAGTTGCAAACTATGAGACGATAAATCAGACGACACATGAAAAATTAAACTAAAAATATATTATTGGATATGGTTTGACCAAACGGCCTACATATTAAAAATAAAATTGAAAATCCTAAAACTTATTGGGAGAAGTCTCCCCCTAAACAAAGACTCTTTAAAGACTACATTGTGGATGTTATTGTGTTATAGTATGAGAAGTGGTCTTCTATTTATTGATATTCAAAATCTTTCCTCCAAGAAAGAGGTTAGCCAAATATGGAAAAGAATTATATTTTTCTTTCAAGAAAAGTAAAAGTAATTATGGTAACTTTTATATTTCTTCTAAGAAAAAGTAAAACTTAAATATTGTAAGAAAATTAGGGCAAAACCCCTAACAGTTAATGATGGAAAGTTAGCTCCTAGGGCTGTAAAATTCTTATTTCTTGGCTATGCTTCTGAGTCTAGAGGGTATCATTTATGGTGTCCTGATTTGAGAAAAATAATTTTGAATAGAGACATCACTTTTAATGAAAATGTACTGTTGTGTTCTGGAAAAGAGTCTTCTGCATTATCTCCTAGTATAGGTGATCAACAAGATACCAGTAAGAAGGTGGAGTTAGAAGTGAGAACTACATCTCGAAAGGTTGACCCTATCTCTTCCACAGGTCCACAATGTAGCGGTGATGTTCATGTTGATGAACAAAATTCTAGTACCACCCATTTCGTTGAGCCATAATCGATGGATGATCCTTCTATTGCCCATAATAGACCAAGGAGAGTTATTAGAAAACCCAACAGATACAATGACAATGATGGCCTGATTACCTATGCACTTACAGTTGCACAAGAGATTTCTGAAGGAGTACTTACTTCATATTCGGAGGCAATCACAAGTTCTAATTCATCCCAGTGGCTGATAGCAATGCAAGAAGAAATTGAAAGTTTGCATAAGAACGGGACATGAAATTTATGTGAACTTTCTAAAGGTCGTCGTACATTAAGCTGCAAATGGATCTACAAGTGAAAAAAATGAATTCCTAGGGTTGAAGATGCAAGATGGAAAGCTCGTTTAGTTGTTCGAGGCTTTGATCAAAAGGAAGGCATTGATTTTAATGAAATTTTATCTCCTGTTGTTCATCATTCTTCCATTAGAGTGATTCTTGCCTTCGTTGCACTATTTGACTTGAAATTGGAGCAATTAGATGTTAAAATGACTTTTTTACATGGAGAATTGGAGAAAGAAATTTATATGAAGCAACCTTAGGGCTTTGTTGTTTCGGGCAATGAACAATGTGTTTGCCGTTTGAAAAGGTCCTTATATGTAATAATGTCTAACTTATATATTTTAGGACTCTTGTTTTATTTAGGACTTGCTATTTTTTGTACTTATCAGCTTTGTATATTTAGGATTGTATTCTAGTTATTTTGTCCTTATCAGTTTTGTATATTTAGGATTGTATTCTAGTAGGTCTCTTTGTTACATGTAATATATAGGCTATAAAAACCAATACGTAGGATCAATAAAAATCATCGTTCACTACCAGCTATTCTCTCTCTCTTTATGGTATTAAGAGCTCTATAGCTTTTAAAAGCTTGATCCTTTTTTTTCCTTTTCTCTTCTATTTTTTCCAGCTAAAAAACCTCACACCTAAATGGACCCAAATACAAACATCGTCAAAGCCGACAACATCTCCAATTCAAAGACTGTTGTCCAGTTCAATCTGGTTACTCAACTCCCCATCAAACTTGCTGGTAGCCATAACCTTTCATTTTGGAAGGCGCAGGTGTCCATGCTTATACGTGGACACAACCTCTTTAGTCATCTTGATGGGTCGATACCAGCCCCCTCCAAAACTATATCTGAAAATAACGTAGAGGTACCCAATCTTGATTTTGTTTCCTAGTTTCAGTAAGATCAGCTTATACAAAATGTTATCTTGGCAACTGTAGATGCAACCATTGGCAGTATAGTCGCTTCTGCTACAAATGCGAAAGTCGCTTGGGACGCCTTGCATACTGCTTATGCAAATAAGTCTCAAACTCGTATTTTTACTCTTAGAGACCGTCTAGCTCGCATTTCCAAAGACTCCCATCCTGTTGTTGACTATCTCCATCAAGTTTGGTCACTTTGAGATGAACTTGCCACTACTGGATCCCCCGTATCCAATGAAGAATTGATTGTCAAGATTCTCACTGGCCTTGGATCTGAATTTCAAGAAATTTCAGCCGCTATCCGTGCTCGAGATTCAAAAATCCCCTATGAAGAACTATATGAAAAACTCCTTGATCATGAGATTTTTCTACAGTATGAGGATGTCAAAAAGACACCTTTTGTTCCAATCACTGCGAACATTGCTAAGGGATTCCAGTCCTACGCGTCAAGGCTTCACCAATCGCCAGAACAATAATCGAAGATCAAATGTGCCAAACAAATAAAATAATTATTAGTCTTGGTGTGACAATCAGCAACCTCGGTGTAATAATCAACAACAGTCTTCCAACAACAACCTCTACTACCAACTCTGTGATCGTAGAGGTCACACTGCTCGTGTATGTCGGACACGCTCTCACAATCATCTTCAAGCGCGTGCTAATTATTCTGCAAGCCTCCAAAATCAGTCAACTCCGTGGATCATTGACAGTGGTGCAACCCACCATATGACCTCAGACACAGAGAGTCTAGCCACTACGCAAAACTACCACTATTCGGATGAAATCGTCATGGGTAATGGTAATACCATTCCAATCTCTCATACTAGTAATGTGGATTTTAATGCATCAAATCACCAATTCCAGCTTCAACATATCCTTTACTTTCTGTCTATTAAAAATAATCTAAGCTCTGTCTCTAAGTTTTGTCAAGATAATAACTCATCTATTGAATTTTTTCCTTTCTCTTATCTTGTAAAGGATCTGACTACGGGGGTGCCATTGGCTCGAGGATGGAGTAAAAATGGGATGTATAAGTGGACAATGAGGGATATTTATAGTCCACCAAAATACAACGTTGCTGTTTCACACAACCTGTGGCATCAACGATTAGGCCACCCTAATCGTCAAGTTTTAAATAATTTTTTGCTTGATTTCTCCATTTCAGTTGTTGGTTCCAAAACTAATACTGTTTGTAATTCAGGTTATTCTAATAAAAGCCACAGGATACCTTTTTCAAAAGGTTATTTGCACAGTGTTAGTCCATTAAATTTAATTTACGATGATTTGTAGGGGCCGTCTTCGGTAATATCGATTGACAAAAAATAATACTATGTTTTATTTGTCGATCAATTTTTAAGATATATGTGGTTATTCACACTCAAAGCTAAAACAGAAGTTCTGAAAATCTTCAAAACTTTACATCCCATGCTTGAAAGACATTTTCAAACAAAAATTTTATCCTTTTATACTGATGGTGGTGGTGAATTTCAAAAATTAGATTCCTATCTAAAAACACATAGAATTGAACACTTAGTGCCCCCCTATATACACCACAAAGGGTAGCTTAGTTGAATGCTGACATCGGCATGTCACCAAGACAGCCCACACTTTACTACACCAAGCATCCTTACCTTTATTTTTTTGGAGTTATGCCTATCATCAAGCTGTTTATTTGATCAATAGGATGTCTACACCCAATCTTTAAAATAAATCACCTTCTGAAATCCTATTTCAGGTAGTGCCTAATTATAATTCCATCAAGGTTTTCGGATGCTTATGCTACCCATGGCTCAAACCTTATTCCCATAATAAATTAGAACCTCGATCCACATCATGTGTTTATTTAGGATTTTCTAATAGATATTATAGCCATCAGTGTTTTGATCCAGTTAACTTCAAATTATATTTATCTAGGGATGTGACCTTTTGGGAAGACTATTTTCCTTTTCGAAATATATTTTCCAGTTTTAAAAATAAAATTAATGTTTCTTGGGATACTATTTCTTTTGAACAACCCAAGGAGGACACTTATTCAATTTCACATTCCTCCTATGAACTCCCTCCGCTAGTAACTACGTTGTCCACAGCTACTCAACGCCTGCAAACTATCTCCCCCGCTTCAGATGGCGTCCCTCCACAATCAGGTAACATTCCTTCTCAAATATCAACATCCACTCCTTCACCCACTACACAAGTCCCACAAAAACAGTCAACTTCTGCTTCTTCAGCATCTCAAACATTGCCCTTACGACCACTTATCATGTGTCACAGATGAGAAAAACCACCCATTCCTAGCCAAACTCCACCTCCTCCTCACAATCCATCTGCTCCGATACAAAATCAGCCACAAATGGCTTCCCCCCCTCCCCCGCCCCAATCAATAGCTCCTCTTACTCAAACTGACCCACCAACCCAATCCCGACCAACCCAGCCAGCCAACAAAGTACACCCAATGACCACCCGCTCACAGACTAATAGCCTGAAACCTCATTAGTTTCTCATAACCACTACACCATTTCTAAAAATTCTCACAACCTATAAGCAAGCTAAGCTAACTCCCCAATGGAATTCTACAATGCAAGATGAATTTGATGCTCTTGTTCACAACCATACTTGGGATTTGGTTCCATGTGATTCTTCCCAAAATGTGGTGGATTGTAAGTGGCTATTTCCCATTAAACATAAACCTGACGGTTCTGTTGATAGGTACAAGGCTCATTTGGTTGCCAAGGGATTTACTCAAAGTCCAGGACTTTTATCATTCCACCTTCAGTCTGGTAGTCAAGCCTGCTACTATCCGTCTTGTCTTGACTATTTCTAGTCAACTTGACTGGCCTGTTCATCAGTTGGATGTTAACAATGCCTTCTTGTAGGGTCATCTTAATGAAGAGTTTACATGTGTTAGCCACCTAGATTTGAGGATTCTCAAAATCCTACCCACGAATGTCATCTTCAGAAAGTAATTTATGGTCTCAAACAACCTCCTCGTGCTTGGTACACTGAATTAAAAGACTATCTCATTACTTTGGGTTTTGTTAAATCACATTCTGATTCCTCGCTTTTCATTATGCATAAGTTTGAGTTCACTGTATATATTTTAGTTTATATGGATCATATCTTAGTAACCAGTAATCACAAATAAGGTGTTTGTTCTATTATTGAGGCACTTTCCCAATGTTTTTCACTAAAGAACTTGGGTCTTCTTCATTACTTTCTCAGCGTTGAGGTAATTCGTACTTCCGCTGGTCTCTTGATTTTTTAAGAGAAGTACACCATAACTCTCCTACATGAGGTAGCTATGGATAATTAAAAAGGTGTTTCCACGCCTATGATATCTAATGTTGTTTTCGATCCCTCACCTGATGATAATTTAGTTGATGGTTCCTTATATCGACGTATTATTGGTAAGCTTCATTACCTTTCTTTCACTCGTCCGGACATTGCTTTTGCTGCCAGCAAGTTATCACAGGCTATGCATCAACCGCTTATGTCTCATTGGGTTGCTCTTAAACGACTACTCCGCTATCTTCGTTCAACTACTTCATTTGGTGTACTCATTGCTAAGGAGAGTGATCGTAAATTGTTTGTGTACTCTGATTTAGACTGGGCAGAAGATCCTCAAGATCACACCTCTACCACAGATTATATTATCTATGTTGGTCATTCTCCTATTTCATGGTCTTTGAAGAAGCAACGTTCAGTTTCTCATTCTACAATGAAGGCAGATTATCAGGAAGTTGCTGCTACTATTTTTGAAACTAACTGGCTTACCCATCTTCTTGGGGAGCTTCATTTCCCTCTGACTGCTGTTCCAAGATTTCTCTGTGAAAATATTAGCACCACTTATATTTGTGCCAATCCTGTCTTCCATAGCCGTATGAAACATGTGGCCATTGACTTCCACTTTGTCCGTGAGCAGGTTGAGAGCAAACAGATTGAGGTTGCACATCTACATGCTGCTGATCAAGTTGCTGATCTTCTTACAAAGCCTCTTCCCCGTTCACTTTTCAGTAAATATTTTTCCAAGTTGGGCATAGTAGACCTTGACGCCAACTTACGGGGGCATAATAATTGCTAACTTATTTATTTTAGGACTTTTGTTTTGTTTAGGACTTGTTATTTTTTGTACTTATCAGCTTTGTATATTTAGGATTATATTCTAGTTATTTTTGTACTTATCAGCTTTGTATATTTAGGATTGTATTCTAGTAGGTCTCTTTGTTACATGTAATACACAGGCTATAAAAGCCAATACGTAGGATCAATAAAAATCATCATTCACTACCAGCTATTCTCTCCCTCTTTAATATGGACTTAAACAAGCACTTAGGCAGTGGTACAAGCAATTTGATGCTTTTATGGTTGGTCAGGGCTACACACGAAGTCAATATGATAATTGTGTGTGTTTACAAAAGTCTTCAAATGTTTCCTTTATTTACTTGTTATTATATGTGGATAGCATGTTGATTGCTTCAAAATACATGTCTTTAATCAACAAGCTTAAGTCTCAACTAAGTAATGATCTTGAAATGAAGGACCTTGGTGCAGTAAAGAAGATTCTGGCAATGGAGATTTATAGAGAACAACAAGCTGGAAAGCTATACTTGTCTAAAAAAAAATACGTTCAGAAAATCCTTGACAAGTTCAATATGAGTAAGAGCAAATCTGTCTCAACTCCTCTAGCAACTCACTTCAAGATTTCTTCTGAATTCTGTCCTAAAACAGAGGAAGAGATTGAAATAATGTCCAATATTCCCTACTCCAGTGCAGTTGGCAGCCTCATGTATGCCATGGTCTGCACTAAACCTGATCTTGCATATGCGGTGAGTATGGTAAGTAGGTATATGAACAATCCTAGAAAGTATCATTGGGATGTGGTGAAGTGGATTTTTTGTTACTTGAAAGGTACGGTTAATCTTGGCTTGGTCTTTGATAGGAACAAGGTGACAACCAATGATGTTTTTGGGTTTGTTGATTCTAATTATGGTGGTGATCTTGATAGGCACAAATCTCTGTCCGAGTACATCTTCACTTTATGTTTTGGTTCTATTAGTTGGAAAGCATCTTTGCAATCTATTGTTGCTCTATCTACTACAGAAGCGGAGTACATTGCGTCTACTGAAGGTGTGAAAGAAGTTACATGGTTACGTGGTCTTATTCTTGAGCTTGGTGTTTCACTAGATACTACCGTTGTGTTCTCAGATAGTCAGAGTACAATACATTTAACAAAGAATGATGCTTATCATTCCAAAACTAAGCATATTAGTGTGAAGTATCATTATATCAGAGATACAATGACTGCCGGAGAGATTGTAGTTAAGAAAGTACTCACTTCGGAGAATCTGGCGGATATGCTTATTAAGCCACTTTCCATTGCTAAGTTCAAACATTTTTTGAACTTAGATGGTGTTTACAACACTTGATTGCCCTTCGGGGCTTTTATGGTAATGACGAGAATCTACTAAATGTGAGTCAAGGTGGAGATTGTTAGAGTTGCCTCACATTATTTGTCTCTCTGCTGATTATGCCTCTTTCACGTTCCAGCTTGGTTCTTGGCAGTTGCCCAGCTGTAGGAAAGTTGAGCAGATCATGTGCCTATTGTGCAGTTACTGGTCATCACTTTTACCTAGAAGTGCAGCCTATTTCTTAGGGGCATGCATTTTCTGTATTTTTAGGGATACATAGTTTTCTCTGTAACTTGAGGCAGTGTCTTTTCTTGTACTGAAGATTAATCTTCTTTATCCTCATTCCTTCATATTTTAAATTTTTGAGGATTTGGTTGTACTCTACCTTCCATATAGTGAACAGCTCGTCGTTGCCCCTGGTTTTTTCCTGATTTGGGTTTTCACGTTAAATTTGTGTGTCATCTATTTTATTTCCAGATTTCTTTCTTGATTCTATATGTGTCTTGTTCCTTGATGTAAGTGAGTTTCTAACATTTGTTACTTTAATTAATTTTATATCATTTATGATAATAACACAATAAAGATGAATTTATGGTGCTTTCTCGATCACCTAGTAGATTTGTATGAAGAAAGATACCAAATAACGTAGAGTACTTATTAGTAACTAGTAAATTTGCTCGCACTTTCTGCTGTAGTTGAATAAATTGGCTTACAGTTTTTTAGTATTTAGAGAGAGTTGTCCATCCCTAAATAAAGTTCAATCAACATATTCTAGCCGTATCACTTCCTGGAAGACAGTAAGGATGACATCCTCGTCAATGTGCATGTGTTCGTCAAATTTTTTTTTTTTTAAATTAACTCGGAGCCTTGAAGTAATTGGTAAAGTTGTAGCCATGTGACCATTAAGTCACGGGTTCAAGCCTTGGAAACAGCCTCTGGAAATGCAAGGTAAGACAACGATAATACACCCTTGTGGTGGAACCCTTTCCTGGACACCGTGCATAACGGTAGCTTTAGTGCACTAGACTGCCTTTTTATTAACTCTAATATTTGCTCAAAAGGAATCTTGGACATGGTGGATCATAAGGGTGATTTAGTTACTGCATAATGCATATGCATCGCCTTTGGAACTCCGCCTGTGGGAGCTTACTCACATGGGCAGTCTTAGGTCCAGAAAAAGGAGGAGAGTTGAGGTAGGCCAAACTCCGCCCGTGGGAGCTTACTCACATTGGCGGTCTCAAGTCCAGATAAAGGAGGAGAGTTGAGGTAGGCCAACAGTGGCATAAAACTTGTCAATTCATGATATTCTTCATATTATAGACTATTTAGTTGTAAATGATAATTATTTTAAATACTATCCATGCCATGTAATATTCCTAAGATAGTTTTCTACGTCACGTAATTTTCCTTTTTTTCTTACTTACTAATACCAAAAAGAAAAAAAGAAAATCTCTGAGCGGTTGTTTGGTACACATATTAATGGATAATAATCCTGGGATAAGATAAAATGTGGAATTATTTATTTTGTATGTGATTAGAGGTATTAATTAATCTCTAAATTATTTATTTCGTTATTTGTACTAAATGATGAAATTAGTTATCTCATAAAAATAGTGGGATAGTCTCATGAAATTTTCTAATTTATGAAATAACTTTATTTATTTCACCCTGCTTACCAAATGGCCCTAAGAGTCCTCTTAATTTCTAATGTAGTAGAAGTGTCACAGGTTCACTTTTCACTGCGTCAGCGGCACACAATTTTGTCCGTGCGGCGCCCATGGTTTCCCCAACTATGGGCCAGCCTTCCTCATTTCCCAGGTCTTTAGCACGATCCTGTGCCAGTGGAAAGCTCGCCTCAGAGGCTTGCCCCCTTTGGTGCCGCTCCTTCAACATGTCGGCTGACATGACTAACGTATAAGCAACTCGTCTGGTGCACCTTTAATCCTTGGATCTCATCCGTATGCGCTCCTGGGGATGGCTATGGACATACCCGTCCCTTGCCTTGGCCTGAGCATTGCCATCGCATGCACAGTCCTATCCTCAAGCTTGACATCGCCTCATGCATGTGCACTTGGCCTTTGCTTCGCCCAAGTCGGGCAACCCTCAATCCTTGGCCTTTGTCTCAAGCGTCTTTCTTAGATATGCCCTATCATGTCTTATGACATAGCCAAACATAGCCCACGCAACTTGTATCCAACTTTCGTAGCACAGTGTCGCTCCACAACTGCGCGTCTAGGCCAACGGACCCTTGCTTGCTTGGCTGAACCTTGACCAAGCTCACAAGTTAGCTCACGAGTCTCTTGGGGAGAGTATCTAGATTGCTCTATCGGCTTGGAGGCATCCTTCCATCATTTAGATAGCCCACGGGGCTTTTCGGTTCATATAGACAACCTCTAGCCTTTTACGATGCCCAATGCTAGTCCACCCGACCTTGCGTTGCCCATAGGGTTCCCGAGCCCTATGAGTACCTTGCACATTCCTTTGACATGCCAAGGCAGGCCCTTGAGGTTGTCCCTCAAGGCAGCACACTTGGGGTGGCCATCTGTCGACACACCCGGGGGAGGCTGGTAGGCTGTCACCATTCATACCCCCCTTATATATGCTTAAAATAAATAATCCTAATGTCCCCCACTAGACATCATTTTGCCCGAGAATCATATTGGGGCTTAGATCATTCATTCGACCTTCAAATTAGGTATTGTTTGTTCCTACTCCTTTCTCTTGGCTTCCTTCACACCTCCATGAAGTTTCACCCCATTCCCATACACATGGAATGAGTTATGGCCTTCGGACCAATCAGCAAATTACGACAATGCCACTGGACTTTGGCCAAGTCAAGCCCCTATCCAAACGGACTCTAAACGACCCCAAATTTGGTAAGCATACATAAGGTACCATCAATATCAACTCTTTAAATTGGAATCCTTAGATTCCACTTGTAGCTCAAAATGGGATGGCGCTGACATCGAACACCGCGCACGATCCTCACCATGCCTCCGCCCCCTTGGGCTCACACCAAGCCCTCTCCAAATCACATTGGCGCTCTTAGGACATGTCATGCAACATATATAGATGCTTGTTGCCTCATGTTATGCCCATTTGCCTAATCATCAACTTCAGCATATTCCCTCAGCACATGCCGCCTGCATAGCTGACAAGGTTGCGACCTAGTTGGCACGCCCAATACTGGCGAGTGACAGGCCCCAAATCTTTGGGGCATCACAAGAAGACTAGAAGTTCTCATTAGTTACTTTATCAGGTTATTGGCTTGTCACATGAGTCTGATACGAAAAAATGTATAAGTATCTTTATATATTAAACTCTCGCTAATAGGTACTGCATATTTTCAAATATCAAATGCTTGCTAATAGGTACTGCATATCTTCGTATATCAAACACTAGCTAATAAGTACAGCATTGGTGTGGGTGCGAGAAGTGTGTATCGGTCGGTTCGATTTGATTTTGTGTATTATTGATTCAGTTTATCAGATTGTAAACACACTAAATCAAAGATATTCATTATCGGTTTCACTTACTCGATTTTTATCTTTAATGATTCGATTTTTGATTTAACCGATAAGAAAATGCTCCTCTAATTTATTTTTTTGCTATCTATTATTTTCATTTCTTTTACGCTATCTTCATGCTTAATTAAAGTCTACACAGATTACAGGCACTAAGACAAATTATACAATGTAAAAAATAATGTGGTATGTATTTAAAATCTAAAGACACTACTATATAATTACGAATGAAAATATAATTTTATTAGACTATTGATTTAATCATTAACTAAAACCTTAAAATTGAAAATCAGATCGATATCCCAATACAAAATTTAAAAATTGTTTAAAAATCATTAAATTTAATAACCTGATATTAATAAACTAATAACATTTTTATCGATTCGATTTACCGATTAAACCAATTTTTACACATCCGTACATTGCTGGGAAAAGGAGATAAAAGAAACAAAAAGGACTTACCAAAATAAAAGCATTATGGGTGAAGATAATTAAGTTGAAATAACCAAAGTAGGAGTCAGAGAGTTGTGCAACCACAAAAGTTATTATCGATAGACCCTCGGCTAAGAAAAAGAAAAATAAATTGAAGAAGAAAAATAATGACAACAAAATAGCTAGAAAAACAAAGCAATAAAAGCAGTAGATATTAATAAAAATGAGGAATAAAATACTATGTAAGACTACTATTCACATGCTTAAATTATATATCTTCGTCTTGCTTTCCTCATTTTATCCATCATGGAGATCAATCATGTTCACTTTATCCTGTATAATTTCATTCTTCATTTTATCTCTCCTAGATCATGTATATGATGTCTCGTAGAATGACTTACACGAAAATACTTTCTGTAAGAAAATCATTTCCATATTATAAGCTCAATACTTAATCTAGCATTGTGACTCTTCTTACTATATCTAAAATAGGACTAGACCAACATCTCACCATTGAAATTTTTTGAAAAATATTTTTCACTCATCAATATATTATTATTATTATTATTATTATTATTATTATTAACTTATACTTATGTGGAAAATATATTTAACACACCAAACAAACCTTTTTTCATAAAGAAATGTTTTTCAAACACACAAGAATATAATAAAGGAAAAAATATTTTCCAGTCATTTTTACTTGAGAAGAAGATAGGTATTTTGAAAGGGAAATTAACCTCAAAATAACTTATTCTCAACCAAACGATAATGTAGGTGTGTAGAATAAAATACTATTCTTTCTTCCCACTCAAATGAAGAAGCTGCAGTTCATAGTTTGTACTAACCAAAAAAGGAGTACAATTATAAGGTAGTATTTATTTTCAATTAAAAGGATTCTGGTGTTATATTCTTTTTTACTTTTTTTTTATTATGCCTTTTCTTTAAAATAAGGAAGGAATCAACGAATGTTTATTTTAGGCAAGTTAAAGATTCCTATTCACTTTCAAAAGGAATAAATTCTTTAAGGTAGTGTGTATTTTCACTTAAAAGGAAAAATTAAAATAACATAATAAATAATAATTTGAAAAAAGATAGTAAATGATAATTTTATTTATTACAGAGTTTTAAAATGAAGGATAAAAAGTTCAACAATATTTCTAAGGACATTACCAACTTTGCTTTTATTTGGCTTATTTTCTTGTTTAGCCGATTTAGAAAAGAATATCATTTTCTATAATTAATATCTTCTTTGTTTCAAAATCTCATGTTTATGAGTAACTTTTATCCAAAGATGAGACAAGGGATAAATTCTTAAACTTCACCAAAAATTGTTCTAACCTAAAAATATTATCTACCCTAAAAATAATGTTCATCTTATTCTATTTATACTATTAGAGCTAATTTAAAATACAAAAAAGGATTAAAAATATCCCTGAACTATTTGAAATGGATTAAAAATATTTCTCGCTAGTTTTTTGGCTCAAAAATACCCTTCCCCTTAATAAAATTTCACCAAGCATGTCTCACCTAGGTAACAAAAAAGCTACGTACACCATCCACGTGTAAAGTTTTATTTTTAATTAGACAATTCTATTTATTATCTGATCCGATCCATAATAAAAAAAATCGGATTCAATTATCCAAAATCAAATAACAAAGGGTCGGTCGGATCTTTTCATGTACCTTAATGTCTCTCTCAAAGAAAAATATGATTCACTATGGCTGCTGCTTGCATTCAATGGAAAGCTCATTCTTACAAACCAAAAATACTCTATCCTTTTGACTTCCATGCATATGAAAATGTAGGCAGAGTGACAAATGCAACCACCATTTAATATGAATATTATTTTAGAAAAAAAAAATGCATGTACCCTTAAGTCTTAACCTACCAAGAACATCAAGATTTATTTGGAACTACTATTAACTTTTGTCTTATTTATTTTCTATCTCAACCTTCATATCAACTTTACTCATGCACTCTACAGAACATACCAGTTCTACTCAATATCATTGCTCAACACATCAGAAAAAGGTAATCAAAAGTTGTATGATGGAAACCAATGAGCTGTAAGCTTCACAATTCGCATGCAGCACTGTGTAAGTAAGATGACAACTTGTTGCTATGAATTCGTATTACTCCTATATATTGTCCCACATTACTAGTCCTATGTGACAATGGATCTTTCCCCTTTCGATGGAAATTGGAATGCAAGCAGCAGCCATAGTGAATCTATTTTTCTTTTAGGTGAGAGAAAGATCAAGGGACATGAAAAGATCCGACTCTCTGCTATTTGATTTTGGATAATTGAATCGGGTCGTTTTTTATCATGGGTTGGATAATATATTGAATTGTGTAATTAAAATAAAATTTTACACGTGGATGGTGACGTGGCATGGCCACGTGACTTTTTTTACCTAGGTGACATGTTTGGTGAAATTTTGTTAAGCCGAGGGGTATTTTTGAGCCAAATAATTAACGGAAGGGTATTTTTTGAGCCAAAAAACTAACGAGAGATATTCTTGATCGATTTCAGATAATTCAGGGATATTTTTGACCCTTTTTTGTTTAAAATAAGAAAAAATATAAATGCTCCTCAATTACATGTACATTATACTGTGATGAAAAAAAACCTAAAATGTAGTAGTAATATTTATCTCCTCTTATACTATTGATTCCTTGACTTCCACGCTAATTTTTAATGTCAGGTTAAATCTTTTTAATGCAAAAAGTAATTTCCAAAGTTGCATCACAACCAAAGATAGTGTACGTGTGTAGGATAAAGTCCTATTCACTTTCAAGAAAGCAACAAAATACTATTATACTTTGCTTTTTTTTAATTATACTTTTTCCTTATAAACAAAAAAAGGAATCAACGTGAGTTTATTTTAGGCAAGTTAAAGATTCCTATTCACTTTCAAAAGAAATAAAATTATTGAAGGTAGCATTTATTTTCACTTAAAAAGAAACATTAAATTATATAATAAATAATAATTTGAGGAAAAGATAGTAAATGACAGTTTTATCTACTGTAGAATCTTTAAATAAAGAATAAAAAGTTAAACAACATTTCTAAACACATTCATGCTTCTAATATAACTAGTTTCGATATATATATATATATGTGTGTGTGTTTGTCAAATGTTATTCAAGTTGACATGTCATTAAATAGATATTTAGAATTATATTTTCGATTCAAATGACCATAAAAGATAGCTAGGTAAGTTGAGCGATTTTTTAAAGTCATCGTAAAATCAAGCTATTGTGATGGTTATTTATCATAAGTTGAGTGACCATCCATGACACTAACTCTCTAATGCTCTCCTTAACGATTTTTTTTCTTTTCTGCTTTCTGTCCTTCAATTCAAATATATTTATTTCGGTAATATTTCTTCCGTCTCAAATTATATATCATTGTTCCTTAAGATATTTGTTTCAATTATTTATTTACACGTTCAAGACAAAATTATTTCTTTTGTCAATTTATCTTTAGCAGTAATTGTTTTTGAAGATGGATTACAAACACCTCAAAATGACAGTAATTATTCAATGATAACTTTACTAATACTTGAATAACGGTGAAAAAGAAAATACTCCTTCTAGTTAATACTTTTTTAAGGAAAATGTAAAAGAGAAACACGATAAATAATTTGAAACGCGGGAATTACAATTTGGGTATATTAGTCCCTGTCTGGTCCCATGCTATTTATTAGCAACTCCTTTATCTCTCTCTATATAAGAAGTGAAAGAATCTCAAGCTCGAAAAAACAAAAGTGGAGTTGGCATATATCTTGAATCATTATGTTTTTAAAATATAGGCAAGCCATTGCATGGTACCACAAAGTTGTTTTCCCTTCCAAAATACCTGTCTTCTTCTCAGGTAAAGATGATTCAGGGTGCTTTTTCCATAATTTTAATATTTTTTTTAATGAAAAAAGTTTTGTTTGGTGTGTATATAATTAAGATTAATAATAATATCGAATTTTTTGATGAGTGAAAAGTATTTTTCATAAAATTTTAGTGGTGGGATGCATGTCTAGCTAGCTAGTTCTATTTTATACATAGTAAGAAGAGTCACAATGCTAAATATTGAGCTTATACAGAATATGACTTAATTTCTCATAGGAAGTATCATTCTATGAGACGCACCTTATATATGATAGATCTAGGAGAGACAGGACTAGGAATGAAAATATACACGATAAAGTGGAAGTGATCGATCTCCATGATGAATAAAATGAGGAAAGCAAGAAATTAAAGAGACAGTTTGAGCATGTGAAGAGGCCGGAGAGGAGAGGAGGTGCCAGTAAAGAGGTGTTGAGAGTTTAGCTAATAGATTTTATGAGGGGTAGAAGAAGGCCATAGAAGAACTGGAGGAGCTGATCATGACTAAGACATGACACGTTTTCAATAATTTACTTTATCGAGGACATAATTCTAAATAAGAAGGTCGATCTGGAGGTTGAGGATTAAGGTAAAAGATAGAGCCTATCGCTCGTTGTGTGTTGTTGTAGTACTTTTATGGGGGAGAAGCAAGGAAATATTATTCTCCTCCTCTTATTTAGTAGTCTTACCTACTTGTTCATTCATTTTTACTACTACTTGCTTACTTCGGTTGCTTTGTTTATCTTGTTATTTTTCTTTATATCCTTCTTTAATCGCACTTTTTTGAGCCGAGGGTCTATCGGAATCAACCTCTCTTAGACTACTGACATGTTGTTTTGTTGATTGATTTCATTTTTTCCACTTAACTGAATGGAGATTAGGCCTCATCATCATCCATGGATTGGTGGAATACGGTATGCTAGCCATATTAATAACTTTTCTGACTGATAACCCGGAATTTCCGCTACCAAAGGCAGCTCAAATGGTGAATATACATGAAGGACTCTCATCGCTTCTCGTCATTGTTGTTGCAGAACTTTCTGACTCCTACTTTGGTCGTTTAAACTTAATTCTCTTCACCCATACTGCTTTTATATTGGTAATTCCTTTTTGTTTCTTTTATAGATTATCTCCTCCACACTCCCAGTGTTTGGTATACGAAGAGATATACAGTACCTATTAGCGAGCGTTATTTTGTTTTTGGGCATGCAGGGACTGGGGATGATATGGTATGAAGCACATCGCCAAAGTATTATAGCGTTGTATGGGGCACTGGCATTGTTAACTGTTGGTAAAGCCGGACGAGATGTAACATTGAAAGCATTTCTTGCTGATCAACTATGGAGACGATCTAAAGGGGAGGATCCAAACCTTGAAGAGGATCAAGAAGTTGTAGGGATACGTCGAAAACTTATATGGCGAGTTAACTGGATTTTAGGTATAATTGCAGCAACTTTATGGTATCAGTACTCTACAGATGAAGAGTTGTGGATGAAAGTTGCAAAGATATGTACATTGGCAATGGTAGCAGCATTTTCTGTGTTCTTGCTAGGCATCCCATTCTATGTACGCAACGCTCCATCTCCTAGCCCCATTCTTTATGTTTTCAACGTTGTTAAAGCAGCAATCTTAAAGAGGCGCCTCGATTATCCAGTTTCTCCTAGTCAGTTGTTCAAGAATGACAGTACAAGTGACCCACAGATTTTTCCTCACATTCCATTCCTCAGGTACCAATATCCATCTAGCCTATATGAAATATTTTAATTTTAACCCTTTGAGGTCATTCATATTCTTGTCGTTAGCAAATACGATTCCCTTGAATTTAAAGAAGCTTCATTGTAGATTGCACAGTGTTTATAACAAATTTTTAGCAGATCACATCACATTTTCTTTCTAAATTGCAGATGGTTAGACAAAGCGGCGATTTTGGAACCATCATCACCTCCAATAGAGCAAGCTGAAACTGCAGGCAGACTTTTTGAGGTAGCAAAAGTGAAGGATGTGAAGCGTTTGATAAGTATGTTTCCTCTTTGGTCCACTTTTTTTGTATACAGTCTCGTACAAGCTACAGAAAGCACCTTCTTTTACTTACAAGCTGACTTCATGGATGACCATCTTTGGAAGTTTTCCCCTGTCCCAATAGTAGTTTTTGTTATCATCAAGACCTCTACAAGTTCCAGTGTAGCATTCCTATGTGAGTTTCTCAAGAAAAAAGCAAGTCCTGCACCACGACGTCCTCCACTGTATAGAATTCTACTTGGAATGTTGTGCTCTTTTTTTTGTTGTCTAACTGCTTGGCGAGTAGAAGTTTACAGGCGTTGTAAACTGCAATTATGGGTGGATGACTATAATAACGAGCACTACGATACTATAATTGGTATGTTTTGGCTAACACCTCAGTTCATCTTGTCTGGCCTTATGGATGGACTTTCGTCGAGTGGACTCCAAGATTTCTTTGAAACTCAAGTTTGTGATTCAATGAAGGGTTATGGTCCAGAATTCAGTGAATTCGCCACTGCCATTGGCAAATTCTTTAGTGTGATGAGCATCCTCATTTTCAGACCCTGGTTTAAGGAAGACGTAAACAGAAGTCGTTTGGACAAGTACTATGCTATGTTGATGGTTCCTACCTTCCTTAACTTTTGCTTCTGTTGCTTTGTGAGCAACTGGTATGCCAATCAGCAGCAGCCCCATGACATTGACATTGACATTGCTCAAGAATCCCAAGAAGTTTCGACAAATAATCAGAATTTGGGCTTTGACATTATTGCTCATCAAGAATTAGAAGATGGTCCAGTAGAAATAGTCGCGGAGCCGACAAGTTCATTAAGGGGGTTTGAAAGGAACTAACCGAAGGGGTTCAACATATACAATATATACACCGTAGGGGGTTCGGATGAACCCCTGGATATATGCTAGATCCGCCACTGAGTAGAAATCGTGACAAGTTATGAACTAGAAGCTTCTAGATGCTAAGGTGAACGCTTAAATAACTAACTCTTAAGCTTGCAACTAACTTTGTGAAGCTATGTAACTAACTAAACTAATTATGATGTGAAAGTTACTGTTTAACAACTAACTTTGTGAACTCAACTTGTCTTCTTTTATTTTATTCCTCAACATATATACTCCTCCTCAAACTTGGTGGATATATAAAGATGTTTATCATCCCAACTTATTAATTAGTCCTAAAAGAAAAGCATCAAATCAAGTCTAAGTTATTAATAGAAGTATGCTTGTAACATAATTTAATCACAAAGCAAATCCTATTTTCGGATTTTGACAATAAATTTCATGAAAATATAATTTACATGGAAGCTATTATAGAAAAAAATTAATGAAGAATCAAATTGATCCAACAGCTTTCATGGAAGTTGTTACGAATTCACGCTGTTTTTTTTTTTCTTTAAAATAGTTACGTATTCAAATCATAAACCAAAAAGTAGGCTACAGGCAAAAAAAAAAATTCTTCTACAAATTAATTAGAGGAAAAAGTGAAAAAATTATTTTATCTACTATGAAAGGTTTTAATGAAGAGTAAGAAGTTCAAATTATTTCTCTAAAGTCTTCACATTTTTAATATATTATAGATATAGATATGGATATAGCTATATATTATAAATTATAGATATAGATAGAATATAGATATAGATTATAAATATAAATATAGATATAAATATATATTATAGATTACAAACTCAAATGTATTTTCCTCTTCATCTAAAAATGATCATATTTTACTTCTTACAGGTCAAATAAAGTAAATTTAGGCCGATATTTTGGAATTAAGAAATAAGAAAATGAACATAAAATCAAGAAAATCAGATAAATCTTCTTCTTAATTAAGGCGCAGATATCTCGCTTTCGTTAAGGAGATTCAAGTCCATTGTGGTATAATATACACCGATTCATCAGGATATTTCTTGACTTGTCCCCTCCAAGATACAGCAACTCATTAATGATGTACAACTCAAGCAACTCTGGATTAGTTGAATAGTTCAAAACTTCACTACAAAAACACCTTCCTTCAACATATTAAAACTCTCTTTTGTATAGTGAATATAATTGTAGATTTAGAATATTTTCTTTGTCTCAACTTTCTCTTTCACTAGTATAATTTCCACACGTATCAACTTTTTCTCTTTTCACACAATAAAGGAAGAATCACCTTTATTTATTGGTTAAGAATTCTTTGATGAAATAAATAGGATGAATGAGGGGTAGTAATATGGGTAAATAAATAGTCTTGATGTTACATATGTTACATGCAACTAATAGTCATATGAGTTACAAAAACTAATGATCATCTTTTACCACAATTTATACCCACTAACACCAAAAGATAATGTGGCAAGTTACAAGAATAATGACACCACTTTCTTCACTTTATAATATTCATAAATTAACATGTTGTTATGAATGTATTTACACTATAGTAAATGTCTATGAAGAATATAGATAAGATCTATCAAAATCTAGTTGATATCTATCAGGATTTAAAGTATCCGTCTTTTAATCAGAAACTAGGAGTAATTTTTTCCTACAAATAGAAGGTTTCCTTCATTGTAAATCAGCCTAAAGAATGAGAAATAAGAATTACTCTCTATTCTCTCTATTTGTTCTTGTTCTTGTTTATATTTTCTTGTTCTGTCTTGTTCTTACTTTATATTTCATAACACATTATCAGCAAGAAACTCTGTCAAATAAGGTTTTAAAGGTAATTTTAAGGTTAGTAATTTCTTATGTTATCTGTCTTTTGCTACTAATAATATAATTTTGTTGAATTTGAGGAAAAATAATTGGTTTGAAATCATTTATATTTTAAATTTATTTCTCAAGAACAATATTATCAAAAGAGATGGTAGTATGTTGGGTTTAAGTCCCATTGATTTATGCCAAAGACGTCTTTATATGGATAAGACGTTGAGTTTGAATCTCAATGCACCATATCGATGATATCATGATGACTAAGACAAAATAATGGGTATTTGGTGAAATATGTCCCATTCAATATGCTTCATTCTTTGAATTGAATGTGGTAGCAATATTTTAAAAGATGTTATAAGCTATTATAATTTGATAGGCTTAAGGCATGATTATATTTCATTCCTGGAGAATGAGAAGCTTATTAATGCAAACGTACACGTGATTATGATGATATCAAATTCACTTCCGAAAGAGGTTGAATAACTGAGAAGAGTTATTTTGAAATCTACTTCTAAAGTAGTGAATTTGAAATTTATTCATGTAATAGTAAATCTGAAATTTACTAAAGCAAACAGGCACATATCATGGTAAACTTGGAGTTTACTAGTATAAAAGATCATAAATTGATATGAACGATTACAACATCCCAAAGATGTGCATGTTAAGTATTAAGCAAATATTGAAGAATTAAAAACTTCTTCATGAACTTTTAATGTTGCTTATTCTCATGATAAGTTGGTTGGACCAACTAATTTTGGGATTGGATCCCTTAAAATCTGAAAAGTATAAAAGGTGAATATGAGCTCGTTCACCTATTATGTGATATGTTTTGAAAAGATGCATCAATAAGATGATCACATATACGTTTATTGTCAACCTGTAGTTTCACATACATAAAGTTGTTGCTCAATAAAATTGAGTTAAGAGCATAATTTCAGATTGTGTAATCAAGACAATCTTGATGACGATGGTTTGGCATTGAACGCCTTTGATAAATAGTTGAACCATTGCTAATGAGAACAAAGCTTCTTGTGTTGGTTTGAAATATGAAATATTATATACCAAAGTACTTGTATGCATCAAACCAATAAATTATGATTAATTTCCCCTTAAAGTTGGTTCTAAGTCAGGAATCAAACGTTGTCCATCTAATAGTTAATGTACAGTATACGATTAATGAATATACCATGATATACAAAGATGGATTCCTCAAAGAAGAAGGAGGATGTATGTTAGTTTTCCTAACATAAGGGGGAGATTATAAGCAGCTAAAAAATCTGTTAGGAATTATCATCAGAACCTCATTTAAAAGATAATTCAAGTCAAGTGTCGAAAGCATCTCATATTTAAGCTGTAAGAGCTCCTATTTTGTGTTCCTAAAAGACAAAATCTATGCATGCGTGAAGCGTGGTAGATCAATCAGTTCTAAATGAAATAATCCTTGAAAAGGATAATGAGAAAATAATCATAATAAGAAGGTAATGTCACACCCCTTTTTTTTACCAAAAAGATATGGTTTTAAAGTTTGAAAGAATTTTTATTATTAAAGTGACAAAATATTAAAAATTTATTTCGAAAAAGGACTATTTATATTTTTATTCAGAGTTGCCACTTGGCGAAATTCGGTGTGTCAAGTCACCTTTGGAAAATCCTTTTCAAAACTATTTTGACTCTTTTAAAATTGGTTTGCAAACACAGATTCCGGCTAAAGAATTCTGTTGACCGAGGGAAAGGTGTTAGGTACCCGTCGATCCCGTGGTTTGACCACGGTCGCTTGGTGGAGTGTATCGGCCAATTTGACATTATAAAATGTATAAACCACATAAACACACAAGACAAGCAAACAATTAAATCAAACAAAATTCAAAACTAAAGTAATGTCCAGTCTGAATTATACAGTCCAAAAATAAAAAAAAATACAAAAATAGAAATCCTATTTAGACTAATCCTAAACTATGCTCCAATGCTTTACCCGATGCCTCGGTCCTTCATCACGAACCTCCTTTGCATACAAGATACGTCGAGGCATTCCCCGGTGAATAGATACAAGTACCTCAGGGCATTCCCTGGCTAAATAAATATAATTGAATTAAATGTGATAAAACAAAACCATTCCAACACATATTTCGAACATTCCATAATCCACAAGTTCTCAATTTGCCTACCTGAACCTACTGTTGCCCACCGGCTTGACCTATCACATGATATTATCGATGAATCAAAAACACCACAAAATTCGCTTTATCAACTTTCATATCCCGCCCCAAATAACTAATTTTAATCCTTAGTGAGCTATTATTTCATCACATAATTTATAATCACTGACAACTGAATATTAGGCAAAGACTAAACCATTCACACCATTAAACACACAAAATCAAATTATACGATAGAATTAAGAGTTAATAAGGTAGAATTGGACCTCAATCGAAGCTTAATCATGAACTTTCTTCAACAATTCCACCTACTTATAGCGGAGGATCCGTGACCAGAACCAAATCCACACTCGAACCAACGAACTCCAATTAAACCCAATTCGAAACAAAACCAAACAGAAGACCGACGATTCAACCGGACTTTAGACTATTTGACAACCATTTTCACTGTTAACCGGAGCTTCAGGTAGATTCGCCGGCGAATATGGATGACTCCCAATGGATTTTTGCCACTTAAATAGTACCAATAGTGACGGAAGTAGTTGGGTTTGGGATTTTGAGCAGAGAGGATCCATTTTTCATCTCACCGGAGCTCCGACGAACTCCAAAGAGTCAGGAAAAATAAAGGACGGATCAAATTTGGACGATGATGGTTCACCGAAATTGTTAGCCTCCGTCCTTTTCTCTTCCTCTTTGGCTCGAATCCCTCTCCCTCTCTCGATTCTCTCTTCACTATGCATTTCTATGTGTGCTCTCTAGTGTGTGTGTGCAGGTGCCTTTATTGTGTTGTTAATGGCTATGGTGTAATCTGTATATGAAAAAAAAAGGAAGTTTCTCTATGTGTGTAGTGTATGGCTATCTTAATTACCCTATTTTTGTGTCCTATGGCAGTGTCTATCTTCAAAATGGAAGAAGAGAGTAATGAATATGTGTGTGTATCGTTCTCCCTTCCAGATGATGATAATCCCCTCCCTCTTTTATGAATGTGGTGGTCTCCTTTTGAGTGGAAAAAATGTATATTGTATTCTATTTTTTTTTTACCTTTCCAATGAATGCAGTGCATTCCATTTTTGGATGGTAGGTGATGGAATAATTCTATGGGCCCCACCTCTATTTGTTGTCTTGTGAATTGGTTTCAAAGTGAATAAAATATGAGGGGGTAGTGACGTGGACTGTAGGGATGTGGTTAAGTGGGTAGGGGTGTGATAGTGGTGTGGTTTATTTTGATTGGGTAAGTTGTAAGGATGTTAGGAAGTTTGTGATTTTGTCATTTTGTGAAGGGATAATTACATGGGGTAGGGCACGTGGTAAGACGGGGATAAAAATGTGTAACTTGGGTTTTGGGGAGGGACAAAATTAGGTGTCAACATCATGCCTCCTTTGAATGTAAACACGAAGTATTTTTAGACAAAGAAGTAGACAACGAGACAGAATTTTGACCCGACCATTATTCAAAGGAAGGAACCGAAAGAAGAAGGACAACCGAGTCTTGACTTAGGATAACCTACCTACCCAAGTTATGGTAGAATCAAGTCACGGGTATCTCAAAGGATTGGAGAGAGAAGGACTACACCGAGTTGGAGAGTCGAGTGAGGTTCCATCGAGGTTTTGGTCCGCGGCTCTGTCATTACATCAAAAAATAAAAACTACTAGTTAAAACATAAATGAAATTACAAAAGCCTATCTACGCAGCTTCTTTTGGACTCTTGACTTGAGTTTCATCAACCTATTCTTCAGGCGGGCTCCTGACTTGCAATTTCATCACTTGTTGCTTGGTTTTCAATTGCTTCACCTTGTTGCTTAACTTTCAACTTCTTCACTTTGTTGCTTGACTTTTAATTTATTCACCCTGTTCTTCAGGCGGGCTCCTAAAATCACATCAAAACTAAAAAAAGAAAATTATCCCAAACAAAGATTATTATAAAGAGAAATTCCATTTGCCAGAAAACTAAAGTTCCAAAAACAGAAATTAATTTTTTTTTATCCCCAGTTTATTATCAGAAGACTTTTGGGAAAGTCACATCATACCTACTTGCATGTTGCAATGATGAATCAAGACTCTGATCGAGAAATGTATCTCTTGAGAGTAAAATTGAATGAGAGTAGAATTGAATGACCAAGACTAGAAAGTGCGTCTCCTAAGAATTAAAGTGAGGGATATTGACTAGAAAATGCATCTTTTAGAGATACAAGTTTAAGTTAAAATGTGTGTCACCTGACAAATGAAAACTAGCAAGGAAGTGTGTCTCCTAAGGATTAAGTGCAATAACTCAACTAGAAAGTACATTTTCTAGAAATCAAGGGGACTGACTCAACTAGGAGGTACATCTACTAGGAATCAAGACTTAAGTTAGGAAGTGCATTACCCCAAAAGCAAAGTTTGAATTACCCAATCAAGGAAGTACATCTCCTTACTAATGTTGCTTGAATTATCAAAACAAGAAAGTGCATCTCCTTACCAATGCCGCTTGAATTACCAAAATAAGAAAGCACATCTCCTTATCAATGCCGCTTGAATTATTCAAATAAGGAAGTGTGTCTCCTCACAAATGTTTCTTGAATTAACCAAACAAGGAAGTTCATATCCTTACAATAGCACCTCAAATGTGCCACTGGGTCCCCATGTCCGTCATATTTCTCAAACTTTGGAATTTTAAAGCCAGGAGGAAGGTTGATACCTGGAAACATGCATAAGTCTTTATATGAGACACTTTTGTAACCCCTAAGTCCTTGCAAGTTCTTCATAGCCAGTTCCAAACTTCTTAATTTTCTGGTCATTTCCTCTTGTTCTTCTTTCATAACAGGCTTCTCAGTGATAGAAGAAAATTCAAGCGGGTGAGTGTCACCGTAAAGACCAGTTAACTTCGGGTGAGTGTCACCGTAAAGACCAGTTAACTTACATGTAGGCTAGAAAGTGTAACGCTGATCACCAGTAATATTCAATACAGGATCTCTTGTAGAGTAGGGAGGCACAACCTATGGATGAACATCAAAAGTAGGAGCTTTATGTGGGGGTGGAGGCACAAAAGCATGAACAACGGGTGGAGCTGAGTATGTGGCAGTCTTGAATTGGGGAGTGAGGAAATGAACATTAGAAGTGGTTGGATATTGTTGCCCCGAAGTCGATCTTGATGCATGTTGTGCCATATTAACAAAAATAGGAAATTATGCATGTGACACGGGAGGCAAGCTAGAAAGATACTCTAAATTATCAGTGGGAACTGGAGGAGGCGGCAACCCATTAACCCAAGCTCAATGCATTTCTATCATTTGTTGCCTTAATTTTTGAATCTCTTCATCAGCTTCTAAATTCTTATTTCCCGAACTCCCTATATGATTAGTGAAAACAAACTCGGTATCCATGTTGACCATAACCTTCTCTGTGACTTGGTGCAATATGGAGGACCAGCCAAAATGCCACAAACCAACCACCTCAAACTAACTGAACAAGAGATAGAAAATGTGTTAGAGTTCAACACTTGCTTAAAATCTCTTTTTTTTTGTTTTTTTGAAAAGGTCACCGAACCCAAGAAGGGCGCCTACATATCTCACCCCCGAGAGAGAAGAATATGGTGTGCGTCGTTCGTGAAGTCCGGTGTGCGTAGTTCGTGAAGTCTTGCCAAAATAGCCAATTAAACTCTTTTTTCTTCCTTTTTATTTTTCTTGAAACTTTTAAATGTAAAGGAAATAACAAATTGTCAAAAGAATTGACGAAAATCTTTTTGATTTTTATTCTCAAGTTTAACAACCTATACAAATGAAACCTATGATTACCAAAGAAACTCTTTTTGGGTTTTAAATTTTGAATTTCATACAAAAATGAAACTTGAACTTATTAAAGGCAAATCTTTTTGTGGTTTTTTTTTAGAGATATATATATGACACCTACTCTAATAAAGAGTGAAGAAATTTTTTATTTTTTTTTTAGATTTTTCAAATAAAATCCTCAAACCAACAATAGGCTACATACGTATCTCATTCCCGAAAGAGGAGAATCAGGGGTGCGTAGTTCGTCTAGATTGGACAATTAAGGATTATAGGACAACAAAATCTTGACTTGAGAGACACGACTACACGATGAAAATAAAATCTTTTGGGGTTTTCAATTTGACACTTCATACAAAAATGACATCAACAACTATGAAAGAATTTTTTTTTAGTATTTTCGTCATACGAAATGTAAAAAATTTCTAACATCTTTTTTTGCATTTTTCTTTTATAAAACTCCTATGAATGAAAAATCTTTTTAATGTTTCAAATTGTGAATGCATGCTAAATGAGACACAGGAAAATCTTTTTGATGTTTTTGAGAAATGAGTGCGAAAGGTAAAAAAAATCTTTTGCATTTTTGAATTGTGAAAAACAAAAGCCATAAAAAAAAGCTCTAAAAACTATGAAACTCTTCTTTTTTTTCCTTTTCGACTCACTTTTTCTTTCTTTTCCCTCTTTTTTTTTTCCAATTTTTCTTGCCTATACACTCTATTTAACTCTAGCACATTCTTTCCTCCAAATCAATTCGGCAAATGACCATATCACCCTTAAAGATGCAACATTTAGCAAGTAGGGATGCTTTAGAGGTGAGTCTCCTTCAAAAGGCCACATGGGTCCCTCTAGGTCTCAACATGATGCAGGTAAGCATGACCTAAAGGCTGACCTACGCTGGGATCCACTAACAAGGCTATTCGGGGGAGCGTATGGTCGATAGTAGCTTGCTTTAGCTGGCCACCTACTCCATACAACCCAACGGATCCCCCCTAAAATGAGGGTGACTCAACTATAGGTCGTGTACACACATGTACTACGGACTTGTTGTAGAAAGAAAGACTCGGGTTATGCACATGATGCCAGCTATAAAGCGATAACACGTAAAGTAAAAGCTGTAAACAAAGAACACGTAGACACTCAACAATGATAAACAATAACATAAAACAACACAAACAAATGCCTATACACTTATAGTGCCAAACTAAGCCGATACAACTCCAAAAATAAGCTTGAATTCTGAAAGATTCCCAGTGGAGTCGCCAGAGCTGTCACACCCTTTTTTTTTTACCAAAAAGATATGGTTTTAACGTTCGAAGGGGTTTTTATTATTAAAGTGACAAGATATTAAAATTTTGTTTTGAAAAAGGACTGTTTACATTTTTTATTCAGAGTCGCCACTTGACATAATCCGGTGTGCCAAGTCACCTTTGGAAAATCCTTTTTAAAACTATTTTGACACTTTTAAAACTGGTTTGCAAACAGAGATTCTGGCTAAGGAATTCTGTTGACCGAGGGCAAGGTGTTAGGCACCCCTCGATCCCGTGGTTCGACCACGGTCGCTTGGTGGAGCGTATCGGCCAATTTGACATTATAAAATATATAAAGCACATAAACACACAAGACAAGCAATCAAACAAAATTCAAAACCAAAGTAATGTCCAGTCCGAATTATACAGTCCAAAAATAGAAAAATACAAAAATAGAAATCCTATTTAGACTAATCCTAAACTATGATCCAATATTTTACCCGATGCCTCAGGCCTTAATCACGAACCTCATTTGCGTACAAGATATGTCGAGGCATTCCTCGGTGAATAAATACAAGTACCTCGGGGCATTCCCCAGCCAAATAAGTATAATTGAATTAAATGCGATAAAACAAAACCATTCCAACACATATTCCGAACATTCCATAATCCACAAGTTGTCAATTTACCTACCCGAACCTACTGTTGCCTACCCAGCTCGACCTACCACATGATATTATCGATGAATCAAAAACACCACAAAATTCGCTTTATCAACGTTCATATCCCGCCCCAAATAATTGATTTTAATCCTTAGTGAGCTATCATTTCATCACATAATTCATAATAACTGACAACTGAATATTAGGCAAAGACAAAACCATTCACACCATCAAATACACAAAACCAAATTATACGATAGAATTAAGAGTTAATAAGGTAGAATTGGACCTCAATCGGAGCTTAATCATGAACTTTCTTCAACAATTCCACCAACTTATAGCGGAGGAGCCGTGACCGGAACCAAATCCACACTCGAACCAATGAACTCCAATCAAACCCAATTCGTCAATTCGAAACAAAACCAAATAGAAGATCGACGATTCAACTGGACTTTAGACTATTTGACAACCAGTTTCACTGTTAGCCGGAGCTTCAGGTAGCTTCGCCGGCGAATATGGGTGATGGATTTTTGCCGCTTGAATAGTACCAATAGTGACAGAAGTAGTTGGGTTTGGGATTTTGAGCAGAGAGGATCCGATTTTCGTTTCGCCGGAGCTTCGACGAACTCCAAAGAGTCAAGAAAAACAGAGGACGGATCAAATTTGGACGATGATGGTTCGCCGAAATTGTTACCCTCTGTTCTTTTCTCTTCCTCTCACACTTAAATCCCTCTCCCTCTCTCGATTCTCTCTTTATTAAGCATTTCTATTTGTGCTCTCTAGTGTGTGTGTGTGGGTGCCTTTATTGTGTTGTTAATGGGTATGGTGTAATTTGTATATGAAAAAAAATGGAAGCTTCTCTATGTGTGTAGTGTATGGCTATCTCAATTACCCTATTTTTGTGTCCTATGACAGTGTCTATCTTCAAAATAGAAGAAGAGAGTGATGGATATGTGTGTGCGTATCGTTCTCCCTTCCAGATGATGATAATCCCCTCCCTCTTTTATGAATGTGGTGGTCCCCTTTTGAGTGGAAAAAATGTATATTGTATTCTATTTTTTTACCTTTCCAATAAATGCAGTGCATTTCATTTTTGGATGGTAGGTGATATTATAATTCTATGGGCCCCACCTTTATTTGTTGTCTTGTGAATTGGTTTCAAAGTGAATAAAATATGACGGGGTGGTGACGTGGGGTATAGGGATATGGTTAGGTGGGTAGGAAGTGTGATAGTGGTGTGGTTTATTTTGATTGGGTAAGTTGTTAGGATGTTAGGAAGTTTGTTATTTTGTCATTTTGTGGAGGGATAATTACATGGGGTAGGGCACGTGGTAAGATGAGGATAAAAATGTGTAACTTGGGTCTTCGGGAGGGACAAAATTAGGTGTCTACAGGTAATATGCTCTTGAAGAGCCTACGACACAAAACTTCATGAAACCTTATGATAGGTTCAGTTACCTAAAAATAATGAAGTGATGAGATCTCAAAATGTTGTGTCACATTGTGAACCGATACAAAATGAGAAACCGTTGACGATATCTTTGATACAATATTGACGCAATATTGTGAAAGATTATAAGAATCTGAATTCTACGTTAATTTAAGCATGCTGACGTAGAAACATTTATCAAGTGACATGAAAAGATGCATCTTGGTAAACACAACACTTATTTGATTTGCAGTCCAGACACTTGAAGATGTCACACATATTGATATTGTCACATGACAAAAATCCATATGAAAATCCCTAAAGGATTCAAAATGCCTGAAACATATAAAGTTTCTGGGAAAACTTGTTTATTATCCTTATAGGGATAAATTGATGGTCTAAATATTGTTGAAACTCTCAGAGAGTTTTCAAAAGAAATAGATTATTTGCTTAAATGAGAAATATACCGAGTTAGATTGGTTGTGAAGTACCATATCTTAGTGCAATTGATGCGCTCATATATCTTGCAAATACTACAAGGCTTGTTATAGCCTTTTTAGTCAATTTATTAGCAAGGTATATTTCTGCTCCTAGTAGGAGACATCGAAATGGAACAAAAGACATGAGCTTATTCTAAAGCTTGCAGTGCCGATTTTGTTGATTATGATGATGTTGAGTATTTATTTAACCCATATAAATCTCGATCTCAAATAAAATATATGTTCACATGTGGGATACTGTCATATCTTGGAGATATACAAAGCAATCTATCTAGTCACTTCATCGAACCATGCTGAGATAATAGTTATTCATGAAGCTAGCCGAGAATGTGTATGGTTGAGGTCCATGATACATCTCATTCGAGAAAAATGTGATTTGAAATGTGATAATGTACCCACAATTTTATACAGAGATAATGCAGCATGCATAGCATATCTTAAGGGGGGATTCATAAAAGGAGATAGAACGAAGCACAGTTCATCATAGCTTTTCTACGTACATGAGCTACAAAAAAAATGGTGATATTAATATGCAACAGATTCGTTCAAGTGATAATATGGATGATTTATTCTCCAAATCTCCTCCGATTGTAACTTTCAACAAGATGGTGCACAAAATCGGGATGTAAAGATTCAAGAATGTTCTCATTAGGGGGAGCAAATACGTGTTGTACTCTTTTTCTCTTTCAAGGTTTTGTCCCACTGAGTTTTCCTTGTAAGGGTTTTAATGAGTCAGCCTATATGCGTATTGTTAGAGATGTGTACTCTTTTTCCTTCACTAGATTTTTTTTTCACTGGGTTTTTTCTAGTAAGATTTTTATGAGGCACATTATCTATCAATTAGACATTCAAGGGAGAGTGTTATGAATGTATTTACATAATAGTGAATGTCTATCAAGAATATAGATAAGATCTATCAAGATCTAGTTGATATCTATCATAACTGAAAGTATCTGTCTTTTAGTCAGAAATTAGAAGTAAATTTTCTCAATAAATAGAAGATTTCATTCATTGTAAATCATCCTAAAGAATGAGAAATAAGAATTACTCTCTATTCTCTCTATTTGTTCTTGTTCTTATTCATATTTTTTTGTTCTTTCTTGTTCTTACTTTATATTTCATAACACATGCAATTTAATTTTAATATTAAAATACACCAACATTCTTCGCAAATGACTCCGTACCATTAAACCTTGTTGCCTAATTGGTGCTGCTTAATAAAGTTACACCAGTCTCATAACAATCATATCATATTCTGACTCTTCAAAAAAATTAAAAATTCTAGATTTATGTGCCATTCTTGTGATCAAATCAACCCTTTCAATCATTGCCATTTCCTAGACCAAATATAACTACTTATCAATCTCAAATAAGACTAGCTATATAAATTTCCATTCCTTTATTTAAGCTCATTTCACGTCATCAGTATGCAACAGAGATCAAGAAGTGATATACAATCTACAAACTCGATAATTCCACGATAGAAAACCAAATCATAAAGGAGTAGATACTCGATTTATTTTCAAACTTATTATTGAAATAAAAATGGTAAATCAATATCTAAAGCATGTGTCAAATGGACGGGTTGAGCTGAATTAGGCAATTTAGAGCCTTAAATTGAGTAGTGAAGGGCTATTTCCAAGTCCATTGGAGCTATAATAGGAGACATAATCTCTCACTGTTGTTTCTTTGTACAATGCAGGATTTTCATCAGACAACAATTCCTTTATTGGTCCATAAAGCCTATCAAATGGCTGAAATTGAGTTGTGAAAAAACATGCAACTGAAATCCTTGGTCCAATTTGTTTTGGCAATACTCTATGCTCAGCACTTGTGAACTTGTCATTTGATAGAAGCTGCATTAAACAAATGAAATTGTAACCAATTGGGATAAAAGTTGTCCCTCTAGTAGAAAAAAATAACCTAACATAAAATGAGTTTAATTATATCTACATGCATGTAAGTCTAAATAAAATTTATTCAGATTTGTAATCTTGAAAAGAAGTCAGGTTACTTGTTATAATAGGTAGAGTTGACTTCATAGTTTAATTATTTTTTTTTAATACTGAAAGTGTATATAGTTTAAACTCATGATAAATATTTGAAGTTTAGTTTCAAGTATAAATTCAAAATTTAAACATGCTAGATTGAAGATTTTGAGCTTTTTGAAAATATGGACTCAAAACTTGACATTTATACTGTTTCTCATGAGTTTTTCACACACAAAAAGCATATTCTGAAAATTATGTGTCAAAAAGAAATTATCCCAATACTCTAGATCTGCCCCTGATCAGTTCACTAGTGACTAGACACTTGTAATCCCATTTAAAAATAATCGACTTAAATAGCTGTTCACCCAATCGATTAAATTAAAAATAGCTGGTGAATGTATAATTTATGTATATACTTTTGTATAATTCGCATATAATCTATGTATACTAACTTGATAAACTAAATAGTAAATCTGATCGGCTATTTATATAAAAATCCTACCTGCATAAGGTCACCAAGATTGATAACTAGAGCTCCAGTCACAGGATGAATATCAATCCATTGATTTTTATGATAAATTTGAAGGCCACCAATTTGATCTTGTAGAAGAATGGTAAAGAAATCTGGATCTGTATGCTTAGTGGTTCCAAGTGTCTTATTGGGCTCAGGACAAGGTGGATAGTAATGACAAAGAATGAAATGGCCTTTTGCACAATCCATGCCCAACAAGTGATTGGGCTTCAGCCCAAGTGCCTCTGCTAGTAACTCAAATATTGTGTGGCCCAACTTTTTCACATGCTCAGAATATTGAAGTAATTCCTCCCTAACAAAAGAACAAAAAAAATTAACACATTCAAACAAAATATAATATCAAAAAGTTTTTCTTTGGAAACTCGAGGAATTTCACAACCTTTGTTTTTCGGGTGAATACTCTATGATGAGCACTTTGTGATAATCTGTTTACTGTGTAATAGCTTGCAAATTATACAGAAATAAAAATCACACTAGACAAGACCCATGCAACAAGCTTGTGGTTATACGAAAGAAGGAAAGTAAATTTGATTCCAGATATTCCACGCGGAAGACTCACCTTCCAACCATTGGCAATATCAAAAAGTTGTAAGTCCAATTACATGAACCATCTTTAAACTTGATAGTGTTCTTTTTCATTTACACATCTTAATATTTGGTCCCACTCCCACCTAAATAATGATACAAAAATTAAGAAGGAATTTTCTTTTTGAAGTTAATGATATAAAATAAGTTGTTACAAAAACATTTCATATTAACAACAACAACATACTCGGTATTATTTTATAAAATGAAGTTTGGGGAGATAGAATGTACGAATGCCTTATTTTACCACAAAAATAGATAGGCTATTTTTGATAGATCTTTAGCTCAACAAATCATTTCACATTGATAAAATAAAAAAAATTAAAGTTAAATTATTTCAAATGAAATATTCCTTTCTTTTAGTAGTGAGACACTTACGGATCGTTTGATACACAGAATATAAGGTGAGATATTCCACGATTAAGTTTGAAATAAAATTTATATTATATTAAGTAGGCAACATAAATTTATTACCATCAATTAAATACAATATAAAATTTATCCTAACCTTATCACGAAATATCCCACCTTATAACGTTTAACTATAAATTATTCTATTCCAATTTTCAAATAAAATAAATTCAATCTAAGAATCATCATTCCAAATTATGACTTCAAAATAATTTACTCTCAGTACCAACCATCAAACTTTTAAATATTCAAATAACAAAGTAATGGAAATGCAAGCTAACTAATATGACTAGGCTTGATATGAACCATTTTCATCACAGAATTCTCCACTAACTAATTAATTTTAAAAAAAAAAAGAGTTTTGAGCATTCATAATATAGTCTTATAAAGGGTTTTGAGAGTATTGTTTATGGAGAGAAGTTGTGAGACATAAATGCTGCAATTATTTGTGTGAATCTATTTTTATTCCGAGTGAATTTTGTGAGGTTATTTCTCTTGATTTTTGTACTTTTTTATATATTGGATGACTGATCTCCTTTTGTGGATGTAGGTCGACTGACTAAATCACGTTAAATTATTATGTCTTTTCTAATATATTCTCGTTTGTCTTCTTATTTATGATCTTTATTTCAAAATTTGCTTTACTAATTTCCGCATGACGCCTGATTTTTTCGATTCTAATAATTAAATAGAGCATGAGAAGTTATAACATTACGTAGACACTTGGATCATATTGTTACTTTTAGCTTTACGTGATAACATATTATCGATATTGTTAGAGTTTGTGACCCTAATCCTGTTGATTCGGTCCTGAAAAGTTTGCGGTGAGACCCATGTTTGTGAATTTTTATGGGGTCAGTGGTTGTAGTATGGACATGTATGTTTTTGGGCCTAAAATTTATTTGTACACACGTATTATATAAGTGTGATTTAGTGGATTGTTTCGGACGATTTAAAAATACGTCATTGAAACTTTCGTTTCCTCATTGTACTCCTCTTCATTATAGTGAATTCCTCCACCTTTGCCCGTGATTTTTTCCGTAAAAAATTTCCACGTAAACTTACTTGTCTTCTTCTTATTTTCTTTTCTTTTGAAGTATTGCTTATTCGATCCGAACATAATATATACTAGTCTCTAAAATAATTTTAAAAAAATATGGTCCTCACAGCCATTTCGTAGGCACTCCATTAAATATAAATTATAAGATTGTGGTTCAAGGAGTTGGACTTATCAACTTTATATGGGTAAGTTTGTGGTTCTCCTTTGCTCACCCTCCAATGCTACCTATTATTATTATTTCAATTATGCTATATTTGGGCATTAATTATAAGATTTATTTTTAGAAATTATTATTTGAGATGGTTAATATATATATATAATTTATACTCCTTTCATTTTAATTTGCGTATATTTTTGCTTGTTGAGAGTTAATTTATTTAATTTTAAAATTAAAGTGAATTATATCAATTCAATAAACTTTAAACTAAAATTAAATATTTAAAAACTACATGAAAATACTATATTACTTACTATAATTTCTCATGATAACATATACCAAAAGGGAAAAAATGGATCTGCTGCTTTTTTTTGGCGTAGATTCATTAATGTTATAACTCAGAAAGTATAAAAAAAAAAAATGAATATCTCCAGAATTTCTTTTAAGTTCAATTTATAATTTTTTTCTTCTCTCTTTTTCAGTATTTCAAAATTTAATATAAACAAGATATATCTTATTGACAAGATGAAAAATCCATTGAATATATTCATGAATGAATATATTGGACAAAATAAAATATATTTTTTTTAAGTTGAATTATTTTTACTTGATTTAAGTCTCAAAAATAATCAAGTAAATTGAGATCAAAGGAGTACAATTTATTTTTCTTAATAGAAAAAAAAAAAAAAACTAAACTTTTACACATATTATAGAGGGTTTTAATTAGATGGAAATTACCTGCATGCTTCTGGTAATTCATCATTAGTAGGAGGATTAGGAGCCATAACACAAGCTAAAGTATCCCTCCAATTAGCAGCCTTAGATGAATAAAGATCAAAATTACTATTAAACTTCACTTTCTTCAAATTATCCCTTGAATAAAACCTCATCTTTATCTCATTTGATTGCTCATTAAAACTTCTAACTCCACTAATCATCTCATCCATAACATGTTGAGGCACACCATGGTTCACAACTTGAAAAAATCCCCATGCCTTACATGCATCACCAACCTCTTCAACAATCTTCCTACGTAGAAAATCACCTTTGTTTATGTCCTCAAGATTTATAATCGGAATTTGAACGTTGACATCAAGGTTCTGAGCATTAAATTCATTTTCTGTTATGTCCGGTGTAATGAAGATCTTGGGGATATGAACTATCCCCGAATCGACTAGTCCTTTTACACCGGCCTTTGTTTCATCAAAGGCCTTGAGCTCTTCTGCTCTATTAGTGTCAACCATTTTTTTTGTTTTAATGTAAGAGGAGAATTTGTGAACTCTACTAAACTTCTGATTATTTTTGGGATCTAAAAATCTAAAAATAGGAGTAGAAGATAAGAGACGACAAAAAGCTGTAAAAGCATGTGTACTTTATTTCGACACGTTGGTTCGAATGAAGTCACCAAACTATAGTTTGTTCCTTTTTGACATCAAAGATTAAAAGTAATATAATACTATTTGTTATGCAAAAAGGAGTAAATATATTCTCAATTTAAAATATTAGTCTAAATTTACTTTATTTGACTTTTAAGAAGTAAATAGAGAAATACATTTGAGTACCTAATCTATAATATCTCTTTATATATATACTAGTTTAATTTACGTATTTTGCACGTGTAAATTGCATCACTAAGTAAAATTATGTATATAAAAAAAAAAAACTAAAAATAGCAATGATACTAAAATAAATTTATGTATATTTAATGATGTACATAAATATTGTATATTAAATATGTCATGGTTCATTGTATAAAATTAAAGATCATGCTTTATACAAATCAATTATTGATTTTGTATAATTCATATATAATCTTTAAAATTATTAACTAAAAGAAATACCAAAAGGATGAAAAGATGATAAATGAATGCAAGAAGATAACTAAATATAAATGGAGTATAAAAATAGACCATATATGATGTAATAAAAAATCGTAAAATAACCCACCATGAAATACAAAAAGATATAGTATTAGTTATTCAATTCTTTCAAATAAAGTAGAAATGCATACAAAACAACTGGTTTTAGTACTGTTCTCTTTATTTTTAAATCTAAACTCTTGAAAAAAAAAAGATTTATAGATAAATCAATCAATCAATCAAAAAATTTAACCATAGTTTCATACTTATTTCTATGTCAATATTATCCTTTTTTTTTTTCAAGTCCCTATGACAATTCCTACACTAATAAAGAGTACTTGTCTTATTAATTTACTATTTTTAGCTACAATTCTTTTTCATTTTTTTAAAAAAATTTGAGCCAATTTAAGCCACACCAAGGCCACTTGTTGTCCTATTATTATATTTTACCATGAAGATTTGACTCTTATTAACACATTTATTCTTCTTTTTTTCTTCCTTTTTTTTTTCCAATGCAATTATAGAAATCTTTTACATAAGGTAAATTATTATTAATTTAGGTGTATTAAAATTATGATTTCTTACTTATATCAAACTAAAATTTTAATTAATTTTTAAGTATTAAATTTAAAGATAATAATTAAACAACAAATATTTTAGAAAAAAAGTATATGACTATTTTATGATTGTAGAAACTTTTATTGAAGTATAAAATTAACCGAAAAATTTGTTAAAAATCAGCAATCGGCGATAGATTAATTTTATATCATTTGAATGATATAACGTGTCATAAAAAAAAAGACAATCATTAGAGCATATTATTTAAATAAGAATGATAAACCATATCTCATTATTTATTCACAAATAAAACGATTACATATAATTAATTTTTAGAAGAGAATTCATAGAAAATTAGAATGACTAACCAATTTCTCATGATGGAATGTAACTATTCAAAGAATCTGATAAAAATTGTAATGAGTCAATATTAAACTATTAATTATTTATGTCATTATAAACAAAAATCATAACAAAAAAAATTCTCAATTAGCAATTATCTATCAAGAATACATGATGACTTATTATTTTCAACTTTCAAAACATACTAAAATAAAAAAAGAAAACTTTTCAATTAGCAATTGTTTATCAAAATACAAGATAATTTATTCTTGCAAATACAAAAAATATACTAAAATCCAAGAAAATTTATCTCAAAACACAAGCAAAGTTATCTCTTCAATGGACCATACTATCAATATTTCACACACACGAAAAAGAAAACTTCCCAGCTAGCAATTGTCTATCAGGAATACATTATAATTTATTTATTGTAAGCTTCAAGAACATACTAAAATTCTAGAAAACTTACTGCAAATAAATGACAATCAAATTTATCTATTTAATTATACATACTATCAAGATTTTAAACATCAATAGCATATTAAAATTTTAAAAAACTTACCTCAAATCACAAATAATTTATCTCTTCAATTATAAGATACATCAAAAATTCACACAAAAAAAGTGCTTCTCAATGAGCAATTGTCTATCAAGAATACATGATAATTTATTTTATAAATTTTAAGAACATAGTAAAATTTTAAAAAAACTTACCTTAGATCACAAATAAATCTATCTCTTTAATCGCATTTACGATCAAAAATGTAAATATCAAGAACATGCTGAAACATTAAAAAACTCACCTTACATCATATATCGAGATTTTTTTTTTTTTTTTAAAAAAGACCTTCAGCTTGCAAGTATTTATCGAAAATACAAGATAATTTATTTATTATAAAATTCAAAAACATACTAAAATTTTAAAAACTTACCTCAAATCACATAAAAATTAATATACATTAAAAAAATTCTATATCTAAACCTAGTTTTTCTCTACATGTGGTAATTTTGGAGAAAAACACCTAAATATAAATTAAAAAAATAACTATTATTAATTAATTAATTAAAGAATTCTAATGTTAAAAGTGATTCAAAAGCTAAACAAAATCCTTTCTAAATTTAAAAAAATTGAGGATTTTCTCACGCATTAAGTTTTTTCTTCCTTTTTTATTTTTGGTGGCCAACTTTTAAGTTTTTATTTGGTTTAGGTCTTTTTTTTCTTTTTATATAGAATTTTTTTTTTTCATTATGCATGTTTTCCCCCTCTATATTTTAGGACTCCTTTTTTCAAGTACAAAAGGAGAAAAAGATCTATCAATATTAATTTTTTTTTTACCATATATTGTAGGACTCGTTGTAAATATTTTAAATATAATGATATAATAATTAGAAAAAATAAGCGAAAAGATAATTTTGTCTACTGCAGAGACTTTTAACTAAGGACAAAAAGTTCAAATCTCTTTGCTAAGGGTCTTCACACTATTTATTTATTTATTATGGATTATAGATATAGATCTAAATTATAGATTATAGATAGACTATAGATTATATCTATATATGTTTTATTTATTATATTAAAAGTGTAAAGACCATTTGAAAAATTATTGAATTTTTCATTCTTCATTAAAACACTTTGTAGTAAATAAAATAGTCTTTTCACCTTTTCTTCTAATTAATTTCTCAAAAAAAAAAATGTTGAAATTTTTTGCTTGTAGCCTTCTTTTTGGTTTATGACTTGGATACTTGACTTTTTTTCAAAATTATTTGGATCCATGATTTTTTACTTTTCCTAAAAAAAAAAAAAAAAAAAGATGGATGACCCATTGGCCATTGGTTACATGAGTTTGGGTCGTCACTTTTTCCCAAAATTAGATATAAGAAAAATTAATGTAGACTCCTAAATATATAAAAATAAAAAAAATAAAAAGACTTCTAAAATAAATAGGCAAGACTTCTCTCCAACAGTACAGTAAAGTTCTCATGTTCCCCAAGAAATATTTTTTCACGTATGTAATAACAGAGAAAAAAGACCTATATTAATTGTCAAAGTTGTTAAACAATTAGATCGAAGCTGTTGGATCAATTTAATTCTTATTAATTTGTTCTATTATTACTTTCATGTGTAAATTTCATTTCTTGAACTTTATTGTCAAAATTCGAAGATAGAATTTGTTTTGTGATTAAATTATGTTACAAGCTCCAAACCAACTTATACTAAATATTACAAATAACATTTGCTATGAATACAAAAATTAACTTTTTTTCAACTCTATTCATGACATGGTCCAACTCTTTGTCATGGAAGGACAAGCATTTCCTTTGTCATGATCATTAAATTTTATCATTAATTTATATAGTATAACAACTGTAGTTATTTTCATGCTACTTTTCCTACTATTTAGAGCCCGTTTGCATAGGCTGAAAAAAAGTTCTTTAAAATGTTTTTGAAAGTGTTGAATTTATTTTAAAAATAAGCAGTTAAGTGTTTGGATAAAAGTGCTGAAACTGAAAAAAATTTATTGATGTGTTTGGTAAATAATGCTTTTAAGCACTTTTTTTTAGTCAAAATATCTGAAATATCCTTATAGCTGTTAATAATATATATTATTATTAATTTTTATTGCTAAAATGATTCAAATTAAAATTAATATATATTTTAATATATATATATATACATATATATATATATATATATACATCTATATATATATATATACATATATATATATATACATATATATATATATTCATGAATGACTATTAATTTGTGTGCTAAAAATCATTTTTTTAAGAGTTTAAGTGTTGAATGTTTGTACTTGAAAAAGATAGTTATATATTAAAAGATTACTTATTTCTTCATGGTTATGTTAAGATTTCGCATTTTGTGACGACACTTCATTTTCTTATTAAACTAGACTTGTTGCTTTTAATCTTCGAGGATAGTATTAATATATATGCCGAGTTTATCATTAAGCAAAATATATATTTTTAAAATTTGTTAACCAAACACAAACAACTTCTCACCGACAAGCATACTTTTTTAAAAAACATTTTGAAGAAAAATACTTCTTAAAATAAGTTGATTTTAGAATGTTGATCAAACAGACTATTAGTTGGCTAAAAATTTTATTATATTTTTTTATTATTAAATGACTAAATAAAATATATATATATATATATATATATATTTAAATTTATATTTTTAAAATATAATTAATAAAATAATTTTTTAGTAAATAGTTTTGAGGAAGTTGTCAAGTCAAAGATTAACAATTATTTTTAAAAGGGAAGGAGTATATTAAATCTCTACTAATTCAATCATTTTCTCCTCTCAAGTTTTCCTTTTGAATAGTCTCTCATAAAAAGTGATATTTGGAGAGAGAATTTTACCATTGTTAAATGAAAGCTTAAAACGCAAACTGAAATTTTGAGTTTTGACAGGTTTTTATTTAACGTGGTACAAAATATTTTTATAATTATTGTTACAGTAGGTAAAATTTAATTATTTTAATGTAATAAAAAAATAACTGTTTGATTTTACTATTATAATGTGTAAATTTAATAATTATACGTGAAATTAATTATAATTATATGTAAAATTAACTCCATAATTTTGAGGTCGTTATATGTATTCTCTTTGTTTCTTTTACTTGAACTTTATACTAAACATAATTTTTTATTTAATTTAATAAATTAAAAGAAATTTATTGTTATATGATTATTAAATAATTAGTTAAAATAATTTGATAAAACAAGTGCCTATTTAAATGTGTTAGAGTATCAAATCAGTAAGGGTAAAATTGAAATAAGTAATAATTATTAGGGACAAAAATGTAATTTCATTGGTCAAACTTTAATAGATTATAAGTTGCAAAAAAAAAAAAGTTGGAATTTGCAGCTTCTTGTTTTTAGCTTAAAAAAAGTTAAAAATAACTTTTTTTAAGCAATTATAAAAATTGCCAAACACCTTTTTAAGAAAAAATAACTTATAATCTATTTTAACCAACTTATAATCTCTTCTAAACAGCCACTTAGTGTACTTTAAAAGCAATTAATTATCTACCTGCATTTCATGTTATTACCTAATAAGTGTCGGGTTATGCATGTCAATTTATCTAAAATTAGGTTAAAGTTCGGACTTTTGGAGTTATGCATGTCAATTTACCTAATATTAGGTTAACGTCTAAAATTTGAATAACAATGCATGTACAAATAAAATTTTAGAATTTTAAAATTAGTTAAAGATATAGCTAGTAAATGTTAATTTATTTGTAAGACGTAAAACTCCCTAATGATTAGTACTTTAAAATTGACTTAAAGTTTATTTCTTAAATCTTTCTAATTTGAACTATATTAGAAATACTAAAATTTAAACGAAAGAAAATAAAGAGGCCAAAAAATCCAAAAAAAATAAGAGGGAAATCGGAGAAAAAAGGAATTATTGACGTAAATTATCAGACGAATATCTCTCTCTATATATATAGGTTAACGTGAGACACATGCAAGTGTAAAACACATATACTAATCTAGTTGTATAAATATCATTGTATTATGAATATCCATTTCATAGATTAGCTTGAAATTAAAAAAATTTATAATCAGATAAATTTACAATTGGATAAGCTTTATATGTTTGGCTAACCATGCATAAACGATCGATGAGTCATGATCAAGGCAAGAATGAAGCATATGGGCATATATAAGTGATGATGATACATGGCTGTCATGTGTACTCACTCTGAAATACTAGAGTATTTACACTATCAGAAAAATATAAATTATCGGAAAATTTTACTTGGAGATTTTATCCGCAGATATTTCTTGGGAAAGTTTATGTGAAAGTCTAAAATTCTTGAATTTTAGTATATCTTTTTGTGAAAAATATTTTCTCAAAAAAGTATGCAGGTAACTTTGGCGTCTTTTTTGCAGATTTTTTCCTATGAAAATTTGCAAGAAATACTCCTTTCATGAATTTTTACCAATTTCTTTTGCCAATTTTTAGTATTTTTTGCTAGAAAATTCGTAGGTAATATATATGCCGTTTCAAATTTTTCATGTAATGTATTTGAGAATTTTAAAATTCATAGGTAGTAATTATCCACGAAGATTTTTTAATAGGAAAATCCGCTAGAAACTAGGTTAATTACCTATAAATTTTCATATATAATTCGTAAAAATTCTCATGTAATTAGCACCTTTCTAGTAGTGTTATTTTTTCAATGTAAATTTTCTAAGGAGTGCCTGGATGTTAAATAAAATGGTGTATTATAGTATACAAGGATGATGGACAAAGATTGCAAAAGCAAATTTTGATGAAATGTAGATATAAGATGATTAGACTTACTAAGCAGGAAATATACTTGTAATGATAGAATGTGGATAAAAGAGATTGAATAGGGAGATAGAGGAAATATACTTGTTTAAAACTGTCATGCTTTTGTATTTACTGGAGGAAGGTTGAGTAAAAATCATATTGGAAAAAAAAAGTTATTCATTTATACATCAGTACAAAGTTGAATAATATATCATTCTCTCACACCTAAACTCTATAATTGATCTATTACACACCTTAACTGTAAAAAAGTGTTATTTTTTACACCCTGTCAGGCATTACACCACTTGCATGTGGTGTGGTGTTTTACACGCGCTGCCACGTCAGCATCGCATCAGCATAATCCGAAAAAATAAGGAAAAAAACATCATTTCCACCCCAAACTATAGTCGAAAAGTCGAATCCACACCTAAACTATATAAATGATCTATTACACACCTTCACTATAAAAAAAATGATACTTTTTACACCCTGTCAGGCATTACACCACTTGCATGTGGTGTGGTATTTTACTTGCGCTACCACGTCAGCATAATCCGAAAAAGTAATAAATTTATTTTTTTCGTAATTTTTTCTTTTTTCTTTTTTCTTTTTCCTTTCTAATTTAATTTCTTTTCCTTCTTCTTCAATGTCTAAAACCTCCATTGTTGTCAATGTCCAAAACCTCCATTACCTCCATTACACCATATTCACCACCATAAACTTTATCCCACCAACAAAATTACCATAACAATTAATTTCTTCTAACATTGTTCTTCATCCGTAACCCATCTTCTTTTCTTAAAAAAAAAATAAAAATCTGAGCTATAATGGCCATTATTGTTTCAAAAAATGGTTGCTCGACTGTTGGCCTCTGTGTTTTAAATGGTAATGACCAACACATTTTCGTACTCTTTCTATTTGTTTTTCAGCAATAATTTTTTTTTAAAAAAACTATTATGGTAGCAAGCTCCTTTTTTGGATGGATTAGTAATTAACAGAGAGGAGAAAGTCGACGATGAATTTGACTTTTCGAACGAGAATTCACCGAAAAATATCCTTTCTACAAAATTTTATATTTTTTTTTTATAAAATTTGGTTTCGCATGTTTAAACATCAAATACAATTTGATATAGTTCATTGTGAAATTGACATTGATTCGATGAAGGTGGAGGATGAATTGTGTTATTTGGGGATGGGGTCGAAATTTGGAGGTAGGGTGATGAAGAAACTGTGTTGGTTGGGGTGGGGGTGATGAAGAACAAAATGGTTTGGGGTTGGGGGTGGAGAGATGGATGCTGGGGTTTGGGGAGGAGTAATTTAATTTTTTTTTGCATTAATTTTTAATTTAGATGCGTCAATTTTTAGTTAAATAATTATGTATTTTCCATATCAAATATAGGGAGTAAAAAATATCACTTTTTAATAGTTAAGTTGTGTAATAGGTCATTTATATAGTTTAGGTGTGGATTCGACTTTTCGACTATAGTTTGGGGTGAAAACGATGTCTTTTCCCTTAATGTTTTTAGCCATTTACTTTTGTTATAGGTTGGACGTGCCTAAAATAAGTGTAATATACGTGCCTTAGAATGAGGGTCGCGGGGAAGTAATAATATCACTTTTATCTAGTGAAGGTGTGTAATAGGTCACTTATATAGTTTAGGTGTGGCTTCGACTTTTCTTATATAATATGGGGTAGAAATGATGTCTTTTCCCTTATCTTTATTTTATAACACGCTGTCAATATGAGACTTTGTCTTCTCAAGCGAATATATTGAGGGGCCATTTGGTAGAGTGTATAAGAACAATGCAAAATATAGTGTATTAATAATATTTGTATTAGTTATATTTGTATTAGTTATGCATGTATTATTTCTTATACATTGTTTGGTTTGATATATAAGAAATAATACATCTTACATAATTTTTATAAAAGAAATGTTTGTTTATAAAAATATCCTTCTTTGATTTGTACACTCTTTTGCAAGAAAATTCTTTCGTCATCTCAAATATAATTAGTATTGTTGAACTAGTATATAGAGGTTTCAGATTAATTACAAGACCTTCGTCTTTGCACATGAAATATTACGCCAACGGATTAACATAGTCGGAACGAAAAATAAAATATAAGAAGTAAAATTAAGAAATAGTCTCAATTTTTTAATATCTTTTTAAAGACCCTCGAATCAAAGCAAAAATATGTTACAATTATTTAAATCAATTATTTATTGTTGTAGATTAAAATGGTGAAAAAAAATTATGAAATGTTTTAAAAAAATTCACTATTGCAAATTAAAATGGCGGGAAAAGGAATGGTGAAATATTTTGAAAGAAAAATTGAGGGGCATTAAAGTCATTTAATAAGTTAATGCATGTATTAAAGTCTTTGTATTACTAATACATAAAAAATGAGTGGTATTAGTAATACACACCTTAATACACAGTATACTAATGCTTGCATTAGTTATACATGGACTAAAAATTGTACCAAACAAGGTATTCATAATACACATTAATTAATGCATGCATCATTTTTGCCAATACACTCTTCCAAATGACCTTAAAGGTATGCAATTTCTTTTTTTTAATTAATGACAAATTTTTCTAAACTCGCACTTTTTTGCGTTGAATAAGTTGGACAAAAGCTATCTATCTTGGGTACTTGATGTCAGAATTCATTTTGATGTGATGAGTCGTATACAATCAAAGACAAATCAGGAATCAAATCAAAATCGTACCAAGATAATAATATTTCTCCACCATCACCTTGATGAGAATTTCAAATAATTAACCAGTAAAATTATGCAGAAAAAATATCACGATCATGATTTGCTGAAAAAAATTATCCACTTTTTCTGCCTTGAGTATACTCCTGCGATGCTACAACGGCATCACTATAGCATCACATGTTGCTATAACTGCGTTGATCTCATTGATTGAGCGTTATAGCGAGAATTTTTTCGCTTTTGGACATGTCGCTATAATGACATGAGCGAGACAGAATGCCTGATTTCGTTCAGAATTTTTCTTTTTCACAACACACCTTAATTCTAGTACATCGCTAATTTTAACAAACTTTGCTTAAAGAAAAGAGAGAGAAAACACTTTTAAATTAAATAGTTATTGCATCAAAGAGAAACCCTATATCCTTAAATGGAGAAGCGAAGGTCGAGCCCCAAGTCCTTTGGAGTTGTAATAGTAAACATAATCTCTCACTGTTGTTTCTTTGTACAATGGAGGATTTTCATCGGACAACAATTCCTTTATTGGTCCATAAAGCCTTTCAAATGGCTGAAGTTGAGTTGTGAAAAAACATGCAATTGAAATCCTTGGTCCAATTTGTTTTGCTAATACTCTATGCTCAGCACTTTTGAACTTGTCATTTGATAGAAGCTGCATTGGGTAGAAAATTGAATTTAAGTTATATGTATTGTTAATATAATTTCTTACGCCATCAAGTTACATAAAGAATAAATATAAGAGAGTTTTCATAACACATTAAGATTTATAATCCTAAAAATAAGGTCGATTACTTATCATAATAGGTAAATTAAGGATGACATCTCACTTAAGAGTGTATAACTTAAGTTCATATTGAATATTTTAGAGTTTAAACCAGTATATTGTTATCTCATGTGTCTTGATGTGTATATATATATATATATATATATATATATATATATATATATATATATATATATTAGGATAGATCACGAACAGTCAAAAATTTTCTCCTTTCTAGTGATAATGCAGAGTTCAGTCTAGAGCACCTACATGTTCCCTTTCAATATTATTATTATTATTGTTGTTGTTGTTGTTTATTTCTCTTGAGGGATCTCTTGATGGGGTGAATTACAATGAAGGAAAACCCCTTTATTTATAGGGGAAAACTAACCTTGGGGTTTCTAACTTTTTCATAAATAGACATTACTATATATGGTAAAGTTGACATTCACTATATATGGTAATTTATTTATAACACTCCCCCTTAAATGTCTAATTGATAAATAATGCGTCTCGTTAAAACTTTACTAGAAAAACCCAGTGGAAAAAAAAATCTAGTGAAGAAAAAGGAGTACACATCTCTATAACAATACGCATAACGGTTGTCTCATTAAAAACCTTATAAGGAAAATTCAGTGGGACAAAACCTAGTAAGGAAAAAAGAGTACAGCGCGTATTAACTCCCCCTAATGAGGACATCCTTGAACCTTTGTATCTCGATCTTGTGCACCATCTTCTTGAAAGTTGCAATTGAAGGAGACTTGGTGAATAAATCAGTCATATTGTCACTTGAACGAATCTGTTGCACGTTAATATCACCATTCTTTTGTAGCTCATGTATGTAGAAAAGTTTTGATGAAATGTACTTCATTCTATCTCCTTTTATGAATCATCCATTAAGATGTGCTATGTAAGCTGCATTATTTCTTGCTTCACGAATAGCTATTATCTCAGCATGATTCAATGAAGTGGCTAGATAGACTATTTTGTATATCTCCAAGATATGGTAGTATCCCCACATATGAACACATTGTATTTTGAGACCGAGATTTATACAGGTTAAATAAATACCCAGCATCAATATAATTAACAAGATCAAGACTATAATCTTTAGAATAAAATAAGCCCATACCGGTAGTCACTTTAGGTACCGTATATGTGTTTGATCTTATTCCGATGTCTCCTAGTAGGAGCAAAACTATATCTTGCTAATAAATTAACCAAAAAAAGGCTATATCGGGCCTTATAGTATTTTGAAGATACATTATTGCATCAATTGTATGAAGATATGGTATTTCACAACCAAGGTGTTCCTCATTCTTTTCTTGAGGTCGGAATGGATCCTTAATCAATTTTGTATGTTTCTCATTTAAGCAAATATTTTATTGCTTTTGAAAACTCTCCAAGAGTTCCAATGACACTCAAATCATCAAATTATCTCTTCTAAGGATAATAAAAAGTTTCGTAGAAACTTTATATGCTTTAAGCATTTTGAATCCTTTAGGGATTTTCATATAGAGTATTGTCAAGTGAAAATATCCAACATGTCAAGTGTGACATCTTCAAGTGTCTGGGCTGCAAATTAAATAAGTTTTACACTTACCAAAATGCATCCTTTCAGGTCACTTGATAATTTTTTCTATGTCAGCATACGTAAAGAAACATAGAATTTGGATTGTCATAATCTTTTATACTATTGCGCTAATATTGTATCAAAGATATCATTTCATATCGGTTCATAGTATGACATAACATTTTGAGATCTCAACACTTTATCATTTTCAGGTACCTAAACCTCTCATAAGGTTTCATGAAATGTTATGTCGTAGGCTCTTCAAGAGCACATTGTCTTCTTATTATGATTATTTGCTCTTTATTTTTCAAGGATTATTTCATTTGGAACCGATTGGTCTACCACGCTTAACGCATGCATAGATTTTGTCCTTTAGGGACACAAAATAAATCACTTACAGCGTAAATATGAGATGCTTTCAACATTTAACTTGAATTATCTTTTCAATGAGGATCTAATGATAATTCCTAACATATTTCTTAGCTGCTTATAACCCCCCTCCTTATGTTAGGAACTAACATACATCCTCCATCTTCTTTGAGTAATCCATCTTTGTGCATCATGGTATATTCATTAATCGTATAACACACATCAAAACTATTATATAAAATAGTTGGTTCCTGACCTTGAACCAATTGAGAGGGAAGAAATAATCATAATTTATTGATCTAATGCATACAATTGTATGCAACATATCATATTTCAGACCAACAAATGAAACTTTGTTCCCATTAGTAATGGTTTAGCTATTTATCGAAGGCATTCAATGCCAAACCATTATCATCAAGATAAATTGTCTTGATTACACAATTTGAAAATTATGCTCTTAGCTCAATTTTATTGAGCAAGCAACTTTGTGAATGTCAAACTGCGGGTTGACAATAAATGTACAAGTGATCATCTTGTATGGAAGCATCTTAATAGATCACATAACAGGTGAACGGGCCCATATTCACTTTTTATACTTTTCAGATTTAAGGGATTCAATCCCAACATTAGTTGATCCAACCAACTTATCATGAGAACAAGCGATATAAATAATTCTTGAAGAATTTTCTAGTTCTTCAATACATGTCTAATACTCAATATGCACATTTTTGAGATGTCACAGTCATTGATATCAACTTATGAACTCATTTATAGTAGTAAACACAAGTTTACCATGACATGTATTTTTTTTTCTTTAGTAAATTTCAAATTTACTATTACATAATAAATTTTAGAATTACTACTTTAGAAGTAGATTCCAAAATAACTCTTCTCAATTATTCTGCCTCTTTCGGAGGTGAGATGTGATACCATCACAATCAAGTGTACGTTTGTATTAATAAGTTTCTCATACCCCAGGAATATAATATAATAGTGTCTTAAGCCTATCCGATTTTGATAGCTTATAACCTCTTTCATAATATTGCTACTCCAGGAGCAAATCGAGGCATACATATGATCTAGATAATATTTTTCTAATTATCTTATGATCATAATATGCGTGTGAAAATATCATCACTTTTGATGATCATTATCATATTATCCCTCCACGCGTATATTCGTGCATTCAATCACTTATCTTCTTTCAGACATATTATGCACTGCTACCACATTTACTTAAGATAATGGAGCATGTTCAATGAGACATATTTCATGAATTTTCATTAAAAACACATTATTTTTCCTTAACCATCATAATATCATCAATGTGGTGCACTGAGATTCACACTCAACGTCATACCCATATAAAGGCGTCTTAGGCATAAATCGATGAGACTTAAACCCAACATCTTATCATTATAATGCTCAAACTCAATGTCTCGTTCATATTCATATGAAGGCGTCTTAGGCCATAAATTGACGAGGTTTGAACCCAACATCTTATTTTCATGGTGCATGCATTCATATCATGTTTTTGAGAGGATGACCATCTTCAAGTGGTCAAATTTTTCTTTTAGGCCATTCCACAAAACAAGTGGATTTCATAATTTTGTCAAGATGATGACGCAAGAAAATCATAGCCTTAGCACGATTTTGATTAGATGTTGTATTTATTTCTTTATAGCATCTCCAAGACCCATATCATCTAAGCGGATTTCAGCATTCAATACCCATGAAATATAGTTCTTGCTCGAGGCAACAAACTTAGATTTATTAAGATTATTAGCAATATGAAAAGAAAGAAAATAATACTTTTGCCTTCAAATTTGAGACAGCAGAGTCTCGTGCTGATAACGTATTATAAACTAATAAAGAATAAAGAAGAAGAGCAGAGAGAACAAAGAGAGTATTTGTTATTTCTCTTGAGAGATCTCTTGATGGGGTGAATTACAATGAAGGAAAACCCCTTTATTTATAGGGAAAAAACTAACCTTGGGGTTTCTAACTTTTCTATAAATAGAAATTCACTATATATGGTAATAATAATAATAATAATAATAATAATAATAATAATAATAATAATAATTATTATTATTATTATTATTATTATTATTATTATTATTATTATTCCTTTTCCATGCCTAAATTATTGTCTGTTATACATCATATATCTCCTATTGAACCAGTTTATGGTCCGGCTAGGAATCGTGCAACATATTTGCATACTATTGATTCTATACCTGCATCTACTAGCTTTGTAGAAAAGATTAAAATCAATTCTAAAACAAATATTATTTAGGATAGTGATAATATCTCTGATAGGTTTAACCCAACTCCTTCTAAAATGGAGTTTGATGTTAACAGTGTTTAATATGATTCCCTACCAAATTGATTTTAGTCCTGGTTCCCAGCCAAGGAGTTATATTAAAAAAGTTTTTTTTTTGATAAAAAATGAAACTGATTAGAATTTGGATCTTTGAGACTTATAGTCCGGATGAGTTAAATAATATTTCTCAAGAATTTTATGAGATGTGTGCATTACATAATCAAATTGTGTGCTTTGTGTCATGGTTTATAACCACACATTTGCCATTATATGTTAAGATTTTGGAAAGATCTTATCAAGATGCGAGTGATAATATTCTTCAAACAATTTACCCTCCCCAATCACCTTTTATGTTGCCTAATAATACCGGTATTACATTTTCTGCATTTCAAAAATTCATTGATAATGAGACTGATAAAGTAACTGTTGCAGAAATAAATAATTTGATTGCTCAGAATAATTATTTGAGTTTATATGTGAAATTTTTGGAAAAACATATTTCTTTTCTTGATAAAAAACTTGATGAATTGATTAAGATGGTAAAAAAGCTTAGTGTTAGTTCAAAGCTGTCTGATATTGCTTCCACTTCGAAAATTAATATAGAAGACTTGACAACTAAGCCCTGTATTCAGAGACATCTAGCTATTGAGGGGTTTGAAAAATTATCTCATATAGAAGAATTGGAAAAACTGCTTCATAAGAAGTTTTCAGTTTAAACATTAAACCTTTTTATTGGTCTAATGCCTTTGCTGATATCATGGAATCTACTTCAGATATTGGTAATGAAATCCACTCAGAGATCAATAAGCTCAGAGGTTTGGTTAAAAAAAACTGGGGAAAAAATATGATGATATACCCCGCATGACTTTCAATTATTATCCGCGTCCAACTCCTCAAGATGTTTTGATATAAGAAAGAGATTGGACGCAAACTAATATGTCTTATAATGGAGATGCAATTAATGAATGAAACTTGGATGGCTTGTCCGAAAGACAGCTATCTGTCTTTGTTCATCGTATGTTGATGTATTCTACAATAGCAAAAGCCACGGCTTTTGTCGAGAATCGTCAAAGATGTACAGATGCAGTCATATGTAAAATGATTGTTGCTGGATTTACTGGTCAACTTTATGGCTGGTAGGATAATTTCTTGACTAATGAAAATAGAACAACAATATTTGAAGCTAAGAATTCCACTTCTGGTGTTGATAACCTAGGAAGAGAATTACCTTTTGATAGGAAAGATGTTGTTTATACTCTTATGCTTACTATATTACAACATTTTGGAGATAGATTTACCAACCAGTATGAAAATACTCGCACACTCTTAAATAGTCTTAGATGAAAGATATTAGGTGAATTTAGGTGGTATAAAGATACCTTTCTAAGTAAGGTCATGGATTTACCCAAAAATAAATATGCACATTGAAAAGCTAAGTTCATAGATAGTCTTCCTCCTCTTTTTGCTGAAAGGGTTAGAAAAAGACTTAGGGGTTCGTATGGTGAAATACCCTTAGAGAATTATACTCATGGTCAGCTTATAGAAGCCTGTACTCAGGAAGGCTTAAGCTCGTGTAATGAGTTGAAATTGTCTAGACAAATTAAGCTTGATAAACTTAGGGAAAGATCCCAATTAGAAAATTTTTGTGGACAATTTGGTATGGATAATCTTGTTTCCACTTCTAAGACAAAGGGTTAAAGATATTCTAAGTCTGATAATCCTTATAGCAAAAAGAGATTTAGACATAGATCTAAAGAAGCGCGTGAGACGCGTAAAATTCATCGTAAGTCTACTAGATTTATAAAGAATAGGTCTAAACGTGATCTTGCCAAGATTAAGTGTTACAGATGTGGTAGCCTAGGAAATATTTCTCCTAATTGCAAGCTCCAAAAGTTTGTCTTTAAGTCTTGCTGATGATGTTCATGATCGGATATATGATTTGTTATACACTTCGGGTTTTGAGTCTGATTATAATTATGATTCTGACTCTGAAAATGATGTTAAATTGTCTGATTTATCTGATAGTGATCACGCAAATGCTAATATAAATACTTTTGCTGATTGCAATGGTGATACTTGCACTTGTGATGAGACTTTTTATAAATTACAATCACGGTTTAAAGATTTAGATTTGAATATTCAAACACTTACTGCTGATAGAGTTCTTGAATTATTAAAGGAAATTACTGATGAAAAGCTTCGTGAAAAAATTATTGATTTTGCTCCTAAAAATTCTGCTAATAGCACCCCTAGTATCTCAAAAATTATTGATAACGCTCATATTACTCAAAGTAATGATATAAATTATTTCATGCCATATTCTTTATCTGAGGTAAATAGACGTCTTGCTATGAGTCAACTGCCTGAAAAAGATACTTCTTTCAATGATTTAAAAATTGAGGTTGATAGCCTGAAAAAGGAGATTATATCTTTAAAGCAAAATCAAATGATTTGTGATCACAGGATTACAAAAATTGAGAAAGATACTTCTCACAATGATGTTTTTTCCAGTTCCAAAGAAAAAGAAAAAATGTCAGAAAAAGAGGACAATGATATCGTCCATGATTTTAATATAAAAATGATTACTTTTTGGGTATGATGCAAATTGTTACAATCCATAAATGGTATATTAAATGCACTATATTAGTTTACAATGATTTCTCTGTAACTAATATTGCCATGATTGATAGTGGTGCTAATGTTAGTTGCATTCAAGAAGGTCTGATTCCAACCAGATATTTTCATAAGACTACTCATATTTTTAAGTCTGCATCTGTCATACTCTTGATATTAATTATAAACTGCCTAATGTACATGTTTGCCGAAATAAGGTTAGCATTCCACATTTCTTCTTTTTGGTGAAAAATCAATTATATCTCTCAACAATACTTGAAACACCTTTTATAAATGCAATTTATCCTTACACTCATATTGATGCTAAAGTATTTACTGCTACTTATAAAAACAAGGAGATATCCTACCCTTTTATTATAGAACCAGTAACTAAGAATATAAATACTTTCCTCGAAATGAAGCAACAACATGTTAATTTTCTGCAACTTGAAATGTTTAGCATGTGATACCATGAAATATGCTAAGATACAGGAGAAAATAAAAATGATCTCTGAATAAATGATTGTTGAGTGTGTGTTGATCACCCCAATGCTTTTTGGGATCGTAAATAGCATATCGTAATTCTTCTATATGAAGATGATTTTTGCAAGGATAACATCCAAACGAAATCAAGAACCTGTCAAATGAATGCAGAGTTAGTAGAATTCTGCAAAAAAGAGATTGATAATCTCTTACAAAAGGGTTTGATAAAACATTCTAAATCACCGTAGTCTTGCACTGCATTTTATGTGAACAATGTTACTGAAAAAGAACGTGATATATCGAGCTTAGTAATACATTATAAGCCTCTTAATAAATGTTTAAAGTGGATTAGATACCTTATTTCAAATAAAAAAGATTTATTATCCATATTATATGATGCCAAAATATTTTTCAAATTTGATTTAAAATCTGATTATTTGCAAATTCAGATATTTAGAGAGCACACTTATAGAACTGCTTTCAATGTGCCATTCAGATAATTTGAATGGAATGTAATGCCTTTTGAATTGAAAAATTCTCCTTCTGAATTTCAAAAGATAATGAATGATATTTTTAATCCATATATGAATTTTATTATTGCTTATATTGATGATATTCTTGTGTTTTCTAAAACAATAGAATTGCATTTTAAACATCTTGATGTATATAAAAAGATTGTGATACAAAATGATTTGGTGATATTTAAACCAAAAATGAATTTATTTCAGAAAAATATTTAATTTTTAGGTCATAATATTTTTTAAGGAAAGATAGTCCCTATTCAACGTTCTATTGATTTTGCTGATAAATTTTCTAATGTTATAACTGATAAAACTCAATTGCAATGATTCTTAGGAAGTTTGAATTATATATCCCCATTTTACGAGAATTTGTCAAGAGATCTAGCGCTCTTATATGACAGGCTAAAAAAGGGCTTTCAAAGTCCCTGGACTGATAGTCATACAAAATTTTTTAAACGCATTAAGCAACGTGTTAAATCTTTGTCGTGCTTAACTTTAACTAATTTTACTTTGCTAAAAATTATCGAAACGGATGCCTCTAATATTGATTATGGTGGAATACTTAAACAAGTTAATCCCCATAATAATACTGAACGTTTGATACGATTTCATTTTGAAAAATGAACTGATAGTAAAAAAAATATGCAACAGTTGCACATGAAATGTTAACCATTGTTAAATGTGTTCTTAAATTAAAGGATGACTTATATAATCAAAATTTTTTGATTAAAACAGATGCTTAATCAGTGAAGTATATGTTTGACAAATATTTTAAACATGATGCTTCAAAATTAATATTTGTAAGGTGGCAGACTCAATTGGTCCCTTTTGATTTTGAGATTCAATATAAAAAAAGAATTGATAATTCCCTGCCTGATTTTTTATCCAGAGAATACTTAAGTGAAAAATGAATTTTTACATTCATTTCCTCTCTCAAAAAATGATAATCACTATTATAAAGGTCCTTTCTTTAAACACAGATATGCATATTCTTATAATTGAGAAAATCATCCATGCAATTATTGAAGATGAATTTGCAGTCTTCAATTAAGAAGGAATTAGAGACGAAATTGATTGGTATGACTGGTCGAACTAATCTCTTATATGCAGCATGGCTACAGATCTGCCCTGGCAAATGGCCAGAGGAAGAAATAAAGGCAGAGGAAGATACTCCTCTGGGAAAAGATCCGCCCCCTCTTCATCACAGCCTCAGGCATCATCATTTAACGGCCCAGTGATACGAAGGAGAAATATGAACTTGATTAACTCTAAGATTCCACAGATAGACGAATCTTCATCTTCACAATCGATCCATCTAGAAGATATTTCGGAGGATCATCCATTATATAGACAATTGCAGTCATATCTAACTGCAAAGCAAGCAAATACGTTTGCTAATATTGAAAAGAAAAATATTGATAGCAAACTTTATGAACAATTTGACAATAGAGAGTTGATAATTCTCGTTGAAAATTCTAAAATTCAGAAACAAAATGAATCGTGGAAGATACTTCACAAATATTTAATTTTTGACCTTTATTTTGCAGGAGAGTCACATAAGACTCGAACATATTATGAAACAATCCGATTGTCTACTGGAAGTGCAGATACTGAACATTTTCAAGCATACGATGGAGAGCCAGATGTCCATGAATTCTCAAAAATCGTGATAAAAAAATTATTGCTCTTGGAGACTAAGGCAGATGTTGCTAAAGGGTTCCAAGATTAACTTTACATACTAGGACTATATCCAGGCCTTCACCAAGACATTATATTACAATAATAATAAACATAAACACACATGGCTTATTAAAATATGTGCAAAGATTTTCGATGAACTAATTCCTAATTGGTGTATTAATTGGTGGTCGTATCATGGCACAACTATTCAGATATTACCAGATCTTTTTGCAAAATTATACAAAAGATGGACAAAAGTATCTCCATTCTTAACTAAGTTATATCACTCAGACTATGTCTGCAATTTGAACAAAATAGACCAAATATACTTTTTTTTAATAGAATTCTCAATTTCATGGATTTACAAATGGAATATTGAATTGGGATTTACAAAAGGACAAATCCCTTACTTATATAGAGTATTCTATAATTATTTTTGGGACAAGCTAATGCGCAAGGACCCAAGAACTAAAAAACTAAATGGGCAAGAACTCCTGGATAATATTGATAATAAAATTCAGGAATATGCATATGCTCCTCAGAGAAATATTGTTGAGTACAAATCATTGAAATATATCTCCAGAAGAATTTTTGTTTATGATGGATATAAAATAAAAATGATAGAGCAGTATTTGGAAAAATTTCAAAAATAATTGATAAAAACTGTCAAACAACATTCCGATACTTCAATGAACAGCATCACTAGCGATGATATTGTAGAAGATGTTCAAGATTCTCAGCCAATCGATTCAGTAGATAGTCTGAACGAGGAATCCATTGCAAAAATAGAGGAATTTCTTCGAAAATTGAAAAAGGAAAAGGATGTCTAGATAGGTGACATGATGTGTGGGACTTGGATGTGGAACCCTTTTTTTACTATTTACACAGTAAATCTACTGTGCATAGGGACCTGAATATGGAACCCATAAGTACTATGCATAGATTCCTTTTGTTCTATATATATGAGCTTCAAGTATTAGGGAAAGGGTAGAAAAAAAAGTTTTCATTTTCTCTTTCCTTTTCTCTCTACGCCAGTTTGCTCTCCCCTCTCTCTTCTTTCTTCTGTAAAATATTTCAAGGATTGAATAAAAGAAGGCTGATAGCCGCTATTATAAGGTATTTGATTCTCTTCTATTTTGATGTTCTTTAATAATTTCTTTCCCTCTCCAGTGATTATGTCCGGCTAAAAATTTCTCATATCAATGCTAGAGATCTAACTTATTTTACATAGTAACTACGAAAGATTCAGACTCTATCAAATATGAAGGAATTTTTCTATAGTTTCTTGACTTGGTTCCAAAATGGCTGGTACAGTCAAAATTAGTACTGCTTATGGTGGCTTTGTCTTAGTGACTACATTTAGCAAGCCATGACTTTTAAGCCCAAAAAGATGAAGAAAAAGGGCATCTCTTTTTACGGTTAGAACCGCTAGACACAAGGGCTCATCGTAAGTACGTATTAACATTTTGACAGGCCCTTTGTTCGGATAAAAATATTTTATTCCTCCATACAGTCAATAAATTATTTGAAATTCTTTTATATTTCGGTTGGTGCCTCGATTGATTTTCTGACTAGGCTTTTCGATATTAGTCAATAGTTCTGGTAGGCCGTGCGGATTACCGCCCGCCTGCACGATCCTTTAGCTGTTATCACCATTCTTAACTGAGTTATATCACTAGGACCATGTCTGCAATTTGGATAAAATAGACCAAATGCACTTTTTTATTGGATAAAATAGATCAAATGCACTTTTTTATTGGATAAAAGGAAAGAAAGAAAATGAAAACTTTTTTTCTACCCCTTATAAAAAAGTACATCTGGTTTATTTTGTCCAAATTGCAGACGTGGTCCGAGTGATATAACTCGGTTAAGAATGAAGATACTTTTGTCCATCTTTTGTATAATTTCACAAAATGATCTGGTAATATCTGAATAGTTGGGTCATGATACGACCACCAATTAATAAACCAATTAGGAATTGGTTCGTCGAAAATCTGCGCACATATTTTAATAAACCATGTGTGTTTATGTTTATTATTATTGTAATATAATGTCTTGGTGAAGGCCTGAATATAGTCACAGCATGTAAAGTTAATCTTGGAACCCTTCAGCAACATCTGTTTTTCTGCCATTAAGGTCGTACCCCAGTCTCCAAGTGCAATAATCTTTTTTATCAAGATCTTTGAGAACCCATGGACATCTGTCTCTCCATCGTAGGCTTGAAAGTGTTCAGTATCTGCACTTCCAGTAGACAATAGGATTGTTTCATAATATGTTCGAGTCTTATATGACTCTCTTGCAAAATAAGGTTAGAAATCAAATATTTGTGGAGTATTTTTCACGGTTCATTTTGTTTCTGAATTTCAGAATTTTTAATGAGAATTATCAGCTCTTTATGTAAATTTGTTCATAAGGCTTGTTATCAGCGTTTTCCTTTGCAATATTATCAAACATATCTGCTTGCTTTGCAGTTAGATATGATTGCAATTGTCCATATAATGAATGATCCTACGAAATATCTTCTTGATGAATCGATTGTGAAGATGAAAATTTACCTATCTACAGAATCTTAGAGTTTATCAAGCTCATATTTTCCCTTTGTATCACTGGGGCATTAAATGATGAAGCATATGATGATGCCTAAGGCTGTGATGAAGAGGGGGCGGATCTTCCCCCCCAGAGGAGTATCTTCCTCTGCCTCTATTTCTTCCACTGGCCGTTTGCCAGGGTAGATCTGTAGCCATGCTGCATATAAGAGATTAGTCAGACCAGTCATACCAATCAACTTCGTCTCTAATTTCTTCATAATTGAAGGCTGCAAATTCATCTCCAATAATTGCATGGATGATTTTCTCAATTATAAGAATATGCATATTTGCGTTTAAAGAAAGGGCCTTTATAATAGTGATTATCATTTTCTCAGAGAAGAAATAAAGAATTCTCTGGATAAAAAATCAGGCAGGAAATTATCTGTAGACACCTAATTTTGTCCCTCCCCGAAAATATTTTTATCATTTTACCCCCGTCTTACTGCGTGCCCTCACCCATGTAATTATATCATACAAAAATACAAAAACACAAAAACAACAACCCTTAATAAAATTTCAAATAAATTTTATCTTATTTTAATCCTATCCTAACCAACTCACCCATCTCACACCCTACCCCTACGCCCACCTCAATACCCTTACCCTACATTTTTTCCAACGGGAATACATACACCTTCACAGAATAACAAAAGGAGGGAGGCCCACAGGAGATCATACACACTACATTCCAAATAAAAAAAAGGGACTGAAACTTATATACAGGCACTCCATCATTGATAAGAGGGATCGGGGACCATTTTTTTCCATGCCATTCACAAACACCTTCCATATATACCCATCACTCGATATACACACACGGACTGACCTTCAAGGAGAATCTCTCATCACCATCACAGATCATTCACACCCGCACTCACAGACATCTTCTACACACCATCCCTACACACCATTTCCTCCCTTCACGCATAGAATCACACACAAAAACTCATGCATATACACAGTGAACGGAGAGATAGTCGGAGTGATCAAAATAAAGAGATGGGAGGTTGAGAGAAAGAGAGGCGAGAGAGAGACTGAGTGAGAAAGAGAAAATTTGAGAGAGAAGAGAATCTAAGAGAAGGAAATTGAAAAAAAAAGGAAAATCCACCGAAGTTTGATCGGAAAACCCACTGCTACCAAGAATTCGATTTGAATTCTACGATATTTGGGATTACCAAGCTCACCAGAGCTCCGGCAAAACCAAAATCGTCATTCCAGTTCAAGAACCGACCCCCCGTTTTATGTCCTCGGCAAGACTCATCGAAAAACGACGCAAAAATGGGTACGGGCCTTCCCCCTTTGTGATTCTGGTACTGCTTAGGTAAAAACAGTGAAATATCAAGGCTGGGTTGATTTGAACTGAGGTTGGTTCGAGGTTCTTTGTGCGGATTTTGCTTTGTTTCAACGGGATAATACTCAAATAAAAGCAAAATTTGAGGTCCATTTTTTCTCTCGATCTCTACTTTTATCTCGAGTCTTGATTATGTTTTGTGGATGAATGTTTTATGTGCTTACCATGTTTGAATCTTTATTGTGTGTATGGTTGATGTTGATTTTGGATGTTAAAGAGAAAAATTGAATAGTTAATTAAGAAATTAATTAATTGTGTAATTGAGCATGAAATTAGGGATAGAAATTGCAAGGTGGATAAAGTGAATTTGAATTAATTTTGATTAATTATTGATACGAAGCGTGATAGAATTATGATATGTTGAAATGAATAGGCCAATGTAGGTTTGGGTAGGCAAATTTAGGATTAAGATTTTGGTTGAATGTTTGAATGTGGAATGTGTGTTGAATGTTTTCTAGTTTATCGCATCTAACTCAAGTGTATTCATTTGGCCGGGGAATACCCAGAGATTTCAAGTATTTATTCACTGGGGAATGCCTCGACGTATTATGTCTTCGAAGGAGGATAGTGATGAAGGTTCGAGGCATTAGGTAAAGCATTGGAGCTTAGTCTAGGACTAGTTTAGAATAGGTTTTATATTTTTTCGCATTTTTCTATCTCAGATTGTATAATTGGACTAGACACTAATTTTGGATTGTTTTGTTTTGTTTGCTTGATTGATTGTTTTGCGTGCTTTGTGTGGTTTATACATTCGTAATGTCAAAATTAGCAGATACGTTCCACCAAGCTACTGTGGTCGAACCACGGGACCGAGGGGTGCCTAACATCTTTCCCTCGGTCAACAGAATTCCTTAGTCGGAATCTCTATTCGCAAACCAGTTTTAAAGAGTCAAATCGTTTTGAAAAGGATCTTTCAAAGATGACTTGGCACACCAAATTATGCCAAGTGGCAACTCTGAGTTTTGAATGTAGAAATAATCTTTTTTCGAAATAAATTTTCATCTTTTGTCACTTTAATAATAAAAACCCTTCCAGAACCTAAAATAATACTCCTCCGTCCCATTTTATGTGTCATCATTTCTTTTTTTGTCCGTCCCAAAAAGAACGTCATCTTTCCTTATTTGGTAACTATTTAAAAACACAATTACACTTTTATCCTTATTGGTCTTACTTAATTAAAAAAAAGATAGGAGCACATTTTTTAATAAAGGATAATTTGGTAAAAATTACCAAGTCTTTCCTTATTTCTTAAATTTCGTGCCCGGTCAAATGATGACACATAAAATAGGATGGAGGGAGTATCTATTTTTGGTTGGAAAATGGGTGTAAAGGGCTTAATTACTTTTTTCTATTAAATCTCAAAATCAAAAGGGGCCAATTAAGTCCACCACTTTGCAAAATATTAATTTTGAAGCATCATGTTTAAAATCTTTGTCAAACATATACTTCACTGATTGAGCATATGTTTTAATCAAAAAAAAATTATTATATAAATCATCCTAAAATTTAAAAACGCATTTAACAATGGTTAATATTTCATGTGCAACCGTTGCATATTTCTTTTGAATATCAGTCAATTTTCCAGAATGAAATCGTATCAAACGTTCAGTATTATCATGGGATTAACTTAAACTAAGTATTTCATCATAATCAATATTAGAGGCATTAGTTTCAATAATTTTTAGCCAAGTAGGATTAGTTAAAGTTAAGCACGACAAAGATTTAACACGTTGCTTAATGCGTTTAACAAAGTTTGTATGACTATCAGTCTAGGAACCTTGAAAGCCCTTTTTTAGCCTGTCATATAAGGGGGCTAGATCTCTTGACAAATTCTCATAAAATGAGGATATATAATTCAAACTTCCTAAGAATCGTTGCAATTGAGTTTTTATCAATGATAACATCAGGAAATTTATCAGCAAAATCAATAGAACACTGAATAGGGACTATCTTCCCTTGACAAATATTATAACCTAAAAATCAAATATTAGTCTAAAATAAACTCATTTTTGGTTTAAATATCATCAAATCATTTTGTATCACAATCTTTTTAAATATACCAAGATGTTTAAAATAAAATTCTAGTGTTTTAGAAAACACAAGAATATCATTAATATAAATAATAATAAAATTCATATATGAATTAAAAATGTCATTCATTATCTTTTGGAATTCAAAAGAAGCGTTTTTCAATCCAAAAAGCATTACATTCCATTCAAATTGATCGAATGGGACATTGAAAGCAGTTTTATAAGTGTGCTCTCTAAATATCTGAATTTGCCAATAACCAGATTTTAAATCAAATTTCAAAAATATATTGAAAATTATATAATCTGGACAATAAATCTTTTTTATTTGGAATAGCGTATCTAATCCACTTTAAACATTTATTAAGAGACTTATAATTTATTACTAACCTCGGTATACCACGTTCTTTTTCAGCAGCATTGTTAACATAAAATGCAGTGCAAGATCATGGTGATTTAAAATATTTTATCAAACCCTTTTGTAAGAGCTTATTAATCTTCTTTTTGAAGAATTTTACTAACTCTGCATTCATTTGACAGGGTCTTGATTTTGTTGGAATGTTATCCTCGTAGAAATGATCTTCATATGGATGAGTTACAATATGATGTTTGCGATCCCAAAAGCATTGGGGTGATCAGCACACACATCAACAATAATTTGTTTGGAGATCATGTTCATTTTCTCCTGTATCTTAGCAGATTTCATGGTATCACCAATATTCATGCTAAACATTTTAAGTTGTAGAAAATTAACATGTTGTTGCTTCATTTCGATCAAAGTATTCATATCTCTAGTTACTGGTTCGGTAACAAAAGGGTAGGATATCTCCTTGTTTTTATAAGTAGCAGTAAATCCTTTAGCATCAATATTAGTGTAAGGATAAATTGCATTTATAAAAGGTGTTTCAAGTATAACTGGGGATATAATTAATTTTTCACCAAAAAGAAGAAATGCGGAATGCAAACCATATTTCGACAAATATGTGCATTAGACAATTTATAATTAATATCAAGAGTATGATCAGATGCAGACTTAACAATATGAGTAGTATTATGAAAATATCTGGTTGAAATCAAACCTTCTTGAATGCAACTAACATCAGCACCACTATCAATCATGACAATATTAGTTACAGAGAAATCATTATCAATTAATATAGTGCATTTAATATACCATTTATGGATTGTAACAATTTGCATCATACCTAAAAATAATCATTTTTATATTAAAATCATGGACAATATCATCATCCTCTTTTTCTGATATTTTTTTTTTTTGAACTGAAAGAAACATCATTGTGAGAAGTATCTTTCTAAATTTTTGTAATCCTGTGATCACAAATCATTTATTTTTTTTAGAGATATAATCTCCTTTTTCAAGTTATAAACCTCAATTTTTAAATCATTGAAAGATGTATCTTTACCAGGCAGTTGACTCATAGCAAGACGTCTATTTACCTAAGATAAAGAATATGGCATGAAATAATCTATATTAGTACTTTGAGTAATATGAGCGCTATCATCAATTTTTGAGGTATTAGGAGTGCTATCAGCAGAATTTTTAGTAGCAAAATTAATAATTTTTTCACGAATCTTTTCATCAGTAATTTTCTTTAATAATTCAAGAACGCTATCAGCAGTAAGTGTTTGAACATTCAAATCTAAATCTTCAAACTGTGATTTTAATTTATAAAAAGTCTCATCACAAGTGCAAGTATCACTATTGTAATCAGCACAAGTATTTATTTTAGCATTTGCGTGATCACTATTAGATAAATCAGGCAATTCAACATCATTTTCAAAGTTAGAATCATAATTATAATCAGACTCAGAACCCGAAGTGTATAACAAACCATATACCTGATCATGAACATCATCAACAAGACCTAAAAACTTAAAACTTTTGGAGCTTGCAATTAGGAGCAATATGTCCTAAGTTACCACATCTGTAACACTTAATCTTGACGAGATCACGTTTAGACGTATTCTTCGTAAATCTACCTTACTACTGTTATTTCTTTTATTTTGACTATCTCTAATATTTTAATTGTTAGTAGTTTTATTTCTTTAATATTTTCATCATAACATTTTATTCTTTCATTTCTTTCAATCCATGTTTGGAAAGCTGGAGGTTTATTAGAACTTTATCTACCTTACAAAGATAGAAGTAAGGCATTCATGCACCCCACCTTCTCTATATCCCACATGTAAAACGATATTGGATATGTTATCTATTGTGAGTTAATTATACTGAAAATGAAGTGTCAAGTCGAACTTTCTCCTAACTCTCTAGATTCCTCTGATTAGACCATGTCACTATTGAGTATTGACTGGACATATATAAATTGTTTTCGATATACTTACCTGTAAAAGGTCACCAAGATTGATAACTAGGGCTCCAGTCACAGGATGAATATCAATCCACTGCTTTTTGTGATAAATTTGAAGGCCGCCAATTTGATCTTGTAGAAGAATTGTGAAGAAATCTGGATCAGTATGCTTGGTGATTCCAAGTGTCTTATTGGGCTCAGGACAAGGTGGATAGTAATGATTAATTATGAAATGGCCTCTTGCACACTCCATGTCCAACAAGTGATTGGGTTTTAGTCCAAGTGCTTCTGCTAGTAACTCAAATATTATATGACCCAACTTCCTGACATGCTCAGAATATTGAAGTAATTCCTCCCTAACAAAGAAAAAACAAGACAATTTCAGAAACAACTAACATCTAGGCAAAAGATCAATAACCATAGCTAATGTTTGTCTAATTACTGAGTGTTGCTAGAATTTAGTAGCTAATGTTTGGGTTCAAGTCTTGAAAACAGACTCTAACAGAAATGTAAGGTAAAGCTGGATACAATACAACCTTGTGGTGGGATCTTTTTCCAGATCCTGCTCATAGTGAAAACTTTAGTACACCGGACTGCCCTTTTAGTATTTGACTTTCGTAATTTGCTTACGATTACAATTAAAATAAGGTGAATACCAATACAAACGTGTCTTGTAAATATAAACACGAATACACCTGGAATCAAATACATATATGATCGTTAAATGAACTACAAAACAGTTCAATTATATAATTGAATAATGTATATCAAGTCATATAAAATAAACAATACATAAGATATATGAAATACATAAGGCATCAAATACATATACATTTGCTATAAATCTAAACTTTACCTGCAAATTCTGGTATTTTTAAATCTTAGTTACGTCATGAAATTAGGATGTTTTCTACATCAGGTAATTTTTCCAAAAAACAACATGAAAATCACACATTCAAAGCAAAACAAAACAGAAAATAGTTGTAGGGCCAAACACATAGATGGTCTTCAAAATTTAGAGTCAAAGATGACAGCAAGTAGTTTCACTTCATAAAAAGGTGAGACAAAAAAAAGTATAGGAAAATGTACCTTATCTTTGAAAATTCAAAGGAGGTCCAAAGAAAGATATTTAGATAAAAATGGTAAGAACATTTTTGAAGTTTGATATATATGTATAAAAAATAATATTTGATTTATGTATACATATATAATATAATTTTTTATCGAAGATTATTCGATTGACCATCCTTCGACATACATATAGCTATATCCATGCTAATGGGTAGGGCCGGGGATCGATGGATAGTTTTTCACACAAAATTAAACTCGACCCAACTACAATAAAAATTACTAAGCCTCGATTTCAAACAAGTTAGAAAATTACCTGCATGCTTCTGGTAATTCATCATTAGTAGGAGGATTAGGAGCCATGAGACAAGCTAAAGTATCCCTCCAATTTGCAGACTTAGATTGATAAAGATCAAAATTACTATTAAACATCACCTTCTTCATAGGTTCCATTGAATAAAACCTCATCTTTATATCATTCGGTTGCTCATGAAAACTTTTAATTCCACTAATCATCTCATCCATAACATGTTGAGGCACACCATGGTTCACAACTTGAAAAAATCCCCATGTCTCACATGCCTCACCAACCTCTTCAACAATCTTCCTATGTCGAAAATCATCTTCGTTTATGCCCTCAAGATCTATAACTGGAATTTGAACATTGACTATGTCTGAACATTCAAGATTCTGAGCACTGAATTCATTTTCTGTTATGTCCGGTGTGACAAAGATCTCGGGGATATGAACTATCCCAGCATCGACTAGTCCTTTTACACCGGCCTTTGTATCATCAAAGGCCTTGAGCTCTTTTGCCCGATCATAGTCAGCCATTTTTATTTATTTACTTATTTATTGATAAAAGAATTTTGAAATATTTTTGCTTTTGCTTATCTTGTAGATCTAAAAAAGGAGTGGAATATAAACTTTATAAGGGAAGGCCAGCAAAAAGACAAATATGTGGCTAATAATTAAGTTTGTGACATTGACTCAAATGAGATACCAACTACAAATCATTGCAAAACAACGATTTAATTAAAAGTTCTGATATATTATTAAATTCTTAAAATTATTTTATGTTTAAATTATTGAACTTTATCCGTTAAGTCAATATGAAGGAAAAGAAATTATACCTAGCTTTAGCTAAGTTTTGATATCGATGATTCGTAAACTCTTTCTAAATAACTTCCTTTTATGTAATTTTAGATCTACTCTCTCTTTTTTTAACACCTTCAAGCATCTCAAGCAACATCTCGTATTTTATCCTCAATGTGTGCTACTTGAATAATTCTAACAAATTAATCACTTTTAATCTTGTAATTTTATATGAGTACATATCCATTTTAGTGCACATCACTAATCTTGTGAAGATGTTGGACTTTAGCAACTCAATATTCACTACCATATATAACACCACCAAACTTATAATTGTTATTCTATATTACGTACTTCTATACTTTGATAGGTATTCTTCTATTATATAACTATCCAATAGCACTTCCACATTTCAACTATCCTATTTTAATCCTATGAGTTATATCTTTATCCGTCATTTCACTCTCTTGCTACGAGTCTAGATATCTAAATTGTTTGTTTATATTATTTTGGCACTGCAATCCACTTTATTGAAAGCTCTTTTTTATCATCTATTACAATCTTTATGCTAGTGATGACTCTTTCTTACATGTTCTTTATGATGTTTATATATTTTCAATATGAATTCTTTTCTTCTCCCTCACTCACCAGTGAACCTTTGGTGGTACTCTATAATTATTATATGCTTTCTCTAAAATCATATATACAAAAGCATAACGGAAAAAAAATCAAGGATTTCGAGTCGTGAAAGCAATATACAAATTAGGCAAAATACAAATAATTCTCTTCAAAATATAACAAAATTAAATTCACAAACAGATTTGAAGATTAACTAATTTTCACACAAGCTTTATATTTATATTGAGAAATCTAATATATAAAAATTTATTGGGAACGTCCAATAACATAGTAGTCTGTGGTCCAAGGATAGAAATGAAATTTGCTTAAACTCTGGTGATCTTCTTGACGAACGTTTGACTAATTCCTCATGGACACTTAGATTGAAAAAAAAAAAATTAATAATTCAGAATTGCTGGAAACTCATAAACTTCAAATTTTGAATCACCTCTAATGATCAATGTGGTCTAGGGATAAGATGTTGGTGACGTAGCGAGCGAAGACAATGACGACGGAGGTGGTGGTGGAGGCAATGGAAAATGAGTACGTTTTGGTGTATTATACTTTGGAGAAGGTGGTGGACGATAAGGGGGTCGACGACCAAACACAAATATCGGACCCAAAGGGTTCTTGTTTATGTTCCACCATGAAGAAAAATCTTGAACTAAAAGAATAAGCAAAATAAAGTTGAGAGCTATTTTCATTTTTTGGTGCTTTTTTTTTTTTTTTTTTTTTTTTTTTTTATGAATCTTGGTGAGTGGGGTTTTTAATCACTATATATGAGACATTGTGACCTACATAAGAAGGGGTTGGAGCTGCAGAATTAGGTAGATGTAGTAGGTGTGGTACGGATTTCGAGAAATTCAGTAACTTTGTTTGTATTAGCTAATTAAGATGTTAAATTAATATGGATAATATTTAATTGTGAATCCCAGTAACTAAAATGAGATTTGGATCTTGTTCTAGTGATTGAACTTGAGCACCTCCATCTTAATATATAGATTGACGTTTTGAGTTATGTTGAAGGATAAGTAAGAATATTATTGATTCTTCTTTTAATGGGATATCGAATAGGAAAAAAGAAAAGGAGATTTGAAATATCATGACAAATTTAAAACTTATTAATTTTAAATTCTGACTCTGCTACTGACCTAAAAAGATAGATTAGGAGAATGTTGACAAATTAATTAGCTTAGAATTAACATGGGATAGGTGATGAACTTTGAAGTACTTCCTTTGCATAAAATAGTTGGAAGTTAGGAATAAGTGGGAATTAATTGCAGTGTTCCTAAAATCATTTTTTATTTTTTGTTCTTCCATCTCAAACTAGGTAGACTTCAATATCTATCTATCTATATATTTGAAAAAAAGAGATATATTATCTTAACTACAAAAGTTAAATAAATTAGACTTAGCCACGAAACTATCACTGAATTTTCATAATCAACAAATATTTAAATAATTTAATACTAAATAAAATTAACATGAATATGTTCAAATTAAAGTTAATGTTTACACCTAGAGTCTAAAATTTCTCTACTGTCCTCTAGAAAAATATACTATATTCCAAATTGGAATTTTCTACTTTTCTTTTGGGGTATATGTAAGTCCACTTTCTAAGATGGATCTACTTTTTTACTCCCTTCATTTCATAATAAATAAATTATTAAGATATTTATTAGTATTTTAAAATAAATAAATTATTAATTTTTTTTTTAAATTTATTCTTATGATTTAACGGTCAATTAATTTTTAAAAAGGTATTATAAGGTCAGCTTTTTTTTAGGGATAAAAATAAAAAATTATGTTAAATTTATGTGTTTAATATTTTTTTTAATTTATATATTAAAATTTAATAATTTATTTATTATAAAATGAAGGGAGTAATGATTTAGGAGTATATAAGTAGCACAAAGTTCAACTTAATAATGCCGCAAAAGTTGAAAACTTTATTTTGACTAGACATTTAGCCAAACAAAGACTCGACAATTAGTAGTAAACGTAAACTAGTAATAAAAAGGACAAAATGAAAACTTACACTAGGTGCCAACCTAACACTTAATGGTGCTGTATTTGTTGAAAAATAAAAATGAGAAAGAAGTTTGAGTTGGATTTTATTGCACTATTCCATTCATTTCAAGTCTAATTTGGTGATATATGTCAAATGACATGATACATCAACTTAAATAAAAGAGATAATAAGATAATGTCACATGTTATCATGTCTAATCAAATCAAAGATTAACTAAAATATATTATTTATATAATTAATTTATTTCGACCAATTAAATATCATCATATCGACTTAAATTTGATAGATAAAAAAGAACTTGTACTTATCACAATTTTTTCGCATTCTACATCTATAAAAAGGATCCTCATAATTTCAAGAAGACATCAGAATTTAACAAGAAGTCATAAAGAACACTTGTGAATCAAACACCACATATTTCTCTATATATATTATGTAACTTCAAGCATGCAAACAATTAAATTCAAATGCAAGTCAAAATTAAGACCACCACCAGATTCGACATTAAGCCATAGGCCCTTAATCTAGTAGAATTAAAATCAAGTTCATTAAAATTCAAGATTAAACTCAAAAATAAAATTCATAAACATTGTAATACTCATTATATTGAAAAAAAAAAAAATATTATGATGCAATATTTTTAGGAAAACACATCATTTTCACCTCATACTATACAAGAAAAGTCTAAGTCACACCTAAATTATATAAGTGATCTATTACACACCTTAACTATATAAAAGTGATATTATTACCTCCTCGCGACCCCATTCTAAGGAGCGTGTGTTACACTTATTTTAGGCGTGTTCAGCCTATTAAATAATAAAAGTAAACGGTTAAAAACATTAAGGGAAAATGCATCGTTTTCACCCCAAACTATAGTTGAAAAGTCGAATCCACACCTAAACTATATAGGTGTCCTATTACACACCTTAACTATAAAAAAAATGATACTTTTTACTGACGTGACAATGCGTGTAAAACACTACACCACATGCAAGTGGTGTTAGCCTGGTAGGGTGTAAATAGTTTCAATTTTTTATAATTTAGGTGTGTAATTAATCATTAGTATTGTTTAAATGTGACTTTGACTTTTTGGATATAGTTTGAGATGAAAATAATGTTTTTTTAGTCTTGATTATTATATTCTCGAGGCAAATTTTCCATTCTACCAAACACAAGAAAGTCTTACAAATAAAACAAGAAGTCAAATGCAAAAGAAGTTTGTACATTTGGACTAATTCTAATCACGCGGTATTTTGACTATCTTGAAAGATCCACACGAAAACAAACAAAAATATAGAAAAAGATATTTACAAATTGTAATTAAAAAAAATAGCTAATGATAAAAAAGAAGATGCAATAAGGATCAAGTCATCCTATTCTTTTCATCAAACACCAATATATAATTCTCACTTTCAATTTTCAGAAAACACGTTAGTTTCAGTCATCACAATATTTGAAAGAATGAGACCAAATATAGTTTCATGTCTGCTAATATTTTTGTTCATCCATGAATTAGTCATGGTGAACTTTTGTGTAGAAGCAAGGTCCCTTCAATATTATTCTTCCTATGAGGAATTGTTCAAATCTCAACACATGGTGGCTAGAGAGCTTAGAGGTTTAAAGAGGAATAACGGAAGAATCATACCAACACCATCACCACCAAAACCTAATTTGGTGATTCATTTTAGTCCTCCTCCTCCTCCTCTTTCTCCTTCTCCACTGACAGGGCCGGAGATACAGTATTAAGTATGGGTTCAGATGAACTCACTAGTTTTGTTAAGTATTATATTTGTATTAAGTAAATGTATTGATGAATATGTATAAGTAATTAATTGTGGTTCCAATAAATCAGACGATGTATGAATTTGTTGACAAGTTCAATAAACTTTTAATTTTACTTTTCCACTCTGTCCACTAATGTCCACAAACTAACCATAGTCCAGCATACTCGCCGCCGCTATGTCGCTAATAGACTCAACACGCAAGGCAAAATCAGAATTTGAAGTTAATATGTTTAAAATTTTAGTCGGTTAAATTTTATTAGGTTTATAAATTGATGTTTTGTATATATGGTGAATACATTTTTAATATAAATACATAATTTAAATCTATTAGATAGTTATGTTAACTACGAGGCACATTATTTATAAATGAACATCCAAAGGAGTGTTACAATTATATTGTATTGTAAATGTCCATTTAAGTAGTCCTACAATACTTAAGGATCTTGCAATTAAGCAGACAGCTTGTAAGTAGCGCATGAAGATAACTTACAAACAACTTCCTGAAAAATCTTACAACAACTTTCTGAGATTTACAATACAACTTATAAATAGCTCAAGCAACCTCTTAACAAGTTTTTGAAAAGAGTGCAACAATTTCTTTTCTTCAATAAATAAGAAAACCTAAATTGATGAATTTGTAACATCAATTTCAAGAGAAATAAACTCTCTTCCCCAATAACTTGGCTTTTTTACTATATCTTTAGTTATCTTAAACAAAAGAATGCCGAAGACTACAATAACTACATGCATCCAAAACCTCAACTTACAAGACAAAATTGAGGAAAGGTGTCTTTTAATTCTTGAATGAAGGATTGATGGCATTGACCAACAGATAGGATCAAACATCATTAGGAAACTTGATTAAGTTAATTGTGGACTTGATTAATATTTTTAAAACTTTCTAATCTTTTCAAAAATACAAATCAACCCAACCCATACCTCTCTTCAATCCAAATCAACCACTCTCTCTCTCCAGATTCTCTCAACTCTCTCCCAAGCAATAGTTCTGCAAAATTTCCCCCTTCAACCCCCAACGACTTCTACCTCCGGCGACAAATAGTTGGGCTTCGAGTTCACCTCTTTTCTCCCTTCAACCCCCGACAACTTTTACCTCCGGCGATTAATAGTTGGGCTTCGAGTTCTCCTCTTCAATTCGATCAACCTTTCTCTCATCCCTCTCTCGACAACTTCTCTCAACTCTCCCAACCACTGTTCTGCAAATTTCTTATTTCAATCCTCGGCGACTTCAACATCCAACTACAAATAGTTGGGCTTCGAGTTCGTTTTTGACTTCAACCTTCAATCGACGTGAAAGCCTTGCTCTCCAGTCACAACAGCTTCGAATTCTTCATCGTTTCTTTTCTTCTTTCACAGGTATGAAGAAAACGAGGAACTTGAGCCAACTTCTCTTATAGTATTGGTTACCAATTTTAATAGTTGTTGCGCTAATTTAAAATACGGTCTGAAATGGCATTTTTATTATTTGTGTTTATAAAAATAAAACGACAATTTGGTTTGGTTTGTTTTGTTCTTGTTCTTGGTAAAAATAGTGAAATTGTTGTGTTTTGTTGAACAAAATCGTGCTACTGTTTTTTGTTTCCTCCGACAGATTACCCATCTGGTGCAACATATTAACCATATGATGCAATAAATTTATTATATGATGCAACAGATCAACCATCTAATGCACCAGAGAAACCATCAGATTACAATTCTGATGCAACAGATTAATAATCTGATGCAACAGATTAACTATCTGATGCAATAACTTTACCATATGTTGCAACAGATTAAGCATCGGATAAAAAAATTGTTGTAACTAATTAACCATTTGGTGCAATGGAAAACCATCAGATTAATGATCTGATGCAACAGATGAACCTCATGTTGGATAAAATCCCATCAACTCTTCCTACAGAAAATTTCCAAGACTTGATTTTTCCAACTGATCATTCATCTGCCGCGATAGACGACCCTATGTTGGAAGAAATCTAAACAATATTAACCGTTGATAACTGTTCCAATAGACCACTCATGTGTTGCAACAGATGTGTGAACTGTTGCACAAACCATTCATCTTTCTCAACAGATGAGTGATATATTTTGTATTGTCGCAACAAATTATTTAGCTGTTCCAACAGATCACTCATATATTGCAACAGATGATGTCATAATAGTTGTGTGATCTATTGAAAAGACCATTCATCTGTCTTAAAAGATGAATGATATGTTTTGTATTGTTGCAACAGATTACTGATCCGTTGCAACAGTTTGGTTATATGCTGCAACATATATACTACCTGGTGCAACAGATCGGTGATCTGTTGCAACTGTTATTTTACTGTTTGACTTGTTTGATTTACTGTTATCATTTTTTAACGATGCATTAATCAACAATAATATATTATTTTATATTTCTGCTAATTTTAGATAATATGGTTCCCAAAAGAACAGAAACCAAATCAAGTCCAAGTAAAGGAACAAGTGAAGCAGCTAGACTACATCCACCACTCTATGAACTTGCTTTACAAGCGTTATCTCAATCGAGAGCAGAATATAATAAACACGGGGAGGAGGTATGTTTCAAAAGGGATGATACAGATGCTAATAGCCCTTTCACCGAAGAGCTGGTCAAAGCCTTTAGCATTGATCGTTATCCTGTGAGAATGTAGTGCGATGGTGCCACAGATTTAACGAGTGATTTCGTGGTTAAGTAAGCCATGGAAAAATCTTTTGACGCCTTTAGAAAAATACTTCGAGAATAAAAATTGGATGCTTATTTCAGGGATAGCTACTTTGGAAAATATCTTGATTTACCGAAAGACAACAATGCTCGTTTCCAAATGAAAATGGTATATGAATTTCTCAAGCATAGGTTTATGTTTGAAAACAAAGATAAGATGGATGAGGTGTGGATAAATTACTGTGGTATGCCTGTTTGTTTTTGTTGGAAGGAGTTTACCATAGTTACTGGACTAAAATATTATCCTCCTTCTCAAGTTATACCTATTCTAACCCCAAAAAAGCACTCTGCACACCCAAAAAAGGCAAAGGCAAGTCATGTGATCGCAATGACAAGGTGTCCATTATTGGTCCAAGCTTCAAAAATAAAAATTTGATAGAAGCGTTGAAAGGTAAAGGACTTTCAAAGAATCACAAGCAGTCATTGTGCTTGGTTTGGTTTGCACATAATATTCTTTGGGTGAGAGACGTTAACAACAACATAAGCCTCGGTTTAATAAAACTCTCTGAGGATCTTGATGCGTTAAACAGCTATCCTTGGGGATATAAAATCTTCAAAATGACTATCAAATATTTGCTGACTCCGTAGCGCCAAAGACAGTCAACTTATATGGCTTTCTATGGGTTTTCATGGTAAATATTTCTTTCTTCTATTATGATATCATTCATTTTTTCGCTCAATAATGGTTTTGATTTATTGGTGTTATTTTATAGGCTTGGGTATTTGAAGCCATTTCTTATTTGAGACAACAAGTGAACTACCAGGAAGGAGTTTTCTGTCCAAGAATCTTGAGATGGTTGTCAGCTAAAACTGATAAAAATGTAAAATTTCTTGTTCTCTTCAACCCCCCGAAGGATGCAGTAAGTATAATTATAATTAATTTTTTCTTTTAATTAATGATTTTTTTTGAATGATCTAATCATCATTCTAATATATGTAATGATTTATGTTAGATTATGCATCCGTCGCTAGTTCCGACCAATCGAGAGTTGAAGATGCCATTTTTTCTTACTTTACGGTCTGTGCAAAATTTATCGGACCCTAAGATCATCGATAGAATAAAAATAGAATTGTTTGGAGCAACAACCATTATAAGAAAAATAATTTTGGAGGGTGGGCTTATTGTTGTTGATGGTCTTAGTAGTGATGGAGCTGTTGGTGGTGGTAGTGGTGCTGTTGTTGGTACTAATGATGCTCCTCTTACAGTATTTAAAGCAAACCATTATGAGTATAATCATACTAGTTATACAAATTTTGTCTCTCCCAGCGAATGTTCTGCATGCAAATGTCAAGACTGCAGAGCGAAACATGATGTAGTGATTAATGCTATTAATGCATTAACTGCTTCTATAAAGGAATTGACATCTGAGAGGGGTCTCATTCCATCAAAGCAGATTTCATTTCCATCCGCTCCATTAGAGATTAGGGCTAAGAAGAGAAGGAGAGTAATTTCCAAGGCATTATCACACATCCAAAAAAGCAAAATTACAAATCCTCTGTCCGTGTGTTACACCGAGCAACGTACAATTCTAAAGGAGAGCAGCGCAAGCTGAAGAAGGTGAATATATTATATGTCTTTCAACTGACAAAATAAACAGACACATATCTATTTCAACCGATGACGCATCTGATGAAAATTATCAAACAAATATATACATCTGTTGCAACAGTTGACTAACCAGTTACACCAGATATCTATATGTCTCGTCTATTTTAGCAAATCAAACAACTCTCCGTACCACTTTTATTTGTACCAACAGACGACCTATCTGCTGCAACAGATGATTTATATGTTACAATGGATGGTTCATCCGTTGAAAATTATTACACAGGGTCTTCCTCAGGTAGAAATTTATCCCAACAGTTGATTCATTGTTGCAACAGAAATATAATCTATTTGGGATAATTTAAAATAGGAAAAAGACATGTTTGATTTGCTAGAAGAGATGAGTTATCCTTTTCTATTTTATTGTATCTCTGTGATTAGCATTGACCAATTCTGGCTTTCCAGGTGGATGTAGAAGAAGCTACTGCTGAACAACATTGACAATATGCTACTCTTTTTATGGAAATACGGAGAACAAAAATCATAGAAACAGTACGTAAGCGACAATAAAGATCCACGACGAGCAAAGCCGAATTTCATAGCACCAGATGAAGAATAACTTGTCCATACTAAGTAGATCTTTATAGCTTGAGCCTGTCAAAGCAATCCTTGGCAGTATACTTAAATTATTATTGATGTATTTGTTGAGATCTGTACCCATAGTAATTTTTTTACATTTTATTTATTCGTTGACTTATTTCAGCTAATTTATGAAGGCTTCGATTTATTTTATTTTGCCTATGAATTTTATTTATTCCCTAGATTTGAACTTATTAATTGAAAATGAATACTAGATTCAAATATTGCAACAGATAATGTATCTATTGCAATAGACGACACATCTATTGGAAAAATCAAACAGATTTAGACATATGTTGCAATAGGTAGATGATCTGTTGGAATTTATCAAACAGATCTTTCCATTATTGCAACAGATGTACTTTAGATAAAAGCTTCGAGATGATGCAACAGATGAACAACCTATTACAACAGATAAACTATATGTCAGAACAGGTAGGATAACTGTTACAATGGATGGAGAATCTGTTGCATTATAAAAATTCAGCTTTCGTTGGACCTAAAAAATTGCCACTACGTGTAAAAAGGTTAAAGTGAATTGAATTGAAATAAAAAAGGGGCAACCATCGACGGTGTTTAGTTCAAACATCTAAATAAAATAGGGATCAAGTAGATAGTGTTCATTTTAAACACGTAAAATAAAATAGGCATCAAATATGTCAGTGTCAAGTATGACACATTTCGTTGACTTGCCGTCAACGGTCATTTTTTCCCCCCATTGTCTTATATATTCATCTTCCTCCTAAAATTTAACCCTAAATTCCCAAATCTTCTTCTTCATCGTCATCTTCTTTTATCTATCCAAATTTTTTAAATTATTTCTGTCATTTTTTCCAACTAAGCTTGACAATGTCGAGCGCATCTTCCACTATTTTTTGTGATAAAGATTTTCAATATTGTAAGTGCGGTCATGAAGCTTTGTTATAGACTTCTTGGACTCAACAAAATCTGGGTTGTAGGTTTTTTACTTGTAAGATTTCAAAGGTAATATTTTTTTTATTTAATTTGTTGATGAATTATTGACTTGTAATTGTTTTGTAATTGTGTTCTCTTTTTTTATAGAAATTGGGTGGATGCGATTACTTTGATTGATATGAAGAACAACACCCTTCATAAGCCAATCGTATAATCTGGGGTTTGTTGAACAAAGTCAAGGCTTTTGAAGAGAAACAAAATCGAGCAATAAGATACTACATTATTACCGTTATTGCTACTAGTTTGGTGTTGTTGGGCACATGGATATTCAAGCCTAATTGCTGAAATTTTTATGGTGGTGTGTGTATTTGCTACTGATTCGGTGTTGTCGAGCACATGGATATTCAAGCGTAAATGTTGGAAAATATCAAAAAGATTTAGGTATATGTTGTAAAATTTAGGTCATCTGTTGGAAATTATCAAACAGGTTTTCTCACTGTTGCAACAGATTAGACTTAGATTATTAGATTATTCATAAAAATAATATCAGTGTAATGCAACAGATGACCAACCTATTGCAACAGATAAACTATCTGCCAGAAGGGATTAGATATATTTTACAACAGATTGACAATCTAATCAATTGCATTGTAAAAAACTCAACTTTCATCAGAAAAAATTATTGCCACTACATGTACATGTAATAAAGTGAAGGGTGACTTGAAGTTAAAAATTTCTATTTTACAGGCTCTTCTATATACACAGGCTTCAAGCGTCCAGTTAGTACCCCATAAGCCCAGACCTCTTGCAGGTTTGCCACAGTATTGTCTCTCACAGAAAAGTCATTGGCTCGGCCATTGTTATGCCGGTCAGTAAACATTTGATGTGTGCAAGAGCGTGTGAGCCGCTCACTTTAGCGGCATCAATTTTTGGAAGGATCATTCCCCTATTTCGACCTTCAAAATCTCATGATTTCTTCATCAACACTTTCTTTAGCAAATGATTCATCAGTTACTCTCCCTCAACAAGATGGGCAATAGAACCATCAGTGGCTCCACGAGGATAAAAATATCAAAATCATCGATGAAAGGTACGTTGGAGTCATAAACATTGATCTTTACCTCCTCGAGTAGTATCTCAACAGCCCGATAATGCATGCCGTTCACGCTAATGACTGCAAGAATCCTTTTTGCCTTGGTCCAACTCTTGTCGTATGGATTTGGCATGTCCCCTATAACATATTTTATCATTTCTTCTTCATTCAATACCAACGTACGAACTAGAAAATCAAGTCCCATGCCAAGGAATGACGCCTCTCCAATGAGTTGATTGTACCTATACTTGAGCTTCTTGCAGAAGTCGAGGTTTATTATCCTATCGGCAACGTCATAAGCTTCTCGGTCGTTAATTGCCTTTTTCTCACGAGGCAGAGAATTATGTCAACATGTTGTGAGATAAGAAGTCAATTTTTAAATCGGTTAGTAATTGTAAAGATGGAACGGATGGTCCATCTGTTGCACAGGGTTCTCTGAATCAATAATCCGATGCAACTTATGCAACGGATGGATAATAAGTTGCCACAGAACCACTACCAGTTGCACCAGTATACCCAGATATTGCAACAGATGTGAAATCTGTTGCATGACTTCTTCTTCATGGGGTAGATTAGAAGGGCTAGGTTAGGAGAAGTAAACTTGTCTTGTCCTTGTACGGCATACGCATATCAGTGATAGTCTGGAAGTCTTGGGGGGAAGGGAGGCCTGGGGTAATCTGGTGCGCCTGGCTTGGCATTCTTGTCCTGTCGCAGATCCTTCTTCTCTTCGGCGCCAATTTCCGCGTATATGTACACCTTCTTGACTGGCCCCTGAACTTCAACAGCTTTTGGAGAGGGAGGAATTGCAATTTCTTTTGATTTCCGAGCGAAGAGTAGATCTCTAATTGCTCTTTTCTTTCTCCTAACCAACACTGTAGGAGTGTGACTCTCCCTTACCTTCTTGGATGGTATGACACACCTCTTGGATTTAAATTCCTCGATAGCTTTAGAGATAGCCTCTACTTTTTCAAAGAGTTTATCCTTTTTGTCCTTGCACTCATCGCATTCGCAACGAGATCACGAGGGTGAAGATGGGTGAGAGGGACCTGTGTAAGCGCGAAAAAGAGTGTTTTCAAATATATTTGTTCTTTATTGAGCATCAACATTCTTATCATCACGAGTGGTATTAGCATCAGCATGCCTACCACCAACACCAACAACTCCACCAGAAGAAGCACCCGGATCTGCCTTAGTATAAGGTTGGTCATGAAGAGCCTTAATATTAGGCTGACCTTGCCTAACTGCCCTTCTTATGCCTATCTCTCCAGCCAATTCCTTCTTTATTAACTCCACCGTTGGGTCTGCTATAGTATCAACATGACCTAGAGTAATATAAGAAGTCATCACCGACTCCTCCTCAGTAGGCACGATCCATGGATGCATAACCTATATAAAAAAGACAGATGTATTTAAATCATATAATATAATAATTTTCATAGTTGGGCTACGTTTTAGAAAAAAAGACCCATATGTTGCATAGTTTGCAGTATATGGTTAAAATCTGTTTGAGTCTGGTTTAGAGAAACAGAGCAACACATAGATAATCTGATGCAAAATATCAATCATCTATTGCAATAGTTGCACAAGACGGGTAATTTATTATGCAATAGATGATCTGTACGTCACAACAGATGAATAATATGTTATCAGATTAAACATCTGTTGCATAATTTACAATAGATGGTTAATCTTTTAGGAGTCAGGTTTTAGGAACCAAAGCAACAGATGGATAATCTGATGAAAGATATACCTTGTCACTATAGATGTCCCATCTGGTGCATTAGATATAACATTTGTTGCATCAGTTATAACATCTGTTCAATATCTTTCTTATCTTTGAGTAGAATTATTTTTGTGAAGAAGACGTACTGCATCATCCAGAGGGTTAAAGAGATCAGCCTATTTAATATTGGTGTTTCTCTTTGTAGCCAACCACCTAAACATCGTTGGATGCAAAACCTCATCCGGTAATCCATTAACTGCTTTCTGAGGGGAGGAATGGCTTCAAATGCCCAAGCCTAAAAAAATGTAAATAGGAAGCAAGCAAAAAAAAATTATAATAACTATATTCAATATAAATTAATGGATAAGTAAAATTAGTGATTAATTTTACCATGAAAGCCCAAGAAAAGCCGTATAATGTGCTCATCCCTAAGGATAGCTTTTTCAGTAAATATTGGACAGTCAATTAGAAGTTGTCATATCCCCAGGGATTATTGTTGAATTTATCAAAATCCTCAGCACGCGCCAAAAAATCATCTTCTATGACCTTGTTGACGTCTCTTGCCAATATAACCGAATGGACAAACCAAACTAAGCACAATTGCTCCCTGTACTGCTATGGTATGATTTTATCCTCGAGATCTGTCAACAAATTTGATGCTTTGTAGCCACGTCGAGCAATGTCAAACAACCCATCTATTTTTTCCTTGCATTTTCTTGCCTTGGATCTTTTGTTGGGTGGTGGTCCTTCTAGAAGATGGCATCTCAAGCCCGTCACTATGGCAGACTCTTGCAAGACAAAACAAATAGGCATGCCACAGTAGTTGATCCAGATTTCATCCATCTTCTTTTTGCCCCCTTCTTCGAATCTTTATCATCCCCTGCATACTTGATCCTGCGCTTAAGAAGATCATATACCATCATCATAGGGAAATGGATATGGGCATAGGGGTCCTCAGGCAGCTCGATAAAGAGTCCAAAGCAGCTCTTCTTAAAAAGTCTGCCTATGTTTTTGTTCTTCATAATTTCATTAAATGTTCAAAATTTTCCCCATCTGACATTTAAGTACAATTTGACCAGTTAGTTGTTTTCCTTCTGGGTCATTTATCGGCATCGCAACTTGAAACCTGTCAATACAAAAAGTTTTGATCGGATCATGCTGGGATGTCGATATTAACTCATGCCCCATCGGTGAGCCATTATCATCATGTTGATGATCATCTTCTTTTTCTTTCTCACTCTCCAATTCCTCCTCTTTCTTACTTTTATTTTCTTTATCACCATTTACGGACCCTTGTCCACCTCCGTCAACGTTGTTTTCACATCTCTCCGCAGCTTCACTTTTTTCTGACTGAGATTGTTCAGAAAGTTTCTCCGAATCTCTCTGCACTGTAGTTTTTTTTTAGTGCTCAGGCGTTGATCCACTTGCACTTTCTTTTTTTTTGGGAGACATGTTTTACCTACAGACAAAGAAAAACAAAAATTACATTATAATTGATGTATGCATAGATTTTAAAAATACATTACAAACACCACAAATACCGACACACCAACAGCAACCACCACAAACACCACCAACCAATGCCAAAAAAACAAACAAACACTACGAATACCGATATCACCAACAACTACCACAAACACCACCAACCAATGCCACTACCAGTGCCACCACGACGACCACAAACACCACCACCAATACCATCCAACAATACCACGACAGTCAACGGAACACTGCGATGGAAACTAGGGATTTCTCGAGTTCTTCCTACGATTTTACCATTAAAACTCAAAATTGTAAACCCATTCTCGAAGATTATACAACTAAAAGTTTTATTTTTCATCATTAACTTAAAAGCCCTTATTGTTTAGAAAAAAAATAATAAATATAGAGCTCTTCTAAAACTCTGTTGCTTACGAAGACAAATAAAATGACTGATAAAAGCAAGAATGAAGTTGAAAATAACACCTATGTGGTCGGAAATGAGAAGAAAAGTGATCTGTTATGGAGGGTTGAGCAAATTTGGAGTAGTTATTATTTGTACTGTATTTTTGAGTGAGAATGAGAGAGAAAGAGTGAGACCTCGAGATTTTAAATGATGAAACGTTTTATATGGGTTGATTTGTATTTCGAAAAAGAATGATAAGTAGTTTTAAAAATGTTAATTTGGTCCGAATTGATATTAGTTATTTTTAAAATCATAAAATATATGCGTAATTTTTAACCCTCTCATCATGCAATTGCCAAAAGGGTAATTCAATTAAAATTGTATAAAAATAATTGAAGTTGTAGTTGATCGAGTACTCTAGGAGGTGACCCTATGAAAACTCACCCCTGGTCCTAGATTAATCAATTTAGGTACTATTTGTCTAACATATGAACTGAATTGAAATTGTAAAAAATAAATATTCAACATGTTGCATCAGATTTCTCATATGTTGTAAATTATCAATCAGATTAAGTAATAACAGATTACGAATCTGATGTAAATTATCAAACAGATCAAGTCATCTATTGCGACAGATTACCCATCTATTGCAAATTATCAAATGGATTGTCATATGTCGCAACAAATTACCTATATGTTGTAAATTATCACATAGATACGACCATCTGTTGTGGCTGACCCTATGAGAACTCACCCTTAGTCCTATATTAACCGATAGTTTACCCTATGAGAACTCACCCCTAGTCCCAGTTTATTCAATCAAGGTATTAGTACCCTAGTCCTAGATTAATCAATGAAGGTATTTGTCTAACATATGAGGTAGTAAGAATTGGTTCGGCTCAGAGTTATCGATCAACGACTCTGGTCGGGAGGAACGCAGTACCATCTCATCATGCAATTGTCAAAAAACTCAATTGAAGTTATAGGTGACCCTATGAGAACTCACATTCGATTAAGGTATTAGACTAATATATGAACTCAATTGAATTATATATAAGCAAATGTTCAACCTGTTGCAACAGATGTATTTTCTGTTGGATCAAATCAAATAGATTATGTTATCTATTGCAACATATTATGCATTTGGTGTAAAATATCAAACTGATTACGTCATTTGTTGTGACAGATCATGAATCTACTGTAAAATATAAAACATATTAAGTCATCTATTATGGTAGATTACCCATCTATTGTAAATTATCAAATGGATTAAGTCATATGTTGCAATAGATTACCCATATGTTGTAAATTATCAAATAGGCACTGTCATCTATTGTAGTTGACATTATGAGAACTCACCCCTAGTCCTAGATTAATCAATTAAGGTATTAGTTGAATATATGAGGTAGTAAGAATCATTTTGGATCAAAGTGATCAATCGATGACTTTGGTCTGGAGGAACACAGTACCGTCTCATCATGCAATTAAAACAAGACTCAATTGAAGTTGTGGTTGACCCTATGAGAACTCACTTTTGATTAAGGTATTAGTCTAACATATGAACTCAATTGAATTATATATAAGCAAATGTTCAACTTGTTGCAACAAATGTATTTTCTGTTGGATCAAATCAAACAGATTATGTTATCTGTTGCAACATATTTGAATCTTTTGTAAACTATCAAATAGATTACATCATTTGTTACGACAGATCACAAATCTGTTGTAAACTATCAAACGGATTAAGTCATCTGTTGTGACAGATTACCCATCTATTGTAAATTATCTAATAGATTAAGTCATATATTGCAATAAATTACCCATCTATTGTAAATTATCAATTAGGCATTGTCATATATTGTAGTTTACATTATGAGAAATCACCCCTAGTCCTAGATTAATCAATTAAGGTATTAGTCTAACATATGAGGTAGTAAGAATCAGCTCGGCTTAGAGTGATCGATCTATGACTTTGGACAGGAGGAACGCAGTACCGTCTCATTATACAATTGTCAAAAGACTCAATTAAAGTTGTATTTGACCCTATGAGAACTCACATTCAATTAAGATATTAGTCTAACATATGAACTCAAGTGAAATTATATATAAATAAATTTTCAATGTGTTGCAACTGATGTCTTTTCTATTGGATTAAATCAAACAGATTAGGTAGTCTATTGCAGTATATTACCCATCTGTTGTAAATTATCAAATGGATTAAGTCATATATTGTAATAGATTACCCATCTGTTATATATTATCAAATATGCACTGTCATCTATTATAGTTGACATTATGAGAACTCACCCCTAATCCTAGATTAATTAATTAAGGTATTAGTCTAACATATGAGGTAGTATGAATTGGCTTAGCTCAGAGTGATCAATCGACGACTCTAGTAGGGAGGAAATCAGTACCGTCTCATCATGAAATTGCTAAAAGACTCAATTAAAGTTGTATTTGACCCTATGAGAACTCACATTCAATTAAGGTATTAGTCTAACATATGAACTCAATTGAAATTATATATAAACAAATTTCCAATATGTTGCAACAGATGTCTTTTCTGTTGGATCAAATCAAACAGATTACGTAATATGTTGCAACATATTACACAGCTATTGTAAAATATCAAACAGATTACATCATTTGTTACGCCAGATCATGAATCTATTGTAAACTATCAAACAGATTGTAATACCCCATATTTTGGACTAGAATGAAAATCCATCATTCCTATACGTAGATGTTTCAAAAGCCTCAAATTTTATGTAAATTTAGTGTATTAATCAACTATGTAGTGTGACAATCTATTTGAGCATAAATTTAGATTATAGAGGTTTCCTAACTTAAGTACAAGGTGAAAGCTTTTCTATCGTTCAAATTTTAGTACGCATCAAAACTTGGATTAACTTCAATCAGTCATAAATCCTTTTATATATTAAATTATATGGCCTACTATATATAAAATGAAAGCTCTTTGAATTATCTTTCCAAAAATACCAATTTCTCCCAAATCCAACAACCGAGCAAGAAGTTATGACAATGCAAAGTGGAGTACATTGCCTAACGTAAGGTGTGCGATGCACAACCTAAAGTATGCCATAATGTGTGTGACGCACAACCTAATATGTGCGATAAGGTGTGCAACGCATACCCTAATGTGTGCGATAACGCACATGTTGTAGTCCAGGTGACTTAAACAGTCCGTTTTGGGGGAAAAATGGTCCTTTTCCCATCCCTATATAATGCCTAAACACGAAATTAAGCCCTTATTTTACCAAAACATATTCTTTCTCTGAAAATCCTCTCAAGAACACAAGCTAGGGTTTTCATAGAAGATTTAAGTTCAAGCAATTCTCTCCATCAATCTTTATGTAATCAAGAAATAAAGTATGCGTAGTGTTCATCCACGGATCCCTTTCATCCGTGGAGCTCAAGAGCCATGTTTTAAATAATAAATTATGATCTTTATGTTGTTGTGTGATTATGTTCATGTTGATGGTTGTTAATTGTGTTTCAAGATGGTATCTAAATGTATTTCCAAGAAGTGTATGGGCATGATAGTTTTAAACCCATGAATTTGGGTGGTTCAAGATTTCTAAATTTGTTAAGTACACCTATGCTAAATATTGTGCATGTAAGGTGTTTGATAAAATGCCTAGAATGATAAAAATCATGTATTATAACTTAGAGGTGAACTATATGATAAATTCATGCTAGTCTATTATGTTCAAAGAGCTCACTTGTCATTACTGTGCAATATATGTGTTAATGGAATGTACATGATGATTGGGGAATGGATTCATAGTGTGTTTATATGCCTTCCATGCTATGAACAAGATCATGATTTTGAAGTATCACATGAGTTATCCCCAAATTATTACAATATGAACTAAATGTTACATGTTTGCCATTCCCTTATGCTTAAATGGTTTCCATGCCATTGTTATGAATAGTATATGTGTCGAAATTCCCATGATATTAGAATATGAGATTTATGATTTGATTTCAAGAATTCCCATTCATGTTAGATATTATGATGACCATGTACTTCATGAAATCCCTCACTCATGTATTGTGGATTATTTTTTATGGTCATGTATTCAAGAAAGTCACGTTGTGTCAGTTTCCTTCCATCGAGTCCTGGGGGTACTTGTACCCAAAAAATGTAGTTGTGTGCCTAGAACTATGTCATGTTATCACGATACTCTCAGTCAAGCCATGATCTATAGAATTCAGTCAGTCATGTGACTCTGAAAAACTCAATAATCTCAGTAATCTCAATAGTCCAGTAATCTCAGTAACCTCAGAAACCTTAGTAATAATAGTTAATCTTAGTAATTTCAGTACTCTCAACCAGTCCTCAAAACTTAGTATATTTCGTCAGTCATCGGAATAGAATAAACTTAGTTTAGCTCCGCTAAATAATACCACTAGTATCAGTCCAATTAATCAGTATCAGTTTAGCTAATTAATTCTATTTAGTTATTCAGTTCAGCATAGTTATTTAATTCAGTGTCCTTCAGATGGGAGTAGAAGTTAGCACCGAGTAAACCCAAGGATGGGTACTCACCTACCAGTTTAGGGTGTGATTCTTAGAAGTCATCCTTGCTTTCCAGATTACGTAGCCAGCGTAGGTTGAGACATCTTAACCTGTTAGATTAGGGTTAATGAGGTGGCTTAACCTATCAGTTTAGGGTTTCCACCATTCTTATTTGAGTACCTACCAGAGAAGGGTCACTCAAAGTTGTCCTTACTAGTGGCGCGGTATTGACACCCCTCCAGTTGGGGCAGAGACTGGACCTCAATTAGATATATATATTATTGGGGCATGTCAGTTAGACAAATACTTCCCACAGTCTTAGTTTCTGTCCCAGTCTCAGTAAAAGAACTCAGATAGTTCTTCAAATTTTAGGACTGTCAGATACAGTCAACTTAGAAATTGAACGGAACTCATATAGTTCCTTCAGATTTATGGACTGTTAGATATAGTTACTTATGCTATCAATTATATCAGTTCTCAAAACCCATGTTATTAGTCACATCATTTATCAGAATTCATGATATCAGTATTCAGCTTCAGAACTGTCAGACACAGTCAACCAAACCAGTTCTTCATAATTAGAACGATCATATACAATTATACATGTATCAATAACATAGTACTAGTCCCTCAGTATTTAGTAACATAGTATCAGTTCCACACTTATTAGTGATTTACATACTCAGTATCTAGTTTCAGGACTGTTAGACACAGTCAATCAGGCCAGTTCTTCATAATTCGAACTATCAGAAATAGTCATTCATCTATTCAATATCTCAGTATCAGTACACTCATGTTGTCAGTATTTAGATGCAGTAGTCAGTATCTCCATGAGTTTAGTTACAGTTACTTGTGCATGTATGTATTCTCACGTTCGTATTAGTCAATATTATTCATGCATATAATCCTTTATATTTAGCCTACTTTACTCGTATACTCAGTTCATTTAGACATAATGACGCATTTGTGCTATGGTTCTTTCTCTTATGTTACACCATAGGTTTAGAGGCATGAGTTTCAAATCAGCAGTAGATTCCAGTATCAACAGTCAGAGTTAGAAGTGAGTCCTTATATTTCAAGGACATGATGATTTCATTACTATTTTAGTTGTCAGTTTATTTCATTAGTTGTAGTTAGTTGGGGACATATCCTATCAACTCCTTATTTAGACAGTTAGAGGCTTTCTAGACTATAGCATGTCAGACAGTTATTTTAGATTTGTTTTGGTATTGTTATACCATTTTCACACATTGTTCTTATCAGATATTTTTATTTAGATTTGAACCTTATGCCATTTAGTACATGTTTTCGTATTTTCATGTTATATTATGCAGTGTACATGTATAGATATCAGTCATGGGTTAGATTGTGGTCCTTTGGGGTCATGATCACCGTGTAACATTCCAATTCAGAAAATTGGGGTGTTACAAACTTGGTATCATAGCCTAAGGTTCAATATAGTCCTAGGAAGTCTAAAAGCCATATCTAGTAGAGTCTTGTACATGCGTGTATTGTGCACCACACTTATGTGCAGGAGGCTATGAGATGTTTTAGGAATAGTTTCCCTTCTTTCATGTCTTAGATCATGCTATAGCAAGGTTCTCTAAGAAACTCATGCAGATTCTCATCATGCTTCACTCATGTTAATTCCATTTTACTTTCAAGGTAACAAAAATAGTGAAGCTCAAGTCCTAAAGATAGGGCTTTCTCAGACAATATCCCATCAGTTAAGTTATGTTCCATCCCTTCTCAAAATCCTATGATAGAATGTGACCCAGATTTAGATATGCCATCAGATCCCTTCTCAAAATCCTATGATAGCATGTGACCCAGAGTTAGAAGCATGAACCTAGGAGTTTAGCAGTAGACAAGTTGGGATAACATATCTAGATTGAATAGATTATGTATATATGAGGATAGTTATTCTATAATGAATCAGTGGGCTTGAATAGTGTGAGTTAGAAATTTAAGTTTATTGACTTAAAATTAAGCATGAAGGTGTGAAGATCAAAGTGGAATTATGTGATGATGATTTTAGTGGAATTCAGAGATTAGTTTAGTGTTCACAGACTTATGATGATGGCTTAAAGCTAAGGGAGAGATGATAGATCAAGTAACCAAGTCAGGCTCTCATATTCCAATAGTAGTGCCAGTATGTACAGAAAAGTAGTTAGTGAAGGCGATTTTCGACCCATCCTTATCTCAGCGTAAAGCTTCGTACTACAGTTAGCATAGTGCCTATGCATTCTTCATGTCTCAAATTCTATGTATATAGCTTATGTTCACACATATTCCATAGAATTGTGTGCACTTTCAGTTCCCAATATAGGGAGTTCAGTTCCAGCTCACTCAGTGTTACGAATTATGTTCCATGAACTCAAAAATTCCAAACTCGGGTCATGCAGCTCATGACTCATGTACACATATCATTTTCCCCAGTATACTCAGTTTCCATGACTCATATTACGCCTTCACTGATTAGATAAATTTAGACTATATCATGTATATACGCAGTTCAGACCTTTTTAGTAAATCCATGTTGTTGATATTATATTCCTCAGGTTTCAATCACGTGTCAAATTCAGTCAGTATCCACACATGTTTTAAGTTCTCCTGATGTAATCTCTTCAGCGAGCTCTCTTTATGAGAATAGTGTAGTATTGAAAAATTGCTTATTGGGAGAGAGTTAATGTTTCATGTTAAAACCATACTATTGCATTCATGTTTTATATGAGGGTAAAGTTACTAAGATAAGCTTGAATATCCTGTTAGTATGCAAGCAAAGGGCTAGCAAGAGGTAGTACTGATAAACTAGAAAACAATTCAGAGTATGAATGTATATTCAGATCCTTGACTTATGTCAACCTTCATGGTGCTACTATCATAACTCAGTTTCCATCTCAGTTACAGTTTCAGTACTCAACACTCATAATTAGTGCTCAGTCTCAGAATTAAGCACTTCAGTATTAGTCAAAACCTCAGTTTCAGTATTTAGTTATTGGGACCCAGCATTTAGTTTCAGTATGGATCCCAGTTACAGTCTTAAGATATAGTGTCAGCTTCAGATCTGTATTCAGCTCAAAAATTCAGTTCAGTTTTAGACTTGCTTGACCATAGCATACAAATATCAGCTACTCAGTTATATGTATTCCAATACCTTAGTCTATGGAATGCTTCCAAATCATGCAATACGCCTGGTCCTATATTTTCAAACAATATAGCTTTCATAAAATCCATGATCAGTTACCTATGTTACTCAGGCAGTCCCTTCTGATATGCATAATACTTTATGGCCTCAGCCCAGCTACTCAGATTAAGTACAATTCAGTTTTGCATACCCAGCATTTAGTTACCAGTTACTCAGTTAATCAGATAAGTCAGTATGTCTATGCATTTGTGCATCACGCTTCAGTTTCAAATCACAGATAATCAGTCATGATTTCATACCTAGGTGCCTTGTGCATTTCCTCAACTTTCTCAATATCTCAGCAAAGTCAGTCCAGCATCCTTTAAGGGACATAGCGTCCCGAGGGGGAGATACACTATAGCCCCCAAACTTCTTTGATTTAAACATGTCAATTTATTTGATGAATCTATCATCGAGCAAGTGTTACTTATGAGCCAACCCTTTAGCTTTAAAACTTAGCAGTAAGACATGTACCCAATGGCTTAGTGTAGCCACGATACGATACTCTGTCCATGTCACGCATTACAGACTCAGTTCAGTTCATGTATTATATTCTAGACTTAGTTATGTTCTTATGTTTCCGCTCATGCATATTGAGTAATCAATCTCAGACTCATTGGTATTTTCAGTTCATGGTAGCAGTCTTCTTTGAACTTACTCATTCTCATGTTCAAATTTTAGTACAAACTTGGTATTCAGCTCCATGCTCAGTTCCCAGTCCAAACTTGGTATCTTTACCATTGTATATTCATTTGCATGATCATGATCCAGTTCAGTCATATATTCGTGCATCTGATATGCGTGATCAGGTTATTAGTACTCTCCCTCATATACTTCTGAATCAGTTACGCATGCATCAGATATGCATGTTTAGTATGATATGTTCACCTTATCAATCATGTCAGTCATGAAATCATGATCAGTCGTTCATGATCTAAATTTACATCAATTGTATTTTGACTTATCTCAGCCAGTCTCATTCGAGGATGAATGTTCCCAAGAGGGAGATATTGTAATACCCCACATTTTGGACTAGAATGAAAATCCGTAATTCCTATGTGTTGGTGTTTCAAAAGCCTCAAATGCAATGTAAATTTAGTGTGTTAATCAATTATGTAGTGTGCAAATCTATTTGAGCATGAATTTAGATTATAGAGGTTCCCTAACTCAAGTACAAGTTGAAATCTTTCCTATCGTTCAAGTTTTAGTGAGCGTCAAAACTTGGGTCAACTTCAATCGGTTGTAACTCCTTGTATATATTGAGTTAGAGGGCCTACTATATATCAAATGAAATCTCTTTGAATTATCTTTTCAAAGATACCAATTTCGCCCAAATCCGACTCCCGAGCAAGAAGTTATGACTTTGTGAAGTGGAGTACGTCGCCTAACATAAGGTGTGCGATGCACAACCAAAAGTATGCCATAAGGTGTGCGACGCACAACCTAATTTGTGCGATAAGGTTTACGACGCACACCCTAATGTGTGCGATAAAGTGTGTGCCACACATGTTGTAGTCTAGGTGACTTAAACAGTCCGTTTTTGGGGTAAAATGGTCCTTTTTCCCACCCCTATATAATGCCTAAACAGAGAATTAAGCCCTTATTTCACCAAAACATATTCTTTCTCTCAAAATCCTCTCAAGAACACAAGATAGGGTTTTCATAGAAGATTCAAGTTCAAGCAATTCTCTTCATCAATCTTGATGTAATTAAGAAATAAGGTATGTGTGGTGTTCATCCACGGATCTCTTTCATCCGTGGAGCTCAAGAACCATGTTTTAAATAATAAATTATGATTTTTATGTTGTTATGTGATTATGTTCATGTTGATGGTTGTTAATTGTGCTTCAAGATGGTATCTAAATGTGTTTCCAAGAAGTGTATGGGCATGTTAGTTTGAAACCCATGAATTTAGGTGGTTCAAGATTTCTAAATTTGTTAAGTACACCTATGCTAAATATTGTGTATGTAAGGTGTTTGATAAAATTCCTAGAATGATAAAAATCATGTATTATAACTTAGGGGTGAACTATATGATAAATTCATGCTAGTCTATTATGTTCAAAGAGTTCACTTGTCATTGTTGTGCAATATATGTGTTAATGGAATGTACATGATGATTGGGGAATGGATTCATAGGGTGTCTATATGCCTTCCATGCTATGAACAAGATCATGATTCTAAAGTATCACATGAGTTATCCCCAAATTATTACAATATGATGATGATGATGATAATAATTAGAATGTGTTTTTTCTTTTAGCGTATGTATTTTAATTTTTCTATATCGGATTTATACCTGATGTATTTTATTTTTCATTTAATGAAAAATTTACTTTTAGTCAGACTTTGACTTTGGCATTTTAATTCTTATTCAATTTTCATTCTGTCTATTTCTTCTAATCTAATACATGTTAACATGTCGACGGTTGGAGGCAATGTTGAATCCAGTAGCACTAGCAATTTTGGCTTTTGAGTTCTTTCAACAGATGGACCATGTGTTGGAACTGATTGGTCATTTGTTGGGTTTCAATAGAAAATCCATCTGTTTCGACAGATTTATCATCTGTTGGAGAAAAGCATTCCAGTAGTTTGTGCAACTGTTGAGAATAATTGTGGTCTGCTGTATTATTTAGTTCATGTTTTGCCTTTTTTGTTGATGCACAAGTTATTTAAAAAAAATATTTAATATATAATAAATGATAATATTAGGTTCACCACAATGAGTTAAATATATAAAAGTCCACAACAAACAAACAAGCAACAACACAAGTTTCTGCAATTACCACGATCATGGTGGATTATGATTCGGGCATGTAGTTCTTTTGTGGCCAGCACACTTACATAGGAGCACTTGTTTCTTCTTGATGAAAATGATTCTCCAACTCCACGCCTCCTTTTGTATGGCTTTCTTCCCGATTTGATAGTGCTTAGGTCAATATATGGAGGAGGTATTAATCTCCCCATAAGCTCTACTGGAACAACTCAAGATTCTTCGGGAGGCACCGGAGTAATATGCCTACTATATGCCATTTCATATTTTTCTGCCGAATAATATTGCGAGGAGTGCTCATAAACTTCAGGTCCATATTTATGTCCGTATTGAGCTCGAAGGGCTGCCATAGCATATGGACAATGTTTTTGTCCAAGTCAAAAACTCTACACGTACAAGATCTAGTTTGAAGATCGACTGTGGCAACATCATCATGATCGGTGGTACGGAATTTTTTTTTGTTATTTTATGAGAGAATAACCTATTCCCCAAACTGATGTTCGTTGATATTTTCTTTTCGATTTTGACAACAAATCGGGTTCTTTTTTCTGGGCACTTGAACTGCACACGCTTTTTGTTAAAAATATTGCTATACTTCTCGCTTATTTTTTCAAACATAGCCTTGATGAGAAATTCTCTTTCATTGCCAAATAATGAATTCACCGATTCATCTATGTTTGATGTCATAATATTGTACCTATAGAAAAGAATCACTTAGTACGACATCAAACTAAACTTGTAAATCAAACAAGACATTAAATTCATAAGAATGTACCTATTTGCTGGACAGAATGTCCAGCTCCATCTCTCAAAACCGACACGTGCGAGAAATTCTTCTACCTTGGGATTCATATCCGCTATTTGATTGAAATGGTCTAAAACTTCCTCTCTACTATATGCTTTAGTTGCTCTATAAAAAAAGGTGACAACCCTTTCGTTGTTATAGTTGTTTCGAATGTTCTCTCCAAGATGCCAGATGCAACAACCAAAGTATGCTGAAGTGAAGAACAGTGAACCGATCTTTGGAATACTTGGATGCCTATCCGATACCAAATACAACTTTTTGGTATCTTCAACGCAGCTTCGCAGTTGTTCAAAAAAAATCCATAAGAGGCATCACATTCTTCGTCTGCTATACAAAAAGCGACAGGAAAGATGTGATTCTCCGCATCCTGCGCCACTGCCGCTAGCAAAACTCCATTATACCTACTCCTCAAGAAGGTACCATCGACGGCTATGCCTTTTCTCAAATGTCAAAAATCTTGAATCCAAGCACCATAGGATACAAAAAAGTACTTGAACCTTCCATTTTCATCTAGATGCAATGCCGTCTTAATTCTGGGATTTGTGGACTTAATCATGTAACGGTAAGCATCCAAGACTTCATACCCATGCTCGAGTGTCCCTCTAACCAGGTCCTTGGCAATTCCCATGGTCGTATATACCTTCCAATAACTGATCAGGACACCCAACTCTGTAAGTAGTTGATTGGCCATTGATAACGCTCAATCTACAGCTCTCGTAGGAGTGTAAAGTGGTCGTTAGCAAATATAGAACCCAACCTGGGTTGGGTGTCGATCCCACAGGGAATAGCTTGGCCAACAAGTAAGTAAAATTTCTAAACTTTTGGTACAAGTCTCGTAAGAAGGGGGAATTCTTGTTGTGCAAGTAATGTAAACAAAAGCTGAAAATAATAAAGTAAAGAGAAAGATTGTTACGTAAGTTGTAAACAATGAGAATTGAAGCGTTGGGGTTATGTCCACCTTCTGAGGTATACGTCTCTATTAGCTATGAGTGTGTAGAATTGTGACATGCAATTGCTTATAGAGAATTGTATTCTATGGTAAATCGAAGCGTCTCTCGACCTAAACAAGGACTATTTCACTTTAACTCTCTCGAGCTTAAAGCGTGTCTAACGGTACGAATTCTCCAAGAGGTTAGTCCAGTTACGACACTAGCTTTTTAATAGGAAAGGGTTTCCTACTACCTTGACATTATCTCTTTTCCAGACAAATAACCTTTCTCTCGAACACGTTAAATGTTAGACTGGCGTATTCTTGCGTTTGCAACCGCAAAGAATGTGGATTAAGATGAAGAGAATAATGATATAAGCAATATACGTGTCTTGAACTCACAAACTCACAGCAATAGATAGTAACTCATTCGGCTTCCATAACCCCAACAGAGAAGTTTAGTTACCCATGAATGCGAAGGAGATCACGATTGACATTGTTATTATATCACAATATGGCTTAATGGCGTGTAGGTCAGGTGATAGGTGTGTGGCGTGTTTCCTTGGCTTGGTAATGATTCTCTTGTTGTGGAATTTAAGAATAGAAGAAGAATAGAATTAATGGAAAGATTAGAAGAGTTGTAATTGAGAAGTAGAATGTGTCTCTCCACTAAGGGAGGACTTAATTAAAAATCTCTAGCATGATAGGGTATTTATAATACTCCTATCCTACTCTTACTATGCTAATGAAATAAATAACCAAATCCTACTAAACTAAGGAAATACTTAACCCATTTGTACTAGGTTAATGTAACATTCTTCTAATCCAAATAAACTAATGAAATACATAACCCAATTGTACTAGGTTAATGTATCATTGTCAAAATCCAGCTTTGTGTCTGTAAGTCCCCAAAGTCTTCAGAAATGCTGTTTTAGCCCGGGATAGATTTTCCATGCAGCAGATTTGGTCCTTAGGCGTGTAGACTTTCTTCCCTTCCTTTGTGAGCTTTCTTTTGCGTCAAGTAAGCCATAAAATGCTGTATTTTGCATCATTTATACCTTAAACTTTACTAATCATGTTCGTTAGCTCATTTATAGGAAAAAGGACTAAAAGTGCATGAAATATATAATTTGTTCTCAAAACTAGGCTAAAATATGGGCAAAATATATTGATATAGGCGCGTAATTTCGCCTATCATCAACACCCCACACTTGCAGCTTTGTTCGTCCTCGAACAACATATCATGTCCTTCTAAACACCAACTTAGGGTTTTTACAACAACAACACAAAACATTTATCAAGACAAGCACAACAATTATCAACAAAGAGTAGCTTTTCGATTATAAGTAGAAACAATTTAACCTCTAGCATAGACTCGTGATGGTGATCAACTCGCATGCAAACGTTAAAGTGCATAGAATCATATACAACTATCCAAAACTCATCAACCATGTGTGTCTCACAATATAGTACCCATAATTACTCACAAATATAGCATATTTTTCAAACATGGGTACCAAAATATCCTTGCTCTCGCTCTCACAAAGAATTCGTATGCAGCAACTGATGACCATAGGCTTGCCCTTAGTGTAGTACTCCACTAAATGTCAGATTGTTAAGATTAGGATCAAGTAGGTCTTTTGATGGTTGTAATGTAGGCTAAGGGACGGGTAGGACTATTTTGGCCAGGAATAGTGACTAAGCTCCTAAGCGCTTTAATACATCACATTGTATCATTGACACTTTTTTCTTTCAACCTTTCTTATTTATTTTATTCTACCACCCTTGTTCTCCTCTTTTGTTTTTCAATTTTAAGAACAACTCACTTTTCAGCTTTCTTTTCCTTTTTCTTTTCACAACATACCTCTTATGATAGCACTTTCTTTTCCATAACACATTCAAGCACCATTTACAATTTAAAGCATCATACTTACCCAATTTCCTCTTATGTTGTCACATGACTTTTTTAATTTAAAGCACTTAGGAATTTGGATCAAATTACGGTCTTGAAAAAAATGGATTAGGCTTACATACGAGGTTGTCAAAGAAATAGGCTAAAGGCTCAAAAGGGTTTGACTAGGGATGATGTCCATGGGTAGGTAAAACTGAAGGTAAACAAATATAGGTTGCCAAAGAAATGCCTAAATCATATCCTAACTTACACTCCTTATTTTCGCTTTGCATACATACCAGGCAAGTTCTAGCATCAGCCACAAACATAGAAGATACTATTAATCTCACAAACACAAGGCACATGGTCGACTTTATTGGAAGTAATATAGACTCTCGACCCAACAAGTGAAGGAATTGAACCACAAAATATCACATAATGAGTCACAACTAGAGTCTAAACGTCTCAATAGTCACAATTGTAACACATACTCTTGTTATAATCTCATGCTGCCTATCAAAATAATTTCATGCGAAGCTAAAAAAATTTTTAACTACTAAAAAAACAAGACGAAACAAAACGAAACAAAAATGAAACAAAAGCAAACAAACATATATGCGAATAGAGAAGTATAGCATGCAATACCACCACCCCACACTTAGTCGGGACACTGTCCTCAGTGGAAAATAAATACGAGGAACCTGGTCAGTCGGACTCCTCCTCTATGTCTGGGGTCATACCCCTTGCCTTGGGATCATCATAAGAGTCATCCTTAGCAGTTCCTCATAAGTATCCCACTTAATTCCAAGCATGAGTCAAGGTGTTTGCAGCGGGGAGGGTTCTCCTTGCTCCTTGCGGCCTCTTTTCTTGCCCTTTTGGGAAGTGGTAGCCTTCTCCTTACCTTGTCTCTCTTTAGGTGCCATTGTACCTGAGACTTGAAATAGTGTTAATGGTAGCACAATCTCAATGGATACAATCTATACATAAGCAGTAGGGGTACCACCCCACACTTAGTTTTGTTAACACAAATCAGTGAAGCGAAAGTGGTCGATTACTCAGATTTCGTCGACATACGTTTTAGGATTATATTCCGACAAGAAAATCAGCAATGCATCACTTACTTGCAGCCATTGGGCTACTTTCATGGTAGATATAACAACACTACTACATAGGGGTTACCACATGGAATAGTTATTCTTACAACAATCACAACCTCTTATGTCGGTAGGCACTATAAGTCTTATCCCGATGGCCGGGATAGTCTAACATGTAAGTATCCAAACAACAATCTTAAGCACTATTCATAGCCATAGTAATTCCGCAAATAGTATAACAATGCTATTAAAACCAATTTCAAGTCGAAAACAAGTCAAGATTTTCCTACGTACATGTTCACTCACATGATTTTGTATCAACAATCCAAACACATGAACATCACCAACAATCTTATACGATTTAGCAATTCATAATAGACATAGCAACGTAGTACTTACGAGAAATAGATGAAGAATAAGAGAGTACTTACTTGCTTGAAGCTTGTGGAGATGGTTTTGTGAATTGGAAGAGCAAAAGAAGAAAATTTTGAGAGGATTTGGATGTATATGCGGCGCCCTTAGGTCAATTTTTAGTGTGGTTGTGTTGTAAAACTAAGTCCCCTTTATATAAGAAGAGAATGGGTCGGGTTTTGACCCATTTACAATCGGTTTTGGAGACAAAAATACCACATATGCGGCGCATAATGCTCGGCATATCAATGACATATGCGGCGCATTGTCTATAGCATAATGGGACATATGCGCCGCATAGTCTATGGCATTTGTAGACATATGCGCCGCATAGTCTATGGAATATGAGATACTGAGACCAAATGCCATAGCATAGGCGACGCATAGTCAAAAGCACACTTAGGAATAGGCGGCGCATAGTGTATAACACACTAGATTCCGAGACCTTAGGCTATAGGATAGGTTGTGCATCGTTCGTGGCCTAGTTTTACCAAGGCCTAGCCTTCCTCGAAGCCTATTTTGTCGAGGAAAAGGCTCAATCCATAGCCTTATGCATCACCGTTCCTAACTTACCAACTTTACCATACAACGCGTCCAAATCGTCAATTGAAATCGATCTCCTCGTTGAATACTTCTCGTACCTATATTTGCTCAAAACAAATGAAAATGATTAGTACGATGGGTTGCCTCCCACCAAGCGCCTTAGTTTTGGTCGTGGAACGACTCTTATTTTTGGATTTTTCATTTAGCAAAACAAAACAAGTACTAGAATGAAAGGAAAAACGATAAACGATAAAATGATAAAACGATGGGTTGCCTCCCATCTAGCGCCTTATTTATTGTCGTGGCTCGACATAGTTACCTCGAGTATTCAGACTTCGTCGAGGTAAGTGATGGATCGTTTTTTGAAAGGATTTAGACGACAATGAGGCTTACCTGTGGGCATGTGATCTTTGTCGAGAGGGTTCATACATCTCCCCGGAGAGTCACCAATTATATCATCAATAGTCCAGCCTATAGCTCTCTTATATCCCTTTAGAGCAGAGATGAGAGCCTCTACGTGCTGTTCACTTAACTCTTCTGCCAAGAAAACATACCTTAGATAATCGGGAAACTCTTGCGATTCTAGCATTGGTGGCTCGTCAAAGGGAGTCTTCGCTTTTGGTTGATTCTTGAGATCACAATCTGGTTGCTTAGGAGTATAAGGCTCTATTTCTGTTAGAGCACTCATAAGTTCTTCATAACCTTCATTATCTTCATGCTCAACTTTCAGTGGCACAGCAGGCAATGGCTCAACAGTAGGCTGTTTCTCTATAGATAATGCTTTCGTATCCTCATGATGAACATCAGCTACAGATAACTCATTCATATCGCTGGGCTACTTCATTGTCTTGCATATATCAAACCATACCACTTCGTCATTAATTCAAAATTAAAGCTCATTATCTTTCATGTCAATAAGTACACTTTCGGTTGCAAGGAAAGGATGTCCCAAGATTATGGGAACTTCAGAATCCTCCTTACAATCTAGAATAACGAAGTCGGCAGGAAATATGAATGAAGAAACCTTCACCAACACATCATTCAAGATACCCACAGGTCGTTTTACCGACCTATCAGCCATCACGAGCCTCATATTGGTTGGTGTAGGGTCTCCCAACCCCAAATTTTTGTAGATGGATAGTGGCATCAAATTGATGCTAGCACCTAGATCGCACAATGCCTTGGCAAAATCCAACGATCCAATTGTGCAAGGAATAGTGAAAGCTCCAGGATCTGCCTTCTTTTGAACTAACGACCTTGTAGCGATTGCACTACAATGATGAACATTATCCGCTAACTCATAACTTGCTGCCCGCTTCTTTGTCAAGAGATCCTTCATAAATTTCGCATACCCAGGCATTTGTTCATGTGCCTCCACTAATGGAACATTAATGGTGAGCTGCTTTAACATAGTCATGAATTTGCTGAACTTTGTTTCATCCGCCACCTTCCTCAATCTTTGGGGAAAAGGTGGTGGTGGGTATGGAAGTGTTCTCTCCACGGTTTTCTTCTCCTCTTGCTTCCGTTTTTCCACTTTTTCAGGCTGCACCGTGCTGGATGTGGCGTCCTTGACATTAGGAGTAGTTGCTGCGGCATCTTTTCCTTTTGCGTTGTCATTCATGTCCGCAACTTCGTCAATCACTTGCTTGCCTTTTTTTGGAGTTTCCAGCACCTTACCACTTCTGGTAGTGATGGCCATGCATGACCCATCATTCTTTGGGTTTTGCACAGTATCGCTAGGTAAAGTGCCGGCCTTTCTTTGGTTGAGTGCTGCTGAAAGTTGACTGAATTGCTGCTCTAGTTGTCTAATTGAAGTGGAATGTGAATCTACTAATTGTTTCATGGCGGACAAATCATTAATTACCTCCGTAACTCCCGCGCTCATTGCTTCCACTCCTTTCAATAATTTAGCCATCATGTCTTCCATTCTTCCAGAATTAGATGTGGTGGTGTTACGTCTTCCAGGGTGAACGTACAAACCACTCTTTTCATTCTTGTTTTTCCAACTACCTTAGTCTTTGTTTCCAGATTTATCATAATAGTTCCGACCTTGGTTTCCTTGGGTATTCCCTCGGAAACCCCCTTGATTATTCAAGTAGTTGGCTTCTTCTTTAGAGTCGGATTCCTCTCTTCCTTTTGACGCAACAGCTTTGACTTTTTCGGTCTTCCCTGATAATAAATGCTTTGTAAGAAGATCCATTTGTGTTTTCATATGCGCTATATCTTGATCGCGCTCCTCTTCTCTTCTCCTTTGTTCTGCAGTCATGCTAATAGATAAAGTGGGGCTTGCTACCTCAGAATCCCTGGTGTGCCAAGCTCTACTTTGCTTTGTCATCCGGTCTAGCATATTGCTTGCCTGAACAAAGGTGAGGTCCATAAATGATCCTCCAGCCGCATTATCAACCACTGGCTTAGTCCCCGAATTCAAAGCTCTGTATAATATCTCCGTCATGTGGACATTGGTCATATGATGGTTTGGGCACTGCATTAGCTTCGTCTTGAACCTCTCCCATGTAACGTGGAGAGCTTCAGTTGGAAGCTGTCGAAAATTGGTGATCTCATCTCTCAACTGTGCTCTTTTGGATGACGGAAAGAATCTTTCTAAGAAAGCGTCTCTCAATTGCCTCCAATTTGTAATTGAATCAGGAGTCAGCCCATTCAACCATAGTGTTGCCTCCCCAGACAGAGACAATGGAAATAGTCGTAATCGAATAGCATTCTGACCAACACCAGGATTGTCAAAAGACTTGCATGTAGAAATAAAGTTGATGAGATGCATATTCGGATCATCGCCTGCTAGTCCACCAAATAATCCCTTGAGTTGCAATAACTGAATCATGGTGCTTGTGATGTTGAACTTGGCTTCGGGCGCTAATGGTGGTGGAATTATTGCTCCAGTGGCTCCGGCACCATCAAGATCATCATCATCATCGTCGAAAGCTGGCTGCAAAGGTTGGCGATCATGCCTATACTGCGCTTGTCGACCTCTTCTGTTAGCAGGTGTTGCAGTTTCAGCGACATGCCTTAGGTTTATCAACTCGTCATTACCTAAATCTTCATCGTCAGGATTTGTTGCTCGTCCAGGATTATCAATGTTTTGTTGTTGGACTTGAGCAGCGGCAAGAGCAGCTAATCTTGCTTGCTCGTGTTGAGCAGCCATCCTGTTGATTTCAGCTTGTGCTTCGATTCTTCTAATTCGTTGTGGTTCAGGATTGATTGGTAATAACGGTTGACCAGAACTTCTAGTATGGGGCATGCACTAAAGTAAAAACCTGCAAGAAACAAAAACAAAAACTAAAAGTAAAAGTACGAGAATCTTTGACCAAAGGGTCTAGTAATTATCACGAACTTGATTGACACTCGTATTCCCCGGCAACGGCGCCAATTTTTGATAACGCTCAATCTACAGCTCTCGTAGGAGTGTAAAGCGGTCGTTAGGAAATATAGAACCCAACCTGGGTTGGGTGTCGATCCCACAGGGAATAGCTTGGCCAACAAGTAAGTAAATTTTCTAAACTTTTGGTACAAGTCTCGTAAGAAGGGGGAATTCTTGTTGTGCAAGTAATGTAAACAAAAGCTGAAAATAATAAAGTAAAGAGAAAGATTGTTACGTAAGTTGTAAACAATGAGAATTGAAGCGTTGGGGTTATGTCCACCTTCTGAGGTATACGTCTCTATTGGCTATGAGTGTGTAGAATTGTGACATGCAATTGCTTATAGAGAATTGTATTCTATGGTAAATCGAAGCGTCTCTCGACCTAAACAAGGACTATTTCACTTTAACTCTCTCGAGCTTAAAGCGTGTCTAACGGTACGAATTCTCCAAGAGGTTAGTTCAGTTACGGCACTAGCTTTTTAATAGGAAAGGGTGTCCTACTACCTTGACATTATCTCTTTTCCAGACAAATAACCTTTCTCTCAAACACGTTAAATGTTAGACTGGCGTATTCTTGCGTTTGCAACTGCAAAGAATGTGGATTAAGATGAAGAGAATAATGATATAAGCAATATACGTGTCTTGAACTCACAAACTCACAGCAATAGATAGTAACTCATTCGGTTTCCATAACCCCAACAGAGAAGTTTAGTTACCCATGAATGCGAAGGAGATCACGATTGACATTGTTATTATATCACAATATGGCTTAATGGCGTGTAGGTCAGGTGATAGGTGTGTGGCGTGTTTCCTTGGCTTGGTAACGATTCTCTTGTTGTGGAATTTAAGAATAGAAGAAGAATAGAATTAATGGAAATATTAGAAGAGTTGTAATTGAGAAGTAGAATGTGTCTCTCCACTAAGGGAGGACTTAATTAAAAATCTCTAGCATGATAGGGTATTTATAATACTCCTATCCTACTCCTACTATGCTAATGAAATAAATAACCAAATCCTACTAAACTAAGGAAATACTTAACCCATTTGTACTAGGTTAATGTAACATTCTTCTAGTCCAAATAAACTAATGAAATACATAACCCAATTGTACTAGGTTAATGTATCATTGTCAAAATCCAGCTTTGTGTCTGTAAGTCCCCAAAGTCTTCAGAAATGCTGTTTTAGCCCGGGACAGATTTTCCATGCAGCAGTTTTGGTCCTTAGGCGTGTAGACTTTCTTCCCTTCCTTTGTGAGCTTTCTTTTGCATCAAGTAAGCCATAAAATGCTGCATTTTGCATCATTTATACTTGAAACTTTACTAATCATGTTCGTTAGCTCATTTATAGGAAAAAGGACTACAAGTGCATGAAATATATAATTTGTTCTCAAAACTAGGCTAAAATATGGGCAAAATATATTGATATAGGCGCGTAATTTCTCCTATCATCAGCCATAAGCCTTGTTGAAGGGCATATGCCATTGGGGAAACTACTCCTGAAATATTCACTGAGGACCTTTGCTGTGGCATGAGGATTTTGGCCCGAGATGTGCTCCGAACCACATGTGTGATGCTTTTCATGTTTATGAATGACGAATCTGTTAGAACTTGCGTACTTCACCACTCTTAACCACCACTTAAAGTTCGAATTAGCATATTTAAAGCAAAAAACGCTGCTCAAATTATTCACCTTCTTTATTCTGAAATCTTTTTTCAAGCAAGAAATAAACAAAGTGTTGGATAGTTCATTCTTGTCCTTGAATGACATTCCAATAAAAAAGCCAGTCCCGTCGTCTTGAAGATTTCCAGATTGTGTCAATTGAGAAGAGCTGCACATTGTATTGGACGTATCAACGGGCGTAGGTGTTTGATCATCATCTGGAATATTCATGTCTAGATCATCCAACCTATCATCAAAGAATTCTTTTTTCTTCTTCTTCTTCTTCTTCTTCTTCTTCTACGTTTTGGTTCTCATTCTCTCTCATTTTTTCAATTATGTACACCCTTAACAGAGGCCTAGTTAAATCACTTAGATAAGCACGCAACCAAACCTGATTGGTTATCTTGAAAGGCAGTACCCTCTAATTTTCAAAGGAGATGTGCATGTAGCTGATGGCAAATTCTTTCGATTGACAATTCAGTTCACAAAGCTGATGATTATGTTCACAAAATCATCATATGAAACATTACTTTGGACCTTCGTAGCTATCGTCACTAGCATTTCACCCTCCTTCCAACGCCATACATATCCATTGCTCTTCTCGACCCATTGACCATGACAATCCACCCCTATTATTATTAATCCCTCCATTAGTGGTGCCTAAATAAATTCATTTGTCAAAAAAAGTTGATAGTGATTTCATAGTGTCGTGAATGAATCCCAACAGTTGTGTTATCTGTTGCAATAGGTAAGTGATGAGTCACAATAGATTTTACCTGTTGGGATTCATGTTACGATCCTGAATATCTATTAAAACAGATGAAGCACCTGTTAGAATTGATGTTACAACTAAATCAGCTTTGTAGCTGATTCCAACAGATGAGTGACAGTTGCAACAGGTTATTAATCTGTTGTAACCTATGTTGGAATTGTGTTCAGGTTCTGTTCCAACAGATATGTCAAATGTTGCAATAGATGACCCATCTTCTTAAACATTAATCCAACATATCAATTTTTCATTGAAACAGATGTCCATCTATCGCAACAGATGATTTATCTGTTTAAACAGATGGATCTTATGTTAGATTCATGATTGGGTTCTATCCATTGTTTGAAAACAATAACACAATAGCAGTTACCCAGATGACAAATTCAACTAAAAATCATAATTTGACTTACCAACGTCTCCTATGAAGTAATGCCAAAGTGGAAAGTGATGTTAGAAATAAAATTTAACCTAAGAAATTTGTCAAATAGCAACACTAGCGGTAACAACAACAACAAAAAATGGTCAAAAAGAACAAGATGAAGATGATAATAAAGTAGAAAATGATGATAATGAAGCAGCAGATGATGAATGAAGCAGCAGCAACTGTAGACACGTAATTTCGTCCCTCCCCGATATCATTTTACCCATTTTTACCTTACCTTACCCATGTAATTACATTCCACAAAAATAAAAAAAATAAAAAAAATTCCAAAAAAATCCCTAACAAACTTTATTTCTTTTAAATATCTTAACAACTCTTTCAATTAAAATAAGACACCTAACCCTTACCCCTCCAATTAAAGAACAACACCTCACCCTCTCTTTTTCTTGTCCACAAAGAAAGAAACATGGACTAAAAATAAAAATAAGAGGAAACTTCCAGGAAGGGAGTACTCATTCTTTTTCCATTATATATAACAAAGGGAGCGCACGAAAAAAGGGGGGGCCGAACGATTTTTTTTGGTTTTTTTCTCTTATCATCATCATCTACCCATAATACACCAAAAAAAAAATCACACCCACCATTAGGAATTCATCATTCGTAACACACACAGATACACAAAATCACACGCACATCTACCTCGAAATCATGAGCCACGCCCTCGAATCTCACAGAAAACAAAGGTTTCGTGAGTGGGTCACTTTTTTCGGCGACATACTCATCGGAATCGCGTCAAATTCGTCACTAACACCTCCAAGCTCGTCAAATCCGGTCTGAGTTTCTCATTCTTAGGATTTTATCTCAATTTATACTGGTTTATAGTTACTATCGCGTATTCGAGTATTGGGGTTTCTCCCATTTTGTGTTTTCTTCATCGACAATTTATTGAATTGTCATGATTATGTGTGATGTGATCATGGTTGGTGGATTTTTGTTGGTATTATGAGGTTATAATTATGTGTTTGACGATTGAATTTCATTAATATGTGGGATGAATCGGAGTAACGTTGAAGGTTTGATTGATAAAAAAGGAAATTAGTGGGATGTGGAATTGAAATTGATAAAAAGTAAGCATTAATTTGTTTTGATTCATTGAATATTGTTGATGTGACAGTATCATGATAGGTCGAATTGGATAGGTGAAGAGTAGGTTCGGGTAGGCAAAAGTAGGACTTGCAATCGTTGAATGATGAAAAGTGTTGATTTATGTTTTCGGATTGAAATGTATTCATTTGGCCGTGGAATGCCCCGAAAGTTGATGTATTTTTTCACCAGGGAATGCCCCGACGTACTATGTTGGCGGAAGACATTCGTGATGAAGGTCCGAAGCATTGGGTAAAGCACGCGAGCATAGTTAGAATTAGTAAAGGTTAGATAGGATTTATTTTGCATTTTTTATATTTGGACTGTATAAACTGGACTGGACACCATACTTTTGATTCATTTTTGTTCTGCTTGTCTGTTTGATTGGGTTTACGTGTTTGTGTGGTTTGTACATTCGTAGTGTCAAAATTAGCCGATACGCTCCACTAAGAGACCGTGGTCGAACCACGGGATCGAGGGGTGCCTAACACCTTCCCCTCGGTCAATAGAATTTCTTTGCCGGAATCTCTATTTGCAAACTAGTTTAAGGAGTCGAATGGTTTTGAAAAGGATTTTTCAATGGTGACTTGGCACACCGGATTATGCGCAGTGGCGACTCTGAATAAAAAATATAAATAGTCCTTTTTTTTGAAATAAATTTTCATCTTTGTCACTTTTATAATAAAAACCCTTTCAAATTCTTAAAATCAATTCTTTTGGAGTTAAAAAAAGGGGTGTGACAGCTCTGGAGACTCTGCTGGGGAAGACATTTCAGAATTCGAGCTTATTTTTGGAGTCGTATCGGCTTTGTTTAGCATTATGGGTGTATAAACATTGTTTGTGATTATTGTTTGTGTTATTGTTATCACTGTTGTGCGTTTTCATGCTCTTTGTGCACAGTATTTATCCTATGTGTTACCGCTTTTATATCTGGCATCATGTGTCTACCCAAGGCCTTCTTTCTGCAACAAGTCCGTAGTACACGTGTTGTACACGACCTTTATTTGAGTCACCCTTATTTTAGGGGGGGAACTATCGGTGTTATGGAGTAGGTGGAATGCAAAGCAGCCACTATCGACCATACGCTCCTCCAAACAGCCTTGTTAGTGAACCACAATGTAGGTCAGCCTTTAGGTCATGCTTATGTGAATCATACTGAGACATAGCGGGACCCATATGGCCCTTTGTAGGAGACTCACCTCTAAAGCATCCCTACGTGCTAACTGTTGCATCTTTAAGGGTAACGTGGTCATTTGATGGACTGATTTGAAAAAAAAACATTTGTGAGGAGTAAGGTGTGTAGGCAAAAAACAAAAAAGAAAAAAAAAGAACAAAAATAGAAAAAAAGTGAGTCGAAAAGAATGAATCAAAAGGAGTGTCGTAGTTTATTTTAGAGTTCTTTATGGCTTTTGTTCTTCACAATCCAAAAACTCAAAAAAAAAGTTACGTTTTGAATTTATCTTCTCAAAGTACCGTAAGTTCAACAAAAAAAGAAAAAAAAAGGGTTTTGTTTGCCTTTTCTACTTGTTTGTCAAAAGCAAAAATACCAAAAAAGATTTTTCTTCATAATTGGTGGTGTCAGTTTTAGTTGAAGTGTCTAGTTGAAAATAAAAAAAAAAGTTTTTATTTGTTTGTTTTTGGTTGTGTCTCTTAAGTTAGGGTCAATTTATTAGTTAATCGTTAATTGTCCAATCTGGATGAACTACGCATACCTGATTCCCTTCCCTTGGGTTGGGATACTTAGGTAACCCTCGGTGGTTCCGGTAATCTTTGTGTTGGCCTTTGTCTTTTTATTAGCCTAGGTCTCTAGCCCTATAATCTGGAGTTGTTAGCCAAGTAGACTGATTTTGCTCAGTACTTCTGTTCGGCAAATTGGAGTCATGAAGTGGTCTGTCCTATCGACATATGGTTGCGTCAAAAATCCCAAGGGTTGAGAATCTTCTACTCCTATCGAATTTTTGAGATAACGTTTTATGTGTTATTACAGGATGGATTTGTCCACCAAGTCTAGAGTCATGATAGTTTTCAAGGTGCCCAAAAAGTTAATCAAGTGGTGGGAAATATTTAACTATGTTGATCAGTAGAAACTGATTAAAATATTAGGTGATCTTACGGAACTTCTGCATGTTACCCCTCGTCCAGATTTAATAGAGCCTGTGTTGACCTTTTGGGATCCAAGTAATTTGGTGTTCAGGTTTAGGGAATGTGCAATGACTCCTATTTTGGCAGAAATATCCGATTTGTTGCATTTTCCCCATATGGAGAAAGATATGATTCAAGCACGAAATCATACTAGCATGAGGTTTTTGCAGTCTTGTGGTTTAAAAAGTAAGGGTATGTATGCATTTGGGTTTTTAAGTGATTCGTGGGTTTCCTTAGATTTTTTGTTCGCTAAATTCGGGCCCTCGGAAGGTTTTGATTGCTTTTGGGATGAATTTCAAATGACTAAGGAGAGTGGGAGAGAAAGCGTCTTGAAGTCTTCACCCTTGCTTTGTTAGGTACTTTAGTGTTTCCGCTAGAAAAAAGACGTATTAATACACATTTGCAATCTGTGGTGATGGGCTCTATTTCATAAGGATCAAAATGACAAGGGCATTAATCAAAAGGGCAGGTTCACTCTCATACCCATGATCTTAACAGAAATATATAAGGCTTTAACCGAAGTTAAGGGGGGATGAGATTTTTAGAGGGCAGTAACCTGATATTGCAGTTATGGATGATGGAGCAATTGCATGCGCCTTCTTTAGTTAGACCAGACGTGGTTGATCGTTGTATTCCCAATCGAGTGAAAGTCATGGACCTCAGGTTGCGTTTGGATAAATTCTCGCTACCCATGGGAGTCGACGCTTGGATTGAATTTCTTGAGTCAATAATCGGAGATAACATTTTGTGGACTTGTCTGTGGCTTTGACAAAAGATAATCTTCTTTGGTTGTCAAATGCAGCTCCTTCTAATTATGTTAGGGCTTAATTGCACTAGACCATACAGTCCTTCTAGGGTAATGTGCCAGTTGGGTAGGCCGCAGGACGTGCCACCAGTAGTGGATCTTCTAAAGGATGTTGAGTACTTCAAGGACCAAGCCTTAGGTGAAAGCAAATACGAGCAGTTCCGAAAGCATGCAACAAAGCTAGGTGTCGACACTCTCAAAGAAATTTTGGATAATCTGGGGTACACTCAGGGATATGGGGTCTGGCTTCAATCTATCCCTCGGGGTATCAGTCAACCCTTATCATTGCAGCTTAGAGGGAGAATACAGAAAGAATGCATAGTTTACAACCATCAGGATGAAAGTACAGGGTCCAAAGTGGAGACACTGAGGGATCAGTTAGCAAATTTGGTCAAGACGGTAGAAAGGTGTCAGAATAATCTTTCCAAGTGCACTCCTCATGAGGCAGGAATACGGTCCCAAAGCTTCTTCCTTAATATCAGGGTGTCTTTATAGGATATTCTACAAAGTTTGAATGGGAGAAAGAGAACTTCACAGGCAGGTCTATCTCAGCCAGGGTCATCACGCAGAGCACCAGCCTGAAAGAGCATTTCTTATCTTTATTCAGTTTGAGTCTTTTATGTTTCTGTCATTATAGGGTGGTGTCTGCTTTAAGTCGAAGTCAAGTTGTTTTTTATATTAGGTTCTTTATTAGTAATTGCACGTATGTCATCTTAGGGGTCTAGAATATTATTTTGTATTTATTGTTTAGTTTTAAAGTGGTCCTAAATTCATTGTATGTTTTTGTTGTTTCTTTCATCAAAATATTATGATGTTACGTCTTTCCTTTGTTTGTTTGTTTTCGTTTTCGCAAACAAGAAAAGAAAAAAAAATTCAATTATATGATGTTTATGCATATGCTTCCGGAACTACGCAAGATCTGATTCATGTACAACAAGATACGTAGGCAACCTACTTTTGGGTTTGATCTAATCATTTTGTTTCATTGTTTTTAATTATTTTTCCTCTTTTAAAGAAAAAAAAGGCATAAAGAATGATAAAATGAAGACAGATAGCCAGAGAAGAAAAGAAAGAAATGATGATGAGACAATAAAGGGAAAGAACAGAGATTGATACGAAAAAAAAAGAGGGAAGGAGGGCGGAAATAATAATAATAATAATAATAATAAGTGTAGATAAAAATAAGTGTAGATAAAAATCGAAATGATGTTAAAATGACCTCGCTACCCTCAAAAGCTGGTAGAAATGAACATGAATTTAGGACAGTTTTACCAATGTGATTCCCATGCTTGTTGTTTGCCCTAATCCTAACGGATGTCGTCTTTGATGACCATGTTCTTTCAAATAACGGTGGTAGGTTTACAACACTCTGGATAGTCACCCGTACTTCACTAGATCCAAAGCAAAGCTCGCCATGGCTAGAAGGGAGATTGAAAATTCGCTCATTGACCCAGATCAGGATCACAGGGAAGAAAGTTCAGAACACAATGATGAGGTAGTAAGGCTCAGGAAACAATTGATAGATTTGCACCGGGCATGGGCCAACGAAATGCCTCCTCCTCCGCTCTCTGAAGGTCTTGGGAATATCTCTAATTGCCCACCGCTCTCTCAGGCGTAATTCTCTGCTCCTACTGAGTCACCTGGGCACGCGCCAGGATTCACTCCGCGACATTATTATCCTGGCAGTTCTGGTGTGCCCTTGCCAGCTCCCCAATCAAGACCTGCTGCTCAGCTAGCGCCACCGATCACACCGGTATTCGTGGCTCCGCCACCACCTGAAGCTCCCATATATGCTGGGAGTCCCACAATGGGGCTTCCTAGGTCTGCCAGTGAGCCAGTATTGAAGGTTTCAGATAGTCAGTATTATGCCCCAGAGCCTACTTTGAGAATGAATGAACCGTATGGGTACACTCAGCCACCTGTATTTCCATTTGATATGGAGAAACCTATCGCAATAGAGGAACAGAAAATCATAGCATGGAAGTTGAAAAGTTTAGAACAGGCTATGAGGAATTTGCAGGGAATCGGAGATTATAAGAGTGTCTCCTATAAAGATCTTTGTATGTTCCGAGATATCAACCTTTCCCTCGGTTTTAAAATGCCCAAGTTTGAGAAGTATGTAGGGCACGGTGATCCCGTGGCACACTTGAGACGTTATTACTACCAATTGAGGGCTATAGGAGGAAGGAAAGATCTGCTCATGGCCTTCTTTAGCGAGAGGCTTTCTGATCTGGCTTCAGAATGGTTTATCGATCAAGATATCGACAAGTGGAACAGTTGGGATGACTTAGCTTCTGAGTTTGTTCAATATTTTCAGTATAACATCGACCTGATTTTTGATGAAAAATCCTTAGTCAACATGAAGAAGAAAAACGCTGAAGGTTTTTGGGAATACGCGATAAGGTGGCGTGAACAGGCCGCCAGGGTAAAGCCTCCAATGAAAGAAAGTAAGTTGGTAGAGGTTTTCATTCAGGCACAGGATGATACCTATTTTCAATATTTACTTCCGAAAATGGGAAAGTCTTTTATTGAAGTCCTCAAAATGGGGAAGATGATAGAGGACGGAATCAAGACCGGCCGAATAGTGAGTTTTGCCGCATTGAAAGCCACCACTCATGCGATTCAAGGTGGATCTGGCACATTCGGAGGTAAAAAGAAGAAAGAGGACGTGGCGACTGTCATAGCTGGAACCCATTCCTATCCGAAAAGATCAACTCGCCCCAATCTCTAATCCCAAGCCCAAGTCTATGCCTAAGCTCCATATATTTCTCCCCACCATTACTACCCACCACAAAACCCTTTATATTTTATTCCACCACCCCTGTACCCAATATATAGCGCGCATCCATATGCCTAAACCCCTTCTTACTCGCAGTGGCGCACGCAAGCTCCAGAAAATTGCCTATTCGCTCTACCAAATTACCAAAACCCCTCCAGACTTGATTTTCAACCTAGGCCTAAGTATAAGAAAGAGAAGGCAGTCCGAAATCAATTCACACCTCTTGGGGAGTCATATGCTAGCCTGTTTGATAGGTTGAGAAAGTTGAAGGTCTTAAGCCCAATTCAAGGAAGGCTTTCAAATCCACCGCCGAGGAATCTCGATTATTCTTTAAGGTGTGTGTACTGCTCTGACATGCTAGGCCATAATATCGAGAAATCCTGGCATTTAAAGAGAGTTGTCCAAGATTTAATTGACACAAATCAGATGCTGGTCCAGGTCTCGAAGGGTCTAAACATTAACCAGAATCCGATGCCAATCCATGATGAAACTAATATGTTAGAGTTGATATATAATGGGAAAGAGTCTTCAAGGTGTTATAAGCCTATTGTCAAGATACAGACCATTGAGGAGAAATCGGTGAATGTAACAGAGTCTTTGAAAGTAATGTCATTGAGCCAGGAAGGAATGAGAGAAGATAAATCCCAAGAAAGCACAAAGAAACCCCTGATCATAGTACAAGGTGCCAGAAGGTATGTTGATTTAACTCAGGATAAACCTAAGTTGACTGTGGTAGGAGCTTTGAATCAGCCCATCTTGACGGTGAAAGGAGCACTGGCAGCGCCTATTGTCCTCAAACCAGTGACCCAACCTCCGATAGTTAATACAAAAAAGGTTCCCTAGAATTATGGGTGGACTGTGATGACCTATCACGGGAAAGAAGTAGCGGAAGATGTAGATGAGGTAGGGGGTTTGACTAGGTCAGGAAGATGCTTCGTTCCTGAAAGTTTAACAAAGTCCAAGCCAATTGTGAGTGGACCGTCATCTATCAAAAAGCCTATCACCGAAGAAGAAGTCGAAGAATTTTTGAAAAATATGAAATTTCCAGAGTATTCATTAATAGACCAGTTGAAGAAAACCCCTACTCAAATTTCCCTCTTATCTTTATTGTTGCACTCCAAGGAGCATCATGATATTTTACTGAAGGTATTAAATGAAGCTTATGTTCCTAGGGAGATTACAATAAATCAACTTGAGAAAATGGTCAGAAAAATCTTTGAGGTTAATCGGATCAGCTTTTATGATGAAGATTTACTTGTTGAAGGTACAGGGCATAACCGGGGCCTTTACATTATAGTGAAGTATGAAGATTTCTACATCACTCATGTTATGATTGATGGAGATTCATGTGCAAATATCTTCCCTATTTCTACTTTGCAAAATTTGAATATTGGTGCTGACAGGATCAGGCCCAACAATGTATGTATCAGGGCTTTCGATGGTGCAAAATCAAACTCCATTGGCAAAATAGAACTAATGTTGATCATAGGGCCTGTTAAATTTGACATAGAGTTTCAAGTAATGAATATAGACTACTCTTACAATCTGTTGTTGGGAAGGCCGTGGAAACACAAGGCCAAGGCGGTTGCATCTACACTGCACCAAATGATTAAGTTTGAGCATGACAGGCAAGAAGTGGTTATTCAAGGTGAAGGAGATTTGTCCGCTTGTGAATATTCTCCCTTGTCTCTTATTGAAGCAAATAACGTAGAGGAGACATTCGTCTATCAAATTTTTGATACAGTGCCAGTGAATCGTATCCTTGGATGGCAGGTTATACCGGGACCGCAATTGTCTTCCGTTTCTATCATGATGGTCAGTGAACTTTGTAAGTATGGATTTGATCCAGGAAAGGGTTTGGGAGTGTCTCTGCATGGTATAGTTCATCCCATATGTCCGAGTGAGAATGTGGGCATATTTGGTCTGGGTTTTGAGCCTACGGCTGAAGATCTGAAGAAAGCCAAGGGAAGGAAAAAGAAAACAAGGTCACTCCCTTACCCAATGCCACTACTCAGTGAATCATTTGTTAAGAGCGGTGTCACAAAGCATGTGGAATTTGAAGTTGAATTGCTTGATAACTGCCAAAACCTTTTTATTGAAGTTGACATGGTCGAAGCAGGAGAAGGCACCAGTAAGGCAGACGTGCAATTCATAGGTCCAGCCGTCTGACTCAATAATTAGGAAGTCACTTCTCTCCCCATCAGGAGGGAGTTTTGGTAGTTTATTTTATTTTTCTTTCTGTTTATCCGAGTTATTTCAGGGTTGTAATTCAGATTTTAGTTTGTTTATGTTATGTTGGCATCTATGCTTAAACCCTTCTATCTTTTTATTTAATGAAAATGCTATGTCCCTTTTGTTTTGTGTCTAATATATTTTGTTTTTTATATACAGTTCTCTTTATGCTAATTCTAATGACATGACATGCATATGGAATTTTCAGCCTGATCTTAAAATCAAAACTAATCAAGATGTAATGAAGCAGGATAGGGAATATGATGAAGAAGAAGCACTTGAAGAAATAAGCAAAGAGTTGAAACAGTTTGAAGACAAATCAAATCCTAATTTGAATGAGACTGAGCCAATAAATCTAGGGAATCAAGAAGATGTTAGGGAAACTAAAATCAGTGTACATGCTTTGCCACATCTAAAAGATGGAATGATTCAAGCATTAATTGATTATAAGGATGTTTTTGCATGGTCTTATGATGATATGCCTGGCTTAAGCACTGAATTAGTGGCTCACAAATTGCCAACTGACCCCACATTCCTTTCTGTCAAACAGAAGTTGAGGAAGTTTAAAACTAATGTAAGTATTAAAATCAAAGAGGAAATCATGAAACAACTTGAAGCCAAAGTAATTTGAGTGGCTCGTTATCCCATGTGGTTATCCAATGTTGTTCTCGTACCAAAGAAAGATGGCAAAATTCGAGTATGTGTTGATTACCGTGACTTGAACAGAGCAAGTCCAAAAGATGATTTTCCACTGCCCAACATCCATATTTTGCTAGACAACTGTGCTAAACACGAGGTTGCCTCTTTTGTGGATCGCTATGCTAGATATCACCAGATCATTATAGATGATAAAGACGTGGAGAAAACATCTTTTATCACACCATGGGGGACCTATTGTTATCGAGTGATGCCATTCAATTTGAAGAATGCTGGAGAAACATACATGAGAGCCATGACCACTATATTTCATGATATGATGCATAATGAGATTGAGGTAAATATCGATGGTGTGATTATTAAGTCAAAAAGTCGGGCCGACCATGTTAAAGATTTAAGAAAGTTCTTTGAAAGGCTTCGCACGTATAATCTCAAGCTCAACCCGATAAAATATGTAGTTGGAGTTTTATCTGGAAAGCTGTTGGGGTTTGTAGTCAGCCGTCGGGGGATTGAATTTGATCCCTCAAAAATCAAAGCCATTCAGGATTTGCCCCCGCCCAAGAATTGGATGAAGGTGATGAGTTTTCTTGGTAGACTGAACTACATTAGCAAGTTTATTGCTCAACTCACAACCACTTGTGAACCCATATTCAAGTTACTGAAAAAGAGTGTTGTGGTAGAATGGACTGAAGAATGTCAGGAAGCGTTTGACAGAATCAAAAGATATTTGTCAAATTCACCTGTGCTGGTACCACCAGAGCCTGGTAGGCCTTTGATCTTATATTTATCAGTCATGGATAATTTTTTTGGTTGTGTCCTGGGTCAACATGATGTCACAGGCAAAAAGGAGCAGGCTATTTATTATCTTAGCAAGAAGTTCACCGCATATGAGGCCAGGTATACTCTTCTCAAAAGGATGTGTTGTGCCCTAACTTGGGTAGCACAGAAGTTGAAGCATTATCTTTCATCCTATACTACTTATATCATCTCCTGCATGGATCCTTTGAAGTATATCTTTCAGTAGCCTATGCCGACAGGTCGATTGGCAAAGTGGCAAATATCGCTTATCGAGTTCAACATTGTATATGTGACTCAAACCTCCATGAAAGCCAAAACCTTGGCAGATCATCTTGCTGAAAATCCCATCGATGAAGAGTACGAGCCATTAAAGACATATTTTCTTGACGAAGAAGTGTTGTGTGTCGATGAAGTTGTTATAGATGCTGATCCAGGTTAGAAGTTGTTCTTTGATAGAGCTGTCAATATGAAAGGAGTCAGAATAGGTGCGGTTCTTATCTCTGAATCTGGACAATAATTCCCGGTAATAACACAACTTTGATTTTACTATACTAACAACATGGCAGAGTATGAAGCTTGCATTCTTGGTTTAAGGTTAGCTGTGGATATGGTAGTCCAGGAATTATTGGTGTTGGGGGATTTGGATTTGCTCTTCCATCAAATTCAAGGAGATTGGGAGACGCGAGATTTGAAGCTCATCTCCGTATCGACAATGCTTGCAGGAGCTATGTCAATGGTTTGTGTTAGTAAAATTTAGGCACATTCCAAGGATTCATAATGAAATTGCTCATGCTTTAGCCTCTCTGTCTTCAATGCTCTAACATTCTGATAAAGCCTACATCGATCCAGTGCATATACAGAGTCATGATCAGTATGCTTACTGTAATACGGTTGAAGAAGAGCTCGATGGAGAACCCTGGTTCTTAGATATTATGCGATACATTCAGTCAGAAGAATACCCAACATATGCCACCAACGATTAAAAGAGGACTATTAGATGTTTGGTTAGTGGATTTTTCGTAAGTAGGGGGATCTTATATAAGAGAACCCCAGATCTGGGACTTTTGAGGTGTGTAGATGCAAGAGAATCTTCGGCAATCATGGTTGAAAGACACTCTGGAGTATGCGGGTCGCATATGAACGATCATGTCTTGTTAAAGAAAATTCTTCGATCAAGTTATTACTGGCTTACTATGGAGAGGGATTCCATTCAATTTGTTCGAAAGTGTCATCAATGTCTGGTATATGGTGATCTGATACGTTCTACTCCTACTGAGTTACATGCAATGGCCGCTCCATGGCCGTTTGTGGCTTGGGGAATGGATGTGATTGGATCGATTGAGCCGAAGGCATCAAATGGACATAGATTCATTTTGGTAGCCATTCATTACTTCACAAAGTGGGTGGAAGCAATAATTTTCAAGTCAGTGACAAAGAAGGCTGTGGTAGATTTTGTTCATGCCAACATCATTTATAGGTTTGGAATTCCTATGATGATCATTACAGACGATGCTGCCAATCTCAATAGTCATTTGATGCAAGAAGTATGTCAACAGTTTAAGATTGCACATCGAAATTCTACTCCATATCGCCCAAAGGCCAATGGTGCTATAGAAGCTGCCAATAAGAATATAAAAAAGATACTGTGAAAAATGGTATAAGGGTCTAGACAGTGGCATGAAAAGTTGTCGTTTGCATTGCTAGATTATCGCACCACTGTTCGCACTTCAACAGGGGCAACTCCATATTTATTGGTGTATGGGACAAAAACAGTCATCCCTGCAGAAGTTGAAATTCCCTCTCTTCGAGTTATTGTAGAAGCAAAGATTGATGATGACAAATGGGTAAAAACCTGACTGGAGCATTTGAGTTTGATTGAGGAAAAAAGGCTAACGTCCGTGTGTCATGGCCAGTTGTATCAGAGGAGGATGGCTCGAGCGTATAACAAAAAGGTCCGTCCCAGGAATTTTAAAGTTGGTAAGTTGGTATTGAAACGTATCCTTCCTCACCAGGTTGAAGCGAATGGCAAGTTCTCCCCTAACTGGCAAGGTCCCTTTGTTGTGAAGAAAGTGTTGCCCAATGGAGCCTTATATTTGATAGATATTGAAGGCAAAATGGCAGAAATGGCTATCAATGCTGATGTGGTCAAAATATATTATGTAGGATATTTTATCCTTTGTTGATTTTATGTCATTTTTAGTACTTATATTTTTTTAAGATTGATATGATAAAGGCATTTTATTCTTCTATCCAAACATTGTGTCATCCTTTGTTTACCCGTTTGAGCTTCGTTTATTTTTTCTTTCATATCCTTCTTTTGGAATCAAAATAGAGTCAAAGATAAATGTTAAGAAAATAAGAATAAAAGAAAGAGTTCGAAAAAAAAAATCAAATCAAAACAAAGAACAAGCTTATGGAACTACGTGCGACCTGATTCTCCTCTCTCAGGAGTGAGATACGTAGGCTACCCTATTTCGGGCTCGGTCCAACCAAATAAAGATTTAAGATTCACCTAGTCAACAAAAACTGGGGCATGAGTTATTGTGTTGTTTGAGTCGATTCCAAAAGTTGCAAGTCCCACCCCCACTTCAAGTGTCGTTTGAACCTCTTGCCATCCGTTTCTAACCTTATCCGAAAGCCAAGTTACAACCAAAGAAAGTCCTTCAGATCAATTTTTGATAATGTTAAGGCTAAGCATGCAATGGATATAATGATGCATTGTGAGGTACCATGTGTCTCCCTCACATAAGAAATCAGGAAAGAAATACAAAATGAGAGTCTTATTGGTGAAAACCCCTGTGGGCATCATAAGGCGATGGTGAGTTGAGAGAAATAAAAATGAAAGAGTCTTATTGGTGAAAACCCTCGCAGGAACCATAAGGCGATGGTGAGTAGAGAGAAATAAAAATGAGAGAGTCTTATTGGTGAAAACCCTCACGGGCACCGTAAGGCGATGGCGAGTTCAAGAGAAAATTGAAAAGTGAAAAGTGAAAAGAAAGAGATTTGTTGGCGAAAGCCTTTTAAGATGTCGTCAATTGAATGTGATGTATGAGTCCAATGGATTCGAAGAAGCGACTCAGCGGCAAAGGCACGAACTCAACAACAAATGGGGAGTTTGGATAGAAAGATCAGGCAGCTTAATCCAAAATGCATGTCATACTCATTGGAGTGGGTTGTCGTATTTAGATAAGTTTCCTTTTTTTTTGAATATGGGACATTGCCCTTTTCTTTCATTTACATATTCAAGATTTTTGTCTTTTTATGTCATTTATCAAAATAAAAGTCACCATCATTTCTTTACATTTTAAGTCAAGTCTGTGTTAAAACAAGGGAGAAAGCATTTACTACCAGTCTTTCCAATTATATGAGGAAAATCCAACGACCAACACATGAAAGAAATATGATCGTAATTCAACGTAAAGCAAAGGAAGTCTATCAACCGACAGACTGTTGGATTCGTGGAAGCATTCAGATTTGGGAAAAGGGTGCACCTCAGAGGCATGGTAAAATGGAAACCCATTGTTCGAGTCAGAACTCATTTCCCTCAATATGGATCCAATTCAATGTTGCGGTAAGACATGGCAAGTGTCAGCGATTTGGAACAAAGATGAAAAGAAGGAGTGCTGGGGAAGATACCTGAGAAGCCAAGAGCTGCAGGCCACCACTAAGTTTTTAACTGACAAATTTTCTTTGTTGAAATAGGGGCAAATTCGCTTCACTTAATTCAGCAACCATTGAAAATGCACATCCGTGGGATTTTATTTCATGTTCAGGACCCTCCTGAAAAATGAGACTTTACTTTCTGCTTAGGACCTTCCTGAAAAAATGGGATTTTACTTTATGCTCAGGACCCTCCAAAAAAATTGGATTTTATTTCATGTTCAGGACCCTCCTGAAAAATGGGATTTTACTTTCTTCTCAGGACCCTCCTGAAAAATGGGACTTTATTTTCTGCTCAGGACCTTCTTGAAAAATGGGATTTTACTTTCTGTTCAGGACCCTCCTGAAAAATGGGACTTTACTTTCTGCTCAGGACCCTTCTGAAAAATGGGACTTTACTTTCTGTTTAGGACCCTCCTGAAAAATGAGATTTTACTTTCTGTTCAGGACCCTCCTGAAAAAATGAGATTTTACTTTCTGCTCAGGACCCTCCTGAAAAATAGGGTTCTACTTTATGCTCAGGATTCTCCTGAAAAATGGGACTTTGCCTTCTGCTCAGGACCCTCCTGAAAAATGGAATTTTACTTTATGTTTAGGATCCTCCTGAAAAATGGGACTTACTTTCTGTTCAGGACCCTCATGAAAAATGGGATTTTACTTTCTGTTCAGGACCCTCCTGAAAAATGGGATTTTACTTTCAGTTCAGGACCCTCTAGAAAAATGGGATTTTACTTTCAGTTTAGGACCCTCCTAGAAAATGGGATTTTACTTTATGTCCAGGACCCTCCTGAAAAATGAGATTTTACTTTCTGTTCAGGACCCTCCTAAAAAATGGGATTTTACTTTCTGTTCAGAACCCTCCTGAAAAATGGGAATTTACTTTCTGTTCAGGACCCTCCTGAAAAATGAGATGTTACTTTCTGTTCAGGACCCTCCTGAAAAATGGGACTTCGCCTTCTACTCAGGACCTTCCTGAAAAATAGGATTTTACTTTATGTTTAGAACCCTCCTGAAAAATGGGACTTTACTTTCTATTCAGGACCCTACTGAAAAATGAGACAACGCTTTCAAAAATGAAATACTACTTTACTATAATTTTTGTTTGGAATAATTTTCATTCTAGTTTTAATTTTGGGCTTCAGGAACCCGCCTGAAGAATAGGGTGATGAAATAGCTAGTCAAGAGCCCACCTGGAGAACAGGGTGAAGAAATTGAAAGGCAAGCAACAAGTTGAAGAAATTGCAAGTCAGGAGCCCGCCTGAAGAATAGGGTGATAAAAGCCGAGTCAAGAGCCAACATATACTGTATAGATAGGATTTTTTAATTTCATTTATTTTCTTAACTTGTAATTTTCATTTTTAATGTAATGACAGAGCCGCGAACCAGAACCTCGATGGAACCTCGCTCGACTCTCCAACTCGGTATAGTCCACTTCTTTTCCAACCCTTTAGATACTTGTGACTTCCTCATGACTTGGGTAGATAGGGTGTCCAATAGGATTCGATTGTCCTTCTTTCTTTTACTCCTCTCTTTGAATAAAGATTGGGACAAAATTCGGTCTCGTTGTTTACTTCTTCGTCCGAAAACACTGCGTGTTTACATTCAAAGGGGGCATGATGTAGACATGTAATTTTGTCCCTCCCCGATATCATTTTACCCATTTTTACCTTACCCTACCCATGTAATTACATTCCACAAAAATAATAAAAAAAAAAACTCCCAAAAAAATCCCTAACAAACTTTATTTCTTTTAAATATCCTAACAATCCTTTCAATTAAAATAAGACACCTAACCCTTACCCTCTCCAATTAAAAAACAACACCTCACCCTCTCTTTTTCTTGTCCAAAAAGAAAGAAACATGGACTAAAAACAAAAATAAGAGGATCCTTCCAGGAAGGGAGTACTCATTCTTTTTCCATTATATATAACAAAGGGAGTGCACGAAAAAGGGGGGGCGGAATGATTTTTTTCTGCTTTCTTTCTCTTATCATCATCATCTACCCATAATACACCAAAAAATCAGACCCATCATTAGGAATTCATCATTCATAACGCACACAGATACACAAAATCGCAAACACATCTCCCTCGAAATCATGAGCCACGCCCTCGAATCTCACCGAAAACACAGGTTTTGTGAGTGGGTCACCTTTTCCGGCGACATACTCATCGAAATCGCATCAAAGTCGTCGCTAACACCTCCAAGCTCGTCAAATCCGGTCTGAGTTTCTCATTCTTACGATTTTAGCTCAGTTTAAACTGTTTTATAGTTTCTATCGCGTATTGGAGTGTTGGGGTTTCTCCCATTTTGCATTTTCTTCATCGACATTAGGCCGGGATCTGACTGTTTTGGTCGTTGTTCGCTCATTGGAGCGCAGTTTCGATCGGGGTTAGTTGTCTATCAGATTTTAAAGGTGCTTTGGGTCTGTCTGTTTGGGGAATTATTATCGATATCGTGTTTTGGATTCTAACGTGACCAAGTCGTGTCAAGATTCGGAATTCGATTCTCATCTCTAGGTTTACTCCTATTCAAAATCTGTTTGGTTAAGAATCCCGGGTTACAATAAGGTTGGTCATCGTTGAGGTTCCTGTTCGAGGATTTTGGTCTTCGTATTTCACTTTATTATCGACAAAGACGTTTTATCGAGGTCCATTCTCTTAACCTGTTCTCTTTGCTTTATCTCAATTTATTGAATTGTCATGATTATGTGTGATGTGATCATGGTTGGTGGATTTTTGTTGGTATTATGAGGTTATAATTATGTGTTTGACGATTGAATTTAGTTAATATGTGGGATGAATCGGAGTAACGTTGAAGGTTTGATTGATAAAAAATGAAATTAATAGGACGTGGAATTGAAATTGATAAAAAGTAAGCGTTAATTTATTTTGATTTATTGAATATCGTTGATGTGATAGTATCATGATAGGTCGAATTGGATAGGTGATGAGTAGGTTCGGGTAGGCAAAAGTAGGACTTGCAATCGTTGAATGATGAAAAGTGTTTTGTTGAAATGTGTTGATTTATGTTTTCGGATTGGAATGTATTCATTTGGCCGGGGAATGCCCCAAATGTTGATGTATTTTTTCACCGGGTAATGCCTCGACGTACTATATTGGCGGAAGACGTTCGTGATGAAGGTCCGAAGCATCGGGTAAATCACGGGAGCATAGTTAGAATTAGTAAAGGTTAGATAGGATTTATTTTGCATTTTTTATATTTGGACTGTATAAATTGGACTGGACACCGTAATTTTGATTCGTTTTTGTTCTGTTTGTTTGTTTGATTGGGTTTACGTGTTTGTGTGGTTTGTACATTCGTAGTGTCAAAATTAGCCGATACGCTCCAAAAATCGACCGTGGTCGAACCACGGGATTGAGGGGTGCCTAACACCTTCCCCTCGGTCAACTGAATTCCTTAGCCTGAATCTCTGTTTGCAAACCATTTTAAGGAGTCGAATGGTTTTGAAAAGGATTTTCCAGTGGTGACTTGGAACACCGGATTATGCCAAGTGGCGACTCTGAATAAACAATGTAAATAGTCCTTTTTTTTGAAATAAATTTTCATCTTTGTCACTTTAATAATAAAAACCCTTTCAAATTCTTAAAATCAATTCTTTTGGAGTTAAAAAAGGGGTGTGACAGCAACCATGAACAACAAAAATCTCTAGAGAGAGAAAACAATAATTGGTGAGAAGAGAGAGAAAGATCCCTTTTTTCTCTCTTTTTTCCATTATATAGGCTAACATTTGGATCAAAGTGTAAATTTAAAAACTTGTGGGTTATTTTGAAACTTTCCAAACTTTTTAATCCATAATAAAGTAATTGTCACCTCCACCTAATAATTAAGACTTGTGTCACCTACACCTCATTTTAAAACACTTTTGTCACCTGTGGCCCAAACCCCCAACTTACAAAACATGTTGCTATAAAAGTTATGGGACTAGACTAAATTAGACCTTCTTAATTTTTTATTTAATGTTCGATATTCATTTTAAAACGCCAACAATAATAACAGTAATATATTAGGTATAGCTTTACAAGTTATTTTTTATAGATCTTAAATTCAAGAAAAAATAATCTAATTTGAAATGTTTTAGAATTTAGAATAATTCAAATTTATGATGCATAAAGTCCGATTAATTATATTAGGAAGGAAGAGCTCGCTATTTGTTTTTTTCTATTATCAAAGTTCAAATCCGAAATTTCTAATTCAAAAAGAAGAAATACTATTCATTCCGCACCATAACCTTTAGTGGCGACTACATTAACACTTTAGTTATCTAGGAAGTTAGTGACAGACTAGTTTCTGGTGATATTGTTCTATATGGTATAGAGTCGGATTTAATTTAATAACTTAGCTTATTAAATGACTTCTCTCATAAAAATAGAAAAAACGTACAAATCTCGTACAAGTAGCATTTAAACTCATTTCCTTCTCTCTATCTCTCCGCCCTTAACGCCTTCAACCTCTACCCTGTGATCAGCCGATCCCCTGCCGCTGCCGACCTCCTACTCCTCACTCCACTGTACCCCACCTCCATATGTTTTTTTAAGATTATGTATAAATATCCTTCTGAAGATATTTTTGCTACTTATCAGACATCAGAAAATAATATTGATAATATTTCAACTCATACAAACACACCTAATATTCTTGAACCCCCACCCCATCCCAACAAGCACTAGTAGTTTAAGTAATATTAGCTAACATTATTTTTCAATATATCAAATATGTTTGTTATGTTTATGTAAGGTTTGATAGTAATATATTAAAAATATTTAACTGATATAAGTTATTCATTTTAAATTAAAAAAATATGTAAAGAATGAATGAACTTTGTATTTAATTAAATGCAAAATGATTCAAAAATTATATGTTACAAGATTACTATTAAATCACTACCAAAAAAAACGGGTTTAGCAACGGATTTGTAGCAACAAGCACTTTTTCGTCGCTAATTAACAGCGGAATTGCAACAAAATAGTTTTTTTGTCGCTAAATAATTGAAAATAAAATTAGTAGCCTAATTAGCGATAGATTAACGACAAAAAGTAAAATCTGTTGCTATATTTTGACGGTAAACATTGGTGCCTTTATTTTGATGACAAAATTAGCGACATAAAAAGGGAGAAATCTTTTTTGACATGGTAGAGACGGAAATAGCAACGAAATTTTTGTCACTAGAATTATTTTATCATTTTTAAAAAATATATTATTTTTTAAAAAAATTATTAGCAACGGATTTTGCATCCGTTGCTGAATTCGTCACCCTATCAAATAAATATTAAGGTAAAGTCTTTTATTTTACTTTGTTCCCAACACATTGTATCCTCCGCCTCTCTCCAAAAATAGCCTCTCCTTTTTCTTTTCTCTCCATTGTCTCTCAATTGAGAAAAGAAAATCGCTCAATATTAATCGAAAAGGGAATTAATCACTCAATTTTCAATCTAAATTAGAGGTATGATTCTTTATCTCGTAATGTGAGTTGTTTTTTCCTCTTTCAATTTCTTAATTTCTATGTTAGATTTCACTTGTAAATAATAGGTTTAGGGTTGTTTGAGCTCTTTCACTTAGGGTTGTTCGATTATTGTGTTAAAAAGTTCGATAAATGGTTATTTACTTGAAATGAGAATCAGATTTTTTCTCAGAATTTCTGTTTGTGATTTTTTTAAATTGAAATTGTAGGTGTTATTGGGGGAGCTGTACTACTTGTGGTGTTTTTGGCAGTTGTCCTTCTCTTCTTTTGTAGAAGATCACAACATACATATACATCATGATGTGGATCGGTACATGTTTCCCAAAGTTGTGCAAGATAATGCACAACCCAATATTTCTTATGAGCTCCTGGAAAATGCTAGTAAGTTGTAGTTTGACTTTATTTTCAATGTCAACTCTAAATAGATAGATTTTCTGCAGAAAAGTTTCTAAGCCAATTACTTAAGTTTTCAGCGGATTTGATTTGAGTTTCTTTAACTTATTTTACATCAGGAATCATTTCTCAAGAATCAACACTTGGATCACAAGGTGCTCCATCATATCGGGTGTTCTCCATGGAAGAGTTGGAAGAAGCGACAGAAAAATTTGATAAATCAGCATTGCTCGGTGAAGGCTCCATTGGAAAAGTATTTCTCTGAAAATGTTAGTATTCCCAAATTAATTTAAGAAGAGGGCTTAGTATATTATTTCCTTGCATATATCTATTCAAGATTCATGTTATATTTTGTTGGAGGATAAACTTTTTGTTGTTAATTTTGTTATCATCCATGTGGTGCCATAATATTCCCAGAGGTCTTGATCTCCGTGAGTAACTAACTCAATCAAATTAGTTTTTCAGGTAGTTTTCATTGAATAACTCAAATCAGACAATTAAATAGATGCATAACTCGCCAAGATAAGCAGTTGATCAAATAAACACTTGGCGCCCTGTAACTGATCAAATAAATCATCAATTCTTGGGAGAGGATATTTATTCTTAATAGTCACCTTATTCAATTGCCGATAATCAATACACATCCTCAGCGAAACATCCTTTTTGCGCACAAATAACACTGGTGCTCCCCAGGGGGACATACTAGGCCTTATGAATCCCTTCTCTAGAAAATCTTTCAATTGCTCTTTCAATTCTCGTAATTCTGGTGGGGCCATTCTATACGGCGGAATGGAGATTGGTTGGGTGCCTGGTATTACATAAATACCAAACTCTACTTCTCATTCAGGAGGCAAACCTGGAAGATCTTCAGGAAATACAGCAGGAAATTCATTTACCACCGGAACAACGTGAAGAGTTGGTGGCTCCGCTTCTGTATCCCTTACTCTAGCTAAATGATATATGTATCCCTTGGAAATCATTCTTCTTGCCTTAAAATAAGAAATAAATCTACCTCTTGGAGCGCTAATTCCACCTTTCCATTCAAGGACTGATTCATTTGGAAAATGGAAATATACCTTTTTCGTGCAGCAATCAATTGTGGCATAACAAGACGCCAACCAATCCATACCCATTATAACATCAAAATCTACCATTTCTAACTCTACAAGATCAACCATCGTATCACGACCACAAACAGTTACTATGCAGTTTCGATAAACCCTTCTAGCTATAATAGATTCCCCAATCGGTGTGGATACTTCAAATGGCTTAACTAATAGTTCGGGTATTCTTTTGAACTTTCCAGCAACCAATGGAGTAACATAAGATAATGTAGAACCGGGATCAATTAAGGCATATAAATCGAATGAAAATATAGACAACGTACCCGTAACCACATCTGGGGAAGCCTCTAAATTCTGTCGATCCGCTAGAACATATGTACGATTTTGAGCCCCGCTAGAACCCGTGGCTCCCCTATCACCTCTAACACGACCCATTGGTTATGCACCCCTTCCTGAATAAGGCATCGATGTTGATGATGCAACAAATGACCCCGTAGGCCGTGCCATACCCCCTATGTCCCTTCGTGGGCATTCCCTCATCATATTCCCCGACATACCACACAAAAAGCAAACATTGGTCCCCAGCCGACATGCGCTCAAATGATACCTTCCATATTTATTGCATGGCTCTCGAGGAGGTCTCGATTGGCTCATATTCCCTTGCCCATGATAACCCACAGATCGCAAACTATGACCCTCACTTCTTTGCCCAAATTGACTGCCTCTGAACCCCTGATGTTGTGGTGGAGCACTAGCTGCAGAATAAAAAAAATAATGGCCTAGGTGGTCTAGCAGAAAATTGAGGTCTAAAACCTCCCTGTGGCGCCATAAACTGCCCTGTAGATCTAGCCCTCTTAGAAGATCCGCTTTCAAATTCCTGTGTTCTTTTTCTTTGCCTCTAATCTTCCATTTTCTGTGCAAATGCTTGGATCCTAGCTATATCCATGTCTTTATTCAGTGCAGCAATAGTACAATCCCTAACCAAATACGGATCCAATCCATTCACATACCGATGAACTCTGTCATCCATAGTAGCTATAACATTAGGAGCATATGTGGACAAGGAATTAAATCGTAGACTATACTCCCTCACACTTGTATTACCCTGTCGAAGATTTAAGAACTGATCCGCACGGGCCTGACGAGTCTCATATGGAAGATAATGATCAATAAATGCCTCTTTGAACTCTTTCCAAGTAGTTGGGGGTGCATCAATGCCCCTTGACCGTTTCCAGTCTTCAAACCAATATATAGCCTCACCTTTGAATCTATACGCGGCTAACTCCACTGTCTCTCTGCCCGATACATGCATCACTTCTAGGGCCCTTTGGATCTGATCAATAAAGTCCTGCAGATCTTCATTAAGATTGGATCCAGTAAAAGTAGGCGGATCCATCTTAAGAAAATCTTGCGTCCGAAGACTAGCCGCCCTATCAGTACCGCTAGAACCCGCGGCAGGAATAGCTTGCCCTTGGACTTGACCGACAACAATCCGGGTCTACAGTTGTACTGCATCCCTCATATCTTGATCAGCAGCATTAACAAGTGGTTCTGTGAATGTGGTTCGCCTCCCCCTTATTTCATCTGGAGTGGAAGACATTTCAGATACCCGCTCAGCTTGAGCTTCACTCTGATTAACTTATGCAGGTGGTGACTTACTAGTCCATTCTCCGGCAGCCACATATACCCGCTCACCGGTATTCTTACTTCCGGTATCTGGCATTCTTACTGTAATAAGAGAAACAAAAGGATTCAGTGGTCAACTATGACTTCATTTGCTATATAAACTCTATGGCACGATCTATGATCTGAAGAAAAGAAACAATTTCCTAAATGTCCATTGCCTCCTGTTTATAGATGTGGTGCACAACACACCGATAAACAAGACTCTACGTAGACACGGCTTTGTAGACTCACTAGGACGACCCCCTCTGATACCAATTTTGTCACGACCCACAATCCCATCGGGCCGGACTGGCTCTCGAAGCCGAGAAGGCCCGGGAGAACCCGTTCAAATACATGTACTTTCACTTACATGTCACCAAAAATTTGGACAGCACTTCGTTGCATATAGAAGGGTCTAATTACCCGTATCAGCACAACACGCACAAATATATATATATATATATATATATATATATATATATATATATATATAATACTTGGCCGTCGGGGCCACCACATATACAAATATAACATCACTATATAAACTTCCATGACTTTACCCTTTCTTATGTCTACAAAGCCTCTAGGATATACATAACATAACTAGGGTCGGGACAAACCCCCGCCCACACATGACTCCTGTACAATAACAAAACATTAGGAACAGACTCGGAAAGCTCCGAAGCAAACTAGAGCTCACCAACAATAGCTGTATGACCTGGATCCTACTTGTGCGGTGTATGAGCTGAGGTACCTGTGCCTGCAGCATGAAATGCAGGTCCCCATAGGGGACGTCAGTACGAAATATGTACTGAGTATGTAAAGCTATAGGATATAGGAGCTCAATAGAAATTAAAAACAAGTGAATAAAGCCTAATAGGAGTGGACCACACTTACTAAAACTTGTGACAACCTGTACATTGCATTTATTCTATCACTTTACCTTCGTTCTTATCATCTTTGTAATCATTACTGTACTGTACTGTGACCATTAGGCTGCCTCCAGTACATATCAACTGGGATCGACCCATGCTAGGCTTATGGCCCTGGGATACCACCCATAAACACATAAATAGGGATCGACCAATGCTAGGCTTATGCCCCTGGGGGGGATACCACCCATAAACACATAAATAGGGATCGAACCATGCTAGGCTTATACCCCTGGGATACCACCCGATACGAGAGAACTTCCATCACTTAGTTCAATTAATCTTTGAGATTGTTATTTCGGTCGCCACCACATTTTTGATACTTTGAAACAAAGATACATCAATAGGAACCAAGTAATAGACCTTCTATACAATAACGATGTAATAAAGACTCATTGGTACATCAACAATGTGTTTAAGAATCATCAATATCACAACAATGAAATAGGAGCCTTTTGGTATATCAATGAAACATTTTGACACTTTATAGAATGGAAACAACTTCGTTGGTAATGTAGAACAATACATGTTTTTGGACAACCTCAGAATCTTACTTGATGGAACATTGGTGTTTTCATGCCAAAGAACATTGTTAGAGTATACTTTACATACCTCGTTGTAGATTGGGATACCAATTCAACACAACTTCCCGCCTTTACAAATCACTTATCTACAATGAAATGTTTGACATCTAGTATTAGCAACCCAACACCACAATTCTCTTCCATAATTCCATACAACCAATATTTGCAAAGCATTCCAAAAACCAACTTGAACAATAGGTTTATGTGTATATATATATATATATAATCATCATTTCAATAAGACATCATCACACCAAATCCTTTCACAATTCAACATAATCCAACCATGCACAAGAATAATTCAACATCATTTCCAATCATCTTTCAACAACAATCAAATAACATACTTCTTATGCTCACATGCATATATATACATATCCATATAAATAACACCAACATAATTTACATCCTTACCATAAAATGGCCCTTTTGATTTCGAAGTCCTGTTGGCACAAATAAGGGGTGCTTCTAGAAGCCCTCGAGACGGTGAACACAACTACAGAATCAATTTGGATTTTCTACGGTTGAATCACAAGATAATTGGAGTTGAACTTAGGCTAGGGTTTCCTTATTCTTCAATAATTTGGATAAAAACGATGGATATGAGGCTAAGTATATGTATATAATGACCAATTTTTGTCCATGAGGTGATGGAAAATGACCATATTGCCCTTAAAATTTTAAGTAAATCCGAATCTGTCCATGGTGGACTGTTTTGATAGGCTAAAGTAAATCGGCCATAACTCTTTGCTCCGATATCGGATTTGAGTGAAATTGATATAGTTGGAAAGATAATTCAAAGGGATTTCATTTCATATAAAGTAGACCACCCAGGTCATCCTGTACAAGGAGTTATGATCGTTTGAAGTTGACCCTAAAAATCTGTTTTGAGAGGCTGGAGTAAAACGAGTATAACTCCTTACTCAGATGTTGGATTTGGATGAAACCAATTGAATTGGAAAGAAGACTCAAAGATATTTCTTTTGATAGGTCGTAGCCCTCCCAGTTCATTATATTAAGGGAGTTATTATCGTTCAAAGTTGACCCAAAAAACTGGCAGGCCTCAGTAGTTTGTGTGCAGGAAATTTTCCTGCACATTTACTATTCACCATATCCCGGCCACCAGTTTATAGTTTCGAACGTGCTCGATTATATCTGAAACTTATCCGTTTTTGGAAATCTTTATATCGTTGGAAAGCTTATTCAATAACCTTCGTATGAAGCCATCGACGGGAAAATTCCGGTATAAATAAAATAAAAAATTAATTCCATATAAATAAGACCAATCACGTACTTGAATACGCCAATACATGTACTTGAATACGGGGTGTTACAGATGCCAACTGATCAACAAGTTTACCTGCTTCAGGTTTGAAACCACTTGATTTTAGATGATTTAATAAATACTCTTAGCTTTAGATTTGAGGCGATTTTCATCTTGTAAATTCAAGTTGTATATGTGTTGATCTAATATCTTTGTCATGTTGTGGAGTGTACCTGGAACTTTGTCCATTCTATTTGATAATTTTCTAAAAACTAAGTTTCATGAGAACTTTTATCCACCAGCAATGTAACTTATTATATAAGGTGTGTGTGCGTATATATATAAATATAATTTTGGTCTTGAGCCGGGGGTCTATCGGAAATGGCTTCTCTACTAATTCGGAGGTAGTAGGATGGACTGAGTACATTTTACCTTCCCCAAATCCCACTATGTGAGAATACATTGGGTTTGTTGTTGTTGTTGTATTTAGATGCTCACTAAGATTTCCTCTCTATACATGCTTAGAACCAATTCTTTGGAGAGTTGTTAGTGAAGAGATAGAATGAGCATTGACTAAATTTACCCCTGCCAGAATTTCTAAAAAGTTAGGCAATGAACCATTTTATATTTTTATCTAAGTCATGGTTTTCTGATGAACATTATTTGGAAAAGGTTTTCCATTTTTATTCTTCTAGATAAAACAATTCTACCTTTTTAAATTTTAAAAAATCAGAATAGCCAAATAGACACTATGTAGTTGCACTAGATTGTGTTTCCAACCCGAACTTCACTAGATTTTATTTAGGCAACTACGTGTTCAAAACTAGTTCAAACACCTTTTACCACCTTTAATGATCAAGTTAAATCACTTATTGATCCTGATCGTAAGCTTGTCTGACACTATGCACTCAATTCGAAATTATTGTGATCTCCTCTTGTGTTTATATTGCTTGTCTTTTACTGATTTATTTGTCGTTAATAAGTTTCTTTGTTGGTTCATCTTATCAACCTATTAAATATTCTAAGCAGTGCTTTCTAGGTATTAATAGAAATAGCTATTTATCAAATAGAGACAATCATTTTCCAAATTGTACTCTAGTTTAATTTTCCAAATTTGTATTTTCATTGGCATCTATTGTGTTGCTTTAGCAGAGAAATGGTTGCGGTTGTTCCAATCCTGAGAATCTTACCAAGAGGTTGTTTTATTTGGGAGAATTATCAGGCTTGTATTCAGTAATTTCTCTAGAAATAGACTCTTCTCTAAGTGCAGCCAATGCAACCTTCTCTCTCTTTATGTTCCTTCCACCTCTTTATCTGATTCTGAAGTGCAACTTTACTCTTTTCAGTTGCCTCAGTTTTGTTTATTGCCTACTTAGCTCTCATCCTCAACTCGCTATTTTTCAATGTTGTTGTTTTGAGTTCTTTCTTCAGTACTTGAATTTCATTTGGTTTTGCATGCACTTCAGATTCTTATACTACTCCCTTAGGCTTTGATAGGTAGAATGTAATAATAGTTGGACATAATATTGCAATAGGTGTTTGGAATTAGGTGCATTTATCTCATGGTTTTTTTATTGCTGAATTCGGTCATCTTTTCCTTGAAATTCATTTAACTTCCCACTCTTTATTCATCCATTAAATCTTGTAAGTTATATCGTCCACTCTTGAAGGTAAGGTAATTGGGAGTGGGAGAGCACCTCCTCAAGCTTTAATCTCACCCCGTCAAATTCTAATTCCAGGTTCTAGCAAAAAGTGCATTTAGTATATTTTTTCTAAATGTATACAGCTATATTAAGTCATTTGAAATACAATTCTCTCTTAGGGACAGTTTTGGTTTACATTTTAACTTGATATCAACTCAATTGTTTTCTATGGCATGGTAACTTCGAAAGTAAATATTTTCTCTCTTCAACAACAAAAGAAGTGTTTCTTTTAGAATTCCCCATATGTGTCTTCTGCATTAATGTACTAGGCTAATTGTCTATTAGAAGCTGAATATATATGTTATTTGTTGGTGATCCTGAGGTTATAGGAGTATCAACAATGAATATTGTTCCATTACCAATAGCGAGCCTGTACAATTTTCAGCCCCTACCTTTTGTTGTAATTTTTTGCCTTCTTGGTATCTTTGAAATACAATAACTTCAAGTAAAAGCACTTCCGAAAATTGGTCACGTCTTGGAAGAAAAGTTGAACAGGAGACAAATAACAACTTGTGGGCAACTGCGTATGATCTCCAAGGTTTTCATTGTTTATTATTTATTTATTTCTGCAATATGTTCGTGATTGCCCTCACAGTTTTGATTTTCTATTTATTTATAGTTTGTATACAACAAACACTATTTTGCATTTTTTTCTTCAAGGGGACGTCATGAATCATTGAATCTCCTGCTGCATAGATCTTCTTTTTCATTTTATGTTTGTTACTATAAGGAAGTTACTGCAAATTGTATTAAGGGGTGTAGTTGTTATATATGTAAAAGTTTGTGAGCACAGTTTCTCCCAAGCCGGTGGGTGGCCTAGCGGTTAACAACCGGAGTAACGTATGGGCATGGAGGGTATAGTATTTTCGGTATAGTATTTTCGGTGATAACCTTGTGCTCTATATTTTTTAACTGAAGAAATTTCTGTTTTTCTTCCTGGTTTTAATTGCATTGTTTCACTTGTAGGTGTCGATGGCGACAGAAAGCACTGATGTGCTTGAGAGAATCGCTTTACAGCTCTTTACTACTTCACACGTGAGTGATTACTTGTTACACCTTTTTAAAGGATTCTAAGTCCGCAACCAAGGGTGTGACCTAGTGGTCAATGAATTGGCCTGGTTTAATATTGGTGGTAATGGTTATCTTATTGATGATGTTGATTTCTGATGGCTATAATAGGAGCAGCAGTTTAATGAAGAGAAAATTCAAGTGGTCTCTTATCCTAATAAGTTTTTTACTGATATGAAAATTGAGCCACTGTCTGATACTAGTGTACCAAATATGGACATGGTTATTAATGCTCCGGTCTCAGGAGGCATCAGTCTAATGCCCTCTTCTCTTAGTCAAGTAGACACCTCTGTTTTTCAATAATTGCCTAAGGAGTTTCTCGCAAAGTTGAAATAGTAAGTCTTTTACGCTTGGCAATATGTTGAATCTAGAAAATGATTTACGGTCAAAAGATATGGTAAACTAGCTAAAATATATTTGAACAGGAAGCTACTAAATATTTGCAGTTTAAGGTTTCTTGGTCATCTTAGTTGATTCATAGGCCAAGTCGCCAAAGTTGCTAAAGTAGTGATAAATCATGTTAATAAAATAGGTTCTATAGAAAATCCATCCATAAAAAATGATGTCACAATGACAGTCCAAAATATTTCTGATTTGAACTAAAAGGGAAGTGTTTCTGCTAATTTCTACTTCTGTCACGTTCTTTGTTGCAGTGAGTTGTTGTGCAATAGCAAGATTGCTATTGTCCAACTTGGTTTATTCATTCTAACCTTAACAGAATTGCGATGCAGGTTGCTAGATACTTCTAATGAACAACTCTGGCCTGGGATGAGCAAATTAGTTAACTGGCATGAATACCCCCAATGGAAATCACAACTACTCTCAACTGTTGTACCTGGTCTAGCTGAAGATGGACATAATTATGTGTTTAGATGTTGCTATGTTTGGTATTGTGGATGTTTAGATTTTTCTATCTATCTATGTGGGTTCTTTTATATGAATGTTGGATATTTTAAGAAGACCTATCTATATATGTGGGTTCTTTTGTATGAATGTTGGATATTTTAAGAATTTTATAATATGCTTTTAATATGATTCAACATGGTGTATGTAAAATACAAATAAAAAAGGTATTGAAAGAAAAGTAATGACGATAGATTTAGCGACAAATTTAATCATTGCCAAAGAAAAACATTTGCAACATATTAAGAAAAATATTTTTTGTCACAAAAATTAGGAATTTTTAGCGACGGACTAGCAATGAAATATTTGATCACGAAATAATCAAAACGACGAAAAACAACATGAAATGGCGTATCTAATCCTTCTCTAAAACATGCTTTTATTAATATCTCTGTACCTCCAAGGTGTACATATTTTATTGGGTCTCTACTTTTATATCGTTTATCTCTTTATTAATTATTCTTTTTTTTACTAGTGGTATACTAGCTTTAACTTTTGCATAGTTATAGTCTATTACATGTTCCTTTTGTCTTACTACATAATATTCTTCTTTTTCCTAGTAAATATATTTTTTATTGTTGGTATTTTAAATATTTTTTCTATACTTAAGTCTGATTTTTTTCCTTTTATTTCATCAAATATGTTACTGTCAAATATTATTTTTTGGTCTGTTCCTTCATCATTTAAATATTCTTCTTTTGTTATTATTTTTATATCTTCTTCAGTCATTTGGTTCATTTGTATATGTTCTTCAGTCATTTGATTCATCTATTTCACTATCTATTTCATTATCTGTTACAGTTTCTGAAATTTCATATATACTATCCTCACTTTCTAATTCATAATCTATATAATCTATTTGCATATATTCTGTATTTTCTATTTTTATTTCTGATATTTGTTTACTTTTTGGATTTTTAGGTAATTTACAATCTCTAGCTAAATGTCCTAATTTTTCACAATTATAACAAGTACATTCTTTTATAGATTTCTTTTTTCTATATGGTCTTTTATATTTATAATTTTTTTACATAATATCTTTTTCTTGGTTTCTTGTATTTATATTCTGATTTTTTATATTTCTTATGTCTTTTTCTTTTCTTATAATATCTTTCTTCACATCCGAATTGGGGTGTTATTTTATCTTTGCAACATGCTAAATTTCTTATCAATGTTTTTTTCATTTTTAATTCTTCTCTATATTTTTCACATAAGTTTCTATACTATTGTTGTAAAAATTTTATTCTTGCTCATAGAGTATCTACTATTTTTGCTTCTTCCCAACTCTTTATTATTTTTGAACTAAATGGTTCGGATAATTTATTAAAATATAATTTTCATATTTCTTTAATTTCTTTTATATTATATGCTCCTTTATAATAATATTCTTTAAATGCACAAGTATATTCATCTATATAACACATATTATATATTGCTAATTTTAATATTAAATTTCTATTTGTATTTTTTTATTCATTTTGTTCTTGTTCTATTGTTGTCATACTACCAAATTCATCTTTTATAGTTATTTCATATTTGTTTAATAATTCTATAGGTGTTAGTTTAGTTGTTGTTGATGATGTTCCTTCTATAGGTTTATCAGTTCTTCTTAATATTTTTTTTGCTATTTTTCGTTAAATTTGAAAACCATAATTTCACTGTTCCTATTAGTGTTCTTTCTATATATTATAGTGCATCTGTTATGTTTATATTATTATCTAATAATTGTTTTGTCATATATCCTATCCATAATTGTATTGTTTTTTCTGTATCTATTACACAGTCTAAGTCTAAAAAGTTATAATTTTTATTAACTATTTGTTTTGGTGTCCATTTGTCATACTCTTTCTTTAGATTATATCTTTTAAACTTATTCTTATAATATGTAGGTTTCCTTATTTCTGATGTACTAGGTATTATATTTTGATCTTCTTTTTATCAAGAGTATTTATTTCTATGTTGATATTTTCTAAGTTTTCTTCATTAATTGCTTCTTTTTTTTCATTGATTTCTAAATTTTTTGTATTTGTTAATATTTCTGTATATGTTTCACTATCTTCTGAATCATAATTATCTGTCTCTTCAACATCTATATTATTTATTTCTAATTCCTTGTTTTTTATTTCTTTATTGTTTATTTCTAATTTTTCTTTAAATTGATTTATCTCATTTAGTAATTTTTGTTCTTTATCTTTTTCTTCCTTTTTTTTTTGTCTTTCTTCATACAATTTTTTTAACATTTGTAGTTCTTTTTCTAATTCGGCAATCCTACTATTTTTAGTTTCTTCTATTTTTCGTATTTCTTCTGTAGTTTGTTGTTTTATTTTTTCTATTTTCTTTTTCCTATATATTTCTTCATTTTCTCTTTCTATTCTTACTATAGCAGTCAATTTATCTACTAATTTTAATTATTCTTTGTCTAACATTAAATATAAATGTTCACCTATTTTCTTATATCTTCTTCCTAGATTAGAAAATACTATTTTTATTTTTAATTCTTCATGATTTTCATATATTTTTTCATCTATTATAAATTCTTCTTTGTTCATTTTATTGTAAATAGTTCATGTTGATATATATATTCTAAACTATCTATTTGTGATTCTAATTTTGATATTTCATCTTTTTGTGCATTTATTGAGTTTTTACTAACTCCGACAAATATATTATAACGTAGTCTTTCTATTCTTATTTTTAATTCTTTACGTTTTTCAGAAATAATTTATTTTAATTCTTTGTATTTTTGTACTTTATTCATTCAAACCATATTTATAATATTTTGGTGGATATCTAAATCTGATTTTATCATAATTAGATGGTATGTGTCTCATTCTTCTAGATTTCAAATGAATTATTAATTTTGATTCAATACTAGATATTAAGGTAATTAGGTAAGCTAATCTTTGTGAGTTTTCTTTTATTTTATTTAGACTTATATATTCTGAATAATTACTAATTAAAGATTCTTTAATTTTTCTAAAAGCTTCTCTATTTTTAAATGATCTTCTCATAATTAATCAATCCAATCTAAATTCAAACATATATGATACTTTTTGTATTAAGTTTGACTTAGCATCCCTCATTAAAATAACTAATAAAATATAACAGTTTCATAGCACTTTTTGAATATATTTGTATACGGGTAAGACAACTCTAATAAAGATAAGATAAACACAGGTCGATGGAAAATGGAACTGGCCTATAACAACATCATCTTGGGAACGAAACTGAGACAAAGGAATGCCCACTCGAGCAGGAGAAAAGGAACACGAATTAGCAGAGATAACAACAACGTGCTAAAAGATATAAAATAGAAAGATAGTGTGTCAGGGATCTCAGGTGCACAGACTACCCGCGAATGAACCATGCCAGACACATGATATTGGGTTGACATCCTCCAATGGCTTAAGGGAAAATAGCCATAGTTCATTGGTATTATACTGTAGGGTTGAACTGAGACTCTCCTATTGTCCAGAGGCAGTCGTTGTACTTTACAAATAACTAGTGACTTCTCTCCCATTATTAAGAGATCCAAATTCTCTTCTCTCTGCGTAATTCCATACAATAATATCAACTAGCTTTGTTCTTAAGTTCACTCTACCGCTTTAGTTGTTTAATAGTGCTTTCTAACTATTACGTTTGCTTGCTAAGCTTTTTGAGCCATTACATGTTTATAGCTGAAGTGTTACAGGTTACGCAACCATTCAAATTTGTTCTCGATCTCTATCTTTTCTTAATGTTTAACTAGTTTGCTTTGTTTATTCACTATCTTGAAAACTCAAGCTGCTAACAAGAAGCTAAAATCTATCATATGTTCTTGACTCATCAATAAATTGAACTGTCCCAAAATCAACGGTACACAATAATAAATTCAATATTATGAAAAATGAATAGTACTTAATAATAATAAGGATAAAATATTAAATTAGATCTTAAATTTTTAAACTGAATAAATAAAAATAGACACATGTTTTAATGTAAAGGAGTGGTAAAAAATTGGAAGTAATAATTTACTCCCCTATTTCAAAATAGTTTACTGACACTTTCCTTAAGTTAAAAACAATTAAATTAAAAAAATATTTTTATAAAAGGGATTAACTATTTTAAAATCAACAGAGTATAAGAATTTGACAAACCCATAAGAAAAGACAATACAACAAATCCAACACTTCACAGAAGTTTCTTCAATCATTTATTAGATAAAATTAATTGAGGAAAAAGTAATATTACTACCTTCTTGATTTTCTCAAAATATTACCTTTTTGGATTAACTTAAAAATTAGGTTAGAAAGTCTTTTAAAAGGGATGAGATGGAATGGTGTTTATTAATAGTCAGTGGCTAAGTTTTTTTGTCTTTTTAGTGTTTATTTTAAAAAGTTATGATGTTTGATCAACTTTATGAAAGAAAATAAGTGTTTATGGGAAATAGAATAAATAATTTTTCATAAACTAAAAAAGTAATTTTTTTCTAAAAGTACTTTTCTAAATAAAAACACTTTTAAGAAAAACACTTAAAAACAATTTTAAAAATTTAGTCAAATACTAATTGTTGCTTGCAGGGGCAGACCTACATATATTTTTAGGGTGCTTTAGCACCCATTAAAAGCGATGTGAAATAGGTATAATTACATAAAAAATATACAAAAATAGGTATAAAACATATAAAAGCACTCGATTAGGTGTATTGACATTTAGGTTGATTTTAAGATTCTCCATTAAAGGGGCGTCCAAAGTTCAAACCTTATTGAGGTGATTTTTTTTTATTTTTTTCAATTTTTAATTTTTTAAGCACTTACAATCTTTAAATCCTAGATCCTCCACTACCTACTTGGAAGTGATTTTTAAAAATATTGGTCAAACACAAACTGCTTATCATCAAAAATGTGTTTTTGAAAATCACTTTTGGAAAAGAATACTTTTTTTAAGAATAAGCTGATTTTAAAAGTCTGACCAAATAGACTACAAATAAAGTTACATATAATTATCGTCTAAGCTAGCGTTTGTCCATAGATTTTCAAATATTTTTAGCAAGTCATTTTTTGGTGAAGATTTGGATGGAGGTTCACCATAGTATTTAGGAAACATATTTCACTTTTGAAAATGATATCCTTATTTTCATGTCTTCCGGCTACTTTATCACCTACTTTAATTTTACTTTTTAGTGAAATATATACATGAATCATTTCGGGACTATAACTAGAATCATTCCTTTTCTGAATTCACCTCACATCAATAACCCGCCCTCGGGAAAGTTTACAAAAAATGGAATTTGGCTCAAATACTAATATTTTTTACTATTTGAGAATTTAAATTATTTACTAAAAATATTTATCAAATAATAATAAATTATATGATCAAATACTATTTAACAATTTTTTTACAAAAAAAAACTAATTAAAAAACCTATGATCAAATAGGTCCTAACTAATTTTGACTATGTAAATAATTTTTGAACGGTCAATGTACAAAGCTTAAAACAGTATTGTTTGACAACTGTTACTCCTGAGATTAAAAAATACTAGAGGCGTGTCAAAGTAGGGCTGCATATCGGTCGGTTCGGTTCGATTTTGAAAATTATCGGTTTCACTTATTCATTATCGGTTTGTATATATGCTAAACCGTTAAAGAACCGTTAAGATATTGGTTAATCGGTTATCGGTTTATCGATTTTTCATTGTTATCGGTTCGGTTATCGGGTTAACCATTAACATTAAACATTAAAACTCTAAGTCACAAATTAATTTAAAACTGCTAGTACAAATTAGCATTTATCGGGTTATATCGAGTAGGTATGAACCGGGTCGTCCCTTTACTTCTAGTAAAAAATTAATGCAGACAAATAATTTTCTTTCACTAAAAACATAGGAACGACATAATATTTATCAAAAAGAAAAAGCTGGGTTCGGTAGGATTGCAAGTTTCTCATGTAACCATTGACCATTAATCTGAATTTCGATCAACAGTATTCCAACAGAGAGAGAGAGAGAGAGACCTCCCAGCGATCCGTCATAACAAATTCTGAGCTTTTACAAGCTAACTCGCACATTGCAACACGATGTTCAGCAGATATAAGACTCTACAAAAGTACGGAGGAAATACATTAGTAAGATCTTTCCTGTGTGTTAGTAACAACGAAACAAGATACAAAGCATGTCCCACTTCTTAAAACATATTTGACCTGCAAAAGTGCTAAGACAGCAAGAAACTACACCTCTCATGACTAGAAAGGACATGATAGTATAAAGCAATATCAGGTGTCAGACCAGACAACATATAGCCTAAGATTCAGAATGCAACATCTGCTTGCCTCGCAGCTACTAAGTCATCTTCTAACACCTGTGCTAGGGCAATCAATATATTAGTCTAAACAACTGGAGAAGGTTTATGATTACCACTTCGGATCACAAACAATAAGCTAGAATTTGAATGAAAAACAAATATTAATACCAATCAAAGGTGACCATTTTATTGTGACTCCACATTTGGGAGTTCCAAAGTATTTGAACTTTTCTTCTGACTTCAAACCATGAAAGGCAGATGTCAATCATAAACTCTTACCTTCTGCATCTCTTTCTCAATAGTGTGTGACAATGATCTCATAGTAGCCAGGTACCATCTCCAGGATCGCAGAACTTCTATCTCAACATCTTGAGCAGCATCTACTGACACTGGACGTAAAGGTAAAACCAAATCTGCTGGTAGTATATTGGATTTCCCCTCAGAAAGAACTAGCAACTGAATGTCTGTGGGCATGTCCATCTTATAATAAGTGAAGTCATATTCAACCTATAAAAAGAAAAGATAAACTGCATAAAAGATATAAAGCTTTTGCATATGCTACTGTCAGGAGTACTTCAACAAGAGAGTAGATATTTGCAAGCTCATCAATCCATTCTTATTACCTTTTGCAATTCCAACAAGCTTCTCAGGACTCTTGCATTCTCAACCCCAGTAGAATTAAGTGTCCCTGCTTGTAATTGTGTCTCATCAATAGTTAAATGAGAGCCTTCAGCAAGCTGCAGTATCCCTGAAGCCAGCCTGAAGCATTCACCGGGAAGTCAAGCAAATGACCAGTGACTCAACATAAAAATCAGACTGGTTTGTCATATTGAACTGAATGTACCTGTTAGTTTGATAATCTTTTTTGGGGTCAAGATAATCTTCGCCTGGAAAATATGAAGAAATTCTCAATGAAATGAACAATACTCACAGCAAATTGACCTATGAAAGTCATATAGATCAAACGCAGAACACAAAAAAAAAAGGCAAATTCTGCAATATCATTAATCCCATAATTTTTATGGGATTTTCGAATAAACATGTTTCTGCAATATCACATAATATAAATCATTCACCCAGCAAAAAGGTAACATGCATGTCTACAAAATAATTAAATAGCAGCAAAGCAGCCGAAGGCAAACCAGGGAACAATATTCTTTTCTTACCTTTGTTCAAGTTGCTATATGTCATCAATGGTAGGTTCTTTTCCAACTTTAGCCAGATCTAAATAAATTAAAAGAACAAGTCAAGACTCAAGCATAAAAAATATTAAATAAATAATTCACCAAATACAAGATTTTTTTTTTACCTTGTTCAAGTTGCTCAAGAGAATCTAAATCCTCCTCGATACTTATAGGTTGTGATTCACTTCGAAGCCAATCCTGTAGACACACTAGAGCTTCTACCAATTTAGAAGTTAATGAACTCCTAAATGAATCAAGAACACGCCCCCCGGTACTGAAAGCACATTCCGATGCTACACTAGAAATAGGAATAGCTAAAATATCTCGAGCCATCTCAGAAAGAAAGGGAAATCTAGCCGAGTAATACTTCCACCAAAGTAATACATTAAAATCGGACGTTCAAACTTCAGTATCTTCTGCAAGATATTTATCCAACTCCGACATAGAATTCCCGGCTCCACTCCCAGATGTGTGTCTACTCAACTCCTCATAAAAGTCTCCAATATCAAACATAGAACTTGAACTAGAAGCCTCCACTTCTAAAGATAGTTTACCACATTTGTCTTTTGAAGCAGACGATGAATACTCATTAAATAATGATTTCATGTACTCTCGCACATCTTTTTCTATAGTTGCTGCATTATCCCCAAACATCTTCTTAAGTGCAAAAGTAAGAGTGGTAAACTTGTGACGAGGATCCAAAACACAAGGTATAAAAAGCATCTTATTCATTTTTGTTGGATCACCCCAATATTTCTCAAATTTCTTCTTCATGTTTGTTGCCATTTGAGCCAACACAATATCATCACTTGATATCAATTTTGACAAACAAAAACCAACTTGACAATTTTCAAGAAAATGAATATTTGATGTAATATATAATGATCCAGAAACCTTCAAAGTGAGCTTAAAAAATAATTCAAGAAATTTTGCAATCCTTTTAACGCTATCCCAATCACTACACAAAAGTGAACCTACAGGTTGTTCTTCATCAACAATAACACTATCACCATCACACACAGAGATATGGCCAAACTCGAGATGATATGCCAACCCAATATCACGATCAGCATAAGTCAAAATTGCACCCTCATATTCAATAGTCCTATTCAACATCAAGTAGGTGGAATTCCACCTTGTGGGAACATCTAAGCATAAAGATTTTTTTGCAAGATTTTCATCGACACAACATTCCTGAAAGTTCTTCCATCTAGCAAGAGATTGCCTAATGTATCTCACTGCTTGCCTAATTCGTTCAATTGAAATATTTGCTTCTTTTATGCCATCTTGAACGACAAGGTTTATTATATGCGCCATACATCTAACATGAAGATGCTTACCACCTAAAAGATTGGTCCCCCACTTAGTCAATTGCTTAGACAACTCAGCCACACACACTATTTGAACTAGCATTATCAACAGTTACCGTGAAAATCCGATGCAATCCCCACTCATGCAAACACTTAACAATGCCCTTTGCTAAATCTTCACCTCTATGGCTAGAAATTGGACAAAAATTGATAACTTTTTTATGCAAAGTCCAATTTTTATCAATCCAATGAGCAGTGATACACATATAATTAATTCTTTGCACAGAAGTCCAAGTATCAGTCGTTATACACACTCTTTGTTGAGTTTCCTTAAAAATGCTCCTCATTTTATTTTTCTCTTCATCAAAGAGATCAAAACAATCACGAGTAACAGTTGTACGAGAAGGAATTCGAAACAAAGGTTGTACCACTTTCATAAATTGTTTAAAGCCTTCTTTTTCAACAAATCTAAAAGGAAGCTCATCAATAATTATCATACGACACAATGCTTTTCTACACTCTTCTTGATCAAATTTTCATGAAACAATTGATACATCACCCTTGTTACCCCCCGTAACCGGTTGAAATGCTATCTTTGATTGCCTAGTATCAACATTACAAGGTATTTTTTTGCATTTTCGTATATGACCAAGCATTACCGTCGTACCATGTTCTTTTGTATCAGCTAAATACTCTTTCTTACAATAATTACACACACCTTTTCTAATTCCTTCCGAATCAACTGTACTAGTAAAATGATCCCATGCAACAGATCTTTTTCTCCTTTCTTTCTTTGCTTTAGACTCAACTATTGAATTTTGATTCACTACATTCGAATCAGAAGCTACACTCTCACCAATCACTTTATCAACTGTAGTATCTTGTGACATGTTGTATGAATGTTACTGTAATTTTAAAATAAAAATAGTCAAACAACAAGCCAACAACAAAATTACAACATAACATGACCAAATCACCAAAACTTGACAATGTGCAGTTGTGCAAAAGAAGAACTAAACTTTCTAATCTACTGCTAAGCCATTAATACAAGAAAACTTCTAAGAATAAGATCGAGGCTTCGAGCAAAGGAAAAAACTCAATTTGTTTACATTATATTGTGTTGTGCTTGAATCACATTAAAGGAAGCAAGATATCCGCTTCTCGGCCTTAAAATCCGTTAGCCATAGCCACTATTCAACTGTCATGTTCATATGCTAAAAGACAAACGATTTTTATTATTCAATATTCAAATCCTAATACATCATTTCAGTATTCAAATGTATATTCAGATTGTGTGTTGATCTCAGCTGTGTACTAACTACTAAATCATAAATGCATGTAAGATGTCCTCTTCTACTTTTATTTTTTCAAAAAACTTTCTACTTAATTAACCATGATTAAACTATACTTAAAAAACTAGTAAAACTTCAAAGAATGAGATCGAGGCTTCGAGCAAAGACAAAAATTCTTACCTATTGAGAGCAAAAGCAAAAAATCTTCTTTGGTCTCTACAGAATATCAGCAAAATTTAAGCATCAACCCTAATCAGAAAGGAGGCAGAGGCAGCGTGAAAATTGAAACTTGAAAGATTTTGGATTTTTGGTCTCCACTCGGCACTCTCCGTTCTCTAAAGTCTAACCCTAATAAGAAAGAAGTAAATCAAGTAATGGGTCATGGGTATTGGACTATTGGGTGGAAGTGGAACAGGAAGTGTAAATGTGTAATGGGTGGGAATTTGGGCTTGGGATTTGGGCCCTAGTGGAACAGGACATGGCCCATATGGATATTAATTTTTATCGGGTTATCGGGTGGCCCGATAAAAAATTTATCTCACCCGAGCCCCGAACCGAAAACCCGTTTATTTTTTTTTTTAAAACCGACACCCGAACCGCTAACAAAAAAACCGACCCGTTAATCCGATAATCAAATTATCGGTTCGGGATAACGGTTTGAACCGAAATCTGCACAGCCCTATGTCAAAGTGAAGATGAATAAATTATTTTGTATATTTTGAACCACATTTGATGTAAAAATTCGCTAAAATGGAGCTTCGTTATGTAAAAGAAATTTAGAAACTGTAATTCCTTATTTACCTTGTCATCCTGGTAAGAAAGTGACAATGATTTCAGACATGAGTCAGCCGTCTTGTGTTAGATACAAATATATTTTTACTGTTAAAGAAATAGTACGTATATACCCCTTACACTAACGGTAGGGGTATATATATATTTCAAAGTATGATGGAGGGTATTTACATATCATTTATCATAGTTCGAGAATATATATGTCCCTTTTTTATTTTAATTTTTATCCCCAATAATTAATTCAAACCCACTACCCGACACAATAAATGCATCGAATCAAATTTCAAACCAACTCGATCCGTTCTCTATTTTTTGTCCCAAACCCGATACTTCCTCTATTCTTCTCTTAAACGTGAGCAACAATAATCAAATTGAAGTGATTGATCGTTGCTACTAGTTGATGCTTACTAGTTGCAGGAAGTGGATATTAGGCAAGTGGTGATCGGAGATAGGGGTGCGACAATGGTTCACCGGTAGGGTGTTTTTGCTTCAACGGAGACGATGACTATGTGGCGTTAACCAATAGTAGGTAGTGTTTTTTCGATGAAATTTTGCTGAAAATCGAAATGTGAGGGGTTTAATTTATTTGGTGTTTTTTTATTGGGTGGTACGAGTTAATGATTCTTTTTTTTTTTTTTGAAATTGTATGTAGTAAGTGTTACTATATTGTGTGTGCATATCGTTATAGAGATGAGAAAAATTCGTCTGTAAGATAGGCATCCCTTGAATTTTAATTGGGACCGGGTCGATAGTGAGTTTATTAGGTTGGATAGAGGGGTCGGGTTAATTATTTGGGATAAAAAAATTAAAAAAGAAAAGGGATAAATACACCCCCGAACTATTGATAAATGGTAGGTATATATCCTTCGTCATACTTTGGGTACATATATGTCTCTCCTATTAGTGTGAGAGGCATATACATACCATTTCATTAATGCTAGAGACATATGTGTAACCAAATTATAACAGGAAATATATGCATACCATTTAACATAGTTCGAGGATATATTTATCTCTTTTCTGTTTCAGATATCACAACTAATTAATAGGAAAATTAATTTAAAATTGGTGAAGAAATTAGTACAATACTTTTACCCTTTCAAATTATTTTTCTTATTTCTTTTTTATTTTCTCATTAAGAAAGCTTTTATTAGGAGTATTTGACTATTAATTTATCCTTATTATGTCTTAAAGATATAAAGTCTCTTTATCAAATATTTAATCTATTTAATTTATGTGTCATAATCACATAAATCTGGTATTTTTAGTCTTTGAGAAAAATTAGTATCAACGGTAAAATAAAAAATAATAATTAATTTTATCTTAAATTTTTAAAATTATAAACAATTTAAAATAACTACTTTTAAAAATTACGATAAATAGTTTGAAACGAAAGGGATAAGATAAAATGCGGTCAATTGGGAAATATTATAAGTTATTTATATATTAAAAAATTAATAATATTTAATTAAAAGATAAAATAGACATTTAGGACATGTCTGTTTCAGCTGCTTCAACTGTATTTTTACTATATTACTCCTAATTAATTATTATAAGTCATTTATGTATTGAAAAATTGATAATATCCAATCTATGATTTTACTATATCATCCCTAATTAATTATGACAAGTCATCTATATATTCAAAAATTAATACTATTTAATTAAAAAATAAAATGCATATTTGGGACATGTCTATTTCATTTGCTTCAACCACAATTTTACTCTAGCACTCCTAATTAATTATTATAAGTTATTTGTGTATGCAAAATTAATAATGTTTAATTAAAAAAGTAAAATAGACATTTATGACATGTCTGCTTCAGCTGTTTCAACCATAGTTTTTTACTAAATATCACCCCTAATTAATTATAATAAGTCATTTAAGTATTAAAAAATTAATAATATTAACAAGCTAGCCAAGATTGGTAAGTCTAGAACAGAATCCAGAGGGCATGGTTTGCTAAATTTAGTCGACGTTCTTTCCGAACTCGTTGGCTCCGCGTCCACCGAAAGTTTTTTACTAAATATCACCCCTAATTAATTATAATAAGTCATTTAAGTATTAAAAAATTAATAATATTTAATAAAAAGGTAAAATAGCTATAAAATGATGAATTAACTTTTGATGTTTTAAATTAACTTGACGTCTTATATGAGGTCCACGTAATTTTTTTTTTCACAAGTATTTTCATAGTAATTTTGCTATGTCACTTCTAACTTGTTGTAAGTTATTTAAGACATTTATGCTTCGTTACTTCAATAGTGACTTTACTATATCACCCCTAATTAATTATTATTGTGATCTAAGCATTGTGCTACTTGAATTGTAGTAAAAAAATATTATAAATCACAATAGTAAAAATTTAAATTATTTAAAGAATATAATTGATTATGAACGATACAAAACTTTAAACAAGGATAGTAACATATAATATTCAAAAATTTCATAAAAAATATTATAAATTATAATAGTTAACAAGTTAAAATATCTAAAAATAATTTAACCTATTATATATTTCAAAAAAATACATAAAAAATACTATAAATCACAATAATTAACAACTTAAAATTTAAAAGATATAAAATAGTTAGTTGGCTTTCGAAATTATATTGGTGTCACTTAAATTGAAATATATTATAAATCATAATAATTAAAAACTTAAATTATTTTAAAAATATAATTGACTATCAATGCCATAAAAGTTAGGACAAGAAAATTAAGGTATATTATTTGAAAATTACATAAAAAATATTATAAATTACAATAGTTAACAACTAAATTATATAAATACATATTAAAAGTATGATTGATTATCTAAATTCTATTTGTGTCACATAAATTGAGACAAAAAATAACATATATTGAATTCATGCTAGATTCCGGATGAATCTTAGAATGTATATGCAATCCTTTTTTATAAAGTTTTGTTTAAACATATCAAGATTGAAAAGGCAAGTTCTAATACAACATATTAAATAGTGTATAATAAATAATGTTCGCATAAATAATACAAGTATTACTAATACAAGCATTATTAATGCAAACATTATTAATACATTCTATTCAAAATTATTTCTAGACACTCTAGCAAACGACTCCTACATTTCAATGGAAGGAACATATACAAAAACAAAGTTTGATAAAATATTTACAGAAGTATGTTTTATTGTGTTCTTAAAGTCAAATAACTTAAATTGATACAACCGATGGTAACTTATAGTTTTTTTTTTAATTTAATTTTTAAAACACTTAAAATTTAAATTTAAATTTAAAATATTAATTTAATTTAACTTCAAAGAACAAGTTAACAAATAAAAGAGAAGGAGAAGTGAAAGCAAAGGATATTTATGTCGGCTTAATAGGGGAGTATAATGCAATTTTGAGTTATTAATTGCAACCAACATGTGATGTAATATGCAATGACTAGATAACCCTTTATCTTTTTCAACGACTATTCTCTATTTTATACAACAGTCGTCAAGCCTTATGTATCAATTTTAATCACATATTTTATACTTAATTTAGCAAATCTTGGTCATATAATTAAATATCTAAACTTCAAAATACATCAAATTTTGATGTTTATAGGAGTAAAAAGTTATACATAATTATCTTGTAAGATAATTTGACTGCTTGAAAAATACTATCAACTAATTACAATGTTTTGTGTAATCATATTTTATACTTCATAATTCAAATTGACATCAATTTAACTTATCGTCCATAAAATATTTTAATGTTGGGCACGGACCATGCTCCTCTAGTGTTTAATTAGATGAATGAGTTGTTATAAGTTGCAGACTATTACTAATTAAAAATGTTAGCGGAATGAGAGGTTGAAATGACTTTATCAAATATATATATAAGTAAATTACCTTACTCAAGTCCATGAATTTAAAATAGAATATTATATATGCATATTTTCCCCAATTGAAACTTCCAAGTGGCACCAATAACTTGGGAGATACGGAAATATTATTGTAGAAATATACTGAGAAGGTGCTGATCATCTCTTCTAAATTCGTCCAATGTCAAGTTAGTTGTATAGTAAAATAAGCCTATATTTAAATATTGCTTCTCTTTGAAACTGTATTTTTCTAAAGAATTTAATTACTAATTTATTTTATTACACAAATTCATAATTGGTCAAAATAAGATACTATCTTTTATGAATTGATTTTGATATTTTTAAATAAATCAAGCCAAATAATTTTACTTAATAAGTCATGTGAGATTAAAGAGGCATTTAGAATTTGGATAGTGAAGAAGAGTAATGGGTCATCGACATTTGGGCATGATGATGGTTGTGAAGAAGATTTTGATCTAGGAAAGGGAACATGGGTACTGGTTAAAGAGAAGGTGTAGGATTGAGAGACAAAGAAAGGAGAGAGGATTGGGGAGAAAGTTTAAAAGTCCCCTAAGTTGTGGCTGGATGCAGGTCAACAAAGTCCTCCTCACTGGAGTATTCAACGAGAGAAAGGTGGATTTGAAACTTAAGATTTTCTAGGGTTGTCTTTTAGTGCGGTGTTTATGTCAACTTTTATGGGATGGGGTGAAGTGGAGTGGAGTAGGGTGTAGGGGGTGAGGTAACAGAGGAGTGGATAGTGGAATAGTATAGTCTTGTGTAGTGTCCATTGAATAGAAAAAAAGTGACTTTGAAGAACTTTGAGATTTGGAGGAGGAAGAGAAGATAATCGATTTAGAGGAGATAGGTTTGAGTTTGTATTATAGGAGGGATGGCGGAAGTGATCGTTTACAAGATTTGAAAAGGGAAAAGTGTTGGTTACTTGTCAGATGAAATAAGTTTTTTTTTCTTTTCCTGTTTGAGAAGTATGGGGAGGGATATTAGACCATAGAACCAGGTTCACTAATCATAGTAATGGCAATATACACAACAAGATAACGTGTTTGTAAAGAGTGTGCATACATGATGGCCTTGTGTTCTCGGAGGAACTAGATTCCATGTAGTAGTATCCACACTAGCCAATTTTTCTTTATTACACAATAAATCTAATATCATCATACTTTTGTTGTAATTTCGTGATAATTTTTTTGGTCTGTACTTGCATAACTATGAGACTGATTTAGAATTAGTTCATTATCTTTATAATTCAGAATATGTAAATATATAATTTTCAAGCCAAGCCCTCATTCTACCATCAGAGATGATTAAAGAGACCAAGTACGAGCTAATTTTTCTCAAATTGTTTTCTTTCTAGAGCTTTTGTCAAGATGTCAACAACCTGATCCTTTGTTTTATATGTCTTCATACTGACCAACCCCTTTTCTTCGTTATTATTATGAAAGTGATGACAACTATTAATGTGCTTGATTCTTTTATGATGAATCAGTTTCTTGACCATGTTTATTGCACTTATGTTATCACATATAATGGGAATATATTTCATGTGTATTACAAAATCGTGAATTTCCTGCTTAATCCTTTATATTTCGTTTTCTCCATGGGTCAATAGTTGCAATGGCAGTATTATTCACCTTAGCATTTCATATGTCAAATTTATGAAACAATTTCTTGATATACTTTTGTTGATGAATGGAGGTGCCAGTAGGAGATAGCTTGCTTTGTAACTCCAAGAAGAAATTTACCTATTCCATCTACTCATCTCAAACTCTTTACAAATTCACTACATAGTATTTTATATATTGCTCTAAAGATAATTCCATTCAAATACACATGGACAATAAGTAGGATCTTTCCCTTTTTTCCTAAAAAGATTGTATTTTCTATATTTTCTCTAGTGTATATATATTTGGGAAGAAAAGTTGACAGTCTGTCGTACCATGCTCATGGATCCTATTTCAACACTTGTCGAGTTTATATACATACTCAGGATGGATGGTCATGATTCTCAAATCTTGGTGGTTGATGTAAATATACTTCTTTATAAAGGTAACTATTCAACAATGCACTCTTGATATCCATCTGATACAAACTAAACTCTATGTGAACTGCAACAACTATAAATATTTTGGTTACTTTCATTACCAATAGTGGACATGTTTTATCATAGTTAATTCGATCATTTCTAATTGTAAGCTTACACTACAAGACTTGATTTATTTCTAGTAATTGTCCCTAATTAATCAATTTATGTATAAAAGTCCACATGTTCTAATGATTGTTCTGTATACAGGCTTAGGGACTAGTTTTTATACTTCGTTTCTCTCAAATTAATTCAATTATTCTTGCAATGCCATTTTCTAGTCTACATTCAACAATGCCTTCTAGATATTATTTGGCACAATCATGGAGAGATATACTAAGAGGGCACATAAGTTTCTCATTTTTGACCTTATTTGAAATTCTTATTCTAGTAGTGTAAGAATGTTCTAGACTAGTGAGTTATTTTGTTTTCAATTGCTAACTCGAATCTCTTGTGATCTAAGTGTGCTCGAGAATAAGGTTCATGTGATAAAAAATACTGTGTTTTTGTGCATTGTTCTAGTGTTCCCCTTGTTGATGACATTTCCTCTATTATACCAAGTTCACCTATGCCAGTATCACTTAAAGTCTCTTCATTTCTTTTGTTGTGCCATGTTCTGTTGCTTCTATTTCTTTATGCTTATAAGATGAGTGCGGTATACCTTCAGTGTCAACTTACAAACCTTTCTATATTAAGTGATTAGTTTCATAAAAAATAACAGACACTTTCTTTCACACAATTCATTCTTTTGTTAAAGACTTGATAGACTTTACTATGAGAGGAGTAACCAATAACAATTCTCCCATTACTTTTGGAATCAAACTTACCCAAGATTTTTTTCATTATTATGGAACAAACATTTGCAAACAAAAGCTACAAGATGTGTGATATTTGGTTTTCTGTCTTTTAGTAATCCATAGGAAGTTTTCTCAAGCATTGGGTAAATAGTACATTTGTTAATGAGATGATAAACTGTTTTGATTGCCTCTGCCTAGAAACTCTTTGGAAGACAATTGACGATCAACATAGTTCTTGACATGTCTTCTATAGTTTGTCCTTCTATTCCACAACTTTATTTTGTTGGAGAGTTTTTGAAGAAGAAAAGTTATGATCTATTTTATGTTCTCCATAATATTTAAAAAATTTTGCATTTTCAAATTCTATTCCATGGTCAGACCTAATGCTAATCAACTCAATTTTCAATTTCTCTTGGACCTATATCAAAAAGATAGTGAATACGTCCAATATTTCATCTTTTAAGCTAAAGAAACAATGTCTATGTAAACTTGGTGTGATCATCAATATGAACAAAAACATACCTTTCCACCCCTACTTAGTACTCTGATGGGTACACAAAGATTCATATGAAACAATTTCAATGATTTTAAGGTATATACTATTTTATTGGGCTTAAATGATAACTTCACATGCTTGTCGGGTTGATTTTCACCCTCTCTGAATCTTACACCTAGAATAAAAGTAATACGGTGAGCAATACCACCCCGCATTGTGAGCCGGTGCCATCATGGGATGAATTTACCAAATTTCATAGCTTGAAAATTTTTTCTAAATAAGTACTTTTAAATATTAAATACCCCTCCGATGTCATTTTTAGCAATTGACAAAGGTTTTTAGGAGAACAAAGTTAGATCAAAGTCTTAACTCTTCTACGGTTACATCATAAACTCTTTACTTAGTATTATTTATCATTTATACTCTAATTTATTTTTTGTAATTGAATCATAAGTAGATAAAAGCCCCCCATCTAGGGTTTACGACATAGTATTAACATTATATATATATATATATATATATATATATTGATATATATATATATATATATTCATACATATATATATATATATATTCTAAAATCTACCATCATGTTTTGGTCTCTTGTTCTTGTGCTTACTATTCTATTTCTTAGAAATTAATAAAATAAATAGATAATTTCTTGAGGAACCCAAAAGATGAAGACTAGAGATAGAATGTGGATTAAGGAAAGTAGGATGCATTTATGAAAAGATTTATGGAAAGGAAGGAGACATACCTATATTTTCCAATCTGTATCATATGCACGAATATAGCTTATTAAAGTCCGATTAGTTTGACTATCATCGCTAAATAATAAAGTTAGAAGGCTAATATGGATAGACAGTTAAAGAATCGAGAGATCATGACCATAATATTAACTCTGTGATTCAATAATTCGATAGATATATTAATTACACTTAATTATGTATATATATATATATATATTACTCACTTTTAATTTTATATAGTATTATTAAAATAAATAGGTCAAATAAACAACCAACATTCGAATAAAAAAATGATTATTCTCACAACCATAATAGTATATCATTAGTTTATTTGCAACTAAGTCCATTACAACTCAACAAATTTGATTATACTTATAATTATTATACTACTCGTGACCACCTACACTTGCATGTATTTGGAAGGCAACAAGTTTTTGACGTCATTTCTAGGGACTTAAAGTATTGACAAGTTAAAGTTTTGTTATTAATTTTGTTTTACAAGTGTTAATAACTTGATCTTAGTTGTGTTATTATAAGTTACATTTTTATGCATAATTCTGATAAAAAGTAGACCTTTTCGAAACTAAAGAGAGCCTAAGACCATTTCAGTCAGAACCAAAAGGTTATTTCATTAAGTGTTAAGGGAGCAAGCTTTACTTCAAGCACGGAGTAACCAATCTCCCATAATAATAGTAGGCGAAGTGGTGGCAAAACCACCATCATCCCAGTTATAGTTTGTGAAGTAGAAAATCCATTCGCTTCTAATATAACCTCTAGTATTGTCAAACCGACGATCACTGGAAGATGGGAGATGAAGAAAAATATGGTGTAACTATTACAATCAAGTGGTCAATTCTCAAAAATTTCTTGGAGAATGTTGATACCTGATGTGGGAACATTACACTCCTTTCACTAATTGTTTTTCCACATTTGTGCCTTGTGTTGGGGATAATTTAGCTTAATACAAATATTTTATATTTGTTTTCATGATTTACCACTTATGTGAGGTGTTTTATATAATTTGGGTAAAAGAAAATAAAATATGTCTAAAAGGCAACATAACTAGTTGAATTTCGCAAAGAAAAGTTCAAGATAAAGCCAGAGGGTCGTGAAGCGAGTTTCACAATAAAGGGCGGGGGAGAGTAAAAAGAAATCCCCTCTAAAGTTTACATTCTATAAGAAGATGATTAGGGCAAGAAAAAAAATCTCACTTCGTGAGATCCAGGACGAGTGATGGCTACTCGTGGTGAAATACCTCTTTAGATCATTGTTACCTCAGATTTTGGCAAAGGAAGACTAAAGGAGCGTAACAACTAATCTCAAATCTTTTACAGTTATTTATTACACTTTTTACTTAGCATAATTTATTTTTTTATAAAAGAACTGTTACTTTATAATCAAATTTTGAGTAGTTAAAACCCCTCTATCTAGGGTTTATACATAGTATGAACATCGTAGTTTATATATAGTTTACTTTCATAAAATTTGTTATTATATTTTGTTCTCTAAATATTTTTCTACTTTATCAATTTATCACCGATAGGATAAATGGAAAATTTCTAAAGAAACTAGCTAGAAAAAGATGTACCTATATAGTCTTGCATGCGTCACATACAAGAATATAAATAAATATATTCACATTAATTCAACTATTCCTGCTCAATAATGTAGTTGGAAGACTAATTCGGATAGACAACTAGAAAATCTAGAGACCATGAACATATTATAAACTTTATGATTCAACAATTTGGTAGATGTACTAATTATGCTTATATATATATATATATATATATATATATATATATATACATATGTATAATACGATAGGATTACGCACGAAACATATACCTATGTCTTAATAACTCTATGAACTAATCCTAAATGTTATTTACATTCACTTTAATTGCATTAGTAGAACAACTATTTAAATTTTGAATGGAATAACACTTATTTTCACAATCATAATAGCAAAATACTAGCTTGTCAGCAAATAAACCATGTGGTATTGACAAATCGATTATGTTACAATCACTATATTACTTGCGATCACGTATGCATTTGTGACTGGCTGATCAATAATTTTGATATCGTTGTTGGAGACTTTAAGTATTAAAAATTTATGATTTGAATATTTCTTTTATTTTGATGAGTGTTGATAACATTTTCTTAGCTTATTATTGTAGGTTACTGGTTTATGCAAAATTCCAACAATGAAGCAAATCATTCCAAAAGCGAAGAGGACCTAACACCATTCCATCAAAAATCCAAAAATTTCTATAAAAGCTAGAGGGGGAAAGGTTTTCCATGCACATCACAACCTATTACTGAAAATAGTGGCAAATGAAATAGTAAAAAACCCATCACTATCGTTATCTTAGTTTGCAAAGTGGAAGTCCTACTCACCAGTGATGTAACCTCCATCATTGTCGAAGGCTCTTTAATATAGATCACCTCTATGACACAAACTGAGAGAGCCAAGTACTACATACAACGATCTTAAATCAACCCAACTTTACTGCTTTATTTTGGGCTTTTAGGAGTCAACCCAACTTTACTGCTTTATTTTGGGTTTTTCATTATTTAGGTTTTTTTTTTTTATATAAATATGAGTATAAATGAAAATCATGAGCGAGAACCAACATTTTGGAATGAAGTTTGAGTAGTTCCTCATCATAACTACTTTAACCTTTTGTCATCTGGGGAGTTCCTTATATCCTTATTTTTTTATTGTAACATTTAGAATAATAGAAATTTTTAACTGTGGGGTGAAGAAATATTGGATGCTTCAATGTTCTAAGTATTATTATTATCATATAATACCCCAAATTCCTGAACTAAGATCAAAGCCATTAATCAAATGAATATAGAACCAAACACAATAATTTCTTAGTATGGAAAGTGCTTTAGATATGAATTAAGGTCAAGGATCTTCTAGCTCAAAGTTGATTTAGAAGCTTCTTTACCGATCAAGTTTTCATATATGACTTTACAAGGGTCAACTTCAAATGAGCATAACTCCTAAAATATAAAGTATTTTGTAGCTCAAAACCCACCAGATTAAAGGTGTTTGAGTTTTCTTTATAATTTCACTGATTGTTTGTAAATCCTACTTTGGAGAAAGAAGTTAAGGTTATATTAGTGAAGCATATTGGAGCTGAAAAAAACAACAACCCAACCAATGAACCATTGCTTCTTAGGATGACCTGTCCTTTGTTCTCATTTGTAACCCAGCTAAAAAGTATTGAAATTGTACAAAATACCTTCCTAGACATAAAAGGAACCAATGACTCATTGGAAAAACTAATGATCCATTCCTTGGGCCGACTGATGAGGTCCAGAGGACCCTCAGAAACCACCAAAACTAATGACCAAGGCCAATAATTGGTTAGAAGAACCAATGATCCATTGGTTGGTCTATCTAGTATCCACACAAGTTTTTAGTTATGATTTTTAAAGGGAAATTGAGATTACAGAGGAACAATTAAGATTAACCTACTCTTAATCCGTCATTCTCCTTAAACTCAAGTAAATACTCAAAGAAAAATCAAAATAGTTCATTAAACTATCCTAAGTTCCAAGAACTAAGGTTCATCATCTGATGCAAGTGTCAATCCCTCAAGGCCTTTCAGACAAAGTCAAGATAAGGAGTTACAACGTCTTCAATCCTTGTTCATGCAAATGAAGGTGTGTAAAAGTGTCATACAAATGACCAAGGGAGGGTACTTGTTGATATGTGAAGAAGAGCCATGAATACACTATATCCTTACATCATATAGACACCTATTCATTAAGGGAAAGATTTACTTTACACTTCATAAGTTAACACTCAAGGGACTCCCTTTTCTTAAGCCCCCATTAAGGGCATTTTAGTCATTATATTATAATAGTATATATAGAAAATTTATCTTCTATTTTCATTAGTTTTGATGAATTGTTGAGTGATACTCTCATATTGTAGTTGTAGGTCTTAGAAAAGATAACTGAAACTATGGTTGACCTTATGTTGACATTTTGGCAAGAAAGATGGGTGCTTGAGGACATTGATCTCTTTGTGTTCACCTAAGAGTATGGTTTTATTCATCATTGGTGTTGTATGTATTGGTGTTTGATAAATACCTTGGTGCTATTCATTAGTGTTAGGGTATGTCTCACTAGTTATCCTTTAGCTTAATGCAATTTTTCTTCTTTTAGTGCCAAATCCAAATGTGTGTATTTATGTGTTCTTCTTCATCTCATCTTCTTCTCTTTAGTTTGTGTGTTGTTTTTAGACTCTAGAGGTTTTGTTCAAGTTTTATGTTAGTTCTTATATCATTTGGTATCAAGAGCCATGTATTAGAGTTGTTCTCACAACTCTAAGTCTTGGATTCAAGAAAATCTCCACAAAAAAAGAATCTAGGGTTAAGAAAAATCATAAAAAAAGTAGTATCTTGTGTTGAAGTTGTATATCCGAACCTTACAAGTTATATCTGCTCATTTTTGTTTTGTGTTTTTGGTTTCTAGTGCTAGATCTCTTTTCCCTACCACCTAAAGAGTCTAGATCTAAATTTGGAACAAGATTTGGTTGTTTTTGAGGCGTTTTTGAAGCGTTTGTGTAGGTGATAACGTGTGGTATTGTGGTATTATTGGTGTTTATGTATGATTTGTTGTTATTTGTGCTTGGATTGGCAAAGGGAACCTAGATCTAAAATAAAAATTGAAATTAGGGCTTATTTGCCTAGTGGTCAAACCTTGGCCAACTATAGAATATTCATCTTTTTCATCCATCATCTTCAAATCTTACTGAAGAGAATTTTCAAGTAGATTGTTTGATCCAAAAAGGCAGAAAAAAGAGAGTGTACTATGTGGTTCTAAAATAATATTCCCTATCATATTATAAGTCTTCCAAAAATGAAAAAGGGACAAGGGGATAAGTAAGTACAATTGAAAGTACACTTGAGGGGACTAACCCATTTCAAATTCAATTTGGAGCTTGAAAAGACTCTAAACTTGCAATTTCCTCCCTAAAATCACCATTCTTCTTTCCCTAAAGTGTTGTTTGGCTGAGAGAAAATTTGGTGAATTGAAAATTTTGAAAATGTGACGCCCAACCAAATTGTGCCATGTCATCACTAGTATAACAACAAAATTGTGTTCTTACCTAGATTTCTAAGTTTCAATTTATTATTTCTAGTTTCTTTTGTGTTGATTCTATTACTAATTAGAAAACTAATAACTACCTACTAGGTTGATAATTAGTTTAGAGTCCTTTGTTTCGTGTCAACATTTCTTTTGTGCTTTTATATTTTTTAATTCGTTGAAACTTATTGGTTCAAGTTCGTAAGCAATTTTTTGAGTCATATCAACGAAAATCCATTCCGATTAATGTATAATCATACCTCACTCACTTGCCAAGTACATGAAAAAGTATCAATACTTGTGAGACCAAGTGTGAGGTAATAAACGAGTGTGAGAGTGGTGCGGCCTTCTTTTGAAGTAACTTGTTTGCTCATTTTATAGGTTATCCTTTGCTGTTTTTTGCTTCTTGTTAGGTACAATTGTAATGGAACCCTAAGGTACCCTTACTCAATCCTTGGTAAATGACATTGGTGGAGCTATCTTGGCTCGACTTGAGGCTCTTAACCTTAACTTGAGGAATGAGATCAAGATGGTGATAATGGATGTTAGTTGGTTAGAGGCGAATGTTGGTTCAATGAAAGGTGACTTTGGATCATTGAAGAGTGATGTGGGATCAATTAAGGTAGAGTTGGGATCATTGAAAGGTGAGGTGTCCACCATGTGTGGAAGGATTGATTATGTTGTGAATCAAAGGAACTCACGACCTTCTACTCCTAATCCCTACCATACATCTTCTAGTGTCCAAGACAATAACTCTTCAATGACTAATACCCTAAACCCTCCACAAAGTACTATATCCCCCAATACCACCACAAAAATAAAGACAAACCCCTTCTAACCCAAACCTACAATGACCACTACATCCTCAAATGAACTAAGTCCAACAACAGGGACTTGAAAACCAAACTCCACCCCTAAACCCACTTGACCAAAGGCCATTCACTCCACAAAACCAAACACCTCCACAAAATGCTAACTACCAAGTTCCAAATCCATTTGAACAAATACCTTATCCTCCATAATAACCAATCCCTCAAGTCCAAGTACCGAATAACCAAAGACTTTATCCTCCCCCAAAGACCCCAAAATTGAAACCATCATATTCCTATTAAAGACTATGGTAGAGGGGAGTAAGATGGTTATGATATTCCTAATGATGAATATTGGTTTGAGGAAGGAATGGCGTCAAGGCATAATCAAATAGGGCCTTATGGAAGAAACCAAGGGCAAGAAGGAAGATAAGGAAACTGTGAGGTAGGCATCAATTCAATCAAGGTTGGCATTATAATTTTCAAAGGTGAGAGTGATCCATAAGTGTATATTTCTTGGGAGTCTTCTTGTGAAAATCTTTTTCAAGTGAATGATCTTTACGAATAGAAGAAAATTTGTTATGCTATTGCTCACTTTGAAGGATATGCAAACACTTGGTAGGACTATACAAAGAGGTTTGGTAATGTATTAATTGGTGGACAAACACCTCCTTGAGAGATATTAAAGAGTCTAATGAGAGAGATATATATACTAGAGCATTATAGGCATGAGCTCTTTGCCAAGCTTTACAACTTAAGGCAAGGTAGCACAAGTTTGAAACCATTGATGGTATCTTCCAAGCCTCCGGTTTGCCAAGAAGTAAGGAGGTAACTCACTTGTCTTTAGGTTGGAACAAAAACAAAGATCCTTCACCTTCTTCTTCTCAACCCACAACCAAGCATGTTCAATACCAACCTTCAAGGTTGGAAGGCAAGCCAAATCTACCTCCTCCCTATTCTAAATTTTTTTCAATGTTTTAAGTGCCAAGGTTGGGGACACATAGCAAGTGAATTCCCAAGACAAAAGAATGTTATTCTAAGAGAGGGGAAGTTATACTATCTAGGAGAGGAAGTATTGATGGAACCCAAAAATAATGAGGTTGAACCTCAAGATAGAGAGAAACTAGTTGATGATGTGAATGAAGAATGTGAGGAATAAAAAACTTGGATACAAGATGGTGAATGTCAAATTCCTAATTATGTGGTAAAAAGAGTTACGGTGAGCAAGGCAATTGAAGATTCTATCCAAAGAGGAAACTTGTTTCATACCAAATGTCTCATCAAGGGTGGAGTGTGCACTATGATGATTGATAGTAGAAGTTGCACTAATATAGAAAGTTCTAATATGGTTGAATTTTTGAAAATTCCTACTACTCCACATGCCCATCCCTATAAGCTGCAATGGTCGAATGAATATGGGGAATGAAGGTGAATAGACAATTCTTGATTCAGTTTTAAGTGGGGAGTTACCAAGATGAAGTATTATGTGATGTGATTCCAACACAAGCATGTCATTTGTTATTGGGTAGACCTTGGAAATTTGATAAGTCTACCAACCATGATGGAAGGACTAATAAGTATTCTCTTGAGCATGGTGGTCAAAATTCACTCTTCTACCACTTTCACCATCTCAAGTGAGTGAATTACATCAACAATTGATAAAATTGAAAGAAAAAGAGAAAAAAGGGAATGAACCAGAGGGTAACACAAGTGAGGCAGCCACGGATTCTCCCAAGTCAAAGGGTAAAGGGTCCATGGTAATGTTTGCAAGAAGGAAAGACTTGTTCAAGGAACAACACCATGACACTCCTATGCTGCTTCTAGCCCATGTTCTTTGCACTAACCATTATACTTCTTCTTCTATTCCCTCTTCTATTTCTCTTGTTTTGTAGTACTATGATGATGTATTTCCAAAGGAATTGCTGCAAGGATTACCCCCAATTTGGGGCATTGAGCATTAAATTAACTTTGTGCCGGGTTCACAACTACCCAATAAACCAACATATAAAAGTAATCCAACAGGCGAAAAAACACTTCAAAGGAAAGTGGAGAAGCTTCTTAGCAAAGGATACATCAAAGAGAGCATGAGTCTATGTACGGTACCAATCTTGTTGGTGCAAAACAAAGGTGGGAAATGGAGAATGTGTGTGGACTACCGGGCCATCAATAAAATCACGGTAAAGTATTGCCATCCTATCATTAGGTTAGACGATATGCTTGATGAGTTAAATGGATATTGTTCATTTTCTAAATTTTATCTTAGGAGTTTCTATCGCAAATTCGAATGCAACCCAGTGATGAATGGAAGACCGCATTCAAAACCACATTTGGTCTATATGAATGGTTGGTCATGACATTTTTCATCACAAATGATCCTAGAACTTTCATGAGGCTAATGAATCATGTGATGAAGCCTTTCATTGGAAAGTTTGTGGTTGGGTACTTTGACGATTTCTTGGTCTATAGCAAGTCCCTTAAAGAACATGTAGTGAATTTACAATGTGTGTTTGATGTCCTCCGAGAGGAGAGTTTGTATGCTTAAATGGAAAAATGTTCTTTTGGTGTTGATAAAGTGGTATTCTTGGGATTTTTTATTAGATCAAAGGGTGTGGAAGTGGACAAATCTAAGATAGACTTTATACGAAGTTGGACGGCCCCGAAAACTATTGGAGAAATCCAAAGTTTCCATGGGCTGGCAAGCTTTTATAGGAGGTTTTTCAAGGGATTTAGTACCATATAATCCCCCTTAACCGATATAATTAGAAAGTACTAACCCTTTAAGTAGGGTGATGAGAAAGCTAAGGCCTTTGAGACCTTGAAAGCTTTACTTATCTCAGCTCCTTTGTTGCAATTGCTCGATTTTGACAAAATGTTTGAGATTGAATGTGATGATAGAAAAGTGGGTATTGGATTTGTTTTGATACAAGAACAAAGACCCATTGCTTAATTTAGTGAAAACCTCAAAGGAGCAACTCTAAAATATTCCACTTATGATTTGGAGTGTACACCTTGGTTAGAGCTTTGGGCAATTGAAAACACTATTTATGGCCTAAGGAATTTATAATTCAAATGGATAATGAATAATTAAAACACTTAGGGACCAAGACAAGTTGAATAAGAATCATGCTAAGTGGATTGAATTCCTACAGACTTTCCCTTATATAATCCAATACAAAAAGGGAATGGAAAATGTAGTTACCGATGCATTATCTTGGAAGCATGTGCGCGTTACTACTTTGTCTTCTTGATGGGATTTTAGACCTTGCGGATGCTGTATCCTGAGGATCCTACCTTTTCTCCTATTTATAGGGTATGTAAAGAGCGGGGAAGGGAAATATTTCTCAATAAAAATGGTCACTCCTCCTACTCTCAGTTTGATGGATACTTGTTCAAGGAAAGGAGATTATGTGTTCCTTCTAGTCTATGGTGAGAGTTGTTTTTTTAGAGAGGCACATGATTATGGCATCATGAGATATTTTGGGGTTGAAAAGACCTTCGGTATCTTAGAAGAGCAATTCTATTGGCCAAAAATGCGTAAAGATATTGCTAAGGTTTGTAGCCAATATATGGATTGTTGGAGTGCAAAATCTCGCCTCCTTCCTCAAGGGTTGTATACCCCACTTCCCACTCCCCTAAGAACTTGGATTTACATATCCATTTACTTTGTTTTAAGGTTTCTAAGTACAAGGAGAGGTAAGGATATCATCTTTCTTATTTTTGATAGATTTTAAAAAATGGATCATTTCATCCCTTGTTCTAAATCTAGGATGCCCCTAGTGTAGCTTCTTTATTTATTGAACATGTTGTCAAGATACATGTGTAACACTCTGAGATTCCATACCGAGACGTCACACAGTGCTTATGACCCCGAAGGACCACAAGCTAACCCTTTACTAATATCTGTACCTATACCTACATAATATTTGAAATAAATATGGAAACTAGCCATAAGGTTCAACACATCTATGAATACTCATAATACAGAAAACTGAATAAAAATACATTCATCTGAAAAGCCACAAAACTGTTTGAGATATGGAGTTGATGGAACAGGTCCCCAACTAACTCCGTCAACTGAAAATAAATAAAGTCTGAAATAATAATAGTAAACTGAGATTCGTCCTTGAAAGAAGAAGACTCACTGCTACTGCTGCTGACTGGGACTGAACTGCTGAGCATACTCTGGATCCTGTGCCTCTGAACCTATGTTGTCAAATAAAACACCATAGCATAAATGTGTCAGTACAGGAATGAACTGAGTATGTAGATGAGGTAGGCTAATGCAAGGACTCATGAATTCATAATATCTAAAATGAATAATGATGAAGATGCCGCATGAGAACATATACATGAATGCACAGAACATGAACACAATTATCATAACTCTAGTTAATGAAACTCGGATACCGACTTACTACTGACTAAACTCATTACTAAAACTGAGATACTGAATCACTGACTCATCTGATACTAATAACTGAGGATCTGGATATACTTATATCAAGGGCTGAACTCTGAGCTTACTGATTTCGACTGATAGAATTAGAGATCAATTTTTTCTAACAGACTATTTTGGAAGTGATTATCAATGATAATAAGTATGATCATGTCCAAATCTGACAAAAAGAATACATAACAGAATTTGAGATAGAGATCAAGCCTATCTGAAAGGAGATCTCTAGATATGATAAGATAATAAGCATCTGTATATGAGACCAAGCCTATCTGACGGGATGGTTTATGAATCAATGGAACTATCTGAGTTCCTCACTGAGATAGACGACTGTACCAAATAGTTCTAATTTTTGAAGATCGCTACTGAAACTGCAACTGTGGGAAGTAGTTACTTAACTGACATGCCCCAACCTACCACAGGTAGGGTCTAATCTGTGACCCCAGCTGGAAGGGTGTCCATACCATGCCACGAGTAAAGGCCTCTCTGGTCAAGCCTTTTTGACGGGATAACCTTTGTAAAAAGTCGGCCTGACACAATATAATAGTCAAATATCTCTGACGGTGACAACCTCTACTGATGGGAGACTCCTGCATCCTGCACTGGCTACACAGTTCTGGAGTTCAGTGATTGCTTCTAACGACTCAGCCTTTTTGACAGCAGAGCTGCCATCCCTTCCCTCGCTTGGTGCTATCTTCTACTCCCAACTGAAAGACTGAATTGAAATCTTAACTAAACTCAACTGAACTAAATCTGATACTGATCATGTTTCTCAAAAGATCTGACTAAGTTACGCTGACATTACTTAGTTCCGTATCTGATGTAAAAGATATCGAATCATGGTATCTGACTGATGGTACAGAGCTTGAATAGATCACTCGAATCGCTTCTGAGATTAGAATTGTATCACTTGAATATTATTAGATCTGAGATGATTATAGGATTGAGGCTAGATTACTAGTGATACAGAGATTACAGAGATAATAGAGATTACTGAGCTTTCTTAAGTTTTGCACTTGTCTGAGGATACAGAGTTTTATGATTCCCTGAGTTCTAAGAATCATAGCTCGACTGGAATTATCGAGAAACTAACACAAGTTCTAGACAATAGTTCTATTGTCGGGTATAAATACCCCAGAACTCGATAGTATAAAAGTAAAGCATAATCATTCATTCATAATCACAATCGTTCATTCATCATCACAACCATTTATGTATCATCATAATCATTCATGCATCATCATAATCATTAAAACATCTTCCTAATCATTAACACATCTCTCAAGTAATTAGGAATAACAAATGCTTATTCATCATCAGAGTCACCAAAGGGTCACTTTAAGTATCTCGAAAACATAATCATATAACAATGTAGGGGAAACATGCTACTAGATCGTACTACATCCAACAAAGTTTTACCTCAGCTATTTCATACCTATACGAGTCTTGACATGGGTTTAGATACCATATATCTTGGGGAAACTTCTTACTATCATGTCACAACTTACTTGCTAACCACTTGACATATATTAAAAGCTTAACATATATCAAGAGCACATAATTGAGGAATTTACTACTATCACCTCTCCACTTGTTCACTAAGGCCCTTCACCAAAACACTAGACATGCAAGGGTTCACACTTATTTGGGAATTTCCTAGTACCATGGAATAATTCATTCACTTGGGTGTTTTATCAAACACTAAGCACAAACTAACTCACAATTTGGGTTTCCTATTCAACATACTATAATGGCCCTTATGCTTCACCTAAGCTCTTTATCAAACCTATGGGGGACATGCTTCACTTATTCAACCATTTCTACACCCAAATGTCATGAACATAACACATAGAAAACAACTTCAAGAAGGTCTATCACAAACATCACATGAATTCCACATACTAGGGTCAAGGCTCATAAATTTTGTAGGCAAACATAAGTCAAAACTAAACAACACATTAAACATCAATTTTAACTCATACAAATCATTAACAACTCATAAACATAAAAAAATCATTTAGTTTTAAAAAGGGTTCTTGATCTTCTTGGATGAAAAGGACCCAAGAATCAACATCTACATACCTTAACGTTTGAAATTGAATGAATCCTAATACTTGAGACTCTATCTGCACTTATAATAAATAATCCTTGAAGCCCACACTATGAGGAACTTGATTCTTGAAGAAACCTTGAAGATTTATGGATGAATTTTGTAAGATTAGGGTTCTTGGTGAAATCCTAATTTGATATTCTTGAGATAATTAGAAGAGAAAAATGATGAAATTAGGGTTTTGGAAGTGGGTTCTCATATTTATAGAGGCTCACAAAAGGTGGAAATGACCAAAATACCCATGCAAAAATATCTCTAAATTGCTGAAAAAAATGGCTGATGACATTTGTGATATGCCATCAAACTTATGACAGGCCGTCACAAAATGTCATAAGAAAAGGGTGGATTTGATGAGTTTCTACCTAAGGCTGATGAAGTCATTAGAAATGTGACAGACCATCAGAAATGTCGTCAGAAATGTGACGGGCCGTCAGAAATGTCATCACATATTTCCCAGCCTAACATGCTAGAGTAAAATAGGCGTAACTCTGTGCTCTGATATCGGTTTTGGACAAAATTTGTATCGTTGGAAATATAATTCAAAGAGATTTCATTTGATATATAGTAGGTCCTCTAATTTGATATATACAAGGAGTTATAGATGATTGAATTTGACCCAAATTTTGACGGTCACTAAAACTTGAACTATAGGAAAGCTTTCAACTCGTCCATGAGTTAGGGGACCTCTATGATCTTAATTCATGATCAAATTGATTCTCACACGATTCAAAGTATTTCATACTTGGAAGGATATTTTTGAAACATTTTGACTCAGATTTTTGCTTTACCAAATACCCTCTAAGGCTCAGACTGGAAGAGGATTTTGCGGGGCATTACATTATCTTCCCCTTGAGAACATTCGTGCTCGAATGTCGCTTGATAGACTGAGAATACAGATCAATAGAACTTACTCAAGAAATGGAAAAATCTCAAATCAGGACTACGCAACTGGAACAACTGACATATAGATTTCTCACACTGCGCATGCATATCTGATGCATGGAATACTCGACTGAACACACGCTGACAAGCTGAACTCTTTCTACTAAATGCACATATCTAATGCATGAATGTCCGGCTAAGACAACTTTTGAAAAGACGACTTGACAATGCAATAATGACTGATGCTAACTTCATAAAGAAAATCTGAACATACTTCGGGATGAATCTAATGGCATGCAACATCTTTATACTATGGAGTATATCCACCTTGGGATTTTATGTCCCTCTAAACACACTTCGCTGAAATACTGGAGCGCTGCGCGAGACACCTACAGACTGGGTCATAATTGACCGATCAAGATCTGAAACTTATGCATGAATCATTCTAACATATAATCTCAAAATGGGATCAAATGATATAAAAATTCATGTCATAAAGATGAAGGGCTCATAACGTATCTGGGTCTATCTTAGGGAATCCTTCCCTATCAAGGCGAGCCTAAAATGTATAAAGTATACCCCTTTGAGTCAGCACTCTACATTCTTGCCTTCTATGGCTTGGCTCACCACACCCAAAACATACATCACTACCATCTCTATAAACACCTTGGTGGCATCTACCACACTCTCTACAACGCGGATGGGTACGAATACCACTAGTACTACTATGGGCTTTGGAGCTTGGCACTCCCTAAGAACTACTACCACCTTGAGACCCTGACTATAAGAAACCACGACTACCTATCTTGGCTCTCTTACTCACTCTCTCTTATTCTTTTATTTTATCTTCCCCAATTTGTTGCGCATGAATCATTAGCCTAGAAAGATCCATATCTCTATTGAGCATGACAGTTCTACACTCTTTCAACACATAACTAGACACCCCAGAAAAAAACTTCCTCATACTCTCTCTAGGGTCAGCTACCAAGTCGGGAACATACTTAGCTAATTGGTTAAACTTAAGACAATACTCATTCATGATCATGGAACCTTGCCTTAGGTTTAAGAAATCTTCTACCTTAGCATTTCTCATCTCTAGCGGGAAAAAACTATCTAGAAAGGCACTCAAACTCTAACCAAGTCACGGGATCTGCATTCTCCCCTCTACTTTTATCCTACATCACTACCCAATCATAAGTAATATCTTTTAACCTATAAGATGCTAACTCAACACTCTCCTCCTTAGAAATATGGATAATCTGGGTGATCGTTTTTACCTCCTCTAGAAATAATTGTGGGTCCTCACCTACTACTGACCCAAAGAATTTGGGCAGGTTCATTTTCATGAAGCTTCTAATCCTGGCTGCGGTAGAATTCCCATCTTGCTGAGGTGGGACTATAGCCTGACGGTTGCCATAAATATTAGTCACTACCTGGGCTAGCACCTGGAAAGATTCTCAAAACTCTGCATGTGACACACTTTCATTTTCAGGATCTTTTGGCTGAGGGGGCTGATCATCGACCCCTTGGAGAAAATCTCTGCGAGGAGGCATACTCTGTAATGAAAGAATGAAGTGGATTAGACTGAGGATCAACTTAAGATCATGCTCACTCGTATGAAATCATCACTGAAAGAAGGGAAAATGCTGCTAAGAACATCCTGTAGCCTTTTGTACATAAATGTGGCATGCTACACACCCATGCACAAGACTCTACTAGATGTGGCTTTTCAGACTCCGTCGGATACTCTTGAACCTTAGGCTCTGATACCAAGTTTATAATTCCCTGAGATCCCATCTCGAGATGTCACACAGTGTTATGACCCAGAAGGACCACAAGCTAACCCTTTACTGATATTTGTACCTATACACTACATAATATCTGAAATAAATATGGAAACTAGCCACAAGGTTCAACACATCTATGAATACTCATAATACAGAAAATTGAATACTAATACATCTGTCTGAAAAGCCTCTAAACTGTCTGAACTGTGGAGTTGATGGGACAAGTCCCCAACTAACTTTGTCAATTGAAAATAAATAAAGTCTAAAACAATAATAGTAAACTGAGATTTATCCTCAAAAGAAGAGGAATCACTACTACTGCTGCTGACTGAGACTGAACTGCTAAGAATACTCTGGATCCTGTGCTCAAAAATTTTGAGCTCAAAAATATTGTGTGAACAGTAGCAGTGATGACGTGGAAGCCACGTATTGGTTTGGTTTTATCAAGTGGTTATTCTCAAAGTTACAAGTCTTGGTCAAAAATTAATTTAGATTGGTGGAATTTGTTTTAGGAGGGAAAATAAGTCTTGGAGCCTTTTTCAATTTTCAATACTTGACTTTTTCTTGTACTTCTCCTTTAAACATGGACCCTTGTTTCATGGAAAATGGTTGATATGTGATGTCAAGTTTTTTGGTGGTTGGGGGTGTTTCAAGACTAACAATTCATTACCTTTTTCACTTCACCTTTATAGATCTAGCATTCACTTTATTTTAACAAGGTATGAAGGTTGGGAAGAACATAAATAAAATTTCAACAATCACCAAGAACAATAAAAAATAATTACCATGATCCAGAATACAACCATACGGCCAACTCCCAGACAACAATGTTTTCACACTGCTAAGACTACAAAACAACCAACAATGGCCAAGTCTCTTTAGTGTTACATTTTCCTTTTTTTAACAAGAGATGAAGGTTCCGAAGAACTTCAAGAACAACAATAATACTCTTTTCAACAACAACAACCACACACATGGCAAGTCAAGTTTCTCAACAGCAATGTCTACCACACGACCTTACTTGTTCACATTTACATCAATCTATAAAGCTCAAATCTAGATCGACTCAAAGTGTTAGTGAAGAAAAAAACTAACACCACAAACACACAAGACAAATAAAATACTTCTAGACACTAAATATTAAATCTCGGCCAAGAACACCACAAGAACACAATTTTCAGCCAAGAACACAAAATGGATAGATTGTTATTTTTTCTGGAATTTTCAGATTCATTTTTTTTTTGTTTTTTCAAGTGAGCTAGCTCAAGATTTGATCTTGTAGGAACAAGATCAAGCCATGATTTGATACCACAATCTTAAGGATCAAGGACCAAGATGGATACCACTTTCGGATTCGCTATCAACAAGAAGAATACAAGATACAATGGTGCATATAACACCAAAAAGAGCTACAAAATGTGAGGAAAAAGATGAATAACAATAGCACAAGTTTTGGATTCAATAAAGGACCAAAAATAGTCCACTACACAAGATGATAACAACAAAAGTAAAGGATAGATAGTGAGACCAAGATTATTACAAGATTAAGAACTAAAGAGTGTATTAAACTCAAAGACCCCTAATGAATGTAATAATTAAAACCACACTATTACGGTGACCTCCAAGGGAATCAACTCACCTCAAGATCCACCGTTTCCAAGCAAAGATCAATACTAGCTTTTCCAAGCCCTAACTAAGACTATGTGTTCTACTCTCAAGAGAGAGGATTTTTAATGTTTCAATCTTTCATCTTTCATAAACTAAAGAGAAAAGAGCTAAAATGTACTACTTATAATATATTACAAAAGTAGATGAAAAGACCACATTACCCTTAATGACCAAGGGTGGCCTTTGTGTGTTGGAAGACAATATGAATTGTCCAAAATGCCTTTAAGGATAAGTGACCAAAATGCCCTTAGTAAAGGAAACCAAAACCATGAACCAACAAAGGTGGTCCAAACCCGAGAGCCCTTAATTCTTCTAGGATCCAAGCAATCTTCCACACTTGGTTTGATCAATGGTAGGCTCAAAACGTCCCCTCCAAGTATGATCCCATGCCCTCTATGTGACCAAAGCTTGATTCTTTACATAGTGAATTTGAATGATGTCGTCAAAAGCTAAGGCAACCATTATTATTGTATCACTTCCCCTACTTTGTTATTCTACCAGGGTTCCCACAACCCTAGCAAATGGATTCAGCCTCTCATATTTTCAAGAAACGCGATGTAATTCAATAAATAAATCATAGAATTAATGTGATAACAATTGAAGAATAAAACCCAAAGTCTCAAATTAACTAATCAATAATTAACCTAGAACACAAGAATTCTAAGATCAAAAGTCAATCTTGTAATCAATTTATGTTTGTGAATAATATGAGTGCATGAACTGACTAAAAAAGATTAAAAGAGTATTTATTGAGTACATAAAAACCCTAAAAATATGAACCAAAAATGTAAAGTAAAAACTAATTCAATGGCTACTTACAGCTTGTAAATGGCACCTACGCCATGTAGGTGATCATAGTAGATGACAAGAAACTTCAATTCTGTAGCATCTCTTTTGTACTGGTACCTACGGGGCGTAGGTGGTAGTTACGTCTCATAAGTTACCTCATCATAGGTACCAGACGACTCTTTCAAAATTAGCTTCTGTGAAATTTACACAGGTACCTACGACACTGCAAGTGGTACCTACAAGCCGTAGGTGACCCTTCATAACTAAAAGGCTAAATATTTCACTTCTAGGTCCTCTAGAGTTTTCAACTCTAAAACATATGACAAGCCACTTATGGGTCGTAGATGAGACTTACGTGCTGTAAATGGAATTATAAGTGATGCTATTCTATAATATTAACTTTTTTTCTTTATTTTCAGCTACAAAACCTAGTTCCCTAAAAAATATACACAAAAATACACCATACATACCAAAACAAACCTATGTACTTGTATATTTTTTGATTTTAAGTGTTGAAAGTTCCATGAAACCATAGAACATCAACACCCTCAACTTAAAATATTTGCATGTGATGTTGGGTGTATTTATGCACTTTAGCATCATTATCCTAGCCTATTTAGCCTTGTTTTGAGGATAATTCATGTGCTTAATGAGTGAATGATGATATAAATAAGCATTTAAATGTTCAAATATGTAATTATAATGTTTAGAAGTGTTTACAAATAAGTTTGAACTTAAATCGTTCAATTAGAGTTTAGGCAAGAAAACTAATTTTACTAGCATGAGTTAGGTGTTGTTCTAGTCTACCGTGATGGATTCTAAGGTGTCAAATGAGTTATTAATGGTTTTAATATAATGTGGAACAACTTGTTTATAGTGTTCAAAGTTTAATTTAAATTTGCCACGAGTCAACAATAAGTTAAAGCATAAAGTGGTCAAGACTAGTGCTTCGATTGAGTTTCTAGTTTGCTATTGTTGAGGTTGTGTATTATCGCACTCTAATGTGTGGTGTTTGATATTGTAGGATTCTTGATGAGTTAACATATATGATATTTTTATGATATAATATCTGAAAACCAAGGAAAAACAACACCACGAGGCAAGAGGAGAATCAGTGGAACACATAGACAAATATTAGAGCAATTGGCCAATTCCAGTGAGTGGAGGCGATATGCCCTCGATGCCCCAGCTATTGCAGTGCACTATATCCCTTGTAACCTCCATTGGAGAGGTTAAATACAGCTCATGATGCCTCAACTAGTGAGGTGCAATACAGCTCTCGACGCCCCCTCTTCATACACGACCTAGGCTTTGTTTTTACCATAAATACACCTCTTATGCACTTTGTTTAAGACCTTTCGACGTGTTGGAGCATTGTGAGTGGATGAAAATACTTTATTTAGGGTTTTTATTATTAAAATTTATCTTTTTAATAAATTTTATTATGTATTCAATTACTTGGATCATGATTATGTCGATTAGTGGTAAAACACCCCCTTTTCGAGGTTAAAGAAAAGAAAATGACTACTATCATTTTTTATTAAGTTCGTTGATTTTCTTATCATATTTGGTTATTTTTTATCCTTGTTTTAATTATTTGAAAAGGTTTCTAACCTTAGAATACACATATTATCAATCTTTTGATATCGGGAGGGGGAATATGAAGATAAAATGTAGGGATAAACAAAGTAAGGTTCTTATTCCTTTACGAAATAAGGAATTAGAATCTAGGATAGGGATTTACCTAGAAGCCTTGCTTGGTTCACATTTAGAATGATAGTTTTAAGCACCTAATTGTATTATTATATCCTCGTTCAATGATGTAGCTGTAATGTTCAAGTTAGGTAGATGATTAGAGATTTGGATACCATGATCAGGCGACAAACCATACAAATCAACAACCAAGATAAGAAGCTTAAGAATGAAGTTCAATAACTTAGTATGATTGTTTGAAGTACTTTAACTCTGAGCTTTACTTTATTGATTGCCACAAGTCTTTTATTCGATGCATCATTTACTTTATGTTTAGTTTTACGAATCTCCAAACTCTTTTTTGTTACTTCGCATCAAGTTAATCTTAATAAGTGAATTAGAGTTTGATAGTTTTTTAACAAGTTTCTGTGGGATTTATACTTGGCTTTCTTTAAGGCCACTATACTACTTGGTAAACCACTTACACTGCGTATATGGTTGGGCGTTGTCAAGTTTTGGCGCTATTGCCAGTGACTTATAATTTTGCAACTATTTTATTTTTAGTTTTGCTTTATGAAATTACTTTGGTACTTTACTCTTGATCTTGGCTTTGTATTTACAGGAAATAGGTTTTCAAAGTAGTAAGCTGGCAAGGGATCGGGAATTAGTTGAATCAAGGCCCGAACCTGAGCAAAGCTTTCATCAATGAAGGAGAGAAGAAATCCTTCTCCCCCGTATTTCATAAATTGAAGAAAATCAATATAATCCTACTATCATGGTTGAAGAACAACTAGCCTTCCGGATAGTTAGAGAAGTGGCAATCCCACTTCTAACAAATTTGAGCTCCTCTTTAAAAAAATCGACTACCGGAGGTAATTTTAAGCTTTAACAGAATATGATGCAGCTTCTAATCAGAAATAGATAGTTTAATGCCCTGAGTATGGTACCCCAGACGCTACATGGTGCTAACGATATCGAAGGACCACTAGCTAATCAATGAATAGTACCTGCTGCAATAAATGTATAATGATACTGAAATATGAGGAATAATGGGCTGAAATTCCATGAGGTTCAAAACTGAAACATAAATGCGGTTTAACAATACCAAAACTGAAATAAATGTCTGAACATGCTATAGTCTGAACATCTAGTCTGAATGCCTTTAAACTGTCTGAATAAGAAGTTAATAGGACATATCCCCAAATAACTCCATCTACTAAAAACTGAACTGAAATAATAAAATAATCATGGTATCCTCGAATGATGAGGACTCACTGCAATCTACTGCTGCTGGCTGAATATGAACTACTAAGGATGCTCTGTACCTCGTACGTCTGAACCTATGGTATAAAACACCATAGTACAAAAGAAAAGTATGCGTCAGTACGTGTGAATGTACTGGTACACAAAGTGAGGTAAGGTTGAATTCAAGGGTTCATATGCATGAACTATATCTGACTAAATATTATGAGAATAACTAAATGAGAATACATGCATGACTATATAGACTGTAACTGAAATCATGAGAATTTTGAATACTAAGTTTTACTGATAACATAGATTACTAATAACTGATATAACTAATACTAGGTGACTGTATCTGGCAGTCCTAATTCTAATAGAACTAGTTGAGTTCCATACTGAACTGAGTGACTGTATCTGATAGTCCTAAAATTTGTAGAACTATCTGAGTTCTATTACTAAGAATGAGACTGTAGGAGTTAGTCATACAACTGATATGCCCCAAATAAAGCAATATAGTTGAGTTGGGGTCGAATCTATAACCCCAATTGGAAGAGTGTCAATACCGCGCCACTGGTAAGGATAAGATATGAGTGACCTTTATCTGGTAGTGTCCCCAAAGAAGAATGGTGGGACCCGCAACTGGGAGTTTTAATCCACCTCATCAACCCTCAATTGTTAGTGTTGATGTATCAACCTATGTTGGCTACATAGCTCTTGAAAGCAAGGATTTCTTCTAAGGGTCACGCCCTCTACTGTCAATATGTTCCTTCATCCTTGGGTTTGCTCAGTGCTGAATCCCACTCCCAACTGAATAGACTTTTAACTGATTATATTTAGATAAATTGGACTAAGTTTACTGAGTTCCATGGACTGGCGGAATATTACTGAATTCTGTTAAATAACTGAGTTCATGAGATTATTGAGTTTTCCTGAGTCGTGTAAGTGATTTAATTCTACTGAGTTCTAAAACTGACTGAGAATACTACTGATCAAGGCATGACTGAGATTATCTTGAAACTGACACTGGCTCTAGGCACACAACTAAATTATTAGCTATTGAATACCCCCAGTACTTGATAGCATGAAAATAAATAGGACATGAGACTTCTTGAGCTCATAACAAATATTAACAATTCATAATACAACAATTGGGGGATTTCATGATACACTTGATACTCATAGTCTTGTACATGAATAGGAATACATCTCAACATATCATAAGTTCACAATTTAATCTCATGAACACTCCACCAATTCATCAAAAGACATAACATTGGCATAGGAGTCATTTTAAATATGTAGTTATAGCCTAATTTCATCATATAGATCAATAAGGGTTCATAAAACACAATTCTACTCACTTAGGCATTTTATTATACACATGGAATGCATATACTTAGGCCTAGGCATGAACATTAACACTTTTACGTCATGGCTACATTAATCAACCCGATTTCATGAAAGTCAATCCATATACTAACACGATATCATGAAAACATACTAAAGATTCCAACTTGGGAATCATACAACACATCAACATGCTCATAATCAATCCATAACATGAATATCAAAATTTATAATTTAAATTTAGATTGTTGGACTTCAAGGATGAAAGGGATACTTGGATGAACATTTACATACCTTAGAACATAAATCCTTAAGGGTTTTTACAGGAATTCTTGAGCCTTGTTCTTAAATTTTAAAACTAGAGTTTCTTGCTTTTGAGATAGAATGATGAATTTTGGGGAAACTTGTGTGAATAATCAAATATTTAGGTCATTTAGGGATCAATTTCGTGTTTAGGCCTGACCTGGTGCATGGGAAAATGACCTATTTACCTTTAAGGATGCAGTTATTTAATGAATAAAAACTGGGCATCGACGTGATTGGCGACGAAGTACATCGATGGCATCGACACGATACCCAATGCATCGTGCCCTGATTGCACTAAGCCTCAGTAGTTTTGATTCTGTCAACCTGCAACAATGTTAACCAACACGATTGGCAACGCGGCGCAGCAAAATCACATTGGTCCACTATTTTGGGACACCAAATATGGTCTAAACGAGTTCCGAAAAATCCAAAACTTGTTCGGAACACCTAATGACCTTCCTGATCATGAATCAACAAAACTATAAGCTATTAAAGGACATTAAGGTAGCGAAATAGTATTGCCAACCTTCAAAGGCCAAAAATAAACTAATTTTGGAAACTTAGCTAGGATTTTCTAAGTTTGGGACCCCTTGAAAAGCTTAAAGGACTGGATTAAGCTTAGAAATTTGCGGGGTCTTATAGATAGTTTATATGGTTTTCACATAAAGATATACAAGTCCACTTGATGAAATTTTTGGAGATCAGTGACACATTCATCCCTAAGGGTATGTTAACTGATTATGTGAGGTTGACACTATTCCATTTTTCACTGTTGGGGCAAGCAAATAAGTGGTTGAATGCTGAGCTAGTATTTAAATCACAACCTAGGATGACTTATCCCGAATATTCCTCATTCGATTCTTTTTATCTGGCAAGACTGCGAGACTTCACAGTAATATTGTATGCTTCAAATAGAAGCCAGATGAGAACTTATATCATACTTGGGAGCGATTTAAAGCTCTTCTATGGGACTGTCCATACCATCAATAGTTTGATGAGGTATTAGCTCATAATTTTGTTGAGGTACTTGACCATAGTAGAAAGATGTTGTTACATTCAGCTGTAGGTTGTCAAGCTTTAGATATGACGTATGATGAGCTATATACTTTATTAAATCAAATTATAAAAGGAAATCCAGAGTGGAATTCACACTCAAAGAGTGCTACTAAAAAGGTTGCAGGTGTTTTGAAGGTGAATCAGTTTACCTCAATATCTGCTCAAATTTCTGCATTGCAAAATTAGTTGACTATGTAGCTCAGTAACATAAAATTGGGTACTACACAGCCTGCAGCACAACGAATGCAATTCAACAGATGAATACTTAGAGTATGGTATGTGGAAATAGTGGTTATTCTGTAGATATGTTTGCTGCAAATCCTGAGTCTGTGATGTTTATGGGCAATGTTCAGAGGCCTAACTATAGGAACACCTACAATCTGAAGTGGCAGACTTAGCCAGTAAATCAATAATGGAATGCCTAGCAGCAGCATTTTCAACAACCACAAGCTCAAGAACATCAAGCCACAACTCAGACTAGCAATATCAAAGAGATGTTGAAATAACATATAGCCGGTCAAGGTTGTTGGTAGAAAATATGAAAAGTTAATAGGTATAAATAAAAAGCCAGCAAGTGGCTACAAGGATCTTGGAGTTATAGATTAGTCAAATAGTAGTAACAAAGAACTCCAAGCCTTAAGGTGGTTTTCCAAATGACATTACAAATCCAAAACAAGTCATGAAAATCACTTTGAGGAGTGGTAAGGAGCTTCATAAAAAACCTCCAAAGAAAACTAAGAAGTTAGATGATGATTTGAGTCCTAAATAGGTTAATGAAAAAGTTGCTAAAAATTTGAGGAAGTCAGATTACTCAAAATTAAAAGTTGTTGAAGAGTTAAAAAAGATCCCACCACTACCTTTCCCACAGAAGCATATAAATAAAAAGGAGGATGTCTGCTTCAAAATGTACTTTGACACGTTTATAGAGCTTCGCATTAACTTACCTCTTTTAGATGTTTTGTATATAATGCCTAAGTATGTTAAGTACTTGAGGGATGTGGTCTCTAATAAGGTTAAGCTATAGAATGTGGAGGTGATAGCACTCACTGAAGAGTGTAACTCTGTAGTGATACAGAGGATGCCCACAAAGCTCAAGGACCTTGGAAAGTTCACTCTCCACATTCAAATTAGGAATAACAAGGTATTTTATGCAGTTAGTGATTTAGGGGCAAGTGTTAACTTGATGACCCTCTCCTTGTTCAACACTTTTAGGCTTGAGGAAACCTAGATCGAGCACTGTGCTGTTGTAATTGGCAAACAAGATCATAGACTATCCTGAAAGAGTGGTAGAGGATTTTATCATATCGGTTGGTAAGTTTATTATTCCTACTAACTTTATTATTCTACATTTTCAGGCAGATGAATAGGTACCGATCATCTTGGGACGTACATTCTTAGCGATGGGAGAAGCTTTAATTGATGTGAGAAAAGGCATGCTCATAATGAGGTTAGAGGATGAAGAGATGGTTTTTAAAGTGTACAAACTTCTTAACACACTATCCCATTACTAAAACTTTTGCATGATTACTATGATTAAAGGGGATAAGTTTGGGGTGGTGAAGATAGTTCCATAAAAGACCTCTTTAGACACACTTATTGAGTAGCCTAAGAAACCACCACCTAAGCCTAACATTATGTAGATTGATGAGCTTAAAAGGATATTGTTGAAAAATCTATTGACCTTAAGAGTGCACACTCAGGAGGTCAGAAACGAATAATAAGATAGCCCCCAAATGTTAGAAAAAGGATGAAGGACTTTGGTTAAGTTGAGTTGGGTCGTGCTGCTATACTAAATCAGGCGCTGCTTTGGAGGCAACCCAAATTAAGTATGTGTGTTTTCATTTTAGTTTTTTTAAGTTTTTACTTCACATAGTTGTTTTTTTGTTAAGTCATAGATTGATAGGAAGTTTGAGCACCAAAAACCTAAGCTAAGCAGCATGACGAAGACAGAGTGTGAGGTACCCAGACTCCCTTGATGTATAAGGATGCTACTAGCTAGGCCCAGAGGCCTCAAGGAGTATTTATATCTCTACTTTAAAGTATACTTTGGGGAAAAATTATATTTTTAAGTATGGGGTTGGGAAAGTTCCATTTTTAGAAGTCATTTAATTTTTTTTATGTTAGGAATAAGTAGGATGTTCTTGTTAGTGCTATATTTGACTACATATTACAAGTGTTTTGTTTGTAAACGCATGTTGATTATGTGAATTACTACTTTTTGTACTCCTAGGCTTTTGATTATGACTCTTGTACTTGTTGGCTTAATGTTGAATACATGTGATTGTTTAGTTGAGAGTCTATGATGATCCTACTTAAAGTTGAGCATATGCCATGTGTGATATGAGATATTTATATATTCCTTGTTGCATGTGATGTCTAGAACTTGCCTGGTGTGTGTGCAAAACAAAATAAAGAGCATGGGTTTAGGAGATAATGTAAGCATTTCTTTGACAGCCTTGTTTTATACCTTCTTTTTGACCTACCTTTGTGCATAATCCTAGTAAGTCCTGCTGAGCCTTTAGCTTTTCTTTGGAAGCCTCACGTATAGCTTAATACCTTCTTTGATAGACATTAATTTGATCTAAATATCCTAAGCACTTTATGTTAAAATTAGTAAGTTAAGGAGTGTGAAATTGAAAAAGAAAAATTTAAAATCAAAGACCAAAAGTGATAGTTATTGGTGTTCTAAAAAAGTGATATGTTGAGGTAGGGACTTGAGTAATGGAAAGAATAAAAATTTGTTCAAATTGAATAAGTTGTGCATAGAATACTCCCACCATAGTGTTGAGAAGATTAATAATATAGGGTGAAAAACAAAAAGGAATGGGGTAGACAAAAGGGGTGTAATCTGGTTCCGACCTGTCCCTTAACCTACATTACAACCATTAATACCTGTTTGATCCTAAGATTCATCATTCTGATATTAGTGGAGTATGACACTAAGGTAAAGCCTATGGTTCATTATGTGTAACCTGTGAATTCCTTGTGAGAGCAAGCGTAACTTGATTCTTGTACCCATTGTGTTATGAATTACATTGGTATGAGTGAGTATGGGTAACTCTTTTGTTGTGAGGGAACATGTTTTATGAATGTGGGTGATTTGTATGATGTCTTTTATTGAGCAATTATCATGAGTTTTCCAACTTGGTGAGTCAATTCTTGAGGCTAGGATGTTTTTAAGTAGGGTTCTTGAGCTTTCAATTGTGTACACAACATGCTTAGTGTAAAAACTTGCATTTTGTATAGTCATTGTAGTAATAGATTTAGTGTATTGCATGTAGTAGTAGTGTGTAGTTTCCTCAGTTTATGATGCTTAGATTAGGAGTTGTTTGAGGACGAATAAGTCTTTAAGTGTGGGGTGGTGATGTTAGGTGTATTTATGCACTATAGTATCGTTATCCTAGCCTATTTAGCCTTGTTTTGAGGAAAATTCATGTTATTAATGAGTGAATGATTATATAAATAATAATATAAGTATTCAAGTATGTAATTATAATGTTTAGAAGTGTTTTCAAACAAGTTTGGACTTAAATCGTTCAATTAGAGTTTAGGCGAGAAAACTAGTTTTACTAGCTTGAGCTAGGTGTTGTTCTAGTAAATCGTGATGGATTATAAGGTGTTAAATAAGTTACTAATGATTTTAATTTGTAATATTATGTGGAACAACTTATTTTTAGTATTCAAATTTCAATTTAAATGAGCCATGTGTCAACAATAAGTTCAAGCGTAAAATGGTCTAGACTAGTGCTACGATTGAGTTTTTAGTTCGCTATTGTTGAAGTTGTGTTGTGTTGAACTATAATGTGTGGTGTTTTATCATGTATTATTCTTGAATATTTGATTTAGATGATGTTTTTATGATATACAAGAAGAAAACCAAGTCAAAACAACACCACAAGGCAAGAGGAGAAGCGGTGGAACACTTAGACAAATATTGGAGCAATTGGCCAATTCCAGTGAGTGGAAACGATAAGACCGTGATGCCCCAGCCATTGAAATGCACTATATACTGTGCAGCCTCTATTGGAATGGTGCAATACATCCTGCAACACCCCCACTAGTGTGGTGGAATACAGCCCGTGATGCCCCCATTTCCCACATGGCCTAGGCTTAGTTTTTACTATAAATACACCTCTTTTACACTTTGTTTAGCACCTTGGGACGTCTTGGAGAATTGTGAGCGGATGCAAAACACTTTATTTAGGGTTTTATTCTTAAAATTTATATTTTTCATAGATTTTATTATGTATTCAATTCCTTGGATCATGATTATGTCGATTATTCGCTAAACGCCCCCTTTCCGGGGTTAAAGCCAAGAACATGATTACTATCATTTTGAATTAAGTTTGTTGATTTACTTATCATATTTGGTTGTTTGTTTATCCTTGTTTTAATCATTTTAAGGAGTAGATAACCTTCGAATACACATATTTTTTACCTTTTGATCTCGGGAGTGGGAATAGAAAGATAGAACGTGGGGATAAACAAAGTAAGATTCTTATTCCTTTATGAAATATGAAATTTGAATTAGCGTTTAGGACAGGGATATAACTAGAAACCTTGATTGGGTCACATGTAGGATGATAGCTTTCAGCACCTAATTTGTTTATTACATCCCCACTCAACGATGTGGTTTCAATGTTCAAGTTAGGTAGACGATTAGATGTCGAGAGACCATGATCATGTGATAAACCCTACGAATCAACAACTAAGATAAGCGACTTAAAAAATAAAGTTCAATAACTTAGTATGATTGTTTGAAGTGCTTTAACCCCGGGCTTTACTCTATTGATTGTCTCAAGCCTTTTATTTTAGACATTTTTTACTTTACATTTAGTTTTACAAATCCCCAAACTCTTTTTGATTACTTCATATCAAGTTAATCTTAATAAGTGAACTAGAATTTGATAGTTGTTGGACAAGTCTCTCTGGGATTTATACTTGGCTTTATTTAAGGCCACTGTATTACTTGGTAGACCATGCACACTTGCGTGTGCACTTGAAAACTATCAGCATATCCTCTGGCAACAAAAAATCAACAAAATACAACACGATGCTTAGCCAAGAGAAACCTAAGATACCTACAGCAGTCAATCCCAATTTCACCTCAAAAACATAACCCCCTCCTATCTTTTATCTTTTCAAAACCAACTGTGTAAATCAATGATATCCAATAATAAGACATAAGGGAATCAATCTATGACATTATATTAGCAACACATAATCAAGCATATGTACAAATTATACTACCCGAAGAGATAAGCAGCTAGCAACACAATTCATGCACCTTACAACAAAGAAGTCCCACTCACTCAGCAGATTAATGCATGTTAATGCTGGGACATTAACAAGAAACTCACACTATAAAAAGAAGTTTCACAATATGCACAGAATCCTATAAGCTTGCCCTTATTTTCTTTACCCTAGTTTTTGGACAGTCGGACTAGGATCACTATAGGATTTTACTTGGCTTGTAACGTAGGCTTGGGAGATTGTATGGTACATTTAGGAATTTAGTGACTAAGCCTCCTTGACACTACAATTACATTGGGGGTCCACTTATCATCCAAAATTTTCTTTTATTCCCCCCCCCCCCCCATTTCTTCCTTTTTTTTATTTGCTTATTCAGGTTGGTGTGGTTTCTTTTATTCTTTTACAAATTTTCTCTTTTTTTCTTTCTATTATTTTTTTATTTTTTCACTTTTTTTATTTTTTTCTTTTTTCTCACAATTTTTTTCTACCACACCCAACCTTACTTTCTTTTATCTTATTTACGCCCTTATTCATACCCACTTCTAGTCACACACCTTTATGATAGCCACACTCAAATTAGATGATTTGCCTAAGTTGAGGTGCATAATGTCCAAGGAGGACAAGGGCTGAAATAGGTTCATTGTAACTAAACTAGGAAGGTGAAGGTGGAAATAAGAAAGGTAGTCCATATAGGCTCAAAATAGGGACCAAGGGATACTTATTCACATTTAGAAGGTCATTTACGCTAAAAGTGGACTAATTTAAGAACGACCTATGATACTTTCCTAACCAACTATCCTACGACCTAGGAAAGACTAACTGGGCAAGTTCTGGATTCAACACACAAATAGAACTAAATAAGCATCACAAACATATGACACAGGATTGTGTCATAAACTACCACCTATCTAGTTCATGCAAATGCTAGCTATGATTATTATATCCCTAATCCTAATACCATAATAAGATTCACAGTGGTAACATATATATACACATCACAAAGTTCAAAAATAATTCTCTTGGAGGGGTATTATTTTTCTCAAAAACATTTAAGCACAATCAAAACAAAATACATCAATTGACCATAGGTACTTATTTTTTTTCCTAGTTAAACAAAACACAATACATCATAGACATGTCGTCTCTACTAAGAATAGACTCCGAGGAAAAGAGACACGACAACAAAAACCCAAGAGGACATCTAGACGTATAAGTAGCCTCACTCTCATCAAATAGGCATGCATTGTCCCCAATGCATTAGTTTGCTTTAAAATAAGAGAAGAAACATACCTGTGGCACCTTTGGTGTGTAGATCTGACGTCAATCACACTAACATGAATTAACATAAATGCAAAAATACTAGGATACCTTGGGTTGCCTCCCAAGCAGCTTCTGATTTAACATTACAACACGATGTGGGTACCTAGATTACTCAAAATACATAAAAGAAGCCGAAGAGTTGGCCTCCAGGGTCATTAACAAAACTTATCACCGAAACCACCCTCATCTCAGTCAGTTTCTTCATGGTTCTACAAAAATTGAATATGACTTCCTCATCATTCAGCCTGAACTTAACCCACCCTTTTCCATATCCACCAATGCTCTACCTGTGGCTAAAAATGGTATCCCCAAAATTATGAGCATCACAAAATCAAATTCACAATCTAAGATGACAAATTTAGCCAAAAATATGAAGTTGTCCATCTTTACCAAAATATCATAAGATATGCCCACAGGCTTCTACATTGTACAATTTGCCATCAACAACCACATCTTTATTGGTTTGGAAGTTCTTAAGCCCACCTATTTTAACACTACCAACGACATCAAGTTAATGCTGACACCCAAGTCACACAGGGCTCTGGAAAATCTAGATGTCCAATGGTGTAAGGAATTGTGAAAGCACTGGAATCAACTGACAACTCCATTCTTCATTACCAAATCCTTCATAAATTTTGCATACCCAGGCATCTGATCAAGAGCTTTTGGACGAGGGATTTTCAAAATAAACTTTCAGCATAGGAATAAACTTTAATACTTCTCTTCTTTTTTCTTTTACTACAACCTTTGAGGAAAAGGTGTGGGAGGTCATGGAATAGTTTTTAATATAGGCTTGACTTCCTTCCCTTTTCCTTTATCCTTCTCAATACGCTTATCAACACCCATTGATTTTTGCGATGATTCACTACTAGTCACCAACTTGATAGATTCCACTTTGGTTTCCTCATCAATATCAACCACATCATTTCTTAACTTATAAATTATAGACATATGAGAATAAATGGTGATCTTACCACTCTAAATGGTAATGGATAGACAGGGACCACCATTCTTTGGATTTTGCATAGTATTGGCACTACTAGAAATTACCTCTATTGTAATAAATCTTTTGGTAATGGTTCCAGAAGCGTTGCAATAGATGGTCTATTGCAACGGTTCCAATCGATGCACAAGAATGTTGTTCTAGTAATGATGGATAACCATTGCAATAGGATGTCTTATAGCAATGGTTACATGAACCGTTGCCATAAAGTCACCTATGGCAACACGTTTTTAGAAAGAAAAACCTATTGCATTGGTTTTTATTTTCCCTCCCTATTTTTTAACAAAATCTGCCAAAAATTTTATAAGTATAATAAAAAAATTAAAAATATTTTATATACAAAACATTTCACCCTAGACATTACTTATCACTCTCAGATCATTGATGATAGGCGAATTTACGTGCCTATATCAATATATTTTGCCCATATTTGTGCCATGTTTTGAGAACAAACTATATATTTTATGCACTTTTAGTCCTTTTTCCTATAAGTGAGCTAACGAACATGATTAGCAAAGTTTCAGGTATAAATGATGCAGAAATCAACATTTTATGGCTTACTTGACGCCAAAGAAAGCTCACGAAGGAAGGAACGTAAGATTGGACGCCTGAAGGACCAAAAACGCTGCATGGAAAATCTGTCCCGGGCTAAAACAACATTTCTGAAGACTTTAGGGACCTGCAGTAACTTAGTTGGATTTGGACAATGATACATTAACCTAGTACAATTGGGTTAAGTATTTCATTAGTTTATTTGGATTTGGATAATGTTACATTAACCTAGTACAATTGGGTCAAATATTTCATTAACTTAGTAGGATTTGGTTAGATATTTCATTAGCCTAGTAGGATTAGGATATGGGTATTATAAATACCCTATCATGCTAGAGATTTTTAATCATCTTCTTACAATCCTCCCTTAGTGGAGAGATACATTCTACTTCTCAATTACAACTCTTCTAATCTTCCCATTAATTCTATTTTTCTTCTTCTATTCATCTATTCAATTCTTAATTTCCGCAATAAGAGAAACGTTACTTTGCTAAGGAATTCACGCTTAACGCCTACCACTTTTGTGCTACACGAAATTCATCATTATTGTGGTATAACAACAATGTCAATCGTGATCTCCTTCACACTCATGGGTAACTAAACTTCTCTGTTGGGGTTATGGAAGCCAACTGAGATACTATCTATTGCTATGAGTTTATGAGTTCGTGACACGTATGATGCTTATATCATTATTCTCTTCATCTTAATCTACATTCTTTGTGGTTGCAAACGCAAGAATACGCCAGTATAACATTTAACTTGTTCGAAAGAAAGGTTATTTGTCTGGAAAAGAGATAGTGTCAAGGTAGTAGGACACCCTTTCCTATTAAAAAGCTAGTGCTGTAACTGGACTAACCTCTTGGAGAATTCGTACCGTTAGACACTCTTTAAGCTCGAAAGAGTTAAAGTGAAATAATCCTCGAATAGGTCGAAAGACGCCTGGATTTACCATCGAATACAATTCTCTATAAGCACATGCATGTCACAATTCTACACACTCATAGCCAATAGAGACGTATAACTCAGAAGGTGGACATAACCTCAACGCTTCAATTCTCATTGTTTACAACTTACGTAACAATCCTTTTCTTTTTACTTTGCTATTTTCAGTTTTTACTCTAATATTTTGGTTACACATTACAATCCCCCCTTTTTTACGAGACTTGCACTAAAAGTCTAGTGATTTTACTTACTTGTTGGCCAAGCTATTCTCTATGGGATCGATACCCAACCCAGTTGGGTTCTATATTTGCTAACGACCGCTTTACACTCCTACGAGAGCTGTAGATTGAGCGTTATCAAAAATTGGCGCCGTTGCCGGGGAATACGAGTGTCAATCAAGTTCGTGATAATTACTAGACCCTTTGGTCAAAGATTCTCGTACTTTTACTTTCAGTTTTTGTTTTTGTTTACTGCAGGTTTTTATTCAGTGCATGCCCCATACTAGAAGTTCTGGTCAACCGTTATTACCTATCAATCCTGAACCACAACGCATTGGAAGAATGGAAGCACAAGCAGAAATTGAAAGGATGGCTGCTCAATAGGAACAAGCAAGATTGGCTGCCCTTGCCGCTGCCCAGGTTCAACAACAGAACATTGATAACCCTGCACGAGCAACAAATCCTAATGATGAGGATTTAGGTGATGACGAGTCACTAAACCCTAGGCGTGATGCTGAAATTATAACACCTGCCAACCGAAGAGGTCGACAAGCTCGGTTTAGGTATGATCACCAACCTATGCAGCCAGCTTTCGACGATGATGATGATGATCTTGATGGTGCCGGAGCCACTGGGGCCATAATTCCACCACCATTAGCGCCCGGAGCTAAGTTTAACATCACAAGCACCATGATTCAGTTATTGCAACTCAAGGGATTATTTGGTGGACTAGCAGGCGATGATCCGAATATGCATCTCATCAACTTTATTTCTACATGCAAGTCATTTGACAATCCTGGTGTTGGTCAGAATGCAATTCGATTACGTCTATTTCCATTGTCTCTGTCTGGGGAGACAACACTATGGTTGAATGGGCCGACTCCTGATTCTATTACAAATTGGAGGCAATTGAGAGACGCTTTCCTAGAAAGATTCTTTCCGCCATCCAAGATGGCGCAATTGAGAGATGAAATCAACAACTTTCGTCAGCTTCCCACTGAAGCTCTTCATGAAACATGGGAGAGGTTCAAGACAAAGCTAGCGAGGTGCCCAAACCATCACATGACCAATGTTCACCTAATGGAGATCTTGTGTAGAGCCTTGAATTCAATAACTAAACCAGTGGTGGATAATGCAGCTGGAGGATCTTTCATGGACCTCACCTTTGGTCAGGCAAGTAATATGCTAGATCGTATGATGAAACAAAGTAGAGCTTGGCATACCAGGGATTCTGAGGTAGCAAGTCCCACCTTGTCTATTGGCATGACCACAGACCAAAGAAGAAGAGAAGAAGAACGTGATCAAGATATGGCGCATTTGAAAACACAAATGGATCTTCTTACAAAGCATTTATTATCAGGGAAGACCGAAAAACTGAAAGCTATTGCGTCAAAAGAAAGAGACGAATCTGATTCGGAAGAGGAGGCCAACTACTTGAACAATCAGGGGGGTTTCCACGGGAATGCCCAAGGAAACCAAGGTCAGAACTATTATGATAAATCTGGAAACAAAGACCAAGGTAGTTGGAAAAACAAGAATGAAAAGAGTGGTAGACGTGACACCACCACATCTAATTCTGGAAGCATGGAAGACATGATGGCTAAAATCTTGAAAGGAGTGGAAGCAACAAGCGCGGGAGTAATGGAGGTAGTTAATGATTTGTCCTCCATGAAACAATTAGTTGATTCTCATTCCACTCCAATCAAGCAAATAGAGCAGCAATTGAGCCAACTTTCAGCAGCACTCAATCAAAGAAAGGCCGACACTTTACCTAGTGATACTGTGCAAAACCCAAGGAATGAGGGGTCATACATGGCCATCACTACCAGAAGTGGTAAGGTGCTGGAAACTTCAGCAAAAGTCAAGCAAGAGGTTGACGAGGTTGCGGACCTAGATGACAATGCAAAAGGAGAAGATGCCGCAGCACCTACTCCTGATGTCAAGGACGCCTCACCCAGTGCTGTGCAACCTGAAAAATCTGAAAAACGGAAGCAAGAGGAGAAGAAAACCATGGAGAGAACACTTCCATACCCACCACCACCTTTTCCCCAACGATTGAAGAAGGTGGAGGATGATACGAAGTTCAGCAAATTCATGACTATGTTAAAGCAGCTGACCATTAATGTTCCATTGGTGGAGGCACTTGAACAAATGCCTGGGTATGCAAAATTTATGCAGGATATTCTAACTAAGAAGCGGGCAGCAATTTATGAGTTGAGAAAAGATGTGCATCATTATAGTGCAATTGCTACCCGATCGATAGTTCAGCAGAAGGCCGACCCCGGAGCTTTTACTATTCCTTGCACCGTTGGATCTTTGAATTTTGCCAAAGCATTATGTGACTTGGAAGCCAGCATCAATTTGATGTCATTATCGATCTACAAGAAGTTGGGGTTGGGTGATCCTACTCCAACCAATATGAGGCTCGTCATGGCGGACAGGTCGGTAAAACGACCTGTTGGTATTCTATGTGATGTATTAGTAAAGGTCTCTTCATTCATCTTTCCGGCAGACTTTGTTATTTTGGATTGTGAAGCAGACTCAGAAGTTCCCATAATCTTGGGGCGCCCTTTCCTTACTACAGGAAGCGTGCTCATTGATTTGAGAGCCAATGAGCTTTCATTCCGAATAAATGATGAAGTGGTTCGCTTTGATGTTTGCAAATCAATGAAGCAACCCAAAGATCTAAGTGTATTTTCGGTGGTTGATGTTTTCTTTGATGATGAGAAAGAATTACTTGAAGAAGAGCAAATTATTGATGACCCTTTGGCGGTTGTGCTCATGAATGGAGAGAATGAGGATGCTGAAAATTCCGAAAAATCTACTTGTGCTCTATCGGGATTAGGGACATATCGCTATGCTCCCAAAAAGCTGGATCTTGATCTTAAGAATCGACCCACACCACCAGCTAAGCCATCTATTGAAGAGCCACCCACGTTAGAATTGAAGGAGCTGCCAAGTCATTTGAAGTACGCATTCTTAGGAAGCAGAAACACACTTCCAGTTATTGTAGCAGCCGATTTGGGTGAGCAACAAGTTGCAGCTCTTATTTCTATTCTACGCAAGTATATTAGAGCCATTGGATGGACCATTGCGGATATTATTGGTATTCCACCTGGGATTTGTACACATAAAATTCAGCTTCAATAAAATTGCATGCCCATCATTGAACATCAAAGACGTCTAAACCCACCTATGCAAGAAGTGGTGAAGAAAGAAATTATCAAGTGGTTAGACGTTGGGGTTGTGTATCCTATCTCTGATAGTACATGGGTAAGCCCGGTACAATGTGTTCCCAAGAAAGGAGGCATGACGGTGGTCGCGAATGCAAAGAATGAGCTTATTCCACTCAGACCCGTCACTGGATGGAGAGTATGCATGGACTACCAAAAGCTGAATTCTTGGACACCTAAAGATCACTTCCCAATGCCCTTCATGGACCAAATGATCGATCGATTAGCGGGGAAAGGATGGTTTTGCTTCTTGGACGGTTATTCAGGCTACAATCAGATTTGTATTGCCCCCGAAGACCAAGAGAAGACAACATTTACATGCCCATATGGTACGTTTGCCTTCAAACGTATGCCATTCGGGTTATGTAATGCACCAGCCACCTTTCAATGCTGTATGATGTCCATTTTCTTTGATATGGTTGAGGACACTTTGGAGGTATTTATGGATGATTTTTCAGTTGTTGGTGAATCTTTTGAGTCATGTTTGGAAAACTTGAGCATGGCATTGCAAAGATGTGTAGAATTCAACCTTGTGCTGAACTGGGAAAAGTGCCACTTCATGGTAAAAGAAGGAATCGTTCTTGGGCACAAGATCTCCGCAAGAGGAATAGAGGTTGATCGAGCAAAAATAGAGGTTATTAAGAAGGTACCACCTCCAATTTTGGTGAAGGGAGTTCGTAGTTTTCTCGTCCATGTAGGTTTCTATCGTCGGTTCATCAAAGACTTCTCCAAAATTGCTAGTCCATTGTGCAAACTCTTGGAGAAAGATGCGAATTTTGACTTCAATGAAGATTGCCTAAAGGCATTCGAATGCCTTAAAGGAAAACTCATTGAAGCCCCTATCATGGTAGCACCAGACTGGTCTCTCCCGTTCGAAGTCATGTGTGATGCTAGTGGTGTAGCCATTGGAGTTGTACTTGGACAAAGAAAGGAGAAATTATTTCATCCTATCTACTACGCGAGTAAGGTTCTAAATGAAGCCCAAAGGAACTACACTGTTACTGAACAAGATCTCCTAGCGGTGGTGTATGCGTTTGAGAAGTTTCGTGCCTATCTATTGGGTACTAAGGTGATCATTCATACAGACCATGCAGCTCTTAGGTATCTCATGGAAAAGAAGGATGCAAAACCAAGGTTAATTCGATGGGTGTTGCTGCAACAAGAGTTCGATTTTGAGGTCAAAGATAGACGAGGTTGCGAGAACCAAGTGGCCGATCACCTATCTCGACTTGAGAATGAACATGTGGCGCAACCTGAAAATCAAATTGATGTTGCATTCCCGGACGAAGAGATATTAGCGATAACAATGGAGGAACTACCATGGTATGCCGACTTTGCAAATTTTGTGGCGAGTAATGTGAAACCTGCCAATTTATCTTACCACCAAAAGAGGAAGTTTATGCATGACGTAAAGCACTACTATTGGGATGAACCTTATTTGTTTCGACGATGCGCGGATGGTATCATTCGACGATGTATATCTCATAAAGAAGTGCCTACTATATTGGAAGCATGCCACACTTCCCAAGTTGGAGGACATCACGCAAGCAATCGGACGGCAAGAAAAGTTTTGCAAAGTGGTTATTATTGGCCTTCGATATTTAGAGATGCCTACGACTATGTTAGAAGGTGCGACCAATGCCAACGTCAAGGTGCTATTTCAAAACACCATGAAATGCCCATGTCCAAAATTCTTGAGGTAGAACTCTTTGATGTGTGGGGTATTGATTTCATGGGTGCATTCGTGAATTCGTTTAGAATGAAGTACATCTTGGTTGCTGTAGATTATGTTTCAAAATGGGTAGAAGCTGTAGCTTTGGCCGACAATGAAGGGAAGCGTGTTGTAGCGTTCTTAAAGAAGAATATCTTCTCCCGCTTTGGAGTACCACGTACTATCATAAGTGATGGAGGATCTCACATTTGCAACAAGCTATTCAAATCAGTTTTGGCCAAGTATGGTGTCAAGCAACATAAGGTAGCTACGCCTTATCATCCCCAAACTAGTGGACAAGTAGAAGTTTCCAATCGGGAGATCAAGCAAATCCTTGCAAAGACGGTCAATGCTAATAGGAAGGATTGGTCTAGGAAGCTTGATGATGCACTATGGGCGTACAGGACTGCATTCAAAACACCCATTGGCATGTCTCCTTATCAACTAGTTTATGGGAAGGCTTGTCACTTACCCATCGAGCTTGAGCATAAGGAATTATGGGCATTGAAGAAATTGAATTTGAATTGGGATGATGCAATGAATCTGAGGTTGGAGCAGCTGAACGAATTAGTTGAATTCCGTCTCCATTCATATGAAAGGACAAACCTATACAAGGAGAGGATGAAAAAGTATCATGATCAGCGGATTGTTCGATGAAACTTCCAAAGGGGTGATATGGTACTTCTCTTCAACTCCAGATTGAAGCTCTTCCCAGGTAAGTTAAAATCTAAGTGGTCTGGTCCATACAAAGTTATCCAAGTCTACTCTTCTGGAGTAGTCGAATTGGAAGACAATAATGGCATTGTCTTCAAAGTGAATGGCCAACGTGTTAAACCTTATATCGGTCCTCTCGACTCGATGAATTATATGGCCATCACTTATCTCGACAAAGTCTAAGTACTCGAGGTAACTATGTCGAGCCATGACAATAAATAAGGCTCTAGATAGGAGGCAACCCATCGTTTTATCGTTTTATCATTTTATCGTTTTATCGTTTGGTTTAGTACTTGTTTTGCTTTTGATAAATAAATATCCAAAAATAAGAGTCGTTCCATGACCAAAACTAAGGCGCTTGGTGGGAGGCAACCCATCATACTAATCGTTTTCATTGGTTTTGAGCAAATATAGGTGCGAGAAGTATTCAACGAGGAGATTGGTCTCAAATGACGATTTCGACGTATTGGATGGCAAAGGTGGTAAGTTAGTTATAAGGATGCATAAGGCTATGGGTTGAGCATTACTCATGCTTAAATAGGCATCGAGGAAGGCTAGGCCTAGGTAAAACTAGGCCACGAACAACTCAAAACCTATCCTATAGCCTAAGGTCTCGGAATCTAGTGTGCTATACACTATGCGCCGCCCATTCTTAAGTGTGCTTTGACTATGCGCCGCCTATGCTATGGCATTAGGTCTCAGGATCTCATATGCCATAGACTATGCGGCGTATATGTCTCAAAATGCCATATACTATGCGGCGCATATGTACCTAAATGCCAAAGACTATGCGCCGCATATGTCATGACTATGCCGAGCATTATGCGCCGCATATGTGGTATTTTTGTCTCCAAAACCGTTTGGAAATGGGTCAAAACCCGACCCATTCTCCTCCTATATAAAGGGGACTTGGTCTTGAAACACAAATCACATTGCAAAGTAACCTAAAGGCGCCGCATATTCATCCAAAACCTCTCAAAATTTTCTTCTTTGCTCTTCCAATTCACAAAACCATCTCCAAAAGCTCCAAGCAAGTAAGTACTCTCTTATTCTTCATTTATTTCTCGTAAGTACTACGTTGCTATGTATATTATGAAGTGCTACATCGTATAAGATTGTTGGTGATGTTCATGTGATTGGATTGTTAATGCAAAATCATGTGAGTGAATATATACGTTAGAATCATCTTGACTTGTTTCCGACTTGAATTTGGTCTTAATAGCATTGTTATACTATTTACGGAATTGCTAGGGTTATGAACATCGACTATCATGTTATGATCTTGTTACTTGGATGCTTACATGTTAGACTATCCCGTTCATCGGGATAAGCCTTATAGTTGCCTACCGACTTAGGAGGTTGCAATTGTTGAAAATGTCCATACCATGATACAACCCCTATGTAGTAGTGTTGTTTTATCTAACATGAAAGTAGTGCAATGGCTGCAAGTAAGCGATGCAATGCTGATTTTCTTATCGGAATATAATCGTAAAACGTATATCAACGAAATCTAAGTAATCGACCACTTTCGCTTCACTGATTTATGTTAACAAAACTAAGTGTGGGGTGGTACCCCTACTGCTTGTTGATAGATTGTATCAATTGAGATTGTGCTGCCATTAACACTATTTCTAGTCTCAGGTACAATGGCACCTAAAGCGAGGCAAGGCAAGGAGAAGGCTACCACTTCCCAAAAGGGCAAGAAGAGAGGTCGCAAGGACCAAGGAGAATCATCCTCAAAGCAACTACCATGCCGAATGTTTGGAATCAAATGGGTTCTTGAGGAGGAAGCGAAAGAATGGTACAGGAACAACAAAGAGAGAAAATATGTTCACGTCGACTTGATCAAAAAGGACACCTTAGCGAAGAAGGAGTCGCGTATGTTGGCGCAAATAATGGAATTGAAGCTGGATTTCATCTTCCGCGACATGGGAGAGTGTAATCTTGATGTGACAAGGGAATTTTATGCCAACTGGTCGCTGAAAACCACGGGCAATGAAGTCAAGATTCGGGGCCAAGTGTTACAGCTCAATGCGGATTGGATCAATTCCTTTCTTGGCTTACCTTTGGTCGACACAGCACCATTCAAAGAGCTGTACAACAGGCCTCCTTATAGAAATACGACACACACTTTGTGGAAGTAGATCGATGGCAAGGTGGGGCAGACATAGAGACATCTGACGACACTACACCTTCCCCTATGCACCATTGAATAGGGAAGCAAGAATCTGGATGCGCATTGTCAACTCATGCCTTATTCCTAGGACTCAATACACCAAGATATCAAGAGATAGAGTGTGTTTGGTCTATGCTTTGATGACGAATGTCCCTATCAACTTTGGGGCAGTCATTCGCTCTACAATGCGGAAAGCCAGACTCCACAAAAGGTCCCACTTCACTTTTGGTAATCTGTTGACAGCACTCTTGCGGAAGGAGGATATCGAAGAGGAACCAACTGATCACAAACTCCCACATAACCCAAAGAAGGTTGACCTCAGCAAGGTCAAAGATGCTGAAACAACTCATGGTGTCAACCTTACTACTGCGGAGAGACATGCTCGTGATGAGAGTTTCTTCTGTCATCTTTTTGGCATGACACGCTTCACAATGATGAGTGGAGGTCGTATTCCAACTGCTGAAGAGCTCCACCAGCTGGACCATGATTATCCAATGAACATGCATGCACGGGAGATGTGTGGAGTGGGTGTATACTTTGAGGAACCTCTAGACGATGACGTGCCGACCGATGACGATCGACGCTTGCCAGACTCCGATGAGGAGGAGAACTCTGACGACGACTCTTATGCTGATTCCGATGAAGGGGGTATGACCCTCGACATTGAGGAAGAGTCCTACTGACCAGGTTCTTTGTATTTACTTTCCACTGAGGGCAGTGTCCCGTTTAAGTGTGGGGTGGCGGTATCGCATGCTATACTTCTCTATCGCATCTATGTTTGTTTACTTTTTTTATGTGTTTCGTTTTTTAGTTAAGTTAAGTTTTTTTAGTAGTAATTTTTTTTTACTTAGCTTCGCACGAAATTATTCTAATAGGCAGCATGAGATTATAACAAGAGTTTGTGCTAACATCATGACTATTGAGACGTTTAGGCTCTAGTTGTGACTCATTATGTGATATTTTGTGGTTCAATTCCTTCACTTGTTGGGTCGAGAGTCTATATTACTTCCAATAAAGTCGACCATGTGCCTTGTGTGTGTGAGATTAATAGTATATTCTATGTTTGTGGCTGATGCTAGAACTTGCCTGGTATGTATGCAAAGCGAAAATAAAGAGTGTAAGTTTAGGAGATGATTTAGGCATTTTTTTGGCAACCTATACATGTTTACCTTCGTTTTACCTACCCTTGGACATCATCCTAGTTAAACCCTTTTGAGCCTTTAGCCTATTTCTTTTACAACCTTGTATGTAAGCCTAATCCACTTTTTCAAGACCATAATTTGATCCAAATTCCTAAGTACTTTAAAGTGAAAAAGTCATGTGACAACATAAGAGGAAATTAGGTGAGTATGATGCTTTAAATTGTAATGGTGCTTGAATGAGTTATGAAAAAGAAAGTGCTATCATAAGAGGTATGTTGTGAAAAGAAAGTTGAAAAGTGAGTTATGCTTAAAAATTGAAAAACAAAAGAGGAGAACAAGGGAGGAAGAATAAAAGAAAGAAAGGGTTGAAAGAAAAAAGTGTAAAGGATACAATGTGATGTATTAAAGTGCTTAGGAACTTAGTCACTATTTCTGTCCAAAATAGCTGATCCTACCCGTCCCTTAGCCTACATTACAACCATCAAAAGACCTACTTGATCCTAATCTTAACATTCTGACATTTAGTGGAGTATTACTCTAAGGGCAAGCCTATGGTCATCAGTTGCTGCATATGAATTCTTTGTGAGAGTGAGAACAAGGATATTTTGATACCCATGATTGAAAAATATGCTATACTTGTGAGTGACTATGGGTAATATATTGTGAGACACACATGGTTGATGAGTTTTGGATAGTTGTACATGATTCTTTGTGCCTTAACTTTTGAATATGAGTTGACCACCATCATGAGTCTATGCTAGAGGTTAAATGGTTTCTACTAATGATCGGAAAACTACTCTTTGTTGATAATTGTTGTGCTTGTCTTGATGAATATTTTGTGTTGTTGCTGTGAAACCCTAAGTTGATGTTTAGAGGGACATGATATTTTGTTCGAGGACGAACAAAGCTTCAAGTGTGGGGTGTTGATGATAGGCGAATTTACGCGCCTATATCAATATATTTTGCCCATATTTGTGCCATGTTTTGAGAACAAACTATATATTTTATGCACTTTTAGTCCTTTTTCCTATAAGTGAGCTAACGAACATGATAGCAAGGTTTCAGGTATAAATGATGCAGAAATCAGCATTTTATGGCTTACTTGACACCAAAGAAAGCTCACGAAGGAAGGAACGTAAGATTGGATGCCTGAAGGACCAAAAACGCTGCATGGAAAATCTGTCCCGAGCTAAAACAACATTTCTGAAGACTTTGGGGACCTACAGTAACTTAGTTGGATTTGGACAATGATACATTAACCTAGTACAATTGGGTTAAGTATTTCATTAGTTTATTTGGATTTGGATAATGTTACATTAACCTAGTACAATTGGGTTAAGTATTTCATTAACTTAGTAGGATTTGGTTAGATATTTCATTAGCCTAGTAGGATTAGGATATGGGTATTATAAATACCCTATCATGCTAGAGATTTTTAATCATCTTCTTACAATCCTCCATTTGTGGAGAGATACATTCTACTTCTCAATTACAACTCTTCTAATCTTCCCATTAATTCTATTTTCCTTCTTCTATTCATCTATTCAATTCTTAATTTCCGCAACAAGAGAAACGTTACTTTGCTAAGGAATTCACGCCTAACGCCTACCACTTTTGTGCTACACGAAATTCATCATTATTGTGGTATAACAACAATGTCAATCGTGATCTCCTTCGCACTCATGGGTAACTAAACTTCTCTGTTGGGGTTATGGAAGCCGTATGAGATACTATCTATTGCTATGAGTTTATGAGTTCGTGACACGTATGATGCTTATATCATTATTCTCTTCATCTTAATCTACATTCTTTGTGGTTGCAAACGCAAGAATACGCCAGTATAACATTTAACTTGTTCGAAAGAAAGGTTATTTGTCTTGAAAAGAGATAGTGTCAAGGTAGTAGGACACCCTTTCCTATTAAAAAGCTAGTGCCGTAACTGGACTAACCTCTTGGAGAATTTGTACCATTAGACACTCTTTAAGCTTGAAAGAGTTTAAGTGAAATAATCCTCGAATAGGTCGAAAGACGCCTGGATTTACCATCGAATACAATTCTCTATAAGCACATGCATGTCACAATTCTACACGCTCATAGCCAATAGAGACGTATAACTCAGAAGGTGGACATAACCCCAACGCTTCAATTCTCATTGTTTACAACTTACGTAACAATCCTTTTCTTTTTACTTTGCTATTTTCAGTTTTTACTCTAATATTTTGGTTACACATTACAATCCCCCCTTTTTTACGAGACTTGCACTAAAATTCTAGTGATTTTACTTACTTGTTGGCCAAGCTATCCTCTGTGGGATCGATACCCAACCCAGTTGGGTTCTATATTTGCTAACGACCGCTTTACACTCCTACGAGAGTTGTAGATTGAGCGTTATCAATCATCAGTTGTTAAGACCCACTGTGACTGCCCTTTGTGCCGATTGCCCACTGATTCTCCAACAGTCCCTCTAACCTACGCTCCGACTGATGCTCTGACTGGTGCTCCGACTGGTGCTTCGACTGCTGCTTTGATTGCTGCTCTACCACCGCTTCGATTTATAATAGCGGACAGATAGAAATTAGCAGAGTAGCTAGATCTAGTAGCTAAATTGTAGTAGGATGTGGTACTTTTCTGCATTATCTATTGGGTAATATTAAATACCATGAATTTATGGATAATAGCTTGACATTATTGGGGTTCTATTTTTCAGTAGAAATGCTCACTGAAGATGTTCTGCTTGCTCTTATTTCCTCTTTCCTGTTCAATTCTTACTTATGGTCAATTAAAGTAAGCATTGTCTTGGAATGTATATCAATCTAACACTTCACATGTAGAAATAAAAAGAAAGTACAAGTAATTTCCTTCAGTAATCCTACACAAAAAGGATATTTCAATTAATATTTGGTAGTGAGAGTTTTAAAGTCTTAATAACATTAGTCAATCCTCTATTATATGTAAAATGACATCAAATGTGATGTGATTTGTAGTTTTGGTGTAATATCTGTATGATCGGCAAAAGTTTGGTGAGTTAGTGGAGTTAGCTTTTAACACGTAACTGGAAGTCATATTTTTGTCTAAATCTTATGATTAAAACTCTAGTATTGGGGTAAAATTAAAGGGGAATGGTACTTCATTCTTATAATCAAGGAGGACTAACCAAGTCAAAGGATTTATTTAATTAATAGATTCATTCATTCTAGTTTTTAGTTTTAGAAAAGAAAACGAAAATGGTATGCATTTGTAGTTACAATTTTGATGTCAAGACGCACATAGGTATGTGTTGGAATGCTAGAAGGGTATTCTTTTCCTTTAGTTTTATATCTAAGTTTGATGTTAATAATTGGCCAGATTGAGAGAAACAAGGAGCCTATGGGTTCCATTTAGATTTTCCTTTCTTCCTGCAATATGTATTAATGTTTCAGTTACGTATAAGGGTGATTCGATCACACAGAATTTATGTTAAAAATTCTAGAACTAACATGCTTGAACTATATGATCCAGGTGATTTATATATTATGTATAACTAAGATCATGTGGAACTTTTCATTTGTTTGTAATGTAGGAGAATGGATAGTATTATTTGGTCAAGTATGACACATTATGCTAGACTTTAAGCACATACTCCATTATACTCTATCTAAAATCAACACACCTTTGGTTTGGGGAGTCCTGCAGTTGAGTGTACGCAGTTCTTACCCCTGCCTTTATGGGTAGAGAGGTTACTTTCGATGGACCCTCAGCACATTTAGCTACCGCTCAACCCTGAAACATTGAAAAAGATGAAACAAATCATGTCTTTTTTCAAACTTGTTGTATTTTTTCAAGCATCCAAAAATTGAAGATTTTGCTAAGCAAAATGACCATATTTATTCTAAGTGAAGTGAGTTCCAAGACAATTTCTATTTCCTAATTTTTTTTGCTGTTCTAATTTTTAGATAAATAATGAATGTTGAATGCTTATTTATTAGCTATATCTCTATTTAGAAAGCTTGATTCTGTTGTTGAAATAAAAAGGACTTAAATCTCTAAATTGTTTGCAATTGTTCTTTATGAATAGTAAGATTAAAATTTGGCAAATTTGATGCAGTACAATCTCCAGCCAACTGGGAAAGGGTCATTGAAAGGATATGCAGAATGAGATCGGCATAACTTGCACCTATGGACTCCATCAACATGAATGAAGGGAAGTATTCTCTTCAACCTAAGGTGCATACATCTTTGCAGACTTGATTCCTAGTTTGTAGAAATGTTCTAGCATCGAACTCCTCTAGACTCCTTTTAGGAACAAACTCAAGTTATTGCTCTTTAGGCTTTTCCTTGACAAGATGGCCTTGTAGGAACGACATTTTTAACAAATAAATAATGGAAAGGCTAGATATAGCATCCAACAAGTGAAATTAAAAATTAAATGAAGTAATTTAAATCTTTTTTATGAGTACGCTAGTATAATATTTTAACACTTCCTGCTAGGATGTTATTCATTGTTGATCGTATCAACTTAGTTATTTTATAGTTTCTGGAAGGGCATGATGTTGATATTGATTACTACTTTCATTTCACTTTTTCTATTTGCAATCTCATCAGGAAAGAAGATTTGCTGAACTGGTTAGTTTATTGTTATCAAGCCAGACCAAGGGTCATGTTACACATGGCAAGTGTTGGTAGTTTCAGCTATATGATGCTCATTAATAATGTGGTTATCTCTTTATAATAGGTATATATTTATGTTCCCTTTATGATAGGCTCTATCTCTTCTGAATGAGTTAGTAAACTATATAGAAAATTTTTCCTCTTCCTATCTTAGAGGTTACTCTAATATCTCTGTCATGTTACTAAAAAAAAAGGACAGTGTGGTGCACTAAAACTACCGTTATGTCATGTTACTAACTAAGTTCTATTTATTGTCATCATGATCATCTGCCTCATCCTAGTAGACTAAATTTTCATAAAAAAACAAAGTCAAAATGGTATAGCTAGGAAAATACCAATATTTGATTTGTAAAATTGCTCTCTCCAGCCCCCACATCCACCTTCTGGGGAGATGATAACTTGAAGTCAGATATTACTTTTTTCATTGAACGTGCTCCGTAAGTTTATGAGGTGTTGATATTGTTGTCTGACTTCTTGTTGGTATTTAATAAAGTCCTCTGAATCTGTAAAAGCGACATAATAGCTTCTCGACAATGGTCTGCTGAGTGCTGAGACAATGGATAAAGCTAATGAAGCCACCATAAAGAGCTTGATTTACCCAGTATGTGTTCAATAAAGTCAGTTTATGATAATACTGTATTCATGCTTGTCCCATATAAAATTGTAATTTTCCCTCACTCTGAACTACTTAAACAACCTTTTATTATCAGGTTGGATTTTACACAAGAAAGGCTCGACAACTTACATAAGTTGCAAAGATTTGTCTCTATAAATATGATGGAGACATTCCTAGTACATTGGATATTTTGCTTCTACTTCCAGGTGTTGGTCCGAAGATAGCTCACCTGGTAGGAAATCATGCTTCTCTCGTTTTCTTTCCCTACACATTCCATGTTTTTTTAATTTTGTTCTTAGGTTATTATTATGGCCTGGAACAAAGTTGAAGGGATTTGTGTAGATACCTACGTTCATCATGTTAGTAATTAGATTGGTTGGGTCTCGCAGCCTGGAACAAAATAGGTATACTTAATTCTATTCAAAGATGAAGCTTCATTGCTAATGAGGAACTAGAAACAGGAGAATATACTGTGACATACTTGCAAAATTTTTCTAAAAAAATATTTTTTGGACTGCTTTAATTATAAGCTTTGAAAATATTAGGAATTTTTTAGAAAATAATTGCTTGGGTTTGCCTTTGAAAACTGGTATCACATTTTGCAAACTAGTGGAGGGTCTAAGTTCAAATTCCATTTTTGAGCAAGAATTACAGCCACATTGTATGATTTAACAACAAAGACTGATAACATAGTAGATCTAGCTCTTGTTCTGAATTGTAAGATAGTAGATCTATCTCTTGTTTCATGTTGATGAGGTTTATGAAAGGTATTATTAAGGGATGGGATGATTTTAGTGAAGCCGGACAGATTTAGAGGCACAGGTGGTGTGGAAAGAGTGAGCTGATTCTTTGATTCTTTCTCATTTGTATGTTCATTATTTCTCATTTTTGTGAATTATATTTCTTTTAATAATTTGTATAAATAATTTATTCATTTGCTATTAAGATTGTTTATGCTCTATTCATACGTGTTCTTCTATGTTCTAATTGAAAATTAAATATGTTGCCATTTAAGTACTAATTGAGATTATTTTTTCTCTTTTCATAGACGTTCAAAATGAAGGAGGAGATACTTGAGAATTTTTTTGAATTATTGATAGATATTTTAGTATTGATCTTTTTGATATTGAATTTAATGAAACTTATTGCTACTCGAACTTGATACTTTATGGGAAAACTAATGACCATTTGACTTTAACATTTTGCTTTTGGATTTAGATTACTAGTTTGTTGGATATTTTAATTTGAATTATTAATGAAATATTTTGTTGTGATGTATGTATATATAATTGTGTACTAATATAACTCTCTCTCTCTCTCTCTCTCTCTATATATATATATATATGTATATATATATATATATATATCAATTGGTATTTAAACTAGCTGCAATAATAGGTGGCAAAAAAATACTATAAAATATTCAAATATTGTTGCAATAGGTGTCAAAAACCGTTGCCATAGGTAGTGAAACATCATTGCAAAATATCAATAATTGTTACAATAGATTTTTTGTCGTTGCAATAGAATCGATTGCAATGGTTTTTCACCGTTGCAAAAAAGTCTATAGCAACATCTCTCAACCGTTGCAATAGATAATTTGAACCGTCTCAATAGGAGTTGTAAAAACCGTTGCAATAGATAGAACTATTGCAAAAGTTGTTGTAACCGCTTCAAATGTCATTGTGATAGGCCTATCCCAACGCCCACATATGCAACGCATATAAAACCATTGCAGTAGCTCTATGGCAATGGTTTTTATACCTATCACAATGATTTTTTAACCATTTCCATAGGGGTAATTTCTGGTAGTGAGATCGGAAGAGTGCCGAGTTGATAATGATTCAAGGTCACTGACATTTGACCAAATCGTTGGTCAAGTTGCTTGACCACATAATTATGTGATTCTAATTTTTGGGTCAAACCTAAAATGTCCGCCTTAATATTCATAAGGAAACTTTCTTGACTTTTCGAACCCTTAGTTAGCTTAGTGAGAAACGCCTCCATTCTTGACTTAGTGTCACAACTCCCCCTGGAACATACACACTACTCTTCTCCTTATAATCATCCTTACACCTCCAGTCACCATATCTCTCTCTTATCTGATCCCTATATCTATCTCCATTGTAGTACCAACCTTGATTCGTATGCCTCGAGTTCCACTTGTCTTAAGTAGATGATTGGCCCTTGGCTCGAAAACCCACTAACTCTTATCTAGGTACTTTGCCTTATTATCTGTATCAAAATCAAATGACCTATAAGCTTTACCTTATGTGCCCACAATATTCTCTATCCTCTGCTACATAACCTCTTTAGCCACTGAATTATCTACAACTCTATGCTCGCCAGAGGCATTAATTGCATAAGTGTCGGCACCTCATTCTGCCTCTCGAGTATTCCACCCTTGATTAGTAAGAGAGATTTGATCTAAGATTTTTGTTTCTATATCCCAACGTAGGTTCATGAATTCTCCACCAACAATAGTTTCCTCTATAGATTTGGAAATTGCATTTCATAATATAAAATCTTTAAAAGAATTCTCCTTGAAATTATGTGATTAGGGACCATCATCAACTTCCTTTTAAACTAAAAAGATGCCTCATACATTGGTTCATAATGCATTTTCCTAAAGTTATAGATCTCGTCCTTTAATTATAGAATTTTGGTAGAGGGAAGAAATAGTCTAAAAATTACTTTTGCAACTCATTCCAAGTAATGGTTATAATGTCGCTTCACAAGTTAGAGAGAATGAGAACAACCTAAGTCTTCACACTTCTTGCTCTACCCCAGCTTTATTATATAAAGTTCAAATTCCAACAAAATTAATATAGTGTATATTTGTGTCATCAGTTGGCAGGCTAGCAAACATACCTTTTAGATTCAACAAATGGATCATAGCACTAGTAATGTCAAACTTTACCCCTTGGGGAAACTCAGGAGAAATGATTGCTTCTGTCTTGATAAGATCTATATACCCCATGTCTTCATCTAGATCTTTATATGCTTACAAATACTAAAAAACTGAGGGTAATAAAGCTCTATCTCTTCTACCTCTATCGAGTTTTGCTCGATAATTAGATTTATGGCTTTGTCTCACCCTCTCTACCTCTAGAGTTGCATGCTGGACAACTTTATTATCCCTCATATTTTATTCTACTAATAACCACATAGTATTTTCCTTATCTGTCTCTTAAGCACATAGAGGTAGGGAAGACAAGTCTTGTAGATCATCTCGAAGCCTCTCATGATGAGATTCACAGTCGTGGTCTGACATCCTATGATTCTATTGTAGGATTCTTTCTGGGTATTGATCAAATGGGATCAAGGGATTTCTTTGACTCCTAGTATTGGTCATACACCGACATACACCCTGAGAAAAATAAGAAAATAAAACCCAACAACCTTAACAACTTCAATCAATAATTTTGCAACTTTATTCCCCGATAAGAACACAACAATTTAAAGTTGCCTAAACTATACTCTCCAAGAAGACATAATGTAGTCGCTGTCAAATTATAGTAACCTAACTAGGTTGGGGTTGATCCCATAGGGAATAGTTCAAATCTGTCTCTCAAACTTGCTGAAGCACCTGAAAGTGCAAAAAAGTAAATGGGATGAATTTGTAGGAATTAGTAAAAATTAGCAAGTCATGAATGCCTACGATTGTAATCAATCTGAGATGAACACTAGGACGGTATTCCCCTTGTCCTCCTAACTTCGCATGATCCAACTATCCCACTACCACATATGTAAAATTTGACAAGATAGGTATTACCAGTCATTTTGTGAATGCTTTGGTAAATCTCATCCTCTACCTTGTGAGTCTTAGGGTGTCACTTTACTAACCCTTGTCTTTGATCCCAGTATAACTATTACTATTTAAGTATCAAATTATTAGATGAGGGTTTATAGCCTTGAATCACTATTATAATCCTCTGTTCCCAATTTTAATCTCTCTTGTGAAGATGATCTCGAATAAAGATGGATTCTCAGCACCATTGAGAAATGAATTTAACTGAAGAAGATCACAAAGCAATTGTAAACAATGATCTAGAAGAACCTCACTCTTCTCCTACTTCGTTATTCTTCCAAGGTTCCCATAGATCTAGATAAGGAAATTAGATGCTCATAGTTCAAGGAACGCTATGCAATTCAATAAATGAATTATAGAATTAATCTCACAACAATGGAAGAATAAAATCCAATGTCTCAAATTAATTCATCAACCAAAATCCAAGAACATAAGAACTCCAAGATAAAAAGTCAATCTTGAAATCAATATATGTTTGTGAGTAATATGAGTGCATAAACTGGCTAAAAAATATTTAAAAAGTATTTATAGAGTACATAAAAATCCTGGAAATCTAAACGAAAATGTACAAGGAAAACTAAGTTAGTGTCCACTTACAGGCCATAAGTGGTACCTATGCCATGTAGGTGGCCATCATAGGTGATAGGAAACTTCAATTCTATAGCATCTCTTTTGCGCTGGTACTTATTGGGCGTAGGTGGTACTTATGTCTCGTAAGTGGACACTGAATTAGTTTACCCTGTACATTTAGTTTAGATTATAGGGTTTTATGTACTCTATAAATACTCGTTTAATGTTTTTTAGTCAGTTTACGGACTCTATTATTTATAAGCATATATTGATTTCAAGATTGATTTTTGATCTTAGATTCTTTGTGTTCTTGGTTTTTGGTTGATTAATTAATTTGAGACTTTGGGTTTTATTCTTCCATTGTTATGAGATTAATTCTATGTTTCATTTATTGAATTACATGGCGTTCCTTGAACTATGGGCATCTAAATAACTTATCTAGGGCTGTGGGATCCCTGGAAGAATAATAAAGTGGGAGAAGTGTAAGGTTCTTCTAGATCATTGTTTACACTTGCTTTGTGATCTTCTTTCGTTTAATTATTTTCTTAGAAATTCTAAGAGCCCATAGGTTACCTCATCATAGGTACCAAAATACTCTTCCAAAATCAGCTTCTCTGATCTTTAATTCTTTAAAACATACGCTGGTACCTATGACACCGTAGGTGGTATCTACGGGATGTATAACTTATGGCATTGTAGGCTACCTCTCATAAATGATATGCTAGATACTTTACTTCTAGGTCCTATGAATTTTGCAACACTAAAATCTATAACAAGCCACTTACAAGCTATAGGTAAGACTTACGTGCTATAAGTGGCATCATAAGTGATGCCCTTCTACAATCTTAAAAACCTAGTTCCCTAAAAAATAGACTTAAAAACAAATCATATCTATCAAAATGAACATAAGTACTTGAACATTTTCTGGTTTAAAGGATCAAAAGTGCCATGAAACCATGGCACATCAATAGGTCCATTGGATTAGGATGAGTTCATAGCTGTATTTCTGGATAAGTTCTTCCCAGTTAAGGTAAGGGGAGCCAAATTCTAAGGGTTTATTAATTTGATATAGGGTAACATGCATGCGGATGAGTATTCTTTTAAGTTTACTCATGTAATGACCCTTTCGGTCATTTTACATATTTTTGCTTATCTTCACTATTTGAGTTTCTCCATAGCTACCCCAAGTTATTTATTACTTACTAGGACTGATGGTTCAGTTGTCGGCCAGTTTATTTGTTTTTTTTTGAATCAATTCTCTATTTAGAAGTCTTTATTTATTTAAAATGGCCATCGGGTGAAAACTTTCATGAAATGATTTGAAATACAAATTTTGACTATGCTAGCAACTCTAAAATATCAATTTTAGGCTAGGTAAACCTTTGGTTCAGGTCTCGATGCAACCAATCTCAATTTGACCTATCGATCAGAAAGTTGAAAATTTGAAAGTTTAGGTGTGAGATCAACATTTGGTTCAAATAACCTCAGATTGAAAATCCAACTTCATCAATGGGTCCAAAACGTTGAATTTAGTGCAGTTATATATTTCGATTGCAAAAATTGAATTCCAATTAAATCAAAAGGAATTGTTGGAAACTTTGAAATTTTCCATGTTTTGCTAGTCTCGGTGAGATAGAGATCACGACATGGAGGAGGAAATTACAGCATGAAAATTGTGAAAAGTCCATGACGATCATGACATCACGAACACGACCCGTGTCACAGTGATCATAATATCTCCTTACCTGGGGTCCTTAAATAGACCCATAGTCACAATTTTTGCCATTTCTTCTTCATCTTTGAGTCATAAATCCTAAATAGGTATAATAACTCAAAATTGAGTATTGTGGATAAATCCTAAATAGGTACAGTTTTAGCTATTTCTTCTTCATCTTTTAATGTGAATATCTTCTAATTTAAGGTATGAATCCTTCGAATTCATACTTAGATTTGTTGGTTTGGACCCAAAACCCCAATTTAGTTTAGGGCTTAATTTTAGACCAAAGTTTGCTTTGTTTGCACCCATTTATTGAGGGTTACGATTCCTTGTTCATATATGAACATAGGGTTGACCTCAAAAATGCATTTTTCGTAAGTGGGACCCACTTGAGGTTTTTGGTGGAGTTTTTGGATCCAAAGCACAATGGTACAATATGGACATCGTTAAAATCATATTGATGAGTAAATTATGATTTTTATAGTGTGATTGAATTTTAGGATTTTGAATTGAAGATGAACATTAGTGAATTAAGTGAGGTTTTGCGATTTGGATTTGAGGTAGGCTTCTATCTACTTTCCTTCGTAGATGATGTTTAATATATATTGTATGTGAATTTGGATATAAGAATTGATTATGAGTAGAATAACATATCCTTGATTATTGATGTTTGGGGATTAGATGAGGGGTTTTGACCCATTAAATAGTACGTTTATAACCTTTTAGAATCCTATTGCCTTTTCCCTAGTTTAGATTATTTTTAGCATGGATATGATATAATGCTAGGTTTGTCATATGGTTTTAGCATTGGAAACAAGATTAGTCTATTTAATCTTATTGGGTTAGTATGGCTATCCTGAAATCATAATTTGGGTAGAGTTGACTTGAGTGTCCTATTTCTAGTCAAAGGTCCTATCTTAGAGTCGAATATAGCTTACTTGACATATAGAAGTGTAAATATATACCTTATCCTAGTTTGGGACATAGCGTGCCTAATTGTGGAAATTGACAATAAGAAGTGGGATCGTTTGGCCCTCTTAGGACAAAACTTGTATTAATCATTGTGGACTTAGTTACGAATGTTAGACCTTATGGAGTCTAGTGAGCCTTTTGAATAAGCCTACCTTGTGACTTGGTAAATTGTGATGACGTCCCTCAAAATTTTGACTCATGAGTTATGGCTTGATATTCCTTATGGAAGTGATATTGGGCTTTTAGAGATGTGTTCCTCTTAAACATGTTAATCGGCCTATCGAGATGCTATTTCCTCTTAGATATGATGTTGGACCTATACAGATGATATTTTCTCTTAGATATGATATTGTGCCTATAGGATTGTTTTTTTCTCTTGGATATGATATTGGGCCTATACAGATGCTATTTTTTTAGTTATGATTATTGGACCCATAGAGATGATATTTCTCTTAGATATGACAATTGGCCTAGAGACGTGTTATTCCTCATAGTCATGATTAATAACTTATAGATATGAGATATCTTCTATGTGATTGATCATTATATTCTTACCAATATTATGCTTGCTAGATGTGAGATGCCTCCTATAAGTGAGATGATTATAGATATGCTACGACTTATAAATATGAGATGGTTAGATATATAGTTATTGAAATGAATTCCAGATAAATGTTGGGCCAAAGCCTGTGTGAGGATATTGGTTGGACATCTTAGAAATGTTTATTCTTGTAAAAGATGCAGTTATAGTCTTTGAATAAATATAAATATTTATATATACATCTTCCCGGTATGGTATAGAAGAAGATGAGATTTGATGTGTATTATTCTACTGATTGAATATTGGTGATGGCTTGCATAGATACGGTTCATTCCCAATTATTATATTGGTAATTGATGTGATTCTAGCTGAAATATGATCTTATGATTGTTCTTACTAATTAAGGTTTAAGCTATGTGGTAACTAGTTGTCTATTAAGTAACTGTAGTACTTGATGGCTTAAAATATAATAAACTAGTTAATGAACCTTGATTAGCTGAAAGAGAGCAATTATGGATGATAAGTAGCTAATGATGATGATGGGATTAGCGTAGGTAAAAATAGGTTTCTATTGTTGACTAAAATAGGATGTTGATTAGTTTTTAAATGGGGTGTTGTGTATTAAGGATACTCGAAAATAAGAGATGTTAGTTGATGGATAAATAAGTGTCTAAATAACAGTTAGTGGTCTTTTTCTAGATGGTAACTAGTGAGCTTATGATGGTTAGAAATTAATATTTATTAATTGGCAATTATGGTCTAGCAGTGAATCTTTACTAGGTACTAGATATTGGCTATGTAGTGAATAATAATTATGTGAAGAAATGGTTAGGCTAATAATTAGAGGCCATCTCTATGATATGACCCTATCACTTACTTCGGTCATGGTATATTCCGACCCTTGCTACACTTTAATAATGATATAGTACCCAAGATGATTCCAGGTAACAGACTTTTGGATTTACACTAATTTATCCATGACTTGAGTTTGTGCACCTTTTATGTGTATATATATATATGAATTAATAATTATGATAATATATATATATGTACTCAGTTCGGATATGGAGGATACTGTTGTGATGATATTTATACTGGATTTAAGTTTGGAGATACTATTGGGATGATATTGATACTCATTTTGAGTTTGGAGGATACTGTTGTGATGATATTGATACCCGGTTTGAGTCTGGAGGATACTATTTTAATGATATTGATATCCGACAAGGTTGAAGGATATTTTGAAAATGATATTGATACACCGCAAGGACAAAGGATATTATGATGATATATTAATACCCAGCAAGGATAAAGGTTGATTATGCTAATAATGGCCATAATGATAACAATTATGATGGAGATAGTTATGATGATGAAATTGTGATATTGGCTGTGTACCCTGCATTAATTCCTATATGTGCATCACCTATCACCAGTAAGTGCCTATGTCTATCATTTGGTATGGGACGATTGCATAGAAAAGGGTGAAGAATATACTTGTGTTATTGTATGTTATTAAACCTTCCCGGCTTTGGGCAGTGGGGGTACATATAGGCTCGGCTAGATAATTGGTTGTCAGGAGTAGTTGGTTATTCACGGTGTTGTTGATATTGTTATTATGATTGTTATGATCATTATTATGGCTAGCTTGTAGCAGACTGGTCATTGATTAGTATAAGGATATGATGTATGTCTTTGTCCTCTTCTATCTTATGATCGCATTACTATGCATGATTATTTCATGTCTAGCAATGTGTATTGAAACCCTAAGTATGATAGTATTAAATCCTAGTAGTATTATAATGAGATCTTAGAATGAGGATATGATGATCTAGGTTATGCTTTAAGATTACCTCATGTTTATATGTATATATATAGCTATATGAAGCTATGACATTACCATATATCCCTTTTTTCATTGGTTCATATTGTATATTTATTTCTTGGCCTTGTATATTTCTATATATCTTTCTTTTGCTCTTCAATCTTATATTGGCCTGGGATATATGGTATAGTATTAATGTCTATTAAATATGGATGGAATAGGATAGTTCACCCTGATACTTCCTTAGTCTTATTATGTTAGTGTCTTGGACTTGAATAAGATAGTTGTCCCTTATTATTCTCATTGACTTGTTTTATGATTTATGGACTCTTGGGTGTAATTTTCATTCTATTTATATGTTGTATATATCTGCTTTATCTTTGGAGCTCAGTTGGCAATTGCCTACTAAGTACCATTAGTTTGGTAATCACACTACACTTATGCAGCCTGCAGATTGTAGTACGGGTTATCACTGTTAATGTGTACATCATGCAGAGCAGCCATGGTTTAGAGACTTAGAGTGAGGTCTTGACATTTAGAGTATGATTTATCTCTCTCTTATGTATTAGACTAGTATCTATGTTGTATTCAGAGATAAGTTGTATTAGTGCATTTCTCTTGATATTTCACTTTTGTACTCTTATTATATTAGAAGCTCTTGTACTGATACCACAAGGTTTTGGGATCTTATTATGTATTGATCTTTATTTCATTTATTCTGTATTCTTTTCCTTATATTATTGAGTAGTCCATTACTATCCATTCCAGACTACGGGTTGACTTGTCTACTAGTAGGCTATGGTAGGCGCCATCATGACCTAAGAAATTGGGTTATGACAAATGGTATCAAAGCCTAGGTTTCATTGGTGTATTAATACAAGAGCTGAGTGTTAGTTGAGTCCTGCAAATTGGTGTAGAGATGTCTATAACCTATTTTTAGGAGCCTGCAGTGACATTTTAGGAAATTCATTTCTAGACTCTTGTCGTGTGTATGCATTGCTGTGAACCTCAAACACATTCTTTGACTCTATTCTATCCCTAAAGGATGATGCAACATTGTCGTTAGATGTGGACGAGACTTTAATATGCATTTTAGAGTTTTAGAACAACATCAGACTAGAGTGTCAGAGATAGATATTGAAGATCTTTAGTGGAAACCAAAAATAATTTTGGTCAGCTTAGGCTTCAGTAAAGATCGTGACTACTTCAACCTTCGAGGTTCGACATTAGGAATTTGAGTCATATTGTAGATCCCTTTTATTCATGGATGTCATTTTATTCATCGAGCAATCCTCAGAGAAGAGTTGGGCCTATTGGTGTTCATCAGGTTTCTTTACTAGTTTTGAGTACGAGGTTGGATTTCTCATGTGGTCTAGTTATTTTCCTACTCTACATCCTTCTAAGATAGACATTGGTGCATGGATGTGTTAGAAGGTTAGTATTTTTACTCTATTTGGCATCATAGCACTAGGTAGCAACTGAATCTTCCTTCCAATCAGGATGTTAATTATGAGAGAACCATTAAGAACACAAGTATTGAGTCTTATGGAAATAATGACAATAGGCATATCATTAGTATAGTTCTATTGATATTTTATCGTAGAGTGAGGATTTTTTTGGTAGAGTTCAGCTTCACCTACAACCCATCAACTCTATGTAGAAAGTATTCCATACTATGAGTAGTTCTCATAATAGTTATGATGATCATAATGGGCAGATTCCCCATAAAAATTGTGGAGTGTGCTATGGTTTTTTGGGCCATGGCAACGATTCTAGATTTTGAGGGGTAGTATCCCAAAGTATTCTAGGATCTTATTTTAGTTGTGTCGTGATGAAACACTTGTTAAGAGAATTCCCCAGGTATAAGATAGATGATCATCTAGAGTTAGCACATATTCTTCGCCAGCCTAGAGTTCCTGAGACATGCTATGATTTTGGGAGTATGGAAATAATTTTGCAAATTTCTCTCAACATCAGTTGTCCAAACATTTGGGCTTAGTTTGTGTTCTCTTCATATTGATGCTTCAGAAGTTTTTAGGACCATAGAGAGACCTACTAATAGTTTAGGGAATATCCCCGACATAGATTTTCAATCATTCAGCTCATTTAGATCAGCCTTGTGTTGTTGTGGCATCTTCAGTTAAAGCTAGTGTATGCGGTACCTCAGTTGATGATTCAGTAGGTCAGTCTGAGTTGGACCCATTTAGATTTATTTTTTCTATGACCATCAAGCATATGATTGCAGATGTCACCATGATTTGTGTGCTTTTATTTCCTGTATTTATCTCTTATTATGTATATTTTGGTTTTCATACCCATTGATGATTATATGGATTGATTAATTTATATCAATCATTATGTGCCTTATTATTGAATTCCTAATTATGTTACTACTCCGTGGTTTATTTCTTTTAGTAGTGGATGGAGTATATCTGTATTGATGTTTTCCCTTATGGCTATAGTTTTTGGGTTCAAGTCCCCTTTATCTTAGAACATCGGCCTTATTGTGTCCCTTAAGTGGTACATGATATTGATATTCATTTTGATACCACCTATTCATTTTATTAATGCGGATATTGCTATTGCTATTTCTATCACTGCTTGTGGTTATTAATTTTATTTCTTGATGCTATTGATCCATGCTGAGTAGCTGTTTAGACTAGTGTAATCTGGTTAGAATTTTATTTTATGATCTTATTTGGTGGCTTGAGTAGATATAGCCCAATTTGATGTTTTTTTTCATAGCACGACGAGGTTGATTTTTCCCTCTTTGTTAGTTGTGTTTGAATGATTTGGGATGTATTATGATATTGAAGGAAAGTTGACCTTCTATTGTGCTAATATAATTTTAGGTTCGGAGATTTTGTTGTATTGCTTGCTCTTGAGTTTGGACTCTTAAACTTGCCTCCTATGTTAAAAAGGTTTTTGCTTTAGCTATCCCTTCCTTTATAGCTGTGAGATTGACCAGTTCGGGGTATGTTCTTTGGTTGTGACTATGTCATCACCTGATTGTGGTTTTGAGATTTAGATGTTGTGGATTCATCTCTTATATTTATTGGGTTCGTTCCCTTGTGATGGTTTACCCTTGTTGTTAGTATGGAGATTGGATCTTGCTTTCTTGATTTGACATGGTTTGTCTAGTTGAGTTGGAAGGTTAGAGACAAGTGCCCTTTTCTATGATTGCTTCTTAAGTTGGCAGATTAGAAACTCTTTAGCTTGAGTTGTTGGTTTTCTGGTCGTAGTCTTGACTTTGACCTTGGTTTTGAGTTTGGTATTTCTTCTTCGATATGTGATTTTTTGGTGGATTCAGGAAATCCTTATTTCAGCATTTCTTCGGCCTAGTAAGGCTTGGTGGAGTGATTCTACTCAATGATATGAGCCTATGGATATTCTTTTCCTAGATGTAGTGTTGGATGGGTTAGTTCCCGGGTTAAGTTGCATTTCTCTGAGTTGCTAAAGTTTTTTACTCTACTAGTGCGGTTCGCAGCCTTGGAGAGTTTTTGATTAAATTTTGATAGTTCACACCCTCTAGCGGATATAGAGGGGCTTAATGGCATTTTAGCCAGTGATTCATCCTTTTGCATGAATGTTATTTTGCGACTATATTTTATGCCCTCTAGCTAATATATATTTGGTTGCTTGTGTTTTCAGTCGGTGGTTATCCCTGTGATGATTTTGTTCTCCAGATATGTGTCAATTATGGCTTGGTATGATTTATCTCGAATATTTTAGATTTGGGTACTAGAGTCGATTTGGGGTAGTTGACATTGATATAGCCATATTGTAACACCTTGTATTTTGACCTAGAAATAGAAGTGTCGTTCCTACGTGTTGGAACTTTAATCCCATGATTTGTATGTTCATACATGTGTCATGATCATTATCCTAGTGTGTGAAGTTCTTTCAAGGTGAAAAATGTTCATAATAATCACTTAGAACAAAGTTGAGCTAAGAGCCTGTGATTCGTCAAAGTTTGGTATTTAATTTTGCAAGGTTCTACTTTGAACGTGTATAAGTTTTCATGTAAGTAAATTTTTCAGCTCAAAAACCACCAAATTGTAGATAATTGAGTTAGCTTTCGAACGATACCAATTTCTCCTTAATTCGATACCTGAGAAAAAAGTTATAGCCATTTTTGTGAGAGGTAGTGAGGGCGAGCGATAAGCCCGTGCCACCCGGGTTATTGCATCAAGATAAAGGGGCGTTGTGGGCTCTACTCCCATGGACTAAAGGGGGCGCTGCCTAGTCCATTCCCATGCTGTTTTGAACTTCTTAAAGCTCAAGGGGTACTTTGGTCCTTTTCCCTTAACCCTAAACGTCCAAGGGATGATTTGTAGCATCCAAAAGGGCATTATTTTCCCAACTTCATCAAAATTCCTCACGTAAATACCCTCCCCTTTCCCCCCATGAACAAAGCTCTAGTTTTTCCTCTCAAGAACACAAAGAATTCAAGATTCCAAGTTTAAGAAACCCTTAAAAAATCTTCAAGAATTCATCTAATTTAGTATACGGGGTTATGAAAAAGGGTATCCTTTCACCCTTGTGCCCAAATTGCATAGTTTTAAGATTTAATTCACTTATTTTGAATTAGGGTTCATATCCAAGTTTTTATATTCTTGAAGCATGTGATTATCATGAAACTTATAGCTTTTAGTATATCAAGAAGTACTTATGTTTATGTTTTTAACTTTCAAGGTTTATGTTATGAATGGGATGGCACTATCTTGATTTGTTGTTGTTGAAGTATTTTTAGAATCATATTTAACATGAAGTTTTGTTATGAATTGACATGAGTTTAAAGCATGGGTTTTAAGCCCTAAGTTTGAGTATTGAGATTTCTAGAAGATTATGTGGTGATAGGCGTATTTACACGCCTAAACACCATAATTTACCCATATTTTAGGCTAAGTTTTAAGGACAAAATATATAATTCCTGCACTATTAGTCCTTTTTCCTGTAAGTGAGCTAACAAACATGATTAGCAAGTTTTCAGGTATAAATGATGAAGATTTCAGCATTTTATGGATAACTTGACGCCAAAGGAAGCTTCACGAAAGAAGGAAAGCAGCGTTTGGACACCTATGGACTGAAAGTGATGCATAGATAACTTGTCCCGGGCAAAAACAGCATTTACAAAGACTTAGGGATCAGCAGTAACTTAGTAGGATTAGGACAAGTATGCAGTAACCCAGTAGGACTAAGATATGGATGTTATATAAACCCTATTTTGCTGAAACTTTTCAGCATTCTCTTCTTATTCCCCCTTCTATTCCTTTCCATTCTAATAAATTCTTATTCACTCATTAATTAATTTAAATCTTTTTCATTCAATGTTTGATCCTAATTCACGTTACACTTTCTGACAGAGAAAGCACGGCCCTTGTGACCAACGTGAGATCATGATGATGCTTATTGTGATCTCCATTGCAATCATGAGTAGCTAAACTTCTCTGTTAGGGTTATGGAAGCCTTATGAGATACTATCTATTGCTATGAGTTTGTGAATTCTTGACACGTATGTTGCTTATATCATTACTCTCTTCATCTTAATTTAAATTCTTGTGGTTGCAAACATATAGAATACGCCAGTATAGCATTAACTTGTTCGAAAGAAAGGTTACATGTCTGGAAAAGAGATGATGTCAAGGTAATAGGGCACCAACCCCTGTTAAAAAGTTAGTGTCGTAGCTGGATTAACCTTTTGGAGAATTTGTACCATTAGATACGCTTTAAGCTCGAAAGAGTTAAAGTGAAATAGTCCTTTATGGTCGAAAGACGCCTGGATTTATCATAGAATACGATTCTCTATAAGTGCATGCTTGTCTGAATTCTGCATAACTCATAGTCAATAGATACGTATAACTCATAAGGTGGACATAACCCTAACTCTCAATTCTCATTGATTAAAACCTACCAAGTACTCCGTTTTACTCTTCTATTTTCCGTTTTTACTCTACTATTTTGTTTACATCATTTGCACGCACAAAATCCCCCCTTTATTCGGAGAACTTTCATCAAAAGTCTAATAATCGTTGCTTACTTAGTGACCAAGTATTCCCTGTGGGATTCGACATCCAACCCAGTTGAGTTCTATATTTGACAACGACCACTTACACTCTTACGAGAGTTGTAGTTTGAGCGTTATCATTATGCTTGTAAGATTCTATGGCAAGATTATATTAAGATTTAAAGTAAGAACTGATCTTTGATCCTCATCTAAGATATGAAATCCACAATTATTATTTTGACCATAGCTTGCAGTAAAGAGAAGCATAAATGATTTTAATTATAAACCCTTATGCTAGTTTTAAGGAGGATTTCCCACAGTATGAGCAATAAGTAATAAGGGAGTAGTAGTCAACATTGAGTTGGGTATACGTCTAATGTCACATGACCCAAAACTATGAGCTAACATAGGTTCAGCTTATTCCCAATATAGATGAAGTTACAGATAGTGATCACTTTAGATTAGGTCCTATTCTGATGGCAAGGGTAGGATGGTTTCCCCAATGTGAGCTTTTCCCTACGTGGGCAAGACGTTGAACTCTATGATAGCTCACATGGTGTACATTGGTTAGAAGAACCTCCCTAAAAAAGATTAAAAGTAAAGCTTTCAGAAACTAAATGTGTGGCTCACAAAGTTTTTTCAATATACTTTATTAATCATGATTTATGATTTTTCAGCTTTAAGTTTTATTCAAGCTCAAGGTGAGTCAGTTACACTTAGCATGCATTATTTGAAAGTCTATGAATATATTAAGCTATTGTTTTACTTATACACCCCCACATACTCAGTACATTCCATAAGTATTGATCCACATATATGTCTATGTGCTACATTGTCTCATAATGTAGGTACAATTTGTAGCACGCACATCATAATCAGACAATTATAGCTTCCCATTAGCAGGTGATGAGTCCTTTTGATTTGAGAGATTGAGTCAATAATAGTTTGAGTAGCATCTTATTTTCTTTATTCAGTCATATTGATTTGAGATAGCTGGAGGTCATGTCCCAACTACCTATAGTCAATACTAGTAGAGGCTTCATAGACAACCAGTATAGTTGATGTATTAAATTTTAGTTTTGTTTTGTTTTGTATAACCAGAGTTGTAATCATTTTATACAATTGTGTATTGAACCTACTTAGTAAAGAGATCTCTTCTTCTTATTTCTTTCTGATTAATATATCTTATTGTGTTGCTCATGAGTTATGCCAATATAAGGGTTATCTTGGGATCACTTATGGTCCTAAACACCGTATGACTTCCAAGGGGTAGTCTCAGGGCATTACATTTATTGCTCAATTTTTTGATTTCACTCCTTGGAATGGTGATTTATAAGTATGATAGATTGGGAGCATTAATGCCTAACCACCTCCAGGTTTGGTTTGGATAGTTTAGATCGAGCGATTCAGCCTTAGTGTTGAGATGTTATCTAGGTGTTGTAGAGTTTATGTGCAACTTTCATTTTGACTTATCTCTGTTAAGATTTCATTGATAGGCTGGTTGAGCCTACTCTATGGATTACCCATTCGATCTCTTTGACTTCTGATGGAATATAGTTGATAAGTGTTTAGTTGATAACCCATGGACTCGGTACTGGTTCTTTAATCTTTGAAACTGAGTCTCCAGTTCTCTTTGGGAATTTTGGGTGGTTTACTCAATAGGAGAAATATACTAGAGTTGGATTTAGTATGATTTCATTCTTGGTGGATGAGACATCCTGGAGTGGAATATTCAGTGATGAGTAGTTAAACCTTAGATTTTGAGATTTCAGTTTGATTTTTTTTTCGGACTGGTTGAAGCGTTGGCATGGATTGAATTCCTCGATTATCTCCATATATGTGCATAGATAGCGCCTTATGAGTTTATTATCATGTTTATCATATGGACTTTCAGCGGTTCAACTTCAGTTCTTTGAGTTCTCTGTGATGAGACTACCTGGGCGAGACTCAGGTGATTTTCCTCCAGGCTTGGAGTGGATAACAAGTGCAAAATGGTAAAGGGATTGTAAATTTAGATTTGGATTTGGTGGCATGACTCATGACTTGGGTTGGCTTTGGCTCGGATAAGCCTTTGTTGATTTATGCAGTTAGTGAGATGGTATCAACATATTGTGGTTTAGATGGGTGTGTATCAACTTTCTTGGCTTAGTTTGAGGCTAGTTAGTAGTTAAGTTAAGTTTTGGCTATTTGGAAGTAGAATGAGGGTGGTGGTTGAAAAAAGGGATACTTGTGGCAAAATCCCTTGCAAGTGTTCTCACTTTGTTGAGGTTACCTAGGAAGTTATATTAGGAGCATGCGGGCCCAATACCTCATCCATTTGAGATTTTGATATCCTTTCTTTTCGATGACTTTCAGGAATGAAAGTTATTTTAGTAATGGATATTGTAATGACCGTTCTGGTCATTTTTACATATTTTTGCTTATCTTTACTGTTTGAGCTTCTCCATAGAGGTCCTAAGTCATTTATGACTTGTTGGGACTGGCGGTCGGTTACCAGATAGCTCATTTGGCTATTAGAACCAATCCTCTACTTAGAAGTCTTCATTTGTTCCAAATGGACATCGGGCAAAAATTATAGTTAAATGATCTCGAATGCTAATTCTAACTACGCCAGTAGCTCTAAAATATCAATATTAGACTAGGTAGACCTTTTGTTTAGGTCTCGATGCACCCGAGCTCATTTTGACCAATTAATTGGAAAGCTAAAAATTTGAAAGTTTAGGTGTAGGACCCACATGTGGTTGAAACGACCTCATATTTAAAATTTGGCTTTGCCAACCCGAACAGAACGTCGAATTTAGTGTGGTTCATAATTTGTTTATGAAAATTGAATTCTGAATAAATCCTGAGGCATCATTGCAAACTTGGAATTTTTTCTAATTTTTGCTGGTCTTGGTGCGACGGTGATTGCGGCATGAAGAATGCGATAAGGGAACGATGATCGCTGCAAGGCCACGATGATTGTGACATCATAAACGCGATATCTCCTTGTATGGAGGTCTATAAATAGACCCCATAATTGCGATTTTGGCCATTTCTTCTTCACATTTGAGAGTCACAAACCCTAAATAGGTATAATAACTCAAAATTATGTATTGTGGATGACTTGGGAACTTGCTAAACATCTTTTAATGTGAATATCTTCCAATTTAAGGTATGATTCCTTTGAATTCATACTTGGATTTGTTGGTTTGGACCCAAAACTCAATTTAACTTAGGGATTGATTTTAACGAAAGGTTTGCTTGGTTTGCACCCATTTCTTGAGGGTTATGATTTTTTGTTCATGTATGAACATTGGTTTGACCTCGAAAACATGTTTTTCATAAATGGATCCCACTTGGGGTTTTTGGTGTTGTTTTTGGACCCTAAGCACATTGGTGTAATATGGGTATATTTCGAATCATATTAATGAGTAGATTATGATTTTGATAGTGTGATGGCATTTTGGGATTATCAAGTGAAGATGGATTTTGGTGAATGAAGTGAGGTTTTGTGGTTTGGCTTTGGGGCATGCTTCTATCTACTTTTTGTCATAGATGATGTATGATATATATTGTGTGTAAATTTGGATGTTAGGATTGATTATGAGTATAATAACTTAGCCTTGATTATTGATGTTTGAGGATTAGATGCGGGTTTTGGACCCGTAAGATGGTATGTTTATTACTTTTGAGAATTCTATTGCTTTCTCCCTAGTTTAGATTAGTTGTAGCATGGATATGATATAATGCTAGGTTTGGAACGTGGTTTTAGCATTGGAAACATGATTAGTATATTTAACCTCTTTGGGCTAGTATGGTGGTCCTGAAATTGTAATTTGGGTAGAGTTGACTTGAGTGCTCTTATTTCTAGTGGAAGTTCCTATCTTAGTCATGAATATGGCTTACTTGACATCTAGAAGTTGAACTAGATACCTTAGCCTAGTTTGGGGAATTGTGAGCCTAATTATTGAAATTGAGGATTAGAAGTAGGATCGTTCAGCCCACTTAGGCCAAGACTTATGTTAGTCATTATGGACTTAGTTTCGGATGTTAGGCCTTGTGGAGACTAGTGAGCCTTTAGAATAAGCTTACCTTGTGACTTGGTAATTTGTGATGATGTCCCCCAAAATTATGACTTATGAGTTATGGCTATGATATTCCTTATGGAAGTTATATTGGGCTTTTAGAGATTATATTCCTCTTAGATATGTTATTAGGCCTGTAGAGATTCTATTTCCTCTTAGGTATAATGTTGGGCCTATAGAGATGCTATTTTCTCTTAGATATGATGTTGGGCCTATAGAGATGCTATTTTCTCTTAGATGTTATGTTGGGCCTATAGAGATGTTGTTTTCTCTTAGATATTATGTTGGGCCTACAAAGATACTATTTTCTCTTAGATATGATGTGGGCCTATAAAGATTCTATTTCCTCTTAGATATGTTATTCGGCCTGTATAGATGCTATTTCCTCTTAGATGTGATGTAGGGCCTATAGAGATGCTTTCTCCCTTTAGTTATGATTATTGGACCTATAGAGACAATATTCCTCTTAGATATGACTATTGGCCTAGAGATGTAATATTCCTCATAGTCATGATGAATGGCCTATAGATATGAGATACCTTTTACGTGATTGATAATTATATGCTTATCGACATTATGCCTCTTAAATGTGAGATGCCTTCTATATGTGAGAGTATTATAGATATGCTACAGCTTATAAATATGAGATGGTTATATACATGGTTATTGGCATGTGTTTCTGACATATATTGGGATGAAGGCCGTGTTAGGATATTGGTTGGACATTCGAGAAGTGTATCCTTGTAAAGGATGCGGTTACAATTTATGAATAAATATATTTGTTTATATATACATCTCTCCGGTATGGGATGAAGGAAGATCCAGTATGACACGTATTATTATATTTATTGAATATTGGTGATGGAATGCATAGATATGGTGCATTTGTGATTATTATATCGCTAATTGATATGATTCTAGTTGAACTATGATCGTATGACTGTTATTCCTAAACAAGGTTTATGCTATGTAGTAACTAGTTTTCTATTAAGTGATTATAGTACTTGATGGCTAGAAATCTAATGTACTAGTTAATGAACCTTGATTAGTTGAAATGTGGTAGCTAGCGATTATGGATGATAAGTAGCAGATGATGTTGATGAGATTAGTGTAGGTGAAGATTAGTTGCTATTGATAACTAAGTTTATGATGTCGATTAGTTGTTAAACGAGGAGTTGTGTATTAAGGATGCTAGATAATAAGAGTTGTTAGTTGATAGATAAATAAGTGTCTAAATAATGGTTAGTGGTCTTTTTCTAGATGGTGAGTAGTGAGATTATGATGGTTTGAAATGAAAATTTGTTAATTAGCGATTATGGTCTAGTGGTGAATCTTGCCTAGGTACTAGATATTGACTATTTTGTGAATAATGATTACATGAATAAATAGTTAGGCTAATAATCAGAGGTCATCTCTATGATTTAACCCTAACACTTTCTTCAATCGTGGGATATTCTGATCCTTTCTACACTTTCATAATGATTTAGTTCCAAAGATTATTCCAGAAAACAAACTTACTCATTTACACTCTTTTAGCCACGGATTGAGTCTGTACACCTGCTATATATCTATATATGTGTATTGATGATTATGATGATATATATATACCCAGTTCGATCTCAAAGGATACTGTTGCGATGGTATTGATACTTGATTCGAGTCCGGAGGATTTTATTTCGATGATATTAATACACACTTCGAGTTCAAAGGATACTATTGTGATGATATTGATACCCAACAAGGTTGAAGGATATTGTGGAGATGATATTGATACACGACAAGGCCATAGGATATTATGATGATACATTCATACCCGACAAGGTCGGAGGTTGATTACGTTGATGATGGTCATGATGATGATAGTTATGATGAAGATTGTTATGATGATGAGATTGTCATATTTAATGTTTACCTTGCATTCATTCTTACATGCGAATCACCTATTACCAGTATGTTCCTATGTCTATCAGCTGGTATGTGATGATTGCATAGATATGGGTGTAGAATATTCCTTATGTTGTTGTATGTTGATTGAACCTTTCGAGCCTGGGGTGGTAAGGGTACGCATAAACTTATCTAGGTATTTGGTTGTCTAGAGTATCTGGTTATTCACGCTATTTTTGATATTGTTATTATCATTTCATATGATCGTTATTATGGCTAGCTTATGGTAGATTAGTCATTGATCCGGTTTGAGATTTCCTCTTCTATCTTATGATCACATTACTATGCATGATTTTTCATATCTAGACATGTGGATTAGAAATACTGAGTATGCTAGTATTTAATCCTTATGGTATTATAATAAGGTCTTAGAATAAGTATATGATGATCTAGGTTATTCTTTGAGATGACTTTATGTTTATATGTATATATATAGATAGATATAGATATATGAAGCTATGGCACTACTGTATATCCCTTCCTTCGTTTATACACATTGTATTTAATCCTTGCGGTATTATAATAAGGTCTTAGAATAAGTATATGATGATCTAGGTTATGCTTTGAGATAACCTCATGTTTATATATATATATATATATATATATATATATAGATAGATAGATAGATAGATAGAGCTATATGAAGCTATGGCACTACTGTACATCCCTTCCTTCGTTTATGCATATTGTATATTTGTTTCTTGGCCTAGTATATTTCTATATATCTTTCTTTTGCTCTTCATTCATATATTGGCCTGGGATATATAGTAGAGTATTGATGTCTATTGAATGTGGATGGAATAGGGCAGTTCACCCTGATACTTCCTTAGTCTTATTATGTTAGACTCTTGGACTTAAACAAGATAGTTGTCCCTTATTATTCTCATTGACTTGGTATATGATTTCTGGAATCTTGGGTGTAATTTTCATCCTGTTTATATGTTGTATATATCTGCTTTATCTTTGGATCTCAGTTGGTAGTTTCCTATTGAGTGCCATTTGTTTGGTACTCATACTACACTTATGCAGCCTGCAGATCATAGAATGAGTTATCGTCGTTGATGTGTACATCCTGAAGAGCATCCATGGTTCAGAGACTTAGAGTGAGCTCCTGACATTCGGAGTATTACTTATCTCTCTCTTATGTATTAGACTAGTATCTATGTTGTATTCAGAGATAAGTCGTATCAGTGCATTTATCTTGATATTTCACTTTTATACTCTTATTATATTTGAAGCTCTTATATTGATACCACTAGGTTTTAGGATTTTATTATGTATTGATCTTTATTTCATTTATTCCACATTTTTTCCTTATATTATTGTGTATTCTGTTACTAGCTGTTCTGGACTACGGGTTGGCTTACCTACTGGTGGGTTATGGTAGGTGCCATCATGATTTGAGAAATTTTGTTGTGGCAACACAGCTCTCTAAGTATGCCCTAATGGTTGTGGATAATTCAAGGGCCCGTATGAGCAAGTTCCTTTCAGGTGTTCCAGAGACAGTAGTCAAGGAGTGTAGGGCTAGTCAATTAAATGGACATCTCTAGGTTGATGACTCATGGTTAATCAATACAGAAAGAAAAGATTAAGGAGAGTGAAAGGGAAACTTAGAGGGACAAAACAAACAATTTTGACTTTTCTAAACAAAAATCAAGCAGTGGTAATCACTCTCAGTTTTATTAGAGGTCGTTAGCTCTATCCCCATACTATGCTAGTTCTCTAGTACCCAATTTCAGATAGGAGTATCAACTATAGGTCACCGACTTTAAGCCTCAAGGTAGTGCCACTAGTGGACTTACTTTTTTATCTTGCAAAAAGTGTGGTAAGAACAACCAAGGGGAGTGTATGGCTAATAGTGGTGGCTATTTTGGATGTAGTAAGTCAGATCAGAGATTGAGGGAGTGCTTAGTGGTCTCACATAGGGGCAGAGATGTTCACTAGTGGACTCAACAAAATTCTTTAGTAGCTCTAGTATGTCACCCATATTAGTAGGGTGCCTTATCTATTACAAGTGTTTATCAACAAGCGAACATATTCTATGTCTTATAGTTTCGATAGGAACAACAGGGTTCCGCTAATGTAGTTACTAGTACATTACAAGTCTTCATATTGATATGTATGTGTTATTAGATCCTGAAGCCACATATTACTTTGTGACTCTCTATATTGTAGTAGACTTTGATGTTAGACCCTAAATCCTTTTAGAACCTTTCTCATTCTCTAATTTTATTGATAATTTAATCATAGCTAGATGGGTATATAGAAATTGCCAACTCATAATTTTTTAGAAATTCACCTTAATTGATCTTATAGAGTTAGACATGACTGATTTTGAAGTCATTTTTGGCATAGATTGGCTACATTCCTATTATGCCTTAGTTGATTGTAGAAATAGAGTATTCTGGTTTCAATTTCCAAATGAATCAATCTTAGAATAGTAGAGCAATATATCACCGCCTATAGATCGATTTGTCTCTTACCTTAAAGCCAGATAAATGATCTAAAAGAGGTGTATCTATCTCTTTGTTTAAGTTAAGGATTTAAAGTTCGACACCCCAACTTTTTAGCCAGCTCCCAAGATTAGTGAATTTCCAAACGTATTTGCCGAAATTCTTCCCAGAGTTTTCCTTATTCGAGAAATTGACTTCGGAATAGATGTACTTCTAGATACCCAACCTATTTCAAGACCTCCTCATGAAATGGCTCTAGTTGAGCTTAAGAAATTAAAAGAACAATTGAAAGATCCTTAAATAAAGATTTTAGCAGGGCCATTATCTCTTTATATAATGCTCCAATTCCTTTCGTGCATAAGTAAAATGGGTCCCTCAAAATGTGCACTAATTACCATCAATTGAATAAAGTCACAATCAATATTATGTATCTCATTCCTCAGATTAATGACTTATTTGACTAGCTTCAGGGTGCTAAAAATCAAATGAACTACCTGATAATCGAATCGTTAGTTCCAACAAGCCATGATTTAGGGCAGCTATGAGAAAGTTCTAATGGTGAAAACAAGCAGAAATGAAAAAATGACCTGGAGGGTCATTACAACATCCATTACTTAAAGGACTTTTGTCCTCGAAAGTCAACAGATAGAAAAGCCTCAAAGGCTAAAAAGGATGAGGTACTGGGCCTGCATGCTCCAAGCATGATTTCCCAGATAACCTCAATGAAGAGAGAATACTTTTGATGGATTTTTCCACAGTTAACCCTTTTCCTACTAGCTCTCTCACTCCACTTCCCAATATCCAAAACGCAACGTCATTCAACAATTGGCCTCCAACTAGATCGAAAAAGGCTCATGCACGCAAATCTGAACCGTAACATACTAATACCATCTCTACACCCATAGAAATCAAACAAAGGCTTATCCAAACAAAAGAAAATTAAGGCATGATTCATACAACCGACTCCAAATACAAATATAACCTTATTTTACTAATCCATACTTTCATTCTACTCCAAACCAGGAGGAAAATCACCTAAGTCCTCCCTGTATAATCTCATCACAAAGAACTCAAAGAACCGAAGCTGGTCCACTGAAAGTACATATGGTATACATGAGATAAGCTCATAAGGTGCTATTTGGGCACATTGATGGATAACCAAGGAATACAATCTATGGCAATGCTACAACAATTTCGGATGGAAATCGAGACTAAAACCCACAAGATAAAGGCATCACTACTCATCGCTAAAGGATCCACTCCAGTATGTCCCATCAATAGAGAATAAGACCTTACTGAACCCAAATAAAAAATACTACTCCAATTGAGTACATTATATAACAATCTCAGCACCAATTCCATAAACCAAAAATTGAACCAAATGACACAAGATAAAGAATATCAAAATTTCCAACTCAAGAAATGATCATAGAAACTATCACCTGTCTCCAACTCTCTAACTCCACTATAGCGAGAACCGAATCATAGTGAGAATGGAGCATCCAACTCCACATTTATAATAAGGCTAAACCATCATTTGGAGACGAACTGAACAATCTAAGAGATGTATCTAAGACATCTCAATATCAATATACAAACCACTATCAGGTGATGAAAAATCCATAAACAAAGAATGAATCCAGAACTAGCCAAGTTTATAAATGGGTTATATAGAAAGAGATAGACAAAGTGGTAACCTTCGCACACAAAAAGCAAGTATAAGAGTATCAAGCTTAAGAAAGAGCAATATAACTAAATTTCCAACTTTAGAACCATACAGAACCACAAAAGGTCAAACCTTTAGTACCATAATACATTCTCGAATCAATCTAACACAGCTAACCAAGAGGGGGAACAATCAACCTCGTATTACTATAAGGAAAAAATCATCAAATCAGGCTATCTCTACTCAAGACACTGAATAAGAATCATAAAAAATGGAATTCAAGCAAGATAATGCTAGTCTATACAACTACTCAACGAGGATCAATCACATCAAGTAGTAATATTAAATAATATCAATAATGCTAGAAATAACAAAAATAATAATAATATTAACGAAATAAATAGGTGGTATAAAAATGAACATCAATATCACATACCACTATAGGGTCACAATAAATCCAATGTGCCAAGATAGATAGGACTCAAACCCAAATATTGCACCCATAGGGAGAAAATATCAATTCAGGTCTACTCTACTACTAAAAGAAATAAGCCACAGAGTAGTCTTAAAATCATGGATTAAATAACAACAACAATACACCCAGTGTATTCCCACCAAGTGGGGTCTGGGGAGGGTAGAGTGTACGCAGTCCATACCGTTACCTCTAGAGAACTAGAGACGTTGTTTCAGATAGACCCCCAGCTCAAGATAAAGAAAAGTAGACCAAAGCGTAATTAAATAAGAAGCAAGATGGGTGGAATAACATGACAAAGAATAAGACACATAAAAATAGAAGTCAGAGCAATAAGAAATAAAATAAATAAGCGTAATAGGAGAAAAAGATCCACGCCCGCCCGACCGGGCTCCTATCTTTAGACCCAATCCCAGGTTTACTAGCCCGACTCAACCTGAGCTCTTCTAACTACTTACTAAATCCACGCACACAACCTAGCCTTCTACCCTTCTCGGCGACCTCCACACCTTCCTATCTAGGGTCATGTCCTCAGTAAGCAAAAGCTGTTCCATATCATGTCTAATCACTTCCCTCCAGTACTTCTTTAGCCTACCTCTCCTTCTTCTGAAGACATCTGACGCTAGCATCTCACACCTATGAACTAAGGAATTTGTTGCCCTCCTCATCACATGTCTAAACCATGTCAACCTTCCTTTACACATTTTATCTTCCAACAAAGACACTCCAACCTTCTCCCGAATGGTCACATTCCTGACTCTATCCCCTCTGGTAAGTCCATACATCCAATGCAATATTCTCATTTCCGCTACCTTCATTTTTTGAATGTAGGAGTTCTTGACTAGCCAACACTCTGATCCATATAGCATAGCAGGACAGACCGCCGCTATAGAATTTACCTTTAAGTTTTAGTGGCACCTTCTTATCACACAACACTCACGAGGCGAGCCTCCATTTCATCCAACCAGCTCCAAAATGGTTAGAGAAACCCTCATCAATATCGCCATTCCCATGAATCATAGACCCAAGATACCTAAAACTATCCCTCTTTCAAACCTCTATGAATCCAACCCTACCACGACATCATCCTCCTGCCTCACCTCACTAAACTTTCATTCCATATATTATGTCTTGGACCTACTCAACCTGAACACCTTAGATTTAAGGGTTTGCCTCCAAACCTCCAATTTTTCATTCACACCCGCCCGCGTCTCATCAATCAGTACTACATTGTTAGCAAACAACATACACCATGACACCTCCCCTTGAATACTCTGTGTAAACACGTCTATCATCAACACAAATAGGAATGGACTAAGAGTTGAACCCTGGTGCAACCCTACGTCAATCGAAAAATGCTTTAAGTCTCCTCCCGCTATTCTCACCCGAGTCTTCCCTTCATTTTACATGTCCTTAATTGATCTAATGTATGCCACTGGGACCCCTTTGGCCTCTAAACATCTCCACAAAACCTCCCTCAGAACTTTGTCATAAGCCTTCTCCAAGTTGATGAACACTATATGCAAATCCTTCGTCCTTTACCTATACTACTCCACCAATCTCTTCACCAGGTATATTGCCTCTGTTATCGAGCGACCAACATAAAACCAAATTGATTGTCCAAAATGGACACGATCCTCCTCAATCTCAGCTCAACTAACCTCTCCTAAATCTTTATAGTATGGCTCAATAGCTTGATACCTCTATAGTTAGTGCAACTCTAGATGTCTCCCTTATTTTTATATAACAGAATCATTTTACTCCACCTCCAAGCCTTCGGCATCCATGCCATCTTAAAAGTGTCGTTAAACAAATCAATCAACCACCTTAAACCAACCTTACCTATAAATTTCCAAGAATCCACCAGAATCTCATCGGGCCCTATCGCCCTTCCCTTTCGCGTTCTACGAATAGCTTCTCTGACTTTCTCCACCCTAAAACTTCTACAATAACTGAAATCACGTTTCTCCTTCGAGTGTTCCAGCTTTCCTAACTCGATGCCTCTATCCCCCTCCTTGTTCAAAATCCTATGGAGATACTTCTGCCATCTCCTCTTAATATGGACATCTTTCACCAAAATAGTACCATCCTCCCCTTTAATGCACTTCACTTGGTCTAAGTCCTGACCCTTCCTCTCCCTAGCCTTCGCAAGCCGATATAACCTCTTTTCTCCACCTTTCATATCTAGCCCCACATACAAGCTCTCAAATGTTACAGTCTTAGCTTCCGTGACTGCAAGCTTAGCTTTCTTTCTAGCAACTTTGTAGGCCTCCCTATCTAGCCATTTTTCCTCTACATCATTATTATCAATCAACTTAACATAAGACTTTTCTTACTCTCTACTTTCTTCTTAACTTCTTCTTTCCACCACCAGTCCCCTTTATGTCAACCTGCCCGACCCCTCAAAACACCTAAAACTTCTCTAGCAGCTTCCATAATGCAACTGGCAGCCCTATCCCACATAGTCTCCACGTCCCTCTGCACCTCCACACCCTTAAACCTTCCACCTTCTCCTCAATCTCTAACATACTACCCGGTGTCAAGCCACCCTACCTAATTCTAGGCCGACCCTCTTCGGCCCTTCTCTTTTTGCCTTTATTGATAGTCAAGTCCATCACCAGAAGTCTATTTTGGGTCGAAAGATTCTCACTCAGAATGACTTTATAGTCCTTACAAAGAGCACTATCCTCCTTCCTAAGCAACAGAAATTGGATTCGAGTCTTGTCTATCGTGCTTCAGAAGGTAATTAGGTGATCTTCCCTTCTTTAGGAAGCTCGAATTCACCATCACCAACCCAAAGGCCCTAGCAAAATCCAACAGAACATCTCCCACATTATTTCTATCATCGAATCCAAAACCTCCATGCACATCGTCATAACCTCCAGGCAAAACCCCAATGTGCCTATTGAAGTCATATGCTATGACAATCTTCTCTGAACTAGGCACGCATCTCACCACCTCATCCAAAGCAACCAAAAACCTTGATTTCTTCTCCTCATCCAAGCCCACCTTCGATACATAAAAACTAATATTAACTAATCAAGCCATATAATCATTAATTAGTACAAAGACCCCAATAAACATAAGGAAAGAAGTAATTGCAAGGAAATAAGAACACACCAATCATAGTGAAATATGCAATCGCATGCATGAAATATCTAAGGGAGAATAAGTATGAATGGGTCCAAACTCGGACCGACCAACTGAATCATCAACTGAGGCACCAAGCACACTATCTCTAACTGAATATGACTGACAAAACCCAAACAAGGGACTAGTTGTGTCGGGTGCGTCAAGACCAACTGGGACTAAAGACCACCCCCCCAATACCCAATATTGGATGAATTCTGATTATATGACCACCCCCCAATGTCCAATGTCGGATGAATTCTGATTATATAATTTAACAAGATGGAACAATCTTAAATTAAATATAGTTAAACAATGTCATCCCCAATATCAATACCAATGCCAAGGCTGATACCACTACTGACACCATCTATGCCAACCCAAGGTAGTCTTACAAAGCCTCTATCAAAAATGAAAACAATATTTTTTCGGGACATGCCCTCTACCATAGCCAAAAACCCAAGTCTAAAAAATAACAGAAGTATGTAGAGAAGTCCATAACATAAAATGGAGACTTTAGGAGTATGAATGCTCACCACTCAAATCCAATACAAAGTTATCCTTGAATCAAGTTACTGAGCAGGAAAAGTAGTATGGATGGTTCCTGCATAGCATAGGGATACAAATACCAATGACGGGTTAGCGGGTTAACGCTAGTATGTACTCAGGAGTAAGGATAAAATAATGACAATTTAAAACCAAGTAAATAACCATATGCAATCACATCCATGTACATATATATAATCCATGCTGGAAAAAGAAATCAAGTTTAGCATATATTTAAAACCTTTAACTTAGGTTTGTATTGCTTTACCATTATAATCCACCTACGAGCTATATGGGTCCAGTGTTACACCCAAAACGAGCCTCAGTGCGTGTAGCCGCACAAAGTAGAGATATCACTAGGGTCGGGGATTCCCATGTACCCTTTGCCCTCCATGATACATATATACAAGTATAAATTTAGGAGATTCCCATGTACCCTACAAGTACAAGATTTCCATGACCAATGCTCTAGTTGGAAAACATGAGTTTCCAGTGTCCATCTATCGGATTCATACCATCATGGTAAGCTATCACAACCCACTATTATTTCCAAATTAAAACCATTAGCACATAACCAACTAACCAATTTTGGAAGTTGTTTACCAATGTAGTCATATCGCCATACCAACTATAGCTTGCAAGCAATATCATTAGCCAACAATTAGGGGATTCCCATGTACCCTATTGGATTTCTAATCAATCAAAACCATGGCTACCAAGGCCTCTTTTAAAATATTTAAAATCATCCAAACCAATTTAAGTTCCATTACCATATTATGCAATGAAAAGTTTTCAATAAAAGTTAAAGTATGTGGGAAAACCATTCTCATAGGCCCTTTATCAAATATATTGTGGGCATATAGTTTCCAAAACCAAAACCACTAACCAAATGAGCATTACCATGAAACCACATGTTTAATTCCACAATTTTAACATGACAACCATAAGAAAAACATGGAAAAATAATATTTATCCATTAACAACCCAAACCCCCAACATATAGTTCAAAACCAAATAGTACCCATAATTAAACCAAGAAAACCATTCATTAAAATGTATTTAGTTGAACAAACAATGAGGAAGGAGTAAAATGCCTTAGACATCAAAGACTTTAGAGAGAAACCACCCCTTAGAGCCTTAATTGATTATTTTGAAGAAAACCTTAGCCTTTTTTTGAACCAACAGCCTTGAGAGAGATTTTAGAGTGTTTAAAGTGTTTTTGATTGAGAATAATAGGGTAAATAAATTCCCAAAAATGTATTAAGTGGTGGGATCAAAAGGGGTTAAGAGGGATAATGTCAAGAATACCCCTAACTTACATTATAAAAATCACTACATGAGGGTACAGTTTGACCCTTCCAATTATATCCACATGATACGAGTGGTACCCTCCACTCGTACATTGATTAGAATGTTGGACACCATATTTTGTCCAACATACTGCTCCTTTACCTAAGTCGTACTTTCATCATACAACAAGTACCCTCTAACTGTATCCAAAATAGATTCAAAAGGAGTTGGACACTGTCTAAGATATGAATGCATGACACTCTCATCCATTGCTATAGGACTCATATGAAATCTATCCATAGCTAGGAAATTACATAATCAATAACACTGCTTAACATATGACTTGGTCCCCCTAGGTCGTACCCATATTATATAACTAGTAAGTGCAAGTTGTATGATGTCCAGAGAGTTCAAAACCAAGGAAATTTCTAAGGATTAAAACCCAGGGTTTTTCAGTTCTCCCCTACTTGGACCATTCATGCTCAAAGGATGGGACAAGGCAAGAGTAGAACGATATACACCCCACCATCTCAAATTTGACCTTTAATTGAGTTAGAAAACAAAGATACAATAAAGTCAATCTTTCCTTTAACAAATTTTTAAAACAAAAGTATGATGAAAAACACATACCTTCCACACGAATTTCTAAAGAAAAAATAGGAATCAATATTTGGACTTTATTTCCTCTTTCGTTACCCAAGTAGCCTCTTCGATCTTGTGGTTCCTCCATACAACCTTTACCGAAGCTAAGCCTTTAGTCTGCAACCACCGAACCTGTCGATCTAAGATCTCAATCGGGACTCCTCATAAGACAAAGAATATGAAATACCAATATTATTGATAGGAACAATTTAAGATGGATCACCCATACACATTCTCAACATAAAAACATGGAATTCTGAATGAATGAAGGTTAAACTAGAAGGCAACTCCAACTTATATACAACATTGCAAACCCTTCTTGAAATCGAGTATGAACTAACGTACTGAGGACTGAGCTTTCCCTTCTTACCAAATTCCATCACTCCCTTTATAGGAGATACCATTAAGAACACCCTATCCCTAACCTCAAACTCCAAGTCCCTTTGAATTATGTCCGCATAGGATTTTTGGCAACTTTGGGCGGCCTTAAACCTATCCCAAATTACCATCACCTTCTCCATGGATTGGTGAACCAAATTCGGGCCAAAATATTTTGCCTCACCAAGCTCAAACCATCCAATAAGAGACCTACATCCCCTACCATACAATGCTACAAATTGATCCATCCCTATCCTAGAGTGGCAGCTATTATTATAGGATAACTCCATAAGAGGTAAGTGCTCAACCCAAATACCACCATAGTCAATCACACACATAAGAAACATATCCTCCAACATCTGAATACTCTTTTCTACTTGCTCATTCGACTGCAGGTAAAAAGTTGTACTAAGACTCACCTTGGTCCCAAAACCTTTCTTAAAAGATCGATAAAAGTGAGATGAAAACTACGTACCATGATCAAAGATGATAGAAATAGGCACCCTATGCAACTTTACAATCTATTGGAGGTAGAACCTTCCATAATCCTTAGCCAAGAAGTTAGTCCTCAATGGCAAGAGCTGACTTCATCATCCTATATTTAATGACCAAAACTGAATCAAATTGATTCCAAGACCAAGGAAGATCGGTAACGAAATCCATGTTGATCACTTCCTACTTCGACTCTGGAAACTCAATTTCTTGGTACAAACCTCTGAGCCTCATGTGCTCAACTTTCACTTTCTGACACACCATGCACTTGGCCATAAAAATTATCTACATCCCTCTTTATATTATTCCACCAATATATCTCCTTAAAGACATAATACATTTTCATTGAACTGGGATAAACAATATAGCACGACTCATGCGCTTCAACCAAGATCCTTTCTCATAAACCATCAATGTCGAAAACACATAACCTCCCTTGGTACTGCAAAGTACTATCACCACTAATCTAGAAGGACATTACCTTTTGCCCACAAACATCACCCTTGATCCGTATCAACATAGGATCTAACACTTTCTTCTTCTTAATTTAGCACCATGAGACGACTGCGCCACTTTCTAAACAAACATAAAAACATCCTTAGAGTCTAAGAGGCAAACTCCAAGGTTAGAAAAATGGTGAATGTCCTTCACCAACTCTTGCTTCTCCTTATCTATATAAGCTAGACTCTCTGTAGATAACTTGCAAAGGGTATTAGCAACCACATCAGGTTTACCTGGGTGGTAGTAAAGAATTATGTTGTAATCCTTGAGGAGCTCAATCCACTCCTTTGACCGAGGTTAAGCTCTTTTTGAGTAAACATATACTATAGGCTCTTATGATTGAAAAAGATACCCACATGCACTTTATAAAAATAGTGTTGCCAGATTTTTAATGCAAACACCACATCTAACAATTCCAAATTATTAGTTGGATAATTTATCTAGTAAACGTTTAACTTTATAGAATGCATAAGTTATTACCTTACCATGCTGAATCAAAACACAACCAAGCTCCACACAAGATGCATAACAGTAGACCACAAACCCTTCAGTGCCTTCTGGAAAAGTCAAATGCAGAGTCAAACTTAGCTTATCCTTCTGCTTTTCAAAACATCCTCATAAGCATCAGACCATAAGAAATTTACCTTCTTTCAAGTCAACTTGGTTAATAGGGTAGCTATAGAAGAAAAACACTCCATAAACCTCCTATAGTAGCCATCCAAACCCAAGAAGCTCCAAATATTGGTTGGATTTGTGGGTTTAGGTCACTTTTTAACCATTACAACCATCTACTGATCAACCATGATCCCATCACTAGAAATGATATGACCAAAAAAAGTTACAGCGTTCAACCAGAATTCATATTTCAAAAACTTAGCATATAATTGTTGCTCCTTTAAGATCGATCTGTAACATAACTCAGAGGTGATTGACATGATCCACCTCACTCTTAGAGTACACCAAATATCATCTATGAAAGTAATGATGAATAAGTGTAGAAACTGATGGAAAACCTTATTTTTCAAATCCATGAAGGTTGCTGTGGCATTGGTCAACCAAAAAGACATAACCAAAAACTTAAAATGCCTATATTGTGTACGGAAGGCAATCTAATGGATATCTTCCTCCCTAATTTTTAACTTATTATACTTAAATCTGTCATGACTACCCTTAGTCGCAACAATGGTTCTTATGGTCACAAGTGACCACAAGCTAACCCATGTAATGGTACCTGCTGAGAGCACTAAAAATAACTGATAAATCCATAAAGTCTGAATATTGAAAATACAAATGAATCACAAGTCTGTAACATCTGATAAGACTGATAAAAATTAACTAACTATCTAACTAACTGTCTAAATGTATAAAAATTCTAAACTGACTAAGAATTTTATGGGATAGATCCCCAACTAACTCCGTCTGATAGAATAAAATGAAATACTGAGATAATTGAATAATCATAACATATCCTTGATGGATGACGACTTACCACTACTACTGTTGGATTATGCTAAATTGTCTAACTGTGGTTGGGAAACTATGAATCCAAACCTATGATATAAGATATCATAGCACAAAGAAGAGTATATGGCCAGTACTTCAAAGGTGCTTGTATATGAGATAAAGACAAGCTGATATATACGGGTACTGTGCATATGAAATAAGAATTAACTGAATAGCATGAGAAAACAGAACATAAATGCATGAAAACTATAATATCTGAGAATGCATGACTAAGTGTATATATGTTATGTTACTAAGATAAATCTGTAATCTGAAAGACAGAAATCTGTAAAACTAAATATCTAAAAATCTGTACACTTAGTCATGAAAACTTAAATTAAAAATACACTAAATACTATACTGAGACTGTGGGAGGTATCATCTAACTGACATGCCCTAATCTGAGCTAATTAGGGTCCAACCTGTTAACACAGTTGGTAGGGTGTCAATACCGCACCACGAGTACTAACACTGGCTGTGTGGATCCACTAATCTATTATCCCAAAGGACTATGGTATCAAACCTAAACTGATGGGTGACCCCTGAGAGGAAGTCAAGCCTAAACTAATGGGTAACTCCATATATCCTACGTAGGGACTCGTACTAATAACTCTGCCAACTAATGGGAAAGTCGCCGCCCCTATATTCGCTTGGTGCTAAATCCTACTCCTAATTGGACTGACATTAGAACTGAAACTGAACTAAGTTTAACTTAACATTATTTCTTGAGTGATAATTATCATTATGATCTTAATGACTAAATAAATAGAAATAATCATGGTTTAACTGAATCATACTTAAAAATCTAAAAATCATATGAAACACGTAGGTATCGAGTGTTCATAACCCACCAACATTGAATAATCACTGAATGTAATAAAAAACTTAAAACTTTAGTAAAGGATCATGGTTCAAAACCCATAAGAATATAAATTTCATCAAACATGTGGGGATCATGAATTTAACATGGGAATGCTTGCTAAGAATCATAAATTTAGTAGTCATCATAAAATTCACTTGAACAAAGCATAAGAAACTCAATTTCATAGCATGAGGAATTCAAAAATGTTGCATGGGACAATACATGGACTGAATTGCATTTAAATAGCCATGGAAAGATTCATTAAACCAATATTAAGAAAGACAAAATACAATAATGATAGAAAAATTTAATCTTTAATCAAAAAGAGGGTTTTTGGGCTCCATGGGTGAAAGAAAACCCATGAATGAACATCCTACATACCTTAAACCTTTAACTTAAAATAGAAACACCAATCTTGGTGCTTTATTGAAGGTTCTTGAACTTCGGAACTTGAATTTTTTATTACTTGGGGAGAAAGGAATTGAATTTATGTTCTTGGGGAAGAAGGGAGGGTTTTCTTGAGAGAGATTTGGAGAAGAAGGGAAAATAATACCCTAGATAATGTCCTAATTTATGTTTGAATGTTTGGGTTGAGGGGTAGAAGACCCAATTGCCCCTCAGGTATTTAAATTTGAAAATGGACAGAACAAGCTTACTGCGACGCAGCTTTATCACGGTAGTTCATTTCCCTTCCTATGATGCAGTTTGCATGACAACGAGAACAACACCACGTCGCAAGCTTATCCTGATAATCCTTTAGTTTCATGATCTGTACATGACCCTCACCCCATTCGAAAAAGCTAAAACTTCTCTGAGACATGCTCCTTACATCCCTGAACATGAATAAACTTAAAAACTAATATCTTGGGTCGGGAAGACCAATATAAAAATCCTCCAACTTTAGAAGCCTTAAAAATGACTAAGTTCCCAACATTCAGTGAAATTTTTAGGCCTTATCCCTTATGCATAAAACTAGAAGATGAAATAAGCTAAGAATAATACCGGGTATTACAAAATCGAAGGTCAATCTTTGACAAATACATAGAACCCTCCAACTGATCAAACAAATCATCTATCCTTGGAAGGTAATACTTATTCTTTACCGTTACCTTATTCAACTGCCATTACACATCCAAAGGGAACCATCCTTCTTACACACGCATAACATCGGTGAACCCCATGGAAACTCACTAGGACAGATGAAATCCTTATCTAAATGATCCTTTAATTGTTCTTTAAGCTCCTTCAACTTAGATGGAGACATCTTACCTGAAGGAATAGAAATTAGACTTGTGTCTGGAACAAGATCAATCCCAAACTCAATATCTCTATCAGGAGAAACAACAGGAAGGTCATCAGGGAAAACCTTAGGAAATTTATTTACCACCGAGACAGAATGCAAAGAAGGACCCTCCGAGTTAGAATCTTTAACCCAAACTAGATGATAAAGACACCCTTTGGAGATCAATCTCTGAGCTCTAAGATATGATATAAATTTTACCTTAGGAGCTAGGGAGCCACCCTTTCATTTAATAGTCAGCTCATTAGGAAATTTAAAGATAACCTAATGGGTCTGATAGTTTAGAGAAACATTGCTTGAGTACAACCAATCCATCCCTAATATAACATCAAAATCCACTATATCTAATTCTAAAAGATACACCACAGTTTCTTTAATACCAACATATACCGCACACCTCCTATAGACTCTTCTAGCAACCATAGAGTCACCTACTAGGGTAGAAATAGAAAAAGGGTCTGAAGCACACTTGAAACTAAAACCAAAATGCACAGCCACAAATGGGGTCACATAAGATAGTGTGGAACCCGGATCAACTAAATTATATACATCACAAGAAAAGAGTTTCAACATACCTTTCATAACATTAGGTGATGCCTCAAATTCATGGCGAGTAGTGAGAGCATAAAGATGGTTCCTACCAGTTCCAAAGCCAGATGGTGCACCTTTTAGTGCTAGAGCTGAAGAAGAGGTACTATGAACTTTATTTGCCCCCAAAGAAACCTTACCAATAAAACAGTTTTAAAGAATATGCCCTGGATGACCATAGTTGAAGCACTTTTCCCTTCCCTTATAACAAAAATCCCGATACAAGAAACCACATAAACTGCATGGGGGATATGATCGAGCTAATTGAGCCTTACTAGCTTGAGATTGGGCACCCTATACCTTAAAGTTATTGCTACTATGGACATACCTATCACTTGACCTATCTCTCCTCTATCTTATCCTATTTCTTTTTTTTATTCGTTTACCTACTGCATGTATTTAACCAGCCTGGAGATATCCATCTCTTTGATCAACAAGACTACTTTATTCTCCAAGATAAACTGATGAGATAGTACAAAAATGAACTTCCTCATTTGGGCCATCATAAGAGAAACCATCTCCTGAGCTTGCCTTGATAACTAGTGAAACTTCAAGTCAAATTCCTTTACTAACATCTTACCCTACTTCAGATTAACAAACACTTCTTGTTTTGTTGCCCTCAACTCCTGAGGAAAGATGTGGTCTAAAAAACATAAAAGAAATCTTTACTCAGAGATGACTTAACATCTTCATCCCTTGACTGTTCCCATCCCTCATACCATTGGTATGCCACATCCATAATCGGGTAGGCAGCAAACTCCACGCCCTCCACATTTGTGGTATGTATAACTTGGAAAATCTTTTCTATTTTATCCAAGAAACCTTTAGGATCCCCCTCCACCATAACATACATAAAGGTTAAAGGGTTCAACCTCCTGAACTGGCCAATATTTGTGGCCTCAGCAAATAGAGTAATAGGAACACCGCCTAAGACTGAGTAGCTACAAACTGTGCCAACATATGAAAAGACAGATAAAATTCAGCGTTCGTCACTTCAGCCTGAGGAGTTTGAGATGGACCAGAGGGAACCAGTGGAACTCCAAAACAATCTGGAGCTGAACCCCTAGACAGAGTATGGATCCAATAAGTAAAGCATGTCCCATCCATATTATCCTTAATTGGGACAGAGGAGTTTTTATGAGCATCAAATCATCGAGCCATGATTTAAAAAACAAACAAATACAAATTAGAGAAGAATTCAAGACTTTGACTCCACAACTTTAAAACATAACATAAGAAAGAGAAACATTCCTAAATGACTTGTATCATCTTCCTTATGAGTGTGACGTGATACACACCCTTAAAAGAGACTTTACTCGACAAGGATTTGTGGACTCCAAAGTGACCATGAACCTAGGTCCCTAATGCCAATCTAACACGACCCAAACTAGGGCCTAGTCATGTCAGGTGATGTTTGTTTCAGATGTGTCAAGCTAGGTCATAGAGACAGAGACTGTCCCTAGTTAAGTTTTTTGTGTTAGCCTAACCATTCCTAAGCTCAGTCCGATTACCTGAACCAGTAGAGTGCCACTTCCAACGACACTAGTGGGCAACGCCCAAACAGACTTTATCCTTTTCAATACCGATAGGAATAAGATAATTCTCCTGATGTGGTCTCTGCTACATGTTTATGCTTTGCTTAATCCAGGAGCTTCCTTGTCTTTTGTTACTCCTTGTATAGAAGTTTATTTCAAAGTTAGTCCTAAAATTTTGGCAGAGCCCCTATGGGTTTCTACCCCAGTAGGAAAAACTATCATAGCCCGATGGGTATACAGGAACTGCCTGGTTATGGTATTCCAGAAAGTTACTTTAGTAAATTTAGTTAAATTAGAGATAATTGATTTTGATGTCATTCTCAGCATGGATTTTCTTCATTCCTGCTATGCCACAGTCGACTGCCAAAACAAAATTTTCCAATTTCAGTTTCCAAATGAACCCATCAAAAAGTGAAAGGGTAATACTTCAACCTTCAAGGGCCATCTTATTTCCTACCTATGGTCAAGGAAAATGATATCCAAGGGATATGTATATCATCTTGTTAGAGTTAAGGACTCTAGTTTGAAACTCCCACTCTTGAATCAGTCCTTGTACTGAATGAATATTCAGATGTGTTCCTAGAAAATCTTCCCAGAATTCATCTCGAAAGGGAAATAGACTTCAGCATAGACCTTCTCCTAGATACTCAACCCATATCTTTTTTGCCAAACAGAATGGCACCAGAAGAACTTATAAAACTGAAAAAATAGTTGAAGGATCTCCTAGACAAGGGTTTTATCAAACCTAGTGTGTCCCCGTGGGGTGTACCAGTTCTATTCATATGAAAGAAAGATGGTTCTCTCTGAATATGCATAGAATACCATTAGCTAAATAAGGTCACAGACGAGAACAAGTATCCACTTCCCATAATTGATGAATTGTTTGACCAACTCTAGGTTGCAAATTACTTCTCTAATATAGAACTCAAATAAGGCTATCATCAGCTCCGAGTTAGAGAATTTGACATTCCAAAAATAGCCTTTCATACTCGATATGGTCACTTCAAATTTTTAGTCATGTCATTTGGTCTTAGCAATGCCCTAGCAGCTTTCATGGACTTGATTAATCATGTGCTAAAGCAATAATTGGACATGTTCATCATAGTCTTCATAGATGCCATCCTTTTTTATTCCCACAGTAAGCAAGATCATGTAGACCATCTCAGAACAGTATTGCAGACTCTGAAAAATCATCAATTACTTGCCAAATTTAGTAAGTGCGAATTTTGGATAAGGTCATTAGAATTATTTGTTCAAATAGTTTTCGGTGATTGCATTAGAGTTGATACTCAAAAGACCAAAGCAGTAAAAAACTAGCATAGACCCATCACTCCATCATATATCAGGAGTTTCTTAAGTTTGGATGGCTATTATAAATGGTTTGCTGAGGGATGTTCTTCTATGGCATCCCCTATGTCCAGATTGACTTAGAAGAAAATTAAATTTCAGTGGTCAGATTTATGCAAGAAGAGTTTTCAGGAGTTGAAGACTCGACTCACCTCAACTCCAATTTTGACTCTTCCAGATAGTCCATATGGGTACGTTATGTACAATGATGAATCCAGGGTAGGTTTGGGTTTTTTCCTCATACAATATGGTAAGGTCATAGCCTACGCCTCCAGACTGCTTAAGCCTTATGAGAAGAATTATCCGACTAATGATCTTGAGTTATCAACAGTAGTCTTTGCCTTAAAGATTTGGAGGCACTACTTGTATAGGGTATATGTAGATGTGTTCAAAGATCACAAAAGCCTCTAATTTATGTTCTCTTAAAAAGATCTTAATTTCTGTCAGATAAGGTGGTTAGAGCTTTTGAAAGATTATGACATAAATTTGTATATAGGTAGTATTGCTTATGTTGAGGACAGTAAGAAGAGGTTAGACCAGGAAATTCATCAGTTAGCCCGACTAGGTGTCCACTTAGTCGATTCAATAGAAGTTAGTGTGTTGGTTCAGAACAATTCTGAATCATCTCTAGTTTTTTATGTTAAGGAAAAGCAGGATAGAGATCCCAGTCTAGTCAAGATGAAAGAGTTAGTTAAAGATCAGAAGATAGAGGTTTTATCTTAAGGGGGAGATGGTATTTTGCATTGCTAGGGTCGTCTGTATGTGCCAGGTATTGATGAATTAAGGATGTGAATTCTTGCAGAAGCGCATGGTGCATATTATTCTATTCATCTAGAGGACACTAAGATATACTGAAATTTATGAGAGATCTATTGGTGGAGTGGGATGATGAGAGATATTGCAGAGTCTGTGACTAAGTGCTCAACATATCAAAAAGTTATGATTGAGCATTAGAAACCTAGTGGGTTCATGCAGGAGTTCAGTATTCCTACTTAGAAGTGGAAAGAAGTGAACATGGACTTTGTGATAGGTTTGCCTCGTACTCATTGTTAGCATGATTTAGTTTGGGCCATTGTAGACAGAATGACCAAATCATTCCATTTCCTTCCAGTCCATACCTCTTATTAACCTGAGGGTTATACCAAACTCTACTTTAGAGAGTCGGTAAGATTTCATGGCATTCGATTTTCTATTATCTAAGATAGAGGTACCCAGTTCACCTTTTATTTTTGGAAATCATTCCATAAGGGTCTTGGTACCTGAGTTCACCTTAGTAGAACCTTTCATCCTCAGATTTATGGTCAAGAAGATAGGACCATCCATACTTTAGAAGATATGTTGCGAGCGTGTGCAATTGAATTTTAGGGTAATTGGGATGACCACTTGCCTTTGATTGAGTTTTCATACAAGAATAGTTATCATTAAAGTATTCAAATGGCTCCATTCGAAAATCTCTATGGAAAGAGATATAGATCTCCAATCGGTTGGTTTAAAGTTGGTGAGGCCGCAGTGGTAGGGCCTGACTTGGTATTCGATACTTTAGAGAAAGTTTAGTTAATTAGAAAGAGGCTCAAGATATCTCAAAGCCATTGAAATCATATGTAGATGTGCACAGAAAAATCTCAAGTTTAAGACTGGTGATTATGTGTACCTAAAAATCTCTTCTATGAAAGGAGTGAAGAGGTTTGGCAAGAAAGGAAAACTCAGTCCTTGATATGTTGTTCCCTTCAAAATTCTAAGTCGCTTCAGTAAAGTAGCTTATGATCTTGAGTTGCCTTCAGATCTAGCTTCAGTCTATCTAGTGTTTCATGTCTCCTTGCTAAGGAAGTGCATAGGTGACACAACAGTTGTAGTCCCTATTGAGGGCATAGATATTCAGAACAGTCTCTCTTATAAAGAAATTCTAGTTGAAATCCTTGACTATCAGATTCGCAGACTGAGGAACAAAGAAGTTCCTCAAGTCAAAGTTTGTTGGTGGAATCATTCCGTTGAGGCAGCTACTTAGGAAGCAGAAGCAGACATACGAAACAAGTATACTCACCTCTTCTCCGCTAATTCAGACTTAGCCCAAGGTAATGGCTTTCCTTAAGCATATTCTGTTTCATGTTTAGATTTTAATTACAAAACTTGGTATTCAGTTTCATGCTCAATTTTCCAATTCAAACTTGATATCCTGTACCATTGCATGTTCATGAGTCATTTCAGTCATGTATTCATGCATCATATATGCATGATCAGCTTATAGTACCCCCCCCAGTCATGCATTCATGTATCAAATCAATCATGAAATCATGCGTCGGATATGCATGCTCAGTATGCATCTCAGTAAATCAGAAATGTCTGTCATATAATCATGTTTTAGTTGTCCATGTTCAGTATGTACATCAGCTCATCAATTCTCCCATCTTAGCCAGTCTCATTCGAGAAGGAATATTCCTAACAGGGACATATTTTAAGACCCCACAAAATTTCTAAGATTAATTTAGTTCTTTAAGCTTGTCAAGGATCCCAGACTTAGAAAATTCTAGCTAAGTTTACAGAAAGTTTATTTTTATCCTTCGAAAGATGGAATTCTAATTTCCTGACCTCAATATTCTTTAATGGTCTATATTTATGTTAATTAATGATCAGGAAGGTCAATAGGTGTTCTCGGACAAGTTTTAGATTACTTAAACCTTGTTTAGGCCATGCTTGGAAGTCCAAATCAGTGGACCAACGCGATCTTGATGCGCCACATCGCCTATTGTGTTGGTTAATATTATTACCAAACTTCCAATCAAAATTCCTGAGATATGGCACGATTATGGCATGACGCATCGAGTATTGCATCGATAGCATCGACGCACCGCATTGCCAAATGTGTTAGTGCTCAGTTTCAATCATTAAATCACCACGTCCTTAAGGGTAATTAGGTAATTTTCCCCTAACTTTCTGCCCTTATAACACGAAATTTAGCCCTCTTTTGGCTAAATACATTCATTATCTCACAAGTGCTCAAGAACAAAAATCCCTAGGTGATTAATTTCAATTCAAGAACTCAAGATTTCATCCATGAATCTAAAAGAAATTGTCAACCAAGGTATGAAAAGTGTTCATCAAAAGGTCTTTTCACCCTTGGAGTTCAAGAAACTCTTTTCAAAATATGAATTTTTAATTCCATGTAGTGGTTTTGATTGTACACATGTTTATGTTGTGATATGATTTCCAAGATTGAATCTTTATTGAATTCACATGGCTTTATTTTAGTATGTGGATTAAAATCCTTAAATTTAATATGTTTGATATAGCCATGATGTATTAGTTGTTGATTCATGCTCTAGAAAAGGTTATTCCTTCCATGTGTTTGTAAAAATGCCTAAATGAATAAGAATTGTGTATTATGACCTATTTGTGATCTCAATGATGAATTCATGATGTACCCAGATGTTCAAAATGACTCTCAGCTAAAGCTATGTCTTGTAATGATTTTGTGGAATGCTTATAAGTGTGGATTTGTGAAATTATATTACATTAGCATGTATTCCCATTCATGTGTAAGCTTATGAATTGCGAATGCTTCAGGAAATCCCTCAATGATAGTATTATGAATTGTTGACTAAGGTAATGCATTCAAGTAGTGTCATGTCTCATTTATTTTCATGCTATTGAGTCCTGGGGGTATTTAATACCCGATAATTTAGCTGTGTGCCTAGAGCCAATGTCAGTTTTCAAGATAACCTTAGTCAAGACACGATTAGTAGAATTAAGCCAGTCTCAAAACTCAAGAAAACTCAGTAGTATTTAGTCCAGTTCTCAGTAACTAAGTCAGTTAATAGACTTCAATAATATTCTGTTAGTCAACGAAATTCAGTGGAACTCAGTCTAATTCATTCCATCATACTTATTTCAGTGTCTATTCAGTTGGGAGTAGGATTCAACACTATGTGAACCCAAGTTTGGGAACTCACCTACCAGCATAGGGTGGGATTCTTAGATGCAGCCCTTGTGTTCTAGAACTACTTAATCAGCGTTGGTTGAGACATCAAAACCTATCAGATGAGGGTTGATGAGGTGGCTTAAGATGTTAGATTAGGGTCCTACCATTCTCGTTAGAGAACTTGACAAATAAAGGTCACTCACAGCTTGTCCTTACCAGTGGTGCAGTATTGACACCCTTTCAATTGGGGTTACAAATTGGACCCTAACTCAGTTATAACATCTTATTTGGGGCATGTCAATTAGATGACTACCTCCCAAAGTCTTAATCTCAGTCTTCAGTAAAAAACTTAGATAGTCCTATAGATTTCAGGACTGTCAGATATAGACACTCTGCTTAGTACGGAACTCAACTAGTTCCATTAGAATCAGGACTGTCAGACACAGTCACTCAGTGATCAGTTATAAGTAATCCATATTATCAGTAAACTTAGTATTTAGAATCATTATGATTTCAGTTACAGGTATGTATTCATGCATGTATCCTCTCATAGTTATGTTCATACTATCTAGTCAGTATAGTTCATGTAGATGAACCCTTGCATTTAGCCTTACCTTACTTTGCATACTGATGTTGGGCGTATTTACACCCTAAACACCATAATTTACCCATGTTATAGCTAAGTTTTGAGGATAGAATATATAATTCCTACACTTTTAGTCCCTTTTCCTGTAAGTGAGCTAACCTATGTGATTAGCATGTTTTCAGGTATTAACGATGAAGATTTCAGCACTTTGTGGAACTTTGGGCAGCAAAGGAAAACTTCAAGTAAGAAGGAAGGCAGCTTTTGGAAGCTTGTGGACTAAATGTGATGCATGGAGAATCCGTCCTGGGCAAAATCAGTATTTCTTAATACTTAGGGGTGCAGCAGTAACCTAGTAGGACTAGGACAAGGATGTTATAAAAACCTTATTTGCTGAATTTTTCAGCATACACACATTCATTTATTCGATTTTTCTTCATTCAACTTTTAGAATTATTCACGTTACAAGTTCTGTAAGGTTTGAGACAGAGAAAAACACGGCTTTCTTGAGCAACGAATAAAACGACATTCTTCTCCCTTGTTGACGCAAAACATTATCCCATCGCAAAGATTATTCTAACTCTGGTATGATGATGATGTCTTCGTTGATCTCCGTTGTACTCATGAGTAGCTAAACTTCTCTGTTAGGGTTATGGAAGCCTTGTGAGATACTATCTATTACTATGAGTTTGTGAATTTGTGATGTGTATGCTACTTATATCATTACTCTCTTCGTTTTAATTTAATTCTTATGGTTGCAAACATAAGGAACATGCCATTATACTACTAACTTGTTCGAGAGAAAAGTTACATGTCTGGAAAATAAAGTATGACAAGGAAATAGGGCTACCAACCCTGTTTACACGTTAATGCCTTAACCGGATTAACTTTCTTGGAGAATTTGTACCGTTAGTTATAAACTTTAGGCTCGAGAGAGTTAAAGTGAGATAATCCTTGATGGTTGAGAAACACTAGGATTTACCATTAGAATACGAATCTCTATAGATGCATGCATGTCTGAATTCCGTATTACTCATAGTTAATAGATACGTAGAACTCATAAGGTGGACATAACCCTAACTTATTATTCTCTGTGATTAACTCTTACTAAACAAAGCATTCCATTGTTATTTTAATAATAGTAATTCACGCCACAATTAAATCCCCCCTTTTTCCGTAGAATTTTTGACCAACAGTCTACTAATAATTGCAACACTTAGCGACCAAGTATTCCCTGTGGGATTTGACACCCAACCCAGTTGGGTTCTATATTTGACAGCGACCGCTTACACTCTTACGAGAGCTATAGTTTAGGCGTTATCAAATTTTGGCGCCGTTGCCAGGGAATACGGTTGTCAACTAAGTTTGTGATAGTTACTAGACCCTTTGGTCAAAGATTCTCGAATTTTACTTTTTGGCTGTTGTTTTTGTTTCATTCAGGTTCTGTTCAGTGCATGCCAAATACTCAAAGTTCGGGTCAGCCATTATTACCCATAAACCCTGAACCGCAACTTATTGGCAGGATGGAGGCACAACGAGATATTGAAAGAAGGGCTGCTCAACAGGAGCAGCCTAGATTAGCTGCATTGGCCGCTACTCAGGTGCACCAACAGAACATTGATAACTTAGGATGAGCAACAAATCCTGATTATGAGGACCTGGGTGATGATGAGTTATTAAATCCAAGGCGTGCAGATGAGGTCATAACGCCTGTGAACAGGAGAGATCGTCAAGCTAGAATGAGACCAGAACGTCGAGCTGTGCAGATTCTTTTTGATGATGATGATGATGATCTGGATGGAGCTGGTGCCACAGGGGCTATTATTCCTCCACCCTTGGAACGTGGAGACAAGTTCAATATCACTAGCACCATCATTCAGCTATTGCAGCTCAAGGGATTATTTGGTGGACTTGCAGGCGATGATTCGAATATGCACCTGATCAATTTTATCTCAACATGCAAGTCGTTTGACAATCTAGGAGTTGGACAAAATGCAATCCGGCTGCGCTTATTTCCATTGTCTCTATCTGGAGAGGCAACTCTATGGTTGAACGGGCTAACTCCTAATTCTATTACTTATTGGAGGCAATTGAAAGATGCTTTCCTAGAAATATTATTTCCGCCATCCAAGCGAGCACAATTGAGAGATAAGATCAGTAATTTTTGATAGCTTCCAACTGAAGCTCTCCACAAAAAATGGAAGAGGTTCAAGAAGAAGCTTATGCGATGCCCAAACCATCATATGACCAATGTCCACTTGATGGAGATATTATACAGGTCTTTGAATTCGGTGACTAAGCCAGTGGTTGATAATGCTGCAGGAGGGTCATTCACGGACCTTACTTTTATTCAGGCAAGTGATATGCTAGATCATATGACAAAGCAGAGTAGATCTTGGTATACCAGGGATTCTGAGGTAGCAAGCTCTACTGTATCTATTTGCATGAAAGCAGAACAGAGGCGAAGACAAGAGGAACGTGACTAAGATATGGCTCACATGAAAACGCATATGGATCTTCTTACCAAGCATTTATTATCAGGGAAGACCGAAAAAGTCAAGGTTGTTGTGTCGCAGGGACGAGATGATTCCAATTCTGAAGAAGAAGCAAATTACTTGAATAATCAAGGGGGTTTTCGAGGCAATGCCCAAGGAAACCAAGGTCGGAACTATTATGAAAAATCCGGATACAAGGACCGTGATCAAGGGAGTTGGAAGAATAAGACTGACAGGAGTGGTTTATATATTCCTCCTGGAAATCGTAAGGCTGTGGCGTCTGGCTCTGGAAAGATGTCCATGGAAGATATGATAGCTAAGTTGTTGAAAGGAGTGGAGGCAACCAACATGGGAGTAACTGAGTTAAAGAATGATTTGTCTTCATTAAATCAATTGGTTGACTCGCATTCTACTGTAATAAAACAGCTGGAACACCAAATGAGTCAACTATCTGCGGCATTTAATCAAAGAAAGGCTGGCACTTTACCTTGAGACACCGTGCAAAATCCAAGGAATGATGGATCATGTATGGCTATTACTACCAGGAGTGGTAAAGTGTTGGAAAATCCATCCAAAGGCAAGCAGGTGGTTGATAATACAGAGGAGAATGTTATTGATGCAGATTATGATGATTCTGTAGAAGCTAAAAATCAGAATGACAGCGTTCATGAGAAAACTATTCCCCTTCCACTACCACCTTTTCCTCAGAGACTGAAGAAGAAGGCTGATGACACTCCTGAAAAGGTTGATAATTAGAAGCAAGATAAAAAGGAAGTGGTGGATAAAACTATTCCCCTTCCACCACCACCTTTTCCTCAGAGACTGAAGAAGAAAGCTGATGACACCAGGTTCAGTAAATTCATGACTATGTTAAAGAAGCTGACTATTAATGTTCCTTTGGTGGAGGCGCTGGAACAGATGCCTGGGTACGCTAAATTCATGAAGGACCTTTTGACAAAGAAGTGGGCAATAAGCTATGAGCTAGCAGATAATGTTTATCATTGCAGTGCAATTGCCACGAGGTCTTTAGTACAGAAGAAGACAGATCCTGGTGCTTTCACTATTCATTGCATGGTTGGATCTATGAATTTTGCTAAGGAATTGAGTGATTTGGGAGCTAGCATCAATTTGATGCCGCTATCCATTTACAGAAAGATGGGGTTAGGCGATCCTACGCCAACTAATATGCGACTTGTGATGGCAGATAGGTCGGTAAAACGACCTGTTGGTATCTTATATGATGTATTGGTGAAGGTTTCTTCCTTCATTTTTCCTGCAGACTTTGTTATTTTGGATTGCAAGGTGGATTCTGAAGTTCCCATAATCTTGGGATGCCCTTTCCTCGCAACTGGAAGTGTGCTTATTGATTTAAGAGCTAATGAGCTTTTATTTCGGCTGAATGACGAAGTGGTCCATTTTGATGTATGCAAATCAATGAAGTAGCCCAAAGATATGAATGTGTTCTCTGTAGCTGATGTGTACTATGAAGATGAGAAAGAATTATTTGTGGAGAAGTAGCTTATTATTGAGCCATTGGCTACTGTGCTAATGAATTTTGAGTGTGAGGATGTTGAAGAATATGAAGAAACTATTTGTCTCTAACAGGAATAGGTTCGTATTCTCATGCTCCTAAGAAGCTGGACCTTGATCTCAAAAATTGACCTACACCACCAGCGAAACCATCCATTGAAGAGCCACCAATGCTAGAATTGAAGGAGCTGCCCAGTCATTTAAAGTATGCATTCTTAGGAAGTGGAAACAAACTTCTGGTTATTGTTGCGGCTGATTTGGGTGAGCAGCAAGTCGCAGCTCTCATCTCTGTTCTGAGGAGACACAAGAGAGCCATCGGTTGGACTATCGCTGATATTATTGGTATCCTGCCTGGGATATGTATGCACAAGATTCATCTTGAAGAAAATTGCATACCCACTATTGAGCATCAAAGACGTTTGAATCCACTTATGTAAGAGGTGGTGAAGAAACAATTATTAAGTGGTTGGATGCAGGGGTAGTGTATCCAATCTCCGACAGTAAATGGGTAAGGCCGGTACAGTGTGTGCCTAAGAAAGGGGGCATGAAGATAGTTGCAAACTAAAAGAATGAGCTAATTCCACTCAGACCTGTCACAGGGTGGAGAGTCTTCATGGACTACCGAAAGCTAAATTCGGGGACGCTTAAGGATCACTTCCCAATGCCATTCATGGACCAAATGCTTGATCGATTGGCAGGGAAAGGATGGTTTTGTTTCTTAGATGGTTATTCCGGCTATAATCAGATTTGTATTGCTCCCGAAGATCAAAAGAAGACAACGTTTACATGCCCACATGGTACGTTTGCCTTAAAACGCATGCCATTTGGGCTATGTAATGCACCCACCACTTTTCAGCGTTGTATGATGTCCATTTTTTCTGATATGGTTGAAGACACCTTGGAGGTGTTCATGGACGATTTTTCAGTTGTGGGTGAGTCATTTGAATCGTGCTTAGCGAATCTAAGTATGGCATTGCAGAGATGTGTTGAATTCAAATTGGTGCTAAACTGGGAGAAGTGCCATTTTATGGTTAAGGAAGGCATTGTTCTTGGGCATAAAGTCTCCGAAAGAGGAATAGAGGTTGATCGGGCCAAGATCGAAGTTATCGAGAAACTACCACCTCCAATTTGTGTAAAGGGAGTCCTTAGTTTCCTCGGTCATGCAGGTTTTTATTGAAGGTTTATTAAAGACTTCTCCAAGATTGCTAGTCCGTTATGCAAACTTTTGGAGAAGGATGCAAAGTTCGACTTCGGTGAAGATTGCTTGAAGGCATTTGAATGCCTCAAAGAGAAGCTAGTTGAAGCTACTATCATTGTAGCGCCTGATTGGTCTCTACCGTTTGAAGTTTTGTGTGATGCAAGTGGGGTAGCTTTGGGCACTGTACTTGGTCAGAGAAGATAAAGGTTATTTCATCCAATCTACTATGCGATCAAGGCCTTGAATGGAGCCCAGAAGAACTATACCGTCATGAAACAAGAGCTTCTAGCGGTTGTTTATGCTTTTGAAAAGTTTCGTGCTTACTTGTTGGGAACCAAAGTGGTGGTTCATACAGATCATGCTGCTCTGAGATATTTAATGGCAAAGAAGGATGCTAAGCCAAGTCTAATTAGGTGGGTGTTATTGCTGCAAGAATTTGATTTCGAGGTAAAAGATAGAAAAGGTTGCGAAAACCAAGTAGCTGATCATCTATCTAGACTTGAGAATGAGCACATAGCGCAGCCCGATCTTGAGATTGATGATGCATTTCCCAATGAAGAGATCCTATCCACGATGGTGGAAGATTTACCGTGGTACGCAGACTTTGCGAACTACGTGGTAAGTAATGTGATGCCTGAGAATCTCTCTTTTCATCAAAAGAGGAAGTTCATGCATGATGTGAAACACTACTTCTGGGATGAACCATATATTTTTCAACAATGTACGGATGGTTTTATTAGGCGATGCATATCTAATGTGGAGGTGCCTAGCATATTGGAAGCAAGTCATTCTTCCTAAGTTGGGGGTCACCATGCAGGTAATCGGACAGCTAGAAAGGTATTGCAAAGCGGCTATTATTGGCCTTCGTTATTTAAGGATGCCTATGATTTTGTGAGAAGATGTGATCAGTGTCAAAGGCAAGGCACAATTTCGAAGCACCATGAGATGCCCATGTCTAAAATTCTTGAAGTAGAGCTATTTGATGTATGGGGTATTGATTTCATGGGCCCATTTGTGAGTTCGTTTGGGAGGAAATATATCCTATTTTCTGTGGATTATGTATCCAAATGGTTCGAAGCAGTAGTGCTAGCTGATAATGAAGGTAAGCGTGTTGTAGCATTCTTGAAGAGAAATATCTTCTCTCGTTTTGGGGTACCGCGTACCATCATAAGCGATGGAGGATCACAATTTTGTAACACGCTATTCAGAGCCGTGTTAGTGAAATATGGGGTCAAGCAACATAAGGTAGCCATACCTTACCACCCACAAACTAGTGGGCAGGTAGAGGTTTCTAATCGGGAGATCAAGCTGATCCTTGCTAAGACTGTAAATGCTAGTAGGAAAGATTGGTCTCGGAAGCTGGACGATGCCTTATGGGCTTACAGGACTGCGTTCAAGACACCAATTGGCATGTCCCCGTACCAAATAGTTTATGGGAAGGCCTGTCACTTGCCAATTGAGCTCAAACACAAAGCATTGTGGGCGTTGAAGCGGCTTAATTTGAATTGGGAGGATGCTATTAATCTGAGATTAGAGCAGCTGAATGACATGGATGAATTTCATCTACATGCGTATGAAAGATCAGACCTCTACAAGGAACGAATGAAAAAGTATCATGATCAGCGGATTATCCAACGAAACTTTCAGAAGGGAGATATGGTACTTCTTTTCAACTCCAGACTGAAGCTATTTCCAGGTAAGTTGAAGTCTAAATGTTCTGGTCCATTTAGAATTAGCCAAGTCTACTCGTCTGGAGTAGTAGAGTTAGAAGACAATAATGGTGGTATCTTTAAGGTGAATGGCAAACGAGTGAAGCCATATATCGTTCCTCTTGACTCGATAAAATGCATGGCTACCATTTATCTCGATGAAGTCTAAGTAATCGAGATAACTATGTCGTGCCGCGACAATAAATCAAGCACTACATGGGAGGCAACCCATCATTTTTAATCATTTTTTTCTACTAGGAGTTTGTTTTGTTAAATAAAAATACAAAAAGAAAAGTCGAGCCACGACCAAAACTAAGGCGCTTGGTGGGAGGCAACCCATCGTTCTAATCATTTTTGTTATTTTTGAGTAAGTGTAGGTGCAAGACGTATAAAGGACGAGATTGGTCCCAAATTTTGATTTGAACGTGTGCCATGTTAAAGGTGGTAAGTTAGGAATGAAGGAGCAAAGGCAATAGACAAGGTAATGCCTATGCAAATCTAGGCAACGAACAAGGCAAGGCCTATGTAAATCTAGGCAACTAACAAAGCAACGCCTATGCTATGGCCTAAGCTCTCTGAATCTACAAGGCTATAGCATAGGCAGCGCCTATGCTCAACTAGGAAAAGCTAAAGGCACCGCCTATGCCATTGCCTAAGCTCTCTGAATCTACAATGCTATAGCATAGGCACCGCCTATGCTCAACTAGGAGATAGCATAGGCGCCGCCTATGCCCAACTAGGCAAAGCATTAGGCGCCGCCTATGCCAAGCATAGACAAAGCAGTAGGCGCCGCCTAACCTTACTTTTTGGTCTCCTAACCCGATTCTACATGGGTCAAACCCGACCCAAGCCTTGGTCTATAAATAAAATCTTAATCTTAGAATAAAATCTCATTGTTTGCTCAACCTAAGCGCCGCCTAACCTTCCCAAACCCCTCAAAACTTTTCTTTTTGCTCATCTAATCCTGCAAGATCATCTTCCGAATCCATCACCAAGTAAGTTCTTCTTTTATATTTCGTAAGTATTACAATACTACGCTTATAATGGTCTGTTAGATTTTAAAGTGGTGTTGGTGATTAGAATGTGGTTGATTTGTTATGATACATCTAGTTGAGTGAAAGAATACGTGTGGGTGTTCTTGACTTTGTTCCGACTTGTATTTAATTGTTATACACTGTCATCTTTTTGCGGAATCAAAATGGTGAAATTAATTGCATAATCTTCAAAGTTGAAAGCTTGGATGTTTGAATGACTTGTTCATCAAGATAAAGATCATGATTGAATACAAACATATAATGTTGTGATTATTTCGATGCCATAACTTAATATGATCTCTATGTAGTAGTCTTGTTCAAAAAAAAAGTGCATTAATCCAAACATGAAAGTATAGTAAAGATTACATGAAATAGAGTTGGAAAGGATAGTTAAGATGACATGAAAGTATGACTGTGCTGAACATATTATTGAAACATATTGCTTATATGTATGTCGATGAAGTCTGAGTAATCGACATCACTCACTTAATTAGTTTGTACCAACAAATTAAGTGTGGGGTGGTGATACTATTGTTTGTTTGTCGACTAAATCTTCCGCGATGAGCTAACATGAATCTATTTTAATCTCAGGTAGAATGGCACCAAAAGGACGACAAGGGAAAGAAAAAGTGTCCACCTCGCAGAAACGGCGGAAAAGGGGAAGAAAAGATCAAGCTGAGTCCTCCTCGCTACAAATACCTCGATGCACTTTCGGGATAAAGTGGGTCCTAGAGGAGGATGGAAAGGAGTGGTACAAGAACAACAAAGTGAAAAAATATGTTCACGTGGAGTTGATACAAAAGGAGAGTCTAGCGAAGAGAGAACCTCTCATTTTGGCTAACATCATGGCGCTAAATCTTGATTTCATTTTCCGATATATGGGAGAATGTAATCTTGATCTAACGCGAGAGTTTTATGCAAATTGGTCCCCAAAGACTACCGGAAGTGAAGTGAAGATTCGGGGCCAAGTCTTGCAACTGAATGTGGAGTTCTTTAATACTTTTCTGGGCCATCCATCTGTCGATCCATCACCGCTCAAGGATCTTTATCACAGACCTCCGTATAGGGCAATCAGACACATACTATGCAGAACTAGATCAATGGCACATTGGAATCATCACAAGGATACCGGTCGGCACAATACCTTCCCGTATGCTTCCCTAAACAGAGAAACTCGTATATGGTTGAGGATAGTCAACTCTTGCCTCATTCCTGGGACACATTACACAAAGATCACACGTGATAGATTATGCTTGCTGTACGCTCTGATGACTAATATCCCCATCAACATTAGTGTGGTTATACGATCATCAATGCATAAGGCAAGGCTGCACAAGAGGTCCCATTTCAGCTTTGGCAATTTGTTGACTGCGATATTGAGGAAGGAGCACATTGTAGAGGAACCTGCAGATCATAAGCTTTCGCACAACCCGAAGAAGGTTGATCTGACAAAGGTTAAAGATTCAGAGACTATGCATGGCGTCAACCTGACCACTGCAGAAAGACATGCTCACAATGAAAGCTTCTTCCGCCATTTATATGGCATGATGAGGTTTACCATGATGATTGGGGGTCGTGTTCCAACTGATGCAGAGCTCCAGCAGTTAGATTATGACTACCTAATGAATAAGCATGCACGGGCTATGTACGGAGTAGGGCTACATTTTGAGGAACCTCTCGATGATGATGATCGTCGAATGCCAGACTTACACGTGGAGGAGAACTCTAATGATGACGACTCTGATGATGATTCTGATGTAGGGGGTATGACCCCAGACATAGAGAAGGAGTCTGACTAATCAGGTTTTCCTTATTTATTTTCCACTTAGGATAGTGTGTCCCGTCTAAGTGTGGGGTGCTGGTATTTGCATACTGTATTGTACTTCTTTGCTTACATTTATCCTTGTTTTTGCTAATTAGTCGTAGTTAGTAGTTAGTAGTTAAATTTTTGAATTTTTTGTGATTTTGCATGAAGTGCATGAAATTGTTCTGATAGATGGCATGGTATTATGACAAGAGTTTGTGCTAAAGTCATTACGATTGAGACATTTAGGCTCTAGGTGTGACTCACTGTGTGATAGTTGTGTAGTTTGATTCATTCATCTGTTGGGTCAAGAGTCTATACTGCTCCCAATAAAGTTGACCATGTGCCCTGTGTGTGTGAGGATATAGTATATTCTGTGTTGTGGCTGATGCTAGAACTTGCCTGGTGTGTGTGTAAAGCGAAATAAAGAGTGTTAGTTTAGGAGATGATTTAGGCATTTCTTTGGCAGCCTGTGATTGTTTACCTTATTTTTACCTACCCTTGTATATTATCCTAGTTAACCCCCTTCGAGCCTTTAGCTATTTTCTTTGACAGCCTCATATATAGCCTAATCCATTTTGTAAGACCATAATTTGATCCAAATTCCTAAGCGCTTTAAATTGTAAGGTCATGTTACAAAATAAGAGGAAATTGGGTGAGAGTGATGCCTCAGAATGTATTGGTACTTGAAATAGTTGTGAAAAAAATGGCTATCATAGTGGTGTGTTATAAAAAATATATATATATATAAATAAATAAATCGAATAAAAAGAAAAAAAAAGAGAATATAGTTGTTTTTATAACAAAATAGGTGAAAAGGGGTAGTAGATAAAAGAAAAGTAGAGGGGTTGTTTAAAAAGAGAGTGTTAATGGCATAATGTGATGTATTAAAGCGCTTAGGGAACTTAGTCACTATTTCTGGCCAAAATAGTCCTACCTGGCCAAAATGGTCATCAGTTGCAACATATGAATTCTTTGTGAGAGAGAGAGCAAAGAGAGTCTTACACCCATGTTTCAAAAAATGCTTGTGAGTGATTATGGGTGATATCTTGTGTGAGACACACATGGTTGATGAGTTTTGGGTAGTGTTATATGATTCTTTGTGGCTTAACTTGTGGATACGAATTAACCATCATCACGAGTCTATGTTGGAAGTTGAATTGTTTCTAGTAGTGATCCAGAAAACTACTCTTTGATTAATGATTATGTGTATGTCTTGTTGAACATTTTGTGCTGTTACTGTGAAATTCTAAGTAGATGTTTGCATGGACGTAATATTGTGTTCGAGGACAAACAAAGCTTTAAGTGTGGGGTGGTGATGTTGGGCGTATTTACACACCTAAACACCATAATTTACCCATGTTATAGCTAGGTTTTGAGGATAAAATATATAATTCCTGCACTTTTAGTCCCTTTTCCTGTAAGTGAGCTAACCTATGTGATTAGCATGTTTTCAGGTATTAACGATGAAGATTTCATCACTTTGTGGACCTTTGGGCAGCAAAGGAAAACTTCAAGTAAGAAGGAAGGCCACTTTTGGAAGCTTGTGGACTGAATGTGATGCATGGAGAATCTGTCCTGGGCAAAATCAGTATTTCTTAATACTTAGTGGTGCAGCAGTAACCTAGTAGGACAAGGACAAGGATGTTATAAAAACCTTATTTGCTGAATTTTTCAGCATACACACATTCATTGATTCGATTTTTCTTCATTCAACTTTTAGCATTATTCACGTTACAAGTTATGTAAGGTTTGAGACAGAGAAAAACACGGCTTTCTTGAGCAACGGATAGAACGACATTCTTCTCCCTTGTTGACGCAAAACATTATCCCATCACGAAGATTATTCTAACTCTGGTATGATGATGATGTCTTAGTTGATCTCTGTTGTACTCATGAGTAGCTAAACTTCTCTGTTAGGGTTATGGAAGCCTTGTGAGATACTATCTATTACTATGAGTTTGTGAATTTGTGATGTGTATGCTACTTATATCATTACTCTCTTCGTTTTAATTTAATTCTTATGGTTGCAAACATAAGGAACACGCCATTATACTACTAACTTGTTCGAGAGAAAAGTTACATGTCTGGAAAATAAAGTATGACAAGGAAATAGGGCTACCAACCCCTGTTTACACGTTAATGCCTTAACCGGATTAACTTTCTTGGAGAATTTGTACCGTTAGTTATAAACTTTAGGCTCGAGAGAGTTAAAGTGAGATAATCCTTGATGGTTGAGAAACACTAGGATTTACCATTAGAATACGAATCTCTATAGATGCATGCATGTCTGAATTCCGTATTACTCATAGTTAATAGATACGTAGAACTCATAAGGTGGACATAACCCTAACTTATTATTCTCTGTGATTAACTCTTACTAAACAAAGCATTCCATTGTTATTTTAATAATAGTAATTCACGCCACAATTAAATCCCCCCTTTTTCCGTAGAATTTTTGACCAACAGTCTACTAATAATTGCAACACTTAGCGACCAAGTATTCCCTGTGGGATTCGACACCCAACCCAGTTGGGTTCTATATTTGACAGCGACCGCTTACACTCTTACGAGAGCTGTAGTTTGGGCGTTATCACATACCAGTACATTCACACATACTAACACATACTTTTCTTTTGTGCTATGGTGTTTTATACCATAGGTTTGGACGCTCAGGTTCCCGATCATTCTTAGCAGCCCAGATATCAGCAGTCAGATTCAGTGAGGAGTCCTCATATTTCAAGGACATGATTATTTCATTCTTTCAGAATTTTAGAACTTTGTTATTTTCAGTAAATGGAGTTAGTTGGGGACATGTCCCATCAACTCCTTATTCAGAAAGTTTAGAGGCTTTCAGAATATGGCATGTTCAGATAGTTATTTCAGTCTTGGTATTATCATACCTTGTTCAGACGTTTTTTTATTAAGTATTGTTTAGTATTTGAACCTTATGGTAAATTTTCTGCCAGATTTCCTCATTTATTTCAGTTATATTGTTATTAGAATATTACTATTATCCAATGCTGAGTTATGGATATCAGTTATGGGTTAGCTAGCGGTTCTTTAGGATTATTAGGACCATGTAGCGTCTACGGTACCAGACTCAGGGCGTTACAAAGACCTTTCGACGTCAATACCAAGAACACTACCGGGTGATGAACTAGTTAAATTTGAAAAACGGATCCAAACTGTTCAACTTCAAAAATAGGCTATAGAAAAGGATATCCAATGTTGAAATCTCCTCAAACCAGAAGTCATGCCCATAATCCCAAACTCTAAAATAAACAATAAAAAAATTTCCTACTATAGAACCATAAAAAAAGGCAAAAAAAGCTAACCTAACTCCACCTTCATAGCCTACTAAGCAATTGAACTAATCTCTCTAACAAAAGAAGAAAACAACCCACCTTGCATAGCTATAAGAGAGAAAACAATCAAATCGAGCAAGTCATCTAGGCCAATGAGCAAGAATCTCGAGAAAGGAAATTCTAAATAGTGATGCTAGTCTAGGCATCTATCAAACAAGGATTCATCAACAGTAAACAATGACTATAACAACAACAATTATAGAATCACCACCATAAAGAATAGGTCATACCAAAAATGAAAACCAATAACAAGTAGGACTCTAAGGATATAAGAAGGATAATATGCCATGACAAAATGGGACTCAAACCCAAATTCTACACCCTAGATAAATATCAATATTGACCCTCTCCATCCACCACTAAAATAAATTACATATGGTGTTTGTCATAGAATGATAAACTCTAAACCAAGGAACACAACAATCAATATAAGCCTATCAAGGCACATAATTATTAATAGGTATGAAAAACTCAATACACTCAAGTGAATGTTGAGGTAGAAAATAAAAGGCACACATATCATGGTGAAATCAAAAGTTATATGCGTGACATGCCCAAGAAAGTACAAACCTAAGCAGGTCCAAACTCGGACTGAGGGGTTGAATCACCAACTGAGGTATTGGGGCACTACCTCTACTTGAAGGTTCTAAAACACTATAAAAATAATATGGATGTGCTTAATGACTAATAATCCTGCATAAGGGACACTTTCTAGACTAGTGACTGGTATTTCTGCAGTCATAGAAAACTCCTGAAGTACTAACCTGGCAAGAAACATGGGATGACCCAATTGGCTGATTAACTAATGTCGAGGACACTCCCTACTAAAATGACCATCCCCCCACCATCATAGCATACCTCAGGAAATCTAGTCTAGCGATGAACAAATATTAACTCTATTTGAAAAACCTTACATTTGGGGCACTTTCTAGACCAATGACCGATCTTCACACAGCCACATCAAGTTTTTGAAATACTCAGAGGTACTGTGTCAACTGATCCAAATAGTCTAACATGCCTTAAAGGTCCATGTTGAATACTCTATTAGGTGGGATGATAACTCTTTAGCTTGTTACCACCGCTACTAATTTGAGAGATTCCTATAGCTTGAGACGCTACTTGTGTGGAACTAATAGGCTGTGGGTAAAGATAATTTTTGCTGTGAGGATCCTCATTTCCAATTGGAATACCTATAGTGCTTTACTGATTAGATAGCCTCTTATCGCCTCCTCCGTATGTCTCAATACATGCTCTCTCTTTGTGGTCTTAATGTGATCAACAACCTAAGGAATAGAATAACTACTGCTATTAAATACTCTAACACCAAATAGAGTGGCAAGGTTAATCATTTAATTAATCTATGCACCATATAATGATCTGAAAGATATATCATAGGAGTGCATATAGCCCACTTAAGGAACCCAACCTAATCTTCTGAAATTGATAAGTAACCCTACTAAACATAACAAACTCAACTCTAGCATGAGAACTGCATAATACATCAAACATCATCTCCAGCTATGAGGTGTTCTACATTAGATTAAAATACCTAATGATGAATCTTAAAAGGTTGAAGTGATCACAAATCCAACCAAAGTGGTGTTGTCCGTAAATCCTTTGGCTGACACTAAAGATCTTTGATATCCATCATTAACCCCTAATTCAACATTGCACTAAAGCTCTAGAAACACTTGTTGAAGTCCCATCTATATCTATTGATAACCTTATATAATATATCTAGAATAGAATAGAATCAAAGAATGTACTAGATATTCAAAGAAAGAAAAACACACAATAAGGAGTCAAGAATTGAATTTCCTAAGAATGCTATGTATCCTCCCAAAGAAAGGATATAGACACTCTATATTAATCTATGGGACTCTAATAGATACCAATAAACCTATGCTCTGATGCCAATTCTCCATAACCTAATTTCTCAGGTCATAATGGCACCTACTATAACCCACTAGTAGGTAAGCCAACTCATAGTCCAGAATCATTAGTAATGGACTATACAAGAAAATTGAAGGAAAATATAGAATAAATATGGTACAAGTATTTATATATATATATATATATATATATATATATATGTATATGTATGTATGTATATAATATAATATTTATATATATTGGTCCTAAAACCATCTGAAGTTAGAACAACAGCTTCTAATACAATAAGTGTACAAAATAAAATACTTAATAAATATCTATGTACAACCAATATTTGAATACAACATAGAGACCAATTTAATACATTTAAGGTAGAGTAGTAATACTTCGAATGGTAGGATCTCACCCCAAATCTCCGGTCTATAGTTGCTCCACATAATGCATATACAATAGTGAGAACTCGTACTATGATCTGTAGGCTATAGAATTGTTGTATGACTACCAAACACGGGTACTCTGTAGGCAACTACCAATTGAGCTCCAAAGATAATGTGAATATAGATAACATGCAAAGCAGGAATATAAACTATAGGCAACTTTCCAACAATCTAAAAACTATATGGGTAAAGAGTCTATAAGTGTAAAATATCTTATTTTAGTTGTATGAACTAAAGAACTATATTGTATATAGCTAGCCAATATATAATTAATAGTAGAAAAATGATATACATAGTAGAATACAAGGCCAAGATATGCATATATAATGTAAATAAATGAGGCAAGAGAGGGATATATTGTAATATCATTACTAGATAAGTGTATATATATATAGGTATATAAGACTAGCTTAAGGGTGATGATAGGCGAATTTACGCGCCTATATCAATATATTTTGCCCATATTTTAGCCTAGTTTTGAGAACTAATTATCTATTTCATACACTTTTAGTCCTTTTTCCTGTAAATGAGCTAACAAATGTGATTAGGAAAGTTTCAGGTATAAATGATGCAAAATACAGCAATTTATGGCTTACTTGACGCAAAAGAAAGCTCACAAACGAGATGGAAAGGAGCTGGACGCATAAAGGACTAAATCTGCTGCATGGAAAATCTGTCCCGGGCTAAAACAGCATTTCTGAAGACTTTGGGGACTTACAGACACAAAGCTGGATTTTTGCCATAATACATTAACCTAGTGCAATTAGGTTATGTGTTTCATTATTCTATTTGGATTATAATTTTGTAACCTTACCCTAGTACATTTGGGTCAAGGATTTCATTAGTATATTAGGATTTGGTTATTTATTTCATTAGCTTAGTAGGAGTAGGATAGGAGTATTATAAATACCCTATCATGTTAGAGATTTTAAAAAAAAACACATTCTTACAATTCAATTAACTCTTAACTTAAGACATCTTCCTACAATACATTCTTAATTATTCATTCTTCTATTCTTAAATTCCACAACAAGAGAATCGTTACTTGCTACGGAATCACCAAAATCACACGCCAAACACCTACTATTCACGCCATCCACCATGCAAAACGTGATATCCTTCGCATTCATGGGTAACTAAACCTCTTAGTTGGGGTTATGGAAGCCGAATGAGTTACTATCTATTGCTATGAGCTTGTGAGTTCAAGACACGTATATTGCTTATATCATTATTCTCTTCATCTTAAATCTACATTCTTTGCGGTTCAAACACAAGAACACGCCATTCTAACATCTAACCTGTTCGAGAGAAAGGTTATTTGTCTAGAAAAGAAGACGCATAGACCAACGCCAGTCTAACATTTAACTTGTTCGAGAGAAAAGTTATTTGTCTGGAAAAGAGATAATGTCAAGGTAGTAGGACACCCTTTCCTATTAAAAAGCTAGTGCCGTACCTGGACTAACCTCTTGGAGAATTTGTACCGTTAGACACGCTTTAAGCTCGAGAGAGTTAAAGTGAAATAGTCCTTGTTTAGGTCGAGAGACGCTTGGATTTACCATCGACTACAATTCTCTATAAGCAATTGCATGTCAAGACTCTACACACTCATAGCCAATAGAGACGTATACTTCTGAAGGTGGACATAACCCCAACGCTTCAATTCTCATTGTTTACAACCAACGTGACAATCTTTCTCTTTTTACTTTGCTATTTTCAGCTTTTATTTCATTACTTTGGTTACTTAGTACAATCCCCCCATTCTTACGAGACTTGCATCAAAAGTCTAATAATTTCACTTACTTGTTGACCAAGCTATTCTCTGTGGGATCGATACCCAACCCAGTTGGGTTCTATATTTGCTAACGACCGCTTTACACTCCTACGAGAGCTGTAGATTGAGCGTTATCAAAAATTGGCGCCGTTGCCGGGGAATACGAGTGTCAATCAAGTTCGTGATAATTACTAGACCCTTTGGTCAAAGATTCTCGTACTTTTACATTTAGTTTTTGTTTTTGTTTATTGCAGGTTTTTCTTTTAGTGCATGCCCCATACTAGAAGTTCTGGTCAACCGTTATTACCAATCAATCCGGAACCGCAACGAATTAGAAGAATGGAAGCACAAGCGGAAATCGACAGGATGGCTGCTCAACACGAGCAAGCAAGATTAGCTGCTCTTGCCGCTGCTCAAGTCCAACAACAAAACATTGATAATCCTGGACGAGCAACAAATCCTGACGATGAAGATTTAGGAGATGACGAGTTGATCAACCCAAGGCATGGCGCTGAAATGGCAACACCTGCCAACAGACGAGGTCGACAAGCTCGATACAGATATGATCGCCAACCTTTGCAACCAGCTTTCGACGATGATGATGATGATCTTGATGGTGCCGGAGCCACTGGAGCTATAATTCCACCACCATTAGCGCCCGGAGCCAAGTTCAACATCACTAGCACCATGATTCAGTTATTGCAACTCAAGGGATTATTTGGTGGACTAGCAGGCGATGATCCGAATATGCATCTCATCAACTTTATTTCTACATGCAAGTCTTTTGACAATCCTGGAGTTGGTCAGAATGCTATTCGATTACGTCTATTTCCATTGTCTCTGTCTGGGGAGGCAACATTATGGTTGAATGGGCTGACTCCTGATTCTATTACAAATTGGAGGCAATTGAGAGACGCTTTCCTAGAAAGATTCTTTCCGCCATCCAAGAGGGCTCAATTGAGAGATGAAATCAGCAACTTTCGTCAGCTTCCCTCTGAAGCTCTTCACGAAACATGGGAGAGGTTCAAGACAAAGCTAGCGAGATGCCCAAACCATCACATGACTAATGTTCACCTCATGGAGATCTTATATAGAGCCTTGAATTCAGTAACTAAACCAGTGGTGGACAACGCAGCTGGAGGTTCTTTTATGGACCTCACCTTTGGTCAAGCAAGCAACATGCTAGATCGTATGACGAAACAAAGTAGAGCTTGGCATACCAGGGATTCTGAGGTAGCAAGCCCCACTTTATCTATTGGCATGTCTGCAGATCAAAGAAGGAGAGAAGAAGAACGTGATCAAGATATGGCGCACATGAAAACCCAAATGGATCTTCTTACAAAGCATCTATTAGGGAAGACTGAAAAAGTGAAATCTATTGCGTCAAAAGGAAGAGACGAATCTGATTCAGAAGAGGAGGCCAACTACTTGAACAATCAGGGGGGTTTCCGTGGGAATGCCCAAGGAAACCAAGGTCGGAACTATTATGATAAATCTGGAGGTAAAGACCAAGGTAGTTGGAAGAAAAATAATGAAAATAGTGGTTTGTACGTTCCCCCTGGTAGACGTGATACCACCACATCTAATTCTATGGAAGACATGATGGCTAAGTTATTGAAAGGAGTGGAAGCGACGAGCGCGGGAGTTAAGGAGGTGATTGACGATTTGGCCTCCATGAAGCAATTAGTTGATTCTCATTCCACTTCTATCAAGCAACTAGAGCAGCAATTCAGTCAACTTTCAGCAGCACTCAACCAAAGAAAAGCCGGCACCTTGCCTAGCGATACGGTGCAAAATCCAAGGACTGATGGGTCATGCATGGCCATCACTACGAGGAGTGGTAAGGTGCTGGAAACTTCAGTAGAAGGCAAGCAAGTAGTTGACAGAACAGCAGACATGGACGCCACGCCTAGTGACGCCACTAGGGAAGACGCCGCAATATCCACTTCCAATGTCAAGGACGTGTTGCCTAGTGACGTGCAGCCTGAAAAAAATAATAAACGAAAGCAAGAGGAGAAGAAAGCCATGGAAAGAACACTTCCATACCCACCACCACCTTTTCCACAAAGATTGAAGAAGGTGGCCGATGACACTAAGTTCAGCAAATTTATGACCATGTTGAAGCAGCTAACTATTAATGTCCCATTGGTAGAGGCACTTGAACAAATGCCTGGGTATGCGAAGTTTATGAAAGATCTTTTGACTAAAAAGAGGGCAGCAAGCTATGAGCTGAAAGAAGATGTGCATCATTGTAGTGCAATAGCTACCCGATCCATAGTTCAGAAGAAGGCCGACCCCGGAGCTTTCACTATTCCTTGCACCGTCGGATCTTTGGACTTTGCTAAAGCATTATGTGACTTATCAATCTACAAGAAGTTGGGGTTAGGAGATCCTACACCAACTAATATGAAGCTTGTTATGGCGGATAGGTCGGTAAAACGACCGGTTGGTATTCTATGCGATGTCTTGGTGAAGGTATCTTCATTCATATTTCCAGCAGACTTTGTCATCTTGGATTGCGAAGCAGATTCAGAGGTTCCCATAATCTTGGGACGCCCTTTCCTTGCTACGGGAAGTGTGCTCATAGATTTGAGAGCTAATGAGCTTTCATTCCGAATAAATGATGAAGTGGTGCGCTTTGATGTTTGCAAATCAATGAAGCAACCCAAAGATCTAAGTGTATTTTCTGTGGCTGATGTTGTCGTTGATGACGAGGATGAGTTACTTGCTGAAGAGCAAATTCTTGATGATCCTTTGGAGGTTTTGCTCATGGAAGAAGATGATGATGATGCTGAAATTTCTGAAGATGATATTTGTGCTCTATCGGGATTAGGAGCATATCGCTATCCTCCTAAGAAGCTGGATCTTGATCTCAAGAATCGACCCACACCACCAGCTAAGCCATCTATTGAAGAACCACCCACATTAGAATTAAAGGAGCTGCCAAGCCATTTGAAGTATGCATTCTTAGGAAGCGGAAACACTCTTCCAGTCATAGTGGCAGCCGATTTAGGTGAGCAACAAGTTGCAGCTCTTATTGCAATTTTACGCAAGTATATTAGAGCTATTGGATGGACCATTGCGGATATCCTTGGTATTCCACATGGGATTTGCACTCATAAAATTCAGCTCCAAGAAAAGTGCACACCCACCATCGAACACCAAAGACGTCTAAACCCACCAATGCAAGAGGTGGTGAAGAAGGAGATTATCAAGTGGTTAGATGCAGGAGTTGTGTATCCTATTTCTGATAGTACATGGGTAAGCCCAGTACAATGTGTTCCCCAGAAAGGAGGTATGACGGTGGTTGCGAATGCAAAGAATGAGCTTATTGCACTCAGGCCCGTCACTGGATGGAGAGTATGCATGGACTACCGCAAGCTGAATTCTTGGACTCTCAAGGATCACTTCCCCATGCCATTTATGGACCAAATGCTAGATCGATTAGCGGGAAAAGGATGGTTTTTCTTTCTTGATGGTTATTCAGGTTATAATCAGATTTTTATTGCACCAGAAGACCAAGAGAAGACAACGTTTACATGCCCATATGGTACGTTTGCCTTCAAACGTATGCCATTCGGGTTATGTAATGCACCAGCCACCTTTCAGCGATGTATGATGTCTATTTTCTCTGATATGGTAGAAGACACTTTGGAGGTATTTATGGACGACTTTTCAGTTGTTGGGGAGTCTTTCGAAGCATGTTTGGTGAATTTAAGCATGGCATTACAAAGATGTGTAGAGTTCAACCTTGTGCTGAATTGGGAGAAGTGCCACTTCATGGTAAAAGAAGGAATTGTTCTTGGGCACAAGATCTCCGAACGAGGAATAGAGGTTGATCGCGCCAAAATAGAGGTAATTGAGAAGCTACCACCTCCAATTTCGGTGAAGGGAGTTCGTAGTTTTCTTGGCCATGCTGGGTTTTATCGTAGATTCATCAAAGACTTCTCCAAAATTTCTAGTCCATTATGCAAGCTATTGGAGAAAGATGCGAAGTTTGACTTTAATGATGATTGCTTAAAGGCATTTGAATGCCTTAAAGAAAAACTCATTGAAGCCCCTATCATGGTAACACCAGATTGGACGCTCCCGTTCGAAGTCATGTGTGATGCTAGTGGTGTAGCCGTTGGTGCTGTTCTTGGACAGAGAAAGGAGAAATTATTTCATCCTATCTACTATGCGAGTAAGGTCCTCAATGAAGCCCAAAGGAACTACACCGTCACTGAACAAGAGCTATTAGCGGTTGTGTATGCGTTTGAGAAGTTCCGCGCCTACCTATTAGGTACTAAAGTGATCGTTCATACAGACCATGCAGCTCTTAGGTATCTAATGACAAAGAAGGATGCAAAACCAAGGCTGATTCGATGGGTGTTGCTGCTGCAAGAGTTTGATTTCGAAGTTAAAGATAGAAGAGGTTGCGAGAACCAAGTGGCTGATCACCTATCTAGACTTGAGAATGAGTATGTGGCACAATCAGAAAATCAGATTGGCGATGCATTCCCTGATGAGGAGATACTAGCGACAACAATGGAGAACTTACCATGGTATGCCGACTTTGCAAATTTCGTGGTGAGTAATGTGTTACCTTCCAATTTATCTTACCACCAGAGGAGGAAGTTTATGCATGACGTCCAGCACTATTATTGGGATGAGCCTTATTTGTTTCGAAGATGCGCGGATGGTATCATTCGACGATGTATATCCCATGAAGAAGTGCCCACTATATTAGAAGCATGCCACACTTCGCAAGTTGGAGGCCATCATGCAGGGAATCGAACAGCAAGAAAAGTCTTGCAAAGTGGTTATTATTGGCCTACAATATTCAGAGATGCACACGACTATGTGAGAAGGTGTGACCAATGCCAACGTCAAGGTGCTATTTCAAAACACCATGAAATGCCCATGTCCAAAATTTTGGAGGTAGAACTCTTTGATGTATGGGGTATTGATTTCATGGGACCATTCGTGAATTCGTTTGGAATGAAGTACATCTTGGTTGCTGTGGATTATGTGTCGAAATGGGTTGAAGCTGTAGCATTGGCCGATAACGAAGGAAAGCGTGTTGTAGCGTTCTTAAAGAAGAATATCTTCTCTCGCTTTGGGGTACCTCGTACTATCATAAGTGATGGAGGATCTCACTTCTGCAACAAGCTATTCAAATCTGTATTGGCCAAGTATGGAGTCAAGCAACACAAGGTAGCTACGCCTTATCATCCCCAAACTAGTGGACAAGTAGAGGTTTCCAATCGTGAGATCAAGCAAATCCTTGCCAAGATGGTCAATGCGAATCGGAAGGATTGGTCTCGGAAGCTAGATGATGCACTATGGGCGTATAGGACTGCATTCAAGACACCCATTGGCATGTCACCTTATCAGCTAGTTTATGGGAAGGCTTGTCATCTACCCATCGAGCTTGAATACAAGGCATTATGGGCATTGAAGCACTTGAATCTGAATTGGGATGATGTGAAGAACCTGAGGTTGGAGCAGCTGAACGAGCTAGATGAATTCCGTCTCCATGCATATGAAAGATCAGATTTATACAAGGAGCGGATGAAGAAGTATCACGATCAGCGGATTGTTCGACGACACTTCCAAAAAGGTGACATGGTACTACTCTTTAACTCCAGATTCAAGCTCTTCCCAGGTAAGTTAAAATCAAAGTGGTCTGGTCCATTTAAAGTCACTCACGTCTACTCGTCTGGAGTAGTCGAATTGGAAAATAATGAGGGTGTTATCTTCAAGGTGAATGGCCAACGTGTTAAGCCATATATCGGTCCTCTTGACTCGATGAATGACATGGCCATCACTTATCTCGACGAAGTCTAAGTACTCAAGATTACTACGTCGAGCCACGATAATAAATAAGGCGCTAGATGGGAGGCAACCCTTCGTTTTATTGTTTTATCGTTTTGTCGTTTTAGTATTTTTTTTCTTTTTGATAAATGAAAATCCAAAAATAAGAGTCGTGCCACGACCAAAACTAAGGCGCTTGTTGGGAGGCAACCCATCTTACTAATCGTTTTCATTTGTTTGAGCAAATATAGGTGTAAGAAGTATGCAACGAGGAGATTGATTTCAATTGACGATTTGGTCGCATGGTATGGTAAAGTCGGTAAGTTAGGAATGGTGATGCATAAGGATATGGATTGAGCCTTTCTCACGTCATAATAGGCTTCGAGAAAGGCTAGGCCTTGGTAAAAATAGGCCACGAACGATGCACAACCTATTCTATCGCCTAAGGACTCGGAATCTAGTGTGCAATACACTATGCGCCGCCTATTCCTAGGTGTGCTTTTGACTATGCGCCGCCTATGCTATGGCATTTGAGATACTGAGACCAAATGCCATACCATATGCGCCGCATATGCCTAGATATGCCATACTATATGCGGCGCATATGTCCCATTATGCCATGGACAATGCGCCGCATATACATGTGATATGCCGAGGGATATGCGCCGCATATAGGGTGATTTTGTCCCCAAATCCGATTGTAAATGGGTCATAACCCGACCCATACTCCTCCTATATAAAGGGGACTTGTTTTTTTATCACAAACACATTAGAAGTAACCCTAAAGGCGCCGCATATCATCCCAAATCCTCTCAAATTTTTCTTCCTTTGTTCTTCCAATCCACAACAACTTCTCCACAATCTTCAAGCAAGTAAGTACTCTCTTATTCTTCATCTATTTATCGTAAGTACTACTTTACTATGCTTATGATAAAATGCTAAATCATGAGAGATTGGTGGTGATGTTCATGTGTGTGGATAATTGTTGCCAAATCGTGTGATTGATTATATACGTATGGAATTCATGACTTGTTTCCGACTTGAATTTTGTTTCAATGGCATTGTTGTGATACTTTCTGAACATATGTGGCCATGAATATTGCTTGAGAGTGTTGTTGGATGCTTGCATGATACACCATCCCGGCCATCGGGATAATGTTATAGTGACTATCGACTTAGGTGGTGGTGTTTGTTGTTCGAATAGCAATTCCATGTGGTAACCCCTATGTTGTAACGTTGCTATATACACCATGCAAGTCGTCCAAATGGCTGCTCATAAGTGATGTAATACTGATTTTCTTGTCGGAATACAATCCTAAGACGTATGTCGACGACGTCTGAGTACTCGACCACGTTCACTTCACCGATTTGTGCCAACAAGATTAAGTGTGGGGTGGTACCCCTAATGCTTGCATATAGATTGACTAAAGTGCGATTGTGCTGCATCTAACATTATTTCTAGTCTCAGGTCCAATGGCACCGAAAGCAAGGCAAGGCAAGGAGAAGGATACCACAACCCGAAAGGACAAAAAGAGAAGCCGAAAAGACCAAGGCGAATCATCTTCCGCACACCTACCACGCAGAATGTTCGGAATCAAATGGGTTCTTGAGGAAGAATCCAAGGCATGGTACAGCAGCAACAAAGAAAAGAAATATGTGCACGTCGACTTAATCAACAAGGAGACCTTAGCAAAGAAGGAGCCGCAACTGTTGGCTAAGATAATGGCTTTGAAGCTGGATTTCATCTTCCGTGACATGGGAGAGTGCAATCTTGACTTGACAAGAGAGTTTTATGCCAACTGGTCGCCAAACACAACAGGCAACGAAGTCAAAATTCGGGGCCAAGTGTTACAGCTTACAGTGGATTGGATCAACTCGTTTCTAGGCCTACCTTCGGTCGACACTGCACCATACAAAGAGCTGTACAGCAGGCCTCCTTACAGAGTTATAAGACACACGCTTTGTGGAAGCAGATCGATGGCAAGATGGGGAAGACATAAGGAAACAGGCCGTCACAACACATTCCCCTATGCTCCACTAAATAGGGAAGCAAGAATCTGGATGCGCATTGTCAACTCATGCCTCATTCCTGGGACGCAATACACAAAGATATCGAGAGATAGAGTGTGTCTGGTTTATGCATTGATGACAAATGTCCCTATCAACTTTGGGGCAATCATTCGATCCACCATGAGGAAAGCCAGACTCAACAGCAGGTCCCATTTCACATTCGGCAATTTGTTGACAGCAATGTTGCGGAAGGAGGATATAGAAGAGGAACCAGCTGACCACAAACTCCCACATACCCCAAAGAAGGTTGACCTCACCAAGGTCAAAGATGCTGAAACAACGCATGGAGTCAACCTTACCACTGCGGAGAGACATGCTCGTGACGAGAGTTTCTTCCGTCATCTCTATGGCATGACGAGATTCACTATGATGAGTGGTGGACGTATTCCAACTGCTGTAGAGCTCCAACAGCTGGACCACGACTACCCAATGAACAGACATGCCCGGGAGATGTGTGGAGTGGGAGTCTATTTCGAGGAACCTCTTGATGATGACGTGCCAACTGATGATGATAGACGCCTGCCTGATTCTGATGCTGAGGAGAACTCTGACGACGACTCTTACGATGACTCGGACGAAGGGGGTATGACCCCCGACATTGAGGAAGAGTCCGACTAATCAGGTTCTTCGACTTTATTTTCCACTGAGGGCAGTGTCTAGTCTAAGTGTGGGGTGTCGGCAGAATCTGCATGCTATGTTTGTATGTTTGCTCTTGTTTATTTTGTTTTGAGTCCAAATTTTTTATTTTTCGTGTGATTTTTTTCGTGTGACGTTTTTTTTTATTTTTTAGGAGTAAATTTTTTTCTAGCTACGCATGAAATTTTTTGGATAGGCAGCATGAGATTAGAACAAGAGTATGTGCTACAATTGTGACTGTTGAGACATTTAGGCTCTAGTTGTGACTCATTATGTGCTATTGTGTGATTCAATTCCTTCACTTGTTGGGTCGAGAGTCTATATTACTACCAGTCAAGTCGACCATGTGCCTTGTGTGTGTGAGATAATAGTATATTCTATGTTGGTGGCTGATGCTAGAACTTGCCTGGTATGTATGCAAAGCGAAAATAAGGAATGTAAGTTTAGGATATGATTTAGGCATTTCTTTGGCAACCTATATTTGTTTACCATCAGTTTTACCTACCCATGTAAATCATCCTAGTTAAACCCTTTTGAGCCTTTAGCCTATTTCTTTGACAACCTTGTATGTAAGCCTAATCCATTTTTTTCAAGACCGTAATTTGATCCAAATTCCTAAGTGCTTTAAAGTGAAAAAGTCATGTGACAACATAAGAGGAAATTGGGTGAGTATGATGCTTTAAATTGTAAAGGTTCTTGAAGGTGTTATGAAAAAGAAAAAAAATGCTATCATAGGAGGTACGTTGTGAAAAGAAAAAGGACAAGAAAGCTGAAAAGTGAGTTGTGCTTAAAATTGAAAAACAAAAGATGATAACAAGGGTGGAAAAATAAAATAAAGAAAGGTTGAAAGAAAAAAGTGTCAATGATACAATGTGATGTATTAAAGTGCTTAGGAACTTAGTCACTATTTCTGGCCAAAATAGTTGATCCTACCCGTCCCTTAGCTTACGTTACAACCATCAAAAGACCTACTTGATCCTAATCTTAACATTCCGACATTTAGTGGAGTACTACATTAAGGGCAAGCCTATGGTCATCAGTTGCTACATATGAATTCTTTGTGAGAGTGAGTGCAAGGATATTTTGATACCCATGTTTGAAAATATGCTATACTTGTGAGTGATTATGGGTACTATATTGTGAGACACACATGGTTGATGAGTCTTGGATAGTTGTATATGATTCTATGCACCTTAACGTTTGCATGCGAGTTGATCACCATCACGAGTCTATGCTTGAGGTTAAATTGTTTCTACTTATAATCGGAAAGCTACTCTTCGTTGATAATTGTTGTGCTTGTCTTGAAGAATGTTTTGTGTTGTTTCTGTAAAAACCTTAAGTCGATGCTTAGAAGGACATGATATGTTGTTCGAGGACGAACAAAGCTCTAAGTGTGGGGTGTTGATGATAGGCGAATTTACGCGCCTATATCAATATATTTTGCCCATATTTTAGCCTAGTTTTGAGAACTAATTATCTATTTCATACACTTTTAGTCCTTTTTCCTGTAAATGAGCTAACAAATGTGATTAGGAAAGTTTCAGGTATAAATGATGCAAAATACAGCAATTTATGGCTTACTTGACGCAAAAGAAAGCTCACAAACGAGATGGAAAGGAGCTGGACGCATAAAGGACTAAATCTGCTGCATGGAAAATCTGTCCCGGGCTAAAACAGCATTTCTGAAGACTTTGGGGACTTACAGACACAAAGCTGGATTTTTGCCATAATACATTAACCTAGTGCAATTAGGTTATGTGTTTCATTATTCTATTTGGATTATAATTTTGTAACCTTACCCTAGTACATTTGGGTCAAGGATTTCATTAGTATATTAGGATTTGGTTATTTATTTCATTAGCTTAGTAGGAGTAGGATAGGAGTATTATAAATACCCTATCATGTTAGAGATTTTAAAAAAAAACACATTCTTACAATTCAATTAACTCTTAACTTAAGACATCTTCCTACAATACATTCTTAATTCTTCATTCTTCTATTCTTAAATTCCACAACAAGAGAATCGTTACTTGCTACGGAATCACCAAAATCACACGCCAAACACCTACTATTCACGCCATCCACCATGCAAAACGTGATATCCTTCGCATTCATGGGTAACTAAACCTCTTAGTTGGGGTTATGGAAGCCGAATGAGTTACTATCTATTGCTATGAGCTTGTGAGTTCAAGACACGTATATTGCTTATATCATTATTCTCTTCATCTTAAATCTACATTCTTTGCGGTTCAAACACAAGAACACGCCATTCTAACATCTAACCTGTTCGAGAGAAAGGTTATTTGTCTAGAAAAGAAGACGCATAGACCAACGCCAGTCTAACATTTAACTTGTTCGAGAGAAAAGTTATTTGTCTGGAAAAGAGATAATGTCAAGGTAGTAGGACACCCTTTCCTATTAAAAAGCTAGTGCCGTACCTGGACTAACCTCTTGGAGAATTTGTACCGTTAGACACGCTTTAAGCTCGAGAGAGTTAAAGTGAAATAGTCCTTGTTTAGGTCGAGAGACGCTTGGATTTACCATCGACTACAATTCTCTATAAGCAATTGCATGTCAAGACTCTACACACTCATAGCCAATAGAGACGTATACTTCTGAAGGTGGACATAACCCCAACGCTTCAATTCTCATTGTTTACAACCAACGTGACAATCTTTCTCTTTTTACTTTGCTATTTTCAGCTTTTATTTCATTACTTTGGTTACTTAGTACAATCCCCCCATTCTTACGAGACTTGCATCAAAAGTCTAATAATTTCACTTACTTGTTGACCAAGCTATTCTCTGTGGGATCGATACCCAACCCAGTTGGGTTCTATATTTGCTAACGACCGCTTTACACTCCTACGAGAGCTGTAGATTGAGCGTTATCAAAGGGTACAACCTAAGGCAGTCAATCTAACCTCTCCAAGAAACCTTAACCAAGAAGAAAAGGCTAACACTACCATGATCAGGTCCTATAGTCAAGTGTCTTACCGTGAATACACTATTAGTAACAAAAATACCAAAAAAGGAAAAAGATCAAAATCATACTTCAAATTTTATTGCTATTCCATAATCAGACTACTATGACTAAACCATAATAACATAATACAGTAACTGGCTAGTACAAATAATTAATACCTAACTGAGTCCCAAAATTCAAAAACATCAACCAACACTTAGCAAATAGCAATCATAATCAATAACTATGTAGCCCCCATAAGGCAAAAAGGTAGAGGAACCAAACAATATAGTGTTGACAAGCAATAACATGCATAAATGAATACAAAGTAAATCTATAATACAACAATAGATCTACGTGCCATAATGTACCTAGTGTATACATCTTCTCCATCTTGAAGGCTCGCAAAAGTAGGACTTTTGGAAATATCTCTTATATGATATGATGTATCACAAATGATGGGGCCCTCTGTGGGGTTTGGAGTACCCATATACACTGACTTGGTCTTGATCCAGGATTTCAAATCATAATCATCATCAGTTTAATCCATCCAATATCGAAGAGATATATACATAAATATATGGATACAAACCATAGATAAAAGAGTTTAAGCCTGTAAATCTATTACCCAGGGTCAACTTTGGGACCAAATCATCATAATGTAGTAGGAAGGGTCAAAATCCCTCATGACCAAAGTAAATAGTAATGGTAAATTATGTACCATAATATATCTAGGTGGAATTTCTAAAACATCATTTTTATTCACAAAAGCTCATAAATCATTCATTAAGGTGGTATAATTCCTTTTATAAAAGAATCTATTTTAAAAGGGGGAAAGTAGGAATAAATCCCTTTTTAGGAAAACAATAGTAAAATCAAGATTTTAGTAGGAATCATACCACTAACTGAGCATGAATATACCATAATCTATTCATGTCATCACCAACATCCAAGTAATATAATCATTAATATATAATCTTCTATACACTAAAACCATGTCCTTTATAAAGATGGAAACTCACCTAGAGTCCAACTAGTATCATAGCCATAACCTCGAGCCCAATAGCATATAACCATCATAATATCAATACTATAATTCGAGAAACTATGATAATCCACCGAGTCAAGTAGTAAACCTTAAACTAAGGGGTTTGTAGCCTCAAATATGTCTAACATACAAGTAACCTAAGGTAATAGGATTCTATAGTTCTAATAAGTATTCCATATTAAGTGTCAATTCACGATTTTATCCCTAAATTGCTTGATTAGGCTAAGTTATGGTATGATACCCATAGTACTTTACATACATCCTTATCTAACATGACATACATATCATACACTATCTCATTAAGAAGAGTAGACTAAAGCCTTCCACGATGTTGAACCGCAAGTCTTGAGTTATCCATAAATAGTCCACCTTTGCTCCATGATCCTAAAATACAATCACACTATCATATTAGTAACCTACACATCATTAGGTGTAAAATAAGACCTATACTACTATATAAAGGGATGGATAAGAATTCAGATCATGAACAAGCTCATGAGGCCCCAAAATGGAATCCAAAATTGAATTTGTCACGAGGTATGTTGAAGGACAAGAAATGTGTGCTAAAAAGTTGAGCATAAATAGAATATAATTTGGGGCCCAAATATATTCCTAAGGTATAGGGATTTGGTGTCCTAATTTCTAAGTATTTACCATGAAATAGGATGAAAACTAATGAGAAAAATAATGGGAAATGACCAAGAAGTGTTAGGGTAAGTTACCTTCGCTTTAATGGATAATTCCTCACTCTTTCCTCTTTTCAAGCACACGAAATAGAAAACCTAGTGAAGAAACAATGATAAAAATCTGATGAAGAGGGGATTTAGAAATCCATAGATACCTCTAAAGCATCCACTTGTTTGCTTTAGCAGCTACCACTTATGCAGCACAAGTCTGCTAAAGTGGTCGGGGCATGGGATGAGCGCATCGGTAAAGCTATCACCTTATCACTAAAGCATACCCCATCCTAAATGCCAAGGCTACTAAAGTTGCTCATGTATTCAAAGTTGCTCCTTGACCGCTAAAGTGGCAAAACCAGATATCAAGCACCAGATTTTCCTATATCCTAAATGGACTCCAGTCGAGTGCTCAGGATTCATTCAGAACTCCATGTGTACAAACAAACTATGCTACCCTATAAAATTTGACTTTTTAGACTCAATGAAACCATCAAAACTTTCATCTAAGATTGTTTCGATTAACTGTGAGGCCTACACCTATAGTTCTATTTTTATATAATCTACCAAATAACCAAATATGAGTTTGGATGCATTAGGACATAAACCAAGGGTCCCCCTAGAAAAAAATTAATATTTTAGAGATGATTGTGATATTAGTATTCTCATTTAAGGTCATCTACTAGGATTTTTTGTCTGACCCAAATTCCTTAACAACAAAAGATTCAAAATAGAGAAATAAGCCTATAACCCAAATAGATTGTCTGATAACCAAACCAATAGTTTTGATAAGTCATAAATGACCTACAACTACTACAGGAAGGCTTGAAAGGCTCTAAATGCACATAATCAATGAAATAACCTAGAAGGTCATTACCATCCTTATGTAGAATAATCTAGAGATAAATGTTAGGGTTGTAGTAAAGTCAGCTATGAAGAAGGTACAAAACCATCAGGGATGCAGGTATGGATTTGGTGCATTATTGAATAAGCTTATAAGAAGCCATGACAGTAAAAAAGAGGTACTGGATTACTAACCATAGTTGAAGAGATGTCATATTAATGTGACCATAACTAGAGTACCTAATGTTTCTCATGGGCCATTACTTACACTTGTTGAGCGGCATACTCAAGATAATGAGATCGTAAACTGTATGTTTAGACTAAAGATATTGTAGCTTTTTATTGGAGTTAAGGTAGTTACTAGAGATGAGATAAGACAAGTAGAGTTAGATTAATCATTTGGTCACTATGTAGGGCATTTCTAAAGATTGGCTTGCATATTATGGAACTAGTAGATAATGATGTTTCCACTGATGAGAATAAATAGTAAAAGGACTCAGATAATAAGTCTGATGTTGAGATGAGGTTGACCTAGACATGGGTAATAAGGGTCAAGGCTCTAATTTGGATGATATCATGGAGGATTGTTTAAGGTGTTTCCAAACACCCCATTTTTGTACTTTTTTTTGTTTTTGGAGATAATGCTAGACTTTAACTATGGGTGGGAGAATCATGGGTGGGAGAATCACTCTTTTTTCTTGTGTTCTGTTACTACTTTTTTATGTTTTTGGTTTGAAGATATTTTAGTAGTTGCTTTATACTTAGTTTGTAATAAGTAAATAATAGAACTTATGGAACTATTATAGTTAGTAATTGCTGAAATAGTTCTTTAGTTAAGTTTGTTTTATTGTCAATTTGAGTAGTATTAAGTGTGCATTTTATGTTTTTTGGGTTCCTCAACTTTTATTTTGGGTTCTTTTCATGAGGATAGTCCCTTTGAACATATTAGGATAAAATGTTAAGTTTTAAAGTTTTTTAGGGTAGTAAATTTATTCTTCGTAAGAATATATGCTCATAACAAGTCATAGTTTAAGTACTTCTCACTATAATGGATGGATGATGACCTTCTTAAGAGAGAATTAGTCACAACAAGAGAGTTAAAAGTAGAAAATGTTCACTAAATTGATATTAAGTTCTTTTGTTGGGCCACATCACTACATGATGTAATCTTGTTTAAAAATTTAATGTATGTTGTAATGAGTTGAATGACTATTTTTAGACACTTAGGCTTATTTATGTAACTCTGTCTTAATTTGAACATGTAACATATAAGTGTGGGGTTTAGTTTTATTTCATGTTAGAATGTTGGTGTTTAAACTTGCTCAGTGTGTGTGCAAAATGAAATAAAGAATGCTGAGTTTGGGAGATGACATAGGCATTGATTTAATAGTAGTGTTTGAGACCTTACCTTACCTACCCATAATTCATGATTTTATTTAGCCATGTTGAGCCTTTATTCTATTTTTTGGTAGCCTGATATGTATCCTTTTCATTTTCTTGCAATAGACCATAATTGTATCCAAAAATCCTACACAGTTTAACTGACGAATTAAACTTGATAAGGAGTGAAAATTGATAAAAAAGGGAAAATTTAAGTTGAATCCCCAAAAATAATAGCTATTGGCATGTTAAAAGTTTAATGTATTGATTGATGGTTAGTGCGGTAAAAAGAGCAAAAATTGCTTTTTGAAAATATAATTAAAAAAAAAACTTCCTACGAAAAGATGTGTAATCTGTTAAATAAAAGGGCTAAACAAATGAGAGTTACGGAAAAGAAAAGAGGTAAAAAATAGGTGGTTGAAGAATGAGCTTAATGAAAAGTATATTGTATTAAAGATATTGGGAGAGTTAGTCACTATTTATACCCAAAGTAGTTCTTACTCATCCGTAGCCTACATAACAACCCTCAAAGTCCTAATTGATTGTGAGATTTAATATTCTTATATTAGCAGAGTATGAAACTAAGGTCAAGTTTATGGTTTATTAGATGTTGCATGTCAAGTCTTTGTGATAGTGAGCATAATTCTATTTTTATACCCATTTTTGTGATAAAATTACATATTGGTGAGTAATGATAAGTAACTATCTTGTGGTGAGGGATCATGTTTAATGAAGGATAGGCGACTTATATGATTTATTTATTGAGTAATACACATGATTTTTCTAATTTCATAGAGTCAATTCTTAAGGCAAGGAGCTTTTGAGTGGTCATTCATGTGGTTGGAATTTCCAAGTGATATGCTTGGGATAGAGCTTAATTTTTATATTAGTTGATATGGTTCTAGCTGAGTATCTTATTTCAATTAGTAATGTTGGAGACTTTTGGGTTGAACATGAGTGGGAAGAGTTGTTCGAGGATAAACAAGGTTTTAAGTGTAAGGTGGTGATCTTGGGCTTATTTTATTCATCCAACTACTATTTATTACCCATACTTTTGTGTATTTTGTGAGCTAAATTCCATAAATATTCATTTGATTAAAATGAAATTGTGTTCATGAAATAATGGATATGATTAGTGTTTTAGGTTGATATTTTGCAGAGATCGAGATTGATTTTGCATCAATAAAGAGCTTGTAGATGATGGATGCATTATTCTCGATATCAAGATTCAAGACACACTTAAAGAGGTGTTTGAACTCAACAATGAACCATGGGATTGTAATACCCCGTACTTCTACCTAGCTTGAAATCCTCCCAAGAATGTTAGAAACTTACTTTGAAATATGACTCCATTTTTGTACACTTGGAATTTTAAGATTTTCACTTTTATCATGTGGGAAATTGAATTAGCTTTCCAATGATATAAATTTCATCCAAATCCAGTATCAGAGTAAAAAGTTATGGACGTTTTACTTAGAGATGTCAGAATCACCCAGGTGCGACGGCTAAGTTGATAAACCGTTGATCTAGCGATAGACCGTCGCCTTGATCGTCACAGCCAAGGTATTAAGTCAACCTTCTGGATAAGGCGTGATGGACAGGTTGACGGACCATCGTCTAAGCCATCGCAATAAGCAAGTAAGTCTCTTTTTTGGTCCACGTACGACATTTGAAACGACGGACCATCGATCCAGTGATGCAGCATCGCATGAGCCATCGAAGGTCCCATTCAATTAATTTTAAGTCATTTTTAAAGGGTATTTAGGTATTTTTCAACCCGTTTTAACCCTTAATTATATCAGACCAAGGCTCATAAGTTCATTATTCATTCACAACATCAAATTAGGGTTTTCTCTCAAAGATAATCCCCAAGAACAAGATCCAAATCCTTCTTTAAAAAACTAAGAAATTCAAGTTCTTCAAGTTCAAGAACTTCAAGAAACTCACAATCAAGGTATGCCATGTGTTTATTCATGAGTCTCTTTCACCCATGAAGCTCAAGAAATTTTTTTCAAAATCCAAGATTTGTGTATTTTTGAATGTTCATGATTTAAATTGAATTGAAATTCATGTTCATAATGTTCTGGGATTTTGATTTATGTTTTAAAATTCCATATTCCAATAATTGACCCTAGTATATGAAGATTTGCATAAAAACCATGATATACCCCCTTCAATTTTAAAGTTTATTGATGTATTCATGATTATTAGATGTTTTGATGATTCTATAACCAAAGAATTCTCCCTATGTGTTTGATTAAATGCCTATTTGAAAGGAAAGTGCCATACTAGTATAAAAATATGAATTCCCATTCATGTACAAGTTTATGCATGTCAAGTGTTTGAAGTAATGTCTTAATCAATGAATTATGGATTGTTGATCTTGGTCATGTATTCAAGAAAGTCATGCTTTGTCCGTTTCTTTCCATCATGTCCTGGGGGTACTTGTACCCGACAATTTAGCTATGTGCATAGAGCTAGTGTCGGTTCTTAAGATACTCTCAGTCAGGACATGCTCAGTAGAATTCAGTCAGACTCATGACTCAGGAAAATCTCAAAAATCTCAGTAATACAGTAATCTCAGTACTATTCTGTCGGTCAACGAAACTTATTTAATTCAGTCCAATTCACTTCAGTAATCTATGTTCAGTATCTATTCAAATAGGAGTAGAAATTTGCACTAAGTGAACCCAAGGATGGGAATACACACTGTTAGATGAAGGAGTGATTCTTAGGAGTAGTCCTTGCGTTCCATAACTATGTAGCCAGCATAGGTTGAGACATTAACACTATTAGCTAAGGGTTGAAAAGGTGGATAAGATCTATCAGATGTGGGCCCCAATATTCTCTTTTGGGGACACTGTCAGATGAGGGTCACCCACAGCTTGTCCTTAACAGTGGTGCGGTATGGAAACCCTTCCAATTGGGGTTATAGATTGGACCCCCAATTCAGCTATATTGCGTTATTTAGGGCATGTTGGTTAGATAACTACATCCCACATTTTAAGTAATAGATCACGATTGTTAGATACAGTCATTCGGTCTCAATAAGAGAACACAGATAGTTCTATAGAATCCAGGACTGTCAGATATAGTCAACCTAGAACAGAACGGAACTCAGCTAGTTCCATTAGAAACTAGACTATCAGATACAGTCAACTCAGAACAGAATGAAACTCAACTTGTTCCATCAAAAACTAGATTGTCAGATACAGTCACTTAGTATCAATTATTTTAGTTATACCGTTATCAATATCTCATGTTATAAGAACTCAGACTCAGAAATCATGTTATCAAGAACTCAGTTATAGTTATTATGTATTCATGCATGTATTCTCATGTTCATGTTATCCAATCAGTTAGTATAGTTCATTCATATGAACCCTTTGCATTTAGCCTACCTCACATGCATACCATTTGCGCTAAGGTGTTTTATACCATATGTTCAGAGATATGAATTCCAAAGCATCAGTAGCGTTCCAGTCTCAGTAGTCAGAGTTATCAGTGAGTCCTCATCCTTCGCGGACATAACCATTACCTTATCATCTCATTAATTAATTTATTAGTTGGAGTTAGTTGGAGACATGTTCCATCAACTCCTTATTTAGATAATTCAGTCAGTTAAAGGCTTTTCAGACTTGCATGTTCAGACAATTATTTTAGTTGTTTTGGTAACGATATACCATATCTTCATATGTTATGTTTTTATTAGTTTTTAACCTTATGGAATTTTAGCCTTTATTTCTGTATTTATACATTATATCATGTAGTATACAGGTACAGATGTCAGTCATGGGTTAGCATGTGGTCTTTCAGGGTTATTAGCATCGTGTAGCATTTTGGGTACCAGATTCGAGGTATTACAAACTTTGTATCAGAGCCTAAGGTTCAATACAGTCCTAAGAAGTCTGAAAGTCGTATCTAGTAGAGTCTTGTACATGGGTGTATTGCTTGCTACATTTATGTGCAGGAGGCTATAAGATGTTTTAGGAATAGTTTCCCTTCATTCAGCATTCATGTCATGCCAGTGATCATAATCTCAAGTCAATCTCTCAGTCTAATCCCTTTCTTCCTTTCTTATATAGAACATGCCTCCTAAGATAAGAAATGGGAATCAGCCAGCCCCTCAAACCAAAGATCCTTTGAGCAAACATATTTCTCATGCAGAGTTTGGAGCTACATTCACTACTCTTGCTCAGTCAGTTTCTACTCAGAACGAATTACCAGTTATCATTCCGGCCAACCCAGTGGCTAATTTAGGTGCAGCCAAGGTTCAGGACTTCACCCGAATGAATCCTCTATCCTTTCTTGTGTCTAAGTCAGATGAGGACCCTCAGGAATTCATTGATCAGGTTCAGAAGGTTACAAACATCATGGGGGTTACTCCTATTGAGAGTGCTGAACTAGCTGCATATCAATTTTAAGATGTTACCCACACTTGGCTTAAGCAGTGGAAGTCAAAAAGGTCAGTTGATGGAGGACCTATAGAGTGGGAGGAGTTTGTCACCTCATTCTTAGAGAGGTTATTTCCCCCAAAGCTGAGAGAAGCTAAGGTATTAGAATTCATCAACCTCAGGTAGGAAAACATGACGATGAAAGAGTATTCTCCTACGTTTACTCAATTAGCCAGATATGCCCCTCATGTGGTTGCAGACAACAGGGCTAATATGAGTAAGTTTGTTTCTGGGGTGAATGATAGTATGGTCAACGAGTGTAGTTCTATGATATTGAATAGTGACATGAATTTATCTAGACTTATGAATCATGCTCAATAGATAGAGGAGCAAAATATTAAGATGAGGGAGAAGCAAAATAAGAGAGCAAAGATAGGTAGTTTAAACTTTGTTCATCCCAAATCAGAAGGAGAAAACCATTCTCAGTTTCATCCTAAGCCATCGGTTCCAGCTTCTTCTTCAGCCAATGCTCCAGCTCCTAAGTTCAAGGATGGTAAGAGATATAGGGTTCCAGGCTCAAAGTCACAGGATAGTGTTAGAAATGCTCAAACTGATCCCCTTTGTCAGACTTGTGGTAAGAACCACAAGGGTGCTTGTAGAGTTGGCAGTGATTTTTATTTCAAATGTGGCAAGCCAGACCGCATAGTTATAGATTATCCCCAACCAGGTTATTAGGGACAACAGAACTACTCCTCAGCTCAGTCTGGTCACCAAAATCAGCAGGGTGCCACTTCCAGTCCTACTAGTGAGTAATGCCTAAATAAACTTTATGCTCTTCAGTCCCGGCAAGATCAAGAAAATTCTTCTGATATGGTTACTGGTACATTACAGATCTTTCATGTACATGTTTACGCTTTGCTATATCCAGGAGCCTCCTTGTCTTTTGTTACTCTATATATAGCAGGCGATTTCAAAATCAGTCTTGAAATTCTAGCAGAGCCTTTCTCAATCTCTACCCCAGTGAGTAAAACCATCATAGCCCGATGGGCATATAGGAACTTCCCAGTTATTATATTTCATAAAGTCACTATAGCAGACTTATTCGAATTAGAGATGACTGATTTTGATATCATTCTTGACATAGATTGGCTTCATTCTTGCTATTCCATAGTCGACTGCAAAAACAGAAAAGTTCAATTTTAATTTCCAAATAAACTTGTCCTAGAGTGGAAGGGTAGTACTTTAGCTTTAAGGGGTCAGCTTGTTTCCAATAATATCTAAAAGATGTGCCTATAATCTTGTTTGAGTTAAGGAAACTAGTTTTGAAAATCCAAGTCTTGAATCAGCCTTAGTCGTGAATGAATATTCAAATGTATTTCCTGAAGATCTTCCAAGAATTCCTCCCAAAAGGGAAATTGACTTTGACATTGATCTTCTTCCAGATACTCAGCCTATATCTATTCCTCCATACAGGATGGCACCAACAGAACTCAAAGAATTGAAAGAGCAGATGAAGGATCTCTTAGATAAGGGGTTTATCAGGACCAACATGTCCCTATAGGTTCACCAGTCTTATTCGTGCTCAAGAAAGATGGTTCTCTCAGAATATGCATAGATTACCATCAGCTCAGTAAATTTACGGTCAAGAACAAGTATCCGCTTCCAATAATTGATGACTTGTTTGACTAACTTTAGGGTTCCATCTATTTATCTAAGATAGACCTAAGATCAGGCTACCATCAGCTCAGATTTAGAGAATATGACATTCCAAAAATAGGTTTTCATACTCGGTATGGTCATTTTGAGTTTCTAGTTATGTCCTTTGGTCTTACTAATGCTCCTACAAATTTCATGGACTTGATGAACCGTGTGTTTAAATAGTACTTAGACATATTCGTTAGAGTCTTTGTAGATGTTCTCTATTCTCATAGTGAGCGTGATCACTCAGACCATCTCAAAATCGTACTTCAGACTCTGAGAAATTATCAGCTGTTTGCCAAATTCAATAAGTGCGAGTTTTGGATAAGGTCAGTAGCATTCCTTGGTCATATGATTTTTGGTGATGGCATTAGGGTCTATCCTCAAAAGATTGAAGCACTAAGGAACTGGCCTCGCCCTGTCTCTCCATCAGACATCAGGAGTTTCTTAGGTTTGGATGGCTATTACAAATGGTTTGTTGAGGGATTTTATTCTATTGCATCCCCTATGTCCAGATTGACTCAGAAGAAGGTCAAGTTCCAGTGGTCAGATCCTTGCGAGAAGAGTTTTTAGGATTCGAAGACTCGACTCACCTCTGATCCAGTCGTGGCTCTTCCAGATGGTCCAGATGGTTTCGTGGTGTATTGTGATGCATCCAGAGTAGGTTTGGGTTGTGTCCTAATACATCATTGTATGGTCATAGCCTACGAATCCAGACAACTTAAACCCCATGAGAAGAATTATTCGACTCATGATCTTAATCTAGAAGCTATAGTATTCACCTTAAAGATTTAAAGGCATTATCTATACGGTGTTCATATAGATGTGTTCACAGATCATAAGAGCCTTCAGTATATCTTTTCTAACAAAGATCTCAATCTTCATCAGAGAATGTGGTTAGAGCTCTTGAAAGATTATGACATGAGTGTCCTTTATCATCCGGGCAAGGCTAATGTAGTGGTCGATGCTCTCAGTAGATTGTCTATGGGTAGTGTGGCTGATGTTGAGGACAGTAAGAATAAGTTTCTCGACTACTAATTCGCTTAATTGATACAAAGGAGGGTGAAATACGGGTTCAGATTAGTTCAGAATTATCTCTAGTATCCAAGGTAAAAGAAAAGCAAGATAGACATCCCAGCCTTGTCAAGTTAAAAGAGTCAGTCAAGGATCAGAAAGTAGAGGTTTTTCCCTAAGGGTGAGATGGTGTATTGCATTGTCAGGGTCGTCTGTGTGTTCCAGGTGTAGACGACTTAAGGAATTGAATTCTTACAAAAGCACATAGTGCACTCTACTCTATTTATCCAAGGGCCACTAAGATGTACCATAATTTGCAGGAGATCTATTGGTGTAGTGGGATGAAGAGAGATATTGTATAGTTTTTGGGTAAATGCTCTACATATCAGTAGGTTGAGATAGAGCATCAGAAGCCTAGTGGGTCCATATAGGAGTTCAGTATTCCTACTTGGGAGTAGTAAGAAGTGAACATGGACTTTCTGATAGGTTTGCGTTGTACTCATCACTAGTATGATTCAGTTTGGGTTATTATAGACAGAATGACTAAATCATCCCATTTCTTTCCGGTCCTTACCTCTTATTCAGCCAAGGATTATGCCAAACTCTACATCAGAGAGTTAATGTTTCGTTATCTATTATCTCAGACAGGGGTACCTAGTTTATCTCTCATTTCTATAAAGCATTACAAAAGGGTCTTGGTACCCAATTTCATCTCAATACAGCCTTCCATCCTAGACAGATGGATAAGTAGAAAGGGCCATTCAGACTTTAGAATATATACTAAGGATGTGTACAATAGATTTCAAGGGTAGTTGGGATGACCACTTACCTTTGAGTGAGTTTGCATACAACAACTATCATTCCAGTATTTGGATGGATCCATTCAAAGCTCTCTATGGTAGGAGATGCAGATCTCCAGTTGGTTGGTTTGAAGTTAGTGAAGCCTTAGTTATAGGGCCTGACTTAGTATTCGATGTCATAGAAAAAGTCTAGCTGATTAGAGAAAGACTCTGGGATGGTCAGAGCCGATAGAAGTCTTATGCAGATAGACGTAGAAAAGATCTCTATTTTGAGATTGGTGATTATGTCTATCTAAAGATATCTCCTATGAAGGGAGTAAAGAGATTCAAAAAAAATGGAAAGCTCAGTCCCTAATATGTCATTCCCTTCAAAATTTTTAGTCGTTTCAGCAAGGTAGCTTATGAGCTCAAATTGCCTTTATATCTAACATCAGTTCATCCAGTCTTCCATGTCTCTTTGCTCAAGAAGTGCATAGGTGACCCAGAAGTTGTAGTCCATGTTTAGAGCATAGATGTTCAAAACAGCCTCTTTTATGAAGAGATTTCATTCGAAATCCTAGTCTATCAGACTCGTAGACTGAGGAACAAAGAAGTCCCTCTAGTCAAAGTTCTTTAGCAAAATCAGCCTGTTAATGAAGCTACTTAGGAAGAAGAAGCAGACATGCATACCAAGTATTCTCACCTCTTCTCCGCCAATTCAGATCTAGCTCAAGGTAACAGTTCTCCTTAAGCTTTTCAGTTGCATGTTCAGGTTTCAATTAGAAGCTTGGTATCCATTTTATGTTCCGAACTCTATCATAAACTTGGTATTAAGTACCAATTCATATTCAGCAATGCATTCATATATTAGTTCAGTTATGAATCATGCATCAGATATGCATTCTTATTATGAGAACCTTAGTTCATCAGAACACTCAGTCATGCATTTATGAATTAGTTATACATGCACCAGATATTCATGATCAGTATAATATATTTAGTTATCAGTCATGTCAGTCATGAGATCATGTTCCAATTATTTATGCTTAGTATGTACGTCAGTTTATATTCTCCCCTCTCACTAGGTCTCATTCGAGGATGAATGTTCTCAGGGGGAGATATTATAATACCTCATACTTCTACCTAGCTTGAAATCATCCCAAGAATATTAAAAACTTACTTTGAAAAATGAATCCATTTTTGTACATGTAGAAGTTTAAGATTTTCACTTTTTATCATGTGAAAAATTGAATTAGATTTCAAACGATACCAATTTTGTCAACATCCGATATCGGAGTAAAACTTTATGGACGTTTTACTCAAAGCTGTTAGAATTTCCTAGGTGCGACGGCCAGGTTGACGGACCGTAGATCTAGCAATGGACCGTCTCCTAGACATTGCAGCCAAGGTAGTGAGTCAACCTTTTGGATAAGGTGCGACGGATAGGTTGACGTAACGCTAAACTTGTGACGGACCATCGCCTAAGCCATCGCTATAAGGTAGTGAGTCTTATTGTTTTGGTCCATGTACGAATTTCAAAACGATGCACTATCGAGCCAGTGATGGACCATCGCACGAGCCATCGCAGGTCCCTTTCAAATAATTTTAAGTCATTTTTAAAGGGTATTTGGGTCTTTTTCCACCCATTTTAACCCCTAATTATATCAGACCAAGGCTCATAAGTTCATTATTTATTCACAACATCAAATTAGGGTTTTCTCTCAAAGATAATCCCCAAGAACAAGATCCAAATCCTTCTTCAAGAAACTAAGAAATTCAAGTTCTTCAAGTCCAAGAACTTTAAGAAACTCACAATCAAGGTATGTCATATGTTGATTCATGGGTATCTTTCACCCATGAAGCTCAAGAATCTCTTTTTAAAATCCAAGATTTGTGTGTTTATGAATGTTCATGATTTAAATTGAATTGAAATTCATGTTCATGATGTTGTGGGGGTTTTCATTCATGTTTTAAATTCCATATTCTAATGATTGACCCTAGTATATAAAGATTTGCATAATGACCATGATAAATCCCCTTCAATTTACAAGTTCATTGATGTATTCATAATTATTAGATGTGTTGATGATTGTATAACCAAAGCATACTCCCCATGTGTTTGATTAAATGCCTATGTGAAAGGAAAGTGCCATACTAGTATAACAATATGAATTCCCATTCATGTACAAGTTTATGCATGTCAAGTGTTTGATGAAATGTCTTAATCGGAATTATAGGTTGTTGATATTGATCATCTATTCAAGAAAATCATGCTTTGTTAGTTTCTTTCCATCGAGTCCTGGGGAGTACTTATACCTGACAATTTAGTTGTATGCCTAGAGCCAGTGTTAGTTTTCAAGATACTCTCAGTCAAGCCATGCTCAGTAGAATTCAGTCAGACTAATGACTCAAGAAAATCTCAGAAATCTCAGTAATACAGTAATCTCAGTACTATTCTATCAGTCAACAAAACTTAGTTAATCCAGTTCAGTAATATTTGTTCAGTGTCTATTTACATGGGAGTAGGAATTAGCACCGAATGAACCCAAGGATGGGAACACACACTGTCAGATGAGGGAGTGATTATTAGGAGTATTCTTTGTGTTACAGATCTATGTAGCAAGCATAAGTTGAGGCATCAACACCATCAGCTGAGGGTTGATGAGGTGGATAATCATTGTCAGATGAGAGCCCCAACATTATTTTTTGTGGACACTATCAAATAAGGGTCACCCATAACTTGTCCTTACTAGTGGCGTGTTATTGATACCCTTCTAGTTGGGGTAACAAATTGGGCACCAATTCAGCTATATTGCATTATTTGGGGCATGTCGGTTAGATTACTATATCCCACAGTTTTAGTTACAAATTAGGACTATCAGATACAGTCATTCAGTCTCAGTAATAGAACACTGATAGTTATACAGAATACAGGACTGTCAGATATAGTTAACTCATAACAAAATAGAACTTAGCTAGTTCCATCAGAAACTAAACTGCCAGATACAGTCAACTCAGAATAGAATAAAACTCAGCTAGTTTCATCAGAAACTAGACTGTCAGATACAGTCACTCAGTATCAGTTATTTTAGTTATACAATTATCACTATCTAATGTTATCAATACTCAGACTCAAAAATCATGTTATCACAAACTTAGTTATAGTTATTATGTATTCATGCATATATTCTTACGTTCATGTTATCCAGTCAGTTAGCATAGTTCATACATGTGAACCCTTTGCAATAAGCCTACCTCACATGCATACCAGTACATTCAATCATACTGACGCATTTACGCTATGGTGTTTTTTATCATAGGTTCAGAGAAACAAGCTCCAGAGCATCAGTAGTATTCCAGTCTCAACTGTCAAAGTTTGCAGTGAGTCCTCATCCTTCGAGGACATAACCATTACCATATTATCTCATTAATTAATTTATTAGTTGGGGACATGTCCCATCAACTCCTTATTAAGACATTTTATTTAGTTAGAGGCTTTTCAGACTAGCATGTTCAGATAGTTATTTCAGTTGTTTTGGAATTGATATACCATACATTCCGATGTTATGTTTTTATCAATTTTGAACCTTATTGCCTTTCAGCATTTATTTTCGTATTTATATAGTATATCATGCAGTATACAGGTACAGATGTCAGTCATGGGTTAGATTGTGGTCCTTCTGGGTCATGAGCACTGTGTATCATTTTGGGTACCAGTTTCTGGGTGTTACAGGGATGCAAAGAAAATTTGTGATATTGCACTTGAGTGAAATATTAAGAGAAAAAATACACATCTATTCCATGGAAGCTATGCTCTATTTTATTAGCATGGCGCAGAGATGGCCCACCTAATTGATTGACAAGAAATAATTAATAGCCGTGATTCCATCGTGCCACTAAGCTACTGATTTATGATATTAAAATTGCATGAAGGGTGTCATTAAATATATTTTTACACTCCAATATAAATAGGAAACTTGTTTTATTTTATGGGGATTATTATGTACATTTTGAGAGAGGGAAAATTCACACAAGGCTTGGACATAGGGTTATTTCTCTGCTCTTCCTTCTATTTCAATTATTATATGAATACTTTGAATTCGATGATGTTGATTTCAAACGTGAGTGGTTAATAAAAAATTTTCTAAGGTTGATGTCATACACATGATAGTATTTTTTAAACTTGACTTGGTTTAATGTTGAATTATTGCTTGGGTTGTTCTTAAACTTTTGTTTTAAGAGAATCTATAATCTTTTGTGAACATAGAAGGAGAATCATTATGATGGAATGAAAATTTTAAGGATAGTTCTCATCTGTCATAAAGTAATGAATTGATTTGTATCTAGGACAAGAATATACCTAAAACTCCTTGTTTAGTTCAAATATGGAAAAATGGCTTAATGCATCTAAAGTGGATTATTGACCAAAAAATGTTTCTGAAATGTCCTTTTAGGTACTGATGTCATTGAAACTCTATGAGAAGATACAATACAATCATTGTCAAATTATAGTAACCCAACTTGGTTGGCGTTGATCCCATGATTAATCAGTCGAATCTGTCACTCAAACTTGTTGAAGTAGCTGGAAGTGCAAGAAAGTAAATGGGGAGATTTTCTATAATTATTAAAAGTTACAAGATTTGAATGCTTTTGGATGTAAACAATCTGAAAAGAAAACTAGGCTTGTGTTCCCCCTAGATTCTGACTCTGTAGGTATATCGTACTCAATACAACTATCTCAATTCAAGCATACAGAATCTAACAAGTTCTGTATCACCAACAATCTTTTGAATTCCTATAGTGAATTTTACTTATCACCTTTTGAGTCTTAGAGTTTCGCGATACAAACCTTTTGTAACACTTCGATCTTCTAAACTGGAATGTTACAAGGTGCTCATGACCCCGAAGGAGCACAAGCTAATATATCATAAAATGCAGAAAAATGAACATGAAATTCCATAAGGTTTGAATTGAATAAACGTCTGATAACAAAATGTCTGGAAAAGGTATAACAATACCAAAACAAGTCATAAATACTGAAAATAATGAGATCTGAATATCTAATCTAACATCTAGTCAGGAAGCCTCTAACTGAACTGAATAAGGATTTGAAGGAACATGTCTCTAACTAACTCCATCTAGAACCTAAATAGTGAATGTAGCAATAATCATATTGTCCTCGAATAAGAAGGATTCACTACAAACTCTGAACACTTGAATGCTACTGTTGATCTGGAGCTCGTGCCTCTTAACTTATGGTGTACATAAGAGAAAGCACTACAGTGAAAATACGTCAGTATGTCTGAATGTACTGAGTATACGATTATGGTAGGCTAAATACAGAGGGTTATATGCATGAACAATGCTAACTAATATGAACGTGAGAATATATACATGCATAAACAACTATAACTAAACTCATGATAATTCTGACTACTGAGTCTGAATGCTAACGACATGAATTTACTGTTACTGAGGTACTGAATAGATTATTGACTATTTTTGACAATTTAAATTATGAAGAACTGGTTTGAATGACTGTGTCTAACAGTCCTGACACTGAATACTGGTAACGTGAGCTATGACAACTAATATAGCTGATATGACTATAATGATCGTACTAATTGATGTAACCGATACTGAGTGACTGTATCTGACAGTCTAAGTTCTGATGGAACTATCTGATTTATGTTCTACTTGGAGAAACTAAATCTGAGATCATCCTATCTAGCGGGTGATCTTTAAATCTGATCATTCTGATGCTGATTAATCATAGTTGAGATCAATCCTAGCTAAAGGGTGATCTTGAAATCTATTTATAATAATAAGCATTGACTATATCTAATAGTACTGAATCTATACTACTAAACTGAGTTGACTATATCTGACAGTCCTGAATCTAAAATTATGGGATGTGTTCATCTAACTGACATACCCTAAGCTATGCTAACTGGGGTCCAATCTCTTCCGTGACTGGAAGGGTGTCAGTACCTCGCCACTAGTAAAGACATCTACTATGGAGTAAGTCCTAATCTAGTGGGTGACTCCTGGGATCAGTCCTATACATTTAAATATGCTAACAGGTAATCCCTGAGTATGTTAGTCCTATCTAACGGGTGACATCTCGTACCTATGCTGGCTACGTAGTTTTGGAACTTAGGGATTCCTTTTAGGGATCTCAGACCTATTCTAGTGGGTGATTCCCCATCCCTAGGCTCACTTGGTGCTAAATCCTACTTCCATCTAAAATACACTAAACTGAATAACAGAGATGAACTGAATAACTGAACTGAACTAATTAGCTGAACTGATACTAGTGGTATTGTTTAGTGGAGCTAAACTTGGTTTTCTGAATTTCGATGACTAACAAAATGCACTGAGTTCTGAGGACTGATTGATAGTACTGAAGTTACTAAGATTTACTGTGAATATTAAAGTTACAGACTGAGTACTGAGATTACTAAGATTACTGAACTACTGAGACTACTGAGATTTCAAAGTTTTCCTGAGTCACATGACTGACTGAATTCTATAGATCATGGCTTAACTGAGAGTATCATGATAACATCACATGGCTCTAGGAACACAACTATATTTTTTGGGTACAAATACTCCTAGGACTCGATGGAAGGAAACTAAAACAATATAACTGACTTGATCATAAGATTGGAGTCCACAATTCACATTGTCATAAGTAGGGGATATTATACTTTATGTAGTTCTTCAACATCTTAAGCATATAGGGAGTGTATGGATTTATTTCATGTACATATAGTATATCTCCATTCTTATACATGCTTCATACCACAAAACTAGCAACACATCAATAGCATGGAATTTATATTGAAGTATATAGCTAAAATGGACTTGTCATTTATACATCATGAAACCATGTAAACATGAATTTCTAGCTTCCTAAATATTTTATCATACACCTTGCATGCATAACATTGAGCATAGGTGTACTTAACAAATTTAGAAATCTTAAACCACCCAAATTCATGGGTTTCCAACTAACCTATTCACATAATTTATGAAAAACACATCAAGATACAACCTTGAATCCAAACAACAATCATCAACATGAATATAGTCATAAAACAACTAGGAAATCACAATTTATAATTTAAAACATGATTCTTGAGCTCCATGGATGAAAGGTACCCATGGATGAACACTACGCATACCTTAAATCTTGATCTTGAAAGAGATCTAATGTTTCCTGAAGGTTCTTAAAGAAATCCTTAGGCTTGCTATTGATTTTTCTTGACTAGGGTTTAACCCCTTTGGGTGAGAATGTTCTTGTTCTTGAGGAGATGATCTTGAGAGAAAACCCTAACCTTGTGGTTGAAAGTGTATGAGAGAGCTTTTTGAGATATTTAACTAAAGAGAATGGAAGATAATACATTCCTTGAGAGTAATAAGTCGTGGGAAGTGAAGGGAAAAGACTAAAATACCCTTACTAAAATGTCCCTCAAGTTTTGGAAAGAAATGATGATGACATCCGTGACAAGGCATCAAAAATGTCATTAAAAAAAAGCTGGATTATGCCTAAGGCTGACGACAATTTTGACATGGCATCACAAATATGACAGGCTGTCAAAAATGTCGTCACACAAAAACTTGATTATGCCTAAGGCTGACAACAATTTTGACATGGCATCACAAATGTGATAGGCTATCAAAAATGTCGTCATACAGAAGCTGGATTCTGCCTAAGGTTGACGACCTTCGTGATAAGGCATCACAAATGTGGTAAACTACTACGTATGTTTTCACTTAGGAGTTGGTTTCTACCTAAGGCTGACAACCTTTGTGATAGGGCATCACAAATGTGGTAAGCTACCACGAATTTCATCACTTAGGAGCTGGTTTCTATCTAAGGATAACGACCTTTGTGATAGGGCGTCCCAAATGTGGTAAGCTACCACGAATGTCATCACACTATTTCCAGACTGACATGCTGGAGTAAAATAGGAATAACTCTTTGCTCCGGTATCGGATTTAGGTGAAATTGGTATCGGTTGAAAGCTAATTCAATTATATATCTATTGAAAGGTCATGATCTCAAAAATTCCAAGAATAATGAGAGATATGTTCGATTGAAGTTGACTATACCAATATCCTTATCAAGAATTCAATCGGTAAGGAATGTTTTGATTCGTCTGATAGCTGGGAGTTATTTGAAGCCTTAATATACATCTAACTTACTCATAAAACTATAAAATAACCATGATGTACTATGAATGAGCTTGGTACATGGCTCTAATATTGGTTTGGATTTTTTGGGGTATTATAATATCTCCCCCTTGGAGATATTCATCCTCGAATGATGACTACTTGAGACGGGAGAAAAGATAAAATGACACATATATAGCATGAATGACTGATCATAATTTTATGGCTGACATAACTTAAAACTAAGCATATCATACTATATATGAATATCTGATGCATGGGTAGCTGATTTATGAATGTGGGACTGAGTGTTTTGATAAACTGAGAATGCATATCTGATGCTTAACTGATAAGTTGAATCCATGCATATCTGATGCATGATTATATGACTGACATAATACATCAATGCATGACTGAAAGTACTGATAAGCCAACCACGCATATTTGATGCGTGAATACATGACTGAACTGACTCACAAACATTCGACTGAACATGCAATGGTAAAGGCACTAAGATTGAACTGAAACATGAGAAAATGACTGATTCTGCTATATGACATATGGACTAAACATCATGAAATAAAAAGAACCTCTGAATACTTGACTTACAGCTGAGGTCTAACTTGAAGGTCAACTTATGAGTACCCTCTATTCTCGACTAAATTTGTTATGCAAGGAGAAATTGAGGGACCTAAGGCATGAGAGAATTAAGAGAAAGTGGGATATCTCCCCCTTGGTACGCTATTTCCCTCTAAGAACGCTTACCTTGCAGAGATACTGGATGATGCACAGGGAATCTACGAACTAGATTATAACTAAACTTTGGGAGTTTGAAACTAATGCATGATGCATGAGATAAACTAAACTTGCAACTACAAGGAGGTTCTACCTTAAACTTGTTACACTCTCTGATGTTTTAGATAGCATGAATAGATGCAAGAATGAGAAAATAAGCTATACAAATCTGACTGCTCGATTGCTAAACTGACTTGCTGGCACAACATGAATATTGAAAGAAGGGAAACTGTTCCTAAAATATCTCATAGCCTCCTGCACATAAGTTTGTTGCACAACACACACATGTACAACACTCTACTAGATGCGGCTTTCAGACTTCCTAGGACTTTATTGAACCTTAGTCTCTGATACCAAGTTTGTAACACCTCAATTTTCTAAACTAGAATGCTACACGGTGCTCATGACCCTGAAGGACCACAAGCTTACCCATGACTGATATCTATACCTGTATACTGTATAATATATCATAAAATGCAGAAACAAGAACATAAAAGGGCATAAGGTTCAAACTGAATAAATATCTGATAAAAAAATGTTTGAAAAAGGTATAACAATACCAAAACAAGTCATAAATACTGAAAATAATGTGATATAAATATCTAATCTGATATCTAGTCTGGAAGTCTCTAACTGAACTGAATAAGGAGTTGAAGGAACATGTCTCCAACTAACTCCATCTAGAAACTGAATAGTGAATGTAGAAATAATCATATCGTCCTCGAATAAGAAGGACTCACTGCAAACTTGGAACACTGGAATGCTACTACTGTTCTGGATCTCGTGTCTCTGAACCTATGGCGTAACATAAGAGAAAGCACCACAGCACAAAACACACCCCAAAGACCCATACTAGGTTGCTCTTCAGCCTTTCTAGGGTAGCTCAGACAATTTTTAGCAGAAAACACACCCTGGCCTTGGCCCATACCATCAATCGTCGGCAATAACACATCAAATTGGCTCGAAAATAGCCCATTTGTAACATTTCTCCTGTTTAACAACCCAAACCACTCTGCCGAGCCCAATGATCCACACTAGGTCGCTCCTCATCTTGCCTAGGGCAGCCTGATTATTTTTTACCAAAAACACGCCCAACGCCCGGGCTCACCCCAACAGTCGTGGGCTATAGCATATCGTTTTGGCCCAAAAATGGCCTATTCACGTTGTTTCGCCCGTTTAACTCCCCAAACTGCCCAGCCAACCCATAATAGGCTGCTTCTTAGCATGCTTGGCACATCCTAGTTAATTATTGGCCCAAAAAATGCCCGATCCTCAGGCCCACTTCGATAGCCATAGGTTATAGAACATCAGTTTTGCCCAAAAATGGCTTATTCACGTTGTTTTACCTGTTTGGCCATACAAACCACCCCGTCGACCCCAACGACACATACTAGGCTGCTCTTCAGACTTCCTGGGGTAGCTCGATCAATTTTTAGCCAAAAAACACGCCCAAACACTAGGTCCACCCCAATAACCATTGGCTATAGCATACCGATTTGACCCAAAATTGACTCGTTCGCGTTGTTTTTCCTGTTTGACCACCCAAACCATCCTTTCGACCCCAACAACCCACACTAGGCCATTCTTCAGCCTGTCTAGGGAAGTTCAGTCAATTTTTATCTAAACAATACCCAGGTGTCGGGTCCACCCTGATAACCGTGGGTTATAGCATACTGATTTGTCTCAAAAATAGCCTGTTTGTGCCGTTTCACCTGTTTGACCACCCAAACTGTCCTGCCGACCCCAATGGCATATACTAGACCGCTCCTTAGTCTGCCTGGGGCATATTCATCAATTTTTGAACCAAAACACACCAATAATCGTGGGCTATAGCACACCTATTTGACCCAAAAATGGCCCGTTCGCACCGTTTCACTCATTTGACAACCAAAACTGCCCCGCCGACCCTAACGACCCATACTAGGCCACTCCTTATCCTTACTGGGGCATTCCAGTTGATTTTAGGCACAAAACATGCTCGGTCCCTGGGATTGCCCTTACAACCGTGGGCTATAGCACACCGATTTGGTAAAAAAATAGCCCATTCGCGTTGTTTTGCCTATTTGACCGCCCGAATTACCCCTCCAAACCCAATAGCCTATACTAGGCTGCTCTTCAGACTGCTAGGGGCAGCTCGGTCAATTTTTAGCCTAAAACACGCTCGATCCCTAGGCCCACATCGATAATCATAGGCCATAGCACATCAATTTAGCTCAAAAATGGCCCGTTCATGTTGTTTCACTGTTTGATGCCCAAACCCCCTCATTAACCCTAACGACTAACACTAGGCCTCTCCTCAGCCTACCTGAGGAAGCCAATCAATTTTTTGCCAAAATATGCTTCGAGGATCGAGCTCACCCCGATAATTGTGGTCTATAGCACACCAATTTGGCTAGAAAATAGCTCGATCATGCCATTTCACTCGTTTGACCACCCAATAAAATTATGACTTAAAACATGCCCAGGTCCTGGGCCCATCCCGATAACTATAGGCTATTATGCATTGATTTGGCCCAAAAATAGCCTATTCACATCATTTCAGTTTTGTTTGAACAAACTTATCGCGTCGCCTAACCCAACGGCCCATACTAGGCAGCTTGTCAGACTATCTGGGGTAGTTCAATTGATTTTTGACCCAAAACAAGCTCGAGACCTGGGCCCACCCTTAAAATCATGGGCTATAGCACACCGATTTGGCTTGAAAATGATCCATTCACCATTTCACCTATTTGACCGCCCAAACCACCCCGCTAAACCCAATGGCCTACACTAGGCCACTCTTCAGCCTGCCTGGGGTAGTTCAGTAAATTTTTAAACTAAAACATGTTCGGAAATTGGGCCCACCTCAACAACTGTAGGCTATAGCACAATGATTTAGCCTAAAAATGGTCATTTGTGCCATTTTACCTATTTGACTACCCAAACTGCCCTGCCAACCCCAACTGCCTACACTAGGCCGCTCCACAATTTGACTGGGATAGCTAGGTTAATTTTTAGTCTAAACCACGCCTGAGCCCTGGGCCCATCCCAATAAATATGGGTTATAGCACACCGATTTGGCCCAAAAATGGCCTATTCCCACAGTTTTGCCCGTTTGACCATCCAAATTGCTCTGCTGACTCTAGTGACCTATAATAGGCCACTTCTTACCCTGCCTGGAGTAGCTTGGTTGATTTTTGATGCAAAACATGCTCGGGCCCCGATCCCACCTCGACAACTATGGCAATAGTACACTGATTTAGCTCAAAAATGGCTCATTCACATCGTTTTGCCAGTTTTACCACCCAAACTGCCTCGCCGACCCCAACGACCAATACAAGGCCGCTCCTTAGACTTTCTGGGGTAGCCTAATTGATTTTTGACTTAAAAAACATCAAGGCCTTGGGCCCACCCCAACAATAATGGGCAGCACACTGATTTAGCATGGAAATGGCTCGTTAGTACCGTTTTGGCTGTTTAACCACCCAAACCGCCATGCCGACCACAACGACCCATACTAAGCCCTCCACAGTCTACCTAGGGTAGCTCGATTAATTTTTAGACCAAAACAGAATTGGGCCCCGTGCCCACCCTGATAATCGTGGGCTATAGCAAATCACTTTTGATCGAAAATGACTCGTTCATGCTATTTCTCCCGTTTGACCACCCAAACTGCCCTGCTTGCCCCAACGTCTCACACTAGGTCGCTCCTCAGCTTGCCTGGGGCAGCCTCATAAATCTTTGGCCCAAAATATACCCGAGCCTCGAGCCCTCCCCGACAATGATTGCTATAGCACACCAATTTAGCCCAAAAATTGTCCATTCCCGCCATTTAGGTCGTTTGACCATCCAAACCACCCTGTCGACCCCCACAACCTATACTAGGTCTAGCCAAGTTGATTTTTGGCCCAAAACACGCTCGATCTGCGGGCTCACCCCAACAATCGTTAGCTATAGCACACCAATTTGGCCTAAAAATGGATATTTCATGTCGTTTCGCCCGTTTGACAATCCAAATCGCCCCGTCGACCCCAACAACCCATACTAGGCAGCTTTTCAGCCTGCTTGGGGAAGCCTGCTCAATTTTTTGCCAAAAACACACTAGACCTCGAGCCCACCTTGACAACCATGGGCTATAGCACAATGATTTATCTCAAAAGTGGCCCATTCGCATTATTTTGCCTGTTTGACTACCCAACCGCCCCACCGAACCTAACCGCCCCACCGAACCTAACCGCCTATACTAGGCCATTTTTCATCCTATCTGAGGCAGTCTGGTTGATTTTCATCCTAAAACAGGCCTCAACACTAGACCCATCCCAATAACCGTGGGCTATAGCACAATGATTTGGCCCGAAAATATCCCTTTCGTGTTATTTCTCTTGTTTGACCATCCAAACCGCCCCGCCGACCCCAACAACCTATATAGGCCTTACTCATCCTACTTGGGACAGTCTGATTGATTTTTAGACCAAACACATTCGGGCCTTGGTCCCATCCAAATAATCGTTAGCTATAATAGCATACCAATTTAGTATAAAAATGGCCCGTTCATGCTATTTCACCTATTTAACCACCCAAACTGTCGTACCGACCCCAATAACCCTACTAGGCGACTCATCAGCCTACTTGGGACAGCCTCGTCTATTTTTATTCCAAAACACGCATAGTCCCCAGGCTCACCCAGATAATCATGGGCTATAGCACATCAATTTGATTCGTAAATGGCCTTTTTGCATCATTTTACCCATTTGACCACCCAAACTGCCCCGTCGACCCCAATGACCTGTACTAGGTCGCTCCTCAACCTCACTGGGCCAGCTCAATTAATTTTTAGCCAAAAACACACTCGGGCCCTAGGCCCACCCCAATAATCGTAAGTTATAGCACATTAATTTAGCCTTAAAATGACCCGTTCGTGCCATTTTTGCCCATTTGAACACCCAAACCAGCTTGTTGACCCCCAATAACCCTTACCAGGATGCTCCTCGGCCTATCTGGGATAGCCCGATCAAATTTAGGCCTAAAACATACTCGGGCCTTGATCCCACCCCGACAACCGTGGGCATAGTACACCGATTTGGCCCAAAAATGGCACGTTCTCATTGTTTTGCCCGTTTGACCACCCAAACTGCCTCGCCAACCCTAACGGCCCACACAAGGCTGCTCATCAGCCTTTCTAGACAACCCTATAATTTTTGGCCCAATACACGCTCGGGCCTCTGGCCTACCTAAAAATTGTAGGCTATAAGCACACTAATTTGACCTAAAAATGGCTCATTCGTGCAGTTTCGCCTGTTTGACCACCCCTACCGCCCCGTCGACCCCAATGGCCCACACTAGGTAGCTTCATAGCCTGTCTGAGGTAGCCCAATCAATTTTTTTCCCAAAACAAGACCGAGACTTGGGCCCACCCAGATAACCGCGGGCTATAGCATATCAATTTAGCCCAAAAATGGCCCATTCACATCGTTTTGCCTATTTAACCACCCAATCTTCTCCGCTGACCCCAACGGCCCACACTAGGCCACTCATTAGCCTGCCTGGGGTAGCTCAATCGATTTTCATCTCAAAACATGCCCGGGCTCTAGGACCACCCTAACACGTGGGCTATAACATATCGATTTGGCTCGAAAATGGTCTGTTTGTGCCGTTTCGCCTGTTTGACCACCCAAACAGCCCCGGCAACCCTTAAAATATTGCGTTTTATTGAGTTTATGTGTTTAGTTGGCAAATGGGTGAATAAAAGTGTTCATAATACAAATTCCTATAGATATAAAAGTTCAAAAAACTATTTTGACTATTATTTACGATTTCTTAATATTCGTATATGAAGAAAAATGATCAATTAATATGAAATGGATGAAGTATTATTATTATTACTCGTTTAACCACACGTGCCTTTCACACATAATGTTTGATTAAATAAAATTAAATAATTTTATCTATTACGGAGATTTTTAGTGAATATAAAAAGTTTGACTCACTTTTCAAAGATCCTTCACGTTTTAATATAATAATGTAAACATAAACATATATTTTAGTATAAGTACATATATTATCACCAATTTCAAGTAGTTGATCGATCATCACTTTTGCATTTGTCATGCAGTACTGCTTTCCCTTGTTGCCAGAGGACTAAGAGAGACGCATCAATTTGAACCACATTTGTGGTATGATTATTTTTTTATTTTTTTTATATTTAAAATCTTTTCTTATTTTTAAAGTCAAATCTTTACAAAATCATTTTTTACATTCTTATTACGTACTTAAAATTTTTAAAAAAATTGGTACTTCTTTAATTTTTCTTATTCTAACGCTTTTATATTTATTTCTAGGTTTTTTAAATCAAATTTAGTTGATTTAGAATTCTTAAACTAATGAAAAATATTAGTTGTCATTAATTCGGATGACTTCTAATAAGGAAAGGTTTTACCATAAATATATATAATTAATTTTCAGCTCTTAAATATTAGAAAAAAGAGTGAAAAGATGATTTTGTCTAAAACAAAGACTTTTAATGAAGAGCAAAAAGTTCAAACAACATTTCTAAAGCCCTTCACACTTTTAATAAATTAAAAGTGTAAAATTCTTTTAAAAAGTGAATTAAACCTTTTGTCTTTCATTAAAAAGTTTCCATAAAATCATTTTTTTCTATTTAAACTGTTTTTAGATTATAGATAGATTAAAAGGATACTCCCTCCATTTTAAAAAGAATGACCTACTTTCCTTTTTAGTCCATTTAAAAAAGAATGACCCCCTTTTTTTTTTTACAATACTTTAATTTCAAATTTCTACATGGCATGTTTAGGACCACAAGATTAAAGGGTATTTAGGCACATTTGATACAACTTTAATTTAAAGCCACAAATTCAAAAGTCTTCTTTATTTTCTTAAACTTTATGTCAAGTCAAAGTAGGTCATTCTTTTTTAAATAGGGGGAGTACTTTTTTTCATTTTTTTTTATATAGAGTCCTAATACCTAATAAATTTGGAAGGAAGATATTTTCCTGAGATTTTTACGTCAAAAAATAAGAAATGAGTCCAAAAACTAACAAAGTTAGGAGAAAAAAATTTGTTGTGCTTTTGTTATTTACCTTATACGTTATTTTAATTTTGGAGAAATAAAATTGTTGTTAAATTTTATTCATTAAATTTTCCTTTTTTTTTCTCCATTTATTATATATTTTAGAAATTCTTTTTTGGGTACACAAGGAAAGAAAATCTAGCAGCATTAGTTCTCCATATATATTTTTGTTACCATATATTTTAGGAATCCTTAATTTTCACAGATTATAGTTAATAATATAAACAAAAACAAAATTATAAAAAAAGGTGAAAAGACGATTTTATCTATTACGGAGTTTTTAATGAAGGGTAAAATATTCAAACAACATTTCTAAGGTCCTTCACACTTTTAATAAATACTAGTTTAACCGCACATGTCTCGCACGTGTAACTTTTGATTATTTAAAATTAAATAATTTTATCTATTGCGGAGATTTTTAATAAAGTATAAAAGTTCAAATCACCTTTCAAAAATCTTTCACACTAAATATATACACATATATTTTACCACCAAAAGTTTCAAGTGGTTGATGGATCATCACTTTTGCGTTTGTCATATAGTACATTTTTCCCTTGTTGCCACAAACTAAGTGAGACGCATCAATTTGAATCATATTTACATTACGATCTTTTATATATATATATTTGGAATATTTCCTTATATTTAAGGTCAAACATTTGCAAAATCATTGAGTACATTCTTATTATGTACTTAAAACTTTTAAAAATTTGGTACTTCTTAAATTTTTCTTATTTTAACGATTTTATGTTTATTTCTAGATTTTTTAAATTTTCTTAAAATTAAATTTAGTTAATTTAGAATTATTAAACTAATATAAAAAGTATTAGTTATCATTAATTTTGATGACACCTAATAAGGAAAGGTTTTACCATAAATATATTTAATTAATTTTCAATTCTTAAATTAGGAAAAAATAGAGAAATTCTAATGAGTTCTAATACGGAAAGATTTTACCATAAATATATTTAATTAATTTTTATCTCTTAAATATTAGGAAAAAATAGTGAAAAGACGATTTTGTCTAAAACAAAAAACTTTTAATGAAGGGCAAAAAGTTCAAACAAAATTTTAAGACCCTTCACACTTTTAATATATTATAGATTATAGATTATAGATATAGATTATAGATATAGAATATAGACTATGGATTATAAATATAGATTATAGGTTATAGATTATAGATTTAGATATAAATTATACATTATAGACTAGTTTAGGTGTACGCGTCTTGTACGTGTACCTCGTTTTAATGAGTTTAAGCATTACACTAAGTAGGATATTTATTTAAATAATAAAAAGGAATACAATAATTAAATTCAACATATTTTGAACATGTAAAGATGAGAAATTTATTTAATTAAACCTAACAACCTAACATTTATAAGAAAGAAATTCTCAAGGCGAATCAAAATTTTCTACCACCAGTAAGCTACAACAAAATAATACGATAATAGAGATATCAAAACAATATAATTAAACTTAATATTTACAAAAAAAAAAATCTCAAGGTCGATCAAAATTCATCTAGCACTTGCCAACTAGTAACTGCAACAACATAATACGATAATAGAGATATCAAAACAATACAGTTAAACCTAACTTTTACACAGAAAAAGAAATTCTCAAAATAGAGATATCAAAACAATACAATTAAACCTAACCTTTACCTAAAAAAAATTTCAAAGTCGATCGACAGTTATCTACCATCTTTACATACAAAATAATACAATAATAAATATATTAAAACAATACAATTAAACTTAATCTTTACACAAAAAATTCATAAACTTATTATTTAAGTAGAAACAATAAAGTTATTCAATAATGAAAGCTTGTTATTCCTGATCAATAAACCCAATGTAATAGAAAAAAATTAAAATCTAGAAACAACAAAGTCACGTTGTAGATTCAATAATAAAAGTTACATATATACATGCATGAAAAGATGATTCGTTACTCTTGATCAATAAATTCAACGTAATAGAAAACAAAATTCGAAATCTGAAAATTAAACCAACACATTATATTAGAGATCCAATAATAAAATTATTTACAAACATAAAAGGATGATTTGTTATTTATGATCAATAAAATCAAAAAGTAACATAAGTAGAAATTTGAAATAAAAAACCACAAAGTTACCCAATAATAAAATTACAGTCAAAATATTTTATTACCTAAATGATATATTCGTATAATCTAAAAAAAGACTTCTAAAATTGAAAAAAAGAAAGAAATATAAGGCCCCCCAAACAAAAAATATTATAATAAAAAATAATAGTCCTAACCTAAAAAAAATACCTTGTTTGCTTGGGAAGGCCACTACAGCACTACCCTTTTTTAATTGGAAAAAAGTTACGTTAGTTTAATTTTTGAAAGATTTTTTTCTATTCTTCTTATTTTAGGACTCTAAATCTATTTTATGTAAAATAGTTCCACCAATTTTTCTAAAAAATTTAGAACTTTACCTTATATAGAACTTTTTTAATATAAGGATTTCTTTTAAGTTGGATTTTGTTTGACAAAATATTGCTATAAATTTAGGAATTCAACTAAAGTAAAAAAATCTTTTCCATTTAATTTTTTATATTTACTATAGTCAATATTCAATATAATAAATTGAAATAAAAGTGTGAAAAGATGAGTTTGTCTATTACGAAGTATTTTAATGAAGAAAAAAAGTTTAAATCATTTTTCTATGAATTTTTTCACTTTTAATATATTATAGATATAAATAATATATTTATAGATGTATATTATAGATTATAGATGGTATCATATCATATTACTACTATATATAAAGAAGGATCTTCCGATTTTGTCGTTCTCACAATTTTAATCCAAGGGTCTATATAAGAATTTGAGATTTTGTGATACACGCGTGCGGTGGCTACTGCAAGTGACTTTTCAACTTTGCATATCCATTTTTCCTTTTGTTCACTATATTTCTTCTCACATTGTGAGTAGGAGTGTTCACTGTTTTTAACACTATTTGTTAAAAATTGATCCAAATCATTAAACAGATTTTAATTGGGTTTGATTTGATTTTATATTATTAAAAATTGAAAAAAAAAATGTTTAATTTTGATTTTATTCAAAATAGTGAATAAATAACAGAATTGAAACAGTAAATTATATATACATAATATATTATATTTTATGAATAATTTTAAATATATTATATATGTTTTCATCAAAATTTATTCATAACTATTTAAATATATGTCATGTTACCGTTTTATGTGTTAATATCAGATTTTTTTGCATGAACAATTAATAATCGAACAAGCGATAAATGTATTATATTTGTTTTTTTTAATAATTTAAAAATTGATTATATTGATTTTGTTTCAGTTTTGATCATTAATCGATCCAAATCAATCTGTGAACATCCTTACTTGTGACGCTGAATATGCCACGTGAAAAATTAAAATTGAAGAGTCATCAACAAAAGAAATATACTTTATGAAGTGAATTAAGAAGAAAAAAAGTAAGATATACGCAAATTACAACGAATGAAGAGTCTTAAAAATGAGTTCTACCACCAAATACAATTGTTAATAAATAAAATGTTCCATTAATAAAAATTGCTTTCTCACAAAACTCATAAAAATATTATTCGACTTATGATCTGTGGCGAATTGTAAAAATCATATTTTATCATGTAATAGTCTAAAAATTGTCTCTTTTAATGGAGTAATTGTTAACGTTCCTACTAAATTTATTTCCTCAAAAAATAAGTTTTTCTTTAAAACATTTTAACAATTACGAGAATTTTACGACAAATAATGAATAATCGATAATAACATTAAATTAATTATGTAGTTCAAAAATATTACATTAATTATACTTATCTGATAAAATTACAAATTATTATTCTATCTTGAGTTTCGGGCCACATGAAACTAGTACTTATATATAAGAGAGAATAAGATAAGATTTGGTAGTCCTAACAAAAATAATTATACAATGAAATTGCTACATGTATCTATTATTTTTTCCAACACATTATTATTTTTGTCTTCATTCATGATTTAATGATTATTTTTGTTTGGACCTCTATAATTGAATTATATATAGTAATTTTTTGTAAATATCTTCTTTTTTCTTATTAGATTACTTGTTCTTTTTTTTTCTTTTTACATATTTTTATATTGAAATTTAATTATTTTTTAATTTATTTTTTGATAATTTATCAATCTCTAAAACAATTTCATGTGATTGATAAAGATGATGTATTTCCTCCTTGACACATGAATCTTTGCACTCGATGGTGTGTCATAATATGAAAAATTACTATTTAGTTTTTCATTGTGTTTCAATTGCTTAATTATCTTTTATTTTTTAAAAGAAAAAAATTTAGAATAGGGAAATTACTACTTTAGTTTCAATTTTCTTTATATAATTTAATAAATAAGAAAATTTTAAAGATGTTTTGCAAGACTTAAATTCAATCTCTAATCTCCCCCCACCCCCACCCCCACGCCTCTCTCTTTTGTTATTACATAGTAAACATATATGTGTTGCAAGTATTTAATTTCTTATAAATTTTATAGAAAAAAATAATCTCAAAATATATATTGATCACATAGGATTTCAACTATTGAAGAAATTAATCAACATATGATTAAGTTCAATTTGAATTATTGGGTGTTATATTCTGAGAACATCCATGAAAATAACTTTTATATTACATATCGATTTGAAAATACAAATAAATTTTTCTTTTACTTGCAAATACATTTATATAATAATTTAATTTTTAAGAGTTTGCTGGAAATTTCGAACTACTCTTTCAATAATTTAATGTCACAAAAAGCAAAAAGATAAAAAAAATAATAATTACAAATTTAATCTTTTATATTCATTTGAATATAGACTTATAAGTATCGGTCAAATATAAACTTTAATAAATCTGAAATTTTACTGTCTAGATATGATTAATCTGAATAAAATTGTTGAAATTATGGAACAAATTATATTTCTTTAATAGATTACATACTATGTTTATATCTTGAGATTGAGCCCGGGCTTAGCACGGGCCACCTGATACTAGTATAATGATTATTATCTATATTAGACGTGTGAACTTCAACATGTCTACTTGCAGACATTAAAATAAAAATTTAGGGCATTTTAGTCTTTTTACAAGAAGAATCTGCTTAAAGAATTTGTCATTTGTGCAATGTTAGTTGTACCTTATTAATAACTTTAAAAAATGCCCATAATCTTTCACTTAATTACAGACCATGCCCTTAAAAAAGTCCAACTTATTCTATTTATATACATGATTGCCCTCTATTTCAAAAGATTTAATTTAAATTATTTAAATTTAATTAATTTAATAATATAATAATTTTATCTATTTAATTGCAACAAAATATTTAAAGTAAATCAATTTTATTATTTTAATTGACTTTTATATTCAAAATTAATTTTTTTACTTATTTATTTAAGTAACTTTAAATTTTAAAAATACTTTTTTCTTATATGGAAATACTAATATTTAAACTTAACTTTAAAATTTTAAAGTACAAAATTAATAAATTTAATTTAATTAAATAAATTTTTAATGAATATTTTCTTAAGATTTGTGTTGGGTTAATATTTGTCAAGTAAAAAAAATGAAGAAAAATATATAATAAAATTTTATTATTGTGTGAGATAAACATAATGCATTATCCAATAATGTTTAATAATATCATAGTTTGTATATGCAAAATATAGCATCTTAACTTTATGTAATTTAATAATATAATAATTTTATCTTAATTAATCGCAACTAAATATTTAAAGTAAATCAATTTTATTATTTTAATTGACTTATATTCAAAAAAAAAATTTTACTTATTTATTTTAGTAAATTTAAATTTTAAAATTATTTTTTTCTTATATAAAAATACTAATATTTAAACTTAACTTTAATTTTTTAAAGTACAAAATTAATAAATTTAATTTAATAAAATAAATTCCTAATGAATATTTTCTTAAGATTTGTGTTCGATCAATATGTATCGAGTGAAAAGGAAATAAAAAAATATATAATAAAATTTTATTATTGTGAGAGATAAACATAATGCACTATCCAATAATGGTTAATAATATCATATTTGGTATATGCAAAATATAACATCCCCTATTTAATTAATATGCTACTCCGGTGAATTATCGATGATTACTATTGGATATAATAAAATTATGTTAATTTTTATAGGAGTAACATAATCAATCGCTCTTAATTAATTATTATGAATTATCTAGGTATTAAGAAAATAAATAATATTTAATAAAAAGAGAAACTAGACATAAAATGTGAAATTATTATTATAAGTCATTTATATATTAGAAAATTAAGAATAACAAGATGATATGTCAACATAAAAAATTTGATTGACTATCAAAATTATATTAGTGTCATATAAATTGAGATGGGACAGGGGAAGATATAAAGCAACATATATTATTTGAAAATAAAATAAAAAGTACTGTAAATAACAATAATTAAGAAAAATATTTAAAAAATTGATTGATTGCCAAAAATTTGTCTGTGCCACATAAATTGGGACGAAGAGAGTATTCATATCTTATTGAAAAATTATGTACAAAATATTATAAATCACATAATTAACAATTTTAAAAATTTAAAAGAATAAAATATTTAGCTAGCTCTCGAAATTATATCATTGTCACTTAAATTGAAATAGAAGAAAAAGTATTATAAATCACAATAATTAAATTATTTTAATGATTAATTATCTAAATTCTATTTACATTACATAAATCAAATGAAATATATATATATATATATATATATATATATATATATATATATATATATATATATATATATATATATATATATATATATTGGGCTCTTGGTAGCATGGGCCGTGCATATCTAGTTATATTATAGGAAAAAAGACATGGGCTGTTCATTTTTTTTAAAAATGGCTTACATTTAAAAAGGTGGACATGGTGTAGCCAGTCGACTAAATTAATTTCTTTTTTAAGTCATTTGGCCCAATTGGGCACATGCAGTCTCTATATTCAATTGATACACTTTTATACTAAATTAATACCCTTTTATACTATATTGATACACTTTTTAAAAAAGAGAAGGGAAATTCTATGCAAGCACATGCAGTCTTTATACCCAATTGATACTCTTTTATACCACGTTAATACACCTTTATACTACATTGATACACTTGAAGTGTCCATATACTCAATTGATAATCTCTTATACTTGATTGATATATTTTTAGAATGCATGTGGAAACTATATAGAGTCATATGAGGGAGTTTGTTATTTAAACAGAAAAGGATTATATTTGCATCTCTATTTCACAAAAAAAAAAAAAAGGAAAGTGAGGTTGCATGGGGAAAAAAGAAATGATGGGGAGGTGAAGTACGTGTAGCAATTGTGATAGTGGACATCTTGGGATAAGCAGTGCCATGATCGAGTGGCTATTTAATAGATTTTTAAAATTTAGGTGCTAATTTTGTAGAATTATTTTAGTTTTAGGTGTTATTTTAGTCCTTTTCCGCCTTATATTATTATTATATATTATAGGGCAAAATTCAGAAATAACATTCTTATCCCCTTAATTTTGAGTTTCATAGCAACAGTTTCATAATTACATAATATAGCAAGTTGTATTTTGTATTTTTGCAAACTGTTACTACAAAAATATAACTACATATGATTTTTACTGCCCTTATGATCGATATGTATCTTGTATTTTTGTAAACTGTTGCTACAAAAATACAAATACATATACTACAAGATGTAATTTAATAAAAGTGTTGCTATTTTTTGTAATTTAATACTTAAATATGCTACTTTATGTATTTTTCCTATATTATATTATTATATAAAAGAAACCAACAAAATATTTTTGGCTCAAGTAAAAATTCACCTCTATTAAAGGTTGTATGTAAAAGAAACCAACAAAAAGTTTTTGGGTTCACCTCTATTTAAAGGCTCTATTGGGGCAATAGTTCATACCCAAATCTGTGATGCTAGGGTTTTGTCAATTTATTGTCACAGCCACCGCCGTCATCACCACCATTAGAAGGTGAAAAGCCACCGTCGCCATCATCACCACCGCTGCCATCAGAAAGGTGAAAAGGAAAGCGAATCGGAATACTTGAGCGAATCAGATTATGAGCCATCGGTGAAGAAGAAAAAGGTGAATGAGGAGGAAGATGCAGAAGAAGAATAATCGAGTGATTTCAAAACTTCAGATCAATTACCTCTGACGGATGGAAGCGACATCGACGGCGACGATTCGATTGCCAACAAGGAAGTAGGGTATTTTTGGAAGCCCAAAGATTTTGAGCGCTAGAACAAGTATATGGATCAAATCGAGGAGAGCGAGGTACTTACTTGCTTTCATCATCTATGTGCCTACTAAAACCGTTTGTATATTTGAATATAGATTGTTTTTCCGCCATCAAGTTCATATCTTTTATTATATAGATAGATTTGTGTTAATGGTCCAAAACACACCTTTACTATCCTGATATTTTCAGTTACATGCCTAGCAGTTGATGCGTATTTTACTAACTAATTGGTGATAGTTTAGGTATGAAATTCAAAAATTGGAATACTTTAGATGCGTTTTTCACCTTTCGCTCTATAGATGCTTTTTCTCTATCAAGTTTATCTTTTATATAGATTGCTTTCCGTCAAATAGGTAATATAACATGAATTTTCTTGTGGTTGGGTCCTAATTGGCGGAGCAAGAACTTTAATCAAGGGATGTCACAGTATAAAGAAGTAAATTTATGAAGAAGTAAAGTCCTTGGTCTACATACTTTAGTCGGAGGTTATGCTGCTATTATTGAAATCGAGTTAAGCTCCCCCTTGGTTGATTTGGCTTAAGCCCGAATCGAGAGGTGTCAATATGTAGTATATACATGTAAAAAATTTTGCCTAGTTGTGCAATGTAAATTTTCAAAAAAAGGGATGTCGGTCGATACCCTTTAAGTACACGTGGCTCCGCATATTTTCTAATGTGTTGTATCCATAACTTGTTCACACGACTTGGCACATCAGTATAGTTTATAGCTCTGGACAGACTTAGGGGGAGATTATAATATTGAGTTTCGGTCTAATAAAATAGAGACTATTAGATTAATATATGTACCAGTTAGTTGTTTTGCCTTCATGTTGTTTCTGTTTGTTGCTATTGCCTCTTTTTCACTTATTGCTCAGCCGAGTGTCTTTTCGAAACAAAACTTCTTATCTTCAACCTTCCCCAGAACCATCCTGTGGGATTACACTATGTTTGTTGTTGTTGTTGAAACTAGCAAAAAGAAGGAAGAATTTTTGGGAATTGAAATTTCTAATGACATTCCATGTTTCAATTCATTATAACCTCTACATTGGGTTTAAATATAATCCTATTCAATTGGCTAACTCTATACTTAGTTATCTCTTAGCTGGATATCGAATGAAACTTGGTTGCCGGAAGGCAACTCAACAGGGGTTTTAGGAAAAGATAGTGAGGAAAAACATTAATGGATATCCTAACTTTTACAGAAAAGACAAAATAAAATGACTTGCTGATCTTTTCTAGAATTACTTCTCCTTGTTTCTTTTGAAGGCATCATATGGCAGTCAAACAGTAACCACCACCATTAAACAACACCATGTGGATGCCAAACGTTAAGTTTGATTACTCAACTCTATAAAGTGGTGCAATTCAGTAGGAAGTGACTTTTGAGTCTTTTTTTAGTATAGAGCATGTTAATAAAAAAATGGTTAATTTTACTTTCTAAAAAGGGGAGGAGGGGAGGGAGGGGAGGGATGGGATTGGAATTCGCTAGTTTTGATATGCTCACTTATGTCAGAATCGTGGGAAAGATTGAATATCATATGTGGATATGCTAATGAAAATAAACAAAATGTGAAAAACAATACCATTTTATGTGGTACTTACAAGCAAATAAAATTCTTGGATACTTGTCTGATATAACTTACTACACTTTTTTCCAAAGCTTATTTCTTACAAGAACATATTTGGTTGCAACACGTGATGTTTGTCTCTATTTGGTCGACTTTTACTTTGATAGGGATTTGACATTAAAGGTTATCCGAGTTTGGAATGTTTAATAAAAATAATCATATAATTATTTTTTAGAATGTTTTAAAAATATTTTGTAGTGATGATAAGAACTATTTGACCCACAATTGCAATTGTCACAGAATAGTTCCATCATCGCTACAAATTAGTTTGATCATTTTTAAAATATAATTGTGTCATCTTAGTATCCAACAAAAAAAAATTCACACAACCAGAACATATCACATTTACAACTCTAACAAAACAGATCAATTCGGCAGCAAAAGAAATAAAAAAATTCACTACTCTCACGAAGTACTGATCTATCACATGATATACTAAATTAAAAAGCAAACTATGCTTAATTCTTGCAAATCCCTTATAGCCCTATCGTAAACTCTCTATATTTAAGAAATAAGCAAGAAAAAGAAAATTAGAAAGCATTCACAGACTAGAACAACAACAACAAACACAGTGTATTCCCATGCAGTGGGGTCTGGGGAGCATAAAATATACACAGTTCATACCACTACCTCTGGAGAAGTAGAAAAGTTGTTTCATCCATAAACTAGAAGTGAACATTAATATGAAGTGGAAGTGAACATTAATATGCAGTGGGGTTTGGGGAGGGTAAAATGTATGCCGTCCATACCACTACCTCCGGAGAAGTAGAAAGACTGTTTTAGACTAGAAGTGAACATTAATTTAAAAAGATAAATGAGAACCTCTCTAGTGTGGTTGTTAAAACTGAGATAGACATAAATAGTACACATGACAGGTTGTTGTTTGATACGTTTTTCTATCGTCTTTTTACTCACTCTGACCATGTTAAATTTTTTGTAATTAGCTATCTTGAGTATTTCCTGCATAAGTAACAAATTATAGAGATAAGACTTTTACTGAACAATTCAAAGAATTACAATTACACACCGCGTCATGTGGCGTTTTGCATTTACTCCTTGTTGCTTAGCAAATCGATATGCCATCATACAGCTAAAAGGGAAATAGTTCTTTTTTCTTCAATTTTTTTAGTAGTTTCTGATAACGCTCAATCTACAGCTCTCGTAGGAGTGTAAAGCGGTCGATAGAAAATATAGAACCTAACCTGGGTTGGGTGTCGATCCCACAGGAAATAGCTTGGCCAACAAGTAAGCAAAATTAATAGACTTTTGGTGCAAGTCTCGTAAGAAGGGGGGATTGTAATAAGTAACCAAAGTAATGAAATAAAAGCTGAAAATAGCAAAGTAAAAAGAGAGTATTTCGTAGGTTGTGAAACAATGAGAATTGAAGCGTTGGGGTTATGTCCACCTTCTGAGGTATATGTCTCTATTGGCTATGAGTGTGTAGAGTCTTGACATGCAATTGCTTATAGAGAATTGTAGTCGATGGTAAATCCAAGCGTCTCGCGACCTAAACAAGGACTATTTCACTTTAACTCTCGCGAGCTTAAAGCGTGTCTAACGGTACGAATTCTCCAAGAGGTTAGTCCAGTTATGGCACTAGCTTTTTAATAGGAAAGGGTGTCCTACTACCTTGACATTATCTCTTTTCCAGACAAATAACCTTTCTCGCAAACAAGTTAAATGTTAGACTGGCGTATTCTTGCGTTTGCAACCGCAAAGAATGTAGATTAAGATGAAGAGAATAATGATATAAGCAATATACTTGTCTTGAACTCACAAACTCATAGCTATAGATAGTAACTCATTCGGCTTCCATAACCCCAACTAAGAGGTTTAGTTACCCATGAATGCGAAGGATATCACGATTTGCATGGTTGATGGCGTGAGAAGTAGGTGATAGGCGTGTGGTTCTGGTGATTCCCTAGCAAGTAACGATTCTCTTGTTGTGGAATTTAAGAATAGAAGAGTAGATTAGAATTGTTTGTAGTGGAAGATGAGAGAGATGGAAGAAAATTAATTGTTGAATTAAGTGAAGAATGAAGTTCTGAATGAATAAAAATCTCTAACATGATAGGGTATTTATAATACTCTTATCCTACTCCTACTAAGCTAATGAAATAAATAACCAAATCCTAATATACTAATGAAATCCTTGACCCAAATGTACTAGGGTAAGGTTACAATATCATAATCCAAATAGAATAGTGAAATACATAACCTAATTGTATTAGGTTAATGTATCTTTATAAAAATCCAGCTTTGTGTCTGTAAGTCCCCAAAGTCTTCAGAAATGCTGTTTTAGCCCGGGACAGATTTTCCATGCAGCAGATTTGGTCCTTAGGCGTCCAGCTCCCTTCTACTTCGTTTGTGAGCTTTCTTTTGCGTCAAGTAAGCCGTAAAATGCTGTATTTTGCATCATTTATACCTGAAACTTTCCTAATCATGTTTGTTAGCTCATTTACAGGAAAAAGGACTAAAAGTGCATGAAATATATAATTTGTTCTCAAAACTAGGCTAAAATATGGGCAAAATATATTGATATAGGCGTGTAAATTCACCTATCATCAACACCCCACACTTGCAACTTTGTTCGTCCTCGAACAAAATATCATGTCCTTCTAAGCATCAACTTAGGGTTTTTACAGCAACAACACAAAACATTCTTCGAGACAAGCACAAAAATTATCAACAAAGAGTAGCTTTCCGATTATAAATAGAAACCATTTACTCTCAAGCATAGACTCGTGATGGTGATCAACTCACATGCAAACGTTCAAGTGCATAGAATCATATACAACTATCCAAACTCATCAACCATGTGTGTCTCACCATTTAGTACCCATAATCACGCACACATATAGCATATTTTTCAAACATGGGTATCAAAGTGTCCTTGCTCTCACTCTCACAAAGAATTCATATGTAGCAACTAATGACCATAGTCTTGCCTTTAATGTAGTACTCTACTAAATGCCGGAATGTTAAGATTAGGATCAAGTAGGTCTTTTGATGGTTGTAATGTAGGCTAAGGGACGGGTAGGACTATTTTGGCCAAGAATAGTGACTAGGTTCCTAAGCGCTTTAATACATCACATTGTATCAATGACACTTTTTTCTTTCAACCTTTCTTCACTCTTTTATTCTACCACCCTTGTTCTCCTATTTTTTTTTCAATTTCAAGCACTACTTACTTTTCAGCTTTCTTTTCCTTTTTCTTTTCACAACATACCTCTTATGATAGCACTTTCTTTTTTCATAGCACATTCAAGCACCATTACAATTTAAAGCATTATACTCACCCAATTTCCTCTTATGTTGTCACATGACTTTTTCACTTTAAAGCACTCAGGATTTTGGATCAAATTATGGTCTTGAAAGAAATGGATTAGGCTTACATACAAGGTTGTCAAAGAAATAGGCTAAAGGCTCAAAAAGGGTTAACTAGGATGATGTTCATGGGTAGGTAAAACTGAAGGTAAACATGTATAGGTTGCCAAAGAAATGCCTAAATCATCTCCTAAACTTACACTCCTTATTTTCGCTTTGCATACATACCAGGCAAGTTCTAGCATCAGCCACAAACATAGAATATACTATTATCTCACACAAGGCACATGGTCGACTTGATTGGAAGTAATATAGACTCTCGACCCAACAACTGAAGGAATTGAATCACACAATATCACATAATGAGTCACAAGTAGAGCCTAAACGTCTCAATAGTCACAATTGTAGCACATACTCTTGTTACAATCTCATGATGCCTATCAAAATAATTTCATGCGAAGCTAGAAAAATTTGACTCCTAAAAAAACTAAAAAAAAGGTCAAACGAAAAAACAACAAAAAAACGGACTCAAAAAAAAATAAAGTAAACAAACAAACATAAACAAACAAACATACAAACAAAGGTGCAAACAAAGAAGTATAGCATGCGATTCTGCCACCCCACACTTAGACGGGACACTGCCCTCAGTGGAAAATAAATACGAAGAACCTGGTTAGTCGGACTCTTCCTCAATGTCGGGGGTCATACCCCCTTCGTCTGAATCATCATAAGAGTCATCGTCAGAGTTCTCCTCCTCGTCAGAATCAGACAAACGTCGATCGTCATCAGTCAGCACATCATCATCTAGAGGTTCCTCAAAGTATACGCCCACTCCACACATCTCCCGTTCATGCATGTTCATTGGGTAGCCGTGGTCCATCTGTTGGAGCTCTTCAGTAGTTGGAACACGTCCACCACTCATCATAGTGAATCGTGTCATGCCATAGAGATGACGGAAGAAACTCTCGTCACGAGCATGTCTCTCCGCAGTAGTAAGGTTGACTCCATGAGTTGTTTCAGCATCTTTGACCTTGGTGAGGTCAACCTTCTTTGGGTTATGTGGGAGTTTGTGGTCAGCTGGTTCCTCTTCGACATCCTCCTTCCGCAACATTGTTGTCAACAAATTGCCGAATGTGAAATGGGACCTTTTATGGAGTCTGGCCTTCCTCATGGTAGATCGAATGATTGCCCCAAAGTTGATAGGGACATTTGTCATCAAAGCATAGACCAAACACACTCTATCTCTCGATATCTTGGTGTATTGCATCCCAGGAATAAGACATGAGTTGACAATACGCATCCAGATTCTTGCTTCCCTATTTAGTGGAGCATAGGGGAAGGTGTTGTGTCGACCTGTTTCTTTATGTCTGCCCCACCTTGCCATTGATCTACTTCCATAAAGCGTGTGTCGTATCTCTCTATAAGGAGGCCTGATGTACAGCTCTTTGAATGGTGCAGTGTCGACCGAAGGTAAGCTAAGAAAAGAGTTGAGCCAATCCGTGGTGAGCTGTAACACTTGGCCCCAAATTTTGACTTCATTGCCTGTTTGCACTCTCCCATGTCGTGGAAGATGAAATCCAGCTTCAAAGCCATTATTTTTGCCAACATTCGCGGCTCCTTCTTTGCTAAGGTCTCCTTGTTGATCAAGTCGACGTGCACATATTTTCTTTCTTTGTTGCTGCTGTACCATGCTTTGGCTTCTTCCTCAAGAACCCATTTTATTCCGAACATTCTGCGTGGTAGGTGCGCTGAGGATGATTCTCCTTAGTCTTTTCGACTTCGCTTCCTGCCCTTTTGGGACATGGTAGCCTTCTCCTTGCCTTGCCTCGCTTTAGGTTCCATTGTACCTGAGACTAGAAATAATGTTAGTTGCATCACAATCTCACTTGATATAATCTATATGCAAGCAGTAGGGGTACCACCCCACACTTAGTTTTGTTAGCACAAATCAGTGAGGTGAACGTAGTCGATTTACTCAGATTTCGTCGACATACGTTTTAGGATTGTGTTCCGACAAGAAAATCAGCATTGTATCACTTAATTGCAGCCATTGGACTACTTTCATGGTAGATATAGCATCACCACGACATAGAGGTTATCTCATGGAATCGTTATTCTTACAACAAGCACAACCTCCTAAGTCGATAGGCACTATAATCTTATCCCAATGGCCGGGATAGTCTATTATGTAAGCATCCAAACAACACTCTTAAGCAATATTCATAGCCATATATATTCAGCAAATATCATAACAATGCTTTCGGAACAAAATTCAAGTCGGAAACAAGTCAAGAATTCCCTACGTATATGTTCACTCACATGATTTTGCAAAAACAATCCAAACACATGAACATCACCACCAATCTCACATGATTTAGCAATTTATAATAAGAATAGCAACGTAGTACTTACGATAAATAGATGAAGAATAAGAGAGTACTTACTTTCTTGAAGCTTGTGGAGAAGTTGTTGTGAATTGGAAGAGCAAAAGAAGAAAATTTTGAGAAGATTTGGAGGGTTATGCGGCGCCTTTAGGGTTGTTTCTAATGTGGTTGTGTTATAAAACTAAGTCCCCTTTATATAGGAAGAGTATGGGTCAGGTTATGACCCATTTACAATCGGATTTGGGGACAAAAACACCACATATGCAGCACATATCACTCGGCATATCAATGACATATGCGGCGCATTGTCTATGGCATAATGGGACATATGCGCCGCATAGTCTATGGCATTTGTAGACATATGCGCCGCATAGTCTATGGCACATGAGATACTAAGACCAAATGCCATAGCATAGGCGGTGCATAGTCAAAAGCATACCTAGGAATAGGCGGCGCATAGTGTATGGCACACTAGATTCCGAGTCCTTAGGCTATAGGATAGGTCGTGCATCGTTCGTGGCCTAGTGCTACCAAGGCCTAGCCTTCCTCGAAGCCTATTTTGACGAGGAAAAGGCTCAATCCATAGCCTTATGCATCACCATTCCTAACTTACCAACTTTTCCATACAATGCGTCCAAATCGTCAATTGAAATCGATCACCTCGTTGAATACTTCTTGCACCTATTTTTGCTCAAAACAAAATGAAAACGATTAGTACGATGGGTTGCCTCCCACCAAGCGCCTTAGTTTTGGTCGTGGCACGACTCTTGTTTTTTTTGAATTTTCATTTATCAAAAAGAAAAAAAAAATACTAAAACGACGAAACAATAAAACGATAAAACGACAAAACAATAAAACAATAAGACGATGGGTTGCCTCCCATCTAGCGCCTTATTTATTGTCGTGGCTCGACGTAGTAATCTCGAGTACTTAGACTTTGTCGAGATAAGTGATGGCCATGTCATTCATCGAGTCAAGAGGACCGATATATGGCTTAACACGTTGGCCATTCACTTTGAAGACAACACCATCGTTGTCTTCCAATTCGACTACTCCAAACGAGTAGACTTGGATGACTTTAAATGGACCAGACCACTTTGATTTTAAATTACCTGGGAAGAGCTTGAGTCTGGAGTTAAAGAGTTGTACCATGTCACTTTTTTGGAAGTTTCGTCGAACAATCCGCTGATTATGATACTTCTTCATCCGCTCCTTGTATAAATCTGATCTTTCATATGCATGGAGACGAAATTCATCTAGTTCGTTCAGCTGCTCCAACCTCAGGTTCTTCACATCATTCCAATTCAGATTCAAGTGCTTCAATGCCGACAATGCCTTGTATTCAAGCTCTATGGGTAGATGACAAGCCTTCCCATAAACTAGCTGATAAGGTGACATGCCAATGGGTGTCTTGAATGCAGTCCTATACGCCTATAGTGCATCATCTAGCTTTCGAGACCAGTCCTTCCTATTCGCATTAACCGTCTTGGCAAGGATTTGCTTGATCTCGCGGTTGGAAACCTCAACTTGTCCACTGGTTTGGGGATGATAAGGCGTAGCTACCTTGTGTTGCTTGACTCCATACTTGGCCAATACAGATTTGAATAGCTTGTTGCAAAAATGAGATCCTCCATCACTTATGATAGTACGAGGTACTCCAAAGTGAGAGAAGATATTCTTCTTTAAAAACGCTACAACACGCTTTCCTTCGTTGTCGGCCAATGCTACAGCTTCAACCCATTTTGACACATAATCCACAGCAACCAAGATGTACTTCATTCCAAACGAATTCACGAATGGTCCCATGAAATCAATACCCCACACATCGAAGAGTTCTACCTCCAGAATTTTGGACATGGGCATTTTATGGTGTTTTGAAATAGCACCTTGACGTTGGCATTGGTCACACCTTCTCACATAGTCGTGTGCATCTCTGAATATTGTAGGCCAATAATAACCACTTTGCAAGACTTTCCTTGCCGTTCGATTCCCTGCATGATGTCCTCCAACTTGCGAAGTGTGGCATGCTTCCAATATAGTAGGCACTTCTTCATGGGATATACATCGTCGAATGATACCATCCGCGCATCTTCAAAACAAATAAGGCTCATCCCAATAGTAGTGCTGAACGTCATGCATAAACTTCCTCCTTTGGTGGTAAGATAAATTGGAAGGTAACACATTACTCACCACGAAATTTGCAAAGTCGGCATACCATGGTAATTTCTCCATTGTTGTCGCTAGTATCTCCTCGTCAGGGAATGCATCATCAATCTAATTTTCTGGTTACGCCACATACTCATTCTCAAGTCTAGATAGGTGATCAGCCACTTGGTTCTCGCAACCTCTTCTATCTTTGACTTCGAAATCAAACTCTTGCAGCAACAATACCCATCAAATCAGCCTTGGTTTTGCATCATTCTTTGTCATTAGGTACCTAAGAGCTGCATGGTCTGTATGAACGATCACCTTAGTACCCAATAGATAGGCGCGAAACTTCTCAAACGCATACACAACCGCTAGGAGCTCTTGCTCAGTAACCGTGTAGTTCCTTTGGGCTTGATTTAGGACCTTACTCGTATAGTAGATAGGATGAAATAGTTTCTCCTTTCTTTGTCCAAGAACAGCACCAATGGCTACACCACTAGCATCACACATGACTTCGAACGGGAGCGTCCAATCTGGTGCTACCATGATAGGGGCTTCAATGAGTTTTCCTTTAAGGCATTCGAATGCCTTTAAGCAATCATCATTAAAGTCAAACTTCGCATCTTTCTCCAATAGTTTGCACAATGGACTAGAAATTTTGGAGAAGTCTTTGATGAATCTACGATAAAACCCAGCGTGCCCAAGAAAACTACGGACTCCCTTCACCGAAATTGGAGGTGGTAGCTTCTCGATTACCTCTATTTTTGCGCGATCAACCTCTATTCCTCTTTCGGAGATCTTGTGCCCAAGAACGATTCCTTCTTTTACCATGAAGTGGCACTTCTCCCAATTCAGCACAAGGTTGAACTCTACATATCTTTGCAATGCCATGCTCAAGTTTGCCAAACATGCTTCAAAAGACTCACCAACAACTGAAAAGTCGTCCATAAATACCTCCAAAGTGTCTTCAACCATATCAAAGAAAATAGACATCATACAACGTTGAAAGGTGGCTGGTGCATTACACAACCCGAATGGCATGCGTTTGAAGGCAAACGTACCATATGGGCATGTAAACGTTGTCTTCTCTTGGTCTTCAGGTGCAATACAAATCTGATTATAACCCGAATAACCATCCAAGAAGCAAAACCATCTTTTCCCCGCTAATCGATCTAGCATTTGGTCCATAAATGGCATGGGGAAGTGATCCTTGAGTGTCCAAGAATTCAGCCTGCGGTAGTACATGCATACTCTCCATCCAGTAACGGGCCTGAGTGGAATAAGTTAATTCTTTGCATTTGCGACTACGGTCATGCCTCCTTTCTTGGGAACACATTGTACTGGGCTTACCCATGTACTATCCGAAATAGGATACACGACTCCTACGTCTAACCACTTGATAATCTCCTTCTTCACCACCTCTTGCATTGGTGGGTTTAGACGTCTTTGATGTTCAATGGTGGGTGTGCACTTTTCTTGAAGCTGAATTTTATGAGTGCAAATCCCAGGTGGTATACCAATAATATCCGCAATGGTCCATCCAATGGCTCTAATATACTTGCGTAGGGTTGCAATAAGAGCTGCAACTTGTTGCTCACCCAAATCGGCTGCCACTATGACTGGAAGAGTATTTCCGCTTCCTAAGAATGCGTACTTCAAATGGCTTGGTAGCTCCTTCAATTCTAACGTGGGTGGCTCTTCAATAGATGGCTTAGCTGGTGGTGTGGATCGATTCTTGAGATCAAGATCCATCTTCTTGGGAGTATAACGATATGTTCCTAATCCCGATAGAGCACAAATAGCTTCTTCAGAAATTTCAGCATCCTCATTCTCTCCTTTCATGAGCGAAACCTTCAAAGGATCATCAAGAATTTGTTCTTCTTCAAGTCGTTCTTCCTCGTAATCAACGACAACATCAGCCACAGAAAATACACTCAGATCTTTGGGTTGCTTCATTGATTTGCAAACGTCAAAACGAACCACTTTGTCATTGATTCGGAATGAGAGTTCATTAGCTCTCAAATCTATGAGCACACTTCCCGTAGCAAGGAAAGGGCGTCCCAAGATTATGGGAACCTCTGAATCTGCTTCACAATCCAAGATGACAAAGTCTGCTAGAAATATGAATGAAGATACCTTCACCAAGACATCGCATAGAATACCAACCGGTCGTTTTACCGACCTATCCGCCATAACAAGCCTCATATTAGTTGGTGTAGGATCTCCTAACCCCAACTTCTTGTAGATCGATAATGGCATCAAGTTGATGCTGGATCCTAAGTCACACAATGCTTTAGCAAAGTCCAAAGATCCGACGGTGCAAGGAATCGTGAAAGCTCCGGGGTCGGCCTTCTTCTGAACTATCGATCGGGTAGCAATTGCACTACAATGATGCACATCATCTTTCAGCTCATAAATTGCTGCCCTTTTCTTAGTCAAAAGATCTTTCATAAACTTCGCATACCCAGGCATTTGTTCAAGTGCCTCTACCAATGGGACATTAATGGTCAGCTGCTTCAACATAGTCATAAATTTGCTGAACTTAGTGTCATCGGCCACCTTCTTCAATCTTTGTGGAAAAGGTGGTGGTGGGTATGGAAGTGTTCTGTCCATGGCTTTCTTCTCCTCTTGCTTCCGTTTATCATTTTTTTTCAGGCTGCACGTCACTAGGTAAAACATCCTTGACGTTTGAAGTAGTTGTTGCGGCTTCTTCTCTTGTAACGTCACTAGGTGTGGCGTCAATGTCTGCTGATATGTCAACCACTTGCTTGCCTTTTTCTGAAGTTTCCAGCACCTTACCACTTCTGGTAGTGATGGCCATGCATGACCCATCATTCCTTGGGTTTTGCACAGTATCGCTCGGTAAGGTGCCAGCCTTTCTTTGATTGAATGCTGCTGAAAGTTGGCTCAATTGCTGCTCTATTTGCTTGATAGAAGTGGAATGAGAATCAACTAATTGCTTCATGGAGGACAAATCATCAATCACCTCCTTAACTCCCACGCTCGTTGCTTCCACTCCTTTCAATAACTTAGCCATCATGTCTTCCATAGAATTGGATGCGGTGGTATCACGTTTACCAGGGGGAACGTACAAACCACTCTTTTTATTATTTTTCTTCCAACTACCTTGGTCTTTGCTTCCAGATTTATCATAATAGTTCCGACCTTGGTTTCCTTGGGCATTCCACGGAAACCCCCCTGGTTGTTCAAGTAGTTGGCCTTCTCTTCCGGATCAGATTCGTCTCTTCCTTTCAGCGTCACAGCTTTCACTTTTTCGGTCTTCCCTGATAATAAGTGCTTTGTCAGAAGATCCAATTGTGTTTTCATGTGCGCCATGTCTTGCTCACGTTCTTCTTCTCTTCTTCTTTGGTCTGCAGACATGCCAATAGATAAAGTGGGGCTTGCTACCTCAGAATCCCTGGTATGCTAAGCTCTACTTTGCTTTGTCATGCGATCTAGTATATTGCTTGCTTGACCAAAGGTAAGGTCCATAAAAGAACCTCCAGCTGTATTGTCCACCACTGGTTTAGTTACTAAATTCAAGGCTCTATACAAGATCTCCATGAGGTGAACATTAGTCATGTGATGGTTTGGGCATCTCGTTAGCTTTGTTTTGAACCTCTCCCATGTTTCGTGAAGAGCTTCAGAGGAAAGCTGACGAAAGTTGCTGATTTCATCTCTCAATTGAGCCCTCTTGGATGGAGGAAAGAATCTTTCTAGGAAAGCGTCTCTCAATTGCCTCCAATTTGTAATTGAATCAGGAGTCAGCCCATTCAACCATAGTGTTGCCTCCCCATATAGAGACAATGGAAATAGACGTAATCGAATAGCATTCTGACCAACACCAGGATTGTCAAAAGACTTGCATGTAGAAATAAAGTTGATGAGATGCATATTCGGATCATCGCCTGCTAGTCCACCAAATAACCCCTTGAGTTGCAATAACTGAATCATGGTGCTAGTGATGTTGAATTTGGCTCCGGGCGCTAATGGTGGTGGAATTATAGCTCCAGTGGCTCCGGCACCATCAAGATCATCATCATCATCGTCGAAAGCTGGTTGCAAAGGTTGGCGGTCATACCTATACCGAGCTTGTCGACCTCTTCGATTGGCAGGTGTTATAATTTCAGCATCACGCCTAGGGTTTAGTAACTCGTCATCACCTAAATCTTCATCGTCAGGATTTGTTGCTCGCCCAGGATTATCAATGTTTTGTTGTTGGACTTGAGCAGCGGCAAGAGCAGCTAATCTTGCTTGCTCGTGTTGAGCAGCCATCCTGTCGATTTCAGCTTGTGCTTCCATTCTTCTAATTCGTTGTGGTTCCGAATTGATTGGTAATAATGGTTGACCAGAACTTCTAGTATGGGGCATGCACTAAAAGAAAAACCTGCAATAAACAAAAACAAAAACTAAACGTAAAAGTACGAGAATCTTTGACCAAAGGGTCTAGTAATTATCACGAACTTGATTAACACTCGTATTCCCCGGCAACGGCACCAATTTTTGATAACGCTCAATCTACAGCTCTCGTAGGAGTGTAAAGCGGTCGATAGCAAATATAGAACCCAACCTGGGTTGGGTGTCGATCCCACAGGGAATAGCTTGGCCAACAAGTAAGCAAAATTAATAGACTTTTGGTGCAAGTCTCATAAGAAGGGGGGATTGTAATAAGTAACCAAAGTAATGAAATAAAATCTGAAAATAGCAAAGTAAAAAGAGAGTATTTCGTAGGTTGTGAAACAATGAGAATTGAAGCGTTGGGGTTATGTCCACCTTCTGAGGTATACGTCTCTATTGTCTATGAGTGTGTAGAGTCTTGACATGCAATTGCTTATAGAGAATAGTAGTCGATGGTAAATCCAAGCGTCTCGCGACCTAAACAAGGACTATTTCATTTTAACTCTCGCGAGCTTAAAGCGTGTCTAACGGTACGAATTCTTCAAGAGGTTAGTCCAGTTACGGCACTAGCTTTTTAATAGGAAAGGGTGTCCTACTACCTTGACATTATCTCTTTTCCAGACAAATAACCTTTCTCGCGAACAAGTTAAATGTTAGACTGGCGTATTCTTGCGTTTGCAACCGCAAAGAATGTAGATTAAGATGAAGAGAATAATGATATAAGCAATATACTTATCTTGAACTCACAAACTCATAGCTATAGATAGTAACTCATTCGGCTTCCATAACCCCAACTAAGAGGTTTAGTTACCCATGAATGCGAAGGATATCACGATTTGCATGGTTGATGGCGTGAGAAGTAGGTGATAGGCGTGTGGTTTTGGTGATTCCCTAGCAAGTAACGATTCTCTTGTTGTGGAATTTAAGAATAGAAAAGTAGATTAGAAGTGTTTGTAGTGGAAGATGAGAGAGATGGAAGAAAATTAATTGTTGAATTAAGTGAAGAATGAAGTTCTGAATGAATAAAAATCTCTAACATGATAGGGTATTTATAATACTCCTATCCTACTCCTACTAAGCTAATGAAATAAATAACCAAATCCTAATATACTAATGAAATCCTTGACCCAAATGTACTAGGGTAAGGTTACAATATCATAATCCAAATAGAATAGTGAAATACATAACCTAATTGTACTAGGTTAATGTATCTTTGTAAAAATCCAGCTTTGTGTCTGTAAGTCCCCAAAGTCTTCAAAAATGCTGTTTTAGCCCGGGATAGATTTTCCATGCAGCAGATTTGGTCCTTAGGCGTCCAGCTCCCTTCTACTTCATTTGTGAGCTTTCTTTTGCGTCAAGTAAGCCGTAAAATGCTGTATTTTGCATCATTTATACCTGAAACTTTCCTAATCATGTTTGTTAGCTCATTTACAGGAAAAAGGACTAAAAGTGCATGAAATATATAATTTGTTCTCAAAACTAGGCTAAAATATGGGCAAAATATATTGATATAGGCGTGTAAATTCGCCTATCATCAGTTTCAGTCATTGAGTAGTGTTCAAACATACAATCAATCAGTTGTTGTTCAAACCTGGACAATAACTGTTTTACTACATGATTGAATACTACCAATCAGTTGTTGTTCAAACATGGACAACAACTGATTGACTGCACTGAAACTGCCAAAAAATTGTAGAAAAATGAGTGTTTCCTTTTTAGTCATACAATGACATATCGATTCACTAAGCAACAGGGTTTATGTTAGGACGAAGATTATCGCTTCATTAGGGCAATGAGTAAATGCAAAACGCCACGTGATGCGGTGTGTAACTATAATTCTTTGTGTTGTTCAGTAAAAGTCTTTTATCTTTAATGTTTGTTTTTTTATGCAGAGAATATTAAAATAGCTAATTACAGAAAATTTAACATGGCAGTGTGAGTAAAAATACTATAGAAGAACATATCAAACAACAACCTGTCATATGTACTATTTATGTCTATCCAGTTTTAACAACCTGGGGCTATAAGAGATTTGCAAAAATCAAATGTAGTTTGCTTTTTAATTTAGTATATTGTGTGATAAATTGATGAGCCTTCATTCCTTCGTGAAGTGAATTTTTTTGCTTCCAGATTGATCTGTTTAGTTAGAGCTGTGATTGTGATGTGTTCTACTCATTGGTTGTGCGTTGGTGAATTTTTTTGTTGCCGGATACTTAAATGACAATTATATTCTAGTAGTAGTGATGATGAAACTATTTTGTATTAAAGACTTGTCTTTAACTTTAATTAAATTAATTTCGTTATTATTAATAATTGCTTAATTTGAATAAACAAATGACTAACCTGTTATAAACATCTGTCACAATAGATGACTAACTTGTTACACCAAATAGATAATCTGTTGGAAAATAATTAAAATACCAGGAAACTCAAATATTTTTAGGAGAACACAAATGTTTGTCCCATTGTCGTAGAGACGTCTTTAATTTTAGCTAAATCAATTTAGTTATTACTAATAATTACTTAATTTGAATCAACAGATGACTAGCATGTTGCATCAGATGATTCATCTGTTGGAAATTATTAAACAGATTGGTCAACTATTAGAAAATAATTAAAATATTAGGGAACTTAAACGTTTTTAGGAGAACTCAAATGTTTTTCCCCTTGATCCTTTTGCATTTTATGTATGGTATATTATTTTTGTCTTCTTTACCTGTTTCATAAAATTTTTCATATGTTTTACTTATTCGTTGTGCCCCTGTTGAAACTTTTTTAAAAAAAATTAGGTCAAATTTTATTCGTATATCACTTGGACATTACTTCATAGCTTATTTTGTAAGTAAAATTATAATTTTTGTTAAATTTCTTATTTGTTGTATCTGCTACTGCTACAATGGACAGAACCTGCAACATGAATCCAACATATGAGTCATCTATTGCAACAAGTGAGTAATCTGTTGCAATATATGACTAATTTGTCACAACATATGACCCATATGTTGGATTCATATTACAACACTATAAAACGAATCCAACAGATGAGTAATCTGTTGCAAAAGATTCGTCATATATGTTGCAATAGATTACTCATTTGTTGCAACAAATTAGTCATATTTGTTGCAACAGATTACTTATTTGTTGTGACAAATTAGTCATATATATTGCAATAGATTAGTCATATATTTTGCAAAAGATTACTCATTTGTTGTGACAAATTAGTCATATATACTGCAACATATTAGTCATATATTTTACAAAAGATTACTCATTTGTTGCAATAAATTAGTCATATATGTTGCAACAAATTACTAATCTGCGTAACATATTAGTCATATAAGTTGCAATAGATTACTAATCTGTGCAATAGATTACTAATCTGTGCAACAGATTAGTCATTTATGTTGCAACAAATACTCATCTGTCAGATTCACGTTACATGGTTTATCCATTATTAAAAAATAACAGTAGCAGATACATCCAGATGAGAAATTCAACTAAAAAATAACAAACATTAAAAACATAACAAAAAACATAAAAAAATAACAAACACCAAAAAATCAAGTTCCTCATTTTCGTCATAACTTAAAAGCCCTAATTTTTTACTTATGAAAATCGAAAAGAAATGATGAAAAACTCAAAGTTGTTGTCACCGAAAAATCTTGTCACGTCGACTGACGGTTGAAAGTTAAAAAGGAACGAGAAAGAACTCAAAACTATTTATTGCTAGAGGTTAAAGTTGCACAAGATTGAAGGAAGAAATTTGAAAAGTTGTTGGTTGGGAGAAGTTAGAGAGAGAAACTATCGAGAGAAAAAGAGAGGAGAGAGTGATAGATTTGCAGAGGGAGGGAAGTTTTGTGGGTGTGGGTTAATTTATATTTTTGAAAAGATTAAAAAGTTTAAAAAATATTAATCAAGTCTACAATTAACCTAATCAAGTTTTTTAATTATGTTTGACCCTTTAAATTGGTCAACGTCACCAATCCTTCATTCAAGACTTAAAAGACACCTTTCCTTCAATTTTATCTACATACAAGGTGTAAGGTATTAGTGTCAGTCTTATGTATACAAAAACAAATACTATTATCAAGCAGCCAAAAGAGATATCATAATGGTCAGAGAGGAAACGACAAGTGCTCTAAACAGTACTAAAAAAAAGAGAAAAACCGACACAAAAACCGACCACATGTGGTCGGTTTTCCCCCAAAATCGACCAAAGTGTGTGGTCGGTAAAGTTGGGGTAGGTTTTTAAAACCAACCACAAGTGGTCAGTTTTGTTTAAAATATATATATTTTTTTAAAAATTCATTATTATTTTATTAAAATTGAAAAAAAAATTAGAAAAAAAACCCACCACAAGTGGTCATTTTTTTATTAAATTAATTAATTAATTTAAATATTAAACCGACCACTTGGTGGTCGGTTTTCTGGAAAAAAAAAATTAATACACAATGCAACAACAACAATCCAATACAATAGTAACCAAATCAATGCAACAACAAAAACAATCAAAAACTAAACATAAATACTTTCAAAAGTCTACAACACGTACAAAATGTCCTACAAAAGTGAGTATGAAAAAACTACAAAAATACTTTCAAACAACAAAATGTCTAAATAATAAATACAACACATACAAGAATAAAAAAACTAAAAGTCATCATCATCGAATTCGTCCTCGTCTTCCATATCATCATCCGTGCTGAAATCATCCAGGAGGCCTAGACCTTTTACAGCCCGAACTGCATCACTAGAAAACGGAGGAATAACCCCTGCAGTCTGAATGAAAGAGCTGAATTGTTGCTGCAGCATCTTGATTTGTGATGTTGTTTCCTTCTTGGTCTTCTTCTGCCTCTCTCTCTGTTCAGCAAACCTTTCTCTCTGTTCAGCAAACCTTTCTCTTTGTTCAGCAAGCTCTTCAGTGAGTTAAGAAACCATATATTGTAATCTTTCAATGGTTTCTCTATCAACTGAAGAGCTAAAGTATCTATCGCCGGACGAACACTTAATATTATCGCCAAAAAAATTTGTGTGGAATCCATAGAAATGACCTCTATTTGTAGGACCCACAGCTTTTGTCCATAACTCTTTCTCTACATGCTCGGGTATTGGGTCACCCTGACTTTCAGGAGGTTGACTACTACGATACTCAGCAACAAGACGCGTATATTCATCCTATATTTAAAGTAAAGTTAATACTAAAAGTAAAAAAATATTAAAGTAGTTATAATTCAAAATTTGTTTCTTACATGGACAGCTTTTACACGAGCTTCAACCCAGACACCTTCATCAATCGAGTCCTTTTTTTTGTATGAGTCTCCTCGAATAGCTCATCAGTTGGTATTCGCCTACCCTTATCTTTTTCCTGCATATGAAAAAATTATATATCAATGTTCAAATAATAAAAAAAATTTAAATAGAAACAAACAATTAACACTGTAAAAGTTACATACCATTTTTTCCTTCACAGCAAGAGTACTTCTGGCACCCGCAGTATGTAGGGAGCCACCCTTGGATGATGCCCAGGCTTTCTTTCCTTTTTCACTCAACAATTGGTAGTCTGTGCTACTCCAATGGCAAAGGTACAGTTGCCATGCGGCTTCAGGAATCTACTTCGGTTTTACCAATTTCTTTCGAGCATAATCCAACAGATCGTTAAATCTGGCTCTACATTATATGAAAAAGTTCTTCTTTATAAGAAATGTATTTGCATCATCCTACCAGTAAAATTTCTACAACAAAAATATAATATTCAATTTTTTGTTCTAACAAAATGCTAATAAGAAGTCGATAAGTTAAATCCTTACCTTAAATTCTTCAAACATTCTCTCCCTGTCAAGTTTGGGAACCTTTTGCCAGCTGGTTCAGTAGCCGTTGAAGTGACAAGTAATGCATATTCGCGTCTTTTGTGCAACTCAAGCATCCGGCCTAAACCTACAACACAAGATTAAACATTAATGTCATAGATCATAATAATATAGTAATGAAAAAATGAGTAACGTTATTATATTTAGAAATATTACCCTCTCGCAACTGGAACAAGATAAATCCTCCCAAAATCATCTTTGTTTCCTGGCTACCTAATAAGTGACGGTGGATGCACTGGCGTGGGTGGATCTAAAACACCAAATGGAGTGCCTCCAAGCTGAAGATCCGACAACCCAAAAGATCCAGCAGAATCACCTTGCGAAGCTGCGTAACTGCTGCAGGAGGGTACTAATGATGGTACACATCTGGAAGGGCCAATGGCTGTCCGATAGTTTTGTGCTGGCGATGGCACGGTCATAGAAGCAGAATGAGTCGGTGTAGACCCATGTAGTGGCCCCACATGCATAGGGGTAAGTATCGAATCCTCGGACGACCTAGAATATGAGGATCGTGCTGGCGCATCAACAAATTGACCCTCAGATAGATGAATGCTTGTTGGTCGTCTATAAGGCGGAGATTGTCTATTATTTTTTTGTTTCGTAGTATCAACTTTTGCCTTACCTTTGTCACCTCTGCCTGACATCTAAATTATGTTAAGTTAAAAAGTAGTTAGTTACTACAAAATGAATGTATAGAAAACATTCCAAGTAAATAATTTCACGTTACTAATTCACATTTTAAATAGCTCGAACAACATGAGATATAGATAAAAATATTTTTATTACTATATAAATCGTGAAAAAGTGAAAACAACAAAGTAAAGCAGTATATTACATATCAATCTTAAACAAAAAGCATAAAGGTAAATATATAGTACAAAGCATAAAGGCATCAATACATAATAAATACAATCTACACAACTAATCCTCTTCTTCTAAAGACTCTCCACTAAACCATTCACCCTCTTTGGAGGTTTTTTCATCTCCTACCCACTTAGCCTCTTCTTCCGTAATATTAACTTCTTTAAATATATTTTTCGTGTGATTCAAATCATCCACTAATTCAACGTTAACTAGCTGGTGATCAATCTGCATTTTATTTTGATACGCGGTCTCTAGCACATTATCAACTTTCACCCGGCCTATAGGCTTTGTTTTGATTACAGCCCACTAATCAGACTTGTCATTGCGCAACGGATAAGGAGCATAATACACTTGTTTAGAATTTTATGCTAGAACAAATAGATCATAAATAGGATACGAGCTATTATGCTTCACTTCAATGATGTTACGCTTCTTATGTACTCTTGTTCCTTTTGTGCTTGGATCAAACCACTTACATCAAAAGAGGACAATTTTTTTGGTTGAAAAACCAGTATACTCCAATTCTAAGATCTCGTGCATGATGCCAAAGTTATCAACATTATCATCACCCTTAACCCAAACACCACTATTGTTTGTTTTACTTGTTTTGGAGTGTTGTTCTATGGAAAATTTAAACCCATTTCCTTTGTATTGGGACATAGCATTAGCTTCAACTGGACCCAAAGAAATATCTCTCAAGAGTTGATCGTATACGGCTGCATTTGGTGAATGGTGTACCTAAAAATATTGTACATATATATATTTTAGTTGAGGAATGTGTAACTGTTTAAACTTTGTAGAAATATTAACACACTTACGAACCTTACTTTTAAACCATGTTGCCAAGGATGCATACACTTGATTTTCGTGGAATTGAGTCTTAAATGAACTGAACACCCAACATAGGAAACACAATTAGTTTCTTTAAGTGAATGAGTAGACAAATAAGATATGTTAAAATTTTAATCTCCTTACTTCAGAAAGGACTCAATTTTTTGGCAATTCAGCATGACATACAAAGTTGCTGATAGCCTTACAACCAGATTGATTGAAAATTGACATCGATTGAAAATGAGGCTCATTCATGTCGTCCTGATGACGATTCGGTCAGTTTCTTGAACAAGCAACTTTATCACGAATGTAGTATGAACAAAATTGAGAAGTTTTTCTTGCAAGATATGCCTCGACTATAGAGCCTTCCACCCTATGTTTGTTTTTGGGACCCCTTTTCAATTTTTCAATTTCCCTATACAATGTTAAAGTTAGATGTTTACTATATTTAAAAAAGATATGTATGAATTTAAATATGTTGCAAATGCTTACCGTTCGAATGGATACATCCACCTAGTTTGAACTGGATAGCCTAGCTGAGATTCGTGCACAAGGTGAATGGGAAGATATTCCATCACATCGAAAAACGCGGGTGGGAAAATCTTCTCCAGCTTGTTGGTGATAACAACAATATTACTTTCCATTCGTGCTAGATTTTCTTCTTTTAATGTGGTGGCACATAAGTCCTTGAAGAACAAACTGATCTCTGCTGTTGGTTTCCATATGTTTTTAGGTAAACCAATAAAAGCAATTGGAAGTAATTGTTCCATGAAAAAATCAAAATCATGGTTTTTCATTCCATGCAAGATTCCTTGTGTCATATCAACCCTCTTTCCCAAATTTGAGGCATATCCATTGGGCATCTTCAAAATTTGAACCCACTCACATATTTGACGTTTTTGCTCTAACTTGAATGTAAAACTAGCCTTGGGCTTAAGAACATTGCCGTTGGGCCCCTGCTGTAAGTGTAAGTCTCTGCGGTTGCAATATTTTGGCAAGTCAAGTCTGGCCTTAGGATTATCCTTTTTTTGCCGGTGACATCCATAATTGTATTGAACAAGTTGTCAAAAATAGTTCTTCTTAGTATGCATGACATCAACATTATTTATAAGTAAATTATCTGGCTAATATTCTAACTCTCAAAATATACTTTGCTTAGACTAGTTATGCGAAATGCCATATCCATCAAGCCTGTACAATCGTTCCACGCTGGCTTTAGGAAAATCCTGAACTATTTCCTAGACGTCATGACCATACAGTCTTGGAGGTAGACCATCATGTTTCCTTCTATTACTTCTGAATGCATTCTTGAGTCTCCTAAATTTATGATCAGGTGGCAAGAAACAACGATGACGATCAAACCATGAATTTTTTCTGCCATGTCTTAATGTGAAATATTTTGTTTTTTCCATGCAGTATGGATAAGACAACTTTCCAACTGTCATCCACCCAGACAACATTCCATAAGCAGGAAAATCATTAACAGTCCACATTAGATATGTACGCAGATTGAAATTCTGTTTAAGAGAGGTGTCCCAAGTTTCAAAAGATGACTAGCAGCATGAAATTCTTTGTAGAAATTGCCCGCTTCGCTATTAGGAACATCTTCAACATTTTCCGTAAAGTCAACCCCGTATTGCACCCCAAAAGCATCGTGCACCATTTCTGTAATCCTAGTATCTTGATATTCATTATGCCCTGTAGACCTACTACGTTATCTGACAACAAAGTTATTTTGTGCAACATTCCCATGAATACCACACAATCTGAAAAAGTCCCCGTGAAACTGCTTTCCATAAAGATGTTCCTTTACATCTTCTTCACTTAAAAGATTCATACCATCGCATCTAACACAAGGACAACAAATAACCCAATAACGTGTCCACATATCAAGTGTCCTAGCATGTTCAATAAATCTTTTGACACCCTCAACAAATTCCTCCCTAATACCCATTCTATTATCATTGTTCCGTTGATATATCCAGCTATAATCAGGTTTCATCTACGCAATCAATCAGATTCAACTAATTAGATCAAGTTACAAAAACATAACCATTGTCAAGCAGCTGAGTCACCAAACAAATCACATTCAAAACACAAAAATCCCTAGACTTAACCATTTTCAACCAACTAAGTCACCTAACAAATCACATTTAAAACAAAAAAATTCCCTTTAAAGTCCCTAGACTTAACCATTTTCAAGGGATTAAGTCACCTAACAAACCACATTCAAAATAAAAAAATTCCCTTTAAAGTCCCTAGACTTAACCATTTTCAAGTAACTAATCCACCAATCAAACCACATTCTAAACAGAAAAAATTACCTCTAAAGTTTCTACACTTAACCATTTTCAACTAACAAAGTCACCAACCAAGTAACATTCAAAAAAAAAATTCCTTTAAAGACCCTAGACTTAACCATTTTCAAGTGACTAAGTCACCAAACAAACCACACTCAAAACAAAAAAATTCCCTTCAAAGTCCTTAGATTTAACCATTTTCAACCAACTAAGTCACCTAACAAACCACATTCAAAATAAAAAAATCCCCTTCAAAGTCCTTAGACTTAACCATTTTCAACCAACTAAATCACCTAACAAACCACATTCAAAACAAAAACAATTCCCTTTAAAGACCCTAGACTTAACTATTTTCAAGTGACTAAGTCACCAAACAATCCACATTCAAAACAAAAAAATCACCTTCAAAGTCCACAAAGTTAACCATTTTCAACCAACTAAGTCACCTAACAAACCACATTCAAAACAAAAAAAATTCTTTTAAAGTCACTAGACTTAACCATTTTCAACCAACTAAGTCACCTAACAAACCATATTCAAAACAAAAAAAGATCCCCTTCAAAGTCCCTAGACTTAACCATTTTCAACCAACTAAGTCACCTAACAAATCACGTTCCAAATGAAAAAATTCTCTTCAAAGTTCCTATACTTAACCATTTTCAAGTAAATAATCCACCAATCAAACCACATTCTAAACAAAGAAATCACCTCTAAATTTCCTACACTTAACCATTTTCAACTGACAAGGTCACCAACCAAGTAACATTATAAACAAAAAAAAAATCACCTCGAAAGTTCCTACACTTAACCATTTTCAAGTAGCTAATCCATCAATCAAACCACATTTTAAACAAATAAATCACCTCTAAAGTCCCTACACTTAACCGTTTTCAAGTAACTAAGCCACCAATCAAACCACATTCTAAACAAATAAATCACCTTTAAGGACCCTACACTTAACAATTTTCAAGTAACTAAGCCACAATCAAACCACATTCAAAACAAAAAAATTCCCTTCAAAGTCCCTACACTTAACCATTTTGAACCAACTAAGCCACCAATCAAACCACATTCAAAACAAATAAATCACCTTTAAAGACCCTACAATTAGCCATTTTCAAGTGACTAAGCCACCAATCAAACCATATTCTAAATACAAAAAATCACCTTTAAAGTCACTACACTTAACCATTTTCAAGTAACTAAGTCACCAAACAAGTCACATTCTAAACAAATAACTCACCTTTAAAGTACCAACCAAATGATACAAGTTCATGTTCACAATACAAGAAATAAGCAACACCAACACCAACACCAACAAGATGTCAACAACAATGCGAGTGAATCGAACAAGGCCTCACACGGCTTCACTAGACTTCAATATGAACAATAATAAGAAAATAACAACAATGCTAGTGAATCGAACAATGCCACACATGGCTTCACTAGACTTCAATATGAAAAATAACAAGGCTTCATTATAACAAATTAAAGAGAAGTCAATTTACCTTAGCTTGGCCTAAATTAAAGTGAAAGAGATAAGTGGTCACCGAAAAAATAGCAAAGCAATCCTTTTTCTGAATTCGGATTCTGTCAAACGGTAACATCAAATTCCAAGCAACTCATTAGGTTAGTAGAATTAAAAACACTTGATCATTACGCAAAATAACAAAAATCTTGGCTTCCATATTTTCTCGTATTTTAGCTTAAAAGCACCATAAACAAACCACCAACATACCAAAACTACAATGGAGTATCAATAAAAATAAACCTTATATTACTTGCTAAAACACACAAAGAGGGGAACTTTTAGCTAAAATTGAATCTTGACCTAACTAAAAGGAGATTTCTTGAACTAAAATTGAATCTTGAACTCACTAAAAGGGAAACTTTTAGCTAAAATTGAATCTTGACCTAACTAAAAGGAAATTTCTTGAACTAAAACTGAATCTTTAACTAACTAAAAGGAAATTCCCATTATTTTTTTTACTTTCAACTAACTAAAATTATGTAATGAAGCATAATAACTAAAATTGAATGTTCAACCAATTAAAAAGAAATTTCTTCAACTAAAATTGAATCTTGAACTAACTAAAAGGATATTTCTTGAACTAAAATTGAATCTTCAACTAACTAAAACAAAATTTTCATTACTTTTTTTACTTTCAACTAACTAATATTATGTAATGAAGCATAATAATTGCAACAAATACTTTTTTAACTTCGAGCTAACTAAAATTACTACCAAGACATAATAAATTTGACCCTTTAGCTAGTATCTAACAACAAAAAATATAAAGAGTTAAAGTTTTTGGAAATTACTAGAGCTTGGGGCGGCGGAAATCAGCATCAATGGGGGTAGATTTGCGGATTTAGAGGATTTGAGGATTTGGAGAATGTGAGAATCAGGTTTTTTATTTGGGGGGGGGGGGGGCTTGATTTGGGGATTTTTCGGTTATAATATTTAAAACCGATGGGGCGGGGCGGGTTTAATTAAAATATATATTTTTTTAATAATTCACGAAAACCGACAACTTGTGGTCCGTTTTCGTGAATTATTAAAAAAATATATATTTTAATTAGTTCAAAAAAATTAAAAATTAGTTTAAAAAATAAATTAATATATTAATTAATTAATTAAGTTATATAAAATTTTACAAAAATGATCACAAATTAAAATATAAGTGTTCGATTTACTTTTATAATAATTATTATCGAAAATCAATCACATGTGCTCAATTTTAATAAAATTATTAAATCATATAATTAATTATGTTATCATCATATTTAACGCAATGTGTATATGTATAAATCAGATACTTGGTTATTTTATCAACACTTTAGCAGGAGTAGTATATTTCCTCAGTAATATAATAATATCAATGAATTTTGCGAATTACGATATTTTAAATATTTATATATATACAATATCGTAATTAAAAGCTAATTAACCAAAAATTTATCGTAATTTACAAAATTCATTGATATATATATATACCTTGCTCGCAATACAACGTGTTAACCCCCTCCCTTGCTTTCTTCCTCCCTCTCTCATGCATATACCTCGTAATACTAGTCTTACGTTATGACAACTTCAAAAAAATACATGTGTCTACATTGATTGAAAACACTATATCGACTTCCTCAATAGTTTGATATATAGATTCATTTATCTAACTTTCGATTACAACATACGTCACTACAAGAGATATACGTACATATACATATATTCAATTGTCTGTCAGCTTTAAAATACGTACAATAAACATCACATATACGATTTTACTATCACATAATAATATACAACGTAGTTCACAAATACTTGAATGAATTATTGATTACATTATCTTATGTCATTAGTATACCTTCACTGTATATTATATATATACTAAATATATATACCTATACATACACACACATATACACACTATCGACTATATCAAGATCTAAGTACGTACTATATATATCACACATACGTACACAAGTACTAGGTTTTGACTACATCATTCATCAATCGATCACTACGTCATATATAAATCTCTCTCTCTCTCTCTCTATATATATATATAAAGAGAGAGAGAGAGAGAAGAGAGAGAGAGAGATATTTATACATATAAACTCTTGAATTCGTACTATATATATCACATCCACAAGTATATTACCTCATAATAGAACACATTCATTATATTCTGATGAATTATCGGTTATATATTACATTATTATGACTATAAATACTTACTCTAAACATCACCTTTCAAATACATACTATAAAGATCAGTTTTCATCTTTCAAATACGTATACAACAATTTTCATTGGTCTGTCCCAATGGTATGATATATATTTACACATATTCATTATATAAAGATTATGCTTGTTTAACGTCATTTAACGTATGTATAAAGGAAAATATTTATTTTATATATTTAAACATAAGTAAAAGATAGAGATTATGTTATACATAATTTGTATATTATATTTGATATATTTTAGTGTGAGTTTTTTCACATTATATTGATTGATTTTTATTATTATTATATTGATTATTGACTACATGTAATCAGTATAATTTTAAAAAATAATATATTAGATTATCTTTTAATAAAGTAAATATATTATATTATATATGAAATCTAATATATTATTTTTACTGATAACAATAATTATATTACATAATCTAATATATTATTTTTACAAATAACAATATTATATATGGGATATAATTACTTTTTAAAAATAATTATTTACTTTTATCTTTTTTAAATCTAAAACCAACCTAATGTGGTTGATTTTTTAAATTTTTATTAATATTATTTAAATTAAAAATGACCACAAGTAGTCGCTTTTTAAATTTAATTTAATTTTTTAATTTCAATAAAATTTGACCACAAGTGGTCAGTTTATAAAAATTAATTTCTTTTTATTTTAAATAAAACCCGACCACAAGTGGTCGCTTTTTTAAAAATATTTTCTCTTTTTTTCTAAAATAAGAAAATTTAGCACAAGTGGTCGGTTTATTTAAAAATTAATTAAAATATAATTTTAAAAAACTGACCACTTGTGGTTGGTTTTTGAAAATATTTTTAAATTAATTTTTTTTAAAAAAATTGACCACTTGTGGTTGGTTTTCTTTTTTTTTTTTTAAATTTTAATTTTTAAAATATAAAATAAATATATAAAAATTACTGGAATATTTATTTTGATATTTTATAATAATAAAATGACCACATGTGGTCGTTTTTTTAAAATAAATTTATTTTAAAAAATAATGAAAAAACCGACCACAAGTGGTCGGTTTTTCCATTTTTTTAGTAGTGAAAGTGAGGATTAAAGAAATAAATTAAACACTATGTATTATCCAACATATTTTTTAAAATAATAAATTATATCTTTAAAAGATAATACAATAAAATTTATTTGTTACTATATTAATTATTTCTTAATTGTGTAAAGTTAATAGTGGACAAATTTTACTGAAAGGATGGAGCACTAACATTATACATCAACTAACAAAGAAAATAAGATAAATATTACAACCAATAAGGTCTGCAAGTTTCACATCTAAGTAATACTCAATCCGATAATTTACGATATAGATAGATAGATAGATAAATAAATATTTCTAAAACATTCTAAGAAATTTAATAAAATAATCATATTAATTATTTTTTTAATATATATATTAAATTAAAATGTGACAAATAAAAATAACACAAAGTAAATATGCAATTGGACATGTTTAAGCTACATGTTGATTTTCCTGTAAAAGCGATTGGGATGCTGGAAATTATAGTCCCTAGAAGCACATTTATTAAAAGCAATGTCTTTTATCTTTTTTTTTTTTCTTGTTTTACACATGTTTCACGAGAGAATATATTGTCTTAATTTACGTGTTATTTTGAGTTTTAAGTAAGTTTATATTAGTTCCTAATTTTTTTTATACATTGTTTGAATATTTTAAATTGATTATTATTATAATTAATTTATAGTATATTTTACATAGTCTTTAAATAAATAATATTTTATTTAAAAAAATTAAATTTTATGTTCAAATTCAAGATCAAACTAATTTGTTTGACTTTTAAGAATTATGAAGTGTCACATAAATTGAGATAAATGAAATATTTAAGAAGGTTATTGATTATGTTAGCTAGGGTTGTACTACATGTCCAATTAGGAAAACAAAAAGTGTTTGATTTTGCGTGAGAAAAAAAAATCCTAATCATACTTTGTTTCATTTGATATTTAACAGAAGAGAGTTAAGTCTCAATACAAATCATACCGTTGGGTGTGCGAAAAAAAGTCTCACATTGGTAGTTAAAGGGATTGGGAAGCTATATATAAGGTGTAGGATCTTTTAATGGTGTGAGTCCTTTTGGAGAAAACCATGCGGATTTGACCCAAAGTGGACAATATAACATTATGTAAGATTGTCTTTGGGCCGACTGAGTATGATGATGTGGCAGGGTGATGGGGTGCGGGGGCTCGATTTGATACCTTTACGAGCTTGGAGATGCACATACGAGAAGAATCTATGTGGGCACACAGTGAATTTTGGTGTCCCCGTGGATCGTGGTGATGAACCATATGGAACTTACTTCGAGGGAGAGATTGCTGGGTGAGTATGATGATATGGCAGGGTGATGGGGTGTAGGGGGATTGATTTGATACCTTTACAAGCTTGGAGATGCACATACGAGAAGAAGCTATGTGGTCACACAGTGAATTTCGGTCGCCCCGTGGATCGTCGTGACGAACCATATAGAACTTAGTTCGAGGGAGAGATTATTGGGTAAATATGGTGATGTGGCAGGGGTGATGGGTTGCGGGGGGCTAGATTTGATACCCTTACGGGCTTAGAGATGCACATACGAGAAGAAGCTAATTGTGTGGGCTTCGATTGTCATAAATTCTCATACAATATGGGTGGGCACACAGTGAATCTCAGTGGCCCCGTGGATCGTGGTGATAAACCACATAGAACTTAGTTCGAGAGAGAGATTGTTGGGTATGGATAGCACACAGTACAGTGAATCTAAAAAACTGACTCGTGAATCGTGGTGCTGTTGTCAAGATAGGAATGACACGAGAATCTATTATCCCTGAAGAAATATGCGAACAAGAAGAGATAACCAAAAATCAGATACCAAACTTCTACCGAAACAAGAGAGTTATTGGACTTAGTAGTATATTGACTGAGTTAGCAAATAATTATATAAATCAAAACCTAGTTTGGGTTTACTATAACATAAATCAATTATTGGTTTACTCTACTTGTAAAAATATTAGAGAAAATAACAGAGAAGAGATAAGAAAATGGGTCATAACGATCCTAAAACTAGAAGAGTTACCAGTCACAAGATCTATTACGAAAGGAATTATTTCAGAAGAAGCTATGGATTAATTATGTAAATAGGTTGACCAAAGATACGATGACCACATATGCAGCAGATGTAGTGGCACACATAACTTTATCCCAGATGTGATGCTACAATAGCAAGAAGATAAGGACAACAGCTGGAAGATACACGACAAAAAGATAAGAAGATGGAGCAATAATGGAAAGATAAGGAGACAAAAACATCAAAGAGAAGAAAGCGACATATGAAGAAAAAGCTAACTTTGTAAAATATGCAATGCGTAAATCATGTGAACATTTGATAACTTTATTATTTTTAAGGATAGACATTTTGACTTTTGGCACTTGCCATTAAATGTAAAGACATAGGACCATTATTGGTTTTTATTAGTTTTTGACTAGAAATAGTATATAGGTAACGTGTAAAGTTAGGACAGATGTAAGGATGTAAAAAGTTTACGCATTTCCTTTAGGATTATAAATACCAGAGCATTTGCTCAGTTAGAGGCAAGACTTTCATGTGTTGAAAGCAAGCCTCCTCTTTTGTAAACAAAAAACTTTTGAATATTTAATAGAAAACAAATATATTTTTAAGGAAAAACTATGGATAAAAAAAGCACAGAATTATCAAACCTACCAGAACAGGTATATTTATTTACGATTATGAATAGCTAAATTCATAAATTTCTGACAATCATGATATGATAAAATAAGTTCATGATAGTTACTTTATAGTAGAATTATTCGAAAAATAGCATGTTAAGAAGTTTATTAGCAAAGCGGAAAAGGAGAAAAAGAAAGTCCTTTTGAACAATTTGTAAAAACAATTGATAATAATGATTATAGTTACAAAGACATAGATATAGAAGAACATTTAAAAATAATAAATGATAGAATAAGCACAAAAAAAAGAATAGCTCATGAGAAACCAGAATTATCAAGCTCATAAAAAAGATTAAGTTATGAAACAATTTCAACAGTTAATTCAAATCAATATTATATAACAGGAACAATAAATGAAAAAGAATATTTATTACTCTTAAACACATGACAAGAAGAAAATTATACAACAAAATATCTAGTAAAAAGTGACGAAATAAAATCTAATAGTAATGTATGCCTAGATCTACCAAGGAGTCTAATAAACATTAAAGATATAGCTGAAAAGGAAATAATAATAGGACTTAGAAAAATAAAAATAGAATTTGAAATAAAGGAAGAAATGCAAAAAGCAGATATAATACTAGGAATAAAATGGTTAGAACAAGTAAAACCATACAATATAGAACATACACAATTATCTATAACATAAAATAAAGAGAAATTATTCATAAAAAGAACTTTAACATGATATGAAAATATATGTACTTGTCAAAATAATAGTAGAGTGATATTATAATAGGTATTATACACCTATGATAGATACAGGAGCAGAAACAAACTTATGTAGATACAACTGTTTACCCGAAAGTAAATGGGATAAATTAAAAACACCAATAGTAGTCAAAGGATTTAATAATGAAGGAAGTTTGATTACATATAAAGATAAAAATGTAAAAATACAGACATGGGATAAAATAATAACAATAGAAGAAATCTATAATTATGAACTAACATCAAAAGATATGCTTTTAGGAATACCATTTTTAGATAAATTATATCCACATATAATAAATAAAATAGATTGGTGGTTTACAACACCATGTAAACAAAAAGTAAGGGCAAAAAGAGTTGTTAATAAAATAAGAAAGAAAACTGATTGGATAGAAGGAAGTAAAAAAATTATACAAAAGTTAGAAAATATAAAAAATACAAAAGGCACAGTAGAACTAGTTGTATTTTCGATAAATAAAAAAGAAATAACTATATTTTCAATAGATAAGGTAGAAATAATAAAGAAAAAATTAAGACAATTATATAGTGAAGATCCATTAAAAGGATGGGAAAAACATAAAACTACTACAAAAATTAAATTAATAAATAAAAATAGCATAATAACTCAAAAACCATTAACTTATAATTTTGACGATTTAAAAGAATTTAAAATGCATATAGATGAATTATTAGAAAAACAATATATATAAAAAAGTAATAGTAAACACAATAGTCCAGCATTTATAGTAAATAAATATAGTGAACAAAAGAGAGGAAAAAATAGAATGGTTATTGACTATAGAAATTTAAATGCAAAAACTATGACATATAATTATCCAATACCAAATAAGATATTAAAAATAAGACAAATATAAGTATATAACTACTTTAGTAAATTTGACTGGAAATCAGGATTTTACCACTTAAAGTTAGATGAAGATTCTAAGGAATTAACCGCATTTACAGTGCCACAAAGATTTTATGAATGGAACGTATAACCATTTGGATATAAAAATGCATCAGGTAGATATCAACATTTTATGGATAGTTATTTTAAATAATTACCTAATTGTATAGTATACATAGATGATATACTACTAAATTCAAAAACTAAAGAAGAACTTTTAAAATTACTAGAACAATTTACAGATATAATAGAAAAATCAGGAATAAGTTTAAGTGAAAAGAAAGCTAAAATTATGAAAAACTAGATAGAATTTTTAGGGATACAAATAGATAAACGTGGAGTAAAAATGCAACAACATATAGTACAAAAAATAATAAATTCAAAAGAAGAATTAGATACAAAATAGAAATTACAATCATTTTTAGGATTAGTAAACCAAGTAAGAGAATATATACCAAAATTAGCAGAAAACCTAAAGCCTTTACAGAAAAAATTAAAAAAGAATGTAGAATATAGTTACAACGAGGAAAATAAAAAAAAAGTTCAGAAAATAAAAATACTTTGTAAAGAATTACCAAAATTACAATTCCCAGACGAAAATAAATTTTTTACATATATAGTAGAAATAGATGCAAGTGAATATAGTTATGGAAGAGTACTTAAATATAGGTACGAAAATGAAAAAATAGAACATCATTGTAGATATTATTCAGGAACATTTAATGAAACAAAAATAAAATGGGAAATAAATAGAAAAGAATTATGTTCATTATATAAATGTTTATTAATCTTTGAACCATATATTGTATATAACAAATTTATTGTGAGAACAGATAATACCCAGGTTCGATGATGGTTAACAAGAAAAATACAAAACTCAGTTACGACGAAGGAAATTCAGAGATTAGTATTGAATATATTAAATTTTACATTTATAATTGAAGTAATCAAGACTGACAAGAATGTTATTGCAGATTACATATCAAGACGAAGCTACTCAAGCTGATTTACCAATGGAAGAAGCTGATGTCAAAGATACCCAAACAGACTTAATATGACAAGTGTTTGAACAAATAAAGTTATTACAAGAACGAGTTATCACATTAACTACTGAAGTTACAAATGTAAAAGTGAAGGTTGAGCACTATAAAAAACAAGAAGCTATTAGCAAAGATACTGTACAGGAAGAGCACATTAAAAAACTAGAAGGGAACCGTATTAGAGGGATTCTAATATAATGATAATTAAATATTGATTCAATCAATTGTTATAATACAAGAATTCATACTTTAGCAAATGAAAATTGAAAGAAAAGAAAATTGTGGTATTGAAGCTAGCTCTTTTAGTATTTAGTTGCACCTCAATACTGATATTGAACATCGAGTGGAAAAAAAATACTTCTAGTAACTTGTTGTCCTATACTAATTAGTTCCTTCATTCTTGGAGACTAATACTGGTTGGTACCTAACCAAATTCATTGACAATGATTTTGGTACTTTAAGAATCTTGTCTTGTAACAACGACATGTCACGCCCGTCCACGGTGGTGCCACTTGTCGAATATTCAAGAACGCCACCACGCCCCGCTGTTGTCACGGCAACATCGTCATGAGTAGTAGAAATCCTATTGTTATTGTTCATGTCTCCTTTGATTTTTGGTGGTCTTGGATAGTAAAAATCAGTAGGCAAAAAGTAATATTGAAGCCCTACCATTAATACTTGAAACTTTGCTCTAAAGTGTGTTGGTATAATTTTATTGTTATTGGCTTTTTTGTTGTGTATTTATATAGAGAAAAAAAGGGAAATCCAAAAAGAAATAGGAGAAGGAACGTTCCTATTTATATAGGAAAATTAGATACCTTGCTCAACAAGTATTTTCCTATTCAATTCATGTGTACCAACAAGTCTTCTAGAGAAAAAGTTAGCACAAAATATCATACTAAAGTTAGCACAAAATATCATAGTGTTATAAAATAATAAAGAACCTATTCAATTCATGTGTACCAATAAGTCTTCTATAGAAAAAGTTAGGACAAAATATCATAGTGTTATAAACTAATACAGAACAAGAAGAAGAGTAGAGAGAATAGAGAGAGTGATTCTTATTTCTTCTCTTGAGGAATGAATTACAATGAAGCAATACCCCTTTATTTATAGGAAAAAACTAACCTTGGGGTTTGTAACTTTTCCATAAATAGATATACACAATATATGGTAAAGTAGGTATTCACTATATATGTTAAAGTAGACATTCACTATATATGGTATATTTATAACACCCCCCCCTTGAATGCCTAATTGATAGATAATATGCCTGGTTAAAACCTTACTAGAAAAAAACCAGTGGGAAAAAAATCTAGTGAAGGAAAAAAAGTACACATCTCTAAAGATACACATATAGGCTAACTCATTAAAAACCTTACAAGGAAAACCCAGTGGGACAAAACCTCGTAAGGTAAAAAGAGTACAGCGCATATTAACTCCCCCTAATGACACCATCCTTGAGCCCTTGCATCCCGATCTTGTGCATTATATTCTTGAAAGTTGTAGTTGAAAGAAACTTAGTGAATAAATCAGTCATATTATTACTTGAATGAATATGTTGAAAGTTAATATCACCATTATTTTGTAGCTCAAGTATGTAGAAAAGATTTGATGAGGTGTGCTTCGTTCTATCTCCTTTTATGAATCCTCTATTAAGATGTGCTATGCATGATGCATTACCTCCGTATAAAATTATGGATATATTGTCATATTTCACACCACATTTTTCTCAAACGAGATGTACCATGGATCTCAACTATCTCTTTCTCGACTTGCTTCATGAATAGCTATTATCTCAGCATGATTCGATGAAGTGGCTATGATAGACTGCTTTGTATATCTCTAAGATATATCAGTATCCCCACATGTAAACACATTTGATGTTTGAGACTGATATTTATGCGGGTTAGATGAGTACCCAACATCAGCATGACTAATAAGATCGGGACTGTATGTATCTTATCCTATTTCGATGTCTCCTAGTAGGAGTAGAAATATACCTTGATAACATATTAACCGAAAAGACTATAAGCCTTGTAGTATTTTCAAGCTACATGGGTGCATCAATTACACAAAGATATGGTACTTCATAACCAATCCAATTTGATATATTTTGAATTTCAGCAAATAATATATTATTTTGAAAACTCTCCAAGAGTTCCAATGATTTTCAAGCTATGAGCTTATACAATATAAGGATTATACATAAGTTTCCCAGAAACTTTTATATGCTTCAAGCATTTTTAATCCTTGAAAGTTTTTCACATAAGTTTTGTCAAGTGACAATATTCAACATTTCATGAGTGACATCTTCAAGTATCTGGACTGCAAATCAAATAAGTTTTACACTTACCAAAATGCATCCTTTCATGTCACTTGATAATGTTTCTATGTTAGCCTGCTTAAATAAATGTAGAATTTTGATCCTCATAATCCTTTACAATATTGTGCCAATATTGTATCAAAGATATCGTGAACGGTTTATCATTTTGTATCGGTTCGCAAGGTGACATAACATTTTGAGATCTCTCACTTCATTATTTTCAGGTACCTGAGCCTATCATAAGGTTTCATGAAGTGTTATGTCATAGTCTCTTCAAATATAATTGCCTTCTTATTATGATTATTTGCTCGTTATTTTTCAAGGACTTTCATTTGGAGACGATTAGTCTACCACACTTCATGCATGCATAGATTTTGTCCTTTAGGAACAAAAAATAAGCGCACTTGTGCTTAATATGAGATGCTTTCGGCATTTGACTTGAATTATCTTTTGGATGAGGATCTGGTGATAATTCCTAACATATTTCATAGCGCTTATAATCTCCCTCTTATGTTAGAAAAACTAACATACATCCTCTACTTCATTGAGGAATCCATCTTTGTGTATCATGGTATATTCATTATTCATATACCGCACATCAAAATTATTAGATAGAATAGTTGGTTCATGACCTTGAACCAATTGAGGGGGAAGAAATAATCATAATTTATTGGTCTAATGCATACAAGTATTATTGTATTCAACATATCATATTTCAGACCAACACATGAAGTTTTGTTCTCATTAGCGATGGTTTAGCTATTTATCGAAGGCATTCAATGCTAAACCATTATCACCAAGATGAATTATCATGAGAACAAGCAACATTAAAAGCTCAAGAAGAATTTTCTAATTCTTCAATATGTATTTAATACTTAATATGCACATCTATGGGATGTCCCAATAGTTCATGTCAACTTATGAACTTTTATATTAGTAAACTCCAAGTTTACCATGACATGTAGTTTTTTTGCTTTAGTAAATTTCATATTTACTATTATATGAATAAATTTTAGATTTACTACTTTAGAAGTAGATTTCAAAATTATTTTCTCAGTTATTCTGCCACTTTCGGAGGTGAGTTGTGATACCATCACAATTTAGTGCACGTTTGTATTAAAACAATCTAAATCCTCATTCCCCAGGAATGGAATATAATCGTGCCTTAAGCCTATCAAATTTTGATAGCTAATAACCTCTGTCATGATATTGTACTTCAGGAGCAAATCGAGGCATACATATGATCTAGAGAATTTTTCTCTAACATATCTTATGATCATAATACGCGTGCAAAAATATCATCACTTTTGATGATCATTATCATATTGTCCCTCCATGCATATATTCGTGCATTTAATCACTTATCTTCTTTCAAACATATTATGCACGGCTACCACATACACCTCAAGAATGAAGTAAGTTGTCATATTTCAGACTTATCATATATTCCTACCACATTCACTTCATGGAATGGAGCATATTCAATGGGTCGAATTTCATGACTTTACATCAAACACCCATTATTTTGCCTTAGCCATCATAATATCATCAATATGGTGCATTGAGATTCAAACTCAACGTCTTACCCATATAAAAACGTCTTAGGCATAAATTGATGGGACTTAAACCCAACATATTATCATCCCTTTTGATAATATTGTTCTTGAGTAATAAATTTAAAACATAAATGGTTCCAAACCAATTATTTTTCCACAAATCCAATAATAATTATATTAGTAGTAGCAAAAGAAATATAACATAAAGAATTACTAACCTTGAAATCCTTCAGATTTATAATCTCACCTTAGTTGGTTAGAGCATTGTGTTGATAACTTGTTATAAACTAATAAAGAACAAGAAGAAGAGTAGAGAGAATAGAGAGACTGATTCTTATTTCTTCTCTTGAGGAATAAATTACAATGAAGCAAAATCCCTTTATTAATAGGGGAAAACTAACCTTGGGGTTTGTAACTTTTCCATAAATAGATATACACAATATATGATAAAGTAGGTATTCACTCTATATGGTAAAGTAGACATTCACTATATATGGTATATTTATAACACATAGGAAAATTAATGAGTTTAAGGGGGACATATATTTATTGCTCCAAGTGGAAAAACAAAAATAATTTTGGACAACATATAAAAAGGTAGGACGAAAACATCCTTAAGGAAACTATGTGGGAAAAAGTTAGCCCAAAAAGGTATCATATAAAATAAAATGTAACCAAATAAACTAATGTTTGTTTCATATTAGTTGGTCACTTTTACTTTTGCACACTCCTTAATAAATCACACACACAAAATGATAGTTTTACTACAGTCCCGAAGATTATTAATTGCAGGGCTAAAATGAGAAAATATTAATTAATTTTATCTTGATTTAACAAGTGAAAAGCCAATTGGGAACATGTAATTTTACCAAGATCGACGATCCACTAATATAGGACAGAAAATTATTTATTATTCATATTCTTTTTCACTTTCATATGACATTATTAATGGTGGGTTCAAAGAGGATATGTACGTGACAAAACAAAGCTTACTTTTGGTCGTGCGGGGTTCAAAAAAGGGTTGGATGACAAGGGGTAATTTTATGCAGCCTAACCTGTGACATCGGTGAAGTAGTAATTTTAGTAGTTAAGCCAAGACTCTCCTTCACAATGAGATGTATAAATAACCATTCTCAGAGATAATAGCATTATTGTCACAATAATATAGAATACACTGCGTAGCAGAAAGTATAATAGAACCTATCTACTTTTTTTATATGAAACCTCTTCTGCATCCTTACATTGTTGCTCAAGAAAATCAATGAAAGCTAGTGCAAATACAAAACGAGTTGTTGATCATTCCACACAGTCAACTTTTTGAAAAATGGCTCTTGTATATAATTGTGTAGACACTGTATATTACCTGCATATTGGTCACTAAAAATGAGAATCCTCTATAGTGAATTCAATCAATAATCACTCTCACTTTCAATGTTTAGTGACTTTCTAACTATTCTTTGTAGCCTCACTGTGTAGCAAAAGCATGTACAACTGCAAAGTTACCTATGAGTTTCCTTTTTCTATAGGTTCATTCATCGCGATAAGTGAATTAGAATGAATATAAATACATATGCTCACCTTCATAATTCATACAAGAAATGAAGGAATTTGCCACCAATATTATTTGGTTGAGTTCATACTTCTGGGAGCGAAACAACTACTTCGAATGCTTACACAAGCATTGCCACTCTTTTTTTCCTAGTAGGAGTTAGCGTGGTGACCAAATTCTGCATTGCATAATCAAGCATCCATTTTTCTATTTTTTCCTCTCATCTGCCATTTGATGTCTCAAGTCCACTTTTTTTGTTTCTTGATTAGGTGTAGCGGGAAGAAGCTGAGGTGCCCGGGGGTTGAATTTCCTTGCTCTTTCTAATGCCTTGATTGATATCCTGGGGAGGATCAACTTCTTTAGTTTGCTCCAGTTCTTGGACCATTGTGTCTTAGGGTTGTTCGTGGTTAGTGGAAGTTATCTCTTTTCATTTGGATCCTTCATTTATTGATCCAACATCTTTCCATCTTCAGTTATGTCAAGATTTGTCAAGCTTTCTATAAAATTTAAGCTATTATTCACTTCACCTTCAACCTCAAAGAGTTCCTGGTCCGAGATTATGTCACTGGTGACTGACTGTATATCTAACGAATCATCTTGAATTGGCATAGTAAGGATCTCGTTAACTGCCTCTCTTATGAGTTTGACAACATCATTTCTACAAAAACTTCTCCCGTGTTGCCTTGGATTATGATCTTCCCTGATTGTCTCTGCATCATCCTTTGTCTCAAAAAGTCCTAGAGGGATTTGTATATTTTCCTTTCAGGCGGTGTACTACTGTCTTCTACCCCATTATTAGTTCTATCGAGTAGTTCATTTCCAACTTCGTATGCAACATCTGATAGAACATGTTGTGATACCATGTGCCACATGATGATGTAACTTCTTTTGTCCGCCTAACCCTTGGATGCTCCATTGTCTTCTTTAGGATCAAACATTAATAGAAAAAGAGAAAATCCACAACCAAGTTTAGGTGTTTTCGCATATTTATTTTGTCTCTTTCTTAGCAATATTTTCTTGTATTGCTGCATCATTGGCTGAAGATGAACTCTGGATGCTCATTTCAGTGATGAATTTTTTTGACCAACTGCAATTAAGATCTGAGTTGTATTAGATATTTCACTAATAACGCCATCATTATTCTCAAGATCCACATCTTCTACTCCATCAACTGTATCGGTTAAGCTTGAGATAGAAGAGGGGATCTCTTTCCTAGAATTATTTGAGCTATCTTCCTAATCTTCAACGTGAGTTTTTCCTTCCACCCGAACCTTATTACTCAAAGTGATCCTCTTTACTCAAAAAGCTTATCATTTCATCCAACTTCTGCCTAAGTATAGACTGTTGAAGATCATGATTCTTTTACATAGAGCTGTCATTTTCTTCAAGCTTTCTATCTATACTTGCAACAACTTTCTCATTCTTACAAGGTACGAATGCGTTCTGCTTACATGTAATCTGCAAATGTTCTTCACCGCTAGCTCTGAGCTTAGGAAATACAATCTGACTATTATTTCCTTATGGTAGAACTAAAGTTTCAAAGGATTTTATAAGAAGTTCCACCTTCCCTTGCAGAGTCGGAGCAAGTTGACTTATCGCCTGCTGAAGTGCATAATTAAGCATCCATTCTTCTCCTCTTTTCTTCTCATCAGCTGTTTAAGTTCTTAATCAAAAATCGATTGGGGCATTCCAGGGAGGCTGGGGAGTGTCCTAGTGCAGTCCGTTTGGGTGGGCAAGGCCATTTGGGTGGTCAGGTAGGTAAAATGGTTCAAACAATGGATTTTCAGGCCAAATCGGTGTGCTATTGTCACGACCGAAAATAGGATCATGACCGGCGCTAAGGAGTTTAGGACTCCAAAGCAAACCTCGTCAGAATTCTACAAAAAATCGGGCAGAGTTTCCTTTGTTTTTGGGCTTATCAAGAAAATTTTTTGTCTCAATTCAACAGCATCACAACCAACACATCAATCACACCAACACCATCCATCACAAACCATCAACAAGGCACCAACACCACCAATATCAATACGAAATCCATCTCCAAAAATAAAAGAAAGTCAATTACTCCACAAATTCAAAATAATGAACGAATACTCAAAACTCTAAAGACATGACTATGGAGAAAACCAAGAGTTTTCAAGAAAAAGAAACATAAAGAATAAATAAACTATATCCCACGCGAACAGGGCTCACCAGGAATATGCTACTTGAATCCCCTAGCCAACGAGATCCTCACCATCACCTGCGTTATCTAAAAAATAATATCAAAGAGTGAGACTCTAGCACAGTGAGTAATAACACTTAACCATAACCGTTTAAATGGGGACAAGTCAGAAAACATCATGAAATAAATTCTCGTTTAGAAAATAGTAACAATAAATAGTATATTGTTTCATGTAAGCGAAGTGAACCAATGGTTCAAGAATAAACTCATAAAGCATCGTATCATATCAAATATTAAATATTTGGGAGGTTTCCAAGAATGAATCATGTAATCAGTATGAATTCTTCTTTATTAAGAATAACCCATAACAGTGGATCCCTCATAAAGGAGTCCCATATCATATCAGTAACAGTATGCTAGTTCTACCTTCCCACTTGCGAGGGCTATAACATTCATTAGTAAATACAAGGTGCACCAGGTCTAACGATCCCGTCGTTATCTACGGGATTCAATCAAGGTCTACTACCATTCATAAATTCTTTGAAAACAATAGGATATTTGTATGAAAACATATTTCAGAATAGAACATAACTTTAAAATTCATATCAATAATAATACATGTGAACTTGAATAAAACATATATCAAAAATACTTAATCTCATGTAAGTAAAGAATATTCATCGTAATAATATCATATCTCAAATAACTATTTCAATATTATATCAAGTAAAGGACTTGGCCCACATGCAATTTCAAAGCATTTCGTAACTCATTATTTCATCAATTTCAAGTATAAAATATACAAGTTAACAAACATAGATTATGGTAAGATTACTACTCACAGTGCAATTTTGGAATACCAACTTGTCACCTCGAACAATTGATAGGACTTTCTTCAATCGAATCTTAAACCTGAAAGAATTTCTAATCAACCTTAAACCTTTCTTCTTTTTTTTAACTGAAGGAACAATTGATTTTTTTTTCTCTTCAGCGTGATTGGCAGATTAGTTACTTTCTTAGTTTCTCCTAACCTTTTCCTTCTTAATCCTTTGATGGAAAAATCCCTTTTTGTCAATGTATAATATATTCCTTTTCCCAATTCAATTTGAATTGGATATGGGCCACTGCCCTAACTCTTCTAAATTCTTTTCCTTTTTCTTATTAATATGGGATTTAGTCCATATCTCTTATAAAATATTTGTTTCAATTATAACTACTCACTAATTATTATTTGGGGTATTACATTCTCCCCACCTTAAGAAATTCGGTCCCTGAATTTAGAGTAAGTGCATACCTGAAGACTGAAACAAGTGAGGGTACTTGAGTCTCATATCTTTTTATGACTCCCACGTAGCTTCTTCGATGGTATGGTTCTTCCATAAGACTTTCACGGACACCAACTCTTTCTACTATAACCTTCTTACTTGTCGATCAATGATAGCCACAGGTTCCTCCTCATAGGTTAAGTTCTCATCAAGTTGCAAGGTTCGTGCTTCGAGTACGCGCGAAGAATCTGATATACACTTCCTTAGCATAGAGACATGAAACACTGGATGGACGAAAGACATCTCGGGAGGGAGTTCCACTCGATAAGCCACTCCTATTATACACTCAAGTATCTCATAAGGTCCTACATACCCCGGGCTGAATTTACCTCTTTTTCCAAATCGCATCACACCTTTCATAGGAGAGACTCGTAGAAAAACCTTATCCCCAACTATGAACACCAAATCTCTTCTTATCCTTTCAACATGTGACTTTTGTCTGCTTTGAGCTATGAGTAACCTCTGTGTAATCAATTGGACCTTATCCATAGAATCCTGTACGAAATCTAGTCCTAAAACCTTAGCCTCTCCAACTTCAACGCACTCGATAGGAGAACGACATCGTCTACCATACAAGGCTTCATATAGAGCCATCTGTATGTTTGACTAAACACTATTATTGTAAGAGAATTCATCTAATGGTAAGTAAGTATCCCAACTACCTCCAAAGTTAAGAATGCAGGCTCTCAATATATCCTCTAAAATTTGTATAGTACTCTCAGACTGTCCGTCCTTCTGTGGATGAAATACAGTACTAAGATCTACTTGGGTACCCAATACTTCTTGGAAAAATCTCCAAAAGAGTGAAGTGAACTGTGATCCTCTGTCAGAAATGATGGATAATGGAACTCTATGAAGTCGGACAATTTCATTCATAAATAACTGAGCATATTTCACTGTTCTATATGTGGTCTTTACTGGCATGAAGTGAGCAGACTTAGTAAGCCGATCTACAATTACCCATATAGAGTCATGGCCTTTAATGGCTCGCAGAAGCCCAATTACAAAATCCATCGTAACTATTTCCCATTTCTAATCTGGAATCCTGATCTCTTGCAATAATCCTGCTGGTCATTGATGCTTTGCTTTAACCTGTTGAAAAGTAAAGCAACTAGAAACAAAGTTAGCAATATCTTTCTTCATACCTTCCCACTAGTACAACTGCTTCAGGTTATGACACATCTTAGTAGAAACAAGGTGAATGGTATATTTGGAGTTGTGAGCTTCCTCAAGAATAACTCATTTTAACCCATCTACAGCTGGTACACATAATACATTACCTACTCAATCATCTTAACCCATAATCATTTTACTTTGACCCGCTAGGACCTCATCTCTATATTTACACAATTGCATATCCTCAAATTGAATGGTATTTATGCCCTCTATCAAAGAAGATTTAGCTTGAACACAAGCCAACAATACCCTTGACCTTCTAACACCAAAACTGACACCTTTCCCTTCAAGTTTCTGCACATCTTTCGCCAACTGCCTCTTTCCAGAAGCTATATGCGCCAAAATACCCATAGATTTCTTGATCAAAGCATCATCCATAACATTAACATTTCTTGGATGATACAAGATAGCACAATCATAATCTTTGAGTAATTCCATCTACCGACATTGCCGAAGATTTAGATATCGCTGTTGAAAGATATACTTCAAACTCTTATGATCGGTATAAATCTCACAAGTTTCGCCGTATAAGTAATGCCTCCAAATCTTAAGTGGAAAAACCACAAAGGCCATCTCCAAATCATGTGTAGGATAGTTCAGTTCGTGCTTCTTCAACTGCCTCAAAGCATAAGAAATAACATGATCGTCTTGCATGAGAACACATCCTAATCCAACCCTCGAAGCATCACAAAATACCTTGAATCCTCCAAAGCCTGATGGTAAGGCTAATACCAGTGCAATGGTCAAACATGTTTTGAATTTCTGGAAGCTCTGCTCACATTCTTCTATCCACTAGAACTTGACATCTTTTTGTGTTAACCTAGTCAATGGAGCTGCAAATTTAGAGAAATCCTGCACAAAACGCCTATAGTAATTAGCTAAACCTACAAAGCTGCGAATCTCTGTAGGTGAAGTAGGACTAGGCTATTTTTGCACTGCTTCTATCTTTTTAGAATCCACCATGATACCTTCTTTGGAGACAAGATACCCCAAAAAGGATACTGAGTCGAGCCAAAATTTGCATTTTGATAATTTAGCATAAAGCTTATGTTCCCTGACTCGGTGCAGTTACCTGACCAGAACCCTGACTAGCATTTCTCTTAAATTAAGGCCAATCCCTGATGCGATGACCTAACTGTCTAAATCAAAAACACTCTTTAGTCAAAACACGACACTAACCCATATGTGATTTGACACAAATCTAGCAGGATGGAGTAGTGGCATACATCTGGCCCAAACTATGATATCCCTGAGATGTTGAAGACCCTTGGGTACCCTGTCTAGAAGGTGGCTTATACATAGACTATGAAACCAAATCTGTCCCTGTCTGATGGCCCTGATACTTTCCCTTATTTTTTGTTCTTCGATTTGTACTTAAGTCACCACTGAAAGATCCACTCATCTTAGCCTTCTTACGAACCTCATAAGCTACCCGCTCTACACGACCCTTCTCCTCAATCATTCTAGCAAGATCTACTATCTCATAATAGGTCAAGACTTTCATCTATGGGGCCACTGTATTGTAAAGATGAGCAACTAGCCCATTTACAAACCTCTAGACTCAAGCTGCTTCCTTGGACATCAAGTATAGAGCATATCTAGCCAGCTTGCAAAACATAGTATTATAGGTCGACACATTCATATCTGGAGTCTAAACCAATCTCTCAAACCGTGCTGCATATTTTTGTTTCTGACTTTCAGAAAGAAGGGTATCGATGAAGAACTTAGTGAACTCATCCCATGTCGGAGGTGCTACTCCTGTAGGCCTTCCTAGCAATAAAGTTTTATACCAAGTATTAGCCGTGTCCTCCAACTTGTACAGCACAATCTCCACAGCCCTCTCACTAGAACACCCTAACGCACGCAGTGCCTTGAATGTATCATCCAAAAAGCTCTAAGGATCAGCTGAACTGTCTGAACCTGTGAATTTTGGTGAGTTCAAATTTAGAAACTCCTGCAAAGAAACCTCCTTGTTTCCAAAGTTGTAAGTCTGAACAGATTCCTGGAACTATGCAGAACTGCGTTGACCACCTCTCTTCTGTCTATCCAGACAGTCGGCCAAGCCCTTTATGGCTCTTTGTATAGAAGCAAGTACCTCAGTAGTACTACCCTCATGAGATGGTGGAGGTGGATTATCATTACTTTCAGGAGTAGGCTCTCTTGAACTTCTTGGATTGGCAATGTTGTTACCTGCGTTATCATGATTACCCCTACCTCAGGCCCTTCGAGGGGATCCACCTCTTCCCCTACCAGTAGCTACTTTACAAACCATCTGATTAAAGAAATAAGATAGATTCATCTAACTGATCCTAAACATCACACATATATTAAACAATAAGAAAGAAGATCAAGACATACCCTATCATGCTCTCGCAGAATCATAATTATAGAAATGGCCGACAACATAACCATAATTGTGATTCTACTACTATCGTGTGCTCTATAGTCACCAAATTAACCTAACATGGCTCTGATACCAACTTTTTCACGACCCAAAATAGGATTACGACCGGCGCTAAGGAGTTTAGGACTTCAAAGCAAGCTTTATTAGAATTCTACAGAAAATCGGGCAGAGTTTCCTTTATTTTTGGGCTTATTAAGAAAATTTCCTATCTCAATTCAATAACACCACAACCAACACATCAATCACACCAACACAATCCATCACAAACCATCTACAAGGCACCAACACCACCAATATCAATACGAATCCATCTCCAAAAATAAAAGGAAGTTAATTACTCCACAAATTCAAAATAATAAAAGAATACTCAAAACTCCAAAGACATGACCATAGAGTAAACTAAGAGTTTTCAAGGAAAAAAATAACGAATAAATAAACTATAGCCCATGCAAAAAAATACGGGGATCACCAGGAATATGCTACTCGAATCCTCTAGCCAACGAGATCCTCACCGTCACCTGTATTCTCTGAAAAATAATAGCGAGGAGTGAGACGCTAGCTTAGTGAGTAATAACACCTAACCATAACCGTTTTAATAGGGAAAATTCAGAAAACATCATAAAATAAATGCTCTTTCAGAAAATAGTAACAATAAACAGTATCATTGTTTCATGTAAGCGAAGTGAACCAATAGTTCAGTAATAAACTCATAAAGCATTGTATCATATCAAATATTAAATATTTGGGCTGTTTCCAAGAATGAATCACGTAATAAGTGTGACATTATTATTTATTAAGAATAACCCATAACAGTGGATCCCTCATAAAGGAGTCCCATATCATATTAGTAAGAGTATGCTAGTTCTACCCTTCCACTTGCGAAGGCTATAATATTCATTAGTAAATACAAGGTGCACTAGGTCTAACGATCCCACCGTTAGCTACGGGATTCAATAAAGGTCTATCCCATTCATAAATTCTTTGAAAACAATAGGCATTCGTATGAAAACATCTTTCAAAAGAGAACATAACTTTAAAATTCATATCAATACTAATACATGTGAACTTGAATAAAACATATATAAAAAATACTTAATATTATGTAAGTAAAGAATATTCATCATAATAATATCATATCTCAAATAACCATTTCAATATCATATCAAATAAAGGGCATGCCCCACATGCAATTTCAAAGCATTTCATAACTCATTATTTCATCAAAATCAAGTATAACATATGCAAGTTAACAAACACAGATTATGGAAAGATTACTACTCACAGTACAATTTTCGGAATACCAACTTGTCACCTCGAACAATTAATAGGACTCCCTTCGATCGAATCTTAAACCTGAAAGAATTTTCCAATCAACCTTAAACCTTTCTTTTTTTTAACTGAAGGAACAATTGGTTTTTTTTCCTCTTCAGCGTGATTAACAAATTAGTTACTACCTTAGTTGCTCCTAACCTTTGCCTTCTTAATCCTATGATGGCAAAAGCCCTTTTTATCAATATATAATATATTGTTTTTCCTAATTCAATTTGAATTGGATATGGGCCACATCCTTAACTCTTCTAAATTCTTTTCCTTTTTCCTATTAATATAAGCTTTAGTCTATATGTCTTATAAAATATATTTTTTTCAATTATAATTACTCACTAATTATAATTTGGGGTATTACAGTTATAGCCTATGGTTTCGGAGGTGGGTCCGAGATCTAGGTATGCCCTGGGTTGAAAATTGACTTGGGCATGCCAGGGAGGCTGAAGATCGTTCTAGTATGGTTCGTTTGGGTAGGCGGGGCCATTTAGGTGGTAAAACAGGAGAAACAGTGCAAATGAAACATTTTTAGGCTAAATTAGTGTTCTATAACCCCTAGTTTCTGGGGTGGGCCCGAGATAAGGATGCGTCGTGTGTCAAAAATCAACCGATGTATTCTAAAAAGACTGGGGAGAATCTTAGTGTCTTTATTTTAGGTGTCCGGGGCTATTTTAATGGTTAAATAGGCAAAACGGTGCAAACGGGACATTTTTGGGCTAAATTAGTTTGCTATAGCCGACGGTTCTAGGGGTGGGCCTGGGGTTCGGGCGTGATGTGGGTTAAACATTAACTAGGGCAGGCCAGGGAGGATGGTGAGCATTCTAGTATGGTCCATTTGGGTAAGCGGGACCATTTGGGTGGTCAAATAGGCAAAATGGTGCAAATGGGGCATTGTTTGGCCAAATCGGTATGCTATAATCCCTAATTTTAGGGGTGGGCCTAGGGTCTGGCGTGCTGTGGTCTGAAAATCAACCGGGGCATGCCAAGTAGGTTGTGGAATGTCCTACTATGGTTTATTTGGGTGGGTGGGGCTATTTGGGTGGCCAAACGAGCAAAACAAGACCATTTTTAGGTCAAATCAGTTTGCTACAGCCCACGATTCTGGGATGGGCTCGGGGTCCAGGCATGCTGAGGGTCAAATATTGACTGGGGCATGCCAGGGAGTCTGGGTATTATCTTAGTATGGGTTGTTTTCATTAGCGTGGCCATTTGGATGGTCCAGTGGGTAAAACAACGCCAACCAGGGTATTTTTGGGCTAAATCGATGTGCTATAGCCCACGGTTCCAAGGGTGGGCCTGGGGTATGGGCGTGTTCTTAACCAAAAATTGATTAGGGCATGTCAAAGAGTATGGAGAGCTTCCTAGTGTAATCCATTTGGATGGACGAGGATATTTGGATAGTCAGACAGGAAAATGGTGTAAGCGAGGCACTTTTAGACCAAATCGGTGTGCTATTTCCCATGGTTTTGGGCGTGGGCCCAGTGGGCTAAAATTCAACCGGGGCATGCTAGGGAGGCTGGAAAGCATCCTAGTATGGTTTCTTTAGGTGGGTGGGGTCTATTTAGGTGGTCAAACAGACGAAATGGTGCAAATGGGGCATTTTTATTCCAGAATGATGTGCTATAGCCCACAGTTCTGGGGTGGGCTCGGGGTCTGGGCGTGTCTTGGGATGAAGATCAATCGAGGTTTTCTAGGGAGACTGGGAATCATCCTAATATGGTTATTTTGGGTGGTCTGGGCTATTTGTGTGGTCAAATGGGAAAAACGGTGTAAATAAGGTTTTTTTAGGCCAAATTAGTGTGCTATAGCCCACGGTTCTAGGGGTGGGACAGGGGTTCGGGCATATCGTGGGTAAAATATTGATCGGAGCATGCCAGGGAGACTGAGAAGCATCTTGGTGTGGGTCGTTTAGGTCAGCGGAGCTATTTGGCTGGTCAAACGGTCGAAATGGTATCAACAGGGATATTTTCAGAAAAATCAATATTCCATAGCCCATGGTTCTAGGGGTGAACCCAGGGTATGAGTATGCAGTAGGCTGAAATTATTCGGGGCATTCCAAAGAGGCTGAGAAGCGTCCTAGTGTTGTCCATTTTGGGGTGAGGCCATTTGGGTGGTCAAATGGGCGAAACATTGCAAACTGGGTATTTTTGGGCTAAATCTGTGTGCTATAGCCTACGGTTCTAGGGGTAGGCATGGAGTTCGGGCATGCTGGGGGACGAAAATTGATCGGAGCATGCCAGGGAGGATGAGGATTGACCTAGTGTGGGTTGTTTGGGTGGGCAGGGCATTTTCATAATAAAACAGGCAAAATGGTGCAAACGGTGCATTTTTGGGATAAATCTAAGTGTTATAGCCTATAGTTTTGGGGGTGGACCTAGAGTTTGGGTTTGTCGGGGGTTAAAAATTTATTAGGTCATGCTAGAGAGGCTATAGAGAATCCTAGTATGGTCCGTTTGGGTGGACACAACCATTTGGGTGGTAAAACGGGCAAAATAGTAAAAACGAGGCATTTTCAGGCCAAATTGGTGTGCTATAGCCCACGATTCCGGGGATGGGCTTGGGGCATGCCAGGGAGGCTGGAGAGTATCCTAGTGTTGTTCGTTTGGGTTGGCGAGTGTATTTGGGTGGTCAAATGAGCAAAAGGGTGAAAATAGGACATTTTTGGACCAAATCGGTGTGCTATAGTCCATGGTTCCAGGGGTGGGCCAAGGGTCCGGGTGTGTCTGGACCAAAAATTGACTGTGGAGTTCCAAGGAGAATCGGTAGCATCCTAGTGTGGTCCATTTGGGTGGACGAGGCCATTTGAGTTGTCAAATAGGAAAAACGTTGCAAATAGGGCATTTTCTGGCTAAATCGATGTGCTATAGCCCATGGTTCTAGGGATGGGTGATGATAGGCGGATTTACACGCCTATATCAATATATTTTGCCCATATTTTAGCCTAGTTTTGAGAACAAATTATATATTTCATGCACTTTTAGTCCTTTTTCCTGTAAATGAGCTAACGAACATGATTAGTAAAGTTTCAGGTATAAATGATGCAAAATTCAGCATTTTATGGCTTACTTGACGCAAAAGAAAGCTCACGAAGAAAGGAAAAGGAGTGTACACGCCTAAGGACCAAAACTGCTGCATGGAAAATCTGTCCCGGGCTAAAACAACATTTCTGAAGACTTTGGTGACTTACAGACACATAGCTGGATTTGGACAATGATACATTAACCTAGTACAATTGGGTTATGTATTTCATTAGTTTATTTGGATTATGATAATGTTACATTAACCTAGTACATTTGGGTTAAGTATTCCATTAGCCTAGTAGGATTTGGTTATTTGTTTCATTAGCGTAGTAGGAGTAGGATATGGGTATTATAAATACCCTATCATGCTAGAGATTTCTATTCATTCCTCTCTTAACAATTCATCTTCTAATCTACTCTTCTAATCTTCCCATTAATTCTATTTTTCTTCTTCTATTCATCTATTCAATTCTTAATTGGCGCAACAAGAGAAACGTTACTTTGCTAAGGAATCACGCCTCACGCCTATCACTCGAGCTACACGCAATTAACCAATATTGTGATATAATAACAATCTCTATCGTGATCTCCTTCGCATTCATGGGTAACTAAACCTCTCTGTTGGGGTTATGGAAGCCAACTGAGTTACTATCTATTGCTGTGAGTTTGTGAGTTCACGACACGTATACTGCTTATATCATTATTCTCTTCATCTTAATCTACATTCTTTGTGGTTGCAAACGCAAGAATACGCCAGTATAACATTTAACTTGTTCGAAAGAAAGGTTATTTCTCTGGAAAAGAGATAGTGTCAAGGTAGTAGGACACCCTTTCCTATTAAAAATCTAGTGCCGTAACTGGACTAACCTCTTGGAGAATTCGTACTGTTAGACACGCTTTAAGCTCGAAAGAGTTAAAGTGAAATATTCCTTGTTGAGGTCGAAAGACGCTTGGATTTACCATCGAATACAATTCTCTATAAGCAGTTGCATGTCAAAACTCTACACACTCATAGCCAATAGAGACGTATACCTCAGAAGGTGGACATAACCCCAACGCTTCAATTCTCATTGTTTACAACTCACGTAACATTCTTTCTTTTTATTTTCAGCTTTTATTTTGATACTTTATTTAAATTACTTGCACGACAAAAATCCCCCCTCTTACGAGACTTGCACCAAAAGTTTAGTAATTTTGCTTACTTGTTGGCCAAGCTATTCCCTGTGGGATCGATACCCAACCCAGGTTGGGTTCTATATTTTCTAACGACCGCTTTACACTCCTAAGAGAGCTGTAGATTGAGCGTTATCAAAAATTGGCGCCGTTGCCGGGGAATACGAGTGTCAATTAAGTTCGTGATAATTACTAGACCCTTTGGTGAAAGATTCTTGTACTTTTACTTTCAGTTTTTGTTTTTGTTTACTGCAGGTTTTTATTCAGTGCATGCCCCATACTAGAAGTTCTGGTCAACTGTTATTACCTATCAATCCTGAACCACAACGCATTGGAAGAATGGAAGCACAAGCAGAAATCGAAAGGATGGCTGCTCAACAGGAACAAGCAAGATTGGCTGCCCTTGCCGCTGCCCAAGTACACCAACAAAACATTGATAACCCTGGGCGAGCAACAAATCCTGACGATGAGGATTTAGGTGATGACGAGTTACTAAACCCTAGGTGTGATGCTGAAATTATAACACCTGCCAACAGAAGAGGTCGACAAGCTCGGTATAGGTATGATCTCCAACCTTTGCAGCCAGCTTTCGACGATGATGATGATGATCTTGATGGTGCCGGAGCCACTGGAGCTATAATTCCACCACCATTAGCGCCCGGAGCCAAGTTCAACATCACAAGCACCATGATTCAGTTATTGCAACTCAAGGGATTATTTGGTGGACTAGCAGGTGACGATCCGAATATGCATCTCATCAACTTTATTTCTACATGCAAGTCTTTTGACAATCCTGGTGTTTGTCAGAATGCTTTTCGATTACGTCTATTTCCATTATCTCTGTCTGGGGAGGTAACACTATGGTTGAATGGGCTGACTCATGATTCAATTACAAATTGGAGGCAATTGAGAGACGCTTTCCTAGAAAGATTCTTTCCGCCATCCAAAAGAGCACAATTGAGAGATGAAATCAGCGACTTCCGCCAGCTTCCCACTGAAGCTCTTCATGAAACATGAGAGAGGTTCAAGACAAAGCTAGCGAGATGCCCAAACCATCACATGACTAATGTTCACCTAATGGAGATCTTGTATAGAGCCTTGAATTCAATAACTAAACCAGTGGTGGATAATGCAGCTGGAGGTTCTTTCATGGACCTCACCTTTGGTCAAGCAAGCAATATGCTAGATCGCATGACAAAACAAAGTAGAGCTTGGCATACCAGGGGTTCTGAGGTAGCAAGCCCCATTTTATCTATTGGAATGACTGCAGACCAAAGAAGAAGAGAAGAAGAACGTGATCAAGACATGGCGCACATGAAAACACAAATGGATCTTCTGACAAAGCATTTATTATCAGGGAAGACCGAAAAAGTGAAAGCTGTGACGCTAAAAGGAAGAGACGAATCTGATTCTGAAGAGGAGGCCAACTACTTGAACAATCAGGGGGGTTTTCGTGGGAATGCCCAAGGAACCAAGGTCGGAACTATTATGATAAATCTGGAAGCAAAGACCAAGGTAGTTGGAAGAAAAACAATGAAAAGAGTGGTTTGTACGTTCCCCCTGGTAGACGTGATACCACCACATCTAATTCTGGAAGTATGGAAGACATGATGGCTAAGTTATTGAAAGGAGTGGAAGCAACGAGCGCGGGAGTTATGGAGGTGATTAATGATTTGTCCTCCATGAAGCAATTAGTTGATTCTCATTCCACTTCTATCAAGCAAATAGAGCAGCAATTGAGCCAACTTTCAGCAGCATTCAATCAAAGAAAGGCTGGCACCTTACCGAGCGATACTGTGCAAAACCCAAGGAATGATGGTTCATGCATGGCCATCACTACCAGAAGTGGTAAGGTGCTGGAAACTTCAGCAAAAGACAAGCAAGTGGTTGACGAAGTTGCGGACAAGGATAACAACGCGAAACGTGAGGAGTCCGCGGATGACGTTACTAACGTCACTCCCAACGACGTGCAAACTGAAAAAGTGGGAAAACGGAAGCAAGAGGAGAAGAAAGCCACAGAGAGAACACTTCCATACCCACCACCACCTTTTCCCCAAAGATTGAAGAAGGTGGCGGATGACACTAAGTTCAGCAAATTTATGACTGTTGAAGCAGCTGACCATCAATGTTCCAATAGTGGAGGCACTTGAACAAATGCCTGGGTATGCAAAGTTTATGAAAGATCTTTTGACAAAGAAGAGGGCAGCAAGTTATGAGCTGAAGGATGATGTACATCATTGTAGTGCAATTGCTACCCGATCGATAGTTCAGAAGAAGGCCGACCCCGGAGCTTTCACTATTCCTTGCACCGTCGGATCTTTGAACTTTGCCAAAGCACTATGTGACTTAGGAGCCAGCATCAACTTGATGCCATTATCGATCTACAAGAAGTTGGGGTTAGGAGATCCTACACCAACTAATATGAGGCTTGTCATGGCGGATAGGTTGGTAAAACGACCTGTTGGGATTCTATGCGATGTCTTGGTAAAGGTTTCTTCATTTATCTTTCCAGCAGACTTTGTCATCTTGGATTGCGAGGAGGATTCTGAGGTTCCCATAATCTTGGGGCGCCCTTTCCTTGCTACAGGAAGTGTGCTCATTGATTTAAGAGCTAATGAACTTTCATTCCGAATAAATGACGAAGTGGTTCGTTTTGATGTTTGCAAATCAATGAAGCAACCCAAAGATCTGAGTGTATTTTCTGTGTCTGATGTTGTCTTTGATGATGAGAAAGAACGACTTGAAGAAGAGCAAATTCTTGATGATCCTTTGGAGGTTTTGCTCATGAAAGGAGAGAATGAGGATGCTGAAATTTCTAAAGAAGCTATTTGTGCTCTATCAGGATTAGGGACATATCGCTATACTCCCAAGAAGCTGGATCTTGATCTCAAGAATCGACCCACACCACCAGCTAAGCCATCTATTGAAGAACCACCCACACTAAAATTGAAGGAGCTGCCAAGCCATTTGAAGTACACATTCTTAGGAAGCGGAAACACTCTTCCAGTCATAGTGGCAGCCGATTTGGGTGAGAAACAAGTTGCAGCTCTTATTGCTATCTTACGCAAGTATATTAGAGCTATTGGATGGACCATTGCGGATATTATTGGTATTCCACCTGGGATTTGCACACATAAAATTCAGCTTCAAGAAAAGTGCACACCCACCATTGAACATCAAATGCGTCTAAACCCACCTATGTAAGAGATGGTAAAGAAAGAAATTATCAAGTGGTTAGACGCAGGAGTTGTATATCCTATCTCTGATAGTACATGGGTAAGCCCAGTACAATGTGTTTCCAAGAAAGAAGGTATGACGGTGGTCGCAAATGCAAAGAATGAGCTTATTCCACTCAAGCCCGTTACTGGATGGAGAGTATGCATGGACTACCGCAAGCTGAATTCTTGGACGCTCAAAGATCACTTCCCAATGCCATTTATGGACCAAATGCTAGATCGATTAGCGGGGAAAGGATGGTTTTGCTTCTTGGATGGTTATTCAGGCTATAATCAGATTTGTATTGCACCTGAAGACCAAGAGAAGACAACGTTTACATGCCCATATGGTACGTTTGCCTTCAAACGTATGCCATTCGGGTTATGTAACGCACCAGCCACCTTTCAACGTTGTATGATGTCTATTTTCTCTGATATGGTTGAAGATACTTTGGAGGTATTTATGGACGACTTTTCAGTTATTGGTGAGTCTTTTGAAGCATGTTTGGCAAACTTAAGCATGGCATTGCAAAGATGTGTAGAGTTCAACCTTGTGCTGAATTGGGAGAAGTGCCACTTCATGGTAAAAGAAGGAATCGTTCTTGGGCACAAGATCTCCGAAAGAGGAATAGAGGTTGATCGAGAAAAAATTGAGGTTATTGAGAAGCTACCTCCTCCAATTTCGGTGAAGGGAGTTCGTAGTTTTCTTGGCCATGCTGGGTTCTATCGTAGATTCATCAAAGACTTCTCCAAAATTGCTAGTCCATTGTGCAAACTATTGGAGAAAGATGCGAAGTTTGACTTCAATAACGATTGCTTGAAGAAATTCGAATGCCTTAAAGGAAAACTCATTGAAGCCCCTATCATGGTAGCACCAGATTGGTCTCTCCCATTCGAAGTCATGTGTGATGCTAGTGGTGTAGCCGTTGGTGCTGTTCTTGATCAGAGAAAGGAGAAATTATTTCATCCTATCTATTATGCGAGTAAGGTCCTGAATGAAGCCCAAAGGAACTACACTGTTACTGAACAAGAGCTCCTAGCGGTTGTGTTTGCGTTTGAGAAGTTTCGTGCCTATCTATTGGGTACTAAGGTGATCGTTCATACAGACCATGCAGCTCTTAGGTATCTAATGACAAAGAAGAATGCAAAACCAAGGTTGATTAGATGGGTATTACTGCTGCAAGAGTTTGATTTCGAAGTGAAAGATAGAAGAGGTTGTGAGAACCAAGTGGCTGATCACCTATCTAGACTCGAGAATGAGTATGTGGCGCAACTTGAAATTCAGATTGATGATGTATTCCCAGACGAGGAGATATTAGCGACAACAATGGATAAATTACCATGGTATGCCGACTTTGCAAATTTCGTGGTAAGTAATGTGCTACCTGCCAATTTATCTTACCATCAAAGAAGGAAGTTCATGCATGACGTTCAGCACTACTATTGGGATGAACCTTATTTTTTTCGAAGATGCTCTAATGGTATTATTCGACGATGTATATCCCATGAAGAAGTGCCCACCATATTGGAAGCATGCCATACATCCCAAGTTGGAGGACATCATGCAGGCAATCGAACGGCAAGAAAGGTATTGCAAAGTGGTTATTATTGGCCTTCGATATTCAGAGATGCATACGACTATGTTAGAAGGTGTGACCAATGCCAGCGTCATGGTGCTATCTCAAAACACCATGAAATGCCCATGTCCAAAATTCTTAAGGTAGAACTCTTTGATGTGTGGGGTATTGATTTCATGGGACCATTCATGAATTCGTTTAGAATGAAGTACATCTTGGTTGCTGTAGATTATGTTTCAAAATGGGTGGAAGCTATAGCTTTGGCCGACAATGAAGGGAAGCGTGTTGTAGCGTTTTTAAAGAAGAATATCTTCTCTCGCTTTGGAGTACCACGTACTATCATAAGTGATGGAGGATCTCACTTTTGCAACAAGCTATTCAAATCTGTATTGGCCAAGTATGGTGTCAAGCAACACAAGGTAGCTACGCCCTATCATCCCCAAACTAGTGGACAAGTAGAGGTTTCCAATCGAGAGATCAAGCAAATCCTTGCCAAGACAGTTAATGCAAATAGGAAGGATTGGTCTCGAAAGCTAGATGATGCACTATGGGTGTATAGGACTGCATTCAAAACACCCATTGGTATGTCACCTTATCAACTAGTTTATGGGAAGGCTTGTCATCTACCCATCGAGATTGAACAAAAGGCATTGTGGGCATTGAAGCAATTGAATTTGAATTGGGATGATGTGAAGAATCTGAGGTTGGAACAGCTGAACGAACTAGATGAATTCCGTCTCCATGCATATGAAAGGTCAGACCTATACAAGGAGCGGATGAAGAAGTATCATGATCAGCGGATTGTTCGACGAAACTTCCAAAAGGGTGATATGGTACTACTCTTCAACTCCAGATTAAAACTCTTCCCAGGTAAGTTAAAATCTAAGTGGTCTGGTCCATTTAAAGTTATCCAAGTCTACTCTTCTGGAGTAGTCGAATTGGAAGACAATAATGGTGTTATCTTCAAAGTGAATGGCCAACGTGTTAAGACTTATATTGGTCCTCTTGACTCGATGAATGACATGGCCATCACTTATCTCGACGAAGTCTAAGTACTCGAGATTACTATGTCGAGCCACGACAATAAATAAGGCGCTAGATGGGAGGCAACCCATCGTTTTATCATTTTATCGTTTATCATTTTTACTTTCATTCTAGTACTTGTTTTGTTTTACTAAATGAAAAATCCAAAAATAAGAGTCGTGCCACGACCAAAAATAAGGTGCTTGGTGGGAGGCAACCCATTGTACTAATCGTTTTCGTTTGGTTTTGAGCAAAAATAGGTGCAAGAAGTATTCAACGAGGAGATTGATTTCAATTGGCGATTTGGACGCATTGTATGGTAAAGTTGGTAAGTTAGGAATAGTGATGCATAAGGCTATGGATTGAGCATTTCTCATGCCCAAATAGGCATCTAGGAAGGCTAGGCCTTGGAAAAACTAGGCCACGAACGATGCACAACCTATCCTATAGCCTAAGGTCTCGGAATCTAGTGTGCTATACACTATGCGCCGCCTATTCCTAAGTGTGCTTTTGACTATGCGCCGCCTATGCTATGGCATTTGGTCTCAGTATCTCATATGCCATAGACTATGCGGCGCATATGTCTACAAATGCCATAGACTATGCGGCGCATATGTCCCATTATGCTATAGACAATGCGCCGCATATGTCATGTCTATGCCAAGCATTATGCGCCGCATATGTGGGATTTTTGTCTCCAAAACCAATTGTAAACGGGTCATAACCCGACCCATTCTCTTCCTATATAAAGGGGACTTAGTTTTACAACACAACCATACTAAAAATTGACCTAAGGGTGCCGCATATACATCCAAATCCTCTCAACATTTTCTTTTTTTGCTCTTCCAATTCACAAAACCATCCCCACAAGCTTCAAGCAAGTAAGTTCTCTCTTATTCTTCATTTATTTCTCGTAAGTACTACGTTGCTATGTCTAGTATGAATTGCTAAATCGTATAAGATTGTTGATGATGTTTATGTGTTTGGATAGTTGATACAAAATCATGTGAGTGAACATATACGTAGGAAAATCTTGACTTGTTTCCGACTTGAATTTGGTTTCAATAGCATTGTTATGGTATTTACGGAATTACTATGGCTATGAACATTGCTTAAGATTATTGTTTGGATACTTACATGTTAGACTATCCCGGCCATCGGGATAAGACTTATAGTGCCTACCGGCATAAGAGGTTGTGATTGTTGTAAGAATAACTATTCCATGTGGTAACCCCTATGTAGTAGTGTTGTTATATCTACCATGAAAGTAGTCCAATGGCTGCAAATAAGTGATGCATTGCTGATTTTCTTGTCGGAATACAATCCTGAAACGTATGTCGACGAAATCTGAGTACTCGACCACTTTCACTTCACTGATTTGTGTTAACAAAACTAAGTGTGGGGTGGTACCCCTAATGCTTGTTTATAGATTGTATCGATTGAGATTGTGCTGCCACTAACACTATTTCTAGTCTCAGGTACAATGGCACCTAAAGTGAGGCAAGGCAAGGAGAAGGCTACCACTTCCCAAAAGGGCAAAAAGAGAGGTCGCAAGGACCAAGGAGAATCATCCTCAGCACAACTACCCCGCATAATGTTTGGAATAAAATGGGTTCTTGAGGAGGAAGCCAAAGAATGGTACAGGAACAACAAAGAACGAAAATATGTTCACGTCGACTTGATCAACAAGGACACCTTAGCAAAGAAGGAGTCGCGTATGTTGGAAAAAATAATGGCATTGAAGCTGGATTTCATCTTCCGCGACATGGGAGAATGCAACCTTGATTTAACAAGAGAGTTTTATGCCAACTGGTCGCCGAACACAATAGGCAATGAAGTCAAAATTCCGGGCCAAGTGTTATAGCTCACCGCGGATTGGATCAACTCTTTTCTTGGCTTACCTTCGGTCGACACAGCACCATTCAAAGAGTTGTACAGCAGGCCTCCTTATAGAGCAATACGACACACACTTTGTGGAAGCAGATCGATGGCAAGGTGGATGCACATTATCAACTCATGCCTTATTCCTGGGACTCAATACACCAAGATATCAAGAGATAGAGTGTGTTTGGTCTATGCTTTGATGACGAATGTCCCTATCAACTTTGGGGCAATAATTCGATCTACCATGAGGAAGGCCAGACTCCACAAAAGGTCCCACTTCACATTTGGAAATTTGTTGACAGCAATCTTGCGGAAGGAGGATATCAAAGAGGAACCAGCTGACCACAAACTCCCACATAACCCAAAGAAGGTTGACCTCACCAAGGTCAAAGATGCTGAAACAACTCATGGTGTCAACTTTACTACTGCGGAGAGACATGCTCGTGATGAGAGTTTCTTCCGTCATCTCTATGGCATGACACGATTCACTATGATGAGTGGTGGACGTGTTACAACTACTGAAGAGCTCCAACAGCTGGACCACGACTACCCAATGAACATGCATGCACGAGAGATGTGTGGAGTGGGCGTATACTTTGAGGAACCTCTAGATGATGATGTGCCAACTGATGACGATCGACGCTTGCCTGATTCTGACGAGGAGGAGAACTCTTACGACGACTCTTATGATGATTCAGACGAAGGGGGTATGACCCCCGACATTGAGGAAGAGTCCGACTAACCAGGTTCTTCGTATTTATTTTCCACTGAGGGCAGTGTCCCGTTTAAGTGTGGGGTGGCGGTATCGCATGCTATACTTCTCTGTTTGCACCTATGTTTGTTTGTTTACTTTGTTTATTTGAGTTTTACTTTGTTTATTTGAGTTCGTTTTTTTTTTAGGAGTAAATTTTTTCTAGCTTCGCATGGAATTATTTTGACAGGCAGCATGAGATTATAACAAGAGTATGTGTTACAATTGTGACTATTGAGACGTTTAGACTCTAGTTGTGACTCATTATGTGATATTTTGTGGTTCAATTCCTTCACTTGTTGGGTCGAGAGTCTATATTACTTCCAATCAAGTCGACCATGTGCCTTGTGTGTGTGAGATTAATAGTATCTTCTATGTATGTGGCTGATGCTAGAACTTGCCTGGTATGTATGCAAAGCAAAAATAAGGAGTGTAAGTTTAGGATATGATTTAGGCATTTCTTTGGCAACCTATATTTGTTTACCTTCAGTTTTACCTACCCTTGGACATCATCCTAGTTAAACCCTTTTGAGCCTTTAGCCTATTTCTTTGACAACCTTGTATGCAAGCCTAATCCATTTTCTTTCAAGACCGTAATTTGATCCAAATTCCTAAGTGCTTTAAAGTAAAAAAGTCATGTGACAACATAAGAGGAAATTGGGTGAGTATAATGCTATAAATTGTAATGGTGCTTGAATGTGTTATGAAAAAAAAAGTGCTATCATAAGAGGTATGTTGTGAAAAGAAAAAGGAAAAGAAAGCTGAAAAGTGAGTTGTACTTAAAATTGAAAAACAAAAGAGTAGAACAAGGGTGGTAGAATAAAAGAAATAAAAAAAAAGGGGGGGGGGGTTGAAAAACAAAAAGTGTCAATGATACAAAGTGATGTATTAAAGCGCTTAGGAACCTAGTCACTATTCTTGGCCAAAATAGTCCTACCCGTCCCTTAGCCTACATTACAACCATCAAAAGACCTACTTGATCCTAATCTTAACATTCCGACATTTAGTAGAGTACTACATTAAGGGCAAGCCTATGGTCATCAGTTGCTACATATGAATTCTTTGTGAGAGTGAGAGCAAGGATATGTTGATACCCATGTTTGAAAAATATGATATATTTGTGAGTGATTATGGGTACTATATTGTGAGACACACATGGTTGATGAGTTTTGGATAGTTGTATATGATTCTACGCACCTTAACGTTCGCATGCGAGTTGATCACCATCACGAGTCTATGCTAGAGGTTAAATTGTTTCTACTTATAATCGAAAAGCTACTCTTTGTTGATAATTGTTGTGCTTGTCTTGATAAATGTTTTGTGTTGTTGTTGTAAAAACCCTAAGTTGATGTTTAGAAGGACATGATATGTTGTTCGAGGATGAACAAATCTCTAAGTGTGGGGTGTTGATGATAGGCGGATTTACACGCCTATATCAATATATTTTGCCCATATTTTAGCCTAGTTTTGAGAACAAATTATATATTTCATGCACTTTTAGTCCTTTTTCCTGTAAATGAGCTAACGAACATTATTAGTAAAGTTTCAGGTATAAATGATGCAAAATTCAGCATTTTATGGCTTACTTGACGCAAAAGAAAGCTCACGAAGAAAGGAAAAGGAGTGTACACGCCTAAGGACCAAAACTGCTGCATGGAAAATCTATCCCGGGCTAAAACAGCATTTCTGAAGACTTTGGTGACTTACAGAAACATAACTGGATTTGGACAATGATACATTAACCTAGTACAATTGGGTTATGTATTTCATTAGTTTATTTGGATTATGATATTGTTACATTAACCTAGTACATTTGGGTTAAGTATTCCATTAGCCTAGTAGGATTTGGTTATTTGTTTCATTAGCGTAGTAGGAGTAGGATATGGGTATTATAAATACCCTATCATGCTAGAGATTTCTATTCATTCCTCTCTTAACAATTCATCTTCTAATCTACTCTTCTAATCTTCCCATTAATTCTATTTTTCTTCTTCTATTCATCTATTCAATTCTTAATTGGCGCAACAAGAGAAACGTTACTTTGCTAAGGAATCACGCCTCACGCCTATCACTCGCGCTACACGCAATTAACCAATATTGTGATATAATAACAATGTCAATCATGATCTCCTTCGCATTCATGGGTAACTAAACCTCTCTGTTGGGGTTATGGAAGCCAACTGAGTTACTATCTATTGCTGTGAGTTTGTGAGTTCACGACACGTATACTGCTTATATCATTATTCTCTTCATCTTAATCTACATTCTTTGTGGTTGCAAACGCAAGAATACGCCAGTATAACATTTAACTTGTTCGAAAGAAAGGTTATTTCTTTGGAAAAGAGATAGTGTCAAGGTAGTAGGACACCCTTTCCTATTAAAAAGCTAGTGCCGTAACTGGACTAACCTCTTGGAGAATTTGTACCGTTAGACACGCTTTATGCTCAAAAGAGTTAAAGTGAAATAGCCCTTGTTGAGGTCGAAAGGCGCTTGGATTTACCATCGAATACAATTCTCTATAAGCAGTTGCATGTCAAAACTCTACACACTCATAGCCAATAGAGACGTATACCTCAGAAGGTGGACATAACCCCAACGCTTCAATTCTCATTGTTTACAACTCACGTAACATTCTTTCTTTTTATTTTCAGCTTTTATTTTGATACTTTATTTAAATTACTTGCACGACAAGAATCCCCCCTCTTACGAGACTTGCACCAAAAGTTTAGTAATTTTGCTTACTTGTTGGCCAAGCTATTCCCTGTGGGATCAATACCCAACCCAGGTTGGGTTCTATATTTGCTAACGACCGCTTTACACTCCTAAGAGAGTTGTAGATTGAGCGTTATCAATGGGCTCGGGGTCCGGGCGTGATGTGGGCTAAAAATAGATCGAGACATGCTAGGGAGGTTGTGGATTAGCCTAGTATGGGTCATTTATGTAGGTATGTCCATTTGGAAGGTAAAATAGGCAAAAAGACGCCAACGAGGATTTTTTTCATAATAGATCAATGTGCTATAGGCAACGATTCTTGGGGTGGGCCTAGGGTTCGGGCGTGCTAAAGGACAAAAATTGATCGGGGCATGCTAGAGAGGCTGAGGAGCATCCTAGTGTGGTCCGTTTTGGTGGGCGGAGCCTTTTGGGAGGTCAAACGCTCAAAATAATGCAACCATTGCATGTTCGGGCTAAATTGTTGTGCTATAGTCCATGGTTCCGGGAGTGGCCTACGATCTAAGCGTGTTGTGTCTCGAAAATAAACTGGCATGTGCCAGGGAGGTTGGAAAGCATCCTACTATGGTCCGTTTGGGTTGGCGGGTCCATTTGGTGTTCAAACGAGCAAAACAATGCACACGGGGCATTTTTGAGCTAAATTGTTGTGCTATAGCCCATGGTTCCGAGGGGCCCAAAGCTTCGGGCGTGGAATGGGACAAATATTGATCGGGGTATGCCAGGGCAGCTGGAGAGCATCCTAGAGTGGTTTGTTTGGGTGGGCAGGTCCATTTGGCTGGTCAAACCGGTAAAATGGTGCAAATGGGGCATTTTTTAAGCCAAATTGGTGTGCTATAGCCCATGGTTCTAGGGGTGGGCCTAGGTTTTGATTGTGTCATGGGCTGATAATCAATCTTAGCATGCCAGGGACGATAGAGAGCATCCTAGTATGGTCCGTTTGGGTGGACAATGCCATTTGAGTGGTCAAACGAATGAAACGGTGCAAATGGAGCATTTTTAGGCCAAATCGGTGTGTTATAGGCTAAAGTTCCATGGGTGGGCCCAGGGTTCGGGCATTTTGTAGGCTGAAAATTGATCGAGGCATGATAGGGAGGTTGTGGTGCATCCTAATATGGTTCATTTGGGTAGGTGAGGCTATTTAGGTGGTTAAACGGGTAAAACGATACAAATAAGGCTATAGCCCACAGTTCCAGGGTCGGGCCTTGGGTCCAGGCGTGCTGTGGGCCGGAAATTGATTGGGGCGTGCTAAGGAGGCTAAGAATTATCCTAGTATGGGTTGTTCTGGTCGGCAGGGCCATTTGGGTGGTCAAACGGGCAAAACAACATCATCAGGGGAATTTTTGGGCTAAATCGGTGTGCTAAGACCACTGTTTTGAGGGTGGTTCCAGGTGTTCCAGGGGCCAAAAATCAATTAGGGCATGCCAGGAAGACTGAGAAGCGTCCTGATATGGTTCGTTTGGGTGGCCAGAGCCATTTAGGTGGTCAAACGGGAAAAATAGTGCAAATAGGGCATTTTAAGGCCAAATCGGTGTGCTATAGGCCACGATTTTGGGGGTGGGCTAGGGGTTCGGGCATTTCGTAGGTAAAAAATTGATTGGGGCATGGAAGGGATGCTGGGGATCATCCTGGTATGGGTCATTTCGATCGGTGGGGCTGTTTGGGTGGTCAAACAGGCAAAACAACATCAACAGAGGTATTTTCAGCCAAATCGGTGTACTATATCCCATGGTTTTAGGAGTAGGATAGGTGACCAGACGTTATGTGGGTCAAAAATTGACTGGGGCGTGCCAGGGAGGCTGAGGAGGATATTATTGTGGTCCGTTTGGGTGGTCACTAGGGTGAAACTGTGCAAACTTGGCATTTTAAGGCCAAATTGGTGTTCTATAAACCATAGCTCTGGGGGTGGGCCCAGGGTCCAATCGTACAGCGGTCCAAAAATCAATTGGGGCATGCCAAGAAGGTTGCGGACCATCCTAGTATGGTCTATTTTGGTAGGTTGGGCCATTTGGGTGGTCAAACGAGTGAAATGGTGCAAACGAGGTATTTTTAAACCAAATCAGTGTGCTATAGCCCACGGTTCTAGGGGTGGGCATAGGGTCCGAGCGTGATGGGGGCCAAAAATCAATTAGGGCATGCCAGGGAGGTTGGGGATTAACCTAGTGTGGGTTGTTTGGGTAGAAGGGGCCATTTGGGTGGTAAAACAGGCAAAATGGTGCAAACGGGGCATTTTTGGGCCAAATCGATGTGTTGTAGCCCATGGTTTCGGGGGTGGGCTCGAGGTTCGGGTGTGTTGTGGTTCAAAAATTTATCAAGGCATTCCAGGGAGGCTAGGGAACGTCCTAGTATGGTCAGTTTGGGTGGGCACGACCATTTGGGTGGTAAAATGGGCAAAACGGTGAAAACAACACATTTTTTAGCCAAATCGGTGTGCTACAACCCACGGTTTTGAGGTTGGACTCGAGGTATGCTAGGGAAGGTGGGGATCATCCTAGTGTGGGTCGTTTGGGTGAGTGGGTCTATTTGGGTGGTCAAACAGGAAAAATGGTAAAAATAGGGTATTTTTGGGCCAAATCGGTGTGCTATAATCCACGGTTCTAGGGGTGGGCTAGGGGTCTGGGTGTATCATGGGCCAAAAATCAAACAAAGCATGCCAAGGAGGCTAGGGAGTATCGTAGTGTGGTTAGTTTGTATGGGAGAGGCCATTTGCATGGTTAAATGAGAAAAATGGTGCAAATTGGGCATTTTTGGGCAAAATCGGTGTGCTATAGCACATAGTTCTGGGGGTGGGCTCAGGGTCCGTGCATGTTATAGGCTGAAAATCGATTGGGGCATGCTATGAAGGCTGTGGATTGGCCTAGTATGGGTCATTTAGGTCGGTGTGGCAATTTGGGTGGTCAAATGGGCGAAATGGCACCAACGGGGGTTTTTTCGGGCAAGATCGATGTGTTATAGCCGACGGTTTCAGGGGTGCATTTGGGGTCTGGGTATACTGTGGGCCAAAAATCTAGTGAGGTATACCAGGGAGTTTGGAAAGCTTCTTGGTATGGTCTGTTTGGGTTGGAGGGGCCATTTGGTGGTCTAACAGGTGAAATAGTGCAAACGAGGCATTTTCGAGCTAAATCGGTGTACTATAGATCATGGTTTTGGGGGCGGGCCAAGGTTCAAACGTGCTGTAGGCCAAAAATTGACTGGGGAATGCCAGGGAGATTGGGGACCATCCTAGTGTGGTCCGTTTGGGTGGGCGGAGCCATTTCGATGGTCAAACGGGCGAAACGGTGTAACTCACGCATGTTCGAACCAAATCGGTGTACAATAGTCCCTGGTTTCGGGGGAGAGCCTAGGGTATGGGTGTGTCGTGGCTCAAAAATCAATCGAGGAGTATCAAGAAGGCTTGGGAGCATCATACTATGGTTCGTTTGGGTTTGGCGGGACTATTTGGATGGTCAAACGGGCTAAATGGTGCACACGGGGTATTTTTGGGCAAAATTGGTGTGCTATATCCCACGGTTCTGGGGGCGAGATCTAAGAGTATTGTGGGTTAAAAATCGATCGGGCCATGCTAGGGAGGATGGGGAGCGTCCTAGAGTGGTCCGTTTGGGTGGGCGGGGCCATTTGGCTAGTTAAACAAGCAGAACGGTGCAAATGGGGCAATTTTTGGCTAAATTACTGTGCTATAGCCCACGGTTTCAGGGGTGGGCCTGGGGTCCGATTGTGTCGTGGGACAAAAATTGACTGTGGCATGCCAAGGATGATGAGGAGAGTCCTAGTGCGGTCCATCTGGGTGGGCGGGGCCATTTGGGTAGTCAAACGGGCGAAATGGTGCAACTGGAGCATTTTCAGGCACCATCGGTGTACTATAGCTTACAATTTTGGGGGTGGGCCTGGGATCTAGGCGTACCGTAGACTGAAAATCGACTGAGGCATGACAAGGAGGCTGGGGTGCATCCTAATGTGGTCCGTTTAGGTGGGTGGGGCAATTTAGGCGGTTAAATTGGCGAAATGGTGCAAACGGGGCATTTTCAAGCCAAATCGATGTGCTATAGCCCATGGTTCTAGGGGCGGGCATGGGGTCCGAGCGTTCTGGGGCTTAAAAATCGATTGGGGCGTGCCAGGGAGGCTAGGGATTGACTTAGTATGGGTTTTTTGGGTAGGAGGGGACATTTTGGTGGTAAAATAGGAAAAATGGTGTAAATAGGGCAATTTTAGGTAAATCAATGTGCTATAGCCAATGGTTCTAGGGTGGGCCCGAGGTTCGGGTATGTCATCGGTCAACAATCAACCGGGGCATGCAAATGAGTCTAAGGAGCATCCTAGTGTGGTCTGTTTAGATGGGTGGGGCCATTTGGGTGATATAACGGGTGAAACGGTGCAAATGGGGCATGTTTGGGCTAAATTGGTGTGTTATAGCCCTCGGTTATTGGGTGGGCCTGGGGTGTTCCCGGGAGGCTATGGAGCATCTTAGTATGGTCCATTTGGGCAGGGCAAAATGGTGAAAAAGGGGTATTTTTAGGCAAAATCGTTGTGCTATAGTCAACGATTTTAGGGGTAGGCCGAAGGCCCGAGCATTCTGTGTTCCAAAAATCGATTGGGTGTGCCAGGGAGGTTGGGAAGTATCCTAGTATGGTCCGTTGGGGTGGGCAGGATCATTTGGGTGGCCAAACGGTCAAAACAGTGCAAATAGGGCGTATTCGGGCCAAATCAATTTGCTATAGCCCACGGTTCCGGGTGTAGGCTCAGGGCCAGGCGTGCTATGGGCCAAAAATTAATCGGGATATGTCGGGAGGCTGGGGATTGGTCTAGTGTGGGTTGTTTGGGTCAGCGGGGCCATTTCAGTGGTCAAACAGGCAAAACAACATCAATAGGGATATTTTTGGGCTAAATCGGTGTGCTATAGCCCATAGTTTCGGGGTGGTTTCGGGCGTGCCGTGGGCCAAAAATTGATCGGGAAGGCTAGAAAGGCTGGGGAATATCCTAGTGTGGTTGGTTTGGGTGGGTGGGTGGGGCCATTTGGGTGGTCAAACAGGTGAAATGATGCAAACGGGGTATTTTTGGGCCAAATCGGTATGCTATAGCACATAGTTCTAGGGTGGGCCTAGGGTCTGGGCATGCATGGGCTGAAAATCAACCGAGGCATGCTAGAGAGGCTAGAGAGTGTCCTAGTGTGGTCCTTTTATATGTGTAGGGCCCTTTGGGTTGTCAAATGGGCTAAGCAATGTAAATGGGGAATTTTTGAGTCGAATCGGTGTGCTATAACCTACGATTTTGGGGTTAGGCTTAGGGTTCGGGTGTTTCATAGGCCAAAAATTGACCGAAGCATACCAAGGAGGATGGGGAGCATCCCAGTTAGGACCGTTTGGATTGGCGAGGCCATTTGGGTTGTCGAACGGGCGAAACAGTTTAAACAGGGAATTTTTGGGCCAAATCGGTGTGCTATAGCCCACAGTTCCTAGGGTGGATCTGGGGCTTGGGCGTGCCGTGGGACAAAAATAGATCAGGGCGTGCCAGGGGGACTAAAGAGCGTCTTAGTGTGGTCCGTTATGGTGGGTGAGTCCATTTCGGTGGTAAAACAAGCGAACAATTCAAATGGGGCATTTTCACGCTAAATTGGTGTGCTATAGCCTACGGTTTCGGGGATAGGTGTAATGCCCCGATCGTTCCTTAAGCCTAAATCTATTTTTTTAGTGGATAGGGGTGGGTTCCAAAGTGACTGATGTTTATATTATGTTGTATTTCTCTAATTTCTAATTTCCATCGATACCAATTTCATTAAAATCCGACATCGGACGAGAAAGTTATGGCCATTTTACTGAGCATTGCCGGAATCGCCCAGGTTTGATGGTCGATCTGGTGGACCATCAAGTCCTAGGTGGACCGTCAGTTGTCCCATCAAGACAAGGCAGTAACCCTTTTTTCTGTCCATCGTACGACGGCCAAAATAGTGGGCCATCAAAAATTTAACAGAACGTCCAGAGGACCATCAAGTCGAGGTAGAATATCCCATTTCTGACCCCCGAGTGACGGACGATCTGGTGGACCATCAGTTTCCTAATGGATCGTCACTTCGACCATCACGTCGAGGCAAAATTCCCCAGTTTTGGAACTTGAGTGATGGACGATCTGGTGGACCGTCAGTTACTCTGACGGACCATCAGTTCGACTATCACAGACCCCGATCAACGATTTTCAACTCCTTTTAAAAGGACATTTTGGTCATTTTCTCCCCTTTTGGTCTTATATATATATATATATCCAAGTAGAGAAGAGCCATTCATCTTCTCTTCAATCTCTTCTAAGAAATATCTAGAGAACTAGGGTTTCTCTTTTCCAAATCCAAATCATCTCCAAGAAATTCAAGAATCTTCCATAGATTTCTCCAAGTTGTTCAAGAATTAAGTTCCCCAAGTCAAAGGCATCAAGAATCTTAGCCTAAAAGTGCAAGAAATAAGCTCCAATCAAGTCTCTTATTCTCAAATTTATAATCCAAGGTATGTGGGGATTGAACAAGAATATCATTTCATTCTTGTGCCCAAAGAATTGGTTTTACTATGGGAATTTCATGATCTTTGCAAGTGGGTTAACGCCCAAATTACTTTATTGATGAATTACTAGATTTGAGTTGATTAAGTTTGTTATATGATTTATTTACCATCATATTTCTTAAATTGAGGATTTATGCCATGAGATGCATATTGTTATTACGTATTGATGATTTCTAAATGATTTGAATGAGTGTCATGATTCAAGATTTTCTATGAAATGTTGATTATTGAATATATATATATATATATATATACATATATATATATATATATATATATATTGATATTTGGGACTGAAAGTTAAGAATGAGTGTTTTGATGTCTTCTTAAAGTTTTGACATTTGACATGATTTGATGAGCAATACATTAATGTTAAGAAAGATTGTTTGATTTTGAGTTGAGTTAGGAATCCACAGTTGTATATGATTTATAGATGAGATATATTTATGTTTTGGTCTCTATGATGGACCCATGAGTTGATATTGATTAAAGTGGATTTCGTAACGCGTTCTGAGCTGAGTCTGGGAGGAGTATTTAGCACCGAGAGAGAAATGTGGTATTTCCCCAAAACTAAGTGCCACCATAGGATTGATATTGATAATTTTGGTCCAGAGGCCGAGTATGGGATTGTGATATCAAAATTGAGGTTGTACTCCCTGGCAAGATTACGATGCTCCCACCAATATGGGGTTCTCTCCTTAGGAGGGCAAAACGTTGGACTCCAAGCGGCTCACATGGTTTATTTTATGTTGATTATAAGAAACTCCCAAGTCCATAATGATCTAAGTACCTTGAGTTACCAAGTCAGTCTAAGTCATGAGTCAAAGAGTTTGAGTTGAGTCCAATGATTTATGAGATTTATGAAGTCTGTGTTATTATTGATGATTTATGGAAACTATGTTTCAGGGAATTCAAGTGAAGAAAGTCATTATTGTCAGCATGCATGATTTTATTTTATATTTATGATATTATTTAAAAACGTTAAATACACTCCCACATACTCAGTACATTCCTAAGTACTGATTCCCATACTCTTCTGTGTTCTATATTTCCTCGTGATGTAGGTTCATGTGCTCAGTCTCAGCAGCGACAGTGATCTTTGATTACCTTCATCTATATTTCTACAGTTGGTGAGTCCTCATGGTTCGAGGACCTATGCCCCTAATTTTGTGTTATTAATAGATACTTGTTGCCTTTCTGTTCATTACGAATCAGTTCGGGGATCTGTCCTAATGGCTCCTCAGTCTTATGTAGTAGAGGCTTTGTCAGACTAGAGTACCAGTATGTGCAGAACTTCAGTATTTTGATTGTACAGGACAGTATCTCTTTATATTCTAGTATGTTCGTGGCATGATTATTCTTTCTTACTCTAGCTTGATTTTCGTGGTAGTGAGTTTTGAAAATGATGACAAGCTTAGAGGGTTAGCTTGAGGCCACATGTGACCTTAAGCACCATGTGACATCTCGAGATAGGTACTTGAGGTGTTACAAGCTTGGTATTAGAGCCTAAGGTTCAAAGAGTCCTAGGGAGTCTGACAAGCCGCGTTACGTAGAGTCTTGATAATCAGTGTGTAGCGCGCCACATCTATGACCAAGAGGCTACGGGCGTGGAAATTCGGGTGGTCAAATGGGCAAAATAGTGAAAATAGGGCATTTTCAAGCCAAATCAGTGTGCTACAGCCCATGGCTTCAAGGGTGGACTAGGGTCCGGGCACGTCGTGGACTGAAAATAGACTAGGACATGCTAGTGAGGGCGGGAAACGTCCTATTGTTGTATATTTGGGTGAACAAGTCTATTTGGGTGGTCAAACGGGCAAAATAGTACAAATGGGGTATTTTTGAGCCAAATCATTGTGTTATAGCCTATGGTTCCAAGGGTAAGCTTGGGGTTCGGGCGTTCCATAGGCTAAAATTCGATCGAGGCATGCCAGGAAGGTTGGAAAGCATCCTAGTATGGTCTTTTGGGTGGGCGAGGTTATTTGGGTGGTCAAACGGGGGAAACGATGCAAACGGGGCATTTTTAGGCCAAATCATTGTGCTATAGCCCATGGTTCCAGGGGTGAGCTCGGGGTTCGGGCATACCATGGGCTAAAACATTAACTGGGGAATGCCAGGGAGGTTGAAGAGCATCCTAGTGTGATCCTTTTTGGTGGGAAGGTCTATTTAGGTGGTCAAACAAAAGAAACAATGCAAATGGCGAATTTTTGGGCTAAATTGGTATGTTATAGCCCACGCTTCTAGGGGTGGGCCTGGGGTCCGGGTGTGTCGTGGGTCAAAAATTGACCTAGGAATTCCAGGGAGGCTGGGGAGCATCCTTGTAAGGTCCATTTGGGTAGGCGGAGTCATTTGGTGGTCAAACGGGCGAAATGGTACAAACGGGGCATTTTTGGGCCAAATCAGTGAGCTATAGCCGATGGTATCGGGCGTGGCGTCGGGGTTTGGGGATTTTGTAGGTTGAAAATTAACTGGGGCATTCCAAAGAGTCTTGGAGGCACCCTAGTGTTTTTTCTTTGGGTGAGTAGGGCCATTTGGATGATCAAACGGGCAAAACGGTGCAAATGGGGCATTTTCGGACCAAATTGGTGTGTTATAGCCCACGATTCTGGGTATGGCCCTGGGTTCAAGCGAGTTGTGCGCTAAAAATTGACTGTGTCATGCCAGGGAGGTTTGGGATTGGCCTAGTGTAGGTCGATTGGGACGGCGTGACTATTTGGGTAGACAAACAGGCAAAACTCACTAATAAGAGTGTTTTCGGGCCAAATTGTGCTATAGCCTACAATTCTGGGGGGTAGGCCCAGGGTTCGGGTGTGATGTGATCCAAAAATTGACCGAGGCATTCCAGGGAGGCTTGATCGCATCCTAGTATGGTCTATTTGGGTAGTCGAGGCCATTTGGGTTATCAAATGGGCAAAATGGTGCAAATGGGGCATTTTTTTGCAAAATCGATGTGCTATAGCCTACGGTTCTTGGTGTGGGCCTAGGCTTCGAGTGTTCCATGGGCCAAAAATTTATTGAGACATATCAGGGAGGTTGGAGAGGGTCCTAGAGTTGTCCATTTAGGTGGACGAGACAATTTGGGTGGTCAAATAGGTGAAATGGTGCAAATGGGGCATTTTCTGGCCAAGTTGGCTTGCTATAGCCCACTATTTTGGGGGAATGCCCAGAGTCCAGTCATTTCATGGGCCAAAAATAGACTGGGGCATGCCATAAAGGCTTGGGAGCATCCTAGTGTAGTCCATTTGGGTGGGCATTCCCATATGGGTGGTCAAACGGATGAAACGATGTAGATGGGGCATTTTTAGGCCAAATCTGTGTGTTATAGCCCATGATTTCGAGGGTGGGATCGGGGTTCGGCGTGCTGTGGGCCAAAAATTTACCGAGGCATGTCAAGTAGGCTGGGGAGCATGCCAGTGCCATCCATTTGGGTGGGCGTGGCCGTTTGGATGGTCAAACGGGTGAAATATGGCATTTTCGAACAAAATTGGTGTGCTATAGCCTACGGTTCTAGGGGTAGCCCTGGCATCCAGGCGTGTCATGGTTGAAAATCATTCAGGGCATGATAGAGAGGCCAGAAGCGTCCTAGTGTGGTCTGTTTGGGTAGAAAGGGCCATTTGGTTGGTCAAATGGGCAAAATGGTACAATCGAGACATTTTTGGGCCAAATCGGTGTGTTATAGCCCGTGGTTCTAGGGGTAGGCTTAGGGACTAGGAATGTTGTGGGTTAAAAATTGACTGAGAAATGCTGGGGAGGTCGGGGATAGGCCTAGTATGGGTCATTTGGGTCGACGTGGCCATTTGGGTGGTCAAACGGGTGAAACAACGCCAATGGGGTTTTTTTAGCCACATAGGTGTGCTATAGTCAACGGTTCTGGGTGTTCCATGGCCAAAAATCTTTTCGAGCATGCCAGGGAGGCTAGGGATCGCCCTAGTGTGGTCCGTTTGGGTGCGCGGGGCAATTTTAGTGGTCAAACAAGCGAAATGGTGCAAACTAGGCATTTTCGGGCCAAATCAGTGTGCTATAGCATACAATTTCGGGGGTTGGCCAAGGTTTGAGAATACTATGGGCCAAAAATAGATCGGGGCATATTAGGGAGACTTAGGAGCATCCTATTATGGTCCGTTTGTATGGGCAGAGCCATTTGGGTGGTCAAACTAGTGAACCAGAGCAGCGCATATTCGGGAAAAATCAATGTACTATAGCCCATAGTTCCAAGGGTGGGCCTAGGTTCCGGGTGTGTCGTGGGCCAAAAATCAACCAAGGCATGCCAGGGAGGTTGGGAAACATCCTACTGTGGTCCGTTTGGGTTTTCGAGGCTATTTGGGTGGTCAAATGGGCAAAACGATGCACACGGGGCTTTTTTTGGTTAAATTGGTGTGCTATAGCCCACTTTTTGGGGGCGAATGAGGGGGGAGGGGCGGTCTCTAAGTATGTTGCGTGCAAAAAATAGACCGCGGCATGCCAGGGAGTCTGGATAGCGTCCTAAAATGGTCAGCTTGGATGGGTGGGGCCATTTGGGTGGTCAAACAGGTGAAACGGTGTAAATGGGGCATTTTTTGGGCCATATGGGTGAGCTATAGCCCACGGTTCCGGTGGTGGGCTTGGGGTCCGGTTGTGCCGTGGCTCAAAAATTGACCTTGGCATGTCAGGGATGCTGGAAAGCTTCCTAGTGTGGTCCATTTGTGTGGGAAGGGCCATGTGGGTGGTCAAACGGACGAAACGATGCAAATTGAGCATTTTTAGGATAAAGTTGTGTGCTATAGCCCACAGTTCTGGAGGTGGGCCCGGGGTTCAGGTGTGTCGTGGGCTGAAAATTGACCCGAGCATGCCAGGGAGGCTGGGGAACATCCTATTATGGTCCATTTGGTTAGGATGGGCCATTTAGGTGGTAAGACGGGCAAAATGGTGCAAATGGGAAATTTTTGGGCTAAATTGGTGTGCCATAGCTTACGATTCTGGGGGTGGGCACGGGTTTCAGGCGTTCTATTGGCGAAAATCAACTGGGGTGTGCTAGGGAGGCTGGGGAGTGTACTAATGTGGTCCGTTTGGATGGGAGGGGCCATTTGAGTAGTTAAATTGGCAAAATGGTGCAAACGGCCATTTTTTATCCAAATCGGTGTGCTAAAGCCCATAGTTTAGGGGTTGGGCCTAGGTTCTGAGCATGTCGTGTGTCAAAAATCATCCGAGGCATGCCAAAGAAGCTGGGGAGCATTCGAGTTTTTTCCGTTTGGGTGGTCTAGCCATTTGGGTGGCCAAATGGGCGAAACGGTGCAAACGGGGCATTTTCAAGCCAAATCGGTGTGCTACAACCCATGGTTCCGGGGTTCGAGCATGCCATGGGAAAAAATCGTCCGGGGTATGCCAAGAAGGCTGAGGAGTGTCCTAGTATGGTCCTTTTGGGTGTTCGGTTAAATTCGGGTTGTCAGATAGGCAAAACGATGCAAACGAGGAATTTTTGGGCTAAATCAGTGTGTTATAAACCACGATTCCGGTGGTCGGCTTGGGGTCTGGGCATGCCATGGCCAAAAATCTTCTGAGGCATTCCAGAGAGGTTGGGGATCATTCTATTGCGGTCCGCTAGGGTGGTCGGGACCATTTGAGTGGTCAAACAGAAGAGACGATGTAAATGGGATATTTTCGGGCCAAATCGATGTGTTATAGCCAACGGTTCTGGTGGTGCGCTCGGGCTCCGGGCATTCCGTAGGCCAAAAATCGACCGAGATATGGTATAGGGGATGGGGAAGGTCTTAGAGTTGTCCGTTTGGGTGGGCGTAGCCATTTGGTTGGTCAAACAGACGAAACGGTGCAAACAGGGTATTTTCTAGCTAAATGGGTGTGCTATAGCCCACGGTTTCGGTGGTGGACCCGGGGTCCGAGCATGTTATGAGCCAAAAATCGACCGTGGCATACTAGGGAGGTTGGGGAGCATCCTAGTGTGGTTTTTTTGGATGTCGGGGCCATTTGGGTGGTCAAACGAGCGTAACAGTGCAAACAGGCCATTTTCGAGCCAAATCACTGTGCTATGGCCCACGATTTCGGGGGTAGGCCGCAGTACGGGCGTGTTGTGGGCCAAAAATCTATCAGAGTATGTCAGTGAGGTTAGGGAGCATCATAGTGTTGTCCATTTGGGTGGGTGGGTCCATTTGATTAGTCAAACGACCTAAATAGTGTAAACACGCCTGAGCCTCGAGAATTGTTGGCTATAGCACACCGATTTGGTCCGAAAACACCCCAATCTAGCTGTTTCGCCTGTTTTACCACCCAAATATCATCACCGACCCTAATGGTCTATACTGCGCTACTTCTCAGCCTCTTTAGGGTCCTCGGTAAATTTTTATCTCTAAAAATGCCCAAGCCCTAGGCCTACCTCCAAAACTGTAGGCTATATCATGCCGATTTGGCCCGAAAATGCCTATTCGCACCGTTTTGCCCATTTGACAACCCAATGGCCCCATCAAATCCAACGGCCTATAGCAGGCCGTTCCTCAACCTGTCGGAAGGGGGCAGTTGATTTTTTGCCAAAAACATAATCGGGGCCCCACGTCCACCCCTGGAACCGTGGGCTATAGCAAATTGATTTGGCCCGAAAATGCCTTGTTTGCACCGTGTCTCTTTTTTGACTACCCAAATGGCTCCGTCAACCCCAATGGACCACACTAGGCTCCTCATCCTTCTTGGGGTCCCTCGATCAATTTTTGGCCCAAAATACGCCCGAGACCCGGGCACACCCTTGGAACCCTGGGCCCCATTTTGCTCATTTGAAAACCCAAATGGCCCCCCCAATCCATCGTCCCACACTAGGATTCTCTTTAGCTTTTCTGGGGGCCTCTGATCTGAGGGACTAAAACACTACCGGGCCCCAGACTTACACTCAGAATCATGGGCTATAGCATACCAATTAGGCTCGTAAATGTCTCGTTCGCACTATTTCGCTAGTTTGACCACCTAAATGGCCCTGCCAACCCCAAAGGTCCACACTCATCCACTCTTCAGCCCTCATACGAACCCCTGTTCAATTTTTTACCCAAAACACGCTCAAACCTTGGGCCCATAACCAAAACCATGAGGTATAGCACACTAATTGGCCAAAGAATAACCCATTCATTTCGTTTCTCCCTCTTGACCAACCAAACGGCTCGACCGACCCCTAGAACCGTAGGGTCTCACCATGAAACAAATGGTCTCGCCGACCTGTATGGCCCATACTAGGAATTTCCTCACCCTGCCCGGGGGCCCTTGATCAATTTTTGGCACAAAATATACTCGAGCCCCCGGACCATCCCAAAACCGTACGCTATAGCATACTAATTTAGCCTGAAACTGCCAAATTCATGTCGTTTCTCCCGTTTGATGATCCAAATTTCCATGCTAACTCTAACAGCCCCCACTAGGTCGCTACTTAGCCTCTGGGGACCTTTGATTGATTTTAGACCAAAGCGGTGTGCTATAGGCCAAAGTTCCAGAGGTGGTCCCGGGGTCCAGGCCGTGGGATGAAAATCAACCCGAGCATGCCAGGGAGGTTTGGGAATATCGTATTATGGTCCATTTGGTTGGGAGGGGCCATGTAGGTGGTAATACGGGCGAAACGGTGCAAATGGGACATTTTTAGGCCAAATTGGTATGCCATAGACTATGATTTTCTTGGGCAGGGGTCCGAGCATGCTATTGGTCAAAATCGACCGAGGTATGCCAGGGATGCTGGGAAGCATACTAGTATGTTTCATTTGGATAGACGGGGACATTTGAGTGGTCAAATGGGAAAAACGGTGCAAACGGGTGTTTTCAATCCAAATAGGTGTGCTAAAGCCCATGGTTTTGGGTTTGGTCCTAGGGTCCGAGCATGCCGTGGGTCAAAAATCGTTCTAGCTATGCCAGAGAGGCTGGGGAACATCTGATTTTGGTCCGTTTGGGTGGGCGTAGCCATTTGGGTTGTCAAACGGGCAAAATGGTGCAAACGGGGTATTTTTAAGCCAAATCGGTGTGCTACAGCCCATGGTTCCAGGGGTTGGGCGTGTCATGGGATGAAAATCGACCGGGTCATTCCAGGGAGAATGGAGAGTGTCTTAGTGTGGTTCGTTTGGGTGTTCTACGAAATTCCGGTTGTCAAACAGGAAAAATAGTGCAAACGAGGCATTTTTAGGCTAAATTGGTAGGCTATAGACCACAATTCTGGGGGTGGGCTCGGGGTTTAGGCGTTCCATGGACAAAAATCTTTTGGGGCATGCCAGAGAGGCTAGGGAGCATCCTAGTGTGGTCTGTTAGGGTGAGCGGGGCCATTTGAGTGGTCAAATAGACAAAAAGGTGTAAATAGGGCATTTTGGGGCCAAATCAATATGCTATAGCCAACGGTTCTAGGGGTGGGCCCGGGCTCCGGGCATGCCGTGGGCTAAAAATCTATTGAGATGTGCCAGGGGGGTTGGGAAAGGTCATAAAGTGTTCCGTTTGGGTGGGCGTAGTCATTTGGGTGGTCAAACGGGCGAAACGGTGCAAACAGGGTATTTTCTAGCCAAATGGGTGTGCTATAGCCCACGGTTTTGGGGGTGGACCCGGGGTTCGAGCGTGCTACGGGCCAAAAATTGATCGTGGTATGCTAGGGAGGCTAGAAGCATCCTAGTGTGGTTTATTTTAGAGGCCGAGGTCATTTGGGTGGTCAAACGGGCATAATGGTGCAAACGGGGCATTTTTGAGCAAAATCAGTGTGCTATAGCCCACGGTTTCGAGGGTAGGCCGGTGGCCCCGGCATGTCGTGGGCCACAATTTGATCGGAGCATGTCAGTCAGGTTGGGGAGCATCATAATGTTGTCCGTTTGGGTGGGCGGGGCCATTTGAATAGTCAAACGGGCTAAAAAGTGCAAACACGCCTGAGCCTCGAGAATCATGGGCTATAGCACACCGATTTGGTCCGAAAACACCCCAATCTAGCTGTTTCGCCTGTTTTACCACCCAAATAGCCCCATCGACCCTAATGGCCCATACTATGCTGCTCTTCATCCTTTTTAGGGTCCTCGATAAATTTTTATCTCTAAAAATGCCCAAGCCCCAGGGCCACTTCCAAAACCGTAGTCTATATCATATCGATTTGGCCCGAAAATGCCTATTCGCACCGTTTCGCCCATTAGACCACCCAATGGAATTGTCAACTCCAATGGCCCACACCAGGCCACTTCTCAACCTGCTGGAAGGGGGCAGTTGATTTTTTTCCCAAAACATGATCGGGGCTCCACGTCCACCCCTAGAACCATGGGCCATAGCAAATTGATTTGGCTCGAAAATGCCTCATTCGCACCGTGTCTCCTGTTTGACTAACCAAATGGCCCCTTCAACCCCAATGGACCACACTAGGCTCCTCATCCTGCTTGGGAGCCCTCGATTAATTTTTGGCCAAAAACACACCCGAGACCAGGGCACACCCTTGGAACCCTGGGCCACATTTTGCTCGTTTGACAACCCAAATGGCCCTACCCACTCCATAAGCCCACACTAGGCTTTTCTTTAGCCTGTCTAGGGGCCTCTGATCTGAGGTCCCAAAACATGTCTGAGCCCTAGTCCTACCCCCAGAATCGTGGGCTATAGCACACCGATTGGGCTCGTAAATGCCCCGTTCACGCCATTTTGCCAGTTTAACCACCTAAACAGCCCCGCCGAACCTAATGGTCTAAACTCCTCCACCCACGCATTGGGCCCACACCCAAATCCGCGAGGTATAGCACACTAATTGGCTTTAAAACGGCGCATTCATGTTGTTTCTCCCTCTTGACTAACCAAATAGACCCACTAACATCAACGACCCACACTTCCCTGCTCCTTAACTTTCCTAGGAGCCTCTGATCTATTTTTGAACAAAAAAATGTGTGGTCTCCAGGCCCACCCATAAATCTATTTAACTCGAAAATGCCTCGTTCACGCTGTTTCACCACCTAAATAGCCCCGCTGACCCCAAAGTCCCACATTAGGCTACTCCTCAGCCTTCTTGGGGGGCCCCAATGAATTTTCAGCCCAAAATACGCTCAATACCTGGGCCCACCTCTAGAATAGTGGGCTATAACACACTGATTTAGCTCGAAAATGCCCCGTTTGTCCGTTTCTACCCTTTAACAACCCAAATGGCCTCTCTGACCCCAACGTCCCACACTAGCCTGCTCCTCATCTTACCTGAAGGCCTTTGATTGATTTTGGACATAAAATATGCTCAAGCCTTGGGACCATCCTCGAAACCGTGGGCTATAGCACACCATTTATCAAGAAAATGCCCCGCTCATGCCGTTTCAATCGTTTGACCACCCTAATTACCCAGCTGTCCCCAACGACCCACACTAGGTCGTTTCTCAGCCTCTCTAAGGGCCTCGGTCAATTTTTGGCCCAAAATACTCCCGGGCCCTTGGCCTACCCCTGGAACCGTGGGCTATAGCACATCGATTTGGCCCGAAAATGACTTGTTCGCATCGTATCTCCTGTTTGACCACCCAAATAGGCCTGTCAGCCCCAATAGACTACACTAAGTCTCTCCTCAGCCTTCCTGGGGACGTCGATCAATTTTTGTCCTAAAACACACTCGAGCTCAGGCACACCCTTAGAACCGTGGCCTATAGCACACCAATTTTGCCCAAACATGCCTCGTACACGTCGTTTCGCCCTTTTGACCACAGAAATGGTCTTGCCAACCTTTACAGCCTACACTAGGCATCTCCTCACCTTGCCTAGGGGCCCTCAATTAATTTTTGGCACAAAATATGCTCGAGCCCCTGGACCACCTCAAAACCATGGGTTATAACACACTGATTTAGCCTAAAAATACCCCATTCATGTTGTTTCTCTCATTTGTTGATCCAAATGGCCCCGCCAAATCCAAAGGCCCTTACTAGGCCGCTACTTATCCTATCTGGGGGCCTCCGATTGATTTTCGGCCAAAAATACACTCGGCCCCAGGCCTTCCCCCGGAACCGTGGGCTATAGCACACCAATTTGGCCTGCAAATGTCCTATTAGCATCGTTTTGTACATTTGACCAAACAAATGGCCCCGCCAACCACAAAAACAAATACTTGGATGCTCCTTAGACTACATGGGGGTTCTAGACCAATTTTCAGCCCAAACATGCCCGGGTCCCGAATCTACCCCCGTAATCATGGGCTATAGCACATCAATTTCACCCTTAAATATCCTGTCCATACCGTTTTGCCCGTTTGACCACCCAATTAGCCACGTCAACCTCAACGGCCCATACTAGGCTGCTCCTCAGCCTGCCTAAGGGCCTAATGGATTTCCGACCCAAAACAAGCCTAGGCACCATGCTCACCCTTGAAACCATGGGCTATAGCTCACCGATTTGGCCTGAAAATACCCCATTCACGCTATTTTTCCTATTTGACCACCGAAATAGACTTGCCGTCCCCAACTGCCCATACTAGGCTACTTTTCAATATGCTTGGAGGCTCCCAATTAATTTTTATCCAAAACACGCTCGAACCTTGGGCCCACCCCTGGACCGTGGGATATAGTATATCGATTTGGCTGGAAAAGACCTCGTTCTCATTATTTTGGTCCTTTGACTACACTAATGGCCCCACCTACCCCAACAACCCATACTAGGCTGCTCTCAGCCTACATATGGGCCTCCTATCAATTTTTTGCCAAATATATGCCCGAACCATGGGATCACCCCCAGAATCATGGGCTAGGGCACACCAATTTGGCTCACAAATGTGTCGTTCATGCCGTTTCAGTTGTTTGACCACACAAATTGGCTCGCTAAACCAAATGACCCATAATAGGCCACTTTTCAGCCTGCCTATGGGGTCTCGATCGATTTTTAGCCTACAACACCCCCGATATCACCTCCAAAATCATGGGATATAGCACATCGACTTGACTCGCAAATGCCCCGTTCATGTTGTTTCGCTTGTTTGACCATACAAATTACCCCACAAATCCTAATAGCCCATAATAGGCCGCTTTTCAGCCTGCCTAGAAGCCCCGATAGATTTTTCAATCCAAAACACACCCGAACCTCGGCCCCACCCCTAAAACCGTGGCTTATAGCACACTAATTTGGCCTAAAAATGCCCTATTCGCATTGTTTCACCCATTTGACCAAACAAATGGCCAGGCCGACCTAACCGGCCCATACTAGGGTGCTTCTCATCCTGCTTGGGGCCTCCAACTAATTTTTGGCATAAAAATGCCTGAGCCATGGGCCCACCCCTATACCATGGGCTATAGCACACCAATTTGGCCTAAAAATGCTCTATTAGCACCATTTTACCTGTTTGACCATCCAAATGGCCCCGCCAACCCCAATGGATGCACTAGGCTTTTACTCATCTTTCCTAGAGGGCCTCGATTGATTTTTATCCCAAAACATGCTCCGTCCCTAGGCCCACCCCTAGAACCGTGGGCTATAACACACGAATTTGGCCCAAAAACGTCCCGTTCTTGAATTTTTGCCCCATTTGACCACCCAAATGCCCCCATTGACCCCAACAACTAACACTACGCTGCTTCTCAATTTGCTTGGGGGCCCTCAATCAATTTTTGGCCCAAAATACGCCTGAGCCCCGGGCCTACCTCTAGAACCGCAGGCTAAAACACATTGATTTAGCCCAAAATGCCCCGTTCCTCTTGTTTTGCTCATTTGACCAACCAAATTACCATTTGACCCCAACAGCCCATACTAGGCTGCATTTTAACCCACTTGGGTGCTCTTGGTCGATTATTGGCATAAATCACGCCCTGGCCTCGGTCCCACCCCTAAAACTGTGGGCTATAGCACACTGATTTGACCCAAAAATGCCCCATTCGTTTTGCCTATTTAACCACCCAAATTGCCCCGCCGACCCCAACAACCTACACTAGGCCACTCCTCAGCTTTCTTAGGAGCTCCCAATCAGTTTTTGGCACAAACCACGCTCGAACACTGGGTTCAACTCTTGAATTGTGGGCTATAGCACACCAATTTAGCTTGAAAATACCTCGTTCTCGTCGTTATGGCCTTTTGACAACCCAAATAGCTCTGTCGACCCCAACATCCCATACCAAGCCACTCCTCAGCCTTTTTGTAGGCTCGAATCAATTTTTGGCCCAAAATATGCTCAGCCCCCCTCCCACATCCGAGAATCGCAGGCTATAGCACATTGATTTGGCTCAAAAATGCCCCATTCGTGCCATTTTGCTCGTTTAACCACCCAAATTGCCCCACCGACACTGACGACCCATACTAGGCCATTCCTCAGCCTGATTGGGAGTCCCCAATCACTTTTTGGCCTAAAACATGCCTGGGACTTGGACCCACCGCCAAAACCAAGGGCTATAGCACATTGACTTAGCCCAAAAATGCCCTATTCACATTGTTTCACCCATTTGATCTCCCAAATAGCCTTGAAAAACCCAACGACCTATACTAGGCCTCTCTTCAGCATACGTGGGGTCCCTCAGTTGATTTTTGGCCCAAAACATGCTCGAGCCCTGGGCTCGCCCACAAAATCATGGGCTATAGCACATCGATTTGGCTCGAAAACACCCTATTTGCGCTGTTTTGCCCGTTTGACCACCCAAATGGACCCACCGACTACAACGGCCCATACTAGGCTGCTTCTCAGCCTACCTGGGGGCCTCTGATTGATTTTTCACCCAAAAGATGCCCAGACTCGGGCCTACCCCTAGAACCGCGGGCTATAGCCCACCGATTTAGCCTGAAATTATCCCATTCATTCCGTGTCGCCTGTTTGACCACCTAAATGGCCCCGTCAATCTTAATGGCCCACACTAGGCCGCTTTTCAGCTACCAAGGGGCCCTTGGTCAATTTTTTCCCAAAACGCACCTGGCCCCGAGCCCACCCAAGAACCGTAGGCTATAGCTCATGGATTTTTCCCTATGCCCTATACCAGACTGTAGGTACAAAGATCAGGTGGGCAAGAACTCTGTTTTCTCCTATTTCATCCAAGCTTTATTTTTAGGGTTTTCTCTTATATTATAAATACCCTTTATGTACTTTTAGTAGAAGATACACACTTTTGATACTCACAAACATATTTTGATTCCAAGATCCCTCTTTTATCTTGGGATTTTCTTATATTAACTTTAGTTGATTAATCAAGTTACGGTTTTGGGTTTTAATTCATCTAATCATTACAACTTCATCTATGCCTTTAATCTTGAATGTTATTGATTTTTGCACAAGTTTTAGTAGCTAAAAACCCATAGTTAGGGTTGGTCAAACACTGACTGATTGAGGAAGAAGGGGAAGTGTTGTTGTTGAATTAAACTAATACCCATGGCATGCATTGCATTATCTTCATTATCATACTTGTCTTAGTGGTTGCAAACGTTAGGATCCCGCCTTGATATTGCTACTGACTCATAAAGAGGAGCAGTGACTAGGAAAAGAAAATGATAACAGTAATTTGGGAGTTAATTGTCGATCCATTGCCACATAATGGAATATGGTGAATGGTCGTTAGCTTTAGGGCTACTTATCAACGGATCGGATGGACCTTACATGTATTGGCTTTATGAACCACATTTTTTCTACTAAGTTTTTAAGAATGTTTTGACCACCAGTAAACATACGCTCTTAACTAAAACTAAATCCTTCCAGAGATTAGTGAAGGAAAGCTATCAGTTCAAATACTCCAACAACAATGATACAAATCATGGGCTTCAGATTTCTATCATTGAAAATATTAGGCGTACTTCCAAGACCCCCTTTCTCTTACCCACTAATAACAAACACCAAAGATTCTTCTGCTGGAACTCGATCTTTATTTTTTTAATCAGTTAAATTCAATCATCAACTTGAGAAGCTTAAATTCAATCATCAACTTGAGAAGCTTCTATCATCACAAACTAATACATAATAAGAAATTACACCATAAAGATTGTTAGGTGAAAAATAAATATAAACAAAACAAGATACCTCAAAGAACAAGCAAGACGAACAACTCTTCAGCTCACTACTGCCATGACAATATAAATATATAATACTCATTTGAATTAAGAAAATAACAACCCCACCTAAAGAATCAATTCTAAAACATAATTAATAGCTAAGAATAATATGAACAGTGAAAAGAAACATAACATGATGACTTTTATCTTCTTCTTTTTATACTAACCTTGTGAAAGGTAGGGGTGTGCATCGGTCAGTTCGGTTTGATTTTACATGTTGTTGGTTCGGTTTATTGATTTTTGGTTTTTTAATATGTAAAACCAATAACCAACCAATAAGATATTTTCTTATCGGTTTCAGTTTATCGGTTTTTGGTCCTTAACGGTTTGGTTTTTGGTTTAACCAATAAGAAAATACTTATAGAATAGAAATAGTAACAACTAACATAAAAAAAAAAAGAAATCTTAATTACCGCCAAAACCTATGCAAAGCATTTAGTTTATAAGAATCTTCAAACTTGAACTGAATGTTAGTTAGGAAAAAATTGAATCCTAATTGTTGGAAGCTATAAATGTTTCAAGCTTTTTATTACGATAATAGCCGAACTTTATATGGTGCCTTTGTTGCCATGAATAGGTTAATACTTCGTGAATCACTGAATTATGAATTAGTAGTGCATATAATCTATATACATGAACATATCTATCTATATATATATATATAGAGAGAGAGAGAGAGATTTAAATATATAACATAATAGGGATAAAACAATAACTTAGTGTATCCTTATCGGGTTATCGGTTTAACTGATAACCCAATAAGCTAAAACCAACACCGAACCATTTAACCAATAAAAATTTTTATAAAACCAATAAAAAAATGTTAACCTGATAACCCAATAACATTTTTATCGGTCGGTTCGGTTTTTGCACAACCCTAGTGAAAGGAAATCCATAGTAGGCTTGTATAGTTGTACTACACGTCAAATACAGTAGGGTCTTTTGCTGCACTAGCTAAATCTGAAGAGAAGAATAATATAATGAGTAAACTAACACATAAAAATCATTTAGAACAACAACACACGTAAAGATAATACTATTACCTTTTTCAATTTGCTCGAGATTATCAAGATTTTCCTCAACACTAACAGGTTTTTTTAACTGCTCACTTCGAAGCCAATCTTGAAGACACACTCGAACTTGTACCAATTTAGGAGTCAATGAACTCTTAAATGAATCAATAAGACGTCTTCTTGTACTAAATGCAGATTCAGATTGTACTAAACGCAGATTCAGATGCAATACTTGAAACCGGAACATCTAATACATCACAAGCCATATTAGCAAGAACAGGAAATCTTGTTGGATTCATTTTCCACCAGGGAAGGATGTTAAAATCTTCAATATCATCTTTGGTTTCTTCTTCAAAATATTTATCTAACTCTATTCTAGCATCTACACCTCCATTCACAACTTTATACTGCTTTAGATCTTGCATGAGTGAATCTAAGGATCCTGTACCTTGGGTACTTAGTTGACTACCAAAAATCACTAAAGTAGACGTCTCCAGTAAAGAGCAAGGTGAAGATACAGCAACCCCAAGACCTTTTGAACTGATTTTACATATTAATTAAATAATAAAATCATGTATTCCTTTACTGTTGCTTTTAAAGATAAACCTTGATTTTCCCTAAACATCTTTACAAGTGCATAGGCAACTGAATCAAGCTTGTAACGAGGATCTAGAACAAATGAAATAAAAATTATCTTATTTATTTTTATTGGATCACCCCAGTACTTATCAAATTTTTCTGTCATTTTCCACGCCATATTACTTAAATCAGTATATTCACTTGCAATCAATTGATTCAAATAAACAACAACAACACAAATTTTAAGAAAATGACTATTAGATGTAACATAAAGTGATCCAGATATTTTCAAAGTAAGAAGATAAAAGATTTAATGAAAGTTTGTAATCCTTCTCACGTGCACCCAATCACTACTCAAAAGTTCATCAGCAGTACCTCCAACTTCAATATAAGAATTCTCAAGATAATATCTCAGGCCAATTTCACAAGAAGCATAATTTGTAAATGCATTCTCAAATTCAATCGCCCTACTCAACATTAGGTAGGTGGAGTTCTACCTAGTTGGAACATCTAAGCATAAATATTTCTTGCAACTGAGTTGTTCATCATCACAACTTTCTTGAAACTTTTTCAACCTCGCAGGAGATTGCCTAACATATCTCACTGTATGTCTAACATGTTTAATAGATAGACAACTTTCTTTCAAGCCATCCTGGACAACAAGATTCATAATGTGCGCTATACACCTCAATGGAGGTGATCACTATTCTTCAGATTAGTTCCTATCTTTGTCAAATTCTTAAGATAGTTCTTTTACCATTACATTATTTGAGCTCGCATTATCTATAGTGACAGTGAATATTTTATTTATTCCCCACTCACGTAATCACCTACCAATACCATTTTCCATATCTTCACCTTTATGGCTAATAATAGGACAAAAATTGAGAATTTTCTTATGCATATTACATTCACTTTCAATCCAATGGGCAGTTGTTATACACATGTAATTAATTCTTTGTATAGAAGTCTAGGTGTCAGTGGTTATACAGGTTCTTTGTTATGTTTCCACAAAATACATTTTCAGCTCTTGTTTTTCTTCATTATAAAGATTAAAACAATCCCTAGTGACAGTACTACGGAAAGGGATCCAAAAATGAGGTTGTGTCACTTTCATAAATGCCCAAAAACCTTCTTTTTCAACAAAGCTAAAAGGAAGCTCATATATTATTACCATGCTACATAAGGCCTTCCTACACTCTTCTTGGTCAAATTTCCAAGGCACAACAACTACATCACCTTGACTACCCCCTAGAATAGATTTAAAAGCTAAATTTGATTGTTTTCTATCAACACTAGTAGGAGTACGCTTAGGACACGTCGATAGATGACCAAGAAGAGTGGACGTACCGTCTCTTAACTTAAAAAGAATACTCATCGGAGCAATGGACATATTTTGATTTTGTACCTTCAGGACTAGCAATTTCTATAAAATGATTCCACGCTTCTAACCTTTTTTTTCTTTTTTTTAGCAATTGCCATCTGAGTTTTAGTTGTTTCGGATTAACTTGCTCGATTTGAATCCTCACTTTCACCCATCATCTTAGCAGCTTGTATATTTTCAGCCATGCTATGAGTTGATTTTGAGTTGTTGTGACAAGAAAAATCTATTCATGAATTATCAGTATTGGAACAAAGAATATGATAATTAACACGTAATGCAATAGCGATTAGTGATCCATACAAAATTTGGCTAACTAAATACATGCAGTAGACTATACTTACATACCCATTCACATCAAAATCAAAAATTGAAGCAAAATAAAACAAAAAATACGAAAGTACAAGTCCACAACTCACTAGAAAAAAAAGACAATTAAAGAAACATAAAAAATAATATTAAGCAGATAAAAAAACAAGGACTGAATTAATAAAGAAACGATAAAGAGATGAAGATGTGCATACGAGATTACCAGTAGAAAAACCAAAGCATACTGAAGAAAACATTCAACCAGAAGTCTAGAACTTTTGCTTTGCAAATAATATACGGTATATTACAATACTGATACTCCTAATAAGTAATAACTTTATTCGTTAATTTTAATTTTGGGGTTTTTTTTTTGGGTGGGCGTGGCAATTTAGGTGGTCAAATGGGCGAAATGGTGAAAATAGGGCATTTTCTGGCCAAATCGATGTGCTATAACCCATGGCTCTGAGGGTTGGCTAGGGGTCCGGGCATGTCGTGGGCTGAAAATCGATCGGGGTATGCTAGGGAGGCTATAAAGTGTCCTATTATGGTTTTTTTAGGTAAGCGGGGCTATTTGGGTAGTCAAACGGGCAAAACAGTGCAAACGGGGTATTTTCGAGCCAAATCATTGTGCTACAGCCCATGGTTCCATAACTCGGGGTTCGGGCGTACCGTAGGCTGAAAATTTATTGAGGCATACTAGGGAGGTTAGAGAGAGTCCTAGTGTGGTCTGATTAGGTGGTAAAAGCCATTTGGATGGTCAAATGAGAGATACGATGCAAATGGGGTATTTTTAGGCCAAATCATTGTGCTATAGCCCATGGTTCCAGGGGTAAGCTCGGGGTCAAGGCATACCGTGGGCTAAAAAAATTGATTGGGCCATGACCTTGAGGTTGGGTAGTATCTTAGTGTGGTCCATTTGGTGGGAAAGGCCATTTGGGTGGTGAAATGAGAGAAATAATGCAAATGGGGCATTTTTAGGCTAAATTGGTGTGTTATAGCCCACGGTTCTGGGGGGTGATCCCGGGGTTCAGGCGTGTCGTGGGCCAAAAATCAACCTAGGCATTTCATAGCTGAGAAGCATCCTTGTGAGGTCCGTTTGGGTAGATGGAGCCATTTGGTGGTCAAACGGGCGAAATGGTTTAAATGGGGCATTTTTAGGCCAAATCGGTGTGCTATAGCCGACAGTATCAGGAGGGGGATGGGGTTTAGGCGTGTTATTGGTCAAAAATCGATTGGGGCATTCTAGAGAGGTTAGGAGGCATTCTAGTGTACTTTATTTGGGTGAGCGGGGCCATTTGGATGATCAAACGGGAAAAACGATGCAAATGGGGCATTTTTGGGCCAAATTGGTGTGCTATAGCCAATGGTTCTGGGTATGGCCTCAGGTTTGGGCGTGTTGTGCGCTAAAAATTAATTGAGGCATGGCAGGGAGGTTTGGTATTATCTTAGTGTGGGTTTATTGGGAAGGCGTGGCTATTTGGGTGGACTAACTGGCAAAACTGGACCAACAAGAGTGTTTTCAGGCCAAATTGGTGTGCTATAACCTACGGTTCTGGAGGTGGGCCCGAGGTTCGGGCGTGATGTGAGCTAAAAATTAAACGAGGCTTGCTATAGAGGCTCAGGCGCATCCTAGTCTAGTCCGTTTGGGTGGTCGAGGCGATTTGGGTTGTCAAACAGGAAAAATAGGAAAAACGGTGCAAATGGGGGATTTTTGAGCTAATAAAGTGTGCTATAGCCTACGGTTGTTAGGGTGGGACTGGGGCCAAGGCATGTTTGGGGCTAAAAATTGACTGAATACCCTAGGAAGGCTAAGGAGTGACCTAGTATGGGTTGTCAAGGCGCTTTGGGTGGTAAAACGGGCGAAACGGTGCGAACGAGCCATTTTTTAGCCGAATCAGTGTTTTATAGCCCACAGTTGTTAGGGTGGGCCTGGGGCTAGGGCGTGTTTTGGCCCAAAAATTAACTGAGCTTCCCTAAGTAGGTTCAAGAGTTGCCTAGTGTGGGCTTTTGGGGTCGGCGGGGCAGTTTGGGTGGTCAAATGAGTGAAACAATAAGAACGTGCCATTTTTGGGCCAAATCGATGTGCTATAGCCTACGGTTGTTGGTGTGGGCCCAAGGTTCGAGCGTTTTTTAGGCCAAAAATAGATGTATCTACCCCAAGCAGGCTGAGGAGAGGCCTAATATGGGCAATTGGGGTCGACGGGGTAATTTAGGTGGTCAATCGTGCAAAACGGCATGTACGGGATGTTTTAGGGCCAATTCGATGTGCTACATACCAGTGTTGTTAGGGTAGGCCTAGGGACCATAAATGTTTTGGGTTTAAAACTATCTGGGATACCCAAGGCAGGCTGAGAAGCGACTTAGTATTGGCTATTGAGGTCGGCGGTGTAGTTTTGGTGGTCAAATGGGCAAAATACCGCGAATGGGCAATTTTTGGGCCAAATCGGTGTGCCATAGCCCACGATTGTTGGATTGAACCCGAGGATCTAGTGTGTTATATACCAAAAATCAATTGTTCTGCGCTAGACAGGCTAAAGAGTGACTTAGTGTGCATCGTTGGGGTCGAAAAGGCGGTTTAGGTAGTCATACAGGCGAAATGGCATGAACAGTCTATTTTCGAGCCAAATCGATATGTTATAACCCATGGGTGTAAGGATAGATGCGAGTATCGGGTGTGTTTTGGGATGAAAATGGATCGGTCTACCCCAAACAGGTTGAGGAGGGGCCTAGTGTGGGTCGTTGGGGGTCAACGAGGCAATTGGGATGGTCAAACGGGCGAAACAACATGAATTGGCCATTTTTTGAGCTAAATTGGTATGTTATAGCCTACGGTTGTCGGGATGGGCCTAGGGCTCGGGCATGTTTTTAGCCAAAAATTGATCGAGCTGCCCTAAGAAGGTTGAAGAGTATTGGGGTTGGTGGGGTGATCTGGGTGGTCAAACAGGCGAAATGACGTGAACGTGCTATTTCCTGGCTAAATCGGTGTGCTTAAGCCCACAGTTGTTGGGTGGACTCGAGTACCAAGTGTATTTTGGGCCAAATATTGATCATTATGCCAAGGTAGGCTGAGGAGCAGATTAGTATGGACCATTGGTGTCGGCGGGGCATTTTGGGTTGTAAAATGGGCAAAACGGCATGAATGGGCTATTTTTGAGCTAAATCGGTGTGCTATAGCCCACGATTGTTGGGGTAGGGCTGGAGTTCGACGTGTTTTTTGGCCAAAAATTGTTCAAACTTCCCAAGGCAGGTTGAGAAGTGGCCTAGTGTGGGCCTCTAGGGTTGGTGGGGCAATTGGGGTGGTGAAACAAGCGAAACGGTACAAATGGGAGGTTTTAGAGCTAAATCAGTGTGCTATAGACAACGAACATTGGAGTGAGATTGAGGCCCGACAATATTTTGGGCCAAAAATTAACCAAACTACCCCAGGCAGGCTGAGGAGCAGTGTAGTATGGGTCGTTGGTGTCGGCAGGGCGATTTGGGTGGTCAAATGAGCGTAACGATGTGAATGGGCTATTTTTGGGCTAAATCATTATGTAATAGGCCATGGTATTCGATGTGGGCCCTGGGATCGGGCATATTTTGGGTCAAAAATCAATCGGTCTGTCGCAGGAAATCTTAGGAGCGGGTTAGTATGGGCTATTGTGTTTGACGGGGAAATTTGGATGGTCAAACGGACGAAACAGCGCGAACACACCTTTTTGTGCTATATCGGAGTGCTATAGCCCACAGTTATTGGGATGGGCTAGGGAACCCAGTGTGTTTTTAACAAAAAATTGACTAGGCTACCCCATACAAGCTATAGAGCGGCCTAGTATGGGCCGTTAGGGGTCGACGGGGGCTATTTGGGTGGTCAAATGGGCGAAACTATGTGAATGGGCTATTTTTGGGCTAAATTAGTGTGTTATAGTTTATGGTTGTCGGGGTGCGCTTAGGTACCGGGCATGTTTTTAGTTGAAAATTGATCGAGCTACCTTAGGCAGGTTGAGAAGCAACCTAGTATGGGCCGTTGGGGTTTGTGGGGCGATTTAGGTGGTCAAACAGGTGAAACAGCACGAACAAGCCATTTTTTAGGCCAAATTGGTGTTCAACATAGCCCATGATTATCGGGGTGGGCCTGGGGTCCAGGCGTATTTTGGGTTGAAAATTGACCGGGCTGCTCTATGCAAGATGAAGAGCAGCCTAGTATGGGCCGTTAGGGTTGGAGTGGCGGTTTAGGTGGTCAATTAGGTGAAATAGAAAAAGTCCATTTTTGGGCCAAATTGGTGTGCTATAGCCCACGATTGTCGGGGTGCGCCTAGGGCTCGATATTATTTTAGGACAAAAATTAACTAGGTTACCTTTGGCAGGAATATAAGTGGACTTCTATGGATTATTGAGATCGATAGGGCAGTTTGGATGGTCAAATCAGTGAAATAGTGCAAATGAGCTATTTTTGGGCCAAATCGGTGCGCTATAGCCAATGGTTATCGGGGTAGGCCCAAGACACGAGCTTGTTTTAGGTTGAAAGTTAGTCAGACTGTACCAGGCTGAGGAGTGGCCTAATGTGGGCCGTTAGGGTCAGCGGGGCAGTTTCGATTGTCAAACGGGAGAAACAGTGTGAATGGACCATTTTCAGGCCAAATTAGTGTGCTATAGACCTTCGTTGTTGGGGTGGGATCGAGGCTCGAGTAGGTTTTGGGCCAAAATTTAATTGGCTTCCCTAGGCAGGCTGAGGAGAGTATTGCCATAGGGGTCGCTGGGGTGGTTTGGGTGGTCAAATGAGAAAATACCGCGAATGGGCCATTTTTGGGATACGTTGGTGTGCTATAAACCCCGATTGTCGGGGTGGGCCTGGATCCTAGGCATGTTTTAGGAAAAAAATTGATCAGGCTTCCTCAAGCAGAATGTGGGCTGTTGAGGTTGATGGGGCGATTTGGGTGGTCAAAAGGGTGATCGGCGCGAACGGGCCATTTTTAGGCCAAATTTGTGTGCTATAGCTTACGATTGTCAAGGTGGGCTCGAGATTGGGTGTATGTTAGGACAAAAATTAATTGGACTACCCTAGGTAGGCTAAGGACCAACCAAGCATGGGCTGTTATGGTTGGTGGGGTGGTTTGGGTAGTTAAACAAGCAAAACGACATGAACGTGCCATTTTTGGGTCAAATCGGTATGCTATAGCCCACAGTTGTTGCGGTGGGCTCGGGATTCAAGCGTGTTTTGAGCCAACAATAGATAGGGCTGCCCTGGTAGGTTGAAGAGCAACATAGTGTGGGCCATTTGGGTCGACGATGCAGTTTGGGTGGTCAAACGGGTTAAATAGGCCATTTTTGGGTCAAAACCACCGTTTTGTGCTATAGACCACGATTGTCAGGGTGGGCCCGAGATGGTTTTGTGATAAAAACTGACCAGGCTTTCTAAACAGGCTGAGAAATGGTTTAATGTGGGCCATTGGGGTTAGCAAGATGGTTTGGGTGGTCAAACGGACAAAACGATACCAACTGGCTATTTTTAAGCAAAATTGATGTGCTATAGCCCACGATTGTCGGGGTGGTATCGGGCGTGTTTTAGGCCAAAAATCAACCAAGCTGCCCTAGGCAGGCTGAGGAGCGTCCTAGTGTGGATCGTTGAGGTTGGCAGGGCAGTTTGGGTGGTCAAACGGATGAAAGACATGAATGGGCCATTTTTTAGCCAAATCAGTGTGCAATAGCCCACGGTTGTCGGGGTGGTCCCGACGTACTAGTATGTTTTAGGCCAAAAATTAATTGAGATGCCCCAGGTAGGCTGAGGAGTGACTTAGTGCAGGCTATTATGGTCAGTAGGCTAGTTTGGGTGGTCAAATGGGTGAAATGCGAACGGGCCATTTTCAAGACAAATCGGTGTGTTATTGCCCATAGTTGTTGGGGTAGCCCTAAGGGTCGGGTGTTATTTGGGCCAAAAATTGGTCAGGATACCTTATACAGGCTGAAGAATGGCTTAATATGGGCCGTTGGGGTCGGCGAGGCATTTTAGGTAGTCAAACAGGCAAAACAGCATGAATAGGATGTTTTTAGGCCAAATTGATGTGCTATAGCCCACGGTTGTCGGTGAGGGCTCAGGGACCAGGCATATTTTAGGCTGAAAATCGACCAGACTACCCCAGGTAGGTTAAGGAACGACCTACTATGGGACGTTGGGGTCGGTGGGATGGTTTGGATGATCAAACGGGCAAAACAGCATGAACTAGCTATTTTTGAGCCAAGTCGATGTGTTATGGACCACGGTTGTCAGGGTAGGCCCAAGGACCAATCAAGTTTGGGGTCAAATATTGATTGGTCTACGTAGGCTGAGGAGAGGCCTAGTGTAGGTCGTTAGGGTCTATGTGGCAGTTTGGGTGGCCAAACGGGATAAATGGCACGAACAGGCCATTATTGGGAAAAATCAATGTGCTATAACCCACGATTGTTGAGGTAGGCGCGATGCTCGGGCGTATTTTGTATCAAAAATTGATCCGGATGTCCCAGGTAGGCTAAGAAGCAGCCTAGTATGGGTTGTTGGGGTCGGCGGGCAGTTAGGGTGGTAAAATGTTAGAAACAGTGCGAACGGGTTATTTTTGGGTGAAATCGATGTGTTATAGCCCACGGTTGTTGGGTAGGCTCGGGTCCCAAGTGTGTTTTGGAACAAAATCAATTGGCTACACCAGGCAGGCAGAGAAGCGGCTTAGTTTGGGCTTTTAGGGTCGGCGGTGCAGTTTTAGTTGTTAAACGAGCAAAACTGTATGAGCGGGTCATTGTTTGGCCCAATCGGTGTGCTGTAGCCCATGATTGTCTGGGTGGGCCCAGGGATTGAGTATTTTTTTGTCTTAAAATATGCTGGGCTACCCCCGGCAGGCTGAGGAATGACCAAGTATGGGTCGTTGGGGTCGACGGGGCGATTTGTTTGGTCAAACCGGCTAAACAGTATGAACAGGCTATTTTCAGGTTAAATTGGTCTGCTATAGCCCACGATTATAGGGGTGGACCTAGGTCGGCTTATCTTGGGCCAAAAATAGAACGAACTACCCCAGGTAGATTGAGAAGTGTCGTAGTGTAGGCCGTTGGGTCGGCGAGGCAGTTTCGATTGTCAAACAGGAAAATCGGCATGAAAGGGACATTTTTGGGCAAAATCAGTGTGTTATTGCCCACGATTATCGGGGTGGGTTCAGGACCTATGTGGGTTTTTAGCTATAGATCAACTAAGTTGCCCTAAACACATTGAGGACTGGCCTAGTATAGGTCGTTATGGTTGGCAGGGCACTTTGGGTGGTCAAATGGGAGAAACGACATGAATGGGCCATTTTTAGGCTAAATCGGTGTGCTATAGCCCACGGTTATCGGAGTGGAACTAGGGTCCAGGCGTATTTTGGGCCAAATATTGACCAGGCTGTCTCAGACAGGTTGAGAAGCAGCCTAGTATAGGATGCCCCAAATCAGTGTGCTATAGTCCACTATTGTTGAGGTGGGCCAAGGACCGAGTGTGTTTTGGGCCTAAAATCAACCAAGCTTCCCCAAGTAAAATGAAGAGCAGCCTCGTATGAGCCTTTGGTGTAGGCGAGGCAATTTAGGTGGTCAAACGAGTGAAACGATGCGAACGAGCTATTTTCGAGATAAATTGGTGTACTATAGACCATGGTTGTAGGGGTGGGTCTAGGAAGTAGTTGTGTTTTGGTTTAAAAATTGATCGGGCTGCCCAAGATAAGATGAGAAGTAGACTGGTGTGGGTCGTAGGGGTCGGCGGGGAAGTTTGGGTGGTCAAATGAGCAAAACGACATGAACTGGCTAATTTTGGGCCAAATCGGTGTGCTATAGTCCATGGTTGTAGGGGTGAGCGGCATGTTTTGTGCAAAAAATTGATCGGTCTGCCCCAGGCAGGATGAGGAGTGGCCTAGTATGGGCCGTTGTGGTCGGCGGGGCAGTTTGGGTGGTCAAAAGGGTGAAATGGTGCGAACGAGCCATTTTCGAGCCAAATTGGTGTGCTATAGACTATAGTTGTTGGGGTGGGACTGGGCATGTTTTGGGGAAAAAATCAATCGGGCTGCCCCAGGTAGGCTGAAGAGTGGCCTAGTGTGGGTCGTTAGGGTGGGTGAGGCGGTTTGGATGGTCAAATAGGCGAAATGACATGAACGAGCTAATTTCGGGCCTAATCAGTGTGCTATAGCCCACGGTTGTTGGGGTAGGCCCATGGTTCGGGTGGATTTTGGGCCAAAAATTAATGAGGTTCCCCAAAGCAGGCTAAGGAGTGGCCTAGTATGGGCTGTTGGGATCGATGGGAAGTTTTGGTGGTAAAACGGTAAGAATGGGCCATTTTATGGAAAAATTAATGTTCTATAGCCCACGACGCTCGGGGTGGGTTTGGGGCCCGAGCGTGTTTTGGGTCGACAATCAATGATCTATTCCAGGAAGACTGAAAGGTGGTCTAGTATGGGCCATTGGGGTCTATGGGGCAGTTTTGGCTGGTCAAATGGGCGAAATGGTGTGACTAGGCCATTTTGGAAAATATACAGTGTGCTATTTCCCATGGTTGTCGGTGTAAGATCGAGTATATTTTGGGCCAAAAAATTATTGGTTCACCTCGGACAGGGTAAGGAACGGCCTAAAATGAGTTGTTGGGGTCAGTGGGGCGATTTGGGTGATCAAACAAGCAAAGCGATGATAATGAGCCATTTTTTGACCAAATCGGTGTTCTATAGCCCACAGTTCTAAGGGTGGGCCCGGGGCCCGAGCGTGTTTTGGACCAAAAATCAATCGGGCTACCATAGGCAGATTGAGGTGCAACCTAATATGGGTCGTTGGGGTCGGCGGGGTAGTTTGATTTACCAAACGGGCTATACGACGTGAACGGGTTATTTTTTGGCCAAATTGGCATGCTAAGCCTATGATTCTGGGGGTGGGCCCGGGGCCCCAATGTGTTATCAATTGAAAATAGATCGGGGGCCTCTAGGCAGACCGAGGAGCGTCCTACTATGGACCATTTTGGTCAGCAAGTAAATTTGGGTGTTCAAATGGATGAAACAGCATAAATAGGTTATTTTGGGGCCAAATTAATGTGCTATATCCCACGGTTTATAGGGTGGGCTCGGTGCTCGGGCTTTTTTTGGGCTGAAAGTCAACCAAAGGCCCCCAGGAAGGTTGAGAAGTGGGATAGTATTGGTCGTTGGGGTATTCAGGGCCATTAGGGTGGTCAAATGGTTAAACGTCTCAAATGGGGGCATTTTCGAGCCAAATAGGTATGCTATAGCCTGCTATTCCAAGGATGTACCAAAGGCCCGAGCGTAATTTGGCCCAAAAATCAACTGGAGTCCCCTAGGCAGGCTGAGGAGTGGCCTAGTATAGGTCATTGGGGTCAGCAGAGCCGTTTGAGTGGTCAAACAGCCGAAACGACATGAATAAGACATTTTTGGGCTAAATCGGTGTGCTATATCCCTACGTTTCTAAGGTTGGGCCCAAGGCTCGGGTGTGTTTTGGGATGAAAATTGATCGAGGGACCCCACGCTGGCTAAAAAACTATCTACTTTGGTTCTTTAGGCTCGAAAGTGATATTTAGTAGTCAAACAGGCAAAATGGTGTAAAAGGGGCATTTATGGGCCAAATCGGTGTGCTATAGTCCACGATTTTGGGGATGGGCCCGGCCCCAAGCGTGTTTTGTACCAAAAATTAACCTGGTCCCCCAGACAGGCTAAGCAATAGCCTACTATAAGTTTGGAGTCGATGGGGCCATTTAGGTGGTCAAACGCGCGAACGAGGCATTTTTTGGCTAAATCGGTGTGCTATAGCCCTTGGTTCTAAGGGTAGGCCCAGGTATGTTTTACACCAAAAATCAACGAGGGCCCCTCAGGCAGGCTGAGGAGTATCCTAGTATGGGCCTTTGGGGTTTGCAGGGTTATTTGGGTGGTTAAATGGGCGAAATGACGCGAATGGAGCATTTTTGGGATAAGTCGGTATGCTATAGCCCAAGGTTTTGGGGGGTGGGCCCAGGCATGTTTTTTTCCAAAAGTTGATTGGGGACCCCCAAGAAAGGCTGAGAAGCTGCTTAGTATGGGTCGTTGAGTTTGGTGGGGCCATTTGGATGGTCAAACGAGCAAAACAGCATGAACTGGACATTTTTTGGCTAAATCGGTGTGCTATAGCCCATAATTTCGGGGGTGGAACTCAACATATTTTGGGCTAAAAATTAATCAAAGGCCCCCATGTATACTAAGAAGCGGCCTAGTATGCAATTGGGGTCGACAGGACTATTTGGGTGGTCAAAGCGGCAAAATAGTGAGAATGGGGCATTTTTTGGCTAATTCGATGTGTTATAGACCATGGTTTTGGGGGTGGGCCCAGGGCCTGAGCGTGTTTTAGATTGAAATTAATTGCCCCCCCTCAGATAGGCTGAGGAGAGGCCTAGTGTTGGCCCTTGGGGTTGGCGGGGCCATTTGGGTAGTCAAACAGGCAAAACGGCATGAAAAGGGCATTATTGGGCCAAATCGGTGTGCTATCACCCATGTTCTTGGGGTGGGCCCATGCTTGTTTTGGGCCAAATATTAAGTAGGAGCCCCCAGGCATGCTGAAAAGCGACTTAGTATGGGTTCTTGGGGTCGGCGGGGCCATTTGGATTGTCAAACGGGTGAAACACCATGAATAAGGCATTTCGGGACAAATCGGTGTGCCATAACCCACGGTTATACTAATGGACCCATGCCCAAATAGGTTTTGGGCCAACAATTGACTGGAGACCCCCAGGCATGCTGAAAAGTGGCCTAGTTTGGGTTGTTAAGGTTTGCAAGATTATTTGGGTTGTCATACGGGCAAAATAGGATGAATAGGGTATTCTCGGGCTAAGTCGATGTGCTATAGCCTAAGGTTTTTGGGGGTGGGCCCAAGGCCCGAGCGTGTTTTGGGTTAAAAATAAATCAAGGCCCACCAGGCAAGCTGAGGAGCGTCCTAGTGTAGGTTGTTAGGGTTAACAGACTATTTTGGGTGGTCAAACAAGTGAAACAGCAAGAATGGGGCATTTTCAAGCCAAATCGGTGTGTTATAGCGATGGTTTTGGAGCATCTTTTGTGCTAAAAATCAACCAAGAGACCTACATAGGTTGAGGAGAGACCTATTATGGGTTTTTTGGGTAGGCAGGGCCATTTGGGTGGTCAAAGGGGCAAAAAGCCGAGAACAAGGAATTTTTAGGCTAAATTGGTGTTCTCACAGTTCTGGGGTGGGCTCGGGGCCCATACATATTTTGGGCCAAAAATCGATTGGGTGCCTTAAAGTAGGCTAAGAAGCATCTTAGTGTAGGCTGTTGGGGTCGACGGGTCCATTTAGGTGGTCAATAGGATGAAACAACGAGAATGGGGCATTTTTGAGCTAAATCGGTGTGCTATAACTGTTCTAGGGTGGGCCCATGTCCCAAGCGTATTTTGGGCATAAAATTAACCGAAGGCCCCCAGGTAGTATGAGAAGCAACCTAGTTAGGATGTTGGGGTCGGTGGGGCCATTTGGGTGGTCAAACGGGCAAATCAACGTGAAAGGGTCATTTTCGAGCTAAATTGGTGTGCTATATTCCATGGTTCTGAGGTGCACTCGATGCTCAAGAGTGTTTTGGGTTGAAAATAGATTGATACCCCTAGAAAGGCTGAGAAATAGCCTAGTGTGTGCCGTTGGGGTTAACGGGGCCATTTGGGTGGTCAAACGAGCAAAATGGCATAAACCGGGCATTTTTGGGCCAAATCAGTGTGCTATAGCCCATGATTTTGGGGGTGGGACTGGGTATCGGACATGTTTTGACCCTAAAATTGACCGATCTCACCCAGGTAGGTTGAGGAGAGGCCTAGTGTAGGCCGTTAGGGTTTTTGGGTCCATTTGGGTGGTCAAACGGCACGAACGGGGTGTTTTCGAGCCAAGTCGATGGATTTTGGGGATGGGATTAAGGCCCGAGCATATTTTGGGCCAAAAATTAATCGGGGCACCCCAAGTAGGCTGAGGAATTTCCTAATATGGGTCGTTAGGGTCGGTGGGGCAATTTGGGTTGTCAAACAAGCGAAATGACACGAACAGGGCATTTTTGGGCCAAATTGGTGTGCTATAGACCATAGTTCCGAGGGTGGGCCTAGGGATTGAGCATATTTTAGGCCAAAAATCAATTAGAGGCCCTCAGGCAGGCTGAAAAGTGGCTTTATTTGGGCCTTTGGGGTCGGTGGGGCCATTTGGGTGGTCAAAGGGGTGAAACAACAAGAACGTGGCATTTTTGGGCCAAATCGATGTACTATAGCTGATGATTACGGGATGAGCCCAATTCCTAAGCGTGTTTTAGGATAAAAATTAATCAAGGCCCCACAGGTAGGCTAAGGAGTAGCCTAGTATGGGCCATTTGGGCCGTCGGGGCCATTAGGTAGTCAAATAGGAAAAACAACACGAAAGGGGCATTTACACGATTCCAGGGGTAGGTCCGTCCCTGGGTGTGATTAGGGATGAAACTTAATCAGGGGTCCCTAGGAAGGCTGAAGAGCAACCTAGTGTTTGTTGTTGGGGTTGGCGGTGCCATTTGGGTTGTCAAATGGGTAAAATAGTGCTAATGGGGCATTTTGTGCCAATTCGGTGTGCTATAGCCCACGATTCTACTTGAGGGCCTTAGTCCCGAGTGAATTTTTGACCAAAAATCAATCGAAGGCCCCAAAACAGTCCGAAAAGTAGCCTAGTATGGGTCATTGGAGTCGGCAGGGCCATTTGGTTTGTTAAATGGGTGAAATGGAGTGAATGGAACATTTTTGGGCCAAATCGGTGTGCTATAGCCCACAGTTCTCGGGTGGGCCTGGGGCGCGAGTGTGTTTTGTGCCAATAATTAATTGAGGCCCCCCAGGAAAGATAAGGAGTGGCTTAGTATGGGTCATAGATATCAGCGAGACCATTTGAGTGGTCAAACGGGCGAAATGATGCGAACAGGGTATTTTTAGGTAAAATCGATGTGCTATAGCCCACGATTCTAGGGGTGGGCTAGGTGTCCGGGATTTTTTGAGTAAAAAATAGATTGAGGGCCCCGTGGCAGGATGAAGAGCGTCCTATTATGGGCCATTAGGGTCGCGGTGCCATTTGGGTGGTCAAACGGGCGACATGGTGAGAACGGGGCATTTTTGGGCCAATTCGATGTGCTATAGCTCACAGTTTCTGGGGTGCGCCTGAGGTATGGAAGTGTTTTAGGCTTGGTGTGGACCGTTGGAGTCAGCAGGACCATTTGCGAGGGAAAATAGGTAAAACGGCACGAACCGGGTATTTTTAGGCCAAATTAGTGTGCTCTATCCCACGGCTCCTGGGGTGGGCTCGGGGATCAGGCGTGTTTTGCCCTAATAATCAATTAGAGGCCCCTAGACATACTGAGGAGCAACCTAGTATGGGTCGTTGGGCTTTGTAGGGCTATAAATAGAAGAAACAGCATGAAGAGGACAATTTTGGTCCAAGTCGATATGCTATAGCCCACGATTTTGGGGGTGGGCCCAGGGATCGGGCGTTTTTTGGGCCAAAAATAAATTGGGGCCCCTCAGGCAGGCTAAGGAGCAGCCTAGTCTGGGCCGTAGGGGTTAGCGGGGCAAGTTGGGTGGTCAAACGAGAAAAATGGCATGAACGGGGCATTTTTGGGGCAAATCGGTGTGCTATATCCTGCGGTTCTGTGGTGGATCCTAGCCCCGAGCATGTTTTATGCTGAAAATTGGCTGGGGACCCTAGTCAGGCTGAGTAATGGTCTACTACGGATCGTTGGAGTCGGCGAAATAGTGCGAACTAGGCATTTTTAGGCCAAACCGATGTGTTATAGATGATGGTTCTGTGGGTAGGCCTAGGGCCCGGGTGTTTTTTGGGCCAAAAATCAACCGGAGCCCCCCACGCAGGCTGGAGAGTGCTATAGTATGGGCCATTGTGGTTTGCGACGCCATTTGGGTGGTTAAATAGGTGAAACGGCATGAACGGAGCATTTTTAGGATAAGTTAATATGCTATAGCCCAAATATTTGGAGGGTGGGCTCGGGGTCCGAGCAGGTTTTGGGCCAAAAATTAATCGAGCCCTAAAGGCAGGCTTAGAAGCCACCTAGTATGGGTCTTTGAGGTTGGTAGGGCAATTTGGGTTGTCAAACGAGTGAAACAACACGAACAAGACATTTTCAGGCTAAATTGGTTTGCTTAGACCATGGTCTCGGGGGTGGGCCCGAATGTATTTTAGGGTAAAAATCAATCGGAGGGCCCAAGAAGGCTGAAGAATGGCTTAGTATAGGTAGTTGGGGTCGACGAGGCCATTTGGGTGGTCAAAGGGGAAAACAATGGGAATGGGGCATTTTCGAGCCAATTCAATGTGTTATAGCCTACGGTTTCATAGGTAGGCCCAATGCCTAAGCGTGTTTTAGGAGAAAAATCGATCGGGGGCCACCAAGAAGGCTGAGGAGTGGCCTATTCTTGGCTGTTGGGGTCGGCGGGGCCATTTGGATGGTTAAACGGGTGAAACAACGCGAACGGGGCACATTAGGCCAAATCATGGTGCTATAGCCCACGGTTCTAGGGTAGGCTCGGGGCGCGAGTATGTTTTGTGCCAAAAATTGATAAAGGGCCCTTGAGTAGATCGAGAAGTGGCCTAGTGCAAGTCATAGGGGTCGGCGAGACCATTTGGGTGGTCAAAAAGGCGAAACGGTGCAAAACGGGCATTTTTGGGCAAAATTGATGTGCTATAGTCCACGGTTCTAAGGGTGGGACAAGGTATCGGGTGTGTTTGGGGCTAAAAATTGATCGAGGGCCCCATGGCAGGCTAAGGAGTGTCCTAGTGTGGTCTATTAAGGTAGACGGGGCAATTTGGGTGGTCAAACAGGTGACACGGTGCGGACGGGGCATTTTCGTTCCAAATCGGTGTGCTATAGCTCACGGTTCCTAGGGTGCAATCGGGTCTTGGGCATGTTTTGGGCCAAAATTTAAGAGGGGTCCCCAGGCAGGCTGATGAGTGGCATAGTGTGGGCTATTAGAGTCGCTGTGGCTATTTGGGTGGTTAAACAGGCAAAACACCGTGAACGAGGCATTTTTAGGCTAAATCAGTTTGTTATAGCCCACGGCTTCGGGGGTGGGCCTAGGGCTCCAGCGTGTTTTAGATTGAAAATTGACCGAGTCTCCCTAGACACGCTGGAGAGCAGCCTAGTATTGGCCATTGAGGTTTATGGGGCCATTTGGGTAGTCAAACAGGCAAAATGACGCGAAGAGAAAGTTTTTGGGCCAAGTCGATGAGATATAGCCCACGATTTTGGGGGTGTGTCGGGGGCCTGTGCATGGTTTGGGATAAAAATCAATCGAGGCCCCTAGGCAGGCTAAGGACAGGCCAAGTGTGGGCCTTTAGGGTCAGTGGGGCAAGTTGGGTGGTCAAATGATCAAAACAACACGAATAAGCATTTTTGGTCAAATCGGTGTGCCATATCCTATGATTTTGAAGTGGACCTGGGGTTCGGGCATATTTTAGGCAAAAAATTAGTTGAGGGCCCCAGGCAGTCTGAGGAGTGATGAGACTATTTGGGTGGTCAAATAGCCAAAACGGCACAAACGGGGCATTTTTGGGCAAAATTGTTATGCTATAGCCCACGATTCTGGGGTGGACAAGGGGCTTGAGCATATTTTTGGCTGAAAATTGATTGGTCCCATCCAGGAAGGCTGAGGAGTAGACTAGTATGGGATGTTTGGGTTAGCAGGGTTATTTGGGTGGTCAAAGGAGCGAAGCGGCAGGAACAGGGCATTTTCAGGCTAAATCAATGTGTTATAGCCCACTATTCTGGGGTGGGCCTAGGCCTCGAGCGTGTTTTGTACTAAAAATATACCATGGGATCCCAGGTAGGATGAGGAGCTTCCTAGTGTAGTCCATTGGGGTCGGTGGTGGAAATTGGGTGGCCAAATGGGCGAAACGGCGCGAAAGGGGCATTTTTGAGCCAAATCAGTGTGCTATAGCCTATGGTTCTGGGTGGGCTGAGGCTGAGGTGTGTTTTGGGAAAAAATCAATCGAAAAGGCCCAAGCAGGCTGTGATGCAGCCTTGTATGGTTCGTTGGGGTTGGCGGGGCCATTTGGGTGGTTAAAGAGTCAAAACAACAATAATAGGGCATTTTTGGGTCAAATCGGTATGCTATAGCCCACGGTTCGGGGGTAAGCCTATGGTCTAATTTTGGGATAAAAATTAATCCAGGCCCTCCATGTAGGCTGGGGAGAGATCTAGTATAGGTCTTTGGGGTCGACAAAGACATTTGGGTGGTCAAACGGGTAAAACCGCGTGAACGGGGCGTTATCGGGCCAAATTAGTGTACTATAGCAATAATTCTAAGGGTGATCTTGGTTAAAAATGTCTGTTTTGGGTCAAAAATCCATCGAGGTCCCCCCGTATGGGCCGTTGGGGTCTACAAGGACATTTGGGTGGTCAAACGGGCAATACAGTGAGAACAGGGCATTTACGGGCCAAATCGGTGCGCTATAGCCCACAGTTTTGAGGGAGGGCCCAAGGATCGAGTGTGTTTTGGGGAAAAACTCAACCAGAGGACCCCAATAGTATGAAGAACGGCTTAGTGTGGTCCGTTGGAGTCGGCGGGGCCATTTTGGTGGTCAAATAATGAAACAGCGGGAAAGGGTCGTTTGGATGATCAAACGGGTGAAACAACGAAAACGGGCCATTTTTGGCTAAATCGGTGTGCTATAGCTTACAGTTCTAGGGTGGGCCTAGGGCCCGAGCATATTTTAGGCTGAAAAATTGACTGGAGGCTTCCAAGTAGGCTGAAAAATTGACTGGTGGCTTCCAAATATGCAGTGGCTATCAAAAGCGAAAAAATGCCTTTTTTACATGTTAAATCACATTTTAATCATCTTGGGACATCTTGGAACACCCTAGATCACTTGGGATGTCATTGGAGGCTACCACAACTTCTTTTTAGGTTTTATCATTCTTTAGTTTTTGTATGGTTTGTATCATCACTCCAAGGGATTGGATGATGAATATTTCCATTCAAGGCTAAACTCCGTTTCTGGGGTTAAGGCCAAGATCATGAATACTTTCATTTTGAATTAATTTCGTTTAATTTGCTTATCATTATTGATTGTTTGTTTATTCTTAATTTAACTGTTTTAAAGATTAGCTACCCTTAGAATATATCAATTGTCAACCTTTAGATCTCGGGAGAGAGAATAGGGAGATAGAACATGGGAATAAACAAAGTATGCTTTTTATTCTTTTATTAAATAAAGAATTTGAATTAGCATCTAGGAAAGGGATGCACTTAGATGCCTTACTTGATTAAAAGTAGGATGATATCTTTAAGAAACTTAATTAGATTATTACATCCCCGCTCAATGATGTTTTTGTAATGTCTATATTAGGTAAATGATTAGAGGTCGGGAGACTATGATCATGCAATTAACCCTACGAATCAACAACCAAAATAAGCGAATTAACAAATGAAGTTCAACAGCATAGTATGATTTTTCTTAATCTTTAACCCTTGGTTTCTATCCATTGATTATCCTAAGTTATTACTTTCCTGCATTAGTTTAATTTACAATTCTAAGACTCTATTATTTACTTCTTCTCAATTGTTAAACTAGAATTTGATAGGCGGCAAATGCAAGTCACTGAGTGATTGATACTTGGGATTTCTTGAAGCCACTTTACTACTTGATAAGACCACATACACTTGCGTGTGCGCTTGAGTGCTGTCAAGTTTTTGGAACTGTTGCTAGGGACTTTTAACTAGGCAACTATCTGATTTTTAGTTTTTCTATATTGAGTTGTAAATAGTTTTGGTTTATTTTTTTTATTTTATTTTAATTTTATAACATTTCTTGATATATCTACCTGGGATAGATGATTTTCCAGTGATGAAGATTCTATATGGTGTATGGTTTGTGCCAATAGTGGTCATTCTGAAGATATATGTGTTGTAAACCCTATTTTAGTAATGTTTGTGGGATATGATCAAAGGTAATATTATGTGAATGCCTACAATCAGCAGCTGCAGTTTTAACAGCCACAGGTTCAAAATTACTAGGCCCCGATTCAAATGACCAATATGGAAGAAATGTTGTAACAACTTCTAGCTAATTGAGCATAGTTATCAGCAGATATGAAGAGTAATTCGGCCATTTTAGAGCGTCAAAAAATTGTCATGAGGAACTTGCTGATGCAGGTAGGGCAAGTGCAATATGTATATAATACCAGACTTCAAGGTGATTTGTCAAGTAGCAGTGAACAAATAAGTGAAATCACTTTGAGGAATGGTACGGATCTCAATGAAGAACCTTCAAAGACAACTAAGGAGGTTGATGCAGAGTTGACTTCCCAACCTATTGAAAATAAAGTTGCTGACAATTCGAGGAAGTCTGAGTACTTGAAAACTGAAATTGTTGAAATTATTAAGGAGATGCCACCACCACCATATGAATCGCAACCATTCAGTTATCATCTTTCTCTTGAGATTGAAATTGACAAGGTGAATAAGAGCGAGGATGTTGAGAATTGTGTAAATTTTAATGTAGGATTAGTTGGGCCTCATTCGAAGCACTTTTCTACATTATGTTTAGATGATATCTTGTCTGTGGAATTATTTAAAATAGTGGAAGAGTGTGAAGATGAGGAACACGAATCTTCTATTCTTGATTTTACACCACATAAGAAACATAAAAACACATCTCACTTCAAGGTCGAGTGTTTTACTAAGAACATTTCATTACTCAGTTCCTTAATCTTTGCACCACCTCCCTATGATCGAGGCAAGAAGATGGATGCAAAATTGGGGGTGAAATTCATATCCTCAAGATGGAGGAAAAATTTGATTGGGTTGTACCACTACACTAAATTAGGTGCTTCTTGGGATGCAACCCAAGCTAAGGTATGTTTTTTTTTAGTTTTTAATTTTTTATTTCACATAGTTTTTTGTTTTTTTATTGAGTCGTAGGTTAATGGGAAGCCTGAGTATCTAAAACCTGAGCTAAGAAGAACGGAAAAGACTAAGTGTGGGGTCCCTGGACCCTCTTGATATATAAAGATGCTACTAGCTAGGCCTAGAGGCCTCAAGGAGTATTTCTATCTCTTACCTTTAAATTTACTTTGGGGACAAAGTAGATTTTTGAGTGTGGGGTGGGGAAATTTCTACTTTTTGGCTCAATTTAATTTTTTTTAGGTTAGGAATAAGTGAGATATTCTTGTTGGTGCTATTTTTGATTGCATAATTCAAGTGTTTTGTTTGTAAAAGCATGTTAATTGATGTGAATTTGTATTTTTGAGACTCTTAGGCTCATGTTTTTGACTCTTGCACTAGTTGGCTTAAAATTGAATTTATGTTATTGTTTGGTTAAGAGTCTATGATGATCCTATTGAGTTGAGCATGTGCCATGTGTGTGTCAGATTTTTTTATATTCCTTGTTATATGTGATGTCTAGAACTTGCCTGGTGTGTGTGAAGCAAAATAAAGAATGTGGGTTAGGAGATGATATATGCATTTCTTTGATACCCATGTTTTTACCTTTTATTTGTCCTATACTTGTGCATAATCCAAGTTAAACCCCATTGATCCTTTAGCTTATTTTCTTTGGTAACCTCATATGTAGCCTAATCCCCTTCTTTGATGGTCCTTAATTTGATCCGAAAAGCTTCTAAGTACTTTAATAAAAAATTAATTGAGTAACGAGTTTGAGAAATAAGAGGGAAAAGGTGAATTTGATGGCCTAATATAATAGTTATTGGTGTTAATAATTGATGTGTGGTAGATGGGTGATATAATTTATGTTAAAAATATTGTCATAGTTGTGGAAAAATAGAAAAATTGATTTGTATGGTAGTAAACTATGCTTCCACCAAGTGTTTGTGAAAATTCCAAAAAGAGATGGGGAAAAAAACAAAAGGTATGGATGAATGAATGAGGTAATTTGGTTGTTGAAAATTGATTTTAAATGCATAATGTAGTGTATTAAAGCGCTTAGAGAGGTTAGTCCCTATTCTTAGCCAAAATAGTTTCTACCCATCCCTTAGCCTACATTACAACTCGGAAAAGTCCTAATTGATCATAAGCTTTACATTCTAATATTAGTGGAGCATTACACTAAGGGAAAGCTTATGGGTCATTATGTGTAACTGGTGAATTTCTTGTGAAAGTGAGCGAAAATTAATTCTTGTACCCATTGTGCTAAAATTTGTATTTATATGAGTGATTATGGGTAGCTCTCTTATGGTGAGGGTCACATGTTTGATGAATAAGGGTGATTCTTGTGATGTCTTTGATTGAGCAATATGCATGAGTTTGCCAGTTGTGGATTCCATTCTTGAGGCTAGGATGTTTTGAAAGTAGGATTCTTGAGCTTTCAATTGCGTATAACATGCTTAGTGTTGTAAACTTGCATTCCATGTAGTCATTGTATTGATAGCTTGAATTTTTTGCATTTAGTAGAAGTGTCTTAAACTCATGGTATTTATAGTTAAGAGTTGTTCGAGGATGAACAAGGCTTTAAGTGTGGGGTGGTGATGTTCGGTGTATTTATGCATTCTAGTGTTACTATTCTAGCCTTTTTAGCCTTGTTTTTAGGATGATTCTTATGCTATATGTTGTTATAAAGATATAAATGAGCATTTATGTGTCCAAGTATTTGTTTACAATGTTTAATGGTATTTCCACACAAGTTTTGATTTAATTCAACCATTTAGAAGTCAACCAAGAAAACTAGAGTAACTAGCTTGAGCAAGGTTTTTTTCTAGTTTATGGTATTGGGTTCTAATGTGTTAATGAGTTAATAAGGTTGTTATTATATATTTATATGTGAAACAGCTTATTTATAATTTTCAAGGGTCAACTGGATCAAGACAAGGGTCAAAACAATAAGATTAAGCTCAATATAAATTTAGCCTATGCTTAGCTCGTGTTTCTAGTTCACCATCTTGGATGTTGTGTTGTTTTGAGCTCTGAATTGTTGTATTTAATGCTTTATTATGATTGGTTAATGGATTATTATGATATATTAAGGATATAAAAGCTTCAAATCAAGTGGAAACAACTCAAAGAGGCTCGGAATGGCTCAACGAAAGCACAATACAAAGATTGACGCAGTTTGGACCCCTGAAATGTATGGGGCGCGTGTGGTATTTATGAAGGTCCAATGTAAGTATTCAAAAACCAATGGATTCATAATAGACCTAGTTTTTTTACCCATATGTGTGTGTAGCATTTGGTGGAGTTTGAGGAGGTGCCACGACGCGGTGAAATTATGGAAATTGACAATTGTCGATTGGCTCGACTCCGCGATGAGGTGGCCATAAAAAGTGAAAAAAGTTCCTTTATTAACATTTATTACATGGAAATCCAATCCCAATGGGTTTATGACTCATCTACTATAAATATAACATGTTAAATCACGTTTTAATCATCTTGGGAAATCTTGGAACACCCTAGATCACTTAGGACATCATTGGAGGCTAACACAACATCTTTTTAGGTTTTATCATTATTTAATTTAGTTTTTGTATGATTTGTATCATCACTCCAAGGGATTGGATGATGAATATTTCCATTCAAGGCTGAACTCTCTTTCCGGAGTTAAGGCCAAGATCATGAATACTTTCGTTTTGAATTAATTTTGTTTAATTTGCTTATCATTATTGATTGTTTGTTTATTATTAATTTAACTATTTTAAAGATTAGCTACCCTTAGAATACATCAATTGTCAACCTTTTGATCACGGGAGAGGGAATAGAGAGATAGAATATGGGAATAAACAAAGTATGATTTTTATTCTTTTATTAAATAAAGGATTTGAATTAATGTCTAGGACAGGGATGTACTTAGATGCCTTACTTGATTCAACATAGGGTGATAGATTTAAAACACTTAATTGGATTATTACATCCCCGCTCAACGATGTAGTTGTAATGTCCATATTAGGTAAACGATTAAAGGTTGGGATACTATGATCATGCAGTTAACCCTACGAATCAACAACCAAGATAAGCGAATCAACGAATGAAGTTCAATAACGTAGTATGATTGATCTTAAGATTTAACCCTGGGTTGCTATCTATTGATTGTCCTAAGTTTTTACTTTTCTGCATTAGTTTATTTTACATTTAATTTACAATTCTAAAACTCTTTTGTTTACTTTTTCTCAATTTTTAAACTAGAATTTGATAGGCGGCGAACACAAGTCCATGAGAGATCGATACTTAGGTTTTCTTGAAGCCACTTTACTACTTGATAAGACCACGTACACTTACGTGTGCACTTGGTCTATGTCATTAAACAATGTATAAAATAAAATCTTAGAACTATCAATGGAAAAAACCCCAGGGTTAAAGCACTCCGAACAATCATACTATGTTATTGAATTTCATTCGCTAATTTGATTATCTTGGTTCTTGATTCATAGGGTTAATTGCATGATCATGGTTTCCCAACCTCTAATATTTTACCTAATATGGACATTACAACTACATCATTGAGCGGTGATGTAATAATTCAATAAAGTTAACTAAAGCTATCATTCTACGTATGAATCAAGTAAGGCATCTAAGTACATCCCTGTTCTAGACGCTAAGTTTCATTCTTTATTTTATAAAATAATAAAAATCCAAACTTTGTTTATTTCCATGTTCTATCTCCCTATTCCCTCTCCCGAGATCAAAAGGTCGACAATATATATATATTTTATGGGTGATCAATTCATAAATTAATTAAAACAAGAATAAATACGCAACCAAATATGATAAGCAAAATTAATCAAAATTAATTCAAAATAATAGTAATCATGTTCTTGACTTTAACTCCTTAAATAGGAAGTTTAGACAATAATATTCATAATCACGATCCAATTAATTGAATACATGATATGAAAATTAAAGACTAATTAAAAAAATTAAAAACCTAATTAAATTTGTGTAGCAGCTTCCTCTGAATTGTTGCCCAGGTGTCCAAGATATATCTTCCACCAAATTGTATCCAGTTGTTCGTGTATATATATTATAAATAGTATATCAATCCTAGTGGTATTAGGAATTGGGCACGGATCCCAGAAATATTCACAAAGATTCCCACTAGTCCCTCTTAAATTATGTGCACCGTTTGACTTAAGTTGGACCAACCCAAAGCTGTATCGGAAACATTTAATTGCCGTGTATGAATTATCAACGCGATGGATTGATCAACGCATTGGGAACATCAATGTGACGCATTGACTTCGCATCGGCTCACTGAAATTTGTATCCAAAAATCTGGTTAAGTGTAGACCGTCCTATCCTTTGCCCATGTCTTTTGTAGTGTATTTCCAATGAATTTTCGGCCTTTAAATCATCACTATATCACCATATTTAGTTCAAAAATCCTCCTACAATATCACACAACACAATTTAAAGATCAAAACAACACAATAACCTCAACGATAAATCAAAACAATAGATAAGATAAGACAAATTTGCAATGATCTTCCACTTATTATTTCGACTCTTGACTTAATCAAATTAAAATTTGCAAATTACAAACAAGTTATTCCACTCATAATTACACATTTAAACCATTTGAAAAAAATTAAACACATTAGAATCCAACGGAACCAACTAAGCACACACTTAGCTCAAGCTAGTAAAACTAGTTTTCCGGGTTGAACTCTAAATGACTCAATTAAATACAACTTATTTGAAAAATACTTTTGACATTATAAATACACACTTGGACACTTAAATGCTTATTTATATCAATATTAAAACGTTAATCACACGAATTGCTCTCAAAACAAGGGGAAATAGGCTAGAATAATGATACAAAAGTGTATAAAACTACCTCCGATCATCACCCCACACTTAAAACTCTTGTTCGTCCTCGAAAAACTCTTTCCTCTAAGCATAAAAATCTGAGGTGATGCTACACTTCTACTAAAATAAAGACACTCAAGCTAGTACTACAATGACTACACAGAATGCAAGTTTCTACACAAAACACGTTATTTACCCAATTGATACCTCATGAATACTACTCCAAAACATCCTAGCCTAAAGAATTAACTCACCTAAGTGGCAAAATCATACTTATCATTCAATTAAGGACATCTTACAAATAACCCACATTCATCAATCATGTGCCCCTCACAATAAGAAAGTTACCCATAATCACTCACATAAATGCAATTTATCACATAATGAGTACAAGAATCAAATTACGCTCACTCTAAAAAAAAATTCACATGTTACACACAATGAACCATAGGCTTGACCTTAGTGTAATGCTTCACTAATAGTTGAATGTAAAGCTTAGGATCAATTAGGACTTTTTCGGTTTGTAATGTAGGCTAAGGGACGGGTAGGAACTACTTGGAAATAGTGACTAGCCTCTCTAGGCACTTTAATACACTACATTATACATTTGAAACCAATGTTCAACAACCAAATTACACTTATTCATTCATCCATACCTTTTTTTTGCCTCATTTTTTTAGCATTTTCACAAACACTTGGTGGACGCATAATTTACTATCACAAGAATCAATTTTTTTTTTTCACAATTATGGCAATATTTCTAGCGTTATTTATATAACTCTCAACTACCACACATCAAATATAAATACCAATAACTCTTACCTTGGAGCATCAATTTTACCCTTTTCTTCTTCAATTTCTCAAACTCCGTGCTATTTTTTTTTATTAAAGCACTTAGGAGCTTTTTGGATCAAATTAAGGTCTATCAAAGAAGGGAATTTGGATACTTATGAGGCTACCAAATAAAAAGCTAAAGGCTCAATGGGGGTTAACTAGGATAATGCACAAGGGTAGAACAAATAAAAGGTACAAAACAAGGCTATCAATGAAATGCCTATATCATCTCCTAAATCCACATTCTTTATTTGGCTTCACACATACATCGGGCAAGTTCTAGACATCACACGCAACAAGAAATATACAAAAAATTCTCACACGCACATGGTACATGCTCAACTCAAAAGGATCATCATAGACTCCCAACCTACAATAGCATGAATTCACATTTTAAGCCAACATGGAAAAGAGTAATAAACTTGATCCTCGGAGTATCAAAAATAGTAATTCACATCAATCAACATGCTTTTACAAACAAACCCACTTGCATCATATAATCAAAAATAGCACCAACAAGAATATCTCACTTATTCCTAACCTAAATTATTTTAAATTGAGCCCAAAATTTGGGAAATTTCCCCATCCCATACTTAAAAATCTACTTTATCCCCAAAGTGAACTTTTAATGTAAGAGATAGAAATACTCCCTAAGGCCTCTAGGCCTAGCTAGTAGCTTTGTCATGCTCCTTAGCTCAGGTTTCCAGTACTCAGACTTCCCAATAGCCTATGACTCAACTAAAAACAAAAACTATGTGAAATAAAAAAAACTGTAAATAAAATATACCTAATTAAATTGGGTTGTCTCCCAAGCAACGCCTAATTTAGTGTCGCGACACAACCCATATCAACTCAACCATATTTCTTCACTCTTTTACTTCCCATTGGGAGCCACTTTTTCATTCTTTTTAGACCTCTTAAGTTTGAACTCTAAAAGTCACCATCTCTTCACATCAACCTTCATCATGTTGGGACACAATGGTTTCATCTTAGGCCGCGCAATCAGGTAATTCAAAGAGGTCTTTGGTAGACTAACCACCCCACACTTTCCCTCTTCAATAATATTTATCACATACAAATCTTTAATTTAGGGTTTTACTGTGGGTGTTTTGTACGCATCAAATACCACCTCTTCATCATATACCCTCATTTTGAGCGTTCCTTCTCTAACATCAATCAAAGCCCCTCCAGTTGCTAAGAATGGATGCCCCAAGATGATAAGTACCTGTTTGTCTGCCTTAAAATCAAGAACAAAAAAGTCAACAGGTATAATAAATTTACCAACCTTTATGAGGACATCCTCTATTACTCCTTCTGGATATTTTATGGATCCGTCTACGAGCTGCAAAACCACTGTGGTCAATCTTGGCTTTCCCAAGCCCAATATTTTAAACAATGATAGGGGCATCAAGTTTATGCTTTCCCCCAAGTCACTTAGTGCATGGACTACTTTATTCCCAATTTGAATAGGGATAACAAATTTTCCTTGATCTTTCAATTTCTTGGGGATTTTTTATATCATTACCGTATTACACTCTTTAGTGAGTGTTGTTTCTCCAACATCTTGAAATTTTACCTTTTTTTCCACCACATCCCTTAAGTACTTTGCATACTTAGGCATACTCTACAAAATATCCAGCAAAGGTAAATTAATATGAAGCTCTTTGAATTTATCAATGAACCTTTTGAATAAGGCATCCTCCTTTGCTTTTGCCTTTGAGAAAAGGGCAATGATAATGTCTTCTTCACTTTTGGTTTAGCAACTTTTGGTCTCAATTACTTAGACTTTCTTGAATTTTTAGCAACTTCTTTAGGAACCTATTTGGTTATCATATCAGCATCAACCTTCTTTGCTGCCTTTGAAGGTTCTCCTTTAAGATCTTTACCGCTTCTTAAGGTGATTGCCCTAACCTGCTTTGGATTTTCTGTATTTGTTGCCAACCCACCTTGTGGTCTTGTATTCAGTACCTATGATAATTAGACTACTTTCAACTCTAAGCTTCTCTAGAACACTTTTTGATTCTATAATTCTGTCTGTTGACTTTTCGTATCTGCAAACAATTGTGCTTGCCCAGCTAAGAGTTATTTCAACATCTCTTTGATAATGCTCAATCTATAGCTCGTGTAAGAGTGTAAAGCGGTCGTTGTGAAATATATAACCCAACTGGGTTGGGTATCGATCCCACAGGGAATAGCCGGTCAATAAGTAAGCAAAGATTATTAGACTTTTGGTGAAAGTCTCGTAAAAAGGGGGGATTGTAACGTGTAACCAAAATAATAGAGTAAAAATAGAAATTAGCAAAGTAAGAAGAAAGAATGTTTGATACGATGTTAACCAATGAGAATTGAGAGTTGGGGTTATGTCCACCTTATGAGTTATATGTCTCTATTGGCTATGAGTTATGCGGAATTCAGACATGCATGTGCTTATAGAGAATTGTATTCTATGGTAAATCCAAGCGTCTTTCGACCTAACAAGGACTATTTCACTTTAACTCTTTCGAGCTTAAAGCATATCTAACGGTACAAATTCTCCAAGAGTTTAATCCAGTTACGGCACTAGCTTTTTAACAGGGGTTGGTTCCCTATTACCTGACATTATCTCTTTTTCAGACATATAACTTTTTTTTCGAACAAGTTAATGCTATACTGGCGTATTCTATGCGTTTGCAACCACAAGAATTTGCATTAAGATGAAGAGAATAATGATATAAGCAGCATACGTGTTGCGAATTCACAAACACATAGCAATAGATAGTATCTCATACGGCTTCCATAACCCCAATAGAGAAGTTTAGCTACTCATGAGTGCGATGGAACTCACAATAGACATTATTATTATACTAGAATAAAGATATCACGTGTAGTATGGTGTGGTATGGATTTAGGCGTGAACTCCCTTTCAAAGTAGCGTTTCTCTTTTTGTGGAATTGAAGAATTGAATAGATGAATAGAAGAAGAATAAAAAGTAGAATTAATGGAAGAATTAGAAGTAGTAGTCAATGATAAAAATCTCTAGCAAAATAGGTTATTTATAACACCCATATCCTATTCCTACTAAGCTAATGCATTACTTAACCCAATCCTACTAGGTTACTGCATCATTATCCTAATCCTAATAAGTTACTGCTAGTCCCCAAAGTCTTTAGAATTGTTGTTTTTGCCCGGGACAGATTTTTCATGCGTCACTTTTGGTCCTTGGCATCCAAGCTTTCCCTTCCTTCTTTCGTGAAGCTTCCTTTGGTGTCAAGTTATCCATAAAATATTGAAATCTGCATCATTTATACCTGAAAACTTGCTAATCACGTTTGTTAGCTCAATTACAGGAAAAAGGACTAAAAGTGCATGAATTATATATTTTGTCCTCAAAACTTAGCTAAAATATGGGTAAAATATAGTACTTTAGGCGTGTAAATTCGCCTATCATCAACACCCCACACTTAAAGCTTTGTTCGTCCTCGAACAAAATATCTTGTCCTTCTAAACATTTACTTAGGGTTTCACAGTAACAACACAAAATAGTCATCAAGACAGGCATAGCAATCATTAACAAAGAGTAGTTTTCTGATCACTACTAGAAATAATTTTAACCTCTAATATAGACTCGTGATGATGGTTAATTCGTATTCAAAGGTTAAGGTACAAAGAATCATACACAACTATCCAAAACTCATCAACCACGTGTGTCTCACAATATATTACCCATAATCACTCACAAGTGTAGTATATTTATAGAAACATGGGTATACGAGTATCCTTGCTCTCGCTCTCACAAAGAATTCATATGTTGCAACTGATGACCATAGGCTTGCCCTTAGTGTAATGCTCTACTAAATATCAGAATGTTAAGCTTAAGATCAAATAGGTCTTTTACAGGTTGTAATGTAGGCTAAGGGACGGGTAGGACTATTTTGGCCAGAAATAGTGACTATGTTCCTAAGCGCTTTAATACATCACATTATGTCATTTATGCTTTTTTTCAAACAACCTTTCTACTTTCTTTTAATCTACCACCCTTTCTCACCTCTTTTGTTCTTGAATTTTGAACAGAATTAACTTTTTATTTTTCTTTTCCTTTTTCTTTTCATAACACACCTCTTATGATAACAATTATTTTCCATAACAAATTCAAGCACCAATACAATCTAAGGCACTATTCTCACCCAATTTCCTCTTATTTTGTCACATTACTTTACAATTTTAAAGCACTTAGGACTTTGGATCAAATTATGGTCTTGAAAAAAATGGATTAGGCTTACATATGAGGCTGTCAAAGAAAATAGGCTTAAGGCTCAAAGGGGGTTATCTAGGATGATGTCCATGGGTAGATAAAATGAAGGTAAACAATCATAGGTTGCCAAAGAAATACCTAAATCATCTCCTAAACTCACACTCTTTATTTCGCTTTACATACATACCAGGCAAGTTCTAGTATCAACCACAAACATAGAATATACTATCATCTCACACACACAAGGCACATGGTCGACGTTATTGGAAGCAATATAGACTCTTGACCCAACAGATGAAAGAGCTGAACCACATAATTATCACATAGTGAGTCACAATTAGAGCCTAAACATCTCAATAGTAATGATTTTATCACAGACTTTTGTCATAATACCATGCTGCCTATCAGAACAATTTTATTCAAAGTTTGAAAAAAAAAAAATTCCTAAAAAATTAAAACAAACAAACATAAATAAGCAAAACTCACATAAATAAGCAAATGCATATAAGAAAGTATAGCATGCAAATACCACCACCCCACACTTAGACGGGACACACTGCCCTCAGTGGAAAATAAATAAGAAGAACTTGGTTAGTCGGACTCCTCCTCTATGTCTGGGGTCATACACCCTTCGTCGGAATCATCATTGGAGTCGTCGTCATCAGAATTCTTCTCCACGTCGGAGTCTGGCATTCTGCGATCATCATCGGTTGGCACATCGTCCTCAAGAGGTTCCTCCAAGTACACACCTACTCCACACATCGCCCTTGCATGCTAATTCATTGAGTAGTTATAATCCAGCTGTTGGAGCTCTGCAGAAGTTGGAACACGACCTCCGCTCATCATTGTAAACCGAGTCATGCCATAAAGATGGCAAAAGAAACTCTCATCCCGAGCATGCCTTTCTGCAGTGGTAAGGTTGACGCCATGAGTGGTTTCAGCATCTTTAACCTTTGTGAGGTCAAACTTTTTCGGGTTGTGAGGGAGTTTATGATCAGCAGGTTCCTCTTCGATATCCTCCTTCCTCAATATTGCAGTCAACAGATTGCCAAAGCTGAAGTGGGACCTCTTGTGTAGCCTAGCTTTATGCATTATAGATTGAATAATTGCTCCAATGTTGATAGGGACATTCGTCATCAATGAGTACACCAAGAACACTCTATCTCGTGTTATCTTTGTGTACTGGGTCCCTAGAATCAAGCAAGAGTTGACTATTCGCAGCCATATCCTAGCTTCCCTATTCAAAGGAGCATATGGGAAGGTGTTGTGCCAACCGGTGTCCTTGTGTCTACTCCATCTTGCCATGGATCGTGGTCCGCATAATGTGTGTCTAATTGCCCTGTATGGAGGTCTGTTATACAGCTCCTTGAATGGTGATGGGTCAACAGATGGCAAACCTAGAAAAGAGTTGAAGAACTCCGCATTTAGTTGCAGAACTTGGCCCCGAATCTTAACGTCAGTCCCTGTAGTTTTCGGAGACCAGTTGGCATAGAATTCTTGTGTTAAATTGAGATTGCACTCTCCCATATCTCGGAAGATGAAATAAAGATGTAACGCCATTATCTTTGCCAACATACGAGGTTCTTTCTTTGCTAGGCTCTCCTTGTTTATCAACTCTACATGAACATATTTTTTCTCTTTATTGTTCCTATACCATTCCTTTCCTTCCTCCTCGAGGACCCATTTTATTGTGAACATACGGCGAGGTATTTGCTGCGAGGAGGATTCTCCTTGCTCTTTTCGTCCTCTTTTCTTGCCTTTTTGTGAAGTGGTTCCTTTATCTTTGCCTTGTCTTGCTTTGGGTGCCATTGTACCTGAGATTAAAACAATAGTCATGTTAGCATCATCTCGGTGGATACAATCAACAAACAAGCAGTAGTGGCACCACCCCACACTTAGTTTATTGGTACAGACTAGTGAAGTGAAAGTTGGCGATTACTCAGACTTCATCGATATACGTTTTTAGGCTCTATATTCCAACAATAAAATCAGTGCAGTCATACTTCTTGTGACCTTGGCAATACTTTCATGTTTGATATATCAAGACTTACTACATAGTGATTTAATCAAGGTATAGCATCTAGAACTAATCACAACCTCATATGTTGGTAGTCAACCATAATTCTTGTCTCGATGAACAAGTCATTCCAACATGTAAGACTTCTATTGACAAGATTATGCAATTTTCTTGACCATGTTAATTCCATAAAAGTATGACAGTGCATCAAAATTAAATTCAAGTTGGAAACATGTTAAGATCATTATTACGTATTCTTTTACTCACTTAGTTGTATCATAACACATCAACCACATTCAAATCACCAATACTACTTCAAGATTTAGCGAATCATAATATGCGTAGTAGTGTAGTACTTATGGAATATAAATGAAGAACAAAGAAGTACTTACTTGGTTGATGCCTTTGGATGATGTTCTTGCAAAGTAAAAGAGCAAAAGGAAAATTTTTGGGAGGATTTGGAGACTATAGGCGGCGCTTATGCTAGATTTGCAAAGTGTTTTTGGTCAAAGACTAAGTCTCTTATTTATAGGAGAGGCTTGGGTCGGGTTTTGACCCATTTAAAATCGGATTTGGAGACAAGAAGTGACCATAGGCGGCGCCTAAAGCTTTGCCTATGCTTGGCATAGGCGGCGCCTTTTGCAAAGCATTGTTGAGCATAGGCGGCGCCTATGCCATGGCATTGTTAGGCATAGGCGGTGCCTTTTGCATAGCATATGAGATTCAGAGACAAAAGGCATTGGCATAGGCGGCGCCTATGCTATGGCATACTTGGGCATGGGCGGCGCCTATGCTATGGCACACTAGATTCCGAGAGCTTAGGCCATAGCATAGGCCTTGCCTTGTTTGTGGCCTAGTTTTACATAGGCCTAGCCTTGTTTCTTGCCTATATTTTCATAAGCAATGCCTAATCCATAGCCTTTTACTTCTTCATTACTAACTTACCACCTTCAACATGCAATACGACCAAATCAAAATTTGGAACCAATCTCCTTGTTTACGCCTCTTGTACGTACACTTGCTCAAAGACAACAAACACGATTAGAACGATGGGTTTCCTCCCATCATGCGCCTTAGTTTATGTCGTGGCACGACTCTTCTTTTTGGATTTTTATTTATCAAAGGCAAACACGAAATAGAACGAAAGAAAGGAAAAAAAAATGTAAAATGATGGGTTGCCTCCCATCTAGCGCTTGTTTTATTGTCGCGGCACGACATAGTTACCTCGAGTACTTAGTCTTCGTCGAGACAAGTGATGGCCATATAATTTATTGAATCGAGAGGACGATATAAGGTTTTACTCGTTGGCCATTCACTTTGAAGACAACACCATTATTGTCTTTCAACTCAACTACTCCAGACGAGTAGACTTGGTTAACTTTGTACGGACCAGACCACTTGGACTTCAACTTACCTAGGAATAGCTTCAATCTGGAATTGAAGAGGAGTACCATATCATCCTTTTGAAAGTTTCGTTGAACAATCCGCTGATCATGATACTTTTTCATCCACTCCTTGTATAGGTCTGATCTTTCATAAGCATGTAGACGGAATTCATCCATCTCGTTCAGCTGCTCCAATCTTAGATTCATTGCATCATCCCAATTCAAATTCAATCGCTTCAACGCCCATAATTCTTTATGCTCGAGCTCAATGGGTAAGTGACAAGCCTTCCCATAAACTAGTTGGTACGGGGATATGGCAATTGGTGTTTTGAATGCAGTCCTATAAGCCCATAGTGCATCGTCCAGCTTCCAAGACCAATCTTTCCTATTAGCATTTACCGTCTTTGTAAGGATTTGCTTGATCTCTCGATTGGAAACCTCTACCTGCCCACTAGTTTGTGGGTGATAAGGTGTGGCTACCTTATGTTGCTTGACACCATATTTTGCCAACACAGATTTGAATAGCTTGTTGCAAAAGTGAGATCCTCCGTCGCTTATGATAGTACGTGGTACTCCAAAGCGTCAGAAGATATTTCTCTTCAAGAATGCTACAACACGCTTTCCCTCATTGTCGGCTAACGCTACTGCTTTGACCCATTTTGAAACATAATCTACAACAACTAGGATGTATTTCATTCCAAACGAATTTACGAATGGACCCATGAAATCAATACCCCATACATCAAAGAGCTCGACTTCAAGAATTTTCGACATGGGCATCTGATGGTGTTTTGAAATTGCACCTTGTCTCTTACATTGGTCGCATCTTCTCACAAAGTCGTAGGCATCTTTAAATATCGAGGGCCAATAATATCCACTTTGCAATACCTTCCTTGCTGTCCGATTACCTGCGTGATGTCCCCCAACTTGGGAAGTCTGACATGCTTCCAATATATTAGGCACCTCTACATGGGATATGCATCACCGGATAACACCATCCGCGCATCGTCGAAACAAATATGGCTCATCCCAAAAGTAGTGTTTTACATCATGCATAAACTTCTTCTTTTGATGGAAAGATAAATTTATAGGTATGGCATTACTTACCACAAAATTCGCAAAGTCGGCATACCATGGTAACTTTTCCATTATCGTGGCTAAGATCTCCTCGTCAGGGAATGCATCATCAATCTCGATTTCAGGATGCGCCATATGCTCATTCTCAAGTCTAGATAGATGGTCAGCCACTTGGTTCTCTTAACCCCTTCTATCGTTTACCTCGAAACCAAATTCTTGTAGCAATAATACCCATCAAATTAGCCTCGGCTTTGCGTCCTTCTTCGTCATTAGGTATCTCAGAGCTGCATGAGCTGTATGAACAATCACTTTGGTTCCCAACAAGTAAGCACGAAACTTCTCAAAAGTATACACAACAGCTAGGAGCTCTTGTTCTGTGATAGTATAGTTCTTTTGGGCTTCGTTCAGGACCTTGCTCGCATAATAGATAGGATGGAATAACTTTTCCCTTCTCTGGCCAAGTACAGCGCCCAAAGCTACCCCACTGGCGTCACACATGACTTCAAACGGTAGGGACCAATCTGGAGCTACCATGATAAGAGCTTCAATTAGCTTCCCTTTGAGGTATTCGAATGCCTTCAAAAAATCTTCATTGAAGTCAAACTTTGCATCTTTCTCCAGAAGTTTGCATAATGGACTAGCCACTTTGGAGAAGTCTTTGATGAACCGCCGATAGAAACCTGCGTGCCTGAGGAAACTACGAACTCCCTTTACAGAAATTGGAGGTGGTAGCTTCTCGATGACTTCAATTTTAGCTCAATCAACCTCAATTCCTTTTTCGGAGATTTTGTGCCCAAGAACGATGCCTTCCTTAACCATAAAGTGGCACTTCTCCCAATTCAGCACTAGGTTGAATTCTACACATCTTTGCAACGCCATACTCAGGTTTACCAAACACGATTCAAACGACTCGCCCACAACTGAAAAATCGTCCATGAATACCTCCAAAGTATCTTCAACCATATCAGAAAAGATGGAAATCATACAACGCTGAAAGGTGGCTGGTGCGTTACATAGCCCGAATGGCATACGTTTAAAGGCAAACGTACCATATGGGCATGTGAACGTTGTCTTCTCTTGGTCTTCGGGGGCAATACAAATCTGATTATAGCCAGAATAACCCTCTAAGAAACAAAACCAGCCTTTTCCCGCTAATCGATCAAGCATTTGGTCCATGAATGGCATTGGAAAGTGATCTTTGAGCGTCCATGAATTCAGCTTTCGGTAGTCCATGCATACTCTCCATCCGGTGACTGGTCTGAGTGGAATAAGCTCATTCTTCTCATTCGCTACTACCGTCATGCCTCCTTTCTTGGGAACACATTGTACCGGGCTTACCCATGTACTGTCAGAGATAGGATACACTACCCCCGCATCTAACCACTTAATAATTTCTTTCTTCACCACTTTTTGCATAGGTGGATTTAGACGCCTTTGATGCTCAATAGTGGGTGTGCAATTTTATTCAAGCTGAATCTTGTGTGTACAAATCCCAGGTGGAATACCAATAATATCAACGATGGTCCAACCAATGGCTCTTATATACTTTTGTAGAATAGCAATGAGAGTTGCAACTTGCTGCTCACCCAAATCTGCTTCCACAATGACTGGAAGTTTGTTTCCGCTTCCTAAGAATGCATACTTTAAATGGCTAGGCAGCTCTTTCAATTCTAACATGGGTGGCTCTTCAATAGATGGTTTAGCTGGTGGTGTGGGTCGATTTTTGAGATCAAGGTCTAGCTTTTTGGGAGCATGAGGATATGATACAAATCCTATTAGAGCATCAATAGTCTCTTCATAATTTTCAGCATCCTGATGCTCAACATTCATGAGCACAACCGCCAATGGGTCATCAATAATTTGCTCCTCTTCAAGTAATTCTTTCTCATCATCAAAGTAAACATCAGCCACCGAGAATACGCTCAGCTCTTTGGGTTGCTTCATTGATTTACACACATCAAAGCGAACTACTTCATCATTTATCCAGAATAAAAGCTCATTAGCTCTTAAATCAATAAGCACACTTCCTGTTGCAAGGAAACGGCGCCCCAAGATTATGGGAACTTCTGAATCTGCCTCACAATCCAAAATAATGAAGTCTGCCGGAAAGATGAATGAAGAAACCTTTACCAATACATCACATAGAATACCAACAGGTCATTTTACCGACCTATCCGCCATTACGAGCCTCATATTGGTTGGAGTAGGATCACCCAACCCCAACTTTTTGTAAATAGATAATGGAATCAAATTGATGCTGGCTCCTAAATCGCATAATGCCTTGGCAAAATTTAAAGAACCAACTGTGCACGGAATAGTAAAAGCACCGGGGTCGGCCTTCTTCTGAACTAGTGCCTCCACCAACGGAAGATTTATGGTCAGCTGCTTTAACATCGTCATAAATTTGCTGAACCTTGTATCATCCGCAATCTTCTTCAATCTTTGAGGAAAAGGTGGCGGTGGAAGTGGGATTGTTTTCTCCACAACTTTCTTCTCCTCTTGCTTCCGTATTTTAGTCTTTTCAGGCTGCAATATACTTGGTGTGACTTCATGGACGTCGTGGTTGGCTTCTACTATATTTTCTCTATTAGCCTTATCATCGTTGTCCACTACATCATCGACCACTTACTTGCCTTTGGATGAAGTTTCCAGTACCTTACCACTTCGAGTAGTAATAGCCATGCATGATCCATCATTCCTTGGATTTTGCACGGTGTCGCTAGGTAAGGTGCCAGCCTTTCTTCGATTGAGTACTACCGAAAATTGGCTTAACTGCTGCTCTATTTGCTTTATTGAAGTGGAATGTGAGTCAACCAATTGCTTTATCGAGGATAAATCATTTATTACCTTAGTTACTTCTTCGCTGGTTGCCTCTACTCCTTTTAACAATTTAGCCATCATGTCTTCCATATTTACAGAACTAGATGCAGTGGCATCACGTCTCCCTGGGGGAACATACAAACCACTTTTGTTATTCTTGTTCTTCCAACTACCTTGGTCCTTGTTTCCAAATTTATCATAATAGTTTCGACCTTGGTTTCCTTGGGTATTGCCTCGGAAACCCCCTGATTGTTTAAGTAGTTGGCCTCTTCTTCCGAATCAGATTCGTCTCTACCTTTTGACGCAACAGCTTTGACTTTGTCGGTCTTCCCTGATAAGAGATGCTTTGTAAGAAGATCCACTTGTGTTTTCATGTGCGCCATATATTGATCGCGTTCTTCTTCTCTTCTCCTTTGGTCTGCAGTCATGCCAATAGATAAAGTGGGGCTTGCTACCCCAGATTCCCTGGTATGCCAACCTCTACTTTGCTTTGTCATCCGGTCTAGCTTATTGCTTTCCTGACCAAAGGTAAGGTCCATAAAAGATCCTCCAGCCGCATTATCCACCACTAGTTTAGTTATTGAATTCAAGGATCTGTATAGTATCTTCATTAGGTGAACATTGGTCATATGATGGTTTGGGCACCACATAAGCTTCATCTTGAACCTCCCCTATGTTTCATGAAGAGCTTCGGTTGGAAGCTACCAAAAATTGCTGATTTTATCTCTCAATTATACTCTTTTGGATGGCGGAAAGAATCTTTCTAGGAAAGCGTCTTTCAATTGCCTCCAATTAGTGATAGAATCAGGAGTCAGCCCGTTCAACCATAGAGTTGCCTCCCCAGATAGAGACAATGGAAATAAGCGCAACCGAATTGCATTCTGTCCAATGCCAGGATTGTCAAATGACTTGCATGTAGAAATAAAGTTGATCAGGTGCATATTCGGATCATTGCCTGCTAGTCCACCAAATAATCCCTTGAGTTGCAATAACTGAATCATGGTGCTTTTGATGTTGAACTTAGCTTCGGGTGCCAATGGTGGAGGAATAATAGCTCTTGTGGCTCCGGCTCCATCAATATCATCATCATCATCGTCAAAAGCTGGTTGTATAGGTCGACGTTCATGCCTAAACCTAGCTTGACGATCTCTTCTGTTAGTAGGTGTTGCTATCTCAGCATCACGCCTTGGGTTTAGTAACTCATCATCACTTAGGTCCTCAACATCAAGATTTGTCGCTTGCCCAGGGTTATCAATATTCTGTTGATGCACTTAAGCGGCTGCTAGAGTAGCTAGTCTCGCCTGTTCTTGTTGAGCAGCCATCCTTTCAATTTCGTGTTGTGCCTCCATTCTGCCAATACGTTGTGGTTCAGGATTGATAGGTAATAACGGTTGACCAGAACTTCGAGTATGGGGCATGCACTGAATAAAAACCTGCAGAAAACAAAAACAAAACTAAAAGTAAAAGTACGAGAATCTTTGACCAAAGGGTCTAGTAATTATCACAAACTTAGTTGACAACCGTATTCCCCGGCAACAACGCCAATTTTTGATAACGCTCAATCTACAGCTCTTGTAAGAGTGTAAAGCGGTCGTTGTCAAATATATAACCCAACTGGGTTGGGTATCAATCCCACAGGGAATAACCGGTCAATAAGTAAGCAAAGATTATTAGACTTTTGGTGAAAGTCTCGTAAAAAGTGGGGATTGTAACGTGTAACCAAAATAATAGAGTAAAAATGGAAATTAGCAAAGTAAGAAGAAAGAATGTTTGATACGATATTAACCAATGAGAATTGAGAGTTGGGGTTATGTCCACCTTATGAGTTATACGTCTCTATTGGCTATGAGTTATGCGGAATTCAGACATGCATGCGCTTATAGAGAATTGTATTCTATGGTAAAGCCAAGCGTCTTTCGACCTAACAAGGACTATTTCACTTTAACTTTTTCGAGCTTAAAGTGTATCTAACGGTACAAATTCTCCAAGACGTTAATCCAGTTACGGCACTAACTTTATCTTTGATAACACTCAATCTACAGCTCTTGTAAGAGTGTAAAGCGGTCATTGTCAAATATATAACCCAACTGGGTTGGGTATCGATCCCACAGGGAATAGCCTGTCACTAAGTAAGCAAATATTATTAGACTTTTGGTGAAAGTCTCATAAAAAGAGGGGATTGTAACGTGTAACCAAAATAATTGAGTAAAAACGGAAATTAGCAAAGTAAGAAGAAAGAATGTTTGATACGATGTTAACCAATGAGAATTGAGAGTTGGGGTTATGTCCACCTTATGAGTTATATGTCTCTATTGGCTATGAGTTATGCGGAATTCAGACATGCATGTGCTTATAGAGAATTGTATTCTATGGTAAATCCAAGCGTCTTTCGACCTAACAATGACTATTTCACTTTAACTCTTTCGAGCTTAAAGCATATCTAACGGTACAAATTCTCCAAGAGGCTAATCCAGTTACGGCACTAACTTTTTAACAGGGGTTGGTTCCCTATTACCTGACATTATCTCTTTTCCAGACATATAACTTTTCTTTCGAACAAGTTAATGCTATACTGGCGTATTCTATGCGTTTGCAACCACAAGAATTTGCATTAAGAGGAAGAGAATAATGATATAAGCAGCATACGTGTTGCGAATTCACAAACTCATAGCAATAGATAGTATCTCATACGGCTTCCATAACCCCAACAGAGAAGTTTAGCTACTCATGAGTGCGATGGAACTCACAATAGACATTATTATTATACCACAATAAAGATATCACGTGTAGTATGGTGTGGTATGGCTTTAGGCGTGAACTCCCTTTCAAAGTAGCGTTTCTCTTGTTGTGGAATTGAAGAATTGAATAGATGAATAGAAGAGGAATAAAAAGTAGAATTAATGGAAGAATTAGAAGTAGTAGTCAATGATAAAAATCTCTAGCAAAATAGGGTATTTATAACACCCATATCCTATTCCTACTAAGCTAATGCATTACTTAACCCAATCCTACTAGGTTACTACATCATTATCCTAATCCTAATAAGTTACTGCTAGTCCCCAAAGTCTTTAGAATTGCTGTTTTTGCCCGGGACAGATTTTCCATGCGTCACTTTTTGTCCTTGGAGTCCAAGCTTTCCCTTCCTTCTTTTGTGAAGCTTCCTTTGGCGTCAAGTTATCCATAAAATGCTGAAATCTGCATCATTTATACCTGAAAACTTGCTAATCACGTTTGTTAGCTCAATTACAGGAAAAAGGACTAAAAGTGCATGAATTATATATTTTGTCCTAAAAACTTAGCTAAAATATGGGTAAAATATAGTACTTTAGGCGTGTAAATTCGCCTATCATCACTCTTCTATATTGCTCATTGACTGATTTGATTGGGTTTGCGGTTGTAGGGAGTTCCATGGTTAATTTGGTGGCTGAGTTTACCACTTCATGTTGTAGGCATTACCATAATTCGTCCATTGAGCATTGCCTACTTACATCACGGATTTTGGATTTGATGCACATATGGTAGCCGCATGACCACTATTTTTGCATACTTCACACCAACCTATAGCTTGTTGGATAACATTGACTGTGGCTGAAGGTTGTGTTGCTCCCAACTTCAAGCCGCTAAAATGAGTGTTCATCAAATTTTAATGCACACATGGTTGCCGCATGACCACTATTTTTGCATACTTTACACCAACCTGCAGCTTGTTTGATGACATTGACTGTGGCTGAAGGTTGTGTTGCTCCCAACTTCAAGACGCTAAAATGAGTGTTGATCAAATTTTGAAAGGCAGATACCTGTGTTGATAAGGCCGTAAATTGGTCCACCGCCAATACACCCATAATTCTTTTTGTGGCACTTCTAGAATCTATATGCCAATTTGGATTTTCTTGTGCTATGCGGTTCGGCAATGTGTACAGTTCATCATAAGTCAATTCCAGCACTTGACCACCTGCAGCTGAATCTAGCAAAATCTTTGTATTGTGATCAAAAGCTTCTACAAAAGTATGAGCAAGTACCTCATTAGATTGTTGGTGATATAGACAATCCCGAAGAAGAGCCTTGAAGGATTCCCAAGCATGAGAGAGGTTTTTATCAGGCTTATGTTTGAAGCTCACTATCTCACTACGAAGTCTCGCAGTCTTGCCTGATGAAAGAATATAATGAGGAACTTTCTGGCTAAGTCATCCCATGAGGTGATTGAATTGGACAACTCTACATTCAACAACCTTTTAGCTTCCCCCAAAAGTGAATGGGGAAACAGTGTCAGCCTCACATAATCTGGAGTCACCCCAGTCGAAGTGAATGTATCAGTGCTCAAAGAAAGTCCGTAAGTGGACATATGGATCCTCGTGTGAAAGCTCGGCAAACTGTCCACTGCTAATAAGAAGCTGCACCATATTATGTTTCAACTCGAGATTCCCCCCATCTACTGGTCTCTAAATTGGGGAAGTCAAGTTTGTTGGAAGTGGGACTGCCACTTTCCTAACTATCCTTTGGGTTGGTTGTTCTTCAGCCATTGGAACAGTATTCTCTTGGTCTTCTTGGAATTGAGGAATTTTGGGGAGAAGGTGTCACGCCCCAAATCCTATTAAGGCGGACTGGCACCCGTTGCCGGTAAGGCTCGGGAGAACCAACCTGTAGCAATACATTACCTATGAACATTATAAGTTACTTTTATACTAAACATGCCCTCAAAAGATAAATGGAACTAGCAAGCCAAAAGATGTTGTATGACTAGGCCGTTGGGGCCACAATGTCTACGATACGATACATGACCATACTATTCTTTACATAGTCTACGAAGCCTCTAGACAAGAAACATTATCTTATAAGGGTCGGGACAGGCCCCGCCTCATGATAAGATACTATACAATGCAAAAAGATATGATAAGACTCGAAGCCCCGAAGCAACCTGGAGCTCAGTGACTGCAGTTGATATCCTGTATTCTTACTGGGGAGGTTTATTAGCTTCTGCACCTGCAGCATGGAATGCAGGTCCCCCAACAGGGACGTCAGTACGAAATAATGTACTGAATATGTAAGGCAACATGTACTATATATGAGATAAAAGCTCAAATGAAACCATACACTGCTGTAGGGTAAAAGACCACCTTTATGAATATTGTGGAGTCATGCATCTTATAACAATTATGTTACTTTACTCTTATCACTTGTATAATCTGTGCACATCATGTAATACAAATGACCAGCTGATCAGTGGTAAATCTATATCAGGATCGACCCATGCTAGGCTTTCCTTTCACCCCTGGGATACCCCCTGTAATACTGGGATTGACCCATGCTAGGTGATTCTTTCACCCCTGGGATACCACCCAACAGAAACAACTGTATACATATATCTTCTTATTACTTTTGAGATGAATCTTTGGTGATCGTAACATTTGAGCTATAAGACTATAAGCATGACAAATGACAAGTATGTGACCATGTAACATCATATCACAATGAAAAGAGTGGGTTATACAATTAGTGAAACATGTAGGACATAAACAACGTATGGACTTTATTTAGCTAAAAAGAAGACTCATATGTCATGGTACCCAATGTATGTATGCAGCAGTGACAATGCTCGAATCTGGACACACAAATACATATGAAAGAGTGGAGTGGTTATATCGAAGTTTGTAAAGATCTCTATGTGCCAATGAAGACTTTGGATTCCATGCCAAATAATAAGAGATCGAATAGCCTTACATACCTCGACATATCAACTTGTTTTTACCTCGAAATGACTTCTTTTCTTCCAACTATTTATCTACAATATCATGTTTTAAAGCTAGTATTAGCAGATAATCAATGCATCTGGACAGCCCAATCTCACAAAACACAACACTTTGGCAACAAACGTATAACCATCGACTCAATGGTGTTATTCCGACTTTCTCAATTCTAACTGTCTTCAACCAGTACACATTATCATATACATGATGTACACAGCCTATATCAGCTCTACAACATGCTGGTAACAGTCCATAACTACAACACAGAACCATTTTACAAAACGCTCAACTAAGAAGCACAACATCTCGTCGTCTCCCTACATTTCGTCGTTAACAATTCATACTTGTCCCAACTTTGAACCAGATGCTCCCAACATATATATACATCAAATAAACCTTAACACAGTCACAAAATAGCTCAAAACACAGGGGGTGAAACGTGAAACATCAGCCCCCTCATCAAAACAGTCCAATACCATTTTGGAAGCACATAAGATCATATAAGGATACTTGTTTCCAAAGAACTAGCAAAACAGTCCAGCAACCTTGGCAACCATATACACACTATAACATATTAATAACCTCAACTTTATATCATATCAAAGTCAAAAATCAGGGTAAGAATCGTTCCAAAGCCAAGAAAATCAAACAACAACTTTCAGGACACAAGCTGTCCAGAAATTCCTGCACAGTACACCAGCCAACTTATCTTGTTTTCCATGGAAATTTCATATCAAGTATATGGTTAGTTTTACATACCTTAACTCCCAAGGTGTAGTTCTAATTCAATAACTCAAAAAGTAGCCTTTGGTTGCCTTCCAAGGTGAAGAAATGCCAAGAGAAACTTAGAGAGAAAAGCTGAAAGTTTTGGTCTTCTACTAGTTAACCTAAGGAGCTCGGTTTTGGTCCCTTTTTAAGGAGGCCTTAGACCGACTTTCTCCTGATATTTACAACTGATTAAGTCAAGTTGGTCAATGAATAATTTTCCCCTTTCACTTGGGCCTTTTGGATCTCTAAATCAATGGGCTTTAGTGGCCCATTTTCCTTAATCTTTCTTGCACTTTGTTTAGGCCCAATTTTGTTAGTAGTGAATGAATGTAGTTGGGCCTATCATATAAAAATCTTGGGCTGAACATCTTGGCCCATATAATGCTAAACCATTGGCTTTAATAGCCTCCCTAACTTGGGCTTCGTTTGTCACAAGACTTGGAAAGTTTCGGCGTTAAGCCTTGTCTTCGTTCCCCTTTCTTTTGACTAACGTCTAGACTTCAAGTGAGTTCACTTATGAATGAATTATTCTCCCTCATGTATATATACATTTTTTTTTTAAGCCAACCACACAGGTGACTCACCTGCTAGCTTCCTAAGTTCCATAAGCACGTCAATGATTTTCTCCGTTTAAGGCCACAGTCTCTAAATAGACTTCCATATAGTGCCCCAATCTAACACTTGAACACTTGAAAAAAAATTTTGGTAGTAATTAAATCAAGTCGTATGTCATTTTATGTGAACATTACTAGTACATGTAAAATGTGGGGTGTTACATCCTCCCCCCTTTAGGAACATTCGTCCCGAATGTTAACATAATCGTATAGTCTAGGCAGGTTTGAATTTCTGGTCACACAACTGTTAATAACATAACTAGTATTCAAACACATACCTATTAATGTTCCTCCTCTGTATCTTTTGGTCCCTCCTTGTCTTCAAATAGATGAGGGTATTTGGATGTCATTACTTCCTCCGGTTCCCACGTTATTTCTTCTACTTGGTTGTTTCTCCAGAGTACCTTTACTGATGTAATTTCTTTTTTCCTTAACTTTTTAATTTGGCGATCTAGAATAGCAACCGGTACCTCTTCATAAGTAAGATCCTCTGTGACCTGTACATCTTCTATAGGAGTGATACGAGAGGGGTCACCTATGCATTTTCGAAGCATTGACACATGAAACACTGGATGAACCATTGAAAGTTCCTGGGGTAGCTCTAATTCATATGCAACTTGTCCGACCCTCTTAGTAATTTTATATGGCCCTATGTAACGTGGGCTTAGTTTCCCTTTCTTACCAAATCTCATAACCCCTTTCATCGGTGATACCTTTAAAAAATACCCAATCTCCAATAGAGAATTCCAGCCCTCTTCTCCGCATATCTGCATATGATTTATGACGACTTTGGGCTGTTTTTAGCCGTTGTTGTATCACCTTAACTTTTTCCATGGCTTGTCGGACTAAATCTGGCCCGAGCAAGGTGGTTTCACCCACTTCGAACCAACCAATTGGTGACCTACATTTCCTCCCATACAAAGCTTCGTAAGGCGCCATCTTGATGCTCGAATGGTAGCTGTTATTATAGGCAAATTCAATAAGGGGCAAGTGTTCTACCCAGCTACCTTTAAAATCTAATGCACAGGTTCGCAACATATCCTCAAGTGTTTGAATAGTACGTTCTGCTTGGCCGTCTGTTTGGGGATGGAAGGCTGTACTCAAATTCACTTGCGTCCCTAAACTCCTTTGAAAGGACTTCCAAAATTTTGCCGTGAATTGAGCTCCTCGATCAGATATAATAGAGAGTAGGACCCCATGTAGCCTAACTATCTCTTTGAGGTATAATTTGGCATATTCTTCAGCTGTATAATCACTTCTAACTGGCAGGAAGTGCGATGACTTCGTGAGTCTATCAACTATCACCCATATGGAGTCAAACTTATTAACTGAACGAGGCAAACCAGTTACAAAATCCATATTAGTCATATCCCACTTCCAAGTTGGAATCTCTATACATTGCATGTAACCACCTGGCTTTTGGTGCTCTACTTTGACTTGTTGACAAGTAGGACATTGAGCCACAAACTCTGCAAGGTCCTTTTTCATGCCTCCCCACCAAAACACTCCCTTTAGGTCATGATACATCTTAGTAGATCCTGGGTGGATGGAATATCTTGAATGATGGGCTTCTTCCATTATTCTCCTTCTGAGTCTGTTAACATCAGGAACACACAATCTATTTTGGCAATAAAGTACTCCATCTTGTGTAAGCCTAAACTCCTTCATTATACCTTGACTTACTTTCTCCTTAAGGCATTGTAGAATAGGATCATAATACTGTTTTTCTTTCACTTCCTTTATCAATGAAGAATCGGTAGCATTATGTACAATAATGTCCTTTCTTGGAGTTTCGAGTAGACGAACACCCAGATTGGCTAGTTGACGCAGGTCCTTAGCCATGCCTTGCTTTACCCCTTTCTGATCACTGGTACCCATGAGTGTCTTACGACTTAGAGCATCAGCCACCACATTTGCTTTCCCTGGATGGTATAATATATCAATATCATAATCCTTTATTAACTCTAGCCACCTCCGCTGCCTCAAATTTAGATCTTTCTGCTTGAAAATATACTGTAAACTCTTATGATCTGTATATATGTCCACGTGCACCCTATACAAATAGTGGCGCCATATCTTTAAAGCAAATACAACCGCTGCTAGCTCAAGATCATGTGTTGGGTAGTTTTTCTCGTGTGGTCTCAATTGTCTCGAGGCATAAGCAATCACCTTACCATGTTGTGTTAGTACACACCCCAAACCAACTCCGGAAGCATCACAATACACTGCATATCCCTCTGAGCCTTCTGGAAGCACTAGCACAGGTGCTGAGGTTAGCCTGCTTTTCAACTCTTGAAAGCTCCTTTCACATGCATCATTCCATTGGAATTTGGTTTCCTTGTGAGTTAGCTTAGTAAGAGGTGCAGACATAGAAGAAAAACCTTCAACAAACCTTCTGTAATAACCTGCCAATCCAAGGAAGCTTCGAACTTCTGTAGGTGTCGTTGGCCTTGGCCAATCTTTCACAGCCTCTATCTTTTGTGAATCCACCCTTATTCCTTCATCCGATACAATATTTCCCAAAAATGCCACTGATTTTAACCAAAATTCACATTTGGAAAACTTAGCATACAACCGGCGATCACGGAGAACTTGTAGTACTAGTCGTAAATGATTTGCGTGGTCCTTTTCTGACCTTGAATACACCAGAATATCATCTATAAATACTATCACGAACACAACCAGGAAAGGCTTGAATACCCTATTCATCAAATCCATAAAAACTGCTGGTGCATTCGTTAGCCCAAACGACATAACAAGAAATTCAAAGTGACCATATCTGGTTCGGAAAGCTGTCTTAGGTATATCTTTTTCCTGCACTCTCACCTGATGATAACCTGATCTCAAATCGATCTTTGAAAAGTATTTGGCACCCTGTAACTGATCAAACAAGTCATCAATTCTGGGGAGGGGATATTTATTCTTAATTGTCACCCTATTCAGTTGTCGGTAGTCAATACACATCCTCAATGTGCCATCCTTTTTACGCACAAATAAAACTGGTGCACCCCAAGGGGACACACTAGGTCTTATAAAACCCTTTTCTAACAAGTCTTTCAGTTGCTCCTTTAATTCACGTAATTCTGTCGGGGCCATTCTATATGGAGGAATAGAGATAGGCTCGGTGCCTGGTAATAAGTCAATACCAAAATCTATTTCTCGTTCTGGAGGCAAACCAGGGAGTTCCTCAGGAAAGACATCAATAAATTCATTCACTATTGGAACAGATTGGATAGTTGGTGATTCTGCCTCCATGTCTCTCACTCTAACGAGATGACATATATATCCCTTTGATATCATTTTTCTGGCTTTAAAATAAGAGATAAACCTCCCTTTTGGTGCCCCAATATTGCCTTCCCATTCAAGGACTGCTTCATTTGGAAAGTGAAAGTACATCCTCTTGGTTCGGCAGTCAACGGTGGCATAGCAAGAAGCCAACCAATCCATACCCATTATAACATCAAATTCTACCATTTCTAACTCGATAAGATCAGCTAATGTATCTCGGTCGCAGACAGTCACTATGCAGTCACAATAGACTCTTCTAACTATAATTGACTCCCCAGTTGGTGTAGACACCGCAAGTGGTTTATTCAATAATTTAGGTGTTCTACCAAGCTTCCCAGCAACTAATGGAGTAATATATGACAATGTAGAACCAGGGTCAATTAATGCATACACTTTATGTGAGAAGATGGACAAAGTACCTATAACCACATCGGGTGAAGCTTCCAGGTTCTGTCGAGTCCCTAGAGCATATGTGCGATTTTGGGCCACGCTGGAACTAGCTGCCCCTCTAATACCTCTGCCGCGACCTATGGGAAATTGCTCACCTCTACCTGATGGAGGCACTGATGATGATGATACAACAGCTGATCCAGTAGGTTGTGCCATATCACCCCTGCGTCTTCTTGGGCAATCTTTTATTACATGCCCTGGCATACCACACCAATAACAAACATCCGTTCCCCTGCGACACGCACCTATATGATATCTCCCACATTGTCTGCAAGCCTGCCTAGGAGGCATTTGCTGGCTTCCCGAATATCCTGCTGTCCGTGTACCTTGGCCCTCACTTCTCTGCCCAAATTGATCATTTCTAGACCCTTGAAGTAGTGGTGGAGCACTAGCTGTAGAGTAAGAGGATGATGGCCTGGGCGGCCTATGAGAAAATCGTGGCCTAAACTCACCCTGGGGTGGTGTAAACTGTCCTGTAGATCTGGCCCTCTTGAATTGCCCCCTTTCTATTTCTTGTGCCCTCCTTCTTTGTCTCTGATCCTCCAGTTTCTGTGCAAAAGCTTGCATCCTCGCTATATCCATGTCTTTATTTAAAGAAGCAATGGTACAATCTCTAACCAAATATGAATCCAACCTATCGACATACCGATGGACTCTATCTGCCATAGTAGCAACAACATTAGAAGCGTACCTGGCCAGAGAATTAAATTTAAGACTATATTCCCTCACGCTCATATTCCCCTGATGGAGGTTCAGGAACTGATCTGCACGGGCCTCTCGGATCTCTAATGGCAAGTAATGATCAAGAAAGGCCATTTTGAACTCCTCCCAAGTAGTTGGAGGTGTATCTATGCCTTTGGAATGCTTCCAGGCTTCGTACCACAGTATAGCCACACCCTTCAATCTATATATTGCCAACTCAGCAGCTTCCGAACCACTTACATGCATAACATCTAAGGTGCGTTGGATCTGATCAATAAAATCCTGTGGATCTTCATTTGGATCTGTCCCAGTGAATGATGGGGGGTCTAAGTTGAGGAAATCACGTATTCTCGTACTGGCTGCCTTACCTGCACCAACTGCACCTGCAACTGGGCCTTCTTGTCTTTGACCTTGGCCAGCAACTATACAAGTCAACAGTTGAACTGCATTTCTCAAATCCTGCACAGAAGCATCAACAGGTGGTTCTCGGGGGTTTTCACTACTTCCTGGTACATCAACAGATGGAGGGGTTGGAGATGTCTGTGATAGAGACTCATCTAGAGCCTCACTCTGTCGTCTCGCCCGATTGGGTATACCAACTACCACTTCTACTTCCTTTCCTTTACCTTTACTCTTCCTTGTCTCAGGCATACTTACTGTACAAAATAATTCAGGGATTAGACATGGTACACTTATAATATTTGGCTCTATGGCACGATCTAAAGAATGAAAAGAAGTGATAACTCCTAAATGCCACGTAGCCTCTTGTTTATAAATGTGGTGCACAACACATCGATAAACATGATTCTACATAGACACGGCTTTGTAGACTCGCTAGGACAACCCGCTCTGATACCACTTCTGTCATGCCCCAAATCCTATTAAGGCGGACTGGCACCCGTTGCCGGTAAGGCTCGGGAGAACCAACCTGTAGCAATACATTACCTATGAACATTATAAGTTAATTTTATACTAAACATGCCCTCAAAAGATAAATGGAACTAGCAAGCCAAAAGATGTTGTATGACTAGGCCGTTGGGGCCACAATGTCTACGATACGATACATGACCATACTATTCTTTACATAGTCTACGAAGCCTCTAGACAAGAAACATTATCTTATAAGGGTCGGGACAGGCCCCGCCTCATGATAAGATACTATACAATGCAAAAAGATATGATAAGACTCGAAGCCCCGAAGCAACCTGGAGCTCAGTGACTGCAGTTGATATCCTGTACTCTTACTGGGGAGGTTTATTAGCTTCTGCACCTGCAGCATGGAATGCAGGTCCCCCAACAGGGACGTCAGTACGAAATAATGTACTGAATATGTAAGGCAACATGTACTATATATGAGATAAAAGCTCAAATGAAACCATACACTGCTGTAGGGTAAAAGACCACCTTTATGAATATTGTGGAGTCATGCATCTTATAAAAATTATGTTACTTTACTCTTATCACTTGTATAATCTGTGCACATCATGTAATACAAATGACCAGCTGATCAGTGGTAAATCTATATCAGGATCGACCCATGCTAGGCTTTCCTTTCACCCCTGGGATACCCCCTGTAATACTGGGATTGACCCATGCTAGGTGATTCTTTCACCCCTGGGATACCACCCAACAGAAACAACTGTATACATATATCTTCTTATTACTTTTGAGATGAATCTTTGGTGATCGTAACATTTGAGCTATAAGACTATAAGCATGACAAATGACAAGTATGTGACCATGTAACATCATATCACAATGAAAAGAGTGGGTTATACAATTAGTGAAACATGTAGGACATAAACAACGTATGAACTTTATTTAGCTAAAAAGAAGACTCATATGTCATGGTACCCAATGTATGTATGCAGCAGTGACAATGCTCGAATCTGGACACACAAATAAATATGAAAGAGTGGAGTGGTTATATCGAAGTTTGTAAAGATCTCTATGTGCCAATGAAGACTTTGGATTCCATGCCAAATAATAAGAGATCGAATAGCCTTACATACCTCGACATATCAACTTGTTTTTACCTCGAAATGACTTCTTTTCTTCCAACTATTTATCTACAATATCATGTTTTAAAGCTAGTATTAGCAGCTAATCAATGCATCTGGACAGCCCAATCTCACAAAACACAACACTTTGGCAACAAACGTATAACCATCGACTCAATGGTGTTATTCCGACTTTCTCAATTCTAACTGTCTTCAACCAGTACACATTATCATATACATGATGTACACAGCCTATATCAGCTCTACAACATGCTGGTAACAGTCCATAACTACAACACAGAACCATTTTACAAAACGCTCAACTAAGAAGCACAACATCTCGTCGTCTCCCTACATTTCGTCGTTAACAATTCATACTTGTCCCAACTTTGAACCAGATGCTCCCAACATATATATACATCAAATAAACCTTAACACAGTCACAAAATAGCTCAAAACACAGGGGGTGAAACGTGAAACATCAGCCCCCTCATCAAAACAGTCCAATACCATTTTGGAAGCACATAAGATCATATAAGGATACTTGTTTCCAAAGAACTAGCAAAACAGTCCAGCAACCTTGGCAACCATATACACACTATAACATATTAATAACCTCAACTTTATATCATATCAAAGTCAAAAATCAGGGTAAGAATCGTTCCAAAGCCAAGAAAATCAAACAACAACTTTCAGGACACAAGCTGTCCAGAAATTCCTGCACAGTACACCAGCCAACTTATCTTGTTTTCCATGGAAATTTCATATCAAGTATATGGTTAGTTTTACATACCTTAACTCCCAAGGTGTAGTTCTAATTCAATAACTCAAAAAGTAGCCTTTGGTTGCCTTCCAAGGTGAAGAAATGCCAAGAGAAACTTAGAGAGAAAAGCTGAAAGTTTTGGTCTTCTACTAGTTAACCTAAGGAGCTCGGTTTTGGTCCCTTTTTAAGGAGGCCTTAGACCGACTTTCTCCTGATATTTACAACTGATTAAGTCAAGTTGGTCAATGAATAATTTTCCCCTTTCACTTGGGCCTTTTGGATCTCTAAATCAATGGGCTTTAGTGGCCCATTTTCCTTAATCTTTCTTGCACTTTGTTTAGGCCCAATTTTGTTAGTAGTGAATGAATGTAGTTGGGCCTATCATATAAAAATCTTGGGCTGAACATCTTCGCCCAATATAATGCTAAACCATTGGCTTTAATAGCCTCCCTAACTTGGGCTTCGTTTGTCACAAGACTTGGAAAGTTTCGGCGTTAAGCCTTGTCTTCGTTCCCCTTTCTTTTGACTAACGTCTAGACTTCAAGTGAGTTCACTTATGAATGAATTATTCTCCCTCATGTATATATACATTTTTTTTTTAAGCCAACCACACAGGTGACTCACCTGCTAGCTTCCTAAGTTCCATAAGCACGTCAATGATTTTCTCCGTTTAAGGCCACAGTCTCTAAATAGACTTCCATATAGTGCCCCAATCTAACACTTGAACACTTGAAAAAAATTTTTGGTAGTAATTAAATCAAGTCGTATGTCACTTTATGTGAACATTACTAGTACATGTAAAATGTGGGGTGTTACAGAAGGATTGTTTCTCTCCTGTGTTGATGGTAAAGTGACTCAGGTTCAGAGCTTGGTTCAACCAAGTCGTGATCCCTTGCCAACTTTCTACTTTGAAAACCTATTTCCTGCAAAAACAAAACCAAGACCAAGCGTAAAAAACACCAAATAAATCCAAAAGTAAAACAAAAAAATTAATTGCTCAATAACAAGTCCCCGACAATGGCACCAAAAACTTAACAGCACACACGTAAGTGTACGTGGTCTCCCAAGTAGTAAAGTGGCCTTCAAGAATGCCGAGTACTGATCCCACAAAGACTTGATCTAACAATGATTTAATTTTAGTTCACAGTTTAGATTAATTTAGTGCAAAAGCAACCAAAAAGAATTTATAATTTTTGTAAATTAAAAATATATTAAACAATTTATAAAATTAAATCTTGAAACAATCAATGGAGAAAAGCCCAGGGTTAAAGCACTCTGAACAATCATACTATGTTATTGAATTTCATTCGCTAATTTGCTTATCTTGCTTGTTGATTTGTAGGGTTAATAAAGCATGATCATGGTTTCTCAACCTCTAATATTTTACCTAATATGGACATTACAACTATATCGTTGAGAGGGGATGTAATAATCCAACTAAGTTAATTAAAGCTACCATCCTACGTATGAATCAAGTAAGGCATCTAAGTACATTTTTGTCCTAGATGCTAAGTTTAATTCTTTATTATGTAAAAGAATAAAAATCTAAACTTTGTTTATTACCATGCTATATCTCCCTATTCCCTCTCCCTAGATCAAAAAGTCGACAATATATGTATTTTATGGGTGAATAATCCATAAAACAATTAAAACGAGAATAAATAAACAACCAAATATGATAAACAAAATTAATCAAAATTAATCCAAATTAATAGTAATCATGTTCTTGGCTTTAATTCCAAAAAGAAGAAGTTTTTCCAATAATATTCATAATCATGATCCAATTAACTGAATACATGATATGAAAAATTAAAGACTAATTAAAAAAATTAAAAACCTAATTAAAATTGTATGGCAGTTTCCTCCGAATTGTTGCCAAGGTGTCCAAGATATATCTTTCACCAAATTGTATCCCATTTTCTGTGCTGTGTATATATATTATAAATAATATATCAATCCTAGTGGTATTAGGAATTGGGCACGATCCCAGAAATATTCACAAAGATTCCCACTAGTCCCTCTTAAATTATATGCATCGTTTGACTTAAAGTTGGACTAACCCAAAGCTGTGTCGGCAACATTTAATTGTCGTGTATGAATAATCAATGTGATTCATTTCTCAACGCGTTGTGTACATCGACGTGATGCATCGACTTCGCATCGGCTCACTGGAATTTACATACAAAAATCTGGTTAAGTGTAGATCGTTCTATCCTTTGCCCATGTCTTTTATAGTGTATTTTCAATGAATTTTTGGCCTTTAAATCATCACTATATCACCGTATTTAGTTCACAAAGCATCATACAATATCACACACCACAAATTAAAGATCAAAACAACACAATAACCTCAACGATAAATCAAAACAAAAGCTAAGGTAAGGCAAATTTGTAATGATCTTCCACTTATTATTTTGACTCTTGAATTAATCAAATTAAACTTTTCACATTACAAGCAAGTTATTACACTCATAATTACACATTTAAACCATTTGAAATAAATTAAACACATTAGAATTCAACGAAACCAACTAGACACACACTTAGCTCAATCTAGTAAAACTAGTTTTCCGGGTTGAACTCTAAATGACTCAATTAAATACAGCTTATTTGAAAAATACTTTGCACATTATAAATACACACTTGGACACTTAAATAATTATTTATATCAATATTAACACATTAAACACACGAATTGCTCTTAAAACAAGGCGAAATAGGCTAGAACAATAATACAAAGGTGTATAAAACCACCTTAGATCACGTGTTTAAGGCCAAAAATTAATCGAGGTTCCTAGGAAAGATGAGGATCGGGGGATTATGGGTTTTTGGGTTCATCAGGTCATTTGTGTGATCAAACGATGTTAAAGAGCCATTTTTAGTCCAAATTGGTGTGCTATAGCTAATAGTATTAGGGGATGGGCTTGGGTCCCAAGCGTGTTTTGGGCCAAAATTGATTGAAGGCTCAAAGGAAGGCTAAGGAGAGGAAGAGCGTGGGTTTTTGGAGTCGGTGAGACAATTTGTGTGGTCAAACAGGTGTCACAACGTGAAAGGGCCATTGTTGGTGCCAATTAGTATGTTGTTGCTCATGGTTTATGGGGTAGTGCCAGGGCCCAGGCATGTTTTGGGCCAAAAATTAACTAAGGCTCCTAGGCAGTCTAAAGAATAAGAGAGTGTAAGACGCTGGGGTTAGCCGGGCCATTTGGGTGGTCAAACTAGTGAAACAGTGAAAATAGGCCATTTTTAAGAAAAATTGATGTGCTGATGCTTGCAATTCTGGGGGTGGGCCCGGGGCTTGGGCGTCTTTTGGGTCGAAAATCGACTAGAGGCTCTCTAGAAGGCTGAGGGGAGGGGGAGTATGGGTCGTTGGGGTCTACGAGGCCGTTGGGGTGGTCAAACGAGCAAAAAAATATGAATGGGCAATTTCTAAGCTAAATTGATGTGCTATAGCTTACGGTTCCAATGGTGGGACTTGGCCCGAGCATTTTTGGGCCAAAAATTGGTTGGGGTCTCCAAGGTAAGCTGAAGAGCAGTGGAGTATGGGCTGTTGTGGTTAGTGGGGCTATTTGAATATTAAACAAGCAAAATGGTATGAACATGCCATTTTCAAGCCAAATCTATGTGCTATAGCTCATGGCTCCATGTGTGGGCTCAGTTTTGGGCGTGTTTTGGGCCAAAAATTAATCGGAGGTTCCCAGATAGGCTGAGGAGTAGGGAAGTGTGGGTCATTGGGGTCAATGGGTCCGTTAGTATGGTCAAATAGATGAAATAACATGAACTAGACATTTTTTAGCAAAATAGATGTGTTATAGCTCGTGGTTTCGGGGGTAGGCTCAGGCCCTTTTTGGGCTGAAAATTAATCGAGGGCTCCTCATCACGCTGAGGAGTGGGGGGATTAAAGGTTGTTGGGGTCGACAGGGCTGTTTGGGTAGTCAAACAGGAAAAATGGCAAGCTAAATCAGTGCACTATAGTTCACAGTTTTGGGGGTGGGACCGGGCGTATTTTGGACCAAAAATCAACCAAAGACTCCCAGATAGGTTGAGTAGTGGGGAAGTATGGCCATTGGGTTCGGATGGACCTTTTGGGTGGTCAAAAGGCCAAAACAACATGAACGGGCCATTTTCAGGCCAAATCAGTGTGCTATTGCTCTCAATTTTGGGGTTGGCTTAGGGGCTGCACGTATTTTGGGATAAAAATTGATCGAGGTCTCCTAAGAAGGCTAAGGAGTAGGGGATTGTAGACTGTTAGGGTCACCAGGGCCGTTTGTATGGTCAAACGAGAGAAATGACATAAATGAGCAATTTTCTATCCAAATTGGTGTGCTAAAACTCTCAATTCTAGAGGTGGGATTTGGGATCGGGCATATTTTTGTTCAAAAATCAATTGAGGGATCCCAGGCAAGTTGGAAAGTGGGGGAGTATGGGTTACTATGTTCGGCAAAGCCGTTTGGGTGGTTAAATGGGCAAAACAGCATGAACAGGTCATTTTTGGGCTAAATCGGTGTGTTGTATCTTGGGGTTCCTGGGGTGGGCTTGAGCCCAGGGTATATTTTGGGCCAAAAATTGACTGTGGGCTCCCCGCCAGGCTGAGGAGTGAAGAATTATAGGACTTTGGGGGTCGGAGGGGCCGTTTGGGTGGTTGAACAGATGAAAAGCGCTCATGGGTCATTTTTAGTCTAATTCAGTGTACTATAGCTCATGGTTCCATGGGTGAGCCTGAGACCAGGCATGTTTTGAGAAAACAATTATTTGAGTTGCTTTTAGGCAGGTATAGAAGCGAGGAAGTATGTGTTGTTGGGGTCCTCGTGGTCATTTGGGTAAGCAAATAGGCGAAATGACATTAATGAGCCATTTTTAGTACAAATCAGTGTGCTATAGATCATGGTTCTGAGGGTCTGCCCGTGGCTCAAGCATATGTTGGGCTAAAATTAATTGAGGGCTGTCAGGAAGGTTGAGAAGTAGTGAAGTGTGAGCCGTTTGGGTTGATGAGGCCATTTGGGGGGTCAAACGGGCAAAATGGAGCAAATGCGCCATTTTCGAGCCAAATTTGTATGCTATAGCTCATGGTTAAAGGTTAAGCCTAGTTATTATGTGTTTTTGGGCCAAACATCAACCGAGGGCTCCCAGGCAGGCTCAGAAGCAGGGGAGTATTGATCGTTAGGGTCGGTGAGGCCGTTTGGGTAGTCAAATGGAAGAAACAGCGTAAATGGGCTATTTTCAAGCCAAATCGGTGTGCTATAGCTAATGACTCTAGGGGTGGGTTCGGGGCCCAGGCATATTTTAGGCTAAAAATCGATTGGGGTCTCCAAGGCAGGCTGAAGAGTGGGCGAGTATGGGCAGTTACAGTCGGTGGAGCCGTTTGGGTATTCAAACAGGCAAAAAGGCACAAACGAGCCATTTTCGGTCTAAATTAGTGTTCCCAGTTCACAGTTCTGGGGGGGTGCCAGAGGCTCGGGCATGTTTCATTCCAAAAATCAAGCAAGGGCTCTCAGGTAGGCTGAGAAGAGAGGGAATGCGGGTCGCTGGGGTTGAAGGGGCCATTTGGGTGGTCAAACAAGTGAAACAACGCAAATGGGTCATTTTCGAGCCAAATCGATGTGTTATAGTTCATGGTTCCAGGATGGGCTTGCGGCTCAATGATGACGTCCAAGAAACACCCCCTTTTAGATGATGGTACAGTCGATGTCAAGATATAACTAACAAACTAAGGTTGGGGTTGAATCCCATGGGAACAAGTTGAATTGCAGTTATCATTAGTTGTAGTCTACGGGTTGTACTGGATAGTAAATGGGGGGATTTGTTTGTAGTAGTCTTGAGAAAGTAATAATATTAACTTTGATTGTGAACACTAGGATTCTGTTCACCCTGGCTTCTCTACTCTGTTGGTTTATCGTGCTATGTTGAACCAACCCAATACCTTATATGCAAAATCGACAAGTTATGTACATTTTATAGTCTTTTGGAAGAGTGGAAGGATTTACCCTTTATCTTTTGAGTCTCAGGATGTCGCATTGCTAACCCTTATATTGATTCCAATTAACTATTGCCTTTTGAGTCTCTAGTTATTAGATGAAAACTAACTAGGGCTATTCAAAATCAAACCGTATCCAATAAGCCAACCGCAAAATTGACTTATTGGCTTATTGGATAAACGGTTGGTGAACGGATTAAATTTTTTTAATTAATGGCTTATTGGTGTGGGGGTGGATTACTTAATTTCCTTATTAGATAAACCGTCAACCCATTAAGAATTACCATATATATTTATACTTTTCCACCTAGGTATATAAAAATTAAAATACACATTATATTATTATAAAATATAACTGTAAATCTAATTTATCTAAATTCTAGTGGAATAACCTAAAGCTCATTCCAAATTAAACCCTAATAAAAATTAATGAATAAAGTTATTACTTATTAGGAGTATCAGTATAGTAATATACTGTATATTATTTGCAAAGCAAAAGTTCTAGACTTCTGGTTGACTGTTTTCTTCAGTGTGCTTTGGTTTTTCTACTGGTAATCTCGTATACACATCTTCATCTCTATATATTTTCTTTATTAATTCAGTCCTTGTTTTTTTATCTGCTTAATTTTATTTTTTATGTTTCTTTAATTGTCTTTTTTTTCTAGTGAGTTGTGGACTTGTACTTTCGTATTTTTTCTTTTATTTTGCTTCAATTTTTAATTTTGATATGAATGGTGATGTGCATGACTGCATGTACTTGGGTATGTAAGTATAGTCTGCTGCATGTATTTAGTTAGCCAAATTTTGTATGGATCACTAATCGCTATTGCATTACGTGTTAATTTTCATGTTCTTTGTTCCAATACTGATTTTTCTTATCACAACAACTCAAAATCAACTCATAGCATGGCTAAAAATATAAAAGCTTCTAAGGTGATGGGTGAAAGTGAGGATTCAAATCGAGCAAGTCAATTTGAAACAACTAAAACTCAGAAGGCAATTACTAAAAGAAGGAAAAAAAGGTCAGAAGTGTGGAATCATTTTACAGAAATTGCTAGTCGTGAAGGTACAAAAGCAAAATATGTCCATTGCTACCATAAGTATTCTTTTAAGTCAAGAGACGGTACTCCCACTCTTCTTGGTGATCTATCGATGTGTCCTAAGCGTACTCCTACTAGTGTTGATAAAAAACAATCAAATTTAGCTTTTAAAGCTATTCTGGGGGTAGTCAAGGTAATGTAGAGTTGTGCCTTGGAAATTTGACCAAGAAGAGTGTAGGAAGGCTTTATATCATATGGTGATAATTTATGAGCTTCGTTTTAGGTTTGTTGAAAAAGAATGTTTTCGAGCATTTATGAAAGTGACACAACCTAATTTTTGGATCCCTTTCCATAGTACTGTCACTAGGGATTGCTTTAATCTTTATAATGAAGAAAAATAAAAGTTGAAATGGTATTTTGTGGAAAAAAAACAAAGAATCTGTATAACCACTGACACCTGGACTTCCATACAAAGAATCAAGTACATGTGTATAACTGCCCATTGGATTGATAGTGAATGTAATATGCATAAGAAAATTCTCAATTTTTGTCCTATTATTAGCCATAAGGGTGAATATATGGCAAATGGTATTGGTAGGTGCTTACGTGAGTAGGGAATAAATAAAATATTCATTGTCACTATAGATAATGCGAGCTCAAATTATGTAATGGTAAGAGAAATATCTAAGCATTTGACAAAGATGGGAACTAATCTGAAGAATGGTGATCACCTCCATGTGAGGTGTATGGCACACATTATGAATCTTGTTGTCCAGGATGGCTTGAAAGAAACTTATCTGTCTATTGAACGTGTTAGACATGCAGTGAGATATTTTAGGCAATCTCTTGTGAGGTTGAAAAAGTTTTAAGAAAGTTGTGATGATGAGAAACTCAGTTGCAGGAAATATTTATGCTTAGATGTTTCAACTAGGTAGAACTCCACCTACCTAATGTTGAGTAGGGCGGTTGAATTTGAGAATGCATTTACAAATTATGCTTCTGATTAAATTGGCATAAGATATTATCTTGAGAATTCTTATATTGAAGTTGGAGGTATTATTGGTGAACTTTTGAGTAGTGATTGGGTGCACGTGAGAAGGATTACAAAATTTCATGAAGTCTTTTATCTTCTTACTTTGAAAATATCTGGATCACTTTATGTTACATCTAATATTCATTTTCTTAAAGTTTGTGTTGTTGTTGTTTATTTGAATCAATTGATTGCAAGTGAAGATACTGATTTAAGTAATATGTCGGGGAAAATGAAAGAAAAATTTGATAAGTAGTGGGGTGATCCAATAAAAATAACTAAGATAATTTTTATTTCATGTGTTCTAGATCCTCATTACAAGCTTGATTCAGTTGGCTATGCACTTGTAAAGATGTTTGGGGAAAATCAAGGTCTATCTTTAAAAGCAGCAGTAAAGGAATACATGATTTTATTATTTAATGAATATGTAAAATCCAGTTCAAAAGGGCTTGGGGTTGCTGTATCTTCACCTTTTTCTTTACTGGAGACGTCTACTTTAGTGATTTCTGGCAGTCAACTAAGTACCCAAGGTACAGGACCCTTAGATTCACTTATGCAAGATCTAAAGCAGTATAAAGTTGTTAATGGAGGTATAGATGCTAGAACAGACTTAGATAAATATTTTGGAGAAGAAACTGAAGACGATACTAAAGATTTTATCATCCCGCCCTGGTGGAAAATGAACGCAACAAGATTTCCTGTTCTTGCTAAGATGGCTTGTGATGTATTAGCTGTTCCGGTTTCAAGTATTGCGTCTGAATCTGCGTTTAGTACAGGAGGAGGTCTTCTTGATTCATTTAGGAGTTCATTGACTCCTAAATTGGTGCAAGTTCTAGTGTGTCTTCTAGATTGGCTTCGAAGTAAGCAATAAAAACAACCTGTTAGTGTTGAGGAAAATCTTGATAATCTCGAGCAAATTGAAAAAGGTAATAGTATTATCTTTATGTGTGATGTTGTTATAAATGATTTTTATGTATTAGTTTATTCATTATATTATTCTTCTCTTCAGTGCAGGAAAAGACCCTACTGTATTTGACGTGTAGTACAACAATACAAGCCTACAAGACGGCTTTCCTTTCACTAGGGTTGTGCAAAAACCAAACCGACCGATAAACCGAACCGATAAAAATGTTATTTGGTTATTGGTATTGGGTTATCGGGTTAACGATTTTTATTGGTTTTATAAAAAAATTTACTGGGTAAATGGTTTGGTATTGGTTTTAGCTTATTGGGCTATCGGTTAAGCCGATAACCCGATACGGATACACTAAGTTATTATTTTATCACTATTTATGTTATATATTTAAATCTCTCTCTCTCTATATATATATATAGAGAGAGAGAGATAGATATGTGTATGTATATAGATTATATGCACTACTAATTCATAATTCAGTGATACACAAAGTATTAACCTATTCAGGGCAACAAAGGCACCATATAAAGTTCGGCTATTATCGTAATAAAAAGCTTGAAACATTTATAGCTTCCAACAATTAGGATTTACTTTTTTCCTAACTAATATTCAATTCAAGTTTGAAGATTCTTATAAACTAAAATGTGTTGCGTAGGTTTTGGGGGTAATTAAGATTTCATTTTTTTATGTTAGTTGTTACTATTTCTATTTTATAAGTATTTTCTTATTGGTTAAATCAAAAACCAAACCCTTAAGGACCAAAAACCAATAAACCAAAACCGATAAGAAAATATCTTATTGGTTGGTTATTTGTTTTACATATTAAAAAATCTAAAATCGATAAACCGAACCAACAACACGTAAAATCGAACCGAACTGACCGATGCACACCCCTACCTTTCACAAGGTTAGTATAAAAAGAAGAAGATAAAAGTCATCATGTTATGTTTCTTTTCACTGTTCATATTATTCTTATCTATTAATTATGTTTTAGAATTGATTCTTTAAGTGGGGTTGTTATGTTTTTAATTCAAATGAGTTTTGTATATTTATATTGTCATGCCAGTGGTGAGCTGAAGAGTTGTTCGTCTTGCCTGTTCTTTAAGGTATCTTGTTTTGTTTATATTTATTGTTCACCTAACAATATTTATGGTGTAATTTCTTATTATATATTAGTTTGTGATGATAGAAGATTCTCAAGTTGATTATTGAATTTAAGCTTCTCAAGTTGATGATTGAATTTAATTGATTGAAAAAAAATGAAGATCGAGTTCCAACAGAAGAATCTTGGTGTTTGTTATTAGTGGGTAAGAGAAAGGGGGTCTTGGAAGTACGCCTAATATTTTCAATGATAGAAATTTACAACCCATGATTTGTATCATTGTCGTTGAGTATTTGAATTGATAGCTTTCCTTCACTAATCTCTGGAAGGATTTAGTTTTAGTTAAGAGCGTATGTTTACTGGTGGTCAAAACATTCTTAAAAACTTAGTAGAAAATGTGTTTTACAAAGCCAATACATGTTAGGACCTAAGAAATTACAAGTTTAATGATTCTATCAGTAAGTCTACATCTACATAAATTAACTTCTTGCTTTGTTTTAAACTTGCTCAAGTAAATGAGAGTTGTCCACTCTTCAGCAATGGAGAAGTTTGCTGCTACTATCCTCCCGCTATTCACTTCCGTCTAGTTGTCCATAGAAGCGAGGTTCGCCATGTATTGAGCATGATTGCATATGGTGATTTTCCTTGACGTTCAAAATGTTTAGCCAAGATGCACCATTCAACCAATCCCTATTCACCTTCTTCAAAAACATTCCCCAGTGCTGCTTTATATAACTTAGTGGTGTCGTAAGAAGCTCTGTTCCAGCCGAATAAGAAGCATAGAACTAGTCAGCTCTCGAGTACCCGACTCTAGTTGTGTTGTTGGGGTACGCATATGTGATGACTGCAATAAAGCAACGGAATCTAGTATAGGAAACAATTGTTTGAAACTTTTGGATATTTAAAATCTCGTTCCATCCTTTATACATCGGCCACATTCTCTATTGAGCCGCTGAGCATAGAAATTCTAATTTTCACGTGAGGACTCGCAGTGGCCTGGTGGTCCAATATATGATAGGAGTGTTTTGGTCATGTTAGAGAATATATTAGTACTTCATATGCTAGGGAACCTAAATCTTCAAGTATTGGAATGAGACGGGGTTAAATAGAGCATGAATGTGAGAATCCATACAGTCGAGTCTAACTAGATTGAGATTGAGTGTAGTTATTATTATTGTATTCTCAGGAGATTCCAAGCGGGGTTTTTCTTTGGCTTTTACTTTTCCCTCTATTCTTCATGTAGGTGAATATATAAACATGGTAATAGAAGATCTTTGCAATCAAATAGAACCAAAGGTTATTGAGAGTTTTTCTTGTTGTCATCGTTGTTTGTACGTTTGCATCTTGTTAAATATTTATAGGTCAACAACATGTAGAGAACTTAAGTTTTTAACTATTGAATTGAGATGGGTTTAAATGGAGCTACGTGTATTTGTACTCATTGATCGTTCTTCTTGAGCTATATTTTACTTGAAAATGTTTATTTATATTTGGTTTTCTTTGTCAATGATAGAATTATGGGACTATCATCAATTAAAAGTGTGGAAAATTAGATTCCTGTGTTAAAGTTAGTCTTATGGATGCTACATCCTTCAAAGTTGAGACTTGAGATTGTTCAATTCAAGGAAAAAACATTTTTCTAAGTATATTGTGCAAAAGCTGTTGCACAAAAGAATTGATTCTTTTCTAAGAGAATTGATTATTGATATGGTTTAGGTGGAGTGACATAACTTAGTATTTTTTTTTTTAGATAAATATTGAGATTCTTAATTTCTTAGTTTTCAAAAGTATTGGGATTCCTGCACTAGCTAATACTATTACCAAAGTGACAACAATATTGAATCAAAGGTATTAGCATTCATGCACTAGCTAATACTATTAACTAATCAAAATTATTCTTAGTTGTGTTTGCCTTTATGAATGGCTACAACTTGTAACTTGGCTGCTCCTGCTGTTTTCTTAAAGGTAATGTTCATTGCAATAAATCCTTGACCATCTACAACTACATGAGTGATTATATGCATTTAGATCCATGAAACTATTTAAAATGAAACTATTCTGATGTTGTCACTGTGAAAAGAAAAGAATGTTCTATTCTGTTTTGTTTTCTGGTTTTGAGACACATTCAAGTAGGAATTATGGATGTCCGATAAACCATCCGATAACCTCCCGATAATTTTTTATCCATTACCGAACCAACCGATATCTTATCGGTTGGCTAGTGGATTTGTATATTTTAAAATCGATAACCGTTAAGCATAACTGTTAAGTGTAATGGTCCATCCGATCCGTCCGATAAGTAGCCCTAAAGCTAACGGCCATTCACTATATTCCATTATGCGGCAATGGACCAACAATTAACTCTCAAATTAATGCTATCATTATCTTTTCCAAGTCACTGCTCCTCTTTATGAGTAAGTAGCAATATCTAGGCGGGATGCTAATATTTGCAACCACTAAGACAACTATGATAATAAAGATAATGCAATGCATGCCATGGGTATTGGTTCAATTCAACAATCACACTTCCCCTACTTCCTCAATCAGCTAGGGTTTGACCAACCCTAGCTATGGGTGTTTAGCTGCTCATACTTGTGCAAAAATCAATAACATTCAAGATTGAAGGCTTAGATGAAGTTGTAATGAACAAATGAATTAAAACCCAAAATCGTAACTTGATTAATCAACTAAAGTTAATACAAGAAAATCCTAAGATAAAAGATGGATCTTGGAATCAAAATATGTTTGTGAGTATCAAAAGTGTGTTTCTTCTACTAAAAAGTACATAAGGGGTATTTATAATATAAGAGAAAACCCTAAAAACAAAGCCTAGATGAAATAGGAGAAAATAGATTTGTTTTCCAAATGCTCTTTGTACTTGCGGTATGGCACAGGGCGTAGGGAAAAATCCATAAGCTATAGCCCACGGTTCTTGGGTAGGCCCGGGTTCAGGCATGTTTTGGGCAAAAAATCAACTGAGGGCCCCTTGGTAGCTAAAGAGCATCCTAGTGTGTGCCATTAAGGTCGACGGGGCCATTTAGGTTGTCAAACAGGTGACACAGTGTGAACGGGGTAATTTCAGGCTAAATTGGTGGGCTATAGCCCACGGTTCTAGGGGTGGGCTCGGGTCTGGGCATCGTTTGGGCCAAAAATCAATTGGAGGCCCCTAGGTAGGCTGGGGAGCAGCCTAATATGGGCCATTGGAGTCAGCTGGTCCATTTGGGTGGTCAAACGGGAAAAATAGCACAAATAGGGTATTTTTGAGCCAAATTGATGTGCTATAGCCCATAATTCTTTGGGCGAGCCCAGGGATCGGGCATGTTTTGGGCCAAAAATCAACTGAGGGACCCCATGCATGCTGAAGAGCGGCCTAGTGTAAGTCATTGGGTTTTGCAGGGCCATTTGGGAGATCAAACGGGCGAAAGAACATGAACAGGGCATTTTTGGGCTAAGTCAATATGCTATAGCCCTCGGTTTTGGCGGTGGACCCAAGTCCCAAGCATGTTTTGGGCAAAAAATTAATTGGGGCCTCCCAGGAAGGTTGAGGAATGGCCTAGTATAGGCCGTTAGGGTCGGAGGGTCAATTTGGATAGTTAAACGAGCAAAATGGCACGAATGAGGCATTTTCAAGACAAATTAGTGCGCTATAGCTTCGATTCTAGGGGTGGTATGGGGGCCCAAGAGCATTTTGGGCCAAAAATCAATTCGGGCCTACAAGAAGGCTGAGAAGTGGCCTAGTGTGGGAAGTTAGGGTTGGCGGATTTATTTGGGTTGTCAAAAGGGCATAACGATGAGAACAGGGAATTTTTGAACTAAATCGGTGCGCTATAGCCCACGATTCCAGAGGTGGGGCCAGGGTTTAAGCGCGGTTTGCGCCAAAAATTGATCGGGGGCTCCACAGCAAGCTAGGAAGTGGCCTAGTATAAGTCGTTGGGGTCGGTGGGGAAATTTAGGTGGTTAAATAGGCAAAACAGCATGAACGAGGTATTTTTGGGCCAAATCAATGTGCTATAACTCACAGTTCTTGGGGTGGGACCAAGGCTAGGGTGTGCTTTATGCCAATAATCTACCAGGAGCACCTAAGCAGGTTGAGAAGCAGCCTAGTATATGATGTTGGGGTCAGCAGGCAATTTGGGTGGTCAAACGAACGAAACAGCATGAACGGGGCATTTTTGGGCTAAATCGATGTGTTATAGCCTGCGGTTTCGGAGGTAGGCCTGGGGCTCAGACATATTTTGGGCAAAAAATTGATTGAGGGCTTCCAAGCAGGTTGGGAAGTAGCGTAGTGTTAGTTATTGGGTTCAGCAGGGCCATTTGGGTGGTCAAGGGGGTAAAAATGCAAGAACGGGACATTTTTGGGCCAAATCAGTGTATTATAGCCCACGGTTCTAGGGGTGGGCCTAGGGATGGAGCATTTTTTATGCTAAAAATTTAAAGAGGCCCTCCAGGAAGGATGAGGAAACCCTAGTGCATCCATTAGGGTCGGCGGGGCCATTTGGGTGGTCAAACAGGCAAAACGGTGAAAACAACGCATTTTTGGGCCAAATTGGTGTGCTATAGCCCATGGTATCGGGATGGGCCCGTGGCTCAAGCTTTTTTTATGACAAAAATCAATTGGAGGCCCTCAAGTAGGATAAAAAGCGGCCTAGTATGGGTCGGTTAGGTCAGTGTGGCCATTTGTTTGGTCAAACGAGCGAAGCGACGCGAATGGGGCATTTTTGGGCAAAATTAGTGTCCTATAGCTCATGGTTTCAGGGGTGGTGTAACACCCCACATTTTGCATGTACTAGTAATGTTCACATAAAATGACATACGACTTGATTTAATTACTACCAAAACTTTTTTTTTCAAGTGTTCAAGTGTTAGATTGGGGCACTATATGGAAGTCTATTTAGAGACTGTGGCCTTAAACGGAGAAAATCATTGACGTGCTTATGGAACTTAGGAAGCTAGCAGGTGATTCACCTGTGTGGTTGGCTTAAAAAAAAATGTATATATACATGAGGGAGAATAATTCATTCATAAGTGAACTCACTTGAAGTCTAGACGTTAGTAAAAAGAAAGGGGAACGAAGACAAGGCTTAACGCCGAAACTTTCCAAGTCTTGCGACAAACGAAGCCCAAGTTAGGGAGGCTATTAAAGCCAATGGTTTAGCATTATATTGGGCCAAGATGTTCAGCCCAAGATTTTTATATAATAGGCCCAACTACATTCATTCACTACTAAGAAAATTGGGCCCAAACAAAGTGCAAGCAAGATTAAGGAAAATGGGTCACTAAAGCCCATTGATTTAGAGATCCAAAAGGCCCAAGTGAAAGGGGAAAATTGGTCATTGACCAACTTGAGTTAATCAGTTGCAAATATTAGGAGAAAGTCGGTCTAAGGCCCCTTTAAAAAGGGACCAAAACCGAGCTCCTTAGGTTAACTAGTAGGAGACCAAAACAATTTCAGCTTTTCTCTCTAAGTTTCTCTTGGCATTTCTTCACCTTGGAAGGCAACCAAAGGCTACTTTTTGAGTTCTTGAATTATACTTACACCTTGGGAGTTAAGGTATGTAAAAATAACCATATACTTGATATGAATTTTCTATGGAAAACAAGATAAGTTGGCTGGTGTACTGTGCAGGAATTTCTGGACAGCTTGTGTCCTGAAAGTTGTTGTTTGATTTTCTTGGCTTTGGAACGATTCTTACCCTGATTTTTGACTTTGATATGATATAAAGTTGAGGTTATTAATATGTTATAGTGTGTATATGGTTGCCAAGGTTGCTGGACTGTTTTGCTAGTTCTTTGGAAACAAGTATCCTTATATGATCTTATGTGCTTCCAAAATGGTATTGGACTGTTTTGATGAGGGGGCTGATGTTTCACGTTTCCCCCCCTGTGTTTTGAGCTATTTTGTGACTGTGTTAAGGTTTATTTGATGTATATATATGTTGGGAGCATCTGGTTCAAAGTTGGGACAAGTATGAATTGTTAACGACGAAATGTAGGGAGACGACGAGATGTTGTGCTTCTTAGTTGAGCATTTTGTAAAATGGTTCTGTGTTGTAGTTATGGACTGTTGCCAGCATGTTGTAGAGATGATATAGGCTGTGTACATCATGTATAGGATAATGTGTACTGGTTGAAGACAGTTAGAATTGAGAAAGTCGGAATAACACCATTGAGTCGATGGTTATACGTTTGTTGCCAAAGTGTTGTGTTTTGTGAGATTGGGCTGTCCAGATGCATTGATTAGCTGCTAATACTAGCTTTAAAACATGATATTGTAGATAAATAGTTGGAATAAAAGAAGTCATTTCGAGGTAAAAACAAGTTGATATGTCGAGGTATGTAAGGCTATTCGATCTCTTATTATTTGGCATGGAATCCAAAGTCTTTATTGGCACATAGAGATCTTTACAAACTTCGATATAACCACTCCACTCTTTCACATGTATTTGTGTGTCCAGATTCGAGCCTTGTCACTGCTGCATACATACATTGGACACCATGACATATGAGTCTTCTTTTTAGCAAAATAAAGTTCATACGTTGTTTATGTCCTACATGTTTCACTAATTGTATAACCCACTCTTTTCATTGTGATATGATGTTACATGGTCACATACTTGTCATTTGTCATGCTTATAGTCTTATAGCTCAAATGTTACGATCACCAAAGATTCATATCAAAAGTAATAAGAAGATATATGTATACAGTTGCTTCTGTTGGGTGGTATCCCAGGGGTGAAAGAATCACCTAGCATGGGTCAATCCCAGTATTACAGGGGGTATCCCAGGGGTGAAAGGAAAGCCTAGCATGGGTCGATCCTGATATAGATTTACCACTGATCAGCTGGTCATTTGTATTACATGATGTGCACAGATTATACAAGTGATAAGAGTAAAGTAACATAATTGTTATAAGATGCATGACTCCACAATATTCATAAAGGTGGTCTTTTACCTTACAGCAGTGTATGGTTTCATTTGAGCTTTTATCTCATATATGGTACATGTTGCCTTACATATTCAGTACATTATTTCGTACTGACGTCCCTGTTGGGGGACCTGCATTCCATGCTGCAGGTGTAGAAGCTAATAAACCTCCCCAGTAAGAGTACAGGATATCAACTGCAGTCACTGAGCTCCAGGTTGCTTCGGGGCTTTGAGTCTTATCATATCTTTTTGCATTGTATAGTATCTTATCATGAGGCGGGGCCTGTCCCGACCCTTATAAGATAATGTTTCTTGTCTAGAGGCTTTGTAGACTATGTAAAGTATAGTATGGTCATGTATCGTATCGTAGACATTGTGGCTCCAACGGCCTAGTCATACAACATCTTTTGGCTTGCTAGTTCCATTTATCTTTTGAGGGCATGTTTAGTATAAAAGTAACTTATAATGTTCATAGGTAATGTATTGCTACAGGTTGGTTCTCCCGAGCCTTACCGGCAACGGGTGCCAGTCCGCCTTAATAGGATTTGGGGCGTGACAGAAGTGGTATCAGAGCGGTTTGTCCTAGGGAGTCTACAAAGCCGTGTCTATGTAGAATCATGTTTATCGATGTGTTGTGCACCACATTTATAAACAAGAGGCTACGTGGCATTTAGGAGTTATCACTTCTTTTCATTCTTTAGATCGTGCCATAGAGCCAAATATTATAAGTGTACCATGTCTAATCCCTGAATTATTTTGTACAGTAAGTATGCCAGAGACAAGGAAGAGTAAAGGTAAAGGAAAGGAAGTAGAAGTGGTAGTTGGTATACCCAATCGGGCGAGACGACAGAGTGAGGCTCTAGATGAGTCTCTATCACAGACATCTCCAACCCCTCCATCTGTTGATGCACCAGGAAGTAGTGAAAACCCCCGAGAACCACCTGTTGATGCTTCTGTGCAGGATTTGAGAAATGTTGTTCAACTGTTGACTTGTATAGTTGCTGGCCAAGGTCAAAGACAAGAAGGCCCAGTTGCAGGTGCAGTTGGTGCAGGTAGGGCAGCCAGTACGAGAATACGTGATTTCCTCAACTTAGACCCCCCATCATTCACTGGGACAGATCCAAATGAAGATCCACAAGATTTTATTGATCAGATCCAACGCACCTTAGATGTTATGCATGTAAGTGGTTCGGAAGCTGCTGAGTTGGCAATATATAGATTGAAGGGTGTGGCTATACTGTGGTACGAAGCCTGGAAGCATTCCAAAGGCATAGATACATCTCCAACTACTTGGGAGGAGTTCAAAATGGCCTTTCTTGATCATTACTTGCCATTAGAGATCCGAGAGGCCCGTGCAGATCAGTTCCTGAACCTCCATCAGGGGAATATGAGCGTGAGGGAATATAGTCTTAAATTTAATTCTCTGGCCAGGTACGCTCCTAATGTTGTTCCTACTATGGCAGATAGAGTCCATCGGTATGTCGATAGGTTGGATTCATATTTGGTTAGAGATTGTACCATTGCCTCTTTAACTAAAGACATGGATATAGCGAGGATGCAAGCTTTTGCACAGAAACTGGAGGATCAGAGACAAAGAAGGAGGGCACAAGAAATAGAAAGGGGGCAATTCAAGAGGGCCAGATCTACAGGACAGTTTACACCACCCCAGGGTGAGTTTAGGCCACGATTTTCTCATAGGCCACCCAGGCCATCATCCTCTTACTCTACAGCTAGTGCTCCACCACCACTTCAATGATCTAGAAATGATCAATTTGGGCAGAGAAGTGAGGGCCAAGGTACACGGACAACAGGATATTCGGGAAGCCAGCAAATGCCTCCTAGGCAGCCTTGCAGATAATGTGGGAGATATCATATAGGTGCGTGTCGCAGGGGAACAGATGTTTGTTATTGGTGTGGTATGCTAGGGCATGTAATAAAAGATTGCCCAAGAAGACGCAGGGGTGATATGGCACAACCTACTAGATCAGCTGTTGTATCATCATCATCAGTGCCTCCATCAGGTAGAGGTGAGCAATTTCCCATAGGTCGCGGCAGAGGTATTAGAGGGGCAGCTAGTTCCAGCGTGGCCCAAAATCGCACATATGCTCTAGGGACTCGACAGAACCTGGAAGCTTCACCCGATGTGGTTATAGGTACATTGTCCATCTTCTCACATAAAGTGTATGCATTAATTGACCCTGGTTCTACATTGTCATATATTACTCCATTAGTTGTTGGGAAGCTTGGTAGAACACCTAAATTATTGAATAAACCACTTGCGGTGTCTACACCAACTTGGGAGTCAATTATAGTTAGAAGAGTCTATTGTGATTGCATAGTGACTGTCTGCGACCGAGATACATTAGCTGATCTTATCAAGTTAGAAATGGTAGAATTTGATGTTATAATGGGTATGGATTGGTTGGCTTCTTGCTATGCCACCGTTGACTGCCGAACCAAGAGGATGTACTTTCACTTTCCAAATGAAGCAGTCCTTGAATGGGAAGGCAATATTGGGGCACCAAAAGGGAGGTTTATCTCTTATTTTAAAGCCAGAAAAATGATATCAAAGGGATATATATGTCATCTCGTTAGAGTGAGAGACATGGAGGCAGAATCACCAACTATCCAGTCTGTTCCAATAGTGAATGAATTTATTGATGTCTTTCCTGAGGAACTCCCTGGTTTGCCTCCAGAACGAGAAATAGATTTTGGTATTGACTTATTACCAGGCACCGAGCCTATCTCTATTCCTCCATATAGAATGGCCCCGGCAGAATTACGTGAATTAAAGGAGCAACTGAAAGACTTGTTAGAAAAGGGTTTTATAAGACCTAGTGTGTCCCCTTGGGGTGCACCGGTTTTATTTGTGCGTAAAAAGGATGGCACATTGAGGATGTGTATTGACTACCGACAACTGAATAGGGTGACAATTAAGAATAAATATCCCCTCCCCAGAATTGATGACTTGTTTGATCAGTTACAGGGTGCTAAATACTTTTCAAAGATCGATTTGAGATCAGGTTATCATTAGGTGAGAGTGCAGGAAAAAGATATACCTAAGACAGCTTTCCGAACCAGATATGGTCACTTTGAATTTCTTGTTATGTCGTTTGGGCTAACGAATGCACCAGCAGTGTTTATGGATTTGATGAATAGGGTATTCAAGCCTTTCCTGGATGTGTTTGTGATAGTATTTATAGATGATATTCTGGTGTATTCAAGGTCAGAAAAGGACCACGCAAATCATTTACGACTAGTACTACAAGTTCTCCGTGATCGCCGGTTGTATGCTAAGTTTTCCAAATGTTAATTTTGGTTAAAATCAGTGGCATTTTTGGGCCATATTGTATCGGATGAAGGAATAAGGGTGGATTCACAAAAGATAGAGGCTGTGAAAGATTGGCCAAGGCCAACGACACCTACAGAAGTTCGAAGCTTCCTTGGATTGGCAGGTTATTACAGAAGGTTTGTTGAAGGTTTTTCTTCTATGTCTGCACCTCTTACTAAGCTAACTCACAAGGAAACCAAATTCCAATGGAATGATGCATGTGAAAGGAGCTTTCAAGAGTTGAAAAGCAGGCTAACCTCAGCACCTGTGCTAGTGCTTCCAGAAGGCTCAGAGGGATATGCAGTGTATTGTGATGCTTCCGGAGTTGGTTTGGGGTGTGTACTAACACAACATGGTAAGGTGATTGCTTATGCCTCGAGACAATTGAGACCACACGAGAAAAACTACCCAACACATGATCTTGAGCTAGCAGCGGTTGTATTTGCTTTAAAGATATGGCGCCACTATTTGTATGGGGTGCACGTGGACATATATACAGATCATAAGAGTTTACAGTATATTTTCAAGCAGAAAGATCTAAATTTGAGGCAGCGGAGGTGGCTAGAGTTAATAAAGGATTATGATATTGATATATTATACCATCCAGGGAAAGCAAATGTGGTGGCTGATGCTCTAAGTCGTAAGACACTCATGGGTACCAGTGATCGGAAAGGGGTAAAGCAAGGCATGGCTAAGGATCTGCGTCAACTAGCCAATCTGGGTGTTCGTCTACTCGAAACTCCAAGAAAGGACATTATTGTACATAATGCTGCCGATTCTTCATTGATAAGGGAAGTGAAAGAAAAACAGTATTATGATCCTATTCTACAATGCCTTAAGGAGAAAGTAAGTCAAGGTATAATGAAGGAGTTTAGGCTTACACAAGATGGAGTACTTTATTGCCAAAATAGATTGTGTGTTCCTGATGTTAACAGACTCAGAAAGAGAATAATGGAAGAAGCCCATCATTCAAGATATTCCATCCACCCAGGATCTACTAAGATGTATCATGACCTAAAGGGAGTGTTTTGGTGGGGAGGCATGAAAAAGGACCTTGCAGAGTTTGTGGCTCAATGTCCTACTTGTCAACAAGTCAAAGTAGAGCACCAAAAGCCAGGTGGTTACATGCAATGTATAGAGATTCCAACTTGGAAGTGGGATATGACTAATATGGATTTTGTAACTGGTTTGCCTCGTTCAGTTAATAAGTTTGACTCCATATGGGTGATAGTTGATAGACTCACGAAGTCAGCGCACTTCCTGCCAGTTAGAAGTGATTATACAGCTGAAGAATATGCCAAATTATACCTCAAAGAGATAGTTAGGCTACATGGGATCCCACTCTCTATTATATCTGATCGAGGAGCTCAATTCACGGCAAAATTTTGGAAGTCCTTTCAAAGGAGTTTAGGGACGCAAGTGAATTTGAGTACAGCCTTCCATCCCCAAACAGACGGCCAGGCAGAGCGTACTATTCAAACACTTGAGGATATGTTGTGAACCTGTGCATTAGATTTTAAAGGTAGCTGGGTAGAACACTTGCCCCTTATTGAATTTGCCTATAATAACAGCTACCATTCGAGCATCAAAATGGCGCCTTACGAAGCTTTGTATGGGAGGAAATGTAGGTCACCAATTGGTTGGTTCGAAGTGGGTGAAACCACCTTGCTCGGGCCAGATTTAGTCCAACAAGCCATGGAAAAAGTTAAGGTGATACAACAACGGCTAAAAACAGCCCAAAGTCGTCATAAATCATATGCAGATATGCGGAGAAGAGGGCTGGAATTCTCTATTGGAGATTGGGTATTTTTAAAGGTATCACCGATGAAAGGAGTTATGAGATTTGGTAAGAAAGGGAAACTAAGCCCACGTTACATAGGGCCATATAAGATTACTAAGAGGGTCGGACAAGTTGCATATGAATTAGAGCTACCCCAGGAACTTTCAATGGTTCATCCAGTGTTTCATGTGTCAATGCTTCGAAAATGCATAGGTGACCCCTCTCGTATCACTCCTATAGAAGATGTACAGGTCACAGAGGATCTTACTTATGAAGAGGTACCGGTTGCTATTCTAGATCGCCAAATTAAAAAGTTAAGGAACAAAGAAATTGCATCAGTAAAGGTACTCTGGAGAAACAACCAAGTAGAAGAAATAACGTGGGAACCGGAGGAAGTAATGATATCCAAATACCCTCATCTATTTGAAGACAAGGAGGGACTAAAAGATACAGAGGAGGAACATTAATAGGTATGTGTTTGAATACTAGTTATGTTATTAACAGTTGTGTGACCAGAAATTCAAACCTGCCTAGACTATACAGTTATGTTAACATTCGGGACGAATGTTCCTAAGGGGGGGAGGATGTAACACCCCACATTTTGCATGTACTAGTAATGTTCACATAAAATGACATACGACTTGATTTAATTACTACCAAAACTTTTTTTTTCAAGTGTTCAAGTGTTAGATTGGGGCACTATATGGAAGTCTATTTAGAGACTGTGGCCTTAAACGGAGAAAATCATTGACGTGCTTATGGAACTTAGGAAGCTAGCAGGTGAGTCACCTGTGTGGTTGGCTTAAAAAAAAATGTATATATACATGAGGGAGAATAATTCATTCATAAGTGAACTCACTTGAAGTCTAGACGTTAGTAAAAAGAAAGGGGAACGAAGACAAGGCTTAACGCCGAAACTTTCCAAGTCTTGCGACAAACGAAGCCCAAGTTAGGGAGGCTATTAAAGCCAATGGTTTAGAATTATATTGGGCCAAGATGTTCAGCCCAAGATTTTTATATAATAGGCCCAACTACATTCATTCACTACTAAGAAAATTGGGCCCAAACAAAGTGCAAGCAAGATTAAGGAAAATGGGTCACTAAAGCCCATTGATTTAGAGATCCAAAAGGCCCAAGTGAAAGGGGAAAATTGGTCATTGACCAACTTGAGTTAATCAGTTGCAAATATTAGGAGAAAGTCGGTCTAAGGCCCCTTTAAAAAGGGACCAAAACCGAGCTCCTTAGGTTAACTAGTAGGAGACCAAAACAATTTCAGCTTTTCTCTCTAAGTTTCTCTTGGCATTTCTTCACCTTGGAAGGCAACCAAAGGCTACTTTTTGAGTTCTTGAATTATACTTACACCTTGGGAGTTAAGGTATGTAAAAATAACCATATACTTGATATGAATTTTCTATGGAAAACAAGATAAGTTGGCTGGTGTACTGTGCAGGAATTTCTGGACAGCTTGTGTCCTGAAAGTTGTTGTTTGATTTTCTTGGCTTTGGAACGATTCTTACCCTGATTTTTGACTTTGATATGATATAAAGTTGAGGTTATTAATATGTTATAGTGTGTATATGGTTGCCAAGGTTGCTGGACTGTTTTGCTAGTTCTTTGGAAACAAGTATCCTTATATGATCTTATGTGCTTCCAAAATGGTATTGGACTGTTTTGATGAGGGGGCTGATGTTTCACGTTTCCCCCCCTGTGTTTTGAGCTATTTTGTGACTGTGTTAAGGTTTATTTGATGTATATATATGTTGGGAGCATCTGGTTCAAAGTTGGGACAAGTATGAATTGTTAACGACGAAATGTAGGGAGACGACGAGATGTTGTGCTTCTTAGTTGAGCATTTTGTAAAATGGTTCTGTGTTGTAGTTATGGACTGTTGCCAGCATGTTGTAGAGATGATATAGGCTGTGTACATCATGTATAGGATAATGTGTACTGGTTGAAGACAGTTAGAATTGAGAAAGTCGGAATAACACCATTGAGTCGATGGTTATACGTTTGTTGCCAAAGTGTTGTGTTTTGTGAGATTGGGCTGTCCAGATGCATTGATTAGCTGCTAATACTAGCTTTAAAACATGATATTGTAGATAAATAGTTGGAATAAAAGAAGTCATTTCGAGGTAAAAACAAGTTGATATGTCGAGGTATGTAAGGCTATTCGATCTCTTATTATTTGGCATGGAATCCAAAGTCTTTATTGGCACATAGAGATCTTTACAAACTTCGATATAACCACTCCACTCTTTCACATGTATTTGTGTGTCCAGATTCGAGCCTTGTCACTGCTGCATACATACATTGGACACCATGACATATGAGTCTTCTTTTTAGCAAAATAAAGTTCATACGTTGTTTATGTCCTACATGTTTCACTAATTGTATAACCCACTCTTTTCATTGTGATATGATGTTACATGGTCACATACTTGTCATTTGTCATGCTTATAGTCTTATAGCTCAAATGTTACGATCACCAAAGATTCATATCAAAAGTAATAAGAAGATATATGTATACAGTTGCTTCTGTTGGGTGGTATCCCAGGGGTGAAAGAATCACCTAGCATGGGTCAATCCCAGTATTACAGGGGGTATCCCAGGGGTGAAAGGAAAGCCTAGCATGGGTCGATCCTGATATAGATTTACCACTGATCAGCTGGTCATTTGTATTACATGATGTGCACAGATTATACAAGTGATAAGAGTAAAGTAACATAATTGTTATAAGATGCATGACTCCACAATATTCATAAAGGTGGTCTTTTACCTTACAGCAGTGTATGGTTTCATTTGAGCTTTTATCTCATATATGGTACATGTTGCCTTACATATTCAGTACATTATTTCGTACTGACGTCCCTGTTGGGGGACCTGCATTCCATGCTGCAGGTGTAGAAGCTAATAAACCTCCCCAGTAAGAGTACAGGATATCAACTGCAGTCACTGAGCTCCAGGTTGCTTCGGGGCTTTGAGTCTTATCATATCTTTTTGCATTGTATAGTATCTTATCATGAGGCGGGGCCTGTCCCGACCCTTATAAGATAATGTTTCTTGTCTAGAGGCTTTGTAGACTATGTAAAGTATAGTATGGTCATGTATCGTATCGTAGACATTGTGGCTCCAACGGCCTAGTCATACAACATCTTTTGGCTTGCTAGTTCCATTTATCTTTTGAGGGCATGTTTAGTATAAAAGTAACTTATAATGTTCATAGGTAATGTATTGCTACAGGTTGGTTCTCCCGAGCCTTACCGGCAACGGGTGCCAGTCCGCCTTAATAGGATTTGGGGCGTGACAGGTGGGGCCAAGGGTCAGGCATGTTTTGGATTGAAAAATCTATCGAGGCTGCCAGGAAGGCTGAGGAGAAGCCTAGTTATGGCCATTAAGATTTGTGGGGTAATTTGGATGGTCAAATAAGCAAAATAGCATGAACGGGGAATTTGCGAGACAAGTCGATGTGATATATCCCATGATTTCGGAGGTGATATCGGGGGTATTTTGGGATAAACATCGACCGAGACCCCTCAGGCAGCTGAGCAGTGTCCTATTATGGGTCGTTGGGGCTGGCGGGACAATTTGTGTAGTCAAACAAGCAAAACAACACGAATGACACATTTGTGATCCAAATTGGTGTGCCCTAGCCCACGATTCCCAGGGTGATCCCGGGGTTTGGGCATACGTTTTGCCAAAAATTGATAGGAAGCCCATAGGCAGGCTGAGAGCAGCCTAGTATGGGTTGTTGGGGTCGGTGGGGCCATTTGTGTAGTCAAAGGGCCAAAATAATAAGAACGAGGCATTTTTCGACCAAATTGATGTGCTATATCCCATGGTACAGGAGTAGGCCCAATGCCCGAGTGTGTTTTGGATAAAAATTAATTGGGGGCATCCAAGCACGCTGAAGAGTAGCCTAGTATGGGCAGTTGGGGTCGGCAAGGCCATTTGGGTTGTCAAATAGGCAAAACAGTGTGAATGAGGCATTTTCGGGCCAAATCGGTGAGCTATAGCCCATGGTTTTGACGGTGAGCATGGTCCACAGGCGTATTTTGGGTTGCAAATCCACCAAGCCCCCCCAGGCAGGCTGAGGAGCAGCCTAGTATGGGCCGTTGAGGTCAATGGGCCTAATTGTGTGGTCAAACTGGCAAAATGAAACTAACAGGACATTTAACGGCCAAATCGATGTGCTATAGCCCACGATTACGGGGGTAGGTTCGGGACCCGGGCATGTTTTGGGTCAAAAATTGATCGAGAACCCCCAGGTAGTCTAAGAAGCAGCCTAGTATTTGTTGTTTTTGTTGGCGGGGACATTTGCATGGCCAAATGTGTGAAACGATGCTAAAACTAAAACATAAAACAATTAAAAAGAGAATAAAGAAACAACCAAATATGATAAACAATATTAATCAAAATTAATCCAAATTAATAGTAATCATGTTCTTGGCTTTAATTCCAAAAAGAGGAAGTTTTTCCAATAATATTCATAATCATGATCCAATTAATTGAATACATGATATGAAAAATTAAAGACTATTAAAAAAATTAAAAACCTAATTAAAATTGTATGGCAGTTTCCTCCGAATTGTTGCCAAGGTGTCCAAGATATATCTTCCACCAAATTGTCTCCAATTGTCTGTGCCGTGTATATATATTATAAATAATATATCAATCCTAGTGGTATTAGTAATTGGGCACGATCCCAGAAATATTCACAAAGATTCCCACTAGTCCCTCTTAAATTATATGCATCGTTTGACTTAAAGTTGGACTAACCCAAAGCTGTGTTGGCAACATTTAATTGTCGTGTATGAATAATCAATGTGATTCATTTCTTAATGCGTTGTGTACATCGACGTGATGCATCGACTTCGCGTCGGCTACTGGAATTTGCGTCCAAAAATCTGGTTAAGTGTAGATCGTTCTATCCTTTGCCCATGTCTTTTATAGTGTATTTTCAATGAATATTTGGCCTTTAAATCATCACTATATCACCGTATTTAGTTCACAAAGCATCATACAATATCACACACCACAAATTAAAGATCAAAACAACACAATAACCTCAACGATAAATCAAAACAAAAGCTAAGGTAAGGCAAATTTGTAATGATCTTCCACTTATTATTTTGACTCTTGACTTAATCAAATTAAACTTTGCACATTACAAGAAAGTTATTACACTCATAATTACACATTTAAACCATTTGAAATAAATTAAACACATTAGAATTCAACGGAACCAACTAGACACACACTTAGCTCAATCTAGTAAAACTAGTTTTCCGGGTTGAACTCTAAATGACTCAATTAAATACAACTTATTTGAAAAATACTTTGCACATTATAAATACACACTTGGACACTTAAATACTTATTTATATCAATATTAACACATTAAACACACGAATTGCTCTTAAAACAAGGCGAAATAGGCTAGAATAATAATACAAAACTGTATAAAACCCCCTTAGATCACGTGTTTTAGGCCAAAAATTAATAGAGGTTCCTAATAAAGATGAGGATCGGGGGATTATGGGTTTTTGGGTTCATCAAGGTCATTTGTGTGATCAAACGATGTGAAAGAGCCATTTTTAGTCCAAATTGGTGTGCTATAGCTAATGGTTTTAGGGGATGGGCTTGGGTCCCAAGCGTGTTTTGGGCCAAAATTGATTGAAGGCTCAAAGTAAGGCTAAGGAGAGGAAGAGCGTGGGTTTTTGGAGTCGGTGAGACAATTTGTGTGGTCAAATAGGTGTCACAACGTGAAAGGGCCATTTTTGGTGCCAATTAGTATGTTGTTGCTCATGGTTTATGGGGTAGTGCCAGGGCCCAGGAATGTTTTGGGCCAAAAATTGACTGAGGCTCCTAGGCAGTCTAAAGAATAAGAGAGTGTAAGACGCTGGGGTTAGCCGGGCCATTTGGGTGGTCAAAGTAGTGAAACAGTGAAAATAGGCCATTTTTAAGAAAAATTGATGTGCTGATGCTTGCAATTCTGGGGGTGGGCCTGGGGCTTGGGCGTGTTTTGGGTCGAAAATCGACTAGAGGCTCTCTAGAAGTCTGAGGGGAGGGGGAGTATGGGTCGTTGGGGTCTACGAGGCCGTTGGGGTGGTCAAACGAGCAAAACAATAAGAATGGGCAATTTTTAAGCTAAATTGATGTGCTATAGCTTACGGTTCCAATGGTGGGCCTTGGCCCGAGCATTTTTGGGCCAAAAATTGGTTGGGGTCTCCTAGGTAAGCTAAAGAGCAGTGGAGTATGGGCTGTTGTGGTCGGTGGGGATATTTGAATATTAAACAAGCAAAATGGTATGAACATGCCATTTTCAAGCCAAATCTATGTGCTATAGCTCATGGCTCCATGTGTGGGCTCAGTTTGGGGCGTGTTTTGGGCCAAAATTAATCGGATGTTCCCAGATAGGCTGAGGAGTAGGGAAGTGTGGGTCATTGGGGTCAATGGGTCCATTAGTATGGTCAAATAGATGAAATCACGTGAACGAGACATTTTTGAGCAAAATAGATGTGTTATAGCTCGTGGTTTCGGGGGTAGGCTCAGGAACTTTTTGGGCTGAAAATTGATCGAGGGCTCCTCAGCAGGCTGAGGAGTGGGGGGATTAAAGGTTGTTGGGGTCAACAGGGCTGTTTGGGTAGTCAAACAGGAAAAATGGCAAGCTAAATCAGTGCACTATAGTTCACAGTTTTGGGGGTGGGACCGGGCGTATTTTGGACCAAAAATCAACCAAAGACTCCCAGATAGGTTGAGTAGTGGGGAAGTATGGCCATTGGGGTCGGATGGACCTTTTGGGTGGTCAAAAGGCCAAAACAACATGAATGGGCCATTTTCAGGCCAAATCAGTGTGCTATTGCTTTCAATTTTGGGGTTGGCTTAGGGGGTGCGCGTATTTTGGGATAAAAATTGATCGAGGTCTCCTAAGAAGGCTAAGGAGTTGGGGAGTGTAGACTGTTGGGGTCACCAGGGCCGATTGTATGGTCAAACAGGAGAAATGACGTAAATGAGCAATTTTCTATCCAAATTGGTGTGCTATAACTCTCAATGCTAGAGGTGGAATTTGGGATCGGGCGTATTTTTGTTCAAAAATCAATCGAGGGATCCCAGGCAAGTTGAAAAGTGGGGGAGTATGGGTTACTATGGCCGGCAAGGCCGTTTGGGTGGTTAAATAGGCAAAACAGCGTGAACAGGTCATTTTTGGGTTAAATCGATGTGTTGTATCTTGGGGTTCCTGGGGTGGGCTTGAGCCCAGGGTGTATTTCAGGCCAAAAATTGACTGTGGGCTCCCAGCCAGGCTGAGGAGTGAAGGATTATAGGAATTTGGGGGTCGGAGGGGCCGTTTGGGTGGTTGAACAGATGAAAAGCGCTCATGGGTCATTTTTAGTCCAATTCAGTGTACTATAGCTCATGGTTCCATGGGTGAGCCTGATACCAGGCATGTTTTGAGAAAACAATTATTTAAGTTGCTTTCAAGCAGGTATAGAAGCGAGGAAGTATGTGTTTTTGGGGTCCTCGGGGTTGTTTGGGTAAGCAAATAGGCGAAATGACGTGAATGAGCCATTTTTGGTACAAATCAGTGTGCTATAGATCATGGTTCCGAGGGTCTGCCCGTGGCTCGAGCATGTTTTGGGCTAAAATTAATTGAGGGCTGACAGGAAGGTTGAGAAGTAGTGAAGTGTGGGCCGTTTGGGTTGACGAGGCTATTTGGGTGGTCAAACGGCCAAAATGGAGCAAATGGGCCATTTTCGAGCCAAATTTGTATGCTATAGCTCATGGTTAAAGAGTGGGCCTAGTTATTATGTGTTTTTGGACCAAAAATCAACCGAGGGCTCCCAGGCAGGCTCAGGAGCTGGGAAGTATTGATCTTTGGGGTCGGTGAGGCCGTTTGAGTAGTCAAATAGAAGAAACAGTGTAAATAGGCTATTTTCAGGCCAAATCGGTGTGCTATAGCTTACGACTCTAGAGGTGTGCTCGGGGCCCGGACATATTTTAGCCTAAAAATCGATTTGGGTCTCCAAGGTAGGCTGAAGAGTGGGCGAGTATGGGCAGTTAGGGTCGGCGGAGCCATTTGGGTATTCAAACAGGCAAAAAGGCACAAACGAGCCATTTTCGATCTAAATTAGTGTTCCCAGTTCACAGGTCTGGGGGGTGTGCCCGAGGCTCGGTCATGTTTTATTCCAAAAATCAACCAAGGGCTTTCAGGTAGGCTGAGAAGAAAGGGAATGTGGGTCATTGGTGTTGAAGGGGCCATTGGGGTGGTCAAACAAGTGAAACAACGCAAATGGGTCATTTTCGAGCCAAATCGATGTGTTATAGTTCATGGTTCCAGGATGGGCTTGGCGCTCGATAATGACGTCCAAGCAACACCCCCTTTTAGATGATGGTACGGTTGATGTCAAGATATAATTAACAAACTAAGGTTGGGGTTGAATCCTATGGGAACAAGTTGAATTGCAGTTATCATTAGTTGTAGTCTACGGGTTGTACTGGATAGTAAATGGGGGGATTTGTTTGTAGTAGTCTTGAGAAAGTAATAATATTAACTTTGATTGTGAACACTCGGATTCTGTTCACCCTGGCTTCTCTACTATGTAGGTTTATCGTGCTATGTTGAACCAACCCAATACCTTATATGCAAAATCGACAAGTTATGTACATTTTATAGTCTTTTGGAAGAGTGGAAGGATTTACCCTTTATCTTTTGAGTCTCAGGATGTCGCATTGCTAACCCTTATATTGATTCCAATTAACTATTTCCTTTTGAGTCTCTAGTTATTAGATGAAAACTAACTAGGGCTATTCAAAATCAAACCGTATCCAATAAGCCAACCGCAAAATTGACTTATTGGCTTATTGGATAAACGGTTGGTGAACGGATTAAAGTTTTTTAATTAATGGCTTATTGGTGTGGGGGTGGATTACTTAATTTCCTTATTGGATAAACCGTCAACCCATTAAGAAATACGATATATATTTATACTTTAGCCGGGATGCACCATTCAACCAATCCCTATTCACCTTCTTCAAAAACATTCCCAAGTTCTGCTTTATATAACTTAGTGGTGTCGTAAGAAGCTCTGTTCCAGCCGAATAAGAAGCATAGAACTAGTCAGCTCTCGAGTACCCGACTCTAGTTGTGTTGTTGGGGTACGCATATGTGATGACTGCAATAAAGCAATGGAATCTAGTATAGGAAACAATTCTTTGGAACTTTTGGATATTTAAAATCTCGTTCCATCCTTTATACATCCGCCACATTCTCTATTGAGCCGCTGAGCATAGAAATTCTAATTTTCACTTGAGGACTCGCAGTGGCCTGGTGGTCCAATATATGATAGGAGTGTTTTGGTCATGTTAGAGAATATATTGGTACTTCATATGCTAGGGAACCTAAATCTTCAAGTATTGGAATGAGACGGGGTTAAATAGAGCATGAATGTGAGAATCCATACAGTCGAGTCTAACTAGATTGAGATTGAGTGTAGTTATTATTATTGTATTCTCAGGAGATTCCAAGCGGGGTTTTTCTTTGGCTTTTACTTTTCCCTCTCTTCTTTATGTAGGTGAATATATAAACATGGTAATAGAAGATCTTTGCAATCAAATAGAACCAAAGGTTATTGAGAGATTTTCTTGTTGTCATCGTCGTTTGTACGTTTGCATCTTGTTAAATATTTATAGGTCAACAACATGTAGAGAAATTAAGTTTTTAACTATTGAATTGAGATGGGTTTAAATGGAGCTACGTGTATTTGTACTCATTGATCGATCTTCTTGAGCTATATTTTACTGGAAAATGTTTATTTATATTTGGTTTTCATTGTCAATGATAGAATTATGGGACTATCATCAATTAAAAGTGTGGAAAATTAGATTCCTGTGTAAAAGTTAGTCTTATGGATGTTACATCCTTCAAAGTTGAGACTTGAGATTGTTCAATTCAAGGAAAAAACATTTTTCTAAGTATATTGTGCAAAAGCTGTTGCACAAAAGAATTGATTCTTTTCTAAGAGAATTGATTATTGATATGGTTTAGGTGGAGTGACATAACTTAGTATTTTGTTTTTTGAGATAAATATTGAGATTCTTAATTTCTTAGTTTTCAAAAGTATTGGCATTCCTGCACTAGCTAATACTATTACCAAAGTGACAACAATATTGAATCAAAAGTATTAGCATTCATACACTAGCTAATACTATTAACTAATCAAAATTATTCTTAGTTGTGTTTGCCTTTATGAATGGCTACAACTTGTAACTTGGCTGCTCCTGCTATTTTCTTAAAGGTAATGTTCATTGCAATAAATCCTTGCCCATCTACAACTACATGAGTGATTATATACATTTAGATCCATGGAACTATTTAAAATGAAACTATTCTGATGTAGTCACTGTGAAAAGAAAAGAATGTTCTATTCTGTTTTGTTTTCTGGTTTTGAGACACATTCAAGTAGGAATTATGGATGTCCGATAAACCATCCGATAACCTCCCGATAATTTTTTATCCATTACCGAACCAACCGATATCTTATTGGTTGGCTAGTGGATTTGTATATTTTAAAATCGATAACCGTTAAGCATAACTATTAAGTGTAATGGTCCATCCGATCCATCCGATAAGTAGCCCTAAAGCTAACGGCCATTCACTATATTCCATTATGCGGCAATGGACCAACAATTAACTCTCAAATTAATGTTATCATTATCTTTTCCAATTCACTTCTCCTCTTTATGAGTAAGTAGCAATATCTAGGCGGGATGCTAATGTTTGCAACCGCTAAGACAACTATGATAATAAACATAATGCAATGCATGCCATGGGTATTGGTTCAATTCAACAATCACACTTCCCCTACTTCCTCAATCAGCTAGGGTTTGACCAACCCTAGCTATGGGTGTTTAGCTGCTCATACTTGTGCAAAAATCAATAACATTCAAGATTGAAGGCTTAGATGAAGTTGTAATGAACAAATGAATTATAACCCAAAATCGTAACTTGATTAATTAACTAAAGTTAATACAAGAAAATCCTAAGATAAAAGATGGATCTTGGAATCAAAATATGTTTGTGAGTATCAAAAGTGTGTTTCTTCTACTAAAAAGTACATAAGGGGTATTTATAATATAAGAGAAAATCCTAAAAACAAAGCCTAGATGAAATAGGAGAAAATAGATTTGTTTGCCAAATGCTCTTTGTACTTGCGGTCTGGCACAAGGCGTAGGGAAAAATCCATAAGTTATAGCCCATGGTTCTTGGGTAGGCCCAAGGCCAGGCATGTTTTGGGCAAAACATCAACTGAGGGCCCCTTGGTAGCTAAAGAGCGTCCTAGTGTGTGCCATTAAGGTCGACAGGGCCATTTAGGTTGTCAAACAGGTGACACAGTGTGAACGGGAAAATTTCAGGCCAAATTGGTGGGCTATAGCCTACTGTTCTAGAGGTGGGCTCGGCTCTGGGCATCTTTTGGGCCAAAAATCAATCGGAGGCCCCCAGGTATGCTGAGGAGCAGCCTAACATTGGCCATTGGAGTCATCTGGTCCATTTGGGTGGTCAAATGGGAAAAATGGCACAAATAGGGTATTTTTGAGCCAAATTGATGTGCTATAGCCCATAATTCTGTGGGCGAGCCCAGGGATCGGGCATGGTTTGCGCCAAAAATCAACTAAGGGACCCCATGCATGCTGAAGAGCGGCCTAGTGTAAGTCATTGGGTTTTGCAGGGCCATTTGGGAGATCAAACGGGCGAAAGAACATGAACAGGGCATTTTTGGGCTAAGTCAATATGCTATAGCCCTCGATTTTGGCGGTGGACCCAAGTCCCAGGCATGTTTTGGGCCAAAAATTAATTGGGTCCTCCTAGGCAGGCTGAGGAATGGCCTAGTATAGGCTGTTAGGGTCGTCGGGGCAATTAGGATAGTTAAACGAGCAAAATGGCACGAATGAGGCATTTTCAAGCCAAATTAGTGTGCTATAGCTTGCGATTCTACGGGTGGTATGGGTCCCAAGCATATTTTGGGCCAAAAATCAATTCAGGCCTACAAGAACGCTGAGAAGTGGCCTAGTGTGGGAATTTAGGGTTGGCGGAGTTATTTGGTTTGTCAAAAGGGCATAACGATGAGAACAAGGAATTTTTGAACTAAATCGGTGCGCTAGAGCCCACGATTCTAGAGGTGGGTCCAGGGTTTGAGCGCGGTTTATGCCAAAAATTAATCGGGGGCTCTAAAGCAAGATGAGAAGTGGCCTAGTATAAGTCGTTGGGTCAGCGGGGAAATTTAGGTGGTCAAATAGGCAAAACAGCGTGAACGAGGTATTTTTGGGCCAAATCAATGTGCTATAACTCACAGTTCCGGGGGTGGGACCAAGGCTAGGGCGTGCTTTATGCCAATAATCGACCAGGAGAACCTAAGCAGGTTGAGAAGTAGCCTAGTATGTAATGTTGGGGTCAGCAGGAAATTTGGGTGGTCAAACGAATGAAACAGCATGAACGGGGCATTTTTGGGATAAATCGATGTGTTATAGCCTGCGGTTTCAGAGGTAGGCCCGGGGGTCAGACATATTTTGGGCAAAAAATTGATTGAGGTCTTCCAAGCAGGTTAAGAAGTAGCGTAGTGTTAGTTATTGGGGTCGGCAGGGCCATTTGGGTGGTCAAGGGGGTGAAAATGCAAGAACGGGACATTTTTGGGCCAAATCAGTGTGTTATAGCCCACGGTTCTAGGGGTGGGCCTAGGAATGGAGCATGTTTTAGGCTAAAAATTGAAAGAGGCCCTCCAGGCAGGATGAGGAAAACCTAGTGCATCCATTGGGGTCGGCGAGGCCATTTGGGTGGTCAAACAGGCAAAACGGTGATAACGGGGCATTTTTGGGCCAAATTGGTGTTCTATAGCCCATGGTATCGGGGTGGGCTCCTGGTTCAAGCTTTTTTTCTGACAAAAATCAACTGGAGGCCCTCAAGCAGGATAAGAAGTGGCCTAGTTTGGGTCGGTTAGGTCGGTGTGGCCATTTGTTTAGTTAAACGAGCGAAGCGAAGCGAATGGGGCATTTTTGGGCCAAATTAGTGTCCTATAGCTCATGGTTTTAGGGGTGGGGCCAATGGTCAGGCATGTTTTGGATTGAAAAATCTATCGGGGCTGCCAGGTAGGCTGAGGAGCAGCCTAGTATGGGTAATTGAGATTTATGGGGTAATTTGGATGGTCAAATAAGCAAAATAGCATGAACGGGGCATTTGCGAGACAAGTCGATGTGCTATATCCCATGATTTCGGAGGTGATATCGGGGGTATTTTGGGATACACATCGACTGAGACCCCTCAGGCAGGCTGAGGAGTGTCCTATTATGGGTCGTTGGGGCTGGCGGGCCAATTTGTGTAGTCAAACAAGCAAAACAACACGAATGACACATTTGTGATCCAAATTGGTGTGTCCTAGCCCACGATTCCCGGGGTGATCCCGAGGTTCGGGCATACTTTTTGCCAAAAAATGATAGGAAACCAATAGGCAGGCTGAGAGCAGCCTAGTATGGGTTGTTAGGGTCTGTGGGGACATTTGTGTAGTCAAAGGGCCAAAATAATAAGAACGAGTTATTTTTCGGCCAAATTGATGTGCTATAGCCCATGGTACAAGGTTGGGACCAATGCCCGAGTGTGTTTTGGATAAAAATTAATTGGGGGCATCTATGCACGCTGAAGAGTAGCCTAGTATGGGCAGTTATGGTCGGCAAGGCCATTAGGGTTGTCAAATAGGCAAAACAGTGTGAATGAGGCATTTTCGGGCCAAATCGGTGAGCTATAGCCCATGGTTTTGAGGGTGAGCATGGTCCCTAGGCGTATTTTGGGTTACAAATCCACCAAACCCGCCCAGGCAGGCTGAGGAGCAGCCTAGTATGGGCCGTTGAAGTCAACGGGCCTAATTGGGTGGTCAAAGAGGCAAAATGAAACTAACAGGACATTTAAGGGCCAAATTGATGTGCTATAGCCCACGATTACAGGGGTAGGTTCGCGACCCGGGCATGTTTTGGGTCAAAAATTGATCGAGAACCCCCAGGTAGTCTAAGAAGCAGCCTAGTATTTATTTTTCTTTGTTGGAGGGGCCATTTGCACGGCCAAATGTGTGAAACGATGCTAATGGGGCATTTACAGGCCAAATTGGTGTGCTATAGCCCATGGTTCCGGGGGAGTGCCTGGGGCCGAGTGTATTTTCAGCCAAAAATCAATTGGAGTCCCCCAGACAGGCTAAGTAGTGGTCTAGTGGGGGCCGTTGGAGTTGGCGTGGCAATTTCGATCATCAAATGGGAAAACGACATAAATTGGGCATTTTCAGTCTAAATTAGTGTGCTATAGCCCAAGGTTTTCAGGTGGTCCAGGGTCTCGAGCATATTTTGTGCCAAAAATTGATTGATGGCCCCCAAGAATGGTGAGAAGATTCCTAGTGTAGGACGTAAAAGTAAGTGAGACCATTTGTGTGGTCAAAAGGGCGAAACGGCGTGTACGAGGCATTTTTGAGCAAAATTGTTGTGCTATATATCCCACGGTTCTAAGGGTGTGCCCGAGCCCAAGCGTATTTTAGGCCAAAAATTGATTGAGGGCCCCAGGAAGGCTGAGGAGCGACTTAGTATGGTCTATTGGGGCCAATAGGGCTATTTGGGTGGTCAAACAGGAGATACAGTGTGAACGAGTCATTTTCAGGCCAAATCGATGTGCTATAGCCTATGGTTCCAAGGGTAGGACAATGGCCCAGGCGTGTTTTGGTCCAAAAATTGATTGGGGACCCCAGGAAGGCTGAGGATCAACCTAGTATGGGTTTTTGGGGATGCCTGGGTAATTTGGATGGTCAGACTAGCGAAACGGGACTAGCGAGGCATTTTCTTAATAAATCGGTGTGCTATAGCCCACGGTTTCAAGGATGGGCCCAAGGATTGAGTGTATTTTGGGCCCAAAATCAATCAAAGGCCTTTAGGTAAGCTGAAGAGAAGGCTAGTGTAGGAAGTTGGGGATAGTGAGGCCATTTACATTGTCAAAGGGGTGAAACGGACAGATGGGACATTTTCGAGCTAAATTAGTGTGTTATAGACCACTATTCCAGAGGTGGGCCTAGGTCTTGAGTGTATTTTTGCCTGAAAATTGATTGAGGGCCCCCAAGTAGGCTGAGGAGAAGCCTAGTGTGGGACTTTAGGGTCGGTGGGGCTATTTGGGTGGTTATACGGGTGAAATAGCGTGAATGGGGCATTTTCGAATTAAATAGATTTATGGGTAGGACTGGAGGCCAGACATTTTTTTGTTTAAAAATATATCAAAGGCTACCAGGCAAGTTAAAGAGTAGGAAAGTGTGGGTTGTTGGGGTTGGAGGGGCCATTTGGTTGGTCAAGAGGGAGAAACGGCATGAGTGGGCCGTTTTTAGGCCAATTAGTGTGCTATACCTCATGGATTTGGGTGTGGGCTCAAGGCTTCAGCGTGTTTTTGGTCAAAAAATGATTAGGGGTTCCCATGAGGGTTGAAGAGTGGGGTAGTTTGGACCGTTAGGGTCGACGGGGCTGTTTAGGTGGTCAAACTGGCAAAACAGCGCGAACGGGGCATTTACGAGCCCAATCGGTGTGCTATAGCCCATGGTTCTGGGGGTACGTCTGGGGTTCGAACATGTTTTATGCCCTCATATCAGAGACCTCCAAACATGCTAAAGAGAATCCTATTGTGGGCCGATGGAGTGGGTGGGGACATTTGGGTTGTCAAACGAGCAAAATGAGACCTAGGGTTCCAAGGGTGTGCCCGATTCCCGGGTGTGTTTTGGGTCAAAAGTTGATCGAGGGTCCCCAAGCAGGATGAGGATCCTCGTGTGATACTTTGGGTTGACAGGGCAATTTGGGTAGTCAAACAGGGGACACGATGCGAATGAGGCATTTTCGGGCCAAATCAATTTGCTATAGCCCACGGTTCCAGGGGTAGACATGGGGCCCCGATTATGTTTTGGGAAAAAAATCAACTGCCCCCTTTCGGCAGGTTGAGGAGCGGCCTGGTGTGGGCTGTTGGAGATGACGGGGCCATTGGGTGGTCAAATGGGTGAAACGATGCGAATAGGCATTTTTGGGCCAAATCGGTATGATATAGCCTACGATTTTAGAGGTGGGCCTGGGGCTCGGCATGATATCTTATTAGTTAGCAGTGGATTTGTATATTTTAAAATCAATAACTATTAAGGCAAACCGTTATGTGTAATGGTCCATCCAATAAGTAGCCCTAAAGCTAATGACAATTCACTATATTCTATTATGCGGCAATGTATCGACAATGAACTTCCAAATTACTGTTGTCATTATCTTTTCCTAGTCACTGCTTTTCTTTATGAGTAAGTAGAAATATCTAGGCGGGATCCTAACATTTGTAACTGCTAAGATAACTATTATAATGAATATAATGCAATGCATGCCATGGGTATTGGTTCAATTCAACAATCACACTTCCCCTACTTCATCAATTAGCCAGGGTTTGACCAACCCTAGCTTTGGGTTTTTAGCTGCTCATACTTGTGTAAAAATCAATAAAATTCAAGATTAAAGACTTAGATGAAACCACAATGATCAGATGAATTAAAACCTAAAACCGTAACTTAATTAATCAACTGAAGTTAATACAAGAAAATCCCAAAATAAAAGACGGATCTTGGAATCAAAATATGTTTGTGAGTATCAAAAGTGTGTATCTTCTACTAAAAAGTACATAAGGGGCATTTATAATATAAAAGAAAACCCTAAAAATAAAGCTCAGATTAAATAGGAGAAAACAGAGTCGTTGCCCACCTGCTCTTTGTACATGCAGTCTAGCATTGGGTGTAGGGAAAAATCCATGAGCTATAGCCCACGGTTCTTGAGTGGGTCAGGCATGTTTTGGGAAAAAAATCAACCGAGGCCCCTTTGGTAACTGAGGAGTGGCCTAGCATGGGCCATTAAGGTTGACAGGGCCATTTAGGTGGTCAAACAGGCGACACAGTGTGAACGGGGTAATTTTAGGCTAAATTAATGGGATATAACCCACGTTTCTAGGGGTGGGCCCGAGGCTGGGTATGTTTTGGGTCAAAAATCGATCGGAGGCCCTCTGGTAGGCTGAGAAGTAGCCTAGTATGGGCCGTTGGAGTCGGCGGGTCCATTTGTGTGGTCAAACGGGCAAAACGACACAAATAGGGCATTTTCCAGCCAAAACGATGTGCTATAGCCCACGATTCTGGGGGCGAGCCCAGGGCTCAGGTATGTTTTAGGCCAAAAATCGATTGAGGGACCCCAAACATACTGAAGAGTGGCCTAGTATGTGTCGTTGGGTTTTGTAGGGCTATTTGGGAGATCAAACAGGCGAAACAACATGAACAGGGCATTTTTGGGCTAAGTCGATGTGTTATAGCCCTCGATTTTGGTGGTGTGCCCAAGTCACAGGCATGTTTTGGGCCAAAATTTGATTGGGTCCCCCCAGTCAGGATGAGGAATGTCCTAGTTCGGGCCGTAAGGTTGGTAGGGCAATTTGGATGGTCAAATGAGCAAAATGGCATGAACGGGGCATTTCTGAGCCAAATAGCGTGCTATAGCCCGTGATTCTATGGGTGGGTCAGGGGCTCGAGCACATTTTGGGCCAAAAATCTATTCGGGCCCACAATAAGGCTGAGTAATGGCCTAGTATAGGATGTTGGGGTCGTTGGAGCTATTTGGGGTGTCAAAAGGGCGTAACGGCGAGAACAGGGCATTTTTGAGCTAAATCGGTGTGCTATAGCCCACGATTCTGTAGGTGGGCCCAGGGCTTGAGAGTGGTTTGGGCTGAAACTTGATCGGAGGCTCACAAGAAAGCTAAGAAGAGGCCTAGTGTAAGTCGTTGGGGTTAGTGGGGCAATTTGGGTGGTCGAATAGGCAAAACAGCGTGAACGGGGCATTTTTGGTCCAAATTAGTGTGCTATAGCCGACAGTTCCAGGGGTGGGATCGAGGCCCGGGAGTGCTTTATGACAATAATCAACCAGGATTGCCCAAGCGGGTTGCGAAGCATCCTAGTATGGGCTGTTAGGGTCGGCGGGCAATTTGGGTGGTCAAACGAGCGAAACAGCACGAACGGGGCATTTTTAGGCTAAATTGATATGTTATAGCCTGCGGTTTCGGAGGTAGGCCCAAGGCTCAGGCGTATTTTAGGCCAAAAATTAATTGAGGACCCCGAAGTGGGTTGAGGAGCAGCGTAGTGTTAGTTGTTGGGGTCGGCGGGGCCATCTGGGTGGTCAAGGGGTCAAAAATGCAAGAACGGAACATTTGTGGGCCAAATAGGTGTGTTATAGCCCACAGTTCTAGGAGTGGACCTAGGTACGGGGCATTCTTTGGGCTAAAAATTGATCAAGGCCCTTTAGGTTGGCTGAGGAAAAGCCTAGTGTGGCCATTGGGGTCGACAGGGCCATTTTGGTAGTCAAAAAGGCAAAACGGTGCTAACGGGGCATTTTCAGGTTACATTGGTGTGCTATAGCCCATGGTATCGGGGTGGGCCCATGGATCGAGCGAGTTTTATGCCAAAAATTAATTGGAGGCCTCCAAGAAAGATGAGAAGTGGACTAGTACGGGTCGGTTGGGTCGGCGTGGCCATTTGTGTGGTCAATCGGGCAAAATGACGTGAATGAGGAACTTTTGAGCCAAATCACTATGCTATAGCCCACGGTTTTAGGGGTAGGGCTGAGGCTCAGGCATGTTTTGGATTGAAAAATCTATTGGGGCTTCTAAGCAGGATGAGTAGCGGCCTAGTATGTGCCATTAGGGTTTTCTGGGCAATTTGTATGGTCAAACAAGCAAAATGACACAAATGGGGCATTTGCGAGCCAAATTAATGTGCTATATCCCACGATTCTGGAGGAGAGATCAAGGGTTTTTTGGGCCAAAAATCGACTGATACCCCCCAAGTAGGCTGAGGATTGGCCTAGTATAGGCTACTCCTCAGCCTAAGTCAATTTGTGTGGTCAAACAAGCGAAACGGCACGAACGACACATTTGTGAGCCAAATTGATGTGCCCTAGCCCATGATTCCGGGGGGATTCCAGGTTTCGGGCATATTTTTGGCCAAAAATTGATCGGAGGCCCATAGGTAGACTGAGAGCATCCTAGTATGGGTCGTTTAGGTCAGCGGGGAAATTTGGGTAGTCAAATGGCCAAATCAACGAGAACGGGGCATTTTCGGGCCAAATCGATGTACTATAGCCCACGGTTCAGACGTGGGCCTAAGGCCCGAGCGTGTTTTGGATAAAAATTAATTGGTGGCCTTTAAGCATACTGAGAAACAACCTAGTATGGGTAGTTAGGGTCGGTAAGGCCATTTGAGTGGTCAAATAGGCGAAACTATATGAATGGGGCATTTTCGGTCCAAATCGGTGAGCTATAACCCATGGTTTAGAGGGTGAGCATGGTGCCCAGATGTGTTTTGGGGCGCAAATCCACTGGGCCCCCCTAGGCAGGCTCAAGAGCAGCCTATTATAGGCCGTTGAGGTCGGCAGGGCTAATTGGGTGGTCAAATGGGCAAAACGGCACGAACATGACATTTTAGGGAAAAATCGATGTGCTATGGCCCATGATTACGGGGGTAGGTTCGGGACCCGGGCGTGTTTTAGGCCTAAAATTTTTTGGGAACCCCAAGGTAGTCTAAGAAGTGGCCTAGTATTTTTTGTTGTGGTCGGCGGGGCCATTTTCATGGTCAAATGTATGAAACGATGCTAATAGGGCATTTGCGGGCTAAATTGGTGTGCTATAGCCTACGGTTCCAGGGGAGGGCCTGGGGCCGAGCGTATTTTCGGCCAAATATCAATCAGCGGCCCCCAGACAGGCTAAGTAGTGACCTAATGGGGGCTGTTAGAGTTAGCGGAGAAATTTGGATAATCAAACGGGAGAAACGACACAAATTGGGCATTTTCAGGCTAAATCAGTGTGCTATAGCCCACGGTTTCAGGGTGGTCCAAGGGCTCGAGCATGTTTTATGCCAAAAATTAATCGAGGGCCCCCGGGCAGGGTAAGAAGACGCCTAGTGTGGGCTGTACAGGTCGGCGAGACCATTTTGTTCATGTTGAGACCCCACGGTTCCATGGGTTGGTGGGGCCATTTGGTTGGTCAAGAGGGAGAAACGGCACGAATGGGCCATTTTTTGGCCAATTAGTGTGCTATACCTCATAGTTTTGGGTATGGGCCCGAGACTTGAACGTGTTTTGGGTCAAAAATCGATCAGTGGTTCCCATGAGGGTTGAATAGTGGGTGAGTGTGGACCGTTTGGGTTGGCGGGGCCATTTAGGTAGTCAAATTGGTAAAACCGCACAAACGGGACCTTTACGAGCCCAATCGGTGTACTATAGCCCACGGTTCCGAGTGTATGTCTGGGGCCCAGTTGTGTTTTAGTCCCACAGATCAGAGGCCCCATACAAACTAAGGAGAAGCCTAGTGTAGGCCGATGGAGTGGGGGGTCATTTGGGTTTTGAAACAAGAAAAATAGTGCCCAAGGTTCCAAGAAGGATGAGGATACTAGTGTGGTCCATTAGGGTTGACGGGGACATTTGGGTAGTCAAACAGGAGACACAGTGCGAATGAGGAATTTTCAGGCCAAATCAATTTTCTATAGCCCACGGTTCCAGGGGTGGACGTGGGGCCCTGATTATGATTTTAGAAAAAAATTAACCGCCCCTTTTCGGCAGGTTAAGGAGTGGCCTGGTGTGGCCGCTGGATTTGATGGGGCCATTGGGTGGTCAAATGGGAGAAATGGTGTGAATAAGCATTTTCAGGCCAAATCGGCATGATATAGCCTATGGTTTTGGAGGTGGGCCAGAGGCTTGGGCATTTTTAGAGATAAAAATTTATCGAGGACCCTAAAAAAGCTGAGGAGCAGCGTAGTATGGGCCATTAGGGTCGGCGGGGCTATTTGGGTGGTAAAACAGGCGAAACAGCTAGATTGGGGTGTTTTTGGATCAAATCGGTGTGCTATAGCCCACGATTCTCGAGGCTTAGGCGTGTTTGCGCTGTTTAGGACATTTGACTATTCAAATGGCCCTGACCATCCAAACGGACAACACTATGATGCTCCCCAACCTCATTGACATGCTTCGATCAATTTTGACCCATGGCACGCCTGGACCGCCAGCCTACCCCCAAAACTATGGGCTATATTGCACACTGATTTGGCTTGAAAATGCCCCGTTTGTACCGTTACCCCCGTTTGACCACCCAAATGGCACCGACATCTAAAACAAACCACAATAGGATGCTCCTCAGCCTCCCTAGCATTCCACGATCGATTTTTGGCCCACAGCACGCTCGGACCCCGGGTCCACCCCCAAAATCGTAGGCTATAGCACACCCATTTGGCTAGAAAGTGCCCTGTTTGCACCGTTTTGCCCGTTTGACCACCCAAATGGCTACGCCCACCCAAACGGACCACTATAGGACCTTACCACGCCCCCTGACACATCTCAGTTGATTTTTGGCCCATGGCACGCTCGGAGCTCGAGCCCACCACCAGAACCGTTGGCTATAACACATCGATTTGGCCCAAAAGTGCCCTATTTAGACCGTTTCTTCTATTTGACCACCCAATGTCCCCACCCATCCTAACGGACCATACTAGGATGCTTCCCATCCTTCCTAGCATGCCCTAGAAAATTTTTGGCCATGACACGCCTGGACCCCAAGCCCCACCCCAGAATCATGGTCTAAAACACACAAATTTAGCCCAAAAATACCTCGTTTGCACCATTTTGCCTATTTGACAACCTGAATTGGTCCGAAAATCCAAACGGACCACATTAGTACACTCCTCAGCCTCCATGGTGCGCCCCAGCTGATTTTCGTCCCATGGCACGCCCGAACCTCGAAACCATGGGCTACATGTAGCACACTAATTTGGCTCGAAAATGCCCCGTTTGCACCATTTCACCCGTTTGACCATCCAAATGGCTACGCCCACCCAAACGGACAAAATTTAGATGCTCCCCAGCCTCTATGGCATGCCTCGGATGATTTTCATCCCACGACATGCTCAGAGCCTAGGCCCAACCCCAAAACTGTGGGCTTTAGCATAACGATTTAGATCGAAAACGCCCGTTTGCACCGTTTTGCCAATTTGACCACTCAAATGGCTCTGGCCATCCAAACGGACCACACTAGTACACTCCTCAGCCTCCCTAGCACAGCCCGATCGATTTTCGTCGATAGCACGCCCAAAACCCAGGCCCAGTCCCAGAATCATAGACTATGGCACACCAATTTAGCCCAAAAATATCCCGTTTGTACCATATCGCCCGTCTTACGACCTAAATAGCCCCTCTTAACCAAACGGACCACAATAGAATGTTCCCAAGCCTCCCTGGTATTCCCAATCGATTTTCAGCCCACGGCACGACCGAACCCCAGGCCCACCTCTAGAACTGTAAGCTATAGGACACTGCTTTAGCCTGAAAATGCTCAATTTGCATCGTTTAACCTGTATGATCACCCGCATGACCCTACCCACCCAAACGGATCACACTAGGAAGCTCTCCAGTATCCCTAAAATGTCAAGGTTAATTTTTGAGCCACGACCAACTGGACCCGGAGCCCACCCTCGAAACCGCAGGCTATAGCTCATCAATATGGCACAAAAAATGCTACATTTACACCGTTTCACCTGTTTGACCACCCAAATGGCCCCACCCACCCAATCGGACCACTTTAGGACGCTCCCCAGCCTCCCTAGCACGCTGCGGTCAATTTTAGCCCACGGCATACTTGGAGCCCTCCCCTCCCCCTTCCTTTACCACTAAAAAAGTGGTCTATAGCATACCGATTTGACCTAAAAAAGCCCCGTGTGCACCATTTTGCCCGTTAGACCACCCAAATGGCCTCGCCGACCCAAACGGACCACCCTCAAAACCGTGGGCTATAGTATATCGATTTGGGCCGAATATGCGTTGGTTGCACTGTTTCACTCGTTTGACTACCCAAATGGATCTGCCCACCCAAACGGACAATAATAAGATGTTCCTCAGCATCCCTGATATGCCCCGATCTATTTTTGGCGCATAGCATTCTCAGACCCAGGCTCACCCCCGAAATCGTAGGCTATAGCATACTGATTTGGCCCAAAAATGCCAGTTTGCACCATTTCACTCGTTTGACCACTAAAATAGCCCAGCGCACCTAAACGGACCACACTAGGATGATCCCTGGCCTCCCTGGCATGCCCTGAAATATTTTTGGTCGTGGCACTGACAGAACCGTCAGCTATAGCACACCGATTTGGCTTGAAAAAACCCCCGCTGGTGCCGTTTCGCCCGTTTGACAACCAAAATGGCCATGTCGACCCAAATGACCCATACTAGGCCAATCCCCGACCTCCCTGGAATGCCTCAATCGATTTTTGACCCACAACATGCTTGGTACCCAGGCCCACCCCAAGAACCATGGGGTATAACACCCCTATTTGGCCCAAAAATGCCCCAATTGTACCATTTTGCCCGTTTGACCAACCAAATGGCCCTGCCCACCCAAATGGGCCATACTAGGACGTTTCCGACCTCCCTAGCCTGCCCTGAATGATTTTCAACCATGACACGCCCAGACGCAAGGCCTACCCCTGAAACCGTTGGCTATACCACATCGATTTGGCCTAAAAATGCACTATTTAGACCGTTTCTTCTATTTGACCACCCAATGGCCCCACCCATCCTAATGGACCATACTAGGATGCTTCCCAGCCTTCCTAGCATGCCCTAGAAGATTTTTGGCCATGACACGCCCGGACCTCAAGACCACCCTTAGAATCATGGTCTATAACACACCGATTTAGCCCAAAAATGCCTTGTTTGCTCCATTTTGCCTATTTGACAACCTGAATTGGACCGAAAATCCAAACGGACCACATTAGTACACTCCCCAGCCTCCATGGTACGCCCCAACGGATTTTCGTCCCATGGCATGCCCGAACCTCGAAACCATTGGCTACATGTAGCACACCGATTTGGCTTGAAAATGCCCCGTTTGCACCATTTCACCCGTTTGACAATCCAAATGGCTAGGCCCACCCAAATGGACAAAATTCGGATGCTCCCCAGCCTCTATGGCATGCCTCGGATGATTTTCGTCCCACGAAATGCTCAGACCCTAGGCCCAACCCCAAAACTGTGGGCTTTAGCATAATGATTTAGATCTAAAACGCCCGTTTGCACCGTTTTGCCAATTTGACCACTCAAATGGCCCCGCCCATCCAAACGGACCACACTAGTACGCTCCTCAGCGTCCCTAGCATAGCCCGATCGATTTTCGTCGATAGCACGCCCAAAACCCAGGCCCATCCCCAGAATCATAGACTATGGCACACCAATTTAGCCCAAAAATATCCCGTTTGCACCATATCGCCCGTCTTACAACCTAAATAGCCCCTCCTAACCAAATGGACCACAATAGAATGTTCCCAAGCCTCCCTGGTATTCCCAGTCGATTTTCAGCCCACGGCACGACCGAACCCCAGGCCCACCTCTGGAACTGTAAGCTATAGGACACTTCTTTAGCTTGAAAATGCTCAATTTGCATCGTTTAGCCCGTATGATCACCCACATGACCCTACCCACCCAAAGGGATCACACTAGGAAGCTATCCAGTATCCATAACATGTCAAGGTCAATTTTCGAGCCACGGCACAACCAGACCCTGAGCCCACTGATGATAGGCGAAATTACGCGCCTATATCAATATATTTTGCCCATATTTTAGCCTAGTTTTGAGAACAAATTATATATTTCATGCACTTTTAGTCCTTTTTCCTATAAATGAGCTAACAAACATGATTAGTAACGTTTCAGGTATAAATGATGCAAAATACAGCATTTTATGGCTTACTTGACGCAAAAGAAAGCTCACGAACGAAGGAGAAGGAAGTGGGACGCCTAAAGGACCAAAACTGCTGCATGGAAAATCTGTCCCGGGCTAAAACAGTATTTCTGAAGACTCTGGGGACCTGGACCAAAACTGCTGCATGGAAAATCTGTCCCGGGCTAAAACAGCATTTCAGAAGACTTTGGGGACTTACAGACACAAAGCTGGATTTTGACAATGATACATTAACCTAGTACAATTGGGTTATGTATTTCATTAGTTTATTTGGATTAGGAGAATGTTACATTAACCTAGTACAAATGGGTTAAGTATTTCCTTAGTTTAGTAGGATTTGGTTATTTATTTCATTAGCATAGTAGGAGTAGGATAGGAGTATTATAAATACCCTATCATGCTAGAGATTTTAATGAAGTCCTCCCTTAGTGGAGAGGCAAGTCCTCCCTTAGTGGAGAGGCAAGTCCTCCCTTAGTGGAGAGACACATTCTACTTCTCAATTACAACTCTTCTAATCTTTCCATTAATTCTATTCTTCTTCTATTCATCTATTCCACAACAAGAGAATCGTTACTTGCTAGGGAATCACCAAAACCACACGCCTATCACCTACTTCTCACGCCATCAACCATGCAAAACGTGATATCCTTCGCACTTATGGGTAACTAAACTTCTCTGTTGGGGTTATGGAAGCCGAATGAGATACTATCTATTGCTGTGAGTTTGTGAGTTCGAGACACGTATATTGCTTATATCATTATTCTCTTCATCTTAATGCAAATTCTTGTGGCTGCAGACGCATAGAATAACGCCAGTCTAACATTTAACTTGTTCGAGAGAAAGGTTATTTGTCTGGAAAAGAGATAATGTCAAGGTAGTAGGACACCCTTTCCTATTAAAAAGCTAGTGCCGTAACTGGACTAACCTCTTGGAGAATTCGTACCGTTAGACACGCTTTAAGCTCGAGAGAGTTAAAGTGAAATAGTCCTTGTTCAGGTCGAGAGACGCTCGGATTTACCATCGACTACAATTCTCTATAAGCAATTGCATGTCAAGACTCTACACACTCATAGCCGATAGAGACGTATACCTCAGAAGGTGGACATAACCCCAACGCCTCAATTCTCATTGTCTACAACTTACGTAACAATCTTTCTCTTTTTACTTTGCTATTTTCAGCTTTTACTTTATTTTTTTGGTTACATATTACAATCCCCCCTTCTTACGAGACTTGCACCAAAAGTTTAGTAATTTTTCTTACTTGTTGGCCAAGCTATTCCCTGTGGGATCGACACCCAACCCAGGTTGGGTTCTATATTTGCTAACGACCGCTTTACACTCCTACGAGAGCTGTAGATTGAGCGTTATCAAAAATTGGCGCCGTTGCCGGGGAATACGAGTGTCAATCAAGTTCGTGATAATTACTAGACCCTTTGGTCAAAGATTCTCGTACTTTTATTTTTAGTTGTTGTTTTTGTTTTTTTAGGTTTATTCAGTGCATCAATGGAGGCACAACGTGAAATTGAAAGGATGGCTGCTCAAGTGCATCAACAGAATATTGATAACCGTAGGCGAGCAACAAATCCTGACGATGAGGATCTGGGCGATGAAGAGCTATTAAACCCACAGCATACTACTGAGATGGTGACACCAGCAAACAGAAGAGATCGTCAAGCAAGATATAGGCCTGAACGTCGAACTGTACCAATACTGTTCGATGATGATGAAGATGATCTTGACGAAGCTGGTTCCACAGGAGCTATTATTCTTCCTCCCTTAGCACCGGGAGCAAAGTTCAATATCACTAGCGCCATGATTCAGCTTTTGCAACTCAAGGGATTATTTGGTGGACTAGCAGGCGACGATCCGAATATGCATCTCATCAACTTTATTTCTACATGCAAGTCGTTTGACAATCCTGGTGTTGGTTAGAATGCAATTCGATTACGTCTATTTCCATTGTCTCTGTCTGGGGAGGCAACTCTATGGTTGAATGGGCTGACTCCTGATTCTATTACTAATTGGAGGCAATTGAAAGACGCTTTCCTAGAAAGATTCTTTCCGCCATCCAAAAGAGCACAGTTGAGAGATGAGATCACCAATTTTCGACAGCTTCCCTCTGAAGCTCTCCACGAAACATGGGAGAGGTTCAAGACGAAGCTTATGCGGTGCCCAAATCACCGTATGACCAATGTCCACTTGATGGAGATATTATACAGATCTTTGAAATCGGTGACTAAGCCAGTGGTAGATAATGCAGCAGGTGGATCATTTATGGACCTCACCTTTGTACAGGCAAGCAATATGCTAGATCGGATGACGAAGCAAAGTAGAGCTTGGCATACCAGGGATTCTGAGGTAGCAAGCTCTACTGTATCTTTTGGCATGACTGCATAGCAGAGGCGAAGACAAGAAGATCGTGACCAAGACATGGCTCACATGAAAACACAATTGGATCTTCTGACAAAGCACTTATTATCAGGGAAGACGAAAAAAGTGAAAGCTGTAGCGCTAACAGGAAGATACGAATCTGATTCTGAAGAGGAGGCCAACTACTTGAACAATCAGGAGGGTTTCCGTGGGAATGCCCAAGGTAACCAAGGTCGGAACTATTATGATAAATCTGGAAGCAAAGACCAAGGTAGTTGGAAGAAAAATAATGAAAAGAGTGGTTTGTACGTTCCCCCTGGTAGACGTGATACCACCACATCTAATTCTGGGAGTATGGAAGACATGATGGATAAGTTATTGAAAGAAGTGGAAGCAACGAGCGCAGGAGTTAAGGAGGTGATTGATGATTTGTCCTCTATGAAGCAACTAGTTGATTCTCATTCCACTTCTATCAGGCAAATAGAGCAGCAATTGAGCCAACTTTCAGCAGCATTTAATCAAAGAAAGGTTGGCACCTTACCAAGCGATACTGTGCAAAACCCAAAGAATGATGGGTCATGCATGGCCATCACTACCAGAAGTGGTAAGGTGCTGGAAACTTCAGCAGAAGGCAAGCAAGTGGTTGACGAAGTGGTACGGTTTGATATATGTGAAACAATGAAGCAGCCCAGCGATATGAATGAGTCATCTGTAGCTGATGTTCATTATGAGGATACTAAAGCATTATCTATAGAGAAACAACCTACTGTTAAGCCATTGTCTGCTGTGCCACTGAAAGTTGAGCATGAAGACAATGAAGGTTATGAAGAACTTATGAGTGCTCTAACAGAAATAGAGTCTTATCCTCCTAAGAAACCGGATTGTGAACTCAAGAATCAACCAACAGCGAATACTCCCTTTGACGAGCCACCAATGCTAGAATCGCAAGAGCTTCCCGATTATCTAAGGTATGTGTTCTTGGAAAGTAGAAATATACTTCTGGAGAGAGCCGATGATTTAAGTGAACAGCACGTAGAAGCTCTCATCTCTGCTCTGAGGAGATACAAGAGAGCTATGGGTTGGACTATTGATGATATAATTGGTGACTCTCCGGAGAAACGTAGGAGCCATCTCGAAAAAAATCACATGCCCACAGGTAAGCCTCATTGTCGTCTAAATCCTTTCAGAAAACGATCCATCACTAACCTCGACGAAGTCTGAGTACTCGAGGTAACTATGTCGAGCCACGACAATAAATAAGGCGCTAGATGGGAGGCAACCCATTGTTTTATCGTTTTATCGTTTTATCATTTTCTTTCATTCTAGTACTTGTTTTGTTTTATGAAAAATCCAAAAATAAGAGTCGTGCCACGACCAAAACTAAGGCTCTAGGTGGGAGGCAACCCATCGTACTAATCGTTTTCGTTTGGTTTTGAGCAAAAATAGGTGCAAGAAGTATTCAACGAGGAGATTGATTTCAATTGACGATTTGGACACATTGTATGGTAAAGTTGGTAAGTTAGGAATGGTGATGTATAAGGCTATGGATTGAGCATTTCTCACGCCAAAATAGGCATCGAGAAAGGCTAGGCCATGGTAAAACTAGGCCACGAACGATGCACAACCTATCCTATAGCCTAAGGTCTCAGAATCTAGTGTGCTATACACTATGCGCCGCCTATTCCTAGGTATGCTTTTGACTATGCGCCGCCTATGCTATGGCATTTGGTCTCAGTATCTCATATGCCATAGACTATGCGGCGCATATGTCTACAAATGCCATAGACTATGCGGCGCATATGTCCCATTATGCTATAGACAATGCGCCGCATATGTCATGACTATGCTAAGCATTATGCGCCGCATATGTGGCATTTTTGTCTCCAAACTGATTGTAAATGGGTCATAACCCGACCCATTCTCTTCCTATATAAAGGGAACTTAGTCTTGAAACATAACCACACTAAAAATTGACCTAAAGGCACCGCATTCCCTCTCCAAATCCTCTCAAAATTTTCTTCTTTTGCTCTTCCAATTCACAAAACCATCTCCACAAGCTTCAAGCAAGTAAGTACTCTCTTATTCTTCATTTATTTCTCATAAGTACTACATTGCTATGTCTATTATGAATTGCTAAATCGTATAAGATTGTTGGTGATGTTCATGTGTTTTGATTATTGATACAAAATCATGTGAGTGAACATGTACGTAGGAAAATATTGACTTGTTTCCGACTTGAAATTGGTTTTAATAGCATTGTTATACTATTTTCAAAATTTCTATAGTCATGAACATTGCATAATCTTGTCACTTGAAAACTTGCATGTTAGAATATCCCGGCCATCGGGATAAGATTTATAGGGCCTACCGACTTAGGAGGTTGTGATTGTTTCAAGAATAACGATTCCATGTGGTAACCCCTATGTAGTAGTGTTGCTATATCTACCATGAAAGTAGTCCAATGGCTGCAAGTAAGTGATACATTGTTGATTTTCTTATCGGAATACAATCCTAAAACGTATGTCGACGAAATCTGAGTACTCGACCACTTTCACTTCACTGATTTGTGTTAACAAAACTAAGTGTGGGGTGGTACCCCTACTGTCTGTGTATAGATTGTATCCATTGAGATTGTGCTACCATTAACACTATTTCAAGTCTCAGGTACAATGGCACCTAAAGAGAGACAAGGCAAGGAAGAAGGCTACCACTTCCCAAAAGGGCAAGAAAAGAGGCCGCAAGGAGCAAGGAGAACCCTCCTCGCTGCAAACACCTTGACTCACGCTTGGAATTAAGTGGGATACTTATGAGGAACTTCTGAGGATGACGACTCTGATGATGATTCCAATGCAAGGGGTATGACCCCAGACATAGAGGATAAGTCCGACCAACCAGGTTCCTCGTATTTATTTTCCACTGAGGACAGTGTCCCGTTTAAGTGTGGGGTGGTGGTATCGCATGCTATACTTCTCTGTTTGCACCTATGTTTGTTTGGTTACTTTGTTTATTTGAGTTCGTTTTTTTTTGTTTGTTTCGTTTGACGTTTTTTTAAGTTTTTTTTAGGAGTAAAATTTTTCTAGCTTCGCATGAAATTATTTTGATAGGCAGCATGAGATTATAACAAGAGTATGTGTTACAATTGTGACTATTGAGACGTTTAGGCTCTAGTTATGACTCATTATGTGATATTGTGTGATTCAATTCCTTCACTTCTTGGGTCGAGAGTCTATATTACTTCCAATCAAGTCGACCATGTGCCTTGTGTGTGTGAGATAATAGTATATTCTATGTGTGTGGCTGATGCTAGAACTTGCCTGGTATGTATGCAAAGCGAAAATAAGGAGTGTAAGTTAGGATATGATTTAGGCATTTCTTTGGCAACCTATATTTGTTTACCATCAGTTTTACCTACCCATGGACATCATCCTAGTTAAACCCTTTTGAGCCTTTAGCCTATTTCTTTGACAACCTTGTATGTAAGCCTAATCCATTTCTTTCAAGACCATAATTTGATCCAAATTCCTAAGTGCTTTAAAGTGAAAAAGTCATGTGACAACATAAGAGGAAATTGGGTGAGTATGATGCTTTAAATTGCAATGGTGCTTGAATGTGTTATGAAAAAGAAAGTGCTATCATAGGAGGTATGTTGTGAAAAGAAAAAGGAAAAGAAAGCTGAAAAGTGAGTTATGCTTTAAAATTGAAAAACAAAAGAGGAGAACAAGGGTGGTAGAATAAAAGAAAAAAAAAAGGGTTGAAAGAAAAAAGTGTCAATAATACAATGTAATGTATTAAAGTGCTTAGGAACTTAGTCACTATTTCTGGCCAAAATAGTTGATCCTACCCGTCCCTTAGCCTACATTACAACCATCAAAAGACCTACTTGATCCTAACCTTAACATTCCGACATTTAGTGGAGTACTACATTAAGGGCAAGCCTATGGTCATTAGTTGCTACATATGAATTTTTTGTGAGAGCGAGAGCAAGGACATTTTGATACCCATGTTTGAAAAATATGCTATACTTGTGAGTGATTATGGGTACTATATTGTGAGACACACATGGTTGATGAGTCTTGGATAGTTGTACATGATTCTATGCACCTTAACGTTTGCATGCGAGTTGATCACCATCACGAGTCTATGCTTGAGGTTAAATTGTTTCTACTTATAATCGGAAAGCTACTCTTCGTTGATAATTGTTGTGCTTGTCTTGAAGAATGTTTTGTGTTGTTGCTGTAAAACCCTAAGTTGATGTTTAGAAGGACATGATATTTTGTTCGAGGACGAACAAAGCTTCAAGTGTGGGGTGTTGATGATAGGCGAAATTACGCGCCTATATCAATATATTTTGCCCATATTTTAGCCTAGTTTTGAGAACAAATTATATATTTCATGCACTTTTAGTCCTTTTTCCTATAAATGAGCTAACAAACATGATTAGTAACGTTTCAGGTATAAATGATGCAAAATACAGCATTTTATGGCTTACTTGACGCAAAAGAAAGCTCACGAACGAAGGAGAAGGAAGTGGGACGCCTAAAGGACCAAAACTGCTGCATGGAAAATCTGTCCCGGGCTAAAACAGTATTTCTGAAGACTCTGGGGACCTGGACCAAAACTGCTGCATGGAAAATCTGTCCCGGGCTAAAACAGCATTTCAGAAGACTTTGGGGACTTACAGACACAAAGCTGGATTTTGACAATGATACATTAACCTAGTACAATTGGGTTATGTATTTCATTAGTTTATTTGGATTAGGAGAATGTTACATTAACCTAGTACAAATGGGTTAAGTATTTCCTTAGTTTAGTAGGATTTGGTTATTTATTTCATTAGCATAGTAGGAGTAGGATAGGAGTATTATAAATACCCTATCATGCTAGAGATTTTAATGAAGTCCTCCCTTAGTGGAGAGGCAAGTCCTCCCTTAGTGGAGAGGCAAGTCCTCCCTTAGTGGAGAGACACATTCTACTTCTCAATTACAACTCTTCTAATCTTTCCATTAATTCTATTCTTCTTCTATTCATCTATTCCACAACAAGAGAATCGTTACTTGCTAGGGAATCACCAAAACCACACGCCTATCACCTACTTCTCACGCCATCAACCATGCAAAACGTGATATCCTTCGCACTTATGGGTAACTAAACTTCTCTGTTGGGGTTATGGAAGCCGAATGAGATACTATCTATTGCTGTGAGTTTGTGAGTTCGAGACACGTATATTGCTTATATCATTATTCTCTTCATCTTAATGCAAATTCTTGTGGCTGCAGACGCATAGAATAACGCCAGTCTAACATTTAACTTGTTCGAGAGAAAGGTTATTTGTCTGGAAAAGAGATAATGTCAAGGTAGTAGGACACCCTTTCCTATTGAAAAGCTAGTGCCGTAACTGGACTAACCTCTTGGAGAATTCGTACCGTTAGACACGCTTTAAGCTCGAGAGAGTTAAAGTGAAATAGTCCTTGATCAGGTCGAGAGACGCTCGGATTTACCATCGACTACAATTCTCTATAAGCAATTGCATGTCAAGACTCTACACACTCATAGCCGATAGAGACGTATACCTCAGAAGGTGGACATAACCCCAACGCCTCAATTCTCATTGTCTACAACTTACGTAACAATCTTTCTCTTTTTACTTTGCTATTTTCAGCTTTTACTTTATTGTTTTGGTTACATATTACAATCCCCCCTTCTTACGAGACTTGCACCAAAAGTTTAGTAATTTTGCTTACTTGTTGGCCAAGCTATTTTCTGTGGGATCGACACCCAACCCAGGTTGGGTTCTATATTTGCTAACGACCGCTTTACACTCCCACGAGAGTTGTAGATTGAGCGTTATCACCCACCCTCGAAACCGCAGGCTATAGCTCATCAATATGGCACAAAAAATGCCACATTTACACTGTTTCACCTGTTTGACCACCCAAATGGCCCCACTCACCCAAGCGGACCACTTTAGGACGCTCCCCAGCCTCCCTGGCACGCTGCGGTCAATTTTAGCCCACGGCATACTTGGAGCCCTCCCCTCTCCCTTCCTTTACCACCAAACAAGTGGGCTATAGCATACCAATTTGACCTAAAAAAGCCCCGTGTGCACCATTTTTCCGGTTTGACCACCCAAATGGCCTCGCCGACCCAAACGGACCACCCTCGAAACCGTGGGCTATAGTATATCGATTTGGGCCAAATATGCGTTGGTTGCACTGTTTCACTCGTTTGACTACCCAAATGGATCTGCCCACCCAAACGGACAATAATAAGATGCTCCTCAGCATCCCTGATATGCCGCGATCTATTTTTGGCCCATAGCATTCTCAGACCCAGGCCCACCCCCGAAATCGTAGGCTATAGCATACTGATTTGGCCCAAAAATGCCAGTTTGCACCATTTCACTCATTTGACCACTAAAATGGCCCAGTGCACCCAAACGGACCACACTAGGACAATCCCTGGCCTCCCTAGCATGCCCTGAAATATTTTCGGCCATGGCACATACGGAACCGTCAGCTATAGCACACCGATTTGGCTTGAAAAAACCCCCGTTGGTGCCGTTTCGCCCGTTTGACAACCTAAATGGCCATGTGGACCTAAATGACCCATACTAGGCAAATCCCCGATCTCCCTGGAATGCCTCGATCGATGTTTGACCCACAACATGCTTGGTACCCAGGCCCACCCCTAGAACCACGGGGTATAACACACCTATTTGGCCCAAAAATGCCCCAATTGTACCATTTTTCCCGTTTGACCAACCAAATGGCCATGCCCACCCAAATGGGCCATACTAGGACGCTTCCGACCTCCCTAGCATGCCCTGAATGATTTTCAACCATGAAACGCCCAGACGCCAGGCCTACCCCTGAAACCGTTGGCTATAGCACATTGATTTGGCCCAAAAATGACCTATTTAGACCGTTTCTTCCATTTGACAACCCAATGGCCCCACCCATCCTAACGGACCATACTAGGATGCTTCCCAGCCTTCCTAGAATACCTTAGAAGATTTTTGGCCATGACCGGACCCCAATCCCACCAACAGAATCATGGTCTATAACACACCGATTTAGCCCAAAAATGCCTTGTTTGCTCCATTTTTCCTATTTGACAACCTGAATTGGACCGAAAATCCAAACGGACCACATTAGTACACTCCCCAGCCTCCATGGTACGCCCCGGCTGATTTTCGTCCCATGGCACGCCCGAACCTCGAAACCATGGGCCACATGTAGCACACCGATTTGGCTCGAAAATGCCCCGTTTGCACCATTTCACCCGTTTGACCATCCAAATGGCTACGCCCACCCAAACAGACAAAATTCGGATGCTCCCCAGCCTCTATGGCATGCCTCGGATGATTTTCGTCCCACGACATGCTCAGACCCTAGACCCAACCCCAAAACTGTGGGCTTTAGCATAACGATTTAGATCTAAAACGCCCGTTTGCACCGTTTTGCCAATTTGACCACTCAAATGGACCTGCCCATCCAAACGGACCACACTAGTACACTCCTCAGCCTCCCTAGCACACCCCGATCAATTTTCGTCGATAGCACGCTCAAAACCCGGGCCCAGCCCCAGAATCATAGACTATGGCACACTAATTTAGCCCAAAAATATCCCATTTTCACCATATCGCCCGTCTTACAACCTAAATAGCCCCTCCTAACCAAACGGACCACAATAGAATGTTCCCCAGCCTCCCTGGTATTCTCGATCAATTTTCAGCCCACGGAACGACCGAACCCCAGGCCCACCTCTGGAACTGTAAGCTATAGGACACTGTTTTGGCCTGAAAATGCTCAATTTGAATTGTTTAGCCCGTATGATCACCCACATGACCCTACACACCCAAACGGATCACACTATTAAGCTCTCCAGTATCCCTGACATGTCAAGGTCAATTTTTGAGCCACGGCACAACCGGACCCTGAGCCTACCCTCGAAACTGCAGGCTATAGCTCACCAATATGGCCCAAAAAATGCCACATTTACACCGTTTCACCTATTTGACCACCCAAATGGCCTCACCCATCCAAGCGGATCACTTTAGGACGCTCCCCAGCCTCCCTGGCACGCCGCGGTCTATTTTTACCCCACGGCATACTTGGAGCCCTCCCCTCCCCCTTCCTTTACCACTAAAAAAGTGGGCTATAGCATACCTATTTGACCTAAAAAAGCCCCTTGTGCACCATTTTGCCTGTTTGACCACCCAAATGGCCTCGCTAACCCAAACGGACCACCCTCGAAACCGTGCGCTATAGTATATCGATTTGGGCCGAATATGTGTTGGTTGCACTATTTCACTCATTTGACTACCCAAATGGCTCCGCCCACCCAAACGGACAATAATAAGATGCTCCTCAGCATCCTTGATATTCCCCGATCTATTTTTGTCCCATAGCATTCTCAGACCCAGGCCCACCCCCGAAATCGTAGGCTATAGCATACTGATTTGGCCCAAAAATTCCGGTTTGCACCATTTCACTCGTTTGACCACCAAAATGGCCCAGCGCACCCAAACGGACCACACTAGGACGATCCCTGGCCTCCTTGGCATGCCCTAAAATATTTTTGGTTGTGGCACATACGGAACCGTCGGCTATAGCACACCGATTTGGCTTGAAAAAACCCTCGTTGGTGCTGTTTTGCCCGTTTGACAACCCAAATGGCCACGTCGACCCAAATGACCCATACTAGGCCAATCCCCGACCTCCCTGGAATGCCTCAATCAAGTTTTGACCCACAACATGCTTGGTACCCAGGCCCACCCCTAGAACCACGGGGTATAACACACCGATTTGGCCCAAAAATGCCCCAATTGTACCATTTTGCCCGTTTGACCAACCAAATGGCCCTGCCCACCCAAATGGGCCATACTAGGACGCTTCCGACCTCCCTAGCATGCCCTGAATGATTTTCAACCATGACACGCCCAGATGCCAGGCCTACCCCTGAAACCGTAGGCTATAGCACACCAATTTGGTTCGACAATGCCACGTTTCACCCATTTAACCACCCAAACGGTCTCGCCCACCCAAATGGATCACACTAGGATGCTCCCCAGCCTCCTTGACATGCCTCGATCAATTTTTGGCCCACATCACACCCGAAGCCCGGCCCACCCTCAAAATTATGGGCTATAGCACACCGATTTAGCTCAAAAATGCCCCATCTACATCATTTTGACCGTTTGACCACCCATATGGCCATACCAACCCAAATGGACTACACTAGGATGCTCTCGAGCCTCCATGGCATGCCCCAATCTATTTTTGACCCATAAAACGCCTGGACTTTGGGCCTTCCCCCAAAATCGTGGGCTACAGCAAACCGATTTGGCCAGAAAATAGCCCGTTTGTACCATTTCGCCCGTTTGACCATCCAAATTGCCCCGTCTACCCAAATGGACCACTCTAGGACCCTTTTCAGCCTTCCTTCCATGTCTCGATTGATTGTTGGCCCACGGCACGTTCGGATCCTGGGCCCACCCCTATAACCGTAGGCTATAGCACATCGATTTGGCCCAAAATGCCCCATTTGCACCATTTTGCCAATTTTTCCCGTTTGACAACCCAAATGGCCTCGACTACCCAAATGGACCACACTAAGACGTGATCGAGCCTCCCTGGAATGCCTCGGTTAATTTTTGGCTCATATCACGCCCGAACCCTGGGCCCACCCCTAGAACCGTAGGCTATAGCATACTAATTTGGCTCTAAAACACTCATGTTGGTACAGTTTTGTCCGTTTGTTTACCCAAATAGCCATGCCATCCCAATTGATCTACACTAGGCCAATCTCAAACCTCCCTGGCATGCCACGGTCGATTTTTAGTGCACAACACGCCCGAACCCAGGGCCATAACTAGAACTGTGGGCTATAACACACCAATTTGGCCCTAAAATGCCCCGTTTGCACCGTTTTGCCCGTTTGATCATCCAAATGGCCCTACTCACACATAAAAGCACAATAGGATTCCTACCAACCTCTCTAGAATGGACCGGTCAATTTTTGACCCACAACATGCTCGAACCCCAATCCCATGCCCGATACCATCGACTATAGCACACCGATTTGGCCCCAAAATGCCCCGTTTGCACCATTTCGCCTGTTTGACCACCAAATGGCTCCGAATACCCAAATGGACCTCACAAGGATGCTCCTCAGCCTCCCTGGAATGCCTAGGTCAATTTTTTACCCACGACACTCCCGAACCCCGAGCCCACCCCCAAAACCGTGGGCTATAACACACCAATTTAGCCCAAAAATTTCCCATTTGCATTGTTTCTCTTGTTTGACCACCCAAATGGCCCTGCCCACCAAAATGGATCATACTAGGACACTCTTCAACCTCTTTGGCATACCCCAGTCAATATTTTACCCCACGGCATGCCTGGACTCCAAGCTCACCCCTGGAACCATGGGCTATAGCACAATGATTTGGCCTGAAAATTCCCCATTTTCACCATTTCCCCATTTGACTACCTAAATGACCTCGCCCACCCAAACAGACCACACTAAGATGCTCCCCAACCTCCCTGGCACGCCTCAATTGGTTTTTAGCCTACGGCACGCCCGGACCCCGGGCTCACCCCTAGAACCATGGGCTATAGCACAATGATTTGGGCCAAAAATACCTCGTCTGCATTGTTTTGCCCGTTTGACCACCCAAATGGCCCCGCTCACCCAAACAAACCATAATAGGACACTTCCTACTCTTCCTAGCATGCCCCAGTCCATTTTCAGCCCACGGTGTGCCCGAACCCCTAACCCACCCTCAGAGCCATGGGCTATAGCACACCGATTTGGCTCTAAAATGCCCTATTTTCACCAGTTTGCCTGTTTGACCACCCAAATTGACAAGCACACCCAAATGAATAACCCTAAGATACTCCCCAGCCTCCTTGGCACACCCCGGTCGATTTTCAACCCACAGTACACCCGAATCCCAGGCCCATCCCCAAAACCGTAGGCTATAGCACAGTGATTTAGCTCAAAAATACCCCATTTGAACTGTTTCGCTCGTTTTACCATTGAAATGGCCTCACCCACCATAACAGACCATACTAAGACGCTCTCCAGTCCCCCTAGCACGCCCCAGTCGATTTTTGGCCCACGGTATGCCCAAACCACCGATCCACCCTAGGAATATGGGCTATAGCACACCGATTTTGCCCAAAAATACCCCATTTAAACTGGTTCACCCATTCGACAACCCAAATGGCCTCACCAACCCAAACGGTCCTCACTAGGACGTTCTCCAGCCTCCCCGGTATGCCTCAGTCTATTTTTGGCCCATGAAACACCCGAACCCAGAGCCTACCCCCAAAATCATAGGTTATAACACACCAATTCGACTAGAAAATGCCCCATTTGCATTGCTTGGCCCGTTTGACCACCCAAAGGGCCCCGCTCATCCAAAAGGACCACACTAGGACACTCTCTAGCCTCTTTAGCATGCCTCGGTCGATTTTTGCCCCAGGCATGCGCAGAACCCTGGCCCACCCTAGAACCGTGTGCTATAGCATACTGATTTGGCCCAAAAATACCTCATTTGCACCATTTTGACCGTTTGACCACCCAAATGGCCCCTCCCACCCAAGAGACCACATTAGGATACTCCTCGGCCTTCCTAGCATTCCCAATCGATTTTTGGCCCATGGCACGCCCGAAACCACCCCAAAACCATGGGCTATAGCACACCGATTTAGCCAAAAAATATCCCTATTGATGTTGTTTTTCCCGTTTGACCACCGAAATGGCCCCGCCGACCCAAACGACCCACACTACGCCAATATCCAGCCTCCCGGCATGCCCCGATTAATTTTCAGCCCATACCACATCTGGACCCCGAGCCTACTCCCGAAACCGTGGGCTATAGCATATTGATTTGGCCTGAATACGCCCTATTTGCACTATTTTGACCGTTTGGCCACCCAAATGGCCCCGCCTACCCAAACGGACCATACTAGGATGCTTCCCAACCTCCCTGGCACGCACCGTAGATTTTTGACCCACGAAACGCTCGAACCTCCGACCCACCCCTAAAATTGTGGACTATACATCGATTTTGCCCCAAAATACCCCTTTTTCACCGTTTTGCCTCTCCCAAATAGACCACACTAAGATGATCCCTATCACGCCACGGGCCCACCCCATAACCGAGGGCTATAAAACACCAATTTGGCCAAAAAATGCCCCATTTGCACCGTTTCACCTATTATATCACCCAAATGGCCCCACCCATCTAAACAGACCACACTAAGATGCTCCGTAGCCTCTTTGGCATGCCCCGCCCCTAGAACCACGGGGTATAGCACATCGATTTGGCTAAAAAATGCCCTGTTTGCACCATTTTGCCCCGTTTGACCACCCAAATTGCCCCACCCACCTAAACGAACCACATTAGGATGCACCCCAGCCTCCTTGGTATGCCCCGATTGATTTTCAGCCTACGGCACACCCAGATCCCAGGCCCACCCCCGAAACTGTGGGCTATAGCATATCGATGGTGCCTAAAAATGCTCCATTTGCACCATTTTGCCCGTTTAACCACCCAAATGGCCCCGCCCACCCAGACGGACCTCACTAGGATGCTCCTCATCATCCTCGGCATGCCAAAGTTGATTTTAGGCCCACGACACAATCATACCCCAGGCCCACCCCTAAAATCGTGGGCTATAGGACAATAATTTAGCCCAAAAAATGCCCCATTTGCACCATTCTGCTCATTTAACCAGCCAAATGGCTCCGCCCACCCAAACGGACCACTCTAGGATGCTCCTCAGCCTCCCTAGCATGCCCCGATCGATTTTTAGCCCACAGCACGCACGGAGTTTGCCCCCCAGAACCGTGGGATATAGCATACCAATTTTGCCCGTAAACACCCCGTGTGCATCAGTTTGCCAGTTTGACCACCCAAATAGCCCCGCCAACCCAAATGAACCATAGTATGATACTCGTCAGCCTCCTTGGTACTCTCTGATTGATTTTTGAGCAATGGAACACCTAGACCCTAGGTTCACCCCTGAAATCGTGGACTATAGCATACCGATTTGGCCCAAACATGCGCGAGTTACACTGTTTCGCCCTTTTGACCACCAAAATGGCTCTGCCTACCCAAACAGACCACACTAGGATGCTCCCCAGCCTCCCTGGCATGCCCCAGTCGATTTGTGGCCTACAGCACATCCGGACCCTGGCCCACCCCCAGAACCGTGGGCTATAGTACACCGATTTGGCTCGAAAATGCCCCGTTTGCACTATTTTGCCTGTTTGCACTATTTTACCCATTTGATCATCAAATGTCCCCGCCAACCCAAACGGACCACACCAGGATGCTTTCCATCCTCCCTGGCATGCCCTACTCAATTTTTAGCCCACAACACACACAGACCCCAGACCCACCCTAGAAACCGTCGGCTATAGCACATCGATCTGGCCTGAAAAACTGCCCATTGGCGCTGTTTTGCCTATTTGACCACCCAAATGGCCACACTGACCTAAATGACCCATACTAGGACAATCCAAAGCCTCCCTAGCATGCCCCGATCGATTTTCAGCCTACAGCATGCACGAACCCTGAGCCCACCCCAAAACTGTATGCTATAGCACACCGATTTGGCCCAAAAATGCCCTATTTGCATTGTTTTTCACATTTGACCACACAAATGTACTCTCCCACCCAAACGGACCACATTAGGATGCTCCCCAGCCTCCTTGTCATGCTCTAGTCGATTTTTGGCCCACGACACGCCCAGACCCCTGGCCCACCCTTAGAACCATGGACTATAGCACATCGATTTGGCCCATAAATATCCCATTTTTACCATTTTGCCTGTTTGACCACACAAATAGACCCTCCCACCCAAACGTTCCACACTAGGATGCTCCCTACCTTCCCTGGCATGCCTTAAGCCCACCCCCAAATCCATGGGTTGTAGCACACCCAAAAATGCCCTGTTTGTACCGGTTTGCCCGTTTTACCACCCAAATGGTCGTGCCCACCCAAACCCTGAGCCCACCCCCAGAACCATGAGCTATAGCAGGTCGATTTGGCCCAAAAATGCCCTGTTTGCACCGTTTTGCTCGTTTTACCACCCAAATTGCCCCGCCCAGCCAAACAACTCACACTAGGTTAATCCCCAACCTTTTTGGCACACCCCAGTCGATTTTTGGCCCCCAGCATGCTCGGACCCCATGCCAACCCCTAGAATCGTGGGCTATAGCACACCGATTTGGTTCAAAAATACCCCATTTGCACTATTTCACCCGTTTGACCACCCAAATGGCCCAACCTACCCAAATAGACAATACTAGGATGCTCTGCAGCCTCCTTGACACGCCCCAATCAATTTTCAAATTGCTGCACGACTAAAACCTGGGCTCACCCCCAGAACTGTGGGTTATAGAACACCAATTTGGCCTTAAAATGCCAAGTTTGCACCGTTTCACCCTTGTGACCACCCAAATAGCCCCGAACACCCAAATGGACCACACTAAGATCCTCTTCAGCATCTTTGGCATGCCCAGTTGATTTTTGACCCACGTCACATCCGAAAACCTGTCCCACTCCTGAAATCGTTGGATATAGTACACCAATTTGGCTGAAAATACCTCCATTGATGTCGTTTCGCCTGTTTGACCACCCCAATAGCCCCGCCGACCTAAATGACCCACACTAGGATGCTCCCCGACGTCCCATCTACACTTCAATCAATTTTTGACCCATGGCACACCCAAACCCTTGGCCTACCATTGAAACTGTGGGTTATAGCACACCGATTTGGCCTTAAAATTCCCTGTTTGTACTGTTTTGCTTGTTTTTCCTCCCAAATAGCTCTGCCCACCCAAAAGAACCATATTAGGATGCTCCTCAATCATCCTGGTATGCCCCGATTGATTTTTAGCCCATGGAACACCTGGACCCACCCCAAAATAGTGGGCTATAGCACACCGATTTAGCCCTAAAATACCTCTGATGATGCTGTTTTGCCCGTTTAACCACCCAAATAGCCCCGCCGACCAAAACAACCCACACTAGGCCAATTCCCAGCCTCCCTGGCACGCCCCAATCAATTTTAACATGCCCGAACCCAAGGCCCACCCAGAGAATCGTGGGCTATAGCACACCAATTTTGCCCAAAAATGCCCTATTTGTACAATTTTACATATTTGACCACCTAAATGGCCCCGCCCACCCAAATATACCACACTAGGATGATCTTCAGCCTCCCTGGCATGCCCTAATAAATTTTTGGCCCACATCATGCTCGGACCCCAGGCCCACCCTTGGAACTACCGACTATAGCACACCATTTTGGCCTAAAAATGCCCCATTTTCATCGTTTCACTCATTTGACCACCCAAATAGACCCGCCCACCCAAATGGACCATAATAGGATGCTCTCCATCTTTCCTGGCATGCCTCAATCCCACTCCCATAATCGTGCGCTATAACACACCTATTTTACTCGAAAATGCCCCATTTTACCCGTTTTACCATCTAAATGGCCTTGCCCACCCAAACAGACCACACTAGGACATTCTCTAGCCTCCTTGACTCATGGCACACCCGAACCCCAGGCCCACCCCCAGAACCACAGGCTAAAGAACATCGATTTAGCCTAAAAATACCCCATTTACATCGTTTTTCCTATTTTACCATCCAAATGACCCCGCCCACCCAAACGACCGACATAAGGTCAATCCACAGCCTCCCTGGCACTTCTCGATTGATTTTCGTCCCCCATCATGCTTGGACCCCATACCCGCCCCTAGAATCATCGGTTATAGCACACCGGTTTGGCCCAAAAATGCCTTGTCTGCACTGTTTTAACCGTTTGACCACCCAAATTGCCTCACCACCCAAACAGACCATATTAGGATGCACCCCCAGCCTCCCTGATATGCCCTAATCAATTTTCAGCCTACGGCACGCTCGAACCCTAGGCTCACCCATGGAATTGTAGGCTATAACACACCAATTTGGCCTGAAAATGCTTTATTTGCACCGTCTCGCTCATTTCACCACCCAAATGGCACTATCTACCCAAACGGACAACACTAGGATCCTATCTATCATCCCTGGTGCACTACGATTGATTTTTGGCCCATGACACAACCGGACCCCAGGCCCACCCCCAGAACCGTGGGCTATAGCAGACCAATTTTCCCAAAAATGCCCCATTTTCACCATTTCACCAGTTTAACCAGCCAAATAGCCCCTCCCACCAAAACGGACCACTCTAGAAAGCTCTCCAGCCGCCCTGGTATGCCTCGATCAATTTTTGGCCCACGTCACAGCCGAAGCTTCGGCCCACTCAGGACCGTGGGCTATAGCATACTGATTTGGCTCGAAAATGCCCCGTGTGCACCGTTTTGCCCGTTTGACCAACCAAAGGGCCTCGCCAACCCAAACAGACCATAGTAGGATGCTCCCAACCTCCCTGGCACACACCGGTTTATTTTCGAGACACAACACGCTCGGACCATAGGCCCACCCCCAGACCATGGTCTATAGCACACTAATTTATCCCGAACATGCATCGGATGCACCGTTTTGCCCGTTTGACCACCCAAATGGCTCCGCCCACCCAAACAGACTACACTAGAATGCTCTACAGCCTCCCTAGCATGCCTCGATCGATTTTTGTCCTGTAGCACGCCTGAACCTCGGGCCCATCCCTAGAATTGTCACCTATAGAACATCGATCTATCACAAAAAAACCCTTGTTGGCACTATTTTGACTATTTGACTACCCAAATGGCTACGCCTACCCAAATGACCTATACTAGGCCAATCCACACCCTCTCTAGCATGCCCTGATCAATTTTCAGCCCACAGCACGCTCGGACCCGAGCCCATCCTTAGAACCATGGGCTATAGCACATCAATTTGGCTGAAAAATACCCTATTTGCATTATTTTTCACATTTGACCACCCAAATGGCCTCGTCCACCCAATCGAACCGCACTAGGATGCTCCCCAGTCTCCTTGGAACTCCCTAGTCGATATTTGTACTATGAAGCGCCCGAACCTCTGGCTCACCCCTGGAACCGTGGACTATAGCACACCAATTTGGCCCAAAAATACCACATTTTTACTGGTTTGCCTGTTTGACTACCCAAATAGACTCGACAACCAAAACAGACCACACTAGGATACTCCCCGGCCTCCCTGGCATGCCCCGAGCCCATCCCCAGAACCGTGGGCTATAGCACACTAATTTAGCCTGAAAATGCCTCATTTTCACCGTTTCACCTGTTTTACCACCCAAATAGTCGTGCCCACCCAAACAGACCATACTAGGATGCTCTCTAGCCTCTCTAGCATGTCCTAATTGATTTTCTGCCCACGATATACCCAAACCCTGGGTCCACCCCCGGAACCATGGGCTATAGCACTTCAATTTGTTTCGAAAATGCACTGTTTGCACCATTTTGCCTGTTTTACTATGAAAATGCCCCGCCCACCCAAAAAACCCACACTAGTTCAATCCCAAGCCTCCCTGTCATGCCCCGATCAATTTATGGCCCCCGGCATGCTCGGATGTCGTGCCCACCCCTAGAACCGTAGGCTATAGCACACAAATTTGGCTTAAAAATGTCCATTTTTCAATGTTTTTCCCATTTGACCACCCAAATGGCCTCATCCCTAAATGGACCACACTAGGATGATTCTCAGCCTCTTTGAAATGCCCCGGACAATTTCATCTTGCTGCACGCCTAGACCCTGGGTCCACCTCTAGAACCTTGGGCTATAGAATATCAATTTTTTGAAAATATCCCTTTCAATGCCATTTCGACCGTTTGACCACCCAAATGGACTCGTCGACCCAAACGACACACACCAGGATGCTCCTCAGCCTCCCTGGCATGCCCCAATTAATTTTTTACCCACGACATATCGAACCCCTGTCCTACCCCTAGAACCATGGGCTATAGCACACTAATTTGGCCCCAAAATGCCCTATTTACACCGTTTTGCCCATTTGACCACACAAATAGCCCCGTCCATCCAAACGAATCACACTAGGATGCTCCCCAGGCTCCCTAGCATTCCTCGATCGATCTTCGGCCCACGACACACCTGTACCCTGATCCCACACCTAGAACCATGGGTTATAGCACACTATTCTGGAATAAAAATACCTCATATGCACTATTTTGCCCGTTTGACCACCTAAATAGACTCTGCCCACCTAAACAAACCATACTAGGATACTTTTTAGCCTCCTTAGCATGCCCCGATCAATTTTTAGCCCATGGCATGCCCAAACCCTGGGCCCACACCCAGAACTATTGGAAATAGCTCACCGATTTGATCCAAAAATGCCTTGCATACACTGTTTTGCCTGTCTGACTATCCAAATGGCCTCGCCCACCCAAATGGATCACACTAAGATACTTCCCATCCTCTCTGGCATGCCCCGATCAATTTTTGGTTAAGAACATGCCCATACCCTAGGCCCACCCTTGGAATCGTTGGCTATAGAACAATGATTTGGCCCAAAAATACCCTCGTTGGCGTTGTTTTACTCATTTGACCATCCAAATGGCCACACCAATCTAAAAAACACACACTAGGCCAATCCCCAGCCTCTCTGGTATGCCCCGATCAATTTTTGGACCTCGGCATGCCCGGACCCTGAGCCCACCCTAGAACTATGGGATGTAGCACACCAATTTAGCCCAAAATGTCCCATTTTGCTCGTTTGACCACCCAAAGGGCCTTGCCAACTTAAATGAATCACACTAGGACACTCCATAGCCTACTTTGCATGCCCCGGTTGATTTTTAGCCCACAGCATGCTCTGACCCTAGGCCCACCCCTAAAACTGTGGGTTATAGCATACCGATTTGGCCCAAAAATGCCCCCATTACACTGTTTTGTCCATTTGACCACCCAAATGAACCCTCCCACCCAAATAGGCCATACTAGGATTCTCCCCAGCCTCCCTAGCCTGCCTTGGTCAATTTTTAGCCCACATCACGCCCAAACCCTAGACCCACCCTTGGAACCGTCGGCTATAGCAAACTAATTTGGCCCGAAAATGCCTCGTTTACACTATTTTGCCAGTTTGACCACTCAAATGGCCCCTCACAAGTAAACGAACCACACTAGCATGCTCCCTAGCCTCTCTAGCATGCCTCAGTTGATTTTTGACATACGGCATACCTAAATCTTGGGCCCACCCCCGGACTATGGGTTATAGTACACTAATATAGCCCAAAGATGCTTCATTTGCACTGTTTCTCTGGTTTGACCACCCAAATGTCCCCTCCTACCCAAACGGACCATACTAGGATGCTCTTCAGCCTCCATCACATGCCCAGGTCGATATTCAGCCCATGAAATGCCTGGATCTCGAACCCACCCCTAGAACCATGGGCTATAACTGTAATACTACAAATTATTATTAGTGAGTAATTATAATTAAAAAAAATATTTTATATGATATATGGACTAAAGCCCATATTAATAAGAAAAAAGAAAAGAATTTAGAAGAGTTAGGGTCGTGGCCCATATCCAATTCAAATTGAATTGGGAAAAACAATATATTAAATATTGACAAAAATTCTTTTGCCATCATAGGATTAAGAAGGCAAAGGTTAGGAGCGACTAAGGTAGTTACTAATCTATCAATCACGCTGAAGAGAGAAACAAATCAATTGTTCCTTCAGTTAAAAAAAATAAAGGTTTAAGGTTGATTGGAAAATTTTTCCAGGTTTAAGATTCGATCGAAGGGAGTCCTATCAATTGTTTGAGGTGACAAGTTGGTATTCCAAAAATCGTACTGTGAGTAGTAATCTTACCATAATCTGTGTTTGTTAACTTGCATATTTTATACTTGATTTTGATGAAATAATCAGTTACAAAATGCTTGGAAATTGCATATGGGGAAAGTCCTTTACTTGATGTAATATTGAAATGGTTATTTGAGATATGATATTATTACGATGAATATTATTTAATTACATGAGATTAAGTATTTTTGATATATGTTTTATTCAAGTTCACATGTATTAATATTGATTTGAATTTTAAAGTTATGTTCTGTTCTAAAAGATGTTTTCATACGAATATCCTATTGTTTTTAAAGAATTTATGAATGGTAGTAGACCTTGATTGAATCCCATAGCTAACGGTGGGATTGTTAGACCTAGTGTACCTTGTATTTACTAATGACTGTTATAGCCCTCGCTAGTAGGAAGGATAATTAGCATACTATTACTGATATGATATGGAACTCCTTTATGAGGGATCCACTGCTATGGGTTATTCTTAATAAAGAAGAATGTCACACTGATTACATGATTCATTCTTGGAAACCTCCAAAATATTTAATATTTGATATGATACGATGCTTTATGAGTTTATTACTAAACCATTGGTTCACTTCGCTTACATGAAACAGTGATACTCTTTTTTGAAAGAGCATTTATTTCATGATGTTTTATGACTTGTCCTCATTAAAGCAGTTATGGTTAAGTGTTATTACTCACTGAGCTAGCATCTCACTCCTCTCTTTTATTTTTAGAGAACGCAGGTGACGGTGAGGATCTCATTGGCTAGAGGATTTGAGTAGCATATTCCTGGTGAGCCCTGTTCGCGTGGTCTATAGTTTATTTATTCGTTATGTTTCTTTTGCTTGAAAACTCTTAGTTTGCTCCATAGTCATGTCCTTAGAGTTTTAAGTGTTCTTTCATTATTTTGAATTTGTGGAGTAATTGACTTCCTTTTATTTTTGGAGATGGATTTTGTATTGATATTGGTGGTGTTGGTTCCTTGTTGATGGTTTGTGATGGATTGTGTTGGTGTGATAGATGTGTTGTTTGTGGTGCTGTTGAATTGAGATAGGAAATTTTCTTGATAAGCCTAAAAACAAAGGAAACTCTACCCGATTTTTTATAAAATTTTGACGAGGCTTGCTTTGGATTCCTAAACTCCTTAGCTCCGGTCATAATCCTATTTTGGGTCATGATAAAGTTGTTATCAGAGCCAGGTTAGGTTAATTTTGTGACTACAGAGCAGATGATAGTAGTAGAATCTCAATTATGGTTATGTTGCCGGCCATTTCTATAATCATTTTTCTGGGAGAGCGTGATAGGATGTATATTGATCTTTTTTCTTATTCTTTCGTACATGTATGATTTTTAGGATCAATTAGATGAATCTAACTATCTTATTTTGTTAATCAGATGGTTCATAAAACAGCTATTGGTAGGAGAAGAGGTGAAGCACCTCGAAGAGGCTGAGGTAGGGTAGTCGTGATACCGTAGAGGATAGCACTGCCACTCCAAGAAGTTCATAAGAGCCTAATCCTGAAAGGAATGATAGTCCACCTCCAACATCTCATGAGGGTAGTACTGTTGAGGTACTTACTTCCATACAAAGAGCCATAAAGGGCTTGGCCGATTGACTGGATAGACAGGAGAGTGGTGGTCAATGCAATTTTGCACAATTCCAGGCACCCATTCAGACTTACATCTTTGGAAATAAGGAAGTTTCTTTGCAGGAGTTTCTAAAGTTGAAGTCACCAAAATTCACAGGTTCAGATAGTTCAGTTGATCCTCAGATCTTTTTGGATGGTACATTCAAGGTACTGCGTGCGTTAGGGTGTTCTAGTGAGAGGGTTGTGGAGATTGTATCGTACAAGTTGGAGGACACGACTAACACTTGTTATGTAACTTTATTGCTAGGAAGGCCTACAAGAGCAGCACCTCTGACATGGGATGAGTTTACTAAGTTCTTCATAGATACCCTTCTTCCTGAAAGTTAGAAACAAAAATATACAGCTCAGTTTGAGAGATTAGTTCAGACTCCAGATATGGATGTGTCGACCTATAATACTATGTTTTGCAAGCTGGCTAGATATGCTCCATACTTGGTGTACACAGAAGCAGCTCGAGTCCAAAGGTTTGTAAATGGGCTAGTTGCTCATCTTTATAATGCAGTGGCCCCACAGATGAAAGTCTTGACCTATTATGAGATAGTAGATCTTACTAGAATGATTGAGGAGAAGGTTCGTATAGAGTGAGCAGCTTATGAGGTTTGTAAGAAAGCTAAGATGAGTGGATCTTTCAGTGGTGACTTAAGTGAAAATCATAGAGCAAAAAATAAGGAAAAGCATAAGGGCCATCAGACAGGGAAAGATTTGATTTCACAATCTGCGTATAATCCACCTTCTAGACAGGGTACCCAGGGGTTTTCAACATCTTAGGGATATCGTAGTTTGGTCTAGAAGTATGTCACTACTCCATCCTGCCAAACTTGTGTCAAATCGTGTATGGGTCAATGTCGTGTTTTGACTAAAGAATGTTTTCGATGTGGACAGTTAGGTCATCGCATCAGAGATTACCCTTAATTTTAGAGAAATGCTAGACAGGTTTCTGGTTAGGTAGCTGTACCGAGTCAGGCTACTCGTAATCCTGTAGGTATGAGAAATAGAGGTCGAGGTAATGGAGAATGGGTTGTTGGAAATCAGGCAAAAGGAAATGCTAATAGAGGCCAACCGAGAGTCTTTACACTTATTAGATAGGATATTCAGGCCTCGAATGCAGTAGTTACAGGTATTCTTTCCATTTGTTCTTTTGATGCATATGCTTTGATTGATCCGGGTTCTACCCACTCTTATGTATCCTCATATTTTGCTGTGAGATTTGATAGATATACTGAGATGTTAGATTGTCCTTTTCTTATTGCCACTCCCATGGGAGATTCCTTGCTATGCTACCGTAGATTGTCATGCAAAGATAGTTAGATTTGAGATTCCCAACAAATCTAGTTTTATAATGGAAGGAGGTCAAGTTTCAGAGGTTAGTAAAGTTATATCTTTTATGAAGACCCAACGACTATTGAAGAAAGGTTGCATAGGTTTTTTGGCTATGATGAGTGATGTTGGGGAGAGAGTCCTTAGTTTGGAGGAGCTACCTGTGGTAAAGGAATTTTCTGATGTATTTCCTGAGGAGTTTCCAGGATTACCTCCAGTACGAGAGATAGACTTCGGTATTGAATTGGAACCTGACACTATGCCAATATCTATACCCCCATATTGTATGGAACCAGCAGAATTGAAGGAGCTCAAACAACAGTTGCAAGACTTGTTAGATAAGAGTTTCATCAGACCGAGTATATCTCCATGGGGTGCACCAGTTTTCTTTCTAAAGCAGAAAGATGGATCTCTAAGGATGTGTATTGACTACAGGTAACAAAATAAGGTAAAAATATGTAACAAGTATCCGTTGTCTCGTGTAGAGGACCTGTCTGATCAGTTACAAGGGGTTGTCCATTTTTCAAAGATTGATCTTCAGTCTGGCTATCATCAGCTTAGAATCAAGGAGAAAGATATATCTAAGACAGCATTTAGAACTCGATATGTGCATTATGAGTTCCTTGTGATGCCTTTTGGGTTAACCAATGCTCTTGTTGCATTCATGGACTTGATGAATAGGCTGTTAAGGCCGTATTTGGACAAATTTGTGATAGTATTTATTGATGATATTTTGTTATATTCTCATAGCCTAGAAGAAGATTAGAATCATCTAGTGACTATATTGCAGACATTGCGGGAACATAAGCTTTATGCTATGTTCTCAAAATGCAAATTTTGGCTCGACTCAGTATCCTTTTTGGGGCATGTTGTTTCCAAAGAAGGTATCATGATGGATTCTAGAAAGACAAAAGTAGTACAAAAATAGCCTAGGCCTACTTCACCCACATAGATTTGCAGCTTTATAGGTTTGGCTAATTACTATAGGCGTTTTGTGCCGGATTTCTCTAAAATTACAGCTCTATTAAATAGGTTAACACAGAAAGATGTGAAGTTTTAGTAGACAAAAGAATGTGAGTAGAGCTTCCAGAAACTCAAAATATGTTTGAAACTACACCGATATTATCCTTACCATTAGGCTCTAGAGGATTCAAGGTATTTTATGATGCTTCAAGGGTTGGACTAGGATGTATTCTCATGCAACATCATCATGTTATTGCTTATACTTTGAGGCAGTTGAAGAAGCACGAGAAAAACTATCCTACACATGATTTGGATATGGCCGTTATGGTTTTTTGCACTTAAGATTTGGAGGCATTACTTATACAGTAAAACTTGTGAGATTTATACTGATCATAAGAGTTTAAAGTACATTTTTCAGCAGTGAGATCTAAATCTTCGACAGCATCGGTGGATGGAATTACTCAAAGATTATGATTGTGCTATTTTGTATCATCCAAGAAATTCTAATGTTGTGGCTGATGCTTTGAGCAGGAAATCTATGGGTAGTTTGGTGAATATAGCTCCTAAAAAGAGGTAGTTGGCGAAAGATGTGCAGAAACTTGAAGTCAAAGATGTCAGTTTTGGTGTTAGAAGGTCAGGGGTATTGTTGGCTTATGTTCAAGCTAAATCTTCTTTGATAGAGAGCATAAAGACCATTCAATTTGAGGATATATAGTTGTGTAAATATCAAGATGAGGTTCTAGCTGATCAAAGTAAGATGATTATAGGTTAAGATGATTGAGTGGGTAATTGATTATGCGTACCAGCTATATATGGGTTAAGACTAGCTATTCTTGAGGAAGATCACAACTCCAAATATACCATTCACCCTGGTTATACTAAGATGTATCATGACTTGAAGCAGTTCTATTGGTGGGAAGGTATGAAGAAAGATATTGCTAACTTTGTTTCTAGTTTCTTGACTTGTCAATAGGTTAAAGCGGAGCATCAACGACCAGCAGAATTATTGCAAGTGATCAGGATTCCAGATTGGAAATGGGAAAGAGTTACCATGGATTTTGTAATCAGGCTTTCGTGAACCATTAAAGGCCATGACTCTGTATGGGTAATTGTAGATCGGCTTACTAAGTCTGCTCACTTCATGCCAGTAAAGACTACATATAGAGAAGTGAAATATGCTCAGTTATTTATGAATAAAATTGTCTGACTTCATGGAGTTCCATTATCCATCATTTCTGACAGAGGATCATAGTTTACTTCATGCTTTTGGAGATATTTCCAAGAAGCATTGAGTACCCGAGTAGATCTTAGTACTGGATTTTATCCGCAAACGGACGAATAGTCTGAGCGTACTATATAAATTTTAGAGGATATATTGAGAGCCTGCATTCTTGACTTTGGAGGTAGTTGGGATACTTACTTACTGTTAGATGAATTTGCTTATAATAATAGTTTTCAATTAAATATTCAGATGGCTCTATATGAAGCCTCGTATGGTACACGATGTCGTTCTTCTATTGGGTGGTTTGAAGTTGGAGAGGCTAAAGTTTTAGGACCATACTTGGTACAGGATGCTATGGACAAGGTCCAATTGATTAGACAGAGGTTACTCACAGCTCAAAGCAGACAAAATTCATATGCTAATAGGAGAAGAAGAGATTTGGTGTTCGCAATTGGCGATAAGGCTTTTCTACGAGTCTCTCCTATGAAAGGTGTAATGCGATATGGAAAAAGAGGTAAATTAAGCCCGGGGTATATAAGACCTTATGAGATACTTGAGCATATATGAGAAGTAGTGTATAGAGTGGCACTCCCTCCCGAGATGTCTTTCGTACATCCAGTGTTTCATGTCTCTATGCTAAGGGATGTATATTAGATTCTTCACACGTACCCAAAGCACCATCCTTGAAATTTGATGAGAACTTAACCTATGAAGAGGAACCTGTGGCTATCATTGATTGACAATTAAGAAGGTTACAGTCGAAAGAGTTGGTGTTCGTAAAAGTCTTATGGAAGAACCATACCATCGAAGAACCTATGTGGGAGTCAGAAAAAGATATGAGACTCAAGTACCCTCACTTGTTTCAGTCTTCAGGTATGCACTTACTCTAAATTCGGGGACCGAATTTCTTAAGGTGGGGAGAATGTAATACCCCAAATTATAATTAGTGAGTAATTATAATTGCAAAAAAAATATTTTATAAGAGATATGGGCTAAAGCCCATATTAATAAGAAAAAGGAAAATAATTTAGAAGAGTTAGGGCCATGGCCCATATCCAATTCAAATTGAATTGGGAAAAACAATATATTATATATTGACAAAAAGGGCTTTTTCCATTAAAGGATTAAGAAGGCAAAGGTTAGGAGCAACTAAGACAGTAACTAATCTGCCAATCACGCTGAAGAGGAAAAAAATCAATTGTTCCTTGAGTTAAAAAAAAAGAAAAGTTTAAGGTTGATTGGAAAATTCTTCCGGGTTTAAGATTCGATTGAAGGAAGTCCTATCAACTGTTTGAGGTGACAAGTTGGTATTCTGAAAACTGTACTTTGAGTAGTAATCTTACCATAATCTGTGTTTGTTAACTTGCATATTTTATACTTGATTTTGATGAAATAATGAGTTACGAAATGCTTGGAAATTGCATGTGGGGCAAGTCCTTTACTTGATATAATATTGAAATGGATATTTGAGATATGATATTATTATGATGAATATTATTTACTTACATGAGATTAAATATTTTTGATATATGTTTTATTCAAGTTCACATGTATTATTATTGATATGAATTTTAAAGTTATGTTCTATTCTGAAAGATGTTTTCATACGAATATCCTATTGTTTTAAAAGAATTTATGAATGGGAGTAGAACTTGATTGAATCCCGTAGCTAACGGCGGGATTGTTAGACCTAGTGCACCTTGTATTTACTGATGAATGTTATAGCTCTCGCTAGTAGGAAGGAGAACTAGTATACTGTTACTAATATGATATGGGACTCCTTTATGAGGGATTCACTGTTATGGGTTATTCTTAATAAAGAAGAATGTCACACTAATTACATGATTCATTCTTGGAAACCTCTCAAATATTTAATAATTGATATGATACGATGCTTTATGAGTTTATTACTGAACCATTGGTTCACTTCGCTTACATGAAACAATGATACTGTTTATTGTTACTATTTTCTGAAAGAGCATTAATTTCACGATGTTTTCTGACTTGTCCGCATTAAAATGGTTAGGTTTAAGTGTTATTACTCACTGATCTAGCGTCTCACTCCTCGCTATTATTTTTCAGAGAATGCAGGTGACGGTGAGGATCTCGTTGGCTAGAGGATTTGAGTAGCATATTCCTTGTGAGCCCTGTTCGCGTAGGCTATAGTTTATTTATTCGCTATGTTTCTTTTTCTTGAAAACTCTTAGTTTGATCCATAGTCATGTCTTTATAGTTTTGAGTATTCTTTCATTATTTTGAATTTGTGGAGTAATTGACTTTCTTTTATTTTTGGAGATGGATTTCGTATTGATATTGGTGGTGTTGGTGCCTTGTTGATGGTTTATGATGGATTGTGTTGATGTGATTGATGTGTTGGTTGTGGTGCTGTTGAATTGAGACAGGAAATTTTCTTGATAATCCCAAAAACAAAGGAAACTCTGCCCTATTTTCTGTAGAATTCTGACGAGGCTTGCTTTGGAGTCCTAAACTCCTTAGCGCCGGTCCTGATCCTATTTTTGGTCGTGACAATAGCACGCTGATTTGTCCTGAAAATCTCTCGTTTGCACCATTTTACCTACCTGACCACCCAAATGGCCTTGCCCACTCAAACAGACTACACTAGGATGCTCCCCAACCTCCCTGGTATGCCCCAATCGATTTTTAATTAAGAAATTAAATAGCTGATGAGAGAAAACGAGAAGAAGAATGGATGCTTAATTATGCACTTTAGCAGGCGATAAGTCAACTTGCTCCAACTCAGCAAAGGAAGGTGGAACTTCTTATAAAATCCTTTGAAACTGTAGTTCTACCATAAGGAAATAATAGTCAGATTGCATTTCCTAAGCTCAGAGCTAGCGGTGAATAACATTTGTAGATCACATGTAAGCAGAACGCATTTGTTCCTTGTAAGCAAGAGAAAGTTATTGCAGGTATAGACAGAAAGCTTGAAGAAAATGACTGCTCTATTTCCAAGAATCATGATCTTCAACATTCTATACTTAGGCAGAAGTCGGATGTAATGATAAGCGCTTTGAGTAATGAGGATCACTTTGAGTAATGAGGTTCGGGTGGAAGGAAAAGCTCAGATTGAAGATCAGGAAGATAGCTCAAATGATTCGAGGAAAGAGATACCCTCTTCTATCTCAAGCTTAATTGGTGCAGTTGATGAAGTAGAAGATGTGGAGCTTGAGAATAATGATGGCATTATTAGTGAAATATCTAATACAACTCAGAGCTCCAGAGTTCAGCTTAGCCAATGATGCAGCAATGCAAGAAAATATTTCCAAGAAAGAGACAGAAAAAGAATATACGAAAACACCTAAACTTGGTCGTGGATTTTCTCTCTTTCTATCAATGTCTGATCCTAGAGAAGACAATGGAGCATCCAAGGGTCAGGCGGACAAACGGAGTTACATCAGCATGTGGCACATGGTATCATAGCATGTTCTATCAGATGTTGCATCAAAAGTTGGAAATGAACTACTCGATGGAACTAATGATGGGGTAGAAGAAAACAGTACACCGACTGAAAGGAAAACATGCAACTCTCTCTAGAATTTCTCCGAGACAAAGGTTGATGTAGAGACAAGCAGGGAAGATCATAATCCAAGGCAACACGGGAGAAGTTTCTACATTTCATGGTACTTTCCATGATAAGACAAAGGAGACTGGTGAGGCAGTGTCTCCTTCACTGGAGCTACACTAGCACAATAACCTCTAAATAGAAATATTTGAGAGAAATACGAAAAGGTTCTCAGTTGATTTACAGAGGGCATCTAGTTTTTCTAAGAGGAGGTTCTACCTACATAATACATAGCCAAGATAAAAACAAGTACTTCCTCTGAAAATGGTTGTAGAGAGGAGAGAAAAATATGCATGATATAAATCAAAAGGTTAGAAGTCCAACTGAATGCTGAGTGACGCATTAGGTGTGTTTATATAGAGGGAGAAAAATGATGAGATAGATTGGTTTAATTACTCATGAAAGATGCCTTGTTTCAATAATTAATTTAACCAATGCATCTCATCATTTTATCCCACTATGGGAACACACCCTATGCCCTACTCACTATACGCAAACTTCCAACCTTTTGATTTATACAGGTTTTACCCCTCTCACTATATAAATACACCCTATTCCTTACTCAATACACACTTAAACTTCTAACCTTTTGATATAAAGTCTATTGTGTTTATGTGTATATATTTATGTAGACACCACAGAGAGCCAAAAGTTCAAACATTTCCTGTGCTTTATGTTAGGGCACTAAATATGAGGTCACTGAGATTCTCAAGGTTAACGGAGATGGCTGTAGAGACTTAATTTACTATATAACCCTTACCGTCAAGAATGACGTGGGGGAATATTTTCAAGTTAAGGTGGTGGAACGTCTATATAAATCTTTGAAGTTCCCAGTGTCAGGCCAAGGGTAATAAGATCTATTGTACATTCCTTCTTTTTTAAGTTTCCTAAAAAGAATGACCTACTTTTTTTTTAATATGTTTAAAAAAATAATTCCTCTTGTTTTTTGACAACACTTTAATTTCAATTTTTCACTTGACATGCTTAAAATCATAAAATTAAATAATATTTTGATATATTTGACATAAATTTAATTTAAGATCATAAAAATCCGATCTAATCATACCACAAAATTGGTCTACCCACCACTAAAGAGACACTGCATAGCCAATGAAAATAAAAAAAAGGGCACACTGGGGAGCCGTATTTTGCATTTAATTTATGTGCTTATAATTTCCAGCATCCCAATCCCTTTTACAGGAAAATCAACATGTAGCTCAAACATGTCCAATTATATATTTACTTTGTGTTATTTTTATCTGTCACATTTTGATTTAACTTGCGTAGTAAAAAAATAATTAATATGATTATTTTATTAAATTTCTTAGAATGTTTTAGAAATATTTTGTAGTGATGATAAAAACTACTTAACCTACAATTGCAACTATAACAAAATAGTTTTATCATCACTACAAAATAGTTTCATCATCACTATTATCTAAAATATAATTGTGTCATTTAAATATTCGACAACAGAAAAAATTCATCAATGCATGACCATGAATAGAACATATCACATCGCAGCTCTAACAAAACAGATCAATCCAGCAGCAAAAAAATTCACTACTTCTCTCATGAATAAATGAGACTCATCAATCTATCACAAGATATCCTAAATTGAAAAGCAAACTACGCTTGATTTTTACAAATCCCTTATAGCACAGGTTGTTAAAACTGGAGAGACATAAATAGTACACATGACAGGTTGTTGTTTGATGCGTTCTACTATAGTATTTTTACTCACCCTGGTCATGTTAAATTTCTATAATCAGCTATCTTGAGTATTCCCTGCATAAAAAAACAAACGATAAAGATAAAAACTTTTACTGAACAATACAAAGAATTACAGTTACACACCGCGTTATGTGTCATTTTTCATTTACTCCTTGCCCTAATAAAGCGACAATCTAAAAACTACAACTCATCATCTGCATCCTCATTCTCAGCCTCACCCATTCTATTATCAATATTTCGTTGATATATCCAGCTATAATCAGGTTCCATCTACACAATCAATCATATTCAAGTAATTAGTTCAAGTCAAAAAAGTTCACATTTCAAGTACCTACACTTAAACATTTTCAAGTCACTAATTCACTTCTCAAGTGACCACACTTTACTAAAATGAAAACGTTTCCTCCTTACGTCAGCCTTGTTGCTTAGTAAATTAATATGTCATTGTACGGCTATGTTGGGCATATTTACATGCCTAAGAACCATGATTTACCCATGTTTTAGCTATGTTTTGAGGATAAAATATATAATTCTTGCACTTTTAGTCCATTTTCCTTTAAGTGAGCTGACCTACGTGATTAGCATGTTTTACAGGTATTAATGATGAAGATTTCAGCACTTTATGGACTTGAGCGCAGCAAAGGAAAACTTCACATGAGAGGGAAGGAAGCTTTTGGACTGAAAGTGATGCATGGGAACTTTTTCCCGGGCAAACCCAGTATTTTTAAAGACTTAAGGAGGCAGCAGTAATTTAGTAGACAAGGACATTATAAAAAACCCTATTGCTGAATTTTTCAGCATGTTGTTATCATTATTTAGTTTACAGATTCTGTAAGTTTGAGACAGAGAAAAACGATAAAGCTATACTAACGGCTACAGAGGGAAAAACCTCAATCCCTTATTGACGTTCAAATCATTCCATTGCCAAGATTATTCTAGTTGTGGTATGATGATTATGTCTATTGTGATTTCCATTGTAATCATAAGTAGCTAAACTTCTCTGTTAGGGTAATGAAAACCTCGTAAGATACAATCTATTAACTATGAGTTTGTGAATTCTTGATGTGTATGCTACTTATATCATTACTCTCTTCGTTTTAATTGAATTCTTATGGTTGCAAACATAAGGAACACGCCATTATACAATTAACTTGTTCGAGAGAAAAGTTATATGTTCGAAAAAGAGTGTGTGACAAGAAAATAGGGCTTCCAACCCCTGTTTACACGTTAATGCCTTAACCGGATTAACTTTCTTGGAGAATTTGTACCATTTGTTACACACTTTAGGCTTGGGAGAGCTAAAGTAAAATAAATCCTTGATGGTTGTGAAACACTTGGATTTAGGATTAGAATACGAATCTCTATAAGTGCATGCATGTCTAAATTCCGTGTTACTCATAGTTAATAGAGAAGTAGAACTTACAAGGTGGACATAACCCTAACTTATTATTCTCTGTGATTAAATCTTACTAAATACATCGTCTCATTCGTTACTTTGATATTATTAGTTCACGCATAAAACCAATCCCCCCTTTTCCGTGGAATTTTCGACCAACAGTCTACTAATAATTGCAACACTTAGTGACCAAGTATTCCATGTGGGATTCGACACCCAACCCAGTTGGGTCCTATATTTGACAGCGACCGCTTACACTTTCTTATGAGAGTTGTAGTTTGGGCGTTATCAAATTTTTGCGCCGTTGCCAGGGAATACGGTTGTCAACTAAGTTTGTGATAGTTAATAGACGCTTTGGTCAAAGATTCTATACTTTTACTTTTTGTTTGTTGTTTTTGTTTTGTTCAGGTTTAGTGGAGTGCATGCCAAATACATGAAGTTCTGGTCAACCATTATTACCTCTAAATCCTGAACCACATCTTATTGGCAGAATGGATGCACAATGAGACATTAATAGAAGGGTTGCTCAACTGGAGCAGGCTAGATTAGCTGCATTGGCAGTTGCTCAAGTGCATCAACAGAATATTGATAACCTAGGTCGGGCAAAAGGTCCTCATCATCAGGATTTTTTGCCCGACCTGGGTGATGATGAGTTACTAAACCCAAGGCATGTAGATGAGTTGGCGGCACCTGTGAATAGGAGAGATCGTCAAGCTAGAATGAGACCTGAACGCCAAGCTATGCAGGCTCCTTTTGCTGATGATGATGATGATGATGATTTAGATGGGGTTGGTGCCACAGGGGCTATTATTCCTCCTCCCTTGGCACCTGGAGCCAAGTTCAATATCACTAGCACCATGATTCAGCTATTGCAGCTCAAAGGATTATGTGGTGGACTTGCAGGCGACGATCCGAATATGCATCTGATAAATTTTATCTCTATATGCAAATCGTTTGACAATCCAGGGGTTGGACAGAACGAAATCTGGCTGCGCTTATTTCTATTGTCTTTATCTGGAGAGGCAACTCTATGGTTAAATGGGCTAAATCTTGACTCTATTACTAATTAGAGGCAACTAAAAAATGCTTTCCTAGAAAGATTCTTTCCTCCATCTAAGAGAGCCCAATTAAGAGATGAGATCAGCAATTTTCGACAGCTTCCAACTGAAGCTCTCCACAAAACATGGGAGAGGTTCAATAAAAAGCTTATGCGGTGCCCAAATCATCAGATGACCAATATCCACTTGATGGAAATATTATATAGAGCTTTGAACTCGGTGACAAAGCCAGTGGTTGATAATGCTGCAGGTGGGTCATTCATGGACCTTACTTTTATTGAAGCAAGTGACATGCTAGATCGTATGACAAAGCAGAGTAGAGCTTGGCATACCAAGAATTCTGAGTTAGCAAGTTCTACTTTATCTATTTGTATGATGGAAGAACAGAGACGAAGACAAGATGAACGTGACCAAGATATGGCTCACATGAAAACACAGATGGACCTTCTTACCAAGCATTTATGATCAGGGAAAACTGAAAAGGTTAAAGCCATTGTATCACAGGGAAGAGATGAATCCGATTCTGAGGAAGAAGCAAACTACTTGAATAATCAGGGGGGTTTCCGAGACAATGCCCAAGGAAACCAAGGTCGGAACTATTATGATAAATATGGATACAAGGACTGTGATCAAGGTAGTTGGAAGAATAAGACTGACAGGAGTGGTTTATATGTTTCTCCTAGAAATTGTGAGGCTGTGGCGTCTAGCTCTGGGAAGATGTCCATGGAGGACATGATGGCTAAGCTGTTGAAAGGAGTGGAGGCAACCAACATGGGCGTAACTGAGGTAAAGAATGATTTGTCATCAATAAATTAATTGGTTGACTCACATTCTACTACAATAAAACAGCTGGAGCAACAATTGAGTCAACTATCAGTGGCATTCAACCAAAGAAAAGATGGCACCTTACCTAGTGACACTGTGCAAAATCCAAAGAATGATGGATCATGTATGGCTATTACTACTCGGAGTGGTAAAGTATTGGAAAATCCATCCAAAGGCAAGCAGGTAGTTGATAATACGAAAGAGAATGTTATTGAAGCAGAGTGTGATTATTTTGTAGAAGCTGAAAATCAGAATGAGAATGTTCATGACACTACACCTAGACGTCACCAGCCAAAAAAGATTGATAATCGAAAGTAAGATAAAAAGGAAGTGGTGGAGAAAACTTTTCCTCTTCCACCACCACCTTTTCCTTAGAGACTGAAGAAAAAAGCTGATGACACCAGGTTTAGTAAATTCATGACCATGTTGAAGCAGCTGACTATTAATGTTCTTTTGGTGGAGGCGCTGGAACAGATGCCTGGGTACGCGAAATTCATAAAGGACCTTTTGACAAAGAAGCGGGCAGCAAGCTATGAGTTGGAAGATAATGTGCATCATTGCAGTGCAATCGCTACAAGATCGTTAGTTCAAAATAAGACAGATCCTGGTGCTTTTACTATTCCTTGCATTGTTGGATCTTTGGATTTTGCTAAGGCATTGTGCGATTTAGGTGCTAGCATCAATTTGATGCCACTATCTATTTATAGAAAGTTGGGGTTAGGTGATCCTACACTAACCAATATGTGGCTCGTGATGGCAGATAGGTCGGTAAAATGACCTGTTGGTATCTTATATGATGTACTGGTGAAGGTTTCTACCTTTATCTTTTATGAAGACTTTGTGATTTTGGATTGTGAGGTGGATTCTGAAGTCCCCATAATCTTGGGGCGTCCTTTCCTCGCAACAGGAAGTGTGCTTATTGACTTAAGAGCTAATGAGCTTTTATTTCGAATGAATGACGAAGTGGTCCGTTTTGATGTATGCAAATCAATGAAGCAGCCTAAAGATATGAATGTGTTCTCTGTAGCTGATGTTTATTATAAAGATGAGAAAGAATTATCTGTAGAGAAGCAGCTTATTATTGAGCCATTGGTTGCTGTGCTTATGAATTTTAAGCGTGAGGATGTTGAAGATTATGAAGAAACTATTTGTGCTCTAACAGGAATAGGGTCATATTCTCATGCTCCTAAGAAGTTGGACCTTGATCTTAAGAATCGACCTACACAACCAGCAAAACCATCCATTGAAGAGCCACCAATGCTAAAATTAAAGGAGCTACCCAGTCATCTAAAGTATCAATTCTTGGGAAGTGGAAATACACTTCCGGTTATTGTTGCAGTTGATTTAGGTGAGCAGCAAGTAGCGGCTCTCATCTCTGTCCTGAAGAGGTACAAGAGAGCCATTGGTTGGACTATTGCTGATATAATTGGTATCCCTCCTGGGATATATATGCACAAGATTCAGCTCGAAGAAAATTGCGTGCCCACCATTGAGCATCAACGACGTTTGAATCCACCTATGCAAGAGGTGGTGAAGAAAGAAATTATTAAGTGGTTAGATGCAGGGGTGGTGTATCCAATCTCAGACAGTAAATGGGTGAGTCCGGTACAATGTGTGCCCAACAAAGGGGGCATAACGATAGTTGCAAAAAAAAGAATGAGCTAATTCCACTCAAACCTATCACAGGGTGGAGAGTATGTATGGACTACCGGAAGCTGAATTCGTGGACTCTAAAGGATCACTTCCCAATGCCATTCATGGACCAAATGCTTGATCAATTGGCAGGAAAGGGATGGTTTTGTTTCTTATATGGTTATTCCAGTTATAATCAGATTTGCATTGCTCCTGAGGATCAAGAGAAGACCAATTTTACATGCCCGTATGGTACGTTTGCCTTCAAACGTATGCCATTTGGTCTATGTAACGCATCTACTACTTTTAAGCGTTGTATGATGTCCATTTTTTCTAATATGGTTGAAGACACCTTGGAGGTGTTCATGGACGATTTTTCAGTTGTAGGTGAGTCGTTTAAATCGTGCTTGGCAAATCTGAGTATGGCCTTGCAGAGATGTGTTAAATTTAACTTGGTTCTAAACTGGGAGAAGTGTCATTTTATGGTTAAGGAAGGCATTGTTCTTGGGCATAAAGTCTCTGAAAGAGGAATTGAGGTTGATCGAGCCAAGATTAAAGTTATCGAGAAACTACCACCTCTAATTTCTGTAAAGGGAGTTCGTAGTTTCCTTGGTTATGCAGGTTTTTATCGGAGATTTATTAAAGACATCTCCAAGATTGCTAGTCCATTATGCAAACTTTTGGAGAAAGATGCAAAGTTCGACTTCGGTGAAGATTGCTTGAAGGCATTTGAATGCCTCAAAGGGAAGCTAGTTGAAGCTCCTATTATTGTAGCGCCTGATTAGTCTCTACCGTTTGAAGTTATGTGTGATGCAAGTGGGGTAGCTTTGGCTGTTGAACTTGGTCAGAAAAGAGAAAGGCTATTTCATCCAATCTACTATGCGAGCAAGACCTTGAATGGATCCCAAAAGAACTATACCGTCACGAAACAAGAGCTTCTAGTAGTGGTTTATGCTTTTGAAAAGTTCCGTGCTTACTTGTTGGGAACCAAAGTGGTGGTTCATACAGATCATGTGGCTCTTAGATATTTAATGGCAAAGAAAGATTCTAAGCGAAGGCTAATTCAGTGGGTATTATTGCTTCAAGAATTTGATTTTGAGGTAAAGGATAGAAAAGGTTGCGAAAACCACATAGCTGATCATCTATCTAGACTTGAGAGTGAGCACATAGCGCAACTTGACCTTGAGATTGATGATGCATTTCCGGACGAAGATATCCTAGCCATTATGGTGGAAGACTTACCGTGGTATGCAGACTTTGCAAACTTTGTGGTAAGTAAAGTGATTCCTGAGCATCTCTCCTTTCATCAAAAGAGAAAGTTCATGCATGATGTGAAACACTATTTTTGGGATAAGCCGTATCTTTTTCGACGATGTGCTGATGGTGTTATTAGGCGATGCATATCAGATGTGGAGGTGCCTAGCATATTGGAAGCAAGTCATACTTCCCAAGTTGGGGGATCACCATGCAGGTGATTGAACAACCAGGAAGGTATTGAAAAGCGGCTATTATTGGCCTTCATTATTCAAGGATGCATATGATTTTGTGAGAAGATGTAATCAGTGTCAGAGGGAAGGCGCGATTTCAAAACACCATGAGATTCCCATGTCTAAAATTCTTGAAGTAGAGCTATTTGATGTGTGGGGTATTGATTTCATGGGCCCATTTATGAGTTTGTTTGGTTTGAAATATATCCTAGTTGTTGTGGATTATGTATCTAAATGGGTCGAAGCAGTAGCGCTGGCTGATAAGGAAGGTAAGCGTGTTGTAGCATTCTTAAGGAGAAATATCTTCTCTCGTTTTGGGGTACCACGTACCATCATAAGCGATGGAGGATCACACTTTTGCAACAAGCTATTCAGAGCCGTGTTGGTGAAATATGGGGTCAAGAAACATAAGGTAGCTACACCTTACCACCCTCAAACTAGTGGGCAGGTAGAGGTTTCTAATCGGGAGATCAAGCTGATCCTTGCTAAGACTGTAAATGCTAGTAGGAAAGATTGGTCCCAAAAGATGGACGATGCCTTATGGGCTTATAGGACTGCGTTCAAGACACCAATTGGCATGTCACCTTACCAACTAGTTTATGGGAAGGCTTTTCACTTGCCAATCGAGCTCGAACATAAAACACTGTGGGCGTTGAAGCGTCTTAACCTGAATTGGGATGATGCTATTAATCTGAGATTGGAACAGCTGAATGAGATGGAGGAATTTCGTCTACATGCGTATGAAAGAGCAGACCTCTACAAGGAATAGATGAAAAAGTACCATGATCGGAGGATTATCCAACAAAACTTTTAGAAGGGTGATTTGGTACTTCTTTTCAACTCCAGACTGAAGCTATTTCCAGGTAAGTTGAAGTCTAAATGTTCTGGTCCATTTAAAATTAACCAAGTCTACTCGTCTGGAGTAGTAGAGTTAGAAAACAATGATGGTGGTGTCTTTAAGGTGAATGGCCAACGTGTGAAGCCATATAACAGTCCACTTGACTCGATAAAATGCATGGCCACCATCTATCTCGATGAAGTCTAAGTAGTCGAGATAACTATGTCGTGCCGCGACAGTAAATCAAGCACTACATGGGAGGCAACCCATCGTTTTTACTCATTTTGTTTTACTAGGAGTTCATTTTTGTTAAATAAAAATCCAAAAAGAGGAGTCGAGCCACGACCAAAACTAAGGTGCTTGATGGGAGGCAACCTATTTTTCTAATCGTTTTTGTTGTTTTTGATTAATTGTAGGTGCAAGACGTATAAAGGAGGGGATTAATCCAAAAATTTTGATTTGAAAGTGAGCCATGTTAAAGGTGGTAAGTTAGGAATGAAGGAGCAAAGGCAATGGACAAGGCAATGCCTATGCTAATCTAGGCAATGTACAAGGCAAGGCCTATACCATTGCCTATGCTCACTGCCTCACATAGTCAACGGACAAGGCATTGCCTATTCAAATCTAGGCGATGCCATAGGCGCCGCCTATGCCAAACTAGGCAATACCATAGGTGCCGCCTATGCCATTGCCTATGTTCACTGTTTCAACTAGGCAATAGCATAGGCGCCGCCTATGCTCAACTAGGCAATAGCATAGGCGCCGCCTATGACCAACTAGGCATTGACAAAGGCGCCGCCTATGCTAAGCATAGGCAAAGCATTAGGCGCCGCCTACTTATGCCTTTTTGTCTCCTAACCCGATTTTACATGGATCAAACCCGACCCATGGCTTAGTCTATAAATTGATCCTCAATCTTAGAACACAATCCCATTGTTTTCTCAAGATAGGCGCCGCCCAAGCTTCCAAATTCTCTCAAAAATATTTCTTTTTGCTCATCTAGTCTTGCAAGTTCATCTTCCCGAACCATCACCAAGTAAGTTATTCTTTTATAGTCCGTAGTTGTTGAAATGCTACGTTTATAATGATTTGTTAGATTTGGAAGTGGTGTTTGGTGGTGAGAATATGGTTGGTTTTTTATGATACATCTAGTTGAGTGAAAGAATACATGTGGGTGTTCTCGACTTTGTTCCGACTTGTACTTGATTGTTATACACTATCATATTTTTATAAATTCGAAATTGTGAAGTTAATGCATAATATTGAAAGTTGAAAAGCTTGAATGTTTGAATGAATCGTTCACCGAGATACCGATCATGATTGACCACAAGCATAAGATGGTGTGATTATTTCTATGTAATAACATGATATGATCTCTATGTTGTAGTCTTGTTCAAAAAGTGCATTAATCCAAACATGAAAGTATAGTCAAGATTACATGAAATAGAGTTGGAAAGGATAGTCAAGATTACATGAAAATATGACTGTGCTAAACATGTTGGAACATATTGCCCAAATGTATGTCGACGAAGTCTAAGTAATCGACATCACTCACTTAATTAGTCTGTGCCAAAAAATTAAGTGTGGGGTGGTGCCACTACTATTTGTGTTTTTTCTTTCGATTGAATCTTCCAAGATGAAGCTAAAATGACTCTATTTTAATCTCAGGAAGAATGGCACCAAAAGGACGACAAGGAAAAGAAAAAGTGTCCACCTCACAGAAGGGTCAGAAAAGGGGAAGAAAAGAGCAAGCTGAGTCCTCCTCTTTTCAAATACCTCGATGCACTTTTAGGATAAAGTGGGTCCTAGAGGAGGAAGAAAAGGAGTGGTACAAGAACAACAAAGTAAAGAAATATGTTCACGTGGATTTGATGCAAAAAGAGAGTATAGCAAAGAGAGAACCCTGCATTTTTTCATTTTTCGAGATATGGGGGAATGCAATCTTGATCTAACATGTGAGTTTTATGCCCATTGGTCCCCAAAGACTACCGGAAGTAAAGTGAAGATTCAGGGCCAAGTCTTGTAAATGAATGCGGAGTTCTTCAACTCTTTTCTGGGTCTTCCATCTGTGGATCCATCACCGCTCAAGGAGCTTTATCACAGACCTCCCTAAAGGGCAATCAGACACACACTGTGCGGAACAAGGTCAATGGCACGGTGGATTCATCACAAGGATAACGGTCGACACAATACCTTCCCGTATGCTTCCTTGAACAGAGAAGCTCGTATATGGTTGAGGATAGTCAACTCTTACCTGATTCCTGGGACACAGTACACAAAGATCACACGTGATAGAGTATGCTTGGTGTACGCTCTGATGACTAATATTCCCATCAACATTGGTGCGATTATACGATCGTTAATGCGTAAGGCTAGGCTGCATGAAAGGTCCCATTTCAGCTTTGGTAATTTGTTGACGGCAATATTAAGGAAGGAACACATTGAAGAGGAACCTGCAGATCATAAGCTTCCACACAACCCGAAGAAGGTTGATCTCACGAAAGTTAAAGATCCTGAAACTGGTCATGGCATCAACCTTACCACTGCAGAAAGACATGCTCGGGACGAAAGTTTCTTTTGCCATCTATATGGTATGACTAGGTTTACCATGATAAGTGGGGGTCGTATTCTGACTGATGCAGAGCTTCAGCAGTTGGATTATGACTACCCGATGAATGAGCATGCACGAGCTATGTGTGGAGTAGGAGTACATTTTGAGGAACCTCTCGATGATGGCGTGCCAACTGACGATGATCACCGACTGCCAGACTCAGACGTGGAGGACAACTCTGATGACGATGACTCTGATGATGATTCCAATGCAGGGGGTATGACCCCAGACATAGAGGAGGAGTCCGACTAATCAGGTTTTCCTTATTTATTTTCCACTGAGGGTAGTATGTCCCGTCTAAGTGTGGGGTGCTGGTATTTGTATGTTGTATTGTACTTCTTTACCTACATTTATTCTTGTTTTTTGCTACTTAGTCGTATGTAGTTAGATTTTGCATGAAATTGTTCTGACAGACGGCATGGTATTATGATAAGAGTTTGTGCTAAATCATTACTATTGAGACATTTAAACTCTAAGTGTAACTCACTGTGTGATAATTGTGTGGTTTAATTCATTCAGCTGTTAGGTCAAGAGTCTATACTGCTCCCAATAAAGTTGACCATATGCATTGTGTGTGTGAGGTTGTAGTATATTCTGTGTTGTGACTGATGCTAGAACTTGCCTGGTGTGTGTGTAAAGTAAAATAAAGAGTCTGAGTTTAGGAGATGATTTAGGCATTTCTTTGGCAGTCCTAATTTGTTTACCTTCTTTTTACCTACCTTTGTACATGAGCTATTTTCTTTGACAGCCTCATATGTAGCCTAATCCATTTTTTTCAAGACCATAATTTGATCCAAATTCCTAAGCGCTTTAAATTGTAGAGCCATGTGGCAAAATAAGAGGAGAATGGAGAGTGATGCTTCAGAGTGTATTGGTACTTGAAATTGTTGTGAAATAGAGTGGCTATCATAGGGATGCTTATAAACAAAAAATAATAATAATGGAAAAAAAAAAAAAAATAATAATAATAATAATAATAATAAGAGAGTTGTATACTCTCATCTTTATGTTTTTTAGTGAATAACTAATTGGATGAAAAGGGGTTAGTAGATGAAAAGAAGGAAGAGGGGTTGTTAAAAGCTAGTGTAAATGGCAAAATGTAGTGTATTAAAGCGTTTAGGGAACATAGTCACTATTTCTGGCCAAAATAGTCCTACCTGTCCCTTATCCTACATTACAACCTGTAAAGACCTATTTGATCCTAAGCTTAGCATTCTGATATTAGTAGAGCATTACACTAAGGGCAAGCCTATGGTCATCAGTTGCAATATCAGAATTCTCTGTGAGAGTGAGATCAAGGAGAGTCTTGTCCCCATGTTTGGAAAAATGCAAATTTGTGAGTGATTATGGGTGATATCTTGTGTGAGACACACATGGTTAATGATTTTTGGGTAGTGTTATATGATTCTTTATGGATTGACTTGTGGATACGAATTAACAATCATCACGAGTCTATGTTGGAGGTTGAATTGTTTCTAGTAGTGATCAAGAAACCTACTCTTTGTTAATAATTGTCGTGCATGTCTTGAGGATAAATTTTGTGTTGCTATTGTGAAATTCTAGTTAGGTGTTGCTATTGTGAAATTCTAGTTAGGTGTTTACATGGATGTTATATTTTGTTCGAGGACGAACAAAGCTTTAAGTGTGGGGTGTTGATGTTAGGCGTATTTACACGCCTAAGCACCATGATTTACCCATGTTTTAGCTAATTTGAGGATAAAATATATAATTCTTGCACTTTTAGTCCATTTTCATTTAAGTGAGATGACCTACGTGATTAGCATGTTTTTCAGGAATTAATGATGAAGATTTCAGCACTTTATGGACTTGAGCGCAGCAAAGGAAAACTTCACATGAGAGGGAAGGCAGCTTTTTGACTGAAAGTGATGCATGGGAACTTTTTCCCGGGCAAACCCAGCATTTTTAAAGACTTAAGGAGGCAGCAGTAATTTAGTAGACAAGGACATTATAAAAAACCCTATTGCTGAATTTTTCAGCATGTTGTTATCATTATTCAGTTTACAGATTCTGTAAGTTATAGACAGAGAAAAATGCTAAAGCTACACTAACGGCTACAGAGGGAAAAATGTCAATCCCTTATTGACGTTCAAATCATTCCATTGCCAAGATTATTCTAGTTGTGGTATGATGATTATGTCTATTGTGATTTCCGTTGTAATCATGAGTAGCTGAACTTCTCTGTTAGGGTTATGAAAACCTCGTAAGATACTATCTATTAACTATGAGTTTGTGAATTCTTGATGTGTATGCTACTTATATCATTACTCTCTTCATTTTAATTGAATTCTTATGGTTGCAAACATAAGGAACACGCCATTATACAATTAACTTGTTCGAGAGTAAAGTTATATGTTCGGAAAAGAGAGTGTGACAACAAAATAGGGCTTCCAACCCCTGTTTACACGTTAATTCCTTAACTGGATTAACTTTCTTGGAGAATTTGTACCATTTGTTACACACTTTAGGCTCGGGAGAGCTAAAGTGAAATAAATCCTTGATGGATGGGAAACACTTGGATTTAGGATTAGAATATGAATCTCTATAAGTGCATGCATGTCTAAATTCCGCGTTACTCATAGTTAATAGAGAAGTAGAACTTACAAGGTGGACATAACCCTAACTTATTATTCTCGGTGATTAAATCTTACTAAATACATTGTCTCATTCGTTACTTTGATATTATTAGTTCACACATAAAACCAATCCCCCCTTTTCCGTGAAATTTTCGACCAACAGTCTACTAATAATTGCAACACTTAGTGACCAAGTATTCCCTGTGGGATTCGACACCCAGCCTAGTTGGGTTCTATATTTGACAGCGACCGCTTACACTTTCTTACGAGAGCTGTAGTTTAGGCGTTATCAAAGGGAAACACTCATTTTTCTCCAATTTTTTCAAAAGTTTCAGTGCAGTCATTCAGTTGTTGTCCATGTTTGAACAGCAACTGAGGGGTAGTATTTAATCATGCAGTCAAACAGTTGTTGTCCAGGTTTGAATAGCAACTGATTGACTGTATGTTTGAACACTACCCAATTACTGAAACTACTAAAAGAATAGAAAAAAATGAGTGTTTCCCCTTGTAGCTATACGATGGCATATCGATTTGCTAAGTAACAAGGCTTATGTAAGGAAAAAGATTATCGCTTAATTAAGGCAAAGAGTTAATGCAAAACGCCATGTGACACAGTGTGTAACTGTAATTCTTTCTACTGTTCAGTAAAAGTCTTATCATTACCGTTTGTTTTTTATGCAGGAAATACTCAAGATATCTGATTACAGAAAATTTAACATGGCCAGGGTGAGTAAAAAGACGATAGAAGAACGTATCAAACAACCTATCACGTGTACTATTTATTTATACCCTAGTTTTAACAACCACATTGGAGAGGTTCTCATCTACATTTTTCAATTAATGTTGTCTTCTGATTTTCTTGCTAGTTTCTTAAATATAGAGAGTTTAAGATGGGGCTATAAGGGGTTTGCAAAAATCAAGCATAGTTTGCTTTTTTAATTTAGGATATATCGTGAGAGAAGTAGTGAATTTTTTTTACTGCCAGACTGATCTGTTTTGTTAGAGTTGTGATTGTGATGTGTTCTGATTGTGTGAATTTTTTTTGCTGTCGGATACTAAAATGGCACAACTATATTTTAGATAGTAGTGATTATCAAACTATTTTGTAATAATGATGGAACTATTTTGTGACAGTTGTAATTGTGGGTCAAATAGTTCTTCTCATCACTACAAAATATGTCTAAAACATTCTAAATAATATTTAATGTGATTATTTTATTAAATTTCTTAGAATGTTTTATAAATATTTTGTAGTGATGATAAGAACGATTTGACCCACAATTGCAACTGTAGCAAAATAGCTCCATCATAACGACAAAATAGTTTATCATCACTACTACTAAAATATAATTCTGTCATTTAAGTATCCGGCAACAAAAAAAATTCACCAATGCACAACCAATGAGTAGAACACATCACAATTATAGCTCTAATAAAACAGATCAATCCGGAAGCAAAAAAATTCACTTCACGAAGGAATGAAGGCTCTTCAATTTATCACAATATACTAAATTAAAAAGCAAACTACGTTTGATTTTTGCAATTCCCTTATAGCCCCAGGTTGTTAAAACTGGATAGACATAAATAGTACACGTGACAGGTTGTTGTTTGATACGTTCTTCTATAGTCTTTTTACTCACACTGTCATGTTAAATTTTCTGTAATTAGCTATTTTAATATTCTCTGCATAAAAAAACAAACATTAAAGATAAAAGACTTTAAATAAACAACACAAAGAATCACAGTTACACCACATCACGTGGCATTTTGCATTTACTCATTGCCCTAATAAAGCGATAATCTTCGTCCTTACATAAACCCTGTTGCTTAGTAAATCGATATGTCATTGTACGACTAAAAGGGAAACACTCATTTTTCTATAATTTTTTGGCAGTTTCAGTGCAGTCAATCAGTTGTTGTCCATGTTTGAACAACAATTGATTGGTAGTATTCAATCATGCAGTCAAACAGTTATTGTCCAGGTTTGAACAGCAACTGATTGACTGTATGTTTGAACACTACCCAATGACTGAAACTACTAAAAAAGTTGAAGAAAAAAGAAGTGTTTCCCATTTAGCTGTATGATGGCATATCGATTTGCTAAGCAACAAGGCTTATGTAAGAAAGAAGATTATCGCTTCATTAAGACAAGGCTTATGTAAAAAAAAAGATTATCGCTTCATTAATACAAGGAGTAAATGCAAAACACCACATGACGCGGTGTGTAATTTTAATTCTTTGAATTGTTCAGTAAAAGTCTTATCTCTATAATTTATTTTTTATGCAGGAAATACTCAAGATAGCTAATTACAAAAAATTTAACATGGTCAGAGTGAGTAAAAAGACAATAGAAAAATGTATCAACAACAACCTGTCATGTGTACTATTTATGTTTATCCCAGTTTTAACAACCACACTAGAGAGGTTCTCATTTATCTCCTTTCTACTTCTCCGGAGGTAGTGGTATGGACTGCGTACATTTTACGCTCCCCAGACCCCACTGCATATTAATGTTCACTTCCATTGTATATTAATGTTCACTTCTAGTTTATGGATGAAACAACTTTTCTACTTCTCCGGAGGTAGTGGTATGGACTGCGTACATTTTATGCTCCCCAGACCCCACTGCATGGGAATACACTGTGTTTGTTGTTGTTGTTCTAGTCTATGAATGCTTTCTAATTTTATTTTTCTTGCCTGTTTCTTAAATATAGAGATTTTAAGATAGAGCTATAAAGGATTTGCAAGAATTAAGCGTAGTTTGCTTTTTAATTTAGGATATCATGTGATTGATCAATCAGCCTTCAGTACTTCGTGAGAGTAGTGAAATTTTTTTTTTGCTATCGAATTGATTTGTTTTGTTAGAGTTGTAAATGTGATGTGTTCTGGTTGTGTGAATATTTTTTTGTTGTCGGATACTAAGATGACACATTTATATTTTAAAAATGATCAAACTATTTTGTAGCGATGATGGAACTATTTTGTGACAATTGCAATTGTGGGTCAAATAGTTCTTATCATCACTACAAAATATTTTTAAAACATTCTAAAAAATAATTATATGATTGTTTTTATTAAACATTCCAAACTCGGATAATCTTTAATGTCAAATCCCTATCAAAGTAAAAGTTGACCAAATAGAGACAAACATCACGTGTTGCAACCAAATATGTTCTTGTAAGAAATAAGCTTTGGAAAAAAATGTAGTAAGTTATATCAGAAAAGTATCCAAGAATTTTATTTTCTTGTAAGTACCACATAAAATGGTATTTTTTTTCACATTTCGTTTATTTTCATTAGCATATCCACATATGATATTCAATCTTTCCCACGATTCTGACATAAGTGAGCATATCAAAACTAACGAATTCTGATCCCCTCCTTTCCTTCTCCCTTTTTAGAAAGTAAAATTAACCCCCTTTACTTTTATTAACATGCTCTATACTAAAAAAAAGACTCAAAAGTCACTTCCTACTGAATTGCACCACTTTGCAGAGTTGAGTAATCAAACTTGACGTTTGGCACCACAACAATGGTGGTGGTTACTGTTTGACTGCCATATGATTCCTTCAAAAGAAACAAGGAGATGTAATGCTATAAAATATCAGCAAGTCATTTTATTTTGTCTTTTCTATAAAAGTTAGGATATCCATTAATGTTTTTCCTCACTATCTTTTCCTAAAACCCCTATTGAGTTGCCTTCCAGCAACCAAGTTTCATTCGATATCCAGCTAAGACATAACTAATTATAGAGATAGCCAATTGAATAGGATTATATTTAAACCCAATGCAGAGGTTATAAGGAATTGAAACATGGAATGTCATTAGAAATTTCAATTCCCAAAAATTCTTCCTTCTTTTTGCTAGTTTCAACAACAACAACAAACATAGTGTAATCCCACAGGATGGTTCTGGGGAAGGTTGAAGATAAGAAGTTTTGTTTCAGAAAGACACTCGGCTGAGCAATAAGTTAAAATGAGTCATAGAAACAAATAGAAACAACAGCAAGGCAAAACAACTAACTGGTACATGTATTAATCTAATAGTCTCCATTTTATTAGACCGAAACTCAATATTATAATCTCCCCCTAAGTCGGTCCATAGCTATAAACCGTACTGATGTGTCAAGTCGTGTGAACAAGTTATGGATACAACACATTAGAAAACATGCCAAGGAGTGGCGGAGCCATGTGTACTTAAAAGGGTATCGACCGATATTCCTTTTTCGAAAAATTACATTGCACAGCTAGGCAAAAATGTTACATGTATATACTACATATTGACACCCCTCTATTAGGGATTAAGCCAACTCGACCGAGGGGTGAGCTTAACTTGATTTCAATAATAGAAGCATTACCTACGACTAATGTATATAGATCAAGGTGTGTGATTCTTCGTGAATTTACTTCTTTATTCCTTGACATCCCTTGGTTAAAGTTCTAGCTCCGCCAATTAGGAGCCAACCACATAATAAAATTCATGTTATATTACCTATTTGACGGAAAGCAATCTATATAAAAGATGAACTTGATAGAGAAAAAGGCATCTATAGAGCGAAAGGTGAAAAACACATCTAAAGTATTCCAATTTTTGAATTTCATGCCTAAACTATCACCAATTAGTTAGTAAAACACGCATCAACTGTTGGCATGTAACTGAAAATATCAGGATAGTAAATTGTATAAAATATGTATACACATATTCTATATAATAATTATAGCATTTTTATACATATTTTATACAATATTTAACTGTAATTTTTATTTAGATACATATTTTATACTACTCGATATAGTTTCCACATACATTCTAAAAATGTATCAATCTAGTATAAGAGATTATCAATTGAGTATATGGATACTTCAAGTGTATTAATGTAGTATAAAAGTGTATTAATGTGGTATAAAAGAGTATCAATTGGGTATAAAGACTGCATGTGCTTGCATAGAATTTCCCTTCTCTTTTTTAAAAAGTGTATCAATTGAGTGTAGAGACTGCATGTGCCCAATTGGGACAAATGGCTAAAAATAGAAATTAATTTAGTCGACTGGCTACACTATGTCCACCTTTTCAAATGTGGGCTATTTTTTTAAAAGAATGAGCAGCCCATGTCCTTTTCCCATAATATAACTAGATATGCATGGCCCATGCTAGCATGAGCCCAATATATATATTTTTTCTTTTAATTTATGAGATGTAAATAGAATTTAGATAATTAATCATTAAAATAATTTAATTATTGTGATTTGTAATACTTTTTCTTCTATTTCAATTTAAGTGACAATGATATAATTTTGAGAGCTAGCTAAATATTTTATTCTTTTAAATTTTTTAAATTGTTAATTATGTGATTTATAATACTTTGTACATAATTTTTCAATAAGATATGAATACTTTCTTTGTCCCACTTTATGTGGCACAGGCAAATTTTTGGCAATCAATCAATTTTTAAAATATTTTTCTTAATTATTGTTATTTACAGTACTTTTTATTTCATTTTCAAATAATATACGTTGCTTTATATCTTTCCCTGTCCCGTCCCAATTTATATGACACTAATATAATTTTGATAGTCAATCAAATTTTTTATGTTGACATATCATCTTGTTATTCTTAATTTTCTAATATATAAATGACTTATAATAACGGATGGTATGGTAAAATCATCACTGAAGGACGATAATTTAATTTAAAACATCAAGAGTTAATTTCACATTTTATGTCTAGTTTCTCTTTTTATTAAATATTATTTATTTTCTTAATACCTAGATAACTCATAATAATTATTAAGAGCAATTGATTATGTTACTCCTATAAAAATTAACATAATTTTATCATATCCAATAGTAATCATCGATAACTCACCGGAGTAGTATATTAATTAAATAGGAGTAGTATAATTATTGTGATTAATATTGCGTGTGTTCAAGAGACCGAGTGGGTAGGGTCTAAGGCTAGGGATGTGGATGGTTACAAGCTGTGGTACTCTGGGAGCGATAGGCATAGGAATGGAGCTGGCATCTTAGTAGATGAAGAGCTTAGGGATCAGGTAGTAGAGGTGAAGAGGATCAACGACAGGTTGATGACTATTAAGTTGGTCATTCGGGGGTTTACCCTGAACGTGTGTAGTGCTTATGCGCCGCAAGTGGGTTCGGAGGGGGAGGAGAAGAGGCGGTTTTGGGAGGCTTTGGATGAGGTGATGAGAGGCGTGCCTAGCTCGAAGAAGATTGTTGTAGCAGGATATTTCAACGGGCACATCGGGGCGTTACCGTGAGGCTTTGGTGATGTGCATGGTGGTTTTGGTTTTGGGGAAAGAAATGAAGAGGGGGCTACTCTATTGGATTTCGCGAGGTCCTTTGGGCTGGTGGTGGTGAACTCGGGCTTCTCGAAGAAGGACGATCACCTGATCACCTTTCGAAGTGCGATAGCCAAGACTCAAATTGACTTTTTGTTGCTTAGGAAAGGGGATAGGGTGCTGTGTAAGGACTGTAAGATCATCCCAAGTGAGAGTCTTTCGACCCAGCATAGGCTCTTGGTTATGGATTTGGGTATAAAGAAGAATAGAAAGAGAAGGGGTGAGGAGTGTGGACCTAGAATTAAGTGGGGCGGCTTGACGCCAGTGAATGTGTGGGAGATAGGGGAGAAATTGGCGGGAATGGGGGTGTGGGAGTGTAGGGGGGACGTGGATAGTATATGGGATAGGGTGGCTAGGTGCATCAGGGAGAATGCAAGTGAGGTGTTGGGTGTTTCTAGGGGCCGGGCTGGCCATCATCGGGGGGATTGGTGGTGGAATGAAGAGGTTAATAAGAAAGTGGGGACCAAGAAAGAGCCGTATGAAAAGTTGGTTGAGATTAAGGACGAAGAAGAGAAGCGGGTGAACAGGAAAGAGTACAAGCTAGCTAAGAAGGAGGCTAAGTTAGCAGTTACGACGGCTAAGACGGCCACTTTTGAGAGCTTGTATGCAGGGTTACAGGGGAAAAGAGGGGAGAAAAAGTTGTTTAGACTCGCTAAGGCTAGAGAGAGGAAGGGTCATGACCTCGACCAGGTGAGGTGCATTAAGGGGGAGGACGATATAGTGCTGGTGGAGGACGGCCACATTAAGAATAGATGGCAGTCATTCTTTCATAGGCTCTTGAATGACAAAGGGGATAGAGCTATTATGTTAAGAGAGCTGGAGCACTCAGAGGAGCTTCGGGATTTTAGTTATTGTAGACGTTTTAAGGTAGAAGAGGTTAGAGAGGCTGTTCGCAGGATGCGAAGGGGTAGGGCGACGGGGTCGGATGAGATACCAGTGGAGTTTTGGAAGTTCGCTGGGGAGGATGGTGTAAGGTGGTTGACTGGATTGTTTAACGAAATCTTCAAGACGGCAAAAATGCCCGAGGCTTGGAGGTGGAGTACAATGATTCCTCTCTATAAGAATAAGGGTGACATCCAGAGTTGCAATAACTATAGGGGGATTACGTTATTGAGTCACTCTATGAAGATTTGGGAGAGAGTGGTCGAGGTAAGGATGAGACGGATAGTGTCTATTTCGAAAAACCAGTTTGGATTTATACCTGGCAGCTCGACGATGGAGGTAATTCACCTGGTACGGAGGCTGGTGGAACAGTATAAGGAAAGGAAGAAGGACCTGCACATGGTGTTTATCGACCTGGAGAAGGCATACGACAAAGTTCCCAGGGAGGTGCTTTGGAGATGCTTGGAGGTGAGTGGAGTCCCGCTGGCGTATATCAGATCAATTAAGGACATGTATGATGGAACGAAAACTCAGGTGAGGACGGCGGGAGAAGACTTAGAGCATTTCACTGTCTTGACAGGATTGCATCAGGGATCTACTCTTAGTCCCTTTTTGTTTGCTTTGGTGATGGATGTGTTGACGCGGCATATTCAAGGGGGGGTGCCTTGGTATATGCTTTTTGTAGATGATGTAGTTTTGATTGATGAGACGCGAGGGGGTGTGAATGACAAATTAGAGGTGTGGAGACAAATGCTTGAGTCTAAAGGGTTCAGGTTGAGCAGAAGCAAGACAGAGTATTTGGAATGCAAGTTTAATGACGTGAGGCTGGAGAATAAGGTGGTAGTGAAGTTGGAATCACAGGAGGTATGTAAGAGGGATAGTTTCAAGTATCTCGGGTCCGTGATCCAGGGTAACGACGAGATTGACGAGGATGTCTCGCATCGTATTGGGGCGGGATGGATGAAGTGGAAGCTCACGTCGGGGGTGTTGTGTGATAAGAAGGTGCCGCCCAAGCTTAAAGGCAAATTCTACAGGGCGGTAGTCCATCCAGCCATGTTGTATGGAGTGGAGTGTTGGCCAGTTAAGAACTCCCACATCAAAAAAATGAAGGTGGCAGAAATGCGGATGTTGCGTTTGATGTGTGGGAGAAGGTTGGTGTGACCCCAGTGGAGTATAAGATGCGGGAGGTCCGATTGACATAGTTCAGACACGTGATAAGGAGGGGCATGGATGCCTCGGTTCGTAGGTGTGAGAGGCTAGCGTTGGATGGTTTTAGGCGGGGTAGGAGTAGGCCGAAGAAGTACTGGGGTGAGGTGATTAGGCGGGACATGGAGCAGTTACATCTCACCGAGGACATGACCCTAGATAGGAAGATCTGGAGGACGCGAATTAGGGCAGAAGGCTAGGGTCAGTTTAGGTCGCTAGTGTAGGGAATTACTTGGTGGGGGTATTATTCTTGTTATGGTACCTTGTTCCATGTTTTATTACGAATCTGTGTGCTTTTCTCTGTTTTTTATTACTTATGGGTGCCGTATTTATGTTATGAAATCTTGTTTTGTGCTTTACTATGTATTTGTGCGGTGTCTCTGTCTTGAGCCGGGGGTCTATCGAAAACAGCCTTTCTACCTCTTTAGAGGTAGAGGTATGGACTGCGTACATCTTACCCCCCTCCAGACCCCACTAGGTGGGAATACACTGGGTTTTTTGTTGTTGTTGTTGTTGTATATTTTGCATATACAAAATATGATATTATTAAACATTATTGTATAGTGCATTATGTTTATCTCTCACAATAATAAAATTTTATTATATATTTTTTTATTTCTTTTTTCACTCGATACATATTGATCCAACACAAATCTTCAGGAAATATTCATTAGAAATTTATTTTATTAAATTAAATTTATTAATTTTGTACTTTAAAAAATTAAATTTAAGTTTAAATATTAGTATTTTTATATAAGAAAAAAATAATTTTAAAATTTAAATTTACTAAAATAAATAAATAAAAATAATTTTGAATATAAAAGTCAATTAAAATAATAAAATTGATTTACTTTAAATATTTAGTTGTGATTAATTAAGATAAAATTATTATGTTATTAAATTACATAAATTTAAGATGATATATTTTGCATATACAAAATATCATATTATTAAACATTATTGGATAGTACATTATGTTTATCTCACACAATAATAAAATTTTATTATATATTTTTCTTCATTTTTTTACTTGACACATATTAACCCAACACAAATCTTAAGAAAATATTCATTAAAAATTTATTTAATTAAATTAAATTTATTAATTTTGTACTTTAAAGTTTTAAAGTTAATTTTAAATACTAGTATTTCCATATAATAAAAAAGTATTTTTAAAATTTAAATTAACTAAAATAAATAAGTAAGAAAAATTAATTTTGAATATAAAAGTAAATTAAAATAATAAAATTGATTTACTTTAAATATTTAGTTGTAATTAATTAGATAAAATTATTATATTATTAAATTAATTAAATTTAAATAATTTAAATTAAATCTTTAGAAATAGAGGGCAATCTTGTATATAAATAGAATAAGTTGGACTTTTTTAAGGACATGGTCTGTAATTAAATGAAATATTATGGGTATTTTTTAAAGTTATTAATAAGGTACAACTAACATCGCACAAATGACAAATTCTTTAAGCAGATTCTTCTTGTAAAAAGATTAAAATGCCCTAAACTTTTATTTTAATGTCTGCAAGTAAACATGTTGAAGTTCACACGTCTAATATAGATAATAATCATTATACTAGTCTCAGGTTACCCGAACCTCAAGATATAAACATAGTATGTAATTTATTAAATAAGTATAATTTGTTCCATAATTTCAACAATTTTATTCAGATTAATCATATCTAGACATTAAAAGTTTAGATTTATTAAAGTTTATATTTGATTGATACTTATAAGTCTGTATTCAAATGAATATGAAAGATTAAATTTGTAATTATTTTTTTTATCTTTTTGCTTTTTGTGACATTAAGTTATTGAAAGAGTAGTTCGAAATTTCCAGCAAACTCTTAAAAATTAAATTATTATATAAACGTATTTGCAAGTTAAGGAAAAAATTATTTGTATTTTCAAATCGACATGTAATATAAAAGTTGTTTTCTTGGAATGTTCTCAGAATATAACACCCAATAATTCAAATTGAACTTAATCATATGTTGATTAATTTCTTCAATAGTTGCACTCTATGTAAATCAATATATATTTTGATATTATTTTTTTCTATAAAATTTATAAGAAATTAAATACTTGCAATACATTTATATTTACTATGTAATAACAAAAGAGAGAGGGGTGGGGAGTGGGGGTGGAGTGTGGGGGGAGATTAGAGATTGAATTTAAGTCTTGCAAAACATCTTTAAAATTTACTTATTTATTAAATTATATAAAGACAATTGAAACTAAAGTAGTAATTTCCCTATTCTAAATTTTTTTCTTTTTCTAAAAAAAAAGATAATCAAGCAATTGAAGCACAATGAAAAACTAAATAGTAATTTTTCATATTATGACACACCATCAAGTGCAAAGATTCATGTGGCAAGGAGGAAATACATCATCTTTATCAATCACATGAAATTGTTTTAGAGATTGATAAATTATAAAAAAATAAATTAAAAATTAATTAAATTTCAATATAAAAAATATGTAAAAAAAAAAAAAAGAACAAGTAATCTAATAGGAAACAAGAAGGAATTTACAAAAAATTACTATATATAATTCAATTATAGAGGTCCAAACAAAAATAATCATTAAATAATGAATGAAGACAAAAATAATAATGTGTTGGAAAAAATAATAGATACATGTAGCAATTTCATTGTATAATTATTTTTGTTAGGATTACCAAATCTTATCTTATTTTCTCTTATATATAAGTACTAGTTTCATGTGGCGCAGGCTTAACTCAAGATAGATTAATAATTTGTAATTTTATCAGATAAATATAATTAATGTCATATTTTTGAACTACACAATTAATTTAATGTTATTATCGATTATTCATTATTTGTCGATAAATTCTCGTAATTGTTAAAAAATTTTAAAGAAAAACTTATTTTTTGGGGAAATAAATTTAGTAGGAACATTAACAATTACTCCATTAAAAGAGAGTTTTTAGACTATTACATGATAAAATATGATTTTTATAATTCGCCACAGACCATAAGTCGAATAATATTTTTATGAGTTTTGTGAGAAAGCAATTTTATTAATGGAACATTTTATTTATTAACAATTGTATTTGGTAGTAGAACTCATTTTTATGACTCTTCATTCGTTGTAATTTGCGTATATCTTACTTTTTTTTTTTCTTAATTCACTTCATAAAGTATATTTCTTTTATTGATGACTCTTCAATTTTAATTTTTCACGTGGCATATTCAGCGTCACAAGTAAGGATGTTCACAGATTGATTTGGATCGATTAATGATCAAAACTGAAACAAAATCAATATAATCAATTTTTAAATTATTAAAAAAAAACAAATATAATACATTTATCGCTTTTTCGATTATTAATCGTCCATGCAAAAAAATGTGAGATTAACACATAAAATGGTAACATGACATATATTTAAATAGTTATGAATAAATTTTGATGAAAACATATATAATATATTTAAAATTATTCATAAAAAATAATATATTATGTATATATAATTTACTGTTTCAATTTTGTTATTTATTCAATATTTTGAATAAAATCAAAATTAAACATTTTTTTTTCAATTTTTAATAATATAAAATCAAATCAAACCCAATTACAATCTGTTTAATGATTTGGATCAATTTTTAACAAATAGTGTTAAAAACAGTGAATTCTTATATAGACCCTTGGATTATATATAGTAGTAATATGATATGATACCATCTATAATCTATAATCTAAATCTATAAATATATTATCTATATCTATAATATATTAAAAGTGAAAAAATTCATAGAAAAATGATTTAAATTTTTTTTCCTTCATTAAAATACTTCGTAATAGACAAACTCATCTTTTCACACTTTTCTTTCAATTTATTATATTGAATATTGACTATAGTAAATAAAAAAAATTAAATGGAACAGATTTTTTTTACTTTAGTTGAATTCCTAAATTTATAGCAATATTTTGTCAAACAAAATCCAACTTAAAAGAAATCCTTATATTAAAAAAGTTCTATATAAGGCAAAGTTGTAAATTTTTTAGAAAAATTGGTGGAGAAGAATAAAAAAAAAATCTTTCAAAAATTAAACTAGCGTAACTTTTTTCCAATTAAAAAAGCGTAGTGCCGTAGTGGACTTCCCAAGAAAACAAGGTATTATTTTTAGGTTAGGACTATTATTTTTTATTATAATATTTTTGATTTGGGAGGCCTTATATTTCTTTATTTTTTTCAATTTTAGAAGTCTTTCTTTAGATTATACGAATATTTTATTTGGGTAATTAAATATTTTGACCGTAGTTTTATTATTGGGTAACTTTGTGGTTTTTTATTTCAAATTTCTACTTATGTTACTTTTTGATTTTATTGATCATAAATAACAAATCATCCTTTTATGTTTGTAAATAATTTTATTATTGGATCTCTAATATAACGTGTTGGTTTAATTTTCAAATTTTGAATTTTGTTTTCTATTATGTTGAATTTATTGATCAAGAATAACGAATCAACTTTTCATGCTTATATATATGTAACTTTTATTATTGAATCTACAATGTGACTTTGTTGTTTCTAGGTTTTAATTTCTTTTCTATTACGTTGGGTTTATTGATCAGGAATAACAAACTTTCGTTATTGAATAAGTTTATTGTTTCTACTCAAATAATAAGTTTATGAATTTTTTGTGTAAAGATTAAGTTTAATTGTATTGTTTTAATATATTTATTATTGTATTATTTTGTATGTAGTTTACACGTGGTAGATAACTGTCGATCGACTTTGAAATTTGTTTTAGGTAAAAGTTAGGTTTAATTGTATTGTTTTGATATCTCTATTTTGAGAATTTCTTTTTCTGTGTAAAAGTTAGGTTTAACTATATTGTTTTAATATCTCTATCATCGTATTATGTTGTTGCACTTACTAGTTGGCAAGTACTACATGAATATTGATCGAACTTGAGATTTTTTTTTTGTAAATATTAAGTTAAATTATATTGTTTTGATATCTCTAATATCGTATTATTTGTTGTAGCTTACTGGTGGTAGAAAATTTTGATTCACCTTGAGAATTTCTTTCTTATAAATGTTAGGTTGCTAAGTTTAATTAAATAAATTTCCCATCTTTACATGTTCAAAAGATGTTGAATTTAATTAATGTATTCCTTTTTATTATTTAAATAAATATCCTACTTAGTGTAACACTTAAACTCATCAAAAGGAGGTACACGTATAAGATGCGTACACCTAAACTAGTCTATAATGTATAATTTATATCTAAATCTCTAATCTATAATCTATAACTATAATCTATAGTCTGTAATCTATATCTATATCTATAATCTATATCTATAATCTATAATCTATAATATATTAAAAGTGTGAAGGGTCTTAAAATTTTGTTTGAATTTTTTGCCCTTCATTAAAAGTTTTTGTTTTAGAAAAAATCGCCTTTTTTTTTAATATTTAAGAGTTAAAAATTAATTAAATATATTTATGATAAAATCTTTCCTTATTAGAAGTCATTAGAATTTCTCTATTTTTTCCTAATTTAAGAATTGAAAATTAATTAAATATATTTATGGTAAAACCTTTCCTTATTAGATGTCATCAAAATTAATGATAACTAATACTTTTTCTATTAGTTTAATAATTCTAAATTACCTAAATTTGATTTTAATAAGATTTGAAAAATCTAGAAATAAACATAAAATCGTCAAAATAAGAAAAATTTAAGAAGTACCAGATTTTAAAAAGTTTTAAGTATGTAATAAGAATGTACTCAATGATTTTGCAAATGTTTGACTTTAAAAATAAGGAAAGATTCCAAATATATATAAAAAAAATCGTAATATAAATATGATTCAAATTGATGCGTCTCACTTAGTTTGTGGCAACAAGGGAAAGATGTACTATATGCCAAACACAAAAGTGATGATCCATCAACCACTTGAAACTTTTGGTGGTAAAATATATGTGTAGATATTTAGTGTGAAAGATTTTTGAAAAGTGATTTGAAATTTTATACTTTATTAAAATTCTCCGCAATAGATAAAATTATTTAATTTTAAATAATCAAATGTTACACGTGCGGTTAAATTAGTATTTATTAAAAGTGTGAAGGGCCTTAGAAATGTTGTTTGAATATTTTGCCCTTCATTAAAAACTCCGTAACAGACAAAATCATCTTTTCACCTTTCTTATAAATTATTATTTAGTTTTTTTATATTATTAACTATAATATGTGAAAATTAAGGACTCCTAAAATATATGGTAACAAAAATATATATGGAGAACTAATGCTTCTAGATTTTCCTTCCTTGTGTACCCAAAAAAGAATTTCTAAAATATATAATAAATGGAGAAAAAAAAAGGAAAATTTAATGGATAAAATTTAATAACAAAAATTAAAATAACTTATAAGGTAAATAACAAAAGCTCAACAATTTTTTTCTCCAAAATTTGTTAGTTTTTGGACTCATTTCTTATTTTTTGACGTAAAAATCTCAGGAAAATATCTTCCTTCCAAATTTATTAGGTATTAGGACTCTATATAAAAAAAAATGAAAAAAAGAAATACTCCCTCTATTTAAAAAAGAATGACCTACTTGGACTTGACATAAAGTTTATGAAAATAAAGAAGATTTTTGAATTTGTGTCCTTAAATTAAAGTTGTATCAAATGTACCAAAATACCGTTTAATTTTGTGGTCCTAAATATGTCATGTAGAAAGTTGAAATTAAAGTATTGTAAAAAAAAGGGGGGGGGGGGGAGGGGGGTCATTCTTTTTTAAATGGACTAAAAAGGAAAGTATGTCATTCTTTTTTAAACGGAGGGAGTATCCTTTTAATCTATCTATAATCTAAAAATAGTTTAAATAGAAAAAAATAATTTTGTCAAAAAATTTTAATGAAAGACAAAAGGTTTAATTCACTTTTTAAAAGATTTTTACACTTCTAATATATTAAAAGTGTGAAGGGCCTTAGAAATGTTGTTTGAACTGTTTGTTCTTCATTAAAAATCTTTGCTTTAGAAAAAAATTATCTTTTCACTATTTTTCTAGTATTTAAGAGCTGAAAATTAATTAAATATATTTATGGTAAAACCTTTCCTTATTAGAAATCATCAGAATTAATGACAACTAATATTTTTCAATAGTTTAAGAATTTTAAATCAACTAAATTTGATTTGAAAAACCTAGAAATAAATATAAAAGCTTTAGAATAAGAAAAATTAAAGAAGTACCATTTTTTTTAAAAATTTCAAGTACGTAATAAAAATGTAAACAATGATTTTGTAAAGATTTGACTTTAAAAATAAGAAAAGATTTTAAATTAAAAAAATAAAAAAATATTCATACCACAAATGTGGTTCAAATTGATGCGTCTCTCTTAGTCCTCTGGCAACAAGGGAAAGAAATACTACATTACAAATGCAAAAGTGATGATCGATCAACCACTTGAAATTGGTGATAAAATATATATGTACTTATACTAAAATATATGTTTATGTTTACATTATTATATTAAAACGTGAAGGATCTTTGAAAAGTGAGTTAAACTTTTTATATTCACTAAAAATCTCCGTAATAGATAAAATTATTTAATTTTATTTAATCAAACATTATGTGTGCAAGGAACGTGCGGTTAAACTAGTAATAATAATAATGCTTCATCCATTTCATATTAATTGGTCATTTTTCTTCGTATACGAATATTAAGAAATAGTAAATAATAGTCAAAATAGTTTTCTGAACTTTTGTATCTGTAGGAATTTGTATTCTGGACACTTTTACTCACCCATTTGCCAACTAAACTCATAAACTCAGTAAAACTCAATATTTTAATGGTCGGTGGGGATGTTTGGGCAGTCAAACGGGCAAAACGGCACAAACGGGCCATTTTCGGGCCAAATCGATATGTTATAGCCTATGTGTTAGGGTGGTCCTAGGGCACGGGCGTGTTTTGAGATGAAAATCGACTGAGCTACCCTAGACAGGCTGATAAGTGTCCTAGTGTGGGCCGTTAGGGTCAGCGGAGAAGTTTCGGTGGTTAAATAGGCAAAACGATATGAACGGTCCATTTTTGGGATAAATCGATGAGCTATAGCCTACGGTTATCGGGGTGGGCCTAAGTATCGATCTTGGTTTGGGCAAAAAATTGATTGGGCTGCCTCAGGCAGGATATAGAGCTGCCTAGTATGGGCCATTGGGGTCGGCGGAGCGGTGTGGGTGGTCAAACAGGCAAAACGGCACGAACGAGCCATTTTTGGGCTAAATTAGTGTGCTTATAGCCTATGATTTTTAGGTAGGCCAGCGGCCTGAGCGTGTATTGAGCCAAAAATTGACAGGGTTGCCTACAAAGGCTGATGAGCAGCCTTGTGTGTGTCGTTAGGGTTGGCGAGGTAGTTTGGGTGGTCAAACGGACGAAACAATGAGAAAGTACCATTTTTGGGCCAAATCGGTGTACTATAGCCTACGGTTGTCGGGGTGGGCTCAAGGCCCAATTATGTTTTATGCCAAAAATTGATCAGGCTCTCCCAGACAGGCCGAGGAGCGGCCTAGTAAGGGTTGTTCGGGTCGACAAAGTGGTTTGGATGCTCCAACGGGCAAAACGACGCAAATGAGTCATTTTTAGGCTAAATCGATGTGGTATAAATTATGATTATCGGGGTGGTCCTAGGTCCTGAGCGTGTTTTTTGGCTAAAAATTAATCGAGCTGCCCTAGGGAGGCTGAGGACCGACCTAGTATGGGTCATTGGGGTCGACAGGGCAGTTTGGGTGGTCAAACGGGTGAAACGATGCGAAAAAACCATTTACAAATCAAATCGATGTGCTATAGCCCACAATTATTTGGGTGATCCTGGGGACTATACGTATTTTGGATTAAAAATAGACGAGGCTTCCCCAGGTAGGCTGATGAGTCGCCTAGTAGGGTTATTGAGGTCGGTACGGTAGTTTGGGTGGTTAAATAGGTGAAATAGCATGAACAGGCCATTTTTGAACTAAATTGGTATGCTATAGCTAACGGTTGTCTGGGTGGGCCCGAGGCCCAAATGTGTTTGGTCTAAAAATCAATTGGATTATCCCAGGTAGGATAAGTAGTGCCTATATAGGTCGTTGGGGTTGGCGGGGCAGTTTGGATGGTCAAACGAGAGAAATTACATGAATGGGCCATTTTCAGGCCAAATCATTGTGCTATAGCCCACAGTTATCGGGGAGGGTCTGGCGCTCGGGCCTATTTTAGGATGAAAATCAACCAGACTGCCCCAAGCAGGATAAAAGATATCCTAGTATGGGCGGTTAGGTTCGGTGGGGCGGTTGGGTAGTCAAACGGGAGAAACGGCGCGAATAGGCCACTTTTGAAATAAATCATTGTGCTATAGCCCATGGTTGTCAGGGTGGGCTCAAGGTCTAGCATGTTTTTGGCCAACAATCGAGTGGGCTGCCCCAGGCAGGCTAAAAAGTTGCCTAGTGTAGGTCGTTGGGGTCGGTGGGGTGATTTGGGTGGTTAAATGGGCGAAACGACATGAACTATCCATTTTAAGGTCAAATTAGTGTGCTATAGCTAATAATTATATGGGTGAGCCCACATCCTGAGTATTGTTTGGGCGAAAAATCAACCTGGCTACCCCGGGAAAGCTGAGGAGCGACCTAGTATGGTTCATGGGGGTCGGCAGGGTGGTTTGGGTGGTCAAACGAGCTAAACGGCGGGAACGGACCATTTTTAGGCTAAATCGGTATGCTATAGCAGTGATTGTCGGGGCAGGCTCGGGGCTAGGGTATGTTTTGGACCAAAGATTTATGAGGCTACCCCAGGCAAGCTGAGGAGCGACCTAGTATGAGACGTTGGGGTAGGAAGGGCAGTTTGGGTGGCCAAACAGGAGAAATGGCATGAACGAGTCATTTTTTATCAAAATTGATTTGCTATAGCTTATGATTATTGGGGTGGGCCTGGGGACCGATTGTGTTTTGGGATAAAAATTGATCGAGCTACCCTAGGCAGGCTATAAAGGGCCTAGTATGGGTCGTTATGGTTGGAAGGGCAGTTTGGGTGGTTAAACGGGAAAAACGATGCTAACGAGCCGTTTCCAGGCTAAATTGGTGTGCTGCCCATGGTTGTTGGGGTGGGCCCAAGGCCCAGACATTTTTTAGGTCAAAAATCGATTGGGCTGCCCTAAAAAGTCTAAACAGTAAACTAGTAGTGGTCGTTGGGGTCGGCGAGGCGATTTGGGTGGTAAAACTAGCAAAATAATGTGAATGAGCTATTTTTGAGAAAAATCGGTGTGCTATTGCCACGGTTGTCGAGGTGGGATCAGGGCCCGAGCATATTTTGTACCAAAAATTAACCAAGATGCTCTAGGCAGGGTAAGGAGCAGCCTATTATAGGTCATTGGAGTCGGCAGAGTAATTTGGGTGGTCAAACGAGAAAAATGGCACAAACGGGCTATTTTCGGGCCAAATCAGTGTGCTATAACCCATATTTAATGGGATAGGCCTAGGGCTCGGGCATGATTTGGACCAAAAATTAATCGAGCTTCCCCAGTCAAGTTGTGGAGCGGCCTAGTGTAGGCCATTGGGCTCGGCAGGGTAGTTTGGGTAGTCAAACAGGTAAAATGGTACAAATGGCCATTTTCAGGCCAAATCATTGTGCTATAGCCCGCGGTTGTTGAGGTGGGCCCGATGCCCGAGCATTTTTCAGTTTGAAAATTTACCAAACTACCTCAGGTAGGCTAAAGAGTGCCCTAGTGTGGGTCGTTGGGGTCAGCGGGGTGTTTTGGGTGGTCAAACAGGTGAAACGGCGAATGGTCCATTTTCAAGCCAAATCGGTGTGCTATAGCCCGTGATTTTAAGGGTGGGCACAGATCTCGAGCATGTTTTGGGTCAAAAATTGACTAAACTGCCCCAGATTGTCTGAGAAGCCGCCTAGTATGGGCCGTTGCGTTAGGCGACGTGATTTGTTTTTTCAAACATAACTGAAATTATGTGAATGGGCCATTTTTGGGCCAAATCAGTGTGTTATAGACTATAGTTATTGGGATGAGCCCGGGGCATGGGCGTGTTTTAAGTTGTAATTCTATTGGGCTTCCCAGACAGGATGAGAAATGGTCTAGTATGGTCCGTAGAGATCGACATGGCAGTTTGGGTGGTCAAACGAGTAAAATGGCGTGATCAGGCTATTTTCTAGCCAAATTGGTGTAGTATAGACCACAATTGTCGGGGTGGGCTCGATCCTCAGAGTATGTTTTGGCAAAAAATTGATCGGCTATCTCAGGTAGGATGAAGAGAGGCCTAGTGTTGGTCATTAGGGTTAACGAGGTGGTTTGTGCATCAAACAATGAAACGATGTGAACGGGCCATTTTCGAGCTAAATTAATATGCTATGGCCTATGATTATCGATATGGGCCCAGGGCTCGAGCGTATTTTAGGATAAAAATTTACTGAGCTACCCTAACAGGCTGAAGAGTGGCCTAGTATAGGCCGTTGGGGTTAGAGGGGAAATTCGGGTGGTCAAATGGTCAAAACAACGCGAATGGGCCATTTTTTTGCCAAATCGGTGTGCTATAGCCCATAGTTGTAAGATCAATCCCAGGGACCGAGTGTGTTTTGGGCCTAAAATCAACCAAGATGCCCCAGCCAGGATGAGGAGTGGCCTAGTATGGGTCGTTAGAGTCAGCGGGGCAGTTTGGGTTGTCAAACGAGTTAAACGGTGCAAACAGGCCATTTTTGAGTCAAATCGGTGTGCTATAGCCCACGATTATTGGGGTGGGTCCGATGTTCGAGCATGTTTTGGTTCAATTGATTAATATACCTAGGCAGACTAAGAAGTGGCCTAGTATGTGCCATTGGGGTCGACGGGACAGTTTGGGTGGTCAAACGGGCGAAACGGCACAAGCAGGCTATTTTTGGGACAAATCAGTGTGCTATAAACCATGGTATCAGGGTGGACCCGAGGCCTGGGTATTTTTTAGAGAAAAATTGATTGAACTTCCTTAGACAGGCTGAAAAATAGCCTAGTATGGGTTGTTGGGGTCGGCAGGATGGTTTGGGTTGTCAAACAGGCAAAACAATGCGAATGAGTCATTTTTAGGTCAAATTGGTATGCTATAGCTAATGGTTATTGGGGTGGACCCAGTGTTCGGGTGTGTTTTTTGGCTAAAAATTGATCGGGATACCCTAGGAAGTCTGAAGAGTAGCCTAGTATATGTCGTTGGGGTCAAGGAGGTGGTTTGTATGGCCAAATGGGTAAAGCAATATGAATAACCTATTTTTGGGCCAAACTGATGTTCTATAGCCCACGGCTGTTGGAGTGGGCCCAAGTATCGGGTATGTTTTGGGCCAATAATTGACCAGGATGGCCAGACAGGCTAAGAAGCAGCCTATTATGGGTCAACAGGGCGGTTTGGAGTGTCAAACGGGCAAAATAACATGAATAGGCTATTTTTGGGCCAAATCGATATGCTATAGCCCACGACTGTTGGGGTGAGCCCAGGTCTTGGGCATGTTTTTGGTCAAAAATTAATTAGGATGCCCTAGGCAAGATGAGAAGTGACCTAGTGTGGATCATTGGGGTGGGCAGAGTGGTTTGGGTGGTCAAACAGGAGAAATGTTACAAATTGGCTATTTTTGAGCCAATTTGATGTGTTATAGCTCACGATTGATGGTGTGGGCCAAGGGCAGGGTGTGTTTTCTTCTAAACATTGACCGACCTATCCTAAAAACGCTGAGGAACATCCTAGTATGGGTCATTGTGGAGGTCAAACGGGCAAAACAACGCGAATAGACCATTTTTGGGCTAAATCTGTGTGCTATAGTTGTTGGGGTGGGCCCAACCCCAGGCGTGTCTTGGGCCAAATATCGACTAGGCTGCCCCAGGAAGGCTAAGGAGTAGCTAAGTGTAAGCCGTTGGGATCGGCAGGGCGATTTGGGTGGTCAAATAGGCAAAATAGCGGTAATCGGCCATTTTTAGGCAAAATCAATGTTTTATAGCCTACGATTATCAGGGTGAGCCCAGGGCTCGGGCATATTTTAGTCTAAAAATTGATCAATTTGCCCCAGGAAGGCTAATAAGTGGCCTAGTATGGGCCATTTGGGTTATAAGGTGGTTTTGGTGGTCAAACAGGCAAAACGGTGCAAACGGGCCATTTTCGAGCCAAATCCATTTTTATAGCCTACCGTTGTCGGGGTGAGCTCTTTTCTCAGGTGTGTTTTGGGCTGAAAATCAACTGGGCTACCCCATGAAGGATGAAGATTGGCCTAGTATGGGCCGTTGGAGTTGGTGGTACGGTTTGGGTGGTCAAATGTGTGAAACACTTTGAATGGGCCATTTTTGGGCTAAATCGGTATGCTATAGCCCACGGATTTTGGGGTGGCCCCGATGTTCGAGCATGTTTTGGTCAAAAAATTGATTGCTCTACCCAAAGCATGCTGAGAAATAGCCTAGTGTGGACTGTTGTGGTCGGTGGGGCATTTTGGGTGGTCAAACAAGCGAAACAGGGCGAATAAGCCATTTTTGAGCCAAATCGAGAGCTATAGCCAATGGTTATTGGGTAGGCCCGGGGATCCAACGTGTTTTGGGCCAAAAATTTACTAGGATTCCACAGGAAAGCTGAAGAGAATCCTAGTATAGGTCATTGGGTTTGGCAGTTCAATTTTTGTGGTCAAATAGGCAAAATGAGGTGAACGGGCCATTTTTGGGCCAAATTGATGTGCTATAGCCATGTTGTCGGGGTGGGCCCAGATATTTTTTTAGGATGAAATCGACTGAGATGCCTCAAGCAGGCTGAGAAGCGGCCTGGTGTAGGTCATTAGGGTCGGCTGAGAGGTTTGGGAGGTCAAATAGGAAAAACAGTGTAAACGGGCAATTTTTGAGCTAATAAAGTGTGCTATAGCCTACTGTTGTTAGGGTGGGACTGGGTCCAAGGCATGTTTGGGGATAACAATTGACTGAATGCCCCAAGAAGGCTAAGGAGTGACCTAGTATGGGCCGTCAGGGTGCTTTGGGTGGTAAAACGGGCGAAACGGCATGAACGAGCCATTTTTGAGCCGAATCAGTGTTTTATAGCCCATAGTTGTTGGGGTGGGCCTGGGGATAGGGCGTGTTTGATGTTGGGCGTATTTATACGTCTAAGAACCATAATTTACCCATGTTTTAGCTAAGTTTTGAGGATAATATATATAATTCTTGCACTTTTAGTCCATTTTCCTTTAAGTGAGATGACCTATGTAATTAGCATGTTTTTCAGGTACTAATGATGAAGATTTCAGCACTTTGTGAACCTGTGGGCAGCAAAGGAAAACTTCACAGAAGAGGGAAGGCAGCTTGTGGACTGAATGTGATGCATGGGAACTTTTTCCCGGAAAAATGCAGTATTTTTAAATACTTAGGGATGCAGTAGCAACTTAGTGGACAAGGATATTATAAAAACCTTATTGCTTAATTTTTCAGCATTATTCATTATTATTCATTATTCAATTTTCAGATTTTGTAATATTTTAGAACAGAGAAAAACGGCTAAGGCTTGAGCTACGGAAAGAGAGAACGACGTTCCTCCCTTACTAACTCTAATCATCCCCATCGTGACGTTTGTTATAGTTTTGGTATGATGATGATGTCTACTTTGATTTCCATTGTATCCATGAGTAGCTAAATTTCTCTGTTAGGGTTGTGGAAACCTTGTGAGATACTATCTATTACTATGAGTTTGTGAATTCTTGATGTGTTATGCCACTTATATCATTACTCTCTTCGTTTTAATTGAATTCTCATGGTTGCAAACATAGGGAATGTGCCAGTATAACATTAACTCGTTCGATAGAAAAGTTACATGTTTGGAAAAGAGAGCGTGACGAGAAAATAGGGTTTTCAACCTCTATTTACACGTTAATGCCTTAGCAGGATTAATAGTCTTGGAGAATTCGTACCAATTGTTACACACTTTAGGTTCGAGAGAGCTAAGGTGAAATAATCCTTGATGGTTGTAAAACACTTGGATTTAGAATTAGAATACGACTCTCTATAAGTGCATGCATGTCTAAATTCCGCATTACTCATAGTTAATAGAGAAGTAGAAACTACAAGGTGGACATAACCCTAACTTATCATTCTCTGTGATTAAATCTTACTACAAATATTGTTCCATCATTACTTTGATAATATTAGCTCACGCCTGAACCAAACCCCCTTTTCCTGGAACCTTCGATCAACAGTTTACTAAAAATTGCAATACTTAGTGACCAGAGTATTCCCTGTGGGATGGGACACCCAACCCAGTTGGGTTCTATATTTGACAACGACTAATTACACTTTGTAACGAGAGTTGTAATTTGGACGTATCAAATTTTGGCGCCGTTGCTGGGGAATACGGTTGTCAACTAAGTTTGTGATAGTTAATAGACCCTTTGGTCAAAGATTCTTGAATTTTACTTTTTGTTTGTTGTTTTTGTTTTGTTCAGGTTTGGTAGAGTGCATGCCAAATACACGAAGTTCTGGTCAGCCATTATTACCTCTAAATCCTGAACCACATCTTATTGGCATAATGGATGCACAACAAGACATTGAAAGAAGGGCTGCTCAATAGGAGCAGGCTAGATTAACTGCATTGACAGCTGCTCAAGTGCATCAACAGAATATTGATAACCCAGGTCGGGCAACAAATCCTGATGATGAAGACCTGTGTAATGATGAGTTACTAAATCCAAGGCGTGCAGATGAGGTGACGGCACCTATGAACAGGAGAGATCGTCAAGCTAGAATAAGACCTGAATGCCGAGCTGTGCAGGTTCTTTTTTATGATGATCATGACAATTTGGATGGGGCTGGTGCCACAGGGGCTATTATTCCTCCGCCCTTGGCACCCGGAGCCAAGTTCAATATCACTAGCACCATGATTCAGTTATTGCAACTCAAAGGGTTATTTGGTGGACTTGTAGGCGATGATCCGAATATGCATCTGATCAATTTTATCTCAACATGCAAGTCGTTTGACAATCCAGGAGTTGGACAGAATGCAATTCGGCTAGGCTTATTTCCATTGTCTCTATCTGGAGAGGCAACTTTATGGTTGAATGGGATGACTCCTGACTCTATTACTAATTGGAGGAAACTAAAAGACGCTTTCCTAGAAAGATTCTTTCGGCCATCCTAGAGAGCACAATTAAGAGATGAGATCAACAATTTTTGAAGCTCCCAACTGAAGCTCTCTACGAAACATGGGAGAGGTTCAAGAAGAAGCTTATGCGGTGCCCAAATCATCAGATGACCAATATCCACTTGATGGAAATATTATATAGGGCTTTGAACTCGGTGACTAAGCTAGTGGTTGATAATGCTGCAGGTGGGTTATTCATGGATCTTACTTTTATTGAGGCAAGTGATATACTGGATCGTATGACAAAGCAGAGTAGAGCCTGGCATACCAGGGATTCTGAGGTAGAAAGCTCTACTGTATCTATTGGCATGACTGCAGAACAGAGGCGAAGAGAAGAGAAACATGACCAGGATATGGCTCACATAAAAATGCAGATGGATCTTCTTACCAAGCATTTATTATTTGGGAAGACCGAAAAAGTCAAGGCTATTGTATCATAGGGAAGAGATGACTCCGATTCTGAGGAGGAAGCGAACTACTTGAATAATTAGGGGGTTTCTGAGGCAATGCCCAAGGAAACCAAGGTTGGAACTATTATGATAAATCTGGATACAAGGACCGCGATCAAGGGAGTTGGAAGAATAAGTCTGCCAGGAGTGGTTTGTATGTTCCTCCTGGAAATCGTAAGGCTGCGGTGTCTGGCTCTGGGAAGATGTCCATGGAAGATATGATGGCTAAGCTGTTGAAAGGAGTGGAGGCAACCAACACGGGAGTAACTGAGGTAAAGAATGATTTGTCCTCAATAAATCAATTGGTTGACTCGCATTCCACTTCAATAAAATAGCTGGAACAACAATTGAGTCAACTATCGGCGACATTCAATCAAAGAAAGGCGGGCACTTTACCTAGTAACACTGTGCAAAATGCAAGGAATGATGGATCATGTATGGCCATTACTACCAAGAGTGGTAAAGTGTTGGAAAATCCATCCAAAGGCAATCCGGTGGTTGATAATATAGAAGAGACTGTTATTGAAGCAGATTGTGATAATTCTGTAGAAGCTAAAAATCAGAATAAGAACGTTCTTGATACTACACCTACATGTCAGCAGTCCAAAAAGATCAAGAATGGGAAGCAAAATAAAAAAGAAGTGGTGGAGAAAACTCTTCCAAATCCACCACAACCTTTCCCTCAGAGACTGAAGAAGAAGGTTGATGACACCAGGTTCAGTAAATTCATGACCATGTTGAAGCAGTTGACTATTAATGTGCCTTTGGTGGAGGCACTGGAGCAGATGCCAGGGTACGCCAAATTCATGAAGGACCTGTTGACGAAGAAAAGGGAAGCAAGCTATGAACTGATAGATAATGTTCATCATTGCAGTGCGATTGCCACGAGATCTTTAGTACAGAAGAAGGCAGATCCCGATGCTTTCACTATTCCTTGCAAGGTTGGATCTTTGAATTTTGCGAAGGCATTATGTGATTTGGGGGCCAGCATCAATTTGATGCCGCTATCCATTTACAGACAGTTGGGGCTGGGCGATCCTACACGAACCAACATGCGGCTCGTAATAGTAGATAGGTCGGTAAATCGACCTGTGGGTATCTTATATAATGTACTGGTGAAGGTTTCTACCTTCATTTTTCCTGCAGACTTTGTTATTTTGGATTGCGAGATGGATTCTGAAGTTCCCATAATCTTGGGTTGTCCTTTCCTCGAAACAGAAAGTGTTCTTATTGATTTACGAGCAAATGAGCAGTTATTTCGGATGAATGACGAAGTGGTCCATTTTGATGTATGCAAATCAATGAAGTAGCCTAAAGATATGAATGTGTTTTCTGTAGCTGAGGTTTATTATGCGGATGAGAAAGAATTATCTGTAGAAAAGCAACTTACTGTTGAGCCATTGGCTGCTGTGCTTTTGAATTTTGAGCGTGAGGATGTTGAAGAGTATGAAGAAACTATTTGTGCTCTAACACGAATGGGGTCCTATTCTCATGCCCCTAAGAAGCTGGACCTTGACCTTAAGAATTGACCTTCACCACCAGCGAAACCATCCATTGAAGAGCCACCAGTGCTAGAATTGAAAGAGCTCCCCAGTCATCTAAAGTATGCGTTCTTGGGAAGTGAAATACACATCCGGTTATTGTTGCGGCTGATTTAGGTGAGCAGCAAGTAGCGGCTCTCATCTCTGTTCTGAAGAGGTACAAGAGAGCCATTGGTTGGACTATTGCTGATATAATTGGTATTCCTCCTGCGATATGTATGCACAAGATTCAGCTCGAGGAAGATTGTGTGCCCACTATTGAACATCAACGTCATTTGAACCCACTTATGCAAGAGGTGGTAAAGAAAGAAATTATTAAGTGGTTAGATGCAGGGGTGGTATACCCAATCTCAGACAGTAAATGGGTGAGTCTGGTGCAATGTGTGCCCAAGAAAGGGGGCATGACAGTAGTCGCAAATGAAAAGAATGAGCTAATTCCACTCAGACCTGTCACAGGGTGGAGAGTGTGCATGGACAACCGGAAGCTAAATTCGTGGACGTTAAAGGATCACTTCCCAATGCCATTCATGGATCAAATGCTTGATCGATTGGCAGGGAAAGGATGGTTCTGTTTCTTAGATGGTTATTCCGGATATAATCAGATTTGCATTGCTCCTGAAGATCAGGAGAAGACCACTTTTACATGTCTGTATGGTACGTTTGACTTCAAACAAATGTCATTTGGGCTATGTAATGTACCTGCCACTTTTCAGCGTTGTATGATGTCTATTTTCTCTGATATGGTTGAAGATACCTTGGAGGTGTTTATGGACGACTTTTTGGTTGTTGGTGAGTCATTTGAATCATGCTTAGTAAATCTGAGTATGGCTTTGCAGAGATGTGTTGAATTCAACCTGGTGTTAAATTGGGAGAAGTGTCATTTTATGGTTAAGAAAGGCATTGTTCTTGGTCATAAAGTCTCTAAAAGGGGAATTGAGGTTGATCGATCCAAGATTGAAGTTATCGAGAAGCTTCCACCTCCTATTTCTGTAAAAGGGGTTCGTAGTTTTCTCGGTCATACAGGTTTTTATCAAAGGTTTATTAAGGACTTCTCCAAAATTGCTAGCCCATTATGCAAACGTTTGGAGAAGAATGCAAAATTTGACTTTGGTGAAGATTGCCTGAAGGCTTTTGAATGCCTCAAAGGAAAGCTAGTTGAAGCTCCTATTATTGTAGCACCCGATTGGTCTCTACCTTTTGAAGTTATGTGTGATGCAAGTGGAGTAGCCTTGGGTGCTGTACTTGGTCAGAAAAGAGAAAAGCTATTTCATCTAATCTACTATGTGAGCAAGGCTTTGAATGGCGCACAGAAGAACTATACCGTCACTAAACAAGAGCTTCTAGAAGTTGTTTATGCTTTCGAAAAGTTCTGTGCTTACTTGTTAGGAACCAAAGTAATTGTTCATACAGATCATGTGGCTCTAAGATATTTAATGGTAAAGAAGGATGCAAATCCGAGGCTGATTAGGTGGGTGTTACTTCTTTAAGAATTTGATTTCGAGGTAAAAGATAGAAAAGGTTGAGAAAACCAAGTAGCTGATCATCTATCTAGACTTGAGAGTGAGCATATAGTGCAATCTGACCTTGATATTGATGACGTATTTCCCGACGAAGAGATCCTAGCCACTATGGTGGAAGACTTACCATGGTATGTAGACTTTGCGAACTATGTGGCAAGTAAAGTGATTCCTGAGCATCTCTCCTTTCATCAAAAGAAAAAGTTCATGCATGATGTGAAACACTACTTCTGGGATGAGCCATATATTTTTCAACGATGTGCTGATGGTGTTATTAGGCGATGCATCTCAGATGTGGAAGTGCCTAGCATACTGGAAGCAAGCCATACTTCCCAAGTTGGGGGTCACCATGCAGGTGATCGAACGGCCAGGAAGGTACTGCAAAGTGACTATTATTGGCCTTCATTATTCAAGGATGCCTACGATTTTGTAAGAAGATGTGATCAGTGCCAGAGGCAAGGCTCTATCTCTAAGCACCATGAGATGCCCATGTCTAAAATTCTTGAAGTAGAGCTATTTGATATTTGGGGTATTGATTTCATGGGCCCATTTGTGAGTTCATTTGGGATGAAATATATCCTAGTTGCTGTGGATTATGTATCCAAATGGGTTGAAGCAGTCGCGCGAGCTGATAATGAAGGTAAGCGTGTTGTAGCGTTCTTAAAGAGAAATATCTTCTCTCGTTTTGGGGTACCTGATAATGCTCAATCTACAGCTCTCGTAGGAGTGTAAAGCAGTCTTTAGCAAATATAGAACCCAACCTGGGTTGGGTATCGATCCCATAGGGAATAGCTTGTCCAACAAGTAAGCAAAATTACTAAACTTTTGGTGCAAGTCTCGTAAGAGGGGGGATTCTTGTTGTGCAAGTAATTTAAATAAAGTATCAAAATAAAAGCTGAAAAGAAAAAGAAAGAATGTTACGTGAGTTGTAAACAATGAGAATTGAAGCGTTGGCGTTATGTCCACCTTCTGAGGTATACGTCTCTATTGGCTATGAGTGTGTAGAGTTTTGACATGCAACTGCTTATAGAGAATTGTATTCGATGGTAAATCCAAGCGTCTTTCGACCTCAACAAGGACTATTTCACTTTAACTCTTTCGAGCTTAAAGCGTGTCTAACGGTACGAATTCTCCAAGAGGTTAGTCCAGTTACGGCACTACCTTTTTAGTAGGAAAGGGTGTCCTACTACCTTGACACTATCTCTTTTCCAGACAAATAACCTTTCTTTCGAACAAGTTAAATGTTAGACTGGCGTATTCTTGCGTTTGCAACCGCAAAGAATGTAGATTAAGATGAAGAGAATAATGATATAAGAAATATACGTGTCACGAACTCACAAACTCACAGCAATAGATAGTAACTCATTCGGCTTCCATAACCCCAACAGAGAGGTTTAGTTACCCATGAATGCGAAGGAAGTCACAATAAACATGATCATTGTACCCTAATAAAGATTTGCACGTTAGGTGTAAGGGTGAGGATGGCGTGAAGTCCTTTGCAAAGTAACGTCTCTCTTGTTGTGGAATTTAATAGAATAGAAGAAAATAAGATTAATGGAAAGATTAGAAGAGTTGTAGAATTGTTGTGGTGGAAGAAGAGAGGGATGGAAGAAGATTAATTGTTGAATAGAAGATTGTTCTCTCCACTAAGGGAGAAATGAATAGAAATCTCTAGCATGATAGGGTATTTATAATACCCATATCCTACTCCTACTACGCTAATGAAACAAATAACCAAATCCTACTAGGCTAATGGAATACTTAACCCAAATGTACTAGGTTAATGTAACATTATCATAATCCAAATAAACTAATGAAATACATAACCCAATTGTACTAGGTTAATGTATCATTGTCCAAATCCAGCTATGTGTCTGTAAGTCCCCAAAGTCTTCAGAAATGCTGTTTTAGCCCGGGACAGATTTTCCATACAGCAGTTTTGGTCCTTAGGCGTGTACACTCTTTTTCCTTTCTTCGTGAGCTTTCTTTTGCGTCAAGTAAGCCATAAAATGCTGAATTTTGCATCATTTATACCTGAAACTTTACTAATCATGTTCGTTAGCACATTTACAGGAAAAAGGACTAAAAATGCATGAAATATATAATTTGTTCTCAAAACTAGGCTAAAATATGGGCAAAATATATTGATATAGGTGTGTAAATCCGCCTATCATCAACACCCCACACTTAGAGCTTTGTTCGTCCTCGAACAACATATCATGTCCTTCTAAACATCAACTTAGGGTTTTTACAACAACAACACAAAACATTTATCAAGACAAGCACAACAATTATCAGCAAAGAGTAGCTTTTCGATTATAAGTAGAAACAATTTAACCTCTAGCATAGACTCGTGATGGTGGTCAACTCATATTCAAAAGTTAAGGCACAAAGAATCATGTACAACTATCCAAAACTCATCAACCATGTGTGTCTCACAATATATTACCCATAGTCACTTACAAGTATAGCATATTTTTCAAACATGGGTATCAAAATATCCTTGCTCTCGCTCTCACAAAGAATTCGTATGCAGCAACTGATGACCATAGGCTTGACCTTAGTGTAATACTCCACTAAATGTCAGAATGCTAAGATTAGAATCAAATAGGTCTTCTGATGGTTGTAATGTAGGCTAAGGGACGGGTAGGACTATTTTGGCCAGAAATAGTGGCTAAGTTCGTAAGCACTTTAATACATCACATTGTATCATTGACACTTTTTTCTTTCAACCTTTCTTCTTTCTTTTATTCTACCACCCTTGTTCTCCTCTTTTGTTTTTCAATTTTAAGCATAACTCACTTTTCAGCTTTCTTTTCCTTTTTCTTTTCACAACATACCTCTTATACTAGCACTTTTCTTTTTTTTTTTCATAACACATTCAAGCACCATTACAATTTAAAGCATCATACTCACCCAATTTCCTCTTATGTTGTCACATGACTTTTTCACTTTAAAGCACTTAGGAATTTGGATCAAATTATGGTCTTGAAAAAATAGATTAGGCTTACACACGAGGTTGTCAAAGAAATAGGCTAAAGGCTCAAAAGGGTTTAACTAGGATGATGTCCAAGGGTAGGTAAAACTGAAGGTAAACAAATATAGGTTGCCAAAGAAATGCCTAAATCATATCCTAAACTTACACTCCTTATTTTCGCTTTGCATACATACCAGGCAAGTTCTAGCATCAGCCACATACATAGAAGATACTATTAATCTCACACACACAAGGCACATGGTCGACCTGATTGGAAGTAATATAGACTCTCGACCCAACAAGTGAAGGAATTGAACCACAAAATATCACATAATGAGTCACAACTAGAGTCTAAATGTCTCAATAGTCACAATTGTAACACATACTCTTGTTATAATCTCATGCTTCCTGTCAAAATAATTTCATGCGAAGCCAGAAAAAATTTACTCCTAAAAAAACTTAAAAAAAAACGAACTCAAATAAAAAAACATAAACTCAAATAGACAAAGTAAACAAACAAACATAGGTGCAAACAAAGAAGTATAGCATGCGATACCGCCACCCCACACTTAAACGGGACACTCCCCTCAGTGGAAAATAAATACGAAGAACCTGGTTAGTCGGACTCTTCCTCAATGTCGGGGGTCATACCCCCTTCGTCTGAATCATCATAAGAGTCGTCTTCAGAGTTCTGCTACTCGTCAGAATCAAGCAAGCGTCGATCGTCATCAGTCGGCACATCATCATCTAGAGGTTCCTCAAAGTATACGCCCACTCCACACATCTCTCATGCATGCATGCTCATTGGGTAGTCGTGGTCCAGCTGTTGGAGCTCTTCAGCAGTTGGAACACGTCCACCACTTATCATAGTGAATCGTCTCATGCCATAGAGATGACGGAAGAAACTCTCATCACGAGCATGTCTCTCCGCAGTAGTAAGGTTGACACCATGAGTTGTTTCAGCATCTTTGACCTTGGTGAGGTCAACCTTCTTTGGGTTATGTGGGAGTTTGTGGTCAGCTGGTTCCTCTTCGATATCCTCCTTCCGCAAGATTGCTGTCAACAAATTTCCAAATATGAAGTGGGACCTTTTGTGGAGTCTGGCCTTCTTCATGGTAGATCGAATTATTGCCCCAAAGTTGATAGGGACATTCATCATCAAAGCATAGACCAAACACACTCTATCTCTTGATATCTTAGTGTATTGAGTCCCAGGAATAAGGCATGAGTTGACAATGCGCATCCAGATTCTTGCTTCCCTATTTAGTGGAGCATAGGGTAAGGTGTTGTGTCGGCCGGTTTCTTTATGTCTGCCCCACCTTGCCGTCAATATGCTTCCACAAAGTGTGTGTCGTATTGCTCTATAAGGAGGCCTGCTGTACAGCTCTTTGAATGGTGCTGTGTCGACCGAAGGTAAGCCAAGAAAAGAGTTGATCCAATCCGCGGTGAGCTGTAACACTTGGCCCCGAATTTTGACTTCATTGCCTGTTGTGTTCGACAACCAGTTGGCATAAAACTCTCTTGTTAAATCAAGGTTGCATTCTCCCATGTCGCGGAAGATGAAATCCAGCTTTAATGCCAATATTTTTGCCAACATACGCGGCTCCTTCTTTGCTAAGGTTTCCTTGTTGATCAAGTCGACGTGAAAATATTTTCGTTCTTTGTTGTTCCTGTACCATTCTTTGGCTTCCTCCTCAAGAACCCATTTTATTCTAAACATTCTGTGGGGTAGTTGTGCTGAGGATGATTCTCCTTGGTCCTTACGACCTCTCTTTTTGCCCTTTTGGGAAGTGGTAGCCTTCTCCTTGCCTTGCCTAGCTTTAGGTGCCATTGTACCTGAGACTAGAAATAGTGTTAGTGGTAGCACAATCTCAATCGATACAATCTATAAACAAGCATTAGGGGTACCACCCCACACTTAGTTTTGTTAACACAAATCAGTGAAGTGAAAGTGGTCGAGTACTCAGATTTCGTCGACATACATTTTAGGATTGTATTCCGACAAAAAAAATCAGCAATGCATCACTTACTTGCAGCCATTGGACTACTTTCATGGTAGATATAACAACACTACTACATAGGGGTTACCACATGGAATATTTATTCTTACAACAATCACAACCTCTTATGCCGGTAGGTACTATAAGTCTTATACCGATGGCCAGGATAGTCTAACATGTAAGTATCCAAACAACAATCTTAAGCAATGTTCATAGCCATAGTAATTCCGTAAATACCATAACAATGCTATTGAAACCAAATTCAAGTCGTAAACAAGTCAAGATTTTCCTACGTATATGTCCACTCACATGATTTTGTATCAACTATCCAAAAACATAAACATCACCAACAATCTTATACGATTTAGCAATTCATACTAGACATAGAAACGTAGTACTTACGAGAAATAAATGAAGAATAAGAGAGCACTTACTTGCTTGAAGCTTGTGGGGATGGTTTTGTGAATTGGAAGAGCAAAAGAAGAAAATTTTGAGAGGATTTGGATGTATATGCGGCACCCTTAGGTCAATTTTTAGTGTGGTTGTGTTGTAAAACTAAGTTCCCTTTATATAGGAAGAGAATGGATCGGGTTATGACCCATTTACAATCGGTTTAGGAAACAAAAATCCCATATATGCGGCGCATAATGCTTGGCATAGACATGACATATGCGGCGCATTGTCTATAGCATAATGGGACATATGCGCCGCATAGTCTATGGCATTTGTAGACATATGCGCCGCATAGTCTATGGAATATGAGATACTGAGACCAAATGCCATAGCATAGGCGGCACATAGTCAAAAGCACACTTAGGAATAGTAGTGTATAGCACACTAGATTCCGAGACCTTAGGCTATAGGATAGGTTGTGCATCGTTCGTGGCCTAGTTTTTCTAAGGCCTAGCCTTCCTCGATGCCTATTTGGGCATGACAAAATGCTCAGTCCATAGCCTTATGCATCACTATTCCTAACTTACCAACTTTACCATACAATGCGTCCAAATCGTCAATTGAAATCAATCTCCTCGTTGAATACTTCTTGCACCTATTTTTGCTCAAAACCAAACGAAAACGATTAGTACGATGGGTTGCCTCCCACCAAGCGCCTTAGTTTTGGTCGTTGCATGACTCTTATTTTTGGATTTTTCATTTAGCAAAACAAAACAAGTACTAGAATGAAAGGAAAAACGATAAACGATAAAACGATAAAACGATGGGTTGCCTCCCATCTAGCGCCTTATTTATTGTCGTGGCTCAACATAGTAATCTCGAGTACTTAGACTTCATCGAGATAAGTGATGGATCATTTTCTAAAAGGATTTACACGACAATAAGGCTTACCTGTGGGCATGCGATCTTTTTTGAGCTGGCTCATACGTTTCTCTGGAGAGTCACCAATTATATCATCAATAGTCCACCCCATAGCTCTCTTGTATCTCTTCAGAGCAGAGATGAGAGCCTCTACGTGCTGTTCACTTAAATCGTCTGCACTCTCTGGAAGTATATTTCTACTTTCCAAGAACACATACCTTAGATAATCGGAGAGCTCTTGCGATTCTAGCATTGGTGGCTCGTCAATGGGAGTCTTCGCTGTTGGTTGATTCTTGAGATCACAATCCGATTGCTTAGGAGTATAAGACTCTATTTCTGTTAGATCACCCATAAGTTCTTCATAATCTTCATTATCCTCATGCTCAACATTCAGTGGCGCAGCAGACAATGGCTCAACAGTAGGCTGTTTCTCTATAGATAATGCTTTCATATCCTCTTGATGAACATCAGCTACAGATAACTCATTCATATCGCTGGGCTGCTTCATGGATTTGCATATATTAAACCGTACTACTTCACCATTAATTCGAAACAAAAGCTCATTATCTTTCATGTCAATAAGCACACTTCCGGTTGCAAGGAAAGGACGTCCTAGGATTATGGGAACTTCAGAATCCTCCTTACAATCCAGAATAACGAAGTTTGCAGGAAAGATGAATGAAGAAACCTTCACCAACACATCATTCAAGATACCCACAGGTCTTTTTACCGACCTATCAGCCATCACGAGCCTCATATTGGTTGGTGTCAGATCGCCTAGCCCCAACTTCTTGTAGATGGATAGTGGCATCAAATTTATGCTAGCACCTAGATCGCACAATGCTTTGGCAAAATCCAACAATCTAATAGTGCAAGGAATAGTGAAAGCTCTGGGGTCGGCCTTCTTCTGAACTATTGATCGGGTAGCAACAGCACTACAATGATGAACAGTATCCGCTAACTCATAACTTGATGCCCGCTTCTTTGTCAACAGGTCCTTCATAAATTTTGCATATCCAGGCATTTGTTCAAGTTCCTCCACCAATGGAACATTAATGGTCAGCTGCTTTAACATATTCATGAATTTGCTGAACTTTGTATCATCCACCACCTTCTTTAATCTTTGGGAAAAAGGTGGTGGTGGGTATGGAGGTGTTCTTTCCATGGTTTTCTTCTCCTCTTGCTTCTGTTTTTTCACTTTTTTAGGTTGCACAGTGCTGGATGTGGCATCCTTGACGTCAGGAGTGGGTGCTGCGGCATCTTCTCCTTTTGTGTTGTCATCCATGTCCGAAACTTCGTCAACCACTTGCTTGCCTTTTGCTGAAGTTTCCAGCACCTTACCACTTCTGGTAGTGATGGCCATTCATGACCCATCATTCCTTGGGTTTGGCACAGTATCGCTAGGTAAAGTGTCGGCCTTTCTTTGATTGAGTGCTGCTGAAAGTTGGCTCAATTGCTGCTCTATTTTCTAGATAGAAGTGGAATGTGAATCAACTAATTGTTTCATGGAGGACAAATCATTGATTACCTCTGTTACTCCTGCGCTCGTTGCTTCCACTCCTTTCAATAATTTAGCCATCATGTCTTCCATACTTCCAGAATTAGATGTGGTGGTGTCACGTCTACCAGGGGGAACGTACAAACCACTCTTTTCATTCTTGTTCTTCCCAACTACCTTGGTCCTTGTTTCCAGATTTATCATAATAGTTTCGACCTTGGTTTCCTTGGGCATTCCCGCGGAAACCCCCCTGATTGTTCAAGTAGTTGGCCTCATCTTCCAAATCAGATTCGTCTCTTCCTTTTGACGCAATAGCTTTCACTTTTTCGGTCCTCCCTGATAATAAATGCTTTGTAAGAAGATCCATTTGTGTTTTCAAATGCGCCATATCTTGATCACGTTCTTTTTCTCTTCTTCTTTGGTCTGCAGTCATGCCAATAGATAAAGTGTGGCTTGCTACCTCAGAATCCCTGTTATGCCAAGCTCTACTTTGTTTCGTCATACGATCTAGCATATTGCTTGCTTGACCAAAGGTGAGGTCCATGAAAGATCCTCCAGCTGCATTATCCACCACTGGTTTAGTTATTGAATTCAAGGCTCTATACAAGATCTCCATTAGGTGAACATTGGTCATGTGATGGTTTGGGCACCTCGCTAGCTTTGTCTTGAACCTCTCCCATGTTTCATGAAGGGCTTCAGTTGGAAGCTGCCGAAATTTGTGATCTCATCTCTCAACAGTGCTCTTTTGGATGGCGGAAAGAATCTTTCTAGGAAAGCGTCTTTCAATTGCCTCCAATTAGTAATAGAATCAGGAGTCAGCCCATTCAACCATAGAGTTGCATCCCCAGACAGATACAATGGAAATAAGCGTAGTCGAATTGCATTCTGTCCAATGCCAGGATTGTCGAATGACTTACATGTAGAAATAAAGTTGATCAGATGCATATTCGGATCATCGCCTGCTAGTCCACCAAATAATCCCTTGAGTTGCAATAACTGAATCATGGTGCTTGTGATGTTGAACTTGGCTCCGGGCGCAAATGGTGGTGGAATTATAGCCCCAGTGGATCCGGCACCATCAAGATCATCATCATCGTACGGTATTTGTATAGCTCGGCGTTCAGGCCTAAACCTAGCTTGATGATCTCTTCTCTGCATGGGTGCCGCCATCTCAGCAGTATGCCGTGGGTTTAGTAGCTCCTCATCGCCCAGGTCCTCATCATCAGGATTTGTTGCACAACCTGGGTTATCAATATTCTGTTGATGCACTTGAGCAGTTATCCTTTCAATTTCACGTTGTGCATCCATTGATGCACTGAACAAACCTGAATAAAACCAAAACAACAACTAAAAGTAAAAGTATGAGAATCTTTGACCAAAGGGTCTAGTAATTATCACAAACTTAATTGACACTCGTATTCCCCGGCAACGGCGCCAATTTTTGATAACGCTCAATCTACAGCTCTCGTAGGAGTGTAAAGTGGTCGTTAGCAAATATAGAACCCAACCTGGGTTGGGTATCGATCCCACAGGGAATAGCTTGGCCAACAAGTAAGCAAAATTACTAAACTTTTGGTGCAAGTCTCGTAAGAGGGGGGATTCTTGTCGTGCAAGTAATTTAAATAAAGTATCAAAATAAAAGCTGAAAAGAAAAAGAAAGAATGTTACGTGAGTTGTAAACAATGAGAATTGAAGCGTTGGGGTTATGTCCACCTTCTGAGGTATACGTCTCTATTGGCTATGAGTGTGTGGAGTTTTGACATGCAACTGCTTATAGAGAATTGTATTCGATGGTAAATCCAAGCGTCTTTCGACCTCAACAAGGACTATTTCACTTTAACTCTTTCGAGCTTAAAGCGTGTCTAACGGTACGAATTCTCCAAGAGGTTAGTCTAGTTACGGCACTAGCTTTTTAGTAGGAAAGGGTGTCCTACTACCTTGACACTATCGCTTTTCCAGACAAATAACATTTCTTTCGAACAAGTTAAATGTTAGACTGGCGTATTCTTGCGTTTGCAACCGCAAAGAATGTAGATTAAGATGAAGAGAATAATGATATAAGCAATATATGTGTCACGAACTCACAAACTCACAGCAATAAATAGTAACTCATTCGGCTTCCATAACCCCAACAGAGAGGTTTAGTTACCCATGAATGCGAAGGAAGTCAAAATAAACATAATCATTGTACCCCAATAAAGATTTGCACGTTAGGTGTAAGGGTGAGGATGGCGTGAAGTCCTTTGCAAAGTAACGTCTCTCTTGTTGTGGAATTTAATAGAATAGAAGAAAATAAGATTAATGGAAAGATTAGAAGAGTTGTAGAATTGTTGTGGTAGAAGAAGAGAGGGATGGAAGAAGATTAATTGTTGAATAGAAGATTGTTCTCTCCACTAAGGGAGAAATGAATAGAAATCTCTAGCATGATAGGGTATTTATAATACCCATATCCTACTCCTACTACGCTAATGAAACAAATAACCAAATCCTACTAGGCTAATGGAATACTTAACCCAAATGTACTAGGTTAATGTAACATTATCATAATCCAAATAAACTAATGAAATACATAACCCAATTGTACTAGGTTAATGTATCATTGTCCAAATCCAGCTATGTGTCTGTAAGTCCCCAAAGTCTTCAAAAATGCTGTTTTAGCCCGGGACAGATTTTCCATGCAACAGTTTTGGTCCTTAGGCGTGTACACTCTTTTTCCTTTCTTCGTGAGCTTTCTTTTGCGTCAAGTAAGCCATAAAATGCTGAATTTTGCATCATTTTTACCTGAAACTTTACTAATCATTTTCGTTAGCTCATTTACAGGAAAAAGGACTAAAAGTGCATGAAATATATAATTTGTTCTCAAAACTAGGCTAAAATATGGGCAAAATATATTGATATAGGCGTGTAAATCCGCCTATCATCAGTACCTCGTACCATCATAAGTGATGGAGGTTCACATTTTTACAACAAGCTGTTCAGAGCCGTATTGGTAAAATATGGAGTTAAGCAACACAAGGTAGCTACACCTTACCACCCATAAACTAGTGGGCAGGTAGAGGTTTCTAATCGGGAGATCAAGCTGATACTTGCTAAGATGGTGAATGCCAGTAGGAAAGATTGCTCCAGAAAGCTGGACGATGCCTTATGGGCATATAGGACTGCTTTCAAGACACCAATTGGCATGTCACCATACCAACTAGTTTATGGGAAGGCTTGTCACTTGCCAATTGAGCTAGAACATAAAGCACTGTGGGCTCTAAAGCGGCTTAACCTGAATTGGGATGATGCTATTAATCTGAGATTGGAACAACTGAATGAGATGGATGAATTCTGTCTACATGCATATGAAAGAGCAAATCTCTACAAGGAAAGGATGAAAAAGTACCATGATCAGAGGATTATTCAACGAAACTTTCAGAAGGGTGATTTGGTACTTCTTTTCAACTCCAGACTAAAGCTATTTCTAGGTAAGTTGAAGTCTAAATAGTCTGGTCCATTCAGAATTATCCAAGTCTACTCATCTGGGGTAGCGGAATTAGAAAACAATGATGGTGGTGTCTTTAAGATGAATGACCAATGAGTGAAGCCATATATCGGTCCACCCGACTCGATAAAATGTATAACCACCATATATCTCAATGAAGTCTGAGTAATCGAGATAACTATGTCGTGCCGCGATAATAAATCAAGCGCTACATGGGAGGCAACCCATTATTTTTAATTATTTTGTTTTACAGGATTTTATTTTCGATAAATAAAAGTTCAAAAAGAAGAGTCGAGCCATGACCAAAACTAAGCCACTTAGTGGGAGGCAACCCATCCTTCTAATCATTTTTGTTGTTTTTAATTAAGTGTAGGTGCAAGACGCATAAAGGAGGAGATTAGTCCCAAATTTTGATTTGAAAGCAAGCCATGATAAAGATGGTAAGTTAGGAATGATGGAGCAAAGGCTATCGGCTAGGCATTGCCTATGCCAATCTAGGCAATGCTATAGGCATTGCCTATGCCATTGCCTATGCTCACTGCCTCACATAGGCAATGGACAAGGCATTGCCTATGCCAATCTAGGCAATGGACAAGGCATTGCCTATACCAATCTAGGCAATACCATAGGCGCCGCCTATGCCATTGCCTATGCTCACTGCCTCACATAGGCAATAGGCAAGGCGTCGCCTATGCCAATCTAGGCAATAGGCAAGGCACCGCTTATGCCAATCTAGGCATTGATATAGACACCGCCTATGCTAAGCATAGGCAAAGCAATAGGCGCCACCTACTTATGTTTTTTTGCCTCCTAACCCGATTGTATATGGGTCAAACCTGACCCATGGCTTAGCCTTTAAATAGATCCTCAACCTTAGAACACAATGCAATTGTTTGCTCAACCTAGGCACCGCCCAAGCTCCCCTATTCTCTCAAAGTTTTTCTTTTTTTTTTTCATCTAATCTTGCAAGCTCATCTTCCGGATCCGTCACCACGTAAGTTACTCTTTTATATTCCGTAGTTATTGCAATACTACACTTATAATGGTTTATTAGATTTTGGAGTGGTGTTTGGTGATAAGAATATGGTTGGTTTGATATGATGCATCTAGTTGAGTGAAAGGATACGTGTGGGTGTTCTTGACTTTACTCCCACTTGTATTTGATTGGTATTCACTGTCATACTTTTATGGAATCAAAATTGTGAAGTTAATGCATAATCTCAAAAGTTGTAAGCTTGAATGTTTAAATGATTCGTTCATCGAGATAATGATTATGATTGACCACAAGCATAAGATAGTGTGATTATTTCTATGCCTATGTGGTAGTCTTGTTGAAAAAGTGCATTAATCCATTGAAATAAAGTTGTAAAGGATAGTTAAGATTACATGAAAGTATGAATGTGCTAAATGTGTTGTTGGAACATACCGCCTAAAAGTATGTCGACGAAGTCTGAGTAATCGACATCACTCACTTAATTAGTTTGTGCCAACAAATTAAGTGTGGGGTGGTGTCATCACTGTTTGTTGTTCGATTATAGTGAATCTTCCGAGATGAAACTAACATGACTCTATTGTGATCTTAGGTAGAATGGCTCCAAAAGGACAACAAGGAAAAGAAAAAGTGTCCACCTCACAGAAAGGTCAGAAAAGGTCAAGAAAAGACCAAGCTGAGTCCTCCTCTCTGCAAGTGCCTCGACGCACCTTTGGGATCAAGTTGGTTCTAGAGGAGGAAGGGAAAGAGTGGTATAGGAACAACAAAGTAAAAAAATATGCTCATGTGGAGTTGATGCAGAAGGAGAGTCTAGCAAAGAGAGACCCCCGAATATTGGTGAAAATCATGGTGCTAAATCTTGAATTCAGTTTTTGAGATATAGGGGAATGCAATCTTGATCTAACGTGAGAGTTTTATGCTAATTGGTCCCCAAAGACTACCGGAAGTGAAGTAAAGATTCGGGGCCAAATCTTGCAACTGAACGCAAAATTCTTCAACTCTTTTTTAGGCACTCCATCTGTCGATCCAGCACCACTCAAGGAGATTTATCACAGACCTCCTTACAGGGCTATCGGACATAAATTGTGTGGCTCACGGTCTATGACCCGGTGGATTCGTCACAAGGATAATGATCGGCACAATACCTACCCGTATGCCTCCTTGAAAAGAGAAGCTCATATATGGATGAGGATAGTCAACTCTTGCCTGATTCCTGGGACACAATATACTAAGATCACACGTGATCAAGTTTGCTTGGTGTATGCTTTGATGACGAATATTCCCATCAATATTGGAGTAGTTATACGATCGTCCATGCGCAAGGCAAGGTTGCACAAATGGTCCCATTTCAGTTTTGGAAATTTGTTGACTGCGATCTTGAGGAAAGAGCACATTGAAGAGGAACCCATAGACCATAAGCTTCCACACAACCCGAAGAAGGTTGATCTGGCAAAAATTAAAGAGCCTGAAACTGGTCAAGGCATCAACCTTACCACTGCTGAGAGACATGCTCGAGATGAAAGTTTTTTTCGCCATCTGTATGGCATGACTAGGTTTACCATGATGAATGGGGGTCCTGTTTCGAATGATGCAGAGCTTCAACAGTTGGATAATGACTACCCGCTTAATGAGCATACGCGGGCCATGTGTGGAGTGGGGGTATATTTTGAGGAACCTCTCGTTGATGACGTACCGACTGACAATGATCACCGACTGCTAAACTCAGATGTGGAGGAAAACTCTGATGATGATTCCGACGCAGGGGGTATGACCCCAGACATAGAAGAGGAGTCCGACTAATCAGGGTTTCCTTATTTATTTCCACTGAGGGCAGTGTGTCACGTCTAAGTGTGGGGTGTGGGTATATGTCTGCTATATTGTACTTCTTTGCCTACATTTATTCTTGTTTGTTTGAATTAGTCGTAATTAGTTAGTTAGACTTTAGATGTTGCATGAAATTGTTCTGATAGAAGGCATGGTATTATAACAAGAGTTCGTGCTAGATCATTACTATTGAGACACTTAGGCTCTAAGTTGTGATTCACTGTGTGATAATTGTTGTGGTTTAATTCATTCATCTGTTGGGACAAGATTCTATAATGCTCCCAATGAAGTTGACCATGTACCTTGTGTGTGTGAGGTTATTGTATATTCTTTGCTGTGACTGATGCTAGAACTTGCCTAGTGTGTGTGTGAAGCGAAATAAAGAGTGTGAGTTTAGGAGATGATTTAGGCATTTGTTTGGTAGCCCTGAAATTGTGTACCTTCTTTTTACCTACCTTTGTACATTGTCCTAGCGAACCCCTTTGAACCTTTAGCTATCTTCTTTAGCATCCTCATATGTAGCCTAATCCATTTTTGTCAAGACCATAATTTTGATCCAAAAAGCTCCTAAGTGCTTTAAATTGAAGAATCAAGTTGAGTAGAGAGTGAGGAAAATAAGAGAAAAATGGTGAAAGTAATGCCCCAGAGTATATTGGTACTTGAAAATGTTGTGAAAAAGAGTGGCTATCATAGGAATGCTTATAAAAAAAATATGTATAAAAATAAAAAATAAAAAATAAAATAAAAAAGGATGGGTTGTATATTCCCATCATTGTGTTTATGATTGAATAACAAAATGGGTGAAAGGGGGTTGGTAGATGAAAGGAAGGTAGAGTGGTTGTTAAGAGTTAGTGTAAATGACATAATGTAGTGTATTAAAGCGCTTAGGAAACATAGTCACTATTTCTGGCCAAAATAGTCCTACCTATCCTTTAGCCTACATTACAACCTGTAAAGACCTATTTGATCCTAAGCTTAGCATTCTGATATTAGTAGAGCATTACATTAAGGGAAAGCCTATGGTCATCAGTTGCAATATAAGAATTCTTTGTGAGAGTGAGAGCAAGGAAAGTCTTATACCCATGTTTCGAAAAATGCAAAACTATGAGTGATTATGGGTGACATCTTGTGAGAGAGCACATGGTTGATGATTGTTGGATAGTCTTATATGATTTTTTTTGACTTAACTTGTGTATACGAATTGACCATCCTAACGAGTCTATGTTGGAGGTTAAGTTGTTTCTAGTAGTGATCAAGAAACCTACTCTTTGTTAATAATTGCCGTGCATGTCTTGTTGAACATTTTGTGTTGCTACTGTGAAATTCTAGTTAGATGTTTGCATGGATGTAATATTTTGTTTGAGGACAAACGGGTGGTGATGTTGGGCGTATTTATACGTCTAAGAACCATAATTTACCCATGTTTTAGCTAAGTTTTGAGGATAAAATATATAATTTTTGCACTTTTAGTCCATTTTCCTTTAAGTGAGCTGACCTATGTGATTAGCATGTTTTTCAGGTACTAATGATGAAGATTTTAGCACTTTGTGAACCTGTGGGCAGCAAAGGAAAACTTCACAGAAGAGGGAAGGCAGCTTGTGGACTGAATGTGATGCATGGGAACTTTTTCTCGGGAAAATGCAGTATTTTTTAATACTTAGGGATGCAGTAGCAACTTAGTGGACAAGGATATTATAAAAACCTTATTGCTGAATTTTTCAGCATTATTCATTATTATTCATTATTCAATTTTCAGATTCTGTAATATTTTAGAACAGAGAAAAATGGCTAAGGCTTGAGCTACGGAAAGAGAGAACGACGTTCCTCCCTTACTGACGCTAATCATCTCCATCGTGACGTTTGTTATAGTTTTGGTATGATGATGGTGTCTACTTTGATTTCCATTTTATCCATGAGTAGCTAAATTTCTCTGTTAGGGTTATGGAAACCTTGTGAGATACTATCTATTACTATGAGTTTATGAATTCTTGATGTGTTATGCCACTTATATCATTACTCTCTTCGTTTTAATTGAATTCTCATGGTTGCAAACATAGGGAATGTGCCAGTATAACATTAACTTGTTCGATAGAAAAGTTACATGTTTGTAAAAGAGAGCGTGACGAGAAAATAGGGTTTTCAACCTCTATTTACACGTTAATTCCTTAGCAGGATTAATAGTCTTGGAGAATTTGTACCAATTGTTACACACTCTAGGTTCGAGAGAGCTAAGGTGAAATAATCCTTGATGGTTGAAAAACACTTGGATTTAGAATTAGAATACGACCCTCTATAAGTGAATGCATATCTAAATTCCGCATTACTCATAGTTAATAGAGAAGTATAAACTACAAGGTGGACATAACCCTAACTTATCATTCTCTGTGATTAAATCCTACTACAAATATTATTCCATCATTACTTTGATAATATTAGTTCATGCCTAAACCAAACCCCCTTTTCCTGGAACCTTCGATCAACAGTATACTAAAAATCGCAATACTTAGTGACCAGAGTATTCCCTGTGGGATTCGACACCCAATCCAGTTGGGTTCTACATTTGACAGCGACCGATTACACTTTCTAACGAGAGTTGTAATTTGGGCGTATCAGTGTTTTAGGCCAAAAATTAATTGAGCTGCCCTAAGCAGGTTTAGGAGTTGCCTAGTATGGGCTGTTGGGGTCGGCGGGGCAGTTTGGGTGGTCAAACGAGCAAAACAATGAGAACGTGCCATTTTTGGACCAAATCGATATGCTATAGCCTACGGTTGTCGGGGTGGGCCCAAGGTTCGAGCGTGTTTTAGGCCAAAAATAGATCAAGCTACCCCAAGAAAGCTGAGGAGCGGCGTAACGAGGGCCATTGGGGTCGACGAGGCAATTTAGGTGGTCAATCGTGAAAAATGGCGCGTACGGGATGTTTTAGGGCCAAATCGGTGTGCTACGTACTAGTGATGTTGGGGTAGGCCTAGGGACCATAAATGTTTTGGGTTGAAAACTATCTAGGCTACCTAAGGCAGGATGAGGAGCGGCTTAGTATTGTCTATTGAGGTCGATGGGGCAATTTTGGTGGTCCAATGGGCAAAATAGCGTGAATAGGCAATTTTTTGGCCAAATCGAAATGCCATAGCCCACGATTGTCGGGGTGAACCCGAGGCTCTAGCGTGTTATATACCAAAAATCAATTGGGATATGCCAGACAGGTTGAAGAGTGACCTAGTGTGCACCGTTGGGGATAAAAAGGCGGTTTAGGTAGTCATACGGGCAAAACGGCATGAACAGGCTATTTTTGAGCCAAATCGATGTGTTATAGCCCATGGGTGTCAGGATAGACGCGAGGCTTGGGCGTGTTATGGGATGAAAATAGATCGCTCTGCCCCAAACAGGTTGAGAAGGAGCCTAGTGTGGGTCGTTGGGGTCAACGGGGTAGTTAGGATAGTCAAATGGGCAAAACAACTTGAATTGGCCATTTTTGAGCTAAATCGGTGTGTTATAACCTACGGTTATTAGGATGGGCCTAGGGATCGGGCATGTTATTAGCCCAAAATTAATTGAGCTTCCCTAAGAAGGTTGAAGAGTATTGGGTTTGGTGGGGCGATCTGGATGGTCAAACGGGAGAAATGACGTGAACGTGCTATTTCCTATCCAAATCGGTATGCTTAAGCCCACAGTTGTTGGGTGGGCTCGAGTACCAAGTGTATTTTGGGCCAAAAATTGATCATGATGCCAAGGTAGGCTGAGGAGCAGATTAGTATGGACCATTGGGGTCAGCGGGGCAATTTGGGTTGTAAAATGGGCAAAACAGCATGAATGGGCTATTTTTGAGCTAAATCGGTGTGCTATAGCCCACAATTGTCGGGGTAGGGCTAGGGTTCAATGTGTTTTTTGGCCAAAAATTGTTCAAACCTCCTAAGGCAGGTTGAGAAGTGGCCTAGTGTGGGCCGCTGGGGTCGGTGGGGCAATTAGGGTGGTCAAACAAGAGAAACGGTACAAACAGGAGGTTTTAGAGGTAAATCGATGTGCTATAGACCACGAAAATTGGAGTGAGACTAAGGCCTGAGCATATTTTTGGCCAAAAATTAACCAAACTACCCCAGGCAGGCTGAGGAGCAGTGTAGTATGGGTCGTTGGTGTCTGCATGGCGATTTGGGTGGTCAAACGAGCGCAACGGTGTGAACGGGCTATTTTTGGGCTAAATCATTGTGCTATAGGCCATGTTCTTCGATGTGGGCCTAGGGATCGGGCATATTTTGGGTTAAAAATCAATAGGGCTGCCGCAGGAAAGCTTAGGAGTGGATTAGTATGGGCTATTGGGTTTGACGGGGAAATTTGGGTGGTCAAACGGACAAAACAGCGCGAACACGCCTTTTTATGCTATACCGATGTGCTATTGCCCATAGTTATTGGGATGGTCTAGGGAACCCAGTGTGTTTTAATCCAAAAATCAACTAGGCTACCCCAGGAAGGTTATAGAGCAGCCTAGTATGGGCCGTTGGTGGTTGATGGGGGTAATTTGGGTGGTCAAATCAGCGAAACTATGCGAATAAGCCATTTTCAAGCTAAATTAGTGTGTTATAGTTTATGGTTGTCGGGGTGGGCTTGGGTACTGGGCGTGTTTTTAGCCAAAAATTGATCGAGCTACCTTAAGCAGGTTGAGAAGCAACCTAGTATGGGCCGTTGGGGTTTGTGGGGCGATTTAGGTGGTCAAGCGGGTGAAATAACACGAACAAGCCATTTTTTAGGCCAAATCGGTGTTTAATATAGCCCACAATTATTGGGGTGGGCCTGGGGTCCAGGCGTGTTTTGGGTTGAAAATTGACCGGGCTGCTCCATGCAAGCTGAAAAAGGCCTAGTATGGGCCGTTGGGGTCGGAGCGGCGGTTTAGGTGGTCAATTAGGTGAAATAGTGAAAAAGTCTATTTTCGGGCAAAATTAGTGTGCTATAGCCCACGATTGTCAGGGTGGGCCCAAGGATTGGGCTTGTTTTAGGCCAAAAATTGACTGGGTTACCCCAGGAAGGCAGATAAGCAGACTTCTATGGATATTTGGGGTCGATAGGGCAGTTTAGATGGTCAAACTAGTGAAACAGCACAAACGAGCTATTTTTAGGCCAAATCGGTGTGCTATAGCCAATAGTTGTCAGGGTAGGCCTAGGACACGAGTGTTTTGGCTTGAAAATTAATCGGACTGTACCGGGCTGAGGAGTGGCCTAATATGGGCCATTAGGGTCAGCGGGGCAGTTTCGATTGTCAAACGGGTGAAACAGTGTGAACGGACCATTTTCAGGCCAAATTAGTATGCTGTAGCCCTTCGTTGTCGGGGTGGGCTCGAGGCTCGAGTGGGTTTTGGGCCAAAATTTAATTGGATTTCTTAGGCAGGCTAAGGAGAGTATGGGCCATAGGGGTCGGTGGGGTGGTTTGGGTGGTCAAACGAGAAAATACCGCGGCCGGGCCATTTTTGGGCTAAGTTCGTATGCTATAAACCACGATTGTCGGGGTGGGCTTGGATCCCAGGCATGTTTTAGGAAAAAAATTGATTAGGCTTACTCAAGCAGAGTGTGGGCTGTTGAGGTTGATGCGGCAATTTGGGTGGTCAAAAGGGTGACCAGCGCGAACTGGCCATTTTTGGGCTAAATCTGTGTGCTATAGCCCAAGGTTGTTAGGGTAAACCCAGGGCCCAGGCGTGTTTTTCGCCACAAATCCACCGGCTTCCCCAGGCAGGCTATGGAGTGGCCTAGTGTGGGTCATTGGGGTCAGCGGGGTGTTTTGGGAGGTCAAATGGGCAAATTGGTATGAATGGGCTATTTTTTAGCCAAATAAATGTTCTATAGCCCAGGATTGTCGCGGTGGGCCAGAGCTCGGGTGTATTTTGGGCCAAAAATCAATCGGACTGCCCTAGGCAGGCTAATGACTAGCCTAACATGGGCCGTTATGGTTGTTGGGGTGGTTTGGGTAGTTAAGCAAGCAAAACGGCATGAAGATGCCATTTTTGGGTCAAATCAGTATGCTATATCCCACAGTTGTTGTGGTGGGCTCGGGGTTCGAGCGTGTTTTGAGCCAACAACAGACAGGGCTACCCTAGGTAGGCTGAAGAGCGACTTAGTGTGGGCCGTTTGGGGCGACGATGAAGTTTGGGTGGTCAAATGGGCAAAATGGCTTAAACAGGCCATTTTTGGGCCAAAATGGTGTGCTATAGACCACGATTGTCATGGTGTGCCCGAGAAGGTTTTGTGATAAAAACTGACCAAGCTTTCCAAATAGGCTGAGAAACGGTCTAGTGTGGGTCGTTGGGGTCAGCAAGATGGTTTGGGTGGTCAAACAGGCAAAATGGTGCGAATGGGCTATTTTTGAGCGAAATTGATGTGCTATAGCCCATGATTGTCGGGGGTGGGAACGGTTGTGCTTTGGGATAAAAATCAACCAGGTTGCCCTAAGCAGGCTGAGGAGCATCCTAGTGTGGATCCTTGAGGTTGGCAGGGCGGTTTGGGTGGTCAAACGGATGAAAGACACGAATGGGCCATTTTTTAGCCAAATCAGTGTGCAATAGCCCATGGTTGTCGGGGTGGTCCCGACAAAAATTAATTGATATGCCCCAGGCAGTCTTAGGAGCGACTTAGTGTAGGCTATTAGGGTCGGTAGGCTAGTTTGGGTGGTGAAATGGGTGAAAAACAAATGGGCCATTTTCAAGACAAATCGATGTGTTATAGCCCACAGTTGTCGGGGTGGCCCCGAGGGTCAGGTGTGATTTGGGCCAAAAATTGGCCGAAATACCTTATACAGGCTGAAGAATGACTTAATATGGGCCATTGGGGTCGGCGGGGCATTTTGGGTTGTCAAACAGGCAAAAAAGCATGAACAGGATGTTTTTAGGCCAAATCGATGTGCTATAGCCCACGGTTGTCGGTAAGGGCTCAGGGCCCGGGCATGTTTTAGGCTAAAAATTGATCGGACTACCCTAGGTAGGTTAAGGAATGACCTAGTATGGGATGTTGGGGTCGGTGGGATGGTTTGGATTATCAAACAGGTAAAATGGCACGAACTAGCCATTTTTGAGCCAAATCGATGTGTTATAGCCCACGGTTATCAGGGTAGGCCCAAGGCCCAATCATGTTTAGGGTCAAAAATTGATTAGGCTGCGTAGGCTGAAGAGCAGCCTAGTGTAGGTCGTTGGGGTCTGTGTGGCGGTTTAAGTGGTCAAACGGGATCAAACATTGATCCGGATGTCCCAGGTAGGATGAGAAGCAGCCTAGTATGGGTCGTTGGGGTCGGTGGGACAGTTTGGGTGGTAAAATGTTAGAAACAGTGTGAACGGGTTATTTCTAGGCGAAATCGATGTGTTATAGCCCACGGTTGTTAGGGTGGGCTTGGGGCCCAAGTGTGTTTTGGGACAAAATCAATTGGCTACACCAGGCAGGCAGAGAAGCGGCTTAGTTTGGGCCATTAGGGTTAGCGGTGTAGTTTTAGTTCTTAAACGAGCAAAATTATGTGAGCGGGTCATTGTCGGGCCAAATTGGTGTGCTATAGCCCACGATTGTCTGGGTGGGTCCAGGGATCGAGTATGTTTTAGTCTTAAAATATGTTGGGCTGCCCCCGGCAGGCTGAGAAATGACCTAGTATGGGTCGTTGGGGTCGACGGGGTGATTTGTTTGGTCAAACCAGCGAAATGGTGCGAACAGGCTATTTTCGGGTTAAATTGGTCTGCTATAGCCCTTGATAATCAGGGTGGACCTAGGTCAGCTTATCTTGGGCCAAAAATAGAACGAACTACCCCAGGCAGACTAAAAAGTGTCCTAGTGTAGGCTGTTGGGGTCGGGGGGCAGTTTCGATTGTCAAACCGGAAAAATGACATGAAAGGGCCATTTTCAGGCCAAATCACTGTGTTATTGCCCACTATTGTTAGGGTGGGATCAAGACCTATACGTGTTTTCAGCTAAAAATCAATTGGGCTACCCTAGACACACTTAGGAGTGGCCTAGTATGGGTCGTTATGGTCGGCAGGGCACTTTGGGTGGTCAAATAGGAGAAACGACATGAATGGGGCATTTTTAGACTAAATCGGTGTGCTATAGCCCATGGTTGTCAGAGTGGGACTAGGGTCCAGGCGTATTTTGGGCCAAAAATTGACCAAGCTACCTCAGACAGGTTGAGAAGCGGCCTAGTATATGGCGTTCGGATCAACGTGGTGGTTTGGGTGATTAAAGAGGTGAAACAGCACAAACGGGCTATTTTCGGGCCAAATCAGTGTGTTATAGCCCACTATTGTTGAGGTGGGCTAAGGACCGAGCATGTTTTGGGCCTAAAATCAACCAAGCTTCCCCAAGTAAAATGAAAAGCATCCTAGTATGAGCCTTTGGTGTAGGCGAGGCAAATTAGGTGGTCAAATGAGCGAAATGGCATGAACGAGCTATTTTCGGGATAAATTGGTGTACTATAGACCATGGTTGTAGGGGTGGGCCTAGGGACCAGGCTTGTTTTAGGTTAAAAATTGATCGGGCTGCCCAAGGTAAGCTGAGAAGTAGACTGGTGTGGGTCGTAGGGGTCGGCAGGGAAGTTTGGGTGGTCAAATGAGCAAAACGACATGAACTGGCTAATTTTGGGCCAAATCGGTGTGCTATTGCCCATGGTTGTAGGGGTGAGCCTAGGACCCAAGCATGTTTTATGCAAAAAATTGATCTGTCTGCCCCAGGCAGGATGAGGAGTGGCCTAGTGTGGGCCGTTGTGGTCAGTGGGGCAGTTTGGGTGGTCAAACAGGTGAAACAGTATGAACGAGCCATTTTCGAGCCAAATTAGTGTGCTATACACTATGGTTGTTGTGCTAGGCCCGGGCATGTTTTGGGCAAAAAATCAATTGGGCTGCCCCAGGAAGGCTGAAGAGCAGCCTAGTGTGGGTCGTTGGGGTGGGCGAGGCGGTTTGGATGGTCAAATAGGCAAAATGACATGAACGATCCATTGTAGGCCCAGGGCTTGGGTGGGTTTTGGGCCAAAAATTGATGAGGTTCCCCAAAGCAGGCTAAGGAGTGGCCTAGTATGGGCTGTTGGGATCGACGGGAAGTTTTGGTGGTAAAACGGTACGAATGGGCCATTTTATGGAAAAATTAGTGTTCTATATCCCACGACATTCGGGGTGGGTTTAGGGCCCGAGCGTGTTTTGGGCCGACAATCAATGAACTGTTCCATGAAGACTGAAAGGTGGGCTAGTATAGGCCATTGGGGTCGACGGGGCAGTTTTGGCTGGTCAAATGGGTGAAATGGCATGACTAGGCCATTTGGAAATATACGTTGTGCTATTCCCCATGGTTGTCGGTGTAAGATCAAGCATATTTTGGGCCAAAAAATAATTGGTTTGCCTCAGGCACGATGAGAAATGGCCTAATATGGGTTGTTGGGGTCGGTGGGGAGATTTGGGTGGTCAAACAAGCAAAACAACGATAATGAGCCATTTTTTGACCAAATCGGTGTTCTATAGCCCACATTTCTAAGGGTGGGCCCAGGGCCCGAGCGTGTTTTGGACTAAAAATCAATCGGGCTGCCATAGGTAGATTGAGGTACAACCTAATATGGGTCGTTGGGGTCGGAAGGGTAGTTTGGTTTGCCAAACGGGCGATACGACGTGAACGGGCTATTTTTAGGCCAAATTGGTGTGCTATAGCCTACGGTTCTGGGGGTGGGCCTGGGGCCCCGATGTGTTATCAATTGAAAATAGATCAGGGGCCTCTAGTGATATCAAGAAGTGGCCTACTATGGACCATTTTGGTCAGCGAGTTAATTTGGGTGTTCAAATTGGTGAAACAGCATAAATCAATTATTTTTGGGCCAAATTGATGTGCTATATCCCACGGTTTATAGGGTGGGATCGGTCCTCGAGCTTGTTTTGGGCTAAAAATTAACCAAAGGCCCCTAGAAAGGTTGAGAAGTGGCCTAGTGTGGGCCGTTGGGGTCGTCGGGGCCATTTGGGTGGTCAAATGGTGAAACGTCTCAAATGGGGGCATTTTCGAGCCAAATAGGTATGCTATAGCCTACTGATCCAAGGGTGGACCCAGGGCCCAAGCGTATTTTGGCCCAAAAATCAACCGGAGGCCCCTATGCAGGCTGAAGAATGGCCTAGTATGGGTCATTGGGGTCAGCAGAGTGGTTTGAGTGGTCAGACAGCCGAAACGGCATGAATAAGGCATTTTCAGGCTAAATCGATGTGCTATATCCCCACGTTTTTAAGGGTGGGCCCAAGGCTCAGGTGTGTTTTGGGATGAAAATTGATCGAGGGCCACCACGCTAGCTAAAAAGCTATCTACTTTGGTTCTTTAGGCTCAAAAGTGATATTTAGGTAGTCAAATAGGCGAAATGGTGTAAAAGGGGCATTTATGGGCCAAATCGGTGTGCTACAGTCCACGGTTTTGGGGATGGGCCGGAGCCCCAAACGTGTTTTGTACCAAAAATCAACCTGGGCCCCCAAGTAGGCTAAGCAATAGCCTACTATAATTTTGGAGTCGATGGGGCCATTTAGGTGGTCAAACGCGCGAACGAGGCATTTTTGCGCCAAATCGGTGTGCTATAGCCCATGGTTATAGGGGTAGGCCTAGGTATGTTTTAGGCCAAAAATCAACCAGGGCCCCTCAGGCAGGCTGAGAAGTAGCCTAGTATGGTCTTTTAGGGTTTGCGGGGCTATTTGGGTGGTCAAATGGGCAAAATGATGCAAATGGAGCATTTTTGGGATAAGTTGGTATGCTATAGCCCAAAATTCTGGGGGGTGGGCCCGGGTATGTTTTTGCCAAAGGTTGATTGGGCCCCCCAAGAAAGTCCAAGAAGCTTCCTAGTATGTGTCGTTGAGTTTAGTGGGGCCATTTGGTTGGTCAAACAAGTAAAATAGTATGAACATGACATTTTTTGGTTAAATCAGCACGAACGGGACATTTTCGAGCCAAATCAGTTTGTTATAGCCCATGTTTCTGGGGGTAGGCCCAGGCCCGAGCATCTTTTGTGCTAAAAATCAACCAAGAGACCTAGACAGGTTGAGGAGAGGCCTATTATGGGTTGTTGGGGTGGGCAGGGCCATTTGCGTGGTCAAAGGGGAAAAAAGCTGAGAATAAGGAATTTTTGGGCTAAATCGATGTTCTCACGATTTTGGGGTAGGCTCGGGGCCCATATGTATTTTGGGCCAAAAATCAATCGATGCCTTAAAGTAGGCTAAGAAGTATATTAGTGTAGGCTGTTGGGGTCGGCAGGTCTATTTAGGTGGTCAATAGGGCGAAACGACGAGAATGGGGCATTTTGGAGCTAAATCGATATGCTATAACTGTTCTAGGGTGGGCCCATGTCCCAAGCGTATTTTGGGCATAAAATTAACCAAAGGCCCCTAGCAGTATGAGAAGCAACCTAGTTGGGCCGTTGGGGTCGGCGGGGCCATTTGGGTGGCCAAACGGGCAAAACAGTACGAAAGGGTCATTTTTGGGCTAAATTGGTGTGCTATATTCCATGGTTCTGAGGTGCACTCGATGATCAAGAGTGTTTTGGGTTGAAAATATATCGATACCCCTATAAAGGCTGGGAAACGGCCTAGTGTGGGCCGTTGGGGTTGACGGGGCTATTTGGATGGTCAAACAGGCAAAATGGCGTAAACGGGGCATTTTTGGGCCAAATCAGTGTGCTATAGCCCATGATTTTGGGGGTGGGACTGGGGATCAAACATGTTTTGACCCTAAAATTGATCGAGCTCGCCCAGGTAGGTTGAGGAGCATCCTAGTGTAGGCCGTTAGGGTTTTGGGGTCCATTTGGGTAGTCAGACAGCACGAACGGGGTGTTTTCGGGCCAAGTCGATGGATTTTGGGGATGGTATTAAGGCCCGGGCATATTTTGGGCCAAATATCGATTGAGGCACCCCAGGTAAACTGAGGAGTTTCCTAATATAGGTATATGGGATCGTCAGGGCAATTTGGGTTGTCAAACAAGAGAAATGGCACAAACGGGGCATTTTTGGGCCAAATTGGTGTGCGATAGACCATAGTTCCGAGGGTGGGCCCAGGGATTGAGCATATTTTATGACAAAAATCAATTAAAGGCCCTCAGGAAGGCTTAAAAGCGTCTTTATATGGGCCATTAGGGTTAGTGGGGCCATTTGGGTGGTCAAAGGGGTGAAACAACAAGAACGGGGCACTTTCAGGCCAAATCGGTGTACTATAGCCGATGATTATGGGATGATGAGCCTAAGTCCTAAGCGCGTTTTGGGATAAAAATTAATCAAGGACCATCAGGCAGGTTAAGGAGTAGCCTAGTATGGGCTGTTGGGGTGAGCAAGGCCATTTGCTTGGTTAAACGAGCGAAACAGCTCGAACGAGACATTTTTAAGCCAAATCAGTGTGCTATAGCCCACGGTTCTGGGGTGAGAGCGGTGCCCAAATATGTTTTGGGCCAAAAATCTATCGAGGTCCCCTAAGTAGGCTGAGGAGTGGTCTAGTATGGGCCATTTGGGTCGTCGGGGCCATTAGGTAGTCAAATAGGCAAAACAACAAGAATGGGGCATTTATGGGTCAAATCGATATGCTATAGCCCACGGTTCTAGGGGTAGGTCCGTCCCCGGGTGTGATTAGGGCTGAAACTCAATCGGGGGTCCCTAAGATGGTTGAAAAGCAACCTGGTGTTTGTCGTTGGGGTTAGCGGTGCCATTTAGGTTTTTAAATGGGTTAAACGGTGCTAATGGGGCATTTTTGTGCCAATTCGGTGTGCTATCGCCCACAGTTCTGTTGGAGGGCCTGAGTCCCGAGTGAGTATTTGTTGAAAAATCAATCGAAGGCCCCTAGACAGTCTAAAAAGTATCCTAGTATGGGTTGTTGGAGTCAGCGGGGCCATTTGGGTTGTTAAACGAGTGAAATGGAGTGAATGGAACATTTTTGGGCAAAATTGGTGTGCTATAGCCCACGGTTCTGGGGTGGGCCTGGGGCGCGAGCGTGTTTTGTGCCAATAATTAATTGAGGCCCCCCAGTCAGGCTAAGAAGTGGCTTAGTATGGGTCATAGAGATCAGCAAAACCATTTGAGTGGTCAAACGGGCGAAATGATGTGAACAGGGTATTTTTGGGTAAAATCGATGTGCTATAGCCCACGATTCTAGGGGTGGGCTAGGGGTCTGGGTTTGTTTTTTGTAAAAAATAGATTGAAGACCCCATGGTAGGATGAGGAGCGACCTAGTATGGGCCATTAGGGTTGCGGGGCCATTTGGGTGGTCAAACGGGCGACACAGTGAGAACGGGGCATTTTTGGGCCAATTCGATGTGCAATAGCTCACAGTTTCTGGGGTGCGCCTGGGGTATGGAAGTGTTTTAGGACTGGTGTGGACCGTTGAAGTCGGCGGGACCATTTGAGAGGGAAAATAGGCAAAACGGTATGAACAGGGCATTTTTAGGCTAAATTAGTGTGCTCTATCCCACGGCTCCTAGGGTGGGCTCGGGGATCAGGCATGTTTTTCCCTGATATTCAACCGAAGGCCCCTAGACATGCTGAAGAGCAACCTAGTATGGGTCGTTAGGGTTTGCAGGGCTATTTGGGTGGCCAAATAGGAGAAACAGCGCGAAGAGGATATTTTCGATCCAAGTTGATGTGCTATAGCCCATGATTTTGGGGGTGGGCCAAGGGATCGGGCCTTTTTTGGGCCAAAAATAAATTGGGGCCCCTCAGGAAGGCTAAGGAGTAACGTAGTCTGGGCCGTAGAGGTCAGCGGGGCAAGTTGGGTGGTCAAACAAGAAAAATGGCACGAATAGGGCATTTTTAGGGCAAATTAGTGTGCTATATCCCGCGGTTCTGTGGTAGACCCGGGCCCCGAGCATGTTTTGGGCTGAAAATTGGCCGGGGACCCCAGTCAGGCTGATTAATAGTCTACTATGGATCGTTGGAGTTGGAAAAACAGTGAGAACGAGGCATTTTTAGACCAAACTGGTGTGTTATAGACGGTGGTTCTGTGGGTAGGCCTAGGGCTCGGGTGTGTTTTGGGCCAAAAATTGATCGGGGCCCCCAGGCAGGCTGGAGAGTGCTATAGTGTGGGCCATTGTGGTTTGCGAGGCCATTTGGGTCGTTAAATAGGTGAAACAGTGCGAATGAAGCATTTTTAGGATAAGTTGATGTGCTATAGCCCAAAAATTTAGCGGGTGGGCTCGGGGACCGAGCATGTTTTGGGCTAAAAATTAATCGGGCCCCCAAAAAAGGCTTAGAAGCCGGTCATTGAGGTTGGTGGGGCAATTTGGGTGGTCAAACGATTGAAACAGCACGAACAAGACATTTTTAGGCTAAATCAGTGTGCTTAGCCCATGGTCTCGGGGGTGGGCCCGGATGTATTTTAGGGTAAAAATCAATCGAAGGCCCCAAGAAGGCTGAAGAATGGCTTAGTATAGGTAGTTGGGGTTGACGGGGCCATTTGGTTGGTAAAAGGGGTGAAACAATGGGAATGGGGTATTTTTTAGCCAATTCGATGTGTTATAGCCCACGATTTCAGAGGTGGGCCCGAGGCATAAGTGATTTTTAGGAGAAAAATTGATCGGGGCCCTCAAGAAGGTTGAGAAGTGGTCTAGTCTTGGCTGTTAGGGTCGACGGGTCCATTTGAATAGTTAAACGGGCGAAACGGCGTGAACGGGGCACATTTAGGCCAAATCGTGGTGCTATAGCCCACGGTTCTAGGGTAGGCCCGGGGACGAGTATGTTTTGTGCCAAAAATTGATTGAGGGCCCTCGAGCAGACTGAAAAGTGGCCTAGTATGGGTCATTGGGTCGGCGAGACCATTTGGGTGGTCAAAAGGGCAAAATGACGCGAATGGGGCATTTTTGGGAAAAATCGGTGTGCTATAGCCCACAATTCTAGGGGTGGGCCAAGGTACCGAGTGTGTTTTGGGCTAAAAATTGTTCGATGGCCCCATGGAAGGATGAAGAGTGGCCTACTGTGGGCTATTAGGGTTAACGGGGCAATTTGGGTGGTCAAACAGGTGACACGGTGCGAACGGGGCATTTTCGTGCCAAATCGGTGTGCTATAGCTCATGGTTCTGAGGGTGCAGTCGAGTCCTGGGCATGTTTTGGGCCAAAATTTAATTGAGGCCCCTAGGTAGGCTAAGGAGTAGCATAGTGTGGGCTATTGGAGTCGGTGTGGTTATTTGTGTGGTCAAACAGTCAAAACGACGTGAATGAGGCATTTTTAGGCTAAATCAGTCTGTTATAGTTCACGGCTTCGGGGGTGGACCCAGGGATGGAGCGTGTTTTAGATCAAAAATTGACCGAGGCCCCCTAGACACACTGAAGAGCAGCCTAGTGTGGGCCGTTGAGGTTTGCGGGGTCATTTGGGTGGTCAAACAGGCAAAACGACGCAAAGAGGAAATTTTTGGGCCAAGTCGATGAGATGTAGCCCACGATTTTGGGGGTGTGTCGGGGGCCCAAGCGTGGTTTGGTAAAAAAATTAATCGAGGCCACTAGGTAGGCTAAGGAGCGGCCAAGTATGGGCCATTAGGGTCGGTGGGGCAAGTTGGGTGGTCAAATGATCAAAATAGCACGAACAATCATTTTTGGTCGAATAGGTGTACCATATCCTGTGATTTTCGAGTGGACCTAGGGCTCGGGCATATTTTAGGCAAAAAATTAGTCGAGGGCCCTAGGCAGGCTGAGGAGTGATAGACTATTTGGGTGGTCAAATAGCCAAAACGGCACAAACGGGGCATTTTTGGGCAAAATTGTTGTGCTATTGCCCACAATTCTAGGGTGGACAAGGGGCTCGAGCATATTTTTGACCGAAAATTGATTTTGCCTACCCAGGCAGGTTGAGGGGTAGCCTAGTATGGGCTGTTTGGATTAGCAGGGTTATTTGGGTGGTCAAAGGGGCAAAACGGCAGGAACAGGGCATTTTCAGGCTAAATCAATGTGTTATAGCCCACTATTCCCGTGTGGGCCTAGGCCCCCAGCGTTTTTTGTATTGAAAATATACCATGGGATCCCAGGTAGGATGAAGAGATTCCTAGTGTGGGCCATTGGGATCGGTGGTGCCAATTGGGTGGCCAAACGGGCAAAACAACGCGAAAAGGGCATTTTCGAGCCAAATCAGTGTGCTATAGCCTATGGTTCTGGGTGGGCCAAGGCTCAGGTGTATTTTAGGACAAAAATCAATCAAAAAGGACCAAGAAGGATGTGATGTGTCCTCGTATGGTTTGTTAGGGTCGGCGGGGCCATTTGGCTGGTTAATGAGGCAAAACAGCAAGAATAGGGCATTTTTGGGCCAAATCGGTATGCTATAGCCCACGATTTGGGGGTAATCCTATGGTCTAAGCATATTTTGGGATAAAAATTAATTCGGGCCCTTCATGCAGAATGGGGATAGATCTAGTATAGGTCTTTGGGGTCGACAAAGACATTTGGGTGGTCAAACGGGTAAAATAGTGTGAACGGGGCGTTATCGGGCCAAATTAGTGTACTATATCCACAATTCTGAGGTTGATCATGGTTAAAAATGTCTTTTTTGGGTCAAAAATTCATCGGGGTCTCCCCGTATGGGCCGTTGGGGTATGCAAGGACATTTGGGTGGTCAAATGGGAAAAACAGCGAGAATAGGGCATTTACGGGCAAAATCGATGCGCTATAGCCCACAGTTTTGAGGGAGGGCCTGAGGTCCAAGCGTGTTTTGGGGGCAAAACTCAACCAGAGGCCCGCAAATATGATGAAGAGCAGCTTAGTGTGGGCCTTTGGAGTCGGCGGGTCCATTTGGGTGGTCAAATAATAAAACAATACAAAAGGGTTGTTTGGATGATCAAACGGGTGAAACAACGCAAATGGGCCATTTTTTGGCTAAATCGATGTGCTATAGCTCACAGTTCTGGGCCGAGCCTGAGAAGTGGGAGAGTATGGTTTGTTGGGGTTGGTAGGGTTGTTTGGGTTATCAAACAGGTGAAACGACGCGAACGAGCTATTTTCAGGCTAAATCGATGTGCTATAGCTCACGATTCTGTGGGTGGGCTTAGGGACCAGGTATTTTTGGGGCCAAAAATAGACCTAGGGCTCCTAGGAAAGCTAAGAAGTGGAAAAGTATGGGCTGTTGGGATAGGCAGGGCTGTTTGGGTGGTTAAACGGGTGAAACGGACCAAATGGGCCATTTTTGGGCCAAATTCATGTGTTATAGCTCATAATTCTGGGGGTGGGCCCGAGGATCGAGCATGTTTTGGGCTAAAAATCAACCAGGAGTTCCCAGGCAAGCCGAGTAGTGGGGAATTTGTGGTCGTTAGGGTCAGCGGGGCTATTTGGGTGATCAAATAGGCAAAATGACATGAATGGGCCATTTTTGGGCTAATTCGATGTGCTATAACTTATGATTTTAGGGTGGGCCCAGGGTCCAGGAATGTTTTAGGATGAAAATCGATCAGGGGCTCCCAAACAGGTTGAGGAGCGATGGAGTATGGGATGTTGGGGTCGGCAAGGCCGTTTGGGTGGTCAAACGGGCAAAACGACATGAACGGGTCATTTTTAGGGCCAAATTAGTGTGCTATAGCTTACAATTCTTAGGTTGGCCCTAGATCTCGGGGCATATTTTGGGCTAAAAGTCAAACGGGGGTTCTCATATAGGATGAGAAGTAGTGGAGTGTGGGTCGTTGGGGTCGGCGGGGTCACTTGGTTGATCAAATGAGAAAAACGGCGTAAACTCGCCATTTTTGGGGCAAATCAATGTGCTATAGCTCACGGTTCTGTGGGTGGGAATAGGGCCCAGGAGTCTTTGAGCCAAAAATAGATCGGGGGCACCTAGGTAGGCTGAGGAGTGGAGAAGTGTTGGCCGTTGGGGTCGGGAATGCCGTTTGGGTTGTCAAACGGGCGAAACAGCAAAAATGGGCAGTTTTTGAGAAAAATTAGTATGCTATAGCTCACGTTTTTGGGGGTGGGCCTGAGGCTCAGGCACATTGACAGTGCCCAAGCGCACACGCAAGTGTACGTGGTCTACCAAGTAGTAAAGTGACCTTCACGAAAGCCGAGAGAGACTTGATTTAACAACAATTTAATTTTAATTCTCAGTTTAGATTAATTTAGTGCAAAATTAACCAAAAAGAATTTGTAATTTTTGTAAATTAAAAATATATTAAATGATGTTGGGTGTATTTATGCATTCTAGTGTTACTATTCTAGCCTTTTTAGCCTTATTTTTAGGATGATTCTTATGCTATATATATATTGATAAAGATATAAATGAGAATTTATGTGTCCAAGTATGTGTTTACAATGTTTAATGGTGTTTCCACACAAGTTTTGATTCAATTCGACCATTTAGAAGTCAATGAAGAAAACTAGCATAACTAGCTTGAGTTAGGTGTTTTGTCTAGTCTATTGTGTTGGGTTCTAATGTGTTTTAATGAGTTAATAAGATTGTTATTATGTATTTATATGTTAAACAACTTAGTTATAATGTTCAAGGGTCAATTGGAGCAAGACAAGGGCTAAAACAATAAGCTTAAGCTCAATATGAATTTAGCCTATGCTTAGCTCATGTTTCTAGTTCACTGTCTTGGATGTTATGTTATTTTGAGCTCTAAATAATTGTGTTTAATGATTTAGTATGCTTGTTTAATGGATTATGATGATATATGAAGGATATAAAAGCTTCAAATCAAATGGAAACAACTCAAAGAGGCTCAGAATGGCTCAACGAAAGCACAATACAAATATTAACGCAGTTTGGACCCCTGAATGTATGGGGCGCGTGTAGGATGTAGGAAGGTCCAGTGGATGCATTCAAAGCATCACTGGATTTAGAACAGGACCAGTTTTGTGACCCATAGTTGCATGTATCATTTGGTAGAGTTGGAGGAGGCGCCAAGACGCGGTAAAATCGCGGTGAGATTCTGGAAATTGACAATGTCGATTGGCTCGACACCGCGATGCGATGGATATCAAAAGCGAACAAAATTCCTTGCTGAACAAGTATTACATGGAAATCGAATCCCAATGGGTTTATGACTCATCTACTATAAATATAACATGTTAAATCACGTTTTAATCATCTTGGGACATCTTGGTACACCCTAGATCACTTGGGACATCATTAGAGGTTACCACAACTTCTTTTTAGGTTTTATCATTCTTTAATTTAGTTTTTTGTATGGTTTATATCATCACTCCAAGGGATTGGATGATGAATATTTCCATTCAAGGCTAAACTCCCTTTCCGGGGTTAAGGCCAAGATCATGAATACTTTTATTTTGAATTAATTTCGGTTAATTTGTTTATCATTATTGATTGTTTGTTTATTCTTAATTTAACTATTTTAAAGATTATCTACACTTAAAATATATCAATTTTCAACCTTTAGATCTCGGGAGAGAGAATAGGGAGATAGAACATGGGAATAAATAAAGTATGATTTTTATTCTTTTATTAAATAAAGAATTTAAATTAGCATCTAGGACAGGGATGCACTTAGATGCCTTACTTGATTAAATGTAGGATAATATCCTTAAGAAACTTAATTAGATTATTACATCCCCGCTCAATGATGTAGTTGTAATGTCTATATTAGGTAAACGATTAGAGGTCGGGAGACTATGATCATGCAATTAACCCTACGAATCAACAACCAAAATAAGCGAATTAACAAATGAAGTTCAATAGCATAGTATGACTGTTCTTAAGCTTTAACCCTTGGTTTCTATCCATTGATTTTCCTAAGTTATTACTTTTCCGCATTAGTTTAATTTACAATTCTAAAACTCTATTATTTACTTCTTCTCAATTGTTAAACTAGAATTTGATAGGCGGCAAATGCAAGTCCCTGAGTGATTGATACTTGGGCTTTCTTGAAGCCACTTTACTACTTGATAAGACTACGTACACTTGCGTGTGCGCTTGAGCGCTGTCATGTTTTTGGCGCTGTTGTCGGGGACTTGTAACTAGGCAACTATCTTATTTTTAATTTTTCTATATTGAGTTGTAAATAGTTTTGGTTTAGTTTTTTTTTAATTTTCTTTTATTTTTCTTTTTATCACATTTTTTGATATATTAGCCTGGGATAGTGATAACGCTCAATCTACAGCTCTCGTAGGAGTGTAAAGCGGTCGTAGTCAAATATAGAACCCAACTGGGTTGGGTATCGATCCCACAGGGAATAGCCGGTCAACAAGTAAGCAAAAGTTACTAGACTTTTAGTGCAAGTCTCGTAAAAGGGGGGAGTTTTGTCGTGCAAGTAATGTAATCAAAATAGTAAAGTAAAAAACAGAAAATAGCAACGTAAAAAGAAAGAATGTTTAGTAAGATGTAAAACAATGAGAATTGAGAAGTTGGGGTTATGTCCACCTTATGAGTTGTACGTCTCTATTGGCTATTTTGTTATGTGGAATTCAGACATGCATGTGCTTATAGAGAATTGTATTCGATGGTAAATCCAAGCTTCTTTCGACCTCAACAAGGACTATTTCACTTTAACTCTTTCAAGCTTAAAGCGTATCTAATGGTACAAATTCTCCAAGAGGTTAATCCAGTTACGGCACTAACTTTTTAATAGGGGATGGGACCCTATTACCTTGACATTATCTCTTTTCCAGACATATAACTTTTCTTTCGAACAAGTTAATGCTATACTGGTGTATTCTATGCGTTTGCAACCACAAGAATTTGCATTAAGATGAAGAGAATAATGATATAAGCAACACACGTGTCACGAATTCACAAACTCATAGCCTTAGATAGTATCTCATAAGGCTTCCATAACCCCAACAGAGAAGTTTAGTTACCCATGAGTGCGAAGGAAATCACAATAGACATTATCATTGTACCACAATAAAGATCTCGTGTAGTAGAGTGTGGTAGGCATTTAGGCACGACTTTCTTTGCAAGTAACGTTTCTCTTGTTGCAGAAATTAAGAATTAAATAGATGAACAGAAGAAGAAAGTAGAATTAATGGAAGAATTAGAAGTAGTAGTGAATGAATAATAGAAAGATTGAAAGATGTTTTAAAATCTCCAGCAAAATAGGGTATTTATAATACCCATATCCTATTCCTACTAAGCTAATGAATTACTTAACCCAATCCTACTAGGTTAATGTATCATTATCCTAATCCTAATAAATTACTGCTAGTCCCCAAAGTCTTTAAAATTGCTGTTTTTGCCCGAGACAGGTTTTCCATGCGTTACTTTAGGTCCTTGGCGTCCAAGATTTGTTTTCCTCCTTTCGTGAAGCTTTCTTTGGCATCAAGTTATCCATGAAATGCTGAATTCTGCATTATTTATACCTGAAATCTTGCTAATCATGTTCGTTAGCTCACTTACAAGAAAAAGGACTAAAAGTGCATGAAATATGTAATTTGTTCTCAAAACTTGGCTAAAATATGGGCAAAATCTAGTGCTATAGGTGTGTAAACTCGCCTATCATCAGATAGATGATTTTCCAGTGATGAAGATTCTATATGGTGTATGGTTTGTGGCAATAGTGGTCATTCTGAAGATATATGTGTTGTAAACCCTATTTTAGTAATGTTTGTGGGCTATGATAAAAGGCAATACTATGTGAACGCCTACAATCAGCAGCGGCAGTTTTAACAGCCACAGGTTCAAAATTACCAGGCCCCAATTCAAATGACCAATATGGAGGAAATGCTGTAACAACTTCTAGCTAATTGAGCATAGTTGCCAGCAGATATGAGGAGTAATTCGGCCATTTTAGAGCATTAAAAAATTATCATGAGGAACTTGGTGATGCAGGTAGGGCAAGTGCAACATGTATATAATACCAGCCTTCAAGTTGATTTGTCAAGTAGCAGTGAACAAATAAGTGAAATCACTTTGAGAAATGGTACGGATCTCAATAAAGAAAATTCAAAGACAACTAAGGAGGTTGATGCAGAGTTGACTTCCCAACCTATTAAAAATAAAGTTGCTGACAATTCGAGGAAGTCTGAGTACTTGAAAACTGAAATTGTTGAAATTGTTAAGGAGATGCCACCACCACCATATGAATCGCAACGATTTAGTTATCATCTTTCTCTTGAGATTGAAATTGAGAAGGTGAATAAGAGTGAGGATGTTGAGAATTGTGTAAATTTTGAAATAGGATTGGTTGGGCCTCATTCGAAGAACTTTTCTACATTATGTTTAGATGATATCTTGTTTGTGGAATCATTTAAAATAGTGGAAGAGTGTGAAGATGAGGAATACGAATCTTCTATTCTTTATTTTACACCGGATAAGAAACATAAAAACACATTTCACTTCAAGGTCGAGTGTTTTACTAAGTAGATTTCATTACTCAGTTCCTTAATCTTTGCACCACCTCCCTATGATCGAGGCAAGAAGATGGATGCGAAATTGGGGGTGAAATTCATATCCTCAAGATGGAGGAAAAATTTGATTGGGTCGTGCCGCTACACTAAATTAAGCTTTACATTATACTATTAGTGGAGCATTACACTAAGGGAAAGCTTATGGGTCATTATGTGTAACTTGTGAATTTCTTATGAAAGTGAGTGAAAATTAATTCTTGTACCCATTGTGCTATAATTTGTATTTATATGAGTGATTATGGGTAACTCTCTTATGGTGTGTGATACATGTTTGATGAATATGGGTGATTCTTGTGATGTTTTTGATTGATAAATATGCATGAGTTTACCAGTTTTCGATTCCATTCTTGAGGCTAGGATGTTTTGAAAGTAGGATCTTGAGCTTTCAATTGCGTATAACATGCTTAGTGTTGTAAAATTGCATTCCATGTAGTCATTGTAGTGCTAGCTTGAAGTTTTTGCATTTAGTAGAAGTGTCTTAAACTCATGGTATTTATAGTTAAGAGTTGTTCGAGGATGAACAAGGCTTTAAGTGTGGGGTGCTGATGTTGGGTGTATTTATGCATTCTAGTGTTACTATTCTAGCCTTTTTAGCCTTGTTTTTAGGATGATTCTTATGCTATATGTGTTTATAAAGATATAAATGAGCATTTATGTGTCCAAGTATGTGTTTACAATGTTTCATGGGGTTTCCACACAAGTTTTGATTCAATTCAACCATTTAGAAGTCAACCAAGAAAACTAGCGTAACTAGCTTGAGCTAGGTGTTTTTCTAGTTTATTGTGTTGGGTTATAATGTGTTAATGAGTTAAAAAGGTTGTTATTATATATTTATATGTGAAACATCTTATTTATAATTTTCAAGGGTCAATTGGATCAAGACAAGGGTCAAAACAATAAGATTAAGCTCAATATGAATTTAGCCTATGCTTAGCTCATGTTTCTAGTTCACCATCTTGGATGTTGTGTTGTTTTGAGCTCTGAATTGTTGTTTTTAATTCTTTAGGATGTTTGTTGAATGGATTATGATGATATATTAAGGATATAAAAGCTTTAAATCAAGTGGAAACAACTCAAAGAGGCTCGGAATGGCTCAACGAAAGCACAATACAAAGATTGATGGAGTTTGGACCCCTGAAATGTATGGGGCGTGTGTGGTCTATAGGAAGGTCCTATGGAAGAGTTCAAAAACCAATGGATTCATAGTAGGCCTAGTTTTGTTACCCATATGCGCTTGTAGCATTTGGTGGAGTTTCAGGAGGCGCCAAGACGCAGTGAAATCCCGATGAAATTATGGAAATTAACAATTGTTGATTGGCACGACACCACGATGTGGTAGCCATAAAAAGTGAACAAAATGCCTTGCTGAACAATTATTACGAGGAAATCCAATCCCAATGGGTTTATTACTCATCTACTATAAATATAACATGTTAAATCACGTTTTAATGATCTTGGGAAATCTTGGAACACCCTAGATCACTTGGGACATCATTGGAGGCTAACAGAGCTTCTTTTTAGGTTTTATCATTCTTTAATTTAGTTTTTGTATGATTTGTATCATCACTCCAAGGGATTGGATGGTAAATATTTCCATTCAAGTCTAAACTCTCTTTCTGGGGTTAAGGCCAAGATCATGAATACTTTCGTTTTGAGTTAATTTTGTTTAATTTGCTTATCATTATTGGTTGTTTGTTTATTATTAATTTAACTATTTTAAATATTAGCTACCCTTAGAATACATCAATTGTCAACCTTTTGATCTCGGGAGAGGGAGTAGAGAGATAGAACATGGGAATAAACAAAGTATGATTTTTATTCTTTTATTAAATAAAGGATTTGAATTAGCGTCTAGGATAGGGATGTACTTAGATGCCTTACCTGATTCAACATAGGGTGATAGATTTAAGACACTTAATTTATTACATCCCCTCTCAACGATGTAGTTGTAATGTCCATATTAGGTAAACGATTAAAGGTCGGGAGACTATGATCATGCGGTTAACCCTACGAATCAACAACCAAGATAATCGAATTAACGAATGAAGTTCAATAGTGTAGTATGATTGCTCTTAAGATTTAACCCTGGATTTCTATCCATTGATTGTCCTAAGTTATTACTTTTCTGCATTAGTTTAGTTTACATTTAATTTATAATTCTTAACCTCTATTGTTTACTTTTTCTAAATTTTTAAACTAGAATTTGATAGGCGGCGAACACAAGTCCATGAGAGATCGATACTTAGGTTTTCTTGAAGCCACTTTACTACTTGATAATACCACATACACTTACGTGTGCGCTTGGGCTCTGTCATTAAACAATGCGTAAAATAAAATCTTAGAACTATCAATGGAGAAAATCCCAGGGTTAAAGCACTCTGAACAATCATACTATGTTATTGAATTTCATTCGCTAATTTGATTATCTTGGTTGTTGACTCGTAGGGTTAATTTCATGATCATGGTTTCCTAACCTCTAATCTTTTACCTAATATGGACATTAAAACTACATCATTGAGCGGTGATGTAATAATCCAATTAAGTTAATTAAAGCTATCATCCTACGTATGAATCAAGTATGGCATCTAAGTACATCCCTGTTCTAGACGCTAAGTTTCATTCTTTATTTTATAATATAATAAAAATCCAAACTTTGTTTATTTACATGTTCTATCTCCCTATTCCCTCTCCCGAGATCAAAAGGTCGACAATATATATATTTTATGGGTGATCAATTCATAAATTAATTAAAACAAGAATAAACACGCAACCAAATATGATAAGCAAAATTAATCCAAAATAATAGTAATCATGTTCTTGGCTTTAACTCCTTAAATAGGAAGTTTAGAAAATAATATTCATAATCACGATCCAATTAATTGAATACATGATATGAAAAATTAAAGACTAATTAAAAAAATTAAAAACCTAATTAAATTTGTGTAGCAGCTTCCTCCGAATTGTTGCCCAGGTGTCCAAGATATATCTTCCACCAAATTGTATCCAGTTGTTCGTGTATATATATTATAAATAATATATCAATCCTAGTGGTATTAGGAATTGGGCACGGATTCCATAAATATTCACAAAGATTCCCACTAGTCCCTCTTAAATTACGTGCACCGTTTGACTTAAAGTTGCACTAACCCAATGCTGTGTCGGCAACATTTAATTGCCGTGTATGAATTATCAACGCGATTCATTTCTCAATGCATTGGGAACATCAATGTGACGCATTGACTTCGCGTCGGCTCACTGAAATTTGTGTCCAAAAATCTGGTTAAGTGTAAACCGTCCTATCCTTTTCCCATGTCTTTTGTAGTGTATTTCTAATGAATTTTCGGCCTTTAAATCATCACTATATCACCGTATTTAGTTCAAAAATCCTCCTACAATATCACACACCACAATTTAAATATCAAAACAACACAATAACCTCAACGATAAATCAAAACAAAAGCTAAGATAAGACAAATTTTTAATGATCTTCCACTTATTATTTCGACTCTTGACTTAATCAAATTAAAATTTGCAAATTACAAACAATTTATTCCACTCATAATTAAACATTTAAACCATTTGAAACAAATTAAACACATTAGAATCCAACAGAACCAACTAAGCACACACTTAGCTCAAGCTAGTAAAACTAGTTTTCCGGTTGAACTCTAAATGATTCAATTAAATACAACTTATTTGAAAAATACTTTGGACATTATAAATACACACTTGGACACTTAAATGCTTATTTATATCAATATTAACACGTTAATAACACGAATTGCTCTCAAAACAAGGGGAAATAGGCTAGAATAATGATACAAAAGTGTATAAAACCACCTCAGATCATCACCCCACACTTAAACTCTGGTTCGTACTCGAAAAACTCTTTCCTATAAGCATAAAAGTCTGAGCTGATGCTACACTTCTACTAAAATAAAGACACTCAAACTAGTACTACAATGACTACGCAGAATGCAAGTTCCTACACAAAACACGTTATTTACCCAATTGATAGCTCATGAACACTACTCCAAAACATCCTAGCCTAAAGAATTAACTCACCTAAGTGGCAAAATCATACTTATAATTCAATTAAGGACATCTTACAAATCACCCACATTCATCAAACATGTGCCCCTCACAATAAGAAAGTTACCCATAATCACTCACATAAATGCAATTTATCACATAATGAGTACAAGAATCAAATTACGCTCACTCTAAAAAAAATTCACAAGTTGCACACAATGAACCATAGGCTTGACCTTAGTGTAATGCTCCACTAATAGTTGAATGTAAAGCTTAGGATCAATTAGAACTTTTTCGGGTTGTAATGTAGGCTAAGGGACGGGTAGGAACTATTTGGGAATAGTGACTAGCCTCTCTAGGCACTTTAATACACTACATTATACATTTGAAACCAATGTTCAACAACCAAATTACACTTATTCATTCATCCATACCTTTTTTTATGCCCCATTTTTTTAGCATTTTCACAAACACTTGGTGGACTCATAATTTACTATCACAAGAATCAATTTTTTTTTCACAATCATGGCAATATTTCTAGCATTATTTATATCACTCTCAACCACCACACATCAAATATAAACACCAATAACTCTTACCTTGGAGCATCAATTTCACCTTTTTCTTCTTCAATTTCTCAAACTCCTTACTAATTTTTTTTATTAAAGAACTTAGAAGCTTTTTGGATCAAATTAAGGTCTATCAAAGAAGGGAATTTGGATACTTATGAGGCTACCAAATAAAAAACTAAAGGCTCAATGGGGGTTAACTACGATAATGCACAAGGGTAGGACAAATAAAAGGTACCAAACAAGGCTATAAATGAAATGCCTATATCATCTCCTAAATCCACATTCTTTATTTCGCTTCACACATACATCGGGAAAGTTCTAGACATCACACGCAACAATAAATATACAAAAAATTCTCACACACACATGGTACATGCTCAACTCAAAAGGATCATCATAGACTCCCAACCAACAATAGCATTAATTCACATTTTAAGCCAACATGGAAAAGAGTAATAAACTTGAGCCTCAGAGTATCAAAAATAGTAATTCACATCAATCAACATGCTTTTACAAACAAACCCACTTGCATAATATAATCAAAAATAGCACCAAAAAGAATATCTCACTTATTCCTAACCTAAATTTTTTAAAATTGAGCCAAAAATTTGGGAAATTTCCCAATCCCATACTTAAAAATCTACTTTATCTCCAAAGTGAACTTTTAAAGTAAGAGATAGAAATACTCCCTAAGGCCTCTAGGATTAGATAGTAGCATATTCACACATAAATGAGATCCATGGGACTCCATACTCAATTTTTGTCATGCTCCTTAGCTCAGGTTTCCGGTACTCAGACTTCCCAATAACCTGTGACTCAACCAAAAACAAAAACTACGTGAAATAAAAAAAAACTGAAAATAAAATATGCCTAATTAAATTGGGTTGCCTCCCAAGCAACGCATAATTTAGTGTCGCGGCATGACCCATATCAACTCAACTATATTCCTTCACTCTTTTACTTCCCATTGGGAGCCACTTTTTCATTCTTTTTAGACCTCTTGAGTTTGCACTCTCAAAGTCACCATCTCTCTTCACATCAACCTTCATCATGTTGGGAAACAATGGTTTCATCTTAGGCCACTCTATCAGGTAATTCAAAGAGGTCTTTGGTGGACTAACCTTTACTGTGGGTGTTTTGTACGCATCAAATACCACCTCTTCATCATCTACCCTCATTTTGAGCATGCCTTCTCTAACATCAATCAAAGACCCTCCAGTTGCTAAGAATGAACGCCCCAAGATGATAAGTACCTATTTGTCTGCCTTAAAATCAAGAACAAAAAAGTCAGCTGGTATAATGAATTTTCCAACCTTTATGAGGACGTCCTCTATTACTCCTTCTGGATATTTTATGGATCCATCTGCAAGCTGCAAAACCACTATGGTCAATCTTGGCTTTCCCAAGCCCAATATTTTAAACAATGATAGGGGCATCAAGTTTATGCTTTCCCCCAAGTCACTTAGTGCATGGACTGCTTTATTCCCAATTTGAATAGTGATAACAAATTTTCCTTGATCTTTCAATTTCTTGGGGATTTTTTATGTCATTACCGTATTACACTCTTTAGTGAGTGTTGTTTCTCCAACATCTTGTAATTTTACCTTTTTTCCACCACATCCCTGAAGTACTTTGCATACTTAGGCATGCTCTACAAAATATCTAGCAAAGGTAAGTTAATATGAAGCTCTTTGAATGTATCAATGAACTTTTTGAATAAGGCAACCTCCTTCGCTTTTATTTTCCTTTGAGGAAAGGACAATGATAATGTCTTCTTCACTTTTGGTTTAGCAACTTTCGATCTCAAGTACTTAGACTTCCTTGAATTTTTAGCAACTTCTTTAGGAACCTATTTGGTTATCATATTAGCATCAACCTCCTTTGTTGCCTTTGAAGGTTCTCCTTTAAGATCTTTACCACTTCTTAAGGTGATTGCCATAACCTACTTTGGATTTTCTGTATCTGTTGCCAACCCACCTTGTGGTCTTGTATTTAGTACCTATGATAATTAGCCCACTTGCAACTCTAAGCTTCTCTAGAACACTTTTTGATTCTGTAATTGTGTCTGTTGACTTTTCATATCCACAAACAGTTGTGCTTGCCCAGCTAAGAGTTATTTCAACATCTCTTCCATGTTGGTCATTGACTGATCTGATTAGGTTTGCGGCTGTAGGGAGTTCCATGGTTGATTTGGTGGCTGATTTTACCACTTTATGTTGTAGGCATTACCATAATTCGTCCATTGAGCATTGCCTACTTACATCATAGATTTTGGATTTAATGCACACATGGTAGCTGTATGACCACTATTTTTGCATACTTCACACTATCCTACAGCTTTTTGGATGGCATTGACTGTGGCTGCAGGTTGTGTTGCTCCCAACTTCAAGCCCACTAAATGAGTGTTGATCAAATTTTGTAAGGCAGATACCTGTGCTGATAAGGCTGTAAATTGGTCCACCTCCAATACACCCACAATTCTATTTCTAGCACTTCTAGAATCGTATGCCAATTTAGATTTTCTTATGCTATGCGGTTCAGCAATGTGTACAGTTCATCATAAGTCAATTCCAGCACTTGACCACCTACAGCTGAATCTAGCAAAATCTTTGTATTGTGATCAAGATCTTCTACAAAAGTATGAGAAAGTACCTCATTACACTGTTAGTGATGTGGACAATCTTGAAGAAGATACTTGAAGGATTCCTAAGCATGAGAGAGGTTTTCATCAGGCATATGTTTGAAGCTCAGTATTTCACTACGATGTCTCGCAGTCTTGCCTGATAAAAGAATCTGATGAGGAAATTTTTGGCTAAGTCATCCCATGATGTGATTGAATTGGTCAGCTCCACATTCAACAACCTTTTAGCTTCCCCCAAAAGTGAATGGGGAAACAGTGTCAGCTTCACATAATCTGGAGTCACCCTAGTCGAAGTGAATGTATCAGTGCTCAAAGAAAGTCTGCAAGTGGACTTGTGGATCCTTGTGTGAAAGCTCTGCAAACTGTCCACTGCTAATAAGAAGCTGCACCATATTATGTTTCAACTCAAAATTCCCCCCAGCTACCAGTCTTTAAATTAGGGAAGTCAAGTTTGTTGGAAGTGGTACTGCCACTTCCCTAGCTGTCCTTTGGGTTGGTTGTTCTTCAGTCATTGGAACAGTATTCTCTTGGTCTTCTTGGAATTAAGGAATTTTTGGGGAGAAGGATTACTTCTCTCCTATGTTGATGGTAAAGTTACTCAGGTTCAGAGCTTGGTTCAACCAAGTCGTGATCCCTTGCCAACTTTCTACTTTGAAAACCTTGTTCCTGCAAAAACAAAACCAATACCAAGCGTCAAAAACACCAAATAAATCCAAAAGTAAAACTAAAATAAATAATTGCTCAATAACAAGTCCCCGACAATGGCACCAAAAACTTAACAGCGCACACGCAAGTATATGTGGTCTACCAAGTAGTAAAGTGGCCATCAAGAATGCCGAGTATCGATCCCACAAAGACTTGATTTAACAATGATTTAATTTTAGTTCACAGTTTAGATTAATTTAGTGCAAAAGTAACCAAAAAGAATTTTTAATTTTTGTAAATTAAAAATATATTAAACAATGCTTAAAATTAAATCTTGAAACAATCAATGGAGAAAAGCCCAGGGTTAAAGCACTCTGAACAATCATACTATGTTATTGAATTTCATTTACTAATTCGTTTATCTTGGTTGTTGATTCGTAGGGTTAATTAAGCATGATCATGGTTTCTCAACCTCTAATATTTTACCTAATATAGACATTACAACTACATCATTGAGAGGGGATGTAATAATCCAATTAAGTTAATTAAAGCTACCATCCTATGTATGAATCAAGTAAGGCATCTAAGTACATCCCTGTCCTAGATGCTAAGTTTAATTCTTTATTATATAAAAGAATAAAAATCCAAACTTTGTTTATTCACATGTTCTATCTCCGTATTTCCTCTCCCTAGATCAAAAAGTTGGAAATATATATATTTTATGGGTGATTAATCCATAAAACAATTAAAATAAGAATAAACAAACAACCACATATGATAAACAAAATTAATCAAAATTAATCCAAAATAATAGTAATTATGTTCTTGGTTTTAATCCCAAAAAGAGGAAGTTTTTCCAATAATATTCGTAATCATGATCCAATTAATTGAATACATTATATGAAAAATTAACGACTTAATTAAAAAATTAAAAACCTAATTAAAATTGTATAGCAGTTTCCTCCGAATTGTTGCCCAGGTGTCCAAGATATATCTTCCACCAAATTGTATCCAATTGTCTATGCCATTTATATATATTATAAATAATATATCAATCCTAGTGGTATTAGGAATTGGGCACGATCCCAGAAATATTCACAAAGATTCCCACTAGTTCCCTCTTAAATTATGTGCACCGTTTGACTTAAAGTTGGACTAACCCAAAGCTGTGTCGGCAAAATTTAATTTTCGTGTATGAATAATCAATGTGATTAATTTCTCAACGCGTTGTGCACATCGACGTGACGCATCAACTTCGCGTCGGCTCACTGGAATTTGCATCCGAAAATCGGGTTAAGTGTAGATCGTTCTACCCTTTGCCCATGTCTTTTGTAGTGTATTTTCAATGAATTTTTGGCCTTCAAATCATCACTATATAACCGTATTTATTTAAAAAAGAATCCTACAATATCACACACCACAAATTAAAGATCAAAACAACACAATAACCTCAACGATAAATCAAAACAAATGCTAAGATAAGGCAAATTCATAATGATCTTCCACTTATTATTTTGACTCTTGACTTAATCAAATTAAACTTTGCACATTACAAACAAGTTATTACACTCATAATTACACATTTAAAACATTTGAAACAAATTAAACACATTAGAATTCAACGGAACCAACTAGACACACACTTAGCTCAATCTAGTAAAACTAGTTTTCCGGGTTGAACTCTAAATGACTCAATTAAATACAGATTATTTGAAAAATACTTTGGACATTACAAATACACACTTGGAAACTTAAATGCTTATTTATATCAATATTAACACATTAAACACACGAATTTCTCTTAAAACAAGGCGAAATAGGCTAGAATAATAATACAAAAGTGTATAAAACCACCTTAGATCACGTGTTTTAGGCCAAAAATTAACCGAGGCTCCTAGGAAAGATGAGGATTGGGGGATTATGGTTTTTTGGGTTCATCGGGGTCATTTGTGTGATCAAACGACGTGAACGAGCCATTTTTAGTCCAAATCGGTGTGCTATAGCTAATGATTTTAGGGGGTGGCTTGGGTCCCAAGCGTGTTTTGGGCCAAAAATTGATTGAAGGCTCAAAGGAAGGATAAGGAGCGGATGAGCATGGGATTTTGGAGTCGGTGAGATATTTTGTGTGGTCAAACGAGTGTCAAAGCGTGAAAGGGCCATATTTGGTCCCAATTAGTATGTTATTTCTCATGGTTTCTGGGGTAGTCCTAGGGCCCAGGCATGTTTTGGGCCAAAAATTGAGTGAGGCTCCTAGGCAAGATAAAGAAAAAGAGAGTGTAAGACACTGGGGTTACCCGGGCCATTTGGGTGGTCAAACTAGTGAAACAGTGGAAATAGACCATTTTCAAGAAAAATCGATGTGCTGATGCTTGCGATTTTAGGGGTGGGCCCAGGGCTTGGTCATGTTTTGGGTTGAAAATCGACTGAAGGCTCTCTAGCAGGCTGAGAAGAGGGGGAGTATGGGTCATTGGGGTCTACAAGGCCGTTGGGGTGGTCAATCGAGCAAAAAAATAAAAATGGGATATTTTAAAGCTAAATTGATGTGCTATAGCTTACGGTTCCAATGGTGGGCCCTGGCCTGAGCGTGTTTTGGGCCAAAAATTGGCTGGGGTCTCCTAGGTAAGATGAAGAGCAGTGGACTATGGGCCGTTGTGTTCGGTGGGGCTATTTGAATATTAAACAAGCAAAACGGTATGAACATGCCATTTTCAAGCCAAATTTATGTGCTATAGCTCATGGCTCCATGTGTGGGCTCGGTTTCGGGCGTGTTTTGGGCAAAATATTGATCAGACATTCCCAGATAGGCTGAGAAGTAGGGAAGTGTGGGTCATTGGGGTCAATGGGGCCGTTAGTATGGTCAAACAGATGAAATCACGTGAATGAGACATTTTTTAGCAAAATAGATATGTTATAGCTTGTGGTTCTGGGGGTGGGCTCAGGCACTTTTTAGGCTGAAAATTGACTATCGGCTCCTAAGCAGGCTGAGGAGTGGGGAGATTAAAGGTTGTTGGGGTCGACAGGGCCGTTTAGGTAGTCAAACGGGCAAAATGGCAGGCTAAATCAGTGCACTATAGTTCACAATTTTGGGGGTGGGACCGGGCGTATTTTGGACTAAAAATTAATTGAAGACTCCCAGATAGGTTGAGTAGTGGGGAAGTGTGGCCGTTGGGGTTGGTTGTACCTTTTGGGTGGTCAAAAGGTTAAAAAAACATGAACGGGCCATTTTTAGGCCGAATCAGTGTGCTATTGCTCTCGATTTTGGGGTTGGCTTGGGGGCTGCATGCGTTTTGGGCTAAAAATTGATCGAGGTCTCTTAAAAAGTCTAAGGAGTAGGGGAGTGTAGACTGTTGGGGTCACCAGGGCCGTTTGTATGGTCAAACGGGAGAAATGACATAAATGGGAAATTTTCTATCCAAATCAGTGTGCTATAGCTCTCGATTCTAGAGGTGGGATTTGGGATCGGGCGTATTTTTGTTAAAAAATCGACCGAGGGATCCCAGGCAGGTTGAAGAGTGGGGGATTATGGGTTATTAGGGCCGGCAAAGCCGTTTGAGTGGTTAAGTGGTCAAAACGGCGTGAACGGGTCATTTTTGGGCCAAATTGGTGTGCTGTAGCTCGGGGTTCATGGTTAAAGGGTGGACCTAGGTATTAAGTGTTATTGGGCCAAAAATCAACCGAGGGATCCCAGGAAGGCTGATTAGCAGGGAAGTATTGATCGTTGGAGTCGGTGAGGCCGTTTGGGTAGTCAAATTGAAGAAACAGCATAAATGGGCTATTTTTTTGCCATATTGGTGTGCTATAGCTTACGATTCTAGGGTTGGACTCAGGGCCTAGGCATATTTTAGGCTAAACATTGATTGGGGGCTCCAAGGTAGGCTGAAGAGTGGGTGAGTATAAGAAGTTAGGGTCGGCAGGGCCGTTTGGGTAGTCAAACAGGCAAAAAGGCACAAACAAGCCATTTTTGGTCTAAATTGGTGTTCCCAGTTCATAGTTCTGGGGGGGTGTGCCCAAGGCTCGGGCATGCGTTATTCCAAAAATCAACCAAGGGCTCTCAGGTAGGCTGAGGAGAGAGGGAATATGGGCCGTTGGGGTCGAAGGGGCCATTTGGGTGGTCAAACGAGTGAAACAATGCAAATGGGCCATTTTTTTGCCAAATCAATGTGTTATAGTTTATGGTTCCAGGATGGGCTTGGGGCTTGATGATGACGTCCAAGCAACACCTCCTTTTAGATGATGGTACGGTCGATGTCAAGATATAATTAACCAACTAAGGTTGGGGTTGAATCCCATGGGAACACGTGGAATTACAGTTATCATCAGTTGTAGTCTACGGGTTGTACTGGATAGCAAATGGGGGGATTTGTTTGTAGTAGTCTTGAGAAAGTAATAATATTAACTTTGATTGCGAACACTAGGATTCTGTTCAACCTGGCTTCTCTACTATGTAGGTTTATCGTGCTATGTTGAACCAACCCAATACCTTATATGCAAAATCGAGAAGTTATGTATATTTTTTACAGTCTTTTGGAAGAGTGGAAGGATTTACCCTTTATCTTTTGAGTCTCAGGATGTCGCATTGCTAACCCTTATATTGATTCCAATTAACTATTACCTTTTGAGTCTCTAGTTATTAGATGAAAACTAACTAGGGAATTCAAAACCGAACCATATCCAATAAGCCAACCGCAAAATTGACTTATTGGCTTATTAGATAAACGGTTGGTGAATGGATTATATTTTTTTAATTAACGGATTATTGGTGTGGGGGAGGATTACTTAATTTCCTTATTGGATAAACCGTTAACCCATTAAGAATTAGCATATATATTTATACTTTTCCACCAAGGTATATAAAAATTAAAATACACATTATATTATTATAAAATATAAACTGTAAATCTAATTTATCTAAATTCTAGTGGAATAACCTAAAGCTCATTCCAAATTAAACCCTAATAAAAATTAACGAATAAAGTTATTACTTATTAGGAGTATCAGTATAGTAATATACCGTATATTATTTGCAAAGCAAAAGTTCTAGACTTCTGGTTGACTGTTTTCTTCAGTGTGCTTTGTTTTTTCTACTGGTAATCTCTTATGCACATCTTCATCTCTATATATTTTCTTTATTAATTAAATCCTTGTTTTTTTATCTGCTTAATTTTATTTTTTATGTTTCCTTAATTGTCTTTTTTTTTCTAGTGAGTTATGGACTTGTACTTTCGTATTTTTTCTTTTATTTTGCTTCAATTTTTAATTTTGATGTGAATGGTGATGTGCATGACTGCATGTACTTGGGTATGTAAGTATATTCTACTTCATGTATTTAGTTAGCCAAATTTTGTATGGATCACTAATCGCTATTGCATTACGTGTTAATTTTCATGTTCTTTGTTCCAATACTGATAATTCATGAATAGATTTTTCTTATCACAACAACTCAAAATCAACTCATAGCATGGCTGAAAATATAAAATCTTCTAAGGTGATGGGTGAAAGTGAGGATTCAAATCGAGCAAGTCAGTTCGAAACAACTAAAACTTAGAAGGCAATTGCTAAAAGAAGGAAAAAAAGGTCAGAAGCGTGGAATCATTTTACAGGAATTGCTAGTCCTGAAGGTACAAAAGCAAAATATGTCCATTGATCCCGTAAGTATTCTTTTAAGTCAAACGATGGTACACCCACTCTTTTTTGTCATCTATCGATGAGTCCTAAGCGTACTCCTACTAGTGTTGATAAAAAACAATCAAATATAGCTTCTAAAGCTATTCTAGGGGGTAGTCAAGGTAATGTAGCTGTTGTGACTTGGAAATTTGAACAAGAAAAGTGTAGGAATGATTTATGTCGTATGGTGATAATTTATGAGCTTCCTTTAAGCTTTGTTGAAAAAGAAGGTTTTCGAGCATTTATGAAAGTGACACAACCTCATTTTTGGATCCCTTTCCATAGTACTATCACTAGGGATTGTTTTAATCTTTATAATGAAGAAAAACAAAAGCTGAAAAGGTATTTTGTGGAAACAAAACAAAGAATCTGTATAACCACTGACACCTGGACTTCCATACAAAGAATCAATTACATGTGTATAACTACCCATTGGATTGATAGTGAATGAAATATGGATAAGAAAATTCTCAATTTTTGTCCTATTATTAGCCATAAAGGTTAATATATGGCAAATGGTATTGGTAGGTGCTTATGTAAGTAGGGAATAAATAAAATATTCACTGGCACTATAGATAATGCAAGCTCAAATTATGTAATGGTAAAAGAACTATCTAAGCATTTGACAAAGATGGGAACTAATCTAAAGAATGGTGATCACCTCTATGTGAGGTGTATGGCGCATATTATGAATCTTGTTGTCCAGGATGTCTTGAAAGAAAGTTATCTTTCTATTGAACGTGTTAGACATGCAGTGAGATATTTTAGGGAATCTCCTGTGAGGTTGAAAAAGTTTTAAGAAAGTTGTGATGATGAACAACTCAGTTGCAAGAAATATTTATGCTTAGATGTTTCAACTAGGTAGAACTCCACCTACCTAATGTTGAGTAGGGCGGTTGAATTCGAGAATGAATTTATAAATTATGCTTCTCATGAAATTGGCATGAGATATTATCTTGAGAATTCTTATATTGAAGTTGGAGGTACTGCTGGTGAACTTTTGAGTAGTGATTGGGTGCACGTGAGAAGGATTACAAAATTTCATGAAATCTTTTATCTTCTTACTTTGAAAATATCCGGATCACTTTATGTTACATCTAAAATTCATTTTCTTAAAATTTGTGTTGTTGTTGTTTATTTGAATCAATTGATTACAAGTGAAGATATTGATTTAAGTAATATGGCGAGGAAAATGAAAGAAAAATTTGATAAGTACTGGGTGATCCAATAAAAATAAATAAGATACTTTTTATTTCATGTGTTCTAGATCCTCGTTACAAGCTTGATTCAGTTGGCTATGCACTTGTAAAGATGTTACGGGAAAATCAAGGTCTATCTTTAAAAGCAACAGTAAAGGAATACATGATTTTATTATTTAATGAATATGTAAAATCCAGTTCAAAAGGGCTTGGGGTTGCTGTATCTTCACCTTGCTCTTTACTGGAGACGTCTACTTTAGTGATTTCTGGCAGTCAACTAAGTACCCAAGGTACAGGACCCTTAGATTAACTCATGCAAGATCTAAAGCAGTGTAAAGTTGTGAATGGAGGTGTAGATGCTAGAACAGAGTAGATAAATATTTTGGAGAAGAAATTAAAGATGATACTAAAGATTTTAACATCCCGACCTGGTGGAAAATGAATGCAACAAGATTTCCTGTTCTTGCTAAGGTGGCTTGTGATGTATTAGCTGTACGGGTTTCAAGTATTGCATCTGAATCTGCGTTTAGTACAGGAAGATGTCTTCTTGATTCATTTAGGAGTTCATTGACTCCTAAATTGCTGCAATTTCTAGTGTGTCTTCAAGATTGGCTTCGAAGTGAGCAATTAAAACAACTTGTTAGTGTTGAGGAAAATCATGATAATCTCAAGCAAATTGAAAAAGGTAATAGTATTATCTTTACATGTGATGTTGTTATAAATGATTTTTATGTATTAGTTTACTCATTATATTATTCTTCTCTTCAGATTTAGCTAGTGCAGGAAAAGACCCTACTATATTTGATGTGTAGTACAACTATACAAGCCTACAAGATGTCTTTCCTTTCACTAGGTTGTGCAAAAATCGAACCGACCGATAAACCGAACCGATAAAAATATTATTGGGTTATTGGTATTGGGTTATCGGGTTAATGGTTTTTATTGATTTTATAAAAACTTTTATTGGGTAAATGGTTTGGTATTGGTTTTAGATTATTGGGTTATCGGTTAAACCGATAACCCGATAAGGATACACTAAGTTATTATTTTATCCCTATTTATGTTATATATTTAAATCTCTCTCTCTCTCTTTATCTATCTATATATAGATATGTGTATGTATATAGATTATATGCACTACTAATTCATAATTCAGTGATTCACAAAGTATTAAACTATTCAGGCAACAAAGGCACCATATAAAGTTCGGCTATTAGCGTAATAAAAAGCTTGAAACATTTATAGCTTCCAACAATTAGGATTCAATTTTTTCCTAACTAATATTCAGTTCAAGTTTGAAGAATCTTATAAACTAAAATGTGTTGCGTAGGTTTTGGCGGTAATTAAGATTTCATTTTTTTTATGTTAGTTGTTACTATTTCTATTTTATAAGTATTTTCTTATTGGTTAAATAAAAAACCAAACTATTAAGGACCAAAAACCGATAAACCAAAACCGATAAGAAAATATCTTATTGGTTGGTTATTTGTTTTACATAGTAAAAAACCAAAAATCAATAAACCGAACCAACAACACGTAAAATCGAACTGAACTGACCGATGCACACCCCTACCTTTCACAAGGTTAGTATAAAAAGAAGATAAAAGTCATCATGTTATGTTTCTTTTCACTGTTCATATTATTCTTAGCTATTAATTATGTTTTAAAATTGATTCTTTAAGTGGGGTTGTTATGTTCTTAATTCAAATGAGTATTATATATTTATATTGTCATGGCAGTGGTGAGCTGAAGAGTTGTTCGTCTTGCTTGTTCTTTAAGGTATCTTGTTTTGTTTATATTTATTGTTCACCTAACAATCTTTATGGTGTAATTTCTTATTATGTATTAGTTTGTGATGATACAAGCTTCTCAAGATGATGATTGAATTTAAGCTTCTCAAGTTGATGATTGAATTTAACTGATTGAAAAAATGAAGATCGAGTTCCAGCAGAAGAATCTTGGTGTTTGTTATTAGTGGGTAACAGAAAGGGGGTCTTGGAAGTACGCCTAATATTTTCAATGAAAGAAATCTACAGCCCATTATTTGTATCATTGTCGTTGAGTATTTGAACTGATAGCTTTCCTTCGCTAATCTCTGGAAGGATTTAGTTTTAGTTAAGAGCGTATGTTTACTGGTGGTCGAAACATTCTTAAAAACTTAGTAGAAAATGTGTTTCACAAATCCAATACATGTTAGGACCTAAGAAATTACAAGTTTAATGATTCTATCAGTAAGTCTACATCTACATAAATTAACTTCTTGCTTTTTTTAAACTTGCTCAAGTAAATGAGAGTTGTCCACTCTTCAGCAATGGAGAAGTTTGCTGCTACTATCCTCCCGCTATCCACTTCCGTCTAGTTGTCCATAGAAGCGACGTACGCCATGTATTGAGCATAATTGCATATGGTGATTTTCCTTGACGTTCAAAATATTTAGCATCCCCATTCACCTTCTTCAAAAACATTCCCCAGTGCTGCTTCATATAACTTAGTGGTGTCCGTAAGAAGCTCTGTTCCAGCCGAATGATAATGCCCAAACTACAGCTCTCATAAGAGTGTAAGCGGTTGCTGTCAAATATAGAACCCAACTGGGTTGGGTGTCGAATCCCATAGGGAATACTTGGTCACTAAGTGTTGCAATTATTAGTAGACTGTTGGTCAAAAATTCTACGGAAAAGGGGGGATTTAATTGTGGCGTGAATTACTATTATTAAAGTAACAACGGAATGCTTTGTTTAGTAAGATTTAATCACAGAGAATAATAAGTTAGGGTTATGTCCACCTTATGAGTTCTACGTATCTATTAACTATGAGTAATGCGGAATTTAGACATGCATGCACTTATAGAGGTTCGTATTCTAATGGTAAATCCTAGTGTTTCTCAACCATCAAGGATTATTTCGCTTTAACTCTCTCGAGCTTAAAGTGTATGACTAATGGTACAAACTCTTCAAGAAAGTTAATTCGGTTAAGGCATTAACGTGTAAACAGGGGTTGGTAGCCCTATTTCCTTGTCACACTCTGTTTTCCAAACATATAACTTTTCTCTTGAACAAGTTAATGCTATAATGGCGTGTTCCTTATGTTTGCAACCATAAGAATTTAATTAAAACGAAGAGAGTAATGATATAAGTAGCATACGCATCAAGAATTCACAAACTCATAGCAATAGATAGTATCTCACAAGGTTTCCATAACCCTAACAGAGAAGTTTAGCTACTCATGCTTACAACGGAAATCAACAAAGACATCATCATCATCCCAAAAATATAGCAATCTCACGATGGAGATGAATTGGTGTCACTATGAGAATGACGTGATTCCCTCTCTAGCCGTTCGTGTAGCATTTTTCTCTGTCAAAACCTTACAGAATCTGTAACGTGAATTAGGAGCAAAATTCGAATCAGTAGTGATTCAATGAATCCCTGAAAAATTCAGCAAATTTTGCCCGGGACAGATTCTCCATTCATCACATTCAGTCCATAAGCTTCCAAAAGCTGCCTTCCTTCTTACGTGAAATTTCCCTTTGCTTCCCAAAGGTCCACAAAGTGCTGAAATCTTCATCATTAATAACTGAGAACATGCTAATCACGTAGGTTAGCTCACTTACAGGAAAATGGACTAAAAGTGCAGGAATTATATATTTTATTCTCCAAACTTAGCCTAAAATATGGGTAAATTATGGTTCTTAAGGGTATAAATACGCCCAACATCACCACCCCACACTTAAAGCTTTGTTCGTCCTCGAACAAAATATTACGTCCATGCAAACATCTACTTAGAATTTCACAGCAACAACACAAAATGTTCAACAAGACATGCACGACAATCATTAACAAAGAGTAGTTTTCTTGATCACTACTAGAAATAATTCAACCTCCAACATAGACTCGTGATGATGGTTAATTCGTATCCACAAGTTAAGGCACAAAGAATCATACAAAACTACCCAAAAATCATCAACCATGTGTGTCTCACACAATATATAACCCATAATCACTTACAAGTTTTGCATTTTTCGAAACATGGATATAAGACTCTCCTTGCTCTCACTCTCACAAAGACTTCTTATGTTGTAACTGATGACCATAGGCTTGCCCTTAGTGTAATGCTCCACTAATATCAGAATTCTAAGCTTAGGATCAACTAGGTCTTTACAGGTTGTAATGTAGGCTAAGGGACAGGTAGGACTATTTTGGCCAGAAATAGTGACTATGTTCCCTAAGCGCTTTAATACATCACATTATGCCATTAACACTCTCTTTTAAACAACCCTGCTACCTTTCTTTCATCTACCACCCCTTTTCACATATTTTGTTATTCAAACATAAACACAACTATCTTTTTATTTTTCTATTTTTTTTCATATTTTATAAAGCACCTCTATGATAGCCACTCTTTTTCACAATCATTTCAAGTACCAATATATTCTAAGGTATCACTCTCACCATTTTACTCTTATTTTATCAGCTGACTCTACATTTTAAAGCGCTTAGGAATTTGGATCAAATTATGGTCTTGAACAAAGAAATGGATTAGGCTACATATGAGGCTGTCAAAGAAAATAGCTAAAGGCTCAAAGGGGGTTAACTAGGATAATGTACACGGGTAGGTAAAAAGAAGGTAAACAATCACAGGCTGCCAAAGAAATGCCTAAATCATCTCCTAAACTCACACTCTTTATTTCGCTTTACACACACACCAGGCAAGTTCTAGCATCAGTCACAACACAGAATATACTATAACCTTACACACACAAGGCACATGGTCAACTTTATTAGGAGCAGTATAGACTCTTGACCCAACAGATGAATGAATCAAACCACCCAACTATCACACAGTGAGTAACACTTAGAGCCTAAATGTCTCAATAGTAATGATTTTAGCACAAACTCTTGTCATAATACCATGCCGCCTATCAGAACAATTTCATGCAAATCTAAACTAACTAATTACGACTAATTCAAAAAAACAAACATAAATAAGTGTAGGCAAAAAAGCACAGCATACAATACAACATACAAATACCAGCACCCCACACTTAGATGGGACACACTGCCCTCAGTGGAAAATAAATAAGGAAAACCTGGTTAGTCAGACTCCTCCTCTATGTCTGGGGTCATACCCCCTGCATTGGAATCATCATCAGAGTCGTCATCATCAGATTTCTCCTCCACGTCTGAGTCTGGCATTTGGCGATCATCATCAGTCGATACGTCATCATCGAGAGGTTCCTCAAAATGTACCCCTAGTCCGTACATAGCCCGCGCATGATCATTCATCGGGTAGTCATAATCCAACTGCTGGAGCTCTGCATCAGTTGGAACATGACCCCACTCATCATGGTAAACCTCGTCATGCCATATAAATGGCGGAAGAAGCTTTCGTCGCGAGAATGTCTTTCTGCAGTGGTTAGGTTAATGCCATGCCCAGTTTCAGGCTCTTTAACTTTCATTAGATCAACTTTTTTCGGGTTGTGTGGAAGCTTATGATCTGCAGGTTCCTATTCAATGTGTTCCTTCCTTAATATCGTAGTCAACAAATTGCCAAAGCTGAAGTGGAACCTTTTGTGAAGCCTAGCCTTACGCATTGACAATCGTATAACCGCACCAATGTTGATGGGAATATTAGTCATCAGAGCGTACACCAAGCATACTCTATCAGGTGTGATCTTTGTGTACTGTGTCCCAGGAATGAGGCAATAGTTGGCTATCCTCAACCATATACGAGCTTCTCTGTTTAGGGAAGCATACGGGAAGGTATTATGCCGACCGGTATCCTTGTGATGATTCCTACATGCCATTGATCTAGTTTCGTACAGTGTGTGTCTGATTGCCCTGTAGGGAGGTCTGTGATGAAGCTCTTTGAGCGGTGATGGATCGACAGATGGAAGGCCCAGAAAAGTGTTAAAGAACTCTGCATTCAGTTGCAAGACTTGGCCCCGAATCTTCACTTCACTTTCGGTAGTCTTTGGGGACCCATTTGCATAAAACTCTCGCGTTAGATCAAGATTGAATTCTCCCATATCTCGGAAAATGAAATCAAGATTTAGCGTCATTATTTTAGCCAAAATGCGAGGTTCTCTCTTCGTTAGACTCTCCTTTTGTATCAACTCCACGTGAACATATTTTTTCACTTTGTTGTTCTTGTACCACTCCTTTCCTTCCTTATCTAGGACCCATTTTATCCCGAAAGTGCGTTGAGATATTTGAAGCGAGGAGGATTCATCTTGCTCTTTTCTTCCCCTTTTCTGACCTTTCTGTGAGGTGGACGCTTTTTCTTTTCCTTGTCGTCCTTTTGGTGCCATTCTTCCTGAGATTAAAATAAAGTTATGTTAGCTTCATCTCGGAAAATTCCATCGACAAACAAATAGTAGTGGAGCCACCCCACACTTAATTTGTTGGCACAAACTAATTAAGTGAATGATATCGATTATTCAGACTTCATCGACATACATTTAGGAGGTATGTTCCAACAACATGTTCAGCACAGTCATACGTTCATGTCATCTTAACTATCCTTTCCAATTCTACTTCATGTAATGTTGTCGCTACTTCTTGAACAAGAGTACCACATAAGGATCGTACCATAAATAGAAACACATTATTGCATAGGCATAGTCACACTACCTTATGCTTGTGTTCAATCATAATCGGTATCTCGATGAACGATTCATTCAAACATTCAAGCTTTCAACTTACAAGATTATGTATTAACTTCACAATTTCGACTTCATAAAAGTATGACAGTGTATAACAAGCAAATACAAGTCGGAACAAAGTCAAGAACACCCACACGTATTCTTTCACTCAACTAGATGTATCATAGCAAACCAACCACATTCAAATCACCAACATCACTTCAAGATCTAAAATACCATTATAAGCGTAGTATTGTAACAACTACGGAATATAAAAGAAGAACTTACTTGGTGGTCGTTTGGGAAGATGATCTTGCAAGACTAGATGAGCAAAAAGAAAAGTTTTGAGAGAAATTGGAAGGTTAGGTGGCGCCTATCTTAAGCAACCAATGATATTTTGTTCTAAGATTAAGGGTCTATTTATAGACCAAGGCTTGGGTCGGGTTTGACCTATGAAAAATTGGGTTAGGAGACAAAATTGCATGAGTAGGCGGCGCCTAATGCTTTGCCTATGCTTGGCATAGGCGGCGCCTAAAGCTTTGCCTAGTTGGACATAGGCGGCGCCTATGCTATCGCCTAGTTGAGCATAGGCGGCGCCTATGCTATAGCCTTGTTGATTCAGAGAGCTTAGGCAATGGCATAGGCGGCGCTTTTAGCTTTGCCTAGTTGAGCATAGGCGATGCCTATGCTATAGCCTTGTCGATTCAGAGAACATAGGCCATAGCATAGGCCTTGCCTTGTCTGTTGCCTAGATTTACATAGACCTTGCCTTGTTTGTTGCCTAGATTCACATAGGAATTGCCTTGTCTATTGCCTTTGCTCCTTCATTCCTAACTTACCGCCTTTAACATGGCACACTTTCAAATCAAAATTTTTGGGATTAATCCCCTCCTTTGTACTCCTTGCACCTACACTTAGTCAAAAGCAACAAAAATAATTAGAAAGATGGGTTGCCTCCCACCAAGCGCCTTAGTTTTGGTCGTGGCTCGACTCTTTTTTTTGGATTTTTATTTAAGAAAACAAACTCCTAGGAAAACAAAACGATTAAAAAAGAAGGGTTGCCTCCCATGTAGCGCTTGATTTATTATCGCAGCACGACATAGTTATCTCGATTACTTAGACTTCATCGAGATATATGGTGCATCATTTTTTGAATGGATTCAAACGATGCTGATGCTTAATTGTAGGTACATAATCTTCTTTGAGATGAATCTTGTGCATACATATCCCAGGAGGGATACCAATTATATCATCAATGGTCCAACCAATAGCTCTCTTGTACCTCTTCAGAGCAGAGATAAGAGCCTCTACGTGTTGTTCACCTAAATCAGCCGCAACAATAACTGGAAGTGTATCACCACTTCCCAAAAATGCATACTTTAGATGACTGGGGAGCTCTTTAAATTCTAGCACTGATGGCTCTGCAATGGAAGTCTTCGCTGTTGATGAAGGTCGATTCTTAAGATCAAGGTCCAGCTTCTTAGGAGCATGAGAATAGGACCTTATTCCTGTTAGAGCACAAACAGTTTCTTCATATTCTTCAACCTCCTCACGCTCAAAATTCAACAGCAAAGCAGAGAATGGCTCAACAGTAAGCTGCTTCTCTACAAATAATTCTTTCTCATCCTCATAATAAACATCAGCTACAGAGAACACATCTATATCTCTAGGCTGCTTCATCAATTTACATACATCAAAATGGACCACTTCGTCATTCAGCCAAAAGAAAAGCTCATTAGCTCTTAAATCAATAAGCACACTTCCAGTTGCGAGAAAGGGCATCCCAAGATTATGGGAACTTCAGAATCCACCTCGCAGTCCAAAATAACAAAGTCTGCCGGAAAAATAAATGTAGAAAGCTTCACCAATACATCATATAAGATACCAACAGGTCGTTTTACCGACTTATCTGCCATCACAAGTCGCATATTGGTTGGTGTAGGATCGCCCAACCCCAATTTTCTGTAAATGGATAGCGGCATCAAATTGATGCTAGCTCCCAAATCGCACAATGCCTTAGCAAAATTCATAGATCCAACTGTGCAAGGAATAGTGAAAGCACCAGGATTTGTCTTCTTCTGTACTAAAGACCTCGTGGCAATTGCATTGCAATGATGAACATTATCTGCCATCTAATAGCTTACTGCCTGCTTCTTTGTCAAAAGGTCCTTCATGAATTTAGCGTACCCAGGCATCTGTTCCAGCGCCTCCACCAAAGGAAAATTAATAGTCAGCTGCTTCAACATAGTCATGAATTTACTGAACCTGGTGTCATCGGCTTTCTTCTTCAGTCTCTGAGGAAAAGGTGGTGGTAAAAGGGGAATAGTTTTCTCCACCACTTCCTTTTTATCTTGCTTCCGATTATCAACCTTTTCAGGAGTGTCATCAGCCTTCTTCTTTAGTCTCTAAGGAAAAGGTGGTGGTAGAAGGGGAATAGTTTTCTCATAAACGCTTTCATTCTGATTTTTAGCTTCTATAGAATCATCATAATCTGCATCAATAACATTCTCCTCTATATTATGAACCACCTGCTTGCCTTTGGACGGATTTTCCAACACTTTACCACTCCTGGTAGTAATAGCCATACATGATCCATCATTCCCTGGATTTTGCACAGTGTCGCTAGGTAAGGTGCCGACCTTTCGTTGGTTGAATGCCACCGATAGTTGACTCATTTGTTGTTCCAGTTGTTTTATTGCAGTGGAATGCGAGTCAACCAATTGATTTAATAAAGACAAATCATTCTTTACCTCAGCTACTCCCATGTTGGTTGCCTGATGATAGGCGAATTTACATACCTATAGTGCTATATTTTACCCATATTTTAGCTAAGTTTTTAGGAAAAAATATATAATTCATGCACTTTTAGTCCTTTTTCCTGTAAGTGAGCTAACGAACATGATTAGCAAGTTTTCAGGTATAAATGATGCAGAATTCAGTAATTTATGGATAACTTGACGCCAAAGAAAGCTTCACGAAAGAAGAAAGGGGAATCTTACACGCCAAGGACCAAAAGTGGCGCATGGAAAATCTGTCCCGGGCAAAAACAGCAATTCTAAAGACTTTGGGGACTAGCAGTAACTTAGTAGGATTAGGATAATGATACATTAACCTAGTAGGATTAGGTTAAGTAATGCATTAGCTTAGTAGGAATAGGATATGAGTGTTATAAATACCCTATTTTGCTAGAGATTTTTAAGCATTCTCATTCTACTTCTTATTCCACAACTTACAACTTGGATTATAATTCTTCCATTAATTCTACTTTTTATTCTTCTTCTATTCATCTACTCAATTCTTAATTTCCACAACAATAGAACGTTACTCAGCAAGGAATTCACGCCATTCTTACCCCTATACTTATCGTGAGATTATTTTGGGTATGATGATAATTGCTATTGTGTTTTCCGTTGCAATCATGAGTAGCTAAACTTCTCTGTTGGGGTTATGGAAGCCGTATGAGATACTATCTATTGCTATGAGTTTGTGAGTTCACGACACGTATGCTGCTTATATCATTATTCTCTTCATCTTAGTGCAAATTCTTGTGGTTGCAAACGCATAGAATACGCCAGTATAGCATTAACTTGTTCGAAAGAAAAGTTATATGTCTGGAAAAGATATAATGTCAAGGTAATAGGGCACCAACCCCTGTTAAAAAGTTAGTGCCTGATGATAGGCGAATTTACACGCATATATCAATATATTTTGCCCATATTTTAGCCTAGTTTTGAGAACAAACTATATATTTCATGCACTTTTAGTCCTTTTTCCTATAAATGAGCTAACGAACATGATTAGTAAAGTTTCAGGTATAAATGATGCAGAATTCAGCATTTTATGGCTTACTTGACGCAAAAGAAAGCTCACGAAGGAAGGAAAGGGAGTTTGGACGCCTAAGGACCAAAACTGCTGTATGGAAAATATGTCCCGGGCTAAAACAACATTTCTGAAGACTTTGGGGACCTGGACCAAAACTGCTGCATGGAAAATCTGTCCCGGGCTAAAACAACATTTCTGAAGACTTTGGGGACCTGCAGTAACTAATTAGGATTTGGATAATGATACATTAACCTAGTACAATTGGGTTAAGTATTTCATTAGTTTATTTGGATTAGGAGAATGTTACATTAACCTAGTACAATTGGGTTACGTATTTCATTAGCCTAGTAGGATTTGGTTAGATATTTCATTTACCTAGTAGGATTAGGATATGAGTATTATAAATACCCTATCATGCTAGAGATTTTTATTCATCCCTCACCACAATACATTCTTCCATCCCTCTCTTCTTCCACCACAACAATTCTACAACTCTTCTAATCTTCCCATTAATTCTATTTTTCTTCTTCTATTCATCTATTCAATTCTTAATTTCCGCAACAAGAGAAACGTTACTTTGCTAAGGAATTCATGCCTAACGCCTATCACTTGATCTACACGCCATTACTCAATATTGTGATATAATAACAATGTCAATCGTGATCTCCTTCGCATTCATGGGTAACTAAACCTCTCTGTTGGGGTTATGGAAGCCGAATGAGATACTATCTATTGCTGTGAGTTTGTGAGTTCATGACACGTATATTGCTTATATCATTGTTCTCTTCATCTTAATCCACATTCTTTGCGGTTGCAAACGCAAGAATACGCCAGTCTAACATTTAACTTGTTCGAGAGAAAGGTTATTTGTCTGGAAAAGAGATAATGTCAAGGTAGTAGGACACCCTTTCCTATTAAAAAGATAGTGCCGTAACTGGACTAACCTCTTGGAGAATTTGTACCGTTAGACACGCTTTAAGCTCGAGAGAGTTAAAGTGAAATAGTCCTTGTTTAGGTCGAGAGACGCTTGGATTTACCATAGAATACAATTCTCTATAAGCACATGCATGTCACAATTCTACACACTCATATCCAATAGAGACGTATACCTCAGAAGGTGGACATAACCCCAACGCTTCAATTCTCATTGTTTATAACTCACGTAACAATCTCTCTCTCTTTACTTTATTATTTTCAGCTTTTGTTTACATTACTTGCACAACAAGAATTCCCCTTTCTTACGAGACTTGCACCAAAAGTTTAGTAATTTTACTTACTTGTTGGACAAGCTATTCCCTGTGGGATCGACACCCAACCCAGGTTGGGTTCTATATTTGCTAACGACCGCTTTACACTCCTACGAGAGCTGTAGATTGAGCGTTATCAAAAATTGACGCCGTTGCCGGGGAATACGAGTGTCAATCAAGTTCGTGATAATTACTAGACCCTTTGGTCAAAGATTCTCGTACTTTTACTTTTAGTGTTTGTTTTTGTTTCTTACAGGTTTTTACTTTAGTGCATGCCCCATACTAGAAGTTCTGGTCAACCGTTATTACCAATCAATCCTGAACCACAACGAATTAGAAGAATGGAAGCACAAGCTGAAATCGACAGGATGGCTGCTCAACACGAGCAAGCAAGATTAGCTGATCTTGCCGCTGCTCAAGTCCGACAACAAAACATTGATAATCCTGGGCGAGCCACAAATCCTGATGATGAGGATTTAGGTGACGACGAGTTGATAAACCCAAGGCATGTTGCTGAAACTACAACACCTGCCAACAGAAGAGGTCGACAAGCGCGGTATAGGTATGATCGCCAACCCATGCAGCCAGCTTTCGACGATGATGATGATGATCTTGATGGTTCCGGAGCCACTGGAGAAATAATTCCACCACCATTAGTGCCCAAAGCCAAGTTCAACATCACAAGCACCATGATTCAGTTATTACAACTCAAGGGATTATTTGGTGGACTAGCAGCCGATGCTCCGAATATGCATCTCATCAACTTTATTTCTACATGCAAGTCCTTTGACAATCCTGGTGTTGGTCAGAATGCTATTCGATTACGTCTATTTCCATTGTCTCTGTCTGGGGAGACAACACTATGGTTGAATGGGCTGACTCCTGATTCAATTACAAATTGGAGGCAATTGAGAGACGCTTTCCTAGAAAGATTCTTTCCGCCATCCAAAAGGACTCAATTGAGAGATCAAATCAGCAACTTTCGTCAGCTTCCCTCTGAAGCTCTTCATGAAACATGGGAGAGGTTCAAGACAAAGCTAGCAAGATGCCCAAACCATCACATGACTAACGTTCACCTCATGGAGATCTTGTATAGAGCCTTGAATTCAATAACTAAACCAGTGGTGGACAACGCAGCTGGAGGTTCTTTCATGGACCTCACCTTTGGTCAAGCAAGCAATATACTAGATCGTATGATGAAACAAAGTAGAGCTTGGCATACCAGGGATTATGAGGTAGCAAGCCCCACTTTATGTATTGGCATGACTGCAGACCAACGAAGAAGAGAAGAAGAACGTGATCAAGATATCGCGCACATGAAAACCCAAATGGATCTTCTTACAAAGCATCTATTAGGGAAGACTGAAAAAGTGAAAGCGATTGCGTCAAACGGAAGAGACGAATCTGATCCGGAAGAGGAGGCCAACTACTTGAACAATCAGGGGGGTTTCCGAGGGAATACCCAAGGAAACCAAGGTCGGAACTATTATGATAAATCTAGAAACAAAGTCCAAGGTAGTTGGAAGAACAAGAATGAAAAGAGTGGTTTGTACGTTCCCCCTGGCAGACGTGATACCACCATATCTAATTCTAGAAGTATGGAAGACATGATGGCTAAATTATTGAAAGGAGTGGAAGCAACAAGCGCGGGAGTTACGGAGGTAATTAATGATTTGTCCACCATGAAACAATTAGTAGATTCACATTCCACTTCAATTAGACAACTAGAGCAGCAATTCAGTCAACTTTCAGCAGCACTCAACCAAAGAAAGGCCGGCACTTTACCTAGCGATACTGTGCAAAACCCAAGGAATGATGGGTCATTCATGGCCATCACTACCAGAAGTGGTAAGGTGCTGTAAACTTCAAAAAAAGGCAAGCAAGTGATTGACGAAGTTGCGGACATGGATGACAACGCAAAAGGAGAAGATGCCGCAGCTACTACTCCTGACGTCAACAACGCCACATCCAGCACTGTGCAGCCTGAAAAATTGGGAAAACGGAAGCAAGAGGAGAAGAAAATCGCGGAGAGAACACTTCCATACCCACCACCACCTTTTCCCCAAAGATTGAAGAAGGTGGTGGATGACACTAAGTTCAACAAATTTATGACTATGCTCAAGCAGCTGACCATTAATGTTCCATTGGTGGAGGCACTTGAACAAATGCCTGGATATGCGAAGTTTATGAAGGACCTATTGACAAAGAAGCGGGCAGCAAGTTATGAGTTAGCGGATAATGTTCATCATTGTAGTGCAATCGCTACAAGGTCGTTAGTTCAAAAGAAGGCAGATCCTGGAGCTTTCACTATTCCTTGCACAATTGGATCATTGGATTTTGCCAAGGCATTGTGCGATCTAGGTGCTAGCATCAATTTGATGCCACTATCCATCTACAAGAAGTTGGGGCTAGGCGATCCGACACCAACCAATATGAGGCTCGTGATGGCTGATAGGTCGGTAAAATGACCTGTGGGTATCTTGAATGATGTGTTGGTGAAAGTTTCTTCATTCATCTTTCCTGCAGACTTCGTTATTCTGGATTGTAAGGAGGATTCTGAAGTTCCCATCTTCTTGGGACGTCCCTTCCTTGCAACTGGAAGTGTGCTTATTGACATGAAAGATAATGAGATTTTGTTTCGAATTAATGACGAAGTGGTACGGTTTGATATATGTAAGACAATGAAGCAGCCCAACGATATGAATCAGTTATTTGTAGCTGATGTTCATCATGAGGATACGAAAGCATTATCTATAGAGAAACAGCCTACTGTTGAGCCATTGTCTGCTGTGCCACTGAAAGTTGAGCATGAAGATAATGAAGGTTATGAAGAACTTATGAGTGCTCTAACAGAAATAGAGCCTTATACTCCTAAGCAACCAGATTGTGATCTCAAGAATCAACCAAAAGCGAAGACTCCCTTTGACGAGCCACTAATGCTAGAATCGCAAGAGCTTCCCGATTATCTAAGGTATGTGTTCTTGGAAAGTAGAAATATACTTCCGGAGAGTACAGATGATTTAAGTGAATAGCACGTAGAAGCTCTCATCTCTGCTCTGAAGAGATACAAGAGAGCTATGGGTTGGACTATTGATGATATAATTGGAGATTCTCCGGGAAAATATAAGAGCCATCTTGAAGAAGATCTCATGCCCACAGGTAAGCCTCATTGTCTTCTAAATCCTTTCAAAAAATGATCCATAACTTACCTCGACGAAGTCTGAGTACTCGAGGTAACTATGTCGAGCCACGACAATAAATAAGGCGCTAGATGGGAGGCAACCCATCGTTTTATTGTTTTATCATTTTATCGTTTTATCGCTTCATCGTTTTTCTTTCGTTCTAGTACTTGATAAATGAAAATCCAAAAATAAGAGTCATGCCACGACCAAAACTAAGGCACTTGGTGGGAGGAAACCCATCGTACTAATCGTTTTCATTTGTTTTGAGCAAAAATAGGTGCAAGAAGTATTCAACGAGGAGATTGATTTCAATAAACGATTTGGACGCATTGTATGGTAAAGTTGGTAAGTTAGGAATGGTGATGCATAAGGCTATGGATTGAGCATTTCTCACACCAAAATAGGCATCGAGAAAGGCTAGGCCTTGGTAAAACTAGGCCACGAACGATGCACAACCTATCCTATAGCCTAAGGTCTCGAAATCTAGTGTGCTATACACTATGCGCCGCCTATTCCTAGGTATGCTTTTGACTATGCACCGCCTATGCTATGGCATTTGGTCTCAGTATCTCATATGCCATAGACTATGCGGCGCATATGTGTACAAATGCCATAGACTATACAGCGCATATGTCCCATTATGCTATAGACAATGCGCCGCATATGTCATTGATATGCCGAGCATTATGCGCCGCATATGTGGTATTTTTATCTCCAAAACCGATTGTAAATGGGTCAAAACCCGACCCATTCTCTTCCTATATAAAGGGGACTTAGTTTTACAACACAACCACACTAAAACTTGACCTAAGGGCGCCGCATATACATCCAAATCCTCTCAAAATTTTCTTCTTTTGCTCTTCCAATTCACAAAACCATCTCCACAAGCTTCAAGCAAGTAAGTACTCTCTTATTCTTCATTTATTTCTCGTAAGTAATACGTTGCTATGTCTATTATGAATTGGTAAATTGTATAAGATTGTTGGTGATGTTCATGTGTTTGGATTGTTAATACAAAATCATGTGAGTGAACATGTACGTAGGAAAATCTTGACTTGTTTCCGACTTGAAATTGGTTTTAATAGAATTGTTATACTATTTGCGGAATTACTATGGCTATGAATAGTGATTAAGATTGTTGTTTGGATACTTACATGTTAGACTATCCCGGCCATCAGGATAAGACTTATAGTGCCTACCGACATAAGAGGTTGTGATTGTTGTAAGAATAACTATTCCATGTGGTAACCCCTATGTTGTAGTGTTGCTATATCTACCATGAAAGTAGTCCAATGGCTGCAAGTAAGTGATGCATTGCTGATTTTCTTGTCGGAATAGAATCCTAAAATGTATGTCGACGAAATCTGAGTAATCGACCACTTTCGCTTCACTGATTTGTGTTAACAAAACTAAGTGTGGGGTGGTACCCCTACTGCTTATGTATAGATTGTATCCGTTGAGATTGTGCTACCATTAACACTATTTCAAGTCTCAGGTACAATGGCACCTAAAGAGAGACAAGGCAAGGAGAAGGCTACCACTTCCCAAAAGGGCAAGAAAAGAGGCCGCAAGGAGCAAGGAGAACCCTCCCCGCTGCAAACACCTTGACTCACGCTTGGAATTAAGTGGGATACTTATGAGGAACTTCTAAAGATGATGACTCTGATGATGATTCCAATGCAAGGGGTATGACCCCAGACATAGAGGATAAGTCCGACCTACCAGGTTCCTCGTATTTATTTTCCACTGAGGACAGTGTCCCGACTAAGTGTGGGGTGGTGGTATTGCAGGCTATACTTCTCTATTCGCATCTATGTTTGTTTTCTTTTGTTTCATTTTTGTTTCGTTTTGTTTCGTTTTGTTTTTTTAGTAGTTAAAATTTTTTTTTAGCTTCGAATGAAATTATTTTGATAGGCAGCATGAGATTATAACAAGAGTATGTGCTACAATTGTGACTATTGAGACGTTTAGGCTCCAGTTGTGACTCATTATGTGATATTGTGTGGTTCAATTCCTTCACTTGTTGGGTCAAGAGTCTATATTACCTCCAATAAAGTCGACCATGTGCCTTGTGTGTGTGAGATTAATAGTATCTTCTATGTTTGTGGATAATGCTAGAACTTGCCTGGTATGTATGCAAAGCGAAAATAAGGAGTGTAAGTTAGGATATGATTTAGACATTTCTTTGGCAACCTATATTTGTTTACCTTCAGTTTTACCTACCCATGGACATCATCCCTAGTTAAACCCTTTTGAGCCTTTAGCCTATTTCTGTGACAACCTTGTATGTAAGCCTAATCCATTTTTTTCAAGACCGTAATTTGATCCAAATTCCTAAGTGCTTTAAATTAAAAGTCATGTGACAACACAAGAGGAAATTGGGTAAGTATGATGCTTTAAATTGTAAATGGTGCTTGAATGTGTTATGGAAAACAAAGTGCTATCATAAGAGGTATGTTGTGAAAAGAAAAAGGAAAAGAAAGCTGAAAAGTGAGTTGTTCTTAAAATTGAAAAACAAAAGAGGAGAACAAGGGTGGTAGAATAAAAGAAAGAAGAAAGGTTGAAAGAAAAAAGTGTCAATGATACAATGTGATGTATTAAAGCGCTTAGGAGCTTAGTCACTATTCCTGGCCAAAATAATCCTACCCGTCCCTTAGCCTACATTACAACCATCAAAAGACCTACTTGATCCTAATCTTAACATTCTGACATTTAGTGGAGTACTACACTAAGGGCAAGCCTATGGTCATCAGTTGCTACATATGAATTCTTTGTGAGAGAGAGAGCAAGGATATTGTTGATACCCATGTTTGAAAAATATGCTATACTTGTGAGTGATTATGTGTAATATATTGTGAGACACACATGGTTGATGAGTTTTGGGTAGTTATACATGATTCCTTGTACCTTAACATTTGCATGCGAGTTGACCACCATCACGAGTCTATGCTAGAGGTTAAACTGTTTCTACTTATAATCGGGAAGTACTCTTTGTTGATAATCGTTGTGCTTGTCTTGACGAATGTTTTGTGATTACTGTGAAACCTTAAGTCGACGCTTAAAAGGACATGATATTTTGTTCGAGGACGAACAAAGCTTCAAGTGTGGGGTGTTGATGATAGGCGAATTTACACGCCTATATCAATATATTTTTCCCATATTTTAGCCTAGTTTTGAGAACAAACTATATATTTCATGCACTTTTAGTCCTTTTTCCTATAAATGAGCTAACGAACATGAATAGTAAAGTTTCAGGTATAAATGATGCAGAATTCAGCATTTTATGGCTTACTTGACGCAAAAGAAAGCTCACGAAGGAAGGAAAGGGAGTTTGGACGCCTAAAGACCAAAACTGCTGCATGGAAAATCTGTCCCGGGCTAAAACAACATTTCTGAAGACTTTGGGGACCTGGACCAAAACTGCTGCATGAAAAATCTGTCCCGGGCTAAAACAGCATTTCTGAAGACTTTGGGGACCTGCAGTAACTAATTAGGATTTGGATAATGATACATTAACCTAGTACAATTGGGTTAAGTATTTCATTAGTTTATTTGGATTAGGAGAATGTTACATTAACCTAGTACAATTGGGTTAAGTATTTCATTAGCCTAGTAGGATTTGGTTAGATATTTCATTTACCTAGTAGGATTAGGATATGGGTATTATAAATACCCTATCATGCTAGAGAATTTTATTCATCCCTCACCATAATACATTCTTCCATCCCTCTCTTCTTCCACCACAACAATTCTACAACTCTTCTAATCTTCCCATTAATTCTATTTTTCTTCTTCTATTCATCTATTCAATTCTTAATTTCCGCAACAAGCGAAACGTTACTTTGCTAAGGAATTCACGCCTAACGCCTATCACTTGATCTACACGCCATTACTCAGTATTGTGATATAATAACAATGTCAATCGTGATCTCCTTCGCATTCATGGGTAACTAAACCTCTCTGTTGGGGTTATGGAAGCCAAATGAGATACTATCTATTGTTGTGAGTTTGTGAGTTCATGACACGTATATTGCTTATATAATTATTCTCTTCATCTTAATCCACATTCTTTGCGGTTGCAAACGCAAAAATACGCCAGTCTAACATTTAACTTGTTCGAGAGAAAGGTTATTTGTCTGGAAAAGAGATAATGTCAAGGTAGTGGGACACCCTTTCCTATTAAAAAGCTAGTGCCCTAACTGGACTAACCTCTTGGAGAATTCGTACCATTAGACACGCTTTAAGCTCGAGAGAGTTAAAGTGAAATAGTCCTTGTTTAGGTCGAGAGACGCTTGGATTTACCATAGAATGCAATTCTCTATAAGCACATGCATGTCACAATTCTACACACTCATAGCCAATAGAGACGTAAACCTCAGAAGGTGGACATAACCCCAATGCTTCAATTCTCATTGTTTACAACTCACGTAACAATCTCTCTCTCTTTACTTTATTATTTTCAGCTTTTGTTTACATTACTTGCACAACAAGAATTCCCCTTTCTTACGAGACTTGCACCAAAAGTTTAGTAATTTTACTTACTTGTTGGACAAGCTATTCCCTGTGGGATCGACACCCAACCCAGGTTGGGTTCTATATTTTCTAACGATCGTTTTACACTCCTACGAGAGCTGTAGATTGAGCGTTATCAGTGCCGTAACTGGATTAACCTCTTGGAGAATTTGTACCGTTAGACATGCTTTAAGCTCGAAAGAGTTAAAGTGAAATAGTCCTTGTTAAGGTCGAAAGACGCTTGGATTTACCATAGAATACAATTCTCTATAAGCACATGCATGTCTGAATTCCGCACAACTCATAGTCAATAGAGACGTATAACTCATAAGGTGGACATAATCCCAACTTCTCAATTCTCATTGTTTTACAGCTTACTAAACATTCTTTCTTTTTACTTTACTATTTTGTTTACATTACTTGCAAATTACAATCCCCCCTTTTACGAGACTTTCACCAAAAGTCTAATAATTTGTTCTTACTTATTGACCGGCTATTCCCTGTGGGATCGATACCCAACCCAATTGGGTTATATATTTGACAACGACCGCTTTACACTCCTACGAGAGCTGTAGATTGAGCGTTATCAAAAATTGGCGCTGTTGCCGGGGAATACGAGTGTCAATTAAGTTTGTGATAATTACTAGACCCTTTGGTCAAAGATTCTTGTACTTTTACTTTTAGTTTTTGTTTTTGCTTTCTCCAGGTTTTTATTCAGTGCATGCCCCATACTCGAAGTTCTGGTCAACCGTTATTACCTATCAATCCTGAACCACAATGTATTGGCAGAATTGAGGCATAACACGAAATTGAAAGGATGGCTGCTCAACAGGAACAGGCGAGACTAGCTGCTCTAGCCGCCGCTCAAGTGCATCAACAGAATATTGATAACCCCGGGCGAGCAATAAATCCTGACGACGAGGACCTAGGTGATGACGAGTTACTAAACCCTAGGCATGATGCTGAGATCGCAACACCTGCCAAAAGAAGATATCGTCAAGCAAGGTTTAGGCATGAACGCCAACCTGTACAACCAGCTTTCGACGATAATGATGATGATCTTGATGGATCCGAAGCCACAAGAGCCATTATTCCTCCACCATTGGCACCCGGAGCCAAGTTCAACATCACAAGCACCATGATTTAGTTATTGATACTCAAGGGAATATTTGGTGGACTAGCAGGCGATGATCCGAATATGCATCTCATCAACTTTATTTCTAAATGCAAGTCGTTTGACAATCCTTTTGTTGGTCAGAATGCAATTCGATTACGCCTATTTCCATTGTCTCTTTCTGGGGAGGCAACTCTATGGTTGAATGGGCTGACTGCTGATTCTATTACAAATTGGAGGCAATTGAGAGACGCTTTCCTAGAAAGATTCTTTCCGCCATCCAAAAGAGCACAATTAAGAGATGAAATCAGCAACTTTCGGCAGCTTTCAACCGAAGCTCTTCATGAAACATGGGAGAGGTTCAAGACGAAGCTTATGAGGTTCCCAAACCATCACATGACCAATGTCCACCTAATGCAGATACTATACAGAGCCTTGAATTCAATAACTAAACCAGTGATGGATAATGCGGCTGGAGGATCATTTATAGACCTCACCTTTTGGCAGGCAAGCAATATGCTAGATCGGATGACGAAGCAAAGTAGAGCTTGGCATACCAGGGATTCTGAGGTAGCAAGCCCTACTATACCTATTGGCATGACTGCTGGACAAAGGAGAAGAGAAGAAGAACGTGATCAAGATATGGCGTACATGAAAACACAAGTGGATCTTCTTACAAAGAATCTATTATCAGGGAAGACCAAAAAAGTCAAAGCTATTGTGTTAAAAGGAAGAGACGAATCTGATTCAGAAGAAGAAGCCAACTACTTGAACAATCAGGGGGGTTTCTGAGGTAATACCCAAGGAAACCAAGGTCGGAACTATTATGATAAATCTGGAAACAAGGACCAAGGTAGTTGGAAGAACAAGAATGACAAGAGTGGTTTATACGTTCCCCCAGGAAGACGTGACACCACCACATCTGGTTCTGGAAATATGAAAGATATGATGGCTAAACTGTTGAAAGGAGTGGAAGCAACCAGCACAGGAGTAATGGAGGTTATAAATGATTTGTCCTCAATGAAGCAATTTGTTGACTCAGATTCCACTTCAATAAAGCAAATAGAGCAGCAATTGAGCCAACTTTCAGCAGCACTCAATCAAAGAAAGGCTGGCACCTTACCTAGCGACACTGTGCAAAATCCAAGGAATGACGGATCATCCATGGCTATTACTACCCAAAGTGGTAAGGTGATGGAAACGTCATCCAAAGGCAAGCAAGTGGTTGACGAGGCAGCAGACATCGATGATAAGGCAAAAGAAGAAGCTATCATAGACACCACCCACGACGTCCATGAAGTCACTCCAAGTATGTTGCAGCCTGAAAAGGCTGAAAAAAGGAAGCAAGAGGAGAAGAAAGTCGTGGAGAAAACAATTCCTTATCCACCACCACCTTTTCCTCAAAGATTGAAGAAGATTGCGAATGACACAAAGTTCAGCAAATTCATGAATATGTTAAAGCAGCTAACCATTAATGTTTCGTTGGTAGAGGCACTAGAACAAATGCCTGGGTATGCGAAATTTATGAAGGATCTTTTGACAAAGAAGCGAGCAACAAGATATGAGTTGAAGGATACTGTTCATCACTGCAGCGCAATCGCTACCCGATCACTAGTTCAGAAGAAGGCTGACCCTAGTGCTTTTACTATTCCTTGCACCGTTGGATCTTTGAATTTTGCCAAAGAATTTTGTGATTTAGGAGCCAGCATCAATTTGATGCCATTATCTATTTATAAAAAGTTGGGGCTGGGTGATCCTACTCCAACCAATATGAGGCTCGTAATGGAGGATAGGTCGGTAAAACGACCTGTTGGTATTCTATGTGATGTATTGGTAAAGGTTTCTTCAGTCATGTTTCCAGCAGACTTCGTTATTTTGGATTGTGAGGCAGATTCAGAAGTTCCCATAATCTTGGGGTGCCCTTTCCTTGCAACAGGAAGTGTGCTTATTGATTTGAGAGCAAATGAGCTTTCATTCCGAATAAATGACGAAGTAGTTCGCTTTGATGTGTGCAAATCAATGAAGCAACCCAAAGATCTGAACGTATTTTCGGTGGCAGATGTTTACTTTGATGATGAGGAAGAATTACTTGAAGAAGAGCAAATTCTTGATGACCCATTGGCGGTTGTGCTCATGAATGGTGAGAGTAAGGATGCTGAAAATTGTGAAGAAACTATTGGTGCTCTGACAGGATTAGGGTCATATCCTCATGCTCCCAAGAAGCTGGACCTCAATCTCAAAAATCGACCCACACCACCCGTTAAGCCATCTATTGAAGAGTCACCCACGTTAGAATTAAAGGAGCTGCATAGTCATTTAAAGTATGCATTCTTAGGAAGCGAAAACACACTTCCAGTCATTGTGGCGGCAGATTTGGGTGAACAACAAGTTGCAGCTCTCATTGCTATTCTACGGAAGTATATAAGAGCCATTGGTTGGACCATCGCTGACATTATTGGTATCCCACCCTGGATTTGTACACACAAGATTCAGCTTGAAGAAAATTGCACACCCACTATTGAACATCAAAGACGTCTAAATCCACCTATGCAAGAAGTGGTAAAGAAAGAAATTATCAAGTGGTTAGATGCGGGGGTTGTGTATCCAATCTCTGACAGTACATGGGTAAGCCCGGTACAATGTGTACCCAAGAAATGAGGCATGACGGTAGTCGCGAATGAAAAGAATGAGCTTATTCCACTCAGACCCATCACCGAATAAAGAGTATGCATGGACTACCGAAAGCTGAATTCATGGACGCTCAAAGATCACTTTCCAATGCCATTTATGGACCAAATGCTAGATCGATTAGCGGGGAAAGGATCGTTTTGTTTCTTAGATGGTTATTCAGTCTATAATCATATTTGTATAGCTACCGAAGACCAAGAGAAGACAACGTTCACATGCCCATATGGTACGTTTGCCTTTAAGCGTATGCCATTCGGGCTATGTAACGCCCCAGCCACCTTTCAACGTTCTATGATGTCCACTTTCTCTGATATGGTCTAAGATACTTTAGAGGTATTCATGGACGACTTTTCAATTGTTGGTGAGACGTTTGAAGCATGGTTGGCAAACCTAAGTATGGCGTTGCAAAGATGTGTAGAATTCAACCTAGTGTTGAATTGGGAGAAGTGCCACTTTATGGTTAAAAAAGGTATTGTTCTGGGGAATAAAATCTCCGAAAGAGGAATTGAGGTTGATCGAGCCAAAATATAATTTATCAAGAAGATACCATCTCCAATTTCCGTGAAGGGAGTCCGTAGTTTCCTCGGTCATGCAGGTTTCTATCGGCGGTTCATCAAAGACTTCTCCAAAATTGCTAGTCCATTATGCAAACTTTTGGAGAAAGATGCAAAGTTTGACTTCAATGAAGATTGTTTGAAGGCATTCGAATGCCTCAAAGGAAAACTGATTGAATCTCCTATCATGGTAGCACCAGATTAGTCCTTACCGTTTGAAGTCATGTGTGTCGCCAGTAGGATAGCATTAGGCGCTGTGCTTGGCCAGAGAAGGGAGAAGATATTCCATCCTATCTAATATGAGAGCAAGGTCCTGAACGAAGCCCAAAAGAACTACACTGTCAAAGAACAAGAGCTCCTAGCGGTTGTGTATGCGTTTGAGAAGTTTTGTGCTTATTTGTTGGGAACCAAAGTAATCGTTCATACAGACCATGCAACTCTGAGGTATTTAATGACAAATAATGATGCAAAACCAAGACTAATTCGATGGGTCTTGCTGCTGCAAGAATTTGATTTCGAGGTTAAAGATAGAAGAGGTTGCAAGAACCAAGTGGTTAATCATCTATCTAGACTCGAAAACGATCATATAGTGCAGCCTAAAATCGAGATTGATGATGCATTCCCTGACGAGGAGATCCTAGCGACGATAATGGAAGAGTAACCATGGTATGCTGACTTTGCAAATTTTGTGGTGAGTAATGTGATACCGGCAAACTTATCTTACCATCAAAAAAGGATGTTTATGCATGATATAAAACACTACTTTTGGGATGAGCCATATTTGTTTCAACGATGTGCGGATGGTGTCATCCGGCGATGCATATCCCATGTAGAAGTGCCTAATATATTGGAAGCTTTCCACACTTCTCAAGTTGGAGGACATCACACAGGTAATCGGACAGCAAGGAAGGTACTGCAAAGTGGATATTATTGGCCCTCGATATTTAGAGATGCCTACGACTTTGTGAGAAAATGCGACCAATGTCAGATACAAAGTGCTATTTCAAAACACCACGAGATGCCCATGTCAAAAATTCTTGAAGTAGAGCTCTTTGATGTATGGGGTATTAATTTCATGGGTCCATTCGTAAATTCGTTTGGAATGAAATTCATCCTAGTTGCTGTAGATTATGTTTCAAAATGGGTTGAAGCAGTAGCATTGGCCGACAATGAGGGAAAGCGTGTTGTAGCATTCTTGAAAAGAAATATCTTCTCTCGCTTTGGAGTACCACGTACTATCATAAGCAATGGAGGATCTCACTTTTGCAACAAGCTATTCAAATCCGTGTTGGCAAAATATGGTGTCAAGCAGCATAAGGTAGCCACACCTTATCACCCACAAACTAGTGGACAAGTAGAGGTTTCCAATCGAGAGATCAAGCAAATCCTTGCTAAGACGGTAAATGCTAATTGGAAAGATTGGTCTCGGAAGCTGGATGATGCACTATGGGCCTATAGGACTGCGTTCAAGATGCCAATTGGCATGTCCCCTTACCAACTAGTTTACGGGAAGGCATGTCACTTGACCATTGAGCTTGAGCATAAGGCATTGTGGGCTTTGAAGCGGCTAAATCTAAACTGGGATGATGCATTGAATCTGAGATTAAAGCAACTGAACGAGATGGATGAATTTCGTCTATATGCTTATGAGAGATCAGACCTATACAAGGAGCGGATGAAAAAGTATCATGATCAACGGATTGTTCAACAAAACTTTCAAAAAGATGATATGGTACTTCTCTTCAATTTCAGAATGAAGCTATTCCCAGGTAAGTTGAAGTCCAAGTGGTCTGGTCCGTACAAAGTAAACCACGTCTACTCGTCTGGAGTAGTTGAGTTGAAAGACACTAATGGCGTTTTCTTCAAGGTGAATGGCCAACGAGTAAAACCATATATCGGTCCTCTTGACTCGATAAATTATATGGCCACCACTTATCTTGACGAAGTCTAAGTACTCGAGGTAACTATGTCGTGCCGCGACAATAAATCATGCGCTAGATGGGAGGCAACCCATCATTTTTCATTTTTGTCTTTCTTTCGTTCTATTACGTGTTTGCTTTTGATAAATAAAAATCCAAAAAGAAGAGTCATGCCACGACCAAAACTAAGGCTCTTGATGGGAGGCAACCCATCGTTCTAATCGTCTTTGTTGTTTTTGAGTAAATATAGGTGCAAAGAGGTGTAAAACGAGGAGGTCGGTTTCAAATTTTGATTTGGACGTATTGCATGTTAAAGGTGGTAAGTTAGGAATGAAGAAGCAAAAGGCTATGGATTGGGCATTGCTTATGAAAATATAGGCAACGAACAAGGCTAGGCCTACGTAAAACTAGGCCACGAACAAGGAAAGGCCTATACTATGGCCTAAGCTCTCGGAATCTAGTGTGCCATAGCATAGGCGCCGTCCATACCCAAGTATGCCATAGCATAGGCGCCGCCTATGCCAATGCCTTTTGTTTGTGAATCTCATATGCTAAGTGAAAGGCGCCGCCTATGCATAAGAATTCCATGGCATAGGCGCCGCCTATGCTCAACAATGCTATGCAAAAGGCGCCGCTGATAACGCTCAATCTACAGCTCTCGTTTGAGTGTAAAGCGGTCGTTAGCAAATATAGAACCCAACCTGGGTTGGGTGTCGATCCCACAGGGAATAGCTTGGCCAACAAGTAAGCAAAATTAATAGACTTTTGGTGCAAGTCTCGTAAGAAGGGGGGATTGTAATAAGTAACCAAAGTAATGAAATAAAAGCTGAAAAATAGCAAAGTAAAAAGAGAGTATTTCGTAGGTTGTGAAACAATGAGAATTGAAGCGTTGGGGTTATGTCCACCTTCTGAGGTATACGTCTCTATTTGCTATGAGTGTGTAGAGTCTTGACATGCAATTGCTTATAGAGAATTGTAGTCGATGGTAAATCCAAGCGTCTCTCGACCTGAACAAGGACTATTTCACTTTAACTCTCTCGAGCTTAAAGAGTGTCTAACGGTACGAATTCTCCAAGAGGTTAGTCCAGTTACGGCACTAGCTTTTTAATAGGAAAGGGTGTCCTACTACCTTGACACTATCTCTTTTCCAGACAAATAACCTTTCTCTCGAACAAGTTAAATGTTAGACTGGCGTATTCTTGCGTTTGCAACCGCAAAGAATGTAGATTAAGATGAAGAGCGTAGTGATATAAGAAATATACGTGTCTTGAACTCACAAACTCACAGCTATAGATAGTAACTCATTCGGCTTCCATAACCCCAACTAAGAGGTTTAGTTACCCATGAATGCGAAGGATATCACGTTTTGCATGGTGGATGGCGTGAAAAGTGGGTGTTTAGGCTTGTGGTTTTAGTGATTCCGTAGCAAGTAACGATTCTCTTGTTGTGGAATAGATGAATAGAAGAGTAGATTAGAAGTGTTTGTGGTGGAAGATGAGAGGGATGGAAGAAAATTAATTGTTGAATTAAGTGAAGAATTGATTGTAGAATGTCTGAATGTATCAAAATCTCTAACATGATAGGGTATTTATAATACTCCTATCCTACTCCTACTAAGCTAATGAAATAAATAACCAAATCCTAATATACCAATGAAATCCTTGACCCAAATGTACTAGGGTAAGGTTACAATATCATAATCCAAATAGAATAGTAAAACACATAACCTAATTGCACTAGGTTAATGTATCTTGGTAAAAATCCAGCTTTGTGTCTGTAAGTCCCCAAAGTCTTCAGAATTGCTGTTTTAGCCCGGGACAGATTTTCCATGCAGCAGATTTGGTCCTTTAGGCGTCCAGCTCCTTTCCACTTCGTTTGTGAGCTTTCTTTTGCGTCAAGTAAGCCGTAAAATGCTGTATTTTGCATCATTTATACCTGAAACTTTCCTAATCATGTTTGTCAGCTCATCTACAGGAAAAAGGACTAAAAGTGCATGAAATATATAATTAGTTCTCAAAACTAGGCTAAAATATGGGCAAAATATATTGATATAGGCGCGTAAATTCGCCTATCATCAACACCCCACACTTGAAGCTTTGTTCGTCCTCGAACAACATATCATGTCCTTCTAAACATCGACTTAAGTTTTTTACAGCAACAACACAAAACATTCTTCAAGACAAGCACAACAATTATCAACAAAGAGTAGCTTTTCAATTATAAGTAGAAACAATTTAACCTCAAGTATAGACTCGTGATGGTGATCAGCTCGCATGCAAACGTTAAGGTACATAGAATCATATTCAACTATCCAAAACTCATCAACCATGTGTGTATCACAATATAGTACCCATAATCACTCACAAATATAGCATATTTTTCAAACATGGGTATCAAAGTATCCTTGCACTCACTCTCATAAAGAATTCGCATGTAGCAACTAATAACCATGGGCTTGCCCTTAATGTTGTACTCCACTAAATGTCGGAATGTTAAGATTAGGATCAAGTAGGTCTTTTGATGGTTGTAATGTAGGCTAAGGGACGGGTAGGATCAACTATTTTGGCCAGAAATAGTGACTAAGTTCCTAAGCGCTTTAATACATCACATTGTATCATTGACACTTTTTTATTTCAACCTTTCTTCTTTCCTTTATTCTACCACCCTTGTTCTCCTCTTTTGTTTTTCAGTTTTAAGAACAACTCACTTTTCAGTTTTCTTTTCCTTTTTCTTTTCACAACATACCTCTTATGATAGCACTTTCTTTTTCATAACACATTCAAGCACCATTACAATTTAAAGCATCATACTCACCTAATTTCCTCTTATGTTGTCACATGACTTTTTCACTTTAAAGCGCTTAGGAATTTGGATCAAATTACGGTCTTGAAAAAAATGGATTAGGCTTACATACAAGGTTGTCAAAGAAATAGGCTAAAGGCTCAAAAGGGTTTAACTAGGATGATGTACATGGGTAGGTAAAACTGAAGGTAAACATGTATAGGTTGCCAAAGAAATGCCTAAATCATATCCTAAACTTACACTCCTTATTTTTGCTTTGCATACATACCAGGCAAGTTCTAGCATCAGCCACAAACATAGAATATACTATTATCTCACACACACAAGGCACATGGTCGACTTGCTTGGAAGTAATATAGACTCTCGACCCAACAATTGAAGGAATTGAATCACACAATATCACATAATGAGTCACAACTAGAGCCTAAACGTATCAATATTCACAATTGTAGCACATACTCTTGTTCTAATCTCATGCTGCCTATCAAAATAATTTCATGCGTAGCTAGAAAAATTTTACTCCTAAAAAAAATGGACTAAAAAAAACAAAGTAAACAAGCAAACATACAAACATAGGTGCAAACAAAGAAGTATAGCATGCAGATTCTGCCACCCCACACTTAGACGGGACACTGCCCTCAGTGGAAAAGAAATGCGAAGAACCTGGTTTAGTCGGACTCCTCATCAATGTCGGGGGTCATACCCCCTTCGTCTGAATCATCATAAGAGTCATCGTCAGAGTTCTCCTCATCATCAGAATCAGGCAAGCGTCTATCATCATCAGTTGGCACGTCATCGTCAAGAGGTTCCTCAAAATATACGCCCACTCCACACATCTCTCGGGCATGCCTGTTCATTGGGTAGTTGTGGTCCAGCTGTTGGAGTTCTTCAGCAGTTGGAATACGTCCACCACTCATCATAGTGAATCGTGTCATGCCATAGAGATGATGGAAGAAACTCTCGTCACGAGCATGTCTCTCCGCAGTAGTAAGGTTGACTCCATGTGTTGTTTCAGCATCTTTGACCTTGGTGAGGTCAACCTTCTTTGGGTTATGTTGGAGTTTGTGGTCAGCTGGTTCCTCTTCTATATCCTCCTTCCGCAACATTGCTGTCAACAAGTTGCCGAATGTGAAATGGGACCTTCGGTGGAGTCTGGCCTTCCTCATGGTAGATCGAATGATTGCCCCAAAGTTGATAGGGACATTCGTCATCAACGCATAAACCAAACACACTCTATCTCTCGATATCTTGGTGTATTGCGTCCCAGGAATAAGGCATGAGTTGACAATGCGCATCCAGATTTTTGCTTCCCTATTTAGTGGAGCATAGGGGAATGTGTTGTGACGGCCTGTTTCCTTATGTCTGCCCTATCTTGCCATTGATCTGCTTCCACAAAGCGTGTGTCTTATCGCTCTGTAAGGAGGCCTGCTGTACAGCTCCTTGTATGGTGCAGGATCGACCGAAGGTAGGCCAAGGAAAGAGTTGATCCATTCCGCTGTAAGCTGTAACACTTGGCCCCGAATTTTTACTTCATTGCCTGTTGTGTTCGGCGACCAGTTGGCATAAAACTCTCTTGTTAAGTCAAGATTACACTCTCCCATGTCGCGGAAGATGAAATCTAGCTTCAAAGCCATTATTTTAGCCAACATTTGCGGCTCCTTCTTTGCTAAGGTCTCCTTGTTGATCAAGTCGACGTGCACATATTTCTTTTCTTTGTTGCTGCTGTACCATGCCTTGGCTTCTTCCTCAAGAACCCATTTGATTCCGAACATTCTGCGTGGTAGGTGTGCTGAAGATGATTCTCCTTGGTCTTTTCGACTTCTCTTCTTGTCCTTTCGGGACGTGGTAGCCTTCTCCTTGCCTTGCTTTGCTTTGGGTGCCATTGTACCTGAGACTAGAAATAATGTTAGTTACAGCACAATCTTACTTGATACAATCTATACGCAAGCACTAGGGGTACCACCCCACACTTAATCTTGTTAACACAAATCGGTGAAGTGAAAGCGGTCGAGTACTCAGATTTCGTCGACATACGTTTTAGGAGTGTATTCCGACAAGAAAATCAGCATTACATCACTTATTTGCAGCCATTGGACTACTTTCATGGTGGATATAGCAATACTACAACCTAGGGGTTACCACATGGAATCATTATTCTTACAACAAGCACACCCTCCTAAGTCGATAGGTACTATAATCTTATCACGATGACCGGGATGGTCTATCATGTAAGCATCCAAACAACAATATTAAGCAATATTCATAGCCATGTCAATTCAGCAATTATCATAACAATGCTATCGGAGTAAAATTCAAGTCGAAAACAAGTCAAGAATTCCCTACGTAGATATTCACTCACACGTTTTTGCAACAATTATCCAAACATATGAACATCACCATCAATCTCACATGATTTAGCAAAATATAATAAGCATAGCAACGTAGTACTTACTATAAATAGATGAAGAATAAGAGAGCAGTTACTTGCTTGAAGATTGTGGAGAAGTTGTTGTGGATTGGAAGAACAAAGAAAGAAAATTTTGAGAGGATTTGGAGTGATAGGCGGCGCCTTTAGGGTTGTTTCTAATGTGATTGTGTTATAATACCAAGTCCCCTTTATATAGGAAGAGTATGGGTCGGGTTATGACCCATTTACAATCGGATTTGGGGACAAAATCACCACATATGCGGCGCATATCCCTCGGCATATCACTTACATATGCGGCGCATTGTCCATGGCATAATGGGACATATGCGCCGCATAGTCTATGGCATTTCTAGACATATGCGCCGCATAGTCTATGGCATTTGGTCTCAGTATCTCAAATGCCATAGCATAGGCGGCGCATAGTCAAAAGCATACCTAGGAATAGGTGGCGCATAGTGTATAGCACACTAGATTCCGAGTCCTTAGGCTATAGAATAGGTTGTGCATCGTTCGTGGCCTATTTTTACCAAGGCCTAGCCTTCCTCGAAGCCTATTATGACGTGAGAAAGACTCAATTCATAGCCTTATGCATCACCATTCCTAACTTACCGACTTTACCATACCATGCGTCCAAATCGTCAATTGAGATCAATCTCCTCGTCGCGTACTTCTTGCACCTAATTTGCTCAAAACAAAATGAAAACGATTAGTACGATGGGTTGCCTCCCACCAAGCGCCTTAGTTTTGGTCGTGGCACGACTCGTATTTTTGGATTTTTATTTATCAAAAAAAAATACTAAAGCGACGAAATAATAAAACGATAAAATGACAAAACGATAAAACAGTAAAACAATGGGTTGCCTCCCATCTAGCGCCTTATTTATTATCGTGGCTCGACGTAGTACTCTCGAGTACCTAGACTTCGTCGAGATAAGTGTTGGCCAAGTCATTCATCGAGTCAAGAGGACCGATATATGGCTTGACACGTTGGCCATTCACTTTGAAGATAACACCCTCATTGTTTTCCAATTCGACTACTCCAGATGAGTAGACTTGGATGATTTTAAATGGACCATACCACTTTGATTTTAACTTACCTGGGAAGAGCTTGAGTCTGGAGTTAAAGAGCAGTACCATGTCACCTTTTTGGAAGTTTCGTCGAACAATCCGCTGATCATGATACTTCTTCATCCGTTCCTTGTATAAATCTGATCTTTCGTATGCATGGAGACGAAATTCATCTAGTTCATTCAGCTGCTCCAACCTCAGGTTCTTCACATCATCCCAATTCAGATTCAAGTGCTTCAATGCCCACAATGCTTTGTATTCAAGCTCGATGGGTAGATGACAAGCCTTCCCATAAACTAGCTGATAAGGTGACATGCCAATGGGTGTCTTGAATGCAGTCCTATACGCCCATAGTGCATCATCTAGCTTCCGAGACCAGTCCTTCCTATTTGCATTAACCGTCTTGGCAAGGATCTGCTTGATCTCGCGGTTGGAAACCTCAACTTGTCCACTGGTTTGGGGATGATAAGGCGTAGCTACCTTGTGTTGCTTGACTCCATACTTGGCCAATACAGATTTGAATAGCTTGTTGCAAAAGTGAGATCCTCCATCACTTATGATAGTACGAGGTACTCCAAAGCGAGAGAAGATATTCTTCTTTAAAAACGCTACAACACGCTTTCCTTCGTTGTCAGCCAATGCTACAGCTTCAACCCATTTCGACACATAATCCACAGCAACCAAGATGTACTTCATTCCAAACGAATTCATGAATGGTCCCATGAAATCAATACCCCACACATCAAAGAGTTCTACCTCCAGAATTTTGGACATGGGCATTTCATGGTGTTTTGAAATAGCACCTTGACGTTGGCATTGGTCACACCTTTTTACATAGTCGTGTGCATCTCTGAATATTGTAGGCCAATAATAACCACTTTGCAAGACTTTCCTTGCCGTTCGATTCCCTGCATGATGTCCTCCAACTTGCGAAGTGTGGCATGCTTCCAATATAGTAGGCACTTCTTCATGGGATATACATCGTCGAATGATACCATCCGCGCATCTTCGAAACAAATAAGGCTCATCCCAATTGTAGTGCTGAACGTCATGCATAAACTTCCTCCTCTGGTGGTAAGATAAATTGGAAGGTAACACATTACTCACCACGAAATTTGCAAAATCGGCATACCATGGTAATTTCTCCATTGTTGTCGCTAGTATCTCCTCGTCAGGGAATGCATCATCAATCTGATTTTCTGGTTGCGTCACATACTCATTCTCAAGTCTAGATAGGTGATCAGCCACTTGGTTCTCGCAACCTCTTCTATCTTTGACTTCGAAATCGAACTCTTGCAGCAGCAATATCCATCGAATCTGCCTTGGTTTTGCATCCTTCTTTGTCATTAGATACCTAAGAGCTGCATGGTCTGTATGAACGATCACCTTAGTACCCAATAGATAGGCACGGAACTTCTCAAACGCATACACAACCGCTAAGAGCTCTTGTTCAGTAACAGTGTAGTTCCTTTGGGCTTCATTTAGGACCTTACTCGCATAGTAGATAGGATGAAATAATTTCTCCTTTCTCTGTCCAAGAACAGCACCAACGGCTACACCACTAGCATCACACATGACTTCGAACGGGAGCGTCCAATCTGGTGCTACCATGATAGGGGCTTCAATGAGTTTTTCTTTAAGGCATTCGAATGCCTTTAAGCAATCATCATTAAAGTCAAACTTCGCATCTTTTGCCAATAGTTTGCACAATGGACTAGAAATTTTGGAGAAGTCTTTGATGAATCTACGATAAAACCCAGCATGACCAAGAAAACTACGAACTCCCTTCACCGAAATTGGAGGTGGTAGCTTCTCAATTACCTCTATTTTGGCGCGATCAACCTCTATTCCTCTTTCAGAAATCTTGTGCCCAAGAACGATTCCTTCTTTTACCATGAAGTGGCACTTCTCCCAATTCAGCACAAGGTTGAACTCTACACATCTTTGCAATGCCATGCTCAAGTTTGCCAAACATGCTTCAAAAGACTCACCAACAACTGAAAAGTCATCCATAAATACCTCCAAAGTGTCTTCTACCATATCAGAGAAAATAGACATCATACAACGTTGAAAGGTGGCTGGTGCGTTACACAACCCGAATGGCATGCGTTTGAAGGCAAAAGTGCCATATGGGCATGTAAACGTTGTCTTCTCTTGGTCTTCGGGGGCAATACAAATCTGATTGTAACCTGAATAACCATCCAAGAAGCAAAACCATCCTTTCCCCGCTAATCGATCTAGCATTTGGTCCATAAATGGCATGGGGAAGTGATCCTTGAGAGTCCAAGAATTCAGCTTGCGGTAGTCCATGCATACTCTCCATCCAGTAACGGGCCTGAGTGGAATAAGCTCATTCTTTGCATTCGCGACCACCGTCATACCTCCTTTCTTGGGAACACATTGTACTGGGCTTACCCATGTACTATCAGAAATAGGATACACGACTCCTGCGTCTAACCACTTGATAATCTCCTTCTTCACCACTTCTTGCATTGGTGGGTTTAGACGTCTTTGATGTTCAATGGTGGGTGTGCACTTTTCTTGAAGCTGAATTTTATGTGTGCAAATCCCAGGTGGAATACCAATGATATCCACAATGGTCCATCCAATAGCTCTAATATACTTGCGTAGGATTGCAATAAGAGTTGCAACTTGTTGCTCACCCAAATCGGCTGCTACAATGACTGGAAGAGTATTTCCGCTTCCTAAGAATGCGTACTTCAAATGGCTTGGCAGCTCCTTCAATTCTAACGTGGGTGGTTCATCAATAGATGGCTTAGCTGGAGGTGTGGGTCGATTCTTGAGATCAAGATCCAGCTTCTTAGGAGTATAACGATATGTTCCTAATCCCGATAGAGTACAAATATCATCTTCAGAAATTTCAGCATCATCATCCTCTTCTTTCATGAACAAAGCCTCCAAAGGATCATCAAGAATGTGCTCTTCTGCAAGTAACTCTTTCTCGTCATCAAAGACAACATCAGCCACCGAAAATACACTTAGATCTTTGGGTTGCTTCATTGATTTGCAAACATCAAAGCGAACCACTTCATCATTTATTCGGAATGAAAGCTCATTAGCTCTCAAATCTATGAGCACACTTCCCGTAGCAAGGAAGGGGCGTCCCAAGATTATGGGAACCTCTGAATCTGCTTCACAATCCAAGATGACAAAGTCTGCTGGAAATATGAATGAAGATACCTTTACCAAGACATCGCATAGAATACCAACCGGTCGTTTTACCGACCTATCCGCCATCACAAGCCTCATATTGGTTGGTGTAGGATCTCCTAACCCCAACTTCTTATAGATCGATAATGGCATCAAGTTGATGCTGGCTCCTAAGTCACACAATGCTTTAGCAAAGTCCAAAGATCCGACGGTGCAAGGAATCGTGAAAGCTCCGGGGTCGGCCTTCTTCTGAACTATCGATCGAGTAGCAATTGCACTACAATGATGCACATCATCTTTCAGCTCATAGCTTGCTGCCCTCTTCTTAGTCAAAAGATCTTTCATAAACTTCGCATACCCAGGCAGTTGTTCAAGTGCCTCTACCAATGGGACATTAATAGTCAGCTGCTTCAACATGGTCATAAATTTGCTGAACTTAGTGTCATCGGCCACCTTCTTCAATCTTTGTGGAAAAGGTGGTGGTGGGTATGGAAGTTTTCTCTCCATGGCTTTCTTCTCCTCTTGCTTCCGTTTATTATTTTTTTCAGGCTGCACGTCACTAGGTGAAACATCCTTGACGTTGGAAGTAGTTGTTGCGGCTTCTTCTCTTGTAACGTCACAAGGTGTGGCGTCAATGTCTGCTGCTACGTCAACCACTTGCTTGCCTTTTGCTGAAGTTTCCAGCACCTTACCACTTCTGGTAGTGATGGCCATGCATGACCCATCATTCCTTGGGTTTTGCACAGTATCGCTCGGTAAGGTGCCAGCCTTTCTTTGATTGAATGCTGCTGAAAGTTGGCTCAATTGCTGCTCTATTTGCTTAATAGAAGTGGAATGAGAATCAACTAGTTGCTTCATGGAGGACAAATCATCAATCACCTCCTTAACTCCCGCGCTCGTTGCTTCCACTCCTTTCAATAACTTAGCCATCATGTCTTCCATAGAATTAGATGTGGTGGTATCACGTTTACCAGGGGGAACGTACAAACCACTCTTTTCATTATTTTTCTTCCAACTACCTTGGTCTTTGCTTCCAGATTTATCATAATAGTTCCGACCTTGGTTTCCTTGGGCATTCCCACGGAAACCCCCCTGATTGTTCAAGTAGTTGGCCTCCTCTTCCGAATCAGATTCGTCTCTTCCTTTTAGCGCCACAGCTTTCACTTTTTCGGTCTTCCCTGATAATAAGTGCTTTGTCAGAAGATCCAATTGTGTTTTCATGTGCGCCATGTCTTGCTCACGTTCTTCTTCTCTTCTTCTTTGGTCTGCAGACATGCCAATAGATAAAGTGGGGCTTGCTACCTCTGAATCCCTGGTATGCCAAGCTCTACTTTGCTTTGTCATGCGATCTAGCATATTGCTTGCTTGCCCAAAGGTGAGGTCCATGAAAGAACCTCCAGCTGCGTTGTCCACCACTGGTTTAGTTATTGAATTCAAGGCTCTATACAAGATCTCCATGAGGTGAACATTAGTCATGTGATGGTTTAGGCATCTCGCTAGCTTTGTCTTGAACCTCTCCCATGTTTCGTGAAGAGCTTCAGAGGGAAGCTGACGAATGTTGCTGATTTCATCTCTCAATTGAGCCCTCTTGGATGGCGGAAAGAATCTTTCTAGGAAAGCGTCTCTCAATTGCCTCCAATTTGTAATTGAATCAGGAGTCAGCCCATTCAACCATAGTGTTGCCTCCCCAGACAGAGACAATGGAAATAGACGTAGTCGAATAGCATTCTGACCAACACCAGGATTGTCAAAAGACTTGCATGTAGAAATAAAGTTGATGAGATGCATATTCGGATCATCGCCTGCTAGTCCACTAAATAATCCCTTGAGTTGCAATAACTGAATCATGGTGCTAGTGATGTTGAACTTGGCTCCAGGCGCTAATGGTGGTGGAATTATAGCTCCAGTGGCTCCGGCACCATCAAGATCATCATCATCATCGTCGAAAGCTGGTTGCAAAGGTTGGCGATCATACCTATACCGCGCTTGTCGACCTCTTCGATTGGCAGGTGTTATAATTTCAGCATCACGCCTAGGGTTCAGTAACTCGTCATCACCTAAATCTTCATCGTCAGGATTTGTTGCTCGTCCAGGATTATCAATGTTTTGTTGTTGGACTTGAGCAGCGGCAAGAGCAGCTAATCTTGCTTGCTCGTGTTGAGCAGCCATCCTGTCGATTTCAGCTTGTGCTTCCATTCTTCTAATTCGTTGTGGTTCCGGATTGATTGGTAATAACGGTTGACCAGAACTTCTAGTATGGGGCATGCACTAAAAAAAAAACCTGCAATAAACAAAAACAAAAACTAAAAGTAAAAGTACGAGAATCTTTGACCAAAGGGTCTAGTAATTATCACAAACTTAATTGACACTCGTATTCCCCGGCAACGGCGCCAATTTTTGATAACGCTCAATCTACAGCTCTCGTTTGAGTGTAAAGCGGTCGTTAGCAAATATAGAACCCAACCTGGGTTGGGTGTCGATCCCACAGGGAATAGCTTGGCCAACAAGTAAGCAAAATTAATAGACTTTTGGTGCAAGTCTCGTAAGAAGGGGGGATTGTAATAAGTAACCAAAGTAATGAAATAAAAGCTGAAAAATAGCAAAGTAAAAAGAGAGTATTTCGTAGGTTGTGAAACAATGAGAATTGAAGCGTTGGGGTTATGTCCACCTTCTGAGGTATACGTCTCTATTGGCTATGAGTGTGTAGAGTCTTGACATGCAATTGCTTATAGAGAATTGTAGTCGACGGTAAATCCAAGCGGCTCTCGACCTGAACAAGGACTATTTCACTTTAACTCTCTCGAGCTTAAAGCGTGTCTAACGGTACGAATTCTCCAAGAGGTTAGTCCAGTTACGGCACTAGCTTTTTAATAGGAAAGGGTGTCCTACTACCTTGACACTCTCTCTTTTCCAGACAAATAACCTTTCTCTCGAACAAGTTAAATGTTAGACTGGTGTATTCTTGCGTTTGCAACCGCAAAGAATGTAGATTAAGATGAAGAGCGTAGTGATATAAGCAATATACGTGTCTTGAACACACAAACTCACAGCTATAGATAGTAACTCGTTCGGCTTCCATAACCCCAACTAAGAGGTTTAGTTACCCATGAATGCGAAGGATATCACGTTTTGCATGGTGGATGGCGTGAAAAGTGGGTGTTTAGGCGTGTGGTTTTAGTGATTCCGTAGCAAGTAACGATTCTCTTGTTGTGGAATAGATGAATAGAAGAGTAGATTAGAAGTGTTTGTGGTGGAAGATGAGAGGGATGGAAGAAAATTAATTGTTGAATTAAGTGAAGAATTGATTGTAGAATGTCTGAATGTATCAAAATCTCTAACATGATAGGGTATTTATAATACTCCTATCCTACTCCTCCTAAGCTAATGAAATAAATAACCAAATCCTAATATACTAATGAAATCCTTGACCCAAATGTACTAGGGTAAGGTTACAATATCATAATCCAAATAGAATAGTAAAACACATAACCTAATTGCACTAGGTTAATGTATCTTGGTAAAAATCCAGCTTTGTGTCTGTAAGTCCCCAAAGTCTTCAGAATTGTTGTTTTAGCCCGGGACAGATTTTCCATGCAGCAGATTTGGTCCTTTAGGCGTCCAGCTCCTTTCCACTTCGTTTGTGAGCTTTCTTTTGCGTCAAGTAAGCCGTAAAATGCTGTATTTTGCATCATTTATACCTGAAACTTTCCTAATCATGTTTGTCAGCTCATCTACAGGAAAAAGGACTAAAAGTGCATGAAATATATAATTAGTTCTCAAAACTAGGCTAAAATATGGGCAAAATATATTGATATAGGCGCGTAAATTCGCCTATCATCTGCCGCCTATGCCAAGCATAGTCAAAGTAAAAAGCGCCGCATATGGTCACTTCTTGTCTCCAAAACCGATTTTAAATGGGTCAAAACCCGACCCAACCTTCCCTTATAAATAAGAGACTTAGTCTTGAACCAAAAACACATTGGAAACCTAGCATAAGCACCGCCTATAGTCTCCAAATCCTCTCCAAAATTTTCCCTTTGCTCTTTTACTTCACAAGAACATCATCCAAAGGCATCAATCAAGTAAGTACTTCTTTGTTCTTCATTTATATTCCGTAAGTACTACACTACTACGCCTATTATGAATTGTTAAATCTTGAAATAGTAGAAGTGGCTTGAATGTGGTTGATGTGTTGTGATACAACTAAGTGAGTGAAAGAATACGTAAGAATGATCTTAACATGTTTCCAACTTGAATTTGATTTTGATGCACTGTCATACTTTTGCGGAATTGACATGGTCACAAAAATTGCATAATCTTGTCAATAGAAAGCTTACATGTTGGAATAACTTGTTCATCAAGATGAGAATTATAGTTGACTACCAACATAGGAGGTTGTGATTATTTCTAGATGCTATACCTTGATTCAATCCCTATGTAGTAGTCATGATATATCAAACATGAAAGTATTGCTAAGAATACAAGAAGTATGACTACACTGATTTTATTGTTGGAATATAGCACCTAAAACGTATGCCGATGAAGTCTGAGTAATCGACCACTTTCACTTCACTAGTCTGTACCAACAAACTAAGTGTGGGGTGGTTCCACTACTGCTTGTTTATAGATTGTATCCATCGAGATGACGCTAACATGAACATTGTTTTAGTCTCAGGTACAATGGCACCCAAAGCAAGACAAGGCAAAGATAAGGCAACCACTTCCCAAAAAGGCAAGAAAAGAGGACGTAAAGAGCAAGGAGAGTCCTCCTCGATGCAAGTACCACGCCGCATGTTCGGAATTAAATGGGTTTTAGAGGAGGAAGCAAAGGAATGGTATAGGAACAACAAAGAGAAGAAATATGTTCATGTGGATTTGATAAACAAAGAAAGACTAGCAAAGAAAGAACCGCACATGTTGGCCAAGATCATGGCGTTACATCTTGATTTCATCTTCCGCGACATGGGAGAATGCAATCTCGATTTAACAAGAGAATTCTATGCCAACTGGTCACCGAAAACCATAGGAAGCGAGGTCAAGATTCGTGGCCAAGTTTTACAACTCAATGCGGAGTTTTTCAACTCCTTTCTTGGCTTGCCTGCTGTTGATCCATCACCATTCAAAGAGCTGTACAGTAGACCTCCATATAGAGCCATTCGACACATACTCTATGGAACAAGGTCCATGGCACGGTGGAGTAGACACAAGGACACCGGACGACACAACACCTTCCCATATGCTCCTTTGAATAGAGAAGCAAGAATATGGTTGCGCATAGTCAATTCTTGCCTAATTCCAGGGACTCAGTACACAAAGATAACACGAGATAGAGTGTGCTTGGTATACGCATTGATGACGAATGTCCCTATCAACATTAGGGCAATTAGTCGATCCACAATGCGGAAAGCTAGGCTACACAAGAGGTCCCACTTAAATTTTGGCAATTTATTGACCGCAATATTGAGGAAGGAAAACATCGAAGAGGAACCGGCTGATCATAAACTCCTACACAACCCAAAGAAGGTTGACCTCACAAAGGTTAAGGATGCTGAAACTACGCATGGCTTCAACCTTACCACTTTAGAAAGGCATGCTTGAGATGAGAGTTTCTTTCGCCATCTTTATGGCATGACTCGGTTTACAATGATGAGCGGTGGTCGTGTTCCAACTGCTGCAGAGCTCCAACAGCTGGATTATGAATACCCAATGAATGAGCACGCGAAGGCGATGTGTGGAGTAGGTACATATTTTGAGGAACCTCTTGATGATGATGTGCCAACTAATGATGATCGCAGAATGCCAGACTCTGACGTGGAGGAGAATTCTGATGACGACGACTCCAATGATGATTCCGACGAAGGGGGTATGACCCCAGACAAAGAGGAGGAGTCCGACTAACCAGGTTCTTCTTATTTATTTTCCACTGAGGGCAGTGTGTCCCGTCTAAGTGTGGGGTGCTGGTGTTTGCATGCTATACTTCCTTATCTACATTTGCTTATTTATGTGTGTTTTGCTTATTTATGTTTATTTGTTTTAATTTTTTAGGAATTTTTTTTTTGGTTACAAACTTTGCATAAAATTGTTCTGATAGGCAGCATGGTATTATAACAAGAGTCTGTGATAAAATCATTACTATTGAGATGTTTAGGCTCTAATAGTGACTCACTATATGATAATTGTGTGGTTCAGTTCCTTCATCTGTTGGGATAAGAGTCTATATTGCTTTCAATAAAGTCGACCATGTGCCTTTGTGTGTGTGAGATGATAGTATATTCTATGTTTGTGGCTGATGCTAGAACTTGCCTGGTATGTATGTAAAGCAAAATAAAGAGTGTGAGTTTAGGAGATGATTTAGGCATTTCTTTGGCAACCTATGATTGTTTACCTTCATTTTACCTACCCATGGACATCATCCTAGATAACCCCCTTTGAGCCTTTAGCCTATTTTCTTTGACAGCCTCATATGTAAGCCTAATCCATTTTTTTCAAGACCATAATTTGCTCCAAATTCCTAAGTGCTTTAAATTGTAAAGTAATGTGACAAAATAAGAGGAAATTGGGTGAGAATAGTGCCATAGAATGTATTGGTGCTTGAATTCGTTATGAAAACAAATTGCTATCATAGAGGTGTGTTATGAAAAGAAAAATGATGAAAACTAAAAAGTTAATTCTGTTCAAAATTGAATAACAAAAGAGGTGAGAAGGGGTGGTAGATAAAAGGAAAGTAGAGAAGTTGTTTAAAAGAAAGTGATAATGGCATAATGTGATGTATTAAAGCGCTTAGGAACCTAGTCACTATTTCTGGCCAAAACAGTCCTACCCATCCCTTAGCCTACATTACAACCTATAAAAGACCTATTTGATCCTAACCTTAACATTGTGATATTTATTGGAGCATTACACTAAGGGCAAGCCTATGGTCATTAGTTGCAACATATGAATTCTTTGTGAGAGTGAGAGCAAGGATAATCCTACACCCATGTTCGAAATATATGCAATACGTGTGAGTAATTATGGGTAACATATGGTGAGACACACATGGTTGATGAGTTTTGGGTAGTCGTGTATGATACTTTGAGCCTTAAATTTTGAATATGAGTTGACCACCATCACGAGTCTATGTTGGAGGTTGAATTGTTTCTACTAATGATCAGAAAACTACTCTTTGGTGATAATTGTTGTGCTTGTCTTGATGAATATTTTGTGTTGTTACTGTGAAATCCCAAGTAGATGTTTAGATGGACATGATAGTTTGTTCGAGGACGAACAAAGCTTTAAGTGTGGGGTGTTGATGATAGGCGAATTTACACGCCTATAGTGCTATATTTTACCCATATTTTAGCTAAGTTTTGAGGACAAAATATATAATTCATGCACTTTTAGTCCTTTTTCCTGTAAGTGAGCTAACGAACATGATTAGCAAGTTTTCAGGTATAAATGATGCAGAATTCAGCAATTTATGGATAACTTGACACCAAAGAAAGCTTCACGAAAGAAGGAAGGGAAATCTTACACTCCAAGGACCAAAAGTGGCGCATGGAAAATCTGTCCCGGGCAAAAACAGCAATTCTAAAGACTTTGGGACTAGCAGTAACTTAGTAGGATTAGGATAATGATACATTAACCTAGTAGGATTGGGTTAAGTAATGCATTAGCTTAGTAGGAATAGGATATGGGTGGTATAAATACCCTATTTTTCTAGAGATTTTTCAGCATTCTCATTCTACTTCTTATTCCACAACTTACAACTTGGATTATAATTCTTCCATTAATTCTACTTTTTATTCTTCTTCTATTCATCTACTCAATTATTAATTTCCACAACAAGAGAACGTTACTCAGCAAGGAATTCATGCCATTCTTACCCCTATACTTATCGTGCGATTATTTTGGGTATGATGATTATTGCTATTGTGTTTTCCGTTACAATCATGAGTAGCTAAACTTCTCTGTTGGGGTTATGGAAGCCGTATGAGATACTATCTATTGCTATGAGTTTGTGAGTTCACGACACGTATGCTGCTTATATCATTATTCTCTTCATCTTAATGCAAATTCTTGTGGTTGCAAACGCATAGAATACGCCAGTATAGCATTAACTTGTTCGAAAGAAAAGTTATATGTCTGGAAAAGAGATAATGTCAAGGTAATAGGGCACTAACCCCTGTTAAAAAGTTAGTGTCGTAACTGGATTAACCTCTTGGAGAATTTATACCGTTAGACACGCTTTAAGCTCGAAAGAGTTAAAGTGAAATAGTCCTTGATAAGGTCGAAAGACGTTTGGATTTACCATAGAATACAATTCTCTATAAGCACATGCATGTCTGAATTCCGCACAACTCATAGTCAATAGAGACGTATAACTCATAAGGTGGACATAATCCCAACTTCTCAATTCTCATTGTTTTACAGCTTACTAAAAATTCTTTCTTTTTACTTTATTATTTTGTTTACATTACTTGCACATTACAATCCCCCCTTTTACGAGACTTTCACCAAAAGTCTAATAATCTTTGCTTACTTATTGACTAGCTATTCCCTGTGGGATCGATACCCAACCCAGTTGGGTTATATATTTGACAGCGACCGCTTTACACTCCTACCAGAGCCAGACGCCACAGCCTCACGATTTCCAGGAGGAACATACAAACCACTCCTGTCAGGCTTTTTATTCCAACTTCCTTGATCACGGTCCCTGTATCCGGATTTATCATAATAGTTCCGACCTTGGTTTCCTTGGGCATTGCCTCGGAAACCCCCCTAATTATTCAAGTAATTTGCTTCTTCTTCAGAATTGGAATCACCTCTTCCCTGCGACACAACAGCCTTAACCTTTTCATTTTTCCTTAATAATAAGTGCTTGGTAAGAAGATCCATCTACGTTTTCATGTGCGCCATATCCTGATCACGTTCCACTTGTCTTCTTCTCTGTTCCGCTGTCATGCCAATAGATACAATAGAGCTTGCTACTACAGAATCCCTGGTATGTTAAGCTCTACTCTGCTTCATCATACAATCTAGCATATCACTTTCCTGAATAAAAGTAAGGTCCATGAATGACCCTCCTGTTGCACTATCAACCACTAGCTTAGTCACTGAATTCAAAGACCTTTATAATATCTCCATCAAGTGGACATTGATCATATGATGGTTTGGGCATCGCATAAGCTTCTTCTTGAACCTCTCCCATGTTTCATGGAGAGCTTCAGTTGGAAGCTGTCGAAAATTGCTGATCTCATCTCTCAATTGTGCTCTCTTGGATAGCGGAAAGAATCTTTCTAGGAAAGCGTCTTTCAGTTGCCTCCAATTAGTAATAGAGTCAGGAGTTAGCCTGTTCAACCATAGAGTTGCCTCTCCAGATAGAGACAATCGGAATAAGCGCAGTCGAATTGTATTTTGTCCAACTCCTGGATTGTTAAACGACTTGGATATTGACATAAAATTGATCAGATGCATATTTGGATCATCGCCTGCAAGTCCACCAAATAACCCCTTGAGCTGCAATAACTGAATCATGGTGCTAGTGATATTGAACTTGACTCTGGGTGCTAAGGGCGGAGGAATAATAGCCCCTGTGGCACCAGCTCTATCAAGATCGTCATCATCACCATCAAAAGGAACCTGTACAGCTCGACGGTCAGGTCTCATTCTAGCTTGACGATCTCTCCTGTTCACAGGCGCTGCCACCTCATCTGCACGCCTTGGATTTAGTAACTCATCATCACCCGGGTCCTCATCATTAGGATTTGTTGCCCGACCTGGGTTGTCAATATTCTGATGATGCACTTGAGCAGCTGCCAATGCAGCTAATCTAGCCTGCTCCTGTTGAGTAGCCCTTCTTTCAATGTCTCGTTGTGCATCCATTCTGCCAATAAGTTGTTGTTCAGTATTTATGAGTAATAATGGCTGACCAGAACTTCGTGTATTTGGCATACACTCCACTAAACTTGAACAAAAAAAAACAACAAACAAAAAGTAAAAGTATAGAATCTTTGACCAAAGGGTCTATTAACTTTCACAAACTTAGTAGACAACTGTATTCCCCGGCAACGGCGCGAAAATTTGATAACGCCCAAACTACAACTCTCGTAAGAGTGTAAGCGATCACTGTCAAATATAGAACCCAACTGGGTTGGGTGTCGAATCCCACAGGGAATACTTGGTCACTAAGTGTTGCAATTATTAGTAGACTATTGGTCAAAAATTCTACGGAAAAGGGGGGATTTAATTGTGGCGTGAATTACTATTATTAAAGTAACAACGGAATGCTTTGTTTAGTAAGATTTAATCACAGAGAATAATAAGTTAGGGTTATGTCCACCTTATGAGTTCTACGTATCTATTAACTATAAGTAATGCGGAATTTAGACATGCATGCACTTATAGAGGTTCGTATTCTAATGGTAAATCCTAGTGTTTCTCAACCATCAAGGATTATTTCGCTTTAACTCTCTCGAGCTTAAAGTGTATGACTAATAGTACAAACTCTCCAAGAAAGTTAATCCGGTTAAGGCATTAACGTGTAAACAGGGTTTGGTAGCCCTATTTCCTTGTCACACTCTTTTCCAAACATGTAACTTTTCTCTCGAACAAGTTAATGCTATAATGGTGTGTTCCTTATGTTTGCAACCATAAGAATTTAATTAAAACGAAGAGAGTAATGATATAAGTAGCATACGCATCAAGAATTCACAAACTCATAGCAATAGATAGTATCTCACAAGGTTTCCATAACCCTAACAGAGAAGTTTAGCTACTCATGATTACAAAGGAAATCAACAAAGACATCATCATCATCCCAAAACTATAGCAATCTCACGATGGAGATGAATTGGTGTCACTATGAGAATGACGTGATTCCCTCTCTAGCCGTTCGTGTAGCATTTTTCTCTGTCAAAACCTTACAGAATCTGTAACGTGAATTAGGAGCAAAAGTCAAATGAGTAGTGATTCAATGAATGTCTCCTGAAAAAATCAGCAAATAAGGTTTTTATAACATCCTTGTCCTAGTCCTACTAGGTTACTGTTGCACCCCTAAGTATTAAGAAATACTGATTTTGCCCGGGACAGATTCTCCATGCATCACATTCAGTCCACAAGCTTTCAAAAGCTGCCTTTCTTCTTACGTGAAATTTCCCTTTGCTGCCCAAAGGTCCACAAAGTGCTGAAATCTTCATCATTAATACCTGAAAACATGCTAATCACGTAGGTTAGCTCACTTACAGGAAAATGGACTAAAAGTGCAGGAAATATATATTTTATTCTCCAAACTTAGCCTAAAATATTGGTAAATTATGGTTCTTAGGGGTATAAATACGCCCAATATCACCGGATAAGAAGCATAGAACTGGTCAGCTCTCGAGTACCCGGCTCTAGTTGTGTTGTTTGGGTACGCATATGTGATGACTACAATAAAGCAATGGAATCTATTATAGGAAACAATTCTTTGAAACATTTGGATATTTAAAATCTCGTTCCATCTTTCATACATCCGCCACATTCTCTATTGAGCCGCTGAGCATAGAAATTCTAATTTTCACACAAGAACTCACAGTGGCCTATTGGTCCAATATATGCTAGGAGTGTTTTAGTCATATTAGAAAATATATTGGTACTTCTAATGCTAGGGAACCTAAATCTTCAAGTATTGGATTGAGATGGGGGTTAAATAGAGCATGAATGTGAGAATCCATACAGTCGAGTCTAACTAGATTGAGATTGAGTGTAGTTATTGTTATTGTATTCTCAAGAGATTCCAAGCGGGGTTTTTCTTTGGCTTTTACTTTTCCCTCTCTTCTTTATGTGGGTGAATATATAAACATGGTAATAGAAGATCTTTGCAATCAAATAGAACCTAAGGTTACTGAGAGTTTTTGTTGTTGTCATCGTCGTTTGTACATTTGCATCTTGTTAAATATTTCTATGCCAACAACATGTAGAGAACTTAAGTTTTTAACTATTCAATTGAGATGGGTTTAAATGGAGCTACGTGTATTTGTACTCACTGATACAATGTTTATTTTACTTGAAAATGTTTATTTATATTTGGTTTTCATTGTCAATGACAGAATTATGGGACTATCATCAATTAAAAGTGTGGTAAAGTAGATTCCTGTGTAAAAGTTAATCTTATGGCTACTACATCCTTCAAAGTTGAGACTTGAGAATGTTCAATTCAAGGAAAAAACATTTTTCTGAGTATATTGTCCAAAAGTTGTTGCACAAAAGAATTGATTCTTTTCTAAGAGAATTGATTATTGATATGGTTTAGGTGGAGTGACATAACTTAGTATTTTATTTTTTTAGATAAATATTGAGATTCTAAATTTATTAGTTGTCAAAAGTATTGGCATTCCTGCTCTAGCTAATACTATTACCAAAGTGACAACAATATTGAATCAAAAGTATTAGCATTCCTGCACTAGCTAATACTATTAACTAATCAAAATTATTCTTAGTTGTGTTTGACTTTATGAATGGCTACAACTTGTAACTTGGCTACTCCTGTTGTGTTCTTGAAGGTAATGTTCATTGCAATAAATCCTTGCCCATCTACAACTACATAGTGATTATATACATTTAGATCCATGAAACTATTTAAAATGAAATTATTCTGATGTTGTCACTGTGTAAAGAAAAGAATGTTCTGTTCTGTTTTGTTTTTTGGTTTTGATACACATTCAAGTAGGAATTTTGTATGTCCGATAAACCATCCGAAAACCGCCCGATAATTTTTTATCCATTACCGAACCAACCAATATCTTATCGGTTGGCTAGTGGATTTGTATACTCTAAAATCGATAACCGTTAAGCATAACTGTTAAGTGTATTGGTCCATCCGATCCGTCCGATAAGTAGCCCTAAAGCTAATGGCCATTCACTATATTCCATTATGCGGCAATGGACTGACAATTAACTCTCAAATTACTATTATCATTATCTTTTCCAAGTCACTACTCCTCTTTATGAGTATGTAGCAATATCTAGGCGGGATCCTACTGTTTGCAACCGCTAAGACAACTATGATAATGAAAATAATGCAATGCATGCCATGGGTATTGGTTCAATTCAAAAATCACACTTCCCCTACTTTCTCAATCAGCTAGGGTTTGACCAACCCTAGCTATGGATTTTTAGCTGCTCATACTTGTGCAAAAATCAATAACATTCAAGATTGAAGGCTTAGATGAAGTTGCAATGAACAGATAAATTAAACCCAAAATTTTAACTTGATTACTCAACTAAAGTTAATACAAGAAAATCCCAAGATAAAAGACGGATCTTGGAATAAAAATATGTTTGTGAGTATCAAAAGTGTGTATCTTCTACTAAAAAGTACATAAGGGGTATTTATAATGTAAGATAAAACCCTAAAAACAAAGTCCAGATGAAATAGGAGAAAACAGAGTTGTTTGTCAAATGCTCTTTGTACTTATGGTCTGGCACAGGGCGTAGGGCAAAATCCATAAACTATAGCCCACGGTTCTTGGGTAGGCTCGGGGCCAACCGTGTTTTGGGAAAAAAATCAACCAAAGGCCCCTTGGTAGATGAAGAGCGATCTAATGTGGTCCATTAAGGTCGACGGGGCCATTTAGGTGGTCAAACAGGCGACACGGTGTGAACGGGGTAATTTCAGGCTAAATCGGTGGGCTATAACACAAGGTTCTAGGGGTGGGCCCGGGTCTGGGCATCTTTTGGGCCAAAAATCAATTGGAGAGCCCTAGGTAGGATGAGGATCAACCTAATATGGGACGTTGGAGTCACCATGTCAATTTGGGTGGTAAAACAGGCAAAACGGCACAAATAGGGTATTTTCAAGCCAAATTGATGTGTTATATCCCATAATTATGTGGGCGAGCCCAGGGCTCAGGCATGTTTTGGGCTAAAAATCAACTGAGGGACCCCACTCATGCTTAAGAGTGTCCTAGTGTAGGTCATTGGGTTTTGTAGGGCCATTTGGGAGATCAAACGGGAGAAACAATGCAAATAGGGCATTTTTGGGCTAAGTCAATGTGCTATAGCCCTCGATTTTGGCGGTGGACCTACGTCCCAAGATTTTTTTGGGCCAAAAATTAATTTGGCCCTCCAAGGAAGGCTGAGGAATGGCCTAGTATGGGCCGTTAGGGTCGGCGGGGCAATTTGGATTGTTAAACGAGCAAAATGGCACAAATGGGGCATTTTCAAGTCAAATTAGTGTGCTATAGCTTGCGATTTTAGGGGTGGTATGGGGGCCCAAGAATATTTTGGGCCAAAATAGATTTGATCCTACAAGAAGGCTGAGAAGCGGCCTAGTGTAGGAAGTTAGGGTTAGCTAAGCTATTTGTGTTTTCAAAAGGGCATAACGATGAGAACAGGGAATTTTCGAACTAAATTGGTGTGCTATAGCCCACGATTCCGAAGGTGGGCCCAGAGTTCAAGAATGATTTGCACCAAAAATTAATCGGGGGCTCCCAAGCAAGCGGAGAAGCGGCCTAGTATAAGTCGTTGGGGTTGGCGGGGAAATTTGGGTGGTCAAATAGGCAAAACAGCGCGAACGGGGCATTTTTAGGCCAAATCAGTGTGCTATAACTCACATTTCCAGGGGTGGGACCAAGGCCAGGGCGTGCTTTATGCCAATAATCAACCAAGAGCACCCAAGCGGGTTGAGAAGCAGCCTAGTATGTGATGTTGGGGTTAGTAGGCAATTTGGTTGGTCAAACGAACGAAACAGCATAAACAGGTCTTTGGGCTAAATCGTCGTATTATAGTCTGTGGTTCCAGAGGTAGGCTCGGGGTCGGCGGGGCTATTTGGGTGGTCAAGGGGGTGAAAATGCAAGAACGGGACATTTTTGGTCCAAATCGGTGTGTTATAGCCCACGATTCTAGGGGTGGGCCTAGGGATGGAGCATATTTTAGGCTAAAAATTGACAGAGTCCCTCCAGGTAGGATGAGGAAGACCTAGTGCATCCATTGGGGTCAGCGGGGCTATTTGGGTAGTCAAACAGGTAAAATGGTGCTAACGGGGCATATTTGAGCCAAATTGGTATGCTATAGCCCATGGTATTGGGGTGGGCCTATGGCTTAAGCATTTTTATGACAAAAATCAATTGGAGGCCCTCAACCAGGATAAGAAGTGGCCTAGTATGGGTTGGTTAGGTCGGCGTGGCCATTTGTTTGGTGAAAAGGGTGAAGCGACACGAATGGGGAATTTTTGGGCCAAATCAGTGTGCTATAGCCCATGGTTTTAGGGGTGGGGCCAAGGATCAGGCGTGTTTTGGATTGAAAAATCTATCGGGGTTGCCAGGTAGGCTGAGGAGCGGCCTAGTATGGGCCATTGGGATTTGCGAGGTAATTTGGATGGTCAAACAAGCAAAACGCATGAACGGGGCATTTGTAAGCCAAGTCGATGTGCAATATCCCACAATTGCGGAGGTGATATCAGGGGTGTTTTGGGATAAACATCGACTGAGACCCCTCAGGCAAGCTGAGGAGTGGCCTATTATGGATTGTTGGGGTTGGGGGGCTAATTTGTGTAGTCAAACAAGCAAAACGGCACGAATGACACATTTGTGAGATGAATTGGTGTGCTAGCCCACGAATCCCGGGGTGATCCCGGGGTTCAGGCATACTTTTTGCAAAAAATTGATAGGAGGCCCATAGGCAGGCTGAGAGCAGCCTAGTATGGGTTGTTAGGGTCGGTGGGGCCATTTGTGTAGTCAAAGGGCCTAAATAATGAGAACGAGGCATTTTTTGGCCAAATTGATGTGTTATAGCCTATGGTACAGGGGTGGGCCCAATGCCCGAGTGTGTTTTGTGTAAAAATTAATTGGGGGACTCTAAGTACACTGAAGAGTAGCCTAGTATGGGCAGTTGTGGTCGGCAAGGCCATTTGGGTTGTCAAATAGGCAAAACAGTGTGAATGAGGCATTTTTGGGCCAAATCGGTGAGCTATAGCCCATGGTTTTGAGGGTGAGCATGGTGCCTAGGCGTGTTTTGGGCTGCAAATCCACCAGGCCCCCCCCCAGGTAGGCTAAGAAGCATCCTAGTATGGGCTGTTGAGGTCTACGGGGCTAATTGGGTGGTCAAACAGGTAAAATGGAACGAACAGGACATTTAAGGGCCAAATTGATGTGCTATAGCCCACGATTACGGAGGTAGGTTCGGGATCCGAGCGTGTTTTGGGTCAAAAATTGGTCGAGAACCCCTAAGTAGTCTAAGAAGTAGCCTAGTATTTGTTGTTGTGGTTGGCGGGGCCATTTGCATGGTCAAATATGCGAAACGATGCTAATAGGGCATTTAAAGGCCAAATTGGTGTGATATAGCCCACGATTCCGGGGGAGGGCCTGGGTACGAGCGTATTTTTGGCTGAAGATCAATCGAAGTCCCCTAGACAGGCTAAGTAGCGGTCTAATAGGAGCCGTTGGAGTTGGCGGGGCTATTTTGATCATCAAATGGGAAAAATGACATGAATTGGGCATTTTCAGTCTAAATCATTGTGCTATAGCCCACAGTTTTGAGGTGGTCCAGGGGCTCGAGCATATTTTGTGCCAAAAATTTATTGAGGGCCCCTAAGAAGGGTGAGGAGATGTGTAATATAGGATGTAAAAGTCAGTGAGACCAGTGTGGTGAAAAGGGAAAAACGGCGTGTACGAGGCATTTTTGAGCAAAATTAGTTTGCTATATAGCCCATGGTTCTAAGGGTGTGCCCGAGCTCGAGTGTGTTTTAGGCCAAAAATTGATCGAGGGATCCAGGAAGGCTGAGAAGTGACTTAGTGTGGTCTATTGGGGCCAACAAGGGTATTTGGGTGGTCAAATAGGAGATACAGTGCGGACGAGCCATTTTCAGGCCAAATCGATGTGCTATAGCCCACGGTTCCAGGGGTAGGCCAAGGTCCCAAGCATTCTTTAGGACAAAAATTGACTGGAGACCCCAAGAAGGCTGAGGAGCAACCTAGTGTGGGTTGTTGGGGATGCCTGGGTAATTTGGGTGGTCAAACGAGCAAAACAACACGAGCGAGGCATTTTCTTGATAAATCGGTGTGCTATAGCCCACGGTTTCAAGGATGGGCCCAAGTATTGAGTGTATTTTGGGCCCAAAATCAATCAAAGGACTTCAAGTAAGCCAAGAAGCAAGCTAGTGTTGGACGTTGGGGTTAGCGAGGCCATTTGGGTTGTCAAAGGGGAGAAACGGACAGATGGGACATTTTCGAGCTAAATCAGTGTGTTATAGCCCACTATTCTAGAGTTGGGCCCAGGTCTTGAGGATATTGTTTCCTTAAAATTGATTCGGGGCCCCCACGCAGGCTAAGGAGAAGCCTAGTGTGGGACTTTAGGGTCGGTAGGGCTATTTGGGTGGTTATACGGGTGAAACAGCGTGAACGGGGCATTTTCGAGTTAAATAGATTTATGGGTGGGACTGGGGCCCAGACATTTTTTTGTTCAAAAATAGATCGGAGGATCCCAGGCAAGTTAAGAAGCTAGGAAGTGTGGGTAGTTGGTCTTGGCGGGGCCATTTGGTTGGTCAAGAGGGAGAAACGGCATGAGTGGGCCGTTTTTAGGCCAATTAGTATGCTATACCTTACGGATTTGGGTGTGGGCACAAGTCTTCAGCGTGTTTTCAGTCAAAAATTGATCAGGGGTTCCCATGAGGGCGGAAGAGTGGGGAAGTTTGGACCGTTAGGGTCGGTGGAGCTGTTTAGGTGGTCAAACTGGCAAAACAGTGCGAACGGGGCATTTACGAGCCCAATCGATGTGCTATAGCCCACGGTTCTGGGGGTGCGTTTGGGGTTCAGACATATTTTATGCCCTCAGATCAGAGACCCCCAGACATGCTAAAGAGAAGCCTAGTGTGGGCCGATGGAGTTGGTGGGGACATTTGGGTTGTCAAATGAGCAAAATGAGGCCCAGGGTTCCAAGGGTGTGCCCGGGTCCCGGGTGTGTTTTGGGCCACAAATTGATCGAGGGACCCCAAGCAGGATGAGGAGCCTAGTGTGATCCTTCAGGGTTGACGGGGCCATTTGGGTAGTCAAACAGGGGACACGATGCGAGTGAGGCATTTCCGGGCCAAATCAATTTGCTATAGCCCACGGTTCTAGGGATGGACGTGGGCCCCAATTATGTTTTGGGCAAAAAATCAACTACCTCCTTTCGGCAGGTTGAGGAGCGGCCTGGTGTGAGCCGTTAGAGATAATGCAATGCATGCCATGGGTATTGGTTCAATTCAACAATCACACTTCCCCTACTTCGTCAATCAGCCAGGGTTTGACTAACCCTAGCTATGGGTTTTTAGCTGCTCATACTTGTGAAAAAATCAATAACATTCAAGATTGAAGGCTTAGACGAAGTTGCAATGATCAGATGAATTAAAACCTAAAATAGTAACTTAATTAATCAACTGAAGTTAATACAAGAAAATCCCCAAATAAAAGACGAATCTTGGAATCAAAATATGTTTGTGAGTATCAAAAGTGTGTATCTTCTACTAAAAATTACATAAAGGGTATTTATAATATAAAAGAAAACCCTAAAAATAAAGCCCGGATTAAATAGGAGAAAACAGAGTCGTTGCCCACCTGCTCTTTGTACCTGCAGTCTGGCATAGGGCAAAAAATCAACCAAGGGCCCTTTGGTAACTGAGAAGCAGCCTAGCATGGGCCATTAAGGTTGACAGCCCGATTTAGGTGGTCAAACAGGAGACACAGTGTGAACGGGGTAATTTTAGGCTAAATTGGTGGGATATAGCCTACGGTTCTAGGGGTAGGCCTGAGGTTGGCTGTTTCTTGGGCCAAATATCGATCGGAGGACCCTCAGATAGGCTAAGAAGTAGCCTAGTATGGTCCGTTAGATTCGGCGGGTCTATTTGGGTGGTCAAATGGGCAAAACGGCATAAATAGGGCATTTTTTAGCCAAATCGATATGATATAGCCCACGATTCTAGGGCCGGGCCCAGGGCACGGGCATGTTTTGAGGCCCAAAATCAACTGAGGGACCCCAAACATAGTGAATAGCGGCCTAGTGCATGTTGTTGGGTTTGGTAGGGCTATTTGGGAGATCAAACAGGCAAAATAACACGAACAGGGCATTTTCGGGCTAAGTCAATGTGCTATAGCCCTCGATTTAGGTGGTGGGCCCAAGTCACGAGCATGTTTTGGGCCAAAATTTCATTAAGCCCCCCAGGCAGGCTGAGGAATAGCCTAGTGTGGGCCGTAGGGGTCGAAAGGGCAATTTGGATGGTCAAACGAGCAAAATGGGATAAACGGGGCATTTTCGAGCCAAATCAGCATGCTATAGCCCGCGATTCAAAGGGTGGGTCAGGGGCCCAAGCGTATTTTGGGCCAAAAATCTAATCGAGCCCAAAAAAGGGCTGAGGAGCGGCCTTGTGTGGGATTTTGGGGTCGTCGAAGCTATTTGGGGTGTCAAAATGGCATAACGATTAGAACAGGGCATTTTTGAGTTAAATCGGTGTGCTATAGCCCACAATTCCGAAGGTGGTCCCAGGGATCGAGAGTGGTTTAGACTGAAACTAGATCGGAGGCTCCCAAGAAAGCTAAGGAGATGCCTAGTGTGAGTCATTGGGGTCAGTGGGGCAATTTGGGTGGTTGAATAGGCAAAACAGCGTGAACGGGGCATTTTGGGGCCAAATCAGTGTGCTATATCCGACAGTTCCAGGGGTAGGATCGAGGACCGGGCGTGCTATATGCCAATAATCGACTAGGAGTGCCCAAGCGAGTTAAGAAGCGGCCTAGTATGGGCTTTTAGGGTTGGCGGGCAATTTAGGTGGTCAAACGAGCAAAACAGCATGAACGAGGCATTTTTAGGCTAAATCGATGTGTTATAACCTCCGGTTTCGGAGGTAGGCCCGGGTATCAAATGTATTTTAGGCCAAAAAGTAAATGAGGACCCCCAAGTAGGTTGAAGAGCAGCGTAGGGTTAGTGGTTGGGGTCGGTGGGGCCATTTGGGTGGTCAAGGGGGCAAAAATGCAAGAACGGGACATTTTTGGGCAAAATAGGTGTGTTATAGCCCATGGTTCTAGGGGTGGACCTAGGTATGGGGCATGTTTTTGGCCAAAAATTGATCGAGGCCTTTTAGGCTAACCGAGGAAAAGCCTAGTATGGCCATTGGGGTCGGCAGGGCCATTTGGGTGGTCAAACAGGCAAAACAGTGCTAATGGGGCATTTTTAGGTTAAATTGGTGTGCTATAGCCCATGGTATCGGGGTGGGCCCATGGATCGAGCGAGTTTTATGCCAAAAATTAATTGGAGGCCTCTAAGAAAGATGAGAAGTGTCCTAGTATGGGTCGGTTAGGTCGGCGTGGCCATTTGTGTGGTCAAATGGGTGAAACGACACGAATGAGGCATTTTTTATCCAAATTAATGTGCTATAGCCCACGGGTTTAGGGGTGGGGATGAGGCTCAGGCGTGTTTTGGATTCAAAAATCTATTGGGGCTGCCAGGAAGGCTGAGGAGCAATGTAGTATGGGCCATTAGAGTTTGCAGGGCAATTTGTATGGTCAAACAAGCAAAATGACACAAATGGGGCATTTTGCGAGCCAAATTGATGTGTTGTATCCCATTAAGATCATCATCATCGTCGTCAAAAGCTGGTTGCATGGGTTGGCGATCATACCTAAACCGAGCTTGACGACCTCTTCTGTTGGCAGGTGTTGCAATTTCAGCATCATGCCTTGGGTTTAGTAACTCGTCATCACCTAAATCCTCATCGTTAGGATTTGTTGCTCGCCCAGGGTTATCAATGTTTTGTTGGTGTACTTGGGCGGCGGCAAGAGCAGCTAATCTCTCCTGCTCCTGTTGAGCAGCCATTCTTTCGATTCCCGTTTGTGCCTCCATTCTGCCAATTCGTTGTGGTTCAGGATTGATAGGTAATAACGGTTGACCAGAACTTCGAGTATGGGGCATGCACTGAATAAAAACCTGCAGTAAACAAAAACAAAAACTAAAAGTAAAAGTACAAGAATCTTTGACCAAAGGGTCTAGTAATTATCACAAACTTAATTGACACTCGTATTCCCTGGCAACGGCGCCAATTTTTGATAACGCTCAATCTACAGCTCTCGTAGGAGTGTAAAGCGGTCGTAGCCAAATATAGAACCCAACTGGGTTGGGTATCGATCCCTCAGGGAATAGCTTGGTCAACAAGTAAGCAACGATTACTAGACTTTTAGTGCAAGTCTCGTAAAAAAGGGGGGATTGTAATGTGTAACCAAAATATTAAAGTAAAAACTGAAAATAGCAAAGTAAAAAGAAAGAATGTTTAGTAGGTTGTAAATCAATGAGAATTGAAGAGTTGGGGTTATGTCCACCTTCTGATTTACGTCTCTATTAGCTATGAGTTATGCGGAATTCAGACATGCATGTGCTTATAGAGAATTGTATTCGATGGTAAATCCAGGCGTCTTTCGACCTATTCGAGGATTATTTCACTTTAACTCTTTCGAGCTTAAAGCATATCTAACGGTACAAATTCTCCAAGAGGTTAATCCAGTTACGGCACTAACTTTTTAATAGGGGATGGGACCCTACTACCTTGACATTATCTCTTTTCCAGACATATAACTTTTCTTTCGAACAAGTTAATGCTATACTGGCGTATTCTTGCATTTGCAACCACAAAGAATTTAGATTAAGATGAAGAGAATAATGATATAAGCAGCATACTTGTCACAACTCACAAACTCATAGCAATATATAGTATCTCATACGGCTTCCATAACCCCAACAGAGAGGTTTAGTTACCCATGAGTGCGAAGGAAATCACAATAGACATTGTTATTATTCCACAATAAAGATTTCGTGTAGTAGTAGTGTGGTAGGCATTAGGCGTGAATTCCTAGCAAAGTAACATTTCTCTTGTTGCGGAAATTAAGATTTGAATAGATGAATAGAAGAAGAATAAAAAGTAGAATTATTGGAAGGGTTAGAAGAAGAGTTATAGAGTAATAGAATTAATGAGGAATGTATATAAATCTCTAGCAAGATAGGGTATTTATAATACCCATATCCTATTCCTACTAAGCTAATGAAATACTTAACCAAATCCTACTAAGCTAATGAAATACTTAACCCAATTGTACTAGGTTAATGTATCATTATCCTAATCCTAATAAATTACTGCTAGTCCCCAAAGTCTTCAGAATTGTTGTTTTAGCCCGGGACCGATTTTTCATGCGCCACTTTTGGTCCTTGGCGTCCAAGACTCTCTTTTCTCCTTTCGTGAAGCTTTCTTTGGTGTCACGTTATCCATAAAATGCTGAATTCTGCATCATTTATACCTGAAACTTTGCTAATCATGTTCGTTAGCTCACTTACAGGAAAAAGGACTAAAAGTGCATGAAATATATAATTTGTTCTCAAAACATTGCTAAAATATGGGTAAAATATAGAACTATAGGCGTGCAAATTCGCCTATCATCATTATACCTCACAATTTTGGGTATGGGCCTAAGGCTTGAGCGTGTTTTGGGTCAAATATCGATCAGTGGTTCCCATGAGGGTTGATGAGTGGGTGAGTGTGGACCGTTTGGGTTGGTGGGGCCATTTAGGTGGTCAAACTGGCAAAACGGCGCAAACGGGACCTTTACGAGCCCAATCGGTGTGCTATAGACCATGGTTCTGAGTGTAGGTACGGGGCCCGATTGTGTTTTAGTCCCACAGATCAGAGGCCCCCAGACAAGCTAAAGAGAAGCCTAGTGTGGGCCGATGGAGTGGGGGGGCCATTTGGGTTTTCAAACGAGCAAAATAGTGCCCAAGGTTCCAAGGGTGTGCCCGGGTCTCGGGCGTGTTTTGGGCCAAAAATTGATCGAGGGCCCCCAAGGAGGATGTAGAGCCTAGTGTGGTCCATTGGGGTTGACGGGAACATTTGATTAGTCAAACAGGAAACACGATGCGAATGAGGAATTTTTGGGCCAAATCAATTTTCTATAGCCCACGGTTCCAGGGGTGGACGTGGGGCCCCGATTATGTTTTTGGAAAAAAATCAACCTCCCCTTTTTGGTAGGTTAAGGAGTGTCCTGGTGTGGCTGTTGGAGTTGATGGGTCCATTGGGTGGTCAAATGAGCAAAACGGTGCGAATAGGCATTTTCAGGCGAAATCGGCTTGATATAGCCTACGGTTTTGCAGGTGGGCCTGGGGATCAGGCATTTTTAAAGATAAAAATTTATTTAGGACCCTAAGAAGGCTAAGGAGCGGCCTAGTATGGGCCATTAGGGTCGGTGGAGATATTTGGGTGGTAAAACAAGCGAAACAGCTAGATTGGGGTGTTTTTGGACCAAATCGATGTGCTATAGCTCACGATTCTTGAGGCTTAGGTGTGTCTGTACTATTTAGGCCGTTTGACTATTCAAATGGCCTCACTGATGTTGGGCGTATTTATATGTCTTAGCACTATAACTTACCCATGTTTTAGCTAAGTTTTGAGGATAAAATACATAATTCTTGCACTTTTAGTCTATTTTTAGTTAAGTGAGCTGACCTATGTGATTAGCATGCTTTTCAGGTACTACTGAGGAAGATTACAGTACTTTGGGGACCTGTGGACAGCAAAGGAAACTTCGCATAAAAAGGAAAGCAGCTTCTGGACTGAATGTGATGTATACTCAATATTTTTAAATAGTTAAGGATACAGTAGCAATTTATTAGAGAAGGATGTTATTAAAAGCCTTATGGCTGAATTTTTAGGGAGGATTGACATTCTGTATTATTTTGAAAAACAAGAGAAAGCGGCTTACCTTGAGGACGGAGAGAGAGAGAAACGCTTTTCTCTCTTATTTTCTCTATTCATCTTTACCACCAAGATCGTTCTAAGTTCTGGTACGATGAATATTTCTATTGTGATTTCCATTTTATTCATGAGTAGCTAAGTCTATTTGTTAGGGCTATGGAAACCTTGTAGTATACTCTCTATTGCTATGGGTTTTTGAATTTATGATGTGTTAATCCACTTATATCATTACTCTCTTCATTTTGATTGAATTCTCGTGGTTGCAAACATAGGGAATGCGCCATTATAGCAATAACTTGTTTGATAGAAAAGTTACTGTTTGGAAAAGAGAGCGTGACAAGAAAATAGGGTTTCCAACCTCTACTTTATACGTTAATGCCTTAGCAGTATTAACTTCTTGGAGAGTTCGTACGATTGGTTGTACACTTTAGGTTTGAGAGAACTAAGGTGAATAAATCCTTGATGGTTGAGAAACACTTGGATTTAGAATTAGAATACATCTCTCTATAACTGCATGCATGTATAAAATCCTTATTACTCATAGTTAATAGAGAAGTAGAAGCTACAAGGTGGACATAACCCTAATTTGTCATTCTCTGTGATCAAATATTCTTACACATATCATCTTATCGTTACACTGATAATAATATTATGCACCTAAACTGATACCCCCTTACCTTGGAACCTTCGATCAACAGTCTAATAATAATTGCAATACTTAGTGATCATAGTATTCCCTGTGGGATTCGACACCCAACCCAGTTGGGTCCTATATTTGACAGCGACCGCTTGCACTTTCTAACAAGAGTTGTAATTTGGGCGTATCAAATTTTGGCGCCGTTGCTGGGGAATACGGTTGTCAACTAAGTTTGTGATAGTTAATAGACCCTTTGGTCAAAGATTCTCAAATTTTACTTTTTGTTTGTTGTTTTTATTTTTTTCAAGTTTAGTGGATTGCATGCCAAATACACGGAGATTGGGTCATCCTTTATTACCTATAAATCCTGAACCACATCTCATTGGCAGAATGGATACACAACGAGACCTTGAAAGGATAGCTACTCAACAGGAGCAGGCTAGATTAGCGGCATTAGCAGCTGCACAAGTAAATCAACAGAATGTTGATAACCCAGGTCGGGTACCAAATCTTGATGATTAGGACCTGGGTGATGATGAGTTATTAAATCCAAGGTGTGCAGATGATGAGGCTGCACCAGTGAACAGGAATGTCAACAGAGATTGTCAAGCTAGGATGAGACCCAAACGTTGAGCTGTGTAAGTTGCTTTTGATGATGATGATGACGACTTGGATGGGGCTGGTGCCACAGGGGCAATTATTCCTCCGCCCTTGGCACCCGGAGCCAAGTTCAATATCACTAGCACCATGATCCAGCTATTGCAACTCAAAGGGTTATTTGGTGGACTTACAGGCGACGATCCGAATATGCATTTGATTAATTTTATCTCAACATGCAAATCATTTGACAATCCAGGGGTTGGACAGAATGCGATCCGGCTGCACTTATTTTCATTGTCTCTATCTAGAGAGGTAACTCTATGGTTAAACGGGTTAACTCCTCACTCTATTACCAATTGGAGGCAACTGAAAGAATCTTTCCTAGAAAGATTCTTTCTGTCATCCAAGAGAGCACAATTAAGAGATGAGATAAGCAATTTTAGACAAGTTCCAACTGAAGCTCTCCATGAGACTTAGGAGAGGTTCAAGAAGAAGCTTATGCGGTGCCCAAATCATTAGATGACCAATGTCCACTTGATGGAAATATTATATAGGGCTTTGAACTCGGTGACTAAGCCAGTGGTAGATAATGCTGTGGGTGGGTCATTCATGGACCTTACTTTTATTGAGGCATGTGATATGCTGGATCATATGACAAAGCAGAGTAAATCTTGGCATACCAGGGATTCTGAGGTAGCAAGCTCTACTGTATCTATTGGCATGATGGCAGAATAGAGGCGGAGAAAAGAGGAACATGACCAGGATATGGCTCACATGAAAACACAGATGGACCTTCTTACTAAGCATTTATTATCAGGGAAGATGGAAAAGGTCAAAGCTGTTGTATCACAGGGAAGAGATGACTCCGATTCTGAGGAAGAAGCAAATTACTTGAATAATCAGGGGGTTTCCGAGGCAATGTCCAAGGAAAACAAGGTGGGAACTATTATGAAAAATCCAGATACAAGGATCGAGACCAAGGGAATTGGAAAAATAAAAACGACAGGAGCGGTTTGTATGTCCCTCCTGGAAATTGTGAAGCTATTGCACCTAGCTCTGGGAAGATGTCAATGGAGGACATGATGGCTAAGTTGTTGAAAGGAGTGGAGGCAACCAACATGAGATTAGCTGAGGTAAAAAATGATTTCCCCTCAATGAATCAATTGGTTGACTCGCATTCCACTTCAATAAAATAGCTGGAACAACAAATGAGTCTACTATTGACGGCATTCAATCAATGAAAAGCTAGCACTTTACCAAGTGACACTGTGCAAAATCCAAGGAAAGAAAGATCAAGTTTGGCTATTACAACCAGGAGCGGTAAGGTGTTGGAAAATCCATCCAAGGGCAAGACTGTGGTTGATAGTATATAGGAGAAAGTTGTTGAAGCAGATTGTGATGATTCTGTAGAAGTTGAAAATCAGGATGAGAACGTTCATGATACTACACCTAGATGTCAGCAGTCTGAAAAGATTGATAATGGGAAGCACAATACAAGGAAGTGGTGGAGAAAACTCTTCCAAATCCACCACCACCTTTTCCTCAGAGACTGAAGAAGAAGGCTGATGACACCAGGTTCAATAAATTCATGACTATGCTGAAGTAGCTGACTACAAATATGCCTTTACTGGAGGCACTGGCACAAATGCAGGGTACGCCAAATTCATGAAGGACCTTTTGACAAAGAAAAGGGAAGTGAGCTATGAACTGGCAGGTAATTTTCATCATTGCATTGCGATTGCCATGAGGTCTTTGGTACAGAAGAAGGCAGATCCGGGTTCTTTCACTATTCCTTACACGGTTGGATCTTTAGATTTTGCTAAGGCTTTATGTGATTTAGGGGATAGCATTAATTTGATGCCACTAGCCATTTATAGACAGTTGGGGTCGGGGGATCCTACATTAACTAACATGTGACTTGTAATGGCAGATAGGTCCGTAAAACGACCTGTTGGTATCTTATATGATGTATTAGTAAAGGTTGCTACCTTTATTTTTCCTGCAGACTTTGTTATTTTGGATTGCAAGGTGGATTTTGAGGTGCCCATAATCTTGGATCGACCTTTCTTCACAACAGGAAGTGTGCTTATTGATTTGCGAGCAAATGAGCTTTTATTTCGAATGAATGACGAAGTGGTACATTTTGATGTATACAAATCAATGAAGTAGACCAAGGATATTAATGTGTTCTATATAGTTGATGTTTATTATGAGGATGAGAAGGAATTATCTTAAGAGAAGCAGCTTACTATTGAGTCATTGGCTGCTATGATTATGAACTTTGATTGTGAGGATGTTAAGGAGTACGAAGAAACTGTCTTTGCTTTGACAGGAATGGGGTCATATTCCTATGCCCCCATGAAGCTGGACCTTCACCTTAAGAATCAACCTTCACCACCGGCGAAGCCATCTATTAAAGAGCCACCGATGTTAGAATTAAAAGAGCTACCCAGTTATCTACGGTATGTGTTTTTGGGTAGTGTAAATACACTGCCGGTTATTATTCTTGCTGATTTATGTGAACAATGGGTAGAGGCTCTCATCTCGGTTCTGAAGAGGTACAAGAGTGCTATTAGTTGGACTATTGCAGATATCATTGGTATCCCTCCTGGCATGTGTATGTACAAGATTCAGCTAGAGGAAGATTGTGTACCCACTATTAAGCATCATCGTCATCTGAATCCACCTATGTAAGAGGTGGTGAAGAAAGAAATCATCAAGTGGCTAGATGCAGAGGTGGTGTACCCAATCTCAGACAGTAAATGGGTAAGTCCTGTACAATGTGTGCCCAAAAAAGGGGGCATGACAGTAGTAGCAAACGAGAAGAATGAGCTAATTCCACTCAGACCTGTCACAGGGTGGAGGGTGTGTATGGATTATCGGAAGCTAAACTCGTGGACGTTAAAGGACCACTTCCCAATTCTATTCATGGATCAAATTCTTGATCGATTGGTAGGAAAGGGATGGTTCTATTTCTTGGATGGTTATTCTGGATATAACCAGATTTGCATTGCTCCTGAAGATCAGGAGAAGACTACTTTTACATGCCCATATGGTACTTTTTTATTTAAACGAATGCCATTTGGGCTATGTAATGCACCTTCCACTTTTCAGTGGTGTATGATGTCCATTTTCTCTGATATGGTTTAAGACACCTTGTACGTATTTATGGATGACTTTTCCGTTGTAGGTGAGTCATTTGAGTCATGCTTAGCAAATTTGAGTATGGCTTTGCAGTGATGTGTGGAATTTAATCTGGTGCTAAATTGGGAGAAGTGCCATTTTATGGTTAAGAAAGGCATTATTCTTGGGCATAAAATCTCTGAAAAGGGAATTGAAGTTGATCGAGCCAAATTTGAAGTTATCGAGAGACTACCACCTCCAATTTTTGTGAAGGGGGTTTGCAGTTTTCTCGGTCATGCTGGTTTTTATTGGAGGTTTATTAAAGAATTCTCCAAGATTGCAAACCCATTATGCAAACTTTTAGAGAAGGAGGCAAAGTTTTACTTTGGTGAAGATTGCTTGAAGGCATTTGAATGCCTCAAAGGGAAGCTAGTTGAAGCCCCTATTATTGTAGCCCGATTGGTCTCTACCATTTGAAATTATGTATGATGCTAGCGGTGTAGCCTTGGGTTTTGTACTTGGTCAGAAAATAGAAAAGCTATTTCATCTAATCTACTACGCGAGCAAAGCCTTGAATGGAGCACAGAAGAACTATACCATCACTGAACAGGAGCTTCTTGCAGTTGTTTATGCTTTCGAGAAGTTCCGTGCTTACCTGTTGGGAACCAAGGTAGTGGTTCATATAGATCATACGGCTCTAAGATATCTAATGGCAAAGAAGGATGCCAAGACAAGGCTAATTAGGTGGGTGCTACTGCTTCAAGAATTCGATTTTGAGGTAAAGGATAGAAAAGGTTGTGAAAACCAAGTTGGTGATCATCTATCTAGACTTGAGAGTGAGCACACAGTGCAGACCGGCCTTGATATTGATGATGCATTCCCCGACGAAGAGATTCTAGCAACTATGGTGGAAAACTTACCGTGGTATGCAGATTTCGCTAACTACGTGGTAAGCGAAGTGATTCCTGAGAATCTCTCATTTCATCAAAAGAAAAAGTTCATGCATGATGTGAAACATTACTTCTGGGATGAGTCGTATCTTTTTCGACGATGTGTTGATGGTATTATTAGGCGGTGCATCCCAGATGTAGAGGTGTCTAGCATACTGGAAGCAAGTCATGCTTCCCAAGTTGGAGGTCACCATGCAGGTGAACGGACGGCCAAGAAAGTACTGCAAAGTGGCTACTATTGGCCTTCATTATTCAAGGATGCCTACGATTTTGTAAGAAGATGTGATCAGTGCTAGTGGCAAGGTTCTATCTCAAAGCACCATGAGATGCCCATGTCCAAAATGCTTGAAGTAGAGTTATTCGATGTCTGGGGTATTGACTTCATGGGCCCATTTGTGAGCTCATTTAGGATGAAATATATCTTAGTTGCTGTGGATTACGTATCCAAATGGGTCAAAGCAGTCGCTCTAGTTGATAATGAAGGTAAGAGTGTTGTGGCATTCTTAAAGAGGAATATCTTCTCTCGTTTTGGGGTACCTCGTACCATCATAAACGATGGAGGATCACATTTTTGTAACAAGTTGTTCAGAGCCATATTAGCAAAGTATGGGGTTAAGCAACATAAGGTAGCTACACCATACCACCCAAAACTAATAGGCAGGTAGAGGTTTCAAATCGGGAAATCAAGCTGATCCTTGCTAAGACTATGAATGCCAATAGGAAAGATTGGGCCAGGAAGCTGGATGATGCTTTATGGGCATATAGGACCGCGTTTAAGAAACCAATTGGCATGTCACCATACCAACTAGTTTATGGAAAGGCTTATCACATGCCAATTGATCTAGAATATAAAGCAGTGTGGGCACTGAAGTAGCTTAACCTGAACTGGGATGATGCTATAAATATGAGATTGGGACAGCTGAATGAGATGGATGAATTCCATCTAAATGGATATGAAAGAGCAGATCTTTACAAGGAAAGGATGAAAAAGTACCATGATCGGAGGATTATCCAATGAAACCTTCAGAAAGTCGATTTGGTACTCCTTTTCAACTCCAGACTGAAGTTGTTTCCAGGTAAGTTGAAGTCTAAATGGTCTGGTCCATTCAAAATCAGCCAAGTCTACTCATCTGGAGTAGTAGAGTTAGAAAACAATAATGGTAGTGTGTTTAAGGTGAATGGCCAAAGAGTGAAGCTATATATCGGTCCAACTGACTCAATAAAATGTATAGCTACCATATATCTTGATGAATTTGAGTAATCCAGATAACTATGTCGTGCCGCGATAATAAATCAAGTGCTACATGGGAGGTAACCCATCATCTTACTAGGATTTTGTTTTTGGTAAATGAAAATGCAAAAAGAAGAGTCGAGCCATGACCAAAACTAAGGCGCTTGGTGGGTGGCAACCCATCTTTCTAATCATTTTTGTTGATTTTGATTAAGTGTAGGTGCATGAAGTACAAAGGAGGAGATTAGTCCAAATTTTGATTTGGAAGTGAGCCATGTCAATGGTGGTAAGTCTAGGAGTGATGGAACAATATAGGTAAGTGGGAGTGGTCAAATGTCTAAGGCTCAAGTATGATTTGCATTAGAGTTACGCCTCGAATTATGTAGATTCGACCTAAAAAGTTTTGTGGTGCAACTTTATTTTGTGACTTTTAATCGGCCCGATCCCTACACTACCACTACAGACCTCAATGGGGGTGCGAGGGCGAAGCCACCGCGGTATAGACCTTTTTGACCAAGAGTGCACCGCATTTCCAATCGCCTATGCTCACTGCCTAACTTAGGCGATAGGTTAGGTGCCGCCTATGTCATTGCTTATGCTCACTGTCTCACATAGACGATAGGTTAGCCGCCGCCTATTCCAACATAGGCGATAGGTTAGGCGCTGCCTATGTCAACATAGGCGATAGGTTAGGTGCCGCCTATGCCATCGCCTATGCTCACTGCCTCACATAGGCAATAGGTTAGGCGCCGCCTATGTCAACATAGGCGATAAGTTAGGCACCGCCTACTTCTGCTTAGGCGATTCCATGGGCGCCGCCTATCAATGTAGGTTTTGCCTAATAGCCCATTTTTAAATGGATCAACCCGACCCATGTCTCATATTTTAAATATATCCTCTACTCTTAAACCCCACTCAATTTTTATTAAACCTAAGCGTCGCCCAAACAATCTTTCCCTCTCCAAGCCCTTCTCTTTTCCCATCTAATCTTGCAGGCTCACCTTCATGATTCATCACGAATTTATCACCAAGTAAGTTGTTCTTTCATGTTCCGTAGTTGTTTCATTGCTATGCTCATAATGGTTAATTGGATTTTGTAGTAGTTCTTGGTGATAAGAGTATGGTTAGTTTGTTATGATTTTGGAAAAATACATCTCATTGAGTGAAAGGATTCTCATGGGTAATCTTGATCTTACTCCAGCATGTATTGATTGGTATTCACTGTCATAATTTTTTAGTATTATGGAGTTTAACTATTGAAGTTTAATGCATGATTTTGGGAGTTGTAAGCTTAACTATGTGAGTGACTGGTTCATCGATATAATGATCATGGTTAACCAAAAGCATAAGATTGTGAAACTGTTTCTATGCTATAGCATGATAAGATTTCTATGTGGTAGTCTTGTTCAAAGATTGCATTGCTCAAATGAAATAAAGTTGGAAATGATAGTCAAGATTACAGGATCATTGTGTGCTGCTTCTGTATATCAAACTGAGAAATTGTTATGTAAAGTGAAGGGTTGAAAGTGTGACTACACTAATAATGTTGTTGGCACATACCATCTAAATGTATGTTGATGAAGTCTGAGTACTCGACAACACTAACTCAATTAGTTTGTGCAAACAAATTAAGTGTGGGGTGGTGCCATCACTATTTTGTTTTTCTATTACAGTGAATTCTACCAAATCAGACTAACATGACCCTATTATGATCTCAGGTAACATCGCTCCGAAAGGACGACAGGGAAAGGAGAAAGCATCTACCTCACAAAAAGGTCAAAAAAGGGCAAGAAAAGACCAGGTTGATTCCTCCTCTCTTCAAGTGCCTCGACACACTTTTGGGATCAAATGGGTTCTGGAGGAGGAAGGGAAGGAATGGTACAGAAACAATAAAGTGAAGAAATATGTACATGTGGAGTTGATGCAGAAGGAAAGTTTAGCAAAGAACTTCCCTCGCATTTTGGCAAAGATTATGGCACTAAAACTTGACTTTATCTTCCGAGACATGGGCGGATGTAATCTTGATTTGACTCGAGAGTTTTATGCCAATTGGTCCCCAAGGACTACGGGAAATGAAGTAAAGATTCGAGGGCAAGTCTTGCAATTGAACGCTGATTTCTTCAACTTTTTCCTGGGTACTCCAAGTGTGGATCAATCATCACTCAAGTTGCTCTACAACAGACCTCCCTATAGAGCCATCAGACATACGTTGTATGGATCAAGGTCCATGACCTGGTGGACTCGTCATAAAGATAATGGTCGTCACAATACTTACCCATATGCTTGTTTGAACAGAGAAGCTCGCATATGGTTAAGAATAATCAATTCCTACTTGATTCCTGGGACACAATACACTAAGGTCACGCGTGAGCGAGTCTGCTTGGTGTATGCTCTAATGACGAATGTTCCCATCAACATTGGTGCAGTTATATGAACGTCGATGCGAAAAGCAAGGGTGTACAACAAGTCCCATTTCAGTTTTGGCAACTTGTTGACTGCAATTTTCAGGAAAGAGCACATTGAGGAGGAGCCAGGAGACCATAAGTTGCCACTAAACCCGAAGAAGGTGGATCTCACGAAAATCAAAGATCCAGAAACTAGTCAAGGCATCAACCTTACCACTGCTGAGAGACATGCTCGAGATGAGAGTTTTTTTCGCCATCTGTATGGCATGACTAGGTTTACTATAATGAATGGGGGTCGTGTATAGACTAATGCAGAGCTTCGACAATTTTACTATGACTATCCACTTAATGAGCATGCTCGGGCCATGTGTGGAGTGGGGGTAAATTTTGAAGAACCTCTAGATGATGATGTGCCGACAGACAATGATCACCGACTGCAAGACTCTGATATGAAGGATAACTCTGATGATGAAGACTCTGATGATGATTCTGACGCAGGGGGTATGACCCCAGATGTAGAGGAAGAGTCCGACTAACCAGGTTTTTTCTTATTATTTACACTGAGGGCAGTGTGTTCCTTCTTAGTATGGGGTGGGGGTATAAGTATGTGTATGCCTGCATTGCCTTGTCTGGTGTATTGCCTACTGCTTGCCCACATTTATTCTACAGTTGTTTTGATTTAGTCATAGTTAGTTAGTTGTAATTAGTCATTTTTATCAATGATGGATGGATGAAGACAGTCTTAAGAGAGAATTAGTCAGATTTTTGCACGAAATTGTTCTTATATACGGCATGGCATTATAACAGGAGTTTGTGCTGAATCACTATTATTAAAACATTTAGGCTCTAAGTTGTGACTCATTCTATGATAATTGTTTGTGGTTTAATTCATTTATCTGTTGGGTCAAGAATCTATAATGCTCCTAATTAAGTTGACCATGTGCCATGTGTGTGTAAGGTTATTGTATATTCTTTGTTGCGACTGATGCTAGAACTTGACTAGTGTGTGTGTGAAGCGAAATAAAGATTGTGAGTTTAGGACATGATTTAGGCATTTCTTTGGCAGCCCTGATTTTTAATCTTCTTTTTACCTACCTTTGTACATTGTCCTAGTGAACACCCATTGAGCCTTTAGCTATTTTCTTTGGTAACCTCATATGTAGCCTAATCTATTTTTTAAAAAAAAATACCATAATTTGATCTAAAAGCTCCTAAGCGCTTTAAATTGTAGAATCAAGTTGAGTAAAGAGTGTGGCAAAATAAGAGGAAAATGGTGAAAGTGATGCCCCAATGTTTAGTTATTGGTACATGAAAATATTGTGATCGGGAGTGGCGCCCTGGTCCTTTCTTGGACATTATGCACCTCGACTAATGCAAATAGTCTAAGCTGAGGGTGGCTATCATAGGGATGCTTACAAAAAAGAGTTTTATATTCCCATCATAGTGTTTTTGATTGAGTAATAAAATGGGTGAATAAAAGAAAAAAAAAGGTTGGTAGATGAAAAGAAGGTAGAGTGGTTGTTAAAAGTTGGTGTAAATGGCATAATGTAGTGTATTAAAGCTCTTAGGGAACATAGTCACTAGTTATGGCCAAAATAGTCCTACCCATCCCTTTAGCCTACTTTACAACCCGTAAAGACCTATTTGATCCTAACCTTAGCATTTAGATATTAGTGGAGCATTACACTAAGGGCAAGCATATGGTCATCAGTTGTAATCTAAGAATTCTTTGTGAGAGTGAGTGCAAGCAAGTTCTTATACCCATATTTCTGAAAAATGCAAAACTATGAGTGATTATGGGTAACAATTTGTGTGAGCACACATGGTTGATGATTGTTGGGTAGTTTTATATGATTTTTTTTGGCTTAACTTGTGTATACGAATTAACCAACTTAATGAGTCTATGTTGGAGGGAGAGTTGTTTCTAGTAATGATCAAGAAATCTACTCTTGGTTAATAATTGTAGTGTATGTCTTATTGAAAATTTTGTGTTGCTCTTGTGAAGTTTAGTTAGGTATTCACATGGATGTAGTATTTTGTTCAAGGACAAACAAAGCTTTAAGTATGGGGTGGTGATGTTGGGCGTATTTATACGTCTAAGCACCATAACTTACTCATGTTTTAGTTAAGTTTTGAAGATAAAATACATAATTCTTGCACTTTTAGTCTATTTTTAGTTAAGTGAGCTAACCTATGTGATTAGCATGTTTTTCAGGAACTAATGAGGAAGATTACAACACTTTGGGGACCTGTGGACAGCAAAGGAAGCTTCATATAAAAAGGAAAGCAGCTTTTGCACTGAATGTGATGTATGGGAACTTTTTCCCGGGCAAACTCAATATTTTTAAATAGTTAAGGATACAGTAGCAATTTATTAGAGAAGGATGTTATTAAAAGTCTTATGGCTGAATTTTTAGGGAGGATTGACATTCTGTATTATTTTGAAAAACAAGAGAAAGCGGCTTAGCTTGAGGACGGAGAGAGAGAGAAACACTTTTCTCTCTTATTTTCGCTATTCATCTTTACCACCAAGATCGTTCAAGTTCTGGTATGATGAATATTTCTATTGTGATTTTCGTTTTATTCATGAGTAGCTAAGTTTATTTGTTAGGGTTATGGAAACCTTGTAGTATACTCTCTATTGCTATGGGTTTTTGCATTTATGATGTGTTAATCCACTTATATCATTACTCTCTTCATTTTGATTGAATTCTCGTGGTTGCAAACATAGGGAATGCGCCATTATAGCAATAACTTGTTTGATAGAAAAGTTACTGTTTGGAAAAGAGAGCGTGACAAGAAAATAGGGTTTCCAACATCTATTTTACACGTTAATGCCTTAGTAGGATTAACTTCTTGGAGAGTTCGTACGATTGGTTGTACACTTTGGATTCGAGAGAACTAAGGTGAATAAATCCTTGATGGTTGAGAAACAGTTGGATTTAGAATTAGAATACATCTCTCTATAACTGCATGCATGTATAAAATCCTTATTACTCATAGTTAATAGAGAAGTAGAAGCTACAAGGTGGACATAACCCTAATTTGTCATTCTCTGTGATCAAATATTATTACACATATCATCTCATCGTTACACTGATAATAATATTATGCACCTAAACTGAAACCCCCCTTACCTTGGAACATTCGATCAACAGTCTAATAATAATCGCAATACTTAATGATCATAGTATTCCCTGTGGGATTCGACACCCAACCCAATTGGGTTCTATATTTAATAGTGACCGCTTGCACTTTCTAACGAGAGTTGTAATTTGGGTGTATCACCCGCCCACCCAAACGAACAACACTATGATGCTCGCCAACCTCACTAACATGCTCTGATCAATTTTGGCCCACAACAAGACCGGACCGCCAGCCTACCCCAAAAAATGTGGGCTATAGCACACTGATTTGGCTCGAAAATGCCCCGTTTGCACTGTTACGCCCATTTGACCACCTAAATGGAACCAAGCTCTGAAACAAACCACACTAGGATGCTCCCCAGCCTCCCTATCATATCACAGTCGATTTTTGGCCCACACCTCACTCGGACCCCGGGTCCACCCCTGAAACCGTGGGCTATAGTACACCCATTTGGCTAGAAAATGCCCTGTTTGCACCGTTTGGCCTATTTGACCACCCAATTTGATAATCCCACCCAAACGGGCCACTCTAGGACCTTCCCTATCCCCCCGGCACATCTCAGTCGATTTTTGGCCCACGGCACACTCGGAGCCCGGGCCCACCACCAGAACCGTTGTTTATAGCACATCGATTTGGCCCAAAAATGCCCTATTTAGACCGTTTCTTCTATTTGACCACCCAATGGCCCAACCCATCCTAACGAACCATACTAGGATGCTCCCCATCCTCCCTAGCATGCCTCGGAAGATATTTGGCCATAACACGCCCGGACCCCAAGCCCACCCCCAGAATCGTGGTCTATAACACACCGATTTAGCCCAAAAATGCCTCATTTGCACCGTTTTGCCTGTTTGACAACCTGAATTGGTTCAAAAACCCAAACGGACCACACTAGTACACTCCCCAGCCTCCCTGGTATGGCTCGGATGGTTTTCGTCCCACGAAATGCCCAAACCCCGAAACCATGGGCTACATGTAGCACACCGATTTTGCTCAAAGATGCCCTATTTGCACTATTTCACACGTTTGACCATTCAAATGGCTACGCCCACCCAAACAGACCAAATTCTGATGCTCCCCAGCCTCTCTGGCATGCCTCAGATGATTTTCGACCCACGACATGCTCAGACCCTAGACCCAACCCCAAAACTATGGGCTTTAGCATAACGATTTGGATCGAAAACGCCCGTTTGCACCATTTTGCCAATTTGACCACTCAAATGGCCCCGCCCATCCAAACGGACCACACTAGTATGCTCCCCAGCATCCTTAGCACACCCCGGTTAATTTACATCGATAACACGCCCAAACTCTGGGCCCAGTGCTAGAATCCTAGGCTATGGCACACCAATTTAGCCCAAAAATATCCCATTTGTACCATATCGCCCGTCTTACCACCTAAATAGCCCTTCCTAACAAAACGGACCACAATAGAATGTTCCCCAGCCTCTCTGGCATTACCGATTGATTTTCAGCCCACGGCACGACCGAACCCCGAGCCCAACTCCAGAACTGTAAGCTATAGCACACTGTTTTGCCCTGAAAATGTTCAATTTGCATCGTTTAGCCCGTTTGACCACTCACGTGACCCTACCCACCCAAACGGACCACACTAGGAATCTCTCTAGTATCCTTGACATGTCAAGGTCAATATTCGAGCCACGGCACAACCGGACCCCAAGCCCACCCCTGTAACCCTGAGCTATAGCTCATCAATATGGCCCAAAAAATGCCCCATTTATACCGTTTCACCTGTTTGACCACCCAAATGGCCCCGCCCACCCAAGCGGACCATTTTAGGACGCTTCCCAGCCTCTCTGGCATGCCACGGTCTATTTTTAGCCCATGGTATACTTGGAGCCCGCCCTTCCCCCTTCCTCCACCACCGAAAAAGTGGGCTATAGCATACCGATTTGACCTAAAAAAGCCCTGTGTGCACCATTTTGCCCGTTTGACCACCCAAATGGCCTCGCCAACCCAAACGGACCACAATAAGACACTTTCCAGCCTTCCTGGCATGCCTCAGTTGATTTAAAGACCACAACATGCCCGAACCCAAGGACCACCCTTGAAAACATTGGCTATAGCACATCAATTTGGCCCGAATATGCACTAGTTCCACTGTTTTACTCGTTTGACTACCCAAATGGCTCCGCCCACCCAAACGGACTATAATAGGATGCTCCTCAGCCTCCCTAATATGCCCCGATCTATTTTTGGCCCACAGCATTCTCAGACCTAGGCCCACCCCCGGAATTGTAGGCTATAGCACACTGATTTGACCCAAAAATGCCCAATTTGTACCATTTCACTCGTTTGACCACCAAAATGGCCCAGCGCACCCAAACGGACCACACTAGGACGATCCCTGGCCTCCTTATCATATCTTAAAATATTTTCGACCGCAGCACACACGAAACTGTTGGCTATAGCACACCGATTTGGCTTAAAAAAACCCTCGTTGGTGCCGTTTTGCCCCTTTGACCACCCAAATGGCCATGTCGACCCAAATGACCCATACTAGGCCTATTTCCGACCTCCCTAGAAGGCCTCGGTGGATTTTTTACCCATAACATGCTTGGTCCCCTGGCCCACCCCTAGATCCACGGGGTATAGCACACTGATTTGGCCTAAATATGCCCCGATTGTACCATTTTGCCCGTTTGACCAACCAAATGGCCCTTCCAACCCAAACAGACCATACTAGGATGCTTCCGACCTCCCTAGCATGCCCTGAATGATTTTCAACCATGACACGCACAGACGCCAGGCCTACCCCTGAAACCGTAGGCTATAGCACACCAATTTGGTTCGGAAATGCCACGTTTCACCCATTTGACCACCCAAACGGCCCCTTCCACCCAAATGGATCACATTGGGATGCTCCCCAGCCTCCTTGATATGCCTCGATCAATGTTTGGCCCACAGCACGCCCGAACCCTGGCCCACGCTCAAAATTATGGGCTATAGCACACCAATTTAGCCCGAAAATGCCCCATCTACATCGTGTAGACCGTTTGACCACCCATATGACCATGCCAACCCAAATGGACTACACTAGGATGCTCCCAAGCCTCCATGGCATGCCCCGATCTATTTTTCGCCCGTGAAATTCCTGGACTCTAGACCTTCCCCCAAAATCGTGGGCTATAGCAAATCGATTTGGCCAGAAAATGCCCCGTTTGCACCGTTTCACCCGTTTGACCATCCAAATTGCCCCATCCACCTAAATGGACCACTCTAGGACCCTCCTCAACCTTCCTGGCACGTCTCGATTAATTTTTGGCCCACAACACTTTTGGAACCTGGGCCCACCCCAAGAATCGTAGGCTATAGCATATCAATTTGGCCCAAAAATGCACCTTTTGCACCGTTTTGACCATTTTTCCCGTTTGACAACCCAAATGGCCTTGACTACCTAAATAGACCATACTAGGACGCACTCGAGCCTCCTTGGAATGCACCAATTAATTTTTGGCTCACATCACGCCCGAACCCTGGGCCCACCCCCAAAACCGTAGGCTATAGCATACTAATTTGACTCGAAAACACTCCTGTTGGTACAGTTTTGCCCGTTTGTCTACCCAAATAGCCATGTCGTCCCAATTGACCTAGACTAGGCCAATCTCGAACCTCTTTGTCATGCCACGGTCAATGTTTTGCGCACAACACGCCCGAACCCAGGGCCATACCCAGAACCGTGGGCTATAACACACCAATTTGGCCCTAAAATGCCCCGTTTCCACCGTTTCGCCTGTTTGATCATCCCAATGGCCCTACGCACACAAATAAAGCACACTAGGATGCCTACCAGCCTCCCTAGAATAGATCGGTCAATTTTTGACCCACAACATGCCCGAACCCCAAGCCCATGCCCGATACCGTCGGCTATAGTACATCGATTTGGCCCCAAAATGCCCTGTTTGTACCAATTCGCCTGTTTGTACACCAAATGGCTCCGACTACCCAAATGGACCTTACAAGGATGCTCCCCAGCCTCCCTGGAATGCCTAGGTCAATTTTTGACCCACGACACTCCTAGAACCTGAGCCCACCCCTAGAACCGTGGGGTATAACACACCAATTTAGCCTGAAAATTCCCCATTTGCATTGTTTCTCTTGTTTGACCACCCAAATGGACCTGCCCACCAAAACGGATCATACTAGGATACTCTTCAACCTCCCTGGCATGCCCCAGTCAATATTTTACACCACGGCATGCCCGGACCCCAAGCTCACCCCTGGAACCATGGGCTATAGCACAATGATTTGGCCTGAAAATGCCCTATTTTCACTGTTTCCCCCATTTGACAACCTAAATGACCTTGCCCACCCAAACAGACCACACTAGGATGCTCCCTAACCTCCCTGGCATGCCTCAATCAATTTTTAGCCTACGGCATGCCCGGACCCTGAGCTCACCCCTATAACTATGGGCTATAGCACAATGATTTGGGCCAAAAATACCCCATTTGCACTGTTTTGCCCGTTTGACCACCCAAATTACCACGCCCACCCAAACGAATAACCCCAAGATACTCCCCAGACTCCCTGGCATACCCCCATTAATTTTCAACCCATAGTACACCCAAACCCCAGGCCCATCCCTAAAACCGTAGGCTATAGCACACTGATTTAGCGCGAAAATGACCTATTTGAACTGTTTTGCTCGTTTTACCACCGAAATGGACTCACCCATAATAACGGACCACACTAAGATGCTCTCCAGTTCCCCTGGCACGCCCCGGTCGATTTTTGGCACACGGCACGTGCAAACCCTGAATCCACCCTAGGAACTCTGGGCTATAACACACCTATTTAGCCCAAAAATACCCCATTTAAACTGTTTCACCCGTTCGACAACCCAAATGTCCTCGCCAACCCAAACGGTCCTCACTAGGATGCTCCCCAGCCTTCCTGGCATGCTATAGTCTATTTTTGGCCCATGAAACACCCGTACCCAGAGCCTACCCCCAAAATCATAGGCTATAACACACCTATTCGACTCGAAAATGCCCAATTTGCATTGCCTGGCCTGTTTGACCACCCAAAGGGCCCCACTCATCCAAAAGGACAACACTAGGACACTCTCTAGCCTCTTTAGCATGCCTCGATCGATTTTTTCCCCAGGCATGCCTAGAACCCTGTCCCACCCTAGAACCGTGTGCTATAGCATACCGATTTGGCCCAAAAATACCTCATTTGCACCATTTTACCCTTTTGACCACCCAAATGGCCCCTCCCACCCAAATAGACCACACTAGGATACTCCCCGGCCTTCCTAGCATTCCAGATTGATTTTTGGCCCACGGCATGCTTAAAACCAACCCAGAACCATGGGCTATAGCACACATATGTAGCCCAAAAATATCCCTATCGATGTTGTTTTTCCCGTTTGACCACTGAAATGGCCCCGCCAACCCAAACGACCCACACTAGGCCAATCTCTAGCCTCCCGGGATGCCCCGATCAATTTTTGGCCCACAGCATGCCTGGACCCCGAGCCTACCCCCAGAACCGTGGGCTATAGCACATTGATTTGGCCTGAATACGCCCTATTTGCATCGTTTTGACTGTTTAGCCACCCAAATGGCCCCGTCCACCCAAACGAACCATACTAGGATGCTTCCCAACCTCCCTGGCACGCGTTTGACCCATGGAACACCCGGACCTCCGGTAAACCCCTAAAATCATGGACTATACACCAATTTTGCCCTAAAATACCCTTTTTTTCACCGTTTTGCCCCGCCCAAATATACCACACTAAGATGCTCCCTGGCACGCCACGGGCCCACCCCATAACCGAGGGCTATAAAACACCAATTTAGCCTAAAAATGCCCCATTTGCACCGTTTCACTCGTTATATCACCCAAATGGCCCCACCCATCTAAACAGACCACACTAGGATGCTCCTTAGCCTCTTTGGCATGCCCCGCTACTAGAACTATGGGCTATAGCACATCGATTTGGCTCAAAAATACCCCGTTTGGACCATTTCGCCCGTTTGACCACCCAAATTACCCCACCCACCAAAACGGACCATATTAGGATAAACCCCAGCCTCCTTGGCATGCCCCGATCGATTTTCAGCCTACAACACGCCCAGATCCCAGGTCCACCCCCAAAACTGGGGCCTATAGTACACCGATGGTGCCTAAAAATGCTCCATTTGCACCATTTTGCCCGTTTGACCACCCAAATGGCCCCGCCCACCCAGACGGACCTCACTAGGATGCTCCTCATCATTCTTGGCATGCCACAGTTGATTTTTGGCCTACGACACAATCGTACCCCAGGCCTACCCCTGAAATCGTGGGCTATAGCACAATAATTTAGCCCAAAAAATGCCCCATTTGAACTGTTCTGCTTGTTTAACCAGCCAAATGGCCCCGCCCATCCAAATGGACCACTCTAGGATGGTCCCCAGCCTCCCTAGTATGCCCCGATTGATTTTTAGCCCACAACGCGCTCGGAGCTCCCCCTTCCCCCCCCCCCCCCAGAACTGTGGGATATAGCATACCAATTTTACCTAAAAACACCCCGTGTGCAACAGTTTGCCCGTTTGACCACCCAAATAGCCCCGCCAACCCAAATGAACCACAGTATGACACTCTTCATCGTCCTTGGTACTCCCCGATTGATTTTTGAGCCACGGCACGCCCGGACCCTAGGTTCACCCCTAAAACCGTAGACTATAGTGCACCGATTTGGCCCGAACATGCGCGAGTTGCATTATTTCGCCCGTTTGACCACCGAAATGGCTCTGCCCACCCAAACGGACCATACTAAGATGTTGCCCAGCCTCTTTAGCATGCCCCTGTCGATTTATGGCCTACAACACATCCAGACCCAGGTCGACCCCCAAAACCGTGGGCTATAGTCCACCGATTTGGCTCAAAAATGCCTCGTTTGCACTATTTTTCACATTTGATCACAAAATAGCCCCGCCAACCCAAACGGACCCCACCAGGATGTTTTCCATCCTCCCTGGCATGCCCCACTCAATATTTAGCCTACAACACGCCTAGACCCCAGACCCCAGACCCACCCCAGAAACCTTCGGCTATAGCACATCGATCTGGCTTTAAAAAATGCCCGTTGGCGTCATTTCTCCCATTTGACCACCCAAATCGCCACGCCAACCTAAATGACCCATACTAGGCCAATCCACAGCCTCCCTAGCATGCCCCGATTGATTTTCAGCCAATAGCATGCACGGACCCTGAGCCCACCCCTAGAACTGTATATTATAGAACACCGATTTGGCCCAAAAATGCCCTATTTGCATCATTTTTCTCATTTAACCACACAAATGGCCTCTCCCACCTAAACGGACCACACTAGGATGCTTCCCAGCCTCCTTGGCATGCTCTGGGCGATTTTCGACCCACGACACACCCAGACCCTAGCCCACCCTTAGAACCGTGGATATAGCACACTAATTTGGCCAAAAAATACCCTATTTTTACCATTTTTCCCGTTTGACCACACAAATAGACCCGCCTACCCAAAAGTCCCACACTAAGATGCTCCCCACCTTCCCTGGAATGCCTCGATCCTGCCCCCAAAACCGTGGGTTGTAGCATACCGATTTAGCCCAAAAATGTCCTGTTTGTACTGTTTTGCTCGTTTTACCACCCAAATGGTCGTGCCCACCCAAACGGACCATACTAGGACGCTTCCTAGCCTCCCTGGAATGCCCCAATAAATATTTGAACCATAGCACACCCGAACCTCGAGCCCACCCCCGAAACCATGGGCTATAGCAGGTCAATCCGTTTGAATCATTTTGCTCATTTTACCACCCAAATTGCCCCGCCCAACCAAACGACCCACACTAGGTTAATCCCCAACCTTTTTGGCACACCCCAGTACATTTTTGGCCCCCAACATGCTTGGATCCCATGCCCACCCCTAGAATCGTGGGCTATAGAACACCGATTTGGTTCAAAAATACCCCGTTTGCACTATTTCACCCATTTGACCACCCAAATGGCCCAACCTACCCAAATGGATAATACTAGGATGCTTTGCAACCCCCTTGGCACAATAATTTAGTCCAAAAAATGCCCCATTTGAACTGTTCTGCTTGTTTAACCAGCCAAATGGCCCCGCCCATCCAAATGGACCACTCTAGGATGCTCCCCAGCCTCCCTAGTATGCCCCGATTGATTTTTAGCCCACAACGCGCTCGGAGCTCCCCCTCCCGCCCCCCAGAACTGTGGGATATAGCACACCAATTTTACCTAAAAACACCCCGTGTGCAACAGTTTGCCCGTTTGACCACCCAAATAGCCCCGCCAACCCAAATGAACCACAGTATGACACTCTTCATCCTCCTTGGTACTCCCCGATTGATTTTTGAGCCACGGCACTCCCGGACCCTAGGTTCACCCCTGAAACCGTAGACTATAGTGCACCGATTTGGCCCGAACATGCGCGAGTTGCATCGTTTCGCCCGTTTGACCACCGAAATGGCTCTGCCCACCCAAACGGACCATACTAGGATGTTGCCCAGCCTCTTTAGCATGCCCCAGTCGATTTATGGCCTACAACACATCCAGACCCAGGTCGACCCCCAAAACCGTGGGCTATAGTACACCGATTTGGCTCAAAAATGCCTCGTTTGCACTATTTTTCCCATTTGATCACAAAATAGCCCGGCCAACCCAAACGGACCCCACCAGGATGTTTTCCATCCTCCCTGGCATGCCCCACTCAATATTTAGTCTACAACACGCCTAGACCCCAGACCCCAGACCCACCCCAGAAACCTTCGGCTATAGCACATCGATCTGGCTTTAAAAAATGCTCGTTGGCGTCATTTCTCCCATTTGACCACCCAAATCGCCACGCCAACCTAAATGACCCATACTAGGCCAATCCACAGCCTCCCTAGCATGCCCCGATTGATTTTCAGCCAATAGCATGCACGGACCCTGAGCCCACCCCTAGAACTGTATATTATAGAACACCGATTTGGCCCAAAAATGCCCTATTTGCATCATTTTTCTCATTTAACCACACAAATGGCCTCTCCCACCTAAACGGACCACACTAGGATGCTTCCCAGCCTCGTTGGAATGCTCTGGGCGATTTTCGACCCACGACACACCCAGACCCTAGCCCACCCTTAGAACCGTGGATATAGCACACTAATTTGGCCAAAAAATACCCTATTTTTACCATTTTTCCCGTTTGACCACACAAATAGACCCGCCTACCCAAAAGTCCCACACTAAGATGCTCCCCACCTTCCCTGGAATGCCTCGATCCTGCCCCCAAAACCGTGGGTTGTAGCATACCGATTTAGCCCAAAAATGTCCTGTTTGTACCGTTTTGCCCATTTTACCACCCAAATGGTCGTGCCCACCCAAACGGACCATACTAGGACGCTTCCTAGCCTCCCTGGAATGCCCCAATAAATATTTGAACCATAGCACACCCGAACCTCGAGCCCACCCCCAAAACCATGGGCTATAGCAGGTTAATCCGTTTGAATCATTTTGCTCGTTTTACCACCCAAATTGCCCCGCCCAACCAAACGACCCACACTAGGTTAATCCCCAACCTTTTTGGCACACCCCAGTACATTTTTGGCCCCCAACATGCTTGGATCCCATGCCCACCCCTAGAATCGTGGGCTATAGCACACCGATTTGGTTCAAAAATACCCCGTTTGCACTATTTCACCCATTTGACCACCCAAATGGCCCAACCTACCCAAATGGACAATACTAGGATGCTTCGCAACCCCCTTGGCACAATAATTTAGCCCAAAAAATGCCCCATTTGAACTGTTCTGCTTGTTTAACCAGCCAAATGGCCCCGCCCATCCAAATGGACCACTCTAGGATGCTCCCCAGCCTCCCTAGTATGCCCCGATTGATTTTTAGCCCACAACGCGCTCGGAGCTCCCCCTCCCCCCCCCCCCAGAACTGTGGGATATAGCACACCAATTTTACCTAAAAACACCCCGTGTGCAACAGTTTGCCCGTTTGACCACCCAAATAGCCCCGCCAACCCAAATGAACCACAGTATGACACTCTTCATCCTCCTTGGTACTCCCCGATTGATTTTTGAGCCACGGCACGCCCGGACCCTAGGTTCACCCCTGAAACCGTAGACTATAGTGCACCGATTTGGCCCGAACATGCGCAAGTTGCATTGTTTCGCCTGTTTGACCACCGAAATGGCTCTGCCCACCCAAACGGACCATACTAGGATGTTGCCCTGCCTCTTTAGCATGCCCCTGTCGATTTATGGCCTACAACACATCCAGACCCAGGTCGACCCCCAAAACCGTGGGTTATAGTACACCGATTTGGCTCAAAAATGCCTCGTTTGAACTATTTTTCCCATTTGATCACAAAATAGCCCCGCCAACCCAAACGGACCCCACCAGGATGTTTTCCATCCTCCCTGGCATGCCCCACTCAATTTTTAGCCTACAACACGCCCAGACCCCAGACCCCAGACCCACCCCAGAAACCGTCGGCTATAGCACATCGATCTGGCTTTAAAAAATGCCCGTTGGCGTCGTTTCGCCCATTTGACCACCCAAATCGCCACGCCAACCTAAATGACCCATACTAGGCCAATCCACAGCCTCCCTAGCATGCCCCGATTGATTTTCAGCCAATAGCATGCACGGACCCTGAGCCCACCCCTAGAACTGTATATTATAGAACACCGATTTGGCCCAAAAATGCCCTATTTGCATCATTTTTCTCATTTAACCACACAAATGGCCTCTCCCACCTAAACGGACCACACTAGGACGCTTCCCAGCCTCCTTGGCATGCTCTGGGTGATTTTCGACCCACGACACACCCAGACCCTAGCCCACCCTTAGAACCGTGGATATAGCACACTAATTTGGCCAAAAAATACCCTATTTTTACCATTTTTCCCGTTTGACCACACAAATAGACCCGCCTACCCAAAAGTCCCACTCTAAGATGCTCCCCACCTTCCCTGGAATGCCTCGATCCTGCCCTCAAAACCGTGGGTTGTAGCATACCGATTTAGCCCAAAAATGTCCTGTTTGTACCGTTTTGCCCGTTTTACCACCCAAATGGTCGTGCCCACCCAAACGGACCATACTAGGACGCTTTCTAGCCTCCCTGGAATGCCCCAATAAATATTTGAACCATAGCACACCCGAACCTCGAGCCCACCCCCGAAACCATGGGTTATAGCAGGTCAATCCGTTTGAATCATTTTGCTCGTTTTACCACCCAAATTGCCCCGCCCAACCAAACGACCCACACTAGGTTAATCCCCAACCTTTTTGGCACACCCCAGTACATTTTTAGCCCCCAACATGCTTGGATCCCATGCCCACCCCTAGAATCGTGGGCTATAGCACACCGATTTGGTTCAAAAATACCCCGTTTGCACTATTTCACCCATTTGACCACCCAAATGGCCCAACCTACCCAAATGGACAATACTAGGATGCTTCGCAACCCCCTTGGCACTCCCCAATCAATTTTTAAACTGCTGCACGACTGGACCCCAGTCCCACCCCCAGAACTGTGGGTTATAGAACACCGATTTGGCCTTAAAATGCCAAGTTTGCACCGTTTCACCCTTGTGACCACTCAAATAGCCCGAACCACCCAAATGGACCACACTAAGATCCTCCTCAGCCTCCCTGGCATGCCTAGTCAACTTTTGACCCACGTCACGTCCGGACACCTGTTCCACTCCTAAAATTGTGGGATATAGTACACCAATTTGGCTGAAAATACCTCTGTTGATGTCGTTTTGCCTGTTTGACCACCCCAATAGCCCCGCCGACCCAAATGAACCACACTAGGATGTTCCCCGACATCCCATCCAGACCTCAATCAATTTTTCACCCATGACACACCCGAACCCCTGGCCCACCCTTGAAACTGTGGGCTATAGCACACCGATTTGGCCTTAAAATGCCCTGTTTGTACTATTTTGCCTGTTTTTCCACCCAAATAGCTCCGCCCACCCAAATGGACCATATTAGGATACTCCTCAGTCTTCCTGGTATGCCCCAATTGATTTTTGGCCCATGGCACACTTGGACCCACCCCCAAAATAGTGGGCTATAGCACACCGATTTAGCCCCAAAATACCTCTAAGGATGCTGTTTCGCTCGTTTAACCACCCAAATAGCCCCGACGACCAAAACAACCCATACTAGGCAATTTCCCAGCCTCCTTGGTACGCCCCAATCAATTTCTGGCACACAGCACGCCCGGACCCAAGGCCCACCCCTGGAACCGTAGGCTATGGCACACCGATTTAGCCTAAAAATGCCCTATTTGTACAATTTCTCCTGTTTGACTACCTAAATGGCCCCTCCCACCCAAATATACCACACTAGGATGATCTCCAGCCTCCCTGGCATACCCTGATCAATTTGTGGCCCACATCATGCTTGGACCCCAGGACCACCCCTAGAACTGCCGACTATAGCACACCAATTTGGCCTAAAAAGGCCCTAGTTTCATCATTTTGCTCGTTTGAACACCCAAATACACCAGCCCACCCAAATACACCATACTAGGATGCTCCCCATCTTTTCTGGCATGCCTCGATCCCACTCCCATAACCGTGAGCTATGGCACACCGATTTTGTTTGAAAAATGCCTTATTTCACCCATTTTACCACCTAAATGGCCTTGCCCACCCAAACAAACCACACTAGGTCATTCTCTAGCCTCCCTGACCCATGGCACACCCGAACCCTAGGCCCACCCCCAGAACCACAGGCTAAAGAACATCAATTTAGCCTAAAAATACCTCGTTTTCACCATTTTTCCTATTTTACCATCCAAATGGCCCTGCCCACCCAAACGACCCACACAAGGTCAATCTATAGCCTCCCTGGCACTCCTTGGTTGATTTTCGTCCCCCAGCACGCTTGGACCCCATACCCACCCCTAGAATCGTGGGCAATAGCACACCGATTTGGCCCAAAAATGCCTTGTTTGCACCATTTTACTCGTTTGACCACCCAAATATCCTCACCACCCAAACGGACCATATTAGGATGCACCCCAGCCTCCCTAGTATGACCCAATCAATTTTCAGCCAACGGCACGCCCGAACCTTGGGCTCACCCATGGAACTATAGGCTATAACACACCAATTTGGCATGAAAATGCTTCATTTGCACTGTCTCGCTCATTTGACCACCCAAATGGCACTATCTACCCAAACGGACAATAATAGGATGCTCTCTATCATCCCTGGCACACCACGGTTTACTTTTGGACCATAACACAACCGGACCCTAGGCCCACCCCAAGAACCGTGGGCTATAGCACACCAATTTAGCCCAAAATGCCTCATTTGCACCACTTCACTAGTTTAACTAGCCAAATGGCCCCGACCACCCAAACGGACCACTCTATAAAGCTCTCCAGCCTCCCTAGTATGCCTCGGTTCATTTTTCACCCACGTCACGCCCTGAGCTTTGGCCCCCTTGGAACAGTGGGCTATAGCACACTAATTTGGCTCGAAAATGCCCTGTGTGTACCATTTTGCCCGTTTGACCACCCAAAGGTCCTCGTCAACCCAAACAGACCATAGTAGGATGCTCTCAACCTTCTTGGCACACACTGGTTTATTTTTAAGACACAACACGCTCAGATAGTAGGCCCACCCCCGAAACCATGGTCTATAGCACACCAATTTGGCCTGAACATGCATCGATTGCACCGTTTCGCCTGTTTGACCACCCAGATGGCTCTGCCCACCCAAAAGAACCACACTAGGATGATATTAAGCCTCCCTAGCATGCCTCAATCGATTTTTATCCTGTAGAACGCCTGAACCTCGGGCCCACCCCTACAATCATTACCTATAGCACATCAATCTATCACAAAAAACCCCTATTGGCACCGTTTCACCCATTTGACCACCCAAATGGTTACGCCCACCTAAATGACCCATACTAGGACAATTCATAGACTCTCTAGCATGCCTCGATCGATTTTTCGCCCACAGCACGCCCGGACCCCGGGCCCATCCCTAGAACCATGGGCTATAGTACATCGATTTGGCCAAAAAATGCCCTATTTACATTATTTCTTCCATTTGACCACCCAAATGGCCTCGTCCAACCAATCGGACCACACTAGGATGCTCCCTAGTCTCGTTGGAACTCCCTAGTCGATTTTGGGACTACGAAATGCTCGAACCCCTGGCTCACCCCTGGAACCGTGGACTATAGCACTCCAATTTGGCCTACAAATACCCCATTTTTACTGTTTTGCCCATTTGACTACCCAAATAGACTCGCCAACCCAAATGGGCCACACTAGGATACTCCCCGGCCTCCCTGGCATACCCCGAGCCCATCCCCTGAACTGTGGGCTATAGCGCACCAATTTGGCCTGAAAATGCTCTATGTTTACCATTTCACCCATTTTACCACCCAAATGGTCGTGCCCACCCAAAGGGACCATACTAGGCTGCTCTATAGCCTCTCTGGCATGCCCTGATTGATTTTTCACCCACGATACATCCAAAACCTGGGTCCACCCCTGGAACAATGGGCTATAGCACTTCAATTTGTTTTGAAAATGCACCGTTTGTACCATTTTACCTGTTTTACTATGAAAATGCCCTGCCCACCAAAACAACCCACACTAGGTCAATCCCCAGCCTCCCTGTTATGTCCTGATCCATATTCGGCCCCCGGCATACCCGAACGTCGTGCCCACCCCTAGAACCATGGGCTATAGCACACAGATTTGGCCTGAAAATGTCCAGTTTGCAATGTTTTGCCCATTTGACCACCCAAATAGACTCACCCCCAAATGGACCATACTAGGATGCTTCTCAGCCTCTTTGGAATGCCCCGAACAATTTTTTCCTGCTGCACGCCCAGACCCTGGGTCCACCTTCAGAACCGTGGGCTATAGAATATCGATTTTTCTGAAAATATCCCTGTCAATACCATTTTGACCATTTTACCACCCAAATGGCCCCGTCGACCCAAATGACCCATACTAGGACTCTCCTCAGCCTCCATGGCATGCTCCAATTAATTGTTTACCCATGACATACCCAAACCCCTGTCCCACCCCTAGAACCGTGGGCTATAGCACACTAATTTGGCCCCAAAATGCCCCATTTACACCATTTTGCCTATTTGAGCATACAAATAGCCCCGCCCATCCAAAAAAACCACACTAAGACACTTCCCAGGCTCCCTAGCATGCCTCAATCGATCATCGGCCTACGACACGCTCGGACCCCGAGCCCACCCCCAGAACCATGGGTCATAGCACACCATTTTGGAACAAAAATGCCCTATTTACACCATTTTACCCGTTTGACCACCTAAATAGACTCAGCCCACCTAAACAAACCATACTAGGATGCTTTCTAGCCTCTCTAATATGCCCCGATTAATTTTTAGCCCACGGCATGCCCAGACCCTGGGCCCACACCAAGAACTATAGGAAATAGCTCACCGATTTGATCCCAAAATGCCTCGTGTACACTGTTTTACCTGTCTGACCATCCAAATGGCATCGCCCAACCAAATGGATCACACTAAGATGCTCCTCATCCTCTCTGTCATGCCCCGATCCATTTTTAGTTAAGAACATACCCATACCCCAGGCCCACCCTCAGAACTGTGGGCTATAGACCACTGATTTGGCCTGAAAATACCCTTGTTGTCATTATTTTACCCATTTGACCATCCAAATGGCCACTTCAATCGAAACAATCCACACTAGGCTAATCTCCAGCCTCTCTGGTATGCCTTGATTAATTTTTGGCCCTCAGCGTGCCCGAACCCCGAGCCCACCCACAGAACCGTGGGATGTAGCACACCAATTTAGCCCAAAAATATCCTGTTTTTCCTGTTTAACCACCCAAATAGCCTCTCCAACCTAAATGAATCACACTAGGACACTCCACATCCTACTTTGTATGCCCCGGTTGATTTTTAGCCCACAGCACGCTAGGACCTCGGGCCCACCCCTAAAACTGTGGGTTATAGCATATCGATTTGGCCCGAAAATGCCTCGATTACACCATTTTGCCTATTTGACCACACAAATGGCCCCGCACACCTAAATGGTCCATACTACGATCCTCCCCAGCCTCCCTAGCCTGCCCTAGTCAATTTTCAGCCTACATCACACCCGAACCCCAGACCCACCCTTGGAACCGATGGCAATAGCAAACTAATTTGGCGCAAAAATGCCCTGTTTGCACTGTTTTGCCCTTTTGACCACTCAAATGGCCCCGCACCCATAAACAAACCACACTAGCATGCTCCTCGACCTCTCTAGCATGCCTTAGTTTATTTTTGACACACGGCATACCCGAATCCTTGGCCCACCCTCGGACTATGGGTTATAGTACAGTGATTTGGCCCAAAAATGCTTCATTTGCACTGTTTCTCCCTTTTGACCACCCAAATGTCCCCTCCTACCCAAATGGACCATACTAGGATGCTCTTTAGCCTCCCTGGCATGCCCAGGTCGATATTCAGCCCACGGCATGCCTGGATCTTGGACACACCCTAGGAACCATGGGCTATAACTGTAATACCCCAAATTTAATTAGTGAGTAATTATAATTGAAAAAAAAAATTATAAGAGATATGGACTAAAGCCCATATTAATAAGAAAAAGGAAAAGAATTTAGAACAGTTAGGGTCGTGGCCCATATCCAATTCAAATTGAATTAGGAAAAAGAATATATAATATATTAACAAAAAAAACTTTTGCCATCATAGGATTAAGAAGGAAAAGGTTAGGAGCAACTAAGGCAGTAACTAATCTATCAATCACGCTGAAGAGGAAAAAAATCAATTGCTCCTTCAGTTAAAAAAAAAGAAAGGTTTAAGGTTGATTGGAAAATTCTTCCAGGTTTAAGGTTCAATCGAAGGGAGTCCTATTAATTTTTCGAGGTGATAAGTTGGTATTCCGAAAATTGTACTGTGAGTAGTAATCTTACCATAATCTGTGTTTGTTAACTTGCATATTTTATACTTGATTTTGATAAAATAATGAGTTACAAAATACTTTGAAATTGCATGGGGGAAAGTCCGTTATTTGATATGATATTGAAATGGTTATTTGAGATATGCTATTATTACGATGAATATTCTTTACTTGCATGAGATTAATTATTTTTTATATATGTTTTATTCAAGTTCACATGTATTATTATTGATATGAATTTTAAAGTTATGTTCTATTTTGAAAGATGTTTTCATACGAATATCCTATTATTTTCAAAGAATTTATAAATGGGAGTAGACCTTGATTGAATGCCGTAGCTAACGGCAGGAATTGTTAGACCTAGTGCACTTTGTGTTTACTGATGAATGTTATAGCCCTGGCTAGACGATGGATAACTAGCATACTGTTACTGATATGATATGGGACTCTTTTATGAGGGATCCACTGTTATGGGTTATCCTTAATAAAGTAGAATATCACACTGATTGCATGATTCATTCTTGGAAACCACCCAAATATTTAATATTTGATATGATACGATGCTTTATGAGTTTATTACTGAACCATTCGTTCACTTCGCTTACATGAAATAATGATACTGTTTATTGTTACTTTTTTTTTGAAAGAGCATTTATTTCATGATGTTTTCTAACTTGTACACATTAAAACGGTTATGGTTAAGTGTTATTACTCACTGAGCTAGCATCTCACTCCTCTAATATTTTTTAGAGAACGAAGGTGATGGTGAGGATCTCGTTGGCTAGAGGATTCGAGTAGCATATTCCTGGTGAGCCCTGTTCGTGTGGGCTATAGTTTATTTATTAGTTATGTTTCTTTTTCTTGAAAACTCTTAGTTTTCTCCATAGTCATGTCTTTAGAGTTTTGAGTATTCTTTCATTATTTTGAATTTGTGGAGTAATTGACTTTCTTTTATTTTTGGAGATGGATTTCGTATTGATATTGGTGGTGTTGGTTCCTTGTTGATGGTTTGTGATGGATTGTGTTGGTGTGATTGATGTGTTGGTTGTGGTTCTATTGAATTGAGACAGGAAATTTTCTTGATAAGCCTAAAAACAAAGAAAACTCTGCCCGATTTTCTATAAAATTCTAACGAGGCTTGCTTTGGAGTCCAAAACTCCTTAGCTCCGGTCATGATCCTATTTTGGGTCATGATAAAGTTGGTATCAGAGCCGGGTTAGGTTAATTTGGTGACTATGAAGCAGATGATAGTAGTAGAATCTCAATTATGGTTATGTTGTTGGCCATTTCTATAATCGTTTTTCTGCGAGAGCGTGATAGGATGTGTATTGATTGTCTTTCTTATTCTTTTGTACATATGTGATGTTTAGCATCAATTAGATGAATCTAACTATATTATTTTGTTAATCAGATGGTTCGTAGAGCAACTACTGGTAAGCGAAGAGGTGAAGCCCCTCGAAAGGGCTGAGGTAGGTTAGGATACCACAGAGGATAGCACTGCCACTCTAAGAAGTTCATAAGAGCCTACTCCTAAAAAGAATGATAGTCCACCTCCACCATCTGATAAGGGTAGTATTGTTGAGGTACTTACTTCTATACAAAGAGCCATAAAGGGCTTGGCTGATTGACTAGATAGACAGGAGAGGGGTGGTCAATGTAATTTTGCACAGTTCCAGGCATCTATTCAGACTTACAACTTTGGAAATAAGGAAGTTTCTTTGCAGGAGTTTCTAAAGCTGAAGTCACCAAAATTCACAAGTTCAGACACTTCAGTTGATCCTCAGATCTTTTTGGATGGAACATTTAAGGTGCTGTGTGCGTTAGGGTGTTTTAGTGAGAGGGTTATGGATATTGCATCGTACAAGTTGGAGGACATGGCTAACACTTGTTATGAAACTTTATTGCTAGGAAGGCCTACAGGAGCAGCACCTCTGACATGGGATGAGTTCACTAAGTTTTTCATAGATACCCATCTTACTGAAAGTCAGAAACAAAAATATACAGATCAGTTTGAGATATTAGTTCAGACTCCAGATATGGATGTGTTGACCTATAATACTATGTTTTGCAAGCTGGCTAGATATGCTCCATACTTGGCCTCCACAGAAGCAGCTCAAGTCCAGAGGTTTGTAAATGGGATGGTTGCTCATCTTTATAATGCTGTAACCCCACAAATAAAAGTCTTAATCTATTATGAGATAGTATATCTTGCTAGAATAATTGAGGAGAAGGGTAGTATAAAGTGGGCAGCTTATGAGGTTTGTAAGAAGGCTAAGATGAGCGGATCTTTCAGTGGTGACTTAATTGCAAATCAGAGAGCAAAAAATAAGGGAAAGCATCAGGGCCATCAGACAGGGACAGATTTGGTTTCATAGTCTGTATATAAGCCACCTCTAGAAAGGGTACCTAGGGGTCTTCAAAATTTTAGGGATATCATAGTTTAGGCTAGATGTATGTCACTACTCCATCCTGCCAAACTTGTGTCAAATTGCATATAGGTCAATGTCGTGTTTTGACTAAAGAATGTTTTTGATGTGGACAGTTAGGTCATTGCATTAGGTAGAGAAATGCTAGTCAGGATTCTGGTTAGGTAGCTGTACCGAGTCAGGCTACTCATAATCCTGTAGGTATGAGAAATAGAGGTCGAGGTAACAGAGAATAGGTTGTTGGAATCAGGAACAAGGAAATTCTAGTAGAGTCCAACCAAGAGTCTTTGCACTTACTAGACAGGATGTTCAGGCCTCGAATCCAGTGGTTACAGGTATTTTTTTCCGTTTGTTCTTTTGATGCATATGCTTTGATTGATCCGGATTCTACCCACTCTTATGTATCCTCATATTTTGCTGTGAGATTTGATAGACATACTGAGATGTTAGATTGTCCTTTTCGTATTGCCACTCCCATGGGAGATTCCTTGCTATGCTACCATAGATTGTCATACAAAGATAGTTAGATTTGAGATACCCAACAAATCTCGTTTTTTATTGGAAGGGGGTCAATTTTCAGAGGTTAGTAAAGTTATATCTTTTATGAAGACCCAACGACTATTGAAGAAAGGTTGCATGGGTTTCTTGGCTATGATGAATGATGTTGGGGAGAAAGTCCTTAGTTTGGAGGAGCTACCTGTGGTGAAGGAATTTTCTGATGTATTTCCTGAGAAGTTGCAAGGATTACCTCCAGTATGAGAGATAGACTTCGATATTGAATTGTCACCTGACACTATGCCAATATCTATAACCCCATATTGTATGGAACCAGCAGAATTAAAGGAGCTCAAACAACAGTTGCAATACTTGTTAGATAAGAGTTTTATCAAACCGAGTATATCGCCATGGGGTGCACCAGTTTTGTTTGTAAAGCAGAAAGATGGATCTCTAAGGATGTGTACTGACTACAGGCAGCTAAATAAGGTAAAAATATGTAACAAGTATCCGTTGTCTCGTATAGAGGACCTATCTGATCAGTTACAAGGGGCTGTCCATTTTTCAAAGATTGATCTTCAGTCTGGCTATCATCAGCTTAGAATCAAGGAGAAAGATATATCTAAGACAACATTCAAAACTCGATATGTGCATTATGAGTTCCTTGTGATACCTTTTGGGTTAACCAATGCTCCTGCTGCATTCATGGACTTGATGAATAAGGTGTTCAGGCTGTATTTGGACAAATTTGTGATAGTATTTATTGATGATATTCTGATATATTCTCATAGCCTAGAAGATCATGAGAATCATGTAGTGACTGTATTGCAGACATTGCGGGAACATAAGCTTTATCTAAGTTCTCAAAATGCAAATTTTAGCTCAAATCAGTATCCTTTTTGAGGCATGTTGTTTCCAAAGAAGGTATCACGATGGATTCTAAAAAGACAAAAGCAATACAGAAATAGCCTATTCCTACTTCACCCACATAGATTCACAGCTTTATAGGTTTGGCTAATTACTATAGGCGTTTTGTGCAGGATTTTTCTAAAATTACATCTCCATTAACTAGGTTAACATAGAAAGACGTGAAGTTTTAGTGGATAAAAGAATGTGAGCACAGTTTCCAGAAACTCAAAATATGCTTGACCACTGCACCGGTATTATCCTTACCATCAGGCTCTGGAGGATTCAAGGTATTTTATGATGCTTCGAGGGTTAGACTAGGATGTGTTCTTATGCAACATCATCATGTTATTGCTTATGCTTTGAGGCAGTTGAAAAGGCATGAGCTGAACTATCCTACACATAATTTGGAGATGGCCGTTGTGGTTTTTTGCACTTAAGATTTGGAGGCATTACTTAGACAGTGAAACTTGTGAGATTTATACCGATCATAAGAGTTTGAAGTACATTTTTCATTAGTGATATCTAAATCTTCGACAGCGTCGGTGGACGGAATTACTCAAAGATTATGATTGTGATATCTTGTATCATCCAAGAAATGCTAATGTTGTGGCTGATGCTTTGAGCAGGAAATCTATGGGTAGTTTGGCGCATATAGCTCCTGGAAAGAGGCAGTTTGCAAAAGATGTGCAGAAACTTGAAGGCAAAGGTGTCAGTTTTGGTGTTAGAAGGTCAGGGGTATTGTTGGCTTATTTTTAAGCTAAATCTTCTTTGATAGAGTGCATAAAGACCATTCAATTTGAGGATATATAGTTGTGTAAATATCGTGATGAGGTCCTAGCTGGTCAAAGTAAGATGATTATAGGTTAAGATGATTGAGTGGGTAATTGATTATGTGTACCAACTGTAGATGGGTTAAGACGAGCTATTTTTTAGGAAGCTCACAACTCCAAATATACCATTCACCCTGGTTCTACTAAGATGTATCATGACCTAAAGCAGTTCTACTGGTGGGAAGGTATGAAGAAAGATATTTCTAACTTTGTTTCTAGTTGATTGACTTGTCAATAGGTTAAAGTGGAGCATCAACGACCAGCAGGATTATTGCAAGTGATCAGGATTCTAGATTGGAATGGGAAAGAGTTACCATGGATTTTGTAATCAGGCTTTCGCAAACCATTAAAGGCCATGACTCTGTATGGGTAATTGTAAATCGGCTTACTAAGTCTGCTCACTTCATGCCATTAAAGACTACATATAGAGAAGTGAAATATGCTCAGTTATTTATGAATAAAATTGTCTGACTTCATGGAGTTCCATTATCCATCATTTCTGACAGAGGATCACAGTTCACTTCATGCTTTTGGAGATATTTCCAAGAAGCATTGGGTACCTGAGTATATCTTAGTACTGGATTTCATCTGCAGACGGACGGACAATCTGAGTGTACTATATAAAGTTTAGAGGATATGTTAAGAGCCTGCATTCTTGAATTTGGAGGTAGTTGGGATACTTACTTACCATTAGCTGAATTTGCTAACAATAATAGTTTTCAATCAAATATTCAGATGGCTCTATATGAAGCCGTGTGTGGTAGACGATGTCGTTCTCCTATCGGGTGGTTTAAAGTTGGAGAGGCTAAAGTTTTAGGACCATACTTGGTATAGGATGCTATGGAGAAGGTCCAATTGATTAGAAAGAGGTTACTCACAGCTCAAAGCAGAGAAAAGTCGTATGCTAACAGGAGAAGAAGAGATTTGGTGTTCGCAATTGGGGATAAGTTTTTTCTATGAATCTCTTCTATGAAAGGTGTGATGCGATATGGAAAAAGTGGTAAATTAGGCCCAGGGTATGTAAGACCTGAAAAAATACTTGAGCCTATAGAAGGAGTGGCACTCCCTCCAGAGATGTCTTTCGTCCATCCAGTGTTTCATGTCTCTATGCTAAGGAGGTGTATATTATATTCTTCGCGCGTACTCGAAGCACCAACCTTGCAACTTGATGAGAACTTAAACTATGAGGAGGAACATGTGGCTATCATTGATCGACAAGTACGAAGGTTACAGTCGAAAGAGTTTGTGTTCGTGAACGTCTTATGGAAGAACCATACCATCGAAGAAGCTACGTGGGAGTCAGAAAACGATATAAGACTCAAGTACCCTCACTTGTTTCAGTCTTCAGGTATGCACTTACTCTAAATTAAGGGACCGAATTTATTAAGGTGGGGAGAATGTAATACCCCAAATTATAATTAGTGAATAATTATAATTGAAAAAAAATATTTTATAAGAGATATAGGCTAAAGACCATATTAATAAGAAAAAAGAAAAGAAATTAGAAGAGTTAGGGTCGTGGCCCATATCCAATTCAAGTTGAATTGGGAAAAACAATATATTATATATTGACAAAAAGGGCTTCTGCCATTAAAGGATTAAGAAGGCAAAGGTTAGGAGCAACTAAGGCAGTAACTAATCTGCCAATCACGCTGAAGAGGAAAAAAATCAATTGTTCCTTCAGTTAAAAAAAAAAAGGTTTAAGGTTAATTGGAAAATTCTTCCGGGTTTAAGATACGATTGAAGGAAGTCCTATCAATTGTTTGAGGTGACAAGTTGGTATTTTGAAAATTGTACTTTGAGTAGTAATCTTACCATAATCTGTGTTTGTTAACTTGCATATTTTATACTTGATTTTGATAAAATAATGAGTTATGAAACGCTTTGAAATTGCATGTGGGGCAAGTCCTTTACTTGATATGATATTGAAATGGTTATTTGAGATATGATATTATTACGATGAATATTATTTACTTACATGAGATTAAGTATTTTGATATATGTTTTATTCAAGTTCACATGTATTATTATTGATATGAATTTTAAAGTTATGTTCTATTCTGAAAGATGTTTTCATACGAATATCCTATTGTTTTCAAAGAATTTATGAATGGGAGTAGACCTTGATTAAATCCCATAGCTAACGGCGGGATTTTTAGACCTGGTGCACCTTGTATTTACTGATGAATGTTATAGCCCTTACTAGTAGGAAGGAGAACTAGCATACTGTTACTGATATGATATGGGACTCCTTTATGAGGGATCCACTGTTATGGGTTATTCTTAATAAAGAAGAATGTCACACTGATTACATGATTCATTCTTGGAAACCTCTCAAATATTTAATAATTGATATGATACGATGCTTTATGAGTTTATTACAGAACCATTGGTTCACTTCGCTTACATCAAACAATGATATTGTTTATTGTTACTATTTTCTGAAAGAGCATTAATTTCACAATGTTTTCTGACTTGTCCCCATTAAAATGGTTATGGTTAAGTGTTATTACTCACTGAGCTAGCGTCTCACTCCTCGCTATTATTTTTTAGAGAACGTAGGTGACGGTGAGGATCTCGTTGGCTAGAGAATTCGAGTAGCATATTCCTGGTGAGCGCTATTCGCGTGGGATATTGATGATAGGCGAATTTACACGCCTATAGTGCTATATTTTACCCATATTTTAGCTAAGTTTTGAGAATAAATTATATATTTCATGCACTTTTAGTCCTTTTTCCTGTAAGTGAGCTAACGGACATGATTAGCAAAGTTTCAGGTATAAATGATTCAGAATTCAGCATTTTATGGATTACTTGATGCCAAAGAAGCTTCACGAAAGGAGAAAAGGGATCTTGGACGCCTAAGGACCAAAAGAGATGCATGGGAAACCTGTCCCGGGCTAAAACAGCAATTCTGAAGACTTTGGGGACTAGCAGTAATTTATTATGATTAGGATAATGATACATTAACCTAGTGCAATTGGGTTAAGTATTTCATTAGCTTAGTAGGATTTGGTTAAGTATTTCATTAGCTTAGTAGGAATAGGATATGGGTATTATAAATACCCTATTTGGCTAGAGATTTTTAGTCATTCTTCTATAATCAACTTTACTTCTAATTTCATTCTTCTACTATTCCTCAACAATTCTAATTCTATTTTTAATTCATCTTTCTACTTCTTCTTCTATTCATCTATTCTTAATTTCCGCAACAAGACAAACGTTACTTGCAAGAAATCACGCCTAACGCCTACCACACTTGTGCTACACGAAATTCTTATTATGGTATAATAACAATGTCAATTGTGATTTCCTTCGCACTCATGGGTAACTAAACCTCTCTGTTGGGGTTATGGAAGCCGAATGAGATACTATCTATTACTATGAGTTTGTGAGTTCATGACACGTATGCTGCTTATATCATTATTCTCTTCGTCTTAACCTAAATTCTTTGTGGTTGCAAACACAAGAATATGCAAGTATAACATTTAACTTGTTCGAAAGAAAGGTTATCTGTCTAGAAAAGAGATAATGTCAAGGTAGTAGGGTCTCATCCCCTATTAAATAGTTAGTGCCATAACTGGATTAACCTCTTGGAGAATTCGTACCGTTAGACACGCTTTAAGCTCAAAAGAGTTAAAGTGAAATAATCCTCGAATAGGTCAAAAGACGCCTGGATTTACCATCGAATACAATTCTCTATAAGCACATGCATGTCAAAATTCAACACACTCATAGCCAATAGATACGTATAAGTCAGAAGGTGGACATAACTCTAACTCATCAATTCTCATTGTTTACAACTTAATAAACATTCTTTCTTTTTACTTTGCTATTTTCTCTTTTTACCTTATTACTTTGGTTACACTTTACAATCCCCCTTTTTACGAGACTTGCACTAAAAGTCTAGTAATCTTTACTTACTTGTTGACCAAGCTATTCCCTGTGGGATCGACACCCAACCCAGTTGGGTTCTATATTTTCTAGCGACCGCTTTACACTCCTACGAGAGCTGTAGATTGAGCGTTATCAGCTATAGTTTCTTTATTCATTATGTTTCTTTTCCTTGAAAACTCTTAGTTTTCTCCATAGTCATGTCTTTAGAGTTTTGAGTATTCTTTAATTATTTTGAATTTGTGGAGTAATTGACTTTCTTTTATTTTTGAAGATAGATTTCGTATTGATATTGGTGGTGTTGGTGCCTTGTTGATGGTTTGTGATGGATTGTGTTGGTGTGATTGATGTGTTGGTTATGGTGCTGTTGAATTGAGACAGGAAATTTTCTTGATAATCCCAAAAACAAAGGAAACTCTGCCCTATTTCTATAGAATTTTGAATAGGCTTGCTTTGGTGTCCTAAACTCCTTAGTGCCGATCATGATCCTATTTTTGGTCGTGACAATAGCACACCAATTTGGCCTGAAAATCTCTCGTTTGCAGCATTTTACCTGCCTGACCACCCAAATGGCCCTGCCCACTCAAACGGACTACACTAGGATGCTCCCCAGCCTCCCTGGCACACCCCGATCGATTTTTAATTAAGAAATTAAATAGATGATGAGAGAAAACGAGAAGAAGAATGGATGCTTGATTATGCACTTCAGCAGGCGATAAGTCAACTTGCTCTGACTCAGCAAAGGAAGGTGGAACTTCTTATAAAATCCTTTGAAACTGTAGTTCTACCATAAGGAAATAATAGTCAAATTGCATTTCCTAAGCTCAGAGCTAGCGGAGAATAACATTTGTAGATCACATATAAGCAGAACGCATTCGTGCCTTGTAAGCAAGAGAAAGTTGTTTGATAACGCCCAAACTACAGCTCTCGTAAGAGTGTAAGCGGTCGATGTTAAATATAGAACCCAACTAGGTTGGGTGTCGAATCCCACAGGGAATACTTGGTCACTAAGTATGCAACTATTAGTAGACTGTTGGTCGAAAATTCTATGGAAAGGGGGAATTTGATTATAGCAAACATTAAGAATATCAAAGTAACGAATGAATGCTTGGTTTAGTAGGGTTTAATCACAGAAAATAATAAGTTAGGGTTATGTCCACCTTATGAGTTCTACGTATCTATTAACTATGAGTAATGCGGAATTCAGACATGCATGCACTTATAGAGATTTGTATTCTAATGGTAAATCCTAGTGTCTCTCGACCATCTAAGATTATTTCACTTTAACTCTCTCGAGCTTAAAGTGTATAACTAACGGTACAAACTCTCCAAGAAGTTAATCCAGTTACGGTACTAACGTGTAAATAGGGGTTGGTAGCCCTATTTCCTTGTTACACTCTCTTTTCCAAACATGTAACTTTTCTCTTGAACAAGTTACTGCTATAATGGCGTATTCTATGTGTTTGCAACCACAAGAATTTAAATTGAAACGAAGAGAGTAATGATATAAGTAGCATACGTATCAAGAATTCACAAACTCATAGTAATAGATAGTATATCATAAGGCTTCCATAACCCTAACAGAGAAGTTTAGCTACTCATGAGTGTAACGAAAATCAACGAAGACATCATCATCATACCAAAACTATAGCAATCTCACAACGAATATGAGTGTGGCATCAAAACAAGGTTGACTCTTTTGCCCTCTAGACGTTTCCCAAAAGTTAGCATTTTTCTCTGTTAAAACTTACAGAATCTGTAAACTGAATAATACTAAAAAGTCGAATGAATAATAAAATCGAAAGTATGGAAAAACAATAAGAATGAATCCTCAAAAATTCAGCAAATAAGGGTTTTTATAACATCCTTGTCCTAGTCCTACTCGGTTACTGCATCCTTGTCCTAGTCCTACTAGGTTACTGCTGCACCCCTAAGTATTAAGAAATACTGATTTTGCCCGGGACAACTTCTCCATGCGTCACATTCAGTCCATAAGCTTCCAAAAGCTGCCTTCCTTATTACGTGAAGCTTTCCTTTGCTGCCCAGAGGTCCACAAAGTACCAAAAAGTTCATCATTAATACCTGAAAACATGCTAATCACGTTGGTTAGCATACTTACAGGAAAATGGACTAAAAGTGCAGGAATTATATATTTTGTCCTTAAAACTTAGCTAAAATATGGGTAAATTATAGTGCTTTAGGCGTGCAAATACGCCCAACATCAACACCCCACACTTAAAGCTTTGTTCGTCCTCGAACAAAATATCATGTCCATGTAAACATCTACTTAGGGTTTCACAGTAACAGCACAAAATGTTTAACCAGACAGGCACGGCAATTATTAACAAAGAGTAGTTTTCTGATCACTACTAGAAACAATTCAACCTCCAACATAGACTCGTGATGATGGTTAATTTGTATCCAAAAGTTAAGGCACAAAGAATCATACAAAACTACCCAAAACTCATCAACCATGTGTGTCTCACATAAGATATTACCCATAATCACTCACAAGTATTGCATTTTTCGGAAAATGGGTATAAGATTCTCCTTCCTCTCACTTTCACAAAGAATTCATATGTTGCAACTGATGACCATAGGCTTGCCCTTAGTGTCATGCTCCACTAATATCAGAATGCTAAGCTTAGGATCAAATAGGTCTTTTACAGGTTGTAATGTAGGCTAAGGGACGGGTAGGACTATTTTGGCCAGAAACAGTGACTATGTTCAATAAGCGCTTTAATACATCACATTATGCCATTAACACTCTATTTTAAATACTCTCTTTTAATCAACCTTGCTACCTTTCTTTCATCTACCACACCTTTTCTCCTATTTTGCTATTCAAACATAACTATCTTTTTATTTAATCATAAACACAACTTATCTTTTTATTTTTCTATTTCTTTTTCTTTTCTTCTCTTTTTCTTTATAACACACCTCTATGATAGCCACTCTTTTTCATAACAAATTCAAGTACCACTACACTCTAAGGAATCACTCTCACCCAATTTCCTCTTATTTTGTCACATGATTTTACAATTTAAAGCGCTTAGGAATTTGGATCAAATTATGGTCTTGAAAAAAACGGATTAAGCTACATATGAGGCTGTCAACAAAAATGGCTAAAGGCTCAAAGGGGGTTAACTAGGATAATGTATAAAGGTATGTAAAAAGAAGGTAAACAATCACAGGTTGCCAAAGAAATGCCTAAATCATCTCCTAAACTCACACTCTTTATTTCGCTTTACATACACACCAGGCAAGTTCTAGCATCAGTCACAAACACAGAATATACTATCATCTCATACACACAAGGAACATGGTCAACTTTATTGGGAGTAGTATGGACTCTTGACCCAACAGATGAAGGAATTAAACCACACACTTATCACACAGTGAGTCACATTAAGAGCCTAAACGTCTCAATAGTAATGATTTTAGCGCAAACTCTTATCATAAAACCATGCCGCCTATCAGAACAATTTCACGCAAAATCTAAACAAAATCTAAATCAAACAAACAAACATAAATAAATGCAAATGCAGGCACAGAAGTATAGCATACAAATACCAGCACCCCACACTTAGAAGGAACACACTGCCCTCAGTGGAAAATAAATAAGGAAAACCTGATTAGTCAGACTCCTTCTCTATGTCTGGGGTTATACCCCCTACATCGAAATCATCATCAGAGTCGTCGTCATCAGAGTTCTCCGCCACGTCTGAGTCTGGCATTCGACGATCATCATCAGTTGGCACGTCATCATCAAGAGGTTCCTCGAAATATACCCTACTCCACACATAGCCCTCGCATGCTCATTCATCGGGTAGTCATAATCCAACTATTGGATCTCTTCAGCAGTTGGAACACAACCCCCGCTCATCATAGTAAACCTCATCATGCCATATAAATGGAGGAAGAAGCTTTCATCGCGAGCATGTCTTTCTGCAGTGGTCAGGTTGACGTCATGCATAGATTCAGCATCTTTAACCGTTGTCAGATCAACCTTCTTCGGGTTGTGCGGAAGCTTATGATCTGCAAGTTCCTCTTCGATGTCTTCCTTCCTTAATATTGTAGTCAACAAATTGCCAAAGCTAAAGTAGGACCTCTTGTGTAGCCTAGCCTTATGCATTGACGACTGTATAACCGCACCAATGTTGATGGGAATATTAGTCATCAGAGAGTACACCAAGCATACTCTATCACGTGTGATCTTTGTGTACTGTGTCCCTGGAATCAGGAAAGAATTGACTATCCTCAACCATATCCGAGCTTCTCTGTTCAAGGAAGTATACGGGAAGGTGTTGTGCCGACCGGTATCCTTGTGATGATTCCAGCATTCCATTGATCTTGTGCCGCAAAGTGTGTGTCTGATTTCCCTGTACGGAGGTCTTTGTTGAAGCTCCTTGAGCGGTGATGGATCTACAGATAGAAGACCCAGAAAAGTGTTGAAGAACTCCGCATTCAGTTGCAAAACTTGGCCCCGAATCTTCACTTCGCTTCCGGTGGTCTTTGGGGACCAGTTTGCATAAAACTCTCGCGTTAGATCAAGATTGCATTCTCCCATGTCTCGGAAAATGAAATCAAGATGTAGCGCCATGATTTTAGCCAAAATGCGAGGTTCTTTCTTTGCTACACTCTCCTTCTGTATCAACTCCACGTGAACATACTTTTTCACTTTGCTGTTCTTGTACCACTCTTTTCCTTCCTCCTCTAGGACCCATTTTATCCCAAACATGCGGTGAGGTATTTGCAGCGAGGAAAATTCAGCTTGCTCTTTTCTTCCCCTTTTCTGACCTTTCTGTGAGGTGGATGCTTTTTCTTTTCCTGGTCGACTTTTTGGTACCATTTTACCTGAGATTAAAATAAAGTCATGTTAGCTTATCTCAGAAGATTTGATCGACAAACAAACAATAGTGGCACCACCCCACACTTAATTTGTTGGCACAAACTAATTAAGTGAACGATGTCGATTACTCAGACTTCATCGATATACGTTTAGGAGTTATGTTCCAACAATATATTCAGTGCAGTCATACTTTTCTTGTCATCGTAACTATCCTTTTCAATTCTATTTCATGTAATCTTGACAATACTTTCATGTTTGGATTGATGTTCCTTTTGAACAAGACTACTACATAGAGATTGTATCAAGTTATGGCATAGAAATAATCACAACATTATGTGCTTGTATTAAATCTCAATGAACGAGTTATTCAAACTTCCAAGAATTCAATTTTTGATATTTATGCAATTACTTCACCATGTCGATTTCGCAAAAGTATGACAGTGTATCAAAATCAAATACAAGTTGGAACAAAGTCTAGAACACCCATACGTATTATTTCACTCAACTAGATGTATCATAACAAACCAACCACATTCAAATCACCAACACTACTTCAAGATTTAACAAATCATTATAGGCGTAGTATTGTAATAGCTACGAAATATAAAAGAAGTACTTACTTGGTGATGGCCTCAAAAGATGATCTTGCAAGGTTAGAAGAGCAAAAAGAAAAGTTTTGAGAGATTTTGGAAAGGTAGGCGGCGCTTAGGTTGAGTAAACAATGAAATTTTGTTCTAAGACTAAGGTTCTATTTATAGAACAAGGCTTGGGTTGGGTTTTGACCCATTTGGAATCGGGTTGGGAGACCAAAAAGTAAGCATAGGCGGCGCCTAATGCTTTGCCTATGCTTGGAATAGGCAGCGCCTAATGCTTTGCCTAGTTGGGCATAGGCGGCGCCTATGCTATGGCATTGTAGATTCAGAGAGCAAAGGCTTTTGCATAGGCGGCACCTAATGCTTTGCCTAGTTGACCATAGGCGGCACCTATGTTATGGCATTGTAGATTCAGAGAGCTTAGGCCATAGCATAGGCCTTGCCTTGTTCGTTGCCTAGATTTACATAGGCCTTGCCTTATTCGTTGCCTAGATTGTCATAGGCAATGCCTAACCCATAGCCTTTGCTTCTTCATTCCTAACTTACCACCTTCAACATGCAACACTTCCAAATCAAATTTTGAGACCAATCTCCTCCTTTATACGTCTTGTACCTACACCTACTCAAAAACTGCAAAAATGATTAGAAAGATGGGTTGCCTCCCACCAAGCGCCTTAGTTTTGGTCGTGGCTCGACTCTTCTTTTTGTATTTTTATTTAACAAAAACAAACTCTTAGTACAACAAAAACGATTAAAATGATCGGTTGCCTCCCATCTAGCGCTTGATTTATTGTCACGGCACGACATAGTTACCTCGATTACTTAGACTTCATCGAGATAGATGGTGGATCATTTTCTAAATGGATTCAGACGACCCTGATGCTTCATTGTAGGTACACAATCTTCTTCAAGATGAATCTTGTGCATACATATCCCAGGAGGGATACCAATTATATCATCAATATTCCAACCCATAGCTCTTTTATACCTCTTCAGAGCAGAGATGAGAGCCTCTACGTGTTGTTCACCTAAATCAGCCGCAACAATAACTGGAAGTGTATCACCACTTCCCAAAAATTCATACTTAAGATCAAGGTCCGGCTTCTTAGGAGCATGAGAATAGTACCTTATTCCTGTTAGAGCACAAACGTTTTCTTCATATTCTTCAACCTCCTCAAGCTCAAAATTTATCAGCACACCAGACAATGGCTCAACAGTAAGCTACTTCTCTACAGATAATTCTTTCTCATCCTCATAATAAACATCATCTACAGAGAACACATTCATATCTCTAGGATGCTTCATCGATTTGCATACATCAAAATAGACCACTTCGTCATTCATCCAAAATAGAAGCTCATTCCCTCTCAAATCAATAAGCACACTTCCTGTTGCAAGGAAGGGACGCCCCAAGATTATGGGAACTTCAGAATCCACCTCACAATCTAGAATAACAAAGTCTGTAGGAAAGATGAAGGAAGAAACCTTCACCAATACATCATATAAGATACCAATAGGTCGTTTTACCGACCTATCTACCATCACGATCCTTATATTGGTTGGTGTAGGATCACCCAACCCTAACTTTCTGTAAATAGATAGTGGCATCAAATTGATGCTAGCTCCCAAATCGCATAATGCCTTGGCAAAATTCAAAGTTCCAACAGTGCAAGGAATAGTGAAAGCACCAGGTTCGGCCTTCTTCTGAACTAGTGATCTAGTAGCGATTGCACTGCAATGATGAACATTATCTGTCAACTCATAACTTGCTGCCCACTTTTTGTCAAAAGATCATTCATAAATTTTGCATACCCAGGCATCTGTTCCAGCGCCTCTACCAATAGAACATTAATAGTCAGCTGCTTCAACATAGTCATAAATTTATTGAACCTGGTATCATCAGCTTTCTTCTTCAGTCTCTGAGGAAAAGGTGGTGGTGGAAGAGGAATATTTTTCTCCACCACTTCCTTTATGTCTTGCTTCCGATTATCCACCTTTTCAGGCTGCATACCTCTGGGGGGTGACGTCACAAGCACCCTCATCGGCTTCTTCGGCATCTTCACCTTTTGCATTCATAACATTATCTGTTATATCATCAACCACCTGCTTATCTTTAGATGGATTTTCCAAAACTTTACCACTTCGGGTAGTAATAGCCATACACGATCCATCATTCCTCGAATTTTGCACTGTGTTGCTAGGTAGCGTTCCAGCTTTTCTTTGATTGAATGCCACTGAAAGTTGACTCAATTGCTGCTCTAGTTGTTTTATTGCAGTAGAATGCGATCCAACCAATTGATTTATTAAAGACAAATCATTCTTCACCTCATTCACTCCCGTATTAGTTGCCTCCACTCCTTTCAACAGCTTTGCCATCATATCTTCCATGGACATCTTCCCCGAACCAGATGCCACGGCCTCACGATTTCCAGGAGGAATATACAAACCACTCCTGTCAGTCTTGTTCTTCCAACTACCTTATCACGGTCCTTGTTTCCAGATTTATCATACTAGTTCCAACCTTGGTTTCCTTGGGCATTGCCTCGGAAACCCCCCTAATTATTCAAGTAGTGAGCTTCTTCCTCAGAATCGGATTCATCTCTTCCTTTTGACGCAACTGCTTTGACTTTTTTGATCTTCCCTGATAATAAATGCTTGGTAAAAAGATCCATCTGTAGTTTCATGTGCGCCATATCCTGGTCACGTTCCTCTTCCCTTCGCCTCTGTTCTGCAGTCATGCCAATAGATACATTAGAGCTTGCTACCTCAGAATCTCTGGTATGCCAAGCTCTACTCTGCTTTGTCATACGATCTAGCATATCACTTGCCTGAATAAAAGTGAGTTCCATAAATGACCCTCCTGCAGCATTATCAACCACTAGTTTAGTCACCGAGTTCAAAGATCTTTATAAAATCTCCATCAAGTGGACATTGGTCATATGGTGATTTGGGCACCGCATAAGCTTCTTCTTGAACCTCTCCCATGTTTCATGGAGAGATTCAGTTGGAAGCTGTCGAAAATTGTTGATCTCATCTCTCAACTGTGCTCTCTTGGATGGCGGAAAGAATCTTTCTAGGAAAGCGTCTTTCAATTGCCTCCAATTAGTAATAGAATCAGGAGTTAGCCCGTTCAACCATAAAGTTGCCTCCCCAGATAGAGAAAATGGAAATAAGCGCAGCCGAATTGCATTTTGTCCCACTCCTGCATTGTCGAATAACTTGCATGTAGAGATAAAATTGATCAGATCCATATTCGGATCATCACCTTCAAGTTCACCAAATAATCCCTTGAGCTGCAATAGTTGAATCATGGTGCTAGAGATATTGAACTTGGCTCCAGGTGCCAAGGGCGGAGGAATAATAGCCCCTGTGGCACTAGCTCCATCCAGATCATCATCATCATCATCAAAAGGAACCTGCACAGCTCGGTGGTCAGGTCTCATTCTAGCTTGACGATCTCTCCTATGCATAGGTGTCGCCACCTCATCAGTACGCCTAGGATTTAGTAATTCATCATCACCCAGGTCCTCATCATCAGTATTTATTGCTCACCCTGGGTTATCAATGTTCTGTTGATGCACTTGAGCAGCTGCCAATGCAGCTAATCTAGCCTGCTCCTGTTGAGCAGCCCTTCTTTCGATTTCTCGTTGTGCATCTATTCTGCCAATAAGATGTGGTTCCGGATTTAGAGGTAATAATGGCTGACCAGAACTTCGCGGGTTTGGCATGCAATCAAACAAACCTAAATAAAACAAAAACAACAACTAAAAGTAAAATCTGAGAATTTTTTACCAGAGGGTCTATTAACTATCACAAACTTAGTTGACAACCGTATTCCCCGGCAACGGCGCCAAAATTTGATAACGCCCAAACTACAGCTCTCGTAAGAGTGTAAGCGGTCGATGTTAAATATAGAACCCAACTGGGTTGGGTGTCAAAACCCACAGGGAATACTTGGTCACTAAGTATGCAACTATTAGTAGACTGTTGGTCGAAAATTCTATGGAAAGGGGGAATTTGATTATAGAAAACATTAAGAATATCAAAGTAACGAATGAATGCTTGGTTTAGTAGGGTTTAATCATAGAAAATAATAAGTTAGGTTTATGTCCACCTTATGAGTTCTACGTATCTATTAACTATGAGTAATGCGGAATTCAGGCATGCATGCACTTATAGAGATTTGTATTCTAATGGTAAATCCTAGTGTCTCTCGACCATCTAAGATTATTTCACTTTAACTCTCTCGAGCTTAAAGTGTATAACTAACCGTACAAACTCTCCAAGAAGTTAATCCAGTTACGGCACTAACATGTAAATAGGGGTTGGTAGCCCTATTTCCTTGTCACACTCTCTTTTCCAAACATGTAACTTTTCTCTCGAACAAGTTACAGCTATAATGGCGTATTCTATGTGTTTGCAACCACAAGAATTTAAATTAAAACGAAGAGAGTAATGATATAAGTAGCATACGTATCAAGAATTCACAAACTCATAGTAATAGATAGTATATCATAAGGCTTCCATAACCCTAACAGAGAAGTTTAGCTACTCATGAGTGTAACGAAAATCAACGAAGACATCATCATCATACCAAAACTATAGCAATCTCACAACGAAGATGAGTGTGGCGTCAAAACAAGGTTGACGTTTTTGCCCTCTAGACGTTTCCCAAAAGTTAGCATTTTTCTCTGTTAAAACTTACAGAATCTATAAACTGAATAATACTAAAAAGTCAAATGAATAATAAAATCAAAAGTATGGAAAAATAATAAGAATGAATCCTCAAAAATTCAGCAAATAAGGGTTTTTATAACATCCTTGTCCTAGTCCTACTCGGTTACTGCATCCTTGTCCTAGTCCTACTAGGTTACTGCTGCACCCCTAAGTATTAAGAAATACTGATTTTGCCCGGGACAAATTCTCCATGCTTCACATTCAGTCCATAAGCTTCCAAAAGCTGCCTTCCTTCTTACGTGAAGCTTTCCTTTGCTGCCCAGAGGTCCACAAAGTGCCGAAAAGTTCATCATTAATACCTGAAAACATGCTAATCACGTTGGTTAGCTTACTTACAGGAAAATGGACTAAAAGTGCAGGAATTATATATTTTGTCCTTAAAACTTAGCTAAAATATGGGTAAATTATAGTGCTTTAGGCGTGCAAATACGCCCAACATCATTGTTGCAGGTATAGACAGAAAGCTTGAAGGAAATGACTGCTCTATGTACAAGAATCATGATCTTCAATAGTCTATACTTAGGCAGAAGTCTGATGAAATGATAAGCTCTTTGAGTAATGAGGTTCGGGTGGAAGGAAAAGCTCGGATTGAAGATCAGGAAGATAGCTCAAATGATTCCAGGAAAGAGATCCCCTATTCTATCTCAAGCTTAACCAATGCAGTTGATAGAGTAGAAGATGGGGAGATTGAGAATAATGATGGCATTATTAGTGAAATATCTAATACAACTCAGAGCTCCAGAGTTCATCTTTAGCCAATGATGCAGCAATACAAGAAAATATTGCCATGAAAGAGACAGAAAAAAAATATGTGAAAACACCTAAACTTGGTCGTGGATTTTCTCTCTTGCTATCAATGTCTGATCCTGAAGAAGACAATGGAGCATCCAAGGGTCAGGTGGAAAAGCGGAGTTACATCAGCATGTGGCATATGGTATCACAGCATGTTCTATCATATTCTGCATCAAAAGTTGGAAATGAACTACTCGATGGAACTAATGATGGGGTAGAAGACAACAATACACCGACTGAAAGAAAAAACTACAACTCTCTCTAGAATTTCTCCGAGACAAAAGTTGATGTAGAGACAAGCAGAGAAGATCATAATCCAAGGAAACACGGGAGAAGTTTCTGTAGAGATGATCTGTCAAACTCATAAGAGAGGCAGCTAATGAGATCCTTACTACGCCAATTCAAGATGATTCGTCAGATACACAATCAGTCACCAGTGACATAATTTCGGACCAGGAACTCTCGGAGGCTGAAGGTGAAGTGAATAATTGATGATAGGCGTATTTACACGCCTAAACACCTTAATTTACCCATATTTTAGCTAAGTTTTGAGGACAAAATATATAATTCCTGCACTTTTAGTCCTTTTTCCTGTAAGTGAACTAACCAACGTGATTATCAAGTTTTCAGGTATAAATGATGAAGATTTCAGCATTTTATGGGAATTGAACGCCAAAGGAAACTTCACGTAAGAAGGAAGGCAGCTTCTGGAAGCTTATGGATTGAAAGTGATGCATGGAGAACTTGTCCCAGGCAAAAATAGCATTTACAAAGACTTGGGGATCAGCAGTAACTTAGTAGGATTAGGACAAGAATGCAGTAACCCAGTAGGACTAGGACAAGAATAAAAACCCTATTTCAATAGGACTAGGATATGGATGTTATATAAACCCTATTTTACTGAAACTTTTCAGCATTCTCTTCTTATTCCCCCTTCTATTCCTTCCCATTCTAATAAATTCTTATTCACTCATTAATTAATTCAAGTCTTTTTCATTCAACGTTTGATCCTAATTTATGTTACACTTTCTAACAGAGAAACCACGGCCCTTGTGACCAACGTGAGATCATGATGATGTTTATTGTGATCTCCGTTGCAATCATGAGTAGCTAAACTTCTCTGTTAGGGTTATGGAAGCCTTATGAGATACTATCTATTGCTATGAGTTTGTGAATTCTTGACACGTATGTTGCTTATATCCTTACTCTCTTCATCTTAATTTAAATTCTTGTGGTTGCAAACATATAGAATACGCCAGTATAGCATTAACTTGTTCGAAAGAAAGGTTACATGTCTGAAAAAGAGATAATGTCAAGGTAATAGGGCACCAACCCCTGTTAAAAAGTTAGTGCCGTAACTGGATTAACCTCTTGGAGAATTTGTACCATTAGATATGCTTTAAGCTCGAAAGAGTTAAAGTGAAATAGTCCTTGATGGTCGAAAGACGCCTGGATTTACCATAGAATACGATTCTCTATAAGCGCATGCATGTCTGAATTTCGCATAACTCATAGTCAATAGATACGTACAACTCATAAGGTGGACATAACCCTAACTCTCGATTCTCGTTGATTAAAACCTACCAAGTACTCCATTTTACTCTTCTATTTTCCATTTTTACTCTACTATTTTGTTTACATCATTTCCACGCACAAAATCCCCCCTTTATTCGCAGAACTTTCATCAAAAGTCTAATAAGCGTTGCTTACTTAGTGACCAAGTATTCCCTGTGGGATTTGACACCCAACCCAGTTGGGTTCTATATTTGACAACGACCGCTTACACTCTTACGAGAGCTGTAGTTTGAGCGTTATCAAAAATTGGCGCCGTTGCCGGGGAATACGGTTGTCAACTAAGTTTGTGATAATTACTAGACCCTTTGGTCAAAGATTCTCGTACTTTACTTTTAGTTGTTGTTTTTGTTTTCTGCAGGTTTTTCTCAGTGCATGCCAAGTACTCAAAGTTTGGGAAAACCATTATTACCAATAAACCCTGAACCGCAACTTATTGGAAGGATGGATGCACAACGTGACATTGAGAGAAGGGCAGCTCAACAGGAGCAGGCTAGATTAGCTGCGTTGGCCGCTGCTCAAGTGCATCAATAAAATATCGATAACCCTGCGCGAGCAGCAGATCCTGATGATGAGGACTTGGGTGATGATGAGTTACTAAACCTGAGGCGTGATGCTGAAGTTGTGACACCGGCAAACAGAAGAGATCGTCAAGCAAGATTTTGGCCTGAACGCCGAGCCGTGCAAATACCGTTTGATGATGATGATGATGATCTTGATGGAGCTGGTGCCACAGGAGCTAATATTCCTCCGTCATTGGCACCCGGAGCCAAGTTCAATATCACTAGCACCATGATTCAGCTTTAGCAACTCAAGGGATTATTTGGTGGACTAGCAGGCGATAATCCGAATATGCATCTGATCAACTTTATCTCTACATGCAAGTCATTCGACAATCCAGGCGTTGGACAGAATGCTATTCGGCTGCATTTATTTCCATTGTCTCTATCTGGGGAGGCAACTCTGTGGTTGAACGGGCTGACTCCTGATTCTATTACAAATTGGAGGCAATTGAAAGATGCTTTCCTAGAAAGATTCTTTCCGCCATCCAAGAAAGCACAGTTGAGAGATGAGATCTGCAATTTTAGACAACTTCCAACTGAAGCTCTCCACGAAACTTGGGAGAGGTTCAAGAAAAAGCTTATGCGGTGCCCAAATTATCATATGACCAATGTCCACTTAATGGAGATATTATACAGAGCTTTGAATTCGGTAACTAAGCCAGTGGTTGATAATGCTGCAGGTGGGTCATTCATGGACCTTACTTTTAATGAAGCAAGTGGTATGCTAGATCGTATGACAAAGCAGAGTAGAGCTTGGCATACCAGGGATTCGGAGGTAGCAAGCTCTACTATATCTATTAGCATGACCGCAGAACAGAGGCGAAGAGAAGAGGAGCATGACCAGGATATGGCTCATATAAAAACACAGATGGATCTTCTAACAAAGCATCTATTATCAGGGAAGACCGAAAAAGTCAAAACAGTTGCGTCAAAAGGAAGAAACGAATCCGATTCTGAGGAAGAAGCCAACTACTTGAACAATCAGGGGGGTTTCCAAGGCAATGCCCAAGGAAACCAAGGTCGGAACTATTATGATAATTCTGGAAACAAGGACCGTGATCAAGGTAGTTGGAAGAACAAGACTGACAGGAGTGGCATGTATATTCCTCCTAGAAGATGTGACGCCACTGCATCTGGTTCCGAAAATATGTCCATGGAAGATATGATGGCTAAGCTGTTGAAAGGAGTAGAGGAAACCAGCACGGGAGTAACAGAGGTAATCAATGATTTGTCCTCAATGAAGCAATTAGTTGACTCGCATTCCACTTCAATAAAATAGCTAGAGCAACAATTGAGTCAATTATCTGCGGCATTCAACCAAAGAAAGGCTGGAACGCTACCCAGAAACACAGTGCAAAACCCAAGGAATGATGGAACATGCATGGCCATTACTACCAGGAGTGGTAAGGTGCTGGAAACTTCATCCAAAGGCACGCAAGTGATCAATGCAGAACCTGAAGGCACCAATGAAGCTACAGAGGACTTTAGTGACGTCACCCCGCCACATCCACATCCCGAAAAGATCGCTAATTTGAAGCAAGAGGAAAAGAAAGTCGTGGAGAAAACTATTCCCCTTCCACCACCACCTTTTCCTTAAAGACTAAAGAAGAGAGCTGATGATACCAAGTTCAATAAATTCATGTCAATGTTAAAATAGCTGACCATTAATGTTCCGTTGGTAGAGGCGCTAGAACAGATGCCTGGCTATGCAAAATTTATGAAGGATCTTCTGACAAAGAAGCGGGCAGCAAGCTATGAGCCAGCAGATGATATTCATCATTGCAGTGCAATTGCCACAAGGTCCTTAGTACAGAAGAAGGCAGACCCTGGTGCTTTCACTATTCCTTGCACGGTTGGATCTATGAATTTTGCTAAGGCATTGTGCGATTTGGGAGCAAGCATCAATTTGATGCCACTATCCGTCTACAGAAAGTTTGGGTTGGGCGACCCTACACCAACCAATATGCGGCTCATGATGGCAGATAGGTCAATAAAATGACCTGTTGGTATCTTAAATGATGTGTTGGTGAAGGTTTCCACCTTCATCTTTCCGGCAGACTTTGTTATTTTGGATTGCGAGGTGGATTCTGAAGTTCCCATAACCTTAGGACGCCCTTTCCTTGCAACTGGAAGTGTGCTTATTGAATGAGAGCTAATGAGCTTTTATTTCGGTTGAATGACGAAGTGGTCCGTTTTGATGTATGCAAAGCAATGAAGCAGCCCGAAGATATGGATGTGTTCTCTGTAGCTGAAGTTAATTATAAGGATGACAAAGAATTATCTGTAGAAAAGCAGCTTACTGATGAGTCACTATCAGATGAGCTGCTGAATTTTGAGCGTGAGGAGGCTCAAGAACATAAAGAAATTATGTGTGCTCTAACAGAAATAGGGTCCTATTCTCATACTCCTAAGCAGCCGGACCTTGATCTTAAGAATCAACCGTCACCAACAGCAAAGACTTCCATTGAAGAGCCCCCAGTGCTAGAATCGAAAGAGCTCCCCAATTATCTAAGGTATGCATTCTTGGGAAGTGGAGATACACTTCCTTTGAGTGTGGCGGATGATTTAAGTAAACAACACGTAGAGGCTCTCATCTCTGCTCTGAAGAGATACAAGAGAGCTATGGGTTGGACTATTGATGATATAATTGGTATCCCGCCTGGGATATGTATGCACAAGGGTCATCTCGAAAAAGATTGCATGCCTATAAGTAAGCCTCATTGTCGTCTGAATCCATTCAGAAAACGATCCACCATCTATCTCGATGAAGTCTAAGTAATCGAGATAGCTATGTCGTGCCGCGATAATAAATCAAGGGCTTGATGGGAGGCAACCCATCATTTTTAATTGTTTTTGTTGTTTTTGTTTTTTTAGGATTTTGTCGAGCCACGACTAAAACTAAGGCGCTTGATGGGAGGCAACCCATCGTTCTAATAATTTTTGTTGTTTTTGAGTAAATGTAGGTGCAAGAGGTGTAAAGGAGGAGATTGGTTTCAAATTTTGATTTGCAAGTATTGCATGTCGAAGGTGGTAAGTTAGGAATGAAGAAGCAAAAGGCTATGGGTTAGGCATTGCCTATGAAAATATAGGTAAAGAACAAGGCAAGGCCTATGTAAATCTAGGCCACGAACAAGGCAAGGCCTATGCTATGGCATAAGCTATCGGATTCTAGAGTGCCATAGCATAGGCACCGCCTATGCTCAACAATGCCATAGCATAGGCGCCACCTATGCAAAAGCCTTCTGCTCAACTAGGCAAAGCATTAGGCATGGCCTATGCTATGGCCTTCTGCTCAACTAGGCAAAGCTAAGGCGTCGCCTATGCCATTGCCTTTGCTCTCTGAATCTACAATGCCATAGCATAGGCGCTGCCTTTGCCTCCCAAAACTCTCAAAACTTTTATTTTTGCTCTTTTAACATTGCAAGAATATCTTCCGAGGCTATCAACCAAGTAAGTACTTCTTTGCTCTTCTTTTATATTACATAAGTATTACAATACTACGCCTATAATAAGTTGTTAAATCGTGAAGTAGTGTTGGTGATTTGAATGGGGTTGATACAACTAAGTGAGTGAAAGAATATGTATGGATGCTCTTGACTTGTTTCCAACTTGTATTTGATTTTGAAACACTGTCATACTTTTGCGAAATCGACATGGTCAAGATAATTGAATAATCTTTTAACTTGAAAGCTTACATATTGAAATGACTTGTTCATTGAGATGAAAATCATGGGTGACTACAAACATGCGATGTTGTGATTATTTCTATGCCATAAATTGATACGATATCTATGTAGTAGTTTTGTTCAAAAGATGCATTAGTCCAAACATGAAAGCATTATCAAGATTGCATAATGTTAAGAGGACATGAAAGTATAAATGTACTGAACATATTGTTGGAACATATCACCTAAATGTATGTCGATGAAGTCTGAGTAATCGACATCATTCACTTAATTAGTTTGTGTCAACAAATTAAGTGTGGGGTGGTGCCACTATTGTCTGTTTGTCGATTGAATCTTCCGAGATGAAGCTAACATGACTTTATTGAGATCTCAGGTAGAATGGCACAAAACGGATGACAAGGAAAAGAAAAAACGCCCACCACACAGAAAGGTAAGAAAAGAGGAATAAAAGAGCAAGCTGAATCCTCCGTGCTGCAAATACCTCGACGCACTCTTGGAATCAAGTGGGGTACTTATGAGAAACTTCTGAGGATGACGACTCTGATGATGATTCCGACGCAGGGGGTATGACCCCAGACATAGAGGAGGAGTTCGACTAACCAGGTTTTTCTTATTTATTTTCCACTGAGGGCAGGGTGTCCCGTCTAAGTGTGGGGTGCTGGTATTTGTATGCTATACTTCTTTATCTGCATTTTCTTATTTATGTGTGTTTTGCTTATTTATGTTTGTTTGGTTTAATTTTTTTTTTAGGAAATTTTTTTTGTTACAAACTTTGCATAAAATTGTTCTGATAGGCAGCATGGTATTATGACAAGAGTCTGTGATAAAATCATTACTATTGAGACGTTTAGGCTCTAAGTGTGACTCACTGTGTGATAATTGTGTGGTTTGATTCCTTCATACGTTGGGTCAAGAGTCTATACTGCTGCCAATAAAGTCAACCATGTGCCTTGTGTGTGTGAGATGATAGTATATTTTATGTGTGTGGTTGATGCTAGAACTTGCCTGGTATGTATGTAAAGCAAAATAAAGAGTGTGATTTAGGAGATGATTTAGGCATTTCTTTGGCAACTTGTGATTGTTTACCTTCGTTTTATCTACCCATGGACATCATCCTAGATAACCCCCTTTGAGCCTTTAGCCTATTTTCTTTGACAGCCTCATATGTAAGCCTAATCCATTTTTTCAAGACCATAATTTGATCCAAATTCCTAAGTGCTTTAAAGTGTAAAGTCATGTGACAAAATAAGAGGAAATTGGATGAGTGTGATGCCTTAGAGTTTATTGGTGCTTGAATTTATTATGAAAAAGGGGGGCTATCATAAGAGGTGTGCTATACAGAAAAAAAAAGAAATAGAAAAATTAAAAAATAAATTGTGTTTATGATTGAATAAAAAGATAGTTATCTTTGAATGGCAAAATAGGTGAAAAGGGGTTTTTTAAAAAATCGACCAATTGTGGTCGGTTTTCTTATTTTTTAAAAATTTTAATTTTAAAATATAAAATAATTATATAAAAATTACTGGAATATTTATTTTGATATTTTATAATAATAAAGCGACTACATGTGGTCGGTTTTTTTAATAAATATTTTTTTAAAAATAATTAACAAACTGACCACAAGTAGTCGGTTTTTTTCGACCGCTTTCTGTGGTCGGTTTTTCCGGGTTTTTTGGTAGTGAAAGTGAGGATAAAAAGAAATAAATTAAACACTATTTACTATCCAACATATTTTTTAAAATAATAAATTATATCTATAAAAGATAATATGATAAAAATTATTTGTTACTATATTAATTATTTCTTAATTGTGTAAAGTTGATAGTGGAAAATTTTTATTGAAAGGATGGAGCACTAATATTATACATCAACTAACAAAGAAAATAAGATAAATATTACAACCAATGAGGTCTGCAATTTTCACATCTAAGTAATACTCGATCCGACAATTTATTATATAGATAGATAGATAGATAGATAGATAGATAAATAAATATTTCTAAAACATTCTAAGAAATTTAATAAAATAATCATATTAATTATTTTTTTAATATATATGTTAAATTAAAATATGACAAATAAAAATAACACAAAGTAAATATGTAATTGGACATGTTTGAGCTACATGTTGATTTTCCTGTAAAGGAGATTGGGATGCTGGAAATTATAGTCCCTAGAAGCACATATATTAAAAGCAATGTCTTTTATTATTTTTTTTTTTCTTGTTTTACACATGTTTCACGAGAGAATATCTTGTCTTAATTTACGTGTTATTTTGAGTTTTAAGTAAGTTTATATTAGATCCTAATTTTTTTTTATACATTGTTTGAATATTTTTAATTGATTATTATAATAATTAATTTATAGTATATTTTACGTAGTCTTTAAATAAATAATATTTTATTTTTAAAAAATTAAATTTTATGTTCAAATTCAAGATCAAACTAATTTGTTTGACTTTCATGAATTATGAAGTGTCACATAAATTGAGATAAATGAAATATTTAAGAAGGTTATTGATTATCTTAGGTAGGGTTGTACTACATGTCCAATTAGGAAAAAAAGGTATTTGATTTTGCGTGAGAAAAAAATCCTAATCATACTATGTTTCATTTGATATTTAACAGAAGAGAGTTAAGTCGCAATACAAATCATACCATTGGGTGTGCGAAAAAAAGTCTCACATTGGTAGTTGAAGGGATTGGGAAGCTATATATAAGGTGTAAGATCTTTTAATGGTGTGAGTCCTTTTGGAGAAAACCGTGCGGATTTGACCTAAAGTAGACAATATCACACTATGTAAGATTGTCTTTGGGTTGACTGAGTTTGATGATGTGGTAGGGTGATGGGGTGCGGGGGCTCGATTTGATACCTTTTTGAGCTTAGAGATGCACATACGAAAAGAAGCTATGTGGGCACATAGTGAATTTCGGTGGCCCCATGGATCGTGGTGATGAACCATATGGAACTTACTTCGATGGAGGGATTGTTGGGTGAGTATGATGATGTGGCAGGATGATGGGGTGCAGGGGGCTCAATTTGATACCTTTACGAGCTTGGAGATACATATACGAGAAGAAGCTATGTGGGCACACAGTGAATTTCGGTGGCCCCGTGGATCGTCGTGATGAACCACGTGGAACTTAGTTCGACAGAGAGATTATTGGGTAAGTATGGTGATGTGGCAGGGGTGATGGGTTGCGGGGGGCTCGATTTGATACCCTTACGAGCTTCGAGATGCACATACGAGAAGAAGCTATTATGCGGGCTTCGGTTGTCATAAATTCTCATACAATATGGGTGGGCACACAGTGAATCTCAGTGGCCCCATGGATCGTGGTGATGAACCACATGGAACTTAGTTTGAGGGAGAGATTGTTGGGTATGGATAGCACGCAGTACAGTGAATCTCAAAAACTGACTCGTGAATCGTGGTGATGGACCACTGTTTGTTAATCGTGCGGGTTTGGCCAAAGTGAACAATATCACACCATATAAAAATGTTTTTAGGCTGATTGAGCCCAACACATACCAACATAATACATCTATAATATAAAGTAGTTTAGTTATGGCACAAATATTGGATCTTCCATGTTGTTTTCCTATAGACGTGTTCTTTTTTGTTTGCTTTCGATAATTGTGTTGGTAAAAAATAATATTACATGATGAATTAGTCGAAATAGATGTAAATTAGCCCTAACATTACTATTAAAATGAAAATTAGTTAGCAATACTTTTGTTCACGTAAAACTACAATCCAACTTAGCAATATTGCACCTAAGTCTTAGAGAACCTTTACATAAACAAATATTTTTTGTTAAAAACTAAAGTTAATATAAGAAAGGTTTTTTTCTAACCCAATGGTCGTCTTAACTTAATCAAGAGTCTGTTATGTTGCCAATATTGGCCATAGTATAAACGTTCTAGCTATAATAACCCTTTATGCTCAGGGGTTAATATTTATTTGTTTCTATCTGTTCTCCGTTTCTCCCTCAGTTCCTCCTTAGAAAAGAATAAATAAATAAAAGTCTTCACATATTTAGGTAATGCACTAGAATATTCAGTGTGCGCATCTTATATGATAGTAAAGGTTTATTTCAAATATTAGATATAAGGATAGAATGAATACGAGATGTGATGTTTGAGAATATTGACACTTGGTCATAAACCCTAGGTATAGTATAGAAAGGATGAATTAAACCTGAAATTTTGCTTCGAGGAAAAGTGTCGTTGACTGTTAGCTACTATTTGAGTGTCTATAGTTTCCTTAAGAAAATTCTGGTAATCAAATTGTGCTTTCAAATGTTAGTGTTGCCTTTGCTATTTATCATTTAGCCGAACATTTGTTCTATGAGATGGTTATAATTTTGGTGTACGTAAGGCATCAATACTCTTTATTTTCAGGTCATTTCTCTGTGCCAAGCTCAGTTTTTACTAGATGATCCTAATGTCAGACTCTTATTCCCTGCTGATACGATCGCCAAGGCTAAACATTATCTTGCATTGAATTTCGGAGGTCTAGGTATCCTTTTCTCACCTAAACTGTATTATTGAATGAATTGCATAATTTATCATACGTTGCTCGAACCCTCCGGAAATGCTACCACCTTGTGTCAGTTCCTCGAAAAATGTAATTTGTTGTCCTATACCAATTAGTTCCTTCATTCTTGGAGACTAATACTGGCTGGTACCTAACCAAATTCATTGAAAATGATTTTGGTACTTTAAGAATCTTGTCTTGTAACAACGACATGTCACGGCCGTCCACGGTGGTGCCACTTGTCGGATATTCAAGAACGCCAACACGCCCCGCCGTCGTCACGGCAACATCATCATGATTAGTAGAAATCTTGTTGTTATTGTTCATGTCTCCATTGATTTTAGGTGGTCTTGGATAGTAAAAATCAGTAGGAAAAAAGTAATATTGAAGCCCTGCCATTAACACTTGAAACTTTGCTCTAAAGTGTGTTGGTATAATTTTATTGTTATTGGCCTTTTAATTTGTTGTATATTTATATAGAGAAAAAAAAAAGAGAAATCCAAAAAGAAATAGGAGAAGGAACGTTCCTATTTATACAGGAAAATTAGCTACCTTGTTTAACAAGTAGTTTCCTATTCAATTCATGTGTACCAACAAATATTCTAGAGAAAAAGTCAGCACAAAATATCATAGTGTTATCAACTAATAAATAACAAGAAGAAGAGTAGAGAGAATAGAGAGAGTGATTCTTATTTCTTCTCTTGAGAAATGAATTACAATGAAGCAAAACCCCTTTATTTATAGGGGAGAACTAACCTTGGGGTTTGTAACTTTTCCATAAATAGATATACACAATATATGGTAAAGCAGGTATTCAGTATATATGGTAAAGTACATATTCACTATATATGGTATATTTATAACACTCCCCCTTGAATGTCTAATTGATAGATAATATACCTCGTTAAAACCTTACTAGAAAAAAACGCAATGGGAAAAAAAATCTAGTGAAGGAAAAAGAGTACACATCTCTAACGATATGAATATAGGCTGCCTCATTAAAAACCTTACAAGGAAAACCCAGTGGGACAAAACCTCGTAAGGAAAAAAGAGTACAACGCGTATTAACTCCCCCTAATAAGAACATCCTTAAGCCTTTGCATACCGATCTTGTGCACCATATTCTTGAAATTTATAGTTGGAAGAAACTTGGTGAATAAATCAGTTATATTATTACTTGAATGAATATGTTGAACGTTAATATCACCATTCTTTTGTAGCTCAAGTATGTAGAAAAGCTTTGATGAAGTGTGCTTTGTTCTATCTCCTTTTATGAATCCTCCATTAAGATGTGCTATGCATGATGCATTACCTCCGTATAAAATTGTGGATAGATTGTCATACTTTACACTACATTTTTCTCGAACGAGATGTATCATGGATCTCAACTATACTTATTATCGACTTTCTTCACGAATAGCTATTATCTCAGCATGATTCGATGAAGTGGCTACGATAGACTGCTTTGTATATCTGCAAGATATAGCAACATCAGCATGACCAATAAGATAGGAACTGTAATCTTTAAAATAAAATAAGCTCATGTATCTTATCCCATTTCGATGTCTCCTAGTAGGAGTAGAAATATACCTTGATAACATATTAACCAAAAAGGCTATAAACCTTGTAGTATTTGCAAGCTACATGAGTGCATCAGTTACACTAAGATATGGTACTTCATAACCAATCCAATTCGATATATTTCAAATTTCAGCAAATAATATATTTCTTTGAAAACTCTCCAAGAGTTCCAATGATTTGCAAGCTATGAGCTTATACAATATAAGGATTATAAATAAGTTTCCCAGAAACTTTTATATGCTTCAAGCATTTTGAATCCTTGAAAGTTTTTTACATGAGTTTTGTCAAGTGACAATATTCAACATTTCATGAGTGACATCTTCAAGTATCTGGACTGCAAATCAAATAAGTTTTACGCTTACCAAAATGCATCCTTTCATGTCACTTGATAATGTTTCTAAGTTAGTATTCTTAAATAAACGTAGAATTTGCATCCTTATAATCTTTTACAATATTGTGCCAATATTGTATCAAAGATATCATCGACGCTTTATCATTTTGTATTGGTTTGCAATATGACATAACATTTTGAGATGTCTCACTTCATTATTTTCAGGTACCTGAACCTATCATAAGGTTTCATGAAGTGTTATGTCATAGTCTTTTCAAAAGATAATTGCCTTCTTATTATGATTATTTGCTCCTTATTTTTAAAGGACTTTCATTTGGAACCGATTAGTCTACCACGCTTCACGCATGCATAGATTTTGTCCTTTAGGAACACAAAATAAGAACACTTACTCTTAATATGAGATGTTTTCAGCATTTGACTTGAATTATCTTTTTTATGAGGATCTGGTGATAATTCCTAACATATTTCATATAGCTTATAATATCCCCCTTATGTTTGAAAAACTAACATACATCCTCTACTTCTTTGAGGAATCCATCTTTGTGTATCATGGTATATTCAATAGTCATATACCGCACATCAAAATTATTATATAGAATAGTTGGTTCATGACCTTGAACCAATTGAGGGGGAAGAAATAATCATAATTTATTGGTCTAATGCATACAAGTATTATTGTATGCAACATATCATATTTCAGACCAACACATGAAGCTTTGTTCTCATTAGCGATGGTTTAGTTGATCCTCCCCAGGATATCAATCAAGGGACTAGAAAAAGCAAGGAAATTCAACCCCCGGGAACCTCAGCTTCTTCCCGCTACACCTAATCAAGAACCAAAAAAAGTGGACTTGAGACATCAAATGACAGACGATAGGAAAAAAGCAGAAAAATGGATGCTTGATTATGCAATGAAGAATTCGGTCACCACGCTAACTCCTACTAGGAAAAAAGAGTGGCAATTCTTGTGGAAGCATTCGAAGCAATTGCTCCGCTCCCAGAAGTATGAACTCAACCAAGTAATATTGGTGGAAACTTCCTTCATTGCTTGTATGAATTGTGAAGGTGAGTATACATATTTAAATTTGTTCTAATTCACTTATCGCGATGAATAAACCTATAGAAAAAGGAAACTCATAGGTAAATTTGTAGTTGTACATGTTTTTGCTACACAGTGAGGCTACAAACAACAGTTACAAAGTCACTAAACGTTGAAAGTGAGAGTGATTATTGATTGAATTCACTATAGAGGATTCTCATTTTTGGTGACCAATATGCAGGTTATATACAGTGTCTACACAATTATATACAAGAGCCATTTTTCAAAAAGTTGACTATGTGGGATGATCAATGACTCATTATGTATTTGCACTAGCTTTCATTGATTTTCTTGAGCAACAATGTAAGGATGCATATATGATTTCGTATAAAAAAAGTAGATAGGTTCTATTATACTTTCTGCCAGGTAGTGTATTCTATATTATTGTGACAATAATGCTATTAGCTCTAAGAATGGTTATTTATACATCTCATTGTGAAGGATTAACTACTAAAATTACTACTTGACCGATGTCACAGGTTAGGCTGCATAAAATTACCCCTTGTCATCTGACCCTTTTCTGAACCCCGCATGACCAAAAGTAAGCACCTTTCTTTTTTTTCATCACGTGCACATCCACTTTGAGCTCGCCATTAATAATGTCATATGAAAGTGAAACGGAATATGAATAATAAATAATTTTCCGTCCTATATTAGTTGAACATCGATCTTGGTAAAATTACATGTTCCTAATTGCTTTTTCACTTGTTAAATCAAGATAAAATTAATTAATTTTTTCTCATTTTACCCCTGCAATTAATACTCTTTGGGAGTGTAATAAAACTATCATTTTGTGTGTGTAATTTATTAAGGAGTGTGCAAAAGTAAAAGTGATCAACTAACATGAAACAAACAGTAGTTTATTTGGTTACATTTTATTTTATACAATACCTTTTTGGGCAAAACTTTTTCCCACATAGTTTCCTTAAGGATGTTTTCGTCCTACCTTTTATATGTTGTCCAAAATTATTTTTGTTTTTCCACTTAGAGAAATAAATATATGTCCCCCTTAAACTCATTAATTTTCCTATGTGTTATAAATATACCATATATAGTGAATGTCTAAATTACCATATATAGTGAATACCTACTTTACCATATATTGTGTATATCTATTTATGGAAAAGTTACAAACCCCAAGGTTAGTTTTCCCCTATAAATAAAGGAGTTTTGCTTCATTGTAATTTATTCCTCAAGAGAAGAAATAAGAATCACTCTCTCTATTCTCTCTACTCTTCTTCTTGTTATTTATTAGTTTATAACACGTTATCAGCATGATGCTCTAACCAACTAAGGTGAGATTATAAATCTGAAGGATTTCAAGGTTAGTAATTCTTTATGTTATATTTCTTTTGCTACTACTAATATAATTATTATTGGATTTGTGGAAAACTAATTGGTTTGAAACCATTTATGTTTTAAATTTATTACTCAAGAACAATATTATCAAAAGGGATGATGATATGTTGGGTTTAAGTCCCGTCAATTTATGCCTAAGACGCCTTTATATGGGTAAGACATTGAGTTTGAATCTCAATGCACCATATTGATGATATTATGATGGCTAAGTCAAAATAATTGGTGTTTGATGAAAATTCATGAAATTTGACCCATTGAATATGCTCCATTCCATGAAGTGAATGTGGTAGGAATATATGATAAGTCTGAAATATGACAACTTACTTCATTCTTGAGGTGTATGTGGTACCAGTGCATAATAGGTCTGAAAGAAGACAAGTGATTGAATGCACGAATATACACGTGGAGGGACAATATGATAATGATCATCAAAAGTGATGACATTTTCGCACACGTCTTATGATCTTAAGATATGTTAGAGAAAAATTCTCTAGATCATATGTATGCCTCGATTTACTCCTGAAGTAGCAATATCATGATAGAGGTTATTAGCTATCAAAATTTGATAGGCTTAAGGCACGATTATATTCCATTCCTGGGGAATGAGGATTTAGATTGTTTCAATACAAACGTGCACTTGATTGTGATGGTATCAATAACTAAACCAGTGGTGGATAATGCGGCTGGAGGATCTTTTATGGACCTCACCTTTGGTCAAGCAAGCAATATGCTTGATCGTATGACGAAGCAAAGTTGAGCTTGGCATACCAGGGATTCTAAGGTAGCAAGCCCCACCTTATCTATTGGCATGATTGCAGACCAAAGAAGAAGAGAAGAAGAACGTGATCAAGATATGGCGCACATGAAAACACAAGTGGATCTTCTTACAAAGTATTTATTATCAGGGAAGACCGAAAAAGTCAAAGCTATTGCGTCAAAAGGAAGAGACGAATCTGATTCGGAAGAAGAAGCCAACTACTTGAACAATCAGGGGGGTTTCTGAGGGAATACCCAAGGAAACCAAGGTCGGAACTACTATGATAAATCTGGAAACAAAGACCAAGGAAGTTGGAAGAACAAGAATGAAAAGAGTGGTTTGTACGTTCCCCCTAGAAGACGTGACGCCACCACATCTAATTCTGGAAGTATGGAAGACATGCTGGCTAAAATATTGAAAGGAGTGGAAGCAAAAAGCGCGGGAGTAAAGGAGGTAGTTAATGATTTGTCCTCTATGAAACAAATAGTTGATTCTCATTCCACTTCAATCAAGCAAATAGAGCAGCAATTGAGCCAACTTTCAGCAGCACTCAATCAAAGGAAGGCTGGCACTCTACCTAGCGATACTGTGCAAAACCCAAGGAATGATGGGTCATGCATGGACATTACTACCCGAAGTGATAAGGTGCTGGAAACTTCAGTAAAAAGCAAGAAAGTGGTTGACGAAGTAGTGGACATTGATGATAAGGCGAAAGGAGAAGATGCCGCTGCAACTAATCCTATCGTCAACGACATCAACTCCAATAATTTGCAACCTGAAAAAGCTGGAAAATGGAAGTAAAAGGAGAAGAAATCCGTGGAGAGAACAATTCCATACCCACCACCACCTTTCCCTCAAAGATTGAAGAAGGTGGCGGATGACACGAAGTTCAGCAAATTCATGACTATGTTAAAGCAGCTGACCATTAATGTTCCATTGGTGGAGGCACTTGAACAAATGCCTGGGTATGCGAAATTTATGAAGGATCTTTTGACAAAGAAGCGGGCAGCAAGTTATGAGTTGAAAGATGATGTTCATCACTGCAGCGCAATCGCTACCCGATCAATAGTTCAGAAGAAGGCTGACCCCGGTGCTTTCACTATTCCTTGCACCGTTGGATCTTTGAATTTTGCCAAAGCATTATGCGACTTAGGAGCCAGCATCAATTTGATGCCATTATCTATCTATAAGAAGTTGGGGTTGGGTGATCCTACTCCAACCAACATGAGGCTCGTAATGGCGGATAGGTCGGTAAAACGACCTGTTGGTATTCTATGTGATGTCTTGGTAAAGGTTTCTTCATTTATCTTTCCGGCAGACTTCGTTATTTTGGATTGTGAGGCAACTCAGAAGTTCCCATAATCTTGGGGCGTCCTTTCCTTGCTACGGGAAGCGTGCTTATTGATTTGAGAGCTAATGAGCTTTCGTTCCGAATAAATGACGAAGTAGTTCGCTTTGATGTTTGCAAATCAATGAAGCAACCCAAAGATCTGAGTGTATTTTCGGTGGCTGATGTTTTCTTTGATGATGAGAAAGAATTACTTGAAGAAGAGCAAATTATTGATGACCCTTTGGCGGTTGTGCTCATGAATGGAGAGAATGAGGATGCTGAAAATTGTGAAGAAGTTATTGGTGCTCTATCAGGATTAGGGACATATCGTTATGCTCCCAAGAAGCTGGACCTTGATCTCAAGAATCAACCCACACCACCAGCTAAGTCATCTATTGAAGAGCCACCCACATTAGAATTGAAGGAGCTGCCAAGACATTTAAAGTATGCATTCCTAGGAAGCGAAAACACACTTCCAGTCATTGTTGCAGCAGATTTGGGTGAGCAACAAGTTGTAGCTCTCATTGCTATTCTACGGAAGTATATTAGAGTCATTGGATGGACCATTGCGGATATTATTGGTATTCCACCTGGGATTTGTACACATAAAATTCATCTTGAAGAGAATTGCACACCCACCATTGAGCATCAAAGACGTCTAAACCCACCTATGCAAGAAGTGGTGAAGAAAGAAATTATCAAGTGGTTAGACGTGGGGGTTGTGTATCCAATCTCTGATAGTACATGGGTAAGCCCGGTACAATGTGTTACCAAGAAAGGAGGCATGACGGTGGTCGCGAATGCGAAGAATGAGATTATTCCACTTAGACCCGTCACTGGATGGAGAGTATGCATGGACTACCAAAAGTTGAATTCTTGGACACTCAAAGATCATTTTCCAATGCCATTTATGGATCAAATGCTAGATCGATTAGCGGGGAAAGGATGGTTTTGCTTCTTAGACGGTTATTCAGGCTATAATCAGATTTGTATTGCACCCGAAGACCAAGAAAAGACAACGTTTACATACCCATATGGTACGTTTGCCTTCAAACGTATACCATTCAGGCTATGTAACGCACCAGCCACCTTTCAACGTTGTATGATGTCAATTTTTTCTGATATGGTTGAAGACACTTTGGAGGTATTTATGGATGATTTTTCAGTTGTTGGTGAGACTTTTGAAGCGTGCTTGGCAAATCTAAGTATGGCGTTGCAAAGATGTGTAGAATTCAACCTAGTGCTGAATTGGGAGAAGTGCCACTTCATGGTAAAAGAAGGAATCGTTCTTGGGCACAAAATCTCTGCAAGAGGAATTGAGGTTGATCGAGCGAAAATCGAAGTCATTGAGAAGCTACCACCTCCAATTTCAGTGAAGGGAGTTCGTAGTTTTCTCGGCCATGTAGGTTTCTATCGTCGGTTCATCAAAGACTTCTCCAAAAATTCTAGTCCATTGTGAAAACTCTTGGAGAAAGATGCGAAGTTTGACTTCAATGAGGATTGCTTAAAGGCATTCGAATGCCTCAAAGGAAAACTCATTAAAGCCCCTATCATGGTAGCACCAAATTGGTCTCTCCCGTTCGAAGTCATGTGTGATGCTAGTGGTGTAGCTGTTGGAGCTGTGCTTGGTCAGAGAAAGGAGAAATTATTTCATCCTAACTACTATGCGAGTAAGGTCCTAAATGAAGCCCAAAGGAACTACACTGTGACAGAACAAGAGCTCCTAGAGGTTGTGTATGCGTTTGAGAAGTTTCGTGCCTATCTATTGGGTACTAAGGTGATCGTTCATACAGACCATGCAGCTCTTAGGTATCTAATGACAAAGAAGGATGCAAAACCAAGATTAATTCGATGGGTATTGCTGCTGCAAGAGTTTGATTTCGAAGTTAAAGATAGAAGAGGTTGCGAGAACCAAGTGGCCGACCATCTATCTAGACTCGAGAACGAGCATGTGGCGCAGCCTAATATCGAGATTGATGATGCATTCCCTGACGAGGAGATCCTAGCGACGATAACAAAAAAGTTACCATGGTATGCCGACTTTGCAAATTTTGTTGTGAGTAATGTAATACCTGCCAATTTATCATACCATCAAAAGAGGAAGTTTATGCATGACGCACAACACTACTATTGTGATGAGCCATATTTGTTTCGACGATGTGCGGATGGTATTATTCGACGATGTATATCCCATGTAGAGGTGCCTACTATATTGAAAGCATGCCACACTTTCCAAGTTGGAGGACATCACGCAGGCAATCGGATGGCAAGAAAAGTATTACAAAGTGGATATTATTGGCCTTCGATATTTAGAGATGCCTACGACTTTGTTAGAAGATGCGACCAATGCCAAAGACAAGGTGCTATTTTGAAACACCATGAGATGCCCATGTCGAAAATTCTTGAGGTAGAACTCTTTGATGTGTGGGGCATTGATTTCATGGGTCCATTCGTGAATTCGTTTGGAATGAAGTACATCTTAGTTGCTGTAGATTATGTCTCAAAATGGGTTGAAGCTGTAGCGTTGGCCGACAACGAGGGAAAGCATGTTGTAGCATTTTTGAAGAGGAATATCTTCTCTCGCTTTGGAGTACCACGTACTATCATAAGTGATGAAGGATCTCACTTTTGCAACAAGCTATTCAAATCCGTGTTGGCCAAGTATGGTGTCAAGCAACATAAGGTAGCCACGCCTTATCACCCACAAACGAGTGGACAGGTAGAGGTTTCCAATCGGGAGATCAAGCAAATCCTTGCGAAGACGGTAAATGCTAATAGGAAGGATTGGTCTCGAAAGCTAGATGATGCACTATGGGCGTATAGGACTGCATTCAAAACACCCATCGACATGTCCCCTTATCAACTAGTTTATGGGAAGGCTTGTCATTTACCCATTGTGCTCGAACATAAGGCATTGTGGGCGTTGAAGCAATTGAATCTGAATTGGGATGATGCAATGAATCTGAGATTGGATAAACTGAACGAGATGGATGAATTCCGTCTACATGCTTATGATAGATCGGACCTATACAAGGAGCGGATGAAGAGGTATCATGATCAGCGGATTGTTCGACGAAACTTCCAAAAGGATGATATGGTATTTCTCTTCAACTCTAGATTGAAGTTGTTCCCAGGTAAGTTAAAGTCTAAGTGGTCTGGTCCATACAAAGTTATCCAAGTCTACTCGTCTGGAGTAGTTGAATTGGAAGACAATAATGGTGTTGTCTTCAAGGTGAATGGTCAACATGTTAAACCTTATATCGGTCCTCTTGACTCGATGAATTATATGGCCATCACTTATCTCGACGAAGTCTAAGTACTCGAGGTAACTATGTCGAGCCACGACAATAAATAAGGCGCTAGATGAGAGGCAACCCATCGTTTATCATTTATCGTTTATCGTTTATCGTTTGTCGTTTGTCGTTTATCATTTATCGTTTTGTCTTTCTTTCGTTCTATTACTTGTTTTGCTTTTGATAAATGAAAATCCAAAAATAAGAGTCATGCCATGACCAAAACTAAGGCGCTAGATGGGAGGCAACCCATCGTACTAATCGTTTTCATTGGTTTTGAGCAAATGTAGGTGCAAGAGGTATTCAACGAGGAGATTGGTTTCAAATGACGATTTGGACGTATTGCATGGTAAAGGTGGTAAGTTTGGAATTAAGATGTATAAGGCTATGGATTGAGCATTGATCATGACAAAATAGGCATCGAGCAAGGCTAGGCCTAGGTAAAACTAGGCCACGAATAAGGCAACGCCTATACTATAGCCTAAGGTCTCGGAATCTAGTGTGCAAAGGCATAGGCGCCGCCCATGCTCAAGTATGCTATAGCATAGGCGCCGCCTATGCTAAAGCATTTGGTCTCAGAATCTCATATGCCATGCTAAAGGCACCGCCTATGGTCACTAAAGGCATTGCACTAGGCGCCGCCTATGCTAGCAAATGCTTTGCATTAGGCGCCGCCTATACCATGCATAGGCAAAGCTAAAGGCGCCGCCTATGGTCACTTTTTGTCTCCAAATCCAATTTTAAATGGGTCAAAACCCGACCCAACCTTTTCCTATATATATGAGACTTAGTCTTGAACCAAAAACACATTGAAAACCTAGCTTATGCGCCGCCCATAGCCTCCAAATCCTCTCAAAAATTTTCTTTTGCTCTTTTTCTTCACAAGAACATCATCCAAAGGCATCAATCAAGTAAGTACTACTCTTTTCTTCATTTATCTTCCATAAGTACTACGTTACTACGCCTATTATGAATTGCTAAATCTTGAACAAGTATTGGTGATGTGAATGTGTTTGAATTGTTGTGATGCAACCAAGTGAGTGAATGAATATGTAAGGATGATCTTAACTTATTTCCAACTTGAATTTGATTTTGATGCATTGTCATACTTTTGTGGAATAGAATTGGTCCCAAATATTTCATAATCTTGTTACTTGAATACTTACATGTTGGAATGACTTGTTCATCGGAATAAGGATTATAGTTGCCTACCAACATAGGAGGTTGTGATTATTGTTAGATACTATCCCTTGATTCAATACCTATGTAGTAGTCTTGATATATCCAACATGAATGTATTGCCAAGATTACAAGAAATGTGACTGCTCTGATTTTATTGTTGGAATATAACACCTAAAACGTATGTCGATGAAGTCTGAGTAATCGACCACTTTCACTTCACTAGTCTGTACCAACAAACTAAGTGTGGGGTGGTTCCCCTACTGCTTGTTTATAGATTGTATCCATCGAGATGATTCTAACATGAACATTGATTTAGTCTCAGGTACAATGGCACCCAAAGAAAGACAAGGCAAAGATAAGGCAACCACTTCCCAAAAAGGCAAGAAAAGAGCAAACTGAATCCTCCTCGCTACAAATACCTCAAACGCACTTTTGGATCAAGTGGGGTACAACTTGAGGAAACTCTAAGGATGACGACTCTGATGATGATTCCAATGCAAGGGGTATGACCCCAGACATAGAGGAGGAGTCCGACTAACCAGGTTCTTCTTATTTATTTTCCACTGAGGGCAGTGTGTCCCGTCTAAGTGTGGGGTGCTGGTATTTGCATGTTATACTTCTCTATCTGCATTTGCATTTATGTTTGTTTTGTTTTTCTTTTTAGTAGTTATTTGTTTTTCTTTTATTAGTAGTAAATTTTTTTTATTAAGCTTAACTTCGCATGAAATTATTCTAATAGGCAGCATGAGATTATGACAAGAGTTTGTGCTAAAATCATGACTATTGAGACGTTTAGGCTCTAATTGTGACTCACTATGTGATATTGTGTGGTTCAATTCCTTCATCTGTTGGGGCAAGAGTCTATACTACTCCCAATAAAGTCGACCATGTGCCTTGTGTGTGTGAGATAATAGTATATTCTGTGCTTGTGGCTGATGCTAGAACTTGCCTGGTATGTGTGTGAAGAAAAAATAAAGAATGTGAGTTTAGGAGATGATTTAGGCATTTCTTTGGCAATCTATACTTGTTTACCTTCTTTTTACCTACCCATGGACATTATCCTAGTTAAACCCTTTTGAGCCTTTAGCCTATTTTCTTTGACAACCCCATATGTAAGCCTAATCCATTTTTTTTCAAGACCATAAGTTGATCCAAATTTCTAAGTGCTTTAAAGTGTAAAGTCATGTGACAAAATAAGAGGAAATTGGGTGAGTATGATGCTTTAGAATGTATTGGTGCTTGAATTTGTTATGAAAAAGAAAAGTGCTATCATAAGAGGTATGTTATGAAAAGAAAAAGGAAAGGAAAACTGAAAAGATAGTCATGTTTAAAATTGAACAAAAGAGGAGAAAAAAGGGTGGTAGAATAAAAGAAAGTAGAAAGGTTGTTTGAAAGAAAAGTGTTAATGATACAATGTGATGTATTAAAGCGTTTAGGAACATAATCACTATTTCTGGCCAAAATAGTCCTACCCGTCCCTTAGCCTACATTACAACCATCATAAGACCTATTTGATCCTAAGCCTAGTACTCTGACATTTAGTGGAGCATTACACTAAGGGCAAGCCTATGGTCATCAGTTGCAGCATATGAATTCTTTGTGAGAGCGAGAGAAAGGATATTTCTATACCCATGTTTGATAAATATACTATGCTTGAGAGTGATTATGGGTAATATATTGTGAGACACACATGGTTGATGCGTTTTGGGTAGTGGTGTATAATTCTTTGTACCTTAACTTTTGAATACTAATTAACCATCATCACGAGTCTATATTAGAGGTGGAATTGTTTCTACTAATGAACAGAAAACTACTCTTTGTTAATGATTGCTATGCTTGTCTTGACGAATATTTTGTGTTGTTACTGTGAAACCCTAAGTTGATGTTTAGATGGACATGATAGTTTGTTCGAGGACGAACAAAGCTTTAAGTGTGGGGTGTTGATGATAGGCGAATTTACACGCCTATAGTGCTATATTTTACCCATATTTTAGCTAAGTTTTGAGGACAAATTATATAATTCATGCACTTTTAGTCCTTCTTCCTGTAAGTGAGCTAACGAACATGATTAGCAAGTTTTCAAGTATAAATGATGCAGAATTCAGCATTTTATGGATAACTTGACGCCAAAGAAAGCTTCACGAAGGGAGAAAAGGAAGCTTGGACGCCTAAGGACCAAAAGTGATGAAGGGAAAATCTGTCCCGGGCTAAAAATACATTTCTGAAGACTTTGGGGACTAGCAGTAATTTATTAGGATTAGGATAATGATACATTAACCTAGTACAATTGGGTTAAGTATTTCATTAGCTTAGTAGGATTTGGTTAAGTATTTCATCAGCTTAGTAGGAATAGGATATGGGTATTATAAATACCCTATTTTGCTAGAGATTTTTATTCATTCATTCTTCTACTATTCCTCAACAATTCTCATTCTAGTTTTAATTCATCTTTCTACTTCTTCTTCTATTCATCTATTCTTAATTTCCGCAACAAGAGAAACGTTACTTGCAAGAAATCACGCCTAACGCCTACCACACTTGTGCCACACGAAATTCTTATTGTGGTATAATAACAATGTCAATTGTGATTTCCTTCGCACTCATGGGTAACTAAACTTCTCTGTTGGGGTTATGGAAGACGAATGAGATACTATCTATTGCTATGAGTTTGTGAGTTCGTGACACGTATGCTGCTTATATCATTATTCTCTTCTTCTTAACCTAAATTCTTTGTGGTTGCAAACGCAAGAATACGCCAGTATAACATTTAACTTGTTCAAAAGAAAGGTTATCTGTCTGGAAAAGAGATAATGTCAAGGTAGTAGGGTCCCATCCCCTATTAAAAAGTTAGTGCCGTAACTGGATTAACCTCTTGGAAGAATTCATACCGTTAGACACGCTTTAAGCTCGAAAGAGTTAAAGTGAAATAATCCTCGAATAGGTCGAAAGACGCCTGGATTTACCATCGAATACAATTCTCTATAAGCACATGCATGTCAGAATTCAACACACTCATAGCCAATAGAGACGTATAACTCAGAAGGTGGACATAACCCCAACTCTTCCATTCTCATTGTTTTACAACCTACTAAACATTCTTTCTTTTTACTTTGCTATTTTCAGTTCTTACTTTAATATTGTGGTACACATTACAATCCCCCCTTTTACGAGACTTGCAGTAAAAATCTAGTAATCGTTGCCTACTTGTTGACCGGCTATTCCCTGTGGGAACGATACCCAACCCAGTTGGGTTCTATATTTAACAAACGACCTCTTTACACTCCTGCGAGAGCTGTAGATTGAGTGTTATCAGCCATTTAGGTGGTCAAATGGGCAAAGTAGCATAAACGGGGCATTTTTGGGCCAAATCAGTGTGCTATAGCCCACGATTTTGGGGATGGTACTGGGGATCGGACATGGTTTGGCCCAAAAATTGACCGAGCTTGCCTAGGTATGTTAAGGAGCGGCCTAGTGTAGGTCGTTAGGGTTTTTGGGTCCATTTGGGTGGTCAAACGTCATAAATGGGGCATTTTTGGGCCAAGTCGATGAATTTTGGGGATGGGCTTAAGTCCAGGGCATGTTTTAGGCTAAAAATCGATCGGGGCACCCCAGGTAATCTGAGGAGTTACCTAATGTGGGTAGTTGGGCTTGACGGGGTAATTTGGGTTGTTAAACAAGTGAAATGGCACTAACGGGGCATTTTTGGGCCAAATTGGTGTGTTATAGACCATAGTTTCAAGGGTGGGACCAGGGCTTTAGAATATTTTAGGCCAAAAATCAATTAGAGGCCCTCAGGAAGGCTGAGATGCAGCTTTGTGTGGGTTGTTGAGGTTGGTGGGGCCATTTGGGTGGTTAAAGGGGTGAAACAATGAGAACGGGGCATTTTCGGGCCAAATCAGTGTACTATAGCTGATGATTAGGGGATGAGCCCAAGTCCTAAGCGTTTTTTGGGATAACAATTAATCAAGGCCCCCCAGGCAGGTTAAAAAGCAGCCTAGTATGGGCTGTTGGGGTTGGCAAGGCCATTTGCTTGGTTAAACGAGCAAAACAGTGCGAATGGGACATTTTCAAGACAAATCAGTGTGCTATGTCCACCGTTCTGGGGTGAGAGTGGTGCCCAAGTATGTTTTGGGGCAAAAATCAATTGGGGTCCCTTAAGTAGGCTAAGGAGTGGACTAGTATGGGCCATTTGGGTCGTCGGGTCCATTAAGTAGTCAAATAGGCAAAACAGCATGAATGGGGCATTTACGGGCCAAATCGATGTTCTATAGCCCACGGTTCTAGAGGTAGGTCCATCCCCAGGCGTGATTTGGGATAAAACTCAATCGGGGGTCCCTAGGAAGGCTGATAAGCAACCTAGTGTTTGTCGTTGGGGTTGGCGGTTCCATTTGGGTTGTCAAATGGGTAAAACGGTGCTAATGGGCCAATTTCAGGCCAATTCGATGTGCTATAGCCCAAGGTTTTGCTGAAGGGCCCAATTCCTGAGTGAAGTTTTGGCCGAAAATCAATTAAATGCCATTAGATAGGCTGAGGAGCGGCCTAGTATGGGTCGTTGGAGTTTGCAGGGCTATTTGGGTGGTCAAACGGGTGAAATCGAGCAAATGGAATATTTTTAGGCCAAAATTGGTATGCTATAGCCAACGGTTCTGGGGTGGGCTAGGGGCACGAGCGTGTTTTGTGTCAATAATTAATTGAGGCCTCCCATTCAGGCTAAAGAGCGGCTTCGTATGGGTCATAGGGGTCAGCGAGACCATTTGAGTGGTCAAACAGGCGAAATAATGCGAACAGGGTATTTTTGGGTAAAATCGGTGTGCTATAGCCCACGGTTCTAGGGGTGGGCTAGGAGCCCAGGATATTTTTGGGTAAAAAATAGATCGAGGTCTCCATGGAAGGCTAAGAAGTGGCCTAGTATGGACCATTAGCGTTGCGGGGCCATTTGGGTGGTCAAACGGGTGACACAGTGAGAATGGGGCATTTTCGGGAAAATTCGATGTGCTATAGCTCACAGTTCCTGGGGTGCACCTGGAGCATGGAAGTTTTTTAGGCCTGGTGTGGTCCGTTGGAGTTGGCAGCACCATTTGAGAGGTCAAATAGGCAAAACAGCACTAACGGCGCATTTTTAGGCCAAATCAGTGTGTTTTATCCCACGGCTCATGGGGTGGGCTCAGGGAACAAGCGTGTTTTGCCCTAATAATCAACCGAGGGCCCCTAGACATGCTGAGGAGTGACCTATTATAGGCGGTTAGGGTTTGCAGGGCTATTTGGGTGTCCAAATAGGAGAAACAATGCAAGGAGGACATTTTTGGTCCAAGTCGATATGCTATAGCCCATGATTTTTGTGGTGGGCCTGGGTCTCAAGCGTGTATTTAGCCAAAAATAAATTAGGTCCACCCAGGTAGGCTAAAGAGCAGCCTAATCTGGGTTGTAGGGGTCAGTGGGGCAAGTTGGGTGGTCAAACGAGAAAAATGGTACGAATGGGGCATTTTTGGGGCAAATCGGTGTGCTATATCCCGCGGTTCTGGGGTGGACCTAGGCCCTAAGCTTGTTTTGGGCTAAAAATTGGTTGGGGAGCCCAGTCAAGATGAGTAATGGCCTACTTTGGGTTGTTGGATTCCTCAAAATAGTATGAACGAAGCATTTTTGGGCCAAATCAGTGTGTTATAACCCATGGTTCCGTGGGTAGGCCAAGGGCCTAGGTGCGTTTTGGGCCAAAAATCGATTGGGTTCCCCCAGGTAAGCTAGAGATTGCTATAGTATGGGCCACTGGGGTTCGCGAGGTAATTTGGGTGGTTAAATAGGTGAAATGATGTGAAAGGAGCATTTTTTGGATAAGTCGATGTGCTATAGCCCAAAAATTTAGAGGGTAGGCTTGAGACCCGAGCATATTTTGGGGCAAAAATTAATCGGGCCCCCAAAGCAGGCTTAGAAGCCAGCTAGTGTAGGTCGTTGAGGTTGGTGGGGCAATTTGGGTGGTCAAATGAGTGAAACAGCACGAATAAAACATTTTTAGGCTAAATCGGTGTGCTTAGACCATGGTCTCGGGGGTGGGCCCAAACATATTTTGGGGTAAAAAATTAATCGGAGGCCCCAAGCAGGCTGCAGAACGGCTTAGTATAGGTAATTTGGGGTCGACGGGGCCATTTGGGTGGTCAAAGGGGCAAAATGATGGGAATAAGGCATTTTTAAGCCAATTCGATGTGTTATAGCCCGCGGTTTCAGAGGTGGGCCCAAGGCCTAAGCGTGTTTCAGGCTAAAAATTGATTGAGGCCCCTCAGCAAGGCTGATGAGTGGCCTAGTGCTAGCTGTTGGGGTTGGTGGGGCCATTTGGATGGTCAAACAGGCGAAACGGCGCAAACAGGGCACATTTAGCCTAAATCATTGTGCTATAGCCCACAGTTCTAGGGTGGCCCCGGGGAGCGAGTATGTTTGGTGCCAAAAATTAGTCGAGGGCCCCCGAGAAGATCGAGAAGTGGCCTAGTGCGGGTCATAGGGGTCGGCAAGACCATTTGGATGGTCAAAAGGGTGAAACGGGGCGAATGAGGCATTTTTGGGCAAAACGGTGTGCTACCCTCAATCAATTTTAATCCCAAAACACACTCGGCCCCTTGGCCCACCCCTGGAACGGCGCGAACGGGGCATTTTTGGGCAAACTCGGTGTGCTATAGCCCACGGTTCCAGGGGTGGGACAAAAGACCTGGTGTGTTTTGGGCTAAAAATTGATTGAGGGCCCCATGGCAGGTTGAGAAGTGGCCTAGTATGGGCCACTTGGGTTGACGGGGCAATTTGGGTGGTCAAATAGGTGACACGGTGTGAACGGGGCATTTTCATGCCAAATTGGTGTGCTATAGCTCACGGTTCCTAGGGTGCGGTCGGGTCCTTGGCGTGTTTTGGGCCAAAAAATAATTAAAAGGGCCACTTGGGTTGACGGGGCAAGTTGGGTGGTCAAATGATCAAAACAGCACGAACGGGGCATTTTTGGTCAAATCGGTGTGTCATATCCCGCAATTTTAGATGGACCTGGGGCTCGAGCTAAATTTAGGAAAAACATTAATTGAGGGCCCTAGGCAGGCTGAGGAGCGATGAGATTATTTGGGTGGTCAAACAGCCAAGGCGCTAATGGGGCATTTTTGGGCAAAATTATTGTGTTATAGCCCACGATTCTGGGGGTGGGCTCGAGGCTCAAGCATATTTTTGGCTAAAAATTGATTGGGCCCACCCAGGAAAGCTGAGGAGTAGCCTACTGTGGGTTGTTGGGGTCAGCAGGGTTATTTGGATGGTGGAAGGGGCGAAACGGTGGGAACGGGGCATTTTCAGGCTAAATTAATGTGCTATAGCTCACTATTCCGGGGTGGGCCTAGGGCCCGAGCGTGTTTTGTATTGGAAATATACCATGGGCTCCCAGGTAGGATGGGGAGCTTCCTAGTGTGGGCCATTAGGGTCGGTGGTTCCAATTGGGTGGTGAAACGGTGCGAAAGGGGTATTTTTGAGCCAAATCGGTGTGCTATAGCCTATGATTCTGGGTGGGCCGAGGCTCAGGTGTGTTTTAGGACAAAAATCAATTGAAAGGGCCAAAGCAGGATATGATGTAGCCTAGTATGGTTTGTTGGGGTCGGCGGGGCTATTTGGCTGGTTAAAAAGGTAAAACAGCAAGAATAGCGCATTTTTAGGCCAAATCGGTATGCTATAGATCATGATCTCGGGGTAAGCCTAAGGTCTAAGAATATTTTGGGAAAACAATTAATCCGGGCCCTTTATGCAGGCTGAGGAGAGATCTAGTATAGTTCTTTGGGGTCGACAAGGCCATTTGGGTGGTCAAACAGGCATAACAGCATGAACGGGGCATTATCGGGCCAAATTAGTGTGCCATAGCCCACAGTTCTGGGGTGAGCACGGTTAAAAATGTTTGTCTTGGGTCAAAAATCCATCAAGGCCCCCCATATGGGCCGTTGGGGTATGCAATGCCATTTGGGTAGTCAAACCGGCAAAACAGCATGAACAGGGCATTTACAGGCCAAATCGGTGCGCTATAGCCCACGGTTTCGAGAGAGGGCCCGAGGATCATGTGTGTTTTAGGGAACAATTCAACCAGAGGCCCCCAAACAGGCTAAATAGCGGCTTAGTATAGGCCGTTGGAGTCGGCGGGGCCATTTGGGTGGTCAAACAGTGAAATAGCACAAAAGGGTCGTTTGGATGATCAAACGGGTGGAACAACATAAATGGGCTCTTTTCTAGCTAAATCGGTGTGCTATAGCTCACAGTTCTGGGGTGGGCCCAAGGCTCAAGCGTGTTTTCTACTGAAAAACTGATCGGAGGCTCCCAGGTAGGCTGGGGAGTGGGAGAGTATGGATTGTTGGGGTTGGTAGGGTTGTTTGGGTGATCAAACAGGAGAAACGACGTGAACGAGACATTTTTAGGTTAAATCGATGTGCTATAGCTCACGGTTCTGTGGGTGGGCTTAGGGACCAGGCAATTTTTGGGCCAAAAATAGACCTAGGGCTCCCAGGAAGGCTAAGAAGCAGAAAAGTGTGGGATGTTGGGATAGGTGAGGCTATTTGGGTGGTTAAACGAGTGAAACGGAGCAAATGGGTCATTTTCGAGCCAAACTGATGTGTTATAGCTCACAATTCGGGTATGTGCCCGAGGCTCGATCATGTTTTAGGCTAAAAATCAACTAGGAGCTCCCAGGCAAGATGAGTAGCGGGGGAGTTTGGGCCATTGGGGTCAGTGGGGTCATTTGGGTGGCCAAACGGGCGAAACGACATGAATAGGCCATTTTTGGGCCAATTTGGTGTGCTATAACTTATGATTTTAGGGTGGGACCAGGGTCCAGGCATTTTTTTGGTTGAAAATCAATCAGGGCTCCCAAACAGGTTGAGGAGGAAAGAAGTCTGGGTTATTGGGGTCGGCAATGCCGTTTGGGTGGTCAAACGGGAAAAACGGCATGAATAGGTTATTTTGAGGCCAAATTAGTGTGCTATAGCTTACAGTTCTTGGGTTGGTCCTAGATATCGAGGCATATTTTAGGCTAAAAATCAAACGGGGGCTCCCATACAGGATGAGGAGTTGGGGAGTGTGGGTCGTTGGGGTCAGCCGGGTCATTTGGTTGATCAAACGAGGAAAATAGTGCGAACTCACTATTTTTAGGCCAAATAGATGTGCTCTATCTCACGGTTCTATGGGTGGGCATAAGGCCCAGGAGTCTTTAAGCCGAAAATAGATCAGGGGCACTAGGCAGGCTGAGGAGGAGAGAAGTGTTGGCCATTGGAGTCGGGGAGGCCGTTTGGGTGGTCAAACGGGCGAAATAGCGCAAACGGGCCATTTTTAAGAAAAATTAGTGCACTATAGCTCACATTTCTGGGGGTGGTTCTGAGGCTCAGGCATGTTGATAGCGCCCAAGCCCACACGCAAGTGTACGTGGTCTACCAAGTAGTAAAGTGACCTTCAAGAAAGCCGAGTATCGATCCCACAGAGACTTGATTTAACAATGATTTAATTTAAATTCACAGTTTAGATTAATTTAGTACAAAATTAACCAAAAATACTTTGTAATTTTTGGAAATTAAAAATATATAAAATGATGTTGGGTGTATTTATGCATTCTAGTGTTACTATTCTAGCTTAGTTAGCCTTGTTTTTAGGATGATTCTTATGATATATATGTTGATAAAGATATAAATGAGCATTTATTTGTCCAAGTATGTGTTTACAATGTTTAATGGTGTTTGCACATAAGTTTTAATTCAATTCGACCATTTAGAAGTCAACCAAGAAAACTAGCAGAACTAGCTTGAGCTAGGTGTTTTGTCTAGTCTATTCTGTTGGGTTCTAATCTGTTTTAATGAGTTAATAAGGTTTTTTATTATGTATTTATATGTTAAACAACTTATTTATAATGTTCAAGGTTCAATTGGACCAAGAAAAGGGTCAAAACAATAAGCTTAAGCTCAATATAAATTTAGCCTATGCTTAGCTCGTGTTTCTAGTTCACTGTCTTGGATGTTGTGTTATTTTGAGCTCTAAATTGTTGTGTTTAATGATTTAGTATGCTTTTTTAATGGATTATGATGATATATGAAGGATATAAAAGCTTCAAATCAAATGGAAACAACTCAAAGAGGCTCAAAATGGCTCAATGAAAGCACAATACAAAAATTAACGCAGTTTGGACCCCCGAAATGTATGGGGCACGTGTGGGCTGTAGGAAGGTCCAATGGACGCATTCAAAGCATCACTGGATTTGGAAGAGGACCATTTTTGTGATCCATAGATGCGTGTAGAATTTGGCAGAGTTTAAGGAGGCGCCACGACGCGGTGAAATTGCGGTGAGATTCTGGAAATTGACAATTGTCGATTGGCTCGAAACCGTGACGCAGTGGCTATTTAAAGAAACAAATGCCTTGCTGAACTAGTATTACATGGAAATCCAATCCCAATGGGTTTATGACTCATCTACTATAAATATAACATGTTAAATCACGTTTTAATCATCTTGAGACATCTTGGAACACCCTAGATCATTTGGGACATCATTGGAGGCTACCACAAATTCTTTTTAGGTTTTATCATTCTTTAATTTAGTTTTTTGTATGGTTTGTATCATCACTCCAAGGGATTGGATGGTGAATATTTCCATTCAAGGCTATACTCCCTTTCCGAGGTTAAGGCCAAGATCATGAATACTTTCATTTTGAATTAATTTCGTTTAATTTGCTTATCATTATTGGTTGTTTGTTTATTCTTAATTTAACTATTTTAAAGATTAGCTACCCTTAGAATATATCAATTGTCAACCTTTTAATCTCGGGGGACGGAATAGGGAGATAGAACATGGGAATAAACAAAGTATGATTTTTATTCTTTTATTAAATAAAGAATTTGAATTAGCGTCTAGGAAAGAGATGTACTTAGATGCCTTACTTGATTAAACGTAGGATGATATCTTTTAAAAACTTAATTAGATTATTACATCCCCGCTAAACGATATAGTTGTAATGTCCAGATTAGGTAAACGATTAGAGGTCGGGAGACTATGATCATGCAATTAACCCTACGAATCAACAACCAAAATAAGCAAATTAACGAATGAAGTTCAATAGCGTAGTATGATTGTTCTTAAGATTTAACCCTTTTTTTCTATCCAGTGATTTTCCTAAGTTATTACTTTTCTGCATTAGTTTAATTTACAATTCTAAAACTCTATTGTTTACTTCTTCTCAATCGTTAAACTAGAATTTGATAGGCATCAAATGCATGTCCCTGGGTGATTGATACTTGGGCTTTCTTGAAGCCACTTTACTACTTAATAAGACCATGTACACTTGCGTGTGTGCTTGAGCGCTGTCAAGTTTATGGTGTTGTTGCCAGGGACTTGTAACTAGGCAACTATCTTATTTTTAGTTTTTCTATATTGAGTTGTAAATAGTTTTGGTTTAGTTTTTTTATTTTCTTTTATTTCTCTTTTTATCACACTTCTTGATATGTCAGCCTGGGATAGATGATTTTCCAGTGATGAAGATTCTATATGGTGTATGGTTTGTGGAAATAGTGGTTTTTTTGAAGATATATGTGTTGTAGACCCTGATTTAGTAATATTTATGGGCTATGATCAAAGGCAATATGTTTTGAACGCCTACAATCAGCAGCGGCAGTTTCAACAGCCACAGGTTCAAAATTACCAGGCCCCGATTCAAATGACCAATATAAAAGAAATACTGTAACAACTTCTAGCTAATCGAGCACAGTTGTTAGCAGATATGAAGAGTAATTCGGCCATTTTAGAGCGTCAAAAAATTGTCATGAGGAACTTGGTGATGCAGGTAGGGCAAGTGCAACAGGTATATAGTACCAGACTTCAAGGTAATTTTTCAAGTGACAGTGAACAAATAAGTGAAATCACTTTGAGGAATGGTGAGAATCTCGATGAAGAACCTTCAAAGACAACTAAGGAGGTTGATGCAGAGTTGACTTCCCAACCTATTGAAAATAAAGTTGCTGACAATTCAAGGAAGTCTAAGTACTCGAAAACTGAAATTGTTGAAATTGTTAAGGAGATGCCACCACCACCATATGAATCGCAACCATTCAGTTATCATCTTTCTCTTGAGATTGAAGTTGTGAAGGTGAATAAGAGTGAGGATGTTGAGAATTATGTAAATTTTGAAGTAGGATTGGCTGGGCTTCATTCGAAGCACTTTCTTACATTATGTTTAGATGATATCTTGTCTGTGGAATCATTTAAAATAGTGGAAGAGTGTGAAGATGAGGAACACGAATCTTATATTATTGATTTTACACCGGATAAGAAACATAAAAACACATCTCACTTAAAGGTCGAGTGTTTTAATAAGCACATTCCATTACTCGGTTCCTTAATCTTTGCACCACCTCCCTATGATCGAGGCAAGAAGATGGATACAAAATTGAGGTTGAAATTCATATCCTCAAGATGGAGGAAAAATTTGATTGGGTCGTACCGCGACACTAAATTAGGCCAAAGCTAAGGTATGTTTTCTTTTAGTTTATAGTTTTTTTATTTAACGTAGTTTTTGTTTTTTTATTGAGTCGCAGGTTAATGGAAAGTCTGAGTATCAAAAACTTGAGCTAAGGAGCATGGAAAAGACTAAGTGTGGGGCCCTCTTGATATATAAAGATGCTACTAGCTAGGCCTAGAGGCCTCAGGGAGTATTTCTATCTCTTACCTTTAAATTTACTTTGGGAACAAAGTAGATTTTGAGTGTGGGGTGGGGAAATTTCTAATTTTTGGCTCAATTTAATTATTTTTAAGGATAGAAATAAGTGAGATATTCTTGTTGGTGCTATTTTTGATTGCATAGTTCAAGTGTTTTATTTGTAAAAGCATGTTAATTGATGTGAATTGCTATTTTTGAGACTCTTAGGCTCATATTTATGACTCTTGCACTCGTTGGCTTAAAATTGAATTTATGTTATTGTTTGGTTAAGATTATATGATAATCCTATAGAGTTGAGCATGTGCCATGTGTTTGTCAGATTTTTGTATATTCCTTGTTACATGTGATGTCTAGAACTTGCCTGGTGTGTGTGTGAAGCAAAATAAAGAATGTGGGTTAGGATATGATATAGGCATTTCTTTGATAGCCTTGTTTTTACCTTCTATTTGTCCTATCCTTGTGCATAATCCTAGTTAAACCTCATTAAGACTTTAGCTCATTTTCTTTGGTAGCCTCACATGTAGCCTAATCCCCTTCTTTGATGGTCCTTAATTTGATCCAAAAAGCTTCTAAGTACTTTAATGAAAAATTAATTGAGTAACGAGTTTGAGAAATAAGAGGGAAAAGGTGAATTTGATGGCCCAATATAATAGTTATTGGTTTTGATAATTGATGTATGGTAGATGGGTGATATAATTTATGTTAAAAATATTGTCATGGTTGTGAAAAAAGAGAAAAATTGATTTATATGGTAGTAAACTATGCTTCTACCAAGTATTTGTGAAAATGCCAAAAAGAGATGGGGAAAAAAGAAAAGGTATGGATGAATGAATGAGGTAATTTGGTTATTGAAAATTGATTTTAAATGCATAATGTAGTGTATTAAAGCGCTTAGAGAGGTTAGTCACTATTCTTGGCCAAAATAGTTTCTAACCATCCCTTATTCTACATTACAACCCGGAAAAGTCCAAATTGATCATAAGTTTTACATTCTAATATTAGTGGAGTATTACACTATAGGAAAAATTATGGGTCATTATGTGTAACTAGAGTAACTAGCTTGAGCTAGGTGTTTTTCTAGTCTATTGTGTTGGGTTCTAATGTGTTAATGAGTTAATAAGGTTGTTATTATATATTTATATGTGAAACAACTTATTTATAATTTTCAAGGGTTAATTTGATCAAGACAAGGGTCAAAACAATAAGATTAAGCTCAATATGAATTTAGCCTATGCTTAACTCGTATTTCTAGTTCGCCATCTTGGATGTTGTGTTGTTTTGAGCTCTGAATTGTTGTTTTTAATGTTTTACGATTCTTGGTTAATCGATTATGATGATATATGAAGGATATAAAAGATTCAAATTAAGTGAAAACAACTCAAAGAGGCTCGAAATGGCTCAACAAAAGTACAATACAAAGATTGACGCAGTTTGGACCCCTGAAATGTATGGGGCGCATGTTGTCTGTAGGAAGGTCCAATGGACGAATTCAAAAACCAATGGATTCATAAGAGTCCTAGTTTTGTGACCCATATGAGCGTGTAGCATTTGGTGGAGTCTGAGGAGGCGCCACAACGCGGTGAAATCGCAGTGAAATTATGGAAATTAACAATTGTCGATTGGCTCGACACCGCGACACGGTGGCCATAAAAAGCGAAAAAAGTTACTTGCTGAACAATTATTCACGTAAATCCAATACCAATGGGTTTATGACTCATCTACTATAAATATAACATGTTAAATCACGTTTTAATCATCTTGGGACATCTTGGAACACCCTAGATCACTTGGGACATCATTGGAGGCTACCACAACTTATTTTTAGGTTTTATCATTCTTTAATTTAGTTTTGGTAGGATTTGTATCATCACTCCAAGGGATTGGATGATGAATATTTCCATTCAAGGCTAAACTCCCTTTCCGGGGTTAAGGCCAAGATCATGAATACTTTCGTTTTGAATTAATTTAGTTTAATTTTCTTATCCTTATTGGTTGTTCGTTTATTCTTAATTTAACTATTTTAAAGATTAGCTACCCTTAGAATACATCAATTGTCAACCTGATAACGCTCAATCTACAGCTCTCGTGGGAGTGTAAAGCGGTCGTTAGCAAATATAGAACCCAACCTGGGTTGGGTGTCGATCCCACAGGGAATAGCTTGGCCAACAAGTAAGCAAAATTACTAAACTTTTGGTGCAAGTCTCGTAAGAAGGGGGGATTGTAATATGTAACCAAAACAATAAAGTAAAAGCTGAAAATAGCAAAGTAAAAAGAGGAAGATTGTCACGTTGGTTGTAGACAATGAGAATTGAAGCGTTGGGGTTATGTCCACCTTCTGAGGTATACGTCTCTATTGGCTATGGGTGTGTAGAGTCTTGACATGCAATTGCTTATAGAGAATTGTAGTCGATGGTAAATCCAAGCGTCTCTCGACCTGAACAAGGTCTATTTCACTTTAACTCTCTCGAGCTTAAAGCGTGTCTAACGGTACGAATTCTCCAAGAGGTTAGTCCAGTTACGGCACTAGCTTTTTAATAGGAAAGGGTGTCCTACTACCTTGACATTATCTCTTTTCCAGACAAATAACCTTTCTCTCGAACAAGTTAAATGTTAGACTGGCGTTATTCTATGCGTCTGCAGCCACAAGAATTTGCATTAAGATGAAGAGAATAATGATATAAGCAATATACGTGTCTCGAACTCTCAAACTCACAGCAATAGATAGTATCTCATTCGGCTTCCATAACCCCAACTAAGAGGTTTAGTTACCCATGAATGCGAAGGATATCACGATTTGCATGGTTGATGGCGTGAGAAGTAGGTGATAGGCGTGTGGTTTTGGTGATTCCCTAGCAAGTAACGATTCTCTTGTTGTGGAATTTAAGAATAGAAGAATAGATTAGAAGTGTTTGTGGTGGAAGATGAGAGAGATGGAAGAAAATTAATAGTTTTAAGAATGAATTTCTTGAATTAAGGGAGGAGTTGCCTCCACTAAGGGAGGACTTTATTAAAATCTCTAGCATGATAGGGTATTTATAATACTCCTATCCTACTCCTACTATGCTAATGAAATAAATAACCAAATCCTACTAAACTAAGGAAATACGTAACCCAATTGTACTAGGTTAATGTATCATTGTCAAAATCCAGCTTTGTATCTGTAAGTCCCCAAAGTCTTCAGAAATGTTGTTTTAGCCCGGGACAGATTTTCCATGCAGCAGTTTTGGTCCTTAGGCGTGTAGACTTCCTTCCCTTCCTTTGTGAGCTTTCTTTTGCGTCAAGTAAGCCATAAAATGCTGTATTTTGCATCATTTATACCTGAAACTTTCCTAATCATGTTCGTTAGCTCATTTACAGGAAAAAGGACTAAAAGTGCATGAAATATATAATTTGTTCTCAAAACTAGGCTAAAATATGGGCAAAATATATTGATATAGGCGTGTAAATTCGCCTATCATCAACACCCCACACTCGCAGCTTTGTTCGTCCTCGAACAAAATATCATGTCCTTCTAAGCATCAACTTAGGGTTTTTACAGCAACAACACAAAACATTCTTCAAGACAAGCACAAAAATTATCAACAAAGAGTAGCTTCCCGATTATAAGTAGAAACAGTTTAACCTCTAGCGTAGATTAGTGATGGTGATCAACTCGCATGCAAACGTTAAGGTACATAGAATCATATACAACTATCCAAAGCTCATCAACCATGTGTGTCTCACAATATAGTACCCATAATCACTCACAAGTATAGCATATTTTTCAAACATGGGTATCAACATATCCTTGCTCTCACTCTCGCAAAGAATTCATATGTAGCAACTGATGACCATAGGCTTGCCCTTAATGTAGTACTCTACTAAATGTCAGAATGCTAAGCTTAGGATCAAGTAGGTCTTTTGATGGTTGTAATGTAGGCTAAGGGACGGGTAGGATCAGCTATTTTGGCCAGATATAGTGACTAAGTTCCTAAGCACTTTAATACATCACATTGTATCATTGACACTTTTTTCTTTCAACCTTTCTTTATTTTATTCTTCCACCCTTGTTCTCATCTTTTGTTTTTCAATTTTAAGCACAACTCACTTTTCAGCTTTTTTTTCCTTTTTCTTTTCACAACATACCTCTTATGATAGCACTTTCTTTTTCATAACACATTCAAGCACCATTACAATTTAAAGCATCATACTCAACCAATTTCCTCTTATGTTGTCACATGACTTTTTCACTTTAAAGAACTTAGGAATTTGGATCAAATTACGGTCTTCAAAAAAATGGATTAGGCTTACATACAAGGTTGTCAAAGAAATAGGCTAAAGGTTCAAAAGGGTTTAACTAGGATGATGTCCATGGGTAGGTAAAACTGAAGGTAAACAAATATAGGTTGCCAAAGAAATGCCTAAATCATATCCTAACTTACACTCCTTATTTTCGCTTTGCATACATACCAGGCAAGTTCTAGCATCAGCCACACACATAGAATATACTATTATCTCACACACACAAGGTACATGGTCGACTTGATTGGAAGTAATATAGACTCTTGACCCAACAAGTTAAGGAATTGAATCACACAATATCACATAATGAGTCACAACTAGAGCCTAAACGTCTCAATAGTCACAATTGTAATACATACTCTTGTTATAATCTCATGCTGCCTATCAAAATAATTTCATGCGAAGCTAGAAAGATTTTACTCCTAAAAAAACTAAAAAAAAAACAAAAAGAAACGAACTCAAATAAACAAAGTAAAAAAACAAACATAGGTGCAAACAGAGAAGTATAGCATGCAATGCCACCCCACACTTAGACGGGACACTGTCCTTAGTGGAAAATAAATACGAGGAACCTGGTCAGTCGGACTCCTCCTCTATGTCTGGGGTCATACCCCTTGCGTTGGGATCATCATAAGAGTCATCATCCTCATAAGTTCCGCATAAGTATCCCACTTAATTCCAAGCGTGAGTCGAGGTGTTGGCAGCGAGGAGGGTTCTCCTTGCTCCTTGCGGCCTCTTTTCTTGCCCTTTTGGGATGTGGTAGCCTTCTTCCTTGCCTTGTCTCTCTTTAGGTGCCATTGTACCTGAGACTTGAAATAGTGTTAATGGTAGCACAATCTCAATGGATACAATCTATACACAGACAGTAGGGGTACCACCCCACACTTAGGGTGTTGGCACCAACTAGTGAGGTGGAAGTGATCGATTACTCAGAATTCATCGACATACGTTTTAGGATTGTATTCCGACAAGAAAATCAGCAATGCATTACTTACTTGCAGCCATTGGACTACTTTCATGGTAGCTATAGCAACACTACTACATAGGGGTTACCATATGGAATAGTTATTCTTACAACAATCACAACCTCTTATGTCGGTAGGCACTATAAGTCTTATCCCGATGGCCGGGATAGTCTAACATGTAAGTATCCAAACAACAATCTTAAGCACTGTTCATAGCCATAGTAATTCCACAAATAGTATAACAATGCTATTAAAACCAATTTCAAGTCGGAAACAAGTAAAGATTTTCCTACGTACATGTTCACTCACAAGGTTGTGTATCAACAATCCAAACACATGAACATCACCAACGATCTTATACGATTTAGAAATTCATAATAGACATAGAAATGTAGTACTTATGAGAAATAAATGAAGAATAAGAGAGTACTTACTTGCTTGAAGCTTGTGGAGATGGTTTTGTGAATTGAAAGAGCAAAAGAAGAAAAATTTGAGAGGATTTGGAGAGGGAATGCGGTGCCTTTAGGTCAATTTTTAGTGTGGTTATGTTTCAAGACTAAGTCCCCTTTATATAGGAAGAGAATGGTTCGGGTTATGACCCATTTACAATCGGCTTTGGAGACAAAAATGCCACATATGCAGCGCATAATGCTCGGCATATCAATGACATATGCGGCGCATTGTCTATGGCATAATGGGACATATGCGCCGCATAGTCTATGGCATTTGTAGACATATGCTCCGCATAGTCTATGGCATTTGGTCTCAGTATCTCAAATGCCATAGCATAGGCGGCGCATAGTCAAAAGCATACCTAGGAATAGGCAGCGCATAGTGTATAGCACACTAGATTCCGAGTCCTTAGGCTATAGAATAGGTTGTGCATCATTCGTGGCCTATTTTTACCAAGGCCTAGCCTTCCTCGAAGCCTATTTTGGCGTGAGAAAGTCTCAATCCATAGCCTTATGCATCACCGTTCCTAACTTACCAACTTTACCATACAATGCGTCCAAATCGTCATTTGAAACCAATCTCCTCGTTGAATACCTCTTGCACCTATTTTTGCTCAAAACCAAACGAAAACGATTAGTATGATGGGTTTCCTCCCACCAAGCGCCTTAGTTTTGGTCGTGGCACGACTCTTATTTTTGGATTTTTCATAAAACAAAACAAGTACTAGAATGAAAGAAAATGAAAAAATGATAAAACGATGGGTTGCCTCCTATCTAGCGCCTTATTTATTGTCGTGGCTCGACGTAGTTACCTCGAGTACTCAGACTTCATCGAGGTAAGTGATGGATCATTTTTTGAAAGGATTTAGACGACAATGAGGCTTACCTGTGGTCATGCGATCTTTTTCGAGCTGGCTCATACGTTTCTCCGGAGAGTCACCAATTATATCATCAATAGTCCAACCCATAGCTCTCTTGTATCTCCTCAGAGCAGAGATGAGAGCTTCTACGTGTTGTTCACTTAAATCATCTTCTCTCTCAGGAAGTATATTTCTACTTTCCAGGAACACATACTTTAGATAATCGGGAAGCTCTTGCGATTCTAGCATTGGTGGCTTGTCAAAGGGAGTATTCGCTGTTGGTCGATTCCTGAGTTCACAATCCGGTTTTTTAGGAGTATAAGACTTTATTTCTGTTAGAGCACTCATAAGTTCTTCATAACCTTCATTATCTTCATGCTCAACTTTCAGTGGCACAGCAGACAATGGCTCAACAGTAGGCTGTTTCTCTATAGATAATTCTTTCGTATCCTCATGATGAACATATAACTCATTCATATCGCTGGGCTGCTTCATTGTTTTGCATATATCAAACCGTACCACTTCGTCATTAATTCGAAACAAAAGCTCATTATCTTTCATGTCAATAAGCACACTTCCAGTTGCAAGGAAGGGACGTCCCAAGATGATGGGAACTTCAGAATCCTCCTTACAATCCAGAATAACGAAGTCTGCAGGAAAGATGAATGAAGAAACCTTCACCAACACATCATTCAAGATACCCACAGGTCGTTTTACCGACCTATCAGCCATCACGAGCCTCATATTGGTTGGTGTAGGGTCTCCCAACCCCAACTTTTTGTAGATAGATAGTGGCATCAAATTGATGCTAGCTCCCAAATCGCACAATGCCTTAGCAAAATCCAACGATCCAATTGTGCAAGGAATAGTGAAAGCTCCAGGATCTGCCTTCTTTTGAACTAGCGATCTTGTAGCGATTGCACTACAATGATGAACATTATCCGCCAAGTCATAACTTGCTGCCCGCTTCTTTGTCAAGAGATCCTTCATAAATTTCGCATACCCAGACATTTGTTCAAGTGCCTTCACCAATGGAACATTAATGGTGAGCTGCTTTAACATATTCATGAATTTGCTGAACTTTGTGTCATCCGCCACCTTCTTCAATCTTTGGGGAAAAGGTGGTGGTGGGTATGGAAGTGCTCTCTCCACGGTTTTTTTCTCCTCTTGCTTCTGTTTTTCCACTTTTTCAGGCTGCACGTCACTAGGTGAAACGTCCCTGACGTTGGGAGTAGTTGTTGCGGCTTTTTCTCCTTTTGTAACGTCACTAGGTGTAATGTCCATGTCCGCAACTTCGTCAACCACTTGCTTGCCTTTTGCTGAAGTTTCCAGCACCTTACCACTTCTGGTAGTGATGGCCATGCATGACCCATCATTCTTTGGGTTTTGCACAGTATCGCTTGGTAAGGTGCCAGCCTTTCTTTGATTGAATGCTGCTGAAAGTTGGCTCAATTGGTGCTCTATTTGCCTGATAGAAGTGGAATGAGAATCAACTAGTTGCTTCATGGAGGACAAATCATCAATCACCTCCTTAACTCCTGCGCTCGTTGCTTCCACTCCTTTCAATAACTTAGCCATCATGTCTTCCATACTCCCAGAATTAGATGTGGTGGTATCACGTCTACCAGGGGGAACGTACAAACCACTCTTTTCATTATTTTTCTTCCAACTACCTTGGTCTTTGCTTCCAGATTTATCATAATAGTTCCGACCTTGGTTTCCTTGGGCATTCCCACAGAAACCCCCCTGATTGTTCAAGTAGTTGGCCTCCTCTTCAGAATCAGATTCGTCTCTTCCTTTTAGCGCTACAGCTTTCACTTTTTCGGTCTTCCCTGATAATAAGTGCTTTGTCAGAAGATCCAATTGTGTTTTCATGTGCGCCATGTCTTGCTCACGTTCTTCTTCTCTTTTTCTTTGGTCTGCAGACATGCCAATAGATAAAGTGGGGCTTGCTACCTCAGAATCCCTGGTATGCCAAGCTCTACTTTGTTTTGTCATCCGGTCTAGCATATTGCTTGCCTGAACAAAGGTGAGGTCCATAAATGATCCTCCAGCCGCATTATCAACCACTGGCTTAGTCCCCGAATTCAAAGCTCTGTATAATATCTCCATCAAGTGGACATTGGTCATATGATGGTTTGGGCACTGCATTAGCTTCGTCTTGAACCTCTCCCATGTAACGTGGAGAGCTTCAGTTGGAATCTGTCAAAAATTGGTGATCTCATCTCTCAACTGTGCTCTTTTGGATGGCGGAAAGAATCTTTCTAGGAAAGCGTCTTTCAATTTCCTCCAATTAGTAATCGAATCAGGAGTCAGCCCATTCAACCATAGAGTTGCCTCCCCAGACAGAGACAATGGAAATAAGCGTAGTCGAATTGCATTTTGTCCAACGCCAGGATTGTCGAATGACTTGCATGTAGAAATAAAGTTGATCAGATGCATATTCGGATCATCGCCTGCTAGTCCACCAAACAATCCTTTGAGTTGCAAAAGCTGAATCATGGCGCTAGTGATATTGAACTTTGCTCCAGGTGCCAAGGGTGGCAGAACAATGGCTCCTGTGGCACCAGCTTCATCCAAATCGTCATCATCATCATCAAAAGGAATTTGCACAGTTCGACGATCAGGTCTCAATCGCGCTTGACGATCTCTCCTCTGCATGGGTTCCGCCATCTCAGCAGTATGTCGTGGGTTTAGTAGCTCTTCATCGCCTAGATCCTCATCGTCAGGATTTGTTGCTCACCTACGGTTATCACTATTCTGTTGATGCACTTGAGCAACCATCCTATCAATTTCACGTTGTGCATCCATTCTGTCAATAGAACCTGAATAAAACAAAAACAACAACTAAAAGTAAAAGTACGAGAATCTTTGACCAAAGGGTTTAGCAACTATCACAAACTTAATTGACACTCGTATTCCCCGGTAACGGCACCAATTTTTGATAACGCTCAATCTACAGCTCTCGTGGGAGTGTAAAGCGGTCGTTAGCAAATATAGAACCCAACCTGGGTTGGGTGTCGATCCCACAGGGAATAGCTTGGCCAACAAGTAAGCAAAATTACTAAACTTTTGGTGCAAGTCTCGTAAGAAGGGGGGATTGTAATATGTAACCAAAACAATAAAGTAAAAGCTGAAAATAGCAAAGTAAAAAGAGGAAGATTGTCACGTTGGTTGTAGACAATGAGAATTGAAGCGTTGGGGTTATGTCTACCTTCTGAGGTATACGTCTCTATTGGCTATGGGTGTGTAGAGTCTTGACATGCAATTGCTTATAGAGAATTGTAGTCGATGGTAAATCCAAGCGTCTCTCGACCTGAACAAGGTCTATTTCACTTTAACTCTCTCGAGCTTAAAGCGTGTCTAACGGTACGAATTCTCCAAGAGGTTAGTCCAGTTACGGCACTAGCTTTTTAATAGGAAAGGGTGTCCTACTACCTTGACATTATCTCTTTTCCAGACAAATAACCTTTCTCTCGAACAAGTTAAATGTTAGACTGGCGTTATTCTATGCGTCTGCAGCCACAAGAATTTGCATTAAGATGAAGAGAATAATGATATAAGCAATATACGTGTCTCGAACTCTCAAACTCACAGCAATAGATAGTATCTCATTCGGCTTCCATAACCCCAACTAAGAGGTTTAGTTACCCATGAATGCGAAGGATATCACGATTTGCATGGTTGATGGCGTGAGAAGTAGGTGATAGGCGTGTGGTTTTGGTGATTCCCTAGCAAGTAACGATTCTCTTGTTGTGGAATTTAAGAATAGAAGAATAGATTAGAAGTGTTTGTGGTGGAAGATGAGAGAGATGGAAGAAAATTAATAGTTTTAAGAATGAATTTCTTGAATTAAGGGAGGAGTTGCCTCCACTAAGGGAGGACTTTATTAAAATCTCTAGCATGATAGGGTATTTATAATACTCCTATCCTACTCCTACTATGCTAATGAAATAAATAACCAAATCCTACTAAACTAAGGAAATACATAACCCAATTGTACTAGGTTAATGTATCATTGTCAAAATCCAGCTTTGTATCTGTAAGTCCCCAAAGTCTTCAGAAATGCTGTTTTAGCCCGGGACAGATTTTCCATGCAGCAGTTTTGGTCCTTAGGCGTGTAGACTTCCTTCCCTTCCTTTGTGAGCTTTCTTTTGCGTCAAGTAAGCCATAAAATGCTGTATTTTGCATCATTTATACCTGAAACTTTCCTAATCATGTTCGTTAGCTCATTTACAGGAAAAAGGACTAAAAGTGCATGAAATATATAATTTGTTCTCAAAACTAGGCTAAAATATGGGCAAAATATATTGATATAGGCGTGTAAATTCGCCTATCATCACAACCTTTTGGTCTCGAGAGAGAGAATAGGGAGATAGAGCATGGGAATAAACAAAGTATCATTTTTATTCTTTTATTAAATAAAGGATTTGAATTAGCGTCTAGGATAGGGATGTACGTAGACGCCTTACTTGATTCAACATAGGATGATAACTTTAAAACACTTAATTGGATTATTACATCCCCGCTCAACGATATAGTTGTAATGTCCATATTAGGTAAATTACTAGAGGTCGGGAGACTATGATCATGCAGTTAACCCTATGAATCAACAACCAAGATAAGTGAATTAATGAATGAAGTTCATTAGCGTAGTATGATTGCTCTTAAGATTTAATCCCGGGTTTCTATCCATTGATTGTCCTAAGTTATTACTTTTCTGCATTAGTTTAGTTTACATTTAATTTACAATTCTAAAACTCTATTGTTTACTTTTTCTCAATTTTTAAATTAGAATTTGACAGGCGGCGAACGCAAGTCCATGAGAGATCGATATTAGGCTTTCTTTAAGCCACTTTACTACTTGATAAGACCACGTACACTTGTGTGTATGCTTGGGCTCTGTCATTAAACAATGCGTTAAATAAAATCTTAGAACTATCAATGGAGAAAAGCCCAGGGTTAAAGCACTCCAAACAATCATGCTATGTTATTGAATTTCATTCGCTAATTTGCTTATCTTGGTTGTTGATTCATAGGATTAATTTCATGATCATGGTTTCTCAACCTCGAATATTTTACCATAATAGACATTATAACTACATCATTGAGAGGGGATGTAATAATCTAATTAAGTTAATTAAAGCTATCATCCTACGTATGAATCAAGTAAGGCATCTAAGTACATCCCTATCCTAGACACTAAGTTTAATTCTTTATTTTATAAAATAATAAAAATCCAAACTTTGTTTATTTCCATGTTCTATCTCCCTATTCCCTCTCCTGATATCAAAAGGTCGACAATATATATATTTTATGGGTGATCAATCCATAAAATAATTAAAACAAGAATAAACAAACAACCAAATATGATAAGCAAAATTGATCAAAATTAATCCAAAATAATAGTAATCATGTTCTTAGATTTAACTCCTTAAAGTGAAATTTTAGACAATAATATTCATAATCACGATCCAATTAATTGAATACATGATGTGAAAAATTAAAGACTAATCAAAAAAATTAAAAACCTAATTAAATTTGTGTAGCAGCTTCCTCCGAATTGTTGCCCAGGTGTCCAAGACATATCTTCCACCAAATTGTATCTAGTTGTTCGTGTATATATATTATAAATAATATATCAATCCTAGTGGTATTAGGAATTGGGTACGGATCCCAGAAATATACACAAAGATTCTCACTAGTCCCTCTTAAATTACGTGCACCATTTGACTTAAAGTTGGACCAACCCAAAGCTGTGTTGGAAACATTTAATTTCCATGTATGAATTATCAAAATGATGTATTGCTCAAAGAATTGGCCACATCGATGTTACGTGTTGACTTTGCATCGGCTCACTGAAATTTGCATCCGAAAATCTGGTTAAGTGTAGATCGTCCTATCCTTTGCCCATGTCTTTTGTAGTGTATTTCTAATAAATTTTCGGCCTTTAAATCCTCATACAATATCACACACCATAATTTAAAGATCAAAACAACACAATAACCTCAATGATAAATCAAAACAAAAGCTAAGATAAGGCAAATTCGCAATGATCTTCCACTTATTATTTCGACTCTTGACTTAATCAAATTAAAATTTGCACATTACAAACAAGTTATTCCACTCATAATTACACATTTAAACCATTTGAAACAAATTAAACACATTGGAATCCAACGGAACCAACTAAGCACACACTTTGCTCAAGCTAGTAAAACTAGTTTTCCGGGTTGAACTCTAAATGACTCAATTAAATACAACTTATTTGAAAAATACTTTGGACATTATAAATACGCAAAATAGACTAGAATAATGATACAAAAGTGTATAAAACCACCTCAGATCATCATCCCACACTTAAACTCTTGTTCGTCCTCGAACAACTCTTTCCTATAAGCATAAAAATATGAGGTGACACTACACTTCTACTAAAATAAAGAAACTCAAGCCGGTACTACAGTGACTACACAGAATGTAAGTTTCTACACAAAGCACGTTATTTACCCAATTGATAGCTCATGAACACTACTCCAAAACATCCTAGCCTAAAGAATTAACTCACCTAAGTGGAAAAATCATAATTATCATTCAATTAAGGACATCTTAAAAATCACCCACATTCATCAAACATGTGCCCCTCACAATAAGAAAGTTACCCATAATCACTCACATAAATGCAATTTATCACATAATGGGTACAAGAATCAAATTACACTCACTCTCAAAAATAGTTCAAAAGTTACACACAATGAACCATAGGATTGACCTTAGTGTAATGCTCCACTGATAGTTGAATGTAAAGCTTAGGATCAATTAGGAATTTTTCAGGTTGTAATGTAGACTAAGGGACGGGTAGGAACTATTTGAGAATAGTGACTAGCCTCTCTAGGCAATTTAATACACTACATTATACATTTAAAACCAATGTTCAACAACCAAATTACACGTATTCATTCATCCATACCTTTTTTCTTGCCCCATTTTTTTAGCATTTTCACAAACACTTAGTGGACGCATAATTTACTATCACAAGAATCAATTTTTCTTTTTTTTTTTACAATCATGGAAATATTTCTAGCATTATTTATATCGCTCTCAACCACCACACATCAAATATAAATACCAATAACTCTTACCTTGGAGCATCAATTTCACCTTTTTCTTCTTCAATTTCTCAAACTCCTTACTAATTCAATATTTTTTCATTAAAGCACTTGGGAGTTTTTTGGATCAAATTAAGGTCTATCAAAGAAGGGAATTTAGATACTTATGAGGCTACCAAATAAAAATTTAGAGGCTCAATAGGGGTTAACTAGGATAATGCACAAGGGTAGGACAAATAAAAGGTACAAAACAAGGCTATCAATGAAATGCCTATATCATCTCCTCAATCCACATTCTTTATTTCGCTTCACACATACATCGGACAAGTTCTAGACATCACACGCAACAAGAAATATACAAAAATTTCTCACACCCACATGGCATATGCTCAACTCAATAGGATCATCATAGACTCCCAACCAACAATAGCATGAATTCACATTTTAAGCCAACATGGAAAAGAGTCATAAACTTGAGCCTCGGAGTATCAAAAATAGTAATTCACATCAATCAACATGCTTTTACAAATAAACCCGCTTGCATCATATAATCAAAAATAGCACCAACAAGAATATCTCACTTATTCCTAACCTAATTTTTTTTAAAATTAAGCAATAAATTTGGGAAATTTTCCCATCCCACACTTAAAAATCTACTTTGTCCCCAAAGTGAACTTTAAAGTAAGAGATACAAATAATCCCTAAGGCCTCTAGTCCTAGCTAGTAGCATCTTCACACATAAATGAGATCCATGGGACCCTATACTCAATTTTTGTCATGCTTCTTAGTTCAGGTTTTCGGTACTCAGACTTCCTAATAACCTGTGACTCAACCAAAAACAAAAACTACGTGAAATAAAAACTAAAAACTGAAAAAAAAACTATACCTAATTAACTTGGGTTGCCTCCCAAGAAACACCTAATTTAGTGTCGCGGCATGACTCATATCAACTCAACCATATTCCTTCACACTTTTACTCCCCAGTGGGAGCCATTTTTTCATTCTTTTTTAGACCTCTTGAGTTTGCACTCTCAAAGTCACCATCTCTCTTCACATCAACCTTCATCATGTTAGGACACAATGGTTTTATCTTAGACCGCTCAATCAGGTAAGCTGAAGAGGTCTTTGGTGGACTAACCACCCCACACTTTTCCCCTTCAATAATATTTATCACACACAAATCTTTAATTTAGTGTTTTACTGTGGGTGTTTTGTATGCATCAAATACCACCTCTTCATCATCTACCCTCATTTTAAGTGTGCTTTCTCTAACGTCAATCAAAACCCCTCCAGTTGCTAAGAATGGATGCCCCAAGATGATAAGTACCTGTTCATCTTCCTTAAAATCAAGAACAAAAAAATCAACAGGTATAATGAATTTACCAACCTTTATAAGGACGTCCTCTATTACTCTTTCTGGATATTTTATGGATCCGTCTGCGAGCTGCAAAACCACTGTGGTCGATCTTGGATTTCCCAAGCATAATGTTTTAAAAAATGATAGGGGCATCAATTTTATGCTTTCCCCCACGTCACTTAATGCATGGACCGCTTTATTCCCAATTTAAATATGGATAATAAATTTTACTTGATCTTTTAATTTCTTGGGGATTTTTTATGTCATCACCGTATTACACTCTTTAATGAGTGTTGTTGCTCCCACATCTTGGAATTTCACCTTTTTTGCCACCACATCCCTCAAGTACTTTGCATACTTAGGCATACTCTGCAAAATATCTAGCAAATGTAAGTGAAGCTCTCTGAATGTATCAATGAACTTTTTGAACAAGGAATCCTCCTTCACTTTTATTTGCCTTTGAGAAAAGGGCAATGACAATGTCTTCTTCACTTTTGGTTCATCAACTTTTGGTCTCAAGTACTCAAACTTCCTTGAATTTTTAGCAACTTCTTTTGGAACCTATTTGGTCATCATGTCATCATCAACCTCCTTTGTTGCCTTTGGAGGTTCTCCTTTAAGATCTTTACCAATTCTTAAGGTGATTGCCATAACCTGTTTTGGATTTTTGTATCTGTTGGCAACCCACTATGTGGTCTGGTATTCAGTGCCTATGATAATTAGCCCACTTATAACTCTAAGCTTCTCTAGAACACTTTTTGATTCTGTAATTCTATTTGTTGACTTTTCATATCCGCAAACAGTTGTGCTTGACCAGCTAAGAGTTGTTTCAACATCGCTTTCATGTTGCTTGTTCACTAATTTGATTGGGTTTGCTGCTGTAGAAATTTCCATGGTTGATTTGGTGGCTGAGTTTGCCAATTCATGTTGTTGGTATTACCATAATTCATCCTTTGAGCATTGCCTACATACATCATAGATTTTGGATTTGATGAACACATGGTAGCCGTATGACCACTATTTTTGCATACTTTATACCAACCTGCAGCTTGTTAGATGGCATTGACTGTGGCTGTAGGTTGTGTTTCTCCCAACTTCAAGCCACTAAAATAAGTGTTGATCAAATTTTGTAAGGCAGATACATGTGCTGATAAGGCTGTGAATTGGTCGACCTCCAATACACCCACAATTCTTTTTGTGGCAGTTCTAGAATCTGTATGCCAATCTGGATTTCCTTGTGCTATGCGATTCAGCAATATGTATAGTTCATCATAAGTCAATTCCAGTACTTGACCGCCTGCAACTGAATCTAGCAAAATCTTTGTATTGTGATCAAGAGCTTCTACAAAAGTATGAGAAAGTACTTCATTAGACTGTTGGTGATGTAGACAATCCAGAAGAAGAGCCTTGAAGTATTCCCAAGCATAAGAGAGATTTTCATCAGGCTTGTTTTTGAAGCTCACTATCTCACTGCGAAGTGTCATAGTCTTTCCTAACTAAAGAATCTGATGAGGAACTTTCTGGCTAAGTCATCCCATGATGTGATTGAATTGGCCAGATCTGCATTCAATAACCTTTTAGCTTCCCCCAAAAGTGAATGGGGAAACAGTGTTAGCCTCACATAATCTGGAGTCACCCCAATCGAAGTGAATGTATCAGTGCTCAATGAAACTCTGCAAGTGGACTTGTGGATCCTCGTGTGAAAGTTCTAAAAATTGTCCACTGCTAATAAGAAGCTACACCATATTATGTTTCAACTCAAAATTCCCCCCAGCTATCGGTCTTTAAATTGGGGAAGTCTAGTTCGTTGGAAGTGGAACTGCCACTTCCCTAACTGTCCTTCGAGCTGGTTGTTCTTTAGCCATTGGAATAGTATTTCTTGGTCTTCTTGGAATTGAGGAATTTTGGAGAGAAGGATTTCTTCTCTCCTGTGTTGAGGGTAAAGTTTCTCAGGTTCAGAGTTTTGTTCAACCAAATCATGATCCCTTGCCAGCTTTCTACTTTGAAAACCTATTTCCTGCAAAAACAAAACCAAGACCAAGCGTAAAAAACACCAAATAAATCCAAAAGTAAAACTAAAATAAATAATTTCTTAATACAAAGTCCTCAAAAATGGAACCAAAAACTTAACAGCGCACATGCAAGTGTACGTGGTCTACCAAGTAGTAGAGTGTCCTTCAAGAAAGCTGAGTATCGATCCCACAAAGACTTGAGTTAACAATGATTTAATTTTAGTTCACAGTTTAGATAAATTTAGTGCAAAAGTAACCAAAAAGAATTTATAATTTTTGTACATTAAAAATATATTAAACAATGTGAAAATTAAATCTTGAAACAATCAATGGAGAAAAGCCCAGGGTTAAAGCACTCCGAACAATCATACTATGTCATTGAATTTCATTCGCTAATTTGCTTATCTTGGTTGTTGATTCATAGGGTTAATTAAGCATGATCATGGTTTCTCAACCTCTAATCTTTTACCTAATATGGATATTACAACTACATCATTGAGCGGGGATGTAATAATCCAATTAAGTTAATTAAAGCTATCATCCTACATTTGAATCAAGTAAGACATCTAAGTACATCCCTATCCTAGATGCTAAGTTTAATTCTTTATTATATAAAAGAATAAAAATCTAAACTTTGTTTATTCTCATGTTTTATCTCCCTATTCCCTCTCCCGAGATCAAAAAGTTGACAAGATATGTATCTTATGGGTGATCAATCCATAAAACAATTAAAACGAGAATAAACAAACAACTAAATATGATAAGCAAAATTAATCAAAATTAATCCAAAATAATAGTAATCATGTTCTTGGATTTAACCCCAAAAATAGGAAGTTTTTCCAATAATATTCGTAATCAGGATCCAATTAATTGAATACATGATATGAAAAATTAAAGACTAATTAAAAAAATTAAAAACCTAATTAAAATTGTGTAGTAGTTTCCTTCAAATTGTTGCCCAAGTGTCCAAGATATATCTTCCACCAAATTGTATCCAATTGTTCATGCCATGTCTATATATTATAAATAATATATCAATCCTAGTGGTATTAGGAATTGGGCACGATCCAAGAAATATTCAGAAAGAGTCCCACTAGTCCCTCTAAAATTACGTGCACCGTTTGACTTACAGTTGGACTAACCCAAAGCTGTATCGGCAGCATTTAATTGTCATGTATGAATTATCAATGTGATTCATTTCTCAACTAGTTATGAAAATCGATGTGACACGTCGACTTCACGTCGGCTCACTGGAATTTGTGTCCAAAAATTTGGTTAAGTGTAGACCGTTCTATCCTTTGCCCATGTCTTTTGTAGTGTATTTTTAATAAATTTTTAGCCTTTAAATTATCACTGTATCACCGTATTTAGTTCACAAAGACTCTTACAATATCACACACCACAAATTAAAGATCAAAATAACACAATAACCTCAATGATAAATCAAAACAAAAGCTAAGATAAGGCAAATTTGCAATGATCTTCCGCTTATTATTTTGACTCTTGACTTAATCAAATTAAACTTTGCACATTACAAACAAGTTATTCCACTCATAATTACACATTTAAACCATTTGAAACAAATTAAACACATTAGAATCCAACGGAACCAACTAGACACACACTTAGCTCAATCTAGTAAAACTAGTTTTCCGGGTTGAACTCTAAATGACTCAATTAAATACAACTTATTTGAAAAATACTTTGGACATTATAAATACACACTTGGACACTTAAATAATTATTTATATCAATATTAACACATTAATAACATGAATTACTCACAAAAAAGGCGAAATAGGCTAGAATAATAATACAAAAGTGTATAAAACCACCTTAGATCACGTGTTTTAGGCCAAAAATCAACCGAGGATCCTAGGAAAGATGAGGATCGGGGGAGTATGGGTTTTTGGGTTTATCAGGGTCATTTTTGTGATCAAACAGCATGAACGAGCCATTTTTTATCAAAATCGGTGTTCTATAGCTAATGATTTTAGGGGTGGGCTCGGTCCCCAAGCAAGTTTTGGGACAAAAATTGATTGAAGGCTCAAATTTAGGCTAAGGAGCGGATGAGCATAGGCCGTTGGAGTCGGTGAGGCAGTTTGTGTGGTCAAATGGGCGTCATAGCTCGAATGGGCCATTTTTGGTCCCAATTACTGTGTTATTGCTCATGGTTTTTGGGGTGGGCCTAGGGACCAGGCGTGTTTTGGGCAAAAAATTGACTGAGGCTCCCAGGTCGGGAAAAAAGAAGGAGAGTGTAAGCCACTGGGGTTATCTGGGCTATTTGGGTGGTCAAACTGGTGAACCAGTGCAAATAGGCCATTTTCAGGAAAAATTGATGTATTGGTGCTTGTGATTCTGGGGGTGGGCCCAAGTCTTGGTCATGTTTTGGGTCAAAAATCAACTAGAGGCACCTTGGAAGGCTAAGGGGAGGGAGAGTATGGGTCGTTGGGGTCTACAAGGCCGTTGGGGTGGTCAAACGAGCAAAAATTAAGAATGAGCCATTTTTAAGATAAATTGATGTGCTATAGCTTACGGTTCCAATGGTGCGCCCTGGATCGAGCGTTTTTTGAGCCAAAACTTGGTTGGGGTCTCCTAGGTAAGCTGAAGAGCAGTGGAGTATGGGCCGTTGTGGTTGGTGGGGCTGTTTGGATATTAAACAGGAAAAACGGTATGAACGTTCCATTTTTGAGCCAAATCGATGTGCTATAGCTCACGGCTCCATGTGTGGGCTTAGTTTCAGGCGTGTTTTGGGCCAAAAATTGATCGAAGGTTCCCAGACAGGCTGAGGAGTAGGTAAGTGTGGGTTATTGGGGTCAACGGGGTTGTTAGTATGGTTAAACAGATGAAACAACGTGAATGAGACATTTTCGAACAAAATAGATGTGCTATAGCTCGTGGTTCTGGGGTGGTACCAGGTATGTTTTGTGCTAAAAATTAATTGAGGGATCCTTACCAGTCTGATAAATGGGGGGAGTAAAGGTTGTTGGGGTTGAAAGGGCCATTTGGATGCTCAAACGGGCAAAATTAGCAGGCCAAATTAGTGCACTATAGCTCATGATCTTGGGGGTGGGACTGGGCGTATTTTGGACCAAAAATCAACTGAAGGATCCCAGATAGGGTGAGTAGTTGGGAAATGTGGGCCTTTGGGGTCGGCTGGACCTTTTGGGTGGTCAAAAGGTCAAAACAACATGAACAAGCCATTTTTAGGCCAAATTAGTATGTTATTGCTCTCGATTTAGGGGTTGGCCTGGAGGATGAGCGCGTTTTGGGATAAAAATTGATCAAGGTCTCCTAAGAAGGCTAAGAAGCAGGGGAGTTTAGACCGTTGGGGTCACCAGGGCCGTTTGGATGGTCAAACGAGAGAAATGACATAAATGGGCAATTTTCTATCCAAATCGATGTGCTATAGCTCATGATTCTAGGGTGGGATTTGAGATCGGGTGTATTTTTGTTTAGAAATTGCCTGAGGGATCCCAGGCAGGATGAGGAGTGGGAGAGTGTGGGTTATTGGGGTTGGCAAAGCTGTTTGAGTGGTAAAATAGGCAAAACTGCATGAACGGGTAATTTTTGGGCCAAATCAGTGTGCTGTAGCTCGGGGTTCCTAGGGTGGACTTGAGCCCGGGGCGTATTTTGGGACGAAAATCGACTGTGGGATCCTAGACAGGTTGAGGAGTAAAGGATTATAGGAAGTTGAGGTCGGAGGGGCCGTTTGGATGGTTGAACGGGTGAAAAATGCTCATGGGTCATTTTTAGTCTAATTCAGTGTACTATAGCTCACGGTTCCATGGGTGAGCTTGAGACCAGGTATGTTTTGAGAAAAATATTATTCGAGTTGTTGCCAGGCATGTAGAGAAGCAAGGAAGTGTGTGTTGTTGGGGTCCTCGGGGCATTTTGGGTAAGCAAATAGGTGAAACGATGTGAATGGGCTATTTTTGGTCCAAATCAGTGTGCTATAGATCATGGTTCCGAGGGTCTGCCCGTGGATCGGGCATGTTTTGGGCTGAAAATTAATCAAAGGCTGCCAGGAAGGTTGAGAAGTAGTGAAGTGTGGGCTGTTTGGGTCGGCGAGTCCATTTGGGTGGTCAAACGGGCAAAATGGCATAAACGGGCCATTTTCGAGCTAAATTTGTATGTTATATCTCATGGTTAAAGGGTGGGCCCAAGTCTTAAGTATTTTTTGGGCCAAAAATCAATCGGGGGCTCCCAGGAAGGCTGAAGAGCAGGGCAGATTGATTGTTGGGGTCGGTGAGGCCGTTTGGGTAGTCAAATAGGAGAAATAACATAAATAGGCTATTTTCAAGCCAAATCGATGTGATATACCTTACGATTCTAGGGGAGGGCTCGGGACCTAGGCGCATTTCTAGCTAAAAATTGACTGGAGGCTCCAAGGCAGGCTGAAAAGTGGGCGAGTATAGGAAGTTAGGGTCGGCGGGGCCGTTTGGGTAGTCAAACAGGCAAAAAGGCACAAACGAGCCATTTTCAGTCTAAATTGGTGTTCTATAGTTCACATTTCTGGGGGTGTGCCCGAGGCTCAGGCATGTTTTATGCTAAAAATCAACCAAGGGCTCTCAGGCAAGCTGAGGAGAGGGGAAATGCGGGTCGTTGGGGTTGAAGGGGATATTTGGGTGGTCAAACGAGTGAAATAACGCAAATAGGCCATTTTTTAGCCAAATCGATATGTTATAGTTCTTGGTTCCAGGATAGGCTTGGGGCTCGGTGATGACGTCCAAGCAACACCTCCTTTTAGATAATGGTACAGTTGATGTCAAGATATAATTAACAATATTAACTTTGATTATGAACATTAGGATTCTGTTCACCCTGGCTTCTCTACTCTGTAGGTTTATCATGCTATGTTGAACCAACCCAATACCTTATATGCAAAATTGAGAAGTTATGTACATTTTACAGTCTTTTGGAAGAGTGGAAGGATTTACCCTTTACCTTTTGAATCTCAGGATGTCGCATTGCTAACCCTTATATTGATTCCAATTAACTATTACCTTTTGAGTCTCTAGTTATTAGATGAAAGCTAACTAGGGCTATTCAAAACCGAACCGTATCCGATAAGCCAACCGAAAAATTGACTTATTGGATTATTGGATAAACTATTGGTGAATGAATTAAATTTTTTTAATTAACGGCTTATTGATGTGGGGGTGGATTACTTAATTTTCTTATTGGATAAACCGTTAACCCATTAAGAATTACCATATATATTTATACTTTTCCACCTAGGTATATAAAAATTAAAATACACATTATATTATTATAAAATATAAACTGTAAATCTAATTTATCTAAATTCTAGTGGAATAACCTAAAGCTCATTCCAAATTAAACCCTAATAAAAATTAACGAATAAAGTTAATACGTATTAGGAGTATTAGTATAGTAATGTACCGTATATTATTTGCAAAGCAAAAGTTCTAGACTTCTGGTTGACTGTTTTCTTCAGTGTGCTTTGGTTTTTCTACTAGTAATCTTGTATGCACATTTTCATCTCTATATCTTTTCTTTATTAATTCAGTCCTTGTTTTTTTATCTGCTTAATTTTATTTTTTATGTTTCTTTAATTGTCTTTTTTTTCTAGTGAGTTATGGACTTGTACTTTCGTTTTTTTCCTTTTATTTTGCTTCAATTTTTGATTTTGATATGAATGGTGATGTGCATGACTGCATGTACTTGGATATGTAACTATAGTCTACTGCATGTATTTAGTTAGCCAAATTTTGTATGGATCCCTAATTGCTATTGTCTTACGTGTTAATTTTCATGTTCTTTGTTCCAATACTGATAATTCATGAATAGATTTTTCTTATCACAACAACACAAAATCAACTCATAGCATGGCTAAAAATATACAAGCTGCTAAGGTGATGGGTGAAACTGAGGATTCAAATCGAGCAAGTCAATTCGATTTTAAGTCAAGAGACGGTACGTCCACTCTTCTTGGGGTAGCACATCGATTTGGCTTGAAAATAGCAATGGACATATTTTGCTTTTGTACCTTCAGGGCTAGCAATTTCTTTAAAGCTATTCTAGGGGTAGTAAGGTGATGTAGCTATTGTTCCTTGGAAATTTGACCAAGAAGAATGTAGGAAGGCTTTATGTTGTATGGTGATAATTTATGAGCTTTCTTTTAGATTTGTTGAAAAAGAAGGTTTTCGGGCATTTATGAAAGTGACACAACCTCATTTTGGATCCCTTTCTGTAGTACTATCACTAGGGATTGTTTTAATCTTTATAATGAAGAAAAATAAAAGCTGAAAAAGTATTTTGTGGAAACAAAATAAAGAATCTGTATAACCACTGACACCTGGACTTCCATACAAAGAATCAATTATATGTGTATAACTGCCCATTGGATTGATAGTGAATGTAATATGCATAAGAAAATTCTCAATTTTTGTCCTATTATTAGCCATAAAGGTGAAGATATGGAAAATGGTATTCGTAGGTGCTTACGTGAGTGGGGAATAAATAAAATATTCACTATCACCATAGACAATGCGAGCTCAAATTATGTAATGGTAAAAGAACTATCTAAGCATTTGACAAAGATGGGAACTAATCTGAAGAATGGTGATCACCTCCATGTGAGGTGTATAATGTACATTATGAATCTTGTTGTCCAGGATGACTTGAAAGAAAGTTATCTATCTATTGAACGTGTTAGACATGCAGTGAGATATGTTAGGCAATCTCCTACGAGGTTGAAAAAGTTTCAAGAAAGTTGTAATGATGAACAACTCAGTTGCAAGAAATATTTATGCTTAGATGTTTCAACTAGGTAGAACTCCACCTACCTAATGTTGAGTAGGGCGGTTGAATTTGAGAATACATTTACAAATTATGCTTCTCATGAAATTGGCCTGAGATATTATCTTGAGAATTCTTATATTGAAGTTGGAGGTACTGTTGGTGAACTTTTGAGTAGTGACTAGGTGCACATCAGAAGGATTACAAAATTTCATGAAATCTTTTATCTTCTTACTTTGAAAATATCTGGATCACTTTATATTACATCTAATATTCATTTTCTTATAATTTGTGCTGTTGTTGTTTATTTGAATCAATTGATTGCAAGTGAAGATACTGATTTAAGTAATAGGGCGAGGAAAATGAAATACAAATTTGATAAGTACTGGGGTGATCCAATAAAAATAAATAAGATAATTTTTATTTCATGTGTTCTAGATCCTCGTTACAAGCTTGATTCAGTTGGCTATGCACTTGTAAAGATGTTTAGGGAAAATCAAGGTCTATCTTTAAAACCAGTAGTAAAGGAATACATGATTTTATTATTTAATGAATATGTAAAATCCAATTCAAAAGGGATTGGGGTTGCTGTATCTTCACCTTGTTTTTTACTGGAGACGTCTACTTTAGTGATTTCTGGCAGTCAACTAAGTACCCAAGGTACAGGACCCTTAGATTCACTCATGTAATATCTAAAGCAGTATAAAGTTGTGAATGGAGGTATAAATGCTAGAACAGAGTTAGATAAATATTTTGGAGAAGAAACTGAAGATGATACTAAAGATTTTAACATCCCGCCCTGGTGGAAAATGAACACAACAAGATTTCCTGTTCTTGCTAAGATGGCTTGTGATGTATTAGTTGTTCCGGTTTCAAGTATTGCATCTGAATCTGTGTTTAGTACAGGAGGATGTCTTTTTGATTCATTTAGGAGTTCATTGACTCCTAAATTGGTGCAAGTTGTAATGTGTCTTCAATATTGGCTTCAAAGTGAGCAATTAAAACAACCTGTTAATGTAGAGAAAAATATTGATAATCTCCAGCAAATTGAAAAAGGTAATAGAATTATCTTTACGTGTGTTGATGTTATAAATGATTGTTATGTATTAGTTTACTCATTATATTATTCTTCTCTTCATATTTAGCTAGTGCAGGAAAAGACCCTACTGTATTTGACGTGTAGTACAACTATACAAGCCTACAAAACGGCTTCCTTTAACTAGGGTTGTGCAAAAACCTAACCGACCAATAAATCAAATCTATAAAAATTTTATTAGGTTATTGGTATTGGGTTATTGTGTTAACGGTTTTTTATTGGTTTTATAATAAAAACTTTTACTAGGTAAATGGTTTGGTATTGGTTTTAGCTTATTGGGTTATCAGTTAAACCGATAACCAATAAGGATACACTAAATTATTATTTCATCCCTATTTATGTGATATATTTAAATCTCTCTCTCTCTCTATATATATATATATATAGAGAGAGAGAGAGAGAGATGTGTATGTATATAGATTATATGCACTACTAATTCATAATTCAGTGATTCACAAAGTATTAACCTATTCAGGGGAACAAAGGCACCATATAAAGTTTGGCTATTATCGTAATAAAAAGCTTGAAATATTTATATCTTCCAACAATTAGGATTCAAGTTTTTCCTAACTAACATTCAGTTCAAGTTTGAAGATTCTTATAAACTAAAATGTGTTGCGTAGGTTTTGGCGGTAATTAAGATTTCATTTTTTTATGTTAGTTGTTACTATTTCTATTTTATAAGTATTTCTTATTGGTTAAACCAAAAACCAAACAGTTAAGAACCAAAAATCGATAAACCGAAACCAATAAGAAAATATCTTATTGGTTGGTTATTGGTTTTACGTATCAAAAATTAAAAATTAATAAACCAAACCAACAACATATAAAATCGAACCGAACTGACCGATGCACACCCCTACCTTTCACAAGGTTAGTACAAAAAGAAGAAGATAAAAGTCATCATGTTATGTTTCTTTTCACTGTTCATATTATTCTTAGCTATTAATTATGTTTTAGAATTGATTCTTTAAGTGGGGTTGTTATGTTCTTAATTCAAATGAGTATTATATATTTATATTGTCATGGCAGTGGTGAGCTGAAGAGTTGTTTGTCTTACTTTTTCTTTGAGGTATCTTGTTTTGTTTATATTTATTGTTCACCTAACAATCTTTATGGTGTAATTTCTTATTATGTATTAGTTTGTGATGATAGAAACTTCTCAATTTGATGATTGAATTTAAGCTTCTAAAGTTGATGATTGAATTTAACTGATTGAAAAAAATGAAGATCCAGTTCCAGCCGAAGAATCTTGGTGTTTGTTATTAGTGAGTAAGAGAAAGGGGGTCTTGGAAGTATGCCTAATATTTTCAATGATAGAAATCTACAGCCCATGATTTGTATCATTGTTGTTGAGTATTTGAACTAATAGCTTTCCTTCACTAATATCTGGAAGGATTTAGTTTTAGCTAAGAGCGTATGTTTACTGGTGGTCAAAACATTCTTAAAATCTTAGTAGAAAATGATGTTTCACAAAGCCAATACATGTTAGGACCCAAGAAATTACAAGTTTAATGATTCTATCAGTAAGTCTACATCTACATAAATTAAATTCTTGATTTGTTTTAAACTTGCTCAAGTAAATGTGAGTTGTCCACTCTTCAGCAATAGAGAAGTTTGCTGCTACTATCCTCCCGCTAGCCATTTCCGTCTAGTTGTCCATTAGAAGCGAGGTGTGCTATGTATTGAGCATGATTGCATATGGGGATTTTCCTTGACGTTCAAAATGTTTAGCCAGGATGCACCATTCAACCAGTCCCCATTCATCTTCTTTAAAAACATTCCCCAGTGCTGCTTTATATAACTTAGTGGTATCCGTAAGAAGCTCTGTTCCAGCCAGATAAGAAGCATAGAACTTGTTAGCTCTCGAGTACCCGACTCTAGTTGTGTTGTTGTGGTACGCATATGTGATGACTTTAATAAAGCAATAGAATCCAGTATAGGAAAAACTTCTTTGAAACTTTTGGATATTTAAAATCTCATTCCATCCTTCATACATCCGCCACATTCTCTATTGAGCCGCTGAGCGTAAAAATTCTAATTTTCACGCGAGGACTCGCAGTGGCCTGGTGGTCCAATATATTCTAGGAGTGTTTTGGTCTTGTTAGAGAATACTTCTAATGCCAGGGAACCTAAATCTTCAAATATTGGATTGAGATGGGGTTAAATAGAGCATGAATGTGAGAATCCATATAGTCGAGTCTAACTAGATTGAGATTGAGTGTAGTTATTGTTATTGTATTCTCAGGAGATTCCAAGCGGATTTTTTCTTTGGCTTTTAATTTTCCCTTTCTTCTTTATGTAGGTGAATATATAAAAATGGTAACAGAAGATCTTTGCAATCAAATAGAACCTAAGGTTACTGTGAGTTTTTGTTGTTGTCATCGTCATTTGTACGTTTGCATCTTGTTAAATATTTGTATGCAAATAACATATAGATAACTTAAATTTTTAACTATTGAATTGAGATGGGTTTAAATGGAGCTACGTGTATTTGTGCTTACTGATCGTTCTTCTTGAGCTATATTTCACTTGAAAATGTTTATTAATATTTGGTTTTCATTGTCAATGAAAGAATTATGGGACTATCATCAATTAAAAGTGTGGAAAAGTAGATTCTTGTGTAAAAGTTAGTCTTATGGCTGCTACATCTTTCAAAATTAAGACTTGAGATTGTTCAATTCACGGAAAAAAACATTTTTCTGAGTATATTGTGCAAAAGCTATTGAGCAAAAGAATTGATTCCTTTCTAAGAGAATTGATTATTGATATGGTTTAGGTGGAGTGACATAACTTAGTATTTTGTTTTTTTAGGTAAATATTGAGATTCTTAATTTCTTAGTTGTCAAAAGTATTGGCAATTCTTCACTAGCTAATACTATTACCAAAGTGACAACAATATTGAATCAAAAGTATTAGCATTCCTGCACTAGCTAATACTATTAACTAATCAAAAGTATTCTTAGTTGTTTTTGCCTTTATAAATGGCTACAACTTGTAACTTGGCTGCTCCTGCTGTGTTCTTAAAAGTAATGTTCATTGCAATAAATCCTTGACCATCTATAGCTACATAAGTGATTATATACATTTAGGTCCATGAAACTATTTAAAATGAAACTATTCTGATGTTGTCACTGTGAAAAGAAAAGAATGTTCTATTCTGTTTTGTTTTCTGGTTTTGAGACGCATTCAAGTAGGAATTGTGGATGTCTGATAAACCATCCAAGAACCTCCCAATAATTGTTTATCCATTACCAAACCAACCGATACTTTATCGGTTGGCTAGTGGATTTGTATATTTTAAAATTGATACCTCTTAAGCAAAACCGTTAAGTGTAATGGTACATGCGATCCATTCGATAAGTAGCCCTAAAGCTAATGGCCATTCACTATATTCTATTATGCGGCAATGGATCAACAGTTAACTCCCAAATTACTATTATCATTATCTTTTCCAAGTCACTGCTCCTCTTTATGAGTAAGTAGCAATATCTAGGCGGGATTATAACGTTCGAAACCGCTAAGACAACTATGATAATAAAGATAATGCAATGCATGCCATGGGTATTGGTTCAATTCAACAATCACACTTCCCCTACTTCCTCAATTATCCAGGGTTTGACCAACCCTAGCTATGGGATTTTAGCTGCTCATACTTGTGCAAAAATCAATAACATTCAAGATTGAAGGCTTAGATGAAGTTCCAATGATCAAATGAATTAAAACCCAAAATCGTAAGTTGATTAATCAACTGAAGTTAATACAAGAAAATCCTAAGATAAAAGAAGGATCCTGGAATCAAAATATGTTTGTGAGTATCAAAAGTGTGTATCTTCTACTAAAAAGTACATAAGGGGTATTTATATTATAAGAGAAAACCTTACAAACAAAGCCCGGATGAAATAGGAGAAAACAGAGTTGTTTACCAAATGCACTTTGTACCTGCGGTCTGGCACAGGGTGTAGGGCAAAATCCATGAGCTATAGCCCATGGTTCTTGGGTGGGCTCGGGTCCAGGCGTGTTTTGGGCAAACAATTAACCGAGGGACCCTTGGTAGCTGAGGAGCGGCCTAGTATGGGCCATTAATATTGACAAGGCCATTTAGGTGGTAAAATAGGTGACACGATGTGAATGGGGTAATTTCATGCTAAATCGGTGGGCTATAGCCTACGGTTCTAAAGGTGGGCCCAGGTCTGGGCATATTTTGGGACAAAAATCAATCGGAGGCCCTCAGGTAGGCCGAGGAGCAGCCTAGTATGGGCCGTTGAGTCGTTGTGTCCATTTTTGTGGTCAAATAGGCAAAATGGTGCAAATAGGGTATTTTTGATCCAAATCGATGTGCTATAACCCACGATCTGTGGGCGAGCACAGGGCTCGAGCATGTTTTGGGCTATAAATCAATTGAGGGACCCCACGCATGCTGAAGACCAACCTAGTACAGGTTGTTGGGTTTTGTAGGGCCATTTGGGAGATTAAACAGGCAAAACAACGCAAACAGGGCATTTTTGGGCAAAGTCGATGTGCTATAGCCCTCATTTTTGGCATTGGGCCCAAGTCTCAGGTATGTTTTGGGCTAAAAATTGATTGGGGCCTCCCAGGCAGGCTGAGAAATGGCCTAGTATGGGCCATTGGGTTTGGCGGGGCAATTTGGGTGATTAAAGGAGCAAAATGGCATGAATGGGGCATTTTCGAGCCAAATCAGTGTGCTATAGCTCGCGATTCTAGGGGGTGGGATGGGGGACCGAGCATATTTTGGGCTAAAAATTGATTTGGGCCCATAAAAAGGCTGAGGAGTGGCCTAGTGTGGGATGTTAGGGTCGGCAGAACTATTTGGGTAGTCAAAAGGGCATAACAACGAGAACGGGGCATTTTTGAGCTAAATCAGTGTGCTATAGCCCATGATTCCGAAGGTGGTCCCAGGGTTCGAGCGTGGTTTGCACCAAAAATTGATCGGGGGCTCCCAATCAAGATGAGAAGTGGCCTAGTGTAAGTTGTTGGGGTGGATGGGGCAATTTAGGTGGTCAAATAGGAAAAACAGTGTGAACGGGGCATTTTTGGGCTAAATGAGTATGCTATAGCCCATAGTTCCGGCGGTGGGACCGAGGCCAGGGCATACTTTATGCTAATAATCGACCAGGAGAGCCTAAGTGGGTTGAGAAGCAGCCTAGTATGTGCTGTTGGGGTCAGCGGATAATTTGGGTGGTCAAACGAGCGAAATAGCATGAATGGGGCATTTTTGGGCTAAATCGATGTGTTATAGCCTACGATTTCGGAGGTAGGCCCAGGGCTCAAGCGTAATTTGGGCCAAAAGTTGATTGAGGGCCCTCAAGAAGGTTGATAAGTAATGTAGTGTTAGTCGTTGAGGTTGGCGGGGCCATTTGGGTGGTCAAGGGGGAGAAAATGCAAGAACGGGATATTTTTGGGCCAAATCGATGTTTTATAGCCTACGGTTCTAAGGGTGGGCCTAGGGACGGAGCATGTTTTGGGATAAAAATCAACCAAATCACTCCAGGCAGGATGACGAAAAGCGTAGTGCATCCATTAGGGTCGGCGGGGCCATTTGGGTGGTCAAATAGGAAAAATAGTGCTAACGGAGCATTTTTAGGCCAAATTGGTGTGCTATAGCCCATGGTATTGGGGTGGGCCCATGGATCAGGCTTTATTGATACCAAAAATCAATTGGAGGCCCCGAAGATAGATGAGAAGCAGCCTAGTATGGGTCGATTAGGTCGGCGTGGCCATTTGTTTGGTCAAACAGGCGAAACGATGCGAATAAGTCATTTTTAGGCAAAATCAGTGTGGTATAGCCCACATTTTTAGGGGTGGGGCAGAGTCTCAGGAGTGTTTTGGATTGAAAAATCTATCGGGGCTGCCAGGCAGGTTGAGGAGCGGCCTAGTATGGGCCATTGGGATTAGAGCTAAATCAGTGTGCTATAGCCCACGGTTTTAGGGGTGAATGTTTACTCATTCACTTAAAGAAACTAATTGTGTTTCTCATGTTGGGTGTTTAGTTCATTTAAGACTCAATTCCATGAAAATCAAGTGTATGCATCCTTTGCAACATGGTTTTAAAATGAGGTTCATAAGTGTATTAATATTTCTACAGTGTTTAAACATTTACACATTCCTCAACTAAAATATATATATGTATAATATTTTTAGGTACACCATTCACCAAATGTAGCCATATATGATCAGCTCTTGAGAAATATTTCTTTGAGTCCAGTTGAAGCTAATGCTATGTCCCAATACAAAGTAAATGGGTTTAAATTTTCCACAGAACAACACTCCAGAACAAATAAAACAAACAATAGTAGTGTTTGGGTTAAGGGTGATGATAATGTTGATTACTTTGGCATCATACATGAGATCTTAGAATTGGAGTATACTGGTTTTCCAATAAAAAAAATTATCCTCTTTTGATGTAAGTGGTTTGATCCAAGAACAAGAGGCACAAGAGTACATAAGAAGTATAACATCATTGAAGTGAAGCCCAATAGCTCGTATCCTATTTACGATCCATTTGTTCTAGTGCAAAATGCTAAATAAGTGTATTATGCTCCTTATCCATTGCGCAATAACAAGTTTGATTGGTGGGATGTAATCAAAACAAAGCCTATAGTCCAGGTGGAAGTTGAGAATGTGCTAGATACTGCGTATCAAAATGAAATGCAGATTGATCACCAGCTAGTTAACGTTGATTTAGTAGACAGTTTGAATCACCCAAAAAATATATTTGAAGAAGTTAATATTACGGAAGAAGAGGCTGAGTGGGTAGGAGATGAGAAAACCTCCGGAGAGGGTGAATGGTTTAGTGGAGAGTCTTCAGAAGAGGAGGATTAGTTGTGTAGGTTGTATTTATTATGTACAGATGTCTTTATGCTTTGTACTATATATTTACCTTTATGCTTCTTGTTTAAGATTGATATGTAATATACTGTTTTACTTTGCTGTTTCCACTTTTTCACGATTTATATAGTAATAAAAATATTTTTGTCTATATCTCGTGTTGTTGGAGCTATTTAAAATGTGAATTAGTAAGTTGAAATTATTTACTTGGAATGTTTTCTTATACATTCATTTTGTAGTAACTAACTACTTGTTAACTTAACATAATTTAGATGTCAGGCAGAGGTAACAAAGGTAAGGCAAAAGTTGATACTACAAAACCAAAAAATAATAGACAACCTCCGCCTTATAGACGATCGACAGGATTCATATATTTTCGGGTCGATTTGCTGATGTGCCAATACGATCCTTATATTCTAGGACGTCCGAGGATTCGATACTTACTCCTATGCATATGAGGCCACTACATGGGCCTGCACCAACTCATTCGGCTGCTATGATCGTGCCACCACCAGCATAGTACTATCGAATAGCCACTGGCCCTTCCAGACGTGTACCATCATCGATACCCTCCTCAAGCAGTCACGCAGCTTCGCACAGTGATTCTGCTGGATCTATTGGATTGTTGGATCTTCAGCTTGGATCCATGTAAGAAACAAATATTTAATTATAACTACTTTAATATTTTTTTTACTTTTAGTATTAACTTTACTTTAAATATAGGACGAATATACGCGTTTTGTTGCTGAGTATCATAGTAGTCAGCCTCCTGAAAGTCAGGGTGACCCAATACCCGAGCATATAGAGGAGGAGTTATGGACAAAAGCTGTGGGTCTTGCAAATAGAGGCCATTTCTATGGATTCCACACAAATTTTTTTGGCGATAATATTAAGTGTTCGTCCAGCGATGCATACTCTAGCTCTTTAGTTGATAGAGAAATCATTGAAAGACTACAATATACAGTTTCTTAACTCACTGAAGAGTTTGCTGAACAAAGAAAGAGAGGCAGAAGAAGACCGAGAAGGCAACAACATCACAAATCAAGATACTACAGCAGCAGTTCAGCTCTTTCATTCAGACTGCGGGGGTTATTCCTCCGTTTCCTAGTGATGCAGTTCGGACTATAAAAGGTCTAGTCCTCCTGGATGATTTCAGCTCGGATGATGATATGGAAGACGAGGACGAATTCGATGATGATGACTTTTAGTTTTTTTATTTCTGTATGTGTTGTATTTATTATTTAGACATTTTGTTGTTTGAAAGTATTTTTGTAGTTTTTTCATACTCACTTTTGTAGGACATTTTGTAAGTGTTGTAGACTTTTGAAAGTATTTACATTTAGTTTTTGATTGTTGTTGTTGTATTGATTTGGTTACTACTGTATTGGATTGTTGTTGTTGCATTGTGTATTTGGGTTTTGATTTTTATTTTTATTTTAAATCCAGAAAAATCGACCACTTGTGGTTGGTTTTTCAAATTTTTCCCCAGAAAACCAACCACAAGTGGTCGATTTTTGAATTTTAAATTAATTAATTAATTTAATAAAAAACCGACCACTTGTGGTGGTTTTTTTTTCCTGAAATTATTTTTTTCAATTTTAATAAAATAATAATGAATTTTTAAAAAATATATATATATATATATATATATATTTAAAAAAATCGACCACTTGTGGTCGGTTTTTAAAAACCTACCACAACTTTATCGACCACACACTTTGGTCGGTTTTGGGGGAAAACCGACCACATCTGGTCAGTTTTTGTGCTCGATTTTCCTCTTTTTTTTAGTAGTGTTTAGAGCACTTGTCGTTTCCCCTCTGACCAATATGATATCTCTTTTGACAGCTTGATAATAGTATTTGTTTTTGTATACATAAGACTGACACTAATACCTTACACCTTGTATGTAGAGAAAATTAAAGGAAAGGTGTCTTTTAAGTCTTGAATGAAGGATTGGTGACATTGACAATTTAAAGGGTCAAACATAATTAAAAAAAACTTGATTAGATTAATTGTGGACTTAATTAATATTTTCTAAACTTTTTAATTTTTTCAAAAATATAAATTAACCCACACCCGTAAAACTTCCCTCCCTCTGCAAATCAATCTCTCTCTCTTCTCTCTTTCTCTCGATAGTTTCTCTCTCTAACTTCTCCCAACCAACAACTTTTCAAATTTCTCCCTTCAATCTTGTGCAACTTCAACCTCTGGCAATAAATAGTTGTGAGTTCTTTCTCATTCCTTTTTTACTTTCAACCGTTAGTCGATGTGACAACATTTTTCGGCGACAACAACTTTGAGTTTTTCATCGTTTCTTTTCTATTTTCACAAGTAAAAAATTAGGGCTTTTAAGTTATGACAAAAATGAGGAACTTGATTTGTTGGTGTTTGTTATTTTTTTATGTTTTTTGTTGTTGTTTTTAATGTTTGTTATTTTTTGGTTGAATTTTTCATCTGGATGTATCTGCTACTGCTGTTTTTTAATAAACGATAAAACATGTAACGTAAATCCAACATATGAGTATTTGTTGAGACATATATGACTAATCTGTTGCACAGATTAGTAATCTGTTGCGCAGATTAGTAATCTGTTGCAACATATATGACTAATATATTATGCAGATTAGTAATTTGTTGCAACATATATGACTAATATGTTGCACAAATTAGTAATATGTTGCAAAATATATGACTAATCTGTTGCAACATATATGACTAATCTATTGCAACATATATGACTAATTTGTTGCAACAAATGAGTAATCTATTGCAACATATATGACTAATTTGTTACAACAACTAAGTAATCTGTTGTAACATATAGGACTAATTTGTTGCAATAAATGAGTAATCTGTTTCAATAGATTAGTCATATAGCGCAACAAATTACTCACTTGTTGCAGTTGATGACTCATATGTTGGATTCATATTGCAGGTTCTATCCATTGTAGCAGTAGCAGATACACCAAATAAGAAATTCAACAAAAATTATAATTTTACTTACAAAATAAGCTATGAAGTAATGTCCAAGTGATATACGAACAAAATTTGACCTAAATGTTTTTTAAAAAATTTCAACAGGGGCACAATGAATAAGTAAAACACATGAAAAAATTCATAAAACAGGTAAAGAAGACAAAAATAATATATCATACATAAAATGCAAAAGAATCAAGGGGACAAACGTTTGAGTTCTCCTAAAAACGTTTAAGTTCCCTAATACTTTAATTGCTTTCTAATAGTTGACCAATCTGTTACAACAGATTTTCTATCTGTTTGATAATTTCCAGCAGATGAATCATCTGATACAACATGCTAGTCATCTGTTGAATCAAATTAAGTAATTATTAGTAATAACTAAATTGATTTAGCTAAATTAAAGACATCTCTACGACAATGGGACAAACATTTGTGTTCTCCTAAAAATATTTGAGTTCCCTAGTATTTTAATTGTTTTTCAACAGATTATCTATTTGTTGCAACAATTTAGTCATCTATTGCGACAAATGTTTATAATAGGTTAATCATTTGTTTATTCAAATTAAGCAATAATTAATAATAACAAAATTAATTTAACTAAAATTGAAGACAAATCTTTAATACAAGGCCTTAGACAAGGGGACAAATGTTTGAGTCCTCCTAAAAACATTTGGGCTTTAGTATTTTAAATTGCTTTTCAACACGAACTCGGAACCAAAATGATCCATGGAATTAAAAAAGTGACCAAAATAGGCCACCTATTTAAAAATTTACCGAAATAGGCTAAACGTAATAATTTATTACGTTTTCTACTTTTTTCTTAACGGTCAACTAACAGAGTTGACTTTTACAAAAACATAAGACTTTCGTACGTGTTACACAATAACCGAGAAAAAAATACAATGAATTGTCAAATCAATTAAAAAGGTACTAAAAAAAGAGTTGTTCAACACAACAAAAAGTTACGTTCTTAACTTTTTTTATAGTAGTGGTCCCCCGCTCACAATTCCTTTTTCCACAAATTCCCCATCACTTCTACTTTTTTCTCTTTTTACATATGATAATTATGAATTTTTTTATTAATTAAATTTATTTATATTTTATATGTAGTTCAAATAATTTATTTTTCTAATAAATTTTTATGTTTTACATAAAAAAAATTAAAAAAGAAGTATCAATTACCTCATTAACTAAACATTTTTCTTATATTTATTTTATATAAAAAAATAATCACTTTTATCCTTAATTATCCGATTTCTCTTTACAAAAATTATACTTTTGAGTTTTTCTCTACTTTAAAATACTAAAATGTTGAATTATCGTCGATCAAATATGCTACTATATATAAGAATTATATTTTTTTAGGAGTGTTCCTAAAAATATAAATTTTCTTATAATAATTTAGGAGTGCTCCTAAATTAAATTGTGATTTTTTACTCTAATAATTATAAAATGAAACGTATTTGTGCATGCGAGTCTCCTCAATATCCTAATCAAAACACTAATTGAAAACTACGATGAATCACTATTCGAAAAAATTAATTTCATATTTTAATACACCAAAAAAATATAATTCTTGTATATAGTAGCATATTTAATCGACGATAATCCAACATTTCACTATTTTTGGAGTAGATAAAAACTCAAAAGTATAATTTTTTTTAGAGAAAAATCGGATAATTAAGGATAGAAGTGATTATTTTCTGATATAGAATAAATATAAGAAAATTATTAAGTTAATGAGGTAATTGATACTTCTATTTTTAAAATTTTTTATGTAAAACGTAAAATTTTATTACATAGAGGAAAAAATAAATTATTTAACTACATGTAATATATAAATAAATTTAACTAATCAAAAAATTCATAATTATCATATGTAAAAAGAGGAAAAAGTAGAAGTGATAGAACATTTGTGGAAAAAGGAATTGTGGGTGGGGGATCACTGCTATAAAAAAATTAAGAACGTAACTTTTCGTTATGTTGAACAACTCGTTTTTTAGTATCTTTGTAATTGATTTGATAATTCACTGCATTTTAGCCTCGGTTATTGTGTTAAACGTAAGAAATTCTTACATTTTATATTTTTTTATAAAACGTAAGAATTTTTTACGTTTTACAAAAAAAATATGTAAAACGTAAGAAATTGTTACATTTTTGTAAAAATCAACTCCGTCAGTTGATCGTTAAGAAAAAATAGAAAACATAATAAATTATTACGTTTAGCCTATTTTGGTAACTTTTTAAACAGGTGACCTATTTTGGTCATCTTTTAAATTCTGTGACTCATTTTGGTTCTGAGTTATATCTTGTCTATTTAATAATTTCTAATAGATGAGTCATATGTTGTAATAATTTAGTCATTTGTTGCAACAGATGTCTATATTTGTTGTATAATTTTCAATAGATGAGTTAGCTATTGCAACAGGTTAGTCATCTGTTGCAACAGATGTCTATATATGTTTGGTAATTTTCAACAAATGTCTTTAACTGTTTGGTCTTTTCCAACAGATTACTCATCTATTGCAACTTGTTAATTGAAATCATAATTGAACTTATTAATTCATCTTTAATTTTAGTTAAATCAATGTTGTTATTACTAATAATGTCTTAATTTGAATCATTTCAAATAAAATTGGTCAATTAACACTTTACTCAAGATGAATACACTTAGATGATCATGTAATTACTATGAGATTAATTAAAATCATAATTAAATTATCAATTCATCTTTAATTTTAGTTAAATCAATTTAGTTATTACTAATAATTACTTAATTTTAATTATTTCAAATCAAATTGGTCAATTGATCATTCTACTTAAGACGAAACACTTAGTTGATCATGTAATTAGTATAAAATTAATTGAAATTGTAAGTGAACTTACTAATTCATCTTTAGTTTTAGTTAAATCCATATAGTTATTTCTAACTATGGCTTGGTTTGAATTATTTCAAATAAAATTGGTCAATTGATCACTCTACTCAGGACGAACACACTTAGTTGATTGTGTAATTACCATGAGATTAATTGAAACAGTAATTGAACTTATTAATACTAGTTAAATCAATTTAGTTATTACTAATATAATGGATTAATATGAATCAATAGATGACTAAGATGTGGCAAAAGATGAGTAATCTGTTGAAAATGACCAAATAGATAAAGACATTTGTTGCAACAGATTAGTCACCTATTGCAACAGATTAGTAATCTGTTGGAAATAACAAATAGATAAAGTCATATATTGCAACAGATTGGTCATCTGTTGGAACTGACCAACAGATAAAGACATTTGTTACAACAGATGACTAATCTATTGTAACATATGTGTATATCTGTTTGATAATTTTCAACAAATGACTCATCTGTTGCAAGATTAAATCTGTTGCAATAGGTTATACACTTAAATGATCATGTAATTACTATAAGATTAATTGAAATTATAATTATTAAATCAATTTGGCTATTACTAATAATGGTTTAATTTGAATCATTTCAAATAAAATTAGTCAATTGATCACTCTACTCAGAACGAACACACTAAGATGATCGTGTAACTAATTCGTAATTGAACTTATCAATTCATCTTTAATTTTAGTTATATCAATGTAGTTATTACTAATAATATCTTAATTTGAATCATTTCAAATAAAATTGGTCAATTAACACTTTACTCAAGACGAATACACTTAGATGATCATGTAATTACTAACTATGAGATTAATTGAAATCGTAATTAAAATTATCAATTCATCTTTAATTTTAATTAAATTAATTTAATTATTACTAATAATTTCTTTATTTTAATTATTTCAAATAAAATTGGTCAATTGATCATTCTACTTAAGGCGAAACACTTAGTTAATCATGTAATTACTATAAAATTAATTGAAATTCTAAGTCAAATTACTAATTCATCTTTAGGTTTAGTTAAATCAATATAGTTATTTCTAATTATGGTTTGGTTTTAATCATTTCAAATAAAATTGGTCAATTAATCACTCTACTCAGGACGAACACACTTAGTTGATAGTGTAATTACCATGAGATTAATTGAAACTATAATTGAACTTATTAATTCATGTTTAATTATAGTTAAATAAATTTATTTATTACTAATATAATGGCTTAATATGAATCAATAGATGACTAACATGTTGCAAAAGATGAGTAATCTGTTGAAAATGACTAAACAGATAAAGACATCTGTTGGAAATGACCAAACAGATAAAGACATCTGTTGGAAATGACCAAACAAATATAGACATATGTTGCAACCGATGACTAACCTATTGCAATAAATGACTCATCTATTGAAAATTATCAAACAAATATAGACATTTGTTGCAACAGATGATAAGTTGTTGCAACAGATTACTCATCTGTTGAAAATTATCAAACATATAGGATATATGTTGGAAAATAATTTAAAATACTAAAGCTCAGATGTGTTTAAGAGAACTCAAATGTTTGTCCCCTTGTCTAAGGTCTTGTCTTTAATTTTAGTTAAATCAATTTAGTTATTACTAATAATTGTTTAATTTGAATCATTTTAAATAAAATTTATCAATTGATCATTCTATTGAGGATGAATACATTAATTCGATGAATACATTAATTCAAATTATAAGTGGATGATCATTCTAATAATGACTTAATTTGAATCATTTGAAATAAAATTGGTCGATTGATCACTCTCCTCGAGACGAATACACATAGTTGATCATGTAATTACTATGAGATTAATTGAAATTGTAAGTGAACTTATCAATTCATCTTTAATTTTAGTTATATCAATTTAATTATTACGAATAATGGTTTAATTTGATTCATTTCAAATAAAATTGATCAATTGATCACTCTAATCTTGACGAATACACTTAGTTGATAATTTAATTACTATGAGATTAATTAAAATTGTAAGTTTATCTTTAATTTTAGTTAAATAAACTTAGTTATTACTAATAATATCTTAATTTGAATTATTTCAAATAAAATTAGTTGATTGATCACTCTATTCGGGACAAATACACTTAGTTAATCATGTAATTACGATGAGATTCATTAAAATTATAAGTGAACTCATTAATTCATGTTTAATTTTAGTTAAATAAACATATTTATTACTAATAATGTCTTAATTTGGACCATTTAAAATAAAATTGGTCAATTAATTATTCTACTAAGGATGAAACACTTAATTGATCATTTAATTACTGAGATTAATTGAAATCGTAATTAAACTTACTAATTCATCTTTAATTATAGTTAAATCAATATAGTTATTTCTAATAATGGTTTAATTTGAATTATTTCACTTAAAATTTGTCAATTAATCATTCTACTCAGTACAAAACACTTAATTGCTCATGTAATAACTATGAAATTAATTGAAATCATAATTGAACTTACTAATTCATCTTTAGTTTTAGTTAAATCAATATAGTTATTTCTAAAGATGACTTAGTTTAAATCATGTCAAATAAAATTGGTCAATTGATCATTCTACTCAGGACGAACATATTTAGTTGATCGTGTAATTACCACGAGATTAATTGAAACTGTAATTGAACTTATTAATTAATATTTTATTTTAGTAATCAATTTAGTTATTACTAATAATGAATTAATGTGAATCAATAGATGACTAACATATTACAACAGATGAGTAATCTATTGAAAACAACCAAACAAATAAAAACATTTGTTGAAAATGACCAAACAGATATAGACATATGTTGCAACAAATGACACTTATTGCAATAACTAATTCATCTATTGAAAATTATCAAACAGATATAGACATCTATTACAACAGATGACTAAGTTGTTGCAACATATGACTCATTTGTTGAAAATTACTAAACAGACAAAATATGTGTTGAAAAGCAATTTAAAATACTAAAGCTCAAATATTTTTTACGAGAACTCAAACGTTTTCCCCCTTGTCTAAGGTCTTGTCTTCAGTTTTAGTTAAATTAATTTAATTATTATTAATATTTGCTTAATTTGAATCAACAAATGACTAACCTGTTATAAGCATTTATTGCAACAGATGACTAACTTGTTGCAACAAATAGGTATTCTGTTGGAAAATAATTAAAATACTAGGGAACTCAAACATTTTTTGGAGAACTCAAATGTTTGTCCCATTGTTTTAAAGACTTGTCTTTAATTTTAGCTAAATCAATTTAGTTATTACTGATAATTGCTTAATTTGAATCAACAGATGACTAATATGTTGCAACAGATGATTCATCTATTAGAAATTATCAAACAGATAGAAAATCTGTTATAATAGATAGGTTATCCATTAGAAAGCAATTAAAATACTAGGGAACTTAAATGTTTTTAGAAGAACTCAAACGTTTGTCCCCTTGATCCTTTACATTTGATGTATGATACACTATTTTTGTCTTCTTTACCTATTTCATGAAATTTTTCATGTGTTTCACTTATACGTTGTGCCCTTGTTGAAATTTTTAGAATTTTTTTAGGTCAAATTTTGTTCGTATATCACTTGGACATTACTTCATAGGTGATTTTGTAAGTATAATTATGATTTTTGTTGAATTTTTTATTTGGTATATTTGCTACTACTACAATGGATAGAACCTGCAATATGAATCCAATATATCAGTCATTTATTGCAACAAGTGAGTAATTTGTTGTAACATATGACTACTATGTTGCAACAAATGACTCATATGTTGGATTCATGTTACAACACTATAATATAAATCCAACAGATGAGCAATCTGTTGCAATAGATTAGTCATATATGTTGCAACAGATTACTCATCTGTTGCAACAGATTAGTCAATATGTTGCAACAGATTAGCCAATATGTTACAACAGATTACTCATCTTTTTATTTCTTTTGAAGGCATTATATGGTAGTCAAATAGTAACCACCACCATTAAACAACACCATATGGATGCCAAACGTCAAGTTTGATTGCTCAACTCTGCTCCTTCAATTGTTTTGGCTTTCAACTATTACAATCTCTAGGCCCTAAACCAAAGTGGTGCAAATCGGTAGGAAGTGACTTTTGAGTCCTTTTTATCATAGAGCACATTAATAGAAGAAAAGAGGGATCGATGTTACTTTCTAAAGAAAAGAAAGGGGGAAGGGGATTGAAATTCTCTAGTTTTGATATGCTCACTGATGTCAGAATCGTGGGAAAGATTGAATATCATATGTGGATATGCTAATGAAAATAAATGAAATGTGAAAAGCAACACTATTTTATGTGGTACTTGTAAGCAAATAAAATTATTGAATACTTGTCTGGTATAACTTACTGTATTTTTTTTCCAAAGCTTATTTCTTACAAGAACATATTGGTTGCAATGCGTGATGTTTGTCTCTATTTGGCCAACTTTTACTTTGATAGGGATTTGACATTAAAGATTATCCGAGTTCGGTTCCATTCACTTCCCTATACCCCTTGGAATACTACTTGGAAGATCCTGAGAAGGTTGAATTGACGGAGGGTTATGCCATACAGGCAATTGAGCAGTACAACAAATAAAAGAGGTTTTGACCAAAATCATCCCTTATGTTTCAACACAACTTTCACTACATCCTTATAATATCCTACTTAACCTAAAACATCCTTCAAGTTTCTCAAAATAGATCAAAAATATCCCTCTATCAATATTACCATCTATAATCAACGAAACTTTTCTCTTGGCACATGACTTTTGTTCTCCCTCCATTTTCTCCCAAAATCTTTATTCTTGCCTCCTAATCTCCATTTTACAGAACAAGAAGACACTTTAGGGAAGCTTGAATAGGGTTTCTAAAGATTGAATAATTTATTCTTGGGTAAAGTTTCTATCTCTGTAAAATTGACACCATGTTGTTTAATCCGTGATACAGGGACTCAATGTTCGGGACTCAAGCAATAAATAGTGATTCTGATAATGAATCCAATTATGGAGAGTTAGAGAATTCAGAATATGAAGATGACATTTTGTTTGATCAAAATGTTGATCCTTCTGTTGAAACCTTTTCTATCAATATAGGAGGAAATGCTAGAATAAATGACGATAGTGAAAAGTTTATTAGCAAAGAGCTGCAAAAGAAGATGCAAAATAAAGATGACGACTTAGATTGTGTTGTTTCCAGTGACATGGAAAGCTTGAATGGTGATAGCGATGCAAAGCACAATCCCAAGACAGATGAAGCTAATCTTAAGTTAGAATTAGGACAAATATTTCAAAACAAAAAAAAGTTTAAGGAAGCTGATACTACTCATGAGATTAAAAGAGGAAGGATGGTCGAGTGGATAAAGGATGACTCAGTAAGAGCAAGGGGAGCATGTAAGCATCACCCCTCTTGTAAGTGGGTAATTTTAGCTACAAAAATGTACGAAGACACAAATTTTTAGATAAAGACTTACATCTCTGAGCATACATATTTTTGTTGGAATGTCAAGAATAAGAATGTCACTTCCAGTTAGATTGCAAAGAAATATGTCGATAGAATCAAATCAAATAGAGAATGGAAAACATCAAAATTCAGAGATGAAGCCAGTAGAGAGATGGGAGTAGATGTATCTTTATGTCAAGCAAGAAAAACTAAAAAAAAAGGTTATATCTCTGATCGATGGCAATTTGAATGACCAGTTTAGCATGTTGTGGAATTATATTAATGAGATCATGCGATCCAATCCTGGAACATCAATTTACATGAAGTTAACACCAAATGAGACTCCTAACAATCCTTCTATATTCAAAAGATTATACATATGTTTTGCAGCATGTAAAGATAGATTTAAGGTAAGTCGTAGAAAGATAGTTGGTGTTGATGGTTGTTGGTTGAAAGACTCTATGTATGGTTCACAATTGCTTGCTAATGTTGGTTTAGATGGAAATAACAATATCTTTCCTATATCCTATGTCGTTGTGTGAAAGGAGTGCAAGGATACATGGCAGTGGTTTTTGAATTATTTGACGATTAATATTGAAATAGAAGAGCAATATCTATGGCCATTCATGTCAGATAAGCAAAAAGGCCTTCTTGCAGCTTTTGAGGAAGTGTTATCAAATGTTTCTCATAGATTTTGTGCCCGACACTTGCATAATAATTTCAAAGCAAACGGATTTCCTGGTCATATGTTTAAAACAAGTTTTTGGAAAGCTTCTAGAGAAACAATTGTTAAAGCATTTAATATGCATATGTTGGAGATATGTGAACTAGATAAAAAAACATATGAATGGATTTTGAGTATGTTACCAAGTGAATGGTCCAAAGCTCACTTCTAACCACTTTCAAAGTGTGACATTCTATTAAACAATGTATGTTTTGTCTTCAATAGTCTCATTCTTAATGCTAGAGATAATCCCATTACCAATCTTTTCTAGATCATAAGGCATATACTCATGGCTAGGACCATTACCAATCTTTTCTAGATCATAAGGCATATACTCATGGTTAGGATTGTATTCAATAGGAATAAAGCTGAAAAGTAGGCTAGAAATGCATCCAGTAGGAAAGAAGCTGAACTATGGACTTTGGGTAACATTTGTCAAAATATAAAAAAGAAATTGCATAGAAACATGAAAGGAGCTTCTGGTTATATTCCTAGAAAGGTTGACTCTGGAAATTATGAAATCGTAGGGTCTACTGATATTGACACCTGGGTTGTCACTAGTATAACAAGATGTGTAGTTATGGAAATTAAAAATTATCTGAAATACCTTGTAAACATGCTATTTGTGCTATATGAATGGAAAAAAATGTCATTATAAACTATGTTCATGATTACTACAAGGTTGAGTATACAACATATTGCCTATGAAAGGGCAAGATTTATGGCCTAAATCATCTACTCCGCAATCATTGCCTCCACTTTATTTGAAAAAAAAAAAGAAAGGAAATAAACAAATATTAAGAAAGAAAGAAGTCAATGATCCTAGAGCCTCGAGGACTAGGACGAAAAGGAAATAAAATTTAGTTTATTGTAGCAAGTATGGTCGATCCGGTCACAACAAAAGAAGTTGTTCTTTATTTAATGTTATTGAACCAGAACCAACAAACTATCCTTCATCTTTGGACTCTATTATGGTTGAGAACACATCAAGTTGGATGCAAGAATTTGCTTCTTTCCATGACAAACTTCCTGTGAGATACATATATCAATAATGGTTGTCTTACTTTACTATAATGAAACTTATTTAGCTTAAGGTCCTCTTATTTCCTTTTCAAGTTAGAAGAGGATAGTAGTAGTAGAGTGTACTTCGAGTTGCATAGCGTCGCAGATGTTGATAACTGTTATCATTTTGTTTATTTCATGATGACATAATTAATTTGGGAATGAATCAAGTTCATTTTGTAATGTGATGACTTCTAAGTGAATTAAATTCATTTTGTATGACTTAATTTTGAAGTTTACAGACTTTGAGTTTCTGCATTTTGCGCTTAATTTCATGTTTCTGGACTTTTTTTAGTTTTTATACCATGATTTATTGTAATCTGCACTTTTTTTCTGCATTCTGTGCATATATTTTGGGTTTATACACATATTTTAACATTGTATGTATAGCATAATTCTCCGGCCAAGGAGGTTTAGATGAACCTTCTTATGACTCCATAGCTCTGTCAGTGTGACCATCTTATATAAAAGCATAATATGTTAGGGAGAGAGTATTGTTTAACAACTTAATTATATGTTTCAACAGATATGCTTGGACCTCTATATAGCGATGACTCATGTTGGTCTTGCTTTCACAATTTTCATTCTTTATGTTGTTGGCAAATTGCTTGAAGAATATTTAAGACCTATTTTGTGGGTTGTGCATTTTTCTATACCTCTTAGAGAAATTTCGTAAGTCCTTGTTGCATTTTGGTCTGAACCTTTAAAGTTGGGCCTTATCGAGACTATTTTGGCTATCCCCATTGCTGTATTTTGGATTTTTACTGGCATACTTGTTGATATAAGAGAAATTATTTTCAGTGTTGTTCTTAGGATACAAAAAGGTAGTGTCTTGACACGTAATCAAAGTGGGTTTCTTATGTTGTTGAGGTGGCTAGTCTCTTTTTGGGTGTTTGTCATGGCATATGAGAAAATTGGTTTGTTTTGATCAGTTGTGCTTCTTGCAGTGGGATTTATGTTTCCTGCTAACAGTGCTGGACTCTACGATGAATGCAGTAACATCTTTTAGGAGTCATAGCTTTCATAAATTGTCCATATCGACTTTCTTCACAAGGAAGACATTGAAAAGATTGGAAACCATTGCGATGGTAGGACTTATTATTGGGTTGAGCATAGGATCCTCAGCATGTACTATTTTCTTCTCTTACGATATTAGAATGGAAGGAAGAGACGTTGTTTTTGCATTTTTTATGAGTCCGAGCAATATAATAGTTGTTAATGTATAAGGGTGTAGAAACTAGTTGAGAAAGTATTATTAGCTTGGGATATATAATAAAAATAGAGTTCTGACATGAATCAATTTAACTAAAGATTTGGATGCAGTGCGTATATGTGCTATTTCATTGGCACTTGGTACACTTATTGGATGCTCTAATCGGCAGAATGAAACGTAATCTTTTATACCTTTTATGTGCATGTAAATTTTTTTTGGTTTAGTTTAAAATGGGTGTACGGTAACACTTATACAAGAGAAGAGCAGAGAGTAAGACTACACAAGTAAAACTCTGAAGGCAATCTATCTTCCTTGTGAATCTTTCAAAAGGCGATACAGACAGATGGAGCGTGCAGTTCTCTCTGGTGAGATTGCAGGACTTGATCTCAGAGAAGCTGCTATTACTAGTGAGGGAGTCCAGGGAGTTGACCTTAGTGAAACTATGCGAAGGATGGAAGAATCAATTCCACAAGTTATTTTGCTTCTTGAAGCAGTAGTTAAAAGATGCATCAACTTTACTAGTAGTTCTGAGGTGGATGAGCTAATTCTTATGCTAAATGATGCCATGCTACAGTATATTTCCATTTTGTAGGAGAATGTAAATCATTGAGAGCCGTTTGTGGACTGAATTTGGATGCTAGTAGTACAAAAAAGGGGAAGCAACTTTAAATGCATGTAAAGTTGACTTCATATCAGGAGAGGAGTGGTTATTTATTTCACATCAGGAGAGGAGTGGTCATTTGTTCAAGGTGCACTGCTGATCCTCACAGTTGCTAATTGTTTAACCAGGAGATTTTCAGTCTTTGAAGCTTCCCTCAAGGCTACTCTTGCTAGGTTGAGTACAAGACTCTCTCTCTCATAGTTTCTTGGTCAAGGATCGATCAAAACAAGCCAGATGTAGTCAAAGGCGATGGAACTGGGCAATTATCTGTGGCTCGAGAGGTTGCCTTGGAAGTGTCAGCCTTGAGACTAGTGAATATTCCCGAGAAGGCTCGGAAGCTTCTTAATTTATTGGAGGATTCAAAAGATTCTAGGTTCCAGGATTTCAAGTGATGAGTAAAAAGGGGTCGTTTGATTTGCAAACTAAGTTATTTTAAGACTGTCGTCGACGAATTATAATTTGCAATATGAGATAAAAGAGAAAATGGCCAAAATCCCCTCAACCTTTACCTCAAATTCCAACTACACACTTATGCTTTGCGGGGGTCCTATGACCCCCCCCCCCCCCGAACTATTTAAAAATGATATTATTACTTCGCTAAATGCTTACGTGGCATAGTGAGTGTATCTCACTCTCCTTGAGAGAGTGAGCACCAAAAATAAAAATAAAAATTTTATTTTCATATTTCTTTTATATATATATTTTATTTTTTCTTTATTTGCTTTATTCCTTTATTATCTCCTTCTCTCCATTTTCATATTGCTTCACCATCTTCATCTTCCTCTTCCTCTTTCAAAATCTCCATCTTCATTTTTTTATCTCCATTATTATTTATACCGCAAATTCAATGCTTTTCTCACCATTAATTTTTTAATTATCATTTTTAGATCCACTAATTTATTTTTTTTATGAAGAAGGATAAATAATCTCAAGTGTTTCCGACGGAATGGCTTCACAGCCGCCGGTGAAGCTTTTCCGACCACCGAACCAGTTTCAAAATGAGCATACAAGTGATACGCACCAACCCCATCAACAATTACACATATATTCATCTCACAATTGTCAGAAATTTGAAAAGATTAAAGTGGTCCTTGGAGTAATTTCTGATGAAAAGTGAAAATTAGTTTAAAAAATTATGTCTCATGAGGATTCTGGATCGAGTGAATCGATTTCAAACCATGAAATCAATATTATATCTTAAAATCAATATTCATATTTAAGATTTTTTTGCACTGTTTCAACATCAAGATTGATTTTTGAGTTGTGGGTTTCTTGATTTCGTCTGTTTTAACATCAAGATTGAATTTTGAGTTGTGGAATTTATTAAAATTGTCTGTTTTAGCATCAAGAATAAATTTTGAGTTGTGGCATCTTTTCGGTTTGTCAGCAATGATGAGATAAATATTGGAGAAGTATCGAAGGGAATGGGAGAGGGTGATTTTGTGAGGGATAGTGAGTTGTTTGGATGAAATTTTATTGAGGGTTAATTGAAGGTAGATGAAGTCATCATCTTCTTTTGAATCTTCATGTAAGAGTGAATTGAAGTACATGCTCCAAATGCCCTTTTGGATCTTTATGCTAAATCTTGGAATGTGATAGAGGCAAGCAAGTTTTTGATGAGTTGGATGATGATAGTGTAGTGTCTTGGACATCTATAATTGTAGGTTTGGCTGACAATGGTTTTGATTCTATGGATTAAAGTAGGATAAAAATTAAAAATTGTTTTGATTCCATGGATTGAAGTAGGATAAAAAAAAAGTGATAAAAATGATTAAAAAATAAGAAAAAAGTAGGATAAAAATGATTTTTATATCATAAAAAATAATAATAATACGTGGCATAAGCTGATAGGCGCGTACAGCTCACCCACTTGTACAGATCTGGGCATGAGTTTTTAGACGGTCATATATTTCATTTTTAAATAGTTTAGGGGGTCATAAGACCCCCGCAAAGTATAAGTGTGTAGTTGGAATTTGGGATAAAGGTTGGAGGGTTTTTGGCCATTTTCTCTGAGATAATATAATACCAAGTTGATTCGAGATAAAATGAGATATCACAAAATAAAATTTTATCTTAAGCTTAATCTTGTGCTATTTCATCTTTTATCTCATTAACCAATAGCCCCCTTATGTATTGGCACGTAAGTGCATAAGAATGAGATATTGTAAAGTTGGTAAACATTACAGAAGACCTTTTTATGTTATTTATCATCCATGAGTACTGAGATTTCTGCCTGTCAACTTTCAAGTACTAAATATGATAGACTAACCAGTAACAAATAACATGTACCACAGCTCTCCATCTACCAATAATTCAATTCAAAGTGATCGATACCAACAGCTCAATTCCACATTGATCATTGCCCAAACCAATCACCATCTTTCACATGCATAGGTTGAGGCAATTTTCCCCAAAGTATTATACTTCCAATGTTTTGTCGGCAGTTCTTTTTTAGTATCAAGAACAACTTTTCAACACCACAAAGATTAAGATAAGACCACTGTACACCCTATCCTTCCGTGAACCCACTTATTGAATAACACGAATATATGTTGTATCTGATTTTCCACATAGAAATGTGGATCAAAATTGCAACTACCTAGTTCATTTTCCAGTAGAAATGCTAAACAAATTGTAGATGGAACGGTATTGCACTAAAATGTAAAGCAAAAATTGTAGAAGGTCCAAATTTTAAAGTTTTGAATTTCATTAAACCAGCAAATACATTGTAAATAGGCAACCAGAAGATTCAGAACCAACAAAAATTAAGAGTAGCTTGCAGTATCACATGTTCGCACTTTTTAGGGGTTGCACGAATCATAGAGTCACTTCAACAGGGACAATTTACCACCTCCTTACAACTAGAAGGATAATTACAGCTAAAAATAAAGGTTCCAGATATAAACACTTGTTAATGAAGCTCATTACTTCAACTGCCCTCGGATTTCTCCAGTGCTGCCAAATAAAAAGGAAAAAAAAGAGAGACAAGGTGACAATGTTAGTACCAAAACCAGCTTCACTTAACAGCAAGTAATAAGAAGTGATAACCAAATACAGCACCATGAAGATGGAAATTATAAATTATAGCAGCTAAATGTAGTTGAGATGAAAAAGAGTTCCCAAACAAAAAAAGATCTCATAATACTTCAGAAAGTCAATCAAGTTCGTCATTGATCAACTAATAGTTTTATCTGAATTTTCCAAGCAAAAATCCCTCCGCATAACAACTTTAGTACACGGTTTTCCTAATTGTTCTTTTTATTAGTTCAGCAGCTAAACCATGTTGATTATCATTTCTATATTGGCTAGGTCTTTCTGTAGCATCATCACATCAAGGGGACAGTGGCCTAATGGAAGTGCCAGTCATGGCATTTCATGGTGCTTTCCATGATAAGACAAAGGAGACTGGTGAGGCAGTGTCTCTTTCACTGGAGCTACACTAGCACAATAATCTCTAAATAGAAATATTTGAGAGCAATACGAAAAGGTTCTCAATCGATTTACAGAGGGCATCTAGTTTTTGTAAGAGGAGGTTCTACCTGCGGAATACATAGCCAAGATAAAAACAAGTACTTACTCTGAAAATGGTTGTAGAGAGGAGAGAAAAATATGCATGATATAAATCAAAAGGTTAGAAGTCCAACTGAATGTTGAGTGAGGCATTAGGTGTGTTTATATAGGTGTGTACATCTCATCATTTTATCCCCCACTATGGGAACACACCCTATGCCCTACTCACTATACGCAAACTTCCAACCTTTTGATTTATACAGATTTTACCCCTCTCACTATATAAACACACCCTATTCCTTGCTCAATACACACTTAAACTTCCAACCTTTTGATATAAAGTCTATTGGGTGTATGTGTATATATTTATGTAGACACCATAGAGAGCTAAAAGTTCAAACATTTCCTGTGTTTCATGTTAGGGCACTAAATATGAGGTCACTGAGATTCTCAAGGTTAATGGAGATGGCTGTAGAGACTTAATTTACTATATAACCCTTACCTTCAAGAATGACGTGGAGGAATATTTTCAAGTTAAGGTGGTGGAACGTCTATATAAATCTTTGAAGTTTCCAGGCCAAGGGTAATAAGATCTATTGTACATTCCTTTTTTCTTAAGTTTCCTAAAAAGAATAACAACAACAAACAACAACAAATCCACTGTATTCCCACATACTGAGGTCTGGGGAGAGTAAAATGTACGCAGTCCATACCACTATCTCCGGAGAAGTAGCAAGGTTGTTTCTGATAAACCCCCGGCTCAAGATAAGATAAGTCATCAAAAATGTACACAAAGCATGGAACAATATGGCATGACATAAATATTTAGCTGAGAGGTATTTAATGAAATTAAATTATTTTGATTATTTCGTTAATTTATATAAATTTCATCATTTAATTTAACAACAACAACAACAACAAACCCAGTGTATTCCCACCTAGTGGGGTCTGGGGGGTAAGAGGGGTATCTAACGAAATTAAATTATTTCGATTATTTCGTTAATTTATATAAAGTTCATCATTTAATTTTTATTTCATTAATTTCTTTAAGTGAAAATTTATATTTCATTAATTTCGTTAATTTATATTTCGTTAATTTCTTTAAAGATTAAAAAGATGTAAAGTGAAAATACCTTTTTAGAATAAATGTATGTTTATTTTTCAAATCAAATTCAACTAATTTATATTATAATTCAAATACCTTTTTTCATTATATTATTTTTAAAATTAAAAAAAATACTTTTATGTAAAAAAATTAAAGTATTAGGGTTAAAAAGTTAAAGTTAAGGGTTTAATTCAATCGAAATAATTTAATTTCGTTAAAGGGATTGATATTTTTGAACCAAATATTTAACAGAGGGGTAATTTTTACCCATTTCAAATAGTTCAGGGTATTTTTGATCGTTTTCCGAATTCCATTAGAGGGAAGGATATTTTTGAGCCAAATATTTAACGGAGAGGTATTTTTGAGCGAAAAATCTAATAGGGTCATTTTTGAGCTATTTCAAATAATTCAGGAGGGGTATTTTTGAGCCTTTTTCGTTGTTTTTATCTTGAAAGCAAATCTATTATGATCGTAATTCTAAAGCCAATTGCCCTGTAAGATTGATATCTCCCATTTCGGTTCAAAGCAAGCCCGAAAATTAAATTTAATCATGCTCCAAACTAAGTTTTACTAGAAACCAACAGCAATACCAATACGGGCTCAAAACCCTCCCGACGAATCCGTTTTCAACAACAACCACACATCCGAAACGAAATCAAATTAGAACTCACTTTAGGAGTCAAACGTGTAAAGAGAAAAGGAGAGGAAAGGGGATAATGGCACACATATGTGGATACTCACAAACCAAGAGCTGGTTAAAATAAAAATCCTATGTCCATGGAACTTTAACAAGAGATGAGGGAAATTGATGAAAACAAAGGGAGAGATATCGCACCTTATCTGGTACAGCAAAATCGGGGCTTCAAATGTCAAGATTCCAACTATACACTTAACTTTGAGATTTTGAATTTGAACCAAAAATCGAAAAGGGAACCCTGTTTACCTGACAACCAGACCTCCGAATTTTAACCTGTATTTTTCACACTGATTTTGATTTTTTCTCTCTAATTTTTGAGCCTTTTGTTTTCTCTCCCTTATTGAATTTTTTCCTGTTACCCCTTTCTTAAAACCTCGTTCTCCTTTATTTTTTCTCTCGCTGCTAACAAATCCTGGTTTTCATTCTCTTCTTAGTTTCCACTCATTTTTTTCCTTTTTTTTTGTTCCTTCACCTCTTCCCCTCCATAGAAACGAATGACCCATATTTATAGGCACAAATCCGGACTTGAAATCCGGATTTGAAACCTCAAAATAAAAAAAAATGGGAAGGACGAAATTTGAATTTTGAAACCAACCCCCCTAAACCTTAGCTTCTTCAGAGATTTGATGTCGAATCCATAGAGAATTTTCTCTTTTTCGTTCTTGCATGAACTTGGGGACTGGTTCTCGGATTTGACGAACTCACGGGTTGAGAGGGCCAAAAGTGGAAGGATATTGACAGGGAGTGGCAGGCGGCGGCCAGGCTAGGGTGGATTACGGGTTTCTGTTTCGGGTAGGGTGGAGAGGGGTGGTGAAGATGGAAGAAAACATGCTTGACAACACTTTTATTTCAAGAATAACCTACTTTTTTTTTTATATGTTTAAAAAAATAATTCCTCTTATTTTTTAAGAACAGTTTAATTTTAATTTTTTTTACTTGACAGGCTTAAAATCATAAAATTAAATAATATTTTAATATATTTAACATAAATTTAATTTAAGATCATAAAAAATCGATCTAATCATACCACAAAATTGATCTACCCACCACTAAAGAGACATTGAATAGCCAATTAAAATAAAAAATAGGTCACTCGAGAGCCGCATTTTGCATTTAATATATGTGCTTATAATTTCCAGCATCCCAATCCCTTTTACAGGAAAATCAACATGTAGCTCAAACATGTCCAATTATATATTTACTTTGTGTTATTTTTATTTTTCACATTTTGATTTAACTTGCATAGTAAAAAATAATTAATATGATTATTTTATTAAATTTTTTAGAATGTTTTAGAAATATTTTGTAGTGATGATAAAAACTGTTTAACCCACAATTGCAACTATAACAAAATAGTTTCATCATCACTACAAAATAGTTTCATCATCACTATTATTTAAAATATAATTATGTCATTTAAATATTCGACAATAGAAAAAATTCACCAACGCACAACCATGAATAGAACGTATCACAGCTCTAACAAAACAGATCAATCCAGCAGCAAATCACGAAGGAATGAAGACTCGCCAATCTATCACAAGATATCTTAAACTAAAAAGCAAACTACGCTTGATTTTTGCAAATCACTTATAGCCCAGGTTGTTAAAAATGGATAGACATAAATAGTACACGTGACAGGTTATTGTTTGATTCATTCTACTATAGTCTTTTTACTCACCCTGGCCATGTTAAATTTTCTGTAATCAGCTATCTTAAGTATTCCTTGCATAAAAAAACAAACGATAAAAATAAAAACTTACTGAACAATACAAAAAATTGTATTTACTCCTTGCCCTAATAAAGAATAATTTTCCTCCTTACATCAGCCTTGTTGCTTAGTAAATTGATATGTCATTGTACGGTTAAAAGGGAAACACTCATTTTTCTTCAATTTTTTCGAAAGTTTCAGTGCAGTCAATCAGTTGTTGTTCATGTTTGAACAGCAATTGAGGGGTAGTATTCAATCATGCAGTCAAACAGTCGTTGTCCAGGTTTGAATAGGAACTGATTGACTGTATGTTTGAACACTACCCAATGACTGAAACTACTAAAAGAATAGAAAAAAAAATGAGTGATTCCCCTTTTAGCTATACGATGGCATATCGATTTGCTAAGTAACAAGGCTTATGTAAGGAAAAATATTATCGCTTCATTAACGCAAAGAGTAAATACAAAACGTCATGTGACATAGTGTGTAACTGTAATTCTTTATACTGTTCAGTAAAAGTCTTATCATTACCGTTTCTTTTTTATGCAGGAAATACTCAAGATAGCTGATTACAGAAAATTTAACATGGCCAGGATGAGTAAAAAGACAATAAAAGAACGTATCAAACAACCTATCACGTGTACTATTTATGCCTACCCTAATTTTAACAACCACATTGGAGAGGTTCTTATCTATATATTTCAATTAATGTTCACTTTTAGTATATGGGTATCTTCTAATTTTCTTGCTAGTTTCTTAAATATAGAGAGTTTACGATGGAGCTATAAGGGGTTTGCAAGAATCAAGCATAGTTTGCTTTTTAATTTAGGATATATCATGAGAGAAGTAGTGAATTTTCTTTACTGCCAGATGATCTGTTTTGTTAGAGTTGTGACTGAGATATGTTTTGATTGTGCGATTTTTTTTTGCTGCCAGATACTAAATAAAATGACAACTATATTTTAGATAGTAATGATTATCAAACTATTTTGTAATAATGATGGAACTATTTTATGACAGTTGTAATTGCGGGTCAAATAGTTCTTATCATCACTACAAAATATGTCTAAAACATTCTAAACAATAATTCACCAACGTACAACCAATGAGTAGAACACATCACAATCACGGCTCTAACAAAACAGATCACTCCGGAAGCAAAAAAATTCACTTCACGAAGGAATGAAGGCTCATCAATTTATCACACAATATACTAAATTAAAAAGCAAACTACGCTTGATTTTTGTAAATATCTCATAGCCCCAGGTTGTTAAAACTGGATAGACATAAATACACAAAGAAATGAAGGCTCATCAATTTATCACACAATATACTAAATTAAAAAGCAAACTACACTTGATTTTTACAAATCCCTTATAGCCCCAGGTTGTTAAAACTGGATAGATATAAATAGTACACGTGACAAGTTGTTGTTTGATACGTTCTTCTATAGTCCTTTTACTCACACTGTCATGTTAAATTTTCTGTAATTAGCTATTTTAATATTCTCTATATAAAAAAACAAACATAAAGATAAAAGACTTTTACTAAACAACACAAAGAATTACAGTTACACACCGCGTCACGTGGCGTTTTGCATTTACTCATTGCCCTAATGAAGCGATAATCTTCATCCTTACATAAACCCTGTTGCTTAGTGAATCGATATGTCATTGTATGACTAAAAGGAAAACACTCATTTTTCTACAATTTTTTGGCAGTTTCAGTAAAGTCAATCAGTTGTGGTCCATGCTTGAACAACAACTGATTGGTAGTATTCAATCATGCAGTCAAACAATTATTATCCAGGCTTGAACAACAACTGATTGATTGTATGTTTGACCACTACCCAATGACTGAAACTACTAAAAAAAATTAAAGAAAAAAAAGTGTTTTCCTTTTAGCTATATGATGACATATCGAGTTTCTAAGCAACAAGGCTTATGTAAGAAAGAAGATTATCGCTTCATTAAGACAAGGCTTAAATGCAAAACGCCACATGATGCGTTGTGTAATTGTAATTCTTTGAATTGTTCAGTAAAAGTCTTATCTCTATCGTTTGTTTTTTATGCAGGAAATACCCAAAATTGCTAATTACAAAAAATTTAACATGGTCAGAGTGAGTAAAAAGATGATAGAAAATAAACCGTACTGATGTGCCAAGTCGTGTGAACAATTTATGGATACAACACATTAGAAAATATGCCAAGGAGTGGCGGAGCCACGTGTTCTTAAAGGGTATCGACCGACATCCCTTTTTCGAAAAATTACATTGCACGGCTAGGCAAAAATGTTACATGTATATACTACATATTGACACCCCTCGATTAGGGATTAAGCCAACTCGACCGAGGGGGCAGCTTAACTCGATTTCAATAATAGAAGCACTACCTACGATTAATGTATGTAATCAAGGACTGTGCTTCTTCGTGAATTTACTTTGTTATACCGTGACATCCCTTGGTTAAAGTTCTTGCTCCACCAATTAGGACCCAACCACAAGCAAATTCATGTTATATTACCTATTTGACGAAAAGCAATCTATATAAAAGATGAACTTGATAGAGAAAAAGGCATCTATAGAGCGAAAGGTGAAAAACACATTTGAAGTATTCCAATTTTTGAATTTCATGCCTAAACTATCACCAATTATTTAGTAAAACACGCATCAATTGTTAGGCATGTAACTGAAAATATCAGGATAGTAGAGGTGTGTTTTGGACCATTAACACAAATCTATCTATATAATAAAATATATGAACTTGATAGAGGAAAAGCCATCTATATTCAACTATGCAAATGGTTTTAGTAGGCACATAGATGATAAAAGCAAGTAAGTACCTCGCTCTCCTCGATCTGATCCACATACTTGTTCCAGCGCTCAAAATCTCCGGGCTTCCAAAAATACCCTACTTCTTTGTTGGCAATTGAATCGTCGCCGTCGATGTCGATTCCATCCGTCAGAGGTAATTGATCCGAAGTTTTGAAATCGCTTGATTCTTCTTCTTCTTCTTCTGCATCTTCCTCCTCATTCACCCTTTGTTTCTTCACCGACGCCTCATAATCTGTTTCGCTCGAGTATTCCAATTCACTTTCCTTTTCACCCTTCTGATGGCAGTGGTGGTGATGATGGCGGTAGCTTTTCACCTTCTAATGGTGGTGGTGATGGCGGCGGCAGCTGTGACAACAAATTGAAAAAACCCTAGCATCACAAATTTGGGTATGGACTATTGCCCCAATAGAGCCTTCCCCAAAACTTTTTGTTGGTTTCTTTTACATAGAGCATTTAAATAGAGGTGAATTTTTACTTAGCTCAAAAAGATTTTGTTGGTTTCTTTTATATAATATAATATAGGAAAAAATACATAAAGTAGCATATTTAAGTATTAAATTACAAAAAATAGCAACACTTTTATCAAATTACATTTTGTAGTATATGTATTTGTATTTTTGTAGCAATAGTTTACAAAAATACAAAATACATATCGATCATAAGGGCAGTAAAAATCATATGTAGTTGTATTTTTGTAGTAACAGTTTGCAAAAAACAAAATACAACTTGCTATATTATGTAATTATGAAACTGTTGCTATGAAACTCATAATTAAGGGGATAAGAATGTTATTTCTGAATTTTGCCCTATAATATATAATAATATAAGGTTGAAAAGGACCAAAATAACACCTAAAACTAAAATTAGCACCTAAATTTTACAAAAATCTAGTAAATAGCCACTCGATCATGGCACTGCTTAGCCCAAGATGTCAACTATCACGACTGCTACACGTACTTCACCTCCCCCCATTTCTTTTTTTCCCATGCAACCTCACTTTTTTTTTTTTTCATGAAATGGAGATGCAAATATAATCCTTTTCTGTTTAAATAACAAACCCTCATATGCACTTCTTGTATGATTTTTTTCGACCTCTTTTTTTTTTCTTTCCTTTTGAAATTTTGTACAGATACTAGTATGAATTACAATTTTACATATATAAATTTTTGATCTATATTTTTGAATTATTTGTGCGTGGACTATGTTGGGATATAAATGTACAATATTCAAAAAATCAAACTTAATGTAAAAGGAGTCCTAATTCTTTGTTATCTCTTCATGAAAAAATTAGAAGAGCCTAACTTCGATTCGAGGATAATTTGAATTTCTGACCAGTATGTTTGAGTTGACTCTAAAATGTTTATAAGTAAAAATTTATAATAATTTGACTATTGTTGACCAGTATGTTTTAGTTTTAGATGTTATTATTGTCCTTTCCCCGATAAGAATCTTAAAATGGTTACCATATACTTTTAATATAATACAATTGTTAAAGATATATATATATATATATATATATATATATATATATATATATATATATAATAATGCTAAAGTTTCTATATATACACATATTCTATATAATAATTATAGCATTTTTATACATATTTTATACAATTTTAACTATAATTATTATTTAGATACATATTTTATACGACTCTATATAGTTTCCACATGCATTTTAAAAATGTATCAATCTAGTATAAGAGATTATCAATTGAGTATATGGACACTTCAAGTGTATCAATGTAGTATAAAGGTGTATTAATGTGGTATAAAGAGTATCAATTAGGTATAAAGACTGTATGTGCTTGCATAGAATTTCCCTTCTCTTTTTTAAAAAGTATATCAGTATAGTATAAAAGTGTATTAATTTAGTATAAAAGTGTATCAATTGAGTATAGAGACTGCATGTGTCCAATTGGGCCAAATGGCTAAAAAAAGAAATTAATGTAGTCAACTGGCTACACCATGTCCACCTTTTCAAATGTGGGTCATTTTTTTTAAAAAAATGAACAACCCATGTCCTTTTCCCATAATATAACTAGATATGCACGATCCATGCTAGCAAGAGGCCAATATATATATTTTTTTCTTTTAATTTATGTGATGTAAATAGAATTTAGATAATTAATCATTAAAATAATTTAATTATTGTGATTTGTAATACTTTTTCTTCTATTTCAATTTAAGTGACAATGATATAATTTCGAGAGATAGCTAAATATTTTATTCTTTTAAATGTTTTAAATTGTTAATTATGTGATTTATAATATTTTGTTCATAATTTTTTAATAAGATATGAATACTCTCTTCGTCCCAATTTATGTGGCACAGGCAAATTTTTGGCAATCAATCAATTTTTTAAATATTTTTCTTAATTATTGTTATTTACAGTACTTTTTATTTTATTTTCAAATAATATATATTGCTTTATATCTTCCCCTGTCCCGTCCCAATTTATATGACACTAATATAATTTTGATAGTCAATCAAATTTTTTATGTTGACATATCATCTTGTTATTCTTAATTTTCTAATACATAAATGACTTATAATAACGGGTGGTATGGTAAAATCATCACTGAAGGAAGACAATTTAATTTAAAATAGCAAGAGTTAATTTCACATTTTATGTCTAGTTTCTCTTTTTATTAAATATTATTTATTTTCTTAATACCTAGATAACTCATAATAATTAATTAAGAGCGATTGATTATGTTACTCCTATAAAAATTAACATAATTTTATCATATCCAATGGTAATCATCGATAACTCACCGGAGTAGTATATTAATTAAATAGGGGATGTTATATTTTTCATATACAAAATATGATATTATTAAACATTATTGGATAGTGCATTATGTTTATCTCTCACAATAATAAAATGTTATCATATATATTTTTTATTTCTTTTTCACTCGATGCATATTGATCCAACACAAATCTTAAAATATTCATTAGGAATTTATTTTATTAAATTAAATTTATTAATTTTTCACTTTAAAAAATTAAAGTTAAGTTTAAATATTAGTATTTTTATATAAGAAAAAAAAATTTAAATTTAAATTTACTAAAATAAATAAGTAAAAAAAATAATTTTGAATATAAAAGTCAATTAAAATAATAAAATTGATTTACTTTAAATATTAGTTGCGTTTAATTAAGATAAAATTATTATATTGTTAAATTACGTAAATTTAAGATGCTATATTTTGCATATACAAAATATGATATTATTAAACATTATTATATAGTGTATTATGTTTATCTCACATAATAAGAAAATTTTATTATATATTTTTCTTCATTTTTTTTACTTGACACATATTAACCCAACACAAATCTTAAGAAAATATTCATTAAAAATTTATTTAATTAAATTAAATTTATTAATTTTGTACATTAAAATTTTGAAGTTAAGTTTAAATATTAGTATTTCCATATAAGAAAAAAAGTATTTTTAAAATTTAAATTTACTAAAATAAATAAGTAAAATAATTAATTTTGAATATAAAAGAAAATTAAAATAATAAAATTGATTTACTTTAAATATTTAGTTGCAATTAAATAGATAAAATTATTATATTATTAAATTAATTAAATTTAAATAATTTAAATTAAATCTTTGGAAATAGAGGGCAATCTTGTATATAAATAGAATAAGTTGGACTTTTTTAAGGGCATGGTCTGTAACTAAATGAAATATTATGGGCATTTTTTAAAGTTATTAATAAGGTACAACTAACATCGCACAAATGGCAAATTCTTTAAGCAGATTCTTCTTGTAAAAACACTAAAATGCCCTAAACTTTTATTTTAATGTCTGCAAGTAGACATGTTGAAGTTCACACGTCTAATATAGATAATAATCATTATACTAGTCTCAGGTGGCCCGTGCTAAGCCCGGGTCCAACCTCAAGATATAAACATAGTATGTAATTTATTAAATAAGTATAATTTGTTCCATAATTTCAACAATTTTAGTCAGATTAATCATATCTAGATAGTAAAATTTCAGATTTATTAAAGTTTATATTTGACCGATACTTATAAGTTTGTATTCAAATGAATATAAAAGATTAAATTTGTAATTATTTTTTTTATCTTTTTGCTTTTTGTGACATTAAGTTATTGAAAGAGTAGTTCAAAATTTCCAGCAAACTCATAAAAATTAAATTATTATATAAACGTATTTGCAAGTTAAAGAAAAATTTATTTGTATTTTCAAATCGACATGTAATATAAAAGTTGTTTTTTTGGAATGTTTTCGGAATATAACACCCAATAATTCAAATTGAACTTAATCACATGTTGATTAATTTCTTCAGTAGTTACACTCCTATGTGAATCAATATATATTTTGAGATTATTTTTTTCTATAAAATTTATAAGAAATTAAATACTTGCAACACATATATATTTACTATGTAATAACAAAAGAGAGAGGGGTGGGGGTGGGGTGGAGATTAGAGATTGAATTTAAGTCTTGCAAAACATCTTTAAAATTTTCTTATTTATTAAATTATATAAAGACAATTGAAACTAAAGTAGTAATTTCCCTATTCTAAATTTTTTTTCTTTTAAAGAAAAAAAGATAATTAAGCAATTGAAACACAATGAAAAACTAAATAGTAATTTTTCATATTATGACACGCCATCAAGTGCAAAGATTCATGTGGCAAGGAGGAAATGCATCATCTTTATCAATCACATGAAATTTTTTTAGAGATTGATAAATTATCAAAAAATAAATTTAAAAATAATTAAATTTCAATATAAAAAATATGTACAAAAAAAGAACAAGTAATCTAATAGGAAACAAGAAGGAATTTACAAAAAATTACTATATATAATTCAATTATAGAGGTCCAAATAAAAATAATCATTAAACAATGAATGAAGACAAAAATAATAATGAGTTGGAAAAAATAATAGATACATGTAGCAATTTCATTGTATAATTATTTTTGTTAGGATTACCAAATCTTATCTTATTCTCTCTTATATATAAGTACTAGTTTCATGTGGCCCGGGCTTAACTCAAGATAGAATAATAATTTGTAATTTTATTAGATAAGCATAATTAATGTCATATTTTTTAACTACATAATTAATTTAATGTTATTATCGATTATTCATTATTTGTCGATAAATTCTCATAATTGTTAAAAAATTTTAAAGAAAAACTTATTTTTTGAGGAAATAAATTTAGTAGGAACATTAACAATTACTCTATTAAAAGAGACAGTTTTTAGACTATTACATGATAAAATATGATTTTTACAATTCGCCACAGACCATAAGTCAAATAATATTTTTATGAGTTTTGTGAGAAAGCAATTTTTATTAATGGAACATTTTATTTATTAACAATTGTATTTGGTAGTAGAACTCATTTTTAACACTCTTCATTCGTTGTAATCTGCGTATATCTTACTTTTTTTTTTTTGTTAATTCACTTCATAAAGTATATTTCTTTTGTTGATGACTCTTCAATTTTAATTTTTCACGTGGCATATTTAGCGTCACAAGTAAGGATGTTCACAGATTGATTTGGATCGATTAATGATCAAAACTGAAACAAAATCAATAAAATCAATTTTTAAATTATTAAAAAAAACAAATATAATACATTTATCGCTTGTTCGATTATTAATCGTACATGTAAAAAAACTGAGATTAACACATAAAACGGTAACACGACATATATTTAAATAGTTATGAATAAATTTTGATGAAAACATATATAATATATTTAAAATTATTCATAAAAAATAATATATTATGTATATATAATTTACTGTTTCAATTCTGTTATTTATTCAATATTTTGAATAAAATCAAAATTAAACATTTTTTTTCAATTTTTAATAATAAAAATCAAATCAAACCCAATTAAAATCTGTTTAATGATTTGATTTTTTTAATTTTGGATCAATTTTTAACAAATAGTGTTAAAAACAGTGAACACTCCTACTCACAATGTGAGAAGAAATACTTTAAAAAGTTGCACTTTTCAAAAAAAAAAAAAAGAGGAGCAGAATATAACCACCAATAATAAAAGTTCACGTGTTAGTGAACAAAAGGCAAAATGGATATGCAAAGTTGAAAAGTCACTTGCAGTAGACACCGCACGCGTGTATCACAAAATCTCAAATTCTTATATAGACCCTTGGATTAAAATTGTGAGGACGACAAAATCGGAAGGTACTTGTTTATATATAGTAGTAATATGATATGATTCCATCTATGATCTATAATCTACGCCTATAAATATATTATCTATATCTATAATATATTGAAAGTAAAAAAAATCATAGAAAAATAATTTAAACTTTTTTTCTTCATTAAAATACTTCGTAATAGATAAACTCATCTTTCCAAACTTTTCTTTCAATTTATTATATTGAATATTGACTATAGTAGATATAAAAAATTAAATGGAAAAGATTTTTTTACTTTAGTTGAATTCCTAAATTTATAGCAATATTTTGTCAAACAAAATCCAACTTAAAAGAAATCCTTATATTAAAAAATTCTATATAAGATAAAGTTCTAAATTTTTTAGAAAAATTGGTGGAACTATTTTTACATAAAATAGATTTAGAGTCCTAAAATAAGAAGAATAAAAAAAAAATCTTTCAAAAATTAAACTAGCGTAACTTTTTTCCAATTAAAAAAAGGGTAGTGCCGTAGTGGACTTCCCAAGCAAACAAGGAATTTTTTTTAGGTTATCACTATTATTTTTTATTATAATATTTTTGGTTTGGGAGGCCTTATATTTCTTTCTTTTTTTCAATTTTAGTAGTCTTTTTTTAGATTATACGAATATTTTATTTGGGTAATAAATTATTTTGACCGTAGTTTTATTATTAGGTAACTTTGTGGTTTTTTATTTCAAATTTCTACTTATGTTAATTTTTTATTTTATTGATCATAAATAACAAATCATCCTTTTATTTTTGTAAATAATTTTATTACTGGATCTCTAATATAACGTGTTGGTTTAATTTCCAGATTTCGAATTTTGTTTCCTATTACGTTGAATTTATTGATCAAGAATAACGAATCATCTTTTCATGCTTGTATATATGTAACTTTTATTATTGAATCTACAACGTCACTTTGTTGTTTCTAGGTTTTAATTTTTTTCTATTACATTGGGTTTATTGATCAGGAATAACAAACTTTCTTTATTGAATAAGTTTATTGTTTCCACTAGTTTATGAATTTTTTGTGTAAAGACTAAGTTTAATTGTATTGTTTTAATATATTTATTATTGTATTATTTTGTATGTAGTTTACAGGTGGTAGATAACTGTCGATCGACTTTGAAATTTTTTTTAGGTAAAGGTTAGGTTTAATTGTATTGTTTTGATATCTGTATTTTGATAATTTCTTTTTCTGTGTAAAAGTTAGGTTTAACTGTATTATTTTGATATCTCTATCATCATATTATGTTGTTGCAGTTACTAGTTGGCAAGTGCTACATGAATGTTGATCGACCTTGAGATTTTTCTTTTTGTAAATATTAAGTTTAATTATATTGTTTTGATATCTCTATTATCGTATTACTTTGTTGTAGCTTATTGGTGGTAGAAAATTTTGATTCGCCTTGAGAATTGCTTTCTTATAAATGTTAGGTTATTAGGTTTAATTAAATAAATTTCTCATCTTTACATGTTCAAAAGATGTTGAATTTAATTATTGAATTTCTTTTTATTATTTAAATAAATATCCTACTTAGTGTAACACTTAAACTCATTAAAATGAGGTACACGTACACCTAAACTAGTCTATAGTGTATAATTTATATCTAAATCTATAATCTATAGTCTATAATCTATAATCTATATCTATAATCTATACTCTAAAATCTATATCTATAATCTATATCTATATCTATAATCTATATCTATAATCTATAATCTATAATCTATAATCTATAATATATTAAAAGTGTGAAGAGTCTTAAAATTTTGTTTGAACTTTTTGTCCTTCACTAAAAGTTTTTGTTTTAGACAAAATCGTCTTTTCACTATTTTTTCCTAATATTTAAGAGTTAAAAATTAATTAAATATATTTAGAGTAAAATCTTTCCTTATTAGAAGTCATTATAATTTCTCTATTTTTTTCTAATTTAAGAATTGAAAATTAATTAAATATATTTATGGTAAAACCTTTCCTGATTAGATGTTATCAAAATTAATGATAACTAATACTTTTTTTTATTAGTTTAATAATTCTAAATAACTAAATTTGATTTTAAGAAGATTTGAAAAATCTAGAAATAAACATAAAATCGTTAAAATAAGAAAAATTTAAGAAGTACCAGATTTTTAAAAGTTTTAAGTATGTAATAAGAATGTACTCAATGATTTTGCAAATGTTTGACTTTAAAAATAAGGAAAGATTTCAAATATATATATAAAAAATCGTAATATAAATATGATTCAAATTGATGCGTCTCACTTAGTTTGTGGCAACAAGGGAAAGATGCACTATATGACAAATGCAAAAGTGATGATCCATCAGCCACTTGAAACTTTTGGTGGTAAAATATATGTGTACATATTTAGTGTGAAATTTTTTTGAAAAGTGATTTGAACTTTTATACTTTATTAAAAATCTCCGCAATAGATAAAATTATTTAATTTTAAATAATCAAACGTTACACGTACGAGGCACGTGGGGTTAAATTAGTATTTATTAAAAGTGTGAAGGACCTTAGAAATGTTGTTTTAATATTTTTCCCTTCATTAAAAACTCCGCAATAGACAAAATTATCTTTTCACCTTTTTTATAAATTATTATTTAGTTTTTTAATATTATTAACTATAATCTGTGAAAATTAAGGACTCCTACAATATATGGTAACAAAAATATAGATGGAGAACTAATGCTGCTAGATTTTCTTGCCTTGTGTACCCAAAAAAGAATTTTTAAAATATATAATAAATGGAGTAAAAAAGGAAAATTTAATGAATAAAATTTAATAACACTTTTATTTCTCCAAAATTAAAATAACGTACAAGGTAAATAACAAAAGCACAACGAATTTTTTTCTCCAAACATTGTTAGTTTTTGGACTCGTTTCTTATTTTTTGACGTAAAAATATCAGGAAAATATCTTCCTTCTAAATTTATTAGGTATTAGGACTCTATATAAAAAAAAATAAAAAAAAGAAATACTCTCTCCGTTTAAAAAAGAATGACCTACTTTGACTTGACATAAAGTTTAAGAAAATAAAGAAGACTTTTGAATTTGTGCCCTTAAATTAAAGTTGTATCAAATGTACCAAAATACCCTTTAATCTTGTGGTCCTAAACATGCCATGTAGAAAGTTGAAATGAAAGTATTATAAAAAAAAAGGGGGTCATTCTTTTTTAAACGGACTAAAAAGGAAAGTAAGTTATTCTTTTTGAAATGGAGGGAGTATCCTTTTAATCTATCTATAATCTAAAAACAGTTTAAATAGAAAAAAATGATTTTGTCAAAAATTTTTAATGAAAGACAAAAGGTTTAATTCACTTTTTTAAAAGATTTTTACACTTTTAATATATTAAAAGTGTGAAGGGCCTTAGAAATGTTGTTTTAACTTTTTTCTCCTCATTAAAAGTCTTTGCTTTAGACAAAATCGTCTTTTCACTATTTTTTCTAATATTTAAGAGCAGAAAATTAATTAAATATATTTATGGTAAAACTTTTCCGTATTAGAAGTCATCAGAATTAATGACAACTAATATTTTTCATTAGTTTAAGAATTTTAAATCAATTAAATTTGATTTGAAAAACCTAGAAATAAATATAAAAGTGTTAGAATAAGAAAAATTAAAGAAGTACCAATTTTTTTTTAAATTTTAAGTACATAATAAGAATGTAAACAATGATTTTGTAAAGATTTGAATTTTAAAATAAGAAAAAATTTTAAATAAAAAAATAAAATAAAAAAATAATCATATCACAAATGTGGTTCAAATTGATGCGTCTCTCTTAGTTCTCTGGCAACAAGGGAAAGCAATACTACATGACAAATGCAAAAGTGATGATCGATCAACTACTTGAAGTTGGTGATAAAATATATATGTACTTATACTAAAATATATGTTTATGTTTACATTATTATATTAAAACGTGAAGGATCTTTGAAAAGTGAGTCAAACTTTTTATATTCACTAAAAATCTCCATAATAGATAAAATTATTTAATTTTATTTAATCAAACATTATGTGTGCAAGGCACGTGCGGTTAAACTAGTAATAATAATAATACTTCATCCATTTCATATTAATTGGTCATTTTTCTTCATATACGAATATTAAGAAATCATCAATAATAGTCAAAATAGTTTTCTGAACTTTTGTATCTGTAGGAATTTGTATTTTGAACACTTTTACTCACCTATTTGCCAACTAAACTCATAAACTTAGTAAAACTCAATATTTTAAGGGTCAGCGGGGCTATTTGGGTGGTCAAACGGGCCATTTTCGGGCCAAATCGATATGTTATAGCCTACATGTTAGGGTGGTCCTAGGGCCTGGGCGTGTTTTGAGATGAAAATCGACTGAGATACCCCAGGCAGGCTGATGAATGGCCTAGTGTGGGCTGTTGGGGTCAGCGGAGAAGTTTGGGTGGTTAAATAGGCGAAACAATGCGAACGGGCCATTTTTGGGCTAAATCGATGTGCTATAGCCCATGGTTGTCAGGGTGGGCCTAAGTCTCGGTCTTGTTTTGGGCAAAAAATTGATCGGGCTGCCTCAAGCAGGCTATGGAGCTGCCTAGTGTGGGTTATTGAGGTCGGCGGGGCGGTATGGGTGGTCAAACAGGCGAAATGGCACGAACGAGCCATTTTTGGACCAAATTAGTGTGCATATAGCCTACGATTTTTAGGTAGGCCAGAGGCCCGAGCATGTATTGGGCCAAAAATCGATAGGGTTGCCTAGAAAAGCTGATGAGCACCCTTGTGTGGGCCGTTAGGGTTGGCGAGGCAGTTTGGGTGGTCAAACGGGCAAAACAATGAGAACGTGCCATTTTTGGGCTAAATCGGTGTACTATAGCCCACGGTTGTCGGGGTGGGCTTAAGGCCCAAGTATGTTTTGGGCTAAAAATTGATTGGGCTATCCCAGACAGGCTGAGGAGCGGCCTAGTAAGGGTTGTTGGGGTGGGTCGACGAGGTGGTTTGGGTGCTCAAACAGGCGAAACAGCACAAATGAGTCGTTTTTAGGATAAATCGGTGTGCTATAACTTACGATTATCGGGGTGGACCTAGGGCCTGAGCGTGTTTTTGGCCAAAAGTTAATCAGGATGCCCCAGGGAGGCTGAGGAGAGACCTAGTATGGGTCATTGGGGTCGGTAGGGCAGTTTGGGTTGTCAAACGGGTGAAACGATGCAAAAAGGCCATTTGCGAATCAAATCGATGTGCTATAGCCCACGATTATCTAGGTGAGCCTGGGGACTGTGCGTGTTTTGGAACAAAAATAGATGAGGCTGCCCTAGGTAGGCTAATAAAATGCCTAGTAGGGTCATTAGGGTCGGTACGACAGTTTGGGTGGTTAAATAGGTGAAATAGCATGAACGGGCCATTTTTAAACTAAATTGGTATGCTATAGCTAATGGTTGTCTGGGTAGGCCCGAGGCCCAAATGTGTTTGGTCTAAAAATCAATCGGACTGTCCCAGGTAGGATGAGCAGGGACTATATAGGTTGTTAGGGTCGGTGGGGCGATTTGGATGGTTAACCGAGAGAAATGATGCGAACGGGCCATTTTCGGGCCAAATCATTGTGCTATAGCCTACGATTATCGGGAAGGGTCTGGCGCTCGAGCCTGTTTTGGGATTAAAATCAACCAGACTGCCCCAGGCAGGATAAAAATGGCCTAGTATGGATGGTTAGGTTCGGTGGGGCGGTTGGGTTGTCAAACAGGTGAAACGACCCGAATGGGCCGCTTTTGAGATAAATCATTGTGCTATAGCCCATGGTTCTTGGGGTGGGCTCGAGGTCTAGTGTGTTTTTGGCCAAAAATTGAGTGAGCTGACCCAGGCAAGCTGAAAAGCTGACTAGTGTGGGTTGTTGGGGTCGGCGGGGCAATTTGGGTGGTCAAACGGGTGAAACGACATGAACTATCCATTTTCAGGCTATATTGGTGTGCTATAGCCAACGATTTTCTGGGTGAGCCCGCAACCCGAGCATGTTTTAGGCCCAAAATCAACCTGCTACCCTGGAAAAGTTGGGGAGCGACCTAGTATGGGTCGTGGGGGTCGGCATGGTGGTTTGGGTGGACAAACGAGCTAAACGGTGGGAATGGACCATTTTTTGGCTAAATCGGTGTGCTATAGCGATGATTGTCGGGGCAGGCTCGGGTATGATTTGGACAAAAGATTTATGAGGCTGCCCCAGGCAAGCTGAGGAGCGACCTAGTGTGAGATGTTGGGGTAGGTAGGGTAGTTTGGGTGATCAAATGGGAGAAATGGCGCGAATGAGTCATTTTCGATCAAAATTGATTTGCTATAGCCCACGATTATCGGGGTGGGCTTGGGGATTGATTGTTTTTTAGGCTAAAAATTGATCGAGCTACACCAGGTAGGCTGTGGAGGGCCTAGTGTGGGTCGTTGTGGTCGAAAGGGCGGTTTGGGTGGTTAAACAGGCAAAGCGGTGCTAACGAGCCGTTTCCAGGTTAAATCAGTGTGCTGCCCATGGTTGTTGGGGTGGGCCCAATGACCAGACGTATTTTAGGTCGAAAATCGATTAGGCTACCCCAAAAAGTCTAAGGAGCAGCCTAGTAGTGGTCGTTGGGGTCGATGAGGCAGTTTGGGTGGTAAAACTGGCAAAACGATGTGAATGAGGCATTTTCGAGCTAAATCGGTGTGCTATTGCCACGGTTTTTGAGGTGCGATCGGGGACCGGGTATGTTTTTCACCAAAAATCAACCAAGATGCCCCAGGCAGGGTAAGAAGTGGCCTATTGTAGGTCATTGGAGTCAGCAGAGCAATTTGGGTGGTCAAATGGGCAAAACGGTGCGAACGGGCCATTTTTAGGCCAAATCGGTGTGCTATAACCCATATTTATTGGGATGGGCCCAAGACTCGGGCGTGTTTTGGACCAAAAATTGACCGAGCTACCCCAGTCAAGTTGTGGAGTGGCCTAGTATAGGCCGTTGAGGTCGGCAGGGCAGTTTGGGTAGTCAAACAAGTAAAATAGTACAAATGGCCATTTTCAAGCCAAATTGTTGTGCTATAGACCGCGGTTGTCGAGGTGAGTCCGATGCCCGAGCGTGTTTTATTTTGAAAATTTATTGAACTACCCTAGGCAGGCTAAAGAGTGGCTAGTGTGGGTCGTTGGGGTCAGCCGGGTGGTTTGGGTGGTCAAATAGGTGAAACGGTGAATGGGCTATTTTCAAGACAAATCAGTGTGCTATAGCCCATGATTTTAAGGGTGGGCCCAGGTATCGAGCGTGTTTTGGGTCAAAATTTGATCGAACTGCCCCAGAAAGTCTGAGAAGATGCCAGTATGGGCCGTTGTGTTAGGCGACGTGATTTGTTTTTTCAAACAAAACTGAAATGACGTGAATGGGCCATTTTGGGCTAAATCAGTACGTTATAGCCTACAATTATCGGGATGGTCCCAGGACCTGGGCGTGTTTTAAGTCGTAATTCTGTTGGGCTTCCCCAAATAGGCTGAAAAATGGCCTAGTGTGGGTCGTAGGAATCGACATGGCAGTTTGGGTGGTCAAACGAGTGTAATGGCGTGATCGGGCTATTTTCTAACCAAATTGGTGTGCTATAGACCACAATTATAGGGGTGGGCTCGATCCTCGGAGCATGTTTTGGCAAAAAATTAACCGGCTACCTTAGGTAGGCCGAGGAGAGGCCTAGTGTTGGTCGTTAGGGTTAACGATGTGGTTTGGACGTCAAACAGTGAAACGGCGTGAACAGGCCATTTTTGAGCTAAATTGATGTGCTATGGCCTATGATTATCGATGTGGGCCTAGGGCTCGAGCGTGTTTTGGGCTAAAAATTGACTGAGCTTTCCCTTACAGGCTGAAGAGTGGCCTAGTATAGGCTGTTGGGGTTGGAGGGGCAATTCGGGTGGTCAAATGGGAAAAACAATGTGAATGGGCTGTTTTTTTTCCAAATCGATGTGTTATAGCCCACGGTTGTAAGGGAAATCCTAGGGACCGAGCGTGTTTTGGGCCTAAAATCAACTGGGATGCCCCAGGAAGGATAAGGAGTGGCCTAGTATGGGTCGTTAGAGTCGACGGGGTGGTTTGGGTTGTCAAACAAGTGAAACAGTGTGAACGGACCATTTTCAGGTCAAATCAGTGTACTATAGCCCACGATTATTGGGGTAGGCCCGATGTTTGAGCGTGTTTTGGTTCAATTGATGAATATGCCCCAGACATACTAAGAAGTAGCCTAGTATATGCCATTGGGGTCGGCGGGAAAGTTTGGATGGTCAAACGGGTGAAACGACATAAGCAGGATATTTTTGGGATAAATCAGTGTGCTATAAGCCACGGTTGTTAGGGTGGACCCGAGGCTTGGGTATTGTTTAGATAAAAATTAACTGAACTTCCCTAGACAGGCTTAATAATGGCCTAGTGTGGGCTGTTGGGGTCGGCAGGATGGTTTGGGTGGTCAAACAGGCAAAACAATACGAACGAGTCATTTTTGGGTCAAATAGGTATGCTATAGCCAACGGTTATTGGGGTGGACCCAGTTTTCGAGCGTTGTTTTTGGCTAAAAATTGATCGGGCTACCCCAGAAAGTCGGAAGAGCAGCCTAGTGTGTGTTGTTGGGGTCGACGGGGTGGTTTGTATGGCGAAACAAGTAAAACAACGTGAATAAGCCATTTTCGGGCCAAACTGATGTTCTATAGCCCACGACTGCCAGAGTGGGCCCAAGGATCGGGCATGTTTTGGGATAATAATTGACCAGGATACGCCAAGCAGGCTAAGAAGTAACCTATTATGGGTCGGTGGGGTGGTTTAGAGAGTCAAACGGGCGAAACAACATGAATAGTCTATTTTGGGCGAAATCGATATGCTATAGCCCACGGCTGTTGGGGTTAGCTCGGGTCTTGGGCGTATTTTTGGTCAAAAATTAATCAGGCTGCCCTAGGCAAGATGAGGAGTGACCTAGTGTGGATCATTGGGGTCGGCAGAGTGGTTTGGGTGGTCAAACAAGAGAAATATTACAAATGGGCTATTTTCGAGCCAATTTGATATGTTATAGCCCACGATTGATGGTGTGGGCCAAGGACAGGGTGTGTTTTCTGCTAAAAGTTGATCGAGCTACCTAGAAAGGCTGATGAGCATCCTAGTATGGGTCGTTGGGGTGGTCAAATAAGCAAAATAGCGTAAATGGACCATTTTTGGGCGAAATCTGTGTGCTATGGTTGTTGGGGTGGGCCAAGCCTTAGGCGTGTTTTGGGCCAAATATCGACTAGGCTGCCCTAGAAAGGTTAAGGAGTTTCCAAGTGTAAGCCGTTGGGATCGATAGGGCAATTTAGGTGGTCAAATAGGCAAAATGGCGGGAATGGGCCATTTTTAGGCCAAATCGGTATTTTATAGCCTACGGTTATCAGGGTGGGCCCAGGACTCGAGCATATTTTGGGTCAAAAATTGATTGAGCTACCCCAAGAAGGCTAAGAAGTGGCCTAGTATGGGCCATTATGGTTAGGAGGTGGTTTGGGGGGTCAAATAGACAAAACGGCGCAAACGGGCCATTTTCAAGCCAAATCCATTTTTATAGCCTACTGTTGTCGGGGTGAGCCCCTTTCTTGGGCGTGTTTTGGGCTGAAAATCAACTAGGATGCCCTATGAAGGATGAGGATTGGTATAGTATGGGCCGTTGGAGTTGGTGGTACAGTTTGGGTGGTCAAATATGTGAAACACTTTGAATGGGCCATTTTCAAGCTAAATCGGTGTGCTATAGCCCACAAATTTTAGGGTGGACCCGATTTTCGAGCGTGTTTTGGTCAAAAAATTGATTTCTCTACCCAAAGTAGGCTGGGAAATAGCCTAGTGTGGATTGTTGTGGTCAGTGGGGTAGTTTGGGTGGTCAAACGGGTGAAACAGCGCGAACAAGCCATTTTTGGGCCAAATCGATGAGCTATAGCCAATGGTTATTGGGTAGGCCCGGGGATCCAACATGTTTTGGGCCAAAAATTGACTAAGATTCTATAGGCAGGCTGAAGAGCATCCTAGTTTGGGTTATTGGGTTCGGCTGTTCGATTTTGGTGGTCAAACGGGAAACTGGGGTGATCGGGCAATTTTCGGGCCAAATCGATGTGTTATAGCCCATGGTTGTTGGGGTGGGCCCAGATATTTTTTTGGGATGAAATCAACTGAGATGCCTCAGGCAGGCTGAGAAGCAGCCTAGTGTAGGTCATTAGGGTCGGCTGAGAGGTTTAGGTGGTCAAATAGGCAAAACAGTGCAAACAGGCAATATTTGAGCTAATAAAGTATGCTATAGCGTACGGTTGTTAGGGTAGGACTGTGTCCAAGGCATGTTTAGGGCTAAAAATTGATTGAATTCCCCAGGAAGGCTAAGGAGTGACCTAGTATGGGCCGTCAAGGAACTTTGGGTGGTAAAACGGGCGAAACAGCACGAACGAGCCTTTTTTAGACGAATCAGTGTTTTATAGACCACAGTTGTTGGGGTGGGCCAAGGGATAGGACGTGTTTTAGTCCAAAAATTAACTGATCTACCCTAAGAAGGTTTAGGAGTTGCCTAGTAGGGGCTGTTGGGGTCGGTGAGGTAGTTTGGGTGGTCAAATGAGCAAAACAATGAGAACGTGCCATTTTTGGGCCAAATCTATGTGCTATAGCCTACAGTTGTCGGGGTGGGCCCAAGGTTTGAGCATATTTTAGGCCAAAAATAGATCAAGCTGCCCCAAGAAGGCTGAGGAGCAGCCTAATATGGGCTATTGGGGTCGACGGGGCAATTTAGGCGGTCAATTATGCAAAACGGCACATACAGGATGTTTTAAGGACAAACCAGTGTGCTATATACCAGTGTTGTTTGGGTATACCCATGGAATGTAAATGTTTTGGGTTGAAAATTATCTGGGCTACTTGAGGTAGGCTGAGGAGTGGCTTAGTATTGGCTATTGAGGTCAGCGGGGCAGTTTTGGTGGTCAAATGGGCAAAATAGCGCAAATGGGCAATTTTTGGGCCAAATCGGTATGCCATATCCCACGATTGTCTGGGTGAACCCGAGGCAATAGCGTGTTATATACCAAAAATCGACTGGGCTGCGCTAGACAGGCTGAAGAGTGACCTAGTATGCATCATTAGGTTGAAAAGGCGGTTTAGGTAGTCATACGGGTGAAGCGGCGTGAACAGGCTATTTTCGAGCCAAGTCAATGTGTTATAGCCCATGGGTGTCGGGATGGATGTGAGGATCAGGCGTGTTTTGGGTCAAAAATAGATCGGTCTGCCCTAAATAGGTTGAGGAGGGGCCTAGTATGGGTTATTGGGGTCAGCGGGGAAGTTAGGATGGTCAAACGGGTAAAACAATATGAATTTGCCATTTTTTGAGCTAAATCGGTGTGTTATAGCCCACAGTTGTCGGGATGGGCCTAGGGCTCAAGCATGTTTTCAGCCAAAAATTGACCGCGCTACCCTAAGAAGGTTGAAGATTAGCCTATTGTGGACTATTGGGGTTAGTGGGGCGATCTGGGTGGTCAAACGGGCGAAATGACGTGAATGTGCTATTTCCTGGCAAATCGATGTGCTTAAGCCCATAGTTGTTGGGTGGACTCGAGTACCAAGTATATTTTTGGCAAAAAATTGATCATGATGCCAAGGTATGCTGAGAAGCACATTAGTATGGACCATTGGTGTCGGCGGGGCAGTTTGGGTTGTAAAATGGGCGAAACATCATGAATGGGCTATTTTTAAGCTAAATCGGTGTTCTATAGCCCACTGTTGTCGGGGTGGGGCTGGGGTTCGACGTGTTTTTTAGCAAAAATTTTTCAAAATTCCTAATGCAGGTTGAGAAGTGGCCTATTATGGGCCGCTGGGGTCGGTGGGCAATTAGGGTGGTCAAACGGGGCAATGGTACAAATAGGAAGTTTTAGAGATAAATCGGTGTGCTATAGACCATAAAAATTAGAGTAAGACTGAGGCCCGAGCATATTTTAGGCCAAAAATTGACCAAACTACCCTAGGCAGGCTGGAGAGCAACATAGTATGGGTCATTGGTGTCGGTAGGGCGATTTGGGTGGTCAAACGAGCGTAACGGTGTGAACGGCTATTTTAAGGATAAATCATTGTGCTATAGGCCATGGTATTCGATGTGGTCTTGGGGATCGGCCATATTTTGATTCAAAAATCAATTGGGCTACCGCAGGAAAGCTTAGGAGCGGGCTAGTATGGGCCATTGGGCTTGACGGGGAAGTTTGGGTGGTCAAATGGATGAAACAGCGCGAACATGCCTTTTTACGCTATATTGGTGTGCTATGGCCCACAGTTATTGGGATGGGCTATGGAACCCAGTGTGTTTTAGTCCACAAATCGGCTGGGCTACCCCAGGCAGGCTATAGAGCAGCCTAGTATGCGCTGTTGGGGGTCAACAGGGGTGATTTGGGTGGTAAAATAGGCAAAACTATGCGAATGGGCCATTTTCGGGCTAAATTAGTGTGTTATAGTTTCTGGTTATCGGGGTGGGCTTGGGTACCAGGCGTGTTTTTAGCTACAAATTGACCGAGCTATCTTAGGTAGGTTGAAAAGCAACCTAGTATAGGCCGTTGGGGTTTGCGGGGCGATTTAGGTGGTCAAACGGGTGAAACAGCATGAATGAGCCATTTTTTAGGCCAAATCGATGTTCAATATAGCCTACGGTTGTTGGGGTGGGCCTGGGGTCCAAGCGTGTTTTGGGTTGAAAATCACCGGGATGCTCCATGCAAGCTGAGGAGCGGCCTAGTATGGGCCGTTGGGGTCAGAGCGGCAGTTTAGGTTGTCAATTAGGTGAAATAGTAAAAAAGTCCATTTTCAAGCCAAATTAGTGTGCTATAGCCCACGATTGTCGGGGTGGGCCCGAGGCTCGGGCTTGTTTTAGGAAAAAAATTGACTGGGTTACCCCAGGCAGGCAGATAAGTGGACTTATATGAATCGTTGGGGTTGATAGGGTAGTTTGGATGGTCAAACTGGTGAAACAGCGCAAACGAGCTATTTTTGGGCCAAATCGGTGCGCTATAGCCAATAGTTATTGGGGTAGGCCCAGGACACAAGCGTGTTTTGGGTCAAAAATCAATCGTACTATACTAGGCTGAGGAGTGGCCTAAAGTGGGCTATTAGGGTCAGCGGGGCAGTTTCGATTGTCAAACGAGCGAAACAGTGTGAATGGGCCATTTCCAGGCCAAATCAGTGAGCTATAGCCCTTCGTTGTCGGGGTGGGCTCGAGTTTGGAGTGGGTTTTAGGACAAAATTTAATTGGTTTCCCTAGGTAGGTGAGGAGAGTATGGGCCATAGGGGTCGCTGGGGTGGTTTGGTGGTCAAACAAGAAAATATCGCAAACGTGCCATTTTTGGGCCAAGTTCGTATGCTATAAACCACGATTGTCGGGGTGGGCTTGGATCCTAGGCATGTTTTAGGAAACAATTTATTAGGCTTCCTCAAGCAGAGTGTGAGATGTTGAGGTTGACGGGGTGATTCGGGTGGTCAAAAGGGTGACCGACACGAACGGGCCATTTTTGAGCCAAATCTGTGTGCTATAGCCCAAGGTTGTTAGGGTAAGCCCAAGGCCCAAGAGTTTTTTTGGCCAAAAATCCACTAGGCTTCCCCATTCAGGCTGTGGAGTCGTCTAGTGTGGGTTGTTGGGGTCAGCGGGGCAGTTTGGGAGGTCATACGGGCAAATTGGTGCAAACGGGCTATTTTTGAGCCAAATCAGTGTGCTATAGCCTACGATTGTCAGGGTGGGACCGAGATCGTGTGTACTTTGGGCCAAAATTGATCAAACTACCATATGCAGGCTATGGAACAGCTTAGCATAAGCCGTTATGGTCGGTGGGGTGGTTTGGGTAGCTAAACAAGCAAAACGGCTTGACCGTGCCATTTTTGGGTTTGGTATGCTATATCCCACAGTTGTTGTGGTGGGCTCGGGGTTTGAGCATGTTTTGAGCCAATAATAGATAGGGCTTCCCTAGGTAGGCTGAAGAGCGACTTAGTGTGGGCTGTTTGGGTCGACGATGCAATTTGGGTGGTCAAACGGGCAAAATGGCTTGAACAATCCATTTTTGGGCCAAAATGGTGTGCTATAGCCCACGATTGTCAGGGTGGGCCCGAGAAGGTTTTGTGATAAAAACTGAACAGGCTTTCCAAACAGGATGAGAAATGGTCTAGTGTGGGCCGTTGGGGTCAACAATGTGGTTTGGGTGGTCAAAAAGGCAAAGCGGTACGAATGGGCTATTTTTGAGCAAAATTGATGTGCTATAGCTCACGATTATCGGCGTGGGCTCAGGAATGTTTGATAACGCTCAATCTACAGCTCTCGTAGGAGTGTAAAGCGGTCGTAGTCAAATATAGAACCCAACTGGGTTGGGTATCGATCCCTCAGGGAATAGCTTCGTCAACAAGTAAGCAACGATTACTAGACTTTTAGTGCAAGTCTCGTAAAAAGGGGGGATTGTAATATATAACCAAAATATTAAAGTAAAAACTGAAAATAGCAAAGTAAAAAGAAAGAATGTTTAGTAGGTTGCAAAACAATGAGAATTGAAGAGTTGGGGTTATGTCCACCTTCTGAGTTTACGTCTGTATTAGCTATGAGTTATGCGGAATTCAGACATGCATGTGCTTATAGAGAATTGTATTCGATGGTAAATCCAGGCGTCTTTCGACCTATTCGAGGATTATTTCACTTTAACTCTTTCGAGCTTAAAGCGTATCTAACGGTACAAATTCTCCAAGAGGTTAATCCAGTTACGACACTAACTTTTTAATAGGGGATGGGACCCTACTACCTTGACATTATCTCTTTTCCAGACATATAACTTTTCTTTCGAACAAGTTAATTCTATACTGGCGTATTCTTGCGTTTGCAACCACAAAGAATTTAGATTAAGATGACGAGAATAATGATATAAGCATCATACGTGTCACAAACTCACAAACTCATAGCAATATATAGTATCTCATACGGCTTCCATAACCCCAACAGAGAGGTTTAGTTACCCATGAGTGCGAAGGAAATCACAATAGACATTGTTATTATACCACAATAAAGATTTTGTGTAGTAGTAGTGTGGTAGGCGTTAGGCGTGAATTCCTAGCAAAGTAACGTTTCTCTTGTTGTGGAAATTAAGAATTGAATAGATGAATAGAAGAAGAATAAAAAGTAGAATTAAAGTAGTAGTGAATGAATTGTAAGGTAAGATGAGAGTTGTTTTTTAGTAGAATGCATAAAATCTTTAGCAAAATAGGGTATTTATAATACCCATATCCTATTCCTACTAAGCTAATGAAATACTTAACCAAATCCTGCTAAGCTAATGAAATACTTAACCCAATTGTACTAGGTTAATGTATCATTATCCTAATCCTAATAAATTACTGGTAGTCCCCAAAGTCTTTAGAATTGTTGTTTTAGCCCGGGACAGATTTTCCATGCGCCACTTTTGGTCCTTGGCGTCCAAGACTCCCCTTTTCTCCTTTCATGAAGCTTTCTTTGGCGTCAAGTTATCCATAAAATGCTGAATTCTGCATCATTTATACCTGAAACTTTGCTAATCATGTTCGTTAGCTCACTTACAGGAAAAAGGACTAAAAGTGCATTAAATATATAATTTGTTCTCAAAACATTGCTAAAATATGGGTAAAATATAGCACTATAGGCGTGTAAATTCGCCTATCATCAACACCCCACACTTGAAGCTTTGTTCGTCCTCGAACAAACTATCATGTCCATCTAAACATCAACTTAGGGTTTCACAGTATCAACACAAAATATTCATCAAGACAAGCACAACAATTATCAACAAAGAGTAGTTTTCTGATCATTAGTAGAAACAATTCAACCTCCAACATAGACTCGTGATGGTAGTTAATTCATATCCAAAAGTTAAGGTACAAAGAGTTATACACAACTACCCAAAACTCATCAACCATGTGTGTCTCACAATATATTACCCATAATCACTCACAGGTATAGCATATTTTTCAAACATGGGTATAGAAATATCCTTGCTCTCGCTCTCACAAAGAATTCATATGCAGCAACTGATGACCATAGGCTTGCCCTTAGTGTCATGCTCCACTAAATGTCAGAATTCTAAGCTTAGGATCAACTAGGTCTTTTACGGGTTGTAATGTAGGCTAAGGGACAGGTAGGACTATTTTGGCCAGAAATAGTGACTATGTTCCTAAGCGCTTTCATACATCACATTGTATCATTAACACTTTTCTTTCAAACAACCTTTCTACCTTCTTTTATTCTACCACCCTTTTTCGCCTCTTTTGTTTTTCAATTTTAAGCAACTTTTCAGCTTTCCTTTCCTTTTTCTTTTCATAACATACCTCTTATGATAGCAATTTTTTTTCATAACAAATTCAAGCACCATTACATTCTAAAGCATCATACTTACCCAACTTCCTCTTATTTTGTCACATGACTTTACACTTTAAAGCACTTAGGAATTTTGATCAAATTATGGTCTTGAAAAAAATGGATTAGGCTTACATATGAGGCTGTCAAAGAACATAGGCTAAAGGCTCAAAAGGGTTTAACTAGGATGATGTCCATGGGTAGGTTAGAATGAGGGTAAACAATTACAGGTTGCCAAAGAAATGCCTAAATCATCTCCTAAACTTGCACTCTTTATTTTCGCTTTACATACATACTAGGCAAGTTCTAGCATCAGCCACAAACATAGAATATACAATATCCTCACACACACAAGGTACATGGTCGACTTTATTGGGAGTAGTATAGGATCTTGACCCAACAACTGAAGGAATTATACCACACAATATCACGTAGTGAGTCACAATTAGAGCCTAAACGTCTCAATAGTCATGATTTTAGCACAAACTCTTGTTATAATCTCATGCTGCCTATTAGAATAATTTCATGCGAATCTTGATAACGCTCAATCTACAGCTCTCGTTTGAGTGTAAAGCGGTCGTTAGCAAATATAGAACCCAACTGGGTTGGGTATCGATCCCACAGAGAATAGCTTGGTCAACAAGTAAGCGAAATTATTAGACTTTTGATGCAAGTCTCGTAAGAATGGGGGGATTGTAATAAGTAACCAAAGTAATGAAATAAAAGCTGAAAAATAGCAAAGTAAAAAGAGAAAGATTGTTACGTGGGTTGTGAACAATGAGAATTGAGGCGTTGGGGTTATGTCCACCTTCTGAGGTATACGTCTCTATTGGCTATGAGTGTGTAGAGTCTTGACATGCAATTGCTTATAGAGAATTGTAATCGATGGTAAATCCAAGCGTCTCTCGACCTAAACAAGGACTATTTCACTTTAACTCTCTCGAGCTTAAAGCGTGTCTAACGGTATGAATTCTCCAAGAGGTTAGTCCAGTTACGGAACTAGCTTTTTAATAGGAAAGGGTGTCCTACTACCTTGACATTATCTCTTTTCCAGACAAATAACCTTTCTCTCGAACAAGTTAAATGTTAGACTGGCGTATTCTTGCGTCTTCTTTTCTAGACAAATAACCTTTCTCTCGAACAGGTTAAATGTTAGAATAGCGTGTTCTTGTGTTTGTAACCGCAAACAATGTAAATTTAAGATGAAGAGCGTAATGATATAAGCAATATACTTGTCTTGAACTCACAAACTCACAGCTATAGATAGTAACTCATTCGGCTTCCATAACCCCAACTAAGAGATTTAGTTACCCATGAATGCGGAGGATATCACGTTTTGCATGGTGGATGGCGTGAATAGTAGGTGTTTGGCGTGTGGTTTTGGTGATTTCGTAGCAAGTAACGATTCTCTTGTTGTGGAATTTAAGAATAGAAGAGTAGATTAGAAGTGTTTGTGGTGGAAGATGAGAGGGATGGAAGAAAATTAATAGTTTAATTAAGTAAAGAATGTTTTTAAGTGTAGAATGAATAAAAATCTCTAACATGATAGGGTCTTTATAATACTCCTATCCTACTCCTACTAAGCTAATGAAATAAATAACCAAATCCTAATATACTAATGAAATCCTTGACCCAAATGTACTAGGGTAAGGTTACAATATCATAATCCAAATAGAATAATAAAACACATAACCTAATTATACTAGGTTAATGTATCTTGGTAAAAATCCAGCTTTGTGTCTGTAAGTCCCCAAAGTCTTCAGAAATGCTGTTTTAGCCCGGGACAGATTTTCCATGCAGCAGATTTGGTCCTTTAGGCGTCCAGCTCCTTTCCATCTCGTTCGTGAGCTTTCTTTTGCGTCAAGTAAGCCATAAATTGCTGTATTTTGCATCATTTATACCTGAAGCTTTCCTAATCATATTTGTTAGCTCATTTACAGGAAAAAGGACTAAAAGTGCATGAAATAGATAATTAGTTCTCAAAACTAGGCTAAAATATGGGCAAAATATATTGATATAGGCGCGTAAATTCGCCTATCATCAACACCCCACACTTAGAGCTTTGTTCGTCCTCGAACAACATATCATGTCCTTCTAACATCAACTTAGGGTTTTTACAGCCGCAACACAAAACATTCTTCAAGACAGGCACAACAACTATCAACAAAGAGTAGCTTTCCGATTATAAGTAGAAACAATTTAACCTCAAGCATAGACTCGTGATGGTGATCAACTCGCATGCGACCGTTAAGGTACATAGAATCATATACAACTATCCAAAACTCATCAACCATGTGTGTCTCACAATATAGTACCCATAATCACTCACAAATATAGCATATTTTTCAAACATGGGTATCAAAGTGTCCTTGCTCTCACTCTCAAAAAGAATTCATATGTAGCAACTAATGACCATAAGCTTTCCCTTAATGTAGTACTCCACTAAATGTCGGAATGTTAAGGTTAGGATCAAGTAGGTCTTTTGATGGTTGTAATGTAGGCTAAGGGACGGGTAGGATCAACTATTTTGGCCCGAAATAGTGACTAAGTTCCTAAGCACTTTAATACATCACATTGTATCATTGACACTTTTTTCTTTCAACCTTTCTTCTTTCCTTTATTCTACCACCCTTGTTCTCCTCTTTTGTTTTTCAGTTTTAAGAACAACTCACTTTTCAGCTTTCTTTTCCTTTTTCTTTTCACAACATACCTCTTATGATAGCACTTTCTTTTTCATAACACATTCAAGCACCATTGCAATTTAAAGCATCATACTCACCCAATTTCCTCTTATGTTGTCACATGACTTTTTCACTTTAAAGTGCTTAGGAATTTGGATCAAATTTTGGTCTTAAAAAAATGGATTAGGCTTACATACAAGGTTGTCAAAGAAATAGGCTAAAGGCTCAAAAGGGTTTAACTAGGATGATGTACATGGGTAGGTAAAACTGAAGGTAAACATGTATAGGTTGCCAAAGAAATGCCTAAATCATATCCTAAACTTACACTCCTTATTTTCGCTTTGCATACATACCAGGCAAGTTCTAGCATCAGCCACACACATAGAATATACTATTATCTCACACACACAAGGCACATGGTCGACTTGATTGGAAGTAATATAGACTCTTGACCCAACAATTGAAGGAATTGAATCACACAATATCACATAATGAGTCACAACTAGAGCCTAAACGTCTCAATAGTCACAATTGTAGCACATACTCTTGTTCTAATCTCATGCTGCCTATCAAAATAATTTCATGCGTAGCTAGAAAAAATTTTACTCCTAAAAAAATTAAAAAAAAACGTAAAAAAAAACAAAAACAAAGTAAACAAGCAAACATACAAACATAGGTGCAAACAAAGAAGTATAGCATGCAGATTCTGCCACCCCACACTTAGACTAGTCACTGCCCTCAGTGGAAAATAAAGTTGAAGAACCTGAATAGTCGGACTCCTCATCAATGTCGGGGGTCATACCCCCTTCGTCAGAATCATCATAAGAGTCATCGTCAGAGTACTCCTCAGCATCAGAATCAGGCAAGCGTCTATCATCATCAGTTGGCACGTCATCATCAAGAGGTTCCTCGAAATATACTCCCACTCCACACATCTCCCGGGCATGTCTGTTCATTGGGTAGTCGTGGTCCAGCTGTTGAAGCTCTGCAGCAGTTGGAATACGTCCACCACTCATCATAGTAAATCGTGTCATGCCATAGAGATGACGGAAGAAACTCTCGTTACGAGCATGTCTCTCCGCAGTGGTAAGGTTGACTCCATGCGTTGTTTCAGCATCTTTGACCTTGGTGAGGTCCACCTTCTTTGGGTTATGTGGGAGTTTGTGGTCAGCTGGTTCCTCTTCTATATCCTCCTTCCGCAACATTGCTGTCAACAAATTGCCGAATGTGAAATGGGACCTTCGGTGGAGTCTGGCTTTTCTCATGGTAGATCGAATGATTGCCCCAAAGTTGATAGGGACATTCGTCATCAACGCATAAACCAAACACACTCTATCTCTCGATATCTTGGTGTATTGCGTCCCAGGAATAAGGCATGAGTTGACAATGCGCATCCAGATTCTTGCTTCCCTATTTAGTGGAGCATAGGGGAATGTGTTGTGACGGCCTGTTTCCTTATGTCTGCCCCATCTTGCCATTGATCTACTTCCGCAAAGCATGTGTCTTATTGCTCTGTAAGGAGGCCTGCTGTACAGCTCTTTGTATGGTGCAGTGTCGACCGAAGGTAGGCCTAGAAAAGAGTTGATCCAATCCGCTGTAAGCTGTAACACTTGGCCCCGAATTTTGACTTCGTTGCCTGTTGTGTTTGGCGACCAATTGGCATAAAACTCTCTTGTCAAGTCAAGATTGCACTCTCCCATGTCACGGAAGATGAAATCCAGCTTCAAAGCCATTATTTTAGCCAACATTTGCGGCTCCTTCTTTGCTAAGGTCTCCTTGTTGATTAAGTCGACGTGCACATATTTCTTTTCTTTGTTGCTGCTGTACCATGCCTTGGCTTCTTCCTCAAGAACCCATTTGATTCCGAACATTCTGCGTGGTAGGTGTGCTGAAGATGATTCTCCTTGGTCTTTTCGGCTTCTCTTTTTGTCCTTTCGGGTCGTGGTAGCCTTCTCCTTGCCTTGCCTTGCTTTGGGTGCCATTGTACCTAAGACTAGAAATAATGTTAGTTGCAGCGCAATCTCACTTTATACAATCTACATGCAAGCATTAGGGGTACCACCCCACACTTAATCTTGTTAGCACAAATCAGTGAAGTGAAAGTGGTCGAGTACTCAGACTTCGTCGACATACGTCTTAGGATTGTATTCCGACAAGAAAATCAGCATTACATCACTTATGTGCAGCCATTTGGACGACTTTCATGGTGCATATAGCGACACTACATCATAGGGGTTACCACATGGAATTACTATTCGTACAATAAACACTACCTCCTACGTCGATAGTCACTATAACCTTATCCCGATGGCCGGGATGGTTAATCATGCAAGCATCCAAATCACACTCTCAAGCAATATTCATAGCCACATATGTTCAGCAAGTATCATAACAATGCCATTGAAACAAAAGTCAAGTCGGAAACAAGTCAAGAATTCCATACGTATATATTCAATCACACGATTTTGCAACAATTATCCAAACACATGAACATCACCACCAATCTCACATGAATTAGCAAATTATAATAAGCATAGCAACGTAGTACTTATGATAAATAGATGAAGAATAAGAGAGCACTTACTTGCTTGAAGATTGTGGAGAAGTTGTTGTGGATTGGAAGAACAAAGGAAGAAAAATTTGAGAGGATTTGGGATGATATGCGGCGCCTTTAGGGTTGCTTCTAATGTGTTTGTGACATAAAAACAAGTCCCCTTTTTATAGGAGGAGTATGGGTCGGGTTATGACCCATTTACAATCGGATTTGGGGACAAAATCACCACATATGCGGCGCATATCCCTCGGCATATCACTTACATATGCGGCGCATTGTCCATGGCATAATGGGACATATGCGCCGCATATCCTATGGCATATCTAGACATATGCGCCGCATAGTCTATGGCATTTGGTCTCAGTATCTCAAATGCCATAGCATAGGCGGCGCATAGTCAAAAGCACACCTAGGAATAGGCGGCGCATAGTGTATAGCACACTAGATTCCGAGTCCTTAGGCTATAGAATAGGTTGTGCATCGTTCGTGGCCTATTTTTACCAAGGCCTAGCCTTTCTCGAGGCCTATTATGACGTGAGAAAGGCTCAATCCATAGCCTTATGCATCGCCATTCCTAACTTACCGACTTTACCATACAATGCGACCAAATCGTCAATTGAAATCAATCTCCTCGTTGCATACTTCTTGCACCTATATTTGCTCAAAACACAATGAAAACGGTTAGTACGATGGGTTGCCTCCCACCAAGCGCCTTAGTTTTGGTCGTGGCACGACTCTTGTTTTTGGATTTTCATTTATCAACAAGAAAAAAAACTAACACGACGAAACGATAAAACAATAAAACGACAAAACGATAAAACAAGAGAACGATGGGTTGCCTCCCATCTAGCGCCTTTTTTATTGTCGTGGCTCGACGTAGTAATCTCGAGTACCTTAGACTTCGTCGAGATAAGTGATGGCCATGTCATTCATCGAGTCAAGAGGACCGATATATGGCTTAACACGTTGGCCATTCACCTTGAAGATAACACCCTCATTATTTTCCAATTCGACTACTCCAGACGAGTAGACTTGGGTGACTTTAAATGGACCAGACCACTTTGATTTTAACTTACCTGGGAAGAGCTTGAATCTGGAGTTAAAGAGTAGTACCATGTCACCTTTTTGGAAGTTTCGTCGAACAATCCGCTGGTCATGATACTTCTTCATCCGCTCCTTGTATAAATCTGATCTTTCATATGCATGGAGACGGAATTCATCTAGTTCGTTCAGCTGCTCCAACCTCAAGTTCTTCACATCATCCCAATTCAGATTCAAGTGCTTCAATGCCCACAATGCCTTGTATTCAAGCTCGATGGGTAGATGACAAGCCTTCCCATAAACTAGCTGATAAGGTGACATGCCAATGGGTGTCTTGAATGCAGTCCTATACGCCCATAGTGCATCATCTAGCTTTCGAGACCAATCCTTCCGATTCGCATTGACCATCTTGGCAAGGATTTGCTTGATCTCACGATTGGAAACCTCTACTTGTCCACTAGTTTGGGGATGATAAGGCGTAGCTACCTTGTGTTGCTTGACTCCATACTTGGCCAATACAGATTTGAATAGCTTGTTGCAGAAGTGAGATCCTCCATCACTTATGATAGTACGCGGTACCCCAAAGCGAGAGAAGATATTCTTCTTTAAAAATGCTACAACACGCTTTCCTTCGTTATCGGCCAATGCTACAGCTTCAACCCATTTCGACACATAATCCACAGCAACCAAGATGTACTTCATTCCAAACGAATTCACGAATGGTCCCATGAAATCAATACCCCACACATCAAAGAGTTCTACCTCCAGAATTTTGGACATAGGCATTTCATGGTGTTTTGAAATTGTACCTTGACGTTGGCATTGGTCACACCTTCTCACATAGTCGTGTGCATCTCTGAATATTGTAGGCCAATAATAACCACTTTGCAAGACTTTCCTTGCCGTTCGATTCCCTGCATGATGTCCTCCAACTTGCGAAGTGTGGCATGCTTCCAATATAGTAGGCACTTCTCCATGAGATATACATCGTCGAATGATACCATCCGCGCATCTTCGAAACAAATAAGGCTCATCCCAATAGTAGTGCTGAACGTCATGCATAAACTTCCTCCTCTGGTGGTAAGATAAATTGGAAGGTAACACATTACTCACCACGAAATTTGCAAAGTCGGCATACCATGGTAAGTTCTCTATTGTTGTCGCTAGTATCTCCTCGTCTGGGAATGCATCGTCAATCTGATTTTCTGGTTGCGCCACACACTCATTCTCAAGTCTAGATAGGTGATCAGCCACTTGGTTCTCGTAACCTCTTCTATCTTTGACTTCGAAATCAAACTCTTGCAGCAGCAATACCCATCTAATCAGCCTTGGTTTTGCATCCTTCTTTGTCATTAGATATCTAAGAGCTGCATGGTCTGTATGAATGATCACTTTAGTACCCAATAGATAGGCACGGAACTTCTCAAACGCATACACAACCGCTAAGAGCTCTTGTTCAGTGACAGTGTAGTTCCTTTGGGCTTCATTGAGGACCTTACTCGCATAGTAGATAGGATGAAATAATTTCTCCTTTCTCTGTCCAAGGACAGCTCCAATGGCTACACCACTAGCATCGCACATGACTTCGAACGGGAGCGTCCAATCTGGTGCTACCATGATAGGGGCTTCAATGAGTTTTTCTTTAAGGCATTCGAATGCCTTTAAGCAATCATCATTAAAGTCAAACTTCGCATCTTTCTCCAATAGCTTGCACAATGGACTTGAAATTTTGGAGAAGTCTTGGATGAATCTACGATAAAACCCAGCATGGCCAAGAAAACTACGAACTCTCTTCACCGAAATTGGAGGTGGTAGCTTCTCAATTACCTCTATTTTGGCGCGATCAACCTCTATCCCTCTTTCGGAGATCTTGTGCCCAAGAACAATTCCTTCTTTTACCATGAAGTGGCACTTCTCCTAATTCAGCACAAGGTTGAACTCTACACATCTTTGCAATGCCATGCTCAAGTTTGCCAAACATACTTCAAAGGACTCACCAACAACTGAAAAGTCGTCCATAAATACCTCCAAAGTGTCTTCTACCATATCAGAAAAAATAGACATCATACATCGCTGAAAGGTGGCTGGTGCGTTACACAACCCGAATGGCATGCGTTTGAAGGCAAAAGTACCATATGGGCATGTAAACGTTGTCTTCTCTTGGTCTTCGGGGGCAATGCAAATCTGATTGTAACCTGAATAACCATCCAAGAAGCAAAACCATCCTTTCCCTGCTAATCGATCTAGCATTTGGTCCATAAATGGCATGGGGAAGTGATCCTTGAGAGTCCAAGAATTCAGCTTGCGATATTCCATGCATACTCTCCATCCAGTAACGGGCCTGAGTGGAATAAGCTCATTCTTTGCATTCGCAACCACCGTCATACCTCCTTTCTTGGGAACACATTGTACTGGGCTTACCCATGTACTATCAGAAATAGGATACACGACTCCTGCGTCTAACCACTTGATAATCTCCTTTTTTACCACTTTTTGCATTGGTGGGTTTAGACGTCTTTGATGTTCAATGGTGGGTGTGCACTTTTCTTGAAGCTGAATTTTATGTGTGCAAATCCCAGGTGGAATACCAATGATATCCGCAATGGTCCATCCAATAGCTCTAATATACTTGCGTAGGATTGCAATAAGAGCTGCAACTTGTTGCTCACCTAAATCGGCTGCCACTATGACTGGAAGAGTGTTTCCGCTTCCTAAGAATGCGTACTTCAAATGGCTTGGCAGCTCCTTTAATTCTAATGTGGGTGGTTCTTCAATAGATGGCTTAGCTGGTGGTGTGGGTCGATTCTTGAGATCCAGATCCAGCTTCTTGGGAGTATAGCGATATGTTCCTAATCCCGATAGAGCACAAATATCATCTTCAGAAATTTCAGCATCATCATCCTCTTCTTTCATGAACAAAGCCTCCAAAGGATCATCAAGAATTTGCTCTTCAGCAAGTAACTCATCCTCGTCATCAACGACAACATCAGCCACAGAAAATACACTTAGATATTTGGGTTGCTTCATTGATTTGCAAACATCAAAGCGCACCACTTCATCATTTATTCGGAATGAAAGCTCATTAGCTCTCAAGTCTATGAGCACACTTCCCGTAGCAAGGAAGGGGCGTCCCAAGATTATGGGAACCTCTGAATCTGCTTCACAATCTAAGATGACAAAGTCTGCCGGAAAAATAAATGAAGATACCTTCACCAAGACATCGCATAGAATACCAACTGGTCGTTTTACCGACCTATCCACCATAACAAGCCTCATATTAGTTGGTGTAGGATCTCCTAACCCCAACTTCTTGTAGATTGATAATGGCATCAAGTTGATGCTGGCTCCTAAGTCACACAATGCTTTAGCAAAGTTTAAAGATCCGACGGTGCAAGGAATCGTGAAAGCTCCGGGGTCGGCCTTCTTCTGAACTATGGATCGGGTAGCAATTGCGCTACAATGATGCACATCATCTTTCAGCTCATAGCTTGCTGCCCTCTTCTTAGTCAAAAGATCTTTCATAAACTTCGCATACCCAGGCATTTGTTCAAGTGCCTCTACCAATGGGACATTAATAGTCAGCTGTTTGAGCATAGTCATGAATTTGCTGAACTTAGTGTCATCGGCCACCTTCTTCAATCTTTGTGGAAAAGGTGGTGGTGGGTAGGGAAGTGTTCTCTCCATGGCTTTCTTCTCCTCTTGCTTCCGTTTATTATTTTTTTCAGGCTGCACGTCACTAGGTAAAACGTCCTTGACGTTGGAAGTGGATATTGCGGCGTCTTCTCTAGTGGCGTCACTAGGTGTGGCGTCCATGTCTGCTGTTCCGTCAACTACTTGCTTGCCTGTTGCTGAAGTTTCCAGCACCTTACCACTCCTCGTAGTGATGGCCATGCATGACCCATCATTCCTTGGGTTTTGGACTGTATCGCTCGGTAAGGTGCCAGCCTTTCTTTGATTGAATGCTGCTGAAAGTTGGCTTAATTGCTGCTCTATTTGCTTGATAGAAGTGGAATGAGAATCAACTAATTGCTTCATGGAGGCCAAATCGTCAATCACCTCCTTAACTCCCGCACTCGTCGCTTCCACTCCTTTCAATAACTTAGCCATCATGTCTTCCATAGAATTAGATGTGGTGGTATCACGTCTACCAGGGGGAACGTACAAACCACTATTTTCATTATTTTTCTTCAAACTACCTTGGTCTTTACCTCCAGATTTGTCATAATAGTTCCGACCTTGGTTTCCTTGGGCATTCCCACGGAAACCCCCCTGATTGTTCAAGTAGTTGGCCTCCTCTTCCGAATCAGATTCGTCTCTTCCTTTTGACGCAATAGCTTTCACTTTTTCAGTCTTCCCTAATAGATGCTTTGTAAGAAGATCCATTTGGGTTTTCATGTGCGCCATATCTTGATCACGTTCTTCTTCTCTTCTTCTTTGGTCTGCAGTCATGCCAATAGATAAAGTGGGGCTTGCTACCTCAGAATCCCTGGTATGCCAAGCTCTACTTTGTTTCGTCATACGATCTAGCATGTTGCTTGCTTGACCAAAGGTGAGGTCCATAAAAGAACCTCCAGCTGCGTTGTCCACCACTGGTTTAGTTACTGAATTCAAGGCTCTATACAAGATCTCCATGAGGTGAACATTAGTCATGTGATGGTTTGGGCATCTCGCTAGCTTTGTCTTGAACCTCTCCCATGTTTCGTGAAGAGCTTCAGAGGGAAGCTGACGAAAGTTGCTGATTTCATCTCTCAATTGAGCCCTTTTGGATGGCGGAAAGAATCTTTCTAGGAAAGCGTCTCTCAATTGCCTCCAATTTGTAATTGAATCAGGAGTCAGCCCATTCAACCATAATGTTGCCTCCCCAGACAGAGACAATGGAAATAGACGTAACCGAATAGCGTTCTGACCAACACCAGGATTGTCAAAAGACTTGCATGTAGAAATAAAGTTGATGAGATGCATATTCGGATCATCGCCTGCTAGTCCACCAAATAATCCCTTGAGTTGCAATAACTGAATCATGGTGCTAGTGATGTTGAACTTGGCTCCGGGCGCTAATGGTGGTGGAATTATAGCTCCAGTGGCTCCGGCACCATCAAGATCATCATCATCATCGTCGAAAGCTGGTTGCAAAGGTTGGCGATCATACCTATACCGCGCTTGTCGACCTCTTCGATTGGCAGGTGTTATAATTTCAGCATCACGCCTAGGGTTCAGTAACTCGTCATCACCTAAATCTTCATCGTCAGGATTTGTTGCTCGTCCAGGATTATCAATGTTTTGTTGTTGGACTTGAGCAGCGGCAAGAGCAGCTAATCTTGCTTGCTCGTGTTGAGCAGCCATCCTGTCGATTTCAGCTTGTGCTTCCATTCTTCTAATTCGTTGTGGTTCCGGATTGATTGGTAATAACGGTTGACCAGAACTTCTAGTATGGGGCATGCACTAAAAGAAAAACCTGCAATAAACTAAAACAAAAACTAAAAGTAAAAGTACGAGAATCTTTGACCAAAGGGTCTAGTAATTATCACAAACTTGATTGACACTCGTATTCCCCGGCAACGGCGCCAATTTTTGATAACGCTCAATCTACAGCTCTCGTTTGAGTGTAAAGCGGTCGTTAGCAAATATAGAACCCAACTGGGTTGGGTATCGATCCCACAGAGAATAGCTTGGTCAACAAGTAAGCGAAATTATTAGACTTTTGATGCAAGTCTCGTAAGAATGGGGGGATTGTAATAAGTAACCAAAGTAATGAAATAAAAGCTGAAAAATAGCAAAGTAAAAAGAGAAAGATTGTTACGTGGGTTGTGAACAATGAGAATTGAGGCGTTGGGGTTATGTCCACCTTCTGAGGTATACGTCTCTATTGGCTATGAGTGTGTAGAGTCTTGACATGCAATTGCTTATAGAGAATTGTAATCGATGGTAAATCCAAGCGTCTCTCGACCTAAACAAGGACTATTTCACTTTAACTCTCTCGAGCTTAAAGCGTGTCTAACGGTACGAATTCTCCAAGAGGTTAGTCCAGTTACGGCACTAGCTTTTTAATAGGAAAGGGTGTCCTACTACCTTGACATTATCTCTTTTCCAGACAAATAACCTTTCTCTCGAACAAGTTAAATGTTAGACTGGCGTATTCTTGCGTCTTCTTTTCTAGACAAATAACCTTTCTCTCGAACAGGTTAAATGTTAGAATGACGTGTTCTTGTGTTTGTAACCGCAAAGAATGTAGATTTAAGATGAAGAGCGTAATGATATAAGCAATATACTTGTCTTGAACTCACAAACTCACAGCTATAGATAGTAACTCATTCGGCTTCCATAACCCCAACTAAGAGATTTAGTTACCCATGAATGCGGAGGATATCACGTTTTGCATGGTGGATGGCGTGAATAGTAGGTGTTTGGAGTGTGGTTTTGGTGATTCCGTAGCAAGTAACGATTCTCTTGTTGTGGAATTTAAGAATAGAAGAGTAGATTAGAAGTGTTTGTGGTGGAAGATGAGAGGGATGGAAGAAAATTAATAGTTTAATTAAGTAAAGAATGTTTTTAAGTGTAGAATGAATAAAAATCTCTAACATGATAGGGTCTTTATAATACTCCTATCCTACTCCTACTAAGCTAATGAAATAAATAACCAAATCCTAATATACTAATGAAATCCTTGACCCAAATGTACTAGGGTAAGGTTACAATATCATAATCCAAATAGAATAATAAAACACATAACCTAATTATACTAGGTTAATGTATCTTGGTAAAAATCCAGCTTTGTGTCTGTAAGTCCCCAAAGTCTTCAAAAATGCTGTTTTAGCCCGGGACAGATTTTCCATGCAGCAGATTTGGTCCTTTAGGCGTCCAGCTCCTTTCCATCTCGTTCGTGAGCTTTCTTTTGCGTCAAGTAAGCCATAAATTGCTGTATTTTGCATCATTTATACCTGAAGCTTTCCTAATCATATTTGTTAGCTCATTTACAGGAAAAAGGACTAAAAGTGCATGAAATAGATAATTAGTTCTCAAAACTAGGCTAAAATATGGGCAAAATATATTGATATAGGCGCGTAAATTCGCCTATCATCAAATCTAAGTAAAAAAAATTTAACTACAAAAAAAATGAAAAATGAAAAAAAACTCAAACAAACAAACATAAAAAAATGCAAATGCGGATAAAGGAGTATAGCATGCAAATACCCCCACACTTAGACGGGACACTGCCCTCAGTGGAAAATAAATACGAAGAACCTGGTCAGTCGGACTCCTCCTCTATGTCGGGGGTCATACCCCCTTCGTCGGAATCATCATAGGAGTCGTCGTCATCAGAATTCTCCTCCACGTTGGAGTCTGGCATTCGTCGCTCATCATCGGTTGGCACATCGTCATCAAGAGGTTCCTCAAAGTATGTACCTACTCCACACATCTCTGTTACATGCACATTCATTGGATAGTCATGATCCAGCTGTTGGAGCTCTGTAGCAGTTGGAACACGTCCACCACTCATCATTGTGAACCGAGTCATGCCATAAAGATGGCGAAAGAAACTCTCATCCCGAGCATGTCTCTCTGCCATTGTAAGGTTGACGCCATGTGTGGTTTCAACATCTTTGACCTTTGTGAGGTCAACCTTCTTTGGATTGTGTGGGAGTCTATGATCAGCCGGTTCCTCTTCGATGTCTTCCTTCCTCAAGATTGCAGTCAACAAGTTGCCGAAACTGAAATGGGACCGCTTGTGTAGCCTGGCTTTCCACATGGTGGATCGAATAATTGCCCCAAAGTTAATAGGGACATTCGTCATCAGCGCATATACCAAGCACACTCTATCTCTTGTTATCTTGGTGTACTGGGTCCCTGGTATGAGGCAAGAGTTGACAATACACAACCATATCCTTGCTTCCCTATTCAAAGGAGCATATGGAAAAGTGTTGTGTCGTTCGGTGTCTTTTTGTCTGCTCCACCTTGCCATGGATCTACTTCCACAAAGTGTGTGTCTAATTGCTCTATATGGAGGTCTACTGTACAGCTCTTTGAATGGTGATGGATCGACTGAAGGCAAGCCAAGAAAGGAGTTGAAGAAATCCGCATTGAGTTATAAAACTTGGTCCCGAATCTTGACCTCGCTGCCTATGGTTTTTGGCGACCAGTTGGCATAAAATTCTCTTGTCAAATCGAGATTACATTCTCCCATGTCTCGGAAGATGAAATCAAGATGTAATGTCATGATCTTGGCCAATATGCGCGGCTCCTTCTTCGCTAGGCTGTCCTTGTTTATCAAGTCCACATGAACATATTTTCTTTCCTTGTTGTTCCTATACCATTCCTTCGCTTCCTCCTCAAGAACCCATTTTATTCCAAACATGCGGCGTGGTAATTGCATTGAGGATGATTCTCCTTGCTCTTTGCGGCCTCTTTTCTTGCCTTTTTGGGAAGTGGTAGCCTTATCTTTGCCTTGTCTTGCTTTGGGTGCCATTGTACCTGAGACTTAGAACACTGTTCATGTTAGCTTCATCTCAATGGATTCAATCTATACACAAGCAATAGGGGTACAACCCCACACTTAGATTGTTGATACAAATTAGTGAAGTAAAAGTGGTCGATTACTTAGACTTCATCGACATACGTTTTGGGTGCTATATTCCAACAATCAAATCAGAGATGTCACCATTCTTGTAATCTTTGCAATACTTTCATGATGGATATAGCAAGACTACTACATAGGGATTACATGAAGGTATAGCATCTAACAATAATCACAACCTCCTATGTTGGCAGGCCACTATAAGTCCCATTCCGATGAACAAGTCATTCCAACATGTAAGTATTCAAGTGACAAGATTATGCATTGTTAATGACTATGGCAATTCCGTAAGTAGTATAACAATGCGTCAAAATCAAATTCAAGTTGGAAACAAGTTAAGATTATCCCAACGTATATGTTCACTCACTTGGTTGTGTATCAACAATTCAAACACATTCTTATCACCAATATTTCTTCAAGATTTAGCAATTCATAATAGGCATGATAATGTAGTACTTACGAAAAATAAATGAAGAACAAAGAAGTACTTACTTGATTAATGCCTTTGGTTGATGTTCTTGTGAAGAATTAGAGCAAAAGGAAATTTTTTTAGATGATTTGGAGAGTATGTGCGGCGCCTAGTTAGGTTTTTCAATGTGTTTGTATTTCAAGACTAAGTCTCCTATTTATAGAAAAAGGTTGGGTCGGGTTTTGACCCATTTAAAATCGGTTTTGGAGACAAAAAGTGACCATAGGCGGCACCTTTAGCTTTGCCTATGCTTGGCATAGGCGGAGCCTTTTGCTTTGCCTTTGGTGAGCATAGGCGTGCAAAGCCTTTAGTGACCATAGGCGGCGCCTTTCACTTTGCATTTGAGATTCAGAGACAAAAGGCTTTAGTATAGGTGGCGCCTATGCTATGGCATACTTGAGCATGGGCGGCGCCTATGCTATGGCACACTAGATTCCAAGACCTTAGGCCATAGTATAGGCCTTGACTTGTTCGTGGCCTAGTTTTACCTAGGCCTAGCCTTCTTCGATGCCTATATTTTCATGAGCAATGCTCAATCCATAGCCTTTTGCATCTTCATTCCTAACTTACCGCCTTTACCATGCAATCCGTCCAAATCGAAATTTGAAACAGCTCTCCTCGTTGTATACCTCTTGCACCTACATTTGCTCAAAACCAATGAAAACGATTAGTACGATGGGTTGCCTCCCACCAAGCGCCTTAGTTTTGGTCGTGGCACGACTCTTCTTTTTGGATTTTTATTAATCAAAAGTAAAACACATACTAGAACAAAAAAAATGAAAAACGATAAACGATGGGTTGCCTCCCATCTAGCGCCTTATTTATTGTCGCGGCATGACATAGTTACCTCGAGAACTTAGACTTCGTCGAGATAAGTGATGGCCATATAATTTATCGAATCAAGAGGACCGATATAGGGTTTAACTCGTTGGCCATTCACTTTGAAGATAACACCATTGGTGTCTTCCAACTCAACTACTCCAGACGAGTAGACTTGGATAACTTTGTATGGACCAGACCACTTGGACTTTAACTTACCTGGGAATATCTTCAATCTGGAGTTGAAGAGAAGCACCATATCATCCTTTTGAAAGTTTCGGCAAACAATCCGCTGATCATGATACTTCTTCATCCGCTCCTTGTATAGGTCCGATCTCTCATAAGCATGTAGACGGAATTCATCCATCTCGTTTAGTTGCTCCAATCTCAGATTCATTGCATCATCCCTATTCAGATTCAATCGCTTTAATGCCCACAATGCCTTATGCTCAAGCTCAATGGGTAAGTGGCAAGCCTTCCCATAAACTAGTTGATAAGGGGACATGCCAATTGGTGGTTTGAATGTAGTCCTATAGGCCCATAGTGCATCGTTCAGCTTCCGAGACCAATCTGTCCTATTAGCATATACCATTTTAGCAAGGATTTGCTTGATCTCTCGGTTGGAAACCTCTACCTGGCCGCTAGTTTGTGGGTGATAAGGCGTGGCTACCTTATGTTGCTTGACACCATATTTTGCCAACACGGATTTGAATAGCTTGTTGCAAAAGTGAGATCCTTCATCGCTTATAATAGTACGTGGTACTCCAAAGCGAGAGAAGATATTTCTCTTTAAGAATGCTACAACACGCTTTCCCTCATTGTCGGCCAACGCTACAGCTTCAACCCATTTTGAGACATAATCTACAGCAACTAGGATGTACTTCATTCCAAACGAATTTACTAATGGACCCATGAAATCAATACCCCATACGTCAAAGAGCTTTACTTCAAGGATTTTTGACATGGGCATCTCATGGTGTTTCGAAATAGCACCTTGTCTTTGGCATTGGTCGCATCTTCTAACAAAGTCATAGGCATCTCTGAATATCGAAGGCCAATAATATCCACTTTGCAATACCTTTCTTGCTGTCCGATTACCTGCGTGATGTCCACCAACTTGGGAAGTGTGGCATGCTTCTAATATATTAGGCACCTCTACATGGGATATACATCGTCGAATAACACCATCCGCACATCGTCGAAACAAATATGGCTTATCCCAAAAGTAGTGTTATACATCATGCATAAACTTCCTATTTTGATGGTAAGATAAGTTTGCAGGTATCACATTACTCACCACAAAATTTGCAAAGTCGGCATACCATGGTAATCCTTCCATTGTTGCTGCTAAGATCTCCTTATCAAGGAATGCATCATCAATCTCGATTTCAGGCTGCGACACATGCTCGTTCTCGAGTCTAGACAGATGGTCAGCCACTTGATTCTCACAACCTCTTCTATCTTTAACCTCGAAATCAAATTATTGCAGCAACAAAACCCATCGAATTAGTCTCATTTTGCATCCTTCTTTGTCATTAGATACCTTAGCATGGTCTGTATGAACTATCACTTTGGTACCCAACAAATAAGCTTGAAACTTTTCAAACGCATACACAACCGCTAGGAGCTCTTGTTCTGTGATAGTGTAGTTCTTTTGGGCTTCGTTCAGGACCTTACTCGCATAGTAGATAGGATGAAATAGCTTCTCCTTTCTTTGTCCAAGTACAGCACCAACGGCTACCCCACTAGAATCACACATGACTTCGAACGGGAGAGACCAATATGGTGCTACCATGATAGGGGCTTCAATTAGTTTTTCTTTGAGGCATTCGAATGCCTTCACACAATGTTCATTGAAGTCAAACTTTGCATCTTTCTCCAAGAGTTTGCACAATGGACTAACAATTTTGGAGAAGTCTTTGATAAACCGTCGATAGAAACCTGCGTGACCGAGGAAACTACGAACACCTTTCACAGAGATTGGGGGTGGAAGCTTCTCAATAACTTTAATTTTTGCTCGATCCACCTCAATTCCTCTTTCAGAGATTTTATGCCCAAGAACGATACCTTCTTTTACCATAAAGTGACACTTCTCCCAATTCAACACCAGGTTGAATTCTACACATCTTTCCAATGCCATGATTAGGTTTGCCAAGCACGCTTCAAAAGACTCACCAACAACTGAAAAATCGTCCATAAATACCTCCAAAGTGTCTTCAACCATATCAGAAAAAATGGACATCATACATCGCTGAAAGGTGGCTGGTACGTTACATAGCTCGAATGGCATACGTTTGAAGGCAAACGTACCATATGGGCATGTGAACGTTGTCTTCTATTGGTCTTCGGGAGCAATACAAATCTAATTATAGCCGGAATAACCATCTAAGAAACAAAACCATCCTTTCCCCGCTAATCGATCTAGCATTTGGTCCATAAATGGCATTGGAAAATGATCTTTGAGTGTCCATGAAGTTAGCTTTCGGTAGTCCATGCATACCCTCCATCCGGTGATGGGTCTAAGTGGAATAAGCTCATTCTTTTCATTCGTGACCACCGTCATGCCTCTCTTCTTGGGAACATATTGTACCGGGCTTACCCATGTACTATCAGAGATTGGATACACAACTCCTGCGTCTAACCACTTAATTATTTCTTTCTTCACCACTTCTTGCATAGGTGGGTTTAGATGCCTTTGATGCTCAATGGTGGGTGTGCAATTCTCTTCAAGCTGAATCTTATGTTTATAAATCCCAGGTGGAATACCAATAATATCTGCAATGGTCCATCCAATGGCTTTTATATACTTCCGTAGAATAGCAATGAGAGCTGCAACTTGTTTCTCACCCAAATCTGCCGCCACAATGACTGGGAGTGTATTTCCGCTTCCTGAGAATGCGTACTTTAAATGACTTGGCAGCTCCTTCAATTCTAACGTGGGTGGCTCTTTAATAGATGGCTTAGCTGGTGGTGTGGGTTGATTTTTGAGATCAAGGTCCAGCTTCTTGGGAGCATGGCGATATGTCCCTAATCCTGATAGAGCACAAATAGCTTCTTCACAATTTTCAGCATCCTTACTCTCACCATTCGTAAGCAAAGTCGCCAATGGGTCATCAACCAGCTGCTCCTCTTCAAGTAATTCTTTCTCATCATCAAAGTAAACATCAGCCACCGAGAATACATTTAGCTCTTTGGGTTGATTCATTGATTTGCAAACATCAAAGCGAACTACTTCGTCATTTATTCGGAATGAAAGCTCATTAGCTCTCAAATCAATAAGCACACTTCCTGTAGTAAGGAAAGGGCGCCCCAAGATTATGAGAACTTCTGAATCTGCCTCACAATCCAAAATGACAAAGTCTGCCAGAAAGATGAATGAAGAAACCTTTACCAATACATCACATAGAATACCAACAGGTCGTTTTACCGACCTATCCGCCATTACGAGCCTCATATTGGTTGGAGTAGGATCACCCAACCCCAACATTTTATAGATAGATAGTGGCATCAAATTGATGCTGGATCCTAAATCACATAATGCCTTGGCAAAATTTAAAGATCCAACGGTGCAAGGAATAGTAAAAGCACCGGGGTCAGCCTTCTTCTGAAGTATTGATCGGGTCGCGATTGCGCTGCAGTGACGAACATCATCTTTCAACTCATAACTTGATGCCCGCTTCTTTTTCAAAAGATCCTTCATAAATTTCGCATACCCAGGCATTTGTTCAAGTGCCTCCACCAATGGAACATTAATGGTCAACTGCTTTAACATAGTCATGAATTTGCTGAACTTCGTGTCATCCGCCACCTTCTTCAATCTTTGAGGGAAAGGTGGTGGTGGGTATGGAATTGTTCTCTCCACGGATTTCTTCTCCTCTTACTTCCATTTTCCAGCATTTTCAGGTTGCAAATTGTTGGGGTTGACGTCGTTGACGATAGAATTAGTTGTAGCGGCATCTTCTCCTTTCGCTTTATCATCAATATCCACTACTTCGTCAACCACTTGCTTGCTTTTTACTGAAGTTTCCAGCACCTTATCACTTTGGGTAGTAATGTCCATGCATGACCCATCATTCCTTGGGTTTTGCACAGTATCGCTAGGTAAAGTGCCAGCCTTTCTTTGATTGAGTGCTGCTGAAAGTTGGCTCAATTGTTGCTCTATTTGCTTGATTGAAGTGGAATGAGAATGAACTATTTGTTTCATAGAGGACAAATCATTAACTACCTCCGTTACTCCCGCGCTTGTTTCTTCCACTTCTTTCAATATTTTAGCCAGCATGTCTTCCATACTTCCAGAATTAGATGTGGTGGCGTCACGTCTTCCAGGGGAAACGTACAAACCACTCTTTTCATTCTTGTTCTTCCAACTTCCTTGGTCCTTGTTTTCAGGTTTATCATAGTAGTTCCGACCTTGGTTTCCTTGGGTATTCCCTCGAAAACCCCCCTGATTGTTCAAGTAGTTGGCCTCTTCATTCGAATCAGATTCGTCTCTTCCTTTTGACGCAATAGCTTTGACTTTTTTGGTCTTCCCTGATAATAAATGCTTTGTAAGAAGATCCATTTGTGTTTTCATGTGAGCCATATCTTGATCACGTTCTTCTTCTCTTCTTCTTTGGTCTGCAGTCATGTCAATAGATAAAGTGGGGCTTGCTACCTCAGAATCCCTGGTATGCCAAGCTCTACTTTGCTTCGTCATACGATCTAGCATATTGCTTGCTTGACCAAAGGTGAGGTCCATAAAAGATCCTCCAGCCGCATTATCCACCACTGGTTTAGTTATTGAATTCAAGGCTCTGTATAATATCTCCATTAGGTGAACATTAGTCATGTGATGGTTTGGGCATCTCGCTAGCTTTGTCTTGAACCTCTCCCATGTTTCATGAAGGGCTTCAGTTGGAAGCTGACGAAAGTTGTTGATTTCATCTCTCAATTGTGCTCTTTTGGATGGCGGAAAGAATCTTTCTAGGAAAGCGTCTCTCAATTGCCTCCAATTTGTAATAGAATCAGGAGTCAGCCCATTCAACCATAGAGGTTCCTCCCAAGACAGAGACAATGGAAATAGACGTAATCGAATTGCATTCTGACCAACACCAGGATTGTCAAACGACTTGCATGTAGAAATAAAGTTGATGAGATGCATATTCGGATCATCACCTACTAGTCCACCAAATAATCCTTTGAGTTGCAATAACTGAATCATGGTGCTTGTGATGTTGAACTTGGATCCGGGCGCTAATGGTGGAGGAATAATGGCTCCTGTGGCTCCGGCTCCATCAAGATCATCATCATCATTGTCAAAAGCTGGTTGCATGGGTTGGCGATCATACCTAAACCGAGCTTGATGACCTTTTCTGTTGGCAGGTGTTGCGATTTCAGCATCATGCCTTGGGTTTAGTAACTCGTCATCACCTAAATCCTCATCGTCAGGATTTTTTGCTCGCCCAGGGTTATCAATGTTTTGTTGGTGTACTTGGGCGGCGGCAAGAGCAACTAATCTCGCCTGCTCCTGTTGAGCAACCATTCTTTTGATTTCCGTTTGTGCCTCCATTCTGCCAATTCGTTGTGGTTCAGGATTGATAGGTAATAACGGTTGACCAGAACTTCGAGTATGGGGCATGCACTGAATAAAAACCTGCAGAGAACAAAAACAAAAACTAAAAGTAAAAGTACGAGAATCTTTGACCAAAGGGTCTAGTAATTATCACAAACTTAATTGACACTCGTATTCCCCGGCAATGGCGCCAATTTTTGATAACGCTCAATCTACAGCTCTCGTAGGAGTGTAAAGCGGTCTTAGTCAAATATAGAACCCAACTGGGTTGGGTATCGATCCCTCAGGGAATAGCTTGGTCAACAAGTAAGCAACGATTACTAGACTTTTAGTGCAAGTCTCGTAAAAAGGGGGGATTGTAATGTGTAACCAAAATATTAAAGTAAAAACTGAAAATAGCAAAGTAAAAAGAAATAATGTTTAGTAGGTTGTAAAACAATGAGAATTGAAGAGTTGGGGTTATGTCCACCTTCTGAGTTTACGTCTCTATTAGCTATGAGTTATGCGGAATTCAGACATGCATGTGCTTATAGAGAATTGTATTCGATGGTAAATCCAGGCGTCTTTCGACCTATTCGAGGATTATTTCACTTTAACTCTTTCGAGCTTAAAGCGTATCTAATGGTACAAATTCTCCAAGAGGTTAATCCAGTTACGACACTAACTTTTTAATAGGGGATGGGACCCTACTACCTTGACATTATCTCTTTTCCAGACATATAACTTTTTTTTCGAACAAGTTAATGCTATACTGGCGTATTCTTGCGTTTGCAACCATAAAGAATTTAGATTAAGATGACGAGAATAATGATATAAGCATCATACGTGTCACAAACTCACAAACTCATAGCAATAGATAGTATCTCATACGGCTTCCATAACCCCAACAGAGAGGTTTAGTTACCCATGAGTGCGAAGGAAATCACAATAGACATTGTTATTATACCACAATAAAGATTTTGTGTAGTAGTAGTGTGGTAGGCGTTAGGCGTGAATTCCTAGCAAAGTAATGTTTCTCTTGTTGCGGAAATTAAGAATTGAATAGATGAATAGAAGAAGAATAAAAAGTAGAATTAAAAGTAGTAGTGAATGAATTGTAAGGTAAGATGAGAGTTGTTGTTTAGTAGAATGCATAAAATCTCTAGCAAAATAGGGTATTTATAATACCCATATCCTATTCCTACTAAGCTAATGAAATACTTAACCAAATCCTGCTAAGCTAATGAAATACTTAACCCAATTGTACTAGGTTAATGTATTATTATCCTAATCCTAATAAATTACTGCTAGTCCCCAAAGTCTTCAGAATTGCTGTTTTAGCCTGGGACAGATTTTCCATGTGCCACTTTTGGTCCTTGGCGTCCAAGACTCCCCTTTTCTCCTTTCGTGAAGTTTTCTTTAGCATCAAGTTATCCATAAAATGCTGAATTCTACATCATTTATACCTGAAACTTTGCTAATCATGTTCGTTAGCTCACTTACAGGAAAAAGGACTAAAAGTAGATGAAATATATAATTTGTTCTCAAAACATTGCTAAAATATGGGTAAAATATAGCACTATAGGCGTGTAAATTCGCCTATCATCAATGTTTTGGGCCAAAAATTAACCAGGCTTCCCTAGGCAGGCTGAGGACCAGCCTAGTGTGGATCGTTGAGGTTGGCAGGGCAATTTGGGTGGTCAAATAGATGAAAGACACAAATGAGCCATTTTTAAGCCAAATTAGTGTGCAATAGCCCACGATTATCGGGGTGGTCCCGACGTATGAACATATTTTAGGCCAAAAATCAATCGAGCTGCCCCAGGCAGGCTGAGGAGTGACTTAGTGTAGGCTATTAGGGTCATTAGGCTAGTTTGGGTGGTCAAATAGGTGAAATGTGAACAGACCATTTTCAGGACAAATCGATGTGTTATAGCCCACACTTGTTAGGGTGACCCCGAGGGTTGGGTGTGATTTAGGCGAAAAATTGGTCAAGATACCTTATATAGGCTGACGAATGGCTTAATATGGGCCGTTGGGGTCGACGGGATGGTTTGAGTGGTCAAACAGGCAAAACAGCATGAACAGGATATGTTTAGGCCAAATCGTTGTGCTATAGCCCACGGTTATCAGTGAGGGCTCAGGGCCCGGGTATTGTTTAGGCCAAAAATCAACTAGACTACCCCAGGTAGGTTAAGGAATGGCCTATTATAGGACGTTAGGGTCGGTAGGATGGTTTGGATGATCAAATGGGCAAAACGGCACGAACGAGCCATTTTCAAGCCAAATTGATGTGTTATAGCCCACGGTTGTCAGGGTAGGCCTGAGGCCTAATCATGTTTGGGGTGAAAAATTAATTGGGCTGCATAGGTTGAGGAGTGGCCTAGTGTAGGTCGTTGGGGTCTGTGTGGCGGTTTGGGTGGTCAAACGGGATAAATGGCGCGAACGGGCCATTATTGGGCTAAATCAATGTGCTATAGCCTATGATTGTCGAGGTGGGCTTGATGAGCAAGCGTCTTTTGCATAAAAAATTGATCCTGATATCCCAGGTAGGCTGAGAAGAAGCCTAGTATGGGTCGTTGGGGTCGGCGGGGCAGTTTGGGTGGTAAAATGTTAGAAATAGTGCGAACGGGTTATTTATGGGCAAAATCGATATGTTATAGCCCACGGTTGTTAGGGTGGGTCGGGGACCAAGTGTGTTTTAGGCCAAAATCAATTGGCTACATCAGCCAGGCAAAGAAGCAGCTTAGTTTGGGCCATAAGGGTCGGTGGTGCATTTTTAGTTGGTAAACGAGCAAAACTATGTGAGCGGGTTATCGTCGGGCCAAATCGGTGTGCTATAGCCCACGATTATCTAGGTGGGCCCAGGGATCTAGTATGTTTTGGTCTTAAAATATGCTAGGCTCCCCTTGGTAGGCTGAGGAATGACTTAGTGTAGGTCGTTGGGGTCGACGGGGTGATTTGTTTTGTCAAACCGGTGAAACGGTGCGAATAGGCAATTTTTGGGTTAAATTGGTCTGATATAGCCCACGATTATCGGGGTAGACCTAGTACTCGAACGTATCTTGGGCCAAAAATAGAAGAACTACCCCAGGCAGATTGAGAAGCGTCCTAGTGTAGACCTTTGGGGTCGGTGGGGCGGTTTCGATTGTCAAACCGGAAAAACGGCATGAAAGGGCCATTTTCGGGCCAAATTAGTGTGTTATTCCTCATGATTATCGGGGTGGGATCAGGACCTATGCATGTTTTCATCTAAAAATCAACTGGGCTGCCCTAGACACACTAAGGAGTGGCCTAGTATGGGTCGTTGTGGTCAGAAGGGCACTTTGGGTGGTCAAATGGGAGAAACGGCATGAATAGGCCATTTTTAGGCCAAATCGATGTGCTATAGCCCACGTTTGTCGGAGAGGTGATACGCCCAAATTACAACTCTCGTTAGAAAGTGTAAGCGGTCGTTGTCAAATATAGAACCCAACTGGGTTGGGTGTGGAATCCCACAGGGAATACTATGGTCACTAAGTATTGTGATTATTATTAGACTGTTGATCGAAGGTTCCAATACAAGGGGGGTTTTGGTTTAAGTGCACAATAATATTATCAGGGTAACGATGGGATGATATGTGTAATTATATTTGATCACACAGAATGACAAGTTAGGGTTATGTCCACCTTGTAGCTTCTACTTCTCTATTAACTATGAGTAATACAGAGTTTATACATGCATGCACTTATAGAGAGATGTATTCTAATTCTAAATCCAAGTGTTTTTCAACCATCAAGGATTTATTCACTTTAGTTCTTTCGAATCCAAAGTGTACAACAAATTGTACGAACTCTCCAAGAATTTATTCCTGCTAAGGCATTAATGTGTAAAATAGAGGTTAGAAACCCTATTTTCTTGTCACACTCTCTTTTCCAAACATTAACTTTTCTATCGAACAAGTTATTGCTATAATGGCGCATTCCCTATGTTTGCAACCACGAGAATTCAATCAAAATGAAGAGAGTAATGATATAAGTGGCGTAACACATCATAAATTCAAAAACCCATAGAAATAGAGAGAACACTACAAGGTTTCCATAACCCTAACAAAGAAACTTAGATACTCATGAATAAAATGGAAATCAAAATAGACATATCCATCATACCAAAACTTAGAACGATCTCGGTGATGAAGATGACTAGCGACAATAAGAGAGAAACGTGTTTCTCTCTCTCCGTCCGCTCAAGCTAAGCCGCTCTCTCTCTTGTTTTCAAAATAATACCGAATCTGAATAATACCTAAAAATTCAGCAATAATGCTTTTAATAACATCCTTATCTAATAAATTGCTACTGCATCCTTAACTATTTAAAAATATTTAGTTTGCCCGGGAAAAAGTTCCCATACAACACATTCAGTCCAAAAGCTGCTTTCCTTTTTATGTGAAGTTTCCCTTTACTGTCCACAGGTCCCCAAAGTGCTGAAATCTTCCTCATTAGTACCTGAAAAGCATGCTAATCACATAGGTCAGCTCACTTAATTGAAAATAGACTAAAAGTGCAAGACTTATGTATTTTATTCTCAAAACTTAGCTAAAACATGGGTAAGTTATGGTGCTTAGATGTATAAATAGGCCCAACATCACCACCCCACACTTAAAGATTTGTTTGTCCTCGAACAAAATAGTACATCCATGCGAATACCTAACTAAACTTCACAAGACTAATACAAAATTTTCAACAAGACATACACTGCAATTACTAACAAAGAGTAGATTTCTTGATCATTACTAGAAACAACTCACCCTCCAACATAGACTCATTAAGTTGGTTAATTAGTATACACAAGTTAAGCCAAAGAAAATCATATAAAACTACCTAACAATCATCAACCATGTGCGCTCACACAAAATGTTACCCATAATCACTCATAGTTTTGGATTTTTTCAGAAATATGGGTATAAGAACTTGCTTGCTCTCACTCTCACAAAGAATTCTTAGATTACAACTGAGGACCATATGCTTGCCCTTAGTGTAATGATCCACTAATATCAGAATGCTAAGGTTAGGATCAAATAGGTCTTTACAGGTTGTAAAGTAGGCTAAAGGGACGGGTAGGACTATTTTGGCCAGAAATGGTGACTATGTTCCCTAAGCACTTTAATACACTACTTTATGACATTTACACTAACTTTGAACAACCACTCTACCTTCCTTTCATCTCCCAACCCCCCTTCACCCATTTTGTTACTCAATCAGAAACACTATGATGGGGATAAACACTCTTGATTCTTTTTTTTATGTGTTAAGCATCCCTATGATAGCTACCATCGATCACAACGTTTTCATGTACCAATAACTAAACTTTGGGGCATCACTTTCACCATTTTCCTCTTATTTTGCCACACTCTTTACTCAACTTGATTCTACAATTTAAAGCGCTCAGGAGCTTTTGGATCAAATTATGGTCTTTCCAAAAGAAAATATGGATTAGGCTACATATGAGGTTGCCAAAGAAAATAGCTAAAGGTTCAATGGGTGTTCACTAGGACAATGTACAAAGGTAGGTAAAACAAAAGAGGATAAACAAAATCAGGGCTGCCAAAGAAACGCCTAAATCATCTCCTAAACTCACAATCTTTATTTCGCTTCACAAACACACTAGGCAAGTTTTAGCATCAGTCGCAACAAAGAATATACAATAACCTTACATACACATGGCACATTGATGATAGGCGAATTTACACGCCTATAGTGCTATATTTTACCCATATTTTAGCCATGTTTTGAGGATAAATTATATATTTCATGCACTTTTAGTCCTTTTTCCTGTAATTGAGCTAACAAACGTGATTAGCAAGTTTTCAGGTATAAATGATGCAGATTTCAGCATTTTATGAATAACTTGACACCAAAGAAATCTTCACGAAAGAAGGAAGGGAAAGCTTGGACGCCAAGGACCAAAAGTGACGCATGGAAAACCTGTCCTGGGCAAAAATAGCAATTCTAAAGACTTTGGGGACTAGCAGTAACTTAGTAGGATTAGGATAATGATACATTAACCTAGTAGGATTGGGTTAAGTAATGCATTAGCTTAGTAGGAATAGGATATGGGTGTTATAAATACCCTATTTTGCTAGAGATTTTTATCATTCTCATTCTACTTCTTATTCCACAACTTACAACTCGGATTATAATTCTTCCATTGATTCTACTTTTTATTCTTCTTCTATTCATCTACTAAATTCTCAATTTCCACAACAAGGGAAACGTTACTTTGCAAGGGAGTTCACGCCTAAAAACGCCACACCACACCTTATTACACGAGATCTTTATTGTGGTATAATAACAATGTCTATTATGATTTTCTTCGCACTCATGGGTAACTAAACTTCTCTGTTGGGGTTATGGAAGCCGTATGAGATACTATCTATTGCTATGAGTTTGTGAATTCACGACACGTATGCTGCTTATATCATTATTCTCTTTATCTTAATGCAAATTCTTATGGTTGCAAATGCATAGAATAACGCCAGTATAGCATTAGCTTGTTCGAAAGAAAAGTTATGTGTCTGGAAAAGAGATAATGTCAAGGTAATAGGGCACCAACCCCTATTAAAAAGTTAGTGCCGTAACTGGATTAACCTCTTGGAGAATTTGTACCGTTAGACACGCTTTAAGCTCGAAAGAGTTAAAGTGAAATAGTCCCTGTTAAGGTCTAAAGACGCTTGGATTTACCATAGAATACAATTCTCTATAAGCACATGCATGTCTGAATTTCGCACAACTCATAGTCAATAGAGACGTACAACTCATAAGGTGGACATAACCCCAACTTCTCAATTCTCATTGTTTTACAGCTTACTAAATATTCTTTCTTTTTACTTTGCTATCTTCTGTTTTACTCTACTATTTTGTTCACATCAATTGCACGTTACAATCCCCCTTCTTTTACGAGACTTGCACCACAAGTCTAGTAATCTTTGCTTACTTAGTGACCGACTATTCTCTGTGGGATCGATACCCAACCCAGTTGGGTTATATATTTGACAGCGACCGCTTTACACTCTTACGAGAGCTGTAGATTGAGCGTTATCAAAAATTGGCGTCGTTGTCGGGGAATACGAGTGTCAATTAAGTTTGTGATAATTACTAGACCCTTTGGTCAAAGATTCTCATACTTTTACTTTTAGTTTTCATTTTTGTTCTCTGCAGGTTTTTATTCAGTGCATGCCCCATACTCGAAGTTCTGGTCAACCGTTATTACCTATCAATCTTGAACCACAACGTATTGGCAGAATGGAGGCACAACATGAAATTGAAAGGATGGCTGCTCAACAAGAACAGGCGAAACTAGCTGCTCTAGCCGCTGCTTAAGTGCATCAACAGAATATTGATAACCCAGGTCGTGCAATAAATCCTGATGATGAGGACCTGGGCGATGAGGAGCTACTAAACACACGACATACTACTAAGGTGGCGGCACCCATGCAGAAGAGAGATCGTCAAGCGTAATTGAGGCCTGATCGCCAAGCTGTGCAGATTCCTTTTGATAATGATGATGACGATTTGGATGAAGCTGGTGCCACAGGAGCCATTATTCTGCCACCCTTGGCACCTGGAGCAAAGTTCAATATCACTAGCACCATGATTCAACTTTTGCAACTCAAGGGATTATTTGGTGGACTAGCAGGCGATGATCCGAATATGCATCTGATCAACTTTATTTCTATATGCAAGTCGTTTGACAATCCTGGCGTTGGGCAGAATGCAATTCGTTTATGGCTTTTTCCATTGTCTATGTCTGGGGAGGCAACTCTATGGTTAAATGGGCTGACTCCTGATTCCATTACAAATTGGAGGCAATTGAAAGACGCTTTCCTAGAAAGATTCTTTCCGCCATCCAAAAGAGCACAATTAAGAGATGAAATCAGCAACTTTCGGCAGCTTCCAACCAAAGCTCTCCACGAAACATGGGAGAGGTTCAAGACGAAGCTTATGAGGTGCCCAAACCATCACATGACCAATGTCCACTTGATGGAGATACTATACAGAGCCTTGAATTCAATAACTAAACCAGTGGTGGATAATGCGGCTGGAGGATCATTTATGGACCTCACCTTTGGATAGGCAAGCAATATGCTAGATAGGATGACGAAGCAAAGTAGAGATTGGCATACCAGGGATTCTGAGGTAGCAAGCTCTACTATATCTATTGGCATGACTGCTGAACAAAGGAGAAGAGAAGAAGAACGTGATCAAGATAAGGCGCACATGAAAACACAAGTGGATCTTCTTACAAAGCATCTATTATCAGGGAAGACCGAAAAAGTCAAAGCTGTTGAGTTAAAAGGAAGAGACGAATCTGATTCAGAAGAAAAAGAAGCCAACTACTTAAATAATCAGGGGGGTTTCTGAGGCAATGCCCAAGGAAACCAAGGTAGGAACTATTATGATAGATCTGGAATCAAGGACCATGATCAAGGTAGTTGGAAGGATAAGACTGACAGGAGTGGTTTGTACGTTCCTCCAGGAAGACGTGACGCCACTACATCTGGTTCCGAAAGTATGGAAGATATGATAGCTAATCTATTGAAAGGAGTGGAGGCAACCAGCGCGGGAGTAACGGAGGTAATACATGATTTGTCCTCGATGAAGCAATTGGTTGACTCACATTCCACTTCAATAAAGTAAATAGAGCAGCAATTGAGCTAACTTTCAGCAGCACTCAATCAAAGAAAGACTGACACTTTACCTAGCGACACTGTGCAAAATCCAAGAAACGACGGATCATGCATGGCTATTACTACCAGGAGTGGTAAGGTGCTGGAAAATTCATCCCAAAGCAAGCAAGTAGCTGAAAATAAGAAAGATGATGACGCCATAGAAGCTGACCAAGACGTCCATGACGTCACCCCTAGTAGGTTGCAGCCTGAAACTACCAAAATTTGAAAGCAAGAGGAGAAGAGAGCCGTGGAGAAAACAATTCCATATCCACCACCACCTTTTCCTCAAAGACTGAAGAAGCAGGCGGATGATACGAAGTTCAGCAAATTCATGATTATGTTAAAGCAACTGACCATTAATGTTCCATTGGTGGAGGCACTTGAAAAAATGCCTGGGTATGCGAAATTTATGAAGGATCTTTTGACAAGGAAGTGGGCAGCAAGCTATGAGTTGAAAGATAATGTTCATCACTGCAGCGCAATCGCTACCTGATCACTAGTTCAGAAAAAGGCCAACCCTGGTGCCTTCACTATTCCCTGCACGGTTGGATCTATGAATTTTTCTAAGGCCTTGTGCGATCTGGGTGCTAGCATCAATTTGATGCCACTATCCGTCTACAGGAAGTTGGGGTTAGGCGATCCGACACCAACCAATATGAGGCTCGTGATGGCTGATAGGTCGGTAAAACGACCTATGGGTATCTTGAATGATGTGTTGGTGAAGGTTTCTTCATTCATCTTTCCTGCAGTCTTCGTCATTCTGGATTGTGAGGTGGATTCTGAAGTTCCCATAATCTTGGGACGCCTTTTCCTCACAACTGGAAGTGTGCTTATTGACATGAAAGCTAATGAGCTTTTATTTCGGTTGAATGACGAAGTGGTCCGTTTTGATGTATGCAAAGCAATGAAGAAGCCTAAAGATATGGATGTGTTCTCTATAGCTGCAGTTAATTATAAGGATGACAAAGAATTATCTGTAGAAAAGCAGCTTACTGATGAGTCACTATCAGATGAGCTGCTGAATTTTGGGTGTGAGGTGGCTCAAGAACATGAAGAAACTATGTGTGCTCTAACAGAAATAGGGTCTTATTCTCATACTCCCAAAAAGCTGGACCGTGATCTCAAAAATCGACCCACACCACCAGCTAAACCATCCATTGAAGAGCCCCCAATGCTAGAAGAGAAAGAGCTCCCTAATTATCTAAGGTATGCGTTCTTGGGAAGTGGAGATACACTTCCTGTGAGTGTGGCGGATGATTTAAGTGAACAGCATGTAGAGGCTCTCATCTCTGCTCTGAAGAGAAACAAGAGAGCTATGGGTTGGACTATTGATGATATAATTGGTATCCCGCCTGGGATATGTATGCACAAGGGTCATCTCGAAGAAGATTGCATGCCTACAAGTAAGCCTCATTGTCGTCTGAATCCATTCAGAAAATGATCCACCGACTATCTCAATGAAGTCTAAGTAATCGAGATAGCTATGTCGTGCTGCGACAATAAATCAAGCGCTTGGTGGGAGGCAACCCATCATTTTTCATTTTTGTCTTTCTTTCGTTCTATTACGTGTTTGCTTTTGATAAATAAAAATTCAAAAAGAAGAGTCGTTCCACGACCAAAAATAAGGCGCTTGATGGGAGGCAACCCATCGTTCTAATCGTCTTTGTTGTTTTTGAGTAAATGTAGGTGCATAGAGGTGTAAAACGAGGAGGTCGGTTTCAAATTTTGATTTGGACGTATTGCATGTTAAAGGTGGTAAGTTAGGAATGAAGAAGCAAAAGGCTATGGATTGGGCATTGCTTATGAAAATATAGGCAACGAACAAGGCTAGGCCTATGTAAAACTAGGCCACAAACAAGGCAAGGCCTATACTATGGCCTAAGCTCTCGGAATCTAGTGTGCCATAGCATAGGCGCCGCCCATGCCCAAGTATGCCATAGCATAGGCGCCGCCTATGCCAATGCCTTTTGTCTCTGAATCTCATATGCCATGCAAAAGGCGCCGCCTATGCCTAAGAATGCCATGGCATAGGCTCCACCTATGCTAGACAATGATTTGCAAAAGGCGCCGCCTATGCCAAGCATAGGCAAAGCAAAAGGCGCCGCCTATGGTCACTTCTTGTCTCCAAAACCGATTTTAAATGGGTCAAAACCCAACCCAACCTTCCCCTATAAATAAGAGACTTAGTCTTGAACCAAAAACACATTGGAAACCTAGCATAAGCGCCGCCTATAGTCTCCAAATCCTCTCAAAAATTTTCCTTTTGCTCTTTTTCTTCACAAGAACATCATCCAAAGGCATCAATCAAGTAAGTACTTCTTTGTTCTTCATTTATATTCCGTAAGTACTACACTACTACGCCTATTATGAATTGTTAAATCTTGAAGTAGTATTGATGATTTGAATGTGATTGAATTGTTGTGATACAACCAAGTGAGTGAACGTATACGTAAGGATAATCTTAATTTGTTCCCAACTTGTATTTGATTTTGATGCACTGTCATACTTTTGCGGAATTGATATGGTCATAAAAATTGCATAATCTTGTCACTTGGATACTTACATGTTGGAATGACTTGTTCATCGGGATAAGAATTATAGTTGCCTACCAACATGGGAGGTTGTGATTATTTTTAGATACTATACCTTGATTCAATCCCTATGAAGTAGTCTTGATATATCAAACATGAAAGTATTGCCAAGATTACAAGAAGTATGACTCCACTGATTTTATTGTTGGAATATAGCACCTAAAACGTATGCCGATGAAGTCTGAGTAATCGACAACTTTCACTTCACTAGTCTGAACCAACAAACTAAGTGTGGGGTGGTGCCCCTACTTCTTGTTTATAGATTGTATCCATCGAGATGATGCTAACATGAACATTATTTTAGTCTCAGGTACAATGGCACCCAAAGCAAGACAAGGCAAAGATAAGGCAACCACTTCACAAAAAGGCAAGAAAAGAGGATGCAAAGAGCAAGGAGAGTCCTCCTCGATGCAAGTACCACGCCGCATGTTCGGAATTAAATAGGTTTTAGAGGAGGAAGAAAAGGAATGGTATAAGAACAACAAAGAGAAGAAATATGTTCATGTGGACTTGATAAATAAGGAAAGCCTAGCAAAGAAAGAACCGCGCATGTTGGCCAAGATCATGGCGATACATCTTGATTTCATATTCCAAGACATGGGAGAATGCAATCTCGATTTAACAAGAGAATTCTATGCCAACTGGTCACCGAAAACCACAGGAAGCGAGGTCAAGATTCGGGGCCAAGTTTTACAACTCAATGCAGATTTCTTCAACTCCTTTCTTGGCTTACCTGCTGTTGATCCATCACCATTCAAAGAGCTGTACAGTAGACCTCCATATAGAGCCATTCGACACACACTCTGTGGAACAAGGTCCATGGTACGATGGAGTAGACACAAGGACACCGGACGACACAACACCTTCCCATATGCTCCTTTGAATAGAGAAGCAAGAATATGGTTGCGCATAGTCAACTCTTACCTAATTCCAGGGACTCAGTACACAAAGCTAACACGATATAGAGTGTGCTTGGTATACGCATTGATGACGAATGTCCCTATCAACATTGGGGCAATTATTTGATCCACAATGCGGAAAGCTAGGCTACACAAGATGTCCCACTTCAATTTTGGCAATCTGTTGACCGCAATATTGAGGAAGGAAAACATCGAAGAGGAACCGGCTGATCATAAACTCCCACACAACCCAAAGAAGGTTGACCTCACAAAGGTTAAGGATGTTGAAACTACGCATGGCGTCAACCTTACCACTTCAGAAAGGCATGCTCGAGATGAGAGTTTCTTTCGCCATCTTTATGGCATGACTCGGTTTACAATGATGAGCGGTGGCATTTATGTTTGTTTTGTTTTTATTTTTATTAGTTAAATCTTTTTTTTACTTAACTTCGCATGAAATTATTCTAATAGGCAGCATGAGATTATGACAAGAGTTTGTGCTAAAATCATGACTATTGAGACATTTAGGCTCTAATTATGACTCACTATGTGATATTGTGTGGTTTAATTCCTTCATATGTTGGGTCAAGAGTCTATACTACTCCCAATAAAGTCAACCATGTGCCTTGTGTGTGTGAGGATATAGTATATTCTATGCTTGTGGCTGATGCTAGAACTTGCCTGGTATGTATGTAAAGCAAAAATAAAGCGTGCAAGTTTAGGAGATGATTTAGGCATTTCTTTGGCAACCTAGACTTGTTTACCTTCTTTTTACCTACCCATGGACACTATCCTAGTTAAACCCTTTTGAGCCTTTAGCCTATTTTCTTTGACAAACTCATATGTAAGCCTAATCCATTTTTCTCAAGACCATAATTTGATCCAAATTCCTAAGTGCTTTAAAGTGTAAAGTCATGTGACAAAATAAGAGGAAATTGGGTGAGTATGATGCTTTAGAATGTAATGGTGCTTGAATTTGTTATAAAAAAAGAATTGCTATCATAAGAGGTGTTATGAAAAGAAAAAAAAAGGAAAGGAAATCTGAAAAGTTAGTTATGATTAAAATTGAAAAACAAAGGTGGAGAAAATGGGTGGTAGAATAAAAGAAAGTAGAAAGGTTGTTTGAAAGAAAAGTATTAATGGCATAATGTGATGTATTAAAGCGCTTAGGAACATAGTCACTATTTCTGGCCAAAATAGTCTCCTACCCGTCCCTTAGCCTACATTACAACCTATAAAAGACCTATTTGATCCTAAGCTTAGCATTCTGATATTTAGTGGAGCATTACACTAAGGGCAAGCCTATGGTCATCAGTTGCAACATATGAATTCTTTGTGAGAGCGAGAGCAATGATACTCGTATACCAATGTTCGATAAATATACAATACTTGTGAGTGATTATGGGTAATATATTGTGAGACACACATGGTTGATGAATTTTGGGTAGTGGTGTATGATTCTTTGTACCTTAAATTTTGGATACGAATTAACTACCATCACGAGTCTATGTTAGAGGTTGAATCGTTTCTACTAATGATCGGAAAACTACTCTTTGTTGATAATTGTTATGCCTGTCTTGACGAGTATTTTGTGTTGTTACTGTGAAAACCTAAGTTGATGTTTAGATGGACATGATAGTTTGTTCGAGGACGAACAAAGCTTTAAGTGTGGGGTGTTGATGATAGGCGTATTTACACGTCTATAGTGCTATATTTTACCCATATTTTAGCCATGTTTTGAGGACAAATTATATATTTCATGCACTTTTAGTCCTTTTTCCTGTAATTGAGCTAACAAACGTGATTAGCAAGTTTTCAGGTATAAATGATGTAGATTTCAGCATTTTATGAATAACTTGACGCCAAAGAAAGCTTCACGAAAGAAGGAAGGGAAAGCTTGGATGCCAAGGACCAAAAGTGACGCATGGAAAACCTGTCCTGGGCAAAAACAACAATTCTAAAGACTTTGGGGACTAGCAGTAACTTAGTAGGATTAGGATAATGATACATTAACCTAGTAGGATTGGGTTAAGTAATGCATTAGCTTAGTAGGAATAGGATATGGGTGTTATAAATACCCTATTTTGCTAGAGATTTTTATCATTCTCATTCTACTTCTTATTCCACAACTTACAACTCGGATTATAATTCTTCCATTAATTCTACTTTTTATTATTCTTCTATTCATCTACTAAATTCTCAATTTCCACAACAAGGTAAACGTTACTTTGCAAGCGAGTTCACGCCTAAAAACGCCACACCACACCTTATTACACGAGATCTTTATTGTGGTATAATAACAATGTCTATTGTGATTTCCTTCGCACTCATGGGTAACTAAACTTCTCTGTTGGGGTTATGGAAGCCGTATGAGATACTATCTATTGCTATGAGTTTGTGAATTCGCGACACGTATGCTGCTTATATCATTATTCTCTTCATCTTAATGCAAATTCTTGTGGTTGCAAACGCATAGAATAACGCCAGTATAGCATTAGCTTGTTCGAAAGAAAAGTTATATGTCTGGAAAAGAGATAATGTCAAGATAATAGGGCACCAACCCCTATTAAAAAGTTAGTGCCGTAACTGGATTAACCTCTTGGAGAATTTGTACCGTTAGACACGCTTTAAGCTCGAAAGAGTTAAAGTGAAATAGTCCTTGTTAAGGTCGAAAGACGCTTGGATTTACCATAGAATACAATTCTCTATAAGCACATGCATGTCTGAATTCCGCACAACTCATAGCCAATAGAGACGTACAACTCATAAGGTGGACATAACCCCAACTTCTCAATTCTCATTGTTTTACAGCTTACTAAACATTCTTTCTTTTTACTTTGCTATCTTCTGTTTTACTCCACTATTTTGTTCACATCAATTGCACGTTACAATCCCCCTTCTTTTATGAGACTTGCACCACAAGTCTAGTAATCTTTGCTTACTTAGTGATCGACTATTCTCTTTGGGATCGATACCCAACCCAGTTGGGTTATATATTTGACAGCGATCGCTTTACACTCTTACGAGAGCTGTAGATTGAGCGTTATCAAAAATTGGCGCCGTTGCCGGGGAATACGAGTGCCAATTTAGTTTGTGATAATTACTAGACCCTTTGGTCAAATATTCTCGTACTTTTACTTTTAGTTTTCGTTTTTGTTCTCTGCAGGTTTTTATTCAGTGCATGCCCCATACTCGAAGTTCTGGTCAACCGTTATTACCTATCAATCCTGAACCACAACGTATTGGCAGAATGGAGGCACAACACGAAATTGAAAGGATGGCTGCTCAACAGGAACAGGCGAGACTAGCTGCTCTAGCCGCTGCTCAAGTGCATCAACAGAATATTGATAACCCAGGTTGTGCAACAAATCCTAATGATGAGGACCTGGGCGATGAGGAGATACTAAACACACAGCATACTACTGAGGTGGCGGCACCCATGCAGAGGAGAGATCGTCAAGCGCGATTGAGGCCTGATCGCCGAGCTGTGCAGATTCCTTTCGATGACGATGACGACGATTGAGTGTTATCACACATGGTCAACTTAATTAGGAGCATTATAGATTCTTGACCCAACAGATAAATGAATTAAACCACAAGCAATTATCATAGAATGAGTCACAACTTAGAGCCCAAATATTTCAATAGTAGTGATTCAGCACAAACTCCTGTTATGATGCCATGCCGTCTATATGAAAAATTTTATGGAAAAATCTGACTAATTACAACTAACTAACTACGACTAAATCAAAACAACTAAGAATAAGGCAATTCGTAAACATATACCCGCACCCCACACTTATACGAAACACACTGCCCTCAGTGTAAATAAATAAGCAAAAACCTGGTTAGTCAGACTCCTCTTCTATATCCAGGGTCATACCCCCTGCGTCAGAATCATCATCAGAGTCTTCATCATCAGAGTTGTTCTCCATATCAGAGTCTAGCAGTTGGTGATCATTGTCTGTCGGCACATCATCATCTAGAGGTTCTTCAAAATTTACCCCCACTCCACACATAGACCGAGCATGCTCATTAAGAGGGTAGTCTTAGTCCAACTGCCGAAGCTCTGCATCAGTCGGCACACGACCCTCATTCATTATAGTAAACCTAGTCATACCATACAGAAACTCTCATCTCGAGCATGTCTCTCAGCAGTGGTGAGGTTGATGCCTTGACCAGTTTCTGGATCTTTGATTTTCGTGAGATCTACCTTCTTTGGGTTATGTGGCAACTTATGGTCTGCTAGCTCCTCCTTAATGTGCTCTTTTCTTAAAATTGCAGTCAACAAGTTTCCGAAGCTGAAATGAGACCTTTTGTGCACCTTTGCTTTTCGCATCGACATTTGTATAACTGCACCAATGTTGATGGAAACATTCATCATTAGAGCATATACCAAGAAGACTCGATCACGCGTGACCTTAGTGTATTGCGTCCAAGGAATCAAGCAGGAGTTGACTATTCTTAACCATATGCAAGCTTCTCTGTTCAAACAAGCATATGGGTAAGTATTGTGACGACCATTATCTTTGTAACGAGTCCACCGGGTCATGGATCTTGATCCACACAACGTATGTCTGATGGCTCTGTAGGGAGGTCTATTGTAGAGCTCCTTGAGTGGTGATTGATCTACACTTGGAGTACCCAGGAAAGAGTTGAAGAAATCAGCGTTCAATTGCAAGACTTGCCCCCGAATCTTTACTTCATTTCCCATAGTCCTTGGGGACCAATTGGCATAAGACTCTTGAGTCAAATCAAGATTATATTCGCCCATGTCTCGGAAGATAAAGTCAAGATTTAGTTCCATAATCTTTGCCAAATGCGAGGGCAGTTCTTTGCTAAACTTTCCTTCTGCATCAAATCCACATGTACATATTTCTTCACCTTATTGTTTCTATACCATTCCTTACCTTCCTCCTCCAGAACCCATTTGATCCCAAAAGTGAATCGAGGTACTTGAAGAGAGGAGGAATCAGCCTGGTCCTTTCTTAACCTTTTTTGCCCTTTTTGTGAGGTGGATGCTTTCTCCTTTCCCCGTCATCCTTTCGGAGCCTGTTACCTGAGAGCACAATAGAGTCATGTTAGTTTCATTTCGGAAATTTCAGTATAATCAAACAAGAAAATAGTGATGGCACAACTCCACACATAATTTGCTTGCACAAACTAATTGAGTGAGTGTGTTGGATTACTCAGACTTCATAGACATACATTTAGATGGTATGTGCCAACAACATTATTAGTGCAATCACACTTTCAATCCTTCACTTTACATAACAATTTCTTAGTTTGATATAGAGAAGCAGCACACAATGGTCCTGTAATCTTGACTATCATTTCCAACTTTATTTCATTGGGGCAATGCAATCTTTGAACAAGACTACCACATAGCAATCTCATCTTGGAAATAATTACACAATCTTATTCTTTTGGCTAACCATGAGCATTGCATCGATGAACGATTCACTCACATAGTCAAGTTACAAATCCCAAAATTATGCATTAAACTTCATTATTTCAACTCCAGAATAATAAAAAAGTATGACAGTGAATACCAATCAATACATACTGGAGTAAAATCAAGAATATCCACAAGAATCCTTTCACTCAATGAGATGTATTCTTCCAAAATCATAACAAACTAACCATACCCTTATCACCAAGCACCACTACAAAATCTAGTTAACCATTATAAGCGTAGCACTGAAACAATTAAGGAACATGAAAGAGCAACTTACTTGGTGATAACTTCGTAATGGATCGGGAAGGTGAGCCTGTAGGATTAGATGAGAAAAGAGAAAAACTTGGAGAGGGCAAGGGTGCTTGGGCGGAGCTTAGGTTTAAGCAAAATTGAGTGGTGTTTGAGGGTAGAGGATATATTTAAATGATGAGACATGGGTCGGGTTGGTCCATTCACAAACGGGTTAGTAGTCAAAAAACATAAGTAGGCGGCGCCCTTAGGATCACCTAAGCATAAGTAGGCGGTGCCTAACCTATTACCTATGCTGGCATAGGCGGCGCCTAGCCTATTGCATGTGTTGGCATAGGCAATTGGAAAAATGGCACACTCTTGGTCGAAAAAGGTCCATACTTCGGGGTCACAAAATAAAGTCGCACCGCAAAACTTTTTCTTTGGGTCGAACCTACATAACTCGAGGTGCAACTCTAATGTAAATCATGCTAGAACCTTACACATTTAACTACTCCCACTTACCTGTATTGTTCCATCATTCCTAGACTTACCACCATTGACATGACTCACTTCCAAATCATAATTGGTTCTAATCTTCTCCTTTGTACTTCATGCACCTACACTTAATCAAAAACAACAAAAATGATTAGAAGGATAGGTTGTCTCCCACCAAGCGCCTTAGTTTTGGTCTTGGCTCGACTCTTCTTTTTGAATTTTTATTTACCAAAAACAAAATCCTAGTAAAATGATGGGTTGCCTCCCATGTAGCGCTTGAATTATTGTCGTGGCACGACATAGTTATCTCGAGTACTCAGACTTCATCGAGATATATGGTGTCTATATATTTTATCGAGTTGGTTGGACTGATATATAGCTTCACTCTTTGGCCATTCACCTTAAAGACACCACCATCATTGTTTTCTAACTCCACTACCCCAGATGAGTAAACTTGGCTGATTCTGAATGGACCAGACCATTTAGACTTCAACTTACCTGGAAACAGCTTCAGTCTGGAGTTGAAAAGGAGTACCAAATCGCCTTTCTAAAAGTTTCATTGGATAATCCTCTGATCATGGTACTTTTTCATCCTTTCCTTGTAAAGATCTGCTCTCTCATATGTATTTAGATGGAATTCATCCATCTTGTTCAGCTGTCCCAGTCTCATATTTATAGCATTACCCCAGTTCAGGTTAAGCTACTTCAGTGCCCACATTGCTTTATGTTCTAGCTTAATTGGCAAGTGACAAGCCTTTCCATAAACTAGTTGGTATGGAGACATGCCAATTGGTGTTTTACACGCGGTCCTATATGCCCATAAGGCATCGTCCAGCTTCCTGGACCAATCTTTCCTGCTGGCATTCACAGTCTTAGCAAGGATCAGCTTGATTTCACGATTTGAAACCTCTACCTGCCCACTAGTTTGTGGGTGGTACGGTGTAGCTACCTTATGTTGATTAATCCCATACTTTGCCAATACGGGTCTGAACAGCTTGTTACAGAAATGTGATCCTCCATCGCTTATGATGGTACGAGGTAACCCAAAAATGAGAGAAGATATTCCTCTTTAAGAATGCCACAACACTCTTACCTTTATTATCAGCTAGAGCGACTGCTTCGACCCATTTGGATACGTAATCAACAACAACTAAGATATATTTCATCCCAAATGAGCTCACAAATGGGCCCATGAAGTCAATACCCCAGACATCGAATAACTCTACTTCAAGCATTCTGGACATGGGCATCTCATGGTGTTTTGAAATAGAACCTTGCCGCTGACACTGATCACATCTTCTTACAAAATCGTAGGCATCCTTGAATAATGAAGGCCAATAGTAGCCACTTTGCAGTACTTTCTTGGCCGTCCGATCACCTGCATGGTGACCTCTAACTTGGGAAGCATGGCTTGCTTCCAGTATGCTAGGCACCTCTACATCTGGGATGCACCGCCTAATAATACCATCAGCACATCGTCGAAAAAGATAAGGCTCATCCTAGAAGTAATGTTTCACATCATGCATGAACTTTTTCTTTTAATGAAAGGAGAGATGCTCAGGAGTCACTTCGCTCACCATGTAGTTAGCAAAATCTGCATACCATGGTAAGTTTTCCACCATAGTTGCTAGAATCTCTTCGTCGGGGAATGCATCATTAATATCAAGGTCAGTCTACATTGTGTGCTCACTCTCAAGTCTAGATAGATGATCAGCTACTTGGTTTTCACAACCTTTTCTATCCTTTACCTTGAAATCGAATTCTTGAAGTGGTAACACCCACCTAATTAACCTTGGCTTAGCATCCTTCTTTTCCATTAGATATCTTAGAGCCGTATGATCTGTATGAACCACTACCTTGGTTCCCAACAAGTAAGCACGAAACTTTTCGAAAGCATAAACAACCGCTAGAAGCTCTTGTTCAGTGACGGTATAGTTCTTTTGTGCTCCATTCAAGGCTTTTCTCGCATAGTAGATTGGATGTAACAACTTTTCTCTTTTCTGACCAAGTACAACACCCAAGGCTACACCACTTGCATCACACATAACTTCAAAAAGTAGAGACCAATCGGGTGCTATAATAATAGAGGCTTCAACTAGATTTTCTTTGAGGCATTCAAATGCCTTTAAGCAATCTTCACCAAAGTAAAACTTTGCCTCCTTCTCCAAAAGTTTGCATAATGGGTTTGCAATCTTGGAGAAGTCTTTAATAAACCTCCGATAAAAACCAGCATGACCGAGAAAACTACGAACCCCCTTCATAAAAATTGGAGGTGGTAGTCTCTCGATAACTTCAATCTTGGCTCGATCAACTTCAATTCCCTTTTCAGAGACCTTATGCCCAAGAACAATGCCTTTCTTAACCATAAAATGGCACTTCTCCTAATTTAGCACCAGATTGAATTCCACACATCGCTGTAAAGCCATACTCAGATTTGCCAAGCATGACTCAAATGACTCACCTACAACCAAAAAGTCATCCATAAACACCTCCAAGGTGTATTCAACCATATCAGAGAAAATGGATATCATACACCGCTGAAAAGTGGCAGGTGCATTACATAGCCCAAATGGCATTCGTTTGAATGCAAAAGTACCATATGGGCATGTAAAAGTGGTCTTCTCCTGATCTTCAGGAGAAATGCAAATCTAATTATATCCTGAATATCCATTAAAGAAATAGAACCATTCCTTTCCTGCCAATCGATCAAGCATTTGATCCATGAATGGCATTGGGAAGTGGTCCTTTAACGTCCACGAATTTAGCTTCCGGTAATCCATGCACACCCTCAACCCTGTGACAGGCCTGAGTGGAATTAGCTCATTCTTCTCATTTGCTACTACTGTCATGCCCCCTTTCTTGGGCACACATTGTACAGGACTCACCCATTTACTATCTGAGATTGGATACACCACCCCTGCATCTAACTACTTTATGATTTCTTTCTTCACCACCTCTTGCATAGGTGGATTCAGACAACGCTGATGCTCAATAGTGGGTACGCAATCTTCCTCGAGCTGAATCTTGTGCATACATATGCCAGGAAGGATACCAATTATATCAGCAATAGTCCAACCAATAGCTCTCTTGTACCTTTTCAGAACAGAGATGAGAGCCTCTACCTGTTGTTCTCCTAAATCAGCTGCAATAATAACCGACAGTGTATTTCCACTACCCAAGAACATATACCTTAGATGACTGGGTAGCTCTTTCAATTCTAGCACCTGTGGATCTTCAATGGATGGCTTCGTCGGTGGTGAAGGTTGATTCTTAAGGTCAAGGTCCAGCTTTTTAGGGGTGTAAGAATATGACCCCATTCCTGTCAAAGCACAGATAGTTTCTTCGTACTCTTTAACATCCTCACGATCAAAGTTCAAAATCACAGCAACCAATGGCTCAATAGTAAGCTGCTTCTCTAAAGATAATTCCTTCTCATTCTCATAATAAACATCAGCTATAGAGAACACATTCATATCTTTAGGCTGCTTCATTAATTTGCATACATCAAAATGTACCACTTCGTCATTCATTCGAAATAAAAGCTTATTTGCTCGCAAATCAATAAGTACACTTCCTGTTGCGAGGAAAGGTCGACCCAAGATTATGGCCACCACAAATTCTACCTTGCAATCCAAAATAACAAAGTCTGCAGGAAAAATAAAGGTGGAAACCTTCACTAATACATCATACAAGATACCAAAAAGTCATTTTACCGACCTATCTACCATTATAAGCCGCATGTTGGTTGGTGTAGGATCGCCCAACCCCAACTGTCGATAGATGGCTAGTCGCATCAAATTAATACTAGCCCCTAAATCACATAAAGCCTTAGCAAAGTCTAAGGATCCAACCGTGCAAGGAATAGTGAAAGCACCCGGATCTGCCTTCTTCTATACCAAAGACCTCGTGGAAATTGCACTACAATGATGAAAATTATCTTCCAGTTAATAGCTCACTGCCCTTTTCTTTGTCAAAAGGTCCTTCATGAATTTGGCGTACCCTGGAATTTGCTCCAGTGCCTCCACCAAAGGCACATTGGTTTCCTTGAACATTGCCTCGGAAACCCCCTGATTGTTCAAGTAATTTGCTTCCTCCTCAGAATCGGAGTCATCTCTTCCCTGTGATACAATAGCCTTGACCTTTTCTGTCTTCCCTGATAATAAATACTTGGTAAGAAGGTCCATCTACATTTTTATGTGAGCCATATCTTGGTCACGCTCCTCTTCTCTTTGTCTTTGTTCTGCCGTCATGCCAATAGATACAGTAGATCTTGCTACCTTAGAATCCCTGGTATGACAAACTCTACTCTGCTTTGTCATACGATCCAGCATATCACATGCCTCAATAAAAGTAAGGTCCATGAATGACCCACCCGCAGCATTATCTACCACTGGCTTAGTCACCGAGTTCAAAGCCCTATATAATATTTCCATCAAGTGGACATTGGTCATCTGATGATTTGGGCACTGCATAAGCTTCTTCTTGAACCTCTCCCATGTCACGTGGAGAGCTTCAGTTGGAAGCTATCTGAAATTGCTTATCTCATCTCTTAATTGTGCTCTCTTGGATGACAGAAAGAATCATTCTAGGAAAGCTTCTTTCAGTTGCCTCCAATTGGTAATAGAGTCAGGATTTAGCCCGTTTAACCATAGAGTTGCCTCTTTAGATAGAGACAATGGAAATAAGAGCAGCCAAATCACATTTTGTCCAACCCCTGGATTGTCAAATGATTTGCATGTTGAGATAAAATTAATCAGATGTATATTCGGATCATCGCCTGTAAGTCCACCAAATAACCCTTTGAGTTGCAATAGTTGGATCATGGTGCTAGTGGTATTGAACTTGGCTTTGGGTGCCAAGGGCGGGGGAATAATAGCCCCTGTGGCACCAGCCCCATCCAAGTCATCATCATCATCATCAAAAGCAACCTACATAGCTCGGCGTTCAGGTCTCATTCTAGCTTGACGATCTCTGTTGACATTTCTATTCACTGGTGCAGCTACATCATCTGCACGCCTTGGATTTAATAACTCATCATCACCCAGGTCCTCATCATCAAGATTTTGTACCCGACCTGGGTTATCAGCATTCTGTTGATTTACTTGTGTAGCTGCTAATGCAGCTAATCTAGCCCGCTCTTGTTGAGTAGCCATCCTTTCAAGGTCTCGTTGTACATCCATTTGGCCAATGAGATGTGGTTCAGGATTTATAGGTAATAATGGCTGAACAGAACTTCATGTATTTGGCATGCACTCCACTAAACCTGAACAAAACAAAAACAATAAACAAAAAGTAAAATTTGAGAATCTTTGACCAAAGGGTCTATTGACTATCACAAACTTAGTTGATAATCGTATTCCCCGACAACGGCGCCAAAATTTGATACGCCCAAATTACAACTCTCATTAGAAAGTGTAACCAGTCACTGTCAAATATAGAACCCAACTGGGTTGGGTGTCGAATCCCACAGGGAATACTATGGTCACTAAGTATTGCGATTATTATTAGACTGTTGATCAAAGGTTCCAAGACAAGGGGGTTTTGGTTTAAGTGCACAATAATATTATCAGTGTAACGATGGGATGATATGTGTAATTATATTTGATCACACAGAATGACAAGTTAGGGTTATGTCCACCTTGTAGCTTCTACTTCTCTATTAACTATGAGTAATACGGAGTTTATACATGCATGCACTTATAGAGAGACGTATTCTAATTCTAAATCCAAGTGTTTTTCAACCATCAAGGATTTATTCACTTTAGTTCTTTCGAATCCAAAGTGTACAACAAATTGTACAAACTCTCCAAGAATTTATTCCTGCTAAGGCATTAACGTGTAAAATAGAGGTTGGAAACCCTATTTTCTTGTCACACTCTCTTTTCCAAACATTAACTTTTCTATCAAACAAGTTATTGCTATAATGGTGCATTCCCTATGTTTGCAACCATGAGAATTCAATCAAAATGAAGAGAGTAATGATATAAGTGGCGTAACACATCATAAATTCAAAAACCCATAGCAATAGAGAGTATATTACAAGGTTTCCATAACCCTAACAAAGAAACTTAGCTACTCATGAATAAAACGAAAATCAAAATAGACATATCCATCATACCAAAACTTAGAACGATCTCAGTGATGAAGATGACTAGAGACAATAAGAGAGAAACATGTTTCTCTCTCTCTGTATGCTCAAGCTAAGCCGCTCTCTCTTGTTTTCAAAATAATACCGAATCTGAATAATACCTAAAAATTCAGCAATAATGCTTTTAATAACATCCTTATCTAATAAATTGCTACTACATCCGTAGCTATTTAAAAATATTTAGTTTGCCCGAGAAAAAGTTCCCATACAACACATTCAGTCCAAAAGCTGCTTTCCTTTTTATGTGAAGTTTCCCTTTACTGTCCACAGGTCCCCAAAGTGCTGAAATCTTCCTCATTAGTACCTGAAAAGCATGCTAATCATATAGGTCAGCTAACTTGATTAAAAATAGACTAAAAGTGCAAGACTTATGTATTTTAATCTCAAAACTTGGCTAAAACATGGGTAAGTTATGGTGCTTAGACATATAAATACGCCCAACATCAAGTGGGACCAGGGTCCAAGCATATTTTGGGCCAAAAATTGACCAGGCTGCCTTAGACTGGTTGAGAAACGGCCTAGTATAGGCCGTTCGGGTCGACGTGGCGATTTGGGTGATTAAAAGGGTGAAACAACATAAACGGGCTATTTTCGGGCCAAATCAATGTGCTATAGCCCACTGTTTTTGAGGTGGGCCAAGGAACAAGCGTGTTTTGGGCCTAAAATCAAATGAGCTTCCCCAAGTAGTATGAAGAGCAGCCTAGTATAGGCCTTTGGTATAGGTGAGGCAATTTAAGTGGTCAAACGAGCAAAACGGCGCGAACGAGCCATTTTCGGGTCAAATTGGTGTACAATAAACCATGGTTGTAGGGGTGGGCCTAGGGACTAGGCATTTTTTAGGTTAAAAATTGATCGGACTGCCCAAGGTAGGCTGAGAAGCAGACTGGTGTGGGTCGTAGGGGTCGACAGGGAAGTTTGGGTGGTCAAATGAGCAAAACGACATGAATGGGCTAATTTTGGGCCAAATCGGTGTGCTATAGCCCATGGTTGTAGGGGTGATCCTGGGAACCAGGTATGTTTTGTGCAAAAAATTGATCGGTCTGCCCTAGGCAGGATGAGGAGTGGCCTAGTGTGGGCCTTTGTGGTTGGCGGGGCAGTTTGGGTGGTCAAATGAGTGAATTAGTGCGAACAAGCTGTTTTTGAGCCAAATTAGTGTGCTATAGACTATGGTTGTTGAGGTGGGCTCTGGTATGTTTTAGGCAAACAATCAATCGGGCTGCCTCAAGCAGGCTGAAGAGCGGCCTAGTGTGGGTCGTTGGGGTGGGCGAGGCATTTTGGATTGTCAAATAGGCGAAATGAAATGAACGAGCCATTTTTGGGCCTAATCAATGTGCTATAGCCCACGGTTGTCGGGGTAGGCCCAGGGATTAGGTAGGTTTTGGGCCAAAAATTAATGAGGTTTCCCAAAGCAGCCTAAGGAGTGGCCTAGTATGGGCCGTTGGGATCGACAAGCAGTTTTGGTAGTAAAATGGTGCGAATGGGCCATTTTATGGAAAAATTAGTTTTTTATAGCCCACGACTCTCAGGGTGGGTTCTGGGCCCGAGCATGGTTTGGGCCGACAATCAACGAAATATTCCAGGAAGACTGAAAGGCGGTCTAGTATGGGCCATTGGGGTCGACGGGGTAGTTTTGGCTGGTCAAATGGGCAAAATGGCATGACTAGGCCATTTGTGAGAATATATAGTGTGCTATTTCCCATGGTTCTCAGTGTAAGATCGAGCATATTTTAGGCCAAAAAATAAATGGTGTGCCTCAGACAGGGTAAAGAACGGCCTAATATGGGTTGTTGGGGTCGGTGGGGAAATTTGTATGGTCAAACAAGCAAAATAATAATAATGAGACATTTTTTGACCAAATCGGTGTTCTATAGCCCACAGTTCTAAGGGTGGGCTAAGGTCCTGAGCGTGTTTTGGACCAAAAATCAATCAGGCTGCCATAGGCAGATTGAGGTGCGACCTAATATGGGCCGTTGGGGTCGGTGGGGTAGTTTGGTTTGCAAAACGAGCGATACAATGTGAACGGGCTATTTTTAGGCCAAATTGGTGTGCTATAGCCTACGGTTCTGGGGGTGGGCTCGGGGCCCCGATGTGTTATCAATTGAAAATAGATTGGGGGCCTTTAGGCAGACCGAAGAGCGGCCTACTATGGACCATTTTGGTTAGCGAGTCAATTTGGGTGTTCAAATGGGTGAAACAACATGAATGAGTTATTTTTAGGCCAAATTGATGTGCTATATCCCACGTTTTATAGTGTGGGCTTGGTGCTCGGGCTTATTTTGGGCTGAAAATCAACCAAAGGCCCCCAGGAAGGTTGAGAAGTGGCCTAGTATGGGCCGTTGGGGACGTCGGGGCCATTTGGGTGGTCAAATGGTGAGACATCTCAAATGGGGGCATTTTCGGGCCAAATAGGTATGCTATAGCCTGCTGTTCCAAGGGTGGACCCAGGGCCCAAGTGTATTTTGGGCCAAAAATAAATTGGAGGCCCTTAGGAAGGTTGAGGAGTGGCCTAGTATGGGTCATTGGGGTCAGCAGAGTTGTTTGAGTGGTCAAACGGTCAAAACAATGTGAACGAGACATTTTCAGGCTAAATCGGTGTGCCATATCCCCACATTTTTAAGGGTGGGCCCAAGGCTCGGGTGTGTTTTGGGATAAATATTGATCGAGGGCCCCAAGCTGGCTAAGAAGCTATATACTTTGGTTCGTTAGGATCAAAAGTGATATTTAGGTATTCAAACAGGCGAAACGGTGTAAAAGGGGCATTTATCGTCCAAATTTGCGTGCTATAGTCCACGGTTTTGGGGATGGGCCCGGGCCCTGAGCGTGTTTTGTGCCAAAAATAACCTGGGACCCTAGGCAGGCTAAGCAATAACCTACTATAAGTTTGGAGTCAATGGAGCCATTTAGGTGGTCAAACGCGTGAACGAGGCATTTTGGGCTAAATCGGTGTGCTATAGCCCATGGTTTTAGGGATAGGCCCAGGTGTGTTTTAGGCCAAAAATTGATTACGGCCCCTTAGGCAGGCTGAGGAGTAGCCTAGTATGGGATTTTAGGGTTTGCGGGGCCTATCTGGGTGGTCAAATGGACGAAATGACATGAATGGAGCGTTTTTGGGATAAGTCGGTATACTATAGCCCAAGGTTTTGGGGGTGGTCCCGGGCATATTTTTGGCCAAACGTTGATCGGGTCCCCCAAGAAAGGACAAGAAGCTGCCTTGTATGGGTCGTTGAGTTTGGTTGGGCCATTTGGTTGGTCAAACGAGCAAAACAGCATGAACTGGACATTTTTTTGCTAAATCGGTGTGCTATAGCCCACATCTTTGGGGGTGGGACTCAGCGTATTTTGGGATGAAAATCAATCAAAGTCCCCCAAGAATACTAAGAAGCATCCTAGTATGTGAAATTGGGGTCGACAGGACTATTTGGGTGGTAAAAGGTGCAAAACAGTGAGAATGGGGCATTTTCTGGCTAATTCGATGTGTTATAGACCATGGTTTCGGGGGTGGGCCCTGGGCCTGAGCGTGTTTTAGATTGAAATCAATTGGGGCCCCCCAAACAGGCTGAGAAGTGGATTAGTGTTGGCCGTTGGGGTCGGCGGGGCCATTTGGGTAGTCAAACAGGCAAAACGACGTGAAAGGGGCATTTTTGGGCCAAATCGGTGTGCTATAGCGCACGGTTCTTGGGGTGGTCCCAGGCTTATTTTGGGCCAAAAATTAAGTAGGATCCCCCAAGCACGCTGAGAAGTGACTTAGTATGGGTTGTTGGGGTCGGCGAGGCCGTTTGGATCGTCAAATGGGTGAAACACCTTGAATAAGGTATTTCGGGCCAAATTAGTGTGCCACAACCCATGGTTTTGCTGATGGACCCAGGCCCAAATGGGTTTTGGGCCAAAAATCGACTGGAGACCCCAAGGCGTGCTGAAAAGTGGCCTACTTTGGGTTTTTGAGGTTTATGAGGATATTTGGGTTGTCATATGGCCAAAATAGCGTGAATAAGGTATTCTCGGGGTAAGTCGATGTGCTATAGCCCAAGGTTTTGGGGTGGGCCCAAGTCCTGAGTGTGTTTTGGGTTACAAATAAATCGAGGCCCCCTAGGCAAGCTGAGGAGTGGCCTAGTGTGGGTTGTTAGGATTAAAAAACTATTTTGGGTGGTCAAATAAGTGAAACAGCACGAACGGGGCATTTTCGAGCCAAATCGGTGTGTTATAGACCATGGTTCTTGGGGTGGGCTCGGGCCCGAGCATCGTTTGTGCTAAAAATCAACCAAGAGACCTAGATAGGTTGAGGAGATGCCTAGTATATGTTGTTGGGGTAGGTAGGGCCATTTAGGTGGTCAAAGGGGCAAAAAGCCGAGAACAAGGAATTTTTAGGCTAAATCGATGTTCACACAGTTCTGGGGTGGGCTCGGGGCCCATGCGTATTTTGGGCCAAAAATTGATCGAGTGCCTTAAAGTAGGCTGAGATGATCTTAGTATAAGCTGTTGGGGTCGGCGGGTCCATTTAGGTGGTCAATAGGGCAAAACGACGAGAATGGGACATTTTTTAGCTAAATTGGTATGCTATAACTGTTCTAGGGTGGGCCCATGTCCTAAGCATATTTTGGGCATAACATTAACCGAAGGCCCCCAGGCAGTAAGAGAACTGACCAAGTTGGGCCGTTGGGGTCGGCGGGACCATTTGGGTGGCCAAACGGGTAAAACAGCGCGAAAGGGGCATTTTCGGGCTAAATTGGTGTGCTATATCCCATGGTTCTGAGGTGCACTCGATGCTCAAGAGTGTTTTGGGTTAAAAATAGATCAAGACCCCTACAAATGCTGAGAAACAACCTAGTGTTGGCCATTGGGGTTGACGGGACCATTTGGGTGGTCAAACGGGCAAAATGGCATAAATGGGGCATTTTTGGGCCAACTCAGTGTGCTATAGCCTATGATTTTAGGGGTTGGACTGGAGATCAGACATTTTTTAACCCTAAAATTGACCGAGATCGCCCAGGTAGGTTGAGGAGTGGCCTAGTGTCAGTCTTTAGGGTTTTTGGGTCTATTTGGGTGGTCAAACTGCACGAACGGGGCATTTTTTGGGCCAAGTCGATGGATTTTGGGGATGGGATTAAGTACCGAGCATGTTTTGGGACAAAAATCGATTGGGGCACCCTAGGTAAGCTGAGAAGTTGCCTACTATGGGTTTTTGGGGTCGGCGGGGCAATTTGGGTTGTCAAACAAGCGAAATGGCCCGAACGGGGCATTTTTGGGCCAAATTGGTGTGCTATGGACCATAGTTTTGAGGGTGGGCCCAGGGTTCAAGCATATTTTAGGCCAAAAGTCAATTAGAGGCCCTTAGGCAGGCTGAGAAGTGGCTTTATGTGGGTCGATTGGGTCGGTGGGGCCATTTGGGTGGTCAAAGAGGCGAAACAACGAGAATGGGGCATTTTTCGGCCAAATCGGTGTACTATAGCCAATAATTATGGGATAAGCCTAAGTCCTAAGCGTGTTTTGGGATAACAATTAATCAAGAACCCCCAGGAAGGCTAAAGAGTAGCCTAGTATGGGTTATTGGGGTCAACAAGGCCATTTTCTTGGTTAAACGAGCGAAAAAATGCGAATGAGATATTTTCAAGCCAAATCAGTGTGCTATAGCCCACGGTTCTGGGGTGAGAGCAGTGCCCAAGCATGTTTTGGGCCAAAAATCTATCGGCGTCCCCTAAGTAGGCTGAGGAGTGGCCTAGTATGGGCCATTTGGGTCATCGGGGCCATTAGGTAGTCAAATAGGGGAAAAAACACAAATGGGGCATTTACGGGTCAAATCAATGTGCTATAGCCCACGATTCCAGGGGTAGGTCCGTCCTCGGGTGTGACTAGGGATGAAACTCAATCGGGGGTCCCTAGGAAGGTTGAGAAGAAACCTAGTGTTTTTCGTTGGGGTTGGCGGTGACATTTGGGTTGTCAAATAGGTAAAACGGTGCTAATGGGCATTTTTGGGCCAATTCGGTGTGCTATAGCCGATGGTTCTGCTGGAGGGCCCAAGTCCTGAGTGGATTTTTGGACAAAAATCAATCGAAGGCCCTTAGACAGTCTGAGAAGTATCCTAGTATGGGTCGTTGGAGTCGGCGGGGCCATTTGGGTTATCAAACGGGTGAAATGGAGCGAATGGAATATTTTTAGGCCAAATCGGTGTGCTATAGCCCATGGTTCTGGGGTGGGCCTGGGGCACGAGCGTGTTTTGTGCCAATAATTAATTGAGGCACCATAGGCTGGCTAAGGAGCAGTTTAGTATGGGTCATAGAGGTCAGCAAGACCATTTGAGTGGTCAAATGGGCAAAATAGTGCGAATGGGGTATTTTTGGGTAAAATCAGTGTGCTATAGCCCAGGTTCTAGGGGTAGGCTAGGGGCTCGAGCTTTTTTTTTTTGGAAAAATAGATCGAGGGCCCCATGGTAGGATGAGGAGCGGCCTAGTATGGGCCATTAGGGTCGCGGGGCCATTTGAGTGGTCAAACGGGCGACACGATGAGAACGGGGCATTTTTAGTCCAATTCGATATGCTATAGCTCACGGTTTCTGGGGTGCGCCTGGGGTATAGAAGTGTTTTAGGCCTGGTATGGACCGTTGGAGTCGGCGGGACCATTTGAGAGGGAAAGTAGGAAAAACGGCACGAACAGGGAATTTTTAGGCCAAATCAGTGTGCTCTATCCCACGGCTCCTGGGGTGGGCTCGAGGATCAGGCGTGTTTTGCGCTGATAATAAACTGGGGGATCCTAGATATGTTGAGGATCAGCCTAGTATGGTCCGTTGGGGTTTGCAGGGCTATTTGGGTGGCCAAATAGGAGAAACAACACGAAGAGGTCATTTTTTATCCAAGTCGATGTGCTATAGCCCACAATTTTGGGGGTGGGCCCGGGGATCGGGTGTGTTTTGGGCCAAAAATAAATTGGGGCCCCTCATGCAGGATAAATAGTATTCTAGTCTAGGCCGTAGGGGTCAGCAGGGCAAGTTGGGTGGTCAAACAAGAAAAATGGTACGAATGGGGCATTTTTGGAACAAATCGGTGTGCTATATCCCGCAGTTCTATGGTGGACCCAGGCCCCGAGCGTGTTTTGGGCTGAAAATTGGCCGGGGACCCCAATCAGGATGAGTAATGGTCTACTATGGATCATTGGATTTGGCAAAACAGTGGGAACGAGGCATTTTTGGGCCAAATTGGTGTGTTATAGACGATGGTTCTGTGGGTAAGCCTAGGGCCTGGGTGTGTTTTGGGCTAAAAATCAATAGAGGCCCCCCACGCAGGCTGGAGAGTGCTATAGTGTGGGACATTGGGGTTCGCGAGGCCATTTGGGTGGTTAAATAGGTGAAACAGCGCGAACAGAGCATTTTTGGGATAAGTCGATGTGCTATAGCCCAAAAATTTGGAGGGTGGGCTTAGGGCCCGAGCATATTTTGGGCCAAAAATTAATCGATCCCGCAAAGCAGGCTTAGAATCCACCTAGTATGGGCCGTTGAGGTTGGTGGGGCAATTTGGGTGGTCAAACTAGTGAAACAGCACGGACAAGACATGTTCAGGCTAAATTGGTATGCTTAGCCCATGGTCTTGGGGGTGCGCCCAAATGTATTTTAGGGTAAAAATCAATCAGAGGCCCCAAGCAGGTTGAAGAATGGCTTAGTATAGGTAGTTGGGGTCGACGGGGCTATTTGGGTGGTCAAAGGGGCAAAACGGTGTGAATGAGGCATTTTTGAGCCAATTCAATATGTTATATCCTACGGTTTCAGAGGTGGGCCCAAGGCCTAAGCGTGTTTTAGGATGAAAATCGATTGGGGGCCCCTAAGAAGGCTGAAGAGTGGCCTAGTATTGGCTGTTGGGGTCGGCGGGGCCATTTGGATGGTTAAACGGGCGAAACGGCGCAAACGGGGCACATTTAGGCCAAATGGTGGTGCTATAGCCCACGGTTCTAGGGTAGGCCCGGGGTGCGAGTATGTTTTGTTCCAAAAATTGATCAAGGCCCCCGAGCAGACCGAGAAGTGGCCTAGTACTGGTCATAGGGGTCGACGAGACCATTTGGGTGGTCAAAAGGGCGAAATGACGCGAACGAGGTATTTTTGGGCAAAGTCAGTGTGCTATAGCCCACGTTCTAAGGGTGGGCCAAGGTACCGGGTGTGTTTAGGGCTAAAAATTGATCGAGGGCCCCATGGTAGGCTGAGGAGTGGCCTAGTATGGGCTATTAGGGTTGACGAGGCAATTTGGGTGGTCAAACAGGTGACATGGTGCAAACGGCATTTTCGTACCAAATCGTTGTGTTATAGCTCACGGTTCCTAGGGTGCGGTCGGGTCCTGGGCGTGTTTTGGGCCAAAAATTAATCGGGACCCTAAGCAAGCTGAGGAGCAGCATAGTGTGGGATATTAGAGTCGGTGGGGCTATATGGGTGGTCAAACAGGCAAAATGGCACGAACGAGGTATTTTTAGGCTAAATTAGTCTGTTATAGCCCACGGCTTCGAGGGTGGGCCAAAGGATCGAGCGTGTATTAGATCAAAAATCGATCGACGCCCCCTAGATACACTGGAGAGCAGCCTAGTGTGGGCCGTTGAGGTTTGCGGGGCCATTTGGGTGGTCAAACAGGCAAAACGATGCGAAGAGGAAATTTTTGGGCCAAGTCGATGAGATATAACCCTCGATTTTGGGGGTGTGTCGGGGACCCAAGCATAGTTTGGGCCAAAAATCAATTGGGAGCCCTAGGCAGGCTAAGGAGTGGCCTAGTGTGGTCCATTAGGGTCGGTGGGGCAAGTTGGGTGGTCAAATAATCAAATAAGCATGAACAAGAATATTTGGTCAAATCGGTGTGCCATAACCAGGGATTTTGAAGTGGACCTGGGGCTCGGGCATATTTTAGGAAAAAAATTAGTTGAGGGCCCCAAACAGTCTGAGGAGCAATGAGACTATTTGGGTGGTCAAACAGCTAAAACAGCGCGAATGGGACATTTTTGGGCAAAATTGTTGTTCTATAGTCCATGATTCTGGGGTGGACTCGGAGCTCGAGCTTATTTTTGGACGAAAATTGATTGGTCCTACCCAAGTAGGCTGAGGAGTAGCCTAGTGTGGGTTGTTTGGGTCATCAGGGTTATTTTGGTGGTCAAAGGGGCGAAACGGTGGAAACGGAATATTTTCAAGCTAAATCAGTGTGCTATAGCCCACTATTCCGGGGTGGGCCTAGGCCCCAAGCGTGTTTTGTACTGAAAATATACCATGGTCTCCCAGGTAGGATGAGGAGCTTCCTAGTATGGGCCATTGGGGTTGGTGGTGCCAATTGGGTCGCCAAATGGGCCAAACGGCGCGAAAGGGGGATTTTCGAGCCAAGTCGATGTGTTATAGCCTATGGTTCTGGGTGGGCCGAGGATCAGGTGTGTTTTGGGAAAACAATCAATCGAAAGGGCCCAAGCAGGCTTTGATACGGCCTAGTATGGTTCTTTGGGGTCGGCGGGGCCATTTGGGTGGTTAAAGAGGCAAAACTGCAAGAACAAAGTATTTTTGGGCCAAATCGTTATGTTATAGCCCATGGTTCGGGGGTAAGCCTAAGGTCTAAGCATATTTTTGGTTAAAAATTAATCCGGCCCCTCTATGCAGGCTGAGGAGAGATCTAGTATAGGTCTTTGGGGTCGACAAGGCCATTTGGGTGGTCAAACGGGCAAAACAGCATTAACGGGGCATTATCGAGCCAAATTAGTATGCTATAGCCACAATGTTGAGAGTGATCATGGTTAAAAATGTCTATTTTAGGTCAAACATCCATCGCCCCCCCCCCCCCCGTATGGGCCGTTGGGGTCTACAAGGCTATTTGGGTAGTCAAACGGGCAAAACAACAAGAACAAGGCATTTATGGGCTAAATCGGTGCACTATAGCCCACGGTTTTGAGGGAGGGCCCGAGGCCCGAGTGTGTTTTGGGCAAAAACGCAACCAGAGGCCCCCAAATAAGCTAAAGAGAGGCTTAGTGTGGGCTGTTGGAGTCGGCAGGGCCATTTGGGTGGTCAAACAGTGAAACAATGTGAAAGGGTCGAAAGGGTCGTTTGGATGATCAAACGGGTGAAACAATGCAAATTGGCCATTTTTTGGCTAAATCGGTGTGCTAAAGCTCACAGTTCTGGGGTGGGCCTAGGGCCCATACATGTTTTAGGCTGAAAAATTAACCGGAGGCTCCCACGTAGGTTGAGGAGTAGGAGAGTATGGGTTGTTGAGGTTGGTAGGGTTGTTTGGGTGATCAAACAGCCGAAATGACACGAACAAGCCATTTTTAAGCTAAATCAATGTGCTATAACTCACGGTTCTGTGGGTGGGCTTAGGGACCAGGCATTTTTGGGGCCAAAAATAGACTTAGGGCTCCCAGGAAAGCTAAAAAATGGAAAAGTGTGGGTCGTTGGGATAGGTGGGGCTGTTTGGGTAGTTAAACAGGTGAAACGGGGCAAATGGGCTATTTTCGGGCAAAATTGATGTATTATAGCTCACAATTCTGGGGGTGGGCCCAAGGCTCGTGAATGTTTTGGGCTAAAAATCAATCAGGAGCTCCCAGGCAAGCTGAGTAGCGGGGAAGTTTGGGCCGTTGGGGTTAGGGGGCCATTTGGGTAATCAAATGAGTGAAATGACATGAATGAGCCATTTTCTGGCTAATTTAGTGTGCTATAACTTATGATTTTAGGGTGGGCTCAGGGTCCAGGCATGTTTTTGGCTAAAAATTGATCGGGGACTCCCAAACAGGTTGAGGAGCGATGGAGTATGGGCTGTTGGGGTTGGAAAGGACTTTTGGGTGGTCAAATGGGTAAAATGGCGTGAACGGGTCATTTTTGGGGCCAAACTAGTGTGCTATAGCTTACGGTTCTCCGGTTGGCCCTAGATCTTGGGGCATATTTTGGGCTGAAAATTAAATGGGGGCTTCCATACAGAATGAAAAGTAGTGGAGTGTGGGTCGTTGGGGTCGGTGGGGTCATTTGGTCGATCAAACAAGCAAAAGGGCGTGAACTCGTCATTTTTGGGCCAAATAAATGTGCTATAGATCACGGTTATGTAGGTGGGCATGGGGCCCAGGAGTCTTGGATCCAAAATAGATTGGGGGCACCTAGGCCGGCTGAGGAGTGGAGAAGTGTTAGCAGTTGGGATCGGGGAGCCGTTTGGGTGGTCAAACGGGCAAAACAGCATAAACTGGCCATTTTTTAGCAAAATTAGTATGCTATAGCTCACGTTTCTGGGGGTGGGCCTGAGGCTCAGTCACGTTGACAGCGCCCAAGTGCACACGCAAGTGTACGTGGTCTACCAAGTAGTAAAGTGACCTTCAAGAAAGCCGAGTATCGATCCCACAAAGACTTGATTTAACGACGATTTAATTTTAATTCACAGTTTAGATTAATTTAGTGCAAAATTAACCAAAAAGAATTTGTAATTTTTGTAAATTAAAAATATATTAAATGATGTTGGGTGTATTTATGCATTCTAGTTTTACTATTCTAGCCTTTTTAGCCTTGTTTTTAGGATGGTTCTTATGCTATATATGTTTATAAAGATATAAATGAGCATTTATGTGTCCAAGTATGTGTTTACTATGTTTAATGGTGTTTCCACAGAAGTTAAGATTCAATTCGACCATTTAGAAGTCAACCAAGAAAACTGGCATAACTAGCTTCAGCTAGGTGTTTTGTCTAGTCTATTGTGTTGTTTTCTAATGTGTTTTAATGAGTTAATAAGGTTTTTATTATTTATTTATATGTTAAACAACTTATTTATAATGTTCAAGGTCAATTGGATCAAGAGAAGGGTCAAAATAATAAGCTTAAGCTCAATATGAATTTAGCCTATGCTTAGCTCGTGTTTCTAGTTCACTGTCTTGGATGTTGTGTTATTTTGAGCTCTAAATTGTTGTGTTTAATGATTTTTTAACGTATTATGATGATATATGAAGGATATAAAAGCTTCAAATCAAATGGAAACAACTCAAAGAGGCTCAGAATGGCTCAACGAAAGCACAATACAAAAATTAACGCAGTTTGGACCCCTGAAATGTATGGGACTCTTGTAGGATGTAGGAAGGTCCAATGGACGCATTCAAAACATCAGTGGATTTGGAAGAGGACTGGTTTTGTGACCCATAGGTTCGTGTAGAATTTGGTAGAGTTTGAGGAGGCGCCAAGACGCGGTGAAATCGCGGTAAGATTCTGGAAATTGACAATTGTCGATTGGCTCGGCACCGCAATGCGGTAGCTATCAAAAGCAAAAAAAATGCCTTGATGAACAAGTATTACGTGGAAATCCAATCCCAATGGGTTTATGACTCATCTACTTAAAATATAACATGTTAAATCACGTTTTAATCATCTTGGGACATCTTGGAACACCCTAGATCACTTGGGACATCATTTTAGGCTACTACAACTTCTTTTTAGGTTTTATAATTCTTTAATTTAGTTTTTGTATGGTTTGTTGATGATAGGCGAGTTTACACGCCTATAGCACTAGATTTTGCCCATATTTTAGCCAAGTTTTGAGAACAAATTACATATTTTATGCACTTTTAGTCCTTTTTCCTGTAAGTGAGCTAACGAACATGATTAGCAAGATTTCAGGTATAAATGATGCAGAATTCAGCATTTCATGGATAACTTGATGCCAAAGAAAGCTTCACGAAAGGAGGAAAACAAAGCTTGGACGCCAAGGACCTAAAGTAACGCATGGAAAACCTGTCTCGGGCAAAAACAACAATTCTGAAGACTTTGGGGACTAGCAGTAATTTATTAGGATTAGGATAATGATACATTAACCTAGTAGGATTGGGTTAAGTAATTCATTAGCTTAGTAGGAATAGGATATGGGTATTAAATACCCTATTTTGCTAGAGATTTTAAATCATCTTTCAATCTTTCTATTATTCATTCACTACTACTTCTAATTCTTCCATTAATTCTACTTTCTTCTTCTGTTCATCTATTTAATTCTTAATTTCCGCAACAAGAGAAATGTTACTTGCAAAGAAAGTCACGCCTAAACGCCTACCACACTCTACTACACGAGATCTTTATTGTGGTACAATGATATTGTCTATTGTGATTTCCTTCGCACTCATGGGTAACTAAACTTCTCTGTTGGGGTTATGGAAGCCTTATGAAATACTATCTAAGGCTATGAGTTTGTGAATTCGTGACACGTGTGTTGCTTATATCATTATTCTCTTCATCTTAATGCAAATTCTTATGGTTGCAAACACATAGAATACGCCAGTATAGCATTAACTTTTTCGAAAGAAAAGTTATATGTCTGGAAAAGAGATAATGTCAAGGTAATAGGGTCCCATCCCCTATTAAAAAGTTAGTGCCGTAACTGGATTAACCTCTTGGAGAATTTGTACCATTAGATACGCTTTAAGCTCGAAAGAGTTAAAGTGAAATATTCCTTGTTGAGGTCGAAAGACGCTTGGATTTACCATCGAATACAATTCTCTATAAGCACATGCATGTCTGAATTCCACATAACTCATAGCCAATAGAGACGTACAACTCATAAGGTGGACATAACCCCAACTTCTCAATTCTCATTGTTTTACATCTTACTAAACATTCTTTCTTTTTACTTTGCTATCTTCTGTTTTTTAGTTTACTATTTTGATTACATTACTTGCACGACAAAACTCCCCCCTTTTATGAGACTTGCACTAAAAGTCTAGTAACCTTTGCTTACTTGTTGACTGGCTATTCCCTGTGGGATCGATACCCAACCCAGTTGGGTTCTATATTTGACTACGATCGCTTTGCACTCCTACGAGAGCTGTAGATTGAGTGTTATCATTTGTATCATCACTCCAAGGGATTGGATGATGAATATTTCCATTCAAGGCTAAACTCCCTTCCGGGGTTAAGGCCAAGATCATGAATACTTTTATTTTCAATTAATTTCGTTTAATTTGCTTATCATTATTGATTGTTTGTTTATTCTTAATTTAACTATTTTAAAGATTAGCTACCCTTAGAATATATCAATTGTCAACCTTTTGATCTCAGGAGAGAGAATAGGGAGATGGAACATGGGAATAAACAAAGTATGCTTTTTATTTTTTATTAAATAAAGAATTTGAATTAGCATCTAGGACAGGGATGCACTTAGATGCCTTACTTGATTAAACGTAGGATGATAGCTTTAAAAAACTTAATTAGATTATTACATCCCCGCTCAACGATGTAGTTGTAATGTCCATATTGGGTAAACGATTAGAAGTTGGGAGACTATGATCATGCAATTAACCCTACGAATCAATAACCAAAATGAGCAAATTAACAAATGAAGTTCAATAGCATAGTATGATTGTTCTTAAGCTTTAACCCTTGGCTTCTATCCATTTATCGTCCTAAGTTATTACTTTTCCGCATTAGTTTAATTTACAATTCTAAAACTCTATTGTTTACTTTTTCTCAATTGTTAAACTAGAATTTGATAGACGGCAAATGCAAGTCCCTGAGTGATTGATACTTGGGCTTTCTTGAAGCTACTTTACTACTTGATAAGACCACGTACACTTGCGTGTATGCTTGAGCGCTATTAAGTTTTTGGCGCTGTTTCTGGGGACTTGTAACTAGGCAACTATCTTATTTTTAGTTTTTATATATTGAGTTGTAAATAGTTTTGGTTTAGTTTTTTTTTATTTTATTTTCTTTTTATATTTATCACACTTCTTGATATGTCATCCTGGGATAGATGATTTTCCAGTGATGAAGATTCTATATGGTGTATGGTTTGTGACAATAGTGGTCCTTCTGAAGATATATGTGTTGTAAACCCTATTTTAGTGATGTTTGTGGGCTATGATCAAAGTCAATACTATGTGAACGCCTACAATCAGTAGCGACAGTTTCAACAGCCACAGGTTCAAAATTACAAGGCCCCGATTCAAATGACCAATATGGAAGAAATATTGTAACAACTTCTAGCTAATCGAGCGAAGTTGTCAGAAGATATTAAGAGTAATTCGGCCATTTTAGAGCGTCAAAAAATTGTCATGAGGAACTTGGTGATATAGGTAGGGCAAGTGCAACAGGTATATAATACCAGACTTAAAGGTGATTTGTCAAGTGGCAGTGAACAAATAAGTGAAATCACTTTGAAGAATGGTACGGATCTCAATGAAGAACCTTCAAAGACAACTAAGGAGGTTGATGCAGAGTTGACTTCCCAACCTATTGAAAATAAAGTTGCTGACAATTCGAGGAAATCTGAGTACTCGAAAACTGAAATTGTTGAAATAGTTAAGGAGATGCCACCACCACCTTATGAATCACAACCATTCAGCTATCATCTTTCTCTTGAGATTATAGGAGTGAAGATGTTGAGAATTGTGTAAATTTTGAAGTAGGATTGGTTGTCCTCATTCGAAGAACTTTTCTACATTATATTTAGATTATATCTTGTCTGTGGAATCATTTAAAATAGTAGAAGAGTGTGAAGATAAGGAACACGAATCTTCTATTCTTGATTTTACACTGGATAAGAAACATAAAAATACATCTCACTTCAAGGTCGAGTTTTTTACTAAGAACATTCCATTACTCGGTTCCTTAATATTGCACCACCTCCTTATGATCGAGGCAAGAAGATGGATGAAATTGGGGGTGAAATTCATATCCTAAGTGCTTTAACGTATAAAGTCATGTGACGAAATAAGAGGAAATTGGGTGAGTATGATGCTTTAAATTGCAGTGGTGCTTGAATGCGTTATGAAAAAGAAAGTGCTGTCATAAGAGGTATGTTATGAAAAGAAAAAAGGAAAAGAAAGCTGAAAAGTGAGTTATGCTTAAAATTGAAAAACAAAAGAGGAGAACAAGGGTGGTAGAATAAAAGAAAGAAGAAAGGTTGAGAGAAAAATTTTGATGATACAATGTGATGTATTAAAGTGCTTAGGAACTTAGTCACTATTTCTAGCCAAAATAGTCCTACCCGTCCCTTAGCCTACATTACAACCTGTAAAAGACCTATTTGATCCTAAGCCTAGCATTCTGACATTTAGTGGAGCATTACACTAAGGGCAAGCCTATGGTCATTAGTTGCTGCATATGAATTCTTTGTGAGAGCGAGAGCAAGGATATTTTGATACCCATGTTTGAAAAAATATGCTATACTTGTGAGAGATTATGGGTAATATATAGTGAGACACACATGGTTGATGAGTTTTGGGTAGTTGTATATGATTCCTTGTGCCTTAACTTTTGAATATGAGTTGACCACCATCACGAGTCTATACTAGAGGTTAACCTGTTTCTACTAATGATTGGAAAGCTACTCTTTGTTGGTAATTGTTGTGCTTGTCTTGACGAATATTTTGTGTTGTTGCTGTAAAACCCTAAGTTGATGTTTAGATGGACATGATATTTTGTTCGAGGACGAACAACGCTTCAAGTGTGGGGTGTTGATGATAGGCGATATTACGCGCCTATATCAATATATTTTGCCCATATTTTAGCCTAGTTTTGAGAACAAATTATATATTTCATGCACTTTTAGTCCTTTTTCCTATAAGTGAGCTAACGAACATGATTAGCAAAGTTTTAGGTTTAAATGATGCAGAGTTCAGCATTTTATGGATTACTTGACGCCAAAGAAAGCTTCACGGAAGGAGAAAAGGAAGTTTGGACGCCTAAGGACCAAAAGTGATGCATGGAAAATCTGTCCCGAGCTAAAACAACATTTCTGAAGACTTTGGGGACTTGCAGTAACTTATTTGGATTTGGATAATGTTACATTAACCTAGTACAATTGGGTTAAGTATTTCATTAGCTTAGAAAGATTTGGTTAAGTATTTCATTAGCTTAGTAGGATTTGGTTAAGTATTTCATTAGCTTAGTAGGATTAGGATATGGGTATTATAAATACCCTATCATGCTAGAGATTTTAGAGAAGCGATATACATTCTTCAACTATTAATCTTTTCTACTCTTCCAACAGTTCTATTCTTTCCATTAATTCTATTTTTCTTCTTCTATTCATCTATTCTTAATTTCCGCAACAAGAGAATCGTTACTTTGCCTAGGAATTCACGCCTAAACGCCTACCACTCTTGTGCTACACGAAATTAATCATTATTGTGGTATAATAACAATGTCAATCGTGATCTCCTTCGCATTCATGGGTAACTAAACTTCTCTGTTAGGGTTATGGAAGTCGAATGAGGTACTATCTATTACTATGAGCTTGTGAGTTCGTGACACGTATGCTTCTTATATCATTATTCTCTTCATCTTAATCTAAATTCTTTGTGGTTGCAAACACAAGAATACGCCAGTATAACATTTAACTTGTTCGAAAGAAAGGTTATTTGTCTGGAAAAGAGATAGTGTCAAGGTAGTAGGGTCCCATCCCCTATTAAACAGTTAGTGCCGTAACTGGATTAACCTCTTGGAGAATTCGTACCGTTAGACACGCTTTAAGCTCGAAAGAGTTAAAGTGAAATAATCCTCGAATAGGTCGAAAGACGCCTGGATTTACCATCGAATACAATTCTCTATAAGCACATATATGTCTGAATTCTACACACTCATATCCAATAGAGACGTATAACTCAGAAGTTGGACATAACCCCAACTCCTCAATTCTCATTGTTTTACAACCTACTAAACATTCTTTCTTTTTACGTTGCTATTTTCAATTTTTACTTTAATACTTTGGTTACACATTACAATCCCCCCTACTTACGAGACTTGCACTAAAAGTCTAGTAATAGTCTCCTACTTGTTGACCAAGCTATTCCCTGTGGGATCGATACCCAACCCAGGTTGGGTTCTATATTTGCTAACGACCGCTTTACACTCCTACGAGAGCTGTAGATTGAGCGTTATCATGGGGTGGTGCCACTATTACTTGTTTGTCAATTGAATCTTCCGAGATAAAGCTAACATGACTCTATTAGCATCTCAGGTAGAATGGCCTCAAATAGGACGACAAGGAAAACAAAAAGTGTCCACCTCACAGGAAGGTCAGAAAAGGGGAAGAAAAGAGCAAGCTGGGTCCTCCTCGCTACAAATATCGCGACGCATTTTTGGGATAAATTGGGGTACAATTTGAGGAAACTCTGAGGATGACGACTCTGATAATGATTCCGACGCAGAGGGTATGACCCCAGACATAGAGGAGGAGTCTGACTAATCAGGTTTTCCGTATTTATTTTCCACTGAGGACAGTGTGTCCCGTCTAAGTGTTGGGTGCTGGTATTTGTATGTTGTATTTCTTTGCCTGCATTTATTTATGTTTTTTTGTTTTAATTAGTCGTAGATTTTTTTTTAGATTTTGATGCATAAAATTATTCTGATAGGCAGCACGGTATTATGACAAGAGTTTGTGCTAAAATCATTACTATTGAGACGTTTAGGCTCTAAGTGTGACTCATTATGTGATAAGTGTATGGTTGAATTTCTTCATTTGTTGGGTCAAGGGTCTATACTGCTCCCAATAAAGTTGACCATGTGCCTCGTGTGTGAGAGTTAATAGTATATTCTGTGTTGTGGGTGATGCTAGAACTTGCCTGGTGTGTGTGTAAAGCGAAATAAAGAGTGCAAGTTTAGGAGATGATTTAGGCATTTCTTTGGCAGCCTGTGATTGTTTACCTTCTTTTTACCTACCCGTGTACATTATCCCAGTTAACCCCCTTTGAGACTTTAGCTATTTTCTTTGACAGTCTCATATGTAAGCCTAATCCATTTTTTCAAGACCATAATTTGATCCAAATTCCTAAGTGCTTTAAATTGTAAAGTCATGTGACAAAATAAGAGGAAATTGGGTGAGAGTAGTGCCTTTGAGTGTATTGGTACTTGAATTTGATATGAAAAAGAGTGGCTATCATAGAGGTATGTTATAAAAAAAAGAAGAAAAAAAAAGCAAAATAGAAAAACAAAAAGATAAATTGTGTTTATGAGTAAATAAAAAGATAGTTATGTTTGAATGGCAAAATAGGTGAAAAGGGGTGATAGAAGAAAGAAAGGTAGCAGGGTTGAGTAAAAGAAAGTGTTAATAGCATAATGTGATGTATTAAAGCGCTTAGGAACATAGTCACTATTTCTGGCCAAAATAGTCCTACCCGTCCCTTAGCCTACATTACAACCTGTAAAAGACCTATTTGATCCTAAGCTTAGCATTCTGATATTAGTAAAGCATTACACTAAGGGCAAGCCTATGGTCATCAGTTTCAACATATGAATTCTTTGTGAGCGTGAGAACAAGGAGATATCCATGTTCCAAAAAATGCAATAATTGTGAGTGATTATGGCTAATATCTTATGTGAGACACACATGGTTAACGATTATTGGGTAGTTTTGTATGATTCTTTGTTCCTTAACTTGTGGATACGAATTAACCATCATCATGAGTCTATGTTGGAGGTTGAATTGTTTCTAGTAGTGATCATGAAAACTACTCTTTGTTAATGATTGTCGTGCAGGTCTTGATGAATATTTTGTGTTGTTACTGTGAAACCCTAAGTAGATGTTTTATATGGACATGATATTTTGTTCGAGGACGAACAAAGCTTTAAGTGTGGGGTGTTGATGTTAGGCGTATTTACATGCCTAAAGTACTATAATTTACCCATATTTTAGCTAAGTTTTAAGGACAAAATATATAATTCCTGCATTTTTAGTCCTTTTTCCTGTAAGTGAGCTAACCAACGTGATTAGCAAGTTTTCAGGTATAAATGATGAAGATTCCAGCATTTTGTGGACTGTTGGACGCCAAAGAAAGCTTCACGTAAGAAGGAAGACAGCTTTTGGAAGCCTATAGACTGAAAGTGATGCATGGAAAACTTGTCCCGGGCAAAAACAGTATTTTCAAAGACTTGGAGATCAGCAGTAACTTAGTAGGATTAGGACAAGGATGCAGTAACTTAGTAGGATTAGGACAAGGATGCAGTAATTTAGTAGGAATAGGATATGGATGTTATATAAACCCTATTTTGCTGAAATTTTTCAACATTCATTCCGCCCCATTCCTTTTTATTCCTTACGATTCCTTCTAGTCCATTCGTTAATACATTGTTGACATTATTCTTCATCTATTCGACTTTTAATTTTCACGACAAGAGAAACGCTACTAGCAAGGAATTCACGCCACAAGTGACGCCAATACTCACTTATCGTGATATTGTTATTATTTTGGTATGATGATGATATCCTCGTGGTTTTCCTTCACAATTATGAGTAGCTAAACTTCTCTATTAGGGTTATGGAAGCCTTATGAGATACTATCTATTGCTATGAGTTTGTGAATTCTTGACACGTATGCTGCTTATATCATTCTTCTCTTCATCTTAATTGAATTCTTATGGTTGCAAACATATAGAATACGCCAGTATAGCATTTACTTGTTCGAAAGAAAAGTTACATGTCTAGAAAAGAGAGAATGACAAGGAAATAGGGCTACCAACCCCTGTTTAAAAGTTAGTGCCGTAACTGGATTAACCTCTTGGAGAGTTCGTACCATTAGTTATACGTTTTAAGCTCGAAAGAGTTAAAGTGAGATAATCCTTGATGGTCGAAAGACACTAGGATTTACCATAGAATACGAAACTCTATAAGCGCATGCATGTCTGAATTCCGCATAACTCATAGCCAATAGATACGTAGAACTCATAAGGTGGACATAACCCTAACTTACAATTCTCATTGATTAAAATCTTACTAAACATTCCGTTTTACCTTGCTATTTTGATAATTTTACTTCACGCATAAAATCCCCCCTTTTTCCGCAGAACTTTCACCAAAAGTCTAATAATCGTTGCATACTTAGTGACCGAGTATTCCCTGTGGGATTCAACACCCAACCCAGTTGGGTTCTATATTTGACAAAGACCGCTTACACTCTTACGAGAGTTGTAGTTTGAGCGTTATCACCAGGCCCATCCCTAAAACCGCGGGCTATAACACACCCATTTGGCCCAAAAATGCCCCGATTGCACCGTTTCACCCTTTTGACCATCCAAATGGCCTTGCCCACCTAAACCGACCATACTACGATGCTTCCTGACCTCCCTAGCATGCCCTGAATGATTTTCAACCATGACACGCATGGACGCTGGTCCTACCCTTGGAACCGTAGGCTATAGCACACCGATTTAGTTTGAAAATGCCCCGTTTCCATAATTTCACCTACTTTACCACCCAAACGGCCCCGCCCACCCAAAGAAATCATAATGGGATTATTCCCAGCCTCTCTGGCACACCCTGATTGATTTTTTCCCATAGAACGTCCGAACCTCGGGCCCACCCTCGAAAGCATAGGCTATAGCACACCGATTTGGCCCGAAAATGCCCCATCTACATCGTTTCGCCCATTTGACCACCCATATGGCCATTCCCACCCAAATGGACTACACTAGGATGCTCCCAAGCTTCCATGGCATGCCTCGGTCTATTTTTTACCCACGAAATGTCTGGACTTCGGGCCCACCCCTAAAACCGTGGGCTATAGCAAACCGATTTGGCCAGAAAATACCTCGTTTGCACTGTTTCGCCTGTTTGACCTCACATTTTGCCCCGTCTACCCAAATGGACCACTCTAGGACCCTCCTTGGCACATCTCGGTCGATTTTTGGCCCACGACACGGTCAGAGTCTGGGCTCACCCTAAGAACCGTAGGTTATAGTAGTACATTGATTTGGCCCAAAAATGCCCCATTTGCACCGTTTTTCCTATTTTTCCTGTTTGACAACCCAAATCGACTCGACCACCCAAACGGACTAGACTAGGATGCGCCTGAGCCTCCATAGAAAGCCCCGTTTAATTTTTAGCTCACATCACGCCCGAACCTCGGGCCCACCTCCAGAACCGTAGGTTATAGCACACCAATTTGGCCCGAAAACACTCTTGTTGGTCCAGTTTTGCCAGTTAGTCCACCCAAATAGCCACGCCTTCCCAATCGACCCACACTAAGATAATACCAAACCTCCCTGCTATGCCTCGGTTAATTTTTAGCGCACAACATGCCCAAAACCGAGGCCATACCCAGAACCATTGGCTATAGCACACCAATTTGGCCCAAAAATGCCCCATTTGCATCGTTTTTCCCGTTTGATCATCCAAATGGCCCCGCTCACCCAAATAAAGTACACTAGAATGCCTCCTAACCTCTCTAGAATGCCCCAATTGATTTTTGACCAATAACACGGCCAAACCCCATCCCCCTCCTGATACTGTCGGCTATAGCACACCGATTTGGCCTAAAAATGCCCCGTTTACACCATTTCGCCCGTTTGACCACCAAATGGCTCCGTCTACCCAAACGGACCTCACAAGGATGCTTCTCAGCTCTAAAATGCCTATGTTGATCTTTGGCCCACGACACGCCCGAACCCCGGGATCACCCCCCAGAACGTGGGCTATAACACACCAATTTAGCCCAAAAATGCCCCATTTGCATTATTTCTCTCGTTTGACCTCACAAACGGACCACACTAAGATACTACCCAACCTCCCTGGCATGGACCAATCAAGTTTTTCAGCCCACGGTACACCTGGACCCCGAGCTTACCCCTGGAACCATGGGCTATAGCACAATGATTTGGCCTGAAAATACCCCATTTGCATCGTATCTCTCATTTGACCACCCAAATGGCTTTTACCACCTAAAAAGACCACACTAGGACTCTCTCTAACCTCTCTAGAATGCCTTAATAAATTTTCAGCCTACGGTACGTCCGAACCCCGAGTTATGGAACCATGGGCTGTAGCACAATGATTTGGCTCGAAAATACCCCGTTTGCACTGTTTTGCCTGTTTGACCACCCAAATAGCCCCGCTTACCTAAAAACACCATAATAGGATACTTTCTAGCCTCCCTAGCATACCCCGATCGATGTTCAGCCCACGACATGCCCGGACCCCTAGCCAACCCTCAGAGCCACGGGTTATAGCACACCGATTTGGCTCGAAAATGCCTCATTTTCACCATTTCGCCCATTTGACCACCTAAATTGCCACGCCCACCCAAAAAAACAACCTCAAGATGCTCGCCAGCCTCCCTGAAATACCTCGATAGATTTTTATCCCACAAATTTCTCAGACCCGGGCCCACCCCCAGAACCGTGGGCTATAGCACGTCGATTTGGCCCGAAAATGCGCCGTTTGCACCATTTCTCTCGTTTGACCACAAAAATAGCCCCGTGCACTCAAACGGACCACACTAGGATGATCCCTAGTCTCCATAGCATGCCCCTAAACTTTTTTGGCCACAGAACGCCCAGAACCATCGGCTATAGCACACCGATTTGGCTCAAAAAAACTCTATTGACGCCGTTTCGACCGTTTGACCACCCAAATGGCCACATCAACCCAAATGACCCATAATATTCCTATCCCCAGACTCCTTATCATTCTTCGATCAATTTTTGACCCACAACATGCCTAGTCCCAGGCCCATCCCTAAAACAGCAGGCTATAACACACCAATTTAGCCCAAAAATGCCCCGATTGCACCGTTTTGCCCATTTGACCACCCAAATCGCCCCCGTCGACCCCTAACGGCCCATACTAGGCCACTCTATAGCCTGCATGGGGTAGCCTAGTCAATTTTTGGACTAAAACACACTGGGTTCCCTAGCCCATACCAATAACTATGGGCTATAGTACACCAATATAGCGCAAAAAGGTGTGTTCACGCTGTTTCGTCCGTTTGACCACCCAAATTTTCCCGTCAAACACAATAGCCCATACTAGCCCGCTCCTAAGATTTCCTACGGCAGACCGATTGATTTTGACCCAAAATATGCTCTATCCCTGGGCCCACATCGAAGACCATGGCCTATAGCACAATGATTTAGCCCAAAAATAGCCCATTCACACCGTTACACTCATTTGACCACCCAAATTGCCCTGCCGACACCAACGACCCATACTATACTGCTCCTCAGCCTGCCTGGGGTAGTTTGGTTAATTTTTGGCCCAAAATATTCTCGGGCCTCAATCTTACTCCAATTTTCGTGGTCTATAGTACACCGATTTAGCTCTAAAACCTCCCATTTGTACCGTTTCGCTTGTTTGACCACCCCAATTTCCCCACCAACCCTAGCGTCCCACACTAGGCCACTTCTCAACCTGCCTTGGGAAGTTTGAACAATTTTTGGCCAAAAAACACGTCGAACCCCAGCCCTACCCCGACAATCGTGGGCTATAGCACACCGATTTAGCTCAAAAATAGCCCATTCATGCCGTTTTGCCCATTTTACAACCCAAAATACCCCGCCGACACCAATGGTCCATACTAATCTACTCCTCAGCCTACCTTGGCATCATGATCAATTTTTGGCCCAAAATACACTTGGGACTCGAGTCCACCCAACAACTGTTGGCTTAAGCACACCGATTTAGCCAGGAAATAGCACGTTCACGTCATTTCGCCTGTTTGACCACCCAGATCGCCCCACCAACTCCAATACACTTCAACCTTCTTAGGGCAGCTCGATCGATTTTTGGCCAAAAACATGCTCGAGCCCTAGGCCCATACCGATAACCGTAGGCTATAACATACCAATTTAGCTCAAAAAATGGCCAATTCATGTTGTTTCGCCCGTTTAACTATCCTAACTGCCTCGTTGACCCCCAACGACCCACACTAGGCCCCTCCTCAACCTGTTTGGGGTAGACCGATCAATTTTTGTCCCAAAACACACCCGAGACTCACATCTATCCCAACACCCATGGGTTATAACATATTGATTTGGCTCGAAAATAGCCTGTTCATGCCATTTCGCCCGTATGACTACCTAAACTGCCTTTTTGACCCCAAAACACGCCCTAGCCCCAGGCCCACCCTAACAACTGTGGGCTATAAAACACTGATTCAGCTAAAAAATGGCTCGTTCGCACCGTTTCACCCGTTTTACCACTCCAAAGCGCCATGACGACCCATACTAGGTCACTCCTTAGCCTTCCTGGGGTATTCAGTCAATATTTAGCCCCAAACATTCCTTGGACCCAGTCCCACCCTAACAACCATAGGCTATAGCACACTTTATTAGCTTAAAAATCCCCCATTTGCACTGTTTTTCCTATTTGACCACCCAAACCTCTCAGCCGACCCTAATGACCTACACCAGGCCACTTCTTGGCCTGCCTGAGGCATCTCAGTCGATTTCATCCCAAAAAACTATCTAGTCCCACCCCAACAACCATGGGCTATAGCACATCGATTTGGCCTGAAAATGGCCCGTTCACCTCATTTTGCCCGTTTGACCACCAAAATCGAACCACCGAACCCAATGACCCACACTAGGATTCTCTTCAGCCTGCCTACAAAATCCTAGTCAATATTTGGGCCAAAACACGTTGGATCCCTGAGCCTACCCAACAACCATTGTCTATAGCTCATCGATTTAGCTCAAAAATGGCTTGTTCACACTGTTTTGCCCGTTCGACCACCCAAACTGCCCCACCGACCACAACAGTCCACACTAGGCTATTTCTCAGCTTGCTTTGGGTAGAGCAATCAATTTTTTGACCAAAACATGCTCGAACATCGGGGCCACCCCAAAATCCGTGGGCTATAGCACACAGATTTAGCCCAAAAATGTCCCATTCAAAGTGTTTCACATATTTGGCCACCCAAACCGTACCACCACCAACTCCAACGACCTATAATATGCCTGAGAAAGGGGCTCACCCCGACAACAGTAGGCTATAAAAATGGATTTGGCTCAAAAATGGCCAGTTTGCGCCGTTTTGCTTTTTTGACCACCCAAACCACCTTATAACCCTAATAGCCCACACTAGGACACTTCTTAGCCTTCCTGGGGTAACTCGATCAATTTTTGGCCCAAAATATGCCCGAGCCCTGGGCTCACCCCGATAACCGTAGGCTAAAACACCGATTTTGCCTAAAAATGGACCATTCCTGCTATTTTGCCTATTTGACCACCCAAATCACCCTACCAATCCCAACGGTTTACACTTAGCTATTCCTTAGCCTTCCTGGGGTAGTCTAGTCAATATTTGGCCCAAAACACGCCTGGGGATGGGCCCACCCCAACAACCAAAGCACACAGATTTGGCCTAAAAATGGTCCATTCATGTTGTTTTGCCCGTTTGACCTCCCTAACGACCTATACTAGGATGCTCCTCAGCCTTTCTAGGGTAGCTCGATCAATTTTTAGCAAAAAACACACCCTGGACTTGGCCCACACCATCAATCGTGGGCTATAACACATCAAATTGGCTCGAAAATAGCCAATTTGTAACGTTTCTCCTGTTTGACCACCCAAACCACTCTGTCGACCCCAATGATCCACACTAGGTTACTCCTCATCTTACCTAGGGCAGCCTGATTAATTTTTAACCAAAAATACGCCCAAGACCCGGGTTCACCCCAATAGTCGTGGGCTATAGCATATCGATTTGGCCCAAAAATAGCCTATTCATGTTGTTTTGCCTGTTTGACTCTCCAAACCGCCGCGCTGACCCATAATAGGTTGTTTCGTAGCCTGTTTGGCGCATCCTGGTCAATTATTGGCCCAAAACATGCCCGATCCTTGAGCCCACTCCGACAGTCGTGGGCTATAGAACATTAGTTTGGCCCAAAAATAGCTTATTCACATTGCTTTACCCATTTGGCCATACAAACCACCCCTTCGACCCCAACGACATATACTAGGCTTCTCTTCAGATTTCCTGGGGTAGCCCGATCAATTTTTAGCCAAAAAACACACCCGAACATTGGGTCCACCCCAATAACCATTGGCTATAGCATACCAATTTGACCCAAAAATGACTCGTTCGCGTTGTTTTGCCTGTTTGACCACCCAAACCATCCTGCCGACCCCAACAGCCCATACTAGGCTATTCTTCAGCCTGTCTAGGGAAGTTCAGTCAATTTTTATCTAAAAAATACCCAAGCCTCGAGTCCACCCTGACAATCGTGGTTTATAGCACACTGATTTGTCCCGAAAATAGCCTACTTGTGCCATTTCGCCCGTTTGACCACCAAAACATCCCGCCGACCCCAATGGTACATACTAGGCCACTTCTTAGTCTTCCTGGGGCATATTCATCAATTGAACCAAAACACGCTCGAACATCGAAACGACCCCAATAATCGTGGGCTATAGCACATTGACTTGACCTAAAAATGGCTTGTTCGCACCGTTTCACTGTTTTGACAACCCAAACTGCCCCACCAACCCTAACGACCCATACTAGGCCACTCTTCATCCTGCCTGGGGCATCCCGATTGATTTTAGGCCCAAAACACACTTGGTCCCTAGGATATCCCTTACAACCATGGGCTATAGCACACCGATTTGGCAAAAAAATGGCCCATTCATGTTGTTTTGCCCATTTGACCACCCGAATTGCCCCTTCAACCCCAACGGCATATACTAGGCCACTCTTCAGCCTGCTAGAGGCAGCTCAGTCAATTTTTAGCCCAAAACACACTCAATCCCTAGGCCCACATCGATAATCATAGGCCATAGCACATCAATTTAGCTCGAAAATGGCCCGTTCACGCCGTTTCGCTGTTTGATGCCCAAACCACCTCGTTAACCCTAACGACCAACACTAGGCCTCTCCTCAGCCTACCTGAGGTAGCCAATCAATTTGTTGCCAAAACATACTCTGAGGATCAAGCCCACCCCGACAATTGTAGTCTATAGTACACCAATTTGGCTAAAAAATGGCCTGATCATGCCATTTCACTCGTTTGACCACCCAAACTGCCATGCCAATCCCTACGGCCCATACTAGGCCATTTCTCCACCTGTCTAGGGAAGCCCAATAGAATTACAACTTAAAACACGCCCAGGCCCCAGGCCCATCCCGATAACTGTAGGCTATAACGCAATGATTTGGCCCAAAAATGGCCCATTCATGTCATTTTAGTTTTATTTGAAAAAACAAATCGCGTCGCCTAACGCAACGGCCCATACTAGGTAGATTCTCAGACTGTCTAGGGCAGTTCGGTCAATTTTTGACCCAAAACATGCCCGAGACCTGGGCCCACCCTTAAAATCATGGGCTATAGAACACCGATTTGGCTTGAAAATGGCCCATTCGCCGTTTCACCTGTTTGACCACCGAAAATACCCCGCTGACCCCAATGACCCACACTAGGCCACTATTCAGCCTGCCTGGGGTAGTTCGATAAATTTTCAAACTAAAACACGCTCGGGCATCAGGCCCACCTTGACAACCACGGGTTATAGCACAATGATTTGGCCTAAAAATGGCCATTTGTATCATTTTACCTGTTTGACTACCCAAACTGCTCTGCCGACCTCAACGGCCTACACTAGGCCGCTCCATAACTTGACTGGGGCAGCTCGGTCAATTTTTGGTTTGAAACACTGATGTTGGGAGTATTTATACGTCTAACCACCATAACTTACCCATGTTTTAGCTAAGTTTTGAGGATAAAATAAATAATTCCTGCACGTTTAGTCTATTTTTAGTTAAGTGACCTGACCTATGTGATTAGCATGCTTTTCAGGTACTAATGAGGAAGATTTCAGCACTTTGGGGACCTGTGGACAGCAAAGGAAAACATCACATTAAAGGGAAGGCAGCTTTTGGACCGAATGTGATGCATGAGAACTTTTTCCTGGGCAAACTCAGTATTTTTAAATACTTAAGGATGCAGTAGCAACTTATTAGACAAGGATATTATTAAAAACCTTATTGCTGAATTTTCAGCATTATCATTCATTATTCATTATTCAGATTCTATAATATTTGGGGAACAGAGAAACACGACTTAGCTTTGAGCGGAAGAGAGAGAAACGATTTTTCTCTCTTATTTTTGCTAATCACCTTCATCACTAAGATCATTCTACGTTTTGGTATGATGAATATTTCTAGTTTGATTTCTGTTTTATCCATGAGTAGCTAAGTTATCTATTAGGGTTATGGAAACCTTGTAACATACTCTCTATTGCTATGAGTTTGTGAATTTATGACGTGTCATGTCACTTATATCATTACTCTCTTCATTTTGATTGAATTCTCATGGTTGCAAACATCGGGAATACACCATTATAGCATTAACTTGTTCGATAGAAAAGTTACATGTTTGGAAAAGAGAGTGTGACAAGAAAATAGGGTTTCCAACCTCTATTTATACATTAATGCCCTAGCAGGATTAACTTCTTGGAGAGTTCGTATAATTTGTTGTACACTTTAGGTTCGAGAGAGCTAAGATGAATAAATCCTTGATGGTTGAAAAACACTTGGATTTAGAAGTAGAATACGACTCTCTATAAGTGCATGCATGTATAAACTCGGCTTTACTCATAGTTAATAGAGAAGTAGAAACTACAAGGTGGACATAACCCTAACTTGTTATTCTCAGCGATCAAATCTTACTACACATATCGTTCCATTGTTACTTTGATAATATTATTGCGCGCCTAAACCAAACCCCCATTTTTCCTTGGAATTTTCGACCAACAGTCTAATAATAATCGCAATACTTAGTGACTATAGTATTCCCTGTGGGATTCGACACCCAACCTAGTTGGGTTCTATATTTGACAGCGACTGCTTACACTTTCTCACGAGAGTTGTAATTTGGGTGTATCAAATTTTGGTGCCGTTGCCGGGGAATACGGTTGTCAATTAAGTTTGTGATAGTTAATAGACCCTTTGGTCAAAGATTCTCAAATTTTACTTTTTGTTTGTTGTTTTTGTTTTGTTCAGGTTTGGTAGAGTGTATGCCAAATACACGAAGTTCTGGTCAGCCATTATTACCTCTAAATCCTGAACCATATATTATTGGCAGAATGGATGCACAACGAGATATTAAAAGAAGGGTTGCTCAACAGGAGAAGGCTAGATTAGCTGCATTGGCAGCTGCGCAAGTACATCAATAGAATGCTGATAAACCAGGCCGGGCAACAAATCTTGATGATGAGGACCTGGGTGATGATGAATTATTAAACCCAAGGTGTGCAGATGATGTGGCTGCGCCTGTGAACAGGAATGTTAATAGAAATCATCAAGCTAGAATGATACCTGAACGCCGAGCTGTGCAGGTCCCTTTTGATGATGATGATGACGATTTGGATGGGACTGGTGCCATAGAGGCTATTATTCCTCCACCCTTGGCACCCGGAGCCAAGTTCAACATCACTAGCACCATGATCCAGCTACTGCAACTCAAAGGGATATTTGGTGGACTTGCAGGCGATGATCCAAATATGCATCTGATTAATTTTATCTCAGCATGCAAATCGTTTGACAATCCAGGGGTTGGACAGAATGTAATCCGGTTGCACTTATTTTCCTTGTCTCTATCTGGAGAGGCAACTTTATGGTTGAACGAGCTAACTCCTGACTCTATTACAAATTGGAGGCAACTGAAAGACGCTTTCCTAGAAAGATTCTTTCCTCCATCCAAGAGAGCCCAATTAAGAGATGATATAAGCAATTTTCGACAGCTTCCAACTGAAGCTCTCCATGAAACCTGGGAGAGGTTCAAGAAGAAGCTCATACAGTGCCCAAATCATCAGATGACCAATATCCACTTGATGGAAATATTATATAGGGATTTGAACTCGGTGACTAAGCCAATGGTTGATAATGTTGCGGGTGGGTCATTCATGGACCTTACTTTTATTGAGGCAAGTGATATGCTAGATCATATGACAAAGCAGAGTAGAGCTTGGCATACCAGGGATTTTGAGGTAGCAAGCTCTACTGTATCTATTGGCATAATGACAGAACAGAGACAAAGAGAAGAGGAATGTGACCAGGATATGGCTCACATGAAGACACTGATGGATCTTCTTACCTAGCATTTATTATCAAGAAAGACAGAAAAGGTCAAGCCCGTTGTATCACAGGGAAGAGATGACTTCGATTCTGAAGAAAAAGCGAATTACTTGAATAATCAGGGGGTTTCCGAGGCAACGCCCAAGGAAACCAAGGTCGAAACTACTATGATAAATCCAGATACAAGGACCGAGACCAAGGGAGTTGGAAGAATAAGAATGACAGGAGCGGTTTGTATGTTCCTCCTGGAAATCGTGAAGCTGCTGCATCTAGCTCTGGGAAGATGTCCATGGAGGACATGATGGCTAAGCTGTTGAAAGGAGTGGAGGCAACCAACACGGGAGTAGCTGAGGTAAAAAATGATTTGTCCTCAATGAAGCAATTGGTTGACTCGCATTCCACTGCAATAAAACAGCTGGAACAATAAATAAGTCAACTATCGGTGGCATTCAATCAACGAAAAGTTGGCACTTTACCTAATGACACTGTGCAAAATCCAAGGAAAGATGGATCATGTTTGGCTATTACCACCAAGAGTGGTAAGGTGCTGGAAAATCCATCCAAGGGCAAGCCTATGGTTGATGATATAGAAGAGATTGTTATTGAATCAGATTGTGATGATTCTATAGAAGTTGAAAATCAGAATGAGAACGTTCATGATACTACTCCTAGATGTCAGCAGTCTGAAAAGATTGATAGTGGGAAGCACAATAAAAAGGAAGTGGTGGAGAAAACTCTTCTAAAATCACCACCACCTTTTCCTCAGAGACTGAAGAAGAAAGCTGATGACACCAGGTTTAGTAAATTCATGACCATGCTAAAGCAGTTGACTATTAATGTGCCTTTGGCGGAGGCACTGGAGCAAATTCCAGGGTACGCCAAATTCATAAAGGACCTTTTGACAAAGAAAAGGGCAGCGAGCTATGAACTGGCAGATAATTTTCATCATTGCAGTGCAATTGCCATGAGGTCTCTGGTACAAAAGAAGGCAGATCTGGGTGCTTTCACTATTCCTTGCATGGTTGGATCTTTAAACTTTGCTAAGGCTTTATGTGATTTAGGGGCTAGCATTAATTTGATGCCACTAGCCATCTATAGACAGTTGGGGTTGGGCGATCCTACACCAACCAACATGCGGCTTGTAATGGCAGATAGGTCGGTAAAATGACCTGTTGGTATCTTGCATGATGTATTAGTAAAGGTTTCTACCTTCATTTTTCCTGCAGACTTTGTTATTCTGGACTGTGAGGTGGATTTTGAGGTGCCCATAATCTTGGGTCGACCTTTCCTCGCAATAGGAAGTCTGCTTATTGATTTACGAGCAAATGAGCTTTTATTTCGAATGAATGATAAAGTTGTACGTTTTGATGTAAGCAAATCAATGAAGCAGCCCAAAGATATGAATGTGTTTTCTATAGCTGATGTTTATTATGAGGATGAGAAGGAGTTATCGTTAGAGAAGCAGCTTACTATCGAGCCATTGATTGCTGTGCTTTTGAACTTTGAGTGTGAGGATGTTGAAGAGTACGAATAAACTATCTATGTTTTGACAAGAATGGGGTCATATTCATATGCCCACAAGAAGCTGGACCTCGACCTTAAGAATCGACCTTCACCACCGGCGAAGCCACCAGATATCTTGATGAAGTCTGAGTAATCGAGATAACTATGTCATGCCGCGATAATAAATCAATCGCTACATGGGAGGCAACCCATCATTTTACTAGGATTTTGTTTTTGGTAAATAAAATTTCAAAAAGAAGAGTCGAGCCACGACAAAAACTAAGGCGCTTGGTGAGAGGCAACCCATCTTTCTAATCATTTTTGTTGTTTTGATTAAGTGTAGGTGCATGGAGTACAAAGGAGGAGATTAGTCCTAATTTTGATTTGGAAGCAAGTCATGTCAATGGTGGTAAGTCTAGGAATAATGGAGCAATAAAGATAAATGGGAGTGGTCATATGCATCAGGTTCAACTATGATTTGCATTAGAGATACGCCTCAAATTATTTAGATTCGACCCAAAACGTTTCACGGTACGACTTTATTTTGTGACTTTCAATGAGGTTTGTGGTGGTAGCGTAGGAATCAGGCTGATAGGCTCGATCCCAAAGCCCATCACTGACCTCGATGAGGGTGCGGGGGCGAAGCCCCCGCGGTATGGACCTTTTTCGACCAAGAGTGCGCCGTTTTTCCAATTGCTTATGCCAACATAGGCAATGCTAAAGGCGCCGCATATGCCATTGCCTATGCTCACTGCCTCAAATAGGCGATGGGCAAGGCGCCGCCTATGCCAACATAGGCAATAGGCTGGGCGCTGCCTATACCAACATAGGCAATGCTAAAGGCGACGCCTATGTCATTGCCTATACTCACTTCCTCACATAGGTGATGGTCTAGGCGTCGCCTATGCCAACATAGGCAATGCTATAGGCGCCGCCTACTTATGCTTAGGCAATGATATAGGTGCCGCCTACTTACACTTCTTTTTTCCTATTAACCCGTTTATAAATGAACCAAACCGACCCATGGCTCATTCTTTAAATATATCCTCTATCTTTAAACACCACTAAAGCTTTCTTAAACCTAGGCACCGCCCAAATAATCCTTTCCCCCTCTAAGTTTTTCTCTTTTCTCATCTAATCCTGCAGGCTCACCTTCCCGATTCATCACAAATTAATCACCAAGTAAGTTGTTCTTTCAAGTTTCGTAGTTGTTTCAGTGCTACACTTATAATGGTTAACTAGATTTTGTAGTAGTGCTTGGTGATAAGACTATGGTTAGTTTGTTATGATTTTGAGGAACCTCTAAATGATGATGTGCCGACAGACGATGATCACCGACTGCCAGATTCAGATGTGGAGGACAACTCTAATGATGACGACTCTAATGATGATTCTGACGCAGGGGGTATGACCCAGGATATAGAGGAGGAGTCTGACTAATCAAGTTTTGCTTATTTATTTACACTGAGGGCAGTGTGTTCCATCTAAGTGTGGGGTGCGGGTATATGTCTGTTGTATTGTGTACTGCTTACCTACATTTATTCTTAGTTGTTTGATTTAGTCGTAGTTAGTTAGTTGTAATGAGTAATACTGAGTCAGATTCTGCATGAAATTGTTCTAATAGACGACATGGAATTATAACAAGAGTTTGTGCTGAATCATTACAATTGAAACATTTAGGCTCTAAGTTGTGACTCACTGTGTGATAATTGTCTGTGGTTTAATTCATTCATCTGTTGGGTTAGGAATCTATAATGCTCCCAATTAAGTTGACCATGTGCCTTGTGTGTGAGGTTATTGTATATTCTTTGTTGTGACTGATGCTAGAACTTGCCTGGTATGTGTGTGAAGAAAAATAAAGATTGTGAGTTTAGGAGATGATTTAGGCATTTCTTTGGCAGCCATGATTTTGCTTATCTTCTTTTGACCTACCTTTGTACATTGTCCTAGTGAACACCCTTTGAGCCTTTAGCTATTTTCTTTGGCAGCCTCATATGTAGCCTAATCCATTTTTTTAAGACCATAATTTTGATCCAAAAGCTCCTAAGCGCTTTAAATTGTAGAATCAAGTTGAGTAGAGAGTGTGGCAAAATAAGAGAAAAATGGTGAAAGTAGTGCCCCAGAGTGTATTGGTGCTTGAAAATTTTGTGAAAAAGAGTGGCTATCATAGGTATGCTTATAAAAAAAAAGAATTGTATATTCCCATCATTGTGTTTCTGATTGAATAACTAATTGGGTGAAAGGGGGTTGGTAGATGAAAGGAAGGTAGAGGGATTGTTAAAGTTAGTGTAAATGGCATAAGGTAGTGTATTAAAGCGCTTAGGGAACGTAGTCACCATTTCTGGCCAAAATAGTCCTACCTGTCCCTTAGCCTACATTACAACCCGTAAAGACCTATTTGATCCTAACCTTGGCATTCTGATATTAGTAGAGCATTACACTAAGGGCAAGCATATGGTCATCAATTGTAATAAGAATTCTTTGTGAGAGTGAGAGCAAGCAAAGTCTTATACCCATGTTTCGAAAGATGCAAACCTATAAGTGATTATGGGTAAGATTTTGTGTGAGCGCACATGGTTGATGATTGTTGGGTATTTTTATATGATATTCTTTGGCTTAACTTGTGTATATGAATTAACCAGCTTAACGAGTCTATGTTAGAGGGTGAGTTGTTTCTAGTAATGATCAAGAAATCTACTCTTTGTAATAATTGTCGTGTATGTCTTGTGGAAAATTTTATGTTGCTCTTGGAGTTTAGTTAGGTATTCGCATGGATGTACTATTTTGTTCGAGGATAAACAAAGCTTTAAGTGTGGGGTGGTGATGTTGGGCGTATTTATACGTCTAAGCACCATAACTTACCCATGTTTTAGCTAAGTTTTGAGGATAAAATACATAATTCCTGCATGTTTAGTCTATTTTTAGTTAAGTGAGCTGACCTATGTGATTAGCATGTTTTTCAGGTACTAATGAGGGAGATTTCAGCACTTTGGGGACCTGTGGACAGCAAAGGAAAACTTCACATTAAAGGGAAGGCAGCTTTTGGACCGAATGTGATGCATGAGAACTTTTTTCCAGGCAAACTCAGTATTTTTAAATACTTAAGGATGCAGTAGCAACTTATTACACAAGGATGTTATTAAAAACCTTATTGCTGAATTTTCAGCATTATCATTCATTATTCATTATTCAGATTCTGTAATATTTGGGGAACAGAGAAACACGGCTTAGCTTTGAGCGGAAGAGAGAGAGAAACGATTTTTCTCTCTTATTTTCGCTAATCACCTTTATCACTAAGATCATTCTACGTTTTGGTATGATGAATATTTCTAGTTTTATTTCTGTTTTATCCATGAGTAGCTAAGTTATCTGTTAGGGTTACGGAAACCTTGTAACATACTCTCTATTGCTATGAGTTTGTGAATTTATGATGTGTCATGTCACTTATATCATTACTCTCTTCATTTTGATTGAATTCTCATGGTTGCAAACATCGGGAATACGCCATTATAGCATTAACTTGTTCGATAGAAAAGTTACATATTTGGAAAAGAGAGTGTGACAAGAAAATAGGGTTTCCAACCTCTATTTACACGTTAATGCCCTAACAGGATTAACTTCTTGGAGAGTTCGTATAATTTGTTGTACACTTTAGGTTCGAGAGAGCTAAGGTGAATAAATCCTTGATGGTTGAAAAACACTTGGATTTAGAAGTAGAATACGACTCTCTATAAGTGCATGCATGTATAAACTCTGCTTTACTCATAGTTAATAGAGAAGTAGAAACTACAAGGTGGACATAACCCTAACTTGTTATTCTCACTGATCAAATCTTACTACACATATCTTTCCATCGTTACTTTGATAATATTATTGCGCGCCTAAACCAAACCCCCCTTTTTCCTTGGAATTTTCGACCAACAGTCTAATAATAATCGCAATACTTAGTGACTATAGTATTCCCTGTGGGATTCGACACCCAACCCAGTTGGGTTCTATATTTGACAGCGACAGCTTACACTTTCTCACGAGAGTTGTAATTTGGGTGTATCAAACACACCCAAGCCCTGGGCCCATCCCAATAAATATGGGTTATAGCACACTGATTTGGCTCGAAAGGCCCGTTCGCGCCGTTTTGCCCGTTTGACCACCCAAATTGCTCTGCCGACTCCAATGACCTACAATAGGCCAATTCTTACCCTGCCTAGATCAGCTTGGTTGATTTTTGGTGCAAAACATGCTCGAGTCCCGATCCCACCTCGACAACCATGGCAATAGCACACTGATTTAGCTCGAAAATGGCTCATTCACATTGTTTTGCCAATTTTACCACCCAAATCGCCTCGCCGACCCCAACGACCACTACTAGGCTACTCTTTAGACTTTCTGGGGCAGCCCAATCAATTTTCGACCTAAAACACGTTTGGGCCTTAGGCCCACCCCAACAACCATGGGCAGCACACAAATTTAGCCTGGAAATGGCTCATTAGCACCGTTTTGCCCGTTTAACCACCCAAACTGCCTTGCCGACCACAACGACCCACACTAGGCCCTCCACAGCCTGCCTAGGGCAGCTCGATCAATTTTTAGCCCAAAACACAATCGGTCCTCGAGCCCACCCCGATAATCGTAGGCTATAGCAAATCAATTTTGATCGAAAATGACTCATTCATGCAATTTCTCCTGTTTGACTACCCAAACTGCCCTACCTACCCCAACGTCTCACAGTAGGTCATTCCTCAGCTTGCCTGGGGCAGCCTCGTAAATCTTTGGTCCAAAATATATCCTAGGCCCGATCCTACCCCAACAATCATTGTTATAGCATACCGATTTAGCCCAAAAATAGTCCGTTCCCGCTGTTAAGCTCTTTTGACTAGACAAACCACCCTTCCGACCCTCATGACCCATACTAGGTCGCTCCCCAGCTTTCCCGAGGTAGCTAGGTTGATTTTTGGACCAAAACATGATCGAGCTATGGGCTCACCCCAACAATTGTTGGCTATAGCACACTAATTTGGCCTAAAAATGGATAGTTCATGTCGTTTCGCCCGTTTGACCACCCAAATTGCCCCGTCGACCCCAACCGCCCACACTAGGCGGCTTTTCAGCCTGCCTGGGGCAGACCGCTCAATATTTGACCAAAAACACGCTAGACCTCAATCCCACCCCGACAACCATGGGCTATAGCACAATGATTTGATTCAAAAGCGGCCCAATCGCGTCGTTTCTCCCATTTGACTACCCAACCGCCCCACTAAACCTAACCGCCCATACTAGGCCATTTTTCATACTGCTAAGGCAGTCTAGTTGATTTTCATCCCAAAACAGGCCCGAGCACCAGACCTTCCCCGATAACCATGGGCTATAGCATAATGATTTGGCCCAAAAATGGCATGTTCACGTCATTTCTCTCGTTTGACCATCCAAACTGCCCCGCCGACTGCAACGACCTATATAGGCACTACTCATTGTAACACCCCATATTTTACATGTACTAGTAATGTTCACATAAAATGACATACAACTTGATTTAATTACTACCAAAATTTTTTTTCAAGTGTTCAAGTGTTAGATTGGGGCACTATATGGAAGTCTATTTAGAGATTGTGGCCTTAAACGTAGAAAATCATTGACGTGCTTATGGAACTTAGGAAGCTAGCAGGTGAGTCACCTGTGTGGTTGGCTTAAAAAAAATGTATATATACATGAGGGAGAATAATTCATTCATAAGTGAACTCACTTGAAGTCTAGACGTTAGTAAAAAGAAAGGGGAACGAAGACAAGGCTTAACGCCAAAACTTTCCAAGTCTTGTGACAAACGAAGCCCAAGTTAGGGAGGCTATTAAAGCCAATGGTTTAGCATTATATTGGGCCAAGATGTTCAGCCCAATATTTTTATATAATATGCCCAACTACATTCATTCACTACTAACAAAATTGGGCCCAAACAAAGTGCAAGAAAGATTAAGGAAAATGGGCCACTAAAGCCCATTGATTTAGAGATCCAAAAGGCCCAAGTGAAAGGGGAAAATTAGTCATTGACCAACTTGAGTTAATCAGCTGCAAATATCAGGAGAAAGTCGGTCTAAGGTCTCCTTAAAAAGGGACCAAAACCGAGCTCCTTAGGTTAACTAATAAAAGACCAAAAATTTCATCTTTTCTCTCTAAGTTTCTCTTGGCATTTCTTCACCTTGGAAGGCAACCAAAGGCTACTTTTTGAGTTCTTGAATTAGACCTACACCTTGGGAGTTAAGGTATGTAAAAATAACCATATACTTGATATGAATTTTCCATGGAAAACAAGATAAGTTGGCTGGTGTACTGTGCAGGAATTTCTGGACAGCTTGTATCCTGAAAGTTGTTGTTTGATTTTCTTGGCTTTGGAACGATTCTTACCCTGATTTTTGACTTTGATATGATATAAAGTTGCGGTTATTAATATGTTATAGTGTGTATATGGTTGCCAAGGTTGCTGGACTGTTTTGCTAGTTCTTTGGAAACAAGTATCCTTATATGATCTTATGTGCTTCCAAAATGGTATTGGACTGTTTTGATGAGGGGGCTGATGTTTCACGTTTCCCCCATGTGTTTTGAGCTATTTTGTGACTATGTTAAGGTTTATTTGATGTATATATATTTTGGGAGCATCTGGTTCAAAGTTGGGACAAGTATGAATTGTTAACGACGAAATGTAGGGAGACGACGAGATGTTGTGCTTCTTAGTTGAGCGTTTTGTAAAATGGTTCTGTGTTGTAGTTATGGACTGTTGCCAGCATGTTGTAGAGCTGATATATGCTGTGTACATCATGTATATGATAATGTGTACTGGTTGAAGACAGTTAGAATTGAGAAAGTCGGAATAACACCATTGAGTCGATGGTTATACGTTTGTTGCCAAAGTGTTGTGTTTTGTGAGATTGGGCTGTCCAGATGCATTGATTAGCTGCTAATACTAGCTTTAAAACATGATATTGTAGATAAATAGTTGGAAGAAAAGAAGTCATTTCGAGGTAAAAACAAGTTGATATGTCGAGGTATGTAAGGCTATTCGATCTCTTATTATTTGGCATGGAATCCAAAGTCTTTATTGGCACATAGAGATCTTTACAAACTTCGATATAACCACTCCACTCTTTCACATGTATTTGTGTGTCCAGATTCGAGCATTGTCACTGCTGCATACATACATTGGATACCATGACATATGAGTCTTCTTTTTAGCTAAATAAAGTTCATACGTTGTTTATGTCCTACATGTTTCACTAATTGTATAACCCACTCTTTTCATTGTGATATGATGTTACATGGTCACATACTTGTCATTTGTCATGCTTATAGTCTTATAGCTCAAATGTTACGATCACCAAAGATTCATCTCAAAAGTAATAAGAAGATATATGTATACAGTTGCTTCTGTTGGGTGGTATCCCAAGGGTGAAAGAATCACCTAGCATGGGTCAATCCCAGTATTACAGGGGGTATCCCAGGGGTGAAAGGAAAGCCTAGCATGGGTCGATCCTGATATAGATTTACCATTGATCAGCTGGTCATTTGTATTACATGATGTGCACAGATTATACAAGTGATAAGAGTAAAGTAACATAATTGTTATAAGATGCATGACTCCACAATATTCATAAAGGTGGTCTTTTACCCTACAGCAGTGTATGGTTTCATTTGAGCTTTTATCTCATATATAGTACATGTTGCCTTACATATTCAGTACATTATTTCGTACTGACGTCCCTGTTGGGGGACCTGCATTCCATGCTGCAGGTGCAGAAGCTAATAAACCTCCCCAGTAAGAGTACAGGATATCAACTGCAGTCACTGAGCTCCAGGTTGCTTCGGGGCTTTGAGTCTTATCATATCTTTTTGCATTGTATAGTATCTTATCATGAGGCGAGGCCTGTCCCGACCCTTATAAGATAATGTTTCTTGTCTAGAGGCTTCATAGACTATGTAAAGTATAGTATGGTCATGTATCGTATCGTAGACATTGTGGCTCCAACGGCCTAGTCATACAACATCTTTTGGCTTGCTAATCCCATTTATCTTTTGAGGGCATGTTTAGTATAAAAGTAACTTATAATGTTCATAGGTAATGTATTGCTACAGGTTGGTTCTCCCGAGCCTTACCGGCAACGGGTGCCAGTCCGCCTTAATAGGATTTGGGGCGTGACACTCATCCTACCTGGGATAGTCCGATTAATTTTTAGACCAAACACATTTGGGCCTCGGGCCCACCCGTCCAACAATTAGCTATAGCATACCAATTTAGTTCAAAAATGGCCCGTTCATGTTATTTCACCTATTTAACCACCCAAACTGTCGTACCGACCTTAATAACCCTATTAGGCGACTCATTAGCCTACCTGGGGAAGCCTCGTCTATTTTTATTCCAAAATATGCACAGTCCCCAGGCTCACCCAGATAATTGTAGGCTATAACACATCAATTTGATTTGTAAATGGCCTTTTTGCATCGTTTCACCCATTTGACAACCCAAACTGCCCCGTCGACCCCAATGACCCATACTAGGTCGCTCTTCAGCCTCCCTGGGGTAGCCCGATTAATTTTTAGCCAAAAACACACTCGGGACCTAGGCCCACCCCAATAATCGTAAGTTATAGCACATCAATTTAGCCTAAAAATGACTCGTTTGCTTAAGCACCCAAACCACCTTGTCGACCCCAAAAACCCTTACTAGGCCACTCCTCGACCTGTTTGGGATAGCCCGATCAATTTTTTGCCCAAAACATAATTGGGCCTTGAGCCCACCCCGACAACCGTGGGCTATAGTACACCGATTTGGCCCAAAAATGGCACTTTCTCATTGTTTTGCTCGTTTGACCACCCAAACTGCCTCGCCAACCCTAACGGCACACACAAGGCTGCTCATCAGCCTTTTTAGGCAACCCTATCAATTTTTGGCTCAATACACACTCGGGCCGCTGGCCTACCTAAAAATCGTAGGCTATAAGCACACTAATTTGGCCCAAAAATGGCTCGTTCATGCTGTTTTGCCTGTTTGACCACCCACACCGCTCCGCCGACCCCAATGGCCCACACTAGGCAGCTCTATATCCTACCTGAGGTAGCCCGATCAATTTTTTGCCCAAAATAAGATCGAGACTTGGGCCCACCCCGACAACCGTAGGCTATATCACATCGATTTAGCCCAAAAGTGGATCGTTCGTATCGTTTCACCTATTTAACTACCCAAACTTCTCTGCTGACCCTAACGGCCCACACTAGGCCACTCATCAGCCTGCCTGGGGTAGCTCAATCGATTTTCATCTCAAAACACATCCGGGCCCTAGGACGACCCTAACACGTAGGCTATAACATATCGATTTGGCCTGAAAATGGTCTGTTTGTGCCATTTCGCCCATTTGACCACCCAAACAGCCCCGTCGACCATTAAAATATTGTGTTTTACCGAGTTTATGAGTTTAGTTGGCAAATGGGTGAGTAAAAGTGTTCAGAATACAAATTCCTACAAATATAAAAGTTCAGAAAACTATTTTGACTATTATTTACGATTTTTTAATATTCGTATATGAAGAAAAATGACCAATTAATATGAAATGGATGAAGTATTATTATAATTACTAGTTTAACCGCACGTGCCTTGCACACATAATGTTTGATTAAATAAAATTAAATAATTTTATCTATTACGGAGATTTTTAGTGAATATAAATGTTTAACTCACTTTTCAAAGATCCTTCACATTTTAATATAATAATGTAAACATAAACATATATTTTAGTATAAGTACATATATATTTTATCACCAATTTCAAGTGGTTGATCGATCATCACTTTTGCATTTGTCATGTAGTATTGCTTTCCCTTGTTGCCAGAGGACTAAGAGAGACGCATCAATTTGAACCACATTTGTGGTATGAATATTTTTTTATTTTTTTTATATTTAAAATCTTTTCTTATTTTTACAGTCAAATCTTTACAAAATCATTGTTTACATTTTTATTACGTACTTAGAATTTTAAAAAAAAATTGGTACTTCTTTAATTTTTCTTATTCTAACGCTTTTATATTTATTTCTAGATTTTTCAAATCAAATTTAGTTGATTTAAAATTCTTAAACTATTGAAAAATATTAGTTGTCATTAATTCTGATGATTTCTAATAAGGAAAGGTTTTACCATAAATATATTTAATTAATTTTCAGCTCTTAAATATTAGATAAAATAGTGAAAAGATGATTTTTTCTAAAGCAAAGACTTTTAATGAGGAGAAAAAAGTTCAAACAATATTTCTAAGGCCCTTCACACTTTTAATATATTAAAAGTGTAAAAATCTTTTAAAAAGTGAATTAAACCTTTTGTCTTTCATTGAAAACTTTCGACAAAATCATTTTTTCTATTTAAACTGTTTTTAGATTATAGATAGATTAAAAGGATAATCTCTCCATTTCAAAAAGAATGACCTACTTTTCTTTTTAGTCCGTTTAAAAAAGAATGACCCCCCCTTTTTTTACAATATTTTAATTTCAACTTTCTACATGGTATGTTTAGGACCACAAGATTAAAAGGTATTTTGGTACATTTGATACAACTTTAATTTAAGGCCACAAATTCAAAAGTCTTCTTTATTTTCTTAAACTTTATGTCAAGTCCAAGTAGGTCATTCTTTTTTAAACAGAGAGAGTATTTCTTTTTTTCATTTTTTTTATATAGAGTCCTAATACCTAATAAATTTTGAAGGAAGATATTTTCCTGAGATTTTTACGTCAAAAAATAAGAAATGAGTCCAAAAACTAACAAAGTTTGGAGAAAAAAAATTGTTGTGCTTTTGTTATTTACCTTATACGTTATTTTAATTTTGGAGAAATAAAATTGTTATTAAATTTTATCCATTAAATTTTCCTTTTTTTTTCTCCATTTATTGTATATTTTATAAATTCTTTTTTGCGTACACGAGGAAAGAAAATCTAGAGGCATTAGTTCTCCATATATATTTTTGTTACCATATATTTTAGGAGTCCTTAATTTTCACATATTATAGTTAATAATATAAAAAAACTAAATAATAATTTATAAAAAAAGTGAAAAGACGATTTTGTCTATTGCGGAGTTTTTAATGAAGGGCAAAATATTCAAACAACATTTCTAAGGCCCTTCACACTTTTAATAAATACTAGTTTAACCGCACGTGCCTCGCATGTGTAACGTTTGATTATTTAAAATTAAATAATTTTATCTATTGCGGAGATTTTTAATAAAGTATAAAAATTCAAATCACTTTTCAAAAATCTTTCACACTAAATATCTACACATATATTTTACCACCAAAAGTTTCAAGTGGTTGATGGATCGTCACTTTTGCGTTTGTCATATAGTACATCTTTCCCTTGTTGCCACAAACTAAGTGAGACGCATCAATTTGAATCATATTTATATTATGATTTTTTATATATATATTTGGAATCTTTCCTTATTTTTAAAGTTAAACATTTGCTAAATCATTGAGTACATTCTTATTATGTACTTAAAACTTTTAAAAATCTGGTACTTCTAAAATTTTTCTTATTTTAACGATTTTATGTTTATTTCTAGATTTTTCAAATCTTATTAAAATCAAATTTAGTTAATTTAGAATTATTAAACTAATATAAAAAGTATTAGTTATCATTAATTTTGATGACATCTAATAAGGAAAAGTTTTACCATAAATATATTTATTAATTTTCAATTCTTAAATTAGGAAAAAATAGAGAAATTCTAATGACTTCTAATAAGGAAAGATTTTACCATAAATATATTTAATTAATTTTTAAATCTTAAATATTAGGAAAACAAATAGTGAAAAGACGATTTTGTCTAAAACAAAAACTTTTAATGAAGGGCAAAAAGTTCAAATAAAATTTTAAGATCCTTCACACTTTTAATATATTATAGATTATAGATTATAGATATAGATAATAGATATAGATATAGATTATAGATATAGATATAGATTATAGACTATAGATTATAGATATAGATTATAGATTATAGATTATAAATTATAGATTTAGATATAAATTATACATTATAGACTAGTTTAGGTGTATGCGTCTTGTATGTGTACCTCGTTTTAATGAGTTTAAGTGTTACACTAAGTAGGATATTTATTTAAATAATAAAATGGAATACAATAATTAAATTCACCATCTTTTGAACATGTAAAGATGAGAAATTTATTTAATTAAACCTAACAACCTAACATTTATAAGAAAGAAATTCTCAAGGAGAATCAAAATTTTCTATCACCAGTAAGCTACAACAAAATAATGCGATAATAGAGATATTAAAACAATATAATTAAACTTAATATTTACAAAAAAAAAAATCTCAAGGTCGATCAACATTCATGTAGCACTTGCCAACTAGTAAGTGCAACAACATAATACGATGATAGAGATATCAAAACAATACAGTTAAACCTAACTTTTACACAGAAAAAGAAATTCTCAAAATAGAGATATCAAAACAATACAATTAAACCTAACCTTTACCTAAAACAAATTTCAAAGTCGATCGATTTAATAATAAATATATTAAAACAATACAATTAAACTTAATCTTTACACAAAAAAATCATAAACTTATTATTTGAGTAGAAACAATAAACTTATTCAATAACGAAAGTTTGTTATTCCTGGTCAATAAACTCAATGTAGTAGAAACAAAATTAAAACCTAGAAACAACAAAGTCACATTGTAGATTCAATAATAAAAGTTACATATATACAAGCATGAAAAGATGATTCGTTATTCTTGATCAATAAATTCAACGTAATAGAAAGCAAAATTCGAAATTTGAAAATTAAACCAACACATTATATTACAGATCCAATAATAAAATTATTTACAAACATAAAAGGATGATTTGTTATTTATGATCAATAAAATAAAAAAGTAACATAAGTAGAAATTTGAAATAAAAAACCACAAAGTTACCCAATAATAAAACTATGGTCAAAATATTTTATTACCCAAATAAAATATTCGTATAATCTAAAAAGAGACTTCTAAAATTGAAAAAAAGAAAGAAATATAAGGCCTCCCAAACCAAAAATATTATAATAAAAAATAATAGTCCTAACCTAAACAAAATACCTTGTTTGCTTGGGAAGTCCACTACGGCACTACCCTTTTTTAATTGGAAAAAAGTTACGCTAGTTTAATTTTTGAAAGATTTTCTTTTTATTCTTCTTATTTTAGGACTCTAAATCTATTTTATGTAAAATAGTTCCACCAATTTTTCTAAAAAATTTAGAACTTTGCCTTATATAGAACTTTTTTAATATAAGAATTTCTTTTAAGTTGGATTTTGTTTGACAAAATATTTCTGTAAATTTAGGAATTCAACTAAAGTAAAAAAAATCTTTTCCATTTAATTTTTTTTATTTATTATAGTCAATATTCAATATAATAAATTGAAAGAAAAGTGTGAAAAGATGAGTTTATCTATTACAAAGTATTTTAATGAAGGAAAAAAAATTAAATTATTTTTCTATAAATTTTTTTACTTTTAATATATTATAGATATAGATAATATATTTATAGATGTAGATTATATATTATAGATGGTATCATATCATATTACTACAATATATAAACAAGGATCTTCCGATTTTGTCGTCCTCACAATTTTAATCCAAGGGTCTATATAAGAATTTGAGATTTTGTGATACACGCGTGCGGTGGCTACTGCAAGTGACTTTTCAACTTTGCATATCCATTTTTCCTTTTGTTCACTAACACGTGAACTTTTATTATTGGTGATTATATTCCTCCTCTTTTTCTTTTTGAAAAGTGCAACTTTTTAAAGTATTTCTTCTCACATTGTGAGTAGGAGTGTTCACTGTTTTTAACACTATTTGTTAAAAATTGATCCAAAAAAAAAAAAATCAAATCATTAAATAGATTTTAATTGGGTTTGATTTGATTTTATATTATCAAAAATTGAAAAAAAAAGTTTAATTTTGATTTTATTCAAAATATTGAATAAATAACAAAATTGAAATAGTAAATTATATATACATAATATATTATTTTTTATGAATAATTTTAAATATATTATATATGTTTTCATCAAAATTTATTCATAACTATTTAAATATATGTCATGTTACCATTTTATGTGGTAATCTCAGATTTTTTTTTGCATGTATGATTAATAATCGAGCAAGCGATAAATGTATTATATTTGTTTTTTTTAATAATTTAAAAATTGATTATATTGATTTTGTTTCAGTTTTGATCATTAATCGATCCAAATCAATCTGTGAACATCCTTACTTGTGACGCTGAATATGCCACGTGAAAAATTAAAATTGAAGAGTCATCAACAAAAGAAATATACTTTAAGAATGGAATTAAGAAAAAAAAAAAAGTAAGATATATGCAAATTACAATGAATGAAGAGTCTTAAAATTGAGTTCTACTACCAAATACAATTGTTAATAAATAAAATGTTCCCTTAATAAAAATTACTTTCTCACAAAACTCATAAAAATATTATTCGACTTATGGTCTGTGGCGAATTGTAAAAATCATATTTTATCATGTAATAGTCTAAAAACTGTCTCTTTTAATGGAGTAATTGTTAATGTTCCTACTAAATTTATTTCCTCAAAAAATAAGTTTTTCTTTAAATTTTTTTAACAATTACGAGAATTTATCGACAAATAATGAATATCGATAATAACATTAAATTAATTATGTAGTTCAAAAATATGACATTAATTATACTTATCTGATAAAATTATAAATTATTATTCTATCTTGAGTTAAAGCCCGGGCCACATGAAACTAGCACTTATATATAAGAGAGAATAAGATAAGATTTGGTAATCCTAACAAAAATAATTATACAATGAAATTGCAACATGTATCTATTATTTTTTCCAACACATTATTATTTTTGTCTTCATTCATTATTTAATAATTATTTTTGTTTGGACCTCTATAATTGAATTATATATAGTAATGTTTTGTAAATTCCTTCTTGTTTCCTATTAGATTACTTGTTCTTTTATTTTACATATTTTTTATATTGAAATTTAATTATTTTTTAATTTATTTTTTGATAATTTATCAATCTCTAAAACAATTTCATGTGATTGATAAAGATGATGTATTTCCTCCTTGCCACGTGAATCTTTGCACTTAATGGTGTGTCATAATATGAAAAATTACTATTTAGTTTTTCATTGTGCTTCAATGGCTCAATTATATTTTTTTAAAAAAAAAAGAAAAAAAAATTAGAATAGGGAAATTACTACTTTAGTTTCAATTGTCTTTATATAATTTAATAAATCAGTAAATTTTAAAGATGTTTTGCAAGACTTAAATTCAATTGCTTATCTCCCCCCCACCCCCACCCCCCACCCCTCTCTCCTTTGTTATTACAATATATATGTGTTGCAAGTATTTAATTTCTTATAAATTTTATAGAAAAAAATAATCTCAAAATATATATTGATTCACATAGGAGTGCAACTATTGAAGAAATTAATCAACATATGATTAAGTTCAATTTGAATTATTGGGTGTTATATTCTGAGAACATTCCAAGAAAACAACTTTTATATTACATGTCGATTTAAAAATACAAATAAATTTTTCTTTAATTTGCAAATACGTTTATATAATAATTTAATTTTTAAGAGTTTGCTGGAAATTTCGAACTACTCTTTCGATAACTTAATGTCAGAAAAAGCAAAAAGATAAAAAAAAAAATTACAAATTTAATATTTTATATTCATTTGAATACAGACTTATAACTATCGGTCAAATATAAACTTTAATAAATCTGAAATTCTAATGTCTAGATATGATTAATCTGCATTTACTATTTCTAAATTTTCTTCTATATCTATGTCTCTATAGCTATAATCATTATAATCTATTGATTTTACAATTTGTTCAAATGGGTCTATTTGTATCTTGTTAATTTTATTTTTTCCTGTTATTTTATGTTTTGTTGTTAATACATATAAATTTTTACATCTTGCTGTAAATATTTTACTTCCTGGGGTTAATTCTATTCCTGATATTTTCCAATATAATACTAGTGATTTATCTATATTTCTATCTGTTACTGCTACTGAATAATTTGCACTTATTATAAATTTAAATTTTTGGTATATTAAATTTCCTTTTACGGCAGTTATTATGCTTTTTTCTATGGGTTTTATTATTCTATCATCTGCTAGATATTATTCTATCGGTGTATCTATTCCTTCTCTAAAACATGCTTTTATTAATATTTCTGTACCTCCAAGGTGTACATATTTTATTGGATCTCCTTTACTTTTTATATCATTTATTTCTTTATTAATTATTCTTTTTGTTACTAGTGGTATACTAGCTTTACCTTTTGCATATCTGCAGTCTATTACATGTTCTTTTTGGCATACTACATAATATTCATCTTTTTTCCTAGTAAAAATATTTTTTATTGTTGGTATTTTAAATATTTTTTCTACACTTAAATCTAATTCTTTTCCTTTTATTTCATCAAATATATTACTGTCAAATATTATTTTTTGTTCTGTTCCTTCGTCATTTAAATATTCTTCCTTTGTTATTATTTTTATATCTTCTTCAGTCATTTGATTCATCTATTTCACTATCTATTTCAGTATTTGTTTCGTTTTCTGAAATTTCATATATACTATCTTCACTTTCTAATTCATAATCTATATAATATATTTGCATATATTCTGTATTATCTATTTTTATTTCTGATATTTGTTTATTTTTTGGATTTTTAGGTAATTTACAATCTCTAGCTAAATGTCCTAACTTTCCACAATTATAACATGTACATTCTTTTATAGACTTTTTCTTTCTATATGGTCTTTTATTTTTATAATTTTTTACATAATATCTTTTTCTTGGTTTCTTATATTTATATTTTGATTTTTTATATTTCTTATATTTCTTATGTCTTTTTCTTTTCTTATAATATCTTTCTTCGCATCCAAATTGGGGTGCTATTTTATTTTTGCAACATGCTAAATTTCTTATTAATGTTTTTTCCATTTTTAATTCTTCTCTATATTTCTCACATAAATTTCTATACCATTGTTGTAAAAATTTTATTCTAGCTCCTAATGTATCTACTGTTTTTGCTTCTTCCCAACTTTTTATTATCTTTGAACTAAATGGTTCGTGTAATTTATTAAAATATAATTTTCTTATTTCTTTACTTTCTTCTATACTATATGCTCCTTTATAATAATATTCTTTAAATGCGCAAGTATATTTGTCTATATAATACATATTACATATTGTTAATTTTAACATTAAATTCCTAGTTGTATCTTTTTCTTCATTTTGTTCTTCTTCTATTGTTGTCATACTACCAAATTCATCTTTTATAGTTGTTTCATATTTTTTCAATAGTTCTATAGGTGTTAGTTTAATTGTTGTTGATGATGTTCCTTCCATAGGTTTATTAGCTCTTAATACTTTCTTACTATTTTCAGTTAAGTTTGAAAACCATAGTTTTACTGATCCTATTAATGTTCTTTCTATATATTCTGGTGCATCTATTATGTTTATATTATTATCTAATAATTGTTTTGTCATATATCGTATCCATAATTGTATTGTTTTTTCTGTATCTATTACACAGTCTAGGTCTAAAAAGTTATAATTTTTATTAACTATTTGTTTTGGTGTCCATTTGTCATATTTATTATATTTTTTAAATTTATTTTTATAATATATAGGTTTTCTTATTTCTGTTGTATTAGGTATTATGGTTTCATCTTCTTTTTTATCAAGAGTATTTATTTCTGTGTTGGTATTTTCTAAGTTTTCGTCATTAATTATTTCTTGTTTTTCGTTAATTTCTAAATTTTTTATATTTGTTAATATTTCTGTATATGTTTCACTATCTTCTGAGTCATAATTATCTGTCTCTTCAATATCTATATTATTTATTTCTAATTTTTCTTTAAATTGATTTATCTTGTTTAGTAATTTTTGTTCTTTATCTTTTTCTTCTTTTTCTTTTTGTCTTTGTTCGTACAAGTCTTTTAACATTTGTAGTTCTTTTTCTAATTCAGCAATTCTACTATTTTTAGTTTCTTCTATTTTTCGTATTTCTTCCGTAGTTTGTTGTTTAATTTTTTCTATTTCCTTTTTTCTATCTATTTCTTTATTTTCTTTTTCTATTCTTACCATTGCTGTTAATTTATCTTCTAATTTTAATTCTTCTTTTTCTAACATTAGATATGAATGTTCTCCTATTTTCTTATATCTTCTTCCTAGATTAGAAAATACTATTTTTATTTTTAATCCTTCGTGATTTTCGTATATTTTTTCATCTATTATAAATTCTTCTTTATTCATCTTATTGTGAATAGTTCATGTTGGTATATATATTCTAAACTATCTATTTGTTATTCTAATTTTGATATTTCATCTTTTTGTATATTTATTGAGTTTTTACTAACTCCGGCAAATATATTATAATGTAGTCTTTCTTTTCTCATTTTTAATTCTTTACGTCTTTCAGAGATAAATTGTTTTAATTCTTTGTATTTTTGCTCTTTATTCATTTAAGTTATATTTATAATACCTTGGTGGATATCTAAATCTAATTTTATCATAATTAGGTGGTATGTGTCTCATTCTTCTAGATTTTAAATGGATTATTAATTTTGCTTCAATACTAGATATTAATGTAATTAGATAGGCTAATCTTTCTGGATTTTCATTTGTTTTATTTAGACTTATATATTCTGAATAATTACTAACTAAATATTCTTTAAATTTTCTAAAAGCTTCTCTATTTTTAAATGGTCTTCTCATAATTAATTTAATAAATAACTAATTCTATCATACCATCTAACTAACTTATATCTCACTTCTGTAGTTTTTAAATTACTGTGCTCTGATACCATTTGTAGGAGGGTGCGGATAACTAGATTATTAAATAGATTCATTACAATCCAAGGATATAATTATTTTAGCAAATTCGACTGTAAATCAGGATTTTACCACCTAAAGTTAGAAGACGAATCTAAAGAATTAACCGCATTTACGGTACCACAAGGATTTTATGAGTGGAATGTATTACCCTTTGGATATAAAAATGCACCAGGTAGATATCAACATTTTATGGATAATTATTTTAAACAATTACCTAATTGGATAGTATACATAGATGATATATTATTATATACAAAAATCAAAGAAGAACATATAAAATTATTGGAACAGTTTACAGATATAATAGAAAAATCAGGAATAAGTCTAAGCGAAAAGAAAGCTGAAATTATGAAAAACCAGATAGAATTTTTAGGAATACAAATAGATAAAAGTGGAGTAAAAATGCAATAGCATATAGTACAAAAAATAATAAATTCGAAAGAAGAATTAGATACAAAAAAGAAATTACAATCATTTTTAGGATTAGTTAACCAAGTAAAAGAATATATTCCAAAATTAGCAGAAAACTTAAAACCACTACAGAAAAAATTAAAAAAGGATATAGAATATAATTATAATGAAGAAGATAAAAAACAAGTTCAAAAAATAAAATTACTTTGCAAGGAATTACCAAAATTACAATTTCCAGATGAAAATAGAAAATTTACATATATAATAGAAGCAGATACCAGTGAATATAGTTACGGAGGAGTACTTAAATATAAATATGAAGCAGAAAAAATAGAACACCATTGTGGATACTACTCAGGTACGTTCAACGAGACAGAAATAAAATGGGAAATAAATAGAAAAGAATTATATTCATTATATAAATGTTTGTTAGCATTTGAGCCATATATTGTATATAACAAATTTATTGTGCGAACAGATAATACACAGGTACGCTAGTGGCTAACAAAGAAAATACAAAATTCAGTTACAACGAAAGAAATTCGGAGACTAGTTTTAAACATATTAAATTTCACATTTATAATAGAAGTAATCAGTACTAACAAGAATGTTATTGCAGATTACATATCAAGACAAAGCTACACAGACTGAAATGATAGAAGAAAATATACATGAAAAGATATTCAACGCCCTAACTACGCTTCCATTGAAAGTGGACAGTATGGGTACTGAGATAGAAAAGCTAAAGCTAAAGACCAGTGAAGATAAACTAAAGTCTATAGCTATGAATCAGCTAACTTAGCAATGCACAGAGCTATGTCAATCGGAAGACAATAAAATTCCAGAGCTAGAAGGAGACGTTGGGATACTCCATAAAACCCATAACGTTTATCAATCTACTTCTGCAGGTACAAGCAGAGGAGTTAGAAAAAATATGAACCTAAACAAGCTATTTGATAAACCATATACACCAAATACATCAAAAGATCCCATGTTTATACCCCCACAAGTTACCACATACCGAGAAAGTCTAAACCAAGACAAAAAGACTTACAACTACACAGCCCGGACATACATAGAAAATATCTACAATGTACAAACCTTTTTAAATAGAAACCCCAAAGCTACAAATATCCAAGAACCAGATACAAACTATATAACCCAGAGATTGACCGGATATAATAAATTAATTGCCTTACCTAAAACCAAACCAAGTTTAGTTAAAACTTGCTATGAATATGGACTACTTAGTACTGTATATACCACAAACGGAAATGAGATATCCATTATACCAGAGATATATGACGCATTTATCACTTTTAAAAGAATAACCAAAGGTACCTTGTTTTTTATAAAAAATTACACGGCACCAGCAGAGATATTATTTGATGAAGTCAAAAAACCTATACAAGTTGTAAAGATAGGGATGACACGAGATATGATTATACCACAAGATATTATTTCACAACCAGAAATACCTAGAATTGAGATACCAAAATTTTATGCGAACAAAAGGATTATCGGACTATCCACAATTTTGCAAAAGCTAGCAAATACATACTGCAACCAAAATCTCATATGGAGCTACTATTCAAGAAATCATGTACTAATATATTCAAATTCAAAAGAGTTACGGGAAACAGATATGGAAACTATTAGGCAATGGATTCTCACGTTTCTTAAACCAGAAACGGAACCTATCGCCAGAGCTATCAGAGAAAAATTTATTTCGAAAGAATTATTAACCAGATATTGCAAGACTATTGGACATAAATATCCAGATCACAAATGTTCAAAATGTAATGGAGGAGATAATGATGTCCCAGCAGTTCAGCTAGAATAAAAAGAGATAAGGACGCCAGCTGGAAAGATAAGAGGAGCAATAATGGAGATACAACAGATACGACAAAAACAACGGAGACAAGATATTTATTTTAGTAACGTAAAATTATTGTACTTTACTATTTATGTAAAAACTTTCTTGTTTTAGGCCTAGACTTTTAGGTAGTAAGCTTTAGTAGCCTTTAGGACCTTTTGTAACCTTTTTTGTTTTCTTTAGCTTTATGATTCTTATCTTTTAGAACACATGTAAAAAATACCTTGTAAAGTTGTAAAGTTCGTTCACTTATAAATAAAGAAGAAAGAAGGCATTGCGAAGGCAAGCCTTCTCACATTAAGCCAAAATTCTCTCCATTCCAAAATATTTTGCCCAGTTAATTAAATATACACACTTCAATGGAAAAAGCTATGGAGCAACAAACCTCAGAAATATCAAAGCTACCGAAACAAGTATATCTATTTATGATTATGAATAGCTAAATTTATAATTCTCGACAATCATGATATGATAAAATAAATTCATATTAGTTACTTTATAGTAGAATTATTCGAAGAATAATATGTTAAGAAGTTTATTAGCAAAGTGGAAACGGAGAAAAATCCCTACGAACTTGTAACACCCCACATTTTACATGTACTAGTAATGTTCACATAAAATGACATACGACTTGATTTAATTACTACCAAAACTTTTTTTCAAGTGTTCAAGTGTTAGATTGGGGCACTATATGGAAGTCTATTTAGAGACTGTGGCCTTAAACGGAGAAAATCATTGACGTGCTTATGGAACTTAGGAAGCTAGCAGGTGATTCACCTGTGTGGTTGGCTTAAAAAATATATATATATATACATGAGGGAGAATAATTCATTCATAAGTAAACTCACTTGAAGTCTAGACGTTAGTAAAAAGAAAGGGGAACGAAGACAAGGCTTAACGCCGAAACTTTCCAAGTCTTGTGACAAACGAAGCCCAAGTTAGGGAGGCTATTAAAGCCAATGGTTTAGAATTATATTGGGCCAAGATGTTCAGCCCAAGATTTTTATATAATAGGCCCAACTACATTCACTCACTACTAGCAAAATTGGGCCCAAACAAAGTGCAAGAAAGATCAAGGAAAATGGGCCACTAAAGCCCATTGATTTAGAGATCCACAAGGCCCAAGTGAAAGGGGAAAATTATTAATTGACCAACTTGACTTAATCAGTTGTAAATATCAAGAGAAAGTCGGCCTAAGGCCTCCTTAAAAAGGGACCAAAACCGAGCTCCTTAGGGTAACTAGTAGAAGACCAAAACTTTCAGCTTTTCTCTCTAAGTTTCTCTTGGCATTTCTTCACCTTGGAAGGCAACCAAAGGCTACTTTTTGAGTTCTTGAATTAGAACTACACCTTGGGAGTTAAGGTATGTAAAAATAACCATATACTTGATATGAATTTTCCATGGAAAACAAGATAAGTTGGCTGGTGTTCTGTGCAGGAATTTCTGGACAGCTTGTGTCCTGAAAGTTGTTGTTTGATTTTCTTGGCTTTGGAACGATTCTTACCCTGATTTTTGACTTTGATATGATATAAAGTTGAGGTTATTAATATGTTATAGTGTGTATATGGTTGCCAAGGTTGCTGGACTGTTTTGCTAGTTCTTTGGAAACAAGTATCCTTATGTGATCTTATGTGCTTCCAAAATGGTATTGGACTGTTTTGATGAGGGGGCTAATGTTTCACGTTTCACCCCCTGTGTTTTGAGCTATTTTGTGACTGTGTTAAGGTTTATTTGATGTATATATATGTTGGGAGCATCTGGTTCAAAGTTGGGACAAGTATGAATTGTTAACGACGAAATGTAGGGAGACGACGAGATGTTGTGCTTCTTAGTTGAGCGTTTGGTAAAATGGTTCTGTGTTGTAGTTATGGACTGTTGCCAGCATGTTGTAGAGCTGATATAGGCTGTGTACATCATGTATATGATAATGTGTACTGGTTGAAGACAGTTAGAATTGAGAAAGTCGGAATAACACCATTGAGTCGATGGTTATACGTTTGTTGCCAAAGTGTTGTGTTTTGTGAGATTGGGCTGTCCAGATGCATTGATTAGCTGCTAATACTAGCTTTAAAACATGATATTGTAGATAAATAGTTGGAAGAAAAGAAGTCATTTCGAGGTAAAAACAAGTTGATATGTCGAGGTATGTAAGGCTATTCGATCTCTTATTATTTGGCATGGAATCCAAAGTCTTTATTGGCACATAGAGATCTTTACAAACTTCGATATAACCACTCCACTCTTTCACATGTATTTGTGTGTCCATATTCGAGCATTGTCACTGCTGCATACATACATTGGATACCATGACATATGAGTCTTCTTTTCAGCTAAATAAAGTTCATACATTGTTTATCTCCTACATGTTTCACTAATTGTATAACCCACTCTTTTCATTGTGATATGATGTTACATGGTCACATACTTGTCATTTATCATGCTTATAGTCTTATAGCTCAAATGTTACGACCACCAAAGATTCATCTCAAAGGTAATAAGAAGATATATGTATACAGTTGTTTCTGTTGGGTGGTATCCCAGGGGTGAAAGAATCACCTAGCATGGGTCAATCCCAGTATTACAGGGGGTATCCCAGGGGTGAAAGGAAAGCCTAGCATGGGTCGATCCTGATATAGATTTACCACTGATCAGCTGGTCATTTGTATTACATGATGTGCACAGATTATACAAGTGATAAGAGTAAAGTAACATAATTGTTATAAGATGCATGACTCCACAATATTCATAAAGGTGGTCTTTTACCCTACAGCAGTGTATGGTTTCATTTGAGCTTTTATCTCATATATAGTACATGTTGCCTTACATATTCAGTACATTATTTCGTACTGACGTCCCTGTTGGGGGACCTGCATTCCATGCTGCAGGTGCAGAAGCTAATAAACCTCCCCAGTAAGAGTACAGGATATCAACTGCAGTCACTGAGCTCCAGGTTGCTTCGGGGCTTTGAGTCTTATCATATCTTTTTGCATTGTATAGTATCTTATCATGAGGCGGGGCCTGTCCCGACCCTTATAAGATAATGTTTCTTGTCTAGAGGCTTTGTAGACTATGTAAAGAATAGTATGGTCATGTATCGTATCGTAGACATTGTGGCTCCAACGGCCTAGTCATACAACATCTTTTGGTTTGCTAGTTCCATTTATCTTTTGAGGGCATGTTTAGTATAAAAGTAACTTATAATGTTCATAGGTAATGTACTGCTACAGGTTGGTTCTCCCGAGCCTTACCGGCAACGGGTGCCAGTCCGCCTTAATAGGATTTGGGGCGTGACAGAACTATGCCATCCTAAAGGTGAAACCAATGAGGCAAGAAGCCGTGGCGGGGAGTAACCAGAGTCGAGGCGCTGTTTAAGGGAAAAAGTATCCGAATTACCATGCTAATAGTGACCGAAGAACATGTTATTTAAGAATAATCTAGTATATAGTAATCTGAGATGACTATATTTTATTACGTACATGGTTGAAGGGAATATTTTGAAAAAAGCGATTTTATGAAAATGAATAATAATTTATCTGATGTGATGGTAGATAAATTTAAAATACTTATTTTGTATGCACTTAGAGATATAAATGTTGCAGATATAAGAAAAATTATATTAGAAAAAGCATTTGAAAAATATTACATGACTAGAGTAAATTATATACCATGTCTACCTAGCTACTCTTATAAATACTTATTATGTTAAAATCACGTAGAATTTTTAAAGATATGCGAAATATACAGTTACTAGAAAAACAGATAAAAATAAATATAGACAAATACATGGAAAATAAAAAATATATAAAATCTCTTAATAAAAATATGCAAGAACTACTAAGGCTAAAACAAATAACTATAAAATATCAATTTTAGAAAATAGATCGTTTAGACTACCTTAAAGTTTTAATCTTATATATACTTAAAGATATAGAAATTATAGATATTAAGAAAATAATATTAGAAGAAGTAATAAACTACAAAATTGAAATAATAAATGCGTTAGAACAGATATACGAAGACATTTACCCAGAAGGATATTATTCAGATCAAGACTGTGGATGTTAGAATATATTAAAAAAACTAGAGAAAACCAAGATAATCTAAATAACGAAATTAATTATAGAAACTGAATTAGAAAAATAATGGAAGATCTAAAAGAAAAGTTAATATGGATAGAAAAAACCTTAGAAAATTTAGAAAAAAGTACATGTGATAGTTTATATAATTTAAAAAACTCACTACGAGAAGAACAACACAAGATAATAAATGACATAGAAAATCTAGAATTAGATATATACTACAGTACAGATAGAATAAATTATTACACAGAAATTTGTAACTCTGCAGTTACTACAGGATAAAATAACAAACCAAATAAATTAATGGATACATCTTACAAAAAGAATAATTTATTAAAACAAAATCTAAAAAATATCCACGCACAAAAAAGAATAGATTTATTATGTGTAATGAATCTATTTCATAATCTAGTTATCCGCACCCTCCTACAAATCAACATGTCTACTTGCAGACATTAAAATAAAAGTTTAGGGTATTTTAGTCTTTTTACAAGAAAAATCTGCTTAAAGAATTTGCCATTTGTGCGATGTTAGTTGTACCTTATTAATAACTTTAAAAAATGCCCATAATATTTCATTTAATTACAGACCATGCCCTTAAAAAAGTCCAACTTATTCTATTTATATATAAGATTGCCCTCTATTTCCAAAGATTTAATTTAAATTATTTAAATTTAATTAATTTAATAATATAATAATTTTATCTATTTAATTGCAACTAAATATTTAAAGTAAATCAATTTTATTATTTTAATTTACTTTTATATTCAAAATTAATTTTTTTACTTATTTATTTTAGTAAATTTAAATTTTAAAAATACTTTTTTCTTATATGAAAATACTAACATTTAAACTTAACTTTAAAATTTTAAAGTATAAAATTAATAAATTTAATTTAATTAAATAAATTTTTAATGAATATTTTCTTAAGATTTGTGTTGGGTTAAATATGTGTCAAGTAAAATAAATGAAGAAAAATATATAATAAAATTTTATTATTGTGTGAGAACCATAATGTACTATCCAATAATGTTTAATAATATTATATTTTGTATATACAAAATATAGCATCATAAATTTACGTAATTTAATAATATAATAATTTTATCTTAATTAATCACAACTAAATATTTAAAGTAAATCAATTTTATTATTTTAATTGATTTTATATTCAAAATTATTTTTTTTACTTATTTATTTTAGTAAATTTAAATTTTAAAATTATTTTTTTCTTATATAAAAATACTAATATTTAAACTTAAATTTAATTTTTTAAAATACAAAATTAATAAATTTAGTTTAATAAAATAAATTCCTAATGAATATTTTCTTAAGATTTGTGTTGGATCAATATGTATCAAGTGAAAAAAGAAATAAAAAATATATATAATAAAATTTTACTATTGTGAGAGATAAAAATAATGCACTATTCAGTAATGTTTAATAATATCATATATTGTATATGCAAAATATAACATCCCCTATTTAATTAATATACTACTCCGGTGAGTTATCGATGATTACTATTGGATATGATAAAATTATGTTAATTTTTCTAGGAGTAACATAATCAATCGCTCTTGATTAATTATTATGAGTTATCTAAGTATTAAGAAAATAAATAATATTTAATAAAAAGAGAAACTAGACATAAAATGTGAAATTAACTCTTGATGTTTTAAATTAAATTATCGTCCTTCAGTGATGATTTTACCATACCACCCATTATTATAAGTAATTTATGTATTAGAAAATTAAGAATAACAAGATGATATGGCAACATAAAAAATTTGATTGACTATCTAAATTATATTAGTATCATATAAATTGGGACGGGACAGGGAAAGATATAAAGCAACATATATTATTTGAAAATGAAATAATAAGTACTGTAAATAACAATAATCAAGAAAAATATTTTAAAAATTGATTGATTACCAAAAATTTGCCTGTGCCACATAAATTGGGACGAAGAAAGTATTCATATCTTATTGAAAAATTATGTACAAAATATTATAAATCACATAATTAACAATTTAAATTTTTTAAAAAATTTAAAAGAATAAAATATTTAGCTAGCTCTCGAAATTATATCATTGTCACTTAAATTAAAATAGAAGAAAAAGTATTACAAATCACAATAATTAAATTATTTTAATGATTAATTATCTAAATTCTATTTACATCACATAAATTAAAAGAAAAAAATATATATATTGGGCTCGTGCTAGCATGGGTCGTGCATATCTAGTTATATTATGGGAAAAGGACATGGGTTGCTCATTTTTTTTTAAAATGGCCCACATTTGAAAAGGTGGACATGGTGTAGCCAGTCGACTAAATTAATTTCTATTTTTAGCCATTTGTCCCAATTGTGCACATACAGTCTCTATACTCAATTGATACACTTTTATACTAAATTAATACACTTTTATACTATATTGATACACTTTTTAAAAAAGAGAAGGGAAATTCTATGCAAGCACATGCAGTCTTTATACCCAATTGATACTCTTTTATACCACATTAATACACCTTTATACTACATTAATACACTTGAAGTGTCCATATACTCAATTGATAATCTTTTATACTAGATTGATACATTTTTAGAATGCATGTGGAAACTATATCGAGTAGTATAAAATATGTATCTAAATAATAATTATAGTTAAAAATTGTATAAAATATGTATAAAAAATCCATAATTATTATATAGAATATGTGTATACATATTTTATACAATTTACTATCCTGATATTTTCAGTTACATGCCTAACAGTTGATGTGTGTTTTACTAACTAATTGGTGATAGTTTAGGCATGAAATTCAAAAATTGGAATACTTTAGATGTGTTTTTCACCTTTCGCTCTATATATGCCTTTTTCTCTATCAAGTTCATCTTTTATATAGATTGCTTTCCGTCAAATAGGTAATATAACATGAATTTTCTTATGTGGTTGAGTCCTAATTGGCGGAGCTAGAACTTTAACCAAGGGATGTCAAGGTATAAAGAAGTAAATTCACGAAGAAGCATAGTCCGTGATCTATATACATTAGTCGTAGGTAATGTTTCTATTATTGAAATCAAGTTAAGCTCCCCCCTCGGTTGAGTTGGATTAATCCCTAACCGAGGGGTGTCAATATCTACTATATACATGTAATATTTTTGCCTAGCTGCACAATGTAATTTTTCAAAAAAGGGATGTCGATCGATACCCTTTTAAGTACACGTGGCTCCACCACTCCTTGGCATATTTTCTAATATATTGTATCCATAACTTGTTCACACGACTTGGCACATCAATACGGTTTATAGCTCTAGACAGACTTAGGGGGAGATTATAATATTGAGTTTCAGTCTAATAAAATGGAGACTATTAGATTAATACATGTACCAGTTAGTTGTTTACCTTACTGTTGTTTCTATTTGTTGCTATTGCCTCATTTTCACTTATTGCTCAGCCGAGTGTCTTTCCGAAACAAAACTTCTTATCTTCAACCTTTCCCAGAACCATCCTGTGGGATTACACTATGTTTGTTGCTGTTGTTGAAACTAACAAAAAGAACGAAGAATTTTTGGAAATTGAAATTTCTAATGACATTCCATGTTTGAATTCCTTATAACCTCTGCATTGGGTTTAAATATAATCCTATTCAATTGGCTATCTCTATAATTAGTTATGTCTTAGCTGGATATCGAATGAAACTTGGTTGCTGGAAGCCAACTCAACAGGGGTTTTAAGAAAAGATAGTGAGGAAAAACATTAATGGATATCCTAAATTTTACAGAAAAGATAAAATAAAATGACTTGCTGAACTTTTCTAGCATTACTTCTCCTTGTTTCTTTTGAAGGCATCATATGGAAGCCAAATAGTAACCACCACCATTGTTGTGGTCCCAAACGTCAAGTTTAATTACTCAACTCTACAAAGTGGTGCAATTCGGTAGGAAGTGACTTTTGAGTCTTTTTTTTTTTTTAGTATAGAGCATGTTAATAAAAGAAAAGGGGGTTAATTTTACTTTCTAAAAAGGGGGGAGGGGAGGGAGGGGATCAAAATTCGATAGTTTTGATATGCTCACTTATGTCAGAATTGTGGGAAAGATTGAATATCATATGTGGATATGCTAATGAAAATAAACGAAATGTGAAAAACAATACCATTTTATGTGGTACTTACAAGCAAATAAAATTCTTGGATACTTGTCTAATATAACTTACTATATTTTTTTCCAAAGCTTATTTCTTACAAGAACATATTTGGTTGCAACACGTGATGTTTGTCTCTATTTGGTCGACTTTTACTTTGATAGGGATTTGACATTAAAGATTATCCGAGTTTGGAATGTTTAATAAAAATAATCATATAATTATTTTTTAGAATGTTTTAAAAATATTTTGTAGTGATAATAAGAACTATTTGACCCACAATTGCAATTGTCACAAAATAGTTCCATCATCGCTACAAAATAGTTTGATCATTTTTAAAATATAAATGTGTCATCTTAGTATCCGACAACAAAAAAATATTCACACAACCAGAACACATCACATTTACAACTCTAACAAAACAAATCAATTCGACATAAAAAAAAAATTCAGTACTCTTACGAAGTACTGAAGGCTGATTGATCTATCACATAATATCCTAAATTAAAAAACAAACTACGCTTAATTCTTGCAAATCCCTTATAGCCCTATCTTAAAATCTCTATATTTAAGAAACAAGCAAGAAAAATAAAATTAGAAAGCATTCACAGACTAGAACAACAACAACAAACACTGTGTATTCCCATGCAGTGGGGTCTGGGAAGCATAAAGTGTACGCAGTCCATACCACTACCTCCGGAGAAGTAGAAAATTTGTTTCATCCATAAACTAGAAGTGAACATTAATATGCAGTGGAAGTGAACATTAATATGCAGTGGGGTCTGGGGATGTAAAATGTACGCAGTCCATACCACTACCTCCGGAGAAGTAGAAAGAAGATAAATGAGAACCTCTCTAGTGTGGTTGTTAAAACTGAGATAGACATAAATAGTACACATGACAGGTTGTTGTTTGATACGTTTTTCTACTATTTTTTTACTCACTCTGACCATGTTAAATTTTTTGTAATTAGCTATCTTGAGTATTTTCTGTATAAAAAATAAATTATAGAGATAAGACTTTTACTAAATAATTCAAAGAATTACAATTACACACTGCGTTATGTGGCGTTTTGCATTTACTCCTTGTTTTAATGAAGCGATAATCTTCTTTCTTACATAAGCCTTGCTGCTTAGCAAATCGATATGCCATAATACAGCTAAAAGGGAAACACTTCTTTTTTCTTTAATTTTTTTAGTAGTTTCAGTCATTGGGTAGTGTTCAAACATACAGTCAATCAGTTGTTGTTCAAACCTGGACAATAACTGTTTGACTGCATGATTGAATACTACCAATCAATTGCTGTTCAAATATGGACAACAACTGATTGACTGCACTGAAACTGCCAAAAATTGTAGGAAAATGAGTGTTTCCCTTTTAGTCGTACAATGACATATCGATTCACTAAGCAACAGGGTTTATGTAAGGACGAAGATTATCGCTTCATTAAGGCAATGAGTAAATACAAAATGCCACGTGACGTGGTGTGTAACTGTAATTCTTTGTGTTGTTTATTTAAAGTCTTTTATCTTTAATATTTGTTTTTTTATGCAGAGAATATTAAAATAGCTAATTACAAAAAATTTAACATGATAGTGTGAGTAAAAAGACTATAGAAGAACGTTTCAAACAACAACCTGTCACGTGTACTATTTATGTCTATCCAGTTTTAACAACCTGGGGCTATAAGGGATTTGCAAAAATCAAGAGTAGTTTGCTTTTTAATTTAGTATATTATGTGATAAATTGATGAGCCTTCATTCCTTCGTGAAGTGAATTTTTTTGCTTCCGGATTGATCTGTTTTGTTAGAGCTGTGATTGTGATGTGTTCTACTCATTGGTCGTGCGTTGGTGAATTTTTTTGTTGCCGGATACTTAAATGACACAATTATATTTTAGTAGTAGTGATGATAAACTATTTTGTAGTGATGATGGAGCTATTTTGCTACAGTTGCAATTGTGGGTCAAATAGTTCTTATCATCACTACAAAATATTTCTAAAACATTCTAAGAAATTTAATAAAATAATCACATTAAATATTATTTAGAATGTTTTAGACATATTTTGAAGTGATGAGAAAAACTATTTGACCCACAATTACAACTGTCACAAAATAGTTCCATCATTATTACAAAATAGTTTGATAATCACTACTATCTAAAATATAATTGTGTCATTTTAGTATCCGACAGCAAAAAAATTCACACAATCAGAACACATCACAATCACAACTCTAACAAAACAGATCAATCTGGCAGTAAAAAAAATTCACTACTTCTATCACGATATATCCTAAATTAAAAAGCAAACTATGCTTTATTCTTGAAAACCCCTTATAGCCCCATCTTAAACTCTTTATATTTAAGAATCTAGCAAGAAAATCAGAAGACAACATTAATTGAAAAATATAGATGAGAACCTCTCCAATGTGGTTGTTAAAACTGGGGTAGACATAAATAGTACACGTGATAGGTTGTTTGATACGTTCTTGTACCGTCTTTTTACTCACCCTGGCCATGTTAAATTTTCTGTAATCAGCTATCTTAAGTATTTCCTGCATAAAAAACAAACGGTAACGATAATACTTTTACTGAACAGTATAAAGAATTACAGTTACACTGTGTCATATGGCGTTTTGCATTTACTCTTTGCCTTAATGAAGCGATAATCTTTTTCCTTACATAAGCCTTGTTACTTAGCAAATCGATATGCCATCGTATAGCTAAAAGGGGAAACACTCATTTTTTTTTTCTATTCTTTTAGTAGTTTTAGTCATTGGGTAGTGTTCAAACATACAGTCAATCAGTTGCTATTCAAACCCAGACAACAACTGTTTGACTGCATGATTGAATACTACCCCTCAGTTGCTGTTCAAACATGGACAACAACTGAATGACTGCACTGAAACTTTCAAAAAAATTGGAGAAAAATGAGTGTTTCCCTTTTAGCCGTACAATGATATATTAATTTACTAAGCAACAAGGCTGATGTAAGGAGGAAACGTTTTCATTTTAGTAAAGTGTGGTCACTTGAAAAGTGAATTAGTAACTTGAAAATGTTTAAGTGTAGGTACTTGAAATGTGAACTTTTGTGACTTAAACTAATTACTTGAATGTGTTGATTGTGTAGATGGAACCTGATTATAGCTGGATATATCAACGAAATATTGATAATAGAGTGGGTGAGGCTAAGAATGAGGATGCGGATGATGAGTTGTAGTTTTTAGATTATCGCTTTATTAGGGCAAGGAGTAAATGCAAAACAACACGTGACGCGGTGTGTAACTGTAATTCTTTGTATTGTTCAGTAAAATTTTTTATCTTTATCGTTTGTTTTTTTATGCAGGGAATACTCAAGATAGCTGATTATAGAAATTTAACATTGCCAGGGTGAGTAAAAAAACTATAGTAGAACGCATCAAAAAACAACCTGTCACGCGTACTATTTATGTCTCTCCAGTTTTAACAACCTGTGCTATAAGGGATTTGCAAAAATCAAGCGTAGTTTGCTTTTTAATTTAGGATATTTTGTGATAGATTGATGAGTCTCATTCCTTCGTGAGAGAAGTAGTGAATTATTGAAATAAGGCATCTTTCATGAGTAATTAAATCGATCCATCTCATCATTTTTCTCCCTCTATATAAACACACCTAATGCCTTACTCAACATTCAGTTGGACTTCTAACCTTTTGATTTATATCATGCATATTTTTCTCTCCCCTCTACAACCATTTTCAGAGTAAGTACTTGTTTTTATCTTGGCTATGTATTCCGCAGGTAGAACCTCCTCTTAGAAAAACTATATGCCCTCTGTAAATCGACTGAGAACGTTTTCGTATTGCTCTCAAATATTTCTATTTAGAGGTTATTGTGCTAGTTTAGCTCCAGTGAAGGAGACACTGCCTCACCAATCTCCTTTGTCTTATCATGGAAAGCACCATGAAATGCCATGACTGGCACTTCCATTAGGACACTTTCCCCTTGATGTGATGATGCTACAAAAGACCTAGCCAATATAGAAATGATAATCAACATGGTTTAGCGGCTGAACTAATCAAAAGAACAATTAGGAAAAACCGTGTACTAAAGTTGTTATGCGGAGGGAGTTTTCTTGGAAAATTTAGATAAAACTATTAGTTGATCAATGACGAACTTGATTGACTTTCTAAAGTATTATGAGATCTTTTTTTGTTTGGGAACTCTTTTTCATCTCAACTACATTTAGCTGCTATAATTTATAATTTCCATCTTCATGGTGCTGTATTTGGTTATCACTTCTTATTACTTGCTGTTAAGTGAAGCTGGTTTTGGTACTAACATTGTCACCTTGTCTCTCTTTTTTTTCCTTTTTATTTGGCAGCACTGGAGAAATCCGAGGGCAGTTGAAGCAATGAGCTTCATTAACAAGTGTTTATATCTAGAACCTTTATTTGTAGCTGTAATTCTCCTTCTAGTTGTAAGGAGGTGGTAAATTGTCCCCGTTGAAGTGACTCTATGATTCGTACAACCCCTAAAAAGTGCGAACATGTGATACTGCAAGCTACTCTTAATTTTTGTTGGTTCTGAATCTTCTAGTTGCCTATTTACAATGTATTTGCTGGTTTAATGAAATTCAAAACTTCTTTGGACCTTCTACAATTTTTTCTTTACATTTTAGTGCAATACCGTTCCATCTACAATTTGTTTAGTATTTCTACTGGAAAATGAACTAGGTACTTGCAATTTTGATCCATTTTTCTATGTGGAAAATCAGATACAACATATATTCGTGTTATTCAATAAGTGGGTTCATGGAAGGATAGGGTGTACAATGGTCTTATCTTAATCTTTGCAGTGTAGAAAAGTTGTTCTTGATACTTCAAAAGAACTGCAGACAAAACATAGGAAATATAGTACTTTGAGAAAAATTGCCTCAAGCTATGCATGTGAAAAATGGTGATTGGTTTGGGCAATGATCAATGTGGAATTGAGCTGTTGGTATCAATCAATTTGAATTGAATCATTGGTAGATGGAGAGTCGTGGTACATGTGATTTGTTACTGGTTAGTCTGTCATATTTAGTACTTGAAAGTTGACAGACAGAAATCTCAGTACTCATGGATGACAAAGAAAGTTACCATTTTCTTTTATGTTGAATTTGGAAATACTACATGTGAATTTGCCGGGAGAAATAACATTAAAAGGTCTTCTGTAGTGTTTACCAACTTTACAATAGCTCATTCTTATGCACTTAAGTGCCAATACATAAGAGGGCTTTTGGTTAATGAGATAAAAGATGAAACAGCACAAGATTAAGTTTAATATAAAATTTCATTTTGTGATATCTCATTTATCTCGAATCAACTTGATATTATTTTATCTCATATTGCAGATTATAACCCGTCAACGACAATCTTAAAATAACTTAGTCTGCAAATCAAACGACCTCTTTTTACTCATCACTTGAAATCCTGGAACCGGGGATCTTTTGACTCCTCCAATAAATTAAGAAGCTTCCGAGCCTAGAATATCCACTAGTCTCATGGTTGACATATCCAAGGCAGCCTTTCGAGCCACTAGCAATTGCCCAGTTCCATCGTCATTGACCATCTACAAAATAGTTTCCAATCTATTCAATATCCCCCTAGTGAAGAAAGTCGATATGGACAATCTGCGAAAGCTATGACTCCTAAAAGACGTTACTGCATCCATCATAGAGTCCCCACTGTTAGCAGGAAACATAAATCCCACTACAGGAAGAGCAACTGATCAAAACAGACTAATTTGCTCATATTCCATGACAAACACCCAAAAAGAGACTAGCCATCTCTACAACATAAGAAATTCACTTTGATTATGCCTCAAGACACTACCTTTTTGTCTCCTAAGAACAACACTGAAAATCATTTCTCTTATATCAACAAGTGTGCCAACAAAAATCCTAAATACGGCAATAGGAAAAGTCAAAATAGTCTCGGTAAGGCCTAAATTTAAAGGTTCAGACCAGAATGCAACAAGTGCTTGCTGAATTCTTCTTAGAGGTAAGGAAAAAAGCACAACCCACAAAATAGGTCTTAAATATTCTTCAAGCAATTTGCCAACAGCATAAAGAATAAAAATTGTGAAAGCAAGACCAAACATGAGTTATCTCTATATAAAGGGCCAAGCATATCTGTTGAAACATATAAAAAATACTCTCTCCCTAACATATCATGCTTTTACATGAGATGGTCACACTGACAGAGCTAGGGAGTCAGAAGAAGTTTCATCTAAACCTCCTTGGCCGGATAATTATGCTATACATACAAGGTTAAAATATGTGCAGAAGCCCAAAAGATATGCACAGAATGTAGAAAAAAGTGCAGATTACAATAAATCATGGTATAAAAATTGAAAGAAATCTAGAAATGTGAAATTAAGCACAAAATACAGAAACTCAAAGTCTGTAAACTTCACAATTAAGTCATACAAAATGAACTTAATTCACTTAGAAGTCATCACATTACAAAATGAACTTGATTCATTCCCAAATTAATTATGTCATCATGAAAGGAACAAAATGATAACAACTGTCAGCATCTATGACGCTATGCAACTCGAAGCGCACTCTTCTGCTACTATCCTCTTCTAACCTAAAATGGAAATAAGAGGACTTAAGCTAAATAAGTTTCATTATAGTAAAGTAAGACAACCATTATTGATATATGTATCTCACTGAAAGTTTGTCACAAAAAGAAGCAAATTCTTGCGTCCAACTTGATGTGTTCTCAACCATAATTGAGTCCAAAGATGAAGGATAGTTTGTTTGTTCTAGTTCAACAACATTAAATAAAGAACAACTTCTTTTGTTATGACCGGATCGACCACACTTGTTACAATCAATTGCTTTTTGTTTCCTTTTCATCCTAGTCCTCGAGGCTACAGGCTCATCAACTTTTTTCTTTCTTAATCTTTATTTCTTTCCTTTCTTCTTTTTCAAATAAAGTGGCAGCAATGGTTGCAGATTAGATGATTTAGGCCATAAATCTTGCCCGTTCATAGGCAATATGGTTGTATATGTTTTCCTATATGTCTCAACCTTGTAGCAATCGTGAACATAGTCTACAATGCCATTTTTTTCATCCATATAGCACAAATAACTTGTTTGCAATGTATTCTAGATAATTCCTATTTTCTACAACTACACATCTTGTTATACAAGTCCACAACCCAAGTGTCAATATCAGTAGAACCTACTATTTCATAATTCTCTGAGTCAGCCGTTCTCGGAATATAACGAAAATCTCCTTTTGTGTTTCTATGCAATTTCTTTTTTATATTTGGACAAATGTTACCCAAAGTCTATTATTCAGCTTCATTCCTACTGGATGCAGTTCTAGCCCACCTTTCAGCTTTATTCCTATTGAATGTAATCCTAGCCATGAGTATATGCCTTATGATCTCTAAATGTTTGATAATGGGATTATCTTTAGCATTAGTAATGAGACTATTGAAGACCTCACATACATTGTTTAACAGAATGTGACACTTTAAAAGTGGTGAGAGGTGAGATCTGGATCATTCACTTGGTAACATACTCAAAAGCCATTCATACATTTTTTATCTAGTTTGCATATATCCAACATATACATATTAAACTCTTTAACGGTTGTTGCTCTAGTCGCTTTCCAAAAGCCTTTTTAAATGCATGACTAGGGAATTCGTTTGCTTTGAAATTATTGTGCAAGTGTTGGGCACAAAATCTATGAGAAACATTTGGTAACACTTCCTCAAAAGCTTTAAGAAGGCCTTTTTGCTTATCTGGCATGAATGTCCATACATATTGCTTTTCTATTTCAATATCGATCGTCAAATAGTTCAAAAGGCACTTCCATGTATCCTTACACTTCTTTTCCACAACGGCATAGGCTATAGGAAAGATATTGTTATTGCCATCTAAACCAACAGTAGCAAGCAATTGTGAACCATACATAGAGTCTTTCAACCAACAACCATCAACACCAACTATCTTTCTACGACTTACCTTAAATCCATCTTTACATGCTGCAAAACATATGTATAATCTTTGGAATCTAGACGGATTGTTAGGAGTCTCATTTGGTGTTAAATTTATGTAAATTAATGTTCCAGGATTGGATCGCACGATCTCATTAATATAATTCCACAACATGCTAAACTGGTTATTCAAATTGCCATTGATCAGAGAAATAACCTTCTTTTTAGTTTTTCTTGCTTGACATAAAGATACATCTACTCCCAGCTCTCTACTGGCTTCATCTCTGAATTTTGATGTTTTCTAATCTCTATTTGATTTGATTCTATCAACATATTTCTTTGCAATCTAACTGGAAGTGATATTCTTATTCTTGACACTCCAACAAAAATATGTATGCTCAGAGATGTAAGTCTTTATCTAAAAATTCATGTCCTTGTGCATTTTTGTAGCTAAAATTACCCACTTATAAGAGGGGTGATGCTTACATGCTCCCCTTGCTCTTACTGAGTCATCTTTTATCCACTCAACCAGCCTTCCTCTTTTAATCTCATAAGCAGTATCAGTTTCCTTAAACTCTTTTTTGTTTTGAAATATTTGTCCTAATGCTAACTTAGGATTAGCTTCACCTGTCTTGGGATTGTGCTTTGCATCGCTATCACTATTCAAGCTTTCCATGTCACTGGAAACAACACAATATGAGTCGTCGTCTTTATTTTGCATCTTTTTTTGTAGCTCTTTGCTAATAAACTTTTCACTATCATCATTTATTCTCATATTTCCTCTGATATTGACAGAAAAGGTTTCAACAGAAGGATCAATATTTTGATCAAACAAAATGTCATCTTTATATTTTGAATTCTCTAACTCTCCATAATTGGATTCATTATTAGAATCACTATATATTGCTTGAGTCCCAAACATTGAGTCCCTGTATCACAGATTCAACAACATGGTGTCAATTTTATAGAGATAGAAACTTCACCCAAGAATAAATTATTCAATCATTAGAAACCCTATTCAAGTTTCCCTAAAGTGTCTTTTTTTTCTATAAAAGGGAGATTAGGAGGCAAGAATAAATATTTTGGGAGAAAATGGAGGGAGAAGAAAAGTCACGTGCCAAGAGAAAAGTTCCGTTGATTATAGATGGTAATATTGATAAAGGGATGTTTTTGATCTATTTTGAGAAACTTGAAGGATGTTTTAGGTTAACTAGGATATTATAAGGATGTAGTGAAAGTTGTGGTGAAACATAAAGGATGATTTTGGTCAAAACCTCTTTTCTTTGTTGTACTGCTCAAGTGCCTGTGCGGCATAACCCTCTATCAATTCAACGTTCTCAGGATCTTCCAAGTAGTATTCCATGGGGTATAGGGAAGTGAATGGAACCAAACTTGGATAATCTTTAATGTTAAATCCCTATCAAAGTAAAAGTCCACCAAATAGAGACAAACATCATGCATTGCAACCAATATGTTCTTGTAAGAAATAAGCTTTGGAAAAAACTACAGTAAGTTATACCAGACAAGTATTCAAGAATTTTATTTGCTTATAAGTACCACATAAAATGGTGTTGTTTTTCACATTTAGTTTATTTTCATTAGCATATCCACATATGATATTCAATCTTTCCCACGATTCAGACATAAGTGAGCATATCAAAACTAGAGAATTTCAATCCCCTTCCCCCTTTCTTTTCTTTAGAAAGTAACATCGATCCCTCTTTTCTTTTATTAACGTGATCTATGCTAAAAAAGACTCAAAAGTCACTTTCTACCGATTTGCACCACTTTGGTGTAGGGCCTAGAGATTGTAATAGTTGAAAGCCAAAACAATTGAAGAAGCAGAGTTGAGCAATCAAACTTGACGTTTGGCATCCATATGGTGTTGTTTAATGGTGGTGGTTACTGTCTGACTACCATATAATGCCTTCAAAAGAAAAAAAATGAGTAATCTGTTGCAACATATTGACTAATCTGTCGCAACATATATGACTAATCTATTGCAACAAATTACTCATCTGTTGGATTTGTATTATAGTGTTGTAACATGAATCTAACATATGGGTCATTTGTTGCAACAAATTAGTTATATGTTACAACAGATTACTCACTTGTTGCAATAAATGACTGATATATTACATTCATGTTGCAGGTTCTATCCATTGTAGTAGTAGCAAATATACCAAATAAAAAATTCAACAAAAATCATAATTATACTTACAAAATCACCTATGAAGTAATGTCCAAGTGATATACGAACAAAATTTGACCTAAACAAATTCTAAAATTTTCAACAAGGGCACAACGAATCAGTGAAGCACATGAAAAATTTCATGAAACAGGTAAAGAAGACAAAAATAGTGTATCATACATCAAATGCAAAAGGATCGAAGGGACAAATGTTTGAGTTCTACTAAAAACATTTAAGTTCCCTAGTATTTTAATTGCTTTCTAATGGATAACCTATCTATTATAACAGATTTTCTATCTGTTTGATAATTTCTAATAGATGAATCATCTGTTGCAACATGTTAGTCACCTATTGATTCAAATTAAGCAAGTATCAGTAATAACTAAATTGATTTAGCTAAAATTAAAGACAAGTCTTTAAGACAATGGGACAAACATTTGAGTTCTCCTAAAAATGTTTGAGTTCCCTAGTATTTTAATTATTTTCCAATAGATCACCTATTTGTTGCAACAAGTTAGTCATCTGTTGCAATAAATGCTTATAATAGGTTAGTCATTTGTTGATTCAAATTAAGCAATTATTAATAATAATTAAATTGATTTAACTAAAACTGAAGACAAAACCTTAGACAAGGGGGAAAATGTTTGAGTTCTCCTAAAAAATATTTGAGCTCTAGTATTTTAAATTACTTTTCAACACATATTTTGTCTATTTAGTAATTTCCAACAGATGAGTCATATGTTGCAACAACTTAGTCATCTGTTGCAACAGATGTCTATATTTGTTTGATAATTTTCAATAGATGAATTAGTTGTTGCAATAAGTGAGTCATTTATTGCAACAAATATCTATATCTGTTTGGTCATTTTCAACAGATGTTTTTATTTGTTTGGTAATTTTCAATAGATTACTCATCTGTTGTAATATGTTAGCCATCTATTGATTCACATTAAGTCATTATTAGTAATAACTAAATTGATTACTAAAATAAAATATGAATTAATAAGTTCAATTACAGTTTCAATTAATCTCATGGTAATTACACGATCAACTAAATATGTTCGTCCTAAGTAGAATGATCAATCGACCAATTTTATTTGAAATGATTTAAACTAAGTCATCATTAGAAATAACTATATTTATTTAACTAAAACTAAATATGAATTAGTAAGTTCAATTACAATTTCAATTAATTTTATAGTAATTACATGATCAATTAAGTGTTTCGTACTGAGTAGAATGATTAATTGACAAATTTTATGTGAAATAATTTAAATTAAACCATTATTAAAAATAACTATATTGATTTAACTATAGTTAAAGATGAATTAGTAAGTTCAATTACGATTTCAATTAATCTCAGTAATTAAATGATCAATTAAGTGTTTCATCCTTAGTAGAATAATTAATTGACCAATTTTATTTTAAATGGTTCAAATTAAGCCATTATTAATAATAACTATGTTGATTTAACTAAAATTAAACATGAATTAATGAGTTCACTTACAATTTTAATTAATCTCATCGTAATTACATGATTAACTAAGTGTATTCGTCCCGAGTAGAGTGATCAATCGACCAATTTTATTTGCTAAGTTGATTTAACTAAAATTAAAGATAAACTTACAATTTTAATTAATCTCATAGTAATTAAATTATCAACTAAGTGTAGTCGTCAAGATTAGAGTGATCAATTAACCAATTTTATTTGAAATGAATCAAATTAAGACATTATTCGTAATAATTAAAGATGAATTGATAAGTTCACTTACAATTTCAATTAATCTCATAGTAATTACATGATAAACTATGTGTATTCGTCTCGAGGAGAGTGGTCAATCGACCAATTTTATTTCAAATGATTCAAATTAAGTCATTATTAGTAATAAATAAATTTTTGACTAAATTAAAGATGAATTGATAAGTCCACTTATAATTTCAATTAATGTATTCGTCCTTAATAGAATGATCAATTGATAAATTTTATTTAAAATGATTCAAATTAAGTAATTATTAATAATAACTAAATTGATTTAACTAAAATTAAAGACAAGACCTTAGATAAGGGGACAAACATTTGAGTTCTCTTAAAAACATCTGAGCTTTAGTATTTTGAATTATTTTCCAACATATATTCTATATGTTTGATAATTTTCAACAGATGAGTCATCTGTTGCAACAACTTATCATCTGTTGCAACAAATGTCTATATTTGTTTGATATTTTTCAATCAATGAGTCATTTATTGCAATAGGTTAGTCATCTGTTGCAACATATGTCTATATTTATTTGGTCATTTCCAACAGATGTCTTTATATGTTTGGTCATTTTCAACAGATGTCTTTATCTGTTTAGTCATTTTCAACAGATTACTTTTCTTTTGCAACATGTTATTCATCTATTGATTCATAATAAGCCATTATATTAGTAATAACTAAATTTATTTAACTAGAATTAAACATGAATTAATAAGTTCAATTACAGTTTCAATTAATCTCATGGTAATTACACTATCAACTAAGTGTGTTCATCCTGAGTAGAGTGATTAATTGACCAATTTTATTTGAAATGATTAAAACCAAACCATAATTAGAAATAACTATATTGATTTAACTAAAATTAAAGATGAATTAGTAAGTTGACTTAGAATTTTAATTAATTTTATAGTAATTACATGATCAACTAAGTGTTTCGTCTTAAGTAGAATGATCAATTAACCAATTTTATTTGAAATAATTAATATCAAGCAATTATTAGTAATAATTAAATTAATTTAACTACAATTAAATATGAATTGATAATTTTAATTACGATTTCAATTAATCTCATAGTTAGTAATTACATGATCATCTAAGTGTATTCATCTTGAGTAAAGTGTTAATTAACCAATTTTATTTGAAATGATTCAAATTAAGATATTATTAGTAATAACAACATTGATATAACTAAAATTAAAGAAGAATTGATAAGTTCAATTACGAATTAGTTACACGATCATCTTAGTGTGTTCGTTCTGAGTAGAATGATCAATTGAATAATTTTATTTGAAACGATTCAAATTAAACCATTATTAGTAATAGCTAAATTGATTTAATAATTACAATTTAAATTAATCTCATAGTAATTACATGATCATTTAAGTGTATAACCTATTGTAACAGATTAAATCTTGCAACAGATGAATCATTTGTTGAAAATTATCAAACAGATATACACATATGTTACAATAGATTAGTTATCTGTTGTAACAAATGTCTTTATTGTTGGTCATTTCCAACAGATGGCCAATCTGTTGCAACATATGATTTTATCTGTTTATTATTTCCAACAGATTACTAATCTATTGTAATAGGTGACTAATCTGTTGCAACAGATGTCTTTATCTATTTGGTCATTTTCAACAGATTACTCATCTTTTGCAACATCTTAGTCATCTATTGATTCATATTAATCCATTATATTAGTAATAACTAAATTGATTTAACTAGTATTAATAAGTTCAATTACTGTTTCAATTAATCTCACGGTAATTACACGATTAACAAAGTGTGTTCGTCCTGAGTAGAGTGATCAATTGACCAATTTTACTTAAAATGATTCAAACCAAGCCATAATTAGAAATAACTATATTGATTTAACTAAAATTAAAGATGAAGTAGTAAGTTCACTTACAATTTCAATTAATTTTATAGTAATTACATGATCAACTAAGTGTTTCGTCTTAAGTAGAATGATCAATTGACCAATTTGATTTGAAATAATTAAAATTAAGTAATTATTAGTAATAACTAAATTGATTTAACTAAAATTAAAGATGAATTGATAATTTAATTACGATTTCATTTTATCTCATAGTAATTACATAATCATCTAAGTGTATTCGTCTTGAGTAAAGTGTTAACTGACCAATTTTATTTGAAATGATTCAAATTAAGAACTTATTAGTAATAACAACATTGATTTAACTAAAATTAAAGATGAATTGATAAGTTCAATTACGATTTCAATTAACATGTTGCAATAGATGAGTAATCTATTGGAAAAGACCAAACAGTTAAAGACATTTGTTGAAAATGACCAAACATATATAGACATCTGTTGCAACAGATGACTAACCTATTGCAATAGCTAACTCATCTATTGAAAATTATCCAACAAATATAGACATCTATCGCAACAGATGACTAAATTGTTGCAACATATGACTCATCTATTGGAAATTATTAAATAGACAAGATATAACTCAGAACCAAAATGAGTCATAGAATTTAAAATGTGACCAAAATAGGTCACCTGTTTAAAAAGTTACCAAAATAGGCTAAACGTAATAATTTATTATGTTTCCTATTTTATTTCTTAATGATCAACTAACGGAGTTGATTTTTACAAAAACGTAAGAATTTCATATGTTTTACATATTTTTTTTGTAAAACGTAAAAAATTCTTACGTTTTATAAAAAAATATAAAACATAAGAATGATAACGCTCAATCTACAGCTCTCGTAGGAGTGTAAAGCGGTCGTTAGCAAATATAGAACCCAACCTGGGTTGGGTGTCGATCCCACAGGGAATAGCTTGGCCAATAAGTAAGTAAAATTACTAAACTTTTGGTGCAAGTCTCGTAAGAAGGGGGGAGTTTTGTAGTGCAAGTAAAGTAACCAAAATATTGAAGCAAAAGCTGAAAATAGCAAAGTAAAAAGAGAGAGATTGTTACGTGAGTTGTAAACAATGAGAATTGAAGCGTTGGGGTTATGTCCACCTTCTGAGGTATACGTCTCTATTGCCTATGAGTGTGTAGAATTCTGACATGCAATTGCTTATAGAGAATTGTAGTCGATGGTAAATCCAAGCGTCTCTCGACCTAAACAAGGACTATTTCACTTTAACTCTCTCGAGCTTAAAGCGTGTCTAACGGTACGAATTCTCCAAGAGGTTAGTCCAGTTACGGCACTAGCTTTTTAATAGGAAAGGGTGTCCTACTACCTTGACATTATCTCTTTTCCAAACAAATAACCTTTCTCTCGAACAAGTTAAATGTTAGACTGGCGTATTCTTGCGTTTGCAACCGCAAAGAATGTGGATTAAGATGAAGAGAATAATGATATAAGCAATATACGTGTCTCGAACTCACAAACTCACAGCAATAGATAGTAACTCATTCGGCTTCCATAACCCCAACAAAGAAGTTTAGTTACCCATGAATGCGAAGGAGATCACGATTGACATTGTTATTATATCACAATATTGAGTAATGGCGTGTAGATCAAGTGATAGGCGTGAGGCGTGAATTCCTTAGCAAGGTAACGTTTCTCTTGTTGCGGAAATTAAGAATAGAAGAGTAGAAGAAGAAAAATAGAATTAATGGAAAGATTAGAAGAGTTGTAATTGAGAAGTAGAATGTGTCTCTCCACTAAGGGAGGACTTAATTAAAATCTCTAGCATGATAGGGTATTTATAATACTCCTATCCTACTCCTACTATGCTAATGAAATAAATAACCAAATCCTACTAGGCCTATGGAACACTTAACCCAAATGTACTAGGTTAAGGTAACATTATCATAATCCAAATAAACGAATGAAATACATAACCTAATTGTACTAGGTTAATGTATCTTTGTCAAAATCCAGCTTTGTGTCTGTAAGTCCCCAAAGTCTTCAGAATTGTTGTTTTAGCCCGGGACAGATTTTCCATGCAGCAGTTTTGGTCCTTTAGGCGTCCCACTTCCTTCTCCTTCGTTTGTGAGCTTTCTTTTGTGTCAAGTAAGCCATAAAATGCTGAATTATACATCATTTATACCTGAAACTTTACTAATCATGTTCGTTAGCTCATTTATAGGAAAAAGGACTAAAAGTGCATGAAATATATAATTTGTTCTCAAAACTAGGCTAAAATATGGGCAAAATATATTGATATAGGCGTGTAAATTCACCTATCATCAACACCCCACACTTGCAGCTTTGTTCGTCCTCGAGCAACATATCATGTCCTTCTAAACATCAACTTAGGGTTTTTACAACAACAACACAAAACATTCGTCAAGACAGGCACAACAATTCTTAACAAAGAGTAGCTTTCCGATCATTAGTAGAAACAGTTTAACCTCTAGCATAGACTCGTGATGGTGGTCAGCTCGCATGCAAAAGTTAAGGTGCATAGAATCATATGCCACTATCCAAAACTCATCAACCATGTGTGTCTCACAATATAGTACCCATAATCACTCACAAATATATCATATTTTTCAAACATGGGTATCAAAATATCCTTGCTCTCGCTCTCGCTCTCGCAAAGAATTCGTATGCAGCAACTGATGACCATAGGCTTGCCCTTAGTGTACTACTCCACTAAATGTCAGAATGTTAAGATTAGGATCAAATAGGTCTTTTGATGGTTGTAATGTAGGCTAAGGGACGGATAAGACTATTTTGGCCAGAAATAGTGACTAAGTTCCTAAGCACTTTAATACATCACATTGTATCATTGACATTTTTTTTTTCTTTCAACCTTTCTTCTTTCTTTTATTCTACCACCCTTGTTTTCCTCTTTTGTTTTTCAATTTTAAGCATAACTCACTTTTCAGCTTTCTTTTCCTTTTTCTTTTCACAACATACCTCTTATGATAACACTTTTTTTTTCATAACACATTCAAGCACCATTACAATTTAAAGCATCATACTCACCCAATTTCCTCTTATGTTGTCACATGACTTTTTTAATTTAAAGCACTTAGGAATTTGGATCAAATTACGGTCTTGAAAAAAATGGATTAGGCTTGCATGCAAGGTTGTCAAAGAAATAGGCTAAAGGCTCAAAAGGGTTTAACTAGGATGATGTCCATGGGTAGGTAAAACTGAAGGTAAACAAATATAGGTTGCCAAAGAAATGCCTAAATCATATCCTAAACTTACACTCCTTATTTTCGCTTTGCATACATACCAGGCAAGTTCTAGCATCAGCCACATACATAGAAGATACTATTAATCTCACACACACAAGGCACATGGTCGACTTGATTGGAAGTAATATAGACTCTCGACCCAACAAGTGAAGGAATTGAACCACAAAATATCACATAATGAGTCACAACTAGAGTCTAAACGTCTCAATAGTCACAATTGTAACACATACTCTTGTTATAATCCCATGCTGCCTATCAAAATAATTTCATGCGAAGCTAAAAAAAATATTTTAACTACTAAAAAAACAAAATGAAACAAAAATGAAACAAAAGCAAACAAACATAGATGCGAATAGAGAAGTATAGCATGCAATACCACCACCCCACACTTAGTCGGGACACTGTCCTCAGTGGAAAATAAATACGAGGAACCTGGTTGGTTGGACTTATCCTCTATGTCTGGGGTCATACCCCTTGCATTGGAATCATCATCAGAGTCGTCATCCTTAGAAGTTCCTCATAAGTATCCCACTTAATTCCAAGCGTGAGTCAAGGTGTTTGCAGCGGGGAGGGTTCTCCTTGCTCCTTGCGGCTTCTTTTCTTGCCCTTTTGGGAAGTGGTAGCCTTCTCCTTGCCTTGTCTCTCTTGTACCTGAGACTTGAAATAGTGTTAATGGTAGCACAATCTCAATGGATACAATCTATACATAAGCAGTAGGGGTACCACCCCACACTTAGTTTTGTTAACACAAATCAATGAAGCGAAAGTGGTCGATTACTCAGATTTCGTCGACATACGTTTTAGGATTGTATTCCGACAAGAAAATCAGCAATGCATCACTTACTTGCAGCCATTGGACTACTTTCATGGTAGATATAGAAACACTACTACATAGGGGTTACCACATGGAATAGTTATTCTTACAACAATCACAACCTCTTATGTCGGTAGGCACTATAAGTCTTATCCCGATGACCGGGATAGTCTAACATGTAAGTATCCAAACAACAATCTTAAGCACTATTCATAGCCATAGTAATTCCGCAAATAGTATAACAATGCTATTAAAACCAATTTCAAGTCGTAAACAAGTCAAGATTTTCCTACGTACATGTTCACTCACATGATTTTGTATCAACAATCCAAACACATGAACATCACCAACAATCTTATACGATTTAGCAATTCATAATAGACATAGCAACGTAGTAATTATGAGAAATAAATGAAGAATAAGAGAGTACTTACTTGCTTGAAGCTTGTGGAGATGGTTTTGTGAATTGGAAGAGCAAAAGAAGAAAAGTTTGAGAGGATTTGGATGTATATGCGGCGCCCTTAGGTCAATTTTTAGTGTGGTTGTGTTGTAAAACTAAGTCCCCTTTATATAGGAAGAGAATGGGTCGGGTTTTGACCCATTTACAATCGGTTTTGGAGACAAAAATACCACATATGCGGTGCATAATACTCGGCATATCAATGACATATGCGGCGCATTGTCTATAGCTTAATGGGACATATGCGCCGCATAGTCTATGGCATATGAGATACTGAGACCAAATGCCATAGCATAGGCGGCGCATATTCAAAAGCATACCTAGGAATAGGCGGCGCATAGTGTATAGCACACTAGATTCCGAGACCTTAGGCTATAGGATAGGTTGTGCATCGTTCGTGGCCTAGTTTTACCAAGGCCTAGCCTTTCTCGATGCCTATTTTGGTGTGTGAAATGCTCAATCCATAGCCTTATGCTTCACCATTCCTAACTTACCAACTTTACCATACAATGCGTCCAAATCATCAATTGAAATCAATCTCCTCGTTGAATACTTCTTGCACCTATTTTTGCTCAAAACCAAATGAAAACGATTAGTACGATGGGTTGCCTCCCACCAAGAGCCTTAGTTTTGGTCGTGGCACGACTCTTATTTTTGGATTTTTCATTTAGCAAAACAAAACAAGTACTAGAATGAAAGAAAGACAAAACGATAAACGATAAAATGATGAAATGATAAAACAATAAAACGATGGGTTGCCTCCCATCTAGCGCCTTATTTATTTTCGTGGCTCGACATAGTTACCTCAAGTACTCAGACTTCATCGAGGTAAATGGTGGATCATTTTCTGAAAGGATTTAGACGATAATGAGGCTTACCTGTGGGCATGCGATCTTTTTCGAGATGGCTCCTACGTTTCTCCGGAGAGTCACCAATTATATCATCAATAGTCCAACCCATAGCTCTCTTGTATCTCTTCAGAGCAGAGATGAGAGCTTCTAAGTGTTGTTTAATTAAATCATCTGCTCTCTCCGGAAGTATATTTCTACTTTCCAAGAACACATACCTTAGATAATCGGGGAGCTCTTGCGTTTCTAGCATTGGTGGCTTATCAATGGGAGTCTTTGCTGTTGGTTGATTCTTGAGATCACATTCCGGTTGCTTAGGAGTATACGGCTCTGTTTCTGTTAGATCACCCATAAGTTCTTCATTGTCCTTATGCTCAACATTCAGTGGCGCAGCAGACAATGGCTCAACAGTAGGCTGTTTCTCTATAGATAATGCTTTCATATCCTCATGATGAACATCAGCTATAGATAACTCATTCATATCGCTGGGCTGCTTTATTGCTTTGCATATATCAAACCGTACCACTTCGTCATTAATTCGAAACAAAAGCTCATTATCTTTCATGTCAATAAGCACACTTCCAGTTGCAAGGAAAGGACGTCCCAAGATTATGGGAACTTCAGAATCCTCCTTACAATCTAGAATAACGAAGTCTGCAGGAAATATGAATGAAGAAACTTTCACCAACACATCATTCAAGATACCCACAGGTCGTTTTACCGACCTATCAGCCATCACAAGCCTCATATTGGTTGGTGTCGGATCGCCTAGGCCCAACTTCTTGTAGATGGATAGTGGCATCAAATTGATGCTAGCACCTAGATCAAACAATGCCTTGGCAAAATCCAACGATCCAATTGTGCAAGGAATAGTGAAAGCTCCAGGATCTGCCTTCTTTTGAACTAACGACCTTGTAGCGATTGCACTACAATGATGAACATTATCCGCTAACTCATAACTTGCTGCCCGCTTCTTTGTCAACAGGTCTTTCATAAACTTCGCATATCCAGGCATTTGTTCAAGTGCCTCCACCAATGGAACATTAATGGTCAGCTGCTTGAGCATAATCATAAATTTGCTGAACTTAGTGTCATCCGCCACCTTCTTCAATCTTTGGGAAAAAGGTGGTGGTGGGTATGGAAGTGTTCTCTCCGTAGTTTTCTTCTCCTCTTGATTCCGTTTTCCCAATTTTTTAGGCTGCACAGTGCTGGATGTGGCGTTGTTGACGTCAGGAGTAGTAGCTGCGTCATCTTCTCCTTTTGCGTTGTCATCCATGTCCGCAACTTCGTCAATCACTTGCTTGCCTTTTTCTGGAGTTTCCAGCACCTTACCACTTCTGGTAGTGATGGCCATGCATGACCCATCATTCCTTGGGTTTTGCACAGTATCGCTAGGTAAAGTGCCGGCCTTTCTTTGGTTGAGTGCTGTTGAAAGTTGACTGAATTGCTGCTCTAGTTGTCTAGTTGAAGTGAAATGTGAATCTACTAATTGTTTCATGGTGGACAAATCATTAATTACCTCCGTAACTCCCGCACTCGTTGCTTCCACTCCTTTCAATAATTTAGCCATCATGTCTTCCATACTTCCAGAATTAGATATGGTGGTATCACATCTGCCAGGGGGAACGTACAAACCACTCTTTTCATTCTTGTTCTTCCAACTACCTTGGTATTTGTTTCCAGATTTATCATAATAGTTCCGACCTTGGTTTCCTTGGGTATTCCCTCGGAAACCCCCTGATTGTTCAAGTAGTTGGCCTCCTCTTCCGAATCAGATTCGTCTCTTCCTTTTGACGCAATTGCTTTCACTTTTTCAGTCTTCCCTAATAGATGCTTTGTAAGAAGATCCATTTGGGTTTTCATGTGCGCCATATCTTGATCACGTTCTTCTTCTCTTCTTCGTTGGTCTGCAGTCATGCCAATAGATAAAGTGGGGCTTGCTACCTCAGAATCCTTGGTATGCCAAGCTCTACTTTGTTTCATCATACGATCTAGCATATTGCTTGCTTGTCCAAAGGTGAGGTCCATGAAAGAACCTCCAGCTGCGTTGTCCACCACTGGTGTAGTTATTGAATTCAAGGCTCTATACAAGATCTCCATGAGGTGAACATTAGTCATGTGATGGTTTGGGCATTTCTCTAGCTTTGTCTTAAACCTCTCCCATGTTTCATGAAGAGCTTCAGAGGGAAGCTGACGAAAGTTGCTGATTTCATCTCTCAATTGAGCCCTTTTGGATGGCGGAAAGAATCTTTCTAGGAAAGCGTCTCTCAATTGCCTCCAATTTGTAATTGAATCAGGAGTCAGCCCATTCAACCATAGTGTTGCCTCCCCAGACAGAGACAATGGAAATAGACGTAATCGAATAGCATTCTGACCAACACCAGGATTGTCAAAGGACTTGCATGTAGAAATAAAGTTGATGAGATGCATATTCGGATCATCGCCTGCTAGTCCACCAAATAATCCCTTGAGTTGCAATAACTGAATCATGGTGCTTGTGATGTTGAACTTGGCTCCGGGCGCTAATGGTGGTGGAATTATTGCTCCAGTGGCTCCGGCACCATCAAGATCATCATCATCATCGTCGAAAGCTGGCTGCATGGGTTGGCGATCATACCTATACCGCGCTTGTCGACCTCTTCTGTTGGCAGGTGTTATAGTTTCAGCAACATGCCTTGGGTTTATTAACTCGTCATCACCTAAATCTTCATCGTCAGGATTTGTTGGTCGCCCAGGATTATCAATGTTTTGTTGTTGGACTTGAGCAGCGGCAAGAGCAGCTAATCTTGCTTTCTCGTGTTGAGCAGCCATCCTGTCGATTTCAACTTGTGCTTCCATTCTTTTAATTCGTTCTGGTTCAGGATTGATTGGTAATAACGGTTGACCAGAACTTCTAGTATGGGGCATGCACTAAAGTAAAAACCTGGAAGAAACAAAAACAAAAACTAAAAGTAAAAGTACGAGAATCTTTGACCAAAGGGTCTAGTAATTATCACGAACTTGATTGACACTCGTATTCCCCGGCAACGGCACCAATTTTTGATAACGCTCAATCTACAGCTCTCGTAGGAGTGTAAAGCGGTCGTTAGCAAATATAGAACCCGACCTGGGTTGGGTGTCGATCCCACAGGGAATAGCTTGGCCAATAAGTAAGTAAAATTACTAAACTTTTGGTGCAAGTCTCGTAAGAAGGGGGGAGTTTTGTAGTGCAAGTAAAGTAACCAAAATATTGAAGCAAAAGCTGAAAATAGCAAAGTAAAAAGAGAGAGATTGTTACGTGAGTTGTAAACAATGAGAATTGAAGCGTTGGGGTTATGTCCACCTTCTGAGGTATACGTCTCTATTACCTATGAGTGTGTAGAATTCTGACATGCAATTGCTTATAGAGAATTGTAGTCGATGGTAAATCCAAGCGTCTCTCGACCTAAACAAGGACTATTTCACTTTAACTCTCTCGAGCTTAAAGCGTGTCTAACGGTACGAATTCTCCAAGAGGTTAGTCCAGTTACGGCACTAGCTTTTTAATAGGAAAGGGTGTCCTACTACCTTGACATTATCTCTTTTCCAGACAAATAACCTTTCTCTCGAACAAGTTAAATGTTAGACTGGCGTATTCTTGCGTTTGCAACCGCAAAGAATGTGGATTAAGATGAAGAGAATAATGATATAAGCAATATACGTGTCTCGAACTCACAAACTCACAGCAATAGATAGTAACTCATTCGGCTTCCATAACCCCAACAAAGAAGTTTAGTTACCCATGAATGCGAAGGAGATCACGATTGACATTGTTATTATATCACAATATTGAGTAATGGCGTGTAGATCAAGTGATAGGCGTGAGGCATGAATTCCTTAGCAAGGTAACATTTCTCTTGTTGCGGAAATTAAGAATAGAAGAGTAGAAGAAGAAAAATAGAATTAATGGAAAGATTAGAAGAGTTGTAATTGAGAAGTAGAATGTGTCTCTCCACTAAGGGAGGACTTAATTAAAATCTCTAGCATGATAGGGTATTTATAATACTCCTATCCTACTCCTACTATGCTAATGAAATAAATAACCAAATCCTACTAGGCCTATGGAACACTTAACCCAAATGTACTAGGTTAAGGTAACATTATCATAATCCAAATAAACTAATGAAATACATAACCTAATTGTACTAGGTTAATGTATCTTTGTCAAAATCCAGCTTTGTGTCTGTAAGTCCCCAAAGTCTTCGGAATTGCTGTTTTAGCCCGGGACAGATTTTCCATGCAACAGTTTTGGTCCTTTAGGCGTCCCACTTCCTTCTCCTTCGTTTGTGAGCTTTCTTTTGCGTCAAGTAAGCCATAAAATGCTGAATTATGCATCATTTATACCTGAAACTTTACTAATCATGTTCGTTAGCTCATTTATAGGAAAAAGGACTAAAAGTACATGAAATATATAATTTGTTCTCAAAACTAGGCTAAAATATGGGCAAAATATATTGATATAGGCGTGTAAATTCGCCTATCATCAAAAAATTTCTTACGTTTAACACAATAACCGAGGAAAAAATGCAGTGAATTATCAAATCATTTAAAAAGATACTAAAAAATGAGTTGTTCAACATAACAAAAAGTTACGTTCTTAACTTTTTTATAGCAGTGGTCCCCCACCCACAATTCCTTTTTCCACAAATATTTCATCACTTCTACTTTTTCCTCTTTTCACATATGATAATTATGAATTTTTTGATTAGTTAAATTTATGTATATTTTACATGTAGTTCAAATAATTTATTTTTTTCCTCTATGTAATAAACTTTTACGTTTTACATAAAAAATTTAAAAAATAGAAGTATCAATTACCTCATTAACTCAACAATTTTCTTATATTTATTCTATATCAAAAGCTTGTTACAAGATATTGTTGCTTCTAAGGTCTCCCCAAAGGCTCTCTCTCTCCCTCTCCCTCTCCCTCTCCCTACCTTCTCTCTCCTCGGTCCCGGGCCCCGTCGCCGTCGCTGACCTTCGGAGCCGACCTCCGGTCGACCGTCGTCGTTGACCCGACCTGATCTCCGGCTTCGGTCGCCGGCCACTGGCGCGACCACCGGCGCGACCTTCAGCGTCAGCCCGCCGACCCCTCCCTCCCTCCCCCATCGCCGGATCCGGCGAGATCCACCCCCAACCCCCCTCGGTCTCCAGCAGCCGCTGACCGACCCCCCCTCCCCCCCGCAGCCGCCGATCGACCGACCCCCCCAACAGCCGCAGCTCGACCCCAGCCCGCCGCCGCCGCCGCAGCTTCGCCTTCACCCGCCAACTGCTCGGTCGCCAACAGCTGCAGCACCCGGACGCCGACCAGACGCCGCCGACCAGTTCAGCCGGCCTCCAGCAGCCGCAGCTCTATCTCAGCACCGGAACTCACCGAAACCCGGTCAACGCTGGGTTCGGGTTTTCCGGCTTGGTCTACAAGCGTGACCCGGTGATCTCTAACCTTTGATATTTTATTTCTCGCTATTTCATTTTATTCCCCGTTTCCTGCTAGTTTTATCTGATTTGCAGTTGATTTACTGATATTGTCCGTATCTGTTGTTGCTGTTGCTGTGGCTGTGGTTGTTTTCTTGCACTGCTTTTGTTTGGGTATCTGCTTGTGATTTGTTGATATTATCTGCTGTTTATTGTTGCTATTGTCTGTTGTTTGTTGTTGCTGTGACTGTTGTCTGTTGTTGCTGCTGTTGTGGTCGTTTCTTGCCTTTGAGTATATTTTCCTATATTTTCCTATATACTGGCTGTGACCGGTAATGGTTGGATAGGGTCATGTATGAGGGGGTTGGGGTGTGGGGCAGTTGTGGGGGCGGGGGATGCGGTAAGGGCGGGAGTGGGAGGGAGGCCAAGGTATGGCTGCGGGGGCGGTAGGGGAGGGCGGGGGGATAGTGTTGGTAGGCTGAGGGTTGGTTCTTGGAATATAGGGACCCTTCAGGGTAAGTCTATAGAGCTTGTGAAGATTCTTAAGAAAAGAAGGATCAATATCGCGTGTATTCAAGAGACCAAGTGGGTAGGGTCTAAGGCTAGTGATGTGGATGGTTACAAGCTGTGGTACTCTGGGAGCGAGAGGCGGAGGAATGGAGTTGGCATCTTAGTAGATGAAGATCTTAGAGGCCAGGTAGTAGAGGTTAAGAGGATCAACGACAGGTTGATGACTATTAAGTTGGTCATTCGGGGGTTTACCCTGAATGTGTGTAGCGCTTATGCGCCGCAAGTGGGCTCGGAGGGGGAGGAGAAGTTGCGGTTTTGGGAGGCTTTGGAGGAGGTGCTGAGAGGCGTGCCTAGCTCGGAGAAGATTGTTGTAGCAGGAGATTTCAACGGGCACATCGGCGCGTTACCGGGAGGCTTTAGTGATGGGCATGGTGGTTTTGGTTTTGGGGTGAGAAATGAAGAGGGGGCTACCCTTTTGGAGTTCGCAAGGTCCTTTGGGCTGGTGGTGGTGAACTCGGGCTTCCCGAAGAAGGACGATTACCTCATCACCTTTCGAAGCGCGATGGTCAGGACCCAGATTGACTTTATGTTGATCAGGAAAGGGGATAGGGTGTTGTGTAGGGACTGTAAGGTCATCCCGAGTGAGAACCTTTCGACCCAGCATAGGCTCTTGGTCATGGACTTGGGTATAAAGACGAATAGTAAGAGGAGGAGTAAGGAGTGTAGACCTAGAATTAAGTGGGGCGGTTTGACGCCAGTGAATGCGTGGGAGATAGGGGAGAAGTTGGCGGGAATGGGGGTGTGGGAGTGTAGGGGGGACGTGGATAGTATGTGGGATAGGGCGGCTAGGTGCATCAGGGAGAAGGCAAGTGAGGTGTTGGGTGTTTCTAGGGGCCGGGCCGGGCACCATCAGGGGGATTGGTGGTGGAATGAAGAGGTGGAGAAGAAAGTACAGTCCAAGAAAGAGGCGTATGCTAAGTTGGTGGAGAGCAGGGACAAAGAAGAGAAGCGGGTAAACAGGAAAGAGTACAAGCTCGCTCGGAAGGAGGCTAAGTCAGCAGTCACGGCAGCTAAGACGACCGCGTTTGAGAGCCTGTATGCGGGGTTACAGGGGAAAGGAGGGGAGAAAAAGTTGTTTAGACTCGCTAAGGCTAGGGAGAGGAAGGGCCGTGACCTCGATCAGGTGAGGTGCATTAAGGGGGAGGATGGCAGAGTGTTGATGGAGGACAGACATATTAAGAATAGATGGAAGTCGTACTTTCATAGGCTCTTGAATGACGAAGGGGATAGAGCTATTGTGTTAGGGGAACTGGAGCATTCAGAGGAGTGTCGGGAGTTTAGTTATTGTAGACGTTTTAGGGTAGAAGAGGTTAGAGAGGCTGTTCGCAGGATGCGGAGGGGTAGGGCGACGGGGCCGGATGAGATACCGGTGGAGTTTTGGAAGTACGTTGGAGAGGCTGGGGTAAGGTGGTTGACTGGTCTGTTTAACGAAATCTTCAAGACGGCAAAGATGCCTGAGGCTTGGAGGTGGAGTACCATGATCCCTCTTTATAAGAATAAGGGTGACATCCAGTGTTGCAATAACTATAGGGGGATTAAGTTATTGAGTCACTCTATGAAGATTTGGGAGAGAGTGGTCGAGGGGAGGCTGAGACGGATAGTGTCTATTTCGGAAAATCAGTTTAGATTTATGCCTGGGCGCTCGATGACGGAGGCAATTCACCTAGTACGGAGGTTGGTGGAACAGTATAGGGAAAGGAAGAAGGATCTGCACATGGTGTTTATCGACCTAGAGAAGGCTTACGACAAAGTTCCCAGGGAGGTGCTTTGGAGATGCTTGGAGGTGAGTCGAGTCCCGATGGCTTATATCAGAGCAGTTAAAGATATGTATGATGGAGCGAAAACTCAGGTAAGGACGGCGGGAGGAGACTCAGAGCATTTCACTGTCTTGACAGGATTGCATCAGGGATCTACTCTTAGTCCTTTTTTGTTTGCTTTGGTGATGGATGTATTGACGCGGCGTATTCAAGGGGAGGTGCCTTGGTGTATGCTTTTTGCAGATGATGTAGTTCTGATTGACGAGACCCGAAAGGGTGTGAATGACAAATTAGAGGTGTGGAGACAAACTCTTGAGTCTAAAGGGTTCAGGTTGAGCAGAAGCAAGACAGAGTATTTGGAATGCAAGTTTAATGACGTGAGGTTGGAGGACGAGGTGGTCGTGAAGCTGGATTCGCAGGAGGTATGTAAGAGGGATAGTTTCAAGTATCTCGGGTCCGTGATACAGGGTAACGGTGAGATTGACGAGGATGTCTCGCACCGTATCGGGGCGGGATGGTTGAAGTGGAAGCTCGCGTCGGGGGTGTTGTGTGATAAGAAGGTGCCGCCCAAGCTTAAAGGCAAATTCTACAGGATGGTAGTCCGTCCGGCCATGTTGTATGGAGCGGAGTGTTGGCCAGTTAAGAACTCCCACATCCAAAAAATGAAGGTGGCGGAAATGCGGATGTTGCGCTGGATGTGTGGGATGACTCGAGGGGATAGCGTTAGAAATGAGACTATCAGGGAGAAGGTTGGTGTGGCTCCAGTGGAGTGCAAGATGCGGGAAGTCCGATTGAGTTGGTTTGGAAACGTGAAGAGGAGGGACACGGATGCCCCGGTCCGTAGGTGTGAGAGGCTAGCGATGGATGGTTTTAGGCGGGGGAGGGGGAGGCCGAAGAAGTACTGGGGTGAGGTGATTAGGCGGGATATGGAGCAGCTACAACTCACCGAGGACATGACCCTAGATAGGAAGGTCTGGAGGGCGCGAATTAGGGCAGAAAACTAGGGTCAGTTTGGGGCGTTAGGGTAGGGAAGTATTTGGTGGGTGTTTTATTCCTGTTATTCTTCCTATTCTTATTTTTATTCCTATTTTCTATCCTTCTTCTTGTTATGCTTTCGGTGTTCCATGTTTTATTACGAATCTGGGTGCTTTCCGATGTTTCCTACTACTTATGGGTGCCGTATTTACGTTATGAAATCCTGTTCTGTGCGTTACTTTATATTTGTGTGGTGTCTCGTGTCTTGAGCCGGGGGTCTATCGGAAACAACCTTTCTACTTCTTCAGAGGTAGAGGTATGGACTGCGTACATCTTACCCCCCCCAGACCCCACTAGGTGGGAATACACTGGGTTTGTTGTTGTTGTTGTTGTTGTTATTCTATATCAAAAAATAATCACCTCTATCCTTAATTATCCGATTTCTCTCTAAAAAAAATTATACTTTTGAGATTTCCTGCACTCCAAAATAGTGAAATTTTGAATTGTCGTCGATCAAATATGCTACTATATACAAAAATTATATTTTTTTGGTGTTTTAAAATATGAAATTAATTTTTTTGAATAGTGATTCATCGTAGTTTTCAATTAGTGTTTCGATTAGGATATTGAGGAGACTCACATGCACAAATACGTATCATATTATAATTAATGGAGTAAAAAATCAAAATTTAATTTAGGAGCACTCCTAAATTAATATAAGAAAATATATTTTTTTAGGAGCACTCCTAAAAAAATATAATTCTTGTTTATAGTAGCATATTTGATCGACGATAATTCAATATTTCACTATTTTGGAGTAGAGAAAAACTCAAAAGTATAATTTTTGTAAAGAGAAATCGGACAATTAAGGATAGAAGTGATTTTTTTTATATAGAATTAATATAAGAAAAATGTTAAGTTAATGAGGTAATTGATACTTCTTTATTAAATTTTTTTATGTAAAACGTAAAATTTATTAGAAAAAATAAATTATTTGAACTACATGTAAAATATAAATAAATTTAACTAATAAAAAAATTTATAATTATCATACATAAAAAGAGGAAAAAGTAGAAGTGATCAGACATTTGTGGAAAAAGGAATTGTGAGTGGGGGACCACTACTATAAAAAAGTTAAGAACGTACCTTTTTGTTATGTTGAACAATTCTTTTTTTTAGTACCTTTTTAATTGATTTGACAATTTATTATATTTTTTCTCGGTTATCGTGTAAAACGTAAGAAATTCTTACATTTTATATTTTTTTTATAAAACGTAAGAATTTCTTACGTTTTACAAAAAAATGTAAAATATAAAAAATTCTTACGTTTTTGTAAAAGTCAACTCCGTTAGTTGACCGTTAAGGAAAAAGTAGAAAACGTAATAAATTATTACGTTTAGCCTATTTTGGTAACTTTTTAAATAGGTGGCCTATTTTGGTCACTTTTTTAATTCCGTCGCTCATTTTGGTTCCGAGTTCGTGTTGAAAAGCAACTTAAAATACTAAAGCGCAAATATTTTTAGGAGAATTCAAACATTTGTCCCTTTGTCTAAGGCCTAAGGCCTTGTATTAAAGACATGTCTCCAATTTTAATTAAATTAATTTTGTTATTATTAATTATTGCTTAATTTGAATAAAAAATTGACTAACCTGTTACAAAAATCTATCGCAATAGATGACTAACTTGTTGCAACAAATAGATAATCTGTTGGAAAATAATTAAAATACAAGGAAACTCAAATACTTTTAGGAGAACACAAATGTTTGTCTCATTGTCGTAGAGACGTCTTTAATTTTAGCTAAATCAATTTAGTTATTACTAATAATTACTTAATTTGAATCAACAAATGACTAGCATGTTGTATCAGATGATTCATCTGTTGGAAATTATCAAACAGATAGAAAATCTGTTGTAACAGATTAGTCAACTATTCGAAAGCAATTAAAATATTAGGGAACTTAAACGTTTTTAGGAGAACTCAAATGTTTGTCCCCTTGATCCTTTTGCATTTTATGTATGGTATATTATTTTTGTCTTCTATACCTGTTTCATGAATTTTTTCATGTGTTTTACTTATTCGTTGTGCCCCTGTTGAAATTTTTTATGTCAAACTTTGTTCGTATATCACTTGGACATTACTTCATAGCTTATTTTGTAAGTAAAATTATATTTTTTTTGAATTTCTTATTTGGTGTATCTGCTACTACTACAATGGATAGAACCTGCAACATGAATTCAATATATGAGTCATCTATTGCAACAAGTGAGTAATCTGTTGCACTATATGACTAATTTGTTGAAACAGATTACTCATTTGTTGCAACAAATTAGTCATATATGTTGCAACAGATTACTTATTTGTTGTAACAAATTAGTCATATATGTTGCAACAGATTACTCATTTGTTGCAACAAATTAGTCATATATGTTGCAACAAATTACTAATCTGTGCAACATATTAGTCATATATGTTGCAAAAGATTACTAATCTGTGCAACAGATTAGTCATATATGTTGCAACAAATACTCATATGTTGGATTCATATTACATGTTTTATCCATTATTAAAAAACAGCAGTAGCAAATACATCCAGATGAAAAATTCAACTAAAAAATAACAAATATTAAAAACAACAACAAAAAACATAAAAAAATAATAAACACCAACAAATCAAGTTCCTCATTTTCATCATAACTTAAAAGCCCTAACTTTTTACTTGTGAAAATAGAAAAGAAACGATGAAAAACTCGAAGTTGTTGTCGTCGGAAAATGTTGTCACGTCGACTGACGGTTGAAAGTAAAAAAGGAACGAGAAAGAACTCAAAACTATTTATTTCCAGAGGTTGAAGTTGCACAAGATTGAAGGGAGAAATTTGAAAAGTTATTGGTTGGGAGAAGTTAGAGAGAAAAACTATCGAGAGAAAGACAGAAGAGAGAGAGATTGATTTGCAGAGGGAGGAAAGTTTTATGGGTGTGGGTTAATTTATATTTTTGAAAAGATTAAAAAGTTTAGAAAATATTAATCAAGTCCATAATTAACCTAATCAAGTTTATTTTAATTATGTTTGACCCTTTAAATTGGTCAATGTCACCAATCCTTCATTCAAAATTTAAAAGACACCTTTCCTTCAATTTTCTCTACATACAAGGTGTAAGGTATTAGTGCAGTCTTATGTATACAAAAACAAATAATATTATCAAGCTGTCAAAAGAGATATCATAATGGTCAGAGGGGAAACGACAAGTGCTCTAAACACTACTAAAAAAAGAGGAAACCCGACCACAAAAACCGACCACATGTGGTCGGTTTTCCCCCAAAATAGACCAAAGTGTGTGGTCGGTAAATTTGTGGTAGGTTTTTAAAAACCAACCACAAGTGGTCGGTTTTTTTTAATATATATATATATATTACAAATTTATTATTATTTTATTAAAATTTTAAAAAATAATTTCAGGAAAAAAACCCACCACAAGTGGTCGGTTTTTTATTAAATTAATTAATTAATTTAAAATTCAAAAACCGACCACTTGTGGTTGGTTTTCTGGAGGAAAAATTGAGTCGGTTTTTCTGGATTTTTTTTTTAAAATAAAAATCAAAACCCAAATACACAATGCAACAACAACAATCCAATACAGTAGTAACCAAATCAATACAACAACAACAACAATAAAAAACTAAATGTAAATACTTTCAAAAGTCTACAACACGTACAAAATGTCCTACAAAAGTGAGTATGAAAAAACTACAAAAATACTTTCAAACAACAAAATGTCTAAATAATAAATGCAACACATACAAAAATAAAAAAACTAAAAGTCATCATCATCGAATTTGTCCTCGTCTTCCATATCATCATCTGTGCTGAAATCATCCACGAGGCCTAGCCTTTTACAGCCCGAACTGCATCACTAGGAAATGGAGGAATAACCCCCGCAGTCTGAATGAAAGAGCTGAACTGCTGCTGCAGTATCTTGATTTGTGATGCTGTTGCCTTATCGGTCTTCTTCTACCTCTCTTTCTGTTCAGCAAACCTCTCTCTTTGTTCAGCAAACTCTTTTTTGTAAGTTGAGAAACCGTATATTGTAGTCTTTCAATGGTTTCTCTATCAACTAAAGATCTAGAGTATGCATCGTCGGACGAACACTTAAAATTATCGCCAAACATATTTGTGTGGAATCCATAGAAATGGCCTCTATTTGTAGGACCCACAACTTTTGTCCATAACTCCTCCTCTATATGCTCGGGTATTGGGTCACCCTGACTTTCAGGAGGCTGACTAGTACGATACTCAGCAACAAGACGCGTATATTCGTCTTATATTTAAAGCAAAGTTAATACTAAAAGTAAAAAAATATTAAAGTAGTTATAATTCAAAATTTGTTTCTTACATGGACAGCTTTTGCACGAGCTTCAACCCAGACACCTTCATCAATCGGGTCCTTTTTTTCGTATGAGTCTCCTCGAATAACTCATCAGTTGGTATTCGCCTACCCTTATCTTTTTCCTGAATATGAAAACATTAAATATCAATGTTCAAATAATTAAAAAAATTAAATAGAAACAAACAATTAACACTGTAAAAGTTACATACCATTTTTTTCTTCACAACAAGAGTACTTTTGGCACCCACAGTATGTAGAGAGCTACCCTTGGATGATGCCCAGACTTTCTTTCCTTTTTCACTCAACAATTGGTATTATGCGCTACTCCAATGGCGAAGGTACAGTTGCCATGCGGCTTCAGGAATCCACTTAGGTTTTACAAATTTCTTTCGAGCATAATCCAAGAGATTGTTAAATCTGGCTCTACATCTTATGAAAAAGTTCTTCTTTATAAGAAATATATTTGCATCATCCCACCAGTAAAATTTCTACAACAAAAATATAATATTCAATCTTTTGTTCTAACAAAATGCTAATAAGTAGTCGATAAGTTAAATTCTTACCTTAAATTCTTCAAAAATTCTCTCCCTGTCAAGTTCTGGAACTTTTTGCCAGCTGGTCCAGTAGCCGTTGAAGTGCCGAGTAATACATATTCGCGCCTTTTGTCCAACTCAAGCATCCGGCCTAAACCTACAACACAAGATCAAATAGTAATGTCATAGAGCATAATAATATAGTAATGAAAAAATGAGTAACGTTATTATATTTAGAAATATTATCCTCTCACAACTGGAACACGATAAATCCTCCTAGAATTATCTTTGTCTCCTGGCTGCCTAATAAGTGATGGTGGATGCACTAGCGTGGGAGGATTTGAAGCACCAGATGGAGTGCCTCCAAGCTGAAGATCCGACAATCCAATAGATCCAGTAGAATCATTATGCGAAGCTGCGTGACTACTGGAGGAGGGTATCGACGATGGTACACATCTGGAAAGGCCAGTGGCTGTCCGATAGTACTGTGCTGGCGGTGGCACGATCATAGTAGCAGAATAAGTTGGTGCAGACCCATGTAGTGGCCCCACATGCATAAGAGTAAGTATCAAATCCTCGGACGACCTAGAATATGAGGATCGTGTTGGCGCATCAGCAAATCGACCCTCAGATATATGAATTCTTGTCGGTTGTCTATAAGGCGGAGGTTGTCTATTATTTTTTGGTTTTGTAGTATCAATTTTTGCCTTACCTTTGTTACCTCTACCTGACATCTAAATTATGTTAACAAGTAGTTAGTTAATACAAAATGAATGCATAAGAAAACATTCCAAGTAAATAATTTCAACTTACTAATTCACATTTTAAATAGCTCCAACAACACAAGATATAGACAAAAATATTTTTATTACTATATAAATCGTGAAAAAGTGGAAACAACCAAGTAAAACAGTATATTACATATCAATCTTAAACAAGAAGAATAAAGGTAAATATATAGTACAAAGCATAAAGACATCAATACATAATAAATACAACCTACACAACTAATCCTCCTCTTCTGAAGACTCTCCACTAAACCATTCACCCTCTTCGGAGGTTTTCTCATCTCCTCCCCAATCAGCCACTTCTTCCGTAGTATTAACTTCTTTAAATATATTTTTTGGGTGATTCAAACTATCCACTAATTCAACATTAAATAGCTGGTGATCAATCTGCATTTCATTTTGATACGCCGTCTCTAGCACATTCTCAACTTCCACCCGACCTATAGGATTTGTTTTGATTACATCCCACCAATCAGACTTGTCATTGCGCAATAGATAAGGAGCATAATACACTTGTTTAGTATTTTACGCTAGAACAAATGGATCATAAATAGGATCGAGCTATTGGGCTTCACTTCAATGAAGTTATGCTCCTTATGTACTCTTGTGCCTCTTGTTCTTGGATCAAACCACGTATATCGAAATAGGATAATTTTTTTGTTGGAAAACCAGTATACTCTAGTTCTAAGCTCTCGTGTGTGGTGCCAAAGTAATCGACATCATCATCACCCTTAACCCAAACACTAATATTGTTTGTTTTATTTGTTCTGGAGTGTTGTTCTGTGGAAAATTTAAACCCATTTGATTTGTATTGGGAAATAGTATTAGCTTCAACTGGACCCAAAGAAATATCTCTCAAGAGCTGATCGTATAAAGCTGCATTTGGTGAATGGTGTACCTAAAAATATTATACATATATATATATTTTAGTTGAGGAATGTGTAAATGTTTAAACTCTGTAGAAATATTAATACACTTATGAACCTCATTTTTAAACCATGTTGCAAAGGATGCATACACTTGATTTTCGTGGAATTGAGTCTTAAATGAACTGAACACCCAACATGGGAAACACAATTAGTTTCTTTAAGTGAATTAGTAAACAAATGAGATATGTTAAAATTTTAATCTCCGTACTTCAGAGGAAATTCAGAATGACATACAAAGTTGCTGACTTGTGCTCCGTGCGAGGTATGGTCTTTTTAGCCTTACAACCAGATTAATTGAAAATTGATATAGGTTGAAAATGAGGCTCATTCACATCGTCCTGATGATGATTCGGTCAGTTTCTTGAACAAGCAACTTCATTATGAAAGTAGTATGAACAAAACTGAGAAGTTTCTCTTGCAAGATATGCCTCGACTATAGAGCCTTCCACCTTATGTTTGTTTTTGAGACCCCTTTTTAATTTTTCAATTTCCCTATACAATTTTAAGGTTAGATGTTTACTATATTTAAAAAATATTTATATGAATTTAAATATGTTGCAAATGCTTACCGTTTGAATGGATACATCCACCTAGTTTGAACTTGACCGCCTAGCTGAGCTTCATGCACAAGGTGAATGGGAAGATGTTCCATCACATCAAAGAACGTTGGCAGGAAAAATCTTCTCCAGATTGTTGGTGATAACAACAGTATTACTTTCCATTCGTGCTAGATTTTGCTTCTTTTAATGTGGTGGCACATAAGTCCTTGAAGAACAAACTGATCTCTACTATTGGTTTCCATATGTTTTCAGGTAACAAATAAAAGCAATTTGAAGTAATTGTTCCATGAAAACATGACAATCATGGCTTTTCATTCCATGCAAGATTCCTTGTGTCATATCAACCCTCTTTCCCAAATTTGAGGCATATCCATTGGGCATCTTCAAACTTTAAACCCACTCACATATTTGACACTTTTGGTCCAACTTGAATATAAAACTAGCCTTGGGCTTAAGAACATTGTTGTTGGCCCCTGCTGTAAGTGTAATTCTCTGCGGTTCCAATATTCTGGCAAGTCAAGTTTGGCCTTAGGATTATCCTTTGTTTTGTCGTGACATCTATACTTGCATTGAACAAGTTGTCAAAATAGTTCTTCTTATGCATGACATCAACATTATTTATAAGTAAATTATTTGGCTAATATTGTAACTCTCAAAATATACTTTTCTTAGTCCAGTTATACGAAACGCCATATCCATCAAGCCTATACAATCGTTCTACGCTGGCTTAAGGTAAATCCTGAACTATTTCCCAAACAGTCTTGGAGGTGGACCATCATGTTCCTTTCTATTACTTCTGAATATATTCTTGAGTCTCCTAAATTCATGATCAGGTGGTAAGAAACAATGATGACAATCAAACCATGAATGTTTTCTGCCACGTCTCAATGTGAAAGATTTTATTTTTTCTATGCAATATGGATAAGCCAGCTTTCCAATTGTCATCTACCCAGACAACATTCCATAAGCAGAAAAATCATTAATAATCCACATTAGATATGCAGGCAGATTGAAATTTTGTTTAAGAGAGATGTCCAAAGTTTCAAAGGATGACTAGCAGCATGCAATTCTTTGTATAAATTGCCCGCTTCGCTGTTAGGAACATCTTCAACATTTTCCCTAAAGTCAACCTCGTGTTGCATCCCAAAAGCATCGTGCATCATTTCTGTCATCCTAGTATATTGATATTCATTATGCCCTGTAGACCTACTACTTTATCCAACAACAAAGTTATTTTGCGCAATATCCCCATGAATACCACGCAATCTTATAAAGTCCTCGTGAAACTCCTTTCTATAAAGATGTTCCTTTACATCTTCTTCACTTACAAGATTTATGCCATCACATATAACACAAAGACAATGAATAACCCGATAACGTCTCAACATATCAAGTGTCTTAGCATGTTCAACAAATCTTTTGACACCCTTAACAAATTCCTCCCTAATAACCATTCTATTATAATTGTTCTGTCGATATATCCAGCTACAATCAGGTTCTATCTATGCAATCAATCAGATTCAACTAATTAGATCAAGTTACAAAAACTTAACCATTTTCAAGCAGCTAAGTCACGAAACAAACCACATTTAAAATACACAAATTCCTTTTTAAAGTCACTAGACTTAACCATTTTCAACCAACTAAGTCACCTAACAAACCAGATTTGAAACAAAAAAATTGTCCCTGGACTTAACCATTTTCAAGTGATTAAGTCACCTAACAAACCACATTCGAAGCAAAAAATTTCCCTTTAAAGTCCCTAGACTTAACCATGTTCAAGTAACTAATCCACCAATCAAACCACATTCTAAACAAAAAAATCACCTCTAAAGTTCCTACACTTAACCATTTTCAACTAACAAAGTCACCAACTAAGTAACATTCAAAACAAAAAAAATTCCTTTAAAGACCCTAGACTTAACCATTTTCAAGTAGCTAAGTCACCAAACAAACCATATTCAAAACAAAAAAATCCCCTTCAAAGTCCCTAGACTTAACCATTTTCAACCAGCTAAGTCACCTAACAAACCACATTGAAAACAAAAAAATCCCCTTCAAAGTTCCTAGACATAACCATTTTCAACCAACTAAGTCACCTAACAAACTACATTCAAAACAAAAAAATTTCCTTTAAAGTCCCTAGACTTAACCATTTTCAAGTGACTAAGTCACCTAACAAACCACATTCAAAACAAAAAAATCCCCTCCAAAGTCCCTAGACTTGACCATTTTCAACCAACTAAGTCACCTAACAAACCACATTCAAAACAAAAAAAATTCCTTTAAAGTCCCTAGACTTAACCCTTTTCAACCAACTAAGTCACCTAACAAACCATATTCAAACCAAAAAAATCCCCTTCAAAGTCCCTAGACTTAACCATTTTCAACCAACTAAGTCACCTAACAAACCACATTCTAAACAAAAAAATACTCTTCAAAGTCCCTATACTTAACCATTTTCAAGTAACTAATCCACCAATCAAACCACATTCCAAACAAAAAAACTCCCTTCAAAGTCCCTATACTTAACCATTTTCAAGTAACTAATCCACCAAACAAACCACATTCAAAACACAAAAATCACTTTTAAAGTTCCTAGACTTAACCATTTTCAACCAACTAAGTCACCTAACTAACCACATTTGAAACAAAAAAATTTCCTTTAAAGTCCCTAGACTTAACCATTTTCAAGTGATTAAGTCACCTAAGAAACCACATTCAAAGCAAAAAAATTCCCTTTAAAGTCCCTAGACATAACCATGTTCAAGTAACTAATCCACCAATCAAACCACATTGAAAACAAAAAAATCACCTCTAAAGTTCCTACACTTAACCATTTTCAACTAACAAAGTCACCAACTAAGTAACATTTAAAACAAAAAATTTTCCTTTAAAGACCCTAGACTTAACCATTTTCAAGTGGCTAAGTCACCAAACAAACCATATTCAAAACAAAAAAATCCCCTTCAAAGTCCCTAAACTTAACCATTTTCAACCAGCTAAGTCACCTAACAAACCACATTGAAAACAAAAAAATTCCCTTCAAAGTTCCTACACTTAACCATTTTCAACCAACTAAATCACCTTACAAACCACATTCAAAACAAAAAAATTTCCTTTAAAGTCCCTAGACTTAACCATTTTCAAGTGACTAAGTAACCTAACAAACCACATTCAAAACAAAAAAATCCCCTTCAAAGTCCCTAGACTTGACCATTTTCAACCAACTAAGTCACCTAACAAACCACATTCAAAACAAAAAAAATTCCTTTAAAGTCCCCAGACTTAATCATTTTCAACCAACTAAGTCACCTAACAAACCATATTCAAAGCAAAAAAATCCCCTTCAAAGTCCCTAGAATTAACCATTTTCAACCAACTAAGTCACCTAACAATCCACATTCCAAACAAAAATATTCTCTTCAATGTCCCTATACTTAACCATTTTCAAGTAACTAATCCACCAATCAAACCACATTCCAAACAAAAAAATTCTCTTCAAAGTCCCTATACTTAACCATTTTCAAGTAACTAATCCACCAAACAAGCCACATTCAAAACACAAAAATCCCTTTTAAAGTCCCTAGACTTAACCATTTTCAACCAACTAAGTCACCTAACAAACCACATTTGGAACAAAAAAAATTCTCTTTAAAGTCCCTAGACTTAACCATTTTCAAGTGATTAAGTCACCTAACAAACCACATTCAAAGCAAAAAAATTCCCTTTAAAGTCCCTAGACTTAACCATGTTCAAGTAACTAATCCACCAATCAAACCAGATTCTAAACAAAAAAATCACCTCTAAAGTTCCTACACTTAACCATTTTCAACTAACCAAGTCACCAACTAAGTAACATTCAAAACAAAAAAATTTCCTTTAAAGACCCTAGACTTAACCATTTTCAAGTGGCTAAGTCACCAAATAAACCATATTCAAAACAAAAAAATCCCCTTCAAAGTCCCTAGACGTAACCATTTTTAACCAGCTAAGACACCTAACAAACCACATTGAAAACATAAAAAATCCCCTACAAAGTTCCTAGACTTAACCATTTTTCAACCAACTAAGTCACCTAACAAACCACATTCAAAACAAAAAAATTTCCTTTAAAGTCCCTAGACTTAACCATTTTCAAGTGACTAAGTGTTACGCCTCAAAATCCCATCGGGCTGGACTGGCACCCGAAGCCGAGAAGGCCCGGGAGAACCCGTTCAAATACCTGTACTTTCACTTACATGTCACCAAAAATTTGGACAGCACTTCGTTGCATATAGAAGGATCTAATTACCTGTATCAGCACAACACGCACAAATATATATATATATATATATATATATATATATATATATATATATATATATATATATATATAATACTTGGCCATCGGGGCCACCACATATACAGATATAACATCACTATATAAACTTTCATGACTTTACCCTTCCCTATGTCTACAAAGCCTCTAGGATATACATGACATAACTAGGGTCGGGACAAACCCCCGCCCACACATGACTCCTGTACAATAACAAAATATAAGGAACCGACTCGGAAAGCTCCGAGGCAAACCGGAGCTCACCAACAATAGCTGTATGACCTGGCTCCTATCTATGCTGTGAATGAGCTGAAGCACCTGTGCCTGCAGCATGAAATGCAGGTGCCCGTGGGGGACATTAGTACGAAATATGTACTGAGTATGTAAAGCTGTAAATAATCATATGTGATATAGGGGATCAAGAAAATCAGACGCAAGTGAATAAATCATAATAGAAGTGAACCACACTTCATAAACACTTTTAGGATCATGTACATTATCATTAATATGAATTGGATTTTTGAATTCAAACACATTTGTGGAACGGTATACATTCGTTCATTTCATTCTTTACAATTATCATTCGCCATTACCTCCTCCTCCCGAACCTCCAACCACCTAACAATAATCAATACTGTACCGTACCGTGACCATTAGGCTGCCCCCAGTACATATCAACTGGGATCGACCCATGCTAGGCTTATGCCCCTGGGATACCACCCATAAACACATAAATAGGGATTGACCCATGCTAGGCTTATGCCCCTGGGATACCACCCACACGTATATCAAGTAACACACATAAGAGATCTTTCCAATAACTTAGTTCAAAAGCTTTTGAGATTATTACATTAGTGTTCATGCCAATATAGTACCTTTGGAACAACCATACATCAATAGGAATCAAGTAATAGACCTTCTATACAATAACGATGTAATAAGGACTCATTGGTACATCAACAATGTGTTTCAGAATCATCAATATCACAACAATGAAATAGGAGTCTTTTGGTATATCAATGAAACATTTTGACACTTTATAGAATGGAAACAACTTTCTTGGTAATGTAGAACAATACATGTTTTTGGACAACCTCAGAATCTTACTTGATGGAACATTGGTGTTTTCATGCCAAAGAACATCGTTAGAGTATGCTTTACATACCTCGTTGTAGATTCGGATACCAATTCAACACAACTTCCTGCCTTTACAAATCACTTATCTACAATGAAATATTTGGCATCTAGTATTAGCAATCCAACACCACAATTCTTTTCCATAATTCCATACAACCAATATTCGTAAAGCATTCCAAAAACCAACTTGAACAATAGGTTTATGTGTATATATATATATATATATATATATATATATATATAATCATCATTTCAATACCACATCATCACACCAAATCCCTTCACAATTCAATATAATCCAACATCATTTCCCAATCATCTTTCAACAACAATCAAATAACATACTTCTTATGCTCACATGCATATATATATATATATATATATATATACATATCCATATAAATAACACCAACATAATTTACATCCTTACCATAAAATGGCCCTTTTGATTTCGAAGTCCTGTTGGCCTAAATAAGGGGTGCTTCTCGAAGCCCTCGAGACGGTGAACACAACTACGGAATCAATTTGGATTTTCTACGGTTGAATCACAAGATAATTGGAGTTGAAATTAGGCTAGGGTTTCTTATTTTCAATAATTTGATGATAATTGATGGATATGAGGCTAAGTATATGTATATAATGACCAATTTTCGTCCATGAGGTGATGGAAAATGACCATATTGCCCTTAAAAATTTAAGTAAATCCGAATTTGTCCATGGTGGACTGTTTTGACAGGCTAAAGTAAATTGGCCATAACTCTTTGCTCCGATATCGGATTTAGGTTAAATTGGTATTGTTGGTAAGCTAATTCAAAGGGATTTCATTTCATATAAAGTAGGCCACCCAGTTTGTCCTGTAAAAGGAGTTATGATCGTTTGAAGTTGACCCTAAAAATTTGTTTTGAGAGGCTGAAGTAAAACGAGTATAACTCCTTACTCAGATGTTGGATTTGGATGAAACCAATTGCATTGGAAAGAAGACTCAAATATATTTCTTTTTATAGGTCGAATCTCTCCCAGTTCATTATATTGAGGGAGTTATGATCGTTCAAAGTCGACCCAAAAAACTGGCAGGCCCCAGTAGTTTGTGTGCAGGAAATTTTACTGCACATTTACTGTTCACAATTATCCCAGCCGCCATTTTATAGTTTCGAACGTGCTCGATTATATCCGAAACTTATCTGTTTTTGGAAATCTTTATATCGTTGGAAAGCTTATTCAATAAACTTCATATGAAACCATCGACGGGCAAATTCCGGTATAAATAAAGTCGATTCCCATACACATATAATCAAACTATACACTTGAAACCATCATTTTGGGGCGTGATAAAAGTGGTATCAGAGCGGTTCGTCCTAGTGAGTCTACAAAGCCGTGTCTATGTAGAGTCTTGTTTATTGGTGTGTTGTGCACCACATCTATAAACAGGAGGCTATGGACATTTAGGAATTGTTTCCTTTCTTCATGTCTTAGATCGTGCGATAGAGCTTATATTGTATATGAAGTCATAGTTGACCACTCAATCTATTTGTTTCTCTTATTATAGTAATGATGCCGGTTACCAGAAGCAAGAATACCGATAAGCAAGTAGATGTGGCTGCCGGAGAGGGGACTAGTAAGTCACCCACTATACCAGCTAATCAAAGTGAGGCTCCAGCTGATCATACATCAGAAACTTCCCCCAGTCCAGAAGAAATAAGGGGGAGGAGAACTATATCCCCAGAGCCACCTATTAAGGCTGTTGATCAAGATCTTAGAAATTCAGTGCAATGTTTGACTCGTATAGTTGCTGGGCAAGTCCAAGGGCAAGCTATTCCTGCCGCGGGTTCTAGCGGTACTGATAGGGCGGCTAGTCTTCGGACGCAAGATTTTCTTAAGATGGATCCGCCTACTTTTACCGTATCCAATCTTAATGAAGATCCACAGGACTTTATTGATCAAATCCAAAGTGCCCTAGAGGTGATGCATGTATCGGGCAGAGAGACAGTGGAGTTAGCCGCGTATAGATTCAAAGGTGAGGCTATATATTGGTATGAAGACTGGAAACGGTCAAGGGGCATTGATGCACCCCCAGCTACTTGGAAAGAGTTCAAAGAGGCATTTATTGATCATTATCTTCCATATGAGACTCGTCAGGCCTGTGCGGATCAATTCTTAAATCTTAGATAGGGTCATACAAGTGTGAGGGAGTATAGTCTTCGATTTAATTCCTTGTCCAGATATGCTCCTAATGTTATAGCTACTATGGATGACAGAGTTCATCGGTATGTGAATGGATTGGATCCGTATTTGGTTAGGGATTGTACTATTGCTGCACTGAATAAAGACATGGATATAGCTAGGATCCAAGCATTTGCACAGAAAATGGAAGATCAGAGGCAAAGAAAAAGAACAAAGGAATTTGAAAGCGGATCTTCTAAGAGGGCCAGATCTACAGGGCAGTTTATGGCGCCACAGGGAGGTTTTAGACCTCAATTTTCTGCTAGACCACCTAGGCCATTATTTTCTTATTCTGCAGCTAGTGCTTCACCACAACATCAGGGGTTCAGAGGCAGTCAATTTGGGCAAAGAAGTGAGGGTCATAGTTCGCGATCAGTGGGTTATCATGGGCAAGGGAACATGAGCCAATCAAGACCTTCTCGAGATCTATGTAATCAATGCGGAAAGCATCATATGGGCGTATGTCGAATGGGAATAAATATTTGTTATTGGTACGGTATGATAGGGCATATGATGAGAGAATGCCCACAAAGGTGCGCAGGTGGCGTAGCACGACCTTCGGGATCAGCTGTTGCATCATCTTCACAGGTATCTTATTCTGCTAGGGGCGCACTACCTGCGGGTCACGCTAGAAATGAAAAACGAGTCGCCAGTTCCAGCGGGACTCAGAATCGCACTTATGCTTTAGCTGATCGACAGAATTTAGAGGCTTCCCCAGATGTAGTTACGGGTATGTTGTCCATATTTCCATTTGATGTATATTCTCTAATTGATCCCGGTTCTACATTATCATATGTAACTCCTTTGGTTGCTGGAAAGTTCAAAAGAACCCCCGAATTGTTAAAAAAGCCGTTGGAAGTGTCTACCCCAATTGGGGAATCTATTATTGCTAGAAGAGTTTATAAAGATTGTGTAGTAACTGTGTGTGGTCAAGACACGATGTACAATCTTGTGGAACTAGAAATGGTAGATTTTGATGTTATAATGGGTATGGATTGGTTGGCGTCTTGTTATGCCAAAATTGACTGTTGTACAAAAAAGATGTATTTACATTTTTCTAATGAAGCAGTTATTGAATGTCAAGGTAAGATTGACGCACCAAGAGGTAGATTTATTTCTTATTTCAAAGCGAGAAAAATGATTTCCAAGGGATACATATATCATTTAGTTAGAGTAAGGGATACAGAAGCGGAGCCACCAACTCTTCACGTTGTTCCGGTGGTAAATGAATTTCCTGATGTATTTCCTGAAGATCTTCCAGGTTTGCCTCCTGAAAGAGTAGTAGAGTTTGGTATTGATGTAATACCAGGCACCCAACCAATCTCCATTCCTCCGTATAGAATGGCCCCAACAGAATTATGAGAATTGAAAGATTTGCTAGAGAAGGGATTCATAAGGCCTAGTATGTCCCCCTGGGGAGCACCAGTGTTATTTGTGCGCAAAAAGGATGGCTCGCTGAGGATGTGTATTGATTATCGGCAATTGAATAAGGTGACTATTAAGAATAAATATCCTCTCCCAAGAATTGATGATTTATTTGATCAGTTACAGGGCGCCAAGTGATTTTCAAAGATTGATTTGAGGTCAGGTTACCACCAAGTGAGGGTCAAAGAGAAGGATATACCCAAGACAGCTTTCCGAACACGGTATGGTCATTACGAGTTTCTAGTTATGTCATTTGGGCTAACAAATACACCCACAGCTTTTATGGATTTGATGAATAGGGTGTTTAAGCCATTCCTAGATGTATTTGTGATAGTTTTTATAGATGATATTCTTGTTTATTCTAGATCAGAAGAGGACTATGCCAATCACTTACGACAGGCATTGTAGACTATTCGTGATTGTAAGCTTTATGCAAAGTTCTCTAAATGTGAGTTTTGGTTAAAGTTGGTGGCATTTTTGGGTCATATTGTATCTAGTGAAGGGATAAAGGTTGATGCTCAAAAGATAGAAGCTGTGAAGAACTGGTCAAGGTCCACAACGCCTACGGAGATTCGTAGTTTTCTCGGGTTGGACGATTATTATAGAAGGTTTGTTAAAGACTTTTCTTCCATTTCAGCACCCTTAACCAAGCTAACCCATAAAGCATCCAAATTCCAATGGAATGATGCCTGTGAGAAGAGTTTTCAAGACTTAAAGAACAAGTTGATTTCTACACCCATGTTGGTACTTCCAGAAGGCACCGAAGGGTATACAGTGTATTGTGATGCTTCTAGAATTGGTTTAGGATGTGTATTGATGCAGCATGGTAAGGTAATAACATATGCTTCTAGACAATTGCAGCCACATGAGAAAAATTATCCTACACACGATCTTGAGCTGGCAGCAGTTATTTTTGCTGTAAAGATATGGCGCCACTACTTATATGGGGTTCATGTTGATATATATACTGACCATAAGAGCTTGCAATATATTTTTAATCAGAAGGATCTAAATTTAAGGAAGCGGAGATGGCTTGAACTATGAAAGGACTACGATGTTGATATCTTGTACCATCCAGGGAAAGCAAATGTGGTAGCTGATGCGTTAAGTCGTAAGGCTATGATGGCGCCTATAGAAAGTCAAGGGATGGTTAAAGATCTTCACCAGTTAGCTAGTTTGGGAGTTCGCCTTCTTGAAACTCTGGAAAAAGAGCTTATCGTACATAATGCTGCGGAATCTTCATTAGTAGCTGAAGTGAAAGAGAAGCAATATGCAGATCCTATTTTTTTTACAGCTTAAGGAGAACGTTCAGAGTGGTGTGACCAAGGCATTTGAGCTTACGCGAGAAGGAGTACTTCAGTGCCAAAACCGATTGTGTGTGTCGGATGTAGACGGGCTAAGAAAGAAGATTATGACAGAGGCACATTTTTCAAGGTATTCCATTCATCCAGGATCAACCAAAATGTATCAAGATTTGAAGGATGTATATTGGTGGAATGACATGAAAAGGAACATCGCAGAATTTGTAGCTGAATGTCCAAATTGCCAACGAGTTAAAGTGGAACATCAAAAGCCCGGAGGCTATATGCAATGCATAGATCTTCCAATTTGGAAGTGGGACATGATCAACATAGATTGTGTTACAGGTTTGCCTCGTACAGCTTGAAAATTTGATTCTATATGGGTGATTGTGGATAGGCTTACTAAATCCGCACATTTCATACCCGTTAAGACCACTTACACAATTGAAGAATATTCGAAGCTGTATGTTAAAGAAATAGTCCGATTACATGGGGTGCCAACTTCTATTATATCGGATCGGGGAACTCAATTTACCGCAAACTTTTGGAAGTCTTTCCAACGGAGTTTGGGAACACAAGTGAATCTGAGTACAACTTTTCACCCTCAGACGGATGGACAAGCAGAGCGCACCATTCAAACACTTGAAGATATGATACGAGCATGTGTTATAGATTTTAATGGCAGCTGGGATGATCATTTACCACTTATTGAGTTTGCCTACAATAATAGCTATCATTCAAGTATCAAAATGGCACCATATGAAGCTTTATATGGGAGGAAGTGTAGATCACCAATAGAATGGTTCGAAGCAGGTGAAACTCTTATGTTCGGACCGGATCTTTTGTATCAAGCCATAGAGAAAGTCAAGGTGATTCATCAACGGTTGAAAATAGCCCAAAGTCGACACAAGTCATATGCGGATAGTAGAAGAAGAGGGCTAGAATTTTCGTTAGACGATTGGGTATTTTTGAAGGTATCGCCAATGAAAGGGGTGATGAGATTTGGCAAGAAAGGAAAGTTAAGTCCACGATATATAGGCCCGTATAAAATTATTTGAAGATATGGGCAAGTTGCTTATGAATTAGAGCTACCCCAGGAACTCTCATCAGTGCATCCAGTATTTCATGTATCGATGCTTCGAAAGTGCATCGGAGATCCGTCCCTTATTACTTCTACTGAAGATGTGCAAGTAACAGAAGATCTTACCTATGAGGAGATGCCTATTGCTATATTAGATCGTCAAGTTAAGAAGATGAGAAATAAAGAAGTAGCATCGGTGAAAGTACTTTGGAGAAATCAACAAAGGGAAGAGATTACATGGGAAGCGGAGGAAGCAATGAAATCAAAATACCCTTATTTGTTCAAAGGTGAAAAAGAAGTGCAAGGAGTGGAACTGGGACACTAACAAGTAAGTTTTTACATATGCATAATATCTATATGATGACGTGAATATCAATTATGAATTCGAACTTGTTTCGGCTAAATAACTACATTTACATTCGAGGACGAATGTCCTTAAGGGGGGAAGGATGTAACACCCCATACTTAATTATGTGCATTATCCATGGTTATATGTGTTGGAGTATATGTATTGATCCTAAGTTAGGTATATATGAGTTTAAGTATGAGTATTGATTATTTTGAGACTAAGTCACCTAACAAACCACATTCAAAACAAAAAAATCCCCTTCAAAGTCCCTAGACTTGACCATTTTCAACCAACTAAGTCACCTAACAAACTCACATTCAAAACAAAAAAAATTCCTTTAAAGTCCCTAGACTTAATCATTTTCAACCAACTAAGTCACCTAACAAACCATATTCAAAACAAAAAAATCCCCTTCAAAGTCCCTAGATTTAACCATTTTCAACCAACTAAGTCACCTAACAAACCACATTCCAAACAAAAAAATTCTCTTCAAAGTCCCTATACTTAACCATTTTCAAGTAACTAATCCACCAATCAAACCACATTCTAAACAAAAAAATCACCTATAAATTTCTTACACTTAACCATTTTCAACTGAAAAGGTCACCAACCAAGTAACATTCTAATCAAAAAATCACCTCTAAAGTTCCTACACTTAATCATTTTCAAGTAGCTAAGCCACCAATCAAACCACATTCTAAACAAATAAATCATCTCTAAATTCCCTACACTTAACCAGTTTCAAGTAACAAAGTCACCAATCAAACCACATTCTAAACAAATAAATTACCTTTAAAGACCCTACACTTAACAATTTTCAAGTAACTAAGCCACCAATCAAACCACATTCAAAACAAAAAAATTCCCTTCAAAGTCCCTACACTTAACCATTTTCAACCAACTAAGCCACCCATCAAACCTCATTCTAAACAAATAAATCAACTTTAAAGACCCTACAATTAACCATTTTCAAGTGACTAAGCCACTAATCAAACCACATTCTAAATTAAAAAATCACCTTTAAAGTCACTACACTTAACCATTTTCAAGTATTTAAGTCACCAAACAAGTCACATTCTAAACAAATAACTCACCTTTAAAGTACCAACCAAATGATGCAAGTTCAAGTTCACAATAAAAGAAACAAGCAACAACAACACCAACAGGATGTCAACAACAATGCTAGTGAATCGAACAAGGCCTCACACGGTTTCACTAGACTTTAATATGAACAATAACAAGAAGATAACAACAATGCTAGTGAATTGAACAAGGCCACACACGGCTTCACTAGACTTCAATATGAAAAATAACAAGGCTTCATTATAACAAATTAGAGAGAAGTCAACCTACCTTAGCTTGACCTAAATTAAAGTGAAAGAGATAAGCGGTCACCAGAAAAATAGCAAAGCAATCTTTTTCCTGAATTCGGATTCTGTCAAACGGTAACATCAAATTCCAAGCAACCCATTAGGCTAGTATAATTAAAAAAAATTGATCATTACGCAAAATAACAAAAATGTTGGCATCCTTATTTTCTCGTATTTTAGCTTAAAATCACCATAAACAAACCATCAACATACTAAAACTACAATGGAGTATCAATAAAAATAAACCCTAAATTACTTGCTAAAACACACAAAGAAGGAAACTTTTAGCTAAAATTGAATCTTGACCTAACTAAAAGGAAATTTCTTGAACTAAAATTGACTCTTGAACTAACTAAAAGGGGAACTTTTAGCTAAAATTGAATCTTGACCTAACTAAAAGAAAATTTCTTGAACTAAAATTGAATCTTGAAGTAACTAAAAGGAAATTTCCAATATTTTTTTTTACTTTCAACTAACTAAAATTATGTAATGAAGCATAATAACTAAAATTGAATGTTCAACTAACTAAAACGAAATTGTTTCAACTAAAATTGAATCTTGAACTAACTAAAAGGATATTTCTTGAACTAAAATTGAATCTTCAACTAACTAAAACGAAATTTTCATTACCTTTTTTACTTTCAACTAATTAAAATTATGTAATGAAACATAATAACTACAACAAATACTTTTTTAACTTTGATCTAACTAAAATTACTATCAAGACATAATAAATTTGACCCTTTAGCTAGTATCTAACAACAAAAAAAATAAAGAGTTAAAGTTTTTGGAACTTACCGAAGCTTAGGGCGACGAAAATCAGCGTCAATGGGGGTAGATTTGTGGATTTAGAGGATTTGAGGATTTGGAGAATGTGAGAATCGAGTTTTTTTTTTTTGGTGTGTGTGGGGGGGGGGTTGATTTAGGTTTTTTTCGGTTATAATGTTTAAAACCGATGGGGCGGGTAAGTGGTCGGTTTTCGTGACTTATTAAAAAAATATATATTTTAATCAGTTCAAAAAAAATTAAAAATTAGTTAAAAAATAAATTAATATATAATTAATTAATTAAGCTATATAAAATTTTACAAAAATGATCACAAATTAAAATATAAGTGTTCGATTTACTTTTATAATAATTATTATAGAAAAACAATCACATGTGCTCAATTTTAATAAAACGATTAAATCATATAATTAATTATGCTATCATCATATTTAATACAATGCGTATATGTACAAATCAGATACTTGGTTATTTTATCAACACTTTAATAGGAGTAGTATATTTCCTCAGTAATATAATAATATCAATGAATTTTGTGAATTATGATATTTTACATATTTATATATATACAATATCATAATTAAAAGCTAATTAACCAAAAATTTATCATAATTTACAAAATTCATTGATATATATATATATATATATATATATATATATATATATATATACCTTGCTCGCAATACAATGTGTTAACCCCCCTCCCCTGCTTTCTTCCTCCCCGTCTCATGCATATACCTCGTAATACTAGTCTTACATTATTAAAACTTCAAAAAGATACGCGTGTCTACATTGATTGAAAATAGTATATCGACTTCCTCAATAGTTTGATATATAGATTCACTTATCTAACTTTCGATTACTACATACATCACTGCACGAGATATACATACATATACATATATTCAATTGTCTGTCTGCTTTAAAATACGTACAATAAACATCACATACACAATTTTACTATCACATAATAATATACAACGTTTTTCACAAATACTCGAATGAATTATAGATTACATTATCTTATGTCATTAGTATACCTTCACTGTATATTATATATATATATATATATATACCTATACATACGCACACATATACACACTATCGACTATATCAAGTTCTAAGTACGTACGATATATATCACACATACGTACACAAGTACTAGGTTTTGACTACATCGTTCATCAATCGATCACTACATCATATATAAATATCTATATAAACTCTTGAATTCGTACTATATATATCACATCCACAAGTATATTACCTTATAATAGAACACATTCATTATATTCTAATGAATTATTGGTTATATATTACATTATTATGACTGTAAATACTTACTCTAAACATCACCTTTCAAATACGTACTATAAAGATCAATTTTCATCTTTCAAATACGTATACAACAGTTTCCAATGGTTTGTCCCAATGGTATGATGTATATTTACACATATTCATTATATAAAGATTATGCTTGTTTAGCGTCATTTAACGTATGTATAAAGGAAAATATTTATTTTATATATTGAAACATAAGTAAAAGATAAAGATTACGTTATACATAATTTGTATATTATATTTGATATATTTTTAGTGTGAGTTTTTTCACATTATATTGATTGTTTTTTATTATTATTATATTGGTTATTGACTATATGTAATCAGTATAATTTTAAAAAATAATATATTAGATTATTTTTTAATAAAGTAAATATATTATATTATATTATATATGTAATCTAATATATTATTTTTACTAATAACAATAATTATATTACATAATCTAATATATTATTTTACTAATAAAAATATTATATATGGGATATAATTACTTTTTAAAAATAATTATTTACTTTTTATCCTTTTTAAATCTAAAACCAACCAAATGTGGTTGGTTTTTAAAATTGTTATTAATATTATTTAAATTAAAAACGACCACAAGTAGTCATTTTTTAAATTTAATTTAATTCTGTAATTTCAATAAAATGCGACCACAAGTGGTCAGTTTATAAAAATTAATTTCTTTTTATTTTAAATAAAAACCGGCCACAAGTGGTAACTTTTTTAAAAATATTTTCTTTTATTTTTTTAAAATAAGAACATCGATCACAAGTGGTCGGTTTATTTAAAAATTAATTAAAAAATAATTTTAAAAGCTGGACCACTTGTGGTAGGTTTTTGAAAATATTTTTAATTTTTTTTTTTAAATCAACCACTTGTGGTCGGTTTTCTTATTTTTTTAAAATTTAATTTTTAAAATATAAAATAATTATATAAAAATTACTGGAATATTTATTTTGATATTTTATAATAATAAAGCGACCAGATGTGGTCGCTTTTTTCAATAAATTGTTTTTTAAAAAATAATTAAAAAACCGACCACAAGTGGTTGGTTTTATCCAATCACTTTTTGTGGTCGGTTTTTCAGGTTTTTTTAGTAGTGAAAGTGAGGATAAAAAGAAATAAACTAAACACTATTTATTATTAAACATATTTTTTAAAATAATAAATTATATCTTTAAAAGATAATATGATAAAAAATATTTGTTACTATATTAATTATTTCTTAATTGAGTAAAGTTAATAGTGGACAAACTTTATTGAAAGGATGGAGAACTAATATTATACATCAACTAACAAAGAAAATAAGATAAATGTTACCACCAATGAGGTCTGCAAGTTTCACATCTAAGTAATACTCGATCCGATAATTTACGATATAGATAGATAAATAGATAAATAAATATTTCTAAAACATTCTAAGAAATTTAATAAAATAATCATATTAATTATTTTTTAATATATATGTTGAATTAAAATGTGACATATAAAAATAACATAAAGTAAATATGTAATTGGACATGTTTGAGCTACATGTTGATTTTCCTGTAAAAGAGATTGGGATGCTGGAAATTATAGTCCCTAGAAGCACATATATTAAAAGCAATGACTTTTATCTTTTTTTTCTTTTTCTTGTTTTACACATGTTTCACGAGAGAATATCTTGTCTTAATTTACATGTTACTTTGAGTTTTAAGTAAGTTTATATTAGATCCTAATTTTTTTATACATTGTTTGAATATTTTGAATTGATTATTATTATAATTAATTTATAGTATATTTTACGTAGTCTTTAAATAAATAATATTTTATTTTAAAAAACTTAAATATTATGTTCAAATTCAAGATCAAACTAATTTGTTTGACTTTCAAGAATTATGAAGTGTCACATAAATTGACATAAATGAAATATTTAAGAAGGTTAATGATTATCTTAGCTAGGGTTGTACTACATGTCCAATTAGAAAAAAAAAAGGTGTTTGATGAGAAAAAAATCCTAATCATACTTTGTTTCATTTGATATTTAACAGGAGAGTTAAGTAAAAAAAGTCTCACACTGGTAGTTGAAGGGATTGGGAAGCTATATATAAGGTGTAGGATCTTTTAAACCATGCGGATTTGACCCAAAGTGGACAATATTACACTATGTAAGATTGTCTTTGGGTTGACTGAGTATGATGATGTGGCAGGGTGAGGGGGTGCGGGGGCTCGATTTGATACCTTTATGAGCTTAGAGATGCACATACGAGAAGACGCTATGTGGGCACACAGTGAATTTCGGTGGCCCCGTGGATGAGTATGATGATGTGGCAGGGTGATGGGGTGCAGGGGGCTCGATTTGATACCTTTACGAGCTTGGAGATGCACATACAAAAAGAAGCTATGTGGGCACACAGTGAATTTCGGTGGCCCCGTGGATCGTTGTGAAGAACCACATGGAACTTAGTTCGAGGGAGAGACTGTTGGGTGAGTATGGTGATGTGGCAGGGGTGATGGGTTGAGGGGGGCTCGATTTGATACCCTTACGAGCTTGGAGATGCACATACGAGAAGAAGCTAATTGTGCGGGATTCGGTTGTCATAAATTCTCATACAATATGGGTGGGCACACAGTGAATCTCAGTGGTCCCGTGGATCGTGGTGATGAACCACATGGAACTTAGTTCGAGAGAGAGATTGTTGGGTATGAATAGCACATAGTACAGTGAATCTTAAAAACTGACTCGTGAATCATGGTAATGGACCACTGTTTGTTAATCGTGCGGGTTTGGCCAAAACGAACAATATCACACCATATAAAAATGTCTTTAGGCTGATTGAGCCCAACACATACCAACATAATACATATATAATATAAAGTAGTTTAGTTATGGCACAAATATTGGATCTTCCATGTTGTTTTCCTATAGATGTGTTCTTTTTTGTTTGCTTTCGATAATTGTGTTGGTAAAAAATAATATTACATGATGAATTAGTCGAAATAGATGTAAATTAGCCGTAACATTACCATTAAAATAAATATTAGTTGAGAAATACTTTTGTTCACGTAAAACTACAATCCAACTTAGCAATATTATTGCACCTTAGTCTTGGAGAACCTTTACATAAACAAATATTTTTTGTTAAAAACTAAAGTTAACATAAGAAAAGTTTTTTTCTCACCTAATGGTTGTCTTAACTTAATCAAGAGTCTATTAAGTTGCCAATATTGGCCATAGTATAAACGTGCTATAGTATTTTTTTATGAGATTATATATTAAACTCTCTTTTTTAACTAGCCCAGTGTTCATATTTGTATTGAAGTCCGATTAAATTTGAATTTGCACGGGAAAATCTCATATCGGAGATAAAACCCTCCCTAACAAAAGGGAACCGTATTAGAGGGATTCTAATATAATGATAATCAAATATTGATTCAATCAATTGTTATAATACAAGAATTCATACTTTAGCAAATGAAAATTGAAAGAAAAGAAAATTGGGCTATTGAAGCTAGCTGTTATAGTATTTAGTCGCACCTCAACACTGATATCGAACATCGAGTGAAAAAAAAAATATTTCTAGTAATTTGTTCTCCTATACCAATTAGTTCCTTCATTCTTGGAGACTAATACTGGCTGGTACCTAACCAAATTCATTGACAATGATTTTGGTACTTTAAGAATCTTGTGTTGTAACAACGACATGTCATGGCCGTCCACGGTGATGCCACTTGTCAGATATTCAAGAACGCCACCACGCCCCGCCGTCGTCACGGCAACATCATCATGAGTAGTAGAAATCTTGTTGTTATTTTTCATGTCTCCATTGATTTTTGGTGGTCTTGGATAGTAAAAATCAGCAGGAAAAAAGTAATATTGAAGCCCTGCCATTAATACTTGAAACTTTGCTCTAAAGTGTGTTGGTATAATTTTATTGTTATTGGCCTTTTTTTTTTTTGTATTTATATAGAGAAAAAAAGGGAAATCAAAAAAGAAATAGGAGAAGGAACGTTCCTATTTATATAGGAAAATTAGCTACCTTGTTCAACAAGTAGTTTCCTATTCAATTCATGTGTACCAACAAGTCTTCTAGAGAAAAAGTTAGCACAAAATATCATAGTGTTATAAACTAATAAAGAACAAGAAGAAGAGTAGAGAAAATAGAGAGAGTGATTCTTATTTCTTCTCTTGAGGAATGAATTACAATGAAGCAACACCCCTTTATTTATAGGGGAAAACTAACCTTGGGGTTTATAGCTTTTCCATAAATAGATATACATAATATATGGTAAAGTAGGTATTCACTATCTATGGTAAAGTAGACATTCACTATATATGGTAAAGTAGACATTCACTATATATGGTATATTTATAACACTCCCCCTTGAATGTCTAATTGATAGATAATATGCCTCGTTAAACTAACGATATGCATATAGGATGCCTCATTAAAAACCTTACAAGGAAAACCCAGTGGGACAAAACCTCGTAAGGGAAAAAGAGTACAACACGTATTAACGCCCCCTAATGAAAACATCCTTGAGCCTTTGCATCCCGATCTTGTGCACCATATTCTTGAAAGTTGTAGTTGGAAGAAAATTGGTGAATAAATCAGTCATATTATTACTTGAGTGAATATGTTGAACGTTAATATCACCATTCTTTTGTATCTTAAGTATGTAGAAAAGCTTTGATGAAGTGTGCTTCGTTCTATCTCCTTTTATGAATCCTCCATTAAGATGTGCCATGCATGATGCATTACCTCCGCATAAAATTGTGGATAAATTGTCATATTTCACACCACATTTTTCTCGAACGAGATGTATCATGAATCTCACCTATACTCATTCTCGACTTGCTTCATGAATAGCTATTATCTCAGCATGATTCGATGAAGGGGCTACAATAGACTGCTTTGTATATCTCCAAGATATAGCAGTATCCCCACATGTAAACACATTGCATGTTTGAGAACGAGATTTATGCGGGTTAGATGAGTAACCAACATAAGCATGACCAATAAGATCGGGACTGCAATCTTTAGAATAAAATAAGCTCATGTATCTTATCCCATTTCGATGTCTCCTAGTAGGAGTATAAATATACCTTGATAACATATTAACCGAAAAGGCTATAAGCCTTGTAGTATTTGTAAGCTACATGAGTGCATCAATTACACTAAGATATAGTACTTCATAACCAATCCAATTCGATATATTTCAAATTTCAGCAAATAATAAATTGCTTTGAAAACTCTCCAAGAGTTCCAATGATTTTCAAGCTATGAGCTTATACAATATAAGGATTATAAATACGTTTCCCAGAAACTTTTATATGCTTCAAGAATTTTGAATCCTTGAAATTGTTTCACATAAGTTTTGTCAAGTGACAATATTCAACATTTCATGAGTGACATCTTCAAGTATTTGAACTGCAAATCAAATAAGTTTTATGCATACCAAAATGCATCCTTTCATGTCACTTGATAATATTTCTACGTTAGCAGGCTTAAATAAATGTAGAGTTTGGATCCTCATAATCCTTTACAATATTGTGCCAATATTGTATCAAAGATATCATCGACGGTTTATCAATTTTTATCGGTTCGCAATGTGGCATAACATTTTGAGATCTCTCACTTCATTATTTTCAGGTACCTGAACCTATCATAAGGTTTCATGAAGTGTTATGTCATAGTTTCTTCAAAAGATAATTGCCTTCTTATTATGATTATTTGCTCCTTATTTTTCAAGAACTTTCATTTGGAACCGATTAGTCTACCACGCTTCACACATGCATAAATTTTGTCCTTTAGGAACATAAAATAAGAACACTTGCGCTTAATATGAGATGTTTTCGACATTTGACTTGAATTATCTTTTGGATAAGGATCTGGTGATAATTCCTAACATATTTCATAGAGTTTATAATCTCCCCCTTATGTTAGAAAAACTAACATACATCCTCTACTTCTTTGAGGAATCCATCGTTGTGTATCATGGTATATTCATTAGTCGTATACCGCACATCAAAATTATTAGATAGAATAGTTGGTTCATGACCTTGAACCAATTGAGGGGGAAGAAATAATCATAATTTATTGGTCTAATGCATAGATTATTGTATGCAACATATCATATTTCAGACCAACACATGAAGCTTTGTTCTCATTAGCGATGGTTTAGCTATTTATCGAATGCATTCAATGCTAGCCATCATCATCAAGATGAATTATCTTGATTACACAATCTGAAAATTATGCTCAATTTATATTGAACAAGTAACTTTATGAATGTCAAACGTAGGTTGACCATGAATGTACATGTGATCATCTTATTGATGCATCTTTTCAACATATCACATGATAGGTGAACGGGCCCTTATTCACCTTTTATACTTTTCAGATTGTAAGGGATCCAATCCCAAAATTAGTTTATCCGACCAACTTATCATGAGAACAAGCAACATTAAAAGCTCAAGAAAAATTTTCGAATTCTTCAGTATGTATTTAATACTTAATATGCACATCTATGGGATGTCCCAATAGTTCATGTCAACTTATGAACTTTTATATTAGTAAACTCTAAGTTTACCATGACATGTATTTTTTTTTCTTTAGTAAATTTCATATTTACTATTACATGAATAAATTTTAGATTTACTACTTTAGAAGTAGATTTCAAAATTATTCTTCTCAGTTATTCTGCCTCTTTGGAGGTGAGTTGTGATACCATCACAATCAAGTGCACATTTGTATTGAAACAATCTAAATCTTCATTCTCCAGGAATGAAATATAATCGTGCCTTAAGACTATCAAATTTTGATAGCTAATAACCTCTGTCATGATATTGCTACTTCAGGAGTAAATCGAGGCATACATATGATCTAGAGAATTTTTCTCTAACATATCTTATGATCATACTACGCGTGCGAAAATAGCATCACTTTTGATGATCATTATCATATTGTCCCTCCACGCGTATATTCGTGCATTCAATCACTTGTCTTCTTTCAGACATATTATGCACTGCTACCACATACACCTCAAGAATGAAGTAAGTAGTCATATTTCAGACTTATCATATATTCCTACCACATTCACTTCATGGAATGGAGCATATTCAATGGGTCGAATTTCATGACTTTTCATCAAACACCCATTATTTTGCCTTAGCCATCATAATATCATCAATATGGTGCATTGAGATTCAAACTCAACGTCTTACCCATATAAAGGCGTCTTATGCATAAATTGATGAGACTTAAACCCAACATATTATCATCCCTTTTGATAATATTGTTCTTGAGTAATAAATTTAAAACATAAATGGTTCCAGACCAATTATTTTTCCACAAATCCAATAATAATTATATTAGTAGTAGCAAAAGAAATATAACATAAAGAATTACTAACCTTGAAATCCTTCAGCTTTATAATCTCGCCTTAGTTGGTTAGAGCATCGTGTTGATAATGTGTTATAAACTAATAAAGAACAAGAATAAGAGTAGAGAGAATAGAGAGAGTGATTCTTATTTCTTCTCTTGAGAAATAAATTACGATGAAGAAAAACCCCTTTATTTATAGTGGAAAACTAACCTTGGGGTTTGTAACTTTTCCATAAATAGATATACACAATATATGGTAAAGTAGGTATTCACTATATATGGTAAAGTAGACATTCACTATATATGGTATATTTATAACACATAGGAAAATGAGTTTAGGGGGGACATATATTTATTGCTCCAAGTGGAAAAACAAAATTAATTTCGGACAACATATGAAAGGGTAGGACGAAAATATCCTCAAGGAAACTATGTGGGAAAAAGTTTTGCCCAAAAAGGTATCGTATAAAATAAAATGTAACCAAATAAACTACTGTTTGTTTCATATTAGTTGGTCACTTTTACTTTTGCACACTCCTTAATAAATCACACACACAAAATGATAGTTTTATTACACTCCCAAAGAGTATTGATTGCAGGGGTAAAATGAGAAAAAATTAATTAATTTTATCTTGATTTAACAAGTGAAAAAGCAATTGGGAACATGTAATTTTACCAAGATCGATGATCCACTAATATAGGATGGAAAATTATTTATTATTCATATTCTGTTTCACTTTCATATGACATTATTAATGGTGAGCTCAAAGAGGATGTGTACGTGATGGAAAAAAAGAAAGGATCTTACTTTTGGTCATGCGAGGTTCAAAAAAGGGTCGGACGACAAGAGGTAATTTTATGCAGCCTAACCTGTGACATCGGTCAAGTAGTAATTTTAGTAGTTAAGATAATACTCTCTTTCACAATGAGATGTATAAATAACCATTCTCAGAGCTAATAGAATTATTGTCACAATAATATAGAATACACTGCATAGCAGAAAGTATAATTGAACCTATCTACTTTTTTATACGAAACCTAATATTCATCTTTACATTGTTGCTCAAGAAAATTAATGAAAGCTAGTGCAAATACACCATGAGTCATTGATCATCCCACACAGTCAAATTTTTGAAAAATGGCTCTTGTATATAATTGTGTAGACACTGTATATAAACTGCATATCGTTCAGCAAAAATGAGAATCCTCTATAATGATTTCAATCAATAATCACTCTCACTTTTAACGTTTAGTGACTTTCTAACTGTTCTTTGTAGCCTCACTGTGTATCAAAAACATGTACAACTACAAAGTTACCTATGAGTTTCCTTTTTCTATAGGTTCATTCATCGCGATAAGTGAATTAGAACGAATATAAATACGTATGCTCACCTTCATAATTCATACAAGCAATGAAGGAATTTGCCACCAATATTACTTGGTTGAGTTCATACTTCTGGGAGTGGAACAACTGCTTCGAATGCTTTCACAAGCATTTCCACTCTTTTTTTTCCGAGCAGGAGTTAGCGTGGTGACCAAATTATGCATTGCATAATCAAGCATCCATTTTTCTACTTTTTTCCTCTCATCTGCCATTTGATGTCTCAAGTCCACTTTTTCTGGTTCTTGATTAGGTGTAGCGGGAAGAAGTTGAGGTGCCCGGGGGTTGAATTTCCTTGCTCTTTCTTGTGCCGTGATTGATATCCTAGGGAGGATCAACTTCTTCAGTTTGCTCTAGTTTTTGGACCTTTGTGTCTTAGGTTTGTTCGTGGTTAGTGGAAGTTCTCTCTCTTCTTTTGGATCCTTCATTTCTTGATCCAACATCTTTCCATCTTCAGTTATGTCAAGATTTGTCAAGCTTTCTACAGAATTTGAGCTATTATTCACTTCACCTTCAGCCTCCGAGAGTTCCTGGTCCGAGATTATGTCACTGGTCACTGACTGTGTATCTGATGAATCAACTTGAATTGGCGTAGTAAGGATCTCGTTAACTTCCTTTCTTATGAGTTTTATAGCATCATCTCTATAGAAACTTCTCTCGTGTTGCCTTGGATTATAATCTTCCCTACTTGTCTCTGCATCATCCTTTGTCTCAAAGAAATCCTAGAGAGAGTTGCATATTTTTTTCAACCGGTGTACTGCTGTCTTCTACCCCATCATTAGTTCCATCTAGTAGTTAATTCCCAATTTTTGATGCAACATCTGATAGAACATGCTGTGATACCAAGTGCCACATGCTGATGTAACTTCGTATGTCCTCTTGACCCTTGGATGCTCTATTGTCTTCTTTGGGTTCAAACATTGATAGCAAGAGAGAAAATTCACGACCAAGTTTAGGTGTTTTCGCACATTTTTTTCTGTCTCTTTCTTGGCAATATTTTCTTTCATTGCTGCATCATTGGCTGAAGATGAACTCTGGATGCTCATTTCAGTGAGTGGATTTTTTTCACCATCTGCAATTGAGCTCTGAGTTGTATTAGATATTTCACTAATAACGCCATCATTATTCTCAATCTCCACATCTTCTACTCCATCAACTGCATCGGTTAAGCTTGAGATAGAAGAGGGGATCTCTTTCCTAGAATCATTTGAGCTATCTTCCTGATCTTCAATCTGAGCTTTTCCTTCCACCCGAACCTTATTACTCAAAGTTCACCTCATTACTCAAAGCACTTATCATTTCATCCGACTTCTGCCTAAGTATAGACTATTAAAGATCATAATTCTTGTACATAGAGAAGTCATTTTCTTTAAGCTTTCTGTCTATACCTGCAAAAACATTCTCTTGCTTACAAGGAACGAATGCGTTCTGCTTACATGTGATATACAAATGTTCTTTACCGCTTGCTCTGAGCTTAGGAAATGCAATCTGACTATTATTTCCTTATGGTAGAACTACAGTTTCAAAGGATTTTATAAGAAGTTCCACCTTCGTTTGCTGAGTCGGAGCAAGTTGACTTTAGCCTGCTGAAGTGCATAATCAAGAATCCATTCTTCTCCTCTTTTTGTTTCATCAACTGTTTAAGGTCTTAATCAAAAATTGACCGGGACATGCTAGGGAGGCTGGAGAGCGTCCTAGTATAGTCTGTTTGTGTGGGCAGGGCCATTTGGGTGGTCAGGCAGGTAAAATGGTGCAAACGAGGGATTTTCAGGCCAAATCAGTGTGCTATTGTCATAACCCAAAATAGGATCATGACCGGCGCTATGTAGTAATTGAAAGTTAGATAACTGAATCTATATATCAAACTATTGAGGAATTCGATATACTTTGACCAACTAGGACCTCATCTCGATATTTGCACAACTGCATATCCTCAAATTGAATGGTCTTTATGCGCTCTATCAAAGAAGATTTATCTTGAACACAAGCCAACAATACCCCTGACCTTCTTAAACTAAAACTGATACCTTTGCCTTTAAGTTTCTGCATATCTTTCACCAACTACCTCTTTCCAGGAGCTATATGCGCCAAACTACCCATAGATTTCCTGCTCAAAGCATTAGCCACAACATTAGCATTTCCTAGATGATACAAGATAGCACAATCATAATCTTTGAGTAATTCCATCCATCGACGCTGCCGAAGATTTAGATCTCGCTGCTGAAAAATGTACTTCAAACTCTTATGATCGGTATAAATCTCACAAGTTTCATCGTATAAGTAATGCCTCCAAATCTTAAGTGCAAAAACCACAACGGCCATCTCTAAATCATGTGTAGGATAGTTCAGATCGTGCTTCTTTAACTGCCTCAAAGCATAAGCAATAACATGATCATGTTGCATGAGAACACATCCTAATCCAACCATCGAAGCATCACAAAATACCTTGAATCCTCCAGAACCTAATGGTAAGGTTAATACCGGTGCAGTGGTCAAACATATTTTGAGTTTCTACGAGCTCTGCTCACATTCTTCTGTCCACTAAAACTTCACATCTTTCTGTGTTAACCTAGATAATGGAGCTATATTTTTAGAGAAATCCTACAAAAAACGCCTATAGTAATTAGCCAAACCTATAAAGCTGCGAATCTATGTGGGTGAAGTAGGCCTAGGCCATTTTTACACTGCTTCTGTCTTTTTAGAATCCACCGTGATACCTTCTTTGGAGACAACATGCCCAAAAAAGGATACTAAGTCGAGCCAAAATTCGCATTTTGAGAACTTATCATAAAGCTTATGTTCCCGCAATGTCTGCAATACAGTCACCAGATGATTCTTATGTTCTTCTAGGCTATGAGAATATATTAGATTATCATTAATAAATACTATCATAAATTTGTCCACATACTTCTTGAACACTCTATTCATCAAGTCCATGAATGCAGCAGAAACATTGGTTAACCCGAAAGGCATCACAAGGAACTCATAATGCCCATATTGACTTCTGAATGCTGTCTTGGATATATCTTTCTCCTTGATTCTAAGCTGATGATAACCAGACCGAAGATCAATCTTTGAAAAATGGACAACCCCTTGTAACTGATCAAACAGGTCCTTTATACGAGGCAACGGATTCTTGTTACGTATTATTACCTTGTTTAGCTGCCTGTAGCCAATACACATCCTTAGAGATCTATCTTTATTCTTTATAAACAAAACTGGTGCAACCCATGGCAATATACTCGGTCTGATGAAACTCTTATCTAATAAGTCTTGCAACTATTGGTTAAGCTTCTTCAATTCTGCTGGTGCCAGACAATATAGGGGTATAGATATTGGCATAGTTTCAAGTGCCAATTCAATACCAAAGTCTATCTCTCGTACTGGAGGTAATCCTGGCAACTCCTCAGGAAATACATCAGAAAATTCCTTCACCACAGGTAGCTCCTCCAAACTAAGGACTCCCTCCACAACATCACTCATCATAGCCAAGAAACCCATGCAACCTTTATTTAATAGTCGTTGGGTCTTCATAAAAGATATAACTTTACTAACCTCTGAAACTTGACCCCCTTCCAATACAAAACTAGATTTGTTGGGTATCTCAAATCTAACTATCTTTGTATGACAATCTATGGTAGCATAGCAAGGAGATAACCAATCCATGCCCATTAACACATCAAAGTCAATCATATCAAGTACAATCAAGTCAGCAAGGGTATCCCTACCTCCCATTATAATCTCGCAATCACAGTACACATATTCAACTAATAAGGAATCTCCTATGGGAGTGGCAATAAGAAAGGACAATCTAACATCTCAGTATGTCTATCAAATCTCACAACAAAATATGAGGACACATAAGAGTGGGTAGAACCTAGATCAATCAAAGCATATGAATCAAAATAATAAATGGAAAGAATACCTGTAACCACCGCATTAGAGGCCTGAACATCCTGTCTAGTAAGTGCAAAGACTCTCGATTGGCCTCTACCAAAATTTTCTTGTACCTAATTTCTAAAATCCCATTCTCCTTTACATCGACCTTTATTTCCCATACCTACAGGATTATGAGTAGTCTGACTCGGTGCAGCTACCTGACCAGAACCCTGACTAGCATTTCTCTCAAATTAAGGCCAATCCCTAATGCGATGACCTAATTGTCCGAATCGAAAACACTCTTTAGTCAAAACACGACACTAACCCATATGCGATTTGACACAAGTCTGGAAGGATGGAGTAGTGGAATACATCTGGCCCGAACTATGATATCCCTGAGATGTTGAAGACCCTTAGGTACCCTATCTAGAAGGTGGCTTATACGCAGACTGTGAAACCAAATCTGTTTCTGTCTGATGGCCCTGATGCTTTCCCTTATTTTCCGCTCTTCGATTTGCACTTAAGTCACCACTGAAAGATCCACTCATCTTATCCTTCTTACAAACCTTATAAACTGCCCGCTCTACACGACCCTTCTCCCAATTATTCTAGAAAGATCTACTATCTCATCATAGGTCAAGACTTTCATCTATGAGGACACTGCATTATAAAGATGAGAAACCAACCCATTTACAAAACTCTGTACTTGAGCTACTTTCGTGGACTCCAAGTATGGAGCATATCTAGCCAGCTTGCAAAACATAGTATTATAGGTCGACACATCCAAATCTGGAGTCTGAACCAATCTTTTAAATTGAGCTATATATTTTTCTTTGATTTTCAGGAAGAAGGGTATCCATGAAGAACTTAGTGAACTCATCCTATGTCAGTGGTCCTGCTCCTGTAGGCCTTCCTAGCAATAAAGTTTTATGCCAAGTGTTATCCGTGTCCTCCAACTTGTACGATGCAATCTCCACAGCCCTCTCGCTAGAACACCCTAACGCACGCAGTGCCTTGAATGTACCATCCAAAAAGCTCTGAGAATCAGCTGAACTGTCTGAACCTATGAATTTTAGTGACTTCAACTTTCGAAACTCCTACAAAGAAACCTCATTTTTTCCAAAGTTTTAAGTCTGAACAGGTGTCTAGAACTATGCAGAATTGTGTTGACCACCTCTCTCCTGTCTATCCAGTCAGTCGGCCAAGCCCTTTATGGCTTTTTGTATGGAAGCAAGTCCCTCAGTAGTACTACCCTCATGAAATGATGGAGGTGGACTATCATTCCTTTCAGGAGTAGGCTCTCTTGAACTTCTTGGAGTGGCAGTGCTATTCCCTGTGGTATCACGACTACCCCTACTTTGGCCCCTTCAAGGGGCTTCACCTCTTCCCCTACCAGTAGCTGCTCTATGAACCATCTAGTTAACAAAATAAGATAGTTAGATTCATCTAGTTGATCCTAAACTTCACATATGTACAAAATAATAAGAAAGAAGATTAATACATATCCTATCACGCTCTCACAGAATCACGATTATAGAAATGGACGACAACATAACCATATTTGAGATTCTACTACTATCGTGTGCTCCATAGTCACCAAATTAACCTAACCTGGCTCTGATACCAACTTTGTCAAGACCCAAAATAGGATCATGATCGGCGTTAAGGAGTTTAGGACTCCAAAGCAAGCCTCATCAGAATTCTACAAAAAATCGGGCAGAGTTTCCTTTGTTTTTGGGATTATCAAGAAAATTTCCTGTCTTAATTCAATAGCACCATAACCAACACATCAATCACAATAACACAATCCATCGCAAACCATCAACAAGGCACTAACACTACCAACATCAATACAAAATCCATCTCCAAAAATAAAAGGAAGTCAATTACTCTACAAATTCAAAATAATGAAAGAACACTCAAAACTCTAAAGACATGACTATGGATCAAACTAAGAGTTTTCAAGAAAAATAAACATAACAAATAAATAAAGTATAGTTCATGCGAACAAGGCTCACCAGGAATATGCTACTCAAATCCTCTAGCCAACGAGATCCTCACCGTCACCTGCGTTCTCTAAAAAATAATAGCAAGGAGTGAGACACTAACTCAGTGAGTAATAACACTTAACCATTACTGTTTTAATGGGGACAAGTCAGAAAACATCATGAAATAAATTCTCTTTCAGAAAATAGTAACAATAAACAGTATCATTGTTTCATGTAAGAGAAGTGAACCAATGGTTCAGTAATAAACTCATAAATCATCGTATCATATCACATATTAAATATTTGGGAGGTTTCCAAGAATGAATCATGTAATCAGTGTGACATTCTTCTTTATTAAGAATAACACATAAAAGTGGATCCCTCATAAAGGAGTCCCATATCATATCAGTACAGTGTGCTAGTTCTACCTTCTCACTAACGAGGGATATAACATTCATCAGTAAATACAAGGTGTACCAGGTCTAACTATCCCACTGTTAGCTACGGGATTCAATCAAGGTCTACTGCCATTCATAAATTCTTTGAAAACAATAGGATATTCATATGAAAACATCTTTCAGAATAGAACATAACTTTAAAATTCATATCAATAATAATACATGTGAACTTGAATAAAACATATATCAAAAATACTTAATCTCATGTAAGTAAGGAATATTCATTGTAATAATATCATATCTGAAATAACCATTTCAATATCATATCAAATAAAGGACTTGCCCCACATGCAATTTCAAAGTATTTCGTAACTCATTATTTCATCAAAATCAACTATAAAATATTCTAGTTAACAAACACCAATTATGGTAAGATTACTACTCACAGTACAATTTTTAGAATACCAACTTTTCACCTTGAACAATTGATATGACTCCCTTCGATCAAATCTTAAACCCGGAAGAATTTTCCAATCAACCTTAAACCTTTCTTTTTTTTTAACTGAAGGAACAATTGATTTTTTTCCTCTTCAGCGTGATTGACAGATTAGTTACTGTCTTAGTTGCTCCTAACCTTTGCCTTCTTAATCCTATGGTGGCAAAAACCTTTTGTGTCAATATATAATATATTGTTTTTCCCAATTCAATTTGAATTGGATATGGGCCACAACCCTAACTCTTCTAAATTTTTTTATTTTTTCTTATTAATATGGTCTTTAGTCCATATATCTTATAAAATATTTTTTTTAATTATAATTATTCACTAATTATAATTTGGGGTATTACAGTTATAGCCTATAGTTCCGGGGGTAAGTCTGAGATCCAAGTATGTCGTGGGCTGAAAATCGACCTGGGCATACCAGAGAGGCTGAAGAGCATCGTAGTATGGTCCGTTTGGGTAGGAAGGGCCATTTGGGTGGTCAAACGGGCAAAACAGTGTAAATGAGGCATTTGTAGGCCAAATTAATGTACTATAACCCATAGTTCCGAGGGTGGGCCCGGGATTCGGGTGCGTCGTGTGTCAAAAATCAACTGAGGCATGCCAGAAAGGCTAGGGAGCATCCTAGTATGGCTCTTTTAGGTGGGAGGGGCCATTTGAGGGGTCAAACAGGCAAAACAATGGAAACAGGACATGTTTGGGCAAAATTAGTTTGCTATAGCCGACGGTTCCAGGGGTGGGCATGGGGTTCGGGCGTGATGTGGGCTGATAATTGACAAAGGAAGGCCATGGAGGTTGGGGATCATCCTAGTATGGTCCATTTGGGTGTGCGGGTCCATTTGGGTGGTCAAATGGGCAAAACAGTGCAAACGGGGCATTTTCAAGCTAAATCAGTATGCTATAACCCACAGTTTTAGGGGTGGGCTCAGGGTTTGGGTATGCTGTGGGCCAAAAATCAACCGAGGCATGATAAGTAGGCTGTAGAGTGTCCTAGTGTAGTTTATTTGGGTGAGCGAGGCCATGTGGGTGGTCAAACGGGCGAAACGGGATATTTTTGGGCCAAATTGGTATGCTACAACCCACGGTTCTAGGATGGGCTAGGGGTTCGGGCATACTGAGGGCCAAAAATTGCCCAGAGCATGCCAGGTAGGTTGGGGATTGGCCTAGTGTGGGTTGCTTCGATCGGCGTAGTCATTTGGATGGTCAAACGTGTAAAACAATGCCAATGAGGGTATTTTCGAGATAAATTAGTATGCTATAGCCCACGGTTCCAAAGGTGGGCCTGGGGTATGGGCGTGTTCTAAACCAAAAATTGATAGAGGTATGCCAGAAAGGATGGATAGGGTCCTAGTGTAATCCGTTTGGGTGGGCGAGGCCATTTGGATAGTTAGATAGGCAAAATGGTGTAAGTGAGGCATTTTTGGACCAAATCAGTAAGCTATTTCCCATAGTTCTGGGTGTGGGCCCAGGGTCTGGGCGTGCCGTGGGCCAAATATTGATCGGGGCATTCTAGGGAGGCTGGAAAACATTCTAGTATAGTTTGTTTAGGTGGGTGAGGTCTATTTAGGTGGTCAAATGGCCAAAATGGTGCAAACGGGGTATTTTTGTTCAGAATAATGTGCTATAGCCCACGGTTCTGGGGGTAGTCTTGGGGTCCGGGTGTGTCATGGGCCGAAGATCGACCGAGGCATGTTAGGGATCCTAGGGAGCATCCTAGTATGGTTCGTTTGGGTGGGAGGGGCTATTTGTGTGGTCAAACGGGCAAAACAGTGTAAATGGGGCATTTTCGGGCTAAATTAGTGTGCTATAGCCCATGGTTCTCGGGGTGGGATAGGGGTTTGGGTATGTCATGGGTAAAAAATTAATTGGGGCATGCCAGAGAGGCTGAAGAGCATCCTGATATGGGTCGTTTGGGTCGGCGGGGCTATTTGGGTGGTCAAGCAATCGAAATGGCATCAACAGAGATATTTTCAGAAAAATCGGTATTCTATAGCCCATGGTTTTAGGGGTGGACCCAGAGTCCGAGCGTGCAGCAGGCCAAAATTGTCTGAGGCATTCCAAAGAGGTTGATAAATGTCCTAGTGTGGTCCATTTGGGTTGTCAAATAGGCGAAACATTACAAACTGGGTATTTTTGGGCCAAATCTGTGTGCTATAACCCATGGTTCTAGGGGTGGGCACGGCGTCCGGGCATGCTGGGGGCCGAAAATCGATTAGGGCATGCCAGGGAGGCTGGAGATTGACCTAGTATGGGTTGTTTGGGTGGGAAAGGAATTTTCATAGTAAAACAGGCAAAATAGTGCAAACGGTGCATTTTCGGGACAAATCAAAGTGCTATAGCCCATAGTTCTAGGGGTGTACCCAGGGTATGGGTATGTCATGGGTAAAAAATATATTGAGGCATGCCAGAGAGGCTATAGAGCATCCTAGTATGGTCCGTTTGGGTGGGCACGACCATTTGGGTGGTAAAACGGGAAAAACGGTGAAAATGGGGCATTTTCAAGCCAAATTGATGTGCTATAGCCCATGGTTCTGGGGATGGGCTCGGGGCATGCTAGGAAGTCTAGAGAGCATATTAGTGTGGTCTTTTTGGGTTGGACAGTCTATTTGGGTGGTTTAATGGGCGAAACGGTAAAAATGGGGCATTTTTAGGCCAAATCGGTGTGCTATAGTCCACGGTTCCAAGGGTGGGCTAGGGGTCCGGGCATGTCATAGGCCAAAAATCAACTAGGGAGTTCCAAGTAGACTGGGGAGTGTCCTAGTTTGGTCCATTTGGGTGGTCAAATGGGCAAAACGATGCAAATAGGGCATTTTCTGGCCAAATCGATGTGCTATAGCCCATAGTTGTAGGGATAGGCCCGATGTTCGGGCGTGCTGTGGGCTGAAAATCAATTGGGGCATGCTAGGGAGGCTGTGGATTATCCTAGTATGGGTTATTTAGGTACGCGTGGTCATTTGGATGGTTAAATGGGTGAAACGGTGCACACATGATATTTTCGAGCCAAATTGGTGTGCTATAGTCCACGGTTCCGAGGGGGCCAAAGTTCCAAGTGTGATATGGGCCAAAAATAGATTGGGGCATGTCAGGAAGGCTGGAGAGTGTCTTAGAGTGGTCCATTTGGGTGGGCGAGGACATTTGGCTTGTCAAACTGGCGAAACGGTGCAAATGGGGCATTTTTGGGCCAAATTGGTGTGCTATAGCCCACGGTTCTAGGGGTGGGCCTGGGGTCCGGTTGTGTCATAGGCCGAAAATCGACTGTGGCACGCCATGGATGATAGAGAGCATCCTAGTGTGGTCCATTTGGGTGGATAGCGCCATTTGCGTGGTCAAATGAGCGAAATGGTGCAATTGGAGAATTTTCAGGCCAAATCGGTGTGTTATAACCTTCAGTTCCATGGGTGAGCCCAGGGTTCAGGCATGTCGTAGGCTGAAAATTGATCGGGGCATGCCAGCGAGGAAGGGGAGCATCCTAATATGGTTCATTTGGGTGGGTAAGGCTATTTGGGTAGTCAAATAGGTAAAACGGTGCAAACAAGGCATTTTTGTGCTAAATTGGTATGCTATAGCCTATGATTCTAGGGGCGGGTACGAGTTTCAAGTGTGCTGGGGGACAAAAATCAACTAGGGCGTGCCAGGGAGGCTGTGGATTGACCTTGTGTAGGTCGTTTGGGTGGGAAGGGCCATTTGGATGGTAAAATAAGAAAAATGGTACAAACCGGGTATTTTTTGGGCTAAATCGATGTTCTTTAGCCTGTGGTTCTGGGGGTGGGCCAGGGTTTTGGGTGTCCCATGGGTCAGGGAGGATAGGGAATGTCCTAGTGTTGTCTGTTTGGGTAGGCGAGGCCATTTAGGTGGTAAAACGGGTGAAATGGGGCATTTTCAAGCAAAATCGATATGTTATAGCTCACGATTATGGGAGTGGGATCGAGGCATGCCAAGAAATATGGGGAGAATCCTAGTATGGTTTATTTGGGTGGGCGGGTCTATTTGGGAGGTCAAATGAGCAAAATGATCAAAATGGGGCATTTTGGGCAAATTAGTGAGTTATAGTCGGCAGTTCCAGGGGTGGGCCTGGGGTTCGAGCATGATGTGGGACAAAAATCAATCAGGGCATTCCAGGGAGGCTGGAGATCATCCTTGTGTGGCATGTTTGGGTGGATGGAGCCATTTGGGTGGTCAAATGGGTGAAATAGTACAAATAGGCCATTTTTAGGCCAAATTGGTGTGCTATAGCCCACGGTTTTGGGGGTGGGCCTTGGGTTAGGGCATGCTGTGGGCCAAAAACTGACCGGGGCATTTCAGAGAGGCTGGGAGTTAGCCTAGTGTGGGTTTTTTTGGTCGGCGAGGCCATTTGGATGGTCAAACAGGCAAAACGACATCATCAGGGGTATTTTTAGGTTAAATCGGTGTGCTATAGCCTACTATTTTGGGGGTGGGTCCAGGCGTGCCACGGGCTAAAAATTAATTAGGGTATGCCAGAAAGACTGAGGAGTGTCTTAATATGGTCTGTTTGGGTGGAAGGAGCTATTTGGGTGGTCAAATGGGAAAAATAGTGCAAACAGGGCATTTTAAGGCCAAATTAGTGTGCTATAGCCCACGGTTTTGAGGGTGGGCCAGGGGTTTGGGCGTTTCGTGGGTCAAAAATTGATTGGGGTATGGATGGGATGCCGAGGAGTGTCCTAGTGTAGGTAATTTGGGTCGGCGGGCTATTTGGGTGGTCAAATAGGTGAAACGACATCAACGGAGGTATTTTCGGCCAAATCGGTGTACTATATGCCATGGTTTTAGGAGTGGGACAGGTGTCCAGACGTGATGTGGGTCAAAAATTGATTGGGGCATGCCAGGGAGGCTGAGAAGGATCTTAGGGTGGTCCGTTTGGGTGGTCAGGGAAATTTGGGTACAAGGGTGAAATGGTGAAAACTTGGCATTTTAAGGACAAATTGGTGTTCTATAACCTACAGTTTTGGGGGTGGGCCCGGGGTCGTGCAGCAGTATGAAAATTAATTGGGGCATGCCAAAGAGGCCGCGGAGCATCCTAGTATGGTCCATTTGAGTAGGTTGGGCCATTTGGGTGGTCAAACGGGTGAAATAGTGCAAACAGGGTATTTTTAAACCAAATCGGTATGCTATAGCCCACGGTTCTAGGGGTGGGAACGGGGTTCGAGTGTGCTAGGGGAGGTTGGGGATTAACCTAGTATGGGTCGTTTGGGTTTGCGGGACTATTTGGGTGGTAAAACAGGCAAAACGGTGCAAATGGGGCATTTTGGGCCAAATCAATGTGCTATAGACCATGGTTTTGGGGGTGAGCTCGAGGTTCGGGGTGTCGTGGTTCAAAAATTTATCGGGGCATTCCAGGGAGGCTAGGGAGAGTCCTAGTATGGTTCGTTTGGGTGGGCACGACCATTTGGGTGGTAAAACAGGCAAAATATTACAAACAGGGCATTTTTGGGCCAAATCTGTGTGCTACAGTCCACGGTTTTGGGGGTGGACTCGAGGCATGCCAGGAAGGGTGAGGTGCATCTTAGTGTGAGCCATTTTGGTGGGCGGGTCTATGTTTGTGGTCAAATGAGTAAAATGGTGAAAATGGGATATTTTTGGGCCAACTTGGTATGCTATAGTCCACGGTTCTGGGGTGGGCCAAGGGTCTGGGCGTGTCATGGGACGAAAATCAACCAGAGCGTGCCAAGGAGGCTGGGGATCATCCTAGTGTAGTCTGTTTGGGTGGGAGACGACATTTGTGTGGTCAAATAAGAAAAACGGTGCAAATAAGGCATTTTTGGGCTAAATCGGTGTGCTATAGCATACAGTTCTGGGGGTGGGCTCAGGGTCTATGCATGTTGTAGGATGAAAATCAATTGGGGCATTCTAGGGAGGCTGTGGATTGGCCTAGTATGGATCATTTTGGTCGGCGTCGCCATTTGGGTGGTCAAATGGGTGAAACGAAACCAACGTAAGTTTTTTGGAGCCAGATCGATGTGCTATAGCCAACGGTTTCAAGGGTGGGTCTGGGTTCTAGGCGTGTTATGGGCCAAAAATTGAGTGGGGCATGCCAGGGATGATAGAAAGCATCCTGGTTTGGTCCGTTTGGGTTGGCAGGGCCATTTGGTGGTCAAATGGGCGAAATAGTGCTAACGGGGCATTTTCGAGCCAAATCGGTATACTATATAGCCCACGGTTCTAGGGGTGGGCCAGGGTCCGAACGTGCTGTAGGCCACAAATCGACTGGGGCATGCCAGGGAGGCTGGGGAGCATCCTAGTGTGGTCCGTTTGGGTGGGCAGAGATATTTCGGTGGTAAAACAGGCGAAACGGTGCAACTCGCGCATGTTCGAGCCAAATCGTTGTGCTATAGTCCACAGTTTTGGGGGTAAGCCTAGGATCCGGTCGTGCCATTGCTCAAAAACTAATCGGGGAGTACCAAGGAGGCTGGGGAGCATCATATTGTGGTTCATTTGGGTTGGCGGGGCTATATGGGTGGTCAAACGGGCAAAATAGTGCACACGAGGCATTTTCAGGACAAACGGTGCACACAGGGCGTTTTCGGGCAAAATCGGTGTGTTATATCCCATGGTTCTGGGGGGCGAGCTTCGAGCATGCTGTGGGCTAAAAATTGATCGGGGCATGCTAGGGAGCATCCTAAAGTGGTCCATTTGGGTAGGCGGGGCCATTTGGCTGGTTAAACGAGCAGAACGATGCAAATGGGGCATTTTTTGGGCTAAATTACTATGCTATAGCCCACGGTTTTAGGGGTGGGCCTAGGGTCCGATTGTGTTGTGGGCCAAAAATCTACTATGGCATGCCAAGAATAATGAGGAGAGTCCTAGTGAGGTTCTTCTGGGTGGGCGGGGCCATTTAGGTGGTCAAACGGGCAAAACGGTGCAAATGGGGGCCGAAAATCGATTGTGGCATACCAGGGAGGCTAGGGATTGACTTAGTATGGGTCGTTTGGGTGGGTGAGGCCATTTTGATGGTAAAATAAGAAAAACAGTGTAAATAGGGCAATTTTGGGTAAATCGATGTGCTATATAGTTCATGTTTCTGGGGTGGGCTAGGGGTTCGGGTATGTCATGGGTCAAAAATTGACCGGTGCATGCCAAGGAGGCTAAGGAGCATCCTAGTGTGATCAGTTTAGGTGGGTGGGTCCATTTAGGTGATATAGCAAGTGAAACGATGCAAATAGGGCATTTTTGGACCAAATTGGTGTGTTATAGCCCTCGGTTATGGGGTGGGCCTGGGCCATGCCAGGGAGGCTAGGGAGCATCTTAGTGTGGTCTATTTGGGAGGGGCAAAATAGTGAAAAAATGGTATTTTGGGGCAAAATCGGTGTGCTATAATCCAGTGTTTTATGGGTGGGCCAGAGGTTCGGGCGTTTCGTGGGCCAAAAATCAACTAGGCATGCCAGGGAGGTTAAGAAGCATCCTAGTATGGTCCGTTTGGGTGGGTGGGGCCATTTGGGTAGCCAAACGGTCAAAATGATGAACATAGGGCGTATTCGGGCCAAATTAATGTGTTATGGCCTACGGTTCCGGGGGTAGGCTCGGGGTCCAGGCATGCTGTGGGCCGAAAATTGATCGGGGCATGCCAAGAGGCTGGGGATTGGCCTAGTATAGGTCGTTTGGGTCGGTAGGGCCATTTCGGTGGTCAAATAGGTAAAACGACATCAATAGGGATATTTTTTGGGCTAAATCGGTGTGCTATAGCCTACAGTTCTGGGGTAGTTCCGGGCGTGTCGTGGGCCAAAAATCGACCGGGAATGCTACGAAGGCCAGAGAGTATCCTAGTGTGGTCCGTTTGGATGGGATGGGCCATTTAGGTGGTCAAACGGGAAAATGGGCGAAACAGTTTAAACGGGGCATTTTTAGGCTAAATCTGTGTGCTATAGTCCACAGTTCCTAGGATGGATCCGGGGTTTAGGTGTGTCGTAGGCCAAAAATAGACTAGGGTGTTCTAGGGGGACTGGAGAGCATCTTAATATGGTCCGTTATGGTGAGTGAAGCCATTTTGGTAGTAAAACGAGAGAAACAGTTTAAATAGGGCATTTTCGCGCTAAATCGATGTGCTATAGCCTATGGTTTTGGGGATGGGCCTGGGGTTTGGGTGTACCATGGGTTGAAAATCAATTGGGGTGTGCTAGAGAGACTGTAGAGTGTCTTAGGGTTGTTCGTTTGGGTGGGCGTGGCAATTTAGGTGGTCAAACAGGCAAAATAGTGAAAATGGGGTATTTTCGAGCCAAATCGGTGTGTTATAACCCATGGCTCTGAGGGTGGGCTAGGGGTCCGGGCATGCCGTGGGCTGAAAATCGACTGGGGCGTGGTAGGGAGGGTGGGAAACATCCTAGTGTGGTCTGTTTGGGTGGGCAAGGTCATTTGGGTGGTCAAACGGGGGAAACGGTGCAAACGGAGCATTTTCAGGCCAAATCATTGTGCTATAACCCATGGTTCCAGGGGTGGGCTCGGTATTCGAGCATGTCGTGGGCTAAAATATTGACTGGGGCATGCCAGGGAGGTTGGAGAGTGTCCTAGTGTGATCCGTTTTGGTGGGCAGGGCCATTTGGGTGGTCAAACAAGAGAAACAATGTAAATGGGGAATTTTTGTGCTAAATTGGTGTGTTATAGCCCACGGTTCTGGGGGTGGACCCAGGGTTCGGGCGTGTCGTGGGCCGAAAATTGACCTAGGCACTCCAGGGAGGCTAGGGAGCATCCTTGTGAGGTCCATTTGGGTAGGCGGAGCCATTTGGTGGTCAAACGGAAAAAATGGTGCAAACGGGGCATTTTTGGGCCAAATCAGTGAGCTATAGACGACGATATCGGAAATGGTGTCGGGGTTCGAGCGTGTTGTGGATCAAAAATCGATCACCGCATTCTACAGAGGCTGAGAGGCATCCTAGTTTGCTTCGTTTAGTTGAGTGGGCCTATTTGGATGATCAAACGGGCGAAAAACGGAGCAAATGGGGCATTTTTGGGCTAAATTGGTGTGTTATAGCCCATGGTTCTGGGTATAGCCCTGGGTTCGGGCATGTTGTGCGTTAAAGATTGATCGTAGCGTGCCAGGGAGGTTTGGGATTGTCCTAGTATAGGTCGATTGGGATGGTGTGGCTATTTGGGTAGACAAAAGGGCAAAACTGCAGCAACAGGTATGTTTTTGGACCAAATTGGTATGCTATAGCCTACGATTTTGGGGGTGGGGTCGAGGTTCGAGTGTGATGTGAGCCAAAAATTGACTGGGGCATTCCAAGGAGGCTCGAGCGCATCCTAGTGTGGTCCGTTTGGGTGGTCGAGGCCATTTGGGTTGTCAAACGGGCAAAACGGTGCTATAGTCATTTGGGTGGTTGAGGCCATTTACGTTATCAAATGGGGCATTTTTGGGCCAAATCGATGTATTATAGCCTACGATTATTGGGGTGGCCCAGTCTCCGAGTATGCCATGGGAAAAAAATCGATCGGGATGTGCCAGGGAAGCTAGGGAGGGTCCTAGAGTGGTCTATTTGGGTGGACGGGGCAATTTGGATGGTCAAACAGGCAAAACGATGCAAACGGGGCATTTTCTGGCCAAATTGGTTTGCTATAACCCACGATTTTGGGGGAAGGCCCAGAGTCCAGGCATTTCATAGGCTACAAATAGATCGGGGCATGAAATGGAGGCTTGGGAGCATCCTAGTGTAGTCCATTTGGGTGGGCATAGCCATATAGGTGGTCAAATGGGCGAAACGATGTAGATAGGGCATTTTCGAGCTAAATTAGTGTGCTATAGCCCATGATTTTGAGGGTGGGCCTAGGGTTCGAGCGTGATATGGAACAAAAATCGATCGAGGCATGACAGGGAGTCTGGGGAGCATCCCAATGTGATCCATATAGGTGGGCGGAGCTATTTGGGTGGTCAAACCAAATTGGTGTGTTATAGCCTGCGGTTCTAGGGGTAGGCCTGACGTCCTGGCGTGTCATGGTTGAAAATCATTCAGGGTATGCTAGGGAGGCTGGAAGCGTCCTAGTGTGGTCTATTTGGGTGGGCAGGTCCATTTGGTTGGTCAAACAGGCAAAATAGTACAATCGAGGCTTTTTTAGACCAAATCGGTGTGTTATAGCCCGTAGTTCTAGGGGTGGGCCTGGGGGCCAGGCATGTTGTGGGTCAAAAATTGATCGAGGCATGCTAGGGAGGTTGGGGATAGGCCTAGTATGGGCCATTTGGGTCGACGTGGCTATTTGGGTGATTAAACAGGCGAAACGACGCCAACGGGGGTTTTTTCGAGCTAAATCGATGTGCTATAGCCGACGGTTCCAAGTGTGCTGTGACCGAAAATCTTTTGGGGCGTGCCAGGGAGGTCAGAGATCATCCTAGTATGGTATGTTTGGGTGTGCATGGCCATTTTGGTGGTCAAACGAGCAAAATGGTGAAAACTGGGCATTTTCGGTTCAAATCGGTGTGCTATAACCTATGATTCCGGGGGTGGGACTGGGTCTGAGAATGTTGTGGGCCAAAAATAGATCGGGTCATGTCAGGGAGGCTGAGAAGCATCCTATTATGGTCCATTTGGGTGGGCGGAGCCATTTGGGTAGTTAAACGAGTGAACTAGTGTAACCAACGCATATTCAGGCCAAATCGATGTACTATAGCCCACGGTTCCAAGGGTGGGCCTAGGGTCCGGGCGTTCTGTGGGTTGAAAATCAACCGAGGCATGCTAGGGAGGCTAGGAAATGTCCTACTATGGTCCTTTTTGGTTGGCGAGGCCATTTGGGTGGTCAAACGGGCCAAACGGTGCACACGGGGCTTTTTTAGGTCAAATCGGTATGCTATAGCCCACGTTTTTGGGGGCGGAGGAGGGGGAGGGGGAGGGGCGGGATCCAAGTATGCCGTGGGCTAAAAATAGAATGCGGCATACCAGGGAGACTGGGGAGCATCCTAAAGTGGTCTTATTGGGTGGGCGGGGCCATTTGGGTGGTCAAACAGGTGAAACGGTGTAAATAGGGCATTTTTTAGGCCATATTGGTGAGTTATAGCCCACGGTTCTAGGGTGGAGCTTGGGGTCCGGTTGTGCCGTTGCTAAAAAATTGACCTTGGCATATTAGGGATGCTGGAGAGCTTCCTAGTGTGGTCCGTTTGGGTGGGCAGGGCCATGTGGGTTGTCAAACGGGCGAAGCGATGCAAATTGAGTATTTTCAGGCCAAAGCGGTGTGTTATAGTCCACAGTTCTGGAGGTGGACCCGGGGTTCGGGTGTGCCATGTGCTGAAAATCGACCTGGGTATGCCAGGGAGTATGAGGAACATCCTATTGTGGTCCGTTTGGTTTGTAGGGGATATTTAGGTGGTAAGATGGGCAAAATGGTGCAAACGGGATATTTTTGGGCTTAATTAGTGTGCCATAGCCACGATTTTGGGGGTGGGCCTGGGGTTTGGGTATGCTATCAGCGGAAATTGATCGGGGTGTTCTAGGGAGGCTGGGTAGCATACTAATGTGGTTCGTTTAGATGGGCGGGGCCATTTGAGTGGTCAAATTGGCAAAACGGTGCAAACGGGCGTTTTTGATCCAAATCGATGTGCCAAAGCCCATAGTTTTGGGTTTGGACCTAGGGTCTGAGTATGTCGTGGGTCAAAAATCGTCTGATGCATGACAGAGAGGTTGGGGAGCATTCGAGTTTTGTTTATTTGGGTGGCCGTAGCCATTTGGGTGGTCAAACGGGCAAAATAGTGCAAATGGGATGTTTTCGAGCCAAATCGGTGTGCTACAGCCCATGGTTCCGGGGTTCAGGCGTGTCGTGGGATAAAAATCGGTTGGGGTATGCCAGGGAGGCTGAGAAGTGTCCTAGTGTGGTGTGTTTAGGTGTTCGGCACAATTCGGGTTGTCAAACGGGAAAAACAGTGCAAACGAGGCATTTTGGGCCAAATCGGTGTGTTATAAACCACGATTCTGGGGGTGGGTTCGGGGTGCGGGAGTGCCATGGCCAAAAATCTTTCGAGGTGTGCAAGTAACGCTGGGGAGAATCCTAGTGCATTCCATTGGGGTGGGTGGAGCCATTTGAGTGGTCAAACAAAAGAAATGGTGTAAATGGGAGCATTTTTGGGCCAAATCGATGTGCTATAGCCAACAGTTCTGGTAGTGGGCCTATGCTCTGGGCGTACCGTAGGTCAAAAATTGACCGAGATATGCTAGGGGGATTGCAGAAGGTATTAGAGTAGTCCATTTGGGTGGGCGTAGATATTTGGGTGCTCAAAATGGCGAAACGGTGCAAACAGGGCATTTTCTAGCCAAATGGGTGTGCTATGGCCCACGGTTTCGGGGGTGGACCCGGGGTCCGAGCGTGCTGTAGGCCAAAATTCAATCGTGGAATTCTAGGGAGGCTGGGGAGTATCCTAATGTGTTTCGTTTCGAAGGACGGGGCCCTTTAGGTGGTCAAATGGGTGTAACGGTGCAGACGGGGCATTTTCGAGCCAAATCAGTGTGCTATAGCCCACGGTTTTGGAGGTAGGCCAACGGTCAGGGCGTGCCATGGGCCGAAAATTGATGGAGCATGTCAGTAAGGTTGGGGAGAATCATAGTGTTGTCCGTTTGGGTGCGCGGGGCCATTTGAGTAGTCAAACGACCTAAACAACGCAAACACATCTGAGCCTCTAGAATCGTGGGTTATTGCACACCGATTTGGTCCAAAAACACCCCAATCTAGTTGTTTCACCTGTTTTACCACCCAAATAGCCCCACCGACCCTAATGTACCATATTAGGCCTCTCCTCAGCCTTTTTAGGGTCCTCAATAAATTTTTATCTCTAAAAATGCCCGAGCCCCAGGCCCACCTCCAAAACCGTAGGCTATATTATGCCGATTTAGCCCGAAAATGCCTATTCGTACCGTTTCGCCCATTTGACCACCGAATGGCCCCGTCAACTCCAAAGTCCCACACAGGCCACTCCTCAACCTAATGGAAGGGGGCGGTTGATTTTTCGCCAGAAACATAATCGAGGCCCCACGTCCACCCCTGGAACCGTGGGCGATAGAAAATTGATTTGTCCCGAAAATGCCTCATTCGCACCGTGTCTCCTTTTTGACTAACCAAATGGCCCCGTCAACCCCAATGGACCACACTAGGCTCCTCATCATGCTTGGGGGCTCGATCAATTTTCGGCCCAAAACATGCCCGAGACCCGGGCACACCCTTGGAATGCTAGGCCCTATTTTGGTCGTTTGAAAACCTAAATGCCCCCCCACTCCATTGTCCCACACTAGGATTCTATTTAGCTTGTCTGGAGGCCTCTGATTTGAGGGACTAAAATACGACCAAGCCCCAGACCTACACTCAAAATCGTGGGCTATAGCACACCTATTGGGCTCGTAAATGTCCCGTTCGCGCCGTTTTTCTAGTTTGACCACCTAAATGGACCCGCCGACCCCAATGGTCTATACTTACCCACTCTTCAATCCTCATAGGAATCCCTGATCGATTTTCAAGCCAAAATATGCTCAAGCCTCAGGCTCATACCTAAAACCATGAGGTATAGCACACTAATTGGCCAAAAAATGGCCCATTCGTGTCGTTTCTCCCTCTTGTCCAACCTAACGGCCCCACCGACCCATGGAACCGTGGGGTCTCGACATGAACAAAATGGTCTCGCCAACCTGTACGGCCCACACTAGGCATCTTCTTACCCTGCTCGGGGGCCCTTCATTAATTTTTGGCACAAAACATGCTCGAGACCCTGGACCACCACGAAACAGTGGGCTATAGCACACTGATTTAGTCTGAAAATTCCCAATTCATGTCATTTCTCCCGTTTGATTATCAAAATTGTCCCGCTAACTCTAATAGTCCCCACTGGGCAGTTACTTGGCCTGTCTGGGGGCCTCTGATTGATTTTTGACCCAAAATACACTCGGCCCCAGGCACTTCCCCGAAACCGTGGGCTATAGCACACCAATTTGGCCCGCAAATGCCCTATTAGCATCGTTTTGCATATTTGACCATGCAAATGGCCCCGCTGACCACAACAATAAATATTAGGCCGCTTTTTAGACTACCTTGGGGTTCCCGATCAATTTTTGTCCTAAAACATGCCTGGGTCCTAAACCTACCCCCGTAATCGTGGCCTATAGAACATTGATTTTGCCCTTAAATGTCCTCTTCGTGCCGTTTTGCCCGTTTGACCACCCAATTAGCCCCACCGACCTTAACGGCCTATACTAGGCTGATCTTCAGCCTGCCTGGGGGGCCCTGGTGGATTTGCGCCCCAAAACACGCCTGGGCACCATGCTCACCCTCTAAACCATGGGTTATAGCTCATCGATTTGGCCCAAAAATGCCCCATTCATGCAGTTTCGCCTATTTGACCACCCAAATGGACTTGTCGACCCCAACTGCCCATACTAGTTTGTTCCCCAGCCTGCTTGAAGGCCCTCAATTAATTTTTATCCAAAAACACGCTCGGGCCTTGGGCCCACCCCTGGACCGTGGGCTATAGCACATCGATATGGCCTGAAAATGCCTTGTTCTCGTTGTTTTAGCCCTTTCACTACCCAAATTGCCCCGATGACCCCAACAACCCATACTAGGCTCCTATCTGCCTACCTATGGTCCTTCGATCGACTTTTGGCCCAAAATATGCCGGAACCCTGGGATCACCCCCGGAATCGTAGGCTAAGACATACCAATTTGGCTCACAAATGTGTCATTCGTGTTGTTTCACTTGTTTTACCACACAAATTGGCTCGCCAACCCCAACGGCCCATACTAGGCCACTCCTCAGCTTGCCTGGAGGGTCTCGATCAATTTTTGGCCCAAAACACCTTTGATATCACCTCCAGAAACGTGGGATATAGCACATTGACTTGGCTCGCAAATGCCTCGTTCATGCCGTTTTGCTTTTTTGACCATATAAACTGCCCCGTAAACCCTAATGGCCCATACTAGGCCACCCCTCAGCCTACCTGGCAGCACCAATAGATTTTTCAATCCAAAACACGCCCAAGCCTTTAGCCCACCCCTAAAACCGTGGGCTATATCACACTAATTTGGCTAAAAAATTCCCCATTCGCATCGTTTCACCCGTTTGACCACACAAATGGCCACGCCGACCCAACCAACCCATACTAGATCATTTCTTATCTTATTTGGGGGCCTTAAATTGATTTTTGGCATAAACATTGCCCGAGCCATGGGTCCACCCCGATACCATAGGCTACAGTACATCAATTTGGCCCGAAATTGCCCCGTTAGCACCATTTTGCCTGTTTGACCACCCAAATGGCCCTATTGACCCCAAAGGCCACACTAGGTTTTTCCTCGGCCTGCCTGGAGGGGCTCGATCAATTTTTAGCCCAAAACATGCTCCGTCCCTAGGCCCACCCCTAGAACCGTGGGCTATAACACACCTATTTAGCCAAAATATGTTTGGTTCTTGCATTTTTGCCCCCTTGACCACCCAAATGGCCCCGTCGACCCCAACAGCTAACACTACGATGCTCCTCAACCCACTTGAAGGGCACTTAATAAATTTTTGGACCAAAACACCTCTGATATCACCTCCAGAAACGTGGGATATAGCACATCGACTTGGCTCGCAAATGCCTCGTTCATGCCGTTTTGCTTGTTTGACCATACAAACTGCCCCGTAAACCTTAATGGCCCATACTAGGCCACTCCTCAGCTTGCCTAGCAGCACCAATAGATTTTTCAATCCAAAACACGCCCAAGCCTCATCCCACCCCTAAAACCGTGGGCTATATCACAGTAATTTGGCTAAAAAATTTCCTATTCACATCGTTTCACCCGTTAGACCACACAAATGGCCATGCCGACCCAACCGACCCATACTAGATCATTTCTCATCTTATTTGGGGGCCTTCAATTGATTTCTGGCATAAAAATTGCCCGAGCCATGGGCGCACCCCGATACCATGGGCTATAGTACATCAATTTGGCCCGAAATTGCCCTATTAGCACCGTTTTGCTTGTTTGACCACTCAAATGGCCCTATCGACCTCCAAGGCCACACTAGGCTTTTCCTCGGCCTGCCTGGAGGGGCTAGGTCAATTTTTAGCCCAAAACATGCTCCGTCCCTAGGCCCACCCCTAGAACCGTGGGCTATAACACACCTATTTAGCCAAAAAATGTTTGGTTCTTACATTTTTGCCCCGTTGACCACCCAAATGGCCCCGCCGACCCCAACAGCTAACACTACGATGCTCCTCAACCCACTTGGAGGGCCTTTAATAAATTTTTGGCCTAAAATATGCCTAAGCCCTGGGCCTACCTCTGGAACCGCAGGCTATAACACATCAGTTTAGCCCAAAAATGCCCTATTCATGCTGTTTCACTCGTTTGACCACCCAAATTGCCCACCGAGCCCAACAGACCATACTAGGCCACTTCTCAACCCGCTTGGGTGCTTCTGGTTGATTATTGGCATAAATCACGCTCGAGCCTCGATCCCATCCCTGGAACTGTGGGCTATAGCACACGGATTTGGCCAAAAAAAGCCTCGTTCACGCTGTTTTGCCTATTCGACCACACAAATTACCCCACTGACCCCAACGACACACACTAGGCCTCTTCCCATCTTTCTTGGGATCCCCCGATCAAGTTTCAGCCAAAACCACGCTCGAGCCCTAGGCCCACCTTCAAAATCGTGGGTGATAGCACATCGATTTAGCTAAAAAATGCCCCATTCTCATTGTCATGCACTTTTGACAACCCAAATTGCTCTGCCGACCCTAATATCCCACACTAGGCTGCTCCTCAGCCTTCTTGTAGGCCCAATTAGATTTTTGGCCCAAAATACGCTCGGCTCCTCGACCCACCCCTGGAATCGCGAGCTATAGCACACCAATTTCATTTGAAAATGCCCTGTTCATGCCATTTTGCTTGTTTGACCATCCAAATTGCGCCGCCGACCCCAAAGTCCCATATTAGGACATTCCTCGGCCTGCCTGGGGGGCCCTAATTAATTTTTAGCCCTAAGCATGCCTATAACTTGGGCCCACCGCCAAAATCGAGGGCTATAGCACATCAACTTAGCTCAAAAAGCCCTGTTTGCATTGTTTTACTAGTTTGATCTCCCAAATGGCCCTATAAAACCCAACGACACATTCTAGGATGCTCCTCAGAATGTGCAGGGTCCCTCAATCGATTTTTGGCCTAAAATATGCTCGAGCCCTAGGCTCGTCCATAGAATTGTGGGCTATAGCACATCGATTTGGCTCAAAAATTCCCTACTTATGCCTTTTTACCCATATGAACACCCAAATGGACCCGCTAACTCCAACAGCCCATACCAGGCTGCTCCTCAGCCTACCTGAGGACCTCCGATCGATTTTTGGCCCAAAAAATGCTCAGCCCTAGTCCCACCCCTAGAACCGTGGGCTATAGCCCATCGATTTAGCCTGAAATTACCCCGTTCACACTGCGTCGCCTGTTTGACCACCTAAATGGCCTCGTCAATCTTAATAGCCCATGATAGGCTGCTCCTCAATTACCAAGGGCCCTCGGTCGATTCTCTAACCAAAAAATGTTTGGCCCCAGGCCCACCCAAGAATCATGGGCTTTAGCTCATGGATTTTTCCTTACACCCTTTGCCAGACTGCAGGTACAAACAGCAGGTGGGCAACAACTCTATTTTCTCCTATTTAATTTGGGCTTTGTTTTTAGGGTTTTCTTTTATATTATAAATACCCCTTATGTACACACTTTTTATACTCATAAACATATTTTGATTTGAAGATCCGTCTTTTATTTTTGTATTTTCTTGTATTAACTTCAGTTGATTAATCAAGTTACAGTTTAAGGTTTTAATTCATCTGAATATTGCGACTCCATCTAAGCCTTCAATCTTGAATGTTATTGATTTTTACACAAGTATGAGTAGCTAAAAAACCATAGCTAGGGTTGGTCAAACCCTGGCTGATTGACAAAGTAGGGGAAGTATGATTATTGAATTGAACCAATACCCATGGCATGCATTGCATTATCTTCATTATAATAGTTATCTTAGAGGTTGGAAATGTTAGGATCCTGCCTAGATATTGCTATGTAATCATAAAGAGAAGCAGTGACTAGGAAAAGATAATGACAACAATAATTTTTGAGTTAATTATCAATCTATTGCCGCATAATGGAATATAGTGAATGGCCATTAGCTTTAGGGCTACTTATCAGATGGATCATATGCACCATTACACTTAACGGTTTCGCTTAGCGGTTATCAATTTTAAAATATACAAATCCACTAGCCAACCGATAAGATATAGGTTGGTTCGATATCAGATAAATAATTTTTGGGCAATTATCAGACGGTTTATCAGACATCCAAAATTCCTACTTGAATAGGTCTCAAAACCAGAAAACAAAATAGAATAGAACATTCTTTTCTTTTCACAATAACAACATTAGAATAGTTTTATTTGAAATAGTTTCATGGACCTAAATGTATATAATCACTCATGTAGTTATAGATGGGCAAGGATTTATTGAAATGAACATTACCTTTAAGAACACAGAAGGAGCAACCAAGTTACAAGTGTAGCCATTCATAAAGGCAAACACAACTAAGAATATTGTTGATTAGTTAATAGTGTTAGCAAGTGCATGAATCCTAATACTTTTGATTCAATATTGTTGTCACTTTGGTAATAGTATTAGCTAGTGCAAGAATGCCAATACTTTCGACAACTAAGAGATTAAGCATCTCAATATTTATCTTAAAAAACAAAACAAAATACTAAGTTATGTCACTCCACCTGAACCATATCAATAATGGGGAGCATCTATAAAAATTGACCATGGCATGCTGAGGATAATTGGGAGCATCCTAGTGAGGTCCATTTGGGCGGTCAAACGGGCAAAATGGTGCAAATTGAGCATTTTTAGGCACCATCGGTGTGTAATAGCCTACATTTTTGGGGGGTGGACCTGGGATCAGGGTGTATTGTAGGCTTGAAAACGATTAGGACATGCCAAGGAGACTAGGGTACATCCTAATGTGGTCTGTTTGGGTAGGTGGGGCAATTTGGGTGGTCAAAAAAGCAAAATAGTGCAAACAAAGTATTTTCAGGACAAATCGATGTGCTATAGCCCATGGTTCTAGGGGAGGGGGCGAGGTCCAAGCATTCTGGGGGCTGAAAATTGATCGAGCCGTGCCAGGGAGGCTAGGGATTGACCTAGTATAGGCCGTTTGGGTGGGCAGGTCCATTTGGGGTGGTAAAATAGGAAAAATGGTGTAAATAAGGCAATTTGGGGCAAAATCAATATGTTGTAGCCCATGGTTCTAGGGTGGGCTCGGGGTTTGGATGTGTCGTAGGTCAAAAATTGATCAGGGCATGCCAGGGAGGCAAAGGAGCATCCTAGTGTAGTCTGTTTAGGTGGGTTAGGCCATTTGGGTGATATAACGGGCAAAACAATGCAAATGGGGCATTTTTTAGCCAAATCAATGTGTTATAGCCCTCGGTTATGGGTTAGTCCCAGGGCGATCTAGGAAGGATGGGAAGCGTCCTAGTGTGGTCCATTTGGGTAGGGTAAAATGGTGAAAATGGGGCATTTTTGGGCCAAATCGATGTGCTATAGTCCATGATTTTAGGGGTGGGCTTGAGATTCGGGTGTGTCGTGGGCTAAAATTCGACTGGGCATGCCAGGGAGGTTGGGAAGCCTCCTAGTATGGTCCGTTTGGGTGGGTGGGGCCATTTGCATGGCCAAATGGGCGAAACGATGCAAATAAGGTATATTCAAGCCAAATATATGCGTTATAGCCCACGGTGCCGGGGGTAGGCTCGGAGTACAGGCATGCTGTGGGCAAAAAATCAACTGGGGCATGTTAGGAGGCGGGGGATAGACCTAGTGTAGGCCATTTGGGTTGGCGGGGCCATTTGAGTAGTTAAACAGGCGAAACAACATCAATAGAGATATTTTTTGGTTAAATTGGTGTGCTATAGACAACGGTTTTGGAGGTGGTTTTGGGTGTGTCGTGGGTCAAAACTTGATCAGGGGATGATAGAAAGGCTGAAGAGTATCCTAATGTGGTCTGTTTGGGTAGAAGGGGACATTTGGGTGGTCAAACAGGCAAAATGGTGCAAACGAGGTATTTTTGGGCCAAATCGATGTGCTATAACACACGGTTCTAGGGTGGGCCTAGGGTATGGGCATGTCGTGGGCAGAAAATTGATTAGTGCATGCTAGAAAGGCTGAGGAGGTCCTAGTGTTGTCCTTTTGGATAAGCGGGTCCCTTTGGGTGGTCAAACGGGAGAAATGATGCAAATGGGGCATTTTTGGGTCAAATTGGTGTGTTATAGCCCACAATTTTGGGGGTAGGCTCGTGGTCCAAGTGTTTCATAGTTCAAAAATCAATTGAGGCATGCCATGGAGGCTGGGGAATATCCTAGTGAGGACCGTTTGGGTTGGAAGGGCCATTTGGGTTGTCGAACGGGCGAAACAATTTAAACGAGGCATTTTGGGCCAAATTGGTGTGCTTAGCCCACAGTTCCTGGGGTGGATCCGGGGTTTGGGCGTGCCGTGGGCCAAATATTTATCGAGGCATACCAGGGGGACTGGGGAGTGTCTTAGTATGGTCCGTTTGGGTGGGTAAAACCATTTCAGAGGTAAAATAAGCAAAACAATGCAAATGGGGTATTTTCTCGCTAAATCAATGTGCTATAGCCCACGATTATAGGGATGGGCTGGGGTTCGGGCGTACCGTTGGTCAAAAATCGATCGGGGTATGTCAGGGAGGCTGGCGATCATCTTGAGGTTGTTCGTTTAGGTGGGCGTGGCAATTTAGGTGGTCAAACGGGCGAAATGGTAAAAATGGGGTATTTTCAAGCGAAATCGGTGTGCTATAACCCATAGCTCTGAGGGTGGGCTAGGGGTCCGGGTGTGTCGTAGGCTAAAAATTGATCGGGGCATGATAAGGAGGCTGGAAAGTGTCCTTTTGTGGTATTTTTGGGTAAGCGAGGCTATTTTGGTGGTCAAATGTGCTAAATAGTGCAAACGGGGTATTTTTTGGTCAAATCATTGTGTTATAGCCTATGGTTCTAGGGGTGAACTCGGGGTTCAGGTGTACCGTAGGCTGAAAATTGATCGAGGCATGCCAGGGAGGTTAGGGAGAGTCCTAGTATGGTCTATTTGGGTGGTAAAGGCCATTTGGGTGGTCAACCAAGCAAAACGGATTAAATGGGGCATTTTCAAGCCAAATCATTGTGCTATAGCCCATGGTTCCAAGGGTAAGCTTGGGGTCCAGGCATGCAGTGGGCTAAAGAAATTGACTGGGCCATGCCAAGGAGGTTGGGCAGCATCCTAGTGTGGTCTGTTTGGGTGGGTAAGGCCATTTGGGTGGTCAAATGAGAGAAACAATGCAAATAGGGCATTTTCGGGGTAAATTGGTGTGTTATAGCCCACACGGTTCTAGGGGGTGAGCCTGGGGTCCGGGCGTGTCATGGGGAAAAAATCTACCTAGATATTTCAGGGAGGCTGAGCAGCATCCTTGTGAGTCTGTTTCGGTAGGCAGAGCCATTTCGTGGTCAAACGGACGAAATGGTGCAAACGGGACATTTTTGGGCCAAATCGGTGTGCTATAGCCAACAGTATCAGGTGTAGGGCCGGGGTTTGGGCGTGTTGTGGGTAAAAAATCAACTGGGGCATTCCACAAAGGTTGGAAGGCATCCTAGTATGCTTCGTTTGGGTGAGTGGGGCTATTTGGATGATCAAACAGGAAGAATGGTGCAAACGACGAATTTTTGGGCCAAATTGGTGTGCTATAACCCACGGTTCTGGGTATGGCCTTGGGTTCGGATGTGTTGTGTGCTAAATATCAACTGAGGCATGCCAGGGAGGTTTGGATTGGCCTAGTATGGGTCTTCTGGGATGGCGTGGCTATTTGGGTGGACAACCATGCAAAACTGCACCAACAAGAGTGTTTTTGGGCCAAATTGGTCTGCTATAACCTACAGTTCTGGAGGTGGGCCCGAGGTTCAGGCGTGATGTGAGCTAAAAATTAACTGGGGCATGCCATGGAGGCTCAGGCGCTTCCTAGTGTAGTCTGTTTGGGAGGTCGAGGTGATTTGCGTTGTCAAACGAAAAAAATGGGCAAAACGGTGCAAATGGGGAATTTTTGGGCCAAATCGATGTACTACTATAGCCTACGATTCTTGGGGTGGACCTAGGCTTCGAGCGTGTTGTGGGCTAAAAATTGATCGGGATATGACAGGGAGGTGAGGAAGGTCCTAAAGTGGTCCATTTGGGTATACGAGGCAATTTGGGGGGTCAAACAAGCGAAACAGTGCAAACGGTGCATTTTCTGGCCAAATCAGTTTGCTATAGCCCACGGTTCTGGGAGTGGGCTTGGAGTCCAGGTATTTCATTGGTTAAAAATAGACCAGGTCATACCATGGAGGCTTGGGAGAATATTAGTGTTGTCCATTTGGGTGAGAATGGCCATATGGGTGGTCAAACAGGCGAAACGATCAAGATGGGTCATTTTCGGGCCAAATTGGTGTGCTATAGCCCATGCTTTTGAGGGTGGGCCCAGGGTTTGAATGTGCTATGGGCCAAAAATTAATCAGAGCCTGCCATGGAGGATGGGGAGCATCTCATTGTGATCCATTTGGGTGGACGGGTCCATTTGGGTGGTCAAACGGATGAAACAATCCAAACGGGGCATTTTCAAACCAAATCGGTGAGCTATAGCCTACGATTCCAAGGGTAGGCCCAGCGTTCGTGCGTGTCATGGTTAAACATTATTCAGGGCATGCTAGGTAGGCCAGGAATCATCGTAGTGAGGTTCGTTTGGGTAGGCAAGGCCATTTGGGTGGTCAAACGGGCAAAATGGTACAATCGGGGCATTTTTGGGCCAAATTAGTGCGTTATAACCAGCGGTTTTAGGGGTTGGCCTGGGACCAGGCATGCTGTAGGTCAAAAATTGACCGAGTAATGCTAAGGAGGCTGGGGATAGGCCTAGATGGGTCATTTGGGTTGATGTGTCCATTTGGGTGGTTAAACGGGCGAAATGGCGCCAACGGGTTTTGTTTAGCCAAATCGATGTGCTATAGCAGACTGTTCTGGGCATCTGTAGCCAAAAAACTTTTGGGGTATCCAAGGGATACCATGGATCATCCTAGTGTGGTCCTTTTGGGTGCGCGGGGCCATTTTTATGGTCAAACAAGAGAAATAGTGCAAATGGGGTATTTTTCGGCCAAATCGGTGTGCTATAGCCCACGGTTCTGGCGGTGGGCCCAGTTCTGAGAATGTTGTGGGCCAAAAATCTATCGGACCATGTTAGGGAGACTGGGGAGCATCCTATTATGGTCTGTTTGGGTGGGCGGTGCCTTTTTGGTAGTCAAATGAGCGAACCAGTACAACTGGAGCATATTCGGGCCAAATCGATTTGCTATAGCCCACGGTTCCAAGGGTTGGCCTAGGTTTTGGGCGTTCCATGGGCTGAAAATCAACCTAGGCGTGCCAAGGAGGCTGGGAAGTGTCCTACTATGGTCTATTTGGGTTGGCGAGGCCATTTGGGTGGTCAAATGGGAAAAACGGTACACATGGGATATTTTTATGCCAAATCAGTGTGCTATTGCCCACTTTTTCGTGGGGAGGGGGGAGGGGCGGGCTCCAGGTATGACATGGGCCAAAAATAGACTGCGGCATGACAGGAAGGCTGGTAAGCATCCTAAAGTGGTCCGCTTTGGTGGGCGAGGCTATTTTGGTGGTCAAACAAGAAAAACAGTGTAAATGGGGAATTTTATAGGCCATATTGGTGAGCTATAGCCCATGGTTCTGGGGGTGGGCTTAGGGTCCGGTTGTGCCGTGGCTCAAAAATCGATTGTGGCATGCTAGGGATGCTGGAAAGCGTCTTAGTATGGTCCATTTGGGTGGGCAGGGCCATTTTGGGTGGTCAAACGGACATAATGATAAAAATTGAGCATTTTTAGGCCAAAGCGGTGTGCTATAACCCACAGTTCCAGAGATGGTCCCGAGGTTCGGGCGTGCTGTGGGCTGAAAATCAACTCGGGCATTTCAGGGAGGTTGGGGAACATAATATTGTGGTCCCTTTGGTTGGGAGCGGCCAAGTAGGTGGTAAGATGAGTGAAACGGTGCAAATGGGACATTTTTGGGCTAAATTGGTGTGCTATAGCCCACGATTTTGGGGGTGGGCTCGGGGTCCGTGCATGCTATCGGTCGAAATTGATCGGGGTATGCTAGGGAGGTTGGGGAGCATACTAGTGTGGTCCGTTTGGATGGGCGGGGCCATTTGAGTGGTCAAATGGGCAAAATAGTGCAAACAGGCATTTTCGATCCAAATCAGTGTGCTAAAGCCCACGATTTTGGGGTTGGGACTAGGGTCCGAGCATGCCGTGTGTTGAAAATCGTTTGAGGCATGCCAGAGAGGCTGAGGAGAATCCGAGTTTGGTTCGTTTGGGTGGGCTTTTCCATTTGGGTTGTCAAATGGGCAAAATGGTGCAAATGGGGTATTTTCGAGCCAATTCGGTGTGCTACAGCCCATGGTTCCAAGGTTTGGGCGTGCCATGGGATGATAATCAATTGGGGCATGCCAGGGAGGCTGAGGAGTGTCATAGTGTAGTCTGTTTGGGTGTTCGATGCAATTCGGGTTGTCAAATGGGAAAACAGTGCAAACGAGACATTTTTAGGCTAAATCGGTGTGCCATAGAGCATGATTCTGGGGGTGGGCTTGGGGTCCGAGTGTGTGATGATAGATGAATTTACACACCTATAGTGCTATATTTTACCCATATTTTAGCAATGTTTTAAGAACAAATTATATATTTTATGTACTTTTAGTCCTTTTTCCTGTAAGTGAGCTAACGAACATGATTACCAAAGTTTCAGGTATAAATGATGCAGAATTCAACATTTTATGGATAACTTGACGCCAAAGAAAGCTTCACGAAAGGAGAAAAGGGAGTCTTGGACGCCAAGGACCAAAAGTGGCGCATGGAAAATCTGTCCCCGGCTAAAACAGCAATTCTGAGGACTTTGGGGACTAGCAGTAATTTATTAGGATTAGGATAATGATACATTAACCTAGTACAATTGGGTTAAGTATTTCATTAGCTTAGTAGGATTTGGTTAAGTATTTCATTAGCTTAGTAGGAATAGGATATGGGTATTATAAATACCCTATTTTGCTAGAGATTTTTATTCATTCTACTTAACAACAACTCTCATCTTACCTTACAATTCATTCACTACTACTTTTAATTCTACTTTTTATTCTTCTTCTATTCATCTATTCAATTCTTAATTTCCGCAACTAGAGAAACGTTACTTTGCTAGGAATTCACGCCTAACGCCTACCACACTACAACTACACGAAATCTTTATTGTGGTATAATAACAATGTCTATTGTGATTTCCTTCGCACTCATGGGTAACTAAACCTCTCTGTTGGGGTTATGGAAGCCGTATGAGATACTATCTATTGCTATGAATTTGTGAGTTTGTGACACGTATGCTGCTTATATCATTATTCTCTTCATCTTAATCTAAATTCTTTGTGGTTGCAAACGCAAGAATACGCCAGTATAGCATTAACTTGTTCGAAAGAAAAGTTATATGTCTGGAAAAGAGATAATGTCAAGGTAGTAGGGTCCCATCCCCTATTAAAAAGTTAGTGCCGTAACTGGATTAACCTCTTGGAGAATTTGTACCGTTAGATATGCTTTAAGCTCGAAAGAGTTAAAGTGAAATAATCCTCAAATAGGTCGAAAGACGCCTGGATTTACCATCGAATACAATTCTCTATAAGCACATGCATGTCTGAATTTCGCATAACTCATAGCTAATAGAGACGTAAACTCAGAAGGTGGACATAACCCCAACTTTTCAATTCTCATTGTTTTACAACCTACTAAACATTCTTTATTTTTATTTTGCTATTTTCAGTTTTTACTTTAATATTTTCGTTACACATTTCAATCCCCTTTTTTTACGAGACTTGCACTAAAAGTCTAGTAATCGTTGCTTACTTGTTGACCAAGCTTTTCCCTGAGGGATCGATACCCAACACAGTTGGGTTCTATATTTGACTACGACCGCTTTACACTCCTACGAGAGCTGTAGATTGAGCGTTATCAAAAATTGGCGCCGTTGCCGGGAATACGAGTGTCAATTAAGTTTGTGATAATTACTAGACCCTTTGGTCAAAGATTCTTGTACTTTTACTTTTACTTTTTGTTTTTGTTTACTGCAGGTTTTTATTCAGTGCATGCCCCATACTCGAAGTTCTGGTCAACCGTTATTACCTATCAATCCTGAACCACAACGAATTGGCAGAATGAAGGCACAAATGGAAATCAAAAGAATGGCTGCTCAACAGGAGCAGGCGAGATTAGCTGCTCTTGCCGCCGCCCAAGTACACCAACAAAACATTGATAACCCTGGGCGAGCAACAAATCCTGACGATGAGGATTTAGGTGATGACGAGTTACTAAACCCAAGGCATGATGCTGAAATCGCAACACCTGCCAACAGAAGAGGTCGTCAAGCTCGGTTTAGGTATGATCGCCAACCCATGCAACCAGCTTTTGACGATGATGATGATGATCTTGATGGAGCCGGAGCCACAGGAGTTATTATTCCTCCACCATTAGCGCCCGGAGCCAAGTTCAACATCACAAGCACCATGATTCAGTTATTGCAACTCAAGGGATTATTTGGTGGACTAGCAGGCGATGATCCGAATATGCATCTCATCAACTTTATTTCTACATGCAAGTCATTTGACAATCCTGGTGTTGGTCAGAATGACATTCGATTACGTCTATTTCCATTGTCTCTGTCTGGGGAGGCAACTCTATGGTTGAATGGGCTGACTCCTGATTCTATTACAAATTGGAGGAAATTGAGAGACACTTTCCGAGAAAGATTCTTTCCGCCATCCAAAAGAGCACAATTCAGAGATGAAATCAGAAACTTTCGTCAGCTTCCAACTGAAGCCATTCATGAAACATGGGAAAGATTCAAGACAAAGCTAGCAAGATGCCCAAACCATCACATGACTAATGTTCACCTAATGTAGATATTATACAGAGCCTTGAATTCAATAACTAAATCAGTGGTGGATAATGCGGATGGAGGATCTTTTATGGACCTCACCTTTGGTCAAGCAAGCAATATGCTAGATCGTATGACGAAGCAAAGTAGAGCTTGGCATACCAGGGATTCTGAGGTAGCAAGCTCTACTATATCTATTGGCATGACTGCAGACCAAAGAAGAAGAGAAGAAGAATGTGATCAAGATATGGCGCACATGAAAACACAAATGGATCTTCTTACAAAGCATTTATTATCAGGGAAGACCGAAAAAGTCAAAGCTATTGCATCAAAAGGAAGAGACGAATCTGATTCGGAAGAAGAGGCCAACTACTTGAACAATCAGGGGGGTTTCCGAGGGAATACCCAAGGAAACCAAGGTCGGAACTACTATGATAAATCTGGAAACAAGGACCAAGGAAGTTGGAAGAACAAGAATGAAAAGAATGGTTTGTACGTTCCCCCTGGAAGACGTGATGCCACCACATCTAATTCTGGAAGTATGGAAGACATGCTGGCTAAAATATTGAAAGGAGTGGAAGCAACAAGCGCGGGAGTAATGGAGGTAGTGAATGATTTGTCCTCTATGAAACAAATAGTTGATTCTCATTCCACTTCAATCAAGCAAATAAAGTAGCAATTGAGCCAACTTTCAGCAGCACTCAATCAAAGAAAGGCTGGAACTTTACCTAGCGATACTGTGCAAAACCCAAGGAATGATGGGTCATGCATGGCCATTACTACCCGAAGTGGTAAGGTGCTGGAAACTTCAGCAAAAAGTAAGCAAGTGGTTGATGAAGCAGCGGATATTTATGATAAAGCGAAAGGAGAAGCATCCGTAGAACAAGGCCACGACGTCCATGACGTCAACCCCAATGATTTGCAACCTGAAAAAGCTGAAAAACGAAAGCAAGAGGAGAAGAAAGTCGTGGAGAGAACAATTACATACCCACCACCACCTTTCCCTCAAAGATTGAAGAAGGTGGCGGATGACACGAAGTTCAGCAAATTCATGACTATGTTAAAGCAACTGACCATTAATGTTCTTTTGGTGAAGGCACTTGAACAAATTCCTGGGTATGCGAAATTTATGAAGGATCTTCTTACAAAGAAGCGGGCAGCAAGTTATGAGTTGAAAGATGATGTTCATCACTGCAGCGCAATCGCGACCCGATCAATAGTTCAGAAGAAGGCTGACCCCGGTGCTTTCACTATTCCTTGCACCGTTGGATCTTTAAATTTTGCCAAGGCATTATTTGATTTAGGAGCCAGCATCAATTTGATGCCACTATCTATCTATAAAAAGTTAGGGTTGGGTGATCCTACTCCAACCAATATGAGGCTCGTAATGGCGGATAGGTCGGTAAAATGACCTGTTGGTATTCTATGTGATGTATTGGTAAAGGTTTCTTCATTCATCTTTCCGGAAGACTTTGTTATTTTTGATTGTGAGGCAGATTTAGAAGTTCCCATAATCTTGGGGCGCCCTTTCCTTACTACGGGAAGTGTTCTTATTGATTTGAGAGCTAATGAGCTTTCATTCCGAATAAATGACGAAGTAGTTCGCTTTGATGTTTGCAAATCAATGAAGCAACCCAAAGAGCTGAATGTATTCTCGGTGGCTGATGTTTACTTTGATGATGAGAAAGAATTACTTGAAGAGGAGCAGCTGATTGATGACCCATTGGCGGCTTTGCTTATGAATGGTGAGAGTAAGGATGCTGAAAATTGTGAAAAAGCTATTTGTGCTCTATCAGGATTAGGGACATATCGCCATGCTCCCAAGAAGCTGGTCCTTGATCTCAAAAATCGACCCACACCACCAGCTAAGCCATCTATTGAAGAGCCACCCACGTTAGAATTGAAGGAGCTGCCAAGTCACTTAAAGTACGCATTCTTAGGAAGCGGAAATACACTTCCAGTCATTGTGGCGGTACAATGTGTTCCCAAGAAAGGAGGCATGACGGTGGTCGCGAATGAAAAGAATGAGCTTATTCCACTTAGACCCGTCACCGGATGGAGGGTATGCATGGACTACCAAAAGTTAAATTCATGGACACTCAAAGATCACTTTCCAATGCCATTTGTGGACCAAATGCTAGATCGATTAGCGGGGAAAGGATGGTTTTGTTTCTTAGATGGTTATTCCGGCTATAATCAGATTTGTATTGCTCCTGAAGACCAAGAGAAGATAACGTTCACATGCCCATATGGTACGTTTTCCTTCAAACGTATGCCATTCGGGCTATGTAACGCACCAGCCACCTTTCAGCGATGTATGATGTCCATTTTTTCTGATATGGTTGAAAACACTTTGGAGGTATTTATGGATGATTTTTCTGTTGTTGGTGAGTCTTTTGAAGCGTGGTTGGAAAACCTAAGCATGGCATTGGAAAGATGTGTAGAATTCAACCTAGTGTTGAATTGGGAGAAGTGCCACTTTATGGTAAAAAAAGGTATCGTTCTTGGGCATAAAATCTCCAAAAGAGGAATTGAGGTGGATCGAGCGAAAATTGAAGTTATTGAGAAGCTGCCACCCCCAATCTCTGTGAAAGGTGTTCGAAGTTTCCTCAGTCACGCAGGTTTCTATCGACGGTTTATCAAAGACTTCTCCAAAATTGCTAGTCCATTGTTCAAACTCATGGAGAAAGATGCAAAGTTTGACTTCAATGAAGATTGTGTGAAGTCATTCGAATGCCTCAAAGAAAAACTAATTGAATCCCCTATCATGGTAGCACCAGATTGGTCTCTCCCGTTCGAAGTCATGTGTGATGCTAGTGGGTAGCCATTGGTGCTGTACTTGGACAAAGAAAGGAGAAGCTATTTCATCCTATATACTATGTGAGTAAGGTCCTGAACGAAGCCCAAAAGAACTACACTGTCACAGAACAAGAGCTTCTAGCGGTTGTGTATGCGTTTGAGAAGTTCCAAGCTTATTTGTTGGGTACCAAAGTGATAGTTCATACAGACCATGCAGCTCTAAGGTATCTAATGACAAAGAAGGATGCGAATCCAAGACTAATTCGATAGGTTTTGTTGCTGCAAGAATTTGATTTCGAGGTTAAAGATAGAAGAGGTTGTGAGAACCAAGTGGCTGACCATCTATCTAGACTAGAGAACGAGCATGTGGCGCAGCCTGAAATCGAGATTGATGATGCATTCCTTGATGAGGAGATCTTAGCAGCAACAATGGAAGGATTACCATGGTATGCCGACTTTGCAAATTTTGTGGTGAGTAATGTGATACCTGCAAACTTATCTTACCATCAAAAGAGGAAGTTTATGCATGATGTACAACACTACTTTTGGGATGAGCCATATTTGTTTCGACGATGTGCGGATGGTGTTATTCGACGATGTATATCCCATGTAGAGGTGCCTAATATATTGGAAGCATGCCACACTTCCCAAGTTGGTGGACATCACGCAGGTAATCGGACAGCAAGAAAGGTATTGCAAAGTGGATATTATTGGCCTTCAATATTCAGAGATGCCTACGACTTTGTTAGAAGATGCGACCAATGCCAAAGACAAGTTGCTATTTCGAAACACCATGAGATGCCCATGTCAAAAATCCTTGAAGTAGAGCTCTTTGACGTATGGGGTATTGATTTCATGGGTCCATTCGTAAATTCATTTGGAATGAAGTACATCTTAGTTGCTGTAGATTATGTCTCAAAATGGGTTGAAGTTGTAGTGTTGGCCGACAATGAGGGAAAACGTGTTGTAGCATTCTTAAAGAGAAATATCTTCTCTCGCTTTGGAGTACCACGTACTATTATAAGCGATGGAGGATCTCACTTTTGCAACAAGCTATTCAAATCCGTGTTGGCAAAATATGGTGTCAAGCAACATAAGGTAGCCACGCCTTATCACCCACAAACTAGCGGCCAGGTAGAGGTTTCCTACCGAGAGATCAAGCAAATCCTTGCTAAAACGGTAAATGCTAATAGGACAGATTGGTCTTGGAAGCTGGATGATGCACTATGGGCCTATAGGACTGCATTCAAAACACCAATTGGCATGTCCCCTTATCAACTAGTTTATGGGAAGGCTTGTCACTTACCCATTGAGCTTGAGCATAAGGCATTGTGGGCATTAAAGCGATTGAATCTGAATTGGGATGATGCAATGAATCTGAGATTGGAGCAACTGAACGAGATGGATGAATTTCGTCTACATGCTTATGAGAGATCGGACCTATACAAGGAGCGGACGAAGAAGTATCATGATCAGCGGATTGTTCGACGAAACTTTCAAAAGGATGATATGGTGCTTCTCTTCAACTACAGATTGAAGATATTCCCAGGTAAGTTAAAGTCCAAGTGGTCTGGTCCATACAAAGTTATCCAAGTCTACTCGTCTGGAGTAGTTGAGTTGGAAGACACCAATGGTGTTATCTTTAAAGTGAATGGCCGCCGAGTTAAACCCTATATCGGTCCTCTTGATTCGATAAATTATATGGCCATCACTTATCTCAACGAAGTCTAAGTACTCAAGGTAACTATGTCGTGCCGCGACAATAAATAAAGCGCTATATGGGAGGCAACCCATCGTTTATCATTTTTCATTTTTTTCATTCTAGTATGCATTTTGCTTTTGATTAATAAAAATCCAAAAAGAAGAGTCGTGCCACGACCAAAACTAAGGCGCTTGGTGGGAGGCAACCCATCGTACTAATCATTTTCATTGGTTTTGAGCAAATGTAGGTGCAAGAGGTATACAACGAGAAGATCGGTTTCAAATTTCGATTAGGACGAATTGCATAGTAAAGGTGGTAAGTTAGGAATGAAGATGCAAAAGGATATGGATTGAGCATTGCTCATGAAAATATAGGCATCGAACAAGGCTAGGCCTAGGTAAAACTAGGCCACGAACAAGGCAAGGCCTATACTATGGGCTAAGGTCTCGGAATCTAGTGTGCCATAGCATAGGCGCCGCCCATGCTCAAGTATGCCATAGCATAGGCGCCGCCTATGCTAAAGCCTTTTTTCTCTGAATGTAACACCCCACATTTTACATGTACTAGTAATGTTCACATAAAATGACATACGACTTGATTTAATTACTACCAAATTTTTTTTTCAAGTGTTCAAGTGTTAGATTGGAGCACTATATGGAAGCCTATTTAGAGACTGTGGCCTTAAACGGAGAAAATCATTGACGTGCTTATGGAACTTAGGAAGCTAGCAGGTGAGTCACCTGTGTGGTTGGATTAAAAAAAAATGTATATATATACATGAGGGAGAATAATTCATTCATAAATGAACTCACTTGAAGTCTAGACGTTAGTAAAAAGAAAGAGGTACGAAGACAAGGCTTAACGCCGAAACTTTCCAAGTCTTGTGACAAACGAAGCCCAAGTTAGGGAGGCTATTAAAGCCAATGGTTTAGCATTATATTGGGCCAAGATTTTCAGCCCAAGATTTTTATATAATATGCCCAACTACATTCATTCACTACTAACAAAATTGGGCCCAAACAAAGTGCAAGAAAGATTAAGGAAAATGGGCCACTAAAGCCCATTGATTTAGAGATCCAAAAGGCCCAAGTGAAAGGGGAAAATTAGTCATTGACCAACTTGAGTTAATCAGTTGCAAATATCAGGAGAAAGTCGGTCTAAGGCCTCCTTAAAAAGGGACCAAAACCGAGCTCCTTAGGTTAACTAGTAGAAGACCAAAAATTTCAGCTTTTCTCTCTAAGTTTCTCTTGGCATTTCTTCACCTTGGAAGGCAACCAAAGGCTACTTTTTGAGTTCTTGAATTGGAACTACACCTTGGGAGTTAAGGTATGTAAAAATAACCATATACTTGATATGAAATTTCCATGGGAAACAAGATAAGTTGGCTGGTGTACTGTGCAGGAATTTCTGGACAGCTTGTGTCCTGAAAGTTGTTGTTTGATTTTCTTGGATTTGGAACGATTCTTACCCTGATTTTTGACTTTGATATGATATAAAGTTGAGGTTATTAATATGTTATAGTGTGTATATGGTTGCCAAGGTTGCTGGACTGTTTTGCTAGTTCTTTGGAAACAAGTATCCTTATATGATCTCATGTGCTTCCAAAATGGTATTGGACTGTTTTGATGAGGGGGCTGATGTTTCACATTTCCCCCCTGTGTTTTGAGCTATTTTGTGACTATGTTAAGGTTTATTTTATGTATATATATGTTGGGAGCATCTGGTTCAAAGTTGGGACGAGTATGAATTGTTAACGACGAAATGTAGGGAGACGACGAGATGTTGTGCTTCTTAGTTGAGCGTTTTGTAAAATGGTTCTGTGTTGTAGTTATGGACTGTTGCCAGCATGTTATAGAGCTGATATAGGCTGTGTACATCATGTATATGATAATGTGTACTGGTTGAAGACAGTTAGAATTGAGAAAGTCGGAATAACACCATTGAGTCGATGGTTATACGTTTGTTGCCAAAGTGTTGTGTTTTGTGAGATTGGGCTGTCCAGATGCATTGATTAGCTGCTAATACTAGCTTTAAAACATGATATTGTAGATAAATAGTTGGAAGAAAAGAAGTCATTTCGAGGTAAAAACAAGTTGATATGTCGAGGTATGTAAGGCTATTCGATCTCCTATTATTTGGCATGGAATCCAATGTCTTTATTGGCACATAGAGATCTTTACAAACTTCGATATAACCACTCCACTCTCTCACATGTATTTGTGTGTCCAGATTCGAGCATTGTCACTGCTGCATACATACATTGGATACCATGACATATGAGTCTTCTTTTTAGCTAAATAAAGTTTATACGTTGTTTATGTCCTACATGTTTCACTAATTGTATAACCCACTCTTTTCATTGTGATATGATGTTACATGGTCACATACTTGTCATTTGTCATGCTAATAGTCTTATAGCTCAAATGTTACGACCACCAAAGATTCATCTCAAAAGTAATAAGAAGATATATGTATACAGTTGCTTCTGTTGGGTGGTATCCCAGGGGTGAAAGAATCACCTAGCATGGGTCAATCCCAGTATTACAGGGGGTATCCCAGGGGTGAAAGGAAAGCCTAGCATGGGTCGATCCTGATATAGATTTACCACTGATCAGCTGGTCATTTGTATTACATGATGTGCACAGATTATACAAGTGATAAGAGTAAAGTAACATAATTGTTATAAGATGCATGGCTCCACAATATTCATAAAGGTGGTCTTTTACCCTACAACAGTATATGGTTTCATTTGAGCTTTTATCTCATATATAGTTCATGTTGCCTTACATATTCAGTACATTATTTCGTACTGACGTCCCTGTTGGGGGACCTGCATTCCATGCTGTAGGTGCAGAAGCTAATAAATCTCCCCAGTAAGAGTACAGGATATCAACTGCAGTCACTGAGCTCCAGGTTGCTTCGGGGCTTTGAGTCTTATCATATCTTTTTGCATTGTATAGTATCTTATCATGAGGCGGGGCCTGTCCCGACCCTTATAAGATAATGTTTCTTGTCTAGAGGCTTTGTAGACTATGTAAAGTATAGTATGGTCATGTATCGTATCGTAGACATTGTGGCTCCAACGGCCTAGTCATACAACATCTTTTGGCTTGCTAGTCCCATTTATCTTTTGAGGGCATGTTTAGTATAAAAGTAACTTATAATGTTCATAGGTAATGTGTTGCTACAGGTTGGTTCTCCCGAGCCTTACCGGCAATGGGTGCCAGTCCGCCTTAATAGGATTTGGGGCGTGACAGAAGTGGTATCAGAGCGGGTTGTCCTAGGGAGTCTACAAAGCCGTGTCTATGTAGAATCATGTTTATCGATGTGTTGTGCACCACATTTATAAACAAGAGGCTACGTGGCATTTAGGAGTTATCACGTCTTTTCATTCTTTAGATCGTGCCATAGAGCCAAATATTATAAGTGTACCATGTCTAATCCCTGAATTATTTTGTACAGTAAGTATGCCAGAGACAAGGAAGAGTAAAGGTAAAGGAAAGGAAGTAGAAGTGGTAGTTGGTATACCCAATCGGGCGAGACGACAGAGTGAGGCTCTAGATGAGTCTCTATCACAGACATCTCCAACCCCTCCATCTGATGATGTACCAGGAAGTAGTGAAAATCCCCGAGAACCACCTGTTGATGCTTCTGTGCAGGATTTGAGAAATGCAGTTCAACTGTTGACTTGTATAGTTACTGGCCAAGGTCAAAGACAAGAAGGCCCAGTTGCAGGTGCAGTTGGTGCAGGTAGGGCAACCAGTACGAGAATACGTGATTTCCTCAACTTAGACCCTCCATCATTCACTGGGACAGATCCAAATGAAGATCCACAGGATTTTATTGATCAGATCCAACGCACCTTAGATATTATGCATGTAAGTGGTTCGGAAGCTGCTGAGTTGGCAATATATAGATTGAAGGGTGTGGCTATACTGTGGTATGAAGCCTGGAAGCATTCCAAAGGCATAGATACACCTCCAACTACTTGGGAGGAGTTCAAAATGGCCTTTCTTGATCATTACTTGCCATTAGAGATCCGAGAGGCCCGTGCAGATCAGTTCCTGAACCTCCATCAGGGGAATATGAGCGTGAGGGAATATAGTCTTAAATTTAATTCTCTGGCCAGGTACGCTCCTAATGTTGTTGCTACTATGGCAGATAGAGTCCATCGGTATGTGGATAGGTTGGATTCATCTTTGGTTAGAGATTGTACCATTGCTTCTTTGAATAAAGACATGGATATAGCGAGGATGCAAGCTTTTGCACAGAAACTGGAGGATCAGAGACAAAGAAGGAGGGCACAAGAAATAGAAAGGGGGCAATTCAAGATGGCCAGATCTACAGGACAGTTTACACCACCCCAGGGTGAGTTTAGGCCACGATTTTCTAATAGGCCACCCAGGCCATCATCCTCTTACTCTACAGCTAGTGCTCCACCACAACTTCAAGGGTCTAGAAATGATCAATTTGGGCAGAGAAGTGAGGGCCAAGGTACACGGACAACAGGATATTCGGGAAGCCAGCAAATGCCTCCTAGGAAGCCTTGCAGACAATGTGGGAGATATCATATAGGTGCGTGTCGCAGGGGAACGGATGTTTGTTATTGGTGTGGTATGCCAGGGCATGTAATAAAAGATTGCCCAAGAAGACGCAGGGGTGATATGGCACAACCTACTGGATCAGCTGTTGTATCATCATCATCAGTGCCTCCATCAGGTAGAGGTGAGCAATTTCCCATAGGTCGCGGCAGAGGTATTAGAGGGGCAGCTAGTTCCAGCGTGGCCCAAAATCGCACATATGCTCTAGGGACTCGACAGAACCTGGAAGCTTCACCCGATGTGGTTATAGGTACATTGTCCATCTTCTCACATAAAGTGTATGCATTAATTGACCCTGGTTCTACATTGTCATATATTACTCCATTAGTTGCTGGGAAGCTTGGTAGAACACCTAAATTATTGAATAAACCACTTGCGGTGTCTACACCAACTGGGGAGTCAATTATAGTTAGAAGAGTCTATTGTGACTGCATAGTGACTATCTGCGACCGAGATACATTAGCTGATCTTATCGAGTTAGAAATGGTAGAATTTGATGTTATAATGGGTATGGATTGGTTGGCTTCTTGCTATGCCACCGTTGACTGCCGAACCAAGAGAGTGTACTTTCACTTTCCAAATGAAGTAGTCCTTGAATGGGAAGGCAATATTGGGGCACCAAAAGGGAGGTTTATCTCTTATTTTAAAGCCAGAAAAATGATATCAAAGGGATATATATGTCATCTCGTTAGAGTGAGAGACATGGAGGCAGAATCACCAACTATCCAGTCTGTTCCAATAGTGAATGAATTTATTGATGTCTTTCCTGAGGAACTCCATGGTTTGCCTCCAGAACGAGAAATATATTTTGGTATTGACTTATTACCAGGCACCAAGCCTATCTCTATTCCTCCATATAGAATGGCCCCGGCAGAATTACGTGAATTAAAGGAGCAACTGAAAGACTTGTTAGAAAAGGGTTTTATAAGACCTAGTGTGTCCCCTTGGGGTGCACCAGTTTTATTTGTACATAAAAAGGATGGCACATTGAGGATGTGTATTGACTACCGACAACTGAATAGGGTGACAATTAAGAATAAATATCCCCTCCCCAGAATTGATGACTTGTTTGATCAGTTACAGGGTGCCAAATACTTTTTAAAGATCGATTTGAGATCAGGTTATCATCAGGTGACAGTGCACGAAAAAGATATACCTAAGACAGCTTTCCGAACCAGATATGGTCACTTTGAATTTCTTGTTATGTCGTTTGGGCTAACGAATGCACCAGCAGTTTTTATGGATTTGATGAATAGGGTATTCAAGCCTTTCCTGGATGTGTTCGTGATAGTATTTATAGATGATATTCTGGTGTATTCAAGGTCAGAAAAGGACTACGCAAATCATTTACGACTAGTACTACAAGTTCTCCGTGATCGCCGGTTGTATGCTAAGTTTTCCAAATGTGAATTTTGGTTAAAATCAGTGGCATTTTTGGGCCATATTGTATCGGATGAAGGAATAAGGGTGGATTCACAAAAGATAGAGGCTGTGAAAGATTGGCCAAGGCCAACGACACCTACAGAAGTTCGAAGCTTCTTTGGATTGGCAGGTTATTACAGAAGGTTTGTTGAAGGTTTTTCTTCTATGTCTGCACCTCTTACTAAGCTAACTCACAAGGAAACCAAATTCTAATGGAATGATGCATGTGAAAGGAGCTTTCAAGAGTTGAAAAGCAGGCTAACCTCAGCACCTGTGCTAGTGCTTCCAGAAGGCTCAGAGGGATATGCAGTGTATTGTGATGCTTCCGGAGTTGGTTTGGGGTGTGTACTAACACAACATCGTAAGATGATTGCTTATGCCTCGAGACAATTGAGACCACATGAGAAAAACTACCCAACACATGATCTTGAGCTAGCAGCGGTTGTATTTGCTTTAAAGATATGGCGCCACTATTTGTATGGGGTGCACGTGGACATATATACAGATCATAAGAGTTTATAGTATATTTTCAAGCAGAAAGATCTAAATTTGAGGCAGCGGAGGTGGCTAGAGCTAATAAAGGATTATGATATTGATATATTATACCATCCAGGGAAAGCAAATGTGGTGGCTGATGCTCTAAGTCGTAAGACACTCATGGGTACCAGTGATCAGAAAGGGGTAAAGCAAGGCATGGGTAAGGATCTGCGTCAACTAGCCAATCTGGGTGTTCGTCTACTCGAAACTCCAAGAAAGGACATTATTGTACATAATGCTACCGATTCTTCATTGATAAGGGAAGTGAAAGAAAAACAGTATTATGATCCTATTCTACAATGCCTTAAGGAGAAAGTAAGTCAAGGTATAATGAAGGAGTTTAGGCTTACACAAGATGGAGTACTTTATTGCCAAAATAGATTGTGTGTTCCTGATGTTAACAGACTCAGAAGGAGAATAATGGAAGAAGCCCATCATTCAAGATATTCCATCCACCCAGGATCTACTAAGATGTATCATGACCTAAAGGGAGTGTTTTGGTGGGGAGGCATGAAAAAGGACCTTGCATAGTTTGTGGCTCAATGTCCTACTTGTCAACAAGTCAAAGTAGAGCACCAAAAGCTAGGTGGTTACATGCAATGTATAGAGATTCCAACTTGGAAGTGGGATATGACTAATATGGATTTTGTAACTGGTTTGCCTCGTTCAGTTAATAAGTTTGACTTCATATGGGTGATAGTTGATAGACTCACGAAGTCAACGCACTTTCTGCCAGTTAGAAGTGATTATACAGCTGAAGAATATGCCAAATTATACCTCAAAGAGATAGTTAGGCTACATGGGGTCCCACTCTCTATTATATCTGATCGAGGAGCTCAATTCACGGCAAAATTTTGGAAGTCCTTTCAAAGGAGTTTAGGGACGCAAGTGAATTTGAGTACAGCCTTCCATCCCCAAACAGACGGCCAAGCAGAGCGTACTATCCAAACACTTGAGGATATGTTGCGAACCTGTGCATTAGATTTTAAAGGTAGCTGGGTAGAACACTTGCCCCTTATTGAATTTGCCTATAATAACAGCTACCATTCGAGCATCAAGATGGCGCCTTACGAAGCTTTGTATGGGAGGAAATGTAGGTCACCAATTGGTTGGTTCGAAGTGGGTGAAACCACCTTGCTCGGGCCAGATTTAGTCCAACAAGCCATGGAAAAAGTTAAGGTGATACAACAACGGCTAAAAACAGCCCAAAGTCGTCATAAATCATATGCAGATATGCGGAGAAGAGGGCTGGAATTCTCTATTGGAGATTGGGTATTTTTAAAGGTATCACCGATGAAAGGGGTTATGAGATTTGGTAAGAAAGGGAAACTAAGCCCACGTTACATAGGGCCATATAAGATTACTAAGAGGGTCGGACAAGTTGCATATGAATTAGAGTTACCCCAGGAACTTTCAATGGTTCATCCAGTGTTTCATGTGTCAATGCTTCGAAAATGCATAGGTGACCCCTCTCGTATCACTCCTATAGAAGATGTAAAGGTCACAGAGGATCTTACTTATGAAGAGGTACCGGTTGCTATTCTAGATCGCCAAATTAAAAAGTTAAGGAACAAAGAAATGGCATCAGTAAAGGTACTCTGGAGAAACAACCAAGTAGAAGAAATAACGTGGGAACCGGAGGAAGTAATGACATCCAAATACCCTCATCTATTTGAAGACAAGGAGGGACCAAAAGATACAGAGGAGGAACATTAATAGGTATGTGTTTGAATACTAGTTATGTTATTAACAGTTGTGTGACCAGAAATTCAAACCTGCCTAGACTATACAGTTATGTTAACATTCGGGACGAATGTTCCTAAGGGGGGGAGGATGTAACACCCCACATTTTACATGTACTAGCAATGTTCACATAAAATGACATACGACTTGATTTAATTACTACCAAAATTTTTTTTCAAGTGTTCAAGTGTTAGATTGGAGCACTATATGGAAGCCTATTTAGAGACTGTGGCCTTAAACGGAGAAAATCATTGACGTGCTTATGGAACTTAGGAAGCTAGCAGGTGAGTCACCTGTGTGGTTGGATTAAAAAAAAAATGTATATATATACATGAGGGAGAATAATTCATTCATAAGTGAACTCACTTGAAGTCTAGACGTTAGTAAAAAGAAAGAGGTACGAAGACAAGGCTTAACGCCGAAACTTTCCAAGTCTTGTGACAAACGAAGCCCAAGTTAGGGAGGCTATTAAATCCAATGGTTTAGCATTATATTGGGACAAGATGTTCAGCCCAATATTTTTATATAATATGCCCAACTACATTCATTCACTACTAACAAAATTTGGCCCAAACAAAGTGCAAGAAAGATTAAGGAAAATGGGCCACTAAAGCCCATTGATTTAGAGATCCAAAAGGCCCAAGTGAAAGAGGAAAATTAGTCATTGACCAACTTGAGTTAATCAGTTGCAAATATCAGGAGAAAGTCGGTCTAAAGCCTCCTTAAAAAGGGACCAAAACCGAGCTCCTTAGGTTAACTAGTAGAAGACCAAAAATTTCAGCTTTTCTCTCTAAGTTTCTCTTGGCATTTCTTCACCTTGGAAGGCAACCAAAGGCTACTTTTTGAGTTCTTAAATTAGACCTACACCTTGGGAGTTAAGGTATGTAAAAATAACCATATACGTGATATGAATTTTCCATGGAAAACAAGATATGTTGGCTGGTGTACTGTGCAGGAATTTCTGGACAGCTTGTGTCCTGAAAGTTGTTGTTTGATTTTCTTGGCTTTGGAACGATTCTTACCCTGATTTTTGACTTTGATATGATATAAAGTTGAGGTTATTAATATGTTATAGTGTGTATATGGTTGCCAAGGTTGCTGGACTGTTTTGCTAGTTCTTTGGAAACAAGTATCCTTATATGATCTCATGTGCTTCCAAAATGGTATTGGACTGTTTTGATGAGGGGGCTGATGTTTCACGTTTCCCCCCTGTGTTTTGAGCTATTTTGTGACTATGTTAAGGTTTATTTGATGTATATATATGTTGGGAGAATCTGGTTCAAAGTTGGGACAAGTATGAATTGTTAACGACGAAATGTAGGGAGACGACGAGATGTTGTGCTTCTTAGTTGAGCGTTTTGTAAAATGGTTCTGTGTTGTAGTTATGGACTGTTGCCAGCATGTTATAGAGCTGATATAGGCTGTATACATCATGTATATGATAATGTGTACTGGTTGAAGACAGTTAGAATTGAGAAAGTCGGAATAACACCATTGAGTCGATGGTTATACGTTTGTTGCCAAGGTGTTGTGTTTTGTGAGATTGGGCTGTCCAGATGCATTGATTAGCTGCTAATACTAGCTTTAAAACATGATATTGTAGATAAATAGTTGGAAGAAAAGAAGTCATTTCGAGGTAAAAACAAGTTGATATGTCGAGGTATGTAAGGCTATTCGATCTCTTATTATTTGGCATGGAATCCAAAGTCTTTATTGGCACATAGAGATCTTTACAAACTTTGATATAACCACTCCACTCTCTCACATGTATTTGTGTGTCCAGATTCGAGCATTGTCACTGCTGCATACATACATTGGATACCATGACATATGAGTCTTCTTTTTAGCTAAATAAAGTTTATACGTTGTTTATGTCCTACATGTTTCACTAATTGTATAACCCACTCTTTTCATTGTGATATGATGTTACATGGTCACATACTTGTCATTTGTCATGCTTATAGTCTTATAGCTCAAATGTTACGACCACCAAAGATTCATCTCAAAAGTAATAAGAAGATATATGTATACAGTTGCTTCTGTTGGGTGGTATCCCAGGGGTGAAAGAATCACCTAGTATGGGTCAATCCCAGTATTACAGGGGGTATCCCAGTGGTGAAAGGAAAGCCTAGCATGGGTCGATCCTGATATAAATTTACCACTGATCAGCTGGTCATTTGTATTACATGATGTGCACAGATTATACAAGTGATAAGAGTAAAGTAACATAATTGTTATAAGATGCATGGATCCACAATATTCATAAAGGTGGTCTTTTATCCTACAGCAGTATATGGTTTCATTTGAGCTTTTATCTCATATATAGTTCATGTTGCCTTACATATTCAGTACATTATTTCGTACTGACGTCCCTGTTGGGGGACCTGCATTCCATGCTGCAGGTGCAGAAGCTAATAAATCTCCCCAGTAAGAGTACAGGGTATCAACTGCAGTCACTGAGCTCCAGGTTGCTTCGGGGCTTTGAGTCTTATCATATCTTTTTGCATTGTATAGTATCTTATCATGAGGCGGGGCCTGTCCCGACCCTTATAAGATAATGTTTCTTGTCTAGAGGCTTTGTAGACTATGTAAAGTATAGTATGGTCATGTATCGTATCGTAGACATTGTGGCTCCAACGGCCTAGTCATACAATATCTTTTGGATTTCTAGTCCCATTTATCTTTTGAGGGCATGTTTAGTATAAAAGTAACTTATAATGTTCATAGGTAATGTGTTGCTACAGGTTGGTTCTCCCGAGCCTTACCGGCAACGGGTGCCAGTCCGCCTTAATAGGATTTGGGGCGTGACACTGAATCTCAAATGCAAAGTGAAAGGCGCCGCCTATGGTCACTAAAGGCTTTGCACTAGGCGCCGCTTATGCTCACCAAAGGCAAAGCAAAAGGCGCCGCCTATGCCAAGCATAGGCAAAGCTAAAGGTGCCGCCTATGGTCACTTTTTGTCTCCAAAACCGATTTTAAATGGGTCAAAACCCGACCCAACCTTTTTCTATAAATAGGAGACTTAGTCTTGAAACACAAACACATTGAAAAACCTAACTAGGCGCCACACATACTCTCCAAATCATCTCAAAAATTTTCCTTTTGCTCTAATTCTTCACAATAACATCAACCAAAGGCATTAATCAAGTAAGTACTTCTTTGTTCTTCATTTATTTTTCGTAAGTACTACATTATCATGCCTATTATGAATTGCTAAATCTTGAAGAAATATTGGTGATAAGAATGTGTTTGAATTGTTGATACACAACCAAGTGAGTGAACATATACGTTGGGATAATCTTAACTCGTTTCCAACTTGAATTTGATTTTGATGCATTGTTATACTACTTACGAAATTGCCATAGTCATTAACATTGCATAATCTTGTCACTTGAATACTTACATGTTGGAATGACTTGTTCATCGGAATGGGACTTATAGTGGCCTGCCAACATAGGAGGTTGTGATTATTGTTAGATGCTATATCTTCATGTAATCCCTATGTAGTAGTCTTGCTATATCCATCATGAAAGTATTGCAAAGATTACAAGAAGGGTGACATCTCTGATTTGATTGTTGGAATTTAGCACCTAAAACGTATGTCGATGAAGTTGATGATAGGTGATATTACGCGCCTATCTCAATATATTTTGCCCATATTTTAGCCTAGTTTTGAGAACAAATTATATATTACATGCACTTTTAGTCCTTTTTCCTGTAAGTGAGCTAACGAACATGATTAGCAAAGTTTTAGGTGTAAATGATGCAGAATTCGGCATTTTATGGATTACTTGACGCCAAAGAAAGCTTCACGGAAGGAGAAAAGGAAGCTTGGACGCCTAAGGACCAAAAGTGATGCATGGAAAATCTATCCTGGGCTAAAACAGCATTTCTGAAGACTTTGGGGACTTGCAGTAACTTATTTGGTTTTGGATAATGTTACATTAACCTAGTACAATTGGGTTAAGTATTTCATTAGCTTAGTAGGATTTGGTTAAGTATTTCATTAGCTTAGTAGGATTTGGTTAAGTATTTCATTAGCTTAGTAGGATTTGGTTAAGTATTTCATTTGCTTAGTAGGATTAGGATATGGGTATTATAAATACCCTATCATGCTAGAGATTTTAGAGAATCGATATACATTCTTCAACTATTAATCTTTTCTACTCTTCCAACAGTTCTAATCTTTCCATTAATTCTATTTTTCTTCTTCTATTCATCTATTCTTAATTTCCGCAACAAGAGTATCGTTACTTTGCCTAGGAATTCACTCCTAAACGCCTACCACTCTTGTGCTACACGAAATTAATCATTATTGTGGTATAATAACAACGTCAATCGTGATCTCCTTCGCATTCATGGGTAACTAAACTTCTCTGTTGGGGTTATGGAAGCCAAATGAGGTACTATCTATTACTATGAGCTTGTGAGTTCGTGACACGTATGTTGCTTATATCATTATTCTCTTCATCTTAATCTAAATTCTTTGTGGTTGCAAACGCAAGAATACGCCAATATAACATTTAACTTGTTCGAAAGAAAGATTATTTGTCTGGAAAAGAGATAGTGTCAAGGTAGTAGGGTCCCATCCCCTATTAAACAGTTAGTGCCGTAACTGGATTAACCTCTTGGAGAATTCGTACCGTTAGACACGCTTTAAGCTTGAAAGAGTTAAAGTGAAATAATCGTCGAATAGGTCGAAAGATGCCTGGATTTACCATCGAATACAATTCTCTATAAGCACATACATATCTGAATTCAACACACTCATAGCCAATAGAGACGTATAACTCAGAAGGTGGACATAACCCCAACTCCTCAATACTCATTGTTTTACAACCTACTAAATATTCTTTCTTTTTACGTTGCTATTTTCAGTTTTTACTTTAATACTTTGGTTACACATTACAATCCCCCCTACTTACGAGACTTGCACTAAAAGTCTAGTAATAGTCTCCTACTTGTTGATCAAGCTATTCCCTGTGGGATCGATACCCAACCCAGGTTGGGTTCTATATTTGCTAATGACCGCTTTACACTCCCACGAGAGCTGTAGATTGAGCGTTATCAAAAATTGGCGCCGTTGTCGGGGAATACGAGTGTGAATTAAGTTTGTGATAATCACTAGACCCTTTGGTCAAAGATACTCGTACTTTTACTTTTAGTTTTTGTTTTTGTTTACTGCAGGTTTTTATTCAGTGCATGCCCCATACTCGAAGTTTTGGTCAACCGTTATTACCTATCAATCCTGAACCATAACGAATTGGCAGAATAGAGGCACAAACGGAAATCGAAAGGATGGCCGCTCAACAAGAGCAGGCGAGATTAGCTGCTCTTGCCGCCGCCCAAGTACACCAACAAAACATTGATAACCCTGGGCGAGAAACACATCCTGACGATGAGGATTTAGGTGATGAGGAGTTACTAAACCCAAGGCGTGATGCTGAAATCATAACACCTGCCAATAGAAGAGGTCGTCAAGCTCGGTTTAGGTATGATCGCCAACCCATGCAACCAGCTTTTGACGATGATGATGATGATCTTGATGGTGCCGGAGCCACTGGAGCCATAATTCCTCCACCATTAGCGCCCGGAGCCAAGTTCAACATCACAAGCACCATGATTCAGTTATTGCAACTCAAGGGATTATTTGGTGGACTAGCAGGCGATGATCCGAATATGCATCTCATCAACTTTATTTCTACATGCAAGTCGTTTGACAATCCTGGTGTTGGTCAGAATGCAATTCGATTACGACTATTCCCATTGTCTCTGTCTGGGGAGGCAACTCTATGGTTAAATGGGCTGACTCCTGATTCTATTACAAATTGGAGGCAATTGAGAGATGCTTTCCTAAAAAGATTCTTTCTGCCATCCAAAAGAGCACAATTGCGAGATGAAATCAGCAACTTTCGTCAGCTTCCCACTGAAGCTCTTCATGAAACATGGGAGAGGTTCAAGACAAAGCTAGCGAGGTGCCCAAACCATCATATGACTAATGTTCAGCTAATGGAGATATTATATAGAGCCTTGAATTCAATAACTAAACCAGTGGTGGATAGTGCAGCTGGAGGATCTTTTATGGACCTCACCTTTGGTCAAGCAAGCAATATGCTAGATCGTATGACGAAGCAAAGTAGAGCTTGGCATACCAGGGATTCTGAGGTAGCAAGCTCTACTATATCTATTGGCATGACTGTAGACCAAAGAAGAAGAGAAGAAGAACGTGATCAAGATATGGCGCATATGAAAACACAAATGGATCTTCTTACAAAGCATTTATTATCAGGGAAGACCGAAAAAGTGAAAGCTATTGCGTCAAAAGGAAGAGAAGAATCTGATTCGGAAGAAAAGGCCAACTACTTGAACAATTAGGGGGGTTTCCGTGGGAATACCCAAGGAAACCAAGGTCGGAACTATTATGATAAATCTGGAAACAAGTACCAAGGTAGTTGGAAGAACAAGAATTAAAAGAGTGTTTTGTACGTTCCCCCTGGTAGACGTGACACCACCACATCTAATTCTGGAAGTATGGAAGACATGATGGCTAAATTATTGAAAGGAGTGGAAGCAACGAGCGCAGGAGTAACGGAGGTAATTAATGATTTGTCCTCCATGAAACAATTAGTTGATTCACATTCCACTTCAATCAAGCAAATAGAGAAGCAATTGAGCCAACTTTCAACAGCACTCAATCAAAGAAAGGCCGGCACTCTACCTAGCGTTACTGTGCGAAACCCAAGGAATGATGGGTCATGCATGGCCATCACTACCAGAAGTGGTAATGTGCTGGAAACTTCAGCAAAAGGTAAGCAAGTGGTTGACGAAGCTGCGGACTTGGATGACAACGCAATAGGTGAGGAGTCCGCGGAAGACGTCAAGGACGTCACACCCAGCGACGTGCAGCCTAAAAAAGTGGAAAAACGGAAGCAAGAGGAGAAGAAAGCCGTGAAGAGAACAATTCCATACCCACCACCACCTTTTCCCCAAAGATTGAAGAAGGTGACGGATGACACAAAGTTCAGCAAATTCATGACTATGTTAAAGCAGCTGACCATTAATGTTCCATTGGTGGAGGCACTTGAACAAATGCCTGGGTATGCGAAATTTATGAAGGTTCTTTTGACAAAGAAGCGGGAATCAAGCTATGAGTTGAAAGAATATATGCATCATTGTAGTGCAATCGCTACCCAATCAATAGTTCAGAAGAAGGCCGACCCCGGAGCTTTCACTATTCCTTGCACCGTTGGATCTTTGAATTTTTCCAAAGCATTATGTGATTTAGGAGCCAGCATCAATTTGATGCCATTATCAATCTATAAGAAGTTGGGGTTGGGTGATCCTACTCCAACCAACATAAGGCTTGTCATGGAGGATAGGTCGGTAAAACGACCCGTTGGTATTCTATGTGATGTATTGGTAAAGGTTTCTTCATTCATCTTTCCGGCAGACTTTGTTATTTTGGATTGTGAGGCAGACTCAAATGTTCCCATAATCTTGGGACTCCCTTTCCTTGCTACAGGAAGTGTGCTCATTGATTTGAGAGTTAATGAGCTTTCATTCCGAATAAATGACGAAGTGGTTCGCTTTGATGTGTGCAAATCAATGAAGCAACCCAAAGATCTTAGTGTATTTTCGGTGGCTGATGTTTTCTTTGATGATGAGAAAGAATTATTTGAAGAAGAGCAAATTACTGATGACCCTTTAGCGGTTGTGCTCATGAATGGAGAGAATGAGGATGCTGAAAATTGTGAAGAAGCTATTTGTGCTCTATCGGGATTAGGGACATATCGCTATGCTCCCAAGAAGCTGGACCTTGATCTCAAGAATCGACCCACGCCACCAGCTAAGCCATCTATTGAAGAGCCACCCACATTAGAATTGAAGGAGCTGCCAAGACATTTAAAGGACGCATTCTTATGAAGCGGAAACACACTTCCAGTTATTGTGGCAGCCAATTTGGGTGAGCAACAAGTTGCAGATCTTGTTGCTATTCTACGCAAGTATATTAGAGCCATTGGATGGACCATTGCGGATATTATTGGTATCCCACCTGGGATTTGCACACATAAAATTCAGCTTGAAGAGAAGTGCACACCCACCATTGAGCATCAAAGACATCTAAACCCATCTATGCAAGAAGTGGTGAAGAAAGAAATTATCAAGTGGTTAGACGCAGGAGTTGTATATCCAATCTCGGATAGTACATGGGTAAGCCCGGTACAATGTGTTCCCAAGAAAGGAGGCATGACGGTGGTCGCGAATGAAAAGAACGAGCTTATTCCACTCAAACCCGTCACTGGATAGAGAGTATGCATGGACTACCGAAAGCTGAATTCTTGGACACTCAAAGATCACTTCCCAATGCCATTCATGGACCAAATGCTAGATCGATTAGCGGGGAAAGGATGGTTTTATTTCTTGGATGGTTATTCAGGCTACAATCAGATTTGTATTGCCCCCGAAGACCAAGAGAATACAACATTTACATGCCCATATGGTACGTTTGCCTTCAAACGTATGCCATTCGGGTTATGTAACGCACCAGCCACCTTTCAACATTGTATGATGTCTATTTTTTCTGATATGGTTGAAGACACTTTGGAGGTATTCATGGACGATTTTTCAGTTGTTGGTGAGTCTTTTGAAGCGTGCTTGGCAAACCTAAGCATGGCATTGCAAAGATGTGTAGAATTCAACTTAGTGCTGAATTGGGAGAAGTGCCACTTCATGGTAAAAGAAGGTATCGTTCTTGGTCACAAGATCTCCGAATGAGGGATTGAGGTTGATCGAGCAAAAATAGAGGTTATTGAGAAGCTACCGCCTCTAATTTCGGTGAAGGAAGTTCGTAGTTTTCTCGGCCATGCAGGTTTCTATCGTCGGTTCATCAAAGACTTCTCCAAAATTGCTAGTCCATTGTGCAAACTCTTGGAGAAAGATGAGAAGTTTGACTTTAATAAAGATTGCTTAAAGGCATTCGAATGCCTCAAAGGAAAACTCATTGAAACCCCTATCATGGTAGCACCAGATTGGTCTCTCCCGTTCGAAGTCATGTGTGATGCTAGTGGTGTAGCCGTTGGAGCTGTGCTTGCTTAGAGAAAGGAGAAGCTATTTCATCCTATCTACTATGCAAGTAAGGTCCTGAATGAAGCCCAAAGGAACTACACTGTGACAGAACAAGAGCTCCTAGCAGTTGTGTATGCGTTTGAGAAGTTTCGTGCCTATCTATTGGGTACTAAGGTGATCGTTCATACAGACCATGCAGATCTTAGGTATCTAATGACAAAAAAGGATGTAAAACTAAGATTAATTCGATGGGTATTTCTGCTGCAAGAGTTCAATTTCGAGGTCAAAGATAGAAGAGGTTGCGAGAACCAAGTGGCCGACCACCTATCTAGACTAGAGAATGAGCATGTGGCGCAACCTGAAATTCAGATTGATGATGCATTCCCTGACGAGGAGATATTAGCGACAACAATGGAAAAATTACCATGGTATGCCGACTTTGCAAATTTCGTGGTGAGTAATGTGACACCTGCCAATTTATCTTACCACCAAAGGAGGAAGTTTATGCATGATGTACAACACTACTATTGGGATGAGCCATATTTGTTTCGACGATGTGCGGATGGTATTATTCAACGATGTATATCCCATGTAGAGGTGTCTAATATTTTGGAAGCATGCCACACTTCCCAAGTTGGAGGACATCATGCAGGCAATCGGACGGCAAGGAAAGTATTGCAAAGTGGTTACTATTAGGCTTCGATATTTCGAGATGCCTATGACTATGTTAGAAGGTGAGACCAATGCCAGCGTCAAGGTGCTATTTCGAAACACCATGAGATGCCCATGTCCAAAATTCTTGAGGTAGAACTCTTTGATGTATGGGGTATTGATTTCATGGGTCCATTCGTGAATTCATTTGGAATGAAGTACATCTTAGTTGCTGTAGATTACATCTCAAAATGGGTTGAAGCTGTAGCGTTGGCTGACAACGAAGGAAAGAGTATTGTAGCATTCTTAAAGAGGAATATCTTCTCTCGCTTTGGAGTACCATGTACTATCATAAGTGATGGAGGATCTCACTTTTGCAACAAGCTATTCAAATTCGTATTGGCCAAGTATGGTGTCAAGCAACATAAGGTAGCCACGCCTTATCACCCACAAACTAGTGGACAAGTAGAGGTTTCCAATCGGGAGATCAAGCAAATCCTTGCGAAGACGGTCAATGCTAATAGGAAGGATTGGTCTCGGAAGCTAGATGATGCACTATAGGCGTATAGGACTGCATTCAAAACACCCATTGGCATGTCTCCTTACCAACTAGTTTATGGGAAGGCTTGTCACTTACCCATCGAGCTCGAACATAAGGCATTGTGGGCATTGAAGCAATTGAACGTGAATTGGGGTGATGCAATGAATCTGAGGTTGGAGCAGCTGAACGAATTACATGAGTTCCGTCTCTATGCATATCAAAGGTCAGACCTATACAAGGAGCGGATAAAAAAGTATCATGATCAGCGGATTGTTCGACGAAACTTCCAAAAGAATGATATGGTACTTCTCTTCAACTCTAGATTGAAGCTGTTCCCAGGTAAGTTAAAGTCTAAGTGGTCTGGTCCATACAAAGTTATCCAAGTCTACTCATCTGGAGTAGTTGAATTGGAAGACATTAATGGTGTTGTCTTCAAGGTGAATGGCCAACGTGTTAAACCTTATATCGGTCCTCTTGAATCGATAAATTATCTAGCCATCACTTATCTCGACGAAGTCTAAGTACTCGAGGTAACTACGTCGAGCCACGACAATAAATAAGGCGCTAGATGGGAGGCAACCCATCGTTTATCGTTTGTCGTTTTTGTCTTTCTTTCGTTCTAGTACTTGTTTTGCTTTTGATAAATGAAAATCCAAAAATAAGAGTCGTGCCACGACCAAAACCAAGGCTCTTGGTGGGAGTCAACCCATCATACTAATCGTTTTCATTGGTTTTGAGCAAATATAGGTGCAAGAGGTATTCAACGAGGAGATTGGTTTCAAATAACGATTTGGACGTATTGCATGGTAAAGGTGGTAAGTTAGGAATAAAGAGGCATAAGGCTGTGGATTGAGCATTGCTCATGGAAAAATAGGCATCGAGCAAGGCTAGGCCTAGGTAAAACTAGGCCACGAACAATGCAAAACCTATACTATAGCCTAAGGTCTCAGAATCTAGTGTGCAAAGACATAGGCTCCGCCCATGCTCAGGTATGATATAGCATAGGCGCCGCCTATGCTAAAGCATTTGGTCTCAGAATCTCATATGCCATGCACTAGGCGCCGCCTATGGTCCCTTTATGCATTACACTAGGCGCCGCCTATGCTAGCTTATGCTTTGCATTAGGCGCCGCCTATACCATGCATAGGCAAAGCTAAAGGCGCCGCCTATGGTCCCTTTTTGTCTCCAAAACCGATTATAAATGGGTCAAAACCTGACCCATTCTTTTCCTATATAAAGGGGACTTAGTCTTGAAACATAAACACATTGAAACTTGACCTAAAGGCGCCGCACATCCACTGCAAATCATCTCAAAACTTTTCTTTTTGCTCTTTCAATTCACTAGAAACATCTCCAAAGGCTTCAATCACGTAAGTACTCTTTTATTCTTCATCTATTTCTCGTAAGTACTACGTTGCTATGTCTATCATGAATTGCTACGTCTTGAAGAAATATTGATGATGTTAAAGTGTTTGAATTGTTGATGCAAAACCATGTGAGTGAACATATACGTTAGGATAATCTTAACTTGTTTCCGACTTGAATTTGGTTTTAATTGCATTGTCATACTCTTTGCGGAATTGCTATGGTTATGAACATTGCATAGTCTTGTCACTTGTATACCTACATGTTAGGCTATCCCGTTCATCGGGATAAGACTTCTAGTTGCCTACCGACATAGGAGGTTGTAATTGTTGATAGAAACTATACCATGATGAAACCTCTATGTAGTAGTCTTGTTTTACCTAACATGAATGTATTGCAAAGGTTACAAGAAGTGATACATCACTGATTTTCTTGTCGGAATATAGCTCCTTAAACGTATGTCGATGAAGTCTAAGTAATCGACCACTTTCACTTCACTGATTTGTATCAACGAACCTAAGTGTGGGGTGGTACCCCGATGGCTTGTTTATAGATTGTTTCCATTGAGTTGATGCTAACATGAAATATCGTTTAAATCGCAGGAACAATGGCACCTAAAGCGAGACAAGATAAGGCTACCACATCCCAAAAGGGCAAGAAGAGAGGTCGCAAGGATCAAGGAGAATCATCCTCAATGCAATTACCCCGCCGAATGTTTGGAATAAAATGGGTTCTTGAGGAGGAAGCCAAAGAATGGTATAGGAACAACAAGGAAAGCAAATATGTTCATGTCGACTTGATCAACAAGGACAGTCTAGCGAAGAAGGAACCGCGTATGTTGGCAAAAATCATGGCATTGAATCTGGATTTCATCTTCCGCGACATGGGAGAATGTAATCTTGATTTGACAAGAGAATTCTATGCCAACTGGTCACCGAAAACCACAGGCAGCGAAGTCAAGATTCGGGGCCAAGTTTTACAGCTCAACGCGGATTTGATCAACTCCTTTCTTAGCTTACCTTCGGTCGATCCAGCACCATTCAAGGAGCTGTATAGTAGACCTCCTTATAGAGCAATTCGACACACACTTTGTGGAAGTAGATCCATGGCAAGGTGGAGCAGACACCAAGACACCGGACGACACAACACCTTCCTCTATGCTCATTTGAATAGGGAAGCAAGAATCTGGTTGCGCATCGTCAACTCATGCCTTATTCCTGGGACTCAATACACCAAAATAACAAGAGATAGAGTGTGTTTGTTCTATGCATTGATGACGAATGTCCCTATCAACATTGGGGCAACCATTCGCTCTACAATGCGGAAGGCCAGACAACACAAGAGGTCCCACTTCACTTTTGGTAATCTGTTGACAGCAATCTTGCGGAAGAAGGATATCGAAGAGGAACTAGTTGATCACAAACTCCCACATAACCCGAAGAAGGTTGACCTCACAAAGGTCAAAGATGCTGAAACAACACATGGTGTCAACCTTACTACTGCGGAGAGACATGCTCGAGATGAGAGTTTCTTCCGTCATCTTTTTGGCATGACTCGGTTCACAATGATGAGTGGAGGTCGTGTTCCAACTGCTGCAGAGCTCCAACAGCTGGACCATGACTATCCAATGAATATGCATGCACGGGAGATGTGTGGAGTAGGCACATACTTTGAGGAACCTCTAGACGATGATGTGCCGACCGATGATGATCGACGCTTGCCAGATTCCGACGTGGAGGAGAACTCTGACGACGACTCTTATGATGATTCCGACGAAGGGGGTATGACCCCCGACATTGAGGAAGAGTCCGACTGACCAGGTTCTTCGTATTTACTTTCTACTGAGGGCAGTGTCCCGTTTAGGCGCCACATTTGGTCCAGGTTGCTACTCTCTCTTGTGTCATATGCCATCCTCATTCCATAGTCCCATAATGTCTTCATCTACCTCATTAATACCTAAAATCCTGCTAATCACATCGATTAGCTCAATTAAATAGAAGTAGAGTAAAAACATAAGAAACTAGGCACTTTGTTCTCTAAACATAGCTAAAATATGGATAAATTATGGTGCTTAGGCGTATAAATACACCCAAGATCACCACCCCACACTTAAAGCTTTGTTCATCCTCGAACAACATATCCATTTATACATACTACATAAGCCTTAGCACCCACAAAGGAAGACAGGATGCTCAAATAGGCTCACACAACAATTATGAACAAGAAGTAGATTCAGCAATCATTACTAGAGATAACCTACTCTCAAGAATAGACTCATTAAGTTGGAGATTTCATGCATATCGTTTAACCATAGAAATCATATAAATTACCCAACCTTTATCAACCATGTGCCCTCACAATAAGAAAATTTCCCATAATCACTCACAATTATGCAATTTCTAACAAAATGGGTACAAGAATCAAGTTGCGCTCACTCTCACAAATAATTCTCAAATTACAACTAATGACCATATGCTTTCCCTTAGTGTAATACTCCACTAATATCAGAATGCTAAGATTAGGATTAAATAGGTCTTTTATGGGTTGTAATGCAGGCTAAAGGATAGGTAGGAACTATTTTAGCCAGAAATAATGACTATCTTCCCTAAGCGCTTTAATACACTACATGCAATTAAGATCAATCTCTAACAACCAATTTCCACTTTTGCTAACACTATGGTGGGAGTATGCAACCCTTTCAAATATTTTTCTTTTTTTTTGCACCCTTTTCACGTTACGCACCCCTATAATAGCCACCCTCAACTTAGGCAATTTGCCTTAGTTGAGGTGCACAATGTATAAGAAGGACCAGGGCCAAAACAAGTTCATTGTAACATATCCCGGATAAAATTTTGAATTTTTTTTAACAATTTTAGCTACTCCCAACCACATCAATTGCTCACGCCAATAACTGGACTTTGGGGCATCAATTTCACTTTTTTCCTCTTATTGTCAAACTCCTAACTCACATTGATTTTATATTAAAGCGCTTAGGAGCTTTTGGATCAAATTATGGTCTATTAAAGAACAGATTAGGTTATATATGAGGCTAACAAAAGAACAAGCTAAAGGCTCAATGGGCCTAGCTAATATAATGTACAAAGGTAGGTCAAAAGAAGGTATGAACAATGGCTATCAAAGAAATGCCTAAATCATCTCCTAAACTCACAATCTTTATTTCGCTTTGCATACACACCAGACAAGCTCTAGCAGTTGCAATAAGGAATATACAACAGTCTTACACACTCATGGCACATGGTCAACTCAATTAGGAGCATTATAGATTCTCGACCGAACAATTACCTGAATTCAATTAAAACCAACAATCACAACAAGAGTCACAACTAGAGCCTAGGTGTTTCAAATATAATGATCCATCACATACTTATGTTATCATGTCATGTGATCCACAAAAGCAGTTACATGTAATTGAAAGACTAATTTTCTCTTAAGATGGTCGTCATCCATCCATTATCAAGAAAAGCACCTAATTATGACTAAATAACTAATAAAATGAACAAAATCACTAATCCTATCTAGAAGTATACTAAGAAGAAGGTCCTATTTTCTTACAAAACAAGTAGAAAAGTACCCAGCCACCCCACACTTAAGCTCAGCACTGTCCCCAGTACAAATAACAAGATAAAGAACCTGACTAGTAGTACTTCTTATCCACATTAGGAGTCATGCCACCTGCATGGAGATCATCATTGGAACCATTTTTCCTATACTTATCACATCACCCATATCATCCATGTCAGTCACACATAGTCAAGTTAAATTCAATTAAGATGGAGATGGTGAAGTCACCACCCCATACTTAATTTGTTAGAATAAACCAATTAAGTGTTTTTATCGGGTACTCGGACTTCACCGACATAAACTTTGACATGGTGCATCAACATTAGTCATAATACAAGTCATTCACTTCAATTCCCTCAATTTTATTTCAAGGAAGCACTTTTTGAACAGAATCATGCTCTACACGTTCAACCATATCAAGATATACAAAACGCCATCACTTTTACAACATCACCATAGCAAGAATTTAATTCATAATCCTTAATAAATCACTTAGCTATAACATAAAGTCATAATAACTAATGATTAAGAAAGTAAAACTTACCTTGAAGATGAAAGTTTGGTGAAAAAAATAGAAAATTCTTGAGATAGTTAATGTTGAAAGACAAAGAGAATGGTGAGAGCAATCTTATGCAGGTTAAGAGTGAAATAAGGATGACTTTGGGCATTCATGGTGTGGATTCTATTAAAGGGTGAGATTTGGGTCGAGTTGATCCAAAAAAATAGATTATTAAGCAAACTTACATTGATAGGAGGCACCCATGAAATCGCCTAAGCATAAGTAGGCAGCACCTAACCCATCGCCTAAGTGAGGCAGTGAGCATAGGCAATGGTATAAGCGGCGCCTAACCAATCGCCTATGTTGACATAGGCGGCGCCTAAGCTATCTCCTATGTTGACATAGGTGGCGCCTAACCTATCGTCCAAGTGAGGCAGTGAGCATAGGTGATTTACAATGCGGCGCATATCTTAAGATGTGCGGCACACTCTTGGTTGGAAAGGTCTATATCGGCCCGATCCCGAAGCTAATCACTGACCTCATTGAAAGTCACAAAATAAAGTCGCACCGCGAAACCTTTTGGGTCGTATTTACATAATTCGAGGTGCGAATCATACTTGAGCCTTACACATTTGACCACTCCAACTTACCTGTAATGTTCCCATCACTCCTAAACTTACCACCATTGACATGGCTCACTTCCAAATCAAAATTGTTACTAATATCCTCCATAGTACTTCATGTACCTACACTTAATCAAAAATAACAAAAATGATTAGAAAGATGGGTTGCCTACCCCCAAGGGCCTAATTTAGTGTCGCGGCATGACCCAATCAACTTTTTCCTCCACCTTGAGGATATGAATTTCACCACCAACATCGCATCCATCTTTTTGCCGCGCTCATATGGCGGTGGTACAAAAATTAAGAAGCTGAGTAATGGATGATGCATGGTAAAAAACTCGGTCTTAAAGTGAGGTGTGTTTTTATGTTGCTTATCAAGTGTAAAATAAAGAATATAGGATTCTTGGTCCTCATCTTCACACTCTTTCACTATTTTTGATGATTCCATGGACAAGATATCATCTAAACATAATGTGGAAAAATGCTTCGAGTGAGTCCCAACTAATTCTAATTCAAAATTCACACTATCTACTACACACTCACTTTTACTTACCTTGTTGACATTTTCTCTTGGAATTGGGCTAGAGTCTTTATTAGAGATTTTCTTGGTTTTTTCTTTTGACTCTAGCACCAAGTCCTCAATCTTGGCATCATCTCTCATGGTTGGTTCGGTTGGTTGGAAAGTCACTGAGGGTTGCTCAACATCAATATAGGGTTGTAGCTCCTTATCTTCACACTCTTCCATTATGTTAAATGATTCCACAGACAAGATATCATCTAAGTATAATGTAGAAGAGTGTTTTGAATGATTGACCTCTATATCTATCTCCTCGTGAATGATTGGCCTCATTTCTTGATGCATATCACATACGATATCGTATGTTTCTTCCTGGAGATCCAACATTCGTTGAAATAAAGCTTCAATGCCACTCCTTCCGGTGTTTCATTCTTCCTTTTCTTGACCATAAGACCTGTTAAACTCAAAAGAAGAAATAGAATTTGGGTTAGCACAATGGGGGGAGGGTGCATTAGGGCAATCACTCCAATGTACATCTTGACCATTACATAAAGAACAATCATACTCCCAGTAGGATGGAGATGGTGCACACATCTCTCTCCGGGGAGCATATCTACAATCTTGCCAAAAGTGAGGTCCATCACAATATGGACATGGAACATCAAGATAAGATTTCCAACCACCAAGCTCATGTTCATTCTACGATGTCATAGTAATAAGTAAACTAAAATAAAAATCTACCTAACACAAGAAATAAAAGAAAACTAAAATCAAATATTTACAAGTTTGAATTCAACCAAGTAGGCTAAAATTCCAAACCAACTCTCTTAAACGTAAAATTAAGAAACTTGACTAATAGTCAGTTAACACACATAAACTCAATCGACAACCGTATTCCCCAGCAATGTCGCCAAAATTTGATACGCCCAAACTACACCTCTCTTACGAGAGAGTAAGCTGTCGTTGTCAAATATATAACCCAACTAGGTTGGGGTCGAATCTCACAGGAAATATGGTGCTAATTAAGTTGTATGCAGATTACTTGACTTTTAATCGTTCATTTCTGTAAAATAAATAGGGGGATTTGATTCAGTTCACAAATTAATGGTTTCAGTTTAACAAGATGAAATAAGTGTAGTAGTATTCAAATTCAGAGAAAGAGCAAGCTAGGGTTATGTCCAACTTGTAGTTTTCCATACTTTCTAACTCTGGGATTTACGAATTCATACATGCATCATGCTTACAGAGAAAAGTATTGTATTTAATAACATAATCCTAGTGTTTCTCAACCATGAAGGACCAATTCACTTTATTTCTCTCGAATCAAAAGCGTTTACCAAAAATAATACGAAATCTCTAAGTAGTTAATCCTTCTAAGGCATTAACATATGAAATAGGGGTTGGTAATCCTATTTTCTTGTCACTACTCTCCTTTCCGAACAACAACCTTTCTTTCGAACAAGTTACGTTTTAAGGCATATACTCTATGTTTGCAACCCTGAGAATTCAAGATAAACGAGGAGAGTATGATGTAACCAAATCAATGCATAATGAATTCAAAATCCAAAGTAATAGATTGTATGCTACAAGGCTTCCATAACCCTAACTAATAAACTTAGCTACTCAAGAATAAAATGAAAAGCATCATAAATATATTCACCATACCAAAAACTAGAAGAAGATCTTGGTGTGTGAATCGTGAAAACAAGAGAGAAAATGTTTTTTTTGTCTCTCTCAAGCTAAGCCGCCCTTCTCTGCTCTCTCCAAAAAAATACATAATAATTTAATAATGAATAAAAATTCAGCATTAAGCCTTTTAAAAATCTTTTCTCTCATCATTGCCTTCTAAGTCCCTGAACTAATTATAAATGACAAACTAGTCTTGGACATAGTTTTTAAGTGCCACATTTGGTCCAGATTGTAGTTTCTAGGCTCCACATTTGGTCCAGGTTGCTACTCTCTATTATGCCATACGCCATCCGCATTCCATAGTCCCATAATGTCTTCATCTACCTCATTAATACCTAAAATCCTGCTAATCACATCGATTACCTCAATTACATAGAAGTAGAGTAAAAACATAAGAAACTAGGCACTTTGTTCTCTAAACATAGCTAAAATATGGATAAATTATGGTGCTTAGGCGTATAAATACACCCAAGATCAATTTTACATATTCATTAAATAATAAAATCATGTATTCCTTTACTGCTGCTTTTAAAGATAGACTTTGATTTTCCCCAAACATCTTTACAAGTGCATAGCCAACTGAATCAAGCTTGTAACGAGGATCTAGAACATATGAAATAAAAATTATCTTATTTATTTTTATTGGATCACCCCAGCACTTATCAAATTTTTCTTTCATTTTCCTCGTCATATAACTTAAATCAGTATCTTCACTTGCAATTAATTGATTCAAATAAACAACAACAGCACAAATTTTAAGAAAATGAATATTAGATGTAACATAAAGTGATCCAGATATGTTCAAAGTAAGAAGATAAAAGATTTCACAAAATTTTGTAATCCTTCTCACGTGCACCCAATCACTACTCAAAATTTCACCAGCAATACCTCCAACTTCAATATAAGAATTCTCAAGATAATATCTTAGGACAATTTCACGAGAAGCATAATTTGTAAATGGATTCTCAAATTCAACCACCCTACTCAACATTAGGTAGGTGGAGTTCTACCTAGTTGGAACATCTAAGCATAAATATTTCTTGCAACTGAGTTGTTCATCATCACAAATTTTTTGAAACTTTTTCAACCTCCCAGGAGATTGCCTAACATATCTCATTGCATGTCTAACACGTTCAATAGACAGACAACTTTCTTTCAAGCCATCCTGGACAACAAGATTCATAATGTGCGCCAAACACCTCACATGGAGGTGATCACCATTCTTTAGATTAGTTCCCATCTTTGTCAAATGCTTAGATAGTGATTTTACCATTACATAATTTGAGCTCGCATTATCTATAGTGACAGTAAATATTTTATTTATTCCCCAATCACGTAAGCACCTACCAATACCATTTGCCATATCTTCACCTTTATGTCTAAAATAGGACAAAAATTGAGAATTTTCTTATGCATATTACATTCACTATCAATCCAATGGGCAGTTATACACATATAATTGATTCTTTGTATGGAAGTCCAGGTGTCAGTGGTTATATAGATTCTTTGTTTTGTTTCCACAAAATACCTTTTCAGCTTTTGTTTTTCTTCATTATAAAGATTAAAACAATCCCTAGTGACAGTACTACAGAACGGGATCCAAAAATGAGGTTGTGTCACTTTCATAAATGCCCGAAAACCTTCTTTTTCAACAAAGCTAAAAGGAAGCTCATAAATTATCACCATACGACATAAATCCTTCCTACATTCTTCTTGGTCAAATTTCCAAGGCACAATAACTACATCACCTTGACTACCCCCTAGAATAGCTTTAAAAGCTAAATTTGATTGTTTTTTATCAACACTAGTAAGAGTACGCTTAGGACACGTCGATAGATGACCAAGAAGAGTAGACATACCATATCTTGACTTAAAAGAATACTCATGGGAGAAATGGACATATTTTGCTTTTGTACCTTCAGGACTAGTAATTACTGTAAAATGATTCCACGCTTCTGACCTTTTTTCCCTCTTTTAGCAATTGGAATCAAAAGGTAATAGTTAATTGGAATCAATATAAGGGTTAGCAATGCGATATCCTGAGATTCAAAAGGTAAAGGGTAAATCCTTCCACTCTTCCAAAAGACTTTAAAATGTACATAACTTCTCGATTTTGCATATAAGGTATTGGGTTGGTTCAACATAGCATGATAAACCTACAGAGTAGAGAAGCCAGGGTGAACAGAATCCTAATATTCATAATCAAAGTTAATATTGTTACTTTCTCGAGACTACTACAAACAAATCCCCCCATTTACTATCTGGTACTGCCCGTAGACTACAACTGATGATAACTGCAATTCCACGTGTTCCCATGGGATTGAACCACAACCTTAGTTGGTTAATTATATCTCGATATCAATCGTACCATCATCTAAAAGGAAGTGTTGCTTGGAATTCATCACCTATCCCCAATCCCATCCTGAAACCAAGAACTATAACATATTGATTTGGCTCAAAAATGGCCTATTTGCATTATTTCACTCGTTTGACCACCCAAATGGCCCCTTCGACCCCAACGGCCCATAATTCCCCTCTCCTCAGCCTGCCTAAGAGCCCCTGGTTGATTTTTGGAATAAAACATGCTTGAGCCTCGGGCACCCCCACCCCCAGAACTGTGAACTATAGAACACCTATTTAGACCAAAAATGGCTCGTTTGTGACTTTTTGCCTGTTTAACTACCCAAACGGCCCCACCGACCCTAACTGCCCATACTCACCCACTATTCAGCCTGCCTTGGAGCCTCCAGTCGATCTTTAGCCAGAACTACGCCTGGGCCCCGAGCCCACCCCTAGAATCGTAAGCTATAGCACATCGATTTGGCTTGAAAATAGCCTATTTATGTTGTTTCTCCCGTTTGACTACCCAAACGGCCTCACCAACCCCAACGATTAATCTCCCCTGCTCCTCAGCCTGCCTGGGATCCCCCGATTGATTTTTGGCACAAAAACACTTAAGACTTGGGCCCACCCTTTAACAATGAGCTATAGCATACAAATTTGGCTCGAAAATGGCCCGTTTGGGCCATTTTTCCTATTTGACCACCCAAATGGCCTTGCCGACCCGAACGGCCCACACTTCACTACTTATCAACCTTCCTGGCAGTCTTTAATTAATTTTTAGCCCAAAACATGCCCGAGCCACGGCTAGACCCTCAGAACCGTGACCTATAGCACACTGATTTGGAACAAAAATGGCCCATTCACGTCGTTTCACCTATTTGCTTTCCCAAACTGCCCCGAGGACCCGAACAACACACACTTCCTCGCTTCTCTACCTGCCTGGTAGCAACTCGGATAATTTGTTTCTCAAAACATGCCTAGTCTCAGGCTCACCCATGGAACCGTAAGCTATAGTACACTAAATTGGACTAAAAATGACCCATGAGCGTTTTTCACCCGTTCAACCACCCAAACGGCCCCTCCGACCCCAACATGCTATAATTTTTCACTCCTCACCCTGGATGAGATCCGATAGTCAATTTTTGGCCCAAAATACACCCCAAGATTATGCCCACCCCAGGAACCCCGAGCTATAGCACACTGATTTGGCCCAAAAATTATCCATTCACACTGTTTTGCCTATTTAACCTACCAAACGGCTTTTCTGACCCCAATAACCCACACTCCCCCATTCCTCATCCTACCTGGGATCCCCCAGTCAATTTTTGAACAAAAATACACCCTATCCCAAATCCCACCTCTAGAATCATGAGCTATAGAACACCAATTTGGATTGAAAATTTCCCATTTATGTCATTTCTCTCATTTGACCATCCAAACAGCCCTGGTGACCCCAACGGTCTATACTCCCCTTCTCTTTAAGAATAAAAAAACAATCAATAATGATAAGCAAATTAATCGAAATTAATTCAAAATGAAAGAATTCATGATCTTGGCCTTAACCCCGGAAAGGGAGTTTAGCCTTGAATGGAAATATTCATCATCCAATCCCTTGGAGTGATGATACAAACCATACAAAAAACTAAATTAAAGAATGATAAAACCTAAAAAGAAGTTTTGGTAGCCTCCAATGATGTCCCAAGTGATCTAGGGTGTTCTAAGATGTCCCAAGATGATTAAAACGTGATTTAACATGTTATATTTATAGTAGATGAGTCATAAACCCATTGGGATTGGATTTCCACGTAATACTTGTTCATCAAGGCATTTGTTTGCTTTTAATAGCCACCGCATCGAGCTGTCAAGCGAATCGACAATTGTCAATTTCCAGAATCTCACCACACTTTCACCGTGTCGTGGCACCTCCGTAAGCTCTACCAAATGCTACAAACACCTATGGGTCACAAAAATGGTCCTATTACAAATACAGTGATGCTTTGAATGTGTCCATTGGACCTTCCTACAGCCCACACGCGCCCCATACATTTCAGGGGTCCAAACTTCATTAATTTTTGTATTGTGCTTTTGTTGAGCCATTCTGAGCCTCTTTGAGATGTTTCCATTTGATTTGAAGCTTTTATATCCTTCATATATCATCATAATACATTAAACAAGTATAATAAAGCATTAAACACAACAATTTAGAGATCAAAATAACACAACATCCAAGACAGTGAACTAGAAACACGAGTTAAGCATAGGCTAAATTCATATTGACCTTAAGCTTATTGTTTTGACCCTTGTCTTAGTCCAATTGAACCTTGAACATTATAACTAAGTTTTTTAACATATATATACATAATAAAAACCTTATTAACTCATTAAAACACATTAGAACCCAACACAATAGACTAGACAAAACACCTAGCTCAAGCTAGTTCTGCTAGTTTTCTTGGTTGACTTCTAAATGGTCGAATTGAATCAAAACTTGTGTGGAAACACCATTAAACATTGTAAACACATACTTGGACACATAAATGCTCATTTATATCTTTATCAATATATATAGCATAAGAATCATCCTAAAAACAAGGCTAAAAAAGCTAGAATAGTAACACTAGAATGCATAAATACACCCAACATCATTTAATATATTTTTAATTTACAAAAATTACAAATTTTCTTTGGTTAATTTTGCACTAAATTAATCTAAACTGTGAATTAAAATTAAATCGTTGTTAAATCAAGTCTCTGTGGGGTCGATACTCGACTTTCTTGAAGGTCACTTTACTACTTGGTAGACCACATACACTTGTCTGTGCGCTATCAATGTGCCTGAGCCTCAGGCCCACCCCCAGAAATGTGAGCTGTAACATACTAATTTTACTTTAAAATGGCCCGTTTGCGCTATTTCGCTCGTTTGACCACCCAAACGGCCACCCCGACCCCAACGGCCAACACTTCTCCGCTCCTCAGCCTGCCTAGTGCCCCCGATCTATTTTCGGCTCAAAGACTCCTGGGCCTCATGCCCACCCACAGAACCGTGAGCTACAGCACGTCGATTTGGCCCAAAAATAGCGAGTTCATGCCATTTTGCTCGTTTGATCAACCAAATGACCCCGCCGACCCCAACGGCCCACACTCCCCTATGAGCCCTCGTTTGATTTTCAGCCTAAAATATACCTCAAGCTCTAGGACCAACCCAAGAACCGTAAGCTATAGCACACTAAGTTGGCCCCAAAAATGACCCGTTCGTGCCGTTTTGCCCGTTTGACCACCCAAACGGCTGCCTGGGGAAGCCCGGTGGATTTTTGGCCAAAAACATGCCCAGGCCCTGGGCTTACCCTAACAACCTTGGGCTATAACACACATATTTGGCTCGAAAATGGCCCGTTCGTGCTGGCCACCCTTTTGACCACCCAAATCACCCCGTCAACCTCAACATCTCACACTCTACTTGAGGAAGCTCGATTAATTTTTTTCCTAAAACATGCCTGGGCTCCAAGCCCACCCCGACAATTGTGGTTTCGATAACGCTCAAATTACATTCTTGAATGGGTGTAAGTGATCGTTGTCAACATAAAACGCAACTAGGTTGGGGTCGAATCCCACAGGGAATAGGGTATGAACTTTGATTTGTTTACAAAAGATTTTACTGGTAGTTTACTATTTCCAAAAGATGGGGTTTTAAGTTCACGGTGTGTTAAGTATCACTTTCAATGCTTCAGTGTTTGTAATTAAGATAAATAGGAAACCAGGGCTATGTTCACCAAGGGTTTCGAGAATTGAAAGATACTAGGTAATGTTAGAGATTCTCGAAATGAGTAGAACAGCAGAATATCCCTGACGATTATACTATCAGACTTATCTCTCGACCTCACCAGACAATTTATTATCTAATTCTCTCGAACTTAGATAACTTATCTATTTCCAATAGGATTTTATCTCAGGTAGATTAATCTAGTTACGGCATTAATCATTAAACAGAAGGTTGGTAGCTTCCGAGTCCCTGTTGATAATTCACGTCCTTTAGTCTATTTCTACGTTAGAAGCAAATAAAACCTAAGGCATAATACAAGCACTAGATTTTAGTTAAAACAACAGAATTTCAAGATATTTTACTACTCTTTGAATCCGTTAAACAACTAGTATCATATCAAACCCTAATCCATGGATCCCATAACTCCGGCTAATGAAATTAGCCACTCATGATTTGATGAACGAAATAACAAGTTGAATTAATGATTATAATGATAAACTTATGAATGGATAGAAAACAACAAGTATTTCCTCCGATTTAATCACAAGGTAGAAATCCCAAAAATAGTTGATACGAAAACACAAGAATATTTCATGAAAGAGAGCAAAAATATGTCTCTCTTCTTAGAGTTGATGTCTGATAGATGAATTATTCCTTGAATCAAAAACCCTAAAAGATTCTATTTATACTAAAGCCTAATTAAGGAAATAAAATAACAAAATTAAAAAAATGTCCGGAATAGGTGACGCCCAGGCTGACACCGCGTCAAGAAGTTGACGCCCTATCACGGATGGCGTCAGAGAGGCTTCAGTTGCCTTCAGGTTCTGTCTTAGGCTGACGATGTGGCTGACGTTGCGTCAGGGATCTAACGGTGTATCACCAGCGTCGTCAGATATCTTCTTCCCATGCTAACTTTCTGCTTAAGGCTGACGCCACTCTTTATGCCTTATCACGACTTTGACGTCACATCATCGGTGTCGTCAAAACTGCTCCTCAAACTGCAACTCCCTGGTTAAGGCTGACGCCAATGCTAATAGGATATCACGAGGCTGGCGACTTATCACGGAGGTCGTAAGCCATGTTTTCTTCTATTTTGCTCAGATTTTCAACTCTTTTGCTCCATTATTGTTTATTCTCATTTCTTCAACCTTTTTCGGCAATATCATGGGCAAACACATCAAAACAACAAGATTTGCTTCAGAATTCACAATTATTTTGAGATAAAAGGCATTAAATTTGTTTGATTGTGCTCGCACATCAGGTTTATAGCACACGAATTTGGCCTGAAAATGGCCCGTTCGCAGAATTTTCTCATTTGACCACCTAAAATACCCCACCAACCCCTATGGCCCATACTCTCCTCAGCCTGCCTAGGAAAGCCAATAAAGTTATGGCCTAAAACCCACTCGAGCCTTGAGCCCACCCCGACAACGAAGGGTTATAGCACACTGATTTAGCCTGAAAATGGCCAATTTGCACTATTTCGCCCGTTTGACAATCGAAACTGCCCCGCTAACCCTAACGGCCCACATTAGGCCACTCCTCAGCCTGGTGCAGTCTGATTGATTTTTGACCCAAAAAACGCTCGTGTCCTGGGCCTTCCCTGACAACCATTGGCTATAGCAAACCGATTTGGCCAAAAAATAGCTCGTTTGCGCTGTTTCACCAATTTGACCATCCAAACCGCCCTGTCGACCCCAACTATCCATAGAAGTCTATTTCTCTGCCTGCCTGGGGTAACCCAGTCAATTTTTGGCCTAAAAAACCCGAGACCTGGGCTTACCCCAACAATCGTGGGCTATAGCACACCAATTTGGCCCAAAAATGGACTTTTTTCACTATTTCACCTAATTGACCACCTAAACCGCCGCTCTGACCCCAATGGCCCATACTAGGCCGCTCCTCAGCTTGCATGGAGTAGCTTGGTCAATTTTTAACCCAAAAAAAGCTTGGATCCCAGGCCCACCCTGACAACCGTGGGCTATATTAAACACTGATTTGGCCTAAAAAATGGCTCGTTCATGCTGTTTCACCCGTTTAACCACCTAAACCGCCCCGCCAAACCCAATGGCCCATACTAGGTTACTTCTTAACCTGCCTAAGGTAGCTCGGTCAATTTTCATCAAAAAACACACCCGGTACCCAAGCCCACCTCAACAACCATAAACTATAACACACAGATTTAGCTCAAAAATGGCCTATTCACACAGTTTCTCCTATTTGACCACCCAAATCACCCCCATCAACACCTAACGGCCCACACTAGGCCACTTTATAGCCTTCCTGGGGTAGCCCAGTCAATTTTTGGACTAAAACACACTGGGTTCCCTATCCCACCCCAATAACTGTGGGCCATAGCACACCGATATAGCGCAAAAAGGTGTGTTCGCGCTATTTTGTCCGTTTGACCACCCAAACTTTCCCACCAAACCCAATAGCCCATACTAGCTCACTCCTAAGCTTTCCCGCGGCAATCCGATTGATTTTTGACCTAAAATATGCCCGATCCCTGGGCCCATATCAAATACCATGGGCTATAGCACAATGATTCAGCCCAAAAATAGCCCGTTCACATCGTTATGCTCATTTGATCACCTAAATCGCCCTTCCGACACCAACGACCCATACTACGCTGCTCCTTAGCCTGCCTGGGGTAGTTCTGTCAATTTTTGGCCTAAAATATGCTCGGGCCTCAGTCTCACTCCAATTTTTGTGGGCTATAGCACATCGATTTAGCTATAAAACTTCCCGTTTGTACCATTTTTCCCGTTTGACCACCCCAATTGCCCCACCGACCCCAGCCCCACCCCAATAACCATGGGCTATAACATACCGATTTCGCTCGAAAATAGTCCATTCATGATGTTTCGCCCGTTTTACCACCCAAAGCGCCTTGACGGCCCATACTATGTCGCTCCTTAACCTTCCTGGGGCATTCAGTCAATTTTTAGCCCTAAACATACCTTGGCCCCAGTCCCACCCTAACAACCATAGGATATAGCAAACTTTATTAGCCCGAAAATCGTCCGTTTACACTATTTTGCCCATTTGACCACCCAAACCGCTCACCCGACCCTAATAAACTACACCAGGCTGCTTCTCAGCCTACCTGAGGCATCTCAGTCGATTTTATACCAAAACATACCTGGTCCCACCCCAACAACCATGGGCTATAGCACATCGTTTTGGCCCGAAAATAGCTCGTTCACCCCATTTTGCCCATTTGACCACCAAAATTGAACCGCCGAACCCAACGACCCATACTAGGATGCTCCTAAGTCTTCCTGCAGAATCCTAGTCAATTTTTGGCCTAAAACACGTCGGTTACCCGAGCCTACCCAACAACCAGTGGCTATAGCTCATCGATTTGGCACGAAAATGAGTTGTTCGCGTTGTTTCGCCCGTTTGACCACCTAAACCACCCCACCAACCACAACGGACCATACTAGGTTGCTTCTCAGCCTACTTTGGGTAGCGTGATCAATTTTTGGACCAACACACACTCAAACATTGGGGCCACCCTAAAATCCGTGGGCTATAGCACACTGATTTAGCATGAAAATAGCCCATTCAAAGTGTTTCACATATTTGACCACCCAATCCGTACCACAAACTCCAAAGTCCTACACTAGGCCAATCCTCATCTTTCATAGGGCAGCCCAGTTGATTTTTAGCCCAAAACACGCTCGAGAAAGGGGCTCACCACGACAACAGTAGTTATAAAACATGGATTTGGTTCGAAAATGGCCCGCTCGTGCCGTTTTGCCTGTTTGACCACCCAAACCGCCTCCTAACCCTAATGGCCAACACTAGGCCACTTCTTAGCCTTCCTGGGGTAGGTCGATCAATTTTTGTCCCAAAACATACCCGATCCCTGGGCCCACCCCAATAACCGTAGGCTATAAAACATCGATTTAGCTTGAAAATGGCCTATTCCCGCTGTTTTTCCTATTTGACCACCTAAATCCCCCTGCCGATCCCAATGGCTTACACTTGGCTACTACTTAGCCTTCCTGGGGCAGCCTAGTCAATTTTTGGACCAAAGCACGCCTGGGGATGGGCCCACCCCAACAACCATAGCACACAGATTTGGCCCAAAAATGGTCCATTCGTGCTGTTTTGCCTATTTGACCACCCAAACCACCCCAACGACCTATACTAGGCCGATCCTCATCCTTTCTGGGGTAGCTTGGTCAATTTTTAGTAGAAAACACACCTTGTACTTATCCCACACCATCAATCATGGGCTATAACACATCAAATTATCTCGAAAATAGCCCATTTGTAATGTTTCTCCTGATTTACCACCCAAACCACTCTGCCGACCCTAATAACCTACACTAGGTCGCTTTTTATCTTTCCTGGGGCATCCTGATTGATTTTTGACCAAAAACACTCCTAACACCCGGGCTAACCCCAACAGTCGTGGGTTATAGCATATCGATTTGGCCTAAAAATAGCCCATTCACGTTGTTTCGCCCATTTGACTCTCCAAACTGCCCCGCCGACCTATAATAGGATGCTTCTTAGCCTGCCTGGCCCATCCTAGTCAATTATTAGCCCAAAACATGCCCGATCCTTGGGCCCACTACGAAAGTCGTGGGCTATAGAACATCACTTTGGCCCAAAAATAGATTATTCATGTTGTTTCACCCATCTGGCCATACAAACCACCCTGTCGACCCCAACGACCCACATTAGGCTGCTCTTAAGACTTCCTAGGGTAGCCCGATCAATTTTTAGCCAAAAAACACATCTGAACACCGGGTCCACCCCAATAACCGTGGGCTATAGCATACTGATTTGACCTAAAAATGACTCGTTCGCGTTGGTTTGCCTGTTTGACCACCCAAACCATCCTACCGACCCCAACAACCTATACTAGGCTATTCTTCAGCCTATCTGGGGAAGTTCAGTCAATATTTATGCTAAAAAAGACCTAGGCCTCAGGTCCACCCCGACAACCATGGCTTATAACACACCGATTTGTCCTGAAAATAGACTGTTTGTGCCGTTTTGCCTGTTTGACCACCCAAACTATCCTGCCAACCCCAATGGCATATCCTAGGCCACTCCTTAGTCTGCCTAGGGCATATTCATCAATTTTTGAACCAAAACACGCTCAAACACCGGGCCCACCCTAATAATCGTAGGCTATAGCACACCGATTTGACCCAAAAATAGCCCGTTCACACCGTTTTGCTCGTTTGACAACCCAAACCACCCCACCGACCCTAACGACCTATACTAGGACACTCCTAACCTTGCCTGGGGTATCCCGGTTGATTTTAGGCCCAAAACACGCTCAGTCCCTGGAATTGCCCCTACAACCGTGGGCTATAGCACACCGATTTGAAAAAAAATGGCCCGTTCGCGTTGTTTTGCCCATTTAACCACCCGAATTGCCCCTCCAACCCCAACATCCTATACTAGGCTACTCTTCAGCCTGCTAGGGGTAGCTCGATCGATTTTTAGCCCAAAACATGCTCGAGCGCCCACATCGATAATCATAAGCCATAGCACATCAATTTAGCTCAAAAATGGCCCGTTCATGTCGTTTTGCTATTTGATGCCAAAACCACCTCGTTAACCCTAACGACCAAAACTAGTCCTCACCTCAGCCTACCTGAAGCAGCCGATCAATTTTTTGCAAAAACATGCTTCGAGGATCGAGCCCACCCCATCAATCGTGGTCCATAGCATATCGATTTGGCTAGAAAATGGTCCGATCATGCCATTTCACTTGTTTGACCACCCAAACTGCAATGCCGACCCCTACACCCTATATTAGGCCATTTCTCAGCCTGTCTGGGGAAGCCCAATCAAATTACAACTTAAAACACGCCCGACCCTGGGCCCATCCCGATAATTATAGGCTATAACGTACTGATTTGGCCAAAAAATGGCCCATTCATGTCATTTAAGTTTTGTTTGCCAAATTGTGTCACCAAACCCAACGGCCCATACAATGCAGCTTCGAAGATTGTCTGGGGCAGTTCAATTGATTTTTTACCTAAAACACGCTTGAGACCTTGGCCCACCCTTACAATCATGGGCTATAGAACACCAATTTGGCTTGAAAATGGCCCATTCACTGTTTCACCTATTTGATCACCCAAACCACCCCTCTGACCCCAACGACCCACACTAGGACACTCTTCAGCCTGTCTGGGGTAGTTTGGTAAATTTTCAAACTAAAACACGCTCGAGCATCGGGCCCACCTCAACAACCGCGGGCTATAGTACAACGATTTGTCCTGAAAATGGCCATTTGTGCCATTTTACCTGTTTGACCACCCAAACTGCCCTGCCGATCCCAACGACCTACACTAGGCTGCTTCATAACTTGACTGGGGTAGCTTAGTCAATTTTTGGTCCAAAACACGCCCGAGCCCTGGGCCCATCCCAATAACTGTGGGTTATAGCACATCGATTTGGCACAAAAATGGCACGTTCATACCGTTTTGCCCTTTTGACCACCCAAATTGCTCTGCCGATACCAATGACCTATAATAGGCCACTCCTTACCCTGTCTGGAGTAGCTTGGTTGATTTTTTGTCCAAAACATGCCCGAGCCCTGATCCCACCTCGACAATCGTAGCAATAGCACATCGATTTAGCTCGAAAATGGCTCATTCACACTATTTTGCCAGTTTGACCACTCAAACCGCCTCATCGACCCCAACGACCACTACTAGGCCATTCCTTAGACTTTCTGGGGTAGCCCAATCGATTTTCAACCTAAAACACATCTGGACCTTGGGTCCACACCAACAACCATGGGCTATAGCACACCTATTTAGCTTGGAAATGGCTTGTTAGCACCATTTTACTCGTTTAACCACCCAAACCGCCCCGCCAACCACAATGACCCACACTAGGCCCTCCACAACCTGCTTGGGGAAACTCGATCAATTTTTAACCCAAAACACAATCCGAACTCGAGCCCATCCCGACAACCGTGGGCTATAACAAATCAATTTTGATCAAAAATGACTCGTTCATGCCATTTGTCCCAATTGACCACCCAAACTGCCTCGCCTACCCCAACGGCTCACACTAGGTCACTCCTCAGCTTGCCTGGGGTAGCCTAGTAAATCTTTGGTCCAAAACATAGCCGAGCCCCAAGCCCGCCCCAACAATCATTGCTATAGCACACCGATTTAGCTAAAAAATGGCCCGTTCCCGCTGTTTAGCTCATTTGACCACCCAAACTACCATGCCGACCCCCACAACCCATACTAGGTCGCTCCCCAGCTTACCTATGGTAGCCAGGTTGATTTTTGTCCCAAAAAATGCTCAGGTTGCGGGCTCACCCCGACAATCGTTGGTTATAGCACAAAAATTGGGCCTAAAAATGGCTAGTTCAAGCCGTTTCACTCATTTAACCACCCAAATCACCCCACCGACCCCAACGACCCACACTAGGTATCTTTTCAGCCTGCTTGGGGTAGCTCGCTCAATTTTAGGCCAAAAATATGGTAGACCCCAAGCCCACCCCAACAACTATGGGCTATAGCACAATGATTTGTCTCAAAAGTGGCCCATTCATATCGTTTCGCCCGTTTGACTACCCAACCACCCCGCCGAACCTAACCGCCCATACTAGGCCATTTTTCATCCTACCTGGGGCAGTCTAGTTGATTTTTATTCCAAAATAGGCCTGAGTGCCAGACTTACCCCGATAACTGTGGGCTATAGCACAATGATTTGGCCCGAAAATGACTCGTTCGCGTTATTTCTCCCGTTTGACCATCCAAACCGCCCCGCCAACCCCAACGACCTATATAGGCCCTACTCATCCTACCTGTTACAATTCAATTGATTTTTAGACCAAACACATTCGGGCCTCGGGCCCACCCAGACAACCATTGGATATAGCATACTGATTTAGTTTTAAAATGGCCCGTTCATGCTATTTCACCTATTTAACCACCCAAACACCCCTACCGACCCCAATAACCCTACTAGGCGACTCATCAGCCTGCCTGGGGCAGCCTCGTCTATTTTTATTCCAAAACACGCACAGTCCCTAGGCTCACCCAGATATTCGTAGGCTATAGCACATCGATTTGATTCGTACATGGACTTTTCACATCGTTTCACCCGCTTGACCACCCAAACTGCCCCGTCAACCCCAATGACCCATACTAGGCCGCTTCTCAGTATCCCTGAGGCTGCCCGATTAATTTTTGCCTAAAATATCACTCGAGCCCTAGGTTCACCATGATAATCGTAAGCTATAACACATTGATTTAGCCTAAAAAGGACCTATTCGCGTCGTTTCGCCTGTTTGACCACCCAAACTGCCTCGTTAACCCCAACAGCCCTCACTAGGCCGCTCCTCCACCTGTCTGGGGCAGCCCGATCAATTTTTGGTCCAAAACATACTCGGGCCTCGAGCCTACCCCGACAACCATGGGCTATAGTACACCAATTTAGCCCAAAAATGGCACGTTCTCATTGTTTCGCCCGTTTGACCACCTAAACTGCCTCGTTAACCCTAACGGCCCGCACAAGGCTACTCATCAGCCTTTCTAGGCAACCCTGTAGATTTTTAGACCAATACATTCTCGGGCCTCTGGCCCACCTAAAAATCGTATGCTATAGAACACTAATTTGGCCCAAAAATGGCTCGTTCGTTCTGTTTCACCTGTTTGACCACCCACACTGCCCCACCGACCCCAATGGCCCATACTAGGTAGCTCCATAGCCTGCCTGAGGTAGTCCGATCAATTGTTTTCCCAAAACAAGATCAAGACTTGGGCCTAGCCCGACAACCGTGGGCTATAACACATCAATTTAGCCAAAAAAATGGCCCGTTCGTATCATTTCGCCTATTTAACCACCCAAACTTCTCCGCTGACCCCAACGGCCCACACTAGGCCACTCCTCAGCCTGCTTGGGGTAGCTCAATCGATTTTCATCCCAAATCACGCCCGGGCCCTAGGACCACCCTGACACGTGGGCTATAACATATCGATTTGGCCCAAAAATGGCCCGTTTGTGCCGTTTCGCCCGTTTGACCACCCAAACATCCCTGCCGACCCTTAAATATTGAGTTTTACTGAGTTTATGAATTTAGTTTGCAAATGGGTGAGTAAAAGTGTTCAGAATAGAAATTCCTACAAATTCAAAAGTTCAGAAAACTATTTTGACTATTATTTACGATTTCTTAATATTCGTATATGAAGAAAAATGACCAATTAATATGAAATGGATGAAGTATTATTATTAATACCAGTTTAAACGCACGTGCCTTGCACACGTAATGTTTGATTAAATAAAATTAAATAATTTTATCTATTACGGAGATTTTTAGTAAATATAAAAAGTTTAACTCACTTTTCAAAGATTCTTCATGTTTTAATATAATAATGTAAACATAAACATATATTTTAGTATAAGTACATATATATTTTATCACCAGTTTCAAGTGGTTGATCGATCATCACTTTTGCATTTGTCTTGTAGTACCTCTTTCCCTTGTTGCCAGAGGACTAAGAGAGACGCATCAATTTATACCACATTTGTGGTATGATTATTTTGTAATTTTTATTTTATATTTAAAATCTTTTCTTATTTTTAAAGTCAAGTCTTTACAAAATCATTGATTACATTCTTATTACGTACTTAAAATTATAAAAAAAAATTGGTACTTCTTTAATTTTTCTTATTCTAACATTTTTATATTTATTTCTAGGTTTTTCAAATCAAATTTAGTTGATTTAGAATTCTTAAACTAATGAAAAATATTAGTTGTCATTAATTCTGATGACTTCTAATAAGGAAAGGTTTTGTCATAAATATATTTAATTAATTTTCAGCTCTTAAATATTAGAAAAAAATAGTGAAAAGATGATTTTGTCTAAAGCAAAAACTTTTAATGAAGAGCAAAAAGTTCAAACAATATTTCTCAGGCCCTTCACACTTTTAATATATTAAAAGTGTAAAAATCTTTTAAAAAGTGAATTAAACCTTTTGTCTTTCATTAAAAATTTTCGAAAAAATCATTTTTTCTATTTAAACTATTTTTAGATTATAGATAAATTAAAAGGATACTCCCTCCGTTTCAAAAAGAATGACCAATATGTTTTTGTAAGAAATAAGCTTTGGAAAAAAATGCGGTAAGTTATACCAAACAAGTATTCAAGAATTTTATTTGCTTATAAGTACCACATAAAATGGTGTTGCTTTTCACATTTCGTTTATTTTCATTAGCATATCCACATATGATATTCAATCTTTCCCACGATTCTGACATAAGTGAGCATATCAAAACTAGAGAATTTCGATCCCCTCCCCCCTTCCTTTTCTGTAGAAAGTAACATCGATCCCCCTTTTCTTTTATTAACGTGCTCTATGCTAAAAAAGACTCAAAAGTCACTTCCTACTAATTTGCACCACTTTGGTTTAGGGCCTAGAGATTGTAACAGTTGAAAGCCAAAACAAATGAAGGAGCAGAGTTGAGCAATCAAACTTGACGTTTGGCATCCATATGGCGTTGTTTAATGGTGGTGGTTACTGTTTGACTACCATATAATGCCTTTAAAAGAAACAAGAAGAAGTAATGCTAGAAAAGATCAGCAAGTCATTTTATTTTGTCTTTTGTATTAAAGTTGGGATATCCATTAATGATTTTCCTTACTATTTTTTCCTAAAACTCTTGTTGAGTTGCCTTCCAACCAAGTTTCATTCGAAATCAAGATAAGACATAACTAATTATAGAGCTAGTCAATTGAATAGGATTATATTTAACCCAATGAAGAGGTTATACAGGATCGAAACATGGAATGTCATTAGAAATTTCAGTTTCCAAAAATTCTTCCTTCTTTTTGCTAGTTTCAACAACAACAACAAACATAGTGTAATCCCACAGGTTGGTTTTAGGGAGGGTCAAAGATAAGAAGTTTTGTTTCGGAAAGATACTCGGTTGACCAATAGGTAAAAAAGAGGCAATAGCAACAAACAGAAACAACAGCAAGGCAAAACAACTGATACATGTATTAATCTAATAGTCTCCAGCATTTCATTAGACTGAAACTCAATATTAGAATCTTCCCAAGTCTATTCAGAGCTGTAAACCGTACTGATGTGCCAAGTTGTGTGAACAAGTTATGGATACAACACATTAGAAAATATGCCAAGGAATGGCGGAGCCACATGTGCTTGAGGGTTATCGACCAACACCCCCTTTTTCGAAAAATTATATTGCGCAGCTAGGCAAAAATGTTACATCTATAAACTACATACTGACACCCCTCGATTCGGGCTTAAGCCAACTTGACCAAGGGAAGATCTTAACTCCTTTTCAATAATAGGAGCTTAACCTACGACTAATATAAGACGACATAGCAGAAAGTTTAGTGCACCAATCTCTCTCTTTTTTAGACAGTATAAGTATGATTTTATGAAAATAAAGCAATAAAAATATAATAGAGATATTCATAATTCAATTGAGGTAAAACATTTGAATATATAAGAGAAATGGTCAGATATGACTAATTTAAGTTTTCAAGAAATAAAATATTTATGACAACAACGTTATTTCTAAATTTTTACACGATACATTAATAACATAACAAAACAATATAATCCAAAAAAATGAGTTTATGAAAGTAATTTACTTGAAAACTACATGAAAAGTATTATAAAATTATAATAATTAGCAATTTTTTTTTAAAATTATATACATAAAAAAATTATGATCTAAATTAAAATCGTTAAAATCTCAAAATTTCCAAGGTACTACACTATATCACATTTGAATATTTATCAAAATATTTCTAAAATACAATATAGTAGTACATACAAGGTGTAAGGTATTAGTCAGTCAAAAGAGATATCATAATGGTCAGAGAGGAAACAATAAGTGCTCTCAAGTGAGGATAAAAAGAAATAAATTAAACACTATTTATTATCCAACATATTTTTTAAAATAATAAATTATATCTTTAAAAGATAATACGATAAAAATTATTTGTTACTATATTAATTATTTTTTAGTTGTGTAAAGTTAATAATGGACAAATATTATTGAAAGAATAGAGCATTAATATTATACATCACCTAATAAAAACAACAAGATAAATATTACAACCAATAAAGTATGCAAGTTTCATATCTAAGTGGTACTCGATCCGATAATTTACGATATAAATAAATAGATAGATAGATAGATAGATAGATAGATAGATAGATATTTCTAAAACATTCTATGAAATTTAATAAAATAATTATATTAGTTTTTTTTTAATATACATGTTAAATTAAAATATGACAAATAAAAATAATACAAAGTAAATATGTAATTGGACATTTTGAGCTACATGTTTTCCTGTAAAAGATATTGAAATGCTGGAAATTATAGTCCCTAGAAGCACAAATATTAAATACAATGTCTTTTATCTTTTTTTTTTGTGTGTTTGTTTTACACATGTTTCACGAGACAATATCTTGTCTTAATTTACGTGGTATTTCGAGTTTCAAGTAAGTTTATATTAGATCTCAATTTTTTTATATATTTTTTGAATATTTTGAATTGAATATTATTATAATTAATTTATAGTACATTTTATGTAGTCTTTAAATAAATAATATTTTGTTTTAAAAAAAATAGATTTTATGTTCAAATTCAAGATCAAATTAATTTGTTTGACTCTCAGGAATTATAAAGTGTCACATAAATTGAGATAGATGAAATATTTAAGAAGGTTATTGATTATCTTAGCTAGGGTTGTACTGCATGTCCAATTAGGAAAAAAAAAAGGTGTTTGATTTTGCGTGAGAAAGAAAAATCCTAATCATACTTTATTTGATTTGATATTAACAGAAGAGAGTTAAGTCGCAATACGAATCATACTATTGGGTGTGCAAAAAAAAAGTCCCACATTGGTAGTTGAAGGGATAGGGAAGCTATATATAAAGTATAGGATCTCTTAATGGTGTGAGTAACCGTGCAGATTTGACTCAAAGCGGACAATATCACACTATGTAAGATTGTCTTTGGGCTAGCTGAGCCTAACAACTGCCCAGGTTCGACGGGATGAGTATCGTGATGTGGAAGGGTGATGGGTGCAGGGGGCTCGATTTGATACCTTTATGAGCTTGGATATGCACTTACAGGAAGAAGTTAGGTGGGCACACAGTGAATCTTGGTGGCCCCGTGGATCGTGATGATAAACCACGTGGAACTTAGTTCGAGGGAGAGATTGTTGGGTGAGTATGGTGATGTGGCCAGGGGTGATGGGGTGCGAGGTGCTCGATTTGATACACCCTTACGAGCTTGGAGATGCGCATATGAGAAGAAGCTCATTGCGGGCTTCGATTGTCATAAGTTCTCATATAATATGGGTGGGCACACCGTGGATCGTGGTGATGAACCACATGGAACTTAGTTCTAGAGAGAGATTGTTAGGTATGGATAGCACACATTACAATGAATCTCGAAAATTGACTCGTGAATTGTGGTGATGGACCATCGTTAATCGTGCGGATTTGACCAAAGCAGACAATATCACACCATATAAGAATGTCTTTAGGCTAATTGAGCCCAACACATACTGACATAATACATATATAATATAAATTAGTTTAGCTATGGCACAAATATTGGATCTTCCATGTTGTTTTCCTATAGATGGTTCTTTTTTGTTTGCTTTCGATAATGGATAAATTACACAAATCTCACACTTAAGAGATTATATTACCTAATATCTCTTACTTTTTTAAAGTTTACATAAAATTCCATTTTTCAACTTTGCTCTTGATACATATCAAGAAAAATCCACATCCTATTTTTACTCCACCATTAACTCATTCAAGATTTCCTTCCCTAAAATATTTTCCTAATTATCAACAATTAAATCATCTTCCTTCCTGATTTTTTTCTCTTCCATTAATGCTTAAATCATCTTCCTTCTCGATTTTTTCTACTCCATTAATGCATGCAACTTTTTTTTTTCCTCTCCTAAAATCTCTTCCATTTTTTTTAAAAATAAATCTATTTATACATATATAAATTTATTTAGGTATTCATACATGTTTATTGTTTTAATGGTGATTCATATGAATGATAAATATGATATCATTATATGGGTATTATGGTGATTCATATGATAGATACATTTTGTATGATTTTAAAGGGTGATACATATTGTATTATGATGATTTATATGGTAGATACAATTATTTATTTCAATTATTGGGTGATTCATAGGATATTAATGGGTGATATATATGGTATTATGGTGATTCATATGGTAAATACAATTATTTATTTCAATTATTAGGTGATTCATATATATGGTATTTTGGTGATTCATATGGTAGATACAATTATTTATTTCAATTATTGGGTGATTCATATATATGTTATTATGGTGATGCATATGGTTGATATAATTATTTATTTCAATTATTGGGTGATTCATATGATATTAATGGGTGATATATATCGTATTATGGGTGATTCATATGTTATTAATGAAAGGTAATGCTGTAGTCAATGTAGGAAACAAAAGTAATAATATTTAAAAAAAATGATTAAAAACAGAATTGAAACATAATTAAAATTAAATCTAAAAAAGCAGACTAAAATTAAAGATGAAATTAAAGAAGAAAAAAAAAAGAAAAAAAGACAAAAAAAAAAAACGTATCTTTCATAACTAAAGACAAACAAAGAGAAACATAATTAAAACACCTAAATTAAATCTAAAAAAGAAAAAGAGAAAAATTAGATATCTTTCCGTAAATAAAAGAATACAATGAATAAAAGAGAATATATTATTTTCTTAAATAAATATCTTGTTAGTTTGAAATGTATCATTTTTTTATATGTATCACCATATAACATATGTATCACATTTCAAAAAATTGAGATAAAATGTAATTAACAAAATAGTCGGGATTTTATGTAATATCACTTAAAGATTCAGAAATTTATGTAAGTTGCCCTTCGATAATTGTGTTGGTAAAAATAATATTACATGATGAATTAGTCGAAATAGATGTAAATTAGCCCTAACATTACCATTAAAATAAAAATTAGTTGAGAAATACTTTTGTTCACGTAAAACTACAATCCAACTTAGCAATATTGCACCTTAGTCTTGGAGAACCTTTACATAAACAAATACTTTTTGTTAAAAACTAAAGTTAACAAAAGAAAAGTTTTTTTCTAATCTAACGGTTGTCTTAACTTAATCAAGAGTCTATTATGTTGCCAATATTAGCCATAGTATAAACGTTCTAGCTATAATAACAGTACTTTTTTGTGATGAGATTATATATTAAACTCTCTTTTTGTTCTTACCCATTGTTCAGATTTGTATTGAAGCCCAATTAAATATGAATTTGCACGGTGAAATCTCATATAGGAGGTAAAGCCCTCCCTAACAAAAGGGAACCGTATTAGAGGGATTCTAATATAATGATAATCAAATATTGATTCAATTAATTGTTATAATACAAGAATTCATACTTTAGCAAATGAAAATTGAAAGAAAAGAAAATTGTGCTATTGAAGCTTGCTCTTCTAGTATTTAGTCACACCTCAATACTGATATCAAACATCGAGTGAAAAAAAAAATACTTCTAGTAATTTGTTATCCTATTCCAATTAGTTCCTTCATTCTTGGAGACTAATACTGGTTGGTACCTAACCAAATTCATTGACAATGATTTTGGTACTTGAAGAATCTTGTCTTGTAACAACGACATGTCACGGCCGTCCACGGTGGTGCCACTTGTTGGATATTCAAGAACGCCACCACGCCCCGCCGTCGTCACGGCAACATCATCATGAGTAGTAGAAATCTTGTTATTGTTCATGTCTCCATTGATTTTTGGTGGTCTTGGATAGTAAAAATCAGTAGGAAAAAAGTAATATTGAATCCCTGCTGCTCTAAAGTGTGTTGGTATAATTTTATTGTTGTTGGCCTTTTTGTTGTGTATTTATATAGAGAAAAAAAGGGAAATCCAAAAAGAAATAGGAGAAGGAACGTTCCTATTTATATAGGAAAATTAGCTACCTTGTTCAACAAGTAGTTTCCTATTCAATTCATGTGTACCAACAAGTCTTCTAGAGAAAAAGTTAGCACAAAATATCATAGGAAAATTAACTGAGTTTAAAGGGGACATATATTTATTGCTCCAAGTAGAAAAACAAAAATAATTTTGGACAACATATAAAAGGGTAGGACGAAAACATACTTAAGGAAACTATGTGGGAAAAAGTTTTGCCCAAAAAGGTATCATATCAAAAAAAATGTAATAAAATAAATTAGTGTTTGTCTCGTATTAGTTGGTCACTTTTACTTTTGCGTACTCTTAATAAATCATACACGCAAAATGATAGTTTTATTACACTCCCGAAGACTATTAATTGTAGGGATAAAATGAGAAAAAAATAATTAATTTTATCTTGATTTAACAAGTGAAAAAGCAATTGGGGACATGTAATTTTATTAAGATGATCAACTAATATAGAATGGAGGATTATTTCTTTTTGGGCGAAAATGGTAATAATACTTTTAAAAAATAATTATTCATATTCTGTTTCACATTCATATGACATTATTAATGGTGAGCTAGAAGAGGATGTGTACGTGACCAAAAAAAAAAAAAAGGAGCTTACTTTTTGTCATGCAGGATTCAGAAAAGGGTCGAACGACAAGGGGTAATTTTATGCAGCCTAACCTGTGACATCGGTCACGTAATAACTTTAATAGTTAATCCAAGACTCTCCTTCACAATGAGATATATAAATAAACCATTCTCAGAGCTAATAGCATTATTGTCACAATAATATAGAATACACTGTGTAGCAGAAAGTATAATAGAACCTATTTACTTTTTTTATACGAAACCTCATATGCATCCTTACATTGTTTCTCAAGAAAATCAATGAAAGCTAGTGCAAATAAACGGCGAGTCGATGATCATCTCACATAATCAATTTTTTGAAAAATTGCTCTTGTATATAATTGTGTAGGCACTTTATATAACCCGCATATTGGTCACCAAAAATGAGAATCCTCTATAGTGAATTCAATCAATAATCACTCACTTTCAACGTTTAGTTACTTTTTAACCGTTGACAGTGGAACCTTTGAGAAACTTCAAAGAGAGAAATATTGAAATGTTGAGATATTGCTGAGAGTGAAAATTAAAAGAATGAATTTACTGTCTATTACAAGATATGCAGACTATATATATATATAAGTAATGGACCATACAACTGGGCCTGATCCGATACAAACATGTACATAAATAACCAATGATGGGCTGGCCCAAGTCTAATCTGGACTAGTAGGAAGTAGTAGTCCAACATCCCCCCTCAAGTTGGAGGGAGGAAGCACTCCTAACTTGCACAATAAACCATGATGAACGGTGCCTGACAAAGCCTTAGTGAAAAGATCCACAAGCTGAGTGGAGGAAGAAGTATGAACCAAGTGTATAAGCCCTTCAACCAACTTGGTTCAGACCTGATGACAATCCAATTCGATGTGTTTGGTGCACTCATGAAAGATAGGATTACGAGCAATATGGATGGTTGCCTGGCTGTCACAATATAAAGAAACAGAGGAAGAACAAGAAACCCCAAGACCAGCAAGCAACCTGGATAACCAAACAAGATCAACGACAACTTTCCTCATGGCTCGATACTCAGCCTCGACCGAAGACATAGAAACCACTTATTGTTTCTTAGCTTTCCAACCCATAAGACTACCACCTAATAACACACAATACCCAGTAACAAATCTCCGAGAGTTGGGGCAGGCTGCCCAATCACTATCACAGTAGACAGTAAGAGATAAAGTAGGGATGTTATTAAAAAAAATACCAAGCTGGGATGTACCCTTCAGGTAGCGTAAAAGATGAAGTGCAGCATCCATATGAGGAACACAAGGGTGTTGCATATATTGGCTCAACTTCTGGACAACAAAACAAATATCAGGTCTGGTATTTGTGAGAAAATTGAGTTTCCCAACCAAAGACCTGTAAGTTTTGGCCTTAGAGAGAGGGACATCAACATCAATATGGAGTTTGGCAGTAACGTCAAGAGGATAGGTGACAGAGGTGACCTTGAAATAATGAAATTCAGAGAGAAGATCATGGAGAAACTTTCTCTGACCAGAAGGTGAGTAGAACACATCAATACCCAAGAAATAATTCAAAATACCCAAGTCTTTAATTTTGAACTGATCATTGAGGAATGTTTTGAGTGCAACAATCTCAAAGGAATCACATCCAATTAGAATTATGTCATCAACATATACAGCCACAATAACCAAAGAATTCCCAGAACCTCTAATAAAGAGGGAATAATCATTTAAGAAAGGAACATAACCCCTAGAAGACAAGGCATGGGACAACTTGGCATACCATTGTCGAGAAGCCTGCCTTTGTCCATAGAGGGATTTTTGTAACTTGCAAACAAAAGGAGCAACAGAATGGGAAGAAATCTAGGAGGAGAATAACCAGGGGGTAATTTCATAAACACCTCTTCATCTAAGTCCCCATGTAAAAAAGAATTGTTCACTTCTAATTGAAATAGTGACCACTGTTTCTTAACAACAATAGCAACAAGAGTTTTAACAGTGGAGAGTTTGACCACAGGGGAAATATTTTCATGGAAATCTACCCCTTCAACCTGAGTGTCCCCCTTACAACTAATCTAGCTTTGTATCTCTCTACTTGACCATCAGCTTTATATTTGACCTTATAAACTAATTTGCAGCCAATGGGCTTCTTGCCAGATGGGAGCTCAACCACAAACCAAGTGTGATTGGCTTCCAAGGCTTCACATTCCTTTGTCATGGTTGCGTTCCATTCAAGAATAGTAGCAGCCTAAGAATAAGTGAGGTTCAAAGACAAAATTTTCACAAGAAGTGAATATAGAGGTGAGAGAAGAAGAGGTAGAAGGTAAGGAACACTGAAAATCTTGTAAATAACTAGAAGCGTTGTAAGACCTAGAAGCTATCCTCAAAGGAGGAACAGGTGGAGAAGTGGGATCAGCGACATGACAAAAAACTGAATCTGGACTAGTAGAAGTAGTAGTAGAAGAAGAAAGAGTAGAGTAAAAAGGGTGAGTAGCAGGTGGGAAATGGTCAATATGAAGAGAAGTAGGTAACTAGGGAAACAAAGAGAAATCTGGAGATGGAGAGGAAGAAGAAAGAGGGAAGAGATGTTCTAAAAAAATGACATCTTTGGAGATAAAGGTGGATTTGGAGAGAAGATTATAGAGCTTGTAACCTTTCTTGGCAAATAGGTAACCTAAGAATACGTAAGGGACAGACCTGGGATCAAACTTATGTGTGTGTACCTTAGGAATAGAAGTGTAGCAGAGACAACCAAAGGTTCTAAGGTGGGAATAGTTAGGGGAAGTACCATAAAACATTTCAAAAGGGGTTTTATTTTGTAGTAGAGAAGTGGGAAATCACCCCAAAAAGATATGGGTAAATAAGACTGAAATAAGAGAGCCCTGGAAGTCTCAAAAAGTGTCTATGCTTTCTTTCAACCACCCCATTTTGTTGAGGGGTGTGAGGACAAGAAGTTTGGTGGATTATGCCATGAGCTTGAAAAAAGGCAACACCAGCAGAACTAGAACCTAACTCAAGAGCATTATTGCTCCTCACAGTCTGTACCATAGTGTGAAATTGAGTTTGAACCATGGAAACAAAGGCTTTGAGCAAATAAAAAACATTGCTCTTGGAACCCATCAAGTGAGTCCAAGTGACTCTAGAAAAATCATCAATAATCGTGAGGAAGTATCTGGCACCATCGGTGGTAAAAGAATAATAAGGTCCCCAAGAATCAACATGTATAAGTTGAAATGGGGAAGTAGATAAAGTGGTGCTAGTAGGGAAAGGTAGTCTAGTTTACCACAAGGAAAAGATTATGAGGAAGAAAGAGAAGAATTGATTGCACTTATGTCTTTCATCCTAGAAAATGGTATGTGACCAAGTCTAAAATACCAAAGTACATCCATTTTATTAAATTTATCAGCAGTACATTTAGGTACATCAGAAAATGAAATAGAAAAAGAAGAAACAGAGGTACAAGTAGTAGGTATAACATCACTAATATAAACTACAGTAGAAGGTGTGACATGTGAAGGAAGTGAAGGTTGAAAGGAGGTGTCCATCTTGTACAGACCATTACTCAGTCTACCAAGAACCAGTGGCTTGTTCTGCAAAGGGTCCTGAAACAGACACATGGTACCAGTAAACTGAGCAATACCATTAAATTGAGAAACTAACTGACACACGAAAATGAGATTATATTGGAAAGTGGGAACATAAAGAACATTATGGAGAATCAGGTTAGGTGACAAGGTTAGGGAACCAATGTTGGTGACCTTAACCTTGTATCCATTTGGCAATGACACAAGACATGGTGTAGAAAGGGCTTTGACATTGAAAAGAAATGATAATTGAGAAGTCATATGATCAGATGCCCCGGAATCAATAATCCAATCTGAGGTAGTAACTTGGGAAAATAAACAAGGTTTGAGCAGTACACTATGAATGATTGTTCTACCTGTAAAGTTGGCAGATGCCAGGAGAGATTTGGGATATGAGGATGATGATGATGAAGCCATGCTCATGCTGGACTTCAAGAGTAGTATGATTCTTCAGCCTGTGAAAGACTAGAAGAAGGCTGACCGAGATTATCAGAATAGGACATTGGGTGTTCCAAGAAGGAGTCTGAGACAGCATTAGCAGCCACCTTTCTTGGAACATCCCCTTTGGTAAATTGGTAGTCAGGCGGAAATCCCCATATGGCACTTTTCAACAACATGCCTTGATCTCTTACAATATTTGCAAAACAGGGATGAAGTGGATGTTGATTTAGGGCCTGATCTGGATGAATCAGAATTGAACCTAGGTGTGTAATATTGTTTATCGGTCTGCATTTATTTAGGTGGATAATACTGGTGTTTATAAGTAAGAGGTGGTTTGGAAATGTGAGTGTGAGAGGCTGCATGAAAAGAGGCTGATTCAGAAGGAAATTGAGAAGTAGAGCAAACTTGTCTTTGTTTCTCATCACTTAGGAGAATGTTGTATACAAAATCTATAGAGGGAAGAGGCCTCATCATCAAGATATTACTCCGAACCTGAATGTGGACCTCATTAAGACCCATGAGAAATTGATACACCTTTTGATCATTTTTAGACTGAATTCCCCCAGCACAACTACACTTAATAGTAGATATAGAAGAGAACTCATCCCATAGTTGTTTAATTTTGGTAAAATAGGATGCAATATCCATTGCACCTTGAGAAATGTGAGCTAAATCCTTGCGTAGCTCAAAAACTCTAACACCATCAGTTGTTCCATACCTAGCTTCTTGTTCTTTCCAAATGTCCTTAGCTAATTCAGAATAAACAACTGACCTACGGATGTCTTTAGTAACCGAGTTAGACAACCATGCCACGACCAGTTCATTACACCTCTGCCATTGGCGATAAAAAGGTGAGGTCACACTCGGAATATCAGTAGTACCGTGAATAAAATCGAGTTTGTTCCTAACTGATAAGGCAACTAAAATAGACCTACGCCAACTGCTATAACATGTGTCATCAAACAATTTAGAGACTACTGAAGCTCCTAACAGATCTGAGGGATGTACATAATACAGGTGACAGGGATAAGTGTAATCATCAGGGTGAAAGAAAACACGAGCTATTGAAGTACTCTCAGGTGAAGTGCTCTCAGGTGTAGCCATATTAAAATAAGAACCACAATCATAGATATGAAAACCCTAGATATCGGGAATAATAATAGAGGCAGGGAACAGGAATACCAATCTCTTTGTAACTGAAAGAGACCTTCAAAGTAAAAAATAGATGAAAAACAGCCAACTCCGATGACCTTCCGAAAGAGAAACGAAGTCCAGTGACCTTCCGAAAAAATAACGACTGATACCGGCAAAAGTACGACGAGCATAGTCCAAAAAACAAAAATTCCGGCGAGGAGATGAGATATTTGCTGAGAGTGAAAATCAGAAGAATGAATTTATAATAAGTTAATTGTTGGATTTTGGCACACATGTTAAAGAAAAAAAACAAAGACATAAATTTATCATGTTTTTTCATTTTTACCCTCTTCAAAAAGCAAAGACACATAATACATCACTCCCAATGCACATTTAATGGAGGGTAAATTTGGAAAAAATTTCCAACATATACCTTGAATTGTGAACCATTCACTTATTTTGAAATACTAAAATTGCTCCAACAATTCACTTATTTTGAAACGGAGGAGTACAAGATATTCAGACTATATATATACAAGTAATGGACCATACAACTGGGCCTGATCCGATACAAACATGTACATAAATAACCAATGATGGGCTGGCCAAAGTCTAATCTGGACTAGTAGGAAGTAGTAGTCCAACACTAACTGTTCTTTGTAGCCTCACTGTATAGCAAAAGCATGTACAACTACAAGTTACCTATGAGTTTCCTTTTTCTATAGGTTCATTCGTCGATAAGTGAATTAGAATGAATATAAATACGTATGCTCACCTTCACAATTCATACAAGTAGTGAAGGAATTTGCCACCAATATAACTTGGTTGAATTCATACTTCTGGGAGAGGAACAACTTCTTCAAATGCTTCCACAAGCATTGCCACTCTTTTTTTTCCTAGCAGGAGCTAGCGTGGTGAATAAATTCTGCATCGCATAATCAAGGATCCATTTTTCTGCTTTTTTTCCTCTCATCTGTCATTTGATGCCTCAAGTCCACTTTTTCTGGTTCTTGATTAGGTGTAGTGGGAAGAAGCTGAGGTATCCGGGGGTTGAATTTCCTCGCTCTTTCTAGTGCCTTGATCTATGTCTTGAGGAGGATCAACTTCTTCAGTTTGCTCCAGTTCTTGGACTTTTGTGTCTCAGGTTTGTTCGTGGTTAGTGGAAGTGCTCTCTCTTCTTTTGGATCCTTCGTTTCTTGATCCGACATCTTTCCACCTTCAGTCATGTCAATATTTGTCAAACATTCTGTAGAATTTGAGCTATTATTCACTTCACCTTCAGCCTCCGAGAGTTCCTGGTCCGGGATTATGTCACTGGTGACTGACTCTGTATCTCATGAATCATCTTGAATTGGCTTTGTAAGGATCTCGTTAACTGCCTCTCTTATGAGTTTGACAGCATCATCTCTACAGAAACTTCTCCCGTGTTGCCTTGGATTATGATCTTCCCTGCTTGTCTCTGCATCATCCTTTGTCTCGGAGAAATCCTAGAGAGAGTTGCATGTTTTCCTTTCAGCCGGTGTACTGCTGTCTTCTACCCCATCATTAGTTCCATCGAGTAGTTCATTTCCAACTTTTGATGCAACATCTGATAGAACATGCTGTGATACCATGTGCCACATGCTGATGTAACTCCGTTTGTCCGCCTGACCCTTGGATGCTCCATTGTCTTCTTTGGGATCAGACATTGATAGCAAGAGAGAAAATCCACGACCACGTTTAGGTGTTTTTGCACATTCTTTTTCTGTCTCTTCCATGGCAACATTTTCTTGCGTTGCTGCATCATTGGCTGAAGATGAACTCTGGATGCTCATTTCAGTGAGTGAATTTTTTTCGCCATCCACAATTGAGCTCTGAGTTGTATTCGATGTTTCACTAATAACGTCATCATGATTCTCAAGCTCCACATCTTCTGCTCCATCAACTGCATCGGTTAAGCTTGAGATAGAAGAGGGGATCTCTTTCCTGGAATCATTTGAGCTATCTTCCTGATCTTCTTCCCAAGCTTTTTCTTCCACCCGAACCTCATTACTCAAAGCGCTTGTCACTTCATCCGACTTCTGCCTAAGTATAGACTGTTGAAGATCGTGATTCTTGTACATAGAGCAGTCATTTTCTTCAAGCTTTCTGTCTATACCTGCAACAACTTTCTCTTCCTTACGAGGCACGAATGCGTTCTGCTTGCTTGTGATCTGCAAATGTTCTTCACCGCTAGCTCTGAGCTTAGGAAATGCAATCTGGCTATTATCTCCATGTGGTGTAACAACAGTTTCAAAGGCTTTTATAAGAAGTTCCACTTTCCTTTGCTGAGTCGGAGCAAGTGGACTTATCGCCTACTGAAGTGCATAATTAAGCATCCATTCTTCTCCTCTTTTCCTCTCATCAGCTGTTTGAGTTCTTAAATTCACCTTTTCTGCTTCAGGATCAGGATTCAATTGCAAATAACGCGGCTTCCTTGGATTGATCTTTCTAACCTTTTCCAATTCCTTGACGAATCGCTGAAGAAGTATCCATTTTTTGAGATTGCTCCAGTGTTTTGGTGCTCTCTTGTCGGATTTGGATTTCACTCTTTTATCTCCTCCTTTGAGCCGCCAATGTCTTCTGTATCCGGAGTTTTTGACTTGGATCCTGCATCCGCCTCCTTATTCTTGATGTCTGAAAAGTTCAGAAACATTCTTAAAGTGAGAAAATACACACATTCGTAATAAACAAATGAAAGACAGATAGAGGTACTATGTTATACCTTGGCCGTGACTTATTTCGGCAGATTCTTGGTCTGCACTGGACTCACTTGTAACTGATTGGTTATCAGATTGAACTTCTGGAAGAAGAATTTTCTCCATTGCTTCTCGTACTATCTTGATAGTGAAAAGCTTCCTCAGTTCAATTTCTTGAGTTTCTGCATCCTCATTTGCAGGTATCGTTTCTCTTTCAGCAAAATCTGAACCTGAGTCAGAACCTTCTGTTGAAGGTGATTTGTTGGCACCATCCTGTTGATTTTCTTCGTTGTTAGATCCAGTGGATGGCTTGTTCGCACTTTCTGCAGATGCATCCGAGACCGTATGCCTACGAATAAGACTCCACATGCTCACATACTTCTTCTTGGGCTCAACAACTTCAACTGGTGGGCAATTCTTGGATTCAGAATCCATAACTTGAGTTGATGTGTTATCAAGGTACTCGTTCAGATTAGCTTTCACATCCTTTCCCTGCATATTGATAGCTGAAACAGAAGAGATTTCATTGCTACATTTCGCTCCATAAAAAATATCAACACCGGTCTCACTTCTCTGTTGTTACTTTCACTGTTACCAGATGTAGCAGCTGATGCTGTATCATTGCTACATTTTGCACCATTAAAAAGATCAAACACCAGTATTGTGCTGATGGTGAATGGTCCCTCTTTAGACAGTTCTCTTTTGTTACTTTCGTCCTCCACAGACGTAGATACACTATTATCTTTGCTTTAAGAGAACCGGAAGATTTCTCTCCTGCACGAGCTCCGATGCAACTGATTCTGCAACAGTCATCTTCTGAGTCACTCCGCCCTCGTGCCATACAATTGCAACACTCTGAAGCAGTAAGTAGGCTGCCCTGCTCTTGTGCAGAATACTTGTTCATTATGTTGAGTGTTTCCTTGTAACTTCGCTCCGGAAACGATGTTTCACCCAAGGCAATTTCAGCAAGATCAGGATATCCAATAGCGTCATTCTCTTTGAATAGTGTAACACCTTTTGTACCACTGCTTTGTTTTTCACCAAAGTCAGTTTCAGCAAGATCAGCATGTTGAATCGCCTCGTTTATATCAAAGACACCAACATCTTCTGTACCACTGCTTTGTTCACAAACTGAAGGATCCAGACTAGAGCTCAATTGAGTATTTTCAAGAAGTGCATTTTCATTAACAGTACTAAACTCTCTTTATGCTCTAATGCTCTTTTGTGATTTCAACAATCTTTTCCTCCTATATACGCTTTTCACTGGGGGGGTGAAGGATCATCATAATGTCCTCCATGGAGAGAACAATTATGGTATGAACAAACTTTGAACTTGTAACGCCCCGTAAAAGTCATGCATGTATTAGACTGTAATTTCTGAGCTTTAGACTTTAAGTTTTAAATTCTTCAAAGTGTTGAAATGACTTAGACTCATTCTTAGCTGGCAACCTTCGGGATACAACTTCTCGACCTTCCCGACCTTCATTTTTGGATTTTTTTGTTGTGTTACGATGGGGCAAGGTTGTAGTACGTCTCGGAGAAAATTCAGAATTTTTGGGCGAGCCTAAGGCCTCGTTTAGATTTCGATCCAGTGGCAGCGCGCGATTAGCCCGCGCCGCCTGCTGGATCGCGCCCGGCCAAAATGTTCAGTCCATCCGGATTTTTAATGGCATTTCTGTAAATACTCATTCTCCTATCAACTTAAACACGGGAATTAAATCCCTAAAGAGCCAAAATATCATTATATTCTTCAAATTTGCTCAAAAACTCTCCCTAGGGTTTCAACATTAAAACCCAAGCAACTCAAGATTTAACCGCGGGTTCGTGAAACAAATTACAGATTTGGAATCCTCTCGACGTAGGCTTCGATAGACACCCAAAATTCATGGAGAACAAGGTACGCGGGACTTTTCCTAAATTCTCATGGGCATAGAAAAAAATCATGTTTTAGAATGGGGTTTTAAATTATGTATATATATTTATGTATAAGATGTTTTAACATCATTGTTTTGGTCTTTTGACCATCTCCAAAGCGATTTGACAGTTTATATACATATATGAATGAATGTGTTTCAATTTTGAATACATGAACTTGCTAAAGACATTTGACCACCAGGTGTTTGATGAAATTTCTGCATGAATTGAACTTTAAGTTTCGGAATATGAAATCCTTTACATCAGTTACATGTTTTGGTGGTCTAAACTATGTTTTGAATGAAAGCTCTTGCTTAATACATTATGGCTCAGAAAAATCATGACTTGCAATGTCTTGGTATGACGATACCAATTCAGACTAACGCCATATCAGACTCAGACTAACAGACATTTCAGACTTACATGATTTTAGACATTCAGAATGTTGCATGTACAGAAAAGGTTAAAAATGGGCATACAGAGATGTTAGGTGGTTCCCCGAAGAGGGCTTGAGTTCAAGCGACTCATTGCCTAAAACCGTGGTTTGCCGACCCGGGTATACTATTATGCGCTGACTTAAAAGTCCTGAGGCGTATCAGACTCAGACACTCCAACCCTTGCGGCACACTTGGGTTGGGGGCTTCCCCGCTGAGTCAATGACGGATTCCATACAGCCCGTGGAATATCAGACTTGTAGGGGAATACCACCTAACTCAGAAGTAAAACACAGATCTTGATTTGTGTTCTTAGTAGAGATTTCGCAGACTGATGTCAGATAGTATTATTCAGAAATGTTGCAGAACTTGACCATGTATTCTGTACTCAGTTTCAATTCCGCATTTTATTATGATTACGAACGTTGTGCACGATAACCAGATAGAGAATGGGTGTTCCGGGCCTTCATGGTTCGGGATGCTCGTCACGGCTAGGGCCTAGGCTCGGGTCATGACAAACTTGGTATCAAAGCACGGTTCATGGTCCTAGGGTGTCTGCGAAATCGCGTCGAGTAGAGTTCTGTTTATGGGTGTGTAGCGCGCCACACTTATAAACAGGAGACTACTAGGCGTTTAGGAATGTTTCCCTTCTTTGTGATTTATTTCGTGCTTCAGAGTCTAAACTGTCCCCTAATCAATGATCTCTTGTATTTCAGAAACACGACTATGCCTTCCCGTCGCAACATCGATCAGAGTGCTCAGGCTGATGTGGCCCGTCCCACCCATGGGATGCAGACCCGTAATAGAGCTTCCACGCTAGAACCTGTCCCTACTCCGGGAGTCCCTCTAGTCCCAACCAGTCCACCTCGAGCTCCGCGGACTAATGTCAACCATCCACCAACTGCTCAGAGAGATATCTCCAATACAGAGTTCAGACGGTCTATCCATATGCTGACACAGCTGGTAGCTAACCAGGCTCAACAATCGAAAGATGTTGGGTCTGCATCCATTACGTCTGAGGCTACTAGAGTCGGGCATTTCATAAAGATGAATCCACCTAAGTTCACTGGTACAAAGGTGGAGGAAGATCCACAGGAGTTTGTGGATGAGATGGAGAAGATCTTTAAGGTAATGCATGTAGATGAGATTGAAGGAGTGGAATTGGCAACTTATCAGCTTAAGGATGTTGCAAATCAGTGGTATGCAGACTGGGAAGATGCAAAAGTTGAGAGTGCTGAGCCTACAGTTTGGGGTGAGTTTGTAGAAACTTTCCTTGACAGATTCTTTCCTCTGGAGTTGAGGAAGGCCAAAGAAGAAGAGTTCATGAATCTGAAGAAGGGAAGTATGAGTGTACAGGAGTACACTTTGAAGTTTAATCAACTAGTCCGCTATGCACCAGAATTAACTAGCAATATGAGAGCCCGGATGAGGAAATTTGCATCCGGCCTTGCTGATAACCTGGTACTTGAGTGCCAGGGGGCAATATTGAATAGGGAGTTAGACTTTGCTAGACTGACAGTCCACATGCAGCAGGTGAAAGAGAAGAAGAGAAAGATCGCTGAATCTAGAGAGAAGGACAGACAGGCCAAGAGAGTCAAATTTTCGGACCAGCACCAGAGTCAGCCGCAGAGTGGTAACTGGGGAAATAGGTGGTCGAAGAAGACGAGGTTTTGGAATAATACACAGTCAGCAGCCAGCGCCCCAGCGCCCAGACCCCCTGCAGACAGACAGACTCAGAGCTTTCAGACTCCTCATGGATCTAGAGCACCAGATACTTAGTCGCAGGGTAGTGTGGCTCAGCAGCATCGCACTTACCCGCGATGTGAAAATTGTGGTAGGAATCATCCGGGGAAATTCCAGTTGGGCACACTTGTATGTTATTCATGTGGTCAGTCAGGCCACTTTCAGAGGGACTGTCCATCTGCTAAGAGGAGTGTTGGTGGTGCAAAGTTTCAGGGCAATTCCACAGCGCCACCCCCGTCTCAAAAGGGCGCCACATCAGCTGTCGGGAACAGTCGCAACCGGTTATATGCCTTGACCAACCGCCAGGAGGCGAAAGCTTCCCCAGATGTTGTTACCGGTACGTTACAAATCTTTTCCCGTGATGTCTTTGTGTTACTTGATCCCGGATCTACCTTATCCTATGTGACACTTTATGTGGCTGTTGGTTTCGGGTTTGAGCCCAGTGTGATTTCTGAACCCTTTTCTGTTTCTACCCCGGTGGGGGATTCTGTTATTGCTAGAAGGGTATATAGGGGTTGTGTGGTGGCTGTTGGTAGTCGGGATACAGTGGCAGACCTTATAGAGTTGGACATGGTTGCATTTGATGCTATCTTAGGGATGGATTGGCTCCATTCATGCTATGCCATATTGGATTGTAGGACCCGTAGAGTTACCTTTTCCTTCCCGAATGAACCAATGATAGAATGGGAGGGACATTCTTTAGCACCCAAAGGGCACTTGATATCTTATCTCAGAGCCCGAAAACTCATTTCTAAGGGTTGCTTGTATCACCTTATTCGAGTCAAGGACTCTAAAGTTGAAAATCCTCCTCTTCAGTCTGTCCCTATGGTGAATGAATTTCCAGAAGCCTTTCTCGAAGATCTCCCAGGGATACCCCCTGATAGGGAGACAGAGTTTGGTATTGATGTGTTGCCAGATACCCGTCCCATTTCTATTCCGCCATATAGAATGGCTCCCGCAGAGCTAAAAGAGTTGAAAGAGCAGCTAGCAGAGCTCCTAGATAAGGGATTTATACGCCCCAGTGTATCTCCTTGGGGTGCACCTGTACTTTTCGTGCGTAAGAAAGACGGTTCCCTTCGTATGTGCATAGATTACCGTCAGTTGAATAAGGTCACAATTAAAAACAAATATCCTCTTCCTAGGATTGATGATCTTTTTTACCAGCTTCAGGGTGCTAGATGTTTTTCAAAAATAGACCTTCGTTCGGGCTATCATCAGTTGAAAGTTAGGGAGTCAGACATTCCCAAAACAGCTTTCCGAACCCGATATGGTCACTATGAGTTTCTTGTCATGTCCTTCGGGTTAACTAATGCCCCTGCAGCCTTCATGGATCTTATGAACAGAGTTTTCCGTCAGTTTCTTGACTCGTTTGTCATTGTATTTATTGATAATATTCGGATTTATTCTAAGAGTAAAGAGGATCATGCCGATCACCTCCGAATCATTCTTCAGACCCTTAAGGATCATTGGTTGTATGCCAAATTTTCCAAGTGTGAGTTCAAGTTAGATGCTATTGCCTTCTTATGGCATATTGTGTCCAGTGACGGGATTAGAGTGGACCCCCAGAAAGTTGAGGCAGTGAGAAAATGGCCCAGACCCATGATGATAGGCGAAATTACGCGCCTATATCAATATATTTTGCCCATATTTTAGCCTAGTTTTGAGAACAAATTATATATTTCATGCACTTTTAGTCTTTTTTCCTATAAATGAGCTAACGAACATGATTAGTAAAGTTTCAGGTATAAATGATGCAAAATTCAGCATTTTATGGCTTACTTGACGCAAAAGAAAGCTCACGAAGGAAGGAAAGGGAGTTTACACGCCTAAGGACCAAAACTGCTGCATGGAAAATCTATCCCGGGCTAAAACAGCATTTCTGAAGACTTTGGGGACCTGGACCAAATCTGCTGCATGGAAAATCTGTCCCGGGCTAAAACAGCAATTCTGAAGACTTTGGGGATTTACAGACACAAAGCTGGATTTTGACAATGATACATTAACCTAGTACAATTGGGTTATGTATTTCATTAGTTTATTTGGATTAGGAGAATGTTACATTAACCTAGTACAAATGGGTTAAGTATTTCCTTAGTTTAGTAGGATTTGGTTATTTATTTCATTAGCATAGTAGGAGTAGGATAGGAGTATTATAAATACCCTATCATGCTAGAGATTTTAATCAAGTCCTCCCTTAGTGGAGAGGCAAGTCCTCCCTTAGTGGAGGCAACTCCTCCCTTAATTCAAGAAATTCATTCTTAAAACTATTAATTTTCTTCCATCTCTTCATCTTCCACCACAAACACTTCTAATCTATTCTTCTATTCTTAAATTCCACAACAAGAGAATCGTTACTTGCTAGGGAATCACCAAAACCACACGCCTATCACCTACTTCTCACGCCATCAACCATGCAAATCGTGATATCCTTCGCATTCATGGGTAACTAAACCTCTTAGTTGGGGTTATGGAAGCCGAATGAGATACTATCTATTGCTGTGACTTTAAGAGTTCGAGACACGTATATTGCTTATATCATTATTCTCTTCATCTTAATGCAAATTCTTGTGGCTGCAGACGCATAGAATAACGCCAGTCTAACATTTAACTTGTTCGAGAGAAAGGTTATTTGTCTGGAAAAGAGATAATGTCAAGGTAGTAGGACACCCTTTCCTATTAAAAAGCTAGTGCCGTAACTGGACTAACCTCTTGGAGAATTCGTACCGTTAGACACGCTTTAAGCTCGAGAGAGTTAAAGTGAAATAGTCCTTGTTCAGGTCGAGAGACACTTGGATTTACCATCGACTACAATTCTCTATAAGCAATTGCATGTCAAGACTCTACACACCCATAGCCAATAGAGACGTATACCTCAGAAGGTGGACATAACCCTAACGCTTCAATTCTCATTGTCTACAAACAACGTGACAATCTTCCTCTTTTTACTTTGCTATTTTCAGCTTTTACTTTATTGTTTTGGTTACATATTACAATCCCCCCTTCTTACGAGACTTGCACCAAAAGTTTAGTAATTTTGCTTACTTGTTGGCCAAGCTATTCCCTGTGGGATCGACACCCAACCCAGGTTGGGTTCTATATTTGCTAACGACCGCTTTACACTCCCACGAGAGCTGTAGATTGAGCGTTATCAAAAATTGGCGCCGTTGCCGGGGAATACGAGTGTCAATCAAGTTCGTGATAATTACTAGACCCTTTGGTCAAAGATTCTCATACTTTTACTTTTAGTTGTTGTTTTTGTTTTTTTTAGGTTTATTTAGTGCATCAATGGAGGCACGACGTGAAATTGAAAGGATGGCTGCTCAAGTGCATCAACAGAATATTGATAACCGTAGGCGAGCAACAAATCCTGACTATGAGGATCTGGGCGATGAAGAGCTACTAAACTCACGGCATACTGCTGAGATGGCGGAACCCATGCAGAGAAGAGATCGTCAAGCTAGGTCTAGGCCTGAACGCCGAACTATGCAAATACCGTTTGATGACGATGCGGATGATCTTGACGAAGCTGGTTCCACAGGAGCTATTATTCTTCCACCCTTGGCACCGGGAGCAAAGTTCAATATCACTAGCGCCATGATTCAGCTTTTGCAACTCAAGGGATTATTTGGTGGACTAGCAGGCGATGATCCGAATATGCATTTGATCAACTTTATTTCTACATGCAGTCATTCGACAATCCTGGAGTTGGACAGAATGCAATTCGATTACGTCTATTTCCATTGTCTCTGTCTGGGGAGGCAACTATCTGGTTGAATGGGCTGACTCCTGATTCTATTACTCATTGGAGGCAATTAAAAAACGCTTTCCTAGAAAGATTCTTTTCGCCATCCAAAAAAGCACAATTAAGAGATGAAATCAGCAACTTTCGTCAGCTTCCCTCTGAAGCTCTCCACGAAACATGGAAGAGGTTCAAGACGAAGCTAATGCGATGCCCAAACCATCATATGACCAATGTCCACTTGATGGAGATATTATACAGAGCGTTGAATTCGGTGACTAAGCCAGTGGTTGATAATACAGCAGGTGGATCATTTATGGACCTCACCTTTGTGCAGGCAAGCAATATGCTAGATCGGATGACGAAGCAAAGTAGAACTTGGCATACCAGGGATTCTGAGGTAGCAAGCCCCACTTTATCTATTGGCATGTCTGCAGACCAAAGAAGAAAAGAAGAAGAACGTGATCAAGATATGGCGCACATGAAAACCCAAATGGATCTTCTTATAAAGCATCTATTAGGGAAGACTGAAAAAGTGAAAGCGATTGCGTCAAAAGGAAGAGACAAATCTGAAGAGGAGGCCAACTACTTGAACAATCAGGGGGGTTTCCGAGGGAATACCCAAGGAAACCAAGGTCGGAACTATTATGATAAATCTGGAAACAATGACCAAGGTAGTTGGAAGAACAACAATGAAAAGAGTGGTTTGTACGTTCCCCCTGGCAGACGTGATACCATCATATCTAATTCTAGGAGTATGGAAGACATGATGGCTAAGTTATTGAAAGGAGTGGAAGCAACGAGCGCAGGAGTTAAGGAGGTGATTGATGATTTGTCCTCCATGAAGCAACTAGTTGATTCTCATTCCACTTCTATCAGGCAAATAGAGCAGCAATTAAGCCAACTTTCAGCAGCATTCAATCAAAGAAAGGCTGGAACCTTACCAAGCGATACTGTGCAAAACCCAAAGAATGATGGGTCATGCATGGCCATCACTACCAGAAGTGGTAAGGTGCTGGAAACTTCAGAAAAAGGCAAGCAAGTGGTTGACGAAGTGGTACGGTTTGATATATGCAAAACAATGAAGCAGCCCAGCGATATGAATGAGTCATCTGTAGCTGATGTTTATTATGAGGATACGAAAGCATTATCTATAGAGAAACAACCTACTGTTGAGCCATTGTCTGCTGTGCCACTGAAAGTTGAGCTTGAGGATAATGAAGATTATGAAGAACTTATGGGTAATCTAACAGAAATAGAGTCTTATACTCCTAAGAAACCGGATTGTGATCTCAAGAATCAACCGACAGCAAAGACTCACATTGACGAGCCACCAATGCTAGAATCGCAAGAGCTCCCCGATTATCTAAGGTATGTATTCTTGGAAAGTAGAAATATACTTCCGGAGAGAGCAGATGATTTAAGTGAACAGCACATAGAAGCTCTCATCTCTGCTCTAAGGAGATACAAGAGAGCTATGGGTTGGACTATTGATGATATAATTGGTGACTCTCCGGAGAAACGTAGGAGCCATCTCGAAAAAGATCGCATGCCCACAGGTAAGCCTCATTGTCGTCTAAATCCTTTCAGAAAATGATCCATCACTTACCTCGATGAAGTCTGAGTACTCGAGGTAACTACGTCGAGCCACGACAATAAATAAGGCGCTAGATGGGAGGCAACCCATCGTTTTATCATTTTATCGTTTTTTCTTTCATTCTAGTACTTGTTTTGTTTTATGAAAAATCCAAAAATAAGAGTCGTGCCACGACCAAAACTAAGGCGCTATGTGGGAGGCAACCCATCGTACTAATCGTTTTCTTTTGGTTTTGAGCAAAAATAGGTGCAAGAAGTATTCAACGAGGAGATTGATTTCAATTGACGATTTGGACGCATTGTATGGTAAAGTTGGTAAGTTAGGAATGGTGATGTATAAGGCTATGGATTGAGCATTTCTCACGCCAAAATAGGCATCGAGAAAGGCTAGGCCTTGGTAAAACTAGGCCACGAACGATGCACAACCTATCCTATAGCCTAAGGTCTCGGAATCTAGTGTGCTATACACTATGCGCCGCCTATTCCTAGGTATGCTTTTGACCATGCGCCGCCTATGCTATGGCATTTGGTCTCAGTATCTCATATGCCATAGACTATGCGGCGCATATGTCTACATATGCCATAGACAATGCGCCGCATATGTCATGACTATGCTAAGCATTATGCGCCGCATATGTGGCATTTTTGTCTCCAAAACCGATAGTAAATGGGTCATAACCCGACCAATTCTCTTCCTATATAAAGGGGACTTAGTCTTGAAACATAACCACACTAAAAATTGACCTAAAGGCACCACATTCCCTCTCCAAATCCTCTCAAAATTTTCTTCTTTTGCTCTTCCAATTCACAAAACCATCTCCACAAGCTTCAAGCAAGTAAGTACTCTCTTATTCTTCATTTATTTCTCATAAGTACTACATTGCTATGTCTATTATGAATTGCTAAATCGTATAAGATTGTTGGTGATGTTCATGTGTTTGGATTGTTGATACACAACCTTGTGAGTGAACATGTACGTAGGAAAATCTTGACTTGTTTCCGACTTTAAATTGGTTTTAATAGCATTGTTATACTATTTGCGGAATTACTATGGCTATGAACAGTGCTTAAGATTGTTGTTTGGATACTTACATGTTAGACTATCCCAGCCATCGGGATAAGACTTATAGTGCCTACCGACATAAGAGGTTGTGATTGTTGTAAGAATAACTATTCCATATGGTAACCCCTATGTAGTAGTGTTGCTATAGCTACCATGAAAGTAGTCCAAAGGCTGCAAGTAAGTAATGCATTGCTGATTTTCTTGTCGAAATACAATCCTAAAACGTATGTCGATGAATTCTGAGTAATCGATCACTTTCACCTCATTAGTTGGTGCCAACACCCTAAGTGTGGGGTGGTACCCCTACTGTCTGTGTATAGATTGTATCCATTGAGATTGTGCTACCATTAACACTATTTCAAGTCTCAGGTACAATGGCACCTAAAGAGAGACAAGGCAAGGAAGAAGGCTACCACTTCCCAAAAGGGCAAGAAAAGAGGCCGCAAGGAGCAAGGAGAACCCTCCTCGCTGCAAACACCTCGACTCACGCTTGGAATTAAGTGGGATACTTATGCGGAACTTATGAGGATGATGACTCTTATGATGATCCCAACGCAAGGGGTATGACCCCAGACATAGAGGAGGAGTCCGACTGACCAGGTTCCTCGTATTTATTTTCCACTGAGGACAGTGTCCCGTCTAAGTGTGGGGTGGCATTGCATGCTATACTTCTCTGTTTGCACCTATGTTTGTTTGTTTACTTTGTTTATTTGAGTTCGTTTCTTTTTGTTTTTTTTCCGTTTGACGTTTTTTTTTTTTTTAGTTTTTTTTAGGAGTAAAATCTTTCTAGCTTCGCATGAAATTATTTTGATAGGCAGCATGAGATTATAACAAGAGTATGTATTACAATTGTGACTATTGAGACGTTTAGGCTCTAGTTGTGACTCATTATGTGATATTGTGTGATTCAATTCCTTCACTTGTTGGGTCAAGAGTCTATATTACTTCCAATCAAGTCGACCATGTGCCTTGTGTGTGTGAGATAATAGTATATTCTATGTGTGTGGCTGATGCTAGAACTTGCCTGGTATGTATGCAAAGCGAAAATAAGGAGTGTAAGTTAGGATATGATTTAGGCATTTCTTTGGCAACCTATATTTGTTTACCTTCAGTTTTACCTACCCATGGACATCATCCTAGTTAAACCCTCTTGAGCCTTTAGCCTATTTCTTTGACAACCTTGTATGTAAGCCTAATCCATTTTTTTCAAGACCGTAATTTGATCCAAATTCCTAAGTACTTTAAAGTGAAAAAGTCATGTGACAACATAAGAGGAAATTGGTTGAGTATGATGCTTTAAATTGTAATGGTGCTTGAATGTGTTATGAAAAAGAAAGTGCTATCATAAGAGGTATGTTGTGAAAAGAAAAAGGAAAAGAAAGCTGAAAAGTGAGTTGTGCTTAAAATTGAAAAACAAAAGATGAGAACAAGGGTGGAAGAATAAAATAAAGAAAGGTTGAAAGAAAAAAGTGTCAATGATACAATGTGATGTATTAAAGTGCTTAGGAACTTAGTCACTATTTCTGGCCAAAATAGCTGATCCTACCCGTCCCTTAGCCTACATTACAACCATCAAAAGACCTACTTGATCCTAAGCTTAGCATTCTGACATTTAGTAGAGTACTACATTAAGGGCAAGCCTATGGTCATCAGTTGCTACATATGAATTCTTTGCGAGAGTGAGAGCAAGGATATGTTGATACCCATGTTTGAAAAATATGCTATACTTGTGAGTGATTATGGGTACTATATTGTGAGACACACATGGTTGATGAGCTTTGGATAGTTGTATATGATTCTATGTACCTTAACGTTTGCATGCGATTTGATCACCATCACTAGTCTACGCTAGAGGTTAAACTGTTTCTACTTATAATCGGAAAACTACTCTTTGTTGATAATTGTTGTGCTTGTCTTGAAGAATGTTTTGTGTTGTGGCTGTAAAAACCCTAAGTTGATGTTTAGAAGGACATGATATGTTGTTCGAGGACGCACAACGCTCTAAGTGTGGGGTGTTGATGATAGGCGAAATTACGCGCCTATATCAATATATTTTGCCCATATTTTAGCCTAGTTTTGAGAACAAATTATATATTTCATGCACTTTTAGTCCTTTTTCCTATAAATGAGCTAACGAACATGATTAGTAAAGTTTCAGGTATAAATGATGCAAAATTCAGCATTTTATGGCTTACTTGACGCAAAAGAAAGCTCACGAAGGAAGGAAAGGGAGTTTACACGCCTAAGGACCAAAACTGTTGCATGGAAAATCTATCCCGGGCTAAAACAGCATTTCTAAAGACTTTGGGGCCCTGGACCAAATCTGCTGCATGGAAAATCTGTCCCGGGCTAAAACAACAATTCTGAAGACTTTGGGGATTTACAGACACAAAGCTGGATTTTGACAATGATACATTAACCTAGTACAATTGGGTTATGTATTTCATTAGTTTATTTGGATTAGGAGAATGTTACATTAACCTAGTACAAATGGGTTAAGTATTTCCTTAGTTTAGTAGGATTTGGTTATTTATTTCATTAGCATAGTAGGAGTAGGATAGGAGTATTATAAATACCCTATCATGCTAGAGATTTTAATCAAGTCCTCCCTTAGTGGAGAGGCAAGTCCTCCCTTAGTGGAGGCAACTCCTCCCTTAATTCAAGAAATTCATTCTTAAAACTATTAATTTTCTTCCATCTCTTCATCTTCCACCACAAACACTTCTAATCTATTCTTCTATTCTTAAATTCCACAACAAGAGAATCGTTACTTGCTAGGGAATCACCAAAACCACACGCCTATCACCTACTTCTCACGCCATCAACCATGCAAATCGTGATATCCTTCGCATTCATGGGTAACTAAACCTCTTAGTTGGGGTTATGGAAGCCGAATGAGATACTATCTATTGCTGTGAGTTTGAGAGTTCGAGACACGTATATTGCTTATATCATTATTCTCTTCATCTTAATGCAAATTCTTGTGGCTGCAGACGCATAGAATAACGCCAGTCTAATATTTAACTTGTTCGAGAGAAAGGTTATTTGTCTGGAAAAGAGATAATGTCAAGGTAGTAGGACACCCTTTCCTATTAAAAAGCTAGTGCCGTAACTGGACTAACCTCTTGGAGAATTCGTACCGTTAGACAAGCTTTAAGCTCGAGAGAGTTAAAGTGAAATAGTCCTTGTTCAGGTCGAGAGACGCTTGGATTTACCATCGACTACAATTCTCTATAAGCAATTGCATGTCAAGACTCTACACACCCATAGCCAATAGAGACGTATACCTCAGAAGGTGGACATAACCCTAACACTTCAATTCTCATTGTCTACAACCAACGTGACAATCTTCCTCTTTTTACTTTGCTATTTTCAGCTTTTACTTTATTGTTTTGGTTACATATTACAATCCCCCCTTCTTACGAGACTTGCACCAAAAGTTTAGTAATTTTGCTTACTTGTTGGCCAAGCTATTCCCTGTGGGATCGACACCCAACCCAGGTTGGGTTCTATATTTGCTAACGACCGCTTTACACTCCCACGAGAGCTGTAGATTGAGCGTTATCAACCCACAACTCCAACGAATATTCGGAGTTTCTTGGGTTTGGCAGGTTATTACAGAAGGTTTGTAGAGAGTTTTTCATCCATAGCGGCCCCACTCACTAAACTGACTCAGAAAAAGGTAAAGTTTGTGTGGTCTGATTTATGTGAAAATAGTTTGAGAAGTTGAAAGACAGACTGACCGCTGCACCTGTTTTGACTCTTCTCGAGGGTGTTGATGGTTTTGTGGTTTACTGTGATTCGTCCCGTGTGGGACTTGGCTGCATTTTGATGCAACATGGTAAGGTGGTAGCTTATGCATCTAGGCAGTTGAAGGTGCACGAGCGGAACTACCCTACTCATGATTTGGAGTTAGCGGCTGTGGTGTTTTCCCTTAAGATTTGGCGGCACTACTTGTATGGTGTTCATGTTGATATCTTCACTGATCACAAGAGTTTGCAGTATGTTTTCTCGCAGAAAGAATTGAATCTCAGGCAGAGGCGGTGGTTGGAACTTTTGAAAGACTATGATATGAGCCTGCATTACCATCCAGGCAAGGCAAATGTTGTAGCCGACACCCTCAGCAGGTTGTCTATGGGCAGCCTTTCTCATGTAGAAGAATAAAAGAAAGAGATGGTGAAGGACATTCACCGCCTTGCGAATCTGGGAGTGCGACTGTTAGATTCCGAAGACGGAGGGGTGATTGTTCATGAGTTAGCTAAGTCATCCCTTTGTGCTGAAGTGAAGGAGAAACAGGTTGAAGATTCCATCTTGATGCAAATCAAGAAAGATATGGGTCAACAGAAGGTGATGTCTTTTGAAATTGGTGGTGATGGCGTTCTGAGGTTTCAGGGTAGATTATGTCTTCCGAATGTCAACGGGCTTCGAGAAAGAATTCTTGATGAAGCTCACACCTCGAGGTATGTTGTCCATCCTGTTTCTACTAAGATGTACCATGATATGAAATCTATGTTTTGGTGGAATAATATGAAGCGAGATGTGGCTAACTTTGTTTCTAAGTGCTTGAATTGCCAACAAGTGAAAGTAGAACATTTGAGGCCAGGAGGTACTTCCCAAGAAATAGCGTTGCCCTTGTGGAAGTGGGAAATGATCAATATGGACTTTATTACAGGACTTCCGAAGTCCCGAAATCAGTATGACTCTATATGGGTGATTGTAGATAGGCTGACCAAGCCAGCTCACTTTCTGCCTGTCAGGACTAACTATTCGGGAGAAGATTATGCTAAGCTGTTCATTGCAGAAATTGTCCGTTTGCATGGAGCGCCTGTCTCCATTATATCCGATCGAGGTACGCAGTTTTCTTCTCAGTTTTGGAGATCGTTTTAGAAAGGTTTAGGTACCCAGGTGAACTTAAGTACAGCATTCCACCCTCAGACTGATGGGCAAGCTGAACGCACCATCCAGACCCTGGAGGACATGTTGAGGGCCTGTGTGATTGACTTTAAAGGTTGTTGGGTTGATCACTTGCCACTGATAGAGTTTGCCTATAACAACAGTTTCCACTCTAGTATTAAGATGGCACCTTTTGAGGCATTGTATGGTAGAAGATGTAGGTCTCCAATAGGCTGGTATGAAGTAGGTGAGATGCAGATGTATGGGCCTGATCTTGTTCATCAGGCAATGGAGGATGTGAAACTCAATAGGGAACGACTTAAGACAGCTCAGAGTCGTCAGAAATCCTATGCCGACGTCAGAAGAAGAGAGTTAGAGTTTGAGATTGGAGATTGGGTTTTCCTCAAAGTTTCTCCCATGAAGGGAGTTATGCGTTTCAGGAAGAGGGGTAAGCTAAGTCCTCGCTATATAATCCCGTATCAGATTGTATTGCCTGCAAGTTTGGGTTCTGTTCATTCAGTATTCCACATATCCATGTTGAAGAAGTGCATCGGAGATCACTCTTTGGTGGTGCCCATTGATGAGATCAAGGTGGACGATTCCTTGTCTTACGAGGAAGAGCCCGTGGAAATCCTAGATCGACAAGTGAGAAAATTGAGGAGTAAGGAGATAGTCTCAGTTAAAGTGTTATGGCGAAATCAGAAAGTTGAAGAAGCAACTTGGGAGTCGGAGCATGACATGAAAGTGAGATACCCAAGCCTATTTGAACCAGCAAATAACGAATTGGAAGGTACAATTCTTGCTTTATGTTTCCTTCTATGTATGAATCTGCTTGAAATTGTGTGTGACTATTCCCGCGTCATCATTCGGGGACGAATGATCCCAAGGGGGGGATAATGTAACGCCCCGTAAAAGTCATGCATGTATTAGATTGTAATTTCTGAGCTTTAGACTTAAGTTTTAAATTCTTCTAAGTGTTAAAATGACTTAGACTCATTCTTAGCTGGCAACCTTCGGGATACAACTTCTCGGCCTTCCCGACCTTCATTTTTGGATTTTTTTGTTGCGTTACGATGGGGCAAGGTTGTAGTACGTCTCGAAGAAAATTCAGAATTTTTGGACGAGCCTAAGGCCTCGTTTGCATTTCGATCTAGTGGCAGCGCGCGATTAGCCCGCGCCGCCTGCTGGATCGCGCCCGGCCAAAATGTTCAGTCCATCCGGATTTTTAATGGCATTTCCGTAAATACTCATTCTCCTATCAACTTAAACACGGGAATTAAATCCCTAAAGAGCCAAAATATCATTATATTCTTCAAATTTTCTCAAGAACTCTCCCTAGGGTTTCAACATTAAAACCCAAGCAACTCAAGATTTAACCGCGGGTTCGTGAAACAAATTACAGATTTGGAATCCTCTCGACGTAGGCTTCGATAGACACCCAAAATTCGTGGAGAACAAGGTACGCGGGACTTTTCCTAAATTCTCATGGGCATAGAAAAAAATCATGTTTTAGAATGGGGTTTTAAATTATGTATATATATTTATGTATAAGATGTTTTAACATCATTGTTTTGGTCTTTTGACCATCTCCAAAGCGATTTGACAGTTTATATACATATATGAATGAATGTGTTTCAATTTTGAATACATGAACTTGCTAAAGACATTTGACCACCAGGTGTTTGATGAAATTTCTGCATGAATTGAACTTTAAGTTTCGGAATATGAAATCATTTACATCAGTTACATGTTTTGGTGGTCTAAACTATGTTTTGAATGAAAGCTTTTGCTTAATACATTATGGCTCAGAAAAATCATGACTTGCAATGTCTTGGTATGACGATACCAATTCAGACTAACGCCATATCAGACTCAGACTAACAGACATTTCAGACTTACATGATTTTAGACATTCAGAATGTTGCATGTACAGAAAAGGTTAAAAATGGGCATACAGAGATGTTAGGTGGTTCCCCGAAGAGGGCTTGAGTTCAAGCGACTCATTGCCTAAAACCGTGGTTTGCCGACCCGGGTATACTATTATGCGCTGACTTAAATGTCCTGTGGCGTATCAGACTCAGACACACCAACCCTTGCGGCACACTTGGGTTGGGGGCTTCCCCGCCGAGTCAATGGCGGATTCCATACAGCCCGTGGAATATCAGACTTGTAGGGGAATACCACCTAACTCAGAAGTAAAACACAGATCTTGATTTGAAATGAACAGGCAGGTTACATGTTTTCAGAAAGTGCCCATGTATTTTTCGGAAACAGTTTTATACATGATGTCTTGATGAAAAATTGCTTTCACTTAATATATATAATATGTGTATATATGTATGTTCCATTATACTATTTTTGGATTGCTTCGCGTGCCAGTACTTTTGTGCTGACCCCTCCCCCCCTCTTCCAGATCGTGAGGCACAGTTTAGGGGTTCAGCTACTCAGTAGACATTCTCGGATTTGCAGACTTGATCTCGCGGTGGTGAGCCTTCTATTATTCGGAAGGCCTAATTATGTCAGACATTATCTTATTTATTATGTTTTTGGTTTACTGGGGACTTTGTCCCAGTTTCTTCTCAGACAGATGTTTGTGTTCTTAGTAGAGATTTCGCAGACTGATGTCAGATAGTATTATTCAGAAATGTTGCAGAACTTGACCATGTATTCCGTACTCAGTTTCAATTCCGCATTTTATTATGATTACGAACGTTGTGCACGATAACCAGATAGAGAATGGGTGTTCCGGGCCTTCATGGTTCGGGATGCTCGTCACGGCTAGGGCCTAGACTCGGGTCGTGACAGAACTTAGACATCCTATCAGATTCACTTTGCCCAGGATGAAACTCAACATGTTCCTTAAACTTAGAATCCTTAATAGTCAGAAGAACACGTTGCCTTATCAGGAATTTGACAGCATTTTGCACTACCCCTTTTGGATTTAAAACTAGCTTTATTTATCAAAATCTTCACACTTCTCATACTCGTTGTCCTTGATAGAGTCTGCGCGGACTCACTCCTTCTTTGATCACTACTATCAAAGCTAGATTCACAACTATGATGTAAACTTGAATGAGAACAACTTTTACCTTCAGAACAACTTGTTGATTTCCTGTAATGTGGTGGTGTTGATGCTTCTGAAAACTGATCAACTGAATCAGATAGTGATTTAACAGGACTATGATTCTTGATTGTTGTGATTGCTCTTGATGACCTCATTCTAAATGACCTTGTGCTACCAAAATTCTTCATTATTTTTTTAACACCGTCTGTTCTTGATTAATTTATGGAAAAATAAGCATAAAAGGGTCATTAAGAGATAATTTTTTATTTTTTTGAATTTTGCATTTAATTAATAATTCCACACAAGCAAATGCTATTTTTAAAAATGATTAAATAATTTGAGTGATTTTCTGAGTAAAAATGAGAAAGTTAAAAGTGACTTTTGAAGTGAAGATCTGTCCAAAGTTGAGTGACCATTTGAGTTATTATCTCCATATGTGCGAGATAGTACTAATTCATGTAGGAAAAATGAACAATTGATAGATAATGTGTGTTTTGATAACTAATTGGTGATAGTTCAGGTAGGAAACTCTTTTATGTGATAGTTCAAGTAGGAAATTTTTTTTTTTTTCTTTTTGAGTTTTATACCTGAATTATCATAAGTGCAGTAGGTATCATCATTCAGGTAACAAACTGGAACAATTGATAAATAATGTGTGTTTTGATAAATAAATGGTGATAGTTCTCGTAGAAAACTACTTTTTTTTTTTGTTTTGAATTTCGTACCATTGCTCATGTAGGGGAGTGTCACTGTTGTCTGAATGCCTACAGTCGTGTTGTGGTGCCTAACCGTTTTCATATTTGGTTATTATTTCTTTACTTTCTGTTTTAAATTTTAGAATTTGGGAGTAACTATCGACTGGGGAAGCTTGGGAATGAAATTCGAGTATGTAAGTACAATTCATATGTCCCTTTCAAATTTCTTGAAATTTTAAATTCGAGGATGACTTAAAGTCATTTTGCAGTTGTGGATACCTCTCATTATGTTATAACGGTATATGCTTGTTGAATTTCTGTAACAGGGGCAGATATAGATGCTGATCTTCTATTAGCTGTATTCCTGCCCATACTGATTTTTGAGGGCGCATTCTCCATGGAGGTGCACCAAATAAAGGTTCTCTTCTCCTTAATTTTCATTCTATAAGACCTCAAGGCTCTAGTTGCTGGTTGCCTCACCGTGTGCTTTAAATTATTATGTTAGTTTTTTTTCAGTTTTTGTAAGCTAATGTAAATAGGTTGTTCAGCTCTTTAACATCAGCTGGCTTTGACAGAAATGTATGGCACAAATGCTTTTGCTTGCTGGTCCTGGTGTATTGATTTCAATAGGGCCTGATCGGAGCTTCTGTGAAGGTATATAAGGGAAGACTGTTTTTTTCTGGAATTGGTTTCATACTTGCTCAAGCACTTATATGTTTCTATAGCTTGCTTTTCCATATGACTGGAAGTGGAGGACATCATTGTTGTTGGGGGCAATACTTAGTGCTACTGATCCTGTGGCTGTTGTCGCTTTGCTTAAAGATCTGGGAGCTAGTAAAAAGTTGAGCACAATTGTTGAAGGAGAATCTATGATGAATGATGGGTATAAACAATAGTTCTTCCGTTTCTCTGTGTAACTTCTCATGGTTTCCCTGTAATTTCATATTCATGTGAAAATTTTTGGAAAGTGGACCTTCAGCCCCTTGTCTGTCTTGCAGTTTATGTTCCTGTTTTATATACACTGATTCATTGTTTCCACCTCTCTTCCTCCTATCATGTTGCCAGGGCAGCTATTGTGGTTTAACAGCTTTTCTATCGAATGGTTCTTGGGAAAAGTTCTGGCTGGTTTTCAGTGCTGGAATATCTTGCAGAAGGCTCACTTGGATCGTAAGTATCATTATCTGGTTGGGTGATAACTTTTGTGTAATTGTGGTTGAACTTAACCAACTCTTTTACTGTTCCACTGTTCCTGATTTGAATCAGTTATATACTTGCAGTCAAGCTGCATATTGTAGTTCTAAATGCTGCATGTGATATTTTGCAAGTAACTTGTTTCTAGTTGTTTCATTTTGGATCATAAGTTTATCTGATTGTCTGATCCTTCAGTTTGCTTTTTCCTTAGCTTTTTGCTAGCTCCATTGAAGTCCTATGCATTTGTTCCATTGCCATCTGTACACCTTTAACGAGACCTTTAATACCTTATTATTGCTCATAGGCTCAAGAGGAAGCTGAAGCTTCTGGCATCTTGACTCTTGTAGCACTAGGGATGTAAGTTGTGTACTTCATCCCCCTTTCACATTCAGACGTTTCTGCAGTAAAGCGTGTAATTTGGTCTCTGATACTGAAACCTATGGATAAGGTTTTTGCAATGTCAAAGGATACCCATAGAGCTGGGGTAAAGCGGAGCTTGCATGCGTTTTCGTATGTTTCTTTCACTGTGATATCCTGTTAGCTAAATATAGATCTGTGTAGCAAACCAATATATAGTGTGATAATTATTGAACAGTTTGAGCACTGCAAATATTTTGCTGAGTATGTCTTCTATGTGAGGCATAGCTAACAGATTTATCTAGGGGAATATGTTGTAAAATCGAGCGGTTTGGAGTACATATTCTATAAATAGATGTATCGAGGGGAATGTGCTGCTACTACTACTACAACACTACCGCTACCATTCCTGCAACTACCTTCTTCGTGAACTCTTTGGCTTTCCTAAATGAATTCAGTTGTCTCTTGTGACTTCTTCCAGCATTGGTGCTCTCACTCTGTTCTTTTAGGATCTTTTGTGTATTGTTGCTCTCATCCTGTGCGTTATATGTCTTTTTTGATAGGAGTGCCTCAAACATCATGTTTAAATCATGTGTATCTTAGCGCTTACTTATTCTTCAAAACAATAACCAAATATATGAAATCTGTCATTATTTTGTTTTTTGGCTCTTCTTCCGTTTACTGCCTTGCTATGAGATAGAAAGGGGAAGAGGGGAGGAGGGTTTGGGCTAGAGTTGAACTATTTTTCACACTAACCTTTTCCCACCAAGTTTTTTTTTTTTTTTGCATGGAAATGGTTGCATACATTGCAAATACTTTAATACTCGGACTATCATAGAAACTAATGTTGTTTCTTTTCCTTTTGTCTTAGCATCATTATGTTCCTTTCTATGGTATTTGAGGAGATTTCCTCTAGTTGTCTGTTATCTCCAAATAAATCAATAGGTCTTATTGCATTTGTTATTGTGCTCCTCTTTTCTGAGAGAGTTGTATTTCCCCATTTTCCCAAAATTAATATCTAGTAAGTAGTGTTGTTAATGCACTTCCTGTTCCGAGTGCAACTGAAGGATTCCTTTGGTGCATGGTTCGTTATTATCCTCTTTCTTTTTTTGTTATTGAATCAATAATGTTGCTTATACACTAACTTCGTGCAGTGGAGTCATCATAGCTCAAAGCATCTTCAGTATCGGAAATCTACAGGTAGTTCTTCCCCCTCTATTTATTACTATGTAATACTTCACTTCTTGTAGATGTTTAACAGCTGTTTTCCTATTAGTTGACGTGTGTGGTACATGCTGCACAACAGAATAAGTTGGCAAGCGTCCTGATTTGCCACCCAATTGAGTAACTACAAGAGTCTTAGAGTCATTTCTTTTATCATTTTTCTTGAGAATCAATGAATCTGTTGTGTGGATGCAGCAACATCACAGCGTATTTGGTACCTTAGGAAGTGCTGGAATTTAGGAGAGTAAAAGTCGTGAGACTCATGCCCTGAGCCAATTGTTCTTCCTGTTTCCAAGTGTTGAATAATCACATAATTAGAAGGAAAACAATTAAGTCCTTTGGTTAGTTTTTAATGGCTATTAAATCATAAGGGAATTTAGGAAGATAAGAGTACGGTGGACAAGGATGTTGAAGTTGTAGATCGAGAAGTTCCAACCACTTACGGGATTAATAAATTTTTTAATCAAGATCATTGAAGGTAAAGAACTAGGAGTATGAAAGTGGGACTAGGTTGACCAACGAACCACCTGCTAAGATATGTATAATTCATGTAAGCATCACTGAAATAACCGAATGAGTCTCAATTGCCGACCAGATTCTAACTGGCCAACCAAAGGCGAGAAACAAACCTAGTTTAACTGAAGATTCAAGGTGCTGACAACCAACAAATTGCCAGAACCACTGACCAGCACCAAAAGTATGATCTGAGAGAAAACTGGCTTCGGAAAAGATAAAGCAAATGAAAAAGACCAGAAAAGGATGAATTAGCAGATTGGCAGTCCAAAAGTGTTAGCAGAACAAACAGATCAGACAAAAGGTGGCACCAACTAGCATTCCGGTATCAAATGGAAGTGTACGACCAAAGGCCAAAGATAAAGCACAGGTGCAACCTTATGAATCTAAAGCTGTAGATGCAAAGAAACCAGACACAAAGATACTGTTACTGAGCAATGACGGATTAATAACTAAATTCCATAGACAAGAATTCTAAAAATCATAATCCCGATTAAGATTTGTCACTGATGAAGACCCGTTAGACCAAAGTAGAGAGCACTCCTTCCCATGAGACAAACCAAAATTTGAAATTATAACTTGAAACAAATTATAAACAAATGGTATGGTCTTCTTCCGACAGAATAAATCGAGATCCAAAGATTAATACTGACGACCAGAAGAGAACTGCAGACGGAGATAAAGTCAGAGGAATGTAAAAAGCAATAATAAAAACTGACAGTGGAACTAACAGAGTACATAAAAACATAAAGGCTGCAACAATGTAAAATCCGATATTAACCAACGATGAATGCCGGCGAAACCTTACCAAACAACAAAGACTAGGCTATATACCATATGAAGGCATAGATTTGATGGAAAACCATCTTTTTTGAGCTAGGCTCTACATATCAGTTATATTAGTTGTTGAGTTTCTTACATGAATAAAATAATGGGTATGCACACTTAGATATTGTTGCTCATATGTGTCACACCTCAGGCTAGGTATTGTTGAGCACCTGTGTAGTTTGTGGGATCCCTACTTAGATGCGTTCTTATTGATATATAATGATTTATTTGGTGAATTTCTGAACATTCTTCTTCTTCTTAGATTTTTTCCACTACAAAATATTTCCCAGATAAATTTCTTTTATTTACACATTTATATTGTAGAGAGATCATGGGGCTATGTCTTTCTTCTTTACATCATTCTTCAAGTAGCTCGAACCATAGTTGTTTCTGCCTTCTACCCTTCCCTTTGATACTTCGGTTATGGTTTGAATTGGAAAGAAGCTATCATCGTCATATGGTCTGGTTTGAGAGGAGCTGTTGGCTTGGCACTCTCCCTATCTATTAAAGTAAGCCCTTTTCTTCTTACTTGTAATTCCATATGGTTTCCTTTACCATGTAGCTTGAGACTTAGATACAAAAGTGCACAGAAAATACAATATTATCTTTTCATCTTGAGAATATTTTTTAAGAAGGGCAGCCCGCTGCACTAAAGCTCCCGCAACCTTTGCATTTTTGTCGGATGCTGTTTACACGGCTTGAACCCTGACGTCCTAGTCACATGGCAGCAACTTTATCAGTTACTCCATGGCTCCCCTTCCTTAAGAATAACTTTTTCTTTACATAATTTGCTTGTCTAGTATGATTTGTACCGGTATGAAATACACTCGTGAGGTAATAAAGTGTATAATGTGTAAATACCAGTAAAGTATCCTAAATGTAACAAAAACTCCATTAAGCACTAATGCACTTTTAGGTTGGACTGCTTTTATTGGTATGTGACCTCCCCCTCTGAAAATTAAATTGGAGGCTTTCTGTTCCTAGATCCTGAATTGAAGTGCGTTAGTTTGGTTGAGAACATTGATTAGACACTCCTGAGTCTTTATAATTTAAGCCCTTGGAAAAAGCTCATTGCACTTAGAAAGCTTCTCATTCAACTTCACTACTTCAGAGGTCCTCTATATCCACTTCATTGCTAATCAGCCTACACGTTTGATTTGATGCGACAGACTAAGCGGGTAAACTCAATATATATGGAGAACATATCTTCCATTTGATATCCTACGACAATTATAGTAAGAGCAATAAAACTTATAACTGAGAAACCTAATTGCTTGAGAGCATAAGAAGCTGATCATTTTCTCACTTATTTGTCTAGCTTTGTGAAGCATATTGACAATGTAGGTTCTGGAAGAGGGATGATAGATCTTCTTTTACTTAATAATATCTACACATGGTTTTCTTTCTTAATTTCCAGGGTGCTAGTAGTGATCCAAAGTATCTAAGCTCCGAAACTGGAGCCATGGTATGCTTTTATTGACGAACAATTGCAATTTAGCAACAGCTCATTGCCCCGCTTTTGGAAGTCATCGATTCATTGCAATAATTAGCTTGTAGTTTTGTGGCATTTGTTGAAGCTTAGGCTATCAACTGAAACTCTTCTCCATATGGCACAGTTTGTTTTCCTTACTGGTGGAAGTGTGTTAATGACACTCATTATCAACGGATCTACTTCACAATTACTTCTATGTCTCTTTGGTATGGATGCTCTATCAGAAAGTGAGGTCAGATTCTGGTGTAACTGAAGTCCTTTTGTATTAAGGAACTTACCTGCCTTAGAAATTGTGATTCATGATGTCTTTTTATGTAGTTACACTTTGTTAATCAGTGCTCAACAGTGTTCAATATCAGTAATTACCCGTTTCATTGAAAACTTTAAAACCCTACATGTCCTTTGTGTATATTCGATCTTATCAATCAGCTTTTGGTGTTATTGAAGGAGAGGAATCAATGATGTTTCAGGGAAAGGAGCAATTTTTATATAACTTGAAATACAAGTTCCTGCATTTAGTAATTAGTGCCGAATTCTCCAAAATTTAATGTAGTGTATACCTTGATAGTCTTTCTAACATCACTGCAGGAAGTTGGATGTTGACTAACCTACACCTCATTTTTACTAATCCCAGCATCACCTTATTGATGGTTTTCTCTATTCTATAAGATTGTATTTACTTTACAAAGTGAGTACTGTGCAACCTGCATGTTTTTTAAAACCTTTGCATCCTCTGATCTTCACTTTGTTTATGGCCTTTGTAAGCCTCTGAATGCTCAATGATCATCAGCTTGAACTGATATTGGTCCTGTGTCCTGATAAAATATTTTCATGTAAATCTAGAAAGAAATATCTGCAGAGAACTAACAATCAAAATAACATCTGCAGAGAATTAGCTAATTCATTCTGGTCTTTGTTAACTAACTTCAAGTATGTGGCAAATGACAAAGAAACATATGTAGTGCATTCAACCGCTGCTGTGTTTCATATTTGAGATGTGGTATTTTTGTTGTGGGAGCCATCCTGCTTATAGGACAATTTGTTTCAGGAAACCATGGTCAATTATGCAAAGAATCAACTATTGAGAAAGGCTGAAGAGTTTTCTAGAATCTGTAGTGGAAGCAATAATCCTTTCGACTGGATGACTATTGGAGGTTATGCCACATTCATAAAAGATGTCTGTGAAGACACAATTTGGCCTCCCTGTACCACCAACCATTGCTATCTAGAAATAGATGATATGAAGACTATGAGAGTATGCTTTCTGAAAGGTTAGTAACAGCACCAACAGTAGTTGGTCTATAGTTTGCTTTTATAACCTTTCTGGTGTCTGGCTCCTGCATGTCTTATCTGGGCTTTCAGCTTCCCCTTGCTTTCTTTTGTAAGTGTTGCATATCAGATATTGCTTCTCTCATCTATTTGATTGATAGTTTATTGATATCGTACATTGATCATGAACTAGGGTCCTTACTTTGTGAGTTAAAACTTGAAATATTCTCGGTTTCTTCCTATCAAAGACCTGCTTGTTCTTCTCCTCTAAAATCCAAGGAATATAAGGAAATGAAGAGTTACAAAGCAGTGTGAAGTCCTCTAATGATCTGAACCTTCACTATTTTCACCATTTTTTACACCAGGACCCTGTAGCATCATGTAGAAATTTGATTCTAGAATATCCGTCTTCTTTACATTATTTCTACATCCCTTCTTGGTAACATTTCATTAGAAACTAGTGCCATCTATTTTCCTTTGCTAATAGGAGTAAGCATGCAATTCCATACTATCCAAATATCTTAAACACACACATGTAACCTTGAAATTTTGCCACCTCGGAAATCCTCATAGCTGTGTAAAGCAGTGCGCTTGAGTTATTTTTGTTCTTTATTTAATATTCACCTTGTGGACTTTATTCAAGGCAGGACTTCTTTTCTCCTTTTTGTCTTCCATTCTTAATGCCTTTAGATTATTTTTCATGGCCCTACTTCAGTTTGCATTTTTATTTTTTGTACAGCTACTCGTGCGGCTTACTGGTCAACATTCAATGAGGGAAGGATAACTGAATCTACTATCAGTGTTTTGATGGAGTCAATAGAGGAGGCAATCGATCTGGCTAATTGGGGATTGCATGACTGGAATTATATTTCTACTCGCCTCAAATTTACAGGATATTATAAATTCTTCAGCACACGTGTTTGTCCTCCCTGGCTGCCAAGGTGGCTTCATCTAAAGAAATTACAGGATAGCTGTCATACATGCCCTGCTTTTATCCATTCTCACAGAATCGCAAGACAACTTCTTCTTGACTATACTGGTAAGAGTGGTACCATCTTTGGCTAAAAAGAATGTGGCTGATGCAGTAGGTAATGTGCATGTGTAATCACTGTTGGTTCTAACAACAACGGTTTTGCATGTGTACTTTTCTTTCTTAACATAGAATGCTAAACTCCTACTCTTTGAGAGTTGTACCTGTGGTTGCATGGTTTTGCATGTCTTCTTTTCCCCTTGTTTCTTTGCCTTTCTTTGTTGTGCAACTCCGATTGGAATCTATGTCTTCATGGATCTGAAAGTTGTGGAGTTGGCTTATGAATTTATCTAGTAGTCTCTCTACATTTTAAAGGTGACAATGGAAATGCTGCAATTGTTGTTGCCGAAAGTGAAGTCGAAGAACTAGAAGCAATGAAGTTTCTAGAAAATGTGAAGAATTCAATGCCCGAGGCTTGTGAACGTTTTTGTGGGAAATCGTGCATTGTTGCTCTTGTTCAAATGCTCATTGACCTTTTGATTGTCAAGAGTTCGCAACAGAATTTTCTTAAATTCACGTCTACTTGCTAGAATATTACACTATGCATGCTCCACAGTTATCCGAGAGGATGATGAGTAGCTCCTGGGGAGGGGTAAAAGAACTTTCTAAAGACGATGTGCAATCATCCATGATCAAATTTTCTTATAAAAATATTTAAATTACACAAGCTTATCACACAAGGTCAGCTCAATTTAATTTGAATTCTGACCATACGAAATCAAGGCAAGTTACATTTTCAATGCTGAAGTCTCTGGATGAATGTCTCAGTGATATGGAGAAAGATGGAATTTTAACTGAGAAAGTTGTGCTGCATGTACACGATTTGCTTCAGGTAAATGTACTTCATGCATCGATTTCCTGCTCCATAGCATTGTTTTTGTGGTATGCTTATTGAGTTATTGTTGTGTATATAAATGTTTTTCAACTCCAAACTAGAATTGACCTTGAGAAGTCCTCCTTCAGTAAGGATCCCAAAGCCAGGAGATGTCCTAAGTATCCATCCTTCGTTGGGAAACCTTTCTCCTGCTATTCAAAGCGATCTGGAACGCTCTGCGAATAGTATGTTAAAGACACCAGATTGTACACTCTACACCAAGGGTTCCAAGCTGACAAGTGTCTGACTAATAGGAAATGGATCAGTTAGGGTAAGTAAAAGACACAAAAGGCATCTATCTGTAATCTTATTTCCAGATAGCTAGGGTCATTGAAAAACTTGCCTTCTTTTTTCTCCAGTCGAAAAGGAGCCCTATTCCAGTTCATTATCCTGTGGATTCAACATATCCTTGCGGAAGTATTTTAGGTCTATACGAGGCTCTTGTCGGAAAGCCATATTTGTGCGATATGGTGAAAGATTCTGTGGCTCTCTGCAACGAAATTAAGCTGGAGTCGATCATTTCAGTACTGTCCCGCGAAAATGGAGTAGAAGAATTGTTGTGGAAGGTGATCTTTGACAACCTTTGCATGGCTCTAAGTGCAACTCAAACATTTATGTTATCAGAAGCGCACAGTAAGTACTGTTTTAGTTGAACATACATGAGAAAATGCTGCTGTCGAGAATGGCTTCAGATTACAGAACTTTTCTTTCTATTTATAAATCAAAAGGTTTCATTTATATATATTCTATTATATTGATGTAAAAGGAGAAGTTTTGCTGTTTTAGTTTGACAAGTTCTTCATAAACAAGGTACAATCTTTTCTGAATGTTATGATCCATCTCATGTGCAGGAGTGCATCTTTGTTGTGTCTAAGCTCTTGGCACCTGATATTTTCAAGAAATTCTCAATGCAAGAAGTAGAAGTATCGTTGATGAAAGATCAGTCATGAATAGTTTCTCAAGTCAAGAAGTAATAGAAACTTCTCATCATTCCATCAATTTCCTGTTAAGTGGTTGCTTAAGAGATCAAAGTACCGGACAACTTATTGAATGCCCAGCAATATTGCCATGGTCCATTTTGAGTGAAAACATCCCTTATGCCAGCACCAATATAACGGGTAGGTCTCCTCAGTGTTATCCGTCTCCTCATCTGAAACTGTGAATACCAAAGTCGAATTCCTTGTTAGTTTGATCAGGAACTCTTCGCAGAAAAAGTAATTATTTTTTCATCTTTGTTGAGATTATGTCACGTCGTCAAAGATGCTTGCAGGTGTCTAATCCTCGTTAACCTGCACGCTTCTCCTTTTTGTTCATTGTCTTAAGGATTTATTCGAGTAGGGTTGCTTTTTTGCGTCATCTGGTTGCTAAATTAATAAATGTCTTCATAATCATCAAGAAAAAGAAAGAAAGAAAGAAAATGATTACAGAACTTACCCAATTTCTGGCTGTCTCCTCCTGTTAGTTGACTTCTTTCTTGTTTTAACCAATTCTTAGAACCTAAGGGAAGTAACTATGAGGAGTGTCTAAAATTGAAGTATTCCTGTAGTATGGTTTTCTAACTTAGGTGCTTTTGTAGGTGAGAGTTCCAGATCATATTCTTATTCAAAGTTGTTACACCAGCGCGGATAGTTCGGATAGACATTTCGACAGCATGACAAGTTGGCTGTGCATAACTTTAGAAAGAAGCAAAAACTGGTAAGCCAAGGAGATAACACAATCTAACCTTAAACTGCATGGATTAGTTGGTCACATTCAAGAGTCTATTTGCTATCGTTCTATGACTTCAGCTTCCATCACGAAAACCTGGAAATTCTACTGGCTTCATTTTTTTTTTTCTTTTCTTTTCTAGGGCTAAGAATGTATGCCCATTCCCTTGTATATACTAGCAAGTCTGCACTAGCAACTTTGGTATATACTCATTGTACTGCTTATAAAGCAAGGATAAAAGCATCAAATGTTTGATTTTTCCACTAGAGTTCTTATTCTGTGTGACCAAAGGTCAAGCTTTTTAGTAGTAGAAACTTCACTATCTCGGAGTTTTTGCATTTCTGCAGTTTCTTTTCCCATGAAAGTTAGCAAATGCACTGTGGGGTTAGCAACATGCACTATTCCTGTTCCACCTTTCTTCTTTTTTATAATTTTCACCTGATGTTTGATATTCGTTTTGGGGTCTGATTATCCCCAACGTGCACTGTGGAACTCCATTTGGAGAGGTAAAGCCTTCTAACCAAAGGTGACTCATTCGTGTTAGTATCATAGATAATACAACAACATACCCTATGTGATCCCATAAGTGGGTCCTAAGAGGGTTAAATATACGCAGATTTTACCCGTACCTTGTGAGGTAGAGAAGACCATTTCCGAATAACCCTCAACTCAAGAAAGAGTATCATAGATACAACATCTTAGTTGGAAAAAAAAGGTTCTTGTGCATTTGGAAAGAACTTTAGTTGGTAGGGCATGCATCAAAAATTAGTTCAAAGAAGCACTAATAACAAAAGCAATGGATACAAGTAAGTCAAATATGTTGATGCATATTCCTATTTCAATTATTAGTATTCTTGTTGTTGTCATATTCCCTCTAATTTCAATTTATTTCTTTTCCTTTTACTAAATACAATTGTTAAAATAAGAATAAATAACAAATCACTAAGTTATCAACAAATCATATGGATAATCTAAAGGTCCATTTCCACTAGTAATCCCATGTTATCGTGCCTATGTCCATTATTCAAGCTTACTCAATCTAATTAATTGAGACCATTTCCACTAGTATCCCATATTATAGTGTTATGAAAAATCTAGTCAAAATCGAAACACAATGTGGATACAAAATTGCAAATTGTAAGTAGCATTAGATTGCAAAATGATTGATTGACTGAAGGAAGAATCATATAATCCAAAGCAAAAAATTTGGTGCAATGAATTAATGAGAGAAATTATATATTTAACATTGGACATAAAGCTGGATGACAACAAATTAGGACCACAATATTATTTTGTGCCCATTACTGTCATTGATATGATAATATTTGTAAAGAAAATTTTTACATACCGATAGTCGGGCGGAATTACAATGTTGATAATGTTGGTTACTTTTCACATGAACTCATTAATTTTTGTGTATATTCTGCATATATATTAAGAAATTTACTAAAAGATATTTAGCCGTGCATTCAATTATTACACATAATATAAGTTGAGATTATTATAAAAATTTATAAACATTAAATTTAGATAGGTAATGAAATGTCAAGGAGAAAAAGAGACTTGACTTTTCTTGTGTACAAGAGTGTGAAGGGTAAACTGTCATATTAATTGGTAAAGGGTTTAGCTAGTTGATGCAATAATGTATAGTAACTAGGTACAAGTAAATTAAAATATTTTTGGAGCCCTGAATTATACATAACTTTATCCAAATACAAGGATTTGCATTAAAAAAAAGATATTACTAATAGTGCAAATGTGCAACTATATGAGCATATATTATATCAACATATATGCTGTCCCAACACTTGCACAATTTGACACTATGGTAAGTGGGATCTCGAGCACAATCTATAATTTGCATATATTTTATACTAAAAATCAACTTTTGTTTATAATATTACAAAAAATCTCAACTTCCTAAACATATTATAAAAATCCCAACATATACACACAATGCTATGTATATGTCGACTATGTTATGTATATTAATAGAGAGAAAGAGTAAAGTAATTAAAAAAATGGGAGAGAGTGTAATTACTTTCAAATAGGTTAATATTTATGTTATTTATACTATTTTTTATATATCCATATATGTCGAGAAATTAACCACATATTCGTTACGACCCAAATCAATGGCATATATTATCCGTTCTGATTCAGCAAATCACACTTGTCTCTTGCACTAAGCTATCATCTTGCCCAAAAGCTTATGTATCATGTGAGAACTTGTGATTGTTAAATTCTTCACTTTTGTCTCTCATTTGATATGATAAATCAGTGAATCATTTTCTTTGACTCGTTCTTTTAAATTAAACCTGTAAAACGGGCCGGGTTGACCCGTCCCAACCCGATTAGAACCGCCCACTTAAGAAAATCGATCCGATTTGACTCGGCCCGTTCAGCCCATGGATTGTAAGGTTCCGGGTTTCGGTCTAGATTATTTTTTGGATTGGGCTCGGTTAACCCGATCCAGGCCCACTGGTTAATCAGTCCGGCTCGGCCCGGCCCGGTTAGCTTTTTTGTTTAAAAAAAATCGTATTTTAATTTAAAAAAAGCCGTTGGGCCCAACGGTAATATAGCCGTTGGGAGCCCAAAAGGACTAAAATCCCCTTTTTATTAAAGCAAAAACTTTTTTTCAATTAAATTATTTTTTTAAACCCAAAAAAATTCCTATAAATACCCTACACTTTCAAATCATTTTCCACACAATTTTTCATTCTCTCAAATCTCAATTCTCAATTCTCAAACATTCTATATATTTTTAAATTGCTCACTTTAATTTTTTAATTTTGCGATTACAAAGTACAAGTGGAAGTTTCTAAAGTCGCAACCTTCGGATACTTTCAAAATTTTGTATTATCATTTCATCTCTTACGTTTAATTTTTAATTAGTTTATTAATTGTTGAATATTTAAATTTATTATATTTGTGTATTTTGAACTTTTTAGTTTAATTTATATTATGGATAAATTATGAAACCTCGCGACTAAAGGTGTTAAAATTTTTTATCCCGGAAGTGATAGTGGTAGTAAAAAGCGAACTACTAGCGGTAGAGGTACTTCAAGTAGTAGATATACCCGTGTGCCTCCGCCTCCGGTACCTCTTAGTCAACCTTTTGAGGAAGAAATAGTTGTAGGTGCTCACGATATGGATTATGTAGAAACTCAGAAAAATTATGGTATAGAAGAAGAAAATGAAGTAGATGCGGTTAATTTAGATGAAGATGATGAAAATATTGGTAAGACACCCGCAGTAGGAAATGTTAAAGTTAGATCTGAATCAGTTAATCTCCCTCTCTGTCCTCCCCGTACCCCAAGACCTCGTAAACCAACTAGTATTGCATGGCAATTTTTTGAACGTATATCAGATATTGAGGTGCAATGCAATATTTGTCAACAAATATATAAGCATAAAAGAGGAGGCAAGCAAGGGAGTACAGGTACGTTAATGAGACATATAAGTGATAATCACGATAGAGAGTTAAAAATTACAAAAGGTGGTGCAGATGTTGGTGGGCCAACACAAACTAGAATGGACCCAGCAACCGGTTAGGTAATGAAGAAATATAATAAATTGAGGGATCAGGAAGAAATAACTAAAATGGTATCTATGAGTTGTTTGTCTTTTAGTTTTCCTTCTTCTGATGTCTTTATTCATTATATTCAAGCAATTTATAATTCTATGTTTAATGGTATTCCTAGAAGTACTTGTCGGGCCGATATTTTTAGACTTCATTCACAATATTATTTTTATTTATCAACATTGTCAAAAAATATTCAATGTAGAATGTCCCTAACTTCTGATCTTGATCGTGCTGTAAATAAAAATGATTATTTAACCGCTACTTGTCACTGAATAGATAGTAATTTTGTTATGCAAAAACGTATTCTTGTTTTTTTATATGATGAAGATCGTAAACATATTGGAGATTTTATTGCTGATTTGATTGCTAAAGTTGTTGAATTTTATGGTATCGAAAATAAAATCTTTTGTATTGCTTTTGATAATGCTTCTAACAACAAGACTCCTATTAAAAAGTTAAAATCTAAGTTATCTCTGCCATTATCTAAAATTTTTCATGTTAAGTGTGTTTGTCATATATATAATTTAATTGTAAGAGACGGTCTTGAGTTTTATATTGAAAAAATCCAGCTTGCCGTTAGTTTTATTCAAAAAAATAATTGAAGATCAAGAATTAGGGACTTTAAACTTAAATGTGAACAAAATGGACTTGCACCGATATTGATGCCTGGAGAATGTGATACTAGATGGAATGCTACCTATGATTTTTTTAAAAAATTTATTAAAAAAATAGAGTTCCTATTACACTATCTTTTAACCAACATTGTGGCTCGATTGTTGATTTTGCTGATTGTATGCTACATGATTCTGATTGGGCTGTAATTAATGATCTTGTTAAGTTTTTGCAAAAATTTTATATAGCTACGGTTGAATTTTTCGGTGCTTATTATCCTACTGTTTGTAATATTTTGGCATATATAGCCGATATTTCTACTTTTCTCAAAGAATATAAAAACAAAGAACGCTACAAAGAAGCTGTTGGTGCCATATTTGCTAAATTTTAAAAATATTTTTTTCCGATTCTCCCTATTTACTTGGTTGGTGCTATGCTAAATCCGTATATGAAATATACTACTATGTGTCACTTTAGTATTCTTATTTATTCTAACTTAGAGATAAATACTAACAATAATTCTGAACAAGTACAACCTGATTTGTGGACGGCTATGGGTGATGCGAACGGTTATATAGATAAATTATATAACCACTATGTTGATTTAGTTGATTTAGTTGTACCAACAAATATCACTCCAACTGTCGCTCCTCATCCTCCCAAGGAGACATCATCTTCTAAAAAACCGGCATATAGTGATTTTCCTGATTCCTTTTATGATTTACCTTGTTGGAACAGTGTTGAGGAGGGAGCTTACACATCAACTTATCGGGAAGAGCTTAAGTATTATCTTCGATCGCCGCTAGAGGATCGCAGACGACGGATCAACACGTTGGATTGGTGGAGGAGTAATGAAACACAATATCCTGTGCTTTCAAGATTAGCTAGAGATATCCTGAATGTTACAATGTCAACCGTTGCATCAGAGAGCGCTTTTAGTCTAGGACGACAGCAGCTTGGAGACAACTGACATTCATTGGAAAGCAATGCAATGAATGTTCTAGTTTGCCTTAGAGATAAAGCGGAGCCGAACGACGAGCAGAGACTTGAAGAAATTTTGACTTCACGGGAGAACTCAGCAGAATCAAGTTCAATACATGGTTTTTCCCCATTGACTTTGACTATCCTATGCAAGTTTCCGTTAATATTAACATGCATGAGTTGGAAAAAACGATGCAAAATTTGTAGATTTTTCATCCATTTAATAATAAATTTTGAATCATTTTGCAATCAATAAAATTCAAGATTCATTCACTCCTTAGTCCTTACTTTGTAATTTATTCTATTTAATGATTTAAATTGAATTTTTAGTTTAAATTAAATACTTAGTTTTAATATATTACTAATTTACTATAAAGTATTATTAATTTATTATATTAAGTAGCATATGTTTTATTTAAAGAAGTACATATATTTTATATGTGTACGTATATATTGAATAGTACATATATATGTATGTATATCTTCTATAGACGTATATATTTAATGTATACATGTGTATATATTTTATCATTAGTATATAACTATATATTTAGTGTGTGTATATATTGTAGTATATATATTGTAGTATATTTTATTCAAAGTAGTATATATATATATATTGAATGGTACGTATATATGTGTGTATATCTGTAGACACCTAATTTCATCCCTCCCCGATATCGTTTTTACCCATTGTTTACCTTATCCTGCCGTGTACTCTCACCCGTGTGATAATCCCTCCATAAAATGACAAAAATAACAACCCCCTAACTAATTTTGTTTTATCCTAATATTCTAACAACCTACCCAATTAAAAAACAACACCTACCTACCCTATCCTAACAAACTCTACCCCACCACACCACAACCCCCTACCCCATGTGACCCCACCTACCTCACCACTACCCTACCCTCACCTCATATATACACACCAATCCATCCTTGTCATTTTTGGATCAATACACACATCACAGTATACAATACACTCACTACTTTACTAATAATTCACACCCAGCGGAATTCGCACAGATCCGCCGAAAAAACTCATCCTCGCCGGTGGGAAATACACGCACAATACACACACTGAAATGGGAGCAAAAACAGTGAAAGAAAGAGGAAATTGAGTCGGAGAGATCGAGACGAGAGTGAAAAACAAGAGAGATAGTGAGATCAAGAGAGGTCGCAATTAAGGGAGCTCGAATTTTTCGGTGAAATCTCGCCGGAAAAAGCCATCTCTACCGGCGAGTTAACTCCGAAAAGCCACCAGCTTTTCCACCTCTCCAAAATCCAATTAAACCCATACTATATCAACTCAAAGGTTCGACCCGTCCTTCTCCTCCCCCATCACTGTCGAGAGTTTGCCTGTGAAGCTCACCGGAGCTCCGGCAGATAGCGAAACCCATTGTCAAACAGTCCACAAATTCTGGTTGAATTATCGGTGTTTTGTTTGTTTTGTTTGGAATTGCCGAGTTGGCGGGTTCGTGTTGAGATCCTGGATCGATTTGTGGATTTGGTTTCGGTCCGTTGGCAGCATCAACAATTTGGAGTCTAAATAAATTTGAGCCGTCGAACAATTTGTGGATTGAAATAAAATTGAGGTTTTGCTCGGGATATTCGGACGCGGTCTTCGTTTTGTTTTCACTCGACTAATATTGGAATTTGAAAGCTACGAATCGAGGTCCAATTCTATTCCCCTCTTTTATTTCATGTTTATTATATTTGATGTGTTGGAGTGAATATTGTGTTTGGTTGATGATTGTGACGTGGTGATATGTTTCGATATTGTATTTGAGAAATCGCGATTATTATGGTTGATATTGATTGATTGATTTACGTGAATGAAGGAATTGAAAGAGTTGAATTCATGTGGGAATAAGTGAGCGAGAATTGAAAACTTGATATAATTAGTGAACTTTGATTAGTTTGATTCATTAGTTGTTTGACTTGAAATAAACGTTAATTGAATTTGGTAGTATCAAGATACGCTGATTAGAATAGGCAAGACGTAGGTCGGGTAGGCAAATCTAGAGATTGTGGGTTGATTGAGTGTTTGAAATTTGATTGAATGGTTTGATTTTAGCACTTTTGAATCAATTGTATAATTTGGCCGGGGAATGTCCCGAAGTATCTATGTATATTTATTCACCGGGGAATGCCCCGAGGTATCATGTACCCGGAGGACGTTCGTGGTGAAGGCCCGAGGCGTCGGGTAGAGCATTAGTTCAGGATTAGCGTAGGTTTACTTTCAGTCCATTTTTATTTCGGGTTGTAATAATTGGACTGGACTTTACATTTCGGGGTGTTTTGTTTTGTTTGATTATTTTGCGTGCTTCTTGTATGGTTCATACATTTCTTAGTGCCAAATAGTCGATACACTCTACCAAGCGACCGTGGTTGAACCATGGGATCGAGAGGTGCCTAATACCTACCCCTCAGTCAACAGAATTCCTTAGCCAGAATCTCTGTTCGCAAACCAGTTCAAAGAGTCAAACGGTTTTGAAAAGGATTTTCTAATGGTGACTTGGCACGCCAGATTATGCCAAGTGGTGACTCTGACTTTTGATTGTTAAAAGATAATCCTTTTTCGAAACAAATTTTCATCTTTTGTCACTTTAATAATTAAAACCCTTTCGCCAAAAATATACATCGTTTGGAGCACGTAAAAAGGGGGTGTGACAGCTCTGGCGACTCTGCTGGGGACAGTATGAGAATTCGAGCTATTTTTGGAGTCGTATCGGCTTTGTTTGGCATTACGAGTGTATAAGCATTGTTTGTGGTTATTATTTGTGTTATTTTCACTTTTGTGCGTTTTCGTGCTCTTTGTTTATAGTATTTATCCTATGTGTTACCGCTTTATATCTGTCATCATGAGTCCACCCCCGGCCTTCTTTCTGCAACAAGTCCATAGTACACGTGTTGTACACAACCTCTAGTTGAGTCAACCTTATTTTAGGGGGGGAGCCGTCAGTGTTATGGAGTAGGTGGAAAGCAAAGCAGCCACTATCGACCATACGCTCCCCCGAACAGCCTTGTTAGTAAACCACAACGTAGGTCAGCCTTTAGGTCATGCTTATGTGCATCATACGGAGACCTAGTGGGACCCACATAGCCCTTTGTAGGAGACTCCCCTCTAAAGCATCCCTACGTGCTAACTGTTGCATTTTTAAGGGTATCGTGGTTATTTGACGGACTGATTTTTGAAAAAGAAAAAAAAATAAAATAAAATAAAAATTGTTAGGAGTAAGGTGCGTAGGCAAAAACGAAAAAGAAAAAAATAGAAAAAAGTGAGTCGAAAAGAATGAATAAAAAAGAAAAAAAAAAGAGGAATGTCGTAGTTTATTTTAGAATTCTTTATGGCTTTTGTTCTTTACGATCCAAAAACTCAAAAAGATTTTTTTACGTTTTACATTTGTCTTCTCAAAGTACCGTAAATTAAAAAAAAAGTTTGTTTGCCTTTTCTACTTATTTGTCAAAAACAAAAATACCAAAAAGATTTTTTTTTTCATAATTGGTGGTGTCAATATTAGTTAAAGTGTCTAGCGAAAAATCCAAAAGTTTTTTTTCGTTTGTTTTTGGTGGTGTCTCTTAAGTTAGGGTCAATTTATTAGTTAATCGTTAATTGTCCAATCTGGATGAACTACGCATACTTGATTCCCTTCCCTTGGGTTGGGATACGTAGGCAACCCTCGGTGGGTCCGGTAATTCTTTGTGTTGGCCTTTTTCTTAGAATTAGCCTAGGTCTCTCGCCCCGTAATCTAGAGTTGTTTGCCAAGTAGACTGATTTCGTTCAGTACTTCTGTTCGGCAAATTGGAGTCATGGATGTGGTCTGTCCCATCGATATATGTTTGCGTCAAAAATTCCAAGGGTTGGGAATCTTCTACTCCTGTCGAATTTTTGAGATAACGTCTTATGTGTTATTACAGGATGGATTTGTCCACCAAGTCTAGAGTTCTGATGGTTGTCAAGGTGCCCAAAAAGTTAATCAAATGGTGGGAAATGTTTAACTATGTTGATCAGCAGAAACTGGTTAAAATATTAGGTGATCTTACGGAACTTCTGCATGTTACCCCTCGTCCAGATTTAATAGAGGCTTTGTTGACCTTTTGGGTTCCGAGTAGTTTGGTATTCAGGTTTGGGGAATGTGAAATGACTCCTACTTTGGCAGAAATATCCGGTTTGTTGCATTTTCCCTATATCGAGAAGGATATGATCCGAGCACGAAATCATACTGGCGTGAGATTTTTGCAGTCTTGTGGTTTAAAAAGTAAGGGTATGCATTTGGGTTGTTTAAGTGATTCGTGGGTTTCCTTAGACTTTTTGTTTGCTAGATTCGGGCCCTCGGAAGGTTTTGATTGCTTTTGGGATGAATTTCATGTGACTAAGGAGAAGTGGGAGAGAAAGCGTCTTGAAGTCTTCACCCTCGCTTTGTTAGGTACTTTAGTGTTTCCACTAGAAGAAAGACTTATTAATACCCGTTTGCAATTTATGGTGATGACCCTATTTCATAACGATCAAAACGACAAGGGCATTAATCAAAAGGGCAGGTTCACTCTCATACCCATGATCTTAACAGAAATATATAAGGCTTTAACCGAAGTGAAGGGGGGAAGGAGATTTTTTTAGGGCAGTAACCTGATATTGCAGATATGGGTGATGGAGCATTTACATGCACCTTCTTTAGTTAGATCAGACGTGTTAGATCGTTGTATTCCCAATCGCGTGAAAGCCATGGACTCTAGGTTGCGTTTGGATAAATTCTCGTTACCCGTGGGAGTTGACGCTTGGATTGAATTTCTTGAATCAAGAACCAGGGATGACATTTTGTGGACTTATCTGTGGCTTCGCCCAAAGATAGTATTGTTGGGTTGTCAGACGCATCTCCCTTTAGTTATGTTAGGGCTCAATTGCACCAGACCATACAATCCTTCTAGGGTAATGCGCCAGTTGGGTAGGCTGCAGGACGTGCCACCAGCAATGGATCTTCTGAAGGATGTTGAGTACTTTAAGGACCAAGCCTTAGGTGAGAGCAAGTACGAGCAGTTTTGGAAGCATGCAACAAAGCTAGGTGTGGACACACTCAAAGAAAGTTTGGATAATTCGGGCCACACTCAGGGATATGAGGTCTGGCTTCAATCTATCCCTCGGGGTATCAGTCAACCCTTACCAGCGCAGCTTAAAGGGAGAATACAGGAAGAATGCATAGTAGACAATCATCACGATGAAAGTGTAGGGTCCAAAGTGGAAACACTGAGGGTTTAGCTAGCAGATTTGTTCAAGACGGTAGAAAGGTCTCAGAATAATCTTTCCAAATGCACTCCTCATGAAGCAGGAATACGGGCCCGAAGCTTCTTCCCCGGTATTAGGGTGTCTTTACAGGATATGCTACAAAGCTTAAATGGGAGAAAGAGAACTTCAGAGGCAGGTCCATATCAGCCAGGGTCATCACGCAGAGCACCAGTCTGAAAGAGCACTTCTTATATTTATTCAGTTTGAGTCTTTTATGTGTCTGTCATTGTAGGGTGGTGCCTTCTTTAAGTCAAAGTCAAGTTGTTTTTGGTATTAGAGTCTTTATTAGTAATTTCACCTACGTCGTCTTAAGAGTCTATAATTTTGTTTCGTATTTGTTGTTTAGTTTTAAAGTGGTCCTAAACTTTTGTACATTTTTGTTGTTTTCTTTCTTCAAAATGTTTTGATGTTACGTCTTTTCTTGGTTTGTTTATTTTCGTTTTTGCCAAAAAAAAAAAAGGTGGATAATGTTTATGCATATGCTGCCCGAACTACGCAATATCTGATTCATGTACAATATGATACGTAGGCAACCTACTTTTGGGTTCGATCTAATCATTTTGTTTCGTTGTTTTTCATTATTTTTCCTCTTTTAAAGAAAAACAAAAGCCATAAAGAATGATAAAATAAAGGTAGATAGCGAGAGAAAAGAAAAGAGCAGAGATGGAAACGAAAAAAAATATAATAATATAACGATAATAATAATAAGTGTAGATAAAAAAAAGTGTAGACAAAAATCAGGATGATGTTAAAATGACCTCGCTACCCTCAAAAGCTGGTAGAAATGAACATGAATTTAGGACAATTTTACCAATGTGATTCCCATGCTTGTTGTGTGCCCTAATCCTAACGGATGTCGTCTTTGATGAGCATGTTCTTTCAGATAACAGTGGTAGGTTTGCAGCACTCTGTCTAGTCACCCATACTTCACTAGATCCAAAGCAAAGCTGGCCATGGCTAGCAGGGAGATTGAAAATTCGCTCATTGACCCGGATCAGGATCACAGGGAAGAAAGTTCTGAACACAATGATGAGGTAGTAAGGATCAGGCAATTATTGATAGATTTACACCGGGCATGGGCCAGCGGAATGCCTCCTCCTCCGCTCCCTGAAGGTCTTGGGAATATCTCTAACTGCCCACCGCTCTCTCAGGCATAATTCTCTGCTCCTACTGAGTCACCTGAGCACGTGCCAAGATTCACTCCGCGACATTATTATCCTGGCAGTTCTGGTGTGCCCTTGGCAGCTCCCCAATCAAGACCAGCTGCTCAGCCAGCGCCACCGATCACACCGGTATTCATGGCTCTGCCACCACATGAAACTCCCATATATGTTGTGCGTCCCACAATGAGGCTTCCTAGGTCCAGTGAGCCAGTACTGAAGGTTTCAGATAGTCAGTATTATGCCCCGGAGCCTACTTTGCAAATGAATGAACCGTATGGGTACACTCAGCCGCCTGCATTTCCATTTGATACGGAGAAACCTGTCACAATGGAGGAACAAGATATCATAGCCCAAAAATTGAAAAGCTTAGAACAGGCTATGAGGAATTTACAAGGAATCGGAGATTATAGGAGTGTTTCCTATAAAGATCTTTGCACGTTCCCAGACATCAACCTTCCCCCCGGTTTTAAGATTCTTAAGTTCGAGAAGTATGCAGGACACGGTGATCCCTTGGCACACTTAAGACGTTATTGCAACCAGTTGAGGGCTACGGGGGGAAAGGAAGAACTGCTCATGGCCTTCTTTGGCGAGAGTCTTTCTGATCTGGCCTCAGAATGGTTTATCGATTGAGATATTGATAAATAGAACAGCTGGGATTATTTGGCTTCTGAATTTGTTCAACATTTTTAGTATAACATCGACCTAATTTCGGATGAAAAATTCTTGGTCAATATGAAAACAATGCACTGAAGGTTTTAGGGAATACGCGACAAGATGGCGTGAACAGGCCGCCAGGGTAAAGCCTCCAATGAAAGAAAGTAAGTTGGTAGAAGTTTTTATTCAGGCGCAGGATGAGACCTATTTTCAACATTTACTTCCGGCAATGGGAAAGTCTTTTATGGAAGTCCTCAAAATGGGGGAGATGATAGAGGACGGAATTAAGACCGACCGAATAGTAAGTTTTTCCGCATTAAAATCCACCACACAAGTGATTCAAGGTGGATCTGGCGCATTTGGAGGTAAAAAGAAGAAAGAGGACGTGGCGACTGTCGTAGCTGGAACCCATTCCTATCCCAAAAGACCACTTCGCCCATATCCCCAATCCCAAGCCAAAGTCTACGCCCAAGCTCCATATATTCCTCCCCACTATTACTACCCTCCATAAAACCCTTTATATTCTATTCCACCACCCTCGTACCCAGTATATAGCGCGTAGCCATATGCCCAAACCCCTTCTTACCCGCAGTGGCGCGCGCAAGCTCCACAAAATCGCCCATTCGCTCCACCGAATTACCAAAATCCCTCCAAACCCAGTTTTCAGCCTAGGCCCGAGTATAAAAAAGAGAAGGAGGTCAAAAATCAATTCACACCTCTTAGGGAATCATATGCTAGCTTGTTTGACAGGTTGAGAAAGTTGAAGGTTTTAAGACCAATTTAAGAAAGGCTTTCAAATCCACCGCCGAGGAATCTCGATTATTCTTTAAGGTGTGCGTACTGTTTTGATATGCTAGGCCATGATATCGAGAAATGCTAGCATTTAAAGAGAGCTATCCAAGATTTAATTAACACAAATCAGATGTTGGTCCAGGCCCCGGAGGGTCCAAACATTAACCAAAATCCACTGCCAACCCATGCTGAAGCTAATATATTAGAATTGATATATGATGGGAAAGAGTCTTCGAGGGGTTATAAGCCTATTGCCAAGATACAGACTATTAAAGAGAAATCGGTGAATGTAGCAAAGTCTTTGAAAGCAATGTCATTGAACCGGGAAGGAATGAGATAAGATAAAGCCCAAGAAAGCACAAAGAAACCCCTAATCATAGTACAAGTGATAACGCTCAATCTACAGCTCTCGTAGGAGTGTAAAGCGGTCGCTAGAAAATATAGAACCCAACTGGGTTGGGTATCGATCCCACAGGGAATAGCTCGGTCAACAAGTAAGCAATGATTACTAGACTTTTAGTGCAAGTCTCGTAAAAAGGGGGGATTGTAAAGTGTAACCAAATTATTAAAGTAAAAACTGAAAATAGCAAAGTAAAATGAAAGAATGTTTAGTAGGTTGTAAAACAATGAGAATTTAAGCGTTGGGGTTATGTCCACCTTCTGAGTTATACGTCTCTATTGGCTATGAGTGTGTAGAATTCAGACATGTATGTGCTTATAGAAAATTGTATTCGATGGTAAATCCTGGCGTCTTTCGACCTATTCGAGGATTATTTCACTTTAACTCTTTCTAGCTTAAAGCGTGTCTAACGGTACGAATTCTCCAAGAGGTTAATCCAGTTACGGCACTAACTGTTTAATAGGGGATGGGACCCTACTACCTTGACACTATCTCTTTTCCAGACAAATAATCTTTCTTTCGAACAAGTTAAATGTTATACTAGCGTATTCTTGCGTTTGCAACCACAAAGAATTTAGATTAAGATGAAGAGAATAATGATATAAGCAGCATATGTGTCACAAACTCACAAGCTCATAGTAATAGATAGTACCTCATTCGGCCTCCATAACCCCAACAGAGAAGTTTAGTTACCCATGAATGCGAAGGAGCTCACGGTTGACATTGTTATTATACCACAATACTGATTAATTTTGTGTAGCACAGGTGGTAGGCGTTTAGGCATGAATTCCTAGGCAAAGTAACGATTCTCTTGTTGCGGAAATTAAGAATAGAAGAAGAAAAATAGAATTAGTGGAAAGATTAGAATTGTTGGAATAGTAGAAAAGATTAACAGTTGAAGAATGAATATCGATCCCTTCTTCAAAGTAGAATTGATTTAAAAATCTCTAGCAGAATAAGGTATTTATAATACCCATATCCTAATCCTTCTAAGCTAATGAAATACTTAACCAAATCCTACTAAGCTAATGAAATACTTAACCCAATTGTACTAGGTTAATGTAACATTATCCAAATCCAAATAGACTAGTGAAATACTTAACCCAATTGTACTAGGTTAATGTATTATTATCCTAATCCAAATAAGTTACTGTAAGTCCCCAAAGTCTTCAGAAATGCTGTTTTAGCCCGGGACAAATTTTCCATGCATCACTTTTGGTCCTTAGGCGTCCAAGCTTCCTTTTCTCCTTCCGTGAAGCTTTCTTTGGCGTCAAGTAATCCATAAAATGCTGAATTCTGCATCATTTACACCTGAAACTTTGCTAATCATGTTTATTAGCTCACTTACAGGAAAAAGTACTAAAAGTGCATGAAATATATAATTTGTTCTCGAAACATGGCACAAATATGGGCAAAATATATTGATATAGGCGCGTAATATCGCCTATCATCAACACCCCACACTTAAAGCTTTGTTCGTCCTCGAACAAACTATCATGTCCATCTAAACATCAACTTAGGGTTTTACAACAACAACACAAAATATTCGTCAAGACAGGCACAACAATTATCAACAAAGAGTAGTTTTCCGATCATTAGTAGAAACAGTTTATCCTCTAGTATAGACTCATGATGGTGGTAAACTCATATTCAAAAGTTAAGGCACAAGGAATAATATACAACTACCCAAAACTCATCAACCATGTGTGTCTCACAATATATTACCCATAATCACTCACAAGTATAGCATATTTTTTCAAACATGGGTATCAAAATATCCTTGCTCTCGCTCTCACAAAGAATTCATATGTAGCAACTAATGACCATAGGCTTGCCCTTAGTGTAATGCTCCACTAAATGTCAGAATGCTAGGCTTAGGATCAAGTAGGTCTTTTGATGGTTGTAATGTAGGCTAAGGGACGGGTAGGACTATTTTGGCCAGAAATTGTGACTATGTTCCTAAGCACTTTAATACATCACATTGTATCATTAACATTTTTCTTTCAACCTTTCTTCTTTCTTTTATTCTACCACCCTTGTTCTCCTCTTTAGTTTTTCAATTTTAAGCATAACTCACTTTTCAGCTTTCTTTTCCTTTTTTTTCTTTTCATAACATACCTCTTATGATAGCACTTTCTTTTTCATAATGCATTCAAGCACCACTGCAATTTAAAGCATCATACTCACCCAACTTCCTCTTATTTCGTCACATGACTTTATATGTCAAAGCACTTAGGAATTTGGATCAAATTACGATCTTAAAAAAAATGGATTAGGCTTACATATGAGGTTTGTCAAAGAAGTAGGCTAAAGGCTCAAAAGGGTTTAACTAGGATGATGTCCACGGGTAGGTAAAATGAAGGTAAACATGTATAGGTTGCCAAAAAATGCCTAAATCATCTCCTAGACTTACACTCTTTATTTTCGCTTTGCATACATACCAGGCAAGTTCTAGCATCAGCTACAAACATAGAATATACTATTAATCTCACACACACAAGGCACATGGTCGACTTTATTGGAAGTAGTATAGACTCTCGACCCAACAAGTGAAGGAATTGATCCACACAATATCACATAATGAGTCACAATTAGAGCCTAAATGTCTCAATAGTCATGATGTTAGCACAAACTCTTGTTATAATCTCATGCTGCCTATTAGAATAATTTCATGTGAAGCTAAGTAAAAAAATTACTACTAAAAATACTTAACTTAAACTAAAAAAATGAAACACAAAAAAAATGAAACAAATAAAACAAAGTAAACAAAGTGAACAAACAAAGTAAACAAACATAGATGCGGTAGAGAAGTATAGCATGCAATACCGCCACCCCACACTTAAACGGGACACTGCCCTCAGTGGAAAGTAAATACGAAGAACCTGGTCAGTCGGACTCTTCCTCAATGTCGGGGGTCATACCCCCTTCATCGGAATCATCATAAGAGTCATCGTCAGAGTTCTCCTCCACATCATAATCTGGCAAGCGTCGATCATCATCGGTCGGCACATCATCGTCTAGAGGTTCCTCAAAGTATGTGCCTACTCCACACATCTCCCGTGCATGCATATTCATTGGATAGTCATGGTCCAGCTGTTGGAGCTCTGCATCAGTTGGAACACGACCTCCACTCATCATTGTGAACCGTGTCATGCCATAAAAATGACGGAAGAAACTCTTATCTCGAGCATGTCTCTCCGCAGTAGTAAGGTTGACACCATGTGTTGTTTCAGCATCTTTGACCTTTGTGAGGTCAACCTTCTTCGAGTTATGTGGGAGTTTGTGATTAGCTGGTTCCTCTTCGATATCCTCCTTCTGCAAGATTGTTGTCAACAGATTACCAAAAGTGAAGTGGGACCTCTTATGTAGTCTGGCCTTCCGCATGTAGAGCGAATGATTTCCCCAATGTTGATAGGGACATTCGTCATCAATGCATAGACCAAACACACTCTATCTCTTGTTATTTTGGTGTATTGAGTCCCAAGAATAAGGCATGAGTTGACGATGCGCAACCAGATTCTTGCTTCCCTATTCAAAGGAGCATAGGGGAATGTGTTGTGTCGTCCGGTGTCTTGGTGTCTGCTCCACCTTTCCATGGATATACTTCCACAAAGTGTGTGTCGAATTTCTCTATAAGGAGGTCTGCTGTACAGCTCTTTGAATGGTGCTGGATCGACCGAAGGTAAGCCAAGAAAGGAGTTGATCAAATCCGCGTTGAGCTGTAAAACTTGGCCCCGAATCTTGACTTCGCTGCCCGTGGTTTTCGGCGACCAGTTGGCGTAAAATTCTCTTGTCAAATCAATATTAAATTCTCCCATGTCGCGGAAGATGAAATCCAGATTCAATGCCATGATTTTTGCCAGCATACGCGGTTCCTTCTTCGCTAGGTTGTCCTTGTTGATCAAGTCGACATGAACATATTTGCTTTCCTTGTTGTTCCTATACCATTCTTTGGCTTTCTCCTCAAGAACCCATTTTATTCCAAACATTCGGCGGGGTAATTGCATTGAGGATGATTCTCCTTGGTCCTTGCGACCTCTCTTCTTGCCCTTTTGAGATGTGGTAGCCTTATCTTGTCTCGCTTTAGGTGCCATTGTTCCTGAGATTTAAACGATATTTCATGTTAGCATCAACTCAATGGAAATAATCTATAAACAAGCCATCGGGGTACCACCCCACACTTAGGTTCGTTGATACAAATTAGTGAAGTGACAGTGGTCGATTACTTAGACTTCGTCGACATACGTTTAAGGAGCTATATTCCTATAAGAAAATCAGTGATGTATCACTTCTTGCAACCTTTTCAATACGTTCATGTTAGGTAAAACAAGACTACTACATAGGGGTTCCATCATGGTATAGTTTCTATCAACAATTACAAACTCCTATGTCGGTAGGCAACTATAAGTCTTATCCCGATGAACGGGATAGCCTAACATGTAGGTATACTAGTGACAAGACTATGCAATGTTCATAACCATAGCAATTCTGAAAAGAGTATGACAATGCAATTAAAACCAAATTCAAGTCGAAAACAAGTTAAGATTATCCTAACGTACAAGTTCACTCACATGGTTTTGCATCAACAATTCAAACACTTTAACATCACCAATATTTCTTCAAGATGTAGCAATTCATGATAGACATAGCAACGTAGTACTTACGAGAAATAGATGAAGAATAAAAGAGTACTTACATGATTGAATCCTTTGGAGATGTTTCTTGTGAATTGAAAGAGCAAAAAGAAAAATTTTGAGATGATTTGGAGTGGATGTGCGGCGCCTTTAGGTCAAGTTTCAATGTGTTTATGTTTCAACCCTATGTCCCCTTTATATAGGAAAAGAATGGGTCGGGTTTTGACCCATTTAAAATCGGTTTTGGAGACAAAAAGGGACCATAGGAGGCGTCTTTAGCTTTGCCTAAGCATGGTATAGGCGGCGCCTAATGCAAAGCATAAGCTAGCATAGGCGGCGCCTAGTGTAATGCATAAAGGGACCATAGGCGGCGCTTAGTGCATGGCATATAAGATTCTGAGACCAAATGTTTTTGCATAGGCGGCGCCTATGCTATAGCATACTTGAGCATGGACGGCGCCTATGCCTTTGCACACTAGAATCTGAGACCTTAGGCTATAGTATAGGCGTTGCCTTGTTCGTGGCCTAGTTTTACCTACGCCTAGCCTTTCTCGATGCCTATTTTGTCATGAGAAATGCTCAATACATAGCCTTATGCATCTTTATTCCAAACTTACCACCTTTACCATATACTACATCCAAATCGTCATTTGAAACCAATCTCCTCGTTGAATACTTCTTGCACCTACATTTACTCAAAAACCAATGAAAACGATTAGTACGATGGGTTGCCTCCCATCTAGCGCCTTAGTTTTGGTCGTGGCATGACTCTTATTTTTGGATTTTCATTAATTAAAAGCAAAACACATACTAAAAAAATGAAAGACGATAAACGATAAACGATAAACGATGGGTTGCTTCTCATCTAGCGCCTTATTTATTGTCGTGGCTCGACGTAGTTACCTCGAGTACTTAGACTTCATCGAGATAAATGATGGCCAGATAATTCATCGAGTCAAGAGGACCGATATAAGGTTTAACACGTTGGCCATTCACCTTGAAGACAACACCATTATTGTCTTCCAATTCAACTTCTCCAGACGAGTAGACATGGATAACTTTGTATGGACCAGACCACTTAGACTTTAACTTACCTGGGAACAACTTCAATCTAGAGTTGAAGAGAAGTACCATATCATCCTTTTGGAAATTTCGTCGAACAATCCGCTGATCATGATACTTTTTCATCCGCTCCTTGTATAGGTCCGATCTCTCATAAGCATGGAGACGGAACTCATCTAATTCGTTCAGCTGCTCCAACCTCAGATTCATCGCATTATCCCAATTCAAATTCAATTGCTTCAATGCCCACAATGCCTTATGCTCGAGCTCGATGGGTAAGTGACAAGCCTTCCCATAAACTAGTTGATAAGGAGACATGCCAATGGGTGTTTTGAATGCAGTCCTATACGCCCATAGTGCATCATCTAGCTTCCGAGACCAATCCTTCCTATTAGCATTGACCGTCTTCGCAAGGATTTGCTTGATCTCCCGATTGGAAACCTCTACTTATCCACTTGTTTGTGGGTGATAAGGCGTGGCTACCTTATGTTGCTTGACACCATACTTGGCCAACACGGATCTGAATAGCTTATTGCAAAAGTGAGATCCTCCATCACTTATGATAGTACGTGGTACTCCAAAGCGAGAGAAGATATTCCTCTTTAAGAACGCTACAACACGCTTTCCTTCGTTGTCAGCCAACGCTACAGCTTCGACCCATTTTGAGACGTAATCTACAGCAACTAAGATGTACTTCATTCCAAATGAATTCACAAATGGACCCATGAAATCAATGCCCCACACATCAAAAAGTTCTACCTCAAGAATTTTTGACATGGGCATCTCATGGTGTTTCGAAATATCACCTTGTCTTTGGCATTGGTCGCATCATCTAACATAGTCATAGGCATCTCTAAATATCGAAGGCCAATAGTAACCACTTTGCAATACTTTCCTTGCCGTCCGATTGCCTGCATAATGTCCTCCAACTTGGGAAGTGTGGCATGCTTCCAAAACATTAGGCACCTCTACATGGGATATACATCGTCGAATAATACCATCCGCACATCGTCGAAACAAATATGGCTTATCCCAATAGTAGTGTTGTACGTCATGCATAAACTTCCTCCTTTGGTGGTAAGATAAATTGGCAGGTATCACATTACTCACCACGAAATTTGCAAAGTCGGCATACCATGGTAATTTTTCCATTGTTGTCGCTAATATCTCCTCGTCAGGGAATGCATCATCAATCTGAATTTCAGGTTGCTCCATATGCTCATTCTCGAGTCTAGATAAGTGGTCGGCCACTTGGTTCTCGCAACCTCTTCTATCTTTGACCTCGAAATCGAACTCTTGCAGCAGCAATACCCATCGAATTAATCTTGGTTTTGCATCCTTCTTTGTCATTAGATACCTAAGAGCTGCATGGTCTGTATGAACGATCACCTTAGTACCCAATAGATAGGCACGAAACTTCTCAAACGCATACACAACCGCTAGGAGCTCTTGTTCTGTCACAGTGTAGTTCCTTTGGGCTTCATTTAGGACCTTACTCGCATAGTAGATAGGATGAAATAATTTATCCTTTCTCTGACCAAGCACAGCTCCAATGGCTACACCACTAGCATCACACATGACTTCGAATGGGAGAGACCAATCTGGTGCTACCATGATAGGGGCTTCAATGAGTTTTCCTTTGAGGCATTCGAATGCCTTTAAGCAATCTTCATTAAAGTCAAACTTTGCATCTTTCTCCAAGAGTTTGCACAATGGACTAGCAATTTTGGAGAAGTCTTTGATGAACCGACGATAGAAACCTGCATGGCCGAGAAAACTACGAACTCCCTTCACCGAAATTGGAGGCGGTAGCTTCTCAATGACTTCGATTTTCGCTCGATCAACCTCAATTCCTCTTTCGGATATTTTGTGCCCAAGAACGATACCTTCTTTTACCATGAAGTGGCACTTCTCCCAATTCAGCACTAGGTTGAATTCTACACATCTTTGCAATGTCATGCTTAGGTTTGCCAAGCACGCTTCAAAAGACTCACCAACAACTGAAAAATAGCCCATGCATACTCTCCATCCAGTGATGGGTCTGAGTGGAATAAGCTCATTCTTCGCATTCGCGACCACTGTCATGCCTCCTTTCTTGGGAACACATTGTACCGGGCTTACCCATGTACTATCAGAGATTGGATACACAACGCCCGCATCTAACCACTTGATAATTTTTTTCTTCACCACTTCTTGCATAGGTGGGTTTAGACGCCTTTGATGCTCAATGGTGGGTGTGCAATTTTCTTGAAGCTAAATTTTATGTGTACAAATCCCAGGTGGAATACCAATAATATCCGCAATGGTCCATCTAATGGCTCGAATGTACTTCTGTAGAATAGCAATGAGAGCTAAAACTTGTTGCTCACCCAAATCTGCTATAACAATGACCGAAAGCGTGTTTCCGCTTCCTAGGAATGTATACTTTAAATGCCTTGGCAGCTCCTTCAATTCTAATGTGGGTGGCTCTTCAATAGATGGCTTAGCTGGTGGTGTGGGTCGATTCTTGAGATCAAGGTCCAGATTCTTGGGAGCATAGCGATATGTCCCTAATCCTGATAGAGAACAAATAGCTTCTTCACAATTTTCAGCATCCTCAGTCTCTCCATTCATGAGCACAACCGCTAAAGGGTCATTAATAATTTGCTCTTCTTCAAGTAATTCTTTCTTATCATCAAATAAAACATCAGCCACTGAAAATACACTCAGATCTTTGGGTTGCTTCATTGATTTGCACACATCAAAGCGAACCACTTCGTTATTTATTCGAAATGAAAGCTCATAGCTCTCAAATCAATGAGCATACTTCCTGTAGCAAGGAAAGGGCGTCCCAAGATTATGGGAACTTCTGAGTCTGCCTCACAATCCAAAATAACAAAGTCTGCCGGAAAGATGAATGAAGAAACCTTTACCAAAACATCACATAGAATACCAACAGGTCATTTTACCGACCTATCCGCCATGACAAGCCTCATGTTGGTTGGAGTAGGATCACCCAACCCCAACTTCTTATAGATTGATAATGGAATCAAATTGATGATGGCTCCTAAGTCACATAATGCTTTGGCAAAATTCAAAGATCCAACGGTGCAAGGAATAGTGAAAGCTCCGGGGTCGGCCTTCTTCTGAACTATCGTTCGGGTAGCGATTGCGCTGCAATGATGAACATCTTCTTTCAACTCATAACTTGCTGTCTGCTTCTTTGTCAAAAGATCCTTCATAAATTTCGCATACCCAGGCATTTTTTCAAGTGCCTCCACCAATGGAACATTAATGGTCAGTTGCTTTAACATAGTCATGAATTTGTTGAACTTTGTATCATCCGCTACCTTCTTCAATCTTTGGAGAAAAGGTGGTGGTGGGTATGGAATTGTTCTCTCCACGGATTTCTTCTCCTCTTGCTTCCGTTTTTCCACTTTTTCAGGCTGCACGTCGCTGGGTGTGACGTCCTTGACGTCTTCCGCGGACTCCTCTCCTATTGTGTTGTCATCCAAGTCTGCAGCTTCGTCAACCACTTGCTTGCCTTTTGCTGAAGTTTCCAGCACCTTACCACTTCTGTTAGTGATGGCCATGCATGACCCATCATTCCTTGGGTTTTGCACAGTATCGCTAGGTAGAGTGCCGGTCTTTCTTTGATTGAGTGCTGCTGAAAGTTGGCTCAATTGCTGCTCTATTTGCTTGATTGAAGTGGAATGTGAATCAACTAATTGTTTCATGGAGGACAAATCATTAATTACCTCCGTTACTCCCGCGCTCATTGCTTCCACTCCTTTCAATAATTTAGCCATCATGTCTTCCATACTTCCAGAATTAGATGTGGTGGTGTCACGTCTACCAGGGGGAACGTACAAACCACTCTTTTCATTCTTGTTCCTCCAACTACCTTGGTCCTTGTTTCCAGATTTATCATAATAGTTCCGACCTTGGTTTCCTTGGGTATTCCCACGGAAACCCCCCTGATTGTTCAAGTAGTTGGCCTCCTCTTCTGAATCAAATTCACCTCTTCCTTTTGACGCAATAGCTTTCACTTTTTTGGTCTTCCCTGATAATAAATGCTTTGTAAGAAGATCCATTTGTGTTTTCATATGCGTCATATCTTGATCACGTTCTTCTTCTCTTCTTCTTTGGTCTGCAGTCATGCCAATAGATAAAGTGGGGCTTGCTACCTCAGAATCCCTAGTATGCCAAGCTCTACTTTTCTTCGTCATACGATCTAGCATATTGCTTGCTTGACCAAAGGTGAGGTCCATAAAAGATCCTCCAGCTGCATTATCCACCACTGGTTTAGTTATTGAATTCAAGGCTCTATATAATATCTCCATTAGGTAAACATTTGTCATATGATGGTTTGGGCATCTCGCTAGCTTTGTCTTGAACCTCTCCCATGTTTCATGAAGAGCTTCAGTGGGAAGCTGATGAAAGTTGCTGATTTAATCTCTCAGTTATGCTCTTTTGGATGGCAGAAAGAATCTTTCTAGGAAAGCGTCTCTCAATTGCCTCTAATTTGTAATAGAATCAGGAGTCAGCCCATTCAACCATAGAGTTGCCTCCCCAGACAGAGAAAATGGAAATAGACGTAATCGAATTGCATTCTGACCAACACCAGGATTGTCAAACGACTTGCATGTAGAAATAAAGTTGATGAGATACATATTCGGATCATCGCCTGCTAGTCCACCAAATAATCCCTTGAGTTGCAATAACTGAATCATGGTGCTTGTGATGTTAAACTTAGCTCCGGGTGCTAATGGTGGAGGAATAATGGCTCCTGTGGCTCCGGCTCCATCAAGATCATCATCATCGTCGTCAAAAGCTAGTTGCATGGGTTGGCGATCATACCTAAACCGAGCTTGACGACCTCTTCTGTTGGCAGGTGTTATGATTTCAGCATCACGCCTTGGGTTTAGTAACTCGTCATCACCTAAATCCTCATCGTCAGGATTTGTTGCTCGCCCAGGGTTATCAATGTTTTGTTGGTGTACTTGGGCGGCGGCAAGAGCAGCTAATCTCGCATGTTCCTGTTGAGCAGCCATCCTTTCGATTTCTGCTTGTGCTTCCATTCTGCCAATACGTTGTGGTTCAGGATTGATAGGTAATAACGGTTGACCAGAACTTCGAGTATGGGGCATGCACTAAATAAAAACCTGCAGTAAACAAAAACAAAAACTAAAAGTAAAAGTACGAGAATCTTTGACCAAAGGGTCTAGTAATTATCACAAACTTAATTGACACTCGTATTCCCCGACAACGGCGCCAATTTTTGATAACGCTCAATCTACAGCTCTCGTAGGAGTGTAAAGCGTTCGCTAGCAAATATAGAACCCAACTGGGTTGGGTATTGATCCCACAGGGAATATCTCAGTCAACAAGTAAGCAACGATTACTAGACTTTTAGTGCAAGTCTCGTAAAAAGGGGGGATTGTAAAGTGTAACCAAATTATTAAAGTAAAAACTAAAAATAGCAAAGTAAAAAGAAAGAATGTTTAGTAGGTTGTAAAACAATGAGAATTGAAGCGTTGGGGTTATGTCCACCTTCTGAGTTATACGTCTCTATTGACTATGAGTGTGTAGAATTCAGACATGTATGTGCTTATAGAGAATTGTATTCGATGGTAAATCCAGGCGTCTTTCGACCTATTCAAGGATTATTTCACTTTAACTCTTTCGAGCTTAAAGCGTGTCTAACGGTACAAATTCTCCAAGAGGTTAATCTAGTTACGGGACTAACTGTTTAATAGGGGATGGGACCCTACTACCTTGACACTATCTCTTTTCCAGACAAATAACCTTTCTTTCGAACAAGTTAAATGTTATACTGGCGTATTCTTGCGTTTGCAACCACAAAGAATTTAGATTAAGATGAAGAGAATAATGATATAAGCATCATACGTGTTACAAACTCACAAGCTCATAGTAATAGATAGTACCTCATTCGGCCTCCATAACCCCAACAGAGAAGTTTAGTTACCCATGAATGCGAAGGAGCTCACGGTTGACATTGTTATTATACCACAATACTGATTAATTTCGTGTAGCACAGGTGGTAGGCGTTTAGGCGTGAATTCCTAGGCAAAGTAATGATTCTCTTGTTGCGGAAATTAAGAATAGAAGAAGAAAAATAGAATTAGTGGAGAGATTAGAATTGTTGGAAGAGTAGAAAAGATTAATAGTTGAAGAATGAATATCGATCCCTTCTTCAAAGTAGAATTGATTTAAAAATCTCTAGCAGAATAGGGTATTTATAATACCCATATCCTAATCCTACTAAGCTAATGAAATACTTAACCAAATCCTACTAAGCTAATGAAATACATAACCCAATTGTACTAGGTTAATGTAACATTATCCAAATCCAAATAGACTAGTGAAATACTTAACCCAATTGTACTAGGTTAATGTATTATTATCCTAATCCAAATAAGTTACTGCAAGTCCCCAAAGTCTTCAGAAATGTTGTTTTAGCCCGGGACAGATTTTCCATGCATCACTTTTGGTCCTTAGGCGTCCAAGCTTCCTTTTCTCCTTCCGTGAAACTTTCTTTGGCGTCAAGTAATCCATAAAATGCTGAATTCTGCATCATTTACACCTGAAACTTTGCTAATCATGTTCGTTAGCTCACTTACAGGAAAAAGTACTAAAAGTGCATGAAATATATAATTTGTTCTTGAAACATGGCACAAATATAGGCAAAATATATTGATATAGGCACGTAATATCGCCTATCATCAACAGGGCGCCAGAAGGTATGTTGATTTAAGTCAGGATAAACCTAAGTTGACAGTGGTGGGAGCTCTGAGTCAGCCCATCTTGACGGTGAAAGGAGCACTGGCAGCGCCTATTGTCCTCAAACCGGTGACCCAACCTCCGATAGTTGATATGAAAAGGGTTTCCTGGAATTATGGGTGGACTGTGATAACCTATCACAGGAAAGAAGTTGTGGAAGATGTAGACGAGGTAGGGGGTTTGACTAAGTCAGGAAGATGCTTCGTGCCTGAAAGCTTAAGAAAGTCCAAGCCAACGGCGAGTGGACCGTCATCTATCAAAAAGCCTATCACCAAAGAGGAAGTCGAAGAATTTTTGAAAAAGATGAAGTTGCCAGAGTATTCAATATTGGACCATTTGAAGAAAACCCCTGCTCAAATTTCCCTTTTATCTTTGTTGTGGAACTCGAAGGAGCATCGTAGTGTTTTACTGAAGGTATTAAATGAAGCATATGTTACTAGGGAGATTACAATCAACCAACTTGAGAAAATGGTTGGAAAAATCTTTGAGGTCAATCGGATCAGCTTTTCTGATGATGAATTGCCTGTTGAAGGTACAGGGCATAACTGGGGCCTTTACATTACAGTTAAGTGTGAAGATTTCTACATCACTCATGTTATTATTGATGGAGGTTTAGGTGAAAATATTTTCCCAATTTCTACGTTGCAAAAGTTGAATATTGGTGCTGACAGGATTAAGCCCAACAATGTATGTGTTAGGGCTTTCGATGGTGCAAAATCAAATTCCATTGGTGAAGTAGAACTAATGTTGACCATAGGGCCTGTTGAGTACGCCATAGAGTTTCAAATATTGAAGGTAGACTCCTCTTACAATCTGTTGTTGGGAAGGCCGTGGATCCACAAGGACAAGGCGGTTGCATCTACACTGCACCAAATGATTAAGTTTGAGCATGACAGGCAAGAAGTAGTTATTCATGGTGAAGGAGATTTGTCAGGCCACGAAGATTCTCCCTTGTCTCTTATTGAAGCAAATAACGTAGAGGAGACATTCTTCTATCAAATTTTTTATACAGTGCCAGTGAATCGTATCCTTGAATGGTAGGCTATACCAGGACCGCAATTGTCTTCTACTTCTATCATGATGGTGAGTGAACTTTGGAAATACGGATTTGAGCCAGGAAAGGGTTTGGGAGCGTCTCTGCACGGTATAGTTCATCCCATATGTCCGAGTGAGAACGTGGGCATGTTTGGTCTGGGATTTGAGCCTACAGCTGAAGATCTGAAGAAAGCCAAAGGAAGAAAAAAGGAAACATGGTCACTCCCTCGCCCAATGTCACTACTCAGTGAATCATTTGTTAAGAGCGGTGTCACAAAGCATGTGGAATTTGAAGTTGAATTGGTTGATGACTTCCAGAACCTTTTTATTAAAGTTGATATGGTCGAAGCAGGAGAAGGTACCAATATGGCCGACATGCAATTCGTAGGTCTAGTTGTCCGGCTCAATAATTAGGAAGTCACTCCTCTCCCCGTCAGGAGGGAGTTTTGGTAGTTTACTTTATTTTTCTTTCTGTTTATCCGAGTTATTTCAGGGTTGTAATTTGAATTTTAGTTTGTTTATGTTATGTTGGCATCTGTGTTTAAACCCTTCTATCTTTTATTTAATGAAATGCAATGTCCCTTTTGTTTCGTGTCTAATATATTTTGTTTTTTTTTTCTTACACAGTTCTCTTTATGCTGATTCTAATGACATACAATGCATGCGGAATTTTCAGCCTGATCTTAAAATCCAAACTAAGCAAGATGTAATGAAGCAGGATGGGGAATATGATGAAGAAGAAGCACTAGAAGAAATAAGCAAAGAGTTGGAACAGTTTGAAGACAAACTGAATCCTAATTTGAATGAGACTGAGCCAATAAATCTAGGGGATCAAGAAGATGTTAGGTAAAACTAAAATCAGTGTACATGTTTTGCCACAGCTAAAAAATGGAATGATTCAAGCATTAATTGATTATAAGGATATTTTTTCATGGTCTTATAATGATATGCCTGGTTTAAGCACTGAATTAGTGGCTCACAAATTGCCAACTGATCCCGCGTTCCCTCCTATCAAACAGAAGTTGAGGAAGTTTAAAATGGATGTAAGTATTAAAATTAAAGAGGAAATCATGAAACAACTTGAAGCCAAAGTAATTCTAGTAGCTCGCTATCCCATTTGGTTATCCAATGTTGTTCCCGTACCAAAGAAAGATGGCAAAATTTGAGTGTGTGTTGATTATCGTGATTTGAACAGAGCAAGTCCGAAAGATGATTTTCCACTGCCCAACATCCACATTTTGTTAGACAACTGTGCTAAACACGAGGTCGCCTCTTTTGTGGATTGCTATGCCGCATATCACCAGATCATTATGGATGATGAAGACGCGGAGAAGACATCTTTTATCACACCATGGGGAACTTATTGTTATCAAGTGATGCCGTTCGATTTGAAGAATGCTGGAGCAACATACATGAGAGTCATGACCACTATGTTTCATGATATGATGCATAAGGAGATTGAGGTCTATGTGGATGATATGATTATTAAGTCAAAAAGTCTGGCCGACCATGTTAAAGATTTAAGAAAGTTCTTTGAAAGACTTCGCAGGTATAATCTCAAACTCAACCCGGCAAAATTTGTATTTGGAGTTCCGTCTAGAAAGCTGTTGGGGTTTGTAGTCAGCCGTCGGGAAATTGAATTGGATCCCTCAAAAATCAAAGCCATTCAGGATTTGCCCCCACCCAAGAATAAAACGGAGGTGATGAGTTTGCTTGGTAGACTGAACTACATTAGCAGGTTTATTGCTCAACTCACAACCACTTGTGAGCCTATATTCAAGTTGCTAAAAAAGAGTGTTGCGGTAAAATAGACTGAAGAATGTCAGGAACCATTCGATTGAATCAAAAAATATTTGTCAAATCCGCCCGTGCTGGTACCCCCGGAGCCTGGTAGGCCTTTGATCTTATATTTATCAGTCATGGACAATTCTTTTGGTTATGTCCTGGGTCAACATGATGTCACAAGCAAAATGAAGCAGGCTATTTATTATCTTAGCAAGAAGTTCACCGCATATGAGGCCAGGTATACTCTTCTTGAAAGGACATGCTGTGCCTTAACTTGGGTAGCACAGAAGTTGAAGCACTATCTCTCATCCTATACTACTTATCTCATCTTCCACATGGATCCTTTGAAGTATATCTTTTAGAAGCCTATGCCGACAGGTCGATTGGCAAAGTGGCAAATATTGCTTACCGAGTTCGACATTGTATATGTGACTCGGACCACCATGAAAGCCCAAGCCTTGGCAGATCATCTTGCTGAGAATCCCATCAATAAAGAGTACGATCCATTAAGGATATATTTTCCTAAGAAGAAGTGTCGTGTGTCGATGAAGTCGTTATAGATGCTGATCTTGGTTGGAGGTTATTTTTTGATGGAGTTATCAATATGAAAGGAGTCGGGATAGGTGCAGTTCTTATCTCTGAATCGGGACAACATTTCCCGGTAACAGCAGAACTTCGATTCTACTGTACTAATAATATGGCAGAGTATGAAGCCTGTATTCTTAGTTTGAGGTTATCTGTTGATATTGGAGTCCAAGAATTATTGGTGTTGGGAGATTCGGATTTGCTCGTCCATCAAATTCAAGGCGATTGGGAGACGCAAGATTTGAAGCTCATACCGTATTGACAATGCTTGCAGGAGCTATGTCAACGATTTGTGTTAGTAAAATTTAGGCATATTCCAAGGATTCGCAATGAAATTGCTGATGCTTTAGCCACTCTATCTTCAATGCTCCAACATCCTGACAAAGCCTCCATCGATCCAGTGCATATACAGAGTCGTGATCACTATGCTTACTGTAATACGGTTGAAGAAGAGCTCGATGGAGAACCTTGGTTCTTGGATATCAAGAGGTATATTCAGTCAGGAGAATACCCATCATATGCCACCAACGATCAAAAGAGGACTATTAGGGGTTTGGCTAGTGGATTCTTCTTAAGTGAGGGAATCTTGTATAAGAGGACCCCAGATCTGGAACTTTTAAGGTGTGTAGATGCAAAAGAAGCCTCGGCAATCATGGTTGAAATGCACTCTGGAGTATGCGGGTCACACATGAACGGTCATGTCTTGTCAAAGAAGATTCTTCAAGCAAGTTATTACTGGCTTACTATGGAAAAGGATTCTATTCGATTTGTTCGGAAGTGTCATCAATGTTAGGTGCACGGTGATTTGATACGTTCTCCTCCTGTTGAGTTGCATGCAATGGCCTCTCCATGGCCGTTCGTGGCTTGGGGAATAGACGTGATTGGACCGATTAAGCCAAAGGCATCAAATGGACATAGATTCATTTTTGTAGCCATTGACTACTTCACAAAGTGGGTGGAAGCAGTAACTTTCAAGTCAGTGACAAAGAAGGCTGTGATAGATTTTGTTCATGCCAATATCATTTGTTGATTTGGAATTCCTAAGATGATCATTACAGATAATGCTGCCAATCTCAATAGTCATTTGATGCAAGAAGTATGTCAATAGTTTAAGATCGCGCATCGAAATTCTACTCCATATCGCCCAAAGGCTAATGGTCTGTAGAAGTCGCCAATAAGAATATAAAAAAGATACTGTGAAAAATGGTACAAGGGTCTAGACAGTGGCATGAAAAGTTGCCATTTGCATTGCTAAGTTATCGCACCACTGTTCGCACTTCAACAGGGGCAACTCCATATTTATTAGTGTATGGGACAGAAGCAGTCATCCCTGCAAAAGTTGAAATTCCCTCTCTTCGAGTCATTGTAGAAGCAGAGATTGATGATGACGAATGGGTAAAAACCTAACTGGAACATTTGAGTTTGATTGAGGAAAAAAGGCTAACGTTTGTGTGTCATGGCAAGTTGTATCAGAGGAGGATGGCTCGAGCGTATAACAAAAAGGTCCGTCCCAAGAATTTTGAAGTTGGTCAGTTGGTATTGAGACGTATCCTTCCTCACCAGGTTGAAGCGAAAGGCAAGTTCTCCCCTAACTGGCAAGGTCCCTTTGTTGTGAAGAAAGTGTTGCCCAATGAAGCCTTATATTTGACAGATATTGAAGGCAAAATGGCAGAAATGGCTATCAATGCTGATGCAGTCAAAAGATATTATGTATGATATTTGATCCTTTGTTGATTTTATTGTATATTTAGTACTTGCATTTTTTAAGATTGACATGATGAAGGCATTTTATTCTTCTATCCAAACATTGTGTCATCCCTTGTTTACCCGTTTGAGCTTCATTTTATTTTTCTTTCATATCCCTCTTTTGGAATCAAAATAGAGTCAAAGATAAATGTCGAGGAAATGAGAATAAAAGAAAGATTTCAAAAAAAAAAATCAGAACGAAGAATAAGCTGATGGAACTACGTCCGACCTAATTCTCCTCTCTCGGGAGTGAGATATGTAGGCTGCCCTATTTCGGGCTCGGTCCAACCAAATAAAGATCTAAGATTCACCCAGTCAACAAAACTGGGGCATGAGTTAATGTGTTATTTGAGTCAATTCCAAAAGTTGTAAGTCCCACCCCCACTTCAAGTATCGTTTGAGCCCCTTACCATCTTTTCTAACCTTAACCAAAAGCCAAGTTACAACCAAAGAAAGTCTTTCAGATCAATTTTTGATAATGTAAGGCTAAGCATGCAATGGATATGATGATACATTATGAAGTACCATTTGTCTCCCTCAGCATAAGAAACCAGGAAAGAAATACAAAAATAAGAGAGTCTTATTGGTGAAAACCCCCGTGGGCATCATAAGGTGATGGTGAGTTGAGAGAAAATGAAAATGAGAGAGTTTTATTGGTGAAAACCCCCGTGGGCATCATAAGGCGATGGTGAGTTGAGAGAAAATGAAAATGAGAGAGTCTTATTGGTGAAAACCCCCGTGGGCATCATAAGGCGATGGTGAGTTGAGAGAAAATGAAAATGGGAGAGTCTTATTGGTGAAAACCTTTGCAGGAACCATAAAGAGATGGAGAGTGGAGAGAAATAAAAATGAGAGTCTTATTGGTGAAAACCCTCACGGGCACCGTAAGGTGATGGAGAGTTCAAGAGAAAAGTGAAAAGTAAGAAAAACGAGATTTGTTGGCGAAGGTCTTTTAAGATTTCACCAAACGAATGTGATGTATGAGTCCAATGGATTTGAAGAAGCGGCTCAGTGGAAAAAAGTACGAACTCAACAACAAATGGGGAGTTTGGATAGGAAGATCAGGCAGCTCAATCCAAAATGCATGTCATACTCATTGGAGTTGGTTGTCGTATTCAGATAAGTTTTCTTTTTGAATATGGGACATTGCCCTTTTCTTTCATTTACATATTCATGATTTTTGTCTTTTATGTCATTTATCAAAATAAAAGTCACCATCATTTCTTAATATTTTAAGTCAAGTCTGTGTCAAAACAAGCGAGAAAGGATTTTAAAATTTACTACCAGTCTTTCCAATTATACGATGAAAAGCCAAGGAAAAGCACAGGAAAGAAATATGATCGTAATTCAACACGAAACAAAGGAAGTCTATCAACCGACAGGCTGTTGGATTCGTGGAAACATTCAGATTTGGGAAAAGGGTGCACCTCAGAGGCATGGTAAAATGGAAGCCCATTGTGCGAGTCAGAACTCACTTTCCTCAATCTGGATTTGGTTCAATGATGCGGCAAGACAGGGCAAGTGTTAGCGATTTGGAACAAAGATGAAAGGAACGAGTGCTAGGCAGATACCTGAGAAGCCAAGATCTGCAAGCCACCGCTAAGTTTTTAACTGACAAATTTTCTTTGTTGATATAGGGGCAAATTCGCTTCACTTAATTCAGCTATCATTGGAAATGCACATCCATGGGATTTTTACTTTATGTTCAGGACCCTCCTGAAAAATGGGATTTTACTTTTGTTCAGGACCCTCCTGAAAAAAATGGGATCTTACTTTCTGTTCAGGACCCTCCTGAAAAAATGGGATTTTACTTTCTGTTCAGGACCTTCCTGAAAAATGGGATTTTACTTTTGTTCAGGACCCTCTTGAAAAATGGGATTTTACTTTATGTTCAGGACCCTCCTGAAAAATGGGATTTTACTTTCTGTTCAGGACCCTCCTGAAAAATGGGATTTTACTTTTGTTCAGGACCCTCCTGAAAAAATGGGATTTTACTTTCTATTCAGGACCCTCCTGAAAAATGGGATTTTACTTTATGTTCAAGACCCTCCTGGAAAATGGGACAACACTTTAAAAAATGAAATACTGCTTTATTATAATTCTTGTTTGGGATAATTTTCGTTCTAGTTTTAATTTTGGCTTTCAGGAGCCCGCCTGAAGAACAGGGTGATGAAATAGCAAGTCTGAGGCCCCCTGGAGAACAGAGTGAAGAAATAAAAGTCAAGCAACAAAGTGATGAAATAGCAAGTCCCGCTTGGAGAATAGGGTAAAGAAATAAAAAGTCATGCAACAAAGCGAAGTAATTGAAAGGCAAGCAACAAGTTGAAAGAAATGGAAAGTCGGGAGCCCGCCTGAAGAATAGGGTGATAAAGGTCGAGTCAAGAGCCAAAAGAAGCTGTATAGTTAGGATTTTGTAAATTCGTTTATGTTTTAACTTGTAATTTTTATTTTTTGAAGTAATGACAGAGTCGCGGACCGGAACCTCGATGGAACCTCACTCGACTCTCCAACTCGATATAGTCCACTTCTCTTCCAATCCTTTGAAATACCCATGACTTGATTCTCTCATAACTTGGGTAGGCAGGATGTCTTAAGTCAAGACCCGGTTGTCCTTCTTCCTTCTGTTTCTTTCTTTGAATAATGGTCGGGTCAAAATTTGGTCTCGCCATCTACTTCTTTGTCTGAAAACACTACGTGTTTACATTCAAAGGGGGCATGATGTAGACACCTAATTTCGTCCCTCCTCGATATCATTTTTACCTATTATTTACCTTATCCTACCGTGTACCCTCACCCATGTGATAATCCCTCCACAAAATGACAAAAATAACAACCCCCTAACTAATTTTGTTTTATCCTAATATTCTAACAACCCACCCAATTAAAAAACAACACCTACCTACCCTATCCTAACAAACTCTACCCCACCTCACCACTACCCCCTACCCCATGTGACCCCACCTACCTAACCACTACCCCACCCTCACCTAATATATACAGACAATCTATCCTTGTCATATTTGGATCAATACACACATCACAGTATACAATACACTCACTACTTTACTAATAATTCACACCCAGCAGAATTTGCACAGACCCGTCGGAAAAACTCATCCTCACCGGTGGGAAATACACGCACAATACACACATTGGAATGGGAGCAAAAACAGTGAAAGAAAATGGAAATTGAGTGGGAGGGATCAAGATGAGAGTGAAAAACAAGAGAGATAGTGAGATCAAGAGAGGTCGCAGTTAAGGGAGCTCAGATTCTCCGGTGAAATCTCGCCGGAAAAATTCATCTCTACCGACGAGTTAACTCCGAAAAGCCACCAGCTCTTCCACCTCTCCAAAATCCAATTAAACCCACACTATATCAACTCAAAGGCTCGACCCATCCTTCTCCTCCCCCATCACTGTCGAGAGTTTTCCTGTGAAGCTCACCGGAGCTCCGACAGATAGCGAAACCCGTTGTCAAACAGTCCATAAATTCTGGTTGAATCATCGGTGTTTTGTTTGTTTTGTTTGGAATTGCCGAGTTGGCAGGTTTGTGTTGAGATCCTGGATCGAGTTGTGGATTTGGTTTTGGTCCGTTGGTAGCATCAACAATTTGGAGTCTAAATAAATTTGAGCTGTCGAACAATTTGCGGATTGAAATAAAATTGAGGTTCTACTCGGGATATTCGAACGCAGTCTTCATTTTTTTTTCACTCAACTAATATTGAAATTTGAAAGCTACGAATCGAGGTCCAATTCTATTCCCCCCTTTTATTTCATGTTTATTATATTTGATGTGTTGGAGTGAATATTGTGTTTGGTTGATGATTGTGACGTGGTGATATATTTCGATATTGTATTTGAGAAATCGCGATTACTGTGGTTGATATTAATTGATTGATTTACGTGAATGAAGGAATTGAAAGAGTTGAATTCATGTGGGAATAAGTGGGCGAGAATTGAAAACTTGATATAATTAGTGAACTTTGATTAGTTTGATTCATTAGTTGTTTGACTTGAAATAAACGTTAATTGAATTTGGTAGTATCAAGATACGTTGATTAGAATAGGCAAGACGTAGGTCGGGTAGGCAAATCTAGAAATTGTGGGTTGATTGAGTGTTTGAAATTTGATTGAATGGTTTGATTTTAGCACTTTAGAATCAATTGTATAATTTGGTCGGGGAATGCCCCGAAGTATCTGTATATATTTATTCACCGGGGAATGCCCCGAGGTATCATGTACCAGGAGGACGTTCATGGTGAAGGCCCGAGGCATCGGGTAGAGCATTAGTTCAGGATTAGCGTAGGTTTACTTTCAGTCCATTTTTATTTCGGGCTGTAATAATTGGACTGGGCTTTACATTTTGGGGTGTTTTGTTTTGTTTGATTATTTTGCGTGCTTCTTGTATGGTTCATACATTTCTTAGTGTCAAATAGTCGATACACTCTACCAAGCGACCGTGGTTGAACCACGGGATCGAGAGGTGCCTAATACCTTCCCCTCGGTCAACAGAATTCCTTAGCCGGAATCTCTGTTCGCAAACCAGTTCAAAGAGTCAAACGGTTTTTAAAAGAATTTTCTAATGGTGACTTGGCACGCCAGATTATGCCAAGTGGCGACTCTGACTTTTGATTGTTAAAAGATAATCCTTTTTCGAAATAAATTTTCATCTTTTGTCACTTTAATAATTAAAACCCTTTCGCCAAAAATATACATCGTTTGGAGCACGTAAAAAGGGGGTGTGACAATATATTCTATAGACATATACATGTGTATATATTTTATAAATTAGTATATAACTATATATTTAGTGTGTGTGTATATTGTAGTATATTTTATTTAAAGTAGTACGTATATAATGAATGGTGCGTATATATGTGTGTATATCTTCTATAGACATATATATTTAACGTATATATGTGTGTATATCTTCTATAGACATATATATTTAACGTATATATGTGTGTATATCTTCTATAGACATATACATGTGTATATATTTTATAAATTAGTATATAACTATATATTTAGTGTGTGTATATATTGTAGTATATATATTGTAGTATATTTTATTTAAAGTAGTACGTATATAATGAATGGTACGTATATATGTGTGTGTATCTTCTATAGACATATATATATTTGATGTATATATGTGTATATGTTATATAAATTAGTATATAACTATATATTTAGTGTGTGTATATATTGTAGTATATATATTGTAATATATTTTATTTAAAAAAGTATGTATATATTGAATGATATGTATATATGTGTGTATATCTTCTATAGACGTATATATTTAACGTATACATGTGTATATGTTTTATAAATTAGTATATAACTATATATTTAGTGTGTGTATGTATTGTAGTATATTTTATTTAAAGTAGTACATATATGTGTGTATATTTTCTATAGACATATATATTTAACGTATACGTGTGTATATGTTTTATAAATTAGTATATAACTATATATTTAGTGTGTGTATGTATTGTAGTATATTTTATTTAAAGTAGTACATATATGTGTGTATATTTTCTATAGACATATATATTTAACGTATACGTGTGTATATGTTTTATAAATTAGTATATAACTGTATATATAGTGTGTGTATATATTGTAGTCTATATATTGTAGTATATTTTATTTAAAGTAGTATTTATATATTGAATGGTACGTATATATGTGTGTATATCTTCTATAGACGTATATATCTAACGTATAAATGTGTATATGTTTTATAAATTAGTATATAACTATATATTTAGTGTGTGTATGTATTGTAGTATATATATTATAGTATATTTTATTTAAAGTTGTACGTATATATTGAATGGTACGTATATATTTGTGTATATCTTCTATAGACATATATATTTAACGTATACATGTGTATATGTTTTATAAATTAGTATATAACTATATATTTAGTGTGTGTGTATATATTGTAGTATATATATTGTAGTATATTTTGTTTAAAGTAGTATGTACATATTGAATGGTACGTATATGTGTGTATATGTTCTATAGACGTATATATTTAATGTATACATGTGTATATGTTTTATAAATTAGTATATAACTATATATTTAGAGTGTGTATATATTATAGTATATATATTGTAGTATATTTTATTTAAAGTGGTATGTATATATTGAATGGTACGTATATATGTGTGTATATCTTCTATAGATGTATATATTTAATGTATACATGTGTATATGTTTTATAAATTAGTATATAACTATTTATATAGTGTGTGTATATATTGTAGTATATATATATATATTGTAGTATATGTTTTATTTATAGTAGTATATATATTTAACTAACGTATAGTCGTATACACAATTACATGTGTAATGTGTATATGTATTATGTGTATATATTTTTTAAATTCTAATGTAGTATATACTATATATATTGTGTATATTTATTGTTTAACGTATTTAAAATGTATAAAGGTGGGTATATATAGTGTATATTGGAGAAAAAACATTTTTTTTGCTTTTGACTGGTTTTGATCGGGTTTAGGTGGGTTGGGTTAAGTGGGCCGGTTCAGGGTTGCTTTTAAAATTTTTATTGTTAGGCCTGAAATTGAACCGGCCCGTTTAACCAAGCCCGAATCCGGATCGGCCCACAACCCGGTTAAATTTCAAGGGCCGATTTTGGATTGACCCGGCCCACTTAACACCGATATTTTAAATTAAGTCTAGCATAATATTTTCCTAAAAGACGGTTAGTGTAGAAGCCAAATGAAATGCATTAATGGATATCTGTGAACCATTAGAACATTCGAGAGAAAGAAAGAGTAAAGTAAGAGAGAGAAAGAACTTTCAACTTTATTGAGATGAAGGAAAAATATTTGAGTTCACTGTTTGATGACCCCACTAACTACTCATATATATATACATACAAATGTGGGCCGGTTTTTGTGATGTAAATGTGGGCTTAGAATGTAAAACAAATGTAGTTGTAGGTCGGATATACATGTATACATACTTATAAAAATGTATAAAATGTATACACTACTGCTACTATATAATAACTCCAACACCCCCTTAAGCTGGAGGGTGTGAACACGCCAAGCTTGCCAAGAATGTTATGATGAGCAGGGCTAGGGAGAGGCTTTGTGAATATATCAGCTAGTTGACCAGCGGAAGAGACGAAATATAAGGAGATAAGACTTGAGTACAGGCAGTCACGAACATAGTGACAATCAATCTCAATATGCTTGGTGCGTTCATGGTAGACAGGGTTTCTGGCAATATGCAACGCAGCTTGGCTATCACAAAAACTAGAAACTGGGTTAGACACAGGGCAACCAAAATCAGAAAGTAGGCGTACCAGCCATGAAATTTTAGCTACTACTTTGCGCAAGGCTCTATATTCAGCTTCAGCTAAAGAGAGGGAAACAACAGGCTACTTCTTACTCTTCCATGAGATTAGGGAACCACCTATAGAGATGAAATAACTAGTAACAGATCGACGAGATTGGGCACATACAGCCCAACCAGAATCAGAGAATGCCAGCATAGTCATATTAGGGGACTTAGAAAGCAGCAGGACCTGATCAAGTGCTTGTAACAAGTATCTGAGATCATGAAGCCCAGCAAGAAGATGAGACACCTGAGGAGCCTGAAGAAATTAACTCAAATGTTGAACAGAATATGAGATATCAGGTCGCGTGTATTGAAGGGAATTCAGTTTCCCCACAAGTCGATGATATACAGATGGATCAATGAGAAGAGCCTCCATATTAGTTGTCAGCTTAACAGAATGATCAAGATGTGCAGTAACATGTGTGAAATTAGCATAGTAAAATTCAAACAAAAGCTCAAAAGTGAACTTTTCCTGAGACGTGAGATACCCCTGGAGATGGGGAGTGATCTCCAAACCCGGAAAGTAATGCACTGATCTAAGATCCTTAATCTTGAACTGTGAGTCCAAGAAATGTTTGAGAGCATCCAACTCATGAATGTCATCCCCAGCAAGGAGAATGTCATCCATATATACAGCCACTACAGTATAAAAATCATTAACAGATTTGATGAACAATGAGTAGTCATTTTTGCTGAAGAATAGCCCCTGAGAGACAAAGCTTCAAAAAGCTTAGAAAACCATTGTCTGGATGCCTGTTTTAACCTATAAAGAGATTTCTTCAATTTGTAAACCAAAGGAGCAGTGGAAGAAGTAGAGGAAGATACCTCCATTCCAAGAGGTAACTTCATATAGACCTCTTCATGAAGGTCCCCATGAATAAATGCATTGCTGACATCTAATTGGCATACAGTCCAATTTTGTTTAATAGCTATAGTTAGGAGGACCTTGATAGTAGTGAACTTGACAATTGGGAAAAATGTTTCATTATAGTCAATCCCTTTATTTTGGGTATCACCCCTAATGACCAATCTTGCTTTATATTTTTCAATGGAACCATCAGCTTTATGCTTGATTTTGTACACCCATTTAAAAAAAAATGGGTTTCTTATGTGGTTGGAGTGGGACAAGATCCCAAGTGTTGTTAGCCTCAAGGGTTTGAAATTCCTTAAGTATAGCATCCTACCAGGCAGGATGAGAAACAGCTTATTGATAAGACTGTGGTTCAAATGCAGTAGCCTCAGGTATTGGAGCAAAAGAGACAGAATGACAAACATAGTCTTAGAGATATGTGGGAATAGAGATAGATCTGGTGGACCTTCTCAGGGGAATAGAAGAAGCAGGTTGTGCATAGGTTGAAGAAGAAGGATGAGCTAGTGGTGAAGGAATTGATGATGCAGGGACAAAAATGATAGGTGAAATGGAAGGAACAGGTATAGAAAATGAGAGAGGTGGGTAGTCCAAGGGAAAAAAAGATTGATGAGTGAAATAAGTAGAAGGAGAGTAAGGAAAGATGCATTCATGAAAGAACATATCCCTAGAAAAAATATAGATATGTTAGATATATGCAGTAGTTTGTACCCTTTCTTACCACAAGGGTAACCAAGAAATACACAAGGAATATCCCTGGGATGAAATTTGTCCCTCCCAACTGGAGTGGTGGTGGAATAGTAAAGACATCTAAAAGACTTGAGATGATCATATGTGGGAGGTGAACCATGTAATTTTTCATGAGGGGACAAATTATGTAGAATAGAAGATAGGAGTCTATTTATGATGTAAGTAGCAGTGACAAGATAGTCTCCTCAATACATGGTTGGGATTTTAGATTGAAACACTAAAGCTCTAGATGTTTCTAAGAGTTGTTTGTGTTTCCTTTCCACAATACTATTTTATTGTGGTATGTGAGAAATGGTGGTTTGATGAAGGATTCCATTTTCCGCAAAAAATGAGGATGCTTCAAAACTTTTGCTTAGTTCATAGGCATTGTCAGATCTATAAGATTGAACAAAAGTGTGAAAATGTACTTTGACCATAGAAACAAAAGCCTTAAGAATGGGAAGAGCATTACTCTTGCAAGTAAGAAGGTGGGTCCATGTGACTCTGGTAAAATCATCAACAAGGGTAAGAAAATACCAGTAGACATTATAGGTTTTGGTGTTATAGGGACCCCAGATATCAATATGTACTAGTTGAAAAGGTAATGTGGAGTGGATAGTGCTACGTGGAAAAGGAAGTCTTTGTTGTCTAGCAAGTGGACAAATATCACATGTAAATGATGGATTGGGAGGAAGTTGAGTTTGTAAAAAAGGAATTGTTTTCATCTTATTATAAGGCATATGACCAAGTCTTTGGTGCTAAAAGATTCTCATTTTATTAGAAACTTCAGAAGAATTATAATAAGACTGGATTACAGATAGAGTAACATGATTGATATTAGTAGAATTAGAAACAAAACTAGAAACAAATTTACAACTGGGAACAGAAGAAGGAATATACATTGTAGTAGAGGGATTAGCATGATGATAGTACAACCCATTGGTAGCCTTACCAATTTTCAGTGGCCTCTTCAGAGAAGGGCCCTGTAAATAACAAGAAAAAATAGAAAAAACAGCCAGGCATAAGAGTTGGTTGAGTAGTTGAAATATGGATAGTAAATTAAAGTGAAATAATGGAACTAATAGCACATTGTCTACGGTAATATCTTCCCTCAAGTGAAGTGATCCAATAGACACTACCTTGACTCTTTAACTATTAGGTAATGTGATTAGAAAAGGATGAGCTAAGGATTGTATGTTATGAAGAAGGTGTTTATATGGAGTCATATGGTTAGAAACCCCTGAATCTAATATCCAGGAAGTTGAAAGGAGTTGGGATGAAGCACATATACTATAACCATCAGTATTAAAAACTGAGCTGTTTGACAAACCTGCAAAGTTGGAAAAATCAGAATTTTTTGCAGGATTAATATAAGATTGATTTAGAGAAGAGATTTGAGCTTGTTGAAAGACATTCATAAGATGATGGTACTTCTCTTTGCTAAAACCATGTGCTGAATCTTCTTTGTAAGAGGGAATACATGGTTTGGAGGTTGAATCAGATGGTGGAGTTTGAACAACTGAATCCAACATCTGAACACATAAAGCAGAAGATTTCTTATTCTTTGTGAACTTGAATCAGGTGGGAAGCCATGAAGCCTATAGCAAGTTTCAATGCTATGTCTAGGCTTCTTGCAATATTTGCAAATCAAGGATCCATTTTGAGATTTGTTGGTATTGAAATTGACCTTTTGATAGAAAGGTCTGTAAGCATGATTAGGAGCAGATGCAGATGCATTGAATGAAGTTGAATCACTTGAGAAGTGTGGAGGTCCAAATTGGGATTATTTTTTACTCTCATCCTGTTAGAGAAGAGCATAAACCTTACTAATAAATAGCAGAGGTGTCATTATCATTGCTCTTCATAGAGGAATATATTTTATTTAGACCACTAAGGAATTGGAATAATTGTTGGTCATGGATAAATTTTGGTAATGCACCACACGTGCACTTAGGACCAACATAAGAAGCATTTAACTCATCCCAGAATGACCTCATCTAAGAAAAATGGGCTGCTATGTTGGAGGACTCTTGAACTGTGGAACTAATTTCCTTATGGATTTGAATGTATCTCGATCCATTTGATTGACCAAACCTATCATTGATTCCTTTCCAAACATCTCTAGCTGTAGGTAGACACATGACACTAATTGCAATATCCCTAGAGAAAGAGTTGGTGATCCATGCTTTGACCATGTGATCACATCTTTCCCAGAATTGGAAATAGGGATTGTGAGAATCAAGTCAAGGGAACTTTCCATTAACCTTGCCCATTTTATTTTTAGTAGATAAGGAAGTTATCATACTATTTCTCCAAATAGAAAAATCAGATTCATTGAAGACTATTGGTACTAACTGATAGCTAGGGTTTTCGAAAGGATGAATATAGTATGGATGAGAAGGATCCAAAGTCAATTCTTCAAATCCATTAGTAGTAAGTGATGTACTAGTTATGCTCGTATTCAGAGGGTTTGCCATCTTAGTGAAATGGAATAGATGAGTACGTGAACAGTGAGTATCAGCTAAAGATAACCAGTTACAACTACAACGATGAATCGAACAAATTTATACAACGACTTCTAGAAGCAAAACACAGCAACACAGTTGTAAAATAGAGAAATACTACAAGAGAACCCTAATAAGCTCAATTCCAGCTATAACTAGCAAATCCATGTCAACAAAAGTATAGATTTCAGCAATATACAGTTCAAATTAGGAATTATCATTAATTGTCGAAGATATTAGGGTTATAAGCATTGTTTACCGTTCTCCTTCGCAAACTTGAAGGAGAAAAGGCCTCGTTCAACAAACCCTAATTTGAATTGTCGTTAATCAGAGTTACGTGACTGAACTTCTGTCACTGACGGGTAAGGTCGGACTGACAAGGATAATAGGAAGATCGATCTACGCTGCTCTGATACCATGTTGGTGTAGAAACCAAACGAAAATCATCAATGGATATCTGTGAACCATTAGAACATTCGAGAGAAAGAAAGAGTAAAGTAAGAGAGAGAAAGAGCTTTCAACTTTATTGAGATGAAGGAAAAATATCTGAGTTTACTGTTTGACCCCACTAACTACTCACATATATATCCATACAAATGTGGGCGGGGTTGTGTGATGTAAATGTGGGCTTAGAATGTAAAACAAATGTAGTTGTAGATCCAATATACACGTATAGATGCTTATAAAAATGTGTATAACATGTATACATTAGTGCTACTATGTAATAACTCCAACAAAAACTGTATACCATTTAGAAGTATGTAGGCACTTATAAGTAGGTAAATGCTTTTAAATATTAGAGTACTTTTTTATAGGACAAAATTGTCCACACGATGTGTTTAATCATGTGTGGGACAATACACATAATATCTCCCATAGTCGTCCCTTAGTTTATGCCCATATATATGTTCAACTTCAACATATGCAATATACAGTATTAGCAAATAGCCAAATATTAGAGGAGCTTATGTACACAGTTTATTCGTTCTTTGATTAATATCAGTATCTGTTACCTTCTCTGCAACACTTATACTGAGGAATTCTGTAAATTAAGGTTTAAATACATAAGAAAAAATGACAATATTTTTGTTTTTACAAAAAATTAAACTTAAAACCTCATGATTCACGAACTATTTGAGTATAAATTATTGGTCTCCAATAAAACTTCAATGATCTCTTTTTCTTCTTTTATTGTTTGGTTGGATTAAAATGCACGAGATAAATTATTTTAGGATTAATTATTCCAAAATTGTATATCTTATTCAGGAGAAGGCCTAGGTTCAAAAATGTGGTGCTTCCGCACTCATTAAACCCAACGTAAAGTAAGTATAATTATATAAGAAATGTGTAAAAATTTGTATAAGATGGAAAAAAGCACCTACGAAATCAAGAAGCTAGCTGAATGCTTTGATTTCCAAACAAAACCTTAAAGCTTTGGGTGTTAATATATGTCTTTAAACCTCTCAAATACCCCGACCCTTAAATCTTGAGTCCACCACTAATCTTAATATTGAAATAACTAATCATGAAATAACTTCTTTCCCATTCGAGATGCGTAAAATTGTTACTCCAATGTAGTAGGAGGGAATTTGAAAACTACCAAACAAACCAACCATTAAGAAAACTAATGCTCCCTTCGTTTCTTTTTAGTTGTCGCAGTTCATTTTTCGAGAATCAATTTTATTAATTCTTAATGTTAAATCTGATTTGATTAATTTGATATTTTAAAATTTTAAATTTAAATTAAAATATTGATTAAAGTTTATATCGTTTGACTCTTAAAAAAGAAAATTATGACAATTAAAAAGGAACAAATTAAGGAAGTAAATATAAGGGAAGCAATCATCTCACTACATGATGAGAATTACACCATAGTATAATATAGTACCATTCAATTGAACAACAATATTAGATACAAAAGGGAAAAGTTTGTTGGATTGACCAATTATTGAACAAATGTAACAAATACACTAACTAGGCATAAAGAGTTCTCTAGTTTCTTTTTGAGCCTGTTAAAGGAAGGATGGAACACAAGGACTTTTCAGGGGTCACCATGTAATCTCGTCCAAGCGAACTTAACTTCAAAGTTTTGATGGAATTCGATGTGTCAGTGTTTATATATATATATATATATATGATCACTTACATTAGCAAAGGTTCAGTTGGTGCCGGGGACTCTGTGGCCTGAATGATTGCCGGCCTCCGGTGGTGGTGGAGGCGGCGGATTAGGTCTCATTGCAGAAACAGCCAGTGGCCAAAATATTCCTATACCTAAAGTGGCTGTTTCTGTAAAGCTATTTTCAAATATAGCCACTTCTTGTATAACAAGTAATGCTAATATATAAATTAATATCATCCTCATTTTGCTTCACTTTTTCTTCTTAAAGATTATTCTGCTTTGGGGATTTTAGGATGGATTTTAATAACCTTTTTTTTTCATTATGTTAGAATTTATAGTACTTGTATGGCTTGATCGGAAGCATGTGCATTTGATTAGTCAAAAAAGTTGAAAAAAGAAATAAAGAAAATTTGGAAATTTCCTTGTATACCTCTTTGAATTTGAAAAAAAAAAAAACGTGAATTTCTTATGGACGCTCCTATTGAAACACCATCAAGAATGTAGGATTTCTAACGAATCAATATTCAATAGATTTTGTTAGAAATGCCATTGGTAATTTATCGAGCTCTTTATGTGGTGAGATAATGAGAATCCTTTTACTAAGGAGTGACGCGATTATAATTCGAGTTCAACATAAGTGTGTGTTCATCATTAGGGTTAGTTTTCAATATCGAATCATAACCGATAACTCAAATTGAAAATGTGTTACGTTATTAAATTATTTGTATTGACTATAGAATTAATGGCTTGGAAGTTTTTTAGAATTTTATAGATAATGAGTTATAAATTTTGGGAATGGATTTTCTAACTTTTATATCGGATAAACCGAAAACTCATTAATCCCGCTTCCTACCGACATATTGTATGTCGGCAGGGAGGGTGGCATATAATGGGTTCAAGTCGTTTGGATGAGAAGTCACTGGTGGAGTACGTAAAAGCTACTCTTTATTTAGTTTTAATTTTTATATAGGATAAATCAATTAATTAAAAGTAATTCGATCGATAATCAATGGATAATTGTTAACTGAGGTGCAAGAAAATAAGCAATTAGAGACGGAAAAAATAAATTTCATTGCTAAACAGCAAAAATTTCATGTGAATTTCATTTAACTAAGGATTAGTGATGGATTATAAGAAGATTTAATTAGCTGAATAGCTATTTAATGACGTATTAGCTAGGAATTCCCGATAAATTTCTTAGCTAATTTCATATTTTTCTTTGTCCTTCACCTCTACGTTTTAAGAAGAATAATTCTTCAGTTTACATGTAATTCCTAGAAGTGACATATGTGATGAATTTATTGGTCTTTTATTCACATTAGTTTTGAATAATATTCCTTGAATGTGTTAGAAGATAATACAGTGTTTTTTTTTCGAAAGACCTACTTATTGAAGGACAGATAAAGACTTCATATTCAACAAGAAGAATGCCAAAGACTTCATTGTCATATTGGAAAATTAATAAAACCGTGTTGCTTTAAATGTCATATATAGTATCAGATAAGTTAAAGAATTCATTTTAAGTGTTTCATGTTTATAATAATAATAATAATAATAATAATAATAATAATAATAATAATAATAATAATAATAATAATAATAATAATAATATATTCTAATGTTAAACTCAGTGATTCATCTTTAATATATGTGATAACTTAGAAACAGTGAAAATGGTAGTTCTCGTTAAGCTATCTTTTTTAAAAGGGATATCAAACGAGGTGGAATCGAAGAGTCGGATTTTGGGTATATTGCAAATGCTCCTTTAGTTATATACCTCCTCCTATAGAATATCGGTAAAATATAACATAAAAAGTCAATGAAAAAACAAATGAAATTTTCTTTAGACGTCATTTTTTCTATTCAAATTGTAACTGGTACTAGATTATAATTTCCTCATAGACCACACGCAAATATAATCTATTACCACGTCATAGAAATTGTCTTGCAAATTGTAGTTTCGTATTAGACAATCAAAATTTTCTAGTTGCATTTAATTTTCTGAAAAAGAAACTGAGAATTTAATGACTAGTTCAAGGAAGTTTGTAATTGAAAAGTCATTTTTTAAAAATTTAATGTTGATGAATTTTTCTATGCTATTTTTTCTTTTCTTTCATATTTTTGAATAATCCAAGGCAGGCCACCTAACATAACATATACCTATAAATTCTAACAAAAAAGGAAGAGAAGAAACAGGGCCAAAATTAAAGAAATGAAGATTATTATAAGGATAAATTAAGCAAAAAAACACAAATTTAAGAGACAAAAATACATAAAAATTTTTATCTTTTAAAATATTTCATAAAATCTCGTATTTTTTCTTTTCCTCTTGATAGATCTTATCATCTGCAATTTACAATTTGATTCAATTTTTTCCCATCTCTACTAATCTTTTTTTTTTCCTTAAAATTTTGATAGCTCTAATGTGTGCTTCATGTTGACAAACATTCATATTCTTTTGAAGAATCTTCATACTGTAGGAGCTAAAAAATCTCATAATTTCATGCCGAACCATGAGAATGACAATGACCAATGCAATGGTCCACAGAATTAGATATCGAATTCAGCATTGATACATATATTTTTGGATAAGATCAGTTTGTGAACACTCCCAATAATGACAAAACATGTTTAAATTATGGAGAAGGAAGAAAATTTTGAAAGTTGACTGATTTTGGGTATTTCAGAGATTCATTTAAAAGTGTAATGGTATATCACGATTTGTGAGTGATTTACTCCCCGTAATAATTAAAAATCAGTTACTTCCTTATTTAACTAACCATTCAGTTACAAATGTATCACAATGCATATGTATCAAGTAGGGGTGTACAGACCAAACCGTCAAGTCAAACCGAACAGACAAATCAAACCAAACCGAGAAAAAAAATTAACTTATGATTTGGTTTGGTTGGTTTGGCGTTAGAAAAAAAATGATCATTCTTGATTTGGTTTGGTGTTGACCAAAATAAAATCAAACCGAACCCGAATCAAACTGACATATATATATATATATATATATATTTCAATTTTCTTATACATAAAATATTAATTATAATCTACTTTTTCAACTAGTTTTGGTAATTTTCAATAATTTGAAAATAGATGTAGATATATATTCAGATTTGGGCCTTTAAGTTGTAATATTTATCCATTAATTATTAATTAAATGATCTAAAACCCAATATAAATTTAAAACCTAAACTTTTCACTTTTCATCTCACTTTTTAGTTTCAAGAGAGTTTTCTGCTCCTTATTTTTTCATAATTGTGGTTTTTCATTAGCACATGAGTGAAAAAATATATTTGATCTAGTTTTCGATCACAATATAATTGTAAAAACTAAAGATTATAAAAAAGAAAGGAAAAAAACAAAAAAAATGAAAGAACCAACTAAATCCTAAACCGAAAAAAAATAATTTTATATTGATTTGATTTGGTTTATAATTTTAACAAACCGACATCATTGATTTTTTTTTTTTAATAAAACCAAACCAACCCGACCTATGTACACTCCTACTATCAAAGCTAAAGATATGTATCACAAAAATTAAAATCCGAAATATCTTATAATTTAACAAAATTATAATAAAAAGTGTCACACCCCATTAAAATTTCAAAATTTATGTAAGTTACCTTATTATAACTAGTATCATTGCATTACTAGTTATACAAGAAGTGACTATTTTTCATAATAGTTGTATACACAAAGCCTCTCTCTATATATATGTAAAGGAACGTGGCCATTGCCATATTGGAAATTTAATAAAATTTTGTTGCTTTAAATGTCTTAGCATCAGACTGATTAAACATTATTCCCTTGATCAAGTTTTAAGTGTCGTTTTAGCTTATTTCACATTTATTAAAAAAAACTAATGCTTCCTCCGTTTCTTTTTAGTTGTCACATAACTCAAGATCACCCACTTTTGGTAAACCAATCACCATATTTTTTCTAAGCAATAATCAGTCCATTAATGTTCAAATGACCATAGCGAAGATGCCAAAGTTGAGTTTCATTAACACCTTTAGCTATGGCTGTCAAGTGGGCTGGGCCGGGCCAACCCGAAACTGGCCCGTATTATTTAACCAGGTTGAGGGCCGGGCTGGGTCCGGGTTGGGATCTAAGTGGTCCGGGTCCAACAGTAAAAACATCAAAAACCACCCTAACCCGGCCCACTTAACCCAACGCAATCAAACCCACCTAAACCCGGTCAAACCCGATTAAAAAACTGGTCAAATCCGGTCAAAAATATAAAAATAAAAAACTTTTTTTCAATATACATTATATGTACCCAACTATATACATTATAAATACATTAAACAATATATATACACTATATATATAGTATATACTACATTAGAAATTAAAAAATATATACACATATACACAATTACACATATATACGCACCATTCAAATATATATGTACTACTTTAAACATTAAAGTTTAAATAAAATATACTACAATATATATATATATATATACATATACACATGTATCCGTTAAATATACACGCCTATAGAAGATCTATTCACATATATACACTCTATTCTATGTATATGTAATACTATAAATGAAATATATTATAATATATATACATTACAATATATATTCGTATAGTTATATACTAATTTATAAAACATATACACATGTATACGTTAAATATACATGTCTATAGAAGATCTACTCACATATATACACTCTATTCTATGTATATGTAATACTTTAAATGAAATATACTACAATATATATACATTAAAATATATATTTGTATAGTTATATACTAATTTATAAAATATATACACAAGTATACGTTAAATATACACGTCAATAGAAGATCTATTCACATATATACACTCTATTCTATGTATATGTAATACTTTAAATAAGATATACTACAATATATATACATTACAATATATATTTATATAGTTATATAATAAATTATAAGACATATAAACATGTATACGTTAAATATACATGTCTATAGAAAATCTATTCATATATCTACACTCTATTCTATGTATATGTAATACTAGAAATGAGATATACTACAATATATATACAACAACAACAACAACAAACCCAGTGTATTCCCACCTGGTGGGGTCTGGTGGGGGGGGGGGGTAAGATGTACGCAGTCCATACCTCTACCTCTAAAGAAGTAGAAAGGCTGTTTCCGATAGACCCCCTTCCAATATATATACATTACAATATATATTTGTATAGTTATATACTCATTTATAAAACATATACACATGTATACGTTAAATATACACGTCTATAGAAGATCTATTCACGTATATACACTCTATTCTATGTATATGTAATACTTTAAATGAGATATACTACAATATATATATATATATATATATATATATATATATATATATATATATATATATATATATATATATATACATTACAATATATATGTTTATAGTTATATACTAATTTATAAAACATATACACATATATACGTTAAATATACACGTCTACAGAAGATATATTTACATATATACACTCTATTATATGTATATCAAATACTTTAAATGACGTGTACTACAATATATATACATTACAATATATATTTGTATAGTTATACTAATTTATAAAAATATACACATGTATACATTACAATATATATTTGTATATTAATTTATAAAACATATACACATGCATACGTTAAATATAAATGTCTATAGAAGATCTATTCACATATATACACTCTATTCTATGTATATGTAATACTTTAAATGACATGTACTACAATATATATACATTACAATATATATTTGTATAGTTATAAACTAATTTATAAAAATATACACATGTATTCGTTAATTATACAAGTTTATAGAAGATCTAATCACATATATACACTCTATTCGATGAATATGTAAAACTTTAAATGAAATATACTACAATATATATACATTACAATGTATTTGTATAGTTATATACTAATTTATAAAATATATACACATGTATACGTTAAATATACACGTCTACAGATGATATATTCACATATATATACTCTATTCTATGTATATGTAATACTTTAAATAAATATACTATAATATCTATACATTACAATATATATTTGTATAGTTATATACTAATTTATACAACATATACACATGTATATGTTAAATATACACGTCTATAGAAGATCTATTCACGTATATACACTCTATTCTATGTATATGTAATACTTTAAATGAAATATACTATAATATATACACATTACAATATATATTTGTATAGTTGTATACTAATTTATAAAACATATACACATGTATATGTTAAATATACACGTCAATAGAAGATCTATTCACATATATACACTTTATTCTATGTATCTGTAATACTTTAAATGAAATATACTACAATATTTATACATTACAATATATATTTTTATTATTATATACAAATTTATAAAATATATATGTACACATGTATACGTTAAATATACACATCTATATAAGATCTATTCACATATATACACTCTATTCTATGACTATGTAATACTTTAAATGAAATATACTACAATATACATACATTACAATATATATTTGTATAGTTATATACTAATTTATAAAATATATACACTTGTATACGTTAAATATACACGTCTATAGAAGATCTATTCATGTATATACACTCCATTCTATGTATATGTAATAATTTAAATGAAATATACTACAATATATATATACATTACCATATATATGTTTATAGTTATATACTAATTTATAAAACATATATGCATGTATACGTTAAATATACACGTCTATACAAGATCTATTCATATATATACACTCTATTCTATGACTATGTAATACTTTAAATGAAATATACTACAATATATATACATTACAATATATATTTGTATAGTTATATACTAATTTATAAAATATATACACTTGTATACGTTAAATATACACGTCTATAGAAGACCTGTTCACATATATATACACTCTATTCTATGTATATGTAATACTTTAAATGAAATATATTATAATATATATACATTGCAATATATATTTGTATAGTTATATACTAATTTATAAAATATATACATATGTATACGTTAAATATACGCGTCTATAGAAGATCTGTTCACATATATACACTTTATTCTATGTATATGTAATATTTTAAATGAAATATACTATAATATATATACATTGCAATATATATTTGTATAGTTATATACTATTTTATAAAATACATAAACATGTATACGTTAAATATATACGTCTAAAGAAAATCTATTCACATATATACAATCTATTCTATGTATATGTAATTCTTTAAATGAAATATACTATAATATATATACATTACAATATATATTTGTATAATTATATACTAATTTATACCGAAAAAAATTTATTTAAAATTAAAAAAAAAAGTATTCCGGGCTGGGCCGGTTAATCGGCGGGCCTGGACCGGTCTAGGCCCGAGCCAGGTTAACCGGTCCCAAATTATAAAAATAACCGGCCTGGGACCCGGAACCCTAAAGCCCTCGGGCTTACCGGGCTGGGTCTAATCGGGCCGGTTCCTTTAAGTGGGTCGGGTAAGGCCGTGTAGGGTCGGGTTGGCCCAACCCACTTGACAGGTTTACCTTTAGCAATTAAAGTAATTTTAACAATATTAGAAACATTAAGGGGAAACATATTGTTGTAAGTCATAGGTACTGTATACACGTAAGTTTGTCCCTCCCAAAGTCCAATTTTATCCATTTTTAACGCACCTTATCACGCACCCTCACCCATGTAAATATGCCTCCATAAAAATACAAATCTAACAAATGCCCTAACAAATTTTATCTTATTTTAATCCTATCCTAACCAACTCACCCATCTCATACCATACCCCTACCCACGTCACCACCCCTCATATTCTTTTTGATTTTTTTTAACCAAATCTCAATAAAAAGAGGGGGACCTACGGTTACACCTAACAAAAAAGGACTCCAATTTTATTCAATTATGAAGGGGAAGAATTGATATAAAACAAAATACAAAAAAAGATGCTACAGGTGGATTCCATTAGAATTCAATAACAGAAAAAGAAATACACATTTTGATGGGGGGACCATCAGCATGCACCATATATTGAATACACAATCATCTTCCAGAAGAGGACACACGACCATCACTATATACTCAGGCATAGACCTCACAATACACTCGGCTGTTGTGTTCATAATAATGAAAGGGTATGAATGGAAATGTTAAAACATGCAGGAACGCGTGAACAGTGACTGTTTCGCGTGAACAGTAGCACTGTTACGTGAACAATAGTACTGTTTCGCGTGAATAGTGCACTGTTTCACAAACTGACGCATGAACAGTAAATGTTTAGCGTGAACAGTAGCACTATTACGTGAACAGTAGCACTGTTTCGCGTGAACAGTGCATTGCTTCACGAACTACTGCAACACTGTTTCGAACTGATGCAATGTTTCACGAAATGGTGTACTGTTTCAGAAAATTACTGCAATGGTTTAAGTAAATAGACATGTATTTTCAGGAAAAGACACACACGTGATATTAATCACAAAACGTTACGAAAACTAATTAACATAGAAGTTTTGTCAAACTTTAAGTGCAATAAATCACAGTGTCAAACGTGTGTGGAATCGAAGTATGCAAAGCATCCTTATAAGTCCATTGAAAGGAATTTCAATCCCTTAGACTTAATACACACTGACATTTATGATATGAGTCAACATTATCTCGTGTTGGGAAAAAGTATTTCATAACTTTTATTGACGATTGCACTAGATATTGTTATGTCTACTTGCTAAATAGTACGGATGAAGCAATAGATTCGTTTAGGCAATATAAAACTGAAGTTTTTAGACAAAAAGATCAAAATGATAAGAAGTGATAGGGGCGGAGAATATGAATCTCCCTTTGCGCAAATATGTGTAGAGAATGGAATAATCCATCAAACTACGGCCCCGTATTCACCTCAATCTAATGAAATTGTAGAAAGGAAAAACTAAACTTTGAAGGAAATAATGAATGCATTACTTATAAGTTCTGGTTTACCGCAAAACTTATGGGGGGAGGCTATCCTTACGGCCAATCGTATACTCAACAGAGTTCCCCATAGTAAGACACAATCAATTCCTTACGAAAAATGGAAAGGAAGGAAACCTAACTTGAAATATTTCAAAGTGTGGGGGTGTCAAGCGAAGGTTCAAGTTCTTATACCTAAAAGGGTTAAAATAGGACCTAAAACGGTGGACTGCGTGTTCATAGGATATGCTAAAAGTAGTAAAGCATGTCGATTTTTGGTTCATAAATCTGAACATCCGGATATTAGTGAAAATACGGTAATTGAATCAGACAATGCTGAATTCTTTGAAAATATTTACCGGTATAAAATTAGACACGAACAGTCTAGTGGAGGTTCCAAACGACCTTGAGATGAACCATGTGAGAATATACATAATGAAGCAAATCCAAGACGTAGTACACGTCAAAGAACGTCAACTTCATTTGGATCAGATTCTGTAACATTTCTCTTAGAAAATGAGCCTCAAACATTTAAAGAAGCGATGTCTTCGTCAGACTCATCCTTTTGGAAAGAGGTAGTCAATAGTGAGATAGATTTAATCTTAATCAACCATGCATGGGAATTGGTTGACCTTCCTTCCGGAAATAAACCTTTAGGTTCTAAATGGATCTTCAAAAGGAAAATGAAGGTGAATGGTACTATTGACAAATACAAGGCAAGATTTGTAGTAAAAGGCTTCAAACAAAAGGAAGGCCTTGATTACTTTGATACATACTCGCCAGTAACAAGGATAACCTCGATTCGAATGTTAATTGCCTTGGAGGAGGTATATGATCTTCAAATTCATAAAATAGATGTAAAAACCGCATTCCTAATGTAACACCCCGTAAATTTTTTCGTACACTTATCGCAATTATATGGAGTCCTAAAGGCTTGCGTATGGGTTAAATTAAGTTTATGGTGTTCGGAAGTATCCCGTCAATAGTTGTATGTGTAGGTATTGGAATAAACTTTCCAACGATATAAAGTTTTCCCAAAACATAGGAGTATTTCATATAAGCGAGCACATTCGAAATTTTAAAACGGTGGCCGGAAAGCCTGTGAACAGTAAATCTGCAGGAAAATTACTGCAGCTAGACAATTATTTTTTTGGAACAACTTTAGATGATCATAACTCCTTGTACAAAGAGAACTGTGTGAGCTGCTATATATCGACGAAAAGCTCCGAGAGTCTTCTTTCCGATGAAATTGGTTTCATCCAAATCGAATGTCTAAGTAAGGATCTATACCCGTTTTACTACAGCCTACCAAAAAATAACAGAATTGTGGGACAGATTTTTGGGTCAACTTTAAACGACCATATCTCCTTGTACAAGAATAACTGGGTGGTATACTCTATATGAAAATGAAATCCCTTTGAAATATATTTCCAATGCAATTAGTTTCACCCGAATCCGATACCGGAGCAAAGAGTTATGATCGATTTACTTCAACCTGTCAAAACTGTCCATTGGGGACAGATTCGGATTTATTTAAATATTTAGGGCAAAATGGTCATTTTCTATTGCCTCTTGGACGAAAATGGGTCTTTATAAACCTACACTTAGACTCATATATATCATATACCATCCAATTATTAAGAGAAGGTGAAACCCTAGCCTAATTTCAACTTCAAATATTTTGTGATTCAACCGTAGAAAATTCGAATTGGTTCCGTAGTTGTGTTCACCATCTCAAAAGCTTCGAGAAGGACCCCATGGTTATGTAAGGAGGATTCTAAATACAAGAGTTCATTGTTAAGGTATGAATATTGTTTATTCTTGATTCTTATCCATGAATAAGTAATGATAAAGGATTATGAGTACTGTCTTGATGTTGGAAGATAACTAGAAACATAGTTATGAATTGTTTTGTATAAATTGTTAGTAGTAAATTATAGAAGTTGTTGTATTGGATTATGGAGGATGAATTGTGGTGATATATCATTATATTAGTGGTTATGTATGCCTAGTGATCATGTTGGTATTGGATGGTGATTAAGAAGGGAAATAAAGGCTAAGAGTGATGTTGAGGGATATTTCATGAAAATGCATGATATGTGAATTTAATAAGAGTATAAGAGGATGTATGTAGCACTCTTATTGATGAGTTAAAGGATTACTTCCTAGACATTGTTTGGTGAAGTTAATACCTAAATGGTAAGGTTTGGTTTCTAATACTAGTTTGCCACAAATGACTTATTATAGATAAGTGTTCGAAGAGTACGGGAAGTCAAGTTGGACTTGTATTGAAGTGGTTATATCAAGGTATGTAAGACATACTCTATCTAATCTTTGTCATGAATAATGACCCATGACACTCTCAAGTAAGCTTCCAACATTGTCCTACGACACATGACACATAATAACATCATATGATCTTCGACACTACCAATTGAACTTGTTTTCACTTTTAAGATGTCTGGCTAGTCAAAAAAATATCCATATACTATTGTTGACTCCGAAATGGTTTAATGAGGTATCCATGATTCTCTACTTCATTTTCATGATATTGATTACCTATTTATATGTTTTCCTATTGAGGTATCATGGTTTCAAGTTCCATAAGGTGTTACCACAAAGTAACCAATCTCAAAAATTAATTGAATTAAGAAATGGAATGTCTGTATTTTAAATTGAGGATATGATGTATTGTATTAGTACCACTGATCAGTTGGCCATTGTATTATAAAGTTTATGTATATATGCTATTCCAGGGGTGGTCCCTGATGTATTGTATTAGTACCACTGATCAGTTGGCCATTGTATGACATATGTTATGTATTGATAAGGATTACGAGAAGTAATGATATGAAAGTAATGTGCAGGTATCCCATCAGCTCTTTTAAGTGTGGTCTACTCATACTGTTTATTCACTGGTATCTGGGTTCTGTTGATCTTTTGTATCTCATCTTGATACTCACTGCCTTACATACTCAGTACATATTTCCGTACTGACGTCCCTCACGGGGGACCCGTATTCATGCCTGCAGGAACAGGTACTTCAGGTCGTACACCTCCGCAGTAAGAGCCAGGACATTCTGTTGTTAGTGGTGAGCTCCAGTTGTTTCGGGGCATCCCAAGTCGTTTCTATATGTATTTTTGGTATTTGTATAAAAGTCTTTTGTGGGCGGGAGTTTGTCCCGACCCTAACTCAGTGGTGCATCTATTAGAGGCTTTTGTAGACATATTGTACAGCCATAGGAGTGTTTGGTTGATAGACGTGATGGCTCTGACGGCTAATTACTGTTTATATATATATTTATGCGTGTCTGCTGGGCTGATAAGGTACTGTTTTCTTCTATTTACAACGAAGTGCTGCCCAAATTTCTAATTTTCATAAGTAATGTAAATGTGAAAGTATAGGTTATGAACGGGTTCTCCCGGGCCTCCTCGGCTACGGGTGCCAGTCCGCTCCAATGGGATTTGGGGTATGACAGAAGTGGTATCAGAGAAGTTCGTCCTAGTGAGTCTACAAAGTCGTGTCTACGTAGAATCTCATTTATCGGTGTGTCGTGCACCACATCTATAAACAGGAGGCTATTGGACATTTAGGGATTGTTTCCACTCTCTATTTCTTAGATCGTGCAATAGAGCCCATATTAGAGATAAAGTCATTATCAATCGCTTAATCCAATTGTTCTTTTTTATTATAGTAACGATGCCGGTTACAAGGAGAAAGAATAAGTGGAAGCGAGTGGATGTAGTGGCCGGAGAAGGTACTAGTAAGTCACCACCGGCACAAGCTGAACAAAGTGAGTCTCAAGCTGAGCATATATCAGGAGCTTCTTCTCCTCCGGAAGGGCCATCTATTAATGCTGTTGATCGAGATTTGAGGGATGCAGTACAACTTCTGACGCGTATAGTTGCCGGTCAAGTTCAAGGGCAAGCTATTCCTACCACGGGTTTTAGTGGTACGGATAGAGCAGCTAGCCTTCGGACACAAGATTTTCTGAAATTGGATCCTCCTACTTTTATCGGATCAGATATTAACAAAGACCCGCAGGACTTTGTCGATCAAACCCAAAGGGCTCTAGATGTTATGCACATATCCGGTAAAGAGATGGTTGAGCTAGCAGCATATAGACTGAAAGGAAAGGCTATATTGTGGTACGAGGATTGGAAACGATCTAGGGGTATTGATGCACCTCCAACTACGTGGGGAGAGTTCAAAGATGCATTTATTGATCATTATCTTCCATTTGAGACTCGTCAGGCCCGTGCAGATCAATTCTTAAATCTTCGTCAAGGTAATATGAGTGTGAGGGAGTATAGTCTTCGATTTAACTCCTTGTCTCGATATGCTTCTAATGTGGTAGCTACTATGGATGACAGAGTTCATCACTATATGGATAGATTGGAACCATACTTGGTTAGAGATTGTACCATTGCTGCTTTGAACAAGGACATGGATATAGAGAGGATACAAGCTTTCGCTCAGAAGATGGAAGATCAGAGGCAAAGAAGAAAAACCCAGGAATCAGAAAAAGGATATTCTAAGCGGGCCAGAGCTATAGGGCAGTTTATGGCATCTTAGGGAGGTTTTAGGCCTTCGTTCTCTCATAGATTGCCTAGCCCGTTATCTTCTTATCCGGCAATTAGTGCTCCACCGCAATTTCAAAGGTTCAGAGGTAATCAGTTCGGGCAAAGCAGTGAAAATCAGAGTTCGCGAATAGTGAGGTATCAAGGGCAAGGGAGTATGAGTCAATTGAGACCTCCACGACACCCGTTCCCCATATGTAGAAGATTTCACTTTGGCGAATGTCGGCTTGGAACGAACAATTGCTTTTGGTGCGGTAGGCCGGGGCATATGGCTAGGGATTGCCCACGTAGGACCACAGGTGGTATAACACGACCTACCGGATCAGCTGTTGCGTCATCATCGGTGCCTCCTTTGAGTAGGGATGCACAACCTGTGGGTCACGGTAGAGGTGATAGAGGAGCAACTAGTTTTAGCGGAGCTCAGAACCGTGTGTATGCCCTAGCAGATCGGCAGAATTTAGAGGCTTCTCCAGACGTGGTTACAGGTACGTTGTCCATCTTTGCATTTGATGTGTATGCCTTAATTGATCCTGGTTCTACATTATCATACGCTACTCCTTTGTTTGCGGGAAGGTTCGGGAGAACACCCGAATTATTAGCCAAGCCATTTGAAGTATCAATGCCAGTGGGGGAATCTCTTATAGCTAGGAATGTTTATTGAAATTGTGTTGTGAATATTTGTGGTCGTGATACGATGGCCGATCTTGTTGAGTTAGAAATGGTAGATTTTGATGTTATTATGGGCATGGATTGGTTAGCGTCTTATTATGCTACAGTAGATTGCCGTTCTAAGAAGGTGTATTTCCATTTCCCAAATGAGGCAGTCCTTGAATGGAAGGGTAATGTTGGCGCGCTGAGAGGTAGATTTATTTCTTACTTTAAGGCAAGAAAAATGATTTCCAAGGGGTACATATACCATTTGGTTAGAGTAAGGGATACAGAGGCAGAGCCGCCAACTTTTCAGACCGTTTCGGTTGTGAATGAATTTCCTGATGTATTTCCTGAAGAACTACCAGGTTTATCTCCTGAATGAGAAGTGGAGTTTGGTATTGATATATTGCCAGACACACAGCTAATCTCAATTCCTCCTTATAGAATGGCACCAGCAAAGTTGCGAGAATTGAAAGAGCAACTGAAAGACTTGCTAGAGAAGGGATTCATCAGGCCTAGTATGTCCCCTTGGGGAGCACCAGTATTGTTTGTGCGTAAGAAAGATGGTTCGCTGAGGATGTGTATTGACTATCACAATTGAATAAGGTAACTATCAAGAATAAATACCCTCTCCCCCGAATTGATGATTTATTTGACAAGTTGTAGGGTGCCCAGTGTTTTTCCAAGATTGACTTGAGATCAGGCTATCATCAAGTGAGAGTCAAGGATAAAGATATACCCAAGACAGCTTTCCGAACACGGTATGGTCATTATGAATTCCTGGTTATGTCATTTGGGCTGACAAATGCACCCGCAGTTTTTATGGATCTGATGAATAGGCTGTTTAAGCCGTTTCTAGATGTGTTCGTGATAGTTTTCATAGATGATATTCTGGTCTACTCTAGATCAGAAGAGGACCATGTTAATCACTTGAGGCAGGCGTTGCAAATTCTTCGTGATCGTAAGTTGTATGCGAAGTTTTCTAAATGTGAGTTTTGGCTCAAGTCAGTGGCATTTTTGGGCCATATTGTATCCAGTGAAGGCATAAAAGTTGACACTCAGAAGATTGAGGCTGTGAAGAATTGTCCAAGACCCATGACGCCTACGGAGATTCGTAGTTTCCTCGGGTTGGCAGGTTATTATAGAAGGTTTGTTGAAGGTTTTTCTTCTATTTCTGCACCCTTGACTAAGTTGACGCATAAAGCCTCCAAGTTTCAATGGAATGATGCCTGTGAAAAGAGTTTCCAAGATCTAAAGAGCAAGTTGACTTCTACACTGGTATTGGTACTTCCTGAAGGCACAGAAGGGTATGCAGTGTACTGTGATGCTTCGAGAAGTGGCTTAGGATGCGTATTAATGCAACATGGTAGAGTAATAGCCTATGGCTCTAGACAGTTGCGACCACATGAGAGGAATTATCCCACACATGATCTTGAGCTAGCTACAGTTGTATTGGCTTTGAAGATATGGCGCCACTACTTATATGGGGTTCATGTTGACATATATACCGATCATAAGAGCCTGCAATATATCTTCAGTCAGAAAGATCTAAACATGAGGCAGCGGAGATGGCTTGAATTGTTGAAAGATTACGATGTTGATATCTTATATCATCCAGGGAAAGCGAATGTGGTAGTGGATGCACTGAGTCGTAAGTCTAAAATGGCATCTATAGAAAAGCAGGGGATGATTAAGGATCTTCACCAACTAGCTAATTTGGGAGTTCGACTTCTCGAAACTCCAGATGAAGAGGTTATTGTACGTAATGCAGCGGAATCTTCATAGATATCTTAAGTGGAAGAGAAGCAGTATGCAGATCCAATTTTATTGCAGCTTAAGGAGGATGTGCAGAGTGGCACGACAAAGGCATTTGAGCTTACGCGAGAAGGAGTGCTTCAGTGTCAGAATCGTTTATGTGTACCTGATGTAGTTGAGCTAAGAAAGAGAATTATGACAGAAGTACACTGTTCAAGGTATTCCATCCATTCAGGGTCGACTGAGATGTATCAAGATTTGAAAACAATATATTGGTGGAATGACATGAAGAAGAATATTGCCGAATTTGTAGCTGAATGTCCAAATTGTCAAAGAGTCAAAGTAGAACACTAGAAACCCGGTGGTTACATGCAATGTATAGATCTTCCAGTCTGGAAGTGGGACAAGATCAATATGGATTTCATCACGGTTTTGCCTCGTACATATCGAAAGTTTGATTCCATATGGGTGATCATTGATAGGCTTACCAAATCTGCGCATTTCTTACCAGTTAAGACAACTTATACGGCAGAAGAGTATGCAAAGTTGTATATTAAGGAGATCGTTCGGTTACATGGAGTTCCAATTTCCATTATATCCGATCGAGGAGCCCAATTTACCGCGAATTTCTGGAAGTCTTTTCAAAGGAGTTTGGAGACACAAGTAAATCTAAGTACGACTTTTCATCCTCAAACGGACGGACAAGCGGAACGTACCATCCAGACATTTGAAGATATGCTACGAGTATGTGTATTTGATTTCAAAGGCAACTGGGATGATCACCTACCTCTTATCGAGTTTGCCTACAATAATAGCTATCATTCAAGTATCAAAATGGCACCATATGAAGCATTGTATGGAAGAAAGTGTAGATCGCCAATAGGATGGTTTGAAGCAGGTGATGCGGTCTGGTTTGGACCGGATCTTGTTTATCAAGCAATGGAGAAGGTTAAAGTGATCCAACAACGGCTTGAAACAGCTCAAAGTCGACACAAATCTTATGCGGATGTTAAAAGAAGAGGACTTGAGTTTTCTATCGACGATTGGGTATTCTTGAAAGTATCACCAATGAAAGGAGTGATAAGGTTTGGCAAGAAAGGAAAGTTAAGTCCAAGATACATAGGTCCGTACAAGATCATTCAAAGATTTGGACAAGTTGCTTATGAGTTAGAGCTACCTCAAGAGCTCTCAGCAGTTCATCCCGTATTTCATGTTTCGATGCTTTGCAAGTACATCGGAGATACATCGAAAATCACTACTACGGAAGATGTACAAGTTACAGAAGATCTCACTTTTGAGGAAATGCCTATTTCTATTCTTGATCGCCAAATTAAAAAGATAAGGAATAAAGAGATAGCATCGGTAAAAGTACTTTGGAGGAATCAACAAGTTTAGGAGATCACATGGGAAGCCGTGGAAGCGATGAATATTAAGTACCCTTACCTATTCAACGATGAGGAGGAAGTTCATGAGACGGAAGAAGAACAATAACAAGTGTTTATTTTTATGCAAGTATGTTATGATGATGAATATGTTAATTGTAAGCTTGGACATGTCTTAATTGAGTAACTATGCTAACATTCGAGGACGAATGTTCTTAAGGGGGGGAGAATGTAACACCCCGTAAATTTTTTCGTACACTTATCGCGATTATATGGAGTCCTAAAGGCTTGCGTATGGGTTAAATTAAGTTTATGGTGTTCGGAAGTATCCCGTCAATAGCTGTATGTGTAGGTATTGGAATAAGCTTTCCAACGATATAAAGTTTGTCCAAAACAGAGGAGTATTTCATATAAGCGAGCACATTCAAAATTTTAAAACGGTGGTCGGGAAGCCTGTGAACAGTAAATCTGCAGGAAAATTACTGCAGCTAGGCAATTATTTTTTTGGATCAACTTTAGACGATCATAACTCCTTGTACAAAAAGAACTGTGTGAGCTTCTATATATCGACGAAAATCTCCGAGAGTCTTCTTTCCGATGAAATTGGTTTCATCCAAATCCAATGTCTGAGTAAGGATCTATACCCGTTTTACTACAGCCTATCAAAAAATAACAGAATTGTGGGACAGATTTTTGGGTCAACTTTAAACGACCATAACTCCTTGTACAGGAAGAACTGGGTGGTATACTCTATATGAAAATGAAATCCCTTTGAATTATATTTCCAATGCAATTGGTTTCACCCGAATCCGATACCGGAGCAAAGAGTTATGATCGATTTACTTCAGCCTGTCAAAACTGTCCACTGGGGACAGATTCGGATTTATTTAAATTTTTGGGGCAAAATGGTCATTTTCTATTACCTCTTGGACGAAAATGGGTCTTTATAAACCTACAATTATCCTCATATATATCATATACCATCCAATTATTAAGAGAAGGTGAAACCCTAGCCTAATTTCAACTTCAAATATTTTGTGATTCAACCATAGAAAATTTGAATTGGTCCCGTAGTTGTGTTCACCATCTCGAAAGCTTCGAGAAGCACCCCATGGTTATGTAAGGAGGATTCTAAATACAAGAGTTCATTATTAAGGTATGAATATTGTTTATTCTTGATACTTATCCATGAATAAGTATTGATAAAGGATTATGAATATTGTCTTGATGTTGGAAGATAACTAGAAACATAGTTATGAATTGTTTTGTATAAATTGTTAGTAGTAAATTATGGAAGTTGTCGTATTGGATTATGGAGGATGAATTGTGGTGATATATCATTATATTAGTGGTTATGTATGCCTAGTGATCATGTTGGTATTGGATGGTGATTAAGAAGGGAAATAAAGACTAAGAGTGATGTTGAGGGATATTTCATGAAAATACATGATATGTGAATGTAATAAGAGTATAAGAGGATGTATGTAGCACTCTTATTGATGAGTTAAAGGATTACTTCCTAGACATTATTTGGTGAAGTTAATAACTAAATGGTAAGGTTTGGTTTCTAATACTAGTTTGCCACAAATGACTTATTGTAGATAAGTGTTCGAAGAGTACGGGAAGTCAAGTTGGACTTGTATTGAAGTGGTTATATCAAGGTATGTAAGACATACTCTATCTAATCTTTGGCATGAATAATGACCCATGGCACTCTCAAGTAAGCTTCCAACATTGTCCTACGACACATGACACATAATAACATCATATGATCTTCGACACTACCTATTGAACTTGTTTTCACTTTTAAGATGTCCGGCTAGTCAAAAAAATGTCCATATACTATTGTTGACTCCGAAATGGTTTAATGAGGTATCCATGATTCTCTACTTCATTTTCATGATATTGATTACCTATTTACATGTTTTCCTATTGAGGTATCATGGTTTCAAGTTCCATAAGGTGTTACCACAAAGTAACCAATCTCAAAGATTAATTGAATTAAGAAATGGAATGTCTGTATTTTAAATTGAGGATATGATGTATTGTATTAGTACCACTGATCAGTTGGCCATTGTATTATAAAGTTGATGTATATATGCTATTCCAGGGGTGGTCCCTGATGTGTTGTATTAGTACCACTGATCAGTTGGCCATTGTATGACATATGTTATGTATTGATAAGGATTACGAGAAGTAATGATATGAAAGTAATGTGCAGGTATCCCATCAGCTCTTTTAAGTGTGGTCTACTCATACTGTTTATTCACTGGTATCTGGGTTCTGTTGATCTTTTGTATCTCATCTTGATACTCACTGCCTTACATACTCAGTACATATTTCCGTACTGACGTCCCTCACGGGGGACCCGTATTCATGCCTGCAGGAACAGGTACTTCAGGTCGTACACCTCCGCAGTAAGAGTCAGGACATTCTGTTGTTAGTGGTGAGCTCCAGTTGTTTCGGGGCATCCCAAGTCGTTTCTATATGTATTTTTGGTATTTGTATAAAAGTCTTTTGTGGGCGGGAGTTTGTCCCGACCCTAATTCAGTGGTGCATCTATTAGAGGCTTTTGTAGACATATTGTACAGCCATAGGAGTGTTTGGTTGATAGACATGATGGCTCTGACGGCCAATTACTGTTTATATATATATTTATGCGTGTCTGCTGGGCTGATACATGTACTGTTTTCTTCTATTTACAACGAAGTGCTGCCCAAATTTCTAATTTTCATAAGTAATGTAAATGTGAAAGTATAGGTTATGAACGGGTTCTCCCGGGCCTCCTCGGCTACGGGTGCCAGTCCGCTCCAATAGGATTTGGGGTATGACACCTAAGTGGAGACTTGGAGGAATAAATATGCATGGAACAACCTGAGGGATTTGTGGTTCCAGGAAAGGAAACAAGGTGTGTAAACTTATCAAGTCATTATATGGACTAAAGCAAGCACCAAAACAATGGCATGCGAAGTTTGACCAAACTATGTTGGCAAACGGATTCAAAATAAATGAATGTGATACATGTGTTTCTATTAAAGACACTCCAAATCACCAAGTCATTGTATGTTTATATGTGGATGATATGTTGATCATCAGTAGAGACATTTCTAACATAAATGCAACAAAATGAATGCTCAAGACCAAGTTTGATATGAAAGACCTTGGAGTTGCAGATGTTATCTTACGTATAAAAATTCATCGAACTCCATAAGGGTTGGCATTATCAAAGTCTCATTATATCGAAAAGGTACTTGAACAGCAGCACTATTTCGCGTGAACAGTGCACTGCTTCACGAACTGATGCGTGAACAGTGACTGTTTCGCGTGAACAGTAGCACTATTACGTGAACAGTAGCAATATTTTGCGTGAACAATGCACTACTTCATGAACTGCTGCAACACTGTTTTGAACTGATGCAATGTTTCACGAAATGGTGTACTGTTTTAGAAAATTACTGCAATGGTTTAAGTAAACAGACATGTATTTTCAGGAAAAGACACACACCTCTAAATTGAACTAATGCCACCTTTCAAAGGGGCATTTTGTGGCTATAAAAAACCTGGTTTTCATCCACAGGTAAAAAAAAAAGTATAGAAAATTTTCAGAATTACAAGTTTCTTCTTCTTCTTAAAAATACTCTAAGTGTGATCATTCAAACCATGAGTGTGTTCGAAGAATCCGCCTATTTGAGGTACCGCTATAGTCGGATTGAAGTCCATTTTATCCTGGGAGGAAGATTCCATAACCTCGGGTACAGGGAGGGGAATTATTCCTTAAGGAAAGTTCGTAAATTCGGACGACTTGGCCTTAACAATTTTTGTTTCATCTATATTTCTGAAATATAAAATACACCTCTTGTAAAGATCATTTTGATCTTGTGTTGAGGGTATTTGTTCAACTTCATTGTGTTCTTGTTCATACTTGAACTCGAGTTGAAGTTGTTATTCTATTATACAGATTCTACGTACCTGTATTGTGGAAGATAACATCGGCTCCATCTTCATTTTATACACAGCAACCAGTACACACTCATGCATAGAAGAGAATCCATAGAAAACGGATAAGGGGTCGATCTTTTCCTTCTTCTTGAAAACACACTGAGATCGTGAGAGAGAAAGGAGAAATTGAAGAGATTGGGCGATTGAGAGATGGTGAGAGGACAGAAAAGACGTGAGGGAGAGAGATAAAGAAAATGAGAGAGAGAAGGAATACGACGAAAAAGGTTGGCTGGTCTTTGGGTTTTCTGGCAAAATTTCTCGCCAGAATTGGTATTCCCTTATCAAAATTAGACCACCTGCACCCTCAAAATCTTCGAATTATCTTCCGTTTCTAGTTCACCGGCAAAATCTCATCGGGAAAACATTGTTTCGTTGATTGTTGAGATCCATCAGAGTTTCTGCGAGTTTGAACTTCTCCGAAAATAGCAAACCTGGAGAGACTCGTTTCAAGCTTGGTTCAAAAATTAGGATTTGGGTTTCTATTCGTCTTAACCCGTTCGTCGAGTCCAGTTGTAGATTTTCATTCTCGATACCGAGTTCAAAGTTTGGTTCGGAGTTGAGGTTTTCTATTTTGGGTTCCAAGTCTGGGTTTTCTTAAACATTATTAGTATCAATGAAATCTGTTCTTCGAAGGTCCATCTCTCAACTCTACTCTTTTATCTAGAAACTAGTTAATGTCATAATTTTGTGGTGTGGTTTTGAATACTTTGAGCAAATGTTAATTATTGGTGTGGATGACTTGTATGCCTAGTTCGAATCCTCGTTGGGTGTATGTGGTTGATGTTGTATTAGATAGTCGAAGAATTGGTGAATTAGTTTTGACAATAAAATTGGGGAAGACGGGAATTGAAAGTAGATAAAAATGAATATTGTTGTGTTTTGATTCATCAATTTTTGTTAAATTTGAAATGGTTATTAATTTCATTGAACTCGATAGTATCATGTGTTATGCCGAGAGTTGATAGGCAAATCTTAGGTTTGGATAGACAAATTTAGAAATGGTGAATTGTGGAATGTTTGGAATATGTGTTGAATGGTTTTGTTTATCGCATTTGGATTTAATTGTATCAGTTGGCCGGGGAATGCCCTGAGGTATTTGTGTTTATTCTTCAGGGAATGCCCTGAAGTATTTTGTACTCGAAGGATGTTCGTGATCATGGTCCGAGGCATCGGGTAAGGTATAGGAGCATAGTTTAGAATTAGTTTAGAACAGGAGTTACATTTTTGTATTTTTATATTTTGGGATTGTATAACTCGGACTGGACACTATATTTTTAGATTGTTTTGTTTTTATTTGTTTGATTGTTTTGTATGTTTTTGTGTGGTTTATATGTTTTTAGTGTCAAATCAGTTGATACGCTCCATCAAGCGACTGTGGTCAACCCACGGGATCGAGGGGTGCCTAACACCTTCCCCTCGGTCAACAAAATTCTTTACCCGAAATCTTTGTTCGCAAACCAGTTTTAAAGATTCAAAACCATTTTGAAAAAGGATATCCACGGGTAACTTGGCACACCCGATTTATGCCAAGTGGCGACTCTGAGTTTAGAATAAATGAATCCTTTTCAAAATAAATTTTCATCTTTTGTCACTTAATAATAAAAAACCTTTCGAAACAATTAAAATCATGAATCTTTTGAGAGTTAAAAAAGGGTGTGACAACTTTGGCGACTCTACTGGAGATTTTTCAGAATTCAAGCTAATTTTGGAGTTGTATCGGCTTTGTTTGACGTTATGGGTGTATAGATATTGTTTGTGTTATTGTTCATATTTATTTTATCAGTGTTGAGTGTCTACGTGCTCTTTGTTTACAGTTTTACTTTATGTGTTACCGCTTTATATCTGACATCATGTGCATAACCCGATTCATTCTTTCTTCAACAAGTCCGTAGTACACATATTGTACATGGCCTCTAGTTGAGTCACCCTTATTTTAGGAGGGGGATCCGTCGGTGTTATGGAGTAGGTGAAAAGCAAAGCAGCCACTATCGACCATACATTCCCCCAAATAGCCTTGTTAGTGAACCCCAATGTAGGTCAGCCTTTAGGTTATGCTTGTGTGCATCATATTGAAGACCTAGCAGGGCCCACTTGGTCCTTTGTAGGAAACTCATCTCTAAAGCATCCCTACGTGCTAAATGTTGCATCTTTGAGGGTAACGAAGTCATTTGACAGACTGATTTGGGCAAAAGCATAAGTTAACCAACGTGTGTAGGAAGGAAATTGTTGAAAAAAGAAAGAAAAAAAAAAGATTTGGTAGTTTTTAGGGTTCTTTATGGCTTTTGTTTTTCACAATTCAAAAATTCAAAAAAATAAATATTTTTTTTACTTTTTGCACTCATTTCCCAAAAAATAAAAAATGTTAAAAAGATTTTCCTTTTATTTCTTTAGTAAGTAGTCACAATTCGAAAACTCCAAAAATATTTTTTCCTTTCAATAGGAGCTTTGTACATTTTTATATAACGAAAATATAAAAAGAAAAAAAAATTCTTTCATAGTTGTTGGTGTTAGTTTCTAATTAAAAATCCAAAAAGATTTTATTCGTCTATCTTTAGTCGTGTCTCTCAATTCAGGGTTTAGTTTGTCATTTAAACTTTAATTGTCCAATCTGGACGAACTACGCACCCCTGATTCTCCTCTCTCGGGAGTGAGATACGTAGGCAACCTATTGTTGGGTTCGGGGATCTTATTTCAAAAATTCAAAAAAAGATTTCTCTTCACTCTTCATTTAGAGTAGGTGTTTCATGTACATCTTTAAAAGAAAACAACAAAAAAAAAAATTCCTTTAATAGGTTCAGGTTTCATTTTCGTATGAAATTCAAAATCAAAAATCCAAAAATATTTTTTTCGGTAATCATAGATTTTATTTTTTACAGAAATCTGAAAAATTCAAAAGATTTTCTTCAATCTTCACTTAGAGTAGGTGCTTCATATACATCTCTAAAAGAAAACTACAAAAAGATTTTTCTTTAATAGTTTCAAGTTTCATTTTCCTATGAAATTCAAAATCGAAAACCCCAAAAAAAAAATCTTTGGTAATCATAGGTTTCATTTTGTATAGGGATGTTAAGCCTAAAAAATGCAAAAGAAAGATTTTCGTCAATTCTTTTGACAATTTGTTATTTTATTTTCTTCTTAAAGTTTCAAAAAGAAAAAAAAGAAAGAAAACAGAGAGTTCAATTGGCCGTTTTGGCACGACTTCATGAACTACGCACACCTGATTCTCTTCTCTCGGGGGTGAGATACGTAGGTGCCCTTCTTGGGTTCGGTGATCTTTTCAAGAAAAAAAAGGAGAGAGAGGTTTTGATAAATATTGAACTCTAACATATTTGTTGCCTCTTGTTCGGTTAGTTTAAGGTGGTTGGTTTGTGGCTTCCTGGTCCTCCATATCAAACCAAATCCAAGGAGGGGTTAGTTGTGTCCAACAAGGATATAGAAAGTGACACCATGGATGAAACAAAGATTCAGGAAATAGAGAGTTTAAAGGAAGAGAATTTGAGACCGAGACAACAAATGGTGGAAATGTACCAAGCTTGGGCCAGTGGGCTGCCTCCACCTCCGTTCCCCACTTTTGACCCTGCAAATACCTTGAGTCTTCTACCAAAATTGCAAAATCAGTTTACTACTATTGTTGATGCACCACCACATGCCTCAGAATCTATTCCACGTCAAATGCACCTTAATACTTCCACCACTCTTTCTTTAGCTCCTCAGTATAAGTCTACCACATTCACAACACCACATACCGTCTGTGCTTTTGTTGCTCAACGTTCTACTAAAACTTCCACTTTGGCTATCAATCCATTGATTGTGCTTCCCCAATCCACTAGTGAATCCACGTTCAATACTCTTGATGATCATACTCTTGAGCCTACCGTTAAGTTAAGTGGACCGCCAAAATTTCTTAGTAAGAAGCCTAGCATGCTAGAAGAGCTAGAGAAAGTGGTTGGGAAAGTTAAGAGTGTAGAAAATGATATGAAAAATTCCCATGGACTTATGGGCTATAAAGATGTTTCATATAAAAACTGAGGCATTTCTTCAAGTGTTAACCTTCCTCCCAGCTTTAAGACATCAAAATTTGGGGAGCCTGATGGACAGAAGGATTCTGTGAAATATTTGGGACGACATTGCAATCAACCAAGGGAAACTTGAGGAAAGAAGAAGGAAAACACACCTATTATCATGCCAGGTCCAAAGCAGAGTTTGAGAGGTCCAACCCACCAATACTGTCGGCCTCAATCCCGAGCTTACATATTAGATCCACATAACCACTTGCAACAAGGTTTCTTTCCCCAAAATCTAAGAAATCCCATTCCACTTCCTCAATATCCTTTGAACAATGTACAATTATATGCTCATCCATCTTCCTATCCACAATGACATGCACCTGTCCCTCAACATCGTCCTTGGCCCCTACAAATTTACCAAGGAACCTCTAAATCCAAGTTTCATCCGAGGCCAGAGTTCACAAAGAGGAGGAAGGAAAAAGATAATTTCACTTCTATTGGGGAGTCCTATGCCAGTATATTCCAGAGATTGGTACAGCAGGGGATGATCACTCCTCTCCTTGGGTATACTCTTGACCCACATTTAAGAAGTTTTGATCCTAATGTACGATGTGTATATCATTCTGATGTTCAGGTTCACAGTATTGAAGATTGTCGTGCTTTGAAAAGAGAAATTGAAAGGATGATTCAAGATAAATCAATTATGGTGCTAAACATTGACAGTGAGGAATGCTCTAGTCATGCTGATATGCAAACTAGTGGCTAAGATGTCAGGCTGAGCAATTGAGAAGTCACCCATCCCTACTAGGAAGAGGTCTGGTAGTTTTTATTTTTTCTGTTATCCAAATTATTTCAGGGTTGTAGTTCGGGATCAATCTTGTTTTGTACCTTTGTCGTTATGTTCAAACCCTTCTATCTTTCATTTTTATTAAATGAAGTGTCCCATTTTTCTTTGTGTTTTAAATATGTGTTGTTTGTTTGTTTTCTTTATATAGTACATTTTATGTTGACTCTAGTGATATGACATGCTAGTGAAATTTACAGCCAGATCTTAAAATCTAGTTTAAGCATGAATATTGAATCAGAGGGTTAAAGTTAGAAAAAGAGAGCATCTGAGAAAATAGATAGAGTGCTGGGGCATTTGGTGATCAAGTTGAAGCCTTCTTTGAAAATTAAGGCTATTATTTTGAGGATCGTGAGAATAACTTGGTCATTAATTGAAAGACATGTCTTAATTAGGTCAAACAGTGTCTGCGTGATCCTATCAAGAGGAACAGAAAGAAAATCAACTCCACGAAATCATGAGTCATTAAATGTAAGAAATGTACAATAAAAGTGGAGTTGTATGCTAGAAAAACGCAGAAGAAGTAGTGACGCACAGACTCAGTCAAAGTTAATGTTGTAAAAGATATCGTACATGATCTTCATCTCCAACTTTCAAATTGCATGTTATGTACTTGCATTTTCAAAGATTAATATGATGAAGGCATTTCATTCTGTTATCCAAACATTGTGTCATCCTTTGTTTATCCCATTTGAGCCTTAGTTTTATTTTCTTTTATACACCTCTTTTGAAATCAATATAGAGTCAACAAAGCTCAAAAGAAAAGGTGTCGAGTAAAATAGTAGAGTCAGAAAAGTTTCAAAAAAAAGAGAAAAAGAAGAGCATCTAGAAAAATAAAGTCTGAAAAGTCCTAAAGAGAAAAAGTGCCAACAAAAGAAAAAAATCAGAATCAAGCAAAAGAACAAGCTGCCAGAACTACGCGTGACTTGATTCTTCTCTCTTGGAGGTGAGATACGTAGGCTGCCCTACTCTGGGCTCGGTCCAACCAAATAAATAATTTAGAATTGCCAGTCAAAAGAAATTGGAGCATGATTTAATCCTCATTATTTGAGTCGATTCCAAAAGTTGTAAGTCCTACCCCACCTCAGGTGTCGTTTGGCCTCATGCTATCCTTTCTTTCTAACCCTATCCAAAATCCAAGTTACAATCGAAGAAATACCTTCAGAGCAATCTTTGAGAATGTTAAGGCTAAGTATGCAATGGATGTGATGATACATTTTGGGAACTACTTGTCTTTCTCAGCATAAGGAATTAGGAGAGAAATAAAAATGAGAGAGTCTTATCGGTTAAAACCCTTACGGGCATCGTAAGATGATGGTAAGCTGAGAAAGATAAAAATGAGAGAGTCTTATTGGTGAAAACCCTCACTGGCACTGTAAGACGGTGGTGAGTTGAGACAAATGAAAATAAGAGAGTTTTATTGGTGAAAAACCCTCACAGACACCATAAGGCAATGGTAAACTGAGAAAATAAAAATGAGAGAGGCTCGTTGGCAAAAATCGTTCAAGGAGCCACTAGCCGAATATGGTCTTAAATGCAATTGATCTAAGGAAGCAACTCAATTTCGAGGTCATTAACAACAATTGGTAGAAAGTTTGGATGGAAAGATCAGGTAGCTTAATCCAAAATGCATGGCATAATCATTAGAGTTGACTGTCATTTCTAGATAAATTTTTCGTTTCTTTGTTTCAAATGGGGATACCTATAGTCTTTTCTTTCTTCTCTTTATTTTTATTTTTATTTTATTGAGTCAATTATCCAAATAAAATCACTGTCATTTTTTCTCTTTTTTGTGAGTTGAGTCCGTGTCGAAACAAGTGAGAAAAAATTTCAAAACTGGCTACCAGCTTCTTTAATTGCACAAAGCAAGACAAAGCTAGCATATGAAAGAGACATGATTGTGAGATAAAGTAAGGCATGCAAAAAGTTTTATCAGCAGACAAGTCTGGGAACTCATAGAGATACCAAGGTTCAAAGGGTTTATCTGAGGAGCATGGCAAAGCAGAGATACTGTGTTTGTTTCAGAGTCACCCTTAATAAATCGGAGTTTGGTCAATGAAGTAGCAAGTCAATGACATAGTCTAATGGTTGGAAGCAAGGTTAAATGTGACAAAGGCAAGAGCAATCGCCGCTAAAGCTAAAGCAAAAAGCCAACCACCATGTTTTAAACTCACAAGTTTTTTTTGATGAAACAGGAAACATATTACCTTCAAAGTAAGGACTTCAGAGTATAAATATCAAGGGCGGCAATGCCTCACTTTTACAAATGCAGGAAGCAATGTTGCTGCACAGGTTTGATAGTCAAATCATGGTTAAATTCATCATGTTATATCCCCCGGAGACACACTTTCTTGTCCAGGGGTTTCAGTTTTCATTTGTTGGGTGATACACTTCTTAAATTGAACCTTCACGCCTAGAAGACGTACCTTCTAGTTGAGTCATTTCCCTTGACACCTAGAAGACGTACCTTTTAGTCAAGTCATTCCCCTCGACCCCTAGAAGACGTAGCTTTTAGTCGAGTCATCTCTTTTGATTTCTATAAGACGTATCTTTTAGTCGATTCAACTCCCTTGATTCCTATAAGACGTACCTTTTAGTCGAGTCATTCCTTTGATTCCTATAAGACATACCTTTTAGTCGAGTCACTCACCTTGACCCCTATAAGACGTACCTTTTAGTTGAGTCGTTCCTTTGATTCCTAGAAGACGTACCTATTAGTCAAGTCATCCTCCTTGATTTCTATAAGACGTACCTTTTAGTTGAGTCGTTCTGTAATGCCCCATACTTAATTACGTGCATTAGCCATGGTTATATGTGTTTGAGTATATGTATTGATCCTAATTTAGGTATATATGAGTTTAAGTATGAGTATTGATTATTTTGAGATGGTTTCAAGTGTATAGTTTGATTATATGTGTATGGGAATCGACTTTATTTATACCGGAATTTGCCCGTCGATGGTTCCATATGAAGGTTATTGAATAAGATTTACAACGATATAAAGATTTCCAAAAAAGGATAAGTTTCGGATATAATCGAGCACATTCGAAACTATAAAATGGTGGCCGGGATATGTGAACAGTAAATGTGCAGGAAAATTTCCTGCACACAAACTACTGAGGCCTGCCAGTTTTTGGGTCAAATTTTGAACGATCATAACTCCCTCAATATAATGAACTGGGAGATCTTCAACCTATCAAAAGAAAGATATTTGAGTCTTCTTTCCAATGCAATTGGTTTTATCCAAATTCAACATCTGAGTAAGGAGTTATACGCGTTTTACTTTAGTCTCTCAAAATAGTTTTTTTGGGTCAACTTCAAACGATCATAACTCCTTGTACAGGACGAACTGGGTGGCCTACTTTATATGAAATGAAATCCCTTTGAATTATCTATCCAACGATACCAATTTAACCCAAATCCAATATCGTAGCAAAGAGTTATGGCCGATTTACTTTAGCCTACCAAAACAGTCCACCATGGACAGATTCGGATTTACTTAAATTTTTATGGGCAATATGGTCATTTTGCATCACCTCATGGACGAAAATTGGTCATTATATACATAAACTTAGCCTCATATCCATCATTCATCATCCAATTATTGAATAATAAGGAACCCTAGCCTAATTTGAACTCCAAGTATCTTGTGATTCAACCGTAGAAAGTCCAAATTGATTCCGTAGTTGTGTTCACCGTCTCAAGGGCTTTGAGAAGCACCTCTTATTTGTGCCAACAGGACTTCGAAATCAAAAGGGCTATTTTATGGTAAGGATGTAAATTATGTTGGTGTTATTTATATGGATATGTATATATATGCATGTGAGCATAAGAAGTATGTTATTTGATTGTTGTTGAAAGATGATTGGAAATGATGTTGGATTATTCTTGTGCATGGTTAGATTATGTTGAATTGTGAAGGGATTTGGTGTGATGATGTGGTATTGAAATGATGACTATATATATATATATATATACACACATAAACCTATTGTTCAAGTTGGTTTTTGGAATGTTATGCAAATATTGGTTGTATGGAATTATGGAAGAGAATTGTGGTGTTGGGTTGCTAATACTAGATGCCAAATATTTCATTGTAGATAAGTGATTTGTAAAGGCGGGAAGTTGTGTTGAATTGGTATCCGAATCTACAACGAGGTATGTAAAGCATACTCTAACAATGTTCTTTGGCATGAAAATACCAATGTTCCATCAAGTAAGATTCCGAGGTTGTCCAAAAACATGTATTGTTCTACATTACCAACGAAGTTGTTTCCATTCTATAAAGTGTCAAAATGTTTCATTGATATACCAAAAAGATCCTATTTCATTATTGTGATATTGATGATTCTGAAACACATTGTTGATGTACCAATGAGTCTTTATGACATTGTTATTGTATAGAAGTCTATTACTTGATTCCTATTGATGTATCATTGTTCCAAAGGTACTATATTGGCATGAACACTAATGTAATAATCTCAAAAGCTTTTGAACTAAGTTATTGGAAAGATCTCTTATGTGTGTTACTTGATATACGTGTGGGTGGTATCCTAGGGGCATAAGCCTAGCATGGGTCGATCCCTATTTATGTGTTTATGGGTGGTATCCCAGGGGCATAAGCCTAGCATGGGTCGATCCCAGTTGATATGTACTGGGGGCAGCCTAATGGTCACAATACGATACAATATTGATTATTGTTAGGTGGTTGGAGGTTCGGGTGGAGGAGGTAATGGCGAATGATAATTGTAAAGAATGAAATGAACGAATGTATACCGTTCCACAAATGTGTTTGAATTCAAGAACCCAATTCAGATTAATGATAATGTACATGATCCTAAAAGTGTTTATGAAGTGTGGTTCACTTCTATTATGATTTATTCACTTGCGTCTGATTTTCTTGATCCCCTATATCACATATGATTATTTACAGCTTTACATACTCAGTACATATTTCGTACTGACGTCCCTCACGGGGGACCTGCATTTCATGCTGCAGGAACAGGTGCTTCAGCTCATTCACAGCATAGATAGGAGCCAGGTCATACAGCTATTGTTGGTGAGCTCCAGTTTACTTCGGAGCTTTCCGAGTCGGTTCCTTATGTTTTGTTATTGTACAGAAGTCATGTGTGGGCGGGGGTTTGTCCCGACCCTAGTTATGTCATCTATATCCTAGAGGCTTTGTAGACATAAGGAAGGGTAAAGTCGTGGAAGTTTATATAGTGATGTTATATTTGTATATGTGGTGGCCCCGACGGCTAAGTATTATATATATATATATTTGTGTGTGTTGTGCTGATATAGGTAATTAGACCTTCTATATGCAATGAAGTGCTGTCCAAATTTTTGGTGACATGTAAGTGAAATTACAGGTATTTGAACGGGTTCTCCCGGGCCTTCTCGGCTTCGGGTGCCAGTCCGGCCCGATGGGATTTTGGGTCGTGAAAAAAGTGGTATCAGAGAGGTTCATCCTAGTGAGTCTACAAAGCCGCGTCTATGTAGAGTCTTGTTTATCGGTGTGTTGTGCACCACATCTATAAACAGGAGGCTATGGACATTTAGTAATTGTTTCTTTTCTTCATGTATTAGATCGTGCGATAGAGCTTATATTGTATATGAAGTCATAGTTGACCACTGAATCAGTTTGTTTCTCTTATTATAGTAATGATGCCGGTTAGCAGAAGCAAGAATACCGGTAATCAAGTAGATGTGGCTGCCGGAGAGGGGACTAGTAAGTCACCCACTATACCAGCTAATCAAAGTGAGGCTCCAGCTGAGCATGCATCAGAAACTTCCCCCAGTCCAGAAGAAATAAGGGGGAGGAGAACTATATCCCCAGAGCCACCTATTAATGCTGTTGATCAAAATCTTAGAAATACAGTGCAACTTTTAACTCGTATAGTTACTGGGCAAGTCCAAGGGCAAGCTATTCCTGCGGCGGGTTCTAGCGGTACTGATAGGGCGGCTAGTCTTCGAACGCAAGATTTTCTTAAGATGGATCCGCCTACTTTTACCGGATCTGATCTTAATGAAGATCCGCAGGACTTTATTGATCAGATCCAAAGGGCCCTAGAGGTGATGCATGTATCGGGTAGAGAGACAATGGAGTTAGACGCGTATAGATTCAAAGGTGAGGCTATATATTGGTATGAAGACTGGAAACGGTCAAGGGGCATTGATGCACCCCCAGCTACTTGGAAAGAGTTCAAAGAGGCATTTATTGATCATTATCTTCCATATGAGACTCGTCAGGCCAGTGCGGATCAGTTCTTAAATCTTAGACAGGGTCATACAAGTGTGAGGGAGTATAGTCTTCAATTTAATTCTTTGTCCAGATATGCTCCTAATGTTGTAGCTACTATGGATGACAGAGTTCATCGGTATGTGGATGGATTGGATCCGTATTTGGTTAGGGATTGTACTATTGCTGTACTAAATAAAGACATGGATATAGCTAGGATCCAAGCATTTGCACAGAAAATGGAAGATCAGAGGCAAAGAAAAAGAACACAGGAATTTGAAAGCGGATCTTCTAAGAGGGCCAGATCTACAGGGCAGTTTATGGCACCACAGGGAGGTTTTAGACCTCAATTTTCTGCTAGACCACATAGGCCATTATTTTCTTATTCTGCAGCTAGTGCTTCACCATAGTATCAGGGGTTCAGAGGTAGTCAATTTGGGCAAAGAAGTGAGGGTCATAGTTCGCGATCAGTGGGTTATCATGGGCAAGGGAACATGAGCCAATCGAGACCTTCTCGAGAGCTATGTAATTGATGCGGAAAGCATCATATGGGCGTATGTCAAATGGGAACAAATGTTTGTTTTTGGTACGGTATGATGGGGCATATGATGAGAGAATGCCCACGAAGGGGCGCAGGTGGCATAGCATGACCGTCGGGATCAGCTGTTGCATCATCGTCACCGATATCTTATTCTGGTAGGGGCGCACGACCTGCGGGTTACGCTAGAAATGAAAAAAGAGTCGCCAGTTCCAGCGGGACTCAGAATTGCACTTATGCTTTAGCGGATCGACAGAATCTAGAGGCTTCCCCAGATGTGGTTACGGGTACGTTGTCCATATTTTCATTTGACGTATATGCTCTAATTGATCCCGGTTCTACATTATCATATGTTACTCCTTTGGTTGCTGGAAAGTTCAAAAGAACCCCCGAATTGTTAGATAAGCCGTTGGAAGTGTCTAACCCGGTTGGGGAATCTATTATTGCTAGAAGAGTTTATAAAGATTGTGTAGTAACTGTGTGTGGTCGGGACACGATGGACAATCTTGTGGAACTAGAAATGGTAGATTTTGATGTTATAATGGGTATGGATTGGTTGGCGTCTTGTTATGCCAAAATTGACTGTTGTACGAAAAAGATGTATTTACATTTTCCTAATGAAGCAGTTATTGAATGGCAAGGTAAGATTGGCGCACCAAGAGGTAGATTTATTTCTTATTTCAAAGCGAGAAAAATGATTTCCAAGGGATACATATATCATTTAGTTAGAGTAAGGGATACAGAAGCAGAGCCACCAACTCTTCACGCTATTCCGGTGGTAAATGAATTTCCTGAAGATCTTTCAGGTTTGCCTCCTGAACGAGAAGTAGAGTTTAATATTGATGTAATACCAGGCACCCAACCAATCTCCATTCCGCCGTATAGAATGGCCCCAGAAGAATTACGAGAATTGAAAGAGCAATTGAAAGATTTGCTAGAGAAGGGATTCATAAGGCCTAGTATGTCCCCCTGGGTAGCACCAGTGTTATTTGTGTGCAAAAAGGATGGCTCGCTGAGGATGTGTATTGATTATCGACAATTGAATAAGGTGACTATTAAGAATAAATATCCTCTCCCAAGAATTGATAATTTATTTGATCAGTTACAGGGCGCTAAGTGTTTTTCTAAGATTGATTTGAGGTCCGGTTACCACCAAGTGAGGGTCAAAGAGAAGGATATACCCAAGACAGCTTTCCGAACACGGTATGGTCATTATGAGTTTCTAGTTATGTCATTTAGGCTAACAAATGCACCTGCAACTTTTATGGATTTGATGAATAGGGTGTTTAAGCCATTCCTAGATGTATTTGTGATAGTTTTTATAGATGATATTCTTGTTTATTCTAGATCGGAAGAGGACCATGCCAATCACTTACGACAGGCATTGCAGACTCTTCATGATTGTAAGCTTTATCCAAAGTTCTCTAAATGTGAGTTTTGGTTAAAGTCGGTGGCATTTTTGGGTCATATTATATCTAGTGAAGGGATAAAGGTTGATGCTCAAAAGATAGAAGTTGTGAAGAACTGGCTAAGACCCACAACGCCTACGGAGATTCGTAGTTTTCTCGGGCTGGCCGGTTATTATAGAAGGTTTTTTAAAGACTTTTCTTCCATTTCAGCACCCTTAACCAAGCTAACGCATAAAGCATCCAAGTTCCAATGGAATGATGCGTGTGAGGAGAGTTTCCAAGAATTGAAGAATAAGTTGACTTCTACACCTGTGTTGGTACTTCCAGAAGGTACAGAAGGGTATACAGTGTATTGTGATGCTTCGAGAATTGGTTTAGGATGTGTATTAATGCAGCATGGTAAGGTGATAGCATATGCCTCAAGGCAATTGAGGCCACATGAGAAAAATTACCCCACACAGGATCGTGAGCTGGCAGCGGTTATCTTTGCTTTAAAAATATGGCGCCACTATTTATATGGGGTTCATGTTGATATATATACTGATCACAAAAGCTTACGATATATTTTCAGTCAGAAGGATCTAAATCTGAGGCAGCGAAGGTGGATGGAACTATTAAAAGATTATGATGTTGATATTTTGTATCACCCAGGGAAAGCGAATATAGTAGCTGATGCGTTGAGTCGTAAGGCTATGATGGCACCTATAGAAAGGCAAGGGATGATTAAAGATCTTCATCAATTAGCTAGTCTAGGAGTTCGTCTTCTCGAAACTCCGGACGAGGAGCTTATTGTGCATAATGCCGCGGAATCCTCATTAGTAGCTGAGGTGAAAGAGAAGCAAGATGCAGATCCTATTTTATTATAGCTTAAGGAGAACGTTCAGAGTGGGGTGACCAAGGCATTTGAGCTTACGCGAGAAGGAGTACTTCAATGCCAAAACCGATTGTGTGTGCCGAATGTAGACGGGCTAAGAAAGAAGATTATGACAGAGGCACATTTTTCAAGGTATTCCATTCATCCAGGATCAACCAAAATGTATCAATATTTGAAGGATGTATATTGGTGGAATGACATGAAAAGGAACATCGCAGAATTTGTAGCTGAATGTCCAAATTGCCAACGAGTTAAAGTGGAACATCAAAAACCCGGAGGCTATATGCAATGCATAGATCTTCCAATTTGGAAGTGGGACATGATCAACATGGATTTTGTTACAAATTTGCCTCGTACAGCTTGGAAATTTGATTCTATATGGGTGATTGTGGATAGGCTTACTAAATCCGCACATTTCTTACCCGTTAAGACCACTTACACAGTTGAAGACTATTCGAAGCTGTATGTTAAAGAAATAGTCTGATTACATGGAGTGCCAACTTCTATTATATCGGATCGGGGAACTCAATTTACCACAAACTTTTGGAAGTCATTCCAACGGAGTTTGGGAACACAAGTGAATCTGAGTGCAGCTTTTCACCCTCAGACGGATGGACAAGCAGAGCGCACCATTCAAACACTTGAAGATATGCTACGAGCATGTGTTATAGATTTTAAAGGCAGCTGGGATGATCATTTACCTCTTATTGAGTTTGCCTACAATAATAGCTATCATTCAAGTATCAAAATGGCACCATATGAAGCTTTATATGGGAGGAAGTGTAGATCACCAATAGGATGGTTCGAAGCAGGTGAAACTCTTATGTTCGGACCGGATCTTGTGTATCAAGCCATAGAAAAAGTTAAGGTGATTCAGCAACGGTTGAAAACAGCCCAAAGTCGACACAAGTCATATGCGGATAGTAGAAGAAGAGGGCTAGATTTTTCGTTAGGCGATTGGGTATTTTTGAAGGTATCGCCAATGAAAGGGGTGATGAGATTTGGCAAGAAAGGAAAGTTGAGTCCAGGATATATAGGCCCGTATAAGATTATTCGAAGATGTGGGCAAGTTGCTTACGAATTAGAGCTACCCCAGAAACTCTCATCAGTGCATCCAGTATTTCATGTATCGATGCTTCGAAAGTGCATCGGAGATCCGTCCCTTATTACTTCTACTGAAGATGTACAAGTAACAGAAGATCTTACCTATGAGGAGATGCCTATTGCTATATTAGATCGTCAAGTTAAGAAGATGAGAAATAAAGAAGTATCATCGGTGAAAGTACTTTGGAGAAATCAACAAAGGGAAGAGATTACATGGGAAGCGGAGGAAGCAATGAAATCGAAATACCCTTATTTGTTCAAAGGTGAAAAAGAAGTGCAAGAAGTGTAACTGGGACACTAACAAGTAAGTTTTTACATATGCATAATATCTATATGATGACGTGAATATCAATTATGAATTCGAACTTGTTTCGGCTAAATAACTACATTTACATTCGAGGACGAATGTCCTTAATGGGGGAAGGATGTAACACCCCATACTTAATTACGTGCATTAGCCATGGTTATATGTGTTGGAGTATATGTATTGATCCTAAGTTAGGTATATATGAGTTTAAGTATGAGTATTGATTATTTTGAGATGGTTTCAAGTGTATAGTTTGATTATATGTGTATGGGAATCGACTTTATTTATACCGGAATTTGCCCGTCGATGGTTCCATACGAAGGTTATTGAATAAGCTTTCCAACAATATAAAAATTTCCAAAAATGGATAAGTTTCGGATATAATCGAGCACGTTCGAAACTATAAAACGGTGGCCGGGATATGTGAACAGTAAATGTGCAGGAAAATTTCCTGCACACAAACTACTGAGGCCTGCCGGTTTTTGGATCAACTTTGAACGATTATAACTCCCTCAATATAATGAACTGGGAGAGCTGCAACCTATCAAAAGAAATATCTTTGAGTCTTCTTTCTAATGCAATTGGTTTAATCCAAATCCAACATCTGAGTAAGGAGTTATACTCGTTTTACTTCAGCCTCTCAAAACAATTTTTTTGGGTCAACTTCAAACGATCATAACTCCTTGTACGGGACGAACTGGGTGGCCTACTTTATATGAAATGAAATACCTTTGAATTATCTATCCAACAATACCAATTTAACCCAAATCCAATATCGGAGCAAAGAGTTATGGCCGATTTACTTTAGTCTGTCAAAATAGTCCACCATGGACAAATTCGGATTCACTTAAATTTTTAAGGGCAATATGGTCATTTTGCATCACCTCACGGACGAAAATTGGTCATTATATACATAACATTAGCCTCATATCCATCATTCATCATCCAATTATTGAAGAATAAGGAACCCTAGCGTAATTTCAACTCCAAGTATCTTGTGATTCAATCGTAGAAAGTCCAAATTGATTCCGTAGTTGTGTTCACCGTCTCAAGGGCTTCGAGAATCACCTCTTATTTGTGCCAACAGGACTTCAAAATCAAAAGGGTCATTTTATGGTAAGGATGTAAATTATGTTGGTGTTATTTATATGGATATGTATATATATGCATGTGAGCATAAGAAGTATGTTATTTGATTGTTGTTGAAAGATGATTGGAAATGATGTTGGATTATTCTTGTGCATGGTTGGATTATGTTGAATTGTGAAGGGATTTGGTGTGATGATGTGGTATTGAAATGATGACTATATATATATATATATACACACATAAACCTATTGTTCAAGTTGGTTTTTGGAATGTTATGCAAATATTGGTTGTATGGAATTATGAAAGAGAATTGTGGTGTTGGGTTGCTAATACTAGATGCCAAACATTTCATTGTAAATAAGTGATTTGTAAAGGCGGGAAGTTGTGTTGAATTGGTATCCGAATCTACAACGAGGTATGTAAAGCATTCTCTAACAATGTTCTTTGGCATGAAAACACCAATGTTCCATCAAGTAAGATTCCGAGGTTGTCCAAAAACATGTATTGTTCTACATTACCAACGAAGTTTTTTCCATTCTATAAAGTGTCAAAATGTTTCATTGATATACCAAAAGGCTCCTAGTTCATTATTGTGATATTGATGATTCTGAAACACATTGTTGATGTACCAATGAGTCTTTATGACATTGTTATTGTATAGAAGGTCTATTACTTGATTCCTATTGATGTATCATTGTTCCAAAGGTACTATATTGGCATGAACACTAATGTAATAATCTCAAAAGCTTTTGAACTAAGTTATTGGAAAGATCTCTTATGTGTGTTACTTGATATACGTGTGGGTGGTATCCTAGGGGCATAAGCCTAGCATGGGTCGATCCCTATTTATGTGTTTATGGGTGGTATCCCAGGGGCATAAGCCTAGCATGGGTCGATCCCAGTTGATATGTACTGGGGGCAGCCTAATAGTCACAATATGATACAGTATTGATTATTGTTAGGTGGTTGGAGGTTCGGGAGGAGGAGGTAATGACGAATGATAATTGTAAAGAATGAAATGAACGAATGTATACCGTTCCACAAATGTGTTTGAATTCAAGAACCCAATTCAGATTAATGATAATGTACATGATCCTAAAAGTGTTTATGAAGTGTGGTTCACTTCTATTATGATTTATTCACTTGCGTCTGATTTTCTTGATCCCCTATATCACATATGATTATTTACAGCTTTACATACTCAGTACATATTTCGTACTGACGTCCCTCACGGGGGACCTGCATTTCATGCTGCAGGAACAGGTGCTTCAGCTCATTCACAGCATAGATAGGAGCCAGGTCATACAGCTATTGTTGGTGAGCTCCAGTTTGCTTCAGAGCTTTCCGAGTTGGTTCCTTATGTTTTTTTATTGTACAGGAGTCATGTGTGGGCGGGGGTTTGTCCCGACCCTTGTTATGTCATCTATATCCTAGAGGCTTTGTAGACATAAGGAAGGGTAAAGTCATGGAAGTTTATATAGTGATGTTATATTTGTATATGTGGTGGCCCCGACGGCTAAGTATTATATATATATATATATATATATATATATATATTTGTGCGTGTTGTACTGATATAGGTAATTAGACTCTTCTATATGCAACGAAGTGCTGTCCAAATTTTTGGTGACATGTAAGTGAAAGTACAGGTATTTGAACGGGTTCTCCCGGGCCTTCTCGGCTTCGGGTGCCAGTCCGGCCCGATGGGATTTTGGGTTGTGACACGTTCTTTCGATTCCTATAAGACGTACCTTTTAGTCGATTCCTTCCCCTTGACACCTAGAAGACGTAGCTTTTAGTTGAGTCGATCCTTTGATTCTTAGAAGACGTACCTTTTAGTTGAGTCATCCCCCTTGATTCCTATAAGGCCTACCTTTTAGTTGAGTCATCCCCCTTGATTCCTAGAAGACATACTTTTTAGTCGAGTCGTTCCATTTGATTCCTATAAGACGTACTATTGATTCCTATAAGACATACCTTTTAGTCGAGTTTTCCCTTTGATTCCTATAAGACGTACCTTTTAGTTGAGTCTTCTTTTTTGATTCCTAAAGACGTACCTTTTAGTCGAGTCAACTCCCTTGATTCCTATAAGACGTACCTTTTAGTCGAGTCGTTCCTTTGATTCCTATAAGACGTACCTTTTAGTCGAGTCATTCCCCTTGACCCCTAGAAGACGTACCTTTTAGTTGAGTCATTCCTTTGATTCCTAGAAGACGTACCTTTCAGTCGAGTCATCCCCCTTGATTCCTATAAGGCGTACCTTTTAGTCGAGTCGTTCCTTTGATTCCTATAAGACGTACCTTTTAGTCGAGTCATTCCCTTTGATTCCTATAAGACGTATCATTTAGTCGAGTCAATCCCCTTGACCCCTAGAAGACGTACCTTTTAGTTGAGTCATCCCTTTGATTCCTATAAGAAGTACCTTTTAGTCGAGTCATTTCCCTTGAACCCTAGAAGACGTACCTTTTAGTTGAGTCATTTCCTTTGATTCCTATAAGACGTACCTTTTAGTCGAGTCATTTCAATTAACTCATAGAAAATGCATTTCTTTGTTTGGGATAATTTTCTTTTTAGTTTTGATGTGATTTCAGGAGCATGCCAGAAGCACAGGGAGAATAAATGGAAAACTAAGAAACAAGGTGAAGAAATTGAAAGTTAAATAGATTGAAAAATAGCAAGTGAGGATGCCACCTGCAAAACAAGGTGAAGAAATTGAAACCATAGCAACAAGTTGATGAAATAGCAAGTCAGGAACCCGCCTGGAGAACAGGATGTAGAAATTAAAAAGCATAGAAACAAGTTAATGAAATATCAAGTCAGGAACCCTCCTGGAGAATAGGGTGTGGAAATTGAAAGGCAAGCAACAAGTTGAAGAAATTGCAAGTCAGGAGCCCGCCTAAAGAATAGGGTGATGAAACTCAAGTCAAGAGTCCAAAATAAGCTGCGTAGATAGATTTTTGTAATTTCATTTATGTTTTTAACTTGTAATTTTTATTTTTTAAGGAATTACAGAGCCACGGACCGGAACCTCGAAGAGACCATTTTCGACTCTCCAACTCAGTTGTTCTTCTTCCTTTAATGGTCGGGTCAAAATTCTGTCTCATTGTCTACTTCTTTGTTTGAAAAAACTTTGTGTTTACATCCAAAGGGGGAATGATGTAGACACGTAATTTTGTCCCTCCCGAAGTCCAATTTTATCCATTTTTAGCTCACCTTATCACGCACCCTCACCCATGTAATTATTCCTCCATAAAAGTACAAAACTAACAAACTCCCTAACAAATTTTGTTTTGTTTAATCCTATCCTAACCAACTCACCCATCTCACACCATATCCCTACCCCACGTCACTACCCCTCACGTTCTTTTTGATTTTTTAACCAAATCTCAATAAAAAGATGGGGACCTACGGGTACACCGAACAAAAAAGGACTCCAATTTTATTCCATTCTTGAGGGAAAGAATTGATATAAAACAAAATACGAAAAAAGATGCCACAGGTGGATTCCATTAGGATTCAATAACAGAAAAAGGAATACACATTTTGATGGGGGGACCACCAGCATACACCATATATTGAATACACAATCATCTTCCAAAAGAGGACACACGACCATCACCATATACTCAGGCATAGACCTCACAATACACTCGACTCCATCTTCATTTTATACACAGCAACCAGTACACACTCACGCACAGAGGAGACTCCATAGAAAACGAATAAGGGGTCGAGCTTTTCCTTCTTCTTGAAAACACACTGAGATCGTGAGAGAGAAAAGAGAAATTGAAGATATTGGGAGATTGAGAGATGGTGAGAGGACAGAAAAGACGTGAGGAAGAGAGATAAAGAAAATAAGAGAGAGGGAATATGATGGGAAAGGTTGGCTGGTCTTTGGGTTTTCCGGCAAAATTTCCCGCCAGAATTGGTATTCCCTTATCGGAATTAGACCACCCGCACCCTCAAAATCTTCGAATTCTCTTCCGTTTCTGGTTCTTCGGCAAAATCTCACCGGGAAAACATTTTTTCGTTGACTGCCGAGATCGATCGGAGCTTCAGCGAGTTCGAACTTCACCGAAAATAGAAAACCTGGTGAGACTCTTTTCAAGCTTGGTTCAAAAATTGGGATTTGGGTTTCTATTCGTCTTAACCCGTTTGTCGAGTCCAGTTTCGAATTTTCATTCTCGATATCGAGTTTGGAGTTTGGTTCGGAGTCGAGGTTTTCTATTTCGGGTTCTAAGTCTGGGTTTTCTTAAACATTATTATTATCAACGAAATCCGTTCTTCGAAGGTTCATCTATTAACTCTACTCTTTTATCTCGAAACTGGTTAATGTCATAATTTTGTGGTGTGGTTTTGAATACTTTGAGCAAATGTTAATTGTTGGTGTGGATGACTTGTATGCCTAGTTCGAATCCTCATTGGGTGTATGTGGTTGATGTTGGATTAGATAGTCGACGAATTAGTGAATTAGTTTTGACAATGAAATTGGGGAAGACGGGAATTAAAAGTTGATAAAAATGAATATTGTTGTGTTTTGATTCATCAATTGTTGTTAAATTTGAAATGGTTATTAATGTCATTGAACTCGATAGTATCATGTGTTATTCCGAGAATTGCTAGGCAAATCTTAGGTTTGGGTAGGCAAATTTAGAAATGGTGAATTGTGGAATGTTTGGAATATGTGTTGAATGTTTTTGTTTATCGCAATTGGATTTAATTGTATCAGTTGGCCGGGGAATGCCCTGAGGTATTTGTGTTTATTTGCCGGGGAATGCCCCAAAGTATTTTGTACTCGAAGGATGCTCGCGATCAAGGCCCGATCTATCAGGTAAGGTATTGGAGCATAGTTTAGAATTAGTTTAGAATAGGAGTTACATTTTCGTATTTTTATATTTTGGGACTGTATAACTCGGACTGGACACTATATTTTTGGATTTTTTTGTCTTTGTTTATTTGATTTTTTTGTGTGTTTTTGTGTGGTTTATACGTTTTAGTGTCAAATCAGTTGATACGCTCCACCAAGCGACCGTGGTCAACCCACAGGATCGAGGGGTACCTAACACCTTCCCCTCTGTCAACAGAATTTCTTAGCCGGAATCTCTGTTCGCAAACTAATTTTAAATAGTCAAAACCATTTTGAAAAAGGATATCCACGGGTGACTTGGCACACCCGATTTACGCCAAGTGGCGAATCTGAGTTTAGAATAAATGAATCCTTTTTGAAATTTTTTTTCATCTTTTGTCACTTAATAATAAAAACCCTTTCGAAACAATTAAAATCATGAATCTTTTGGGAGTTAAAAAAGGGGTGTGACAGGCACAATTGCAATAGTTTGATCAGGTTTCTTGTCACTAACAATGCACGAATCATTATCAAACAGAATAGCGTAATCATTAACCATCAATTGTCCAACACTTAGCAAATTGTAAGCCAAACTAGGAACAAATTGCATATCACAGATAAGTCTAGAATTACCTTGCGTTGTTTTGATGGCTATGGTACCCCTGCCTTTAACTCGTACTTATTTGTCATCACCGAGTCGAACTTTACTTTTTCTCATTAAGATCTCTAAATAGAGACTTTGTACCAGACATATGATTCTAGCATCTACTATCAATAATCTAAACACCATCAGAATTGTCAGTAATTGGACAATAAGCCATGAATAATTTACGTTCATCCTCAACTTTCTCAGAGAGAGTGACATGCTTTTGTTCATCTCTATGTTTTGTCCAACAATATGCTTCAGTGTGGCTGGACTTCTTACAATACCGGCATTGCAAGTCACTCTTTGGCTAATATGACTCACTAAATTGTCCTCTACCTCTGTCATGGCCTCAACCTCGACCACAAAAATTCCCTCTTCCTCTACCTCTACCAGAGAAATTTGAGGATTTTCCTTTGGAGAAAGATAAATCCTCTTTCACCTAGAATATTTTTTCTTCAACCTTTTTATGAGACCTATTTAGCCTATCTTCATGAGCTAACAAAGAACCCATTGATTCATCAAATGTATAGGCAGATAAGTCCTTGGATTCAGCAGTAAAGACCTGGTTTCAACAGTAATTTTTTCACCATAAGGCTTCATCAGATTAACAATTGCAGAGATTTTAGACATATAGTCTTGCCCAAATTTACCCTTTTTCATGCTTAAAGTTTCAAAATCACGACGTAAAATTTACAATTTAACTACAATTACCTTCTTATCTCCCATATACTCTTACTGCAAAATTTCTCAAGCTTCATCGGATGTCTCCGCTGCTAAAATTTTGGGAAGATATCATCATGAACTGTTTGTTGAATCAGGAACAATGCCTTCGAATCCTCCCTGTAATTTTTTTGGAGCTGTTGGGCATGACCTTCATCCGGGTCTGAAAATTCATTCTCCACCAAATCCCATAGCTCATGAAACTTAAAAAGAGTCTTCATCTTAAGACTCCAATACAGATAATTCACCCCTTTAAAAATTGGAAGGGGATGAGAATTTGAATTGATGCTCATTGCCATGTTTTTATCTGAAGATGATGGATTTCTCTCTTGCGTTTTAGAATCTCTCTTTCTCACCCTCTCTTTGGTTTCCAGGTGAAGAAACTTGGCTACTCGGATACCAAAATTATTGGAAGAAAGAAGAGTAAATGAAGTAGACAAAGTGATAAGAAAGAAAAAACTCATAGTTATTTTACTTCTCAATTGAACTGCATAAGACAAGACGACCTAGTGCCCTTTTATAGACTTACAACTTAACAATTAAACCTAAAAAATAGAGACTAAAGATAGTGGTGAAGCAAGGGTAAAACACTGCTAACAACATGTCCACTAAGTTGCTGAAACAGTAAATAGAAAAATTCAAAAATTGACTTAGTAAAATTTTATTCCACTTAATACTAATAAACAGGACCATAACAAGACTCTGCACATGATTGATATTGAAAAATTAGTCAACATATGGAGCTTAGTTGCTGCTATTTTTTTTTTTTCTAGTTGAATTTTGATGGTTGCTAACTACTAAATGTTAAACTGCTAAGGGGTTGTTAGGTAGGTTTATAACGATAGTGAAAAATATAATGTATTAGTAATACTTGGATTAGTTATGTTTGTGTTAGTTATACTTATATTTTTCTTATGCAGTGTTTGATTTAACGTATTAAAAATAACATTAACAATATAATTTGTAAGAAAATTTTTCTTTACAAAAATTAGTATTCTTGCATTTTTCTTATGCAATGTATTAAAAATAACATTAACAACATAATTTGTAAAAAAATTAATTCTTTACAAAAATATACTTCATAAGTATAATGGAAAGGATGTGGAAAAGATTTTGATGGATAATTGTGACTTTAACCACCCTAATGCATGCATTAGATCTAGGGGCAGACCTACATTATTTTTTGGGGTGCTCCGACACCCAGTAAACTCGACGCGAAATAGGTATAATTACATAAAAAAATATATAAAAATAGGTATAAAGGATATAAAAGCACCCACTAAAACAAAAAGTTGGTTGGGTGCACTAACATTTAGATTGATTTTAAGGTTCTCCACTAGAAAGGGCATCTCAGGTTCTAACCTTGTTGAGGCAATTTTTTTTACTTTTTCTAGCTTTTTAATTTTTTAAGCACCCACAATCCTTAAATTCTGGATCCATTGCATTACTAATACGATAGATTTCTTTGCATTAGTAATGCACTCCTTAATACCAAATTGAGTATATAACTAATACAAGCATTAATGATACATGAAAGAGTTTACCAAATAAAATATTAGCAATACACAAAATAAATGCATGCGTTATATTTTTTATACACTCTACATTCCATTGACCTAATAACCAAATTCTAATATATTTGTGTTATTTTTGTTGTGTTTTTTAGTTTGGACCTGGCCCTTGTCCCCCCCCCCCCCCCCCTCCCCCTCCTCTCTTTCTGTTTCTCTTGCTTTTGTGTTTGTACTTTTTGATTTCTTAAATAAATTTTGATGAACATATATATGATTAGATACTTAAAATTGTTCATAAAAAAAATATGGTATTACTTAATTATAAAAATATGTATATAATTTGTTGGTTCATTTTGGTTATGTTTTCGAATTTGTTTGAACAAAATTAAAATAAAATCAAATTTTATTAATTTTTAAAAATATAAATCAAATAATTACAAAAAAAAAGTACACATATCAAATATGCATTGGAATGTGATGGCCAAAAAAGTACATTACATTTTATCGTTCAAACCTGAATTTGGCCTACAAATGTAAAGTAACTTTTTTTTCTGGGTATAATATTGTATACATTTGTATACTATATAGTATATTGTTGTGTATATAATACGATCTTTTTATTTTGATTATTTGCTTCTTCCTCTATATTTTATACACACTTATACATTACAGATACATTGTTTAAACATTATTTATACATATGTATATATTTGTATAATTATTTATATTATCATATAATTGTATATATACATAAGACGTATATAACACATTCATATACAATACCATACAGTATTATACACTACGAAAATTGACTTCCATCTTCTTTGTTGATTCCAAGCATAAAAACTGCAACAAATTGCCGAAAACTTTAGACTTAATTTCCTCAACGCGTACCTGTTCATTTATAGCAATATCCATTCGAAACAAAGTTTATTACAAAATCAATGAAACTTTACTCATTCTTCCTTTTCCTCAAGTATTTTCTGAAATTTAACTCAAATATCTTCTAAATCACTTCAAATTTTTAGTTTTGAGTTCCTATTGATATTTCCAATCAATTGAAATAATACCCAGTAATATCTTCAACCAAACCCAACAATACTTATACAAAAATTAATCTCAAATTTCATACGCGAATTTGACTTTAAAACTCAAAATCAACATGTTTATGTTTATTCTAATAAGACCCAAAAAGAGAACATATAAGCCAAGATGGTGCAACAGACGTTCATAAACATAAACACGGGGCTATTTTTTGTAAGAGTTTAAATAATTGACCATATTTTGCAATGTAAAGTTGTCACATGCACTTTTATATAATTTTAAAAACAAAATTAATTTATTTAAATGGTTTTGTTTGATTTGATTTTTTTTTAATTTAATTAAATTTTTCAGTTGAAAAGTTTTTATCTAAACTGTGAATACCTTTGTTGTACACACTTTGTAGACCCTAAAGTTAATGGAGGACATTTATGAGCTATTCTTAGCTAGCGTTTGATCACATATGCTTATTTTAGCAAGTCATTTTTAAATTAAGATTTGAGTGAAAATGTGTTTGGTCATAATATTTGAGAAACACTTTTCACTTGTAGAAGTTTCCACAATATGAAATTTGATTCAAATACTAGTTTTTTCTAGTATTTGAAAATTTTGAAGATTTATCAAATAATAATAAATTATATAATTAAATATTATTTTTATTTGTCAAGTTCTTACCAAAAATTACTTTGAAACATCTATGGCCAAACAGGCCCTTAATATATTGGGTATCTGTTTAACCCTTTTCCATTCATCTTATAGGTTGAACTTTATGAAAGAGCGAAAAAAGAAAAATAAAGCTACTTTAGTAGTGTTTGATCTTTTTTTAAAAAAGAAAAATAAAGATTATCTAAATGTTTATTTGATCATAGATTCGAGATAACATTTTGAAAATCTTTCTTTAAAACAATTTCAAACTTTCATATGGAGTTTTAGAACTTTGGCCTGCAAAACTTCAAATAATTTATAACTAAATATAATTTCAAGTTTCAAAAAATCACTAAACTTAAAAATACACTACCTCCATTTCATTTTATGTGACATCATTTTTTTTCGATCCGTTCAAAATTTTTTATCTTTTCTTATTTTTATTGATTTCACTTAATTTAAAAAATAAATACATTTTTTTTGATAAATGATAATTTGGAAAACATCAGCAAATCTCCTCTTATTTCTTAAACTGTGATTAAATGACAATACATAAAATGAAACGGAGGGAGCACTTTAGTTATATTCTTGGAGTGCAGCATGGTTGATTCCATTAGTACAGTAGGAGAGGCTTTACATGGATAAAGAGGAAGAAGAGTAGATATAAAAGGGCCCCTGCTGGAACCTTGTGGGGTCGCTGGAAAAGGAGCTGTTATTCAAAGTTTGTTTAGCTTTCACTGTCTTTGTCCTCCATCTGTTGTTGATTACTGTTTTCAATTTTGTTGGGCACCGCACCGTATATGAGATTGAAATGATGATCCCAATGATTTACGATCCTGTTGAAACATGATGCGATAAATCAAGCTTGCTGACTATTTGACTTTGTCTGCTTCACCTTTTTTAACTTTTAACACCAGAAAATCATGACACCTCGCTTTCTGTTTCTGGGTCACACTTTGCACATTTTTTTCTTCCTCTGAAGAAACTTTTCAGTTACTGTCCCTCCAATTCTTGATCAAAGGGGGTTGAGATGAAGAGTGGGATTGATAGAAGCTTGGATGTGGGAAAGAGAGTTGTACTTGTTGCTGTTAAAGCTTCGAGAGATATCTCAACAAGTGCCTTTATGTGGGCACTAACTCATGTGGTTCAACCTGGAGATTATGTTAAGCTGCTGGTCCTTATTCCTGCTCATAGTTCAAGTAAACTTTTTTCTTTCTGCCCCAACATACATTTACATATTACTACTACTTGTATTGATATATGTATATATATGACAGGTAATTTAGAGGATTACCCTGTTTTCAAAGGCGGAGCCAGAAAGTAATAGGGTTCGTCCGAACCCTTCAACGAAAAAATATATTATTAATATATGATTAAAAATGATTTTTATGAATATATCGTAAATGTTGAACCCTTAGGTGAGTTTTTCTTTAGATTTGAACCCCTCAGCAGAAATTCTGGCTCCACCTCAGCTGTTTTTTTTTCCCTTCATTTTCAGCCCTTTTGCCTTATAATGAATAAGCAGGATTTCTAGAGCCTTGATTGATTCATGTCATTGCCCTGTGCTAAATTTGACCATTGCAAGAATTAGGATAGTTAAACACCTGAGATTCTAGTTTCTCCACTCTTTATTATTTTCGTTTGCTGTAGAGAAATATAACTTGAACTTCACTTTTCAGGTAAAAGGCTTTGGGGTTTTCCTAGATTTAACAGTGATTGCAGGAGTAGCAACTGGAGGTCACTGTCTGGAACGACTTTAGATCAAAAGGATTTCATTTCAGAATCGTGCAGTCAAATGTTGCTTCAACTTCATGATATTTATGAACCAAATAAAGTAAGTGACCATCTAATTCTGATAGCTTATAATGTTCCCACGTATAGGATTCCCACATCATTCAATTGTATCTCACAGATGAAGGTGAAGGTCAAAGTCATTTCTGGGTCACGATCTGGAGTTGTGGCTGCTGAAGCCAGGAAAGTTCACACTCGATGGGTGGTATTGGATAAGTAATGCGGTGTACATCTTATTTCATGTTTGCATATATGAACTTTGTGTCTTGCGTCTGTTCTATTGGTGCTAAATGCATATTTTCTTGATGTCGTTTGTCCAGGCGAATGAAAAAAGAGGCCAGACTTTGTATGGAACAACTGGAATGCAATATTGTTCAGATAAAAAGCTCTCAACCAAAAGTGCTTCGTTTGAATTTCATTGGATCCCCCATCACTGAATCTGAAGTCTTCCGTACGTCACAAGCATCTTCAAAACATTTAGATGAAAAGTCTGATGATCACTGGAATGAGATTCGGGTGCCCAACGTGACTCCAGCAAGTAGTCCAGAGCATTCATCATTCACCGCAACTGACCCTGGGACATCCTCAATTTCCAGTCTAGACATAGGGACCTCTCCACTATTCTTCTCTGAGATCAATTGGGATGTGAAGAAGACTTTTTCACATAAATGCAATCATTATTCAGATGAATCTGATTCCGATACAGATAGTGAGAAACTGAGTTCATCTACAACAAGCATATGTTCCCAGCAATGGATGCAAGGCATTCTCATTGCAGCAAAGGATTTCTCACATTACTTAAAGAGAGACTCGCAGAGATGCAAAGGCACATTGCTAAAGTTAAAGCATGATGTTTTTCCAGAGAAATCATTTGGACTTGATAGGGAACCTAAAGTTTGTCTAAAGAAAGAAAGACATGATGTGGAAATAAACAGTAATATGAGAAAAATGATGTCATTAACCAAAAATTCTCTCGCTGATCCTCCTCCACTTTGTTCAATATGTCAACACAAGGCACCTTTATTCGGAAAACCACCTCGGTGGTTCACTTATTCTGAGCTCGAACGTGCTACCGGTGGATTTTCTCAAGCTAACTTTTTGGCTGAGGGTGGATATGGTTCTGTACATCGTGGACACTTACCAGATGGCCAAGTAATAGCAGTCAAGCAACACAAATCAGCTAGTTTGCAAGGCGACCTTGAATTTTGCTCTGAAGTGGAGGTCCTGAGCTGTGCTCAACATCGAAATGTTGTGATGCTGATTGGCTTCTGTGTGGAAGATGGAAGACGGTTGCTAGTTTATGAATATATCTGCAATGGCTCTTTAGATTCTCACCTTTATGGTACCAACTTCTCCAGTCATTTGTCTTTAGATCTCAATACTCATTACGCCCCATGTTCGGAGCTGTTATTTTTTTTCTTCTAATTTGATAATATTGAATGTGAGATTCCACTTCCAGCCATAACTCCTCCCGTACATAGATCTGTCAAAAGTGTTTTTCACCTTACAAAGTATATCTGAATCACCTTATATGGAAAGTTATTATGTAGTGGCGTCTCAACCATATTGGGTGTGTATATATATATATATATATCTTTTTGGGACGCAAAAAATACATGTAAAACTCTACTTAGTAATGAGTTGTTTCCTTTTTATTCTAAGGAAGATTCCATGTAAAATTCTACTTAGTTTCTTTTTTTTTTCAAAAAGTATGGGTTATTTTCCCTTTTTATGCTAACAAAATATATTAATAATTTCTTAAAATACTATAGATAACTAATTGGATATGATAATATGGGGGCTCCATAATTATGGCGTCCTAGACAACTGACTAAGTGATCTAATGGACGAAACACCTCTGTTATTATGAGAACCTTTTTTTGCTCATGTGTAGAGTGTGTAGAGAACAGTGAAGGTTCTTGAAAGCTTAGAAACCTGTCACAAGCTGCGCAACCCATAATCGTATGTTGATAATCAATTTGTCAAACCACAGGACGTAATGGACATCCATTAAATTGGTCAGCACGTCAAAAGATTGCTGTTGGAGCTGCTCGAGGACTTAGATACCTGCACGAGGAGTGCAGAGTAGGTTGTATTGTTCATCGTGACATGCGGCCAAATAATATCCTCCTAACTCATGATTTTGAGCCATTGGTGTGTATTGCTCTTACCCGCTTTAGTTTCTCTATTTACATGATTTGTTGTCATGCTTGACCTTCTTTAATTACTGAAAAAGACACAAGCTTTAGTTGATTTTTGTTAATTTTTTCTCTACATGATGGAAGGGGAAAACAGTGTTCAGAGATATCAGCTGTAATTTGTCTTTAAAATGTTGTAGATTGTTTATTCTCTAAACTGGTCACAAAATGAACTTCTACTTGCCCTTGCTTGGTTGTATTATTCTCTGTTTTAAGCCCCATCTTCACATTTTCTTTGTGATATAGGTTGGAGACTTTGGACTGGCAAGGTGGCAACCAGAAGGAGACTTAGGAGTTGATACCAGAGTAATTGGAACATTTGGGTAAATAACTAAATATGAAGAATGACACAGTTGCGCCCGACACATTTTCTTTCAGCCTATTAATTGATACGAATTGTTCTTGTTCAGGTACTTGGCACCGGAATATGCTCAAAGTGGTCAAATAACTGAAAAGGCGGATGCTTACTCATTTGGTGTAGTACTATTGGAACTTGTCACTGGAAGAAAAGCGATAGACATTAACCGCCCAAAGGGCCAACAGTCCCTCAGTGAATGGGTATGAGTTTAAGTTTTCCTAATGTTTTATGGGCACATCAATATCTGAATATGCCCGTGCTTTAATGGTTTAGGGTACCAATAGTTTATCCTTGTATTCCAAATGGAGCAGGCACGTCCTCTACTTCGAAAGAGTGCCATCTCTGAACTCATCGATCCGTGTCTAGCGAACTGCTACTTGGAGCAGGAGATTCGTGGCATGCTACGTTGTGCTTCATTATGTATTCGACGGGACCCTAATTCAAGGCCGAGGATGTCTCAGGTAGAGATATGCTGAATGTTGCTGTCTATAAATTTGAACTTGGGAGAGAACTGCCTATTTTTCCTAAAGAGTTTCTAGATCTGAAAGCTAATTATAGTGACTGCTACCTAAACCATCGCCTAAATGCTAAAAATGTCTTTCATGCATATTTTTGAATGTGAAAGTCAGTATCATATTATTTTCCATTCAAGCCTGAAACTACTTTTAAAATGCAGCTGTTACTTTGAATTGTGAATGCATTGACTAGTGCTTTGCTACCCCGCAAAGAGAGGACCTAATGTTAATAGATTCTTCAAGAGTTGTATTGAGACTTTGTTTCATTAAAAAATCATTCATTATAACTCAGGTAGTGGCAGGAGGTTAAAGTTGCCATTGCTCGATAGTGGCAGGAGGTTAAAGTTGGTCCTGGTACTCCATTGTTTGATTCATCTGACAGTCTTGTTTCTGGCCTGCTCTACATGTAGGAAAATATTTCTTATTTCACTTGAGAATTTAGGAACTGGCATATAACTTGTGTCTTTTTTAACTGTTTATTTTCAGTGAGCAAAGCTCTTGCTTCAAGGTTAAATTAATGACATTATGTCAGCAACACCCCAGAATAGATTTTAATACGAAGACTATAATATGATCCTTATGTCTTGTTTTTCTCATTGCAATTGTAGGTACTTCGGATGTTGGAAGGGGATGTGTTAGTGAGCTAAGTTTGCAATTAACACTGCTCTCTGGAGTTGATCTTCGAAAGAAGTCGAGTTTGAAAAAAGACGATCAAGCCAAAGCTTGCAAGAGACGTTGCACAATAATGTTCCACCTTCTCTGGGCTCCAACAAGATGTGCCACAGGCAGAAAACGCTCTCCTATATATGAGGACAAGGGGCGTTTACATGATAGAAAAACAAGGATGTCATGGCCATTTTTAGTCCTCCCACCATCATTGTTCCTCTTTATTGTTTCACTTCATGATCCATAGGAGTGATAAGTATGAATGTGTTAATTTTTTTGATTTCTTATTCATAGTAGAATTAGGAGGAAATGTTGGATGTAGAATGGTAGAGGAAGTGTAACTTGTCTTCAATTTTGATTTAATTTCATAATAATTTTAAGAAAAAAAACATAGGAGGTGTAAAAGTGGTAGAGAAAAATTATATATGTGAATCATTAACTATTTGAAAAGTGGAATTAGCTCTTAATTTTTTGTCAATAAAAGAATTCTCTCGCATAAGTAGAACTTGATATGTCTATGACATAATAAAATTACTGCAATAATACTAAATCTGTAGATATAATAAATTGCGTCAAGCTAAATATTGTAACTAAATGAGTACTTTTTGTTTCAAATTCTAAAAAGTTATGGCAATTGTTAAGTTTTTGCTTCAAGTTCCATAGCTATTTGTTATAGCGAAATGAATTTTGACAGAATTTCATAGCTAATAATTATTTTTTATCATGAATGAAAATTTGTTGTAGCAACACCAAACTAAAAAAAGGTTACATTTGAGAGCGAGATATTATCTCGTCTATATAGTGACTGGACAATCTTTATTATAAAATCAAACACCATCGATCTAATATAATTAGATGTATTAATAACTTGATTTGATTCAATCTTACCGAATTTTACTAATATATTTGAAATGTAGTTTAGATAAATAAGTGATTAAATATAATTTAATGTGATTTAGGCTTAACAGGTCTTACTAGCAAATTTGAGATATAATTTAAATAAATAAGTAATTACAATGTATTTACTTTCAATTTGCTATTTATAACAATATAAACAAAAGTTATCATGTCTCACTCAAGTTTTACCTTGATCAAGTGTTATGACAGTTGTTATTTTATTAGAAGTTTCGAACCTTATCTTTCTGAACAATATTTTTATGGTCTACTATTAAATTATAAATGTAGTTATAATCAGTTGAACAAATGATTAATAAATTATTGGACATAGTTATCATAAAATTGTATTTGTATAATAATTTACGTATAAACCACACAAATTCCTTCCCTAATAAAAGTATTTACTTAAAATCCCGGTTGGCTTTCTCTCTCTCGATTTTGGGTAATATACTTATACATTTGGTGGACTCTTTTACATTGCTGGAATGTATTAGAAAATTGATTAGCCTATATTTATGGAAAGACAAATCAGATACTATATTTTTCTTCCTTAATTAACGCCATTAATTACCTATCATTATGTGGTGTATAATTAAATATAGTAACTGAAATTCAAATTCAAAAAAAATAATCTTAAACATCATAATTAATTTATTTTTCTGTTGCAATACGATCTGGTAAAAAAAAAGATCGACATCTGCTTTCTTCACTTCTCTAAAAAAATCAATATTGTTGCGTCATTCGGGTATTTGGGAGTCCGAAATTCTTTATGAACAATACAAAAGTGATGGTATTGTTGTTTTAGGAAGTGTAACATTCTTGAAATTTATCTCGCCGATTGCCACGGAGTTAAATATCAAATGCACATAGTCAACATTAAATGGGTGTTGATTGAGAAGTTGAGTGCACTGACCAAGCTTGTCTTAATATAATCTTATATAGTTTCGCATGTATGTGTACACCTTATACGAATCAGTACATAATCTGAACAAATGTATAATGAATTCTTATACATAAAAGTATAAAGGCAAAACAAAAAAAAAATGAAACATGATACAATAGTTTCACACGTATGTGTGAACCTTATGCAAATCGGTATGTAATTTGAACCAATGTATAATGAAATCTTATACATAGAAGCAGAAAGATAACAAAAAAAAATACAACCTGATACAACAGTTTCACATGTATGTGTAAACCTTATACAATTAATAATATAGTGTTAATACAAGTATAATGAAATCTTATACATAGAATCATACTGCCAAAACAAATAAAATACAACCTCATACAACAATTTCACATCCTCAACTGCAGTTGTTGAGGTATCTAAAGTATATTACCTTAATGAAATAACGTGTTCCCCTTGTTTTTGTTGTCTGAATATTTGTTTTTGATTCATGGGACTTGGGAATCAGGATGGAAGTTCCCAAGAGACTGTCCTAACACCCAAAGTCATAATAGATTTAGATTTGGATCTAGAATCAACTGTAGTGGAGGTTACCTTTGGGGATCGCCTTGGAGCTCTTCTTGACACGGTAGGATTCATTATCTTCTTGATTTAATTTTCAATGTTATTGCTCTGAATTCCGGAAATTCAATTTTCCTTCATACCAAACACACCATGAAATTCAATTTTTCAACTCTCACAGTGTTATTGAATTACAAAATTGGATACTTTGATAAGTACATACACGAAACAAAGAAAAATTCGAATCCAAATTTGAATTGGTAAAGTTGAAAAAAAAAATCTTAAAATTAAATAAAGAAGGTGAACTTTGTTCAATTAATGGTTGATAACTGAACAATTTGAAATTCCTCATATCACATTAGCTTGATTGTAGGCATAAATAAAGGAGCACAGAAAAAGGAGCAAAAATCGGTGTGCAAAAAAAGAGAAAAAAGGTATTTTAATATGTATGAGGGGGATGAGAGAGAAAGAGTAAATTTAAGGGATTTAACTAATGGAAAAATTACTTTGTGTTATAAATGTATTTACATTATAGTGAATGTCTATCAAGATCTACTTTGATATCTATTAGGATTTGAAGCATCCGTCTTTTACTCAGACTAGGAGTAAATTTTTCCTATAAATAGAGGAATTCTATTCATTGTATTTACACATCAAGATCCCTCAAGAGAAGATATAAGAATCAGTCTCTCTATTTTCTCTACTCTTCTTCTCTATTCTTTATTGTTTCATAACACGTTATCAGTACGAGTCTCTAATTAATTAAAGTGCACACGGTAATAATAAGGTAAGAATTACGCTAGGTAATTTGTTACCAACTTTCTTTTCCATATGCTTGTGTCAATTATCCATGTTATTGCTTCCTTCTGTTATGTTAAAAATTTTGGTAGAAACGAGCTACTGTTTTGCAAATAAAATTAAGTTACATAACTTTAATTGTTGGTTGATATAATTTGATCTTAGAATTAATTTTGTCATAAACAAAGTTGTTACGAAACCGAATGAAGGTGGGCCTTGATTTTTAAAATTATCATTTGCAACTGCTTTTAGTATTATTCAATTTGTGCATATAAATTCTTCACAAAGAATATCATAATTTTTTTAAGTCGTGGATTACAACAAAGCACACAATTTATTTTTATGTATGTATACTTTTTCAACTTCTGTGACGCAATTTAGTGTTAGTTTACAAAAGCTATTTTTTAAAAAAATATATTATATTATTGATTGAGGGTAAGACGATAGATTTAAATTTTACACACTGCCGTCTCAAATTTGAAGGCTAAGGTGTTATTTTATTTCTTTTCATATGACTAATAATCTTACAAAACTTGAGTTCGTTGCCTCGAGCAAGAACTATCTCTCATGGGTGTTGGATGTTGAAATCCACTTAGATGTTATGGGTTTTGGAGACGCCATAATGAAAGAAAATACAACATCTAATCAAAATCGTGCAAAGACTATGATTTTCTTGTGTCATCATCTTTATGAAATTATGAAAATTGAATACCTTACTAATAAGGATCCACTTGTTTTGTGGAATAGCCTAAAAGAAAGATTTGACCACTTGAAGATGGTCATCATCCCCAAAGCACGATATGAATGCATACACTATGAAAATAAGATGTTGGGTTCAAACCCCATTGATTTATTGCCTAAGACGCCTTTATATAGATAAGACGTTGAGTTTGAATCTCAATAGACCATACTGATGATATTATGATGGCTAAGGCAAAATAATGGGCATTTGGTGAAAAGTCATGAAATCCGACCCAATGAATATGCTCAATTCTATGAAGTGAATGTGGTAGCAATATATGATAAGTCTGAAATATGACAGCTTACTTCATTCTTAAGGTGTATGTGATAGCAGTGCATAATGTGTCTATAAGGAGACAAGTGATTGAATGCACGAATATAAGCGTGAAGGGACAATATAATTATGATAATCAAAAGTGATGATATTTTCACACGCATATTATGATCATAAGATATGATAGACAAAAATTCTCTACATCATATGTATGCCTCGATTTGCTTCTGAAGTAGTAAAATCTTGAAAGAGGTTATAAGCTATCATAATTTGATAGGCTTAAGACACGATTATATTCCATTCCTGGGGAATGAGAAACTTATTAATGCCAACGTGTACTTCATTGTGATGGTATCACAACTCACCTCCGAATGAAGTAGAATAACTAAGAAGAGTTATTTCAAAAACTAAGAAAAGTTATTTCAAAATCTACTTCTAAAGTAGTAAATCTGAAATTTATTCATGTAATAGTAAATATGAAATTTACTAAAGAAAAAAATGTACATGTCATGGTAAACTTGGAGTTTACTAGAGTAAAAGTTCATAAATTGATATGAACGATTGTGACATCTCGAAGATGTCCATATTGAATATTAGACATGTATTGAAGAACTAGAAGATTCTTCGAGAATTGTTTATGTCATTTGTTCTCATGATAAGTTGATTGGACCAACTAATTTTGGGATTGGATCCCCCAAAATCTAAAAAGAATAAAAGGTGAATATGGGCCCGTTCATCTATCATGTGATATGTTGAAAAGATGCATCAATAAGATGATCACATGTACATTCATTGTCAACCTGCAGTTTGACATTCATAAAGTTTCTTACTCAATGAAATTGAGTTAAGAACATAATTTTCAGGTTGTACAATCAAGAAAGTTATCTTGATAATGATGATTTGGCATTAAATGCCTTCGATAAATAGCTAAATCATCGCTAATGAGAACAAAGCTTCATGTGTTGGTATGAAATATGATATTTTGAATACAATAACACTTGTATGCATTAGACAAATAAATTATGATTATTTCTTCCCTATCAAGGTCGGGAACCAATTACTCCATCTAATTTTGAATGAATATACCATAATGCTCAAAGATAGATTCCTCAAAGAAGTAGAGGATGTATGTTAGTTTTCCTAAAATAAGGGGGAGATTATAAACGCTATGAAATATGTTAGGAATTATCATCAGATCCTCATCCAAAAGATAATTTAAGTCAAATGCCGAAAGCATCTCATATTAAGCGCAAGTACTCTTATTTTGTGTTCCTAAAGGACAAAGTCTATGCATGCGTGAAGCGTGATAGATTAATCGGTTACAAATGAAATAGTCCTTGAAAAATAAGGAGCAAATAATCATAATAAGAAGGCAATGAGCTCTTAAAGAGCCTACGACATAACACTTCATGAAACCTTATGAGAGGTTCATGTACCTGAAAATAATGAAGTGATGAAATCTCAAAATGTTATGTCGCATTTTGAACTGATACTAAATGATATATCATCAATATCTTTGACACAATATTGGCGCAATATTGTAAAATATTACGAGGATCTTAAGTCTACGTTAATTTAAGCATGCTGACGTAGAAACATTTATCAAGTGACATGAAAGGATGCATCTTGGTAAGTATTAAACTTATTTGATTTACAGGCCAGATATTTGAAGATGTCACTCATGAAATGTTGAATATTGTCACTTGACAAAACCTATGTGAAAAACTTTTAAGGATTCAAAATACTTGAAGCATATAAAAGTTTCTGGGAAACTTATTTATAATTCTTATATTGTATAAGCTTATTGTTTGAACATCATTGGAACTCTTAGAGAGTTTTCAAAGCAATAGATTATTTGCTGAAATTCGAAATATATCGAATTGGATTGGTTATGAAGTACCATATCTTAGTGCAATTGATGCACTCATGTACCTTGCAAATACTACAAGGCCTATAGCTTTTTTAGTCAATTTGTTAGCAAGGTATATTTCTGCTCCTACTAGGAGATATCAAAATGGGATAAAACATATGAGCTTGTTTTATTCTAAAGATTGCAATCCCGATCTTATTGGTCATGCTGATGTTGGGTACTTATCTAACCTGCATAAAGTTCGGTCTCAAATAGGCTATGTGTTCATATGTGGTGGTACTTCCATAGCTTGGAGATATACAAAGCAGTCTATCGTAATCACTTCATCGAATCATGCTGAGATAATAGCTATTCATGAAGCAAGTCGAGAATGTGTATGGTTGAGGTCCATGATACATCTCATTTGAGAAAAATGTGGTGTGAAATATGACAATCTACCCACAATTTTATACAGAGATAACTCAGCATACATAGCACATCTTAAGGGAGGATTCATAAATGGAGATAGAACGAAGCACATTTTTCCAAAGCTTTTCTACATACATGAGCTACAAAAGAATGATGATATTAACGTGCAACAGATTCGTTCAACTGACAATGTGACTGATTTATTCACCAAATCTTCTCCAATTGCAACTTTCAAGAAGATGTTGCACAAGATCAAGATGCAAAGGTCAAGGATGTTCTCATTAGGGGGAGTTAATACGCGTTGTACTCTTTTTTCCTTACGAGGTTTTGTCCCACTAGATTTTTCTTGTATGGTTTTTAATGAGGCAACGGAAATACGTATTATTAGAGATGTGTACTCTTTTTCCTTCACTAGATTTTTTTTCTACTGGGTTTTTTCTAGTAAGGTTTTAACGAGGTACATTATCTACCAATTAGACATTCAAGGTAGAGTGTTATAAATGTATTTACATTATAGTGAACGTCTATCAAGATCTATCAAGATCTACTTTGATATCTATTAGGATTTGAAGCATCTGTCTTTTACTCAGACTAGGAGTACATTTCTCCTATAAATAAAGGGGTTTTATTCATTATATTTACACATCAAGATTCCTCAAGAGAAAAATAAGAAGCACTCTCTCTATTCTCTCTACTCTTCTTCTCTATTCTTTATTGTTTTCTAACACTTTGAAATTTTTGTAATTTTTTTTCTAATATGGGATTTTATGTAATAAGGTAACGTTACCTTGTGTATATATGTAGTTTTTAGATAATTTATATCTAAATAAATAAGTGATTAAATTTAGTTATTTTTTAGAAAAAATTACAGAAAATAGCATATTTAAGACTATAATTACAATAAATAGCAAAACTTTTGCAAAATTATAGTTTATAGTAAGAGTAACATTATTTTGCCTATTAACTAGACAATCGCCTATTTTACTCCCATTACTTTATCTTTTTCTATTTTCACTCCACTATTTTACTTCACCCCCCAATATAGTCGTATCTTCTACCCTTTGTTTTTAATTTATTTTTGCTTTTTTTTCTGAAATTATTGATAAACATTGTGCTCCATCAATTAAGTTGTATCTCTCTTTTTTCTCACACAGTTATACCATCAATTGGTTATTACCTTGTCATGAATAAATTTTACCCAAAAGCACTCTTTGGCCCATTCATAAGGATCTTTAGGGAAGATGGGATTGTGCTTCCATGTCTCTTCAATGTATTCCAGTATGACTAGTGATTCTGCAATTGGTTTTCCATTATTAATCAAAAACTGAAATTTTTTTATGAACTGGATTGTACTACAACAACAAAGGACTTCTTCTTGGTAGTCATATTCAATTCCTTTCAGTTTCAGTGCCCAATGAACCCTCAGAGTAAAAGGACTTGCCCAATATCCAAGCAATTTCACTTTCTCACTTTCCATTGCTGCTTCTTTCTGTGTAAAGTCTAGCTACTCAATTTCAGAGTCATATTTATATTTTTTGTATGGTAATATATATGTGGATCAGACATGTATTTATATTTGTATTTGAAATATCGCTGAAATCTCAATTTTAGGGTCATATTTGTATGGTAATATACATGTGGATCAGATATGTATTTGTATTTGTATTTGAAATATTGTTGAAATATTATTCTTTGTATTTGAAGTTTTTGAACTCCACTTGGCATGTTCTTAGTTTAGTTTAAAGAAGTATATAGATTTGTATTTTAATTAGCTTATAGGTCATGTGCAGTATATGTATTTTTTATGCACATATGATTATGTTGATATATTTTTTTAAAGGTTAACATAGATATAATAGTATTTTTTAATGTTCATGATATGTATTATGTATTTTTTTTATTTAGTTATATGTCTATGTTTATAATTATAGCTGTTACTGTTTAAGATATGTATTTGTATTTATAGTTTTATATGGGCCACATTTGTATTTAGCAAATACATATGAAGATATATATTATAGTTATGTTCGTTTTTGTTTAATATGAATCTGATAATGTATTTCGTAAAAACATATTAGAGTCATATTTGTATTTTTGTATGGTAATATACATATGGATCAAGTATGTATTCTGTAAATACATATGCAGAGCTACATGTATTCTGTAAATACATATGCAGAGCTATATGTATTTTGAATGGTGTTGAATTTGTCTTTGAGCTGTTTGACGTCATTTTAGAGGGCGACATATGTATTTATTTGTATTTTTTACTGTTTAAGATATGTATCATGTATCTTTTGATTACCTATATGCATATGTATTTAGTTGTCTTTTTTATATATACATATGAGTCAGGTATGTATTTCTGTATATACACATGCAGATATATATGTATTTTTATACTATAAATGCACATGCAGATCTGTATGTTAATTTATTTTGTATATTTTTTGAATATATAAATATGTGATATAGATATTTGTCTTTTAAAAATAAAAGATAAAGATAGAAGAGAAAATAACATGAAAAAAGTAAAAAAAAAAGACAAAAAACGGAAAAAAATCTGAAAAAAAAAAGAAGAGAAAAAGTGGGGAAAAGAGAAAGACAAATAGAAGTGCAAAAATAAAAGCACAAAAAAAATAAAAATAAAAAAAAGAAGAAAATGAAAATAGGAACAGAAAAAAAATACTTATGAGAAAGGAAAAAAATAAGAAAAAGAAAAAAATGAAATAGGAAAAAAAAAAGAGAAAATAAAGTGGAAAGAAAAAGGAAATCAAAATAAAAAAGTAAAACGATAAAAAAAAGATGAAAAAAACTAACAAGAAAAAAAGTTAGAGATATAAGGGAGTGAAAGAGAGAAAGAAAATAATAATGATGCTTTATTTTGAATTTTTGAAAATTATGAAGATAATAATCTTTCAGATTTGAGTTTGATTTGAAAAAAGAATCTATTAATTGAAATAAGAGTAATTTATGAAAAAAGAATCTACTGCAGTAATTTATGAAAAAAGAATTTACTGTTTCCTTATTTATCTCAATTGATTTAAATAAAAGAAGGACGGTAAATCTTGTTGTAAATATATTTTAGTAGCAACACTTTTATAAAATACAATATACAACTTGCTATTTTTCGTAATTATAAAACAGTTGATATAAAAGTTTTAATTATAGCTATAAGTTTGCTACTTATAAAAAATTCTCTTTTTATAATTAACTAACTAGTATACGTACTCGCGCGATACGCGGTTATTATGTATTAAAAAGTTGATTATTCAAAAAAAAAAAAACTTTTGTATTCAAAAGTAGAATTGAAAGTGATGTCAAAGGATTAAATTTATCTCTATCTTATTATTATATAATGATTGACATATGTGCTTCCTCGTAAGGGTACTTTTGAAATTCTAAATTATGGTTGTTTTAAAGATTTTGTGCAACATCTATCTATACAAGTTGATCGTTTTAACAATTTCAAATATTTTTAAAAATTATAGAAAAATTTGATTGGCTCAGGATATTTCATTTGTGTTGTATAAATTGAACATAGGGAGTAACATATAGTATGTTAAAATTATGTAAAAATGTTATAATAAATACAATAATTAATAACTTAACACAGTCAAAATCATATAAAAATTTGCTTAACTTTAAATTTTATTTGTATCAATATAAATTAAGATCAAATAGAAACATTTATTAGGTTCGTTTTGAAACTGTAAAACAAATGGCCGTAGGTCGTATCTAATTACAATAAAAAGTGATGCATGTGTTGCTCAAAAGTAGGGGTGGACATAAAATACCAAAAACCGAACTACCGAACCGAATTAAAAAATTTAGTAATTGGTATTTGGTAATTTGATATTTGGGATGGTATTTGGGAGTAAAATTTTAAAATTACGATATTTGAGTTCGGGATTGGTAAAAATTATTACTACCATTTGGTATTTGATATTTCCCGAATATTCAATAATAATTAAGTAACACATAGGCCACATCCCTAGTCCACACTCCAAAGGCCACATATTTGTGTGAATATTGCTCAAACAAACTTTGAACTATTAAACATTGACATAAAGTAGACTTTTAACTTTACACAGCAGACTTCCTTGCAACCAATATGTGACAACTTTTGACGAAAATATCACGCTGAGACAGAAAATCCTTGCAACCAATATGTGACAACTTTTGACGAAAAAGTTTTCATGACATGATACATAATACTATTGCTAGCTGCACTTGCCCAACTCTAATATTCTTAACATAGGTCGGAATTTGGCTTTAATCAAGGGAACTTGGTCAAGCCTTCTTAATCCTTGTGTTCACATGTCAACAACAGATGGAAATTATCGAAAAACTCAGCACTTGGCAGACAACATAACATATATTGCTCTCCATCACATTTATAAGAAGTAATATTATGACTTTACATCACATTTACATCTAGTTGGTTACATCCAGTTTGTGTTACATCCAGTTTGATGTAAATGTTACTCATGTTACATCCAGTTCTTCCCTTCTTGGAGCTGGATCAAACTACAATAACATAGGTTTTAAAGCGTTTCATTAATTAAGCCACACATATCAACGTGTAACAAGACCAAACAAAATTGATTTTTTTTTTTTGTGTAAAACTGTGTATTCAGAGGTGTAAAACTACCAAACAAAATTGAATTTTTCTCAAAACATTGGTTGAAAATCACCATTATTATCACCAAATAGGATCATTATAAGCAGGTCCAACTTTAATATGGTAATACCAAATTCCGTATCGAACCAAAATTTAATTTACCGATTACCGAATTACCGAACCGAAGTTTAATGGTATGGTATTTGGTATCTACATTCATTACCGATTATCGAATTACCAAACCCGAATTATAAAAATACCGAACTGAATACCGAACGTCCACCCCTACTCAAAAGAGCATTATCGTTTCTTTGCCATCGTAGAGCTCTGCCATTTTGAATTTTTTTTATTAAGAATATAAATTAAATTTTCCAATCTATTTGCTATTGATGATGTATAAATGCTTGGAATTTTTTTTACAAAGACATCACATCAGAAAATAATATGATACCATGTAAAAAAAAAATTCTCAACATAAGATTATTATGAGTATTATTTATTATTTTCATGAGATTTTTCAGAAGCTTGCAATTTTAGTTATTATTTATGATCACCATGCTTTTAGATTACACCACTTTAGCCACACAAATTTTCAATCTTTTTATTTTGGGGGGACTTTAATTCTAAAAAGCACGTTGGCCCATAAAGATTCAAAAAATATCTAAGTTTAACTTGAAATTGAATTTCGCGTTTTTTTAAAATATGAAAAACAATAAAAAGTTATTCACTTTTTTCTGCTTAAATTATCCACAAAAATTTAAAAATAATTTCAATTTATATTCATGGCAAGCACAACTTTCAATTTCAAATTTCATTTTTCACATTAAAATCAAAACTACTTTTCAAAATTTTAAAATGAAACATGATCAAACGCCTTTCTTCGAGAAAAACTCAAAAGGAAGTTCTGTTTTTCTTTTTCCTTTTTTGCAACATTCTCTTCTAACCTTGAACGAAGTTAATAATTTTAGATCTAGGAGTAGTAAATTTAGCTATGTTCTTTTAAGTTATATTTTATTTCAAATTTTATAATATTATCTTTTAATTCGAATTTATTAGTAAAGATAGGGGTATTTTGAACACAATCTTAGACTTAGTTTTTTCAAAACAAATTATCTGTGATTCAAATTTAAAATTAAACAAATTTATTTGAAATCAAAATACACATTAAGTCAAACTAACTTGAGAAAATTGAAGAATATGTGTCTTTTAAGTCTTGAATGAAGGATTGGTAACATTGACCAACAGATAGGGTCAAACATTATTAAAAAACTTGATCAAGTTAATTGTGGACTTGATTAATATTTTCAAAACTTTCTAATCTTTTCAAAAATACAAATCAACCCAACTCACACCCTCTTCAATCCAAATCAATCACTCTCTCTCGACAGCTTCTCTCAACTCTCTCCTAACCAACAGTTCTGCAAAATTTCTCCCTTCAACCCCCGACGACAAATAGTTGGGCTTCGAGTTCCCCTCTTCAATTCAATCAACCTGTCTCTCATCCCTCTCTCTACAGCTTCTCTCAACTCTCTCCCAACCAACTGTTCTGCAAATTTCTCATTTCAATCCTCGGCGACTTAAACATCCGACTATAAATAGTTGGGCTTCGAGTTCCTTTTTGACTTCAATCGACGTGACAACCTTGCTCTCCGGCCACAACAACTTTGAATTCTTCATCGGTCCTTTTCTTCTTTCACAAGTAAAAATTTATGGCCTTTTTAATTTGGAAGAAAACGAGGAACTTGAGCCAACTTCTCTTATAGTATTGGTTAACAATTTTAATATTTGTTGCACTAATTTGAAATGCGGTCTGAATAAAACCCTAATTTCTGGTATTTCTTCTCTTCTCTTTTCAAAGTTAATTATGCTATTTTGTTGTTTGTTGCATTTTTTTGAAGTTTGATTTTTATTGTTTGTGTTTATAAAAACAAAAGGACAATTTGGTTTGATTTGTTCTGTTCTTGTTCTTGGTAAAAATGGTGAAATTGTTGTTTTTTGTTTAACAAAATCGTGCTACTATTTCCTCTGACAGATTACCCATCTGGTGCAACATATTAACCATCTGATGCAACAGATTTATCATATGATGCAGCAGATCAACCATCTGATACACCAGAGGAACCATCAGATTATAATTCTGATGCAACAGATTAATAATCTGATGCAACAGCTTTACCATATGTTGCAATAGATTAAGCTTCGGATAAAAAATCTGATGCAACTAATTAACTATCTGGTGCAATGGAAGAACCATTAGATTAATGATCTGATGCAACAGATGAACCTCTTGTTGGATAAAATCCTACCAACTCTTCCTACAGGAAAAGTCCAAGACTTGATTTTTCCAACTGATCATTCATCTGCCGCGATAGACGACCCTGTGTAGGAAGAAATCTAAATAATATTGACCGTTGATAACTGTTCCAACAGATCACTCGTGTGTTGCAATAGATGTGTGACCTGTTGCACAGACCATTCATCTTTCTCAATAGATGAGTGATATGTTTTGTGTTATCGCAATAGATTACTAAGTCATTGCTACAGATTATTTAACTGTTTCAATAGATCACTCATATATTGCAACAAATGATGTCACAACGGTTGTGTGATCTGTTGAACTGACCATTCATCTGTCTTAAAAGATGAATGGTATGTCTTGCATTATTGCAATAGATTACTCATCCGCTGTAACAGTTTGGTTATATGCTACCACAAATATGCTACCTGGTGCAACAGATCTTATTTTACTGTTTTGCTTGTTTGATTTAATGTTATCCCTTTTTAACAATGCATTAATCAACAATAATATATTATTTTATGTTCCTGTTAATTTTAAATAATATGGTTCCCAAAAGAACAAAAATCGAATCAAGTCCAAGTAAAGAAATAAGTGGAGCAGCTAGGCTACATTCACCTCTCTATGAGCTTGCTTTACAAGCATTATCTCAATCGGGAGTAGAATATGATAAACACGGGGAGGAGGAATATTTCAAAAGAGATGATGCAGATGCTAATAGCCCTTCCACGGAAGAGCTGGTCAAAGCCTTCAGCATTGATCGTTATCCTGTGACAATGCAGTGCGATGGTGCCACAGATTTAATGGGTGATTTCGTGGTTAAGTCAGCCATGGAAAAATCTTTCGATGCCTTCAGAAAAATACTTCGAGAACAAAAATAGGATGCTTATTTCAAGGACAGCTGCTTTGGAAAATAGCTTGATTTGCCGGAGGACAACAATGCTCGTTTCCAAATGAAAATGGTATATGAACTTCTCAAGCGTAAGTTTATGTATGAAAACAAAGATAAGATGGATGAGGTGTGGATAAATTACCGTGGCATGCCTGTTTGTTTTGGTTGGAAGGAGTTTGCCATAGTTACTGGACTAACATGTTATTCTCCTTCTCAAGTTATACCTATTCTAACCTAAAAAAAAAAGCACCCCGCACACCCAAAAAAGGCAAAGTCAAGTCGTGTGATCATGATGACCTGGTGTCCATTGTTGGTCCAAGCTTCAAAAATAAATATTTGATAGAAGCATTGAAAGATAAAGGACTTTCAAAGAAGCACAAGCAGTCATTATGCTTGGTTTGGTTTGTACATAATTTTCTTTGGGCGTGAGACGTTAACAACGATATAAGCCTCGATTTAATAAAGCTCTCTGAGGATCGTGTGGCGTTTAACAGCTATCCATGGGGGTGTGAAAGCTTTAAAATGACTGTCAAATATTTGTTGACTTTGTTAGCGCCAAAGACAGTCAACTTATATGGCTTTCCATAGGATTTCATGGTAAATGTTTTTTCTTCTATTATGATATCATTAATTTTTTTTGCTCAATAATGGTTTTGATTTATTGGCGTTATTTTACAGTCTTGGGCGTTTGAAGTCATTCCTTATTTGAGACAACAAGTGAACTACCAGGAAAGAGTTTCCTGTCCAAGAATCTTGAGATGGTTGTCGGCCAAAACTGATAAAAATATAAAATTTCTTGATCTCTTCAACCCCCCGAAGGATGCAGTAAGTATAATTATAATTAATTTTTTCTTTTAATTAATGTTTTTTTAGTGATCTAATCATCATTCTAATATATGTAATGATTTATGTTAGAATGTGCATCCGTCGCTAGTTCTGAACAATCAAGATTTGAAGATGCCATTTTTTCTTACTTTACGGTCTGTGCAAACTTTGTCGGACCCTAAGGTCATCGACAGAATAAAAATGGAATTGTTTGGAGCAGCATCCATTACAAGAAAAATAATTTTGAAGGGTGGGCTTGTTGTTGTTGATGGAGCTGTTGGTGGTGGTAGTGGTGTTGCTATTGGTGCTAATGATGCTCCTCTTACAGTATTTAAAGCAAACCATTATGAGTATGATCATACTGGTTATAAGATTTTGCCTCTCCCAGCAAATGTTCTGCATGTAAATGTCAAGACTGCAGGGCGAAACATGATGTAGTGATTAATGTTATTAATGCATTAACTGCTTCTATAAAGGAATTGACATCTAAGAGGGGTCTCATTCCATCAAAGAGAATTTTATTTCCATCCTCTCCATTAGAGATTAGGGTAAGAGGAGAAGGAGAGTAATTTCCAGGGCATTATCAGGCATCTAAAAAAGCAAAATTACAACTCCTCTGTCTGCGTGTTGCACTGAGCAACGTACAATGTCCAAAGGAGAGCAGCACGAGCTGAAGAAGGTGAATATATTATATGTCTTCCAACTGATAAAACAAACAGACACATATCTATTTCAACAGATGACACATCTGCTGAAAATTATTAAACAGATATATACATCTGTTGCAACAGTTGACTAACCTGTTGCACCAGATACTTTATCTGGTGCAACATATGTCTCGTCTATTTTAGCAAATCAAACAGCTCTTTGTACAACTTTTATTTGTACCAACAGACGACCTATCTGCTGAAAAAGATGATTCATATGTTGCAACAAATGGTTCATCCGTTGGAAATTATCACACAGGGTCTTCCTTATGTAGAAATTTGTCCTAACAGTTGATTCAGTTTTACAACAGAAATATAATATATTTGGGATAATTTAAAATGGGAGAAAGACCTATTTGATTTGCTAGAAGAGATGAGTTATCCTTTTCTATTTTGTTGTATCTCCGTGATTAGCATTGACCAATTCTGGCTTTCTAGGTGAATGTAGAAGAAGCTACTGCTTAACAGCATTGAAAATATGCTACTCTTTTTATGGAAATATGGAGAATAGAAAGTGCATAAATCATACGCAAGCGACAATGAAGATCCACGACGAGCATAGCCGAATTCCATAGCACCGGATAAAGAACAACTTGTCCATACTTAGTAGATCTTTATAGCTTGATCCTGTCAAAGCAATCCTTGGCAGTATACTTAAATTGTTGTTGATGTATTTGTTGAGATTTGTACCCATAATAATTTTTTTACATTTCATTTATTCATTGACTTATTTCAGCTAATTTATGAAGGCTTTGATTTATTTTATTTTGTCTACGAATTTTATTTATTCCTTAGATTTGAACTTATTAATTGAAAAGGAATACTAGATTCAAATATTGCAACAGATAATGTATCTGTTGCAATAAACGACACATCTATTGAAAAATTTAAACAGATTTAGACATATGTTGCAACAGGTAGGTGATCTATTAGAATTTATCAAACAGGTCTTCCCACTGTTGCAACAAATGGACTTTAGATAAAAACATCAAGATAATGCACAAGATGACACATCTATTGAAAAAAAAATAGATTTAGACATATGTTGCAACAGGTAGGTTACCTGTTGGAATTTATCAAACATGACTTTCCACTTTTGAAACAAATGGACTTTAGATAAAAACATCGAGATAATACAACAGATAACCAACCTATTACAGCAGATAAACTATATGTCATAACAGGTAGGATAACTATTACAACAGATGGAGAATCTGTTGCATTATAAAAATTCAACTTTTGTTGGACATAAAAAATTGACACTACATTTAAAAAGGTTAAAGTGAATTGAAATAAAAAAGGTGCAACCCATCGGCGGTGTTCAGTTCAAACACCTAAAATAAAATAGGAATCAAGTAGACATGCTCATTTTAAACACGTAAAATAAAATAGGCATCAAATGTGTTAGTGTCAGTCCTGGCACATTTCTCACTTGGCCCCCAACGGTCATTCCCCCTCCCCCCCCATTGTCTTATATATTCATATTCCTCCTAAAATTTAACCCTAAATTTCCAAATCTTCTTCATCATCATTATATTCTTTTATCTATCCAAATTATTCAAATTATTACTTTATTTTTTCCAACTGACCTTGACAATGTCAAGCCTATCTTCCACTATTTTTTGAGATAAAGATTTTCAATATTGTAAGTGCGGTCATGAAGCTCTGTTAAACACTTCTTGGACTCAACAAAATTCGGGTCGTAGGTTTTTTACTTGTAATATTTCAAAGGTATTATTTTTTTTATTTAATTAATTGATTAATTATTGACTTGTAATTATTTTGTAATTGTGTTCTCTTTTCTATAGAAATTGGGTGGATACGATTACTTTGATTGGTATGAAGAACGACACTCTTCACAAGAAAATCGTGTAATCTGGGATTTGTTGAACAAAGTCAAGGCTTCTGAAGAGAAACAAAATCGAGCAAGAAGATACTACATTGTTGCCGTTATTGCTACTGGTTTGGTGTTGTTGGGCACATGGATATTGAAGCCTAATTGCTAAAATTTTCATGGTGGTATATGTATTTGCTACTGGTTTGTCGTCGACGAGCACATGGATATTCAAGCGTAACTGTTGAAAAATATCAAAAAGATTTGGGCATATGTTGTAAAATTTAGGTCATCTGTGGAAATTATCAAACAGGTCTTCCCACTGTTGCAACAGAGTAGACTTAGATTATTAGATTATTCATAGAATTTATCAAAGAGTTCTTCCCACTGTTACGACAGATTAGACTTAGATTATTAGATTATTCAAACAGGTCTTCCCACTGTTGCAACAGATTGACAATCTAATCTATTGCATTATAAAAAACTCAACTTTCATCAAAAAACAATTATTGCCACTGTATGTACATGTAATAAAGTGAAGGGTGACTTGAAATTAAAAATTTCTCTTTCACAGGCTCTTCTATATACACAGGCTTCAAGCATCTAGTTAGTACCCCATAAGCCCAGACCTCTTGCACAGCGTTGTCGCACAGAAAAGTCGTTGGCTCAGCCATTTCTGGGCTGGTCAGCAAACATTCGATATGTGCAAGAGCATGTGAGCCGCTTAATTTAGCAGCATCATCTTTTGGAAGGATCATTCCCCTATTTCGACCTTCAAAATCCCATGATTTCTTCATCAACACTTCCTTTGGCAAATGATTCATCAGTTTACTCTCCCTCAATAAGATGGGCAAAAACACCATCAGTGGCTCCACGAGAAGAAAGAGATCGAAATCATCAAAGAGAGGTATGTTGAAGTCATAAACATTGATCTTTCCTTCCTCGAGTAGTATATCAACAACCCGATAATGTATGCCTTTCACACTAATGGCTGCAAGAATTCTTTTTGCCTCGGTCCAGCTCTTGCCGTGTGGATTTGGCCTGTCCCCTCTAATATATCTTAATGTTTATTCTTTTTTCAAGACCAACATAGGAACTTGGAAATCAATTCCTACGCCAAGGGCTGACGCCTCTCCATTGAGTTGATCGTACCTATCCTTGAGCTTCTTGCAGAAGTCGAGGTCCATTATCCTATCGGTAGTGTCATAAGCTTCCCGGTACGTTAATTGCCTTTTCCTCATGAGGTAGAGAATTATGTCAACATGTTGTGAGATACGAAGTCAATTTTTAAAGAAGTCAATTTTTAAATAGGTTAGTAATTGTAAAGATGCAATGGATGGTCCATCTATTGCATAGAGTTCTCTGGATCAATAATCCAACGTGACTTATGCAACAGATGGATAATAAGTTATAACAGAACCACAACCAGTTGCACCAGTATACCCAGCTGTTGCAACAGAAGTGAAATCTGTTGTGTAGCTTCTTCTTCATGGGGTAGATTAGAAGGGCTAGGTTAGGAAAAGTAAACTTGTCTTGTCCTTGTACGACATACGAATATCAGTCATAGTCTGGAAGTCTTGGGGGGGAAAGGGAGGCCTGGGGTAATCTAGTGCGCCTGGCTTGGCATTCTTGGCCTGTCGCAGATTCCTCTTCTCTTTGGCGCCAAGTTCTGCGTATTTGTCCATCTTCTTGACTGCCCCTAAACTTCAACAACTTTTGGAGAGGGAGGAATTGCAATTTCTTTTGATTTCTGAGTGGAGAGTACGTCTCTAATTGCTCTTTTCTTTCTCCTAACCAATGTTGTAGGAGTGTGTGGCTCCCTCACTTTCTTGGATGGTATGATACACCTCTTGGATTTGAATTTCTTGGTAGCTTTAGAGATAGCCTCTAATTTTTCAAAGAGTTTATCCTGTCTGTCCTTGCACTCATCGCATTCGCAACGAGAACACGAAGGTAAAGAAGGGTGAGAGAGACCTGTGTAAGGGCGAAAATGGGTGTTTTCAAACATATTTATTCTTTCTTGAGCATCAACATGCTCATCATCACGAGTGGTAGCAGCATCAGCATGTCTTTCACCAACACCAACAACTCCACCAGAAGAAGCACCTGGATCTGCCTTAGTAAAAGGTTGGTCATGAAGAGCCTCAACATTAGGCTGACCTTGCCTAACTACTCTTATTATGGCTGTTGCTCCAGCCAATTCCTTCTTTATTAACTTCACCGTTGGGTCTGGAATAATATCAACATGACCTAGAGTAATATAAGAAGTCATCACCGACTCCTCCTCAGTAGGCACGATCCGTGGATGCACAACCTATAATAAAGAAAAAAAAGGTAGATGCATTTAAATCATCTAATATAATAATTTTCACAGTTGGGCTATATTTTTTTTAAAAAAAAAACCATCTGTTTCATAGTTTGCAGTATATGGTTAAAATCAATTTAAGTCTGGTTCAGAGAAATAGAGCAACACCTGGATAATCTGATACAAAATATCAATCATCTATTGAAATAGCTGCACAAGATGGGTAATCTGTTATGGAACAGATGATCTGTACATCATAACAGATGAACGATATGTTATCAGATTAAATATCTGTTGCATAATTTGCAGTAGATGGTTAATCTTTTAGGAGTTGGGTTTAGAGAACCAAAGCCATAGATGGGTAATCTAATGCAAGATATACCCCGTCGCAATAGATGTCCCATCTGTTGTATCAGATATAACATCTCATGCACCAGATATAACATCTGTTTAATATCTTTCTTATTTTTGAGTAGAATTATTTTACTTGAAGAAGACGTACTGCATGTCACATTAGTTGATCCAGATTTCATCCATCTTGTTTTTCCCCCCCTCCTTTGGATCTTTATCATCCCCCGAGTACTTGATCCTCAGCTTGAGAAGACCATATACCATCGTCATAGGAAAATGGATATGGGTAGAGGGGTCCTCAGGCAGCTCAAGAAAGCGTTCAAAGCAGCTCTTCTTACAAAGTTAGCCTGTGTTTTCGTTCTTCATAATTTTCATAAAATGTTCAAAATTTTTCCCTATTTGATAGTTAAGTACAATTTGACCAGTTAGTTGTTTTCCTTCTGGTTCATTTATCGGCATCGTAACTTCAAACCTGTCAATACTAAAAGTTTGACAGGATCATGCTGGGATGTCGATATTAACTCACTCCCCGTCGATGATCCATTATCATCATGTTGATGATCATCCTCTTTATCTTTCTGACTCTCCAATTCCTCCTCTTTCTCACTTTTATTTTCTTCATCACCATCTACGAACCTTTATCCACCTCCCTCAATGTTGTTTTCACATCTCTCCTCAGCTTCACTTGTAATGACCTTGTCATTCATTTTCCTATATTTTCATATGATTTTAGTACTATCTAAATGTATCGTGAATGATTTAATTTAATTTGGCATTTGGTAGAAATATAATTTAGTATTCTTCTAGAATATTTTTGCTATTGGTAAAATTCTTTAAGTGATGATATATTTATATAACTTTATAATAGACTTTTATGATTTATTAATATTTTAAGCGGGGATAGTAATTTTTTTTTAAAAAATATTAAAATATTTTTATTATTATTATTATTATATAATAGAGGTTTTGTTAGAAATAATTTTCTATTAATTATGATATATTCAAAATATTAAAATTATTTTATCATGAATTTATGTAATGCCCGAATATATATATGCTATGTAGAAATTAATTAGTGTGTCCACCACCACCGCACACTTGGAAACGGATGGTTGGATCACTTTTAGGATGGCCACTTGCCTATCAATTTTTAGCCTAGCATTATATATATATATATATATATATATATATATATATATATATATATATATATATATATATATATATTAGTAACTTTTAACTTTTAAAGTGGAAAGAATTGTGAAAAACTTTCCTGTAAGCATATATATATATATATACAAATATGTACGTATGTCTGTGGTGTTCATCCATATTTGGGGGCCTTCTCAGTTTGTCATTATTTTCTTTCTTTCTCTAGAAATTTAATTAGAGTCCTTGGTTAGTCTTACAAAACTGCTTATAAGTTAAGAGGTGTTGTGGAAAATATTATCTTGGTGTTATTCAAATTTGGGTTCTAGCGGGATATTGTTTGGAGGCTTCGCGGACAGATATTATAGCTTAGGCGTCCAGGTAGGCTAGGTTTACCCCTATTTTTAGATTGAGTTTATATATTGAAAATGTTAACTATTATTTTAGCCTGGATAAATCCTTATAGATGCGTATTTTTGATATATATATATATATAAACTGTCTTATTTATTTGGATTAGGACCCGTTTTAGAAAATTTTTGAAAAAATTATCTTTTAATATAATATAACACCTATTATTTTAGAATGTGAATTAAATTGTAAAATCTTAAATTTATTCCTTTTTAATTAAGATTAACGGATGATTATTTAGACATTGACATTGTTATGATATGGTATGAATTCTAATATTTCTGGTGGGTATGGTTACTATGAGTTCCGGTTCGAGTCTGGCAAATGATTATTGTGGTTACTATGAGTTCCAATTCGATTTCGGGAAATGATTATTGTGGTTACTATGAGTTTCGATTTGAGTACGGAAAATGGTTATTGTGGTTACTATGAGTTCCGGTTCGAGTCCGACAAATGATTACTGTGGTTACTATGAGTTTTAGTTCAAGTCCGGTGCACATCTGGAAGACTATTATGATTTATGGGGATCAACACAGTTATATATGATTTATGTTTATTTTTATTACTTGTGTGTCCTACAGGCTTATTGGGGTACGGATGGGTTAATTGTCTTCTTCAGTGTGCCTAGCGGGCTTATGGGGGCCCAGTTAAGTTATGTTATGTGCCTAGCGGGCTTATGGGGGCCCAGTTAGGGTATGTTTAATTTTTCTGTTATTACTGCATTATTCATTTTTTGTATCGCTTACGTTTATTCCTTTATAGCCGTTGCGTAGCTTGGTAGTTGGTTGCCTTTCCATCCCTATTTACTGAAGACTCAGATTATGCCCTCGCATTGTAGTTACACATTTTCTGTATTGAGATCAGTCGGCCAATGATGCCTACTGAGTACCCGTGGTTTTTGGTACTCATACTACACTTCTGCATCTTTTTCTGATGTAGATCCGAGCATTAGCAGTTGACGTTGATGTGATTCCTGCCTTTCAATTCTGATTCAGAGCAGGGTGAGCTTACTGTTGTCTAAGGCTGATCTTTCTCTATCTACTCCAGTTAGTCTTTTGCACTCGAGACTACTTGTGTATATTGTGGACATTTTATTTTATTTTTTTCTAGTACTCTGGGCATCTGATAGTAGTGGCTCTAGTACTGACCTTATCAGGTCTTGGGAGGGATTCATTGTATAGTTGTTCCTTTTTCCTCCTCTTGTATTTGATATAATATATGTGCTCCTTTTGTAGTTTTCAATTATTATTGTTACTGCTATCATTATACGTAATCTTTTATTTGGTCTCAACTGTTAGCCCGTTACTTATTATTCCGGACTATGGCTTGGCTTGCCTACTGGTTGGTAAAAGTAGGCGCCATCATGACTTGAGAAATCAGGTCGTGACATCACTTTTCACTGACTGAGATTGTTCAGGAAGCTCCTCCGAATCCCTCTGTACTGTAGCCTTTTTTTTTTAGTGGTCAGACGTTGATCCACTTTCACTTTCTTTTCTTTTGGGAGACATATTTTACCTACAGACAAAGAAAAACAAAAATTACATTATAGTTGATGTATGCATAGATTTTAAAAAATACATTACAAACACCACGAATACCGACACACCAACAGCCACCACCACAAACACCACCAACCAATGCCAACAAACAAATAAACACCACGAATACTGATACCACCACAAACACTACCAACCAATGCCACCACCGGTGCCACCACAACGACCACAAACACCACCACAAACACCATCCAACTATACCACGACAGTTAATGGAACAGTGCGACTGAAACTAGGGATTTCTCGAGTTCTTCCTATGATTTTACCATCAAAACTCAAAATTGTAAACCTATTCTCGAAGATAATACAACTAAAAGTTTTATTTTTCATCATTAACTTAAAAGCCCTTATTTTTTAAAAAAAAATATAGAGCTCTTCTCGAACTCTGTTGCCTACGAAGAGAAAGAAAATGACTGATACAAGCAAGAATAATGCCGAAAATAACACCTATGTGGTCAGAAATGAGATGAAAAGTGATTTGTTGTGGAGGGTTGAGCAAATTTGTTGAGTAGTTATTGTCTGTACTATATTGTTGAGTGAGAATGAGAGAGAAAATGCCAGACCTCGAGATTTAAAATGATGAAATGTTTTGTATGGGTTGATTTGTATTTTGGAAAAAAATGACAAGTAGTTTTTAAAATGTTAATTTGGTCCGAAATGATCTTAATTATTTTTAAAATCATAAAATATATACGTAATTTTTAAAATCATATAAAAATAATTGAAGTTGTAGTTGACCGAGTACTCTAGGAGGTGACCCTGTGAAAACTCACCCTTGATCCTAGATTAATTAATTTAGGAGTCTAACATATGAACTCAATTAAAATTGTAAAAAACAAATGTTCAACATGTTGGGTCAGATTTCTCATCTGTTGTAAATTATCAATCAGATTAGGTAACAACAGATTATGAATCTGACGTAAATTACCAAACAGATTAAGTCATCTATTGCGACATATTACCCATCTGTTGTAAATTATCAAATGAATTATCATATGTTGCAACAGATTACCCATATGTTGTAAATTATCAAATAGGTGCTGCCATCTGTTGTGGATGACCCTATGAGAACTCACTCCTAGTCCTAGATTAATCGATAGTTGATCTTATGAGAACTCACCCCTCATCCTAGATTATTCAATCAAGGTATTAATACCCTAGTCCTAGATTAATCAATAAAGGTATTAGTCTAGCATATGAGGTAGTAAGAATCGGTTCGGCTCAGAGTGATCGATCGCCGACTCTGGTCGAGAGGAACGCAGTACCATTTCATCATGCAATTGACAAAAGACTCAATTGAAGTTGTAGTTGACCCTATGAGAACTCATATTCAATTAAGGTATTAGTCTAATATATGAACTCAATTGAATTATATATAAATAAATGTTCAACCTATTGCAACAAATGTCTTTTCTGTTGGATCAAATCAAACAGATTATGTAATCTGTTGAAACATATTACACATCTGTTGTAAACTATCATACATATTAAGCCATTTTTTGTGACAAATCACGAATCTGTTGTAAACTATCAAACAGATTAAGTCATCTGTTGCAACAAATTACCTATCTGTTGTAAATTATCAAATGGATTGAGTCATATGTTGCAATAGATTATCCATCTATTGCAAATTATTAAATAGGCATTGTCATCTATTGTAGTTGACATTATGAGAACTCACCCTTAGTCCTAGATCAATCAATTAAGGTATTAGTGTAACATATAAGGTAGTAAGAATCGGTTCGGCTCAGAGTGATCGATCGCCGACTCTGTTCGGTAGGAATGCAGTACCGTCTCATTATGTGATTGACAAAAGACTCAATTGAAGTTGTAGTTGACCCTATATTCAATTAGGGTATTAGTACCCTAGTCCTATATTAATCAATTAAGGTATTAGTCTAACATATGAGGTAGTAAGAATTGGTTCAACTCAGAGTTATCGATCGACGACTCTAATCGGGAGGAAAGCAGTACCGTCTCATCATGTAATTGCCAAAAGACTAATTAAAGTTGTAGTTGACCTTATGGGAACTCACCCCTAGTCCCAGATTATTCAATCAAGGTATTAGTACCCTAGTCCAAGATTAATCAATTAAGGTATTAGTCTAACCGGCTCAGCTTAGAGTGATCGATCGACGACTCTGGTCGGAGGAACGCAGTACCGTCTCATCATAAAATTGCCAAAAGACTCAATTAAAGTTGTATTTGACCCTATGAGAACTCACATTCAATTAATGTTTTAGTCTAACATATAAACTCAATTGAAGTTATATATAAAAAAATGTTCAACCTGTTGCAACATATGTCTTTTCTATTGGATCAAATCAAACAGATTAGGTAATATGTTGCAACATATTACGCATCTATTGTAAAATATCAAACAGATTACGACATTTGTTGTGACAGATCACGAATTTGTTGTAAACTATCAAACAGATTTAGTCATCTATTGCACTTAAATTCTTTATAAAGCAATTTAGTTATTTTCTATCCGAGATAAAATAGTTAAAATACTAAGGCAGTAAAAAATATTACTCGGTACAACTTTGATAACTCAAAAATCTCCTAAGTGAGTAGTCTTATCTGGTCTTTTCAATGTCACCGTCTTCTCGTGCCCCTCAAAAGTTATTAATGAATATTTAAAACCCCCTATACCTAGAACTCTCTCTCCTTCAGCCATAAAGTAGTCTAGACTAGACTCAACTCATAACTCTTCTTTATTCTCAATTATCTTTGTTGTTTCCTTTTTTCCTCTCTTTTCTCTCTTCTTTCGGATGAGGATCCTTTGGGATATCAACTAATCAATATATTTTCTCGACTGAACTGGATGTTCTGATCTGTTTGATTTTTTGACATTGCAAGTATGGTTTAAAGTTGTTTTTTTCATCTCATCTTCTTCTTTATATGTCATTTAAATTAGTTATTTACATCTATTGCTATCAATAATTTACCCATTACCAGTTTGCTATTTATTGAGAAAATTGAATGAAAGGTGACTTTTAAGTCTTGAATGAACGAACCATTATTTTTATTAAAATATGCAAAAAAAGTCATCTGTTGGGAGAACTTAAAAAGCCTTGTTATCAGTATAGTTTTTCTTTATGTCTTTTGTTTGGTACTTTTGTGGTGTTGTTGTTTGAGGTGGTGGTTATTTTGGAACATGTGATGTTTGTGTTGTGGATGGTGTTGGAACATATGGTGTTATTTTGTTTGTTTCTTTGTTGTTGATGGTGTTGTAGTAGTTTTCTCAACTGTTGCAACTGATGAATCAGCTGTTGGAACAGACGGAGCAACTTTTTAAAGAAATCAAACTAGTAGCAAGGCTGGTTTGATTTAGTCCAACAGATGGCCCATCTGTTGCAACATGTCATCCATCCTTTGCAAACGATGCCTCATCGGTTGAACAGATGGGTAACCTATTGCATCATATTGGTCATCTGTTGATTCACTCAATTTTGTGTTACCCTTTTGTAATGTTCTTTTTGATCTTCTCTTGTTTGATGTCAAATGTATTTCTCTTGTTTGCGGACAAAAGGAAGTGAAATTAGATCTACTTTTTCCCGGCCAACATTAAAGGCTAGAGTAAAGATGGGTTTGGAGGAATAAGCTGCTTCCAGATGGAACCACTTCATATGTGGGAGGTATGTATTACTGATCAACCTATCATGAAAACACACATCCAGTACAATGATTTTGTGAATGTTTGTTCTTTACCTATTAGGCATTAATTCTTCAAACAAGATATGGAATTTTATAGTTGAGATTGATAGGTTTGAACTGACAAGGATGAGGGATCAAGACGGTGGTGTCGATATCCCGTTACAATTTAATAACGGTTTATGCTCATGTTATTGTATCAAGTTTGGGGAAGGGTTTAAGTTTTTGGCGGCAGTGTAAATATCCAATAGTGATTGGACCGGTTTTAATGACACAATGGACTTTTTGAAAGGCCTCCGAAGCCTCGCAATGCAGCAAACAACGATAGAACCAATAGAAATTCCCCTGGTCCAAATTTATATGGATGGGTTATTGGAGGAGACTATTATACAATAGAAGGTGTTTGGGAGAAAACCTGTGCGGGACGAGGGAGATTAAGAAGGTCATATATCATCTTAGTACTTGTTTAAGAGGATAAATAGGGTCGGAAGAAAAGTGTAGCGAAATTAGCTTATGAAATTGACATGAAAAATAAGAAAACTAGATGAGATACGAATGTAAAAGTGTATCCAAAAATGAAAATCCATCAGTCGTTAAAGAAAAAGAAGAATGGTCAAGAGGAATTGACCCTGTGTATCCTCTTAAACAAGTACTAAGATGATATATGGCCTTCTCAACCTCCCTCTTCCCGCACAAGTTTTCTCCCAAACACCTTTTGCTTATAATAGTCTCCTCCACCAATCCATCCATATAAATTTAGACCAGGGGAATTTCTATTGGTTCTATTGTTGTTTGCTGTATTGCGAGGCTTCAGAGGCCTTTCAAGAAGTCCATTGTTCCATTAAAACCGGTCCAATCACTATTGGATATTTACACTGCCACAAAAAATTTGAGCCCTTCCCCAAACACAAAAACATGTGCATGAATAGTGTTATTAAATTGTAACAGGGTATCGACACCACCGTCTTGGAACCCTTCGGCCTTATCAGTTCGCACCTATCTAACTAAACTATACAATTCAGGATCTTATTTGAAGGATCAGTGTCTAACATCAGTAAAAAACTGCATTCACAAAATCATTGCACTTTATGTGTCTGTACGGTAGCCTGATCAATAATATACATAACTCGCATACATGAAAATGGGATCGATTGCATGAATGTGATGACTATTAAAATGGAGGTGTGAAGAGTCATGACTTTTTATCTTAACACATTCAAAACAGCTAACGAATCGAAATCTTCATTTGTTGCAACTGACGAATCAGCTGTTGGAAGAAATCAAAACATCTCCTCCAAACATATGGTCCATCTGTCACAACAGATAATCTATATGTTGCAACAGATGGTAAATCTATTGCGATAGACCTGATTTTTTTAATTAATCTGCACGCATGTGATTACTTCTTTCTAAATATGTTTATTTCAATTTAGTTTTCCTATTTATAAAATCAAGAGAATTTTATTATATTCTTTCAAGATTACCCCTATTATTAAATGACTCCATAAAGTATATTATTCACATTTATACTTTCTAATCATAATTAATAAGGCCAATTTGGTAAAACAATCACCTAATTTATATTTTTATTAATTGGTATACCAAGCCCATGGGGCCCAACTAATACTTAACGGAGGGACTATTAAAAAGAGGTGAAGTCTTTTTATCTCACACATTCAAAATAGCTAATGAATCGAATACTTCATCTGTTGAAACTGAACTAACGAATCAGCTGTCAAAAGATATCAAAATATCTCCTCCAACTTCTTATACATACTGTCCATCTGTTGCAACAGATAATACATAAGTTGCATCAGATGTCTTATTTGTTGCATATACAAACCATCTATTGCAACAGATGGTAAATCTGTTTTGACAGTCGTCTGTTCCACATTCAATCCATCCATCTGTTGCAACAAATACTAAATCTGTTAAGAATACTGAATGATCTATTGCAACAACTCAATAATAACGGCTTTTATTGAGTCTCAAACTGCTATGAAAAGGTAAGTAGTAATTAGTGTAAAAGAAAAAGTCACGACTTTTCACAGAAAATAAAATACCACCAGTTTGAATGCAATTAATACAATGGAGCTGAACAGTCCTGCATTTTGGCCTGACATGTCCAGATTATATTATAGGTCCCTCAATCTTCATTCAACTCTATTTATTTCTTGCATTTTTTTTCTTTCGTGTGACATCTTCAACCACTTCTCTTCAAAGAGCATATTCCTTTCTCGTTGATGTAAGTTTTTTTGGCGTAAATTTACCAGTTGGTCGTATACGTTGTATTACATTGTGAACATTTTTCTTTACATTTGTCAATTCATGTGTGTTCTAGATATGGCTGATCATTTTTCGGACATTGCTATTCTATGCGACACAGTGCGGGAACTTCAAAGGCAGGTTAATGACCTGCAGAGCGAGTTGGTCGCTATGAGACCGATAATGTTCAGAGAGAGGTTGATGAGAGCCCTGCTATTGCGAGTTAATTGGCCGGCTGTCATTAATGATGATGATGATAATAATAATTAGAATGTGTTTTTTTTCTTTTAGCGTATGTATTTTAATTTTTCTATATTGGATCTATACCTAATGTATTTTATTTTTTATTTAATGAAAATTTTACTTTTAGTCAGACTTTGGCGTTTTAATTCTTATTCAATTTTCATTCTGTTTTCTTCTAATCTAATACATGTTAACATGTCGACGGTTGGAGGCAATGTTGAATCCAGTAGCACTAGCAATTTTGGCTTTTGAGTTCTTTCAATAGTTGGAACTGATTGGTCATCTGTTGGGTTTCAACAGATTATCCATCTGTTTCGACAGATTTTCATCTGTTGGAGGAAAGCATTCCAGTTATTTGTGCCACTATTGAGAATAATTGTGGTTTGCTGTATTATTTAAGTTCATGTTTTGCCTCATTTTATTGATGCACAAGTTATTTAGAAAAAAAGACATTTTATATATAATAAATGATAACATTAGGTTCACAACAATGAGTTAAATATATAAAAGTCCACAACAAACAAACAAACAAACAACAACACAAGTTTCTGCAATTACAACGATCATGGTGGATTATGATTCGGGCATATAGTTCTTTTGTGGCCAGCGCACTTACATATGGAGCACTTGTTTTTTCTTGATGAAAATGATCCTCCAACTCCACGCCTCCTTTTATATGGCTTTCTTCCCGATTTGATAGTGCTCGGGTCAATTTATGTAGGAGGTATTAATCTCCCCGTAAGCTCTACTGGAACAATCCAAGATTCTTCGGAAGGCACCGGAGTAATATGCTCACTATATGCCATTTCATATTTTTTCACCGAATAATATTGAGAGGAGTGCTCGTAAACTTCAGGTCCATATTTATGGCCGTATTGAGTTCGAAGGGCTGCCATAGCATGTGGACAAGGTATGTTGTCCAAGTCAAAAACTCTACATGTACAAGATCTTATTTGAAGATCGACCATGGCAGCATCACCATGACCGGTGATACGAAATTTGTAATCTGCTATTTTATGAGAGAATAACCTATTCCACAAACTGATGTTCATTGATATTTTCTTTTTTCGATTTCGAGAACAAATCAGGTTCTTTTTTTTGGGCACTTGAACTGCACACGCCTTTCGTTAAAAAAATCGCTATATTTCTCGCTTATTTTTTCAAACATAGCCTTGATGGAAAATTCTCTTTCATCGCCAAACAATGAATTCACCGATTCAGCTATGTTTAATGTCATAATATTGTACCTATAAAAAAATCACTTAGTACGACATCAAACTAAACTTGTAAATCAAACAAGACATTAAATTCATAAGAATATACCTATTTACTGGACATAATACCCGGCTCCATCTCTCGAAACTGACACGTGCAAGAAATTCTGCTACCTTGGGATTCACATCTGCTATTTGATTGAAATGGTCTAAACACTCATCTCTACTATATGCTTTAGCTGCTCTATAAAAAAGGGTGACGACCCTTTTGTTGTGATAGTTGTTTCGAATGTTCTCTCCAAGATGCCTGATGCAACTACAAAAGTAAGCGGAAGTGAAGAAAAGTGAACCCATTTTTGGAATACTTGGATGCCTATCCGATACAAAACACAACTCTTCGGTATCTTCGATGCAGCGTCGCAGTTGTTCAAAAACGAATCCATAAGAGGCATCACATTCCTTATCCGCTACACAAAAAGCGACAGTAAAGATATGATTCTTCGCATCCTGCGCCACCGCCACTAGCAGAACTCTATTATATCTTCCCCTCAAGAAGGTACCGTCGACGGCTATGCCTTTTCTCAAATATCTAAAACCTTGAATCCAAGCACCATAGGATACAAAAAAATACTTGAACCTTCCGTTTTCATCCAGATGCAATGTCCTCTTACTTTCGGGATTTGTGGACTCAATCATGTAACGGTAAGAATCCAAGACTTCATACCCATGCTCGAGTGTCCCCTGAACCAGGTCTTTGGCAATGCCTATGGTCGTATATACCTTCCAATAACTAACCAGGACACCCAAATCCATAAGGAGTTGATTGGCCATAAGACTTGTTGAAGGGCCTTTGCCATCGGGGAAACTACTCCTGAAATATTCATCGAGGACCTTTGACGTGGCGTGAGGATTTTGGCCCAAGATGTGCTCCAAACTACATGTGCGATGTTTTTCATATTTATGAATGACGAATCTATCAGAACTTGCGTACTTCACCGCTCTCAACCACCACTTGCCGTTCGAATTAGCACATTTGAAGTAAAAGACACTGCTCGAATTAATCACCTTTTTTATTCTGAAATATTTTTTCAAGCAAGAAATAAACAAAGTGTTAGATAGTTCATTCTTGTCCTTGAATGACATTCCAATAAAAAGTCAGTCCCGTTGTCTTGAAGATTTCCAGATTGTGTTGATTGAGAAGAATTGCACATCGTATTAGTCGCATCAACGGGCATAGGTGTTTGATTATCATCTGGAATATTCATGTCTAGATCATCCAACCTATCATCAAAGAAGTATTCTTTTTCTTCTTCTTCTACGTTTTGGTTCTCATTCTCTCTCGTCTTTTCAACCATGACACCCTTAACACCGGCCTATTTGAATCACTTAGATAAGAATGCAACCGAACCTGATCGGTTATCTTAAAAGGCAGTACCCTCTGATTTTCAAAGGAGTTGTGCATGTAGATGATGGCGAATTCTTTTGGTTGACAATTCAGTCCACAAAAGCTGATGATTAAGTTCACAAAATCATCATATGAAACATCACTTTGGACTGTCATAGCTATCATCTCTAGCATTTCACCTCCTTCCAACGCCATACATATTGATTGCTCTTCTCGACCCAATGACCATGACAATCCACCCCTATTGTTATTAATCCTTCCATTGGTGGTACCTAAATAAAGTTATTTGTTAAAAAATGTTGATAGTGATTTCATAGTGTCGTGAATGAATCCCAACAGATGTGTTATCTGTTGTAACAGGTAAGTGATGAGTCACAACAGATTCTTACCTATTGGGATTCATGTTACGGGTCTGAATATATGTTGCAACAGATGAATCGCCTGTTGGAATTGATGTCATAACTAAATCACCTTTGAAGCTGATTCCAACAGATGAGTGACAGTTGCAACAGATAATTAACCTGTTGCGATAGATGACTTACCTGATGCAATAGGTTATTAATCTGTTGTAACCTATGTTGGAATCGTGTCCAGGTTCTGTTGCAACAGGTAAATAATCTGTTGTAACATATATGTCAAATGTTGCAACAAATGAGCCATCTGTTTAAACATGAATCCAACATATTAGTTTTCCTTTGAAACAAATGTCTCATCTGTCACAACAGATGATTTATCTGTTTAAATAGATGGATTATATGTTGGATTTATGATTGAGTTCTATCCATTGTTGGAAAACAACAACAACACAATAGCAGTTACCTAGATGACAAATTCAACTAAAAATCATAATTTGACTTACCAACGTCTCTTATGAAGTAATGTCAAAGTGGAAAGTGATGTTAGAAACAAAATTTGACATTAGAAATTGGTGAAATAGCAATAGTAGCGGTAACAACAACAATAAATGGTCAACAAGAACAAGATGAAGATGATAATGAAGTAGAAGAAGATGATAATGAAGAAGAAGATGATGAATGAAGCAGCAGCAACAATGAACAACAAAAATCGCTAAGAGAGAGAAATCAACAAAGGGTGAGAAGAGAGAGAAAGACGTCTTTTTTTCCTTGAATAAGGTCAATTCAATATTTTTTTTTAAAAAAAAGAAATTGAATAAGCAGAAATGACAATAAACACTTTGAAGGTTCATTTTTTTTTTTTTTATAACTTCAATTCAATAATGGAAGAAAAAAGATTAGGAAGACTAATAGACACGCCATAATAATAAAAAAAATATCTCTTTTTGCAATTCATATTGCAATGTGTGTAATATCCTTGTGCAATTATATCACTAAATATAAGTATAAGTGGAAAGCTTGTACGTTTGAGAGGAAATTTTAAATTGATAAGGATAAAGTTGATTAAAATGAAAATTTGGAAATAGCACTTCTGCGAGGATTAGTCCATTTCGTGATTTGCTTGATCCCTCACCCAATTTATGTGAAAATTATTTTTATTATACGTAAAAACTTACTTGATCTTGAATTTCAGATGCATGACAACTGCCTTATTGTCATCTCTGTTTCGCCAGAAGTGCATAAAATTCATTCTAACCATAAATTTTCAATGTTGATGACTCTTCATCAAACCTATTCATAAGCACCAACTGAACCTTTGAAGAACCATAATCAAAATTTGTTCCATAGAAAATATTGTGAGACGACAATTGTTGATACACTCTTGAAGAATTCAGTTTCAAGTTTTGTCTTTCTGAAAATTTAAGGTGTGGAAGAAAATAAATGAAAAGAAAGAGATGTGTGATTAAAAAAAGAATTTAATGATTATATAATTATCTGGTTGAATAACTGCTATAGCCAGTAAAACAAAAATCAATTAAAATGACTTTGTAGTTGCAACTAAAAAAACAGTTGCTATAAACGAGGAGGTTAGATGTGACTTACTTTGTTACAGTTTTTTTTCATGTAGTTATCTATTTTGCATAGGATGTTGAGTCTGTAGTTTTCTTCAATCTCTTTTGTTTAGTTCTATTTTAAGTAGGATTCATATATACTTCTAAAAAATAAAATTTATCTATATAAAAGATAGATAAAAAGAAAAACGAAAAAAATCATAAGAAAATATTATTTTATTTATTGACCATATTAGTATTTACGTTATTTTATTAAAAAATTATCTTTTCATTAGTTTTATTTTCAAATTAAGTTTAGATCTATAAAGTTTTATATTTAATAATTTTTATGGATGAAGTGGAATTATAAAAGGAAATGGAAACAGAAACGGCAAATATATCATGTTTCAAGTTTTAAAATGTAGTACTGAATAAGTAACTCGGGGGTTTGGGCCACAAGTGACAAAAGAGTTTTAAAATGAGGTGTAGGTGACACAAGTCTTAATAATTGAGTAGAGGTGACAATTACTTAATTATGGTTTAAGAAAGTTTTGAAAATTTCAAAATAACTCACAAGTTTTTAAATTTACATTTTGATTCAAATGTTAGTTAATATATAACGGGGAATGAAGGAAAAAAAGGTGTCTTTTTCTCTCTCCCCATCCGTTGTTATTTTCTCTCTCTTCGCGATATTTGTTGTTCATTGTTGTTGTTGCTTTATTCATCATCTTCTGATTCATTATCATCATCTTATACTTCATTATCATCTTCATATTCTTCTTGTTGACCCTTATTGTTGTTGTTGTTGTTACCCCAACTGCTGCTCTTTGACCAAATTCTTATGTCAAATTTTGTTTCGTAAATTACTTTCAACTTTGAAATTTACTTGAGAGGAGACTTTGGTAAGTCAGATTATGCTTTTTAGTTGAATCTGGGTAACTGCTAGTGTGTTATTTTTTCAACAATAGCTTGAACGCGAACATGAATGCAATACAAGAGCAATCAGTTTAAACGGATCCATTATCTGCGGAAACAAATAAATGTTCTGTTATAACAGTAGACTTATGTTGGATGGATTCATGTTTAAGGATTTTAGGTGCCCGTAATATGAATCGAATAGATGAGTATTCTATTGCACCAGATTAGTAATCTGTTTCAACAGATAAATAATCTGTTTTATCAGATTACTAATATGTTTCAAACAACAAAATTCAGATACAACTCCTGTCACACACAAAACCGAACAGATAACCCATATGTTCTGGCTATTAATACTGGAATCAAATTATTCCTTAATTGTAGACATGTCATTCGTTAAGAAATAGAAATAGAAAACACAAAAATTAAATAAGAAATAAAAAGTCAAGTGCATCAAACATAATTTTTTATAAAACAAACAAAAAAAATACATAGATAACAGAAAAAAAGCTTAATTATTATTATCATCATTATTATTTGTATGGCCAGCCGGCCAATCTTCAAAAGGCAGCAGCAGCGCCCTCCGCAGCCTGCGGATCTCCCGCAGCCTGGGGATCTCCCGCAGCATCCTTACTCTGACAGCGGCCAACTCCCAATGCAGGTCATGAATCTCCTTCTGCAGTTCCCTTACGACGTCTCGTAAAATAGCGACATCTCACACAGGATCAGCCATATCTAAAAAACGCATAAGTTGACAAAACACACACGTAAACACAAAAGTAAAGAAAAGAAAGAATTCGAATGTAATGTAATACAACGTATATTTACACAAAAATCAAGAAAAAAACTTACCAGAGATAGGAAAAAGCTAACAAGTCCTTGAAGAGAAAGTAGTTGAAGGTGTAACAAGAGCGAGGAATAAATAGTGTGTAGCAGAACGAACGATTGAGTAAGGGGGACCTATTTATATAGGATTGAACTTGAATGAGTTAGGCAAAAAATCGCAACTGTTCACCTCCATTTATTAATGACATTCTTGATTACTGTAAAAAGTTATGTCTTAATTAAATTAATCAATATTATGATAAGTCATGACTTTTCAACTTTAGTATTATTAATAATTAGTTCTTTTCAGGACCCATTTTTTTATACTATTTTGGACAACAGATAATATATCTGTTACATCAGATAAATCATCTGTTACAACAGATATATCATGATTTGCAACAAATAGATAACCTGTTGCATCAGATAATATATCTGTTACAACATATAATATATTTTTTTTAAAAAAAAAATAAATTATCTTCATGACATCCAAATTGTTTGTCTTTTTAATTATATAAATTAATAAAGCAGATTTAAAGGCACAACTGTTCACCTCCATTTATTAATGACATTCTTGATTACTGTAAGAAGTTATGACTTAATTAAATTAAACAATACTATGATAAGTCATGAGTTTCATATTTATTATTAAAATAATTAATTCTTTACAGGAACCATTTTTTATTTACAATAAGTTGGACAACAGATTATATATCTGTTGCATCAGATAAATCATCTGTTACAACAAATATATCATCTGTTACAATAAATAGATAACCTATTACATAAGATAATATATCTGCTGCAACATATAATATATATATATATATATATATATATATTTTTAAAAAATATATTATCTTCATGACATTCAAATTTTTTGACTTTTTAATTATATAAATTAATAAAGTAGATTTAAAGGCACAACTGTTCACCTCCATTTATTAATGACATTATTGATTACTGTAAAAAGTTATGACTTAATTAAATTAATCAATATTATGATAAGTCAAGACTTTTCAGCTTTATTATTATTAATAATTAGTTCTTTCCAGGACCATTTTTTTTTACACTAACTTGGACAACAGATAATATATCTGTTGCATCAGATAAATCATCTGTTACAACAGATAATATATCTTGATTTGCAACAACTAGATAACTTGTTGCATCAGATAATATATTTATTGAAACATATAATATATATATATATATATATATATATATTTAAAAAAAAATTATCTTCATGACATCCAAATTTTCTGACTTTTTAATTATATAAATTAATAAAGTTGATTTAAAGGTACAACTGTCCACCTCCATTTATTAATGACATTCTTGATTACTGTAAGAAGTTATGATTTAATTAAATTAAACAATATTGTGATAAGTCATGACTTTTCAGATTTATTATTAAAATAATTAATTCTTTACAGGAATCATTTTTTATTTACAATGAGTTGGACAACAGATTATACATCTGTTGCATCAAATAAATCATTTGTTACAACAGATATATCATTTGTTGCAACAAATAGATAACCTGTTACATAAGATAATATATCTGTTGCAACATATAATATATATATTTTTTTAAAAAATATATTATCTTCATGACATCCAATTTTTTTGACTTTTTAATTATATAAATTAATAAAGCAGATTTAAAGGTTCAACTGTTCACCTTCATTTATTAATGACATTCTTGATTACTGTAAAAAGTTATGACTTAATTAAATTAATCAATATTATGATAAGTCATAACTTTTCAGCTTTATTATTGTTAATAATTAGTTCTTTTCAGAAAAAGTTTTTTTTTACACTAAGTTGGACAGCAGATAATATATTTGTTGCATCAGATAAATCATCTGTTACAATAGTTATATCATCCGTTGCATCAAATAGATAACCTATTGCATCAGATAATATTACTGTTGCAACATATAATATATATATATATATATATATATATATATTAAAAAAAATTATCTTCATGACATCCAAATTTTTTGACTTTTTAATTATATAAATTAATAAAGAAAATTTAAAGGCACAACTGTTCACCTCCATTTATTAATGATTTTCTTGATTACTGTAAAAAGCTATGACTTAATTAAATTAATCAATATTGTGATAAGTCATGACTTTTCAGCTTTATTATTATTAATAATTAGTTTTTTCCAGGAACCGTTTTTTTACACTGAGTTGGACAGATAATACATCTGTTGCATAAGATAAATCATCTGTTACAATAGTTATATCATCATTTGTATCAAATAGATAACTTGTTGCATCAGATAATATTACTGTTGCAACATATAATATATATTTTAAAAAAAAAAATTATCTTCATGACATCTAAATTTTTTGACTTTTTGATTATATAAATTAATAAAGCAGATTTAAAGGCACAAATGTTCACCTCCATTTATTAATGACATTCTTGATTACTGTAAAAAGTTATACTTAATTAAATTAAGCAATATTGTGATAAGTCATGACTTTTCAGCTTGAAGCTTAGCTTTATAATTATTAAAATAATTAATTCTTTCCAGCAACCATTTATTTTTTACACTGAGTTGCACAACAGATTATATATCTGTTGCATCAGATAAATCATCTGTTACAACAGATATATCATCCGTTGCAACAAATAGTTAACCTGTTGCATCAGATAATATATCTATTGCAATATAATATATATATATATATATATATATATATATATATATATATCTTTTAAAGAAAATTATCTTCATGACATCCAAATTTTTTGACTTTTTAATTATATAAATTAATAAAGAAGATTTAAAACAAGAATATTTCTGGTGAGTTTTTTATGGTTTAAATTGTGTTTATCATTTATTTCCTTATTCTTTTCTGTGAAAAGAAATGACTTAATTAAATCAAGCTGGTGGTGAGTTTTTTATTATTGTGACAAGTCATGACTTTTCAGCTTATTAAATTTAAATAACCTTTTTCTCAATTTAAAAATCGAATACACCTAGTTTTCAATAACCATTCCATTTCTTTAATAACCATTTTTATTAATTGAGTTATGACAATAGATTGTATATCCGTTGCATCAGATAACCCATCTGTTTCAACAGATATACCATCTGTTGCTATAAATCGACTATCTGTTTAAGGAGCTTTTTTCATTTCTTCTAACTGATTCATAAGTCGCAACAGATGAGGAATTTGATGCATCAGAAGCCTTTTTTTGTTTTTGTTTGTTTGTTGAATATGTTTAGACAAAAGTTACAGTCAAGATTATTCATTAACTTTTTTCTTGAAAATCGTATCATCATATATATATCTTGATTAAATTAATTCAATGTTGTGACTTTTTTTAAATTAAATAATCTTTCTTTTACGATTATAATATCATTTACTTCCTTATTATTTATTAACGAACCATTTTTAGGAGAATTTCTCATCATCACCGTATCCCTAACTCCAACCGCCGACATGTTGAGAATAGGGAATAAATAGAATGGTAATTAAATATTGAATAAGAATTAAAAATTCAAAATCGACCAAACCAAACCAAACATATACATGGATTTTTTTGAATCCCTTATAGGTAGATCGGATTTAAAAAAGGGAAATACATACGCTAAAAGAAAGAAAAAACATAACCTAATTATTATTATTATTATTATTATTGGTATTATTATTACTATTATTATTGTCAACCTGGCAATTGTCATGCGGCAGCAGCAGGGCCCTCCTCAGCCTTGCTCGGAAGTCGGCCAAATCCCTCTGGAGTTCATCAAACTACCTTTGAAGTTCCTGCAAGGACTCAATATGAATCTTCTTGTACGAATCTGGATCTGACATATTAGTATTGTAAGTATAGTAGAATGAACGAGAGTGAGTGAGGAGGCCGGAGGGACCTATTTATAAAATGATTGAATTGGAAGGGACTGGACTTAGTCAGACAAAAAGTCACGACTGTTCATATCCCTTAAAGGGAAAAATTACACAAATCCCATATTTAAGACACCATATTACACAATATCCCTTAATATTTTAAAAAATTACATAAAATTCCGGATTCATATTTACTAGTGATACATATGTTATATGTATCACTATTGTATACATATGTATATACTAGTGATACATATACATATGTATCACTAGTCCATATATGTATCGCTGCTTAACATATGTATCACAATTCAAAATTCTGGGATAAGATGTAATTAGAAAACTATCCGGGATTTAATGTAATATTGCTGAAACTATTCGGGATTTATGTGTTGTGTGTGTGTTAGTGTCACTTAAATAAAACTGGTGACATTATTAATAAGTAAATTAGAAAAAAAATGGATCTAAATACAACATTTTATCTTTTTATTGTATTTCCGAAAGAGAAAGATTGGTAATCTGTTGCAAAATATATTCCACCTGTCAGATAACTTACAACATATGGACAATCTATTGCAACAGATGGATATATCAATTTTCTTATCCATCAGCTGTGACGTCTGTTGCAACTTGCTAGTCATCTGTTTATTCAATTTCATCGAGGGCAATCGATTTTTCTAAACACTTCTTGGCCAAATTTAATTTTTGCTCTTGGATTGGTTCTCTTTTTTTCTTTGCATCCTTCAACCAAACTAAATTTTTACTATTGGATTGAGGGAAAAAATTGAATTTAGAGGCCAACTTAAAGGATGCAAAGAAAAAAAGAAAAGCAATCCAAGAGCAAAAATTGAGTTTGGCCAAGAAGTGTTTAGAAAAATCTATTGCTCTCGATGAAATTGAATAAACAGATGACTAGCAAGTTCCAAGAGACGCCACAAATGATGGAAAATCAAACTGATAAATCCATCTATTGCAACAAATTGTTCATATATTGTAAGTTATCTGACAGGTGGAATATATTTTGCAATAGATTACCAATCTGTCTCTTTTGGAAATACAACAAAAAGATAAAATGTTGTATTTAAATCCATTTTTTTAATTTACATATTAAAAAATTACATTAAGTCCCGGATAGTTTGCATCAGATGTGGAGTCTGTTGCGTCAGATATGGAGTCTGATGCAACAGATATGGAGTCTATTGGAATACATAGCAGCCTTGCTGGTGGTTTGATTTGTTCCATCAGTTGCTCCATCTGTTGCAACATCAACAACAGCATAAACTACAAACAACAAGTAAAAAACATCAACAACAAAGAAAACAACAACATTTGTTCCAACAACATCATCAATAATAAAGAAGCATACATCCTATGTTCCAACACCATCAACAACAAGGGACAGACCCACATGGAGTCCTCCGGGTGCGCGAGCATAGACTGAACTCGTATCGAACTTTATATATGTATGTGGAAATAAAGAAAAAAACGTATATAATCTAATCAGTGAGAACCCATAGTAAGAGTTGTTTGGTTATCCTAGTTGTTGTTTATGGGTGCTCAAGGCTATTTATTTCTTTTGGTCTTGAGTTTAATTCCCACTCAACACATATTTTTTTAATTTTGGTAACCAACTCTTCTCTTCTTATTCACTTTAAACCTTTTATTTTTTTCTCCCTTACTCCTTGTGTTGATTGTTTGGATTTCACTATTTTTAAGCTAAGACGCACCTACCGTCTAAACCACACCACACCACAAGTTTCAACAACGCCAACCCCACCATCAACATCAATAACAGCATCAACAACAAAGAAACAAACAAAATACATAAAAAAAATGATACTGCCAACAAGGCTTTTAAACTTCTCCCAACAGATGACTTTTTTTCGCATCTTATAATAAAAATTCTTGGTATGTTTATTCAACAATTAAAAGTTCCTTCAAATTTTTTAAATAAATATGATATGGGAAAATGGTAATTAAATAAACAAAAAGATGTAAATAACGTTGCAAGATGAAGACGAGAATGAAAGAGCAATAGTGAATCATATCATACCTTAATGTCAAAAGGGGGTCAAAACAACAATTTTAGTTGAGGAATCTAAGATATGGATATCGATCGGTTTAGATCCGAATGAAATTTTTTTAGAAAGAAGAGAGAAAAAAAAGGCTGTGATAACCCTAAAGAGGATAAAAATAAAAAAGATGAGGGATTTAGGGCTGAAGGAGAGGAGAGGAGAGATGAGATAATTCTAATTTCTAGATTTACTATCCTTAATATTAAATGACTAAACAAAGTGTATTTATTCAAATTTATATTTTCAAAGCATAATTAATAAGGCTAATTTGGTAGTAAAATAAACCCCTAATTAATATTTTCTTGATGGAAGTGTCAAGTCAATATGAAACGGAAGAAGTATTAGGGGTTTCAATATTCATTATTAATATTCACTAATAATTTGAGGGGCACGAGGAAGAAAACGGGTGACATTGAAAAGACAGGACAAGACTACTAAATGAGATTTTTGAGTTATCCAAGAAACATTTTTACCGCCTTTAGTAGTACTACTACTTTATCTACTCGGACAGTAGCTTGCTTTAAAATTAAAAGAAAACAAAAAGATTTTCAAACAAATATATCGACTGTTGTAACAGATTTAGATATCTGTTTGAGAAATCTCAACAGCTCAGTCATCTGTGACAACAACTGGAAATGTCATTTGATAACTAAATCAAAAACGTCATCTGTTACAACCGATATCAATATCTGTTTGAAAATTTCCAACAGCTTAGTTATCCATCATAACAGATGCAAATGTCTATTTGATAATTAAATAAGAAATGTCATCTGTTGCAACAGATATTGTTATCTGTTTGAAAATCTCCAACAGATCAATTATTTGTTGCACAGATTTCATTCAATTGATTTAGGATGAACTAGGGATGAAAGAATGAGCTCCTCATTAACTTTATGTTAAGATTAATAATAGTAACTACATCGATCTAGGTGAAACGAGGGATGAATGAATGAGCTCATAGGATCAACTACAAATCTAATTGAGTCGTTGCATTTGCATGGTGTTAGTATTGCATTCATCCCAACCCGAGTCGTCGATCGATCACTCTGAGTTGAAATGTGTTCTCATTAACTTAATGTTAAGATTAATAATAGTACCTACATTGATCTAGGTGGAATTAGGGATGGATGAATGAGAACAAAGGGTCAACTACAACTTTAATTGAGTTTTCTGGCAATTACATGATGAAACAATACTGCATTCCTCTCGACAAGAGTCATTAATCGAGCACTCTGAGATGAACCAATTCTTATTATCTCGTATGTTCAACTAATACCTTAATTGAATAATCTGGGACTAGAGGTGAGTTCTCATAGGGTCAACTACAACTTCAATTGAGTCTTTTGGCAAATACATGATGAGATGGGACTGCATTCCTCCCGACAAGAGTCGTTGATCGATCACTCTGAGCTGAATCAATTCTTACTACCTCATATGTTCAACTAATACCTTAATTGATTAATCTAGGACTAGGGGTGAGTTCTCATAATGTCAACTACAATAGATGACAATGCCTATTTGATAATTTACAACAGATGGGTAATCTGTCGCAATAGATGACTTAATCTGTTTGATAGTTTACAACAGATTCGTGATCTGTCGCAACAAATGACTTAATCTATTTGATAGTTTATAACAGATGGATAATATATTGCAACAGATTACATAATCTGTTTGATTTGATCCACCAGAAAAGACATCTGGTGCAACAGGTTGAACATTTGTTTATATATAATTTAATTGAGTTCATATGTTAGACTAATACCTTAATTGAATGTGAGTTCTCATAGGGTCAACTACAACTTCAATTTAGTCTTTTGGCAATTGCATGATGAGAGGGTACTGCGTTCCTCCCGACCAAAGTCGGCAATCGATCACTCTGAGCCGAACCGATTCTTACTACCTCATATGTTAGACTAATACCTTAATTGATTAATATAGGACTAGGGTATTAATACCTTAATTGAATAGTGTAGGACTAGGGGTGAGTTCTCATAGGGTCAACTACAACTTTAATTGAGTCTTTTGGCAATTGCATAATGAGACGGTACTGCGTTTCTCCCGACAAAGTCATCGATCAATCACTCTGAGCCGAACTAATTCTTACTACCTCATATGTTAGACTAATACCTTAATTGATTAATCTAGGACTAGGGTACTAATATCTTAATAAAATAGTCCGGGACTAGGGGTGAGTTCTCATAGGGTCAAGTACAACTTCAATTGAGTCTTTTGGCAATTGCATAATGAGACAGTACTGCATTCCTCCCGACAGAGTCGTTGATCGATCACTCTGACCCGAACCGATTCTTACTACCTCATATGTTAGACTAATACCTTAATTGATTAATTTAGGACTAGGGTACGAATACCTTAATTGAATAGTCTGGGACTAGAGGTGAGTTCTCATAGGGTCAACTACAACTTCAATTGAGTCTTTTGTCAATTGCATAATGAGACGGTACTGCATTCCTCCCGATAGAGCCGTCGATCGATCACTCTGAGCCGAACCGATTCTTACTACCTCATATGTTAGACTAATATCTTAATTGATTAATCTAGGACTAAAGTACTAATACCTTAATTGAATAATCTAGGACTAAGGGTGAGTTCTCATAGGGTAAACTATCAATTAATCTAGGACTAGGGGTGAGTTCTCATAGGGTCAGTCATAACAGATGGCAGGGCCTATTTGATAATTTATAACATATGGATAATATGTTGTGACATATGACAATCCATTTGATAATTTACAATAGATGGGTAATCTGTAGCAACAAATGACTTAATATGTTTGATAATTTACATGAGATTCGTAATCTGTTGTTATATAATCTGATTGATAATTTACAACAGATGAGAAATCTGACGCAACATGTTGAACATTTGTTTTTAACAATTTCAATTGAGTTCATATGTTAGACTAATAGTACCTAAATTGATTAATCTAGGACCAGGGGTGAGTTTTCACAGGGTCACCTCCTAGAGTACTCGGTCAACTGCAACTTCAATTGTTTTTATACAATTTCAATTGAATTACCCTTTTGGCAATTGCATAATGAGAGGGTTAAAAATTACGCATATATTTTATGATTTTAAAAATAGTTAAGATCATTTCGGACCAAATTAACATTTTCAAAACTACTTGTCATTCTATTCCAAAATACAAATCAACCCATACAAAATGTTTCATCATTTCAAATCTTGAGGTATGGATCTTTCTCTCTCATTCTCACTCAACAATATAGTACAGACAACTACTACTCAACAAATTTTCTCAACCCTCTACAACAGATCGCTTTTCTTCTCATTTTCAACCACATAGGCATTATTTTTTACTTCATTCTTGCTTGTATCAGTCATTTTCTTTGTCTTCGTAGGCAACAGAGTTTGAGAAGAGCTCTATATTTTTTTTTTCTAAAAAATAAGGGTTTTTAAGTTAATGATGAAAAATAAAAAATTTAGTTGTATTATCTTTGAGAATGGGTTTAAAATTTTTAGTTTTGATTGTAAAATCATAGGAAGAACTCGAGAAATCCCTAGTTTCCATCGCAGTGTTTTGTTGACTATTGTGGTATAGTTGGATGGTGTTTGTGGTGTTGGTGGTGGTGGTGTTTGTGGTCGTCGTCGTGGCACCAGTGGTGGCATTGGTTGGTGGTGTTTGTGATGGTGTCAGTATTTGTGGTGTTTGTTTGTTTATTGGTATTGGTTAGTGGTGTTTATGGTGGTGGTTGTTGGTGTGTCGGTATTCGTGGTGTTTGTAATGTATTTTGTAAAATCTATGCATACATCAACTGTAATGTAATTTTTGTTTTTCTTTGTCTGTAGGTAAAACATGTCTCCCAAAAGAAAAGAATGTGAAAGTGGATCAACGTTTGACCACTAAAAAAAAAGGCTACAGTATAGAGGGATTCAGAGGTGCTTCCTGAACAATCTCAGTCAGGGAAAAGTGAAGCTGAGGAGAGATGAGAAAACAACATTAAGGAAGGTGGACAAGGGTCCGTAGATGGTGATGAAGAAAATGAAAGTGAGAAAGAGGAGGAATTGGAGAGCCAGAAAGAGAAAGAGGATGATCGTCAGAAAGAGAAAGAGGATGATCATCAACATGATGATAATGGATCACTGACGGGGCGTGAGTTAATATCGACATCCCAGTATGATCCTTTCAAAACTTTTAGTATTAACAGGTTTCAAGTTGCAATGCTGATAAATGACCCAGAAGGAAAACAACTAACTGGTCAAATTGTACTTAAATGTCAGATGGGGAAAATTTTTGAACATTTTGTGAAAATTATGAAGAACAAAAACATAGGCGGACTTTTTAAGAAGAGCTACTTTGGACGTTTTCTCAAGCTTCCTGAGGACCCTTCTGCCTATATCCGTTTCCCTATGACGATGGTATATGGTCTTCTCAAGCACAGGATCAAGTACGCGGGGGATGATAAAGATCCGAAGGAGAGGGGCAAAAAGAAGATGGATGAAATCTGGATTAACTACTATGACATGCCTGTTTGCTTGGGCTTGTAAGAGTTTACCATAGTGACGGTCTTGAGATGCCATCGTCCAGAAGGACCACCACCCCGCAAAAGATCCAAGGCAAGAAAATGCAAGGAAAAAATAGATAGGTTGTTTGACATTGCTCGACGTGGCTATAAAGCATTGGATTTGTTGACAGATCTAGAGGATAAAACCATCCCAGAGCAGTACAGGGAGCAATTGTGCTTAGTTTGGTTTGCCCATTCGGTTATATTGGCAAGAGACGTCAATAACGTCACAAATTCAATAATTATTCCTGGGGATATGACAGCTTCTACTTGACTGTCCAATATTTACTGACAAAGCTATCCTCAAGGACGACCATATTATATGGCTTTCGTTGGGCTTACATGGTAAAATTAATCACTAATTTTACTCATCCATTAATTTATATTAAATATAGTTATTATGATTTTTTTTCTTGCTTCCTGTTTACATTTTTTAGGCTTGGGCATTTGAAGCCATTATTCCCCTCCAAAAATAGTTAATGGATTTCCCGGATGAGATTTCTCATCCAAGGATGTTTAGGTGGTTGGCTGCAAACAACAACACCAATATTAAGGAGGATGATCTCTTTAACCCTCCAGATGATGTAGTACGTCTTCTTCAAGTAAAATAATTCTACTCAAAGAGAAGAAAGATATTGAACAGATGTTATATCTGGTGCAACAGATGTTATATCTAGTATAACATATGTTATATCTGATGCACCAGATGGGACATCTATTGCGACAGGGTATATCTTGCATCAGATTACCTATCTGTTGCTTTGGTTCTCTGAACCCGACTCCTAAAAGATTAACCATCTACTGCAAATTATGCAACAGATGTTTAATCTGATAACATATTGTTCATCTGTTTTGATGTATAGATCATCTGTTGCATAACAGATTACCCTTCTTGTGCAACTGTTGCAACAGATGATTGATATTTTGCATCAGATTATTCATTTGTTGCTCTGTTTCTCTGAACCAAACTCAAACAGATTGTAACCATATACTAAAAACTATGCAACAGATGGGTCTTTTTTTAAAACGTAGCCCAACTATGAAAATTATTATATTATATAATTTAAATGCATCTGTCTTTTTTTTCTTTTTGATAGGTTGTGCATCCATGGATCGTGCCTATTGAGAAGGAGTCGTTGATGACTTCTTATATTACTCTAGGTTATGTTGATACTATAGCAGACCCAACGGTGGAGTTATTAAAGAAGGAATTGGCTGGAGCAATAGCCATAAGAAGAGTAGTTAGGCAAAGTCAGCCTAATATTAAGGCTCTTCATGACCAACCTTTTACTAAGGCAGATTCGGGTGCTTCTTCTGGTGGAGTTATTGGTGTTGGTGACAGGCATACTGAGGCTGCTACCACTCGTAATGATGAGCATGTTGATGCTCAAGAAAGAATAAATATGTTTGAAAAAACCTCTTTTCATCCTTACACAGGTCCCTCTCACCTCTCTTCGCCCTCGTGTTCTCGTTGCAAATGCGATGAGTACAAGGAAAGATAGGATAAACTCTTTAAAAAAGTAGAGGCTATCTCTAAATCTATCGAGGAATTCAAATCCAAGAGGTGTGTCATACCATCCAAGGAGAGAGAGCCACACACTCCTACAACATTGGTTAGGAGAAAGAAAAGAGCAATTAGAGACGTACTCTCCGCTCGAAAATTAAAAAAAAATTGCAATTCTTCCCTCTCCAAAAGTTGTTGAAGTTCAGGGGCCAGTCAAGAAGGTGGACATATATGCGAAACTTGGTGCCGAAGAGAAAAGTGATCTGCGACAAGCCAAGAATGTCAGGCTAGGCGCACCAGATTACCCCAGGCCTCCCTTTTCCCCTCAAGACTTCCAGACTATGACTGATATGTGTATGCCATATGAGGACAAAGCAAGATTACTTTTCCTAACCTATCCCTTCTAATCTACCCCATGAAGAAGAAGCTACGCAACAGATTTCACTTTTGTTGCAACAGCTGGGTATACTTGTTAAACTAGTAGTGGGTCTGTTGTAACTTATTATCCATTTATTGTATAAGTTGCATTGGATTATTGATTCAGAGAACCCTATGCAACAGATGGACCATCCGTTGCATCTTTACAATTACTAAACTACTTAAAAATTGACTTCTTATCTCACAGCATGTTGACATAATTCTCTGCCTCATGAGGAAAAGGCAATTAAAGTACCGGGAAGCTTATGATGCTGCCAATAGGATAATAGACCTCAACTTCTAGAAGAAGCTTAAGGATAGGTATGATCAACTCAATGGAGAGGTGTCATCCCTTGGCGTGGGACTTGATTTCCCTATTCCTACGTTGGTCTTGGATGAAGAAGAAACGTTAAGATATATTAGAGGGGATAGGCCAAATCCACACGGAAAGAGCTGGACCGAGGAAAAAAGGATTCTTGAAGTCATTAGGATGAACGACATGCATTATCGGGTTGTTAAGATACTACTCAAGGAGGGAAATATCAATGTTTATGACTCCAATGTACCTCTTGTTGACGATTTTGATCTTTTTCTCCTCGTAGAGCCACTGATGGTACTGTTGTCCATCTTGATGAGGGAGAGTAAACTGATGAATCATTTGCCAAAGAAAGTGATGATAAAGAAATCATGGGATTTTAAAGGTCGAAACAGGGGAATGATCCTTCCAAAAGATTATGCCGCTAAAGCGAGAGGCTCGCATGCTCTTGCACACATCGAATGTTTGCTGATCGGCACAGAAATAGCCGAGTCAATGAATTTTCTGTGCGACAACGCTATGGCAAACCTGCAAGAGGTCTGGGATTATGGGGTACTAACTGGACGCTTAAAGCCTATGTATATAGAAGAGCCTGTGAAATAGAAAATTTTAATTTCAAGTCACCTTTCACTTTATTACATGTACATGTAGTGGCTATAATTTTTTTCTGATGAAAGTTGAATGTTTTATAATGCAATAGATTAGATTGTAAATCTGTTGTAAAATATCTTTAATCCGTTCTGGTAGATAGTTTATCTGTTGCAATAGGTTAGTCATCTGTTGCATTACGACGATGTTATTTCTATGAATAATCTAATAATCTAAGTCTAATCTATTGCAACAGTGGGAAGATCTGTTTGATAATTTCTAATAGATGGCCTAAATTTTACAACATATGCCTAAATCTTTATGATATTTTCCAATAGTTACGCTTGAATATCCATGTGCTCGACAACACCAAACCAGTAGAAAATATACACACCACCATGAAAATTTCAGCAATTAGGCTTGAATATCCATGTGCCCGACAATACCAAACCAGTAGCAATAACGACAACAATGTAGTATCTTCTTGCTCGATTTTGTTTCTCTTCAGAACCTTGACTTTGTTCAACAAATTCCAGATTACACGATTTGCTTGTGAAGGGTGTCATTCTTAGTACCAATCAAAGTAATCGCATCCACCCGATTTCTATAAAAAAGAGAACACAATTACAAAATAATTACAAGTCAATAATTAATTAATTAAATAAAAAAATATTATCTATGAAATCTTACAAGTAAAAAACCTACGATCCGTATTTTGTTGAGTTCAAGAAGTCTTTAACAGATCTTCATGACCGCACTTACAATATCGAAAATCTTTTTCACAAAAAACGGTGGAAGATGCGCTCGACATTGTCAAGCTCAGTTGGAAAAAAGGAAAGAAATAATTTGAATAGATAAAAGAAGATGACGATGAAGAAGAAGATTTTGGAATTTAGGGTTAAATGTTAAGAGGAAGATGAATATATAAGACAATGGGGGAAAAATGACTGTTGGGGGCCAAGTGACGGCAAGTCAACGAAATGTACCAGACTGACACTGACACATTTGATGCCTATTTTATTTTACATGTTTAAAATGAACATTGTCTACTTGATGCCTATCTTATTTTAGGTGTTTGAACTGAACACCGTCGATGGGTTGCGCCTTTTTTATTTCAATTCAATTCACTTTAACCTTATTACACGTAGTGATAATTTTTTATATCCAACGAAAGTTGAATTTTTATAATGCAACAGATTCTCCATCCGTTGTAATAGTTATCCTACTTGTTATGACATATAGTTTATCTGTTGTAATAGGTTGGTCATCTGTTGCATTATCTCGATGTTTTTATCTAAAGTCCATCTGTTGCAACAGTGGAAAAACCTGTTTGATAAATTCCATCAGATCACCTACCTGTTGCAACATATGTCTAAATCTGTTTGATTTTTCCAACAGATGTGTCATCTGTTGCAACAGATACATTATCTATTGCAATATTTGAATCTAGTATTCCATTTCAATTAATAAGTTCAAATCTAAGGAATAAATAAAATTCGTAGACAAAATAAAATAAATCGAACCCTTCAAAATTAGCTGAAATAAGTCAACAAATAAATGAAATATCAAAAAATTATTATGGGTACAGATCTTAACAATTACATCAACAACAATTTAAGTATACTTCCAAGGATTGCTTTGATTTGACAAGCTCAAGCTATAAATATCTACTCAGTATGGGAAAGTTGTTCTTCATCCGGTGCTATGGAATTCGGCTTTGCTCATCGTGGATCTTTATTGTCGCTTACGTACGGTTTCTGCGCTTTCTGTTCTCCGTATTTCCATAAAAAGAGTAGCATATTGTCAATTTTGTTTAGTAGTTGCTTCTTCTACATCCACCTGGAAAGCCAGAATTGGTCAATGCTAATCACGGAGATACAACAAAATGGAAAAGGATAACTCATCTCTTCTAGCAAATCAAACAGGTCTTCCTTTTGTTTTAAACTGTTTCAAACAAATTATATTTCTATTGCAATAATGAATCAACTGTTGGGACAAATTTCTACATGAGGAAGACTCTGTGTGATAATTTCCAATGGATAAACCATTCATTGCAATATATGAATCTTCTGTTGCAGCATATAGGTCGTCTGTTGGTACAAATAAAAGCGGTACAAAGAGCTATTTGATTTGCTAAAACAGACGAGAGATATATTGCACTAGATAAAGTATCTGATACAACAGGTTAGTCAACTGTTGCAACAAATGTATATATCTATTTGTAATTTTCAGCAGATGTGTCATCTGTTGAAAAACAGATATGTGTCTGTTTGTTTTTTCAGTTGGAAGACATATAATATATTCACCTTCTTCAGCTTGTGTTGCTCTCCTTTGGACATTGTACATTGCTCAGTGCAATACACAGACAGAGGAGTTGCAATTTTGCTTTTTTGGATGCTTAATAATGCCCTAGAAATCACTCTCCTTATCCTCTTAGTCCTATATCTAATGGAGCAGATGGAAATAAAATCCTCTTTGATGGAATGATACCCCTCTTAGATGTCAATTCCTTTACAGAAGTAATTAATGCATTAATAGCATTAATCACTACATTATGTTTCGCCTTGCAGTCTTGACATTTGCATGCAGAACATTCGCTGGGAAAGGCAAAATCTGTATAACCAGTATGATCATACTCATAATAGTCTACTTTAAATACTGTAAGAGGAGCATCATTAACACCAACAGCAGCACCACTACCACCACCAACAGCTCCATCACCACTAAGACCATCAACAACAACAACAAGCCCACCCTCCAAAATTATTTTTCTTGTAATGGTTGTTGCTCCAAACAATTCCATTTTTATTCTGTCGATGACCTTAGGGTCTGATAAAGTTTGCACAAATCATAAAGTAAGAAAAAATGGCATCTTCAACTCTCGATTGGTCAGAACTAGCGACAGATGCACAATCGAACATAAATCATTACATATATTAGAATAATGATTAGATCATTTAGAAAGAATCATTAATTAAAAGAAAAAATTAATTATAATTATACTTACTGCATCCTTCGGGGGGGGTGAAGAGATCAAGAAATTTTGCACTTTTATCAGTTTTGGACGACAACCATCTCAAGATTCTTGAACAGGAAACTCCTTCCAGGTAGTTCACTTGTTCTCTCAAATAAGGAATGACTTCAAACGCCTAAGCCTATAAAATAAAGCCAATAAATCAAAACTATTATTGAGCGAAAAAAATGAATGATATCATAATAGAAGAAAGAAACATTTACCATGAAAGCCCATGGGAAGCCATATAAGTTGACTATCTTTGGCGATAATGGAGTCAAAAAATATTTGATAGTCATTTTGAAGCTTTCATACCCCCAAGGGTAGCTGTTAAATGCATCAAGATCCTCGGAGAGCATTATTAAACTGAGGTTTATGTTGTTGTTAATGTCTCTCGCCCAAAGAATATTATGTACAAACCAAACCAAGCACAATGACTGCTTGTGATTCTTTGAAAGTCCTTTACCTTTCAATGCTTCTATCAAATTTTTATTTTTGAAGCTTCGACTAATAATGGACTCCAGGTCATCACGATCACACGACTTGCATTTGCCTTTTTTTGGGTATGCGGGGTGCTTTTTTTGGGTTAGAATAGGTATAACTTAAGAAGGAGGATAATATTTTAGTCTAGTAACTATGACAAACTCCTTTCAACCAAAACAAACAGGCATACCACAGTAATTTATCCACATCTCATCCATCTTATCTTTGTTTTCATACATAAACCTACGCTTGAGTAGTTTATATATCATTTTCATTTGAAAACGAGCATTGTTGTCCTCTGGCAAATCAAGATATTTCCCAAAGCAGATGTCCCTGAAATAAGCATCCAATTTTTGTTCTCTAAGTATTTTTCTGAAGGCGTCAAAAGATTTTCTTATGGCTGACTTAACCACGAAATCACCCGTTAAATCTGCGGCACTATCGCACTGCATTCTCACAGGATAACGATCAATGCTGAAGGCTTTGACCAGCTCTTCGGTGGAAAGGCTATTAGAATCTACATCATCTCTTTTAAAACATCCATCCTCCCTGTGTTCATCATATTCTGCTCCCGTTGAGATAACGCTTGTAAAACAAGCTCATAGAGTGGTGGATGTAGCCTAGCTGCTTCACTTGTTCCTTTACTTGGACTTGATTCAGTTTCTGTTCTTTTGGGAACCTTATTATCTAAAATTAGCAGGAACATAAAATAATATATTATTGTTGATTAATGCATCATTAAAAAAGGATAACAGTAAATCAAACAAGCAAAATAGTAAAATAACAGTTACAACAGATCACCAATCTGTTGCACCAGGTAGTATATCTATTGCAGCATATAACCAAACTGTTGCAGTGGATGAGTAATCTGTTGCAATAATACAAAACATATCACTCATCTTTTAAGATAGATGAATGGTCTATTCAATAGATCACACAACTGTTGTGACATCATTTATTACAACATATGAGTGATCTGTTGGAACAGTTAAATAATCTATTGCAATAATACAAAACATATCACCCATCTGTTGAGAAAGATGAATGTTTTGTACAATAGATCACACATCTGTTGCAATATATGAGTGATCTATCAGAGCAGTTAGCTAACCTGCAGAAATAGTTGAGTAATCTGTTATGACAATACAAAACATATCACACATCTGTTAAGAAAAATGAATAGTTTGTGCAACAGGTCACACATCTGTTGCAACACGTGAGTGATCTATTGGAACAGTTATCAACGGTCAATATTATTTAGATTTCTTCCAACATAGGGTCGTCTATCGCGGCAGATGAATGATCAGTTGGAAAAATCAAGTCTTGAACATTTTCTGTAGGAAGAGTTGATGGGATTTTATCTAACAGGAGGTTCATCTGTTGCATCAGATCATTAATTTGATAATTCTTCCATTGCACCAGATGGTTAATTAGTTGCATCAGATTTTTTATTCGATGCTTAATCTGTTGCAACATATGGTAAAGTTGTTGCATCAGGTAGTTAATTTGTTGCATCAGATTATTAATCTGTTGCATCAGAATTATAATATGATGGTTCTTCTGATGCATCAGATGGTTGATCTGGTGCATCATATAATAAATCTGTTGCATCAGATGGTTAATATGTTGCACCAGATAGGTAATCTATCGGATGAAACAAAAAACAGTAGCATGATTTTGTTTAACAAAAATTAGCAATTTCACCATTTTTACCAAGAACAAGAACAGAATAAATCAAATCAAATTGTCGCTTTATTTTCATAAACACAAATAATAAAAAGTCCATTTCAAACCGTATTTTAAATTAGTTCAATAAATATTGAAATTGTTAACCGATACTATAAGAGAAGTTGGCTCAAGTTCCTCGTTTTCTTTAAAACTAAAAAGGCTATAAATTTTTACCTGTGAAAGAAGAAAAGGAATGATGAAGAATTCAAAGCTGTTGTGGCCGGAGAGCAAGGCTGTCACATCGATTGAAGGTTGAAGTCAAAAAGGAACTCGAAGCCCAACTATTTGGAGTGGATTTTGAAGTCGCCAAGGATTGAAATGAGAAATTTGCAGAACAGTTGGTTGGGAGAGAGTTGAGAGAAGCTGTCGAGAGAGGGATGAGAGACAAGTTAATTGAATTGAAGAGGGGAACTTGAAGCCCAACTATTTATCGCCGGAGGTAGAAGCCGCTGAGGGTTGAAAGGAGAAAAGAGGAGAACTCGAAGCCCAAATATTTGTCGCCGGAGGTAGAAGCCGTCGGGGGTTCAAGGGAGAAATTTTGCAGAACTATTGGTTGGGAAAGAGTTGAGAGAAGCTGGAAAGAGAGGAGAGAGTGGTTGATTTGGATTGAATAGGGGTGTGGGTTGGGTTGATTTGTATGTTTGTAAAGATTAGAAAGTTTTAAAAATATTAATCTAGTCCACAAGTAACTTAATCAAGTTTTCTAATGATGTTTGACCCTATTTGTTGGTCAATGTCACCAATCCTTCATTCAAGACTTAAAAGACACCTTTCCTTTAATTTTCTCAAGTAACTCACATTTTTTTAATCAAATATTAAAGATGTTAAATATAATTGTTGTATTTGTGGTATTGATCAATTATTGTGTTATATACTATCAATTATTTAAATTAACTTTACTAAATTTTACTTTAGACTTGTTTCATCGAAATAATATCTTTATCAGTCTAGTGTAATTAGTGTTGTCAATGATGCAATTCAATTTTATAACTTGTAAGTTTCAAATATAATTTTTTAAAAAATAAATGATTATATTAACTTCAATTAAATAATTATAAAGAATTTAAACAAAATTTTAATATGTTTCACTCAAGCTTCACCGCGATCAAGTGTTTTAAGAATTATCATTTGATTGGAGGTGTTTAATATTCGACTCAATTCAAATTTATAGGATCTTATTTATAAGTTTCAAATATAATTTGAATAAATAAATTATTATATCTAAATATTTTATTAATTAATACACTTAATCTAAAAAAAATTTTACAAATTCTCGCTAATTATATGAAGATAGATACAAATTATTTATCGTGGATAAAATCACTTACTATACATATATATCTTGTAAAATAAAATTTCTTAATAACTACAGCCCGTAGCATAATAAAATTTCGTAACAATAATTATAAATTCTTAGCCATGGGCCATATAAAATATGTAAATAAGTTTTAATCACACTTATTGCTACAAATGTTACGAAAAAAAAATATTATGGTTAGATTATTTAGCTAAATAGTTTTTTACATTTAACCACGACGTATATATCTATCTATAAAAAATATAAAATAACAAAATTTTAAGCATGTCAAAATATGTTGTTATTATTAAAACTCTGAGTGAATTTCCTAAATAGTCATTCAAGTTTTAAGAATTTCTTTCAAATATCACTTATATTTCATTTAGAACCACATATTACTCAACTATCACACTTTTCCTAAAAGAAAAATACTAAACACCTCAAAAGTATTCTTCTCTCTTAGTTGGCAAGCCACGCCATTAAAATTACATTTTTTAGATAATAAATTATTTAATTTATCAAACTCATTTACTCAAAATTATAACTTTATTCTTTTTTTTAAAAAAAAATCCATTAGTTTAATTTTCCTGTTTAGGATATCTTTACCAAAACTTAATCTTTACTATATTATTTTACATTCAAATTAAAATCTCTAGATAACTTGTTTACTTTAGTGATATTATTTTCTTTAGAAAAATAACTGATCTTTGTAGGCAATTATATATAAATACCTGAATGATCATCTAGGAAAATTGTATGAGAATTTCTTTTTAATAAATTAATATATTTTTTTAAAAAATAAAATTATTATTTTCGTTAAATGAGTTTGTTGAGTTAATATGTTTATTATTTTTTGTTTAAGAATGATGGTTTACTGGTATGGCATGCTAATTAGAAGAGGAGGGAACTTTTGAGGTATTTAGTGATTTTTTAGAAAAATATTAATAATTGAGTGACATCATTGTCTTAGCAAAAATAAAAAGTGATTTTATAAGTGACTCCAGAAACATTGATAACAATCCAAGAAAATAACTTTAAAAAAACTGAAAGTTTAAGTAATGATAAAGATTTCTAAGCATGAAAGTTTTTTTCTTAATAAATTAATATATTTCTTTTAAAGGAAAAAATAAGAATATAATTTTGGCTAAATAAGTTTGATGATTTAAATAGGTCTATTATTAAAAAAAATAATTTAATAACATGGCCTGAAAATTAGAAGAGAAAGAGACGTATGAGATATTTATTTTTTTTTTACGATAATAATGATAGTTGAGTATATTATTATCTCTAAAAAGATAAAAAATAATTTTTGTAGGGAATTAAAAAAATATGAGTGACCATTTAGAAAAATAATCTTTGAAAAAATATATGTCAAGTTTTAGCACCGATAAAGTTTTTCTAAGTATAAAAATTTCTTTTTAATAAACAAATGCATTTTTTTAAAAAAAAAATAGAATTATAGTTTGATTAAATGAGTTTGATGAATTAAATTGATATAGTATTTTTTTTAAAAGAAAAAATTTAATGACATGACATGCCAACTAAGAGACAAGAAAACTTTCGAGATGTTTAATATTTTTTGAGGAAAAAAATAATAGTTGTGATATTGTGATCCTAAATGAAACATAAGTGATATTTGAAGGAAATTTTCAAAACTTGGGTGACTATTTAGGGAGTTTACTTTTAAACCTCTATTTTCATACACTAATTTTCAAATTCATTAAAAAAAAATCATAAAATCGAACTAGATAAAAAAATAAATAAAACAACTTAATTAAATTTCTCAAAATATGTACAACTTATAAACTATACATAATTAAAAGTTGAACTAAAATTAAACAACTTCAAATCTAAAAAAGTAAAAATAGCACTAACAATTAATAAATAAATTTGTACGAATTAATTTTATTTTCTTAATTACATTCTACTTCATTTGATAATTATTTAATTATGTAATTGTCAATTAAAAAATTTAATATTTAAAATAGAATACATAAATTGTCCATTTCATGTATTGGGATAGTTTTCAATGAATTGAAAAATGGTTAATAAATTAAGTATTGTTAAAAATTCAAATTTAGGATGAAAAGGATAAAAATGTCTAAAAACTAATTAGTTTATAGTGTGAATAGGATTTTTTACTATTGTGACCAAATTTGGGCCAAATTCTTATGGCCGAAAAGATTTTTCCCAATTGAAAATTGAATATTTAAGTACCAAGCCGAACTAACGTAAAGTTAACAGTTTCATTGAAGAACTCGGAATCAAATAAGCCAAGAAATTTAAAAAGCGACCAAAACAGGATAAACGTAATAAATTATTACGTTTTTTCACTTTTTTCTTAACGGTCAACTAGCGAAATTGACTTTTAATAAAACATAATAAATTATTACGTTTTACATATTTATTTGTAAAATATAATAATTTCTTAAATTTTATAAAAAATATACAAACGTAAGAAATTGTTACGATTTATATGAAATTTGATAAAGCAAGACATTTTTTTTGTCACATCAATTACTTTTTCTAAAAATTATACCAAATTGATAACAAAAAGTTAAGAGTTCCACTTTTTGAAAACTGATACTCCCTCCATTTCCAAATAAGTGAATTGTTGGGATATTTATTGGTGTTTTAAAATAAGTGAATCATTGAATTTTTTTCCAAATTTACCCTTATAATTTGACAACCAATTAACTTTTGAAAAGATATTACAATGTCTTCTTTTTCTTTTTTTGGATAAAAATGAAAAGTTATATTAAATTTATATCTTTAATACTTTTTCCTTAATCTGTGTGCCAAAACCCAATAATTCATTTATTATAAAATGAAGGGAGTACTATTTTGAGTTGACTTTTCTTTCACAACACCCCTCCCTGCCCCTCCCCCTCCCCCACCACTTTCTTTTCTCTATCCTCTTTCTTTGTTGTTTGTCTTTTCAACATTTTTAAGTTTCATTATTGCTAGTCTAAATAATATATTTTTTTTCTCTATATAATAAATTTTAACGTTTTATATAAAAAATTTTTAAAGAAAAATAGAAGTATCAATTACCTTATGAACTTAACACTTTTCTTATATTTATTCTATATCATAAAATAATCACTTTTATCCTTAATTATCCGATTTCTCTCTAAAAAATTATACTTTTGGGTTTTCCTCTACTCCAAAATAGTGAAATGTTGAATTTTTGTCGATCAATTATGTTATTATCTAAAATATTTTTTTTTGTGTGTGTTAAAAATATGAAATTAATTTTTTCAGTTAGTGTTTCATTGTAGTTTCCGATTAGTGTTTCGATTAGGATATTGAGAACACTCACATGCTTAAATATGTTTCTTATTATAATTAATGAAAAAAAAATCACAATTTAATTTAGGGGTGTACAAAAAACGTACCGATAAAAATATTATTGATTTATCATTACTTTTTAATGATTTTATAAAAGAAAAAATTAATGTGTTATTTTTTTTATTTTGATTTTTTATTGGTAAACAGATAACCAATAAGATTATACTAAATAATTATTTTACACCCTAAATATATATATATATATATATATATATATATATATATATATCCTTTAAAAAGTGATTTGAATTTTTTATCCTTCATTAAAAAAAATTACAATAGACAAAATTATTTTTTTTAAAAAAAAATTAAGGACATTAAAAATAAACTACAAAATTTCCTTTTATATTTATTAAAGTCCTAATATTGAATTGGAGGAATAGATAGTAGTACAAATTTGTTTTGGTTTTGGTTTCATATTCATAGGATGACCTAATTAATATTAAACTCATCATATGGAATCCAATTGGTTCTAGCCGTAATATTTATATAGTAATCCTTATTTTGGTTAGATTTTATATGACAAATATGTGTTGAACACCTAAGTATATTAACTATAAAAATTAGCAAAAGGAAAAAAAAATTAACGTATGAAAAAATAAATATAAAGATTTTCCACTAATTGATAAGAAAATAGAAAAGGTTTAAATGAGTCATAATATATATGTTAAAAAAAATCATAATATATATTTAACAAGGAAAAAGGCTCAAATATGCCACTGAACTATCAGAAATGGTTTATTTATGTCATCCGTTAAAAGTTGAGCTCATTCATGCCATCACCGTTATAAAACTGGTTCATCCATGCCATTATTTTTTAATGATGGTTTTCTTAAAAACTATTTTGCCACGTGGCCTCTTATTAGAGGTCCACATTTTTTTTTTTGTTTTGATCCATTAAGAAGAATTCACCCACACCCAACCTATCTCCTTAACTCACTTTAATATTACTCTTAATTTTTATCCTAGATTTAAACATAGATATAATCATTTAGTTTTCGAACATAAAATTACACACTTGAATACTACGTTTAAAATAATATAGGTTAGAATAATTAATAATTTAAAATGGCAAATGAATAAATTGTGATTAAAAATTAATTTGTTTTGACTCTCGAAATCAGAACATCATCACATAATTTAGGACGAAGAGAATACCACATAAATGAAGGACCACAACTTTTAATTAGGAAGAATACCACATAAATGAAGGACCACAACGTTAAACAGTATAAAAATCTACCAAATAGCCAAATTCACGAAATAATTAAGACTACCAATAATTTAATTATACAACTTATAATCCAAATTTAGAAGAATTTTTTAGGTATTCTTCCTAATTAAAAGTTGTGGTCCTTCATGTATGTGGTATCCTCTTCGTCCTAAATTATGTGATGATATTCGGATTTCGAGAGTCAAAACAAATTATTTTTTAATCACAATTTATTTATTTGTCATTTTAAATTATTAATTATTCTAACCTATATTATTTTAAATGTAGCATTCAAGTGTGCAAATTTCATGTTCGAAAACTAAATGATTATATATATGTTTAAATCTAGGATCAAAATTAAAAGTAATATTAAAGTGGGTTAAGGTGATAGGTTGGGTGTGGGTGAATTCTTCTTAATGGATCAAAACTTTAAAAAAAAGATGACGTGGACCTCTAATAAGAGGCCACATGGCAAAGTAGTTTTTTTGAAAACCACCGTTAAAAAGTAATGGCATAGATAGACCAGTTTAATAACGACGATGACATGAATGAGCCCAACTTTTAACGGATGGTATAAATGAGCTATTTCTGATAGTTCAGTGGCATATTTGAGCCTTTTCCCATTCAACAATTCCAAATCAATTAGAATTTTGCTTTATATATAAAAAAAGTTCTAGAACTCTTTTTAAGTGATATTTTGGATCAAAATTTATTCTACATCACCTTTTCTTCTTATTTTAGTTTTGATTCAAACTTTTTTATTTATTTTAGTTCACGACTTTAAAGATTATATAATTAACAATTGACAATGAATTCTTTCCTTTTGATAATTTCTCGTGTTCCTCTTGCAGTAGAAAATTTTGAATCAAAAAATTGAACGAAAGAAGCATGTTGCTGTCGAATAGAGTAGTCAAAAGATCAACGGTATATATCTCTTTTCTTTTTTTTTCTCTTTGTTTGATTGTGACTTAGTTTTAATGATGTTATTTGACTATATTTTGATATAGTATTCCTTAGTTTTATAGTTGAATCTTTAACTAATACTTATTTGTTGAATTTGAAATATAAGCTTATAAAGTCTTGGATCTTAATATGCAAAGCTTTATTTGAATGATGAACTTATAAATTAATGTAATCTTGTGTTTTAGTTTTTTTCTCTTTTTAAGAGATTTTTTGTTAGGATCGAATTTGGATATTGTTCTCCGAAAAATAGAGTTAGTTGTAGATCCATCACGAAAGAAATAAAAATACAATAATGTTACAAATAAAGAAAAGAAACTAAAAAACAAAAGTTAAAAGGCTAATAGAGTTTAGTGATATTTTGACCTACGCCAATGTAGAAGATATAAGAATTTAATGGGATTTAAGCTTTCAAAAATAACGCCTAAATTTTTTGTTGGGAGACCTCATTAATTATTATTCTACTTTTTAAAATTTAGTAAAATTGTAAATAAAGAGAATAAAGAGGTATATGGATAAGATTGTGATCATCAAAGGATATGGTGCAAGTGGATAGAGTTGCTCCTCTTTTAATTAGATGTTTCGGGTTTGAGTTCTGAATATGAAAAAAATCCTTAATATGGTGTGCTTCTCCCTTATGGGACCTATCCGGCGCAAATTCGAATTAATGGAGCTACAATGTCGATATCGAAAACTAAATGAAAAATAAAAAAGGATAGGGCTGTGGGATTTGATAACAGTTAGGTTTAGTTTTCCCGTCTTGCTTTGAATTTGTTAATTTTGACTTTTTAAGATGTCGATCAATTAAAAAAATAATGAATAAAGGAAGAAATTTAAGTCATCCTAAAATGTGTTTCTTTCATTTGTGAAAAAGATGACACTCAATGAACAATAACTATATTTGAAATACAATATTATGTCCGGTATTACTTTTTCATTATCTGTTCTTATATATATATATATATTTTAATTTGATCAACACAAGATACACGTGCAAAGCACGTACATAAGACTAGTATATATATAGAGAGAAAAAAATAGTATTTTGATTGCAACTAAAAATTGATAACCAATATAACTATAAATAAGTAGAAGTTTTCATCTTTTTCAGGTTTATGGCATGAATTTACAATAGCATCACTGGAAAACCAAGATCTTTGTCTATTAACAACCATAAAAGTGGAAGAATACTTAGAAATTGAGCATAATAGGCAGATAAGGAGGAGAGAAAAATGGTGTTACACTTTCAGTTTCCAATACAAAAAGTGGAACTCATAACTTTTTGTTACGATTTAGTACAATTTTAAGAAAAAGTACTTGATGTGACAAAATACTTTCTTTATCGAATTTCACGTAAATCGTAAGAATTTCTTATGTTTTACATTTTTTTTTGATAAACGTAAGAAATTATTATGTTTTACAAATAAATATGTAAAACGCAATAATTTATTACGTTTTATAAAAAGTCAATTTCGTTAGTTGATCGTTAAGAAAAAAGTAAAAAATATAATAATTTATTATGTTTAGTCTATTTTGGTAATTTATTAAATTGGTGGTCTATTTTGATCATTTTTTTTTTCATAACTTGGCTTATTTTGATTCCGAGTTCTTCATTGAATCCAAACTGCTTTTTTAGAACTCGGAACCAAAATAAGCCACAAAATAAAAAAAAGTGACCAAAATAGGCCACCTATTTAATTAGTTATTAAAATAGGCTAAACGTAATACATTATTACGTTTTAATTTATATATTTTTATTAACGGTGAACTGACAAAAATAAATAGTAAAAACTTTTTGTAAAACATAATAAATTATTACATTTTACAAATAATATTTGTAAAATGTAATAAATTATTACAAACTACATGATTTGATATAAAGATGAATGTGTAAATTATTACAACTTACACCTGTCTATGTCACATCACATTTACTTTACCTCTTTTTAATCTAACCCCACTCCACCCCACGTAGCTACCCCTCGCACCCCATCCCAACCCCTTACATTATTTTAAATGTAACTCCCCACCCCACCTACCCCAACCCCACCTAACCGCTCCTTCCCCCTTACCCCAATTTAAATGTAAATCCCCCCACCCCCACTCAGTTGCCCCTCCCCCCTCTCCTCTTTACTTTTTTTTTTTTTTTGTGTTAAAAATATGAAATTATTTTTTTTATTAATATTTTATATTAGTTTTTGATTAGTGTTTTGATTAGGATTTTGAGGAGACTCACGTGAACAAAAGAAATCACAATTTATATACGGAGGGTGTAAAATAATCATTTTGTATAATTTTATTGAGTTATCGATTTACCCAATAATCTAATAAAAAAATCAAAATAGAATAAATAAATCAACACTTTTTTTATAAAATTATTAAAAAATTGTTAACCTAATAAAGATAAATCAATAACATTTTTATAGGTTCGATTTTTATACACTCGTAACTTAAATTGTGATTTCCTTTGTTCATGTGAGTCTCCTCAAAATCCTAATCGAAACACTAATCAAAAACTAATATAAAACATTAATCAAAAAAATTAATTTCATATTTTAACACAAAAAAATAAATAACTAAAACTAAGTAAAGAGGAGAGGGAGAGGGGCAACTCGCTTGGGGGTTGGGGTGGGAGGATTTACATTTAAATTGGGGTAAGGGGCAGGAGCGGTTAGGTGGGGTTGTGGTGGCGTGGGGTGGGGTGGGGTTAGATTAAAAAGAGGAAAAGTAAATATGATGTGATATAGGCAGTTGTAAGTTGGAGAAATAATTTATTACAAAGTGCAAACATTATTTATAAGTTGTAATAAATTATTACGTTTTACAAACAGTGTTTATAAAACGTAATAAATTATTAGAAAACTACATGACTTGACATAAAGATGGATGTGACAACACACTGCTCTTTTTATTATGAAAAATATAATAAATTATTACGTTTTACAAACACTGTTTTAAAATTAATTTCATGCCAGTGTTAGGTGAGCATTAATTGATCAATGCGTACTGGAAAACAAAATTTTTTAATTTAATTTACATACCACTTATTTTGTTTTCTAGTTTAACCCATTTTATTTTTAGAAACAAACTAAAACATAATCAAATCGATCAGTACATGATAATTTTGATGTCTTACCGATTTATTAAAATTTCTCAAAATAATTATAGCTAATAAATTATTGAATGCAATAAATCAAATAGATCAACTATGTTAAAAATTTAAAATTCAATCATAATTCTCAAATCCTGAATCAACCTCTACATACTTAACAAGATCAAAAAGCAAGCTAGCCACTCAAACTCGATTTTTGTACAAAATTTAAGTAATTCAACTAATAAAATCTACATACCGCATCATAGTTGTGACATTGTGGTGGTGAGCATGGTGATCATGGATAGCTTCCGCGTGGTGGTAGTGGTGGTGATGATATGATGATAATGGTGGTGGTGGCGATGATGGTGAAGGTGGTGGTACTAGTGCTAGAGGTGGCGATGGTGGAGGTGGTGGTACCAATGCGAGGGTTAATGGAGGTGGTGGTGGTGATGGAGTTAGTACTAGTGGTGGTGGTGGCCCTGGTGGTACGTCACGCTTCCAACGACGTCCTACATTATGTTGTGGTGGTGGTGGTGCGGCTCCATCTTTATTCCGGTCTAAACTTTTTAACTCTCCATCATCCTTGAGTTTAGAAAACTTCAATTCATGGATGAGTAAGGATATTAGTAGACAAGAAATTAGTAGACAAGAAATTTTATGTGTAGGCCTCATTGTGAAAATAAGTTTACCAATGTTTCACTATGATATATAATATGACATGACATCACTTCACTATAAAGACACGTGTTTTTAGATGGGACGCTAACATAGTACAATATATATATAGTATTATGCAAATCTGATCTATCATTCATTATACAAAAATAAAATTTAAGCTTTTAACTCAAGAAAAAGAGTCAAATTCACATGTAAGAAAACTTATTATAGTAGATCCTACATACAAACTTAAGATGATCATGTACCACAACATAAATATTAAATATGATTATTAAGTTAAATTTGTTATTCAAATAACTAAAGTTCAAAAATTTTCATCGAGATTGCAAGGTCATTTTTTTAAGTAATAATAATATAATCTCTTAAGATAAGATTGTCTTTTTTTTTTTCTAGTAGTCCCATCATTTTCCCCGAATAATTAAATGATTTAATTGGTCTGGTCCCAGGACTTTTATTTTTATATGGCTACACGGTTTTGTAAATTTGACTTGGGTTGAGCATTTATATTTCAGTAAATATCATTTTATTTTTAATGAGATATTTTCAATTTCAGAGGCAAATTTAGGATTTAAGTTTTAGCATTGAATCAATGATATTTTAAAATAATGGATTCACATATTTTCAATCCTTTATTCCAAAACCAAATCTAGCCAATCACCAAAAAAAAAAAAAATGTGGGAGGGGAAATATAATAACGTCTAGGACCAGTAACCTAAATTTTCTAGAATTTAGCCAAACTATAAACTCAAAATCCTAATTTCGCCTCTGTCTATTCGTTGATAGAGGTGTTGTTGTTGGTGGTGATGGTCGTGGCAGCGGTGCCGTAGGAGGGAGATGCATACGAGATCCCTTACTAGCCTTTGTTGGTGACAATATTGTTGTCTTTTTACCTTTGAAACCTCTTAGCTCTCTAGCAACCTTAAATTGAGAAAACAATTTGTTGTAGGAATTATCATATTGTTGGATGGACCTTGCTGTTGCTACTACACAATTGTGGATGAGCAAGGATACTAGAAGAAACGAAACTATACTTGGAGGCATCATTGTTTTAAATTGTGAAGTATATGGAACTAAAGAGAAGTGACAATTATATATAGAGAAGAAAATGCAGCCTAATTCAAAATTTGAAATTTATATTTTACGTGGTGATCTCAAATAGTCTCTTATTTTTGTTCATTTTCTATGGATTTTTAAAGATTAAAATAATATCGATAATACAAAGTCAAAACGTTGAAAAGATCATCGTCACTATTTGAACAACTTGGAGTTGCTCCTTTTTTTTTTCTTTTGTTCTTTTACGAATATGAACATTAAATCGAATTCAACTTGTTGAATATCATCATAGACTATTAATAATAAAATATTAAGCAACTCGTTTTTGAAAAGTTGACTCTTTGACTCTTAAGTCTTCGTCATTAATATGCTAAAAGGAAAATTAAAAGAACAAAAAAATAGAGAACAATAAACCTACCACAAAATAATTCCACCCTACTTATATGGACAAACAATTTTGAAAAAGAACAAAAGATTTTTGAATTTTATAATTTTAATTAAAAGTTTGTGTGGTTATAAAAGTGTATAAAATGAAAATAATAAGTTAAAATAGACTGCTTGTGAAATCGACCCATCTAACCCTAATTGTTACGTAAGATCGGACTAAGATTTTTCAGCCTTATTTGTAGAATAATAGGCTTTCAATGAGGGAGGTGATTAGACATGATATGGAGCAAGTTTCAACTTATCGAGGACAAGACTCTAGGTAGAAAGTTATGGAGTAGGCAGTTTAGGGAAGAAGGATAGTAGGAACGAGCGCGTCAGTGTTAGTAGGTAGGAGGACTTTGTTATTCGTGTTGGTGGTTATAATACTAGTACTATTTCAGAATGTTTTATCGTTTGTTGTATTCCTTTGTGAATCTTGTCTATGGTATTATTGGTTGTTCTAATTTCCATTGTATTTTGTCCTTTAACTATTCCTTTTCTTGATTGTTCTATCTTGAGCCGGAGATCTATCAGAAACAATCACTATCTCACTTTTGAGGTAGTGGTATGGACTTCGTACACTTACCGTCCCCAGACCCCATTTGGTGAAAATATACTGAATATGTTATTCTTGTTGTTAATCTAGAATTGAGTAAGCTACCTTTTTCTAGAATCCAAATCTTTAAACTCAAAATTCTAATTCCGCCTCGTTATCTCATGTTCAGCTTGTTGCAAGGACCTTGCTGCTACTAATTCCACACAAACTAATTCATGGATGATCAAAGATATTAAACAAAAATGAAAAAATAATTATTGACTTCATTATTTTTTCAAATTCTCAAGTATATACTAATTGAGTTTTTTGATAATAAAGTGATCACGCAACATGACAATTTACATTAGACCTCTCTTGCGTTTGTTAATTTTCTATGGACTTTTAAACTTCAACGTCATAATTGTTATAAATGTATATACATCATAGTGAATGTCTATCAAGATCTACTTTGATATCTATTAGGATTTGAAGCATCCGTCTTTTACTTAGACTAGGAGTAAATTTTCCCCTATAAATAGAGGAGTTTTGTTCATTGTATTTACAATCTTACGATCTCTCATCCCTCAAGAAGTAATAAGAATTACTATCTATTCTCTCTCTACTCTTATTCTTTATTCTTTCTTGTTTTATAACACGTTATCAGTTATTCTTTCTTGTTTTATAACACGTTATCAGCATGAGACTCTGACAAACAAGGTGAGATTATAAATCTGAAGGATTTCAAGGTTAGTAATTCTTTATGTTATCTTTCTTTTGTAATTATTAATATAATTATTATTGAATTTGAGGAAAAATAATTGGTTTGGAACTATTTATATTTTAAATTTATTCCTTAAAAATAATATTATCAAAAAGGATGATAATATGTTGGGTTCAAGTCCCATCGATTCATGCCTAAGACGCCTTTATATGGATACGATGTTGAGTTTGAATCTCAATACATCATATTGATGATATTATGATGGCTAAGGCAAAATAATGAGTTTTTAATGAAAAGTCATGAAATTCGACCCATTGAATATGCTCCATTCCATGAAGTGAATGTGGTAGCAATATATGATAAGTCTGAAATATGACAACTTTCTTCATTCTTGAGGTGTATTTGGTAGCAGTGCATAATATGTCTGAAAGAAGACAAGTGATTAAATCCACGAATATACGCGTGGAGGGACAATATGATAATTATCATCAAAAGTGATAATATTTTCACACGCTTATATGATTATAAGATATACTAGAGAAGAATTCTCTACATCATATGTATTCCTCGATTTGCTTCTAAAGTAGCAAAATCTTGAAAGAGGTTATAAGCTATCATAATTTGATAGGCTTAATGCACGATTATATTCAATTCTTGGGGAATGAGAAACTTATTAATGCAAACGTGCACTTGATTGTGATTGTATCACAACTCACCTCCGAAAGAGGTTGAATAATTTTGAAATCTACTTCTGAAGTAGTAAATCTGAAATTTATTCATATAATAGTAAATCTGAAATTTACTAAAGCAAAAACACATATCATGGTAAACTTGGAGTTTACTAGATTAAAAGTTCATTAGTTGACATGAACGATTGTGATATCCCAAAGATGTGCATACTGAGTATTGAACATATATTGAAGAATTAGAAAATTCTTCATGAACTTTAATGTTGCTTGTTCTCATGATAAGTTGGTTGGACCAACTAATTTTGGGATTGGATCCATCAAAATCTGAAAAGAATAAAAGGTTAATAAGGGTCCGTTCACCTATCATGTGATGTGTTTTGCGGAGAATTTTTTGACTTATTGAGAGTCGCCACTTAATTTTGAAAAGGAATTAAGAAATCTTTAGAGAGTTACTTCAAACGATTCAAAACAAAAAAATCGTTTTAAGTTTTGAAGATTCCGAGTAAGTGGTTCCTATTAACGTTTTAGGAAGGTGTTAGGCACCTAAAACGTCCGCTAACTTGTGGTCATCCGGACTATTTGAAAACATCTTTTGATTAACTTCTGAAAAGATTAATTTGTTGAAATAGTGATTAGATTTTTTTTTTTTAAAGACTTGTGTAAAATAGATTTAGGCGACTTAGTAAGGATTTTAACTAAAAGTCTAAACAAAAATAATAAACAAATAAACACATAAAAGGGAAAGGGAGGAGAAAGTAAAGGATTTAGGCCATTCGGCCCAAATCAACGAGACCTGTCCTAGTCTAGTTGGGCTTCCGACCCATTTTACCGGTCCTAAACTATTTTTCGAGCCTTTGGCTCGAGTCTTGCTCCACCTATATTAAATACAACTTTGGCTTCGAGGCCGAAATGAATGAATAAATAAATGACTAAATGAATAACTAAAAAGAAGACAATAATAAAAATTGAGACTTTTCAAGTCTCTTAGTGACCTCATCAATGAGTTTTGACCCATTTTCCTTCTTCGTCTATCTTCTAGCACCCGCACGCCAACTCGAAGGGGTGAGCCTCATTTACCCATTACGAAATGCAAGAGGAGAAGAGTCCATTTGAACTCGAGACATTTTTTTTCATGCAAAGAAAAGATAAAGAAATTAATATACGTTCAAGGCATAAAAGTGACATATTTCAAAGTAAAAAAAACTATCAAGAACCAATTTTTGAATGACAAGAATAAGCACACTTGCACAAGAATGAGAGTCAATAAATAAAAAATGCAAAGCAAAGACACTCATTTACATGCTTCATTATTTATGTTCATATTAAGAATGAATAAAGGTAAAAGGAAGAAGGCCATATTCAATGAATTAATGCGAGAAACAAACAACGTAAGCTTTCGAAAGTAAAGGGATGAGGCAACAAGAAAAATACTCATGATTTATAGAATTGAACAAACATAGACACCAATCCATCTAACAAAAGAAAATAAAGGCTAACTTTTCAAGAAAGAGAATCTTTAAATTTCAATTAAGGCGACACTAACGAAAATTCATACATATAAATAACAACCAATATCTTATTGAAAAACGTGTAACGACCTATGATTTTTATTTCTAAAAAATCGTTGATTCTCTTTTGATATTATGAATAAAAGAGAGACATGAATCAAATCTTTACACTCACAAAGAGCACATATAACAATCCAAAGGGGGTAAGAAAATTAGAATAAAAGTTAGCATTTCCAAAAGTGAAATATCGTCTCACAATCATACTATGCATGACTCGAAAATATCTAAATAATTCTATTTAGCCACAAAAAGCCAAACTTTCTCATCATTTTGACAAATTTAAAAACATGACAAAAAAAAATATCGTGGATGAAAAATAAAGCTATCACTTCATCTCTTATACGAAGATTTTGGAGATTCCTTAAAATAATTAACAAGCAAATGACAAATTCTTGATTTAATCAATTACTCTTTTTATTAAGACGACACAAACAATAGTAACTATTTTTTCAACATAAAAAAAACAACTTTACATGATAAAATAAATATATCGGCCAACAATTAATTTAAACAAGGTATGAGTTCGCCTTTGAGCAAAGATCAAAACTTTATATATGACAATCAAAGAATAAGTCAAAAGTCAAAACAATTAATATTAACCATTCTTTTCAACATAAAGAAAATAACTTTATATGCTAAAAACAAATATATCTACCAATAATGAGTTTAAACAAGACATGAGTATGTCTTTTCAAGTAAAGATCTAAACTTTATCCAAAATAATCAAAGAATAAGGTCAAAAGACAGAACAATCAATATTAACTATTCTTTTCAACATAAAAAAATAACTTTACATGCTAAAAATAAACATATTCAACAACAATGAGTTTAAACAAGACATGATTATGTTTTTCTAGAAAAGATTTAAACTTTATCCAAAATAATCAAAAAATAAGGTGAAAAGGCGAAACATTAAACATTAACTATTCTTTTCAACATAAAGAAAATAACTTTACATGCTAAAAACAAATATATCCAACAACAATGAGTTTAAACAAAACATAAATACATCTTTTAAGCAAAGATTGAAACTTTATCCAAAATAATCAAAGAATAAAGTCAAAAGGCAAAACAATCAATATTAACCATTCTTTTCAACTTAAAGAAAATAACTTTTACATGCTAAAAACAAATATATCTACAAATAATGAGTTTAAACAAGACATGAGTATGTCTTTTCAAGTAAAGATCTAAACTTTATCCAAAATAATCAAAGAATAAGGTCAAAAGGCAAAACAATCAATATTAACTATTCTTTTCAACATAAAGAAAATAACTTTACATGCTAAAAATAAACATATTCAACACAATGAGTTTAAACAAGACATGATTATGTTTTTCAAGAAAAGATTTAAACTTTATCCAAAATAATCAAAGAATAAGGTGAAAAGGCGAAACATTAAACATTAACTATTCTTTTCAACATAAAGAAAATAACTTTACATGCTAAAAACAAATATATCCAACAACAATAAGTTTAAACAAAGCATGAATACATCTTTTAAGCAAAGATTGAAACTTTATCCAAAATAATCAAAGAATAAAGTCAAAAAAGGCACATACAACTATTGCTAGCTCATTTTTATATCATGAACATGAAAATAATTAGAATATAGATACCACAACGTCCTAGGGCCTTCGAGGCCATCTACAACACACAATCCCAGCAAACAAAATTATATCTACGAACTACGAAGAACAAAAAAGATGAAAAAAAAAACGATAATAAAAACTAAAATAAAAAAATAAAAAAGGCGTGTTTACCTTTTGGGGGTAGCAACACAAGACTACGAGCTTTGTCGGAACCAACCACCACCGAAAAACGTAGCCGGCAACTCAAAAATTTTGATTAGCCGACCAACTCTATGAAACAAAATTTTTTACTAAATAAAAATAATTATTTTGCTCAAAAGGAGTTTTTCACCTTTCTAGCCTCTTTTTTTTCCCTTCCTTTTCCCCCCTTTCTACCAAAGTAGTGGTAGTATTTATAGGAGAGAATGAAATTTTTTTTTCTCTCTTCCACCAATGTGGGAGAAAAGTATTTATAGAAAACGATGAGGATTTATTTCTTGTCCTCCACCAATGTGGGAGAAAAAACAAATAAGGATGTTTTTGAAATTTTAAAATTGAAGATAAGGTAAGGTGGAAGATAATGTGGGGGAAAATTGTACAATGTAGTACAACTTTTGAATTTCAAAATTGGGAAAAGACAAAGTTGGGGGGAAATAGTACAATGTAGTACAATTTGTTTTTTTTTTTTTTGTGGAATTAGGTAGAAGTTATGAGAGTTTTTAGGAATTTTAGGGTTGTTTAAAATATAACCTCAATTGGAATTTAAAATTTAGCCATATTTATTTAATTTTGACCAAATTACAAATCAATTGACGGATTGCATTACAATTATGGACAATTTGATTTCAATTATGGTCAAATCTAATAGACTGACTAAATTAAATCGAAATTCGATGGGAATTAATATTTCCTTTAATCCCGGGCTTCTTGATTTTATAAAATCAAACACATATTTATCCGAATAAATTATTTTTTAAGAGTAAATTATATTTGAATCAAAACTTTAACCATTTGAATCTATAAGCCTTGATTAAAATTCGATATTTTAAAAAATATATATTTAAGTAACAAAATTATAAAATCTTGTATAATTGAATACGATAAATTATAATCACTACTTAAAATGACAAAATTACGTACAAATATATTTAATAAATTTTTATTCGGATGAAATAAATATTTTAATTTTATTAAAAATCAAAGAAACTCAGGATTAAATTTAGTCATGGAGGGCAAATATTAGGTGTCAACAACTGTCCCCTCCCTTTGGGTAGGGTGGATGCAAGTAACCCTGGGCAAAGGGAGGTTGACGTTCCTAATTTTTGTCCGACCACAAATTCATACATGATTGATGTTGGCTTTCGCATGAGTTTATAGAGTTATGACCGGACCTCGATATCAGGTTTCCTACATATCTCAGGTTACATGAGAATTCAGGCCATTTGTAGTTCATAATGATTGATTTAAGGCACAGTTTTCAAAAAGACCACCCACTATCACGGTTTTAGAGTTTTTGGTTAAACCAAGAAGCTGGGGAATAAAGGGATTTGTGGGAGGTTGGAGTCCAGTCGAGTTTTCCACGTAGAGCCCAGCCTATATATCCCGGAGACTCAGGAAATTAGACTGCTTGCAGTTCGCCTTAATCAGTAGAAAAGATAGTCTTTTATTTCAGACAATCTTTGGCTCAATCTGAGTGAAAAGTTGATTGAGTTGCGGAAAAAAAGATTGTAACATATTAACCATGAACGTGGAGCTCTTCACATCCATAGGTAAGAATTTACCTGGACATAATTTCCAAAACTCTAGGTGTGTTGTCACTCGGATTTGAAAGAAAGAAATTTACCCTTGGTATGAGTTTAGAAATATCCCGAAGGTGAAGCTGAAACCAGAATATACCAGAATTCCCACATACCTTCTAATAGGGGTGTGGTTGGATGGTGGTGGCGATCATCCTTTAGCTCACGTCCAAAGAGTTTGACGTTCCTCTTTAGACTATGTCCCGTTTTGCTGCTAAGAAAGAATTCCATGTTGTACCGCGTCCTTTTTGGAGTCGTCCTCACCTGTGGTTTTGATTTGAGATTTTCATCCACTCGGATGCTCTCGACAATATCTCAAGCAAAAAGTGTTAGTGCTAAACATAATTCACGAAAAAGGTATGTAGTCTTTTACCATATCTCCACGTGAGTTGTGGTCTGAAAAGGGGAGTCATATCTTCATGTACCTGTTTGGAATGAAATAACTGGCAACAAAAAACACAACAACCCTCTTGGTTGTTGTATAATTATGACATTTCTCGGTTGAATATGTCTTCAAAGTGGTGTGGACCTTTTGGATACCGGCGATACTTTATGCAGAATGGTCCCTACAATCGTGTAATCTTGTGCTGGTGTGGCAACCCTTTTGGTTACCTATATCACTTGTTATATGTGGAAAGATAACCTCTCCAATTATAGCCGATGATCGATTTATAAATTTTCCTTAAATTATCAATCTTTGGATAATCTTGCGTATTATTTGATGTTGGATACAAGGTGACTTACAAATATCCTTTGAATTTCTAGCTTTTAGGTAATCCTGCACATTATCCAACTTTGGATAAGAGATGGCTTACAGATGTCCCTCCAATCGCTAGCTTTCAGGTGTTCCTGCACATCATCCGACCTTGGATACAATATAACTTATAGATAATCTCTCAAATTGTTAGTCTTTGGGCAATCCTGCATATAATCGATCTTGGATATGACGCGGCTTATAGAGAACCCTTAGACGTATCAATTTGATAATCTTGTTTATTCTCCGGTAAGGATTTAGTTGCAACTTATGGATAACCTTTGAACTATCGATTTTTGGGTGATCTTGCACACTATCTGGTTAGGATGTTGTTGTGGCTTACGGATGACCTACAGGATATCAACTCATAGGCGATCTTGCACGCTATCCTATTTTGAATGATATGACGTATAGATGACCCTCAAATTTTCAATTTCTAGGAAATCTTATATATCATTCATCCTTAGATAGTGACTTAAAGGCATCCCTTCAAATCGTGTGCTCTCGATGCATTCAGATGCTGATTCATAAAATAATAAGATATCCTCGATGCCAGCATTTGTGCCTAGAATGTCAACAGATATTAAATAATGATGATATCCTCGATGCGAGCGTTTCTGTCTAGCGCGTCAACAAATATTGAATGATGATGATATCCTCAACGCCAGCATTTCTGTCTAGCGCCTCAACAAATATTAAATGCTGATGATATCCTTGATGCCAACATTTTTTTCTAGTGCGTCAACAGATATTAAATAGCCTTCTTGGGCTATGGTATGAGATGGCTCTCTCGGCAATGATATGTAATGGCCTTTTCGGCAATAATATGCAATGGACCTCTTGGAAATGATATGGAATGACCCTCTAGGCAATGATATGCAATGGCCCTCTTGGCAATGACATACAATGGCCCTCTTGGCAATGATATGAAATAGACCTCTTGGCAATTTAAAAATAGTTTCACCTGAGTTCATTTGTCAGCGTCTTGCTTTCTACATGTACCGTTCTTAAGCATTTATGCTCTAGCATGGCTCCCGACTTGCTTGGGGATTTTTTGAAAGAAACTCTCATTATTGTGTATTGATCTCTGCATCCACAGAAAAATTATTAGGTTGAATGAAACTACTCCGTGTTAACCTTCTTCGATTCTCCGTTTGCTCCACGCCATCTTTTTGGAACTCTATCGTGTTGGGACTTCCACCCTTGACTCCCCGTCCTAATTGATGTCTAGGCAATCACTAAGTAAGAAATTTATATAGATTTTTGAAAGTAGTCTTAATTTTTATAAAATAGTTTCTAAAACTTTTAAAAAATCTCTGCCAGTTATGTCATGTAATAGCTCAACGACCAGCCTTCTCTTGATTCTGACAATGTCTGACGTTTGACAAAGGATTTCTTAGGGATTCAGCATTGTAGAGGCCCTTAACCAGAAGTTTTATCAAATACGGAGATTCAATCTTCCCAGACTTTATCACAGGTGGTGAGTCGCAAATCTCAATTTCGACCTCTAGTGCTGGGGAATTTGAAATATATTTTAACATTTGGTGGAAATTTTGAGGTCTTCCTTAAAATTTCTTCCCCAGATTAAAGTAGCCTGAGATGATATCATCTCGAGTGGATCTGAAGTCTTTGCTGATCTTCATTCTCTTTGTTGGATGTTGATCTTCTATTTTGAATTTTTTAGATTCCTTCTCAAAAATTCTGCCCCAGTTTCCATTTCCTGGGTTATATGACCGAGCCGTTGGGGCGCCTACTTATCCCGTTGAAGCACGAATCAGGTTAAATGTAGTTCAAGACTACGTTAGGGATATATATAAATTTTAGTGGGCTGACCGAAGCCGACATAGGCCGCCTACGTATCCCTTTCTTGGGAATTCAGGTCATCACATAGTCATACATAAAAGGAAAAGATAAATTTTCCTAAGAGGTTGAGCGAAGCCGACCTAGGCCGCCTATGTATCTCATTCTTGAGAATTCAGGTCAAACGTAGTTCGTACATAAAGAGAAGGGGTACTAGGAAGTTACACATCATGAAATTAATACTATTATAAAGGTGATTACAAATAAACCAAGAAACAAAAACTATAACATCTTTCAAGCACAATATCTCTTTACCGCATCAGAATGGATTGGTTTGGTCCACTCTTGACCATCCATATCAGGTAGGATTAGGGCTCCTCCAGGTTGGGATTCTTTTGATTTTCACATTTCTCTGTATCTACTACTAACTGCTCCTCATCACCTTTTCTGTTCATCATTATTTCCTTCGCTTTGTTCGTCTAACCCTTGACATAACATGGTATTGGCAGGTTTTAAAATTATTGCTACCAAAATAAACCATGCTAGATAATCATATTTTTAAAAAATAACTTCTTAATTAAAGGGAGGCCTTTTGGAAAATAAAATAAACTATGGATCATGACCCACACAAATGTGGGCCCATGCCTTTTTGAAAGTTGTAAAACATGAAACAAAAATTTGAGACATAAAAGGGTGGATCACGGTGCCTTCTCCGAAACATCACCGATTTTAAAAACTATTAGTAATTACCCTTTACATCTACCACAATGGGTGACGGGTTATGAGTGGAGTGGAGGTCCAGTTTTGCAAGGCCTCCTCTGATGCAATCTTCTTCACCCCACAAGACTTTGGGAAATCATCTGGTAAAGCATGGTATCCTTCGAACAGATCTCCTATCCCATCCCCAAGACCATTATCATTTGACATCTCATGTACGGGAAATGACTGGTACAAGAGCGGCAAGGGCCTAAATAAACTCTCCTTTGAATTATCTTCGATCTCATCTTCCTTTCTTGGTGGTATCCTCTCCACGCTTAAATGCTCTTTCCGAGACCATAATAGGCTCAATAATTCTTCCGAATTATTACTTAAGGTAGCCACAACTTTCACTATCATTTCCACTCTTTTTGTCTTTTTGGAGTTTCGTGAATCCACATTAGCAATTGTCTCGCTAGATACCCATTTGCCTGCTATTTTGATCATGCTAACCGCGAATCCCTCGTGATTAGGCAATGGGTTACTAGCAACATTTGGTACCGGCGTCTGAAGAGTGATGATTTTCTGGTCAATCAAGTCCTGGATCTTGTGTTTTAGATTGATACAATCTTCAGTATTATGCTCGGGAGCTCCTAAATGATAAGCACAGACTTGATCAGCATGAAAGAATTGAGAATTGAGATTGGTAGTCTCTGGTGGAATAGGCTGTAAATAACCGACCTTCATCAATCTTCCGAAGAGATGGGTACGACTTTCAGCCTATGGAGTGAATTTTCGGGGAGGATTCTTCTCGAGGCTTACATGTGGGCAGTTATACTAATTTTGATTAGCAAGAGGAGGTACTTGATGATAGTTTAGAGGCGCTTAGACATTTATTTGATTGTTTGGAAGAATAGCTTGAACATGATATTACTAATTTGGCTACGGAATTTGACACTAGGGTAAAATATTTGAAATTGGAGCTTGATATTGGGGATGGGCATAGAATACAAGCTGAAAATTTGGTGATGGTGGTGATGAAAGAATATTCCTAGGCTTGAATTTCCTCTTCAATTTATCAACAAAATCAGTAGAGACTGCAGTCACACCCTCTTTTTTCTTCTTTGAGAATGCAGAAGATTCAGATAATGTGGGGGGTTTTGACAATTTTTCCTGTTTGGATGCCTTCCTCTAATGATTCCCCAATCTTTACTAAATCTGCAAAAGTTGCTCGGACTGCGGATACCAACCTGGTATAATATTCTTCCTCTCGAGCACGAGAGAATACAGAATGGGAGGTTGTACTTTGGCAGCTTTTTTTCTCCAACAGAAGGCATAGTCTTGGAAACACTCATCTTTCCTCTGCTTGATCTGATCTAATGAATATTGGTCAGGGACTATTTCAATGTTGAATGTAAAATTATTAAGGAAACTTTTGGCCAATGCCCTCCAACTAGTCCATTTCTCAGTTTTTGAGACGTGAACCAATCTAAGGCTTCGCCACTTAAGCTTCGGCTGAATAAGTGTATCAATAATGCCTCATTTTTCCCTACTCCTACCATTTGATCACAATACCTTCTCAGATGGTCCATTGGATTTTCAGTGCCATCGAACACTTCAAATTTAGGGACCTTATACCCTTCTGGTAGATCTACTCCAGGGTGAACACATAAATCATCGTAACCTAACCCGTCATTATTCCCAACTCCATGAGATTCCTTGATCCTCATGATCTCTTCATTCATAGCTAGAAACTTTATTTCATGCTCGGTCCTCCACTTTTTCTCCTTCTCCTCGAATTGGTCCACCTCGGGATTTGGAAGGGAATTATAGATGTCAGGGGATATGATGACATGTGAAGGATTTGGAAAGGCGAATTGATTTTATAGATGAAAGAAAGTTGGTTGGTGGGTGGGGAGAACGTTTTGGAAACTGGAAAAGTTTTGTGGAATTTGAGAGTAGCTTGGTGGGATCTGGGATGGATTCTGCGGATTCAGAGATGAAGTTTGTGGGTTCAGAGATAGATTTGGCAGATTTGGTAGATCCGGGGATGGATTTTGTGGATTTACCAATGGGTTCTGGGGATTTGGGAATGAATATTGCAGATTTGGAGAAGGATTTTGTGGGGCGAGGGCTGGATTTTGTGGATGGTAAGCATCTGGGTTATTATCACGATTGGTATTTTGGACAAGTGGAGGGGAAGAGACGAACGATATGTTATTTGGATGATCCCCGAGAATAGGCGTACTGAGGGGAGGGATTTGGAGTGGATTCCCATGTCCTCCTGGAGTGGGAGCATTGACAGTGATGGCCAGGTTAGCCAAATCTCGAGTACGATTTATTTCCTCCTGAACCATTTCTAGCTTTCTTGTGAGTTCTGCAATCATCTCACTCTGTTCCGCTATTACATTGTCCCTGATGGTCAATGTATTTTCTTCGTCATTTCCAGTCATTATTGAATGATGGTCAGAGGATGGGATTTTGTGTGCTTTTGATCGGGTGAAGTAAGGATGTTCTGCCAGCTTATTTCAACACGGAGTAATTTTCTATTATCTGTAAAGTAAAACAACTCAAAGGCAAATGTGTTAGTTTCCATATGTGATAAGCAATGCAAAATACTTGACAAGAAATAGCCACGTAGAGTTGTTTGTATCATAGCCAAATCAATCCATAGGAGCATAGTGGATAAATTTGTCTATGATCCAAACAAACGCACATAAACACATAATACAATTATATCACATAAGAACATTATACTAATGCGTATCCTAACTGGGGTGACCCTTTTGAGCCAAGGGTTTGGGCCTAATGATTTTTGAAGAAAAATATATGCTTGCTTAAGGTCAATCCATTATCCCCAACTTTATAGACACTAAAAGGGCATAAATGCCTACAAAATATAACAAAAGAGGAATACATTTTTTTAGGGAAAGGGAAATAACATGAAAGAAGACACGTTCCCACACAGAAGATAGAATATAGTAATTTCTAAGTGATTCTTCTATCAGCCTTCGCCTTGTTAGCTTCTTCCATTTCTTATATTGGTAACATCCATTGACATTCAAACTGTGCCTTAGATGCAACCTCCCGAATCGATCAATTTTTTGCTTTAATTCTTCTTACGAAAGTAAGCAAATCAAGATTTTTCCCGACCCCTAAAGGATAGTGGATTGAATTAGACAGGAATTATTTTCTTCAACACAAAAATATGGTTCGTCTATAATTGACTCAGGGTCAATAGACGCAGGACAGGTTTTCTAATGGGCCCAATACCCCGCTCAGGTATTGGGTCATCCTAGGCTCATGCCTAAATAGGGTTTTGGTTTTGTTATATCCTAGGTGTCTAGAGTGGGTTTGAACACTGGTTCTCAAGCGGACAACTTGAGTTTGAAACTACGAAGAACGATCAGACGACTCATGTGCTAATAAGCCGTTCGTATTTCCAACACTTTATTGGAATTGAACAATAGGGGCCGGGACATCTACGAAACCCCAAAATAGTTTAAATAATATAAGAATATGCCATGAGATGTGATAGTTAAACTTTACAGAATCGAAACATATAAACACATAAAAAGTTAATCAAAAGATGAAATCAAACATTTGGTTAGAACCTAGTTAAAAATCTCCAGCAGAGTCGCCATTTCTGTTTTGCGGAGAAATTTTTGACTTATTGAGAGTCGCCACTTAATTTTGAAAAGGAATTAAGAAACCTTTAGAGAGTTACTTCAAACGATTCAAAACAGAAAAATGGTTTTAAGTTTTGAAGATTCCGAGTAAGTGGTTCCTATCAACGTTTTAGGAAGGTGTTAGGCACCTAAAACGTCTGATAACTTGCGGTTATCCGGACTGTTTGAAAACACCTTTTGATTAACTTCTGAAAAGATTAATTTGTTGAAATAGTGATTTGATTTTTTATTTCTTTTTAAAAGACTTTTGTAAAATAGATTTAGGTGACTTAGTAGCGATTTTAACTAAGTCTAAAAAAAACTAATAAACAAATAAACACATAAAAGGGGAAGGGAGGAGAAAGTAAAGGATTTAGTCCATTGGGCCCAAATCAACGAGACTTGTCCTAGTCTAGTTGGGCTTTCGACCCATTTCACCTGTCCTAAACTATTTTTCGAGCCTTTGACCCGAGTCTTGCTCCACCTATATTAAATACAACTTTGTCTTCGAGGCCGAAATGAATGAATAAATAAATGACTAAACGAATAAATAAAAAGAAGACAATAATAAAAATTAAGACTTTTCAAGTCTCTTAGTGACCTCATCAATGAGTTTTGACCAATTTTTCTTCTTCGTCTATCTTCTAGCACCCGCACACCATGTAGTGGACCTTGGGTTTAAACTTTGAACTTGAATCGAAGGGGTGAGCCTCATTTACCCATTACGAAATGCAAAAGGAGAGGAGTCCATTTGGACTCGAGACATTTTTTTGCATGCAAAGAAAAGATAAAGAAATTAATATATGTTCAAGGCATAAAAGTGACATATTTCAAAGTAAAAAAAACTATCAAGAACCAATTTTTGAATGACAAGAATAAGCATACTTGCACAAGAATGAGAGTCAACAAATAAAAAATGCAAAGAAAAGACACTCATTTACATGCCTCATTATTTATGTTCATATTAAGAATGAATAAATGTAAGAGGAAGAAGGTCATATTCAATGAATTAATGCGAGAAACAAACAACGTAAGCTTTCAAAAGTAAAGTGATGAGGCAACCAGAAAAATACTCATGATTTCTAGAATTGAAAAAACATAGAAACCAATCCATCTAACAAAACAAAATAAAGGCTAACTTTTCAAGAAAGAGAATCTTTAAATTTCAATTAAGGCGACACTAACGAAAATTCATACATATAAATTACAACCAACAGCTTATTGAAAAACGTGTAACGACCTATGATTTTTATTTCTAAGAAATCGTTGATTTTCTTTTGATATTATGAATAAAAGAGAGACATGAATCAAATCTTTACACTCACAAAGAGCACATATAACAATCCAAAGGGAGTAAGAAAATTAGAATAAAAGTTAGCATTTCCAAAAGTGAAATATCGTCTCACAATCATACTATGCATGACTCGGAAATATCTAAATAATTCTATTTAGCCACAAAAATCCGAACTTTCTCATCATTTTGACAAATTTAAAGACATGAAAAAAAAAATAAACATCGTGGATGAAAAATAAAGCTATCACTTCATCTCTTATACGAAGATTTTGGAGATCCCTTAAAATAATTAACAAGCAAATGACAAATTCTTGATTTAATCAATTACTCTTTTTATTAAGGCGAAACAAACAATAGTAACTATTTTTTCAACATAAAAAAAATAACTTTACATGCTAAAACAAATATATCGGCCAACAACTAATTTAAACAAGGCATGAGTTCGCCTTTGAGCAAAGATCAAAACTTTATACATGACAATCAAAGAATAAGTCAAAAGGCAAACCAATCAATATTAACCATTCTTTTCAACATAAAGAAAATAACTTTACATGCTAAAAACAAATATATCTACCAATAATGAGTTTAAACAAGACATGAGTATGTCTTTTCAAGTAAAGATCTGAACTTTATCCAAAATAATCAAAGAATAAGGTCAAAAGGCAAAACAATCAATATTAACTATTCTTTTCAACATAAAGAAAATAACTTTACATGCTAAAAATAAACATATTCAACAACAATGAGTTTAAACAAGACATGATTATGTTTTTCAAGAAAAGAAAAAGTTGGGGGGAAATAGTACAATGATTATGTGGAAGAAAAAGCAAATAAGGGTGTTTTTGAAATTTTAAAATTGAAGATAAGGTGAGGTGAAAGATAATGTGGGGGGAAATTGTACAATGTAGTACAACTTTTGAATTTCAAAATTGGGAAAAGAAAAAGTTGGGGGGAAATAGTACAATGTAGTACAATTTGAATTTTTTTTTGTGTGTGGGATTAGGTAGAAATTATGATAGTTTTTAGGAATTTTAGGATTGTTTAAAATATAACCCAATTGAAATTTAAAATTTAGCCATATTTATTTAATTTTGACCAAATTATAAATCAATTGACGGATTGCATTACAATTATGGACAATTTGATTTCAATTATGGTCAAATCTAATAGATTGACTAAATTAAATTGAAATTCGATGAGAATTAATATTTCCTTTAATCCCGGGGCTTCTTGATTTTATAAAATCAAACACATATTTATATGAATAAATTATTTTTTGAGAGTAAATTATATTTAAATCAAAACTTTAATCATTTGAATCTATAAGCCTTGATTAAAATTCGATATTTTAAAAAATAAATATTTAAGAAACAAAATTATAAAATCTCGTATAATTGAATACGATAAATTATAATCACTACTTAAAATGACAAAATTACATACAAATATATTTAATAAATTTTTATTCAGATGAAATAAATATTTTAATTTTATTAAAAATCAAAGAAACTCAGGATAAATTTAGTTGTGGAGGACAAATATTAGGTGTCAACAATTGTCCCCTCCCTTTAGGTAGGGTGGATGCAAGTAACCCTGGGCAAAAGGAGGTTGACGTTCCTAATTTTTGTCCGACCACAAATTCATAAATGAATGAGGTTGGCTTTCGCATGATTTTAAAGAGTTACGATCGGACCTCGGTATCAGGTTTCCTACATATCTCAGGTTACATGAGAATTCAGGCCATTTGTAGTTCATAATGATTGATTTAAGGCACAGTTTTTAAAAAGACTCACCCACTATCACGGTTTTAGAGTTCTTGGTTAAATCGAGAAGTTGGGGAATAATGGAATTTGGGGGAGGTTGGATTTCACGCCTCAAATCCTATTGGGGCGGACTGGCACCCATAACCAAGGAGGCCCGGGAGAACCAGCTCATAACCTTATACTTCCCATGCATACCTCTATGACAACCCAAAATTCGGACAACATCATATCACATATAAAAGAAAATAATCACCTGTATGAGCTCGAGCACACATATATATGTATATACAATACTTGGCCGTTGGAGCCATCACGTCTATTAACAAAATACCACCTTGACTGTACATTAGGTCTACAAAGCCTCTAGACAATAAACAGAGTTTGACTAAGGTCGGGACACACCCCGCCATATAACTAACTTCTATACAATACCAAAAGTGACTGGATATGATACGGAAAGCCCCGAAGCAAACTGGAGATCACCAAACGTAGCTGGATATCCTGGCTCCTACTTGTGCGGTGTATGAGCTGAGGTACCTGTGCCTGCAGCATGAAATACAGGTCCCCCGTGGGGGACGTCAGTACGAAATATGTACTGATTATGTAAAGCTGTAGATAATCACATATGATATAGGAGCTCAATTGAAATCAGAAACAAGTGAATAAATCGTAATAGGAGTGGACCACACTTACTAGAACTTGTGACAACCTGTACATTGTATTTATTCAATCACTTTACCTTCGTTCTTATCATCTTTGTAATCATTACTGTACTGTACTGTGACCATTAGGCTGCCTCCAGTACATATCAACTGGGATCGACCCATGATAGGCTTATGCCCCTGGGATACCACCCATAAACACATAAATAGGGATCGACCCATGATAGGCTTATGCCCCTGGGATACCACCCGATAAGAGAGAACTTCCATCACTTAGTTCAATTAATCTTTGAGATTGTTATTTTGGTCGCCACCGCATCTTTGATACTTTGAAACAATGATACATCAATAAGAGACATATAAATAGACCATCAATTCAATAACAATGAAGTAAGAACTCATTGGCATATCAATGAAGTGTTTTGTAGTTATCAATGCCATAACAATGAAGTAGGAACTTATTGGTATATCAATGAAACGTTTTGGAGTCATTAATAGCTCATGGATCTTGTTTGAGTAACCGGATACCTTCTGACATTCATTAGTGCAATAAACATGTAAGATTTGGAAGACAAGTAAGTATTGGAATATCTTGATATCTTGTAGGGTGGAAACAAGTTCATTGATAACGTAGGACATCATACAAAACCATTATGGATCACATGTTATTGAATAACTTTGGAAATTTTCTTAATAGAACAATTGTTCACTTTCATGCCAAAGATATGGTATAGAGTATGCTTTACATAGCTGACTGTCAACCTTCAATACTAGTCCCAAATGGACTTTCCATCTTTTTGGATTACTTATCTATAATGAACATATATAGCAATCTAGTATTAGCAACCAAACGTCACAATTCAATTATTTGAATTCACTAAACTAGTGGTTGAGTAGTAAGCCTTAATTACACTATAAAGGGTGTCACTTTAACCTTCTTATACTCCAATTACATTCACATGCCATGCATATTCATACAACATCCTCCAATATCAAGTTTGGATTCATTTATCCTTCCAACCAATCCATTAAACCAAATTGAGCCATAGACATAAATAATCATCAATTCAATAGTATATCACCATATCCACCTTCCATAACTCAATTACCATATCCATATTCCATAATCCAATTACCATATCCACCTTCCACAATTCAATACAACCAAACCATGCAAAATAGTCCATAACCCTATTTCCATCACCTTTCAATAACAACCAATACATATAATCCTCTATCACACATATACATATGGAAAAGAACAAGGCAAACAATATTCATACCTTAGAATTCACCTCTTGATTATGCAATACTGTTTGCACAAATAATAGGTGCCGTTCGAAGCTCTCGAGATGACAAACGCAGTTATCGGATTACTTTGGAATTTCTACGATTGAATCAAAAGTAATTTAAAGATCAAATTTGGCTAGGGTTTGTTCTTTCTCAATGATTGATGATGAAATTGAGTTTTTGAACTCATATACATGTATATATACACATATTCCCGTCCATAATATAATAGGAAATGACGAAAATGCCTTTAAAATTTAAATAATGCCAAATCTGTCCTTTGGTGGACTGATTTGATAAGCTAAAGTAGATCGACCATAACGCTTTGGTACGATATCGGATTTGGGTGAAATTGGTATCGTTGGAAAGATAATTCAAAGTACTTTCATTTCATATAAATTACGCCACCCAGTTTTTCCTGTACAAGGAGTTATGGTCGTTTGAAATTGACCCTAAAAATCTGTTTTGAGAGGCTGAAGTAAAACTAGTATAACTCCTTACTCAGACGTTGGATTTGGATGAAACCAATTGCATTGGAAAGAAGACTCAAAGATATATCTTTTCATAGGTTGAAGCTCTCCCATTTCATTATATTAAGGGAGTTATGATTGTTCTAATTTGACCCAAAAATAGGCTGGCCTCAGTAGTTTGTGTGCAGGAAATTTTCCTACACATTTACTATTCCCAAATATCCCGGCCACCGTTTTATAGTTTCGAACGTGCTTGATTATATCCGAAACCTATCTATTTTTGGAAATCTTTATATCGTTGGAAAGCTTATTCAATAACCTTCGTATGAAACCATCAACGGGTAAATTCCGGTATAAATAAAATAAAAAAAATTAATTCCATATAAATAAGACCAATACACGTACTTGAATACGCCAATACACGTACTTGAATACGGGGTGTTACATCCTTCCCCCCTTTAGGACATTCGTCCTCGAATGTTAGCGTAATTATTCAACCAAAACAAGTTCATGTCCATCATTAACATTCACAGCATCACATAAATACTACGCATATATAAAAAAAAACTTACTTGTTAATGTTCTAACTCTGTTTCTTGAACTTCTTCTTCATCTTTGAACAAATTAGGGTACTTAGATTTCATTGCTTCCTCAGCTTCCCATGTAATCTCTTTCCTGTGACGATTTCTCCAATGTACTTTCACCGATGCTCTCTCTTTATTTCTCATCTTCTTAACTTGGCGATCTAGAATAGCAATAGGCACTTCCTCATAGGTAAGATCTTCCACAATTTGCACATCCTCAGTAGAAGTGATATGTGATGGATCTCCGATGCACTTTTGAAGCATTGACACATAAAATACCGGATGTACTGATGAGAGCTCTTGGGGTAGCTCTAATTCATATGCAACTTGTCCAAACCTTCGAGTGATCTTATACGGGCCTATATAACATGGAATCAACTTCCCTTTCTTGCCAAATCTCATTACCCCTTTTATTGGTGATACCTTCAAAAATACCCAATCACCTATAGAAAACTCTAGCCCTCTCCTTATACTATCTGTATATGACTTGTGTTGACTTTGGGCTGTTTTTAGTCGTTGCTGAATTACTTTAACCTTCTCTATGGCTTGATAAACAAGATCCGGTCCGAACAAAAGAGTTTCACCCACTTCTAACCATCCTATTGGTGATCTACACTTCCTTTCATATAAAGCTTCATATGGTGCCATTTTGATACTTGAATGATAGCTATTATTGTAGGCAAACTCAATAAGAGGTAAATGATCATCCCAGTTGCCCTTAAAATCTATTACACAAGATCGTAGCATATCTTCAAGTGTTTGGATGGTACGTTCTGCTTGTCCATCTGTTTGAGGGTGAAAAGTTGTACTCAACTTCATTTATGTTCCCAAACACCTCTGAAAAGACTTCCAAAAGTTTGCGGTAAATTGGGTTCCCCGATCTGATATAATAGAGATTGGCACTCCATGTAATCAGACTATCTCTTTAATGTACAGCTTCGCATAATTTTCAACTGTGTAAGTGGTCCTAACTGGTAGGAAATGTGCGGATTTGGTAAGCTTATCAACAATCACCCATATAGAATCAAACTTCAGGGATGTACGAGGTAAACCAATAACAAAATCCATGTAGATCATGTCCCACTTCCAGCTTGGAAGATCAATGCATTGCATATAACCTTCGGGTTTTTGGTGCTCAACAATAACTCTTTGACAATTTGGACATTCAGCTACAAATTCTGCAATGCTCTTCTTCAGGTCATTCCACCAATACATATCTTTCAAATATTGATGCATTTTGGTTGATCCTGTATGAATGGAATATCTTGAACAATGTACCTCTGTCATAATCTTCTTTCTTAGCCCGTCTACATCCAACACACACAATCGGTTTTGGCACTGAAGTACTCCTTCTCGCGTAATCTCAAATGCCTTGGTCGCACCACTCTGAACGTTCTCCTTAAGCTGTAATAAAATAGGATCTGCATATTGCTTCTCTTTCACTTCAGCTGCTAATGAAGATTCCGCAGCATTATGTACGATAAGCTCTTTATCCGGAGTTTCAAGAAGGAGAACTCCCAAACTAGCTAACTGGTGAAGATCTTTAATCATCCCTTGCCTTTCTATAGGCGCCATCATAGCCTTACGACTTAACGCATCAGCTACCACATTTGCTTTCCCTGGATGGTACAAGTTATCAACATCATAGTCCTTTAATAGTTCAAGCCATCTCCGCTGCCTTAAATTTAGATCCTTCTGATTAAAAATATATTGCAAGATCTTATGATCAGTATATTTATCAACATGAACCGCATATAAGTAGTAGTTCCATATCTTTAAAGCAAAAATAACTGTTGCCAGCTCAAGATCGTGTGTAGGATAATTTTTCTCATATGGCCGCAATTGTCTAGAAGCATATGCTATTACCTTACCATGCTGCATCAATACACATCCTAAACCAATTCTGGAAGCATCACAATACACTGTATACCCTTATGCTATTACCTTACCATGCTGCATCAATACACATCCTAAACCAATTCTAGAAGCATCACAATACACTGTATACCCTTCGGTGCCTTCTAGAAGTACCAACACGGGTGTAGAAATCAACTTGTTCTTTAAGTCTTGAAAACTCTTCTCACAGGCATCATTCCATTGGAATTTGGATGCTTTATGGGTTAGCTTGGTTAAGGGTGCTGAAATGGAAGAAAAGCCTTTAACAAACCTTCTATAATAACCGGCCAACCCAAGAAAACTATGAATCTCCGTAGGCATTGTGGGCCTTGGCCAGTTCTTCACAGCTTCTATCTTTTGAGCATCAACCTTTATCCCTTCACTAGATATAATATGACCCAAAAATTCCACCGACTTTAACCAAAACTAACATTTAGAGAACTTTGTATAAAGCTTACAATCACGAAGAGTCTGCAATGCTTGTCGTAAGTGATTGGCATGATCCTCTTCTGATCTAGAATAAACTAGAATATCATCTATAAAAACTATCACAAATAAATCCAAGAATGGCTTAAACACCCTATTCACCAAATCCATAAAAGTTTCGGGTGCATTTGTTAGCCCAAATGACATAACTAAAAACTCATAATGACCATACCATGTTCGAAAAGCTGTCTTGGGTATATCCTTCTCTTTGACCCTCACTTGGTGGTAACCTGACCTCAAATCAATCTTAGAAAAGCACTTGGCGCCCTGTAACTGATCAAATAAATCATTAATTCTTGGGAGAGGATATTTATTCTTAATAGTCACCTTATTCAATTGCCTATAATCAATACACATCCTCAACGAGCCATCCTTTTTGCGTACAAATAACACCGGTGCTCCCTAGGGGGACATACTAGGCCTTATAAATCCCTTCTCTAGCAAATTTTTCAATTCTCATAATTCTGCTGGGGCCATTCTATACAAAGGAATGGAGACTACTTAGGTGCCTGGTATTACATCAATACCAAACTCCACTTCTCGTTCAGGAGGCAAACTTGGAAGATCTTCAGGAAATACATCAGAAAATTTATTTACCACCGGAACAGCGTGAAGAGTTGGTGGCTCCGCTTCTGTATCCCTTACTCTAACTAAATGATATATGTATTCCTTGGAAATCATTCTTCTTGCCTTAAAATAAGAAATAAATCTACCTCTTGGCGCGCTAATTTCACCTTTCCATTCAAGGACTGATTCATTTGGAAAATGGAAATATACTTTTTTCGTGCAACAATCAATTGTGGCATAACAAGACGCCAACCAGTCCATACCCATTATAACATCAAAATCTACCATTTCTAACTCCACAAGATCAACCATCATATCACGACCACAAACAGTTACTATGCAATTTCGGTAAACCCTTCTAGCTATAATAGATTCCCCAACCGGTGTGGACACTTCAAATGAATTAACTAATAGTTTGGGTATTCTTTCAAACTTTCCAGCAACTAATGGAGTAACATAAGATAATGTAGAACCGGGATTAATTAAGGCATATAAATTGAATGAAAAGATAGACAACGTACCCGTAACCACATCTGGGGAAGCTTCTAAATTCTGTCGATCCGCTAGAGCATACGTACGATTTTGAGCCCCGCTAGAACTCGTGGATCCTCTATCACCTCTAACATGACTCATTGGTTGTGAACCCCTTCCTGAATAAGGCATCGATGATGATGATGCAATAAATGACCTCGTAGGTCATTCCATACCCCCTATGCCCCTTTGTGGGCATTCTCTCATCATATGCCCCGACATACCGCACCAAAAGCAAACATTGGTCCCCAGCCGGCATGCTCCCAAATGATACCTTTCACATTTATTACATGGCTCTCGAGGAGGTCTCGATTGGCTCATATTCTCTTGCCCTTAGTACCCCACTGTCCGCGAACTCTGACTCTCACTTCTGTGCCCAAATTAATTTCCTCTGGACCCTTGGAACTGTGGTGAGGCACTAGCTGCAGAATAAGAAGATAACAGCCTAGGTGGTCTAGCAGAAAACTGTGGTCTGAACCCTTTTTGGGATGCCATGAACTGCCCTGTAGATCTGGCCCTCTTGGAATATCCTCTTTCTAATTCCTGTGTTCTTCTCCTCTGCCTCGGATCTTCCATTTTCTGTGCAAAAGCTTGGATCCTCGCTATGTCCATATCTTTGTTCAAACCGACAATAGTACAATCTCTAACCAGATATGGATCTAGCCTATCCACATATTGATGAACTCTGTCATCCATAGTAGCTACAACATTAGGAGCATATCTTGACAAGGAATTAAATTAGAGACTGTACTCCCTTACGCTCATATTCCCCTGACGAAGATTTAAGAACTAATCTGCACGGTCCTGACGAATATCGAATGAAAGATAATGATCAAGAAATGCCTCTTTGAACTCTTTATAAGTAGCTGGGGGTACATCAATACCCCTAGATCAGTTCCAGTCCTCGTACCAATATATAGCCTCCCCTTTAAATATATACGCTACTAACTCTACTATCTCTCTACCCCTTACATGCATAACATCTAAGGCTCTTTGAATTTGATCAATAAAGTCCTGTGGGTCCTCGTTAAGTTGATCCATAAAAAATGGGAGGATCCATCTTAAGAAAATCCTGTGCTCGAAGGCTAGCCGCCCTATCTGTACCACTAGGACCTGTGGTAGGAATGACTTGCCCTTGAGCTTGCCCAACAACTATACGAGTCAAAAGTTGCACTGCATTTCTAAGATCTTGATCAACAATATTAATAGGTGGCTCTGGGGATATAGTTCTCCTCCCCCTTATTTCTTCCGGAGTGGAAGAAGTTTCTGATGCATGCTCAGCTGGAGCCTCACTTTGATTAGCTGGTATAGTGGGTGACTTACTAGTCCCCCTTCGGCAGCCACATCTACTTGCTTACCGGTATTTTTTGCTTCTGGTAACCGTCATCATTACTATAATAAGAGAAACAAATGGATTCAGTGGTCAACTATGACTTCATATACAATATAGGCTCTATCACACGATTTAAGACATAAAGAAAAGAAACAATTCCTAAATGTCCATAGCCTCATGTTTATAGATGCGGTGCACGACACACCGATAAACAAGACTCTACGTAGACACAGCTTTGTAGACTCACTAGGACGAACTTCTCTGATACGACTTTTGTCATGCCTCAAATCCTATTAGGGCGGACTGGCACCCATAACTGAGGAGGCCCGGGAGAACCAGCCCATAACCTTATATTTCCCACGCATACCTCTATGACAACCCGAAATTCGAATAGCATCATGTCGCATATAAAAGTAAATAATCAACTGTATAAGCTCGAGCACACATATATATGTATATACAATACTTGGCCGTTGGATCCATCACGTCTATTAACAAAATACCACCTTGAATGTACATTAGGTCTACAAAGCCTCTAGACAATAAACAGAGTTTAACTAAGGTCGGGATACACCCCGCCATATAACTAACTTCTATACAATACCAAAAGTGACTGGATATGACACAGAAAGCCCCGAAGCAAACTGGAACTCACCAAAAGCTGCTGGATATCCTGGCTCCTACTTTTGCGGTGTATGAGCTGAGTACCTGTGCCTGTAGCATGAAATATAGGTCCCCCGTGGGGGACGTCGGTACAAAACATGTACTGAGTATGTAAAGCTGTAGATAATCACATATGATATAGGAGCTCAATAGAAATCAGAAACAAGTGAATAAATCGTAATAGGAGTGGACCACACTTACTAGAACTTGTGACAACCTGTACATTGTATTTATTCAATCACTTTACCTTCGTTCTTATCATCTTTGTAATCATTACTGTACTGTACTGTGACCATTAGGCTGCCTCCAGTACATATCAACTGGGATCGACCCATGATAGGCTTATGCCCCTAGGATACCACCCATAAACACATAAATAGGGATCGACCCATGATAGGCTTATGCCCCTGGGATACCACCCGATAAGAGAGAACTTCCATCACTTAGTTCAATTAATCTTTGATATTGTTATTTCGGTCGCCACCGCATCTTTGATACTTTGAAATAATGATACATCAATAAGAGACATATAAATAGACCATCAATGTAATAACAATGAAGTAAGAACTCATTGGCACATCAATGAAGTGTTTTGGAGTCATCAATGCCATAACAATGAAGTAGGAACTTATTGGTATATCAATCAAATGTTTTGGAGTCATTAATAGCATATGGATCTTGTTTGAGTAACCGGATACCTTCTGACATTCATTAGTGCAATAAACATGTAAGATTTGGAAGACAAGTAAGTATTGGAATATCTTGATATCTTGTAGGGTGGAAACAAGTTCATTGGTAACGTAGGACATCATACAAAATCATTATGGATCACATGTTATTGAATAACTTTGGAAGTTTTCTTAATAGAACAATTGTTCACTTTCATGCCAAAGATATGGTATAGAGTATGCTTTACATACCTGACTGTCAACCTTCAATACTAGTCCCAAATGGACTTCCCGTCTTTTTGGATTACTTAGCTATAATGAACATATATAGCAATCTAGTATTAGCAACCAAACGTCACAATTCAATTATTTGAATTCACCAAATTAGTGGTTGAGTAGTAAGACTTAATTACACCATAAAGGGTGTCACTTTAACCTTCTTATACTCCAATTACATTCACATGCCATGCATATTCATACAACATCCTCCAATATCAAGTTTGGATTCATTTATCCTTCCAACCAATCCATTAAACCAAATTGAGCCATAGACATAAATAATCATCAATTCAATAGTATATCACCATATCCACCTTCCATAACTCAATTACCATATCCACCTTCCATAACCCAATTACTATATCCACCTTCCATAATTCAATACAACCTAACCATGCAAAATAGTCCATAACCCTATTTCCATCACCTTTCAATAACAACCAATACATATAATCCTCTATCACACATATACATATGAAAAAGAACAAGACAAACAATATTCATACCTTAGAATTCACCTCTTGATTATGCAATCCTGTTTGCACAAATAATAGGTGCCATTCGAAGCTCTCGAGATGACAAACGCAGTTATCGGATTACTTTGGAATTTCTACGGTTGAATCAAAAGTAATTTAAAAATCAAATTTGGCTAGGGTTTGTTCTTTCTCAATGATTGATGATGAAATTGAGTTTTTGAACTCATATACATGTATATATACACATATTCCCGTCCATAATATAATAAGAAATGACCAAAATGCCTTTAAAATTTAAATAATGCCAAATCTGTCCTTTGGTGGACTAATTTGCTAAGCTAAAGTAGATCGACCATAACTCTTTTTTCCGATATCAGATTTGGGAGAAATTGGTATTGTTGGAAAGATAATTCAAAAGAATTTCATTTCATATAAAGTAGGCCACCCAGTTCATCCTGTAAAAGAAGTTATGGTCGTTTGAAGTTGACCCTAAAAATCTGTTTTGAGAGGCTGAAGTAAAACGAGTATAACTCTTTACTCAGACGTTGGATTTGGATGAAACAAATTGCATTAGAAAGAAGATTCAAAGATATATCTTTTCATAGGTTGCAGATCTCCGAGTTCATTAGATTAAGGGATTTATGATTGTTCTAATTTGACCCAAAAAATTGGCTGGCCTCAGTAGTTTGTGTGCAGGAAATTTTCCTGCACATTTACTATTCCCAAATATCTCGGCCACCATTTTATAGTTTAAAACATGATCGATTATATCCAAAACCTATCCGTTTTTCGAAATCTTTATATCGTTGGAAATCTTATTCAATAACCTTTGCATGGATCCATCGACGGGCAAATTCCGGTATAAATAAAATAAAAAAAATCAATTCTATATAAATAAGACCAATACAAGTATTTGAATATGCCAATACACGTACTTGAATATGGGGTGTTACATTTGAATGCAGTCGAGTTTCCCACGTAGAGCCCAACTTACATATCCCAGAGACTCAGGGAATTAGACTGCTTGTAGTTCAACTCAATCAGTAGAAAAGATAGTCTTTTATTTCAGACGATCTTTGGATCGATCTGAGTGACAAGTTGATTGAGTTGCGGAAAAAAGGATTGTAACTTCTTAACCATGAACGTGGAGCTCTTCACATCCATAGGTAAGAATTTACTTGGACATAATTTCCAAAACTCTAGGTGTGTTGTCACTCGGATTTGAATGAAAGAGAAATTTACCCTCGGTATGAGTTTAGGAATATCCCGAAGGTGAATCTGAAACTAGAATATCCCAGAATTCCCACATGCCTTCTAATAGGGGTGTGGTTGGATGGTGGTGGCGATCATCCTTTAGCTCGCGTCTAAAGAGTTTGACATCCCTCTTTAGACTATGTCCTATTTTGCTGCTAAGAAAGAATTCCACGTTATGCTGCGTCCTTTTTAGAGTCGTCCGCACCTATGGTTTTGATTTGAGATTTTCATCCGCTCGGATGCTCTTGACAATATCTCAAGCAAAAAGTGTTAGTGCTAAACATAATTCACGAAAGAGGCATGTTGTGTTTTACCATATCTCCACGTGCGTTGTGGTCTAAAAAGCGGAGTCATATCTTCATGTACCTGTTTGGAATGAAATAACTTGCAACAACAAACACAACAACCCTCTTAGTTGTTGTATAATTATGACATTTATCGGTTGAATATGTCTTCAAAGTGGGGTGGCCCTTTTGGACACCGATGATACTTTATGCAGAATGGTCCCTACAACCGTGTAATCTTGTGCTGGTGTGGCAACCATTTTGGTTACCTGTATCACTTGTTGTTTGTGGAAAGATAACCTCTCCGATTATAGCCGATGATCGATTTATAAATTTTCCTTAAATTATCAATCTTTGGATAATCTTGCATATTATTTGATGTTGGATACGAGGCGACTTATAAATATCCTTTGAATTTCTAGCTTTTAGGTAATCTTGCACATTATCCAACTTTGGATAAGAGATGGCTTACAGATATCCCTCCAATCTCTAGCTTTTAGGTGTTCCTGCACATCATCCGACCTTGGATACAATATGACTTATAGATAATATCTCAAATTGTTAGTCTTTGGGTAATCCTACACATAATCGATCTTGGATATGACGCGGCTTATAGATAACCCTTGTACGTATCAATTTGATAATCTTGCATATTCTCCGGTAAGGATTTAGTTGCGACTTATGGATAACCTTGAACTATCGATTTTTGGGTGATCTTGCACACTATCCGGTTAGGATGTTGTTGTGGCTTACGGATGACCTACAGGATATCAACTCATAGGTGATCTTGCATACTATCCTATTTTAAATAATATGACTTATAGATGACCCTCAAATTGTCAATTTCTAGAAAATCTTATATATCATTCATCCTTAGATAGTGACTTAAAGGCGTCCCTTCAAATCATGTGCTCTCAATTGATTCAGATGCTGATTCATAAAATGATGAGATATCCTCGACGCCAGCATTTGTTTCTAGCGTGTCAACAGATATTAAATAATGATGATATCCTTGATGCGAGCTTTTCTGTCTAGCGCGTCAACAGATATTAAATGATGATGATATCCTTGATGCCAGTGTTTTTGTCTAGCCCGTAAACAAATATTAAATTGTGATGATATCCTCGATGCCAGCATTTCTGTCTAGCACGTCAACAGATATTAAATAGCCTTCTTGGGCGATGATATGAGATGGCCTTCTCAGAAATGATATGTAATGCCCCTTTCGGCAATGATATGCAATGGCTCTCTTGGCAATGATATGCAATGGCCTTCTCGGCAATGATATGCAATGGCCCTCTTGGCAATGACATTCAATGGCCCTCTTGGCAATGATATGCAATGGCCCTCTTGGAAATGATATGAAATAGCCCTCTTGGCAATTTAAAAATAGTTTCACCTGAGTTCATTTGTCAGCGTCTTGCTTTCTACATATACCATTCTTAAGCATTATATGCTCTTGATGGATCCCAACTTGCTTGGGGATTTTTCGAAAGAAACGCTCATTTTTCTGTATAGATCCCTGCATCCACAGAAAAATGATTAGTTTGAATAAAAATACTCCGTGTCGACCTTCTTTGATTCTTCGTTTGCTCCACGACATCTTTTGGGTACTCTATCGTGTTGGGACTTTCACCCTTGACTCCCCGTCCTAATTGATGTCTAGGCAATCACTAACTAAAAAATTTATATAGATTTTTGAAAGTAGTCTTAATTTTTAGAAAATAGTTTCTAAAACTTATATAAAAACTTTTAGAAAATCTCTGCAGTCATGTCATGTAATATCTCAACGACCAACTTTTTCTTGATTCTGACAATGTCCGACGTTTGACAAGGGACTGCTTAGGGATTCAGTATTGTCGAGGCCCTCTACCAGAAGTTTTATCAAAGACGGAGATTCAATCTTCCCAGACTTTATCACAGGTGGTGATTCTCAAATCTCAACTTCGATCTCTATTGCTGGGGAATTTGAAATATATTTTAATATTTGGTGAAAATTTCGAGGCCTTCCTCAAAATTTCTGCCCCAGTTTAAAGTAGCCTGAGATGATATCATCTCGAGTGGATCTGAAGTCTTTGCTGATCTTCATTCTCTTTGTTGGATGTTGATCTTCTATTTTGAATTTTTGAGATTCTTTCTTGAAAATTCTGCCCAGTTTCTATTTCCTGGGTTATATGACTGAGCCATTGGGGCGCCTACGTATCCCGTTGAAGCAGGAATCAGGACAAATGTAGTTCAAGACTACGCTAGGGATATATATAAATTTTAGTGGGTTGACCGAAGCCAATATAGGCTGCCAACGTATCCCTTTTTAGTGAATTCAGGTCATCACGTAGTTCATACATAAAAGGAAAGGATAAATTTTCCTAAGGGGCTGACCGAAGTCGACATAGGCCGCCTACGTATCTCATTCTTAAGAATTCAGGTCAAATGTAGTTCGTACATAAAAGGGAAGGGGTTCTAGGCAAATTACACATCATGAAATTGATACTATTATAAAGACGATTACAAATAAACCAAGAAACAAAAACTATAACATCTTTCAAGCACAATATCTCTTTACCGCATCAGAATAGATTGGTTTGGTCCACTCTTGACCATCCATATTAGGTAGGATTAGGGCCCCTCAAGAACAAGAAACCCTTGGTGTTAAATTCCAAGTCAAGAATTCAAGCTTTCCTCCATCAATCTTCAAGAAATTATCCATCCAGGTATGTCAAGTGTTGATTCATGGTATCTTTTCACCCATGGAGCTCAAGAAATCCTATTTGAAATATATACTTTGGATTCCATGGTATGAATTGAGTTATATCCATGTTTATATTATGGTTTGATTTCCAAGTTGAAGTCTGTAATGATTATCATGAAATTATGTTAGTATGTGGTTGAAATTCTTGCATTAGAAGTGTAAAATGTTGTCATGATGTATTATTTCAATATTCATGCATTAGCCTAAGGATATGCATACAAGGTGTTTGATAAAATGCCTAAGAGAATAGGAATTACGCCTTATGACTCATTTGTGACCAAAATTGATGAATCCACATTTTACCCTTATGTTCAAATGACTTCCATGCTATTGGTGTGCAATGTAGATGTTTGTTGGAATTCTCATGATATTAGAATATAAAATTATGACATTGATTATATGTATCCCTACCATGTACAAGATTATGATAACCATGTACTTCATAAAATCCCCAACTTATTGTATTATGGATTATTGATGTTGGTCATATATTCAAGAATGTCATGCCTTGTCAGTTTCCTTCTATTGAGTCCTGGGGGTACTTGTACCCAAAAAATTTAGCTGTGTGCCTAGAATCAGTGTCATGTTTTCAAGATACTCTCAATCAAGCCATGATCCATAGAAATCAGTCAGTCATGTGACTCAGCAAAACTCAGTAAACTCAGTAATCGCAGTAATCTTGGAAAGCTCAGTAATTCAGTAATCTCAGTAGTATTCTGCCAGTCAATGAAATTCAATGAACTCAGTCTAGATCAGTTCAGTTAATCATGTTCAAATTCTATTCAGATGGGAGTAGGATTTAGCATAGAGTGAACCCAAGGATGAGGACACACACTGACAGAAGAGGGTGTGATACTTAGAAGTAATCCTTGCATTCCAGAACTATATAGCCAACATAGGTTTATACATCAACACTGATAGATGAGGGTTGATGAGGTAGATAAACACTGTCATATGAGGGTCACCCACAACTTGTCTTTACCAGTGGCGCGGTATTGACACCTTTCTAATTGGGGTTATAGATTGGACCCCAACTCAGCTATATTGATTTATTTGGGGCATGTCGGTTAGATGACTACTTCCCATAGTTACAGTTTCAGTCTCAGTCTCAGTAATAGAACTCAGATAGATCTACAACCTTCAGGACTGTCAGACACAATCAACTTAGAACAGTACGAAACTCATCTAGTTCTATCAGACCCTAGATTGTTAGACACAGTCACTCAGTATTAGTTATATCAGTTATTAGTAACTCATGATATCAGTATTCAGACTCAGAAGTCAATAATCTCACAAACTCAGATACAGTTCATGTATTCATCTATGTATTCTCACGTTCATGTTATTCAGTCAGCTAGTATTGTTCATGCATATAAACCCTTTGTATTCAGCCTACATCACTTGCATATCATTACATTCAATCGTACTGATGCATTTGCGCTATGGTGTTTTGTACCATAGGTTCAGAAACACGAACTCTAGAGCATTAGTAGCATTCCAGATTTCAGCAACTAGATTTAGCAGTGAGTTCTCATCATTCGAGGACGATATGATTATTTATTTCATTATTTCAGCTTAATTATTAGTGGATGGAGTTAGTTGGGGACATGTCCCATCAACTCCTTATTAAGACAGCTCAATCAGTTAGAGGCTTTCAGACTAGATTCATACTTTAGTATTTTCAGACATTTACTTCAGCTTTGGTTTGTGATACCATATTATTCGAATATGGTTTTATCATATGTTTTATTCAGTTTTTGAACCTTATAGGAAGTTTCAGCCTACTATGTTTGCATTTTACATGATGTTATGCAGTGTATAGGTACAAATATCAGTTATGGGTTATCTTATGGTCCTTCGAGGTTATGAGCACCATGTAGTATTTTGGGTACTATATTTGGGGCGTTACAAACCTGGTAGTAGAGCCTAAGGTTCAATAGCATCCTAGGAAGTCTGAAAATCGCATCTAGTAGAGTCTTGTACATGGGTGTGTTGTATGCCACATTTATGTACATGAGGTTATAAGATTTTTTAGGAACAGTTTTCCTTCTTTCAGTATTCATGTCATGCCAGTGAGCATAATCTTCAGTTAATCTCTCAGTCTATTCTAATCCATTTCTCCCTTTCTTGTATAGAACATGTCTCCAAAGAGAAGAAACGGGAATCAGTCAACACCTCAGCCAGTCCAAGTAGATCCCTTGGACAAACATATTTCTCATGCAGAGTTCAGAGCTATATTCACTACTCTTGCTCAGTTAGTTGCTGCTTAGAATGAACAACCAGCTGTCATTCAGGCCAACCCAGTGGCCGATTCAGCTGCAGCCAGGATTTAGGACTTCACCCAAATGAATCCTCCATCCTTTCTCGGGTCTAAATTAGATGAGGAACCTCAGGAATTCATCGATCAGGTTCACAAGGTTACAGATATCATGGGGGTTACTTCTAGTAAGAGTACTGAGCTATCTATATATCAATTACATGACGTTGCTCATACTTGATTTAAACAGTGGAAGTCAAAGAGGTCAAATGATGTAGGGGCTATTGAGTAGGAGGAGTTTGTCGCTGCATTCTTAGATAGATTCTTTCTCCAAGAGCTGAGAAAAGCTAAGGTGTTAGAATTTATCAACCTCAGGTAGGGCAACATGACAGTGAAAGAGTATTTGTCACGCCCCCTTTTTAACCAAGAATAATTGATTTTAAGGTTTAAAAGGATTTTTATTATCAAAGTGACAAAAAGATGAAAATTTGTTTCGAAAAGGAACTTTTATATTCAAAACTTAGAGTCACCACTTGGCATAAATCGGGACTGCCAAGTCACCCTTGGATATCCTTTTTCAAAATGATTTTGACTCAAAAACTAATCCGCGAATAGAGATTTCGGGTAAGGAATTCTGTTGACCGAGGGGAAGGTGTTAGGCACCCCTCGATCTCATAGTTTGACCACTGTCTCTTGGTGGAGAATATCGGCTAATTTGACACTACGAATGTACAAACCACATAAAACACGTAAAAATAATCAAACAAGCAAACAAAACAAAACGAATAAAAAATATCGTTTCCAGTCCAATAATAATGAAAAATGTAAACCTTTTCTATTCCAAACTGTCCCTAAACTACACTTTAATTAAACTCCACCCGACATTCTGGGCCTTGACCGTGCGCCGTCTTCAAATACATGATACTTCGGGGCATTCCTCGGCAAATAAACACAAATACCTTGGGGCATTCCCCGACCAAATGAATACATCTGAGATAACTAGAAAAATGTTCAAAACATAAATTTCAACATTCAACGCATTCAATGTTCCCAAAGTCCCGAATTTGCCTATCCCGTTCGACCTATTATGATACTATTGGGGAGTTGACAATTAAATGCAAAGTAATAATAGTAATGAATCAAATCAACTAATTTATTCTTATTTTATCAAATTTTGATCCCCCGGATCCATTAACCAATGATTAACACATGTTTCGATTGCCAATTCAAGTTTTCAATGTTCAAATCCAAAATCCACCAATACACAATCAAGATTCAAACATATCAAACACACAAATCATTCATGATTACGTAAAATTAAAGAGGAAGCAAAGATAGAATTGGACCTCAATGTCGTTTTCAAAATTAATGTATTATTTTGATTAAATCCGGTAGAATCCACTTCTGAAATCCCTGAATTTGAACATCGACAAATGAACAAACCAACTTCAATTTACCATTTTGCTTCATTTTTACCAACCCAAATCAAAAAACCGTAAAGTAAAGATACACTGGACTCTGATGGGTTTTAATCAGTGACAGTAAAAGAGAGTTTTGGCCGATTGATGAAATTTTTGGTAAAATTTGATAGAAATGGACCGGATTTTGATGAATTTCGGACGATGGGTGATGATTTCTGGTGAAAAACTGCCAAAACGACAATAATGATGACTACAATGTTCTCTGATTGGTGATTTTGGTGAGAATTCATCGGAAAAAAAACAATTCCTCTTTGATTTTCTTTTTTTTCCAGCTCTTCACCCTCTTCTCACTCTCTCTTCGAATCTCCTGATCTCTCTCTCGCTCTAATCTCTCATTCTCAAAAATAATGAGACAGGAGGAAGGAGGGAAACTAAGTCTTGACTTAGGACATCCTACTTATCCCTATTTATGAGGGAATCAAGTCACAGGTATCCCCAAGGACTGAAAGAAGAGAGACTATACCGAGTTGGAGAGTCAAGCGAGGTTCTGTCGAGGTTCTGGTTCGCGGCTCTGTCATTATATCAAAAATAAAAATTACAAGTTAAAACATAAATGAAATTACAAAAGTCCTATCTATGCAGCTTTTCTTGGACTCTTGACTTGAGTTTCATCATCCTTTTCTTCAGGCGGACTCCTGACTTGCAATCTCTTTAACTTTTGCTTGGTTTTCAATTTCATCATCCTGTTCTCTAGTCGGGCTCTTGACTTGCAATTTGTTCAACTTGTTTCTTGGTTTTCAAATTCTTCACCTTGTTGTTTGACTTTCAACCTCTTGACCTTGTTGCTTGATTTTCAATCTCTTAACTTTGTAACTTGACTTTCAATTTCATCACCCTATTCTTCATGCAGCTTCTGTCTTGCCATTTCATCACCCTGTTCCTCAGGTGGGTTCCTGACTTTCAATTTTCTTACCCTGTTCTTCAGGTAGGTTCCTGCAATCAAAATCAAAACTAGAAAGAAAATTATCCCCAATAAATATTAAGATAAAGAAAGATTTCATTTTTCTGAAATTAATATCCCATTTTTTAGGAGGGTCCTGAACAGAAAGTAAAAACCCATTTTCAGGAGGGTCCTAGATAGAAAGTAAAGTCCCATTTTTTAGGAGGGTTCTGGACAAAAAGTAAAGTACCATTTTTTAGGAGGGGCCTGGACAGAAAGTAAAGTCCCATTTTTTCAAGAGGGGCCTGAACAGAAAGTAAAATCCCATTTTTTAGGAGGGTCCTAAACAGAAAGTAAAGTTTCATTTTTCAGGAGGGTCCTGAACATAAAGTAAAGTTTCATTTTTCAGGAAGGTCTTGAGCAGAAAGTAAAATCTCATTTTTCAGGAGGGTCCGGAATAGAAAGTAAAGTCCCATTTGTCAGAAGGGTCCTGAACAGAACGTAAAGTCCTATTTTTCAAGAGGGTCCTGAGCAGAAAGTAAAGTCCCATTTTTCAGGAGGGTCCTGAACAGAAAGTAAAGTCCCATTTTTTAGGAGGGTCCTAAACAGAGAGTAAAATCCCATTTTTCAGGAGGGTCTTGGACAGAAAGTAAAATACCATTTTTCAGGAGGGTCCTGAACAGAAAGTAAAGTCCCATTTTTCAGGAAGGTCCTGAACAGAAAGTAAAATCCCATTTTTCAGGAGGGTCCTAAACAGAAAGATAAGTCCCATTTTTCAGGAGGGTCCTGAATAGAAAGTAAATTCCCACGAAAGTTCTTTTCTAATGACCACTGAATTAAGTGAAGCGAATTTGCCCCTGTTTCAACAAAGAAAATTTGTTAGTTAAAAACTTAGTGATGGTTTGCAGCACTTGGCCTTCATGACACCTGCTCCAATGTTCATTCCCCTCATTTTGTTTCAAATTGTTGGCACTTGCTCCTGCTTTATCGTGTCATTGACCCAAACATAGATTAAGGGAAATGAGTCTAAAACAAATGTAGTGTCTCTGCTTTGCTATGATCCTCAGATAAACCCTTTGAAGCTTGGTATTTTCATGAGTTTCTAGACTTGTCTATTGACAAAACTTTCTGCATACCTTGTTCTGACTTGCAATCTTGTTTCTTTCATGTGCTGGCCCTTTGCCTTGCTTTGTACAATTGAATAAGCTGGTATCCAGTTTTGAAATCTTTTCTCACTTATGTTGACATAGACTTGACTCAAAGACAAGAGAAAAATGACAACAATTTTTATTTTATTTGGATAACTGACTCAAGAAAGATAAAACAAAAATAAAGAGAAGAAAGAAAAGACAATGAATTTCCCCTTTTGAAACAAAGAAACAAAAATTTATCTAAAAATGACAGTCAGCTCTAATGATCATGCTATGCATTTTGGCTTAAGCTGCCTGATCATTCCATCCAAACTTTCTACCAAATATTGTTGAGTTAATGACCTCAAAATTGAGTTGCTTCCTTAGGTCAATTGCATTTAAAACCTCATTCGGCCAGTGGCACCTTGAAGGGTTTTTACCAAAAAGACTCTCTTATTTTCTTTTTCCCAACTTTTGCCAACAAGCCTCCCTCATTTTATTTTTTCCAACTCATCATTGCCTTATGGTGTCCGTGGGGGTTTTTTAACCAATGAGACTCTCTTATTTTTATTTGTCTCAACTTACCTTCATCGTACAGTGCCTGTGAGGGTTTTCACCGATAAGGCTCTCTCATTTTTATCTCCCACCTTACCATCATCTTATGATGCCCGTAAGGGTTTTCACCGATAAGACTCTCTCATTTTCATTTCTGTCCTAATTTCTTATGCTGAGGAAAACAAGTAGTCCCATAATGCGTCATCACATCCATTGCATGCTTAGCCTTAATATTCTCAAAGATTGATCTGAAGGTCTTTCTTTGGTTGTAACTTAGGTTTTGGATAGGGGTAGAAAGAAAGGATGACATGGGGCCCAAACGACACTTGACGTGGGGTGGGACTTACAACTTTTGGAATCGACTCAAACAATGAGGATCAACTCATGCCCCAATTTTTTTTGACTGGACAATTCTAAATTGTTTATTTGGTTAGATCGAGCCCAGAGTAGGGCAGCCTACGTATCTCACTCCCGAAAGAAGAGAATCAGGTCACGCATAGTTCTGACAACTTGTTTTGCTTGATTCTAGTTTCTTTTTCTTCTATGTTTCTTTTATTGACTCTTTCTGTTTAGGAATTTTTTGACTCTATTTATCTTGACAATCTTTTATTTTTTTTTCCTTTTTGGACACATTTTTTTTTCTCTCTTCTTTTTTTTAAAACCTTTTCTGACTCTAGTAGTTTACTCGATACTTTTTTTTTACTTTGCTAAATCTATCTTGATTCCAAAAGAGGGGTATGAAAAAAAATAGAACTAAACCTCAAATGGGGTAAACAAAGGATGACACAATATTTGGATAGCAGTATGAAATACCTTCGTCATATAAATCTTTGAAGATGCTAGTACATAGCATGCAATGTGAAAGTGCATGATCAATATCACTTATGACATGTTTTACAACACTAATTTTCCCCGAGCATTTGTGCACCCTCTTCTTCTACACATGTCAAACATACAACTCCACCTTCATTGTACACCCCTCACATTGAATGACTCATGCTTTTGTAGAGTTGATTTTTTCTATCCCTCAGTATCATACATCCGCTATTTGACCTAATTGAGCTATGTTATTCATTGATGACCAAGTTATTCTTGTGATTCTCAAAATAATTGCCTTAATTTTCAAAGAAGGCTTGAACTTGTCACCAAATATCTCAGCACTCTACCTATTTTCTCAGATGCTCTCTTCTAACTTGGATGCACCTGTTCTCCAACAACAATAGTAGTGTCATCTTTCTCATTCTTCTTCCCTGCAATTTCCCTTAATTGGTTGCTATATTGTCCCAAATTTTTCACGAATTCCTCATACCCATCTTGCTTCTGAAATTTCGACATCACAAAGATTAGAGGAAATTTAGCACTTGAAGGCATGCCCCAGTCTTTGTATGAAATATCTTCTTTACCCGCAGGTCCTAGAAATTTTTCATAGCATTTTTTGCACTATTCATTTTTCCAACCATTTTCTCCGACTCTTCTGGCACACTGGACTTCTTGTTAAGAAATTTTGGTGGTCTAGTTAACTTAAAAGCAGGCTCAAGAGTATAAAAATGATCACCAAGAGCATTGAATATAGGTTCACTAGCAGCATGGGGATGCACAACCATCGGGCGAGCCAGTGTGGAAGTCCCAGTAGAGGATTAAGCAACAAGATCATAGACGACATGTGGTGTTGTGAATGTAGCAGTCTTATGCTAAGGAGCTAGAGGAAAAGTGGTGGAAGTATTAAGATGTTTTTGGCTTGGAATGAATTCTGACTCATGTTGCGGTGCATCAACAACAATAGAAAATTGACTTTGAGATTTTGGTGGAAAACTCGAGGTATTTGTAGGATTAATAAAAGGAAATAGAGGAGGAGGCAACCCACTGGCCTAAGCTTGATGTATTTCTATCATTTGTTGTCTTAGCCTCGTAATCTCTTGCTTCAAACTCTCATTTTCCTGATTCTTTGTTTGATTCATGATTTCACTCTCTATATCTTTGTTGGACACAACTAACCCTTTAGATTTGGTGTGATGTGAAGGACCAGCCAGAATGCCACAAACCAACCACCTTAAACTGACTCAACAAAAAACAACAAATGTGCTAGAGTTCAACACTTTTTCAAAACCTCTTTTTCCTTCTTTTTTTTAAAAGATCATCAAATTCAAGAAGGGCGCCTACGTATCTCACTCCCGAGAGAGGAGAATCAGGTGTGCGTAGATCATGAAGTCTTTCCAAAATGGTCAATTGAACTCTTTGTCTTCTTTCCTTTTTTCTTTTTCTCAAAACTTTAAGAAGAAAAGAAAATAACAATTTGTCAAAATAATTGACGAAAATATTTTTAAAAATTTTTCAATTTTAATATCCCTATACAAAGTGAAATCTATGATTGCCAAAGAAAATCTTTTTGGGTTTTCAGTTTAAAATTTCATGCAAAAATGAAACTCGAACCTATTAAAGGAAAATATTTTTTGTGGTTTTCTTTTAAGATGTATATGGAACACCTACTCTAAATGAAGAGTGAGGAAAATCTTTTTGGATTTTTTAAAATAAGATCCCCGAACCCACAATAGGTTGCCTGCGTATCTCACTCCCGAGAGAGAAGAATCAGGGGTGCGTAGTTCGTCCAGATTGGACAACTAATGATTGAATAACAAACTAGACCCTGAATTGAGAGACACGACGAAAGACAGACGAATAAAATTTTTTGTTGGGTTTTTAATTAGAAACTAACACCAACAACTATGAAAGAAAAAATCTTTTTGATATTTTTGTTATATAAAAATGTACAAAGCTCCTATTGAAAGGAAACAAATATTTTTTGGAGTTTTCAAATTGTGAAATGAGTGCAAAAAGTAAAATAAAAATCTTTTTAACGTTTTTGATTTTTTGGGAAATGAGTGCAAAAAGTAAAAAAATAATTTTTTTTTTGAATTGTGAAAAACAAAAGACATAAAGAACCCTAAAAACTACCAAATCTTTTTTTTTTGCACTCTTTTTTTTCTTCCTTTTTTTCCAACAATTTCTTGCCTACACACTTTGCTTCTCATGCTTTTGCCTAAATCTGTTTGTCAAATGACCTCGTTAACCTCAAAGATGCAACATTTGGTACGTAGGGATGCTTTAGAGGTGTGTCTCCTACAAAGGACCAAGTGGGTCCTGCTATGTCTCAACATGATGTAGATAAGCATGACCTAAAGGCTGACCTATGCTGGGGTTCACTAACAAGGCTGTTCGAGGAAGCGTATGGTCGATAATGGCTGTGCTAGCTTTCCACCCACTCCATACCAGCCGATGGCTCCCCCTCCTAAAGATAAGGGCAACTCAACTATAAGTCGTGTACATAGCGTGTACTACAGAACTTATTGCAGAAAGAATTGACTCGGATTATGCAAATGATGCCAGATATAAAGCGGTAACACATAAGAGAAAAACTATAAATACATAGCACGTATGCACTCAACAACGATAAACAAATACAAACAATAACACAAACAATGTCTATACACTCGTAATATCAAAACTAAGCCGATATAACACCAAAAATAAGCTTGAATTCTGAAAAGGTTCCCCAGCGGAGTAGCCATAGCTGTCACACCCTCTTTTTAACCGAAAATAATTGATTTAAGGTTTGAAAGGGTTTTTATTATCAAAGTAACAAAAAGATGAAAATTTATTTCGAAAAGGACCTTTTATATTCAAAACTCAGAGTCGCCACTTGGCATAAATCGGGTGTGCCAAGTCACCCTTGGATATCCTTTTTCAAAATGATTTTTACTCAAAAACTGATCCGCGAATAGAGATTTCGGCTAAGGAATTTTGTTGACTGAGGAGAAGGTGTTAGGCACCCCTAGATCCCGTGGTTTCACCATAGTCTCTTGGTGGAGCATATCGGCTAATTTGACACTACGAATGTATAAACCACACAAAACACGTAAAAATAATCAGAAAATAAACAAAACAAAATGAATCAAAAATATAGTGTCCAGTTCAATTTTACAGTTCTGAATAATGAAAAATGCAAAAATGTAAAACTATTCTATTACAAACTGTCCCTAAACTACTCCTGAATTAAACTCCATCCGACGTTCCAAGCCTTGACCGTGCGCCGTCTTCAAATACATGATACTTCGGGGCATTCCCCGGCAAATAAACACAAATACCTCGGGGCATTTCCCGGCCAAATGAATACATCTGAGATAACTAGAAAAACAGTCAAAACATACATTTAAACATTCAACACATTCAATGTTCCCCAAGTCCCGAATTCGCCTATCCCGTTCGAACTATTATGACACTATCGAGGAGTTGACAATTAAACTCAAAGTAACAATAGCAATGAATCGAATCAAATCAACTAATTTATTCTTCTTTTATCAAATTTTGCTCCCCCAAATCCATTAACCAATTATTAACACATGTTTTGATTGTCAATTCGAGTTTTCAACGTTCAAATCCAACATCCACCAATACACAATCAAGATTCAAACATATTAAACACACAAATCATTCATGATTACATAAAATTAAAGAGGGAGCGAAGATAGAATTGGACCTCAATGTCATTTTCAAAATTAATGTTTCATTTTGATTAAATCCGGTAGAATCCGCTTTCAAAATCCCTTGATTTGAACCTCGACAATGACCAAACCAACTTTAATTTACCCTTTTACTCTGTTTTTACCAACCCGAATCAAAAAACCGCGAAGTAAAGCTACACTGGACTCTGATGGGTTTTAAACAGTGACGGGAAAAGAGGGTTTTGGCCAATTGATGAAATGTTTTATGAAATTTGACAGAAATGGACCGGATTTTGATGAATTTCGGACTATCGGTAATGCTTTCCGGTGAAAAACTGCCAAAATAACAACAACAACAACAACGACTGGCAGCATTCTCCGATTGGCAATTCCGGTGAGAATTCATCGGGAAAAAAATAATTTCTCTCTTATTTTCTCTCCTTTTCAGCTCTTCATCCCCTTCTCACTCTCTCTTCAAATATCTTGATCTCTCTCTTGCTCGAATCTCTCGTTCTCTGGTATGTGTATATATAGTGTCGATTGTGAAGCTATTTTGATTTTTTGGTGAGCCATTCTTTTTCGGTGAGTGTGAGTGTGTGCATTCACTGTGAGGTATAAATGAGGATGGTGAGTGTGTTGTGTAGTGATGATCAAGTGGGTGTATCTGGTATGAGTATGAAAAAATGGAAGAGCATTGTTGTTGTGTTCTTAATTGTCTCCCCCCAAAATTTTTTTTAGTATGTATTGCGATACATGTGAGTGAACAATGGTGAGGTGTTTTTTTCTGTGGGTCCCCCCTCTCAATGCATTTTGCATGTGTGTATATAAATGGTATATTGAGAGTGCTCCAGGTGTTCCCCTTTCTGTTAAGGAAAAAAAAGAAATCAAAAATATCTGTGGGGTAGTGGTGGGTAGTGGTGAGGTGGGGGTAGGGATGGTTAGGATAGGATAGAATTTGTTAGGATAAGAGAATATTAGTTAGGGATTTAATAGAAATTTGTTATTTTTGTATTTTTTGGGGAAAGTGTAGAATGTGGTGAGGGTATGTGGTAAAAGGGACTAAAAATGAATAAAATTTAACTTCGGGAGGGACAAAATTAGGTGTCTACAGTATTCTCTTTAATTTACTCAATTAGCTAGATATGCTCCTCATATGATTGCAGATAGCAGGGCCAAGATGAGTAAGTTTGTCTCTGGGGTGAATGATAGCATGGTCAACAAGTGTAGGTCTGCGATGTTGAATAGTGACATAACTTTAGCCAGGTTTATGACTCATGCTCAGCAAATAGAGGAGCAAAAAATTAAGATGAGGGAGAAGTATAATAAAAGAGCAAGGACAGGTAGTTTTAACTTTGCTCAGCCCAAATCAGAAGGAGGAAACCGTTCTCAGTTTCATCCTAAGTCATCAGTTCCAGCTCCTTCTTCAGCTAGTGCTCTAGCTCCTACAAAGATGGTAACAGAGATAGAGCACCAGACTCTAAGTCTTAGGGAAGTGTTAGTAGTGGCCACACCCATCCTTTTTGCTAGACTTGTGGCAAACACCATAAGGGTATTTGCAGAGCTAGAAGTGGTATTTATTTTGGATGTGGCAAGCCAGGCCACAGAGTCAGAGACTGTCCTCAGCCAGGTCCTCAAGGTCAGTAGAACCATTCCTTAGCTTAGTACGGTCGCCCAAACCAGAAGGGTACCACCTCCAGCGCTACTAGTGGGCAACGCCCAAATTGAATTTATACTCTCCAGTCCTGGCAAAATCAGGAAAATTCTCTTGATGTGGTTACTGGTATGTTACAGATCTATTATATGCATGTTTATGCTTTGCTAGATCCAGGATCTTCTTTGTGTTTTGTTACTCCCTATATAGCAGGCGATTTTGGAACCATTCCCAAAATTCTAGCAGAGCCCTTTTTAGTCTTTACCCAGTGGGTAAAACCATCATAGCCCAGCGGGTATACAAGAACTGTCCGATTATGATATTTCAGAAAGCCACTTCAACAGACTTAGTTGAATTAGAGATGACGAATTTTGATGTCATTCTAGGTATGGATTGGCTTCATTCCTGCTATGCCATATTATTCTGCAGAAATAGAATAGTGCAGCTCTAGTTTCCGAATAAACCCATCCAAGAGTGAAGGGGTAGTACTTCAGGTTTCAGAGGTTAGCTTATTTCCTACCTTCGGGCATAGAAAATGATATCTAAGGGGTGTGTCTATCATCTTGTTTATGTCAAGGACTCCAGCTCCAAAACTTCCAGTCTTGAATAAGTCCCAGTCTTCAATAAATATTCAGATGTCTTTCCCAATGATCTTCCAGGAATTTCTCCTGAAATGGAAATAGACTTCGGTATTTATCTTCTTCCAGATACTCAGGATATATCTATTTCTCCATATAGAATGGCACCAGCAGAACTCAGATAATTGAAAGAGCAGTTGAAAGATCTATTAGATAAGGGATTTATCAGACCCAACGTGTCTCCGTGAGGCACACCAAACTTATTCATGCGCAAGAAAGATGGTTCTATCAGAATGTGTATTGATTACCATTATCTTGATAAAGTCACGATCAAGAACAAGTATCCTCTTCCCAGAATCGATGACTTATTCGACCAACTTCAGGCTGCCAGCTATATTTCTAATATAGACCTTAAATTAGGCTATTATCAGCTTAGAGTTAGAGAATGTGAAATTCCAAAAATAGCTTTTCGTACTTGGTATGGTCACTTCAAATTCATAGTTATGTCCTTTGTTCTTACCAATGCCCCAGTCGCTTTCATGGATTTGTTGAACCAGGTGTTTGAGTAGTACTTGGACATGTTTGTCATAGTCTTTATAGATGATATTCTAGTCTATTCCTGCAATGACCGTGAACATGCAGACCATCTCAGAATTGTACTTTAGACTCTCAGAGATCATCAGTTGTTCACAAAATTTATTAAGTGGGAATTTTGGCTAAGGTCAGTAGCATTCCTTGGTCATATCATTTCAGGTGATAGCATTAGTGTTGATCCTTAAAAGACCAACGCGGTAAAAAACTGGCCCAGACCTATCTTTTCATCAGGTATCAGGAGTTTCTTGGGTTTGGCTGGATATTACAGACGGTTTGTTGAGGGATTTTCATCTATTGCATCCCCTATGTATAGATTGACTCAGAAGAAAGTCAAGTTTCATTGGTTAGATCCTTGCGAGAAGAGTTTTCAGGAGTTGAAGACTCGACTCACCTCAGCTCCAGTCTAAGCTCTTCCAGATGGTCCAGATGGGTTCGTAGTGTATTGTGATACATCCAAAGTAGGTTTGGGTTGTGTCCTCATGCAGCATGGTAAGGTCATAGCCTATGCCTCCAGAAAGCTTAAACCTCATGAGAAGAATTATCCTACTCATGATCTTGAGTTAGCAGTTGTAGTATTTGCCTTGAAGATTTTAAGGCATTATCTATATGGGTTTCATATAGATGTGTTCACAGATCATAAGAGCCTTCAGTATGTCTTTTCTCAAAAAGATCTCAATCTACATCAGAGAAGGTGGTTAGAGCTTTTGAAAGATTATGACATGAGTGTCCTTTATCATTCAGGCAAGGCCAACGTTGTGGCCGACGCTCTCAGTAGACTATCTATGGATAGTTTTGCTCATGTTGAGGACATTAAGAAGAAGTTAGCTTAGGAAATCCATTAGCTTTCCAGACTAGGTGTTCGCTTAGTCGATTCAGAGGATGGTGATATTAGGTTCAGAGCAGTTCGGAATTATCCCTAGTTTCTGAGGTGAAACAAAAGCAAGATATATATCCCAGTCTTGTTAAGTTGAAAAAGTTGGTCAGAGATAAAAAATAGAGGTTCTCTCCCAAGGGGGAGATGGTGTATTGAGGTTTTCGGGTCATCTGTGTGTTCCATGTGTAGATGACTTAAGGCAACGAATTCTTGCAGAAGCGCATGGTGTGCGCTACTCGATTTATCTAGAGGCCACTAAGATGTACTGCGACTTGCGGGAGATCTATTTGTGGAGTGAGATAAAGGAAGATGTTGTGGAGTTTATGGCTAAGTGCTCTATATGTTAGCAGGTTAAGATAAAACATCATAAGCCTAGTGGGCCTATGCAGGAGTTCAATATTCCCACTTGTAAATATGAAAAAATGACCATAGACTTTGTGATGGGTTTGCCTCGTACTCGTCATCAGCAGATTTAGTTTGGGTCATTGTAGATAGAATGACTAAATCAACTCATTTTTTTCCAGTACATACCTCTTATTTAGTCGAGGATTATGCCAAACTCTATATCAGAGATTTAGTCAGATTGCATAGAGTTCTATTATCCATTATCTCAGATAGAGGTGCCCAGTTCTCCTTTTATTTTTGGAAAGTGTTCCAAAAGGGTATTGTACCTAAGTTCATCTCAGTACAGCCTTTCATCCTCAAACAGATGGTCAAGCAGAAAGGACCATTCAGACTTTAGAAGATATGCTAAGGGCATGTACAATTTATTTCAAGGGTAGTTGGGATGACCACTTGCCTTTGATTGAGTTTTCATACAAAAACAACTATTATTTTAGTATTAAGATGGCTCCATTCGAAGCTCTCTATGGTAAGAGGTGCAGATCTCTAATTGGTTGGTTCGAAGTTAGTGAGGCCTCAATCATATGGCCTGACTTAGTTGTCGATGCCTTAGAGAAAGTCCAGTTGATCAGAGAAAGACTTCAGGCAGCTTAGAGCCGACAAAAGTCTTATGTAGATATGCATAGAAAGGATCTCGAGTTCGAGATTATTGACTATGTCTATCTAAAGATCTCTCCCATGAAGGAGTGAAGAGATTCGGAAAGAAGGAAAAGTTCAGTCCCTTAAAAATTCTCTGTCGTTTCGGTAAGGTAGCTTATGAGCTCGAATTGCCTTCAGATCTAGCCTCAGTTCATCCAGTGTTCCATATCTCTTTGCTCAAGAAGTGCATAGGTGACCCATCGGTTGTAGTCCCTATAGAGGGCATTGATGTTCAAAACAGCCTTAGCTATATTTCTTTATTTGGGGCATGTTGGTTAGATGACTACTTCCCATAGTTACAGTTTCAGTCTCAGTCTCAGTAATAGAACTCTGATAGTTCTACAGCCTTCAGGACTGTCAGACATAGTCAACTCAGAATAGTAAGGAACTCAGCTAGTTCCATCAGACCTTAGATTGTCAGAAAAAGTTTCTCAAAGTCAGTTATATCGGTTATCAGTAACTCATGATTTCAGTATTCAAACTCAGAAGTCAGTAATCTCACGAACTCAGATATAGCTCACGTATTCATGTATGTATTCTCACGTTCAGGTTATTTAGTTAGCTATTATTGTTCATGCATATAAACCCTTTGCATTCATCCTACCTCACTTGCATACTAGTACATTCAATTGTACTGAAGTATTTATCCTGTTTTGTTTTATACCATAGGTTCAAAAACACGAGCTCTAGCGCATCAGCAGCATTCTAGATTTCAGTAGCCAGATTTAGCAGTGAATTTTCATCATTCGAGGACAATATGATTATTTATTTCACTATTTCATCTTAGTTTTCAGTGAATGGAGTTAGTTTGGGACATGTCCCATCAACTCCTTATTCAGACAGCTCAGTTAGTTAGAGGCTTTCGGACTAGATTCATACTTTTGTATTTTCAGACATTTACTTTAGTTTTGGTAGTATGATACCACATTATTTGGATGTGGTTTTATCAGATGTTTTATTCATATTTTGAACCTTATGGCATAATTCAGCCTACTATTTCCGTATTTTACATAATGTTATGAAGTGTACAGGTACAAATATCAGTCATGGGTTAGCTTGTAGTCCTTTGGGGTCATGATAATCATGTAGCATTTTGGGTACCAGTGTCAAAATCTAGATGATCAGTCATGATTCAACTCTTAAGCTTCCCATTCGTCATCTCAGTCTTTTTCTAGTATTTCAATCAAATCAATATCATAAGGGAACGAATGATCCCAAGGGGGAGATGTTGTAATACCTCGATTTTTTCATGTAATAAACCTCTCATTCATTTTCTCAAGAAATCAGATCTAGCCTAAAGTAATGGTTACTCATAAGTTGACGCCCTCGTTTCTACATCAACCATATAGATATTTTCATGAGAATTCATGCACTCACAGATCATTTCAGTGACTCATTATGTTTAAGATCCAGTTATTTAGTTTATTTTAATTTTGTATGATAGCTTATAACCTCAGATTCCTCAGTATTTTCAGCTTAATTATCCACATTCGAAGACGAATATTCCAAAGGGGGAGATATTATAACACCCCGTGTTTTTCCTAGCTTAAAATTCATTCCTAGAATATTAAGAGTGTGCTTAAAAAATGAATAACCTTTATTTCATATGAAATTTTCTAAATTTAGACCCTCCATTATGTGAGAAATTGAATAAGCTTTCCATCGATGTCAAATTTGCCCAAATCTGACACTCGGTGAAAAAGTTAGATCATTATTAGTAATGCAGTGTTCCATCTAGACACTCACCGCGTCGCGGTGGATGACAAAATGGCAATCTTCACATTCTAGTGGACCTCCGTGATATTGGCACATCACAAAGAGGACTAAATTCCCAATTGTCAATTTCCAGTGGCACAATGCGATAGCATCGCATCGCGCCAGAGTGCAAATTTGCACTCGTCCTTTTCTAGTACCTTAATGTGATTTCAACGCTTCATGGTGAAGGTGTAATTGTCGCACTCTTGATCCATAATTTAAATTTTTATGTCATGACTTTAATCCTAAGTATGTGAATCCCTTATTAGGTGAATAATGTTCATAGAAGTAACTTAGAGCCAAGTGGAGCTAAGAACATTAGATTCGACCAAAATTTGGCATTCAATCCTACAAGTGTCTACTTTAAACATGTATAACATTTTATATATGTGGAAATTTCCATCCCTAGTCCCAACAAATTATAGATAATTGAATTAGATTTTCGACGATACCAATTTCGCAAAAATCTGATACCTGAGCGAAAAGTTATAGCCATTTTAGTGTGAGGCAGTGAGCTGCCGCTATGGTAGCGCATCACGCTAAAGGGAAAAATCGGGATGCGGGTTTTGGATTTCTTATTTAAAGTAATAATGGGAAATGGGGTCTATTTCCACCTTAACCCAGATCATAAAAACACGATCTAAGGCTTCAAATGGGGCATTATTTGCCCCCATTCTCCAATTTTTCCCTCAAGAATAATCAATTCCATCTTCTTCTCTTCAACAAAAAGATCAAGAATTTAGGGTTTATAATCCAAGAACTTCAAGAATGATATCAAGATCATCTCCAAAGTATTAAAAGTTCAAGCTTTTACATTCAAGTTTATCACCCAAGCTCCAAGATTCAAGCTTTCTTTATCCAATCAAGTCAATTAAGGTATGTGAGGTTTGAACAAGAACACTCCTTCCATTCTTGTGCCTAAAATTTGCACTAATTTACAGAGATACATGATTTTACATGTTTTTCTATGAATTGAAGTATGAATTTATACCCTATGTGGTTGTTCATGAGATTATGAGATCTTGAATATTTTAGAAGTTGAATTTTATAAGTATGAGTAAATTTTTATGAGTATTGAGGAAATTTCCAGATTTCCAAATGATTTATACATGTTTATGATATAAAGTATGAATTTTTAGATGTTTGATCATGATATTGACATATGGGTCATTAAGTCCTATTTTAGAATGTGATTTTGAGAATTGTTATGCTACATGCACCTTATGATTAGACTATTTTGAAGTAATTTAGAAAGATTTGACCCTTTGGTCACAATAGAGTTGAAATTCACTTTACGAAATGAGATTACAGACTTCATAATTGATTTCCTTATGAAATACGAGATTACTTTAAAGTGGATTTTCTTGAGACTTTGAGCATAAGATTGGGAGTAGTATTTAGCACCGAGTTAGGCATGTTACTACGGTTTCATACCCCTGAACTACGTGAGACCATAGGTTGAGATACTATTTTCCACTATACGTGGGTAACTGAGATAGTGATCACTGAGATAGATTGTTCTATTCCGATGGCAAGGGTAGAACAACCCTAACCTTACGGGGGCTAGTCGTGGGACACCATGGATGCTCACATGGTGTACATGTTGGTTAGAAGAACCTCCCAAAGAAGACCCCTGCTCTTTAAATAGTTTATAGATTGAAAGTCTTAGTATATATTTTGAAATGCTAATATTTAAGATTTCCAAAGTTTTAAGTCCCAAAGTCTCCAAAAGTGTTACAGTCTTAAAGCTCCCAAGTTTTTGAGTCCCAAGTCCTAAGTTTCCCAAAGCGCTATATTCTTAAGTTTCAAAAGAAGTCCCTTATTTTCATAAGTTTAAAGTGTATGTTTTGAAAGTTATTGTTTTAAGATTTCCTCCAATTGACAAGATCTAAGAACAAGAAGAGATACAGATTTTAGAGTAAGGTGTAATGACTCAAGAGATTGTATTACATACTTCGTTATTCAAGATTTATGAGATTTTGATTTTAGTTTTTTCTTAAGCTATGTAAGTCATTTATATCAGCATGCATGATTTCTATAAAGATTGATGATATTATTAAACTATTGCATACACCCCCATATACTTAGCACATCCTCAAAGTACTGATCCACATATATGTCTATGTGCTACATTGTCTCATAATATAGGTACAAGTTGTAGCACATATACCATATTCAGTCTGTCCACAGCTTCTAGTCAGCAGGTAATGAGTCCTTTTGATTCAAGGGCTCGAGTCAGTTATACAGCTTGAGAAGTGTTGTATTTTCTTTATTCAGTTGTATTGAGTTGAGTTAGTTGGGAGTCATGACCTGACTACCTATGGTCAATACTAGTAGAGGCTTCATAGACAGCCAGTGGTGTTAATGTATTTAATTTCAGTTTTGTTATTAAAAGAAGAGTTGTAATCTTGTAATTTCAGATTTATATTGATCGAGTTCAGATAAGTTTTATGTTTCCGCTGATTTTGTTCAGATTTATGTATTTTATTCAGTTGCTTGTAAGCATGCCAGTAGAAGGGTTAGCTTGGGATCACTTATGACCCTAAGCATCGTGTGATATCTCGGGACCCATTTTGGGGCGTTACAGCTAACCTACATGTTCTTCGATATTTGGTGGGTGTTCCTAGTCTGGGAATATTTTTCAATGTCTCTCCATATTTTTCTTTAATTAGTTTTTGTGATTCTGATTGGGCTGGCTGTGGCCAAACCAAGCATTCTATCACTGGTTTTTATCTTCTTCTCGATGATTCTCTTGTTTATTAGAATCTAAGAAGCAGACCATTATTGCTCTTTCTTTGGCTGAAGCTGAATATCAAGCTCTCCAAAAAATTATGGCTAAAATTTCCTGGCTTGCTCATTTGCTTGGTGAATTTAGTTTGACTACTATTTGTCCTATTAGTGTATTTTGTGACAATCAGGCTGCTTTACATATTGCCAAAAATCTGGTGTTTCATGAGCGCACCAAATATATCGAAGTAGATTGTCATTTTGTTCGAGAGCAACTCACTACGGGGTTGATTTCTTTGCATTACATTCCTTCTGATCTCTAGTTGGCTGATGTACTTACAAAATCTTTAACTGGTGTTCAACGTAGTTTTTTGCTTTCCAAGCTGGGTATGGTTTCTAGCTTGTCGGGGGATGTTAAAGAAGATGTAGTTGGGTTTACACATAAGCCTCCTTAGTTTAGCTTATTGGGCATGATTAATTTGTTAATATTGGTATCCGGACCACTTCTCTTTATTAGTGATAGTTATATCAATATATTAACAATTTATATCAGATTGGATTCTCTTAGATATTTTGCATACAATGAGTTTCAATTTTCTTTCCTTTTTCTCTCTCTAGAACATTACTAAGAACTAGCGTTTCCTTGGTTGTTCTCTAGATTCTTCCACTGTATTCCATGATTTCAAACTATGAGTTGGTAAGCATGAATATGTGGAAGTAACATTGTTGTAAGGCTAATCCTCACCCTCACTTTAATAGGATCGTCGAAGATAATACAATGACAACATACTCGATATATATTCATCAAGTGGTCGGGATCGATTGTCGACGATAATGCTTTTTTTTAAAAAATAAGTCATCACCAATTGTTGTGAGCTATTAGTATGCGGGTTTGGCTTGACGTCTACCATGTCTATTGATGCAAAAACTTGTAAGGCTGGAGGGGAACATGAACCTAACCTTAAACCTCTAACATAACTGTAAGATAGTGTGAGTCCAAAATATTACAGAAAGGATTTAATTAGCCTATACGATCCCTACATTACTGTTGGACAATACAATTTCAAGACCGAAAATAAATAATCGAGACTAAAATAATATTACAACAATCAATTTATTGATTTCAATGTGAGTGTTACAGCAATCTCTATGAATCCTCTAATTCGCCTTTTAAAATATAAATTCAAGGGTTTAAAGCTTGATCTTGAATTTGAACTTGATTTGTTGATTTGATGGTGTTCAGAACAAATTTTAGTATTGCTGAAAATTAACTGCAAGAAAAAATAAAATAAACCAAAAAGAGTAATTTTATTTAAATGAATCTTGTGAGTATAATTCTGTTGTTATCTTGATTCTTCTCTCCTAAACTTAGAAATGATCCGAGGGCCTTCAGTAGCGTGTTTCTTGAATCGTTGGATGATTTGGACTCCTAGAGATGTATTTCAATCGTCAGAAATGTTGAAAAGTGTTTTGTCACTTTTGGAATAATCTCCGGAAAAAACTACGTTGATTGCTCCTTGTAAGAAGTTGATAATAAATGTCGACGTTGCCGATGCTTGTCAAAGTCCCTTTTTTTCGAATCTTCCCTCCTTTTTCCTCCCTTAGAATGTTATGTTACCCCTATTTATAATTGTAGGGGTAGACCTAGTTGCTTGTGATTGGTCGAAATATCACTTTGACACTTGGTGCCTTTTGACTGGTTGTTGAACTTGAATGAGATTTTCACATCATTTGTACATGTGTAGGCGTCTCATTGGTCTTGGATTTGACTGGGATGCCATGTCACTTGATGAGTTTGGGTTTCAAAGTGAGATGGAACTTGATGAGGAATAAAATGGGGTTATTATTTTTTTAAGCCCAAAATAATTTTAGACCCAATAAAATATAGATCAAATTTAAATTTTATATGGATTTGATCCACTAAATTTTACGCGTCTACAGATGCCCCCTACTTCAAGGTTGGCCGACGTGTAGGCTTGCCGAAACTTGGCGGCGAGACTTGAAGTACTCATGAATGTGTTTTCATTCTCGTGACTTCAAAGGTATTTGTTTCTCATTGGTGCATCCTAGTTAGACCAATACTTGCGAGTGGTCTAAAATTATTGCAACATATTTTCACATAACAAAAGTTCTTCTCTTGGTTAAGTGTGAAATGATAACCCTTAATATGTGTTCAAGTCATTACACAGTATACAATATTGAGGCCCTCTATATGGATTTGAAATAGGGCCATATTGACTAAATCCTTAATTTACTGCCCCTTGCATGTTAGTAAAGATTCTTGAATTGAACTTTTGAATCAAACAAATATTAACTTTCCTTTGGTTCTCAAGAAGAATCAATTTCTTTTCAAAGAAATCTTTCAAACATGGTAATTTTCTTTTAGCTACTTGGAAACTTGAAATTCCCAGGGATTATTTCTTCCAATCTTATTACAACCTCCCTTATATATGAAATTGAGATTTTCACCAAAACTTCTATACAAGATTTTCCTTTGTAGAGAAAATTTATCAAAGCACTCGGTAGCCACAAAGAAAAGTTTTCAACTGTGCTTGATTGCCAGACTGTGAAGCTGTGACCTTTCCCGATACGATTGAATCCACAAACTGCTCCTCAGGTAACTGTAACTTTCATAGCAGCCCGTTGCCTTTTGCTCGCTCAAATTTGTACGATTTCCATATGAAATAGCAACTAAACAAAAATTTGCAGACAAGTTTAACCTGTGTTGCGATAGTTAATTTTTTTCTTTAACACTCAACTTCAGGTTCTCTTATTTCCTAACTTGTGCGTGTCCATAACGGTTAATCTCTATTCTTTTCTTGATCCTCAGGAATGATGTAAGGTGCTCTTGGTCCCCAATAATGACTTGTTTCAACAACCGTGAAACTCCATACCCTTGCTTTGAGATTGTGGAAAGAAACCTAGATTCGCATGCAAAACCCCTCACTTCAAAAGTTCATTATTCGGTAATTGGCACCTTCCCGCTTGTTAGAAAACTGCTGAAAACTTCCCTCCATCTTATAGAATGGTGAACGATAGAAACTAAGGACGTCATGGACAACTTTTCAGGAACAATTGTGACTAAAAAAGTTCTCCTTTTGAAGTCTTCTACACATCATAATGTTGTTGTTGCGAGCTCTCCTAGCCGTAATAGGATCCTTAGAGGTTGGCGTGTTCCTCCCTCCATCTTTAGGGAGGTTCGATATACATCTAGCCACTAGGAATGGATAAAAGACATTCTTGCCCGTAATAAGGAGACCTTGGAGCGCAACAAGACTTATGATGCTGTCTTTGCTTCATTGTTCACGTATGACCATAACGAGAATGCTCTCCAAGCTTTCTGTGAGAATTGGCATCCATCCACCAACACAGTTTTTACTTTTATTGGAGAGTTGTCCATATCTCTATGGGACTTGAGAAACATCGGAGGTCTTCATGTTCATGGGTCATTTTATGACAAAGTTATTCCCTTGGCTAAGGAGTTGACATATGTGGATGACAAAGGGAAGCCGTTTCTCCCTAGAAGCTGCTCATACTTATTTTTGGCATTCTACCAACTTACAAAAGGTGTCATTAAAGATGTCTCTTTTCTTGATTTGACTAACTTTTTGTCTTGAGGACCAAGAAAATACATTGAGCCTTCACAAAAGATGTCAAAAAATCGAATGAAGACAAGGATGAATCATGACCCATTGGGGAATATTGACATGATTTTTTTACCACGAATCGAAGAAGAGAATGCCTCTTTTGTCAATTTAGGCGTGGAAGAATCACTCAGAGATGAAATTATTTGACGGCTTTCCTTGCATGTTGGATATATAAATTTTTATTCCTGTTCTCCTTTTTTTGCTCTTTTTTCACAATTGAGCTTTCGGGCACTTTGGGGCGTTCATGGAAGAAGCTTCATAACGCATCGTGGAGGTGTCTAATTCACGAACAGCTTGTATTGTTGAAAATTAGACTCGTGAGGATACGTTCTACGCAAAAACTACGCTCAATTTACCTCCAGATATGCCCAGGAATCATTTTAAAATCAGACCTTCAGTTCTGTTTTGTCACTTTTTACTTGTTTTGTGCAGTCTCACAAAAACTCTCATATCTTGACTTAGAAACATCTAAATTAGGAGCCAATTTTTGCGTTGGAAACTACACTCGTAGATCTACATCTTACGTGGAAACCAGCATCAAATTGCATCTGAATCATCCCAGATATCACTCCAAAAATAGCCTTCTAATCTTGGTTCACTAGCTATTTTAGCTTTGTGCAGTGTCACGATAAATTTCATATCTCGACGTGAAAGTATCGGAATCAGGTGACATTTTTTGAATTGGAAAGTAGATTTGTAGAGATACGTCTCATACAGAAACCACAATCATGTTGCATCCGAATCGTTCCATATATCGCTCCAAACACTACCTTCTAATCTTGGTTCGCTAGTTATTTCAGCTTTGTGCAGCGTCACAATAAATTCTATATCTCGACGCGGAAGTATCGGAATCAAGTGCCATTTTTTGAATTGGAAAGTAAATTTGTAGAACTACGTATCACAATAAAACCAAAATCATGTTGTATCCAAATAGTTCCAGATCTCACTCCAAAAGTGGCCTTCTAATCTTGATTTGCTAGTTATTTCAGCTTTGCGCAGCGTCACGATAAATTTCATATCTCAACATGAAAGTATCGGAATAAGGTGCCATTTTTTGCATTGGAAGTAGACTCGTAGATCTACGTTACGCGTGAAATCCATCAGCAGAAAACTTTCATATTTTCTCAGGTACTTTTCTAAAATTACAGCCTAAATCTTGTGATACTCTACTTCTCATCAAATATTGGATACTTCATGAATTTCATATTCTACTTCAAGTTTTGGGTCGCATCACTTCCGCAATATGTTGAAGGCTAGACTAGATCAATATTCAAAGTACCACAAGTCTTTTTTTGTTGAGAAGACTTTATTGCTTGGGAGATAATGAAGAATCTTTTTACCTTAAGGACGGCATCTTCAAAGGACTCCAAATATGCATTCAAGCTTCATACTTTTATTTTTTTTATCTTCTTAATTTTTTTTAGAGTCGTTCACATTTTAGAATCATGCGGGCCAAGAGTGATTTGACTTGCAGTTTAAGCTCCTACGTCAAGAAATATTTTGAATTGCAGTTTAGGCTCGTGCATCAAGGAGAGGTTTGACTTTCAGTTTAAGCTCGTGCGTTGAGGAGCATTTTTGATTTTCAATTTAGGCTCATGCATCGAGTAGCATCTTGACTTATAGTTTAGGCTCGTGCATCAAGGAGCATCATGCAGTTTATGCTCGGGCCTTAAGGAGTGTTTTAACTTATAGTTTAGACTCGTGCATTAAGGAGCATTTTGACTTGCAGTTTAGGCTCGTGCATCGAGGAACATTTTAGGAAAAAATTCTTGTAATGCAACTTTTCTTCCAACCCTTTGTAATTGAGTATTGTTGCACTTCAGTTTGATATTTATTGCCCCCATCGGTTGAAGTAGATTTTCGCCTGATCTTGTGTTGACTTTTAAAAGTTGGAGTTTAGAAGCCGTTTGACATTTTTTTCTTTTGCGAGTGATCAATGTCCAAGTAACACCCTTCTTGCTATTGGAGAAGTCATTTTACATAGATTTTCTCATTATTTTCTTCAAGGCTGGAACCCCAATTGGGTCAAAGCTCCATAGCATGATGAATTCTTCAACTTTTGGTGATTCCACAGAATAAATGGCTTGTTGAGATTTTGAAATTGAACCTTTCATATAGTGCATTTTGTCTCTAACATGATTTATGTCAACTATATCGTCATCATCAATGATGATATTTCCCTCTTGCATTAATGTCATGATCTTTTCCTTCAGGATGAAGCATTTTGTGGTGTGATGACCAAGAATGCGGTGAAACTTGCAGTATTTAGAATCTCCGACTATTTTTTATTCTTCAGGCCGCTTTGACTTAGGAAGTTCAATAACTTCTTTCGCAACTCATCTAGAATCCCAAGAACATCAGAGTCAGAAAAAGGATATACCCTTGCTTGTAACTCCTTCAAAGTTGTTGACTTTTTACCTCTCGCATTTGTTGCTTTGGAGCTTTCTCTTTTAACTTTTGTCTCACAGTTGTCGTCATAGATTTTCTAATTTGATCTTCTGACGAGTCTTTGAATTTCGTGACTTCTTTCCAAGGATAAAAAATGGGTAACTCTATTCTATGACTTGCAATACTTAGCTCCATGTCATGAGTATGTGTAGCTAATTCTTCAAAAGTTTGAGGCTTAATTCCTTGGAGGATATACACAAGGCCCCAACGCATACCTTGAATGAAAATTTCAATCATGGAAGTTTTAGAAAGTTGGCCAATAATTTATGTAGTCACTACAGGCTCATCTTTACTTTGTCTTGTGTTTGTCAATTCCATCATGCTAACTGTACGACGAGTGCTATAGAAATGATTTAGGAACTAACTTTCTAGTTTCTCCCAACAAATAATTAGTTCAGACTCCAAGTCCGTGTACCAATCAAAGGTGTTGTCTTTCAAAGAACGAACAAACTTCTTGATAAGAAGATTACTATGTGTGTCAGCACTGCTACAAGTTTCAACAAAATGAGCGATGTGTTGCCTTGAATTTCTCTTTTATCAAATTGTAAAAACTTTGTCAATTGATACCCAATTGGCATCAGTAAGCCCTCGATTCACTTAGAATATGACTTTAAGTATCATACGAAACTTTGTGACGGACCGTCATATTATGCCTTGATGGTGTTTGCAATCATATCTTACAGTTGTTGTACTGTTAGAGTAGATACTGAAGTGGATCGATCATTGTAGTGATTGTCACTTGACTGGATAAGAGATTCACCATCAAATTTTTCTCGCGGTGTTAGATTATAATTTGACTCTCCCGGATTGTAGAGATCTAACTTGCTCATAAGTTGGATGATTTGATGATCTTTCTCTTCAACAGTCTTCATCAAGGTTTTAATGGTTTTCTCCATCATTGCAAACTTCTCATCCATGTCAACTACATCAACCATGAAGGTGTTGACTTTTTTTGAAGTTGAAGAATTCATTAAGTCCTCAGATTCTTCAAAGTTACAAACAGTTTCAGATGATTCATTTGATAACATAGATGCAAATTTGCCCCCTGGGTCGTAGTTACAACCGCAATTTGAGATTTTCTCCATTTCATCATCTCCAAAAAGGTGAAGTATTGGGATCCATCCAAAGCATAACCATTGAGATTGCATCGATTGATGGGGCCGAGAAGTGTGATCTCAGTAGACGTGACAGTAGTAGACTTCTTGCACAAAACTTCATTGATTTCTTCGAAGTCCATTGTAGTAGTTGAATATGTTATTTTTTCAATTTGTAGAAGGAAGAGATGAAGAGTAGAACTAGTCCCACTGGGCGTGCCAAAATGTATTCGTAGCAAATTTTCATTGGTGTTGAAAATTAACTGCAAGATAAAATAAAATAAATAAAAAAGAGTAATTTTATTTAAATGAATATTGTGAGTACAATTCTGTTGTTCTCTTGATTCTTCTCTCTTAAATTTAGAAATGATCCGAGGGCCTTCAATAGCGTGTTTCTCAAATCGTTGGATGATTTAGACTCCTAGAGACGTATTTCAATCATCAGGAATGTCGAAAAGTGTTTTGGCACTTTTGAAATAATATTCGGAAAGAACTCCGTTGATTGTTCCTTGTAAGAACTTGATAATTAATGCCGATGCTTGTCAAAGTTCCATTTTTCCGAATCTTCCCTTTTTTTCCTCCCTTAGAATGTTATGTTTTCCCCTATTTATAGTTGTAGGGGGTAGACCTAGTTGCTTGTGATTGGCCAAAATATGTCACTTTGACACTTGGTGCCTTTTACTTGGTTGTTGAACTTGAATGAGATTTCCACATCATTTGTACATGTGGCGGCGTCTCATTAGTTTTGAATTTGACTGGGATGCCACATCATTTGATGAGTTTGGGTTTCAAAGTGAGATGGACCTTGATGAGGAATAAAATGGGGTTATTATTTTTTTAAGCCCAAAATAACTTAGATCCAATAAAATATAGATCAAATTCAAATTTTATATGGATTTGATCCAATAAATTTTACGTGTCTACAGATGGACTTGATCTTGACTTGTTCTTGAATTCAAGGGCGTTTGAGCTTGTTCTTGAATATTACGGTCTTGATCTTGGATCTTGATGAACTTGATTTGAATACTTGATCTTTGTATAGAAATTGCAGTGTTTGATCCACGTACTTTCTCTTGCTTCTTGTTATAGTTATGAGACTCCTATATATAGTTGTGGAAAGGAAAGAGTCGTGATGAATATGGACTTTATTTGACCAATCAGATTTAAGTGACATGACATCTTTTATGGGCTTTTGATTTCACTAGGTCTGCCGCATCATTTTGACATGTGCCATGGTCCTATTGACTCTTTCACTTGACTTGGCATGCCACATCATTTGACACGTGATGCTTATTTGGGCCTCTAGACTATGACAATATCTTGGGCTTAGCAAAGTGGGCTCATCATTTATAGCCCAAATCAATGGGCTAGCTCAATAAAAATTGGACTTTAAATAAATCCATACATGTTTGGACTTAAATAATTAATCCAATTATATTAATCCGTAATATTTATTTGGGACTAATCTATTTTGATTTTAACATAATCCGAATTTCGAATGGATTTCAATTTAATAAAATTTTGTTTCCCACAAAATGCCCCCTACTTCAAGACTTGTCGAAAGATTTAATCTTTTTTATGCTAAACTTGAAGTATGATTTATTTAAACATGCTTCCTTCGTGCTTCAAAGATTTCCATAAAGCTGAACCATGTAATTTACATATGGATATCGCCTCTAAAAAAATCTCTTTTTTCATGAATTTCTACACGTAAGACCCATTGGTGAGGCATGACATCCCATTTCAAATAGATTTTGGAAAACATTTTATCGCCTTACTTAAACAGGAATAAAACTCTTCCAATTTGAATATATATTGGAGAAGGAAATAACCCCCAATTTGAATTTGTATGGAAGAAGAAAATAACCTCCAATTTGAATTTGTATTGGAGATGAAAACTCTTCTAATTTATATTAGGGAGGAAACAACCTCCAACTTGAATTGGTATGGGAGAAGGAAACAATCTCCAATTTGAATTTTTATGGGAGAAGAAAACAACCTCCAATTTGAATTTATATTGGAGATAGAAACTCTTTCAATTCAAATTTATATTGGAGAAGAAAACATACATCCTACAACTCTATAAAAGGATGTAGGTTTCATAATTTTTCAATATGAATTTTGGGATTTTCAAGTCATGAACAATATTGAGGTAATTTTTTCCTCTCCTACTTTTCTTTTATTTTCATCACTATTTTTCAGCACAACATTTTGGTGGTAGAAAGTTTATATCTTATTGTAGGAATATCAAAATCATGAACCGTTTGATATTCCAGAAACTAGACTTCGATATCTATAACATATCAAAAATTCAGCTTTAAATTCCATCAATATAATTCTTGATAATTTTTGGAATTTAGTCCTGAATTTTATTGTTGGGTATGATGTAGTTTTGATTATTGACAAACTGACAAAGTGATATGAAACATGTAGCTGAAACTTGTAGCAAATCATCGATGATTAAAGACCAGGGTGGAAGAAATCAAGAACCAGTTGAGTGGTTAATTCTGATAAACTTAAGGAAATAAACATGTGCTAATTTGAATAAGTTGTGGTTAAGTAAAATACTTGAAGATAAGCTGATTTAAAGAGTTGAAGTTTGATTACAACACTAAGGAGACAAGAGTTGGAATTGAAGAAAGAGTCTCACTTGAAGTAGAACTCTATGTAATAAGAGTTCTGATTAAAGGAGGAGTTGGAAATAAAGAATGACTCTTTGAAGAGTTGTGCTTAAATAGAAGATGCATCAGTCAGAATAATTTATGTACTTACAAAGCAGAAAAGCACAATCGATAGATTGACTTCACGAAGTGTTACTCAACCACTGAAGAAACATATTGAAGAACCTGGTCCTAAGTGTAGAATCCAGCTAAGAGTTTTAGCATTGATTTTTAGAGTTGTTCATTGCGTTTGAACTAATGATGTAATATTAGTTTCAGTGTGTTATAAACTAAACTAGGAGCTGGTCTTCGAGTTGGGGAAAACTCAGAGACTTTGGGAACGGATACTTTGGGAGGTGTGTGTGTAGTTAGGAATTAGAGTTTATAATTCCTAGTCATCGAGTTAAAGAAATTAGAGTTTATAATTCCTATTTGTTGGTTACAGGAGTTTTGTAATCAGTCATTGTTGAGGCTCAGAGTTATTTAGTGAAGTTGGGGTTAAATCCTGTAGAGGTGCAGGTCATCATTTTTATGTCTTTTGAGCTGGGTGTTTTCCATGTAAAAATTGTTATGTTCTTTACTTTCTATTTTACTGCTTCCTTGAACACGTCAGGCAATCCGTTCCATCGATAGGCAATAGTTAGACAAAAATAATACAACCAGTAGGGAATGAATTCTTAACAAGTGGTATCAGAGCGAGGTTGTCTTAAAAAGGGCTAGCAACTAAGACAAAGATCAATATGATGAATTCCACACCACCTACTGGTCACAGTGAAGGTCAATCCACTATTAGACCTCCACTCTTTGATGGTTCTCACTTTATTTGGTGGAAATCTAGGATGGAGACGTTCATTCAAGGGGAAGACTACAAGTTATGAGATCGGACCACTGATGGTCCTACTATTCCAATGAAGTTAGAAGATGGTGAACAGGTCAAAAAGGTAAGAAGTGAGTTTAACACTGATGACTTAGTGGCATTAAAGAAAATTTGAAGTCTAAGAACATCTTAGTCTATGGACTAGGACCTGCTGAATACAATAGAGTGTCAACCTGTACCACTGCTAAGTAGATCTGGGATACACTGGTCAATGCACATGAGGGTACCTCTCAGGTAAGAAAATTCAGGATTGCTCTTCTCTTTACTGAATACAAAGCTTTTAAGATGAAGGAGAAGGAAACCTTGCATGAAATGATGACAAGGCTTACTGCCTTGACAAATGAGTTGACTTCTTTGGGAAAAGTCATCATTGTTGAAGAACAAATTGAAAAGGTGTTGAGGGTGCTACCAAAATCAAAATGGAATGTTAAAGTGACTGCTATTGGAGAGGCAAATAAGGATCTCACAGGTATGACACTAGATGAACTAGTAGAGAATCTGAGAACTTATGAAATAAAAATTGATGGAACTAAAGAGCTAGCAGCCCCTGAAGATACCTTAGTTCTGAAGGCATCTGACAGTGATGAAGAAATTGAACTTGATGAAGAATAAGTTGCCTTTATAGCTAAGAACTTCAGCAAATTCTTCAAAAAGAAGAAAGAAAAAGGTAGCAAGAAATGGTCCAATGACAATCCAAATGGATGCTACAAGTGTGGTAAGATTGATCATCAGGTCAGGAATTGTCCTGTCTAGGAAATAGAATGGAGAAAGGAAAGGGATAAAAAGGAATTGAAAGAAAAAAAAAAGAGGGAAGAATATGCAATGGTAATAGCTTAGGGATCTGACTCAGATGATGATAAAGTTGATGAAACAACACTCATGGCTCTTGGAGATTCAGACTTGGAGGAAGAAGATTATGCTTCTAAGGTAAGTATACCTGAACTTAAAGAAAAGTTGTATTTGTTTTCTAAAATAAAACTTATTTCCTTAATGAGTTCTCTAATTGATGATTTCCAAGAATTAACTTCTGATAGGGATGAGTTATTCAACAATCTTACAGGTCTCAAGTTTGATTTTATTGATTTAAAAACCTGTAAGAACATTGTTGAAAAAGAAAACTGCACTGTTAAGGAACAAGTTAGCATACTTGATTCATCAAACCTGACCCTCAAATATGAAATCTTTAAACTGACTCTTTTTGAAAAAGGAAAAAAGGTCAAAAGTGAGGAACAAGAACAAACTAAGTCAGAATTGACTAAGAATAAACATGAATACTTTTGTGAAAAAAGAAAATATTAGTCAATTGAGTCAAGAAGTTTCTGAATTGAAACTTGATCTTGAAAGAGCTAATAGATGGACACAATCTTCAAGAATTGTTCATAAGTTAGGTCAAAGAACTCACAATGAAAAGGATGGGTTGGGATTTTATTAAAGTTCTAATGCTATTAAAGATCTATGTTATATTTGTGGTAACTAGAGGTATCTAACCACTGAATGTCCAGTTGCAGCAAAAAGCAAATCAAGAACCATAAGCCTAGCTAAAAAAAGCTGATTCCATGTTAGCACAAGCTAACAAGAAGGTCAAATCTAGTCAGAGAAATAGGTCGCATAACTTGTTGCCTCGATGGGATAGAAAGAACTTCATACATCCTTTTTTTCATAAGAAAGGACCCAAGCTTGTCTGGGTGTGGGTGCCTAAAGTTAACTCCTAATTTGTTTTGAAGGTGAGAGTGAAAGGAGGCAAAAAAAATTTATACATGGATAAATCTTGCTCAAGGTATAATACTGGAAGCAAATGAAGTTTCTTTCACTCACCACATTTAAAGGGGGAATGGATCTTTTGGAGATGGCAAAAAAAAAGAGGATGACTGTGAAACTGATGAGCATGCACAGGAACATGTTGTACCACCTGGTTCAACTGTTGTATAGATTAAGGGAAGATTGATAGGGGGAACAACAAATCAAGAAATTGATGCATCAATAACACCAACACAAGCTGATGATAATTTTGTTGGTAATTCATAAGAATTGGTGTTGTCATAAGAATCTTGAGCTATCTCATGGGAATCAATGGCTTGAGACTATGGTATTCAAATGAAAGTAATTTCACTCTTGAGGGCTATTTAAATGTTGACTATGTGGGTTACTTAAATGACTGGAGAAGCACCAAAGGCACTAAGTAGAGAACATTTTGAAAGGAATAGGTTAGATTTGGGGATTATTAAAATTGTATAAACTCTCTTCAATGATTTACTAGAATAACCATTTTTATTTTAAATCTTATTAGCTAAAATGTTATTCGATTCAGTCTTGCACATTTAGTTGTGTGTTCCAATTCCAGATTTTTGACTCTTTTAACCTAATTTTGTATTAGATTGTGTAGAAAATAGGTACAAGCAAGCAATTGTGACTCTCTCCAAATGATTATGCACAAATGAAATATGCTCTAAACTGACATAAGCATAGGTGTCTAAGTTAAAATAGTTGAGCACACCTATTCTATTCCTAACACTTCATCCTCCCCTTGTCCTATGATGCCGACGAATTGGCTGACTAAATTTTCCTTGACTCTCTCCAAATGATTGTTCACAAATAAGTTAATCCTACACCAGAAATTCCTTCTTCTCTCTCAACCAAAATATCAGTTTTGTACCATGTATTTGCAAGCTTGATCATCAATCACATGCAACATATGTTTTGAAAAATAAAAAGGGACATGCTCTCTCTTTTAGTTCCTATTTCGTTTTTAGGACTTATCAGTCCTAGTTCAGGTTTGACTTATAAAGAAACAATAGATGTTCTTGAACAGATGAATCATGTTGCTCTACCTATTTCAATGAGGAGGGCTAACACTCATTTAAAAAAATTGATTTAGCTGAAACAAATCTAAACTAGAAGCTGAACAAGACAGTCATGAAGTGGAATAAGAATTCCTTAAGGCTAGGATCATCACTTTGAAGCTTGACCTTGATTGATATAGGTATGAAAATATTAAAATCAATCATCAATTGACACATTTGATAGCACCTGTTCCATCTTTCTCATCAGCTCCTCACTATTTGTATCCTTAGCCATGTTTTACTTTTATACCATATTTTTTTATGAATGCTCAGTTATTTTGCTTTGTTCAATACTATCTTAGGTTTAATGTGGAACATGCTCTGTCAGTTAAATTGAATGGTTATCTTTGCTAAATTGACTCATATTTTTGGTCTCTTTAATACACTACTATGTTGGTTAAAGTCTTCGTCTGATTGTTTTGGTAATAGCTCCAGTGGACATGAATAGCATAACAAATCAATTTGGATAGTATATTATTGCATTAAAATAGTTTTTTGATGATGCCAAAATGGGGAAGATAAGAGGGTTGTGCAATGTTTATAACTCATTAACTAACTTGTTTCATTCTAGTGTTTTATACTTTAGTGCCTATAGGTGAAGATGTTTGAATGCACAAAGACAAGAGATTTGTCATCATTAAAAAGGGGGAATTTGTTGGGTACGATGTAGTTTTGATGGTTGACAAACTGCCAAAGTGATATGAAACATATAGCTAAAACTTGTAGCAAATCATCGATGATTAAAGACAAGGGTGGAAGAAATCAAGAACCAGATGAGTGGTTAATTCTGATAAACTTAAGGAAATAAACATGTTATAATTTGAAGAAGTTGTGGTTGAGCTAAATACTTGAAGATAAGTTGATTTAAGGAGTTGAAGTTTGACTACAACACTAAGGAGACAAGAGTTGGAATTGAAGAAGGAGTCTCACTTAAAGTAGAACTCTATGTAATGAGAGTTCTGATTAAAGGAGGAGTTGGAAATAAAGAATGACTCTTTGAAGAGCTGTGCTTAAATAAAAGATGCATCAGTCAGAATAATTTACACACTTACAAAGAAGAGAAACACAATTGACAGATTGACTTCACGCAGTGCTACTCAATCACTAAAGAAACACATTAAAGAACCTGGTCCTAAGTATAGAATTCAGCTAAGATTTTTAACATTGATTTTTAGAGTTGATCATTGTGTTTGAACTATTGATGTAATATTAGTTTCAGTGTGTTATAAACTGAACTAGGAGCTAGTCTTTGAGTTGGAAAAAACTCAGAGACTTTGGGAACGCATACCTTGGAAGGTATGTGTGTAGTTAGGAATTAGGGTTTATAATTCCTAGTTGTTGAGTTAAAGAAATTAGAGTTTATAATTCCTATTTGTTGGTTACAAGTGTTTTGTAATCAGTCGTTGTTGAGGCTCAAAGTTATTTAGTCGTGGTTTTTTACGCCTTTTGAGCTGGTGTTTTCCACGTAAAAATCATTGTGTTCTTTACTTTTTATTTTACTGCTTCCTTGGAACACGTTAGGCAACCCGTTCCATTGATAGGCAACGGTTAGGCGAAAATAAGATAATCAGTAGGGCACGAATTCTTAACATTTATCATGCTGAAAATTTCAGATCTGTGCGTTCTTACTAAAATATTCAAATCATGATGCAGGAATGATGAAATTACAAGCCGCTTGATTCTTGTGAAACTAGACACAAAGATCTAAAGAATATCTGAATTCATAATTCAATACTATTAATATTATTTTACGTGTTATCTCGAAATTAGCATGGAGTTTTTATGCATCAGTAATTTTAGATTTATCCGACGTCACTAAAAAAAGTGTATCTCGATATGGGAGTATCAAAATTATGATCTGTTTAATTTTATAGATCCCAGAAACATGCATATATAATATATCCAAAATTTGAATTTTAACACTTCTTGAATTATTCTAGATGATTTTTTGAAGTCGATCTTATATGTTGTCCGGCAAATGATTCCCAATTTGCATTGCCTCACCAAATAATTTATATCTTGATGTGAGACCATCACCACCAAAGAGCATTTTGATTGCTTCAAACTAGATTTTAAGGTATTTATTCTCATCAAGGCATCTTGTCTCAATCCAAGTTGGTGATATAGAACTTTCAAGATCATAACGCTCTGACGGGTAATATCCTTTCTATTTGTATTTTTACTTTCTTTCTTGTTTTTCTCTTTTTTTTGTAGGGTTGGAGTAGATAGAGATATGGAACAATTGGTCGGATTAAGGTGCGAGGGTTTAACTTCACCTCTGTCACCTTAAGACCGAAAGATTGTACTTGAAGATGGTGGACACGGGCTAAAGGTGAGAGAGTTTAACATCGCCTTTATCACCTTAAGACTAAAATATTTTTCTTGAGAATGGAATGATTTTCTTTAAGTATGGGCCTTTTCAACTATGCATTTATGCGATGGTGTTCTCTCGGTATGGGCCTTTTTCAATGGTCAGCTTAAGGTGCAAAGGAGCATATTTTGTCCACCTTAAGGCATGAACATTTTAAGATCCTTTTAAGGATAAACCCATGAGATGCCAGCTTAAGGTGAGAAGGGACAAATTTTGTCCACCTTAAGGCATGAAAATTTTGAGATCCTTTTAAGGATAAACCCATGAGAGGCCTGCTTAAGGTGCAAAGGGAAAAGTCTTGTCCACCTTAAGGCATGGAGATTTTGAGATCATTTTAAGGATAAATCCTTGAGATTCCATATTAAGGTGCAAAGGGACAATTTTTTTCCACCTTAAGGCATGAAAATTTTGAGATCCTTTTAAGGATAAACCTGTGAGAGGCCAACTTAAGATGAAAAGGGACAAATTTCATCCACCTTAAGGCATGGAAATTTTGAAATCCTTTTAAGGATAGACCCATGAGATGTTAGCTTAAGGTGCAAAGGGATAAATTTTGTCCTCCTTAAGGCATGGAAAGTTTGAGATCCTTTTAAGGATGAACCCGTGATAGGCCAGTTTAAGGTGAAAATAGACAATTCTTGTTCACCTTAAGGAATGGAAATTTTGAGATCCTTTTAAGGATAAATCCTTGAGATTTCAGCTTAAGGTGCAAAGGTTCATATTTTATCAACCTTAAGGCATGAAAATTTTAAGATCCTTTTATGGATAAACCCATGAGGGGCCAGCTTAAGGTGCAAAGGGATAAATTTTTTCCACCTTAAGGCATGGAAATTTTGAGATCCTTTTAAGGATAAACCCATGAGATGCCAGCTTAAGGTGCAAAGGGACAAATTTTGTCCTCCTTAAGGAAAGGAAAGTTTGAGATCCTTTTAAAGATGAACCCGTGAGAGGATAGCTTAAGGTGCAAATGGACAAATCTTGTCCACCTTAAGGCATGGAAATTTTGAGATCCTTTTAAGAATAAATCCTTGAGATGCCAGCTTAAGGTGCAAAGGGACAAATTTTGGCCTCCTTAAGGCATGGAAAGTTTGAGATCCTATTAAGGATAAATCATTCAGAGGCCAGCTTAAGGTGTAAAAGGACATATCTTTCCCACCTTAAGACATGGAAACTATGGAGGCCTTGATTTGAAGACTTGGAGATTTTGTCAACTTTCACTCCCAAATTTGGCATTTTGAGCGGTTCAACTTCCAAATTTAGAGAGTTTGGAGACTTTATCTTATGTGAACGAAGCTCATATTTCATAGGATTTTGCCCCCATTAAGCCACCAATACTTGGAGTGAGTCCAAAATTTAATTAGAATATTTTCATACTTGGTATCTATATGATTGATACTACAGAAACATATATTTTTTTTACACTCATGCAACTGAACTCAGAATAAGATTCCAAGAGCTTACTACCTCAGTGAAGAGGATCAATTACGCACCATTTGAATATGCCTCTTGTACAACATATAGTCCATCCCACTTTAGGGTAAATTTCCCACCGGACTTATGAGAAGTGATAATGGGTCTACTTACTGCAAGGACTTGATCTCCAACTTGAAATCACCTCAAGTGAACTCTCTTGTTGAAAGAATGAGATAGACAGGCTTGGTAACATTCAAGATTTTGTTAAGCCTCTAGTCTCTTCTCATCAAGAGTTTCTAACTCCGCAAGATACAACTTATTATTTTCTTCATTGATGAACCCTTCTTGAATAGCCAGTCTCAAAGAAGGTATCTAACGCTCAAGTGGCAATACTGCTTTAACTCCAAAAGTAAGTGAATATGGGGTTGTTTGAGATGGTGTCCGGTAAGTTGTTCTATATGCCCATAAAGCTTCTTCCATTCATTCATGCCAATCTTGCTTGGACTTAGAGATGACTTTGTTTAATAGATTTCATAAAGTCTTATTAAACGCTTCGGCAAGACCATTGGCGGCATCATGGTACATAGAAGACTTGGACTACTTGAAGCCAAAGTGATCACAAATCTTGTTCATCAACTTGTTATCAAATAGATTGCCATTGTTTTTATTATATATTGAGGGATTCCAAAAAGGTAAATGATATTCACTTGGATGAAATTTGCAACATTCTCTTTCTTTACTTCTTTGAGAGCAACAGCTTTGGCCCATTTTGAGAAGTAATCTGTTGCAGCCAAGATGTATAAGTGTCCACCAGAAGATTTTGGTAGTGGACCAACAACATCTGTTCCCCAAGCATTGAATGGACAGGATGCTACAGTTGCGTGTAGTACTTCATGAGGTTGATATATGAAATTTGCATGGAATTGACAAGATTTGCATCTTCTAGCATAGTCCAAGAAATCTTTCACCATTGTTGGCCAATAGTATCCCATATTTTTAATGTAAAAATGGAGCTTCGGTCCAGACTGATGGAATTCATAAACTCCTGAGTGCATTTCTTACAAAGCTTGAATTGCTTCTTTCTCTCCTAGACACTGTAAGAGTACTCCTTTAAATGATCTTCTGTATAGTGTGTCCTTATAGTAAAGGAAGCGAGGTGCAAGACGACGAATGTCAGTCATTCTCCTTGGATCCTCTAGATGTATCCCATAACATAAGTAATCAATGATAGGTTGTTGCCAATATTCTTTTATAGCTTCAGACATAGAAATGAGGTATTCAACTTTCTTTTCTTCACCCTCATTTTATGGCAGTACTATCCATTCTTGGCGGATAGTAATTTGCATCTAATTTGGAAGATTTAAGGTTGAGGCCAAAGCAGCTAAGGCATCAACTTACTTATTTTCTCTTCTTCGCACATGTTGGAGGGTTACTTCTCAAAGCCACCCCATCAACTTTTGTGCACAATCATGATATGGTCGTAGCTCAGGCTTTCTAACTTCATAGCTTCCCAAAAGTTGCTTGATCACCAATTGGAGTCACCAAAGACTGTTAAAAAAAACTCGACCCGACCCACAGCTTGGCCTTTCCACCTTCCCACTTAGTTTTTTATTTCCTTTAAGTTATTTTCCTTCCATACTTAGAATATTTTCTTCCTTTCTTCAAAGTGTTTCCAACTAAAACAATAGAAAGTTTCCTTGTGTGTATGGGTTTGCAATCAAAATCAAGAACCTCTCTTTACTTCCTCATGCTCGTGTAATCAAAGTAAAGGTCTTCATCAGGTATGATCGAAACCTAGCCTTCTTTTCAAGTGGTAAGTGATAAGCTGAGGTGAACCCAAGTTCCCAAGAAGCTTGAATGAAGTTATCTTGTAAAGGGCTGAAAATCGGAACTAGGGTTTGTTGTACAAGCTTGAGGTTTAAAAGTTCAGCTCAAAAACACGAATCGATGGGATTTTAATAAAAAATAGGACCAAAAATTAAGTTAAAGTCGAGTTGGAGTTCTGTTAAGAGCTAACGACATTCGTGATAAGTTATCACAACTGTGACAGCTTATCAAAAATGTCGTCAAAGGCTGCAAAAAATATTGTGGGTTCTGTTTAGAGTTGACGACATTTATGATAAGTTATCACAACTGTGATGACTTATCAGGAATATCGTCAGAAGTTGATAAAATTTTGTGGGTTTTGTTTAGGGCTGATGACATTCGTGATAAGCTATCACAGCTGTGACAGCTTATCAAGAAATGTCATCACACCTGGAACCTGAAGCATAAATGAGCCTTTTCAAGGGGTGTGAAGCTTAAATGATTGATGTGTTTTTGTTTATACTCTTGAGGGTCGACTAATGATTTTTCTCATTCTACAGGTCTTGAAATGACACCTAAAGAAAAGAGCCCCAAACTTGCAAAGAAGGAAAAACATAAGAGTATACCCCAGAGACTCATCAATGAAGAGTCTGATTGTGAGAAAGAAGAACCACTGCTCAGAAGGAAAAGAAATAAGATAAGCCCAGAAAGGCCTCCACCACCCCCACCATTTGAGATGGAGAAAAGTGAAGAGAGTGATACTGATCCAACAACATTAGAACGTACAGCTTCTGAGCAGTCGGCTTTTGAGCAACAAGAGTCTGAACATGCTGAATCTGAAAAGCATGATTCAGATCAACTTGAGTCTGAGGAGCATGAGTCTAGACAACCCTTTTGCTGAGCCATAAGATGAGGAAGAATCTTCGATTCGGGGAACGATGGTTAAATGCAAGAATCCTGAAGTCCGAGATAAAATTAGATGGAAGATTCCTAAAGCTCAGAAAATCTTCTTTGATGGGATTCGTAGAACCAACAGAAGAGCTGTCAAGAGGCCGTTCTTTGAAGAGAAGAGAATCATCATTAAGGGGTTGAGCAGGTATCTGGAGGTGGAGCAGAAATTTCAGGCCTATGACTTGGGATGGACTACACGAGGGGAAAATTCATTCTGCCCTATACTAGTTAGGGAATTCTATGCGAACTACCAAGATCTCTTAGAAAACTTGTGTAAAGAAGAAAGAAAGCACCTGACCAACCTTTGTTGGACAAAGTTCTGGTACGGGGTGTGAAGGTAGATATTTTTGAAGCAGCAATCAATAGGTTCCTTCATGGCCCAAAATTTACTCCTTAGGCCACTTCACCTAATTTCTATGCCCGGTTAAAGCATTAGGAAAATCAGCGGACTTCGTTAGCCACACTCATAGCTGATGGAGAACCGGAATGTCTGACCAACCCAAGTGAAAGAATCTTCAAACCCTTCCTGAATTCAGAGGCAAGATTTTGGTGGGGTATTGTACGTACTTGGTTGATGCCCATAGATGGTTATAATATCCTCGGGGATGATAGAGCAATATTAGTCACAAGTTTTGTGGCTAACCACAAATTAAACTTTGGCGAGATCATCATCAAAAAGATAAAAATTTGGGTCTCGAGGTTTGATACAACATATCCCTTTCCTTATTTAATTACAAGGTTGTGTAGGGCAGCAAATATGCCAGAGATTGCAGGGTTGGAAGAAGAACTCCTTGCCAAGAAGACCTACAATCCTATCAGAAATGAGGAAAATCAGCCAAGGCTAATGCTTGACAGGGGCGCAGAGATTCCAACTGATCCACCAGTTACAGGTACTAGCTCGGTGCCTAATGCAGAGATGCCAGATTTTGAAGCTATACCTCCAACATCCGCAACAATGGCAGAATCATCAGTGCCAAGAACTGAGACAAATCCTCCAGCTGCAGTGCCTACAACAGAATTTACCTTCAGTCCTATGAATTTTAGGAGAGTAGCAAAGCAGTCCAAGTGGTGCGAGGCTCAGCTTAAACTCTTCGCCAAGTAATTTTCAGCTGTAGTGGACAAGAGGGTGAAGGCTTCACTTGAGCCTTACAAGGCACTACCGGGTAGGATAGATAAATTAGAGAACCGCTTCAATGTGCGGTCAAAAGAGAGGTCAAATCCAGAGATGGCACTATTTAGGTTAGAGCTAGCCAGGGTAAAAGAGGAGGTTGGAAAGCTACAATAACACCAATTTATGGTGTCATCAGATCCGGTAGTTGAGAATTCTGAGGGAGAAATCCCATTATTTGATCTCACCGAGGAACTAGTGAAGAAAAAGAAGAAGAAAGATGAGAAAAAAGAAAAGGGGAAGAGAGAGAGACCCGATAACGATGAATAAAGAAAATCAAAGAAGAGGGCAAGAAAGAAGTCTGAAAAGGAGGAGATGAAGAAGGCGAGGATTGAGTCCTTAGTAGATAATGAGAGATGGGAGACAACCATCCGAGCGAGAGTCGTAGGTGCCTTTACTAGTAGGCCTTCAGAGATTGATAGACCAGCTGCACCAGAGTAGAGTAAGGCTCCTGATGGAGATGCGATAGCAGGGTCAGGGACCCATGACCCCCGAGCTTGATCTGTTCTAGGTATACCCGAAACCCTTAGTTCAAAATTTCTTTGATTTTAAGTTGAGGGTGTAGGGTAAATTTATTGTTGTAAAATTTTGTAGTCAGCTAGGAGAAGTACTTGTACTTGAGGCAGTTGAATTTTTTTTGAGATTTTTGTACACCTCTTCAAGTGGTCTGCTTCTTTAACTGTGTGATTTGCATTTAAGTGTGACCATTGTGCATCTTTGTATGGCATTAGTTCTAGTAACATAATAATCATTGCTAAACAGCTGCATGAACTGAATGAGTAGTAGATTGCGATATACCTGTGTTCCAAGTGTGTGTGAGATGTTACTTAGTTCCCTCTGTATGCTGAAGCCAGAACTTGCCCGGTTAGTCTTACCTAGGTTGAAGGATAGTGGTTAGGAAAGGATCATAGGCCATTTTGATATTAGCTTACTTTAGCATAAATGACCTTTCCTATGTCCATAATATCCCTTGATCCCTGTTGTGAGCCTAATTATCCTATTGCTTTGTATGACACCTGTCACCTTCTCATTTAGATCATAATAAACCTGTACAGAATGAGTATGAAGAAAGGTAGCATAAAATAAAAGAATAAAAATATAGGTGCGGAATAAAATAGCAAGAAAAAAAAGAAAAAAATTATGAAATAAAACAAGTGATTGTGAAAAAGACCACATCGATCCTAACGAAGTGTGATCAAAAAAAGAGAAGAGGGGAAAAGGCTAATGAGTGCAACCCCAAAAAGCTAGTGTAGTGTCAAGGAGGCTTAGTCACTTTAAATACCATCGAGTATCATACCGGCCTCTAACCTACATTACAAGCCTAGGAAAAGACCTATAGTGATCCTAGCTGACCTATCTGAGGATTTAGGTAATGAAAATAAGGGCAAGCCTATGGTACTTGGCATACACTAATTGGAACTTCATTCTGAGAATGAGTGATTTGATTGTCCCCATGGCTACATATATAATTCCTAATAGGAGATAAGGGGGATTTCTTTGTTGTGAGGGAACACTGGTTACATTACTAGTTACTAACTTATTTGGGTAGTGTAATACTGGTCTATTCATGGCTGTTATAGCTAAATCAATGTCGTATCTTGATTCCTGTATGTTGAATTGGTGTTCTTCATTGTACTTGAATTGACTGACTTTGGAGATGGTGAAAGTGTTTTGAGATGATATGGATGATTGACTGCCAAATATGCTTTGTATTCTCTTAGTTGTGTCGAGTTGCTTGAGGACAAGCATTTTTTTAAGTTGAGTGTGTTGATGTATGAGCTAATGCTAACATATTTGAGGCTTTTAACTAAGAATAATTGTGAAGTCTTAAGCAACTTTTGTCATTTTTGATTGTTTTATGTTTGATTTTGCATAGAGGCTAATATGTCAGAGAACCAACAAGGATGGAAGCAAAGAAGTTGAAATCTGAAGAAATTCAAAGAGAAGTATGGCTGACGATATTTTTGATAAGTCGTCATCCCTGTGATAAGCTATCAGCTTTATCGTCAGCGGTAGACAGAGAATTGGCTTAAGTTAAAAGTTATGATGATATTTTGTGATAGGACGTTAAGGAGCTGATACGTTGTCAAAGTTGTCGATAGACTAAGGTAGAACATGAGAGATGCGGAAGAGCCTTGACAATATTTATGATAGGTTATCAAGGAGCTGATAGGGCGTCACTGTTTGTCATCAGCGTTAGGCAGCGAGTACCAAAAGAATAAAGGAAGCTGACGACATTTGTAATAAGTCGTCAGCCTTCTGATAGGCTATCACAAATGGCATCACCTAATCCAAAGAATTTCTAAATTTTATTATTTTGTTTCCATAATTAGGGTAAACTATTTACAGCCTTATTTAGGGTTTTCTTGGAGAGTTCCGCACATTGAGTTTTGAGACACATACTTTGATATTTTCTCTCTCTCTAATTTTTTAGCTTGAAAAAGCAATTACTTGGAAGAGATTATAATAATTATTTTGGGATTTCCTTTATGATTTAATCTAAGAATCTCTAACTTCTATTCATCTTGTGGTAAGTTTATCTTTCAAAGCATGAACTCATCTAGTTGCTTCGATTATTACGTCATGAGCGGCTAAATTCCTTTAACCTGAATTATGGGATCTAGGGTTAGGTCTTGATAAGGTGCTAAGTGTTCAAGATTCGAAAAGTGGTAAGAATTCTTGATAATTCTGATGTTTTAATTATTGTCTGTTGGTTGCAAACGATAGATAACACCTGCTCTGATTTGCTTGAGAAAGAAATCAAATATAGTGGGAAGTGAATTATCAATAGGGACTTGGAAACACTAAACTTCTGTTTAATAATTAGCGCTGTAACAAGGTTGGTTAACCTAAGGTAAAATATGGGCAGTGAATATAAATTCCCTAAGTCCGAGAGGATTAGGTAATTAAACGCTTAAGTAGGTCGAGAGACATTTAAGTATAACTTCGATAAAGATAACTTGTTGTCCTACCTATCGTGAGAATCTTGAACCACTAGTAGCATCTGTCAAGTACCAAAATCCCTAGTGAACATAATTTTGGTTTTTCATAAACTCTTGATTACGAACACTGAAACTAAAGTAACCAACAATTACTTGTTAAACTAAAAAATCCCATTTCTGGAAACATCCAACTATCAGTTAATTAATTCTCAAATGACTTACATTCACACCATATTTCGTATGGGATTCAAATCCAACCTAGTTGGTTTTTATATTGAAAACGATCGCTTACATTCTCATTAAGAGGTGTAGTTTAAGCGTTATCAACTCCTAGAAAGGCACTCAGGTAAGTTGGTCTTGGATCTTTATCAATTCCAAGATAAAATTCTTTCAAGGGATCTATCGTGGCCTTCACTCCTTCTTCAAGGTATGATGGAGCATCTCTAGTATTTTCATCCTCTTGCAGGTCATCATCATTGATAGATATATGATAACACCTGAAAGCATCTTCTATCTCTTTATAAACCTTCATTTGACATGAGACATCTTTCTTATTCTGGGTCATAACATGATATGAGGAGCCGACACTTTCTTCATCTTTCTCACGTTCCTTGGTATAAACCACAGTATGAGCCTTCGCTTTTAACACCTCATTACATGAAACCTCCAGTTCCATCTGCCGCCTCATACTCGAAGGAATTAAACTTTGGAAATCCTTCTGGATTTTAAGTGAAGAATGCATCAGGCTTTGATGACTTCTTTGACGTTTGTTGCTTTTATTCTTATTTAGAAGTCTCAACCTTTTAAAAATAGAATTTTTTGCAGTTGATTCTCCAAGTAGTTCAAAGACAGAAGGTATTTTGTTGGATGCAGAAGACTTTTCTTCTACAGTGATGTAGTTACTAACTTTCCTTCTTATGAAGATGCGAATTGGAGGTGGTTGCCTGTATTCTTGGCCAACACATGCCTTCCTGGTTGTACATTCCAATGGAATTTTTCCCAACCTTGATGGCCCATTAGGATTATATCCAGCCTTTATAAATAGCTTGTATGCATTTGGGTTGAATCCCTTTTTCGTACGCTTTGTAGGGAGTGTCATATCCTATGGCGGATTTTGAGCCACAGACTCTCCATGTAGTCTTGAGGATGGATTTATTGTGTCAATCCTCCTAATAGGTAAAGTTATCCCCTTTAGCATATTATCTTAGAATCAGATGGGTGATCTTTCTCTTTCTTTACCTTTATTACGAAGCGAAGAACAGTAGTTGCCTTCTTTTTCGTAAGTGCAACTCTTTCTTTATTCGAAGTGAAGAAGGACTTCTTGGTAGCAATATTTTTGACAGTCACCGCGACCTTCTTAGATGCAAGATCATCACACTTGATCTTGGTGACATCTTCAACCCTTTTCTCATTCACAACATAATTCTTTAAGTAGAATTTTTCATCGGCAAAGTGTGACTCAGCTTCAGTGAATAACTTATCATCAACAATTATCTCTCTTTCCACTCTGCCTTCAAGGTACTTCAAAAACTAATAGTAAGAGGACGCGATAATTTTTTTCTCGTGTACCCAAGGTCTACTAAGTAATATATTGTATGATGTTTTGGTATTGATCACATGCATCAATGCATTTGGTTGAAAATCATCCATACGAATTGCTAACTTGACAGCTCCCATGGCCCTCTAGCCCCCTTGGTTGAACCTTAGATTATTATACGATTTTCGGTCATTTCGTTGGTAGCGATGCAAAGTTTCTTCATTGTACGAATAGGCAGGATGTTAACTCTGGATACCTCATTAATCAAGATTCTATTTATCTTTTTTCCTAGAACTTGACCTACTATGTACAAGGGACGATTGTACAGGGTTCCTCCAAGCAGAAGGTCGCTATTTGTAAATGCGACTTTTGCATCACATATATGCGCCTCTTGGCTAAGTGGCTCTGTTGGCTTTCAAAAAGATGGAGAAACTTCCACCGGTGGGTGAACCCTTTGCCCCCTCTTTGGTAGTATTAAAATAAGATACCTTAAGGTTGACTTGAGCAGGTTTTGCAAGAAACAAACTTGGTAAGAATTCTTCCAACATTACTAGACACCGTGGTTTTTTATGGTGAAGCTCCATTTCCCTCGTATTCTTCAGAAGTTCAACCAACTTTAGTTTATTTGGTTTCTTTACCATCCGCCTACTAGATGGCTTCTTGGACTTCTCTTTTCGTAGTCTCATCTTCTTGCGTCTGCGCTTGGTCACCAGAGTCCAACCTTCATCATCGCCTTCATCAACTGAAGAGCTATCAGGATCTAATAGTTTCTCAATATGTTCTTCAGCGCATATTTAGACTGGATCGAGTGAGCTAAAAGTGATAGAGATTTGATGAGACCTTTCTGTCTTATCATCGAAGAAGATCTTCTTCTCATTTGCCAGTTCATGACTTTGTCTTTAAAGACAAAGAACTTTTCCAGAGGATAACTCACAAGCCTATGATATTTGCAATAATTAGGGTCATTGGTCCTTCCAGTTTTATTGGGTTGATTCATCTCTGGGATTTCAATGATCTTATGTACAAGAAGCTTATTGAAAATCTCAGCAACATCAGAATCAAGGAAAGGATATTCCTTTTCTTGCATCTCCTTCAAAGTTTTCTGATTTGGACGTGCTCCAGAAGTTGTCTTCACACTTTGCTTCTTGCTCACCTTCGTGGTAATCTTCATAGTATACACATCAACATTCATGGACTCCTTGCTATATTTTTGGGGACAAACTTTCCCTATCTTTAGGTTTCCTACTTATCTCTTCCCCTTCGAAGGTCATGGATAAGTGTTGCTCACTTTCCAGCAGAAGACATGCTCAACTCCATGTCATGAGCACGGGTAGCTAAGTCTTCAAAGGATTTAGGCTAAATGCATTCCAAGATGTAGAAAAGCTCCTAGTGCATTCCTTGGACGCACATCTCTATTGCAGAAGCTTCGCTGAGCCTATCTTTGTAGTTTAGGCTAGTATTTCTCCATCGATTGATGAAGTTAATGACTGGTTTGTCTTTTTTTGTTGACTATTTATGAGCTCTACCATGCTCACTGTACGCCTTATGATATAAAAACAATTTAGTAACTCATGCTCCAATTGCTCCCAACAATCAATGGTGTTAGGCTCGAGGTTCGTATACCAATCAAACGTGTTTCCGTTTAGGGAATGAACAAACAGTTTGACAAGATAGTCACCGTAAGTTCCACCATTATTACATGTCTCAACAAAGTGTGCAACATATTATTTTGGGTTTCTTTTCCCCTTAAATTATTAAAATTTGAGGGGTTAATAACCGGCAGACATTTTGAGGCTATCTATTCTCGCAATATAGGGCTTAGCATACTCAGGGAAAGACTTGGTGATAACATCATACTTGTCTTTAAGGGTCCCTTTAATGATTTCCCTTAATTTCTCAATCGGGATCATTCCCTCATAAGAAACTTATACTTTTTTACTTGGTGGTGTTTATTTTACAAGATGTTCTATCTCGTGAGCCTCTGGAGATTTTACAGGTGCATGGCTAGACTCTTTGTCTATCAGGCTTTCCATCATATCCACTACCTTATCAATCCGCGCATCTTGATTCTGAACATATTTGATTAGGCCCTCAATTGCCTTTGTCAGATTTGTAAGTTGCTCCTCCATAGACGAGGCATTAGTCACCATTGCTTGCATGATCACTGGAGACGTTGGAGAGTAACATGGATTATCACATAAGTTGATCTTTGAAGTACTCAGCTTATGCGGTGTAAGTGGACACGACGCGCTCGTTGAACGACCATCACTCTTTGCGCCAGAGTATTTGGAACCAGAATGCTCAAGTAGAGCTAGAGTTTTCTTAAGCGATTCTGCCACACTGTTTTCTCCTTCCCAATCACTTGCATTGAACTTCTTTCTCTTTGGGGTTAAAGATCCAAAAATTAGAGTTGGTGCGGATGACACTGGATGTATTTCTTTTCCCAGCAAGCCTGCCTTTCTCTTTGTGACAGCTCCTAAGCTTCCGAAAGTAACACCAAGGATGCTTTCTACTTCAGCAGAGAACTTTGAATCAACAGCCTCAGAAGTAGTTGATTGAGAGTTGACCTTCTTGGAAGTTATTTCAGTGTTGTTGAACTTTGCAGTTGAAAAAGTTGAGATGAGAGGTAAAGATTGTCCCACTGGGCGTGCCAGAATTTGTTGGACAATAAAATTTTGAGACCAAAAATAAATAATCGAGACAAGAAAAATATTGCAACAATCAATTTATTGATTCCAACGAGAGTGTTACAATCTCTATGAATTCTTTGATTCGCCTTTTTAAAAATAAATTCAAGGGCTTAAAGCTTGATCTTGAATTTGAATTTGATTTGATGGACTTGTGCTTGAATTCAAGGGCTTTTGAGCTTGTTCTTCAATATTGTGGTCTTGATCTTAGATCTTGATGAACTTGATTTGAATGCTTGAACTTTGTAGAGAAATTACGGTGTTTGATCCACGTGCTTTCTCTTGCTTCTTGTTAGAGTTTTGGGGATGCTTTTTCTGAATTATGAGACCCCTATTTATAGTTGTGGAAAGGGAAGAAACATGACGAATATGGACTTCCTTTGACTAATCAGATTTAAGTGGCATGGCCCCTTTTATGGCCTTTTGATTTCACTAGGCCTGCTGCATCATTTTGACATATGGCATGGTCCTATTTGCTCTTTCACTTGACTTGGCATGCCATGTCGTTTGACACGTGACGCTTATTTGAGCCTCTAGAATATGATAATATTTTGGGCTTAGCAAAGTGGGCTCATCATTTATAGCTCAAATCAATGGGCTAGCCCAATAAAAATTGGACTTTAATTAAATTCATACATATTTGGACTTAAATAATTAATCTAATTATATTAATTCACAATATTTATTTGGAACTAATCTATTTTGAATTTAACATAATCCGAATTTCGTACGGATTTCAATTTAATAAAATTTCATTGCCCACAACTACTATCTGTTTTTTTTTTTGTTTTTATTTACTTGTCACATTTTAAAATTGTACATTCCTTAAAAAAAGTATTAGTCAGAAAGTAATTTGACTGAGTTACCTTTATTTGTTACTCATCTTTATTTAATGCCTTTTTTATATTATATTAATATCTCTCTATATTTTTACACCTGAAGAGGTTCCATATTTTTACACATGAAGAGAGTTGAATCGAAAAAAAGAGTTAGATTCGTGTGATAAACATAATTTATAGTTTTTTTAAATATCTAAATTTTCATATTAAATATTGAGTTGATGTATTTAACTTAACTTTAAAGAATATTATTCAATTGACTCTCAAACATAAAAAAAAATATTACATAGAGACGAAAGAAATAACAGGTAATTATGAGAATCATGCAACCCAAATCCTTAAAAGCATGCAACTACTTCAATGTCTATTTATTGAAATTGAAGTCTTTCTCAATTCTCCAAGAGGTAGGTCCTGAATTAAAAAATAAAAAATCAGCCGGTTCCGGTTCTTATTTCAAGATCATTATTAAAAAATTCCCTATTTACATGAATCCCAAAACTCAATAATACGGCCATTTTCAAGGATTCTAGCTATAATTGTTACTTCCATTATGGATATTAGCATTTTGGTCATGTTGTATAGTCTCGCCGAAGATAATTCTAAAAGGGCAGTCCGATACATTATACATCTAAGTTAGTCGGACACGAGAAGGGTCGCACCCCAAGGTTATATCCTACCTTAGTGTAAGGATAAATTGATCAGAAATACTATCAAATTGAGGGGCAAAATGTGGATTTTGAGGGTTGCAATTTTTGATTAATCAAAATGTTTTATTTAATCATACACTCACTTTGCTTTCTTTTCTAAAAAAGTTTTATTTTTAAGAAGTAAAACACATAAACAATCAAAATACATTAATAAATTCTCGCAGTATAACCCTAATTCCATTTTTACAAGACCAAAGAGGAAGTCAAGCAGACGCCTAGTGTATTGATATTGGATTCATCTGACCCTATTAGTTTTGACAATTCTCGCAATATAACCCATAATTGTGAATAACAATCTATAACATGTGCAGCTCAAACTTCAAAATCTAATTGAACCCCAAGTGCAATGGAATGGAAAAATAAGGTGGTAGAGTCTCTGATATTAGAAGCATCGATAGACAAGAATAGGTGATTCCCTTAAAAACGATAGCTAGGTTTAGACACCATAAATTATAAAAAAAAATTTACAGTTGAAAGAAGTTTCAAAACGTGTAATACTTACCTAGCTCTGAAAACTCTTTTATCAAGAGGTACCTCGGCCAAGAGAGTAGCCCTTCTAGTGCACATGCTGTATAACTGCCTGATGGATTGGCCTCTATTTGGATCTCACAACTTCCACAAACCTCATATAATAAGGGTTTTTTTATGGATTTGCTTTCCTTCTTGTTAGTAATTGGTAGTGGTAACTACCTGCTAAGCTATCCCCTTTTATTCTATACTCTCTATTTTTTGCCCGCCCTAAGGAGGGTGAAGTAATTGGATTTAGGATGTCACCTGGCGTTCTTTCTACTTCCGGATCCGCTCGAAGAGTTATTTTTATAGAGGCGTATAGATCTAAACTGCAAAAGTACTCCTTTGTCATATCGGTATTTGTTCAGAACTTTCACAAAATTCGTACCAATAAAACGAAAGGCCCAACTTTCATCACTCAGGAAGCGGCTTGTATCTTTCAATGTTTTAAAAGCAAATTTTCAATGTTAAGAAACAAACTTTGCCAAGACACACTCTCATTACTAAAATTACCAACATCACAATAAACATCATCAATGTCGTGGGTTTCATGGATAAAAATGATGGCTCCATTTATTTATAGGCCTATTTCTTTCCTAATAACTGGTCTAGGCCTATTTCTTTCTTAACAATTGGATTAAGAATATAGATATATCGACAACACACCAACTCCACATTGTGTGCTGCAAAACCTTCTACCTGTTTTTCAACTTGAACAAAATCTTCACTATCATAAGTCATAGATGGATTCATTGAGACATCAGATGAAAATTTCGAGAACCCAATACGGCCATTGGGTCGATATTCCGTCTTCTTGTATTCACTAATGATTTGTTTCAAAACGAGTGTTCTTATACAGCCAGGCGCCTCAATAAAATTAATAGCTAAAAAGGCAAACTTTAATAAGAGACCTTAAATATATACACATACATACAAAAATAATAATTTAATAATTTAAAATTATTTTTTTGTTCTTGTATATTAGTCATTTTTGTGTAGTATTTTTAAAAAACACATAACAATTAACTTCGCATATTAATATTATTTTTAATAAAGTAAAGATTAATTCTAGTTAATAAGATGCTAGTCATTTATTTCCAAAACATTAACTTGGATATTGTTGTTAAAACTTTATTTATTAATATGAAATTTGGCTTGTTTAATTTAAACTTCTAAATTATTTGTGATAATCATTAAATAGCTTTTTCTTTTTTTATTTCTTTTTTCCTATAGATAATCTTTTAAACATATTTCAAAATATTCATTATTATTTCACATCAAGTTGGAATCAAAAAATTATTATTAAAATTTTTGATGTCTCAAAATTTTGGAAGTTTAAAGCAAACGTTTTACTAGTCTTATCCTTGAGTCACTCATGCAGCCACCTGAAATAACTTTTCAGATTTCGTTCAAACAGTGGCCATATTCCTCCTTCAAATTACATGCAGTAGATGTATGGGAAGGTTGCAGTTTAACACTTGTTGGTCCATACGCGATTCCCCCAAGCCATAACTATGACTAACAATCTATAACATGTGTAGCTCGGACTTCAAAACCAAATTGATCTCTAAGTGAAGTGGAAAGATAAGGTGGTAGAGTCCCGATGTTAGAAGCATCTTGTCTATTGGTAGACAAGAATTAATAATTCCATTAAAAATGTTCGTCGAGTTCAAACACCATACTATAAATTCTTTTACAGCTGGAAAAAGGTTGAGAACATTGTAATACCATCCTACAACCAAGTTCAGAAAGCTCATTTACCAAGAGGTACTTCAGCGAGGAGAGTAGCCCTTCTATTGCAAATGTTGCATAACTGCCGGATGGATTGGTCTCTATATAAGCTTTAAAGATTTTTATGGCCTCCAAGTAAACCTGTCAACCAAGCCGATCCGGATCAATCTGGCACCAGTTCAATTTTTTTTATCGAAATTGGTTCGGGTCTGGTCCAATCGTCCAACTTATTGGGTCGGTCTGTGCCGGACCCAATAGTAATTTAATTTTTGACGGTCCAGCACTAGCCCACATAACTATTTGGCTGGTCTAATCTGTCCTAAACTGGGTCAACACGATCCGAGTTTGATTAATGGGTCGGTTACCGATCCAAATGTTTAAAAGAGGGTCTAATTCGAATTTTGATGATTTTTTAATACATACGTTCAATATATACTATATATACACATATATATAGATACAATATATACTACTAAATACTTTAAACAATATACATACGACATATATACATGATATATTATACTACTTTAGAAAAATATACACACATATATACATTAAATATATGCTACTTAAAATACTAATTGAAATAATATACATACAACATATATACATTATTTATTATACTATTTTACAAAATATATATGTATATACATACAGTATTTACTACTTAAAATACTACTTGAAATAATGTACATACAATATATATACATTACATATTATTAAAAGTCTCATTATCCAAGAGGGTCCTGAGCAGAAAATAAAATCTCATTATTCAGGAGGGTCCTCGGCATAAAATAAAGTCTCATTTTCCAGGAGGATCCTGAGCTAAAAATAAAATTTCATTATCCAGGAGGGTCCTGAGCTGAAAATAAAATCCCATTAAACACGAACAAATTTGCCCCGTTTTGCAGTAGAAAAATTTTGTGAATGTCACCAGATCATAACTTTTAAAAAGTATAGCAAAGAGAATGTATCCAGGCATTGAATAGTTTCAGTAATACATCACGCAAAGATGAAAATTTACTATAACAGTAATTTAGTGTCTAGTGTTGAACATTGCCTTTTGCATTGACAGAAGTGCAGAATTGCACCCTTTGATATCCGGTATTTGAAGCCTTTGATGTAAAAGCAGCATTCCATCTCTATTTCAAACAATAAAAAATTATGAGTTTAAAAATGTAGTGGTTGGTTTGTGGCCTTTCGCTGTTGAGACGACTGCTCTTGCACTTGTCATGCTCAACTCCATTTTGAATTATTGATAGGTATTGTTGACTTTTTTGCATTATTGACCCCAAATTTTGGCTACCTAAGGATTTGACTCAAATTGTATTTTTCTTGCATGATGCCTCTAGATTTAATTTTCAATACGATTTTTATATTTTCACGAGTTCAAAAACTGTCATATGACAAGCATTCTTGAATACCTTACTTTATTTTGAAACATGTTATTTTTATGCATCGGCCCTTTGTCTTGGTTTGTGCAACTGAAAGAGTGGGTAATAAGTTTTGAAGTCCTTTTCCACTTGTCTTGACATGAATTTGACTCAAATATAAGAAAAAAACATTGATAATGATTTTTCATTGGACAACAAAGACACGAAAATCAAAATAAAAATATAGAAAAAAAAGAGAAAGACAATAAACATCTCTTTTCAACGACATCAGAAAGACAATTTATCTGGGTGTGGTAGCTGATTCTAATGATTATGACATGCATATTAAACAACCTGATCTTTCCATACTAATGACTTATCAACTTGTCCCAGCTTATTAAATTTGAAATCGAGCAACTCTTGAACTTGTTGCCTCTAGATTACAAACCTTCTTAGGCTAGTGGCACCTCAATTGATTTTCGCCAGCGAGACTCTCTCATTTTCATTTTCTCTCAACTTACTGTTGCCTTATGTTGCCCATGAAGGTTTTAACTAATAAGACTCATTTTCATTTTTCTCATAACTCATTGTCGCCTCATGGTGCACAGAAGGATTTTCACCAATAAGACTCTCTCATTTTTTCTCACAATTTTTCTGTTGATGAAGAATATTGATGCCCAAAATGTGAAACATCACATACCCGTAATATGCTTAGCCTTGACATTCTCAAAAATTGATCTGAAGGTCTTTCTTTGATTGCGACTTGACTTTTGGATAAGATTGGAAAGAAAGGGCTACATGAGGCTCAATATATATATATATATATATATATATATATATATATATATATATATATATATATATATATATATATTATGGAATCGACTCCTAAAGAAAATAATTTTTGCCCCAATCTTTTTAAGCTGAGTAACTTGAATTTTCACTCAGTTAGACCAAACTCTATAGTAGGTCTGCCTACATATTTTATCGTAGCAAGAATTAGGTCAAACAACTTTTGCTTGATTTTTTTTCTTGCATTTTTTTCTTCTTTTTTTTCATTCATTCTTTTTTTTTCTAACTTTCCGACATTAATTCAATTCCAAAAGAGGGGCATGAAAGAAAAGTAAAATCAATGCTCAAAAGGGTAAGCAAAAGTTGACATAATATTTAGATAGCAGAACAAAATGTCTTTATCATTTCAATCTTTTAAAATGCAAGTACAAAACATACATAATATAATTGTACATGAATATCATACATAATATCTCTTGACTGCATCAGCATTGACAGACATTCTTCCATTTTGTCTGCTACATCAGTTAAATATAATGCACCATTGGGTTACACTTTCTTCACCAAAAAAGTTCCTTGCCAATTAGGGAAAAACTTGCCTATGACTTCAACTTAATGGAGGAGAATGCGTTTTAGTATTAACTGATCAACATCAAAATGTTTGGGACAGATCTTTCTGTTATATGCTCGTGCCATTCTCTTCTGATATAGTTGGTCATGACATACTGATATCAATCTTTTTCATCAATCAGACTCAATTGCTCCAATCGATTTTTGACTCGTTGATCATCATCAATTTCGGCTTTCATAACGACTCGAAGAGATGGAATCTTAATTTTGCAGATATAACTACTTCAATTTCATATACCAACGAGTAAGGATTGAAGTCCGAACTATAGTACGATAACCCAATAAAGTGAAAGATAACTTTTTATGCCATTATCGGAAATCTTGCACCATCTTGCAGAGTATTTTCTTTAAGTTCTTGTTGGCAGCTTCTACAGCCCTATTTGCCTTTAGGCAATAAGGAATTGAATTTTGATGCATAATCTTAAATTGCTGGCATATGTCATGCATCAAATGACTATAGAGATTTGCAGCATTATCCGTGATAATTATCTTTGAAATATCGAACTCACAAATAATGTTGAAGTGAGTGAAATTAACCACAACTTTCTTGGTCATGGACATGAAAGTCACTGCTTCAACCCACTTTGTAAAATAATTAATAGCTATCAAGATGAACCTATGCCCATTTGATACTTATAGATGTAGATATTGCTTCATTTAGGTTGGCATTCTTTTTCTTTTAAGGAATTTCATTCCTTTTAGGTGTTCTTCCTTTCTGTTGGAGACTCTTTATTGTCTTTTTTTTTTTACTCTTTACCCTCTTGCTTTTAATTACCTTTCTTGTATGAATTCATTTATTTTTTATATCCTTTTGTGAGAAGGAAATTGTGTCTCGATTCGTCATTCTTACTTTTCTTAGCTTGTGTTGCTTTAGTTCAAAGTCAACTATCATCAGTATCTTAACTATAAGTTGAACTTGTGCAGTTGGCCAAGTGAATCTACTTCTTTCTTGCTTCTGTTTCAGTGCTTTGTCAATCTTTAAAAAAACTCACATTCCCACACTAAGAACAATAAAAATACAAAATAATTCCACCCCTTTTAATTTTATATAGCCCTGTTTGTCTAGACAATAAATTTTGCATAAGAGTAAAGGATTTTTGAATTTTATACTCTAAAACGTGTTACACATAATATTTGTATGACGATAAAAGCAGAGACAAATCTAAAATTAAGAAAACACCCAACAAGGATCAATCTCATGATCATAGGACTAAGTACTTCAAGAGTCCATTCCATGTCATCAAGCCAATGCTATTTTTGTTGAGTTTCCATCTATAATATTTTATTGACTTATTCTATTTTTTAATATATTTATTGAATTTACGATAGCGAATGGGAGTTCCAGCACCGTAGATCTGCCTCTGGATAAAAGCTTCTTATTATGAACAAACAAAAAATAATAAGTTAAACTATTTATACATTTAAAATGCTTCGGTATTTTTTTTTTAAACGTACTAAAAAGAGAGTAAAATATAAATTTAAACGGAGCAAGTACTTCAAAATGTAAGATTTTCATCTTAAATTTGGCAGAATAGGCTTCCAACGAATTATCAAATTAGGCTTTGATAATGATTATATTTTTTATTAATCCTTGTTCAAAAATTATTTTTAAAAATTACAAAAGGAAAGATGAATCGAACTACATAACACATTCACTCACAATAATCCTGAATTCATCCTTTCACAGCAAAATCTAAACACACTCAAGAAAACAAAAAATACACGTCAAAAGGGACTATCTACTTATAGTGATGGAGCAGAGTATAACAACCAAAATTTTTAAAATAAACACGAAATGTATTTATAATCACTCAACACAAATAACAACTTAAAATTCAAACAAGAAAGTAATAGCCACACTAAGTAAGATGAGATAATATAGTAAGAAGCTAACAAGAAGAGGATGAGATACTAGACATAGAATGGAGATGAGAGAACAATAGATCAGCCAAAACTTCACAACAATACGCTTAAACTGATCTGTCTAATCCCAAGTCCTATTTAACCAATTGACGATTGAGCCTGAATTTCAAAAAAAAAAACTCCAACATTTCAATAGGTTCAATAATCTCGATTGGATCAGCCCAATTCACCACTTCTAACTCATAGACCCTTACAAAGTTGACTTGGTTCATAGAGCAACAAATCTACTTACAAGTTACAAATACGACATAACAGAGTAAACTATCTTTTCTAAAAAATTCAAAATTCTAACTCCACCCCTATCGGCTTATATTTTGCTTGCTCGTGTTGATGGAGGTGATGGTGGTGGTGATAGCAGTGATGATGGTGGTGGCTTCATAGGAGGAAGATGTATATGAGATTGTGACAACACGAACTAGGGCCTGGCCGCGACAGATATCCCAAACCATGAAGGCCAGGAACACCCTTCTCTATCTGGTAATAATGCACAACATCCATATAATAAAAGAAAATGTAGAATTATAATAGAATACGGAAACATGGTCATACTCTAAATTTCAAGACATAAGAAAGAAAGTTACAATTCAAAACATCTGAATAAGATCTGACTCAGTCTGCGAAATCTCTAATACATCTCAAATCTATTATGAAAACTGGGACAAGGGCCCCAGTAGATCAAAATCATTGTAGTAATAGAATCCGAAATAAACGAGCCTTCTGGAACAAAAAAGGCTCTCTACTGCACGGGTCACTTCTCTCTGAAATACTCTACTGAATAGTTGGACCTCTAGACTGTTCCTCAGAACCTGGGAGGGAGGGGGTCAATACAGATGTACTGGTACGCAGAGCAATCCAAAATAAAGCTTTTATATAACTAAAATAGATGAGAGCTAGTCATAAACATCATGAAAGATATAATTTTCAAAACACATGGGCATTTCTGAAAACATAAAGCCTTTCTGTCAATGTAAATTCTGATCTTTGTATTACTTCTAAGTTAGGTGGCATTCCCCTACAATTCTGATATTTCACGGGCTATATGAAATCTGCCACTGACTCGGCGGGGAAGCCTCCAACCCAACTGTGCCGCAAGGGTTGGAGTCTCTGATTCTGATATGCCACACGGCACTAGGCCAGCGTAATATAATATACCCGAATCGGCAAATCACGATTTTGGGCAATGAGTTATCTGAATTCGTGCACTCTTCAGGGAACCACCTAACATTTTTTTATGCCCTATTTTAACCTTTTCTGAACATGCATCATTCTAAAATTCTAAAACATGAAAGTCTGATAAAGTCTTCTTTCTGTATTAGTCTGTGTCTGTTCTGGCATTGTCTGAATTGGTATCATCATACCAAGACTTGCAAGTCATTATTCTGAGTCATAAATGATTATTTCATTCTAAAACACTGTTCAGGCCACTTGATCATGCATATAGTGTAAGAAGAGTCATATCTCAAATCATAAGTCAAAAAACATGCAAAGACCTTCCATTCATTCAACAATTTTAACAAGTAGTGGCCAACTTCTCAAAAATATTCTTGAAGTTTTTTTGTTTTTTAGTCTCAATATTTAAAATCATAAAAGCATTCCTCTCTCCCATTCTTAATCATTATGAATTTCACATAAGACAAATAGTATCTTGAATCATTTTGTAAACCATGAAATGTAAGGATTCATAACTTGTAAATCAAATCATAAAGTAATGGGAGAGGGAGATTATATATATTTCATGCTCTCAATTCACAATTCACAGTTTTCAATGCATACATACATATATACAATTCAAATCAATTTGGGGGAAAGCCGAAAGGCCAAAACAATATCATCGATGTTTCTAAAACATGAATATATTCATAAATTCAAAACTTCTTTCTTAAAATCATGATTTCTATACCCATGAGATTTTAGAAAAAACCCCGCGTACCTCAATTTAGGAATTTAGCGGATGATTCTTGAAGCCTACGATTTGGAGATTCCAAATCTTCAATCAATCTTGAAAATCCACGGTTAAATCTTGAGTTATTTGGGTTTTTAGTTTGAAACCCTATAGAGTGTTCTTGAGAGAATTTGGATGATTCTGAATGTATTCTGGTGTCTTTGGGATTAAATCTCGTGTTTAAGCTGATAAGGGGTGGAAAATACCCAATATACCCATAATAAGATGGAATAAAAATATAACTGGGAGTCCGATTTTATGGGCCACCGCGACGCGCCACAATCGCGGTGGCTCACTGGAAATTGACGAATGGGATTTTTAAGGTCACCGCGACGTGGAGCCATCGCGTTGTCCTACTGGTTGGGACCTGGAACTTCAGCGCAACGCACCATAATCGCGCTAGGCTACTGAAATTTGACAATTGTTAAATAGATCACCTCCGCGACGCACCAAGCACTAAAATGACGGTTTTCGTTCTAGCCCAAAATGCGGAGTGTTACAGAGATTCCTTATTAGACTCTGGTGGCGACATTGTTATTTTGCCTCTAAAACCCAAACCTCTTAGCTCTCTAGCTACCTTAAATTGAGAAAACAATTCCTTGTAGGAATTATCATATTGTTGCATGGACCTTACTTCTACTAATTCCACACAAATTAATTCATGGATGATCAAAGATATTAGCAAAATTGAAATTATATCTACTACCCTCATTCTTTCAAATTCTCAAGTAGTAATGAATCCACAATATGTATTCCAATTTATATTAGTTTCTCTTACCTTTGTTCATTTTCTATGAATTTTTAATTCCAAAGTTCGATAAAATAACACGCAAATGGTGACTCGTGAGTCAAAAAGGGTCGAGAAAATCCAACATCGTAATTATATTCTTAAGCAACTAGTGATGTAAAATAATCAGTAGATTATATGGTAGGTTAAAATCCACTAAATAATTTAATTGATAGTATTTGGTTATTTTGTTCCAAACTTGATATATATATATATATATATGTATTACTTTACTACTATATAGAAGAGGTAGTGAAGGAGCATCAGGGATAAAATAGGTATTTCAAACCAATAAAATCAGTCTTTCCCATACTCCAGAATCATCCGGTTCTTTGTTTAGCCATTTCATAGATGACCACCAATTCAACTTACCCAACACTACTTCTCTCAAACAAAAACTCAAAAATGCATTCTTCGAGTTCCGTCATGATCCGTTGAGTTATTCGTTGAATTTTGAAGATGAAGCGAACTTCACCAACTTCTCTTCTAGACTTCCTCTGTCGCCGGTGATGGTGACGGAGCTGACTAAATAATAAAATTAATACTTATTAAACACTTTTACTAAAGGATTCATAAAATGCTCAAAAGGGAAAGGACACATTATGTCATGTTGCAATCAGCTCAAAACACTAGCGAATCAAGCCATTGATTGTTTCGAGACTCACTGTGGTTGGAATTCAATTCTTGAAGGACTGTGACTTGGCGTGCCACTTGTGGCAATGCCTCAATGGTCTGATCAAATGAGGGATGCTAAATTTATAGATGAGATATGGAAGATTGGTATGAGGCCTAAGTTGGATGAGTTGTTCGGGATTGTTGGAAGAGAAGAGCTATTATTTTGTTTAAATGAGGTAATGAATGGGGAGATGAGTTGTGAAATTCGAAAAAAAAAAAGCTTGAAAATGGAGAGATTTGGCTAAGAAAGCAGTTACCGAAGGAGGTTATTTAGCTTTGAGTCGACTTTCGACTTCAAAGCTATTGCAACCTTTAAAAACAGAGATCCATTTTGTTGGGTTCGAAATCAACAGGACATCATGCGGAAGCTTAAAGTTTGCAAATTAAAACGGTGATAATTCAGATGACAAATAAAAATATTCTAAAAACATATTATTGAATATAGTTTGGTCAATTGGCCTACATATTAAAAATTAATATTATTAAAAAATTAAAAACTATTGAGGAAAAATCTCCTCCTAAACAAAACTCTTTAAACGACTACATTGTGAATATTATTGTGTTATGGTATGAAAAGGGGTCTTCTATTTATAGATGTCCAAAACTTTTCCTACAAGAAAGAGGTTAGCCAAATATGAAAAAGAATTATATTTTTTCTTTCAGAAAAATAAAAGTAATTATGGTAACTTTTATTTTCCTTCGAAGAAAAAATAAAACTTAAATATAGTAATAAAATCAGGGCAAAAACCCTAACAAATCTCCCTTTTTTGGCTTGATTTTCTTCAATTGATTCGCCTTCTTCACATATTTGATCTTTGTTCTTCATATAGTCTTCATCACTGTTGCTTGGCATGTTAAAAAATAGAGTTTTTGGGGTTAAAAATATATAAGCTCTTTTCGGGTTAAAAATATTGGAGCCCTGTAGGGTTAAAAGTAAGCTTTATTTTCAAATATGTAACAGTAGAATTATTAAAAATATGATTGACAATCGTCTCCATATATAGTTTTTGGACATATATCTTCATTATCATCAAATTTGTTGCAATTTTCATCTTAAACTATCCTCAATCGAACTATCTGATCTTTGAACCATTCACTCTGATACCACTTGTTGGGTTCAAAATCGAGAGGGCGTCATGTGGAAGCTTAAAATTTGCAAACCAAAACGATGATAATTCAGATGACAAATAAAAATATACTAAAAACATATTATTGAATATAGTTTTACCAATTGGCCTATATATTAAAAACTAATATTATTAAATTAAAAACTATTGGGATAAAATCTCCCTCTAAACAAAACTCTTTAAACACTACGTTGTGGATGTTATTGTGTTATGGTATGAGAAGTTTCTTTATAGATGTCCAAAACCTTTCGAGGTTAGTCAAATATGAAAAAGAATTATATTTTTTCTTGAAAAAGTAAAAATAATTATGATAACTTTTATTTTCTTCTAAAAAAAATAAAACTCAAATAAGAAAATCAATCAAACTTTTATTTTCATCAAAGAACTATTTCTAAAATTTGTAAGTTCTCGACAATAATTATCAAGGGAAACTGCTTGAACTCATCGACGAATGGTAATCATCTCTTAATATTTTTCCTATGCAAAGTAGGTATAGTGTTCCTTATGATTAACATCTGTGTAAACTATGTGATTCTCACCGAGTTGCCAGATTTTATAGGTGGTAGTTGTATGTGTGAAAATGACGGCTGTTGTTTAAGGCTCGACAAAGGGCCATGGAGAACACTAAAGACATCAACGGTGAATGTGATTTTTACCAGCCCTTCTTTGCATAAATCGCCATCTTTGTATCTCAACTCATTTTGATGTACATGAAGATGAATTTTCGAGAAGAAGCAGAATGCATAGAGAAGACAGTGGCAACATCGAATGTTACATGCCAACCAGTAGGAGAAAATCAGCCCCAGATGGTATGTTCAAAGATTGTATGATTGTGTCTTTCGTTTCCTAATATATAAGGTAGCAAGTTGAGAATTTCCTCTGCCAAAGCTTCAAACAGAATTTGCATAACTTGAGCACTATAACTTATTGCTATATTCAAAATCACAAACCCAGAGTTGTTGTTGGCCCATCATTGAATGAAATGCTACGTGCTATGGAAATTACAGAAAATTATGTTTGAGGGAGTTACCTAATATCTAATGTTGAGGAGGAGGTGGCAAGTGTCCCTTGAATTTAATCGAGGTACGCGAAAGATAATCCAAACACAATGGTTATCAAAAAATAAAGTAAAGAATGAATAGGGGAATTCACAAAGCTAACCCTTATTGCCTCTATTTTGGTAATAGAAGAATCTGTGGTTTGGGAAACTTTTTTCCTTTGGTATTTCTGTTTATTGATTAGTTTTAGATTTAAAGAATCTTGTGAATCCTAATCTAACTTAAAAAGTTAATTTTTTAGTCTCGAATGAGATGGATTATCAGAATGAATAAGACGGTTCACAAAGGCAACCCTTATTGCCTCTTTTAGTAACAGAAGAAGTTGTGGTTGTGGACACTATTTTGTGTGGTATTTTTGCTTGAATTATAATGTTCTATTAAGTTTGAATGAGGTTCGTTGGTATCACATGTAACAAATTAGTGCAACTTACTGTCTTATTTAGTTTACTGCATTTACCAGGTCAAAATAATTACTAGGTGAGGTTTGTTCACCTTATAAAGTGGCCCGGAAGTTAGTAATTTTAGGAGTAAGTTAGGTGGAATAAAACGTTAAATTTAGGAGTTATATTTGTAGTAGGAGTCTATATATACAGAGTAAAGTTGCTCTGTTTTCTCTTGTAATTTCAGTCGCCATATTTTCTATTCAAGAAAAAGCTTTCGGCTGTTTTATTTTCCTTCACCGTTCTTGTTCTACAACTTCTCCTGCTCAATACTTTTGTTATATGGTATCAAAGCAAGGTTGAAGGGAGGAATTCTTTTTTCTTTTCTATCTTCTTGTCTATCAGTTTACTCTGTTGGAGAAGTTTGAAAAGTGTGAAGAGAAAGCTTTTGTCGTTTGTAGCAATGGAGGCCTCAAACAGGGGAAATACTTATGGAATAAAAAAACTTGTAGGCACTAACTACAATTATTGGAGAATGTACATGGAAGCATACCTTCAAGGTCAGGATCTGTGGGATTTAATTGTAGGAACTGATTCAATAATCCCAGCCAATACTCCTGAGAATGCCGAATCACGAAGGAAATGGAAGATCAAGTGTGGAAAAGCACTCTTTGCTTTGAGGACTTCTATCAGCAAGGAGTTTATTGATCATGTTCGTGATGTTGTCTCTCCAAAAGAAGTTTGGGACACTCTCGAAAAGCTGTTTACCAAGAAAAATACAGCAAGGCTGCAACTATTGGAGAATGAGTTGGCAATGTTACAACAGGGAGGTATGTCTATTGCAAATTACTTTTTGCGAGTTAAAAGTATTTGTGCTGAAATTTCAGAGATTGATTCGGAAAAGAAGATTAGTGAGTCACCCCTACGACGCTATCTTATTTGTGGACTGAAAAAGGAGTACGGTCCTTTTGTCACTTCCATTCAAGGATGGCCGTAACAACCATCTGTTGAGGAATTGGAGAACATGCTTTCTAATCAAGAAGCTTTAGCTAAACAAATGGCTAAGAATCTTGAAACTGATGATGTTCTATTTTCTAAAGAGAAGTCGAACAAAAAGAATACATCAACTTGGAACAAAAATAAAGAAGAAGAAGAAACAACCACGGAAAAACGTGGAAATTCACATAATAACAAGAAGTGCTATAGATGTGGGAAAATTGGGCACATCAAGAAAAACTGTCGAGTAAAACTTTCTAAAGCCAATGCTGCGTGCACCAATGACGGAGATGAGCAACTGAAATGGGAACAATGTTTTAGCAGCGAAGCTGTTGAACAAAAGTCAGCACAAGATTTTGTCAATTATGATAACAACAATAAGAGGGAAGAGTAGATCGTTGATTTAGGGTGCTCTTATCATGTCAATGGAGATGATTCTCTATTCTCGGAGATGCGAGAACATCATGGAGATTGAGTCATTATCACAGCAGATAACTCAACATATCCAGTAGCAAAAGAAGGAGTTATGACAATTGAGGTTGCTGATGATAAATCCAAAAGTATCAAGTTGCAGGACGTTTATCATGTTCTAGGTTTTAAGAAAAATCTAGTCTTTGTTCCTCAAATTACTGATTCTGGAAAATATGTATTGTTTGGTCCTATTGATGTGATGGTGCTTGAAAATGTAAAAGAAACATCTGCTGATATTATTTTTACTGGCGAGAGGAAAGGTTCTTTGTTTGTTATGTCAACAGGTGAAGCTTATGTAAAGAAAACAAGCCAAACTGATAGTGCCGAAATTTGGCACGCTCGGTTGGGTCGTGTGTGCTACCAAATGTTGCAGCAGATTTCTTCTAGAAAGTTGGTGGATGGCATGCTAACTTTGAAGAATGTACGCGAAGACGTGATTTGTCAGGGCTGCCAATATGGAAAATCTCATCGTCTTTCTTTCAAAAGGTCATTAAATCGAAGAAACGTGTTGTTTGAATTGGTTCATACAGACTTGATGGGACCAATAAGAACACCAAGTTATAGCGGACATCGCTATGTTATGGTGTTGGTGGATGATCACTCTAGGTTCACTTGGGTGAAATTTTTGAAAGAGAATAGCGAAGCATTATCTAAGTTTGTGGAGTTCAAAAATGTTGTTGCAAATGAGTTCGGGAAGAAGATAAAATGTCTTCGTAGTGATAATGGTAGAGAATATATGTCAGATGACTTCTTCCAATACTATCATGACAACAGAATTCTTCGTCAAATGACTTGTCCAAATACTCCTCAGCAGAATGGAGTTGCAGAAAGAAAGCTTGCTTATCTTACTTCAGTTTGTCTTTCATCGCTGCATGACAAGAATCTTCCTCGAGAGCTTTGGGCAAAAGCTATTCAATGTGGATGCCATGTGACAAATAGGTTGCCTCCTTGGCCAGGTACACAGAAATCGCCTTTTGAACTTTTATATAGTTAGAAGCCAAATGTGAACTATTTTCGGGTTTTTGGTTCTATTTGTTATGTTCATGTTCCCAGAACTAATAGAACCAAACTTGATCCAAAATCAAGAAAATGTTATTTGTTAGTTATGATTCTTATAGGAAGGGCTGGAGATGCATGGATCCAAAGACAAACAGGTTTACCATTTCTAGAGACATGGTTTTTGATGAAACGTCATCTTTGTTTTCTTCTCAAAAGCTTGTTGTTCTAGGTGATGATCAAGATAATATGGTGTTATTATTTCCTAAAGTAAATGTGTTATCACCTTGTAGTGAAGAGGGAGAAAGTGTATGTCCAAATCAGAATATTTCAGAAGTTGCATCTCCAAGTCAGAACATTTCAAGGGAAGGAAATGGTGAACAACAAGCAGCAAGAAGGTCAACAAGGGAGAAAAAGCAACCGGACTACCTCAAAGATTATGAGGTCAAACTTAAAAGTTATTCCGTGACCTCGTGTTTCTTTACAGGAGCACTAACTATGGAAAACCATTAAGTTATGAAGAAGCAAAGGGCTGTCCACATTGGGAAAGAGCGATGCAAGAAGAGATTGATGCTTTAGACAAGAATGAAACTTGGGAATTGGTACCCAAACTAGAAAAATGCAATCCAGTCACTTGCAAATGGGTATTTTGCTTGAAGAAAAAATCTGATGGTACCATTGATAGGTTTAAAGCTCATTTAGTTGCTCGTGGATTTTCTCAAAACTATGGATTGGATTATGAGGAGACGTTTAGTTCGGTAGCGAAGATGGTGACAGTAAGGTCACTTATCTCGCTAGCTGCTTTCAAAAGTTGGAAACTGTGGTAGCTTGATGTAAAGAATGCATTTTTTTACGGAGAGTTGGATCGAGTAGTATTTATGGAGCAACCTAATGGCTTTGTCTCTAAGCAGTTTCCAAGTCATGTTTGTCGTTTGAAGAAAGCTCTATATGGCCTCAAGCAAGCACCACGAGCTTGGTATGGTAAAGTTGCTCAATACCTTATCTTTTGTGGTTTTAGAGTATCTGATTCAGATTCTAGCTTACTTATAAAATTAGAATCAAATGCATATCTCCTGATATTATTATACGTTGATGATATGATAATAACTGTAGATAATTAATTAGAAATTTCTAATCTAAGGAAAGACTTGTCTGTTCGTTTTGAGATGAAAAATTTGGGGCAAATTGGATGTTTTCTTGGTCTGGAAGTGAAAAAATCAGATCGAGGCTACTTTGTTTCTCATAAAGGTTGTGCGGAGAGTCTCTTAGAATGTTTCATCATAAGGGAGTCGAAAGAAAAGGCTACTCTAATGGATCCAAATCTCAAGTTGAAGAAGGATGAAGGGGAGGCTTTGAAGGATGTGATAAAGTTCTGACAACTAGTTGGAAGTTTGATTTATCTGACTATCACAAGGCCAGAAATATCTTACTTTGTTGGTGTCGTTTCTCAATTTATGCAAAATCCAACAATTTCTCACTTAAATGCTGCAAAGCGGATTTTGCGCTATGTGAAAGGATCTCTTAGTCATGGACTTAGGTACAAAAGGTGTGATACTTTTTTATGGAGTGGATTTACTAATGCAAATTGCGCAGGTGATACACATGATTGTCACTCGACTTCAGGTTACTGTTTTAGTACCGGGTCAACAGTGGTGCCTTGGTGCAGCAAGAAGCAAGATGTTGTTTCTTTGTCTACCACTGAAGCTGAATATATTGCAGCAACCATGGCTGCACAAAAGTGCATTTGGTTGAAAAGGCTAATCAATGATATGTACCAGAAAGTAGATTATGCTGTGCAAATCAAGTGTGACAACGAAAGTTCCATCAAACTTGCGTCAAATCCAATTTTTCATGCTCGAACGAAGCATGTTGAGATCCGCCATCACTTTGTTCATGAGAAAGTCTTAAGTGAAGAGATTGAACTGACAACTATTCGCACCAACGCTCAAGTTGCGGATATATTCACTAAAGCTTTGGAGAAGTCTAAGTTTCAATACTTTCGAGATGCTCTGGGAGTAGTTCATCGTGAGCTTTCACTAAGGGGGAGTGTGACAAATTAGTGCAACTTATTGTCTTATTTAGTTTACTGCATTTATCAGGTCAAAATAATTACTAGGTGAGGTTTGTTCACCTTATAAAGTGGCTCAGAAGTTAGTAATTTAGGAGTGAGTTAGGTGGAATAAAACGTTAAATTTAGGAGTTATATTTGTAGTAGGAGTCTATATATACAGAGTAAAGTTGGTCTGTTTTCTCTTGTAATTTCAGTCGCCATATTTTCTATTCAAGAAGAAGTTTTTGGCTGTTTTATTTTCCTTCACTGTTCTTGTTCTACAACTTCTGCTGCTCAATACTTTTGTTATATCACATTCTGGAAAGGCATCTGTATATGCCCGATTATGTATATGTATGCATCAAACTATGTACAGTATTTGCTTCCAGATGTTATGCTAAGTGTTCATGTATTTTCATGTAATTACAGGGTGGATTCCCAAAATATCACCTGCGGTCAAGGTTGTTCCAAGTTTTTAGCACTAAACGGAATAGTCGTGATTTTATGAGTGACTGTTTACCTTTTTGGTGTAAAGAGGAATTTGCAGATGAAGCAGAATTAACACTTATTCTTAGATTCTCACTCTATACAAGTAGTACTTAGCCTCTTAGAATCCGTGTAAGTTTGGAAAGGGATTTTCCTTTTGGTTTCTTGCTCACTTGTAATTAGTACATCAGTTCCTTAGTGCGAGCTTTATACTAACACAATTATGTTCATGCACTCGAGCAGTATTTCATGTCTTGACAGTTCAATAAGTGGAATCGAGAAATTTGAAGTACAACCATTGGATCAATAGTTTTTTCCTGTCGTACCCTCTCCTTTTTCTTATGCTATTTTTTAACCATTTAGTTCTCAAGAATTGTGTTTTATAATTAACAGGTGTGTGGAGAGTGATTCTTGTTTGTAAACAACTTATCTGCATCCGGTGCGTGCATGATTTTATTGAACTTGCGGAGCTAAAATTAAATAATTTTGAAAGTTAGTTTGTATCTGATGTAGAATAAATTAACAAAAGTTAATTTTTTGGGTTATGATTTAACACACTTTTTATGGGTTATGGTTTAACATTCATATCATTTTTCTTTATACCTTTTTTCCTTGATCACGGATCTTTAGATATTTTTTAACTTAAACCATGGAAAAAATGAGTATAAAAGAATAACATGTGTCATGCATTTGGTTACATCAGGTGTAAATAAGACGTCTTCTTAGCCTGATAACGTAAAAAAATAAAGCAATGTTGTGTAGTGGTTCCATCTTGTATATGGCATGTTCTTCGTAATTATTAAAGTTGTTAAGAATTTACAAGAATATTTTTAAGGATCTGAACCTGGAAATATAATATCAGTCCGTATAATTGTGATGAGAATCTGTAAATTTGATATCACTCTCTCCCAATCTAGGTTAGACCGTTTAAAGCTTCAGGCACTAATCTAATTGAACATTTCGAATGTGTTCTTTTCTTATTTTTTTTACGTAAGGTGTCATCTTCTTTATTAATCTTAGGAAGTTCTAAAAGGATTTGGAGATGAAAGCTAAGATCTGGTCTTTAAAGTTCTCATGATGAGTGGGGTTTTGTCTGCTCTAAGAATTGCTTACTCGTTTTTATCCGTCGACTCAGGTGACTTGTGGATGTGCTGTTGGAGTTGCTGCTGCCTTTAGAGCTCCTTTAAGTGGTGTATTATTTTCTCTTGAAGAAGTAACTTCTTGGTAATTCTCATTACCCCTTTGAGCCTCATTCATGTACATTTAGTGCAATTTATGAAATATTTTCCTTGTTCCCCTCATTCTAGGTAGAGTTACCGCATCTGCTATAGATTTTTTGAACAGGGTGGGACGTACAGCGAGAGCAGACCAACCTGGTCTTGTTACAAGTCTCTATAAAGAATCAAATCATGATCTTGTTGCTACCATTCGTCATGCAGAAAAAAATTGAAAAGCCAGTGGTAAGTTCTATAACTTATAATCTTCCAACGTTGAATGTGAGCAAATAAACACTTGTAAATAATTAGACAAACAGACATGTGTCCTATATCACACGTAGGACACATTGTCACGTAGAATTCTAGAGGAAAAATTAGCAAGAGTCAAATAATACTTGAGAAAAAGTGAGGGAAGGATAAAAAAAAACACTTCTATGTTAAGTATACTATTTGTCTATTTACAAGAAGCAAAGACATAATGTAAGTCTAAGCAAAACTGGCTGAAACTTTTCTATGTGAAATATGTATAGACTTTATACATGTCACTTTAATATTGTATTATCCATGTCATGTAAGTAACAAGAAAAAGAAAATATTATATAACAAAAAACAAAAAAAGAATTAACCTAGAAATTGATACTACTGTAAGAGTTACTTTGGCAAATTTGTAGAGAAAAAAAAGTAAAAGAAATTATAATATATGCATCATCATCATTAGATTAGACAGAAGTAAGGCTACTGAATCTTCGTCTTGTTCTGGTGATAGATTTTCTTCTATGGCCTTTATCTTGTTCTTGTTGTTGTTACTATTGACTTGTAATTGCTGTTGTTGTTGTACTATGCTGTCTGATTCTATTTGTGGTACTTGTGGTGGAACAACATATCTATTGATTCTTCATTTGTTTTTGTAATGATTGTTCAGTTTGTTGCTTGTGGCTTTTACATTTGGTTTTCATCATATGAGGTTTGAGTTTGTTAAATGGTATCAGTATTTCACAAAATCAAACTATATACTTTACTTCAGGAATTCTGAATATGCTGAGTGCATTCCAGATGCATACTACTCTCATATTTCTCTCTCTGCTCTGTATATACTACTATAAGTTATCCCCTTCGATTTCATCTTTTGTGGCTAGTTATCAAATGTAGCAACTGATAGTCTTCGATGGTCTATACACTGGAATTCATTATTTATTTGCTTCATTGATAATCTCAATTGATTAATATTATTCTTGTACATTCAGAAACTTGGAGAAGGTATGAAGGGTGTGTATATCTCTGTGGATCTTGACTGTATGGATCCAGCATTTGCTCCTAGGGAATCTCATATAGAGCCAGGGAGTCTCTCTTTCCATGATGTTTTAAACATACGGCATAACCTTCAAGCTGATGTAGTTGGAGCTGATGTCGTTGAGTTCAACCCACAGCACGATACTGTTGATGGCATGACTGCAATGGTTGCTGCGAAGCTGGTAAGAGAACTTACTTTCAAGATATCCAAGTGACCTGCAATAATTCTAAAGTTATGAAGGACGCAGACCATGCATCCTATGCTGACCACCGCTAGATTTATATTCATCCTTACTGAAAAGTTTGACAGAGGATAAGCAGTAACAAAGTGTTTATTCGCCTTATTGTAGCCCTAAAAGCATATTAGGACTTAAAATTGAAGTAGTATTAGATAGGTCTGGTAGACACTCAGTTTTGTATTGCAAGATCAAGGTACTCATCGGGGAATATTTCAATTTTCATGTCATGGATTGGATTATCTGTAAACTTGTTTCCCAAAATAAGCTATCTCTGCGGTTCCTTATGAGTAACCTGTGACGCTTGCATCTGGTAAGTGGTGCAGATTATGTTGTTTATAAATATTATCTCTATCAATATAAATACGTGTTGGACTTGTGCAACGCATATTTTTTTAGTCAACTCATGAATAAAATATTTTTTTTATACTATAGTCCAATCACTTTCCCAAATTAATCAAATGTTTTAGTCAGATCCCGTGACTAGTTGAAAAGTTGACTCTTTGACTCTCAAGTCCTGATTCTACTCTCCCCATTTCATTTTACTTATCCCCTTATTAAATATAACTAGACTAGTATATGCACGTTGCGCGTGACCTAAGCGAATAATTTATTGACAATAAAAAATATTTTAAAAAAGTGAAACTTAGATAGAGATCTACTCGTATTGTTGTTTCAACTTTATAGGCGTGTTGGGCTAACTCTTGCTAAAATTCACTATATAAAAGATATATAATACCATATAAGCATTAATAATATAACATAATTACTTTTAACGAATCAATTAAAACAAAAATGATTTTGCTAAAGTAGAATATGGCAAATCTAAATATTGCGATGGAAGAAAATCCCTATCTCTCGATTTGAAAGAGCATCAACGATCGTGTATCATACACGATAGTTGAGATAAAAGCTATTATTATTGTACGTGGAGCCTTTTGGACTAAAAATCATCTATCCAAAGACTAACAATATCATAATTTTATCGCAACACCTATCACAAATACAAAAGATAAATATTAAAATAAATAAAATCAATTTTTTAAAAACATGAAAGAAAACTACACATAACACACTATAGGAGAATGTCAAGAAAATAAAAATAAAATCAAAATCTAACATGTAGTAGTTTAGAACAAATTCTAGCTAAAAACTTGTTCAATATAGGTCTTCAGTGACTTGCGAAATTAAGTAGGTTTATCCAAAACTAGGGGCGAATTTAGGGGGTTAGGTGGGGGTTCCCGGTAATCAAGTAACTTTCGTACGAATCTTATATTTATATTGAGAAATATAGTAAAATATATCAAAATTATAAGTTGTGAACGCACAAAGAATGTGCCTACTTAAACATCGTTGCCCTCTTGTTTGTGAGTTCTAACCCCATCAATCACTTTTTTTTTTTTGAATTTTTATTTTGTCCAAGAAACCCACAAACTTAAAATCCTAGATCCGTCTCTGTCCAAAATCTATATTTATCGAAAATCAAATTGACTATTGCAGCTACTTCTGAAGAGAATGGTAACTTAGCAATATAATAGAAAATCAATGCTACACCATTTTTAACTACAACACTCAGAAGACAAAGTTTATAGCTACAACTACAACAAAAGAAGTTTCTTAATTCGCAAGGCAGCCTCTACCTGATCATCCACAACATTGAATATAGGAAGACTGCTAAGGAATAATTCAACATTATTTTTAACTACAACATCGAGAAGACAAAATTTGTAGCTAAAACTACAACAAAAGAAAGGTCTTGATAATTCTACACCATTCTTAACTACAATATTGAGAAGATAAAAGTTATGGCTATAACTATAATTAAAAAAAAAAAAAACGATCTTACATTGCTATGCAACCTCTATCTTATCAACATCCACAACTCGAGTATGGAAGACCACTAAGGAATTCATCAAGACAATCAACAAATCCAATTACAAATTAAAAATACGATAATGTGATTCCAATGAAAGTTCGTGTAGGTTATTTATACTTACGAAAAAAAAACCCCTAAACTTCAAGCCTACTACTATTAGGACATTGAAATTAACAAAAATTCTCGACTACTTGATTTTTTCTTGTTGAACTATGTAGTATCTCCACATATTTAGGAACTTTATTAAGTAGTATTTAATTATATGGGATCCTTTATTTAATTAATAAGTAAAGAAAAAAAAAGTGGTGGGAGTCCATGATGACATGAAAATGCATAATATAGTTAAAAGTTCTTATTTTATGTATTTTAGGAATCTTTTGATGTATTTTAGGAATTTTTCTTTTAGGAATCTTTCCCTACTTATTAGATTTTTCTTATTATAATGCTTTTATATTTATTTTTAGACTTTTTAAATTTTCTTAAAATCAAATTTACTTGATTTAGAATTTTTAAATTCATGAAAAAAGTATTAGTTATCATTAATTCGGATGATTTCTAATAAGAAAAGGTTTTATCATAAATATATTTAATTAATTTCTATCTCTTAAATATTAGAAAAAAATTGTGAAAAAAGACGATTTTGTCTGAAGCAAAGATTTTTAATGAAGGACAAAAAGTTCAAACTGTATTTCTAAAGCCTTTACACTTTTAATAAATTATAGATATAGATATAGATTATAGATATAGATACAGATTATACATTATAGATATAGATTATAGATATAGATTATATATAGTTATTTCAATATAATTTACTTACTCCATCTTATTTCATATTAGTTAATTACCTTATTAAAAATGCACATCTCAAATGAATTATTCACATACTAAATCAAGATAAAATTAATTAAAAATTCGCTCATTTTACACGTACAATTAATATTCTTTGAAAGAATAAAATAAGATTGTACAATTTTAAGAACATAACCTAACAAATAAATTAGTAAAATTATCATTCTTATTTATAATTTTTCAAGGAGCATGTAAAAGTAAAAATAAAAGTGATCAGCTAATATGAAACTGATGAAGTATCTAATTTATGAAGCAAGAAACGGGCAGATTCACTTGGTCCACTGACACAAGTTCAACCTACAGTTGAGATACTGATGATCGTTCTTTGAACTCAAACAACCCAAGCTAAGGAAAGTAATAATAGTGAATCAAGAAACAATTTTCTTCTCACAAAAGAATACCAAAAATAGATGAATTCATATACGGAAGGAAATTAAAAAGCAAGGCGACAAAGAGTAAAAGGAAAACGACAAATAGTCTTCAAATAGGAATGGAATTCCTGAAAGGAAGAACTCCAAAAAGGAATGAAGTAAATATCTACGACATCTATAAGTACCCAAGAGTTTTTACAAGGTTGTTTGCGCTCTAATAACAAAATAAAGGCAGATTATTAATTCTTGAGGTTTTGCATGAAGAATTCCTATAAAGAACAGGTCCACATAGCGGAGTCTAGCTATTGGTTTAACTTGATTGTATTAGGAGTCTTCTTCGAATTCTAATCGTCTATGATTCATAGTTTTAGTATGTTATAAACTGGATTGGAAGTTAGTCATCAAGTTGGGATAACTTGAAGGCCTGGGTATACAAGTCATGAGATGTTTGTATGTTGTTAAGAATTAGAGTTTATAATTCCTTTTTAAGTTTCAAAGTAAATAATGTTTGTTTGAGTGGCTCCTTATTTTAGTGAAATTAAGCTAAATTCTATAAAGGTATAAGTCATGGATTTTTACACTATTTTAAGCCGCATATTTTTTACATGAAATATTGTGTTCTAATTTCACTGCTTTTGTTATGTACTAGTCATATCTTACGCGCCTCGTGCGTGTACCTCACTTCAAGTAATTCAGTTAACAAAATCACTTCGATATTGTAAAAGAAAATATGCTTGAATTAAGAAATAAATAAATTTATTTATTTAATACGAAAAACACTTAAATATAAAATTAACATATTCATACAAATCATATAAAAGACATAAGAGCGTATTACGTTAATTAACTCTCTCTCTCTCTCTCTATATATATATATATGAAATTCATGTGTATACGTTATATTATTAAGTAATCACTTAAAATATTTGGTGTAAATTATTAACCATATTTTCGATAAATTTGCAACTTTAATTTATTGGGTTTAGTATTAAACCAAATTAACTTGTATTAAAATATAGTCAATTTAGGTAAATTTTGATAGTCATTTATATAGAATTCCTATTTTAATATATTTATTTTGTAAAATATCAAATTTTAGACTAAATTTGTAGTTATTTTGGTTTATAGAAATTTCTTCTATACAACGTATACCTAAATCAACAAGAACTTTAATTAATTCCATATACTTAATATTTCATATAATAAGCAATAATAATTATTTAAGAAAAAAGGTGAAAAAATAATTTGTTTATTTCAAAATCTTAATGAATGACAAAAGTTTGAATCACTTAGTGGTGTGCGTACTTTGTACGTGTCTCTCTTGTCAATCAAAAAATTCATTATATCTATATATCTCGTACCAATAAACCAAAAGAGTCTATTATTAAAAATAATGACCACCTGTCAGGTCTCGTAGTTTATTCATAATTGGAAAAAGTTGCATATAATTAATTTTAAACGGAATTCATATAGAATCAGAATGACTAACTAATTTCTTATGACGGAATGTAATGATTCAAAGAATTTGTTCAAATTTGTAAATAAGTTAATTTCAAATTATTAATTATAAATGCATCATTATTAACAAAAATCACACACGCAAAAATCAATTAACAATTATCTATCAAGAATACATGATAATTTATTATTTTAAACTTCAAGAACATACTACAATTACAATCAAAAAAAACAAATCTCAATTAACAATTGTCTATAAAATATACATGATATTTTTGTAAACATAAAAATATATATAAATTTTTTTTAGAGTTTACCTCAAATCAAAAAAAAAATTGTCTCTTCAATTATAGATACCATCAATATTTCAAAAAACAAAAAAAAATCTCAGAAAGCAATTGTCAATCAAGAATGCATGATAGATTATTATTGTAAACTTCAAAAATATAATATACTAAAATTTTAGAAAACTTACCTCAAATCACAAATAAATTCATATCTTTAATCACAAATACTAATAAGATTTTAATCATAAAGAATATATTACAAAATTAAAAAACTTACCTCAAATCTCAAGTAAATTTATCTCTTCAATCATAAGATATATCAAGATTTTACTAAAACACACCTCAATTAACAATTATATATCTATAAAATTACATGATAATTTATTTGTTGTAAATTTCAAGAATATACTAAAATTTTAGAAAATTTATGTCAAATCACAAGAAAATTTATCTCTTCAATCAAATAAAAGAAACAATAAACTAAACCAAGAAAAAATTATCACATGCTATAAAACAATATTAATATAGCTTAAAGAACTCACTTGATTAAGAACAATCAATTGTATGGAGAACAAAAAAAGAAAAATATTAATAAAGTTTAAACCTTTTCTAATATAAATATTATTATAGTAAGTTTTCTACTTATTTTGTTATTATCTTTTCCTTTTAAATGTAAGTTAATTAGGCCTCATCTTTAATATGAATACAATAATAATAGTAAAGATACTACTCCAAAGTTATTAATCGTGTGAAGGAAAAAAAAAATTGATTTCTACTTTTGAAATTAGTTCTAATCTTTATAGTGAGTATAGTTCTAATAAGATACAATTTTTATATAAGGTAAAATTATGATTGACTAAAATTATCTCTAATCATAAATTTAGAATTTTTAATTTAAGAAAAAATATTTGCATATATTTTAAACTCTTGATACCCATATATTTTAGGAGACAATATTATAAATATAATTAAATAATTATTTAAGAAAATAGTGAAAAGACGATATTGTCTAAAGAAGAAACTTTTAATGAAGACAAAAAGTTTGAATCACTTTTCTAAAAGTTTTCACACTTTTAATATATTATAAATTATAGATTGTAGATTGTAGATTATAGATTATAGATTATAGATATAGATTATAGATTATCATTATTATTATTATTATTATTATTATTATTATTATTATTATTATTATTATTATTATTGCTATTATTATTACTATTATTATTACTACTACTATTATTATTACTATTATTATTATTATTACTATTATTATAATAATTATTATTATTACTATTATTATTATAGAACGTTTTTGTAATAATTTAGTTAGAATAAGATTAGTTATATATAATTTAGTTTTTCAGTAGGACACCTTTTCTTTTAATCTTTTTTACACGCGATTAGGAAACATATTGATTTGTTGGGTTTTGTATAGGATTTTTGTTTTTCCAAAATTTACATCTGTTTTTTGGATGAGTAATTTAAATAGACTATGTGAAAAGAAAATTTTGTCTAAAGGAAAGACTTTTAATAAAGGGCAAAAAGTTCAAACGTGATTTATAAGGCCCTTCACACTTTTAATATAACTAGTTTAGTGTACATGCTTTGCACGTGTAAATCACGTCAAATTTTTCGATCAAAATATTTTAATTAAAGGAAATACACAAGAAATTATTAAAAGAGGTTACCAAAAAAAAAAAAAAATTATTAAAAGAGGAGAACCCATTGACATATTGAGTTTTAGCTTTAAACATAATTAAAGCAACTAGTATAGCATCTTACATGGGGGTTTGGGCCACAAGTGATAAAAGAGTTTTAAAATGAGGTGTAGGTAATACAAGTCTTAATTATTAGTTGGAGGTGACAATTACTTTATTATGTATTAAGAAAGTTGGAAAAAAAATTTAAAATAACCCACAAGTTTTTAAATTTACACTTTGATCCCAATGTATACCTAAAATAATGGGAAACGGAGGGAAAAAAGGCGTCTTTCTCTCTCTTCTCATCCATCGTTGTTTTCTCTCTCTTAGCGATTTTTTTGTTAATTATTTTTATTTCTGCTGCTTTATTCATCATCTTCTGCTTCATCTTCTTCTTGTTGACCATTTGTTGTTGTTGTTGTTGGTACAGCGCTACTGCTGCGATCTGACCAATTTCTTAGGTCAAATTTTGTTTACTACATCACTTTCCACTATGGCATTACTTCATAGGTTACTTTGGTAAGTAAAATTATGATTTTTATTTGTATTTGTCATCTGGGTACACTTCTGTTTTTCCAACAATGGATAGAACCCCGATTATGAAGCCAACACAAGTGCCCACAATTTAAACAGATCAATCATCTGGTGCATCAGATGAGTAATCTGTTGCATCATCGTATTATCTGTTGCATCAGACGTATTATCTGTTGTATTAGGATGTTTATCTGTTGCACTAGACTAATTATCTGTTGCAACGAATGATTAATCTGTTTGAAATAATACAAATCTACCCCTACCACAAACCTAACAGATAAATCTTGCTATTGCTACTGGATTCTAAATTATTTCTTTTTACGTCGAATCGTCGAAATGTTTGTTGAGAAGATAATAGACAGAATGAAAATTAAATATGGATTAAAACGTCAAAGATCAAACATAATTTATTTATTAAACAAATAAAAATACATCTAATAGACTAAAAGAAAAATAATAGTCTAATTATTATTATTATTATCAGCATCATCATTGCCAGCCGGCAAATCTTCAGCCGGAAGTAGCAACAAGGCCCTCCTCAGCCTGCGTATCTCGCGGAACATTCTTGATCTAACTCCTCCCAATTCTCATTGCAGATCACGAACTTGATTTCGAATTTCATTCATGGCGTCTTGCAGAAAAGCAACGTCCCACACTGGGTCAGCCATAATCTTATCTTCTAGAGTGTAATATGAAAGACGAGATGCGATAAATAAATAGAGTGTGTATTTGAATGAACAATTGAGTAAGGACGGACCTATTTATAGAGGATTGAATTTGAATGAGAGGTAAAAAGGCGCGACTATTCACCTCCATACATTAATTAAATTTTGATTAAATTAAAAAAATAAATATTGTGATATAAGTCATGACTTTTCAGATTATTATTATTATTAATTAGTCTTTCGAAGAATCATTTTTATTGAGTTGTGGCAACAAATTCTATATCTGTTGCATCAGATAACACATCTGTGACAACAAATATATTATCTGTTGCAACAAATATAAAATATGTTGCATTAGATAACATATCTATTGCAATATATAATCTAACTGTTCACCTCCATTTATTAATTACATGTTTTATTAATGTGAAAAATAATGAATTAATTAAATTAAGAAATATTGTGATAAGTCATGACTTTTCAGATTATTATTATTATTAATTAGTTCTTTCCAAGAACTGTTTTCATTGAGTTGTAACTTGATATAGGTTGCATCAGATAAATCATCCGTTACAACCATAGTGAATCTGTTGCATCAGATAATTTAATTGTTGCAACATATAATCTACTTTTTTTTAAAAAAAATAACCATATCATCATATCATTAATCCAAATTTGCTTACTTTTTTATTTTACAAAAGAAAAATATCTTTTAAATTCCTTAATAAAATAATAATCATTTTATTATATAATAAATAATTTAAAAAATAAAAATGGTGAAAAGTCACGATCAGTTATTAAAATTATGGTTATAAATTGTGTTTATTATTTATTTCCTTATTATTTATTTACGAAATATTTTTCATATTGAATAATCGGAACTCCGAGTCATGTCTTTCTTTTCACCCTCTCAATAACAACAATAGCCCTTTTTTATTAATAACCGCCAGGTGCAACATATGATCGATCTGTCGTAGCAACTTAACCTCTAGCTGTTGACACAAATTTCTGCTCAATCCCTACCACCAACCGTCGACATGTTGAGAACAAGACACAAATAGAATGATTATTATTAAATACTAAATAAGAATTAAAATTCAAAGTCGACAACAAAATGAAATGAATGTTCATAGATTTTTGAATCCCTTGGGTAGATTTGATATACAAAAGGAGGAAAATAATAGCTAAAATAAAAAAACATTACCTAATTATTATTACTACTATTATTATTATTGTCAATCACACATCTTTCATTCATCCGGCAACCTTGCTCCGAAGTCAGCCAAATATCTCTCTGGAGTTCATCAATCAAACTGCCTTTGAAGTTCACGCAAGGACTCAATATGAATATTCTTGTACGAATCTGGATCATCCATATTTGTAAGGAGGGACCTATTTATAAATTATTGTATCTCGGGAAGAAAAGAAAATTGCTTTAAAATAAATCTAACAGATGGGTAATTTGTTACAAAATATATTCTTTCTATTAGATAACTTACAACATACTGGCAATCTTTTTGCAATAGGTGTATATATCTGTTTGATTTCTGCAACAGGTTGATCACTGTCGTAACAGATGTCTCTAATTGATTGACAATATAAACAGATGTGTCATCTGTTGTAACAAGCTAGTCATCTATTTATTCAATTTAAGTCATAGATGGTCTAGGAAGAGTAAGGTGCGTGCATATGGATCCACTATTATATGTGTGGGAGTTAAGTATGTATTACTGACAAGGTTACCGGGACAACACACACAAAGTACAATATTTTTGTGAATGCAGTTTTTAACCGATTAGGCATTGATCATTCAAACAAGATCCTGCATTGTACCGTTAAGTTTGATGGGTTTGAAATTGATAAAGCTGAGGACCTCATGAAGATGGTGCAGATACCCTATTACGAATTACTAACGGTTGGTGTTCGTGTTTATGCGTGTCAAGTTTTGAAAAGGGATCAATATTTGTCATAACTGCAGAGAACCAATAGCAAATGGACTTAACTTTAAGTGTGCATTGGACCCTTAGAGGGCCCTCGAAGCCTCGCACTGCATCAAACAAAAATGGAAAACCAATATAGTTATTGCCCTGGCCAAAATTTATATGCTTGGGTTGCTCGCTCGGGTTGATGATTATATGCCAGAAGGTGCGGTAGGAGAATGCTTTCGAGGGAAAATGGGTTTTTGATGGAAGACTATATCATCTGAGAGCTAATTGAAGAAGAGACACAGGGTAGAAAGTAACTTCTAATGAATCTGGCCGATGGAATTATCTTAATAGATGCAAAATCTAAATCAAGTGCAAATATGAAAGTGTATCCGATAATGTAATTTCATCTGTTGTGTCTCTGAAGGAAAAACAATACAGATGGACACTTTGCTAGGGAGCTGCATGGTCGGGATTATCACCTAGGTAGAAAATAGAAGAAGACCAACAAAGCAACCTCACGGGCATCGAGGGTAGAAATGATGTTCAGCAAGTCTAGAAAACTTACGCCAACAACAACTGCATTGAAAATAGAGAAACTAAGTGAAGGTAGCAATTTCTGAATTTTAAATTTCATCTCATCTTTTTGTTTGTGTTTCCGATCAGGTCCACTGCCGTTGACCTGATGGGAACCACAAACGAGATTGAAAGGAAAATAGAGTATCATTGCTTCCTTAGAAATATGGTTATAATTGATTGTATTTTCTTGCCTTGACATGTTTTCAACATTTCTTAGAGAAGATCAGATGCTTGCTGGAGTATGTGAAACCCGATAATTTTCAAGCTTGCCTCCAGCTTGTTGATTCTGTATTCAAGCTGGTCGTTACCATCTTCGAAGTTTGTAAGGAGTTCCTCATGTCTTGTGAGCTCGATCAGGAACACTACCTTCAAAGTTGCGGCATTCTAGAATCCCTTAAAAACACTTTCTCTTCAAAAGCTTTAAAGGATACATGGAGGTTCGATGTGTTTGTTTTAGTTCAAAATGTGTTGATGCACGTTGAAGATGTGGTCCCAACAGTTGAACAACACACTTTTATCGAGCGTTGCTCCATGCATCTTACTCAACCAATTTGATAAATTAGTAAGCATGGAGTTATGTAACATGTGATTTAAACCGGCTCTACCAAGGCTATCAAACGTTATGTAACTCTAAGCTCGTTACCCTATCAAAACAATATGGTTGAGTTAGTGCACATAGAAAAAAAGCCTAATCTGTTAGCCTTTCTGCTGATCACTCTTCTCTAATATAGATGACAAGATATCTGTTATGCTAAAGTCTACACCATCGCCAGACATGATTGCCTGGGAACATGTCTGGAGACAGTGTAGACTTTTGCATAGCAGATATCTTGTCATCTATATTGGAGAAGAGCAATCAGCAGAAAGGCTGAGAGATTAAGCTAGTTCGATTTGTACACTAACTCGGTCATATTTTTTTTGGTAGAGTAATGAGATTAGAGTTACATACCATTTTATAGGATTGGTAGAGCCGGTTTAGATCACACGCTACATAACTCCATACTTGCTAATTTATCAAATTGGTTAAGCAAGATGCATGGAGCAACGCTAGATAAAAATGTATTATTCAACTTTTGAGACCACATCTTCAACGTGCATCAACATATTTTGACCTAAAACAAATACAGAGACCCTCCATGTATCCTTTAAGACTTCTGAAGAAAGTGTTCTGAAGGGCTTCTAGAATGCCACAGCTTTGAAGGTAGTGTTCCTGATCGAGCTCATAAGAGATGGGGAACTCTTTACCAACTCGAAGAGGGCAACAACCATCTTGAATACAAAATCAACAAGCTGGAGGCAAGCTTAAAAATTATTGAGATTCACATACTACAGCAAGCATTTGATCTTCTCCAAGGAATGTTGAAAGCATGTCAAGGCAAGAAAACACAATCAATATTAACCATATTGCTAAGGAATCAATGATACTCTATTTGCCTTTCAATCTCGTTTGTGGTTCCGATCAGGTCAACGACAATGGACCTGATTGGAAACATAAACAAAAAGGCATGGGATGAAATTTAAAATTCAAAAATTTGTCGTCTTAGCTTAGATTCCTTATTTAACTGCAGTTGTTGTTGTCATAAGTTTTCTAGACTTGTTGTACATCATTTCTACCTTCGATGCCCGTGAGGCTTCTTTGTTGGTCTTCTCCTATTTTTTATCTAGGTGATAATCCAGACCACACAACTCCCTAGCAAAGTGTCCATCTGCATTGTTTTTCTTTCAGAGACACAACAGATGAAATTACATTATCGGATACACTTTCATATTTGCACTTGATTCAAATATAGCATCTGCTAAGATAATTCCACCGGCCAGATTCGTTAGAAGTTACTTTCTACTCTATGTCTCTTCTTCAATTAGCTCTCAGATGATATAGTCTTCCATCAACCACCCATTTTCCTTCGAAAGCATTCTCCTACCGCACATTTTGGCATAAAATCATCACCCTAAGAGAGCAACCTAGCCATATAAATTTTGGCCAGGGAAATAAATATATTGGTTTTCTGTTCTTATTAGATGCAGTGCTAAGCTTCGAAGGCCCTCTAAGGGTCCAATGCACCCTAAAAGTTAGTCCGATCGCTATTGAATCTCTTTACAATGACACAAAAATTAGATTCCTTCATAATGCTTGACAAATAAACATGAGCAACAACCGACATTAAATCTTAACAGGATATCAGAACCATATTCATGGTCCCTCAACCTTATCAGTTCGGACCTACCAAACTTAACTGTAAAATTGCAGACATCTTGTTTGAACGATCTATGACTAATTAGTAAAAACATCATTCACAAAATTAGTGCACTCTATGTGTGTTTCCATGATTACATTATCAGTAATACATACCTCCCACATATGAAGTGGTTCCATCTACAAGCAACTATTCCTCCGATCCTATCTTTTCTGCAGCCTCTTGAGATAGTCCGTCAAAAAATGATCAACTGTCAGTTCCTTATATCTACAAAGAAGAGAAAAAATTGATGTCACAAAAAGAACATTGTTCATTTGTTGCATCAGATGTGGAGTCTGCTGCAACAGATGTGGAGTCTGTTGCAATAGATGTAGAGTCTATTGCAACAGATGTGGAGTCTGATGGAATAAATCAAACCATCCTTTTGGTGGTTTTATTTGATCCAACAGTTTCTCCATCTATTGCAACATCAACAACAGCATAAACATTAACAAAAAAAACAATATTTGTTCCAACAACATCATCAACAACAAAGAAGCAACATCCTTTGTGCCAGAACCATCAATGACACCACCAGTTCCAACAACGTCAACCCCACCAAAAACATCAATAATTGCATCAACAATAATGAAACAAACAAAATACATGAAAAAATGATACTGCCAACAAGGCTTTTAAACTTCTCTCAACAGATGACTTTTTTCTCATAATGTAATAAAAATTCTTGGATTGTTTATTCAATACTTACAAGTTCCTTAAAAAAAAATTAATAAATATGATATGGGTAAATAGTAATTAAATAAAAAAAAATAGATGTAAATAACATGCAAAGAAGAAGATGAGAATGAAAGAGCAATAATGAACCATACCTTAATATCAAAAAGGGGATCAAAATAGAAATTTAAGTCGAGGAAAGATATGGATGGGTTTAGATCCGAAAAGATCTTTATGAGAAGAGAAGAGAAAAGAGAAAAAAAGGTTGTGACCCTAAGAGGAGAAAAAAAAATGAGAGTTGAATAAAATAAACTGCAGCTGAAGAAAGAGATGAGATAATTTCTATAGATGTATTGTGCACGTAGACATGGTGGGTTTCAATATTCATTAATTAATATTCATTAATTTCATTAATAATTTAAGGGGCACGAGGAAGACTATGACTACTGACATTGAAAAGACAAGACAAGACTGCTCAATGAACTCACTTTTGAGATATCCAAGAAACATTTTTTACCGCCTTTAGTAGTAAGTACTACTACTTGATATTATCTACTTGGACCAGAAACTTCTTCTTGCTTTAACATTAAAAGAGATAAAAAGATTTTCAAACAAATATGTCATCTGTTGCAACATATATAAATATCTGTTTAGAAATTTGAACAGCTCAATCATCTGTTACAACAGATATAAATATCTGTTTAAAAATTCCAAAAGCTCAGTCATCTATGACAACAGATGAAAATGTTCATTTGATAATTAATAAAATCAGATATGTCATCTGTTACAACAGATATAAATATTTTTTTAAAAATTTCCAACAGCTCAATCATCTGTCACAACAGATGCAAATATCTATTTGATAGTTAAATCAGATATGTCAACTGTTGCAACATATATGTACTTGTTTGAAAATTTTCAACAGCTTAGTCGTTTGTTACAATAAATTTCATAACAATTGATTTAGGTGGAACTAGGGATGAATGAATAAGCTCGTTGGGTCAACTACAAGTCGAATCGAGTTTTTGCAATTGCATGGTGTTGGTATTGCGTTCATACTGACCCGAGTCATCGATCGATCACTCTGAGTTAAAATGAGTTCTCTTCAACTCAATGTTAGGATAGTGATAGTACCTAAGTTGATTTAGATGGAACTACGGATGAATGAGTGAGCTCACAGGGTCAACTACAAATCCAATCGAGTTTTTGCAATTGCATGGCGTTGGTATTACGTTCATCCCAACCCGAGTTGTCGATCGATCAATCTGAGTTGAAATGCATTCTCATCAACTCAATGTTAGGATAGTGATAGTACCTAAGTTTATTTAGGTGGAACTAAGGATGAATGAGTGAGCTCGCAGGGTCAACTACAAATCCAATTGAGTCTTTACAATTGCATGGCGTTGGTATTGCATTCATCCCGACCCGAGTCATCGATCGATCACTCTGAGTTAAAATGAGTTCTCATCAACTCAATATTAGGATAGTGATAGTACCTAAGTTGATTTAGGTGGAACTAGGGATGAATGAATGAGCTCGCAGGGTCAACTACAAATCCAATCGAGTCTTTGCAATTGCATGGCGTTGGTATTGCATTCATCCCGATCCAAGTCATCGATCGATAACTCTGAGTTGAAATGAGTTCTCATAACTCAATGTTAGGATAGTGATAGTACCTAAGTTGATTTAGGTGGAACTAGGGATGAATGAATGAGCTCGCAGGGTCAACTACTAATCCAATCGAGTCTTTTCAATTGCATAGCGCTGGTATTGTGTTCATTCCGACCCGAGTCGTCGATCGATCACTCTGAGTAGAAATGAGTTCTCATCAACTCAATGTTTTAAAAACTATATCTTTTAAAAAAATTTAAATTAATTAAGATCAATTCGGACCAAATTAGCAATTTCAAAACTTGTCATTCTTTTCCAAAATTACAAATCATCCATTTGCGCGAAAAACTTTTTATTTCAAATCTTAAGTTCTCGCTCTTTTCTCTCTCTCTCTCTCTCTCTCTCTCTCTCTCTCTCTCTCGAGTGTCCTCTCCCTCTCAACAATACAAATAATACAAACAATAACTACTCAACATATTGCTCAACCCTTCAAAATAGGTCGATTTTCTTCCCATTTACAACTATATATAGTTATATTTTTTGACTTTATTCCCTCTTCTATCCGTTGTTTTCTCTATATTTGCATGTAACAGAGTTTGAGAAGAGTTCTACAGTTGTTCTTTATTCTAAAAAATTGGTCTTTTTAGTTAATGATAAAAAAGAAGACTTTTAGCTGTATTATCTTTGAGAATGGGTTAACAAATGTGAGTTTTGATGCTAAAAAAGTAAGAAGCACCCGAGAAAACCCTAATTTTTCTCTCAGTGTTTTGTTGACTGTCGTGGTATTGTTGGATGGTATTTGTGGTATTGTTGGTGGCTATTGGTGGTGGTGTTGGTATTTGTGTTTTTAGCAGTGGTTTCGATGGTCTTGGTGTTCGAATTGGTGGCATTGGTGGTGGTTTTGGTGGTATTGGTCTTGGCATTGGTTCTGGTGGTGGTGGTCCATCTGTTGCAACGGGTGGAAGATCTGTTGGAAAATATTAAATAGGCCTTCAAACAGATTCCCCATCTATTCCAACTGATGGGTTATCCATTGGAGTATTTTCTTGTAATGTGGCAGAGAATAATTTATTGAAATTTCTCCACCTGTTACAACAGGTAGAATATCTGTGGGGTGATATTAAATAGGTCTTCAAACAGATTCGGGTTCCCCATCTGTTCCAACTGATGGGTTATCCGTTGGAGTATTTTTTTTTGGTTATGTGGTAAGAATAATTTATTGAAATTTGTCTCACCTTTTTTTAAAAAATTATGCAGACATCAAATGCAATGTATTTTTTTTTTCTTTTGTTTGTAGTTAAAAGATGTCTCCCAAAAGAAAAGAAATAGAAAGTGGAGAAAGTGGACCAACTTTCGATCACCAAACAAAAAAGGCTAGAGTACAGATAGATTCGGAGGAACTTCCAGAACAATCTCAGTCAGGGCAAAATAAATCCGAGGAAAGTGATAACTCCTCCTCACCAATGGGGCGTAAAATAATATTGAAATTCTAGCATGATTCTGTCAAAACCATTAGTATTGACAAGTTTCAAGTTACGATGCCGATGAATAATCCTAATGCAGTATTTGGTGATCTTGTACTTAAATGTCAGTTGGGGAAACCGTTTGACGAACTTAGGAATATTATGAAGAAGGAAAACATAGATGCACTTTTTAAGAAGAGCTGCTTTGCACACTTTCTTGAGATGTCTGGGCCCCGCCCTCTCCGTTTCCCAATGATTATGGTATATGACCTTTTCAAGCACAGAATCATGTATGCGAGGGATGATGGAGGTACAAAGAAGGGAGGAAATAAGATGGATGGAGTCTGGATCAACTACTGTGTCATGTCGGTTTGTTTTGGATTGAAAGAGTTTGCCATTGTGACGGGCTTGAGATGCGATCGTCCATAAAAACCTGCCATCAAGAAAACACCCCACAAAGGGTCCAACAAATGCAAGGTTAAAAAAGATGGGTTGTTGGCCATTGTTGGACCTAGCTACAAAGTGAAGGATTTGATAGTGGATCTCAAGAATAAAGACATACCAAAGCACTACAGGGAGAAATTGTGCTTATTTTGGTTTGTCCATTCTGTTTTATTGGAAAGAGACGTCAAAAAAGTCATAAAACGTGATTTGTTGGCGCTTGCTGATGATTTTGGGAGATTCAACGATTATCCCTGGGGCTACGACAGCTACTACTTGACTGTCAAATATTTACTGAAAGAGCTAAAGCCAAAGACGACCACATTATACGGCTTTCCTTGGGCTTTCATGGTAAAATTGATAACTATTTTTACTCATTCATTAATTTATATTGAATATACTTGTGACTTTTTTTTTGCTTGCTTCCTGTTTACAATTTTTAAGCTTGGGCATGTGAAGCCATTCCTCCCTTCTGAAAGCATTTCATGGATTATCCGGATAAGGTTTCTCATCTAAGGATCCTAAGGTGGTTGGCTGCAGTAGAGAGAAGCAAAAAAAATATTAACGACGCTGATCTCTTTAACCCTCCGGATAATGCAGTACGTCTTCTTTCAACTAAAATAATTTGCCTCAAAGAAAGATATTAAAATAAATGTTCCATCTGTTGCAAGAGATTACCCGTCAACTGCAACTGGTGCAATAGGTAATCTGTTACAACAGACGATCCATATTTTGCAATAGATTAACCATATGTTGCTCTATATTCTGAACCCTCCTCAACAGATTACCCATCTACTATAAATTATGCAACAAATGGGTATTCTGATGCAACATATTATTAATCTATTTCAACATACAGATCAGCTGTTGCGGTAGCTATATCGTCTATTACATAAGTTGGATGAGTTAACATAACCCGAGCCCCATGTAACCCAACTGACTGCAAATTATTATTATATGATTTAAATTTCTCCTGTCGTTTTTTTATAGATTGTGCATACTTGGATCGTGCCTACCATTGATAAGCTGGGGATGACTTCTTTTCTTTCTCTAGGTCTTGTTGATACAAAAGAAGACCCAACAGTGGAGTTAATAAAGAAGGAATTGGATGGATCAATAACCATAAGAAGAGCAGTTAGGCAAGGTCAGTCTAATGTTGAAGCTCTTCACGACCTTACTCAAACAGCAACAGATCCGGGTGCTTCTTCTGGGGGTGTTGCTAGTGGAGTTGTTTGTGATGGTGGCATCCATCCTGCTTCTGCTTCTGCTGCAATTTGTGATTATGAGCATGTTGGTTCTCAACAAAATCTAAATATGTTTGAAAACACCCCTTGCACAGGTCCTCCCTCTCACCCTTACACCGTTCCCTCCCACCCTTACAGTGGTCCCTCTCACCCCTCCTCACTCTCATATTCTTATTGCAAATGCAAAGTGTGCAAGGACAGAGAGGATAAACTCCTCGACAAGCTAGAGGCTATTGATGAAGCTGCCGAGAAGTTGAAATCTAGGAGGGGTGACATACCATCCAATGAGGTGAGGGATTCATGCACTCATACAGTAGAGGTTAGGAGGAAGAGAATAAAAATTAGACAAATTCTCTCCGTTCTTAAATCAGCAAAAAATACAACTCTCCCCGCTCCAATAGATTTTGAAGTTCAGGGGCTGCGAAAGAAGGTGGGCATATTTGCGGCACTTAGCAAGGAGAAGAAGAAGAAACTGGAAGAATTCATCAAGATGAAGGTTCAAAAATAATACACCATGCATTTATTTGCCGCCAAAGACTTCTCGAATATGACAAATATGTGCGTGTGGTATGAGGACAAGGTAAGTTTACTTTTGCTAACCTGCCCTTCCAATCTACTCCATGACGAAGAATCTACGCTGCAGATGTGTAATCTATTGCAAAAGCTTGGTATTCTGTTCCAACATAATACACATCTGTTGCATAAGTTGCATTGGTTGGGTAATTTGTGAACTGATTCAGAGAACCCTCTGCATCGGATTCTTTCCACTGTGTTTTTATTCTTTACAATTACTAACCTATTTAAAAATTATCTTCTTATACCACAGTATGTTGATGAAATTCTCTGCCTCATGAGGGGTAGGCAATTAGCGTACCCAGATGCTTATGATGCTACTGATAGGATAATGGACCTCAACTTCTATAATAATTTCAAAGATAGGTACACTGATCTTCGTAATCTAGTTGATTTCGGTGGCCTGGGATTTGATCAGTTAGTTTTTATGTTCCAATGGGATGAATAAGCGATTAAATATGTTAGAGGGAAGAGGCCATATCCACACGGCAAGAGCTGGACCAAGGAAAATAAAATCCTTACAGTCATGAATATGAATGTCACCCATTTTCTCACTGTTAAGATACTACTATATAAGGGAAAGATTAAGGTTTATGATTTCAACCTACCTATGTTCATTGAGAAGACGTGTTTAACCCACATGCAGCCACTCTTAAAGTCGTTTCCCAAGTTGTTGACGCAGAGTAAGATGATGGATCATTTGCCGGCTGAAGTCATGGCGAAGGAATCATGGGTTTTTTAAGGTCTAAATAAGAACATCCAACTCCTAAAAAATACAACCGGTGTAGCGTACGGGCCATACTCACTTGCATACATGGAGTGTTTTCTGATCGGTACACAAATGACCGGTGTGTGCGACACCATTGTGGGAAAGATGCAATGGGTCTGGGCATATGGGTTACTAACTAAATGGTTGGAGCCCATGTATAAAAAAGAACATGTACAAAGACAGAGACGAACACGATAACAAATTTTTATTTCAAGCCAATTCATTATACATATAGGGGCAATAATTTTATGTCTGGCAAAGTTGATTTTTCATAATGCAACAGATTTTATATCTATCGTAATAGATATAGTACCTATTGTGACAGATTGATTATCTATTGGAACAGGTTGGTCATGTCTTGCGTTATGCAGATGTTCCCCGTCTGTTTGTCGCAACAGATTTATGATCTATTGCAACATATAACTAATCTGTTGCAACTGATCGGTAATCTGTTGGAGAAAATCAAAAAAGTAGGAAAATCTGTTATATAATTTCCAGCAGATGACCTACGTATTGCATCTTATGTTGCAACATATGTCTAAATCTGTCTGATAAGATTTGTCGTCTATTGCAGCAGATGTATTAACATGTTCAAAAATTTAGAATTAATTATATTCATAGACAGAATAAAATAAATTGAAGCCTTCAAAAATTACATGAAATAAAATAACTCAACAAATAAATGAAATGTAAAAAAAATCATTATGAGTACAAATGATCTACTCTACAAATAAATCAACAAGTTAAACCAAAGAGGATAGGTTATTACATTGATGGACTCGAGGTATAAAGATCTAATCAATATAGACAAGTTGTTCTTCATCCAGTGGTATGGAATTCGGCTTTGGTCATCGTGGATCTTTAACGTCGGTTGCTTATGGCTTCTGAGCTTTTGCTTCTCCATATTTTCATAAAAGAGCAACATATCTTTTGCGGAGTAATCTGGCATCAAGTCCATCATTTGGTACTTGTAATCCATTGCTCAAATGCTCGGCATAGGCGGCAACAAAAGGACCGCAATTCCTGCGTTATAAAAAACAGATAATCCATATCTTGCAGTTCATGCAAGCGTTGTAAAATTTATGAAATGAACCTAAATCATGACACTTAAACTTACAGGCTAAAAATGATTTGTTGAGCAATTTCGTCAACATATTGTACATCAAATGGATTAGCCATTTTATTCCGGTATGCTTCAATTGTCGACCAATCAATACGAACCTTTTGATCCAAAAATCCACTCATATCAAGGTAAGTAGGTAATATTTTGGCCATCTTTTGTATCTCAGACGATGGCCCGGAACATCTCCTTCGCGACATCGAGTCATAAACTCGGATGCGCCTCGCTGTTAGAACGATGACAGCCAACACCCAATGGAATTCATCACCACAATTGATTGGGATGTACACTTTGTCGACCAAATACTAAGGTAAGCCAGCCAAAATGCTAAAACCTTTGATGATGTTGATTAAGCATTCCTCGTTTCGGGAAACTTTCGGCTACTGTTGACAATACCTATCGTAGGCATTATTGATGTAAACTTTGTACAAACAATTGTCTATTATGTATCTGTGTTGTTCTTGTTTTTGCAACTTGGCCTTCTTTCGGAGGTAGTAAAAAATGATATCGATGTGCTGCACATATTATCAAATATTACGAATTACGTGACGAAAAAATCAATACACAAATGTAATTAAATAAAGTATTAATTAATAGTAATATGTAAGGCCTTTAAACCTCATCATTCCAGCAAGTTTGGGTTTGTGACATCAAATAGAACCAATGCTTCATTTCGGGATGTGCAACAACAAATTTGAACATATCAAAACCAAGACTCGATTCGTTCACTTTGTAGCGCTCGTCATTTTGTTTTCTACATGATGATTTATATGTGTTAATGTCAGGTTCTTACAACAAGAATTGTATAAACCAATATCCATAAATTTGATTTATGTAACTACCGGCATGATGCTTTAACAGCCCATAGGCAATCCATTCTGAATAGTCGTTGATCAACTGTATTATTTTTTTTGGAGCCTCATCCGAGATGTTGAACCCTTCAAACGGGTAATTCTTCCGTTCTCCCAAACTGACAAGCTCCACTTTTTCTTCATCTTTGGAAGCAGTTGATGGATTATAAACAGTCATATTATGCTCTTCGGCAGTAACTGTGACATCCACCTGAAAAGCTAGAATTGTTAATGCTAAGTAGAGATATACAACAGATTTTCCATCTGTTGCAATAGATGATTCTTATGTTGCATCAGATGAATTATCTGTTGGGACAAATTCAAACAGGTAAATCAGAGAAGTACGATAATTTCGAACAGATGACCCATTGTTGTAATATAACACTCATTTGTTGAAACAGATAACGAATTTGATATAACAGGTTAGATAACAGTTGCAACAGATGTATACATCTATTTGATAATTTTCAGCAGATGTATCATTTGTTGAAATAGATATGTGCTTGTCTGTTGTTTGGAACAAATGATGTACATTCACCTTATTCATCTCATGCTGCTCTTCTATGGCCCTTGCACACTGAACATCGGTGCAAGACAAAGACAGAGGCATTGCAATCTTGCTTTTTTGATGATTGATGATGCCTTGGAAGTGTCTTTTTTTCTCCTCTTAGCCGCCTTGATCTCCAATGGAGTGTCTGGATATAAAATCCTCTTTGATGGAATGACACCCCTCTTAGATGTCATTTCCTTTACAGAAGCAGTTAGTGCATTAATAGCATTAATCACTCCATCGTGTTTTGCCTTGCAGTCTTGACATTTGCATGAAGAACATTCGCGAGATGCGGCAAAATCTGGAGAAACATTTGTACAACTATTATAATCATAATCATAATGGCTTGTTGTTTCAAAAACTGTAAGAGGAGCATCATTAGCCACACCCTCCAAAATTGTTTTTCTTGTGATGGTTGTTGCTCCAAACAATTTCATTTTTATTCCATCAATGACCTTAGGATCCGGTAAAGTTTGCACAAACCGTAAATTAAGAAAAAATAGCATCTTCAACTCTCGGTTGGTCGGAACAAGCTACGGATGGACAATCTAAAATAAATCGGTACATATATTAAGAATGATGATGAAATCATTTAATCATTAATTAAAACAAAAACTTGATTAGAATTGGACTTACTGCTTCCTTGGGGGGATTGAAAAGATCAAGAAATTTTGCATTTTTATCGGTTTTGGCCGACAACTATCTCAGAATTCTTGGATAGAAAACTTCTTCCTGGTAGTTCACTTGTTGTCTCAAATAAGAAATGACTTCAAATACCCAAGCCTATAACATAACTCCAATAAATTAAAAGTATTATTGAATAAAAAAATGATGAATCATATCATGATAAAAGAAATATTTACCATGAAGGCCCAGGAAAAACCATATAAGTTGACTGTTTTTGGCGTTAACGGAGTCAATAAGTATTTGACAGTCATTTTGAAGCTTTCATAACCCCAAGGATAGCTGTTAAATGCCTCAAGATCCTCGGAGAGATTTATTAAACTGAGGCTTATGTTGTTGTTAACGTCTCTCTCCTAAAGAACATTATGTACAAACCAAACAAAGCACAATGATTGCTTGTGCTTCTTTGAAAGTCCTTTACCTTTCAACGCTTCAATCAGATTTTTATTTTTGAAGCTTGGACCAATAATGGATACCAGATCATCATGATCACTCGACTTGCCTTTTCCTTTTTTGGGTGTACGGGGTGCTTTTTTTTGGGTCAGAGTAGGTATAACTTGAGAAGGAGAAGGAGGATAACATTTTAGTTCGGTAACTATGGCAAACTCTTCCGAACCAAAACAAACAGGCATGCCACAATAATTTATCCACACCTTATCCATCTTATCTTTGTTTTCATACATAAACCTGCGCTTGAGAAGATCATATACCATTTTCATCTGGAAACGAGCATTGTTGTCCTCCGGCAAATCAAGATATTTCCCAAAGCAGCTTTCCCTGAAATAAGAATCCAATTTTTGTTCTCGAAGTATTTTCTAAAGGCGTCGAAAGATTTTCCCATGACTGACTTAACCATGAGATCACTAGTTAAATCGGTGGCACTATGAGATCACAGGGTAACGATCAATGCTAAAGGCTTTGACCAACTTTTTGACGGAAGGGCTATTAGCATTTGGATCATCTTTTTTGAAAGATTCCTTCTCCCCGTGTTCATTATCTTCTGCTCCTGATTGAGATAGCGCTTGTAAAGTAAGCTCATAGAGTGCTGGATGTTGTTGAGATGCTGCACTTGTTCCTTTACTTGGACTTGATTCGATTTCTTTTATTTTAGGAGCCATGTTATCTTAAATTAATAGGAACATAACATAGATTATAATTGATTAATGCATAACACTAATGTAATAGGTCCAACAGACAACTAATCTATTGCACTAGGTATGTTATCTGTTGCAACATATAACCGACCTATTACAACGGATGAGTAACACGTGGGAACCATAAAAACAGCACTATCTGTTGCACCTGGTATTTTATCTAATGCAACACATAACTGACCCGTTGCAACGGATTAGTAATCTATTGGAAACAATAAAAATAGATCACTAATCTGTTGCACCAGGTATTTTATCTGTTGCAACATATAACCGACCTGTTGCAACGGATGAGTAAATCGTTGGAAAGAATAAAAATGGATCACTAATCTGTTGCACCAGGTATATTATCTATTGCAACAGATAACCGATCTGTATGAGTTAATCGTTGAAAAGAATAAAAATTGTCCTAATCTGTTGTAAAATGAAGAGTAAATCGTTAGAAAGAATAAAAATAGATCACTAATCAGTTATCTGTTGGATCAATATTGTTTAGATTTCTTCCAAAAAGAAGAGTCGTCTGTCACAACAGATGAATGATCTGTTAGATTGTTCACCTATTGCATCAGATTTTCATAGTTGCATTAGATTTTTAATCAGTTGCATCAGATTTTAAAATAAAGAGTAAACCATTGGAAAGAATAAAAATAGATCACTAATCAGTTATCTGTTGGATCAATTTTATTTAGATTTCTTCCAAACAGAAGAGTCGTCTATCGCAACAGATGAATGATCTATTAGATTGTTCACCTGTTGCATCAGATTTTTATAGTTGCATCAGATTTTTAACCTGTTGTATCAGATTTTCATCTGTTGCATCATATGTTTCATCTATTACATCAGATATTTCAACTGTTGCAATACCATTTCTACCAAGACAAACAACAAATCAACCCAGCAACACCAACATATCACACACACACATACACACTAAGAACATCAACTGTGACAAAAAATCACCAATAAATTTGAATCAACAGTATGACAACGAGAAGAAAAAATACAGAAATGACAGAAATTAGGGTTTTATTCAGTCCACATTTCAATACCAGAAGAGTAGTTGGCTCAAGTTCCTCTGTTTCTTCATAATTTTTTACCTGTGAAAAAGGAAATGGAAGGACGAAGAACTCGAAGTTGTTGTCACCGGAGAAGTATTCACGTTGATTGACGGTTGAAAATTGAAAAGGAACTCGCCCGACTATTTGTCGTCGGAGGTTGAAGGGAGAAATTTTGCAGAACTGTTGGTTGGGAGAAGCTGGAGAGAGAGAGTGGTTGATTAGGATTGAAGAGGGGTGTGGGTTGGGTTGATTTGTATTTTTGAAAAGATTAGAAAGTTTTAAAAATATTAATCAAGTCCACAATTAACTTAATCAAGTTTCCTAATGATGTTTGACCCTATCTGTTGGTCAATGTCACCAATCCTTCATTCAAGATTTAAAAGACATCTTTCCTTCAATTTTCTCATCTTACATTCTTACTACATTATAAAGTTTCCAAAGTCATAATTGTGACTTCTAAAATGAAGGTATTGCAGTTACATGATTTAATATATTCTTGTTCGATATATTCCTAATAACCATCAATAAAAAATAATCTTTAAATTTATATATACTTTTAAAAGTTAAATTCAAATGAAGCATATAAGAGAAATAAACATGAATGAATTTTAACGCCCAAAAGACTCTTATATTAATCGCTCGCAAGTCACGTCTACAAAAGATTTATTATGATTCAGATTATTCTTCTTAGTTGTATTCATCAAAATATTTTTTCTACTATCATCTTTAGTCAACGAATTAGTTGAAATAATTTGACAACTTGGAGGAAAATTACGAAGATGACCAAAAAAGAAAAGAAAGAATAAGAATAAGAATAGAAATGACCTCATAATGCATCAAATACATCTTTAAATAGAGGTATCAAACACTCCTTTCTCCTTTTCCCTCTTTCTCTATATGCTCACCAGCAACGACAATATCCTGTTGTACTAACAATGAACATGTAAGAGTTAACACTATAAAATTTTACAACTTCAAATTTAACTAAATGACAGATTAAACAAATGAACTTGATATAGAGATGTCTTCATGTGGCTATATATAAATTTCATGTCTACTCCATACAATAATCTATAACTTCGAAAAGTTAATCTAATAATGACCAAAGAAATTGTGTACTGTCTAATTTTTCACAGAAGACGTTTGTTCATTGTCAAGAAAAAAATTAAAGTAAATGCTTTATAGTTAAGAACACAAGAGAATCAAATAGAACTTACTAACCGAAATAAATTATAATTCACTAAGAATAAGTTAGTAAGAACAGTACAAAAGATTAAAAAAATCTCAATATTTAATACGATACATAGATCAATTATGACTCTTAATAAAAAACTACTACTCCTACTAATATATAAAGGACTTTATGCATGAGTCATTTGGTATAATTAATCCTTACCTGATTATATTATATTTCTACTCAAATAAATTTCATGATGATATAATTGTAAAAAAAAAAAAAACTCAACTCTTTTATCTCTAATTTGGCTAGCTATGTGATGAACCAAACTCATATAGTTAGCATATTTACATGCACATTGGAAAATCTTTATAGTCTGTGATGTCAAGTCCACTGAATCCTTACATAAATTTTGCACGAGCTCTTTAATTAATGTCTTTAGAAAGGAGTGATTTTCCCAAGCGTGCTTGAAAATTTGATGGCGAGAGACCTCATTAGGAGAGGGATGTAAATCAAACTTGAGTAGCAATTGAGTCCAACACGGCCATGGAGTTTAATATCTCTGTATAGATAGATTCATCTTTCAAATCAATCACATCCATCTTGCTCCGATGCAATGAAATGCCACATAGCGGTCAAGTTTGCACCAACATAACCATGCATAAGTTTCTTTGTCAAATCTTTCCAAATAAACCTGCAAATAAAGATCAACATGTTACCAAACCTCCAAACTTTTAAAAGTCAGAATATTAAAAATTTTGAAGACATGAAATTGCATACATCTACACTAATATCGACTATGCTTAAAAATAAAAGAACAATAAATATCGTGAGAAGAATAAAAAATCCGACCATGTCCATGAAAGAGAGGGGGTATATATATTAAAGCTAGTCAGGAATTCTAGGAAAAACACACATGGAACAAGAATATTTTGATTAGTAACCAAAATTCAGAAGTAATTTATGTTTAAAACTCTATTTCATTGTGTTGTTTATTTTATTTTACCAAGATATCCAATAAATAAATTTCAAGATTATTTGTGTAACAAAAAAAAATCTAAAACCTTCATACATAAGATGAACTAATTTCCATATATTTAGGACCCTTCCCACGCTAGGGGTTTACTCTCCGTATAAAACATTCACATGCACCAACATTATAATAATGAACATGAAAATGCATTATACGTTTATCTCAAAATACTTGATACATAATTAATGTTTTGATTCGTACTTGGAACATATATTCAATATATACGGGACTAAATTATTAAAATAATTAAGGTGCAAGTTAACCAAAAGAATATAGATAACAAATAAATTCATGTCCATCACTAAACAACAAATAAACTACTTCAGATAAATAAATAAATAAATAAATAAATAAATTCAAGTACCTTAGAGAAAAGAACTCAAAGTTAACCCCTTTTCCAACGATGAAATCCATTTATCCTTTAGAAGCATATCCTTAACTTAATCAATAGTAAGTATGATTAAAGGGAAATAAATTACCCCAACAGAAAATCAATCAATGCTGAGATCCATAAATGTTACAAAAACAAAAATAATACAAAAAAGTTATTTAAAATCAATTAAATTTTGCCGATACAAAATTTGAAACATGTAAATATATATTCGACCATGAAAAAACTAAAAACAATGAGCACGATTAAGCAACAATTTAATAAGAAAAAAAAGAGAGCACGATTGAACAACAATTTAATAAGAAAAAAAAGGGAGCACAATTAAACAACAATTTAATAAGAAAAAAAAGGGAGCACAATTACAACAATTAAATAAGGAAAAGATTTGTACTTCTTTTTGGGAGTTTTGTCTTTTCTAAGAAATTACGGTAAAGAAAAAGATTTGTACTCCTTTTCTAATTAAGCACGTAGTACAAAATATTATTATAGGAGTAATATTATTTTATTTAATTGTGGAAAACTTTAATTATACAAGGAATCTAAACAAAAGCATATATACGCACCATTTTAGCTCCCAAATCCAAATCAAATATGGATTGATTTTTTCTTGTAATTTTTTTTTTAATGTTTGTATTTTATTATTATTAAAAAAATAGTGAAAAGATGATTTTGTCTAAAATAAAGACTTTTAATGAAGGGCAAAAAGTTCAAATCACTTTTCTAAGGGCCTTCACACTTTTAATATATTATAGACTAGTTTAGGTGTATGCGCCTTGTGCGTGTACCTCACTTTAATAAGTTCAAACATTACGTTAAATAGGATATTTGTTTAAATAATAAAGATAAATATAATAATTAAATTTAATATTTTTTGAGTATGTAAAGATGGAGAATTTATTTATTAAACCTAATCTTTACCGAAAATATTTTTAAAAGTCGATCGATAATTATCTACCATCTGTAAATTATAACAAAACAATACAATGATAGAGACATCAAAATAATACAATTAAATCTAATCTTTATACACAAAAATTTTCTCAAAGTCGTCCGACACTCATCTACCACTTGTAAACAATAACAAAAGAATACGATAATAGAGATATCAAAATAATACAACTAAACCTAACCTTTACATAAAAAATTCCTCAAAGCCGACTAGCATTTAACATTTATCTATCACCTGTAAACTGCAACAAAATAATACGATAAAAGTGATATCAAAACAATATAATTAAACTCAAATTTTACACACAAAAATTTCTCAAACCCGACCGAGATTCATCGACAAAATGTAAACTACCACAAAAAAACAAACTAATAGAGACATTATGGTAATACAATTAAACCTAGCCTTTACCTAAAAAAAAATTTTCAAAGCCGACCAACATTCATCTAGCATCTATAAATTAAAATAAAACAATAAGATAATAAAGATCAAAACAATACAATTAAAACTAACATTTACACAAGAAATTCTTCAAAGTCAACCGACATTCATCTACGACCTGTAAACTATATAAAAAAAATATAATAGTGATCACAAATTTTCGATTTTGATCCAACTAATTTTTGCCTGAGCAAAAACTTTAACCCCAAAGAATGATTTGAATGAAAACAAAGAAGATATATATATATACACACATGTTGAATTCTATTATGATGACAAAAACAGTGAAGAAGTTGAGGATTAGAAAATCAAGCATCGATGCAATCGAATCAAGTTAGATGAGCATCAATCTTTTTCTCGCACCCCAAAAGAGAACCAAAGCTAACACAAATACCATGTAGATTACTCGTATTTCTACACAAAATAGAACACAAATATCACGTAGATTGCTATTATCTCTGTACAAAACAAAATACAAGTATCATGTAGATTGCTAGTATTTCTGCGCAAAACACAAATTAGAATCACAATCAATGAGGATGGGAAATATTAATTTATTTTCCTACCACATATTTTAGGAATCTCATATATTTTAGGAAGTCTAATTAAAAGGCACATATTAATTAATTCTCCTACCATATATATTTAAGGTGTCCCATTTATTACAGGAAGTCTAGTTAATATAATAAAAATAATCAAATAACAAATTTAAAAAATAGTGAAAACATAATTTTGTCTAAAAAAAAAGAATCTTTTAATGAAGGGTAAAAAGTTCAAATCACTTTTCTAAAGGTCTTCAAACTTTTAATATATTATAAATTATAGATATAGATTAGATTATAGATTATAGATTATAGATATATATTTATATATATATATATATATATATATATATATATATATATATATATATATATATATATATATATATATAGTTTAGCTGCACGTGTTTCGCACGTGTAATTTTTTATTATTTAAAATTAAACGATTTTATCTATTACGAAGGTTTTTAATGAAGTACAAAATGTTCAAAACAGATATTTTATCGTAAGCACATACATATATGAGAAAAATAATTACGTTGTTAGATTCGAACATACGAGAATATCAAATCTAGAAATCAAAATTCACAAAAAAAAAAAACAGATATAATAATGCATGACGTGTTAAACTTAAAATCACTCCCAAGCTAAAGAAAAAATAATAAGCCATGACAATCAATAGAAAAGGAAAAACAACTCAAAAAAAGAGAGAGAGAATAACATACTAGCCTAGCGGATGACAATTACAATGGTTGAAGAAAATATAAAGAATAAAATCACAACCATTCTTGTTGAAGTGAAGGTTAATACTTTGAAGAAAAGAGATGAAGATATATCACATTTGATTTTTCTGCTCATAACCTAAACAAAAGGACAAACAAGAAGAAGAAAAGAGACGTAATAAGAAGAGAAAGGAGGAAGTAGAAATAAACGGACTTAAAAATTATTTGCAAAATATTAGTTAAATAGAATTATTGGAGACTTATATTTACTACACATTAATAAGTAGTTATATTAGGTAATATTTAAATTAATTTAGAATTATAAAATATTGGGAGTTCCTGTTGAGCTAAAATAGGTATAGTATTTCTTTATATCTTGAATACTTAAATAATATAAAATAATTAAATTAAGCCTACATGCATTGCTGTAAATTTAAAACAATGTTGTTAAAGTGCCGGTACTAATTAAAGTATAGTAAACTTTCACTTTATTCAAAATTTAGTGGATTTCAAATCCCTAATTAAGAATATAAGTTGAAAATTAAACCTAGTCCTAATTTAAGTAAAAAAATCATCCATATTTTAAAGTCCTAATCCTTTATCGTATTCTAAAATCCTAACCCATATATTTTAGGATTTAAAATTATATATATAATTAAATAATAATTGGAGAAAAAAAATGAAAAGACGACTTTGTCTATTGTAAAGTGTTTTAATGAAGGGCAAAACATTCAAATAATTTTTCTAAGAGCGTTCACACTTTTAATATATTACAAATATGAGAATAGATATAGATTATAGATAGAGATAGAGATGTGTAACACGTTAGATAACTCATTTCATTTCAAAAAATAATTATCTACAGATCACTTATAAAATATTGGGCGTGTTGAATATCAATTGAATTTTTCTTCCTTTTTTTCTACAGGGGACCTACCTCTTGAATATTGATAAAGAGCTCAATTCCAATAAGCAGAATGAGGAAGGCTTGAGAGTCAAAGAGTCAACTAAAGCATTTGACTAATTGGGGATAGTGGTGGACTAGTATTTAATGTATTATAAAAATATTTTATTAAATTATTGGTCGTCCATAAAGATATACAAGTATTGGAACTGGAATAACCAAATATAAATTAATTATTTAATGGATTTAAGTTATATATAGTATAGTTTTTTAACCATTAGTGTAATTGCACTTGTAATACACTAATTAACAATGTTATTACTCACACAAATGAATTGATTTGAAAGTCCACATCTTTTGTGATGTGATAAAGGAAGTCATCCAACATGCTAGTTCGAAATCATTAGTCAATCCTATAACCAATAATAACAATTGAAATTAAAATTGAATCTGATTGTGATCAATATTTTAATCATATTCATAATAGTGGGGGGAAAAAGCTCCACCCCAAGTTGTTCAAGAATCATGACATTGATTTTCTTGATCCTTTGACTTAGGATTACAGGTATTTTTCCAATCTTGGAAAATTGATTTATAACAAACACAAAAGTAAGAGAGACTAATATAAATTGGGATATTGTGACACTTAATTTTCAAGAAAACTCATTAGTATACGACTTGAGAATTTGAAAGAATGAGTGTAGTACTAGGTATAATTTCATTTGTACTAATGTTTTTGCTCATCCATGAATTAATTTGTGTGGAATTAGTAGCATCAAGGTCAATGCAACAATGTGATTCTCAATTTAAGGTTGCTAGAGAGCTAAGAGGTTTAAATGGCAAAAAGCCAACAATTTCACCACCAGAGGCTAATAAGAGACTTCATGTGATCAATCTCCCTCCTAAGACGTCGAGGTCGAGGTGGACACCTTGGCGGAAACCTAATCGGACACCACCAAGGTCACCACCACCACCATCACTGCAAGCAACAGCAGAACCATCACCACCACCACCACCATCATCAAGCTATCCATGAACACCACGCTCACCGTTAACAACTATGGTGCAACCAGTTGAGGTGGATTTAGGTTTTTAACTTTTATGGATTCAGTCTTTAAGATTTTAAGAATTAATGAACTAATTGTAATACTAAAGTTATGAGTTCATAATCTACTTTCGTCTCGATGTTCATGAATTTGTTAGATACAAATTTATGCTCCACATTAAAAGCATTGGATTCCGTGAGCCCAATAATATTGATATAAGAAGCAATAAAATACTTAAATCGAGAAGAGAAGCTAGTTTTTTTTTTTTCTTAATTGTGTGTGAGAGAGAGTGTTCTTAGATTTGGTTTGGAAGAATATAATTAGGCTTATTGTGAGAGAATTTATTTATGTATTTTGATTGTTTTTCATTTTGTTATATAAGAAGATAATAAAACGTAGTGTTTGAACAAGAAGGCAAAGTAATTGTACAATTAGCTTACTTAGTTGATTTAACCTGTTATAAAATCTACTGATTGTTTTATATTATTAGTTGTTCAATAATTAATAATATAAGTATTGTTATAAAACAAGAAAGAACAACTGATAACGTATTATATAACAAGAAAGAATAAAGAAGAAGAATAGAGAGAGAATAGATAGTAATTCTTATTACTTCTTGAGGGATGAGAGAATAGATAGTAATTCTTATTACTTTTTGCTAATATCTTCGATCATCCATGAATTAATTTGTGTGGAATTAGTAGCATCAAGGCCCTTGCAACAAGTTGAACATAGGCGGAGCTAAAATTTTGAGTTTATCAATTTGAATTATAAAAAAAGGTAGCTTACTCAATTCTAGGTTAACAACAACAATATACCCAGCATATTCCCATTAAGTGGAGTTTGGGGAGGGTAAGTGTAGCAGTTCATACCACTACTTCAGAAGTGAGATAGAGAGATTGTTTCGGATAGATCTCCGGCTCAAGATAGAACAATCAAGAAAAGGAATAGTTAAAGGACAAAATACAATGGAAATTAGCACAACCAATAATACCATAGACAAGATTCACAAAGTAATACAACAAACGCTACAATAGTCTGAAATAGTACTAGTATTATAACCACTAACATACCACCAAAGGATGTGGTGCAGCGGATGGGGCTGCTCCTCCCTTAACCAGAGGTTACGGGTTCAAGCCCTAGGTATGAAAAAATTCTTGAGGGGGAGAGCTTCCCCCCGAATGGGCCCTACGCGAATCCAAATTAGTCGGACTCCAATGCGGGTACCAGACACCAGATGGGAAACCAAAAAAAAACCACTAACACGAATAACAGTCCTCCTACTTACTAACACTGACGCACTCATTCTTACTATCCTTCTACCCTAATTTGCCTCCTTCATAACATTCTACCTAGAGTCATGTCTTCGATAAGTTGAAGTTGTTTCATATCATGTCTAATTACCTCCCTTATTGGAAGCCTATTATCCTACAAATAAGGCTGAAAAATCTTAGTCCGATCTTACGTAACAATTAGGGTTAATGGGTCGATTTCACGAGAAGTCTATTTTAACTTATTATTTTCATTTTATAAACTTTTATAACCATACAAACTTTAATTAAAACTATAAGATTCAAAAATCATTTATTCTTTTTCAAAATTATTTGTCCATAAAAATAGGGTGAAATTATTTTGTATAGAGTGAAGTGTTGGCTAGTTAAGAACTCCCATATCCAAAAGTTAAAGGTGGTGGAGATGAGGATGTTGCGATTGATGTGTGGGCATACCAGGAAAGATAGAGTGAGGAATAAGATTATTCAGGAGAAAGTGAGAGTGGCTTCGGTAGAGGACAAGATGTGAGAAGTGAGGTTACGTTGGTTCAGCCACGTGATGAGAAAGGGGTTTGATGCTCCAGGACACTGGCTATGGATGATTTTAGGCGAGGTAGAGGTAGGCTGAAGAAATATTGGAGGGAGGTGATTAGGCATGATATGGAGCAGTTACAGCTTACGGGGGACATGACCCTTAATAGGAAGGTGTGGAGGATGAGGATGATACAAGGATGACCAAGAACACAAGAAAACATACACCAAAACAGTCCACAAGTTGAGACAACCCGAGACTTTTGGTGACCACTTTCGGATTTGCTACTTATAACAAGAATAGAGAGAACAACGAGTGTTAACACCTCAAAACAGCCAACCAACAAGTTATATTAGCACAATACAATGGAGAACAACAAGTCTTCAACAACTAGAACCTACGGGTTTTACAACAATACAAGGGAAACCCTAAACGAGAACAAGAAACAAATATAGATAGTTAGACACAATGAAGTTGTAATCTTAAGAACCCAAGAATGGTAACTCTTGGACCCTTAACGCCACACTCGACACGCACCTAACTCTTACAATGACACAAGAGGGTGTCCACCTCTCAAGCACCAAGGTATCAAGCTTTGCAACACACAAGAGAATTCACATTTATGTTATGCCTTGATTTTAGTTTTGGAGCTCTCTTCTACATACTCTTCATTTTGCACTTCGGCTTCTTTTTTCTCTCCATCTTGCGGTTTTCCATCATTCTTAACCGATTCAATGCCCACCGTTTCTCCAAGATAGTACAATCTACCCTCCCTTAGGATTATATTCCTCCGATTTGGGCACTCACTAGTCTTATGTCCCCACCCTTGACACTTGAAGCATTGAAACCCTTTGGGATTGGAAGTAGAATTCAATTTATCTTCATACTTTGGAGTATGTTTTTGGACAGCCTTGGTGGCCTCAGGTTGGACAGCCATGAATGAGTTCTCTTTGATCTCCCTCTCAACCTCTAAAGCCGTGTGGAAGATGCCATCTATGGTGTCAAATTTGTGAAGCGTCATGCGAGTGGATATGTCCTTGTTTAACCCAACCTTGAAGTGCACAATGTCATGACTTACTTTCTTGCCTCGATGGTCAAGTTTCAACATCAACTGTTGAAATTCATCATAGTAAGCCATGACACTCTTGCTCCCTTGTCTCAAATTGTACAATTTGGCAAGGAGCTCATATATAAGTCTCTGGTAAGTACCTTTGTCGTATAAGGTTCTTCAACCGAAACCAAGGAGGAGGTTGTCCCCCAATTATCTCATCCCCAAACCGTTTAACGTACTCCCACCATGTATTAGCATACCCTTCGAAGTGAGCTATAGCATAGCAAATTTTCTTTTCTTCGGTGAGATCATTAAGTTGGAAGATCTTGTCACAAGACGACTCTCATGCAAGGTAGACTTCGGAATCACTCTCACCTTTGAAAATGGGAAGGCTCATTTTGATGGAATTGAGACCTACATCTCGGTTTAGGTGACCATCTTTTACCTCTCAGCCTAACTCTCCATGGATACCCCTCATTATTTATTTCATTAAGTAAACATCATCATATGGACCATAACCATCATGTAATCCTCCCCTACCATAGCCCTCAACATGGATGGTTCTATTTGGGTTAAGTGGAGCTTGTAGTGGCGGGATTGGATTTGGATAGTGAGGTCTTTGGTCAAGTGGAGTTTGGATGAGAGGGTTCGGGTTTGGTAGTGGTATTTGGGTTCCAAGCCATTCTTGTTGAACTTAGTGGAGTAGAGGATGGTTTGGTCTATCTTGTTCACGATTTCGGGAGTAAAGATTGGTTTGATTTATGGCAAGTGGTGGATATAGCATTTGGTGCAAGGTCTTGGGAGTATTAGTTGGGGAAATGTTTTGAGGGGTGGAAGGTCGACTCCTTTGGATTTCTACACGTTCTAATCTCCCATTCATTGATTCCACATCCGTATCTAATTTCTGAAGAACCATATTCAACCTAGCCACATCTCGGTACATAGTTTCAAGGTGAGCCAAAATGAGATTGATGGAATTATTGTCCATTGTATGAGCATTTGAAGCCTTGAGTTCTATTGTGGTGGTACCGAAAATTAACCCTTCAAGTTACAGTCCAATCAAAATACCCAACCAGTCCACAATGTCACACACAATAATACAATACAAATCCTACAAAACAAAACATAGGTGAGTTCAAAACAACCTCACACAATGAGATCCCACCTTCAAGTTTCTTCAAACTCAAACTCAACAATGGTGGATGGCTCAAATAACCTCCAATTTAGCTCAAATTCGAACCCTATAATCCTATAGTGTTAGAGAACACAAATCTAACACTAAAAACACAAGAAAAACACAAAATCAAAAACTCAAAATTTGACCTAGGGTCAAAAACAGATTTAGTATTTTTTGGGGGGGCTTTTCGATTTTGACACTGCTTTTTTGTTGGGATTTGCAATTTATAGACTCTAATAGTGTTATAGAATAAGGATCTAACACTAGAAACACACAAAACACACAAAAATCAAATTTTTAAAAATATATCTAAAAATGTAAACAGTAACTTTTTTCTTTTTTTTTTCTTTTTCACTTTTTTTTTAATTTTCAAGATAAGAATCCCAAGATTGATTTTGTTGGAACAAAATCAAACCTTTCGTTGATACCAAATGATACAAGGATGACCAAGAACATGACACTTTTGAGTATTTTTGAAGACTAGTCACTAAAGGGCTCTTTTGTCATTTCTCTATTATTTGTAATGTTGTATAAATAGAACCTTGTAGGGTTTATTTCCTTAGTTTATGTTTGATATTGTAAGAATACTCCTCTTGAGAGAGAGAGCTCCAAAACCGAAATTAGGTCATAGCATAAGGGTGGATTCTCTTGTGTGTTGCAAGCTTGATACCTTGGCACTTGAGAGGTTGGCGCCCTCTTGTGTCATTGTAAGAGTTAGGTGCGTGTTGAGTGTGGTGTTAACGGTCAAAGAGTTGCCATTCTTGGGTTCTTAAGATTACTACTTCATTGTGTCTAACTATCTATCTTTGTTTCGTGTTCTAGTTTCGAATTTCACTTGTATTATTGTAAAACCCATAGGTTCTAGTTGTTGTAGCCTAGTTGTTCTTCATTGTATTGTGTTAATATAACTTGTTGGTTGTCTGTTTTGAGGTGTTAACACTCGTTGTTCTCTCTATTCTTGTTATGAGTAGCGAATCCGAGAGTGGTCACCAAAATAGTCTCGAGTTTCCTTAACTTGTGGACTATTTTGGTGTATGTTTTCTTGTGTTCTTGGTCATCCTTGTATCATTTGGTATCATAGCATGGCTTGATCTTGTTCCCACAAGATCAATCTTTGGCTCTAATACCAAATGATACGATAAAAACTTGGAAGACACGAAATCACTCAAAAACAGTCCACAAACACACTCCAAAATAGTCCACAAATCACTAAGATCCTTGGAGCGATTAGAGACCACTCTCGGATTCACAAATACAACAAGAATACAAGGTGAACAAGGTATATTTCACACCAAAATAGCAACAATATGTGAAGAACAAGATGAACACAAAGTCAAAAGATTCGGATTTAATAATAACAACAAGAACACAAGATAATACCACAAACACTAAACACGATTACAAGAAAGTAAAGGGATAGATAGATAGATCATATGAAGGTATAATCTTAAAAACACAAGAATGGACACTCTTGAACCCTTAACTCTACACACAACAATAAACCTGTCTCTTACGTGACACAAGATTGGATTGCACCTCTATAGCATCAACGTTTCCAAGAAAACAACAACAAAAGAGAATTCACCCTATTGTTGTATCCTAGTTTTAGTTTTGGTTCCTCAAGGAGAGAGGACTTGTGTTCTTTGGTCTTTCAAGACTCCCAAATATCATCAAAAACTAAATCTAAAAACCCTACAATGTTTCTTTTATAACTATTACAAAATATAAGTTAAAATGACCAAAGGTCCCTTCAAAGAGTGGCCACCCATCTAGTGTAATTTATGGGCTGATTTGGGTGTATTTTGGGCCTATTTTACACTTTAATAGCACATGCCAAGACTCGGGTCCAACACGCACTCTCTTAAGTCCATATTCGAGATTATTCTCGTATCATCCTCTCTATCTTGAGAGGAATTTATCCACAAATTCATGGCTTCACCTCGTTCAATTGGTCACTTCAAAGGAAACCTACTCAAAACAATCCACAAACAAGTCAAAAACAGTCCACAAAATCATAAAGAATCCGAGGGCTCAATAACAACAAGTCTCGGCCAACATTTGAACCTCGGCTTCCTCTCCATCTTAAGTCTTGTCTTCAATCTCATCCAAAATAATTATACTACCATCATATAAGTATTGTAGTAGTCTCCATATCCTTCATGTTCCTTTCTACCATACTCCTCTACATGGATATATCGGTTTTGGTAAAGTTGAGTTTCAGTTGAGAAGAATGATTTGGTATGGGAAGATTTGGTTGTGGAGTTTAGATGGGAGGAAATTGGCTTCCAAATCCCTCTTGTTGGACTTGATCGAATTGAGGGGGAAGTGACTCATTTAGGTCTCGGGTTTGAGGACATTTGATGGCTTGGCTTATGTCTATGTCATTTAGTGGTGGTCTTGGAGGGTTGATCATTTGAGGTAAAGCTTCGGGAGTAAAAACATGAGAGTTCCTTCGACTCTCCACTCAATCTAACCTCTCAAGTATAGTAGACATATCCGAGCCCAATTTGTCAAGACCCGCATTTGCCTTAGCTATTTCTCAGGCAATAGCATCAAGGTGGGCCAAAATGGTGTCCATTATGGCAAAGGAGTTACCTACAAAATAGAAAACATGTTAGTTGTACAAAAACATCCTCACTCTCTCTTTTATTTCTTGTCTCTCAGATCCCTCACAGTCAATCTCACAAGTGTTATAAGCTTTTTTGTACTCCGAGAGGTGTTGAGAGGTGAATTAAGTGTGTACAATGACTCAAAAGAATAAAACACACAAAAGAACATAAACACACACAAAAAAAATACGGTTTCAAACCAGCTCACAATCTAGTAATTGGTCACTAGCTTGTAAGTTAGTATGGGAATCAACAAATGAAACTAAAGACACAAAATGAAGCTAAAAGATAAAAAAATTGAGCTTAAAATTTGTCGGTGAACAGTAATTGGTGACGTGGAAGCCCTTGATTGTCCTCGGTCAATAATTTTATTTTCCAAATTTGAAAGTCTTGATCAATTCTACAATTTGGACTTTGATAGAAATTGTTCAATGGAAGGAACTACAAACTAGTCTTTGGAATTGAAATTTCAAGACTCAAAAGTCTTTGACTAGACTTGTACTTCTCCTCAAAACATGAACCCTTGTTTCATGGGAAAATGGTTGAGAAGTGATGTAAAATCTTTTAGTGGTTGGGGGGTCTTTCAAGACTAACAATTACTTACACTTTTTTCCTTCACCTTTTAGGATCTATCATTCACTTTATGTTAACAAGGTGATGAATATGGTAAAGAACTTCAAGAACACAACAACCACAACAAGAACAACCAACAAAAATCTCCCAAGAACAACAAAAAGTTCCAACGCCCAATTCCACAACAACAAGACCAACAATAAAACCACCAACAAACGGCCAAGTTTCTTTGGTGTTGTATTTTTGGTTTTAACACTAGATGAAGGTTGTGATGAACAACAAGAACACAACAACAACCATCAAGGTCAATAACAACACCAACTAATGCCCAACAATGAGGTCACCACACGGTCAAGTTAAAACAACTTCAACTCACGGCCACTTCTTGTTCATAACAACAATATCAATTTTTAAAGCTCAAATCTAGATATATACTCAATATGTTAGTGAGGAACCAAACTATACTTAGAGACAACAAATACAAGTAAAAATATCGGTCAAGACACAACAAGAACACACTTTTCGGCCAAGAACACAACACGAACAAATTGCTATTTTTTCTAAAATTTTCAGTTTTGAACACTTAAGATTGATCTTGTCGGAACAAGATCAACCCATGATTTGATACCAAATGATACAAGTATGACCAAGAACACAAGAAAACATACACCAAAATAGTCCATAAGTTGAGAAAGTCCGAGACTATTTTGGTGACCACTCTCGGATTCGCTACTTCTAACAAGAATAGAGAGAACAACAAGTATTCACACCTCAAAATAGCCAACCAACAAGTTATACTAGCACAATAAAATGAAGAACAACAAGGCTACAACAACTAGAACCTACGGGTTTTACAACAATACAAGGGAAACCCAAAACTAGAACATGAAACAAAGATAGATAGTTAGACACAATGAAGTTGTAATCTTAAGAACCTAAGAATGGTAACTCTTGGACCCTTAACACCACACTTGACACGCACCTAACTCTTACAATGACACAAGAGGGCGTCCTCAAGCACCAAGGTATCAAGCTTTGCAATACACAAGAAAATCCACCCTTATGTTATGCCCTAATTTCAATTTTGGAGCTCTCTCTCACAAGAGGAGTGTTCTTACAATCTCAAACATAAACTAAGGAAATAAACCCTACAAGGTTCTATTTATACAATATTACAAATAATAGAGAAATGATAAAAGAACCCTTTAGTGACTAGTCTTTAAAAATACTCAAAAGTGTCATGATCGTGATCATACTTGTATCAGCAGATTAGGGTAGAGGGTTAGAGGGTGAGAGTGTGTCGGTATCAGTAGAGGGGCATTCTTTATTAGTGTCTAAAATTTCTTGTTCGTGGGTTGAGTACTGTTTATGATTTCGGTGATATAGTTTTTAGTAGTATTCTTGTGGCTCTAGTATTATCTTATGGCTGGCGTTGTTAGTTTATTTTGCCCGTACAAGTTTATATGCATTTATATTTTGTGTTTGCTATACTGTTATTGGTTCTAAGCCGAGGGTCTATTGGAAACGGCCTCTCTACTTCACATGAGATAGTGGTATAGTTTGAGTACACTCTACCCTCCCCAAACTCCACTAGATGGGAATACATTGGGTATATTATTGTTGTTAGTTTTGTCGTTCTCTATTTTTTTGTTCTTTTCTTTTTTCGAGGGACCTACCTACCTATTTAGTATATATTAATGAGGAAGACTTAAAAGTCAAAGAGTCAACTTTTCAAAAACGAGTTTCTTAGTATTTTATTATTAATAGTCTATGAAGATGTTCAACCAGTTGAATTCGATTTAATGTTCATATTCGTAAAAGAACAAAAGAAACAAAAAAAAAAGCAACTCCAAGTTGTTCAAATAGTGACGTTGATCTTTTCAACCTTTTGACTTTGCAATATCGGTATTATTTCAATCTTTAAAAACCCTTAGAAAATGAACAAAAACAAGAGACTACTTGAGGTCACCACATAAAATATAAATTTCAAATTTGGAATCAGTCTCTATTTTCTTCTATATATATAGTTGTTACTTCTCTTTAGTTTCGTATACTTGAGAATTTGAAACAATGATGCCTCCAAGTATAGTTTCATTTCTTCTAGTATCCTTGCTCATCCACAATTGTGTAGTAGCAACAGCAAGGTCCATCCAACAATATGATAATTCCTACAACAAATTGTTTTCTCAATTTAAGGTTGCTAGAGAGCTAAGAGGTTTCAAAGGTAAAAAGACAACAATATTGTCACCACCAAAGGCTAGTAAGGGATCTCGTATGCATCTCCCTCCTACGGCGCCGCAGCCACGACCATCACCACCACCACCACCACCTCCACCACCTCCACCACCTCTATCAACAAACTGACAGAAACGAAATTAGAATTTTGAGTTTATAGGTTCTAAATTCTAGAAAATTTAGATTACTGAATTCTAGACGATATTGTATTTCCCCTCCCTTATTTTCTTTTTTTTGGTGATTGGTTAGATTTGTTTTTGGAATAAATAAAGGATTGAAAATATGTGAATCATTTATTTTAAAATATCATTGATTCAAGCTAAAACATAAATCCCAAATTCGCTTCTGAAATTGAAAATATCTAATTAAAAATAAAAAGATATTTATTAAAATTGTCAAACTGAAATTTCAAATACATTATTATATTTCAAACCAAGTTAAATTTACAAAACCGTGTGGCCATAAAAATAAATGTCATGGGACCACACCAATAAAAGCATTTAATTATTCGAGGAAAATGATGGGACTACTCAAAAAAAAAAAAAAGCAATCTTTTCTTAAGAGATTATATAATATTATAAAAAAAATGACCTAGCAATCTCGATGAGAAATATTGAACTTTAGTTATTTGAATAACAAAGTTAATAATCATATTTATTTTGTGGTACATGATCATCTTAAGTTTGTAATTTAAGCCTGTGAAACGGGCTGGTTTGATCCGGCCCGATTTGGCCCGCTAAAAAGTCCGGCCCAATCAGCCCCCGGGCTATAGGGCTGCTGGTTTCGTGCTAGGTCAAAAAAAAATTTGGGCCCGATTGATCCGGCCCAGAGTCAACCCGAACCAAGCCTGTCGGGTTAATCGGCTCGGACCGGTCCGATTTTTTTTTATATTTCTGAAATTAGCCATTTTGGGCCAAAGTAGCCGTTGGGCCCAACGGCTATTTGGACCTAATTTTTTTTTTAAATATTGATTTAAAAAAAATTAAATCCAAAATTTTTTCTATAAATACCCTACTTTTTCAAATCATTTTCCACACAATTTTCATCCTCTCAAATCTCATTCTCTCTCAAATATTCTATATATCTCCTAAAGTGTTCAATTTTATTTTTTAATTTTGTGATTACAAATACGAGTGAAAGTTTTCTAAAGTCGCAACTTGCGGATACTTTCAAAATTTGGTATTATCGTTCCATCTCTTACTTTTATTTTTAATTAGTTTATTAATTGTTGAATATTTATTTTTATTATTTTTATGTATTTTAAATTTTTTTAGTTTGATTTATATTATGGATAAATTAAACAACTTCGATAAAAGTGTTAAAAAATTTTGTCCCGGAAGTGGTACTGATAGTAAAGAGCGAATTACTGGCGGTAGAGGTAGTTCAAGTATTAGATATACCCCCGCTTAGTCAACCTTTTGAGGAAGAAGTAGGTGTATGCGCTCACGATATTGATTATTTAGAAGCTCAGAAAAATTACGGTATAGAAGAAGAAAATAAAGTAGATGCGTTTAATTTAGTTAAAGGATGAAAATATATTGGTGAGACAGCCACAGTAGGAAATGCTAATGTTAGATCTGAATCGGTTAACTGTCCTCCTCGTCCTCCCCATGCCCCAAGAGCTCGTAGAACAACTAGTATTGCATGAAATTTTTTTACACATATACAAGGAGAAACTAAGGTGCAATGCAATATTTGTCAACAAATATATGAGCATAAAAGAGGAGGCAATCAAGGGGGTACGGGTACGTTAATGAGACATATAAGAGAGAATCACCAAAGAGAGTTAGTTATTGCAAAAAAAAGTGAGGTTGTTGGTGGGCCAACACAAATTAGAATAGACCTAACAACCGGTCAGGTAATTAAGAATTATAATAAATTGAGGGACCGAAAAGAAATAGCAAAAATGATAGCTATGGGTTGTTTGCCTTTCACTTTTCCTTCTTCGGATGTTTTTATTCATTATATTCAAGCAATTTATAATCTTATGTTTAATGGTAATCCTAGAAGTACTTGTCGAGCCGATATTTTTAGACTTCATTTACAATATGTTTATTATTTATTTAATTGTTAAAAATATTCAATGTAGAATGGCTCTAACTCCTGATCTTGATCGTGTTGTTAATAGAAATGATTATTTAACCATTATTTGTCACTAGATAGATAATAATTTTGTTATGCAGAGACGTATTCTAGCTTTTTTGTATGATGAAGACGTAGACATACTGGAGAATTTATTGTTGAATCTATTAGTAAAGTTGCATAATTTTATGGTATCGAAAGAAAAGTTATATGTATTGCTTTTGATAATGCTTCTAACAACAACACTATTATTGAAAAGTTAAAAAATGATCTCTCTCCGCCGTTACCTGAAATATTTCATGTTAGGTGTGCTTGTCATATATATAATTTAATTGTAAGAGATTGTCTTGAATATTTTGAGTTTTATATTAAAAAGATCCGACTTGTTGTTGGCTTTATTCAAGGAAATAATCGGATAAAAAAGAGTGAGAGAATTTAAAATTAAATGTGAACAAAATGGACTTATGCCGATATTTATGCCTGAAGAATGTGCTACTAGATGGAATGCTACATATGATTATTTAAAAACTTGTCTTACTTATAAAGTTCCTATTACATTGACTTTTAACCAATTTTGTGGTTCATTTGCTAATTCGGCTGAATGTACGCTAAATGATTCTGATTGGGCTGCAATTAGTGGTTTTGTTAAGTTTTTGAAAAAAATTTATATAGCTACGATTGAATTTTTCGGTGCTTATTATCCTACTGTTTGTACTATTTTAGTATACTTAGCCGATATTTCTGCTTTGCTTAACGAATTTAAGAATAAAGAAGGTTACAAAGAAGCTGTTAGTGCTATATTTGCTAAATTAAAAAAATATATTTTTTTTATTTTCTTTATTTACTTGATTGGTGCTATACTAAATATATGTATGAAATTTAATATTATGTGCCACTTTAGTACTCTTATTTATTCTAACTTAGAGATAATGCTAACAATGATTCTGAAGATGAAGAACAAGAACAACCAGATTTGTTTACGACTATGAGTGATGCGAGCATTTACTTAGAAAAATTACATAACCATTATGCCAGTTTATTTGATATAGCTGTACCGACAAATATCACTCCAAATGTCGCTGCTCATGCTTTAGGGGAGCCATCATCTTCTAAAAAAGCAGCACATAGTGATTTTCCTGATTACTTTTATGATTTAAATGTTTGAAACGGCGTTGAGGCAGGAACTTACACAGCAACTTCTCGAGAAGATTTTAAGTATTATCTTTGAACGCCGGTAGAGGATCGTAGATGAAAAATCAACTCGTTGGATTGGTGGAAGAATAATGAAAGACAATATCTTGTACTTTCAAGATTAGCTAGAGATATATTGAATGTTCTAATGTCAACCGTTACATCAGAGAGCGCTTTTAGTCAGGGACGACAACAACTTAGGGACAACCGACACTAATTGGGGAGCAATGCTATGAATGTTCTAGTTTGTCCCAGAGATTGAATTAGAGCGGAACGAAGAAATCAAGGAATGGAGGTGGAGCCGAAAGACGAACAGAATCTTGAAGAAATTATGACTTCAAGGAAGAACTCAGTACAATCAAGTCCAATGCATGGTTTTGCCCCCATTGATTTTGACTATCCTATGCGAGTTCTCGTTAATATTAACATGAATGAGTTGAAAAAAATGATGCAAAATTTATAGATTTTTCATTCATGTAAATTATAAATTTTGGATCATTTTGTAATCAATAAAATACAACATTCATTCACTGCTTACTTTATAATTTTTTTTATTTAAATTAAATTTCTAATTTGAGTTAAATACTAAATTTTAATATATTACTAATTTACTATCAAACTTTACACTAAGTAATAGACAATTAAATATAACAAACATATATACACATAATGAAAAAATAAATTTCTTTAAAGTTCAAAACATCCTAATTAGATTTTCAAGTACATAGAGTCTTATGTATATAATGGCTGAGTTGTGTATATTAATCGGAAGAGAGAACAAATTAATTAAGAAGATGGGAGAGAAGGTAATTATGTTTAATAGGGTTGGAATTTATGTTAGGGTAAACAACATAAATTCCTGCACTTTACTACCTAATTACTCTCTCTCCCTACTTTTATAATAATTACATAAAATCCCAAATATGATACATTGTTAACGTCATGATACATTAGTTTATGATACATTAATAAATCTTTAATTATGGTTAAAAACGGAAAGAAACAATAATTAAGCCTATAGTTGAGCAATTAATGTGCTTAATTAAAGAAATTATTGTTTAAATTACCTAATATGTGTCATTTAATAACTTATGATAACAAATATCATAAGTTTTCCTATTATGTAAAAACTTATGATATATTGTATTATAACAACAAATATCTCGTTTAATAACATTGAGTGCCTGATACACTATAATTCATGACACATTACATTTATTTGTGGTTATTAATACATTATTATATTTTTTTCTTAATACTTTATATGTGTAAAAATTATCTGATATATTATATTAAAAGCTAAATATCTTATGATACATTACTTTATATGCAAATACAACAATATTATATCTACTACTGTATTGTTAATTTAAGTTTCTGATACATTAAATTATTTTGGTTGAGATACATCACTGTAATTAAGTTTGCATTATACTTGACTTATTTTTGAAAATATCTGATACATTATATAATTTACATTAACTTATAAAATTACAATTAGCTTATATGATACATTGTTGAAGAGTAAAATATCTTTTGATGCATAATAGTCTAACAGATGGACGAAAATTAATTTATAAAAAATGTAATAAAAACAATCAAAAGTTTTACTTAAATATCATAGCCATTTTGTCCAGAAAATTTTGATACTTCAATCTATTTTCATGAAAATCAATGTCGTTCATGTCATAATGACATGGTGGAAAGTAAAAAAAGAAAGTTAATGGTGGAAAGATGGAGTTGTTAGATCTAATTGAGTAATAGATGAGAACATGGTGGAAATTCAAAAGAAAGTTACTGAAAATTGCAACTTGAATGTTGAAGTAGAAGATGAAGATGAGAACATGATGGAAATTTAAAATGGGTGAGTTGAGAAAATTGTGGGATATATTTCCTGATTTTTGGGCTTAATTTGTGGCACAATAAGAGAATGTGGGTGGGTTTTTTAGATGTATCAAAAAAGATGCAACTATTTTGAGTAAAAAGAGATTTTTGTGATTAGTTTAGTTGGATCAGATTTTAAGTAATAATGGAAACTTAAGGTGTGGTTATAAGTAATTTATCCTTGATGTTATTTATACTTTTCTATTTTTTCTCAATTTGGGTCATTTTGACTCATATAGTTCAGATATAGTTTATATATCATATTGATACAGTTCATATACAATACTGATATAATTTTTAACTTGGGTCATTCGATTCTTTTTTAGAAAAAAAATGAGTTTTTTTTGCTGCAATTTTTTTAACTGAAAAATATTCTGCTTTTTTTAGTTGTTTAAAGATAATAATTAAATATAATTATATAAAAACGGTATAATTATTATATAGAATATGTATCTATATAAAATATATATAAAAAATATATACAAAGTGTATAAAAATTATATAATTATTGTATAAAATGTGTAAAATAAAAATATACAGTTATTATCAAAACTTTATAATTTTCTTATAGAATATTTATATGTATAAGTTTATATATATATATATATATGGAATTTATATGGCTAGAAAATGGAATTTAAATTCCATAGTAATTTTCGTGAAATTTGTTTGACCTGAAGTGTCATTTCTGTTCTTTCTCCTTTAAAAAATTTATTTATTACGTGAAAACTTTTTATTTATAAAAAATTAAAGGAAAAAGTACAGAGCATAACATAGTGAAGCCTTTAATTAAACTTCATAAAAACATTTTAAATAAATTAATTGAAATAGAAAAAATAGCAATATTTTGAGCGGGAGCAGGAGAATACCCCATATACAACACGCTTCAACATTTATCCCTTTTCTTTTTTATCTTTTTCTCTCTTTTTCTTGTTCAATTTTTCTTCTATTTTTTAGAATTCAAATTCTACTACATTTCGAAAGATTTCTACCCAAAATTGTGTTTCATACAATCATGTAATCATTAATTTCAGATTTTTCATAGTTTAAGGTAGAGTTGTTAGAAATGCGAAGAAGTAAAACTCGTAGTGGTTGTTTAGTGGTTAAAGTGATGGGTAGGGGTGATGCGATTTCAATGTTCTCAGATTTGCTTGATGAACATATTTTTCTCATTGAACAAGGATCATTTTCAGACTTTTGTTTAGATTTAGATTGGTGATTTTCAATTTCTTTCTCAAATTTATTTTCAAAATGTATACATAGTAATTAGTATCATTAATTGAAACTTGCTAATCCTCAACATCCACTTTTTTTTTCTTTTCATTGTATTAGTTATTTGTTTTCATTTTAATTTTCTTATATTAGAATAGACTGTGTGTATCACACTTCTTCTTTTGGTGTAGTGTCACTTCTCCGATCCCTGATAGCGCAAAATACATTGTTTATTGAACAATTCGTATAAGATTATTTTCCGATGAGATACATTATAGAGACATAACCAAAATATTAATATCCAATATGGAAGTAACAATTAGAATCCTTAAAAATGAAAAGATGGTTGTCGGTGTAAAAAAAGGGTTATTTACGGCCAACAAGCAGAATAATGATTCTGATATAATTTTAGAGATAAGGCACAAATATTTTGAAACTATAATCAAAATTATTATGCCACATCTAAATTTTACGAGGGTTACATTACTTCCTGAACTTATTTTTCCTGTATTTTTATGCTTCTTATTATTGACATGGTTGCCAAGTAATAGAATATTTTTGTGCACCTTTTGAGCTAACTTGAGAAAATTGAAGGAAAGGTGTTTTTAAGTCTTGAATGAAGGATTGGTGACATTGATCAATTTAAAAGGTCAAACATAATTAAAAAACTTGATTAGGTTAATTGTGGACTTGATTAATATTTTTTAAACTTTTTTAATCTTTTTAAAAATACAAATTAACTCACACCCACAAAACTTCCCTCCCTCTGCAAATCAATCTCTCTCTTCTCTCTTTCTCTCGATAGTTTCTCTTTCTAACTTCTCCCAACCAACAACTTTTCAAATTTCTCTCTTCAATCTTGTGCAACTTCAACCACTGGCAACAAATAGTTTCGAGTTCTTGCCCATTCCTTTTTTACTTTCAACCGTCAGTCGACGTGACAACATTCTCCGGCGACAACAACTTCTAGTTCTTAGGGCTTTTTAAGTTATGACAAAAATGAGGAACTTGATTTGTTGGTGTTTGTTATTTATTTTATGTTTTTTGTTATTTTTTTAATGTTTGTTATTTTTTTGTTGAATTTCTTATCTGGATATATCTGCTACTACTGTTTTTTAATAATGGATAAAACATGTAACGTGAATCCAACAGATGAGTATTTGTTGCAACATATATGACTAATCTGAACAGATTAGTAATCTGTTGCAACATATATGACTAATATGTTGCGCAAATTAGTAATCTGTTGCAACATATATGACTAATTTGTTGCACATATTAGTAATATGTTGCAACATATATGACTAATCTGTTGCAACATATATGACTAATTTGTTGCAACAAATGAGTAATCTGTTGCAACAAATGAGTAATATGTTGCAACATATAGGACTAATCTGTTGCAACATGTTACTCATCTGTTGGATTCGTTTTATAATGTTGTAATATGAATCCAACATATGGGTCATCTGTTGCAACAGATAAGTCATATATTGCAGCAGATTACTCACTTGTTGCAATAGATGATTCATATGTTGGATTCATGTTGCAGGTTCTATCCATTGTGGCAGTAGCAGATACACCAAATAAAAAATTCAACAAAAATTATAATTTTACTTACAAAATAAGCTATGAAGTAATGTCCAAGATATACGAACAAATTTGACCTAAAATTTTTTTTAAAAATTTCAACAGGGGCACAACGAATAAGTAAAACACATAAAAAATTTCATGAAATAGGTAAAGAAGACAAAAATAATATACCATATATCAAATGCAAAAGGATCAAGGGGACAAACATTTGAGTTCTCCTAAAAACGTTTAAGTTCCCTAATATTTTAATTGCTTTCTAATAGTTGACCCATCTGTTACAACAAATTTTCTATCTGTTTGATAATTTCCAACAGATAAATCATCTGATGCAACATGTTAGTCATCTGTTGATTCAAATTAAGCAATTATTAGTAATAACTAAATTGATTTAGATAAAATTAAAGACGTCTCTACGACAATGGGATAAACATTTGTGTTCTCCTAAAAATATTTGAGTTCCTTAGTATTTTAATTATTTCCCAACAGATTATCTATTTGTTGCAACAAGTTAGTCATCTATTGCAACAGATGTTTATAACAGGTTAGTCATTTGTTTATTCAAATTAAGCAATTACTAATAATAACTAAATTAATTTAATTAAAATTAAAGACAAGTCTTTAATACAAGACCTTAGACAAGGGGACAAATGTTTGAGTTCTCCTAAAAATATTTGAGCTTTAGTATTTTAAATTGCTTTTCAACATATATCGAACTCGGAATTAAAATGAGCCACGTAATTAAAAAAGTGACCAAAATAGGCCACCTATTTAAAAGTTACCAAAATAGGCTAAACGTAATATTACGGTTTTTACTTTTTCTTAACGGTCAACTAATGGAGTTGACTTTTACAAAAAAGTAAGAATTTATTACGTTTTACATTTTTTTTTGTAAAACATAAGAAATTCTTACATTTTATAAATATAAAACATAAGAATTTCTTATGTTTTATACGATAACCGAGGAAAAAAATACAATGAATTGTCAAATCAATTTAAAAGGTACCAAAAAAAGAGTTGTTCAACGTAACAAAACGTTACGTTCTTAACTTTTTTATAGCAGTGGTCCCCCACCCACAATTCTTTTTTCCACAAATGTCCCATCACTTCTACTTTTTCCTTTTTTTACATATGATAATTATGAATTTTTTATTAGTTAAATTTATTTATATTTTACATGTAGTTCAAATAATTTATTTTTTCTAATAAATTTTTACGTCTTACATAAAAAATTTAAAAAAGAAGAAGCAACAATTACCTCATTAACTTAACAATTTTCTTATATTTATTCTATATCAAAAAATAATCACTTCTATCCTTAATTATCCAATTTCTCTTTAAAAAAATTATACTTTTGAGTTTTCCTCTACTCCAAAATAGTGAAATATTGAATTATCGTCGATCAAATATGCTACTATATACAAGAATTATATTTTTTTAGGAATTTTCCTACAAAAATATATTTTCTTATATTAATTTAGGAGTGTTCCTAAATTAAATTGTAATTTTTTACTCCATTAATTATAATATGAAACGTATTTGTGCATGTGAGTCTCCTCAATATCCTAATCGAAACACTAATCAAAAACTACGATGAATCACTATCCGAAAAAATTAATTTCATATTTTTATCACACCAAGAAAATATAATTGTTGTATATAGTAACATATTTGATCGACGATAATTCAACATTTCACTATTTTGGAGTAGAGGAAAACTCAAAAGTATAATTTTTTTAGAGAGAAATCGGATAATTAAGGATAGAAGTGATTATTTTTTGATATAGAATAAATATAAGAAAATTGTTAAGTTAATGAGGTAATTGATACTTCTATTTTTAAATTTTTTTTGTAAAACGTAAAAAATTATTACATAGAGAAAAAAATAAATTATTTGAACTACATGTAAAATATAAATAAATTTAACTAATCAAAAAATTCATAATTATTATATGTAAAAAGAGGAAAAAGTAGAAGTGATGAGACATTTGTGAAAAAAGAAATTGTGGGTGGGAGACCACTGCTATAAAAAAGTTAAGAACGTAACTTTTTGTTATGCTGAACAACTCATTTTTTAGTATCTTTTTAATTGATTTGATAATTCACTGCATTTTTTCCTCGGTCATCGTGTAAAATGTAAGAAATTCTTACGTTTTATATATTTTTTTATAAAATGTAAGAATTTTTTATGTTTTACAAAAAAAAATATAAAACGTAAGAAATTGTAAAAGTCAACTCTGTTAATTGATCGTTAAGAATAAATAGAAAATTTTAATAAATTATTACGTTTAGCCTATTTTAGTAACTTTTTAAATAGGTGGCCTATTTTGGTCACTTTTTAAATTCTGTTGCTCATTTTGGTTCTGAGTTCACATAAATCTTATCTATTTAATAATTTCCAATAGATGAGTCATATGTTGCAAGAATTTAGTCAACTGTTGCAATAGATGTCTATATTTGTTGGATAATTTTTAATAGATGAGTTAGCTATTGCAACAGGTTAGTCATCTGTTGCAACAGATGTCTATATATGTTTGGTCATTTTCAATAAATGTCTTTAACTGTTTGGTCTTTTGCAACAGATTACTCATCTATTGCAATATATTAATTGAAATTGTAATTGAACTTATCAATTCATCTTTAATTTTAGTTAAATTAATATTGTTATTACTAATAATGTCTTAATTTGAATCATTTCAAATAAAACTGGTCAATTAACACTTTACTCAAGACGAATACACTTAGGTGATCATGTAATTACTATGAGATTAATTGAAATCGTAATTAAATTATCAATTCATCTTTAATTTTAGTTAAATCAATTTAGTTATTACTAATAATTACTTAATTTTAATTATTTCAAATCAAATTGGTCAATTGATCATTCTACTTAAGACGAAACACTTAGTTGATCATGTAATTACTATAAAATTAATTGAAATTGTAAGTGAACTTACTAATTCATCTTTAATTTTAGTTAAACCAATGTAGTTATTTCTAACTATGTCTTGGTTTGAATCATTTCAAATAAAATTGGTCAATTGATCACTCTACTCAGGATGAACACACTTAGTTGATTGTGTAATTACCATGAGATTAATTGAAACAGTAATTGAACTTATTAATACTAGTTAAATCAATTTAGTTATTACTAATATAATGACTTAATATGAATTAATAGATGACTAAGATGTTGCAAAAGATGAGTAATCTGTTGAAAATGACCAAACAGATAAAGACATCTGTTGCAACAAATTAGTCACCTATTGCAACAGATTAGTAATCTGTTGGAAATAACAAACAGATAAAGTCATATGTTGCAAAAGATTGGTCATCTATTGTAAATGACCAACAGATAAAGACATTTGTTACAACAGATGACTAATCTATTGCAACATATGTTTATATCTGTTTGATAATTTTCAACAAATGACTCATCTGTTGCAACAGATTAAATCTGTTGCAATAGGTTATACACTTAAATGATCATGTAATTACTATAAGATTAATTGAAATTTTAATTATTAAATCAATTTGGCAATTACTAATAATGGCTTAATTTGAATCATTTCAAATAAAATTAGTCAATTGATCACTCTACTCAGAGCGAACACACTAAGATGATCATGTAATTAATATGGGAATAATTAAAATCGTAATTGAACTTATCAATTCATCTTTAATCCTAGTTATATCAATGTAGTTATTACTAATAATATCTTAATTTGAATCATTTCAAATAAAATTGGTCAATTAACACTTTACTCAAGACGAATACACTTTGATGATCATGTAATTACTAACTATGAGATTAATTGAAATCGTAATTAAAATTATCAATTCATATTTAATTTTAGTTAAATTAATTTAATTATTACTAATAATTGCTTGATTTTAATTATTCCAAATAAAATTGGTCAATTGATCATTCTACTTAAGACGAAACACTTAGTTGATCATGTAATTACTATAAAATTAATTGAAATTGTAAGTCAACTTACTAATTCATCTTTAATTTTAGTTAAATCAATATAGTTATTTCTAATTATGGTTTAGTTTTAATCATTTCAATTAAAATTGGTCAATTGATCACTCTACTCAGGACGAACACTCTTAGTTGATAGTGTAATTACCATGAGCTTAATTGAAACTGTAATTGAACTTATTAAGTCATGTTTAATTCTAGTTAAATAAATTTAGTTATTACTAATATAATAGCTTAATATGAATCAATAGATGACCAACCTGTTGAAAAAGATGAGTAATCTGTTGAAAATGACTAAACAGATAAAGACATCTGTTGGAAATGACCAAACAAATATAGACATATGTTGCAACAGATGACTAACCTGTTGCAATAAATGACTCATCTATTGAAAATTATCAAACGAATATAGACATCTGTTGCAACAGATGACTAATTTGTTGCAACAGATGACTCATCTGTTGAAAATTATCAAACATATAGGATATATGTGGGAAAATAATTTAAATTAGTAAAGCTCAGATGTTTTTAAGAGAACTCAAATGTTTGTTCCATTGTCTAAGGTTTTGTCTTTAATTTTGGTTAAATCAATTTAGTTATTTTACTAATAATTGCTTAATTTGAATCATTTTAAATAAAATTTATCAATTGATCATTCTATTAAGGACGAATACATTAATTAAAATTGTAAGTGGACTTATCAATTCATCTTTAATTTAGTCAAAATCAATTTATTTATTACTAATAATGACTTAATTTGAATCATTTGAAATAAAATTGGTCGATTGATCACTCTACTCGAGAAGAATACACATATATGATCATGTAATTACTATGAGATTAATTGAAATTGTAAGTGAACTTATAAATTCATCTTTAATTTTAGTTTTATCAATCTAGTTATTACGAATAATGGCTTAATTTGATTCATTTCAAATAAAATTGGTCAATTGATCACGCTAATCATGACGAATACACTTAGTTGATAATTTAATTACTATGAGATTAATTGAAATTGTAAGTTTATCTTTAATTTTAGTTAAATCAATTTAGTTATTACTAATAATATCTTAATTTGAATTATTTCAAATAAAATTTGTCGATTGATCACTCTACTCGGTACGAATACACTTAGTTAATCATGTAATTACGATGAGATTAATTGAAATTGTAATGAACTCATTAATTCATGTTTAATTTTAGTTAAATCAACATAGTATTACTAATAATGACTTAATTTGAACTATTTAAAATAAAATTGGTCAATTAATTATTCTACTAAGGATGAAACACTTAATTGATCATTTAATTATTGAGATTAATTGAAATCGTAATTGAACTTACTAATTCATCTTTAATTTTAGTTAAATCAATGTAGTTATTTCTAATAATGGTTTAATTTGAATTATTTCACATAAAATTTGTCAATTAATCATTCTACTTAGTACGAAACACTTAATTGATCATGTAATTACTATGAAATTAATTGAAATCGTAATTGAACTTACCAATTCATCTTTAGTTTTAGTTAAATCAATATAGTTATTTCTAATGATGACTTAGTTTGAATCATTTCAAATAAAATTGGTCAATTGATCACTCTACTCAGGACGAACATACTTAGTTGATCGTGTAATTACCATGAGATTAATTGAAACTATAATTGAACTTATTAATTCATATTTTATTTTAGTAATTGATACGATAAAACCAAGGAACGCACGAAATTGGCTCAAAACAGTCCAAACACACTCCAAAAATAGTCCACTTATTCAAAGAATCGAGGACCCTTTTGAAGACCACTCTCGGATTCAAGAATGAAATACAAGAAGGACAATATAACTAGGTGTTTGACACTTTTTGCAGCCAACAACAAACTAAGTTAACAACAACAGATGAAACAACAATGAGAACAACAACAACAACAACAACAACAAAAACTGCTTCACAATACAAGATACAAAACGGATACAAGATTACAAAAGAAAAAAGGATAGATAGATAGACCACATGAAGGTGTAATTTTAAGAACCCAAGAATGGTAACTCTTGGACCCTTAACACTACACACAACAATAAACCTATCTCTTATGTGACACAAGTTCGGATTGCATCTCTGTAGCATCAACGTTTCCAAGAAAGCAACAACAAAAGAGAATCCACCCTATTGTTGTATCCTAGTTTCGGTTTTGGTGCCTCAAGGAGAGAGGACTTGTGTCCTTTAGTCTTTCAAGATTCACAAATATCATCAGAAACTAAATCTAAAAACCCTACAATGTTCCTTTTATAACTATTACAAAATATAACTTAAAATGACCAAAAGTCCCTTTAAAGAGTGGGCACCCATCTAGTGTAATTTATGGGCTGATTTGGGTGCATTTTAGGTCTCTTTTACACTTCAATTGCACATACCAAGGCTCGGTTCCAACATGTACTCTCCTAAGTCCATATCCGAGATTATTCCCGTATCATCCTCTCCATCTTGAGAGGAATTTGTCCACAAATTCACTGTTTCACCTCGTTCAATTGGTCACTTCAAAGGAAACCTACTCAAAACAATCCACGAACAAGTCACAAAAAACAAGTCAAAAAATAGTCCACAAAATCATAAAGAATCCGAGGACTCAATAACAACAAGTCTCGGCCAATATCTTCATTTTGAACCTCGACTTCCTCTCCATCTTAAGCCTTGTCTTCAATCTCATCCGAAACAAGTTTCCTACCATCATACAAGTATTGTAGTAGTCTCCATATACTTCATGTTCCTTTCTACCATACTCCTCTACATGGATATATTGGTTTTGGTAAAGTAGAGTTTCAGTTGAGAAGAATGATTTGGTAAGGGAGAGCTTCGATTGTGGAGTTTGGATGGGAGGAAATTGGCTTCCAAGTCCCTCTTGTTGGACTTGATCGAATTGAGGGGGAAGTGACTCATTTAGGTCTCGGGTTTGAGGACATTTGTTGGCTTGGCTTATGTCTATTCATTTAGTGGTGGTCTTGGAGGGTTGATCGTTTGAGGTAAAGCTTCGGGAGTAAAAACATGAGAGTTCCTTTGGCTCTCCACTCTATCCAACCTCTCAAGTATAGTAGACATATCCAAGCCCAATTTGTCAAGACCCACATTCGCCTTAGCTATTTCTCGGGTAATAGCATCAAGGTGGGCGAAAATGGTGTCCATTATGGCAAAGGAGTTACCTACAAAACAGAAAACACGTTAGTTGTACAAAAACATCCTCACTCTCTCTTTTATTTCTTGTCTCTCGGATCCCTCACACTCAATCTCACAAGTGTTGTAAGATTGTTTGTACTCCGAGAGGTGTTGAGAGGTAAATCAAGTGTGTACAATGACTCAAAAGAATAAAACACACAAAGGAATGTTAACACACACACACACAAAATACGGTTTCAAACCAACTCACAATCTAGTAATTAGTCACTAGTTGTTAAGTTAGTATGGGAATCAACAAATGAAGCTAAAGACACAAAATGAAACTAAAAGATCAAAATTTGAGCTTAAAATTTGTCAGTGAACAGTAATTTGTGACGTGGCAGTCCTTGATTGGCCTCAGTCAATAATTTTATTTTCCAAATTTGGAAGTCTTGATCAATTCTACAATTTGGACTTCAATGGAAATTGTTCAATGGAGGAAAATACAAACTATTCTTTGGAATTCAAATTTCAAGACTCAAAAGTCTTTGAATAGACTTATACTTCTCCTTAAAACATGAACCCTTGTTTCATGGGAAAGTGGAATTGAGAAGTGATGTAAAGTCTTTTGGTGGTTGGGGGTCTTTCAAGACTAACAATTACTTACACCTCTTTTCTTCACCTTTTAGGATCTATCATTCACTTTATGTTAACAAGGTGATGAATATAGTGAAGAACTTCAAGAACACAACAATCACAACAAGAACAACTAACAACAATCTCCCAAGATCAACAACAAGTTCCAACGCCCAATTCCACAACAACAAGACCAACAATAAAACCACCAACAAATGGCCAAGTTTCTTTGGTGTTGTATTTTCGATTTTAACACTAGATGAAGGTTGTGATGAACAACAAGAACACAACAACAACCACTAAGATAAAAAAAACAACATCAATAAATGCCCAACCACAAGGTCACCACACAGCCAAGTTAAAACAACAACTTCAACTCACAACCACTTCTTGTTCACAACAACAACGTCAATTTTTAAAGCTCAAATCTAGATATACACTCAATGTGTTAGTGAGGAACAAAACTAACACTTAGAGACAACAAATATAAGTAAAAATCTCGGCCAAAACACAACAAGAACACACTTTTCGGCCAAGAACACAACACGGACAGATTGCTATTTTTTCTGGAAATTTTCAGTTTTGAACACTTTTTCTTTTATGATTTTTTCAATAACAAGCCCAAGATTGATATTGTGGGAACTATATCAAGCCATGATTTGATACCAAATGATACGATAAAATCAAGGAACACACGGAATTGGCTCAAAACAGCCCAAACACACTCCAAAAATAGTCCACTAATTCAAAGAATAAAGGACCCTTTTGAAGACCACTCTCGAATTCAAGAACGAAATAAAAGAAGGACAATATAACTATGTGTTTGCCACCTTTTGCATCCAAAAACAAACTAAGTTAACAACATAAGATGAAACAACAGTGAGAACGACAACAACAACAACAACAACTGCTTCATAATACAAGATACAAAACGGATACAAGATTACAAAAGAAAAAGGATAGATAGATAGACAACATGAAGGTATAATGTTAAGAACCCAAGAATGGGTAACTCTGTGACCCTTAACACTACACACAACAATAAACCTATCTCTTACGTGACACAAGATCGGATTGCACCTCTCTAGCATCAACGTTTCCAAGCAAGCAACAACAAAAGAGAATCCACCCTATTGTTGTATCCTAGTTTCGGTTTTGGTGCCTCAAGGAAAGAGGACTTGTGTTCTTTGGTCTTTCAAGATTCACAAATATCATCAAAAACTAAATCTAAAAACCCTACAATGTTCCTTTTATAACTATTACAAAATATAACTTAAAATGACCAAAAGACCCTTCAAAGAGTGGGCACCCATCTAGTGTAATTTATGGGCTGATTTGGGTGCATTTTGGGCCTCTTTTATACTTCAATTGCACATGCCAAGGCTCGGTTCCAACACATACTCTCCTAAGTCCATATCCGATATTATTTCCGTATCACTAATCAATTTAGTTATTACTAATAATGACTTAATGTGAATCATTAGATGACTAACATGTTACAACAGATGAGTAATCTGTTGGAAATGACCAAACAAATAAAAACATCTGTTGAAAATGACCAAACAGATGTAGACATCTGTTGCAACAAATGACTCACTTGTTGCAACAACTAATTCATCTATTGAAAATTATTAAACATATATAGACATCTGTTACAACAGATAACTTAGTTGTTGCAACATATAAATCATCTATTGGAAATTACTAAATAGATAAAATATGTGTTGAAAAGCAATTTAAAATACTAAAACTCAAATATTTTTTAGGAGAACTCAAATGTTTTCCCCCTTGTCTAAGGTCTTGTCTTCAATTTTAGTTAAATCAATTTAATTATTATTAATAATTGCTTAATTTGAATCAACAAATGACTAACCTGTTATAAGCATCTATTGCAACAGATGACTAACTTGTTGCAATAAATAGATGATCTGTTGGAAAATAATTAAAATACTAGGGAACTCAAACATTTTTAGGAGAACTCAAATGTTCGTCCCATTGTATTAAAGACTTGTTTTTAATTTTAGCTAAATCAATTTAGTTATTACTAATAATTGCTTAATTTGAATCAACAGATGACTGATATGTCGCAACAGATGATTCATCTGTTGGAAATTATCAAACAGATAGAAAATCTGTTATAATAGATGGGTTATCTATTAGAAAATAATTAAAATACTAGGGAACTTAAATATTTTTAGGAGAACTCAAACGTTTGTCCCCTTGATCCTTTTGCATTTGATGTATGATACACTATTTTTGTCTTCTTTACCTATTTCATAAATTTTTTCATGTGTTTCGCTTATTCGTTATGCCTTTGTTGAAATTTTTAGAATTGTTTTAGGTTAAATTTTGTTCGTATATCACTTGGACATTACTTCATAGGTGATTTTGTAAGTATAATTATGATTTTTGTTGAGTTTTTTATTTGGTATATTTGCTACTGCTACAATGGATAGAACCTGCAACATGAATCCAATTTATGAGTCATTTATTGCAACAAGTGAGTAATCTGTTGCAACATATGACTAATTTGTTGCAACAAATGACCCATATATTGGATTCATGTTACAACACTATAATAAAAATCCAACAGATGAGTAATCTGTTTCTATTGCAACAGATTAGTCATATATGTTGCAACAAATTAGTCAATATGTTGCAACAGATTAGTCAATATATTGCAACAGGTTACTCATCTGTGCAACAGATTACTAGTCTGTTGGATTCACGTTACATGTTTTATCTACTGTTGAAAAAACAGCATTAGCAGATACACCCAGATGAGAAATTCAACTAAAACTTATAATTTTTCTTACTAAAATCACCTATAAGTAATTCTCAAGTGATATACGAATAAAATTTGACCTAAAAAAATTTGATCAAGTAGCAATAGTAGCGGTAACAACAATGTTCAACAACAAGAAGATGATGATGATGAACAAGAAGAGATGATAATAAAGAACAAGATGATGATAATGAAGAATAAGATGATGAATATAGCAACACAACAATGAACAACAAAAATCACGAAGAGAGAGAAAACTTCAATAAATGAGAAGAGAGAAACGTGCCTTTTTTCCCTCCATTTCTAGTTATATTAGGTTTTACATTGGATCAAAGTGTAAATGAAAAAACTTGTGGATTATTTTTAAACTTTTCTTACTTTCTTAATCCTTAATAAAGTAATTGTCACCTCCACTCAATTACTAAGACTTGTGCCACCCACACTTCATTTTAAAATTCTTTTGTCACCTAGAGCCCAAGGCCCCAGCTAACTTAGTAGTCATGTATTATTAGCATAAAAGAAGTATAAAAATATAAAAAAAAAATTTTAAGATAATAAGACCCCATCAAGTTTATATATGCCATAACAACTTTGAATATAGTTTAAAAATATTTATGTTTTATATCTATAATCTTATACATGAAATACCACATATTGAACAAAGGAAGTGACTTTAGTAAACTATTTGCAACAACACTTTTTAGCAAGCTCCATGTGTGCGTATCTTAAGTCATACTGATATACAAGCTACGTTCAACATAAATCCTAACACTTTGTGTAGACACCTAATCTTGTCCCTCACAAGTTCAATTTTATTAATTTTTAGCTCACCTTACCACACACCCTCATTCATGTGATTATACCCCAACAAAATACAAAAAATAACAACTTTTAACAAAATCCCTAACAAATTTTATCTTGTTTTAATCCTATTCTAACAACCCCTCCCTATTAAATTTTAACACCTCACATAAGCCACCTCACCACCTACCCCACGTGTACCCTTTCCTTTATATTTTAATTATCATTTAACAGAATAAGGCACAAAAAATTCTTCTATTTTTTATAGACACACAGGGCCCACGGTAAAAACAAAAGAAAAGGGATATACATACCCTCATTCATCAGGTCACAAAAAAGGGGAGACTCGACTGGATTTTGGTTTTTCACTCAGAACCTTACTCCATTAACAGACATACATCACAGATACACCACACTAACACCACTGACCATCACTCTCAATGATCACAGCACACTAATCCTTCATTTTTCACCACTCGACCTCACAGACTCACACATACAGAATACGCATATATACCCACCCACTGAAATAGCGTGAGAGTTGGGAGACAAGAGAGAGAGAGATTGAGAGTGAAGGGAGAGAGATCATAAGGGGAATAAAAAGAAGGAGAGATCAGTCGATTGGTGGGGTTTCAGTTGGTTTTTGAGTTCTCTGATCATTTTACCAAGTTTTTCAATGAAAGGTTTCGCCAGAATCGACTCTAGTTCATCTAGTAGGTCGTCCCCAATCACAAAATCCCGCAAATCTACTCATTTTCCCTGATTCTAGGAGAAATCTCACCGAAAAATAGCAATAGCACTGGAGATTTAAACTATTCTTCAGTTCTCATCACTGTCGGAGCTCGCCAGGACTCCGACGAGTCAAAAATAGCAAACCCCATTGCTATTCTGACCAAATCGTATTAGTCCAACACACCGTTGCCTGATTCCAGCAAAAATCCGCTGGAAACGAGTGGAACAAGGATGGGATTGTGTGAATCTAGTATGGTCACTCATCGAGGTGCAATTTTCAATTCAGTTTAGCAAAAAATAGAGAAAAAAGGTATATCGAGCTTGGTTTTTTGGTCGAGGTTCAAATTGAGGTTCTTTGGCACGGATTCTGTCTTTTTGATTGACTGATATTTGGAATAAAATCATCATTGAGGTCCATTTCTACTCTTTTCCTCATTTTATTTCATTAGTGATGGAATATGGTGTATTGGATGGAATATCATGTGTTGTTTGATCTTGATTGGTGATGAATTGTTACTTTGTTTGATTGGTTGCTTGATTCTCTTGACTATGGATCGTGTAATGAAATGATATCTCGTTAAGGATTGAAAAAGAATTTGAGGCGGGAATTGTAAAAATTGATAAGGAGTGAATATTGTCATATTTTGATTCATGGTTAATGTTTAACATGGTAGTATCATGCTTTAAGTCGAAACGGGTAGGCAAATGATAAGGGGTAGGAAAAATTTAGGAATTGTGGAATATTGAATGCTTGAAACATGTGTTGAATGACTTGGTTTTATTGCTTTTTGGATCAGATGTATTATTTGGTCGGGAAATGCCCCGAGGTATTTGTGTTTATTCATCGAAAAATTTCCCGAAGTATTTTGTACCCATAGGACGTTCGTGATGAAGGCCTGAGGCATCGGGTAAAGCTTAGTCTAGGATTAGTTTAGAATAGGATTTATATGTTTTGCATTTTATATTTTGGACTGTATAATTGGACTGGATACTACATTTTGAATCAGTTTTGTTTCATGTGCTTGCTTGTTTGTTTTATGTATTTTGTGTGGTTTATATATTCGTAGTGTCAAAATTCACCGATACACTCCACCAAGTGATCGTGGTCAAACCACGGGACTGAGGGTTGCCTAACACCTTCCCTTCGGTCAACAGAATTGCTTAGTCAGAATCTCTATTCGCAAACCAGTTTTAAAGAGTCAAATCATTTTGAAAAGGATCTTTCAAAGGTGACTTGGAATATCGGATTATGTCAAGTGGCGACTCTGAATAAAAAATGTAAATAGTCCTTTTTGAAACAAATTTTAATCTTTTGTCACTTTGATAGTAAAACCCTTTCGAACTTTAAAATTGAAATCTTTTGGTTAAAAAAGGGGTGTGACAGCTCTGGAGGCTCTGCTGGGGATTTTTTAGAATTCGAGCTTATTTTAGATTTGTATCGACTTAGTTTGGCACTATGGGTGTATAGACATTTTGTTTGTGTTGTTTTGTTTTATTGTTTATCATTGTTGAGTGCCTACATGCTCTTTGTTTACAGTTTTTACTTTATGTGTTACCGCTTTATATCTGGCATCATGTGCATAACTTGAGTCTTTCTTTCTATAACAAGTCCATAGTACACATGTTTAAACGACCTATTGTTGAGTCACTCTTATTTTACGAGGGGGAGACATTGGGTTATATGGAGTAGGTGGACAACTAAAGTAATCCACTATCGACCATACGCTCCCCCAAACAACATTGTTAGTAAACCCCAACGTAGGTCAGCCTTTAGGTCATGCTTTTGTGCATCATATTGAGGCCTCGCGGGGCCCACTTGGCCCTTTGTAGGAGACTCACCTCTAAAAGCATCCCCACGTGCTAAATGTTGCATCTTTGAGGGTAATGTAGTCATTTAACAGATTGATTTAGGGAAAACATGTGTTATAAGTAAAGTGCGCAGACAAGAAATGTTGAAAAAATAGAAAAAAGTAAGTCGAAAAGAAAAAAGAGAGTTTCAGAAGTTTTTAGAGCTCTTTATGACTTTTATTTTTTCACAATCTAAAAATTCAAAAAGATTTTTTTTACCTTTCGCACTCATTGTTTCAAAAACATCAAAAAGATTTTTTTTCGTTCCTTTACCATGCATTCATAATTCAAAAATCTTAGAAAGATTTTTTTTTTATTTGAAGCTTTTATGTGAAAAGAATGGTAGAGTTTTGTACATCTCATATAGCGAAAATGCCAAAAAGATTTTTTTCTTCTCTCTTTCATAGTTGTTGGTGTCAGTTTTGTGTGAAGTGTCAAATTGAAAATCTAAAAAGATTTCATTTTTCATCGTCCGTCTGTAATCGCGTCTCTCAAGTCAAGTCTTAGTTCGTTTTAATCCTTAATTGTCCAATCTAGACGAACTACGCACCCCTGATTCTCCTCTCTCCGGAGTGAGATACGTAGGCAGCCTATTGTTAGTTCGGGGATCTTATTTCAAAAAATCCAAAAAACGATTTTCTTCACTCTTTATTAGAGTAGGTGTTTCATATACATCCTTAAAAGAAAACTACAAAAAAAAAGATTTTCTTCACTCTTCATTTAGAGTAGGTGTCGTATACATCTTTAAAAGAAAACTACAAAAAATATTTTCCTTTAATAGTTTAGAGCTTAATTTTTGTATGAAATTCAAAATTCAAAATCCAAAAAGATTTTTCTTTGGTAATCATAGGTTTTATTTTGTATAGGGATGTTAAAGCTGAAAAATTCAAAAAAATATTTTCATTAATTCTTTTGAAAAATTGTTATTTTCTTCTTAAAGTTTCAAGAAAAAGAAAAAAGAAAGAAAAAAGAGTTTAATTGGCCATTTTGGTAAGACTGTACGAACTACGCACACCTGATTCTCCTCTCTCAGGGGTGAGATACGTAGGCGCCCTTTTTAGGTTCGGTGATCTTTTCAAAAAAAAAAGGAAAAAGAGGTTTTGAAAAAGTGTTAAACTCTAACATATTTGTTGTTTTTTTTGAGTCATTTAAGGTGGTTGATTTGTGACATTCTGGTTGGTCCTCCATATCACACCAAATTCAAAGGGTAGTTGTGTCCAACAAGGATATAGAGAGTGACATCATGGATCAAACAAAGAGTCCGGTAAATGAGAGTTTAAAGCAAGAGATTAGGAGACTAAAACAACAAATGAATGAAATACATCGAGCTTGGGCTAGTGGGTTGCCTCCTTCTGAATTTCTTGCAATTGATCCTACAAATACCTCGAGTTTTTCACCAAAATCGCAAAGTCAGTGTCTTACTGTTGTTGATGCACCACAACATGTCTCAGAATTCATTTCAAGCCAAAAACATCACAGTACTTCCACCACCTTTCCTCTAGCTCCTCAGCATAAGCCTGCTACATTCACAACACCACATGTCGTCTATGATCTTGTTGCTCAATCCTCTACTGGGACTTCCACACTAGCTCGCCCAACGGTTGTGTGTCCCTATGCTACTAGTGAACCTATATTCAATACTCTTGGTGACCATTGTTACACTCCTGAGGCTGGTTTTAAGTTAACTGGACCACTAAAATTTCTTAACAAGAAGTCCAGTGTGCCAGAAGTGTCGGAGAAAATGGTTGGAAAAATGAAGCATGCAGAAAATGCTATGAAAAATTCTCTAGGACCTGCGGGTAAAGAAGATGTTTCATATAGGACCTGCGGGTAAAGAAGATGTTTCATACAAAGACTGGGGTATTCCTTCAAGTGCTAACCTCACTCCAATCTCTAAGATGTCGAAATTTGAGGAGCAAGATGGGTATGAGGAATTCGTGAAGCATTTGGGACAATATTGGAATCAATTAAGGGAACCCGGAGGGAGAACGGGCACATCCAAGAAGACGACGTCGTCGTTGCCGTCAGTCTCAAGCCCAAGGTCATACCCAAGCTCTTCATAATCACTCCCAAAATCTATTATACTCTGTTTCCCCATCTCCATGTCTAGGATATTGCGCACAACCATATGTTCAACTCCCTCCTTACCCACAATGGCATGCACCAACTCTTCAAAGTCATCATCCAATTCTACAAACATACCAAAGCCCTTCTAGGCCCGATGTTTGATCTAAGTTAAACAATAAAATGAGGAAGAAATTTAGGGATAGTTTCACACTAATTGGAGAGTCGTATGCCAGTTTATTTCAGAGATTAGCACAGCGAGGGCCACAATATTAAATATTGTCGTGCTTTGAAAAGGGAATTGAAAATATGATTCAAGACAAATTGATTATGGTGCAGAACATTAACAGTGAGGAAAACTCTAGTCATGCTGATATGCAAACCAGTGGCTAAGATGTCAGGCTGAGCAATTGAGAAGTCACCCCTCTCCCTATTAGGAAGAGGTCTGGTAGTTTATTTTGTTTTATTTTCTGTTATCCAAATTATTTTAGGGTTGTAGTTCAGGATCTATCTCATTTTGTCCATTTGTCGTTATGTTCAAACCCTTCTATCTTTTATTTTAATTAAATGAAGTGTCCCTTTTTTCCTTTGTGTTTTAAATATATGTTGTTTGTTCGTTTTCTTTACACAGTACATGTTAGGTTAATTCCAGTGATATGACATGCTAGTGGAATTTTCAGCCAGATCTTAAAATTCAATTTAAGCATGAACATTGAATGAGAGGGTTAAATGTAGAAAACGAGAGCATATGAGAAAATAGATAGAGTGATGAGACATTTGGTGACAAGTTCAAGCCTTCTTTGAAAATTAAGGCAATTATTTTGAGAATCTCAAGAATAACTTGTTCATCAATTGAAAAACATTGCTCGATTAGGTCAAATAGCGGATGGGTGATCCCAAGGGACAGAAAAACCAACTCCACAAAAGCATGAGTCATTTCATGTGAGGAATGTACAATAAAAGTGGAGTGATATATTGAACAAAGTGCAAGAGTAGTGATGCACTAACTCAATTAAAGTTATTGCTTAGAAAATATCACAAATGATCTTCATCTCTCACTTTCATTATGCATGATATGTACTTACATTTTCAAGGAATGATATGATGAAGGCATTTCATTCTGCTATCCAAACATCGTGTCATCCTTTGTTTACCCCATTTGAACTTTATTCCTATTTTCTTTCATACCCCTCTTTTGGAATCAAGATAGAGTCAGTATAGCTCAAAAGAAAAGTGTCGAGCAAAATAATAGAGTAAGAAAAATTTCAAAAAAAAAAAAGAAAAAGAAAATATGTCCAAAAAAAAGTGTCAAGACAAATAGAGTTAGAAAAATCCAAAGAGAAAAGAGTGTCAACAAAAGAAACATAGAAGAAAAAGAAATTAGAATCAAGCAAAGCAAGCTGCCGGAACTACGTGTGACTTGATTCTCCTCTCTCGAGGGTGAGATACGTAAGCTTCCCTACCCGGGGCTTGGTCCAACCAAATAAACAATTTAGAGTCACCCAGTCAAAAGAAACTAGGGCATAAGGTAATCCTCATTATTTGAGTCGATTCTAAAAGTTGTAAGTCCCACCCAATAAACAATTTAGAGTCATCCACTTCACGTATCGTTTGGGCCCCATGCCATCCTTTCTTTCTAACCCAATCCAAAAGTCAAGTTACAATCAAAGAAAGACCTTCAAATTAATCTTTGAGAATGTTAAGACTAAGCATGCAATGGATGTGATGACGCATTTTGATAACTACTTGTCTTCCTCGGCATAAGGAATTAGGAGAGAAATAAAAATGAGAAAGTCTTATCGGAGAAAACCCTCATGGGCACCATAAGGTGATGGTAAGCTGAGAGAGATAACAATGAGAGAGTCTTATCGGTGAAAACCCTCACGGGAACCATAAGACGATGGTGAGTTGAGACAAATAAAAATAAGAGAGTCTCATTGGTGAAAAACCCTCACGGATACCATAGGGCAATGGTGAGCTGGGAAAAATAAAATGAGAGAGCCTTGTTGGCAAAAACCTTTCAAGGTTCCACTAGCCGAATGAGGTCTTAAATGCAGTTAACCTAAGGAAGCAACTCAATTTCGAGGTCATTAACTCAACAACAATTGGTAGAAGGTTTTGGATGGAAAGATCAGGCAGTTTAATCCGATATGCATTACATAATCATTAGAGTTGACTTTCATTTCTAGATAAATTTTTCATTTCTTTGTTTCAAACGGGGACATTCATTGTCTTTTCTTTCTTCTCTTTATTTTTATTTTGTTTTCTTAAGTCAGTGGTCCAAATAAAAGTCATTGTCATTTTTCTCATGTCTTTGAGTCAAGTCCATATCAAAACAAGTGAGAAAAAATTTCAAAATTGGCTACCAGCTTCTTCAATTGCACAAAGCAAGACAAAGTCAACAGACAACCTTAGGAACTCATAAAAATACCAAGGTTTAAAGGGTTTATCTGAGAAGTATGATAAAGCAGAGATAGAGTGTTTATTTTAGAGTCACTCTTAATAATCTGAGTTTGGGTCAATGACACGACAAAGCAGGGACAAATGCCAGCAATATGAAACAAAACGAAGGGAATCAACACTTGAGCAGGTATCGGGACAGCCAAGTGCCACAAACCACCACTAAGTTTTTAACTAACAAATTTTCTTTGTTGAAACAGGGGAAAATTCACTTCACTTAATTCAGCTACCATTGGAAATGCACATCCGTGAGATTTTACTTTCTGTTCAGGACCCTCCTGAAAAATAAGATTTTGCTTTCTGTTCAGGACCCTCCTGAAAAATAAGATTTTACTTTCTGTTGAGGACCATCCTGAAAAATGGGATTTTACTTTCTGTTTAGGACCCTCCTAGAAAATGGGATTTTACTTTCTGTTCATGACCCTCCTGGAAAATGGGATTTTACTTTATGTTCAGGACCCTCCTGGAAAATGGGATTTTACTTTATGTTCAGGACCCTCCTGGAAAATGGGGTTTTACTTTCTACTCAGGACCCTCCTGAAAAAATGGGATTTTACTTTATATTCAGGACCCTCCTAGAAAATGGGATTTTACTTTCTGTTCAGGACCCTCCTGAAAAATAAAAATTTACTTTTATGTTCAGGACCCTCCTAAAAAATGAGAATTTACTTTATGATCAAGACCCTCCTAAAAAATGGGACATTATTCTCAGAAAAATAAAGTATTTCTTTATTACTTTTTGTTTTGGGTAATTCAAGCAGTATTTGTAAGGAGATGTACTTCCTTGTGCGGGTAATTCAAGCAATATTAGTAAGGAGAAGCACTTCCTTGTTTGTGTAATTCAATCGATATTTGTAAGGAGATGTACTTCCTTGTTTGGTAATTCAAGCAACATTTGTATGGAGAAACGCTTCCTTGTTCAGGTAATTCATGAGACATTTGTAAGGAGACGCACTTCCTTGTTTGGGTAATTCAAGCGGCATTGGAGCCCACCTGAAGAACAGGGCGAATAAATGAAAAGTCAAGCACAAAGTAAAGAAGTTGAAAGTCAAGAAACAAGGTGAAGAAGTTGAAAACAAAGCAACAAGGTGAAAAGTTGAAAGATAACAAATTGAAGAAATTACAAGTCAGGAGCCCGCCTGAAGAACAGGGTGATGAAATAGCAAGTCAAGAGTCAAAGAAGCTACATATATAGGATTTTGTAATTTTATTCATGTTTTAACTCGTAATTTTCTTTTTGATGTAATAACAGAGCTGCGGACCGAAACCTTGACAGAACCTCGCTTGACTCTCCAACTCGGTATAGTACCTCTTCTTTCAGTCCTTGGGGATACCTATGACTTGATTCCCTCATAACTATGGATGAGTATGATGTCCAAAGTTAAGACTTGGTTTACCTCCTTCCTTCTGTTTCATTCTTTTTGAATAATGGTCGGGAAAAAATTCTGTCTCGTTGTCTACTTCTTTGTATGAAAACACTTCATGTTTACATTCAAAGAGGTCATGTTGTAGACACCTAATTTTGTCCCTCACAAGTCCAATTTTATTCATTTTTAGCTCACCTTACCACATAACCTCATCCATGTGATTATACCCCATAAAAATACAAAAAATATCAACCCTTAACAAAATCACTAACAAATTTTATCTTGTTTTAATCCTATTCCAACAGCCCCTCCCTGTTAAATTTTAACACCTCACATACCCTATCTCACCACCTACCCCACGTGCCCCCTTTCCTTTACAGTTTAATTATCATTTAATGGAATAAGGCACAAAAAATTCTTCCATTTATTATAGACATGTAGGGCTCACAGTAAAAGTAAAAGAAAAGGGATTTATATACCCCCATTCATCAGGTCACAAAAAAGGGGGGGACTCGACTGGATTTTGGTTTTCCACTCAAAACTTCACGCCATTAACAAACATACATCACAGATACACCACACTAACACCACTGACCATCACTCTTAATGAACACAGCACACTGATCCTCCTTTTTTCACCACTCAACCTCACGGACTCACACACACAGAATACGCAGAAACACCCACCCACTGAAATGGTGTAAGAGTAGGGAGACGAGAGAGAGAGAGATTTAAAATGAAGGGAGAGACATCATAAGGGGAAGAAGAAGAGGGAGAGATCAGTCGATTGGTGGGGTTTCAGCTGGTTTTTGAGTTCTTCTGTCATTTTACCAAGTTTTTCGGCAAAAGTTTTCACCGAAATCGACTCCAGTTTGTCGAGTAGGTCATCCCCAGTCTTGAAATCCCCCAAATCTACTTGTTTTTATCGATTCTAGGAGAAATCTCGCTAGAAAATAGCACTAGCACTAGAGATTTAAACTATTCTTTGATTCTCATTACTGTCGGAGCTCGCCGGGACTCCAACGAGCCAAAAACAGCAAACCCCATTGCTATTTTGATCAAATTGTCTTAGTCCAACACACCGTTTCCAGATTCCAGCAAAAATCCGCTAGAAACGAGTGGAACAGGGATGGGATTGTGTGATTGTAGTATGGTCACTCGTCGAGGTGCAATTTTCAATTTGGTTTAGCAAAAAATAGAGAAAAAGAGTATGTCGAGCTAGGGTTTGTTGGTCGAGGTTCAAATTGAGGTTCTTTGGCGCGGATTCTGTTTCTTCAATTGACTGATATTTGGAATAAAATCATCATTGAGGTCCATTTCTACTCTTTTCCTCTTTTTATTTCATTATTGATGGAATATGGTGCATTGGATGGAATATCATGTGTTGTTTGATCTTGATAGGTGATGAATTGTTACTTTGTTTGATTGGTTGCTTGATTCTCTTGATTATGGATCGTGTAATGAAACGATATCTCGTTAAGGATTGAAAAAGAATTTGAGGCGAGAATTGTAAAAATTGATAAGGAGTGAATATTGTCATATTTTAATTCATGGTTAATGTTTAACTTGGTAGTATCATGCTTTAAGTCGAAACGGGTAGGCAAACGATAAGGGGTAGGAAAATTTTAGGAATTGTGGAATATTGAATGCTTGAAACATGTGTTGAATGACTTGGTTTTATTGCTTTTTGGATCAAATGTATCATTTGGCCGGGGAATACCCAGAGGTATTTGTATTTATTCATCATGGAATGTCCCAAAGTATTTTGTACCTGGAGGACGTTCGTGACGAAGGCCTGAGGCATCGGGTGAAGCTTAGTCTAGGATTAGTTTAAAATAGGATTTATATTTTGGACTGTATAATTGAACTAGATACTACATTTTGAATCGGTTTTGTTTCGTGTGCTTGCTTGTTTGTTTTATGTGTTTTGTGTGTTTTATATATTCGTAGTGTCAAAATTAGCCGATACGCTCCACCAAGCGATCGTGGTCAAACCACGGGACCGAGGGGTGCCTACCACCTTCCCCTCGGTCAACAGAATTCCTTAGTCGGAATCTCTATTTGTAACCCAGTTTTAAAGAGTCAAATCATTTTGAAAAGGATCTTTCAAAGGTGACTTGGCACACCGGATTATGTCAAGTGGTGGCTCTAAATAAAAAATGTAAATAGTCCTTTTTGAAACAAATTTTTATCTTTTGTCACTTTGATAATAAAACCCTTCCGAACTTTAAAATTGAAATCTTTTGGTTAAAAAAGGGGTGTCACACTTTGCTACCTAATTACCCCTCTCTTCCAACTTTTATATTAATTACATGATATCCCGGATATGATACATTATTTAACCTCCCATACATAAGCTTATGATACATTACTAACCAATTAATTGGAGATAAAAAAGGGAAAAACGTTAAAAGTACCTACAATTGAGGAATTAACACACTCAATTTAAGATATTTTTCATTTAATTACATAAAATCCTCAACAACTTCATTATTTGTGTAGACACGTAATTTTGTCCCGTCAAAAATTATTTTTATTACCTTATCCCATTTTACCATGCGCCCCAACCCGTGTGGTAATCCCTCTACAAAATGACAAAAATAACAATCCCCTAGCTAATTTTATCTTATCCTAACAACCTGCCCAATCAAAATAAACCACATCACACCCTACCCCAACCCCCACCTCACTACCCCACTTACCCTACCCCACAACCATATAATTCCATAGGTATATATACATTGTCAGTAACAATAAAGAGGGAGGGCAGGAGAGAATCCATTTTTTGGTTTTTCAAGGAACAAGAACAATATACACTATTCACGCTTCTTATCCATTTTTATATCACATACACACGATACACATATAGGGGATTTTTCTTTCCTTTTTAAGCTTCTTCATCATCATCTTCATAGAGGAAGAAGGGGGAGCAGCGATTGACACTCACTCTCTCTTAATTTCTCACCCAAAATCGCACACCCCACACTTATACGCATAGATCATCATCCACACTCTCCTCACCAGAATCATACAACATACACATATTTATAGGCTAAATCGCACATATACAGAAGAAGGAAGTAGAAGATAAAGAGAGAGAGTCACGAAGAGGGAAAGAGAAAGGGGATTGAGAGAGAGAGAACGGAGGATTTAAGATTTCCAGTGAACCCATTGCCGGAACTGTCATTCTGGTCGGATTTTTGGGCGTCACAGGTTTGAATCGTCATAGATTTGAAATACCCAAAGGTTCTTCGCTGTTTCTAAGTGAGTGTTCTTCGACGGGGTTACTAGAAAAATGGCCAAATACCATAGATTGGCTGGAATATCTTGTCATTATTCGAGTTCTCGTCGTTGATCAAATCAATATTGATTGTTCATTCCTGTATCGATTTGATTTCGTGACAATTTTGCGTACGGTTTTGGTTTATTCGGAGGGGATTTTGGTTCTGGTCCATATTTTTCCATCTTGGTTCGAAATTAGGATACTATCAGGACTCCGTTGACTTATTTTGGTCAGTTTCAGGTCTCAGTTCTGCGATACCGAGATGGATTATTTTTGCTGTTGAGGTTTCTATTTGAGATTTAGAGTGCGGATTTCTTTAACACATATTATCATAAAGTCGTTTCTTCGAAGTTCCATTTCTAATCCTTGCCCTTTTGATTTTCTTTTTATGGTATTTAGTAAGTGGATGTTGTGATAGTGCATTATTTGTTGATTGGACATTTTGGTGATTGGTGTTGTCTTATCTGAATAAGTAGCTGTTAGTATGAAATCGATGATGATATGGATGGATAATTATGCTCATGTTTAAAAACTGTCATGTATGAATGTGGGGGAATCGGAATTGCGAACTAATGAAGTGATGTGAATTGTTTGGTTGGACTTGAAATGGATATTGATATCGTTGAATTTGGATTAATTTCGGTTTACAATGTTGAACACAATAGTAGTATGCTTAGGTCGAAAGGGATAGGCAATGTAGGTTCGGGTAGGCAGAAATCTAGGATGTGATGTGTTTGATCGAATGTTTAAATGTGTGTTTTGAAAATTTTTTTTAGTTAGTCAGCTTATTTAATTCAAATGTATTATTTTACCGGGGAATGCCTTGAGGGATTTTGTGTTTATTCACCGGGGAATGCCCCAACATATTATATTGGTGGAAGAAGTTCGTGAGGAAGGACCGGGACTTCAGGTAAAGCATAAGAGTAGTTTAGGATTAGTTTAGAATAGAATAGGTTTTCATTTTTGCATTTTTCATTTTTCGGGACTGTATACTTGGACTGGACATTATATTTAGCTTATTTTGTTTTGTTTGCTTGAGTGATTGTTTTTGCGTGCTTTGTGTAGTTTATGCATTTGTAATGTCAATTTAACCAATACGCTCTTCCAAGAAACCGTGGTCAAACCACGGGATCGAGGGGTGCATAAAATGTTCCCCTCGGTCAACAGAATTCCTTAGCTGGAATCTTTGTTTGCAAACCAGTATTAAAGAGTCAAAACCATTTTGAAAAAGGATATCCATGGGTGACTTCGCACACCCGATTTATGCCAAGTGGGGTCTCTGAGTTTTGATTGTTGAAAGTCCTTTTCGAAACAAATTTTCATCTTTATCACTTTAATAATAAAAATCCTTTCGAAACTTAAAATGAATCTTTTTGGGAGTTAAATGTGAAAAAGGGGTGTGACAGCTCTGACGACTCTGCTGGGGATGACAATTTCAGAATCTGAGCTTTTTTTTGGAGTCGTATCGGCTTTATTTGGTATTACGAGTGTATAAGCATTTTTTGTGATTTTTGTTTGTATTATTGTTATCGCTTTTGTGTGTTTTCGTGCTCTTTGTTTACAGTATTTATCATATGTGTTACCGCTTTTATATCTGGCATCATGTGCATAACCCGAGTCATTTTTTTTGCAACAAGTTCGTAGTACACACTGTGTACATGACCTCTAGTTGAGTCACCCTTATCTTAAGGGGGAGCCGTTGGCTGGTATGGAGTAGGTGGAAAGCAAAGCAGCCAATATCGACCATACGCTCCCCCGAACAGCCTTGTTAGTAAACCCCAGCGTAGATCAGCCTTTAGGTCATACTTATGTGCATCATATTGAGACCTAATGGGGCCCATTTTATCCTTTCTAGGATACTCACCTCTGACGCATCCCTACGTGCTAAATATTGCATCTTTGAGTGTAATGGGGTCATTTGATGGATTGATTTAGGGGAAAGCATGTGCTAGATTCAAATAGAGTGTGTAGGCAAGGAAAAATTGGAAAAAAAAAGAGGAAAAAGAAATAAAAAAAGTGAGTCAAGAAGGAAAAAAAAAAGAAGAGTTTCGTAGTTTTTAGAGTTTTTTTTATGGCTTTTGTTTTTTACAATTCAAAATTCAGAAAGATTTTTTTACCTTTCGCACTCATTTTCTCAAAAACATCAAAAAGATTTTCCTTTGTCTCGTTTAGCATGCATTCACAATTCGAAAACTTCAAAAAGATTTTTCATTCATAGGAGTTTTTATAAAAGAAAAATGCAAAAAAAAGATGTTAGAAATTTTTTACATTTTGTATAACGAAAATACCAAAAAGATTTTTCTTTCATAGTTGTTGATGTCATTTTTCTGTGAAGTGTCAAAATAAAAACTCAAAAAAATTTATTAACGTGGTTCATCGTCCGTCTTTGGTTGTATCTCTTAAATCAGGGTCTAGCTTGTTATTTAATCATTAATTGTCCAATCTGGATGAACTACGCACCCCTGATTCTCCTCTTTCAGGAGTGAGATACGTAGGCAGCCTATTGTTGGTTCGGGGATCTTATTTGAAAAATTGAAAAATATTTTCTTTAATAAGTTCAAGTTTCATCTTCATAGGAAATTCAAATTGAAAACCCCAAAAGGTTTTCTTTGGTAATCATAGGTTTCACTTTGTATAGGGATGTTTAACCTGAAAAATGCAAAAAGATTTTTGTCAATTCTTTTGACAATTTGTTATTTTCTTTTCTTCGTAAATTTTCAAGAAAAAGAAAAAAAAAAGAGTTTGATTGGCCATTTTGGCAAGACTTTATGAACTACGCACACCTGATTCTCCTCTCTCGGGAGTGATATACGTAGGCGCCCTTTTTGGGTTCGGTGATCTTTTCAAAATAAAAAAAAGAAAAAAGAGTTTTGAAAAAGTGTTGAACTCTAACACATTTGTTGTTTTTTGTTGAGTCAGTTTAAGGTGGTTGGTTTGTGGCATTCTGGCTGGTCCTCCACATCACACCAAATTCAAAGGGTTAGTTATGTCCAACAAAGATATATAGAGTGACATCATGGATCAAACAAAGTGTCATGAAAATGAGAGTTTAAAGCAAGAGATTAGGAGACTAAGGCAACAAATGACAGAAATGCATCGAGCTTGGGCCAGTGGGTTGTATCCTCCTCCATTTTATGCTATTGCTCCTACAAATACCTCGCGTTTTCCACCAAAATGACAAAGTTAGTGTCCTACTGTTGTTGCTACACCACAATATGACTCAGAATTCATTCCAAGCCAAAAGCATCACAATACTTCCACCACTTTTCCTCGAGATCCTTAGTATAAGCTTGCTACATTCACAACAACACATGTCGTCTGTGATCTTGTTGCTCAATCCCCTACTGAGGTTTCTACATTGGCCAACCTGCCAACAGTTGTACGTCCCCATACTGCTAGTAAACATATATTTAATACTCTTGGTGATCATTGTTATACTCCTGAGCCTACTTTTAAGTTAACTGGACCACCAAAATTTCTTAACAATAAGTCTAGTGTGGCAGAAAAGTCGGAGAAAATGGTTAGAAAAATGAAGAGTATAGAAAGTGCTATAAAAAATTCTCTAGGACCTGCGGGTAAAGAAGATGTTTCATACAAAGACTGGGGCATGCCTTCAAGTGCTAACCTTCCTCCAATCTATAAGATATCGAAATTTGAGGAGCAAGATGGGCATGAGAAATCCATGAAACATTTGGAACAATATTGCAATTAATTAAGGGAACCTGGAGAGAAGAAGAATGAGAAAGATGGCATTACTATTGTAGTTGGAGAACGGTAACATCCAAGAAGACGACGTCATCATTGCCGTCAGTCTCAAGCCCAAGTTCATACCCAAGCTCTCCATAATCACTCCCAAAATCCATTATACCCTATTTCCCCACATTTTGGATACTTTGAAACAATGATACATCAATAAGAGACATATAAATAGACCATCAATGCAATAACAATGAAGTAAGAACTCATTGGCACATCAATAAAGTGTTTTGGAGTCATCAATGCCATAACAATGAAGTAGGAACTTATTGGTATATCAATGAATTGTTTTGGAGTCATTAATAGCACATGAATCTTATTCGAGTAACCGGATACCTTCTGACATTCATTAGTGCAATAAATATGTAAGATTTGGAAAAAAAGTAAGTATTTGAATGTCTTGATATCTTGTAGGGTGGAAACAAGTTCATTGGTAACGTAGGACATCATACAAAATCATTATGGATCACATGTTACTGAATAACTTTGGAAACTTTCTTAATAGAACAATTGTTCACTTTCATGCCAAAGATATGGTATAAAGTATGCTTTACATACCTGACTGTCAACCTTCAATACTAGTCCCAAATGGAATTCTCGTCTTTTCGGATTACTTATCTACAATGAACATATATAGCAATCTAGTATTAGCGACCAAACGTCACAATTCAATTATTGGAATTCACCAAACTAGTGGTTAAGTAGTAAGCCTTAATTACACCATAAAGGGTGTCACTTTAACCTTCTTATACTCCAATTACATTCACATGCCATGCATATTCTTACAAGATCCTCCAATATCAAGTTTGGATTCATTTATCCTTCCAACCAATCCATTGAACCAAATTGAGTCATAGACATAAATAATCATCAATTCAATAGTATATCACCATATCCACCTTCCATAACTCAATTACCATATCCACCTTCCATAACTCAATTACCATATCCACCTTCCATAACCCAATTAACATATCCACCTTCCACAATTCAATACAACTAAACCATGCAAAATAGTCCATAACCCTATTTCCATCACCTTTCAATAACAATCAATACATATAATCCTCTATCACACATATACATATGGAAGAGAACAAAGGCAAACAATATCCATACCTTAGATTTCACCTCTTGATTATGCAATCCTGTTTGCACAAATAATAGGTGTCATTCGAAGCTCTCGAGATGACAAACGCAGTTATCGGATTACTTTGGAATTTCCACGGTTGAATCAAAAGTAATTTAAAGGTCAAATTTGGCTAGGGTTTGTTCTTTCTCAATGATTGATGATGAAGATGAGTTTTTGAACTCATATACATTTATATATACACATATTCCCGTCCATAATATCATAGGGAATGACCAAAGTGCCTTTAAAATTTAAATAATGTCAAATCTATCCTTTGGTGGACTGTTTTGATAAGCTAAAGTAGATCGATCATAACTCTTTGCTCCGATATCGTCTTTGGGTGAAATTGGTATAGTTGGAAAGATAATTCAAAGGGATTTCATTTCATATAAAGTAGTCCACCTAGTTCGTCCTGTACAAGGAGTTATGATCGTTTGAAGTTGACCCTAAAAATCTGTTTTGAGAGGCTGAAGTAAAACGAGTATAACTCCTTACTCAGACGTTGTATTTGGATGAAACCAATTGAATTGAAAATAAGACTCAAAGATATTTATTTTGATAGTTGCAGCTCTCCCATTTCATTATATTAAGGGAGTTATGATCGTTCAAAGTTGACCCAAAAAATTGGCTGGCCTCAGTAGTTTGTGTGCAGGAAATTTTCCTGCACCTTTACTATTCCCAATATTCCGGCCACCGTTTTATAGTTTCGAACGTGCTCGATTATATCCGAAACCTATCCGTTTTTGGAAATCTTTATATCGTTGGAAAGCTTATTCAATAACCTTCGTATGGAACCATCGACGGGCAAATTCCGGTATAAATAAAATAAAATAAAATAAATTCCATATAAATAAGACCAATACACGTACTTGAATACGCCAATACACGTACTTGAATATGGGGTGTTACATTATTTTAGGGTTGTAGTTCGGGATCTATCTTGTTTTGTCCATTTGTCGTTATGTTCAAACCCTTCTATCTTTTATTTTAATTAAATAAAGTGTCCCTTTCTCCTTTGTGTTTTAAATATGTTTTTGTTTGTTTTCTTTTCACATTACATTTTATGTTGACTCTAGTGATATGACATGCTAACGGAATTTTCATCCAGATCTTAAAATCCAGTTTAAGCATGGGCATTGAATTAGAGGGTTAAAGTTAGGAAAAGAGAGCATCTGAGAAAATAGGTAGAGTGCTGAGATATTTGGAGACAAGTTTAAGCCTTCTTTGAAAATTAAGGAAATTATTTTGAGAATCACAAGAATAACTTGGTCATTAATTGAAAAATATAGCTCAATTAGGTCAAATGGCGGATGTGTGCTCCCGAGGATCAGAACAAAAATCAACTCCACGAAAGCATAAGTCATTCAATGTGAGGGATGCACAACAAAGGTGGAGTTGTATGTTTGACAAGTGTGGAAGAAGTGACACACATGATCAGTTAAAGTTTGTGTTGTTAAAGTGTCACAAATGATCTTTATCTTTCACTTTCACATTGCATGTTATGTACTAGCATCTTCAAGGATTGATTCGACGAAGGCATTTCATTTTTCTATCCAAATATTATGTCATCCTTTGTTTACCCCATTTGAGCTTTAGTTCTATTTCTTTCATATATCTTTTTTGGAATCAAGATAGAGTCAACAAAGCTCAAAAAGGAAGTGTCGAACAAAAAAAATAGTGTCAGAAAAGTTTCAAAAAGAAAAAGTCCAAAAAGAAAATAGAAAAGAAAAGTGTCAAGGAAACTAGAGTCAAAAAATCCAAAGAGAAAAGAGTGTCAATAAAAGAAAAAGAATCAAAAGTCTAAATCATACAAAATAAGCTGTTGGAACTACGTGCGACTTGATTCTCCTCTCTCGGGGGTTAGATACGTAGGCTGCCCTACCCGGGGCTCGGTCCAACCAAATAAATAATTTAGAGTCACCCAGTCAAAAGAAACTGGGGCATGAGGTAATCCTCATTGTTTGAGTCAATTCCAAAAGTTGTAAGTCCCACCCAATAAAAAATTTAGAGTCATCCACTTCAAGTGTCATTTGGGCCCCATGCCATCCTTTCTTTCTAACCCTATCCAAAAGCCAAGTTACAACCAAAGAAAGACCTTCAGATCAATCTTTGAGAATGTTAAGACTAAGCATGCAATCGATGTGATGACGATTTTGGTAACTACTTGTCTTCCTCGGCATAAGGAATCAGGAGAGAAATAAAAACAAGAGAGTCTTATCGGTGAAAACCCTCACGGGTGTCGTAAGAAAATAGTAAGTTGAGAGAGATAACAATGAGAGAGTCTTATCGGTGAAAACTCTCACGGGAACTGTAAGACGATGGTGATTTAAGACAAATAAAAATAAGAGAGTCTTATTAGTGAAAAACCCTCACGGACACCATAGGGCAATAGTGAGCTGGGAAAAAAAAATGAGAGAGGCTTGTTGGCAAAAACCTTTCAAGGCACCTCTAGCTGAATGAGATCTTAAATGCACTTGACCTAAGGAAGCGACTCAATTTTGAGGTCATTAACTCAACAACAATTGGTAGAAGGTTTTGGATGGAAAGATCAGGCAGTTTAATCCGATATGCATGGCATAATCATTAGAGTTAACTGTCATTTCTAGATAAATTTTTTATTTCTTTGTTTCAAACGAGGAAATTCATTGTCTTTTCTTTCTTTTCTTTATTTTTATTTTGTTTTCTTGAGTCAGTGGTCCAAATAAAAGTCATTGTCATTTTTCTCTTGTCTTTGAGTCAAGTGCATATCAAAACAAGTGAGAAAAGATTTCAAAACTGGTTACCAGCTTCTTCAATTGCACAAAGCAAAACAAAGTCAGCATATGAAAGAGAGATGATTGTGAGCTGAATAAGGCATGCAGAAGGTTTTGTCAACAGACAAGCTGGGGAACTCATGAAAATACCAAAGCTTAAAGGGTTTATCTGATAAGCATGACAAAGCAGAGATACTGTATTTATTTCGGAGTCACTTTTAATAATTTGAGTTTGGGTCAATGACACGACAAAGCAGGGGCAAATGCCAGCAATCTAAAACAAAATGAAGGGAATGAACACTGGAGAAAATACCTGGAAAGCCAAGTGCTGCAAGCCACCGCTAAGTTATTAACTGACAAATTTTCTTTGTTGAAATAGGGGCAAATTTGCTTCACTTAATTCATCTACCATTGGAAATGCATATCCGTGAGGATTTCACTTTATGTTCAGGACCCTCCTGGAAAATGGAAATTTACTTTATGTTCAGGACCCTCCTGAAAAATGAGATTTTACTTTATGTTCAGGACCCTCCTGAAAAATGGAATTTTACTTTCACTTTAGGACCATCCTTAAAATTGAGATTTTATTTTCTGTTTAGGACCCTCCTGAAAAATGGAATTTTACTCTCTGTTCAGTACCCCCCTGGAAAATGGGATTTTACTTTCTATTTAGGACCCTCCTGAAAAATGGGATTTTACTTTTTGTTCAAAACCTTCCTGGAAAATGGGAATTTACTTTCTTTTCAGGACCCTCCTAAAAAATAGGATTTCACTTTATGTCCAGGACCCTCCTGAAAAATGGGATTTTACTTTCTGTTCAGGACCTTCCTGAAAAATGAGATTTTACTTTTTGTTCAGGACCCTCCTGGAAAATGCGATTTTACTTTATGTTCAGGACCCTCCTGAAAAATGGGATTTTACTTTCTGTTCAGGACCCTCCTTAAAAAATAGGATTTTATTTTCTGTTCAGGACCCTCCTGAAAAATGGGATTTTACTCTCTGTTCAGGACCCCCCTGGAAAATGGGATTTTACTTTCTGTTCAAGACCCATCTGAAAAATGGGATTTTACTTTCTGTTCAGGACCCTCCTGGAAAATGAGAATTTACTTTATGTTCAGGACCCTCCTAGAAAATAAAAATTTATTTTATGTTCAGGACCCTCCTGGAAAATGGGACATTACTTTTAACAAAAATGAATGAATAAAATCTTTCTTTATCATAATCTTTGTTTGGGATAATTTTCGTTTTAGTTTTGGTTTTGGTTTCAGGAGCCCGCCTGAAGAATAGGGTGATGAAATCGAAAGTCAGGAACCCGCCTGAAGAACAGGGTGATGGAAATAGCAAGTCAATAGCCTGCCTGAAGAATGGGGTGATGAAATTGAAAGTCAAGTAACAAGTTTAAGAGATTGAAAGTCAAGCAACAAGGTCAAGAAGTTTAAAATCAAACAACAAGGTGAAGAAGTTTAAAGTCAAGCAACAAGGAGAAGAAATTACAAGTCAGGAACCCGCCTGAAGAATAGGGTGATGAAACTCAAGTCAAGAGTCCAAAAGAAGTTGCATAGATAGGATTTTTGTAATTTCATTTATGTTTTAACTTGTAATTTTTATTTTTGATGTAATAACAGAGCCGCAGACCAGAACCTCGATGGAACCTCACTCGACTCTCCCACTCGATACAGTCCTTCTCCTTCCAATCCTTTAAGATACCTGTCACTTCATTCCCTTATAACTTGGGTAGGTGGGAGTGTCCTAAGTCAAGATGTGGTTGTCCTTCTTTCTTCTACTTTCTCTTTCGAATAATGATTGACACAAAATACTATCTCATTGTCTACTTCTGTATATGAAAACACTCTGTATTTTCATTCAAAGGGGGCATGATGTAGACACGTAATTTTTTCCCGTCAAAAATTATTTTTATTATCTTATCCCGTTTTACCACGCACCCCAACCCGTGTGATAATCCCTCCACAAAATGACAAAAATAACAATCCCTTAGCTAATTTTATCTTATCCTAACAACCTATCCAATCACAACAAACCACATCACACCCTACCCCTACCCCCACCTCACTACCCCACCTACCCTACTCCACAACCACACAATTCCATAGGTATATATGCATAGTCAGCAACAATAAAGAGAGACGGAAGGAAAAAATCCATTTTTTGGTTTTCAGGGAACAAGAACAACATACACTATTCATGCTTCTTCTCCATTTTCTATCACATACACACGGTACATATACAGGGGATTTTTCTTTCCTTTTTAAGCTTCTTCATCATTATCTTCATAGAGGCAGAAAGGGGAGAAACCATTAACACTGACTCCCTCTCAATTTCTCACCCGAACCGCACACCCCACACGTATACGCACAGATCATCGTCCACAATCTCCTCACCATAATCACATAACATACACATATTTATAGGCTAAATTGCACATACACAGAAGAAGGGAGTAGAAGGTAAAGAGAGGGAGTCACGAAAAGGGAGAGAGAAAGGGAATTGAGAGAGAGAGAATGAAGAGTTTAAGATTTTCGGTGAACCTATCGTCGGAACTGTCATTCTGGTCGGATTTTTAGGCACCACAGGTTTGAATCTTCACAGCTTTGAAATACCCAAAGGTTCTTCGCTGTTTCTAAGTGAGTGTTCTTCGACGGGGTTACTGGAAAAATGGCCAAATACCATAGATTGGCTGGAATATCTTGTCATTATTCGAGTTCCCATCGTTGATCAAACCAATATTGATTGTTCATTCCTGTATCGATTCGATTCCGTGACAATTTTGCGTACGGTTTTGGTTTATTCGGAGGGGATTTTGGTTCTGGTCCATAGTTTTCCTTCTTGGTTCGAAATTAGGATACTGTCAGGACTCCGTTGATTTATTTTGGTCAGTTTTGGGTATCAGTTCTGCGATACCGAGTTGGATTATTTTTGTTGTTGAGGTTTTTATTTGAGGTTTAGAGTGCGGATTTCTTTAACACATATTATCACAAAGTCGTTTCTTAGAAGGTCCATTTGAAGGTCCATTTCTAATCCTTGCCCTTTTAATTTTCTTGTTATGGTATTTAGTAGGTGGATGTTGTGATAGTGCATTGTTTGTTGATTGGACATTTTGGTGATTGGTGCTGTCTTATCTGAATAAGTAGTCGTTAGTATGAAATCGATGATGATATGGATGGATAATTGTGCTCATGCTTAAAAACTGTATTATATGAAAGTGGGGGGATCGGAATTGCGAACTAATGAAGTAATATGAATTGTTTGGTTGGACTTGAAATGGATATTGATATCGTTGAATTTGAATTAATTTCGGTTTATAATGTTGAACACAATAGTAGTATGCTTAGGTCGAAATAGATAGGCAATGTAGGTTCGGGTAGGCAGAAATCTAGGATGTGATGTGTTTGATCGAATGTTTAAATGTGTGTTTTGAACGTTTTGTTTAGTTAGTCAGCTTATTTAATTCAAATGTATTATTTGGCCGGGGAATGCCCTGAGGGATTTGTGTTTATTCACCGGGGAATGCCCCGACGTATTATGTTGGCGGAAGACATTCGTGAGGAAGGCCCGGGGCGTCGGGTAAAGCATAGGAGTAGTTTAGGATTAGTTTAGAATAGAATAGGTTTATATTTTTCATTTTTTTTTTCATTTTTCGAGACTGTATAATTGGACTGGACATTATATTTTGGATTATTTTGTTTTGTTTGCTTGAGCGATTATTTTTGCGTGCTTTGTGTGGTTTATACATTTGTAATGTCAATTTAGCCCATACACTCTGCCAAGCGACCGTGGTCAAACCACGGGATCGAGGGGTGCCTAACACGTTCCCCTCGGTCAAAAGAATTCCTTAGGCGGAATCTCTGTTCGCAAACCAGTATTAAAGAGTCAAAATCATTTTGAAAAAGGATATCCATGAGTGACTTGACACACCCGATTTATGCCAAGTGGCGACTCTGAGTTTTGATTGTTAAAAGTCCTTTTCGAAATAAATTTTCATCTTTGTCACTTTAATAATAAAAACTCTTTCAAAACTTCAAATGAATCTTTTTGGGAGTTAAACGTGAAAAAGGGGTGTGACAATTTAAAATTTGAATAATCAAATCAATCTTCATTTATCATAATCTCCCAAAACTAATTTCTTCTACAATCGTTCATTCCCTGCGTTCAGAAAAAAATTGAACATACTATAAGAATCTGATGTATCAGACGAATCTATATATATATATCTTTGTATGTATCAAAAAACTAATTTAAAACTTAATTTCTTTATATTTATGTATTAGAATAAGAAATATATATTGAATGTATCATAAATCATTGATTACCTCTATCAAAAAGAGTTTTATATATCAGAATGCATGTAATATCTCTGTTAAAAAAATATCTATATATCAGAAAATGAATTTAATACTTAATTTCTTTATGTTTATGTATCAGAATAAGAAATATATATTGAATGTATCAAAAATCATTCATTACCTTTGTCAGAAATACTTTTATGTATCAGAATGCATGTAATATCTTTGTCAAAAAAAAATATCTATGTATCATAAATAATATTTATAGTTCTGTTTGTTTCATTGAACATTATGATACATAAATAGAAGGGATAATACCCACGAAAATACATGAACTTTAACAAAATTTTCAGTTGAACATATTGAAATTTGCGGGGGTCCTATTACACACCTATACTTTTTTAAGTGGAATTAATCCCCCCCCCCCTCCGAACTTTTTCAAAGTGGAATTAATTGCCTCCTGCAAAGTTATACCCAATTTGATGCCGGGAAGTGTGGTACACGCGATGTTTCTTCTCTATTTTATCACTTTTCAATATTTTTTCACCATTATAACCATATTAAAGATTCCACAACTAAAATTCCTCCTACAAATCAAATTCCAAATGATTTCAGTCCATTCTAACTCAAATTTTAAATTCAAATTGAAAACTTTCATTAATGGAATCTTCAAATTTGGAAACTGAAAATGAAAAAACAAAAAACTAGAAACTGATTTGCAAGGTTAGACTCTTCATGCTGCTCTGTGGTAAACTTGAAGGGAACCAAGATCTTTTGCGTTATGTTCACAATGTGGGAACAAATCATTCCAGCTCCCACATAAGTCATGTCGAAATCGAAGAAAAAACTGGAAACATTCAATGGTATAAATTAGTCTAGTAGTAATGCAAAATCATTCATGAGCCGCTAAAAGTATACAGCAAGTACATATGTTTGCTTCCAAGCTTTCAAATTTGAATTCAATATGAAATTGAATTTGAATTTAAAATTATGCAAAGTATCAAATTGAATTTGGGTGTATTGAAGATCACTCATTTGGGTGTGTATGTGTGTGATGTAATTGTGTCCAATTTTAATTCAACAATGGAGCAACCATTGTTGAAGACTCCATTGTTAAAGAGGAGTAAGAAAGAAGAGGAAGAGAGAATGGAAGGAAATAAAAAATATAAAACTTTGAATAATTAGAAGATTTAGGAGTTGTTTGGCAAAAACAATGAGTTTATAATGTTTTTTAACGCCTTTACGCGCTCAATGCACGTGTCTAACACGTAATTGTCCAAGTGGTAGATATATACCATTAAAATACGAAAAAAAAGTCTGAGGGGTTAATAGGACCCCCGCAAAGTTCAGTATGCTCAACTGGTAATCCGGTCAAAGTTCAGGTATTTTCGTGGGTATTATCCCTAAATAGAATGTAGGACAAAATTCATCAATCTGATACATAAAAATTATACCTTTGGTAATGGGTCTCTTTTCACAACTTTTTTTCTCTTTGCAACATCAACAATAGACTTATGAAGACGTACATTAATGGAGGTTATTTATGAAATTTTTTCGGCGGCCAATGGCCATAACTCACATACTACGAGTTTTTTTGGGTCTCTTTTCACAACTTTTTATTTTCTCTTTGCAACTTCAACAACAGATTTATGAAGAAGTACGTTAATGGAGATTGTTTGTGAAATTTTTCCGGCGGCCAATGGCCATAACACAGATACGACTTTTTTTTTTTTTTGCTTATTTTGGGAATTTTGTCAATGAGAGTTAATAATTGTTGAATTTATTGCTAACTTTTATTACTTAATGATTAATGATTTAATAACCATGTTTTCTAAGGAAAACAAAATTTTCCTTATCTGCAACAATGTCAACATGATTTAAGGCTTAAAAATAGGAGTTGTGTGTTATGTATCACATAAAAAAACTTGTTTAGAGATTTAGAAGAGATTTTTGTAATTAGTTTAGTGGGATGGGATTTTAAGTTACAAGGATACTTAAGGTATTGTTTTATGTAATTTATCCATAAATTTAACTCTAATTATTCGTTTTAGCATATGATATGAAATTATTTGAGATGAAATTGAAGTTTTGTTTTGACATGCAATTTGAAGTATTTAAGTTGAATATTCTCATAAACATGAAAACTTCAAAAGTTGTGAAACCTTTTAAATTTTTCTTAATGGTTATAGAATGTTATCAAATGAGCAACCTATAGTTCATAAATGGAATATCTTAGTATGTAAATTAGCAATTGTATTAATAAATTGCATATCACTATGTCCCATTTATAAATAAATGTTTGTGATTACAAATTTATATACAATTTTATAAAGATCCACTAGCTATAGTCAATAATAAGATTAACTACTCATTCTTTAATATAAATCCTTCACATGGTAGGTATAATCTTTTGACGTTGATGAGTCTTTTTACAAAATTTAAAATAATGGAGTCTTTCTCTTTGCAAAATATACACTTGTGGGACGTTGTATTTCAAAAAGATGAAATCAAGATATAAAATTTTCAAATCAAGATTTTTAAAGAATTTTAAAATTTCAGCCTTCTGATTTCAAATCACCAAATAAAATTACATGTCGATACACATATTTTGCTTTAATTTCTGATTTTATTAGTTTAACATCTTGTGCAAGTTAACTCTCATTAAATTAATAAATAATAAATGCTATGCTATGTAATGCTAAGTAATATCCAAGGCAGCCATCCACGCTTTTAGTTTAAGTAGTCATGATTTATGAAGGAATCGCGAGGTCCATAAATCTATATAATTCAGTATGAATGATCACATGCATGTATCATAAATTTCAAATTTTGAATCAGTCTCTATTATCATCTATATAAATACTAGCATGAGCAGCTCGCTCACTGCAGCTATAACTATGAGAACATCTGTAGATTTTATTAATCGGATCACGAAAATTTTGTACAAGAATCAAAATTAAAGGCTGCCACGCTCGTCGTCACTATGTTGCAACTAGAGAAGTTCTGTAGATTTTATTAGTCCAAACAGCCAGTTGCAGAAATACAGGATAAGATTATGTAGAATAAATACTTGTGGCTTAGTTCAGACCTGCATGCATTGCCGGAGATTTAGTGCATGTACTGTCCTTTGAATCACGTAAATTTGTGCATAATTCAAGCTTGAAAGGCTAGTTTGTTTTGATTTTGCAAAGTAGAGATTAGTCTGCTTTAAAACTATTTAAAAAAATAATAATAATAATTTAACTTATTATTGATTCTTTTTCTCAATGATAAGATTTTATAATCATATAAATATTATAATATATATAGAATTATACGATTCAAAAATCTATATTTCATTTTAATTTAAATTATTACTATCACATAAAATACGTACCACTTGAATATTGATAATGATTTCAATTTCAACGACCAGGATGACGAAGAATTGAGAATCAAATAATCAACTTTTCAAAAACGAGTTGCTAATAAATGTCGTAGTACATACTAGTTAAAGCATTTGGATTAATTCAGAGTAGATGTATTCTGATCCCTCCTTTTTTTTTAAAAAAAGTGTTACTTTAATAAAAATCACGTTCATTAAGGTATTATTAACAATATAATGTGTAGTTTGTTAAATTACTATCCCTATTTAATATATGATTCTTGAAAATTGAATGCTATCGAGTAGCTAAAGTATGAGGATATAGTTGAAAAAATATAATCAAATTATATTTAGTGATGGATTAATATAAAATTTTGTTACATTTTTGTGGTTTGATCAATTTTTTTAAAACGGATAAATTTTGGTTTAATTTTTAATTTGTTTTAAGCAAAAAATACCTCAAAAAAAAAAACGAAAGGAACCAATTATATAAGTACAAATTTAAAAATTATAATTGCATTTAAAAATTAAATAAACTCTATTTCTTGAGCTTATAAGTAGGTGAAAATTTTCCTACTAATTGGTGACGGTGAGATTTGCACCTAAGCTTCCGTCTACTTTAATATTCCTTTCGCTTTAATTTGTTTGTTTTTAAATTAACATCGAATTTATAAAAATAAAGAAGATTTTAAATTTTTTGGTCTTAAATTAAAGACATGATCAATTGCTAAAAGTAAAAATAAATATATATTTTTTAAAAGGATTACAAAAGAAGATAAGACGAACAAATTGAAACGAAAGATTACTATTTGGTATTGTGTCACCATCTTACGAAAGAAAAGAAAGGACCACCAAGGACGTGGTGCAGTGGATGGGGCAACTCCTTCCTTAACCAGAAGTTTTGGGTTCGACCCCTGGGTATGAAAATATTCTTGGTAGGGAGCGCTACCTCCCGAATAAGGCCCTAGCCTGCGCGAATCTGGATTAGTCGGGTTCCAATGCGGGTACCGGACACCGGATGAGAAAAAAAAAAAAGGTCTAACGCGGCATTTTGTCCATCTATAAATTCACTCAACTATTTTCGAGAAAACTCATTAGTATATACTTGAGTATTTGAAAGAATGAGGGCAGTAGGTATAATTTCATTTTTGCTAATATCTTTGGTCATCCATGAATTAATTTGTGTGGAATTAGTAGCATGAAGGTCCATGCAACAATATGATAATTCCTACAAGGAATTGTTTTCTCAATTCAAGGTTGCTAGAGAGCTAAGAGGTTTAAAAGGCCAAAGAAAAATATTGCCACCACCAGAGTCCAATAAAGAATCTCATATGCATCTCCCTCCTTTATATAAGCCGCCGAGGGTGCAACCAAAGCCACCACCACCACTGCGCTATGGTGGTTAACACTCTTCGTTAACCACTATGTTGCATTCTGAAGAGGTAGATCCCAGATTTAAATTTTTATGACTTCAACCTCTTTATAAGGTTTATAGAAGTGAATCGGTTGTAATTTTGAAGTTATTAGTTATGTGTTCATAATTTACTTCTATTGCGATTTTCATGAATATCTTAAATATAAGTTCATGCTTCATGTCAAAAGTTATAGTTTCAGACGAATTCAGTATCGATAATCGAGTCGTCTACCTGCCTAGCCGATCAATAGTCACCTCAAACTATATGTTACGTTCAATAACTTTAACTAATAACGCTAGTTATATTTACCTTCATTTAGAATTTTATGAGGTTAACATCTTGTGTAAAATAAATGCAATTAATTATGAATAAATTAAACTTTTCAGGTTGCATTTTTTCTTTTGGGTGCTCCCTACTTGTGGAGTCATCTATTTGAACCTTGAATAAAAAAAATAGTTCGATATATTGAAGCTTTTGCTATGTGTTGGATCCGAGGAAAGGCCGGATAACAAAAGTCTATTATACGCAATTTTATAATATCAACTTTGAATATGTTGTTGAAATAAGAACCACACAAGACACCTGTTTTTTTTCTTTTCAGGACCTACCTCTTGAAGAATAGACAAAGGCTTCAATTTCAATAAGCAGACAGTGAAGTAGTTGCATATATGTTTCTCATAATTACACAATTAGGTTAATTATGTTATAAATGTATTTACATTATAGTAAATATTTATCAATAATATAGGTAAGATCTATCAAGATCTATTAAAATCTAGTTGATATCTATCAGGATTTGAAGTATCTATCTTTTAGCCAGAAACTAAGAATATTTTTCAGAGTTTTGTTCATTGTATACTTAAGGATACAAGAGATGAGAAATAAAGAATTACTCTCTGTTCTCCCTCTACTCTTCTTCTTTATTTTTAGTTATTTCATAACACGTTATCAGCATGAAACTCTGCCAAACAAGGTGAGATTATTAATCTAAAGGTAATTTCAAGATTAGTAATTTCTTATTTTATTTGTCTTTTACTACTAATGATATAATTATTGTTGGATTTGAGGAAAAAAGAATAATTGATTTGGAATCATTTATATTTTAAATTTATTCCCCAAGAACAATATTATTAAAAGGGATGATAATATGTTGGGTTCAAGTCCCATGAATTTATGCCTAAGACGTTTTTATATGGAAAAGACGTTGAGTTTGAATTTCAATGCACCATATTAATGATATTATGATGGTAAGGCAAAATAATGAGTATTTGGTGAAACGTGTCCCATTAAATATGCTCTATTCCTTGAATTGAATGTGGTAGTAATAAATCATATATATGCCTCAATTTGCTTTTGTAGTAGCTATCATAATTTGATATGCTTAAGGGATGATTTATTCCATTCCTGGGGAATGAGAAGCTTATTAATGCAAATGTGCACTTGATTGTGATGGTATCACAACTCACCTCCAAAAGAGACTGAATAATTGAAAAAAGTTATTTTGAAATCTACTTCTGAAGTAATAAATCTAAAATTTATTTATGTAATAGTAAATTTGAAATTCACTAAAGCAAAAAAAGGTACATGTCATGGTAAACTTGGAGTTTACTAGTATAAAAATTCAGAAATTGATATGAACGATTGCGATATCCTAAAGATGTGCATACTAAGTATGTAACATATATTGAAGAACTAGAAAATTCTTCATTACTTTTAATGTTACTTGTTCTCATAACAAGTTGGTTGGACCAACTACTATTGGGATTGGATCCCTTAAAATCTGAAAAGTATAAAATGTGAATATGGGCCCATTCACCAGTCATGTGATCTATTAAGATGCATCAATATAAGATGATCACATGTGCGTTTATTGTCAACCTGCAGTTTGACATTCATAAATTTGCTTGCTCAATAAAATTGAGTCAAGAGCATAATTTTCAGATTGTGCAATCAAGTCAATTCATCTAGATGATAATGGTTTAGCATTGAATGCCTTCAATAAATAGTTAAACCATTGAGAATAAAAGTTTCATGTGTTGGTTTGAAATATTATATACAAAAGTACTGGTATGCATCAAACCAATAAACTATGATTAATGTTCCCTCAAAGTTGATTCTAAGTCAGGAATCACACGTTGTCCATCTAATAGTTAATGTGCAGTATACGATTAATGAATATACCATGATGCACAAAGATGGATTCTTCAAAACAAATGAAGGATGTATGTTAGTTTTTCTAACATAAAGGGGAGATTATAAGCAGCTAAGAAATATGTTAGAAATTATCATCAAATCCTCATTCAAAAGTTAATTCAAGTCAAATGTCGAAAGCATCTCATATTTAAGCTGGAAGTGCTCCTATTTTGTGTCCCTAAAGGACAAAATCTATGCATGCGTGGAGCGTGGTAGATCAATCGGTCTAAATGAAATAATCCTTGAAAAGTATAAGGAACAAATAATCATAATAAGAAGACAATGTGCTCTTAGAGCCTACGACATAACACTTCATGAAACCTTATGAGAGGTTCAGGTACGTAAAAATAATGAAGTGATGAGATCTCAAAATGTTATATGGCATTGTGAATCGATACGAAATGATATATAATTAATATCTTTGATACAAGATTGGCACAATATTGTGAAAGATTATGAGAATCTGAAATCTACATTAATTTAAGCATGCTGACGTAGAAACATTTATCAAGTGACATGAAAGGATGCATCTTGTTAAGCATAAAACTTATTTGATTTGCAATCCAAACACTTGAAGATGTCACTAATGAAATGTTGAATATTGTCACTTGACAAAATTTACATGAAAACTTTTAAGGATTTAAAATGTTTGAAGCATATAAAAGTTTCTGCAAAACTTATTTATAATCCTTATATTGTATACGCTTATAGCTTGAAAATTATTGAAACTCTAGGAGAGTTTTCAAAAGCAATAGATTATTTACTGAAATAAGAAATATACTGAATTGGATTGGTTATGAAGTATCATATCTTAGTGCAAGTGTTGCACTAACGTATCTTGCAAATACTATAAGGCTGATATAGCCTTTTCAATCAATTTGTTAAGCAAGATATATTTCTGCTCCTACGAGGAGACATCAAAATGGGATAAAATACATGAGTTTATTTTATTCTAAAGATTGCAGTCCCGATCTTATTGGTCATGCTGATGTTAGGTACATATTTGTCCCGCATAAATCTCGGTCTCAAGCATGCAATGTGTTCACGTGTGAGACACTGTCATATCTTGAAGATATACAAAGCAATCTATCTAGCCACTTCATTGAACCATGATGAGATAATAGTTATTCATGAAGCTAGCCAAGAATGTGTATGGTTGAGGTCCATGATACATGTCATTCGAGAAAAATATGGTTTGAAATGTGACAATGTACCCATAATTTTATACAGAGATAATGCAGTATGGATAACACATCTTAATGGAGGATTCAATAGAAGGAGATAGAATGAAACACACTTCTTCAAAGCTTTTCTACATACATGAGCTACAAAAGAATGGTGATATTAACGTGCAACAGATTCGTTCAAGTAACAATGTAGCTGATTTATTCACTAAGTCTCCTCCGATTACAACTTTCAAGAAGATGGTGCACAAGATCGGGTGCAAAAGTTCAAGGATATTCTCATTATGGGGAGCAAATACGCGTTGTACTCTTTTTTCCTTTCAAGATTTTGTCCCACTGAGTTTTCCTTGTAAGGTTTTTAATGAGGCATATCACACCCCTCTATCGAATCCAAAAAAATAATGGTTATAATTTAATGTTCGAAAGGGTTTTATTATTTAAGTGACAAGAAATAAAAATTTATTTCGGAAAAGGATTATTAACATTTTTTTTTATTCAGAGTCGCCACTTGGCATAATCTGGTGTGCCAAGTCACCATTGAAAAATCCTTCTCAAAACCATTTGACTCTTTAAACTGGTTTGCGAGCAGAGATTCCAGCTAAGGAATTCTGTTGACCGAGGGGAAGGTGTTAGGCACCCCTCGATCCCATGGTTCAACCACAATCGCTTGGTAAAGTGTATCGACTATTTTTTGACACTAAGAAATGTATAAATCACACAAAAGCACGCAAAATAATCAAACAATAAACAAAACAAAACAATCCAAAATGTAAAGTCCAGTCCAATTATACAGTCAAAAAATAGAAAAATACGAAAATATAAATCCTATTCTAAACTAAATCTAGACTAAGCTCCAATGCCTTACCCAATGCTGCGGGCCTTCATCACGATCATTTTTTGCCAACATGATATGTCGGGGCATTTCCCGGTGAATAAGTACATCAGATCTCGGGGCATTCCCCGATAAAATGAATACATTTCTCAATCTTGTGAGGTAAAATAGAAAGAACCAACCCACAAGCATTCACACATTCAACAAATCACCAAGAGTCCTAAACTTTGCCTACCCAAAGCCTACGATTTGCTTACCGATCCTCATGTCAAAACATGATATTTATTCTGAATTAAACAAAACAACAATAAACCTAAATCGATCTATATTCACCCTTTTTATCAATTTTTCAATTCTTCCCCACATTCATTCTCAAATGATGATCAATACATGCATCGATTATCAATTCCCTTTTCAACATTTAAATCCATCATCAACCAATACACAATCAAGATTCAAACATACCAACACACAAATCATTCACAATTACGTAAAAATTAAAAAGAGAGGAGATAGAATTGGACCTTAGTGCTTTCAAAAATCGATCTATTATTTTGATTAACCCGGTAGAATCCACGTCCGAAATCCTCAATCCCAACCTCTATCAACAAACCCGAGCTCGATATACCCTTTTCTCTGTTTTTCGTCAACCTGGACCAAAATCAAAGAAGATTCTCTCCCGTCAGCGTGCCAACTTCAACACGAACTCTGAACAGCGACCAAGAGGGATTTGGTGGGATTTTAATTGGTTTTTTAATGGTTTTTCAACAAAGCAGTAACAGGCAAAGCTCGGGGATGTTTTTCAGTTGATCTCCGGCGATGGTTCTACCGCTGTATCACCGAAAAATCTACCCAAAACACCCCCGTTTCTCTCTTTCGCATCAGTTTTCATTCTTTTCACACCATCTCTCCCTCTCTCGTAGCTTTCTGTCACTCTCTCTCAGCTCTCTGTCACTCTCTCGCAGATCTCTCTCACTATCTCGCTTCTCTCTGTTGTTTTACTCTAATTTCTTCACTGTTTCCGACCTATCTCCCTTCGTTCATCTTTCTCGATCCCCAATTCTATTGTGTTTCTCCTTTTCGGTGATGTGTATGTATGCCAATATGTGGGTGTGTGAAAATCAGTGAGGACGAGTGATTCTTGTGAGCTGTGTGTAGTGTGTATGTATACGGTGAGAGAATGTATGTTTTTCTCCGATGAATTCGCACCTGGATCTTGGTGGAGCATAAAAAATGTGGAAAAGAATTTTTGTCCGTGAGAAGCCCCTCCTGTATGTTTCTATGTGTGTATATATGCTGTGAGGTGAGGGTGGGGTAGTGAGGTAGTGAAGTGGGTTATTTTGATTGGATAGGTTGTTAGGATAAGATGTAGGGGTTAGGATAGGATAGAATTTGTTAGGGAGTTTGTTATTTTTTGTATTTTGTGAGAGTATAATAACATGGATGAGGGTACACGGTAGGATAAAGTAAAAAATGGGTAAAAGTGAATAAAATTGAACTTTAAGAGGACGAAATCACGTGTCTACATCATGCCCCCTTTGGATGTAAACACATGGTGTTTTCATACAAAGCAGTAGACAACGAGGCAGAATTTTTTCCTGACCTTTATTTAAAAGCACAGAGCAAGAGGAAGGAGGAAAATCAGGTCTTGACTTAGGACATCCTACCTACCCAAGTTATGAGGGGATTAAGTGACAAGTATCTCAAAGGATTGGAAGGAGGTGGACTATACCGAGTTGGAGAGTCGAGCGAGGTTCCATCGAGGTTCCGGTTCGCGGCTCTATCATTACATCAAAAAAAATAAAAATTACAAGTTAAAACATAAATGAAATTACAAAAATCCTATCTATACAGCTTCTTTTGGACTCTTGACTTGAGTTTCATCATCCTATTCTTCAGGCAGGCTCCTGACTTGCTATTTCATCAACTTGTTGCTATGCTTTCAACTTCTTCATCCTGTTCTGCAGGCGGGATCCTAAAATCACATCAAAACTAAAAAGAAAATTATCCCAAACGAATATTATTATAAAGAGAAATTTCGTTTATTTGCCAGAAAAGTAAAGTTTTAAAAACAGAAATTGAATTTTTGCCCCAGTTTATCCTCAGAAGACTTTTGGAAAAGTCACATCATACTTACTTGCATGTTGCAATGATGAATCAAGACTCTGACTAAGAAATGCATCTCTTAAGAGTAAAATTAAATAACCAAGACTAGGAAGTGCATCTCCTAAGAATTAAAGTGAGGGATTCTAACTAGAAAGTGCGTCTTCTAGAGATACAAGTTTAAGTTAAAAGTGTGTCACCTAAAAAATGAAAACTAGCAAGGAAGTGCGTCTCCTAAGGACTAAGTGCAATAACTCGACTAGAAAGTGCATCTTCTAGGAATCAAGACTTAAGTTAGAAAGTGCATCACCAATGCTGCTTGAATTATCAAAATAAGGAAGTGCAGTTCCTTACCAATGCCTCTTGAATTACTCAAACGAGAAAGTGCGTTTCCTTACAAATGTTTCTTGAATTGCCTAAGCCAGAAAGTGCGCCTCCTTACAAATGTTGCTTGAATTACCCCAAACAAGGAAGTGCATCTCCTTATCAAATATCGTTTGAATTACCTAAACAAGGAAGTGTGTCTCCTTACCAATGTTGCTGGAATTACCCGAACAAGGAAGTGCGTCTCCTTACCAATGTTGCTGGAATTACCTGAACAAGGAAGTGCGTCTCCTTACAAATGTTGTTGGGATTACCCGAACAAGGAAGTGCGTCTCCTTACAAATGTTGCTGGGATTACCCGAACAAGGAAGTGCATCTCCTTACACATATTGCTTGAATTGTCAAAACAAGGAAGTGTGTCCCCTTATAAATGTTGTTGGAATTAGCCAAACAAGAAAGTGCGTCTCCTTAAAAATGTTGCTTGAATTACCAAACAAGGAAGTGCATCTCCTTACAAATGTTTGCTTGAATTTCCCACACAAGGAAGTGCATCTCCTTACAAATACCGCTTGAATTACCAAACAATAAAGTGTGTTTCCTCACAAATGTTGCTGGATTTACCAAATAAGGAAATGTGTCTCATTACAAATGTTGCTCGAATTTCCCACACTAGGATTATCATAAGGCAGTATTTTATTTTGAAAGCGTGGTCCCATTTTTCAGGAGGAGCCCGAATAGAAAGTAAAATCTCATTTTTCAAAAGGATCCTGAACAGAAAGTAAAATCTCACTTTTCAGGAGGGTCCTAAACAGAAAGTAAATTCTCATGGATGTGCATTTCCAATGGTAGGTAAATTAAGTGAAGCGAATCTGCCCCTATTTCAACAAAGAAAATTTGGCTTTTCAAGCATTTGCTCTAGTGTTCATTTCCTTCATTTTATTTTAGATTGTTGACATTTGGCCCTGCTTTGTCATGTCATTGACCCAAACTCAGATCATTAAGAGTGACTCCAAAATAACCACAGTATCTCTGCTTTGTCATTCTTCTCAGATAAATCCTTCAAACCTTGGTATTTTCATAAGTTCACAATTATGTTTCTTTCATATGCTGACTCTGTCTTGCATTGTGCAATTGAAGAAGTTGGTGGTCAGTTTTGAAATCTTTTCTCACTTGTTTTGATTTGGACTTGACTCAAAAACAAGAGAAATATGACAATGACTTTTATTTGGACCACTGACTCAAGAAAACAAAATAAAATAAAGAGAAGAAAGAAAAGACAATGAGTGTCCCCATTTGAAACAAAGAAATGACAAATTTTCTAAAAATGGCAGTCAACTCTAATGATTATGCCATGGATTTTGGATTAAGCTACCTGATCTTTCCATCCAACCTTTTTACCAATTATTGTTGAGTTAATGGCCTTGAAACTGAGTTGTTCCCTTAGGCCAATTGCATTCAGACCTCATTCGGCTAGTGACGTTTTGAAGGGTCTTTTCCTCAGCTCACCCTTGTCTTATGGTGTCTGTGAGGGTTTTTACTAATGAGACTCTCTTATTCTCATTTCGCCCAACTCACAATTGTCTCACGGTGCCCGTGAGGGTTTTCACCAATAAGACTCTCTCTTTTTTATCTCTCGCAACTTACTATCGCCTTACGGTGCCCGTGAGGGTTTTCACCAATAAGACTCTCTCATTTTTATTTCTCTCTTGATTCCTTGGGCTGAGGAAAACAGTTAGTTCCCAAATACATCATCATATCCCTTGCATGCTTTGCCTTAACATCCCCAACGATTGATCTGAAGGTCTTTTCTTTGGTTGTAACTTGGCTTTTGGATAGGGTTAGAAAGAAAGGATGACGTGAGGCCCAAACGATACTTGAAGTGGGTTAGGACTTACAACTTTTGGAATCGACTCAAACAATGAGGATTAAATCATGCCCCAGTTTCTTTTGACTGGGTGATTCTAAATTATTTATTTGGTTGGACCGAGCCCTTGTAGGGCAGCCTACGTATCTCACCCCTGAGAGAGGAGAATCAGGTCATGCGTAGTTCTGGCAGTTTGTCTTTTTGCTTTGATCTCATTTTTCTTTTTTTTTCTTTTATTCGCTCTTTTCACTTTGCGATTCTTTTTTTCTAACTCTATTTTTCTTGACACTCTTTTTTGGAAACATTTTTGTCTCTTTTTTGTAACTTTTGACTTTATCTCCTTACTCGATACTATTCTTTGAACTTTGCTTACTCTATCTTGATTCCAAAAGAGGGGTATGAAAGAAAATAACACTAAGGATCAAATGGGGTAAACAAAGGATGACACAATGTTTGGATAGCAGAATGAAATGCCTTCATCACATCAATCCTTGAGAATGCAAGTATATAGCATGCAATGTGAAAGTACACGACCAATATCACTTATGACATGTTTTACAACACTAACTTGCCTCGAAAATGTGTTTCACCTCTTTTTATATACTTGTCAAAGATACAACTCTACCTTTGTTATGCATCCCTCACATCGAGTGATTCATGCTTCTGTGGAGCTGATTATTTTCTTGTTAACCTTGATATAGGGATCACACATCCACTATTTGACCTAATTGGGACCAGCCTTTCAATCGATAGCCAAGTTATTCTTGTGATTCTCAAAATAATTGCCTTAACCTATTACCAAATGTCTCAGCACTCTATCTATTTTCTCATATGCTCTTTTTTTTCTAACTTTAACCCTCTGATTCAAAGTTCATGCTTAAACTGGATTTTAAGATCTGGCTGAAAATTTCACTGCATGTCATATCACTAGAGTTAACACAAAATGTACTATGTAAAGAAAACAAACAAACAACACATATTTAAAACACAAAGGAAAATGAGACACTTCATTTAGTCAAAACAAAAGATAGAAGGGTTTGAACATAAACAAAAAAAGGACAAAACAAGACAAATCCCGAACTACAACCCTGAAATAATTCGGAGAACAAAAAATAAAACAAAACAAGCTACCAGACCCCATCCTAGTAAGGAGGGGGTGACTTCTTAATTGCTCAGCCTAACATCTTAGCCACTGGTTTGCATATCAACATGACTAGAGCTTTCCTCACTATCAGTGTTCTGTACCATGATTGATTTATCTTGAATCTCTTTTCAATTTCTCTTTTCAAAGCACGACAATCTTCAATACTGTGACCCTGAACATCAGAATGATATGCACATCGTACATTAGGATCAAAACTTCTTAAATGTGGGTCGGGAGTATACCCAAAGAGAGGAGTGATCATGTCCTGCTGTACCAATCTCTGGAATAAACTTGCATACGACTCCCCAATGGGTGTGAAGTTATCCCTCGACTTCTGTCTCATTTCATTATTTAGCTTAAATTGAAAACCAGGCCTAGAAGGGCTTCGGTATGTATGTGGAGTTGGAGGATGACTCGGCAGAGTTGGCACACGCCAATGTGGGTAAGATGTAGGTTGAACATAAGGTTGCGCATTATACACTTGATATGGAGGTGGGGGAATGGGATATAATGGATTTTGGTAAAGATTCTGTGGAGCTTGGGCATAAACTTGGGTTTGAGCCCATGGGTAACGATGGTGTGGTCCTCTTGCCCATGTCTGTTGTCCAACTGCAATGGCAGATGCATCTTCCACATTCTTCTTTCCTCCCACATTTCCCAAACCTTTTTGAATTTCTTGAGTAGTCACTTTTAATGTTGCAAAACTCACAATGCGACCAGTCTTAATTCCATCCTCTATTATCTCCCCCATTTTGAGGACCTCAATAAATGGCTTGCCTAATGCAGGTAACAAGTGTTGATAATATGTTTCATCCTGCACTTGAATAAACGCCTCCACTATCTTACTTTCTTTCATTGGCGGTTTCACCCTAGCAGCTTGTTCACGCCATCTAATCGCATACTCTCTGAAAGTTTCAATACTCTTTTTATTCATATTAGTTAAGGATTTCTCGTCAGGAATCAACTCCATATTATATTGAAATTGTTGCACGAATTCATTAGCCAGGTCATCCCAGCTATTCCACTTGTCGATGTCTTGGTCAACAAACCATTCTGAAGCTAGACCTGAAAGACTCCCACCAAAATATGTCATGAGTAATTCTTTCTTCCCTCCAGCGCCCCTTAGCTGGTTGCAATAGCGTCTCGAATGTGCTATAGGATCGCCATGTCCATCATACTTCTCAAACTTCGGCATTTTAAAACCAAGAGGAAGATGTACACCTGGAAACATGCACAGATCTTTATATGAGACACTTTTGTACCCACCAAGTCCTTGTAAGTTTTTCATAGTCAGTTCCAAACTTCTCAATTTTCTGGCTATTTCCTCTTGTTCTTCTGTCATAATAGGTTTCTCAGTGTTAGGAGGAAATTCAGGCGGTTGAGGAAAATCGTAAGGACCAGTCGACTTAAATGTAGGCTCGGGAGCGTAATGCTGATCACTAAAAATATTCAATACAGGGTCGCTTGTAGAGTGAGGAATCACAACCGTTGGATTGACATTAAAAACAGGAGCTTCAGACGGAAGTGGGGCTGCAAAAGCATGAATAGCAGGTGGAGTCGAGCATGTGGTAATTTTTTATTGAGGAGTGAGGAAATGAATATTGGAAGTGGTTGGATATTGTTGCCCCGGAGTCGATCCTGATGCATGTTGTGGCATATCAACAAAAATGGAAAATTGTGCATGTGACACGGGAGGCAAGCTAGAAAGATATTCCAGATTATCAGTGGGAACTGGAGGAGGCGGCAACCCATTATCCCAAGCTCGATGCATTTCTATTATTTGCCGCCTTAATTTCCGAATCTCTTCATTATCTCCTACATTTTCATTCCCCGAACTCCCTATCTGATTAGTGAAAACTAACTCGGTATCCTTGTTGGCTATAACTTCCTCTGTGACTTGGAGCAATATGGAGGACCAGCCAAAATGCCACAAACCAACCACCTTAAACTAACTGGATAAGAGATAGCAAATGGTTAGAGTTCAACAGTTTTTCAAAACCTCTCTATTTTTTTATTTTTTTATTTTTTTGAAAAGATCACCGAACCCAAGAAGGGCGCCTATGTATCTCACCCCCGAAAGGGGAGAATCAGGTATGCGTAGTTCGTGAAGTCGTGCCAAAATGGTCAATTAAACTCTTTTTCTTTTTTTTTTCTTTTTGAAACTTTAAGAAGAAAAGAAAATAACAAATTGTCAAAAAGAACTGACGAAAATCGTTTTTGGCATTTTTAGGCTTAACATCCTTATACAAGATGAAAACTATGATTAACAAAGAAATTTTTTTTGGGGTTTTTGATTTTGAATTTCATAGGAAAATGAAACTTGAAACTATTAAAGAAAAATCTTTTTGTAGTTTTCTTTTAGAGATGTATATGAAACACCTATTCTAAGTGAAGAGTGAAGAAAATCTTTTTAAATTTTCAGATTTCTGTACAAAATGAAATCTATGATTACCGAAAAAATATTTTTGGATTTTTTATTTTGAATTTCATGCGAAAAATGAAGCCTGAACCTATTAAAGGGAAATATTTTTTTTGTTGTTTTCTTTTAAAGATGTACATGAAACACCTACTCTAAATGAAGAGTGAAGAAAATCTTTTTGGATTTTTGAAATAAGATCAAGCAAAAATGAACCCTACGACTATTGAGAAAATTTTTTTTTTCTTCTTTTTTTTTTCTTTTCAAGATATGTATGAAACACTTACTCTAAATAAAGAGTGAAGAAAATTATTTTTTTTTTTAATTTTTTAAATAAGATCCCCGAACCAACAATAGGCTGCCTACGTATCTCACATCCCGAAAGAGGAGAATCAGGGGTGCGTAGTTCGTCCAGATTGGACAATTAATAATTAAATAACATGCTAGACCCTGACTTAAGAGATACGACCAAAGACAGACGATGAACCATGTTAATAAAATCTTTTGAGTTTTCATTTTGATACTTCACAGAAAAATAACATCAACAACTATGAAAGAAAAATCTTTTTGGTATTTTCGTTATACGAAATGTAAAAAATTTCTAACATCTTTTTTTTTTGTTGTTGTTGTTGACCTCACCTTACTCCTAACAAATGTTTTTTTTTCAAATCAGTCTGTCAAATGACCACGTTACCCTTAAAGATACAACAGTTAGCAGGTAGGGATGCTTTAGAGGTGAGTCTCCTACAAAGGGCTATGTGGGTCCCGCTAGGTCTCAGTATGATGCACATAAGTATGACCTAAAGGCTGACCTACGTATTGGTTTACTAACAAGGCTGTTCGGGGGAGCGTATGGTCGATAGTGGCTGCTTTGCTTTCCACCTACTCCATAACACCAACGGCTCCCCCCCTAAAATAAGGGTGACTCAACTAGAGGTTGTGTACAACATGTGTACTATGAACTTGTTGCAGAAAGAAGACCGGGGGGGGGGGGGGGGGACTCATGATGACAGATATAAAACAGTAACACATAGGATAAATACTATAAACAAAGAGGACGAAAACGCACAAAAGTGAAAATAACACAAACAATAATCACAAACAATGCTTATACACTCGTAATTCCAAACAAAGCCGATACGACTCAAAAATAAGATCGAATTCTCATACTCATCCCCAGCAGAGTCGCCAGAGCTGTCACACCCCTCTTTCGACTCCAAAAAAATAATGGTTATAATTTAATGTTCGAAAGGGTTTTATTATTTAAGTGACAAGAAATGAAAATTTGTTTCGGAAAAGGATTATTAACATTTTTTTTATTCAGAGTCGCCACTTGGCATAATCTGGTGTGCCAAGTCACCATTGGAAAATCTTTATCAAAACCATTTGACTCTTTAAACTGGTTTGCGAGCAGAGATTCTGGCTAAGGAATTCTGTTGACCGAGGGGAAGGTGTTAGGCACCCCTCGATCCCGTGGTTCAACAACGATTGCTTGGTAGAGTGTATCGACTATTTTTTGACACTAAGAAATGTATAAATCACACAAAAGCACGCAAAATAATCAAACAATAAACAAAACAAAACAATCCAAAATGTAAAGTCCAGTCCAATTATACAGTCAAAAAATAGAAAAATACGAAAATATAAATCCTATTCTAAACTAAATCTAGACTAAGCTTCAATGCCTTACCCGATGCCGCGGGCCTTCATCACGATCATTTTTCGCCAACATGATACGTCGGGTCATTCCCCGGTGAATAAGTACATAAGATCTCGGGGCATTCCCCGATAAAATGAATACATTTCTCAATCTTGTGCGGTAAAATAGAAAGAACCAACCCACAAACATTCACACATTCAACAAATCACCAAGAGTCCTAAACTTTGCCTACCCAAAGCCTACGATTTGCTTACCAATCCTCATGCCAAAACATGATATTTATTCCGAATTAAAAAAACAACAATAAACCTAAATCGATCTATATTCACCCTTTTTATCAATTTTTCAATTCTTCCCCACATTCATTCTCAAATGATGATCAACACATGCATCGATTATCAATTCCCTTTTCAACATTTAAATCCATCATCAATCAATACACAATCAAGATTCAAACATACCAACACACAAATCATTCACGATTACGTAAAAATTAAAAAGAGAGGAGATAGAATTGGACCTCAGTGCTTTCAAAAATCGATCTATTATTTCGATTAACCCGATAGAATCCACGTCCAAAATCCTCAATCCCAACCTCTATCAACAAACCCGAGCTTGATATACCCTTTTATCTGTTGTTCATCAACCTGGACCAAAATCAAGGAAAATTCTCTCCCGTCAGCGTGCCAACTTCAACACGAACTCTGAACAACGACCGAGAGGGATTTGGTGGGATTTTAATTGGTTTTTTAATGGTTTTCCAACAAAGCAGTAACAGGAAAAGCTCGGGGATATTTTTCGGTTGATCTCCGGCGATGGTTCTACCGCTGTATCACCGGAAAATCTACCCAAACCACCCCCGTTTCTCTCTTTTGCGTCAGTTTTCACTCTTTTCGCACCATCTCTCCCTCTCTCGCAGCTTTCTATCACTCTCTCTTAGCTCTCTGTCACTCTCTCGCAGATCTCTCTCATTGTCTTGCTTCTCTCTGTTGTTTTACTCTAATTTCTTCACTATTTCCGACCTATCTCCCTCCGTTCATCTTTCTCGATCCCCAATTCTACTGTGTTTCTCTTTTTCGGTGATGTGTATGTATGCCAATATGTGGGTGTGTGAAAATCAGTGAGGACGAGTGATTCTTGTGAGCTGTGTGTAGTGTGTATGTATACGGTGAGAGAATGTATGTTTTTCTCCGGTGAATTCTCCCCTGGATCTTGGTGGAGCATAAAAAATGTGGAAAAGAATTTTTGTCCATGAGAAGCCCCTCCTGTATATTTCTATGTGTGTATATATGCTGTGAGGTGAGGGTGGGGTAGTGAGGTAGTGAAGTGGGTTATTTTGATTGGGTAGGTTGTTAGGATAAGATGTAGGGGTTAGGATAGGATAGAATTTGTTAGAGACTTTGTTAGTTTTTGTATTTTGTGAGGGTATAATAACATGGATGAGGGTACACGGTAGGATAAAGTAAAAAATAGGTAAAAGTGAATAAAATTGAACTTTAAGAGGACGAAATCACGTGTCTACGAGGCATCCTATATGCATATTGTTAGAGATGTGTACTCTTTTTCCTTCACTAGATTGTTTTTCCCAGTGGATTTTTCCTTGTAAGATTTTAACGAGGTACATTTATCTATCAATTAGACATTCAAGGGAGTGTTATAAATGTATTTATATTATAGTGAATGTCTATCAACAATATAGATAAGATCTATCAAGATCTAGTTGATATCTATCAGGATTTAAAGTATCTATCTTTTAGTCAGAAAGTAGGAGTATTTTTCCTATAAATAGAGGAGTTTTGTTCATTGTATCCTCAACGATCCAAAAGATCCCTCAAGAGAAATAAGAATTACTCTCTCTTCTCCCACTACTCTTCTTCTTTATTTTTAATTATTTCATAACAAATTATGAAAAATCAACAACTAAGACAGGTAATCACGAATTACTTCAACATCAAGTTTTCAGCCCACAACTCTCATTGAAGCAAGATGATAAATGATTAAAAGCTATACACAATACAACAATATGCAGAGGCGAATATAAGATTTCTAAAATATGGGTGCATCATTTAATAAAAGAGAAAAAAATATATTAAATTACGAATTGATCTATATTCCTCGAGGTATATAGCTCAACATTCAATGAAAGTGAACCACTTGGTCTTCTTATTGCACGGATACTAGAATCTAAAATTATATGAATTTTTAAAAAATATATACATAAAATATCTAATTTTACGAAGAGATCACGAGTTCACATGCCCTGTATTCAACGACGGCTCTACCCTATTAAACCAACCACCTTAGACCCTCAAATTCGAGAGGCCTCATTTTTCTTTAGCAATAATATATTATAGATTTTTAAAAATAATATTAAATATTATTATTTCTAAAGGCAAAATCTAGGGTGTAATATATACTACGTGGGTTGACCGGATAAAAGTTGTTTTCTCTGTCTAAACTTATTTGTTTGAATTTTTTATTTGTTTATTTTTTCTCTAATATGGAGTTTTAACAAATAAAAAAAAATTGAATCATAGTTTTTGACTAAAGATATATAAAATATACCAAAATATCTTTTAATATTGTAATCTTGAAATCAAAGAGTTATCAAAACCGAAAAGAAACATTATTTTTAAAAGAGTAAATACATAAAAACCTTTCTAATCTTGTTCGACTTTTTCAAAAAGACACCTAAACTATACTTTTGACCTATTACCTCATGAATCTTACCTAAACCGTTGTAAATGCACCATTTTGATCAAAATTTTGTCCCTGCGTGTAGACACGCACCTGAAGCGTGTGAATGAAAAAAAAATATTAAACCAACAAATTAAAATATGCCACGTGTAATAAAAAGGACCCACTTTTTTAATTTTGTATTTTAGTTTTCTTTTTTCTTAATTTTTCATCTTCTTCCTTCGTTTCATCATCTTCATTTGCCATTTTCTTCATTTTCCATCTTCTTCCTTCGTTTCTTCTTCTTCTTCTTCTCCATTAATCTCCATTAATGGTGTCACTCAGTTTTCTTTTCTATTTCTTCTCCTTCCAATTTCTGTGTGTGTAGTGTCTATTTGAATTTGTGGAATGTAATTAAGTGGGAAAGAGAAAAAACAAAGACACCATTAATGAAGATTGATGAAGAAGATGAAGAAGGAAGAAGGAAGAAGGAAGAAATTACTCAGTACTAATGAGTAATGAGATTTCAACACCATTATCTTCTTCAACTCCTCCATTAAAGCTCCATTAATGTAGTTTTATGATTCAAGTAAATGGTGTTGAAGACGGAAAAAAAATTTAATCACAAAAAGGAAACTTGATTTCACAACTTTTAAACAAATTAAGAAGAAATTAAAGTTAATACATGATTTTTTCATCCCACTAATTTGATTCATTAAGGAGAATTTATTTTTTTTTAAATTTCCTAGCTTCAATGGAGAATTGGAGAAAAAGAAGAGAAAAGGAGAGTAATGACTTTTAATGGAGAATTGGGAAAGAAGAAATGAAGATTGATTAATGGAGAATTGGGGAAGAAAATTGATTAATTGATAAATAAAATTAAAAGAAAAGTTTTATTAAAAAATATGAAATTAAACGTATTTACACGTGGTAGCACCTAATTGGTGCGTGCATTTACTCTCTTTGTTATGACTAAAATTCAGTGGAAAATGGTGTATTTGTAACGAAATAAAGAAGAATCGTGGAATAGTAAATCTAAGTTAAACTTTAATTGTCTTTTTGCAAAGCTCGAATAAGATCAGAGGAGTCTTTATGTATTTTCTCTTTTTAAAATGAATAGAAAAGCTAGCGAGACAAACAAAATAGAGGGGAAGGAGTATTCAATTTCAAATTTTGGATAAACTTGAGGACACTATCAAATTGTCTCGACCTAAAACTGTTCTCTTTTCATTTCTAATTATTGTCGTCCTTGCTAAAAATAAAGTAATACTTGTCATTTCATAAAATTAAACCATAATTACTTATTTATTTATACATTTAATAATAAATAGGAAAAATTTTAGAAATAGCAACTATAGAGCCTTAATTGCAACTTTTATAGCAACAGTTTCATAATTACGAAAAATAGCAAATTATATTTTGTATTTAAGTAAACTGTTGTTATACAAATACATATACAACAAAATTTTTTGTCCTTGTTTTACTCAAATTAGTTGAGTTAAATAAGGAATAAGTATCTCATCTAATTAAATTCTCATAAATTACTCTTATTTATATTAGTAGATTCATTTTTCAAATCAAAATCAATATGAACATTATTATTTCCATGAACTTCGAAATTTCAAAATATCATTCTCTTATATCTCTAACTATTTATTTTTTTTAGTTTTTTCATTTTTTTTAATCTTTTTTTAATTTTAATTTATTTTTCTTTTCCATTTTTTTCTTTTCACTTTATTTTCTCTCTTCTACTTCTCCTTTTTTTTTTCGTTTTTTATATTTTTTTTCTTTTTTCGTTTTCTTTTTCTTTTTTTTTCCCTTTCTCATATTTTTTTTCATTTTCCTCTTCTTCTTTTTTAAATTTTTTTCGCTTTTGTTTTTACACTTCTATTTCTAGTTTCTATTTCTCTTTCTTTTTTTTTTTTTTCCTTTTTCACTTCTTTTTTTTTTTGAATTTTTTTTTATTTTTTATTTTACTCTTCTATCCTTATCTTTTATTTTTAAAATACAAATATCAATATGATATATACATATACAAAATAAATAGACATACAGATCTACATATGTATTTACGGTATAAAAACATGCATATGTATTTACAGAAATACATATCTGACTCACATGTATATATAAACATATATGACATAAAATCTCTATAATAAATGTCAATTATATACATATACATAAAGGTAATAAAAAAACACATGTCGATATCTTAAACAGTAAAAGAAAACAAATAAGTACATATGTTACCCTCTAAAATGACATAGTATGTATAGTTTAAAGACAAATCCAACACCGTATAAAATACATATAGCTCTACATATGTATTTACAGAATACATACCTGATCCATATGCATATTCTTATTTTATCTGAGTCTCTTTTGTATTTCGCAAATACATATGAAGATATATAGTATAGTTATATTTGTTATTGTTTAATATAAATATGATATGTACATCGTAAATACATATGTATGTTTTGTACCATAAATACATATCCAGATCTGTATGGCTATGTATTTTATATGTTTTTTGAATATGTGTATGTGATATACATATTTGTCTTTTCAAAATAAAAGTTAGAGATAGAAGAGTAAAAAAGAGAAAAAAAATAAAAATATAAGATTAAAAAAATGAAAAAAAGAGAAGTGAAAAAGAAAAAAAAAAGGAAGAAAGAGAAATAGAAGTGTAAAAATAAAAGAAAAAAAGAAACAAAATAAAATAAAAGAAGAAGAAGAAAACGAAAATAGAAAAATAAAAAAAAAAGATATGAGAAAGGAAAAAAAAAAATGAAAAAGGAAAGAAAAAAGAGAAATAGAAAAGAGAAATTAAAGTGGAAATGAAAAAAAATCAAAACAAAAAGTAAAATGATAAAAAAATAAAATGAAAAAAAACTAACAAGAAAAAAAAAAGATAGAGACATAAAATAGTGAAAGATGGTAATGAAGTTTTATCTTAAAATCTTAAAGATCATGAAGATAATTATCTTCAAATATAAAAAAGGAAAAAAAAAACAAAAAATTAAAAAAACGAAAAAGGAAAAAAGAAGAGAAATATAAGAGAGAAAATAAAGTGAAAATGAAAAAAATGAAAATAAAATGATAAAGAAAATAAGATGAAAAAAAAAAGGGTAAAAGATATGCTATATTTGAGGGAGGTGAAATAGTGGAGTGAAAATAGGAAAATGTAAAGTAGTGAGAGTAAAACATGCATTTGCCTAGTTAATGAGTAAAGTAATGTTACCCTTGCTATAAACTGTAATTTTATAAAAGTATTATTATTTATTGTAATTATAGTCTTAAATATGCTACTTTCTGTAATTTTTCCTAATAAATATGAAGAGATACTAATATAATGCAAAAAGAAGAAGTATTAAATAAAAATGAGTAATAAATAAAAATAATTTACTCAAATTACTTTGTGTTAATGTTTTAATTAAGGATGCGTCAAGCCTAAACCCCATACTAACAGCTCACAACCAATGGTGATGACTTGAAGCGAGGGTGAGGATTGGCCTTGCAGCATATTCATGCCTTCCAACTTATAATCTATATCTATAATTTATAATCTATAATCTATATTTATAATTTATAATTTATAATATATTAAAAGTGTAAACCCCTTTAGAAAAGCGAGTTAAACTTTTTGTCCTTCACTAAAAGACTCCACAATAGACAAAACTGTCATTTACCATTTTACTAAATTACTATTTATTATTTTGTAATATTTTAGGTGTCCTATTAAAATTTGGTTATTAATCTTTCCTTATTTAAACATATTAAAAATACTATTAATTTTAATTATTAATTTATATTTGAGGAATTAATGATAAATTAATCTCTTCAGTAAAAAGACGTAATCAAATACTAACCAAATATAAATTTTAATGCTAACGAAATACTACTTCAGTAGTTATTTGTTGATCGAATTTGTTAGTCCTATTTTAATAATAATTTAACAAAAATAGGTAGGTTATTTTGACAAAAATTTTACTTAAAATAGAAAATAAATTAAGTAAACTCTCTTTTTTAATATTAGCATTCAAGTAATTGTATGAATCTTTATGTTTTTACTTTTCTATTTAATTTGTAGTTGTATTTTCCTTGCACTTTAAAATTCTTTCTATTAGTTATTGGTTATTGCTTGCTTCTAAATGTTGATTTAATTGCCTAATTATGTGATTTTTTACATGTGTTTTGTGTGATATTTTGAAATTCTATTCTTAATTTTTGAGATTTTATCATAATTTATATTTGATAGGTTGTGACCTCGTCTGGAAGAATGTCGTAAGGATGAAAATTTCAATTCAAATTTTAAGCTTCAAAAAAACACGAATAATTGAAGTATAACTTCTACCAATTTAATTAACATCCAATTTATTATTTTCGAAAGGTAGATGATCTATCTACATTTATTAATTAGGAGGAAATTATTCTCACAAAAAAAATTTTGATCGATCATATGTGGATTAATTGGTTAGTCACAAAGAAATTGAAGTTAACACTTTTAATATGAATCATGATGTTGTCGTAAGTGTAGCATTAAATATTTACATCTAATTATGTACGTGTTCTTTGATTAAAGATATATACAATATTGATTCTGAGTAATTGAAGAAAGTAAAAAGTTTGTCCATGTACGAAAATTAGCTGTAGCAAGGTAAAGAAGCGAGTTGGACAAGATCGAAAGATAATAATATATTCTTACAAATTAAAGTATTTTTTTTATTTATGATTTCTTAATTTTCTGACTTTTTTTCTCTCGTTCTGTTATATTTTATATTATGGATATTAGTCTCAACCCTAAATTGGATCGTAGAGTACTAATAATATTTATGTTTTAATTTAATATGACATATATGTACAACAAATGCTCCTTTGCAACTTAATTTTTCTCTACAGCTTTTTCTTTGATGAGCAAAAATTTTTAATTCATTAAATTTTAATTTTATATACAGTTTTATTGATTAAGATGAAACACTTATAGTGTCAAACTATATCTTTTAAACAGATACAATATTTATTTTAACTCAATTGTTATTTTTTAATAATTTTATTTCTTTATATAAAATTATGTTCATCAACACGAGACACACGTGCAAAGCACTTAGACTTGACTAGTTAGATACAAAATTATATCCAACATTGAATGGTACTCCCTCCGTCCCATTTTACTCGTCCCAATTTGACATTCCACATTAAATGACTACTTTGCCATAGTACCACTATTAAATGATGCTTACATTTTAATTTGAAGAAAAAATAATTAATACTAAGGGTTAAAAAAGAAAAAAAAATATCTGTTTTGATTAATGAAAAATAACCAGTAAAATAAGAAATTCAAAAAATTGGAATGAGTAAAATGGGACGGAGGAAGCATATAAACTACACAACTCGGTTAATCATAAAAATTAACAACTAAAACAGGTAATCACAAATCATCTCAACATCAAACAGCTCTTAATATGATAAATGAATAAATGCTATTCAATCAGTGGCAGACCTATGTAGAAATTTGGGGTGCTCCGACACCCACTAAACTCGACGCGGAATCGGTAAAATTACATAGAAAATATATGAAAATTGATATAAAATATATAAAAGCACTCACTATAACAAAAGATTTGTTGGGTGCATTGGCATTTGGGTTGATTTTATGGTGCTTCATTAGGAGAAGGCCTTGAGTTCGAAACTCATTGAGGTGATTTTTTATGTTTTACTCACACTTCTGCTTTAGGTAATTGTGACACATGAGGAACTTATGAGATCCATATACCTGATATTTCACAAATCATAAATTTCAAATTTTGGATCGGTCTTTGTTTTCCTCCATACAATTGTCATTTCTCTTTAGAAATTGAAATAATGAGGCATGCAAGTATAATTTCATGTCTTTATATCCTTAGTCATCCATCAATTAGTCATTGTGGAAAAATGTGGCACCCAAGCATCATTAAGGTCACTACATCAATTTCCTTACAAGGAAATAAAAAGTTTAGACCGGAATAAGGATGGAGCAGCATCAACATCGCCACCTCCACAACATAATTTAGGATTTCGTTGGTGCCCATCACCATCTCCGCCATCATCGACACTAGCACCACTGCTGTCACCACCACCACCACTACTGTTGCAATTGCTGACTCCACCTCCACCATCATTGATATTATCACCATCGACGCTGCCACCACCACCACTAGCAAACTATCCATGAACACCAAGCCCACTATGACACTACGAGAAGATATGTACTGATTTTATTAAGAGTTTTTGTATCCTATAAGTGTACAAAATGTTCTACACTTTAAACTTGACCTGTTATTGCATGTTACCTAATTTTGTACATTAAAATTGAAAAAGAAAAAATTTTGTACCCTAACCATGCACAAAACATAAACTTTGTACATAAATGGAGCTTGAGAAGCTAGTTCGTTTTCTAATCTTGTAAAGGAGGTAGAAACAAATTGAGAATTTAAAATTGATGATTTGGGGTTTTAAATTTACCGTAGTCTATTTGATTTACTGGATTCAATAATCTATTAGTTAAGCATCAGTAGTATTCTTTGCTTAGTGAAATTTTAACAAGCAGTAAGACATCAACCATTGGACTTATATAGTCGAAGATAGAGGTATATATATATACACACACTAGCAAGGAAAATCTTGATTGAAAGTTCATATATATATATATATATATATATGAACTTTCAATCTAGATTTTTCTTGCTAGTTGCAAAGTTACAATGTGTCCACTCCTACCATGTACTACATATTTTCTGATTTTAATTTTTCATAATTTTTGGTCGATTTTACTTTGGGTTTTTGAGTGCTTAGATATGATTTTTGAATATTTATTTTGAGAAAAATTATTATGTAATTTGATTATGTTTTCGTTTGTTTCTAAGATTAAATGTGTTTGAGCAAGAAATCAAAATAAGTGGTGTATTAAAACACTTTGTTTTTGTTAGATTCCGCCGATACGGGTACGTAGAATCTGTATAATATAGAAACACAACTTCAACGCTAGTTCAAGTACAAAACAAGAACGTTATGAAGTTAAGTAACACCCTCGACACAAGATCAAAATAGATCTTTCAAAGAAGTGTGTTTGTTCAGAAAAATTAGATGAAACAGAAATGTTGTTAAGGCCAAGTCGTCCGAATTCACGGACTTTCCTTAAGGAAATAATTCCCCTCACTGTACCCGAGGTTGTGGAATTTTCCTCCCAGGATAAAATGGCCTTCAATCCGACTATAGCGGTACCTCAAATAGGCGGATTCTTCGAACACACTCACGGTTTGTATGATCACAGTTGGAGTATTTTTTAAGACAAGAAGAATGTTTTGTAATCTGAAAATTCTATATCAAAACCTGTGAATCAAAGCAGGTTTTTATAGCCAAATGATGTCTCTTCTGAAAAGAGACAAAGGTTCATCAAAAAGGTGTTACCTTTTCTGAAAATTCATGTCCATTCGGCCAAACAGTGTGACTGTTCCTGAACAGGCATGTCCTTTCGAATGAAACAGTGTGTTGTTTCATGAAGAATCGCAACTTTCAGCAGCATCTGTTCATGAAACAGTGCATCTGTTCGTGAAACAGTGCATCTGCTGAAGAACATTACATCTGGAAACATTGCAACCCTTTAACGTTTCTGCAGCAGTTCACTGCATGCATATAAATGGAGTCCAAATCACAGAAAAAATAATTTCCTGCGTTTTTACACATATTCAGATTTTTCGTCAAATAAAATTTGTCCAAAAAATAGATCTTATCGATCGATCATTTGACCAAATCCAAATCCAAATCCGAAGCCGAGCCGAGCGAGCGACGACGACGACGGCGCGAGGCATCTCTATTTCCTTGCCTCACTTACCATGTGAAGTAAGTGTTTCACTTTTAAACACTTTAAAGTTCTCTTCTTCCACCAATGTGGGAAAAGAGTAAACTTTCCTTAGCAAAGCGTACACTTTCCAATTTGGGTGTCTCCTTCCCTTCACTTTGGTTTCTCCATTTTCCATTCAACACACTATGAACCCAACAATCCCCCACATGAATGGGGAATGGCTATTTTTCAAAATCGTTTACGGACAGTATGTGATCATCAAGCAAAGACTGATTGCATCTGGATAAGTGGGTTTCCCTTTGAACTTTCCGTAGTGAACATGTATCGGATGCACTCGGTCAATCGGTAGATTTGATATCTTTGAACCGTCGAGCTTTAATGTACACCTAGACAACACATGTCACACAATCAGCCTTTTACCATTTATGGTTCTTACGGTTTTGTTCGTTTCAGCCATGAACACGTCCCGGTTTTCATGAGAGCTTAGAGAATAGGCCTTTACTAACATTCTCTTTGAAGCGGCTTCCACTTCGCCCTCACATAGGTGATTTCTAAACGTTTCAATCCTTTAGATTGAACTATTTGGTCAAATCTGCCAAATTTAGATAATCATTAAAAGACTTTTCACCTTAAGTCTTATCCTGGTTTACTATACATTGTCTACATCATGAGAATGAGTTGGGTGAATGACAATGTTGAATCTGTCAGACATAACTTTGTTTGTTCTCCTTGAACCTAGCTCTTGGGATCTCCAGTCTGCTAGGTAGAGTTACCGCCATGCTGACTTGTCCTAGGCCTTAAACCCATTCCCTTGGATGTCCTTTCTACTCCTTCTCTAGATAGGCCTTTTGTAAGTGGATCCGACACATTATCCTTTGACTTTACATAGTCTATAGTGATAATTCCACTAGAGAGAAGTTCTCTAATGGTATTATGTCTTCGACGTATGTGACGAGACTTACCGTTGTACATCATGCTCCCAGCCCTACCTATTGCCGCTTGGCTATCACAGTGTATACATACTGGTGCCACTGGCTTGGGCCAATAAGGAATATCTTCTAAGAAATTCCGGAGCCATTCTGCTTCTTCACCGGCTTTATCTAATGCGATAAATTCAGATTCCATTGTAGAGCGAGCGATACAAGTCTGTTTCGACGATTTCCAAGAAACTGCTCCTCCACCGATAGTAAATACATATCCACTTGTGGATTTTACTTCGTTCGATCCGGTGATCCAATTTGCATCACTATATCCTTCAAGTACCGCGGGATATTTATTATAATGCAAAGCATAGTCTCGAGTGTATTTAAGATAACCCAAAACTCTTTTCATTGCCATCCAGTGAGTTTTATTGGGATTACTCGTGTACCGACTCAATTTACTGATAGTGCATGCTATGTCTGGTCGTGTACAGTTCATTATATACATTAAACATCCCAATACTCTTGCATACTCCAACTGAGAATCACTTTCACCTTCATTTTTCCGAAGTGCAAAGTTCGCATCCAATGGAGTCTTGGCAATATCGAATTCCATATACTTGAACTTGTCAAGTACTTTTTCGATATAATGAGACTGTGACAGTGCTAACCCTTGTGGAGTTCGATGGATTCTTATACCTAAGATCACATCTGCAACTCCGAGGTCTTTCATATCAAACTTGCTCTCGAGCATTCGTTTGGTTGCATTTATGTCACAAATGTCTCTACTGATGATCAACATATCATCCACATATAAACATACAATGACTTGGTGATTTGGTGTGTCCTTAATATACACATATTTATCACATTCATTTATCTTGAATCCGTTTGCCAACATGGTTTGGTCAAACTTTGCATGCCATTGCTTGGGTGCTTGTTTTAGTCCATAAAGTGACTTAACAAGTTTACACACCTTATTTTCTTTTCCTGGAACCACAAAACCCTCAGGTTGTTCCATGTAGATTTCTTCCTCCAATTCTCCGTTTAGGAATGCGGTTTTCACATCCATTTGATGGATTTGAAGATCATATACTGCCGCCAAGGCAATTAACATTCGAATTGAGGTTATCCTTGTCACTGGCGAGTATGTATCAAAGTAATCAAGACCTTCTTTTTGATTGAAGCCTTTTACTACCAGTCTTGCCTTGTATTTGTCAATAGAACCATCCGTTTTCATTTTCCTTTTGAAGATCCATTTAGACCCTAAAGGTTTATTTCCTGGAGGAAGATCAACTAATTCCCACGTATGGTTACTTAAGATTGAATCAATCTTACTATTGACTGCCTCTTTCCAAAAGGATGAGTCTGATGACGACATCGCTTCTTTAAACGTTCGAGGCTCATTTTCTAAGAGAAATGTTACAAATTCCGATCCAAACGAAGTTGATGTTCTTTGACGTGTACTACGTCTTGGATTTTCTTCATTATGTACATTCTCACTTGGTTCATCTCGGGGTCGTTTAGATCCTCCACTAGACTGTTTATGTCTAGTTTTATACGGATAAATGTTTTCAAAGAATTCAGCATTATCTGATTCAATTACCGTATTTTCATTTATATCCGAATGTTCGGATTTATGAACCAAAAATCGACATGCTTTACTGCTTTTAGCATATCCTATGAACACGCAGTCCACCGTTTTAGGTCCTATCTTAACCCTTTTAGATATAGGAACTTGAACCTTCGCTAGACACCCCCACACTTTGAAATATTTCAAGTTGGGTTTCCTTCCTTTCCATTTTTCGTAAGGAATTGATTGTGTCTTACTATGGGGAACTCTATTGAGTATACGATTGGCCGTAAGGATAGCCTCCCCCCACAAGTTTTGCGGTAAACCAGAACTTATTAGTAAGGCATTCATCATTTCCTTCAAAGTTCGATTTTTCCTTTCCGCAATTCCATTAGATTGAGGTGAATACGGGGCCGTAGTTTGATGGATTATTCCATTCTCTACACATATTTGCGCAAAGGGAGATTCATATTCTCCGCCCCTGTCACTTCTTATCATTTTGATCCTTTTGTCTAACTGATTTTCAACTTCAGTTTTATATTGCCTAAACGCATATATTGCTTCATCCTTACTATTTAGCAAGTGGACATAACAATATCTAGTGCAATCGTCAATAAAAGTTATGAAATACTTTTTTCCACCACGTGATGGTGTTGACTTCATATCACAAATGTCAGTGTGTATTAAGTCTAAGGGATTGGAATTCCTTTCAACAGACTTATAAGGATGCTTAGCATACTTTGATTCTACACACGTTTGACACTTAGATTTATTGCACTCAAAATTTGGCAAAACTTCTAAGTTAATCAGTTTTCGTAACGTTTTGTAATTAACATGGCCTAAACGTTCATGCCATAAATTATAAGACTCAAGCAAGTAAGAAGAATTTGAATTTTTATTCATTTCAATATTCATTACATTCATCTTATAAAGGCCTTCCTCGAGATAGCCTTTTCCTACATACATTTCTCCTTTGCTAACTACTATTTTTCCAGAAACGGTTACACATTTGATACCATTTTTATCTAGGAGTGAAACAGAAATTAAGTTCCTTCGTAACTCCGGAACATATAACACATTATTTAGTGTCAAAACCTTTCCAGATGTCATCTTTAGGCAAACTTTTCCTATTCCCTCCACCTTAGCAGTCGCGGAGTTGGCCATGTATATTGTTTCTTCCGCTTGAGCCGGAGCATATGTCGAGAACAACTCTTTGCTTGCGCAGACATGGCGTGTGGCCCCTGAATCCATCCACCAAGCGCGTGGATTGCCGACCATGTTGCATTCCGTGAACATAGCACACAGGTCGTCATAATCCTTGTTGGACTCAATCAGATTTGCTTGGTCCTTTTTCTTCCCTTTTTTCGGGGCTCGACAGTCTGTTGATTTGTGGCCAACTTTGCCACAGTTGAAGCACTTTCCCTTAAACTTTTTCTTGGGATGATTGCTTCCATGTTCAACATTCTTTCTTTTCTTCGAGTTGTTTTGGCCATCTTCTACAATATGTGCTCCATTTATTGCAGAATTTCCCTTTGACCTTCTTTCGGCAGCTTTATTGTCTTCTTCAATCCGAAGTCGAACAATAAGATCTTCAACGGTCATCTCCTTGCGCTTATGCTTTAAGTAGTTTTTGAAGTCTTTCCACAAAGGTGGTAGCTTCTCAACCATTGCTGCTACTTGAAAAGCATCATTCACAATTAAACCTACAAAACAGTTTATGTGAGTATTATGAACATTTTTAATTTGTTCAACTAAGGTATTTTTCAAAATTATACCTTCTGCTAGGAGATCATGTATGATGACTTGCAACTCCTGTACTTGAGAGACAACAGATTTGCTATCAATCATTTTAAAGTCCAGGAATCGTGCAACAAGGAATTTCTTAATTCCCGCATCTTCCGTTTTATATTTCCGTTCAAGGGCCTCCCACAGTTCTTTTGCTGTCTTGGTCCCACTATAGACATTATAGAGATCATCTTGGAGACCGCTCAGAATATAGTTCCTGCAAAGGAAATCTGAGTGTTTCCAAGCTTCTATAATGACGAATCAATCTTTGTCCGAGGTTCCCTCGGGTACCTCGGGTTCATCTTCACTAGTGAACCTTTGTAGACATAACGTGGTGAGATAAAAGAACATCTTTTGTTGCCACCGTTTGAAGTCGATGCCAGAAAATTTTCTAGGCTTCTCCGCCGGGGCCATCGATGGCGGAGCAGTTGTGCGACTAGATGTGGCAATGTTAGTTGCCCCCACCGACGTTGTTGCACTCATAATTTGACCTTCAGTTGTCATTTTTCCTGTCACCACAAGACAGAAAATTAGTATTTTCCAGAATACTATTAATAAAGTTAAATAACTTTATAAGTTTTTCCTTCTTGTTTCTAATTAACGATGAAGTTTTTATAACTTCCAATCGTCAATCGAGTGAACTTCAACCTTTGATGAAGATTTTATGTCTTCTAATGACAAGTTAAATTCAAACGGAGTAGTAAGCATAGGCTTTAATCTCCAAAAACAAGTTATACAGATTCCAAGGATTATTTCCTTAAGATTGTTAGATTCCGCCGATACGGGTACGTAGAATCTGTATAATATAGAAACACAACTTCAACGCTAGTTCAAGTACAAAACAAGAACGTTATGAAGTTAAGTAACACCCTCGACACAAGATCAAAATAGATCTTTCAAAGAAGTGTGTTTGTTCAGAAAAATTAGATGAAACAGAAATGTTGTTAAGGCCAAGTCGTCCGAATTCACGGACTTTCCTTAAGGAAATAATTCCCCTCACTGTACCCGAGGTTGTGGAATTTTCCTCCCAGGATAAAATGGCCTTCAATCCGACTATAGCGGTACCTCAAATAGGCGGATTCTTCGAACACACTCACGGTTTGTATGATCACAGTTGGAGTATTTTTTAAGACAAGAAGAATGTTTTGTAATCTGAAAATTCTATATCAAAACCTGTGAATCAAAGCAGGTTTTTATAGCCAAATGATGTCTCTTCTGAAAAGAGACAAAGGTTCATCAAAAAGGTGTTACCTTTTCTGAAAATTCATGTCCATTCGGCCAAACAGTGTGACTGTTCCTGAACAGGCATGTCCTTTCGAATGAAACAGTGTGTTGTTTCATGAAGAATCGCAACTTTCAGCAGCATCTGTTCATGAAACAGTGCATCTGTTCGTGAAACAGTACATCTGCTGAAGAACATTACATCTGGAAACATTGCAACCCTTTAACGTTTCTGCAGCAGTTCACTGCATGCATATAAATGGAGTCCAAATCACAGAAAAAATAATTTCCTCCAAAAAATAGATCTCATCGATCGACCGAATCCGAATCCGAGCCGAGCGAGCGACGACGACGACGGCGCGAGGCATCTCTATTTCCTTGCCTCACTTACCATGTGAAGTAAGTGTTTCACTTTTAAACACTTTAAAGTTCTCTTCTTCCACCAATGTGGGAAAAGAGTAAACTTTCCTTAGCAAAGAGTACACTTTCCAATTTGGGTGTCTCCTTCCCTTCACTTTGGTTTCTCCATTTTCCATTCAACACACTATGAACCCAACAGTTTTTTACTGTCAACAACATAATAATGATCTTGATATCCTGAAATAAGAAACACAAAAAAAAAATCTATTGATGACCTACCTCTTGAAAGAATTGAGAAAGACTTCAAGTTCAATAAGCAAACATTGAAGTTGAAGTAGTTGCATGCTTTTAATATGGTTGTAATAGTCTTGAAACCTAACATATAAATGTGTGATTGAAACAATCTATATATAATATAAAGGAAGTTCATAGAGGAGGTGATGTGGCACCCTCTATGAACTCCATTTATATTTATCTTTTTTCTTAATTTTTAAAAAAAATTCTCTCATTTTAATACAATATATTTATTTTATCTTCTTTTTTTCTCATCCTTTTCATTTCTGCCTGTGTTCAATGTAATTGCTGCATGAGCAAATACCACAATAACTATCATTTATTATTAATTCATCGTTTCATGTTTCTTAACTGTGTAAAAATAAGCATTTACAATTTTTGAAGTCTAAATATTTATTTTGCAACTCTTCTCCTCAATTGTGATTAACCTAATGTAGAAAAAGTTCCATTTCTTTCTTCTTTCAGTTCTTTAGATTCTTTCTTTATCTCCTATTTAATATTTATCTTTTGAAATTTCAAGAATATAATCCAGTTTTTACTCCAAATGCTTGGAAAAATTAATTTCGACGAAAGAAAGAAAGACACAACAAAGTACAGGTAAAAGCTTAATTTTTTTTTTCACAATTATATCCTTTTTTTTTTAGATGTTTAAAATAGTGATAATAAAAATTTATTTGTATCTAAACGTTGATTGGAATGAATTTTATCCTCTCAAATGTATATTATTACTTTGAAATTGCAAATGACTTCGAAGAACATATCGATATAAAGTTAGGCAATAGAGAAAATTAACGGAGTTACATTTTCTTGTATACTGTTTGTTCTATTTTGGAAATGTGTAAATTATAAAAGAATTCATAATATGAATATTTGTATTAAATACAATTGAATGTTCATAGGATATGTGGTAATTACTTTTCGAGAAAAAGTTATGATTATTTTTGTAAGTTCACATGTTGTGCTATACAGGTGCTCTGATTGTCGATGCATGTATAGAGGAGCAGACTTGAAAAAGATTTTTGTAAGAGCATCTTGTCATTTGAGTTTTTTCACCAATCATCAAAAATAACCAAAAAATATTTTATTTTTCATATGTTTCATCTTTATTTTATATTTTATATATGAATTTTTTTATTTTCGTAAGTTTCTAATTTCTATTGATTCAAAATAATAAAACTTATGACTTTGTTGGAAGTAATTATTTTTTTTACCCTCCTTTTGACCTTTAATATACTTAAAATGTGTAGATATATTTTTTTGCATGAATTTTTCATTACAAATCCTTTCGTGTAAGCTTCAAATAATATTAAAAAACTAGTGAACTTTGTTTGCGCTTCGCGCAATCATTAAAGACAATAAAATATTAATAATTTTATTAATATAATATATACAGAAGAAATATTTAGAATCTCTCTCTTTTTAATATGTATATTCTGACGTAAAACTGATTTTATAGAGAAAATTTTTTGTTCATAAGTTATCAGAGTTTCACAAAGTAAGATATTATTATTTTGAACCAGAAGAAAGTATAAACTTATGAAAATAAAAAAAATTATATAAAATACAAAACAAAGAGAAATAGCAAAGAGAGCGTACAATAAAATAAATAACACATCATTTATACTACCTTAATCATTAAAAGATATAAGGAAAAGGTATGAAATCAATGTGCAATCTTTCGAGATTTTGTTTAGATCCACTCCTACAGGTCTATCATCATGTAATAGCTTTTACCTTATTTTTTTAATTAAATTAAAGAATAAATATAATAAGTGTAAAAAATACAGCTACCTAAAAAGGTAAGATATTTTGTACAAAGTCTTACAAGGTCTTTATTTTGTAAGACTATAATATGAAGTACCAAATAATGTCAGGCATATGACTATTAATTATTTAGAGGTTATGAAGATAAAAACTTTTTGGAATAATGAAAATAAAGCCCACTAATTTTTATATTAAAGAATATAAATGAATGATTAATTTTCATATTTATTATTCTACAATAAGATTTAGAGTAAGAGAAAATTGTCAAAAAATAAAAAAAATTAATAGCCAAAAATTATTACTTCCTTCATTCTAAAATTAATGAATTGTTAAGTTATTTTTTAATATTCAAAATAAATGAATTGTTCACTCTTCAAGAGATAAGTTAAAAATTTCTTTCAATTTTATCCTTTCATTTAATGAGATTCTTAAGTACTTCAAATTTTCTAGGAGAGTAATTTAAGAACAATTAAAAGGGTAATAGTGAAAAGTAACCTACAATTTATGTCCTAAAATTTTTACTTAAGGAGTGTGGCATACCCCAACAATTCATTAATTTTGAAATGGAGGGAGAAAAAGAAAGAGAACTCAAAAAACTCAACATTATTATGTAGATTCTAGTGTTATTTAAAGCTCATAAGGAATGTTTTGTAAATGAAAATTCAAGAAAAAAAAATTATATTCACACATTTTTAGGAAGTAAAGAACCCCAAAAGGTAATTATGTTCAATAAAGTCCTAAGCTACTATTTTGAATCAAAAGAAATTGTAAAGTTATAAAAATTTAAAATTCATACAAAATACTAAATAAAAATAAATCATAGAAATAACAAATGAAAAAATAAAACAAAGTAAGATATCAATCTTACATCAAGTAAACGGACCAAAAAAAAGAGAAAAAATAAATATATCGAACAAAGTTATAAGTTACTACTTTGAACCAAAGAGAATACAATGAGAAAACATAAATTCATATAACATACAAAATAAAGAAAAATATAAAGAGAAATATGAAAAAAAAATGCAACATCATTTTTACGGCCTTACTCATAAAAAATAGAAGAAAAAAATATGAAATCAATGTACAATTTTTCGAGCTCTTTTCGATGTCCACTCCTACAAGCAGATTACTATTAATACCCTTCATATTATTCTTCTAGTTCAACTAAGGCGTGAATATAATATGCATTAGAAACATAACAAATTAAAAGACTAATGTTAATTTTACAAAATCATCTTATAATATCTCTATTATAGAATTACAATATGAAATATCAATAGGATCATGTATAAAACACTTAAATTATTACTTCATAAATAATTTGTTTTTGAAAGATGCTTCACCTGATTTCTCTATAAAAACTTTGAAAAAGGGTCTAGTATACCCTTCAACTATTAAAAATGGAACATAAATACCATCCTTCCACCTCTAGGCTCAAAAATACCCTTTGATCCATCTATTTGGCTCAAAAATATCCTTAATGTATTAGAAATGGCTCAAAAATGCCTTCTTCCTCTACTGGTTCAAAAATACCCCATCCACCTATTTGGATAAAAAATGCCCTTAACATTAAATTTAAGTCCAAAAATTTCTCCTCCTTTTAACAAATTCTAATATGAAATATAATTTTATTTAAATTAAATACATGACATTATTTTTATTGGTCCACATGTAATTAGACTCAAATTCATTCACAATTTAATGGTCCTCTTTTCACTAATTTATTTAGTTATATATAAAAATTTTAAAATAATTAATTAATATTTAAGTGCAAAATTAGAAAAGAATTCCTTAAATAGGATAATTAGCAAAGGGCAAATACTCTCATGGTTAATGATTATCTATGTGTGCTCAAATATTAGAAAACATATTTTAGGTAAAATTTTGAAGACTTTTAGTTCTTTTTAGGTTTTGAACTTTTTATATATTAAAAAAAAACTTGAAAGTAATTTAAGTCTTTATTTAATTTAGGTAAGAATACATAATATTTTACACTTCTATCCTTCCCCAACGTGAAACCATAAAAATAGTAATAATACAAAGAAAAATAGTAATGATATATATATATATATATATATATATATATATATATATATATATATATATATATATATATATATATTTAAATGTAATTAAAAAAAATACCCCTACGTGAAACAAAAAAAAAACAATAACTTTTTTTAAAAAAAAAACATTCTCCCTTAGAAGACTTTACTATAGATAAAATCATTTAATATTTTTTCTTTAATTTTTATTTTATTAAATAAATATATAGAATGGAATTAAGAGTCCTAAATTATATAAATATGAAACCCGAAATATATAGAAAAATTAAGAGTCCTAAAATATATGGAAGAAAATTAAGAGTCCTAAAATAGAAAAAATATATTTCTTGAAAAAATAAAAATTACCATAAATATAGCTATTATGATGTAACATAAGTTACTTGATAACTTGGTACCAACCTAAAACTAAAAAAATAATAATTAAAAAACAATGCACCCCTGACGTAAAACCCACAAAAACTATATAATAATAAAAAATTATAATTAAAAAAACTCAGAAATAATATAATAATAAAAATTTGTAATTAAAAAAACCCCAAAATAATAAAATAGAATGTAACTAAAAAAAGCCCACCACTACGTGGAATCAAAAAAATAAAATACTAATTAATGCATATCTATTCCACCAAAAAATATGTAATATCATAATTAAAAATTTGTAATTACAAAAAACATTACTCCTACGTGAAACCAAAAAAAATAATATAATATAAAGGAGGAGACATTTTTTAACTTAAATTTAATGTTAAGAGCTTTTTTGATCCAAATAGGTGGATGGAGGGGTATTTTTCTACTAAGGCTGAGCTTAATAGGAGCAAGAGACTTGGAGGAAACAACCAGAATGAAGTATTATTTAATCGTGGAAATGCCATGTCAGGCGCACCTATCAGAATCGGGACAGACCAATTACCAGATCCACCTATCATCGCCGGCATAACCATAAAAAAGATCATTAAAAAAGCGTGAGCCGTTATTAAAACATTATAAAGTTGATGATTCCCACCAAGAATTTGATCGTCGGATCGTGCTAATTCCATACGAATCAATACTGAGAAGCATGTGTCCATCACTCCAGCAATGGCACCGAAGATGAAATAAAGAGTCCCTATATCCTTGTGGTTAGTGGAGAACAGTCATCGGACCGGATTTGTCATAAAATTGAGATTATTTCGTTTCCTTCCTTATTAGAGAGGGGCCCGCAGGGCTTATTTATTGAAAAAGGGGGAGTGAGGAGGAATTTTTTGGCAAATCAAGACTGATTAGGTCGCCTAAGGGTCGTAAAGGAAGAATTCCTCATCTGCGAGCTATTGGGGATCTATTCTCAGAAAGGAATGAAAGGACTGACTTTCCTTACCTAATAACATCTTAATCTATGATCTACGAATAAGAAATAGGAGCATCTAGCTGAGTAGCAGTCAGTAGGCGGAGAAGAAGTCAAAGGCGAATATCTCTTTGCCCCCCTCTTCAGTCAATGCTTTGGCCTTCGTCTCTATGGGCTTTGAATTTGGATAGATCCAGCGGGCCTTCTTGCGTGGACTTGAGCTTGCTTACTGGCTTAGCTGAGGATGAGATTCCCTACCCGATGAGTCTGGCTAGGCTGTTAGGCACCTTTGGTCTAGGCTTTCTCAGGCCTATCCAGAAGTCTGAAGTTCCATCTACAGAAGGTCTAATTCTGAGCCGAAACTTTATTTATTGCCCTATTCCCTTTCCTGACCAAAGTCACTAAGGAGGGGCCGGGGCGGACTGCGATTCGTCTGAGCTTAGTCTTCTTTTCTGAGACGATTGGAGGCTGGGAAAAGGGCACTCGTCGAAGAAGGGCCTACCGTACGTAGGGGTAAAGAAAGCTCCTTCTCTTATAGGAGAGGCGCTATTGAATGAAAAAGAAAGTATTCAAGAAGTGAGAGAAGGAATCATAAAAGAAATAGCTTCTGAAGGAGCAATCATGTCACTTGGAATTTCGGAAAGTGAATCCTCTAAGGGGATTTGTGAACCAAATAGACGGATGAAAGGGTATTTTTGAGCCTAAAGGTGGAAGGAGGATATTTGTGTACCATTTTCAATAGTTAAAGGGTATATTAGACCCTTTTCACTATACTAATAATGAATCAATATTTTTTCTTAAAAAATAAACTCCACAAATAATGTGAATTTTAGCTTTGTTGCAGGCTTGCAACTATCCTACATCAGATAGGTCTTAGGAATTTATTTTCATCCTGATGACTTGATCTCTTGCTTTCTTTTCTCTGAGTTTTTTTTGTCTCTTCCTCAATTGATTCAAATTAACTTGTATTAACTTAAATATGAAACAAAAGATTAAAATAATAATTATAGAAACTTTTTTAAATATAAAACAAATGAAAAGGAATAAAGGGAGAGAGGGGTAAAAAGAGGATTTTTTTATCATGCAGATATCATTATGTAGTAAATTGAACAGTAATATGTTTACTTTTATTTTTAATGATACATAATAATAAATAAATAACAGTCTTTTTTTTATATATCATAGATTCTTGTATCCGATCTTTCTTTAGATTCTTGCACATAATTATCCTTTTAAGATCGTAACTGTTTAGAAAATAATAAGTTTTGGTAATATCAAAACGATAGTGATCCATCATTCACGGTTTGTTTTTAATCAAGAATACAACATAATTGATGTCACTCTTCAAAGCATATTCATTTCCATCTCTTCTTTCTGAGGAAAAAAATTAGAAATAATATTATCTAGTAAAAAATAAACATGCTTAGTGTTTAGCCTCGAGAATTTTTAAAAGATACGTTCTTATAATAACCCTTATACAATAAGTTGGTATAGTAAAAGCTATCATTATTGAACTTGTAATATTCTTTTTGAAAAGGATCCTGATGGAAACGTTAGAGCGAGATTGTGAAAATTATAAACTTAAGATGACAAATGAAAAGAATGTAATACTTCCAACTCATTAATCAAGTGTTGAAATGTAGTCCCTCATTCAGTTTGCATCAAAAAAAATATTTTGATCAATCTTTATCTTTCTACTCTCATATAATGTAATTTATGGATTAAAAGAAGAACAAATAAACAATCGATATGAAGTAAATCAAGCCGTCTAAATTTCTCATCATAAGAGAGTAAATACTTTTACATGTAAAAATCTTTACAAAATAAACTTTTTATTTTCAAAGATATAATATTTCAAGGACAAAACAAAACAACTAATTACGATCAAAATATTAATTGGTGAGAAATTTTACCGAATTTTTTTTTCTAGCATCAATATTTCTTCTTCCGCAATTTCTTGTCATCCTCCTCAAAAGTGAGAATTTCTTTTATTCAAAGGTAACAAATCACAATTTCAAGAAATTTATATGAAGGCAACAATATGTTTGAGTATTGAAGAAGTGAGTAATGAAAATTTAATTGGCAAGGAAATGATAAGTGGGAAACTGACGTCACACAAATGAAGAAAACGGCAATTCTATCAACTTCTTTCAAACACATGAATGTAGATTAATGTATCCTATTAAGAAGATAATATTAATGAGATTATAAAATGAAAATTAATTAATTGAATCTAATAAAAAATGAAATAAAAGGCTCAAAAAAATCACAAAAAAGATAAATGGGAATGGTGGCTTTAGAAGCATGCCACATAAGCATTCTCATATGTTTCCTTTATATATATATATATATATATATATATATATATATATATATATATAGGTTTACACAATAACGTTTTGAGTCTCTTTAGTTTCTCATCTTTATTATAATCTTTGGTTAAGAATTTTATTTTTTTAATTTTTTTAGATAATGTTTCCTACTTCTCTATTTTTATTGTAAAATAATAAAGATGTCGATTAATTATTCATTCATATTTTTTAATGTAAAATTTAATGATCTTTATTTTTATTACTAAAATAATTAATTGTAATATTCATGACATTACTTTGATATGCCATATCATAGTCCTATTAACAAAGACATTTGAAGATTTTGCACAAATGACGTATTAGTCTTTTAAGTTATTTATATTATGTTTTTGGTGCTTATTATATTCATGCTTTAGTTTGACTTGCAGAATAAGATGAAAGTTATTGAATGGTGATCGGCTTATGGAAGCGAATAATGTTGACAAGAGTTCGAACGATTGTGCATTTATTTCATTTTTTTTCTTTTATCTTTTAGTGACTAAGTTCATTAGAATGATGATGCATTATTTATCTTTTTATATGTTCTCTCTATGATTTCTCTTTATTTTGTATGTTATATGAATTCCTAATTATAGTAAGTTTATAATTTTTTTTGGTTCAAAATAGTCACTTATGACCTTATTGAATGTCTGTTGACTGCCAACTAAAAATTTTCCTTTATATAATGATGCTTTACGAGCTCTTATAACTGCACGAAGTGCAGACAATTTCACTAGTTCTTAATAAACAAGCACACCAAATATGGTTCTCTATATATAAATATTATCAACAAGTTAAGAATTTTAAGTTTATGCATTTTGAATTCTAAAAAGAATAAGTTCACTGGGTTCTTAAATAAATTATTTATACACATTATAAATTAAAGGGAAAGGGTCAAATATGCCCCTAAACTTTGTAAAAATATTCAGATATACCCTCCGTTAAAAGTTTAGCTCACCAATGCCCTTGCCATTCAAGTTTTGTGCCATATATACCCCTGTTGTCAAATTTTGGGCCATATATACCCCTGTTGTCAAGTTTTAACCATATATACCCCTTTGTCAAGTTTTGAACCATATATACCCCTATTGTCGTTAATTGCTTCGCTAAATTTTTCAACCCCTTTTTTCCTTCTTTTTTTAAGAAATCATATTTTTCACATCACTTTTTAATTGTCACATCACATTAAATTAAATCCACCCCTTCTTTTAAGTATTAACGATCCGTCAAATGCTCTCAGCTACCCCACAATCTCTTTGGATTTTCTCTAATTTGCCAAAATTTCTTTGTTGTGTTTTTTGATTCTTGCATAACCCCAACAATCACCAAGTAAAAAATGAAAAAAAGTCAAGAGCACACCATAAAAACTCAATGCACAATTGCGATAAAAATCAAGAATTAAAGTATTTATCAACTGCAAAATATTTTAGTATTATCAACCAACTTCATCTTTCGCACCACCATCGATTCCAACATCAAGAATTAAAAGAATAAGAAAAATCCAAGTGAGAAATTGGGATGTAGAAGTGTGAAAGAGGCAACCCATATAGAGACAGCAAAAGCAAGTTGTCGATTAAGAAGATATATGTATGTATGTATGTATGCATGTATGTATATATATGTATGTATGTATGTATGTATATATATGAGAGGAGCGGTTACGCAAGAATCTAAAAATGCAATAAAGGAGGTTCGAAAAATTAGAGAAAATCCAAAAAGATTGTGAGGTAGATGAGAGCATTTGACGGACGTTTAATATATAGAAGAAGGGATGGATTTAATTATATGTGATGTCACAATAAAAAAGTGATGTGACAAATATTATTTTGATAAGAAAAAAAAAGGAAAAGGGGGTTGAAAAATTTCAGCAAAGCAATTAATGGCGACATGGGTATATATGACCCAAAACTTGATAGGGGGGGTATATATGACCCAAAACTTTATAATAGGGGTATATATAGACCAAAACTTGAACGGCAAGGGCATTGGTGTGCTAAACTTTTAACGGACGGTATATTTGAACCTTTTCGCAAAGTTTAGGGGCATATTTAACACTTTGCCCTAAATTAAATAGTTGTTTTACACAACTACAGAGTTTTAAGTAAAGTTAGCTATTATATTCTACCTATTTTGTATGCAGCTTCCTCTCTAGTTCCGCCTATGTTTTCTTCCATAAATTGTCACTTCTTTTTGGTTCAATATACTTGAGATTTATATTTGAAAAATCAACTTAATTGATTTGAGTTTCATTAAAAAAAATTAAACCGACTCTAATCGGACTATTATCACTTCAACACGATACATTAGTTTAATATTATATATAAGAGAGAATATCAATTTTTGATAGTCCTCACTAGGTTATTATAGTAATTTTAGTTAATTTCTAATCCTCTTAAATTGTAACACTTTGAATGATAAAGATGAAGCTATTTATCTTCTTTTTTTGCCATATGGACATTTACACTTGGTTCATGAAATGAGAAACTATTATTTAATTTTTTTTCTTGTAACTTCTATTGTTTAACTATTTTTTTCATTTAAAAAAATAATAATTAGGAGTAAAGGAAGGAAAATTAAGGAGAGGATTACAAAGCAGAAAATGAAACACATACCAATAAAGTGAAAATTCAGATTCTCAATCAATTGAACTATTTAAATTCTCATGTTGTTTAACTAATCGGTAAATCATTCTTTGAAGCTTTCATTATAATATTTTGTTTCTCATGCTTACATATTATTTAATCAAGTCAATTACAAATTTACTTCATGCTTCATGAATCATCTTTCAATGACATTATTTATTCGAGATTTTAATAATAGTTAGCTGACGGAAAGATCCAAAAAATTTTATTTTGACTAATTTTTGTTAGCTTTTAATTAAAATTAATTATTTAATTAACTTTAAAATATTAAAATAGTATTAACAAAAATGATATATGAGCTTTTATTTAACATATTTTAAAACTAAAAAATATATTATGATTGTGCAGTACTTCCACCATCTTTTTCCTTCTTTTTTAGTATTTATATTTAATAATTTTATTTTCTCTATGAAATAAGTTCATACAAATACCTTAAAAATGAAGAAAGAAGTAAAAGAAAGTGGTTAAAATTAGTGATTCTATGGGGTTATATTTTATCTTGTCAAATTGATTATGTTTTTCATGTATTTTCTAATTATTTTTTTATGATATGAATAGAAATAGAATTTTTGTTGGACAGTTTTATTCATTTTGAAAATATTTGGCATATCTAATATACTAAAAATTAAAATTATTGATAATGTTAAAAATTAAGGCAGTGATATGAATAAAGATCAAATTATTTTTAAAATCTCTTCTTTTTGGTTAATTGAGAATTAATATTTCTTAGCATAAAGTGTATATAAAAAATTAATTGATTCTCGATGTTCATTTTGATGAGTTTATTTTTTTTCTTAATTTAATATAAAATTTAGCTTAAAGCACAACATTTAATTAGCATTAATTCTTGCCTCATGAACTTATACATAAAATTATATATTTTCCACCACAGACAAGAAGACTTGAGGAAATCAATTAATCCTTTTGATGGCTTTTTCCTTCATCTTCCTGATTGTAGAGAAGAACTCGAACTGAGAACATTAGAAAAGGAAGGAAAAGGTATCAAAATTTCTAAAATATATTTCTAGCTATAACCAAAGAAATTATATGTTCATAAATTCATAATATGTCATGTGACCTAGAGGTCATGCAAGGTAAGGCTGCGTACGATACACCTTTGTGGTGGGGCCCTTCCCCGGACACCGCGCATAGCAGTAACTTTAGTGCATCGGGCTATCCTTTTATTTTAAATCATGTTAGTACATAAAACATCAATTCACTTACTTATATATAACAGAGAATAAGATAAGATTTGGTAGTCCTCACAAAAAAAAATTATGCAATAAAATTGTTATATGTGTCTTTTATTTTTCCCTACATATTATTATTATTTTTATCTGCACTTCATTATTTAATGATCATTTTTATTTGGACCGTTATATTAAATTATATATAGTAATTTCTTGTAAATCCCTCCTTGTTCCCTGTTAGATTACTTATTCTTTTTTGTATATATTTCTTATAATAAATTTAATTATTTTTTAATTTATTTTAGTGAATTTGTTAATTTTCTAAAACTATGACATGTGATTGATAAAGATGAAGTATTTCCTTCTTAATGTATACACGTGATTTTTGATCCTCCTCGAATTTTAATTTATTTTTGATATTAAATATTAATATTTGGTATAATATTATTTAATTTCTTATTTTATTTTAATTTTAATAAAGTTTTAGTTAAAAAAAATCAATAATTAAATATATTTAATTTTGAGATATTTTTATTTTTATCCTAATTTTAAATATATATATATATATATATATATATATATATATATATATATATATATATATATATATATATATATACACACACACACACTATTTATTCTAAATATTAATAAATAAATTAGTAGTTTTAATCCTATTTTGTTATATTTATTTTTGTCTATTTATAAATTGTTATTATGTTTTGATTAATATAAAATTAATTAATTATTATATTTATTGTTATTATTATTATTATTATTTCATTTATTTATTAGTATTTATTTTTATTTATTTGTTATTATTTATTATTATTTTATTTTCTTCAATTACAAAAATAATAATATATTTTTTCAAAATTCAAAAAATTCTATCCTATCTGATAAGATAACTACTCCCCCCATTCCCCCCACCCCACCCAAAAAAAAATATTCCTCTACAAAAAGGACTCCCACCCCCAGAAAACATACAGACATCGATCTAAAAGACATCAGACACTGAAACAGAGAAAAAAATATTGAACATCAAATACACAGAACATCATAAAAGAAAAACACAGATTAAAAAAATCAGGAGAAAAAAAAACAAAGAAAGAAGATATTCGAAGTTCAAGAGTTTCCGATGACGATTGCTTCTTGCTTCTTGTTCCATTTGAGTCATCACAAGTTTTTCTTTGAATTTGAATCATTTTATTGTTATAAAATTTTATTGTTAAAAGACATGAATGAAAATGTGTAAGTGATTTTATTTTATGTATTATTTAGTATGTGTAATTAATTATGTGGTACATGTTAATGCAATTGTTTACGGTATTGATATATTTGCATATTGTAAACTTTTATATTCACATTCATTTCACTGAAAAACATACAAATATACTGTGATACATTCATGCATACACAGTGAATTAAAAGTGGAGTAAAATAAAAATAGATAACAGAGAGAGGAAAATCAGTGAATAAATAGTAAAAATCAGTGTTTGATTTAATAAAAAATAGAGAAACTTTGATCAGAATAGATATATTTTTGGCAAATTTTTGGCCAGCGAAAACAGTGTCGCTGACTTCCCCCTACCCTTTCCCATCACCAACACTACCAGAGAATAAACTGAATCAACCCATCCCGTCCCCTTTTCCGAAGAAATCCATAGAAAACCGTCGTATATATCCCATGTTACCTTCGCCGTTCCCTTCTCCCCCTTCCCACCGTACCTCCAGCGCGTCTCCCCCTTTTTCCTCTTTTCCATTTTCCGCCAGCCACCATGGCTGAGGAACAGGCGCAACCCATTCCCCTCGCTTTTAACCCATCACCGGTGAAATCTGGCGGATGAAACCGACCAACAACCATTGCTAGCCAAAAACATTCAGATCTGATTGGTTTTATTCATGTTTTCTGGCGTTGTTTGAGAAGGACGATGAAGCGTGACGATGAAGCGTGACGATGAAGCGATGTCAATATTTTTATAACTTCAGTTTAATATTTTTAACAAACTAATTCTTACTTTATTTTGTTTTCTTCAATTTCCTACTTATGGATTTTACACAGATTTGACAAGAGAGATTTGTTTTTAGTCATTGTTTTAAAAATTGTCTCTTTAATCTTTATAACTTAATTTTAAAAAAAAAATGTGTTTATTTAAAAAAAAAAGGGGGGTAATTTTTAATTTTAGTTGAAAGCCCATATATTGTTTTAAACCTGAATTATCTCATGTAATATATATTTGTACTTTTGTTCACGATTTAAGTCTTGTTATATAGATTTTTTTAATTGTATTTTTGTTGTACTAATTAAATATAAGAGATTAGGTGAAATAAAATAATAAAATTGAATAGGCAAAAAATTATTACGAATTTATAATGGGTCAACCAGTGTTTTTAATATTAGACAAATTTTAACCACGTTTTAAAATGTTCATCTCAATTAAGGATGCGGCGTACGCATCTTTTCGAGAGATTTAAAATTTAAGGATGTAGATAATACACCTTGGCAAATACTTTTTTTGTAAAATTAATTTGACAAATATTTTTAAACTTTCACTGATTTATTTAATATGAAATAATAGATGAGTTTTTGTATAATAAAATGAGTGATTTTAGGGCCTACTAACATAATTATCAAAATAGTTTAAGTCAGGATAAGTTAATAAAAGCGACCGTGATAGAACCACGGGACTCGAGGGGTGCCTCACACCTTTCTCTCGGTCAACAGAATTTCTTACTCGATCTTCTATTTTCGCAAACCAACAAAGAGTCATTTTCTTTTGATTAGGGATTCAATAAACTAACTTGGAACACCATAACTCAATTCCAAGTGGCGACTCTGTAAATAAAATAATCCTTATTCAATACCGTCACTTTAATTGAAAAAATCCTTCAACTCAATCCCTTCGGACGGAAAAGGGGTGTGACATCTCTGGTGACTCTGCTGGGGACAACCAGAATTCGAGTTTTAAATATTGACTTTACTTGCTTTAATTATTTTTATATTGTGTTTGTTGGCCTTATGTACTACTTGTCGCTTATTTACTACTTTGATATTGATTGAACTGTATTATTTACTGTCTTCTCTTGTGCACCCCCTCTGAGTCTCTGAAATAGGATAGAAGGAATGCAGTGCATACATCCTACTTTCTTTTTGAGATAGCAAGAGTGTCAAGACACCTGTTGAAGGATTATAGTCACACATGTTAGGTGGGGTTCGGATCGACAACGAAGACGGTGTTGCCCTACTACCGACCAAGTTGTCCCTCCCCGGCTCGAGTGTCCGCTCGGGTAAGCCAGTCTAGACACCTATCCCTATAAGGCTTAAATTTAGAAAAACTGAAAACTCAGAATCTGGTTATCCCTATTAGGAACCGCTTTATTTGCATCATATGTATTTGACTTAGCGGGACTCGGCACAGGGGTCGAGCTTGTCTAGGACAGGTAACCTACTTTATAAAGACCAACATGTGCATCTTACGTGCTCTTTGACATTTGTTTGGAAGGTTGTTTGTTTGTTGACCGGCTTTAGGCAACTTTAAAATGCAAGAGATTAAATTATCCTCAAATTTAGTGAATCATTTTTTAAAAAAAAAAGAAAAAAAATATTTTTAAAAGAAAGGAAAAATTCTAGTAACATAGTTTTACGATCTTCAAGAACTACGAGGGTCGGATTCTCACATCTTACTGGGATACGTAGGAAGTCCTTCTCAGGATACGACCCTATCTTTTGAAAAATTATTCATAGATTTATTGAGAAATATTTTAAAAATATGAGTACATTCATAATTGTTTTTTTTTCTTATCCTTAGGTTTAATTTTTATATATATATATCTTAATAGCCCTGAATCTTTAGGGATCATGAGGCTAAGATTTTACAAAAATAAAAATAATAAAATAAAAATATATTTCAATAGCCAGGAATCTTTAGGGATTATGAGGTTAAGTTTTACAAAATAAATAAAAAATATATATATAAATTTTAACAACCCTGAATGTTTAGAGATCATGAGGCTAAGTTTTTACAAAATAAAAAATATGAATAAATCTTAACAGCCCTGAACCTTTAGGGGTCTTGAAGCTGAGTTTTGTACGATATATATTTTCAAGAACTACGCACACCTGATTCTCATTTTATTGAGATACGTAGGCAGTCCTTTATGGATTTGGTGATTTTAATGGAAAAATATATATTTGTGTTTCCTTCTAAACAAATAAAGTAGAGAGTTTTTGATTTATATATAAAATAAATTAATTTATTTTCAAAAATAAAATGTATTTTATATTATTAATGAATTCAAAAAATAAAAATATTTCTCATTTCTCGCATTAAAAGGAAAAAGTGTTTCTTCATATTTCCAGCTTCCCGAACTACGCAAGATCTGATTCATATCCTGGCATGATACGTAGGAAACCCTCTAAAAGGTTCGATCAAAATTTTTCAAAAAAGTGTGCCTAGAAAGTCGGGATGAAACATAAAGTCTTCCCTAATAGGTTGGAAAATGCATCTAGAAGCATAACATACAACGTGACATTATAATGTGTTAAATATATAACACTCACCCGTTTGCTACTTGGTAACAGAAAGATAAAGTAGTTGCTGGTTGGTTTGTGGTTTAAAATGGCATCACATCCGTACAACACCAAATACAAAGGAAAAATAAAAATGACCCGCAAAGAGGGTGTAGGGTCTGACAGTGAAGAGGAGCAAAATTAGTTTATTTTGCTAGAATTAGCATCAATGGAAGAGGTTAAGTTATTGAAACAACAGATGGCGGAACTGTATCAAGCTTGGTTAAATGGACAAGCCCCGCCTTCCTCAATCCCTGGACTTGCGAATATGAATGATCCAAATCCTGTTCAAGCTCAAACTAGCGATCCATTTTACCCGCCTGGATTCGGCCCATATGCTAATGTGTCTGGCACTGCAGGTACTTCGACTATGTGCCCACCAAATCTGTCTGTCACAAATAACCTATTTTTCACTTTTGTAGCACCCGCTAGTGCGGGTCTTCAATCGACAGCACAGAAAGATATGGGGGAACCAAGTCATGATCTGTTGTATCCTCCTGAAATGACTTTCAAACCTCAAAATCCACATTATCATGCTCATCAACACAATTCTCCTATCGTGATTGAAAATATTGTTAAGAATGAGGAACAAGAGGAGATGACTAGGAAAGTAAGAAGCTTGGAGCAGAGTATAAGAAATATGTAAGGATTGGGAGGACCAAAGAGTGTTTCATATAAGAATTTGTGTATGTTTCTTGATGTCCATTTACCGTTGGGGTTCAAAATACCAAAGTTTGACAAATACGAAGGTCATGGTGATCCTGTAGCTCACTTGTAAAAGTTTTGCAATCAATTAAGGAGAGCAGGAGGAAAAGAAAAATTGCTCATGGCTTACTTTGGAGAAAGCTTGGCAGGGGTAGATTCTGAATGATTTATTGACCAAGACATTTTCCATTGGTATGTGTGGGATGACATGGCTCGAGATTTTATTCAACAGTTTCAATATAACATCGAGATAGTCCCAGGTCGCACCATAATGACTAATATGGGAAAAAAGACAACTGAAAGTTTTCGAGAATATGCTATCAAATGGAGAGAAAGGCTGAAAGAGTCAGACTATCAATAAAAGAGTCTGAAATGATTGATATCTTTCTGCAGACACAAGAACCTGATTATTTTCATCATTTGCTTTCTACTATTGTAAACACATTTGACGAGGTCATTAAAGTTGGAGAGATGGTAGAGAGTGGAATTAAGTCCAAAAAGATTATCAGCCAAGCCGCTTTAAAAGCAACAACATAAGTAATTCAAAGTGGTTCAGGAAGCTTTAGTGGAAACAAAAGAAAAGAGGATGTAGCAACTATTATACCAGGTCCACGACAAAATTGGAGAGGTGTGCGTCACTCTTACGCACAATCTCAATCCCAAATATATGTCCAAGACCCATATAACCATCCACGACACTATGTTCCACCACAAAATCCATTATATTCCATTCCTCCTCAGTATTCTATCTATAATGCACAACCATATGTTCGGACTCTTTCTTACCCGCAATAGCGTGCACCATCCCCTCAGAATCATTCTCCAATTCCACAAACATACCCAAGCCCCTCTAGACTCGATTTTTGCTCTAAGCCAAACAATTAAAAGAGGCAGAAGCTAAGGGATAGTTTCACACCAATTGGAGAATCATATACTAGTTTATTCCAGAAACTGAGACAAAAGGACATGATCACTCTTCTTCTTGGGAATACTCATGACCCACAATAAAGAAACTTTGACCCTAATATACGATGTGTATTTCATTCTGATGTTCAGGGTTATAGTACTGAAGATTGTCATGCTTTAAAAAGAGAAATAGAAAGAATGATTCAAGATAAATTGATTATGGTGCAAGATGTTGATCCTGGTGGAAGCTCTAGTCATGCTGGTATATAAATTGGTGGCTAAGAGGTCAAGCTCAGTAATTGGAAAGTCACTCCTCTCCCTGCTAGGAAGAGGTCTAGTAGTTTGTTTTGTTTTCTTTTCTGTTACCCAAATTATTTTAGGGTTGTAGTTTAGGACCTATCTTGTCTAATTTTCTTATCGTTTTTGTTCAAATCCTTCTATCTTTCTATCAACAAAATGTGTGTCCCTTTTGTTTTAATTTCTCAATATATATCATTTTTTTTCTTCAAAGAGCTCTTTCTATGGTGATTCTGGTAATATGATAACTATGTTGAATTTTCAGCCAGATCTTAAAACCCAATGTAATGCTGAAACATTCGATCAAGAACCTAGAGTTAAAAAAAATATGTAAGAAAACTAAGTAAAGTGTTGAGATGTTTTGGGGACCTAGTTACATCCTTACTTGAATGTTTGGAGGCAACCACTTTACGAATAAAAAATGACTTGATCTTCAATGAGAAGGTTCAACTTAAGCATTTTTTAATGAGATCAATCAGAGGATATATAGTTTCTATTATCAGAAGAAGCAAAAAGAAGTTAGCTCAAAAAAGAAAAAGAAATCATATATTGTGAGGAAAGTACAATTCAAGTAGAATTGTATGATTTACAAATTTAAAAGAAGTGACACACGTGCATGTGCTTAGCCACGGTCAATATTGAAAAGATGCGTATGATCTTCATATTTCATTCCTAGATTGCATGTTATGTACTTGTGTTTTTAAGGATTGATATGACGAAGGCATTTCATTCTGCTATCCAAATGTTGTGTCATCTTTTGTTATTCCTTTTGAGTTTTTGTTTTATTTCTTTTATATCCCTCTTTTGAAATCAAAATAGAGTCTGAAAAAAATTTAGAAAAAAAGTGTCAAGAAAAAGAATAGAGTCAGAAAAGTGTTAAGAAAAAATGGAGTCGGGGAAAATATCTCTCTCTCTCCAAAAAATAAGAAAAAGAGAGAAAATTCAAAAAAAAAAATCAAGCAAAAGAACAAGATGCTTGAACTACGTTTGAACTGATTCTTGTTATGACAAGATACGTATCAACCCTACTTTGGGGTTCGGTCTAACCAAATAAAATCTAAGTTACCCAGTATGAAACAAAACTGGGGAAAAAGCTATTTTCTTTATGATTCAATTCCAAAAGTTGTAAATTTTCCCTGGTATCATGTATATTTTTTTAGCCTCATGCCGCCCTTTCTTTCTAACCCTTTCCAAAAGCCAAGTTACAACCAAGGAAAGACCTTCTGATCAATCTTTGAGAATGTCAAGGCTAAACATGTTATGGGTATATGATGTTTCATATTTTGGGCGGCATTTTCCTTCGTCTGTCGAAAAAAAAAGTGAGAAAAATAAAAAATGAGAGTCTTATTGGTGAAAACCCTCTTGGCACAATAAGGTGACAGTGAGTTGTAGGAACAATAAAAATGAGAGAGTCTTATTGGTGAAAACCCTCATGGGAACCATAAGGCGACAGTGAGTTGACAAAGAAACAAAAAAGAGATAGGCTCGTTGGCGAAAACCCATTGAGGTGCCACTAGCTGAAGAAAGATTGTAATCCAAAGGGAGCAAGTTCAAGAATATCTGCATTTCAAATTCAATAAGTTTACAAAAGTAGACAAATGATTAGTATGGAAAGAGTTTCGAAAAAAAAAAGATGCCTATTGTTTTTCCCTTTTTCTTTTTATTTTTCTATTTTTTTTGGTATCTTTGTCATTAGATAAAAATTATTGTCATTTTTCTCGTTTCTTTAAGTCGAGTCCGTGTCATAACAAGTGAGAAAAGATTTCAAAATTGGCTACTAGTTTCTTCAATTGCATAAAGCAAGACAAAAGGCCAACACATGAAAGAGACATGATTGTGAGTTGAAATAAGGCATGCAGGAAAGTTTTATCAACAGACGAGTCTGGGAACTCATGGAAATACCAAGGTTTAAAGGGTTTATTTGAGGAGCATGGCAAAGCAAAGATACTGTGTTTGTTTCAGAGTCACTTCTAATAATCTGAGTTTGGGTCAATGATGCAACAAGTCGGTGACAAATGTTAATGGTTGGAAGCAAGGTTAAATGTGACAAGTGCAAGAGATCGTCTCAATAGCCAAATGACACAAATCAACCACCATATTTTTAAATTAAAAAGTTTTCTTTATATGAAACAAAAACATGTGTTACCTTCATATCAAAGGTTTCAAAACTTAAATATTAAAAACTGCAATTTCTCACTTCTGCAAATGTAAGAGGCAGTACTGTTACACAGATTTGGTAATCAATAATGGTTAAAACTCATCATCGTAACCCCTAGGAGATGCACTTCCTGGTCTGAGTGATTTCAGTTTTCATTTGTTAGGTGACGCACGTCCTAACTTGAACCATTACTCTTAGAAGACACACTTTCTAGTTGAGTCATTTCATTTAACCCCTAGGAGATACACTTCCTAGTCAGAATATGTCAGTTTTCATGTGTTAGGTAACGCACTTCCTAACTTGAACATTCACTTCTAGAAGACGTACTTTATAGTTGAGTCATTCCATTTAACCCCTAGGAGACGCACTTCCTAGTCTGAATAAGTCAATTTTCATGTATTAGGTAATGCACGTCCTAACTTTAATCATTAATCTTAGAAGATGCACTTTCTAATTTTGGTCATTAGTTTTACTCTGAAGAAACGCATTTCTTTAGCAGAGCCTTGATTCACCCTTCTTTACTGTACTTTTCAAAAAAATGTGATCTGATGATACTCACAAAATTTTCTAGTACAAACTGGGGCAAAAATTTTGTTTGTGTTTATAGAATTTATTTTTACTTAGGACCCTCCTGAAGAATGGGACAGAACCCTCTTGAAGAATGAGAATTTATTTTATGTCCAGGACCCTCCTGAATAATGGGATGTTATTTTTCTATTTCCCCTTTTATTTTGAGTTCAGGAACATATTTTGAAAAATCAGAAAGGAAATCCAGGAGCTCGCCAGAAGAACAAGTTGAAGAAAAGAAAGAGTTGTAAATCGAGTGTTGAAGTAAATTCTGTTTGAGTTTTCGGTGACGTCGATCATGCTTCTTGTAGTTAGTTCATTATTCAGGAACACATATTACCTTCAAATCAATGATTTTAAAGCCTAAACTTCAAAGGCCGTAATTTTTCAAAGCAACATTTATAAGGAGACGCACTTCCTGATTTGGGTAATTCAAGCGTTATTTATAAAGAGACGCACTTCCTGATTTGGGTAATTCAAGCGACATTGGTAAGGAGATGCACTTCCTTGTTTGGGTAATTAAAGAGACATTTGTTAAGAGACGCACTTCCTTGTTTGGGTAATTTAAGAGACATTTGTAAGGAGACCCACTTCCTGATTTGGGTAATTCAAGTGGCATTTATAAGGAGACGAACTTCCTTATTTGGGCAATTCAAGTGGCATTAGTAAGGAGATGCACTTCCTTGTTTGGGTAACTAAAGAGACATTTTTTAGGAGACACACTTTCTGATTTGGAATTCAAGCGACATTTATAAGGAGACGCACTTCCTGATTTGGGTAATTCAAGCGGCATTGGTAAGGATATGCATTTCTTTGTTTGGGTAATTAAAGAGACATTTGTTAGGAGACGCACTTCCTTGTTTGGGTAATTCAAGCGACATTTGTAAGGAGACGCATTTCCTGATTCGGGTAATTCCAGCGGCATTTATAAGAAGACACACTTCCTGATTTGGGTAATTCAAGCGACATTGGTAAGAAGATGCACTTCCTTATTTAGGCAATTAAAGAGACATTTGTTAGGAGATGGACTTCCTTGTTTGGATAATTCAAGCGACATTTGTAAGGAGACGAACTTCCTTGTTTGGACAATTCAAGCAACATTTGTAAGGAGACGCACTTCCTTGTTTGGTAATTCAAGCAACATTTTTGGGGAGGCGCATTTTCTTGTTTGGTAATTCAAGCGATATTTGTAAGGAGACGCACTTCCTTGTTAGGACAATTCAAGCAATATTTGTAAGGAAACGCACTTCCTTTTTTGGTAATTCAAGCAACATTTGTGGGGAGATGCATTTTCTTATTTGGTAATTCAAGCAACATTTGTAAGGAGACACACTTCCTTGTTTGGACAATTCAAGCAACATTTGTAAGGAGGCGCACTTCCTGATTTGGGTAATTCAAGCGGCATTGGTAAGGAGATGCACTTCCTTGTTTGGGTAATTAAAGAGATATTTGTTAGGAGACACATTTTCTTGTTTTGGGTAATTCAAGAGGTATTTGTAAGGAGACGCACTTCCTTGTTTGGGTAATTCAAGCGACATCGATAAGGAAACACACTTCCTTATTTGGTAATTCAAGCGACATTGTTAAGGAGACGAACTTCCTTGGTTTGGTAATTCAAGTGGCATTGAGACGTACTTCCTTATTTTGGTAATTCAAGTGGCATTGGATCCCGCCTGAAGAACAGGGTGAAGAAATAACAAGTCAGGAGCCCGCCTGAAGAATAGGGTGAATTTTCAAAATCAAGTCGCGAAGAGTAGAATCAAGATTCTAGTGATTACAATTTTCATTTGTATTTTTCATTTTTTGTTAGTCATTTGAATGTAAAAGGCAGAAGTCGTCAACCGAAAACTCAACGGAATCTCACTCGACTTAACTTTTTCTCTCACGATGTTACCTTTGAGCTACTCGTGACCTGATTCCCTTATAGCCCGGGATAGGTAGAAGGTTCAAAACCAGGACTCAGTTACATTTTTTCTTTTATTTTTATTTTTATTTTTATTTTTATTTTTATTTTTATTTTTATTTTTATTTTTATTTTTATCCTTAACTTTCAAATAATTGGAGGGTCAAAAATTATATCTTGTCTACTTCTTTGTATGAAAACTCTTTGAGATTCCACACAAAGAGGGGCAAAAATGTAGACACGTGATTTTTGATCATCCTCGAATTTTAATTTATTTTTGGTATTAAATATTTATATTTAGTATAATATTATTTAATTTCTTATTTTATTTTAATTTTAATAAAGTTTTAGTTAAAAAAATCAATAATTAAATAAATTTATTTTTGAGATATTTTTATTTTTATTTTTTATTCTAATTTTAAAAATAATACAAAAATTCAATATATATATATATATATATATATATTATTTATTCTAAATTTTAATAAATAAATTAGTAGTTTTAATACTATTTTGTTATATTTATTTTTATCTATTTATACATTGTTATTATGTTTTGATTAATATAAAATTAATTAATTATTATATTTATTGTTATTATTTTATTATTATTATTATTATTTTCATTTATTTATTAGTATTTATTTGTTATTATTTATTATTATTTTATTTTCTTCAATTACAAAAAATAGTTTTTTTAAATTCAAAAAATTCTATCCTATCTGATAAGATAACTACTCCACCCATTCCCCCTCCTCCCCCCCTAAAAAAAATCTCTCTACAAAAAGGACTCCCACCCCTAGAAAACATACGGACATTAATATAACAGAATTCAGACATTGAAACAGAGAAAAAAACATTGAACATCAGATACACAGAACATCAGAAAAGAAAAGCACAGAGTAAAAAAAACAGGAGGAAAAAATAAAGAAAGAAAAAGTTCAAGAGTTTCTGGTGATGATTGCTTCTTGCTTCTTGTTCCATTTGAGTCATCACAAGTTTTTCTTTGAATTTGAATCATTTTATGTTATAAAATTTTATTGTTAAAAGACATGAATGAAAATGTTTAAGTGATTTTATTTTATGTATTATTTAGTATGTGTAATTAATTATGTGTTACATGTTAATGCAATTGTTTACGGTATTGATATATTTGCATATTGTAAACTTTTATATTCACATTCACTTCACTGGAAAACATACAAATATACTGTGATACATTCCTACATACACAGTGAATTAAAAATGGAGTAAAATAAAAATAGATAACAGAGAGAGGAAAATCAGTGAATAAATAGTAAAAACTAGTGTTTGATTTAATAAAAAATGGAGAAAATTTGATCGAAGAAGTATATTTTTGGCAAATTTTTCGCCGGCGAAACCAGTGTCGCTTCCCCCTCCCCTTTCCCATCACCAACACTATCGGAGAATAAACCGAATCAACCCATCCCATCCCCTTTTCCAGCGAAATCTATAGTAAACCGCCGTATAGATCCTACGTTGCCATCGCCGTTCCCCTCTCCCCCTTCCCACCGCACCGTTGACGCCTCTCCTCCTTCTTCCTCTTTTTCATTCGCCGCCAGCCACCATGGCTGAGGAACCAATGCAACCCATTCCCCTCGCTTTTAACCCATCACCGGTGAACTCTGGCGGATGAAACCGACCAACAACCATTGCTTGCCAGAAACATTCAGATCTGATTGGTTTTATTCATGTTTTCCGGTGTTGTTTGAGAACGACGATGAAGCGATGTCAATATTTTTATAACTTCAGTTTATTATTTTTAACAAACTAATTCTTACTTTATTCTGTTTTCTTCAATTTCCTACTTATGGATTTTACATAGATTTGACAAGAGAGATTTTTTTCTTAGTCATTGTTTTAAAAATTGTCTCTTTAGTCTTTATAAATTAATTTTAAAAAATATTTTTTTTTAAAAAAAGGTAATGTTTAATTTTAGTTAAAAGCTCATATATTGTTTTAAACTTGAATTATCTCATGTAATATATATTTGTATTTTTGTTCAAGATTTAAATCTTGTAATATAGATTTTTTTTTAATTGTTATGTTGTTGTACTAATTAAATATAAGAGATTAGGTGAAATAAAATAATAAAAATGAATAGACAAAAAATTATTACGAATTTATAATGGGTCAACCAGTGTTTTTAATATTAGACAAATTTTAGTCATGTTTTAAAATGTTCATCTCAATTAAGAATGCGGCGTATGCATCTTTTCGAGACATTTAAAATTTAAGGATGTAAAAAATACACTTTGGAAAATACTTTTTTTCTAAAATTAATTTGACAAATATTTTTAAACTTTCACCGATTTATTTAATATGAAATAATAGACAAGTTTTAGTATAATAAAATGAATGATTTTAGGGCCTACTAACATAATTATCAAAATAGTTTAAGTCAAGATAAGTTAATAAAGGCGACCGTGATAGAACCACGGGACTCGAGGGGAGCCTCACACCTTCCTCTCGGTCAACAGAATTTCTTACCCTATCTTCTGTTTTCGCAAACCAACAAAGAGTCATTTTCTTTTGATTAGGGATTCAATAAGGTGACTTGAAACACCATAACTCAATTCCAAGTGGCGACTCTGTAAATAAAATAATTTCTATTTAATACCATCACTTTAATTGAAAAAACCCTTCAACTCGATCCCTTCGGGCGAAAAAGGGGTGTGACACTTGCCACATGAATCTTTACACTTGATGGTGTGTCATAATATAAAAAGTTACTATTAAATTTTTCATTTTTTTCAATTGTTTAACTTAATCTTTTTTTAAAAAAAAAAAATCGGGAGAAAGAAAATTACTACTTTACTTTAGTATATTACTATAAGGGAGGATCTCCAACTTTGATAGTCCTCACATGATTTTTTTTTTTTTAATCTATTTTATCTTGAAATGAAGGTTTAATGATTTTGTGAATTCTAAACCATTTTAGTAAATTTGATTAATTATTGAGCTTTTAAAATGTTATACAAACATGATGAGTCATAAAAAAAGTGATAATGACACCACAAGATATCTATTTATCAAACCAAATAAAAAATCAAGACCTATACAAAATTCAAATAAAAATCAAGACCTATACAAAACTTTGTAGTGTTCTTTTATGTAGAAATAATAATAAGAAAGAATACCTAATTTTTCAATCCTCATAAGGAACTCTATTTTATCTTTTTACCCCTGATTGAAACTCTAATAACTTTATAAGCTTTCACTAATTGAATGAACATCTATAAAAGTATTTTATTGATTAGATTTATAATATATCTATTTATAAATTAACTTTATGGACGTGATCATACAATAATTTGTAGCATCAAATATTTTTATATTATCTAAATACAATACCTCTTATTAAAATGTGTTAGCCAATACAAATTAAATTGAAAAAAAATAATGAAGCTAATTCAATATAAGAAAAAACTTAATTTAGATTGTTAAAGACTTTAATACAAAAACTTCCAGTAAAATAAAATGGAGAAGAATTTTAATGCATGCATTTCTTTGAAAAAGTTATTGTTTAACTTGCAAAAAGTTCTACCCCCTCTATTTCAATTTATTTGTCTAATTTTGAGTTAGCACGAAATTTAAAAAGTAACAAATATTTTTGATATGTAGAAAGGCAAAATAGCTTTTAATCTTGTAATAATCTTAAACAATTTTCAAAAAAGAAAAGAGACATTTTTCTCGAAACGAAACAAACTACAGAAAATAGAACAAACAATAGAAACGGATATGTGATTTAATATTCTAGAAATATTGAGAAATCGTTGAATTACTTTTAACTATTAATATTATACAAAAACAAACAAAAAGCAAAGTAACAAAAAAAAATCTTTATAAATATAACTAAAAATTACATAAATACACAACTTATGTTTTCAATATTACAAAAAATCCCAACTCCCTAAACATATTACAAAAATCTCAACATATACACAGAATGCTATGTATATGTCGGCTATATTATGTTTATTAATAGGGAGAGAGAGTAAAATAATTAAAAAATGGGAGAGAGTGTAATTATAAATGTCAATGTAGTTTGGGCCTGGACCTAGCACGGACCAAATGAGACTAGTGAGTTTATAAGAAAGAATGCAGGTTTTTGGTAGTCCATACATCACAAATTGGTGGTGTAAAATTTTACATGTGACTATTACTTTTCCATTATTCTCTTTTTAACAATTCACTTGTGGATCTTTGTAATTGGTCAATATCACTTTTTTGCTATTATTTTTTCTTTATCTTAAATTATTTATCACATTTCAATTTCATGAAAAATTATGAACTTTAATCGATATTTTTAAAAAGACACACTAACTTTAAATTTTCATATACTTTTAAATATCTAATTTTTAATTTTTCAAAAAACTGAATTAATTAAACATAATTTTCTTGAGAATTTATTATAAACATGTAATAATAATTTTTTAATTTAGTTTGTATCTTAAGATAGATTTAGTTATCGAAATAAAATATTATTCTTATAATATTATTTATAGGTTATTAATGCTATTTAAAACTGGATATTTAAAATTTTTATCTATCGATTAGACATGCAATTTATTATTTTATTCCTCTTGTAATTTATGTTTTAAATACAGACAAATATAAGCAATTAACAAAGATTTCATTTAAGGTAGAGTTAATTTTTCTTAGAAGAGTAAATACAACAAATACTCTCATTATTGAATACTTTTAAAAGGTGCCAAAGTAAATTATAGTAATTCCATTTCAATCGAAAACAAATTTTAGAATATAATTAATGAATCTAATTTTATGTGCGTGCCCTTTTAATATAAATATTACTTAATAAATAGCTATTAAAATTCATATATAAAATACATTTAATCTTCAAACAGTTTATGGTACAGATCAAAATCAAATAATTATAATCTAAATTTTTTTTAGTAAAATAGAAATTAGCTTTCTTGTATTTATTTGTTTAATTTTTATTTTTAAAAAATATAATATATAAATAAATAAAAATATTATCCATTAACCTTCAGGTACTATTTAGTACTTAAATATTTTAGAATCCCTTACAAAATATTAAACTACTATCACAGAAACAAAAGTTGAATCTTATTTTAAAGAATATATATAAATTTTAATGGTAATTTAGACCCGGGCTCACGGACCAAATAACATTAGTGTTCTCACATACGTGTGAATCTGACTCCTTTTCTCGTGACTAGTGGGTGAAAATTTCTCCCATTGATGATGGTGATTGATTAGATTTACATCTAAACTTCCGTCTAAGGGTGTCAAACTGGCCCGGCTGACCCGGCCTGGTAAGCCCTAGGGCTTTAGGGTTTCGGGTCCCGGGCCATTTTTTTTGTAAAAATGGGCCCGGTTAATCCGGCCCGGACTGGAGGCCCGCCGGTTAACCGGCCCGGCCCGGCCGGGAAATTTTTTTTTGTTTTTTGGGCCAAACTAGCCGTTGGCCCAACGGCTATATAGCCGTTTTTGGGTCCAAACGGCTAGTTTGGGCCCATTTAATTAAAAAAAAAAAAAACTTTAAAAAATATTTTTTAATCCCCAAAATAAATCTATAAATACCCTACAACTTCAAATCATTTTTCACACAATTTTTCACTCTCTCAAATCTCATTCTCTCTCAAATCTCGATTCTCAATTCTCAAATATTCAATATATTTAATTTTTTAAAGTGTTCACTTTAATTTTTTAATTTTTCATTTACAAAGTACGAGCGGAAGTTTCTAAAGTCGCAATCTTCGGATACTTCCAAAATTTGGTATTGTCGTTCCATCTCTTACGTTTAATTTTTATTTATTGTATTAATTGTTTAATATTTAATTTTATTATATTTGTGTATTTTGAATATTTTTAGTTTAATTTAATTTATATTATGAATAAATTAAAAACCTCGCTGCTAAAGGTATTAAAAATTTTTGTCCCAGAAGCGGTAGTGGTAGTAAAAACCGAATTACTAGCGGTAGAGGTAGTTTAAGTAATAGATATACTCGTGTGACTTCGCCTCCGGTACCGCTTGGTACACCTTTTGAGGAAGAAATAGGTGTAGGTGCTCACAATATGGATTATGTAGAAGCTCAGGAAAATTACGGTATAGAAGAAGAAAATGAAGTAGATGCAGTTAATTTAGACGAAGATGATGAAAATATTGCTGAAACACCCGCAGTAGGAGATGCTAACGTTAGATCTGAATCAGTTAATCTCCCTTCCCGTCCTCCCAGTGCCCCAAAACCTCGTAAAAGAACTAGTATTGCATGACAATTTTTTGAACGTATATCAAATATTGAGGTGCAGTGTAATATTTGTCAACAAATATATAAGCATAGAAGTGGAGGTAAGCAAGGGGGTACGGGTACGTTAATGAGACATATAGCTGAAGATCACAAAAGAGAGTTAAATATTGCAAAAGGTGGTGGGGATGTTGGTGGGTCAACGCAAACTAGAATGGACCCAACAACCGGTCAAGTAGCGAAAAAGTATAATAAATTGAGGGACAGGGAAGAAATAGCTAAAATGGTAGATGTGGGTTGTTTGCCTTTTAGTTTTCCTTCTTCTGATGTTTTTATTCGTTATATACAAGCAATTTATAATCCTATGTTTAATGGTATTCCTAGAACTACTTGTCGGTCTGATATTTTTAGACTCCATTCACAATATTGTTTTTATTTATCAACATTCTTAAAAAATATTCAATGTAGATTGTCCCTAACTTCTGATCTTGGTCGTGCTGTAAATAAAAATGATTATTTAACCGTTACTTGTCATTGGATGGATAGTAATTTCGTGATGCAAAAACGTATTCTTGCTTTTTTATATGATGAAGATCGTAAACATACTGGACAATTTATTGTTGATTCTATTGTTAAAATTGCCGGATATTATGGTATAGAAAATAAAATTTTATGTATTGCTTTTGATAATGCTTCTAACAACAAGACTGCTATAACAAAAATAAAATCTACGCTATCTCCGCCCTTCCCTGAAATTTTTCATATTAAGTGTGCATGTCATATATATAATTTAATTGTAAAAGATGGTCTTGACTTTTTTGAGCTTTATATTGAAAAAATTCGTCTTGCCGTTGGTTTTATTCAAGGAAATAATCGTAGATCGAGAATTAAAGAATTTAAATTTAAATGTCAAGAAAATGGACTTACACCGATTTTGATGCCTGAGGAAGTTGATACTAGATGGAATTCTACGTATGAATTTTTAAAAACTTGTTATAAATATAGAATTCCTATTACACTAGCTTTTAACCAACATTGTGGTTCATTTGCTGATTCTGCTGATTGCATGCTACATAATTCTGATTGGGTTGTAATTAATGATCTTGATAAGTTTTTAGAAAAATTTTATGTAGCTACGATTGAATTTTTCGGTGCTTACTATCCTACTGTTTGTAATATTTTGGCATATATAGCCGATATTTCTGGTTTGCTCCAACAATATAAAAATAAAGAAGGTTATAAAGAAGCTGTCGGCGCTATGTTTACGAAATTTAAAAAATATTTTTTCCCGATTCCCCCTATTTACTTGGTTGGTGCTATGCTAAATCCGTGCATGAAATATAATCATATGTGTCACTTTAGTACTCTTATTTATGCTAACTTAGAAATAAATACTAACCATGATTCTGAACAAGTACAGCCTGATTTGTGGACGGCTACGGCTGATGCAAAGGATTATATAGAAAAATTATATAATCACTATGCTGATTTATTTGATTCAGTCGTACCTACAAATATCAGTCCAACTGTCGCTCCTCATCCTCCCGATGAGCCATCATCTTCTAAAAGGCCGGCACATAGTGGTTTTCCTGATTCATTTTATGATTTAACTTGTTGGAACAGTGTGGATGAGAGAGCTTACACATCAACTTATCGGGAAGAGCTGAAATATTATCTGCGAACGGCACCAGAGGATCGCAGACGACGGATCAACACGCTGGATTGGTGGAGGAATAATGAATCACAATATCCTGTACTTTCAAGATTAGCCAGAGATATCTTGAATGTTCCAATGTCAACCGTTGCATCAGAGAGCGCCTTCAGTCAGGGACGACAGCAGCTTGGAGACAACCGACACTCATTGGGAAGCAACGCAATAAATGTTTTAGTTTGCCTCAGAGATTGTATTAGAGCAGAAAGAAGAAACCAAGGAATGGAACCGGAGCCGAGCGACGACCTCAAACTTGAAGAAATTATGACTTCACGGGAGAACTCAGCAGAATCAAGTCCAATGCATGATTTTGCCCCCGTTGACTTCGACTATCCTATGCAAGTTCCCATTAATATTAACATGAATGAGTTGGAAAAAATGATGCATAATTTATAGATTTTTCATTCATGTAAATTATAAATTTTGGATCATTTTGCAATCAATAAAATTCCACAAATTCATTCACTCCTTAGTCGTTGTTTTTTATTTATTTTTATTTAACGATTTAAAATTTTAAATTGAATTTCTAGTTTTATACTTTAAATTAAAAACTTACTTCTAATATATTATTAATTTACTACCAAATATTATTAATTTATTATTATAAGTAGCATATGTTTTGTATATTTGTGCATATATATCTTCTATAGAAGTGTATATTTAACGTATACATGTGTATATGTTTTATAAATTAGTATATAAGTATATCTATACATATTGTAATGTATATATAATGTAGTATATTTTATAAGTAGTAGTATATATACATTGAATGGTGCGTATACACGTGTATATATCTTCTATAGAAGTGTATATTTAATGTATACATGTGTATATGTTTTATAAATTAGTATATAAATATATCTATACATATTGTAATGTATATATAATGTAGTATATTTTATAAGTAGTAGTATATATACATTGAATGGTGTGTATACACGTGTATATATCTTCTATAGAAGTGTATATTTAATGTATACATGTGTATATGTTTTATAAATTAGTATATAAGTATATCTATACATATTGTAATGTATATATAATGTAGTATATTTTATAAGTAGTAGTATATATACATTGAATGGTGCGTATACACGTGTATATATCTTCTATAGAGTGTATATTTAATGTATACATGTGTATATGTTTTATAAATTAGTATATAAGTATACAAATATATATTGTAATGTATATACATTATAGTATATTGCATTTAAAGTATTACATATACATAGAATAGAGTGTATATATGTGAATGGATCTTCTATAGACGTGTATGTTTAACGTATACATGTATATATATTTTATTTAAAGTAGTACATATATATTGAATGGTGCATATATATGTGTATATATCTTCTAAAGTAGTATACATTTAACGTATACATGTGTATATGCTTTATAAATTAGTGTATATATATATTGTAGTGTATATATATATATATATTATACTATTATAGCATATGTTTTATTTAAAGTAGTACGTATAGTCATATATAATTATATATTGAATGGTACGTATATATGTGTAATTGTTTATACTTTATATATTTTTTTAAAAATATATATTGTATATTGGAGTGTATATAGTGTATATTGGATTTTTTATTTATTTTTTAAACGGGTTTGACCGGGTTTGACCAGGTTTTGGTGGGTTTGACCGGATTGGGTTAAGTGGGCCGGTTTCGGACGGGTTTTAATTTTTTTACTGTTCGTCCCGGCCCGGCCCGTACCGGTTAACGCCAAACCCGACCCGTAACCGGCCCGGCCCGGCCCGTTGGACACCTTTACTTCCGTCTACTCTAATATCATTTTAAATTCTAAAAATTAGACAAATACATAACTTATATTTTCAATATTAAAAAAAAAATTTAACTTTCTAAACATATTATAAAAATCTCACATATACATAAAATGCTATGTGTATGTCGGCCATGTTATTTATATTAATAGGGAGAGAGAGTAAAGTAACTAAAAAAATGGGAGAGAGAATAATTACTTTTAAAAGGTTGGTATTTATGTTATTTATACTTTTAAATTTTGTCACTATTTTACCAAAAACAAAAGAACAATAAAATAACGGGGCATTTTATCGATCTTTAAAAATCTGCTGAAAATAAAGAAAAGTAAGATAGACTAATATGTATAAATTCCAAATGCCTTAAGACACCAAAAATCCTATTTTCAAAAAATAAAGAAAAAAATAATATATATATATATATATATATATATATATATATATATATATATATATATATATAAAATTAAAATTTTAGTTAATTTAATCTTTATTTAATAAGTAAATAATTAATTTGAAATATATATATTATTAAGATGATCAACTAATAAAACCGAGAGAGGGGAATGAGGAGGACTTGAGAGTCAAAAAGTCACGGATCTGACTAAAGCATTTGATTAATTTGGGAAAGTGATTGGACTATAGTGTAAAACAATATTTTATTATTAGTGGTTTATGAAGATGTACACATTCAACAAGTTTGGAATTAGAATAACCAAATATTATAAAATAAATTATTTTGTGGATTTTAACCTACATATAATCTACTGATTATTTTATATTACTAGTTGTTTATAGAATATATAATTATGACGTTGATTTTCTTAACCCTTTTGACTCACGAGTCACCATTTGTGCATTATTTTATCCATAGAAAATGAACAAAGGTAAGAGAAACTAATATAAATTGGAATACATATTATGGATTCATTACTACTTGAGCATTTGAAAGAATGAGAGCAATAGATATAATTTCATTTTTGCTAATATCTTTGGTCATCCATGAATTAATTTGTGTGGAATTAGTAGCATCAAGGTCCATGCAACAATATGATAATTCCTACAAGGAATTGTTTTCTCAATTTAAGGTAGCTAGAGAGCTAAGAGGTTTTGGTTTTAGAGGCAAAATAACAATGTCACCACCAGAGCCTAATAAGGAATTTCATATGCATCTCCCTCCCATGAAGCCACCACCACCATCACCGCTATCACCACCATCCGTACCTCCATCAACACGAACGAGCAAAATATGAGCTGATAAGGGTGGAGCTAGAATTTTGAGTTTACAGAATTTGAAGAAAAGGCAGTTTACTCTGTTTATCATATTTGTAAGTAGATTTGTAGCTCTGTATTGTGAACCAAGTCAACTTTGCAAGAGGCTATGAGTTAGAAGTGGTGAATTGGGCTGATCCAATTGAAATTACTGGACCTATTGAAATATTGGAGTGCATTATTTGAAATCCGGGTTCAATTGTCGATTGGTTAAATAATACTTGAGATTAAATAAAACAGTTTAAGCGTATTGTTGTGAAGCTTTGACTGGTCTGTTGTTCTCTCATCTCTATTCTATATCTAGTATCTCATTCCCTTCTTGTTAGCTTCTTACTATGTTATCTCACCTTAGTTAGTGTGTCTATTATGTTCTTTTTCGGATTCTAAGTTGCAATTTGTGTTGAGTGATTATAAATATATTGTGTGTTTGTGTTAAAAATTCAGATTGTTACACTCTGCTCCATCATTATAAGTAGATGACTCCCCTTTGACATGTATTTTTGTTTTCTTATGAGTGTTTAGATTTTGTTGTGGAAGGATGAATTCAGGATTATTGTGAGCGACTTTGTTATGTAGTTCGATTCATGTTTCCTTTTGTAATTTTTAAAAATAAATTTTGAACAAGGATTAATAAAAATTATTGTCATCATCAAAGCCTAATTTGATACTTTGTTGGAAGCCTATTCTGCCACAAATTAGGATGAAAATCTTACATTTTGAAGTACTCGCTCAGTTCAAGTTTACGTTTTACTATCTTTTTTGTACGTTTCAAAAAAAAAAAAAAAAGACTCCTTTTAAATGTATATATAATTTAACTTATTATTTTTATTTTGTCCAAGATAATAAGCTTTTATAATCATACAAATATTATGTACAACATATTTTAGAGTAAAAATTTCAAAAATCCTTTATTGGTATGCAAATTATATTGTCTAGACAAAAGGGTTTCATAAAATTAAAAAGGGGTGGACTTATTTTGTATTTTTATTGTTCTTAGTTGGAATGTGAGTTGTTTTGAAGATTGATCAAGCAGTGGAACGAAAGCAAGAAATAGGTAGATTCACTTGGTCCATTGACACAAATTCAATCTGCAGTTGAGATGTTGATGATCATTGACTTTGAATTCAAGTAACACAAGCAAAGAAAAGTAATACGGGTGAATCGAGACACAATTTTCTTTTTACAAAATGATACCAAAAATAGATGAATCAATGTAAGAAAGGGAATTAAAAGCAATGCGGCAAAGAATAAAAGGAATGAGATTTCTGAAAGGACTCCAAAAAGGAATGAAATTCTATAGAAGAGAAAATAAGCCGGCCTAAATGAAGCAATATCTACATCTATAAGTATCCAAGAGTTTTCACAAGGTTGTTTGGGCTCTCATAACAAAACAAAGGCAAATTATTCATTCTTGAGGTGCTACGTGAAGAACTCCTAAAAGAAACAGGTCCAAATAGCAGAGTTTAGCTATAGCTTCAGCTTGATTGTGTTAGGAGTGTTCTTCGGGTTGTAATCATTTATGCTTTCATAGTGTTATAAATTGAACTAGGAGTTAGTCATCAAGTTGGGATAACTTGAAGACTTGGGAACATAAGTCTTAGGAAGTTTATATGTTGTTAGAAATCAGAGTTTATAATTTCTTTTAAGTTACAAAGTATGTAATCGTTTGTTTGAGTGGCCTTGTTTTAGTAAAATGGTTAAATCCTGTAGAGGTATAAGTCGTGATTTTTTACACTTATTTTGAATTAGATGTTTTCCATTCGTAAAACACATTAGATAACACGTTTCATCCCAAAAAATAATTATCTACAGATCACTAAAATATTGAGGCTTGTAAAATATCAATTGAGTTTTTCTTCCTTTTTTTTTTCTACAAGGGACCTACCTCTTGAATATTGGTAAAGAGCTCAATTCCAATAAGCAGAAAGAGGAAGACTTGAAGTCAGAGTCAACTAAAGATATTTGACTAATTGAGGATAGTGGTGGACTAGTATTTAATGTATTATAAAAATATTTTATTAAATTATTGGTCGTCCATAAAGATATACAAGTATAGGAACTGGAATAACCAAATATAAATTAATTATTTAGTGGATTTAAGTTATATAGTTTAGTTTTTTAACCATTAGTATAATTGCACTTGTAATACACCAATTAACAATGTTATTACTCACACAAATGAATTGATTTGAAAGTCCACTTTTGTAATGAGACAAAGGAAGTCATCCAACATGCTAATTCGAAATCATTCGTCAATCATATAACCAATAATAACAGTTGAAATTAAAATTGTATCTGATTTTAATCAATATTTTGATCATATTCATAATAGTGGGGTAAAAAGGCTCCACCCCAAGTTGTTCAAGAATCATGACATTGATTTTCTTGATCCTTTGACTTAGGATTACAGGTATTTTTCCAATCTTGCAAAATTGATTTATAATGAACAAAAAAGTAAGAGAGACTAATATAAATTGGGATGTGTGACACTTAATCTTCAAAAAAACTCATTAGTATACTACTTGAGAATTTGAAAGAAGGTGTAATTTCATTTATGCTAATGCTTTTGCTCATCCATGAATTAATTTGTGTGGACTTAGTAGCATCAAGGTCCATGCAACAATATGATTCTCAATTTAAGGTTGCTAGAGAGCTAAGAGGTTTAAATGGCAAAAAACCAACTGTGTCACCACCAGAGGCTAATAAGAGACTTCATGTGATCAATCTCCCTCCTAAGACATCGAGGCCGAGGTGGACACCTTGGTGGGAACCTAATCGGACACCACCAAGGTCCCCACCACCACCATCACTGCAAGCAACAACAGAACCATTGCCACCACCACCACCACCATCACCACCACCAAGCTATCCATGAGCACCACGCTCGCCGTTAGCCACTCTGGTGTAGCCTGCTGAGGTGGATTCAGGTTTTAAATTTTATGGATTCAGCCTTTAAGATTTTAAAAATTAATGAACCACTTGTAATACTTAAGTTATGGTTTCATAATCTACTTTTCAACTTTTGTCACCATTTTTCTAAATTTATTAAATACGAATCTGATGAATCCAATATATATACTCTACGTCTCCTCTGTTGTTTGCAGCTTTATATAACTAGCAGTAAAATATGTAAATCGTGAAGAGAAGCTAACTTTTTTTAAAATTTGTGTATGTGTGTGAGATAGAGTTCTTAGATTTGGTTTGGAAGAATATAATTAGGCTTGTTATGAGAGAATTTATTTATGTATTTTGATTTTTTTTTATTTTGCTTTATAAGAATATAATAAAACGTAGTGTTTGAATAAGAAGGCAAAGTAATTGTACAATTAGTTTACTTAGTTGATTTAACCTGTTATAAAATCTACTGATTGTTTTATATTATTAGTTGTTCAATAATTAATAATATAATTATTGTTATAAAACAACAAAGAATAACTGATAACGTATTATAAAACAGCAGGAAAGAGTAAAGAAGAAGAATAGAGAGAGAATAGATAGTAATTCTTATTACTTCTTGAGGGATGAGAGATTGTAAAATTGTAAATACAATGAACAAAACCCCTCTATTTATAGGAAAAATTTATTCCTAGTCTGAGTAAAAGACGGATGCTCCAAATCCTAATAGATATCAAAGTAAATCTTGATAGACATTCACTATGATGTAAATACATTTATAACACTCTCCCTTAATGTCTAGATAGATAATGTGACTCGTTAAAACCTTACTAGAAAAAATCCAGTGGGAAAAAAATCTAGTGAAGGAAAAAGAGTACACATCTCTAACAATACGCATATAGGCTGCCTCATTAAAAACCTTACAAGAAAAACCCGGTGGGACAAAACCTTGAAAGGGAAAAAGAGTACTGCGCGTATTTGCTCTCCCTAATGAGAACATCCTTGAACTTTTGCATCCCAATCTTGTGCAGCATCTTCTTGAAAGTTGCAATTGGAGAAGATTTGGTGAATAAATCAGTCACATTGTCAGTTGAGCGAATCTGTTGCACGATAATATCAGCATTCTTTTGTAGCTCATGTATGTAGAAAAGCTTTGACAAAATGTGCTTCATTCTATCTCCATTTATGAATCCTCCCTTAAGGTGTGCTACGTATGCTGAATTATCTCTGTATAAAATTATGGGTAGACTATCATATTTCACACCACATTTTTCTCGAATGAGATATATCATGGACCTCAACCATACACATTCTTGGCTTGCTTCATGAATAACTATTGTCTCAGCATGATTCGATGAAGCAGCTATGATAGACTGCTTTATATATCTCCAAGATATGGCAGTACCACCACATATGAACACATAGCCTATTTGAGACCGAGCTTTATGTAGGTCAGATAAGTACCCAACATCAGCATGACCAATAAGATCGGGACTGCAATCTTTAGAATAAAACAAGCTCATGTGTTTTATCCCATTTTGATGTCTCATAGTAGGAGCAGAAATATATCTTGCTAACAAATTGACTGAAAAGGCTATAGGCCTTGTAGTATTTGCAAGGTACATGAGTGCATCAATTGCACTAAGATATGGTACTTCATTACCAATCTAATTCGATATATTTCGAATTTCAGCAGATAATCTATTGCTTTAAAAACTCTCCAAAAGTTCTAATGATGTTCAAGAAATAAGCTTATACAATATAAGGATTATAAATAAGTTTCCCAGAAACTTTTATATGCTTCAAGCAGTTTGAATCCTTAAAAGTTTTCACATAAGTTTTGACAAGTGACAATATTCAACATTTCATGAGTAACATCTTCAAATATCTGGACTGCAAATCAAATAAGTTTTATACTTACCAAGATGCATCCTTTCATGTCACTTGATAAATGTTTCTACGTCAACATGCTTAAATAAAGGTAGAATTTAGATCCTCGTAATCTTTCACAATATTGCGTCAATATTGTGTCAAATAAATTGATAATATATTATTTTGTATCGGTTCACAATGCGACATAATATTTTGAGATCTCATCACTTCATTATTTTCAGGCACATGAACCTTACATGAGGTTTCATGAAGTGTTATGTCGTAGGCTCTTCAAGAGTTCATTGCCTTCTTATTATGATTATTTGCTCCTTATTTTTCAAGGACTATTTCATTTGGAACCGATTAGTCTACCACGCTTCACGCATGTATAGACTCTGTCCTTTAGGAACACAAAATAAGAGCACTTGCGCTTAATATGAGATGCTTTCGGCATTTGACTTGAATTATCCTTTGGATGAGGATCTGGTGATAATTCCTAACATATTTCATAGCGCTTATAATCTCCCCCTTATGTTAGGAAAACTAACATACATTCTCCACTTCTTTGAGGAATCCATCTTTGTGCATTATGGTATATTCATTAATCGTATACCGCACATCAAAACTATTAGATGAAATAATTGGTTCCCGACCTTGAACCAATTGAGAGGGAAGAAATAATTATAATTTATTGGTCTAATGCATACAAGTGTTATTGTATGCAACATATCATATTTCAGACCAACACATGAAGTTTTGTTCTCATTAGAAAAGTTTAGCTATTAATCAAAGGCATTCAATGTCAAACCATCATTATCAAGATAACTTTCTTGATTGTACAATCTGAAAATTATGCTCAATTTATATTGAACAAGTAACTTTATGAATGTCAAACGTAGGTTGACCATGAATGTACATGTGATCATCTTATTGATGCATCTTTTCAACATATTGTTGACGCTTAATATTTGCCCTCCACGACTAAATTTAATCCTGAGTTTCTTTGATTTTTAATAAAATTAAAATATTTATTTCATCCAAATAAAAATTTATTAAATATATTTGTACGTTATTTTGTCATTTTAAGTAGTGATTATAATTTATCGTATTCAATTATACGAGATTTTATAATTTTGTTACTTAAATATTTATTTTTTAAAATATCGAATTTTAATCAAGGCTTATAGATTCAAATGATTAAAGTTTTGATTTAAATATAATTTACTCTCAAAAAAAAATTTATTCGGATAAATATGTGTTTGATTTTATAAAATCAAGAAGCCCGGGATTAAAGGAAATATTAATTCCCATCGAATTTCAATTTAATTTAGCCAATCTATTTGACTTGACCATAATTGAAATCAAATTGGCCATAATTGTAATGCAATCCGTCAATTGATTTGTAATTTGGTCAAAATTAAATAAATATGGCTAAATTTTAAATTTCAATTGGGGTTATATTTTAAATAACCCCAACATTCCCAAAACTCTCATAACTTCTACCTAATTCCACAAAAAGATAATTTCAAATTGTACTACATTGTACTATTTCCCCCAACTTTGTCTTTTCTCAATTTTGAAATTCAAAAGTTGTACTACATTGTACAATTTCCCTCCACATTATCTTCAACCTCACCTTATCTTCAATTTTAAAATTCTAAAAACACCCTTATTTGCTTTTTCTCCCACATTGGTGGAGGACAAGAAATAAATCCTCATCGTTTTCTATAAATACTTTTCTCCCACATTGATGGAAGAGAAAAAAAATCTCATTCTCTCCTATAAATGCTACCACTACTTTGGTAGAAAGAGGGGAAAAGAAAGAAAAAAAAAAGAGGCTAGAAAGGTGAAAAACTCCTTTTGAGCAAAATAGTTATTTTTATTTAGTAAATTTTTTTTTTATTTCATAGAGTTGGTCGGCTAATCAAATTTGTAAGTTGCCGGCGACGTTTTTCGGTGGTGGTTGATTCCGACAAAGCTCGTAGTCTCATTTTACTGCCCCCACACCTTTTTCTTTCTTTTTTTATTTTAGTTTTTATTATCATTTTTTCTCTTCATCTTTTTTATTCTTCGTAGTTCGTAGATATAATTTTGTTTGCTGAATTGTATGTTGTAGATGGCCTTGAAGGTCCTAGGACGTTGTGGTATCGATATTCTAATTATTTTCATGTTCATGATATAAAAATGAGCTAGCAATAGTTGTATGTGCCTTTTTGACTTTATTCTTTGATTATTTTGGATAAAGTTTCAATCTTTGTTTAAAAGATGTATTTATGCTTTGTTTAAACTCATTTTTGTTGGATATATTTATTTTTAGGATGTAAAGTTATTTTCTTTATGTTGAAAAGAATAGTTAATGTTGAATGTTTTGCCTTTTCACCTTATTCTTTGATTATTTTGGATAAAGTTTAGATCTTTTCTTGAAAAACATAATCATGTCTTGTTTAAACTCATTGTTGTTGAATATTTTTATTTTTAGCATGTAAAGTTATTTTCTTTATGTTGAAAAGAATAGTTAATATTGATTGTTTTGCCTTTTGACCTTATTCTTTAATTATTTTGGATAAAGTTTAGATCTTTACTTGAAAAGACATACCCATGTCTTGTTTAAACCCATTATTGGTAGATATATTTGTTTTTAGCATGTAAAGTTATTTTCTTTATGTTGAAAAAAAATGATTAATATTGATTGTTTTGCCTTTTGACTTATTCTTTGATTGTCATGTATAAAGTTTTGATCTTTGTACAAAGGCGAACTAATGCCTTGTTTAAATTAATTATTGACCGATATATTTGTTTTAACATGTAAAGTTATTTTATTTTATGTTGAAATAATAGTTACTATTATTTGTTTTGCCTTAATAAAAAGAGTAATTGATTAAATCAAGAATTTATCATTTGCTTGTTAATTATTTTAAGGGATCTCCAAAATCTTCGTATAAGAGATGAAGTGATAGCTTTATTTTTCATCCACGATGTTTATTTATTTTTCATGTTTTTAAATTTGTTAAAATGATGAGAAAGTTCGAATTTTTGTGGCTAAATAAAATTATTTAGATATTTTCGAGTCATGCATAGTATGATTATGAGACGATATTTCACTTTTGAAAATGCTAACTTTTATTCTAATTTTCTTACTTCCTTTGGATTGTTATAAGTGCTCTTTGTGAGTGTAAAGATTTGATTCATGTCTCTCTTTTATTCATAATATCAAAAAAGAATCAACGATTTCTTAGAAATAAAAATCATAGGTCGTTACACGTTTTTTAATAAGATGTTGGTTGTAATTTATATGTATGAATTTTCGTTAGTGTCGCCTTAATTGAAATTTAAAGATTCTCTTTCTTGAAAAGTTAGCCTTTATTTTCTTTTGTTATATGGATTGGTGTCTTTGTTTGTTCAATTCTAGAAATCATGAGTATTTTTCTGGTTGCTTCATCCTTTTACTTTCGCAAGCTTACATTGTTTGTTTCTCGCATTAATTCATTGAATATGACCTTCTTCCTTTTACTTTTATTCATTCTTAATATGAACATAACTAATGAGGCATGTAAATGAGTGTCTTTGCTTTGCATTTTTTATTTGTTGACTCTCATTCTTGTGCAAGTGTGCTTATTTTTGTCATTCAAAAATTGGTTCTTGATAGTTTATTTTACTTTGAAATATGTCACTTTTATGCTTTGAACATATATTAATTTCTTTATCTTTTCTTTGCATGCAAAAAAATGTCTCGAGTCCAAATGGACTCCTCTTCTCTTGCATTTCGTAATGGGTAAATGAGGCTAAGCCCTTCGAGTCAAGTTCGAAGTTTAAACCCAAGGTCCACTATATGGTGTTCGGGTGCTATAAGATAGACAAAGAAGAAAAATGGGTCAAAACTCATTGATGAGGTCACTAAGAGACTTGAAAAGTCTCAATTTTTATTATTCTCTTCTTTTTATTTATTCATTTAGTCATTTATTTATTCATTCATTTTGGCCTCGAAGCCAAAGTTGTATTTAATATAGGTGGAGCAAGACTCGAGCCAAAGGATCAAAAAATAGTTTAGGACAGGTGAAATGGGTCGGAAGCCCAACTAGACTAGGACAGGTCTCGTTGATTTGGGCCCAATGACCTAAATCCTTTACTTTCTCCTCCCTTCCCCTTTTATGTGTTTATTTGTTTATAAGTTTTGTTTAGACTTAGTTAAAATCCCTACTAAGTCGCCTAAATCTATTTTAAAATAGTCTTTTATTAAAATAAAAAAAAAATCAAATCACTATTTCAACAAATTAATCTTTTCAGAAGTTAATCAAAAGATGTTTTCAAGCAGTACGGATAACCGCAAGTTAGCGGACGTTTTAGGTGCCTAACACCTTCCTAAAATGTTGATAGGAACCACTTACTCGAAATCTTTAAAACTTAAAACGATTTTTCTGTTTTGAATCGTTTGAAGTAACTCTCTAAAGGTTTCTTAATTCCTTTTCAAAATTAAGTGGCGACTCTCAATAAGTCAAAATTTTCTCCGCAAAACAGAAATAGCGACTCTACTGGGGATTTTTAACTAGGTTCAAAATAAATGTTTGATTTCATCTTTTGATTAACTGTTTATGTTTTTATATGTTTCGATTCTGTAAAGTTTAACTATCGCATCTCATGGCATATTCCTGCATTATTTAAACTGTTTTGGGGTTTCGTGGATGTTCCGGCCCTTATTGTTCAATTCCAATAAAGTGTTGAAAATACGAACGGCTTATTAGCATGTGAGTCGTCTGATTGTTGTTCGTATTTTCAAACTCAAGTTGTCCGCTTGAGAACCAGTGTTCAAACCTACTCTAGACACCTAGGATAAAACGAAACCAAAACCCTATTTAGCATGAGCCTAGGATGGCCCAATACCCGAGCAGGGTATTGGGCCAATTAGAAAACCTGTCTTGCGTCTATTGACCCCGAGTCAATTATAGACGAACCATATTTATGTGTTGAAGAAAATAATGCCTGTCTAATTCAATCCACTATCCTTTAGGGGTCAGGAAAAAGCTTGATTTGCTTACTTTCATAAGAAGAATTAAAGCAAAAAATTGATCAATTCGGGAGGTTGCATCTAAGGCAAAGTTTGAATGTCAATGGATGTTACCAATATAAGAAATGGACGAAGCTAACAAGGCGAAGGCTGATAGAAGAAGCACTTAGAAATTAGTATTTTCTATCCTCTGTGTGGGAACGTGTCTTCTTTCACGTTATTTCCCTTTCCTTAAAAAAATGTATCCCTCTTTTGTTATATTTTGTAGGAATTTATGCCTTTTTAGTGTCTACAAAGTTGGGGATAATGGATTGACCTTAAGCAAGCATATATTTTTCTCCAAAAATCATTAGGCCCAAACCCTTAGCTCAAAAGAGTCACCCCAGTTAGGATACACATTAGTTTAATGTTCTTATGTGATATAATTGTATTATGTGTTTATGTGCATTTGTTTGGATCAAAGACAAATTTATCCGCTATGCTCCTATGGATTGATTTGTCTATGATACAAACAACTCTACGTGGCTATTTCTTGTCGAGTATTTTGCATTGCTTATCACATGTGGAAACTAACACATTTTCCTTTAAGTTGTTTTACTTTACGAATAATAGAAAATTTCTCCATGTTGAAATAAGCTGGCAGAACATCCTTACTTCACCCGGTCAAAAGCACACAAAATCCCATCCTCTGACCATCATTCAATAATGACTGGAAATAACGAAGAAAATACATTGACCATCAGGGACAATGTAATCGCGGAACAGAGTGAGATGATTGCGGAACTCACAAGAAAGCTAGAAATGCTTCAGGAGGAAATAAATTGTACTCGAGATTTGGCTAACCTGGCCATCACTGTCAATGCTCCCACTCCAGGAGAACACGAGACTCCACTCCAAATCCCTCCCCTCAGTACGCCTATTCTTGGGGATCATCCAAATAACATATCGTCCGTCCCTGCCCCTCCACTTGTCCAAAATACCAATCGTGAAAATAACCCAGATGCTTACCATCCACAAAATTCAGCCCTCACCCTACAAAATCCTTCTCCGAATCTATAAAATGCATTCCCAAATCCCCAAAACCCATTGGTAAATCCACAAAATCCATCCCCAGATCTACCAAATCTGCCAAATCTATCTCCAAACCCACAAACTTCATTTTTGAATTCGCAGAATCCATCCCAGATCCCACCAAGCTACTCTCAAATTCCACAAAACTTTTCCAGTTTCAAAAATGTTCTCCCCACCCACCAACCAACTTTCTTTCATCCACAAAATCAAGTCGCCTTTCCAAATACTTCTCATGTCGTCATATCCCCTGACATCTATAATTTCCTTCCAAATCCCGAGGTGGACCAATTCGAGGAGAAGGAGAAAGAGTGGAGGACCAAGCATGAAATAAAGTTTCTAGCTATGAATGAAGAGATCATGAGGATCAAGGAATCTCATGGAGTGGGGAATAATGACGGGTTAGGTTACGATGATTTATGTGTTCACCCTGGAGTAGATCTACCAGAAGGGTATAAGGTCCCTAAATTTGAAGTGTTCGATGGCACCGGAAATCCAATGGACCATCTGAGAAGGTATTGTGATCAAATGGTGGGAGTAGGGAAAAATGAGGCATTATTGATACGCTTATTCAGCCGAAGCTTAAGTGGCGAAGCCTTAGATTGGTTCACATCTCAAAAACTGAGAAATGGACTAGTTGGAGGGTATTGGCCAAAAGTTTCCTTAATAGGTTTACATTCAACATTGAAATAGTCCCTGACCGATATTCATTAGATCAGATCAAGCAGAGGAAAGATGCGTGTTTCCGAGACTATGCCTTCTATTGGAGAAAAGAAGCTGCCAAAGTACAACCTCCTATGTCTGAGGAAAAAATGGTGTCTATGTTCTCTCGTGATCGAGAGAAAGAATATTATACCAGGTTGGTATCCGCGGTCCGAGCAACTTTTGCAGATTTAGTAAAGATTGGGGAATCGTTAGAGGAAGGCATCCGAACAGGAAAAATTGCCAAAACCCCCACATCATTTGAATCTTCTGCATTCTCAAAGAAGAAAAGAGAAGATGTGACTGTGGTCTCTACTGATTTTGTTGATAAGTTGAAGAGGAAATTCAAGCGTAAGAATATTCTTTCCTCACCGTCGTTACCCAATTTTCAGCCTGTATTCTATGCCCATCCCCAATATCAAGCTCCAATTTTAAATATTTTACCCTAGTGTCAAATTCCGCAGCCAAATTATCAATCTCATGTTCAATCTATTCTTCCAAACAATCAAATAAATGTCCAAGCGCCTCCAAAATATCATCAAGTACCTCCTCCTAATAATCAAAATTAGTATAACTACCCACGTGTAAGCCTCGACAAGAAGCCTCCCAGAAAATTCATTCCATTGGCTGAAAGTCGTACCCATCTCTTCGGAACATTGATGAAGGCCGGTTATTTACAGCCTATTCCACCAAAGACTACCAATATCAATTCTGAATTCTTTCATGCCGATCAAGTCTGTGCTTATCATTCAAGAGCTCCCGGGGATAATATTGAGGATTGCATCAATCTGAAACACAAGATCTAGGACTTTATTGACCGGAAGATCATCACTCTTCAGACACCGACACCAAATAATACTAGTAACCCATTTCCTAATCACGAGAGAGCCGCGGTTAGCATGATCGAAATAGCAAGCGAATGGGTATCTAGCGAGACAATTGCTAATGTGGATTTACGAAACTCCAAAAAGATAGAAAGAGTGGAAATGTGTAACACCCCATACTTAATTATGTGCATTAGCCATGGTTATATTTGTCGGAGTATATGTATTGATCCTAAGTTAGGTATATATGAGTTTGAGTATCAGTATTGATTATTTTGAGATGGTTTCAAGTGTATAGTTTGATTATATGTGTATGGGAATCGACTTTATTTACACTGGAATTTTTCCGTCGATGGTTCCATACGAAGTTTATTGAATAAGATTTCCAACGATATAAAGATTTCCAAAAACGGATAAGTTTCGGATATAATCGAGCACGTTCGAAACTATAAAACGGCGGCCGGGATAATTGTGAACAGTAAATGTGCAGGAAATTCAAACTACTGAGGCCTGCCAGTTTTTTGGGTCAACTTTGAGCGATCATAAATCCCTCAATATAATGAACTGGGAGATCTACCACCTATCAAAAGAAATATCTTTGAGTCTTCTTTCCAATGCAATTGGTTTCATCCAAATCTAACATCTGAGTAAGGAGTTATACTCGTTTTACTTCAGTCTCTCAAAACAGTTTTTTAGGGTCAACTTCAAACGATGATAACTCCTTGTACAGGACGAACTGGGTGGCCTACTTTATATGAAATGAAATCCCTTTGAATTATCTTTCCAACAATACCAATTTCACCCAAATCCGATATCGGAGCAAAGAGTTATGGCCGATTTATTTTAGCCTATCAAAACAGTCCACCATGGACAGATTCAAACTTAAATTTTAAGGGCAATATGGTCATTTTCCATCACCTCATGCACGAAAATTGGTCTTTATATACATACACTTAGCCTCATATCCATCATTTTTATCCAAATTATTGAAGAATAAGGAAACCCTAGCCTAAGTTCAACTCCAAGTATCTTGTGATTCAACTATAGAAAATCAAAATTGATTCTGTAGTTGTGTTCACCTTCTCAAGGGCTTCGAGAAGCACCCCTTATTTGTGCCAACAGGACTTCAAAATCAAAAGGGCCATTTTATGGTAAGGATGTAAATTATGTTGGTGTTATTATTATGGATATGTATATATATGCATGTGAGCATAAGAAGTATGTTATTTGATTGTTGTTGAAAGATGATTGGAAATGATGTTGGATCATTCTTGTGCATGGTTGGATTATGTTGAATTGTGAAAGGATTTGGTGTGATGATGTGGTATTGATGATGTGGTATTAAAATGATGATTATATATATATACACATAAACCTATTGTTCAAGTTGGTTTTTGGAATGTTTTGCAAATATTGGTTGTATGGAATTATGGAAGAGAATTGTGGTGTTGGGTTGCTAATACTAGATGCCAAACATTTCATTGTAGATAAGTGATTTGTAAAGGCGGGAAGTTGTGTTGAATTGGTATCCGAATCTATGACGAGGTATGTAAAGCATACTCTAACAATGTTCTTTGGCATGAAAACACCAATGTTCCATCAAGTAAGATTCCGAGGTTGTCCAAAAACATGTATTGTTCTACATTACCAACGAAGTTGTTTCCATTCTATAAAGTGTCAAAATGTTTCATTGATATACCAAAAGGGCTCCTATTTCATGGTTGTGATATTGATGATTCTGAAACACATTGTTGATGTACCAATGAGTCCTTATTACATCGTTATTGTATAGAATGTCTATTACTAGATTCCTATTGATGTATCATTGTTCCAAAGGTACTATATTGGCATGAACACTAATGTAATAATCTCAAAAGCTTTTGAACTAAGTTATTGGAAAGATCTCGTATGTGTGTTACTTGATATACGTGTGGGTGGTATCCCAGGGGCATAAGCCTAGCATGGGTCGATCCCTATTTATGTATTTATGGGTGGTATCCCAGGGGCATAAGCCTAGCATGGGTCGATCCCAGTTGATATGTACTGGGGCAGCCTAATGGTCACAGTACGATACAGTATTGATTATTGTTAGGTGGTTGGAGGTTTGGGAGAAGGAGGTAATGGCGATTGATAATTGTAAAGAATGAAATGAACGAATGTATACCGTTCCACAAATGTGTTTGAATTCAAGAACCCAATTCAGATTAATGATAATGTGCATGATCCTAAAAATGTTTATGAAGTGTGGTTCACTTCTATTATGATTTATTCACTTGCGTCTGATTTTCTTGATCCCCTATATCATATATGATTATTTACAACTTTACATACTCAGTACATATTTCGTACTGACGTCCCTCACGGGGGACCTGCATTTCATGCTGCAGGCACAGGTGCTTCAGCTCACTCACAGCATAGATAGGAGCCAGGTCATACAACTATTGTTGGTGAGCTCCAGTTTGCTTCGGAGCTTTCCAAGTCGGTTCCTTATGTTTTGTTATTGTACAGGAGTCATGTGTGGGCGGGGGTTTGTCCCGACCCTAGTGATGTCATGTATATATATCATAGAGGCTTTGTAGACATAAGGAAGGGTAAAGTCATGGGAGTTTATATAGTGATGTTATATCTGTATACGTGGTGGCCCCGAAGGCAAAGTGTTATATATATATCTATATATTTGTGCATGTTGTGCTGATACAGGTAGTTAGATTCTTCTATATGCAGCGAAGTGCTGTCCAAATTTTTGGTGACATGTAAGTGAAAGTACAGGTATTTGAATGGGTTCTCCCGGGCCTTCTCGGCTTCGGGTGCCAGTCCGGCCCGATGGGATTTCGGGGCGTGACAAAAGTGGTATCAGAGAGGTTCGTCCTAGTGAGTCTACAAAGCCGTGTCTACGTAGAGTCTTGTTTATCGGTGTGTTGTGCACCACATCTATAAACAGGAGGCTATGGACTTTTAGGAATTGTTTCTTTTCTTCATGTCTTAGATCGTGCGATAGAGCTTATATTGTATATGAAGTCATAGTTGACCACTGAATCAGTTTGTTTCTCTTATTATAGTAATGATGCCGGTTACCAGAAGCAAGAATACCGGTAAGCAAGTAGATGTGGCTGCCGGAGAGGGGACTAGTAAGTCACCCACTATACCAGCTAATCAAAGTGAGGCTCCAGCTGAGCATGCATCAGAAACTTCCCCCTGTCTGGAAGAAATAAGGGGGAGGAGAACTATATCCCTAGAGCCACCTATTAATGCTGTTAATCAAGATCTTAGAAATGCAGTACAACTTTTGACTCATATAGTTTCTGGGCAAGTCCAAGGGAAAGCTATTCCTGCCGCGGGTTCTAGCGGTACTGATAGGGCGGCTAGTCTTCGGACGCAAGATTTTCTTAAGATGGATCCGCCTACTTTTACCGGATCCGATCTTAACGAAGATCCGCAGGACTTTATTGATAAGATCCAAAGGGCCCTAGAGGTGATGCACGTATCGGGCAGAGAGACAGTGGAGTTAGCCGCGTATAGATTCAAAGGTGAGGCTATATATTGGTATGAAGACTGGAAACGGTCAAGGGGAATTGATACACCCCCAGCTACTTGGAAAGAGTTCAAAGAGGCATTTATTGATCATTATCTTCCATATGAGACTCGTCAGGCCCGTGCGGATCAGTTCTTAAATCTTCGGCAGGGTAATACAAGTGTGAGGGAGTATAGTCTTCAATTTAATTCCTTGTCCAGATATGCTCCTAATGTTATAGCTACTATAGATGACAGAGTTCATTGGTATGTGAATGGATTGGATCCGTATTTGGTTAGGGATTGTACTATTGCTACACTGAATAAAGACATGAATATATCTAGGATCTAAGCATTTGCACAGAAAATGGAAGATCAGAGGCAAATAAGAAGAACACAGGAATTTGAAAGCGGATCTTCTAAGAGGGATAGATCTACAGGGCAGTTTATGGCGCCACAGGGAGGTTTTAGACCTCAATATTCTTCTAGACCAACTAGGCCATTATTTTCTTATTCTGCAGCTAGTGCTCCACCACAACATCAGGGGTTCAAAGGTAGTCAATTTGGGCAAAGAAGTGAGGGTCATAGTTCGCGATATGTGGGTTATCATGGGCAAGGTAATATGAGCCAATCGAGACCTCTTCGAGAGCCATGCAATAAATGTGGAAGGCATCATATGGGCGTATGTCAAATGGGAACAAATATTTGTTATTGGTGCGGTATGATGGGGCATATGATGAGAGAATGCCCACGAAGGGGCACAGGTGGCGTAGCACGACCTTCGGGATCAGCTGTTGGATCATCGCCACCGATATCTTATTCTGGTAGGGGCGCACAACCTGCGAGTCACGCTAGAAATAGAAAAAGAGTCGCCAGTTCCAGCGGGACTCAGAATCGCACTTATGCTTTAGCGGATCGACAGAATCTAGAGGCTTCCCAGATGTGGTTACGGGTACGTTGTCCATATTTTCATTTGATGTATATGCTCTAATTGATCCCGGTTCTACATTATCATATGTTACTCCTTTGGTTGTTGTAAAGTTCAAAAGAACCCCCGAATTTTTAGATAAGCCGTTGGAAGTGTTTACCCCGGTTGGGGAATCTATTATTGCTAGAAGAGTTTATAAAGATTGTGTAGTAACTGTGTGTGATCGAGACACGATGGCCAATCTTGTGGAACTAGAAATAGTAGATTTTGATGTTATAATGGGTATGGATTGGTTGGCATCTTGTTATGCCAAAATTGACTGTTGTACAAAAAAGATAGATTTACATTTTCCTAATGAAGCAGTTATTGAATGGCAAGGTAAGATTGGCGCACCAAGAGGTAGATTTATTTCTTATTTCAAAGCGAGAAAAATGATATCCAAGGGCTACATATTCCATTTAATTAGAGTAAAGGATACGGAATCGGAATCACCAGATCTTCACACTGTACCAGTGGTAAATGAATATCCTAATGTATTCCCTGAGGATCTTCTAGGCTTACCTCCTGAACGAGAAGTAGAGTTTGGTATTGATGTAATACCAGGCACCCAACCAATCTCCATTCCTCCATATAGAATGGACCCAGCAAAATTGTGAGAATTGAAAGAGAAATTGAAAGATTTGCTAGAGAAGGGATTCATAAGGCCTAGTATGTCCCCCTGGGGAGCACCAGTGTTATTTGTGCGCAAAAAGGATGGCTCGCTGAGGATGTGTATTAATTATCGGCAATTGAATAAGGTGACTATTAAGAATAAATATCCTCTCCCAAGAATTGATGATTTATTTGATCAGTTACAGGGTGCCAAGTACTTTTCTAAGATTGATTTGAGGTCAGGTTACCACCAAGTGAGGGTCAAAGAAAAAGATATACCCAAAACAGCTTTCCGAACAAGGTATGGTCATTATGAGTTTCTAGTTATGTCATTTGGGCTAACAAATGCACCTGCAACTTTTATGGATTTGATGAATAGGGTGTTTAAGCCATTCCTGGATGTATTTGTGATAGTTTTTATAGATGATATTCTAGTTTATTCTAGATCAGAAGAGGACCATGCCAATCACTTACGACAGACATTGCAGACTCTTTGTGATTGTAAGCTTTATGCAAAGTTCTCTAAATGTGAGTTTTGGTTAAAGTCGGTGGCATTTTTGGGTCATATTGTATCTAGGGAAGGGATAAAGGTTGATGCTCAAAAGATAGAAGCTATGAAGAACTGGCCAAGGCCCACAATGCCTACGGAGATTCGTAGTTTTCTCGGGTTGGCCGGTTATTATAGAAGGTTTGTTAAAGACTTTTCTTCCATTTCAGCACCCTTAACCAAGCTAACGCATAAAGCATCCAAGTTCCAATGGAATGATGCGTGTGAGGAGAGTTTCCAAGAATTGAAGAACAAGTTGATTTCTACACCCGTGTTGGTACTTCCAGAAGGCGCCGAAGGGTATACAGTGTATTGTGATACTTCTAGAATTGGTTTAGGATGTGTATTGATGCAGCATGGTAAGGTAATAGCATATGCTTCTAAACAATTGCGGCCACATGAGAAAAATTACCCCACACATGATCTTGAGATGGCAGCGGTTATCTTTTCTTTAAAAATATGGCGCCACTATTTATATGGGGTTCATGTTGATATATATACTAATCACAAGAGCTTGCAATATATTTTTAATCAGAAGGATCTAAATTTAAGGCAGCGGAGATGGCTTGAACTATTAAAGGACTACAATGTTGATATCTTGTACCATCCAGGGAAAGCAAATGTGGTAGCTGATGCGTTAAGTCATAAGGCTATGATGGCGCCTATAGAAAGGCAAGGGATGGTTAAAGATCTTCATCAATTAGCTAGTCTAGGAGTTCGTCTTCTCGAAACTCCGAACGAGTAGCTTATTGTGCAAAATGCCGCGGAATCCTCATTAGTAGCTGAGGTGAAAGAGAAGCAAGATGCAGATCCTATTTTATTACAGCTTAAGGAGAACGTTCAGAGTGGTGCGACCAAGGCATTTGAGCTTACGCAAGAAGGAGTACTTCAGTGCCAAAACCGATTGGGTGTGCCGGATGTAGACAGGCTAAGAAAGAAGATTATGACAGAGGCACATTTTTGAAGGTATTCCATTCATCCAGGATCAACCAAAATGTATCAAGATTTGAAAGATATGTATTGGTGGAATGACATGAAAAGGAACATCGCAGAATTTATAGCTGAATGTCCAAATTGCCAACGAGTTAAAGTGGAAAATCAAAAGCCCGGAGGCTATATGCAATGCATAGATCTTCCAATTTGGAAGTGGGACATGATCAACATGGATTTTGTTACAGGTTTGCCTCGTACAACTCGAAAGTTTGATTCTATATGGGTGATTATGGATAGGCTTACTAAATCGGCACATTTCTTACCCGTTAAGACCACTTACACAGTTGAAGAATATTCGAAGCTGTATGTTAAAGAAATAGTCCGATTACATGGAGTGCCAACTTCTATTATATCGGATCGGGGAACTCAATTTATTGCAAACTTTTGGAAGTCTTTCCAATGGAGTTTGGGAACACAAGTGAATCTGAGTACAACTTTTCACCCTCAGACGGATGGACAAGAGGAGCACACCATTCAAACACTTGAAGATATGCTACGAGCATGTGTTATGGATTTTAAAGGCAGCTGGGATGATCATTTACCTCTTATTGAGTTTGCCTACAATAATAGCTATCATTCAAGTATCAAAATGGCACCATATGAAGCTTTATATGGGAGGAAGTGTAAATCACCAATAAGATGGTTCGAAGCGGGTGAAACTCTTATGTTCGGACCGGATCTTGTGTATCAAGCCATAGAAAAAGTCAAGGTGATTCAGCAACGGTTGAAAACAGCTCAAAGTCGACACAAGTCATATGCGGATAGTAAAAGAAGAGAGCTAGAGTTTTCGTTAGGCGATTGGGTATTTTTGAAGGTATCGCCAATGAAAGGGGTGATGAGATTTGGCAAGAAAGGAAAGTTGAGTCCACGATATATAGGCCCATATAAGATTATTCAAAGATGTGGGCAAGTTGCTTATGAATTAGAACTACCCCAGGAACTCTCATCAGTGCATCCAGTATTTCATGTATCGATGCTTCGAAAGTGCATCGGAGATCCGTCCCTTATTACTTCTACTGAAGATGTGCAAGTAACAGAAGATCTTACCTATGAGGAGATGCCTATTCCTATATTAGATCGTCAAGTTAAGAAGATGAGAAATAAAGAAGTAGCATCGGTGAAAGTACTTTGGAGAAATCAACAAAGGGAAGAGATTACATGGGAAGCGGAGAAAGCAATGAAATCGAAATATGCTTATTTGTTCAAAGGTGAAAAAGAAGTGCAAGGAGTGTAACTGGTACACTAACAAGTGAGTTTTTACATATGCATAATATCTATATGATGACATGAATATCAATTATGAATTCGAACTTGTTTCGGCTAAATAACTACATTTACATTCGAGGAAGAATGTCCTTAAGGGGGAAAGGATGTAACACCCCATACTTAATTATGTGAATTAGCAATGGTTATATGTGTCGGAGTATATGTATTGATCCTAAGTTAGGTATATATGAGTTTGAGTATGAGTATTGATTATTTTGAGATGGTTTCAAGTGTATAGTTTGATTATATGTGTATGGGAATCGACTTTATTTACACCGGAATTTTTCCGTCGATGGTTCCATACGAAGTTTATTGAATAAGCTTTCCAACGATATAAATATTTCCAAAAACGGATAAGTTTTGGATATAATCGAGCACGTTCGAAACTATAAAACGGCGGCCGGAATAATTGTGAACAGTAAATGTGCAGGAAATTCAAACTACTGAGGCCTGCCAATTTTTTGGGTCGACTTTGAACGATCATAACTCCCTCAATATAATGAAATGGGAGATATACCACCTATCAAAAGAAATATCTTTGAGTCTTCTTTCCAATGCAATTGGTTTCATCCAAATCCAACATCTGAGTAAGGAGTTATACTCGTTTTACTTCAGCCTCTCAAAACAGTTTTTTGGGTCAACTTCAAACGATCATAACTCCTTGTACAGGACGAACTAGGTGTCCTACTTTATATGAAATGAAATCCCTTTGAATTATCTTTCCAGAAATACCAATTTCACCCAAATCCGATATCGAAGAAAAGAGTTATGACCGATTTACTTTAGCCTACCAAAACAGTCCACCATGGACAGATTCAGACTTACTTAAAATTTTAAGGGCAATATGGTCATTTTCCATCACCTCATGGACGAAAATTGGTCTTTATATACATACACTTAGACTCATATCCATCATTTTTATCCAAATTATTGAAGAATAAGGAAACCCTAGCCTAAGTTCAACTCCAATTATCTAGTGATTCAACCGTAGAAAATCCAAATTGATTCCGTAGTTGTGTTCACCGTCTCAAGGGCTTCGAGAAGCACCCCTTATTTGGGACAACAGGACTTCAAAATCAAAAGGGCCATTTTATGGTAAGGATGTAAATTATGTTGGTGTTATTATTATGGATATGTATATATATGCATGTGAGCATAAGAAGTATGTTATTTCATTGTTGTTGAAAGATGATTGGAAATGATGTTGGATCATTCTTGTGCATAGTTGGATTATGTTGAATTGTGAAAGGATTTGGTGTGATGATGTGGTATTGATGATGTGGTATTGAAATGATAATTATATATATATACACATAAACCTATTGTTCAAGTTGGTTTTTGGAATGTTTTGCAAATATTGGTTGTATGGAATTATGGAAGAGAATTGTGGTGTTGGGTTGCTAATACTAGATGCCAAACATTTCATTGTAGATAAGTGATTTGTAAAGGCGGGAAGTTGTGTTGAATTGGTATCCGAATCTATGACGAGGTATGTAAAGCATACTCTAATAATGTTCTTTGGCATGAAAACACCAATGTTCCATCAAGTAAGATTCCGAGGTTGTCCAAAAACATGTATTGTTCTACATTACCAACGAAGTTGTTTCCATTCTATCAAGTGTCAAAATGTTTCATTGATATACCAAAAAGGCTCCTATTTCATTGTTGTGATATTGATGATTTTGAAACACATTGTTGATGTACCAATGAGTCCTTATTACATCGTTATTGTATAGAAGGTCTATTACTTGATTCCTATTGATGTATCATTGTTCCAAAGGTACTATATTGGCATGAACACTAATGTAATAATCTCAAAAGCTTTTGAACTAAGTTATTGGAAAGATCTCTTATGTGTGTTACTTGATATACGTGTGGGTGGTATCCCAGGGGCATAAGCCTAGCATGGGTCAATCCCTATTTATGTATTTATAGGTGGTATCCCAGGGGCATAAGACTAGCATGGGTCGATCCCAGTTAATATGTACTGGGGAAGCCTAATTGTCACAGTACGATACAGTACTGATTATTGTTAGGTGGTTGGAGGTTCAGGAGGAGGAGGTAATGGTGATTGATAATTGTAAAGAATGAAATGAACGAATGTATACTGTTCCACAAATGTGTTTGAATTCAAGAACCCAATTCAGATTAATGATAATGTGCATGATCCTAAAAATGTTTATGAAGTGTGGTTCACTTCTATTATGATTTATTCACTTGCGTCTGATTTTCTTGATCCCCTATATCACATATGATTATTTACAGCTTTACATACTCAGTACATATTTCGTACTGACATCCCTCACGGGGGACCTGCATTTCATGCTGCAGGCACAGGTGCTTCAGCTCACTCACAGCATAGATAGGAGCCAGGTCATACAACTATTGTTGGTGAGCTCCAGTTTGCTTCGGAGCTTTCCAAGTCGGTTCCTTATGTTTTGTTATTGTACAGGAGTCATGTGTGGGAGGGGGTTTGTCCCGACCCTAGTGATGTCATGTATATATATCCTAGAGGCTTTGTAGACATAAGGAAAGGTAAATTCATGGAAGTTTATATTGTGATGTTATATCTGTATACGTGGTGGCCCCGACGGCCAAGTGTTATATATATATCTATATATTTGTGCGTGTTGTGCTGATACAGGTAGTTAGATTCTTCTATATGCAGCGAAGTGCTGTCCAAATTTTTGGTGACATGTAAGTGAAAGTACAAGTATTTGAACGGGTTCTCCCTGGCCTTCTCGGCTTCGGGTGCCAGTCCGGCCTGATGGGATTTCGGGGCATGACAAAATGATAGAGAAAGTTGTGGCTGCCTTTAGTAAGAATTCGGAAGGAATTATTGAGCCTATTATGGTCCCGAAAATAGAATTTAAGCGTGGAGTAGGATACCAACCAAGAAAGGAAGATGAGATTGAAGATAATTCAAAGTAGAGTCTGTTTAGGCCCTTGCCGCTCTTGTACCAGTCATTTCCCGTACATGAGATGTCAAACGATGATGGTCTTGGGGATGGGATATGAGATCTATTCGAAGGATACCATGCTTTACCAGATGATTTCCCAAAGTCTTGTGGGGTGAAGAAGATTGCATCAGAGGAGACCTTGCAAAATTGGACCTCCACTCCACTCATAACCCGTCACCCATTATGGTAGATGAAAAGGGCAATTACTAATAGTTTTTAAAATTGGTCATGTTTTGGAGGAGGCCCCGTGATCCACCCTTTTATGTCTCAAATTTTTATTTCATGTTTTACAACTTACAAAAAGTCATGGGCCCACATTTGTGTGGGTCATGAGCCATAGTTTATTTTATTTTCCAAAAGGCCTCCCTTTATTTAAGAAGTTATTTTTTTAAAATATGATTATCTAGCATAGTTTATTTTGGTAGCAATAATTTTAAAACGTTTCAATATCATGTCAAGGGTTAGACGAACAAAGCAAAGGAAATAATGATGAACAGAAAAGGTGATGAGGAGCAGTTAGTAGTAGATACAGAGGAATGTGAAAATCAAAAGAATCCCAACCTGGAGGAGGTATTGTAGATAGATAATGAAGTTATGAGCCCTGGTCTGGTATAATTAGGGGTTAAAATGAATGGGAAAAGACCCAAATTCACTTTTAAAAATGACTTAAATTCGCAGATCGGAAGTGGTGATGGTCCATCACTGGCTCGACAGTCCCTCGGTCTTAACCATCGCACTTGGCCAAAACCTGAACTTTCTGCCTCACCTGTGATGGTTTGGGTAACGGTTCGCCACTGGCTTGATGGTCCTTCGGTCCTGACGGTCGCACTTGACCAGAAGTCGGGTTCACTGCCTTAGTCGTGATGGCTTGGGCGATTGTCCGTTGCTAGCTCTACGGTCCATCAGCCTGACCGTCGCTTTTGAGTAGTTCCAACAGTTCTCTATAAAACGTCTATAACTTTTTACTCCGATATCGGATTTAGACGAAATTGGTATCGTTGGAAAGATAATTCAATTTTCTACATGATAAAAAGTCAAAATTGGGGAAATTATATCTGATTTAAACATTAATCATTTAGGAAGTCATCACTAACTCTTTTGGAGACTAGATTTCACTTAAAAAAAGTTCGGGGTATTAGAATATCTCCCCCTTGGGAACATTCATCATCGAATGGGACTGACTAGACTGGGAAAGCTGATAGACTGATCTTACTTAAGGAACATGAACATTTGAACATGTCTATGTGACTGGAATTTTTGATATACCAAAATCACATACTGAATATACATGTCTGATGCATAGATATATGATGGATAATCAACATGAATGCATGACTAAAATTACTGAGAAACTGAGTTTCTCGTGATGACAATACATATATGATGCATGAATATGTTACTGACATGATACATGAACATATTACTGGATATGCAAGGGTATTTGATACCAAGTTTATAACTGAAATCGGAACATGAAACTGAATGAGCTTGCTTTGCATATATCAAAGCGGACCACTTCGTCATTCAACCAAAACAAAAGCTCATTAGCTCTCATGTCAATAAGCACACTTCCAGTTGCAAGGAAAGGACGTCCCAAGATTATGGGAACTTCAGAATCCGCCTCACAATCCAGAATAACAAAGTCTGTAGAAACGATGAGTGAAGAAACCTTTACCAACACATTATTCAAGATACCCACAGGTCATTTTACCAACCTATCAGCCATCACGAGCCTCATATTGGTTGGTGTCGGATTGCCTAACCCCAACTTCCTGTAGACGGATAGTGGCATCAAATTGATGCTAGCACCCAGATCGCACAATGCCTTGCCAAAGTTTAAAGAGCCAACAGTGGAAGGAATAGTGAAGGCACCAGGGTCGGCCTTTTTCTGAACTAGCGATCTTGTAGCGATTGCACTGCGAACATTATCTGCCGGCTCATAGCTTACCGTCCGCTTCTTTGTTAAAAGGTCCTTCATGAATTTTGTGTACCCAGGAATTTGCTCTAGTGCCTCTACCAACGGAACATTAATGGTCAGCTGCTTTAACATCGTCATGAATTTGCTGAACTTTGTATCATCCGGAATCTTCTTCAATCTTTGAGGAAAAGGTGGTGGTGGATATGGAATTGTTTTCTCCACGGCTTTCTTCTCCTCTTGCTTTCGAATTTTGGTCTTTTCAGGCTGCAAACCACTAGGGGTGACGTCATGGACGTCTTGGTCATTGTCTATGGCGTCCTCATCTTTTTTATTTTCGGCCACTTGCTTGCTTTGGGATGAATTTTCCAGCACCTTACCACTCCTGGTAGTAATAGCCATGCATGATCCATCGTTCCTTGGATTTTCCACAGTGTTGCTAGGTAAAGTGCCAGCCTTTCTTTGATTGAATACCGCAGATAATTGACTCAATTGTTGCTCCAGCTGTTTTATTGAAGTGGAATGCGAGTCAACCAATTGCTTTATTGAGGACAAGTCGTTCTTCACCTCATTCACTCCCGTATTAGTTGCCTCTACTCCTTTCAATAGTTTAGCCATCATATCTTCCATTGACATATTTACAGAACCAGATACAGCGGCGTCACGTCTTCCAGGAGGAACATACAAACCATTCCTATCAGTCTTATCCTTCCAACTACCTTGATCACGGTCCTTATATCCTGAATTATTATAATAGTTCCGACCTTGATTTCCTTGGGCATTGCCTCGAAAACCCCCTTGATTGTTCAAGTAGTTGGCTTCTTCCTCGGAATCGGATTCCTCTCTTCCTTTTGATACAATAGCTTTAACTTTTTCGGTCTCCCTGATAATAGATGCTTTGTAAGAAGATCCATCTGCATTTTCATGTGAGCCATGTCTTGGTCACGATCCTCTTGTCTTCGCCTCTACTCTGCAGTCATGCCAATAGATAAAGTGGGGCTTGCTACCTCAGAATCCCTGGTATGCGAAGCTCTACTTTGCTTCGACATTCGATCTAGCATGTTGCTTGCCTGACCAAAGGTGAGGTCCATGAATGATCCTCCAGCCGCATTATCAACCACTGGCTTAGTCACCGAATTCAAAGATCTGTATAATATCTCCATCAAGTGGACATTGGTCATATGATGGTTTGGGCACCGCATAAGCTTCGTCTTGAACCTCTCCCATGTTTCGTGGAGAGCTTCAGTTGGAAGCTGTCAATAATTTGTGATCTCATCTCTCAACTGTGCTCTTTTGGATGGCGAAAAGAATCTTTTTAGGAAAGCGTCTTTCAATTTCCTCCAATTAGTAATAGAATCAGGAGTCAGCCCATTCAACCATAGAGTTTCCTCCGCAGAAAGAGACAATGGAAATAAGCGCAACCGAATTGCATTCTGTCCAACGCCTGGATTGTCGAATGACTTGCATGTAGAAATAAAGTTGATCAGATGCATATTCGGATCATCGCCTGCTAGTCCACCAAATAATCCCTTGAGTTGAAAAAGCTGAATCATGGTGCTTGTGATATTGAACTTGGCTCCGGGTGCCAATGGCGGAAGAATAATAGCTCCGGTGGCACCAGGTCTGTCCAAATCGTCCTCATCGTCATCAAAAGGAATTTGCATAGCTCGGCGATCAGGCCTCAATCTCGCTTCACGATCTCTTCTCTGCATGGGTGCCGCCATCTCAGCAGTATGTCGTGGGTTTAGTAGCTCCTCATCGCCCAGGTCCTCATCATCAGGATTTGTGGCACGACCTGGGTTATCAATATTCTGTTGATGCACTTGAGCAGCCATCCTTTCAATTTTACGTTGTGCATCCATTGATGCACTGAACAAACCTGAATAAAACAAAAACAATAACTAAAAGTAAAAGTACGAGAATCTTTGACCAAAGGGTCTAGTAATTATCACAAACTTAGTTGACAACCGTATTCCCCGGCAACGGCGCCAATTTTTGATAACGCTCAATCTACAGCTCTCGTAGGAGTGTAAAGCGGTCGTAGTCAAATATAGAACCCAACTGGGTTGGGTATCGATCCCATAGGGAATAGCCGGTCAACAAGTGAGCAAAGATTACTAGCCTTTTAGTGCAAGTCTCGTAAAAGGGGGGATTGTAATGTGTAACCACAATATTAAAGTAAGAACTGAAAATAGCAAAGTAAAAAGAAAGAATGTTTAGTAGGTTGTAAAACAATGAGAATTGAAGAGTTGGGGTTATGTCCACCTTATGAGTTGTACGTCTCTATTGGCTATGAGTTATGCGGAATTCAGACATGCATGTGCTTATAGAGAATTGTATTCTATGGTAAATCCAAGCGTCTTTCGACCTAAACAAGGACTATTTCACTTTAACTCTTTCGAGCTTAAAGCGTATCTAACGGTACAAATTCTCCAAGAGGTTAATCCAGTTACGGCACTAACTTTGTAATAGGGGATGGGACCCTATTACCTTGACATTATCTCTTTTCCAGACATATAACTTTTCTTTCGAACAAGTTAATGCTATACTGGCGTTATTCTATGCGTCTGCAGCCACAAGAATTTGCATTAAGATGAAGAGAATAATGATTTAAGCAACACACGTGTCACGAATTCACAAACTCATAGCAATAGATAGTAGCTCATATGGCTTCCATAACCCCAACAGAGAAGTTTAGTTACCCATGAGTGCGAAGGAAATCACAATCGACATTGTTATTATACCACAATAAAGATCTCGTGTAGTAGAGTGTGGTAGGCGTTTAGGCGTGAACTCCCTTGCAAAGTAACGTTTCTCTTGTTGTGGAAATTAAGAATTGAATAGATGAAAAATAATGTCAACAATGAATTAATAAAGAAAATTGTTTTGATGGATGGATGGATGGGAATTGATGGAATGGGGGAATGGTGTGGAATGGCGGAATGAATTAAAATCTCTAGCAAAATAGGGTATTTATAACACCCATATCCTATTCCTACTAAGCTAATGAAATACTTAACCAAATCCTACTAAGCTAATGAAATACTTAACCCAATTGTACTAGGTTAATGTATCATTATCCTAATCCTAATAAATTACTGCATTATTATCCTAATCCTAATAGGTTACTGCTAGTCCCCAAAGTCTTCAGAAATATTGTTTTTGCCCGGAACAGGTTTTCCATGCATCACTTTCAGTCCATATGCGCCCAAACGCTGCTCTCCTTCTTTCGTGAAGCTTCCTTTGGCATCAAGTTATCCATAAAATGCTGAATTCTGCATCATTTATACCTGAAAACTTGCTAATCATGTTCGTTAGCTCACTTACAGGAAAAAGGACTAAAAGTGCATGACATATATAATTTGTTCTCAAAACTTAGATAAAATATGGGTAAAATATAGCACTATAGGCGTGTAAATTCGCCTATCATCAACACTCCACACTTGAAGCTTTGTTCGTCCTCGAACAAAATATCATGTCTGTCTAAACATTAACTTAGGGTTTCACAGTAACAACACAAAATATTCATCAAGACAAGCACAACAATTATCAACAAAGAGTAGTTTTCTGATCATTAGTAGAAACAATTCAACCTCCAACATAGACTCGTGCTGGTGGTTAATTCGTATCCAAAAGTTATGGTACAAAGAATCATACACGACTTACCCAAAACTCATCAACCATGTGTGTCTCACAATATATTACCCATAATCACTCACAAGTATAGCATCTTTTTCAAACATGGGTATAAAAGTATCCTTGCTCTCGCTCTCACAAAGAATTCATATGCTACAACTAATGACCATAGGCTTGCCCTTAGTGTAATGCTCCACTAAATGTCAGAATGCTAAGCTTAGGATCAAATAGGTCTTTTACGGGTTGTAATGTAGGCTAAGGGACGGGTAGGACTATTTTGGCCAGAAATAGTGACTATGTTCCTAAGCGCTTTAATACATCACATTATGCCATTAACACTTTTCTTTCAAACAACCTTTCTACTTTCTTTTATTCTACCACCCCTTTTCTCCACCTTTGTTTTTCAATTTTAAACATAACTAACTTTTCAGTTTTCCTTTCCCTTTTTTTTTTTCATAACATACCTCTTATGATAGCAATTCTTTTTCATAACAAATTCAAGCACCAATACATTCTAAAGCATCATACTCACCCAATTTCCTCTTATTTTGTCACATGACTTTATACTTTAAAGCACTTAGGAATTTGGATCAAATTATGGTCTTGAAAAGAATGGATTAGGCTTACATATGAGGTTGTCAAAGAAAATAGGCTAAAGGCTCAAAGGGGTTAACTAGGATAATGTCCACGGGTAGGTAAAAAGAAGGTACACAAGTATAGGTTGCCAAAGAAATGCCTAAATCATCTCCTAAACTCACGTTCTTTATTTTCGCTTCACACGCACGCCAGACAAGTTCTAGCATCAGCCACAAACATAGAATATACTATTATCTCACACACATAAGGCACATGGTCGACTTTATTGGGAGCAGTATAGACTCTTAACCCAACAGATGAATGAATTAAACCACACAATATCACATAGTGAGTCACAATTAGAGCCTAAACGTCTCAATAGTCATGATTTTAGCACAAACTCTTGTCATAATCTCATGCTGCCTATTAGAATAATTTCATACGAAGTTAAGTAAAAAAATATTTAACTACTAAAAAAACAAACAAACATAAATAAATGCAAATGCAGATCAAGAAGTATAGCATGCAAATACCAGCACCCCACACTTAGACGGGACACACTGCCCTCTGTGGAAAATAAATAAGAAGAACCTGGTTAGTCGGACTCCTCCTCTATGTCTGGGGTCATACCCCCTTCACCGAAATCATCATCAGAGTCGGCATCCTCAGAAGTTCCTCAAAATGTACCCCACTTGATTCCAAGAGTGCGTCGAGGTATTTGCAGCACGGAGGATTCACCTTGCTCTTTTCTTCCTCTTTTCTAGCCTCTTTGTGAAGTGGTTGCTTTTCTTGTCGTTTGGTGCCATTGTACCTGAGAGCTCAATAGAGTCATGTTAGCATCATCTCGGTGGATATAATCAACAAACAGACAATAGTGGCACCACCCCACACTTAATTTTTTGACACAAACTAATTAAGTGAATGCTGTCGATTACTCAGACTTCATCGACATACATTTAGGTGATATGTTCCAACCATATGTTCAGCGCAGTCATACTTTCATGCCATCTTACTATCCTTTTTGATTCTATTGCATGTAATCTTGACTTATGTTTTCATGTCTTGGACTAATGCATCAAAAAATACTACATAGATATTGTATCAGTTTATGGCATAGAAATAATCACAACATCTTATGTTTGTAGTTAACCATGACTTTCATCTCAATGAACAAGTCATTCCAACATGTAAGTATGCAAGTGACAAGATTATGCAATTTTAGTGACCATGTCAATTCCGAGAAAGTATGACAATGCATCAAAATCAAATACAAGTTGGGAAAAAGTTAAGATCATCCTTACGTATTCGTTTACTCACTTAGTTGTGTCACAACAATTCAATCATATTCAAATCACCAATATTTCTTCAAGATGTAGCAATTCATAATAGACATAGCAACGTAGTACTTACGAAAAATAGATGAAGAATAAAAGAGTACTTACATGATTGAAGCCTTTGGAGATGTTCTTGTGAAATGGGAGAGCAAAAAGAAAAGTTTTGGGAGGATTTGGATGCTATGTGCGGCGCCTAGGTCAAGATTTCAATGTGTTTATGTTTCAAGACTAAGTCCCCTTTATATAGGAAAATAATGGGTCGGGTTTTGACCCATTTAAAATTGGTTTTGGAGACAAAAAGTGACCATAGGCGGCGCCTTTAGCTTTGCCTATGCATGGTATAGGCGGCGCCTAATGCAAAGCATTTGCTAGCATAGGCGGCACCTAGTGCAAAAAAGCAACGTCCCACACTGGGTCAGCCATAATTTTCTAGAGTGTAATATGAAAGACGAGATGCAATAAATAAATAGGTATAGTTGAATGAACGATTGAGTAAGGAGGGACCTATTTATAGAGGATTGAATTTGAATGAGAGGCAAAAAGGCGCGACTTTTCACCTCCATTCATTAATTACATTTTTTATTAAATTAAGAAAATAAATATTGTGATAAGTCATGACTTTTCAAATTATTATTATTAATTAGTTCTTTCCAAGAACCGTTTTTATTGGGTTGTGGCAACAAATTCTATATCTGTTGCATCAGATAACACATCTGTGAAAACAGATATATCATTTGTTGCAACAAATATAAAATATGTTGCATCAAATAACCTATCTGTTGCAACATATAATCTAACTGTTCACCTCTATTTATTAATTACACTTTTTATTAATGTGAAAAGTAATGACTTAATTAAATTAAGAAATATTGTGATAAGTCATGACCTTTTAGATTATTATTATGATTAATTAGTTCTTTCCAAAGACCGTTTTTATTGAGTTGTGACAACAGATTCTATATCGGTTGCATCAGATAAATCATCTGTGACAACAGATATATCATATGTTGCAATAATAGTGAACCTGTTGCATCAGATAATATGTTTGTTGCAACATATAATCTACTTTAAAAAAAAAACTATCATCATATCATTAATTCATATTTACTGACCTTTTTATTTTATAAATTAAAAAAATACCTTTTTAAATTCTTTAATAAAATAATAACCATTTTATTTTCTGGCAACAGATTGTATATCTGTTGAATCTGATAAACCATCAATTGCAATAGATATACCATCTGTAGCAACAAATAGACGTTCTATATTAATATCTTTTTAGATTTTTTCTAACAGCTAATACATCAGTCGCAACAGATGGGGAATTTGATGCATTAGCAACACTGATGAATATATGTGTTTTTGTTTTAGACAAAAAGTCACGACCGACCTTCACCTTATTTTTCTTAACAATCATCATATAAGTTAATTAATCCAATATTGTGACTTTTTTTATTATATATTAAATAATTTTAAAAAATAAATTCAAAAATAAAGATGGTGAAAAGTCACGATCAGTTATTAAAATTAAATAACCGTTCTTTTACGATTATAAATTATGTTTATCATTTATTTTCTTATTATTTATTTACGAAATATTTTTCATATTAAATAATCGAAAAGTCATGGCTTTTTCACCCTCTCAATAACAACAATAACTCTTTTTTATTAATAACCGCCTGGTGCAACATATGATCGATCTATCGCATCAAATTAACCTCTGTTGACACAAATTTCTCAATTCCTACCACCAACCGTCGACATGTTGAGAACAAGGAATAAACAAAATGATTATTAAATACTAAATAAGAATTAAAAATTCAAAGTTGACCACCAAATGAAACATAGATTTTTGAATCCCTTGGGTAGATCCGATATACAAAAGGAGGAAAATACATGCACTAAAATAAAAAATATTATCTAATTATTATTACTACTATTATTATTATTGTCAATCAGACATTTTTCATCCGGCAGCCTTGCTCTGAAGTCAGCCAAATCTCTCTGGAGTTCATCAAACTGCCTTTAAAGTTCACGCAAGGACTCGATATGAATATTCTTGTACGAATCTGGATCATCCATATTTGTAAGGAGGGACCTATTTTAAATTATTATATCTCGAAAAGAAAAGAAAATTGCTTTAAAATAAATCTATTAGATGAGTAATTTATTGCAAAATATATTCTTTCTGTTAGATAACTGACAACATACTGGCAATCTCTTGCAACAGATGTATATATCTGTTTGATTTCTCCAATAGATACATCATATGTTACAACAGGTTGATCATTTGTCGTAACAGATGTCTCCAATTGTTTGGCAATATAAACAGATGTGTCATCTGTTGCAACTAGCTAGTCATCTGTTTATTCAATTTAAACCATAGATGGGCTAGGAAGAATAAGGTGCATGCAGATGGATCTGTTTATTCAATTTAAGCCATAGATGGGCTACAACAAGTATCTGATCTACTCCAAGGAATGTTGAAAGCATGCTAAGGTAAGAAAACACAATCAATTATAACCATATTGCTAAGGGAGCGAATTAGTTGTGTTTTAATCTTTTGTAGATTCCTCAAATTATATTCTCCACAATGAGTACATGCATTTATCTTGATTTGTCCCATAATTTTAAGATACATAGAATCAAAGTCAATTCTTGGTCAACTCAACACTTTCTCTGGGTCAATGAGTTAAATATGTAATCAAAATCTAATCATAATTCAAGTACTTAGTAAAAATATGTTTATCGATATTAAATAGATCTAGGACCTAACAGGATAACTCGAACCCTGAAAACTAGCTAGCCCAAGAGGTGAAGATAGCCAAGGACCATATAAGGAGTCCAAGTTCTTATTCCTACAACTGGTGTGTGGTTAGTCTCCAGGTATTGTATTGTCCAGGAGTGGACATTTAAAGTGTTGATAGTATGAAATGGGGTACAAAATCAATAAACGATGGATTGAGAAGGGTCTAGCTATGATACATGATAAGAAATCGACCCTAGCTTAACTGCAAAAGCTAATTCAATAGGGAACGATTGCGAATCGCAAAGACCATTTGCTACAGAAACTATAAGGGTCACATAATATAGAACATGTCTCTCACCAATGTATCAAGATCGTCTTTTTCCTTTGCGTTACTACTACCGCCACTATAACATAAAAAAGAAAGTTCCTCCGCGTGTCTTTGTTTGAGCTAAGTTGAGTTGATCTAGAAGTCCAACAGTGATAAGGGTTTTGCAAGGAAAAAGGATAAAGTAAAAAGAGTCCTATTCAACCAGGGGAGGAGAAACGACTACAACAAGGAGTGAAGTTACTTGATAGAATAAAGCAGAAAGAAGCAGAAATCAAGAAGGACTCTACTACAGGAGAAATTATCAGGGTGCATATATACAACAAAGCACGATCAAGTAACACACTGAATGAATAGAAAAGAAAATCAACAATCAGCATAAAAGTTCATATACTTGAAGAAGAACCTGTTTTCTTACTTAGCAAGTCGTAGACTGTGTAGTAGGTAGGTTACTTGAGTTGTAATGAGTCATTGTTCTAGTCTCAGTGATCTATAAACTGAGTTAGGAATTGTGTCTTCAAGTTGGAAACTCGAAGACTTGGGAACACTTATCTTGGGAAGATTTGTGGTTTTGTTAAGATAGGAATTAGAAGTTTTAATTCCTAGTTAACAAGAAGTCTTGAATTTTTGTTGATTGTTGAGGCTCAAGTATCATAGTAAAGTTGGGGTTAAATCCTGTGGAGGTACAGGTTGTGTTTTTTTACACCTTTCTTGAGCTGGGTATTTTCCACGTAAAAATACTATGTTCAGTATTTACTTCTGTGAACCAGGTTTACTTACTTGTTCCACAGATAGGCAAACTAGGAAGGCTCATACTCTAACAGTTGTCATTAACTTGGTGTAGTTTTTATGTTTGGGAAGACCTATCATCAACTGTTATCAGGTTGCCAAATCTCGAAGAGCTCAAACTTAAACGTTGTCAATTCTGGAATAACCGATGGAGCTTGAGGGCTAACGACAAGGTCCAAAGCTTGAAATTGTTGTTACTGAGCGACCTATATCTTGACGTATGGGAAGCTAGCAGTGATAACTTCCCAAAGCTAAAACGCCTTGTTCTGAAGAATTGCGAGAACCTGCAAGAAATTTCATTAGATTTTGGCGAAATTGGTACTTTGGGACCAATTGAGTTACATGATTGCAGCACAACTGTTGAAGATTCGGCAAGAAAAATTGAACAAGAACAAGAGGACATGGGAAATAATTCTCTTAAGGTCTACATCCATAACAGTCGCAGTAAGTTCTAATTCTCTCTCAAAAGTTCTTCAATTCTTCACATTGTTAATTAGGATGATGACTTCTACTTGTTATCTTGCATATGTAGGGAATTGAAGCTTATATTGAGGGACCATCTGCTGATGTCTTCCAAATGCAGAACCTTTTAGGTTGCTAAATTCATGTTTTAGGAACAAGCATGTTTAATACATGTCTTGCCCATTTGTTGTTAGTTATATCGTAAATGGCAACTACCGATGTACTGTAAAAGTACGAAATGTGTAAGGTTTCAATCTATTATGCATTGTATGTGGAGTATAAGAATCAATGGTTTTGACACTTTGAATCTGTTTTCTATGTTCATATATATAATACGTGTTTGTCATTGATGGGTGGTGCGTCATGTGCTTTGAGATGCTGGATATCGATAATCTTTCTCAAGGATGGTAGTAACAATAAGTAATCAAGGTTTTGATCAGAGACGATCTATAATTTAAAGGTTGTGGGTTCCAACTTATAATTCTTTCCCACTAGACCAATAACACACTTTGTTTGTGGGTTCCCAACTTATAATTCTTATATTTTTACTAGTTTTTTCAATATAAATTCAAGAACCGTACGAAAGTTACTGGGTTCCCGAGAATACGCACCGAATACTCTACATCCGCCCCTGCTTCTGATAGGAATGTCAGGGAGTACAAGTAAAGGGTATGATCTCCATGGTGTCTTGGTGCATGATAAGTAAACGATGAATGAGATTTTTCTACTTCTTGTGACCTGACTTCATATAAAGCTTCAAAAAAAAGAATCATCATTTTCTCATCAGCTCTTGTTTCGTTAAGTTTAATGTGTATTCAGAAACGAAACTCATGAGATAAAATTGAGATCTCATGAGATAAAACGAAATTCCCATATGTGAAGCTACTGAAGAGAAATATTATGCGTTTTCAACCAAGTTTGTTGTTTTAGTGATGTAGTTTTCTACTTATTGTTGTGTTATAAACCAGTACTGTATCATAATAAAGAACTCATTTTCACCTAACATTGTGCCATTCTCTGAGAAACAGAGGTGTCTACTCTTCGCTACGCTACAATATACCATCTGTTTCTACACAAAAGTTTACTTTTTCTTAAAGCAAATTCTCTTACACAGGTAGGCGCGGAGGTACAATCATTGAAGGGTGGAGGAGCCAGGATTCCTACCTGAAAACTACGTTACTCAATTTGCCTTTCAATCTCGTTTGTGGTTTCGATTAGGTCAACGACAGTGGACCTAATAGGAAACACAAACAAGAAGGCATGAGATGAAATTTAAAATTCAAAAATTGCCGCCTACGCTTAGATTCCTTATTTTGTTATTATGGATAAAATAAAACTAATAAGTTAAACTATTTATACATTTAAAAGGCTTCAGTTTTTTTTAAACGTACTAAAAAGATAGTAAAATATAAACTTAAATGAAGCAAGTACTTCAAAATGTAAGATTTTCATCCTAAATTGTGGCAGAATAGGCTTCCAATGAATTATCAATTTAGGCTTTGATGATGATAATATTTTTTATTAATCCTTGTTCAAAATCTATTTTTAAAAATTACAAAAGGAAAGATGAATCGAACTACATAGAAAATTCACTCACAATAATCCTGAATTCATCCTTCCACAGCAAAATCTAAACACTCACAAGAAAACAAAAAGTACATGTCAAGGGGACTCATCTACTTATAGTGATGGAGAGGAGCTACAGATCTACTTACAAATACGACAGATCAAAGAGTAAGTTGCCTTTTCTTAAAATTTTGTAAATTCAAAATTCTAACTCCACCCTGTCAGCTCATTTTTTGCTTGTTTGTGTTGATGGAGGTGATGGTGGTGGTGGCTTCATAGGAGGGAGATGCATATGAGATTCCTTATTAGACTCTGGTGGTGACATTGTTATTTTTCCTCTAAAACCAAATATCTTAGCTCTCTAGCAACCTTGAATTGAGAAAACAATTCCTTGTAGGAATTATCATATTGTTGCATGGACCTTGCTTCTATTAATTCCACACAAATTGATTCATGGATGATACAGGAATAATCACGGATATGAACTTATGGGAGTGCATGTTGGGTCCGAGACTTGGTGTGTGCAATTGAAGTGCAAAAGGGAACCTAAGTGCACTACAAATCAGGCAACATATTACACTTGATGGGCACCTAAGTCTCTAAGGGGCCTTTTGGTCTTTTTGTATTTTATTTGTAACCTAGTATAAATAGAACATTGTAGGGCTTTTAGACTTAGTTTATTGATGATGTTGTAAGTCTTAAGACATTGGAAAAACACCAGTCCTCTCTTCTCTTTGGAGGCAAAACCGAAACTAGGATACAACAATAGGGTGGATTCTCTTTTATTGTTGTTTGCTTGGAAACATTGATGCTTGGGAGGTGGATTCTGATCTTGTGTCTTTGTAAGAGATAGGTTTATTATTGTGTGTAGTGTTAAGGGTCCAAGATTGTCCATTCTTGGGTTCTTAAGTTTATACTTTTATGTGGTCAATCTATCTATCCTTTTACCTTCTTGTAATCTTGTTTATTATTTGTGTTGTAATCTTGTGTTCTTGTTAAATCCGAATCTTGTGTCTTCTTTTTTATTATCTTGTGTTCATCTTCTTGTTGTTGTTGTTGCTGTTTTGGTGTTAAAATACACCTTGTATCTTGTAATTCTTGTGTTGTTATTGTTGGCTGAAAGTTGCTCTCAAAGGGGTCCTCGGGTTCTAGTTGATTTGTGGACTGTTTTGAGTAGTTTTTGAGCCTTCCGAAGTTTTTCTTGTATCATTTGGTATCAAAGAATGGCTTGATCTTGTTCCCATAAGATCAATCTTGGGCTTGTTAGTGGAGAAGTAAAAAAAAAGTGTTCAAAACTGAAAATTTCAAAAAAAAAATAGCAATCTGTCCGTCTTGTGTTCTTGGCCGAAAAGTGTGTTCTTGTTGTGTCTTGGATGAGGTTTTTACTTGTATTTGTTATCTCTAAGTGTTAGTTTTGTTCCTCACTAACACATTGAGTCTATATCTAGATTTGAGCTTTAAAAATTGATGTTGTTGTTGTGAACATAAGACTTGGCCGAATTGTTATTGAAACATTCTTGTGGTGGACTGTTTTGGCCTTGTGATCTTCATCTTGTTGTTGTTATAAGCTTGGCCCTGTGGTATTTTTACTCATTGGTGGCCTAAGAATCATCTTGTTAAAGTTGTAGTTGTCTTGGCCAAGTGTTAAAGATATTGTATTGTGAAAATTGGAAGTTGGCCATATGAAAATTGTTGGTGTTCTTGGAGATTGTTGTTGGTTGTTCTTGGTGATTGTTGATGTTGTTCGTGGAGTTCTTCACAACCTTCATAGCTTTTTAAAATAAAGTGAACCTTAGATCTATAAAGGTGAAGGGAAAAAGGTAAATCTTTGTTAGTCTTGAAAGACTTACCATCACTCATCAACTAGTGAATCACATCTCAACCACTTTCCAACAACTTTCCATGATTCAAGAATCCATGTTTTAAGGGTAGTACAAGTCTAGTCAAAGACTTTTGAGTCTTGAATTTTGAATTGAAAAGAAGCTCCAAAGACTAGTTTGTATTTTCCTCCATTGAACAAGTTCCACCAAAGGTCCCAAATTGAAAATTGACCAGGACTTGAACTTTTGAAATTAACAACTTGATAAAACCAAACCAATACATGGCTACAACGTCACATTTTACTATTTACACGATAAAATTTTAAGCTCAAATTTTGATCTTTTAGTTTCATTGTGTTGTCTCTTTAGTTTCGTTTGTTGATTCCATTACTAACTTACAAGCTAGTACTAGATTGTAAGTTAGTTTTAAAATCGTTCTTTGTGTTAACTTTCCTTTTATGTGTCTTAATCCTTTGAGTCATTGTAACGTCCTTGTGTTTTTTTTCCTTACTATTTGGAGTTGTTTTCAACGTTAGATTCACCTCTCAACACCTCTCGGAATACAAGCAATCTTTCAATACTTGTGAGATTGAATGTGAGGGATTCGAGAGACCCGGAATAAAAGAAAGAGTGAGGATGTTTTGTATAACTAACATGTTTTATATTTTGTAGGTAACTTCTTTGCCACAATGGATACCATTTTGGCCCACCTTGATGCTATTTCCCAAAAAATACCTAAGGAGAATGCGGGTCTTGACAAGTTGGGCTTGGATATGTCTACTATACTTGAGAGGTTGGATCGAGTAAAGAGTCAAAGGAATTCTCGTGATTCTACTTCCGAAGCTTTACCTCAACCAATCAATCCTCCAAGACCACCTCCAAATGACATAGACATAAGCCAAGCTACTAAATGTCCTCCAACTCGAGACCTACATAGGTCGATCCCTCCTCTATTCGATCAAGTCCAACAAAAAGGACTTGGAAGCCAAATCTCTCCCATCCAAGCTCCACAATCGAAGCTCCACTTTACCAAATCAATTCTCTCAACCGAAACTCTACTTCACCAAATCTGACATGTCCATGTAGAGGAGAATGGTAGAAAGAAATATGACGGATATGGAGTCTACGGCGATGCTTGTATGATGGTAGGAGACTTATTTCGGATGAGATTGAAGACAAGTCTCAAGATGGAGAGGAAGCCGAGATTCAAAATGAAGATGTTGACCGAGACTTGTGTTAATGTTTTGCGGGCTATTTTGAGTGGTTTATTTTAAAGTGGCCAATTAAACAAGGTGAAGCCGTGAATTTGTGGGCAAATTCCTCTCAAGATAGAGAGGATGATACGGGAATAATCACAGATATGAACTTATGGGAGTGCATGTTGGGTCCGAGACTTGGTGTGTGCAATTGAAGTGCAAAAGGGAACCTAAGTGCACTAAATATCAGCCAACTTATTACACTTGATGGGCACCTAAGTCTCTAAGGGGCCTTTTGGTCTTTTTGTATTTTATTTGTAACCTAGTATAAATAGAATATTGTAGGGCTTTTAGACTTAGTTTATTGATGATGTTGTAAATCTTAAGACATTGGAAAAACACAAGTCCTCTCTTCTCTTTGGAGGCAAAACCAAAACTAGGATGCACCAATAGGGTGGATTCTTTTTTGTTGTTGTTTGTTTAGAAACATTGATGCTTGAGAGGTAGATTCCGATCTTGTGTCTTTGTGAGAGATTGGATTATTGTTGTGTGTAGTGTTAAGGGTCCAAGATTGTTCATTCTTGGGTTCTTAAGATTATACCTTTATGTGGTCTATTTATCTATCCTTTTACCTTCATGTAACCTTGTTTATTGTTTGTGTTGTAATCTTGTGTTCTTGTAGTTATTGTTAAATTCGAATCTTGTGTCTTATTTTTTACCATCTTGTTGTTGTTGTTGTTGTTGCTGTTTTGGTGTTAAAATACACCTTGTATCTTGTAATCCTTGTGTTGTTATTGTTGTCCGAAAGTTGCTCTCAAAGGGGTCCTCGGATTCTAGTTGATTTGTGGACTGTTTTGAGTAGTTTTTTAGCCTTCCAAAGTTTTTCTTGTATCAATGGATGAGCAAAGATATTAGCAAAAATGAAATTATACCTAGTATTGCACTCATTCTTTCAAATTCTCAAAGTAGTATTGAATCCACAATATGCATTTCAATTTATATTAGTTTCTCTTACCTTTGTTCATTTTCTATGGATTTTTAATTCCAAATTTTGATAAAATAACACGGAAATGGTGACTCGTGAGTCAAAAAGGGCCGAGAAAATCAACATCATAATTACATTCTTAAGCAACTAGTGATGTAAAATAATCAGTAGATTATATGTAGGTCAAAATCCACTAAATAATTTAATTGATAGTATTTGGTTATTCTAGTTCCAAACCTGTTGAATATAAATATCTTCATAAACGAGTAACAATAAAATATTGTTTTAGTCAGATCCCGTGACTAGTTGAAAAGTTGACTCTTTGACTCTCAAGTCCTTCTCATTCTACTCTCTCGGTCTATTAGTTGATCATCTTATAATAATGTATATTTCAAATTATTTATTTATTATATATATATGAGAGATTGGAAATAGAATTTCGGGTTTCTTTAGTTATTTGGAATTTATACATATCAAGTTTTATTTATTTTCAGCGAATTTTTAAAGATCGACAAAAGGCCATGTTATTTTATTGTTCTTTTGTTTTTTGGTAAAATGGTGACATAATTTAAATTGATATTAGAGTAGACAGAAGTTTAGATGCAAATCTAAATCAATCACCATTTACCATCATCATTAAGAAAAATTTTCACCCACTAATTTGGAGAAAAAAGTCAGATTCACAGTATTTGAGAACATGTGTCGTGTTGAAGCGCTCATGGTTCGATTAGAGCAGGTTTAATTTTCTTTAAAAGAAACTCAAATCAATTAAGTTGACTTTTTTAGATCTTGGAATTAAATAGATTAATTAAGTTGATTTTCATCACTTTAACTTTTAATAAGACATCTAGACGATGATTGAATTAAACAATTAAACTTGCAGTCCTCATAGTGAAAATTTCAATAATATTGAACCAAAAAGAAGCGACAATTATATATAAGAAAACAGGGGCGGAACTAGAGAGGAAGCTGCATACGAAATAGGTAGAACATAATAGTTAGCTTTAGTCAAAACTCTGTATTTGTGTAAAACATCAAATTAATTTATAATGTGCATAAATAATTTATTCAAGAATCCAATAAGCTTACTCTTTTTAGAACTCAGAATTCTGAACTCATTGATAACATTTTATGTAGAGAGAACAATATGTGTGCTTGTTTATTAAGAATTGTTTCAATCACATATATGTTAGGTTTCAAAACTACTACAGCCATATTAATAGCATGCAACTACTTCAAACATCAATGTTTGCTAATTGAACTTGTAGTCTTTCTCAATTCTTTCAAGAGGTAGGTCCTCAATAGATTTTTTTCTTTTTTTTTGTGTGTGTGTGTGGTTGAAGGGGGGGGGGGGGGGGGGGATGGATTTCATATTTTCATTATTATGTTGTTGACAGTAAAAAAAAAAAAGTTTTAATATACCTCTTATTTGGATTTCTTGCTCAAGCACATTTGTTCTTAGAAACAAACGAAAACACAATTAAATTACATAATAATTTTTGTCACAATAAACATTCAAAAATCATATCTAATAAGCACTCAAAAACCCGAAGTAAAATAATCTTTCAGAAAAATTTAAAAATTAAAATCAGAAAATAAGTAGTACATGGTAGGAGTGGACAGTACACATTGTAACTTAGCAACTAGCAAGAAAAAATCTTGATGGAAAGTTCATATATATATATATATATATATATATATATATATATATATATATATATATATATATATATTTACCTCTATCTCTGATTATCTAAGTCGGGTTGATGTCTTACTGCTTGTTAAAATTTCACTAAGCAAATAATACTACTAATACTTAACTAACAGATTATTGAATCCAGTAAATCCATAGACTGTGGTAAAATTTAAAACCCCAAATCATAAATTTTAAATTCTGAATTTGTCTCTACCTCCTTTAAAAGATTAGGAAACGAGCTAGCTTCTCAAGCTCCATTTATGTACAAAATTTACGTTTTGTGCACTGTCAGTATACAAAATTTTTTCTTTTTCAATTTTAATGTACAAAATTGGGCAACCTGAAATAATATTTCACATTTACCTGATAGTGTAGAATATTTTTGTACACTGACGATGAACAAAACTTAAATTCTTTTAATCAAATCAGTACATATCTTGTCGTAGTGGCATAGTGGGCTTGGTGCTCATGGATAGCCTGCTAGTGGTGGTGGTGGTGGCGATTGTAGTAATATCGATGATGGCGGAGGTGGAGTCAACAACTCCGGCAGTGGTGGTGGTGGTGATAGCAATGGTGCTAGTGTTGATGATGGCGGAGGTGATGGTGGGCTTGGTGGCACGACGCTCCTCCAACGAAGACCTAAATTATGTTGTGGAGGTGGTGGTGATTGTGCTGCTCCATCCTTATTCCGGTCTAAACATTTTATCTCCTTGTAAGGAATTTAATGTAGTGACCTTAATGATGCTTGGCTGCAACATTTGGCCACAATGACTAATTGATGGATGAGTTTCATACAATGAGTTTCAATTTTCTTTCCTTTTTCTCTCTCTAGAACTTTACTATGAACTAGAGTTTCCTTGGTGGTTTTCTAGATTCTTCCGCTATATTCCATGTTTTCATGGTACTTCCAGACAGAGATAGTGTTTACTCAATGCTCATTCATGATGAGCAACAGGCTGAATTTCAGGTTTCTATCCCTGCTTTCTCCTCTGAATCCACTTCCTTTGCTGCTGGTGTGCAAAGATTTCCTACTGGTTTTCAGATACCCTCTTAAGTACCCTGTAGGTAGAGGGGGCCAAAGATACCCCAACAGAGTTAATTTTGATTCCACCACCAAACCCAATCTAAATAATATGTCCTCCATTTTTTACAATATTGCAAGAAACCAGGACACCTGATTGCAAATTGTCGTAAGATTCATGGTTATAATGATAACATTCAACATAATAAGGGCAAACAGAGTGTAGGTATAGCAAATTGTGCACATAGTGCAATATCTTCGGGGTCATCTACTCCAGGATCATTTGCTTCAGTTCATTTTAAGGTCATTCCCTCTTTTCAGTTTGAGGCTTCTTTCCATGGATTCAGCAAGGAACAACATAACCATATCCTCTTTCTTCTTTAACAGAATAACATGCAGGATTCTGGATTCTATGCTTCTTCAAATGCTTCAGGTGTGACTAGTTTACCTGCCTATAATATCTGTTGTATCTCACTCAAATGTATGACAATTCTTGGATTTTAGATTCTGGAGCCACAAATCATATCACACCATATAAAAACATTCTTATAAATGTTAAACCCCTCACTACTCCTTACCTTATATCTTTACCCAATGGATATAAAGTGAAAGTCACATATACAGGTTCTTTACCTCTGCACACTGACATGATACTTCATGATGGTCTTTTAGTTCCTAGTTTCCAGTACAATCTCATTTCTTTACACAAGTTATTTTTTTAATTTGACTGCGTTGCTCACTTTAGTGCCACATCATGTGTTTTGTAGGGCCATTCTCTGAAGAGGCCACTAGAAGTTGGTAAACTCTCCAATGGACTATACATTCTTCAGCTGAGTGGTTTCATTTTACAAGACATCATTGATAGTTCTCCTGCTGTGTCTTTTGCTTTTTTAGTTTCTTCTTATATTTCTTTTCCTGATGTTTCTGTCTCTAACATTTATATCCCTACTCCCAATGTAAATATTTTAGATCATCCTTCACTACCTAAAGGCATCTCTAGTAATGAGTGTTTTGTAGGAACTTCATCCATTAATAAAACTGGTTTCATTTCTGATAAGTCTTGTTCCTTTGCTGCTTCTGCTACTTTACCTCCAATTTTTCCAAGTACTTAAATGCCTAGCTCAGATTTGTTTTGGTATCAAAGATTGGGGCACATGCCTTTTGCCAAAATGAAATCCATAACACTTTTAAAATCTTTGTTACCTCCTAAACAAAACTTTAATTGCAATATTTGTCCTATGGCAAGGCAACAAAGGTTTCCATTTCCAGAGAGTTCCATACATCCTATCAAACCTTTTTAGCTCATACATCTTGATTTATGGGGTCCTTACCACACTCAAACATACAATGAATACAAATATTTCCTCACTATTGTTGATGACTATACAAGATGTACTTGGACTCATCTTCTATCTACAAAATCCAATGCTTTTACCTTAGTTAAATCTTTTTTTATGTCTTAAATCAGTTTTATGTCTCTATTTAGAATATTACATCTGATCATGCTTTTGAGTTGGGGTCTAGTTCTGAGGTCATCAAGTTTTTTTCCACTCATGGCATATTTCATCAAACCTCAAGCTCTCACACCCCTCAACAAAATCGTGTTGTAGAAAGAAAACATAAACATTTACTTGAAACTTCTAAGGCACTACTTTTTCAATCTAAACTTTCTCTTAAATATTGGGGTGAATGTGTTTTGGCTGCCACCTATCTGATAAATCAATTTTCTTCCCCTTTATTACACAATAAAGCTCCTTTTGAACTTCTACATGGTTCTGTTCCTTCTTATAGTCATCTTAGGTATTTTGGTTGTCTGTGTTATGCTGCAGTTCCTATTCCTCAAAGGGATAAATTCTCCTCTAGATCCATTTTTTCAGTTTTTTTTGGTTACCCTACTGGAAAGAAAGGCTATAAACTCCTTTCCTTGTCCTCTCATAAGATATTTTTCTCAAGAGATGTTATTTTCATTAAGTACATTTTTCCTTATGCATCTCCTCCATTCTCTCCTCTATTTCCCTCACTTTCTACCCCTATAGCTGATGATTCCTTTGTTTTTGTGGATGCACCTCTCCTTCTCCACCTCTCATTCACAGATCTGCTAGGCCTGTCACTCCACCTTCTTACCTTTATGATTATATATGCTCCTCCATATCTACATCTAGTTTGTCATCCACTTCTGTTGAAAATGCTTTGCTTGAGCCTCAGTCTTATAGACAGGCTGTTGCCCACCCTGAGTGTCAGGATGCTATGTTACAAGAATTCCATGCTTTAGAGTCCAATCAGACTTGGGATATTGTGCCTTTGCCTCTCGGGAAGAGGGTTATTTCTTCTAAGTGGGTATACAAGATTAAACAGTGGGATGATGGATCTATTGAATGCTATAAAGCTCGCTTGGTTATTTGTGGGGACACTCAACAAAAGAGTGTCAACTATTTTGAAACTTTTTCTCCGATTGTTAAAATGACTACTATAAAATTCTTGTTGGCTGTCGCTGTTAAGAAATATTGGAAAAAATTTCATCTTGATGTGAATAATGCATTCTTACATGGGGACCTTGACGAAGAGGTCTATATGAAAATTTCCCATGGTTTGGAAGTAACTAATTTTGCCCCTAACCAGCGAGTGTGTAAATTGAAGAAATATTTTATTGCCTCAAACAAGCCTCTAGACAATGGTATGCCAAGCTTTCTTCGGCTTTGCTTTCCCACGGTTTTCATTATAGTCTCAATGATTATTCTATTTTTAAGAAGGTGTTTGGAACATCAATCACCATTATGGCTGTTTATGTTGATGATATTTTATTAGTTGGGGACGATGTTACTAAAATTAATTCCCTCAAGTTGTTTCTTGATGAAAGTTTCAAGATAAAGGACTTGGGAGAGGCTCATTACTTTCTTGGGTTAGAAATACTTTGCAAGCCTAATGGGCTCTTGGTTACTCAATGAAAATGTGCTTATGATTTTCTTTCAGAGTTCAATTGTTCTATTGTGACACTCGTTGTCAGTCTTTTAGAATTGTATGGTAAGCTATCTGCAGACTCTGGTAACCTTTGTCCTGATCCTACTTTGTATCGCAAACTTGTGGGGAAATTAAATTTCCTTCAGCAAACTCATCCTAATATATCTTTTGTAGTTCAACACCTTAGTCATTTTATGCATTGTCCTCGTATGCCTCATTTTGAGGCTGGTGTAACACCCCGTATATTTTCTAGTTTAAAATTTTTTCCTAGAATGTTAAGAGTATGCTTTAAAAATAAATAACCTTTATTTCATACGAAATTATCCAAATTTAGACCTTCCATTGTGTGAAAAATTGAATAAGCTTTCCATCGATATCAAATTCACCTAAATTCAACTCTCGGTGAAAAAGTTAGAGAATTATTATTAATGCAGTGTTCCACCTGGGCACTCACTATGTCGCGGTGGATGCCAAAATAGCAATCGTCATATTTCAGTGGACCTCTGCGATATTGGTACATCGTGGAGAGGTCCAAATTCCTAATTGTCAATTTTCAGTGACGCAACGCGATAGCACCGCATCACGCCAAAGTACAAATTCATATTCGTCCTTTTCCAGTAGCTTAATGCGATTTCAATGCATCGTGGTGAAGGTGTAATTGCCGTACTCTTGATCCATAATTCGAATTCTTATGTTATGACTTTAATCCTAAGTATGTGAAGTCCTTATTAGGTGAATAATGTTCCTAGAAGTCACTTAGAGCCAAGTGGAACTAAGAACATTAGGTTCGACTAAAATTTGGCATTCAATCCTACAAAGGTCTACTTTAAATATGTATAACATTTTATATACATGGAATTTTCCATCCCAACACCCACCAAATTGTAGATAATTGAATTAGCTTTCCGACGATACCAATTTTGCAAAAATCCGATATCCGAACGAAAAGTTATAACCATTTTAGTGTGAGGCAGTGAGCTACCATGATGGTAGCGCGTCGCGCTAAAGGGCAAAATCAAGATGCGGGTTACGAATTTCTTCTTTAAAGTAATAAGGGGCAATGGGATCTTTTTCCACCTCAACCCAGGTCGTAAAAAACGATCTAAGGCTTTAAATGGGGAAATATTTGCCCCCATTCTCTAATTTTTCCCTCAAGAACAACCCTAATCAATTCCCTCAAGAATCATCAATTCCATCTTCTTCTCTTCAGCAAAAAGACCATTTAGGGTTTCTAATCCAAGAACTTCAAGATGATATCAAGATCATCTCCAAAGTATTAAAAGTTCAAGCTTTTACATTCAAGTTCATCACCCAAGCTCCAAGATTCAAGCTTTCTTCATCCAATCAAGTCAATTAAGGTATGTGGGGTTTGAACAAGAACACTCCTTCCATTCTTGTGCCTAAAATTTGTACTAATTTACAGAGATACATGATCTTACATGTTTTTCTATGAATTTGAAGTATGAATTTATACCCTATGTGGTTGTTCATTAGATTATGAGATCTTGAACATTTTAGAAGTTGAATTTTATGAGTATGAGTATATTTTTATGAGTATTGTTGAAATTTCTAGATTTCTAAATGATTTATGCATGTTTATGATATAAAGTATGATTTTTTAGATGTTTGATCATGATATTGACATATGGGTCATTAAGCCCTATTTTAGAATGTGATTTTGAGAATTGTTGTGCTACATGCACCTTATGATTAGACTATTTTGAAGAAATTTAGAAAGATTTGACCCTTTGGTCACAATTGAATTGAAATCCACTTTATGAAATGAGATTACATACTTCATAATTGATTTCCTTATGAAATATGAGGTAACTTTAAAGTGGATTTTCTTGATACTTTGAGCATAAGATTGGGAGTAGTATTTAGCACCGAGTTGGACATGTTACTACGGTTTCATACCCCAGAACTACGTGCCACCGTAGGTTGAGATACTTATTTCCACTATACATGGGTAACTGAGATAGGGATCACTGAAATAGATTGTTCTATTCTTATGGCAAGGGTAGAACAGCCCTAACCTTATGGGGGATAGTCATGGGACACCATGGATGCTCACATGGTGTACATGTCGGTTAGAAGAACCTCCCAAAGAAGATCCCTACTCTTTAAATAGTTTACAGATTTAAAGTCTTAGTATATATTTTGAAATGCTAATATTTTAAGATTTCTAAAGTTTTAAGTTCCAAAGTCTCTAAAAGTGTTACAGTCTTAAAGCTCCCAAGTCCTAAGTTTCCCAAAGTGCTATAATTCTTAATTTTCAAAAGAAGTCCCTTATTTTCATAAGTTTAAAGTGTATGTTCTGAAAGTTATTGTTTTAAGATTTCCTCCAGATGAAAAGATCTGAGAACAAGAAGAGATACAAATTTTAGAGTAAGGTGTAATGACTCACGAGATTTGTATTACATACTTCCTTATTCATGATTTATGAAATTTATATTTCAGTTTTTTCTCAAGCTATGTGAATCATTTATATCAGCATGCATGATTTCTATAAAGATTGATGATATTATTTAACTATTGCATACACCCCCATATACTCAGTACATCCTCAAAGTACTGATCCACATATATTTCTATGTGCTACATTGTCTCATAATGTAGGTACAAGTTGTAGCGCATATATCATATTCAGTCAGTCCACAGCTTTCAGTCAGCAGGTGATGAGTCATTTTGATTCAAGGTCTCAAGTCAGTTATACAGCTTGAGAAGTGTTGTATTTTCTTTATTCAGTCATACTGAGTTGGGATAGTTGGGAGTCATGACCTGGCTACCTATAGTCAATACTAGTAGAGGCTTCATAGACAGTCAGTGGTGTTAATATATTTAATTTCAGTTTTGTTATTAAAAGAAAAGTTGTAATCTTGTAATTTCATATTTGTATTGATCAAGTTTAGATAAGTTTTATATTTTCACTGATTTTGTTCAGATTTATGTATTTTATTTAGTTGCTTGTAAGTATGCCAGTAGAAGGATTAGCTTGGGATCACTTGTGACCCTAAGAACCATGTGACATCTCGGGACCCATTTTTGAGGCATTACAAACTTGGTATCAGAGCACAAGGTTCAAGTGTCCTAGAGTGTCTGTGTAGCCATGTTTAGTAGAGTCTTGCAGAACAGTGAAGAGACGTCTGTACTTTTCTTCGAGAGGCTACAAGGCATTTAGAATATGTTTCCATTCTTTTAAGTTTCAAATTGTGCTATAGAAAGGGTCTTTAAGAAACTTATACAGATTCTCATCTTACTTTATTCAGGCCATCTCTGCCTTATTTTCAAGGTATCATAAATAGTCAAGCTTAAACCTCTACTGCTAGAGCTTTCTCAAATAGTCTCCTTAGATAGTTATGGGATTATAAAGAGGCTAGAAAGTATCCCATCAGTACTTTTAAGTTTCATAGTTTGAAGGGCTTTATTCATGTTCATGGAAAGTCGTGCACTAAGACCTAGACAAGTGTGCTTTCAGGTTTCTTCTCAGACTCCATAATGATAATCTATACTTCTCTATCTATGTACTGTTCTTGAGATAACATTATCGGCAAGTTCCAATTCCCTCCCCTGATAATACTCTCAGACTTGCTAGTAATAAGTTTCAGAAGTCTCACAAAGCGGCTTGAAAGAAGCCTTATAGTGTGTTATAAGTCCCTCAAGTTCAAAGTTATGTCCTTATTCTTACGAGTCGTTCAGCTAAGATCGAGTAAGATGTATATTCTTAGATCATTGACTATTGTGTGTCAAGTTTCTATATCGTGTAATCTTGTTATCATTGTGTTGTTAAAACTAAAAATCTAGTGAAGCCGTGTGGGGCTCTTTCAATTCAGTAGCATAGTTGCTTTGTTGTTCATCTCATTTTCTAGTTCAAAACACAAAATCAAAGTCTAGTGAAGCCGTGTGAGTCTTATTTCGATTCACTAGCAACTTGTTGTTCATCTTGTTGTTCTTGTGTTGGTTGGAACGAGGGTTTAGAGGTGTAGTGGCGAGAAAAATGGGAAGGGCAATTTATTGAATGTATGTATAGCTGAATCTTTTGCATAAGATTGAGTTAGTAATGAAGTGTTATGTCCTTGTGTGTTAATTTAGTAGAAGGTAGATAAGGAGTTATTAGTTAACGTGAATTATTGTTTGCTTGAAGTATGAAAAGAGTTGTTGACGGTATTTGTTGTTCAATAAAAGTACAGGTTATTGATGAAGGTACTTGATGGAGGAGTTTTGTTAATTTAGGCATCCCTGATATTGCCAGGGTGAGTTTAGTTGAAACTTATAGAGCTATGAACTAAGTTTAGCGGTTTAAAAAGGGTAGATAGTAATGATATGTAGAAGGAGGATGTGTTAATAGATTTTAAATAAGATAGATCATAGGATTGAGATTGATCCTTACTGTTATGAAGTTTTAGCGGACTAATGTTTTCAGATGTTTGGCATGAAAGAATATTGTGTGAAGTTGTGGTTCATCATAGCTAGAACTAGATGCTGAGTTTGAACAGTTGATGTTCATCAAAGTGGATGAAATGATTTCTTGGTTAGTGATGCTAGTTATATGGAGGGGATCTAGTAGGCTTGAACAATGTATGCAAGAAGTTTGAGTTCAATTATCTGTAATTAAGTATGATGCTATATGTATGGTGAAGAAGTATGCCTAAGGTGATATAGGGTTGCATTATTTCCAAGGTTATTTTGTGTTATGTGTGATTAGTAGTACCGTTGAGTTGCTAAGTGGAAAGATACTAGTTATATAAATATGATGTTCTTAATATCTAAGCTAAGGATTTATGGGTAGATGATGTTGAGCCTTTTTGGTGTGTTCTTGATTCTCATGGTTTAGAAATACAAGTTTAGAGAGGTGATATTAGTAAGCTATGACATGGGTAGTTTGTTTTATTAAAGATTGATGATGTCCGTGTTAAGTGTAAGAATCTAAGTTTGAATCCTTGAAGATTGAGCGAACAGAAGTAAGAGTTGAAGCTCTAGATGGTATGAAATAAAGATTTGGTGATACCATGAAGATTCTAAGTTAGTGAGTTCTTAAGTTATTATATGATGACTTTTGAGGATAGAGAAATCTAAGAGTTGAATCTTGGAAGGAGGTACTAGAATTGAGAGTTACACGTTAAGATACAGTCCTTCAGGGTAAGTTTAGTTTTATGTGTATTGATTTTACGCCAGACTCTAGAGTAAAGTGATTGCAGTTTAGATTAGTGTTTATATAGTGGTTCACAGACTTAGAGTGATGGATTAAAGATAAGGGGGAGATGATAGGGTAAGTAACTAAGTTAGACTTCCAGATTCTAGTAGTGATGATGAATACTTGTGCGGATGGATGTATTGTGCGTTAAGTGAGATCCTAGTAGAAGGTTGAATATAGTTGTTGAAGTGTAATGTACAGTATGAGTTACCCGTTTAGCCAGTAATTCAGTCTAGCAGCCGAACAGACAAGTTTTTATGGTTTTTAATCTTCCCATCTAGCCATATCATTATAAGAGAAAATTTGCTCACTTCGTGTACCTTGCGAATTCATCTCAGTTTATGCATCATTTTCAAAATCTCGATGATCAGTCATGATTCAACTCGTAAACTTCCTGTTCGTCATCTCAGTCTATAATACCCCAAACTTTCTTTAAGTGAAATTTAGTCTCCAGAAGAGTTAGTGATGACTTCCTACATTATTAATGTTTAAATCAAATATAATTTCCCTAATTTTGAATTTTTATCATGTGGAAAATTGAATTAGCTTTCCAATGATACCAATTTAGTCCAAATCCGGTATTGGAGTAAAAATTATGGACGTTTTACAGAGAACTGTCGGAACTACCCAGAAGCGATGGTCAGGCTGATGGACCGTTGAGCTAGCAACGAACCATCGCCCAAGCCGTCGTGACTAAGGCAATGAACTCGACTTCTGGTCAAGTGTGATGGTCAAGACCTATGGACCGTCGAGCCAGTGATGGACCATTTTCCAAACCATCCCAGACGAGGCAGAAATTTCAGGTTCTAGTCAAGTGCGACGGTCAAGATCGTGGAACCGTCGAGCCAGAGATGGACTGTTGCCCAAACCATCGCCACTTTCGATCAACAATTTTAAGTCATTTTTAAAAGGGCATTTGGGTTTTTTTTTCCACCCATTTTAACCCCTAGTTATACCTAACCAAGGCTCATAACTTCATTATTCATCTACAATACCAAATTAGGGTTTCTTTCAAAGATCAATCCCCCAAGAACAAGAAACCCTAGGTGTTTAATTCCAAGTCAAGAATTCAAGCTTTCCTCCACCAATCTTCAAGAAATCATCCACCCAGGTATGTTAAGTGTTCATTCTTCCACCATTCTCTTTTGGGGACACTTTCAGATAAAGGTCACCCACAACTTGTCTTTACAAGTGGCGCGGTATTGACACCCTTCTAATTGGGGTTACAGATGGGACCCTAACTTAGCTATATTATTTTATTTAGGGCGTGTCGGTTAGATGACTGATAACGCTCAATCTACAGCTCTCGTAAGAGTGTAAAGCGGTCGTAGTCAAATATAGAACCCAACTGGGTTGGGTATCGATCCCTCAGGGAATAGCTTGGTCAACAAGTAAGCAAAGATTACTAGACTTTTAGTGCAAGTCTCGTAAAGGGGGGATTGTAAAGTGTAACCAAATTATTAAAGTAAAAACTGAAAATAGTAAAGTAAAAAGAAAGAATGTTTAGTAGGTTGTAAAACAATGAGAATTGAGGAGTTGGGGTTATGTCCACCTTATGAGTTTTACGTCTCTATTGGCTATGAGTATGCGGAATTCAGACATGCATGTGCTTATAGAGAATTGTATTCGATGGTAAATCCAAGCGTTTTTCGACCTCAACAAGGACTATTTCACTTTAACTCTTTCGAGCTTAAAGAGTATCTAACGGTACAAATTCTCCAAGAGGTTAATCCAGTTACGGCACTAACTTTTTAATAGGGGATGGGACCCTATTACCTTTACATTATCTCTTTTCCAGACATATAACTTTTCTTTCGAACAAGTTAATGCTATACTGGCGTATTCTATACGTTTGCAACCACAAAGAATTTAGATTAAGATGAAGAGAATAATGATATAAGCAGTATACGTGTCACGAACTCACAAACTCATAGCAATAGATAGTATCTCATATGGCTTCCATAACCCCAACAGAGAAGTTTAGTTACCCATGAATGCGAAGGAAATCACAATTGACATTGTTATTATACCACAATAAAGATTTCGTGTAGTAATAGTGTGGTAGGTGTTAGGCGTGAATTCCTAGCAAAGTAACGTTTCTCTTGTTGCGGAAATTAAGAATTGAATAGATGAATAGAAGAAGAATAAAAAGTAGAATTAATGGAAGAATTAAAAGTAGTAGTGAATGAATTGTAAGGTAAGATGAGAGTTATTAAAATCTCTAGCAAAATAGGGTATTTATAATACCCATATCCTATTCCTACTAAGCTAATAAAATACTTAACCCAATCCTACTAGATTAAAGTATCATTATCCTACTCCTAATAAATTACTGCTAGTCCCCAAAGTCTTCAGAATTGTTGTTTTTGCCCGGGACAGATTTTCCATGCGCCACTTTTGGTCCTTGGCGTGTAAGCTTTCCCTTTCTTCTTTCGTGAAGCTTTCTTTGGCGTCAAGTTATCCATAAAATGCTGAATTCTGCATCATTTATACCTGAAAACTTGTGAATCACGTTTGTTAGCTCAATTACAGGAAAAAGGACTAAAAGTGCATGAAATATGTAATTTGTTCTCAAAACTTGGCTAAAATATGGGCAAAATCTAGTGCTATAGGCGTGTAAATTCGCCTATCATCAATGAATACTTCCCATAGATATAGTTTCAATCTCAGTCTCAGTAATAGAACTGAGATAGTTCTACAGCCTTCAGGACTGTCAGACACAGTCAACTCAAAACAGTACGAAACTCAGCTAGTTCTATCAGACCCTAGATTGACAGACACAGTCGCTCAGTATCAGTTATATCAGTTATTAGTAACTTATGATGTTAGTATTCAGACTCAAAAGTCAGTAATCTCCCAAACTCTGATACAGTTCACGTATTCATGCATGTATTCTTACGTTCATATTATTCAGTCAGCTAAAATTGTTCATGCAGATAAACCCTTTGCATTCAGCCTACCTCACTTGCATACCAGTATATTCAATCGAACTGACGCATTTGAGCTATGATGTTTTATACCATAGGTTCAGAATCATGAGCTTTAGAGCATCAGTAGCATTCCAGATTTCACCAGCCAGATTTAGCAGTGAGTTCTCATCATTCGAGGATGATATGATTATTTATTTCATTATTTAGGCTTAGTTTTCAGTGGATGGAGTTATTTGGGGACATGTCCCATCAAATCCTTATTCAAATAGCTCAGTCAGTTAGAGGCTTTCAGACTAAATTCGACTTTAATATTTTCAGAAATTTACTTTAGTTTTGGTATTGTGATACCACATTATTTAGATATGGTTTTATCAGATATTTTACTCAGTTTTTGAACCTTATGGTATGTTTTTGCCTATTATTTTGCATTTTACATGATGTTATGCAGTGTTCAGGTACAAATATCAGTCATGGGTTAGCTTGTAGTCCTTTGGGGTCATGAGCACCGTTTAGCATTCTGGGTACCATATTTAGGGTGTTACAATATTGGTATCAGAGCCTAAGGTTCAATAGCGTCCTAGGAAGTCTGAAAACCGCATCTAGTAGAGTCTTGTACATGGGTGTATTGTATTCCACATTTATGTGCAAGAGGCTATAAGATGTTTTAGGAACAGTTTCCCTTCTTTCAGTATTCATGTTATGCTAGTGAGCGAATCTCCAGTTAATCTCTCAGTTTGGTCTAATTTGTTTCTCCATTTCTTTTACAAAACATGCCTCCCAAAAAGAAGAAGCGAAAATCAGTCAGCCCGTCCTAGCAGATCCTTTGGATGAACATATTTCTCATGCAGAGTTCAGAGCTGCATTCACTACTCTTGCTTAGTCAGTTGCTGCTCATAATAAACGACCAGCTGTCATTCAGGCCAACCTAGTGGCCAATTTAGCTACAGCCAGGATTCAGGACTTTACCCGAATGAATCCTCCATACTTTCTCGAGTCTAAGTCAGATAAGGACCCTCAGGAATTCATCAATCTGGTTTAGAAGGTTACAAACATCATGGGGGTTACTTCTAGTGAGAGCGCTGATCTAGCTGCATATTAGTTGCAGGATGTTGCACACACTTGGTTTAAACAGTAGAAGTTAGAGAGGTCAGATGATGCAGGGTTTATTGAGTGGGAGGAGTTTGTCGCTGTATTTTTAGATAGATTCTTTTCCCAAGAGCTGAGAAAAGCTAAGGTGTTAGAATTTATCAACCTCAGGCAGGGTAACATGATGGTGAAAGAGTATTCTCTTAAATTTACTCAATTAGCAAGATATGCTCCTCATGTGGTTGTAGATAGCAGGGCCAAGATGAGTAAGTTTGTCTATGGGGCGAATGTTAGCATGGTCAACGAGTGTAGGTCTGCGATGTTGAGTAGTAATATGACTTTAGCCAGGCTTATGACTCATGCTCAGCAGATAGAAGACCTAAAAATTAAGATGAGGGAGAAGTAGAATAAGAGAGCAAGGACAAGTAGTTTTAACTTTGGTCAGCCCAAATCAGAAGGAGAAAACCGTTCTTAGTTTTGTCCTAAGTCATTAGTTCTAGCTCCTTCTTCAGCTAGTGCTTAAGCTCCTAGATTCAAAGATGATAACAGAGATAGAGCGCCAGACTCTAAGTCTCAGGGCAGTGTTAGTAGAGCCCACACGCATCCTCTTTGCCAGACTTGTGGCAAGCACCATCAAGGTATTTATAGAGCTGGCAGTGGTATTTGTTTCAGATGAGGCAAGCCAAGCCATAGAGTCAGAGACTATCCTCAGCTAAGTCCTCAGGGTCAACCGAACCGTTCCTCAGCTCAGTTTGGTCACCCAAACCAGCAGGGTGCCACCTCCAGTGCTACTAGTAGGCAACGCCCAAATTGACTTTATGCTCTCCAATCCTATCAAAATTAGGAAACTTCTCCTGATGTGGTTACTAGTACATTACAGATATTTTATATGCATGTTTACGCTTTTCTAGATCCAGGAGCTTATTTGTCTTTTGTTTCTTCCTATATAGCAGGCAATTTTGGAACCAGTCCCAAAATTCTAGCAGAGCTCTTTTCAGTCTCTACCACAGTGGGTAAAACCATCATAGCCCGATGGGTATACAAGAACTATCCGGTTATGATATTTCAGAAAGTCACTTCAGCAGACTTAGTCGAATTAGTGATGACTGATTTTGATGTCATTCTAGGCATGGATTGATTTTATTCCTGATATGCCACAGTCGACTGCAGAAACAGAATATTCCAGTTCTAGTTTCCGAATAAACCCATCCAAGAGTGGAGGGGTAGTACTTCAGCATTTAGAGATCAGCTTGTTTCCTACCTTCAGGCACAAAAAATGATATCTAAGGGGTGTGTCTATCATTTTTTTCATGTCAAGGACCCCAGCTCTGAAACTCCCAGTATTGAATTAGTCCCAGTCGTAAATGAATATTTAGATGTCTTTCTCGAAGATCATCTAGGAATTTCTCCCAAAAGGGAAATAGACTTTGACATTGATCTTCTTCCAGATACTCAGCCTATATCTATTTCGCCATACAGAATGGCACCAGCAGAACTCAAAGAATTAAAAGAGTAGTTGAAGAATCTCTTAGATAAGGGATTCATCAGACCCAGCGTGACCCCGTAGGGCACACCAGTCTTATTCATATGCAGGAAATACAGTTCTCTCAAAATGTGCATTGATTACCGTCAGCTCAATAAAGTCACAGTAAAGAACAAGTATCCTCTTCCCAGAATTGATGACTTGTTCGACCAACTTCAGGATGCCGACTATTTTTCTAAGATAGACCTCAGATCAGGCTATCATCAGCTCAGAGTCAGGGAATGTGACATTCCAAAAATAGATTTCCATACTCGGTATGGTCACTTCAAATTCTTAGTTATGTCCTTTGATCTTACCAATGCCCCAGCCACTTTAATGGACTTGATGAATCGGGTGTTCAAATAGTACTTGTACAGGTTAGTCATAGTCTTTATAGATGATATTTTGGTCTATTCCCACAGTGAGTGTGACATGCAGACCATCTCAGAATTGTACTTTAGACTCTCAGAGATCACTAGTTGTTCGCCAAATTCAGTAAGTATGAATTTTGGCTAAGGTCAGTAGCATTCGTTGGTCATATCATTTTCGGTGATGGAATTAGGGTTAATCCTCAAAAGACCAAAGCAGTAAAAATGGCCAAGAAGTGTCTCTTCATTAGGTATCAGAAGTTTCTTAGGTTTGGCTGGCTATTACAAACAGTTTGTTGAGGGATTTTTGTCTATTATATCCCCTATGCCTAGATTAACTCAGAAGAAAGTTAAGTTTTAGTGGTCAGATCCTTGCGAGAAGAGTTTTCAGGAGTTGAAGACTCGACTCACCTCATCTCCAGTCTTAGCACTTCTAGATGGTCCAAATGGGTTCGTAGTGTATTGTGATGCATCCAGAGTAGGTTTGGGTTGTGTCCTCATGCAGCATGGTATGGTCATAGCCTACGCCTCCAGATAGCTTAAACCTCATGAGAAGAATAATCCTACTCATGATTTTGAATTAACAGCCATAGTATTTGCCTTGAAGATTTGAAGGCATTATCTATACGGGGTTCATGTAGATGTGTTCAAAGATCATAAGATCCTTCAGTATGTCTTTTCTCAGAAAGATCTCAATCTTTGTCAGAGAAGATAGTTAGAGCTCTTGACGATTATGACATGAGTATCCTTTATTATTCGGGAAAGGCCAACGTTGTGGCCGATGCTCTCAGTAGACTATCTATGGGTAGTGTTTCTTATGTTGAGGATAGTAAGAAGAAGTTAGCTCAGGAAATCCATCAGCTTGCCAGACTAGGAGTTCGGTTAGTTGATTTAGAGGAGGGTGATATATGGGTTTAGAGTAGTTTAGAATCATCCCTAGTTTTTGAGGTGAAAGAAAAACAAGATATATATCCCCATCTTTTTAAGTTGAAAAAGTCGATCAGAGATAAAAAATAGAGGTTTTCTCCAAAGGGGAAGATGGTGTATTGTGTTGTCAGGGTCGTCTGTGTGTTCCAGGTGTAGATGACTTAAGGCAACGAATTTTTGTAGAAACGCATGGTGCTCACTACTCAATTCATCCAGGGTCCACTAAGATATACCATGACTTATGGGAGATCTATTTGTGGAGTGGGATGAAGAGATATATTGTGGAGTTTGTGGCTAAGTGCTCTATATGTCAGTAGGTTAAGATACAACATCAGAAGCCGAGTGGGCCCATGCAGGAGTTCAATATTCCCACTTGGAAGTGGGAAAAAGTGAACATGGACTTTGTGATGGGTTTTCCTCGTACTCGCCATCAGGATGATTCAATTTGGGTCATTGTAGACAGAATGACCAAATCAACTCATTTTCCTTTAGTCTATTCCTCTTATTCAGCCAAGGATTATGCCAAACTCTACATTAGAGAGTTAGTCAGATTGCACGGAGTTCCGTTATTCATTATCTCAGACAGAGGTATCCAGTTCACCTCTCATTTTTGGAAAGCATTCCAAAAGGGTCTTGGTACCCAAGTTTATCTCAGTACAGTGTTTCATCTTCAGACAGATGGTCAACCAAAAAGGACTATTTAGCTTTAGAAGATATGCTAAGGGCGTGTGCAATTGATTTCAAGGGTAGTTGGGATGACCACTTGCCTTTGATTGATTTTTCATACAAGAACAACTATTATTCCAGTATTAAGATGGCTCCATTCTAAGCTCTCTATGGTAGGAGGTGCATATCTCCAGTTGGTTGGTTCAAAGTTAGTAAGGCCTCAGTCATCGGGCCCAACTTAGTATTTGATGCCTTAGAGAAAGTCCAGTTGATCAGAGAAAGACTTCGGGCTGCTCAGAGCCGACAGAAGTCTTATGCAGATGTGCACAGAAAAAATCTTGAGTTCCAGATTAGTGACTGTCTATCTAAATTTCTCTCCCATGAAAGGAGTGAAGAGATTCGGCAAGAAGGGAAATCTCAGTCCCCGATATGTCGGTCCCTTCAAAATTCTCAGTCATTTCGGCCAGGTAGCTTATGAGCTCAAATTGCCTTCAGATCTAGCCTCAGTTCATCCAGTATTCCATGACTCTTTGATCAAGAAGTGCAAAGGTGACCCATCAGTTGTATTCCCTATAGAGGGCATTGATGTTTAGAACAACCTCTTTTATGAAGATATTCCAATCAAAATTCTTGACTACCAGACTCATAGACTGAGGAACAAAGAAGTCCCTCTTGTCAAAGTTCTTTGGTGAAATCAGTCCGTTGAGGGAGATAATTGGGAAATAGAAAAAGACATAAGGACCAAGTATCCTTACCTCTTCCCCGCAAACTCAAACTCAGCCTAAGGTAATAGCTTTCCTTAAGCTCTGATGATAGGCGAATTTACACGCCTATAGTGCTATATTTTACCCATATTTTAGCTAAGTTTTGAGAACAAATTATATATTTCATGCACTTTTAGTCCTTTTTCCTGTAAGTGAGCTAACGAACATGATTAGCAAGTTTTCAGGTATAAATAATGCAGAATTCAGCATTTTATGGATAACTTGACGCCAAAGGAAGCTTCACAAAAGAAGGAGAGCAGCGTTTGGGCACCTATGGACTGAAAGTGATGCATGGAAAACCTGTCCCGAGCAAAAACAGCATTTCTGAAGACTTTGGGGACTAGCAGTAACCTATTAGGATTAGGATAATAATGCAGTAATTTATTAGGATTAGGATAATGATACATTAACCTAGTACAATTGGGTTAAGTATTTCATTAGCTTAGTAGGATTTGGTTAAGTATTTCATTAGCTTAGTAGGATTTGGTTAAGTATTTCATTAGCTTAGTAGGAATAGGATATGGGTGTTATAAATACCCTATTTTGCTAGAGATTTTAATTCATTCCGCCAGTCCACACCATTCCCCCATTCCATCAATTCCCATCCATCCATCCATCAAAATAATTTTCTTTATTAATTCATTGTTGACATTATTTTTCATCTATTCAATTCTTAATTTCCACAACAAGAGAAACGTTACTTTGCAAGGGAGTTCACGCCTAAACGCCTACCACACTCTACTACAGGAGATCTTTATTGTGGTATAATAACAATGTCAATTGTGATTTCCTTCGCACTCATGGGTAACTAAACTTCTCTGTTGGGGTTATGAAAGCCATATGAGCTACTATCTATTGCTATGAGTTTGTGAATTCGTGACACGTGTGTTGCTTATATCATTATTCTCTTCATCTTAATGCAAATTCTTGTGGCTGCAGACGCATAGAATAATGCCAGTATAGCATTAACTTGTTCGAAAGAAAAGTTATATGTCTGGAAAAGAGATAATGTCAAGGTAATAGGGTCCCATCCCCTATTAAAAAGTTAGTGCCGTAACTGGATTAACCTCTTGGAGAATTTGTATCGTTAGATACGCTTTAAGCTCGAAAGAGTTAAAGTGAAATAGTCCTTGTTTAGGTCGAAAGACGCTTGGATTTACCATAGAATACAATTCTCTATAAGCACATGCATGTCTGAATTCCGCATAACTCATAGCCAATAGAGACGTACAACTCATAAGGTGGACATAACCCCAACTCTTCAATTCTCATTGTTTTACAACCTACTAAACATTCTTTCTTTTTACTTTGCTATTTTCAGTTCTTACTTTAATATTGTGGTTACACATTACAATCCCCCCTTTTACGAGACTTGCACTAAAAGGCTAGTAATCTTTGCTCACTTGTTGACCGGCTATTCCCTATGGGATCGATACCCAAACCAGTTGGGTTCTATATTTGACTACGACCGCTTTACACTCCTACGAGAGCTGTAGATTGAGCGTTATCAAAAATTGGCGCCGTTGCCGGGGAATACGGTTGTCAACTAAGTTTGTGATAATTACTAGACCCTTTGGTCAAAGATTCTCGTACTTTTACTTTTAGTTGTTGTTTTTGTTTTATTCAGGTTTGTTCAGTGCATCAATGGATGCACAACGTAAAATTGAAAGGATGGCTGCTCAAGTGCATCAACAGAATATTGATAACCCAAGTCGTGCCACAAATCCTGATGATGAGGACCTGGGCGATGAGGAGCTACTAAACCCACGACATACTGCTGAGATGGCGGCACCCATGCAGAGGAGAGATCGTGAAGCGAGATTGAGTCCTGATCGCCGAGCTATGCAAATTCCTTTTGATGACGATGAGGACGATCTGGACGGACCTGGTGCCACCGGAGCTATTATTCTTCCGCCATTGGCACCCGGAGCCAAGTTCAATATCACAAGCACCATGATTCAGCTTTTTCAACTCAAGGGATTATTTGGTGGACTAGCAGGCGATGATCCGAATATGCATCTGATCAACTTTATTTCTACATGCAAGTCATTCGACAATCCAGGCGTTGGACAGAATGCAATTCGGTTGCGCTTATTTCCATTGTCTCTGTCTGGGGAGGAAACTCTATGGTTGAATGGGATGACTCCTGATTCTATTACTAATTGGAGGCAATTGAAAGACGCTTTCCTAGAAAGATTCTTTTCGCCATCCAAAAGAGCACAGTTGAGAGATGAGATCACAAATTTTCGACAGCTTCCAACTGAAGCTCTCTACGAAACATGGGAGAGGTTCAAGACGAAGCTTATGCGGTGCCCAAACCATCATATGACCAATGTCCACTTGATGGAGATATTATACAGATCTTTGAATTCGGTGACTAAGCCAGTGGTTGATAATGCGACTGGAGGATCATTCATGGACCTCACCTTTGGTCAGGCAAGCAACATGCTAGATCGAATAACGAAGCAAAGTAGAGCTTCGCATACCAGGGATTCTGAGGTAGCAAGCCCCACTTTATCTATTGGCATGACTGCAGAGCAGAGGCGAAGACAAGAGGATCGTGACCAAGACATGGCTCACATGAAAATGCAGATGGATCTTCTTACAAAGCATCTATTATCAGGGAAGACCGAAAACGTTAAAGCTATTGTATCAAAAGGAAGAGAGGAATCCGATTCTGAGGAAGAAGCCAACTACTTGAACAATCAAGGGGGTTTCCGAGGCAATGCCCAAGGAAATCAAGGTCAGAACTATTATAATAATTCAGGATATAAGGACCGTGATCAAGGTAGTTGGAAGGATAAGACTGATAGGAATGGTTTGTATGTTCCTCCTGGAAGACGTGACGCCGCTGTATCTGGTTCTGTAAATATGTCAATGGAAGATATGATGGCTAAACTATTGAAAGGAGTAGAGGCAACTAATACGGGAGTGAATGAGGTGAAGAACAACTTGTCCTCAATAAAGCAATTGGTTGACTCGCATTCCACTTCAATAAAACAGCTGGAGCAACAATTGAGTCAATTATCTGCGGCATTCAATCAAAGAAAGGCTGGCACTTTACCTAGCAACACTGTGGAAAATCCAAGGAACGATGGATCATGCATGGCTATTACTACCAGGAGTGGTAAGGTGCTGGAAAATTCATCCCAAAGCAAGCAAGTGGCCGAAAATAAAGAAGATGAGGACGCCATAGACAATGACCAAGACGTCTATGACGTCACCCCTAGTGGTTTGCAGCCTGAAAAGACCAAAATTCGAAAGCAAGAGGAGAAGAAAGCCGTGGAGAAAACAATTCCATATCCACCACCACCTTTTCCTCAAAGATTAAAGAAGATTTCGGATGATACAAAGTTCAGCAAATTCATGACGATGTTAAAGCAGCTGACCATTAATGTTCCGTTGGTAGAGGCACTAGAGCAAATGCCTGGGTACACAAAATTCATGAAGGACCTTTTAACAAAGAAGCAGGCGGTAAGCTATGAGCCGACAGATAATGTTCGCAGTGCAATCGCTACAAGATCGCTAGTTCAGAAAAAGGCCGACCCTGGTGCCTTCACTATTCCTTCCACTGTTGGCTCTTTAAACTTTGCCAAGGCATTGTGTGATCTGGGTGCTAGCATCAATTTGATACCACTATCCGTCTACAAGAAGTTGGGGTTAGGCAATCCGACACCAACCAATATGAGGCTCGTGATGGCTGATAGGTCGGTAAAATGACCTGTGGGTATCTTGAATAATGTGTTGGTAAAGGTTTCTTCATTCATCTTTTCTACAGACTTTGTTATTCTGGATTGTGAGGCGGATTCTGAAGTTCCCATAATCTTGGGACGTCCTTTCCTTGCAACTGGAAGTGTGCTTATTGACATGAGAGCTAATGAGCTTTTGTTTTGGTTGAATGACGAAGTGGTCCGCTTTGATATATGCAAAGCAATGAAGCAACCCAGCGATATGGATATGTTCTCCGTAGCTTATGAGGATAAGAAAGCATTATCTGTAAAGAAACAGATTACTGTTGAGCCATTGTCTGCTGCATTGCTGAATGTTGAGCATAAGGATGATGAAGATTTGAAGAAACTACGTGTGCTCTAATAGAAATAGGGTCCTATTCTCATACTCCTGAACAGCCGGACCTTGATCTTAAGAATCAACCGTCACCAACAGCGAAGACTTCCATTGAAGAGCCACCAATGTTAGAATCGAAAGAGCTCCCCAATTATCTAAGGTATGTGTTCTTGGAAAGTGGAAATATACTTCCGGTAAGTATGGAGGATGATTTAAGTGAATAGCACGTAGAGGCTCTCATCTCTACTCTGATGAGGTACAAGAGAGCTATGGGTAGGAAGATTGATGATATAATTGGTATCCCTCCTGGGAGATGTACGCACAAGAGTCATCTCGAAAAAGATTGCATGCCTACAAGTAAGTATCAGCGTCGTCTGAATCCATTCAGAAAACAATGCCCCATCTATCTCGATGAAGACTAAGTAATCGAGATAGCTATGTCGTGCTGCGACAATAAATAAGGCGCTAGATGGGAGGCAACCCATCGTTTATCGTTTATCGTTTATCATTTATCGTTCTTCATTTTTTTAGTATGTGTTTTGCTTTTGATAAATGAAAATCCAAAAATAAGAGTCGTGCCATGACCAAAACTAAGGCGCTTGGTGGGAGGCAACCCATCGTACTAATCGTTTTCATTGGTTTTAAGCAAATGTAGGTGCAAGAGGTATTCAACGAGGAGATTGGTTTCAAATGACGATTTGGACGTAGTGTATGGTAAAGGTGGTAAGTTTGGAATTAAGATGCACAAGGCTATAGATTGAGCATTGCTCATGACAAAATAGGCATCGAGCAAGGCTAGGCCTAGGTAAAACTAGGCCACGAACAAGGCAACGCCTATACTATAGCCTAAGGTCTCGGAATCTAGTGTGCAAAGGCATAGGCGCCGCCCATGCTCAAGTATGCTATAGCATAGGCGCCGCCTATGTCGACGATTCGACGTAAAAAGGAATAATTTAGAATCCAGTAGCAATAGAAAGATTTATCTATTGGGTTTGTGGCAGGGGCTAATGTGTTGTTCAAAATAGATTACTCATGTTGCAACAGATAAGAAGTCTGATCCAATAGATAAATAGTCTATTTCAACAGATGACTAGTTTTTTGCTTGGCTCTGACGTTTTAATTCGTACTCCCTTCATCTCAAATTACTCATCCCAAATTGAGATACCACATTGATTAAGAAAAATAATTAATAACATGTCTGGTTTATCATAACCCACTGATCAGTTGGTGGGATAGTAGACGTGTTTGAAATAATCATTGTTTGCTATTCAATCGAAATTTCATAATAGAAGAAAGATTTTAATGTCAGTCGACGTATAGTCCCCCTATTAAATGATGTTTTCATTTTAATTTGAAGAAAAAGTGATTAATGCAAAGGGTAAAACATGAATTTTTTTTAATCTTTTCTTGATTAATGAAAAAGACAAGTAAAATGAGAAATCGAATTAGGGAATTTGGGATGGGTAATTGGACGTAAGGAATAATTTTGAATCCAGTAGCAATAGCAAGAGTTGAAACATATTGGTTATCTGTTGGGTTTGTGGCAGGGGCTGATTTGTGTTGTTCCAAATAGATTAATCATTCGTTGCAACAGATAATTAGTTTGGTGCAACAGATAAATATCCTGATGCAACAGATAATACGTTTGATGCAACAGATAATACGTCTGATGCAACAGATAAATCTTTTGATGCAACGGATAAACAGTCTGATGCAACAGATAAATATTCTGATGCAACAGATTACTCATCTGATACAACAGATGATTGATCTGTTTAAATTATGGGCACTTATGCTAAATTCATAATCGAGGTTCTATCCATTATTGGAAAAACAGAAGTGTACCCAGATGACAAATACGAATAAAAATCATAATTTTACTTACCAAAGTCACCTATGAAGTAATGCCAAAGTAGAAAGTAATGTAGTAAATAAAATTTGACCTAAGAAATTAGTCAGATAGCAGCAGTAGCGCTGTACCAACAACAACAATGATGATAAATGGTCGACAAGAAGAAGATGAAGATGATAATGAAGTAGAAGATGATGATAATGAAACAGAAGATGATGAATAAAGCAGCAGAAACAATGAACAACAAAAATCGCTAAAAGAGAGAAAACAACAATGGATGAGAAGAGAGAGAAAAGTGTCTTTTTTTTCTCCGTTTCCCATTATTTTAGGTAAATATTGAGATCAAAGTGTAAATTTAAAAACTTGTGGGTTATTTTCAAACTTTTTCAATTTTCTTAATCCATAATAAAGTAATTGTCACCTCCAACTAATAATTAAGAATTGAGTCATGTACACCTCATTTTAAAACTCTTTTATCACCTGTGGCCCAAAGCCCCAAGTAAGTTGGACTTTTGCTTTCTAAATATTTTTCTTTTTGAGTAAAAGTGATATCTTTTTACTGTATACACCATTAGAATCAAATGTTTGTTATTTTGCATTTTAATATGGGTAAGTTTTCAAAGCTTTATTAAGAAAAAAAAAAATTCATGCAAAAGACTAAATTTTCGAATCTTGTGATTCCTTTGAAGATTATTGAGTTTCATTATCTAATGAAAATTGGTCATTTAAGAATGTTATCAGAGATTTTGGTAAACATATTTTAGGTAAAATATATTATTACGCTACCTTTTAAATTATATATATGATACAATTGTTTTTTTTTGGCAATTATTTATTTTATCGAAAATTTGCAGGTGAGCTTGTGAGATTAGAGCATCTTCAAGACAATGACATAAGAAAGAGAAGAGACTATATCATTTAGGATCTAAGGCAAGATGATGTTATTGTAATTGCTATCATAGAAGAATTATGTATTGTAATTAATCTGAATGTACTTATGTGTTGCTTTAAATTTTTGGATTTATTTTTAAAATTTTAGCTATATTATAAATTTTTTTGTAATTAATAATTTTTTATGAAAATATTCTTCAATTTGTAGCAATGAATTTTTATAGTCGTGGTTAAAACTTTATATTTAACTATCCAAAATAGGGCTATAATTTTTCACTTTTCGTAGAAAATATTTTTAATAATAGAAAAAAATTATTTAATTCTTGCCAAAACAATGAATTTTTTGCTATGTACAAAAATGTTTGTGGCAAATATTTCAATTTATAGCTATAGATTTTCTAACTCATAGCTAAATACAATTATTTATGCCACGAGACTAAAATATAATATAGCAACAAAGTTTCAATTGGATCAACCCAATCCACCACTTCTAACCCAAAGCCCCTTGCAAAGTTGGCTTGGTTCACAACATAGAGCTACAGATCTACTTATAAACACGGCAAAATAGAGTAAATTGTCTTTTCTTAAAATCCTATAAACTCAAAATTCCAACTCCACTCCCATCAGCTAGCTCACGTTTTGCTTGTTCATGTTGATGGAGGTGATGGTGATGGTAATAGTGATGATGGTGATAGTGGCTTCATAGGAGGGAGATGCATATGAGATTCCTTATTAGACTCTGATGGTGACATTGTTATTTTGCCTCTAAAACCAAAACCTCTTAGCTCTCTTGCTACTTTGAATTGAGAAAACACTTCCTTGAAGGAATTACCATATTCATATTGCATGGACCTTGAGGCCACTAATTCCACACAAATTAATTCATGGATGATCAAAGATATTAGCAAAATTGAAATTATAGTTATTGCCCTCATTCTTTCAAATTTTCTAATAATGAATCTACAATATGCATTCCAATTTATATTAGTTTCTCTTACCTTTGTGTTCATTTTTTTATGGAGTTTTAATTCCAAAGATCGATAAAATAAGGGTAAACAACATAAATACCAACACTTTGCTACCTAATTACTCTCTCTCCCAACTTTTATATTAATTACTTAATATCCCGGATATGATACATAAGTTTGGTCCTGATACATAACCGACAGATACATAACTACCAAACTAATTGACTATAAAAAAGGAAAATAATGATATGGAATTAAATGATAGAGCAATTAATGGGATTTTGATTGAGATATGTCTCTTGAATCCCTGAAAATTAGTAACAACTTCATAATTAAAATTTGAATCACCATAATTAACCTTCTCCAATCATAATTCTCCCAAATGCTCTAAAATCAAAATATGCACAAAATACAAAACTAAATCAACAAAAAATGTCAGAAAAACTTATACGTACCTAATCCAAAACATATAATTGATAATGATACATAAGATACAATATGTAGTTTTAGATTAACTATAAATGCAATACATATGTATCAGTTGTACCCAATATTTTGAATATATCAGTTGCAAAATAATTCATAACAATTTCAAAATTTATTATGTATCAGATATAATGATATATCTCTTGAAAATTGATTTACGCATCATAATAAGTATGTTGAATGTATCAGGTGTAAACTAACTCAAATTACATGCAATTTCTTATTATATATCATAAAATAATGCAATACATCGTTAAAATCAGATATATGTACTCGGCATATTAATGTATCAGGTTTACAAGAACCAAAACACATATAAATATTAGTATGTATCAGAAAGACTGCAATGTCTCTTATGTATCAGAAACCTTAGAACTATGTATCAAACTCAGTAACGTGAACATATCAGATATTAAAAAAGAACCTAAATTACATGTAAATTTCAGTATGTATTGGAAACCATGCATTGTCTCAGTGCATTAAACTTATGTATCGGATTCACTTCAAAACATGTAATTCATACCTTTGATAAATGGTTTCTGTTTGTAACTTGCTTTCTTTTCTACTTTGTAGATACAACAATAGACTTTATGACTACTACCAGTAGCTTCCCATAATTTCTTCTTCATATTCAGATAAATTTGAAGAAAAAAGTTAATGAAGATTGTAAATTTGAAAATAAATTAACACGATTGTTAATGGAGAATTTGAAAAATTGAAAAAACTTAATTACGATTGTAAATTTGAAAACAAATTAACAAATTTGTAAAAAAAGTTATGAAAATGAATTAACCTCCAAATAAATTTGAGGAAAAAAGTTAATGGCGGTTGTAATTGGAAGTTGAGTTTGAATATGTTGAAGTAGTGGATGATAAGTTGATAACACGATTGTAATTGTTGAATTGATAAATTTATCAGATATTTTACCTTGATTTTGGGCGAGTTTTAAGGAGTAGGAGGCACAAAAATAGGGTGAGTTGTAATGTATCAGCAAATATTAGGGTTTTATGAGTTAGAAGAGATTTTTGTTATATATTTAGTAAGATGATATTTAAAGTAATATTGAAAAGTTTAGGTGTTGACTTATATAATTTTTCCATAAAATAATGCGCTAATGGTGACTAGTGAGTCAAAAGGGTCAAGAAAATCAACGTTATAATTATATTCTTAAACAACTAGTAATGTAAAATAATCAGTAGATTATATATAGGTTAAAATCCACAAAATAATTTAATTTATAGTAGTTTGGTTATTCTTATTCCGAACTTGCTGAATATGTACAGCTTCATAAACCACTAATAATAAAATATTGTTTTATTAGTTCATCATCTTATTAATAAATAATAATATATATCTCAAGTCCTCCGCATTCTAATCTTGTTCTATTAGTTGATCATCTTATTAACAAATAATAATATATATCATTTTATTAATAATGTATATCTTAAATTAATAGAAAAAGACTTAAATATATTATTGAACTATTAAAAATAATATTAATGAAAAAAAGCTCAAAATTTGCATCTCTGTATCCAAAAGGATGGGTGAGTTTGATCTAATTGTTCATCGATCAAGTGAATCTATATAATTTGGGGCAGTCTGATCAGTGCATTTATACTGGGTACATAAGGCTATAGATTCGAATCTCGTCACTTTGATGTGGATACAGCCCCAAAGTTTTCAACTTTGATATACCAAGATATTTGAAACTTTCCTAATTTTGATTACATATAATTGAATTAAACTAAAATCCAGTATAGCATAAATTTATTCAAGTAACCAGTCCAATCAAACTATTGGCACCCTAACTCCCTATTTAAATATGGGAAAAGGTTCAAATATTTAGATTGCGAGACGTGGATTTTTAATAAAAGGTCATGTGATAAAATTATTTATAAAATCATCGTTGTAAAATAATAGTATGAATGAACCTTTATGTAACTAAAGTGGTATAGATGAGTCAAACTTTTATAGGTGGCGACGACATAGATGAGCGAAACTTACAACAGATGACATTGATGATCCATTTCTAATAGTTCGATCGCATATTTAAGTCTTTTTCCTTTAAATTTTTAAGGTATAATTATTCCTAAACTGTTGATCCCGTCCAACTTTAAAGCGATTCAAATGCATTATCGTTTCCCTGGAGCACGACGTCAAACGTAGAATACTTGAGTAAAATCATGGACGGAGCTAAAGTGGAAACTATATACGAGGTTAGACAGAACACAATAATTGTGGTCAAAATTTAGTATTCGTGCAATACGTAGAAATCTAGTTAATTTAAAATGTGCATAAATAATTTTCAAGAATCCAGTAAGCTTATGTTTTTTTTACAATTTAAATTCCATAAACTCAAACTTCAGGACCATTGATAAGATTTATATATAGAGAAAAATGTGTGTACTTGTTTTTTAAGAATTGTTTCAATCTCAAATATATTTGGTATAACAACTAGAGTATTTATATATTAATTTATAAAAGACAGAAAATAACACCATATTCGAATATTTGAGATCATGCTGCAAATATTTCTTACATTGTGAATTTAAATATTACGTAGCATTTAATTATGAGAAGCATAGGGAAACTGAAAGCCTTAAAAGCATATGTATATTTCTATTTTCTCTATTTCTGAATAATAATAATAGATTATTCAAGCCAGTAAATCAAATAGGCTCGATCGTAAAATTTAATACTAAAAGTCATAAATTTCAAATTTCGAGTTCACCTCTACGCATATATATTTTTTGCAAGATCAGAAAACGAACTTAATATTCAAAATCAAGATCAATTTCTGTGCAAACTTACGTGATTCGATTAATAAAATCTACAGATCTTCTCATAATTATAGTGATGGTAGTGGTAGTGGTAGTGGAGGTGATGGTGGTGGTAATAGACGTGATGGTGGTGGTGATAGTGATGGTGGTAGAATTGATGAAGATGGTGGTGGTGGAGCTGGTAGTGGTAGTAATTGGCCTGGTGACCGATGGCGCCCCCTGCCCCCGCTCCGCCTCATCCTCCCATGGTGTGACCTTACATTATGTTGTGGTGTTGGTGCCTCTCTATCCTCATTCCGATCTAGACTTTTAAACTCTTCAACGGCCTTGAGTAATGCTTCGACAAAAACATTATAACATTTGCAGTCGACCTGCATAACTAATTCATATACGAGAAAGGATATTAGCATACATGAAATTATATTTGAACGCCTCATTGTTTCAAATTTTCAAGTATATGGAGCTAAAGAGAAGTGACATTAATTATATAGAAGAAAACGTAGACTTATTCAAAATTTTGAAATTTATGATTTCGAACGTGATCTCAAGTTTATAAAAAATCTCACTCTTCTTTTTAATTCATTTAATAAAATGTCGCTTCTCATTTTTAGTAATTCTTTAATTTTAAAATTATTAAATTTAAGGATATTTTGATATATTTTAGATAGATATTTGAACATAAAAATTAAATTTGGAGTTTAAGTTTAAAAAAAAAAAAAAAAAAAAAACTTAGTAATCCATGCATCCAATTGATGGAGGAGTTTAGGCATGAGTCCGACCTGTATATTTTCAAAAAATTAAAATTATACGAAGGAGGATATAAACCTTAGCCTTCACAATATTGTGGAGAGAAGAAACAGACAACTTTTGATGAAGAAAATGTACACAATTTTGAGCTGTAAAGAGCATAAAATTGACTTTCCAATTGAAGTTTGGAGAAAAATAAAAGAAGCAGTTCCTTTTGTGTCTGAATTAATTTAATGTTTTTAAAACAATACTATATAACTTAAATCCACTAAATAATTAATTTATATTTGGTTATTTCAGTTCCAATACTTATATATAGAGAGAGAGAGAAAAGAAAAGGAAGAAAAAATCAATTGATATTTCACAAGCCTCAATATTTTAGTGATTTATAGATAATTAATTTTTGGGATGAAACGGATTATCTAACGTGTTTTATAGATGAGAAAAAGCAATGAAATAAGAACACGATATTTCACGTGGAAAATATTCAGCTCAAAATAGGTATAAAGAAACACAACCTGTAACTCTACAGGATTTAACCCAATTTCTCTAAAAATAAGGAGTCGCTCAAACAAATGATTACATACTCTGTAATCTACATGAATTATAAACTCTAATTCCTAATTACATACAAAACTCCCGAGGCTTGTGTTCCCAAGCCTTCAAGTTATCCCAACTTGATGACTAATTCCTAATTCAGTTTATACTAAAGGTGTCAAACGACCCGGCCCGACCCGGCCCGAAACATCAAACCGGACCGGTTTGACCCGGCCCGGAAAGCCCTAGGGCTTTAGGGTACCGGATCCCGGTCCGTTTTTTTTTTAAAATTGGGCCCGGTTAACCCGGCCCGGACCAACCCGGTCCAGGCCCGCCGGTTAACCGGCCCGGCCCGGCCCGGTAACCCAAAAAAATTAAAAAAAAAAAAAAAAATTTAATCTGTTGGGCCAAACTAGCCGTTGGCCCAACGGTAATATTACCGTTTTTGGGTCCAAACGGCTAGTTTGGGCCCATTTGATTAAAATATATATATATATATATATATATAAAATATTTTTTAATCCTCAAAATAAATCTATAAATACCCTACAACTTCAAATCATTTCTCACACAATTTTTCACTCTCTCAAATCTCAATTCTCAATTCTCAAATATTCAATATATTTAATTTCTTAAAGTGTTCACTTTAATTTTTTAATTTTTCGTTTACAAAGTAAGAGCGGAAGTTTCTAAAGTCGCAATCTTCGGATACTTTCAAAATTTGGTATTGTCGTTCCATCTCTTACGTTTAATTTTTATTTATTGTATTAATTGTTTAATATTTAATTTTATTATATTTGTGTATTTTGAATATTTTTAGTTTAATTTAATTTATATTATGGATAAATTAAAAAACCTCGCTGCTAAAGGTGTTAAAAATTTTTGTCCCGGAAGCGGTAGTGGTAGTAAAAAGCGAATTATTAGCGGTAGAGGTAGTTCAAGTAATAGATATACCCGTGTGACTTCGCCTCCGGTACCGCTTGGTACACCTTTTGAGGAAGAAATAGGTGTAGGTGCTCACGATATGGATTATGTAGAATTTCAAGAAAATTACGGTATAGAAGAAGAAAATGAAGTAGATGCAGTTAATGTAGACGAAGATGATGAAAATATTGCTGAAACACCCGCAGTAGGAGATGCTAACGTTAGATCTGAATCAGTTAATCTCCCTTCCCGTCCTCCCAGTGCCCCAAAACCCCGTAAAAGAACTAGTATTGCATGACAATTTTTTGAACGTATATCAGATATTGAGGTGCAGTGCAATATTTGTCAACAAATATATAAGCATAAAAGTGGCGGTAAGCAAGGGGGTACGGGTACGTTAATGAGACATATAGCTGAAGATCACAAAAGAGAGTTAAATATTGCAAAAGGTGGTGGGGATGTTGGTGGGTCAACGCAAACTAGAATTGACCCAACAACCGGTCAAGTAGCGAAAAAGTATAATAAATTGAGGGACCGGGAAGAAATAGCTAAAATGGTAGCTGTGGGTTGTTTGCCTTTTACTTTTCCTTCTTCTGATGCTTTTATCCGTTATATACAAGCAATTTATAATCCTATGTTTAATGATATTCCTAGAACTACTTGTCGGTCTGATATTTTTAAACTCCATTCACAATATTGTTTTTATTTATCAACATTCTTAAAAAATATTCAATGTAGATTGTCCCTAACTTCTGATCTTGGTCGTGCTGTTAATAAAAATGATTATTTAACCGTTACTTGTCATTGGATGGATAGTAATTTCATAATGCAAAAACGTATTCTTGCTTTTTTATATGATGAAGATCGCAAACATACTGGACAATTTATTGCTGATTCTATTATTAAAATTGCCGGATATTATGGTATAGAAAATAAAATTTTATGTATTGCTTTTGATAATGCTTCTAACAACAAGAATGCTATAACAAAAATAAAATCTACGTTATCTCCACCCTTTCCTGAAATTTTCCATATTAAGTGTGCATGTGATATCTATAATTTAATTGTAAAAGATGGTCTTGACTTTTTTGAGGTTTATATTGAAAAAATTCGTCTTGCCGTAGGTTTCATTCAAGGAAATAATCGTAGAGCGAGAATTAAAGAATTTAAAGTTAAATGTGAAGAAAATGGACTTACACCGATTTTAATGCCTGAGGAAATTGATATTAGATGGAATTCTACGTATGAATTTTTAAAAACTTGTTATAAATATAGAATTCCTATTACACTAACTTTTAACCAACATTGTGGTTCTTTTGCTGATTCTGCTGATTGCATGTTACATAATTCTGATTGGGTTATAATTAATGATCTTGTTAAGTTTTTAGAAAATTTTTATGTAGCTACGGTTGAATTTTCCGGTGCATACTATCCTACTGTTTGTAATATTTTGGCATATATAGCCGATATTTCTGGTTTGCTCCAACAATATAAAAATAAAGAAGGTTATAAAGAAGCTGTTGGCGCTATGTTTACGAAATTTAAAAAATATTTCTTCCCGATTCCCCCTATTTACTTGGTTGGTGCTATGTTAAATCCGTGCATGAAATTTAATCATATGTGTCACTTTAGTACTCTTATTTATGCTAACTTAGAAATAAATACTAACCGTGAGTCTGAACAAGAGCAGCTTGATTTGTGGACGGCTACGGCTGATGCAAAAGATTATATAGAAAAATTATATAATCACTATGCTGATTTATTTGATTCAGCCGTACCTACAAATATCAGTCCAACTGTCGCTCCTCATCCTCCCGAGGAGCCATCATCTTCTAAAAGGTCGGCACATAGTGGTTTTCCTGATTCGTTTTATGATTTAACTTGTTGGAACCGTGTGGATGAGAGAGCTTACACATCAACTTATCGGGAAGAGCTGAAATATTATCTGCGGACGCCACCAGAGGATCGCAGACGACGGATCAACTCGCTGGATTGGTGGAGGAATAATGAATCACAATATCCTGTACTTTCAAGATTAGCCAGAGATATCTTGAATGTTCCAATGTCAACCGTTGCATCAGAGAGCGCCTTCAGTCAGGGACGACAGCAGCTTGGAGACAACCGACACTCATTGGGAAGCAACGCAATGAATGTTTTAGTTTGCCTTAGAGATTGGATTAGAGCAGAAAGAAGAAACCAAGGAATGGAACCAGAGCCAAGCGACGACCTCAAACTTGAAGAAATAATGACTTCACGAGAGAACTCAACAGAATCAAGTCCAATGCATGGGTTTGCCCCCGTTGACTTCGACTATCCTATGCAAATTCCAATTAATATTAACATGAATGAGTTGGAAAAAATGATGCATAATTTATAGATTTTTCATTCATGTAAATTATAAATTTTGGATCATTTTGCAATCAATAAAATTCCACAAATTCATTCACTCCTTAGTCGTTGTTTTTTATTTTTTTTTATTTATAAATTTAAAGTTTTAATATCTTCTATACAACTGTATATTTAATGTATACATGTGTATATGTTTATATATCTTATATAGAAGTGTATATTTAATGTATACACGTGTATATATCTTCTATAGAAGTGTATATTTAATGTATACACGTATATATATCTTCTATAGAAGTGTATATTTAATGTATACACGTGTATATATCTTCTATAGAAGTGTATATTTAATGTATACATGTGTATATATCTTCTATAGAAGTGTATATTTAATGTATACACGTGTATATATCTTCTATAGAAGTGTATATTTAATGTATAGATTGTGTATATAGCGTATATATAGTGTATATTTGACCGGTTTTTATCCGGATTTGACCGGGTTTGACCGGATTGGGTTAAGTGGGCTGGTTCCGGATGGGTTTTATTTTTTTTACTGTGCGGCCCGGCCCGACCCGGACCAGTTAAGGCCAAAACCGGCCCGTAACCGGCCCGTAACCCAGTTAGAGAGAGGGGGCTGGTTCCGGGTTGACCCGGCCCGGCCCGTTAGACAGTCTTAGTTTATACTACAGTAAAACTATGAAAGCATAAGCGATTACAATTCGAAGAGCACTAAATAATTCCACCCCCTTTAATTTTATGCAACCCTGTTTGTCTAGACAAGATAATTTTGCATAAGAGTAAAGCATTTTTGAATTTTATTCTCTAAAACATGTGCTACATAATATTTGTATGATGATAAAAGCTTGTTATTTTGTACAAAGTAAAAATAATAAGTTAAATTATTTATACATTTAAAAGGAATCGGGTTTTTTTCGTCAAAGCAGTACTTCAAAATGTAAGATATTCATCCTAATTCGTGCCAGAATAGGCTTCCAACAAAGTATCAAATTAGGCTTTGATGATGACAATAATTTTTATTTTTTATTAACCCTTGTTGAAAATTTATTTTTAAAATTACAAAAGGAAACATGAATCGAACTACATAACAAATTCACTCACAATAATCCTGAATTCATCCTTTCACAACAAAATCTAAACAATCACAAGAAAATAAAAATACATGTCAAAGGGAGTCATCTACTTATAGTGATGGAACAGAGTTAAGCCTGTTAAGTGGGTCGGGTCTATCCGGTCCTATCCGGCCCACTTAAAGGACCTGGCCCGGTAAGCCCTAAGGCTTTAGGGTTTCGGGTCCCGGGTCGGTTATTTTTTTAATTTAGGTCCAGTTAATCCGGCCCGGATCTAGCCCAATCCAGGCCCACCGGTTAACCAGCCCGGTCCGGATTCAAAATTTTTTTTTTTTAAAAAAAAATTTGAGTTTTGGGCCAAACTAGCCGCTGGCCCAACGACTATATAGCCGTTTTTGGCTCCAAACGGCTACTTTGGGCCCATTTCTTAAAAAAAAAAAATTACTTTAAAAATTATTTTTTAATCCCAAAAAAAATTCTATAAATACCCTACACCTTCAAATCATTTTTCACACAATTTTTCACCTTCTCAAATATTATTCTCTCCCAAATCTCAATTCTCAATTCTCAATTCTCAATTCTCAAATATTCAATATATTTAATTTCTTAAAGTATTCACTTTAATTTTTTAATTTTGCGTTTACAAAGTACGAGCAGAAGTTTCTAAAGTTGCAACTTTCGGATACTTTCAAAATTTGGTATTGTCGTTCCATCTCTTACGTTTAATTTTTATTTATTGTATTAATTGTTTAATATTTAATTTTATTATGTTTGTGTATTTTGAATTTTTTTAGTTTAGTTTAATTTATACTATGGATAAATTAAGAAACCTCGCTAATAAAGGTGTTAAAAATTTTTATTCCGAAAGCGGTAGTGGTAGTAAAAAATGATTTACTAGCAGTAGAGGTAGTTCAAGTAGTAGATATACCTGTGTGCCTTCGCCTCCGGTACCGCTTAGTATACGTTTTGAGGAAGAAATAGGTGTAGGTGCTCACGATATGGATTATGTAGAAGCTCAAAAAAATTACGGTATAGAAGAAGAAAATGAAGTAGATGCGGTTAACTTAGACGAAGAAAATAAAAATATTGGTGAGACACGCGCAGTAGAAAAAGCTAACGTTAGATTTGAATCGGTTAATCTCCCTCCCCGTGTCGCAAGACTTCGTAAAACAACTAGTGTTGCATGGCAATTTTTTGAACGTATATCAGATACTAAGGTGCAATGCAATATTTGTCAACAAATATATAAGCATAGAGGTGGAGGCAAGCAAGGGGGTACGGGTACGTTAATGAGACATATAGGTGAACTTCACGAAAGAGAGTTAAATATTGCACGAGGTGGTGGGGATGTTGGTGGGCCAACGCAAACTAGAATGAACCCAGCAATCGGTCAGGTAACGAATAAGTATCATAAATTGAGGGACCGGGAAGAAATAGCTAAAATGGTAGTTATGGGTTGTTTGCCTTTTAGTTTTCCTTCTTCTGATGCCTTTATTCATTATATACAAGCAATTTATAATCCTATGTTTAACGGTATTCCTAGAAGTACTTGTTGGTTTGATATTTTTAGACTTCATTCACAATATTGTTTTTATTTATCAACATTGTTAAAAAATATTCAATGTAGATTGTCCTTAACTTCTGATCTTGGTTGTGCTGTAAATAAAAATGATTATTTAACCGTTACTTGTCACTAGATAGATATGTGCTGTAAATAAAAATGATTATGTGCTGTAAAATTTTATGTATTGCTTTTGATAATACTTCTAACAACAAGACTGCTATAAAAAAAATTAAAATCTATGCTATCTCCGTCGTTGCCTGAAATTTTTCATATTAAGTGTGCATGTCATATATATAATTTAATTGTAAAGGATCTTGAGTTTTTTGAGCTTTATATTGAAAAATTTCATCTTGATGTTGGTTTTATTCGAGAAAATAATTGTAGATCGAGAATTAGAGAATTTAAAGTTAAATGTCAAGAAGATAGACTTGCACCGATATTGATGTCCTAGGAAATTGATATTAGATGGAATTCTAGATATGATTTTTTAAAAACTTGTTATAAATATAGAATTCCTATTACACTAGCTTTTAACAAACATTGCGGTTCATTTGCTGATTTTGCTGATTGCATGCTACATTATTCTGATTGGGTCGTGATTAAGGATTTTGTTAAGTTTTTAGAAAAAATTTATGTTGCTACGGTTGAATTTTCCGGTGCTTATTATCCTACTGTTTGTAATATTTTGGCTTATTATCCTATATATATATTGTAGTATATTTAATTTAAAGTATTATATATACATAGAATAGAGTGTATATATGTGAATATATCTTCTATAGACGTATATATTTAACGTATACAAGTGTATATATTTTATAAATTAGTATATAACTATATCTCTATATATCGTAATGTATATATATTGTAGTATATTTTATTAGTAGTAGTATATCTACATTGAATGGTGTGTATACATGTGTATATATCTTCTATAGATGTGTATATTTAACGTATACATGTGTATAATTTTATAAATTAGTATATAACTATATATAACTATATAACTATATAACTATATAACTATATAACTATATAACTATATAACTATATAACTATATAACTATATATATATATATATAACTATATATATATATATATATATATATATATATATATATATATATATATATTTTGTAATGTATATATATTGTAGTATATTGAATTTAAAGTATTACATATACATAGAATAGAGTGTATATATGTGAATATATATCTTCTATAGACGTGTATATTTAATGTATACATATGTATATGTTTTATAAATTAGTATATAACTATATCTATATATATTGATATGTATATATATTGTAGCATATTTTATTAGTGGTAGTATATATACATTGAATTGTGCGTATACATGTGTATATATCTTTTATAGATTTGTATATTTAACATATACATGTGTATATGTTTTATAAATTAGTATATATATATATATATATATATATATATATATATATATATATATATATATATATATATATTCTAATGTATATATATTGTAGTATATTTAATTTAAAGTATTACATATACATAGAATAGAGTGTATATATGTGAATATATCTTCTCTAGACATGTATATTTAACGTATACATGTGTATATATTTTATAAATTAGTATATTACTCTATCTATATAGATTGTAATGTAGATATATTGTATTGTATTTTATTAGTAGTAGTATATATACATTGAATGGTGAGTATACATGTGTATATATCTTCTATAGATGTGTATATTTAACTTATACATGTGTATAACAACAACAACAAACCCAGTGTATTCCCACATAGTGGGGTCTGGGGGGGGGGGGGGGGGGTTAAGATGTACGCACTCCATACCTCTACCTCTAAAGAAGTAGAAAGGCTGTTTTCGATAGACCCCCGGCTCGAGACACGAGATACTACACATATACATAGTACAACATAGAACAAGAAAACATAACATAAATCCGACACCCGTAGGTAATAAAAACAGAGGAAAGCAATCAGCAAACAGATTCGTAATAAAACATGGAACAAGGTATCCTAACAAGAATAATACCCCCCCAAGTAATTCCCTACACTAGCGACCCAAACTGGCCCTAGCCATCTGCCCTAATTTGCGTCCTCCAGCTCTTCCTATCTAGGGTCATGTCCTCGGTGAGCTGTAACTGCTCCATGTCCCGCCTAATCACCTCACCCCAGTACTTCTTCGGCCTACCCCTACCCCGCCTAAAACCATCCAAAGCTAGCCAGCCTCTCACACCTACGAACCGGGGCATCCATTCCCCTCCTCATCACGTGCCCGAACCATCTCAATCGGACTTCCCGTATCTTATACTCCACTGGAGTCACCCCAACCTTCTCCCTGATAGTTTCGTTCCGAACTCTATCCCCTCTAGTCAGCCCACACATCCAACGCAACATCCGCATTTCTGCCACCTTCATTTTCTGGATATGGGAGTTCTTAACTGGCCAACACTCCACTCCATACAACATGGCCGGATGGACTACCACCCTGTAGAATTTGCCTTTCAGCTTGGGCGGCACCTTCTTATCACACAACACCCCCGACGCGAGCTTCCACTTCATCCATCCTGCCCCAATACGGTGCGAGACATCCTCGTCAATCTCACTGTTACCCTGAATCACGGACCCAAGATACTCGAAACTATCCCTCTTACATACCTCCTATGATTCCAACTTCACTACCACCTCCACCTCCAGCCTCACGTCATTAAACTTGCATTCCAAATACTCTGTCTTGCTTCTGCTCAAGCTGAACCCTTTAGACTCAAGAGTTTGTCTCCACACCTCTAATTTGTCATTCACACCCCCTCGCGTCTCATCAATCAAAACTACATCATCTGCAAAAAGCATACACAAGGGCACCTCCCCTTGAATACACCGCGTCAACACGTCCATCACCAAAGCAAACAAAAAGGGACTAAGAGTAGATCCCTGATGCAAACCTGTCAAGACAGTGAAATGCTCTGAGTCTCCTCCCGCCGTCCTCACCTGAGTTTTTGCACCATCATACATGTTCTTAATTGCTCTGATATATGCCAGCGGGACTCCACTCACCTCCAAGCATCTCCACAGCACCTCCCTGGGGACTTTGTCGTATGCCTTCTCCAGGTCGATAAACACCATGTGCAGGTCCTTCTTCCTTTCCCTATATTGTTCCACCAACCTCTGTACCAGGTGAATTGCCTCCGTCGTCGAGCGGCCAGGCATGAATCCAAACTGGTTTTCCGAGATAGACGCTATCATTCTCAGCCTCACCTCGACCACTCTCTCCCAAATCTTCATAGAGTGACTCAATAACTTAATCCCCCTATAGTTATTGCAACTCTGAATGTCACCTTTATTCTTATAGAGCGGGATCATGGTACTTCACTTCCAAGCCTCGGGCATCTTCATCGTCCTGAAGGTCTCGTTGAACAATCCAGTCAACCACCTTACACCAGCCTCTCCAGCAAACTTCCAAAAATCCACCGGTATCTCATCCGGCCCCGTCGCCCTACCCCTTCGCATCCTGCGAACAGACTCTCTAACCTCTTCTACCTTAAAACGTCTACAATACCTAAAATCCCGACACTCCTCTGAGTGCTCCAGCTCCCCTAACACAATAGCTCTATCCCCTTCGTCATTCAAGAGCCTATGAAAATACGACTGCCATCTATTCTTAATGTGGCCGTCCTCCACCAACACTGTACCGTCCTCCCCCTTAATGCAATTCACCTGGTCGAGGTCACGACCCTTCCTCTCCCTGGCCTTAGCGAGTCTAAACAACTTTTTTTCCCCTCCTTTCTCCTGTAACCCTGCATACAAGCTCTTAAAGGCCGCCGTCTTAGCCGTCGTGACTGCTAACTTAGCCTCCTTCCTAGCTAACTTGTACTCTTTCCTGTTTACCCGCTTCTCTTCATCGTCCTTACTCTCAACCAACTTAGCATACGCCCCTTTCTTGGCCCCCACTTTCTTCTTAACCTCATCATTCCACCACCAATCCCCCCGATGATGCCCGGCCCGGCCCCTAGAAACACCCAACACCTCACTAGCATTCTCCTTGATGCACCTAGCCATCCTATCCCACATCCTATCCACGTCTCTCCTACTCTCCCACACCCCCATTCCCGCCAACTTCTCTCCTATCTCTCACGCCTTCACTGGCGTTAGGCCGCCCCACTTAATTCTAGGTCTACACTCCTTACCCCTCCTCTTTCTATTCTTCCTTATACCCAAATCCATAACCAAGAGCCTATGCTGGGTCAAAAGATTCTCACTCGGGATGACCTTACAGTTCTTACACAACACCCTATCCCCTTTCCTAAGCAACAAAAAGTCAATCTGGGTTTTGGCTATCGCGCTTCGAAAGGTGATCGTCCTTCTTCGGGAAGCCCGAGTTCACCACCACCAGCCCAAAGGACCTCGCGAACTCCAATAGAGTATTCGCCTCTTTATTTCTTTCCCCAAAACCAAAACCACCATGCACATCACCAAAGCCTCCTGGTAACGCCCCGATGTGCCCGTTGAAATCTTCTGCTACAACAATCTTCTCTAAGCTAGGCACGCCTCTCACCACCTCATCCAAAGCCTCCCAAAACCGCCTCTTCTCCTCCCCCTCCAAACCCATTTGTGGCGCATAAGCACTACACACGTTCAGGGTAAACCCCCGAATGACCAACTTAATAGTCATCAACCTATCGTTGATCCTTTTTACCTCTACTACCTGATCTCTAAACTCTTCATCTACTAGGATGCCAACTCCATTCCTACGCCTCTCGCTCCCAGAGTACCAAAGCTTGTACCCATCCACATCCCTAGCCTTAGACCCTACCCACTTGGTCTCTTGAACACACGCAATATTAATCCTCCTTTTTCTAAGAATCTTCACAAACTCTATGGACTTACCCTGAAGAGTCCCTATATTCCAAGTTCCCACCCTCAGCCTACCATCACTATCCACACGTCTTCCTCTATCACCCCTGAGGTCACACCTTGGCCTCCCTCCCCCTCCTGCCCTTTCCTCTTCCCCCGCCCCCACAACAACCCCCCGCCCCAACCCCCTCGGACATGACCCTATCCAACCATCAACGCCCACAGCCAGTACTACCATTAATTACAAGGAAATATAAACAATGATAGTAACAAAGCATCCGCAAGAAATACAAGGCACACATAAATTTGACGAAATAATCACGCAACAAAACTAGACTCAAATAGAGGGCAAACACCAAGTCAAGATAACCCAATAACAAGCAGTGCAAGAAACAACAACAGACAATATCAATAAATCAAACGCAAGTCAATATACAGGAGATAAAACTGGAATAATACGAAGAATGAAATAACAAAGGTTAGAAGTCACTGGGTTACGCTTGCAGACCAAGTACTCCTTTCCTGCGAGGTATGTTTGATCCTCGCAAAATAATGCAGAAACGGATCACCGGGGTAGTATCGCCGGGGCTTCGCCAGCGTGCCACCGGAGTCCGAGCCGATACTGTCGGAATCTGCTACACTCGGAAACCATGGAACCTTCGGATGCCCCCGCCGGAATTGGTTGCTTCTGACCGGAGCTGGGCCGCCGGCGTAAGGAGGGGGGCTGCTAACTGCTGGGTCCGTCAAAGAGCTGTTGGTACGTACGTCTCTGGTATGTCGCTTCGCCGGAGTGCGCCGGCCGGAACCCTAAATCGACCCGGCTGGAACCCTAAATCGAGTCGTTTGTTGCTGTAAGTCAAGCCGGCCGGGACCCTAAATCCACCGAGGGAGAGAGGGAGATCTGGGAGAGAGGGAGATCTGGGGGAGAGGGAGATCTGGGATGGGAGAGAGGTACGACCTTACCTTCTCCGACCCAATCGACGCCATCAATGGCAGCGGCGTCAGAAGTCGCCGGTCAGCCAAAAAGGGGGGTGGGGGTGGGGGGTGAGGGTGGGGGTGGGGGTTATATGTGTACGTTAAAGTGAACGTTAAGGAGAGAGAACAGAGAGAAGTGACTAAATTTCTAATTTCACCTTCTTGTCCCGGGTGAAGCTTTGTATTCAACGCGTACATGTGTATATGTTTAATAAATTAGTATATAACTATATATATATATATATATGTATGTATATATTGTAATGTATATATATTGTAGTATATTTAATTTAAAGTATTACATATACATAGAACAGAGTGTATATATGTGAATATATCTTCTATAGACGTGTATATTTAACGCATACATGTGTATATATTTTATAAATTAGTATAGAACTATATCTATATATATTTTAACATATATATATTTTAGTATATTTTATTAGTAGTAGTATATATACATTGAATGGTGCGTATACATGTGTATATATCTTCTATAGACGTGTATATTTAACGTATACATGTGTATATGTTTTATAAATTAGTATAAATGTGTATGTTTAACGTATACATGTGTATATGTTTTATAAATTAGTATATATATATATATATTGTTGTATTTTTTATTTAAACTTTAAAGTAGTATATATATATTGGATGGTGCATATATATGTGTAATTGTGTATATGTGTATATATTTTTTAAGTTCTAATGTAGTATATACTAAACATATAGTGTATAAATATATTGTTTAACGTATTTATAATGTATATAGGTGGGTATATATATTGTATATTGAAAAAAAGTTTTTGTTTTAATATTTTTGATTGGGTTTGACCGATTTTTTAACCGGTTTTAGGTGGGTTTGACCGGATTGGGTTAAGTGGGCCGGGTTAGGGTTGTTTTTAATTTTTTTACTGTTGAGCCCGGATCGGACCGGCCCACTTAGACCCCAACCCAGTGTAACACCCCGTACTTAATTACGTGCATTAGCCATGGTTATATGTGTTGGAGTATATGTATTGATCATAAGTTAGGTATATATGAGTTTAAGTATGAGTATTGATTATTTTGATATGGTTTCAAGTGTATAGTTTGATTATATGTGTATAGGAATCGACTTTATTTATACCAGAATTTGCTCGTCAAAGTTTCTATGCGAAGTTTATCGAGTTATCTTTCCAACGATATAAAGATTTCTGAAAACAGATGAGTATCGGATATAAGCGAGCATGTTCGAAACTTGAAAACGGTGGACGCAATGAACAGTAAAAGTGCAGAAATTTTCTGCACACAAAAGTACTGCAGCAAAACAGATTTTTGGGTCGACTTTAAATGATCATAACTCCTTGTACAAAATAAACTGTGTGAGATGCTATATATCGATGAGAAGCCCCGAGAGTCTTCTTTATAATGCAATTGGTTTTACCCAAATCCATTATCAGAGCAAAGAGTTATGGTCGATTTACTTTAGCCTATCAAAATAGTCCACCATGGACAGATTCGGATTTACTTAAATTTTAAGGGCAATATGGTCATTTTCCATCACCTCATGGACGAAAATTGGTCATTATATACATATACTTAGCCTCATATCCATCATTTATCATCCAAATTATTGAAGAATAAGAAACCCTAGCCTAAGTTCAACTTCAATTATCTTGTGATTCAACCATAGAAAATCCAAATTGATTCCGTAGTTGTGTTCTCCGTCTCGAGGGCTTCGAGAAGCACCCCTTATTTGTGCCAACAGGATTTCAAAATCAAAAGGGACATTTTATGGTAAGGATGTAAATTATGTTGGTGGTATTTATATGGATATGTATATATATATATATGTATGTGAGCATAAGAAGTATTTTGTTTGATTGTTGTTGAAAGATGATTGGGAAATGATGTTGGATTATTCTTGTGCATGGTTGGATTATGTTGAATTGTGAAGGGATTTGGTGTGATGATATGGTATTGAAATGATGATTATATATATATATACACATAAACCTATTGTTCAAGTTGGTTTTTGAAATGCTTTGCAAATATTGGTTGTATGAAATTATGGAAGAGAATTGTGGTGTTGGGTTGCTAATACTAGATGCCAAACATTTCATTGTAGATAAGTGATTTGTAAAGGCGGGAAGTTGTGTTGAATTATTATTCGAATCTTCAACGAGGTATGTAAAGCATACTCTAACGATGTTCTTTGGCATGAAAACACCAATGTTCCATCAAGTAAGATTCCGAGGTTGTCCAAAAACATGTATTGTTCTACATTACCAACGAAGTTGTTTCCATTCTATAAAGTGTCAAAATGTTTCATTGATATACCAAAAGTCTCCTATTTCATTGTTGTGATATTGATGATTCTGAAACACATTGTTGATGTACCAATGAGTCTTTATTACATCGTTATTGTATAGAAGGTCTATTACTTGGTTCCTATTGATGTATCATTGTTCCAAAGGTACTATATTGGAATGAACACTAATGTAATAATCTCAAAAACTTTTGAACTAAGTTATTGGAAAGATCTCTTAGGTGTGTTACTTGATATACGTGTGGGTGGTAGGGGCTTAAGCCTAGCATGGGCCGATCCCGATACTTGATATGATTACAATTGATATGTACTGGGGGCAGCCTAATGGTCACAGTGATGATAGGCGAATTTACGCGCCTATATCAATATATTTTGCCCATATTTTAGCCTAGTTTTGAGAACTAATTATCTATTTCATACACTTTTAGTCCTTTTTCCTGTAAATGAGCTAACAAATGTGATTAGGAAAGTTTCAGGTATAAATGATGCAAAATACAGCAATTTATGGCTTACTTGACGCAAAAGAAAGCTCACGAACGAAGTGGAAAGGAGCTGGACGCCTAAAGGACTAAATCTGCTGCATGGAAAATCTGTCCCGGGCTAAAACAGCAATTCTGAAGACTTTGGGGACTTACAGACACAAAGCTGGATTTTTGCCATAATACATTAACCTAGTGCAATTAGGTTATGTGTTTCATTATTCTATTTGGATTATAATTTTGTAACCTTACCCTAGTACATTTGGGTCAAGGATTTCATTAGTATATTAGGATTTGGTTATTTATTTTATTAGTTTAGTAGGAGTAGGATAGGAGTATTATAAATACCCTATCATGCTAGAGATTTAGAGACATTCCGCATTCAATACATTCTTCACTTAATTCAACAATTAATTTTCTTCCATCCCTCTCATCTTCCACCACAAACACTTCTAATCTATTCTTCTATTCTTAAATTCCACAACAAGAGAATCGTTACTTGCTACGGAATCACAAAACCACACGCCAAACACCTACTATTCACGCCATTCACCATGCAAAACGTGATATCCTTCGCATTCATGGGTAACTAAACCTCTTAGTTGGGGTTATGGAAGCCGAATGAGTTACTATCTACAGCTATGAGTTTGTGAGTTCTAGACAAGTATATTGCTTATATCATTATTCTCTTCATCTTAAATCTACATCCTTTGCGGTTCAAACACAAGAACACGCCATTCTAACATCTAACCTGTTCGAGAGAAAGGTTATTTGTCTAGAAAAGAAGACGCATAGACCAACGCCAGGCTAACATTTAACTTGTTCGAGAGAAAGGTTATTTGTCTAGAAAAGAGATAATGTCAAGGTAGTAGGACACCCTTTCCTATTAAAAAGCTAGTGCCGTACCTGGACTAACTTCTTGGAGAATTCGTACCGTTAGTCACGCTTTAAGCTCGAGAGAGTTAAAGTGAAATAGTCCTTGTTTAGGTCGAGAGACGCTTGGATTTACCATCGACTACAATTCTCTATAAGCAATTGCATGTCAAGACTCTACACACTCATAGCCAATAGAGACGTATACTTCTGAAGGTGGACATAACCCCAACGCTTCAATTCTCATTGTTTACAACCAACGTGACAATCTTTCTCTTTTTACTTTGCTATTTTCAGCTTTTATTTCATTACTTTGGTTACTTAGTACAATCCCCCCATTCTTACGAGACTTGCATCAAAAGTCTAATAATTTCACTTACTTGTTGACCAAGCTATTCTCTGTGGGATCGATACCCAACCCAGTTGGGTTCTATATTTGCTAACGACCGCTTTACACTCCTACGAGAGCTGTAGATTGAGCGTTATCAAAAATTGGCGCCGTTGCCGGGGAATACAAGTGTCAATCAAGTTCGTGAAAATTACTAGACCCTTTGGTCAAAGATTCTCGTACTTTTACGTTTAGTTTTTGTTTTTGTTTATTGCAGGTTTTTCTTTTAGTGCATGCCCCATACTAGAAGTTCTGGTCAACCGTTATTACCAATCAATCCGGAACCGCAACGAATTAGAAGAATGGAAGCACAAGCGGAAATCGACAGGATGGCTGCTCAACACGAGCAAGCAAGATTAGCTGCTCTTGCCGCTGCTCAAGTCCAACAACAAAACATTGATAATCCTGGACGAGCAACAAATCCTGACGATGAAGATTTAGGAGATGACGAGTTGATCAACCCAAGGCATGGCGCTGAAATGGCAACACCTGCCAACAGACGAGGTCGACAAGCTCGGTACAGATATGATCGCCAACCTTTGCAACCAGCTTTCGACGATGATGATGATGATCTTGATGGTGCCGGAGCCACTGGAGCTATAATTCCACCACCATTAGCGCCCGGAGCCAAGTTCAACATCACTAGCACCATGATTCAGTTATTGCAACTCAAGGGATTATTTGGTGGACTAGCAGGCGATGATCCGAATATGCATCTCATCAACTTTATTTCTACATGCAAGTCTTTTGACAATCCTGGAGTTGGTCAGAATGCTATTCGATTACGTCTATTTCCATTGTCTCTGTCTGGGGAGGCAACATTATGGTTGAATGGGCTGACTCCTGATTCTATTACAAATTGGAGGCAATTGAGAGACGCTTTCCTAGAAAGATTCTTTCCGCCATCCAAGAGGGCTCAATTGAGAGATGAAATCAACATCTTTCGTCAGCTTCCCTCTGAAGCTCTTCACGAAACATGGGAGAGGTTCAAGACAAAGCTAGCGAGATGCCCAAACCATCACATGACTAATGTTCACCTCATGGAGATCTTATATAGAGCCTTGAATTCAGTAACTAAACCAGTGGTGGACAACGCAGCTGGAGGTTCTTTTATGGACCTCACCTTTGGTCAAGCAAGCAACATGCTAGATCGTATGACGAAACAAAGTAGAGCTTGGCATACCAGGGATTCTGAGGTAGCAAGCCCCACTTTATCTATTGGCATGTCTGCAGATCAAAGAAGAAGAGAAGAAGAACGTGATCAAGATATGGCGCACATGAAAACCCAAATGGATCTTCTTACAAAGCATCTATTAGGGAAGACTGAAAAAGTGAAAGCAATTGCGTCAAAAGGAAGAGACGAATCTGATTCGGAAGAGGAGGCCAACTACTTGAACAATCAGGGGGGTTTCCGTGGGAATGCCCAAGGAAACCAAGGTCGGAACTATTATGATAAATCTGGAGGTAAAGACCAAGGTAGTTGGAAGAAAAATAATGAAAATAGTGGTTTGTACGTTCCCCCTGGTAGACGTGATACCACCACATCTAATTCTATGGAAGACATGATGGCTAAGTTATTGAAAGGAGTAGAAGCAACGAGCGCGGGAGTTAAGGAGGTAATCGACGATTTAGCCTCCATGAAGCAATTAGTTGACTCTCATTCCACTTCTATATTTCAACTAGAGCAGCAATTCAGTCAACTTTCAGCAGCACTCAACCAAAGAAAAGCCGGCACCTTGCCTAGCGATACTGTGCAAAACCCAAGGAATGATGGGTCATGCATGGCCATCACTACGAGGAGTGGTAAGGTGCTGGAAACTTCAGCAGAAGGCAAGCAAGTAGTTGACAGAACAGCAGACATGGACGCCACACCTAGTGACGCCACTAGGGAAGACGCCGCAATATCCACTTCCAACGTCAAGGACGTGTTGCCTAGTGACGTGCAGCCTGAAAAAAATAATAAACGGAAGCAAGAGGAGAAGAAAGCCATGGAGAGAACACTTCCATACCCACCACCACATTTTCCACAAAGATTGAAGAAGGCGGCCGATGACACTAAGTTCAGCAAATTTATGACCATGTTGAAGCAGCTGACTATTAATGTCCCATTGGTAGAGGCACTTGAACAAATGCCTGGGTATGCGAAGTTTATGAAAGATCTTTTGACTAAGAAGAGGGCAGCAAGCTACGAGCTGAAAGATGATGTGCATCATTGTAGTGCAATCGCTACCCGATCCATAGTTCAGAAGAAGGCCGACCCCGGAGCTTTCACGATTCCTTGCACCGTCGGATCTTTGGACTTTGCTAAAGCATTGTGTGATTTGGGAGCTAGCATCAATTTGATGCCACTATCCATCTACAAGAAGTTGGGGCTAGGCGATCCGACACCAACCAATATGAGGCTCGTGATGGCTGATAGGTCGGTAAAACGACCTGTGGGTATCTTGAATGATGTGTTGGTGAAAGTTTCTTCATTCATCTTTCCTGCAGACTTCGTTATTCTGGATTGTAAGGAGGATTCTGAAGTTCCCATCATCTTGGGACGTCCCTTCCTTGCAACTGGAAGTGTGCTTATTGACATGAAAGATAATGAGCTTTTGTTTCGAATTAATGACGAAGTGGTACGGTTTGATATACGCAAAACAATGAAGCAGCCCAGCGATATGAATGAGTCATCCATAGATGATGTTCATTATGAGGATACGAAAGCATTATCTATAGAGAAACAACCTACTGTTGAGCCATTGTCTGTTGCGCCACTGAATGTTGAGCATGAAAACAATGAAGATTATGAAGAACTTATGGGTGATCTAACAGAAATAGAGTCTTATACTCCTAAGCAACCGGGATGTGATCTCAAGAATAACCCAACAGCAAAGACTCTCATTGATGAGCCACCAGTGCTAGAATCGCAAGAGCTCCCCGATTATCTAAGGTATGTGTTCTTGGAAACTAGAAATATACTTCCGGAGAGCGCAGATGATTTAAGTGAACAGCACGTAGAAGCTCTTATCTCTGCTCTGAAGAGATACAAGAGAGCTATGGGTTGGACTATTGATGATATAATTGGAGACTCTCCGGGGAAACGTATGAACCATCTTGAAGAAGATCGCATGCCCACAGGCAAGCCTCATTGTCATCTAAATCCTTTCAAAAAACGATCCATCATTTACCTCGACGAAGTCTAAGTACTCGAGGTAACTACGTCGAGCCACGACAATAAATAAGGCGCTATATGGGAGGCAACCCATCGTTTTATTGTTTTATCGTTTTATCGTTTCGTCGTTTTAATTTTTTTTTTTTTTTTTTCTTTTTGATAAATGAAAATCCAAAAATAAGAGTCGTGCCACGACCAAAACTAAGGCGCTTGGTGGGAGGCAACCCATCGTACTAATCGTTTTTATTGTGTTTTGAGCAAATATAGGTGCAAGAAGTATGCAACGAGGAGATTGATTTCAATTGGCGATTTGGTCGCATTGTATGGTAAAGTCGGTAAGTTAGGAATGGTGATGCATAAGGCTATGGATTGAGCCTTTCTCACGTCATAATAGGCTTCGAGAAAGGCTAGGCCTTGGTAAAAATAGGCCACGAACGATGCACAACCTATTCTATCGCCTAAGGACTCGGAATCTAGTGTGCAATACACTATGCGCCGCCTATTCCTAGGTGTGCTTTTGACTATGCGCCGCCTATGCTATGGCATTTGAGATACTGAGACCAAATGCCATACCATATGCGCCGCATATGCCTAGATATGCCATACCATGTGCGGCGCATATGTCCCATTATGCCATGGACAATGCGCCGCATATGCCATTGATATGCCAAGAGATATGCGCCGCATATGTGGTGATTTTGTCCCCAAATCCGATTGTAAATGGGTCATAACCCGACCCATACTCTTCCTATATAAAGGGGACTTGGTTTTTTATCACAAACACATTAGAAGTGACCCTAAAGGCGCCGCATATCATCCCAAATCCTCTCAAATTTTTCTTCCTTTGTTCTTCCAATCCACAACAACTTCTCCACAATCTTCAAGCAAGTAAGTGCTCTCTTATTCTCCACCTATTTATCGTAAGTACTACGTTGCTATGCTTATTATAAATTGTTAAATCATATAAGATTGTTGGTGATGTTCATGTGTTCGAATTGTTGTTGCATAATCATGTGAGTGAACATATACGTAGGGAATTCTTGACTTATTTCCGACTTGAATTTGGTTTCAATAGCATTGTTATGATATTTGCTGAATTGATATGGCTATGAATATTGCTTAAGAGTGTTGTTTGGATGCTTACATGTTAGACTAACCCGGCCATCGGGATAAGATTATAGTGCCTATCGACTTAGGAGGTTGTGCTTGTTGTAAGAATAACGATTCCATGTGGTAACCCCTATGTCATAGTGTTGCTATATCTACCATGAAAGTAGTCCAATGGCTGCAAATAAGTGATACAATGCTGATTTTCTTGCTGGAATACAAGCCTAAAACGTATGTCGACGAAATCTGAGTAAATCGACTACGTTCACCTCGCTGATTTGTGCAACAAAACTAAGTGTGGGGTGGTACCCCTAGTACTTGCTTATAGATTGTATCAAGTGAGATTGTGCTGCAACTAACACTATTTCTAGTCTCAGGTACAATGGCACCTAAAGCGAGACAAGGCAAGGAGAAGGCTACCACCTCCCAAAAGGGCAAAAAGAGAAGTTGCAAGGACCAAGGAGAACCCTCCTCGCAGCAAATACCCCGACTCACGCTTGGAATTAAGTGGGATACTTATGAGAAACTTCTGAGGATGACGACTCTGACGATGATTCCAATGCGAGGGGTATGACCCCAGACATAGAGGATAAGTCCGACCAACCAGGTTCCTCGTATTTATTTTCCACTGAGGACAGTGTCCCGACTAAGTGTGGGGTGGTGGTATTGCATGCTATACTTATCTATTCGCATCTATGTTTGTTTGCGTTTGTTTCATTTTTGTTTCGTTTTTTTTTAGTAGTTAAAATTTTTTCTAGCTTCGCATGAAATTATTTTGATAGGCAGCATGAGATTATAACAAGAGTATGTGTTACAATTGTGACTATTGAGACGTTTAGGCTCTAGTTGTGACTCATTATGTGATATTGTGTGATTCAATTCCTTCAATTGATTGGGTCGAGAGTCTATATTACTTCCAAGCAAGTCGACCATGTGCCTTGTGTGTGCGAGATAATAGTATATTCTATGTATGTGGCTGATGCTAGAACTTGCCTGGTATGTATGCAAAGCGAAAATAAGGAATGTAAGTTTAGGATATGATTTAGGCATTTCTTTGGCAACCTATACATGTTAACCTTCAGTTTTTCCTACCCATGTACATTATCCTAGTTAAACCCTTTTGAGCCTTTAGCCTATTTCTTTGACAGCCTTGTATGTAAGCCTAATCCATTTTTTCAAGACCGTAATTTGATCCAAATTCCTAAGTGCTCTAAAGTGAAAAAGTCATGTGACAACATAAGAGGAAATTGGGTGAGTATGATGCTTTAAATTGTAATGGTGCTTGAATGCGTTATGAAAAAGAAGAAAGTGCTATCATAAGAGGTATTTTGTGAAAAGAAAAAGGAAAAGAAAGCTGAAAAGTGAGTTGTGCTTAAAATTGAAAAACAAAATAGGAGAACAAGGGTGGTAGAATGAAAGAGTAAAGAAAGGTTGAAAGAGAAAAAAGTTTCAATGACTCAAAGTGATGTATTAAAGTGCTTAGGAACTTAGTCACTATTTCTGGCCAAAATAGTCCTACCCGTCCCTTAGCCTACATTACAACCATCTAAAGACCTACTTGATCCTAACCTTAACATTCCGACATTTAGTAGAGTACTACATTAAAGGCAAGCCTATGGTCATCAGTTGCTACATATGAATTCTTTGTGAGAGTGAGAGCAAGGACACTTTGATACCCATGTTTGAAAAATATGCTATATTTGTGAGTGATTATGGGCACTATATTGTGAGACACACATGGTTGATGAGTTTTGGATAGTTGTATATGATTCTATGTACCTTAACGTTTGCATGCGAGTTGATCACCATCACGAGTCTATTCTTGAGGTTAAATTGTTTCTACTTATAATCGGAAAGCTACTCTTTGTTGATAATTGTTGTGCTTGTCTTGAAGAATGTTTTGTGTTGTTTCTGTAAAAACCTTAAGTCGATGCTCAGAAGGACATGATATGTTGTTCGAGGACGAACAAAGCTCTAAGTGTGGGGTGTTGATGATAGGCGAATTTACGCGCCTATATCAATATATTTTGCCCATATTTTAGCCTAGTTTTGAGAACTAATTATCTATTTCATACACTTTTAGTCCTTTTTCCTGTAAATGAGCTAACAAATGTGATTAGGAAAGTTTCAGGTATAAATGATGCAAAATACAGCAATTTATGGCTTACTTGACGCAAAAGAAAGCTCACGAACGAAGTGGAAAGGAGCTGGACGCCTAAAGGACTAAATCTGCTGCATGGAAAATCTGTCCCGGGCTAAAACAGCAATTCTGAAGACTTTGGGGACTTACAGACACAAAGCTGGATTTTTGCCATAATACATTAACCTAGTGCAATTAGGTTATGTGTTTCATTATTCTATTTGGATTATAATTTTGTAACCTTACCCTAGTACATTTGGGTCAAGGATTTCATTAGTATATTAGGATTTGGTTATTTATTTTATTAGTTTAGTAGGAGTAGGATATGAGTATTATAAATACCCTATCATGCTAGAGATTTAGAGACATTCCGCATTCAATACATTCTTCACTTAATTCAACAATTAATTTTCTTCCATCCCTCTCATCTTCCACCACAAACACTTCTAATCTATTCTTCTATTCTTAAATTCCACAACAAGAGAATCGTTACTTGCTACGGAATCACAAAACCACACGCCAAACACCTACTATTCACGCCATTCACCATGCAAAACGTGATATCCTTCGCATTCATGGGTAACTAAACCTCTTAGTTGGGGTTATGGAAGCCGAATGAATTACTATCTACAGCTATGAGTTTGTGAGTTCTAGACAAGTATATTGCTTATATCATTATTCTCTTCATCTTAAATCTACATCCTTTGCGGTTCAAACACAAGAACACGCCATTCTAACATCTAACCTGTTCGAGAGAAAGGTTATTTGTCTAGAAAAGAAGACGCATAGACCAACGCCAGGCTAACATTTAACTTGTTCGAGAGAAAGGTTATTTGTCTAGAAAAGAGATAATGTCAAGGTAGTAGGACACCCTTTCCTATTAAAAAGCTAGTGCCGTACCTGGACTAACTTCTTGGAGAATTCGTACCGTTAGTCACGCTTTAAGCTCGAGAGAGTTAAAGTGAAATAGTCCTTGTTTAGGTCGAGAGACGCTTGGATTTACCATCGACTACAATTCTCTATAAGCAATTGCATGTCAAGACTCTACACACTCATAGCCAATAGAGACGTATACTTCTGAAGGTGGACATAACCCCGACGCTTCAATTCTCATTGTTTACAACCAACGTGACAATCTTTCTCTTTTTACTTTGCTATTTTCAGCTTTTATTTCATTACTTTGGTTACTTAGTACAATCCCCCCATTCTTACGAGACTTGCATCAAAAGTCTAATAATTTCACTTACTTGTTGACCAAGCTATTCTCTGTGGGATCGATACCCAACCCAGTTAGGTTCTATATTTGCTAACGACCGCTTTACACTCCTACGAGAGCTGTAGATTGAGCGTTATCACACAGTACAGTACAATATTAATTATTGTTAGGTGGTTGGAGGTTCGGGAGGAGGAGGTAATGGCGAATGATAATTGTAAAGAATGAAATGAACGAATGTATACCGTTCCACAAATGTGTTTGAATTCAAGAACCCAATTCAGAATAATGATTATGTACATGATCCTAAAAGTGTTTATGAAGTGTGGTTCACTTCTATTATGATTTGTTCACGTGCGTCTGATTTTCTTGATCCCCTATATCATATATGATTATTTACAGCTTTACATACTCAGTACATATTTCGTACTGACGTCCCTCACGGGGGACCTGCATTTCATGCTGCAGGCACAGGTGCTTCAGCTCATTCACAACATAGATAGGAACCAGGTCATACAGCTATTGTTGGTGAGCTCCAGTTTGCTTCGGAGCTTTCCGAGTCAGTTCCTTATGTTTTGTTATTGTACAGGAGTCATGTGTGGGCGGGGGTTTGTCCCGACCCTAGTTATGTCATGTATATCCTGGAGTCTTTATAGACATAAGGAAGGGTAAAGTCATAGAAGTTTATATAGTGATGTTAAATTTGTATATGTGGTGGCCCCAATGGTCAAGTATTATATATATATATATATATATATATATTTGTGCGTGTTGTTCTGATACAGGTAATTATACCCTTTTATATGCAATGAAGTGCTGTCTAAATTTTTGGTGACATGTAAGTGAAAGTACAGGTATTTGAACGGGTTCTCCCGGGCCTTCTCGGCTTCGGGTGCCAGTTCGGCCCGATAGGATTTTGGAGCGTGGCAAAAGTGGTATCAGAGAGGTTCGTCCTAGTAAGTCTACAAAGCCGTCTCTACGTAGAGTCTTGTTTATCGGTGTGTTGTGCACCACATCTATAAACAGGAGGCTATGGACATTTAGGAAATTATTTCTTTTCTTCAGATCATAGATCGTGCCATAGAGTTTATATAGCAAATGAAGTCATAGTTGACCACTGAATCCATTTGTTTCTCTTATTACAGTAAGAATACCAGATACTGGAAGTAAGAATACCAGCGAGCGGGTAGACGTGGCTGTCGGAGAAGGGACTAGTAAGTCACCACCTGTACAAGTTAATCAGAGTGAAGCTCAAGCTGAGCGGGTATCTGAAATGTCTTCCACTCCAGATGAAATAAGTGGGAGGCGAACCACATTCACAGAACCACTTGTTAATGCTGCTGATCAGGATATGAGGGATGCAGTAAAACTGTTGACCCGGATTGTTGCCGGTCAAGTCCAAGGGCAAGCTATTCCTGCCGCGGGTTCTAGCAGTACTGATAGGGCGGCTAGTCTTCGGATGCAAGATTTTCTTAAGATGGATCCGCCTACTTTTACCGGATCCGATCTTAACGAAGATCCGCAGGACTTTATTGATTAGATCCAAAGGGCCCTAGAGGGGATGCATGTATCGGGCAGAGAGATAGTGGAGTTAGCCGCGTATAGATTCAAAGGTGAGGCTATATATTGGTATGAAGACTGGAAACGGTCAAGGGGCATTGATGCACCCCCAGCAACTTGGAAAGAGTTCAAAGAGGCATTTATTGATCATTATCTTCCATATGAGATTCGTCAGGCCCGTGCAGATCAGTTCTTAAATCTTCTACAGGGTAATACAAGTGTGAGGGAGTATAGTCTTCGATTTAATTCTTTGTCCAGATATGCTCCTAATGTTATAGCTACTATGGATGACAGAGTTCATTGGTATGTGGATGGATTGGATCCGTATTTGGTTAGGGATTGTACTATTGCTGCACTGAATAAAGACATGGATATAGCTAGGATCCAAGCATTTGCATAGAAAATGGAAGATCAGAGGCAAAGAAGAAGAACACAGGAATTTCAAAGCGGATCTTCTAAGAGGGCCAGATCTACAGGGCAGTTTATAGCGCCACAGGGAGGTTTTAGACCTCAATTTTCTGCTAGACCACCTAGGCCATTATTTTCTTATTCTGCAGCTAGTGCTCCACCACAGCATCAGGGGTTCAGAGGCAGTCAATTTGGGCAAAGAAGTGAGGGTCATAGTTCGCGATCAGTGGGTTATCATGGGCAAGGGAACATGAGCCAAAATAGACCTTCTCGATAACTATGTAATCGATGTGGAAAGCATTATATGGGCGTATGTTGAATGGGAACAAATGTTTGTTTTTGGTGCGGTATGACGGGGCATATGATGAGAGAATGCCCACGAAGGGGCGCAGATGGTGTCGCACGACCTTCGGGATCAGTTGTTGCATCATCGTCACCGGTATCTTATTTTGGTAGAGGCGCACAACCTGCGGGTCATGCTAGGAATGAAAAAAGAGTCGCTAGTTCCAGCGGGACTCAGAATCACACTTATGCTTTAGCGAATCGACAGAATCTAGAGGCTTCCCCAGATGTGGTTACGGGTACGTTGCCCATATTTTCATTTGATGTATATGCTCTAATTGATCCCGGTTCTACATTATCATATGTTACTCCTTTGGTCGCTGGAAAGTTCAAAAGAACCCCCGAATTGTTGGAAAAGCCGTTGGAAGTGTCTACCCCGGTTGGGGAATCTATTATTGCTAGAAGAGTTTATAAAGATTGTGTAGTAACTGTGTGTGGTCGAGACACGATGGCCAATCTTGTGGAACTAGAAATGGTAGATTTTGATGTTATAATGGGTGTGGATTGGTTAGCATCTTGTTATGCCAAAATTGACTGTTGTACGAAAAAAATGTATTTACATTTTCCTAATGAAGCAGTTATTGAATGGCAAGGTAAGATTGGCACACCAAGAGGTAGATTTATTTCTTATTTCAAAGCGAGAAAAATAATTTCCAAGGGCTACATATGTCATTTAGTTAGAGTAAAGGATACGGAATCGGAATCACCAGATCTTCACACTGTACCAGTAGTAAGTGAATTTCTTGATGTATTCCCTGAAGATCTTCCAGGTTTACCTCCTGAACGAGAAATAAAATTTGGTATTGATGTGATACCAGGCACTAAGCCAATCTCAATTCCTCCGTATAGGATGGCCCCAGCAGAATTACAAGAATTGAAAGAGAAATTAAAAGATTTGCTAGAAAAGGGGTTCATTAGGCCTAGTATTTCCCCTTGGGGAGCACCAGTGCTGTTTGTGCGCAAGAAAGATGGCACATTGAGAATGTGTATTGATTATAAGTAGCTGAATAAAGTGACTCTTAAAAATACATATCCTCTTCCAAGAATTGATGATTTATTTGATCAGTTACAGGGTGCCAAATGTTTTTCTAAGATTGATTTGAGGTCAGGTTATCATCAAGTGAGAGTCAAAGAAAAAGATATACCCAAAACAGCTTTCCGAACAGGGTATGGTCATTATGAGTTTCTAGTTATGTCATTTGGGCTAACTAATGCACCTGCATCTTTCATGGATTTAATGAATAGGGTGTTTAAGCCATTTCTAGATGTATCCGTGATAGTTTTCATTGATGATATTCTAGTTTATTCTAGATCAGAAGAGGATCATGCTAATCATTTGCGACAGGCATTGCAAACTCTTCGTGATTGCAAGCTGTATGCAAAATTTTCTAAATGTGAATTTTGGCTAAAGTCAGTGGCATTTTTGGGCCATATTGTATCAAATGAAGGCATACAGGTTGATACTCAAAAGATAGAAGCTGTGAAGAATTGGCCAAGGCCCACAACGCCTACGGAGATTCGTAGTTTTCTTGGGTTGGCTGTTTATTATAGAAAGTTTGTTGAGGGTTTTTCTTCTATTTCAGCACCCTTAACTAAGCTAACGCATAAAGCATCCAAGTTCCAATGGAATGATGCGTGTGAGGAGAGTTTCCAAGAATTGGAGAATAAGTTGACTTCTACACCTGTGTTGGTACTTTCAGAAGGTACAGAAGGGTATACAGTGTATTGTGATGCTTTGAGAATTGGTTTAGGATGTTTATTAATGAAGCATGGTAAGGTGATAGCATATGCCTCAAGGCAATTGAGGCCACATGAGAAAAATTACCCCACACATGATCTTGAGCTGGCAGCGGTTATCTTTGCTTTAAAAATATAGAGCCACTATTTATATGGGATTCATGTTGATATATATACTGATCACAAGAGCTTACAATATATTTTCAGTCAGAAGGATCTAAATCTGAGGCAGCGAAGGTGGATGGAACTATTAAAAGATTATGATGTTGATATTTTGTATCACCCAGGGAAAATGAATATAGTAGCTGATGCATTAAGTCGTAAGGCTATGATGGCACCTGTAGAAAGGCAAGGGATGATTAAATATCTTCATCAATTATCTAGTCTAGGAGTTCGTCTTCTCGAAACTCTGGACGAGGAGCTTATTGTGCATAATGCTGCGGAATCCTCATTAGTAGCTGAGGTGAAAGAGAAGCAAGATGCAGATCCTGTTTTATTGCAACTCAAGGAGAATGTTCAAAATGGTGCGATGAAGGTATTTGAGCTTTCGCAAGAAGGAGTACTTCTATGCCAAAATCGGCTATGTGTGCCTATTGTTGATGAGCTAAGAAGAAGAATTATGACTGAGGCACATTTCTCAAGGTATTCTATTCATCCAGGGTCAACCAAAATGTATCAAGATTTGAAGGATGTATATTGGTGGAATGACATGAAAAGGAACATCGCAAAATTTGTAGCTGAATGTCCAAATTGCCAACGAGTTAAAATGGAACATCAAAAGCTCGGAAGCTATATGCAATGCATAGATCTTCCAATTCGGAAGTGGGACATGATCAACATGGATTTTGTTACAGGTTTGCCTCGTACAGCTTGGAAATTTGATTCTATATGGGTGATTGTGGATAGGCTTACTAAATCCACACATTTCTTACCCGTTAAGACCACTTACACAGTTGAAGAATATTCGAAGCTGTATGTTAAAGAAATAGTCCGATTACATGGAGTGCCAACTTCTATTATATCGGATCGGGGAACTCAATTTACCGCAAACTTTTCGAATTCTTTCCAATGGAGTTTGGGAACACAAGTGAATCTGAGTACAGCTTTTCACCCTCAGACGGATGGACAAGTAGAGCGCACCATTCAAACACTTAAAGATATGCTACAAGCATGTTTTATAGATTGTAAAGGCAGCTGGGATGATTATTTACCTCTTATTGAGTTTGCCTACAATAATAGCTATCATTCAAGTATCAAAATGGCACTATATGAAGCTTTATATGGGAGAAAGTGTAGATCACCAATAGGATGGTTCGAAGAGGGTGAAACTCTTATGTTCGGACCGGATCTTGTGTATCAAGCCATAGAAAAAGTCGAGGTAATTTAGCAACGGTTGAAAATAGCCCAAAGTCGACATAAGTCATATGCGGATAGTAGAAGAAGAGGGCTAGAGTTTTCATTAGGCGATTGGGTATTTTTGAAGGTATCGCCAAAGAAAGGGGTGATGAGATTTGGCAAGAAAGGAAAGTTGATTCCACGATATATAGGCCCGTATAAGATTATTCGAAGATGTGGGCAAGTTGCTTATGAATTAGAGCTACCCCAGGAACTCCCATCAGTGCATCCAGTATTTCATGTATCGATGCTTCGAAAGTGCATCGGAGATCCGTCCCTTATTACTTCTACTGAAGATGTGCAAGTAACAGAAGATCTTACCTATGAGGAGATGCCTATTGCTATATTAGATCGTCAAGTTAAGAAGATGAGAAATAAAGAAGTAGCATCGGTGAAAGTACTTTGGAGAAATCAACAAAGGAAAGAGATTACATGGGAAGCGGAGGAAGCAATGAAATCGAAATACCCTTATTTGTTCAAAGGTGAAAAAGAAGTGCAAGGAGTGGAACTGGGACACTAACAAGTAAGTTTTTTACATATGCATAATATCTATATGATGACGTGAATATCAATTATGAATTCAAACTTGTTTCGGCTAAATAACTACATTCACATTCGAGGACGAATGTCCTTAAGGGGGGAAGGATGTAACACCCCGTACTTAATTACGTGCATTAGCCATGGTTATATGTGTTGGAGTATATTTATTGATCATAATTTAGGTATATATGAGTTTAAGTATGAGTATTGATTATTTTGAGATGGTTTCAAGTGTATAGTTTGATTATATGTGTATAGGAATCGACTTTATTTATACCGAAATTTGCTCGTCGAAGTTTCTATACGAAGTTTATTGAGTTATCTTTCCAACGATATAAAGATTTCTGAAAACAGATGAGTATCGGATATAAGAGAGCATGTTCGAAACTTGAAAACGGTGGCCGCAATGAATAGTAAATGTGCAGAAATTTTCTGCACACAAAAGTACTGCAGCCAAACAGATTTTTAGATCGATTTTAAACGATCATAACTCCTTGTAAAAAATGAACTGTGTGAGCTTCTATATATCGATGAGAAGCCCCGAGAGTCTTCTTTCTAATGCAATTGGTTTCACCCAAATCCATTATCGGAGCAAAGAGTTATGTTAGATTTACTTTAGCCTATCAAAACAGTCCACCATGGACAAATTCGGATTTACTTAAATTTTAAGGGCAATATGGTCATTTTCCATCACCTCATGGACGAACATTGGTCATTATATACATATAATTAGCCTCATATCCATCATTTATCATCTAAATTATTAAAGAATAAGAAACCCTAGCCTAAGTTCAACTCCAATTATCTTGTGATTCAACCGTAGAAAATCCAAATTGATTCCGTAATTGTGTTCACCATCTCGAGGGCTTCGAGAAGCACCCCTTATTTGTGCCAACAGGACTTCAAAATCAAAAGGGGCATTTTATGGTTAGGATGTAAATTATGTTGGTGTTATTTATATGGATATGTATATATATATGCATGTGAGCATAAGAAGTATGTTATTTGACTGTTGTTGAAAGATGATTGGGAAATGATGTTGGATTATTCTTGTGCATGGTAGGATTATGTTGAATTGTGAAGGGATTTGGTGTGATGATATGGTATTGAAATGATGATTATATATATATATACACAAAAACCTAATGTTCAAGTTGGTTTTTGAAATGCTTTGCAAATATTGGTTGTATGGAATTATGGAAGACAATTGTGGTGTTGGGTTGCTAATACTAGATGCCAAACATTTCATTGTAGATAAGTGATTTGTAAAGGCGGGAAGTTGTGTTGAATTGGTATCCGAATCTGCAACGAGGTATGTAAAGCATACTCTAACGATGTTCTTTGGCATGAAAACGCCAATGTTCCATCAAGTAAGATTCCGAGGTTGTCCAAACACATGTATTGTTCTACATTACCAACGAAGTTGTTTCCATTCTATAAAGTATCAAAATGTTTCATTGATATACCAAAAAGCTCCTATTTCATTGTTGTGATATTGATGATTCTGAAACACATTGTTGATGTACCAATGAGTCTTTATTACATCGTTATTGTATAGAAGGTCTATTACTTGGTTCCTATTGATGTATCATTGTTCCAAAGGTACTATATTGGAATGAACACTAATGTAATAATCTCAAAAGCTTTTGAACTAAGTTATTGGAAAGATCTCTTAGGTGTGTTACTTGATATACGTGTGGGTGGTAGGGGCTTAAGCCTAGCATGGGCCAATCCCGATACTTGATATGATTACAGCTGATATGTACTGGGGGCAGCCTAATGGTCATAGTACGGTACAATATTGATTATTGTTAGGTGGTTGGAGGTTCGGGAGGAGGAGGTAATGGCGAATGATAATTGTAAATGAAATGAACGAATGTATACCGTTCCACAAATGTGTTTGAATTCAAGAACCCAATTCAGATTAATGATAATGTACATGATCCTAAAAGTGTTTATGAAGTGTGGTTCACTTCTATTATGATTTATTCACTTGCGTCTGATTTTCTTGATCCCCTATATAACATATGATTATTTACAGCTTCACATACTCAGTACATATTTCATACTTACGTCCCTCATGGGGGACTTGCATTTCATGCTGCAGGCACAGGTGCTTCAGCTCATTCACAGCATAGATAGGAGCCAGGTCATACAGCTATTGTTGGTGAGCTCCAGTTTGCTTCGGAGCTTTCCGAGTCGGTTCCTTATGTTTTGTTATTGTACAGGAGTCATGTGTGGGCGGGGGTTTGTCTCGACCCTAGTTATGTCATGTATATCCTAGAGGCTTTGTAGACATAAGGAAGGGTAAAGTCATGGAAGTTTATATAGTGATGTTATATTTGTATATGTGGTGGCCCCGGCGGCCAAGCATTATATATATATATATATTTGTGCGTGTTGTGGTGATACAGGTAATTAGACCCTCCTATATGCAATGAAGTGCTGTCCAAATTTTCGGTGACATGTAAGTGAAAGTACAGGTATTTGAACGGGTTCTCCCGGGCCTTCTCGGCTTCGGGTGCCAGTCCGGCCCGATGGAATTTTGGGGCGTGACACCCAGACCCAGCCCGACCCACAAACCGATTAGATGACACAGGCCAGTTTCAGGTTGGCCCGGCCCGGCCCACATAACAGTCTTAAGCAGAATGTAACCATTTGAATTTTTAACACAAACACGAAATGTATTTATAATCGCTCAACATAAAGTACAACTTAAAATTTGAACAAGAAAGTAATAGTCACACTAAGATGAGATAACATAGTAAGAAGCTAGCAAGAAGGGGGTGAGATACTAAACATAGAATGGAGATAAGAGAACAACAAACCAGTCAAAGCTTCACAACAGTACGCTTAAACCATTCTGTCTAATCTCAGGTCCTATTTAATCAACTCACAATTGGATCTCGATTCCAAATAAAACACTCCAACATTTCAATAGGTTCAATAATCTCAATTGAATCAGCCCAATCCACCACTTTTAACCCATAGGCCCTTGCAAAGTTGACTTAGTTCACAACATAGAGCTACACATCTACTTACAAACACGACAAAACAGAGTAAACTACCTTTTTTTAAAATCCTACAAACTCAAAATTCTAACTCCACCCCCTATCAGCTAGCACATTTTTTGCTTGTTAGTATTGATAGAGATGATGGTGGTGATAGCGGTGATGGCGGTGGTGGCTTCATAGGAGGGAGATGCATATGACATTCCTTATTAGACTCTGGTGGTGACATTGTTATGTTGCCTTTAAAACCGAAGCCTCTTAGCTCTCTAGCTACCTTAAATTGAGAAAACATTTCCTTGTAGGAATTATCATATTGTTGCATGGACCTTGATGCTACTAATTCCACACAAATTGAATCATGGATGATCAAAGATATTAGCAAAAATGAAATTATATCTATTGCCCTCATTCTTTCAAATTCTCAAGTAGTAATAAATCCACAATATGCATTCCAATTTATATTAGTTTCTCTTACCTTTGTTCATTTTCTATGGATAAAATAATGCACAAATGGTGACTCGTGAGTCAAAAGGGTTAAGAAAATCAACGTCATAATTATATATTCTATAAACAACTAGTAATATGAAATAATCAGTAGATAATATGTAGGTTAAAATCCACTAAATAATTTAATTGATAGTATTTAGTTATTCAAGTTCCAAACTTGTTGAATATATATATCTTCATAAACGACTAATGATAACATATTTTTTATAATATAGTCCAATCACTTTCCCAAATTAATCAAATCTTTTAGTCACATCCCGTGACTTTTTGAAAAGTTGACTCTTTGACTTCTAAGTCCTCCTCAGTCTACTTCTCTTTGTTTTATCAGTTGATCATCTTATTAATAATACTAGTTTAGTGTAGGTGTTTTACACGTGTGTCTTTAATTAATAAACTTATAATTCCAAAGCAAATCAAACCTTGAACCTTAAGAAGTTTAGCAATCTAAATGGACGAATAAAATATTGAGAACCTTGATGGCAAATTTCGTTCGCGATAATATATTTGTTTCGTCCAATTTTTCAATCAGAATTTTTCAATTGAAAAGAAACACGAGAAATTATCAAAAAAGAAGAATCTATTATTTGTGTATAATTCATATATAATCTTTAAAATTATTAACTAAAAAAAATAAAAAAAGACATAAAGATTGAAGATAATGAATGCAAAAATACGACTTAATTAAGACAAAATAAGAACACGTAAAATCTAATATAAAACTATTCAAACTTTTCTGTCAACACGATCATAAAGATAGAAAAAAGCATCCAATTAATGTTATATGAAAACAAAACTTTACATCCATTCTAAATACAATAACAATGATAACATATTTAGTGCAATTTCATATATAGGATAGTTGTGTACATTGACCTTACCACAGACTCTATTGTGTGAAAGAATGACCAAGAAAACTTGAAAAAGTTAGAACAAAATTAATGAAAAGAATTTGAAATAATAACTCCTTTTATAGAAATTTTAAAATAGATAAATAAAAAAAAATTCCAAATAAAAAAATAAATAAATTTAAACATGTGTATGATTTGTATTAAAATACCCCCAACTATGAAAGGAAAAACAAAAGGAGGACGGACTCCTCTAAACTTGGAAAATTTTTGAGACTCCTAGTGCACTTTGATTTTATATACGGCTTACCCAAAGTGATGTTAATTGTACCCAAAACTAATTACGGTACTTTCTATCATAACAAATTGGACATGTTAATTACGTTAAAAAAAGAAATTTTAAGATTTAGGTAAATAATAAAAATTTTATTGGTAACTATAATTTAATTAAAGGTTAGACGATTTTGTTTATTGTGAGGTATTTTAATGAAGGACAAAAAATTTCAATCATTTTTCTAAGGATCTTTACATTTTTAATATATTATAAATTATAGATATAGATTATAGACATAAATGATTTGCATCACAAGAAAAATATTTATTACTTGAAAAAAATCTAGTAAATTTGCAATATTAACATTTCAATTAATTAAATTGAATTTAATAAAGATGTAGTTTATGTAAAAGTCCTTTTATTGTATATAATTCAAATAAGGAAAAATTTAAGGATAAAATTTAAATGAATTCAAACAAGGAAAAGTTTTATCATAAATATATTTAATTAATTTTCAAATTTTAAATATTAGGAAAAAATAGTGAAAAGACGATTTTGTCTAAAGAAAATACTTTTAATGAAAGGTTTGATTACCAAAATTTTAATTGATTTGCCTTGAGTAATAATAAAATAACTTAAAATACAATTATAATTTTATTTAATAGTTATATTACTTTGCTAACGTGAATTTACTGTCTTACAATTATAACGTGACTTTGTTGCCTCAAAATTTTATTAAATAGCTAATTAATTATAATTTTAACTTAAAGAAAACCCTAATGTGATGTTGCTATCTTTTTTCCTTACAAATTTGGTATATTACATAATTTTATGGTATATAATTCAAAAAAGGAAAGGTTTAAGGACTAAATTTAAATGAATTCAAACAATTAAAGGTTTTATCATAAATATATTTAATTAATTTTTTTAACTCTTAAATATTCAAAAAATTGTGAAAAGACGATATTATCTATTACGGAGAATTTTAATGAAAGACAAAGAATTCAAATCACTTTTATAAAGGACTTCACACTTTTAATATATTATATATTATATATATATCTTATTATGTTATAGATGTTTATAAAAAATACATGATAATTTATTTATTAAAAACTTAAAAAAGCTTACCTCAAATCACAATAAAATGTGCATTAATAAAAAAATTCTATATCTAGACCGCTTTTTTCTCTACACGTGGTAGTTTTGAAGAAAAAAAAATCTAAATTTTACTAAAGAAAGAAAATTATCATTAATTAATTAATTAAAGAGCAATTACTGATTCAAAAGCTAAACAAGTTGATCAAACGTACTAAGATTTTTCTTTCCTTCTCTTTTTTTTGGCCAGCTTTCAAGTTTTTATTAGATTTTGGTAGGTTACTTTTTCCTTTTTTCTAGAATATTAATTTTTGCTTTTGCTGCGTTTTATTATGTCATTCTTTTCCTCTATATTTTAGGATTCCTTTACTAAGTACACGAGGAGAAAAAATCCATCAATATTAATTTTTCATATATTTTTTTCTTAGACTCTTTTTAAATATTATTGATATAATAATTGAAGAAAATAAGTGAAAAGACAAGCAAAAAGTTCAAATTACTTAGAACTTCACACTTTTAATATATTATAGATATGTCTTAAATTAATTATTCACACACACACACATATATCTATAATGTATTAAAAGTGTGAAGACCCTTAGAAAAGTGATTTGAACTTTTTGCCCTACATTAAAAGATTCTGCAATAGTCAAAATTGTCTTTTAACTTATTTTCTTTAATTATTATTTATTTTTATAATATTTAAAATTAAGGAGTCCTAAAATATTTTGGTAAGAGAGTAATATATTTTAAAAATTGAAGAGTCCTAAATTATTTGGTAAGAAAACATATATGGTAAATATTAGGAGAATTAATATTTAAAGAGTTCTAAAATATATGGTAAAAGGAAGAACTATTTTCTCAAATTAAAAATTCAAACCAAATAATATTCTTTTTACAAAACTTTTCTATTCGACGTTAAAAACTAGATTTACAATTGAATACTATTCAATACTCATCATATTATAAGAAGAGAAATAATCATTCCATCAATTAATGAACACTGGTTATTGTAGTTTTAAGAAAATATGCCAAACCCATAATAATTTATTCTTTTTATATTCAAAGATTATAGTTAACGAGATACACACGTGCAAAGCACGTAAACTTAATTAGTATATATATAATTTTGGGTGTCTTTAGGCATTTGAAATTTATACATATTAGTCTTACTTTTATTTATTTTCAGCGAATTTTGAAGAGGGACAAAATGCCACGTTATTTTAGTTGTTCTTTTTTCTTTTTGGTAAAATAGTGACAAAATTTAAAATGATATTAGAGTAGACAGAAGTTTAGATGCATATCTAATCAATCACTGTCATCATTTGGAGAAATTTTCATCTACTGGTCTCAAGAAAAAGACTCAGACTCACACGTACGTGAGAACATATATCGTGTTGAAGTGCTCATGGTCCAATCAGCGTCGCACGGAACTAAAGAGGAAGCTGCATACGAAATAGGTAGAACGTAATAGCTTAGCTTTAGTTAAAATTTTGTATTTGTGTAAAACATCTAGTTCATTTATCATATAATAATGGAAAAAATCAGAAATAACAACTCTGTAACTTTTATTATAATTTTTATAGCAAAAGTTTCATAATTATGAAAAATAACAAATTGTATTTGTATTTAAGTAAAATGTTGTTATATAAATACATATACAAATATATATGTATTACTCATAAATACATATGCACAACTGAAAAATACATATTCTTCTATTACTATGAAGTGGGTAAAATATTGCTACTTTTGCTATAAGTTGTAATTTTAAAAAAGAATTGTTATTTATTGTAATTATAATATTAATGATGCTAGTTTCTGTAATTTTTCCTATAATTTATTCAAGAACCTAATGAGTTTATTTTATTTAAAACTCAGGATGCATAAACTCAAAATTCTGAACTCGCTGATAATACGAGTCGTTTTGTAGTGGTGGGACTACTCCACCCTTAATCAAAGGTTTTGGGTTCGAGTCCTATGTATGAAAAAAATTTCGTTAGGAGCGCCCCACCCAGAATGGGTCCTGCAGTGTGTTATCCGAATTAATCAGAGCTTCAATAAAGATACCGGACATCAGGTGGGAAAACGAAAAAAAAAAAGAAAAATATTAAGAATTGTTTCAATCACATATATATTAGGTTTCAAAACTATTACAACTATATTAAAAGCATGCAACTACTTCAACTTCAATGTTTGCTTATTGAGCGTGAAGTCTTTCTCAATTCTTTCAAGAGATAGGTCCTCAATAGTTTTTTCTTTTTTTGTGGTTCTTATTTCAGGATATCAAGATCATTATTCTGTTGTGTTGTTGACAGTAAAAAACAAAATGTTTTAATAGACCACTTATTTTGATTTCTTGCTCAAACACATTTATTCGTAGAAACAAACGAAAACATAATAATTTTTCTCACAATAAATATTAAAAAATCACATCTAAGCACTAAAAAAAAACGCATATATTTATATACTAGTTTAGATGTACGTGTCTTGCGCGTGTACCTCACTTTAATGAGTTTAAATGCTATACTAAATATGATATTTATTTAAATAATAAAAATGAATATAACATCTTTTGAACGTGTAAATATGGAGAACTTATTTAATTAATTATATAGCATTTGTATTATCTAACATACAAATAAGATAGTGAAAATGTGAAATATATTAACATCCCCTTATATGTGCCAACAAATTTTATTTTTAAAATAATTTTGTATTTGTGGCAAGGAAATAAATATTTTTTTTTAACTATTCTTAGAGTATTATACAATATTTTTGGAAGTATTGTATTTGATCCAAATAAAAGCTCAAAAGAAAGACTTTTGCTAATTTTCTTTAGCCGTGAGAAAAGAAATTATCATAAAATTAAGAATTTAATCATAATAAGAAAACCTTCTCCTTTAATATCATAAAAATATTTTTTTTAAAATCTGAAAAGACAATTTTATCTATTGCAGAAGTACAATTCAACTATATATATATACATATATATATATATACCTCTATCTTCGACTATATAAGTCAAATGGTTGATGTCTTACTGCTTGTAAAAATTTCACTAAGCAAATAATACTACTAATGCTTAACTAATAGATTATTGAATCCAATAAATCAATAGACTGCGGTAAAATTTAAAATCCGAAATCATAAATTATAAATTCTGAATTCGTCTCTACCTCTTTTACAAGAATAGAAAACGATACAAAATTTATGTGATTCTGTCAATAAAAGAATTTAAGTAGAATTTAATTTTTGTGCACTATCAGTGTACAAAATATTATACACTATCAGGTAAACTTGATCTGTTATTGTAGGTTACTCATTTTTTTCTTTTTCAAATTTTATATACAAAATTGTGTAACAAGTAATAACAATTCAAGTTTACCTATAATGTAAAACATTTTGTAGACAGACAGGTCATAGCACTTAAACTCTTAATAAAATCAGCACATATCTTCTCTAATGGCATAGTGGGATTGGTGCTCATGGATAACTTGCTGGTAGTGATGGTGGTGGCAATGGTGATGGTATCAATAATGGTCGAGGTGGAGTCAACAATTGCGATAGTGGTGGAGATGGTAATGGTGATAGTATCAATGATGGTGGAGGTGGAGTCAGGAACTGCGGCAGTGGTGGTGGTGATGGCAATGGTGTTAGCGTTGATGACGACGGAGGTGGTGGTGGGTCTGGTGGCACGACGCTACTCCAACGAAAACCTAAATTATGTTGTGGAGGTATTGGTGTTGGTGTTGCTCCATCCTTATTCCGGTCTAAACTTTTTATCTCCTTGTAAGGAAATTGATGTAGTGATGACCTTAATGCTTTGCTACAACATTTATCCACGACTAATTGAAGGATGAGTAAGAATATAAATAGACATGAAATTATACTTGCATGTCTCATTATTTCAATTTCTCAAGATTCAAGAATGTGGAACTAAATAAAAGTGACAATTATATAGAAGTAAATGGAGACTGATCCAAAATTTGAAATTTATAATTTCTGAAATATCGAATATATGAACCTCAAAAGTGTTGGGTTCAAGGTGTATGTGTGAATGGAAAATGAAGAAAAAATAGTGGAGGGAAAGAGAGTCACCAAATTGGAAGATGTACTCTTATATTGGAAAGTTCACTAATTCTCCCACATTGGTGGGAGAAGGAAACTTTGAAGTGTTTATAATAAGGAACACTTACTCCATATAGATAGTGAGGCAAGAACAAGGTGGTGCCTTGCGTCGTCATCGCTCGCTCAGCTCGGCTTAGTGAGGCAAGATCATGGTGGTGCACCGCACCGTTGTTGTCATCGTTCGCTCAGCTTTGGATTTGGATTTGGAAAATGATTGATCGATGAGATCTATCTCTTAGACTAATTTTATTTGAAACTTGTTTTACAAGTGAAATTCTAATCCAAAAATCAGATAGAATTATTTTTCTCCAAGTGCGGGCATATTTCGGACACCATGCAAACGCATACGCAACGCATCTCAAAGGGATGTGACCCTTCGAGGTAAAAGGCACACTATTTCACAATGTAGTGCGATCTGTGTACGCACTTCGATGACCTACGGGCACAGGTGAATCGCAGATGCTTATTGTAATTCAGATAGTGTCACTTGCGGCCATCGTTCGAGCGCAGGTCCAGCACAGACTGGGTGCAAGTGACGTGACTGTACTGAATAGGTGTCTTTTTGTTGAACCAATGCATCCTTTCCGAAAGGACACAGGTATAGATATGTTTTTTGACAGCAAAAACACTTTTCTTCTATACAAAAACTCTGTGTGATCATTAAGTTGTTGAGTGAGTTCGATGAATCCAATTATTTGAGGTACCGCTATAGTTCGGTTGAAAGCCATTTTATCCTTGGAGGAATATTCCAAAACCTTGGGTACAGTGAACGGAATTATTCCTTAAGGACACTCCGTGAAGTCGGGGGACTTGACTTTACATTTCTATTTCATCTCATTTATGAAATATAACATACTTCTTGGATAAATTATTCATAATCTTGTGTTGAAGGTGTTAAGGAACTTCATAAATGTTCTTGATTTAAACTTGAACTTGTATTGAAGTTGTTGTTGCATATATATACAGATTCTTGTATACGAAAACATTGAAGATAACAATCTTAAGGAATAATATTTTGAAATCTGTATTGCTTGATTTCTAGAGATTAAAGCTTTAAATTTTCTACTCCGTTTGAACTTAACTAGTGGTTTGAAGAAATAAAATCTTCATAACAAGTTAAAGATCACTCAGCTGACGATTGGAAGTCATAAAAACTTCATCATTGAACTAGAAACAAAGGGTGTTTAAAGTTTCTGCAACTTTATTAATAGTATTTTGATATACTAAAGTTACTGTCTTGTGGTGATAGGAAAATGACGACTGATAGTCAAGTGCATGATGTTGCAATGACTATGGCGACAACTAGTATTGCTACAACAAGTCGTACGAATGCTCTGTCGGCAATGACACCAGCGGAGAAACTCAAAAAGTTTACGGTTATTGACTTCAAAAAGTGGTAGCAGAAAATATTTTTCTACCTTACAACTCTGCGTCTTCAAAGGTTCATATTTAAGGAAGCTCCGGAGGTGCCCGAGGGAACCTCCTCTGAACAAGAGCGATTTGTGATTATGGAGGCTTGGAAGCACTCAGATTTCCTTTGCAGGAACTACATCTTGCATGGTCTCCAAGATGACCTCTATAATGTGTATAGTAGAACAAAGACAACAAAGGAGTTGTGGGAGGGCACTAGAACGGAAGTACAAGATTGAGGATGCCGGAACTAAAAAGTTCTTCTTTGCAAGATTCCTGGAATATAAAATGATAGACAACAAGTTTGTTGTTTCCCAAGTGCAGGAACTGCAAGTGATCATCCATGATCTCCTTGCGGAAGGTATGATTTTGAAAAATACCTTTGTTGAACTATTTAAAAATGATCTTAATATTCACATAAACTTTATTGTAGGTTTGATCGTGAATGAGACATTTCAAATAACAATAATAATAGAGAAGCTACCACCTATGTGGAAAAACTTAAGAACTATTTGAAACACAAACGTAAAGAGATGTCAGTCGAAGACCTAACTGTATGACTGCACACTGAAAAAGATAATAAGGATGTGAAAAAAAGGTCAAGAGGAAATTCTACAATGAATGGAGCAAGCATTGTAGAAAATGATCAAAACAACTCTAAAAAGCAAAAAAAACTGGAAATAAAATCAATTAACCCAAGAAAAAATTCAAGGAAAAATACTTCAACTGTGGAAAAATTGGCCACAAGTCTACGGATTGTCGTGTCCTTAAGAAAGGAAACAATAAGGACCAAGAAAATTTGGCTAATTCCAAGAAAGAAACTGTAACGCCCCTAGTCTGTACCTCAGACGCTACACGGTGCTTATAATCTCAAAGGACTACAAGCTAACCCATGACTAGTACCTATTGCAATAATTGAATAATAATACAGTAAATATGCAAAAATTAGTAGAAAATTGGCCATAAGGTTCAATACTATAAATAAATACTAAATACGATATGTTAATAACAAAACTAAACATCTGTCTGAAATACTCTAGTCTAAGAAGCCTTTACTGTCTGAACATGAAGTTGATGGGATAAGTCTCCAACTAACTCTGACTACTGAAATAACTGTTTATTGAAATAATAAAACCGTCCTCAAACTATGAGGACTCACCACTAAGTATGCTGCTGATAGTACGAGCTGTGAAGTGAGGTCAGGAGCTCGTACGTCTGAACCTATTATATAAGACATCATAGCATAAGCGAAAAGTATGCGCCAGTACTTTGAATGAACTGGTATGCAAAGTGAGGTAGTCTGAATGCATGGGTTGATATGCATGAACAATACTGACTGACTATCATGAATATAACTAAATGAGAGTACATGCATGAATACACAAACTATGACTGAGATCATACTAGCACTGGATACTGAGTTCTGAACACTGATTAACTGATGTCTGAGTTTACTGGTACTGATAACTGAGTCTACTAATACTGTATTACTGATAATTGATAACTGAGTGACTATTTCTGACAATCCTGAATCTGTAGAAATCCATGAGTCTTTACTAGTTGAGTGATTGTATCTGACAGTCCTGATTCTATAGAACTGAACTGAGTTCTATCCTGATGACTGAGACTGAAACTGTAGGAGGTAATCATCTAACCGAAATATCCCTTCTCTAATTGATTTGGGGTCTAACCTGTAACCCCAATTGGAAGGGTGTTAATATCGTTCCACGAGTCTAATAAGAAGCTCTTTCGTCAACCCTAACTAATAGGAAAAACTTATGAGAGATGTGTCAACCCTTTTCTAGAAGGAAGTCATCCCAACCTACGCTGGCTACGTAGTTCTAGAACGCAAGAACTGCTTCTAAGGATCATACCCTCTACTGATAGGTGAGTCCCATCCTTGGGTTCACTCGGTGCTGAATCCTACTCCCAACTGAATAGAAGCTGAACTGATTTCCTAGTTCATACTAGGCTTGATTGAACTATTACTGATCGTACCGTTTTAATGAACTTAACTGAGTTCACCAAGTTCCTTTGACTGATGGAATACTATTGAATCCTGTTAATTGATTGTATGCAACTGAGTTCTGTTAGATGATTGAGTTTATTGTGGTCTAAACTGAATACTAAATTGGACTGGACTAACACTGAGTTTACTGAGTTTTCTGAGTTCTGTAACGGGCTGAGTTCTACTGATCATGACATGACTGAGACTATTCTATAGCTGACACTGGCTCTAGGCAAACAACTAAATTGTTAGGTATTAAATACCCCCAGGACTCGATAGCATGGGCAATAATAAAATATGTCAACTCTTGCAAACATGACAATAGTCAACCATTCACCATGCAACCAGTGAGGCATTTCATCAAGCACTTGGAAGTCATGAACTTATACATGATTAGGATGTATGCTAACAGGTCATAAGTACACTATTTAATTCGCATAGGCATTCCAAAAAACACGTGCAAGGCATAACTTTAGCATGATAGACATTTAAATACTTTGTAATGGCATGAGGTCAACACTAAGGTCATCAAGGGTTTATAAATGTACAAGTAACTCGATTAAGCATTTTATCAAACACATGGTAGGCATAATCTTGTACTTAGGAATAAATAACATGTGGGTGCATCATGAATACAATCAATAATTCATAATTCAAGGGTTTTGATATGAGGATTTCAATTAATACATACATGATCCCTTATACTCATGAAAACTACAATAAATCTTGAATTTGAAACCCATTCAAACGACATGATCATGAAAGAAACCCAATTTATTCATATAATCCATGAAACTATTAACTTGAGATTTTAAAAAGGATTCTTCAACTCCAAGGGTGGAAGGATACCCAAGGATGAACCCTTAACATACCTTGATTAGTGATTCTCTAGAAATTGTGGTGAATTCCTCGGAACTTGAATCTTGGGTTGTAAACCCTAGGGCTTATTCTTGAGAGAATTTTAGAGAAAATGAGTATGTTTTGGTTATTGAGGGCAGAATTTTGTGCTTTTGGGGCTAATTAAGGGTGGGAGAATGACCCAAATATCCCTTTGGATGCTGAACTGAAAGCTAAAAATTTTAGGAGCGTGCGTCGCATGCTCTGGAACTATGGAATGGAGCGTGCACCGCATGATCTATCACATGCTCCTCTAGGGGTGGACTAGAGCGTGCGCCGCACGCTAATCGCGCGTAGCTACTATTTTGGACCCCCAAACATGCCTCTACGATAGTCCAAAAATATCGAAACTCACCCAAGAATACCTTTTGACATCCCTGATCATGAAATAATTTGAAAATCGACGTTCTAAGGTCAGGAAGGTTGGAAATAAAATCCTCCAATTTTTGAAGGCTAAAATAATTCGAAGTCTTGATACTTGGTTGAAAATTTCTAAGTCTAGGACCCTTAACAAACTTTAAAGGGCTGAATTAAGCTTAGGATGTGCGGGGTCTTATAAAAATGGATGATTTGTGTGCCATGCTATTTGAATGCAACATGGTAAAAAATTCCCACGAATGGTTGATGGATTCTGGTGTCACTCACCATGTTTGTGCTAATAGGAGCTGTTTTTGACGTTCACTTCGACTCAAGTAAAAGAAAAGACCTACATGGAAAACTCTGCTACTGGAAAATTAGAAGGAACAAGAAAAGTGTGCTTGAAAATAACTTCAAGCAAAGTATTAGCACTCAACAATGTCTTGTATGTTTTGGAGTTATGGAAAAACTTGATTTCTGTATCATTTATAGACAAATATGGATTCAAATGTGTATTTGTTTTTGAAAAAATTATAATTAGTAAAGGAGAAGTGTATGTAGGAAAAGGCTACCTCAATGAGGGCCTATTCAAAATGAATGTAATGAATGTTGAAATCAATAAAAGTTTAATTTCTTCTTACTTGCTTAAGTTTTATGATTTGTGGCATGAACGATTAAACCATGTTAATTACAAAATATTGCGAAAACTGATTAACTTAGAAGTTTTGCCAAACTTTGAGTGCAATAAATCAAAGTGTTAAATGTGCGTGGAATCAAAGTATGCTAAGCATCCGTATAAGTCTGTTGGGGAATTTCAATCCCTTAGACTTAATATACACTGACATTTGTGATATAAAATCAACACCATCAAGTGGTGGAAAAAAGTATTTCATATCTTTTATTAATGATTGCACTAGATATTGTTATGTCTACTTGCTAAATAGTAAGGATGAAGCAATAGATGTGTTTAGGCAATACAAAACTGAAGTTGAAAATCAGTTATAGAAAAACATCAAAACTATAAGAAGTGATAGGGGCGGAGAATATGAATCTCTATTTGCGTAAATATGTGTTGAGAATGAAATCGTCCATCAAACTACGGCCCCATACTCACCTTAATCTAATGGAATTGCAGAAAGAAAAAATAAACTTTGAAGAAAATGATGAATGCCTTACTTATAAATTCAAATTTACTGCAAAGCTTTGGGGGAGGGGGCTATCCTTATAGCCAACCAGATACTCAATAGAATTCCCCACAGTAAGACACAATCAATTCCATATGAAAAATAGAAAGGAAGAAAATCCAACTTTTAATATTCTAAAGTATGGAGGTGTCTAGCGAAGGTCCAAGTTCCTATGCCTAAAAGGGTTAAGATAGGACCTAAGACGGCGGACTGCATATTCATAGGATATGCTAAAAGTAGTAAAGCATGTAAATTTTTGATTCATAAATTTGAACATTCGGATATTAATGAAAATACGGTAATTGAATAAGATAATGCTAAATTCTTTAAAAATATTTATCTGTATAAAATAGACATGAACATTCTAATGGGAGGTCTAAACGACCTCGAGATGAACCAAGTGAGAATGTACATAATTGTAACGCCTTGAGTCTATAACTCGGATGCTGCACGGTGATTATAAATCCCAAAGGACCACAAGCTAACCCATGACTGGTACCTGCTGTAATAACTGAGTAATAAAACTGTATATATGCGGAAATTAGGTGAAAACTTTCCATAAGGTTCATGTTCAATACTGAAATAAGTCTGAATAAGGTATAATAATACCAAAACTGAACATCAATACTGAAAACAACTGTCTAAAAATACTTGTAATGCCCCAAGAACCTATCCCGAGATGTCACACAGTGCTTAAGGCCACACACAACCTTAAACTAACCCTCTGAGCCTGTCGTTACTCCTATAATTCACCATGACAATAATCGATCGGTAATAAGGAAGAATAATCATGCCATAAACATACTGAGATACAAAGTAATACTATCCTGTACAATCAAAATACTAACGTTCTGTACATACTGGTACTCTAGTCTGACAAAGCCTCTACTATATAAGACTGAGGAGCCACTGGGACAGATCCCCAACTAACTCGTACTGAACTGAAAATAAATGACCATCTATCAGCAAGACAAAATGAGAGATATAGGTCCTCGAACCATGAGGACTCACCAACTACAGAGATGTAGAAGAAGGTACTCGAAGATCACTGTCGCTGCTGATACTGAGCACCTGAACCTATATCACGATGAAATATAGAATACAAAAGAGTATGGGGGTCAGTACTTGGGAATGTACTGAGTATGCGGGGGTGGATGCAACATTTAAATAATATCATAAATGTATAAGAAAACCACGCATGCTGACCATAATAATTCTGTTCGCTTGAATTATCTGAAACATTTTTCTCATAAATCATCAGTAGTAATACATGCTTCATAAATCTCGTAAATCATTTATCTCAACTCAAACTCTTTAACTCATGACTTAGAGTGACTCGATAACTCAAGAGACTTAAATCATTATGGACATGGGAGTTTCTTATAACTGACATGACTACACCATGTGAGCCGCATGGAGTCCAACATTTTGCCCTCCTAATAAGAGAACCCCACATTGGTAGGGGCGTTGTACTCTTGCTTGGGAGTACAACCTTAATCTCATATTCATAATCTCATACTCGGTCTTTGGCCCACAATTATCAACATCAATCCTACGGTGGCATGTAGTTTTGGGAAAATACTAAATTTCCCGCTCGGTGCTAAATACTCCTCCCAGACTCAGCTTAGAACGCATTAGAAAATCTACCTCAATCAATATCTACTCATGGTTCTATTATAAAGACCAAAACATAAATATATATCTCATCTGAAAATCATAAACATCTTGTGGATTCCTAACTCGACTCAACTCAACACAAGCCTTCTCAATATCAAGTACATTTGTTTATCAAATCATTTCAAATATCAAAAACTTCATGGAAATATCATAAGACTCATTCTTGCCTCTCAATTTCACATATCAATATACATTCAATAGTCGAATTTCTCATGGAAGGGCATAACTCATGACACTTGTCTCAAATTATTCAAAAATCATCAATTCATAATATAAATATTCAAATGATGGAACTTGACTTAAATTGCTTAGAAATCATCAATACATAATGATAATATATGGCTCATGGAATAAATTCTCAATTTAAGAAACATGATGGTGAAATAATCAGAAATATCAAACTTATTCAACTCACATCTCATAAATCATTAATAGAGAAATTTAGGTGTAAACCCACTTGCAATATCATGTAAATCAATTAATGGAAAGTAAATCTTTGAGCACAAGAACGAAAGGAGTATTCTTGTTCAAACCCCACATACCTTAAATTTTGATTTGAAGATGTAGAAACTTGTTTGGAACTATTTTGACACTTTTAGGACAAGATTCTTGATGCCTTTGACTTGAGAAAATTAGTTCTTGAACAACTTGGAGAAAGTCATGGAAGCTTCTTTGAATTTCATGGAAAAGGATTTGGATTTTGGATCTTGGAAGAATTTCTAGGTTTCTAGATATTTCTTGGAAGAAAATTGGAGAGAAATGGACAGAAATTTGCCCTTTTCTTCTCTACATAGATATATATAAGAGGGCATAAGGAAAGGAAATGACCAAAATATCCTTTCCTTCTCAATCACTTTGAAAGTCATACATATCCACTCAAAAGATGGATTTAGGCTTAGGAAATGATCGGGGTATTACAATACTCTAGTCTGAAAAGCCTCTAAACTGTCTAAACTGTGGAGTTGATGAGATAAGTCCCTAACTAACTCCAACTACTAAAAATGACTAAAATGCTGAAAATAACCATGTCCTCGAATAATGAGGACTCATCATTAACTCTGTTTGTGGAGAATCTGAACTGCTAAGGGTGCTTTGGAGTTCGTGTATCTGAAACCTATGATATAAGACATCATAGAGCAAAATAAAGCATGCATCAGTACTTTTAATATACTGGTATGCTCAGTGAGGTAGGTTGAATGCATGGTTTCATATACATACACAATATTGACTGAATAACATGAGTATGACTGAAGGAGAGTACATTTATAAATACGTAAACTGTAACTGAGAGCGTGATAATACTGAATACTGAGTCTGAATACTGATTAACAGATATCTGAGTTTACTGATATTGTATTACTGATAACTGAGTAACTGTATCTGACAATCTTAGTTTTGTGGAACTATACTGAGTTTCAAATTAAGTTGAGTAACTATATGTGACAATCCTGAATCTGTAGAACTGAACTGAGTTCTATATTGAGACTGAATCTAAAACTGAGACTATAGGAGATAATCATCTAACAGATATACCTCTTTTCTGAATAAATTTGGGGTCCAACCTGTAACCCCAGTTGGAAGGATGTCAATATCGTGCCACGGGTAGGGACAACTGAAGATATACCCTCATTTGGTAGGTACTCTAATGAGAATGGTGGAACCCTCAACTGACAGGTTAAAATATCTCACCATTCCATAACTGACAGGTTTGATGTTTTAACCTACGCTGACTACGTAGTTCTGGAATACGAGGGTTGCTTCTAAGGGTCAAACCCTCCACTGGCAGGTAGCCCCCACACTTGGGTTCACTCGGTGTTGAATCCTACTCCCAACTGAATAAACACTAAACTGATCTCCGAGTTCATACTAGGCTTGACTGAACTGTTACTAATCGTACCGTTTAATTGAGCTAAACTGAGTTTACTAGGTTTCATTGACTGACAGAACACTACTGAATTTTGTTGACTAACTGAGTTTACTAAGGACTGAACTGAATGCTGAACTAGACTGGACTGATTCAGAGTCTACTGAGTTTTTCCTAAGTTCTGAAACTGACTGAGAGTACTACTGATCGTGGCATGACTGAGACTATTCTGTAACTAATACTGTCTCTAGGTAACAGGTAAATTGTCGGGTATTAAATACCCTAGAACTCGATAGCATGAATAAAATAAGATATGATAATTCTTGGAAACTTAACAATAATCAACTGTTCACAATGCAATCAATGGAGCATTTCATTAAGCACTTGAAAGTCATGAACTTGTACATAGATAGAAATACATGCAATCATGTCATGGAACACTATCAAATTCACATGAATATCCAACAAACACTTGTAAGGCATAGCTCTAGCATAGGAGTAATTTTAAACATGTAGTTCTAGCATGGATTCATTTTAAGACCACTCATGGATCACAATGCACAATTTATTCACTTAGGCATTTTGACAAACACATAGGTATGAACATTAAACTAATGCATCATGGTTAGATTAATTAATTCAAATTCAAGGATTTCAACCCACATGCCAACATAAATTCATGAAATTCATTAATGATTTCAACTTGGAAATCATACCACAACATCAACACTTGTACACCCACAACATTAAAATCATAATTCATGTTTTTAAAAAGGGTTTCTTGAGCTCCAAGGGTGGAAGGGACCCTTGGATGAACACATCACGTACCTGGATTTCTAAATTTATGAAGATCGGAGTGAGTTCTTGAGATTTAATTCTTAAACTTATTGAACCTAGGGCTTATTCTTGAGAGAATTTTATGAAAACAATGAGCAATCGTGGTATTTGTGGCTTTGATCCCGTGTTATGGAGCTATGGGGTGAAGGGAATTAACCCTTTTGCCCTAAAAAATACGGAGCTAGACTGCAAAATTTCCCCAGCTGGACTGGCCAGGGCACTGTGGGAAGGAAAGTTAATAGTACTATTGACAAATACAAGGCAAGACTTGTAGTAAAAGGCTTCAAACATAAAGAAGGCCTTGATTAATATGATATATACTCGACAATAACAAGGATAAAGTTGATTCATATCTTAATTGCCTTGGCAGAATTATATGGTCTTGAAATCCATCAAATGGATGTGAAAATAGCATTCCTAAATGGAGAATTGGAGGAAGAAATTTACATGGAACAGCCTGAGGGTTTTGTGGTACCACAAAAAAAAATAAAGTGTGTAAACTGATTAAGTCGCTGTATGAACTAAAGAAAGTACCTAAATAATGGCATGTAAAGTTTGACCAAACCATGTTTGTAAATGGGTTCAAAATAAATGAATGTGACAAATGTGTTTACATTAAAGACACTTCAAATGACCAGGTCATTGTTTGTTTATATGTGGATGATATGTTGATCATAAGTAAACACATTTCTGACATAAATGCAACAAAATGAATGCTTCAGAGCAAGTTTGATATAAAAGACCTTGGAGTTGCAGTTGTGATCTTAGGAATAAGAATCCATAGAACTCCACAAGGGTTGGCACTGTCACAGTCTTATTATATCGAAAATGTACTTTACAAATTCAAGTATATGGAATTTAGTATTTGATAACGCTCAATCTACAGCTCTCGCAGGAGTGTAAAGCGGTCGTTAGCAAATATAGAACCCGACCTGGGTTGGGTGTCGATCCCACAGGGAATAGCTTGGCCAACAAGTAAGCAAAATTACTAAACTTTTGGTGCAAGTCTCGTAAGAAGGGGGGAGTCTTGTCGTGCAAGTAATGTAAACAAAAGCTGAAAATAATAAAGTAAAGAAAGAGAGATTATTACGTAGGTTGACAACAATGAGAATTGAAGCGTTGGGGTTATGTCCACCTTATGAGGTATACGTCTCTATTGGCTATGAGTGTGTAGAGTCTTGACATGCAATTGCTTATAGAGAATTGTAGTCGATGGTAAATCAAAGCGTCTCTCGACCTGAACAAGGACTATTTCACTTTAACTCTCTCGAGCTTAAAGCGTGTCTAACGGTACGAATTCTCCAAGAGGTTAGTCCAGTTACGACACTAGCTTTTTAATAGGAAAGGGTGTCCTACTACCTTGACATTATCTCTTTTCCAGACAAATAACCTTTCTCTCGAACAAGTTAAATGTTAGAATGGCGTTATTCTATGCGTCTGCAGCCACAAGAATTTGCATTAAGATGAAGAGAATAATGATATAAGCAATATACGTGTCTCGAACTCACAAACTCACAGCAATAGATAGTATCTCATTCGGCTTCCATAACCCCAACAGAGAAGTTTAGTTACCCATGAGTGCGAAGGAGATCACGATTTGCATTGTTATTGTTGAGTAATGGCGTGTGGATTAGGTGATAGGCGTGTGGCGTGATTCCTTAGCAAGTAACGATTCTCTTGTTGTGGAATTTAAGAATAGAATTAATGGAAAGATTAGAAGAGTTGTAATTGAGAAGTAGAATGTGTCTCTCCACTAAGGGAGGACTTGCCTCTCCACTAAGGGAGGACTTAATTAAAAATCTCTAGCATGATAGGGTATTTATAATACTCCTATCCTACTCCTACTATGCTAATGAAATAAAAAACCAAATCCTACTAAACTAAGGAAATACTTAACCCATTTGTACTAGGTTAATGTAACATTCTCCTAATCCAAATAAACTAATGAAATACATAACCCAATTGTACTAGGTTAATGTATCATTGTCAAAATTCAGCTTTGTATCTGTAAGTCCCCAAAGTCTTCAGAAATGCTGTTTTAGCCCGGGACAGATTTTCCATGCAGCAGTTTTGGTCCTTAGGCGTGTAGACTTTCTTCCCTTCCTTTGTGAGCTTTCTTTTGCGTCAAGTAAGCCATAAAATGCTGTATTTTGCATCATTTATACCTGAAACTTTCCTAATCATGTTTGTTAGCTCATTTACAGGAAAAAGGACTAAAAGTGCATGAAATATATAATTTGTTCGCAAAACTAGGCTAAAATATGGGCAAAATATATTGATATAGGCGTGTAAATTCGCCTATCATCAGTATTGCCAAGACTCTATTGGATGCGAGCTTTACACTTTAAAAGAATAAAGGTAAAAGTGACTCACAATTGGAGTATGCAAGAGTATTGTGATGTTTATTGTATATAATGAATTGTACAAGACCAGACATAGCATGAACTATTAGTAAATTGAGTCGGTACACGAGTAATCCCAATAAAATTTATTAGAAGGCAATGAAAAGTGTTTTGGGATATCTTCAATACACTCAAGACTATGATTTGCATTATAATAAATATCCCGCTGTACTTGAAGGATATAGTGATGCAAATTGGATCACTAGATCGAACGAAGTAAAATCTACGAGTGGATATATATTTACTATCGGTGGAGGGGTGGTCTCTTGAAAATCCCAAACAGACATGTATTGCTAACTCTACAATGGAATCTGAATTTATCACATTGGATAAAGCTGGTGAAGAAGCAAAATGACTTCAAAATTTCTTGGAAGATATTCCTTATTAGCCCAAACCAATGGCACCGGTATGTATACACTGTAATAGTCAAGCGGCAATAGGTAGGGCAAGGAGCATAATATACAACGGTAAATCTCATCACATAAAACGGAGACATAATACCGTTATAGAACTTCTCTCTAGTGGAATTATCACTGTTGATTATGTAAAGTCAAAGGATAATGCGTCGAATCCACTTACAAAAGGCCTATCTAGACAAGGAGTGGAAAAGACATCCAAGGAAATGGGTTTAAGTCCTAGGTCAAGTCAACATGGCTATAACTCTACCTAGAAGACTGGAGATCCCACGTGCTAGGTTCAAATAGATCAAACAAAGTTGTGAATGACAGGTTCAACATAGTCAATTACCCAACCCGTTCTCATAATGTAGACAATATTTAGTAAACAAGGATAAGACATAAGGTGAGAAGTTTTTTAATGATTATCTAAATTTGGCAAATTTGACCAAATAGTTTAATCTACAGGATTGAATGTTTAAAAATCATCTATGTGAGGGCGAAGTGGAAGCTGCTTCAAGAAGAATGTTAGTAAAGACCTATTCTCTAAGCTTTCATGAAATCGGAACGTGTTCATGGCTGAAAAGAATAAAACCGTGAGAACAATAAACAATAAAAGGCTAGTTGTGTTACATGTGTTTCTAGGTGCACATTAAAGCTCGACGGTTCAAAGATATCAAATCTACCAATTGACCGAGTGCATTCGATGCATGTTCACTATGGAAATTTCAAAGAAAAATTTACTTATCCAGATGTAATTAGTTTTTGCTAAATGATCACATGCTTGTACATAAATTCTTTAAAATATAGCCATTCCCCATTCATGTGGAGGATTATTGGATTCAAGGTGTATGTGTGAATAGAAGTAAAGAAAAAATAGTGGAGGAAAAGAGAGTTATCAAATTGGAAAGTGTACTCTTATATTGGAAATTTCACTAATTCTCCCACATTGGTGGGAGAAGGTAACTTTGAAGTGTTTATAATAAGGAACACTTACTCCATATAGATAGTGAGGCACAAGGTGGTGCCTTGCGTCGTCGTCGTCGTCCTTCGCTCGGCTTTGGCTTCGAATTTGGATTTGGAAAATGATCGATCGATGAGATTTATCTTTTTAGATGAATTTTATTCAAAACTTATTTTACAAGTGAAATTTTAATCCAAAAATCTGATAGAATTATTTCTCCATGAAAACGCATACGCAATGCATCTCGAAGGGATGCGACCCTTCGAGGTAAAGGCACACTATTTCGTGTTGTAGTGCAATCTACGCGTGCATTTCGATGACCTTCTGGCGCAAGTGCAGCGCAGATGCTCACTGGAATTCAGATTGTGTCACCTGCGACCACTGTTCGGGCACAGGTCCAGCACAGACTGGGTGCAGGTAATGTGACTATACTGTATATGTGCCTTTCTGCTGAATCAATGCATCCTTTCTGAAAGGACACATTAAATGTTATAAAAACCTGGTATATTCCTCAGGTATAGACCTATTTTTTGATAGCAAAAAAAATCTTCTTCTATATAAAAAACTCTGTGTGATTATTAAGCTATTGAGTGAGTTCGACGAATCCAATTATTTAAGGTACTGTTATAGTTGAATTGAAAGCCATTTTATCCTGGGAGGAAGATTCCTAAACCTCGAGTACAGTGAGAGAAATTATTCCTTAAGGACACTCCGTGAATTCAGGGACTTGGCTTTACATTTCAATTTCATCTCATTTCTGATATATAACATACTCTTTTGGATATATTATTCATAATCTTGTGTTAAAGGTGTTAAGAAACTTCATAAGTGTTCTTGTTTTAGACTTGAACTTGTGTTGAAGTTGTTTTTGCATATATATATAAAGATTCTTGTACCCGAAAACATTGTTTAAAGCAGAAGTGTGAGTATACCGGTTGCCTTAGCTATTGCATTGAATAACATTTATTCATTTATCATATTAAGAGCTGTTTGATGTTGAGATAATTTGTGATTACCTGTTTTAGTTGTTAATTTTTATAATTATCCGAGTTGTGTAATTTATATACATTTCAATGTTGGATATAATTTTGCATATAATTATGAGTTGGTAAGCATGAATGTGTGGAAGTAGCATTATTGCAAGGCCAATCCTCACCATCACTTCAGTTTATGATCAACGATAATACAACGATTATATACTCAATAAATTCCCACACCATCACTTCCGTTTATGATCAACGATAATACAACGATTATATACTCAATAAATTCCCACCAAGTGGGGTTGATCGTCAACCATAATGCTTTTTTTTAGTAATTAAGTCATCACCAATGGTTGTGAGCTATTAGTATAGGGGTTTGGCTTGACGTCTATCATGTCTATTGCTACAAAAATTTTCAAGGTTGGAGGTGAACATGAACCTAACCTTAAACATCTAACATAACCATAAGATAGTGTGAATCCAAAATATTATTGAAAGGATTTAATTAGCCTATACAAACCCTACGCTGCCATCTACTCTCTCCGTTCCTATTTATTTGTCACTTTTAAAATTGTACACCCCTTAAGAAAAATGTTAATTAGAAAGTAAATTAACTAAATTACCTTTATTTATTACTCATTTTTGTTTAATGCTTATTTTTTTGCACTATATTAGTATCTCGATGCATTTAGTCAAAAGTGACAAAAGAGTTTCAAAATGAGGTGTAAGTGACTCAAGTTTTAATAATTGAGTGCAGGTGATAATTACTTTATTATGGATTAAGAAAGTTGGTGAAGTTTGAGAATAACCCAAAATTTTTAAATTTACACTTTGATCCAAATGTTAACCTAATATAATAGGAAATAGAGGAGAAAAAAGACGTATTTCCCTCTCTTCTTATCCATTGTTGTTTTCTCTCTCTCAGTGTTTTTTGTTGTTCATTGTTGTTTGTGCTTCATTCATCATCTTGTTCTTCATTATCATCATCTTCTACTTCATTATCATCATCTTCTTGTTGTGTTGACCATTGTTGTTGTTGTTACCGCAATTTCTGCTACTTGACCAATTTCTTAGGTCAAATTTTGTTTCGTACATCAGTTTCCACTTTGACATTACTTCATAGGAGACTTTGGTAAGTCAAATTATGATTTTGTAGTTGAATTTGTCATCTGAATAACTACTATTTATTTTTTCAACAATAGATAGCACGCAAACCTGAATGCAACATAATAGCTATTTGTTTAAACAGATCACTCATCTGTTACAATGAAAGACTCATATGTTCAATTCATGTTTATGGTTCTATATTGTCATAACATAAATCAAATAGATGGTCATTTTTTGCAACATATGACCTCTGTTGCAACAAACTAGTTATCTGTTGCAACAGGGTTAAGGACCTTTTACAACAAGTTAGTTATCTGTTGCAACAAAACCAGAACTCGATTCCATCAGACGCGTCGTCTGTAGCAACATATAAGTTATCTATTGTAACAGTTTAGTTATCTATTGCCATAGAACTTGAACTCAATTGCAACATATACATCGTCTGTTGCAATAGGTAAGTCATCTGTCGCAATAGGTTAGTTATTTATTGTAACAAAACCTGAACTCGATTCTAACTGACGCATCATCTGTTGCAAAAGGTAAGTCATCTGTGCAACAGGTTAGTTATCTATTGTAACATGTCACTCATCTGTTGGAATTAGCTTCAAAGGTTCTTTTGTACTGTAATATCTATCCCAACAAGCACTTCATCTCTTACAACAAATGTATAGTCCATTGATATGATTCACCTGTTACAACCGATGACTCATATCTTGAAATCAGCTTCAGGAGCATTACATATATCTCAAAAGGTAAGTAATCTGTTGCAATTGATCACTTACCTGTTTTAACATATTTTTCACCCATTGTAACAAATTACACATATGTTGGGGTTCATGTTATGGCACTATAAAATCACTATTAATTTTATTAAGATATCATTATTAACTTTTTTTAATAAATTACTTTATTTAGGTACCACTAATTGAGGGATCAATAATAATTGGGGTGGATTGTCATAGTCAATGGATCGAGAAGAACAATCGATATATATGGCGTTGGAAGGAGGGTGAAATTCTAGAGACGAAGCTATGACAATTCAAAGTGATATTTCATAAGATGATTTTGCGAATTTAATCATCAACTATTGTAGACTAAATTGTCAACCGGAAGAACTCGTCATTATCTACATGGACAACTCCTTTGAAAATCAAAGGGTACTACTTTTCAAGATAACCGATCAGTTTTGGTTGCGCGCTTATCTTAGTGGTTTATCCAAGCCGGTGTTAAGGGTCCACATGGTTGAAAAGATGGGAGAGAATGAGAACCAAAATATAGAAGAAGAAGAAGAAGAAGAACAAAAACAACAAGGAATCTTTGATGACAGGTTGGATGATCTAGACATGAATATTTCAGATGATGATCAAACACCAATGCTCATTACTGTGAACAATATGGTGGGCAGTTCTTCTCAATCGACAAAGTCTGGCAATTCTCAAAACGACGAGACCGGATTTTACAAGGGAATGTTATTCAAAGATAAGAAAGAACTTTCTACTTCTTTGTTTATTGCTTGCTTTAAAAAAGATTTTAGAATAATGAAGTTGATTAATTCGAGCAAAGTCTTTTGCTTCAGATATGCTAATTTGAACTGCAAGTGGTAGTTGAGAGTAGTGAAGTATTTAATTGATGATACATTCATCATTCATAAACATGAAAAGAATCACACATGTGGTTCAAAGCACATTTTGGGCCAAAATCTTACACCACGACAAAGGTCCTCGCTGAATATTTCAAGAATAGATTCCCTAATGGCAAAGGTCCTTCTACAAGGGATATGAACAATCAACTCCTTACGAAATTGGCTGTCATGGTCAGTTATTGGAAGATATATACGACCATGGGAATTGCCACGGAATTGGTTAGGGGGACACATGAACATGGGTATGCGGTCATTAATGCCTACCATTACATGCTTGAGTCCATAAATCCCGAAGGTAAGACGACGTTGCATATTGATGAAAATGGAATGTTTAAGTACTTTTTAGTATCCTATGGTGCTTCATTCAAGGTTTTCAACATTCGAGAAAAGTCATAGACATCGACAGGAGCTTCTTGAGGAGTAGGTATAGTGAAGTTTTTCTAGTGGCGGTGGCGCAAGATGCAGAGAATCACATCTTTTCTGTCGCTTTTTGTGTAGCAAACAAAGAATGTGATGTCTCTTATGGATATCTTTTTGAAAAAATGAGAATCTGCATTGAAGATACCGAAGAGTTGTGTTTTAGTTTGGATAGGCATCCAAGTATTCCAAAGATGGGTTCAATTTTCTATACTTCATCTCACTTTGGTTGTTGCATGAAGCATCTTGGAGATAACATCCGGAATAATTTTCACAACGAAAGGGTCGTGACCCTTTTTTATAGAGCAGCTAAAGCATATAGTAGAGAGGAGTTATTAGACCATTTTAATTAAATAATGGATATGCATCCCAAGGTAGCAGAACATCTCGTACGTGTCGGTTTAGAGAGATGGAGCTGGTCATTCTGTCCGATAAATAGGTATATTCTTATGAATTTAATGTTTTATTTGAGTTACAAGTTTAGTAAGATGTCTTACTAAGTAATTCTTTTATATAGGTCCAATATTATGACGTCAAACATAGCTTAATCGGTGAATTCATTATTTGGTGATGAAAGAGAATTTTTCATCATGACTCTGTTTGATAAAATAAACGAAAAGTATGGCAATTTTTTTCACGAAAGATGTGTGAAGTTCGAGAACGCAAGAATCAAATATGTTCTAGAAGCGGAAAAAATAATATCAATGAACATCAGTCTAGGATATAAGTTATTTTCTCATCAAATAACAGATTACAAGTTCAGTATCGACGGTCATGGTGATGTTTCCATGATCGATCTTCAAACAAGATCTTGTACATGCAGAGTTTTTGACTTGGAAAAAATACCCTGTCCACATTCTATGACAGTGCTTCAAGCTCAATACAATGTAAAATATGGAACTTAAATTTATGAGTACTACTCTCCATATTATTCGGTGAAAAAATATATAATGGCATATAGTGAGCATATTACTCCGGTGCCTCCCGAAGAATCTTTGGTTGTTCCTGAAGAGCTTTTGGAGAGATTAATACCTCCTCCATTTATTGACCCAAGAACTATTAAATCAAAAAGAAGACCATATAAGAGGAGGCGTGGAGTCGGAGTATCATTTTCATCAAGAAAAAACAAGTGCTCCGTATGTAAGAACGTTGGCCACAAAAGAACTACATGCCAGAATCATAATCCACCATGATTGTTGTAAAAGCAAAAACTTGTGTTGTTATTTGTTATGGACTTTTATATATTTAAATCATTGTTATGAACGTAAATATTATCATTTATTACATAAAATATCTTTTTTAATAACTTGTGCATCAATAAAATGAGGCAAAACAGGAACTAAATACAACAGACCACAAAATTATTTTCAACAAATTACTCATCTGTTGCAATAGATAGACATTAGCTGAAAGAACACAATACAATTCATCAAACTGGAATGTTTTGCTCCAACAAATAACAAATTTGTTGAAACAGATGAATAATCTGATGACAAAAACCCAACCGATGACCAATCTATTTCAACAGATGGTCTATCTGTTGAAAGAATTCAAAACTCTTTCTATAGCTACTGATTTAAAATTGCTTCTTACATCCAACCATCAATATGTTTGTTGAGAAGAATAAATAGATAGAATACCAATAAATAACAATCGTTATTATTGAGATATTGCAACAGATCATCCATCTGTCACAACAGATAACCTATTGTCGCAATAGATTCACCATCTGTTGCAACAAATGGTTTTTATGTGCAACAGATGAGACATATGTTGCAACATATGGATTATCTGTTGCGACAGATAGACCATCTGTTGGAGGAGATATTTTGATTTTTTCTAATAGCTAATTCGTCAGTTGTAACAGATGGATAATTTGATTCATTAGATGTTTTAAATGTGTTAGATAAAAAGTCACGACTGTTCACCTCTTTTTTAATAGTCATAACATACCCTAATTAATCCAAATTGGTGACTGTTTTATTATATAAAATAAAAATATCTATTCAAAAATAAAAAAGGTGAAAAAGTCACAACTTGTAGCACTTGTTTTTTCTTAACGGGCATGTAGTCCTCTAACATTGAAGACGGTTACCCTTTGAGCCTCCATAGTCTTGTACACTACTTAACGATGGGGTAGGAAGAGTAAGGCGTGTGCAGATGAATGGATCCACTTTCATGCGTGGGAGTTATGCATTATTGATCAGGCTTTCGTGACAGACACACATAAAGTACAATGATTTTGTGAATGCAGTTTTTACCGATTAGACATTGCTCCTTCAAACAAGATCCTGCATTTTACAGTTTAGTTTAATAGGTGCGAACTGGTAAGGCCGAAGGGTTCCAAGAAGATCGTGTCAATTCCCTGTTACACTATTTTACCAAAAAATAAAAGAACAACAAAATAATATGATATTTTGTTGATCTTTAAAAATCCTCTGAAAATAAATAAAACTTAATATGTATGAATTCCAAATGCCTAAAGACACCCGAAATCCTATTTTCAATCTAAATATATAATAAATAAATAAATAATTTGAAATATACATTATTATATTAATAAGATGATCAACTAATAAACCCGAGAGAATAGAATGAGGAGGACTTGGGAGTCAAAGAGAACTTTAGTAGAGAATAGAATGAGGAGGAGTTGGGAGTCAAAGAGAACTTTTCAACTAGTCATGGGATCTGACTAAAATATTTGATTAATTTGGGAAAGTGATTGGACTATTGTACAAAACAATATTTTATTATTACTGGTTTATGAAAGGTATTGATATTCAACAAGTTTGGAACTAGAATAACCAAATACTATCAATTAAATTATTTAGTGGATTTTAACCTACATTTAATCTACTGATTATTTTACATCACTAGTTGCTTCAGAGTATAATTATGATGTTGATTTTCTCGACCCTTTTTGACTCACAAGTCACCATTTGCGTGTTATTTTATCGAACTTTGGAATTAAAAATCCATAGAAAATGAACAAAGGTAAGAAACTTATATAAATTGGAATGCATATTGTGGATTTGAAAGAATGAGTGCAATACTAGGTATAATTTCATTTTTCTAATATCTTTGCTCATCTATTTGTGTGGAATTAGTAGAAGTAAGGTCCATGCAACAATATGATAATTCCTACAAGGAATTATTTTCTCAATTCAAGGTTGCTAGAGAGCTAAGAGGTTTTGGTTTTAGAGGAAAAATAGCAATGTCACCACCAGAGTCTAATAAGGAGTCTCATATGCATCTTCCTCCTATGAAGCTACCACCATCACCGTTATCACCATCACCATCACCTCCATCAACACGAACAAGCAAAACATGAGCTGATAGGAGTGTAGTTAGAATTTTGAGTTTTTGAGAAAAGATAGTTTACTCTGTTACGTTGTATTTGTAACTTGTAAGTAGATTCGTAGTTCTGTGAACCAAGTCAACTTTGTAAGGATCGATGAGTTAGAAGTGGTGAATTGGGCTGATCCAATTGAGATTATTGGACCTATTGAAATGTCGAAGTATTTTATTTGGGATTCAGGCTCAATTGTCAATTGATTAAATAAAACTTGTAAGTAGATTTGTAGCTCCATGAACCAATTCAACTTTGTAAGGGACTATGAGTTAAAAGTGGTGAATTGGGCTAATCTAATTGAGATTATTAAACCTATTGAAACGTTGGAGTGTTTTATTTGAGATTCAGGCTCAATTGTCAATTGGTTAAATAGGACTTGGCATTAGACAGAGCGGTTTAAGCGTATTGTTGTGACGTTCTGGCTGATGTGTTGTTCTCTCATCTCCATTCTATGTCTAGTATCTTATCCCCTTCTTGTTAGCTTCTTACTATGTTATCTCATCTTAGTTAGTGTGGCTATTACTGTCTTGTTTGAATTCTAAGTTGTTATTTGTGTTGAGTAATTATAAATACATTTCGTGTTTATGTTAAAAATTCAGGTTGGTACACTCTGCTCCATCACTATAAGTAGATGAGTCCCCTTTGACGTGTATTTTTTTTTCCTTGTGAGTGTTTAGATTTTGCTATGAAAGGATGAATTCAGGATTATTGTGAATGAATTTGTTATGCAGTTCGATTCATCTTTCCTTTCGTAATTTTAAAAAATAAATTTTGAACAAGGATTAATAAAAAACATTATCATCACCAAAGCCTAATTTGATAATTCGTTGGAAGCCTATTCTGCCACAATTTAGAATGAAAATCTTACATTTTGAAGTACTTCTGTTTTAAGTTTATATTTTACTATCTTTTTAGTACGTTTTAAAATAAAAACGGAAGCCTTTTAAATGTATAAATAATTTATCATTTTTATTTTATCCATAATAACAAGCTTTTATCCGGGCGGATTTACAATGCTGGAACCCCACCCACTATCGTAGATTCGATAAATATTTTAAAAATAGAATAAGTCAATAAAATACTATAGATGGAAACTCATAAATAAAAATAGCATTAACTTGATGGCATGGAATGGACTCATGAAGTGCTTAATCCCATGATAATGGGATTGATCCTTGCTGGGTGTTTTCTTTTTTATTATATTATTACATGCATATTACTTAATAGGAAGATAAGATATTATCTTAGTTCAAAATTTTGTGGGGGAATGGTTACAAAGTAACCTCTCAACTAGATTTGAATGTAGCCCTTTAAGTGTTGTGTTTTTTCCTCAATAAATGATACGAAAAATAGATAACAGAAATCAGTGTTAGAAGAAACACGAATTTCTATCTTCACTTAACAAAAACACCAAGAGACATTTAATTTTTGAAATTGAACTCCATTTTCAAGCGAGACAGAGTCGATTTGGAGCGATTCTTTTCGGCAGCAAAGTCAACCATTTTTGTTGCGTTTAAGGTACCCGATTTGTTATTTTACTTTGATTTACTAACATGTACAAATACAAAAAAAATAAAAATTAGTCATTGAATCTAAACCTTAGCAACATATAATAATTATTTTAAACATTAACTGCGCCTGGTAATTACAACTTGATGTATACACAAAAAAAAGTTTATTCCAAAATCTTCCACGAAAAGTAATGGCTACTCTGAATCCTCCGTTGCCGCCTCCAACTCGTATACGTGTGTCGAGAGATGGAATTGACATAGATATTCCTTATGACTCCTACCCCTTGTAGAGAGAGGTAATGACTAGAGTAATTCGCGCACTTGATAAAGCATAGAATACAAATAGGCCAACTAGTGCGCTGCTGGAGTCTTCCACTAGCAATGGGAAATATCTAGCACTCCTTTGTTCCAGTTTAGCATGGCAAAAAGAAATTGAAGACTAATGCTCAAGTTACATGCACTATATTTTATACCACGAGAACCAGTGGTGGATCTACCCTTTGCTGAGAGGGTTCCGAACCCTGATAACGCTCAAACTACAGCTCTCGTAAGAGTGTAAGCGGTCGTTGTCAAATATAGAACCCAACTGGGTTGGGTGTCGAATCCCACAGAGAATACTTGGTCACTAAGTAAGCAAACATTATTAGACTTTTGGTGAAAGTTTCGTAAAAAGGGGGAATTGTAGCGTGAGTAACAAAATAATAAAGTAAGAACAGAAAATAGAAGAGTAAAACGGATTGTTTGGTTGGTTTTGATCAATGAGAATTGAGAGTTGGGGTTATGTCCACCTTATGAGTTTTACGTATCTATTGACTATGAGTTATGCGGAATTCAGACATGCATGCACTTATAGAGAATCGTATTCTATGGTAAATCCAGGCGTCTTTCGACCTATCAAGGACTATTTCACCTTAACTCTTTCGATCTTAAAGCGTATCTAATGGTACAGATTCTCCAAGAGGTTCATCCAGTTACGGCATTAACTTTTTAACAGGGGTTGGTGCCCTATTACCTTGACATTATCTCTTTTCCAGACATGTAACTTTTCTTTCGAACAAGTTAATGCTATACTGGCGTATTCTATGTGTTTGCAACCACAAGAATTTAGATTAAGATGAAGAGAATAATGATATAAGCAGCATACGTGTCAAGGATTCACAAACTCATAGCAATAGATAGTATCTCATAAGGCTTCCATAACCCCAACAGAGAAGTTTAGCTATTCATGAGTGTGACGGAAATCATAATAGACATTATTATTATACCAAAATAAAGATCTCACGTGTAGTATGGTTTGGTAGTGCTTGTGGCGTGATTTCAGTGCAAATAGCGTGATTTCAGTGCAAATAGCGTTTCTCTTGTTGTGGAAATTAAAAATAGAATAGATGAATAATAATGTCAACAACCAATTTATGAAGAAAAAGGGAAAGGATCGAATAGGGATGAGGGTGGTGGAGAATTGTTTTGATGGATGGATGGATGGTGGATGGATGGGAATGATAAAAATCTCCAGCAAAATAGGGTATTTATAACACCCATATCCTATTCCTACTAAGCTACTGCTTTACTTATCCTAATCCTACTAGGATACTGTATCCTTATCCTAATCCTACTAAGTTACTGCTGATCCCCAAGTCTTTGGAAATGCTGTTTTTGCTCGGGACAGGTTTTCCATGCGTCACTTTTAGTCCCTAGGCGTCCAAGATCTTCTTTCCTTCTTTTGTGAAGCTTCCTTTGGCGTCAAGTTATCCATAAAATGCTGAAATCTTCATCATTTATACATGAAAACTTGCTAATCACGTTGGTTAGCTCACTTACAGGAAAAAGGACTAAAAGTGCATGAATTATATATTTTGTCCTCAAAACTTAGCTAAAATATGGGTAAATTATAGTACTTTAGGCGTGTAAATACACGTATCATCAACACCCCACACTTAAAGCTTTGTTCGTCCTCGAACAAAATATCATGTCCATCTAAACATCTACTTAGGGTTTCACAGTAACAACACAAAATATTCATCAAGACAGGCACAAAAATCATTAACAAAGAGTAGTTTTCTGATCACTACTAGAAACAATTTCAACCTCTAATATAGACTCGTGATGATGGTTAATTCGTATTCAAAATTTAAGGCACAAAGAATCATCTACGACTTACCCAAAACTCATCACCCATGTGTGTCTCACAATATGTGACCCATAATCACTCACAAGTATTGTATATATTTCGAACATGGGTATAAGATTATCCTTGCTCTCACTCTCACAAAGAATTCATATGTTGCAACTGATGACCATAGGCTTGCCCTTAGTGTAATGCTCCACTAAATATCAGAATGCCAAGCTTAGGATCAAATAGGTCTTGTACAGGTTGTAATGTAGGCTAAGGGACGGGTAGGACTATTTTGGCCAGAAATAGAGACTATGTTCCTAAGCGCATTAATACATTACATTATGCCATTAATACTTTCTTTTAAACAACCTTGCTACCTTTCTTTCGTCTATCACCCCTTTTCACCTATTTTGCCATTCAAACATAACTATCTTTTTATTTAATCATAATCACAATTTATCTTCTTTTTTTTTTCTTTTCTTCTCTCTTTTTTTTTTAATAACACACCTCTATGATAGCCACTCTTTTTCATAACAAATTCAAGTACCAATACATTCTAAGGCATCACACTCACCCAATTTCCTCTTATTTTATCACATGATTTTACAATTTAAAGCACTTAGGAATTTGGATCAAAATATGGTCTTGAAAAAATGGATTAGGCTTACATATGAGGTTGTCAAAGAAAATAGGCTAAAGCCTCAAATGGGGTTATCTAGGATGATGTCCATGGGTAGGTAAAACGAAGGTAAACAATCACAGGTTGCCAAAGAAATGCCTAAATCATCTCCTAATCTTACACTCTTTATTTTGCTTTGCATACACACCAGGCAAGTTCTAGCATCAGCCACAAACATAGAATATACTATCATCTCACACACACAAGGCACATGGTCGACTTTATTGGGAGCAGTATAGACTCTTGACCCAACAGATGAAGGAATTAAATCAACATTTATCACATATTGAGTCACTTTTAAAGCCTAAATGTCTCAATAGTAATGATTTTATCACAGACTCTTGTCATAATACCATGCTGCTTATCAGAACAATTTTATGCAAAGTTTAAAAAAAATTCTAAAATTTAACTACTAACAAAAAATCAAATAAATAAATGTAGGTAGGCAAAGAAATACAGCATACAAATACCAGCACCCCACACTTAGATGGGACACACTGTCCTCAGTGGAAAATAAATAAGAAAAACCTGGTTCCAAGAGTGTGTCGAGGTATTTGCAGCGAGGAGGATTCAACTTGCTCTTTTCTTCCTCTTTTCTTACCTTTCTGTGAGGTGGACACTTTTTCTTTTCCTTGTCGTCCTTTTGGTGCCATTCTACTTGAGATTCATGTTAGCTCATCTCGGAAGATATAATCGACAAACAAACTATAGTGGCACCACCCCACACTTAATTTGTTTGTACAAACTAATTAAGTGAGTGATGTCGATTACTCAGACTTCATCGACATACATATAGGCGATATGTTCCAACAATATGTTCAGCACAGTCATACTTTCATGTCTTCTTAACGTTATGCAATCTTGACAATGCTTTCGTGTTTGGACTAATGCATCTTTTGAACAAAACTACTACATAGATATTGTATCAATTTATGGCATAGAAATAACATCGCATGTTTGTAATCACCCATGATTTTCATCTCAATGAACAAGTCATTTCAATATGTAAGCTTTCGAGTTACAAGATTATGCAATTATCTTGACCATGTCGATTTCGCAAAAGTATGACAGTGTATCAAAATCAAATACAAGTTGGAAATAAGTCAAGAGCATCCCTACATATTCTTTCATTCACTTAGTTGTATCATAACAAACCAAGCACATTCAAATCACCAACACCAATTCAATATCTAACGAATCATTATAAGCATAGTACTTATGTAATATAAAAGAAGAACTTACTTGGTGATGGATTCGGAATATGATCTTGCAAGGTTAGATGAGCAAAAAGAAAAGTTTTGAGAGATTTTGGAAGGGTAGGCGGTGCTTAGGTTGGATTTGCAATGAGTTTTTGTTTTAAAACTCAGTTTCTATTTATAGGACAAGCTTGGGTCGGGTTTTGACCCATTTGGAATCGGATTAGGAGACCAAAAGTGAGCAAAGGTGGCGCCTAAGCCATGACATTCTAGATTCAGAGACAAAAGACATTGGCATAGGCGGTGCCTATGCTATGGCATTGTTGAGAATAGGCGGCGCCTACACTATGGCATTGTTGAGCATAGGCGGCGCCTATGCTATGGCATTCTAGATTCTGAGAGCTTAGGCCATAGCATAGGCCATGCCTTGTTCGTTGCCTAGATTTACATAGGCCTTGCCTTTTTCGTTGCCTAGATTTTCATAGGCAATACCTAACCCATAGCTTTTTCTTCTTCATTCCTAACTTACCACCTTCAACATGAACCGCTTCCAAATCAAAATTCAAGGCCAACCTTCTTCCTTATACATCTTGCACCTACACTTACTCAAAAACAACAAAAACGATTAGAACGATGGGTTGCCTCCCATCAAGCGCCTTAGTTTTGGTCGTGGCTCGACAAAATCCTAAGAAAAAAAAAACAACAAAAACAATTAAAAGTGATGGGTTGCCTCCCACCAAGCGCTTGATTTATTGTTGCGGCACGACATAGTTATCTCGATTACTTAGACTTCATCGAGATATTTAGTGCATCATTTTCTGAATGGATTCAGACGATGCTGATACTTACTTGTGGGAATGCAATCTTCTTCGATACCAATTATATCATCAATAAATCAACCCATAGCTCTCTTGTACCTCTTTAGAGTAGAGATGAGAGCCTCTACGTGCTGTTCAATTAAATCATCCGCAACACTCATCGGAAGTGTATTTCCATATCCCAAGAACGTATACCTTAGGTAATTGGGGAGCTCTTTTGATTTTAGCACTGGGGGCTCTTCAATGGAAGTCTTCACTGTTGGTGACGGTTGATTCTTAAGATCAAGGTCCGGCTGTTTAGGAGTATGAGAATAGGACCCTATTTCTGTTAGAGCACACACAGTTTCTTCATAATCTTCATTATCCTCATGATGAACATCAGCTACAGAGAACACGTTCAGATCCTTGGGTTGCTTCATTGATTTGCATACATCAAAGCGAACTACTTCATCATTTATCCGAAATAAAAACTCATTAGCTCTCAAATCAATAAGCACGCTCCCTGTTGCAAGGAAAGGGCACCCCAAGATTATGGAAACTTCAGAGTCCACCTCACAATCCAGAATAATGAAGTCTGCAGGAAAGATGAAGGAAGAAACCTTCACCAACATATCATTCAAGATACCCACAGGTCGTTTTACTGACCTATCAGACATTACGAGCCTCATATTGGTTGGTGTCGGATCGCCTAATCCCAACTTTCTATAAATAGATAGTGGCATCAAATTGATGCTAGCTCTCAAATCACACAATGCCTTAGAAAAATCCAACAATCCAATTGTGTAAGGAATAGTGAAAACACCAGGGTCTGCCTTCTTTTGAACTAACGATCTCGTGGCAATCGCACTGCAATGATGAACCTCATCTGCCAAGTCATAACTTACTGCCCGCTTCTTTGTCAAAAGGTCCTTCATGAATTTAGCGTATCTGGGCATTTTCTCTAGCACTTCCACCAAAGGAGCATTAATGGTCAGTTGCTTCAACATTGTCATGAATTTGCTGAACCTAGTGTTATCATCCCTTTTCTCCAGCCTCTGCGGAAAAGGTGGTGGTGGAAGGGGAATTGTTTTCTCCACCACTTTCTTTTTATCTTACTTTTGATTATCAACCTTTTCAGGAGTTTCGTCAACCTTTTTCTTCAGTCTCTGAGGAAAAGGTGGTGGTGGAAGGGGAATAGTTTTCTCAACCACTTTCTTTTTATCTTGCTTCCAACTATCAATCTTTTCAGGCTGCAGACGTCTAGGGGTGACGTCATGAACACACTCTTCAGTTTCTTCGGCCTCTTTACATTCTGCATCAATAACATTATCCGCTATATCATCAACCACCTGCTTGCCTTTAAACGGATTGTCTAACACCTTACTGCTCCTGGTAGTAATAGCCATGCATGTTCCCTCATTCCTTGGATTTTGCACAGTATTGCTGGGTAGCATTCCAGCCTTTCTTTGGTTGAATGCCGCAGATAAGTGACTTAATTGTTGCTCTAGCTGTTTTATTAAAGTGGAATGCGAGTCAACTAATTGCTTCATTGAGGATAAATCATTGATTACCTCCATTACTCTCGTGATGGTTGCCTCTACTCCTTTCAACAGCTTAGCCATCATATCTTCCATGGACATATTTTTGAACCCAGATGCAGCGGCGTCACATCTTCCTGGAGGGACATACAACCCACTCCTTTCAGTCTTGTTCTTCCAACTACCTTGATCACGGTCCTTATATCCTGAATTATCATAATAGTTCCGACCTTGGTTTCCTTGGGCATTGCCTTGGAAACCCCCCTGATTGTTCAAGTAGTTGGCTTCTTCCTCGGAATCGGATTCCTCTCTTCCTTTTGACGCAACAGCTTTGACTTTTTCGGTCTTCCCTGATAATAGATGCTTTGTAAGAAGATCCATCTGCATTTTCATGTGAGCCATGTCTTGGTCATGTGCCTGTTGTCTTCGCCTTTGCTCTGCAGTCATGCCAAAAGATACAGTAGAGCTTGCTACCTCAAAATCCCTGGTATGCCAAGCTCTACTTTGCTTTGTCATCTGGTCTAGCATATCGCTTGCCTGAACAAAGGTGAGGTCAATAAATGATCCATCTGCTGCATTATCTACCACTGGCTTAGTCACCGAATTCAAAGATCTGTATAATATCTCCATCAAGTGGACATTGGTCATATGGTGATTTGGGCACCGCATAAGCTTCGTCTTGAACCTCTCCCATGTTTCGTGGAGAGCTTCAGTTGGAAGCTGTCAAAAATTGGTGATCTCATCTCTCAACTGTGCTCTTTTGGATGACGGAAAGAATTTTTCTAGGAAAGCGTTTTTCAATTGCCTCCAATTAGTAATAGAATCAGGAGTCAGCCCATTCAACCATAGAGTTGCCTCCCCAGACAGAGACAATGGAAATAAGCGCAGTCGAATTGCATTCTGTCCAACGCCAGGATTGTCAAATGACTTGCATGTAGAAATAAAGTTGATCAGATGCATATTCGGATCATCGCCTGCTAGTCCACCAAATAATCCCTTGAGTTGCAAAAGCTGAATCATGGTGCTAGTGATATTGAACTTTGCTCTGGGTGCCAAGGGCGGAAGAATAATAGCTCCTGTGGCACCAGCTCCGTCAAGATCATCATCATCATCATCATCGAACGGTAGTTGCACAGCTCGACGTTCAGGCCTAAACCTAGCTTGATGATCTCTTCTATTAGCAGGTGTCGCCACCTCAGTATCACGCCTAGGGTTTAGTAGCTCCTCATCACCGAGATCCTCATCGTCAGGATTTGTTGCGCACCCGGGGTTATCAATATTCTGTTGATGTACTTGGGCAGCGGCTAGCGCAGCTAGTCTAGCCTGTTCCTGTCGAGCAGCCCTTCTTTCAATCTCACGTTGCGCCTCCATCCTGCCAATAGAACCTGAATAGAACAAAAACAACAGCTAAAAGTAAAATCTGAGAACTTTTGACCAAAGGGTCTAGTAACTATCACAAACTTAGTAGACAACCGTATTCCCCGGCAACGGCGCCAATTTTTGATAACGCTCAAACTACAGCTCTCTTAAGAGTGTAAGCGGTCGTTGTCAAATATAGAACCCTACTGGGTTGGGTGTCGAATCCCACAGAGAATACTTGGTCACTAAGTAAGCAAACATTATTAGACTTTTGGTGAAAGTCTCATAAAAAGGGGGAATTGTAGCATGAGTAACAAAATAATAAAGTAAGAACAGAAAATAGAAGAGTAAAATGGATTGTTTGGTTGGTTTTGATCAATGAGAATTGAGAGTTGGGGTTATGTCCACCTTATGAGTTTTACGTATCTATTGACTATGAGTTATGCGGAATTCAGACATGCATGCGCTTATAGAGGATCGTATTCTATGGTAAATCCAGGCGTCTTTCGACCTATCAAGGACTATTTCACCTTAACTCTTTCGAGCTTAAAGCATAGCTAATGGTACAGATTCTCCAAGAGGTTAATCCAGTTACGACACTAACTTTTTAACAGGGGTTGGTGCCCTATTACCTTGACATTATCTCTTTTCCAGACATGTAACTTTTCTTTCTAACAAGTTAATGCTATACTGGCGTATTCTATGTGTTTGCAACCACAAGAATTTAGATTAAGATGAAGAGAATAATGATATAAGAAGCATACGTGTCAAGGATTCACAAACTCATAGCAATAAATAGTATCTCATAAGGCTTCCATAACCCCAACAGAGAAGTTTAGCTATTCATGAGTGCGACGGAAATCACAATAGACATTATTATTATACCAAAATAAAGATCTCACATGTAGTATGGTTTGGTAGTGCTTGTGGCGTGATTTCAGTGCAAATAGCGTTTCTCTTGTTGTGGAAATTAAAAATAGAATAGATGAATAATAATGTCAACAACCAATTTATGAAGAAAAAGGGAAAGGATCGAATAGGGATGAGGGTGGTGGAGAATTGTTTTGATGGATGGATATATGGTGGATGGATGGGAATGATAAAAATCTCCAGCAAAATAGGGTATTTATAATACCCATATCCTATTCCTACTAAGCTACTGCTTTACTTATCCTAATCCTACTAGGATACTGCATCCTTATCATAATCCTACTAAGTTACTGCTGATCCCCAAGTCTTTGGAAATGTTGTTTTTTCTCGGGACAGGTTTTCCATCGTCACTTTTAGTCCCTAGGTGTCCAAGCTCTGCTTTCCTTCTTTTGTGAAGCTTCCTTTGGCGTCAAGTTATCCATAAAATCCTGAAATCTTCATCATTTATACCTGAAAACTTGCTAATCACGTTGGTTAGCTCACCTATAGGAAAAAGGACTAAAAGTGCATGAATTATATATTTTGTCCTCAAAACTTAGCTAAAATATGGGTAAATTATAGTACTTTAGGCGTGTAAATACACCTATCATCAAACCCCCTTCGGCGAAAAATTATGCTATATATACATGGTTAAAATTATATTTTATGTATATATATTAGATGTTGAACCCGCTTCGGTTAATTCGTATGTTCTCTTATGAACCCCCTTAGTGAATATACTGGCTCCGCCACTGAGTCGAGAACTTATGCTCAACTAAAACAAATCATTAGTGAATACAAGTAGATGAAATATCGAGCCCCAATGACCGTATTGGGTTGTCAAAATTATTGTTGTATAAATAAAAGAATACGAAATAAAGATGACGATATTAATAAGCATTGCAAAACCTTATTATGGAACAATAGGTGGCCGAATTCATCGTGTCTCAATGGATCAATCTATGACTTATTGAAAAACAAGTTAAAGGTCATCTTCAGTTTGCAAGACACAAGGCTAAAAGTACAGAGTTAGTGTTTTATCCATATAACTATATTTTTAATCCAATTATTAGAAAAGCCTACAAATAGATGGAGTATCATTATTATTGATGAAGCCCACAACATGATACGATTCAAATGACCACCTTAGCTTTCAATGACATCATTCAAAGTCAGTACGTGAGGCATCAAGCTTTGGTCACATTAAGGAAATGGGATCCTACATGGAGGGACCGATTTGAGTACACCAAAGAGCAATCCCATGTGTGAAAGATTGCTTGGAGCATTGAAGATTGAGGATTCACGGTTTTGGGCCTTCATTAAGGACATTTTTGTTACTTAGCCTTGTCCAAGTAACACCATGACCACCCCTTTTCATTAAGGGTATTGTGATCATTTTGTTATGTAATAAGTTAGACTATAAATAGGTTCTATTAGTTCATTTGCTAGTGAGTTCATGAAATATGAAAAATTGAAACACTTGAAATCCTCTCTCTTGAGAGTATACAGCCTTAGTATAATCTTAGTTAGGACTTGGAAAAGTCATCCTTAGTATAGGGCTTGGAAAGACCAATATTGTTCTTTGCTTGGAAATGGTGGATCTTGAGGTGAGTTGATTACCTTGGCGGTCACCGTAAGAGTATGGTTTTGATTATTACATTCATTAGGGTCTAATGTTGAAATATACTTGGTTCTTAATCTTGTAATAATCTTGGTCTCATTATCTATCCTTTTATTATTTTGCAAATCCGTGTGTTTTTGTGTTTGTCATCTTGTATCCCTTTGTGTTGCTTGTTCTTCTCACGTTTTGTGGACTGTTTTGGCACCTTGGTGGACTGATTTGTATCATTTGGTATCAGAGCAAGGATTGATTTTGTTCCAACAAAATCAATCTTGGGCTTGTTAGTTGAAAAATAAAAAAAAAGTGTTGAATTCCGAAAATCTCAAAAAAAAGAAATCTGTCCCGTTTTTGTATTTGAGCTGAAATATGAAACTTAGATTTAGGATATTTTAGTGTGTTTTGTTGTTTCTAGTGTTAGTCCCTTCTTCACTAACATTTATAGGGTTTAGATCTAAATTTTGAGTCATTTTCAAGTTGTTTTTGAACTTTGAAGGTTGTTGTTTTATGAGGATTGGTGGCTTGAAAGAGTGTTGTTGAAGTTTGTTGTTGAGGTTGTGGCTTAAAAATATTTTTTTATGTTGTTGTTGAGGGTTGGAGCTTGAAAATTGTGTTGTTGATTTGTGGGATCCATCTTGAACCATAGAACTCCAAGATTCAAAAGTTATGTTCTTGGTGTTCTTCACCATCTTCATATTTTGTTGAAGAGAAAATGACTGTTTGATCTAAGAAATTGAAGAAGAGAGTGTGTTTCGTTGTTAGTCTTGAAAGACACAACTCTAAGACATCCAAAGGGGAAAGGGTACAAAAGAGTTTCAAAAGTTGTCTTGCCAAAAGGGAAAAAGTCCACCTACCAAGACTTACAAAAAGGAAAAGAGCCAAAAGTCTTTTAAAAAGGTGTTTAGCCAAAAATGTGCAAAAAAGTCAAACATTTTTTGAACTTGAAAAAAGGGCTTCAAAGTCTTGTTGTTACCCTCCCATTTTTGAAATTCCACCATTCCCCACTTGGAATTTGATCAATACAATTTGAAGACAGGAAAATTTCTCAAACTTTCAATAATTTTAACGTCCAATAGGAGGTTGCCATGTCATCACCCTAAAAAATGACACTTAGGCTCAAAATTTCAGATTTCTAAGTTTCATTTCTTGTTTCTTTAGTTTCAATTTTCTTGATCCTAGTACTAATAGACAAACTAGTAATCACGTACTAGGTTGTTAATTTGTTTCTAAATACGTTTATTTCGTGTCTTCGTTATTTGTGTGCTTTTCTAGTTTGTGACTCGTAGTATCTTCGTTTTAAGTTCTTAAGTGAATTTTGTTTTGTGTCTTGAGTCAATCAAAACAATAATCCATTCCGGCCTCCAAGTAGGATTGACATCTTATTGACTACAGGAGTATAAACAACTTTTAATATTCGCCGCTCCGATTGTGAGATTCACAAAGGTGAGTGTATCGAGTGATGGTAAGGAGCCTTTACTACTAATCTTTTTGTTTTCTTTTGTTTATTATTTTTTTCTTTGTTTTGTTAGGTACCATGGCTGCACATAATTTCAAGGCCACGTGTGATCTCATCCATGACAATCTTGAAGAATGCAACAACACATTAAAATTATATGCCAATTGTTACCCAAACTCTTCCCTCAAAATTCAATTGTCCAAACAAGTTGCGATAAGAGCTTTCTGAAGAAAGTTGCTGCCCAATCTTGTGATGGAATTTCACATCGAGGTAAAGACGAACATACTCATGAATGTCAAAGTAAAATAGCTAACCCTTACACTTTTGTGCATATAAATGATAATTGTGTGGCTAGTAGCCCATTGAGTGTGAGTTATAGCTTGCCTATTTGTGAGTCTATTGTTTCTTTGCCACTTGATGATGATGTATTTGTTGTGAGTGTGGATACACTTGTAGATCCTATTGATGACCGAATCGACTCTTCTTTTAAGATCAATTTATGTCCACCTAGTGTTGAAACCATTGTATTGAATGAAAGTACATCGCTTTGTGAAATTTATGTTGATCAACTTTTGTGTGAAAATTACCCACCACTTGAGGATGTGTGTGATGTGATTAATGAATCTCAAGTGTGTGATGATGTTGAAAATATTGATCAAAGGAATAGGAGTGAACCCGAGAGCTATTCTTGAAAAAATCTTGTACTTGAAATCTCTTTGAAACTTGATATTGATCTTTTCGAGAGTGATGAACGTGTTTGTTCCGAATCTGCCCGTGAAATAGATCATGCTCTCTTAAGGTATAATGTCTTGTTTGAAGATGATATAACCACTCCTAATGAACCTAGCGGTGGAAATGATATTATAGCTTGCCTTAGAATCTATAGCCGATATGCTAACCCACTATGGTGTGACAACATTCCTCCTAAAGATAGAAATCTCTTCTTGGAGGATGAGAGTACTCATAAGGGTAAGGGATGTGTGGTTTTGGAAACTACTTCTCCTTCTACTTTTTGTGACTTTATTGTTGAGAGTACTCATGGTGATGATTGTGAAACTAGTAGAAGTCGACTTGAGTGATACCTTTCTCTACTTTCTATTTACTCTGGATAATATGTATGCTACTGTAGAGAGTATGCTATTTATTTTGGGTGGAGGCCACGGGAAAGGGGGGTGTTGTCTAGACCCGTGTCTATGGCCACTCTTCCCGTTTGACCCCTGTGCCAAATATAGAATTGGTGATGATGGTGCACCCAACTTGTTGCTTGGTTTACATGACAAGTAAAGTATCATTTTTGGTGAATTCTATAGCCAAATCCTTTGTGCATTTTTCATTAATTATGTAATATTTAGTTTAAAGGATCCTTGGTTATATTCTAAATATGTGCAACCTTGGCATGTTGAGGTGATTTATCCTGATTACCCTAATCCTCATGCCATGAGGAGTTTGTATTTGTGTGTCCTTTCTTTGGTTTTGCAAGATTTGGATTCGAGGTCGAATCCTTTTCAAGAAGGAGATGATGATACGATTGAAATGGCCACCTTAGCTTTCAGTACGTGAGGCATCACGCTTTGTTCACATTAAGAAAATGGGATCCTACATGGAGGGGTCGATTTGAGTACACCAAAGAGCAATTCCACGTGTGAAAGATTGCTTGGAGCATTGAAGATTGAGGACTCATGGTTTTGGGCCTTCATTAAGGACATTTTGGTCACTTAGCCTTGTCTAAGTAACACTCCATGACCACTCCTTTTCATTATGGGTATTGTGGTCATTTTGTTATGTAATAAGTTAAACTATAAATAGGTTCTATTAGTTCATTTGCTAGTGAGTTCATGAAAGATGAAAAATTAAAACACTTAAAATCCTTTCTCTTGAGAGTATACCACCTTAGTATAGTTTTAGTTAGGACTTGGAAAAGTCATCCTTAGTATAGGGCTTGGAAAAGCCAATATTGTTCTTTGCTTGAAAACGGTGGATCTTGAGGTGAGTCGATTACCTTGGCGGTCACCGTAAGAGTGTGGTTTTGTATATTACATTCATTAGGGGTTAATGTTGAAATATACTTGGTTCTTAATCTTGTAATAATCTTGGTCTCATATCTATCCTTTTATTATTTTGCAAATCCGTGTGTTTTTGTGTTTGTCATCTTGTATCCCTTTGTGTTGCTTGTTCTTCTCACGTTTTGTGGACTGTTTTGGCATCTTGGTGGACTGATTTGTATCACAACATTAATGACATTTATTATGATGTTGGTAGTTTTAGTATTGAGAGTTTATCTTGGCAAAGTTTGTTTCTTAAATTGAAAGATACATGTCGTTGGCTCTCTAAACTTTCACATGTTTCGGATTAATAATGGAGGTACTATCTCTTTAGATAAATTAGAAAGAGCACTTTTATATATTAAAAAAAAGTAACTTACAAAAATCCCACAATGTTTAAGTGTTATTATAATTTATCCCAATTATTTAGTTAATTACATCATATCCCTTTTTTTAAAAATTGTGTACATCTATTTTAAAGTGACACATATAAAAAGTGATATATTTAGAATTGACTAGATATTTATTTAAAGAAGTAACAGATTCTCTTTTATTCTGTGGAGCAAATCACGCACAATCAGTTACATAGTGAATTAATGAGATTTACAAAATCAGTAATACCGCTAATCAACTTTCAAATTTAAACAAAATTTTGAAACCCCAAATTCATTTGAGGAGTGAATGAGAAAAATAGCTAGAGATAGAAAAACCACCAGAGCAATGGGGAAAGATATGAACAATGATCAAATATCTTTAATGAAGGTAGCCTTCACTCTGTTCGACACCGATGGCGATGTTAATATTGCCCCATTAGAACTCTATTTGACGGCCACGACAAGACGGTGCTATAGTTAGAGTTTGTTTAAAATTGAAAGATTTAGAGGAGTTTCCAACTTTGAATTTAGAGAATAATGTGGGGGTTTATGCACAGTTCTCTGCTCATGTGAAGACTAGTACGACGTCGTCGACGGAAGTGAATGAAGAAGAGAAGGAGCGGAAGAATTATTATTATTTAACTACGTGATAATCTGAAATCTAAATTATTATTTGGCAGCGGAGAAATATGTGTGATACATTTGGTTGTATTTCTATGTTTTTTTTTTCAAAATTAGACATTCAATATATATGATACATTTAGCATACTTGACATATAAGTTGAAGTTTGAAATTTCTAATTTATATTTGAAGTGTGTGAGTTTGAAATTTATATGATTCATATTAAATATTTATGAAGGTTCTGTGATTCATATTAATTATTGTCTGCATTAGTACTAAGAGGTAATCTGTTATACTAATAATATATTTTTATAGTTGAAATAAATATGCTGAGAAAAACACAATTTAAAGGATGATTCATTTATTCATATGTTAAATGTATCACCCATTTATAAATGAATCAAAAAATATAATAGATATAGAAACATTTAGGACATATGTATCACCAATAATCTGACGGCAAATGCCTCACTCATATATTGTCAATAAAATGTATCACCAATAATCTAACATCAATTTGTATCACTTATACAGTTTCAACAAATGTATCACCCATATATTGATAACAAAAGTATCATTCATATGTATCACCATTACACTATGAAAATGTATCCAGAAAATTAGTATTTTTATATATGTATCAAGTGGATTAACTTAAAAATCATTTAAATAATTAACTCACCTTTTTAAGAAAACTAAAAAATTTATAATTTAATGTAGTACATTGACGATTTGAAGAAGTTGTAGTAATGGGAGATGGAAGAGGTTTTAAGGAGTCTTGATCCGAGTCGAGCTGGTAATATTATAAAAGAGATTTTGTAGGATCAAAATTGGATTATTGAGTCACGAGGAGTTGAATACTAATATTGATAGATATTAATTATTGTACGTTATAACTTTACTATAGAAAGTTAAAGAATTAAACTATATAGCTATTTTGTGCAAGTTGAATTTAAGTGAGAAGCCGATGATAATGACAGAGAGTATGTAAGTTACCCTATTAAATTTGAGGGGAGAAGAAGTATGACTTGGCTTGTTTGGTGGTGGTAGTATGTTAATATTATAATTTGGGAGATAGTTTAGGGAAGCAAAACTTTGGAAAAAAAATGGTTTGGAGATGGAAGATGTTTTACTTGATTATAATTTGGGAGAGATTTTAGGGAAGGAAACCTTTGAAAAAAATATCTTGCATGAGTTAATGATGGAGTAAAAATAGGATGTGGGGTTTTCTTGATATGTATAAGAGAAAAGTTGAAAATTGAGATTTAATGTAAATTTTTACAAGGTAAGGGCTATTGTGTAATATAGTCTCTTATGTTTGGGTTTTGTCTAATCCATTTCCAGTTTTGATCAATGTGCCTTAGAGGCCATAAAAATCTTTGAATCTGAGGTACAAACCTATCCACTGACTAGCTATGCAACATCTATACTAAAAGGGCTACTCTCCTCACTAAGACATTATTTGTTTGCACTTAATGGAGGTCTGGATTTGAATGATTCAGACTTCAGGCCATTAAGTGCATTTGTTTGTCATTAAGATTTTGACTTTTAATGGGTCTTAATAGTTCTTTATCATTCGGATCTGGAACTAAATCTTAATTATTAAGAGATATTCTTGTGTTAGATAATATTTACCACCAGTCTATCCATAATCATCAGTCACCACCACTAACCACCTCTGCCACCACCACCTTACCACCAACCACCAACCACCACCACTATTACAACCACCATTCACAATCATAATTGCTACTAACCACTATTTTCAGCCGTTAACATATCTACCACCTTCATTATTTTAATTATATCCGCCGCTATTACCATCGTCAACTTCAATGTCAATGCCAATACCACCAATATCACCACCATCATCAACCACTATTGGCCAATCCCAACTACTAACCAACTCATCTATCACAACTAGCGCCACCGCTAACTATCACTAACACATCATCATCATTCGCACATTCTTTGGCCACCTCCATCATTATCACCGGTGTCGCCACCTCTACCCCCACTTCATCCATCATCACTGCTATAGTATATTTCTACTAATAATCATCTCCACCATCACAACTAACAACATCTCCAACTACCACCAACACATCATCAACCATCATACATTTATTTTTAAGCTATCACAATCAACACCTCCAACTACTAACATCATCCAACTTCACATCACTAACACTACCACTACCAATCGTCACCATCGTAACAGTCACTACAATACCAAACATCTCTATCATCACAACTATTACCACCAACATTACTAATTACTAACATCAATCATTACCACCACCACCATTACAAACCATCTCCATTATCACTAACAAATATAAATATTTTTTCCAATCAAATAATAATTTTATTGTTTTAAATTAAATATTTGTCTAATATATAATTATTTTTTAATTGAATCATATTTTTTATTATATATGCAAATAAATAAATTTTGCATATTCAAATATTAAAAAATAAATAGTTTTAACTATTCAGATTTCAGATCTGAAGACTACATCTTAATCATTCAAACATATATTCAAATTCAGACATTTGAATCTTAATAAAAACAAATGCAGCCTAAAGTACCTATTGATAAATTGATAAATGAGTTTTCTGAACTAGGTTATAGGCTAGTATTACAAGGTTCTGAAACTTCTTCCAGCTGTAAAAGAATTTATAATTTATGGTGTCTGAATCCAACAATTATATTTAAAGAAATCACTGATTCTTGTGTGCTTCTAACAAGATTCTACCACCTTATCTTTCTACTACACTTGGAGTTCAATTTGATTTTAAAGTCTAAATTACACATGTTATAGGTTGGGGGAATCGTGTATGGACTAACAAATGTTAGACTTCAACTTCGACCTACATCCGCTCCATCTAATTTGAAGGACGAATATGACCATTGTTTGAACAAAATTTAGAAAATTGTTCCAAGTGATTGTATTGTCTTTTTTCCAAGTTATGAGATGATGGCCCACCAAAATAAATTACTAGGTAACAATAGGTGTGTGGAGTAATTTTTCAAATGAGAATCCCATTTTCAGTAAGCCATTACAAAATAGGAAAAATTACAGAAACTATCATCCTTAGGACAATAATTATAATAAGTAGCAATACTTTTTCAAAATTACAACTTATAGCAAAAGTAGTAATATTTTATCCATTTTTTAGAGACGAGCGTGTATTTCACCCATCAGTTTACTTTTTCCCCTTTTTCACACAATATTCACTTCTCTCTCTCTCCAATTAACCGCATCTTCTATTTTTTTTGAAGTTTTCACTTTTATCTCTCAATCTATTGATAAACATTGTCCTCTATAGTATTTTCATCTCATCTTTTCATATAATTTATAATTTTTTATTTTTTTCGTATTGCTTTCTTCTTCATTTTTTTATTTTGTGATTTTTTGGTACTTTTTCAGCCAAGGAATGTCATTTTTGGTGATGGGTGGGCTGGTGGTTTCAATTGGACTAATCGATTTTGACGTTTCCCGATGAATTTTTGATGGAGGAAGGGTCTATCCAGCGGATTTCACCGTGACCGTGACCGACAACGGTAGTAATGGTGTTTTACCAGCAAGTATTAGTCGGAACTGATCACAAGGGTTGAATTTTAGTCGGTGATTCATTGGTTTTGCAGATCGTGTGAGGGACGGGTTGGGCCATCATTTTTATGGGTTTTTCGGTGATGTGGTAGCGGTGGATCAGTATATTCCGGTGAGATTTCTATAAAATATAATTTTTACAGTTTAGATATGTATTTATATTTGGTAATCATAAGATTTGTATTTGCATTTGTATTTATATTTGGTACTGATAAGATTTTTATTTGTTACAGTGTAGATATGTATTTGTATTTGGTATTGTATGATTTGTATTTTTTACAGTATAGATATGTATTTTTTTATTTGTAATCTTATATTTTATGGACAATATGTCCATATATGTATTTTTGTCTTTATAATGTGAAGATATGTATCTGTTAAATTTTTTGATATGTATTTGTATTTTAGGAATTATATAATATATATTTGGTACGGTATAGATATATATTTGTATTTGCAGGGATTGTGGTTTGTATATGATGACATATGCTGAGTGCCTTACTTTTGGTGAATGTGTTCTAAATGTTGACTTTGATTCAAATCTTCTTCGCACTAGATATGCTTTAAAGTTGTGCCTTTATGGTTTGAGGAAAGAGGAAGAGAAGACACAAAGTGATAATAAAACACCAATGAGGCCTCCTATGGAAATTGGGATAACAAAAGATACTGAAGTGCATAATATTTGACGTTTATTTTGAATTTGTTGTTTTTGACAACAGTTAACTTTGGGTGGACTAACATTTAGTTGAATATTTCTTAGGTTTCATATGTTACTTTAATGTTGAAAGTAGATATTTTAATGTTTATTTGATGTGATATTTAGATCTTTCATGTTTAAACTATAAAATAGAATTTTTCGTGGTTAGTTTATGTTACTATTATGCATATGTCGGTATGAATATGTAGTTTTCAATTTTTGAATATATTTTTGAGTAATTAATATGCATATTCCAGTTACTATATGTATTTTCCATATATGCATTTGTATGTTTCATTTTATGCATATGTATTTTGAGTAATGCATAGGTATTTTGAGTAATGCATGTATTTTTTTTCCAAGGCTAAATACATATACAGGCCCCTCAACTATTCGACTTTTTCCGTATAAACACCTCAATTAGGATAGGTACCTATTGAACCCTTTACTCTTTCACAAAATGTTTCAATTGAGCACAATTAGTGACGTGGGACTGACATGGCATAGTGCGTGCACTGCACTCAATTTAGGAGCATGGAATATTAAATTTTAGCTTCTTTTTTTTTTACTTAAATCTCTTTAGCTTTTTATTTTTCTTAATTCCCTCCATTCTCATGATTTTTTATTTTAAAAAAATAATTTCTCCCCCTTTTCTAAGATGATTTCTACTGTTGTTCTTCTTCAGTTTTCCTTTTCATCTTTCTCTCCCTTTTTCTCCCTACAACTGTAAATTTCTATTCTAGATATTAAATTAATGATGAAATAGGTGTGAAAAGTTAGAAAACATATCCAAAAAAAATATATTTGGGATTGAATTTTTGACAAAATCAATGTAAAAATTTGAGAAAATTTTATACTATTAAGTATCGGTGAAGAATGAATTTGAAAAAAGCATTTCAACATTGATTGAATTTCAATCAATCAAATATTTTAATTTCTTTCTCTTTATGTTGCTATTGAATTTCAAATAGAAAAAAAAATTAGAGATAAGTGAAAGAAGTGCTTCAATGGTTGAAAAAAAAGAAATTTTTTTAGAGATAAGTCAAAGAAGAAGAAGATACCATTTTTTTTTTTTTACTTTTATGTGCTCAAAGATGAAAAAAGAAGTGTTTGAAAGGGAAGAAGAAGAAGATACCTTTTTTTTTTTTTTTACTTGTCTATGCTTAAAAATGGAGAAAGAGGTGTTTGGAAGGGAAGAAGAAGAAGAAGAAGATACCATTTTTTTTTTTTTACTTGTCTGTGCTAAAAAATGGAGAACCATTTTTTTTTTTTACACTTGTCATCGCTCAAAAATGAAGAAAGTAACGTTTGGAAGGGAAGAAGAAGGAGGAGGGGAGGAGGATCGGGTAGGTGCAGTTGGGTGGGGGGTATTAATTTATTTTTTTTAAAATTTAAATTTAATTATATTAACAAAATTATTTTTATAATTATTTTAAGTTAAAATGCCACGTGTCGTTGTTTGATTTGTCATTTTGCCACATCATTGACGTGTGTAGTACACACATTTTACTTTTTTTTTTTTGCCACATTAGCAGATTGTGCTCAATTGAAATCATTTGTGAAGGAGTAAAGGATTTAATAGGTACATTGCCTAATTGAGGTGTCTACATGAAAAAAATCAAATAGTTGAGGGCCTGTATATGTATTCTTCCTTTTTTCAGATATGGATATATATATATATATATATGTTTGTCTGAATATGTATTTTTTCAGTAATGCATATGTATATATATTTGTTCAGTTTAATACATATCTTTTTTACCAGATATACATATGTATTTAAGCAGATATGCCTATGTATTTATGAGTTATCCATAGATTTTTTTCAATTAAGCATATATATCTATGAATAATGCATAATTATGTATGATTAATGCATATATTTTAAAAAATATGTATTTAAAGTTTTTTTACGTAATTAATATGTCTTTATATGTGTTTTTTTATTTTTTTCATTTATTACATAAAGGTATGTTATTCTTAGTTTATATAGATGGGTATAGGTACTTAATAGATTTTCATATGTATTTTTTCAGATTAAAAATTTGGTAAGTGTGGCTTCCAGTTTCTTAGGTATAAATCAATGATGTTATATGTCTTGTACAATATATTCATAATGAATTAAGTTAAGCAAGTTCAATAAAAAAATTGCAACGTTTTAACTATAACAAGTTCAATAACATCAAATATTTTTTATCAAAATTTAGAATCATATAATTATCAGTGAAAAAATGAAGCAATTATTATTTGACATAGTGCTACATTATAAACAAATCAACAAATAAACTATAACTGCAATATTTAAACTATAGGCTTAAGTCATCGGCAGACCCTCAAATTTAGTTCAAAAATTCACTTAGACCCCTCAACTAAGGCCTGTACATATCAGGCCCCTAATCCACCTGAATTTTGATCTAATTGAGTCTTTTTTGCCTACATAGCACACTGTGTGTTGTCTACTCTCTAGAGGTGTGTGAGGAGTGATTTTTTTTACTAAATTACGAATAAAAAGGTGTCGAGTGGCACTGAGGGCCCCCCAAAATTAATAAAATAATTTTTTTAAAAAAACCTCTATCATATATTCCCCCTGGCCCACCCACCCAATACTCCATCTTCATCTTCTTTCTCATTTTTTTTCTTGAACTTAAATTTGTTCATCAGTTGGAAAACCAATAGTAAACTTGAGGAGTAATGTCGGAGAACAACAACATCTAAAGCAATCAGAGTTACACCCGGACTTTAACCTTTTCGAAGAAATACTTTCAGTTATTTTGACCGACTCATACGAACAGTTAGACCTTGCCCAAAAAATCACCTCCATGACCATCGCCTCTCGCGTTACAAACCTTGAGTCTAAAATTGGAAGGCTTCGCCACAACCTCAATGGAGCACTGCTTTAATTTTCTTTTCAAAAATCAATGGAGCACTGCTCTAATTCCCTTTTCAAAAATTAATTTCTTAGTTGACCAATTTTCAACTTTAAGTTAATTTCCTTTTCAAAAATCAATTTCTTAATTCCACTGATCGATTACACCTGCAATGCTAATAATAATGGCATGCGATGGTCTTTTCTTATTGTTGTTTGGAGAAATTGGTGAAATGATTGGAGCTTCTTTGGAAAATTCAGGACTCAAGGTGGTCAGATTTTTATTTCTTCTGAGGAAGATGATAACTTTGTTAAAGAAAGAGAATAGAGAATAAGGATGTCTGGAGAAGAAGTTCGGGGGGGGGGGGGGGTGTTTAATTTTTTTTTTAGAAAAATATTATAATTCTTTTTAAATTATAATTTAATTAGTTATAAAAAAATTTTAAATCATTTTTGGATCTAATGCCATGTGTCACCTTTTAAATCGGCATTTTTCCCACGTCATCGCGTGTGTGTTGCATACACTTCAGCTTTTAGCTGATTGACAAAAAAAGGCCCAATTGGATCAAAATTCGGGTGAGCTAGGGGCCTGATAGGTATAGGCCTTAGTTGAGGGGTCTAAGTGAATTTTCGGGACAAGTTTGAGGGCATGTCGATTACTTAAGCCTAAACTATAGCAGTATTATTGTATATTTTCCCATAGACGCCACATACATGCATAATGTGATACATCATTGTACACACCACCAACAATTTTTATGATGCTGCATTACGATCCGAAACTACACACATATGTTGTCTTTCACCATATGCTTCCTTCTGATTCTCAAAGAACCAAGTCCAAGATGCATAATTTTCAGAATCAAGTACACCACGTGCCAAAAGAAATATATGTCCTGCATATTAAAAAAATACATGTAAGAATACATGATTTTTACACATAAAATACTACATATGTACATTATAAATACATACAGTTGAAAACAAATGAAATTTCTAGTGAACACAGAAATGTACTGCAGATGTATATTATAAATACATATAGCTAGAAACATATGTAATCTTCATAATGTTGTTCATATGTCCATCTATAAGAGTGTTTAACAAGAACAGGTGTGCTTCCCATTGTCAATCTTCAGAACATAAAAAAACAGTAAAAATAAAATTAAATATCAAATACGTACTATTACAACAACTAATTCGTATATACAAAACTACAAAACGAATTAAAACGAATTCCAACGAAAAAAATCTTTTATTCGAATACTAGTTATCATCGACTAAAATTCAAATTTAACGTATAACAATTGCAGCTCAATTTTCACATTACATAACGACACAGATAACTTTGAATTTTAAAAAAAGAATTTTGATCAAACTATTTTTTTTTAGAACTGATAAAATTCATATACAATCTTTTTGAATTCCGTGACCGTTATGCAATTTTGTTAAAAGTTTTTCAGTAATTTTTGCAATTTTATTTTATGAAAATCACAAATAGAATCAAGTTTGTTTATCGATACCTGTAATTGAACTGTCGTATTTTCAATCTTTTCTTCAAAACTTTAGACAATCAGCAAAAAAATAACATGAAGAAAAAAGATTTTGAATTTGATTTGAGTTGTTGATTATAGAAAACGTTTTTTGAATTTCAATTAGTAGCTAAAATTAAACGGTTGTGGTCAAAAAAGAGTTTTATAAGGTAAAGGAATCTATAAAATTAAATGTACCATAAATTAAGGAACATTTTTTTTTTCGTTATTTAACGCAAACAGATTATCATTAAATTTGGAAGGGAATCTCTGATTGTATATGTATTTAAATAGCAACAGTTTACTCAAATACAAAATACATATTGCTATTTTTTGTAATTTTGAAACTGTTGCTATAAAAGTTACAATTAAGTCTCTATAGTTGCTATTTCTGAAATTTTTCCTACAAAATAAGGCATGTACAACTATAAAATACCTCGTAGCTAAATATGAAAATTTTTGTGGCTAAACACTTTATCCATAATTTTTTCTAAAAAAATTAAAAATATTTAACCAACACTGCTCAAAATAAATAAATTTATGAATTTCACGAGTAAAAATATTTATCCAACACTAATCAAAATAAATAAATTTATGAATGCCCTTGCTAGTTTGAAACTTGCAAGTAAAATTTTATAAAATTGAATCAAATCGAATAATAAAATTTTGTCCACCATGTGCAAAGTGATAAATGTTAGAATTCACGAGTCACGAATTACCCATAAGTACCGATCCGATCCCACCCATTTCATTTTTTATCTGACAAGAAGATAAGATGATGGTATCTTAATTCAAAATTGAGTGGAACGGCTAAAAAATATCCTGTAAACTACAATTGAATATTATTCTTTAAATGTTGTGCTTCTTCCTCGGAAAGAACGTACAAAAAATAAACAACAGAAATCATTGTTAGAAGGAACATGAATTTCAATCTCCACTTAACAAAAACACCAAAACACATCTAGTTTGTGAGATAAAACTTCGTTTTCAAGAGAGACAAAAAAATAATTTGGACTGATTCTTTTCGATAGCAAAATCAACTATTTTCGCCGTGTTTAAGGTAAATAATTTATTATTTTGCTTCAATTTACTAACATATACAAATTAAAAAAAAATATTTAGCTGGAGTTTTCCACTAGCAATGGGAAATCTCTTGCACTCCTTTGTTCCATCTTAGCATGGCAAAAAGAAATTGAAGACTAATGCTCAAGTCACTCTCACTATATTTTATAGCATGAGAGCTTATGCTCAACTAAAATAAATCATTAGTGAATACAAAAAGACGAAATATTGAGTCCCAATGACCATATATTGTATAAATAAAAGAATACAAGATAAAGGTGACGGTATTAATAAGTATTGCAAAAGCTTATGATGGAACAATAGGTGTCGGAAATATAAAAATTTTCATCGTGTCTCAATGGATCAATCTGTGACCTATGATATTGAAGATCTTGTTCAAGCTGGAAAACAAGTGGAAGGTTATCCATTTTTTGCAATACACAACATGGCTAAAAGTGCGTAGTTAGTATTTTATCCATATAGCTATATTATTAATCCAGTAATAAGAAAAGCGTACAAATAGATGGAGTATCATTATTATCGATGAAGACCACAACATTGATGACATTTATTGTGATGTTGGTATGTTGGTAGTTTTAGTGTTGAGTGTATCTTGACAAGGTTTGTTTCTTAAATTGAAAGATACATGCCTTTGGCTCCCCAAACTCACATTTTTGTCATTGATAATGGAGGTACTATCTCATTGGATTAATAAGAAGGGGCACTTTTATAAAAAAAAAAAAAAAAAGAAAAGTCGGACCTTTCATTTTATTGGTAATAATTTTGTGAAAGTAAAGATGCCAATGTGACAAAGAAGTCCATTTTCATTTTACATCAATGTGCCTTGAAAACCATAAAAATCTTTGAAGATGAGGTACAAACCAATCAATCGGGTAGCTATGCAACATCAGTACTAAAAGGCTACTTTCTTCACTGAAGTACCTCTTGATAAATTGATCGATGAGTTTTATGAGCTTGGTTATAGGCTAGTATTACAAGGTTTTGGAACTTCTATCAGCTGTAAAGGAATTTATAATTTATGGTGTCTGAACCCAACAATCATTTTTAAAGAAATCACTGATTCTTGTCTATGAGTGCTTCTAACATCAGAGATTCTACCACATCTTTCCATTACATTTGGAGTTCAATTTAATTTTGAAATCTAAATTGCACATGTTATAGATTGGGGGAATCGCGTATAGACTAACTAGTGTTATACTTCAACCTCAACATCTAATTTGAAGGAGGAATATGGCCATTGTCTAAACGAAATTTAGAAAATTGTTCTAGGTGATTGCATTATCTTTTTTCCAAGTTATGAGATGATGACCCACCTGTGTGGAGTGTTTTTTCTAACAATAGGTGTGTGAAGTGCTTTTTCAAATGAGAATTCCATTTCATTAAGCCATTACAAAATAACGCATGTATAGGTACAAAATACCTCGTAGTTAAATATGAAATTTTTTGTGGCTAAAAACTATTTACCGACACTACTCAAAATAATTTTTTTTTATGAATTACACAAGTAAAAATATTTAACCAACACTACTCAAAATAAATAAATTTATGAATGTCTTTGCTAATTTGAAACTTGCAAGTAAGATTCAATAAAATTGAATCAAGTCGAATAATAAAATCTTTTCTATCATATGCAAAAGTGATAGACGTTAGAATTCACAAGTCACAAATTGCACATATTTACCAATCCGACCCCACCCATTTTATTTTTTATCTGATAAGAAGATAATATGATGTTATCTTAATTCAAAATTTTGAGGAGGAACATTTACAAAGTAACCTCTAAACTACAATTGAATATTACCTTTTGAATGTTGTTGTAATACCCCGTATTTTTTAGTCTCGTTTAGTTGATAGTGTGTCAAGAGTCAACATTAAAAATGAATAACTCTTGATACATGTGAAAATTTTCAACTCTAGACTCACCAATGTGCAGATAATTGAATTAGCTTTCCAACGATATCAATTTTGCCTTAATTCGATACTCGGTTGAGAAGTTATGACGATTTTAGTGAAAGTACTAGGACATCGCGATAAACACCGTGTCGCGGTGAGGTGAAAAATCGCAATTGAATGATTTCCAGTGAAGCACCGAGATTACGTCGCATCACGGTGAAGTTTCAGTTCCCGTTCGTCTCATTCCAGTAGCTCACCGCGATTAGCCTGTATTGCATCAGAATTCCTAATTGGACTGACACCGTATCGCGCTGGAGTACAAAATGGCACTCGTCCTTTTCCAATGACACAACAAGATTTTTTCGCGTCGCACTAGAGCCCCAAATGGCAATTGTCCCTTTTTCAGTGAACCAATGCGATAGCATCGCGTCGCGGTGGCATGCCAAATAAAAAAAAATTCAGTTTCAAATTAATTTTTAAAAGGACAATTTAGTCTTTTCTCAATCCCCAAATCTTGTATAACAAAGAATTAAACTCATTCTAAGCATATTATGCATGCTTTTCACATAATTTCTCTCCAAGAAACCCTAGAACATCAAATTTAAATCCTCAAGAAACTCCAAATTCCACTATTCTTTTTTCAAGATAACTCAAGATTCAAGATTTCCAATTCAAGATAATCAAGAAATCTATCTTCAAGAGCATAGAATAGTAACTCATGTTCAAGTCTCTTTATCTAATCATCCATTAAGGTATGTGAAATTTTTCAACAAGGATAATCCTTTCATCCCCGTGCTCAAAATTATTTTAAAAGTTGATTTTAGTATGAAATTACATGAATTTCAAATTAGGATTTGTACCCAATATTGCTAATTGAAAGTTTATGAGATTTGAAGTGATTTAGATGATGAATTTCGTGTTTACTTTAGTATTTTTATGCGTATTGCAGTAAATTTGAGATTTTGAGTTGAATTATCAATATCTACATCATCAAGCATGAATATTATTATATTTTGACATGAATTTGATGCATGGGTTATTAATCCCTAGTTGAATATTGTTATTTCAAGATTGATTGTGCTATAAATACCCTTTGACTAGATTATTTTTTCAGATTTTTGATAAAGACTTGATCTTTGATCTCAGCTTAGACATGGAATCCACTTTACATTTTTAGTTATAGTTAAACTTAATCGATATACAGTTGGTTTTCATTATAAACCACTATACTAGTTTTAAAAGTGGATTTCCAACAAAATGAACATACTGATTAAAGGGAGTAGCATTTAGCACAGAGTTGTGTATTTTATATTCCCCAGAACTACGAGACAACCTAGGTTCAAATTATCAGATTATACCTATTTCTATATGGATGACAGATATAGACGTGATCACTTAGATTAGGTTATACTCCTTGGCAAGGGTATGACATCTCTCCCCAACATGAGGTTTTCCCATAAGGAAACTAGATGTTGGACACTAGGATAGCTCACATAGTGTATGTCGGTTAGAAGAACCTCCCTAAAGGTTACAGGCTACAGATTTCAGAACAGAAAAGAATAATAGAACAACTTTTAAAAACTAAGTGTAAAGGCTCACAACTTTGTTCAGATTTTGCTTTTAAAAAAAACATTAGCTACAGATTTCAGATTTTAGATTTTAGATATAAAAGTGAGTCCTTTCTACACTTAGACAACATGATTACAGACAGAATTCAAGTACAACTTTTAGAACAAAGTGTCATGACTCACTAGATTTATACATCATGCTTTACTACTCATGATTACGATTCTTAGTTTTCAGTTATACCAACTTATGTGAGTCGTCTACATTTATATGCATTCGTTGAAAATTTATAAAAATATTGAGATATTAATTTACTTATGCATTCACCCCCATATGATCAGTTCAGTGGTAGTCCATATATCATGATCAGACAGTTGTAGACTCCAGATAGCAGATGGCGAGTCCTCCTACTTCGAGGACTTCAGTTAGATGTTACTTATGTACTTTATTTTCTTACTCGTATGTATTGATTAGTGCTATTTGAAGTTGCGCCCCAGCTATCTATAGTCAGTATAGTAGAGGCTTCACAGATGTCAATCAGAGTCAGTTATGAAATTTTAGTTTTATCAGAATGTAAAATTGCATCGGTATTGCATTTTCTTATATTTCACATGATTATATTTTCGCCCAATAAACTCAGTCATTCTATACATATTCAAATCAGTTGCTTAATAGTATGCCATAACAAGTGTTAGTTTGGGATCGCTTGTTGTCCTAAGCACCGTGTAATGACTAGAGGGTAGTCTCGGGTCGTTACAAACTTGGTATTAGAGCACATATTTTAGGTGTCCTAGGGTGTCTGTAAAGCCGTGTCTAGTAGATTCTTGCGAAATGGTATGGAGACATCTGTACTTTTCTTCGAGAGGCTACATGACATTTAAGAAATGTCTCTTTTCTTTCATACTCTAGATCATGTAGTAAAGTTGTTCTCTCAGAAACTCCTGCATATTCGTGTATTATCCCAAAATCCTCTCTCTATGACTTTTTGAGATATCATGAGTACTAGATTCTAATTTCTCCCTAGATGATGCTCTTAGATTTAATAGCAGTAACTTCAGAAGTCACACCAAGGGGCTTGAGAGGATCTTGCTAGTGTGTTACAAGTTCGTTAAGTTGAAAGCTTATATCCTCATTCAGATGAGTTTTGTAGTTAAGACAAAATATGTTACGAATTCAGATTCGCCATTAACCCTTCCATTTAGATAGTGTTCATGAGACGAGATAGTACGAATCTAGATTGTTAAATAAAGTTTGTATTAGAGGGATATTTCAACCTATAGTTTTATGTTCTATAAGTAGTAGAACCTTCTTATAGTTAGATGTGTAGTGTCGTGAAATGTGAATGAAGATAGATAGAAAGTATATAGATAAACGTGTGTATTTTATCAAGTTTGTGTTAATGTGATATGTCCTTGTGTGTTAGTTCAGTGAAAGGTAGAGAAGGAGTTATTAGTAAAGGTGAATTGTTGTTTGTTTGAAGTTGAAAAGGAGTATTGATGGTATTTATGGTGTTAGAAAAGTTTAAATTATTAATGAAAGTATCTGATGGTTGAGTACTATTAATTTAGGTACATATATGGGTGAGTAGTAGTGCTGTGAAGAAGTAGTATGTGTTAATGAATTATAATAAGATAGACCGTAAGGTTACGATCAATTATTATTATTATGGGGCTCTAATAGACTAATGTTTCCTGATGTGTTATCTTATAGTTTCCAAGTGAGAATACTATGTGAGGTTGGGTTGTTAATCATGTTTAGCACTAGATGTTAAGTTTGAACAGTGGATGACTATAAAGGTGGAAATAATGATTTCGTGACTAGTGTGGCTAGTTGTTTATGAGTGAGCTAGTAGACTTGAACAGTGTGTGCAAGATTTTGAGTCCAGTTATTCATAATTAAGTATGGTGTTACAAGTATAATGTAGAGGGGTACCCAAGGTGACGTGGGGCTGCATTATTGTTCGAGGATTATTACATGTTGTGTGTGGTTGGTAGTACCATTGAGTTGCTAAGTGGAAGGAGGCTAGTTATATGGTATATGATGTTCTTAATAGCTAAGTTAAGGAGTTATGGATAGATGATGTTGAGCCTTTTTGGTATGATTTTGATTCTCATGGTTTAGGGAAAAGTATAAATTTAGAGATGTGATATTAGTATGCTATGACGGAAGCAGTATGGTTCATTAAAGGCTTTGGGATATCCATGTTAAGTGTTAGAATCTAAGTTTGAAACTTTGAAGATTAAAAAAAATAGAAATAAGAGTTGAAGCTCTAGATGGTGTGAACTCAGGATGTGGTGATACCCAGGAAAATTCTACGTTACTAAGTGTTCAAGTTATTATATGATGATTATTGGGGCTATAGAAAGATAGAGTTGTATCTCAGAAGAAAGTGTTAGAAGTGGGTTGTATACTTTCAGGTGTATTATTTCCAAGCAAGTTTATTATGTACGTGCATTGTTATATCCCATACTCTAGAGTATTGTGGTTGTAGTCCTGTTTAGAGTTTAGTAAAGGATTCCACAGACTTAGAATGATGGCTTAAAGCTAAGGAGGAGACGATAAAACAAGTAACCAAGTCAAGCTCTTTGATTCTAGTAGTAATGCTAGAGTATTGTAGGACATCAGCAAGGGAGGATGATTCCCAACCCATTCTTATTTCAGTGTTGTATTTTAGTTATCACAATATCTACCCATGCTTTGCATGTCAACTCCATGATCATAGTTCCTGTTCATACACATAAAAGAGAATCATGTACTTCCCTAGTTACTAGTTCGAGGAGTTCTAGTTCACTCAGTAGTACAAATCATGTTCCATGAATTCATGAACTGTAAACTCAGGTCATGCAACTCAAGACTCATGTACTCATACTCTACAATATGTTCAGTTCCAGTACTCATGCAACACTTTTAATGATCAACAAAATTCAGATTTATATCATGTACGTCCTTAGATTAGATCTCTTTAATGAATTCATGTCATGGATGCTCTATTCCTTAGGCCTCAGAAAAATATCAAGATATGCTTAGTATCCTTTCATGTTCCGGGTCCTGATATTCCAACCTTTCAGTGACCTCCCCCTTAGTTCAAAATAGTAATGATAAATAATTGTGTAGATGGGGGAGAGTAAATGTTTTATGCTGGGAAGAATGTTGCATGCTTATTGTGTGTAGGTGTATAAGTTTGAAAGAATATTGAGGTGAAGCTTTTGTGTATGACTTGGTTAGTTGAGAATATTCTTATGCGAGTCTTCCAAAGAATAGTGCATGGGAGTTATTATTGATAGAGGTATTAGAAATTGTGAGAAAGATGCTTTTATGGGTGTTTGTTTAGAAGTGCGTATGTGGTTATGAAGATAAGCTTGAATACCATGTTGGTATATTAGAGGATAGGTGCGTTGTGCACTAATGAATTTCTAGTACGAGGTAGAATTTTGTTGTTAAAGTGATGAGAAGATTTATCCTAGAGGTAAGTAGTTATGACAACGCTTGGGGTATTGAATTCATGATTCAAGCTAGTATTATGGTGTTATGTGTAACACCTCGTGATTTTGAGTTAGCTTGATCATGGTGAGAGAATTTAATTCAGTTTGTAATTTTGTAGAGGGAATTGTCAAGGCTAATGTGAGAATTATAAGTAATCAAGCGAGTATGGTATTTAAGGAAAATGGTATAGTTGAGGGAGTATTTGAGAAGTATTGCTAAGGTTGAAAGTAAGAAGTTGCATTGCTTAAGGCCTAGTAATTCTATACTAGCTTATGATTTATAGGTCTGTGATACATGCTATAGAGTTGTAGCAATGTTGTAATTTCCTATTCAGATGTCTTGTTCAGATCATGCCTAGAGTTCTTTGCTCCCTAATATTGCTAGAATTTACTAGAGGAGTGTTGAAGAAACACCCTATTTGGGTGTGAGAATTCAAGATGATCCAGTCCATATAGCCTGCAATTCAGTTTAGCAATCAAATAGATAAACTCCTATAGATTTCCAACTTTCTATCCAGTTGTACTACCCAAAGTTTTGCGAGTAAGGCTATTCCATAAGGTAAAATGTTTGAATTTGTGCAATTTTGAATTTAGCTCAGTCCATGCATCAGACATCAGTTTCAGATTAAGATATTTAGTCACGATTCAATTCATAAGTATTTAGTGAATGATCTTAGTTTTCCAAGTATTCCAGCTCAGACAGTGTAATACCCATTGTATGATCTTAGCCTCATTGTCTAGTGATTCTCGCCTGCATAATTTATCACTTCGCAGTTCTATATGTATGATTGAATCTTGAGCACTTCAAGCGAATTTTAAACTCACAGCATTAATCAACTCCTTATAGTGAGTAAAGGCAAGTCAGCTCCAAAATCAGTTTCATGATATAGGTTTTTATTGTTTCAGACTTAGTCGTGTAAGTATGTTCAATATATGATCTCAGTTGCCTTAGTTCAGAACTCGTAGTCCAATTAGCACAGTTCCTCAGTATTTTCAGTTTAATTAGTCTCATTCGAGGACTAATGTTCCCAAGGGGGAGATATTGTAATACCCTATATTTTTTTTAGTCCCATTTAACTCCTAGTGTGTCAAGAGTCAACTTTAAAAATGAATACTTCTTGATAGGTGTGGAATTTTTTAGCTCTTGACCCACCAATGTGTATATAATTTAATTAACTTTCCAACGATACCAATTTCGCCTTAATCCGATACTCGGTTGAGAAATTATGACAATTTTAGTGAAAGCAGTAGGGCATCACGATAAGCACCGTGTTGCGATGAGGTGGAATCGCAATTGACCGATTTCTAGTGAAACACTGTGATTACGTCGCGTTGCAGTGAAATTCTAGTTCCCGTTCGGCCCATCCAGTAGCTCACCATGTTTAGCCTATATCACGTCAGAATTTTCAATTGGACTGACACCGCATCGCGGTGGAGTGCAAAATGGCACTTGTCCATTCCCAGTGATGCAACGCGATTTCGCCGCATCGCATCAAAATCCAAAATGACAATTGTCCCTTTTCCAATGAGCCACTGCATAGCACCGCATCGCGGTGGCGTGCCAAATGTGGATTTTTCTAGTTTCGAATTAAATTTTAAAAGGGCAATTTAGTCTTTTCCCAAGCTCCCAAATCATGTATAACAAAGAATTAAACCTATTCTAAGCATATTATGCATGCTTTTCACATAACTTCTCTCAAGAAATCCTAAAACATCTAATTTAAATCCTCAAGAAACTCCAAATTCCATCGTTTTTTTCCAAGATAACTCAAGATTCAAGATTCCCAATTCAAGATAATCAAGAAATCTATTTTCAAGAGCATAGAATAGGAACTCAATTTCAAGTCTCTTTATCTAATCATCCATTAAGGTATGTGGGGTTTTTCAACAAGGATAATCCTTTCATCCTTGTGCCCAAAATTATTTTAAAAGTTGATTTTAGTATGAAATTACATGAGTTTCAAATTAGGCTTTACACCTAATATTGCTAATTGAAAGTTTATAAGATTTGAAGTGATTTAGTAATGAATCTCATGTTTACCTTCGTATTTTTATGCGTATTGCAGTAAATTTCAGATTTTGAGTTGAATTATCAATATCTACATCATCAAGCACGAATATTATTATATTTTGACATAAATTTGATGCATGGATTAGTATGCCCTAGTTGAATATTGCTATTTCAAGATTGATTGTGCTATAAGCACCCTATGACTAGATTATTTTCAGAGTTTTGATAAAGACTTGATCTTTGATCTCAGCTTAGACATGGAATTCACTTTACAGTTTCAGTTACTGTTAAATTTAATATATATACATTTAGTTTTAATTATAAACCACTATACGAGTTTTAAAAGTGAATTTCCAACAAAATGAGCATACAAATTAAAGGGAGTAGTATTTAGCACTGAGTTGGGTATTTTATATGCCCAGAACTACTAGCCAACGTAGGTTCAGACTATTAGATTATTTCCATTTCTATATGGATGACAGATACAAATGTGATCACTTAGATTAGGTTATACTCCTTGGCAAGAGTATGACACCTCTCTCCAACGTGAGATTTCCCATAAGGGAACTAGACGTTGGATACTATGATAGCTCACATAGTGTATGTCGGTTAGAAGAACCTCCCTAAAGCTTACAGACTACAGATTTCAAAAGAGAAAAGAATAATAGAACAGATTTTAGAAACTAAGTGTAAACGCTTATAACTTTATTTAGATTTTGCTTTATAAAATATATTAGCTACAGATTTCAGCTTTTAGATTTCAGATATAAAAGTGAGTCCTTTCTACACTTAGACAGCATCATTACAGACAAAATTTAAGTACAACATTTAGAACTAAGTGTCATGACTCACTAGATTTATACATCATGCTTTACTACTCATGATTACGATTCTCAGTTTTCAGTTATTCCAACTTATGTGAGTCAGCTACACTTAGTATGCATTCTTTGAAAATTTATAAAAATGTTAAGATATTGATTTACTTATGCATTCACCCCCACATGCTCAGTACATTCTCAAAGTCATGATCCACATATACGTCTATGTACCACGATATTTAATAATATAGGTACCAGTTTAGTGATAGTCCATATATCATGATCAGATAGTTGCAAACTCCAGACAGCAGATGGCAAGTCCTCCTACTTCAGGGACTTCAGTTAGATATTATTTATGTACTTTATTTTCTTACTCATATGTATTGATTCGTGGTAGTTGGAGTCACGTCCCAATTATCTATAGTCAGTATATTAGAGGCTTCTCAGATGTCAGTCAGAGTCAATTATGAAATTTCAGTTTTATCAGAATGTAAAATTATATCAGTATCACATTTTTCTTAGATTTCATATGATTATATTTCCACCCAATAAACTCAGTCATTCTATACATTTTCAAATTAGTTGCTTAACAGTATGCCAGAACAAGGGTTAATTTGGCATCACTTATGGTCCTAAGCACCGTGTGATGACTAGGGGGTAGTCTAGGATCGTTACAGTTGTGCTTCTTCCTTGAAAAGAACATACGAAAAATAGACAACAAAAATTACTGTTAAAAGGAACACGAATTTCAATCTCCACTTAACAAAAACACCACAAGATATTTTGTTTGTGAAATGAACTATTTTCGATAGCAAAATCAACTATTTTTTCTGTTTTTAACAAAACAGTTTGAGGTGTTTCTTTTCGATATCAAAATCAACTATTTTCGTTGAGTTTAAGGGAAACAATTTATTATTTTGCTTCAATTTACGAACTTATACAAATAATTTTTTTTTAGCTATTGAATCCAAACCTTAACTACATATAATAATCTATAATATATTAAAAGTGTAAGATTCTTAGAAAAGTGATTTGAACTTTTTATTCTTCATTTAAAGACTTTTTTTAGACAAAACTGTCTTTTCACTATTTTTTAAATTTATTATTTAATTATTTTTATTATATTAACTAGACTTCCTAAAATATATGGGACTCCTAAAATATATTGTAGGACAATTAATTAATGTTTTCCTTTCTACGAGACTTCCTAAAATATATTGTAGGAGAATTCATTAACATTTTTCATTCTATTGCTCAATTAGAAAAATACTCCTAAAATAGGACTCTATTAAGAAAATATTTCTATAAATATTGAGATGCACGTTAAACTAGAGAACAAACTGATTTGTGTGTTGGAAGAATATGATTGATGCTTATTCGATTTCATATCTAGATTGACGGATGTTTGATTTTCTAACCCTCAACTTCTTCACTGTTTTTGTCAGCTTAATAGAATTCAACATATGTGTGTATATATATATACACCTTTTATTTTTATTCAAAATCATTCTTTAGGGTCAAATTTTTCGCTCAGACAAGAATTAGTTGGATCAAAATCAAAACTTTGTGATCAATATTATTTTTTTTATAGTTTACAAGTCGTAATGAATGTCGGTTGATTTTGAAGAATTTCTTGTGTAAAAGTTAGGTTTAATTGTATTATTTTGATATCTTTATTATCTTGTTATTTTATTTTAATTTACAGATGCTAGATGAATGTGAGTCGGCTTTGAAATTTTTTTTAGGTAAAGATTAGGTTTAATTGTATTACCGTAATATCGCTTTCAATTTGTTACTTTGTGGTAGTTTACAGTTCGTAGATGAATCTTGATCGGCTCTGATAATTTTTTGTGTGTAATATCATTTTTATCGTATTATTTTGTTGCAGTTTGCAGGTGATAGATAAATGTTGGTCGGCTTTGAGGAATTTTTTTTTATAAAGATTAGGTTTAGTTGTATTATTTTGATATCTATATTATCGTATTATTTTGTTATTATTTACCGGTGATAGATGAATGTCGGACAACTTTGAAAAATTTTTTGTATGTAAAGATTAGATTTAATTGTATTATTTTGATGTCCACTGTATTATTTTGTTGCAATTTACAGATGGTAGATGAATGTCGATCGACTTTTAAAAATATTTTTGATAAAGATTAGGTTTGATAAATAAATTATTCATCTTTACATACTCAAACGATATTAAATTTAATTATTGTATTCATCTTTATTATTTAAATAAATATTCTATTTAATGTAATGTTTGAACTCATTAAAATAAGATATACGCACATGACGTGTACACCTAAACTAGTTATTTTAAACATAGATGCATACAAAAAAAAAAAAGCTTATTCCAAAACCCCGCGAGACGTAATGGCTACTCCGACTCGTCCGCTGCCGCCCCTAACTTGTACACGTGTCAATAGATGGAACTAATATAGATACTGCTTGTGACCCCTATCCCTCACAGAGGAAGGTAATGACCGAAGTAATTCGTGCACTTGATAAAGCACCATGTACAAATAGGTCAACTAGTGCAGAACTGGAATCCCTCATTGGCTCGGGAAATTCTCTGGCACTCTTTTGTTCTACTTTGGCATAGCAAAAAAAAAAATTGAAGACTAATGCTCAAGTCACATGCAGCATATTTTATATCACAATAACTCACGCTCAATTAAAACAAATTATTAGTGAATACAAGAAGACGAAATATCGAGTTCCAGTGACCATATTGGGCTCTAAAAATTATTGTTATATCAATAAAATGATATGAGATAAAGGTAGCGATATTAATAAACATTACAAAAACTTATTAAGGTTAAGGCGGACTGACAAAGCGGACATAGAAATTGTACTGAGTTTTGGTCTAATTTTGGGACTTTTGGTTGAAAATTTATAAAAAGAGAGCTGGGCTCGGATGAAATGAAAATGAAATTGGATTATTGTTAGTCCGAATGCTCTTTTTCTGCTGAAATTAAGTTTATCGATGCTCCCTGATATCCTAAAAATTATTTTTTAGTTTTAACATATATAAATTACAAACATAATTCTTAAAGCGTCCAATTTAATATCTCTTTTTTTTTTTGTGATTTAATATTAACAAACTATAGGCATATATATGTGCGTGTAGAAAATAAGAATATAATATATAAAACAAGAATATGAGAAAGTATATGTACATCTTATAAAATATATATGTTATATAATAAGAATATATATATATATATATATATATATATGGTCACAATATCGCCCTAAAATAAAGATTAGAAAGAATGTAAATGTGAATACCAAAAGATATATATTTTTATTCATTAAAATATTTAATTATATTTAATAAAAATATTTTATATTATGATAGAAAATAAATTTATCTTTAAAAAAAATATAGAAATAGAAACAAAAATACGAATCTTATTTTTTAATTTATTTTTGAAAATTATTTAGGGTTGAGGAACATCGGTAAAACAATTAAAGGAAAAAGTGTGAGTCAATATTTGGTGTCAACAGGCATCAAAGACATCTTCTTTGGAAGCTAGAAACATTGTCAAGGTAAATCTGTAATAATCATCAACAATCACAAGAACATACCTTTTTCCACCTCTGCTTTGAGGTCTTATTGGTCCACATAAATTCATATGGATCAAGTCAAGACACTTGGTAGTGCTGACATGGTTCTTTGATTTAAAATAAGATCTTATCTGCTCCCCCCCCCCCCTCCCCCTCCCTCTCCCCACACAGGCTTTACATACCTTTTCTTCCTTGAACTTTCTTTTGGGCAAAACCAATACCATATCTTTGGAAGAAAGTATGTTTAGTTGTTCTAGACTTGCATGTCCAAGTCTCCTATGTCAGAGGAGGGGATCATTTTCCATAGCACTCAGGCAGGTCAGTTCTATTCCTGGTATTGTCATTATGTCAGCTTTGTACACATTCCTGTATCTCCTTGTAATGAGCACAATCTCCTTGGTGTTCATCCTTTTGACTTTGACTCCTGCAGAAGTAAAAATAACTTTATTACCTTTATCACACAATTGTGATGTGCTAAGAAGGTTGTGCTTCAATCCTTCCACAAGATACATATCTTCTAATGCTTTTGATTCAGATGTGCCAATTTTTTCAATTCCAGTAGTGATTTCCTTTTTGCCATCACCAAAAGAAACTCCTCTATTTATTTTGGAGAGTAAAAGGAACTTTTTATTATCTACGGTCATGTGTCTTGAACAAGCACTGTCCAGGAAACAATGCTTTTTACTTTCTTTCACTTTCTCGTTCAAGAAATCAATCATTAGATTTAGGAACCCAGACATGTTTGGGTCCTATTTTATGAGTAAATGGATGAATTAGATTTCTTCTAGTCCATGGTCCTATTTTATGAGTAAATAATTAGTTTGGCCATGAAAATTACTTTTTTTCGGAGTTGGAGTTGGAGTTGAAGATGAAGTTGGAGTTGGAGTTGTGTTTGGACATGACTTTTTGAATTTTCTTTAGACTTTTGAAAAATCTTTTTTAAACATGATTTTATGCCCTCAACTTTTAAAAATTATTAAAACACCCAACTACTAATTTACCTACTAACATACAACCAAATGTCGCAAAAATAATTTATATGTCTTCAATTGATAAAATAATTAACAACAAACTAATTATTATGATTGTTATTCTTCTAAAATTTGAATAAAAATATCACAAGCACGAGCTAAATAAGTTTATCTAACCACAATCGATTAAATAGAGAAAAATATATTTTGATAAATATGATTAATAGATATACATATATTTTATATATTCTTAAATTTGTTGATGAAAATTATTAATTATTTTTACTTGAATTAATTATTTTATTGAATTTGGTGTTTTTAAAAAAACTACAAAATTTAGTTAATAAAAGGAGTTTGTGTAAAAATTTAAATATTGGGGTTATATGTAATAATAATGAAAGTTGAAATTGGAAGTGGAAAAAAGAGAAAACAACAAAAAGTTGTTTATCATTTTCGGAATTTAATTCTGGAATTATTTTTCAAAGTTTCATGGACAAACACCATAATTTCCAACTCCAAAAAAAATTTTCGAAAAAAAGGGAAAAATATCCATGGCCAAATGGGCCCTAAGAATTACACTCTCAAAGAGAGGAACTTTCAATGTACAAATATTCATCATAAAAAAACTAAGGAGCAAATGACCTAATAGAATATTTATAGGGTAGCTTATTACATAGAAAAATGGCCAAAATGTCCTTAATAAAAGGGGCAGTCATGAAGTGTCTTTCCAACAAGTGTAGTCCCCAAAATACCCTGAATGAAGGATGCTTCTTCAATTCTCCAAAACTGTGGGGTCATGCTTCAACACTTGTGGTCTCGGGTTGGCATCACAGGTAAGCCCCCACACAATCTTCCACTCACGAGTTTACTTTATGTCATGCTCAAAATGGGTCCTCCATGTTCTTGTGTCCTCGAGGTGACCAAGTCTTGAGTCTTTATGCGTTGGCCTCCAATGATGTCTTTAAAAGCATAGATGACCATTTGGCTCGTATCATCCTCCTCTTATTGAAAAGGATTCGACCTCGAATCCATACCTTGAAAAATAAAAGAAAGGACAAACAAACACAACTTTCTCATGGCATAATGGTTAGGGTTAATACAACAAATAACATCATAATGCCAAGGTGGTACATACTTGAGATATAACCACGAATCCTTTATCTTCATCATGAAAAGTTTAGTAAGAATGTTACAAAGGCAATGACTATGACAAGTATCAAGAGATAAAGAAACTACAAAGGTCTTAATGGTATCACTAAGTCCAAAAGGTAAGGCTACTTTTGTCTTAGGAGCCATAAGGCACAATTGTTTCATTACCTCGTCAAGTGACCTCATCAAACGTCGTGCCACTATTAGTCTCAAAGTCCACCAATCCGACATATCATTGTTATTCAAATAAGTGGACCAACCAACAAGACCCCTACATCTACTTAATTCTAACCCAAAACTAGTATGGATGTCATCATAGGCAAAGGGCTAGTATAGGAAAGAATCAAGTGTAAAGACATGCACGGGTGAAGACAAAACATTTAAGCACATACACGCTCTTTCCTTCAAGAAAATGGACAACTTGGAATCCACAAGTCCGGATTCATACAATTTAAATACAAGTGTGTCGAGCAAGGATGCGCATTTAGAGACATTACCCCAAGGAATCAATGACACCTTTGCCCTCGGGTTGTCAAGAAGGACTACACATTTCTTACCCTTAAGAGTAATCTCATCTTTCGAAAAGAGATTTCCATATTTAGGAGGAATTTTGTCACACCATAGTGGGTTAGCATATAGGCTTAGCCTCCAAGAAAAGCTATACTACCATTCTCACCACTAGGTTCATTAGGAGTGATTATATCATCTTCAAACAAGACATTATACCTAAGGAGAGCATGATCTATCCCGTGGGAAGATTTGGAACAAGCAAACTCACTCTTTAAAAGTACATTATCAAGTTTTAAAGATTTTTCAAGCACATTATTTTCCCTATCAGCCAAGCACACATTAGACTCTTTACCACAAGACAAGCTCACGGGTTTACTCCAATTCTTTTGACCAACATTTTCAAATCTGTCACACACTTGAGATTTATTAATCATATCAAACATAACCTCAAGTAGTGGGCAATTTCATACACAAGTTGATCAACACAATCTTTACAAGATGATGTACTTTCACTAAACACAATGGCTTCAACACTAGGTGGATACAAATCGATCTAACAAGAAAAGTCGATGCGGTCATAAATAGGATCAACTAGTGTATCTATACTCACAACATGTACATCATACACAAGTGGAAACGAATCAATGGACTCATAAATAGGTAAGCTACTACTCACACTCAATGGGATACTAGCTACACAATCATCATTCACATGCACAAAGGTGTAAGAGTTAGCTATTTCACCTTAAAGTTCTTGAGTAGATTATTCTTTGTCGTGGTGTAAAGGTTCCCTACATGCTTCGGCAGCAACTTCTCTTTGGCCTTGTGCTCCTCTGCTTGGAATGTTGGTACCTACATAAATGTCCTTCAAAATAGAAAGACAAACATAGTTAGCACAGTTTGGTGGCAATCCCCTCACTTCACTCAACACAACCTCTCCTTTTTTTCACTCGTGGATTGCCACCTTGCACACCCTTGTCCCTCTCAATCTTTTGTTTCTTATTTTCATTCGGATTGGAGTAAGTGAGCACTTCTATTTGATACTTGGGCAGAATGGACATCATGATATGATTTCCCCATCGATCTCTTACAACATTAGGCCAATTTTGCACATTTAGAACTTTATGTTGTGCAAACCAATCCTCACCCAAGCTTACATGACCGTATGTTAAGGGAAAAATATCGCACCACATCTCCTCATAGTATTCAAATTGGGAGAAGACAACCTTCACCCTCTTAGTAACCTTAAACCCGTCCAAGGAATATGGAACGAGTAAAGGTTCTAGAAACAACCCCAAATAGTCAACCATGGATGGAAAGATGTAGTTTCTATAGAACCTATCATCTAGCACAATGAGGCAGTCCAGTATCCCATAAATGAGTACCTTTCCGGAGTGAACCTTCCTTGTTGGATCAACATTGTAAGGCACATGGGTACCCTTTGGCTTTGGAGATACATACCCTCTTCTTCTTACGGGACAACCTCTACTATATCTAGTATAACCATTCAAATCATGTCAACCTTGATAAAAAGTACTACAAGGTGAAGAATATGAATTTACACACTTCATACATGCATTCTCACCATATATCATAAGCTTTACAAATGAAATGATTATACCTTACACCAATTCTAGTTTTGGCTTGGAGAGTGTAAGACCGCCCATACGTCCCAACTTCATCATAAGGACCATCACAAGGCTCTTCATCATCTACATGTTCACCATAAGCACTAGGAACTTTATTCACCTTATTTTCCCCCTCAAAACCATAACCCTCAAATTAGTCTGTACCTTGATCATGGCTATTTTCATAGCTCCCATAATCTCCAGCAACCTCGTAGCCATAAACTCTCTCACTACAATCATAGTCTCTGATGTTGTTGTCACAATAATCTACGACTATCAAGACATGTTCCCCTTATACCTCCTTGTACCTACAAAATGAACAAACAAGATAAGTAGTAAAAGCTCCTCACCAACACTCGTATGCACTCCCCTTTGTTTTCCTCACAATTGGAGCGGCGAATATTGAAAGTTGCTTATACTCCGGTGGTCAATAAGATGTCAATCCTACATAGCGGCCAGAATAGATTCTTTTTTTGATCGACTCAAGAAACAAAACAGAAAATTCTACTTACAAACTTGAAATAAAAAGTAACAATGAATTAAAAATGAGAAAGCATACAAATAACAAAGACACGACGAAAACGAATTCAAAAAACTAATTCACAATCTAGTAGGTGATTACTAGTTGCTAATTAGTACTAGAATCAAGAAATGAAACTAACGAAACAAAGAAAAGAAACTTTAAAATCTAAAATTTGAGCTTCATGGTTTTTGGAATATTGATGACGTGACACTCGATGATGTGACAGTTTGGTGATGTGGCAATTTGGTGACATAGCAGTTTGCAATTTGAATTGATCAAATTTTAATTTGGATGGGTAAAAAATCAGCTAAGGGAGGGAAAACACAAGACTTGGAACCTTTTTCAAAATTCAAAAAACTTTGACTTTCTTGCACCCTTTTGACAAGACACCTTTTTGAAAGCCTTTGTCTACTTTCCTTTTTTGTTTGTCTTGATATGTGCCCTTACTCCCTATTAGTAATGATTCTTTTTGAAAGTCCTATTATCCCCTTTCTTCTTTTGTATGTTCTTTGGGATATGTTTCAAGACTAACAAAAGACTACAATCTTTTCTCCACTCTTTAAGATCAAACCACACTTATTGAATGTTCTTGTTCAACAATAAATGATAACAATAAATGATGAACATGAAGAACAACAAGAACATTCAAAAGATTGAAACTAAACCAAATGAACTCCAAATTGAATGATTTTGGATTCCTTTTATTCACGTTAATCTCCACAACACAACCACACTTTTTGCAAGCCACAATATCAACAACAACCCTTCCAATTTCGAGCTTCACCTTACTAGTTTATCCAACCTTTAACTCAACAATGGTGAACAACTCAAAACCATCCGGATTTAGCTAAAATTCAAGATTTAGACTCACTAAGTGTTAGGGAACAAGCACCTAACACTAGAAACAAACAAAATGCACTAAAATCTCCTCAATCTAAGTCTCAAATTTCATCCCAAACACAAAAACAGGATAGATTTCTTTTTTTGAGATTTTTGTTTTTTCAACACTTCTTTTTGTTTGGTTTTTCAACTAACAAGTCCAAGATTGATTTTGTTAGAACAAAATTAATTATTCCTCTGATATCAAATGATAACGGAACGACCAAAAAACATAAAAACAACCAACAACACAAAGAAAACCGAGAATAAGATGGAAATTCACCCTCGGCAACAACATACAAAATCGTGAACAAGAACAAGAAACAAACACAAATATTACAAGAAAAGTAAAGGATAGGAAAGATGACATAAGGACGTACAAAGAACAAGAACCCAAATGTGTATCAAACGTAAAGACCCTTAAAATCCGCAAGTATAAAGACCAATCCTCTTACGGTGACCACTAAGGGAATCAACTTTATCTCACAACCACTGTTTCTAACCAACGTTCAATATCGGCTTTTCCAAGCCCTACACTAAAGATGGATTTCCAAGATCTAAACTAAGAACTACACTCTTAAAGAGAGGAACTTTCAATGTCTCAAATATTCATCATCAAAAAACTAAGGAGAAATGACCTAATAGAAGACTATTTATAGGCTAGCTTATTACATAGAAAATGGCCAAAATACCCTTAATGAAAGAGGCAGCCATAGAGTATCTTTCTAATAAGTGTAATCCCCAAAATACCTTTAATAAAGGGTGCTTCTTAAATTCTCCAAAACCATGGTATCATGCTTCATCACTTATGGTCTCGGGTTGGAATCAAAGGTAGGCTCCCACACAATATTCAACACATGAGTTTGCTTTATGTCATGCTCAAAATGGGTCCTTCATGCATGTTCTTGTATCCTCGAGGAGACCAAGTCTTGTGTCTTTATGCGTTGCCTTCCAATGATGTCTTCAAAAGCATAGATGGTCATTTGGCTCATATCATAGGTTGACTGGTTTCTCTGACAAGTATTAGTTCCTTTTTCTTGATCTGGGAGAATTTATTTGCTAGGTTTTGACTGCTAGATCTGCTTTTGGTAGCCCAGGACATTCAGTAGTTGGATGTCAAAGATTACCATAGATATAGCACAAGTCTTGAGTATCATCAAGACTTCTGTAGAAACCTAGACCTGCTTTTTCACTGTGATTCCTTTCACTCAACTTGTGAATAATTCTTGAAGAATTTGTTCACCTGTTTGCTCTTTCAATATCAAGTTTCAGTTTAGAGACTTTTTGACATAGTTTATTCACCATGTCTGTTACATCATTACATTCTTGTTTTTACTTGACTAATTCAAGTTCAACATTTTCTTGTTCATTAATCATGAGCTTTTTTCTATTTTCAGTGAGTGTTAATTTCAGGACTTCAGAATTAAGATCATTCTTTGAGGAAACAAGTTGTGCAACCTATTTCTTGAGAGTGCAGTTTTTTCTTCAATGGTGTTCTTGAAAGCTTTTAAATCAATGAGGTTAAATTTTAGACTTGTAAGACTGTTGAAAAGCTTACCCCTATTAGAAGTTTATTCTTGGAAGTCATTAATTAGAGCACTCATCAAGGAATGAAGTTTTATTTTAGAAAATCAATGCAATTTTTCTTTAAGTTCAAGTATACTTACCTCAGAAGGAATATCTTTTTCCTCTAAGTCTGAATCTCCAATGGCCATGGATGTTGTCTCATTAATTTCATCATCATCTGAATCAGATCCGCAAGCAACTCTCATTGTATGTTCTTACTTCTCCTTCTTTTTGGTTTTTTCTTTCATCCCTTTCTTTTCTCTATTTTATTTCCAGACAGGACAATCCCTGATCTGATGATCAATCTTACTATACTTCTAGCATCCATTTAGATTTTCATTGGAACGTTTCTTACTACCTATTCCCTTTTTCTTTTTAAAAAATTTGTTGAAGTTCTTAGTTATGAAGGCAACTTGTTCCTTGTCAAGTTCAATTTATTCATCACTGTCTGAAGCCTTTAAAGCTAAGATTTTCTCAGGGCCTACTTGTTCTTTAGATCCATTAATTTTTACTTCATAAGTCCTTAGGTTCCCTACTAGTTCATCTAGTGTTATACCCGTGAGATCCTTTGCTTCCCTAATAGCAGGCACTTTAACATTCCATTTTGATTTTAGTAGTACCCTCAACAACTTTTCAACTTGTTCCTCAACAGTAATGACTTTCCCCAAAGAAGTAAACTCATTTGTCAAGGCAGTTATCCTTGTCATTATTTCATACAAGGATTCATTCTCCTTCATCTTAAAAGTTTCATATTCAGAGAAAAAAAGACCAATCCTGAATTTTCTTTCCTGCAAGGTACCCTCATGTGCACTGACCAGAGCATCCCAAATTTGCTTAGCAGTGGTACAGTTTGACACTCTGTTGTACTCAGCTGGTCCAAGCCCACAGATAAAAATGTTCTTAGCCTTAGCATTTTTCTTTAATGCCACTAAGTCATCAGCAGTGAATTCATTTCTTATCTTCTTAACTTGTTCACCATCAACCAGTTTCATTAGAATAGTAGGACCATCAGTGATCCTATCCTATAGTTCTTAGTCTTCCCCTTGAATTAAAATTTCCATCTTAGCTTTCCACTAGGTAAAGTAAGAACCATCAAAAAGTGGAGTTCTAGTAGTTGACTGACCTTCATTGTGACCAGTAAAAGGTACAAAATTCATCATAGTGACCTTTTCTTAGGTGCTAACCTTATTTAAGACAACTTCGCTATGAGACCACTTGTTAGAGTGCGTACCCTACTGATTTTAGTACTTTACTCTAATAGTTGCCTATTAGTGGAACAAGTAAGCTAATGTGGTTCACGTAAGTAAAATATGAAGAAAATATTTTTATGTGAAAAACACCCACCTCAAGAAAGGTGTAAAAAGCCACGACCTGTACCTCTACAGAATTTAACCCCAACTTCACTAACACTCTTTAACCTCAACAATCAACAAATTACAAGACTTATTGTCAACTAGGAATTAAACTTCTAGCTCCTATTTCGACAATAACACAAATCTTTCCAGTGTTCCCAAGTCTTTGAGTTTCTTAACTTGAAGACACAACTCCTAAATCAGTTTATATCTCACTGAGACTAGAACTAAGAATCATAACAACTCAAATAACCTACCTATTAGACAAAGTCTACGACTTGCTAATTAAAAGACCAGGTTCTTCTTCAAGCTAGTGAACTGATTTGCTGATTGATGCTTTTCTTGTCAGTGCTTGAGTAAAATTATTGAATGTCATTTCTTATATTTAAGACAACTCCTAATTGAGTCTTTTAGATGATATGCTATTCTTTCTTCAATAGGACTCTCAGGTAGTTTCACTCCTTACTGCACTCTCTCTTCTTGGTTGACTAGAACTCTTCTACTTTATCTTCTAGTCAGACAGGACTCCTAGATCAAATCAATCTCTAAGTGTTTTATTTATTTCCTCCTCAGATTCTTTGTCGTATGTGATAAGTATTGAGGACATATATTGTAAGGCCCCGTAAAGTTTTGTTATCATTAGAGCCTCGAAGCAAGTCAAGAAAGGCTTAACACTTAAAAATTTTACTAAGTGCTTCAACACTTTGTTTATTTCGATCCCTCTATCTTAGTTGATTTATTGAGAAACCCTATTGACCTCCGTTTCTTAAAATTTTTATTGCTTTGAGATGTGGCATGTCTATAGGACATCTCGGGTGAGTTTTGGAATTTTCGGACATTGTTTAGGGCGTGTTTGGTTTTTTAAATAGTAGAACCATGCGATTTGTGTGCGTCACACGGTGCATCCGATCCTTGGACCATGTGATATAGCATGTGATGCATGATCCAATCTGGTGGGATAGAGTATGCGACGCATGCTCTGCTGCACTTACCTGGGAATTTCAGCAAATTCAATCCGTTTCATAAAGGGTAGAAATGGTATTTTCCAACCCCTTTACCTCATAAACACAAAATCAAGAGCCCCAAATACCACTTTATTGATATTTTCATCCACTTCTTTCAAGAACTCTCATTAGGGTTTCAACATAAAAACCCAAATATCTAAAGATTCAACCGTGAGAACTCAACAATTCTTCCATATTTCAGTTCCCCGTTAAGAGGGCTACAAGAGGCACCCAATAACTCATGGACATCATTCTGAAATTCAAGAAACCATCCAAAAGCTCCAAGTTTAAGGTATGTGGTTTTGAACAAAGACACCCTTTTGTTCTTGTGCTCAAAAGTTACATATTTTCGTAAAGTATTTCATAAATTCATAGAAAATTCCTATCATGTTATTATATTTTGAGCTTTATGAAACTATGCCTTACCCAAGCTTTGAGTTTTAATATTATTATGTATATTCATGTTTTAAATGGTCAATTTATGGTTTAAGTTGCATAACCCAACGTCTATATCATATTTTGAAAATTTTGAGTCCTATTGTTGTGAATTGAACCTTATGGTTAAAGCATGAGTTTTGAGAATGAGATGTTGATGGCTTTTAAAGAATATCAAGAAGTGAGTTTTGATTGTAAGTTAAGATAGAAATCCACATTCTTGAGTTGAAGTAAAGGGGATGCATTTCGGCTCCCATTATGTGTGTGTGTGTGTGTGTGTATATATATATATATATATATATTTATATATTATTGAACTGTTTTAAGGTGGATTTTCTAAAGTTCTGAGCTAAGTAAGGGAGTAGTATTTAGCACCAAGTTGGGCTTGATTCCGAGGTCTCATGCCCCAGAACTACGTGCCCACGTAGGTTCTTGATATACCCCTTGTAGGTTAAGATAGTGATCATTAAAGTTAAGGTTTTATCCGATGGCAAGGATAGAACAGCTCTCCACAACGTGGGTAAGACGTTGGACTCCATGTGCTCACATGGTTTATGTAGGTTAAGAGAAACTCCCTAAGTTCCTAAAGTATTCTAAGTCCTAAAGTTTTCCAAGTTTCAAAGAGTTTTAGTGTTAAAGTTACAAAGTTTTGAAAGTATAAGTGCTTTGAAAGATATGGTCCTAATAATTTCAAGTGTCATGATATTTTGAGATTTTAAGTAAAAGCATGATGATTTATGAGTATTGTGGCACATATGTGAGTATGTATTACACCATGCAGGTTTTCTATAAAAGTTTATGATGTTGATTAATTTAATTGCACACTCCCCCATATGCTCAGTACATTCCCAAAGTAATGACCCACATATTTTGTCCGTGTACCATATATTCTCGTAATGTAGGTTCAGGCGCTTAGTCTCAGCCTCATCAGTGATCCTTTCGAGCACTCCTATCTACATATCAGCCGTGGTGAGTCCTCATGTTTCGGGGACCGGTTCTTCTTAGATTTCTAGTTTTTTTTAGTAGCTTTTATTTCTTGTCAATTGAGTATGAGTCAGTTGGGGACCTATCCCAATGACTCTCTAGTTTAGAGTAGTAGAGGTTTGTCAGACTAGTCATCAGATTACCAATATTTTGAGGTTTTCTTTGAATTTCTGTTTGTTTAAGACCAAGTATTTCATTAACATTTTCTTACCATTTGTTATTTCTATGTTAAAGTTCATGCATTCTACTTCTAAATAAGTAATTCTATGAACTAGTAGGCTCAAAGGGTTTGCTTGGGGCTACTTGTAGGTTTAGGCACCGTGTGACGTCTCAGGACCCGATTTCGGGGCGTTACATATATGTTTTTCCTTGCTTATCCGCTCCTGTTTTTATGTATTGTTAGCCTTGCATTTGCTTCGATATGCTTTACATGTGAGAACCAGTATGACTGAGATGTTTCACAAACATATGTCAATCATTAAAACTCTTTTACTCTAACAGCCACTATACTGCCGTCTGAAGAGGTGGATTCAAGATTTAAGCTTTTATGAGTTCAACCTAGCTCTTAAGGTTTTGTTTGTATTGAAGTTATTTAATTATTGCAATTATCATGAGTTTCTTAAATATAAATTTATGCGTCATGTCAAAGGTTATAGGGCCAGATGAACCCAAATTGATATACTAGGCGTCTGCCTGACTACCTCTTTTGTTTAGGAAGAATGGAATTAAGGTTATTTTGCGAGAATTATTAATGTATTTTGATTGTTTATATGTTTTACTCCCTCTGTTCGCCTTTACTTGTCACGTTTTGACTTGACCCTCCAATAAGAAATAATTAATGACATGACTATTTTACCATAATATCCCAATCAAAGAATTTTTACCTTGTGTTTTGATTTATGAAATTAATTTGAAGATAAAATAATTATTACTAATGGTAAAATAAGAAAAAAAACAAGTTGTATTCTCTTAATGTGTCAAAAATAACATGTAAAAGTAGATATTTTAAAAAAAGCTTGTCTGGAAAAAGAAAGCAAAGTACCTTGAATATGTTGTTGAAATAAGAACCACACATGCCACCTTTTTCTTTCTTTTCAGGACCTACCTCTTGAAGAATAGACTAAGACCTTAATTAATTTCAATTAGCAGACATTGAAGTAGTTGAATATGCTTTTAATGCTTTGGGCGACAGTCATGGTCTATGAAGGACTCACGAGGTCCATATATTATCTATATATATAAGCATGGATGGTTCAACTGATCTTATCATTTCTCTGCATGTATATATAAGTTTATATATATCTCAAATGTCAATTCACGAGGCTGATACTGTCGATGCCGAAGTGGCTGACTGGTTACATTCCATCATTGATATACCTGCCTCTTCGTTAAGCCGGAAGCTAACAGAAGACTCGACACACAGTATACATTTCGGTATTTCACATACACTTGCAGAGGCTACTAGAAAGGAAGATTATAACAAGTTCCATGAGCCTCGTGTGGTTTCCATTGGTCCAATCAACCACGGAAAACCGCATGTTAAACCCATGGAGAATTCCAAGCAGAAAGCAGTGAGGGAATTAGCAGAAAGAGCAAAAGTAGACCATGTATCTATTGAACAAGTGTATGCAAGTGTCGAAGAACATTTGCTCAGAACTAGGAATTATTACTCTACTTTGTTTGAGAGTATCAGTGACCGTAAGTGGTGTCAGATGATGTTCCTAGACGGCTGCTTTATTATTGAATTCATCTCCAACGACAATATAGATACTAGTGGCAGGAGGAGCTGGTTGAATATGAAGAAACATGATAGAGATCTGGTGCGTCGTGACCTTTTATTGTTAGATAATCAATTGCCTTTCCATGTTCTAGACGTGTTAGCACGCGCATTTAGATGTGAAGAATTTACTTTGGAATTTTTAACCATGTGGTTCCTCCAAATGCCGTTGTTAAACATATCTTCTGCTCCAAATCCTACATTTCTAGGTGTATCTTATCATCGACATCAGCAGTGGGAGGCTCAAGCTCCTGTACATCTTCTTCAATATTATAGATACATATGGATCAACATATTATTTGGAGATCGTGTAGAAGAAGAAGATGACGATGACGGCAACAAAAAAGAAGATTATTTTACTGGTGGCCCGCCTTTCTCAGTCACAGAGTTGAAGAAAGCAGGTATTCCATGCAGTTGTGCAAGTGATCCTTTCATAGAGATCCATTTTAAATCATCTATCTTATCAGGGAAGTTATTCCTTCCAAAACTAACTCTCGATGAATGGGGTGTGACCCTTTTAGTTAACCTAGTTGCTTATGAATTTTCGTGCAACTTACTATATAGATCCTCTGGGATCTCATCTTACTTGAGTTTCATGAGTATGTTAATTAATGGAGAGGAAGACGTTAAGGAGCTGCGAGCCAAGGGCATACTCCAGGTCATCTTCAATGCTGGCGATGATGAACTTGTTAAATTCTTGAGAAATATAACAGCACTTCCTGAGTCCAATCCTCAAGCTCTTAGGCATGTCAAACGACAGATTTCTACTTACTTCAAAAGTAAACGCCTACCTCTAATAGTTGCCTTTTCTGAAGTGAAGCAAAGGTACTTTAGTGGTCCTTGGAGTTTCCTTGTGTTCCTCGCTGTTATTTTCACGGTTAGTATGACTGTAATTCAGACTGTCCTCACAGGCATTCAGACTTACAAATAGACTAAATGCATACCCCTATCGACATTTCGTTCCACTTTTTCTTGAGCTATTGTATCTTCGTTCTTTGTAAGTTGTATTTTGATTGTGGTTGTATTTGAATAAAACAGTAACAAGGAATAGCCACTTCTCCCTTGTTTCCTTTTAGTGCACCTATAAGGTTCTTATTTGCATAAATGACTAGATATCAGTCACAAAAAAACCATGTCTTTTTGAAACGCTTTCTGTTCTTGATATACTTCTAGTAGGTGGGCATGTTTCCACCCTTTCTTTGATGAAATTTAGTAGCTTATCAAAGAATCTTATAGAAATGCTGATGATTTCACTTGATGAGAACTCGCGGAATTGAATTCATCGGTAAGCAACAGAGTCATTTACCATCGTTAATCAACATGCTCATGTAACTGATAGTCATGTTTTGCTCTCGAATAGCTCATAGAGCAGTCATGATTAGTACTCCCTCCGTTTAAAAAAGAATGATCTAGTTTGACTTGAAACAAAGTTTAAGAAAATAAGATGATTTTTGAATTTTGTGATTTTAAATTAAAGATATGTGAAATGTATCAAAATGTCCTTTAATCTTGTGGTCTTAAACATGCTATATGGAAAGTTAAAATTTAAAAGTTATTAAAAAATGAAGGGGGTCATGTTTTTAAACGGACTAAAAAAAAAGTAGGTCATTCACTTTCAAACGGAGGGATTATTTGCCTTTTCATTTTTCTTGCTCAGAAAGATGATGAGAAATTTCCAGCAGATGAAAGACCAATGTATATGGCTATCACATTTGACAGACCAGTTTGCTGGTCCTCTTTCTGTGGATTAAAGGGACTCCGCCAATTGAGGAGCTCCTAAGTCGAGCTCTTGTTTCATGACACAGTTCAGAAACCAGTCACTGCTGACAATGCTTCATTCATATCTGCTTCACAAGCATCGAATATGGTTTTAAATTCATCTTTCACTTGATTGAGTCCACGTGTCTACACAATATAGATGGAGAAAAATGAGTCCATAAACCATTTCGAGTCTTCAATTAAACTCACAAAGTCACCAAGTTAAAAAAATAAAGTCGCTTCAATTCAACAACTGCATTAGTTATCGAATAACTTCGCACAGTTGTCGAACAACTTTATCAAGTTACCGAACAACTTTATCAAGTTGCAGAACAACTTTGATAGTTGTTGAATAACTTTGATAGTTGTTGAACAACTTCGCAAAGTTGTCGAACAACTATCAAAGTTGTTCTATAACTTTACAAAGTTGTTGGAACAAAAATATTTTAAAAAAAAAAATGAAAAAAAATTTGTCCCTATCACCTAATTTTTGAAACTTGTTTGAAGGACCTCACTTAATTGGGAAACTTGTTTGTCCTTTTAATCCAAAAGAACAAGATCACATTGGATCTTATGTAGGCAATTTTACTTACATTCTTGCAAGATGTTGTTTCTGTGGTTTGAACTTATGACCTACTGATCACATGATGACATATTTTACCATAGTTCGATGGCTCCCCATCTCCAACAAATGACGTATGGATGCCATTAAACCAAAATCTGCTAAGAAAGTTGACCAATGCTTCATTTTACTTTCCCACTAAATCTGTGCTCAAGAAATAGTTGTTGATACACCAACTATTAATATTGTATTATTGAATTGTGGAGGTTCACTTAGTATTATTATATACATCCTAATCCTAATCCTAGTAGCTTCCAAATAACTCCCTGAAGAAGAAACATGCAATTTGCTTGCTCAAAGCTTTGGCTGTACCAAGGGTTTGTTGTATGCATTCTTATCTTAAATTTTTGCTTGAGCTTTTTCCCACAGTTTGAATCAGTGACTTTTTGGTCATATGACAATAACTTTATTAGTTGATTTTCCAATTTATTACATAGCTATGAGAACAACTTTCCTCCAACCCCACATGTCCATTAACAGTCAACTCTTAGGATGCCAGTTTTCTTCAACCAGAACAAAAAAACATTAATCCAACTGGAGTGAAAGACAGATCTGCTTTCACATACCAAACTGGCATTGACTTAGTTTATTTTAGTAAGTCAATATATTTTATTAATGCAAAATATGTCAAACTTGTAACGTGACCTTTGTTTTGGTTCACAGTTGTTTTCATCCTCTACAAATAGGAATCTTTTTTCTAATTCATAATATATCAATTTGCAAGAATTTTCCTTTATTCTCTTATATATTTTCTACTTTTCTATTAGAGTATTTAGTTAGAGAGTGGGTATTGGAAAATACTTTTGTGAGCCCCTTATTTTTGAGTGATCAATCTTGTGAGTTTGTTCTCTTGGGATATTTGGATTAATTAGAGTGATTACTCTAATTTTGTAACCTCTCTATTGTTTTCTTGCCTTTATATATATACTCTTATTGATATATATATAAAGGCTTCAATTATTGGCAGACCCTTAAACTTGTTCCAAAAATTTACTTAGACCCCTCAACTAAGGCCTGTACCTATCAGGCACCTCAAGTGCTAAAATTGATACCTATCAGACACAAATTGCTGAGACACTCTCCTTGGGCGCTTGAATACTAGAATAAATAATATTTCACTCTTTTTTAATTAAAAAATTTATATTTAAATTTTTTTATTAACATATTTTTTTAATAATAACAATTTTTTTATTTTTTTTCTTTAAAAGTGACCCACCTCCTTCCCCTCCCCCCACCCCCACCCCCACTTGCCCGTGACTTCTTCTGAAGCAACAAGAAATCATTGAAGATGGAGAAATTAATTTTAAGCAACAAAATAGAGGAATTTCATTACCAATAAAATCAGCAACTCTATTAACAAAAATAAAATCACTAATTAATCTTCACCATTGAAGACAATGGAGAAACTCCATTATCGATAAAATTAGCAACTTCATTAACAACAACAAAATCATTAATCAATCTTCATCATTGAAGACAACATCAAAGAATGGAGAAACTCTATTAAGCACAAAATGAGCAACCATTCTACACCATTGTCAACAATATCAAAGATGTGGAAAAAAATTCTTTCTTTTTTTACAAAATCAGTTAACTGATTAAGAAATCTTTTTTTTATTTATTAATGGATTTGTTAATGGAGTTGTGGAATTGTTGATTTAACAACAATTATGTGTCTGTGTTGCTGACTATTGTTAATGGAGTTGTTGACTTTGTGTGTGTGTGTGTGTGAAGACGACGGGGGAGGGGGTGTGAAGAAGACGACGCTTTGTGTGTGTTGCTGACTGTTGTTAATGGAGTTGCTAACTTTGTGTGTGTGTGAAGATGACGGAGAAGGGGGGTTGTGAAGAAAACGATTGGGTAGGTGGGGGTGTTTTTTTCTTTCTTTTTTTAATTAAAAGATTATTATTAAATAGATATTTCAATAGAAAATGGACAAAATCAGATATTAAAAAAATTGCCACGTATTTTTTTCTAATTGGTTAATTTTGCCACATCAGGCGAGTATATCACACACACTCTATGCATGTTGCTGATTAGGCAAAAAGGTCTGATTGGATCAAAATTCGGATGGGTTAGGGGGCTTGATAGGTACAAGCCTTAGCTGAGGGGTCTAAGTGAATTTTTGGGACAAGTTTGAGGGTCTGTCGATGACTTATCTCAGATGTCGATTCATGAGGCTGATGCTCCCAACAGTAGAGCAGCCGAAGTGGCTGACTGGTTACATTCTGTCATTGATATACCTCGATTTTCAGTAGGTACAGCTTCACATGAAAAGTGTAAGAAAATAAGATGATTTTTTAATTTTGTGATTTTAAATTAAAGATATGTGAAATGTATCAAAATGTCCTTTAATCTTGTGGTCTTAAACATGCCACATGGAAAGTTAAAATTTAAAAGTTATTAAAAAATGAAAGGGGTCATGTTTTTAACCGGGCTAAAAAAAAGTAGATCATTCACTTTTAAACGGAGGATTATTTGCCTATTCATTTTTCTTGCTCAGAAAGATGATGAGAAATTTCCAGCAGATGAAAGACCAATGTATATGGCTATCACATTTCACAGACCAGTTTGCTGGTCCTCTTTCTGTGGATTAAAGGGACTCCGCCAATTGAGGAGCTCCTAAGTCGAGCTCTTGTTTCATGACACAGTTCAGAAACCAGTCACTGCTGACAATACTTCATTCATATCTGCTTCACAAGCATCGAATATGGTTTTAAATTCATCTTTCACTTGATTGAGTCCACGTGTCTACACAATATAGATGGAGAAAAATGAGTCCATAAACCATTTCAAGTCTTCAATTAAACTCATAAAGTCACCAAGTTAAAAAAATAAAGTCGCTTCAATTCAACAACTGTATTAGTTATCGAACAACTTCGCACAGTTGTCGAACAACTTTGATCGTTGTTGAATAACTTTGATAGTTGTTGAACAACTTCGCAAAGTTGTCGAACAACTATCAAAGTCGTTCTACAACTTTACAAAGTTGTTGGAACAAAAATATTTTTAAAAAAAAATTGAAAAAAAATTTGTCCCTTTCACCTAATTTTTAAAACTTGTTTGAAGGACCTCACTTAATTGGAAAACTTGTTTGTCCTTTTAATCCAAAAGAACAAGATCACATTGGATCTTATGTAGGCAATTTTACTTACATTCCTGCAAGATGTTTTTGTGGTTTGAACTTATGACCTACTGATCACATGATGACATATTTTACCACAGTTCGATGGCTCCCCATCTCCAACAAATGACGTATGGATGCCATTAAACCAAAATCTGCTAAGAAAGTTGACCAATGCTTCATTTTACTTTCCCACTAAATCTGTGCTCAAGAAATAGTTGTTGATACACCAACTATTAATATTGTATTATTGAATTGTGGAGGTTCACTTAGTATTATTATATACATCCTAATCCTAATCCTAGTAGCTTCCAAATAACTCCCTGAAGAAGAAACATGCAATTTGCTTGCTCAAAGCTTTGGCTGTACCAAGGGTTTGTTGTATGCATTCTTATCTTAAATTTTTGCTTGAGCTTTTTCCCACAGTTTGAATCAGTGACTTTTTGGTCATATGACAATAACTTTATTAGTTGATTTTCCAATTTATTACATAGCTATGAGAACAACTTTCCTCCAACCCCACATGTCCATTAACAGTCAACTCTTAGGATGCCAGTTTTCTTCAACCAGAACAAAAAAACATTAATCCAACTGGAGTGAAAGACAGATCTGCTTTCACATACCAAACTGGCATTGACTTAGTTTATTTTAGTAAGTCAATATATTTTATTAATGCAAAATATGTCAAACTTGTAACGTGACCTTTGTTTTGGTTCACACTTGTTTATAAATAAGAATCTTTTTTCTCATTCATAATACATCAATTTGCAAGAATTTTTTTTTTTTATTCTCTTATATATTTTTTCCTTTTCTATTAGAGTATTTAGTTAGAGAGTGGGTATTGAAAAATACTTTTGTGAGCCCCTTATTTTTGAGTGATCGATCTTGTGAGTATGTTCTCTTGGGATATTTGGATTAATTAGAGTGACTACTCTAGTTTTGTAACCTCTCTATTGTTTTCTTGCCTTTATATATGTACTCTTATTGATATATATATAAAGGCTTCAATTATCGGCAGACCCTCAAACTTGTCCCAAAAATTTACTTAGACCCCTCAACTAAGGGTTGTGCCTATCAGGCACCTCAAGTGCTAAAATTGATACCTATCAGGCACAAAATGCTGATTTGGTGAGGAGAGTGTGTTACACTCTCCTTGGGCGCTTGAATACTAGAATAAATAATATTTCACTCTTTTTTAATTAAAAAATTTACATTTAAATTTTTTTATTAACATATTTTTTTAATAATAACAATTTTTTTATTTTTTTTCTTTAAAAGAGACCCACCTCCTTCCCCTCCCCCCACCCCTACCCCAGTTGCCCGTGACTTCTTCTGAAGCAACAAGAAATCATTGAAGATGGAGAAATTAATTTTAAGCAACAAAATAGAGGAATTCCATTACCAATAAAATCAGCAACTCTATTAACAAAAATAAAATCACTAATTAATCTTCACATTAAAGACAATAGAGAAACTCCATTATCGATAAAATCAGCAACTTCATTAACAACAACAAAATCATTAATCAATCTTCACCATTGAAGACAACATCAAAGAATGGATAAACTCTATTAAGCACAAAATGAGCAACCATTCTACACCATTGTCAACATGAAAAAAAATTCTTTCTTTTTTTACAAAATCAGTTAACTGATTAAGAAATCTTTTTTTTATTTATTAATGGAGTTGTTAATGGAGTTGTAGAATTGTTGATTTGACAACAATTATGTTTCTGTGTTGCTGACTTTTGTTAATGGAGTTGCTGACTTTGTGTGTGTGTGTGAAGACCACGGGGGAGGCGGTGTGAAGAAGACGATGCTCTGTGTGTGTTGCTGACTGTTGTTAATGGAGTTGCTAACTTTGTGTGCGCGTGAAGATGACGGAGAAAGGGGGTTGTGAAGAAAACGATTGGGTAGGTGGGGTATTTTTTTCTTTCCTTTTTTAATTAAAAGATTATTATTAAATAGATATTTCTATAGAAAATGGACAAAATCAGATATTAAAAAAATTGCCACATATTTTTTTTCTAATTGGTTAATTTTGCCACATCAGGCGAGTATATCACACACATTCTATGCATGTTGCTGATTAGGCAAAAAGGTCTGATTGGATCAAAATTCGGGTGGGTTAGGGGGCTTGATAGGTACAAGCCTTAGTTGAGGGGTCTAAGTGAATTTTTGGGACAAGTTTGAGGGTCTGTCGATGACTTATCTCAGATGTCGATTCATGAGGCTGGTGCTCCCAACAGAAGAGTAGCCGAAGTGGCTGACTGGTTACATTCTGTCATTGATATACCTGGTTTTTCAGTAGGTACAGCTTCACATGAAAAGTAAACACAAGAAATACATTTAAGTATTCCTATTACACTTACTGGTCTTATAATAGAGGCACTTTATCCAAAGTTCTATGGTCCCCGTGTGGTTTCCATTGGTCCAAACCACCATGAATTACTTCATTTTAATCCCATGGAGAATTTCAGTCGGAAAGTAGTGAGACAATTAGCAGAAAGAGTTAAAGACGATGTATCAATTGAATAAGTGTATGCAAATGTTGAAGAACACTTTCTCAAAACTCGAAACTGCTACTCTCCTCGGTTCAAACAAATGAATGACCCTATGTGGTGTCTGATGATGTTTCTCGATGCCTGCTTTATTATTGAATTCCTCTACGATGACAATATAATTACTAGCGGCAAGAGGAGCTAGTTGAATATGAAGAAACGTGACAGAGATTTGGTACGTCATGACATATTATTGTATGATAATCAATTTCCTTTCCAGGTCATAGATGCGTTAGCACGTGCATTTAGATGTGACGAGTTTACATTTCACCTTTTAACAAGAAGGTTACTCCAAATGCCGTTGTTAAACATATCTTCTGCTCCAACTTCTATGTATCTTGATTATATCAATGATGTCTCTTGTCTTCAACATCAGCAAGGGGAGGCTCAAGCTCTTGTACATCTTCTTCAATTTTATAAAGACCTATGAATCAGTGTTTTGTTTGGAGATGATGTAGAAGAAGAAGACAACAACAATAACAAAGAAGAAGAAGATCATTTTATGGTTTGCCCACATTTCACAGCCACAGAGTTGAAGAAAGCAGGTATTTGATGTATCCGTGCAAGTGATCTTTCCAAAGGCATCTGCTTTAAGTCATCCATCTTATCAGGAACATTATTCCTTCCAAAACTAACTATCGACGAATGGACTATGCATCTTTTTCATAACCTAGCTGCTTATGAATATATATGCATCTTACAGAGTAGATCCCAAAATAGATCTTTTGGGATCTCATCATACTTGAATTTCATGTGTATGTTAATTAACGAAGAAAAAGATATTAAGGAGATGCGAGCCAGAAGAGTAATCCAGATCAACATCGTTGCTGGCGATGATCAATTAATTAGATTCTTGAGAGAAATAACAACACCTAATGAGTTCAATCCTCTAGAGATTAGGAATGTCAAACGACAGATTTCTACTTACTTCAGAAGTAAACGCTTCTCTCTAGTAGTTGCCTGTGCTGAAATGAAGCAAAGGTATTTTAGTGGTCCTTGGAGTTTCCTTGTGTTCCTTTCTATTATTTTCATGTTTGGTATGACTGTTGTTCAGACTATCCTCACAGCCATTCAGACTTACAAATAGACTGACTGTATACCCCTATTTACATTTCATTCCACTTTTTCTTGAGCTATTATATCTCCATAAGTTGTACTTTGATTGTGGTTGTATTTGAATAAAACAATAACTAAGCCTTGTTCAATTGCATATTTGTATGTAATTGTAATTTCTCATTATTCGTTGAATCTTGAGGAATAGAAACTTTTAAGAATGTTAAAAATGATATATATTAAGGGTGTGTTCAAGAATGAAGTTAGTATAGTTCATTAAAAAGTTTCGGGATATCCATGTTATGTGTTAGAATCTACGTTTGAATCTTGGGGGATTGAGCTAATAGAATAAAGAGTTGAAATTCTAGATTGTGTAAACTCAGGGTACGATGATACTCTTGAAAATTCTAAGTTAGTCACTATTTAAGTTATTATAGGATGATAATTTGGGATATTAAAAGTTAAGAGTTCTATCTTAGAAGGAAGTATTAGCAGTGGGCTTTACACTTTCAGGTATAGTCTTTTAAGGTGAGTTATTAATTATGTGCGTTGTTATATCTTGGACTCTAGAGTAAAGTGGGTGTAGTTCAGTTTAGAGGTTATTAAAGGGGTCCACAAATTTAGAACAATGACTTAAATCTAAGGGGGAGATGATAGAACAAGGGACAAAGTCAGGCTTTCAGATTCTAGTAGTGATGTCAGTGTGTTGTAGAACATCAGTAGGGGGAGGAAGATGTCCAATCCATTATCATCTGAGTGTGAATTATTGTACTTCATTTATCATGGCATCTACTCCAGCCTTACAAGTCATTTCTATTATCATAGTTCATCTTCATGCACTTTTTATAGAATCATGTACGCTTTCAGTTCCTAGTATGAGGAGTTTCCGTTCACTCAGCAGTACAAATCTATTCCACGAATTTATGAACTCCAAACCCAGGTGCACTCTTAGTGATAAGTGAAACTCAAATTATGTCATGTACATCCTTAGATTAGATCTCTTTAATGAATTCATTCCTTTGATACTCTATTCCTCAGGCCTCAGGTAAGTGTCACGTTATGCATAGTATTCTTTCATGCTTCAAGTCCTCATGTTTTAACCTTTTAGTGACCCCTCCTTATGTTAAGGTAGTGGTGATGAAAAATTGATGATCAATGGTTTAGATGGGAGAGAGTAGATGTTTTTTTTGAGGAAGAATTGTTGTATGCTTGTTTTATACAAGGCTACAAGGTTGAAGGATAATTGAGGTAAAACTTTTAGTATAGATCATGGTTAGTTGAGAATTCTATGCGTGTTTTATTAGAGATAGTGCATGGGAGTTATTATTGACAAAAGATATTTGAGAATGTGGAAGAATTTCTAGGTGGGCTGGTAACCTGGAAGTTCATATGCGAATGAGAGGCTTGAATGTCATGTCAGTATATACGTGGATAAATGCATTGTGTTTTAGTGAATTCCTAGTAGGAGGTTGAAGTTAGTTGTTGTACTGGTAAGGAGTATTATTCTCGAGATGAGAGATGCAAAAATGCATAGGAAGTTGAATCCGTGATTTACACTGGTATATATATATATACACACAATATGGATGGGCACATCATAAATTTCAAATTTTGGATCAACCTTAGTTTTTTTTTTTTCTATATAATTGTCACTTCTCTATTGTTCAATATTCTTTATAATTTGAAACAATGAGGGTTGCAAGTAGTATAATTTTATGTTTGGTAATATCTTATCTTTACTCATCCATGAATTAGTGATGGACTATAAGTCATGTTGTAGCCAGTTTTCAGTAGAAGCATTAAGCTCTCTTCATCAATTTTCATACAATGAATTGATGTTTTCTCAACTAAAGGATACCGGAGAGTTAAAACGTTTAGACCGGAAAAAGGATGGAGCAGCAACAGAACCACCACCACAACATAATTAATTTAGGACGTCGTTGGAGTTTTTTCATGCAACCAGGCCCACCACCACCTCCCCCATCATCAATAGTACTAGCATCATCGCCGCCACCACCACCTCCATCAACAATACTAGCACCATCGCCGCAACCACCAGCAGCAGCAAGCTATCCATGAGCATTATGCTCATCACCGCTATGCTATAACTATGAGAAGATTTGTATATTTTGTTAATCGAATCCTTGAAAAATTTGTACAAAAATGGAGTTTGAGAAGCTATAGATCGTTTTCTAATCTTGTAAAGTACTTAAATTTTACCACAGTGTAGCTATTTGTTTTATTGGATTCAATTATCTATTAATTAATTAATTATTATTTACTGACATTTTAAGAACCAACAAGACATCAAAGTTTGACTTAAATTATGGATTTTAATTTCATTGTTCTTTTCTTTATTTTGGATCCATCTTAATTCCGTTTCTTACGATTGCTTGGATATGATTTTTGAATTCTTTTATGAGGGAAATTATCATGTTATTTGATTATGTTGTCGTTTGTTTCTTAAAAACAAATGTGTTTGAGCAAGAAAACAAAATAAATGGAATATATACTTAAATTCTAAACAACAAAAAATAAAAATCTAATGAAATAATTAAGTTGCATGCAAGTTTGTTCAAATACTTACTAGTTGGTTCAAGACATTAATTTCAATAAGCAGAAATTGAAGGTGGAGGTAGTTGCATAATTAAATGCTAGTACTACGTACTATAATAATTCAGGACGAGGCAGTGATGTGCTTATCTACTTACATTTGTCCATTTTCTAATCTAACGATTTATAATTATTTAACTGAAATTTAATCAAATGCTTTAGTTGACTCTTTTGACTCTCAAGTCTTCCTCATTCTGCTTATTGGAATTGAGCTCTTTATCAATATTCAAGAGGTACGTCCCTTGTAGAAAAAAAAAAAAGGAAGAAAAAATCAATTGATATTTTACACGCCTCAATATTTTAGTGATCTGTAAATAATTAATTTTTAGGATGAAACTCATAATTTAACGTGTTTTACGAATGTGATAAAAGTAGTAAAACAAGAAACAATATTTCATGCGAAAAATTACGATCACTACTTCCATAGGATTTAACTCAATTTCACTAAAATAAGGAGTCACTCAAACAAAGGATTACAAACCCTGTAACCTAAAGGAATTATGAACCCGAATTCCTAACAACATATCAACCTTCCAAGGCTTGTGTTCCCAAACCTTCAAGTTATCCCAACTTGATGACGAACTCCTAATTCATTTTTTAGTATATTGGAAATATGAATACATAAACGATTACAACCACTCGAAGAAAACTCATAATATAATCAAGCTAAACATACAACTCGACTTCCTTTTAGGAAATCTTCACGCAGCACCTCAAGAATCAATAATTTGCCTTTGTTTTGTTATGAGTGCGCAAACAACCTTGTGGAAACTCTTGACACTTATAAATGTACATATGTGATTCATTAGGTCGACTTGTTTTTTCCTTTAAAGGAATTTCATTCCTTTTTGGAGTTCTTCCTTTTACGATTCTCATTTCTAGTTGGAGACTCTTTGTCGTCTTTTTTTTACTCTTTGCCACCTAAACCTTGCTTTTAATTTCCTTCTTGTATGAATTCATTTATTTTTGATATTCTTTTGTGAGAAGGAAATTGTGTTTCGATTCGTCGTTGTTACTTTCCTTAGCTTGTGTTGCTTCAATTCAAAGTCAACGATCATCAGTATCTCAACTACAAATTGAATTTGTGTCGCTGATCAAGTGAATCTACTTGTTTCTTGCTTCTGTTTCACTGCTTCGTCAATCTTCAAAACAACTCACATTCCAATACTAAGAACAATAAAAATACAAAATAATTCCACCCTTTTTAATTTTATGTAGCCCTGTTTCTCTAGACAATAAACTTTTGTCAGGGGCGGCTCAAGCACTTCGACGGCCTAAGGCGAAAATTGAACGGAGACCTTAAATTTTTATGAAAAAAGTAAATATATATTTTCTTATAAAGTCAATATTCTAAACTTTTTGAGATGAAAAGTTGTTAATATTTTTTTGTAGTCGATTTCTTCTAATAATTTTTTTTTAGTTAATATAACTATTTGCATTTAATCTTTCTTGAGACAAAGCACATTAAAGTTCAGAGACATCAAACTTCTAATAAGAAGTCTTTTTGTTTTTTTTTTTACGAATAGAACTTAATATTTTTTTTTTATAAAAAACCTATAATCTATTATCACAAAAAACTGAGACCTCTCAAATTGGGGGACCTAAAGCGGTTGCCTATTTTTATAATAGTTAGAGCCGTCCCTGACTTTTGAATGTATAAGAGTAGAGGATTTTAGAATGTTATACTCTAAAACGTGTTATAAATAATATTTGTATGATGATAAAAGTAGAGTAGATCTAAGATTTCAAACTTGGATTTTCACTAGAATAAAATAATCAGGGGTGGAGCAACGTATAAGTAAGGGGGTTCATCCAAACCTCTTCGACGAAAAATTGTACTATATACTCATGGTTGAAATTATTAATTATGTATATAATAGATGTCGAACTCCCTTCGGTTAGTTTGTATGTTCACTTGTGAACCCCCTTAGTGTCAATCCTGACCCCGCCACTGTTCCTATCAAATAAAAAATAAAATAAATGGGGTCGAATCGAAACACATGGGCGATTCCAAGACCTGTGAATTCTAACATCTCCCACTTTACACGTGATGAGCAAATTTTATTATTTAACTTGATTCAATTTTATAGAATCTTACTTGACACGAACCCAATATTGATTCATAAATTTATTTATTTTGAATAGAGTTGGCTAAATATTTTTAAATTTTTTATTTAAAGTATGTTATATATATTTTCGAGGTAGTAAATTACTTGATATTAAGTGTCTCACTAAGTGTCAGATAAATACTTGATGTTAATATTATTTGATGATGTTGGTTAAGTAATTTTATTTTTATATTTAAAAATAAGTTATTTAAATATCCATAATTGAAATTTTTTCTCCCACCAACTGTCAACTTTCCTTTTAAGGGCATGAGTTTTAAATTAAAGTGTGTAGTTTACGTGGGTCCCATAATTTTAAAAAAATTATATCCATTCTTTTTTAAATTTCCTCTCTCTCAAGTTATGTGACACCTTTCGGATTGCCTATAATTTTTTCATGTGTCTTTTTAAAATAAAAATAGTAATTCAAATTCACATTCTTATTTAAAATTAAATTGAAATAATCTAAGAGTAAAACATCTGGTATCCCTGAACTATAATTAAATTTGTAATGACACACTTTAATTTCAAGGAGGCCTATTACTGCCCTCCCCCCAAACTGAATTTTAGCGTATTTTTAATCATTTTTTTTAGTTGATATGACACTTTTTGTCAACCTTTTTAGCTGACGTGACATTTTTGAAGTGGGTATCATATTATATAATAAAGGTGCCACCTCAAAATATAAGTGTGACAAAAATATGCTAAAAAAGATTTTTCTAGGGGGAGGGGGAGGGGTAATAGGACCCCTGAGAAGTTGAAGTGTGTCGTAGCAACTTTGACCATAGTTTGAGGAATACATGATACTTATCTCATAATCGAATATTGTGGAAGTATGACTCGGATCAATCTATTCCAGATCAACTTCTTTTCGAAACATGCACTGCATTTCATAATTACTCATGGCTATTAGTTACATGCTAAAGTAGCAACACCGATTGAAACTTCAAGAAACAGTCAAAGGTCCAAGGATATTTCAATGAAAAGTTCATATTACTTTTAGGGTCACACAATGAAGAAGCAAAAAACTATTCTTCCATTAACCTATTGTCGCTAAGCGCACGTGGTATGAAACATGTGCTACAATGTTTTCAGCTTATATGATGTGCATTTCTCATTTTTTTAGTCATTCAACACCGTACAGATCTTGGTCTAGACACCTCTAAATATCTACTCTGAGTTTATTACTTTAATGATCCTCAAATCCATCTTCTTGTAGAAATTCATATCTGGTTTTACAAAATAAGTCATAATATGACCGTGGAACTCATCTTCCTTGATGTAAGAGGTGATTGCTCGTGTGAGAGAATCAATCTCACAACTTGTTCGACACACTTTATAAATAAAATACATTATCACATGCATATAAGACATGCACTTAAATTCAAGAGTTTTAAATTGATAAAAATATTATAACAATTAAGTTATTTTACATTATAGAAATATAATCATATTCTACGTAAACCTAGAGCCACAACATATTTTTTCAAACAAGTCTTAAGATATCGTCTATATAAAGGGATCAATTATCATTTTCTTGTGTAGTAATGTATTGTAAGTTTATTTCAACTTGCTACTATGTATTCCACAAAGTTATACTTGATGTGAATGTATTTTGTAGTGTTGTGATACTTAGAATTCTTTGTATATGCGAAATGTGTCTCCTTATAATATTATCTGCACATCACCAAAAAAGATAAGGCTCACCCCAGAAGAAATGTGTCACATCATGTAAGAATTTATTCCTTTGATGGAAATAAAGATTTTCTGGGATGACCTCACTCACAACATAATTTGCATAATCCACATACCAAGGCAATTTTTCTACAGCGGCAGCCAGGATATCCTTATCAGGAAATGCATCATTTATCTTTATTTCATCACTAACTTCTTGTTCACCTTCTATTCTAGACAGATGATCTGCAACCTGGTTTTCACAACCTTTCCTATATTTGACCTCAAAGTCAAATTCTTGCAGCAGCAATACCTATCTAATCAGCCTTGGTTTTGCATCCTTCTTAGCCATCAAATACCTCAAGGCAGCATGGTCGGTGTGGACTACCACTTTGTTCCAAAGCAGATAAGTTCTGAACTTCTCAAAAGTATACACTACAGCCAGAAGTTCCTATTCAGTGATGGTGTAATTCTTTTGCGCTCCATTTAGTGCTTTGCTGGCGTAATATATCGGATGAAACAGTTTGTCCCTCTTTTGTCCCAATATAGCTCCAAGGGAAACACCACTCTCATTACACATGATCTCAAATGGTTTTGACCCATTAAGTACAACAATAATAGGGGCCTCAACCAGATTTTTTTAGGGCATTCAAATGCCTTCAAGCACTCATCATCGAAGGAAAATTTCACTTCTTTCTCCAAAAGTTTGCAAAGTGGATTTGCAACCTTCGAGAAGTCTTTTATAAATCTCCTATAAAAGCAAGCATGTCCAAGAAAACTACACACTCCCTTCACTAAAATGGGAGGTGTTAGTTTCTCAATAACTTTCACTTTTGCTCGATCAACTTCTATTTTTTTTTAGAAATTTTGTGGCCGAGAATAATGCTCTCCTTTACCATGAAATGGTATTTTTCCCAGTTAATCACCAAATTAAATTCAACACATCTTTGCAAGGCTAGATTCAAATTTTCCAAAAACATCTCGAATGAATCACCCACCGTAGAGAAATCATCCATGAATACCTCTATGGTGTCCTCCACTATGTCTGAGAAGATAGACATCATACACCGTTGAAAAGTGACGGGCGCATTGGATAGCCTAAATGGCATCCTCTTAAATGCAAAGGTGCCATATGGGCATGTGAATGTCGTCTTCTCCTAATCTTCAGGTGCAATGCAGATTTGGGTGTATCTGGAATAACTATCCAGGAAGCAATACCACTCTCTTCCATCCAATCAATTAAGTATTTGGTCCTTAAAGGGCATAGGAAAATGGTCTTTTAGAGTCTAAGAATTCATCTTGCGATAGTCCATACAAACTCTTCACCCAGTTACAGGTCTGAGTGGAATCAACTCATTGCTTTCATTAGCAACCACCGTCATGCTCCCTTTTTGGGGCATGCATTAAACTGGGCTCACCCACTTACTGTTAGAAATAGGGTAAACTACTCCTGCATCCAACCACTTAATAATCTCCTTCTTAACCACCTCTTGCATTGGTGGGTTAAGACGATGCTAATGCTCTATGGTTGGAATACAATCTTCCTCAAGTTGAATTTTATGCGTGCAGATGCCCGGGGAAATGCCAATAATATTTGTGATGGTCCATCCTATAGCTCTCTTGTGCCTCTAAAGTACTGAAATAAGTGTGTTTACCTGTTTCTCATCAAAATTATCTGCAATAATAAAAGGTAGCGTGTTCCCATTTCCCCAAAACACGTACTATAAGTGCCCAGACAGTTTTTCAATTCCAACACCAGAGGTTCCTCAATAGATGGCTTGGCTGGTGGTTTTGGTCGATTAGCAAGGTCAAGGTCTAGATTTTTAGGATCATAAAGGTATGAACCCATTCCTGTCAAAGTAAAAATGGTCTCTTCATACTCCCCGATGCCTTCACTATCATAATTCATGTTGACTGCAGCCAAAGGTTCGATAACAAGTTGCTCAGCTATGGCCACCTCCTATTTGTCCTCATAATAAATATCAACTACTGAGAACACACTCATTTCTTCATGCTGCTCTATTGATTTACCCACATCAAACCATACCACTTTATTATTCATCCTGAATAAGAGCTCATTTGCTCTCAAATCAATCAACATACTTTCGGTTACGAGGAAAGGTCAACCCAAGATTATGGGCACCTTGAAGTCCACCTCGCAATCCATATAATAAAATCTGCAAGGAATATAAATTTGGACACTTTCACCAACACACCATACAGAATTCCAGTAGGTTGCTTTACTGACCTATCTGCCACCATGAGTCGTAGTTAGTGGGTGTGGCATTTTTTAGACACATCTTTCAATAAACAGTCAGTGGCATCAAATTAACGCTTGCTCCCAGATCACATAATGCCTTGGAAAATTCCATAGTCCCAATTGTACAGGGAATAGTGAATGCGCTCGGGTCTGTCTTCTTCTGCACCTAGGTCCTTGTAGAAATAGCGCTATAATGATGGAGGCTTTCCTCCAATTCGTAGCTCACATCTCTTTTCTTAGTCACAAGGTCCTTCATGAATTTTTCGTATCCTGGCATTTGCTCAAGTCCCTCAACCAAAGGCATATTTATTGTCAATTGCTTGAGCATTGCCATGAATTTACTGTATTTTGCATCATCAACTTTTTTCTTCAACCATTGAGAGAAAAAAAGTGGTGGTCTTGGAATATTTTTCAGGATTACCTCCTTCTCCTTCTCTTTTTCCTGCTCTGAAGAATCAATAGAACTATCCAGCTTCCCAGACTCCACTGGATTGCTTTCTCCAGATTCATCAACCTTTACCTCATTATCTACAAATTTGCCCACAGAAAGGCCAGGTAAGATCTTACCACTCCTAGTGGTAATTTCCATGCATGAGCCATTATTCTATAGATTCTGCATCATATCACCAAGTAATATTCCACTCTTTCTCTAGCTAAATACAACAGAAAGTTGGCTCATCTGGTGCTCCAACTGTTTGATTGTTGTGGAGTGTGAGTGCACCAAATGACTGATGGATGTCAGATCGATCTTCATGGTGGTTACACTAGTGTTGGTAGCCTCAACTCCCTTCAATAATTTCTCCATCATGTTCTCCATGGACATTTTTCCAGAGCTAGTTGCAGCAGCTTCCCAATTTCCAGGAGGAACATATAAACCACTTCTGTCATTATTTCTTCTCAAGTTTCCTTACTCCTTGTCTTTGTAACTAGGCTTGTCATAAATGTTCCAACCTTGATTCCCTTGGCTATTTCCTCGAAACCCCCCCTGATTATTAACATAATTTGTGTCTTCTTTAGGTTCCACATCAACTCGGTCTTGAGATGTCACAACCTTCACTTTCTCAGGCTTCCCCAATAATAAGTGCTTGGTGATAAAGTCCATCTGAGTCCTTAGATGGGCCATGTCTTGATCCCACTCCTCATCTCTGCTACGTTGTTCAACAGAAATACCAACAGAAATAGTAGGGCTTGCTACCAAAGACTCTCTGGTATGCCAAGCTCGACTCTGTTTGGTCATCCTATTTAGTATATCTGAGGCATCTTGAAAAGACAGATCAAAAAATAAACCACCAACAGTATTATCTACAATCAGCTTTGTTATAGAGTTGAGGGCCCTATACAAAGTCTCTATCAAGTGTAGGTCCGTCATATTGTAGTTTGGACACTGTGTTAGCTTCTTATTGAATCTCTCCCAAGTCTCATGCAAAGCTTCAGTAGGGAACTGTCTAAAATTGCTGATCTCATCCCTCAACTGTACCCTCCTAGAGGGTGGAAAAAACCATTCTAGGAACGCTTCTTTCAATTACCTCTAATTGGTGATGGAATTAGGCGTAAGATCATCTAGCCACAATGTTGGCTTCCCAGACAGAGACAATGGGAACAACCTTAAACGGATAGTGTTTTGGCCTACTCCTGGGTTATCAAAAGATTTGAAAATGGTGAAAATTTATCAGATGCAGATTCGTATCATCCCCAGGAAGGCCACCAAACAACCCCTTCAGATTAAGGAGTTGGATCATAGTAATTGTAATGTTAAACTTAGCTCCAGGTGCCAACGGTGGAGGAATGATTGCACCCATTGCACCTGCCCCGTCCATGCCATCATCATCATAATTTAGATTATACTAGACTGGATGGTACTATTGTTTTTTTTGGAACAAACAGTTTTGGTTAATATTACATGGCACTTGTGCAACTATCGGCTCTGCACGCCTTGGGTTACCAGGATTTAACATCTCTGATAACGCTCAAACTACAGCTCTCGTAAGAGTATAAGCGGTCGCTGTCAAATATAGAACCCAACTGGGTTGGGTGTCGAATCCCACAGGGAATAGCTGGTCACTAAGTAAGCAAAGATTAGTAGACTTTTGGTGAAAGTCTCGTAAAAGGGGGGATTTTGTAACGTGAAATAGTGTAACAAAATAACAATGTAAAAAAGGAAAATAGCAAAGTAAAAAGGAAGAATTTTTAGTAAGATGTTAATCAATAAGAATTGAGAGTTGGGGTTATGTCCACCTTACGAGTTATACGTCTCTATTGGCTATGAGTTATGCGGAATTCAGACATGCATGTGCTTATAGAGAATTGTATTCTATGGTAAATCCAAGCGTCTTTCGACTTAACAAGGACTATTTCACTTTAACTCTTTTGAGCTTAAAGCGTATCTAACGGTACAAATTCTCCAAGAGGTTAATTCAGTTATGGCACTAACTTTTTAACAGGGGTTTGTGCCCTATTAACTTGACATTATCTCTTTTCCAGACATATAACTTTTCTTTCGAACAAGTTAATCCTATACTGGCGTACCCTATGTGTTTTCAACCACAAGAATTTAAATTAAGATGAAGAGAATAATGATATAAGCAGCATACGTGTCAAGAATTCACAAACTCATAGCAATAGATAGTATCTCACAAGGCTTCCATACCCCAACAGAGAAGTTTAGCTACTCATGAGTGCAAGGGAAATCACAATAGTCATTATCATTATACCAAAATAAAGATCTCACGTGTAGTAGGATTTGGTATGGCTTGTGGCGTGAAGACCTTGCAAGTAGCGTTTCTCTTGTTGTGAAAATTTAAGACGAATAGATGAAGAGAAAGTAAATAAGAATTAATTGAAAGAAAATTGTTTAGAGTTGTAGATGAATGAATTAGAATGTGAATGATGAGAATAATGATGTGTCTAAAAACTGCAGCAAAATAGGGTATTTATAATACCCATAGCCTATTCCTATAAGGCTACTGCGTACTTATCCTAATCCTAATAAATTACTGCATCATCATCCTACTCCTTATAGGTTACTGCTGATCCCCAAAGTCTTGGAAAATGCTGTTTTTGCCCGGGACAGGTTTCCCATGCGTCACTTTTGGTCCTAAGCGTCCAAGCTCTCCTTCCCTTCTTTCGTGAAGCTTCCTTTGGCGTCAAGTTATCCGTAAAATGCTGAAATCTGCATCATTTATACCTAAAAACTTGCTAATCACGTTTGTTAGCTCACTTTCAGGAAAAAGGACTAAAAGTGCATGAGTTATATATTTTGTCCTCAAAACTTAGCTAAAATATGGGTAAATTAAAGCACTTTAGGCGTGTACATACGCCTATCATCAATCTCCTCGTCCCCTAAATCTTTATCCTCAGGGTTTAGATGTCATGCTTGTTGTCCGACATTTTGCACATTCACCTGAGCACTAACTAAGCTGCCAGTCTGTCATCCTCTTGCTGTTCTTCCATTCTTCCAATTCATTACGGTTCCGGGTTGAGTGCTAATAATGGTTCTCTGGAACTGGTGGTTCTTGGCATATACGATAAAGATCCTGCAAATAAACAAAAACAAAAAATAAACGAAAATGTAGGAAACTTAACTAACAGTCAATTAGCGCACACAAACTTTCAATTTTCAATCGTATTCCCCGACAACGGTGAAATTTTTGATAATGCTCAAATTACACTCTTAAATGGGTGTAAGCGATCGTTGTCAATATAAAACCCAAATAGGTTGGGGTCGAATCCCATAGGGAATATGGTGTGAACTCAAGTTGTTTGCGATTTAATCCACTGATAGTTTAATGTTTCCTAAAATGGGGGGTTTAGGTTTAACAAGTAATTGTTTGTCATTTTAATTTTAGTATTTGTAATCAAGAGTTTATGAAATAACCAGAATTATGTTCACTAAGGCTTCCGGTACATGATAGATGGCAAAACTAGTTCAAGATTCTCACTGTGGGTAGGACAACAAGCTATCTTTATCGACGTTATGCTTAAATATATCTTACCTACTTAAGCGTTTAATTCTCTAATCCTCTTGGACTTATGGAATTTCTATTCACTGCCCATATGTTACCTCAGGTTAACCAACCTTGCTACAACGCTTATTATTAAATGAAGTATTTCTGAGTTCCTGTTGATAACTCAACTTCCTACTATATTTGATTTCGTTCTCAAGCAAATCAAAGCAGGTGTGCCTACTATTTGCAACCAATAGATGTTAATTAAATCTTCAAAATTATCAAGAAATCCTACCACCTTTCGAATCTTGAACACTTAGCACCTTATCAAGACCTAACCCTAGATCCCATAACTTAGGTTAATAGAACTTAGACACTCATGATGCAATGAACGAAGAACATAATTGAATTCATGATTTGAAAGATAAACTTACAGAGATGAATAAGAACTAGTGGATCACAGATTAGATCACAAAGGAAAATCCCAAGATATTGATAATAATCTCTCAAAATAGTTGTGTTGTTAAAGTCAAGAAAATTGTAACACCCCATATTCAAGTACATGTATTGGCGTATTCAAGTACGTGTATTGGTCTTATTTATATGGAATTAATTTTTTATTTTATTTATACCGGAATTTGCCCGTCGATGGTTCCATACGAAGGTTATTGAATAAGCTTTCCAACGATATAAGTACAATTGGGTTAAGTATTTCATTAGCTTAGTAGGATTTGGTTAAGTATTTCATTAGCTTAGTAGGAATAGGATATGGGTATTATAAATACCCTATTTTACTAGAGATTTTAAAGAGGGGTTCTACTTAACAACAACTCTCATCTTACCTTACAATTCATTCACTACTACTTTTCTACTTTTTATTCTTCTTCTATTCATCTATTCAATTCTTAATTTCCGCAACAAAAGAAACGTTACTTTGCTAGGAATTCACGCCTAACGCCTACCACACTACTACTACACGAAATCTTTATTGTGGTATAATAACAATGTCTATTGTGATTTCCTTCGCACTCATGGGTAACTAAACCTCTCTGTTGGGGTTATGGAAGCCGTATGAGATACTATCTATTGCTATGAGTTTGTGAATTCGTGACACGTATGCTGCTTATATCATTATTCTCTTCATCTTAATGCAAATTCTTGTGGCTGCAGACGCATAGAATAACGCCAGTATAGCATTAACTTGTTCGAAAGAAAAGTTATATGTCTGGAAAAGAGATAATATAGGGTCCCATCCCCTATTAAAAAGTTAGTGCCGTAACTGGATTAACCTCTTGGAGAATTTATACCGTTAGATACGCTTTAAGCTCGAAAGAGTTAAAGTGAAATAATCCTCGAATAGGTCGAAAGACGCCTGGATTTACCATCGAATACAATTCTCTATAAGCACATGCATGTCTGAATTCCGCATAACTCATAGCTAATAGAGACGTAAACTCAGAAGGTGGACATAACCCCAACTCTTCAATTCTCATTGTTTTACAACCTACTAAATATTCTTTCTTTTTACTTTGCTATTTTCAGTTTTTACTTTAAATATTTTGGTTACACATTACAATTCCCCCTTTTTACGAGACTTGCACTAAAAGTCTAGTAATCGTTGCTTACTTGATGAGCAAGCTATTCCCTGAGGGATCGATACCCAACCCAGTTGGGTTCTATATTTGACTACGACCTCTTTACACTCCTACGAGAGCTGTAGATTGAGCGTTATCAGTGGTGAGTCCTCATAGTTTGAGGATATGATTAATTTAGCATTTCAGTCTATTTTCAGTAGTCGGATTTAGTTGGGGGTTTGACCTATCAACTCTACAGTTCAGACAGTTTAGAGGCTTTTCAGACCATTGTTTTTCAGACAAATGTTCAGTTTCAGTATTGATGTTCAATTTTGGGTATTGTTATACCTTATTCGGATTTATTTTAGTAATGAACCGTATGGTAGTTTTCCATATTTATCTCAGTTATAATGTTATTACAGTTTTATTATTCAGTTATTACAGAAGGTTCCAGTCATGGGTTAGCTTGTGGTCCTTTGAGATTATGAGCACCATGTAGTGTTTGGGGTATAGACTCGAGGAGTTACAACAACATCTTCGAATTCTTCATCGTTCCTTTTCTTCTTTCACGGGTAAAAATTTATGGCCTTTTTAGTTTTGAAGAAAATAAGGAACTTGAGCCAACTTCTCTTATAGTATTGGTTAACAATTTCAATATTTGTTGCTTTAATTTAAAATGTCATTTTGAATAAAATCCTAATTTCTGGTATTTCTTCTCTTCTCCTTTTAAAGTGAATTATGATTTTTTGTTGTTTGTTGTATTTTTTTAAAGTTTGATTTTTTCTGTTTGTGTTTATACAAATAAAACAACAATTTGAGTTGATTTGTTCTATTCTTGTTCTTGGTAAAAATGGTGATATTGTTGTTTTTCTGTTGAACAAAATCATGCTACTCTTTTTTTATTTTCTCCATTAGATTATCCAGGATCAATATATTAGCCATCTGATGCAACAAATTTATCATATTATACAATAGATCAACTATCTGATGCAACAAAAGAATCATTAGGTTCAAATTCTAATTCAACAAATTAATTAACTAATGCAACAGAGGAACTATCGAATAAAAAAATTTTATGCAACAAATTTAGCATATGATGCAATAGTTTAATTATCTGATGCAACAGATTAACCATATGTTACAATAGATTAACCATTGAATAAAAAATGGTGCAATAGATTAACCATTTGATGAAATGGAGGAATCATCAGATTAATAATCTGATGCAACAGATGAGCCTCTTGTTGGATAAAATCCTATCAACTCTTCCAACAGAACATGTCCAAGACTTGATTTTTCCAATTGATCATTCATCTGCCGTGATAGACGACCTTTCTGTTGGAAGAAATCTAAATAATATTGATCGTTGATAGCTATTCCAACAGATCACTTATGTGTTGCATCAAATGTATGACCTGTTTCTTAGACCATTGATCTTTATTAACAGATGAGTAATTTTTTTTATATATTCATAACAGATTACTCAACCATTGCTGCAGGTTAGTTAACTATTCCGACAGATCACTCATACGTTACAATAAATGCGTGATCTTTTGTATATATCATTCATATTTCTCAATAGATAAGTGATATGTTTTGTATTATTACAATAGAATACTCAGTCGTTGCTACAGGTTATTTAAATATTCCAATAGATCACTCATATATTGCAATAGATGATGTTGTAATAGATGTGTGATTTGCTGCACAGACCATTCATTTTTCTCAATAGATGAGTGATATATTTTGTATTGTTGTAATAGATTACTCATCCATTGCAATAGGTTATTTTAACTGTCCAATAGATCACTCATAGACAATTCATCTGCCTTAAAAGATGAGTGATATATTTTGTATTGTTGCAACAGATTACTCATCCACTGAAATAGGTTATTTAACTATTCCAATAGATCACCCATATATTGCAACAATGTGTGATTTGTTGTATAGATAATTTATCTATCTTAAAAGATGAGTGATATATTTTGTATTGTTATAACAGATTACTCATCTGTTGCATCAGGTTGATATATGCTGCAACAAATATATTACCTGGTGCAACAGATCGGTAATTTGTTTAAACTATTATTTTACTATTTTTCTTGTTTGATTTACTATTATCCTTTTTTAATGATGCATTAATCAACTATAATATATTTTTTATTGTTCCTGTTAATTTTAGATAATATGGTTCTCAAAAGAACATAAACTGAATTAAGTCCAAGTAAAGAAATAAGTAATGAAGCTAGGCTACATCCACCACTACGTGAGCTTGCTTTACAAGTGTTATCTCAATCAGGAGCAGAATATGTTGAACATGGGGAGGAATGTTTCAAAAGAGATGATCCAAATGCTAATAGCACTTCCACTAGAGAGTTGGTCAAAACCTTCAGCATTGATCATTATCCTATGAGAATGCAGTGTGATGGTGCCATAAATTTAATGGGTGATTTCATTGTTAAGTCAGCCATGGAAAAATCTTTTGAAGCCTTTAGAAAAATAATTTGAGAATAAAAATTGGATGCTTATTTCAGGGATAGATACTTTGGGAAATATCTTGATTTGCCGGAGGAGAACAATTCTCTTTCCAAATGAAAAGGGTATATGAACTTCTCAAGCATAGATTTATGTATGAAAATAAAGATAAGATGGTTGCGTTGTGGATAAATTACTGTGCATGCCTGTTTGTTTTGGTTGGAAGGAGTTTACCATAGTTACTAGACTAAAATGTTATCCTCCTTCTCAAGTTATACCTATTCTAACCCAAGAAAATACCCTGCACAACCAAAAATGGCAAAGACAAGTTGTGTGATTGTGATGACCTGGTGTCCAGTTTTGGTCTAAGATTCAAAAATAAAAATTTGATAGAAGCATTGAAAGGTAAATGACTTTCAAAGAAGCACAAACATTCATTGTGCTTGGTTTGGTTTGTACATAATATTCTTTAGGTGAGAGAAGTTGGTTTAATAAAGCTATTTAAGGATCTTGAGGCATTTAACAGTTATCCTTGGGGTTATGAAAGCTTAAAACTAACTGTCAAATATTTGTTGACTCCGTTAGAACCAAAGACAGTCAACTTATATGGCTTTCCATAGTCTTTCATGGTAAATGTTACTTTCTTTTATTATGATATCATTTATTTATTTTACTCAATAATGGTTTTAATTTATTGGCGTTATTTTATAGGCTTTGGCATTTGAAGCCATTCCTTATTTGAGACAACAAGTGAATTTCTAGGAAGAAGTTTTCTGTCCAGGAATCTTGAGACGGTTGTCGGCCAAAATTGATAAAAATGCAAAATTTCTTGATCTCTTCAACCCCCAGAAGGATGCAATAGGTATAATTATAATTAATTTTTTATTTTAATTAATGATTTTTTTGAATGATCTAATCATCATTCTAATATATGTAATGATTTATGTTGGATTGTGCATCCGTCGCTAGTTCCGACCAATCGAGAGTTGAAGATGCCATTTTTTCTTACTTTATGGTCTGTGCAAACTTTATTAGACCCTAAGGTCATCGAAAAATAAAAATGGAATTTTTTGGAGCAACAACCACTATAAGAAAAATAATTTTGAAGGGTGGGCTTGTTGTTGTTGATAGTCTTAGTGGTGATGGAGCTGTTGGTGGTGGTAGTGGTGCTGCTGTTGGTGCTAATGATGCTCCCCTTACAGTATTTAAAAGAAACCATTATGAATATGATCGTACTAATTATACAAATTTTGCCTCACCTAGCGAATATTCTGTATGCAAATGTTAAGACTGTAGGGCAAAATATGATGCAGTGATTAATGTTGTTAATGCTTTAACTGCTTCTGTAAAGGAATTGACATTTAAGAGGGGTCTCATTCCATCAAAGAGGATTTTATTTCCATTCACTCCATTAGAAATTAAGGCTAAGAGGAGAAGGAAAGTAATTTTCAAGGCATTATCACGCATCTAAAAAAGCGAAATTGCAACTTCTTTGTCCGCGTGTTGCACTGAGCAATGTACAATATCCAAAGAAGAGCAGTACGAGCTAAATAAGGTGAATATATATGTCTTCCAACTATCAGACAGACACATATCTATTTCAACGGATGACACATCTTCTGAAAATTATCAAACAGGTATATATATCTATTGCAATAGTTGACTAACTTGTTGCATCAGATAAAGTATCAGTTGCAACATATGTCTCGTCTATTTTAGCAAATCAAATAGATCTTTGTATCACTTTTATTTTTACCAACAAATGGCCTATATGTTGCAACAATGAGTCATATATTGCAATGGATGATTCATCCGATTGAAATTATCATACAGGTCTTTCACATGTAGAATTTGTTCCAAAAGTTGATTCACTCTTACAATAGAAATATAATCTGTTTGGGATAATTTAAAATAGGAGAAAGACCTATTTGATTTGCTAGAACAGATGAGTTATCATTTTCCATTTTGTTGTATCTCCGTGATTAGCATTGACCAATTCTATCCTTTCAGGTGGATATAGAAGCTACTGTTGAACAACATTAACAATATGCTACTCTTTTTATGGAAATATGGAGAACAGAAGGCGGAGAAATCATACGTAAGAGACAATAAATATCCACGATGAGCAAAACCGAATTCCATAGCACTGGATGAAGAAAAACTTATCCATATTGAGTAGATCTTTATTGCTTGAGCCTATCAAAGTAATAACCTCACCCCTCCTTAGGAATCCTTGGCATCAATACTTTAATTGTTGATGTATTTGTTAAGATCTGTACCCATAATAATTTTTTTACATTTTATTTATTTGTTAATTTATTTCAGCTATTTTTTGAAGGCTTCAATTTATTTTATTTTATCTATGAATTTTATTTTTTCTTAGATTTGAAATTATTAATTGAAATGGAACACTAGATTCAAATATTGCAACAGATGTGTCAGATAATGAATCTGTTGCAACAGATGACACATTTGTTGGAAAATATCAAACAAATTTAGACATATGTTGCAATAGGTAGGTAATCTGTTGGAATTTATCAAACAGGTTTTCCCACTGTTGTAACAGATAGACTTAGATAGAAACATCGACATAATGCAACAGATAACCAACCTATTGTAATAGATAAACTATATGTCAAAACATGTAGAATAATTGTTACAATAGATGGAGAATCTGTTACATTATAAAAATTCAACTTTCATTGGACATAAAAAATTACTACTACATGTAAAAAAGTGAAAGTGAATTGAAATAAAAAAGGCGAAACCCGTTGACAGTGTTTAGTTCACACACCTAAAATAAAATAGGCATCAAGTAGTCAGTGTTCATTTTAAACACGTAAAATAAAATAGGCATCAAATATGTCAGTTTGGTACTTTTTGCTGACTTGCCATCATTTATCCCCCAACGATCATTTCCCCCCCCATTTTCTTATATATTCTTCTTTTTCCTTTAATTTAACCCTAAATTCCCAAATCTTCTTATTCATCATCATCTATTTTATCTATCCAAATTCTTCAAATTATTTACATTTAGTCTTTCTTTTCTTTATATTTTTTTCATTTTTCCAACCGACCTTGACAATGTTGAGCGAATCTTCCACTATGTTTTGTGATAAAATTTTTTGATATTGTAAGAGCGGTCATAAAGCTATGTTAAAGACTTCTTGGACTCAACAAAATCTAGATTGTATGTTGTATTCTTATTTTGTAATTCTGTTCTTGTTTTTGTAGAAATTGGGCGGATGTGATTACTTTGATTTTTATGAATAATGACACCCTTCACAAGAAAATCATGTAATCTAGGGTTTGTTGAACAAAGTCAAGGCTTTTGAAGAGAAACAAAATTGAGAAAGAAGATACTACATTGTTGCCGTTGTTGCTACTGGTTTGGTGTTGTTGGGCACATGGATATTCAAGCCTAATTTCTAAAATTTTCATGGTGGTGTATTTGCTACTGGTTTGGTGTTGTCGAGCACATGGATATTCAAGCGTAGTCATTGAAAAATATCAAATAGATTTAGGCATATGTTGTACAATTTAGGTCATCTGTTGGAAATTATCAAACAGGTCTTCCCACTGTTGCAATAGAATAGACTTAGATTAGATAGAAATAACATTGGCATAATGCAATATATGACCAACCTATTGGAATAGATAAACTATCTGTCAGAGCAGATAGAATATATTTTACAACAAATTGACAATAAATTGTATAATAAAAATCTAAACTTTCATAAAAAAAAATTATTGCAACTACATGCACATGTAATTTAAAGTAAAATGAAGGGTGACTTAAACTTAAAGATGGCCTCTACTTTTTCAAAGAGTTTATCCTAGCTGTCCTTGCACTTTTTATATTTACAACAAGAACACGATGGTGGAGAGGAGTGAGAGGGACCTATGTAAGGGTGAAAAGGGGTGTTTTCAAACATATCTAACTTTTATTGAGCATCAACATACTTATCATCACAAGTGGTAGCAGCATCAACATGTCTTCTACCAATACCAACAACTCCACCAGAAGAAGCACCCAAATCTGCCTTAGTAGGTTGGTCATGAAGGGCCTTAAATCTAGGATAACCTTACCTAACTGCTCTTCTAATGGCTGTTGCTTCAGCCGATTCCTTCTTTATTAACTCCACCGTTGAGTCTGCTATAGTATCAAATGACTTAGAGTAATATAAGAAGTCATCACCGACTCCTGCTGAGTAGGCACGATTCATGGATTCACAACCTATAAAAAAGACATATACATTTAATCACATAATATAATAATTTTCACAGTTGGATTACATTTTAATAGTCAGCTTCTGACACATTTTAACAATATGTTGTATTAGATTACCCATCTGTTGCATAGTTTGTAGTATATGGTTAAAATCCATTTAAGTTAGGTTCAGAGAACCAGAGAAACACATGGATAATCTAATGCAAAATATCAATCATTTGTCACAGTAGATTACCAATTTGTTGCACTAGTTGAACAAGATGGGTAATCTGTTGGGTGATAACGCTCAAACTACATCTCTCGTAAGAGTGTAAGCGGGCGTTGTCAAATATAGAACCCAACTGGGTTGGGTGTCGAATCCCACAGAGAATACTTGGTCACTTAGTAAGCGAAGATTATTAGATTTTTGGTGAAAGTTTCGTAAAAAGGGGGGATTGTAGTGTGCAATAATGTAACAAAGTGAAAAACGGAAAATAGAAAAGTAAAAAGAAAGAATGTTTAGTAAGATGTTTGACCAATAAGAATTGAGAGTTGGGGTTATGTCCACCTTATGAGTTATACGTCTCTATTGGCTATGAGTTATGCGGAATTCAGACATGTATGTGCTTATAGAGAATTGTATTCTATGGTAAATCCAAGCGTCTTTCGACCTAAAAAGGACTGTTTCACTTTAACTCTTTCGAGCTTAAAGAGTATCTAATGGTACAAATTCTCCAAGAGGTTAATCCAGTCATGGCACTAACTTTTTAACAGGGGTTGGTGCCCTATTACCTTGACATTATCTCTTTTCCAGACATATAACTTTTCTTTCGAACAAGTTAATGCTATACTGGCGTATCCTATGTGTTTGCAACCACAAGAATTTACATTAAGATGAAGAGAATAATGATATAAGCAACATATGTGTCAAGAACTCACAAACTCATAGCAATAGATAGTATCTCATAAGGCTTCCATAACCCCAACAGAGAAGTTTAGCTACTCATGAGTGCAAGGGAAATCACAATAGTCATTATCATTATACCAAAATAAAGATCTTGCGTGAAGTATGTTTGGTAGAACTTATGGCGTGAATTCCTTGCAAAATAGCTTTTCTCTTGTCGTGAAAATTAAAAATAGAATAGATGAATAATAATGTCAACAACAAATTTATGAAGAAAAAGGGAAAGGATCGAATAGGGATGAGGGTGGTGGAGAATTGTTTTGATGGATGGATGGATGGTGGATGGATGGGGATTATCAAAATCTCCAGCAAAATAGGGTATTTATAACACCCATATCCTATTCCTACTAGGCTACTGCGTACTTATCCTAATCCTAACAAATTAGTGCATCATTATCCTAATCCTAATAGGTTACTGCTAATCCCCAAAGTCTTGAGAAATGCTGTTTTTTCCCCGGATAGGTTTTCCATGCGCCACTTTTAGTCCTAGGCGTCCAAGCTCTCCTTCCCTTCTTTCATGAAGCTTCCTTTGGCATCAAGTTATCCATAAAATGCTGAAATCTGCATCATTTATACCTGAAAACTTTCTAATCACGTTTGTTAGCTCACTTACAGGAAAAAAAGTGCATGACTTATATATTTTGTCCTTAAAACATAGCTAAAATATGGGTCAATTATGGCACTATAGGCATGTAAATCCGCCTATCATCAACACCCCACACTTAAAGCTTTGTTCGTCCTCGAATAAAATATCATGTCCATATAAACATCGACTTAGGGTTTCACAGTAACAACACAAAATTTTCATCAAGACAGGCATGACACTTATTACAAAGAGTAGTTTTCTGATCATTACTAGAAACAATTCAACCTCCAATATAGACTCGTGATGATGGTTAATTCGTATCCAAAAGTTAAGGCACAAAGAATCATACACAACTACCCAAAACTCATCAACCATGTGTGTCTCACATAAGGTATCACCCATAATCACTCACAAGTATTGTATATATTTCGAACATAGGTATAAGATTATCCTTGCTCTTACTCTCACAAAGAATTCGTATGTTGCAACTGATGACCATAGACTTGCCCTTAGTGTAATGCTCCACTAAATATCAGAATGCTAAGCTCAGTATCAAATAGGTCTTTTACAGGTTGTAATGTAGGCTAAGGGATGGGTAGGAATATTTTGGCCAGAAATAGTGACTATGTTCCTAAGCACTTTAATACATCACATTATGCCATTTATGCTTTCTTTCAAACAACCTTTCTACTTTCTTTTAATCTACCACCCTTTCTCACCTCTTTTGTTTTTTTAATTTTGAACAGAATTGACTTTTTATTTTTTCTTTTCCTTTTTCTTTTCATAACACACCTCTTATGATAGCAATTTTTTTTCATAACAAATTCAAGCACCAATACATTCTAAGGCACTATTCTCACCCAATTTCCTCTTATTTTGTCACATTACTTTACAATTTAAAGCACTTAGTAATTTGGATCAAATTATGGTCTTGAAAAAAATGGATTAGGCTTACATATGAGGTTGTCAAAGAAAAATAGGCTAACACCTCAAAGGGGGTTATCTAGGATGATGTCCATGGGTAGATCAAATGAAGGTAAACAATCATAGGTTGCCAAAGAAATGCCTAAATCATCTCCTAAACTCACACTCTTCATTTCTCTTTACATACATACCAGGCAAGTTCTAGCATCAGCCACAAACATAGAATATACTATCATCTCACACACACAAGGCACATGGTCGACTTTATTGGGAGCAGTATAGACTCTTGGCCCAACGTATGAAGGAATTGAACCACACAATTATCACATAGGGAGTCACAATTAGAGCCTAAACATCTCAATAGTAATGATTTTATCACAAACTCTTGTTATAATACCATGCTGCCCCTCAGAACAATTTCATGCGAAGTTAAAAAAAAAATTTAACTACTAAAACAAAACAAACAAACATAAATAAGAAAATGCAGATAAAGAAGTATAGCATACGAATACCAGCACCCCACACTTAGATGGGACACACTGCCCTCAGTGGATAATAAATAAGAAGAACATGGTTAGTCGGACTCCTCCTCTATGTCTGGGGTCATACCCCCTGCGTCGGAATCATCATCAGAGTCGTCATCCTCAGAAGTTCCTCAAAATGTACCCCACTTGATTCCAAGAGTGTGTTGAGGTATTTGCAGCACGGAGGATTCAGCTTGCTCTTTTCTTTCTCTTTTCTTACCTTTCTGTGAGGTGGACGCTCTTTGTTTTCCTTGTCGTCCTTTTTGAAGCCATTTTACCTGAGATCTTAATAGAGTCATGTTAGCTTTATCTCGGAAGATATAATCAATAAACAAGCAGTAGTGGCACCACCCCATACTTAGTTTGTTTGTACGAACTAATGAAGTGAACGATGTCAATTACTCAGATTTCATCGATATACATTTAGGTGTTATGTTCCAACAATATAATCAGTGCAGTCATACCTTTCGCATCATCTTAACTATCCTTTCTCAATTCTAGATCATGTAATCTTGGTAATGTTTTCATGCATCACTTTGAATAAGACTACTACATAGAGAATGTATCAAGTTATGGCATAGAAATAATCAACATATCATGTTTGTAGTTAACCATGATTTTCATCTCAATGAACAAGTCATTCGAACATGAAAGCTTTCAAGTTACAAGATTATGCAATTTTCTTGACCATGTCAATTCCGCAAAAGTATGACAGTGTATCAAAATCAAATTCAAGTTGAAAACAAGTCAAGAGCATCCTTACGTATTCTTTCACTCACTTAGTTTCACCACAACAAATCAACCATATTCGAATCATCAATACTACTTCAAGATTAAACAATTCATTATAGACGTAGTAGTGTAGTACTTACGAAATATAAAAGAAGACCAAAGAAGTACTTACTTGGTTGATGGCCTCGGAAGGTGTTCTTGCAAAGTAAAAGAGCAAAGGGAAATTTTTTGAGAGAATTTAGAGAGGTAGGAAGCGCTTTAGGGTGAATTGCAATGTGTTTTTGATTTAAGACTAAGGTTCTATTTATAGTACAAGCTTGGGTCGGGTTTTGACCCATTTGGAATCGGATTTGGAGACCAAAAGTGACCATAGGCGGCGCCTAATGCTTTGCCTATGCTTGGCATAGGTGGCGCCTTTTGCAAAACATTGTTGAGCATAGGCGGCGCCTATGCTATGGCATTGTTAGGCATAGGCGGCCCCTATGCCATGGCATATGTGATTCAGAGACAAAAGGCTTTTGCATAGGCGGCGCCTATGCTATGGCATTGTTGAGCATAGGCGGCGCCTATGCTATGGCACTCTAGAATCCGAGAGCTTAGGCCATAGCATAGGCCTTGCCTTATTCGTGGCCTAGATTTACATAGGCCTTGCCTTGTTCTTTGCCTATATTTTCATAAGCAATGCCCAACCCATAGCCTTTTGCTTCTTCATTCCTAACTTACCACCTTCAACATGCAATACTTCTAAATCAAAATTTGAAACCAATCTCCTCCTTTACACCTCTTGCACCTACATTTAATCAAAAACAACATAAATGATTAGAATGATGGGTTGCCTCCCATCAAGCGCCTTAGTTTTGGTCGTGGCTCGACAAAATCCTAGGAAAACAAAAACAATTAAAAACGATGGGTTGCCTCCCATCAAGCGCTTGATTTATTGTTGCGGCACGACATAGCTATCTCGATTATTTAGACTTCATCGATATAGATGGTGGATCGTTTTTTGAATGGATTCAGACGACCATGAGGCTTACTTGTATGCATGCAATCTTCTTCGAGATGACCCTTGTGCATACATATCCCAGGAGGGATACCAATTATATCATCAATAGTCCAACCCATAGCTCTCTTTTATCTCTTCAGAGCAGAGATGAGAGCCTCTACGTGCTGTTCACTTAAATTATCTGCCACACTCACAGGAAGTGTATTTCTACTTCCCAAGAACACATACCTTAGATAATTGGGGAGCTCTTTCGATTCTAGCACTGGGGTCTCTTCAATGGAAGTCTTCGCTGTTGGTGACGGTTGATTCTTAAGATCAAGGTTCGGCTGTTTAGGAGTATGAGAATAGGAACCTATTTCTGTTAGAGCACACATAGTTGCTTTATAATCTTTATCGTCCGCATGCTCAACATTCAGCAGCGCAACAGACAATGGCTCATCAATAGGCTGCTTCTCTACAAATAAGTTTTTCTCATCCTCATAACAAGCATTATCTACAGAGAACACATTCATATCGCTGGGCTGCTTCATTACTTTGCATACATCAAAACGGACCACTTCATCATTCAATCGAAATAACAGCTCATTAGCTCTCATGTCAATAAGCACACTTCCTGTTGTAAGGAAAGGGCGTCCCAAGATTATGGGAACTTCAGAATCCACCTCGCAATACAAAATAACAAAGTCTGCAGGAAAGATGAAGGTGGAAACCTTCACCAACACGTCATTTAAGATACCAACAGGTCGTTTTATCGACCTATCTGCCATCACGAGCCGCATATTGGTTGGTGTAGGGTCACCCAACCCCAACTTTCTGTAGACGGATAGTGGCATCAAATTGATGCTTGCTCCCAAATCGCACAATGCCTTAGAAAAATTCATAGATCCAACCGCGCAAGGAATAGTGAAAGCACCAGGGTCTGCCTTCTTCTGTACTAAGGACCTTGTGCCAATTGCACTGCAATGATGAATATTATTTGCCAGCTCATAGCTTACTGCCCTCTTCTTTGTTAAAAGGTCCTTCATGAATTTAGCGTACCCAGGCATCTGTTCCAGCGCCTCAACCAACGGAACATTAATGGTCAGCTGTTTTAACATCGTCATGAATTTATTGAACCTTGTATCATCCGCTCTCTTCTTTAATGTTTGAGGAAAAGGTGGTGGTGGAAGGGGAATAGTATTCTCCACGACTTTCTTTTCCTCTTTCTTTGGATTGGTGATCTTTTCGGGCTGTGGACGTTGGGGGGTGACATCATTGATGCCTTCTTTAGCTTCTTCGGCGTCCTCTAGTTCGGCAACATCTACTACATCGTCAGCTACTTGCGTACCTTTGGCTGGATTTTTCAACACCTTACCACTCCTGGTGGTAATAGCCATGCATGTTCCATTGTTCCTTGGGTTTTGCACTGTGTCGCTAGGTAAGGTGCCAGCTTTTCTTTGATTTAATGTGGCTGAAATTTGACTCAATTGTTGCTCCAGCTGTCTTATTGAAGTGGAATGCGAGTCAACCAATTGCTTCATTGAGGCCAAATCATTTATTACCTTAGTTACTACCGTGCTAGTTGCTTCCACTCCTTTCAACAGCTTAGCCATCATATCTTCCATTGACATATTTCTCGAACCATATGCAGTGGCCTCTCATCGTCCAGGAGGAATATACACACCACTTCTGTCTGTCTTGATCTTCCAACTACTTTGATTACAATCCTTATTTCCAGAATTATCATAATAGTTCCGACCTTGGTTTCCTTAGGCATTGCCTCGGAAACCCCCCTGATTGTTCACGTAGTTGGCTTCTTCCTCAGAATCAGATTCCTCTCTTCCTTTTGATGCAACTGCTTTGACTTTTTTGGTCTTACCTGATAGTAGATGCTTTGTAAGAAGATCCACTTGTGTTTTCATGTGCATCAAATCTTGATCACATTCTTCTTCTCTTCTCCTTTGTTCTGCAGTCATGCCTATAGAAAAAGTGGGGCTTGCTACCTCAGAATCTCTGGTATGCCAAGCCTACTTTGCTTCGTCATCCGGTCTAGCATATCGCTTGCCTGAACAAAGGTGAGGTCCATAAATGATCCTCCAGACGCATTATTCACCACAGGTTTAGTTACTGAATTCAAGGATCTATATAATATCTCCATCAAGTGGACATTGGTCATGTGATGGTTTGTGCATCTCATAAGCTTCTTCTTGAATCTCTCCCATGTTTCATGGAGGGCTTCAGTTGGAAGCTGACGGAAGTTGCTGATTTCATCTCTCAATTGTGCTCTTTTGGATGGCGGAAAGAATCTTTCTAAGAAAGCGTCTTTCAATTGCCTCCAATTTGTAATAGAATCAGGAGTCAGCCCATTCAACCATAGAGTTGCCTCCCCAGATAGAGACAATGAAAATAAATGCAGCCGAATAGCATTCTGTCCAATGCCTGGATTGTCGAATGACTTGCATGTAGAGATAAAGTTGATCAGATGCATATTCGGATCATCGTCTGCTAGTCCTCCAAATAATCCCTTGAGTTGCAAAAGCTGAATCATGGTGCTAGTGATATTGAACTTAGCTCCAGGTGCCAATGGCGGAAGAATAATAGCTCCTGTGGCACCAACTCCATCAAGATCATCATCATCATCAAATGGTATTTGCACGGCTCGGCGTTCAGGCCAAAATCTTGCCTGACGATCTCTTCTGTTTGCCGGTGTCACAATTTCTGAATCATGCCTAGGGTTTAGTAACTCATTATCACCTAAGTCCTCGTCGTCAAGATTTGTTGCTCACCCAGGGTTATCAATATTCTGTTGATGCACTTGGGCAGTGGCCAAAGCAGTTAGTCTAGCCTACTCCTATTGCGCAGCCCTTCTTCCGATGTCACGTTGTGCATCCATTCTGTCAACAGAACCTGAATAAAATAAAAACAACAACTAAAAGTAAAGTACAAGAATATTTGACCAAAGGGTCTAGTAACTATCACAGACTTAGTTGACAACCGTATTCCCCGGCAACGGCGCCAATTTTTGATAACGCTCAAACTACAGCTCTCGTAAGAGTGTAAGTGGTCGTTGTCAAATATAGAACCCAACTGGGTTGGGTGTCGAATCCCACAGAGAGTACTTGGTCACTAAGTAAGCGAAGATTATTAGATTTTTGGTGAAAGTTTTGTAAAAAGGGGGGATTGTAGTGTGCAATAATGTAACAAAGTGAAAAACAGAAAATAGCAAAGTAAAAAGAAAGAATGTTTAGTAAGATGTTTAACCAATGAGAATTGAGAGTTGGGGTTATGTACACCTTATGAGTTATACGTCTCTATTGGCTATGAGTTATGCGGAATTCAGACATGCATGTGGTTATAGAGAATTGTATTCTATGGTAAATCCAAGCGTCTTTCGACCTAACAAGGACTATTTCACTTTCACTCTTTCGAGCTTAAAGAGTATCTAATGGTACAAATTCTCCAAGAGGTTAATCTAGTTACGACACTAACTTAATCAATGAGAATTGGAAGTTGGGATTATGTCCACCTTATGAGTTATACGTCTCTATTGGCTATGAGTTATGCGGAAGTCAGACATGTATGTGCTTATAGAGAATTGTATTCTATGGTAAATGCAAGCGTCTTTCGACCTAACAAGGACTATTTCACTTTAACTCTTTTGAGCTTAAAGAGTATCTAATGGTACAAATTCTCCAAGAGGTTAATCCAGTTACGACACTAACTTTTTAACAGGGTTTGGTGCCCTATTACCTTGACATTATCTCTTTTCCAGACATATAACTTTTCTTTTGAACCAGTTAATGCTATACTGGCGTATCCTATGTGTTTGCAACCACAAGAATTTGCGTTAAGATGAAGAGAATAATGATATAAGCAACATACGTGTCAAGAACTCACAAACTCATAGCAATAGATAGTATCTCATAAGGCTTCCATAACCCCAACAGAGAAGTTTAGCTACTCATGAGTGCAACGAAAATCACAATAGACATTATAATCACACCAAAATAAAGATCTTGCGTGAAGTATGTTTGGTAGCACTTGTGGCGTGAATTCCTTGTAAAAGAGCTTTTCTTTTGTCATGAAAATTAAAAATAGAATAGATGAATAATAATGTCAACAAAAAATTTATGAAGAAAAAGGGAAAGGATCGAATAGGGATGAGGGCGGTGGAGAATTATATTGATGGATGGATGGATGGTGGATGGATGGGAATTAATCAAAATCTCCAGCAAAATAGGGTATTTATAACACCCATATCCTATTCCTACTAGGCTACTGCGTACTTATCCTAATCCTAACAAATTAGTGCATTATTATCCTAATCCTAATAGGTTACTGCTGATCCCCAAAGTCTTGAGAAATGTTGTTTTTTCCCGGGACAGGTTTTCCATGCGCCACTTTTAGTCCTAGGCGTCCAAGCTCTCCTTCCCTTCTTTCGTGAAGCTTTCTTTGGCGTCAAGTTATCCATAAAATGCTGAAATCTACATCATTTATACCTGAAAACTTGTTAATCACGTTTGTTAGCTCACTTACAGGAAAAAGGACTAAAAGTGCATGAATTATATATTTTGTCCTTAAAACTTAGCTAAAATATGGGTCAATTATGGCACTATAGGCGTGTAAATCCTCCTATCATCATTGGGTTACATGTTATGTAATAGAGGATCTGTATTTCACAATGGATTAACAATATATTACATCATATTACACATCCATTGCATGATTTGTAGTAGATGGCTAATCTGGTGGAAGTCGAGTTCAAAGAACCAAAGCAATAGATGGGTAATCTAAAGCAAGATAACAATTATCTGTCACAATAGATTATCCATCTGTTGCACTAGTTGGCATAGGACGGGTAATCCATCACAATAGTTGGCATAGGATGGGCAATCTATCACAACAGTTGTCCCATCTAGTGCATCAGATATAACATATGTTGCACCAGATATAACAGCTGTTCAATATCTTTCATTGAGTAAAATTATTTTACTTCAAAAAGATGTACTGCATTATCAAGAGGGTTAAAGAGACCAGCCTCCTTAATTATGGTGTTGCTCTTTGCAACCAGCCACCTAAACATCCTTGGATGAGAAACCTTATCCGAGTAATCCATTACCTTCTTTCGGAGGGGAGGAATGACTTCAAATGGCCAAGCCTAAAAAATGTAAACAGAAAGCAAGAAAAGAAAAGTCATAATAACTATATTTAATATGAATTAATGGATGAGTAAAAATAGTGATTAATTTTACCATCAAAGCCCAAGGAAAGTCGTATAATGTGGTCTTCTCTGAGGATAACTTTGTCAATAAATATTAGATAGTCAAGTAGAGGCTGTTATATCCATAGGGATAATTGTTGAATTTATCAAAATCCTAAGCACGTGCCAACAAATCATCTTTTATAACCTTGTTGACGTCTCTTGCCAATATAACCGAATGGGCAAACCAAACTAAGCTCAATTACTCACTGTGCTGCTTTGATATGGTTTTATCCATGAGATCTGTCAACAAATCCGATGCTTTGTGGCCACGTCGAGCAATGTCAAAAAACCCATCGATTTCTACTTGCATTTTCTTGCCTTGGATATTTTGCAGGGTGTTTCCTTGGTGATAGGTGGTTCTTCTGGACGATGGAATCTCAAGCTCGTCACTATGGAAAACTCTTGCAACCCAAACAAACTGGCATGCCACAGTAGTTGATCAAGATATCATCCATCTTTTTACCCCTCCCCCGAATCTTTATCATCCCCTACATAATTAATCCTGCACTTGAGAAGACCATATACCATCCTCATATGGAAATAGGCAAGGGGGTCCTCATCCAGCTCAAGAAAGCATCCAAAGAAGGTCTTCTTAAAAAGTCCGTTTATCTTTTCGTTCTTCATAATTTTCCTAAAATAATAAAAAAAATTCCCCATCTAACATTTAAGTACAATTTGACCAGTTAGTTCTGCTTTTGGGTTATTTATTGATGATAGGCGTATTTACACGCCTAAAGTGCTACAATCTACCCATATTTTAGCTAAGTTTTGAGGACAAAATACATAATTCATGCACTTTTAGTCCTCTTTCCTGTAAGTGAGCTAACAAACGTGATTAGCAAGTTTTTCAGGTATAAATGATGAAGATTTCAGCATTTTATGGATAACTTGACGCCAAAAGAAGCTTCACGAAAGAAGGAAAGTAGAGCTTGGACGCCTAAGGACTAAAAGTGACGCAAGGAAAACCTATCCCGGGCAAAAACAGTATTTCCAAAGACTTTGGGGATCAGCAGTAACTTAGTAGAATTAGGATAATGATGTAGTAACTTATTAGGATTAGGATAAGTACGCAGTAGCCTAGTAGGAATAGGATATGGGTATTATAAATACCCTATTTTGCTGAAGTTTTTCATACTTCATACTTCTTCAATCAATTACTTTTTATTATTCATTCAATACTTTCAATTCATTCTCTTTCAATTAATTCTTATTACTTTCTCTTCATCGACTTCTAAATTTTCACAACAAGAGAAACACTACTTGCAAGGAATTCACGCCACAAGCACTACCAACGCATACTTCATGTTAGACTCTTATTTTGGTATGATAATAATGTCTATTGTGATTTCCGTTGCACTCATGAGTAGCTAAACTTCTCTGTTGGGGTTATGGAAGCCTTATGAGACACTATCTATTGCTATGAGTTTGTGAAATCTTGACACGTATGCTGCTTATATCATTATTCTCTTCATCTTAATCTAAATTCTTGTGGTTGCAAACATATAGAATACGCCAGTATAGCATTAACTTGTTCGAAAGAAAAGTTACATGTCTGGAAAAGAGATAATGTCAAGGTAATAGAGCACCAACCCCTGTTAAAAAGTTAGTACCGTAACTGGATTAACCTCTTGGAGAATCTGTACCAGTAGATACACTTTAAGCTCGAAAGAGTTAAAGTGAAAGAATCCTTGATGGTTGAAAGACGCCTGGATTTACCATAGAATACGATTCTCTATAAGCGCATGCATGTCTGAATTCCGCATAACTCATAGTCAATAGATACGTATAACTCATAAGGTGGACATAACCATAACTCTCAATTCTCATTGATTAAAACCTACCAAGTACTCCATTTTACTCTTCTATTTTCCGTTTTTACTCTACTATTTTGTTTAGATCATTTGCACGCACAAAATCCCCCCTTTATTCGCAGAACTTTAATCAAAAGTCTAATAATCGTTGCTTACTTAGTGACCAAGTATTCCCTGTGGGATTCGACACCCAACCCAGTTGGGTTCTATATTTGACGACGACCGCTTACACTCTTACGAGAGCTGTAGTTTGAGCGTTATCAAATTTTGGTGCCGTTGCTGGGGAATACGGTTGTCAACTACGTTTGTGATAATTACTAGACCCTTTGGTGAAAGATTCTCGCACTTTACTTTTAGTTGTTGTTTTTGTTTTCTGCAGTTTTTTGTTTAGTGCATGCCAAATACTCGAAGTTTGGGACAACCATTATTACCCATAAACCCTGAACCACAACTTATTGGAAGGATGGATGCACAACGTGACATTGAGAGAAGGGCTACTCAACAGGAGCAGGTTAGACTAGCTGCGTTGGCTGCTGCCCAAGTACATCAACAGAATATTGATAACCCAGGGCGAGTAGCAGATCCTAATGATGAGGACTTAGGTGATGATGAGCTACTAAACCCTAGGCGTGATGCTGAGGTGGCGACACCGGCAAACAGAAGAGATCGTCAAGCAAGATTTTGGCCGGAATACCGAGCCATGCAGATTCCCTTTGATAATGATGATGATGATCTGGATGGAGTTGGCGCCACAAGAGTTATTGTTCCTCCGCCATTGGCACCTGGAGCCAAGTTCAACATCACTAGCACCATGATTCAGTTATTACAACTCAAGGGACTATTCGGTGGACTTTCAGGTGATGATCCGAACATGCATCTGGTCAACTTTATCTCTACATGCAAGTCATTCGACAATCTAGGCGTCGGACAAAATGCAATTCGGCTGCGCTTATTTCCATTGTCTCTATCTGGGGAGGCAACTCTATGGTTGAACGGGTTGACTCCTAATTCTATTACAAATTGGAGGCAATTGAAAGACGCTTTCCTAGAAAGATTCTTTCCGCCATCCAAAAGAGCACAATTGAGAGATGAAATCAGCAATTTTCGTCAGCTTCCAACTGAAGCCCTCCACGAAACATGGGAGAGATTCAAGAAGAAGCTTATGAGGTGCCCAAACCATCACATGACCAATGTCCACTTGATGGAGATACTATACAGATCTTGAATTCAGTAACTATACCAGTGGTGGATAATGCGGCTGGAGGATCATTTATGGACCTCACCTTTGTTTAGACGAGTGATATGCTAGACCGGATGACAAAGCAAAGTAGAGCTTGGCATACCAGGGATTCTGAGGTAGCAAGCCCCACTTTGTCTGTTAGCATTACTGCAGAACAAAGGAGAAGAGAAGAAGAATGTGATCAAGATATGGCGTACATGAAAACACAGATGGATCTTCTTACAAAGCATCTATTATCAGGGAAGACCGAAAAATTCAAAGTAGTTGCGTCAAAAGGAAGAGTGGAATCTGATTCTGAGGAAGAAGCCAACTACGTAAACAATTAGGGGGTTTTCGAGGCAATGCCCAAGGAAACCAAGGTCGGAACTATTATGATAAATCTGGAAACAAGGACCGTGATCAAGGAAGTTGGAAGAACAAGACTGACAAGAGTGGTCTGTATGTTCCCCCAGGAAGACGTGACGCCACTGCATCTGGGTCTGGAAATATATCCATGGAAGATATGATGGCTAAGCTATTGAAAGGAGTGGAGGCAACTAGCACGGGAGTAACTGAGGTAATAAATGACTTGGCCTCAATGAAGCAATTGGTTGACTCACATTCCACTTCAATAAGACAGCTGGAGCAACAATTGAGTCAAATTTCAGCCACATTAAATCAAAGAAAAGCTGGCACCTTACCTAGCGACACAGTGCAAAACCCAAGGAACGATGGAACATGCATGGCCATTACTACCAGGAGTGGTAAGGTGCTGGAAAATTCATCCCAAAGCAAGCAAGTGGGCGATGATACCACAAACAATGCAGCAGCCGCCGAAGAGGCTGAAGAAGACGTCAAAGATGCCACCCCTCAGCGTCCACAACCCGAAAAGATTGCCAATCCAAAGCAAGATAAAAAGAAAGTCGTGGAGAAAACTATTCCCCTTCCACCACCACCTTTTCCTCAAAGATTAAAAAAGAGAGCTGATGATACCAAGTTCAATAAATTCATGTCAATGTTAAAACAGCTGACCATTAATGTTCTATTGGTTGAGGCACTAGAACAGATGCCTGGTTACGCAAAATTTATGAAGGATCTTTTAACAAAGAAGCGGGCAACAAGTGGTGAGTTGACAGATGCTGTTCATCATTGTAGTGAAATTACTACCAGATCACTAGTTCAGAAGAAGGCCGACCCCAGAGCCTTCACTATTCCTTGCACTGTCAGATCGTTGAATTTTCCTAAGGCATTATGCGATTTAGGAGCCAGCATCAACTTGATGCCACTATCCATTTATAAAAAGTTGGGGTTGGGTGATCCTACTCCAACCAATATGAGACTTGTGATGGCTGATAGGTCGGTAAAATGACCTGTTGGTATTTTATGTGATGTATTGGTGAAGATTTCTTCATTCATATTTCCGACGGACTTCATTATTTTGGATTGTGAGGTAGACTCTGAAGTTCCCATAATCTTGGGGCATCCTTTCCTTGCAACAGGAAGTGTGCTTATTGATTTAAGAGCTAATGAGCTTCTATTCCGGATGAATGACGAAGTAGTCCGCTTTGATGTATGTAAATCAATGAAGCAACCCAAAGATATGAACGTGTTCTCGGTAGCTGATGTTTATATTGATGATGAGAAAGAATTACCTGTAGAGGAGCAGCTTGTTGATGACCCATTGGCGGTTGCGCTTATGAATGTTGAGCATAAAGATGCTGAAAATTATGAAGAAACTATTTGTGCTCTAACAGGATTAGGGTCATATCCTCATGCTCCTAAGAAGCTGGACCTTGATCTCAAAAACCGACCAACACCACCAGCTAAACCATCTATTAAGGAACCACCCATATTAGAATTGAAGGAGCTGCCTAGCCATTTAAAGTATGCATTCTTGGGAAGCGGTAACACACTCCCAGTTATTGTGGCGGCAGATTTGGGTGAGCAGCAAGTTGAGGCTCTCATCACGGTTCTACAAAAGTACATGAGAGCCATCGGTTGGACCATCGCTGATATCATTGGTATTCCGCCTGGGATTTGTACACACAAGATTCAGCATGAAGAAAATTGCATACCCACTATTGAGCATCAAAGGCGTCTGAATCCACCTATGCAAGAGGTGGTGAAGAAAGAAATTATTAAATGGTTAGATGCAGGGGTTGTGTATCCAATCTCCAACAGTAAATGGGTAACCCCGTTACAATGTGTACCAAATAAAGGTGGCATGACGGTAGTTACGAATGAAAAAAATGAGTTAATTCTACTCAGACCTATCACAGGGTGGAGAGTATGCATGGACTACCGTAAGCTGAATTCGTGGACACTTAAAGATCACTTTCCAATGCCCTTTATTGACCAAATGCTTGATCGATTAGCAGGGAAAGGATGGTTTTGTTTCTTAGATGTTTATTTCGGCTATAATCAGATATGTATCGCCCCCGAAGATCAAGAGAAGACAGCGTTTACATGCCCCTATGGTACGTTTGCCTTTAAACGTATGCCATTTGGGCTATGTAACGCACCCGCCACTTTTCAGCATTGTATGATGTCCATTTTTTCTGATATGGTAGAAGACACGCTGGAAGTATTCATGGACGATTTTTCAGTTGTGGGTGAGTCGTTTGAATCGTGCTTGACAAATCTAAGTATGGCGTTGCAGAGATGTGTTGAATTCAACCTAGTGCTGAATTGGGAGAAGTGCCACTTTATGGTGAAAGAAGGTATTGTGCTTGGGCATAAAATCTCCGAAAGAGGAATTGAGGTGGATAGAGCTAAAATCAAAGTTATCGAGAAAATATCACCACCAATTTTGGTCAAAGGAGTTCGTAGTTTCCTCGATCACGCAGGCTTCTATCGGCGGTTTATCAAAGACTTCTCCAAAATTGCTAGTCCATTATGCAAACTTTTGGAGAAAGATGCAAAGTTTGACTTCAATGAAGATTGTATGAAGGCATTCGAACGCCTCAAAGGGAAGCTAATTGAAGCTCCTATCATTGTAACACCAGATTGGTCTCTACCGTTTGAAGTCATGTGTGATGCTAGCGGGGTAGCTTTGGGTGCTGTACTAGGCCAAAGAAGAGAAAAGTTATTCCATCCAATCTACTATACAAGCAAGGTCTTGAACGGAGCCCACAAGAACTATACTATCACAGAACAAGAACTTCTAGCGGTTGTGTATGCTTTTGAAAAGTTCCATGCTTATTTGTTGGGAACCAAAGTGGTAGTTCATACAGACCATGCAGCTCTGAAATACTTGATGGCAAAGAAAGATGCAAAACCAAGGCTAATTCGATGGGTATTGTTGCTGCAAGAATTTGATTTTGAGGTAAAAGATAGAAGAGGTTGCGAAAACCAAGTGGTTGATCATCTATCTAGACTCGAGAACGAGCATATAACACAGCCTGATCTAGACATTGATGATGCATTCCCTGATGAAGAGATCTTAGCCACCATGATGGAAGAGTTACCATGGTATGCAGACTTTGCAAACTTTGTGGTAAGTAATGTGATGCCCGCGAATCTATCATTTCATCAAAGAAGAAAGTTCATGCATGATGTAAGACACTACTTCTGGGATGAGCCATATTTGTTTAGACGATGCGCGGATGGTGTGATCAAACGCTGCATATCTCATAAGGAGGTGCCAAGTATCTTGGAAGCAAGTCATGCTTCACAAGTTGGTGGACACCATGCAGGCGGTCGGACAGCAAGAAAGGTATTGCAAAGCGTCTATTATTGACCTTCGATATTTAGAGATGCCTTCGAATTTGTGAGAAGATATGACCAATGCCAGAGACAAGGAATAATTTCAAAGCATCATGAAATGCCCATGTTAAAAATTCTTGAAATCGAGCTCTTTGATGTATGGGGTATTAATTTTATGGGCCCATTCGTGAATTCGTTTGGAATGAAATATATCCTAGTTGTTGTAGATTATGTTTCAAAATGGGTCGAAGCAGTGGCATTGACTGATAATGAAGGAAAGCGTGTTGTTGCATTCGTAAAGAGAAATATCTTCTCTCGTTTTGGGGTCCCACGTACTATCATAAGCAATGGAGGATCTCACTTTTGCAACAAATTGTTCAAATCCATGTTGGCAAAATATGGTGTCAAGCAACATAAGGTATCCACGCCTTATCACCCATAAACTAGTGGACAGGTAGAGGTTTCCAATAGAGAGATCAAGCAAATCCTTGCTAAGACTGTAAATGCTAATAGGAAAGATTGGTCTCGAAAGCTGGACGATGCACTATGGGCATATAGGACTGCATTCAAAACGCCAATTGGCATGTCCCCGTACCAACTAGTTTATGGGAAAGCTTGTCATTTACCCATTGAGCTCGAGCACAAAGCATTGTGGGCGTTGAAGCAACTGAATTTGAATTGGGATGATGCTATGAACTTGAGGTTGAAGCAGCTGAATGAGATGGATGAATTCCGTATACATGCATATGAAAGATCAGACCTCTACAAGGAGCGGATGAAAAAGTATCATGATCAGTGGATTGTTCAACGAAACTTTCAAAAGGGTGATATGGTACTTCTTTTCAATTCCAAACTAAAGCTATTCCCAGGTAAGTTAAGGTCCAAATGGTCTGGTCCGTACAAAATTAGCCAAGTCTACTCGACTGGAGTAGTTGAGCTAGAAGACAATAATGGTATTGTATTTAAGGTGAATGGCCAACGAGTAAAACCATAAATCGGTCCTCTTGACTTAAAATATATGGCCACCATCTATCTCGACGAAGTCTAAATACTCGAGGTAACTATGTCGTGCTGCGACAATAAATCAAGCGCTAGATGGGAGGCAACCCATCGGGGTTTTTTTCGTTTCTTTTGCATTTGTTTTTACTAAGTAAAAATCCAAAAGAAGAGTCGAGACACGACCAAAACTAAGGCGCTTGATGGGAGGCAACCCATCGTTCTAATCGTTTTTGTTGTTTTTGAGTAAATGTAGGTGCAAGAGGTGTAAAGGAGGAGATTGGTTTCGAATTTTGATTTGGAAGTATTGCATGTTGAAGGTGGTAAGTTAGGAATGAAGAAGAAAAAGTCTATGGGTTAGGCATTGCCTATGAAAATATAGGCAAAGAACAAGGCAAGGCCTATGTAAATCTAGGCCACGAACAAGGCAAGGCCTATGCTATGGCCTAAGCTCTCGGATTGTACAATGCTATGGCATAGGCGCCGCCTATTCTCAATAATGCCATAGCATAGGCGCCGCCTATGCAAAAGCCTTTTTTCTCTGAATCTAGTATTCCATGGCATAGGCGCCGCCTATGCCTAACAATGCCATAGCATAGGCGTCGCCTATGCTCAACAATGCTTTGCAAAAGGCGCCGCCTATGCCAAGCATAGGCAAAGCATTAGGCGCCGCCTATGCTCACTTTTGGTCTTCAAATCCGATTCCAAATGGGTCAAAACCCTACCCAAGCTTGACCTATAAATAGAACCTTAGTCTTAGAACAAAAATGCATTGCAAACCATACCTAAGCGCCGCCTACCTCTCCAAATTCTCTCAAAAATTTTCCTTTTGCTCTTTTAACTTTGCAAGAACATCTTCCGAGTCCATCAACCAAGTAAGTACTTCTTTGTTCTTCTTTTACATTCCATAAGAACTACACTACTACGCCTATAATAAATTGTTAAATCTTGAAGTAGTGTTGGTGATTTGAATGTGGTTGCCTTGTTGTGATACAACTAAGTGAGTGAAAGAATACGTAAGAATGCTCTTGACTTGTTTCCAACTTGTATTTGATTTTGATACACTGTCATACTTTTGCGGAATTAACATGGTCAAGAAAATTGCATAATCTTGTAAACAGAAAGCTTGTAAGATTTCTTGGATGACGTGTTCATTGAGATGAAAATCATGAGTAACTGCACACATACGATGTTGTGATTATTTCAAGCCATAAATTGATACAATATCTATGTCGTAGTTTTATTCAAAGTGATGCATTAGTTCAAAACATGAAAGCATTGTCAAGATTACATGAACTTGAATCGAAAAAGGATAGTTAAGATGACAAGACAAGTATGACTTCACTGATTATATTCGTGGAACATAACACCTAAACGTGCATCGATGAAGTCTGAGTAATCGACATCACTAGTTTGTGCCAACAAATTAAGTGTGGGGTGGTGCCACTACTGCTTGTTCGTTGATTGTATCTACCGAGATGAAGCTAACATGACTATTATTTTAATCTCAGGTACAATGGCACCCAAAGCAAGACAAGGAAAAGAAAAAGCAACCACTTCACAAAAAGGCCTGAAAAGGGGACGTAAAGAGCAAGGCGAATCCTCCTCGTTGCAAATACCTCACCGCATGTTCGGAATCAAATGGGTCCTAGAGGATCAAGGAAAGGAGTGGTATAGGAACAATAAAGAAAAAATATATATTCATGTGGATTTGATACACAAGGAAAGCCTAGCAAAGAAAGAACCTCGCATGTTGGCCAAGATAATGGCGTTACATCTTGATTTCATCTTCCAAGATATGGGAGAATGCAATCTCGATCTAACATGAGAATTCTATGCCAACTAGTCACCGAAAACTACAGGGAGTGAAGTAAAGATTCGGGGCCAAGTCCTACAACTAAATGCGGAGTTCTTCAACTCTTTTCTGGGTTTGCCATCTGTTGATCCATCACAACTCAAAGAGCTATATAAAAGACCTCCGTATAGGGCAATCAGACACACACTATGCGGAACAAGATCTATGGAATGATGAAGCAGACACAAGGACACCGGTCGGTACAACACCTTCCCATATGCTTCCTTAAATAGGGAAGCTAGGATATGGTTACGAATAGTCAACTCTTGCCTGATTCCAGGGAAACAGTACACAAAGATAACATGAGATAGAGTGTTCTTGGTGTACACATTAATAACAAATGTCCCTATCAACATTGGGGCAATTATTCGATCTATAATGTGTAAGGCTAGGCTGCACAAGAGGTCCCACTTCAGCTTTGGCAATCTGTTGACTGGAATATTGAGGAAGGAAGACCTCGAAGAGGAACCGGCTGATCATAAACTTCCACACAACCCAAAGAAGGTTGACCTCACAAAGGTTAAAGATGTTGAATCCACGCATGGCGTCAACCTTACCACTGCAGAACGTCATGATCGGGATGAGAGTTTCTTTCGCCATCTTTATGGGATGACTTGGTTACCATGATGAACGAAGGTCGTGTTCCAACTGCTGCAGAGCGCCAATAGTTGGATTATGACTCCCCTATGAACGAGCATGCGAGGGATATGTGTGGAGTAGGTGTGTACTTTGAGGAACCTCTTGATGACGATGTGCCAATCGATGATGATCGTCGAATGCCAGACTCCGACGTGGAGAACTCTGATGGCGACGACTCTGATGATGATTCCGACGAAGGGGGTATGACCCCAGACATAGAGGAGGAGTCCGACTAACCAGGTTCTTCTTATTTATTTTCCACTGAGGGCAGTGTGTCCCGTCTAAGTGTGGGGTGCTGGTATTTGCATGCTAACCTTCCTTATCTGCATTTGCATTTATTCATGTTTGTGCATTTATTTATGTTTGTTTGTTTTGTTTGTTTTAGTAGTAAAATTTTGTTTAACTTTGCATGAAATTGTTCTGATAGGCAGCATGGTATTATGACAAGAGTCTGTGATAAAATCATTACTATTGAGACATTTAGGCTCTAAGTGTGACTCACTGTGTGATATCTATGTGGTTTAATTCCTTCATACGTTGGGTCAAGAGTCTATACTTCTTCAAAAAAATTCGACCATGTGCCTTGTGTGTGAGATGATAGTATACTCTATGTTTGTGGCTGATGCTAAAACTTGCCTGGTATGTATGTAAAGCAAAATAAAGAGTGTGAGTTTAGGAGATGATTTAGGCATTTCTTTGGCAACCTATGATTGTTTACCTTCATTTTATCTACCTATGGACATCATCCTAGATAACCCTCTTTGAGCCTTAAGCCTATTTTCTTTGACAGCCTCATATGTAAGCCCAATCCATTTTTTTTCAAGATCATAATTTGATCCAAATTACTAAGTGCTTTAAATTGCAAAGTCATGTGACAAAATAAGAGGAAATTGGGTGAGAGTAGTGCCTTAAAGTGAATTGGCACTTGAATTCGTTATGAAAAAGAATGGGTAGTATAGAGGTGTGTTATAAAAAAAAGAGAAAGGGAAGAGAGAAAAATGAAAAGAAAAATAAAAAGTTAATTCTGTTCAAAATTGAAAAACAAAAAAGGTAAGAAAGGGTGGTAGATTAAAAGAAAGTAGAAAGGTTGTTTGAAAGAAAGCATAAATGGCATAATGCAATGTATTAAAGCGCTTAGGAACATAGTCACTATTTCTGGCCAAAATAGTCCTACCCATCCCTTAGCCTGCATTACAACTTGTAAAAGACCTATTTGATCCTAGGCTTAGCATTCTGATATTTAGTGGAGCATTACACTAAGGGCAAGCCTATGGTCATCAGTTGCAACATATGAATTCTTTGTGATAGTGAGAGCGAGGAGAATATTGTACCCATGTTTCTAAAAATGCAAAACTTATGAGTGATTATGGGTAAGATCTTGTGTGAGACACACATGGTTGATGAGTTTTGGGTAGTCGGGTATGATTCTTTGTGCCTTAACTTCTTGAATACAAATTAACCACCATCACGAGTCTATATTAGAGGTTGAATTGTTTCTAGTAGTGATTAGAAAACTACTCTTTTTTAATAATTGCTATGCCTGTCTGGATGAATATTTTGTGCTGTTACTATGAAACCCTAAGTAGATGTTTAGAAGGACATGATATTTTGTTCGAGGGCGAAGAAAGCTTTAAGTGTGGGATGTTGATGATAGGCGTATTTACACGCCTAAAGTGTTATAATCTACCCATATTTTAGCTAAGTTTTGAGGACAAAATACATAATTCATGCACTTTTAGTCCTCTTTCCTGTAAGTGAGCTAACAAACGTGATTAGCAAGTTTTTCAGGTATAAATGATGAAGATTTCAGCATTTTATGGATAACTTGACGCCAAAGGAAGCTTCACGAAAGAAGGAAAGCAGAGCTTGGACGCCTAGGGACTAAAAGTGAAACATGGAAAACCTGTCCCGGGCAAAAACATCATTTCCAAAGACTTTGGGCATCAACAGTAACTTAGTAGGATTAGGATAATGATGCAGTAACTTATTAGGATTAGGATAAGTACGCAGTAGCCTAGTAGGAATAGGATATGGGTATTATAAATACCCTATTTTGCTGAAGTTTTTCATACTTCATACTTCTTCAATCCATTACTTTTTATTATTCATTCAACACTTTCAATTCATTCTCTTTTAATTAATTCTTATTACTTTCTCTTCATCGACTTCTAAATTTTCACAACAAGAGAAACGCTACTTGCAAGGAATTCACGCCACAAGCACTACCAACGCATACTTCACGTTAGACTCTTATTTTGGTATGATAATAATGTCTATTGTGATTTCCGTTGCACTCATGAGTAGCTAAACTTCTCTGTTGGGGTTATGGAAGCCTTATGAGACACTATCTATTGCTATGAGTTTGTGAAATCTTGACACGTATGCTGCTTATATCATTATTCTCTTCATCTTAATCTAAATTCTTGTGGTTGCAAACATATAGAATACGCCAGTATAGCATTAACTTGTTCGAAAGAAAAGTGACATGTGTGGAAAAGAGATAATGTCAAGGTAATAGGGCACCAACCCCTGTTAAAAAGTTAGTGCCGTAACTGGATTAACCTCTTGGAGAATCTGTACCAGTAGATACACTTTAAGCTCGAAAGAGTTAAAGTGAAAGAATCCTTGATGGTTGAAAGACGCCTGGATTTACCATAGAATACGATTCTCTATAAGCGCATGCATGTCTGAATTCCGCATAACTCATAGTCAATAGATACGTATAACTCATAAGGTGGACATAACCCTAAATCTGAATTCTCATTGATTAAAACCTACCAAGTACTCCGTTTTACTCTTCTATTTTCCGTTTTTACTCTACTATTTTGTTTACATCATTTGCACGCACAAACTCCCCCCTTTATTCGTAGAACTTTCATCAAAAGTCTAATAATCGATGCTTACTTAGTGACCAAGTATTCCCTGTGGGATTCGACACCCAACCCAGTTGGGTTCTATATTTGACGACGACCGCTTACACTCTTACGAGAGCTGTAGTTTGAGCGTTATCATTTATCGTCATCACAACTTGATACCTATCAATACTAAAAGTTTTGATAGGATCATATTGGGATGTCGATATTAATTCACGCCTTATTGGTGATCTATTATCACGATGTTGATGATCATCCACTTTCTCTTTCTCTTTCTCTTTCTCACACTTTAATTCCTTCTCTTTATCCCTTTTATTTTCTTCATCACCATCTATAGACCATGGTCCACCTCCTTTAATGCTATTTTTATATCTCTCCCCATCTTTACTTTTTCTTGACTGAGATTGTTCAGGAAGCTCCTCCGAATCCCTCTATACTGTAGCCTTTTTTTTGGGTGGTCAGACGTTGATCCACTTTCACTTTCTTTTGTTTTGGGAGACATGTTTTACCTACAAACAACAGAAAAACAAAAATTACATTACAATCAATGTATGCATAAATTTTAAAAAATACATTACCAACACCACCAATACCGACACACCAATAATCACCACCACAAACATCACCAACCAATGCCACAAACACCACGAATACCAACACCACAAACAGCCACCATAAACACCACCAACCAATGCCACCACAAGCACCACTAACTAATGCCACCAACATCCACCACCATTGACACCATAACGACGACCACCACCAATACCACAAACACCATCCAATAATTCCACGACAGTCAACGGATCACTGCGATAGAAACTATAGTTTTCTCAAGTTCTTCCTACAATTTTACTATCAAAACTCAAAATTGTAAACCCATTCTCGAAGATAATACAACTAAAAGTTTTATTTTTTATAATTAACTTAAATGCCCTTATTTTTTTCTAGAAAAAACTAACAAATATAGAACTCTTCTAAAACTCTGTTACCAACAAAGATAGAGAAAACTGATACAAGCCAGAATAAAGTCGAAAATAACACTTTTATGGTCAGAAATGAGAATAAAATCGATCTATTCTGAAGGGTTGAACAATTTGTTGAGTAATTGTTATCTGTACTCTATTATTGAGTGAGAAAGAGAAAAGAGTGAGAACTCAAGATTTGAAACGATGAAATGTTTTGTATGGGATTATTTGTATTTTGGAAAAAAAAATGACAAGTGTTGAAAATGTTAATTTGGTGTGAATTGATCTTAATTATTTTTAAAAATTATAAAAGATATGCATAATTTTTAACCCTCTCATCATGCAATTGCCAAAAGAATAAATTGAAGATGTAGTTGACCCTATTAACTCACCCCTGGTCCAAGATTAATCAATTTAGGTATTAGTCTAACATATGAACTCAATTGAAATTGTACAAAATAAATGTTCATCCTGTTGCATCAGATTACACATCTATTATAAATTATCAATAAAATTAGGTCATTTATTGCAACAGATTACGCATCTGTTGTAAATTATCAGACAGATTAAGTTATTTATTATGACAGTTTACCCATCTATTGTAAATTATCAAATGGATTGTCATATGTCGCAACAGATTACCCATCTATTGTAAATTATCAAATAGGCGATGCCACCTATTGCAGTCGACCCCAGCAGAACTTACTGCTTGTCCTAGATTAATGTAACGCCCCAAAAATAGGTCCCAAGATGTCACACGGTGCTTAGGGTCATAAGTGACCCCATGTGTAATGCCCCAAAAATCTATCCCGAGACGTCACACAATGCTTAGGACCATAAGAGGTCCCAAGCTAACCCTTCTAATGGCATACTATTAAGCAACTGATTAAATATTAATAAATGACTGGGTTTACTGTGCGGAAACATAGAGGAATACTGAAATCTGTAAAACACAATACTGATACAACTTTTATATTCTAATAAAGTCTGAAAAGAGAGACAGAAATTACAACACTGACTCTAACTGACATCTGTGAAGCCTCTACTATACTGACTATAAATAGTTGGGAAGATACTCCAACTATCGCTAATCAATACAAATGAATAAGAAAATATACAATATAAATAAATCTAACTGAAGTCCCCAAAGTAGGAGGACTTATCACCTTGCTGGCTGGAATCTGCAACTGTCTGAGTCTGAATGTTCCTACTAAATCTTGTACCTACATTATGAGACAATGTAACACATAGACATATATGTGGATCAGTACTTTGAGGATGTACTGAGTATATGGGGGTGTATGTAATAAGTGAACAATATCATCAATCTTTATAAAAATCATGTGTAAGCCCCCACAAATTTTCCTCATTGTCTAAGCTCTTTAAAGCATGTCAAGCGAATCTTTATACTTTGAAATTTGGCTAAGTGTTGGAAATTAGTCATTTCATAATCCTTTGAACTTTGAAGATTTTATTTTTGACCTTCCCAACCTTCTTTTGTTGATTTTTTTGTTAATACACGATGGGGAAAGTCAAGAGTACATCTCGGGTGAGTTTTGAAATTTTTAGACAAGCTTAAGGGCATATTTGGGGTTGCAAATTAGTAAGCAGGGGAAATTAGCCCGCGTCGCCTTGCTTATCACGTTACCTGGGGGAAACGTGATGGGCAAGATGGCGCCCTGCCTATCCCGGTGGATTATCCCCCACGCCTCCCTGAGTAGTCCGGCTGGACCAATTTTAGCTTTCCAACTCTGAGTCCTTAAGGGAAAAATAGGTATTTCCACCTTCCTTTTTAGCCTTAACAAAGGATTTAATCCCTAAAACTCCAAAATATAGTCACTTTCATCAATTTTCTTCAAGAACATAGCTTAGGGTTTCATCCTAAATTTCAAGATAACTTAAGATATCACCATTAGTTTTTGAAATTGATTCAAGAATTAGAATCCCCAAACCAAGAGCTTCAAGAATCATCTATCAAAAACACAAATAGAGTCCCAAAAGCAAGTGTTCATCCAAAAATCCTAATCTAAGGTATGTGGGATTTGAACAAGAAAAGTTCTTCCATTCTTGTGCCCAAAGATTTGATTTTTTATTAAAGATTGTATGATTTTTATATGGGGTTATGCCTAAATTATCTTGTATTGATGTTTATGAATTTATAAGTTATTTAAATTTGGAATTGTATGATTATTCTACCTATTTATGATTTGAATTGAAGTTTTATATCATCCATATCATTCCTCTTTTGAGAATTGGTATTGCCAAATAATTTCAAGTATGATGTTAAGCCTTAAGTGTTGTGGTGAATTGTCATGAGTTTAAATATTGAATTTGAGCCTAAAGAACTTAGTATTGAGTTTCTAAGATCATGTTCTTGAAGTCTTTGATTCTTATATCCGTATCAAGAATGAGTTTGAATTTCCATCTCATCTACATCCTTATATTTGGTGAGTCCTCATGGTTCGAGGGCCTGTTCCTGCAGTTTTTTTCACTTTCACAGTGTTGTGAGTATCATTTATAGTTCGGTCCGAGTCAGTTGGGGGTCTGTCCCAATGACTCTCTAGTTCTTTAGTAATAGAGGCTTGTCAGACTATCAGTTATATTTTAGACTTTTCAGTATTTTGCCATTCAGACAATATTTCTTTGTTATTTAAGCTTAGATATGATATGACAGTACCATTGTTTTGCTCTATTTTTCCTAAAGTAAATTCTATACATAGTAGCAGGCTCAAAGGGTTGGCTTAGGGCTACTTGTAGTCTTAAGCACCGTGTAACATCTCGGGATGAGATTTTGGGGTGTTACATCATGCATGCTAATATAAATGACTCAAATAGCTTGAGTAAAATCTGAAATCTAATTCTCATAAATCATGAATAATGAAACATGTAGTATAAATCTCGTGAGTCATTACACTTAGTTCTAAAATTTATATTCTCCTCTTATTTCAAAGCTTGTAAGCAAAAAGGAATCTTAAAACAAAAACTTTCAAATAAAATACTTATATCTTAAGGAGAATAGGGAAGTTCTTTAGAAACTTAGGGACTATAAATCTTTAGAGACTTGGAGACTCTGGGAACTTGGGAACCTTTGACTTAGGATTATGGAACTATGAGAGATTGTGGGATTTTTCTCCAACTGACATAAACTATGTGAGCTGACATGGAGTGCAACATCTTGCCCACATTGGGGAGAGTTGTTCTACCCTTGCCATCCAAATAGAACCTTAACTTTAGTGATCACTATCTTAACCCACTTGGGGTAAATCATAATCCTATGGTGGCTCGTAGTTCTAGGGCATAAGACCTTAAAATCAAGCCCAACTCAGTGCTAAATACTACTCCCATACATAGACTTAGAACTTTTAGGAAAATCCACCTTAAAACAGTACAAGAATGTCAAATGGAAGCCAACTATGCTTCTCTTTGCTTTAACTCAAAATAATGTGGATTCCTATCTTAGATTAGGGTCAAAGATCAATCTTTCTTTAAAATCAGGATACTTTTTTGTTAAAGCATACTAATAACATAAGCTTCATGAAATATAAAAATTCATACTTGGCTTAAAGCATATAAACAGACTCAAATAATCTCAACTTCATAAAGAAGCTTAAATATTGACATCAATCTTGGAAACACTTGAAAACATCAATTCATTATAGAGATGTGCAATTCATAACATAAATTCTCAATTCAAAACATAAATAAGTGAAACAATTATGTAACTCAAGACTTAAATAACTTATGAATTCATAAACTCAAAACAAAGGAACTTGGGCATAAACCCCACTTGCAAATCATGAATTTCTTTAATAAAAATCAAATCTTTGGGCAAAGAAACGAAAGAATTGTTCTTGTTCAAACCTCACATACCTTAAATGATGGACTTTGGATGAATACTTGATTTTGAGATGCTATTTGTATATTTGAAGGATGATTCTTGAAGCTCTTGGTTTGGGGATTCTAATTCTTGACTCAATTTTGAAAAACGACGGTGAAATCTTCAATTTTCTTGAATCTTGGGTTAAAATCCTGTGATGTGTTCTTGAGAGAATTTGGGAAAATTAGCTAATTTGGTGTTTTTGGAGTTTAATCCCGTGTTATGGCTGAATAGGGGGTGAAAAATACCCATTTTACCCTTAATGACACAGGGTTGGAATGCTGAAAATTTTAGGTGCATGCTATGGAGCGTGCATCACATGCTCTAGTGCACCAGAATGGAGTTTGCATCATATGCTCTATTGAAATCCAAATATGTCCTAAACGGATCTCAAAAATTTTGAAACTCACCCGAGATGTACTATTGACTTGCCCCATCATGAATCAACTTAAAAATAGACAAATAAAGGTTGGGAGGGTCATGAAATAAATCCTCAAAGTTCGAAGGCTTTAAAGAGTCTAAGTGTTAACACTTGGCTAAAATTTTCTAAGTGTTGGATCCTTTATAAAGCTTCAAGGGGCTGAATTAGACTTAAAATTTTGCGGGGTCTTACAATATCTCCCCTTGGGAACATTCATCCTAGATGTCGTTAACTAGGTTAAGAATACAGAGAAAACTGAGGGTGCACAGCTAAAATACTTGCTAAACTAACTCTATGTTATTCTAATTTTTTGAATACTTCTATGAGCGCATGAGTTTACATGTAAAATAGCTATATAGATGAATCTGAGACTAAAAAATAACTGAATAAAGGAAGACAATTATCTTTGACTGAATCTGAGCTTACTTGTCTTTACTTATCATAAGGAGATGATTCACGCTGAAAATTTAGAATCCGCTTGACATGCTTATGGTGCGATCATACTTATAGAACTGTGAAATGATAGTTTATGTAGGAACCAATCATGAGAAAACGAGACTAAGATCACATAATAGGTATCACATTGTCTGAGCTGGAATACTGGAAAAACTAAGATCATTCACTGAATACTTTATTAGTTGAATTATGACTAGATATATGAATTTATAAAATTGATGCATGATGCGTATACAGAGTTGGATTCACGGTTTACCTGGATGCGTACAAACTACCTTTTGAGATGGCCATACTCATGATACTTCAGATAGTAAGACTAGACTAAATCAGAAAATGGAAAACTATAGAAATTTGTCTGTCTGACTATTAAATTGGATTACTGGCTATCCAAACAGAATCGTACTAGGTACTCGTACCCAAGTGAAGGATTTCTTCAACACCCTTCTAGGGAGTTCTAAGAAAATAAGGAAGCAAGGAACTCTGGGCATTCGCCCAACACGACATCTGAATAAGAGATTACAATATCGCTACAAGTCTATAGCTTTAAACATAGACCATTTAATGATAAGCTAGGATAGAATTTCTGGGCCTTAGGAAATGTAATTTCTTACTTTAAAGATTAGAAACTCTTCTTGAATACTCCCTTAACTATACTATTCCCCCTTAAATACCATACTTACTTGATTCAACTTCTAATTCTCGCAGGAGCATTGATAAACCTATCTACTAGGGTCTAAACATAAACTAAGTACTCTTACCATGGTCAGGCCTAACTCAAAATCATAGGATACACCACATAACACTGTAATACTAGTCTGAATCATAAATCCAACACACCCTGTATTTCTCAACTTCTCATCTCATGCATAATTATCATTACCAGTCCAACAACCACATTCAACCTCGTACTAGACATTCACTAACGCGCATTGCTTTCATCCAGATATAAACCAACATTATGTTCAATCCTATATCTATCACCATATATGCACTTCTAAACAACACCTTTCTCATATCCTACAAACCTCTATCAAGAACAACTTCCATGCACTATCCTTAGAAAGTTACACATAAAGTATTCTCAACTAACCAAGTCATATATAAAAACTTCACCTTGATATTCTTTCAAACTTATAGACTTACATAAAATAGCATACAAGAATATTCCCAGACAAAACACATTTTCTTCCTCCCATTGACACAATTATTCATCCTCACTATCTTGGCCTAAAGGAAGGTCGCTGAAAGGTTAGAATACCAGGGTCTAGATCATGAAAGGGAAACTAACAATAACTTGAAATATTACTGAGGTCTGGGGAGTAGAATATTCATGACATGGATTTTTTAAAGAGATCCCATCAAATAATGTGCATGATATAAATCTAAATTTCACTGATCGCTAAGAGTGTTGCATGTGTACTGAGTTGAACATACTATAAGGAATGATGACATGAGTCATGAGCTACATGACCTGACTTTGGAGTTCAAAACTTATGGAATATGATTTTAACTGCTGATTGAACTGAAACTCCTCATACTATGAAGTGGGAGGGTACATGATTCTCTAGTATGCACATGAACATGAACTATGATCATGGAACTAATACATAAGGCATGAGTTGATATCGGAATAACTGAAGTAAACTACTAAAATAAGGATAGATTGAGCATCATTCTTCCTCATGTCTATTCTACAACTTACTGGCACCCCTGCTAGAATCTGAAAGCTTGACTTGGTTCCTTATTCTATAATCTCCCCCTTAGCTTTAAGACATCATTCTAAATCTGGGGGACCTCTTTTCTATACTCTAAATAGAACTGAAATCATAGTATTATAGAGTCTGGAATACAACAATACATATAATAATCATACTCTGAAAGACTACACCTGAGAGTGTAAAGATCCACTGCTCGTACTTCCTTCTAAGATACAACTCTATCGTTCTATAGCCCTATAGTCATCATCTACTAACTTGAACACTTACTGACTTAGAATCTTCCTGAGTCCACACCTTCTAGAACTTCAACTCTTATTTCTATCTGCTTAATTCTTAAAGATTTAATCTTAGATTCTAACACTTAACATGGATATATTTCACCATTAACAACCATACCACTTCCATCATGGACTACTAATATTATATCTCCAAACTTATATTTTTCTCTAAAACATGCCAACAAGATCATGTCAAAGTCTCAACATTATCAATCTAAACTCCTTAACTTAGCTATTTATAACGCCATATGCAATATAACTAGCCTTCCTTCAGTTAGAAACTCAACAGTACTACTAACCATACACAACACGTAATAACCTAAGAAAACAAAGCAACACCATATCACCTTGAGTTGTAATTTTAATTTCAACACCATACTTAATGACAAATAAATAAACTCAAACTCTTTCATACGTGGTTCAAGCCTACTAGATCACTTCCATACAACTAGCCGTATTAGCCAAGAAATCATAACACCCATCTTGATAACCATCCATTGTTCAAACTTAATACTTAGTGACAAACATGATTTAACAACCCACCTTACATACAATTCTTTCTTGGAAGCTATAAAATATAACATCAAGAAACACTAGTCCACTAGAACCTCATAATAACAATAATCGATCATAATCATATGGTCTATCTTATCATAAATAACTAACACATCCTCCTTCTTCACTTAATTACTATTTACCCTTCTATACGTCTAAATTATTATCGTATCTCTATAAGTTTCAACTAAACACCCTCTTTGAAGCCTCAAGGAAAACTTAAGTTAGTGATACTAGACCACAAAGTACTTCATTAATATCCTATACTTTGCTAAGACAACAAATATCCTCAATAACTCTTTTCATACTTCAAGAGAACAACAATTCACCTTATCTAACAACTCATTCTCTGCCTTCCACTGAACTAACAAACAAGGACATATCACTTCACTACTAACTTATTCGAATGTAAAAAAAAATAGCTATACACATTCAATAACTTGCCCTTACCACGTTTCTTGTCACCCCTCTTCTACATCCATACTTCCAACCATAATAGGGTTCTATTATTCATAAACCATAATACTAAAGTTCATAATATCTCTCGAATTCACATCACAATTAACTATCTTGGTTCATACTATCTCCTCTCCATGAGAACTATCTGTATTGAAAAGGGTTAATGGGAAATCTGAATGCATATCTAATTTTGCATCAACTGAACAACTCATAAGAATGAGGACATAAATTTTAGCTTGAGGGACTTATGACATACTAGAAGGCTACTCTCAAGTACTTTATGTGTCTTCTGAAACTTCTTGCTAGAAAATCTGAGAGCATTATCTGGGGAGGAAATTGGAACTTGCCAATCATGTAATCTCAAGAATAAAACATAGATAAGAAAGTATAGATTAACATTATGTATTCTGAGGAGGAATCTTAAAAGTACTAATGGGATACTTTCTAGCCTTCTTATAATCCCATAACTATCTGTGGAAAATTAAGATTGATTGTTTCTAGTACCTTGGAAATAAGACAGAGATGGCCTGAATAGATCAAGATGAGAAATTGTATAAGTTTCTTATAGAACCTTTTGATAGCAAGATCTAACACTTTAAAGGATGGAGACATTTCCAAAATTCCTTGTAGCCTCTTAAAGAAAAGTACAGAAATCTCCATACTATTCCACAAGACTCTAATAGACACGACTTCACAGACACCCCAGGACACTTGAACCTTGTGCTCTGATACAATGTTTGTAACACCTCAAAAATCTGTCTCGAGATGTCACACGGTGCTTCGAACCACAAGAGATCCCAAGCTAACCTTTCTAATGGCATACTGTTAAGAAACTGATTCAATATGAATAAATGACTAGTTTACTGTGCGGAAACATAGAGAAATGCTAAAATCTATAAAACAAAATACTGATACAACTTTTACAATCTAATAAAGTCTGAAAAGAGAGACTGAAATTACAATACTGACTCTAACTGACATCTGTGAAGCCTCTACTATACTGGCTATAAATATATGTGACGCTACTCTAACTATTTCTAATCAATACATATAAAAAAGAAAACACACAACATAAGTAAATCTAACTAAAGTCCTCGAAGTAGGAGGACTCATCACCTTGCTAGCTGGATTCTGCAACTATTTGAGTCTGAATGTGCCTACTAAATCTTATACCGACATTATGAGACAATGTAGTACATAGACATATATGTGGATCATTACTTTGAGGATGTACTGAGTATATGGGGGTGTATGCAATAAGTGAATAATATCATCAATCTTTATAAAAATCATGCATGTTAATATAAATGACACACATAGCTTGAGTAAAATATAAAATCTAATTCTCATAAATCATGAAGAACAAAACATGTAGTATAAATATCATGAGTCATTACACTTAGTTTTAAAATCTGTATTCTCCTCTTATTCTCAAAGCTTGTAAGAAAAAAGGAATCTTAAAACAATAAATTTCAAATCAAATACTTTTATCTTAAGGAGAATAGGGGGATTCTTTGGAAACTTATGGACTATATATCTTTAGAGACTTGGAGACTCTAGGAACTTGGGAACCTTTGACTTGGGATTATGAAACTTTAGGAGACAGTGGGAGTTTCTTCTAAACAACATAAACTATGTGAGCTGACATGGAGTGCAATGTCTTATCCACATTCGGAAGAGTTGTTCTACCCTTTTAATTGGAATAGAACCTTAACTTTAGTGATCACTATCTTAACCCACTTGGGGTAAATCATAATCCTATGGTGGCTCGTAGTTCTGGGGTATGAGACCTTCAAATAAAGTCCAACTTGGTACTAAAGACTACTCCCATACTTACGCTCAGAACTTCTAGGAAAATCTACCTTAAAACAATACAAGAATGTAAAATGGAAGCTAACTATGCTTCTCTTTGCTTTGACTCAAAATAATAAGGATTCCTATCTTAGCTTAGGGTCAAAGATCAATCTTTATTTAAAATATGGATACTTGTTTGTTAAATCATGCTAATAACATAAGCTTCATGAAATATAAAAATTCATACTTGGCTTAAAGCATATACACTTACTCAAATAATGTCAACTTCATAATAAAGCTTAAATATTGACATCAATCTTGGAAACTCTTGAAAACATCAATTCATTATAGGGATGTGCTATTCATAGCATAAATTCTCAATTCAAAACATAAATAAGTGAAACAATCATGCAAGTCAAGACTTAAATAACTTATGAATTCATAAACTCAAAATAAAGAACTTGGGCATAAACCACACTAACAAATCATGAATTTCTTTAACAAAAATCAAATCTTTGAGCATAAGAACAAAAGAATTGTTCTTGTTCAAAATCCACATACCTTAAATGATGGAATTTGGATGAATACTTGCTTTTGAGATGCTATTTGTATTTTTGAAGGATGATTCTTGAAGCTCTTGGTTTGGGGATTCTAATTCTTGACTTAATTTTGAAAAGTGACGGTGAAATCTTGAGTTTTCTTGAATCTTCGGTTGAAACCCTAAGATGTGTTCTTGAAAGAATTTGAGAAAAGTAACTATAATTTGGTGTTTTTGGATTTTAATCTAGTGTTATGGCTGAATTGGGGTGGAAAATTCCCATTTTTTCCTTAATGACATGGAGTTTGAATGCTAAAAATTTCAGGTGCATGCTGTGGAGCGTGTGTCATATGCTCTAGTGCACCGGAATGGAGCGTGCACCACATGCTCTACTGCACCCCCTAGATGTGGAGTGGAGCATGCACCACACGCTAATCGCATGATGCTACTATTTTGGAATCCAAACATGTTCGAAACGGATCCCAAAAATTTCAAAACTCACCCGAGATGTACTAGTGACTTTCCCCATCATGAATCAACTTAAAAATTGACAAACGAAGGTCGGGAGGGTCATGAAATAAATCCTCGAATTTCAAAGGCTTTAAATAGTCTACGTCTTAACACTTAGCTAAAATTTTCTAAGTGTTGGATCCTTTAAAAAGCTTTAAGGGGCTGAATTAGACTTAGAATTTTACGGGGTTTTACACCAAGCTAACCCTTCGAACGGAATAACTCATAAGAAACTGAATAAAATGTATAAATCTTTATAAAATCAGTGGAAGATAATTCTTTTCTAAATCTGATCAATACAAAACTGAATTCTTATGATTGCAACTCTACTTTTAGAAACAAAACTTAAATTAAATACATTAACTCTTCTAAATGTCTTTGAAACCTCTACTAGTATTGACTATAGGTAGTCGGGACCTGACCCCCAACTATCCCAAAATAATATGACTGCATAAAGAAAATAAAATATTGCTCAAACTGCATAGCTAACTCAATCCCTAGAATCAAAAGGACTCGTCACCTACTGACGGAAAGCTATAAACTGAATGAATATGGTATGTGTGCTACAACTTGTACCTACATTTTGAGACAATGTATCACATAGACGTAGATGTGGATGGGTACTTTGAGGATGTACTGAGTATATGGGGTGAATGCAATAAGTAAACAATATCATCACAATTCATAAAAAATCATCCATGCTAAATGTAAATGACTCACATAGCTTGAGTAATCTGAAATATAAAGATCATAAATCATGAAAAATAAACATGGATTATAAATCTTGTGATCCATTACACTTAGTTCTAAAATCTGTATTCTGTTCTTATTCTCAAATCTTATAGGCTGAAAAAAGTCTGAAACTTATTCTGCATAGTAAACACTTTATCTCAAGACTTTAAATAATTAAAATTGTTTTAAGAGTGGGGGATATCTATTTGGGAGGTTCTTCTAATCTACATACACCATGTGAGCATTCATGGAGTCCCATGACTAGCCCCCGTAAGGTTAGGGTTTTTCTACCCTTGCCATTGGAATAGAACAATATAATCTCAGTCATCCACGTAGAAGTGGATATAATCTAAATCCTACATTGCCATGTATTTCTGGGGTATGAAACAATAGTAATGTACCCATCTCGATTCTAAATACTACTTCCAATCTCATGCTCAAGATCTCCAGAAAAAAACCACTTTAAAAGTAATCTAGTGGTTTATAATGAAAATCGTAACACCCTAATTTCTTGGAACCGGAACTCCACACGGTGCTCATGATACCGAAGAACCACAAGCTAACCCTCTTCTGATATCTATACCTGAGCACTACATAATATAATAAAATAAACGTGGAAACTGGAAAAATCTTGCCATAAGGTTCAAAATATCTAAAGTACACAAATCTGAAAACTGACGACTTATACATCTGTCCGAAAAAACATCTAATTGTCTGAACTGTGGAATTTATGAGAAAGGTCCCCAAATAACTCCGTTTAATAAAATAACCCGATTCTAATATAAAACTGAACTAAGGAGTATCCTTGAATGATGAGGAATCACTACTACATCTGCAGCTACTGACTGAATCTAGACTACTAAAGGTACTCTGGGGCTCATGCTTCTAAACCTATGGCACCAAATAAAACACCATAGTGCAAATGCGTCAGTACGTTTTAATATAGTGAGTATGAAAATGGGGGTAAAGATGAATGCAACGGCTTATGCATGAACACAACTTAAATGAATGATATGAAAGAGCTGGATTAGCATACATAGAGAATCTACAACTACTTAATATAATGTGACTGAGCATACTAGGACTGAATATGACAACTGATACTGAATCTGAAGCTGATATCCATACCTATTAATACAGATAAAATAGATGACTCAGTCTACTAATAATGGATATCAACTAGATGAATCTGAGATCAAACTTATCTAGCGGGATGATCTCCAAATCTTTTAATAATGATTAAGATTTACTAAGTTTGAGATCAGGCCTAACTAACAGGTGTTCTCTGGAACTAATGATGAGAATACTCAACTAGATCTGAGCCTGAGATCAAACTTATCTGACGGGTGATCTCTGTAAGTACTGATACTGAATAACTTTATGTGAGACCAAGCCTATCTAGCGGGTGGTCTATGAATCTATAGAACTATCTGAGTTCCTTACTGAGATGGATGACTGTATCTAACAGTCTTAATTTCTGAGTTCTACACTGAAGACTGATACTGAAACTGTGACTGTGGGAGTTCTCACTTAACCAATATACCCCGAGTCTGAACTAGTGAGGTCTAACCTGTAACCCCAGCTGGAAGGGTATCAATACCATGCCACGGGTAAAGACCTCTCTGGTAAAGCCTATCTAATGGGTGACCCTCATAGGAAGTCAAGCCTAAGGAAATATAATAGTTAAGCTTCTTTGATGGGTGACAAGCCTTTTTCTGACGGGTGACTCCTATATCCTGCACTGGCTACACAGTTCTGGAGTTCAGGAATTGATCCTAACAACTCTGCCTCTCTGACGGGGATCCACCATCCTTGCACTCGCTCGGTGCTAGCACCTACTCCTAATTGAAAAACTCTGAACTAATTCTTAGACCTTGCACTTGAACTGAACTGAATCAGCTCCAGGCTTTCCTACTTGACTGAGCTGACTGAGTTCACTTGATTCCATTATTTGACAGAATACTACTGAATCTATTATCTGACTGAAGATACTAAGTTCTGAATTGATTTATTGAATTCTACTGAGATCTGAGATGAGTACTGAACTGAAGCTGGGATGTTAACGATACTTAGATTACTGAGATTTCTTATGTTTTATAACTGTCTGAGAGTTCTGAATTCTGTAACTAGATGAGTTCTACTGATCATATCACGACTGACATTATCTTGAGACTGACTCGACTCTAGGCATACAACTATATTTTTCGGGTATAAGTACCCCCAGGACTCGATAGAAGGAAACTGACAATCATGACTTTTTGAATATATAACCAACATCCTCATCACAACAATAGTCTATCACATCAACATCATAATAATAGTCCATCATTCTCAACATTGTCAAGGAAGTATCACTTCAAGCACTTGAGAACATTCAACATGTAAATTGTATATAGAGGCATGGTATTGTCTCACAACATATTCAACGAGGGAAATCCACATGATTAGGAAGTACATGCAACATACTATTCTTTATTTATCATGTCCTTACAACAAACCCTTGACACGCATTACTTGTCACAAAGTTGAGGGTTTATACCTAATATGTCACAATGGTACTATTTTCTCCATATAAGCATTTTACAAAACATATGGGAGACACACGTTGGTCATACGAAAATCCATTACCCCTAATTAACATGATTACATGATTTAGCATGCTTCTTGAAAAGGCTTTGTCACAAATATCACATAATCAACACATACTAGGGTCAAAGTTTGCATCTTTACAATCAAGACATGAATTAAAACTAAATATCAACATGAACATCAACCTCAATTCACATACATCATAAAATCTCATGAAAACATAAACTTGAAAATTTTATAAAGGGTTCTTGAACTTCTTGGGTGGAAGGAACCCCAGAATCAACACTTGCATACTTTATTATCTTGATTCTTTATAATTTAATGGAGGAATCTTGATGATTGGAGTCTTGATTTAGGAACCCTAACTCTTGTTCTTGAACAATATTGAGATAAAACCAGTATTTTTGGGGTAAATAAGGCCAAATCCCGTGTTAAAGGACTTATATAGGGGTAGCAGAATGACCCATTTACTTTAGGAAAAATGGGGCTGAAAGCTAAAAATTTTTGGGAGCATGCGTCGCATGCCCTAGTCCTCCACACTGAAGCATGTGTCGCATGCTATATTGCATGCTAGGACCATGCAATGGAGCATGCATCGTATGTTAATCGCATGATGCTACTATTTTGAAATCCAAAAATTCTCTAAACAAATTCCAAAAATTCTGAAACTTTCCCGGAATGTAATATGACCTTGCCCCATCGAAATGCAACTTAAAAATCCAAAAATGAAGGTTAGGAAGGTAACAAAATAATTCATCAAAGTTATCAAGCTTATGGAATGACGAAAGTTTCAACACTTAGCCAAATTTTTGAGTGCTAAGCTTCTCTTGGCAAGCTTAAAAGAGCGTTAACGACTCGGAAAATTTGTGTGGTCTTACATTATCTCCCATTTGGGAACATTCATCCTCGAATTTTGCTTGATAGGCTACGAGTACTGATCAAATAAACTTACTTAAGGGACATGAATATCTAAAACATATCTAGATGACGGAAACTACTGAAATACTGAACTTTCTAGTAGAATATGCATAGATAATTAATAGGATACCCAACTGAAACTATTGATAAACTGAATTATCATAACGGACATGCATATCTCATGCATATCTACTTAACTGAGTTGTTCTCATGAATGAATGACTGAATACACTGATAAGTTGAACTTTCTCTACTGAACATGCATATCTAATGCATGGAGGTCTGACTGAACTTACTCTTGAAAGTGTGACTGACTATGCGATGATAACTGATGCAAAGCTTGTATTGAGAATCTTTGTATGAAAATAAATGGGTTTAAGGAATTGATAACTTTGGGGAGTTATAGAGCATTGTCCCCTTGGGACACTATGTCCCTCTAAAAACATTTATATCACAGACATACTTGAGGACTACTGAGATGGTGCACAAGGCATCTATAAATTGGATCATATCTAAATATCTAAGAGCTGAAGATAATGAATGATGCATGAATTGATGTATACTAGCGACTACTATGATAACTTACCTTTGAATTGGAATAGGTCTGAGATTCTTGATAGCAGGATTAGATGAGAAGATAAGAAAACAAACTATGCAAATCTGACTGATAAACTGAATGCTTGCTCTACTAACTTACACATGCTGAAAACTTAAGCTCAGATAGGAGCACAGGGTCTAATAATGCATATCAGGAAGATAAAGCCTCATAACATACCCAAATCTATGTCAGGGAAACTTTCATGATCATGGCTAGTCTGAAGAGCATATAGTCTATTCTGACACTGGCCACCAGCGGTACTAGTAGTGGCACCCTACTAACGTAAATCGCTACCCCTATGAGCTAGAACTTTACACTCTCGCATCCTGTGTCCTGGCTTACCACATCCAAAATATACTTGAGTATTTTCTCTACACACACCTAGATGGTTCTTACCGCACTCTCCACAAAAGGGATAGGTGCGGTTACTTCTAACACTACTCTGGATTTTGGAGCCTGGCGCCCCATCATGAATGACATCTCTGAGGTTTGGTGTGGGCACACTAGCTGAGGATAGAGCTGAACCTGAAAATTTTTTACTATGATGAGAGCGGTTACCACCCTGTGACCCTGACTGGGAAAAACTATGAGTATTCGTTCTGGATTTCTTATTAGATCTCTCTCTTTCATTCATATTATCTGACTCAATCTACTATACGTGCATCATCAATATAGCAAGATCCATATCTCTATTGATCATGGCAGTTCTACACTCTTTCAACACTAACCTGAATACACCTGTCACAAACTTACTTATACTCGCTCTAGGGTCAGCTATCAAGTCTGGGGCATACTTCGCTAACATATTTAACTTAATACAATACTCCTTCAATGTCATGGATCCTTGTCTTAGGTTCATAAACTCTTCTAACTTAGACTCTCTCATCTCTAGCACGAAAAACTTATCAAAGAAGGCATCCTAAAATATTTGCTAAGTCATGGGAGCTGCATCCTCCCCTCTACTCTTCTTCCACATCACTACCCAATTATGAACAATATCTTTGAGCCTATAGGAGGCTAGTTCTACGCTCTCTTCCTCAGATACATGCATAACTTGGGTGATTTTCTATACCTCTTCTAGAAATAACCGTGGGTCCTCACCTACCTTAGACCCAAAGAACTCAGAAGGGCTTATTCTGATAAAGTTATGGAGTCTAGATGAGGCTGCATCATCAACCTACAATCGAGGAGCAGCAGCCTACTAATTGGTCTGCATAGTAGTTGTCCCCTGTAACGCCCCTCTTTGTTGTACCGAAATGCTATACTGTGCTTATGACCCCAAGGGACCACAAGCTAACCCATGACTAAAATCTGTACCTGTACCCTATATAATATACTTGTAAAATATGGAAAACATAAACCATAGGCCATAAGGTTTGACTGAATAGAATATCTGATAAAATAACATCCATGTGGGGTAGTGAATACCCAAAATAACTGAAAACTGAATCAAATCTAAACTAAATCTGAAAGCCTCTAAGTACTGTCTGAATAAGGAGTTGAAGGAACATGTCTCCAACTAACTCCGTAAACTTAAAACTAACCAAAATAATCGATGAATCAAATCATATAGTCCTTGAATGAAGAGGACTCACTGCAACTCTGTATACTGGATCGCGACTGCTACTACCAATTTAGAACTCGTGTCTCTGCACCTGTGGTGTAACATGAAAAGAAATCACCATAGCATAAATGCGTCAGTACAACTAGAGTACCAAGTATACGAGTGAGGTAGGCTAATATAAAAAGGTTTACATGTATGAACAATGCTAACTGACTGACTGATATGAACATGAGAGTGAAAGCATGCATACATAGTAACTGGAATCGTGAATATGTGATATATAGATTTGTATGCTAATACATAGTTTAATGATTACTGACATTACTAATACTAAAGTTTTGATAACATGGGCGACTGTGTCTGACAGTTTTGAATCCAATGGAACTATCTGAGTTCCGTCCTGTAATTGAATTTGACTATATCTGGCAGTCCTGGTATACTGATATCTGAAGAACTATCTGAGTTTTTTTATTGAGACTGAGTCTAAAACTGTGGGAGCTAGTTGTTTAACCAAAAGGCCCTAATAACAGATATATCTAAGTTAGGGTCCAGTCTCTGCCCCGACTGGAAGGGTGTTAATACCGCGCTACTGGTAAGGACAGTTGTGAGTGACACTTATCTGGCAGGTACTAAAATGTGAATGGTGGGAACCCTAAACTGACAGGTTAAGCCACCTCATCAACCCTAATATGATAGGTTAAGACATCTCAACCTACACTGGCTACGTAGTTCTAGAACATAAGGATGACTGCTAAGAATCACACCCTAAAATGGCAGGTGAGTCCCCATCCTTGGGTTCACTCGGTACTAACTTCTACTCCCATCTAAAGAAACTGAACATGATTTAACTGATTGTAAATGGACTGAGTAACTGTGTTTCATTGACTAACAGAATAGTACTACTATCTAAGAATTTACTGAGATCATGAGATTTCTGAGGTTTCCTAAGTCACATGACTGACTAAGTTCTATGGATCATACCTTGACTTAGATTATCATGATAACATGACAAGGCTCTAGCCACACAGCTATATTTTTCAGGTACAAATACCTCCAGGACTCGATAGAATAAAAATGACACACATGACTGACTTGATCACAGGATTGGAGTTCACAATTCATAATCTCATAACTTGGGGAATTTCATGAAGTACATGATTATCATGCATCTTGTACATAAGTAGGATTTGCAAGTAGGCATAGCATAATCTCATAAGACTAGTTCATGAACAATCCAACAACATTTACGTGGCACAATATCAATATGAAATTCATTGGGACATGGGGGCATATCATGAATCCTTCACTTAGTCATAATTTAGCTATATTGCATGATTTTTAGTTCCTTAGGCATTTTATCAAGAACCTTGCATGCACTCTTTAAGGCATAGGTATGTTCATAAGTTTCACCATATTAAACCACTCAAATGTATGGGTTTTAACTAACATGATCATAATCTCCATGAAAATAAATCAAATTAGTACTTTACAGCATAAATAACAACCACCCACATGTATAAAATCAGATCACCATAAAGCAATCATAATTTAGTATTTAAAGATTGATTCTTAAACTCCACGGATGAAAGGGATCCTTGGATGAACACTACGCATACCATAGTTCATGATTTTGAGAAGATTGATGGTGAAATTTCCTTGAAATTGAATCTTCTATGAAAACCCTAGGGCTTGTTCTTGAGAGTTTTTGAGAGGAATTGAGTGTAAGTTGCTGAATTAGGGCTTAAATCTCATGTTATAAGGTTTATACAGGGTGGGGAAATTGAACCTTTTATCCCTGGACATGTCATTAAGTTTTCAGAAAATTTCCCAAATTGGGCCCTTGGCGTGATGCGGCGTTATTGTGTTGTGTCACTGAAAATTAATAATTAGGAAATGGAGGGATGGTGTGATGCGGAGCCATCATGTTGCCCCATATTTTTTGACCAGGAATAATGTCATGATGTGCCAGTATCATGAAGCATCGCTGCGACGCATTGAAGTCTCAGGTCAGACACTGTCTCACTAAAAAGGCCCTAACTCTTCGCCCTGGTGTCAGATTTGGGTGAATTATATATCAACGGAAATCTTATTCAATTTCCCACGAGATAGGAAGTGAAAATTATAGAAATACAATGCGTATAAGAATGAATCCTTATTTCAAAGAAAGTTCTAACATCCTTGAAATGATTTTCAAGCTAAGAAAAAGCACGAGTATTACAATATCTCCCCTATGAAACATTCACCCTCGAATGAGACTGACTGAGAGGGGAAACAATAAAATGAACATGAATAACTGGAACATGAATTCATGACGACGAGCAGATCACAACTTACTGAACATGCATAACTGATGTATGTGTAATTGATTCATAAATGCATAATTATATAACTGATCTAATACATGAATTCATGGATGAATATTCAATGGTAATTGATACCAATATTATCAAGGGAACATGAACATGAGACTGAATACTAAGTTTTTGATGCACTCATAAAACTAAGAAAGCTTTAGGAGAACTATTACCTTGAGCTTGATCTGAGTTGGCGGGGAAGAGGTGAGGATACTTGGTACACATATCTGCTTCTGCGTCCCAAGTAGCTCCCTTAATCGATTTATTTCGCCAAAGAAATTTGACTAGAGGGACTTCTTTGTTCCTCAGTCTACAAGTCTAATAGTTTAGAATTTAGACCAGAATTTTCTCATAGGAGAGACTGTCCTGAACATCAATGCTCTGAATAGGGACTGAGACTGATGGATCACCTATACACTTCTTGAGCAAAGAGACATGAAAGACTGGATGAACTGAGGCTAGATCTGAAGGCAATTTGAGCTCATCAGCTACCTTGCCTAAGCAGCTAAGAATCTTGACGAGAACAATATATCGGGGACTGAGCTTTCCCTTCTTGCCAAACCACTTCACTCCCTTCATGGGAGAGATCTTTAGATAGACATAGTCACTAATCTCGAACTTGATATCCTTTTTACACACATCTACATAGGTCTTCTGTCGGCTCTGAGCAGCCCAAAGTCTTTCTCTGATCAAATGGACTTTCTCTAAGGCATCGAATACTAAGTCAGGCCCTATGACTGAGGCCTTACTAACTTCAAACCACCCGATTAGAGATCTACATCTCCTACCATTGAGAGCTTTGAATGGAACCCTCTAAATACTGGAATGATAGCTATTATTTTATGCAAATTCAATCAAAGACTAGTGGTCATCCCAACTTCCTTTGAAATCAATAGCACACGCCTTTAGCATAACTTCAAGATTCTAAATGGTCCTCTTTGCTTGACCATCTATCTGAGTATAAAATGCTATACTGATATGGACTTGGTTACCAAGACCCTTTTGGAATGCTTTCCAGAAGTGAGAGGTGAACTAGTATCTCTGTCTAAGATGATAGATAATGGAACATCATGTAATCTGACCAACTCCTTGATATAGAGTTTGGTGTAATCCTCGGCTGAATAAAAAGTATGAACTGGAAGGAAATGAGCTGACTTGGTCATCCTATCTATAATGACCCAAACTAAATCATGCTGATGACAGTTTGAGGCAAACCCATCACAAAATCCATGTTCACTTCTTCCCACTTCCAAGTAGGAATGGTGAACTCCTACGTGGAACCACTAGATTTCTAATGCTTTATCTTAACTTGCTGATATATAGAGCACTTATCCATAAACTCTGTAATATCTTTCTTCATCCTACTCCACCAATAGATCTCCCACAAGTCACGGTACATCTTAGTGGACACTGGATGAATAGAGTATCATTCACCATGAGCTTCTGCAAGAATTCACTGCCTTAAGTCATCTATACCTGGAACACACAGATGAACCTGACAGTGAAGAATACCATCTCCCCCTTAGGAGAAAACCTCTACTTTCTGATTCTGAACTGACTCTTTTAGATTGACAAGGCTAAGATCCCTGTCTTGCTTTTCTTTCACCTCAAAAACTAGAGATGACTCTGAACTACTCTGAACACATATACCACCCTCTGAAGAGTCAACTAAGAGAACGCCTAGTCTGGCAAGCTGATGGATCTCTTGAGCTATCTTCTTCTTACTATCCTCAACTTGAGAAATACTACTCATGGAGAGTATACTGAGAGCATCGGCCATAATGTTGGCCTTGCCGGATGATAAATGACACTTATGTCATAATCTTTCTAGATCTCTAACCACCTTCTTTAACGAAGATTAAGATCCTTTTAAGAAAAGACATATTAGAGACTTTTATGATCTGTGAAGACATCTACATGAACTCTATATAGATAATGCCTCCAAATCCTTAAGGTAAAAACTAAGGCTACTAACTCAAGATCATGAGTAGGTTAATTCTTCTCATGGGGCTTTAGCTGTTTGGAGGCGTAGGCTATGACCTTACCATGCTACATGAGGACACAACCTAAACCCATTCTGGATATATCACAATAGACTATGAAATCATCCGAACCATCTGGAAGAGCTAAAACTGGAGTTGAGGTGAGTCGAGTCTTCAACTCTTGAAACCTCTTCTTTCAAGAATCTGACCACTGAAACTTGACCTTCTTCTGATTCAATATGGACATAGGAGATGCAATAGATAAAAATCCCTCGACAAACTATCTGTAATAGCCAACCAAACCCAAGAACCTCCTAATATCTGATGGAGATACGGGGCGAGGCCAATTTATTACCACTTTGGTTTTCTAAGGATCTACTCTAATGCCATCACCAAAAATAATATGGACAAGGAATGCTACTGATATTAGCCAAAATTCTCACTTACTGAACTTGGTGAACAACTGAGGATCTCTGAGGATTTGAAGAACAATTCTGAGATAGTCTGAATGATCACGCTTAATGCGAGAATAGACCAAAATATCATCTATGAAGACTATGAAGAACATGTCCAAGTACTGCTTGAACACACAGTTCATCAAGTCCATGAAATCTACAGGGGTATTGGTAATACCAAAGGACATGAGTAGAAATTTGAAGTGACTATACCGAGTACGGAAAGCTATCTTCAGGAAGTCACATTCTCTAACTCTAAGCTGATGGTAGCCTGATCTGAGGTCTATCTTGGAGAAATAACTGGCATCCTGAATATAGTCCAACAAGTCATCTATTCCATGAAGTATATACCTGTTCTTGACCATAACTTTGTTGAGATGACGGTAATCAATGCACATCCTGAGCGAACCGTCTTTCTTATGCACGAATAATATTGGTGTGCCCCACGGAGAGATGCTGGGTCTAATGAATCCCTTATATAATATATCCTTTAACTATTCTTTTATTTCTTTAAGTTCTGCTAGTGCCACTCTATATGGAAGAAAAGAAATATACTAAGTTTCTAGGAGAATGTCTATGCGGAAGTCTATTTTCCTTTTGAGAGGAATGCCTGAATGATCTTTGAGAAAGATTTCTGAATATTCATTAACCACTAGGACTGATTCAAGATTGGGAGATTCAAAACTGGAATCCTTAACATACACAAGATGATACACACACTCTTTAGAAATTATTTTCCTTGCCCGAAGGTAGGAAACAAGCTAACCCTTAAAAGATGAAGTACTACCCTTACACTCTAAAATGGTCTTATTTGGGAACTAAAACTAAACTATCCAATTTTTGTAGTCGACTATGGAATAGCAGGAATAAAGCTAATCCATGCCGAGAATGATATCAAAATCAGTCAACTCTAATTCAACTAAATCTGCTGATGTGGCTTTCTGAAATATCATAATCGGGCAGTTATTGTATACCCGTTGAGCTATGATGGTTTTACCCACTGGGGTAGAGACTAAAAAGGGCTCTACTAAAATTTCGGGACTGATTTTGAAATTGCCTGCTATGTAAGAAGAAACAAAAGACAAGGATACACTTGGTTCTAGTAAAGCATAAGAATGAACATGGAAAATCTATAATGTATCAGTAAAGATATCAGGAGAATTCTCCTGATCTTGTCGAGTCTGAAGAGCAAAGAGTCTATTTGGGCGTTGCCCACTAGTAGCACTGGAAGTGGCACCCAGCTGATTTGGGCGACCGGAATGGGCTGTGGAATGATTCTACTGACCTTGTAGACCTGACTGTGGACACTCTCTAATCCTGTGTCCTGGCTTGCCACAACCAAAATAAATATCGCTATCAGCTCTACATGTACCCTTATGGTTCTTATCACAAGTCTGACATAGGGGATTAGTTTGGGTACTGCTGACACTGCCCTGATACTTAGATACTGGTGCTCGATCTCTGTTGCCATCTCTAAATTTTGGCACTGGGGCAATGGCAGAGGAAGGAGCTAGAACTGCTGGCTTAGGACAAAACTGCGAATAGTTTCCTCCTTCTGATTTGGGTTGAGCAAAATTGAAGCTGCTTGATCTTGCTCTCTTGTTCTGTCTCTCCCTAGTCCTAACCTTCTTCTCCTCAATCTGCTGAGCATGGGTCATGAGCCTGGCTAAAGTCATATCACTGTTCAACATTGCAGATCTACACTCATTTACTACGCTATCATTTACCCCTGACACAAACTTGCTCATCTTAGCCTGTTGTCTGCAACCACATAAGGGGCATATCTGGTTAACTGAGTAAATCTAAGAGATACTCCTTAACCATCATACTTCCCTTCCTAAAGTTGATGAACTCAAGAACTTTGGCCTCCCTCAGCTCTTGGGTAAAGATTCGATCTAAAAAAGCCATGACAAATTCCTCCCACTCTATGGGACCTACATCCTCTACCCTCTCAGACTTCCACTGTTCGTACCAAGTATGAGCCACATCTTGCAACTGGTATGCGGCTAACTTGGCATTCTCAATAGAAGTAACTCCCATGATCTCAATGACCTTTTGGACTTGGTCAATTAACTACTAAGGGTCTTCGTTAGACTTACACCCAAGGAAAGATGGAGGGTTCATTCGGGTGAAGTTCCGAATCTTAGATACGGCTAAGTTGACCACTGGATTGGCCGAAATAACTTGTGTACATTCATTCTGGGCAGCCACAGACTGAGCAAGTGTGGTGAATGCGGCCCTGAACTTCGCATGAGAAACATGATAGCCCAAAGGATCTTTGGGCTGAGGAGCTGGATGGTTTCTTCTCTTTGGAGGCATATTCTGAAATAAGAGAAGAACGGATTAGACTAAGAGTTTAACTTGAGATTATGCTCACTAGCCCGACATGAATACTGAAAGAGGGGAAAATATTCCTAAAACATTTCATAGCCTCCTATACATAAATGTGGCACGCAATATATCCATGTACAAGACTCTACTAGATGTGGCTTACAAACTTCCTAGGACTCTATTGAACCTTAGGCACTGATACCAAGTTTGTAATTGCTGAACCAAAATGATACATGATGTTTATGACCCCGAGGGACCACAAGCTAACCCATGACTGATATCTGTACCTATGCACTGCATAATATACTTGTAAAATATGGAAAACATGAACAATAGGCCACAAGGTTCGACTGAATAGAATATCTAATAAAATAACATCCATGTGGGGTAGTGAATACCTAAAACAACTAAAAACTAAATCAAATTTGAACGAAATCTGAAAGCCTCTAAGTACTGTCTGAAAAAGGTAGTTAAAGGAACATGCCTCCAACTAAATCCATAAACTGAAAAATCACTTAAATAATAAATGAAACAAATCATATAGTCCTCAAATGAAGAGGACTCACTACAACTCGGTATACTGGATCACGAATGATACTGAAGTGCTGATAACATGGACGACTGTGTCTGATAGTCCTGAATCCAATGGAACTATCTGAGTTCCATGCTGTAACTAAATTTGACTATACCAGGCAGTCCTGGTATACTGATATCTGAAGAACTGTCTGAGTTCTTTTACTGAGACTGCGTCTAAAACTGTGGGAGGTAGTTGTTTAACTAATAGGCCCCAATAACGCATATAGCTAAGTTGGGGTCCAGTCTCTTCCCCGACTGGAGGGGTGTCAATACCGCACCACTGGTAAGGAAAGCTGTGAGTGACCCTTATCTGGTAGGTACTCAAATGTGAATGGTGGGAACCCTAAACTAACAGGTTAAGCCACCTAATCAACCCTAATATGACAGGTTTATACATCTCAACCGATGGTGGCTACGTAGTTCAGGAACACAAGGATGACTGCTAAGAATCACACCCTAAACTGGCAGGTGAGTCCCCATCCTTGGGTTTACTCGGGTCTAACTTCTAATCCTATCTAAAAGATTGAACATGATTTAACTGACTGTACATGGACTTAGTAACTGACTTTTGTTGACTGACGGAATAGTACTACTATCTGAGAATTTACCGAGATCATGAGATTTTTGAGGTTTTTTGAGTTACATGACTGACTGAGTTCTATGGATCATGGCTTGACTGAGATTATCATGATAACATGACATAGATTTAGGCACACAACTATATTTTTTGGGTATGAATACCCCCAGGACTCGATAGAAGGAAACTGACACACATGACTGACTTGATCACAAGATTGGAGTTCACAATTAATAATATCATAACTTGGGGAATTTCATGGAGTACATGATTATCATGCATCTTGTACATAAGTAGGATTTGCAAGTAAGCATAGCATAATCTCATAAGACTAGTTCATGAATGATCCAACAACATTTACGAGGAACAATATCAACATGAAAGTCATTGGGACATGGGGGAATATCATGAATCCTTCACTTAGTCATAATTTAGCTATATTGCATGATTTCTAGTTCCTTAGGCATTTTATCAAACACCTTGCATGCACTCTTTAAGGCATAGGTATGTTCATAAGTTTCACCATATTAAACCACTCACATTCATGGGTTTCAACTAACATGATCATAATCTCCATGAAAATACATCAAATTAGTACCTTACAACATAAATAACAACCAACCACATGTATAAAATCATATCACCATGAAACAATCATAATTTAGTATTTAAAGATTGATTCTTGAACTCCACGGATGAAAGGGATCCATGGATGAACACTACGCATACCTTAGTTTGTGATTTCGTGAAGATTGATAGTGAAATTTACTTGTAATTAAATCTTCTATGAAAACCCTAGGTCTTGTTCTTGAGAGTTTTTGAGAGGAATTGAGTGTAAGTTGCTGAATTAGGGCTTAAATCTCATGTTATAAGGTTTATATAGGGTGGAGAAATTGACACTTTTATCCCTGGACACAACATTAAGTTTTCAGAAAATTTCCTGAATTGGGTCCTTGGCGCGACGCGGTGTTATCGTGCCGTGTCACTGGAAATTGACAATTGGGAAATGGAGGGATGGCGCAACACGGAGCCATTGCATTTCCCTATCTTTTGTGACTTGGAACCATGGCGCGATGTCCCAGTATCGCAAAGCATCACTTTAATTTGACAATTGCCATTTGGGCTACCCCTGCGACGTGCTAAAGGCTCAGGTCAAACACTGTCTAACTAAAAAGGCACTAACTCTTCGCCCGGGTGTCGGATTTGGGCGAATTATATATCAACGAAAAGCTTATTAAATTTACCACAAGATAGGAAGTGAAAATTATGGAAATACAATGTATATAAGAATGAAGTCTTATTTCAAAGAAAGTTCTAACTTCTTTGAGATGATTTTCAAGCTAAGAAAAAGCACGGGTATTACATCACTGCTTGGGATAGCGCCTGAAAAACTGCCCAAAACTTGGTTTATGACACACTTTCATTATGGGGATCGATAGGCTGAGGAGATGTGTGGTTCCTTATTGTCTTCTTAGGAGGCATGTTCTATAAATGGAAGAGGAACAAGGATTAGACTGATAGTTCAACTTGAGCTTTTGCTCAGTAGCACGACATGAACACTGAAAGAAGGTAAATTATCCTAAAAATATCTTACAGCCTCCTATGAATAAATGTGGTGCACAACACACCCATGCATAAGACTCTACTAGATGTGGCTTTTAAGACTTTCTAGGACACTATTGAACCTTAGGCTCTGATACCAATTTTGTAACGCTCTAATTTTCTAGAATCAAATTGCCACGCAATGCTCATGATCCTGAAGGGCCACGAGCTAACCCATTTTGATATCTGTACCTAAGCACTACATAATATAATGAAATAAATGAGAAAACTTGAGAAATCTTACCATAAGGTTCAAAATATATAAATTACACAAATTTGAAAATTGAATACTTATACATCTGTTCGAAAAAACCTCCAACTATCTGAACTGTGGAGTTGATGGGACAGGTCCCTAAATAACTCCGTATAATAAAATAAACTGAGTCGAATATAAAACTAAAATAAGGAGCATCCTCAAATAATGAGGACTTACTGCTACGTCTGCTGCTACTGACTGAATTTAGACTACTAAGGGTGCTCTGGGGCTCATGTTTCTGAACCTGTAGCATCAAATAAAATACCATAGCGCAAATGCGTCAGTATGTTTGAATGTACTGAGTATGCAAATAAGGGTAAAGTTGAATGCAAGGGCTTGTGCATGAACACAACTTAACTAAATGATATGCAAGAGCTGGATTAGCATACATAGAGAATCTATAACTACTTAACATACTGGGACTGAGCATACTGGAACTAAATCTGACAACTGATACTAAATTTAAAACTGATATCTGTACCTATTAATACTAATAAACTAGATGACTGAGTCTACTGATAATGAATATCGATTGGATGAATCTGAGATCAAACCTATCTAGTAGGATGATCTCTAAATCTTCTAATAATGATTACGATTTACTAAGTTTGAGATCAGGCCTAACTAATAAGTGTTTTCTAGAACTGATAATGAGAATACTCAATTGGATCTGATCTTGAGACCAAGCTTATCTGACGGGTGATCTCTGTAAGTACTAATACTGAATAACTTTATGTTAGACCAACCCTATCTAGGGGGTGGTCTATGAATCTTTGGAACTATTTGAGTTCTTTACTGAAATATATAACTGTATCTGACAGTCTTAATTTTTGAGTTCTACTATGAAGACTGATACAGAAACTGTGACTGTGGGAGTTCTCTCTTAACCGACATGCCCCGAGTCTGAACTAGTTGGGTCTAACCTGTAACCCTCGCTAGAAGGGTGTCAATACCGTGCCATAGGTAAATACCTCTCTGGTCAAGCCTATCTAACGGGTGACCCTCATAGGAAGTCAAGCCTAAGGAAGTATAATAGTCAAGCCTTTCTGACTAGTGACAAGCGTTTTTCTAATGGATGACTCCTACATCCTACGCTGGCTATGTAGTTCTGGAGTTCAGGGATTGCTCCTAACCGCTCTACCTCTCTGATGGGGAGCTTCCATCCTTGTTCTCTCTCAGTGCTAGCTCCAACTCCCAAATGAAAGACTCTGAACTGATTCTTAGAACTTGTACTTGAACTGAACTGAATTTGTTACTGACTTTCTTACTTGACTTAGATGACTGAGTTTACTTGGTTCTATTATCTGACAAAATACTATTGAATCTATTATCTGACTGAATGATACTAATTTCTGAATTGATTTCTTGAATGCTATTGAGATCTGAGCTGAGTACTGAACTGAGATTTCTTAAGTTCTATAACTGTCTGGGAGTTCTGAATTCTATAATTGGCTGAGTTCTACTGATCATAGCATGACTGGGATTATCTTGAGACTGACTCGGCTCTAGGCACACAACTATATTTTTTGGGTACAAGTACCCCCAGGAATCGATAAAAAAAATTGATAACCATGACTTCTTGAATATATAACCAACATCTACATCATAACAATAATCTATCACATCAACATCATATTAATAGTCTATCATTCGCAATATCATCAAGAAATTATCACTTCAAGCACTTGGGAACATTCAACATGTAAATTGTGTATAGAGGCATGCTATTGTCTCATGACTTATTCAACAAGGGAAATCCACATGATTAGGAAGTACATGCAACTTACTATTCTTTATTCATCATGGCCTTACAACAAACACTTGACATGCATTACTTCTCACAAAGTTGAGGATTTATACATAATATGTCACAATGGTACTATTTTCTCCATATAAGAATTCTACCAAACATATGGAAGGCATACTTTGGTCATACGATAATTCATTACCCCTAATTAACATGATTACATAATTTAGCATGCTTCTTGAAAAGGCTTTGTCGCCAATATCACATAATCAACATATACTAGGGTCAAAGTTTGCATCTTTAAAACCAGACATGAATTAAAACTCAATATCAATATGAACTTAAACCTCAATTCACATGCATCATAAAATCTCATGAAAACATAAACTTGAAAATTTTATAAAGTGTTCCGGAAATTCTTGGGTGGAAGGAACCCAAGAATAAAAACTTGCATACCTTATTTTCATGATTCTTGAAAAGTTAATGGAGGAATCTTGATGATTGGAGTCTTGATTTAGGAACCCTAGCTCTTTTTCTTGAACAATGTTTAGAGAAAACTAGTATTTTTTGGTTAAATGAGGCCAAATCCGGTGTTAAAGGACTTATATAGAGGTAGAATAATGACCTATTTACCCTTTGAAAAACGGGGCTGAAAGCTGAAAAATTTTGGGAGCATGCATCACATTCTCTAGTCCTCCGCACTGGAGCATGCTATATCGCATGCTAGGACCATGCGATGGAGCATGCGTCATATGCTAATCTCATGATGCTACTGTTTCAAAATCCAAAAATGCTCTAAACAGATTTTGAAAATTTCAAAACTTACCCAGAATGTACTATGACCTTGCCCCTCGTAATGCAACTTAAAAATCCAAAAACAAAGGTCGGAAAGGTCACGAAATAATTCATCAAAGTTAGAAAGCTTATGGAATGAAGAATGTTTCAACACTTAGTCAAATTTTTGAGTGCTAAGCTTCTCTTGGCAAGCTTAAAAGAGCATTAACGACTCAGAAAATTTGCAGGGTCTTACAAAAACCAACTATAAATCTGTAATCTAAATCTGTAAAGTGGATTTTAATCTATTTTGAGACCAAAAGGTCAAATCTTTCTTAATAATCTGAAAATATTCTAATCATGGGGTGCTTATAGCACAACAATTCCTTGAATGAAAATCTTTAAATACGGCTTAGTGACCCATATATCAATCTCATAATAAAACATCTCAAAATTCTTGCTTGATGACATAAATATTCATAATTCATCATAATATCTGGAAATTTCAGCAATAAGCATAATAATATAAACATGCTCATGTAATTCAATTTCTAAATCAATAAAAATCTCATAATCTCATGAATAGCAATATGGGGTATCAACGCAAACATTAAATTCATAAGAAAAGATATAAAATCAAATAAATTTCGTAATAAAATCAAGTTTTGGGAACAAGGATGAAAGGATTGTCCTTGTTCATAACCCCACTTACTTTAATAGACTTGGTTGAATATAGAGAATTTTGACTTTGAAACCCTAAGAGATGATCTTGAATACTTTCTTGAGATTCTTAAAATGTGATGCTTAATTCTTTGTTTCTTTCTTGAAGGGGATGACTTGAATTTTATGTTTATTGGATTGGAAACTTTGAATTCTTGACTATCTTGAAGAAAATTTGATAGAGTTTCTAGGTGTTCTTAAGGAGGCTAGGGCTTTATTTTGAGAGAAAAGGATGAATAATGATGTAAATAATTCTTTTGGGGCTTTAATTATCTGTTATGGACTAGTTAGGGTGAAGTAAAGAACCTTTTTGCCTTTAAAAACGTGAAAATAGAACCTGGGAAATAGCTCAGGGTGATGGGGTGCGCGTCCCGATCATATCGCCTCAGACAATTTGGCGAAATTGACATTGTTGGAAAGTTAATTCAATTATCTACAATTTGGTACGTCTTGAGATGAAAAATTTTATGTCTATAAAAATTTATACATGTTTGAATTAGACCCTTCTAGAATCAAATATCAAATTTTTGACGAACAAATTATCTTAGCTCAACTTGTCTCTAAATGACTTCTATGAACATTTTTCACATCAAAAGAAAATCAAACATGAGGGTAAAGATAATGGAACCTATATTAATGTGGGAGTCACTAGGATTATAGCTTATACACGTAGGAACAATGATTCAAAGACTAGCCCAAAAATATGGGGTATTATAATTAATTAATTAAGGCATTAGTCTAACTATGAGGTATTAAGAATCGATTTAGCTCAAAGTGATCGATCGATGACTATGGTTGGGAGAAACACAATACCTTCTTATCATGCAATTACCAAAAGAGTCAATTGAAGTTGTAGCTGACCCTACGAGAACTCATCCATAGTCCTAGATTAATCAGTTAAGGTATTAGTCTAACATATGAGGTATTAAGAATCGGTTTATCTTAGAGTGATCGATCGACGAGTCTGATCGGGAGGAATGCAATACCATCTCATTATGCAATTGACAAAAAAATCAATTAGAGTTGTAGTTGATCCTATGGTAACTCACCCCTAGTCCAAGATTAATCAATTAAGGTATTAGTCTAACATATGAGGTATTAAGAATTGTTTCAGCTCAGAGTGATCGATCGATGACTCTTGTCGAGAGGAATGCAATACCATCTCATCATGCAATCGCCAAAAGACACAATTAAAATTGTATGTGACCCTATGATAACAAACCCCTAGTCCTAAATTAATTAATTAAGGTATTATTCAAACATATGAAACCAATTGAAATTGTATAAAAAAACTGTTCAATCTGTTGCAGCAGATTGCACATCTATTGAAAATTATCAAATAGATTAAGTCATTTGTTGCAACAGATTACAAATTTGTTGTAAATTATCAAATAGATTAAGTCATATACTGCGATAGTTTACCCATCTGTTGTAAATTGTCAAATAGATTAAGTCATATGTCACAACAGATTACCCATCTGTTGGAAATTATCAAACAGGCACTGCCATCTATTGTAGTTGACCTAATGAGAACTCACCCCTAGTCCTAGATTAATCAATTAATATTTTAGTCCCCTAGTCCTATATTAATAAATTAAGGTATTAGTGTAACATATGAGGTAATAAGAATCGATTCAACTCAGAGTGATCGATCGATGACTCTGGTCGGGAGAAATGCAATGCCGTCTCATCATGCAATTACTAAATGACTCAATTGAAGTTGTAGTTGACCCTATGAGAACTCACCCTTATTACTAGATTAATCAATCAAGGTACTGTTATAATATATTAGGTAATAATAATTGATTCATCTCATAGTGATCGATCGACCACTCTAGTAGGGAGAAATGCAATACCATCTCATTATGTAATAGCTAAAAGAATCAGTTGAAGTTGTAGTTGACCCTATGGGAACTCACCCCTAGTCCTAGATTAATCAATTAAGGTATTATTCTAACATATGAGTTAATAGGAATTTATTCAGATCAGAGTGATCAATCGACGACTCTAATCGGGAGGAATGTAGTACCGTCTCATCATGCCATTGCCAAAAGACTCAATTAAAGTGTAGTTGACCTATGATAACTCACCCCTAGTCCTAGATTAATCAATTAAGATATTAGTCTAACATACAAGGTATTAAGAATCAGTTTATCTCAGAGTGATTGATCAACGACTTTGGTCTGGAGGAATGCAATATCATCTCATCATTCAATTACCAAAAGACTCAATTGAAGTTTTAGTTGACCCTATGAGAACTCACCCCTAGTCCTAGATTAATCAATTAAGGTATTAGTCTAACATATGAGGTATTAAGAATTGGTTAATCTCAGAGTGATCAATCGACGACTTTGGTCGGGAGAAACGCAATACCGTCTCATCATACATTTGCAAAAAAGACTTGCAATTTCCATAAGACTTAACTAAAGTTGTAGTTAACCCTTTGAGAACTCACCCCTAGTCCTAGATTAATCAATTAAGGTATTAGTCTAATATATGAGGTAATAAGAATCGATTCAGCTCAGAGTGATCGATCGATGACTCTGGTTAGGAGGAACATAATACCGTCTCATCATGCAATTGCCAGAAGACTTAGTTGAAGTTGTAGTTGACCCTATGATAACTCACCCCTAATCCTAGATTAATCAATTAAGGTATTAATCTAACATATGAAATCAATTAAAATTGTATTAAACAAATGTTCAACCTATTGCAGCAGATTGCACATCTATTGTAAATTGTCATACAAATTAAGTCATTTGTTAGAACAGGTTACGAATCTATTGTAAATTATCAAACAGGTGCTGCCATCTGTTGTGACAAATGACTGAGTGTTGGAAATTTCCATATAAAAGTTTCCATTTTTTGCACTTAGATGATTTAAGATTCTTTTTTCAAAGAAATTTAGGTATTTTCTATCTAATATAAAAAGTTGAAATACTAAGGCGGTAAAAAATATTACTTGGATAACTCAAAAATCTCCTGATTGAGTAATCTTATCTAGTGTTTTCAATGTCACCATCTCCTCGTGCCCCTCAAAAGTTATTAATGAATATTTAAAACCCATGTGTAGGTACTCTCTCCTTCAGCCATAAAGTAAGACTCAACTCATCTATCACTCTTTTTTTTCTCAATTCTCTTTATTTCCTTTTTTTCTCTCTTTTATCTCTTCTTTTGGATGAGGATCCTTTTGGATCTCAACCAATCAATATCTTTTCTCGACTGAACTAGATGTTATGATTCCTTTGCTTTTTTAAAATTGCAGGTATGGTTCACTATTGCTCTTTCCATCTCGTCTTTTTTTTTTGTATTTCATTAAAATTAGATATTTACATTTGTTGCTATTAATGATTTACCCATTACTAGTTTCCTATTTATTGAGAAAATTGAAGAAAAGGTGACTTTTAAGTCTTGAATGAACGAATTATTGTTTTTATTAAAATATGCAAAAAAGTCATCTGTTGGGAGAACATAAAAAGACTTTTTGTTAGTATAGTTTTTTATGTCTTTTGTTTGTTATTTTGGTGGTTCTATTGTTGGGGGTGATGGTCGTATTGGAACATGTGATATTTGTGTTGTTGAAGGTGTTGGAACATATGGTGTTGTTGTTTTTTGGTTGATGCTATTGTTGGTGGTGTTACAACAGTTTCCTCAACTATTGTAATTGATGAATTAGCTGTTAGAATAGACGGAGCAACTGTTTGAGGAAATCAAACCAGTAGCAAGGCTGGTTTGATTTATTCCAATAGATCATCCATCTGTTGCAACATGTCATCTATCTATTGCAATAGATGCCTCATCGGTTGAACAGATAGGTAATCTGTTGCATCATATTGGTCATCTATTGATTCACAAAACGCATGACCAAAACTCTAAAGAAGAAGCTTTGCGAGCACGTAAAGTGGTAAGATTGTTGGTCAAAATTAAAACCTAAACCAACTACTACTAAATTAAAAATACGGGATCAAGCCAAGGTGAAAATTTCTCAAGTTAAACTTGCATCCCATGCCTCCTTTTTATGGCTCTAGCCAAGTCAAAGGCAGTGGAAACAACAAGTCATGGGATTTCGGCACAACTTTAGACCTTTTTATTTCTTATGACATTGACCTAATCATAGAGATAAACAGAAGGCATGGCATGAAAGTTAGACTTTTGAAATTAATGCCTTGGATTTCCTTATTTTAATTCAGGAGTTGTTGGTTCACGTTTCAATTCTGACCTACAATCTTACCACATTCTGTCCTCGCGAAGCTTCTTCCTTAGAGTTCTGGCCCTACACTTTGTGAGAGTCTTCATTAAGGCCACACTCACTAGTTTCATTCTAAAGCAAAGTGTCCAGCTCCAGTCCTATTGACCATTCTTCATTTTTTTCAACGACTGACAGATTTTTATATTTGGACACAATTCCACATTTGAAGCTCATCCGATTTTTTCATTTCTTATGTCAATTTCATTGTCCAGATTTGCTAGAATTTCCATTCTTTCTTAACTATGTTTCCTCTTAAATAAGATCTGAGATAATATATGGCCTTCTACACCTCCCCCTTCCCACAGAGGTATTATCCCAAGCATCTTTTTTTGTATAAAAGTCTCCTCCAACAATCCGTCCATATAAATTTGGAATAAGGGAATTTCTAATGGTTCCATTGTTATTTTCTGCAGTGCAAGGCTTCGGAGGCATTTCAAGAAGCCCATTGAGCCATTAAAATTGATCCAATCACTATTGGATATTTACACTGCCGCCAAAAACTTAAGCCCTTCCCCAAACTTGACACAAAAACATGAGCATAAACCTTCATTAAATTGTAATGGGGTATCGACACCACAGTCTTGGAACCCTTTGTCCTTATCAGTTCACACCTATCAAACTAAACTATACAATGTAGGATCTTCTTTGAAGGATCAGTGTCTAATCAGTAAAAAACTACATTCACAAAATCATTGCACTTTATGTGTGTTTGTCACGTTAGCTTGATCAATAATATACATAAATCTCATGCATGAAAGTGGATCCATTACACGCACCTTATTCTTCCTACCTCATCAAGACAAGTCAGATAGTGTTGTGTATTCATCTGCACGCATGTTATGACTATTAAAAAAGGTGTGAAGAGTCATGACTTTTTATCTCAACACATTCAAAATAGTTGATGAATCGAAATCTCCAACAATTCCAACTGATGAATCAACTGTTGAAAGAAATAAAAATATCTCCTCTAATAAATGGTCCATCTGTACAACAAATAATCCACATGTTGCAACAGATGGTAAATTTGTTGCGACAGACCAAAAAATATTTATTCATTTGCATGCATATAGTGACTATTAAAAAAGAGGTGTGAAGAGTCATGACTTTTTATCTAACGCATTCAAAATAATTGAAGAACCGAATTCTCCATCTATTGCAGCTAATGGATCAGCTATTGGAAGAAATCAAAACATCTCCTTCAACAGACTGTCCGTTTGTCACAACAGATAATCCATAGGTTGCAATAAATGGTAAATCTATTTCGACAGACTTTAGACCATCTGTTGAAACATATGCTAAATCTATTGCAACAGATGAACGATCTATTGCAACGGCTCAATAATGCCGGCTATTATCAAGAAACCATTTTGAAAATTTTGAAAGTATTAATTAATGTAAAATAAATAGTCGCGACTTTTCATACAAAATAAAATGCCACCACTTTGAAAGTAATAATAAATGGAGTTGAACAGATGTGCCTTTTTTGCTGAATAGACGTGCCTTTTATCCTTACACATTCAGATACAATCCTCTATAAATAGTTCCCTCCTTAATCTTTATTCTTCTAAATAATTTTATTTATTTCTTATATTTTTTTATTTTCGTGTGATATATTCAACCACTTCTCTTCAAAGAGCATATTCCTTTCTCATTGAGGTAAGTTTTTTCTGGTGCAAATCTCCCAGTTTGTAGTATACGTTGTATTATATTTGGACTTTTTTCTTTATAGTTGTCAATTCATGCATTTTCCAGATATGACTGAGCCTGTTTGGGACATTGTTATTCTACGAAACACAGTATGAGAACTTCAAAGGCAGGTTAATAACCTATAGAGGGAGTTGGTTGCTGTGAAAGAGACAATGTTTAGAGAAATACAGAGGATGATAAGGGCCCTGCTGGTGCGAGTTGATTGGCCGACTGTCATTAATGATGATGATGATGATAATAATTAGAATGTGTTTGTTCTTTTAGCATATGATTTTTAATTTTTCTATATAGGATCTATACCTAATGTTTTATTTTTCATTTAATGAAAAATTTATTTTTAGTTGACTTTGCTTTTAAATTCTTATTCAATTTTCATTCTGTCTATTTCTTCTTCTAAACATACATGTTAACATGTCGACAGTTGGAGGTACGGAGCAATTTTGAATCCAGTAGCAATAGCAATTTTAAATTTTGAGTTCCTTCAACAGATGGACCATGTGTTGGAATAGATTGGTCATCGATTGGGTTTCTATCAATAGATATTCATTTGTTGCGATAGATTTATCATCTATTAGAGGAAAACATTCCAGTTTGATGGAACTGTGTTGTCTTTTTCCAGATAATGTCCATTTGTTGCCACAAATGGGTAATCTGTTGAAAATACTTATGGTTTACTTTATTATTTAGTTCATGTTTTGCCTCTTTTTATTGATGCACAAGTTATTTAAAAAGATATTTTATGTATAATATTTGATAAAATTACGTTCATAACAATGATTTAAATATATAAAAGCCCACCACAAACAACAACACAAGTTTTTGTAATTACAATGATCATGGTGGATTATGATTCAGACATGTAATTTGTAGCGCCTCGAGTCTGGTACCTCGAGCACAACATGGTTCTCATAATCCTAAAAGACCATAAGCTAACCCTTAACTGATACTTGTAACTGAGCACTGCATAATATACTATAAAAATACAGAAAAACTGGCAGAAAAACTTGCCATAAGGTTTAAAAACGGAAATACAACTGAAAACTAAATACTAATACAATTGTCTGAACATCTAGTCTGAAAACCTCTAAATAATTAGAACTGTGGAGTTGATGGGACAATCCTCCAACTAACTCCGTCTACTAAAATACAGAACCTAGTAATATACTAAAATAATAGAACATCCTCGAATGATAAGGACTCACTACTATGTCTACTGCTGCTGACTGAATTTGAATTGCTAAGGGTCCTTTGGATCTTGTGCTTCTGAGCCTATGGTATAAAACACCATAGTGCATAAAAGTATGCGTTAGTACGAATAGACACTGAATAGACGCCCTCACTTGGTGCAGAATCCTACTCCTAACTGAATAGTCACTGAACTGATTCTTAGACTGTAATAGATTAACCTGAATCAGTTACTAATCATACTATTTAATTGAGATGAACTGAGCTTACTAAGTTCTGTTGATTGATGGAATATTAAACTGACTGAATTCTACTGAGTTCTGAATGGAATGCTTGAATACTACTGAAGTCTGAATGGAATACTTGAACTAGACTTGGAATGATACTGAGCTTACTGGATTTTCCTAAGTCATGTAACTAACTGAGTTTTACCAAAATTTTGTAATCGGCTGAGAATGCAACTGAACTTTACCTGACTGAGAGTACTGTAACTGATACTGGATCTAGGTACACAGCTAAACTGTCGAGTATAAATACATCCAGGACTCAATAATATAAATAATACAAGACAGGACAACTCGTACATACCATGGCAATAGGATATCATTCACAATACAATCAATGAGGAATCTCTTCAAGAACTTGGAAGTATTAAACATGTAGTTGTATAGGGAATGCATATTAATACCTCATAATTCATTTAATAAGAAATGCACATGGATAGGAATGCATGCAACATATCATAATTCATTCACTAAATCCTTTCAACAAGAACTTGGCATAGATGAACTTATACATAATTGGAGATTTCTTATCAACATGCTATAATGACCCTATTTTCTTCACATAAGCATTTTATCAAACATATGGGGAGCATGCTTTGGTTATACGACAATTTCTATACATAATTATCATTGATACAACAATCAACATGAAACTTGAAGGGTTTATTATGAATATCATGGAATTTGTCTCATACTAGAATCAAAGCTTGGAACTTTGTAATCAAAACATGAATTAAAACTCAACTACATCATAAACTTGAATCTCAATTCACATAAACCATGAAAACTCATAAATATCAAATATTTAAATTTAGCAAAGGATTCTTGAACTTCTTGGGTGGAAGGAACCAAAGAATCAATATCTAACATACCTTAGTCCTTGAATTTATGAAGATTGACGGTGGAATTTTCTTGAATTTGGATCCTCAATTGGAAACCCTAAACTTGTTCTTGAGGAAAATTGAGAGAAACTAGTATACTTTGGGTGAAAAATGGTTGAATTACGTGTTATTGGGTTTATATAGGGATGCGAAATTAACCGTTTTTCCCTTGGAACCACGGGCTAGAATGCTGAAATTTTGCCCAAGTAGAGTACCTAGGGCGGCGCCCTGCCTAGCCCGGTGGACTTTCCTAGGCGGCGCCATGCTTGACCCAGGGGAGTTTCTTAGGCGACGCCCTGCCTATCGGGGGAGAGTTTCCTGGGCGGCGTAGGCTAATCGCCCCGATATACTATTTTGGGCAACCAAACATACCCTTATGCTATCCAAAAATTTTCAAAACTCACCTGAGATGTACTATTGACTTTCCCCATCGTGTATCAACTTTAAAATCAAGAAACGGAGGTCTAAAAGGTCACGAAATAATTCGTCAAAGTTTGAAGGCTTATTAAATGAAGAAGTTCCAACACTTAGTCAAATTTTATAAGTGTTAAGCTTCTCTTAACATGCTTTAAAGAGCTTTAACGACTAGAAAAATTTGTTGGGTCTTACATTATCTCCCCCTTGGGAACGTTCATCCTTGAATGGGGCTGACTAAGCTGTGATTTCTGAACTACTGAACTTACTTAAAGGGACATGAACATCTGAAAAATGACTATATGACTGGAACTACAGATATACTAAAATTTCATACTGAACATGCATATCTGATGCATGGATATTTGACTTAGTTATTCTCATGAAAGCATGACTGAAATTACTGATAAGATGAGCTTCTTCTACTGAACATGCATATCTAATGCACGAATATCTGACTGAACTTATTCTTGAATGCATGACTGAATATGCAATGATAACTGATATTAACTTTGTAAGGAAAAATCTAAACATGCAATTGAATGGGTTTAAGAATAGAAAAGCATTGGGGAAATATAGGGTATCTCCCCCTTGGAACACTATGTCCCTCTACGAACACTTACTTTATTGAGACACTGGGGAAATTGAGGCGATGCACAAGACACCTACGAACTGGATCATAATTGTACCTCGGGAGTCTGAAACTAATGCATGACACATGAACTGAACTGAACTTGCAACTACTGGGACTCTCTATTTTGGAATAGTTACATTCTTGAGATTTCTAATAGTATGACTAGATGGAAAGATAAGAAAATGAACTATACAAATCTGGCTGTTTGATTGCTAAATTGAATAACTGGCTTTACTAATTAACTTATGCAGAAAACTTAAGCTCCAATAGGAGAAAAGGATCTAACAATGCATATCATGAAGATAAAGTACTTATAACGTGCTCAAATCTATGTTAGGGGAACTTCCCTGATCATGACGAGTCCGGAGTGCATAGAATTTGTTCTAACATTGACTATTAGTGGTACTAGAAGTAGCGCTCTGCTGATGCAAATCTCTACCCCTATGAGCCATAACTCTACACTCCTATGATCTATGGCCTGGCTTTCTACATCTTAAACATACCTAACTGCCTACTCTACATTCACCTAGGTGATTCTTACCATATTCTTCATAAAGTAGATAGGTACGATCACTTGTCACACTCCCTGGGTCTTGGAGCTTAGCGCCCTATCAGAACTGTTGTCCCCAAACTTTGGTACTGGTGCACTAGCTGAGGATGGGGATGGGACTAAAAACTTTTGACTGTGCTGAGAACGATTAACACCCTGTGACCCTGGCTGAGAAAAACTCAAACTACCTATTCTGGATTTCTTATTCACTCTTTATCTTTCCTTAGATTTTTCAGCCTCAATCTGCTGAGCACATCTCATCAATCTAGAAAGATCTATGTCCCTATTAAGCATAGCAGTCCTACACTCCTTAACTACCATCTCAGACACACTGGTCACAAACTTACTCATGCTTGACCTAGGGTCAGCCATCTGCTCAGGGACATACTTAGACAACTTATTGAACTTGAGGTAATACTCCTTCATTGTCATAGAGCCTTGCCTAAGGTTCATGAACTTTCTACCTTAGCTTCCCTCATCTCAAATGGGAAAAACTTATCTAAGAACGTATCCTAGAAAACTTTCCCAAGTCATGGGAGCAATATTCTCCCCTCTACTCTTCCTCCACATCACTACCCAATCATGAGCAACATCCTTCAACTTATAGGATGTCAACTCTATACTCTCCTCTTCAGATACATAAATAATTTGGGTGATCTTCTTCACCTTATCAAGATAAAGCTGGGGGTCCTCACCTGCTATTGACCTAAAAAATTCTAGCGGGTTCATTCTCATGAAATCTTAGATTCTAGCTGCGACTAAATTCCCATCTTACTGAAGTGGGGTTGCAGCCTGGCGGTCACCCTGAACATTAGTTGTGACAGCTTGGGCTAGCACCTGAAAATATACCCGAAACTCTATATGTGACATATTCTCAGTCACAAGATCTACGGGCTGAGGTAGCTGGTTATCATTTCTATGGGCATTGTCTCTATAAGGAGGAATATTCTATAATTGAAAGAAAGAAATAGATTAGACTGAGAGTTTAACTTGAGCTCATGCTCACTCGCATGACATGAATAATGAAAGAAGGAAAATTGTTCCTAAAATATCTCATAGCGTCCTGTACATAAATATGGCATATAACACACCCATGCACAAGACTCTACTAGATGCGACTTTCAGACTTCCTAGGACACTACTGAACCTTAGGCTTTGATACCAAGTTTGTAATGCCCCAAGTCTGGTACCTCAGACGCGACACGATGCTCCAAATCCTAAAGGACCACAAGCTAACCCTTAACTGATACCTGTAACTGAGTACTACATAATATACTATAAAAGTGCAAAAAAACTGGCAAAAAATGTTCCATAAGGTTCAAAAACTAAAATACAACTAAAAACTGATTACAAATAAAGCTGTCTAAACATCTAGTCTGAAAGCCTCTAAACTATCTAAATTATGGAGTTGATGGGACAATTCCCCAACTAACTCCGTCTACTAAAATATTGAGTCTAGTAATATTATGAAATAATAGAACATCCTTGAATGATGAGGACTCACTGCTACGTCTACTGCTGCTGACTGAATCTAAACTGCTAAGGGTTCTCTGGATATCGTGCTTCTAAACCTATGGAATAAAACACCATAACGCAAAAAAGTATGCATCAGTATGATGGAATATATTAGTATGCTAGATGAGGTAAGGCTAAATGCAAGGGTTCATATGTATGAACAATACTAACTGAATATATGAGTATGCTGAATGAGGATACATGCATGATTGCATAAACTATAACTGAAATCACGGTAACACTGAATCCTGAGGTCTAATTATTGGATTACTGATAAAAGGTGTACGAATAACTACTATCTAAGTTTATTGATACTGAATTCTAAAAATTGAGTCTACAATTACTGAAATCTGAGATTAGGCCCATCTAGCGGGTGATCTTGGATCTACTGATACTGATGCTGAAACTTGATTAACTGAATCTGAGATCAAACCTATCTAGCGGGTGATCCCTGGATCTACTGATAATAATAATGATTGACTGAAAATGAGATCAAGCCTATCTAACGGGTGATATTTGAATCTCTAGAACCATCTAAGTTCTTTACTGAGCTAATTGACTGTATCTAATAATCCAAATTTTTGTATAGCTAAACTGAGTTCTATTACTGAGACTGAATCTAAAATTGATACTGTGGGAGGTAGTCATCTAACCGACATTCCCCGAATCTAAACTAGTGGGGTCCAACTTGTAACCTCAGCTGGAAGGCTGCAAGTATCGTGCCATGGGTAAAGACACTTCTATGGTCAAGCCTGTCTAACTAGTGACCCTAAGTAGAAAGTCAAGCCTAATTTAACGGGTGACTCTTAAGAGGTAGCCAACCTTTGATCTAACAGGTGACTCCTCATCCTATGTTGGCTATGCAGTTCTGGAGTACAGGGACTGCTACTAACCACTATGCCTCTCTAATGGGGAAGCCGTCATCCCTGCCCTCACTTGATACTAAATCCTACTCCCAACTGAATAGATTCTGAACTAATTCTTAAATTGTACTAGATTTAGATAAATTTGTTACTAATCATACTATTTAACTGAGCTGAACTAACCTTACTATGTTCTGTTGACTGATGGAATATTAAACTGACTGAATTCTACTAAGTTCTGAATGAAATGCTTGAATACTAGTAAGGTTTGAACTAAATTCTTGAATTGGACTTGGAATGATACTGAACTTACTGGAGTTTCCTAAGTCATGTAACTGACTGAGTTCTACCAAATTCTGTAATTGGCTGAGAATACAACTGATCTTGACCTGAATGAGAGTATTGTAATTGACACTGGCTCTAAGCACACAACTAAATTGTTGGGTATAAATACCCCCAGGACTCAATAATATAAATAATACAAGACAGGACAACTCATACAGAACATGCAAATAGGCTATCATTCGCAATACAATCAATGAGGTATCTCTTCAAGCACTTAGAAGTATTAAACATATAGTTGTATAGGGAATACATATTAATACCTCATAATTCATTCAATAAGGAATACACATGGATAGGAATTCATGCAACATATCATAATTCATTCACTAAAGACTTTCAACAAACACTTGGCATGCATGAACTTATACATAATTGGGGATTTCTTGTCAACATGCTATAATGACGCTATTTCCTTCACATATGCATTTTATCAAACTATGGAGAGCATGCTTTGGTTATACAATAATTTCTACACCTAATTATCATGGATACATCAATCAACGTGCAACTTGAAGGGTTTATTATGAATATCATGGAATTCGTCTCATACTAGAATCAATTCTTGGAACTTTGTAATCAAAATATGAATTAAAACTCAACAACATCATAAACATGAATATCAATTCACATAATCCATGAAAACTCATAAATATCAAATCTTTAAATTTAGAAAAGGATTCTATAACTTCTTGGGTGGAAGTAACCCAAGAATCAACCTCTAACATACATTAGTCCTTGAATTTACGAAGATTGAGAGTAGAATTTTCTTGAATTTGGATCTTCAATTGGAAACCCTAAACTTATTCTTGAGGAAAATTGAGAGAAACTAGTATATTTTTGGTGAAAATAACTGGATTACATGTTATTGGGTTTATATTGGGGTGGAAAATTGACCACTTTGCCCTTGGAAACACGGGCGAGAATAATGAAATTTGGCCCAAGCAAAGTACCTAGGGCGGCGCCCTGCCTAGCTCGGGGGAATTTCTTGGCCGGCACCCTTCTTAGCCTGAGGGAGTTTCCTGGGCAGCGCCCTGCCTATCTCATGGGAGTTTTTTGAGTGGCGCGGGCTAATCACCTCAAGATACTATTTTGGGAAACCAAACATAACCTTATGCTGTCCGAAAAATTCCAAAACTAACCCGAGATGTACTATTGACTTGACCAATTGTGTATCAACTTGAAAATTGACAAATGGTGGTCGGGAAGGTCATTAAATAATTCATCAAAGTTTGAAGGCTTATGAATTGAAGAAATTCCAACACTTAGTCAAATTTTCATGATCTTTAATGACTAGAAAAATTTTTGGAGTATAGTTCTTTTGTGGCCAGCGCAGTTACATACGGAGCACTTATTTCTTCTTGATGAAAGTGATTCTCCAATTCGATGCATTCTCTTATATGGATTTCTTCCCAATTTGATAGTTCTTGGGTCAATATATGGAGAAGGTATTAATCTCCCCATAAGATCTACAGTAACAACCCAAGATTCTTCGGGAGGCACCAGAATAATATGCCCACTATATGCCATTTCATATTTTTTCACGAATAATATTGAGAGGAGTGCTCGTAAACTTCAGTTTCATATTTTGGACCTTATTGAGCTCGAAGCGCAGCCATAGCATGTGGACAGGGTATTTTGTCCAAGTTAAAAACTATGTACGTACAATATCTTGTTTGAAGATCGACCGTGGCAACATCACCATGACCATTGATATTGAACTTGTATTTTGCTATTTGATGAGATAATAACCTATTTCCTAGATTGATGTTCGCTGGTATTAATTTTTCCACTTCTAGAACAAATGGGGTTCCTGCGTCCCTGAACTCCACATTCCTTTCATTAAAACTTTTGTCATACTTCTTGTTTATTATTTCAAACAAAGCCTTGATTGAAAATTCTGTTTCATCACCAAACAATGAATTCACCGATTCAGCTATGTTTGATGTCATAATATTGCACCTATACAAAAGAATCACTTAGTACGATGTCATACTAAACTTTTAACTCAAATAACACATTAAATTCATAAGAATGTACCTATTTGCCAGACATAATGCCCTGATCCATATCTCAAAACCAACACGTACAAGATGTTCTGTTGCCTGGGGCTGCATGTCTGTTATTTGATTGAAATGCTCTAAAAACTCCTCTCTACTATATTCTTTAGTTGTTCTATAAAAAAGGGTCATGACACTTCAGTTGTGAAAGATGGTCTGAATGTTCTCTCGAAGATGCTTGATGCAACAAACAAAGTAAGCTGAAGTGAAGAAAATTAAACCCATCTTTGGAATACTTGGATTCCTATCCGAAACAAAACACAACTCTTCGGTATCTTTGATTTAGCTTCGTAGTTGTTCAAAAAATATCCATAAGATGCATCATATTTCTCTTCCGCTACACAAAAAGTGATAGGAAAGATGTGATTCTCCACATCCTGCACCATCGCCGCTAGCAGAACTCCATTATACCTGCTCCTCAAGGAGGTACCGTTGATGGCTATGCCTTTACTTAAATGTCGAAAACCTTGAATACAAACATGATAGGATACAAAAAGTACTTGAACCTTTTGTTTTCATCAATATGTAATACCGTCTTACTTTTGGGATTTGCGGACTCAATCATGTAATGGTAAGCATCCAGGACTGCATACCCATTCTTGTGTGTCCCCTAAACAAGTCATTGGTAATCCTTATGGCCATATATATCTTCCAATAACTAACCAATACACCCAATTTCGTAAGGAGTTGATGGTCCATAACCCCTTTTAAAGGGTCGTTGCCATTGGGAAAACTATTCCTGAAATATTCATCGAGGACCTTTGCCATGGCATGAGGATTTTGGCCCGAGATATGCTTCAAACCACATGTGTGATGGTTTTGAAGTTTATTAATAACGAATCTATCAGAACTTTCATACTTCACCGCTCTCAACCACCACTTATAGTTCAAATTAGCACATTTGAAGCAAAAGACACTGCTCGAATTAATCACCTTCTTTATTCTGAAATCCTTTTTCATGTAAGAAATAAATAAAGAGGTAGATAGTTCATTCTTTTCCTTGAATGACATTCCAATAAAATATCCGATCCCATCACCTTAAAGATTTCCATACTGTGTCAATTGAGAAGAACTGCACATCGTATTGGTCGCATCAACGAGTGTAGGTATTTGATCATTATTTGGAATATTCATGTCTAGATCATCCAACCTATCCTCAAATATGTCTTGTTGTTGTTCTTCTTATACATTTTGGTTCTTATTCTCTCTCATATTTTCAACCACGTACACCCTTAATACTGTCCTGGACGAATCACTAAGATAAGCATGTAACCGAACTTGATCGGTTATCTTAAAAGGTAGTACCCTATGATTTTCAAAGAAGTTGTCCATGTAGCTGATGAAAAGTTCTTCCGGTTGATAATTTAGTCCATAATAGCTAATGATTAAGTTTGAAAAATCATCATTTGAAATATCATTATGGACTGTATCGTCTCTAGTATTTCACCCTCCTTCCAACTCCATACATATCGATTGCTCTTCTTGATCCATTGACCAAGACAATCCACCCCTATTGTTATTGATCCCTCCATTAGTAGTATCAAAATAAAGTCATTTGTTAAAATAAGTTGATATTTATTTCACAGTGTTGTAAATAAATCCCAACAGATGTGTAATCTGTTGCAACAGGTAAGTGATCAGTCACAATAGATTACTTACCTATTGGGATTTGTGTTACACTCCTAAAGCTAATTTCAACAGACGAGTCATCTATTGTAATAGGTGAATCATATGTTACAACAGACTATATATATATTGCAACAGATGAAGCGCCTGTTGGGATAGATCTTGCAGTACTAAATTATCTTTGAAGCTAATTCCAACATATGAGTGACATATTGCAATAGATAATTAACCTGTTCCGACAGATGACTTACTTTACAATAGACGTGATCTATTAGAATTGAGGTCAGGTTCTACGCAATAGGTTATTAATATATTACAATAGTTTTTTACCATCTATTGGAATCGAGTTCAGGTTCTGTTGCAATAGGTTAATAATCTGTTGCAACAGATATTTACCCTATTGCAACAAATAACACGTCTATTAGAATCACATTCAGGTTCTATTGCAATAGGTTACTAATCTGTTGAAATAGATAATTATCATGTTGCACCAGATAACTAATCTATTGCAATAAATGGGTTGTATGTTGCAATAGATGACCTATCGGTTTGATTCATGTTATGACTCATAGAACCATAAAATATAATATATCAGTCTTTTGTTGACACAGATATCTCATCATCACAACAGATGATTTATCTATTTAAACAAATGGCTCTTATGTCGGATTCATGATCGGGTTTTATCCATTGTTGGAAAAACAGCACAATAGTAGTTACCCAAATGACAAATTTAACTAAAAATCATAATTTGACTTACCAAGGTCTCCTATGAAGTAATGCCAAAGTGAAAAGTGATATTTGAAACAAAATTTTACCTAAGAAATTGGTCAAATAGCAACAGTAGTGGTAACAACAACAACAATAATAAATGGTCAACAAGAAAAAGATGAAGATGCTAATGAAGTAGAAGATGCCAAAGTGAAAAATAATGTTCGAAACAAAATTTGACCTAAGAAATTGGTCAAATAGCAACAGTAGTGGTAACAACAACAACAACAACAACAATATGAAGATGATAATAAAGTAGAAGATAATGAGAATGAATCAAAAGATGATGAACAAAGCAGCAGCAACAATGAACGACAAAAATTTCTAAGAGAGAAAACAATAATAGATGAGAACAGATAGAAAGGTGTCTTTTTTTCCTCCGTTTCCCATTATATTAGGTAAAAATTTTGATCAAAGTGTAAATTTAAAAACTTCTGGTCTATTCTCAAACTTACCCAACTTTATTAATCCATAATAAAGTAATTGTCACCTCCACTCAAATATTAAGACTTGTGTCACCTACACCTCATTTTAAAAATACTTTGTCACCTACAGCTTAAATCCCATGTTAGATCCCTCATTTGCTATAAGTAGGTGGATAGGATAACACCCTAATTGCTCAAAAATGAAACCAAGTAATAATAATATATTAAGTACTACATGGCTTCACAAAGTTACGAGGGCTATGTTGTCAAATACCCACTTTCAAAACTTAATTTACCATTTAGACACAAGTCTTGAAAAATTTGCTAAGTACCCACTTTATTCCATGTCATCATCAAATCTTTCAAAGTTAACAAATCCACCCACAAGTTTCTAATAACACATTTTAACCCACTCTTTCATCCACAATTATATACAAAATTTCTTGGATTTCCAAAAATAATTTTAAAAACTCCAAAAGCTTAAAATATAAGCTTCTATTTCCATACAAAAATCTCTGATTCAGGCATGATTCTGGCATTATTTTTTGGTGATCAACTCAAAATCAGTCAACAAATATCATAATATTTTCCATTGCATCCATTGTTACCCTATTTATTTTCTATCTTCTCAAACACACTTTCCACTATTATTAAAAAGCTTTCAAATCACTCACATTAATCAGAACCTCTTTAGAAAGCACATTACAGTAGCTCAGGCAACTCCAGCATTATTTCTTTATTCCAGAAACCCAACGATCATTGAGTAGAAGTAATATTTACAATTTTAAGATATTTGTACGAATATTTGGGCAGTCATCGACCGTGAATATATCTCGACATATACCATTAGCATAATTGACGATCGATCAAAGCTTAATTCTTAGATGTCTATTGCAGAATTTGTTCTGTTTTTTGAAGATTTCATGGGTAAATGGGACGAGACTCCCAAATGTTGGAGATGAAAATATTTTATTAAGGTGACATTGCCCATTGTGATTCACTGCAATGGTTCATACGATGACTTGGTTGCAAAAATAATAGAGAGCGGGGATCTAGATTGCACGTCGAGAGACATGGTGATTAGTTATCTAATGCATTCGAGGGAAAAGGTGCATCCAATGATCATAAATAATGATAAACGTGTGTCGTTGTACATGATAGTTGTTGATTCTGATGGTTTTAGGCATATTTTAAGGATAAATATAGTTAAGAGGCCCTTTGAAGAACTATTGAATTCATCACCACCCCCACCTCGATGCCCGATAGTCAACGATGATTTAAATAATTATGAGAATGATGACAATCATCCAATTAATTGGAAAATATTTCTATGGATATGGAATATTATTCATCATACTCGGAAGATATGGAAAAAGATTGTGGAACGAGATCACAACAAAGTCATTCCTTCACCGATGGAACTAATTTCTATTGTGATCAAATATTTATTGACAAAAAAGAGCTAAAAATGCTACTGGATGGAGCATCGGTGAGGAAACCTTTTAATTATATTACGGAGAAGATCTACACAAAATTTTTGAAGGTAAAATATGTATCTCATGGTAGCGGCTAGTTGTTGCGGGCAAGGAAGTATAAATCTTTAAACAGATTTTGCATATACAAGTACGTTGGGTTCAACACATATGGTGTCAAACATGCTAGGGGAAGGCATAATAAAATCTCATCCAAGATCATTGCTTCACTATGCATAAATCAATTTTGCGAAGGTAAGGGTACAAACATAAGCAAAATTCAGAGAATTGTGTTTAAGGAGATGCATTGTTACACAAGCTATAAGATGTGTAGGAAAGGAAATCTAATTGTTAATAACATCATTCGCAAGACACTGGAGCACAAATATGCTTACTTGCCGACTTTTTTCCGCATGGTGGAGTTATTGAATCCCTATTCTTATTACTATATTATGGCTAATAGGATGGGTGGATTATTCGTGTACTACCTCTTAGCATTCGGAGATTGAATATGTAGATATGACCATATGAGAAAGGTAATTGTCATTGATGGAACACATTTATATGGAAAGTACAGGGATGTGTTGCCGAGTGCCTTAATACCTGTGCTTTTTCTTAGATGGAAAATCATCTCAAGGATGTTATCACTTTATTGAAATAAGAATTCATTCTTATAAACATAGTATTCCCATAATTTTCACTTCCTATCACAAGGGAAATTGAATAAGCTTTCCATTGATATATAATTCGCCCAAATCCGATACTCGATCGAAGAGTTAGGGCCTTTTTAGTGAGATAGTGTTTGACCTGAGCCTTCAGCACGTCACGGAGATAGCTTAATTGGTAATTGTCAATTTCCAGTGTTTCTCCATGATACTGGCACATCGATCCAAACTTCCAGTTGTAGACAAGGTGGAAACACAATAGCTCCGCATCGCGCCACCGTACAATTTCCCATTTGTCAATTTCCAGTGACTTGGCACGATGGTGGCGCATCGCGCCAAGGGCCCAATTTGGTAAAAATTACTTAAAATTTAATGAGGTGTCCAGGATTAAAAGGGTCAAATTCCAACCCTATTTAATCCCTTTAACTCGTGATTCAGCCACTCTTTACCCAAAACATAATAGTTTTTCTCAAGTTTATCTCAAGAACAAGCTAGGGTTTCTATTGGGGATTCAAATTCAGGAAGGTTTCACCATCAATCTTCATGAAACCATGATCTAAGGTATGCATAGTGTTCATTCACGTACTGCTTTTGTCCATGAAGTCTAAGAACCCTTTTCTAAAACTTAAGTTATGGATTTCCTTCATGTTTTCATGATTTGGTTGTTCATGTTCATGTGGATAAAATGTGAAATTGGATTTTTCTCCATAATTGTTGATAATTTCTATGTGAGTTTAATTACTATAGCCATAGATTCATGTAACCCTAAGATTTAAACCCTTGAATGATGAAAATTAGAATTGAACAATTATGTTTACATGTATCATGTCTGCAATGCATTTAATTGAATACCTAAGATAAGGAATATTATTTAATTAGCATGATATCATGAAATCCCCATGTATGTACAAGTTTATGCCTATTACCTGTTTGATGAAATGCCCCTATGAATGTAGTATGTATTATGAGGCTAGTTAAGTCCTCAAGTAAATTATGCTATGTTAGTTCCCTTCTATTGAGTCCAGGGGGTACTTGTACCCAAAACATTGGTTGTGTGCCTATAGGTTTAGACGCATGAGTCCAGATTAATAGTAGATTCCAGCCTCGGCAGTCAGATTTAGAAGTGAGTCCTTAACTTTTGAGGACATGATGATTTCATTACTATTTTAGCTTTCAATTTATTTCAGTACTTGAAGTTAGTTGGGGACATGTCCCATCAACTCCTTATTCAGACAGTTTAGAGGCTTGCAAACTATAGCATGTCAGATAGTTATTTCAGTTTTGTTTTGGTATTATGATACCACCTTATTCAAACGTCATTACTATTTAGATTACATTCAGTATTGAACCTTATGGACTTTAAGTTCATGTTTCCTCAATATACAGTGTTTTATGTAGTATACAGGTACAAATATTAGTCATGGGTTAGCTTTTGCTCTTTCGGTGTCATAAGTACTGTGTAGCATTCTGGTTTAGAAAATTAGGGCATTAAAAACTTGATATCAGAGCTAGGTTCAATAGAGTCCTAGGAAGTCTGAAAGCCGCATCTAGTAGAGTCGTGTATATGGGTGTGTTGCACGCCACATTTATGTACAGAAGGCTATGAGATGATTTAAGAAATAGTTTTCCTTATTTCAATATTCATGTCGTGCCTGTGATCATAATAACAAGTCAATATCTCAGTATAATCTATTTCTCCCTTTCCTCTACAAAGCATCCCTCCTAATAGAAGAAACGGGAATTAGTCAGCACCTCAGCCTAAAGAACCTTTAGGCGATCATGTTTCTCATATGGATTTCAGGACCACATTTACCACTCTTACCCAATCAATCGTTGCTCATAATGAATAGCCAACAGTTATTCTGGCCAACCCAGTGGCCAACTCAGTGGCAGCTAGGATTTGAGACTTTACCCAAATGAATCCTCTAATCTTTCTTGGGTCTAAGAAAGATGAAGACCCTTAGGAATTCCTAGATCAGGTGCAGAAGATTACAGACATAATGGGGGTGACTACCTTTGAGATTGTTGAGTTAGCCGCATACCAGTTGCAAGATATGGCTCATACTTGGTTCAAACAGTAGAAGGCAGAAAGTTCTGATGATGCAGGTCCTATAGAGTGGGGAAGTTTGTCACTTCATTCTTAGATAGATTCTTTCCACAAGAGCTTAGAGAGGCTAAGGTACTAAAATTTATCAACCTCAGGCAGGGCAATATAATGGTGTAAGAGTATTCTCTCAGGTTTACTCAATTAACCAGATATGCCCCTCATGTGGTTGCAGACAGTAGATTCAAGATGAGTAAGTTCTCTTTGGGGGTGAATGGCAGCATGGTTAACGAGTGCAGATTCGCCATGCTGAATACTGCCATAAACTTATCCAGACTTATGACCAATGCTCAGTAGATAGAAGAGCAGAAAATTAAGCAGAGGGAAAAATAGAATAAAAAAGTTTGGACAGGTAGCTTCAATTTTAGTCATCCTAAGTCAGAAGAAGGAAATCATTCTCAGTTTCATCGTAACTCATCAGCTTCAGTTCCCTCTACAGCCAGTACTCCAGTTCCTAAGTTCAAAGAGGGTAACAAAGATAAAGTGAAAGGCTCTAAGTCCCAGGGCAGTGTTAATAGTGCCTGTACTTATCCTTAGTGTCAGACTTACGGTAAGCATCATCAGGGTATATGTAGAGCGGGTAGTGGCATTTGTTTCAGTTGTGGTAAGCCAGTCCATAGAGTTAGAGACTGTCCTCAACCAGGTCCTCAGGGTCAACAGAATCGCTCCTCAGCCAGGTCCTCAGGATTGATTGCCCACATCAGCAGGGTACCACTTCCTGTGCTACCAGTGGGAAATGATGAAATCATCTCTATGCTCTTCAAACCTAACAAGATCAGGAAAATTCTCGTAATAAAGTTACTGGTACATTACAAATCTTTCATGTGTATGCTTATGCTTTGCTAGACCCAGGAGCTTCCTTGCCTTTTGTTAGTCCTTATATAGCAGTTGATTTTGGAATTAGTCTAAAAATTCTAGCATATCCCTTCTCAATCTATACCCCAGTAGGTAAAACTATCATAGCCCGATAGGTATACAAGAACTGCCCAGTTATGATATTTTAGAAAGTCACTTTAACAAACTTAGTTGAATTAGAGATGACTGATTTTGATGTCATTCTTGGCATGGATTGGCTTCATTCCTGCTATGCCACAGTCGACTGTAGAAATTAAATAGTTTAATTTTAGTTTCCAAATGAACCTGTCCTAGATTGGAAGGGTAGTGTATCCGCTTTCAGGGGTCATCTTGTTTCCTACCTTCAGGAAACGAAAATTATATCTAAGGGATGTGTTTATCATCTAGTTCATATTAGAGATTCCAGTTCAGAGACTCCTACTCTTGAATAAGTTCCAGCTATAAGTAAATATTCAGATATCTTTCCCGAAGATCTTCTAGGAATTTCTCCCGAAAGGGAAATAGACTTCGGTATTGATCTCCTTCCAGACTCTCAGCCTATCTCTATTTCGCCATACAAAATGGCACCCGCAGAACTCCAGGAACTAATAGAATAGTCAAAGGATCTCTTAGATGAGGGATTCATCATACCCAGTGTTTCCCCATGGGGTGCACCAGTCTTATTTGTGCGGAAGAAGGATAGTTCTCTCAAAATGTGTATATATTACCGTCAGCTCAATAAAGCCATGGTCAATAACAAGTATCCTCTTCCCAAGATCGATGACTTGTTTTACCAACTTTAGGGTGCCAGCTATTTCTCCAAGATAGACCTCAGATCTGGCTATCATCAGCTCAGAGTTAGAGAATGTGACATTTTGAAAATAGCTTTTCGTAATTGGTATGGTCACTTTAAATTCTTAGTCATGTCGTTTGAGCTTACCAATTCCCCAGTCGCTTTTATGGACTTAATGAATCATGTGTTTAAAAAGTGCTTGGACATGTTCATCATAGTCTTCACAGATAATATTCTGGACTATTCCCATACTGAGCATGATTATTCAGAGCATCTAAGGACAATACTCCAGAGTCTCAGAGATCATCAGTTGTTCGCCAAATTTAATAAGTGCAAATTTTGGATAAGGTCAGTAGCATTTATTGGTCATATCATTTCTGGTGTTGGCATTAGAGTAGGTCCTAAAAAGATCAAAGTAGCAAGAAACTGGCCCAGACCTATCTCTCCATCAGATATCAGGAGTTTCTTAGGTTTGGCTGGCTATTACAGACTATTAGATAAAGGATTTTCTTCAATTACATCCCCTATGTCCAGATTGACTCAGAAGAAAGTCAAATTTTTATGGTTAGACCCATACGAGAAGAGTTTTTTCGAATTGAAGACTTGACTTACCTCAGCTCTAGTCTTAGCTCTTCCAGATGGTTCAGATGGGTTCGTGGTGTATTGTGATGCATCCAGAGTTGGTTTAGGTTATGTCCTCATGCAGCATGCTAAGGTCATAGCCTACGCCTCTAGACAGTTAAATCCTCATGAGAAGAATTATCCTTCTCATGATCTTGAGTTAGCATCCGTAGCTTTTGCCTTGAAGATTCTAAAGCATTACCTATACGGTGTTCATGTAGATGTCTTCACAGATCAAAAGAGCCTTCAGTATATCTTTTCTCTGAAAGATCTCAATCTTCATTAGAGAAGGTGGTTAGAGATCTTGAAAGATTATGATATGCGTGTCCTCTATCATCCGAGCAAGGCCAACGTAATGGCCAATGCTCTCAGTAGACTGTCCATGGGTAGTGCCTGTCATGTGGAATATAGTAAAAAGAAGTTAGATTAGGAAGTCCACCAGCTAGCGTTCGCTTAGTTGATTCTTAAGAGGGTGGAGTATGTGTTCAGAGTAGTTCAGAATAATCTCAAGTTTCTGAGGTGAAAGAAAATCAAGATAAGGATCCCATCCATGCCAAGCTAAAAAAGTCAGTTCAAAATCAAAAAATAGAGGTTTTCTCACCGAGGGGAGATGGTTTGCTTCTTTTTCAAGGTCGTCTATGTGTTCCAGGTGTAGATGACATAAGGTAGTAAATTCTTGCAAAAATGTATGGTACGCGCTACTCTATTCATCCAGGGACCACTAAGATGTACCGCAACTTGTGGGAGATCTATTGGTGGAGTGGGATGAAGAGACATATTGCAGAGTTTGTGGCTAAGTGCCCGACATATCAACAGGTTAAGATAGAGTATCAAAAGCCTAGTGATCCTATGCAGGAGTTCAGTATTCCTACTTGGAAGTTGGAAGTTGTAAACTTGGACTTCATGATGGGTTTGCCTCGAAATCATCATCAGCATGGTTCAGTTTTGGTCATTGTAGATAGAATGACCAAGTCAGCTTATTTTCTTCCAGTTAATACCTCTAATTCAGCCGAGGATTACACCAAACTCTACATCAAAAATTTAGTCTAAATGCACGGTGTTCTGTTGTTCATCATCTCAGAAAGAGGTACCCAGTTTACCTCCCACTTCTAGAAAATTTTCCAAAAGGGTCTTGGTACCCAAGTTTATCTCAGTATAGCCTTTTATCCTCGGACAGATGGTCAGGCAGAAAGGACCATTCAGACTTTAGAAGATATGCTAAGGGCGGGTGCAATTGATTTCAAGGGAGGTTGGGGTGACCACTTGACTTTGATTGAGTTTGCATACAATAATAGCTATCATTCTACTATTAAGATGGCTCCATTTGAAGCTCAATATGGTATGAGGTGTAGATCTCTAATAGGTTTGTTCGAAATTAGTTAGGCCTAAGTCAGTGGTCCTGACTTAGTATTCGACGCCTTAGGGAAAGTCCAGTTGATTAGAGAAAGACTCCGGGCTACTCAGAGATGAAAAAATTCTTAGGCAGATGTTCTTAGAAAGGATTTTGAGTTTGATATTAATGATTATGTCTATCTAAATATCTCTCCCATTAAGGGAGTGAAGCAGTTCAGCAAGAAGGGAAAGCTCGACACTAGATATGTCGGTCCCTTCAAGATTCTTGGTCACTTTGGCAAGGTATCTTATGAGCTCAAATTGCCATCAGATCTAGCCTCAGTTCATCCAGTCTTCCATGTTAGGTAACCCATCATTCATAGTCCCTATTCCGAGCATTGATGTTCAGAACAGCCTCTCCTATGAGGAATTCCTATTGAAATCCTAGACTATCAGACTCGTAGATTGAGGAATAAAGAAGTCTCTCTAATTAAAGTTCTTTGGCGAAATCAGTTCGTAGTGGGGGATACTTGGGAAGCAGAAGCAGATATGCTTACCAAGTATCCTCACCTCTTCCCCGCCAGGTCAGATCAAGCTCAAGGTAATAGTTCTCCTTAAGCTTACTCAGTTTCATGATTGGTGTACATCACTAACTAGGTATCCAGTCTCATGTTTATGTTCCCATTATAAACTTGGAATCAAGTACCACCACATACTCAATCTTGTATCCATGTATCAGATCAGTTAAATAGTTATATGACAGATATGCAATCTCATTGTGATGAAACTTAGTTCTTCAAAACTTTTAGTTATGCATTCAAGAATCAGTAACACATGCATAAGATATGCGTGTTCAGTATGTTAAGTGTAGTTTATCAGTTACGTCCATCATGAGATCATGTTCCAGTTATCCATATTCAATTTATGTTCAGTTCATTGTTTCCCCTCTCAATCAGTCTCATTCGAGGATGAATGTTCTCAAGGGGGAGTTATTGTAATACTCGTGTTTTTTCTTAGCTTGAAAATCATCTAAAGAATGTTAGAAATTTCTTGAAATAAGAATTCATTCTTATAAACATGGTATTCCCATAATTTTCAATTCCTATCACATGGGAAATTAAATAAGCTTTCCATCGATATATAATTTGCCCAAATCCGACACCCGGGCGAAAAGTCAGGGCCTTTTTAGTGAGACAGTGTTTGACCTGAGCCTTCAGCGCATCGCGGAGATCACTTAATTAGAAATTGTCAATTTCCAGTTTTGCTCCGCAATACTGGTGTGTCGATCCAAACTTCCAGTCGTAGACAAGGTGTCAAAGCGATAGCTCCACATCGCGCCACCATGCAATTTCCCATTTATCAATTTCTAATGATTTGGCATAGAGTGGACCCCAGATCAGCTATTATATAACCTTTGGGGCATGTCGGTAAGATACTAATTCCCACAGTTTCATGTTACTGAATTAGGACTGTCAGATACAGTCAATCAGTCTCAGTAATAGAACTCCGATAGTTTTTCAGATTTCAGGACTATCAAATACAGTTAACTCAGATACAGTATGGAACTCAGATCGTTCCATCAGATTTAGGACTATCATCTAAAGTCACTCATGTTATCAGTTATACTAAGATATCAACATTGAGGTTTAGTTATTATGAACTCACGCTATTAGTGTCAGTTATCACATCTCATGCATATACTCTCATACTCATAATAGTCAGTCAGTTATTAGTATTGATCATGCATAAGAACCCCATGTATTTAGCCTACCTCACATGTATACTCACTACATTCAAATGTACTAATCCATTCACGCTATGGTGTTTCTTTTATTTTACACCATAGGTTCAGATGTATGAGTTCCAAATCAGCAGTAGATTCCAGCCTCAGCAGTCAGAGTTAGAAGTAAGTCCTTATCTTTTGAGGACATGATGATTTCATTAATATTTTAGTTTTCAGTTTATTACTGTAGTTGGAGTTAGTTGGGGACATATCCCATCAACTCCTTATTCAGACAATTTAGAGGCTTTCAAACTATAGCATGTCAGAAGTTATTTCAGTTTTGTTTTCATATTATAATACCACCTTATTCAGACTTCATTACTATTTAGATTACATTCAGTATTAAACCTTATGGCCTTTAAGTTCATGTTTCCACATTATACAGTGTTTTATGTAGTATACAGGTACAGATATCAGTCATGGGTTAGCTTTTGGTCCTTTGGTGTCATGACCACCGTGTAGCATTCCAGTTTAGAAAATTGGGGTGTTACAAACTTGTATCAAAGCTAGGTTCAATAGAGTCCTAGGAAGTCTGAAAGCCAAATCTAGTAGAGTCTTATATATGGGTGTGTTGCACGCCACATTTATATGCAAGTGGCTATGAGATGTTTTATGTCACGCCCCAAATCCTATTAAGGCGGACTGGCACCCGTTGCCGGTAAGGCTCGGGAGAACCAACCTGTAGCAATACATTACCTATGAACATTATAAGTTACTTTTATACTAAACATGCCCTCAAAAGATAAATGGGACTAGCAAGCCAAAAGATGTTGTATGACTAGGCCGTTGGAGCCACAATGTCTACGATACGATACATGACCATACTATACTTTACATAGTCTACAAAGCCTCTAGACAAGAAACATTATCTTATAAGGGTCGGGACAGGCCCCGCCTCATGATAAGATACTATACAATGCAAAAGGATATGATAAGACTCAAAGCCCCGAAGCAACCTGGAGCTTAGTGACTGCAGTTGATATCCTGTACTCTTACTGGGGAGGTTTATTAGCTTCTGCACCTGCAGCATGGAATGCAGGTCCCCCAACAGGGACGTCAGTACGAAATAATGTACTGAATATGTAAGGCAACATGTACTATATATGAGATAAAAGCTCAAATGAAACCATACACTGTTGTAGGGTAAAAGACCACCTTTATGAATATTGTGGAGTCATGCATCTTATAACAATTATGTTAAATTACTCTTATCACTTGTATAATCTGTGCACGTCATGTAATACAAATGACCAGCTGATCAGTGGTAAATCTATATCAGGATCGACCCATGCTAGGCTTTCCTTTCACCCCTGGGATACCCCCTGTAATACTGGGATTGACCCATGCTAGGTGATTCTTTCACCCCTGGGATACCACCCAACAGAAGCAACTGTATACATATATCTTCTTATTACTTTTGAGATGAATCTGTGGTGATCGTAACATTTGAGCTATAAGACTATAAGCATGACAAATGACAAGTATGTGACCATGTAACATCATATCACAATGAAAAGAGTGGGTTATACAATTAGTGAAACATGTAGGACATAAACAACGTATGAACTTTATTTAGCTAAAAAGAAGACTCATATGTCATGGTATCCAATGTATGTATGCAGCAGTGACAATGCTCGAATCTGGACACACAAATACATGTGAGAGAGTGGAGTGGTTATATCGAAGTTTGTAAAGATCTCTATGTGCCAATAAAGACTTTGGATTCCATGCCAAACAATAAGAGATCGAATAGCCTTACATACCTCGACATATCAACTTGTTTTTACCTCGAAATGACTTCTTTTCTTCCAACTATTTATCTACAATATCATGTTTTAAAGCTAGTATTAGCAGCTAATCAATGCATCTGGACAGCCCAATCTCACAAAACACAACACTTTGGCAACAAACGTATAACCATCGACTCAATGGTGTTATTCCGACTTTCTCAATTCTAACTGTCTTCAACCAGTACACATTATCATATACATGATGTACACAGCCTATATCAGCTCTATAACATGCTGGCAACAGTCCATAACTACAACACAGAACCATTTTACAAAACGCTCAACTAAGAAGCACAACATCTCGTCGTCTCCCTACATTTCGTCGTTAACAATTCATACTTGTCCCAACTTTGAACCAGATGCTCCCAACATATATATACATCAAATAAACCTTAACATAGTCACAAAATAGCTCAAAACACAGGGGGGGAAACGTGAAACATCAGCCCCCTCATCAAAACAGTCCAATACCATTTTGGAAGCACATAAGATCATATAAGGATACTTGTTTCCAAAGAACTAGCAAAACAGTCCAGCAACCTTGGCAACCATATACACACTATAACATATTATTAACCTCAACTTTATATCATATCAAAGTCAAAAATCAGGGTAAGAATCGTTCCAAAGCCAAGAAAATCAAACAACAACTTTCAGGACACAAGCTGTCCAGAAATTCCTGCACAGTACACCAGCCAACTTATCTTGTTTTCCATGGAAATTTCATATCAAGTATATGGTTATTTTTACTTACCGTAACTCCCAAGGTGTAGGTCTAATTCAAGAACTCAAAAAGTAGCCTTTGGTTGCCTTCCAAGGTGAAGAAATGCCAAGAGAAACTTAGAGAGAAAAGCTGAAATTTTTGGTCTTCTACTAGTTAACCTAAGGAGCTCGGTTTTGGTCCCTTTTTAAGGAGGCCTTAGACCGATTTTCTCCTGATATTTGCAACTGATTAACTCAAGTTGGTCAATGACTAATTTTCCCCTTTCACTTGGGCCTTTTGGATCTCTAAATCAATGGGCTTTAGTGGCCCATTTTCCTTCATCTTTCTTGCACTTTGTTTGGGCCCAATTTTGTTAGTAGTGAATGAATGTAGTTGGGCATATTAGATAAAAATCTTGGGCTGAACATCTTGGACCAATATAATTCTAAACCATTGGCTTTAATATCCTCCCTAACTTGGGCTTCGTTTGTCACAAGACTTGGAAAGTTTCGGCGTTAAGCCTTGTCTTCGTTCCCCTTTCTTTTTACTAACGTCTAGACTTCAAGTGAGTTCACTTATAAATGAATTATTCTCCCTCATGTATATATACATTTTTTTTTAAGCCAACCACACAGGTGACTCACCTGCTAGCTTCCTAAGTTCCATAAGCACGTCAATGAGTTTCTCCGTTTAAGGCCACAATCTCTAAATAGACTTCCATATAGTGCCCCAATCTAACACTTGAACACTTGAAAACAAATTTTGGTAGTAATTAAATCAAGTCGTATGTCATTTTATGTGAACATTACTAGTACATGTAAAATGTGGGGTGTTACATCCTCCCCCCCTTAGGAACATTCGTCCCGAATGTTAACATAACTGTATAGTCTAGGCAGGTTTGAATTTCTGGTCACACAACTGTTAATAACATAACTAGTATTCAAACACATACCTATTAATGTTCCTCCTCTGTATCTTTTGGTCCCTCCTTGTCTTCAAATAGATGAGGGTATTTGGATGTCATTACTTCCTCCGGTTCCCACGTTATTTCTTCTACTTGGTTGTTTCTCCAGAGCACCTTTACTGATGTCATTTCTTTGTTCCTTAACTTTTTAATTTGGCGATCTAGAATAGCAATCGGTACCTCTTCATAAGTAAGATCCTCTGTGACCTGTACATCTTCTATAGGAGTGATACGAGAGGGGTCACCTATGCATTTTCGAAGCATTGACACATGAAACACTGGATGAACCATTGAAAGTTCCTGGGGTAGCTCTAATTCATATGCAACTTGTCCGACCCTCTTAGTAATCTTATATGGCCCTATGTAACGTGGGCGTAGTTTCCGTTTCTTACCAAATCTCATAACCCCTTTCATCGGTGATACCTTTAAAAATACCCAATCTCCAATAGAGAATTCCAGCCCCCTTCTCCGCATATCTGCATATGATTTATGATGACTTTGGGCTGTTTTTAGCCGTTGTTGTATCACCTTAACTTTTTCCATGGCTTGTTGGACTAAATCTGGCCCGAGCAAGGTGGTTTCACCCACTTCGAACCAACCAATTGGTGACCTACATTTCCTCCCATACAAAGCTTCGTAAGGCGCCATCTTGATGCTCGAATGGTAGATGTTATTATAGGCACCCAGCTACCTTTAAAATCTAATGCACAGGTTCGCAACATATCCTCAAGTGTTTGAATAGTACGCTCTGCTTGGCCGTCTGTTTGGGGATGGAAGGTTGTACTCAAATTCACTTGCGTCCCTAAACTCCTTTGAAAGGACTTCCAAAATTTTGCCGTGAATTGAGCTCCTCGATCAGATATAATAGAGAGTGGGACCCCATGTAGCCTAACTATCTCTTTGAGGTATAATTTGGCATATTCTTCAGCTGTATAATCACTTCTAACTGGCAGGAAGTGCGCGGACTTCGTGAGTCTATCAACTATCACCCATATGGAGTCAAACTTATTAACTGAACGAGGCAAACCAGTTACAAAATCCATATTAGTCATATCCCACTTCCAAGTTGGAATCTCTATACATTGCATGTAACCACCTGGCTTTTGGTGCTCTACTTTGACTTGTTGACAAGTAGGACATTGAGCCACAAACTCTGCAAGGTCCTTTTTCATGCCTCCCCACCAAAACACTCCCTTTAGGTCATGATACATCTTAGTAGATCCTGGGTGGTTGGAATATCTTGAATGATGGGCTTCTTCCATTATTCTCCTTCTGAGTCTGTTAACATCAGGAACACACAATCTATTTTGGCAATAAAGTACTCCATCTTGTGTAAGCCTAAACTCCTTCATTATACCTTGACTTACTTTCTCCTTAAGGCATTGTAGAATAGGATCATAATACTGTTTTTCTTTCACTTCCCTTATCAATGAAGGATAGTTAGCATTATGTACAATAATGTCCTTTCTTGGAGTTTCGAGTAGACGAACACCCAGATTGGCTAGTTGACGCAAATCCTTAGCCATGCCTTGCTTTACCTCTTTCTGATCACTGGTACCCATGAGTGTCTTACGACTTAGAGCATCAGCCACCACATTTGCTTTCCCTGGATGGTATAATATATCAATATCATAATCCTTTATTAACTCTAACCACCTCCGCTGCCTCAAATTTAGATCTTTCTGCTTGAAAATATACTGTAAACTCTTATGATCTGTATATATGTCCACGTGCACCCCATACAAATAGTGGCGCCATATCTTTAAAGCAAATACAACCGCTGTTATCTCAAGATCATGTGTTGGGTAGTTTTTCTCGTGTGGTCTCAATTGTCTCGAGGCATAAGCAATCACCTTACCATGTTGTGTTAGTACACACCCCAAACCAACTCCGGAAGCATCACAATACACTGCATATCCCTCTGAGCCTTCTGGAAGCACTAGCACAGGTGTTGAGGTTAGCCTGCTTTTCAACTCTTGAAAGCTCCTTTCACATGCATCATTCCATTGGAATTTGGTTTCCTTGTGAGTTAGCTTAGTAAGAGGTGCAGACATAGAAGAAAAACCTTCAACAAACCTTCTGTAATAACCTGCCAATCCAAGGAAGCTTCGAACTTCTGTAGGTGTCGTTGGCCTTGGCCAATCTTTCACAGCCTCTATCTTTTGTGAATCCACCCTTATTAATTCATCCAATACAATATGGCCCAAAAATGCCACTGATTTTAACCAAAATTCACATTTGGAAAACTTAGCATACAACCGGCGATCACGGAGAACTTGTAGTACTAGTCGTAAATGATTTGCGTAGTCCTTTTCTGACCTTGAATACACCAGAATATCATCTATAAATACTATCACGAACACATCCAGGAAAGGCTTGAATACCCTATTTATCAAATCCATAAAAACTGCTGGTGCATTCGTTAGCCCAAACGACATAACAAGAAATTCAAAGTGACCATATCTGGTTCGGAAAGCTGTCTTAGGTATATCTTTTTCCTGCACTCTCACTTGATGATAACCTGATCTCAAATCGATCTTTGAAAAGTATTTGGCACCCTGTAACTGATCAAACAAGTCATCAATTCTGGGGAGGGGATATTTATTCTTAATTGTCACCCTATTCAGTTGTCGGTAGTCAATACACATCCTCAATGTGCCATCCTTTTTATGCACAAATAAAACTGGTGCACCCCAAGGGGACACACTAGGTCTTATAAAACCCTTTTCTAACAAGTCTTTCAGTTGCTCCTTTAATTCACGTAATTCTGCCGGGGCCATTCTATATGGAGGAATAGAGATAGGCTCGGTGCCTGGTAATAAGTCAATACCAAAATCTATTTCTCGTTCTGGAGGCAAACCAGGGAGTTCCTCAGGAAAGACATCAATAAATTCATTCACTATTGGAACAGACTGGATAGTTGGTGATTCTGCCTCCATGTCTCTCACTCTAACGAGATGACATATATATCCCTTTGATATCATTTTTCAGGCTTTAAAATAAGAGATAAACCTCCCTTTTGGTGCCCCAATATTGCCTTCCCATTCAAGGACTGCTTCATTTGGAAAGTGAAAGTACATCCTCTTGGTTCGGTAGTCAACGGTGGCATAGCAAGAAGCCAACCAATCCATACCCATTATAACATCAAATTCTACAATTTCTAACTCGATAAGATCAGCTAATGTATCTCGGTCGCAGACACTCACTATGCAGTCACAATAGACTCTTCTAACTATAATTGACTCCCCAGTTGGTGTAGACACCGCAAGTGGTTTATTCAATAATTTAGGTGTTCTACCAAGCTTCCCAGCAACTAATGGAGTAATATATGACAATGTAGAACCAGGGTCAATTAATGCATACACTTTATGTGAGAAGATGGACAATGTACCTATAACCACATCGGGTGAAGCTTCCAGGTTCTGTCGAGTCCCTAGAGCATATGTGCGATTTTGGGCCACGCTGGAACTAGCTGCCCCTCTAATACCTCTGCCGCGACCTATGGGAAATTGCTCACCTCTACCTGATGGAGGCACTGATGATGATGATACAACAGCTGATCCAGTAGGTTATGCCATATCACCCCTGCGTCTTCTTGGGCAATCTTTTATTACATGCCCTGGCATACCACACCAATAACAAACATCCGTTCCCCTGCGACACGCACCTATATGATATCTCCCACATTGTCTGCAAGGCTGCCTAGGAGGCATTTGCTAGCTTCCCGAATATCCTGTTGTCCGTGTACCTTGGCCCTCACTTCTCTGCCCAAATTGATCATTTCTAGACCCTTGAAGTGGTGGTGGAGCACTAGCTGTAGAGTAAATGGATGATGGCCTGGGTGGCCTATGAGAAAATCGTGGCCTAAACTCACCCTGGGGTGGTGTAAACTGTCCTGTAGATCTGGCCCTCTTGAATTGCCCCCTTTCTATTTCTTGTGCCCTCCTTCTTTGTCTCTGATCCTCCATTTTCTGTGCAAAAGCTTGCATCCTCGCTATATCCATGTCTTTATTCAAAGAAGCAATGGTACAATATCTAACCAAATATGAATCCAACCTATCAACATACCGATGGACTCTATCTGCCATAGTAGCAACAACATTAGGAGCGTACCTGGCCAGAGAATTAAATTTAAGACTATATTCCCTCACACTCATATTCCCCTGATGGAGGTTCAGGAACTGATCTGCACGGGCCTCTCGGATCTCTAATGGCAAGTAATGATCAAGAAAGGCCATTTTGAACTCCTCCCAAGTAGTTGGAGGTGTATCTATGCCTTTGGAATGCTTCCAGGCTTCGTACCACAGTATAGCCACACCCTTCAATCTATATATTGCCAACTCAGCAGCTTCCGAACCACTTACATGCATAACATCTAAGGTGCGTTGGATCTGATCAATAAAATCCTGTGGATCTTCATTTGGATCTGTCCCAGTGAATGATGGAGGGTCTAAGTTGAGGAAATCACGTATTCTCGTACTGGATGCCCTACCTGCACCAACTGCACCTGCAACTGGGCCTTCTTGTCTTTGACCTTGGCCAGCAACTATACAAGTCAACAGTTGAACTGCATTTCTCAAATCCTGCACAGAAGCATCAACAGGTGGTTCTCGGGGATTTTCACTACTTCCTGGTACATCAACAGATGGAGGGGTTGGAGATGTCTGTGATAGAGACTCATCTAGATCATCACTCTATCGTCTCGCCCGATTGGGTATACCAACTACCACTTCTACTTCCTTTCCTTTACCTTTACTCTTCCTTGTCTCTGGCATACTTACTGTACAAAATAATTCAGGGGTTACACATGGTACACTTATAATATTTGGCTCTATGGCACGATCTAAGGAATGAAAAGAAATGATAACTCCTAAATGCCACGTAGCCTCTTGTTTATAAATGTGGTGCACAACACATCGATATACATGATTCTACATAGACACGGCTTTGTAGACTCCCTAGGACAAACCGCTCTGATACCACTTCTGTCATGCCCCAAATCCTATTAAGGTGGACTGGCACCCGTTGCCGGTAAGGCTCGGGAGAACCAACCTGTAGCAATACATTACCTATGAACATTATAAGTTACTTTTATACTAAACATGCCCTCAAAAGATAAATGGGACTAGCAAGCCAAAAGATGTTGTATGACTAGGCCGTTGGAGCCACAATGTCTACGATACGATACATGACCATACTATACTTTACATAGTCTACAAAGCCTCTAGACAAGAAACATTATCTTATAAGGGTCAGGACAGGCCCCGCCTCATGATAAGATACTATACAATGCAAAAAGATATGATAAGACTCAAAGCCCCGAAGCAACCTGGAGCTCAGTGACTGCAGTTGATATCCTGTACTCTTACTGGGGAGGTTTATTAGCTTCTGCACCTGCAGCATAGAATGCAGGTCCCCCAACAGGGATGTCAGTACGAAATAATGTACTGAATATGTAAGGCAACATGTACTATATATGAGATAAAAGCTCAAATGAAACCATACACTGCTGTAGGGTAAAAGACCACCTTTATGAATATTGTGGAGTCATGCATCTTATAACAATTGTGTTACTTTACTCTTATCACTTGTATAATCTGTGCACATCATGTAATACAAATGACCAGCTGATCAGTGGTAAATCTATATCAGGATCGACCCATGCTAGGCTTTCCTTTCACCCCTGGGATACCCCCTGTAATACCGGGATTGACCCATGCTAGGTGATTCTTTCACCCCTGGGATACCACCCAACAGAAGCAACTGTATACATATATCTTCTTATTACTTTTGAGATGAATCTTTGGTGATCATAACATTTGAGCTATAAGACTATAAGCATGACAAATGACAAGTATGTGACCATGTAACATCATATCACAATGAAAAGAGTGGGTTATACAATTAGTGAAACATGTAGGACATAAACAACGTATGAACTTTATTTAGCTAAAAAGAAGACTCATATGTCATGGTATCCAATGTATGTATGCAGCAGTGACAATGCTCGAATCTGGACACACAAATACATGTGAGAGAGTGGAGTGGTTATATCGAAGTTTGTAAAGATCTCTATGTGCCAATAAAACTTTGGATTCCATGCCAAATAATAAGAGATCGAATAGCCTTACATACCTCGACATATCAACTTGTTTTTACCTCGAAATGACTTCTTTTCTTCCAACTATTTATCTACAATATCATGTTTTAAAGCTAGTATTAGCAGCTAATCAATGCATCTGGACAGCCCAATCTCACAAAACACAACACTTTGGCAACAAACGTATAACCATCGACTCAATGGTGTTATTCCGACTTTCTCAATTCTAACTGTCTTCAACCAGTACACATTATCATATACATGATGTACACAGCCTATATCAGCTCTATAACATGCTGGCAACAGTCCATAACTACAACACAGAACCATTTTACAAAACGCTCAACTAAGAAGCACAACATCTCGCCGTCTCCCTACATTTCGTCGTTAACAATTCATACTTGTCCCAACTTTGAAACAGATGCTCCCAACATATATATACATCAAATAAACCTTAACATAGTCACAAAATAGCTCAAAACACATGGGGGGAAACGTGAAACATCAGCCCCCTCATCAAAACAGTCCAATACCATTTTGGAAGCACATAAGATCATATAAGGATACTTGTTTCCAAAGAACTAGCAAAACAGTCCAGCAACCTTGGCAACCATATACACACTATAACATATTAATAACCTCAACTTTATATCATATCAAAGTCAAAAATCAGGGTAAGAATCGTTCCAAAGCCAAGAAAATCAAACAACAACTTTCAGGACACAAGCTGTCCAGAAATTCCTGCACAGTACACCAGCCAACTTATCTTGTTTTCCATGGAAAATTCATATCAAGTATATGGTTATTTTTACTTACCGTAACTCCCAAGGTGTAGGTCTAATTCAAGAACTCAAAAAGTAGCCTTTGGTTGCCTTCCAAGGTGAAGAAATGCCAAGAGAAACTTAGAGAGAAAAGCTGAAATTTTTGGTCTTCTACTAGTTAACCTAAGGAGCTCGGTTTTGGTCCCTTTTTAAGGAGGCCTTAGACCAAATTTCTCCTGATATTTGCAACTGATTAACTCAAGTTGGTCAATGACTAATTTTCCCCTTTCACTTGGGCCTTTTGGATCTCTAAATCAATGGGCTTTAGTGGCCCATTTTCCTTCATCTTTCTTGCACTTTGTTTGGGCCCAATTTTGTTAGTAGTAAATGAATGTAGTTGGGCATATTATATAAAAATCTTGGGCTGAACATCTTGGACCAATATAATTCTAAACCATTGGCTTTAATATCCTCCCTAACTTGGGCTTCGTTTGTCACAAGACTTGGAAAGTTTCGGCGTTAAGCCTTGTCTTCGTTCCCCTTTCTTTTTACTAACGTCTAGACTTCAAGTGAGTTCACTTATGAATGAATTATCTCCCTCATGTATATATACATTTTTTTTAAGCCAACCACACAGGTGACTCACCTGCTAGCTTCCTAAGTTCCATAAGCACGTCAATGATTTTCTCCGTTTAAGGCCACAATCTCTAAATAGACTTCCATATAGTGCCCCAATCTAACACTTGAACACTTGAAAAAAAAATTTGGTAGTAATTAAATCAAGTCGTATGTCATTTTATGTGAACATTACTAGTACATGTAAAATGTGGGGTGTTACATTTTAAGAAATAGTTTTCCTTCTTTAAGTATTTATGTCGTGCCTGTGATCATAATCACAAGTCAATCTCTCAGTCTAGTCCATTTTACTCTTTCCTCTACTAATCATGCCTCCTAAAAGAAGAAATGGGAATTAGTCAGCCTCTCAGCACGAAGATCCTTTAGGTGATCATGTTTCTCATGTCGAGTTCAGGACTGCAGTTACCACTCTTGCTTAATCAATCGTTGCTCATAATGAATGGCTAACAGTTAGTCCAGCCAACCCAGTGTCCAACTCAGCCGCAGATAGGTTTTGAGACTTCACCTAAATGAATCCACCAATATTTCTTGGGTCTAAGACAGACGAAGACCCTTAGAAATTCCTAGATCAGGTACAGAAGGTTACAGACATAATGGGTAGGACTATCATTGAGAGTGCTGAGTTAGCTGCATACTAGTTGCTAAATGTGGCTCATACTTGGTTCAAATAGTGGAAGTCAGAAAGGTCTGATGATGCAGGTCCTATAAAGTGGGAGGAGTTTTTCACTGCATTCTTAGAAAGATTCTTTCCTCAGGATCTCAGATAGGCTAAGGTGCTAAAACTTGTCAACCTCAGGCAGGGCAATATAATAGTGAAGGAGTATTCTCTCAGGTTTATTCAATTAGCTAGATATGTCCCTCATGTGGTTTTAGACAGTAGATTTAAGATGAGTAAGTTCACGTCGAGGGTGAATGGCAGCGTGGTTAATGAGTGCAGATCCACCATGCTGAATAGTGACATGACCATATCTAGACTTATGACTCATGCTCAGTAGATAGAAGAGTAGAAAATTAAGCAGAGGGAAAAGTCAAATAAGAAAGCTTGGATAGGTAGCTTCAATTTCAATCAGCCTAAGTCAGAAGAAGGAAACCGCTCTCAGTTTCATCCTAAGTCATCAGCTCTAGTTCCCTCTACAGCCAGTACTTCAGTTCCTAAGTTCAAAGAGGGTAACTAAGATAAAGCTCTACGCTATAAGTACCAGGGCAGTGTTAGTAGTGCCCGCACTTATCCTCAGTGTCAGTCTTACAGTAAGCACTATCAGGGTATGTGTAGACCCGGTAGTGGCATTTTTTTTAGTTGTGGTAAGCCAGGCCACAGAGTTAGAGACTGTCCTCAACCAGGTCCTCAAGGTCAACAGAATCGCTCCTCAGTTTTGATCGATTGCCTAAATCAATAGGTTAACACTTCCAGTGCCACCAATTGGCAACGCCCAAATCGTCTTTATGCTCTTCAAAACCTAACAAGTTTAGGAAAATTCTCCTGATAAAGTTACTGGTACGTTATAGATCTTTCATGCGTATGTTTATTCTTTTCTAGACCCAGGAGCTTCCTTGTCTTTTTTTACTTCTTATATAGCAGTTGATTTCGGAATCAATCCCAAAATTCTAGCAGAGCCCTTCTCAGTATCTACCCCAGTGGGTAAAACAATCGTAGCTCGATAGCTATACAGAACTGCCCGATTATGATATTTCAGAAAGTCACTTTAGCAGACTTAGTTGAATGATAGATGACTAATTTTGATGTCATTCTTGGCATGGATTGGCTTCATTCCTGCTATTCCACAGTTGACTGCAGAAATCGAATAGTTCAGTTTCAGTTTCCAAATAAACCCATCCTAGAGTAGAAGGGTAGTGTATCCGCTTTTAGGGGTCATCTTGTTTCGTACCTTCGGGAAAGAAAAATGATATATAAGTGATGTGTTAATCATCTAGTTCATGTTAGAGATTCCAGTTCTGAGACTCCTAGTCTTGAATCAGTTCCAGTTGTAAGTGAATATTCAGATGTCTTTCTTAAAGATCTTCTAGTAATTCCTCCCAAAAGAAAAATAGACTTTGGTATTGATCTCCTTCCAAACACTCAGCCTATCTCTATTTCGCCATACAAAATGGCACCAGCAGAACTACAAGAACTGATAGAATAGTTGAAGGATCTCTTAGATGAGGGATTCATCACACCCAGTGTTTCCCCATGGGGCGCACTAGTCTGATTTGTGCGGAAGAAGGATGGTTCTCTCAAAATATGTATATATTACCATCAGCACAATAAAGCCATGATCAAGAACAAGGATCCTCTTTCCAGGATTGATGAATTGTTTGACCAACTTTAGGGTGCCAGTTATTTCTCCAAGATAGACCTCAGATCTGGCTACCATCAGCTCAGAGTTAGAAAATGTGACATTCTAAAAATAGCTTTCCATACTTGGTATGGTCACTTTGAATTCTTAGTCATGTCATTTGGTCTTACCAATGCCCCAGTCGCTTTCATGAACTTGATAAATCATGTGTTTAAACAGTGCTTGGACATGTTCGTCATAGTCTTTATAGATAATATTCTAGTCTATTCCTGCACAGAGCATGATTATTCAGACCATCTTAGGACAGTACTCCAGACTCTCGGAGATCATCAGTTGTTCACCAAGTTTAATAAGTGTGAATTTTGGATAAGTTCAGTAAAATTTGTTGGTCATATCATTTCTGGTGATGGCATTAGAGTAGATCCTCAAAAGATTGAAGTAGTAAAAAACTATCCTAGACCTGTCTCTCCATCATATATCAGGATTTTTTGGGGTTTGGTTGGCTATTACAGACATTTTGTTGAAGGATTTTCTTCTATTGCGTCCCCTATATCCATATTGACTCAAAAGAAAGTCAAATTTTAACGGCCAGACCCATGCGAGAAGAGTTTTCAGGAATTAAAGTCTTGACTCACCTCAGCTCTAGTCTTAGCTCTTCCAGATGGTTTAGATGGGTTTATGGTGTATTGTGATCATCCAGAGTAGGTTTAGGTTGAGTCCTCATACAGCACGCTAAGGTCATAGCCTACACCTCTAGACAGTTAAATCCCCATGAGAAGAATTATCCTTCTCATGATCTTGAGTTAGCAAATTGACTATTTGGAGGCATTACCTATACGGTGTTCATGTAGATGTATTCAGAGATCATAAGAGCCTTCAGTATGTCTTTTCTCAGAAAGATTTCAATATTCGTCAGAGAAGGTGGTTAGAGCTATTGAAAGATTATGAAATGTGAGTCCTCTATCATTCGAGAAAGGCCAACGTAGTGGCTGACGCTCTCAGTAGACTGTCCATGGGTAGTGTTTCTCATGTGGAAGATAGTAAGAAGAAGTTAACTCAGGAAGTCCACCAGCTTGCCAGACTAGGCAATCGCTTAGTCGATTCTTCAGATGATGGAGTTTTTTTTCAGAGTAGTTCAGAATTATCTAAGTTTTTGATGTGAAAAAAGGTCAAGATAAGCATCCCATCCTTGTCAAGCTAAAAGAGCCAGTTCAGAATTTGAAAATAGAGGTTTTCTCCCAAGGGAGAGATGGTGTGCTTCATTGTCAAGGTTGTCCATGTGTTCCAGGAGTAGATATCATAAGGCAGCAATTTCTTGCAAAAATGTATGGTGCGCACTACTCTATTCATCCAAGGGACAATAAGATATACCGCAACTTGTGGGAGATCTATTGGTGGAGTGGGATGAAGAGAGATGTTGCAGAGTTTGTGGCTAAGTGCCCTACATGTCAGCAAGTTAAAATAGAGCATCAGAAGCCTAGTTGTCCTATGTAGGAGTTCAGTATTCCTAATTGGAAGTAGAATGACCAAGTCAGCTCATTTTCTTCCAGCTCATACCTCTAACTTAGCCGAGGATTATGCCAAACTCTACATCAGGGAGTTAGTTAAATTTCACGGTGTTCCATTATCCATCATTTGAGATAGAGGTACCCAGTTCACCTCTCACTTTTGGAAAATATTCCAAAAGGATCTTGGTACCCAAGTTTATATCAGTACATCCTTTCATCCTCGAACAGATGGTCAAGAACAAAGGACCATTCAGACTTTACAAGCTATGCTAAAGGCGGGTGCAGTTGATTTCAAGGGAGGTTAGGGCGACCACTTGCCTTTGATTGAGTTTGCATACTACAATAGTTATCATTCCACTATTAAGATGGATCCATTTAAAGCTCAATATGGTAGGAGGTGAAGATCTCTAATCGGTTGGTTTGAAATTAGTGAGGCCTCAGTCATAGGTCCTGACTTAGTATTCGACATCTTAGAGAAAGTCCAGTTGTTTAGAGAAAGACTCCAGGCTTCTCAGAGACGACAGAAGTTTGAGGCAGATGTTCATAAAAAAGATCTCGAGTTCAAGATTGATGATTATGTCTATCTAAAGATCTCTCGTATGAATGGAGTGAAGCGGTTCAGCAAGAAGGGAAATTTCAGTACTCAATATGTCGATCCCTACAAGATTCTCAGTCGCTTTGGCAAGGTAGCTTATGACCTCGAATTGCCTTCAGATCTAGCCTCAGTTCATCCAGTCTTCCATTTATCTTTGCTTAAAAAGTTCATAGGTGACCCATCAGTCGTAGTCCTTATTCCAAGCATTGATGTTCAGAACAGCCTCTCCTATGAGGAACTTCTGGTTAAAATCCTAGACTATCAGACTCATAGATTAGGGAACAAAAAAGCCCCTCTAGTTAAAGTTCTTTGGCAAAATTAGTTCATAGAGGGAGGTACTTGGGAAGCAGAAGCATATATGCATACCAAGTATCCTCACCTCTTCTCCACCAGCTCAAATCAAGCTCAATGTAATACTTCTCCTTAAGCTTACTCAGTTTCAAGATTAGTGTGCATCACTAACAAGGTATTCAGTCTCATATTTATGTTCCCATGATAAACTTGGTATCAAGTACTACCGCATAATCAGTCATGCATTCATGTATCAGATCATTTATATAGTTATGTGACAGACATGCATTCTCATTATAATGAAACTTAGCTCTTCAAAACTTTCCGTTATGTATTCAAGAATCAGTTAAATATGCATCAGATATGCATGTTCAGTATGTTAAGTGTAGTTTGTCAGTCACGTCCATCATGAGATCATGTTCCAGTTATCCATGTTCAATTCATATTCAGTTCATTGTTTCCCCTCTCAGTCAGTTTTATTCGAGGATGAATTTTCTCAAGGGGGAGTTATTGTAATACCCGTGCTTTTTCTAAGCTTGAAAATCATCTAAAGGATGTTGGAACTTGCTTGAGATAAGAATTCATTCTTATAAATATAGTATTCCCATAATTTTCACTTCCTATCATGTGGGAAATTAAATAAGATTTCCATCGATATATAATTCGCCCAAATCCGACACCCGGGAGAAGAGTTAGGGCCTGTTTACTGAGACAGTGCTTGACCTGAGCCTTCAGCGCATCCTGGAGATAGCTCAATTGAAAATTGATAATTTCTAGTGTTGATCCGCGATACTAGCATGTCGCGCCAAACTTTTAGGTTGTAGACAAGGTGGCAACGTGATAGCTCTGCGTTGCACCACCGTGCAATTCCCATTTTTCAATTTCAAGTGACTTGGTGCAATGGTGGCGCGTCGCGCCAAGGGCTCAATTTGGGAAAATTTACCAAAAATTTAATGACGTGTCCAGGGTTAAAAGGGTCAACTTCCCACCCCTATTTAATCCTTTTAACACGTGATTCAGCCACTTTTCACTAAAAATATATTAGTTTTTCTCAAGTTTATCTCAAGAACAAGCTAGGGTTTCTATTGGAAATTCAAATTCAGGAAGGTCTCACCATCAGTCTTCATGAAATCATGTTCTAAGGTATGAATAACGTTCATTCATGTACCCATTTCATCCATGAAGTCGAAGAACCCTTTTCTAAAACTTAAGTTATAGATTTCCTTTATGTTTTCATGATTTGGCTGCTCATGTGCATGTGGATAAAATGTGAAATTGGATTTTTCGCCATGATTGTTGAAAATTTCTATGTGGGTCTAATTACGATAGCCATAGATTCATGTAACCCTAAGATTTAAACCCTTGAATGATGAAAATTAGAATAGAACAATGATGTTTACATGTTTCATGCCTGCAATGCATTTGATTGAATGCCTAAGATAAGGAATATTGTTTAATTAGCATGATATCATGAAATCCCCATGTATTTACAAATTTATGGCTATTAACTGTTTGAATTTAATGCTCCTATGAATGTAGAATGTATTATGATGCTAGTCAAGTCCTCAAGTAAATCATGCTATGTCAATTCTCTTCTATCAAGTCCTCGGGGTACTTATACCCAAAACATTAGCTATGTGCCTAGAGCCAAGTCATGTTTTCACAATACTCTTAGTCAAGCTATGAACTCTTAGACTTCAGCTAGTTTTATGACTCAGGAAAAATCTCCATGATCTCATGAAATCAGTCAGTTATTAGATATCAGTAGTATTCCGTCAGTCATGGAATTCAGTAACTCAGCCCATGTTTATTTTAGTTTCAAGTTGATAAGGGTCAGTGTCTATTCATATGGTAGTAGGAATTAGCACTGAGTGAATCCAAGTATGGGAACTCACCTATTATATGAAGGTGTGATTCCTAGAAGCAACCCTTGCATTCAGAAACTATGTAGCTAGCATAGGTTGAGACATCGTAGCCTGCTATATAAGAGTAGATGAGGTGGCTTAACCTTTTATATAAGGGTTCCCACCATTCTCAATAGAGTTACTTATTATATAAGGGCTACTCATATGTTGTCCTTACCAGTGGCGCGGTATTGACACCCTTCCAGTCAGGGCATGGATTGGATCCTAGCTCAGCTATTATAGCACCTTTGGAGCATGTCGGTTAGATAATACTTCCCACAGTTTCATGTTACAAAATCAGGACTATTAGATACTATCGATCAGTCTCAATAATAGAACTCAGATAGTTCTTCAGATTTTAGGACTGTCAGATACTGTCAATTCAGATACAGTACGAAACTCAGATCATTCCATCAAATTCAGGATTATCAGTTACAGTCACTCATGTTATCAGTTATATTCAGGTATAGTCAGTCATGTTATCAGTATTCATATATCAGCATTCAGGTTCAGTTATTATGCACTCATGCTATCAATGTCAGTTATCACATCTCACGCATGTACTCTCACATTCATGATAGTCAGTTATTTATTAGTATTTATCATGCATATGAACCTCATGTATTTAGCCTACCTTACATGTATACTCAGTACATTCAAACATACTGACGCATTCGCGCTATGGTGTTTCTTTTATTTTACACCATAGGTTCAGATGCACGAGTTCCAGATCAGCAGTAAATTCCAGCCTCAGTAGTCAGAGTTAAAAGTGACTCCTCAACTTTCAAGGAGATGATGATTTCATTACTATTTCAGTTTTCAGTTTATTTTAGTAGTTGGATTTAGTTGGGGACATGTCCTATCAACTCCTTATCCAGACAGTTTAGAGGATTTCAGACTATAGAATGACAGACAGTTATTTTAATTTTGTTTTGGTATTGTGATACCACCTTATTCAGACGTCACTACTATTCATATTACGTTCAATATTGAACCTTATGGACTTTCAGTTCATGTTTCCATATTATATAGTGTTTTATGCAATATATAGGTACAAATATCAGTCATGGGTTAACTTATGGTCCTTCAGTTTTATGAGCACAATGTAGTATTCTGGTTCAAAAAATTAGGGCGTCACAGTGTCGTTGGACACCAAAAATCATATCTTTCCAATTGTCTTTTATGTTGTGGATAAAGAAAATAATTCGTCTTAGACCTTCTTCTTCAAGAAGTTAAAGACTATAGTAGAAAATGAACCAGATCTATGTGACATCTCCGATAGGCACATTGTAACTACCCGAATCTGATATCCGGAATGCTACACGATGCTCATAACAACTCGAAGGACCACAAGCTAACCCATAACTAATGTCTGTACCTATATACTGCATAATATACTGTAAAATACAGAAACATAAACTGAAAGGCCATAAGGTTTAACCTGTAGCATAATATCTAATTAAAATAAAACATCTGAGTGGGGTATGATATACCCAAAACAGCTGAAATAAACTAATTGAACATGATAGTCTGAAAAGCTTCTAACTACCTAAACTATCTGAATAAGGAGTTGATGGGACATGTCCCTAACTAACTCCAACTAATAAATTAATTAATGACATAACAATGTAATGATCATGTCATTGCATGATGAGGACTCACTTCTAACTCTAACTATTGAGATTGGAATACTACTGATGCTCTGGAGCTCGTATCTCTGAACCTATGGTAAAAAACACCACAGTACGAATGCGTCAGTATGATTGAATGTACTAGTATACATGTGAGGTAGGCTAAATGCATGGGGTTCATATACATGAAAAATAATCATAACAGACTGACTATCATGAGCGTGAGAATACATACAAGAGACATAATAACTTACACTGATATTATGATAACATGATTATTGAATCTGATTATTGATAACATGAGTGACTGTATCTGACAGACCTAATTCTGATGGAACTATCTGAGTTTCGTATTGTATCTGAGTTGACTGCATCTGACAGTCCTAAAATCTAAAGAACTATCTAAGTTCTTTTACTGAGACTAATACTGAAACTGTAGGAAGTAGTTATCTAACGAACATGCCCCAAATAACGCATTATAGCTGAGTTGGGGTCCAATCTTTGCCCTGATTGGAAGGGTATCAATACTGCGTCACTAGTAAGGACAACATGCAAGTGACCCTCAACTAGCAGGTTACTTTAATGAGAATAGTGGGAACCCTTAACTAGCAGGTTATGCCACCTCATCTACCCTCAACTAGCAGGTATGATGTCTCAACCTATGCTGGCTACGTAGTTCTGGAATGCAAGGACTGCTTCTAGGAATCACACCCTCAACTAGCAGATGAGTTCTCATCCTTGGGTTCACTCAATGCTAATTTCTACTCCCATCTGAATATAATCTGAACATGGATTACTGTTGTTCACTCAGTTCTAATTTCTACTCCCATCCTTGAGTTACATGTTGTTCCTAGTTGGAAAAAGAAATTAAAATAAAACATGACAAAGAAAAATTGAAAGTCATGTTAAAAAAGAAACTTGAAAATGGGTATTGTTGATTTGGTGTTTGGTTGAAGAAATTGTTGGTTAGAAGTTGTTGGTAAGGTTTTGGAAAAGTTATATCTAAAATTTTAGCTCATTTATTTGGGTATTGAAAAAGATGAGTTTGAGAATTACAAAATAATTGCATCTTTCAAACTTGTTTCTTCTTTTCTTGTTAATTCTAGATAGTTTTCTTTGAGTGTTAATTCATACTTAATGTTAAACTAGTTTGTGTTCGTTTCATTTATTCGTGTCAAATTTTGTTGTGTTTCTTATTTCATTTCATTATATGCTTATTTATTTCCTTGTCCATTAGTTTTAATTGTCCGTTCTTGATTACATAAAGTCCATTCCATTTCGTCGAAGTAGTACTACTTGTGAATTATTTGACAATGTTGACTCTCTACCTTGGGTTATTCAAAAGTGGTAACAAGCAAGAGTAAGGTGAGTTCATTTGAGGATGGTCTTAGAGTGATACACGGGTGTGAGAGACAAAAAGAGGGAAACATGATGTAGAGTGAATGGTGAGAAACTCTTTCTACTAACTTCTTATTTATTTTGTAGGTACAATGACTCAATTGGAGGGAGAATCCTCTAGCAAAATAGAAAATTTCCTTCAAACGTTATTGGAAGAAATTAAGGAAATGAGAGGGAAATTGGAATATGTGGATAGAAGGGTGAGAAATAAAAAAATAACAAAGCAACCACTTGAGGTTTTGAATCCCATTGGTCAACATGATGAGGGATAAAGTAAGACTCCTCTTGATACAAATCAATCCCACAAGGTAGTGCAAGATACCCTCTCTCCTAATGCTATTATACCAAACGTTTGCAATTAAGCAACAATTTTAAAGGGGGGGAATCAACAAATAAATATACCACCATAAGCCAATAGAACTCAAATGAGAGCCCAACATAACCATGAAGATCATGATTCTCTTAATGGTGATAATTATTATAATGGAGCCTATGATGAAGCTCAACAAGAGAGGTTAGGTGAGAGAAAGAAAAGGGGAGAATAGAGGGTGGTATATGATTGATGGTAGAGAATACAATAGAAGGAATAATGATGATGATCAAGGATTCAACAACATCAAGGTTACCCTTCCATTCTTCAAAGAAAGTAGTGACCCGAATGAATATCTTGATTGGATTGTGAAATTTGAAAGATAATATAATATCAACAATGTGAGTGCTATTAAAAGGATGAATTATGCTATAAGTCACCTTGAGGGTGTTACTTCTACATGGTGGCAGAAAATTAAAAGATATTATTTGGTAAATAGAGACTTTGTTGCAAGCTGGAATGACATAAAAAGGCATATGAGAGAGGTTTGTGGGTCAATATTATGAGGAAAATACACTAAAGAACTATTACAACCTTCAACAAGGAAGTAAGAGTATGGAAGGGTATTATGAGGAGCTAGAGCATAATAGGCTTTGAGCTAATGTCAATGATGAGGAGGTAAAGCTTGTAGCAAGATTTATCTCGAGCTTAAATAAGAAGGTAAGGCAACCATTAGAATTGCATCATCTTTCTACTTTATATGAAGCTTATCAAATGGCACATAAGGTGGAGGGTCATCAAAACAAAAATAAGTCAAAGGTGCAATCTTTTTCTTCTTCATGGGCTAAAAATAAGAAAGTTTGGAAATTATCTCCCACTTGGGAAATATCCAAAGGTGCAAATCAAGAATTGAAGTCCAATTTGGACAAAGGAAAATCAAATAAAATGTTTTATATGTCAAGGATATGGTCCTAAGGCAAATCAAAGGGGGCTAAACATAATGGAAGGTCAAATAAATATGCATTTGTTAAGAATGGTAAAAAGCACATTCTTAACCCACTTTGTCCTTTTCAAGTGAGTGAGGAATATAGAAAAATGGGAGAGTTAAAATAAAAACTTGAGAGAGAAAAGAAAGAGAGGAGTAAGGAAGAGAAAAATGATAACTCAAGAGACGAAAAAGGAGAGGTTGAGAGCTCAAGTGAGAATGTGTTGTCACTAAAAAAAAGAGGTGAATAAGAAAAACAAAAAAAATTAAAAAAGAGAGAAAATATGCATGATTTTGCAAAATCAAGAGAGCATGAAAGAGCTAAACATTGAGCATGCCACTCAAGTCATATTTATTAAACCTAAAGGTTATTGTTTACTTTCTAACAATGAACCAACCTGTTTATCTTTGCCAAGTGCTTTTTATTCTTTGTTGAAAGATTATGAAGATCTTCTTCAAGAAGAAATACCAAGTGGTTTGCCTCCTTTAAGGGGAATAGAGTATAAAATTGACTTTTTAACGGGTTCTCAAATACCCAATAAAGCGGCTTATAGGAGAAATCCTCAAGAGATCAAAGAATTGCAAAGACAAGTGGAATAACCTACGAATAAAGGTTTGGTAAGTGAAATTTTAAGTCCATGTGCGGTTCCCATAATTCTAGTACCCAAGAAGGATGGACATTGAGGATGTTTGTAGATTACTATTGTAACACCCCATATTTTTGGGCTATTATTTAAACTGTTGTTTAGCGTGTATAAGTTATAATCCAAGTGATTCTCTTGTGAATATAAGTTTCATGATCCTTATACTAGTGTGTGATATTGTAACACCCCACATTTTTGAGCTAGAATCGAACCGTCGTTCCTACTTGTGTAAACTCTAATTCCATAGTTTATATTTAAATTCATGTGTAATGATCTTTCCCCTAGTATATGAAGTGATTATGAGGTGAAAACTATTCATAGAAATTGCCTAAAGAAAAGTTGAGCCAAGAACCCTTCATTCATCCAAAGTTTGATATTCGATTCTACAAAGGTATACTTTAGACGTGTATACTTTCGATACACATAGAATATTTTTAGCTCAAGACCCAAAAAATTGTAGATAATTGAATTAGCTTTCCAACGATACCAATTTTACCTAAATTCGATTCCCGAGTGAAAAGTTACAGTCATTTTCGTGAGAGAGACAGTAGCTGTGCGCGATTAGCGTGAGATGCACGCTCTGTTGCATGCACCTAATTCCCAAGTTCTGTTTTCACATTTTTAAGGGAAAAAGGGTCTTTTCCTTCACCCTAACCCATCTATAATATAGAATTTCAGTCCCAAAAAGAAAAAAATTGCCTATTATTCACTCTTCCTCTAAAAATCAAGACCCTAACTCCTCCACCAAAGATCAAGAACTCATCACAAAGATCAAGAATTCCAAGAAACGGATCAAGATCCGGGTTCCATCTTTCAACCTAAATAATCTAAGGTATGTGGGATTTTCTAAAACTAAATGGGCTTGTTGAAAACACTTTGAATAAGATTTAAAGTTATAGAAATTATGAAATTCTAAAGGGGTTTTGAAATTATGTTTAAAATCTTGCATTATGAATTCTTTAATGATATTATTGTTTTGGTCTTGAGGCCTTTCCCCCAAATTTATTTGTACTCATATATATGTATGTATGACATTGGTTTTGAATATTTAATTGAGAGAATGAACATATAAAATCCCTCTCTTGCTGTGATTTCTCATTTTTTTCATATAATATGGATCATTTTGAATGCCTTTTCAAGAAGCATGATACAAATATCTTGATTATTGTTTATGACTTGATTATAGTTTTTAATTGAATAAAGGGGGTTTTACATGTTGATAAATGTTGAAACTATATAATGAAAGAATTGCCTAGTTTGTCAAAAATACATGACCACCACATGTTTCTTGAAATGTTGAAAAGAGAGATTCTTTGCATAATTTGACAAATATTTTGAAGTATGAATCTTCTTGAATTTTTTGAAGTATGGTGGTCCAAACTTTATATTTTGAAATAAGAGACTGTAACATGATATTTTATGGCTCAAACATGACTATACCAATACAGATAATGCCATGGTAACATAGAATACAAATGAAAGCATGTTTTCAATTAGATTTTCTGATTTTAAAACTTAGAATAATGCATGCTTAGAAAGGGTTAAAAATGGGCATAAAGAGATGTTAGGTGGCTACCCTAAGAAGGCACGAGTTCATATAACTCATCGCCCAAAACCGTGTTTTCCCGATATGGGTTATTATGTACCCAAGAGGGATTATACGCTGGCTTAGTGCCCTATGGCGTATCAAAACCGAAACTCCAACCCTTGCGCCAAACTTGGGTTGGGGGCTTGGCCGCCGAGTCAATCGCAGACTCCATATAGCCCGTGGGGTCATAGACTTGTAGGGTATGCCACCTAACTCAGAAGTAATACAAAGATTAGAACTTCATTGACAAGATTGTTTAAGATCATTGAAATTTCCCATGTATTTTTAACTATTCCATGCATAATGTTTCAAGACTTGCTCTCACCTATGTTATATATATATAAATACATTATTTTGGATTGCTCTACGTACCATTACATCTGTATTGACCCCTTATTTTTCAGGATTCTAAGACACAGTCCCGGGGTCCAGTTCAGCAATAGGTTTGAGTGCGTTGGAAGTTACAATTGGTGAACCTTCTTTATTTCAGAAGGCCTGATTTTTAGATTTCATTATTTCTTTCCCTTTTATGGTCTACTGGGGGCCTTTTCCCAGTTTTTTCCCAGACTTATGATGGTTATTGTAATGTTAGAGATTTCACAGATGGTTGTCTCATGTTTAGAATATTTTAGAATTCCCCTTTTAAATTGTGCAAGTTTATGAGATTGACCATGGTGCCCTCATGTATTGTTTTCCGTAAAATTTCTTATACTATATGAATATTGTGTATAATTGCCAGATTTAGAAGAGCGCCCGAGTCTTCATGGTTTGGGATACTCTTCGCAGATAGGGCCCCAGATTGGTTCATGACATAAATGGTCATGAGGTTAAAAATGTTCATAGAAATTATTTAGAGCCAAGTTAAGCTAAGATCCTTTGATTCGTCTAAAGTTTGATATTCGATTCTACAAGGGTCTACTTTATATATGTGTAAATTTTGATATACATAGATTTTTTCATCTTAAGACCCACCAAATTGTATATAATTCAATAAACTTTCCAACGATACCAATTTTGCCTAATTCTAATACCCAAGCAAAAAGTTACAGCATTTTTGTGAGAGGTAGTAAGCCGAGGCAATATGCCCATGCCACCCCGGCTGACGCACCACTCTAGATGAGGTGCCACGAGCTCTACACCCCCAGGCTAAAGGGGAGGAGCCTTGACCATTCCGTATCTATTTTAAACTTCTTAAGGGTGAAGGGGCACTTTAGTCCTTTTCCCTCAACCCCAAACATCCAATGGATGATTTATAACACCCCAAAGGGAATTATTTGCTCACTTTTCATCATCAAAACTCACATAAACCCTCCCCTTTTTCCACCATAAAAAAGTTCAACTTTTCTCTCAAGAACACAAGGATTTACATTTTGAATTCAATATTTCTTCAAGAATCCAGGGGTTAAAGTTTCCTAGTTTAATAAACCTTTAAAAAAAATTAAGAATAGATTTTCTTTCACAAGTTCATCATTCAAGTTCCAAGATTCAATCTTTCTTACAATTCAAGAAAATTAAGGTATGTGTGAGTTCATCCATGGGTCCTCTTTCACCCATGGAGCCCAAATTTCAAATTTAAAGTCATAATCTTTACATGTTCCCATAAATTTTGCTTATAAATTTTCATGAATCTCAAGCTTATATCCTGATTTGATGAAATTGTTGGTGATATTAAACCTTACATGTTTGAATGGTATCGTTTGCTAAATTTAAATCATAATTGGTGATTTTAGAGGTGAAATCATGTTATGACTACTATTTTAAACTATTCCCATACTTAGCCTAAATCATGAATTACAAGTGTTTGATGAATTGCATACAAGAAAGATTTTGAACAAAGGTTTACTTATCATGTCCTTAGAGTTTTAGTTTGATTCCATGGTGGATCCTATATTCAAGATAATTAGAAATATTTCCATGTTTTAAATTTATGCTTTCCATATGTTTGATCCATACATGTTGTGATGAAATGCCCTATCCTATTTCAAGTGAATTTCATGTAAATTTCCCCAATTCACGATTTTAGTTATGTAACTATGCTATGATCCTATGTTTAAGATATTCCCATGTCCAAGTTCATGATCCCCATGTGTTTGGTGAATTACCCCATACTAAAGTATTAATCTGCATGTTCTTGATAGAATGACGTGAATTGAATAGGGTAATCATGACATGTTACCATGTGTTCTCATTCATGTACAAGTCTATAACCTCCATGTGTTGGATAAAATATCTCAGTGAATGAATTGTGAATGATTTCCTATGGCTATGCATTCATGAATTGCTAAGTTTTATTATTTATGCTATCGAGTCCTCTGGTTATTTATTACCTAAAATCTAGCTGTTTCTTAGTTGCGGTAGATATAGAATAGTCCTAGTAAACGGTCAAGAATAGCAATACTCAGTCAGTTCACAGAACTCAGTAAACTCAGTTAGCTACGGATCTCAGTGAACTTAGTTCGGTTCATTCAGTTAACACGATCAGTCACAGTTAAATTAAGCCTAGTATAGTCTAGTGATTAGTTTAGTGTCTATTCAATTGGGATTAGGATTCAGCACCGAGCCAACTCAAGGATAGGGGCATTCCTGCCAGTAGAGGGTTTGACCCTTAGTAGCAGTCCCTGAGTTACAAAACTATGTAACCAGCACAGGGTAAGTCATCCTCCTGCCAAACTGGGGTTGATACAATCATAAATATGTTTCATGAGTCTTCCCGCCATACTAGGGTTGACATAATTATGTACATATTCCATGAGTCTTTCTGCCAGATTAGGGTTGACCCAGTATTGTTAGTATCTCTTGGAACGGTGCTAACACCCTTCCAATTGGGGTCACAGGTTGGACCCCAACTTAGTTTATAATTGGGGTATGTCGGGTAGATGAACACTCCCATAGTTTTAGTTTTAAACATTAGTATAGAACTCAGTTTAGTTCTATAGAATCAGTACTGTCAGAAGCAGTCACCTAGTTATCAATAATATAGTTATCAGTAATCTTAGATATCAGTTACTCTATTATCAAAACTCAGTACTCAGTACTTCAGTTACAATCTCATTTACAGTCTTAGTTAGTCTGAATTACAATCCCAATTTAATATTCAGTTCAGAACTTAGTTCAGTGTCTGATTTGCTTGACCATAGCATATAGTTATCAGTTATTCAGTTATCAATAATTTAGAATAATATTATGAGCTTAGTCTTGCATTCTTGGATAATATAGTTTTCACGCAATCATGCTTAGTTATCTTATGTTGCCCAGTCATTCCTTACCTCACATGCATAATACTCTACAGTTTTAGACCAGTTATTTAGAGTAAGTACAGTTTAGTTTTTATACCTAATATTCAACTATCAGTCATTCAATTAATCAGATAATTTAGTATGTCTATGCATTTGTGCTCAAGGTGATTGTATATTTAGATCCTCTATTTATGTTAGTCTCCATCACGTAGTTTCAGACTTAGTATTTATATAGTATTCATATTTTACCGTATCCCAGTTTTAGTTCTACTTATATCATAGAAGAAAAGTTTTACAGAAACTAAGTGTAGACCTTAACCAACTTATAAGATCATATTTGTTAATAATATTTTAAGATATTTTAGTTTTCAATTTATTCCAGCCTATTGGTGAGTCTACTTACACTCAGAATGCATGTTTTAAGATTACGGATGAAATCTATTTTACTTATTGCATTCACCCCTTCATACTTAGTACAATTAAGAAGTACTGATCCATATATACATCTGTGTGGCTACATTATTTTATAATGTAGGTACCAGTTGTAGCCTGTACATCACTACTAAAAATTTGCAGATTCCATCCAGCATGAGTTCTCCTACTTTAGGAACTCCAGATAGTTTTAGTTCATGTACAGTTTATTTACTTTCATATGTATTGACTAGTGGTAGTTGGAGGTATGTCTCAGCTATCAATAGTCAGTATAGTATAGGCTTGATAGATGTCAATCAGAGTCAGTCATGTAATTTCAGTTTCATCCTTCAGATTTATCAGATTGTAAAGCTTTATTAGTATTGTATTTATTTTAGATTTTTAGTATAATTATGTTTCCGCATAGAAGAATAGCTATTTATTATGTTATAATTCAGTTGCCTAACATTATGCTAGTTCATAAGTTAGCTTAGGATCACTTATGATTCCAAGAACTGTGTGACGGCTAAGGGTAGTCTCAGGTCATTACAATCGTTCCATTAATAAAATTATGGTAAAATATCGGCATTCCACTCTTAGACTTGATGATATGTTACATGAATTATGTGAACTATATTACTTGATTATGTGATATTTATGATATTATGTATTATGTTCCCAAAAGGAGATTGTTGTAACTGTAATTTATGAACATGATTTTCTTTAGTAGTTCTAGTGATGAACCTAATTGAGTTGTAATGGTATTAAGATATATGTATTGTATAATAATATGATGAGGAGAATTATGCTAAGATCGAATATTGATGAGCATAGTAATATCTAAGGGATAGATGACTTGAATTAGTGTGATAGTTGTATTATGTGAAAAAAGGTAGAGGATAATGATACGCATGAATGTGCTAGTTATAGGTGGTGATGTTAGAACTCAAGTTGCGGTATTTAAGAATATAAAGATACTTTTAGTAATTAAGGAGTAATTAAGGCTCCAATCGTGACTTGTATGCGTAAGAATTTAATTGTGATTTATTTAATGATATTCTTATTTTGATATTGATTAAAATACTACATCTATTAGATGTCCATGATAGGTAAATTTGGTGATAATTATGGTTTATTGAATTGTTCCTATGAGTGGCTTGTTTGATAATGATAACTCTTTAAAGTAATGCTATGAAAGATTTATTGATTGGTATTTGGACATGCTTGAAATTGTTGATGTTTAGATTGTTGATGCGTGTTTAAATGATTATTAAAATTTACTTGATGGAATTGTCTCATGACTTTAAGTGTACTTGTAAACTTGGTACATCGTGTTGTATGTTGTGAGGTAGTGTAAATTTGATATTGATATTACTTGTTTATGTTGGATCGAGTACCACACTGGTACGGATATGTATATATTGGATCAGGTATCACACTGATACGAATATTATATATGTGTGTACATATTTGTGTTGACTCTATGAATGTTTACAGTTTGGTTGATACTCTTGATGGTTATGTGGCTTGTTTGTGAGCACCGTTTGATATGTTATTGTTGTATTGTTGATTCATTGGGTATTTAATTGTGTGATATATATTTGAAAAAGTGAAACTTTATACTTATGACATGTTGGCTGACTTGCTACACTTATACGTGTTTTAATCATAGCTTATTAGAATGACTAGTTATCATTCTTTAATATTATAAAAGAGCATTTCGTTGTTAGCCCGAGAGTTTGGTGTGGGTTGTCTATGATTACGGGTTTGTTCCAGTGAATATGACTAATGAAAAAAATAAGGTAAATAAAGAGGAATAGTGATGTATTAGCATTGGATTGTGGTCGATTGTGTGAATTAATGAGGCTAGAGTATGTTAGTAGTGAATATAACATTGATGGAGTTGGAAGAGTAGTTGGATGATGTAAGTTATATAGGTAAACTAATAATGTTATTACAACCTTAGTTGAATTATATTACATTCAAGATGTCATGATTTATTTATGTTAATTCTATTTTATGATTATATGAACAAACATGGTCGGCCGATGATGCTTACCAGTACGTGTGGTTGTACTGACCCTACTCTTCTACATTTCTTCTTGGAGTGTAGACTGGATGTAGATTAGTTTGCAGTTACTAGATGGATGACGATATTCAGCAGTAACTTCTGTACTTTCTTCCTGGTAGATGTTGGATTCTTTGTATTATTTATTTTATTGCCAGTCTATGCTGTACTAGATAGATCTTGTACATGTCTGACCAAGTCTTGGGATAGTAAAGGTCACTTGTAAGAAGTTTTTTTTTTTTGAAGAAGTTTATTTATTAATATTTAATTTATGTTATTATATTTAATCCAACATTTCCTTAAAAACAGAAGTCTTCCGCATATTTTTAGTTAGGTAATAAGGGTTCTCCTAGCTACTTAGAAAAGCATAAGGGCCCGCACAGTTCGTTAGTCTTGGTCGTGACATATTTTAAGTATAGATGCAAAAGGTAAGGCAAAAGCTATGAAGAACATCCATCAGAAAGTAATATTGCAAATTGAGAAGGCTAACAAAGATGCAACCAAAAGAGTCAACAAAAGACCAAAAAAAGTCATTTTGTAACATCCCAAGTCTGGTACCCCAGACGCTACACGGTGCTCATAATTTTGAAGAACCATAAGCTAACCCTTAACTGATACCTGTAACTAAGTACTGCATAATATACTGTAAAAAATACGGAATACTGGTAGAAAAATTTCCATAAGGTTCAAAAACTAAAATACAACTGAATAAAGTTTAACAATGTCAAAACTAAAACAACTGTTTGAACATCTAGTCTGAAAGCCTCTAAACTGTCTGAATAAGGAGTTGAGGGACAATCCCCTAACTAACTTCGTCTACAAAAAATACTGAATCTAATGTAATAAATAAATACGGAATATCCTCAAATGATAATGACTCATTGCTATCAACCGTTGCTGATTGAAACTTAACTACTAAGGGTGCTCTGGAGCTTGTGCTTCTGAACCTGTGGTATAAAACACCATAGCGCAGGAAAGTATGTGTCAGTACGAGGGAATGTACTGGTATTCTAGATTAGGTAAGGCAAAATGCAAGGGTTCAATATGCATGAACAACACTGACTAAATAATCTGAGTATACTGAATGAGGATACATGTATGAATGCATAAAATATAACTAAAATTGTAGTGACACTGAGTACTGAGTTTCGTATGCTAATTTACTGACATCCGAGTTTACTAACGCTAGGATACTAAAAAACTAAATCTTTTGGTATTGATATCCGAGTTTACTAATATTGATTGACTGTATCTGAGATTATTCCTATCTAACAGGTGATCTCTGAATCTATTGGTACTGATATTAATTGACTGTATTTGAGATCAGTCCTATCTAACGGGTGATCTATGAATCTACTAATACCGATACTGCTTGACTAAATCTGAGATTAGTCTTATCTAGCAAGTGATCTATAAATCCATTGATAATGCTAATGATTGAATATACCTTACAGTCCTAAATCTGTACTACTGAATGAAGTTCTTTTACTGAGACTGATTCTGAAATTGAGATTATGGGGGGTAATCATCTAACCGATATGCCCTTTTCTAGCTAATTTAGGGTCCAACCTATAACCCCAGTTGGAAGGGTGTCAGTACCATAACACGGGTAAAGATAACTTTTGCGGAGTCAATCCTATCTAACGGGTGGCTCTTGAGATCAGCCCTATCTAATAGGTGATCCCTGAGTATCTCATTCCTATCTAATGAGTGACATCTCATACCTACACTAGCTACGTAGTTCTGGAACTTAGGAATTTCTTCTAGGGATCTCAGTCGTATCTAATGGGTAGGCCCTTATCCCTAGGTTCGCTTGGTGCTGAATCCTACTCCCAACTGAAAAACACTGAACTGATTCTTAGACTGTACTAGACTGACCTGAATTTGTTACTGATCATAATGATTAACTGAGCTAAGATGAGTTCACTGAGTTCCGCTGACTGATGGAATAATACTGAGTTCTAAATTGATTACTGAACTGAAGCTAGAATGCTACTAATACTGAGATTACTGAGATCTCCTAAGCTCTGTAACTGTCTGAGAGTACTACTGATCATGGTACGACTGAAGGTATCTTGAAAACTGACACGGGCTCTAGAAAATCAGCTAATTTGTCATGTATTAAACACTCCCAAGACTTGATAAAATAAATAATAAAAGACATGACAATTCGCGCATAACATGACCATGGACTATCAATCACCATACAATCAATGAGGCATCTCTTCAAGCACTTAAAAAAACCATAAACATGTAATTGTATAGGGAGGCATGCTATTGTCTCATAACTCATTCAATAAGGAATACACAATAATAGGAATGCATGCAACATATCACAATTCATTCACTAAAGCCTTTCAACAAACACTTGGCATGCATAAACTTATACATAATTGGGGATTCCTTGTCAACGTGCTATAATGACTCTATTTCCTTTCACATAAGCATTTTATCAACATATGGGGAGTATACTTTGGTCATACAACATTCAATACATCTAATTAACATGGTTACATCAAACAACATGCAACTTGAAAGGGTTTATCATGAACAACACGTAAGGTATCACATACTAGGATCAAAGCTTGGATCTTTGTAATCAAAACATGAATTAAAACTCAACAACAACGTGAACTTCAATCCCAATTCACATAAATCATGAAAACTCATAAATATATATAATCTTTGAATTTAGAAAAGCATTCTTGAACTTCTTGGGTGGAAAGAACCCAAGAATCAACATCTAACATACCTTAGTTCTTAATTTTACAAAGATTGACGATGGAATTTTCTTGAATTTGGATCCTCAATTCAAAATCCTAAATTTTTACTTGAGAGAAATTGAGAGAAACAACTATATTTTGGGTGAAATATGGCTGAGTCACGTGTTATTGGGGTTATAAAGGGGTGGAAAATTGACCCTTTTTCCCTTGAAAGTTCGGGGATAGAATGCTGAAATTTTGCCCAAGTAGAGTACCCAGGGTGGCGCCATGCCTAGCCCGGAGGAATATCTGTGGTGGCACCTTGCCTAGCTCTAGAAGTATCCTAGGCGGTGCCCTGCCTAGCCCGGGGGAGTATTCTGGGCGATGCAGGAAAATCACCCCGAGCTACTATTTTGGCATACCAAACATGCCCTTAAGCTCATCTAAAAATTCCGAAACTCACCTGAGATGTACTATTGACTTGCCCCATCATGAATCAACTTAAAAATCAACAAATGAAGGTCGGGAAGGACATGAAATAATTCATCAAAGTTTGAAGGCTTATGAAATGAAGAAGTTCCAACACTTAGCCAAATTTTATAAGTGTGAAGCTTCTCTTATCATGCTTTAAAGAGCTTTAACGACTAGAAAAATTTATGGGGTCTTACAATATCTCTCCCTTGAGAACATTCGTCCTTAAATGTGACTGATTAGGCTAAAATTTACTAATAGAATGAACTTACTTAGGGGACGTGAACATCTAAAATAGGTCTATATAACTAGAACTTCTGATATACTGAAATCTCATACAGAATATGCATGTCTGATGCATGGATACGTGACTGAATTGTCTTCATGAATGCATGACTGAAGTTACTAATAAGCTAAGTTTCTCTTACTAAACATGCATATCTAATGCATGAATACTTGACTGAAATGATTCTTGAATGCTTGACTGAATATGCAATGATAACTGATATTAAGTTTGTAGGAAAAATCTAAGTATGAAACTGAATGGGTGTAGGGACATGAAAGCATCAGGGAATCATAGGTTATCTCCCCCTTGGGACACTACGTCCCTCTAAGAATGCTTACTTTACTACGATATTGGGAAAACTAATGTGATGCACATGGAACCTATGAACTGGATCATAACTGAACCTCGGGAGTCTGAAACTAATGCATGACTCATGAACTGAACTGAACTTGCAACTACTAGGATGTCATATCTTGGAATAGTTGCATTTCTTGAGATTTCAGATAGTATGACTAGATGGAAAGATAGAAAACAAAATATATGAATCTGACTGCCTGACTGCTAAACTGAATTTCTGGTTTACTAACTAACTCATGCTGAAAACTTAAGCTCAAATGGGATCAAAGGATCTACCAATGCAAACCATGAATATAAAGGACTTATAAAGTACCCGAATTATGTAAGGGAAACTTTTTGGATCATGATAGGTCTAGAGTGCATAAAATTTATTTTGACAATGTCCACTAGTGGTACTGGAAGTGGCGTGCTACTGACGCAAATCTTTACCCCTCTAAGCTAGCACTCTACACTCCCGCATCCTGTGGCCTGGCTTATCACATCCAAAACATACCTCGCAGATTACTCTATACATACCTAGGTGATTCTTTCCACACTCTTCACAAAGCGGATAAGTACAAACACCGCTTGCACTACTCTGGGCTTTGGAGCCCGATGCCTTATCATGACTGCCATTCCTGGACTTTGGTACTGGTGCACTAGCTGAGTATAGAGATGGAACTAAAAACTTCTGACTATACTGAGAACGGTTACCACCCTGTGACCCTGGCTGAGAAAAACTAAAACTACCTGTTCTGGATTTCTTATTCACTCTCACTTTTTCCTTAGATTTCTCTGCCTTAATCTGCTAAGCGTACATCATCAACTTAGAAAAATCCATATCTCTATTGAGCATACTAGTCCTACACCCCTTAACCACCAACCCAGATACACCGGTCACAAACATACTCATGCATGATCTAGGGTCAACCATCTGCTCAGGGACATACTTAGACATCTAATTGAACTTGAGGCAATACTGCTTCACTGTTATGGAGCCTTGCTTCAGGTTAATGAACTCTTCTACCTAAACTTCCCTCATCTCGAGTTGGAAAAACTTATCTAGGAATGCATCCTGAAACACCTTCCAAGTCATAAGAGCTGCATCCTCCCCTTTACTCTTTCACATCACTACCCAATCATGAGCAACATCCTTCGACCTATAGGATGCTAATCCTACACTCTCCTCCTTATACACATACATAATTTTTGAGATCTTTTTCACCTCATCAAGATAAAGTTGTGGGTCCTCACTTGCTATTGACACAAAGAATTCTGGTGGGTTCATTCTTATGAACTCTCTAACTCTGGTTGCAACTAAATTCCCATCTTGTTGAGGTAGGACTATAGCCTGACGGTTATCCTGAACAATAGTTGTCACAGCATGGGCTAGCGCCTGAAAAGATGCCCAAAACTCTGCATGTGACACATTCTCATTCATGGGATCTACGGGCTGAGGTGGTTGGTTATCATATCTACAGGCATTAGCTCTGCGAGGAGGCATATTCTATTAATGAAAGGAAGAATGGATTAGACTGAGAGTTTAACTTAAGCTTAATTGGAAACCCTAAACTTATTCTTGAGAGAAATTGATAGAAACAACTATATTTTGGGTGAAATATGATTGAGTCACCTGTTATTGGGGTTATATAAGGGTGGGAAATTAATCTTTTTGCCCTTGAAAGTTCGGGGCTAGAATGCTAAAATTTTGCCCAGGTGTAGTACCCAGGGCGACGCCCTACCTAGCCTGGGGAAATATCCTGGACGGCGCCCTACCTAGCCTGGGGGAGCATCCTGGGCGATGCCCTTCCTATCCTGGGGATGTATCTTGGGTGGCGCAGGCTAATTGCTCTGAGCTACTGTTTTGGCATACCAAACATTCCCTTAAGCTCATCTAAAAATTCCAAAACTCACCCGATATGTACTATTGGCTTGCCCCATCGTGAATCAACTTAAAAATTGATAAACGGAGGTCAGAAAGGTCACGAAATAATTCATCAAAGTTTGAAGGCTTATGAAATGAAGAAGTTCCAACACTTAGCCAAATTTTCTAAGTGTGAAGATTCTCTTATCATGCTTTAAAGAGCTTTAACGACTAGAAAAAATTATGGGGTCTTACACCTTTGTACCCAGTGATTAGGTATGGGTTCACTTCAGAAAAGAGAATTTTCCAAGTAAAAGGAAGAACAAGCTTATTCCAAGAGGAGATGGACCTTTTCAAATGTTTGAGAAGATTGGAGATAGTGCTTACAAAGTGGACTTACCAAGTGAGTATTTAGTCCATAATGTTTTCAATGTTAGTGATTTATCTTTTTGATGTAGGATTTATAAAATCGAGGATGAATTCTTTTGAAGAAGAGAACAGTGATGTACATCAAATTGGTGCTACTTCAAGAAAGTCTTTCACAAAAAGTCAAGCTAACGACCTTCAAGCATTTCAAGTTTTATGGATGAAGATGGAATCTTTGGAAGGCTCCAATATGGATGACTTGAAGATATTTAATATTGTAAGTGTATACCATTTAAATTAACTTGTAATTTAAATGAAAGGCAATTTGGTATTTCTTTACTTCGTTTAATCCTTAGTATAAATAGTTAGCTATTAGGGTTGAACCACTAGTTCTGGAATATTCAATATTTATGCCTCCTTTAAGAGCTTGAAAACCCTTTGTTGATTACTTGATTTTCAACAATTGTCCTAGGATTTGCAAATAAGGTTATTACCTTCTTAAGGATTCTAATAGCTTAGTTGCTTTTAGTTCCCATTCTTGTTTCACATCAGGACCTTAACCCTAAAAATTAAATGAAAAAGAAATTAAGTGGATATTTGATAAAATAAGTTTGAAAAGTGAGCACTCTACCAATTTTTCCAAGTTATCATGCCCTCCTCCTTTTATTTGGTAAGGTTTTTCTTTATCGTCATCTTTTCTTTTCACTTTTGATATTTACTCACTATTACAATTAAGCAACATTTTAAGATTCAATCAAACCTCTCTATAATGACATCTTGTTATAACGTTTTATTCGTGCGAATTAATTTTTCATGTTAACAATGATGTTCATCATAACAGTTTACTCTTTAAAATAAATTACCCCATTATAATAGTCACATATTATGTAATAATATTTTGTAATGAAATATATTATGCAAAAAAAGATCAAAATATTTATGGTAATCTGGCATGCATATCTTAAATTTTAAGTAAGAATAGTTAATTAAAAGAAAAAAAATATATTTAAATGATGCAATCAGTTATGTCATGACGTCGCGCGAGGAAAGACTATAAATGTTTGTCTTCTTCAAATTCATAATCTTTCTAATTTTCTATAATTTTGTTTATACTAACTAAATAAAATCTAAACATCGAATACAGTGTATATACAAATATAACAACACTTCATTATAGAATCCATGAAGCTTTCAGACAACGTTGAATGGAGGAATCTAATATTTTTTCTTCTCAAACTTCATATCCCTATAATAATGGTAGAGTCAGGAGTGACCCCGAAGAGAAATTGACCAATGATTCTTAGTCGAGGCTCCAGTCGGTTGTCACTACCATCTCAGAGAACCGTACATGAGACTTCGGCCTCATATATGTCCAAATAATCAAGAGGTTGTTGTTTCCTAATAAATAATATGCAGCTACTCTATATATGAATAAAGGCATGATATAATAGCTTGTGCTAGTTTTTAATGTGTTTAATAAAGATAATCCAGTACCCTTCCGAACAATGGCCAAAGTTTCTACAAAACACTCCAAGGTCTTATTAACTTGCTGAACTCAATTTTAGCATATTTTTTGTCACCCTTTTATGCTGATGTGGCATCATTATTACATAAAATAAAGTCCACATCAAAGATGACACATCAGCTAAAAAGGTTGAGAAAAGGTGCCACATCAGCCAAAAAGATTGACAAAAATACGTTAAAATTGAGTTCAGAGGTAATAGAATCCTTGTGAAGTTGGAGAGTGTCGTAGTAAATTTTGTCATAATTCAAGGGGATACTAGATGTTTTACTCTAGTTAAAAGATATCTTATCCATGTTTCTTCTATTTTCGCTCTCTTTTATTATATCAAAAAAATAGGAAAAATTATGTGAAGTAGAAAACATCATATTATAAACTTATTTTTGGACAGTAACATGTGATGATGACAAAGATACATTACAGCCAACAAAATAAACAGAGTTGCACTTTCTAATGTGAAAAGTGCAAAGCAATCTGCTGCAAAATAAAATAGAATTTTTTTTTGGACAAAACAAAAGAAATTACATGCAACTAGATCCGTGAAGTTGGTACGAATTAGTGTAATGGTCAACATTACCTCCAGCTGAACGAAGGTTGTGAAAAAGGTTCTCAAAACATTTTTCGCATTTTGAAAACTCCAGTAGGTGTTCATCGAATCCCTAAACCAGTGTGGAAGCTCAGATCTGGATATTCCAACATCGATACGACATTATAATAAGATGATTGCTGCATAGTCATCTTTGTGGCTAATACAACGACTTGCTTCCTGGTTAAGAGCTTTGAACCCTTATTTTTGTCCATACTTTGCAGCACATAACATGGCTAAAAACGCAGAGTTAGTGTTTTGTCCACATAACTATATTTTTAATCCATCTAGTTATAAGGAAAGCAATAGGACTACAGATATATGGAGCCATCATTATTATTGATGCAACCCACAACATTAATGACGTTTGTTGTGATGTTGGTAGTTTTAGCATTGAGAGTGTATCTTGGCAAAATTTGCTTCTTAACATTAACAGGTGCTGACAATTTAAAACATTTATTATTGATGAGGGAGGTACTATCTCGTTGGATTAATAAACAAGAGCAGTTTTTTATAAAAAGGAAAGAGATGAAAGTTGGACAATTCGTTTTACTGGTAAGGATTTTGTAAAAGTTCTAAAAGATGTCAATGTGACAAAGGAGGTTATAAAAATCTTGACATAGAGACCAATCCATCGGGAAACTATGTAACATCTTAATAAGAGACCTTAAATATATACACATACATACAAAAATAATATTTTATAATTTAAAAAAAAAAAATCTTGCATATTAGTCATTTTGGTGTAGTATTTTTAAAAAACACATAACATTTAACTTCACATATTAATATGATTATTAATAAAGTAAAGATTAATTCTAGTTAATAAGAGGTTAGTCATTTGTTTCCAATACATTAACTTGGATGCTGTTGTTAAAATTTTATTTAATAATATGAAGTTTGGATTGTTCTATTTAAAATTCTAAATTATTCCTGATAACCATTAGATAACTTTTTCTTAATTTATTTCTCTTTTATTTTAGATAATTTTTTAAACATTTTTCAAAATCTTCATTATTATTTTCAGTGAAGTTGGAATTATAAAATTATTTTACTAGTCTTACCCTTGAGCCACCCCTGCAACCACCTAGAGCAATTTTCCAGATTTCATTCAAACAGTGGTCATATTCCTCCTTCAAATTAGATGCATTAGTGTTGGGTTCAATATCAAAAGTGTGAATGGAAAATGGAGGGAACCAAGTGGGGGGGAACACTAATATGGAAAGTGTACTCTAAAATTGGAAAGTCTACTAATTCTCCCTCATTGGTGGGAGAATTTGACTTTTAAGTGTTTATATTAAGAAACACTTACTCCACATGGTAAATGAGGCAAGAACCAAGAGGTGCCTCGCGCCGTCATCATCGTCGCTTTCCTCCGCTTCGGATTTAGATTTGGAAAATGATCAATCGAAGAGATATATTTTTTAGGACAAAATTTATTTGACAGAAATTTAATTGGAAAAACTAAAGGTAAAATGTAATAGAAATAGAAACTTTTCTGTGTTCTTAATCCTCCATAAGCGTGCATACATGTAGTAACATTATTTCGAAATTCAAAATGCAATGCAGAATGCGAAATGCTGTTTCAAAAGGGATGCAACCAGTGAACTATTGCCACCTTTCGAAAGGGGCACCTAATGGCTATATAAACCTGCTTTTATCCATAATTTTAGATATGAAATTTTTTGAATATACAAACACTTCTTTTCTTCAAAAACATTTTGTGTGGTCATCTAATTATTGAGTGAGTACAAAGAGATTCCAATTGTTTGAGGTACCTCTACAGTTGGTTTGTTTGGTCATTTTATCCTGGGAGGAAAATTCTGCAACCTTGGGTACTTGAGGAGAATTATTTCCTTAAGGACCCTCCGTGCATTTGGAGACTTGGCCATTTTTATTTCATCTTATTTTTCTGAAAACACACTTCTTAGAAAGATCACTTTGATCTTGTGTTAAGGGTTTTGTTGTACTTCATAGTTTTTTTGTTGTACACTTGAACTAGTGTTGAAGTTATTTTGTTGAATTACAGATCCTGTGTACCAAAAACATTGTAAAAATAACAATCTTATGGAAATAAATAACTTTACAGAATCGATATTTTTTATTTTTTGGTTTCTGGAGATTAAAGCTTTAAGATTTCTACTCCGTTTGAACTTAACTAGTGGTTCGAAGAAATAAAATCTAAATCACAAGTTAAAGATCACTCGATTGACGATTAGAAGTCATAAAAACTTCATCGTTAAACTAGAAACAACAGGTGATCTAAAGTTGTTGCAACTTCATTAATAGTACTTTGAAATACTAAAGTTTAAATCTTGTTATTATAGGAAAATGACTACATACAGTGAAGTGCATGATACTGCAACGACTGTGGTAGCAACTAATGTTTCCATAACAAGTCGTACGAATGCTCCGCCGACAATGGCACCAACAGAGAAACCTAAAAAATTCACGAGTATTGACTTCAAAAGGTGACAGCAGAAAATGTTCTTATACCTTTCAACTCTCTGTCTTCAAAGGTTCACATTCAAAGAAGCTCGATAGGTGCCCAAGAGAACCTCTGACGAAGAGCAATTTGTCATTAGGCATGAAAACACTCATATTTTCTATGCTGGAATAACATTCCAAATGACCTCCAAGATGAACAATACAATATGTATAGTGGGATGAAAATGTCAAAGGAAGCGTGGGAGGCGTTGGAAAAAAAGTACAAGACTGAGGACACGGGAAACAAAAAATTTTACGTTCCATGATTTCTGGAATATAAAATAATTGACAACAAGTCTATTGTATCCCAAGTGCAGGAACTGTAAGTGATCATCCATGATCTCCTTGCAAAAGGTTTGATCGTGAATGAGGCATTTCAAGTCGCGGCATTTATTGAGAATTTACCACCTATATGTGGAAGGACTTTAAAAACTACTTGAAACACAAGCGAAAATAGATATCAGTCAAAGATCTTATAATAAGACTGTGCATTAAAGAAGATAATAAAGTTGTGGAAAGAAGGTCGAAGGGAAATTCTGCAATAAGTGGAGCAAATATTGTAGAAGTTGACCTAAACTACTCCAAAAAGCGAAATAAAACTAGACATGAAATCAATCAACCCAAGAAGAAATTCAAGGGAAAATGCTTTAACTTTTGATAGATTGGCCACAAGTCTATGGATTGTCGTTCCCTAAAGAAATAAAAGAAGAAGGACTAGGCAAATATGACTAATTCTAAGACAGAAATGGATGATCTGTATGCCATGTTGTCCGAATGCAAATTAGTAGGAAATCCTCGAGAATGGTGAATGTATTCCGGTGCCACCCGCCATGTTTGTGCTAATAAGGAATTATTTGCTGCTTTTGCTCCAGATCAAGGTGAGGAAAAGATAGATATGGACAACTCCACAACTGATAAAGTTGAATAAACAGGAAAAGTTTGCCTGAAAATGAAATCAGTCAAATTATTGACTTTGAACATGTCATGTATGTGCCGGAGTTATGAAAGAACTTGATTTCTGTATCACTTCTAGAAAAAAATAGATTCAAATATGTATTTGTTTTCGGAAAAATTATACTTAGTAAAGGAGAAGTGTATGTAAGGAAAGGCTACCTCATAAAGGGCCTATTCAAAATGAATGTCATGAATGTTGAAATTAATAAAAGTTCAGTTTCTTCTTACTTGCTTGAGTCTTATGATTTATGGAATGATTAGGCCATGTTAATTACAAAATACTGTGAAAACTGATTAACTTAGAAGTTTTGTCAAACTTTGAGTGTAATAAATTAAAATATAAAACGTGTGTGGAATCAAAGTATGTTAACCATCCATATAAGTCAATTGAAAGAAATTTCAATCCCTTAGATTTAATCCACACTGAATTTGTGATATGAATCAACACCATCTCGTGGTAAAAAAAGTATTTTATAACTTTTATTGACAATTGCACTAGATATCGTTATGTCTATTTGCTAAATAGTAAGGATGAAGTAATAGATATGTATATGCAATATAAAATAGAAATTGAAAATTAGTAAGAGAAAAAGATCAAAACGATAAGAAGTGATACGGGCGGAGAATATGAAGATCCCTTTGCACAAATATGTGTAGAGAATGGAATTGCCCATCAAACTACAGCCCCATATTCATCTCAATCTAATAGAGTTGCGGAAAGGAAAAATCAAACCTTAAAGGAAATGATGAATGCCTTACTAATAAGTTTAGGTTTACCGCAAAACTTGTGGGAGGAAGCTATCCTTACGGCTAACCGAATACTCAATAGAGTGCCCTATAGTAAGACACAATCAATTTCATATGAAAAATGGAAAGGAAGGAAACCTGACTTAAAATATTTCAAAGATTGGTGGTGTCTAGCGAAGGTCCAAGTTCCTATGACTAAAAACGTATAGATAGGACCTAAGACGATGGACTGCATATTCATAGGATACGCTAAAAGTAGTAAAGCATGTTGGTTTTTGGTTCATAAATTCGAACATTCGGATATCAATGACAATATAATAATTATTAGATAATGCTAAATTCTTTGAACAAATTTATTCATATAAAACTAGACATGAACAGTCTAGTAGGGAGTCTAAACAACCTCGAGATGAACTAAGTGAGGATATACATAATGATGAAAATCCAAGATGTAGTTCACATCAAAGGACATCAAATTTGTTTGGATACGATTTTATAACATTTCTCTTAAAAAATAAGCCTCAAACATTTAAAGAAGTGATGGCGTCTTCGGACACATCCTTTTGGAAAGAAGAAGTCAATAGTGAGATTAATTCAATCTTAAGCAACCATACATGAGAGTTGGTTGATCTTTCTACAGTAAATAAACCTTTAGATTCTAAATGGATATTCAAAAGAAAAAGGAAATCGGATGATACTATTGACAAATACAAGGAAAGACTTGTAGTAAAAGGCTTTAAACAAAAGGAAGGCCTTGATAACTTTTATTCATACTTTCCTGTAATGAGGATAACATCAATTCGGATGTTAATTATCCTGGCAGTTGTATATGATCTTGAAATTTATCAAATAGATATGAAAACAGCATTCCTAAATGGAGAACTGGAGGAAGAAATCTACATAGAATAGCCTGAGGGTTTTTGGTTCCAAGAAAATAAAATAAGATGTGTAAACTTGTTAAGTCACTTTATGGACTAAAACAAGCACCTAGACAATGGCATGCGAAGTTTGACCAAACCATGTTGGAAAACGGGTTCAAGATTAAAAAATGTGATTTACATTAAAGACACTCTAAATCACCAAGTAATTGTTTGTCTGTATGTAGATGATATGTTGATCATCAGTAGAGATATTTCCAACATAAATTCTATGAAACGAATGCTCGAGACCAAGTTTGATATGAAAGACCTTGGCGTTGCGGATATGATCTTCGGAATAAGAATCCATAGAACTCCACAAGGGCTGGCGTTGTCACAGTCTAATTACATCTAAAAGGTACTTGACAAATTCAAGTATTTTGAATGTGGTATTGCCAAGACTCCATTGGACGTGAGCTTCATACTTAAAAAGAATGAGAGTGAAAGCAACTCATAGTTGGAGTTCGCAAGAGTCTGGGAGGTTTAATGTATATCATGAACTGTACATGACCAGATATAGCATATGCTATTAGTAAATTTAGTCGGTACATCAGTAATCCCAGTAAAACTCATTGGATGGAAAAGAAAAGCGTTTTGGCGTATCGTAAATACACTCTAGACTATGCTTTGCATTATAATAAATATCATGCGGTACTTAATGGATATAGTGATTAAAATTGAATCACAGGATCGAACGAAGTAAAATCCACAAGTGGATATATATTTACTATAGGTGGAGGAGCAGTCTCTCGGAAATCATCCAAACAGATATGTATTTCTAGCTCTACGATGGAATCAGAATTTATCGCGTTAGATAAAGTCGGTGAAGAAGGAGAATGGCTCCAAAATTTCTTGAAAGATATTCCTTATTAGTCCAAACCATTGGCACCAGTGTGTATAAACTGTGATAGTCAAGCGGTAATAGGTAGGGCAGGGATCATGATGTACAACAGTAAATCTCATCATATAAGACAGAGACATAATACAGGTAGAGAAATTCTCTCTAGTATAATTATCATTGTTGACTATGTAAATTCAAAGGATAATGTGTCGGATCTACTTACAAAAGGCCTATCTAGAGAAAGAGTTAAACGGACATCTAAGGGAATAGGTTTACGGCCTCGGACAAGTCAACATGGCGGTAACTATACCTAGCATACTGGAGATCTCAAGATATAAGTTCAAGGAGATCAAACAAAGTTGTGTCTGACAGGTTCAACTTTGTCAATATACCCAACCCATTCTCATGATATAGGCAATGTTTTTGTAAACAAGGAGAAGACTTATGGAGTGGAGTTTTTTAATGATTATCTAAATTTGGCATATTTGACCAAATAGTTTATCTATAGGATTGAACACTTAGAAATCACCTATGTGAGGGTGAATTTGAATCTCCTTCAAGGAGAATGTTAGCCAAGGCCTAATCTCTAAGCTCTCATGAAACTGGGACGTGTTCATTAATGAAATGAATAAAACAGTGAGAACCATAAACGGTAAAAGGCTGGTTGTGTGACATGTGTTGTCTAGGTGTACATTAAAGCTCGACGGTTTAAAGATATCAAATCTACCGATTGATTGAGTACATCTGATGCATGTTCACTACAGAAAGTTCAAAGGAAAACCCACTTATCAAGTTGCAATCAGTCTTTGTTTGATGATCACATACTTGTCCGTAAAGTTTTATGAAAAAGTAACAATTACCCATTCATGTAGGGGGTTATTAGGTTCAATATGAAAAGTGTGAATGGAAAATAGAGGGAACCAAGTAGAGGGAAAATACTAATAGGGAAAGTGTACTCTAAAATTGGAAAGTCTACTAATTCTCCCACATTGGTGAGAGAATGAGACTTTTAAGTATTTATATTAAGAAACACTTACTCCACATGGTTAGTGAGGAAAGAACCAAGAGGTTCCTTGCCCTGTCATTGTCATCGCTCGCTCGGCTCAGCTTCGGCTTCAACTTTGACTTCGACTTTGGATTTGGATTTAGATTTGGTCGATCGATGAGATCTACTTTTTGGACAAATTTACTTGAAAGAAATTTAATCTAAAAACCCAAAGGGGAAAACGCAACAGAAACAAAAACTTTTCTGTGTTTTTAATCCTCCATTAGCATGCATGCTTGCAGTAACACTATTTCGAAATTCAAAATGCAATGCAGAATGTGAAATGCTATTTTGGAAGGGTTACAACTCTTCGATGAGAAGACATACTGATTTGTGAAATAGTATGCTTGTTTGGATAGTTGTGACAAATCAAAAAAGACACACTCTTTAGAATGAACAGACATGATTTTTTAGAAGGGATACACTTTTTCAGTGAACCATTGCCACCTTTTGGAAGGGGCAACTGATGGCTTTATCAACCTGCTTTTATCCACAGGTTTAGATATGAAATTTTCTGAATATACAAACACTTCTTGTCTTCAAAAATATTCCGTGTGATTATCTAATCATTGAGCGAGTTCAAAGAGATTACAAATGTTTAAGGTACCGCTATAGGTTGTTTGTTTGGCCATTTTATCCTGGGAGGAAAATTCCGCAACCTCGAATACTTGAGGGAAATTATTTCTTTAAGGACACTCAGTGAATTCGGAGGACTTGGCCATTTCTGTTTCATCTTATTTTTTTGAAAAACAAACTTCTTAGAAAGATCACTTTGATCTTGTGTTGAGGGTGTTGTTTTACTTCATAGAATTCTTGTAGTATACTTGAACTAGTGTTGAAGTTATTCTGTCGAATTACAGATTCTGTGCACCCAAAAAAATTGTAATAATAACAATTAGATGTATGGGGAGGTTGCGGTCTAACACTTTTTAGTCCATACGCAATTCCCCTAACCCATAATTGTGAATAACAATCTATAACATGTGGACCTTGGACTTCAAAATCAAAATAAACTCAAAGTGCAGTGGAAAGATAAGGTGATAGACTCACTGATGTTAAAAGCACTGATAAACAAGAATCAATGATTCCTTTAAAATGGATTGGCAGGTTCAGACACCCTAAATTATAAATTCTTTTATCGCTGAAAGAAGTTTCAGAACGTTGTAATACCATACTATAATCAAACTCATAAAACTCTTTTATCAAGAGATACTTCGGTGAGAAGAGTAGCCCTTCTATTGCAAATGTTGCATAGCTGGCTAACAGATTGGTCTCTAACTAAGCTTCAAAGATTTTTATGGCCTCCAACTAAACCTATCAAGCTGGTCCAGATCAACCCGGCATCGACCTAATTTTTTTTATCGGGCTTGGGCCAGGTGCGGTTCGGTCGCCCCACTTACTGAGTTGGTTCGTTTCGGGCTCAATGGTAATTTAATTATTGATCGCCCAACATTGGCCCACGTAATTGTTTAGCTGGTCTAACCAGCCCTAAACTAGGTCAAAACGACCCAAATCTGATTAATGGGTTGGTTACCGGTCCAAACGTTAATAAAAGGAAAAATTATCTTGTATATACTTATTAGATTATTTATTGCAAATTATAGCAACACTTTTAGATAATTATTGAACTACGAAATTAATTGCAAGTTGCAGTCATTTTTAAAAAATTAATTTTATTTCTTTTTTAAAAAAATATTGATACATATTTGTAATCTAATTATCTCTTATTTTTTCGTCTTTAATATTTCATCTCTTCTAAATAATTGTGTTGATAATTGTGATTTGAGTAAATTTGGTCAATAATTTATCTACATTATTCACATTTTTTTTTCTTTTTCAGTAAAGTTAAATGTTTCTCTATAACTCTCTTTATTGGAAAAATATTTTTTGCCTATTATTACACGCATCTTCCTTAAATATATTACTTTATTTTATCATCTGTGTGTGAATTCTTTGGTATTGATTTTTTTTTTGTAGCATCTTTGGTCTTTCTTAATCGATTTTTGCTTTTGGGGTTGAAATTTTGTTTTAATTTAGGAGTTATTTGATTCAATTGCATTTTATGTTTGATTTATGCTTTGATTTCACTTCGATGTGAATCATTTCTTCTAAATCCTAGTTTGATTCTACTTCTACTCAGAAGATTCCTAGATTATTAGAAGAGAGTAGCCCCATTGTTCTTTCCAAACCTTCTTTTGATCTTGGTGTTAAATTTGATACTCTTTTCTAATTTTATTTTGGTATTAAAGTTGATATCAAGTGTTGGAACTGTTGAATTATTATATCTATGCTATGCTAGATAAATAGTCTTATGTGCCATCCTACGTGGCCAATTCTTTTCATACATGACATTCTATATGTATTATGCCACATAGGACGTATGTGTCTACTTGTTCAACTTTATACAAGTTTGAGTGTCTACTTGTTCATACCCAAAGTTGAAGGTCATAGATGTTATTTGAAGCTAAGTTAAAGAATAAATTTATGTTTTATGTCATTTTAGAAAGAATACCAACTATTTTGAAACAAAGGGAGTGTTTTTTTTTTTTTTCAATCAACAAACTATAAGTTCACTGAATTTAATGTAACATAAATGTGCTTAGTGATTATCCTTAAATAAAGAAAAAAAATCAGAAATCAAAAGATAGTGTGAAATAGTTACTCATTATAATTTTTACTATGAAAAAAGGAAAAAACGCAAATGTCGTCTTCTATTTTTTATGGGCTACAAGAAAATGAAAGCCTCGTGTATATGATTAAATATGACTACATTATTAGAAAGTAACAAAATGTCATTTTTTATGTGTTACCCTACAACATAGGGAGGGAGGATAGAGTTTATGCATTTTGTACTGCATGTAAGAAGTGAGATTAAGAGACTGTTTTCGATAAATTCTCGGCTCAAACAAAACCAATCTAACATTTTTCACGTGTTATCATACAACATACAGAAGGAAAGATAGAGTGTACACATTTCGTACTACTATGTCAAAGTGATATAGAGAGTGTTTTCGACAAACACTCTACTCAAGACAAAACAAATCTAGCAGTTTTCACGTGTTATCCTTATTTTATTTCTAGCAGTTGTCTTATTAAATCCCTCATCTGCTATAAGTAGGTGGATAGGATAACACCCATCTTGCTCAAAAAAAGAAACCAAGTAACACTAGATATATTGAGTACCACATGGCTTCACAAAGTTACCTTGCTCTCCTCTTATTTGGTAAGGTTTTTCTTCATCATTTTCTTTTCTTTTCACTTTTGATACTTTCTTACTATTACAATTAAGCAACACAATTTAAAATTTAGTGAAACCTCTCCATATCGGCTCCTCATTATAATGTTCTTTTTTGCGGAATCAAGTTTTTATGTTTGTCACACCCATTTTTCATCAAAAAGATTATTTTTAAAGTTGGAAACGGTTTTTATTTTTAAAGTTGGAAAGGGTTTTTTATTATTAAAGTGACAAAAGATTGAAAATTTGTTTCGAAAAGGACCTTTTATATTTAAAACTCAGAGTCGCCACTTAGCATAAATCGGGTGTGCCAAGTCACCCTTGGATATCCTTTTTCAAAAGTGTTTCTCTTTAAAGTTGATCCGCGAACAGAGATTCTGGCTAAGGAATTCTGTTGACCGAGGGGAAGGTGTTAGGCATCCCTCAATCCCGTGGTTCGACCACGGTCGCTTGGTTGAGCATATCGGCTAATTTGACATTACAAATGTATAAACCACATAAAACACAAAAAACAATCAATCAAATACACGAAACAAAATAAATTCAAAAATATGATGTCCAGTCCAATTATTACAACCCGAAATAAAAAAGTTACTAAAAGTAAACCTACACTAATCCTAAACTATGCTCCAATACTTTATCCGATGCCTCGGGCCTTCATCACGAACATCCTTCGGGTACAAAATACCTCGGGGCATTCCCCGACTAAATGAAAACAATTGATTCAAATGCGGTAAATAATATCATTCGACAAATATTCACACATTCAACAAATCACCCACTTTCATTTTTTACAATTTGCCTATCCAAACTTAGTATTTGCCTACCCAAGCTCGATCTATCATAGCATTATCACATCAACAATATCATTGAATCAAACAAATTAACGTTTGTTTTTTATCAATTTCAATTCCTCCCCCCTAAACAATTAACTTTAATTCTCAAACAAGATACCATTTCATCATGCAATCCGTAATTATGAAAATCAAACACCGGATCAAAACAAACAACAATTCACTCAATCATTCACGTAAAGATTATGAAACTGTGAAGAAAGAGATGAAAAATAGACCTCAAGTTTATTTCAACGCCAAATTGTTGATGTTACTAACGGACCGGAACAAAATTCACAACTCGATCCAAAAAACTTAACTCAAATCTGCCAACTCGAGCAAACCCCCAAAACTGAGCAAACCCAAAACAGTACCCATGTAGCACGATGAACGGGTCGAGATAGAACAAATCCAAATCCCAAAACCAATACCATAGGTGGTCACTAGCTGTCGTTGGTGATGTTTTCAGATGGATTTGATGACTGTGGAGCTCGAAATCGGTGTTTTCACGTTGTCGGAGCTTCGGGGACCTCCGCATCTTACAATTCACCTCCCTGTCGGACCTTTTCTCTTAGTTTTTCTATCAATCCCCTTTTTTTTCACTCCCAAACTCTCAATCTCTCACTCTCTTCTCAATCAATTCTCTATTTTTGATGTATCATCTCTTTCATCATGAGATCTCTGTATATGGTGGTGAATCGATAAAAAGGTGACGAGTGTGTTTGTATATTCTATGGTGATCTCCAATCTCTGTGAGTTTCTGCGTGAGTATGTATTTGGTTAGAGAGATGAAAATTGTGTGAGAGTGTGTGCCTTCTCCTCTAATTTTCCAGTGAACCCCCTGTCTGTCAATATTGTCCATGAAATATATTGGAGTAGAAGATAACTATGGCTTGGAATGCATATTATTCTCTGTGGAGCCCCTCATAAAATGTGTGATTTTTCAATCTAGTGTGTAATATGTGTGATTGCTGTATATGAAAAATGGAATTTCTGTATGTGGAAAGATGTGGGTGTATGTTTAGTGGGTCCCTTTTTGTGCAATTTTATTGTAAAGAGAAAAACAAATACGTGACATTAGGGGTGGTTATGGGGTATAGAGGTGTGGGGTAGGTTAGGTGGGTAGGAGGTATTGGGTGGTGATGTGTCCTCTTTTAATTTAAGAGGTTGTTGGGATGTGTAAAAGAAGATAAACTTTATTAGGATTTGTTAACTTAGATAAAAATACAAATAAATAAATAAAATGATGAGGTGGTTATTTATTTTATTTTTCGTGTGGGAAAATTACCACGTGGATAGGATATGTGGTAAAATGGGGTAAACGGTGAAACTAAGTTATAAAGGGACAAAATTATGTATCTACATCATGCCCCCTTTGAATGTAAACACGAAGTGTTTTCAGATAAAGAAGTAGATAACGAGACAGAATTTTATCCGGACCATTATTCAAAAGGAATGAAACAGAAGGAAGAAAGGCAACCGACTTTTGATTTTGGACGTCCTACCTACCCAAGTGACGAGGAAATCGAGTCACAGGTATCTCAAAGGACTGGAAGGAGAGGGGCTACACCGAGTTGGAGAGTCGAGTGAGGTCCCATCGAGGTTCCGGTCCGCGGCTCTGTTATTACCTCAAAAAAATAAAAATTATAAGTTAGAACATAAATGAAATTACAAAAATCCTATCTACGCAGTTTCTTTTGGACTTTTGACATAAGCTTCATCACCCTATTTTTCAAGCGGGCTCCTGATTTGTAATTTCCTTAACTTGTTGTTGGTCTTTCAATTTCATCACCCTTTTCTTCAGGCAGGCTCCTGACTTTCAATTCCTTCAACTTATAGTTTGACTTTCAGTTTCTTCCCCTTGTTGCTTAACTTTCAATTTCATCACCCTGTTTTTCAGGAGGGCTCCTGACTTGCAACTTTTTCTCACCCTGTTCTTCAGGCGGACTTCTGAAATCAAAATCAAAACTAAAATGAAAATTATCCCAAACTAAGATTATGACACAGCCAGATTTTATTTTTTGACAGTAAAGTTTCATTTTTCATGAGAGTCCTCAACATAAAGTAAATTTCCATTTTCTAGGAGGGTCCTGAAAAGAAAGTAAAATCTCATTTTTAAGGAGGGTCCTGAACATAAAGTAAATTCTCATTTTTCAGGAGGGTCCTAAACAGAAATTAAAATCCCATTTTTCATGAGAGACCTAAACATAAAGTAAATTCCCATTTCCAGGAGGTCCCTGAGCAGAAAGTAAAATCCTATTTTTCAGGGGGGTCTTGAACAAAAAGTAAAATCCCATTTTTTTGGAGGGTCCTGAACATAAAGTAAATTTTTATTTTTCGGGAGTGTCCTGAGCAGAAAGTAAAGTCCCATTTTCCAGGAGGGTCCTGAACAGAAAGTAAAATCTCATTTTCCAGGAGGGTCCTAAACAGAAAGTAAATTCTCATTTTTCAAGAGGGTCCTGAACATAAAGTAAATTTCCATTTTTAAGGAGGGTTCTGAACATAAAGTAAATTCCCATTTTTCAGCAGGGTCCTGAACAGAAAGTAAAATCCCATTTTCAAGGAGGATCCTGAACAGAAAGTAAAATCCCATTTTCCAAGAGGGTCCTGAACATAAAGTAAATTCTCATTTTCTAGGAGAGTCCTAATCAGAAAGTAAAATCCTATTTTTCAGGAGGGTCCTGAACAGAAAGTAAAATCCCATTTACCAGGAGGGTCCTGAACATAAAGTAGATTCCCATTTTCCAAGAGGGTCCTGAGCAGAAAGAAAAATCCCATTTTACAGGAGGGTCCTGAGCAGAAAGTAAAATTCCATTTTACAGAAAGGTCCTGAACATAAAGTAAAATCCCATTTTCCAGGAGGGTCCTGATCATAAAGTAAAATCTTATTTTCCAGGAGGGTCCTGAACATAAAGTAAATTTCCATTTTCTAGGAGGGTCCTGAGCAGAAAGTAAAATCTCATTTTTCAGGAGGGTCCTGAACAGAAAGTAAAATCCCATTTTCCAGGAGGGTCCTGAACAGAAAGTAAAATCTCATTTTCCAGGAGGGTCCTAAACAGAAAGTAAATTCTCATTTTTCAGGAGGGTCCTGAACATAAAGTAAATTTCCATTTTTAAGGAGGGTTCTGAACATAAAGTAAATTCCCATTTTTCAGCAGGGTCCTGAACAGAAAGTAAAATCCCATTTTCAAGGAGGATCCTGAACAGAAAGTAAAATCCCATTTTCCAAGAGGGTCCTGAATATAAAGTAAATTCTCATTTTCCAGGAGAGTCCTGATCAGAAAGTAAAATCCTATTTTCCAGGAGGGTCCTAAACAGAAAGTAAAATCCCATTTACCAGGAGGGTCCTGAACATAAAGTAGATTCCCATTTTCCAAGAGGGTCCTGAGCAGAAAGTAAAATCCCATTTTACAAGAGGGTCCTGAGTAGAAAGTAAAATTCCATTTTACAGAAAGGTCCTGAACATAAAGTAAAATCCCATTTTCCAGGAGGGTCCTGATCATAAAGTAAAATCTTATTTTCCAGGAGGGTCCTGAACATAAAGTAAATTCCCATTTTCTAGGAGGGTCCTGAGCAGAAAGTAAACTTTCATTTTTCAGGAGGGTCCTGAACAGAAAGTAAAATCCCATTTTCCAGGAGGGTCCTGAACATAAAGTAAATTCTTATTTTCCTAGAGGATCATGAGTAGAAAGTATAATCCTATTTTTCAAGAGGGTCCTGAACATAAAGTAAATCCCATTTTCCAGGAGGGTCCTGAATATAAAGTAAATTCCCATTTTTCTGGAGGGTCCTGAGCAGAAAGTAAAATCCCATTTTCGAGGAGGGTCCTGAACATAAAGTAAATTCCTTTTTTCCAGGAGGTTTCTGAGTAGAAAGTATAATCCCATTTTCCAAGAGGGTCCTAAACATAAACTAAATCCCATTTTCCAGGAGGGTCCTTAACATAAAGTAAATTGCCATTTTTCAGGAGGGTCCTGAGCAGAAAGTAAAATCCCATTTTCCAGGAGGGTCCTGAACAGAAAATAAAATCTTATTTTTCAGGAAGGTCCTGAACAGAAAGTAAATTTCCATGGATGTTCATTTCCAATGGTAGCTAAACTAAGTGAAGCGAATTTTCTCTTATTTCAACAAAGAAAATTTGTCAGTTAAAAACTTAGTGGTGGTTTGCAGCACTTGGCTTACCTGACACCTGCTCCAGTGTTTATTCCCTTCATTTTGTTTAAGATTGCTGGCACTTGCCCGTGCTTTATCATGGAAATGACTCTGAAACAAACACAGTATCTCTATTTTTCCATTTTCCTTAGATAAACCCTTTGAACCTTCGTATTTCAATGAGTTCCCAGACTTGTCTATTGACAAAACTTTCTGCATGACTTATTCTGACTTGCAATCTTGTTTCTTTCATATGATGGCCCTTTGTATTGCTTTGTGTATTTGAAGAAGCTACTGAAATGTCACAATATTTTTTTGACACATGTAAAAGTGATGGAAAACAAAGAATATCTTTTACATACCCGCCAAGTTTATCAACTTTTTTGAAAATGATAAAAAGAAAGATACCCCTATTATCACTCCAAAAAATACTCCCTCATGAACTGGACAATCAGTGGGTTTCCACCAACAAAGAAAAAAGTATTAATCTGAATAAGGAATTTTTAAATCGACTTGAAGTTCTAGACAAGGAATCTCTTTCTCTGGATATACTTGAAACAAGGACTAGATTATGTAATGATGATACTAAAAAAGAATACATGCCTAAAATGTACGATCCTTTGTTAAATGGACCATATCGAGGAACAATCAAAAAAGGGGTTTCACCTTCAATCATAAATAATAATTCGCTAGAAAATTTGAAAGAGAGAGTTAGACTAAATAGGATTCGTACTATCTTTCTTCCGAATACTGATTACCAAGAATTTGAACAAAAAGTGGATACGATTGATAAAAAGTCATTATCAACAGAAATTGACGAGTTCTTAACTTTAATCAATGAATTTGGTAACGAATACTAGTAATTGTGAAATTTATGATAAAAAAGATTTTTCTAGTTTTGAAATCTTTTCTCACTTGTTCTGACATGGACTTGACTCAAAGACAAGAGAAAAATGACAAAAATTTTTGTTTTATTTGGATAACGAACTCAAGAAAATAAAAATATAATTAAAGAGAATAAACAAAGACAATGAATGTCCCCATTGAAAAACATGAAAGAGACAGTCAACTCTAATGATTATCACATGCATATCGGATTAAACTGCTTGATCTTTCTATCCAAAACTTTCCACCAATTGTTGTTGAGTTAATGACCTCGAAATTAAGTTGATTCCTTAGGTCAATTGCATTTAAGACCTCATTCGGCTAGTGGCCTCTTGAATGGTTTTTGCCAACAAGCCTCTCTCATTTTTCTTTTTTCCAGCTCACAATTGCCTTATGGTGTCTATGAGAGTTTTCCACCAATGAGACTCTCTTATTTTCATTTGTCTCAACTCACCGTCGTCTTACAGTGCCCTTGAGGGTTTTCACCAATAAGACTCTCATTTTTATCTCTCTCAGCTTACCATCATCTTACGATACCCGTAAGGGTTTTCACCGATAAGACTCTCTCATTTTTATTTCTTTCCTAATTTCTTATGCTGAGGAAGACAAGTTGTTCCCAAAATGTGTCATCACATTCATTGCATGCTTAGCCTCAACATTCTCAAAGATTGATCTGAAGGTCTTTCTTTGGTAGTAACTTGGCTTTTGGATAGGGTTAGAAAGAAATGATGGCATGGGGCCCAAACGACACTTGAAGTGGGGTAGGACTTACAACTTTTGGAATCGACTCAAACAATAAGGATTAACTCATGCCCCAGTTTGTTTAGACTGAGAAATTCTAAATTGTTTATTTAGTTGGAACGAACCCTGAGTGAGGTAGCCTACGTGTCTTACCCCGAAAGAGGAGAATCAGGTCACACGTAGTTTCGGCAACTTGTTCTTTCTTTTGATCTGATTTTTCTTTCTTTTTTATTTTATTGGATCTTTTCTCTTTGGGATTCTTTTTCTGACTCCATTTTCTTGACACTCTTCTTTTCTTTCTTTTTTGACACATTTTGTCTCTTTTTTGAAACTTTTTTTATCTCTTTTTTTTCAACACTTTTTCTTAGATGTTGCAGACTCTATCTTAATTCCAAAAGAGGATTACGAAAGAAAAAGAACTAAGGCTCAAATGGGATAAACAACGGATGACATAATTTTTGGATAGCAGAATAAAATGCCTTCATCATATCAATCCTTAAAAATGCAAGTACATAACATGCAATATGAAAATGGGAGATGAAGATCATGTATGACATTTTTGCAGCACTAACTTAACTGAGTGTGTGCATCACTGCTTCTGTGCATATCCAGCATACAACTCCACTTTGTTGTACCTTCCTCATGCTGAAGGACTCATGACTTTGTAGAGTTGATTTTTCTGTTCCTCGGGATCACACATCCGCTATTTGACCTAATTGAGCTATGTTTTTCAATTGATAACCAAGTTATTCTTGTGATTCTCAAAATAATTTTCTTAATTTTGAAAAAAGAGGCTTCAACATGGTCACCAAATGTCTCAACACTCTATCAATTTTCTCAGATGCTTTTTCTAACTTTAGCCCTCTAATTCAAAGTCCATGCTTAAATTGGATTTTAAGATCTAGCTGAAAATTCTGCTATCATATCATATCACTAGAATCAACATAAAATGTACTGTGTAAAGAAAACAAACAAATAACATATATTTAAAACACAAAGAAAAAGGGACACTTTATTTAGTTAAAATAAAAGAGAAAAGGGCTTGAACATAAATGACAAAGGGACAAGGGACAAAACAAGATGGATCCCGAACTAAAACCCTGAAATGATTCAGAAAATAGAAAAGAAAACAAAACAAAATACCAAACCTCTTCCTAGTAGGGAGAGGGGTGACTTCTCAATTGCTCAACCTAACAACTTAGCCACTACTTTGCATATCAGCATGACTAGAGCTTCCCTCACTGTCAATGTTCTGCACCATAATTGATCCATCCTGAATTATCTTTTCAATTTCTCTTTTCAAATTTTGGCAAACTTTAATACTATGACCTCGAGCATCAGAATGATATACACATCATACATTAGGATCAAAATTTCTTGAACAAGGATTAAGAGTGTCCCTAAGGAGAGAAGTGATCATGCCCTATTGTACCAATCTCTGAAATAAGCTGGCATATGACTCTCCAAATGGTGTGAATCTATCCCTCTATTTCTACCTAGTTTCATTGTTTATCTTGGATCCAAAATTGGTCCTAGAAGGGCTTTGGTAGGTTTGTGGAGTCGAAAGGTGACTCTGAAGAGTTGGTGCACGCCATTATGAGTAAGAAGGGAGTTAAACATATGGTTGTGCGTAATATACTAGATATAGAGGTGGGGAAATGGAGTATAATGAATTTTGGGAGGGATTACTGAGAGCATAGGTATGAACTTGGGTTTGAGACTGACGGTGACGACGACATCGTCTTCTTGGATATGCCCGTTCTCTAACTACTATAGAAGCTGCATCTTTCTCATTCTTCTTCCCTTCAGTTTCCCTTACTTGATTGCAATATTTTCCTAAATGCTTCACGAATTCCTCGTGTTTATCTTGCTTCTCATGTTTCGACATCTCAAGGATTGGAGGAAGGTTAACACTTGAAAACCTGCCCAATTCTTTATATCAAACATCTTCTTTACCCCCAAGTCCTAGGTAACTTTTCCTAGCATTTTCTCCACTCTTTATTTTTCCAATCATTTTCTCTAGCTCTTCTGACAAGCTAGACTTCTTGTTAAGAAATTTTGGTGGTCCAATTAACATTGATGTGGGCTCAGGAGTATAGAAATAATCATTGAGAATATTGAACATGGGTCCACTAACAGATTGGGTCAGCACAATCGTTGGATTGATATCCAAAGTGAAAGCCTCAATAGAAGGTTGAGCAACAAAAGCACAGGCAGTATGTGGTGCTGTTAATATAGCAAGCTTATATTGAGAATCTAGAGGAAGAGTGACAAAAGTATTGAGATTCTTTTGGATTAGGATTAATTCGGAGGCATGTTGCAGTGCATCATCAGCATTAGAACTTAGAGCTTGCAATTGTGATTAATAAAAAAAACTCAGGGTATTTATGGGGTCAATAGTAAGGAATGGAGGAGGAGGCACCTCACTGACCCTAGCACGATACATTTCCATCATTTGTTGCCTTAGTCTCAAATTCTCTTCATTTAAACTCTCAATTTCTTGACTATTTGTTTGATTCATGATGTCACTCTCTAAATCTTTGTTGGACACAACTAACCCTTTGGATTTGGTGTGATGTGGAGGACCAGCCAGAATGCCACAAACCAATCACCTTAAACTGACTCAACAAAAAAAAAAATGTGTTAGAATTCAACACTTTTCAAAACTCTTTTTCCCATTTTTTGAAAAGATCACCACACCCAAGAAGGGCACCTATGTATCTCACTCTCAAAAGAAGAGAATCAGGTGTGCGTAGTCGTGAAGTCTTGCCAAAATGGCCAACTAAACTCTTTTTCCTTTTTTTTTCTTTTCTTGAAACTTTAAAAAGAAAAGGAAATAATAAATTGTCAAAATAATTAACGAAAATCTTTTAGCATTTTTTAGATTTAAATACCCATACAAAATGAAACTTATGATTACAATATAAAAATCTCTTGGGGTTTTCAATTTTGAATTTAATATGAAAATGAATCTTGAAACTATTAACGGAATATCTTTCTGTGGTTTTGTTTTAGAATATGTATATGAACACCTACTCTAAGTGAAGAGTGAAAAAAATCTTTTTTGAATTTTTTCAGATTTCTATACAAAATGAAACCATAATTACCAAAGAATTTTTTTTTTGTATTTTCGATTCTGAATTTCATATGAAAATGAAACTTGAACCTATTAAACGAAAAATCTTTTTTGTCGTTTTCTTCTAAAGATGTATATGAAACACCTACTCTAAGTGAAGAGTGAAAAAAATCTTTTTGGATTTTTTGAAATAAGATCCCCAAACCCACAATAGGCTGCCTACATATCTCACTCCCGCGAGAGGAGAATCAGGGGTGCGTAGTTCGTCCAGATTAGACAATTAAGGATTAAATAACCAACACCCTGACTTGAGAGATATGAGCACAAACAGAATATGCAAAATGTCAATAAAATCTTTTTGAATTTTTAATTTGACACTTCACATAAAAATGACACCAACAACTATGAAAGAAAATCTTTTCGGTATTTTCATGAAATGTACAAAACTCCTACAATTTTTTTTTGCATTTTTCTTTTATAAAAATTTCTATGAATGAAAAATCTTTTTGAAGTTTTCGAATTGTGAATCCATGCTAAATGAGACAAAGGAAAAATCTTTTTGATGTTTTTTCTTTTTAGATATGAGTGCAAAAGGTAAAAATCTTTTTGAATTTTTAGATTGTGGAAAACAAAAGTCTTATAAACTCTAAAAAAACTACGAAACTCTTTTTTCTATTCACCTTTTCTCATTTTCTCCTTTTTTTTAAACTTTTCCTTGTCTACACACTTTCTTTAATTCTAGAACATGTTTTTGTCTAAAACAGTCTGTCAAATGTACTGTTACCCTCAAAGATGCAACATTTAGCACGTAGGGATGCTTTAGAGGTGAGTCTCCTATAAAGGACCAAGTGGGTCCCGCTAGGTCTCAATATGATGCACATAAGCATGACCTAAAGGCTGACCTATGTTGGGGTTTAATAACAAGGTTGTTCGGGAGAGCGTATGGTCGATAGTGGCTGCGATAGCTTTCCACCCACTCCATACATCCCAACGGCTCCCCCTCCTATAATAAAGGTGACTCAACTATAGGTCGTGTACATACGTGTACTATGGACTTGTTGCAGAAAGAATGACTTGGGTTAGGATACATATGATGTCAGATATAAAGTGGTAACAAAAAGTAAACACTGTAAACAAAGAGCACGTAGGCACTCAACAATGATAAACAATAATACAAAACAACCAAACAAAATGTCTATACACCTATATTGCCAAACTAAGCCGATACAACTCCAAAATAAGCTCGAATTCTGAAAACATTTCCCAGCAGAGTCGCTAGAGCTGTCATACCCATTTTTCACCAAAAAGATTATTTTTAAAGTTTGAAAGAGTTTTTATTATTAAAGTGACAAAAGATTAAGAATTTATTTAGAAAAGGACCTTTTATATTTAAAACTCAGAGTCTCCGCTTGGCATAAATCGGGTGAGCCAAGTCACCCTTGGATATTATTTTTTAAAATTATTTCTCTTTAAAGCTGATCCGCTAACAGAGATTCTGGCAAAGGACTTCTGTTGATCGAGGGGAAGGTGTTAGGCACCCCTCGATCCCGTGGTTTGACCACGGTCGCTTGGTGGTGCATATCGTCTAATTTGACATTACAAATGTATAAACCATACAAAACACATAAAACAATCAATCAAACACACAAAACAAAATAAATCCAAAAATATAATATCCAGTCCAATTATTAAAACCCAAAATAAAAAGGGTACTAAAATTAAACCTACACAAATCCAAAACTGTGCTCCAATACTTTACCCGATGCCTTGGGCCTTCATCACGAACATCCTACGAGTACAATATACCTTGGGGAATTCCAGTATGAATAAATACAAATGGCTTCGGGGCATTCCGCTTGGCTATCATAGTGTATACATACTGGTGCCACTAGTTTGGGATAATAAGGAATATCTTTCAAGAAATTTTGGAGTCATTCTACTTCTTCACCTACTTTATCCAATGCAATAAATTTGGATTCCATTGTAGAGCGAGCAATACAAATCTATTTGGATGATTTCCAAGAGACCGCTCCTTCACCGATAGTAAATACATATCCACTTGTGGATTTTACTTCATTTGATATGCTGATCCAATTTGCATCACTTGTGGTTTGGTCAAAATTTGCATGCCACTGTTTAGGTGCTTGTTTTAGTCCATAAAGTGACTTAACAAGTTTATACACCTTATTTTCTTTTCTTGGAACCAAAAAACCCTCAAGTTGTTCCATGTAAATTCCTTCCTACAATTCATCATTTAGGAATGCTCTTTTCACATTCATTTGATGGATTTCAAGACCATATACCATCGCCAAGGCAACTAACATTCAAATCAACTTTATCATTGTCACTGGCGAGTATGTATCAAAGTAATCAAGGCCTTCTTTCTATTTGAATACTTTTACAACAACTCTCACCTTGTATTTTTCAATAGTACCATCCGCTTTCATTTTTATTTTGAAGATGCATTTAAAACCTAAAGGTTTGTTTCCTTGAGGATGGTCAACCAATTTCCACGTATGGTTTCGTAAGATTGAATCAATCTAACTATTGACTGTCTCTTTCCAAAATGATATGTTTGGTGATAACATACTTCTTTAAATGTTTTAGGCTCATTTTCTAATAGAAATATTACAAAATCTAATTCAAATAAAGTTGGTGTTCTTTGATGTGTACTATGTTTTGGATTCTCTTCATTAGGTACATTCTCACTTGGTTCATCTCGAGGTCGTTTAGAACCCCCACTAGATTGTTCCTATCTAGTTTATACGGATAAATATTTTCAAATAATTCAGCATTATCTGATTTAACTATCATATTTTCATTAATATCTGAATGGTCGGATTAATGAATCAAAAACGGTAAGACCCCGCAAATTTTCCTCGTTGTCTAAACTTTTTAAAGCATGTCAAGAGAAGCTTTACAATTAGAAAATTTGGCTAAGTTTTGGAACTTAGTCATTTCATAAGCCTTCAAACATTGAGGAATTTATTTTAACCTTCCCGACCTTCGTTTGTTGATTTTTTTGTTTATTCATGATTGGAAAAGTCGATAGTACATATTGGGTTAGTTTTGATATTTTTGGACCTCGTTTAAGGCATATTTGGATGCCCAAAATAGTATCATCATAAAATTTGCATATGTCGCACGATCCATTTCACCCCTGGCATCGTGCAATGTAGCATGCAGCACATACTCCAGTCTGACGGACTAAAGCATGCGACGCATGCTCCACAGTATGCACCTAGAATTTTTAGCATTCCAACTCCGCTTCATTAAGGGAAAAAGGGGTATTTTTGAACCCCTATTCAACCCTAACACGGGATTAAACTCCCAAAACACAAAATATAGCTAATTTTCAAAAATTCCCTTAAGAACACATCCTAGGGTTTCAACCCAAAGTTCAAGAAATCTCAAGATTCCATCGTTACTTTTAAAAATTAAGTTAAGAATTAGAATCCCCAAACCAAGAGTTTCAATAATCATCCTTCAAAGGTAGAAATAGCATCTCAAAAGCAAGTGTTCATCCAAATTCATAATCTAAGGTATGTGGAGTTTGAACAAGAACAATTCTTCCATTTTTGTGCCCAAACATTTGATTTTTATTAAAGAATTTTATGTTTTTGTAAGTGGGTTTATACCCAAATTATATTATTTTGAATATATGAATTTATAAGTTGTTAAAGTCTTGATTTGCATGATTATTTCGCTTATTCATGTTTTGAATTTTGAATTTATGCTATGAATTGCACATCCCTACAATGATTTGATGTTTTCAAGAGTTTCCAAGAATGATGTCAAGATTTAGGTTTCATTATGAAATTAAGATTATTTGAGCATGTGTATGTGCTTTAACCCAAGTAGGAATTTGATGTTTTCCTGAAGATTATGTCATTAGCATGATTCAATGAGCAATTAATTTGACCTTAAATAAAGATTACTTTTGACCCTAAGTTTAGATAGGAATCCACATTATTTATTATTTAAGAAAAAAAAAGCATAATTGGCTTCCATTACACATTTTTATATTGTTTAAAGTGGATTTTCCTAAAAGTTTTGAGTCTAAGTATGGGAGTAGTACTTAGAACTGAGTTGGACTTGATTCCAAGGTCTCATGCCCCAAAACTATGAGCCACCATAGGATTATGAATTACCCCAAGTGGGTTAAGATAGTGATCACTAAAGTTAAGGTTCTATTTCGATGGCAAGGATACAACAGCTCTTCCCAGCATGGGCAAGACGTTGGAATCCATGTTTTCTTACATGGTTTATATCGGTTAGAAGAAACTCCCATAGTATCCCAAGTTAAGGGTCCCGAAGTCCTTGAGTCCCAAAGATCTATAGTCCCTAAGTTTCAAAAGAAGTTCCCTTTTCTCCTTAAGATAAAAGAGTATGTTTTGAAAGTTCATGCCTTAAGATTCCTTTGCTTACAACTTTTAGAATAAGAGGATAATACATATTTTAGAACAAAGTGTAATGACTCACGACATTTATGCTACATGCTTGAATTTCATGATTTATGAGATTTAAATTTCTGAGTTATTCAAGCTATGTGAGTCATTTATATCAGCATGCACGTTTTATAAAGAGTAATGATGTTGTTTACTTAATGCATACATCCCTATATACTCAGTACATCCTCAAAGTACTGATCCGCATATACGTCTGTATAGTACATTGTCTCATAATATATGTTCAGGTGCTCAATTTTTAGCAGCGATAATGACCTCCGAGTACCTCTATCTACACTTTCGTAGTTGGTGAGTCCTCATGGTTTGAGGACCTATTTCCCTAATTTCAGTTTTTGTAGTAGTTGTTTTATTTGTTTTTAGTTCAGTTCAAGTCAGTTGTGGGTTTGTCCCAATGACTCTCTAGTTCCTTAGTAAGTAGAGGCTTGTTGGACTATTAGTTGAAGTTTTCCAGATTTCCAGTGTTTGATATTCAGATGATGTTTTTCAGTTATTTTAGTTCAGATTTGGCATAATATAGTGTTATTTTTGGGTTTATATATCCCCTAAAGTAAGTATTAGAAGTAGTAACAGGCTAAAAGGGTTAGCTTAGGGCTACTTGTAGCCTTAAGCACCATGTGATGTCTCAGGATGAGATTTTGAGGCATTACAAACATGGTATCAAAGCCTAGGTTTAAGGAGTCCTAGGGAGTCAGACAAGCCACATTACATAGAGTCTTGATTATCGGTGTGAAGCGCACCATATCTATGAGCAAGAGGCTACAGGACATTTTAGGAAAATTCATCTCTTTCTTTCAAAAGTCATCGTGCCTATAGCTGTATCTATCTGCTATTAACTCATGATCTTTCCTAACAGAAAATGCCTCCCCACAGAGTTAATGCCTATAGAAATGACAACTAGCCACCTCAACCTGTTGATCTACTAAATGAGAATGTATCTCATGCCAAATTTTAGGCTTTTTTTCAGACGTTAGCCCAAGTAGTGACTGCTACTATGCAAGCTAATAATTAGAATTTTATTCCGCATCAGTAGGGTGGTGACACAGCCGCAGCTAGACTTCATGACTTTATGAGGATGAACCTCTTAAATTCTTTGGGTCAAAGGTAGGTGAGTACCCGCAGTTGTATCTTAATGGGGTAAAGAATATCACCCAAGTTATGCATCTTACTGAGGAAGAGAATGTATAATTGGAATCCTATAGGCTGAAGGATGTTGCTTATGATTGGGTTGTGATGTGGAGGAAGAATAGAGGGATGAATGCAGCTCTTATGACTTGGCAAGTGTTTCAGGATGTATTCTTGGACAAGTTCTTCCCACTGGAGATGAGAGAAGTGAAAATAGAGGAGTTCATGAACCTAAGGAAAGGCTCTATGATAGTAAAGGAGTATTACGTCAAGTTCAACCAGTTATCTAAGTATGCTCTTGATTTGATAGCTGACCCCAGATCTAAAATGAGTAAGTTTGTGACCGGTGTGTATAGATTGGTGAGAAGGAGTATAGGATTGCTATGATCAATAGGGATATGGATCTTTCCAAACTAATAATGCATGCTCAGCAGATTCAGAAAGAAAAAATAAAGTAGAGAGATAGAGTAAGAGGAAATAAGAGGGCTAGATCAGAGTAGTTTGAGTATGGTCAGACTAGATCCCATGGAGGGAACCATCCATAGTTTCAAAAATGTTTATCTATGCCTGTACCTTCATCAGCCAGTGCTCCTGCACCTATAAATAGGTTGGAGAAGGGGAATAAGTCTTATATGTCTAGATCTCAGCACAGTGTGAGTAACAAGCCTAATTATCCCTCATGTGCTAAGTGTGGTAAGACCCATCTCGGCAAGTGTTTGGATGAATAGAAGGATTACTTAGTTGTGGAAAGTTGGGTCATAGACTTAGAGAGTGTCCGCATACTAGGTAAGGGAGTCGATATATTCGACCCCAGACTCAAGCTACCAGTGCACCAACTTCTTTAGCCCGTCCATCCCCTCATCAGGGAGCCTCATCCAGTACTACTGTCGGTCAGCAATAGAATTGATTCTATGCTTTGCTATCCCACCAGGAGGAGGAGGATTCACCATATGTTATTACTGGTATGCTTCGTGTCTTTCATTTTGATGTGTATGTATTGTTGAACCCAAGGTCAAGTTTTTCTTATATGACACCATTGGTTGATATGAATTTTTAAATAAGTTCCAAAAAGATCCCTAAGCCTATCCTGGTTTCTTCCCTGGTAGGTGAGTCAGTTATTGCTAAGCAAGTGTATAAAAAGTGTCCTATTACTGTCCTTTATAAGGTCATTTTCACAAACTTAATAGAGTTAGACATGGTTGACTTTGATCTTATTCTGGGTATGGATTGGCTTCATTCTTGTTATACATTTATAGATTGTCGTACCCGTGTGGTTAAGTTTTAGTTTCCAGATGAGCTAGTTTTTTAGTGGTTTAGGAATTTTGTATCTCCTAAGAGTCATTTTATATCCTATCTTAAAGCCAGAAAGTTGATATCCAATGGTTGCATCTATCATCTAGTTTGAGTTAAAGACACTAATTCTGAAATTCCAACTATTCAGTTAGTCAATATTGTTAAAGAGTTTCCTGATGTTTTTCCAAAAGAACTCCTAGGGGTACCTCCCGATAGAGAGATAGAGTTTGGGATTGACCTGCTTCCTGATACATAGCCTATTTATATCCCTCCATACTGTATGGCACTCGCAGAACTTAAGGAGTTGAAAGAGCAACTAAAAGATCTTCTAGATAAAGGTTTCATAAGGCCCAGTGTTTTTTCATGGGGCGCAACAGTCCTGTTTGTGCAAAACAAAGATGGTTCTTTGCGTATGTACATTGACTATCATCAACTTAATAAGGTCATAGTTAAGAACAAGTTCCTTTTTCTAAGAATTGATGACCTGTTTGATCAATTGCAAGGTGCAAGTTATTTCTCAAAAATAGACCTTAGATCTGGCTATCATCAACTTAAAGTAAGGAGTGTATTATCCTAAAAATAGACTTCGGAACCCGTTATGGTCATTTTGAGTTTCTAGTTATGTATTTTGGGCTAACCAATGCTCCAGCAGCTTTCTTGGACCTCATGAACCGAGTGTTCAAACAGTATCTTGATTTCTTTGTCATAGTGTTCATAGACGATATCCTTGTTTACTCCTGTAGTGAGGATGACCATGAAAATCATCTTAGAATTGTCTTGCAAACTCATAGAGATCATCAGTTGTTCACCAAATTCAGCAAGTATGAGTTTTATCTAAGGTCAGTAGCTTTTCTCAATCATATCATTTCAGCCGAAGGCATTAGAATTGATCCCTAAAAGACAGAAGCTATAAGAAATTAACCTAGACCTATCTCTCCATCAGACATTAGAAGTTTCTTGGGTCTAGCTGGCTATTACCATCGTTTTGTCAAAGGTTTCTCATCTATTGTATCTCCCATGACCCGATTAACCCAAAAGAAAGTTAATTTCCTGTGGTTAAATTCTTGTGAGAAGAGTTTTTAGGAGTTGAAGAGTCGACTCACTTCAGCCCCAGTGTTAACATTGCCTAATGGTACAGATGATTTTATGGTGTATTATGATGACTCTAGAGTTGGTTTGGGTTTTGTGTTAATGCAGAGAGGTAAGGTTATAGTCTATGCCTACAAACAGTTGAATCCCCATGAAAAGAATTACCCAACCCATGATTTAGAATTAGATGTTATGGTATTTCTTTGAAAATCTAGAGACACTATCTGTATGGTATGCATGTTGATGTCTTTACGGACCATAAAATCTTGTAGTATGTGTTTTCTCAGAGGGATTTGAATCTTCATTAAAGGAGGTGGTTAGAGTTGCTACAAGATTATGATATGATTGTATTATATCATCTGAGCAAGGCCAATATAGTGGCAGATGCCCTTAAGAGGTTGTCTATGGGAAGTGTTGATCATATGGAGAAAGATAAGAAGGAATTAGCTCGTGAAGTTCATTGTTTGGCTAGATTGGGTGTTAGGTTGCTTGATTCAGCTAAGGGGAATATTTGGGGGAGATGGGGTGTTGAGATTTCTGGATAGATTGTGTGTTCCTTATGTTGATAATCTAAGGCAGAGGATTATGGCTAAAGCACATAGAATGCGATATTCTATTCATCCCGACGCTACCAAGATGTATTGCGATTTGCGGTAAATCTATTGGTGGAGTGGTATGAAGAGGGATATAGCAGAGTTTCTAGTAAAGTGTACAACTTGCCAAAAGGTTAAGGTAGAGAACCAAAGAACTGCTATTGCAATTCAAGAGTTTGGTATCCCCAGTTGGAAGTGGGAAGAGGTGAATATGGATTTTGCAACTTGTTTACCCCTTTCACATTGTCATCATGATTCAATTTGGGTTGTTGTAGACAGGTTGACTAAGTCAGCGCATTTCCTTCCAGTGCATACATCTTATACAGTTGAGGATTATGCTAGGTTGTATATTCGAGAGTTTGTCAGATTGAATGGAGGTCCCTTGTCTGTCATCTTAGATAGGGGTACTCAGTTTACTTTTCAGTTTTGGAAAGCTATTCAGAAGGGTCTTGGTACCTAAGTTCATCTTAGTTTCGCTTTTCATCCGCAGATAGATGGTCAGGCTGAGAGGACCATCCAGACTCTGGAAGATATGTTGAGGGCATGTGCTCTTGATTTCAAAGATTGTTTGGATGAGAAATTTCCATTAATTGAATTTGTGTATAACAACAGTTATCACTCTAGCACCCAGATGGCCCCATTTTAGGCTCTTTATGGGAGGAGATGTAGATCACCCATAGGCTGGTTTGAAGTGGGTGAAGCTTTTTTTCTTAGGCCTAATGCAGTGTTTGAGGATATGGAGAAGGTTAAGTTGATTAAACAAAGATTGAAGACAGCCCAGAGTCGTCAAAAGTCATATACAAATGTGAGAAGAACGGATCTTGAGTTCAAAGTTGATGACTTAGTATATCTAAAGATTTTACCCATGAAAGGGGTGAAAACATTTAAGAAAAAGGGGAAGCTTAGTCCCTATTATGTTGGCCCTTACAGAGTTCTGAATCTTGTTGGGAAAGTAGCTTATGACGTTGATTTTCCCGTAGCCCTATCATCCATTCACCCTGTCTTCCACGTATCTATGCTTAAGAAATGTATTTGTGACACCGTTGTTGTAGCTCCTTTAAAATGCTTAGATACTTAGAATAGTCTTTCTTATGAAGAGATTCCAGTTGAGATTCTAGACCATTAGACCCGTAGACTAAGGAACAAAGAAGTTCCCTTGGTCAAAGTTCTTTGGCGGAACCAGTCAGTTGAGGGCGTTACTTGGGAAACAGAAGCAGATATGCGAGCCAAGTACCCCCATCTCTTTTCCGCAAGTTCAGATCTAGCTGAAGGTAATACTCTTTCTAAATTCATCTCCTTTTAATCAAAGATTCAGCTATATACCCATTCTTGTTATGAGCTCATGCATTCTATGAAGTACTCAAAAGTTTAGAATGATGTAGCATCAGTTTGGCAGTTTAATTCAGTTATGCATCCTCAGTTTCTCTGTATTCTAAATCTAACAAGTGACATTTGAGGATGAATGTTTCCAAGGGGGAGATATTGTAATACTCAGCAAATTTTCCTCGTTGTCTAAGCTCTTTAAAGCATGTCAAGAGAAGCTTTACACTTAGAAATTTGGCTAAGTATTGGAACTTAATCATTTCATAAGCCTTCAAACTTTGAGAAATTTATTTCCGACCTTCCCAACCTCCGTTTATTGATTTTTTTTATTCATGATGGGGCAAGTCGATAGTACATATTGGGTGAGTTTTAAGATTTTTGGACCTCGTTTAGGGCATGTTTGGATGCCCAAAATAGTAGCATCATATGATTTGCGTGTGTCACACGATCCATTTCACCCCTTGCATGATGCGATATAGCATGGGGCGCACGCTCCAATCCGGCAGACTAAAGCATGCGACACACGCTCCACAACATGCACTTGGAATTTTCAGCATTCCAACTCCACTTTATTAAGGGAAAAGGGGGTATTTTCCAACCCCTATTCAGCCCTAACACGGTATTAAACTCCCAAACCACCAAAATATAGCTACTTTTCAAAAATTCCCCCAAGAACACTTCCTAGGGTTTCAACCCAAAGTTCAAGAAATCTCAAGATTCCACCATTACTTTTCAAAATTGAGCCAAGAATTAGAATCCCCAAACCAAGAGCTTCAAGAATCATCCTTCAAAGGTATAAATAGCATCTCAAAAGCAAGTGTTCATCTAAATTCATAATCTAAGGTATGTGAGTTTGAACAACAACCATTCTTCCATTCTTGTTCCCAAAGATTTAATTTTTATTAAAGAATTTTATGTTTTTGTAAGTGGGTTTATACCTAAATTACATTATTTTGAGCATATGAACTTATAAGTTGTTCAAGTCTTGATTTGCATGATTATTTCTCTTATTCATGATTTGAATTGTGAATTTATGCTATGAATTGCACATCCCTACAATGATTTGATGTTTTCAAGAGTTTCCAAGAATGATTTCAAGATTTAAGCTTCATTATGAAATTAAGAGTATTTGAGCATATGTATGTGCTTTAACCCAAGTATAAATTTGATGTTTTCTTGAAGATTATGTCATTAGCATGATTCAATGAGAAAGTACTTTGACCTTAAAGAAAGATTGTTTTTTATCCTAAGCTAAGATAAGAATCCACATTATTTATGATTTAAGCAAAGAGAAGCATAGTTGGCTTCCATTACACATTTTTGTATTGTTTAAATTAGATTTTCCTAAAAGTTCTGAGCCTAATTATCGGAGTAGTACTTAGCACCGAGTTGGGCTTGATTCCAAGGTCTCATGCCCCAAAACTATGATCCACCGTAGGATTAAGAATTACCCCAAGTTGGTTAAGATAGTGATCACTAAAGTTAAGATTCTATTCCAATGGCAAGTGTAGAATAGCTCTCCCCAATATAGGGGAGTCTATTAGTTTAAGGTGAATAAGGGGTCGTAGTTTGATGGACGATTCCATTCTCTACACATATTTGTGCAAAGGTAGATTCATATTCTCTACCCCTATTACTTTTGTAATACCCCGAGCATGTACCCTAGATGCTACACAGTGCTCATAAATCCCAAAAAACCATAAGCTAACCCTTGACTGGTACCTGCTGCAATAATTGTGTAATAGAACTATATATGTACGAAAAATAGGCAGAAATTTGTCATAAGGTTCATGTTCACTACTGAAATAAATATGAATAAGGTATAACAATACCAACACTGAACATCAATACTGAAAACAACTATCTGAAAATACTATAGTCTGAAAAGCCTCTAAACCATCTAACTGTGGAGTTTATAGGATAAGTCCCCAACTAACTCCAACTACTGAAAATGACTGAAATGCTAAAAATAACCATGTCCTCAAATAATGAGAACTCACCACTAACTCTGTTTGTGGATAATTTGAACTGCTAAATATGCTCTGGAGCTCGTGCATCTAAACCTATGATATAACATATCATAGGCCAAGAGAAAGCATGCGTCAGTACTTTGAATGTACTGGTATGCTCAGTGAGGTAGGCTGAATGCATGGTTTCATATGCATGAACAATACTGACTGAATAACATGAGAATAACTGAAGGAGAGTGCATGCATGAATATGTAAACTATAACTGGGAGCATGATAATACTGGATACTAAGTTTGAATACTGCTACTCATATCTGAGTTTACTGATATTGTATTACTGATAACTGAGTGACTATATCTGACATTCTTAATTCTGTGAAACTATACTGAGTTTTAAATTAAATTGAGTGACTGTATCTGCCAGTCCTAAATCTGTAGACTTGAACTGAGTTGTATACTGAGACTAAATTTGAAATTAAGACTGTGGGAGGTAATCATCTAATCAGCATGCCCTTTTCTAAATAGATTTAGAGTTCAACCTATAAACCCAGTTGGAAAGGTGTCAATACAGTACCACGGGTAAGGACAACTGAAGAGATACCCTCTTCTGGCAGCTACTCTAATGAGAATGGTGGAACCCTCAACTGACAGGTTAAAACACCTCATCAATCCTCAACTGACGGTTTGATGTAACGCCCCATATTTTTAAACTAGAAATCGAATCTTTATTCCTACATGTGTAAGATCTAATTCCATAGTTTATGTTTAGATTCATGTGTCGTTATTTTTCTCCTAGTACATGAAGTGATTATGAGGTGAAGAATGTTCGTAGAAATGGCCTAAAGCAAAGTTGAGCTAAGAACCTTTCATTAATCCAAAATTGGATATTCTATTCTACAAGGGTCATATATAACTTTTGACACACATAGAATTTTGTATCTCAAGACCCACAAAATTATAGATAATTGAAGTAGCTTTCCAACGATATCAATTTTGCCAAAATCTGATAACCGAGCGAAATGTTATGACATTTTTCGTGTAAGGTAGTAACCCAATGCGATGTCGATGCAACGTGTTGGCTTGCGCATTACGGAGCTATTTCACATGCTATTTTAGTTTCTAATGGGTCTAGGGGCATTTTTTCATTCTCCCTCACCCAAATTCTCCTATAACACTCGATTTTTGCCCCCAAAGAGCATAAAAAAACTCTATAATTCAATTTTCCTCTCAAATCAAAACCCTAACACCTCCCCCAAAGATCAAGAACTCATCGCTAAGATCAAGAATTCCAAGAAATGGATCAAGATCTGGGCTCCATCTTTCAATTTTATAATCTAAGGTATGTGGGACTTCTCTCAACATCATAGGCATAATTTTCCTATTGTTTTAAATTATATTAAAGATCCCCAACCATGTTTATAAAGAAAGGGTTTTGGAATTGTTTTGAAAAGTATATGTCATGGAGTTGTTTTGAATAAATTATATGTTGTTTTGAACCTTCTATTATGAATTTTGAATATAACTATATATCTATGCTTTAAAGTGTAATGAAAGTTTGAATGAGAGCATGAACGATCAAAACCCCCTCTTTTATCATGATATTTTTGACTTATGTTGTTACGGATTGTTTGAAGGTATGAATTTTCTCGATGAAAAAACAAAGGGTGAATACTTGTTTAATGATCATGGATTGGTACTTTTATAACATGTTGAGGGGTGTTTTCACATGGTGAACATTTATTGCGTCAAAATTAACAATTCCTATGGGTTTTGAATAAAGTAAACACAACATGATCACCTTATAATTGTATTATTGAAAGGAGAGTATTTCTTTCATAAATTCAAATGAAAATCTGTTGCATGACTCTCCCTCACTTAATGTTAAAGAAAAACTATGGGTGGTCATTAACATGGTAATATGTGAAAAGGGCTATAGATTGATATGATGTGATTTGATTGATTTATAAGTCAGGGTATGACGATACCCGGTGATTATATGCCCATAACAAGATAAGTATTGATTGTTTTGAAAGTATGAAGCATGGTTTTTTAAAAGAATTAAAAGTTGGGCTTAAGAGAGTTAGATGGTTATCTAAAACAAGTACGAGTTGAAAGGCTCCATGCTGGAAACCGTGATTTGCCGACACAGGATTTTTGTACCATGCTTTGTGATCTTGTGTACCTTGAATTATGTCGTCCTAATTTGGGACTATTGCCCTACTTAGTGATCTTATGCCCAACCACGACATGTATACTTGATTTGGGGATTTTGCCACCCTGCTTCGTGATCTGGTGTGTCCCCCTTATAGATACTCCAATCCTTGCAGTAAACTTGGACTGGGGGCTTGGCCTCCGAGTCAAGGAAGGATTCTATATAGCATATGAAATTACATCTTGTAGGGTGTACCATCTAGCTCAAAATAATAATAAAGAGTGAGTCATTGTATCAAGAATCCTTTGAAGTTTTTAAAGGTATGCCCATGTATTTTTACTTATATGATTATTATTGACATTGTGAAAATCTCTCATCTGTTTTGTATTAAAAATATATTATTTTGAGTTATTTCACATACCGGTACATATGTATTGACCCCCCCTATATTTTAGGATCTGAGGCGCAGTCCCGAAATCCCTTTCAGCAGTAGGTTTGTGTGTGTCAGAAGTTGCAGTTGGTGAGCCTTCTCTATTTTTGAAGGCCTAGTTATTATACTTTGTTATCTCAGTCTATGTTTATAGTCTGATTGGGGTGCTTGTCCCAATTTTAAGTAAGATATTGATTTTGATGTATTAGAGATTTTGCAGACTGGTGGTAGATACTGTTGGAGGTTTATGTAATTTTATTTTTGGATTATTTAGTTGAATTATAACATTGACCATGTATCCGTATGTTTAAACTTCCTCATCTCTTTACACTATTTGAATGATGTACATGATTTCCCGAAAGAAAAAAAGGCTCAGACCATTATAGTTTGGGATACCCATCACGGTCAAGGCCTGGTTCGGGCCGTGACATTTGATGTCCCAACCAATGCTTGATACGTAGTTTTGGAATGAAAGAATTGCTTCTAAGGGTCACACCCACTACTAGAAGGTGAGCCCCCATCCTTGGGTTCACTCGGTGCTGAAGCCTACTCCCAACTGAATCGAACACTGAACTGATTTCCTAGTTCATACAAGGCTAGGCTGAACTGTTACTGATCGTACTATTTAATTGAGCTGAACTAAATTTACAGAATTCTATTGAACACTATTGAATTCTGTTGACTGATGGAACACTACTGAATTCTATTTACTGACGGAGTTTACTAAGGACTAAACTTAATACTGAACTGGACTGGACTGATTCTGAGTCTACTGAGTTTTTCCTAAGTTCTGGAACTGACTGAGAGTACTTCTGATTATGGCATGACTGAGACTATTTTGTAACTGACACTGGCTCTAGGTATACAGCTAAATTATCAAGTATTAAATACCCTCAAAACTCGATAGCATGAATAAAATAAGACATGATAATCCTTAGAAACATAATAATAGTCAACTGTTCACAATGCAATTAATGGAGCATTTTATCAAGCACTTGAAGTCATGAACTTGTACATGTATAGAAATACATGCTATCATGTCATGGAACACTATCAAATTCACATAAATATCCAACAAACACTTGTAAGGAATAACTCTAGCATAGGAGTAATTTTGAACATGTAGTTCTAGCATGGATTCATTTTAAGACCACTCATGGATCACAATGCACAATTTATTTACTTAGGCAATTTGACAAACACATGGGAGGCATAACCTTATGCTTAGGCATGAACATTAAAATAATACATCATAGCTATATTAATTAATTCAAATTAAAGGATTTCAACCCACATGCCAACATAAATTCATGAAATTCATTAAAGATTTCAACTTGGAAATCATACCACAACATCAACATGTGTACAATCTAACCCACAACATGGAAATCATAATTCATGTTTTTAAAAAGGGCTTCTTGAGCTCCAAGGGTGGAAGGCACCCTTGGATGAACACATCACATACCTATATTTCTAAATTCATGAAGATCAGGGTGAGTTCTTAAGTTTTAATTATTGAACCTGTTGAACCTAGGACTTGTTCTTGAGAGAATCTTATGAAAAGAATGAGCTATAGTGCTATTTGGGGCTTTGATACCGTGTTATGTAGATATGGTGTGAAGGGAATTGACCTTTTTTCCCTCAAAAATGCAGAGATGGACTGCAGAAATTACCCCAGCCGGACTGTCTAGGGCGCCACAGGCTCTGGAGCACCGCTCTAGGCGAGGCACCGCAATGCCCATCACGGGCTACACTCAAGTATCGGACTGGGCGGGTTACCATGGGAATATCGCCTTGAGACACTGTTTTGAGGTACCAAACATTCCCTTACGCATGTCCAAAAATTTTGAGACTCACCCAAGATGTACTATTGACTTCCCAGATCATGAATCAACTTAAAAATTAACTTTTTGGGGCCGGGAAGGTTGTAAATAAATTTCTCAAAGTTTGGAGGCTATAGAAAAGTCTAAGTCCTCATACTTATCTGAAAATTTTCTAAGTTTGAGACCCCTTATCAAGCTCTAAGGAACTGAGTTAAGCTTAGGATTGTATGGGGTCTTACAATATCTCCCCCTTGGGAATATTCATCTTCGAATAAGACTGAATAAGTTAAGAATACGGATAGACTGAACTTATTTACTGGACATGAACATATGGGACATGATTATATAACTGACATTACAAACATACTGGAATTTCATATTGATCATGCTTGTCTGATGCTTGAGTACATAACTGAGCTTGATTCATGAATGCATGACTGGGATTACTGATTAGCTGAGTTTCTCATACTGAACATGCATATCTGATGCATGAATACATGACTAAACTAACTCTTGAATATATGATTGAATATGCAAGGGTAACTGATACCAAATTTATAATGGAATTTTGAGCATGAAACTGAATAAGCTTAAGGAAAGCTATTCCCTTGGGTTGAGTCTGAGTTTGCGAAGAAGACGTGAGGATACTTGGTATGCATGTCTTCTTCTATTTTCCAAGTAGCTCCCTCAATGGACTAATTCTGCCAAAGAACTTTGATAGAGGGACTTCATTATTCCTCACTCTACGAATCTTAAAATCAAGGATTTTGACTAGAATCTCTTTACAAGAGAGGCTGTTCTAAGCATCTATACCCTCTATAGGGACTATGACTACTTGATCACCTATGAATTTCTTAAGCAAGGAGACATGGAATACAAGATGAACTGAAGCAAAATCTGAAGGTAACTCAAGCTCATAAGCTACCTTTTTAAAACAACTAAGAATTCGATACTGACTGATATATCGGAGATTGAGATTTCCCTTCTTGCTAAACATCTTCACTCCTTTCATAGGAGAGATTTTCAAATACACATAGTCACCAATATAAAAACTCTAGATCCTTTCTGCGCACATCTGCGTACTATTTCTTTCGTCTTTGAGCTGTCTTAAACCTCTCTCAGATCAACTGAACTTTTTCCAAGGTATAAAATACCAAGTTAAGCCCTTCAACTACGGCCTTACCCACTTAAAACCAACCAATGAGATATCTACATCTCCACCCATAAAGCACCTCGAATGGGTCCATCTTAATGATGGAGTGATACTTGTTGTTGTATGCGAACTCAATCAAAGGCAAGTAGTCATCCCAACTACCTTTAAAGTCTATCGTAAATGCTCGTAGCATATCCTTTAAAGTCTGAATGGCCCTTTCTTCTTGACCATCTATTTGAGGGTGAAAGGCTATAATGAGGTGAACTCGAGTACCAAGACCCGTTTAGAACATTATAACGCCCCAAAAATGAGTACCGAAATATCAAATGATGCATAAGACTACAAGTAGCCTTAAGCTAACCCTTTGAGCCTGCTACTACATATAAATGCATAAATCAAGGTACTGAGAACAATGTAATAAACATATCGCATTATGCCTAACTGAAATAAGAATGAGTATTGTGAAAGTAATAAAAATACTGAATGTCTAAACATACTAACAATCTAGTCTCACATAGCCTCTACTACTCAATGAACTGGAGAGTCATTGGGACAGGTCCCCAACTGACTCATACTCAAATAAAAGGAATAAAATAACTGCTAAATAAACTAAATGTCTGATTAATAGGTCCTCGAACCATGAGGACTCACCACAGCAGGAATGTAGTCCAATGTGCTCAAAAATCACTGACAAGACTGGGACTGAGAACTTAAACCTACATTATAAGGAAATGTAGCACACAGACGAGTATGTGGATCAATACTTGAGAATGTACTGAGTATATGGGGGTACATGCAATATATGTAAAAACAACAGTATCACAAGTTTTCAAATCATGCATATCAATTGTAAATGGCTCATATAGCTCGATGAAATCTAAAATCTAAAATCATACTAACGAATAGTAAAGCATAAAATCTAAAGGTAATGATCCATTACACTTAATTCAAGTACCAATGTTATTCTCTTGTTCTCAAATCAAGTGAGCTAAGTGAAATCTAAAATATAGTCTACATAGTAAAGCTGCATATCAAATCTTTTAAAACCAGCAAACTGTACTTAGAATGAGGGACATCTACTTGGTAGGTTCTTCTAATCGTCATGTACATCATGTAAGCATCCATGATGTCCCACGAATAGCCCCGATAAGGTTAGGGTTGTTCTAACATTGCCATCAGAATAGAATAATTTATCTTAGTGATCACTATCTCAATTATCCACGTATAGTGGAAACAAATATGTCAACCTACGGTGCCACGTAGTTTTGGGGTATACAATTTTAGTAACATGCCTAACTCGGTGCTAAATACTACTCCCAATTTTATGCTCAAAGTTTCAAGAAAATTCACCTTTAAAAGTAATCTCATATTCCATAAGAAAATCAATGATAAAGTTTGTAATCTCGTTTCGTAAAGTAGATTTCAACTCTATTGTGACCAAAAAGTCAAATCTTGCTAAATTTCTTCAAAATGGTCTAATCACAGGGTGCATGTAGCACAATAATACTTAAAATCACATTCTAAAATAAGGTCTAGTGATCCATATGTCCAAATCAATGTATACCGTCTCAAAACTCATGCTTATATCATAAACATGCATAAATCATTTAGAAATCAGGAAATTTCAGCTTATTGCACAATAATATCAACATTCATATTTATTTAAACTTCTAAAGCATTGCAAAAATATCATAATTTCATGAACAACAACATAGGGTATATAGTCATACTTCAAATCCATGGGAAAATGTGTAAAATCATATATCTTTGTAGATTAATGCAAGTTTTTGGGCACAAGAACGAAAGAAGTGTTCTTGTTCAAACCCCACATACCTTGAAACTGAAGCTTTAAATGAACTTGTAACTTTGGGACTCTATTCTTGAAATTGTTGGGTGATTCTTGAAGATCTTATTTTGGCGATTCTAATTCTTGAATCAATTTTGGAATTTAACAATGAAATTTTGAGGGATATTGAATCTTAGGTTGAGGCCTTGAGGTTTTGTTCTTCAGAGGATTTGAGTGAAATGAGTGTATTTGGGTGAAATGGAGGCTGAATTAAGTGTTTATGGAGCTATGGGGTGAAGGAAAAATACCAAAATACCCCTCCAAAATCGTTTGGAAAATGTTGAATTCAATAGCTGATAACATTGGGCAGATGTTGTCATATATGTGACAAGCCGTCAGATCATGTCGTCACAAAATATTGGAATTTATGATTTTTTACCTAAGGCTGATGAAGTTAGCTGATAAGTCATCATAAATGTAATAAGTTATCAGATATGTTGTCAGAAATCTGATAAGCTGTCAGATATGTCATCACTTAGTTGTCAGGCTAACATGCTGGAGCAAAATGGGCATAAATTTTTGCTCTGATATCGGATTTAGGCAAAATTTATATCGTTGGAAATACAATTCAATTATCTATTTGTTGGTGGATTATGAGCTCAAAAATTCATAGTATAAATAGAGATATGCTCGTTTGAAGTTGACTATACTAATATTCTTCTCAAGAATTCAATCGGCAAGGAATGTTTTGATTCGTCTAAATAGCTAGGACACTTTTGAGGCCTTAATACTCATCAAACTAGATCATACAACTACCAAATAACTAAAATTTATTTCTAAAGATCTTGAAGCAGGGTTCTACTATAGGTTAAAATTCTCGGGGTATTACAAACGCTTTATAGAAATGAGAGGTGAACTGGGTACCTCTACCTGAGACAATGCACAACGAAACTATAAGACCCTATAAAATTCTAAGTCTAATTCAACCCCTTAAATCTTAAAAAAGGATCCAATACTTAGAAACTTAAAGCTAAGTGTTAAGACTTAGACTCTATTAAAGTGTACGAACTTCGAGGATTTATTTTCCAACCTTTGTTTGTTGATTTTTAAGTTGATTCACGATGGTGCAAGTCAATAGTACGTCTTAAATGAGTTTTAGAATTTTTGTACATGCGTAAAGGCATGTTTGGATTCCAAAAATAGTAGCTCAGGGGGATATTCTCGCACCGCCCAGCTCAGTCCAGCACTCCAAGCAGGGTGCCGTCTCGCTTAGTCCGGTGCTGCAAGCAGGGCGCTGCCCTGGCCTATTTGACTGGGGTAAATTTCTTCAGTCCAGTCTAGTCCCGTATTTTTAAGGGCAAAAGGTTCAATTCTCCACCCCTATATAGCCCTAAAACACGAGATTCAGCCCTCTTTAAGCATAATATGCTTGTTTTCTCTCAAATTCTCTCAAGAACAAGCATTAGGGTTTTCAATTCAAGATTCAATTCTTAAGAATTTCATCACCAATCTTCTTAAAGTCAAGTATTAAGGTATGTTAGATGTTTATTCATGGGTCCCTTCCACCCATGAAGCCCAAGAATCTATTTTCAAAATACAAAGATTGTATATTTATGAGTTTTCGTGATTTAGTTGAGTTGAAGTTCATGTTTATGTTGTTGTTGGGTTTTGATTCATGTTTTAGATTGCAAGTTCCAAGATTTGGTCCTAGTATGTGATAATTTGCATGATATTCATGATAAACCCTTCAAGTTGCAAGTTAATTGATGTAGCCATGATCTTAGATATGGTAATTGTTGTACAACCAAAGCATGTTCCCCATATGTTTAATAAAGTGCCTATGAATGAAATAGTGCCATTATAGCATGTTAACATGTGGTCCCTATTCATGTATGAGTTAATGCATGCTACATGTGTGATAGAATGTTCATGTGAATAAATTGATGAAATTAGGAGATGTTAGTATATGCACAAGATTATGCCCTATACGTGTTTGATGAAATATCTCTATAGATGAATTATGAACAAGTGTGCAATATTATGCTTTGCAAAATCATGTTAAGCTCTACTCTTCATGCTATCGAGTCCTGGGGGTATTTAATAGCCAATAATTTAGTTGATTTCCTAGAGCCAGTGTCAATTCTTAAGATAATCTCAGTCAAGCCACAATCAAGAGAACTCAGTCAGTTACAGAACATAGAAAAACTCAGTAATCTCAGTATCAGTCTAGTCCAGTTCAGTAATTAATTTAGAACTCCATATTATTCAGTCAGTTAACAGAATTCAGTAGTATTTATTAGTTAACGAAACTCAGTAAACTCAGTCCAGTTCAGTTAAATAGAACGATTAGTAACAGTTCAGTCAAGCCTAGTATGAACTAGGAAATTAGTTCAGTATATTTAGTTGGGAGTAGGATTCAGCACTGAGCAAGCCTAAGGATGGGGTCATACCCGTTAGTTAGGACTGGGACCCTAGAAGCAATTCCTAAGTCCCAAAACTACGTATCCAGCATAGGTTATGAGGTGTTACCCGCTAGATAGGGCTGACACACTCAGGGGTCACCCGCTAGTATAGGAATAATCTCAGGGGTACCCTATTAGGTAGGACGACTCCACAGCAGTTGTCTTTACCCGTGGCATGGTACTGATACCCTTCCAACTGAGGTTATGGGTTGTACCCCACTAGTTCAGATTTGGGACATGTCGGTTAGATGATTACCTTTCACAGTCTCAGTCTCAATCTATAGTATAGAACACAGTTCAGTTCTATAGATTCAGGACTTTCAGATAGAGTCAACCAGCATCAGTAACTCAGTTATCAGTAATCCAATTATTAGAACTCAATATTTAGTGTCACTACGATTTCAGTTATAGTTTATGCATTCATGCATCTATCCCCATTCAGTATACTCATGTTATTCAGTCAGTATTATTCATGCATATAAACCCTTGCATTCATCCTACCTCATCTATTGTACCAGTATATTTTCACGTACTGACGCATACTTTTCTCTTGCGTTATGGTGTTTTATACCATAGGTTCAGATGCACAGGATCTCGAGCACCCTTAGCAGTTCAGATTCATCCAGCAGCAGTAGACTTAGAAATGAGTCCTCATCATTTGAGGATGTTCCTTATTTTTTTGTTGCATTAGACTCAGTATTTTAGTAGGCGAAGTTAGTTGGGGTAATTTCCCATCAACTCTACAGTTCAGACAGTTTAGAGACTTTTCAAACTAGAGCATTTCTAGACAGTTGTTTTAATTTTAGTATTGTTATACCTTATACAGTTGTATTTTAGTTTTGAACCTTATGGCAAGTTTCTGCCAAATTTTTGCATTATACAATAATATTATTCAGTTATTGCAGTAGGTATCAGTCATCGGTTAGCTTGTGGTCCTTCAAAATTATGAGCACCGTATAGCGTCCGGAGTTCAGAATTTGAGGCATTACAAACTTAGCATCAAAGCCAAAGGTTCAATAGTGTCCTTGGAATCCTGAAAGTTGCATCTAGTAGAGTCTTGTACATGGGTGTGTAGCACGCCACATTTATGTACAGGAGGCTATAAGATGTTTTAGAAGCAGTTTCCCTTCTTTCAGTACTTACGTCGTGCGAATGAGAATGAGCTCAATTTGAACTCTCAGTCTAATCCATTTTTTTTTCATTTACAGAACATGCCTCCCAAGAAAGAAAATAGAAGGAGAACTAGAAATATGTCAGCACCTCAGGTCATCGACTTGCGTGTGTAAATCACCTAATAGTACGAAACAGTGTGCTTTTTCCCTCGAAGGATTGCATCCCTTCGTGATGCATTGCATATGCGTTTGTATGGTGTCCAAAATACGCCCGCACTTGGAGAAAAACTAATTCTATCATATTTTGGATTAAAAATTTCACTTGTAAACAAGTTTCACATAAATTTTGTCTAAAAAATTAGATCTCATCGATCAATCATTTTCCAAATCCAAATCCAAATCTGAAGCCGAGCGGGCGATGATAACGATGGCGCGAGGCACCACCTTGTTCTTGCCTCACTATCCATGTGGAGTTAGTTTTCCTCGTTTTAAACACTTGCAAGTTCTCTTCTTCCACCAATGTGGGAGAATGAATGAACTTTCCTTTATTAGATTATACTTTCCATTTTGGTTACTCTATTTTCCATTCGCACACACACATTAAACTCAACAGCTCAAAAAAATATGATGAGAGAATTTACTATGAGATTTGTCCAGGAATAATTCGTAGCGTAGGTACTAGCCGTTACACAGGGAAATTGGGTTTTCAATATTTCAGTGGTAGGGTAAATCTTGTTTGTTATGGTACAAGAAAAGATATAAGCAAAGTGAATGATGATGATCGAATGAAAGGATATAACTATGTTAAAGAAGCTGACGACATACGTTGTACGGAGGAATCTGATCTTTTTTTCGTCTCAAACTTCATATCCCTATAATAATGGTAGAGCCATGAGTGACCTCAAAGCAAAATTGACTGGTGATGTTTGGTCAAAGCTCCAGTAGATAGTCAATACCTTCTCAGAGAACCGTATGTGAGACTTTCCCCTCATATATGTCCAAATATTCAAGAGGTTATTGTTTCCTAATAAATAATGAGATACACCTACTTTATATATGATTAAAGGCATAATGATATAATAGCTTATGCTAGTTTTCAATGTGTTTAATAATCAGGGGCGAACCTATGTGTTTTTTTGGGGTGCTCCGGCACCCAGTAAACTCGACGTAGATTAGGTATAATTATATAAGAATCACAAAAAAAATGGTATTATATATAAAAACGCACCCAGTGAACAAATATTTGCCTGGGTGCAGTGGAAAAAGGCGCAACTTTCGTGTCCTGTTGCGCGGGTTCGAACCCATACAGCAGTGTTTTTTTTTTATAAACTTTTTTACAACTTGCTAGCTTAGTTGCCTACAGCTGTACAAAGTACACTGCACATATGCCATTACAGAGAATTTTGGGTTTGACTTTGCAATGTTAATATTAATTTATTTTTATATTCTTTTTTCACTTCTTAATTTATTAAATAAAAAGTAAATCATTCTTCCTTATTTACTCAAAACCCTTCTTCACCAAAAGGCAAAAACTTTTCATCTTTCTCTTCCAAAATTTAAAAACAAAATATCATCTTTTTTTCTTATTCTTTTAATTTTATTTTCAATTTTCATAATCTTCATTCATTAATCTCAAAACGCAGGTACTTTAATTTTCTTTAGAGTTAAAAATTCAAAATATGATGTTGGATTTGAATTTTTATATGATGTGTATCTATTTCTTATCCATTATTAATTCTATAGGAAATATTTGAGTTAGCATAAAGAGTACTTGATTTGGGGAATTTTAGGTGATCCGTTATTCCTCTCAAAAAGATGAAATAACAATTGACAATTTGACACATAAATGTAATTTGTTGCTTTGCTAAGAGGAAAGTTAAACAATATTACTACAAAATATATACATAGTCACTTTATGATTAGATCTTTAACATAATCTTTAATTCACAATTTCAAGTGATTGAAGGAAATTACAAGCGACACCTTTTTATATCCAGTTGACAGTAGCGTAGATAGCAAACATACGAACCAAAAATAAATTCATGTATCTTGTTTAGCATTTAGCAATTAGTTTTGAAAGATTTTGCTACTTCACCAATATCCGAAATGTCACAATAATGAAATAAGGATTTTAGATTTTTCTTTTTCACCAATGTTCTATAGATATGACCTATGAATGATTTTTGCTTGAAAGTCGTATTAATTGGATCTTGTTTTGCACGAATTTTTATAAATCTATATAAATCGGAATGGATAAGTTTTTCATTAGATCAAAACGTGGTCAACCAAGCTCTAATGCTACTATTCCACTCGTTGCTTCATCCATACCTTCAGAAGTTCAAAGAGATACTGCTTCTTCAAATATCGATTTTACATATTTGAAAGCCGACCCGGCAGAAAGTACGCCTATAGTAGAATATGGTGCTAATATACGTAATGAAGTTAGAAGATATTATATTCAAAAGGGGCCTTGTCAGCCTAAGGATCATAATTTTTCAAAAACTCAATTTGGGAAGAAGAAAATTACAATGCGTAAATTTCATCCCGGTTGGTTCAAGGGTCCATATTCCAAGTGGTTAGAGTACAGTGTATCAAAAGATGCTTCATATTATTTGTGTTGCTACTTATTTAAAAATGAGCATGAAGTTCATGAAAATATGGCGGATATTGCTTTTACGCAAAATGAATTAAAGGGTTGGAACAAGGCTTTGGAGAGATTCGGATCTCATATTGGAGAGGTTAATAGCATCCACAACAAGTGTTTCAACATGATGGTTGACCTGATGAATCAATCACAATCTATTTGTACATCTTTTGACAAGCATTCCGAGAAAGAAAAAAATGAATCTCGGCGTCGCTTGAGTGCTTCAATCGATGTTGCAAGGTTTCTTTTGAGATTGGAATTGTCATTTTGTGGTCATGATGAGAGTGTATCATCTACAAATAGAGGTATATTTCTTGAGATTTTACGATGGTATGAAAACATTAATGAGGATATTGGAAGCATTATTTTAGAAAATGCCCCAAAAAAATTAAATGATGTGTTTTCCAAAAATTCAAAAAGATATTGTTGATGTTTGTGCAAAAGAAACAATCAAGGTTATCATGGAAGACCTAGATGGTGATTATTTTGGGATACTAGTTGATGAATCAAAAGATATATCACATAAGGAGCAAATGACACTTGTTCTACGATACGTTGACAAAAAAGGTGAAGTGATAGAGTGATTTGTTGGTATAGTCCATGTTAGTGATACATCCGCACGATCCTTGAAGGAGTCAATATATTCTTTTCTTTTAGATCACTCACTAAGTCCGTCCCAAATCCGTGGACAAGGTTATGATGGTCCAAGTAACATGCAAGGATAACTAAATGGTCTTAAGATTTTAATTTTGCGTGATACTCCATTTGCTTATTCTACTCATTGTTTTGCTCACCAGTTGCACTTGACACTAGTGGCTCTTGTGAAGAAGAATTCAGATGTGGATGATTTTTTTTTGTTTAATTAGTAATGTGTTGAATATTGTTGGAGCATCTTATAAACGCGTAGATTTGCTCCGACAACATCAAGCTGCAAAGTTAGAGGAGTTGATCATTTCTGGTAAAGTGCGCACAGGACGGGGACTAAATCAAGAACGTGGACTTCAACGGCCATGTGACACTCGTTGGGATTCTCACTGTAAGACATTAGAGAACTTCATTGACATATTTTCATCAATTCTTTATGTGCTTGAATTTGTTGAACGTGAGTGCCCAAATTATCTTGACAAACTTACAGATGAAACTCTTGAGAATACGATTAAGGGGTTTGATTTTGCTTTTATGCTATACTTGATGTTGAAAGTTCTAATGATAACAAATCATTTTAACTCCTCATTACAAATGATAGATCAAGATATTGTCAATGCTTTGAAACTACTCAATACTGCAAAGCAAGAGTTGCAAAGGATGAGAAATAGTGGATGGAGCTCATTACTAGATGATGTCTATTCTTTTTGTGATAAATATGAGATAGAGATCCCGAAAATGGATGCTCACTACATTCCTGGTAAATTGAAACGTAGAGCTCTTGATGTTACATATTCTCATCATTTTAGGGTTGAAAGATTTTGTGTTGTTATTGATTTGCTACTTTAGGAGCTTAATAATCGTTTCGACGTTGTGAGTACTGACTTACTTCTTGGTATGGCTTGTTTACATCCCGCTAAGTCATTTGGTAATTTTGATAAGAAAAAAATAATTAGATTGGTTGAATATTATCCGAATGAGTTTGATAGTAACAAACTTCGAGATCTAAGTTGTCAGCTTGATAATTTCATAGCACATGTTCGAGGTTCTGATAAAAGATTTTTCAATATGAAGGGAATTACTGATCTTGCTAAAGCATTGGTTGAATCAGAATTGTATCAGACCTGGCCTCTTGTTTATTTCCTCATCAAGTTGACTCTCATTCTTCCCATTGCTATTGCTTCTGTGGAACGAGCTTTCTCTTCCATGAACTACATCAAAAATGAACTACGCAATAGCATGGGTGATGAATTTTTAAATGGTTGTTTAGTTTGCTATGTAGAGCGTAAGATATTTGCAACTGTAAGTAATGATGTTATTATTCATCATTTTCAAAATATGAAAAGTCGTCGAGCACAGTTATGATTGGTGTCCTATGATTAGAAGTCTTTTCTGAATTCAGACTTATGACATGAAGTCTTTTTTGTATGAAACTTGTGACTGAAACCTTTTTTGGCAATGATAATATTAATTGTACTTTTATTTTTAATGTTGCATTTAAATAGTTATGTATTTATATTATGTCATCATTAGCAAATTATATTAAAAAAAAAATTAAGTACCCTCAACCTTAAAATTCTGGGCCCGCCACTGTTAATGGATGTACTACTAGTTTGTTCTCATTTTAAAAAAATGCTTTTATTTATGTTTCTTCTATCCTCTCTCCCTTTATTATATTAGGAGAATAGGAAAAATTGTGTGGAATTGAAAACATTAAGTTAATCCTTTTTGGGGGACAGTAACATGTAATGACAAAGGCACATTATAGCCAACGAAATAAACAAAGTTTCGCATTAAACTTTGCTAATGCGAGAAGTGCAAAACAATCTAATGCTAAATACAATAGGATTTTTTTTGACAAAATAACAAAAATTCCATGCACCCAGATTAACATTACCTTCTACCTGAATGGAAGGTTCTAAAAAAGGTTCTCAAACTATTTTTTGTCTCTTGAAAACTCCAATACGTGTTCATCGAATCTCTGAACCAGTGTGAAAGCCCAAATCTAAATGTTCCAACGTCGAAACGATATTCCAATAAGATAATTGCTCCATAATCATGTTTATGGCAAATGCAACGACCTGCTGCCTGGTTAAGAACTTTGAACCGCTTGATGCTTATACCACAGCCACCCATCATCACCCGTAAGAGTGGCATTGAACTCTCTCATAAGGGCAACTCGAGTATCATGTACGGGTGGATATGAAATGCCTATAAGTATGACTGAATGAGCATTCTCATTAGGAAAGTCTAATTCTTCAAACTTCCCTCTATATACAGCAAACAATGCATCTCCCTTCACATTATTTTGACGAATAGAATTGAAGTATTCATCCAAAGTAACTTGAAATTGTGGTCGATTCCTTTTTGGCTCAAAAAAATGGGCTTCTCCTTCAAAAGAGAACTCCACACACCTATTGTTATCCAGTAATGTATTAGGTGAGTCATCATCTCATAACTTGTAAAAAAGACAATACAGCCACCTGGAACAATTTTCCGGGTTTCGTTCAAACAATGGTCATATTCCTCCTTCAAATTAAATACAGTAGATATATGGGGAGGTTCAAGACTAATATTTGTTGGTCCATACGCGATTCCCCCAACCCATAATTGTGAATAACAATCTATAACATGTGCAACTACTCAAACTTCAAAATCAAAATGAACTCCAAGTGCAGTGGAAAGTTGATAGAGTCCCCGATGTTAGAATTAAGCACAAATAGCCAAGAATCAGTGATTCCCTTAAAAATGACTATCGAATTTAGACACCATAAATTATAAATTCTTTCACAACTGAAAGAATTCCTATAACCGAACTCATAATACTCGTTTATCAAGAGATACTTCAGTTAGGAGAGTAGCCCTTCCATTCCAAATGTTGCATAGTTGCCCGGATTGGTATCTAACTCAGTTTCAAAGATTTTTATGACCTCCAAGAAAACCTGTCAACCATGCCGGTCCGGATCAACGACCTAATTTTTTTACCGGGCTTGGCCCAGGTACGGTCCAATCGCCTCGCTTACTGGGTCGGTCTGTGTCGGGCCTAACAATAATTTAATTATTGACGGTCCAACACCGGCCCACTTAACTGTTTTGTTGGTCTAACCGGTCGTAAACCGGGTCAACATGATCTGAATTTGATTAATGGGTCGGTTATCGGTCCAAACATTAAAAAAAGAAAAAATTATTTTGTATATACTTATGAAATTATTTATTGCAAGTTATAGCAAAACTTTTAAATAATTATTGAACTGTGAAATTAATTACAAGTTATAGCAATTTTAAAAAAAATGATTTTATTTCTTTTTTTTTAATTGTTTGATACATATTTATTAATCTAATTATCTCCTATTTTTTAGTATTTAACATTTCATACCTTCTAAATAACTGTGTTGATAATTATGATATAAGTAAGTCTTGTCAATAATTTATCTTCAATATTTGTGTTTTTTTTCTTTTTCAAGAAAAGTTAAATGTTTCTCTATAACTCTCTTTATTGGAAAAATATTTCTTGCCTATTATCACCCGCATCTTCCTTAAATATATATATCTTTTTTATCATCTGTGTATGAATTCTTTGGTTTTAATTTATTTTTTTTATGTGTATATCATCTTTGGTCTTTTTTAATCGATTTTTGCTTTTGAGGTTGGAATTTCGTTTCAATTTAGGAGTTATTTTGATTCAAGTGCATTATATGTTTGATTTATGATTTATTTTCATTTCTATGTGAATCATGTCTTCTAAGTTCAAAATTGATTCTACTCCTACTTGAAAGATTTAATTTCTAGATTATTAGAAGAGAGTAGCCCCATTGTTCTTTTAGAACCTTCTTTTGATCTTGATGTTAAATTTGATATTCTCTTTTCTAATATTATTTTGGCATTAAAGTTGATATCAAGTGTTGGAACTGTTGAACTATTATGTCTATATTGTGCTAGATAAATAATTTTATGTGTTGTCTTACGTGGTCAGTTCTTATCCTACATGGCATGTGTATTATGTCACATAAGATATGTGTAGACTTATTCAACTTTATACAAGTTTAAATTCGTACTGGTTCATATCCAAAGTTGAAGATCATATATGTGTTTTACGATCAAGTTAAAAAATATATTTTTGTGTTACGTCTGCTTAGAAAGAAAGAAGACCAACTACAGAGAGTGTTTTTTTTTTCATCAATAAAGTATAAGTTTAGTGAATTTAATGTAACATAAATGTATTTAGTGATTTTCCTTATATAAAGAAAAAAATTCATAAATCAAAAGATAGTGTGAGAAAGCTACTCATTACTAATTTACTATGAAAAAGAAAAATTCAAATGCCGTCTTCTATTTTTTAGGGACAACAAGAAAATGAAAGCCTCGTATGTATATTATTAAATATGACTACATTATTAGAAAAGTACTTCCTCCGTTTAAAAGAAATGGTCTATTTTGACTTGACACGGAGTTTAAGAAAATAAAGAATACTTTTAAATCTTGTGGTCTCAAATTAAAGTTGTGTCAAATATATCAAAATGTCCTTTAATCTTATGGTTCTAAACATGCCATGTGGGAAGTTAGAATTAAAGTATTGCCAAAAAAAGAAACGGTCATCCTTTTTTAAACGAACTAAAAAGGAAAGTAGGTCATTCTTTTTTAAATGGAGGGAGTAACAAAATGTCATTTTTCATGTGTTACCCTACAACATAGGGAGGGAGGATAGAGTTTATGCATTTTGTACTACATGTCAGAAGTGAGATTGAGAGACTGTTTTCGATAGACTCTCGACTCACAATTCACAAGTGAGATAGAGAAGCTATTTTCGATAAACTCTCGACTCAAGAAAAGAAAACAATCTAGCATTTTTCACGTGTTATCCTACAACATACGGGAGGGAGGATAGAGTTTACACATTTCGCACTACGACTATATTAGACATGAGATAGAGAAGTTATTTTCGACACACTCTCGACTCAAGACAAAACAAATCTAGCAGTATTCACGTGTTATCCTTATTTTATTTCTAGTAGGAGTTGTCTTATTAAATCCCTCATCAGCTACAAGTAGGTGGATAGGATAACACCCTTCTTGCTCAAAAAAGAAACCAACACTTGATATATTGAGTACTACATGGCTTCACAAAGTTACCTTTCTGTCCTTTTATTTGGTAAGGTTTTTCTTCATCGTTTTCTTTTCTTTTAACTTTTGATACTTGCTCACTATTACAATTAAGCAACGTACATTTTAAGATTCAGTGAAACCTCTCTATAACGGTCCTTCGTTATAATGATCTTTTCTTCAAAATTAATTTATCATATAATATTTTATTTTTCTATAACAACATTCTACCTATAACAACGATCATCATCATAGCAGCACAATCTTTGTATAATAACCCCTCTATAAGAATCATATGGTATGTAATACTAATATCTTATAAGAAATATATTACGTAAAAACTAAAATACCAAAACATTTATAGTAATTGGCATTAATGACAAGCACATAGTAAGTCGCAAGTAGGAATATAATTAAAAGAAAAAAGTTATCTTTAAATAGTGGACATCAGATGTCATAACTTCATGCGAGGAAAGACTACTAACGTTTGTCTTTTTTAACGCACACTTTTTCCAATTTTGGATACTAATTTTGTTTACACCAACTAAATGAAGTCTAAACATCAAACAAATGTCAGTATGCATTGTCATATCCACTTTTTACCTAAGGTTAAAACAAACATAACATTATAAATTCAAAAAGAATTGATTTATGTATAGAGTCGCTAACTAATTTTTAAGGAAAAATAGGAAACCTACTTATTTATTAACAAGTATGATTTTTATTTCAATCTGTGAACCAATTTAAATTTTAGATAAGGGTTCAAATTATTCCGAAAGAGAGGTATTAAGCACCCTTCAGAATCCACACAGACTTAAGTTTATTAAAAGAAAGAGGAAAAATTGATGTTTGTAAGTACAAATATAAAATACGTATTAAAACAATATAAACAATTTATATATAAAGAATGTGTAAATTGGATATGTTATCATAAAAATATGTGCATAAAAAATGTATGAAAATAAACAAAAATACATGAAAATATGCATGAAAAATGAAAAGATTAAATAAAGAAAAAATTGTTCTAAGGAAAAGATTACATAATATTTTTTAGTGTAAGAAATATAAATTATTCGATTAAATATCTAAATCAATTTAATATTTTATATAAATAGTAACAACCTAAATTTGCCTAACGCGTGATTAGAATTGCATAAATAAAGAATATCCCTCCCAACACTCCTAAAATAAAGTTTTCACTATGATAATATTTGTACAATTATAAAAATATAAAATAACAAACATAAAACCCAAACTCTTCTTTTCAAGAATCCTTTTTGACGGTGTTTTCGAGAACTTGTACAAATACTCCTGATAAAAATGCTAATAGCAAATCAAAATAAATTAAGAAATATGTGTACATATCTGTATATAAAAATAAATAAATTTTCATTAAAAATGGACTCAGATAAAAATTTTAAAAAATTATAAAGATTTTATAATTGCCCAAAATATTTATTTTTATTATGTAATTATATACATAATATTCGTCTTTTTATTTGCAAAGACCTCAAAAATCGATGAATAAATTTCTTCATCGGACAAGTGTCAACCCTTAATATAAAATAATAACTTTGACAAGGGATGGTTCATTGGCCAAATATAATATTCGTTCAAATAAAATTAACATAATAAATACAATAACACGTTAAAGATGAGTGCAAAAGGAAAAGTAAAATACTAAAGTATATACCAAATCAAAAAAATAAAGCAATTTTTACTGTTTTTAGTAAATGAAATATTTCCAACTAGTAAATATTCTCATAATGTCAGTAAATTCCCTAAATAGTCACCCATATTTGAAAATTTACCTAATAATACCACTTTTATTTTTTTAGGACCACAACATCACTCAACTATTCTTATTTCCCTCAAAATATACTTGACATAATTCAACATCATTCTGTTTCCTAGTAGGATGCCATGTCACATTTTTCTTTTTTAATAATAAGAATGTCATGTCACATTTTTCTCTTTTAATAATATGTTTTAACTTTTTAAATCACCAAATCTTTTACGAGAAGAAGAGTACAAAGAGGCAAATTTTCTACCCAAAAAGTTTTCTAGGGTCCTGAGGCAACATCTACATGGAAGCCTCTAGTTTTTTGAGGAAAAATGTGGGTTCTTCAGTGAGTAAATTTATGAATTTACAGAATGGATTGTATCCCCAGCCGCTGTATACCTTTGATGTCGACCAAAGAGATCATCACGAGGTAAAAGTCAATCTTTTTCTTAATCTTTAAAGTTTAAACTGTGAAATAATTTGAATACTCAATCTGATATTGGAGTAATTTTCTTAAAATTTAGGATTTTTTTTGCTTGTTTTTGCAAGGGATATTCTATTGTTTGAATCTGGGTTTTTGTGTTGAACATGGGAGGCATCTACTCTTAAGGGATTGTTTGAATCTGCGTTTCTTCTGTGTAGAACATGGGAAGCAACTCCGCTGACTCCTTTCATCCTCAATTTTATTGCCAATTATAGTAATTCTCTCAACTAGTATCAGTAGATGTTATCATTGGAAGCTAATATTTCACTCAAAATTGAGGATATATATTGACATTGTCTTTGATGAGGATACATATTTACATTAGTCATCAACAGTTAGATTAATAGAAATGAAAAAAGCAAGTCAATTACTTAACACGATTTCCACATTCAGTCATTTATTTGGCATATTTCTTCACCAAACCACAGAGCACAACTGAATGCAGGATAAATTCTCACATCTAATATCTAGAAGAACTCCCGTGGACCGACACGTGACTGTCTCAAAAAAGGACCAAGTGAAAAAAAAAAAGGTTCAAAAGGGCGACTCCAAGCACCTAATATTAGTCATGTATATGCAACACAAGTCTTGTATTATATTCAAACTTGCGATGTTCACTGAAGTTGAGAAGCACATTATGACCTTGTAGAAATTTTGTGAAAGGAATACAACCACTGCAAACTTTCAAAGCAATACTTTCATAACCAAAAATTAGATTACATCTGTGTTACGCCACATACTCTATCAGAAAGCTGAGAGGTGACTAAGAAAAATCAGTCCTCCTAACCCAGTTATTCGACTTGTTCATCCTCCTCCGCCTCAGAAAAAGCTGAAATCCTTGTGCCAGAAGACTTCAAATTCTCATTTTAAGTAATCCTGCATTTTATCTCGAAACTATTGCACCTTATATCTCTAATGTCTATAAATATCTTGCATCTTCATGAAAAAATCTGAATTGTATTTGTCTTAATTGTCTAGTCGAGCAACTTATGTAATAGAAATTTTAATAACCTTATTCTGCCCATATATATTCATTGAAATTTCCTGAAGCACAATAAGCTTCTTAAGTGTTGTTGGGCGCAGTTGTTCCATTCCGTTTGTTTGAACAAGTCATAGAAAGTAAACTGTTTTAGTCAAACATTTTTCCTGTTTTTCAACATTAAATGCTTGTTGTAGGAGTATCCAGATGCAACAGAGCAATTTGAATCTTTTTTGAGCCGTGTTAAAAGTAAAGATATTGATCTGAATGATGGAGAAGAGATTGATAATGTTGCAGAAACTATAGATGAGGAAGATTTTCATGATTCAGATTATCACCTTTCGGACGAAGACGATGACTTTCAGGAGGTTATAATTGTAAACAAAAATGTGAAAAAGAGGGGGCGACCAAAAATTCCACCAGGCTCTATCAATGTACTGTCCAGTTCTACAATTGTAGTACCACACGTTGTTGATATTGAATCTGATTATGTAGATTCAGATGAATTGTCGGAGGAGGTTGAGTCTGATAAAAATGAAGATATGGTCCAGGAAAAGGTTACCTTCGAAGAGTATAATGAAGCTAAACACTAAGATAAGACGATATTAGAACTAGGGATGACATTTGGAAGTTTTGAAGAATTTAAACAAGCTTGTATGGAGTGGGGCATCAAAAATAGAAGACAATTAAAGTTTTATCCCAATGATACAGAGAGGGTGGTATGCATTTGTAAGCGAGATGACTGTCCATTTAGGATTTATGCTAGTAAATTGAGTCAAGATAATCCTGCTAGTAAATTGAGTCAAGATAATCCTATTGTGTAGATTAAGTCTATCAATTTGACTCATAATGGTGGCATGGTGTTTGATAATCCCCACATGACACCAAAATATATTGCTAAAAGGTATTTAGAAATTTTTAAAGCTGATCCAAATTGGAGTATAAATGGAATCATAGCTATGGTCAAACAAGACTTAAGTTATACGATATCATATAAAAAGGCATGGAAAGGATAGTTGGAGATGAGAGCCTCCAGTACGGTAAGCTTTTATCATATAGAGCAGAGTTGTTGAATTCTAATCCTGGATCAACTGTTGTAATTTGGAGAGATGGAGAAAAATTTCAGGGTTTTTATGTGTGTTTCGGTGGGCTGAAAGTAGCATTTAAGTCAGGGTGCAGACCTTTTGTTAGTCTAGATGGATGCTGGTTAAAAGGAAACTTTGGAGGAAATTTATTGTCAGCAGTGGCTATAGACCCGAATGATTGTATTTTTCCTATTGCCTATGCTGTCATAGCTCAAAATGAAAGTAAAGAAACTTGGAGTTGGTTCTTGGAGATTTTTGGAGAGGATCTTGAAATAAGGTACAGCCATCACATAACATTTATGTCAGACAGGCAAAAGGTGAATGATTTTACAATTAATATTTGTTTTTAATCTACATTTACGTTGTCAACTATTTTAACTTTTTAAAATAATTATATGCAGGACTTAATTGGTGCAGTTAAGGACTTATTTCCTTTTGTTGAACACAGAAGTTGTGTTCGACATATATATCAAAACTTCAGAGGAAAACACAAAAGGCAAAGCTTTGAAAGATTTGGTGTGGAATGCAGCAATTGCCAGTAATGAAATATTATTCAAGAAATGTATGGAAAAAATTGAGCAGGAAGATAGAGAGACAAGAAAATGGTTCAATCATCCAGAAAGACCCTTCCAAAGTAGGACTAGAGCCTTGTTCAAAACAAATACTAGATGTGATATGTTGCTCAACAACTTGTGTAAAAGCTTCAATAAGTTAAAACGTATTATTTTTCTAGCAATAGTTACTTTTATCGTACTAATGCATATCTTGTTTTAGGTATATACTTGATGCCAGGGATAAACCAATCATTACAATGTTAGAAATGATAAAGAATAAGTTAATGAAGAGATTGCACAAGAAGAGAATCTGGATTGATAAATATCAAGACATGGTTTGTCCATAAATTATCAAAAAACTTGACAAAATTAGTAAGGAGGCTGCTATGTTTAAAGCTGACTATTCAGGAGGACCAAAGGTGTTGGTTAGTGGGCCTGGTGGGCCATATGTGGTAGATATGGTGGCGAAGAGTTGTACTTGTAGGAGATTTGAGCTAACTGGGTTGTCATGTTCTCATGCTTATATCAGTATTATTGATAACAATGAAAGAGTGGAAGACTGTGAATCCATTCTATCATATTAGTACCTTCAAGAATGTGTATTCATATTATATCAACCCAACAAATCATGAAGATCATTGGCTAGAAGTTGTAAATGGTGGACAGGTTCTTCCACCTAAAGTTGTGAAGAAGAAAAGAGGTAAGAAGCCTAAAAATACAAAAAAAGAATCTGGAGAATTGGAGAAGCAAAAAGCAGCTGAAGCTGCTACGAATGTTAAAAAAAGAGTTGGAAAAAAGACTGAGAATATGGGACCTCAAAAGTTATCTAAAAAAGGCTCTGTAAAAGGGAGATGCTCAATTTGCAAGGAGGGTCATAATGCAAGAGGTCATTATAATGTGCTCAAAAAGACTTTTGACGGTTCTTCAAATCAATCTCCAGATCAGTCAAAAGAACAAGCTGAAAACGATGACATCTGAGATGATTCTAAATTTTATCATCCATAAATATGGATAAATTAACAAATGAAATTGGACTTAAAAAAGTAGTCAATTAGAACTCAGCTAATGAAATCTTGATTTATTTTTTTTCAATTAATTTATTGCAAAGTTACGTTTTTTTCCAATAGTTTCATTGCTTAATTGTTTTTTTTTTTCTCTATTGTTGGCTCCGAAAGGAGTACATGTTAAATCTGTTGATTGATCTTTTACAACAAAGAAAGGAAGTCATTTTGAAAGAGAAATCATGAAGGAATATATAGTTTTGCAGAGGAAGAGAAACTTTAGTAAAATATAGAGATTATACATTAGTATTTTTTGTTAGTTATGTGAAGCACTTTAGACAAGTTATGTGTTTCTTTTGTTTCTTTTGTTAAAACTTCTGTGGTCATTATGGTGTGTTATACTTGCCTATAAAATATTATTTAGCTATAAATTATAGTAAGTTATGACACACTTTTCTGAAGTATTGATGCTAAAATTTGTTATTTTGAAGGTCAAATTTGTTTGTGCATATATTTTGGTAAGACAGAGAAAAAAATTTGTTATTATGTTTTGTCTTCTTGATTAGTTTTAAGAAACTAATTTAATTTTTTTCTTTCATAAGAGAAAGGCTAAATTTTTGTATGAAGAGAAGTTGACGTTCATGCAAATACTTGTGAATGAAATTGAGAATAAAGATTTTTCGCTTGAGAATAAAAATTTTCAATATAAAATTGAAATGACTAGAATCTCATACAGAAAATAATTTATTGAACTATTGAAAATATAACATGTACACTTCTTCACCATTGTAGCTTCAAAATCTTCAAAAATTAGGTAAATGTTTTAATTGAATATGTAAAAATTGTGACTAATAGAGACATGAACAATTTTATTGTATTGTTAAAAAAAAAATGTGACATGGCATCCTACTAGGAGAGAAAATGATTTTAAATTATGTCAGGTATATTTTGAGGGAGATAGGAATAGTTGACTGATATTACAACAACAACAACAAATCCAATCTATTCCCACATAGTGGAGTCTGGGGGATAAGATGTACGCAGTCCATACCTCTACCTCTAAAGAAGTAGAAAGGTTGTTTCCGATAGACCTCCGGCTCGAGACACGAGATACCACACAAATACATAGTAAAGCATAGAACAAGATTTCATAAAATAACATAAATACGACACTCATAAGTAATAAAAACAGAGAAAAGCACACAGATTCGTAATAAAACATGGAACAAGGTATCATAACAAGAATAATACCCCCCAAGTAATTCCCTACACTAGCGACCCAAACTGGCCCTAGCCTTCTACCCTAATTCGCGTCCTCCAGATCTTCCTATCGAGGGTCATGTCCTCGGTGAGCTGTAACTGCTCCATGTCCCGCCTAATCACCTCACCCCAATGCTTCTTCGGCCTACCCCTACCCCGCCTAAAACCATCCAACGCTAGCCTCTCACACCTATAAACCGGGGCATCCATGTCCCTCCTCATCACGTGCCCGAACCGTCTCAATCAGACTTCCCGCATCTTATACTCCACTGGAGTCACACCAACCTTTTCCCTGATAGTCTCATTCCGAACTCTATCCCCTCTAGTCAGCCCACACATCTAACGCAACATCCACATTTCTGCCACCTTCAATTTTTGGATGTGGGAGTTCTTAACTGGCCAACACTCTGCTCCATACAACATGGCTGAACGGACTACCACCCTGTAGAATTTGCCTTTAAGCTTGGGCGGCACCTTCTTATCGCACAACATCCCCGACGCGAGCTTCCACTTCATCCGTCCCGCCCCAATACGGTGCGAGACATCCTCGTCAATCTCACCGTTACCCTGGATCACGGACCCGAGATACTTGAAACTATCCCTCTTACCTACCTCCTGTGATTCCAACTTCACTACCACCTCATTCTCCAGCCTCACGTCATTAAACTTGCATTCCAAATACTCCGTCTTGGTTCTGCTCAACCTGAACCCTTTAGACTCAAGAGTTTGTCTCCACACCTCTAATTTGTCATTCACACCCCCTCGCGTCTCATCAATCAAAACTACATCATCTGCAAAAAGTATACACCACGACACCTCCCCTTGAATACGCCGCGTCAACACATCCATCACCAAAGCAAACAAAAAGGGACTAAGAGTAGATCCCTGATGCAATCCTGTCAAGACAGTGAAATGCTCTGAGTCTCCTCCCGCCGTCCTCACCTGAGTTTTCGCTCCATCATACATGTCCTTAATTGCTCTGATATATGCCAGCGGGACTCCACTCACCTCCAAACATCTCCAAAGCACCTCCCTGGGGACTTTGTCGTATGCCTTCTCCAGGTCGATAAACACCATGTGCAGGTCCTTCTTCCTTTCCCTATACTGTTCCACCAGCCTCCGTACCAGGTGAGTTGCCTCCGTCGTCGAGCGGCCAGGCATAAATCCAAACTAGTTTTCCGAAATAGACACTATCCGTCTCAGCCTCACCTCGACCACTCTCTCCCAAATCTTCATAGAGTGACTCAATAACTTAATCCCCTATAGTTTTTACAACTCTGGATGTCACCCTTATTCTTATAGAGAGGAATCATGGTACTCCACCTCCAAGCCTCGGACATTTTTGTCGTCTTGAAAATTTCGTTAAACAATCCAATCAACCACATTACACCAGCCTCTCCAGCGAACTTCCAAAACTCCACCGGTATCTCATCCGGCCCCGTCGCCCTACCCCTTCGCATCCTGCGAACAGCCTCTCTAACCTCTTCTACCTTAAAACATCTACAATAACTAAAATCCCGACACTCCTCTGAGTACTCCAGCTGCCCTAACACAATCGCTCTATCCCCTTCGTCATTCAAGAGCCTATGAAAGTACGACTGTCATCTATTCTTAATGTGGCCGTCCTGCCCCTTAATGCACCTCATCTGATCGAGGTCACGATCATTCCTCTCCCTAGCCTTAGCGAGTCTAAACAACTTTTTTTCCTCTCCTTTCCCCTGTAACCCTGCATACAAGCTCTCAAAAACGGCCCTTTTAGCCGCCGTAACTGCTAACTTAGCCTCCTTCCTAGCTAGCTTGTACTCTTTCCATCGTAAAAAAAATAAAAGTGATATTATTAGGTAAATTTTCAAACATGAGTGACTATTTAGGAATTTACTCCTAAACTTTAAGATAAAACTCTACTGTATAATTCAGTTAAAAATAATCAATAACCTAGAATACAAAATGATAACAGAAATAATCAATCAAACACTAAGCTAGATTATGAAGAATCATTTAAGTAAACACATAACATTAACTAAAGGAAAGCAAGATGTTGACAACAAAGCAGTGAAAAACTTCAATCTAACAAAACACACACAAAATAACTATGAAGTGGAACGGAGTAAAATTCCACAAAAATTTAAAACTCCAACCAAATCTAAAAAAGGAACAAGGGAGACAGATTATTCCGGCCATATAGGTCCACTCTTCCGGTTATTAGTAGTAGTGAAGGTGTGTTGGAGGAGCTAGAAAAGGGACGGAGGGACTATGGTTGGTGGCGACAGTCCATGATTCGCCGGTGATGGGGTGTTGGTGCGGCTGTTGCTGTCCACCGGCGGCAGCAACGGGGTTCGCCGGTTGTTGACTGGTGGTTCGGCTGATGGGTTCGGCGTTCATCTTGGGTTGCCAGTGGTTATGGGGGCTTTGTTGTGTGACGGGAAAAAAGGGGGAAGGAAGCCGCGGCTTTTGGTGGTGGTGGCCGAATTTTCTCCGGCCATGTTGGCTGCTGAGGGAGGAGAAGGGGCAGCTGTCATGGCTCTTGAGGGAAAGGGAGAAAAGGAATATAAAGATAGAGAGAATAGAAAGACAGGGGAGGCTGATTTTTTCTGTGTATTTGCGTGTGCGTAGTGTGTTTATATTACTTCCACCATTCCAGAATAAGTTAATTAACTAGTTATTGAATTTTGATATATATATTAAATAAAAATATAAATATAAATTTATCATATTTTTTTATTTTAATTTCTTCAAAAAACAAAAATACATGATATATCATTTCCAATGTACATTTAATAAAAAAAAATTTAAAAAAAAAATTTAATATTTATCTTTCTGAACCATTCACTTGTTTGAAAATATTAAAATTGCAACCAAACAATTCACTGACTGTGAATTATTTTTTAAAAGAGTTGAATGGAGACAATCTGTGGGTGGTTGAAAAATCATCTCAATAATTGATCCTTTTTCTTTGTTTTATAGTAATAAAAAATTGATGTCTATTATTAATCAAAAAAAATATTTTTTTTCAACTATTAAATAAATATAGTATTTTGATTAAAGAGTAAAATATCTAATCAGTTATATCAGTGATTATTTTTTAAAAAAAAATTGATATGTTTTGACTTGATTAATTTATTGATCTGTGTAATTAAAATAATCAAATTGATTCACTTTTGCATGTCGTTTTAAATAACGTATAAAATAATGAATATCGGTATATAATTACAGAAAAATATAAATAAAAAATAAAAAATACCATTATCTTGAAAACAGATATATTATGTTAAAAATAATTAGAATAATACTTTGCAGTAAAAAAAATTTACAGTGTTATGCTGTCTACGTATGTAAATGACAGTGCAAAAATATTAAAATAGTAATAAACTGATAAAAAAATTCTAAAATTGACGAAATTAAAGATAATTATCAATAAATTATGTAAAAATTAAAATATGACAAAAATTGATGAAAAATCATAAAATAATGACGATTATCAATAAATTGTTAAAAATTAGAGAAAATATATGAAAACTACATTTTGTACCATTTAACGATCACGAAACCTAAATGCGTTAATTTCACTTTTGGAGAGCCAAAATTGAATGACAACATACATATATAATAACATTTCACTATAACATTCATGAAGCTTTCAGACAAACATCGTCATTATAGAAATTTTTTTACTATAGTTTCTTTGTTGTATGCCAGGAATGATTCTGCTTGTAAGCAATACTGTGGAACATGCATATGCTGAGGCTTGCTCAAAAAAATGTGATGAGAGAATTTACTATGAGATTTGTCCAGGAATAATTCATACCACATGTACCAACTCCTATACAGGGAAATTGGGTTGTCAATATTTCAGTGGTAGGGGAGATCTTGTTTGTTCTGGAACAAAAAAAGATATAAGCAAACTGAATGATGATAATCAAATGAAAGGATGTAACTATGATAAAGAAGCTGAAGATATACGTTGTACAGAGGAATCTGATCTTTTTTCATCTCAAACTTCATACCCTTATAATAAGGGTAGAGTCATGAGTGACCCCAAAGCGAAATTGACTGGTGATATTTGGTCAAAGCTTCAGTAGGTATTCACTATCTTCTTAGAGAATCGTACGTGAGACTTCCGCCTCATATATGTCCAAATATTCAAGAGCTTGTTGTTTCTTAATAAATAACGATATGCACTTACTCTATATGATCAAAGGCATAATGATATAATAGCTTATGCTAGCTTTCAATGTGTTTAATAATGGATGGACTACTAGTTGGTTTTCATTTTAGAAGATGTTTTTATCTACATTTCTTCTATTTTCGCTCTCTTTATTATATCAAAAGAATAGGATAAATTATGTGGAATCGAAAACATTAAGTTAATACTTTTTTTCGGACAATAACATGTAATGACAAAGGCACATTATAGCCAACAAAATAAACAAAGTTTCACTTTGCTAATGCGAGAAGTGCAAAACAATCTAATGCTAAATACTATAGGGATTTTTTTGACAAAATAACAGAAATTCCATGCACCCAGATTAACATTACCTTCTACCTGAATGGAAGTTTCTAAAAAGGTCCTCAAACTATTTTTTGCCTCTTGAAAACTCCAATGCGTGTTTATCGAATCTCTGAAACAGTGTGAAAGCCCAGATCTAGATGTTCCAACATCGAAACATATTCCAATAAGATGATTGTGTTGGGTTCATAGTATATGAATGAAGTGTGAATGGAAAAAATGGAGAAAAATTGTGGAAGGAAGGAGATACCAATTTAGAAGGTATACTCCCAAAGTGGAAAGTCCACTAATTCTCCCACATTGGTGGGAGAAGGAAACTTTGTAGTGTTTATATTAATGAACATTTACTCCACATAATAAGTGAGGCAAGAAAATAGAGATGCCTTGGACCGTCGTCGCTTGCTCGGCTTGGTATTTGGATTTGGATTTGGTTTTGACAAATGATCGATTGATGAGATCTATCTTTCTGGACAAATTTTATTTGACGAAAATCTGATCTGAATATATGTAAAATGCAGAAAATATTTTCTGTTGGACTCCATTTATATTCCGAAATAGTGTTTCAAAACTGTGCAGTGAACAGTGTTTCGAAACTGTGCAGTAAATAGTGTTTCAAAACTGTGCAGGCACTGTTTGAACTAATGTTTCTTCAGAACTACTGTATTGTTTCTGAACTGATGTACTAGTTGAACAAACTGATGCAACCATTCAACAAAAGGACGCACTTATTCATGAAACAAGATAACTGTTCAGGAAAAAATACAATCTTTCATGAACAGACATAAACTTACAATAAAGGTGCAACCTTTGAATTCAATCATTGTCTCTCTTCAGAAGAGGCATGTTGTGGATATAAATAACCTGCTTTCTTCCACAGGTTAAGATAGAAGAAAAATTTTCAGAATTGCAAACTTCTTCTTCTTCTTCTTAAAAATACACTTTAAATACTCTAAGTGTGATCATACAAACTGTTAGTGTGTTCGAAGAATCAGCCTATTTGAGGTACCGCTATAGTCGGATTGAAGGCCATTTTTTGCTGGGAGGAAGATTCCATAACCTCGGGTACAGTGAGGGGAATTATTCCTTAAGGAAAGTCCGTGAATTCGGACCACTTGGCCTTAATCATTTCTGTTTCATCTTTATTTTCTGAAAAATAAATACACCTCTTAGAAAGTTCATTTTGATCTTATGTTGAGGGTATTTAATACTTCATTGTGTTCTTGTTCATATTTGAACTTGAGTTGAAGTTGTTGTTCTGTTATACAGATTCTACGTACCCGTATTATGGAAAATAATATTAAGGAATAAATTTACAGAATCTGTATTGCTTGTTTTTGGAGATTAAAGCTTAGGCTTTCTACTCCGCTTGAATTTAACTAGTGATTAGAAGACATAAAATATTCATCACAAGTTAAGTTTCACTCGGTTGACGATTCGAAGTAATAAAAACTTCATCGTTAAGTAGAATCAAGAAGAAGAGTTTCAAGTTACTTAACTTTATAAATAGTATTCTGAAAAATACTAAGTTTAAAGTCTTGAGGTGACAGGAAAAATGACAACTGAAAGTCAAATGATGGATGCGACAACGCCTATGGGGGAAAATAATATTGCCACATCAAGTCGCACAAATGCTCCGCCAACAATGGCACCGACGGAGAAGCCCGAAAAATTTTCTAGCATTGACTTCAAGCGGTGGAAACAAAAGATGTTCTTTTACCTTACCACTTTATGTCTACAACGGTTCACTAGCGAAGATTCTCCCGAGGTGCCCGAGGGAACCTCGGACAAGGACCGCTTCGTTATTGTAGAAGTTTGGAAACATTCGAATTTTCTTTACAGGAACTATATTCTGAGTGGTCTCCAAGACTACCTCTATAATATCTATAGTGGAACCAAGACATCAAAAGAACTGTGGGGGACACTTGAACGAAAATATAAAACGGAAGATGCGGGAATTAAGAAATTCCTTGTTGCACGGTTCCTAGACTTCAAAATGATTGACAACAAATCTGTTGTCTCTTAAGTACAGGAGTTGCAAGTCATCATACATGATCTCCTACCAAAAAGTATATTTTTAAAAAATACCTACTGTTTTGTAGGTTTAATTGTAAATGATGCTTTTCAAGTAGCAGCGATAGTTGAGAAACTACCACCTTTGTGGAAAGACTTCAAAAACTACTTAAAGAATAAACGCAAGGAGATGACCGTTGAAGATCTTATCATCCGACTTCATAGTAAAGAGGACAATAAAGCTACCGAAAGAAGGTCAAAGGGAAATTCTACAATGAATGGAGCCCATATTGTAGAAGATGGCCAAAACAACTCGAAGAAAAGAAAGAAAGTTGAACATGAAAGAAATCAACCCAAGAAAGAGTTCAAGGAAAAATGCTTCAATTGTGGCAAAATTGGCCACAAGTCCACAGATTTTCGAGCCCCGAAGAAAGGCAAGAAAAAGGACCAAGCGAACATGATTGAGTCCAACAAAGAATATGATGATTTGTGTGCTATGTTCACAGAATGCAACTTGGTGGGGAATCCACGCGAATGGTGGATGTATTCTGGTGCCACACACCATGTTTGCGCAAACAAAGAGTTGTTCTCATCATTTGCTCCGTCTCAAGTAGAAGAAATGCTCTACATGGACAACTTCGCTACTGCTAAGGTGGAGGGAACAGGAAAAATTTGCTTAAAGATGATTTCTGGCAAGGTCTTGACACTAAACAATGTGCTATATGTTCCCGAGTTACGTAGGAACTTAATTTCTGTTTCACTCCTAGATAAGAATGGATTCAAATGTGTAATCGTTCCTGGGAAAATTGTAGTTAGCAAAGGAGAAATGTATGTAGGAAAAGGCTATCTCACGGAGGGCCTTTATAAGATGAATTTAATGACTGTTGAAATAAATAAAAGTTCGAATTTGTCTTATTTACTTGAGTCTTATGATTTATGGCATGAACATTCAGGCCATGTTAATTACAAAACGTTACGAAAACTGATTAACTTAGAAGTTTTGCCAAACTTTGAGTGCAATAAATCAAAGTGTCAAACGTGTGTAGAATCAAAGTATGCAAAGAATCCTTATAAGTTCTTTGAAAGGAATTCCAATCCCTTAGACTTAATACATACTGACATTTTGTAATACCCCGAAAAAAATTTCGTTGAAATTTTGTGCGTAAAAGTGTTGGGTTCTATCTTTTAGAATGAATTATAAATTTTTCCTGTGGAATATCTTAGATTATGATCCACCATTGAGTAGAGTATTGAACAATCTTTCCAACGATATGTGTATCATTCAAAACGGACACTCGAGTGACGAGTTATGAACATTCCAATCGAAGCGTGAATAGTAGTAAACAGTAAAACGTGCAGGAAAAAGTACTGAGGCCTGGAGTATTTTTTTCTCCAACTTTAAATGATCATAACTCCTTGTACATAATGATCTAGGTGATCTACTATATCTCAACGGAAATCTCTGTGAGTCCTCTTTCTAATGAAATTGGTTTCATCCAAGTTGTCTATCGGATTATGATCGATCTACTTCAACCTATCAAAAGCAAATTTTTGGGTCAACTTCAAATGGTCATAAATCTTCGTACACGATGATCTGGGTGAGATACTATACATAAATGGAAAGATATGAGAGTCCTCTTTCTAATGAAATTGGTTTCATCCAATTTGAATATCGGAGTAAAACGTTATGGTTGATTTAGTTCAAACTATTAAAACAATCCACCAAAAGACAGATTCGAGAATTATTTGATTTTTAGGGGCGTTTTGGTCATTCTCCCTCACCCAAACTCCCTCCAAAGCCTATATTAAAGCCTATTAGAAGCATTATATGTTATATTTCATCAAATTCCCTTAAAAAGAAAACCCTAAGATCCTACATCCAACTTCAAGAACCTCCAAAGTTTATCATTAATTCTGCAAATTTATTCAAGTTTCCAAGTTCCTAGCTCAAGAACTCCAAGCACCATCAGTCAAAGGCACGATTAACATCTCAAAAACGAGTATCGATCTAAATTTCATCATTTAAGGTATGTGGGATTTTTCAACAAGAACTCTCTTTCATTCTTGTGCCCAAAAATAATTTTCTTTACAAAGGCATGATTTTTATTTGATTTTTACGAATTTAAAGCATGAACCCATATCTTATGATGATTATTATGAAATCTTGATGTTTATGATTTTGAAAGATGAATTTACATATGTCGAGATATAAAGTATGAATCTTGAACGATATTTATCATGATTTTGATATTTGAGTCATGAATCCCCATTAGAAATTGAGTTTTTTTTAGAAAGTGTGTGTTATAAGCACGTTGATGCTGAATATTTGAGATATTTTGAATGATTTGACCTTTTGGTCTTAATGGAGTTATTTTGAACTCGAGTGTGAAAGAAATTCACAACGTGGTTGATTTTGATAGATAGGAAGTATGATGGCTCCTAATGTATATTTATATATTACTGAGATTATTTTGTTGTGGATTGTCTTTGAAATGATCTGAGCTAAGTCCGGGAGAAATCTTTAGCACAGAGTGGGAGGTATAAAGCGACCTTACTTTTATAGAACTACATGCGCCCGTAGGAGTAAGCCTGAAGCTGATTTATATAGTGATCACTAGTTTGTGTGGATTTGATATCGATAGTCCTACTACGATGGCAAGGATAGGACAGCTCTCCCTAACATGGGTTGTACTTTGGACTCCATGTAGCTCACATAGTTTATGTCGGTTATAGGTTCTCCCAGTGTGTATGTGTTTCCTTGTGTCTATGGTGAATGGTGAAGTGATTTTAAAGTGGAATTGTGAAAGTTATTCTTTCAAAAGATTTAAATGATATTTACATTATGAGAATTGATATTCTTGATGAACTGAAAGTGATTGACAAATCATATGATGACTCACATGTGTCATTGTACTTATTTCATCCTCTCATGATTATGATGATTTTCTTCGGGCTATGTGAGTCTTTCATACATCCTGTATATTTCTTATAAATATTTATGATGATGATGTTTATACAACAGCATATACCCCCATATACTCGGTTCCTTTCCATGGTACTGACCCACATCTTCGGGTGTGGGCTGTATTTTCTCAGAATATAGGTTCAGGTGGTCAGTTCCAGGTTCGACAATGATTCTTCTGGCACGCTGTTCTACATCCTCTGTCACGGTGAGTCCTCATGTTCCGAGGACGTGATGTTTGATGTTGGTTTCACAGAATTGTTTACATTTGATAACTGAGTATGAGTCAGTTGGGTCATGTCTCAATGGCTCGCTGATTTTATTGATTTTCGTAGAGGCTTGTTAGAATAGTATAGATGTTGGGAGTTGACTAATAAGTCGTATTTTGTTATCTTTCTAAAATTCTTTTATTCTTGAATGATGATTACTCTGTTGATATTTGAGGGTTATTTATGGAAACCTTGTTGATTCGTATTGAACTGGATAAAAATGGCTCAAAGGGTTAGTTTGGGGCTACTTGTATCCTTAAGCACCGTGTGACGCTCCGAGACCCATTTTCGGGGGTGTTACACATTTGTGATATGAAGTCAAAACCATCTCATGGTGGGAAAAATTATTTCATAACTTTTATTGATGATTGCACTAGATATTGTTATGTATACTTGCTAAATAGTAAGGATGAAGCAATAGATGCGTTTAGACAATATAAAACTGAAGTTGAAAATCAGTTAGACAAAAAGATCAAAATGATAAGAAGTGATAGGGGCAGAGAATATGAATCTCCCTTTGCACAAATATGTGTAGAGAATGGAATAATCCATCAAACTACGGCCCCGTATTCACCCCAATCTAATGGAATTGCAGAAAGAAAGAACCGAACTTTAAAGGAAATGATGAATGTCATACTTATAAGTTCTAGTTTACCGCAAAACTTATGGGGAGAGGTTATCCTTACGGCCAATCGTATACTCAACAGAGTTCCCCATAGTAAGACACAATCAATTCCTTACGAAAAATGGAAAGGAATCAAACCTAACTTGAAATATTTCAAAGTGTGGGGGTGTCTAGCAAAGGTACAAGTTCCTATACCTAAAAGGGTTAAGATAGATCCTAAAATGATGGACTGCGTGTTCATAGGATATGCTAAAAGTAGTAAAGCATGTCGATTTTTGGTTCTTAAATCCGAACATGCGGATATTAGTGAAAATACGGTAATTGAAAAAGATAATGCTGAATTCTTTGAAAATATTTACCCGTATAAAATTAGACATGAACAGTCTAGAGAAGGATCTAAACGACCTCGAGATGAACCAAGTGAGTATGTACATAATGAAAAAAATCCAAGACGTAGTACACGTCAAAGAACGTCAACTTCGTTTGGATTGGATTTTGTAACTTTTCTCTTAGAAAATGAGCCTCAAACCTTTAAAGAAGCGATGTAGTCGTCAGACTCATCCTTTTGGAAAGAGGCAGTCAATAGCAAGATTGATTCAATCTTAAACAACCATACATGGAAATTGGTTGACCTTCCTCCCGAAAATGAACCTTTAGGTTCTAAATGGATCTTCAAAAGGAAAATGAAGGTGGATGGTACTATTGACAAATACAAGGCAGGACTTGTAGTAAAAGGCTTCAAACAGAAGGAAGGCCTTGATTACTTTGATACATACTCGCCAGTAACAAGGATAACCTCGATTCGAATGTTAATTGCCTTGGCGGTGGTATATGATCTTCAAATTCATCAAATAGATGTGAAAGCCATATTTCTAAATATAGATTTGGAGGAAGAAATATACATGGAATAACCTGAGGGATTTGTGGTTCCAGGAAAGGAAAACAAGGTGTGTAAACTTATCAAGTCATTAAATGGACTAAAGCAAGCACCAAAATAATGGCATGCGAAGTTTGACCAAACCATGTTTGCAAACTAATTCAAAATAAATGAATATGATAAATGTGTTTATATTAAAGACACTCCAAATCACCAAGTCATTGTATGTTTATAAGTGGATGATATGTTGATCATCCATAGAGACATTTCTTACATAAATGTAACAAAATGAATGCTCAAGATCAAGTTTGAGATGAAGGACCTTGGAGTCGCAGATGTTATCTTAGGTATAAGAATCCATCGAACTCCACAAGGGTTGGCATTGTCACAGTTTCGTTTTATCGAAAAGGTACTTGACAAGTTCAAGTATATGGAATTCGGCATTGCCAAGACTCCATTGGATGCGAGCTTTGCACTTTAAAAGAATGAAGGTAAAAGTGACTCACAATTGGAGTACGCAAAAGTATTGGGTTGTTTAATGTATATAAAAATTTGTACACGACCATACATAGCATTCGCTATCAGTAAATTGAGTTGGTACATGAGTTATCCCAACAAAACTCACTGGATGGCAATGAAAAGAGTTTTGGAGTATCTTAAATACACTCAAAATTATTCTTTGCATTATAATAAATATCCTGTGGTACTTGAAGGATATAGTGATGCAAACTGAATCACCGGATCAACCGAAGTAAAATCCACAAGTGGATATGTATTTACTATCGGTGGAGGAGCAGTTTTTTGGAAATCATCCAAACAAACTTGTATCACTTGCTTTACAATGGAATTTGAATTTATCGCATTTGATAAAGCAGGTGGTGAAGCAGAATGACTCTGAAATTTCTTAGAAGATATTTCTTATTGGCCCAAGCCAGTGGCACCAGTATGTATACACTATGATAGCCAAGCGACGATAGGTAGGGCAGGGAGCATGATGTATAATGATAAATCTCGTCATATAAGACATAGACATAATATCATTAGAGAACTTCTCTCTACTGGAATTATCACTGTAGACTATGTAAAGTCAAAGGATAAAGTGTCGGATCCACTTACAAAAGGCCTATCTAGAGAAGGAGTAGAAAGAACATCCAAAGGAATGGGTTTAAGGCCTAGGACAAGTCAGCATGGCGGTAACTCTACCTAGCAGACTGGAGATCCCGAGAACTAGGTTCAAGGAGATCAAACAAAGTTGTGTCTGACAGGTTCAACATTGTCAATTACCCAACCCATTCTCATGATGTAGACAATGTATACTAAACAAGGATAAGACTTAAGGTGAAAAGTTTTTTAATGATTATCTAAATTTGGCAGATTTGACCAAATAGTTTAATATACTGGATTGAACGTTTATATATCACCTATGTGTGGGCGAAGTGGAAGCCGCTTCAAATAGAATGTTAGTAACGGCCTATTCTCTAAGCTCTCATGAAAACCAGGACATGTTCATGACTGAAAAGAACAAAACCGTAAGAACCATAAACGGTAAAAGGCTAGTTGTGTGAAATGTGTTGTCTAGGTGTACATTAAAACTCGACGGTTCAAAGATATCAAATCTACCAATTGACCGAGTGCATCCGATGCATGTTCACTACGGAAAGTTCAAAGGAAAATCCCACTTATCCAGATGCAATCAGTCTTTACTTGATAATCACATACTTATCCGTAAAAATTTTATGAAAAATAGACATTCCCCATTCATGTGGGGTATTTTTGGGCTCATAGAATAAAAATGAAGTGTGAATGGAAAAAATGAAGAAAAATTGTAGAAGGAAGGAGATACCAATTTAGAAGGTCTACTCCCAAAGTGGAAAGTCCACTAATTCTCCCACATTGGTGGGAGAAGGAAACTTTGTAGTGTTTATATTAATGAACACTTACTCCACATAATAAGTGAGGCAAGAAAATAAAGATGCCTCGCGCCGTCGTCATTGTCGCTCGCTCGGCTCGGCTTGGTATTTGGATTTGGATTTGACAAATGATCGATCGATGAGATCTATCTTTTTGGACAAATTTTATTTGACGAAAATCTGATCTGAATATATGAAAAATGCAGAAAATATTTTCTGTTGGACTCCATTTATATTCTGAAATAGTGTTTCGAAACTGTGCAGTGAACAGTGTTTCGAAACTGTGCAGGCACTGTTTGAACTAATGTTGCTTCAGAACTGTTGTATTATTTTTGAATTGATGTACTAGTTGAACAAACTGATGCAACCATTCAGCAAAAGGACACACTTATTCATGAAACAAGAAGACTGTTCAGGAAAAGATGCAATCTTTCGTGAACAGACATAAACTTACAGTAAAGGTGCAACCTTTAGATTGAATCATTGCCTCTCTTCAAAAGAGGCATGTTGTGGCTATAAATAACCTCCTTTCTTCCACAGGTTAAGATAGAAGAAAAATTTTATGAATTACAAGCTTCTTCTTCTTCTTCTTAAAAATACACTTTAAATACTCTAAGTGCGATCATACAAACCGTTAGTGTGTTTGAAGAATCCACCTATAGGAGGTACTTCTATAGTCAGATTAAAGGCCATTTTATCCTAGGGGGAAGATTCCATAACCTCGGGTATAGTGAGGGGAATTATTCCTTAAGGAAAGTCCGTGAATTCGGACGACTTAGCCTTAATCATTTCTATTTCATCTTTATTTTCTGAAAAATAAATACATCTCTTGGAAAGGTCATTTTGATCTTGTGTTGAGGGTATTTAATACTTCATTGTGTTTTTGTTCATATTTGAACTTGAGTTGAAGTTGTTGTTCTGTTATACAGATTCTACGTACCCGTATTGTGGAAAATAACAATATTAAGGAATTAATTTACCGAATCTGTATTGCTTGTTTTTGGAGATTAAAGCTTAGGCTTTATACTCCGCTTGAATTTAACTAGTGATTAGAAGACATAAAATCTTCATCACAAGTTAAGGTTCACTCGGTTGACGATTCGAAGTAATAAAAACTTCATCGTTAAGTAGAAACAAGAAGAAGAGTTTCAAGTTACTTAACTTTATAAATAGTATTCTGAAAAATACTAAGTTTTCTGTCTTGTGGTGACAGGAAAAATGACAACTGAAAGTCAAATGATGGATGAGACAACGTCTATGGGGGCAAATAATATTGTCACATCAAGTCGCACAAATGCTCCGCCAATGATGGCACCGGCGGAGAAGCCCGGAAAATTTTCTAACATCGACTTCAAGCAGTGAAAACAAAAGATGTTCTTTTACTTCACCACTTTATGTCTACAACGGTTCATTAGATAAGACGCTCTCGAGGTGCCCGAGGGAACCTCTAACAAGGACTGCTTCGTTATTGTAGAAGCTTGGAAATATTTGGATTTCCTTTGCTGGAACTATATTCTGAGTGGTCTCCAAGAAGACCTCTATAATATCTATAGTATAACAAAGATATCAAAAGAACTATGGGGGACACTTGAACGGAAATATAAAATGGAATATGCAGGAATTAAGAAATTCCTTATTGCACGGTTCCTGGACTTTAAAATGATTGACAACAAATCAGTTGTCTCTCAAGTACAGGAGTTGCAAGTCATCATACATGATCTCCTAGCCAAGGTATATTTTTGAAAAATACCTTAGTTGAACAAATTAAAAATGTTCTTAATACTCACATAAACTATTTTGTATGCTTAATTGTGAACGATGTTTTCCAAGTAGAAGCGATAATTGAGAAGCTACCACCTTTGTGGAAAGACTTCAAAAATTACTTAAAGCATAAACGCAAGGAGATGACCGTTGAAGATCTTATCGTCCGACTTCGTATTGAAGAGGACAATAAAGCTGCCGAAAGAAGGTCAAAGGGAAATTCTACAATGAATGGAGCCCATATTGTAGAAGATGGCCAAAACAACTCGAAGAAAAGAAAGAAAGTTGAACATGGAAGCAATCAACCCAAGAAAAAGTTCAAGGGAAAATGCTTCAATTATGGAAAAATTGGACACAAGTCCACAGTTTGTCGAGCACCAAAGTAAGGCAAGAAAAAAGGACCAAGCAAACATGATTGAGTCTAACAAAAAATATGTTGATTTTTGTGCTATGTTCACAGAATGCAACTTGGTGGGGAATCCACGCGAATGGTGGATGGATTCTGTCACATGCCATATTTGCGCAAACAAAGAGTTGTTCTCGTCATTTGCTCCGGCTCAAGTAGAAGAAATGCTCTACATGGCCAACTCCGCTACTGCTAAGGTGGAGGGAACAGGAAAAATTTGCTTAAAGATGACTTACGGCAAGGTCTTGATACTGAACAATGTGCTATATGTTTTGGAGTTACGTAGGAACTTAATTTCTTTTTCACTCCTAGATAAGAACGGATTCAAAGGTGTAACCAGTTCTGGGAAAATTATAGTTAGCAAAGGAGAAATGTGTGTAGGAAAAGGCTATCTCATGGAGGGCCTTTATAAGATGAATGTAATGACTGTTGAAATGAATAAAAGTTTGAATTTCTATTATTTGCTTGAGTCTTATGATTTATGGCATGAACGTTTAGGCCATGTTAATTACAAAACATTACGAAAACTGATTAACTTAGAATTTTGACAAACTTTAGGTGCAATAAATGAAAGTGTCAAACGTGTGTGGAATCAAAGTTTGCAAAGCATCCTTATAAGTCTGTTGGAAGGAATTTCAATCCCTTAGACTTAATACACACTGACATTTGTGATATGAAGTCAACACCATCTCGTGGTGGGAAAAAGTATTTCATAACTTTTATTGACTATTGCACTAGATATTGTTATGTCTACTTGCTAAATAGTAAGTATGAAGCAGTAGATGCGTTTAGAAAATATAAAACTGAAGTTGAAAATCAGTTAGACAAAAAGATCAAAACGATAAGAAGTGATAGGGGCGGAGAATATGAATCTCCCTTTGCACAAATATATGTAGAGAATAGAATAATCCATCAAACTACGGCCCCGTATTCACCCCAATCTAATGAAATTGAGGAAATAAAGAACCGAACTTTGAAGGAAATGATGAATGTCTTACTTATAAGTTTTGGTTTACCGCAAAACTTATGGGGGGAGGCTATCCTTACGGCCAATTGTATACTCAACAGAGGTCCCCATAGTAAGACACAATCAATTCCTTATGAAAAATGGAAAGGAAGGAAACCTAACTTGAAATATATCAAAGTGTGGGGGTGTCTAGCAAAGGTACAAGTTCCTATACCTAAAAGTGTTAAGATAGGACCTAAAACGGTGAACTGCGTGTTCATAGGATGTGCTAAAAGTAGTAAAGCATGTTGATTTTTGGTTCATAAATCCGAACATTCAGATATTAGTGAAAATACGGTAATTGAAAAAGATAATGCTGAATTCTTTGAAAACATTTACCCGTATAAAATTAGACATGTACAGTCTAGAGAAGGATCTAAACGACCTCGAGATGAACCAAGTGAGTATGTACATAATGAAAAAAATCCAAGACGTAGTACACTTTAAAGAACTTCAACTTCATTTGGATTGGATTTTGTAACATTTCTCTTAGAAAATGAGCCTCAAACATTTAAAGAAGCGATGTAGTCGTCAGACTCATCCTTTTGGAAAGAGGCAGTCAATAGCAAGATTGATTCAATCTTAAACAACCATACATGGAAATTGGTTGACCTTCCTCCCGAAAATGAACCTTTAGGTTCTAAATGGATCTTCAAAAGGAAAATGAAGGTGGATGGTACTATTGACAAATACAAGGCAGGACTTGTAGTAAAAGGCTTCAAACAGAAGGAAGGTCTTGATTACTTTGATACAAACTCGCCAGTAACAAGGATAACCTCGATTCGAATGTTAATTGCCTTGGCGGCGGTATATGATCTTCAAATCCATCAAGTAAGTTCAAAAAATACCACTACCTCAGAGATAACGTAGACTATTTTCAATAGACCCTAGCTCGAGACCATTTATTTGGTATTTACTTTAGGGGATCTTTTAAAAATAGCAGCATTTTGCTATAAAATCCACCCTCCATAGCCACATTTTACATAATTACTATTTATAGCATATTTAGTTTTACAGATAGTATGAATACAGTCCCTATTTAGCCGTTGTTTTTGATTCACTGCTATTGTATTCACTTTTACTTAGTGGTCTGTATTCATAAAAACATAAATACACTACATATTTAGTCTCGCCCAAAACACTATCATTTTTTTTTCTTTTTCATTTTCTTATATTTTTTGTTTTGTTGTGTTTTCCTTTTTCTTTTTCTATTTTTTTCAATTTTTATTTTTATCATTTTTTTCCCTCTCTTCTATCTCTAACTTATATTTCTCTTTCTTCTTTTCTTTTCTTCTTTATTTTTTTTAATTTTTTTGTACTTATTTTCTTTATCATTTTTTTGTTCTATTTTATATTTTTTGTATTTTCGAAAAATATGACTACTCGAGCACAATTCATGGATGATAACGTAAATACCACAATTATTTATCATATTTGTAGTCACACTATCGTTTATATTTTTGTATTCATTGATACAACTGCATTTGTATTTGTATTTTAAAGTTCACGATTGTATTTGTATTTTGTAGTTCGTATTATATTTGTATTTTATAGTTCGCACTTGTATTTGTATTTTAAAGTTCACGATTATATTTGTATTTTGTAGTTCGTATTATATTTGTATTTTATAGTTCGCACTTGTATTTGTATTTGTTAGTTCGCACCATCATTTATATTTTCTATAATTCGCACTTGTATTTTAAAATTATTTTGTATTTGTATTTATAATTGACTGTATATTATATTGGATTATATTTGTATTGTGGTTTTATTGTGTTTGCATAGTTAGATTATATTTGTGTTTGTATTTTATCTTCGTCGATGACCTTTTATTTCTAAAGAATTATTTTTTATTTGTATTTGTATTTGTAAGCTTATTGCATATTGTATTTAGCCGTGACTATGTACAATTTGTATTCTATTTTCGTCGATATATTTATATTTTTAAAGAATTATTTTATATTTGTATTTATAAGTTGATCGTATATTATATTTGTATTTGTAATTTTATTTGTTTGTATTTAAATTTGTAGTTGACAACATCATTTGTATCTTTAAACATTAGAAAAAATTATTATTTTTCTTTCTATGAAGACTTGTATTTACATTTATTGATACAATTTGCATCATAATAAAAATAAAATAATAAATTATACAAATTCAAATGTTACATCTGTATCAAGGACACATGTTTATACAACTTGAATCATATGCATACAAAATGATACTTGTTTATATACAAATATAAATTATAAATTTGAAATATGAAACACAATGATATATTTGCATTGAAAGATAAATTGCATATTTATGTATTTTAGTCTCAAACAAATACAATTAATCAATATACTTATTTATATACAAATATGAACAATAAATTAGACATATTCACAACTAAATTATTCAACTAAAAATAATAAATTTATTTAAAATACATAGTATGATACAAATAAATATAAAATATAAAATACAACAACAAACGAAAAAAATATTAAAAAAAAAAGACAAAAAAAGACAAAAAAAATAAAAAAATAATCAAAGAAAATGCCGGAAAAAAAAACTGCAAAAAAAATATAGAAAATGATGAAAAAATAGAAAGAAAATATGATTTTATGGTTGTACTAGCGTGTAACTGTAAGGCTACAAAACATAATTAATGTAAAGTATAGCAAGTGTTTAGGCTACAATAAGTAATTATGATAAAATATAGTTGTAAGTGGTAATTACAGCCCACTAGGGGCTATTACGGGTAATTTTTCCTTTACTTTATGTTAAATTAATTATTATCGTTTTGTTTAATTCTTACAGCCACAAGACATTGAGACAAAGATAAATAGGATCAATAGTTTATTTTGTCCTTTAGAATTTGTTGCAAGTAATTCAACAATTAAGTCCTATGTTGCTTTTTTTAAAAGAAAAAAAAAAACATTTTCAGTTATATTGTCTGTCTTCTCTCTTAATTGAGATTAGTATCGTCTTTTCATCTTTTTTCTATTACTTTTATGATATTAAATATTGACTATAATTAATATATTAAAATTAAATACAAAAATATTTTCCAGCTAAAATTGGTTTGGACCAAAAACCAAAAATAAAAGGGTTGGTTGGGGTAGTAAAGGTGTCAACATTTGATAGGTTGATGTATGCGTTGTGACTACTATTAGGCCTCCAACCCCGAGAGACTCTACAATCATTATGAGTAGATAATCCTTTCCCTTCCCTTCCCTTCTATATAGAGGTTGCCCCTTTCTCCCCTGGTCGTTCGCTCACTCTTAGTGCCTACCATATCTATATACTTTTGAAAAAAAAAGAGGTAGAGCTAGGAGAAAAAAAATTGGAAAAGCGCCAGAGAGAATATTGGTTGAGTAAATTTGCTAGGGGTTGTTATATTTATTTTTGTGGGGAAATTGGATACAGTAAGGGTGCGGAATGGGATAAAATTTGAAAATACGATGATCGCGAGGGTTAAAATTATATGTCTACATCATGCCGCTCTTGACTATAAACACAAAGTATTTTTATAAAAAGAAGTAGAAACAAGATAAAATTTCACCTGACTATTATTCAAAAGAAAGAAAGAGTGCGACCGAGTCTTAGTACTAGACATCCTATCTATCCCGAGTTATGAGAGAATCAGCTCACGTGTAGTTCAAAAAGTTGGGAAAGAAGAGGGATTATATCGAGGCGGAGAGTCGAGTAAGGTCTTGTCGATATTCTGATCCTCAACTCGTGTCATTACATCAAAAATGAAAACTATAAGTAAAAAAGATAAAAGAAATTATAAAAATCATATTCATGTAGCTCTCTTGAGCCTTCAATGCTTTCTCAACTCATAGGATATCGTTTTTTATTTGGGTTGAACTTGAAAGTGAATTCCTTCTCCATGAAAAATTTGGTACTAGAGATGAACTTGAAACTTGACCCTGTTCTTCAGGTGAGGCTTCTGAACTTGAACTTGAAAATCTTCACCTTATTCTTTAGGCGGTCTCCTGAATTGCAATTTAAACTCCTCACTCTATTTTTTAGGCAAACTCCTGACATGCAATTTTAAATCTTAACTCTCTTCTCCAGTTGGGCTCCTGACTTGGAACTAATAATCTTCACTATATTCTCCAGGCGAGCTCCTGACTTGTAATTTAATATCAGCACCCTATTCTCCAAACGGACTCCTGGCTTTCAATTTAAATCTTCACCTTATTCTTTCGACTACCTTCTAAATTGCAATTTTAAAATCTTCATCATATTCTCAAGGCGGGCTCCTAACTTGCAATTTAAAATCTTTACCCTATTCTCCAGGCAGGCTCTTGACTTGCAATTTAAAATCTTCATCATATTCTTCAGACGGACTCCTGACTTGCAATTTCTTTACCCTATTATTTAGACCGGCTCCTGACTTGCAATTTGTTCACCCTATTTTTCAGGTGGACTACTGACTTGTAATTTCTTCACCCTATCATCTAAGCGAGCTTCTGAAATCAAAGTAAAAATTGGAGAAAAATATATCTCAAAAGAAGATTATGATAAAGAAAGATCTCATTTTTTAGAAAATAAAATCCCATTCCTAGGAGGGTCCTGAACAAAAATAAAAATTTTATTCTCTTGAAGGGTCCTGAATTGAAAGTAAAGTCCCAAATAACTCAAATATAATTTTTGCCTCAATTTATCATCAGAAATTTTGTGAGTGTCAAACCAAACCATAACTACTTGCTAAATGCATAATGCAAAGCTGAATCAAGACTCTGACCAAAAATATATCTCTTGAGGGTAAAATTTGAATGATCAAGAATAGAAAGTGTGTCTCTAAAGAGTAAAACTGTGACATTCTGACTAAAAAATACATCTTTTAGAATTAAAGGTTCAAATTAGAAAGTGCACTTCCTAGCCATGAAACATGAAAGACCCAAATTAGAAAGAGTGTCTCTTAAGGGTACAAGATGATGCGTTTTATCATAATTATTATAACCAACCCTATGTAGCAATATTTCTTCTTGCATTTGCAGAAGTGAGGAACTGTATCTTTTGATATTTAGATTTTGAAATCCTTGATTTGAAGGTAATATGTATTCCTATTTCATACAAAGAAACATGTGAGTTTAAAAATATAGTGGTTGCTTTTTGGTCTTAGCTTTTGAGGTGATTGTTCTTGCACTTGAAACATTTAACTTGTTTAAAAAATATTGACATATGTCACTGAATTGTTGTACTATTGATCCAAACTCAGATTATTAAGAGCCATTCTGAATGAAACACCGTATCTCTGACCCATGGTATCTCCAAACTAAAATTTATCGAAACTTTGTATTATCACAAGTTCATAAGCTACCAGTTGATGAAAATTCTTTGAATACTTTGCTTTATTTTGGATCATGTCGTCTTTATATGTTGGCCTTTTGTGTTGGTTTGTGCAATTGAAAAAGTTAAAAGCAAGTTTTGAAATCTTTTCTCACTTGTTTTAAAATGGACTTGACTCAAAGGTATAAGAAAAATGATAATGATTTTTTATTTGGTTAACAAACTCATAAGAACAAAATTAGAAAAAATAGAGAAGAAAGAGAAGACCATGAATGTCTGCTTTTTGAAAACAAAGAAAAAAAGAAAAACTTATCTGAATATAGCAACCAACCCTAATGATTATCACATGCATTTTGGAATAAGCTGTCTGATCTTTTCTTTCAAACTTTTCACCAATTGTTGTTGAGTTAATAATCCTAAAACTGAGTTACTTCCTAAAGTCCATTGCATTCTTAGACCTCATTCGGCTAGTGACGTCCCGAAGGACTTTTGCCAATAAGCCCCTCTCATTTTATTTATCTCATCTCATCATTATCTTACGATGCTCGTGGGGATTTTCACTAACAAGACTCTCATTTTTATTTCACTCAGCTTACCATCATCTTATGACACCCATGAGAATTTTTACCAATAAGACTCTCTCATTTTTATTTTTCTTAACTCACTATCATCTTAGGTGCCTGTGAGGGTTTTCACCACTAAGACTCTCATTTTGATTTATCCCAGATCACCATTTCCTAACGGTGCCTATGAGAGTTTTCACCAGTAAGACTAACATTTCATTTCTCTCCTAATTCATTTTACATATAAAGACAAGTAGTACCCAATATACAACATCATACATCCATCACATGCTTAGTCTTAACATTCTGAATTATTGATTTGAAGGTCTTTCTTTGATTGTAATATGGCTTTTGGATAGGGTTATAAATAAAGGATGGCATGACTTTCAAATGACACTTAAAGTAGGGTGAGACTTACAACTTTTGGAATCGACTCAAGCAATGAAAATTAACTCTTGCCCCAGTTTTTTTAAATTGGGCATTCTTTAACTTTTACATGGTTGGATCGAACTCCAGAGTAAAGCTACCTATGTATCTTGTCTTTGAAAGAATCAGGTTAAAGGTAGTTCATGAAACTTGTTTTTTTTTCTTGATTTTGATTTCTTTTGTTCTTTTTTTCTTTTATGCAACTCTTTTTCCTTTTTAGACTTTGGTTGACTCTACTTTTTTGACACTTTTATCTTCTTTTTTCTTTTGACACACTTTTTATTTGACTCTATTCTTTTGCTCGGCACTTTTCTTTTTTTAAACTTTTGCTTACTCCATTTTGATTTCTAAAGAGGGGTACGAAAGAAAAAATAGAACTAAATCTCAAATATGGTAAACAAAGGAGGACACAATATTTGGATAGTAGAATGAAATGCCTTCGTCATATCAATTCTTAAAAATGCAAGTAAAAAACATGAAATATGATAGTGGAAGATGAAGATCACCTATACCATCTTATCTACAACACTAAATTTAATTGAGCATGGGTGTTACTTCTTCTTCTGTATTGTCAAACATAAAACTCCATCTTTGTTGTACACACCTCACATTAGACGCTTCCTACTTTAATGGAGCAAATTTTTCTTTTGTTTCTCCTGACATAGGAGATCGTTTATCCACTATTTGATCCAATTCAAAATGTTTAAGATATATCTTTCAATTGATGACCAAGTTATTCTTATGATTCTCAAAGTGATTTATTCAAGTAAGGCTTCATCTTGGACACCAAATGTCTCAACATTCTATCTTTTTTCTTAGATGCCATTTTTCTAAATGTAATATTCTAATTCAATGTTTCATGATTAAACTGAATTTTAAGATCTCGCTAAAAATTCCTCAGGCATGTCATATCATTAGAACCAACATAAAATCAAGTGTGTAAAGAAAAAAACAAACAACACATATTAAAAAGTAAAAAAAAAAAGACACTACATTTAGCTGAAAAGAATCTAGAAGGGTTTGAACCTAAAGAAAAAGAACAAACAAGATAGATCCCAAACTACAACCCTGAAATAATTCAGATAATAGAAAAGAAAATAAAATAAATTACAAAACCTCTTTCCTAGTAAGGAGATGAGTGTCTTCCCAATTGCTGAGCTTGACATCTTATCCATTGGTTTGCACATCAGCATGAATAGAACTTTCACCACCATCAAATACATTTTTCTTAACAAATAAGTTCTTGATCCCCATGTTTAAAGCATTGTTTCCCACATATTGTGCATTACTGTGTGTTGATGAAGAATTCTATGTGATGCTCGTAGTGTTAATGTCTTGCACTACAATAAATATTTCTTGAATAATCCTTTATAGTTCTTTTTTCAAAGTATGACAATCTTCATTACTGTGACCCTAAACATTAGAATGTTATGTATATCACATATTAAGATCAAAATTACTTAAATAGGAATCAGGAAGAGGAGTAATCATGCCCCGCTGTCTCAATTTCTAGACCAAATTAGTATAAGATTCTCTAATTGGTGTGAAATTATCCCTTGGCTTCTTCCCCTTTGCAAATTCTCACCTAGGTTGAAAAGTAGATTTAGAGGTACCTTGATATATATGTGAGGGTTGAGGATGATTTTGTGGGATCGGTGCATGCCATTGTGGATAAGAAGATAGATGAGTATATAGTTGTGCAATATTCAAAGGATACCAACGAGGAGGAATGGAATATTTTGAATTTCTAGGAAAGGAGCCTCGTTGCAGGTGAGTATGTGGATCTGGTGTATTGGATCGATTTTGAGGCTGATAGTATTGGTGAGTTAGACTTCTCGATTTATATTGTGGCCTTGGCACAACGATAGATACATCCTCCTCCTTCTTCTTCTCTTTGGATCCCCTCAATTGATTGTAATATCGTTCCAAATGCTTCACAGAATCCTCATACCCATCATGCTCTTCAAATTATGATATCTCAAATCCAGGAGGGAGGTTAATACTTAAATACATTCCCCGGTCCTTACACGAAATATCTTAATAACCCGCAAATCCCAAAGAATTTTTTGTAGCCTTCTCTTTACTCTTCATTTTTATAACCATTTTCTCTTGATCTTCTAGCATGCCAGGCTTCTTGATAAGAAATTTTGGCATCGAGTTAACTTAGATGTAGGCTCAGGAGTATAGCAGTGATCATCAAGAGTATTGAACATAGACTCACTAGCATATTGGGGAAACACAATCATTAGGCAGATAGCTAAGGTGAGAACCTCAGAAATGGATTGAGCAGCAAAAACATGGATGGCAGGCGGTGCTGTGAATATGGTAGGTTTATACTGAGGAGCTAGAGAATGAGTGGTAGAAATGTTAGGATATTGTTAGTGTGGAGTAAATTCTGATGCATATAGTGATTCATCAACAATGGTAGGAAACAATGTTTGCGACATTGGTGGAAAACTAAAGATATTTATAGAATCAATAATAGAGAATGGGGGAGGAGGCAACCCACTGGCCCAAGCTCGGTGCATTTTTGTCATTTGTTGTCTTAGCTTCACAATCTATTACTTTAAACACTCATTTCCCATCTCTTTTTCTGATTCATGATGAACTCTCGATATCCTTGTTGGACATAACTAACTTTTCCTTGGACTTGGCGTGATATGGAGGACCAACTAGAATGCCACAAACCAACCACCTTAAACTAATAGTATAATAGAAATAACAACTGCATTAGAGTTCAACACTTTCTCAAAATCTTTTTTCTTTGTATTTGAAAAGATCACCGAAACCTAGAAAAGCACCTATCTATCTCACTCCCGAAAGAGAAGAATCATGCGTGCGTAGTTCGTGAAGTTTTGCCACAAAATGGTTAATCAAACTCTTTTGCTCTCTCTTTTATTTTGGGAAACTTTAGAGGAAAGAAAATAATAAATTTTTAAAATAAGCTGACGAAAATCTTTTTGAATTATTTTGCTTTAAACTCTATATGAAAAATAAAACACCGTGAAAACAACTAATCTAAAATGAAGAGCAAAGGAAATTTTTTATCTTTGTTTCTTATATTATTAATTTTTTTCTAAAGATATTGACAAAATCTTTTTTGAAATTTCGATTTTGAATTTCATACAAAAATGAAACCTAAAATATCAAAAAAAAACAATCTTTTTGTGTTTTTCATATGGAGCAACTGGTGAAACAATTAATCTAAAATGAAGAATAAAGAATTTTTTTAAAATTATTTTTCCAAAAGATATTGACAAAAATCTTATTGAATTTTTTTTTTGAATTTCATACAAAAAATGAAACCTGAAATATCAAAAAAAAATCTTTTATGTTTTTCATAAGGATCAACACGTGAAACAACTAATCTAGAATAAAGAGTAAAGAATTTTTCTCTTTTATTATTTTTTTCAAAAGATATTGACAAAAATCTTTTTGAATTTTTGATCTTAAATTTCATACAAAAATGAAGCCTAAATATCAAAGAAAGTTTTTTTTGTTTTTTCTTTTAAAATGAATGTGAAACGTCTAATTTAAATGAGGAGTGAAGAATTCTTTTTGAAATTTTAAATAAGATCACCGAATCCTAGAAGGGCTGCCTACGTATCTCACTCTCAAGAAAGGAGAATCAGGTGTGTGTAATTCGTCCAGATTGGACAATTAAACATTAACTAACGGACTGAATTCCGACTTAAGACAAGACAAGGACAAACAATGGAACACACAGAAATAAAAATATTTTTTGAGTTTTAGATTTGTAACTTCATAAAAATAAAATCAAAACTACGAAAAGGAAATTTTTTTTTGTATTTCATATGAAATTGTTCAAAAATAAAGCACCAACATAAAAAAAATATATTTTTTAAAACTTTTTGACATAGAAAAACATGAAGATACTAAATAAATCTTTTTGACATTTTCATTATATAAAATGTGCAAAACTTCCAACATTTATTGAATTTTCCTCTATAAAAAAATGTATAAAGCTCGTGCAAAAGTGATTTTTTTTTTTTTTGAAAAACTGTCAAGTTATAAATGTATGCTAAAGGAAATAAAGGATTATTTCCTTTTGATTTTTTTTTTAAATTTTTGAAGAAATAAGTGCAAAAGATAATTTATTTTTTGAATTTTCTGATTGTGAAAACAAAAGCCAAAGAGAACTCTGACAAACTATTACACACACTCGTTTCCTCTATTTTTCTTTTCCTGTTTTTGGGATTTTGTTTCCTTACTCACCTTTTCCTAGCCACACATTTTTCAACAATTTTAGCAAATGCCTCTCAAAATCAGTCCGTCAAATAATCTTTTTACCCCTAAAGATGCAACCAGTAGCACATAGAGATGCTTAGAATATGTCTCATACAAAGGACTAAATGGGTCTCGCTAGGTCTCAACATGATGCAACCAAGAATAGCCTAAAGGCCAACCTTGGTTAAGTTTTAAATAGCAAAGCTATTCAGGGAAGCGTATGATCGATGGTGGCTGCAATTGTTTTCCACCCACTCCATACTAGCTGACAGCTCCCCCTCTTAAAATAAAAGTGACTCAATGTAGTTTCGCGTACACAACATGTACTACCAGACTTGTTTCGAAAGAAATGACTCGGGGTAATGCATATGATGCCAAATATAAAGCAGTAACACATAATGAAAAACTATAAACAAATAGCACATAGATATCCAATAATGATAAACGATAACAGAAACAATGCGTCTATACACCTATAGTGTCAAACTAAGCCGATACAACTCCCCAATGAAGCTCAAATTCTAAATTTTCCCACTAGAGTCGCCAGAGCTATCACACCCCTTTTTTTAATAAAAAATTATGAATTTTTAGTTCGAAAGAGTTTTCAAATATGAAAGTGACTAAAATGAAAATGTATTTCTAAAAGAATTTTATAATTCCCAGCAAAGTCGGGAGAGCAGTCACACCCTTTTTTGATCAAAATGATTAATTTTTAAGTCTGAAAGGGTTTTTATTTATTAAAGTAACTAAAATAAAATGTATTTTGAAAAAAGATTTTATAATTAAACTCAGAGTCGTCACATGGCATAAATATGGTGTTCCAAGTCTTCTTTGAAATTTCCGTTTCAAAAATAATTTTGACTCTTAATATTAATCTGTGAACAGAGATATCGATTAAGAAATTCTGTTGACCGAAAAAAAGATGTTAGGCATTCCTCAATTTCGTGATTCGAACGCAGACTCTTCTTTAAATTTATGGGCTAATTTGACACTATAAAGTGAATAAACTCAAAAGAAAGCACATACACAAACACACAAACTAACAAAATAAGAATTCAAAATAAAATAATGTCCAGTCCAATTATAATACAGTCCTAAAAATTTAAAAATAAGGAAATGTAAACCTATTCTCTCCTAAACTAACCTTAAACTATGCCTTACCCGACATTTTGGGTCTTGTCCACGAATGCCGCCAAGTACAGAATCTCACGAGGCATTCCCGAAAAATGAATACATAGGACCTCGAGGAATTCTCCGGCAAAAATGAATACATTTATATTAATATCTTATGTTAGTTTCAATGTATTTAATAATGGATGAACTACTAGTTTGTTCTCGTTTTTAAAGATGTTTTTATCTGTAGGTCTATTGCTTTCTTAATAACTAGATTAAGAATATAACTATGTGGACAAAAACACTAATGACGCTCTTTTAGCCATGTTATTTGCTGCAAAATATGGACAACCTTCAACTAGTATTTCAACTTGAACAAGATCTTTAATATCATAAGTCATTGACTGATCCATTGAGACACGATGAAAATTTTTGTATTTCAGGAACCCATTGTTCATTGATAAGATTTTGCCATGCTTATTAATATTGTCACCTTTATTTCGTATTCTTTTACTTATACAACAATAATTTCGAGGATCCAATACGACCATTGGGGCTTGATATTTAGTCTTCTTGTATTCACTAATGATTTATTTTAGTTGAGCATGAGTTCTCGTGGTATAAAATATGGTGCATGTGACTTAGGCATTAGTATGGGCTTCTCATTTAAAAGAGCACTCCACATTCCGACTGTTATCCAGTGATTCGTTAGGTAGGTCATCATCTCATAATTTGGAAAAAAAAAATACAATCAGCCACCCACGAGCGTCTCAATAAAATTAGTAGCCTAAATCTAAACTTTAATAAGACACCTTAAATATATAAACACATACATACAAAAATATTATTATAATAATTTAGAGTTTTTTTTCTTGCATATTAGTCATTTTTGGTGTAGTATTTTTAAAAAACACATAACATTTAACTTCACATATTAATATGATTATTAATAAAAGTAAAGATTAATTCTAGTTAATAAGATGTTAGCCATTTGTTTCTAATACATTAACTTGGATGTTGTCGTTGAAATTTTATTTATTAATATAAAGTTTAGGCTGTTTAATTTAATATTTTAAAGTATTCCTGATTACCATTAGATAAATTTTTCTTTCTTTATATCTTTTTTTAGATAATTTTTTTAAAGTATTTCAAAATCTTCATTATCATCTCAAGTGAAGTTGAGATCATAAAATCTACTATTAAAATTTTTGAGGCCTCAAAATTTTGGGGATCTGTTTCCAACAAATTCTACAGTGACAGAAATAAATTGTCATCACAAATAATAATATGAAGAAATGAGATTTTATTCATAAACGATGTGGGTACAAATCTGTTCTTCCTTGATTCTCCTATCTTGATGTTCTTATAATTTGAGGGTCGTCAGCAGCGTATTTCTCAAATATAGAAATATTTGGATTTGATATTGATTTTCTCCGTAATTTAAGGGTCGCTAGTAACGTATTTCTCGAACGTAGAAATATTTGGGTTTGATCTCCATGAAAGGAGGATTTGTGGATCTTTTTGATGTATTTGATTATCAAGAAAAGAATGTTTTGATCCCTTTGGGACATTCCAAGAGTTAATGGAATTATATAGAGATATTCGAAATTTATTAATATCTCATGAATTTGTGGGATATTTGGGATGCCTCTTCAAGGGAATATTTTTCACTTTAAATAGTCATGATTCAGGGTTTAAGATAGAGTAGCCACCAAGTTAGGTTTGGGATAAAGTAGCCTCCAAGAACTCTAATTGAATTTGGATTCTTATTATAGAGTCCGCAAAATATCGATGTCTGCAAATTCTCTCTACTTCAAGGCTTGTCAGAGTGCAGACTTGATGAAACTCAAAGACGAGTCTTGAAGTATCCATAGAGCTTCCATCTTTATGGTCTTGTAGCTACAAATTTGCATATCTGATTTATGAGAGAAGAGATGAAGGGATGATTTGGTCCCACTAGGCATGTCAGTTTGTTTCCAACAAATTTTATAGTGACAGAGATAAATTGCCATCACAAATAAAAATATAAAGAAACAAGAATTTTATTGATAAACGATGTGAGTACTAATCTGTTCTTCTCTTGATTCTTCTCTCTTGATGTTCTCCGTAATTCGAGGTCCATAAGTAGCGTATTTCTCAAAAATAGGAATATTGGACTTGATATCTCTATAATTCGAGGGTCGTTACTGGAGTATTTCTCGAATGTAGGAATATTTGGGTTTGATCTTCATGAAATGAGGATTTGTGGATCTTCTTTGATATATTTGATTATGAAGAAGAGAGTGTTTTGATCCCTTTGTGATATTTCATGAGTTTATAAAATTATCTAGAGATATTCGAGATTTATGAATATCTCATGAATTTGTGGGATATTCGGGATGCCTCTTCTTTAAATAGGCATGATTTAGGGTTTAAGATAGAGTAGCCACCAAGCTAGGTTTAGGTAAATTAGCAACTCTAATAGAATTTGGATTCTTGTTATAGAGTCCACAAAATTTTGATGTTTACCGGGCCTAAAGCAAATGTTTTACTAGTTTTACCCTTGAGCTATCCCTGCAACTACCTGAAACAATTTTCAGATTTTGATTCAACTGTGACCATATTCCTCCTTCAAATTAGATGTTTTAGATTTATGGGAGGTTGCAGCCTAACACTTGTTGTTCCATACGCGATTCCCCCAACACGTAACTGTGAATATAAATCTATAACTTGTGTAGCTCAGATTTCAAAATAAAATTAAACTCCAAGTGCAGTGGAGAGATAAGGTGGTAGAGTCCCTAATGTTAGAAGCACTGATAGACAAGAATCAGTAACTCCCTAAAAAATGATTGTCGGGTTCAGATACTATAAATTATAATTTTTTTCTAGCTAGATGAAGTTCCAGAACGTTGTAATACTAGCCTATAACTAAGCTCAGAAAATTTATTTATCAAAAGGTACTTCAGTGATGAGAGTAGCCCTTCTAGTGCTAATGTTGCAAAGCTGCCCGTTGGATTGGTTCCTACCTAAACGTTAGAGATTTTTATGGCCTCCAAGTCATATTTACCTAAACTAGAAATGGACTTCATTGTCACATTGACATATTTTAGAACTTTCACAAAATCCTTACTAATAAAATGAAAGGCGCAACTTTCATCTCTTTTTTCTTTTTTTATAAAAGTGCTCTTGCTTATTAATCCAACGAGATGGTACCTCAATCATCAATGATAAATGTGTGAACGTCTAGTGAGCCAAAGACCTGTACTTTTCAATGTTAAGAAGCAAACTTTGTCAAGATATACTCTTGATATTAAAATTACCAACATCACAACAAACGTCATCAATGTTGTGGGTTTCATCAATAATAATGATGGCTCCATCTATCTGTAGGACCATTGCTTTCTTAATAACTAGATTAAAAATATAGCTATGTGGACAAAACACCAACTCTAGGGTTTTAGCCATGTTATTTGTTGCAAAGTATGACAACCTTCAGCTAATTTTCCAACTTGAACAAGATCTTTAATATCATAAGCTATAGATTGATCCATTGAGACACCATGAAAAATTTTGTATTTCGGGCACCCATTGTTCTTTTATATGCTTTTGCAATGCTTATTAATATTTTCACATTTATCTCATATCATTTGACTTATATAACAATAATTTAGAGAATCCTATACGACTATCGTAATGCCCCAATTTGCTGAATCGGAACGCTACATGGTGCTTATGACCCCGAAGGACCATAAGCTAACCCATGACTGATATCTTTACCTGTACACCTCATAACATACATGTAAAATGCGGAAAACATGAACAGTAGGCCATAAGGATCAACTAAATCAAGTATTTGATAAGTCATAACATCCATATGGGGTAACGAATATCCAAAACAATTGAAATCTAAATCTAAAATCTAAAAGCCTCTAAATACTATCTGAGCAGGGAGTTGAAGGAACATGTCTCCAACTAACTTTGTAAACTGAAAGCTAACTGAAATAATAAATAAGATCAAATCATATCGTCCTCGAATGAAGATGACTCACTACAACTCTGTATACTAAAACGTGACTACTACTGCTGATCTGGAACTCGTGTCTCTAAACTTATGGTATAACATAAAAGAAAGCACCATAGCGCAAATCCGTCAGTATAACTAAAAGTACTGAGTATACAAGTAAGATAGGCTAAATGCAAAGGGTTTACATGCATGAGCAATGCTAACAGACTGACTAATATGAACGTGAGAGTGCAAACATGCATACATAGTAACTAAAATCGTAAATACGTGATAGCTGGATCTGTACGCTAATACATGGTTTACTGATATCTAACATGACTGATACTGGAATTCTGATAACATAAGCGACTGTGTTTGACAATTCTGAATTTGATGGAACTATCTGAGTTTCGTACTATAACTGAATTGACTGTATCTGACAGTCCTGGTGTACTGAAGTCTGAAGAACTATCTGAGTTCTTTTACTGAGACTGAGGCTGAAACTGTTGGAGGTACTTGTTTAACCGAGATGCCCCAAATATGCTATAATAGTTGAGCTGGGGTCTAATCTGTTCCCTGATTGTAAAGGTGTCAATACTGCGCCACTGGTACGGACAAACTGTGGGTAACCCTCGTCTGACAGTATTCCCAAAAAAATATGGTGGGCCCCTCATTTGACAGTGCTAATCCACCTCATCAACCCTCATCTGACAGTGTTGATGTCTCAACCTGTGCTGGATATATAGTTCTAGAACACAAGGTTGACTGCTAAGAATCGCACCCCCATCTGGCAGTGTGTGTTCCCATCCTTAGGTTCACTCATTGCTAACTTCGACTCCCATCTGAAGAGACTGAAAAAGATTAACTGACTATACATGAACTGAGTTTACTGAATTCCGTTGACTGACGGAATTCTATTGATATCTGATAGCTAACTGAGATCATGAGATTTTTGAGATTTCCTTAGTCACATGACTGATTGAATTCTACGGAATATGGCCTGACTGAGGATATCATGAAAACTTGACTTGGCTCTAGGCACACTGCTATATTTTTTGATTACAAGTACCCCCAGGACTCGATGGAAAGAAACTGATACAACCATGACACTTCTTGATCGTAGGAGTACGGTTCATAATTCACAATGCTATAAATAAGGGATTTCATGCGTCACATGGTTATCATATTCTTGATCATGGAAAGGAATGCATGTAACATGTATATACTTGCATGATTTTAATATTATGAACATTTCATAACACAACAATTAATACACAACAATAGCATGGACTTGTCATTTAAGTACTATTGAGTCATAAAGAACATGATTTTATCATTCTAGGCATTTCATCAAACACGTTACATGCACACATTATGGAATAGGTGTATTCATCAACTTAATAAATCTTAAACCACCTAAATTTATGGGTTTCAATTAGCATGTTGACAACTTTCATGTAAATACACCAAAATACCATCTTAAAACATAATTAACAATAATCAACATGATCAAAATCATACCATATCATGAAAATCATAATTTATTATTTAAAAGTTGGTTCTTGAGATCCATGGATGAAAGGGATCCGTCGATGAACACTACGCATACCTTAGTTTGCGATTTCGTGAAGATTGACGGTGGAATTTCCTTTAAATTGGACCTTCTACGAAAATTCTAGCTTGAGTTCTTGAGAGTATTTGAGAGAAACCTTAATATTTTGGATGAATGAAGGCTAAATTCCGTGTTTGGGAGTTTATATAGGGTGGAAAAATTGACCCTTTTAACCCTAGAACACATCTTTAAGTTTTTAGTAAAATTTCCCAAATTAGGCCCTTGTCGCGATATGGCGCTATCGCGCCGTGTCACTGAATTTTGACAATTCATAAATTGAGGGATGATGCGATGAGCCAGTATCGCGGAGCAACACTGTAAATTGACAATTTTCATTTGAGCTATCTCCACGACGCGCTGAAGGCTCAGGTCATACACTATTTCACTAAAAAGGCCCTAACTCTTCGCCCGAATATCGGATTTGGGCGAATTATATATCATGGAAAGCTTATTCAATTTCTCACGTGATAGGAAGTGAAAATTATAGAAATACCACATGTATAAGAACGGATTCTTATTTCAAAGCAAGTTCTAACATCCTTGAGATGATTCTGAAGCTAAGAAAAAGCACGGGTATTACAATATCTCCCCCTTGAGAACATTCATCCTCGAATGAGACTGACTGAGAGGGGAAACAATAGACTGAACATGAATTGAACATGGATAACTAGAACATGGTCTCATGACGAGCGTGACTAATAAGTTGAACATAAAATACTGAACATGCATATCTGATACATGTGTAACTAATTCTTGAATGCATGACTGAGGTTTCTGATAACTGAAATTCTCTTAATAAGAATGTATATCTATTGCATGACTGTATACTGGACTGATACATGTATGCATGACTGAATATGCAGTGGTACTTGATACCAAATTTTTGATGAAACATGAGCATAAAACTGAATACCAAGTTGTACTGAATACTGAACGTAAAACTAAATAATCTTAAGGAGAACTGCTACCTTGAGCTTGATCAGAATTGGCAGAGAAGAGGTGGGGATACTTGGTACGCATGTCCGCTTTTGCTTCCCAAGTAGCTCTCTCAACAGACTGATTTCGCTAAAGAACTTTGACTAGAGGGACTTCTTTGTTCCTCAATCTACGAGTCTGATAGTCTAGAATTTCGATTGGAATTTTCTCGTAGGAGAGGCTATTCTGAAGGTCAATGCTCTGAATAGGGACTACGACTAATGGGTCACCTATGCACTTCCTGATCAAAGAGACATGAAAAACTGGATAAACTGAGGCTAGATCTGAAGGCAATTCAAGCTCATAAGCTACATTGCCTAAGCGACTGAGAATCTTAAAGGGACCGATATATCAGGGACTGAGCTTTTCTTTCTTACCGAACCGCTTCACTCCCTTCATGGGAAACATCTTTAGATAGACATAATCATCAATCTAGAACTCAAGATCCTTTCTACGAACATTTGCATAAGTCTTTTGTCTCTTTGAGTAGCCCAGAGTCTTTCTCTGATCAATTGGACTTTTTCTAAGGCATCGAATACTAAGTTAGGCCCTATGATTGAGGTCTCACTAACTTTGAACTAACCAATTGGAGATACACACCTCCTACCTTAGAGAGCTTCAAATGGAGCCATCTGAATACTGTAATGATAGTTATTATTGCATGCAAACTCAATCAAAGGTAAGTGGTCATTCCAACTTCCCTTGAATCAATTACACACGCCCTTCGCATATCTTATAGAGTCTGAATGGTCCTTTCTGATTGACCATCTATCTGAGGATGAAAGGTTGTATTAAGATAAACTTGGGTACCAAGACCTTTTTGGAATATTTTTCAGAAGTGAGAGGTGAACTGGGTACCTCTTTCAGAGATGATAGATAATGGAACACCGTGTAATCTGACCAACTCCCTGATATAGAGTTTGGCATAATTCTCGGTTGAATAAGAGGTATGAACTGGAAGGAAATGAGCTTACTTGGTCATTCTGTCTACAATGACCCAAATTGAATTATGCCAATGACGAGTTCGAGGCAAACCCATCACGAAGTCTATGTTCACTTCTTCCCACTTCCAAGTAGGAATACTGAACTCCTGTATAGAACGACTAGGCTTCTGATGCTCTATCTTAACCTGCTGATATGTAGAGCACTTAGGCACAAACTCTGCAATATCTCTCTTCATCCCACTCCACCAATAGATCTCTCGCAAGTCACGGTACATCTTAGTGGCCCTTGGATAAATAGAGTATAGCACACCATGCGCTTCTGCAAGAACTCGCTGCCTCAAGTCACCTACAACTTGAACACACAGACGACCCTGATAATGAAGAACACCATCTCCCCCTTGGTAGAAAACCTCTACTTTTTGATTATGAACTGACTCTTTTAGCTTGACAAGTCTAGGGTCCCTGTCTCGCTTTTGTTTCACCTTGGAAACTAGAGATGATTCTGAACTAGTCTGAACACATACACTGCCCTCTAAAGAATCCACTAAGAGAACGTCTAGCCTGGAAAGCTGATGAATTTCCTGAGCTATCTTCTTTTTGTTGTCCTCAATATGAGAAACACAACCCATAGAGAATCTACTGAGAGCGTCGGCCATAACGTTGGCCTTACCCAGATGATAAAGGATACTCATGTCATAATTTTTCAAGAGCTCTAACCACCTTCTATGATGATGTTTGAGATCTTTCTGAGAGAAGAAATACTAAAGACTCTTATGATCTGTAAAAATATCTGCATGAAATTCGTAGAGATAATGCCTCAAAATCTTTAAGGCAAATACTACGCCTGCTAACTCAAGATCATGAGTAGGATAATTCTTCTCATGGTGCTTTAACTGTCTGGAGGCGTAGGCCATGACTTTACCATGCTACATGAGGACACAACCTAAACCCACTCTAGATGCATCACAATATACTACGAACCCATCTGAACCATCTGGTAATGCTAGAACTGGAGCTGAGATGAGCCAAGTCTTCAACTCCTGAAAACTCTTCTCGCAAAAATTTGACCACTAAAACTTGACCTTCCCCTGAGTCAATCTGGACATAGGGGATGCAATAAAAGAAAATCCCTCAACAAACTGTCTGTAATATCCAGCCAAACCCAAGAAACTCCTAATATCTGATAGAGAGACGGGGCGAGGCAAGTTTCTTACCTCTTCGGTCTTCTGAGGATCTACTCTAATTCCATCACCGGAAACAATATGACCAAGGAATTCTATAGACCTTAGCCAAAACTCACACTTACTGAATTTGGCGAATAACTGATGATCTCTGAGGTTCTGAAGTACTATTTTGAGATGCGCTGCATGATCGCGCTCTGTGCGGGAATAGACCAAGATATCATCTATGAAGACTATGATGAACATGTCCAAGTACTGCTTGAACACACGGTTCATCAAGTCCATGAAAGCGGTTGGGGCATTGGTAAGACCAAAGATATGAATAGTAACTCGAAGTGACCATATCAAGTACGGAAAGTTGTCTTCGGGATGTCACATTCTATAACCTTGAGCTGATAATAGCCCGATCTGATGTCTATCTTGGAGAAATAACTGGAACCCTGAAGTTGATCAAATAAGTCATCTATTCGAGGAAGTGGATACCTTTTCTTGACTGTAACTTTATTGAGCTGACGGTAATCAATGCACATCCTGAGAGAATCGTCTTTCTTACATTCGAATAAGATTGGTACGCCCTACGGGGAGATTTTAGGTCTAATGAATCCATTATCTAAGATATCTTTGAACTGTTCTTTCAATTCTCTAATTTCTGCTGGTGCCATTCTGTATGGCAGAATAGAAATAGGCTGAGTATCTGGGATAAGGTTGATGCCGAAATTTATTTCTATTTCGGGAGGTATGCCTGGAAAATCTTCAGGAAACACCTCTGAATACCCATTAACCACTGGGAATGATTCAAAGCTAGGAGATTCGGAACTAGAGTCCTTGACATGCACGAGATAATAAACACACCCTTTAGATATCATTTTCCTTGCCCAAAGGTAGGAAATAAGTTGACCCCTGAAAGATGAAGTACTACCCTTCCACTCTAGGATGGGCTTATTCGGGAATTGAAACTGAACTATCCTGTTTCTGCAGTCGACTGTAGCATAGCAGGAATGAAGCCAATCTATGCCGAGAATAACATCAAAGTCAATTATCTCTAACTCGACTAAATCTACTGATGTGGCATTCTGAAATATCATAACCGGGCAGTTCCTGTATACTCGTTGAGCTATGATAGTTTTACCCACTAGGGTAGAGAATGAAAAGGGCTCTGCTAAAATTTCAGGACTAATTCTGAAATCGCCTGCTATATAAAGAGTAACAAAAGACAAGGATGCATCTGGGTCTAGCAAAGCATAAACATGGATATGGAAAATCTGTAACATACCAGTAACGACATTAGGAGAATTTTCCTGATCCTGTCGGGTCTGAAGAGCATAGAGTCTGTTTGGGCATTGCCCACTAGTAGCACTGGAAGTGGCACACTGCTAATCCTGATAACCGGACTGGGGACAATCTCTGACTCTGTAACCTGGCTTGCCACAACCAAAACAAACATCGCTACAAACTCTACAAGTACCCTTGTGGTTCTTACCACAAGGCTGACATAGGGGATTAGTTTAGGCATTGCTGACACTGCCCTGGTGGAGGAGGGAGCGATAACTGTTGGCTTAGGACGAAACTGCGAATGGTTTCCTCCTTCTGATTTGGGTTGAGCAAAACTGAAACTGCCTGACCTTGCTCTCTTATTCTGCTTCTCCCTTGTCCTAATCTTCTTCTCCCCTATTTGTCGAGCATGGGTCATGAGCCTGGCTAAAGTAATATCACTGTTCAGCATCGTAGACCTACACTCATTTACCATGTTATCATTCACCCCTGACACGAACTTGTTCATCTTAGCCCTATTGTCTGCAACCACATGAGGGGCATATCTGGCTAACTGAGTAAATCTCAGAGAGTACTCTTTAACTGTCATATTTTCCTGCCTGAGGTTGATGAACTCTAGAACTTTTGCCTCTCTCAGTTCTTGGGAAAAGAATCAGTCTAAGAAAGCCATGACAAATTCCTCCCACTCTATAGGACCTGTATCCTCTAACCTCTCAGACTTTTACTATTTATACCAAGTGTGAGCAACATTCTGTAACTGGTATGCGGCTAACTCGATATCCTAACAAGGAGTAACCCCCATGATGTCTATGACCTTCTAGACTTGGTCAATGAATTCCTGAGGGTCTTCATCAGACTTAGACCTAAAGAAAGATGGAGGGTTCATTTGGGTGAAGTCTCGAATCCTAGCTGCAGCAGATTTGACCACTGGGTTGGCTGGAATAACTGGTGGTCGTTTATTTTGGGCAGCTACAGACTGAGCAAGTATGGTTGCGGCCCTAAACTCTGCATGAGAAACATGTTCGCCCAAAGGATCTTTGGGCTGAGGAGGTGGCTGATTTCTTCTATTTGGAGGCATATTCTGAAATCAAGAGGAGAAATGGATTAGACTGAGAGATTAAATAGTGAGTATGCTCGCTAGTATGACATGAATACTGAAAGAAGGGAAACAGTTCCTAAAATATCTCATAGCCTCATGTATATAAATGTGGTGCGCAACACACCCATGTACAAGACTTTACTAGACGCAGCTTTCAGACTTCCTAGGACTCTATTGAACCTTAGGCTCTGATACCAAGTTTGTAATGCCTCGATTTGCTGAATCGGAATGCTACACGGTGTTTATGAACCCGAAGGACCACAAGCTAACCCATGACTAATATTTGTACCTGTACACCTCATAACATATATGTAAAATGTAGAAAACATGAACAATAGGCCATAAGGTTCGACTGAATCAAGTATCTGATAAGTCATAACATCCATATGGGGTAATGAATACCCAAACAACTGAAATCTAAATCTAAAATCTAAAAGCCTCTAAATATTATCTGAGTAGGTAGTTGAAGGAACATGTCTCCAACTAACTCCGTAAACTAAAAGTTAACTAAAATAATAAATAAGATCAAATCATATCGTCCTCGAATGAAAAGGACTCACTGCAACTCTGTATACTGAAACGCGACTTCTGCTGCTAATATGGAACTCATGTCTCTGAACCTATGGTACAACATAAAAGAAAGCACCATAGCACAAATGTGTCAGTACAACTAAAAGTACTGAGTATACGAGTGAAGTAGGCTAAATGCAAAGGGTTTACATGCATGAGCAATGCTAACGGACTGACCAATATGGACGTAACAGTGCAAACAGGCATACATAGTAACTGAGAATGTAAATACGTGATAGCTGGATCTGTACGCTAATACATGGTTTACTAATATCTAACTGGACTGATACTGGAATTCTGATAACATGGGCAACTGTGTCTGACAGTCTTAAATTTGATGGAACTATCTGAGTTTCGTACTATAACTGAATTGACTATATCTGACAGTCCTGGTGTACTGAAGTCTGAAGAACTATCTAAGTTCTTTTACTGAGACTGAGACTGAAACTGTGGGAGGTAGTTTTTTAACCGACATGCCCCAAATGCGCTATCATAGCTGAGCTGGGGTCCAATCTGTGCCCTGATTGGAAGGGTGTCAATACCACGCCACTGGTAAGGACAAACTGTGGGTAACCCTCGTCTGACAGTGTTCCCAAAAGAGAACGGCGGGGCCCTCATCTGACAGTGCTAATCCACCTCATCAACCCTCATCTGACAGTGTTGATGTCTCAACCTATGCTGGCTACATCGTTCTAGAACGCAAGGATGACTGCTAAGAATTGCACCCTCATCTGGCAGTATGTGTTCCCATCCTTGGGTTCACTCGGTGCTAACTTCTACTCTCATCTGAAGAGACTGAACATGATTAACTGACTATACATAAACTGAGTTTACTGAATTCCGTTGACTGGCGGAATTCTATTGATATCTGATAGCTAACTGAGATCATGAGATTTCTGAGATTTCCTTAGTCACATGACTGATTGAATTCTACGGAACATGAACTGACTGAGGATATCATGAAAAGTTGACTTGGCTCTACGCATACAACTATATTTTTTGGGTACAAGTACCCCAAAAACTCGATGGAAAGAAACTGACACAACCATGACACTTCTTGATTGTAGGAGTATGGTTCATAATTCACAATACTATAAATAAGGGATTTCATGCGTCACATGGTTATCATATTCTTGATCATGGAAAGGAATGCGTGTAACATGTACATACTTGCATGATTTCAATATCATGAACATTTCATAACACAACAATCAATACACAACAATAGCATGGACTTGTCATTTAAGTACTATTGAGTCATAAGGAACACGATTTTATCATTCTAGGCATTTCATCAAAAACCTTACATGCACACTTTATGGCATAGGTGTATTCATCAACTTAACAAATCTAAAACCACCTAAATTTATGGATTTCAATTAGCATGTTGACAACCTTCATGAAAATACACCAAAATACCATCTTAAAACATAATTAACAATAATAAACATGATCAAAATCATACCACATCATGAAAATCAAAATTTATTATTTAAAAGTTGATTCTTGAGCTCCACGGATGAAAGGGATCCTTAGATGAACACTACGCATTTCTTAGTTCGCGATTTCGTGAATTTCGTGAAGATTGATGGTGAAGTTTTCTTGAAATTGGACCTTCTATGAAAACCCTAGCTTGAGTTCTTGAGAGTATTTGAGAGAAACCTTAATATTCGGATGAATGAAGGATAAATCCCGTGTTTGAGAGTTTATATAGGGTGGGAAAATTGACCCTTTTAACCCTAGGACACATCTTTAAGTTTTTAGTAAAATTTCCCGAATTAGGCCCTTGTCACGACGTGGCGCTATCGCGCCGTGTCACTGGATTTTGACAATTCATAAATTGAGGGATGGCGCGACATGCCAGTATCGCAGAGCAACACTGCAAATTTACAATTGTCATTTGAGCTATCTCTGCGACGCGCTGAAGGCTCAGGTCATACACTGTTTCACTAAAAAGGGTCTAACTCTTCGCCCGGGTGTCGAATTTAGGCCAATTATATATCGATGGAAAGCTTATTCAATTTCTCACGTGATAGGAAGTGAAAATTATAGAAATACCACATGTATAAGAACAAATTCTTATTTTAAAGCAAGTTCTAACATCCTTGAGATGATTCTCAAGCTAAGAAAAACCACGGGTATTAGTACTTGATATTTCGTCTTCTTGTATTCACTAATGATTTGATTTAGTTGAGCATGAGTTCTCGTGGTATAAAATATGATGTGTTTAACTTGACTATTAGTCTTTAATTTTTTTGCCATGCTAAAGTAGAACAAAGAAGTGCCAGAGATTTCCTCGTGCCAGTGGAAACTCCAGCAACACACTAGTTGACGTATTTGTACGTTGTGCTTTTTGTGCATTGTGTTTTATCAAGTGCACGGATTACTCCAGTCATTACCTCCCTTTGAGAGGGGAAAGGGCCATAAGGAATATCTATGTCAGTTCCATCTATCAATACACACGTACAAGTTGGTGTTGGTGGCAGAGGATTCGGAGTAGCCATTACTTCTGGCGAAGGGTTTTGAAATAAGCTTTTTTAAGATATACATCAAGTTATAATTACCAAGCGTATTTAATGTTAAAATAATTATTATATGTAGATAAGGTTTAGATTCAATAGCTAAATATTTTTTTAATTTGTATATGATAGTAAATTGAAGAAAAATAACAGATTGTATAATGTAAACACAACAGAAATAGTAGATTTTGCTACTGAAAAGAATAGCCTCAAATCGAATTCGTCTTTCTTGACAATGGAGTTCCATTTCACAAACTAAATGTCTTTTGGTGTTTTTTGTTAAATAGAGATCAAAATTCGTGTTTCTTCTAATACTGATTTCTATTGTCTATTTTCATATTTTTTTCTGAGTAAGAAACATAACATTTAAAGGGAAATATTCAATTGTAGTTTAGAGGTTATTTTGTAATCGTTCTCCTCGAAAATTTTGAATTAAGATAACATCCTCATATGATAAAAAATAAAATGGGTGGGGTCTAATTGTTCCATAGGGTCGGATCGGTATACATGGGCGATCTGTGACCTGTGAATTCTAACATGGGAGAAGGACAAAAATAGCCCCTCGCATAAAATTAATTCCGCCAAAATAGCCCCTGATTTTAATTCCCTCTTAATAGTCATTAAACTAATTCTATCTTCTAACCATATTGTAAACACCTCTAAAAAAAGTCGCAAAATTCGGCCTAATATATATCTTTTTTTTAAAATTAAAACTCACACTTTCCTTCTACAATTTCACCTCAGGATTCTCTTTCCATTAAAATCTCACAATCTCTCTTTGAGATTCAACATATTACCTTAAATACCTTCATAAATTATATATAAATCTATAAAGATCCTCCGTCAATTAGCTTCATAAAGTGTTTTTCATTCACAAATAGCTGAAGTTGATACAAAATTATGGTTTCAAGTTCAGTTTTAGTTCCAACTATGCTACAATACAAAGGAGAGTGGTTAAGTGATGTGCAGTTTGAAAAATTTACAATCAATGGAGTACTTTTGAATTCGGATTGCAGGTATGAATATTTTGTGGATGAACTGTATAAGCAATTGAATCTAGAGCGAAATTCTGGAAGATAAAATACATTGTAAAGAGCGGATCTATGACTATTTACAATGATATGAGTGTTAGACTTTATATGGAGATGAAGAAAAAAGATTTGGATATAAATCAATTTGCATTGTGTATAACACTACAAAACACATTTGAGAATGGAGAATCCTCAATTGAAAATTTGATCAAAACATCTTCGATTACTATTCAAGTTCATCTGATACCTATTTATGATTATACAATTGAAGATAATTTTTTTGAGGAAGAAATGGAAGAAGAGCCCGAATCTATAATAAAGGATCCACTTAATAGAGATGTTGAAGAAGGGCAGCTGTACTGGGATAAAAATACAGTATCAAGTGTGATGAAACATTATGCAATCTGTGAGAGATTCCAATTTAAGGTGAGAATATCATCATCACCAAGGTATAAACTATATAACGACGTTATATAACCTGTATCAATAATGTATAAGGTTTATATTTTGTTGGAATATAAGTATAAACATGCCTAAATACTACATAATTGTGTAACTACTGTATAAGACCTATATATATACTGCATATAAACTGTGTACCTACTGTGTAACTACTATATAGGACCTGTATATATACTGCATGTAAATTACTACATATGAACTATGTACCTACTATGTAGGACCGGTATATATACTGCATTTAAAGTACTGCATATGAACAGTGTACCTACTGTATACCCATATTATATAAATGTACCATTATTGTATATAAATGTATCTAGGAACTATCTTAACTATATTAATTAGAGATGCAATTAGACTTTTAGATCTTCAAATTAACAAAATTCAGAAGTTTTCATGGTGACAAAATTTGTCGATATGTATATTGATATTAAATTATGTAACTACTTCATATAACCTTTATCAACAATGTATAAGGTCTATATGTTGTTTGGATATAGCTATGAACTTGCCAAAATACTGCATATAAATTGTGTAACTATTGTATAGCACTTGCATGTATATTGGATATTAAACTATATAACTAATTTATATAACCTGTATCAACAATTTATAAGGTTTATATTTTGTTGGAATATATGTATAAACTTGCTTAAACACTGCATATAATTGTGTAACTATTGTATAGGACCTATAAATATACTGCATATAAACTGTGTAACTACTGTATAGGACATGTATATATACTTCATATAAAGTACTGCATATAAACTATGTATCTACTGTGTAACTACTGTATAGGACCTATATATATACTACATATAAAGTACTGCACATGAACGATGTACCTACTGTATACCCATATTATATAAATGTACCATTATTGTATATAAATGTATCTAGATACTATCTTAAGTGTATCAATCAGAGATGCAATTGGACTTTTAGCTCTTCAAATCAACAAAATTTAGTTATTTTTATGGTGACAAAATTTTTCAATGATCACACCTGTCCAATTGAGGACCAAATTCTTTCACGACGGCATACTATTTCACTAACCATTGCTAAAATGGTGAAGCACGACTTTCTAAATCTAAAGTCAACATACACTCCAACAGAGATCATGGATGAAATGAGAAACATGTACGGAATTAGGATGAACTACAAAAAAGCATATAGAGCCAAAGAAAAAATACTTGAACTGGTCATAGGTTCCCTACATGAATCTTATGCTAAATTGCCAGCTTACCTATACATGGTAAACACAATAAATCCAGGATCGTTCACAAGGATACACAAAATGAAGGACAATCACTTTTTATATGCTTTATCGTGTTAAACACATAAATTAGGGGCTGGAGATATTGTATGCCTACCATTGTTGTTGATGGAACTTTTCTGAAATCTGCATACAAGGGGACAAAGTTGTCTGCTAGTGTGCTGGATGCAGCAGGTGAGTTTTATGAAACTTTTTTAGACAAAATTATGTATATGCTGGCATGCACTGATAGACACTTTTTCACTTGCTTAATCAGGATATATTTTGTCACTAGCATATGCTGTTGTTGATTCTGAAAAAAGAAGCTTCATGGGAATAGTTTTTTCGCATGTTTAACGTTGCTTTTGGTGAAAGAAAAGACATGTGCATAGTATCTGATAGGCATGATAGCATATTAAAAGGTGTTACAATTGTATATCCTAATGTGGATCTCTGTATATGCATCTACCATCTATGGAACAATATCAAGGGTAGGTTTGAGAAAAATCAAAAGAAATTAAAGGGGATCTTCTTTACAATGGTCAAAACAAACATAAAGACAGACTTTGATCGACCTATGAAAGACATAAACAAAATTGATAATAGGGTGAAGGAGTATCTATTTGATATAGGCTATGAAAAATGGTCCATAGCTCCTTCACATGTCAATAGGTCGATGATCATGACTTCAAACACAGCAGAGTTCCTAAATTCATCAAATAGAAATGTAAGAGACCTGCAAATTAAAAAATTTCTACAATTCATGATGGATCTGGTCATGAGATAGAATACTGAATATAGATAACATTCAGAAGCAACATTTACAGAACTGGGAAACAAATACAATATAATAATGAGGGAAAAATCATTCTGTCAAATAAAATGAAAGTATTAATTTTTATTTCTAATTCACAAACACTTACATATTCTAATGTGTCATACTATTTACTAATACATTTGTACATTGCAGGTGATGGGTTCTACTCACTATTCATATGTAGTGATTGATGAAACTAGAAAACGAAACATTGTGTGGATGCGTAAAAAAATGCTCCTGCCTACAATTTCAAGTAGATGACATACCTTGTCCACATGATATGACAGTGCTAACTTACACGCATATGGACTTACAAAGCTATTGTGCTCCATGTTACACAAAATAAAATTTCTTGAAAGCATATGAACTTTCAGTTATACCACTTTCTGGTGAAGAAGCTTGGCACATTCCACCAAAGATATCAGCTAATATAGTACTGCCACCAATCTGAAAATCAAGACCAGGTAGGCCGAAAAATAACAATCGACAAAATGGCATTATAGACTACTTTAAGCAACAAATTTTATGTGGGCGGTGTGAAAAAATAGGACACAATCGAAGAACATGTGGAAATGCTCTAACAAGAATCTAATAGGATGTTGCTACAAGAATACTTTTATCTTTCTCATTTTTTTCCTTGAAAAAAGACTAATCTTTTCATAGAAATTTAATAGCCTCCACTACAACGATATTATTTTACTTCAAATACAACGCTTTCAATTTATAGAATAATGCTTATGTCTTTTTTATGGTGAAATTATTTAATTTCAATTTCATTCGTACTCTAAATATAGAAATCTGTGCATTATGGTGTTTCATTATTTTAGGCACATTCTTTGGGGATGTGCATTAATCAACTCCTCTAAGCTAGGGGAGTGTAATTTTTCTTCTACAATACCTAAAAAACTGTATATCATCTATGTCAATCATGTATAATATGCTATATATAGGTTGAATATATATAAGTAGTAGTATTTGTATTTTGAATTTTTTGAACATTTTTTAAAAATATATTTAACAGCTTAATCATAAGAATAGTCATCTAAATTATAATTTAACTTGCTTAAATAACACTTCACAAGTTAAAATAGTAACGATAGATTTATACAGCACCAAGATATATCATGTGCCAATCATATATAGGACCTCTATATGATTTGGATATAGGACCAAAATTAATTAGTGAATGCATAGCACATCTATATTTTGAATATAACTTATAAAACTACTTTTATAAACTATATAACTACTTTATTTCAAAAACATATAAGTTTTCTATCTGGTTGGGATAAAAGTATGAAATTGCAGAAATACTGTAATTACACTGTGTAACTACTGTATAGAAACTGAATAAATGTTGCATATATACTGCATATAAACTGTGATCAACATAAACTAACAGATGCACTGCTATTGTCTTTTCATAAAATCAAAAATCACTTGTACAGAATTGAATCAAGTGCCAAAACATATAGTATTTAGCATAACATTTCACGATAAGAATATCTAGTGTATTAACACAAAATAAATAAAAAAACTAAGCATTTCAACACTAAACACATATTTCACATCTATGCTTCAAAGACATTTCTAACGAAATTTGTTGCACACCATCATTTTTCTTCAACAATCGATCAGTAGATTCATCTTTACTAACTGCACATTGTCGTTGTTTCTTCTTTCTATAATCCTACAGCAACACACCATACCAAATTCGAATAGCATCAATATCATCTAGATGATTAGAAATTTAAAGACCATCAAGTAAATACTCGGTAAAGGAAGCAACAAATACACCATAGTTCCTGCAACATAATACATCATCAGTATAATTGATAAAAAATTATTTAACAATGAGAAATTGAATATGCATTCAGTATATTACGTGTTGGCTTGAGTTTGCAGTCAATCAACAATATGAATATCAAAAGAATTAGCCACTGAAAGTCCATCGCTCCTACTTTCCTAAAAATCAATACAAGAAAGAAAGTCTGGAATTAACTCTGAATACGCTGCAACTGATTTCTGAACATGAACGGTATGTCTTACACCTTGCATTGAATCATACATATATATTGTAAGACCCCGCAACCTTTTAAGCATAACTCAGTCCGATAAAGCTTGAAAAGAGGTCCCAGACTTAGAAATTTTAGCTAAGTGTTTACACTTAGAATTATTTTAGCCTTCATAAGTTAGAAATATTACTTCATGACCTTGATGACCTTAAAGTATTGATATTTAGGATGAGTCATGATCAGGAATGTCCGTAGGTGTTCTCGAATAAGTTTTATATTTTTTGGAATTCGTTTGAATCACCTTTGGAAGCCCAAACCAGTGAATCAATGCGGTCTCGATGCGCCAAATCGCCTATCGTATTGATGAATATTTTTCCCAACTCTCAGTGTCAATTTCCAGTGAACCGACATAGATTCTACGCGGTGCATCGGCCATAGCGTCGACCCCATCGATACGACATGTCGATCTACGCGTCGCTGGGTATGTTTTTCAGTAATTAAAATAGCATCCAGAAAGGTATTTAGGACTTTTTTCCCATTTCAAACCAACCCCTAAAACACAAAATTCAGGCTTCATAAAGCAAATTTCACTCTTTTCTCTCAAATTGCTCTCAAAAATAAAACCCTAGAACGTCAATTTCAAGATCAATCCTCAAGAACACTCCACCAATCTTTAAGGATTCAAGCAGTAAGATATGTCAAGTATTCATCCAAGGGTTTCCTTCCACTCTTGGAGTTCAAGAAATTCTTTGTACTACAAGTTAATGAGTTTGATGAATTTCATGGTTGGATTTGAATATGTTCATGATTACCATGTTAATGGGGTTCCTAATCCATGATTAGTTGTAAGATTCATATGAAAATTATTCATTATATGTGTTGTATCATGTGAATTCATGCTAAAGCCTTTTAATTATGAAATTGTAATGCCCACATGTAGTCTAGTATTATGTACATATGTTATACCCTCCAAGTGTTTGATGGATTGTTCATGTGGTTTGAAATAGTGAATTTCATCATGTTATCATGTATACAAGATCATGTCATGCAAGTGTTTGTTAAAATGTCCCAATGAATGATTGATGACCATGAAGTTAGTTATCATGTTACAGGATTGTGCTATGTCTTATAATTTATGCTATCGAGTCGTGGGGGTATCTAATACCTGACAATCTAGCTGTTTACCTAGAGCTATAGTAGTTACATAATAGACTCGATAGTATCATGATCACTAATATAGTAATCAGCCTTAGAACTCAGTAGTATTCAGTCAGTTAACAGAATTTAGTAGTACTCCATCAGTTAGTGAAATCCAGTAAACTTAATTCAGTTCAGTCAAATAGTATGATCAGTAATAGTTCAGTCCAACCAAGTCCAGTTTAGAATTCAGTCCAGTTTCTATTCAATTGGGATTAGTATTCAGCACCTAGTGAACCCAAAGATGGGGACTCACCTACCAGTAGAGGGTGTGATCCTTAAAAGTAGTCCTTGAATTCCAGAACTACGTAGCCAGCGTAGATTGAGACATCAACCTGCCAGTTGAGGGCTGATAAGGTGTCCTACCTTTCAGTTGAGGGTACCACCATTCTCATTCAGAGCACCTACCAGATAAGGGTGACTCAACACTTGTCCTTACCCATGGCATGGTATTGACACCCTTCCATCTGGGGTTACAAGATGGACCCCAAATCAGTTCAGAGATAGGGTATATCGGTTAGATGATTACTTTCCACAATTTTAGTTTTAATCTCAGTATAGAACTCAGTTCAGTTCTACAGACTCAGGACTGTTAGATACAGTCACCTAGCTCAGTGTAGAACTCAGATTAGTTCTACAGAATTAGGAGTGTCAGAAACAGTCGCTCAGCTATCAGTGTTACAGTATCAGTAAACTCAGATATCAGTAAATTAGTATTTAAAACTCAATAATCACTGTTCTCGTGGTCTCAGTTACAGTTTATGCATTCATGTATATACTTTCGTTTAGTTATGTTCATGCCACTCAATCAGTTATAGTTCATGCATATGAAACCCTGCATATCAGCCTACCTCACTTAGCATGCTAGTACATTCAAAGTATTGACGCATACTTTTCTTTTGTGCTATGATGTCTTATATTATAGGTTCAGACGCACGGGCTCCTGACCGCTCTTAGTAGCCCAGATTATTAGTAGCAGGCTTAGTGGTGAGTCATCATAATTTGAGGACAGAGTTATCTTACATTTGTCAGTCAATATTCAGTTTATTTCAGTAGTAAAAGTTAGTTGGGGACTTGTCCCATCAGCTCCATGTTCAGACAGTAGAGGATTTTCAGACTAGAGTATTTCAGACAGATGTATTAGTATTCAATTCTCATTATTGATATTCCTTATTTATTTCAGATTTGAACCTTATGGCAGGTTTTTGCCTAATTTTTGCATAATTACAATATTATTATTCAGTTATTGCAGAAGGTACTAGTCATGGGTTAGCTTATGGTCCTTCGGGATTACGACCACCATGTAGCGTCCGGGGTACAGACTCAGGGCGTTACATATATGCACTGATCTTTAAAACACAATATTACCAAAATCCAGTGAAACTCCTTAGCAAGATTAATTGGGAAAAGAATGTAGTCAACGTTATTCCACGGGACATTGCATCTCATAAAAAATCCAAGCATGTACTCAACAATTTGATGTTCTTGAGTGAGAAGTGTTACATCTCTATTATTCTCCACAAACCGCTTATACAATATCTGAATCAAATATTTAAACCAACAATCGGTGGTAGTAAATTTAACTTAACCACCAGCAGGCCCATATTTTGACTTCTTTCGCAAATAGTAAAAGATAACATCAATATGCTGAAAATACAAACAATAAAACCACATTAAAATGCTAAAAATGAATGCAGAACACTAATTAAAATCTAATAAATACGAACTATTTATATAACATGCATTTTATACAAAAATTCAGTATTCCAATTAGCTTATCACTATCAAGTACAAACATAAAAGCTATATAACCTATTTAACTAACAAGTTCATTACTTATTGAATCAGTCAAGGGTATTCCTGGATATGCTAATGTGAAGAACCACTCTTTCATTTTAATGGTATCAACTCCATAGTCAAATTATTTTGGGAGAGCATTGACAGAATCTGAAAAAAATAGACCTATAAGAAAATGTTACAAAAATTGTAATATATGATAAAATAAAGTAAAACAAAAAGAAACTACCAACAGAAAAATTACATATATTTAATGCGCAATGATCAAGCGACAAATATGTTAAACTGTAATGTCACTTTAATATCATCAATTCGCTCCGTAAAACTCTTCACAAAAGGATGCTTTACAAACAAGGGGAGTTTACTTGGACGAGCATTCTCTATATGCTTAGATGATTGACCTTAAACTTTGCCACAACCAGAAACAAATTTTGACAAAAATGGCGATTCACATACTACCGCTGGCTTACTTAATCGGTGAAGAATAGCAGGTGTTTCATCAAACATAACAGAGGCATCCACCATATTTTCCTCAATCCCTTTAACATTATCACTTGAATTTGTATCAATCTTTCTAACATTATCACATACTAAACCAGTTGCATCAATTGTTGCAACACTCTTATCAGGTTGAGTGAACTTAGAAATTTCAACATCTGAAATTTTGGACCAATCAAGCTCATTCTTGCTAAGCACTGCCAAATCACCTTCATTTTATTTTTTATCATGAAAATATTGAGTAAATTTGGACACTTCAAAATCAGTAAACTTAGAGAAATCACTATGAACCTGACTATTTCTATCCTCCCCTATAAGCTTATTTTCACCTGAGCTTTGTGTGAACTTCAAAATATCAAAATTTGAAAAATTCTTCCAAGTACCATCCTTAAAAGTTTTGGCCGATGACTCAACATCGACATGACAAACTACACAATCACCTACAAAATTAATTTTATCTCCAACATCATCCACCAAATGATCAAATACATCACCACCTACATAATATATTTTTTTTCCTACATCATCCATCAAATTGTCACTTATATGATCCAGTTCCGGTGCAACAACATTTTGTTGTCCCACATTAGGTGGATCATCAACTTGATCATCACCTATACTATCAATATTAGGTGTATCATCGTCTTTTTTCTTTGAGTTGTCACCATTGTTATCCCCATTTGATGTAGAAAGTTGTACAAAAAACTTTGTAAAATAATTACAATAGTACATAAGTTCTGTTAAAAAAAAATAAGAAAAATTTAGGAAAAGAATACATTAGGATCATTCTGTATATGTAGAGCTCGAAAAATCAATTCAAATGATGATTTCATAAAATTCTCCATTGAGGAAACCTATTCTGATAACTAAACATAAAAAGAAAAAAGTCAAAACATCAATTAAGAAAAACATACAAATATTAATAAAAGCCTTCCACATACTATTTTAACATCACTTCTCAAAAGTGTCAATTCATTATCTGAGCTCAAATGACTACATTCTTGTTGACTGGTACCAGGCAAATCAATAGAGTTCACAACCGCATCCACAGATTTGAAATCAGGTAATTGAAGGATTGATTTTTCAATAACCGTTGGGGTAATGTTATTCAACACTACCTGCACATACAAAAAAACACTCGACATTTAAGAAGCACATAACCATTTAACAAAACATATATAAATTATGCTTTAAAACAACTATATACCTGTTATTGCCTAATATAAAAAAAATACAGACTTGACCTTCTTGTATGTTGACCTATGCTTTACAAACCCATTAAGTATACGTGGCATGCCATCGCTAACTCGATCGGCAATATGTTTGTAACACCTCGTGTTTTTTCTAGCTTAAAATTCATTCCTAAAATGTTAAGAGTATACTTCAAAAGGAAATAACCTTTATTACATATGAAATTTTTCATATTTAGACCTTCGATTGTGTGAAAAATTGAATAAGCTTTCCATCGATATCAAATTCGCCTAAATCCGACACTCGGTGAAGAAGTTAGAGTATTTTTAGTAATGCAGTATCCCACCTGGGCACTCACCACGTCGCGGTGGATGCCAAAATGGTAATCGTCACATTCCAGTGGACCTCCGTGATATTGTCTCATCGCGGAGAAGTCCAAATTTCCAATTGTGAATTTTCAGTGGTGCAACGCGATAGCCCCACATCGCGTCAGAGTACAAATTCGCACTCGTCCTTTTCCAGTAGCTTAACGCAATTTCAACGCGTCGCGGTGAAGGTGTAATTGTCGTACTCTTGATCCATAATTCAAATTTTTGTGTCATAACTTTAATCCTAATTATGTGAAGTCCTTATTAGGTGAATAATGTTCATAGAAGTCACCTAAAGCCAAGTAGAGCTAAAAACATTAGATTCGACCAAAAATTTGGCATCCAATCCTACAAGGGTCTACTTTAAACGTGTATAAATTTTTGTATACGTTGAGTTTTCCATCCCAACACCCACCAAATTGTATATAATTGAATTATCTTTCCAACGATACCAATTTCGCAAAAATCCGTTACCCGAGTAAAAAGTTATGACATTTTTAGTTTGAGGCAGCGAGCTACCGCGACGGTAGCGCGTCGCGCTAAAGGGCAAAATGGGGATGCGGGTTACGAATTTCTGCTTTAAAGTAATAAGGAGCAATGAGGTCTTTTTACACCTCAACCTAGGTTGTAAAAAAACGATCTAAGGCTTCAAATGGGGTATTATTTGTCCCTATTCTCCAATTTTTCCCTTAAGAATAATCAATTCCATCTTCTTCTCTTCAACAAAAAGATCAAGAATTTAGGGTTTCTAATCCAAGAAATTCAAGAATGATATCAATATCATCTCCAAAGTATTCAAAGTTCAAGCTTTTACATTCAAGTTCATCATCCAAGCTCCAAGATTCAAGATTTCTTCATTAAATCAAGTCAATTAAGGTATGTGGGGTTTCAACAAGGACAATCCTTTCGTCCTTGTGCTCAAAACTTGTTTTAACTTATATATTACTGAATTTTATGTGATTTTTCATAAAATTGAAGTTAGGGTTTACACCCAATTTATATTGTTTGAAGATTAAGAGTATACAAGTGATTGAATATTGAATTACATGACTATTTTCATGTATTTATGCGCGTAACGTAATTTTTCAGATTTTCGAAAGTGAGTTTAAGTATGATATTGAGATTCTTGATCTTATTATTTTTATTAGTTGCTTTAGGACTGCAGTATTTATTTATTTTATTCCTATTTTTTTTTGCTGGTATTAGGAGGTAGTTAGCATGGTTAGCACCATGACTTTAAAGTAGGGTCATTATCTATATCAGTTTTTAAAAAAGAACACTTTATGTAACTACTCTTGGACAGAAAGTAAATCTCTCTGGACAAGTTTCTCTCTCTCAGTGATCTTCTTTATTCTCCTGCTTCTTTTCTGTAGCAATCTAGATATCGTTTGCATAGTGTTATGTGCGATTTATCTATTTAAAATTAACAATTTTGATGGTGTTGAAGTATTTTCAAGAAGCATATTGAGTTGGATGTTTTTCTATGATTTTGAATGTTTATATATGAGTTCTAAATTGGGATTCATACCCATTATAACTATTTACAAGATTTTGAGTTTTTGAGAGTTGTTGAAGATAAATTTCATGAGTTTGTTTATATTTTCATGAGCATTGCTGAAATTTCCAAATTTGAATATGATTTACGAATGTTTATGTTATCAAGCATGAATTTTGAGATGTTTTGACATAAGTTTGAAGCATGAGCTTTAATCCCTAAGATTGAGTTTTGATATTTCAAGAAACGTATATTTTTAGCATGCTTTGAAGCAAGATTTGATCTTTTGATCCTAAGCTAAGATAAGGAATTCACATTATTCATGCAGTTCATGATTTATAGCAAAGAGAAGCGTAATTGGTTTTTATTATAAACTCTTATGCTATTTTAAGGTGGATTTCCTAAAAGTTCTGAGCCTAAGTATGGGAGTAGTATTTAGCACCGAGTTGGGTATGTTTATCCAAGGTCTCATGCTCTAGAACTACGTGCCACCATAGGTTGTGATTTATAGGCCTGAGGCCGAGATAGTGATCACTAAAGTTAAAGGTTCTATTCTGATGGAAAGGATAGAGCAGCTTTCCCCAACGTGGGCAAGACGTTGGACTCCATGTCAGCTCATATGGTTTATGCCGGTTAGAAGAACCTCCCAAAGAAGACCCCTACTCTTTAAATAGTTTATAGATTTAAAGTCTTAGTATATATTTTGAAATACTAATATTTTAAGATTTTCAAAGTTTTAAGACCTAAAGTCTCTAAAATTTTTAATGCCTTAAAGTTCTCAAGTCTTTGAGTCTCAAGTCCTAAGTTTCCCAAAGCGCTATAATTATTAAGTTTCAAAAGAAGTCCCTTATTTTCATAAGATTAAAGTATATGTTCTGAAAGTTATTATTTTAAGATTTCATCCAGTTGACAAGATTTGAGACCAAGAAGAGGATACAGATTTTAGAATAAGGTGTAATGACTCACGAGATTTATACTACATGCTTCCTTATTCATGATTTATGAGATTTAGATATCAGTTTTTGCTCAAGCTATGTGTGTCATTTATATCAAAATACATGATTTCTATAAAGATTGATGATATTATTTAACTATCGCATACACCCCCATATACTTAGTACATCCTCAAAGTACTGATCCACATATACGTCTATGTGCTACATTGTCTCATAATGTAGGTACAGGTTATAGCGCATATACCATATTCAGTCGGTCTGCAGCTTCCAGTCAGTTGGTGATGAGTCATTTTGATTCAAGGGCTCGAGTCAGTTATACATCTTGAGAAGTATTGTATTTTCTTTATTCAGTCGTATGGAGTTGGGATAGTTGGGAGTCATGACCCGGCTAACTATAGACAGTATTGGTAGAGGCTTCATAGACAATCAGTGGTGTTAATGTATTAAATTTTAGTTTTGTTGGTAAAAGCAGAGTTGTAATCTTGTAAATTCATATTTGTATTGATCAAGTTCAGAGAAGTTTTATATTTCCGCTGATTTTATTCAGATTTATGTACTTTATTCAGTTGCTTGTAAGTATGCCAGTAGAAGGATTAGCTTGGGATCATTTGTGACCCTAAGCACTATGTGACGTCTCGGGGCCCATTTTTGGGGCGTTACAATATCCATCGGTATAAGGACAACACTCATAAAACCAACACTGAAATTCTAAGGGAAAACCAGCACAGCGATATATAGTTTTTCTCTAATAAACCTTAGACTTTATTGACTCCAACATCAGACGAAAACATAATTTTTCCTAAAAAAATATTTCATAGATCCCAGATTCAACCAAGAATAAATTATTCTTTGTTATAACATCACTATACGTGATAGAAAAAAGAACCGTATAAATAAAGAACAAAATAGAAATTTGTAAAGCATCTTCATCATATCGCCACCTTTTTTCCAAGAAACACTCTTCTAAATCAAGCGTTGTGACCTTGGACTTTTCTGAAAAATACAACTCCCTCAGCTTAGTTCGTTGAGTAAGAGCAAACTCATTATTGTAATTTTCAGTACATTTTAAGCCGCTAATTATAGCAAACTCTTGTAAGCGAAACCGTGACTTAGTGTTATTCACTTTAATTCATATTTCATCATCTCACTCACAAACAAGTTCCCTAAGCAACATTCCATGAATAATTTGATTTTGAGAAAAAATACTTGGTAAAGATAAGAAATATCCAAACCAATTAAACACATCAAGTTGTTTCTTATTCAACTTAGATTTCAAGTCAGTCACAATACCACAGTTTGTATGCACACTGAGCTGACACTTATAATGATCAGGTGGACCAAGAAACAAATCCCAAACCTGCAATAAGTAAGTGTACTTTAAGGTTTAAATATTTCAAAACGCTACGTATATTACTCATACAATATTCATTACTACACTGTTACAAATTTTACACAGTAACAATATAAATGCTGATAAACAAATAATAATAACATCACATATCTCAAAATTATACGGCCAGTGTACACTAAATTACACAAATATCACAACCCTATAAATTTCATATACAATACTGACACATGCTATATACAACAATAACACATATATTTCAAACATACACAAATTCTACACAAAAAGTAAAATATCTATCAGACATAATTAGTTGATAGAAAGCACACATAATGTACCTCAAAATCAGTTAATTTGGGTATTTTTCTCTTCCAATGAACAAAAACCTTTTTAATTTTCTTTTTGGATGATTGAGCATCATCTTCTCCATCATTTGATCGATTTTTATTATTTTTTTATTTTTTAGAGGAACAAGAGTCTCTCTTTCATCATTCACACTTATCTTTTCCTTTCCTTTAGATGACTTACCATCATCTTCATCATTTTTTGAATGACTCCTTTTTTTGTTTTTTTACGAAGAACAACAAGATCTGCTTCATCACTCACATCTGTATGTGTCTTTTTTTTAGCTAATTTTTTATTGTTCCGCCATTGATGGATCGCCTAATAATTTACCTTGATACCTAGTAATTTGACTAGGAGTAGGATGAACATTCTTCAAATCCTTCAACTGAAATTACGATTTCTTAAATCTTCAAAATCATCATCACTAACAACAAAATTAGGATCATATATAATACCTTTACCAGCTAATTTCAAATCAATATTAAGCTTTTTCTTTAATTTCATCACTACAGACTTCAGAAAACCCTAATCTAAAAGAATACTCAAAAAATGACATTATACTTAGCAGTTAAGTCCTATTTTGGGGGAAAAGGATAACTGTAGGCCTTTTTTTCCTTTAGCTAATAGAATTATGCCTTATTAAATAAAGGGCTAATAAATGGTATTAAAATGATTCAGAGTGTTATTTCTGTCCAAAACTTGAAACGTGGGTCATTATTTGTAAAAAGTGTTGTGTGGTGTCCTTATCCCTTCTAACATCTCCCACTTTGTGTCATACTCTCTTTTTTACCAAAAAATTATGAATTTTAAGTTCGAAGAGGTTTTCAAATATAAAGTGACTAAAATGAAAATGTGTTTAGAAAAGAATTGTATAATCCCAACAGAGCCGTCACACTCCTTTTTTATCAAAAAATTTGATTGTAAGTTCAAAGGATTTTTATTTATTAAAGTGACTATAATGAAATTGTGTCCAAAAAATAATTTCATAATTAAATGGAGTTTTATTTCACGAAATCAGTGTTAGATCAAACTAAATGTCTAACACTAATTTTTGTTGACTATTTTTCATATTTTTATTTGAGAAAGAAGCACGACAATTAAAGGAGAATATTCAATTATAGTTTGGAGGTTATTTTGTAATCGGTTCCCCAAAATTTTGAAATAAGATAACATATTCTTATCTTCTTATTAGATAAAAAATAAAATGGGTGGAGTCGAAATTGGTACACATAAGTGATCCGTGACCCTTAAATTCTAACATTTTCCACTTTGTGTCACACCCTTTTTTTATTAAAAATATGAATTTTAAGTTCGAAAGAGTTTTTAAATATAAAAGTGATTAAGATGAAAATGTGTTTTGAACAAGATTTTATAATCTCCAACAGAATCGTAAGAGTTGTCACACCCCTTTTTTATCAAAAAATTATTTTTTAAGTTCGAAAAGGTTTTTATTTATTAAAGTGAATATAATGAATTTGTGTTCGAAAAATAATTTCATAATTAAATTCAGAGTCGACACTTGACATACTTCTGGTGCGTCAAGTCACCTTTATAATTTTCTTTTCAAAAATGGTTTTAACTTTTAATACTGATTTGTAAACAGAGATTCTATTTAAGGTACTCTGTTGATCGAGGAAAAGGTGCTAGGAACCTCTCGATCTCGTGATCGAGGAAAAGGTGCTAGGCACCTCTCGATCTCGTGCTTCGAGCACGGACTCTTTTTTGAATTATATCAGCTAATTTGACGTTATAAAATAATGTTTAGTCCGATTATACAATCCCAAAAATGAAAAAATATGAAAATATAAACCTATTTTATCCTAAACTATGCCCCACCCGACATTTCGGATCTTGTCCACGGATGCCGCCAAGTACAAAATCTCACGAGGCATTCATCGGCAAATGAATACATAAGTTCTCGAGGCATTCTCCGACAAAAATGAATACATTAGGATTAAGTGCGATAAAATAGGAAAAAAAACATTCAAAAAACAATCAAACATTCGATAAATATGAAATCCTAAGTTTTGCATATACCCCATTTAACGGCCTAATTATGATACTACCAATTGAAGAAAATGGACGATTTTACACAAACTAAAAATAACGGCAAATCGAAACAACCAAATTATATCTAACTTTATCAATTTAGAATTACCACCCTAATTTCATTTCAATCACATGTTCAATCAATTTAAATATAGAATCAACAAATCAAGTCGCGACAATTAGAGTTGCTCAACCACACTAATCAAAAATCATATCATCAAACACATACGAGCCATGTAAATTATAACATTAATACACCACATTAATATAAAATTAAGAAGGATTAAGTTGAAGAATTGGAACTTAATTTCATTTCAGTCCATCGAATTGTTTGACTGGAGCTGCTTCGCGGATTCGAAGAACCTTGGCTCTATAACCAATAACCTTAAACTTAAACCGACCTCCAAACTCAAACGAGACCGCGATGTCAAAAATATGGATTAAACAAAATATAAATCATCGCGAAAAATCTCTAATGAGTTGCGCTATTGTTGCTCCACCGGAGCTCCGGTAAGTTTTTCGGGCTAGAGTCAAAAGGAATCGGCACTTGTGGTTGTTTTGCAGTGATAGTCGATTTAATGAAATTGTTTGTTGGTTTACTATTTAATGGAAAAGTGGGAAGCTGGGGCTTTGGGGGGTCTATTTCGATAACTTGAGGGTGACGAAAATGGTGGTTTTTCAACGAGACTTCACTGAAATCAACTCAAACGGTTCTTTGGGTTGTTTAGGGTGGGTTTGATCGCATTTTTTTGGTAGGGATAGGTTTTAGGTCGCTGATTTTAGGAATTTTAGAGGGGGTGGAACTGGTGGCGTTTGTCAGTGAAGATGGCATTTTTCAGTGAGATTTTCGTCAAAAAAATCAGAATAGATCGTCCATTTTTTATTGATTTCCCCTTTTGTTTCTCCCATTTTTGAGTTTTTCTCCCATTTTTGAACTATTTTTCACTCATTTTTCTATTGTTCTCACCGTATTTTTTCACAATTTTCTTCCTACGTCTATATTTCTATCGATCTCTTTATTGTTGTGTATATGTGTTTTGTTTTATTCATGATGGAAATAATGGAGGAGCGGAGGGGAGAGGACACATGGGTAAGGGTTGGTTGGGTTAGTGAAAGTGTCAACATTTTATAGGATGATGTATGTGTGAGAAAATATTGGGTGAGTAAATTTGTTAGAAGTTGTTATTTTGGGGGGGGGGGGGGGGGGGGGGGGGGGGATTTAGTGGATATGGTAAGTGTAACGACCCAAGGCTACCCCTAGTCGTTACATGGTGATTATGATCACGAAGGACCAGAGGCTAACCCTTTACTGATATTTGTACCTGAACACTACATAATATCTAAAATAAATGTGAAAACTAGAGATAAGGTTCAAAACATCTAAAAATACTCAAAATTGAAAACTGAATCCTCTAAACTGTCTGAACTGTGGAGTTGATGGGACATGTCTCCAACTAACTCAGCCTACTGAACATAAACAAAATGTGATGCAATAATACTAACTAAGGATCATCCTCGAATGAAGAGGACTCACTGCTGCGTCTACTGCTGCTGACTGGGACTGAACTATTGAGGGTACTCTGGATCTCGTGCCTCTGAACCTATGGTGTCAAATAAAACACCAAAGCATAAATGCGTCAGTACGGGAGTGTAACGAGTATGCAGATGAGGTAAGGCTAAATGCAAAGGCTCATGTATGAACAATTACTTAACTGAATAATTATGAGAATATCGAATGAGAACACATACATGAATGCACAAACCATAACCACAATTATTACAACTCTAAATACTGAAACTCAAATACCACTTTACTGTCAACTAAACCCACTACTAATACTGAGATACTGAATCACTGAATCATCTGATACTGATGACTGATTTACTGAATATACTCATGTCAGTAACTGAATTCTGAGCTCACTACTCTCAACTGACTGGATCGGAGATCAACCTCTCTAACGGATAATTCCAAAATCTATTATCAATGATAAGAAAATGATCATATTTGAATCTGACAACGAGAATTCTCAACAGGATCTGAGACTGAGATCAATCCTATATGATGATGATCTCTAAATATGGATAATGAATAACTATATATGAGACCAAGCCTATCTGACGGATGGTCCATGAATCAATGGAACTATCTGAGTGCCTCATAGAGATAGATGACTGTATCGACAGTCCTAATTTCTGAAAATTGATACAAAAACTACAACTGTGGGAAGTATTCACTTAACCGACATTCCCCAACCTCCATTAATGGGTTCCAACCTGTAACCCCAGCAGGAAGGGTGTCAATACCGTGCCATGGGTAAAGACCTCTCTGGTCAAGACTCTCTGGTGGGTGACCCTCGCAGGTACTCAGCCTAAGGCAATATAATAGTCAAACCTCTCTAACGGTGACAGCCTCTACTGACAGGACCCCTGCATCCTGCACTGGCTACACAGTTCTAGAGTTCAGGGAATGCTCCTAACAACTCAGCCTCTCTCAGACGAAGAGCCACCATCCCTTCCCTCGCTCGATGCTAGATGCTACTCCCAACTGAAAGAATCTGAACTGGATTTTTCAACTGAACACAAACTGAGCTAAAGCTGGTATTGATCATGTTTTTCAAAAGGATCTGACTGAGTTACGCTGAATTTACTTGGTTTCGTATCTAACGGAATACTACTGAATCACGGTATCTGACTGACGATAAAGATTTTGAATAGATTACTCGATCACTACTGAGGCCAAAACTAAACACTTGAATACTACAAGATCTGAGCTGAGTACAGCACTGAGGCTAGATTACTAGCGATACAGAGATTACGGAGGTTTCTGAGATTTCTTACCTTCTGTATCTGTCTGAGGATACAAAGTTCTATAATTCACTGAGTTCTGAGAATCATGGCTCGATTGGGATACAGAGTTTATTTCTTTGATGATCCTCAAATTCATCATCTTATAGAAAATCATATCTGGTTTTACAAATAAGTCATAATATGATAGTGGAACTCATCTCTTCATGTAAGATATGAACATAAATTCAAGAGTCTTATATTGATAAGAATATTATAACAATTAAGTTATTTTACAATACAAAAGTATAATCATATTCTTCACAAAACTAGAGCCACAACATGTTTTTCCAACAAGTCTTAGATATCGGTTTTGTAAATGGGTCAGCTCTCATTTCTCAAGTAGGAATATATTGTAAATTTATTTCTCCACTTCCTACTATGTCTCGCAAAAATTTATACTTGATATCAATGTATTTGATCTTGTTATGATACTTAGGATTGTTTGTATATGCAATATTCATTCTATGGAGGAATTTGATCTTTTTTCATCTCGAACATCATACCCCTATAATAATGGTAGAGTCAGAGGTGACCACAAAGAGAAATTGACTGACGATGCTTGGTTGAAACTCAAATAAATAGTCACTACCTTATCAGAGAAACGTATGTGAGACTTCAGCCTCATATATGTCCAAATACTAGGTAGGGTAACTTACATAAATCCCTAAATCTTCAAGCGATATTACATAAAATCCCAACTATTTTGTTAATTATATTTTATCCCTTTTTTTAATGGTGATACATATGTTATATGGTAAATACATATAAGAAAGTGATACATTTAAAATTGACTAGATATTTATTTAAGAAAGTAACAGATTTTCTTTTATTCTATGGAGTAAATCAGGCACAATCAGTTACATAATGAATCAATGAGATTCAAAAAAATTTCAATACCCTTCAACTTGTCTGCAGTATATCCCCGTCTATGTTAGGTATAATTGAGGGGTGTCATGCCGGAGTTCCGTTCTCATATGCGTTCCAAGTCAGTCGATAGTGACATTGGTTCTATTGTTACTCCGCCTAAGTTGCCTATGAACAGAAGCCATTCATAGTCCTTACTAAAGCACACATGGTTTAATCTCTTCATCTTCATCACAAAATCCACCAACCCAGTAAATGTCTTCTTCAATAACGGCCCACCCTGATGTACATCAAAGTGACACTACTTCAAGAAGGCCCTTCACAAGAAGTCAAGCTAAGGACCTTCAATCATATCAAGCTTTATGGATGAAGATGGAATCTTTGTAAGGCTCCAATATGGATGACTTGAAGATATTTAATATACTAAGTGTGTCTACCATTTAAATTAGCTTGTAATTTAAATGAAGGGCAATTTGATCTTTCCTTACTTCTTTTAACCCTTAGTATAAATAGTTAGGTATTAGGATTGAACCACTAATTTTGGAATATTGAATATTTGTGCCTCCTTTGAGAGCTTGAAAACCCATTGTTGAGTTTTCAACAATCGTCCTAGGATTTGCAAGTAAGGTTGCTACCTTCTTGAGGATTCTAATAGATTAGGTGCTTTTGGTTCCTAATTAAGGGGTGTTTTGGTTAGTTTCACCATTACATCTTTTGATTGTTTGAATCTAATTGTGTCTATATTTTTTTATTTCCTATCTTTAATGACTATCTTGCTTCTATAATCTTGTTTCACATCAAATTGGTATCAAGAACTTGGATTAGATTTGTTCTCACAAACCTAAGTCTTGGGGTTTTGATATTTTAGAAAAAAAAATAAATTTGATTGAATATTGTTTGATATTATTCCTTAAGTTACATGTTGTTTCCTAATTGAAAAAAAAATCAAAAAAATACATAACCAAAAAAAAAATTGAAAGGAAAATGGGTTTTGTTGATTTGGTGTTTGGTTGAAGAAATTGTTGGTTAGAAGCTGTTGGTAAAGTTGTGAGGAAGTTATATCTCAAATTTGAGCTCATTTGCTTAGGTATTGAAGAGGATGAATTTGTTAATTACAAAATAGTTCAAATCTTTCAAACTTGTTTCTTTTTTTCTTGTTAATTCTAGCTAGTTTGCTTTGAGTATTAATTCATACTTAATGTTAAACTAGTTTGTGTCCATTTAATTTACTTGTGTCAAATTTTTTTCGCGCTTTTTTTCTTTCATTTCATTGTATGCTTATATGTGTTCTTGTCTGTTATTTTTAATTATTCGTTCTTGGTTACATAAACTCCACTCCATCTCGAAGAAGTAATACTACTTGTGAATTATTCGACATTCTTGACTCTCAACCTTGAGTTATTCTAGAGTGGTAACAAGCAAGAGTGAGGTGAGTTCATTTGAGGATGGCCTTAGAGTGATACACAAGTGTGAGTGATAAAAGGGAAAACCTAATGTGAGTGAGTGGTGAAGAACTCTTTCTACTAATGTTTTATTTATTTTTTAGGTACAATGACTCAATTGGAGGGATAATCCTCTAGCAAAATGAAATTTTTTTTTCAAAAGCTATTGTAAGAAATCAAGGAAATGAAGGGAAAATTGAAAGATGTGGATAGAAGAGTGAGAAATCAAGAAATAGCAAAGCAACCACTTGAGGTTTTCAATCCCATTGGCCAACATGATGAGGGATCAAGTAAGACTCCTCTTGCTACAACTCCATCCCATATGATAGTGCAAGATACTCTCTCCCCTAATTCTACTTTACCAAAAGTTTGCAATCAAGCAACACTTTCAAAGGGGGAATCAATAAATAAATCTTCCACCACAAGTCAATAGAAATTAAATGAGAGACCAACATAACCTTGAAGAGCATGATTCTTTTAATGGTGATAATTATGATTATAGAGCCAATGATCAAGTTCAACAAGAGAGGTTAGGTGGAAGAGGAAGAAGAGAGGGAAATGGAGAGTGGTATCAGGTTGATGATATACAATACAATAGAAGGAATGATGATGAAGATCGAATATTCAACAACATCAAGGTTACCTTTCCATTCTTCAAAGAAAGTAGTGACCCGAATGAATATCCTGATTGGATTATGAAACTTGAAAGGCAATATAAACTCAACAATGTGACTGATGTTAAGAAGATGAATTATGCTATAAGTCACCTTGAGGGCTTTACTTCTACATGGTGGGAGAAAATTGAAAGAGATGCTTTGGTGAATAGAGACTGTTGGAATGACATGAAAAGGCGAATGAGAGAAAGGTTTGTGGGTCAAGATTATGCGAAAAATACACTTAATACGTATTACAATACTCCACAAGGAAGTAAGAGTGTGGAAGAGTATTATGAAGAGCTAAAGTATACTAGGCTTCGAGCTAATGTCAATGATGAAGAGGTGAAGCTTGTGGCAAGATTTATCTCGGGCTTAAATAAAGAGGTAAGACAACCACTGGAATTGCATCGTCTTTCTACTTTATATGAAGCTTATCAAATGGCACTCAAGGTGGAGGGTCATCAAAAGGAAAACAAGTCAAAGGTGCAATATTTATCTTCTTCATGGACTAAAAATAAAGAAGTTTGGAAATAATATCCCCCTTGGGTCAAATCAAAAGGTGCAAAGTAAGAATTGAAGTTCAACTTAGACAAAGGCAAAACAAAGGTGGACTACAAGGATGGAGGCAACAAAGCTAAACTTAAAACTCCATCTAAAATAAAGTGTTTTAAATGTCAAGGATATGGTCATAAAGCAAATGAGTGTCCTAATATAAGAACTATCATTGCATTAAATGATGGTGGTTATCAAATCGAAGATGAATCTAAAGATGACCACATGAAGGATGATAGTAGAGATGAGTTTATGGGAGAAGGTGCTGGAGAATAAATTAATGATGATGGAAAAGGTGTTCTTGCTATGAGAAGTATGAGTGCTCTAGCAAGGGAAGATCTTGATCAAAGAGAGAACTTATTTCATGAGTGCAAGAGCAATTATGTTTCTTTATCATTGATGGTGGAAGTTGTGTCAATGTTGCTAGTGTATATATGGTATAACAATTGAAACTTCCAACAAGAAGACATCCAAAACCTTATAGATTGCAATTGCTCAGTGAATGTGGTGAACTCAAGGTGACCAAGAAAGTGTTGATAAAATTCAAGGTTGGAAGTTATCATGATGAAGTGCTTTGTGATGTTGTACCACTGCATGCTTGTCATTTATTGTTGGGAAGACCATGGGAATATGATGTGGGGGCTAAACATGTTAGAAGGTCAAATAAATATGCATTTGTTAAGGATGATAAAAAAAACACATTTCTTAACCCATTTTCTCCTTTTCAAGTGGGCGAGGAATATAGAAAAATGGGAGAGTTGAAAGAAAAACTTGAGAGAGAAAATAAAGAGAGGAGTAAAAGAGTGAAAAATGATAACTCGAGAAAGGAAAAAGGAGAGGTAGAGAGCTCAAGTGAGAATGAGTTATCACAAAAAAGAAGGTGGGCAAGAAAAACAAAAAAGTCAAAAAAAAATGTACATGATTTTGCAAAATCAATAGAGCATGAAAAAGCTAAGCATTGAGGATGCTACTCAAGTCATATTTATTAAACTTAAAGATTATTCTTTGCTTTCTAACAATGAACTAATCTCTTTATCTTTGCCAAGTGTTGTTTCTTCTTTGTTTCAAGATTATGAAGATCTATTCCCCAGAAGAAATACCAAGTTTACCTCCTTTGAGAGGAATAAAGGATAAAATTAATTTTTTGTTGGGTTCTCAAATACCCAACAAAAAGGCTTATAGGAGCAATCCTCAAGAGACCAAAGAATTTCAAAGACAAATGGTAGAACTTGTGAATAAAGGTTTGGTGAAAGAAAGTTTAAATTCTACCTTATACTCTAAAATTGATTTGAGAAGCGGATACCATCAAATCTGAGTGAAATTTGGAGATGAATGGAAAACTGCTTTCAAAACTAAGTTTGGATTATATGAGTGGATGCTGATACATTTTGGGCTAACCAATGCACCAAGCACTTTTATGCGATTAATTAATCATGTGCTTAATTCATTTATTAATAATTTTATTATGGTTTATTTTGATGATATTTTGGTTTATAGCAAGTGTTTGGATGATCATGTACAACATTTAAGAATGATATTTGATGTGTTGAGAAATGAAAAGTTGTATATAAATTTTAAAACGTGTTCTTTTTGTGGGGACCGTGTTGTTTTCCTTGGCTTTGTTGTAAGTTCAAGAAGAGTTGAGGTGGATGATAAAAAGGTAGAGGCTATTAGAAGTTGGCCAACCCCTACGTCTATTAGTGATGTTAGAAGCTTTCATGGGTTGGCAAGTTTAGGAGATTTGTGAAGAGTTTTAGTTCTTTAGCCACTCCTCTAATTGGGGTCATTAAGAAGGATAAGTCTTTCATTTGGGGTTGAAAACAAGAGGAAGCCTTTAGAATTTTGAAAGAGAAACTTAGTTCCACCCTATTACTTCAACTTCTCAACTTTGAAAAGATGTTTGAAATTAAGTGTGATGCTAGTGGAGTAGGCATTGGTGCGGTCTTGATGCAAGAATGGAAACCCATAGCTTACTTTAGTGAGAAATTAAGAGAAGCTCCATTGCAATATTCTACCTATGACAAGGAACTCTATGCCTTAGTGAGAGCTTTAGAAAATTGGCAACATTATTTGAGGCATAAGGAGTTTGTGATTAGAACCGATCATGGGGCTTTGAAGCATATTAGGGTCCAAAGTAAGCTTAATAAGAGCATGCCAAATGGATAGAGCTCATTGAGTCTTTTACATATGTGATTAATTATAAGCAAGGTAAAGAGAATACTATGACGGATGCTTTATCTAGAAAATATGCATTGATGAATACCTTGACATCTAGGTTAATAGGTTTTAAGAGTTTGAAGGAGTTATATTCTAATGATGATGATTTTGGAAAAGTCTTTGGAGAGTGTCAAGTGAGCTTGAATAGGTGTGTGCAAGTTGTTAAGGAGGGAAATGAAGTTAGAACTCCTAGATTTGAATTGAAGGAGGGCTACTTGTTTAGAAATGGAAAACTTAGTGTGCCTATGTCTTCATGGAGAAAGTTTTTGGTGAAAGAGGCACACAATGGAGGTTTGATGGGTCATTTTAGAGTGTCAAAAATCTTAGCTATTCCCAGTGAACATTTCTTTTGGCCTAAAATGATAACAAATATGGAAAAAATGTGTGCTAGGTGCTTGGATTGTAAGCATGCTAAATCTTGTACCCAACCCATGGCTTGTATACCCATTTGCCTATTCCTATCGGTCCTTGGCTAGATATTTTCATGAATTTTGTTGTTGGTCTCCCCAGGACTAGGAATGGTAAGGATAGCATCTTTGTTGTTGTGGATAGATTTTCAAAAATGGCTCACTTTATTGCTTGTCATAAAAGTGATGATACATCTCATATTGCTACTTTATTTGTTCATAATGTGATGAAATTGCATGATGTTTCCCAAACAATTGTTAGTGATAGAGATTCAAAAAATTTTAGTCATTTTTGGAGGTGTTTGTGGGAAAATTTGGGAACCAAATTTCTATTTTCTACTTCTTGTCATCTTCAAACAGATGGTCAAATCAAGGTGGTTAATAGAACTTTAGATAACATGCTTAGTACTATGGTTAAAGGAAAGTTAACTTCTTAGGAGGATCAATTGTCATTAATTGAGTTTTCCTATAATAGAACTATTCATAGATCTATTGGCATGACCCCTTTTGAGTGTGTTTGTGGCTTTAATCCCTTGACTCCATGGGATTTAACTCCTTTGACCAAAGATGTTATTTGAGCGTAGATGCAAAATCTATAAAGAACATCCATGAGAAAGTAAGATTGCAAATTCAAAAGGCTAACAACGATGCAACCAAAAGAGCCAACAAAGGACAAAAAAAAGTTACTTTTGTACCCGGTGATTGAGTATGGGTTCACTTTAGAAAGGAGATATTTCCAAGCAAAAGGAAGAACAAGCATATGCCAAGAGGAGATGGACTTTTTCAAGTGCTTAAGAAGATTAGAGATAATGCTTACAAAGTGGACTTACCAAGTAAGTGTTTGATTCATAATGTTTTCAATGTTAGTAATTTATCTTTTTTTATGTAGGATTGGCGAATTCAAGGATGAATTCTTTCAAAGAAGAGGAGAGTGATGTACATCAAAGTGATGCTACTTTAAGAAGGCCCTTCACAAGAAGACAAGCTAAGGATCTTCAAGCAAATCAAGCTTTTATAGATGAAGATGGAATCTTTGGAAGGCTCCAATATGGATGACTTGAAGATATTTAATATACTAAGTGTGTCTACCATTTAAATTATCTTGTAATTTAGATGAAGGGCAATTTGGTCTTTTCTTACTTCTTTTAACCCTTAGTATAAATAGTTAGGTATTAGGGTTGAACAACTAGTTTTGCAATATTGAATATTTGTGCCTCCTTTGAAAGCTTGAAAAAACCTTGTTAGTTTTTCAATAATTGTCCTAGGATTTGTAAGTAAGGATGCTACCTTCTTGAGGATTCTAATAAATTAGGTGTTTTTGGTTCCCAATTAAGAGGTGTTTTGGTTAGTTTCACCATTACATCTTTTGATTGTTTGAATCTAATTGCTATCTTTCTTTATTTTCTATCTTTAATTACTATCTTGCTTCTATAATCTTGTTTCACATCACACCCTCCTGCTGATTCACCTTCGCTGATTATGTGATTTTTTTTGGTAGGCTGTTATGGAGATTTTCGGTGGTGAGTGGATCATTTTTTGAAATATATCACCCATTAACAGCATATGAATCACCAAATAATTGATGATGCCGGTGGGGTGGTTTTTTTGGTAGGCTGTTATAGGGATTTTCGATAGTGAGCGGGTCATTTTATGAAATGTATAACCCATTAACAGCATATGAATCACCCAATAACTGATGACATCGATGGGGTGATTTTTTTGGTAGGTTGTTATGGAATTTTCGGTGGTGAGTGAGTCATTTTTTAGTGGACCGGTGCTGGTTCACCGAAACAGTGAGGTCCGGTGATTAGGATGGCTGCTCTATTTTTAGATACAGCGTGAATAAAATGTATCATTCATTTAATAACATATGAATCATCCAATAATTAAAATAAATAACTGTATATGTCATATGGATCACCATAATACCATATGTATCACTCATTAATATCATACAAACTATATCTATCGTATGGATCACCATAATATCCATATAATGATATCATATTTATCATTCATATGAATCACCATTAAAGAATAAACATGTATGAATAACTAAATAAATTTATATATGTATCGACCGATTTTTTATAAAAAATAAAAAATCAGAGAGATTTTAGGAGAGGAAATTGTGGGAAAAAATAGTTGCATCCGTTAATGGAGGAAAAAAAATCAGGAAGAAAGATGATTTAATTGATTATAATTAGGAAGAGATTTTAGGGAAAGAAATCTTTAAAAGATTTGAGTAATATAGTCTCTTAAGTTTGAAATTTGTGTAATTTAACCTACTAGGTATCGGTCATCCGTGCCAACACTGGTTCAATATATATTATTTTTTGTCTTAATTTATATGACATAAATAAAATTAGATAATTAATTATATGTTTATTATGTTTTAAGATATTTTTAAGTTGTTAGTTATTGCAATCTATAATACTTTTTCGACATTGTAATTAACTATTTTAAATTGTTTGCTATTGTAATTTATAATACTCTTCTTGTTCAGACTTTTGTGGTATTGATATAGTTCATTTAGATTTTAAAAGTAGTTTAAGTTTTTAATTATTGTGATTTATACTTTTTTTTTTAATTTTAATTTAAGCGATACTAATAGTTTCGAGAGTCAACCAAATATCACAATTAAAGTAGTGAAACCGACACGTCTTGAATGAGTCATAATAACTAATTCGAAGTGATATAGCAAAATTGCTATACAAAATATGTGTGAAAATTTTTTAAGTAGGCTCATATAAGATGTCAAATTAATTTAAAACATCCTGAGTTAATTTATCATTTTATGTTTATTTTATCTTTTTTATTAAATATTATTAATTTTTTAATACTTAGATGACCTATAATAATTACTTAGAAGAGATATAGTTATATTACGGTTGAAGCAACTAAAGCGGACATGTCATAAATATCTATTTTACCTTTCTATAAAATTAAATTTTATTAATTTTCTAATACGTAAATGTCATATAATAATTAGTTAGGAGTGATCTATTAAAATAACGGAGCAAGCAGACAGCTGAAAGCAGACATATCGATTGTCAGTTGCCTGCTTCCAGTAGCCGCCACTCGCTCTTCTATATAGTAAGAATGCAAGAGCTTGCTGTTTCCTAATAATCAAGGTGAAATGGTCTTGTGGACCCCTATACTTATTCTCATTTGTAAAATAAACACTTCTACTTAGCTCTCTGTCATCTCAATCCATCAAAATCCAATATTTTGAAATAATAATCCAAAAATAATGGACTATTAATAAAAAAATCATGAAAATCAACCTACTAATAATCCACATCATGAAGTAAATGGGATGAACAACTAAGAGGAAAACATATAATTAATCTATATTCTCATACTTTAAAACCTTATCATAAATTCAAAGACCTGCGATTGTCTTGAATCATACACTCTTCCCGTTTTAAAAAGAATAATCTATTTTTCTAAGTCTTTTTTTAAAGAGAATGACTCTTTCCTTTTTGGCAACACTTTAATTTCTAACTTTCCACATAGCATGTTTTATATCAAAGATTAAAAAATATTTTGATATATTTGACATGGCTTTAATTTAAAATTAGAAGATTCGAAAATTTTCTTTATTTTCTTAAAATTTGTGTCAAGTCAACACATGTCATTTTTTTTAAACAGGAATATCAGTAGACATGAAATTATACCTATGTCTCATTTCAACAGCTCTAATAAATCACTCGAAGCTCTATCGTTCTGTTGCCTCAAATAATTTAGATTTTTTGATATCTAAGTGTGAATTAATTGAAGAAATGCTAAGTGTTTTCATAGAAATGTGTGTTGATACTATTGTGTAATTGTTTCTTATCCCTTGTACCAAACGACTACAAAATTCTCAATGCCGAATTCAAGAACCATGATCTTTTTTCTCATTTCCTTACTCATGAATCGTGACTTTTTTCATAAAAAGTACAAATCAAAACGGCTGATCCAGCTACATAACAACATCATACATACAGCAACACCATACCCAGTAAAATTTCATAAATCACGTTTGAGGTGGATATAATATACACAAATCTTATCACTACCTCGGAGAGGTAGAGAGGTTGTTTCCAAAAGACCCCCGACTCAAGCGTAGCACAACAACTTCATACATACACATAAATTAAATTACCACATAGCACGCTCTGAAGCAGTCATGGTTGATAGCTTGTTGATGATCCTGGTGGTGGTGGTGGTTGTGATGGATGTGGTAAAATAGGCTTCCAACGAATTTTCAAATTAGGTTTTGGTGGTGATGGTGTTGGTACTCTTCTTCCTCCTTTATTCCTATCGAGATATTTTACCCCTTCGATGACTACCTTGTCATGAGAATTAAACATTTTACTGTATGAAAATCGCGATAGGGGCCTTGCTTCCACACAAAGGATACTAGAAGATTGGTTCACCATGACTAAGTCATGGATGAACAAAGATATTAGTAGACATGAAATTAATGTATGTGGCTTCATATTGTGAGAACTATTGTGAATGAAAGAAATGCCTCTTTGCTATCTTAAAATTTAGTCAGTTTAGTTTACTAAAACTTAAGAACATATAATTATAAATTAGTCATTAGTCTCTCTTTTTTTTTGTTTCATTTTCGTGCTGATTATTTCATGAAATCGTCAAAATACCGCGTTAACAAATTTGTCTCTTCTTTAATTACTTTAGTCAACTAATCTTTGTCATAGTTGATTTGAAAATGTTGAAAAAAAGGACATGAGGGGGGAGGGGGGGGGGGCAATGTTAGGTGTGTTTGGTATGATTTGAAATGTTATCAATAGTATTATTTTCTGATGTCTGATAAGTAGCAAAAATATTATCTTTAGAAGGATATTTATACGTAATATCAAAAAGAAAAAAAAAATTATGGAGGTGGGGTACGTGGAGTGAGGAGTGGGAGGTCGGCGGCAGGGACCGGGTGGTCACTAGGTAGAGGTTGAAGGCGTTAGGGGTGGGGAGACAAAGAGAAGGCAATGAGTTCAAATGCTAATTATGAAATTTATTTTTTCTATTTTTATGAGAGAATTCATTTAATAAGCTAATTTATCAAATTAAATCTGACTCTAATGTAGAACAATATCACTAGAAATTAGTCCGTCATTAACTCCCTAGATAACTAAAGTGTTAATTTAATCACCACTAAAGGTTATGGTGTGGCATGAATAGTATTTCTTCTTCCTCAATTAAAAATTTTGAATTTAAACTTTGATAATAGAAAAAATCAAATAGCTAGCGCTTCCTTCCTAATTAAGCAGATTTTATGCGTCATAAATTTGAATTATTCAAAATAAGCAGACCACTTTGAATTATTTTTTCTTGAATTTTGGATCTATCAAAAATAATTTCTCTAGCTCTAAAATAGAATTGAGATTTGCATATAATTTATTCTCGCATATAATTTATTCTCTTTAAATCCTACTTTGTAAAGCTACACCAAATATATTATTATTATTATTATTATTATTATTATTATTATTATTATTATTATTATTATTATTATTTTAAAACAAATATCGAACATTAAATAAAATATTAGAAAGGTCTAATTTAGTCTGGTCTCATAACTTTTATAGCAACATGTTTTGTAAGCTGAACCAAACCAAACCGATTAAAAAAATCAATATTTGGTTAGGTTTGGTTTGGTTTGATTTTAATTTTTTAAAACCGATACTTATTTGGTTTGATTTTGGTTTTACTCTATATATATATATGTATGTATATATATGTATACACACACATACGTATGCATATATAAATTATTTATATATTATTCATAAATAAAATATAAATATTTTTTATATTTTAAATTTTAATCATGAATTTAACTTTAGTCATATCACTTTTAATCATATGTCTCCATCTAGTTGATGGTATGTTATGAGATTCTATATGATTTTTGCACTTTGAATGACAAATGATACTAATTGTGAAAATTATCTTATTGTCTGTGGAGTTTTATAGGTGAGTTTTATTAGACCATAGATAATCACTAAGTTTGAACTTTCTTTTTGGTCCCTATTGAGCAAAAAAATTATGTGTTTACCTTTTTGGGGTTATCATATCATTCTCTTATATGTAGTTTCTAAATATTTTTGTCAAAGCGTTCATATGGTGTTGTTCATGGTTTTACCCAAGTGTAACACTAAATTGATATCTTGGTTTCAAGGTTGAGGAACAACACTCGGTTGACATTTCATATGTAGTATTGGAGTTTTTTAAGAAAAAAATCAACTTTTATCATTAAACTAAAGTTATAAATCGAAAAAGCGAACCGAACTAAATCGACAAGAACTAAACCGATGATTATTTTTTTGTGTTGGTTTGGTTTAGTTTTAGAAATTTAAAAATTGATTAAGTTGATTTAGTTATAATTTTAACTAATAACTGATCAAAACCGACCCATGAACACCCCTAGATGTATATAGTCTTCGGCATTCTTTTGTTTAAGATAACTAAAGATATAGTGAAAAAGCCAAGGGATAGACACGGGAAGAGAGTTTATTTCTCTTAAAATTGATGTTACAAATTTATCAATTTAGTTTTTTATTTATTGAAGAAAAGAAATTTTTGCACTCTTTTCAAAAAGTTGGTGAGGTTGCTAAGCTTGAGTTGTTTATAAGTTGTCTGATTGTAAATCTCAAAAAACTGTCCTAAGATTTTTCAGGAAACTACTTGTAAATTGTCTTTATGCGTTACTTACAAGTTGTTTACTTAATTGTAAGATTCTTCAATATTGTAGGACTACTTAAATGAACATTCACAACACAATATATTTATAACACTCTCTTGGATGCTCATTTATAAATGATATGTTCGTCCTATTCAAAAACATGAGATTCCTAGCTATTCCCAATCTGATTACTATTGGATAGTTTGATTTCATATCTAGTTCCTTGCATGATTTCTCATATTAAGTTGCAAACATTGGAGAAACCAGAATTAAAAAAACTTAGTTTTATCAAAGATGTTTCTTCTATATTTCTCCCAAAATCAAAATGCACTCAATAGTCATAGAGAATGAGTATAAAAACATGCTAGCGCATCTCAAGCTTGATCTTTTATGTTAGACCTATTTTTGATACATGCCTGCATGAGTCAATATATGTGGAACCTTATTGGGTTAGTGGGATTCAATAGTTTTGATTTAAATTGTGTATTTCTATTAAAAATTTATTAACAATATACAAAATATCAATTTTAAACTTAATAAATTTAACTGAATAAAATTTTAGCTTCAAATCCTGACTTTGCTTCTGCTTGTAGAGTGTGTTAGCAACATAGTGGCAGGAATTCGAAATCAAAATAAGTCAAGAAATAAAAAAAATTATTAAAATAGGTCACCTATTTAAAAAGTTATCAAAATAGATTAAACGTAATAATTTATTATTTTTTTCTTAACGGTCAACTAACGAAGTTGACTTTTATAAAAATATAAGAATTTTTTACGTTTTACATATTTATTTATAAAATGTAAAAATTTCTTGTGATTTACACGAAATTCAATAAAAGGTCTTTTTAAAAAAAGTGCCAAAACGTAACTAATTATTACGTGATTCACTTTTTGAAATTTCACTCTTTATGTGACATGACCGTACTTTTACTTTTGAAAATTTGATTCACCGTTTATGTCACTTTTGGAAATCACATATGTGATTTCTCTTTCATTATTTTTTCATACACTCTTGTCCAAATAATTTTTTTTTTCTTCCTGTTATAAATTTTAATATTTTACATAAAAATTTAAAAAATAATAAAAAAATAAAGTATCAATTACCTCATGAACTTATTTGGAGCATAAAAATTCTCAAAAATATAATTTTTTTAGAAAGAAATTGAGTAATTAACGATAAAAACAATTAATTTTTTATATAAAATAAATATAAGAAAAATATCAAGTTCGTGAGATAATTGATAACTTTTCTCTTTTATTATTTTTTAAGTTTTTATGCAAAACGTTAAAATTTATTACAGGAAGAAAAAATAAATTATTTGAACAAGAATGTATGAAAAAATAATAAATAATGAAAGAGGAATCACATCATGTGATTTCCAAAAGTGACATAAACAGTGAATAAAATTTTTAAAAGTAAAAGAACGACCATGTCACATAAAGAGTAAAATTTCAAAAAGTGAATCACGTAACAATAAGTTACGTTTTGGCACGTTTTTTTAAAAAAAGTTTTATCGAATTTCGTGTAAAACGTAAGAAATTCTTACGATTTATATTTTTTTTAAATAAAGCGTAAGAATTTCTTACGTTTACTAATAAATATATAAAACGTAAGAAATTCTTACGTTTTTATAAAAGTTAACTGCGTCAGTTGACCGTTAAAAAAAAGTGAAAAACATAATAAATTATTATGTTTAGCCTATTTTAGTCACTTTTTTATTTCTTGGTTTGTTTTGGTTTCGAGTTCTAGTGGCAGTAGGGGCGTACCTATATGCATTTTTTTGATACTCCGACATCCGTTAAGTTCGACATAAACTAGGTAAAATTATATAAAAAGAGTAAAAGCTAATATAAGCTTCAAAAAAATACCTAGGAAACTAAGAAAATAGGTGGGTTCTTTGGTTTTCAAACGGAATCCTAAAATTTTGAGTGTCAATATGTGTGTTCGAACCTCACAAGCACATACAATTTTAAAATCCTGAATCCGCCACTGAGTGACAGCGAAAGTATAGTGGACTATGGATAGTTTGTGGACCACTAGTGGACAGAGAAACAAAGTAATATTTGAAGTTTATCGAACTTTTCATCAAATTCATACATCGTCTTATTTATTGAAACCACAATTAAATACTTGATACATATTCATCAATACATTTACTTATACAAACATAATACTTCCAAAACTAGTGAGAGTTCATCTAAAACCGTACCTAATACTAATCTCTGGCTCTGTCGGTGGAGAAGGAGGACTCCAATGAATCAACAAATTAGGTTTTGGTGGTGATGGTGTTGGTATGATTCTTCCCTTATTCCTCCTTAAACCTCCTAGCTCTCTAGCCACCATGTGTTGAGATTTGAACAATTCCTTATAGGAACAATAATATTGAAGAGACCTTGCTTCCACACAAAAGCTACTAGAAAATTTGTTCACCATGACTAAGTCATGGATGAACAAAAATATTAGTAGACATGAAACTATATTCGGTCTCATTCTTTCAAATATTGTGATGAATGAAACTAATAGAGTTTTCTGAATATATTAATATTGGTGTTTGATGGAAAAAATAGGATGACTAAATACTTATTGCGTTTTCTTTTTTATCATTAGCCTTTTTTTTTAGATTACAATTTGTAAATATCTTTTTCTATATTTTTGTTTGTTTTCATCTATTGCATTTGACTTCTCATTTTATTTCTAAGATTTTATTGTGTTTGGTACCGAGAAAAAATTGCCTCGAGAATATAATAATCAAAACTGAGAAATATTGCATTATACTTTTTGTTTAATATAATGAGTATTATAATGCTTATGAATTCAATCAGTAAGAAAAGAAATATAGAAAATTTCATAAACATGTTTCACAGGGCACCTAGAAAAAGTAAGTGTGTACATTTTCTGCACAATTAAGCATTGGGTCAATGTCTTATAGCCATTTGGGTTGTCTACGGTCTAATTTACAATTGGATCAACCTGTTGTCAGCCTCAATTATTAAAAAAAAAAAATTAAAATCGGGTCAATCCCGTCCGTGCACCGATGAGCCTGGTCCAATTTGATAACGAGGTCATTCCATCGGGCTCCTTGGAACAGACGATCTAATGGTTCGAATTAACTTGACTGGGCTCATTTCACAGGTTTACCTTGAATGTATATTGTAAATGAACTCTTTTATCATATAGGCATCTTTTAGAACTTTCACAAAATTTTTATCAATAAAACGAAAGGCCCAATTTTCATTTATTTATTTTTTTATAAAAATGCTCCTGCTTATATTAATCCAACGAGATGGTATCTCCGTGACAAACTTATGAAAGTCTAGAAAGCCAAAGGCCTGTATCAATCCAACGAGATGGTATCTCCGTGACAAACTTATGAAAGTCTAGAAAGCCAAAGGCCTGTATCTTTCTATATTAAGAAGCAAACTTTGGCGAGATATATTCTCAATACTAAAACTATCAACATCACAACAAGGGTTATTAATATTGTGGGCTTCATCAATAATAATGATCGTTTCATCTATATGTACGTACATTACTTTTCTAATATATTTATATAGATAAAACAATAATAACTCCACACTTTTAGTCATGTTGTGTGCTGCAAAATATGTACAACCTTCAATTTATTTTGCAGCTGAAACAAGATCTTAAATATCATAAGTTATAGATTGATCCGAAATTTTTTGTATTTCGGGCACCCTTTGATCCGTTATAAGCTTTTGCAATGTCTATTAATATCATCCCATTTATCTCATAATTTTTTATTTATACAACAATAATTTTGACAATCAAATACAACTATTGAAACTCAATATTCCGTGTTATATTCAGTAATGATTTGTTTTAGTTGTACGTAAGTTCTCGGAGTATAAAATATCATGCATATGACTTGAGCATTAGTCTTCAATGAGAATTCATGCTCAACTAAAACAAATTATTACTAAATACAGAAAGGCAGAATATCAAGTTTCAATGACCATATTCCGTTCTCAAAATTATTATTGTATCAATAAAAGGATACGAGATAAAGATGACGATATCAATAAGCATTGAAAAGGCTCATTAAGGATCAATGGGTGTTCGGAATACAAAAAATTTCATTGCGTCAAAATGAATCAATCTATGATTTATGATATAAAAAATCTTGTTCAAGTTGAAAAAAAAGTTCAAGTTGTCCATACTTGGAGCACACAACATGGCTAAAAATACGGAGTTAGTGTTTTGCCTATATAGTTATATTCTTAATTCAGTTATTAAGAAAGTAATAGACTTATAGATAGATTGAGCCATCATTATTTCTGATGAAGTTCACAACATTAACGACGATTGTTGTGATGTTTGTAGTTTTAGTATTGGGAGTGTCCCTTGATAACGTTTATTTCTTAACATTAAAAGATACAGATATTTGACTCTCTAGACGTTCATACGTTTGTCATTGATGATGGAGGTACTATCTTATCCTATTATAAATAGGAGCATTTTTATAAAAAGGAACGAAATATGAGTTGCCTTTCTTTTACTTGTAAGAATTTTGTAAAAGTTCTAAAAGATATCAATGTAACCAAAAAGTCCATTTACAGTTTAATCAATGTGCCTTCAAGGTAAACCTGTCATATGGGCCGAGTCAGGATAGCTCAGCCCAATTTGACCCAAAATGAGACCGACACAAGTTTGATTCGAAATCAATTAACTGGACGAGTTTGGGGCTAGTAGGTGGGCTAGGTCGTCTGGTTCAAGGAGCCCAGTAGACCGGCCCAGTTACCAAATTGGACCAGAATTATCGATGCATCGGACAAAACCGATCCAGTTTAATTTATTTTTTTTATATATTATTAAGGCTGACAACAGCCTGGCCCTACTGTCAATTAGAATACAGCCATTGGATCAATGAGCACACACTTAGATTTAATAAAATTTAATTTCAAAATTTCAAAATGCACATGTAATCGATTTTTTATATTTATTTAATTAATTATTTTTAATAAAAGCGATCACATATGGTCATTTTTGTTAAAATTAACTAATTGATATATATTTAAAAATGATCATAAAGAATCGCTTTTATTAAAATTAATTAATTAAATAAATATAAGAAAACGATCACGTGTGATTGCTTTTTTATATATTAATTAAATAATTAATTTTAATAAAAAATATTTAATTAATTAAATTTATAAAAAACCGACCACAAATGTGTTGCTTTTGAATATATATACATTTAATTAATTAATCTAAACTTGTGTTGTTTTTGAATATATATACGTTTAATTAATTAACTAGTTTAGATATACACGCCTCGCACATGTAGCTCACTTTATTGAGTTCAAACGTTACACTAAATAAGATATTTATTTAAATAATAAAGTTGATGAATACAATAATTAAATTCAACATCTTTTGAAGAATTTAATTAATTAAACTTAACCTTTATAAAAAAAATATCGAAGTCGATCGACATTCATCTACCACCTGTAAACTACAAAATAATACGATGAGATATCAAAATAATAGAATTAAATCTAACCTTTACAAAAAAATTTCCTCAAAATCGTCTGACACTCATCTACCAACTGTAACTATAAAAAATAATACGAAATAGAGATATCAAAATAATACAACTAAACTTAATTTGTACATAAAAAAATTCTCAAAACAAAGATATAAATACAATACAATTAAATCTAACTTTTATCTAAAAAATTCCTCAAAGTCGACCTGTAAATTACAAAAAAATAATAAAATAGTGATCACAAAGCTTCAATTTTGATGAAAATAATTCTTTGTCTGAGCAAAAATTTTGATCCTAAAAAATGACTTAAATGAAAACAAAGAAGATATATATATACACACACGTTGAATTCTATTATGAATGACCAAAACAGTGAAAAAGTTGAGGGTTAGAAAATTAAGCACATGCAACCGAATCAAGTTAGATGAGTATCAATCATATTTTTTCAATAATTTTTTCAATAAGTAAATCGATTTCTACGATAATTTAATGTGCATCTCAATATTCATAGATGTATTTCCTTAATAGAGTCCTATTTTAGGAGTATTTTTTGTATCATATTTTAGGAGTATTTTCTAATTGACAATAAAAAAGAACTATTAATTAATTTTCTTTCCATATATTTTAGCAGTCTCATATATTTTAGGATTTAGTTTATAATAAAAATAATTAAATAATAAATTAAAAATAGTAAAAAGACAATTTTCGTCTTAATATCTCATTCCATATTGTAGAACTCTTTAATTTTAAATCTTATAAAAATATTTAATTTATAATTTATGAAAAATATATTATCAAATAATAACAAAAAATTAAATTTAAAACTTACAACAACAATATTAGAATAATAATAATAAGTTATGTACTTAATTTATTATTCCTTTTTTCCTTTTGATTTTGAACGGTGTATTTCTTTGCCTAAAACGTGCACTTCTTTTTCAAATTTTTCCTCCTTATTTATCATATATTTTTGGACTTAATAACTATTAATTTTTCTAATAACTCTTACCATATATTTTAATGTATCATATTTTAGTATATTTCTTAATTTTTAAAACTTACCATATATTTTAGGACTCATTGTTAGAATATAATAAATACAATTAAATAATAATTCTATGAAAATATTAAAATGACCATTTTATCTATTGTGGAGACTTTTAATGAAGGACAAAAAGTTCAAATCACTTTTCTAAAGGTCTTCACACTTTTAATATATTATATATTATAAATATAGATTATAGCTATTAAGAAAAGCGACCACATATGGTCAATTTTATATATTAATTAATTAACTTCATCAAAAGCGACCACATGTAGTTACTTTTATTTAATAAATAATTAAATTTTATAAAAAGCGACCACTCGCTTTTGTATATATAATTATTTTTTTAACAAAATCATTTTAAAAGAAATATTTAATTAATTATAAAAATACAACCACATGTGGTCGCTTTTATAAAAAAATTTAGGTTAGGTTTTCCTCGTAAAATTTTTAAAAAGCGCCCACTTTTGATCGATTTTTCTGGTTATTTTGCCCAAAATCAATCACAAGCGATCGTTTTTTCTGATTATTTTTCCTAAAAATCAATCAGTGTGATCGATTATTCTGATATTTTTGTAAAAAATATTACAGCATATATGCTACATTTCATATCAAATCTGCTATAAAATACAGCACACCAATCAAATTTAACATCAAAATTAAATTTAACATCTAATCAACCATCATCAAAATACAAATATTAAAATCAAATTCTTAACACATAAAATTTATCAATATTTTAAAAATAAACTACAAATCATCAAAAAATATAAAAGAGTACGAAGCCACAACTCATCATCCTCATCTCCATCCTCATTCATAGAATAAAAAAATTATAAAATGTAAGAAAAATGACATTCAAAGTATAAGGACAAAACATTTGTATATAACATAAAGTTGTATAATCTTAGTAAATATGCATGTGAAGATTCAAGTCACTAATACTAATACTCATTTCAAGTGACTATATTAAAATATTTTTAAATCACTAATTCATATTTAAAAATATTATATTTAATTATTTTCAAATCTCTAATTTATATTTTAAGTAATTATACTTAACTATTTTTAAATTTTTAATTCATAATTTAAGTAAATACATTTAATTATTTTCAAGTTGTAAATTCACATTTTAACTGACAACAATTTATATGTCATACTAATTATCAAAATCCTAAATTTTGTTCAAATACTAAATTAGATCTGAACCAAAAATTTCAGCTAAATCTATAAAGATTGTGATAGTGACTGGTCAATCTATTAAGCATCAAATTGACTAAATTGCCCGTAGTGAGCTAATGAAATAACACCTTTCCGGATTCATGATTTCACTATTACCAAAAAATAGACATAAAAGACACATCATTTTCATAGATTGCAAAATAATAATAATGGTAGAAATCGGAAAAACTGACCGCTAGTAAATGCGCCGAACGGTTCTCAATTTCTCCGAACATATCCTTCGCCGTCGCTGGAGCAACGGTGACGGAACCAAATCCGCCACCGGAATCTCTCTCCGGCAGTCTCTCCGAATTATAGAGTGATACAACTCAACCACTTCAGGTATCCGCCTAACTTTTGCTGGTATAAAGGCTTTAAGCCTTTCGGAGGTGGTGGAGGTGGGCCTGTTTTTGACGCCACTTTAGGCACCGGTGCTGGTGGAGGCGGCGGCGGCGGTGGAGTAGGAGGAGGAACTGCTGCATCTTTGAGCGCCGGTTCTGGTAGCGGAGGTGATGGAGGTGGAGCCGGAATGTTGGAAATTTCAGCTAGAGCACGTTCAGCTGAATCTGATAAAGAACTATATGAAGGAGAAGGCGAAGAAGAAGACAAAGACGACAACGACGATGATGGCAATAGTGCAGAAGATGGACGTGGTGTCAATAGCTGAGATCCTAACGGAAATCTCAGCTAACTCATCTGAATTTGAACGATATTTCCAATGCGCTAACAATTTCCTCTTTCGCCTCACATTAGGAGATGAATCTTGCTTCAATGGCTTTAGATTATTTGCAGGTGATTTCTGTAAACCCATAGCCACTTTTACTTTACCAGCCACCATTGTTGCATCCCTAAGTATAGTTATCAAGAATGCTAAGGTTATCCCTTCAAATCTACAAAGAGAAAGGAATAGGCCAAAATGAGGTCCCTATCTATGTGCCTGGAAGAAAAGGGTAAGGGGGTTAAAGGGGTAGGTAGGTGTATAGTGGTAACTCTCTCTCTCTCTCTCTCTCTGTTGAAAGGGAAGGTAGTATTTGTTCGTTGTAACTTTGAAATGTGTAAATGATGCAGCAATATCGATAAACGGTCTTCTTTTCTTGGATCCATTTTGATTTGTTATTTATAAAGCAAAAAAAAATAAGAAGAAGAGCAATTTTTGCAAAAGTTGAAATATATTTTGACTTATCCACGCGCGAAATTGAATGCTATTTCAACTTTACCCCTAACGTTGGTGAGCTTGTAACCAAATTATGCCATTAAATTAAAAAATGTATTAAAATATATTATATATTTAAAAAAAATATCAAATTATGCTTAATTCACATTCTTTATGAGTTATGCATAAATTTTTTAACGACAAATTATAAACATCATCAAATTTTTTGTAAAGTACATAACTCACAAAATTGTGAGTTATTCATTCTTATTTTAATATAACTCACAATTTTTGTGAGTTATCCATTTTTATTTTAACATATTTTGTGAGTTATTTATGTTAACAGTAAACAATGAAAAACGTTTTCGATCTTCTATTTAACATATAACTCATAAAAGTATATAACTCACCTTTTTTCCAGTGACCTTATCATTCCAATCTTTTTTCATGAAAACTAATTTAAAATATAAATTTTTTAAATGTATAATAAGAATGTCATGAAAACTAATATCTAATGTAAATTTTCTGATGTATAATGTAAATATCTAATGTATAGTATGATCATAAAATCAATAATGTATAAAAGTAATATCTAATGTAAATTTTGTAATGTATAATGTTAATATCTAAAGTATAATGTGATCATAAAACCAACAAAAGCTTATGTGCCGGAAAGAGGAGGCGGAATTGAATGAGGGATTTTGAATTGACGGATGTACAAATCTGAATAGAAAATCGAGGTTGAGACTGATTTGTGATTTTCTTCCAATGTTTACCTTATCAATATCGGAAGCAAAGCCGACAGGTCAATAAATCGTGTATCGCGGGGAGTTTAGTCTAGTGAGTTGGGGCGGAGGAAATTTGAGAACTACATATGCAACAAAGAAAAAATTTGAATAATTTTTTATTTAAATGAAGAAAGTGATGAAGTTAATTACTTGATCAGTTGATGCTTGATAAGTGAAAGAAATTTGAAAATCTCAAATCACGTTATCAAGGTTTTAGGCGAAAATATGGAGTAAAATTTGAAGCAAAACGCGGTGGTTTGGGATGTATAAGGGATAGAAGACAAAAAGTAAAAAAATATAGGAATTTAAGTAGTTGCTTTGAAATTTTTGTAATTTATTCTTCAATATGAAATTTCATGTAATAAGATAAAATTACCTTATATATATATATAATTTTTTCTTAAAAATAAGAAGATACTCAACAATTATAAAAAAAAAAAAATTAATGTCTATTAACACTTTTCCAGCCATATGGTTAAAATAAGAAAAAACTACCGGGCTTACCAAATATAAGCACTTAATTAACCTATCTAAGCTTCAATTAATTATAATTTATAGCATAATATAACTATATTGTCTCTTTGTTAATTACAATTATAGCATAACATAACTGTATTGCCCCCTCGTTAACTTTATGTTCCTTGTATTTTTTTAATAATTTAATGAAAAAAGTTGGTATGATAAGGTCACTGCAAAAAAGATAAGTTATATACTTTTATGAGTTGTATGTTAAATAAAAGATCGAAAATATTTTTCATTGTTCAATGTTAAAATGAATAACTCATAATTTTTGTGAGTTATGTTAAAATAAAAATGGATAACTCACAAAAATTGTGAGTTATGTTAAAATAAGAATGGATAACTCACAATTTTTGTGAGTTATACATTTTTCAAAAAATCTGACGATATTTTTAGTCTGTCCTTAAAAAATTTGTGTATAACTCACAAAAAATGTGAGTTAAGCATAGTTTGGTACATTTTTAAATATATGACATATTTTGATACATTTTTTAGTTTGGTTCCGGACTCAACGTTGGTAAAGAGACATAATTGTTACTCCCTTCGTTTAAAAAAGAACCTAATTTTTTTTAATTCTTTTAAAAAAAAATCTCTATTAGTAATTTTTTAATTTTAACTTTTCACATAATATGTTTAAGATCATAAAATTAAAAGATATTTTAATACCTTTGACATATCTTTAATTTAAGATTATAAGATTCAAAAGTGTTTTTTATTTTCTTAAATTTTATATCAAATTAAATTAGGTCTTTTTTTTAAAACGGAAAGAGTATTAAATTTTCATCACGATACATTGGAGGTTTTTCGTTATGCTATTTACGGAGGGATAGTTGGTTTGAAACTCTGAATTTTGAGGTAGGTCTCACACACTTTTCATTAAGACTAGTCAAGAAGTGTTAATATAAAATCAGATAGAAGAAATATTTTTTTAAAATATAATATTAATTTCATTATTAATAGTATTTGTAAATGAAAATAATATTTTTGTCATCTTAATTTATGTGATATCTTTGAAATTTTGTAATTCAATAAAGTTTTTCTTTCATCATAATTTTTTATACATTTTTAAATATTTTAAATTGATAATTATTGTGACTTGTTATATTTTTACATAGTTCTTAAATATTTAAATGTGATTTTGAAAAATTTGAAGATGCTTTTACGTCCAAATTTCAAGTGAAACTTAAAATTTTCAACTTTTGAAATTTTAAATCTACCGCATAAATTAGAACAAAGAAAGTATGTTACTGTTTCTTACATTAATTTATGTGAGACAGATAAAATTTTAAAAGTCAAACAATTTTTTTCTTAACTATAATTTTCTAATATATTTTTCAAATTATTAATTATTGTGATTTAGAATAGTTTTTACATAATTTTTAAATATAAAATTATTTCAAAAAAAACTTTTTAATTATTAAAAATATATTTTTATATAAATAAAAATATACAATATAAATAAAAAATAAAAAAGATGTTAGTGCACTAAGAGCCCTATTGCATTTAATAGGTGAAAACTAATACTTGCATTAAATAAATAGCATAGCATAATAAAAATTGTGCTGCCATACAAGCACGAACCTGAGATATGTTGGCGGTCTCCACTAAACTAAGTAATTCTTTTGTAAGGAAAGCACACAATTAAAACAGATATGTTGGCGGTCTCCGGTATGTTCCCAGGAAGTAGTAATATTCCACTGCTTGCATAGAATGTACTACTTGTATTTGTTTTGACTTAAAATGGAGTATGCATTGTAAGCGTGATTTTCTTTATTCCAAAATAAACACGTGTTCACACATTCTCATTAAGATACTCCAGTTAGAACTTTTTTATACTAACACAAATATCTTTTTTCGGTCAGCTAACACAAATATCTTTAGTTTATTTTAGATTATAAATTTTCAAAATCTTTCTTTTTTAAAATTTCGTTACAAGGCAAACAGCGTAGCATATATTGAAATGTAATAAGTAGTACTCTCCCTATTTAAAAAAGAATAATTTAATTTAATTTAGTGTGAAATTTAAGAAAATAAAGAAGATTTTTAAATCTTGTGGTATTAAATTAAAGATATATCAAATGTATCAAAATGTCCTTCAATCTTGTGTTCTTAAACATGCTACGTGGAAAGTTAAAATTTAAAAATTGCTAAAAAAAAGGGGTCATTCTTTTTTAAACGGACTAAAAAAAAATAGATTATTCTTTTTTAAACAAAGAAAGTATAATTTTAGGGGTTGTTTGGTGTGAGGTATAAGGGATGAGTAGTCCTGAAATAAAAAGAAAAATTATTTTACTCCATATTTGGTTTGAAGTATTAGTTAGTATTGAGATTACTTATCCCATCATTTACTCTATAGTGACGGAATAAGTTAGCCCACATGCATGATGGGATAACTTATCCTGTGATAACTCTTTCCCAACTAAACGACTGTATGAGTTAGTCACGTGCACTTCAACACACACACACATACACACACACACACATATATATATATATACACACACACACATTCTGATGAATTGTCGGCTAAGTATCTTATAGTATTATAACTTCAATAGCGTATTACTACCTCAATCGTATGATATCAATATATTCAATATACTTGTACACACACATATATATTACATACATACATACTCGATGACAAATATATTTATTTTAATGAAACATAAGTAAAAAAATAAAAATTATATTTATGTTATTTATTTATTTTATTTCATATATTTCTTAGCTTATTTTTAATTATAGATTTTTACAAATTTAAGTATTAATTAATTTTTATTTTTATTATATAAATAATAAAAATATATCAATCAAAAATATGTTCGATTTTACATATAATAATCAAAATATGTTTTTAATAAAGCATAATATTTTTAATGTATTTTTTAGAGAAATCAACCACTTGTAGTTGTTTTTTGTAAATATTTTTTTTATGTTTTCAATCAGAAAGTGACCACAAGTGATCGCTTTTAGCATAAAATTTTTAATTTATTTTTAAAGAAAACAGACCATTTGTGATCGCTTTTTCAAAAATATATTTTTTTAGATTGGTTATAAAATAAAAAACGACTACTTCTAGTCGCTTTTCATAAATATTTTATTTTTTATATTTTTTAATCAGAAAGCGACCACAAGTGGTCGCTTTTTTAATATTTTTTAATTTTGTCTTAATGAAAAGCGATCACTTGTTATCACTTTTCATAAATATTTTATTTTTTATATTTTTATTCAAAAAGCGACCATCAGTGATCGCCTTTTACATAATATTTTTATTTTTTTTAATGAAAATCAATCATTTGTGGTCGCTTTTTTAGAATTTTTGTTTTTAGATTTAGCTAATGAAAAGCGATCACTTCTTGTCTCTTTTCATAAATATTTTATTTTTTATATTTTTTAATCAGAAAACGACTACAAGTGATCTTTTTGCATAATATTTTTAATTTTTTTTAACGAAAATTGACCACTCTTTTTACATAATATGTTTAATTTATTTTTTTAATGAAAACAGATAACTTGTGGTTGTTTTTTCAAAAGAATTTTCTTTTTAATTTTTTAAATCAAAAACCGATTAAAAGTGGTCTCTTTTTATTTTTAAGAAACACAATAATTAATATAAAATTTTAAGAGGAATTTTAAAATGATCATTTCAGAATTTTGAAATATAAAACTGACCACATGTGGTCGCTTTTTAATTTAATTTTTTTAGATAAAACTGAGAAAAAAGAATACAAGTGGTCGTTTTTTTTTGTTACCACCAACTATGGTCGCAATTTTATAGTTGCAAAAGCTATTTTTTTAGTAGTGCTTGTTAATATTAACGTGAATGAATTGAAAAAATAATGCAAAATTTGTAATCATTTAATTTATTAATTTTTTTATATTTCAATTTAAGTATTTAACTTTGTGAGATTAATGTGATTCACTACTAAAAAAATCGTGTTTAGCAAGAGACCGATAACGTTGCTAATCAACATAAATTCGTCGCTAAAGCCATTTAGAGATGGATCAGCGACGGAATACTAGTCGTTGCTATATTGCGCATTGCTAACCATTTAGCAATGGAAAAAATAAAATCCGTTGCTAGATTTGCAACGAAATAGAGACGCCTTATATCCGTTGCTATTTTTTAGCAACGAATATATTCGTTGTTATATTTATGCCCAGATCTACCAAGAAGTTTAATAAATATTAAATATATGGCAGAAAAAATAATAATAATAGGAATTAGAAAAATAAAAATAGAATTTGAAGTAAAGGAAGAAATAATATTAGGAATAAAATGGCTAAAACAAGTAAAACCATATAATATAGAACATACACAATTAACCTTAACATATAACAGAGAGAAATTATTCTTAAAAAGAGCCTTAATATGAAATGAAAATATATGTATTAATGAAGATAGTAGTAGAAGGATATTACAGTAGATATTACACGCCTATGATAGATACAGAGCAGAAGCTAATTTATTTAGATATAATTACTTACCAGAAAGCAAATGAGATAAATTAAAAACATCAATAATAGTTAAAGGATTTAATAATGAAGGAAGCTTAATTACTTATAAAGCTAGGAATGTAAAAATACAAGTATGAGATAAGATATTAACAATAGAAGAAATTTATAATTATGAACTAACATCAAAAGATATACTTTTAGGAATGCCCTTTCCAGATAAATTATACCCACATATAATAACTAGAACAGATTGGTGGTTTACAACACCATGTAAACAGAAAGTAAGAGCAAAAAGAGTTAGTAATAAAATAAGAAAGAAAACTGATTGGATAAAAGGAAGTGAAAAAATTACACAAAAGTTAGAAAATATAAAAAATACTGAAGATATAATAGAATTAGTCGTATTTTTGATAAATAAAACAGAAATAACTATATTTTCAATAAATAAGATAGAGATAATTAAGAAAAAATTAGAACAATTATATAGTGAAGATCCATTAAAAGGATGGGAAAAACATAAAACTACTATAAAAATTGAATTAATAGATAAAAATAGCATAATAACCCAGAAACCATTAACATATAATTTTGACGATTTAAAAGAATTTAAAATGCATATAGATGAATTATTAGAAAAACAATATATACAAAAAAGTAATAGTAAACATAATATTCCAGCATTTATAATAAATAAACGTAGTGAACAAAAAAGAGGAAAAAGTAGAATGGTTATTGACTATAGAAATTTAAATGCAAAGACTATGACATATAATTATCCAATACCAGATAAAATATTAGAAATAAGACAAATACAGGGATATAATTATTCTAGTAAATTCGATTGTAAATCAGGATTTTACCATTTAAAGTTAGAAGAAGAATCTAAGGAATTAACCGCATTTACGGTACCACAAGAGTTTTATGAATGGAACGTATTACCATTTGGATATAAAAATACACCAGGTAGATATCAACATTTTATGGATAGTTATTTTAAACAATTATTTAATTGTATAGTATACATAGATGATATATTATTATATACAAAAACTAAAGAAGAACATTTAAAATTATTAGGACAATTTACACATATAATAGAAAAATCGGGAATCAGTCTAAGTGAAAAGAAAGCTGAAATTATGAAAAATCAGATAGAATTTTTAGGAATACAAATAGATAAGAGTGGAGTAAAAATGCAACAACATATAGTACAAAAAATAATAAATTTGAAAGAAGAATTAGATACAAAAAAGAAATTACAATCATTTTTAGGATTAGTAAACCAAGTAAGGGAATATATATTCCAACATTAGCAGAAACTTTAAAACCACTACAGAAAAAATTAAAAAAGGATGTAGAATATAACTATAATGAAGAAGATAAAAAACAAGTTCAGAAAATAAAATTACTTTGTAAAGAATTACCAAAAACTACAATTTCCAGATGAAAATAGAAAATTTATATATATAGTAGAAGCAGATGCTAGTGAATGTAGTTATGGAGGAGTACTTACATACAGATATGAAGCAGAAAAATTAGAACACTATTGTAGATACTCCTCAGGTACGTTCAATGAAACAGAAATAAAATGAGAAATAAATAGGAAAGAATTATGTTCATTATATAAATGTTTGTTAGCATTTGAGCCATATATTGTATATAACAAGTTTATTGTACGAACGGATAATGCACAGGTACGCTGGTGGTTAACAAAGAAAATACAAAATTTAGTTACAACAAAAGAGATTCGGAGACTAGTCTTGAATATATTAAATTTCACATTTATAATTGAAGTAATTAGTACTAACAAAAATGTTATTGCAGATTACATATCAAGACAAAGCTACACAGACTGATATAATAGAAGAGGATACTCTAGAAAAGATATTCAATACCCTAACAACGCTTTCAATAAAAGTTGAAAGTATGGGTAATGAAATAGAAAAGCTAAAGACTAATAAAGTTAAACTGAAGTCTATAGCTACAAATCAGCTAACTCAACAGTGTGCAGAGTTATGTCGATCAAAGACATTAAAGTTCCAGAGCTAGAAGGAGACGTTGGGACACTCCATAAAACCCATAACGTTTATCAATCTACTTCTGCAGGTACAAGCAAAGGAGTTAGGAAAAACACAAATATGAACCTAAACAGGCTATTTGATAAACCATTTATTCCAAATACACCAAAAGATCCTATGTTTATACCCCCACAAATTACCACATACCGAGAAATTTTAAACCAAGACAAAAGGACCTACAACTATACAACCCGAACATACATAGAAAATATTTACAAAATACAAACCTTCTTAAATACCAACCCCAGAGCTATAAACATCCAAGAACCACATACGAATTACATAACCCAGAAACTAACCGGATATAGTAAGCTAATTGTTTTGCCCAAAATCAAACCAAGTCTAGTTAAAACCTGTTACGAATATGGACTACTTAGTACCATATATACCCAAGAAGGAAATGAAATATCCAATATACCAGAAATATATGATTCATTTAACATTTTTAAAAGGATAACCAAAGGTAGCCTATTTTTTATAAAATTTTACACGGCACCAGCAGAGATATTGTATGATGAAGTTAAATCACCTATACAAGTTGTAAAAATAGGAATGACCCGAGATATGATTATACCAGAAGATATTACTCAACAACCAGAAATACCTAGAATTGAGATACCAAATTTTTATGCAAATAAGAGAATTATTGGACTATCCACGATTCTTCAAGAGTTAGCAAACACTTATCGCAACAGAAATCCTATATGGAGTTATTATTCAAGAGGTAATGTAATAGTATACTCAAATTCAAAGGAACTACGAGAAGCAGATATGGAAGACATTAGGCAATGGATCTTGACGTTACTCAATCCAGAGAAAAAACCTATCGCCAGAGCCATTAGAGAAAAATTTATTTCGGAAGAATTATTAACCAGATATTGCAAGTTAATTGGACATAAATATCCAGACCATCAATGTTCGAGATGTAATGGAGAAGATAATATTATCCCAAAAGTTTGGCTAGAATAAAATATCAAGAAAATAAGCATGCCAGCTGGGAAGAAGATAAAAAAATAGCAGATACGACAAGAAGAAGATATCAGCAGAAACAATAATGGGGATAAAAGATAGACTATTATATTGTGAAAGCAACATGCAATAAACTTTCACAATTTTCTTTACGTAAATTATTAGAATTGTAAAGACTTTTGACTATTATTAGACTAGGCCTTAATTCTTGTCTTTTTTAGAAAACATTTGTAAAGTATAATAATTGAGGTTAGGTAATTTTAGAAGATTTTTTGTAAAATTTAGAAACGTGTAAAATAAGGAAGGAAAACTCTTGTAAAGTTTTAGTCTATAAATAAAAGGAACCGAAGGCATTGTAAAGTAAGCCTTCATGTGTTGAAGCAAAAAATCTCTTTTGTCCACAACAAATATTTTGCTTAATTATTAAAAAATAGGTATATTTCAATGGAAAAAGTTATGGAGGAACAAACCTAGAAATATGAAACCTACCCGAACATGTATATTTATTTATGATTATGAATAGCTAAATTCATAATTCCCAACAATCATGGTATGATAAAATAAATTCATGTTAGTTACTTTATAGTAGGATTATTCGAAGAATAATATGTTAAGAAGTTTATTAGCAAAGTGGAAAAGGAGAAAAATCCCTAAGAACTATGCCATCCAAAAGGTGAAACCAATGAGGCAAGAAGCCATGGTGGGGAGTAACCAGAGTAGAGACGCTGTTTAAGGAAAAAATATCCATATTACCATGCTAATAGTGACCGAAGAACATGTTATTTAAGAATAATCTAGTATATAGTAATCTAAGATGACCATATTTTGTTATGTACATGATTGAAGGGAATATTTTGAAAAGAGCAATTTTATGAAAATGAATAATTATTTATCTGATGTAATGGTAGATAAATTTAAAATACTTATTTTGTATGTGATTAAGGATATAGGAATAATAGATATAAGGAAAATCATATTAGAAAAAATATTCGGTAAAGATTATATAGCTAGAATAAATTACATACCGCACTTACCTAATTACTCTTATAAATACCTATATACACATTAACTATGATAAATTATGTATATTTAGAATTTTAAAAAATAGATATAAAATATATACAATTTCTTAGTAAAAATATAAAAGAGTTAATAAGATTAAAACAAACAACTACAAAATATTATAATAAAATATTTAGTCAATTTTAAATGATAGATAATTTTAAAGTCTTAATCTTATATATACTTAGAGATATAGAAATTATAGATATTAAGAGAATAATATTAGAAAAAGTATTAGACTATGAAATTGAAACTATAAATTGGATAGCACAGTTATACCTGGATAATTATCCAGATGGATATTATTCAGATTAAGAGATGTTAGAATATATTAGAAAAACTAGAGAAAATCAAGATAATCTAAATGAAGAAATTAATTATAGAAACCAAATTAAAAAAATAATGGAGAATCTAAAAGAAAAATTAATATAGATAGAAGAAACCTTAGAAAATTTAGGAAAAAGTACATGTGATAGTTTATATAATTTTAAAAACTCGCTACGAGAAGAACAACACAAGATAATAAATAATATTGAAAATCTAGAATTAGATATACATTACAGTACAATTAGGATAAATTATTATACAGAAATCTGTAACTCGGCAATTACTACAGGATAAAATGATAGACTACGAATATTTAAAATATTGGAGACAAAATATGGATGAAATAATATTATTAGAAAAACTTATGAAAGATAATCTAATTAGATATTTTGAAACAAAAGATATAGAATATTCAAAATACCTTCAAAATAATATAGAAGAATTACAGAAACAAAAAAAATAATAAAGAATACTATAGTAAAGCATTTAACCAATTACCATATAATCACCCCCCAAGATATGAATATCGATAAAACTAACATAAATAGACTTAAAATAAAAATATATAGAGAAGTTAAGAAATATCTACGCACAAAAAAAAAACAGATCCATTATACATATAATAGATCTATTTCACAAGTTATCCGCATCCGCACCCCTCTACAGTTGACAACCTGAGGTTCAAATTTCTGATATTTGTTGCTAGTGGGAGGTGACAGATATTTCGTGAATTTTAGTCGAGCTAAGCGATAGCTGACCCGAAAATCACGATTATCCAGAAAAACAAAGGCAATACTTATTATCTAGAATAATCAGTAAGAATTTGTAGAACCACATTTGTATACACTAAAAACATATACAATAAAAACTCAAAACAATATATATAACCTAATATGAATTATAGTAGGATAATTGAATCCCCCAATCTTATTCGCAAAAATTTAAATTTAATCAGATATCAATACGTAAACACGTAAAAACACAAAAACAATAAATTCAAAACAATAAAAAAAGGCAATATACAACTGTTTTGATAAGTAATAAGTATATGACATGTCTACAACACACTCGACCTCTTCTTTAACTCCCCTCTTTTTTATTTAATGACCCAAACCCAAATGTGGATAATATATAAACTTACTAAACAAACTAAAAGTCCAAGCAGTAGAGAAGAGAAGATTAGGCACTTTTCTTCGTTCTTTCCTCATGGAAAGTTTCTTATGTCGAAAATTCTAAAGTCTCCTGCCCCATACCCCACAGTACTCATGAGTGGCACACATTTTAAATATTTATGTACACATTACTTACCTCATAAACACAAAATAAAAAGTAAACCAACAACAAACATGGAGTGCAGAAGATTTGAAGTAACACTAGTATCTGCAAGTGATCTTGAAGATGTCCGGAAGCTATTCAAGATGAAAGTCCACGCTAGAGTTTCTGTAGGTAGCAACCCAAACACCGAAAAACGGACCCCCACGGACAAGCATGGTGAAATAAATCCGGCGTGGAACTTTAGCATGAAGTTTACCATCTCCGAGTCAATGATCCATTACCCTAATGATATGCTAGTCATAAAGTTGTACTGCAAGAGGAAGCTTGGGGATCGGTATATTGGGGAAATGCATATGTCGATGAAGGAGCTTTATGAATATTCATACGCTAATGGAGGCAGTGCTATCATGACTTGTCCTGTCCACAAAGGCTCTGTTCAATCTCAAGGTATTTTGAGGTTTTCTTATAGGTTTGGAGAAAAAGTTACAATCGATAAGTTAGTCTTGGCTGAGAGCGTTGCTGGTTGGAGTATGTGCTAAGGTTCTTAGGAAAATAAAGAGTTTTCTTGTGGAGTGATTTGATTTTCTAGTGTCGATGGTCTGTGTGTGTATATGGTCTTTTTTTGCTTTTTTATGATTTTTGTTTATACTTTTCTCATCAATGTCTTCGATGGAGGGAAAAAAAAAAGAGAGAATCAATGGCTTCGACCACCATATATATATACTGCAAAGTGGTTGTAGACGACAAGACCATCTGATATTTGTAACTTACTGTTTCCGACTAATTTAGATTTGTCATTTGTGCCACATGAGTCCCATTCTCATGTCATAAATTTCTACATCCCATTGCTCGAAGTAAGACTCTAGTTAATGGTCTGCAAAAGTTTGTAGAATTTCCTTTTGGTGGCGGACCCGAATTTAAAGATTGTGGGTGTGAATTTCTTTAATTCCTTTCTGACACAAATTGATATTCTTAATTAATTCATATTTGTGTTGATTAAGGTCCATCTTCCTTGTCGGAAATTTCTTGGTGTCAAGGTTCAAACCCAAAGTTCTTATTAAGGGTGAAGGGATGCATCTGTTGTTGGTGAGGTAAGAGAATTACATCACTATGCATAAAAGACAATAGTTGTATCCCAAAGTTACAAAAGAAAAAGCAAAATCTCCTTGTAGCTAGTTCTGAAATGCACATGGGCCCTAATGGTCAACCAAACCGGAAAGTTAATCAATGACTGACTTAGGGTCAATGAATCTATTTGAGGTGAAAACAAATAAGACATTTATTGTATGAATTAAAGGCTTGTAGGAATTTGTTAAACCAAACGTTAGAAAAGGGTAAGTGTGCTGTATATTGTAGATATGGATGGTAGTATTTGGTATGCGGAAAGGAATCTTTAGCATTAATTAATACTATGTAGTTGGTGAATATATTATACACACATTTCTTCAGTCCAGCTCAGACAATTTATTCTGATATTTCTCAATAGAGATTGAAGAAGTTGCAGTCCGACTAGTTAGTTAAACTGAGTTATCTTATTATAATTCACAGTAAGCTTCTCCTTCTCTTTTATTGAAGAAGTTGCAGTCCGACTAGTTAGTTAGACTGAGTTATCTTATTATAATTCACAGTAAGCTTCTCCTTCTCTTTTTCTTTTCTTTTTGTTATTTCTCCACTTATGCGCAAAAAAAATAAAATGTATTCTTATGATAAAATAAAATAAGAGCAATATAACAAGATTTAAACAAGAAAAGTAAAGCAAAAGAAATTAAGGGTTTTTTCTTATTTCTTCCTTCGAGTATTTCCTAAACATGAATTACAAAGCTTATTTTATAGGCATATAAGATCGATTGGGAGGTTGTGGACCTTGTGGTAGAGTGTAATAAACACCAATATTGTGTAGTGGGTGAAAATAAGTATTCATCAAATATAATTCATTTACTACATGCCTACTACTATATATGATTTATTCACAACGCGTACTCTTCTTTGGATGTCCATATATTACGGAGTATGCTAGTTAAAACATTATTTTAAAAAATCATTAGGAAAATGCTAGTAAAAGAAAAGTGAGTGCATAGTGTTATGATATATATCAATTATAGTGAATGTTTATCAAGATTTATTTGATGTCTGTCAGGATTTGATGCAGTTGTCTTTTAGTGTGAAACTAGGGGCAAATTCCCCCTATAAATAGAAGAGCTTCCATCATTGTAAATCATCCCTCAAGAGAAGAAATAAGAATTACTCTCTCTTTTCTCTCTACTTTTCTTATTGTTCTTTATTATTTTATAACACATTATCAGCATGAGACTCTACCGTCTCAAATTTGAAGGCTAAGGCTAAGGTATTATTGTTTTTCTTCCCTTTTTTCCATATGGCTAACAATCTTACGAAGGGTGAGTTCGTTGCCCTTCAAAGTTCGGGCAAGAACTATATTTCATGGGTGTTGGATGCTGAAATACACCTAGATGCTATGGGTCTTGGAGACGCCATAAAGAATGAAAATACAACATCTAATCAAAATCGTGCTAAGGCTACGATTTTCTTGTGTCATCATCTTGACGAAGTACTAAAAATTGAGTACCTTACTACTAAGGATCCATTCGTATTGTGGAATATCCTAAAAGAAAGGTTTGACCACTCAAAGATGGTCATCCTCTTGAAAGCACGATATGAGTGGATGCATCTAAGATTTCAAGACTATAAGTCTGTTCATAAGTACAATTCTACCATGTTCAGAATTTCTTCTCAATTGAAATTATGTGGAGAGACGGTCAATGATAATGATATGATGGAAAAGACGCTCTTCACTTTTCATGCCTCGAATGTGCTATTACAGCAGCAATATCGAGAGAAAGACTTCAAGAAGTGTACTGAACTAAGTTCTCATCTTCTCGTGGATGAACAAAATAATGATTTGTTGATGAAAAATCACGAGAACCGACCAACTGGATCTGCATCATTCCCTGAGGTGAATGATGTGCATGCTCACCATACTAGGCATGGAAAAAGTCGTGACCCTGGTTGTAGACATGGTCATGGACGTGGTCATTGTCATGATGACCAAGAGAGAAATCCTGTTCCGGGTGTTAATCATTCATCAAACAAAAAGAGAAAAGATGAGAAACGTGAAGCAATTACTTATTTTCGATGTGGTGAAAAAGAACATTATTCACGTGATAGTCATTCTCTCAAGCACTTGGTTGATCTTTATCAAGCATCACTAAAGAAGAAAGAGAGAAAACCTAAGGCTAACTTTCTCTCTGAAAACGATCTTGACATCACATGCTTGGATGTAGCAGATTTTTGTGAGCACCCTCAAGGAAAGATTGATCACTTGATTGGTGATGGTTTCGTAAATATGAAAGAATGAATGATTTTTAATTTTATTTTATTTTTATTGATAAAAGTTAGTGAACAAAGAATCATACAAAAGGTAGTTGTTTGCATGAGTATTAATTTTTTATTAGTATTAATTAGTTCAATTATATCATTGCAATTTATTATTGATTGAATTGAGTTTCAATTTGCCATTATTTATTAAAAAAGAAAAAGGAACGAAAACAGAAACGAAAAAAAAGGGGAACGAAAACAGAAAGAATGAAAAAAAAAGAGGCTGCATCGATTTCTGAGAATACTAAAAGTGTAAGTTTTATGTTGTTTTATAATATAATAATAATAGTTGCATGATTTGACCAAAATGCATGTACTAATTGTTTAGTTGTTAATAAAAGATCTGCATGTTCACTTCTTGTATTTCTTTGAATTATTATTTCTGAAAAAACTAACTAAGCATCGAAGCACGTATTGACTGTTTACAACTATTGAAAAATAAAATGCTAAGCTTAGCTAATCACGTATTAATTGGATATATTTATTTGCTTAATAAAGTGTGATTAACAATTTTTGATAGTATAAACTTACACTTTGTATAAAAATTTAATATATATTTTATTTGGTTGAAGATATGGATAATTTTCAAGAAGATATTTATTTGATTGATTCCGGCACTACACATATGATATTCAAAGACAAAAAATATTTCTCTCATCTAAACATGAGCAAGATTAATGTTACTACAATTTTTGGTAGTGCTAATTTGATTGAAGGCTTCGAAAAAGCCATTATAATCTTACCCAAGAAAACTAAACTCATAAATAATGCTATGTTCTCTCCCAAGTCTCAGAGAAACTTGATGAGTTTTAAAGATATCCGTGAAAATGATTATCATATCAAGACAATTGATGAGATGAATCTTGAATATCTTGGTATCACCAAGAATGTCTCTGGGCAGACATGTGTTATTGAAAAGTTCCCTACTTTATCTTCTGGCCTGTATTGGACAAAGATTTATGCAATTGGGGCACATTCTATAGTAAACCGGAAGTTTACTGATTCCAATACTTTTGTACTTTGGCATAATCGTCTGGGACATCTAGGATCAATAATGATGAGATGAATCATAGAAAATTCAAATAGGCATCCATTAAAGAACTTGAAGGCTCTTTTGAATGGTAAATTTTCATCCAATGCTTGTTATCAAGGCAAGCTGATTGTGAGGTCATTGCCAACAAAAGTTAGGATTGAGTCCCCTGCGTTCTTGGAATGCATACATGGGGACATTTGTGGACCAATTCATCCACCATGTGGGTTGTTTAGATACTTTATGGTTCTAATAGATGCTTCTTCTAGATGGTCTCATATGTGCATTTTGTCATCTCGCAACTTGGCATTTGCAAAATTATTGGCACAAATAATACGATTACGGGTACAGTTTCCTGATAATCAAATTAAGTGTATTCGCCTTGATAATGCTGTAGAATTTTCATCCCAAGTATTTAATGACTATTGCTTATTAGTTGGGATAAGAGTGGAATATCCTGTACCCCATGTTCACACTCAAAATGGCCTTGCTGAGTCATTAGTTAAGCTCCTATAGTTGATAGCAAGGCCATTGATTATGAAAAATAAGTAGCCCACTTCTGTTTGGGGTTATGCAATTTTGCATGCTGCAACACTTGTTCATCTTAGACCGATAAATTATCATAAATTTTCTCCATTGCAATTGATTTTGGGTCAAGAACCTAATATATTTCATTTGTAAATTTTTGGGTACGGTGTTTATGTGCCTATAGCACCACCAAACCGCACCAAGATGGGCCCCCAAAGAAGGTTAGGAATTTATGTTGGGTTTGAATCACCCTCTATTATTTGCTATCTTGAACCATTAAAGGGAGATATGTTCACTGCTCGATTTGCAGATTATCAGTTTGATAAGATAGTTTTCCCAAAATTAGGGGAGAAGATAGTGATATCAAAAGAGAAATTTTGTAGAAAAATCCATCACTATTTCATCTTGATCTGCGTGCTTCTATTTGTGAGCAAGAAATACAAAATATTATTCATCTACAGAAAATTACAAATCAAATATCAAACGCATTTACTGATCTAAAAAGGATCACCAAATCATATATTCCTGCAGAGAATGTCCCAATTCGAATTGATGTCTCTAAAGGCCCATCTAATAGTGTCAAAGCTAATGAATCTAAAGTATGCTTAAAGCGTCGCAGACCATTAGGTTCTAAGGATCAAAATCATAGAAAAAGAAAAACAAATGGTCAAGATGACACTGTGAAAGATCCTCATATGGAAGCTCAAGATTTGAGCAATGTTGATATTCTTGAAGAAATCAATAAGCCTGAGACTCAAGAAAATGAGGAACTATCCATAAATTCAAGTGATGTTGAAAGTAATTTGAATTGATCTAAAATAGTAGTGGATCATGCCTTTGCATACAATGTTGCAACGAAAATCATGCAAGATAGCGAGGATCTTGAACCTTGGTCTGTCACAGAATGTCGACAAAGAAATGACTGGCCAAAATGGCAATTCAATCTGAATTGAATTCACTTGCCAAACGTGAAGTTTTTGGACCTATAACTCAAACACCTAATGGTGTTAAGCCTGTTGGCTATAAATGGGTCTTTGTGCGAAAAAGAAATGAGAAAAATAGAATACAAAGGTATAAAGGACACCTTGTTGCACAAGGATTTTCACAACGGCTTGGTGTCGATTATAATGAGACATATTCACCAGTTATGGATGCAATAACATTGCATTATCTTATTAATTTCACTATCCATGAGAGACTTGAAATGCATTTGATGGATGTGGTAACAGACTATCTTTATAGATCACTTGATAATGAGATATACATGAAAATTTTTTGAAGGATTTAAAATGCCAAAAGTATATAGTTTAAAGCCTCGGGAAATGTATTCCATTAGATTGCAAAGATCATTGTATGGTTAAAGCAATCTGGACGTATGTGGTATAACCGTCTTAGTGAATATTTATCTAAAGAAGGTTATACGAATGATGAAATTTGTCCATGTGTTTTCATAAAGAAAACAACGTTGGAGTTTGTTATACTAGCTGTCTATGTTGATGACATAAACCTTATTGGAATGCCAATAGAGCTTCAAAAGGTAATTGATTACCTAAAGAAAGAATTTGAGATGAAAGATCTCAAAAAGACAGTTATGTCTTGGTTTCCAAATTGAGCATTTGACAAACGGTATCTTTGTCCATCAATCTGCCTACACAAAAAAGGTGTTGAAACGATTCTATATGGATGGAGCACATCCATTAAGTACTCCGATGGTTGTTCGATCACTTGATGTGAATAAGAATCCATTCTGTCCACAAGAAAAGAATGATGAACTCCTTAGTCCTGAAATACCATATCTTAGTGCAATTGGTGCACTAATGTATCTTGCAAATACTACAAGGCCTGGTATTGCCTTTTCAGTAAATTTTCTAGCAAGGTATAGTTCTGCTCCTAATAGGAGACATTAGAATAGGATCAAACACATATTATGGTATCTAAAGGGGACTACCGATATGGGCTTATTTTATTCTAAAGATTGCAGTTCCAATCTTGTTGGTTATGCTGATGCTGGGTACTTATCTTACCCACATACAACTCGGTCTCAAACAGGCTATGTATTTATATGTGGGGGTACTGCCATATCTTGGAGATCAACAAAGCAGTCTATCGTAGCCACTTCATCGAATCACGCTGAAATTATAGCTATTCATGAAGCAAGCTGAGAGTGTGTATGGTTAAGGTCCATAGTAGATCTCATTCGAGAAAACTGTGTCTTAAAATGTGACAAAGTACCCACAATTTTATATGAAGATAATGCAGTATGCATAGCACAACTTAAAGGAGGATTCATAAAAGGAGATAGAACGAAGCACATTTCACCAAAGATCTTCTATACACATGAGCTCCAAAAGAATGGTGATATTAACGTATATCAGATTCATTCAAGTGACAATGTGTCTGACTTATTCACCAAGTCTCTCCCAACTGAAACTTTCAAGAAGATGGTGCACAAGATCGGAATGGAAAGGTTCAAGAAAGTTCTTATTAGGGGGAGCTAATACGCGCTATACTCTTTTCCCTTATGAGGTTTTGTCCACTGGATTTTCCTTGTAAGATTTTTAATGAGGCAGCCTATATGCGTATTGTTAGACATTCAAGGGGGAGTGTTATGATATATATCAATTATAGTGAATGTCTATCAAGATCTATCAAGATCTATTTGATGTCTATCAGGATTTGATATAGTTGTCTTTTAGGATGAGACTAGGGGAAAATTCTCCCTATAAATAGAAGGGCTTCCTTCATTGTAAATCATCCCTCAAGAGAATAAATAAGAATTACTCTCTTTTCTCTTTTCTCTCTACTCTTCTTCTTGTTCTTTATTATTTTATAACACATTGTACTTTGTGATATGCATTTTTATGTCATATTAAAAACTCTATTAGAAAATTTTAGTGAGACAAAATTTTGACCAAGGAAAAAAGTACAATAGGTATTTCCACCGTCTCTGATGACATCATACCAGATGTGTGCCAACACAACCTTGAATATGAATTATCAAATATTGAGATTGACAATCTCTTTACTAACAATCGATTACGTAGGAGCAAACAAAAGACAAGTAATAGATCAAAATTGTCAGGCCATGTCCCATGTTTCGGCTAAAAATCTCATGCCATAATGTTATTCTACTTTAGTTTTCAATCTTATTTGAAAAAGATTTGAATTTCTATTTCTATTTGGAGTTGGTTTGGATTTAGGGGAAAACACTACCCATGATCTATAAATAAGTCTATTTGAGAGAATTATTCATGCTCATTGGTATTTTGTCTTTTAGAGACATTAGTACATAAGAGAGGGTTTTTTTTACAGAGCTTTCACCAATGAGAGAAATAGAGTTCTTTTGCTGTAGTTTTTGCTCTCCGACCAACCATATTCATATCGCATTTTTTATCCCATTCACTGTTGGATCAGACTGAAATATTGACTTGGTTTTTGATTTGAATGGTGGAGATCGAATTTGGAGGTCCACAACATTTGGTTTTGAGTCACGAACAACAACATTGTTTTGAGTGACTTCTCTTGATTTATTTTTGTTGGTGCAATTATTACTTCTCCATGTTTGGCACTTATTGTGTATCCATTTGGAAAAATATTTATAGCCATATTATTATTATAGTGGACTTGTTTGGATCCCTGTGATCCTGTGGTTGTTACCTTCAATTTGAAGGATTTTTCCACGTTATATTTTGTGTTCTTTACTTTCTCTTTTTCGTATTTAACTTCTTCCGTCATAACAAGTGGTATCTGAGCCTTGATTTTCTATTAGGGATTTTCAGATGGAGACAAATATGAGCAAGATGGTATGTTTGTTTCATGATCTAATTTCACGTGTAATGATGACACCAACTTTAGCCCAATAGTAGGTAAGCCAAACTGTAGCTCGAAACTATAAGTAATGGGCTAGTTGGTGAAAAAATGACACAAATGTGGGAATTATGCAAGTAAATAAATTATAAGAAATAAATCATAAGAACAATAGCATAACTAAAGAGAAATAAAGAGAAGAGTAATATCATTCCATGACCTAGTAAGATTGGTACAGGAGCCTTTAGTCAAAAGTATACGAGTACTATCACAGTCAAATAGTATAACAGTTTTGAAGCAGAAAGACTATGCAAAGATAGAAAATAAAGAAAAGGTCAACTCCGGCTCCAAGAGCTCACCCTATCTTCGAACTCTTCCCAACACAATCATAGTGTCAAAGGCGATAGTTAGTACTCGGATCTACACCGAAAAGGTACAAAAGTATAGTATGAGTATCAGAGCTACGAGTATTCAATAGGCTTCATTGGTCGATTGAACTAAATCATGATATAAATACAGTAAAATGTGAGGTAAATAAACTAAGTCAAAGAAAAAGGGAAAATGTGGAATGATGCTCCAAATGTTGAAAATAAACAATTGAAATAATAGTAGTAAAGAAAACATAGCTATATCTAACATAACTGGGCCCCATAAGTCCAGAAGACATAAACAAAGTAAAAAAACTAACACGGGTTCCAATAAGATCAGTGGATGCAAACAAGAAGAAGTAATAGTAGTACTTACACCAACTATCCATATCTTGAAATCATAGCAGTGGATCCTTTTGTATCGTAAACACCAAACTCAAACCAATCTCATAATCATCATAAATAATCTCTTAATGTCAAAATTAAACCAAAAATAGTATTTCATAAGCTGAACATAAACCAGAACTAATATCATGAATACCAAACTTAAACCAAATGTAATATTATCATTTGTCGGACTTGAATTGGTCTTAGTATCATAATTTGTTAGACTTAAATCGATCTTAACATCTCCCAACCATATGTCTAGAATAAGGCATAATATTTATAAATCCTCCACTGGATCAAGAATATAAACAAAATAACATCTAAAGGCCTATTGAATATACAAGGAGCTAACAATAATAATTCCGGCCTAAGTTGGACCGAAGGGTCCCCCTTCTGACCCTAAAAGTCCATTCTTAGGTCAATTCTATCCCAAACTAGATTAGGGTGTCAAATTCCACCGAAAGGTAATAAATAAGTGTCATTGATCCCTAAGATAATAATTTTACCTAAGGAATGAGTAGTTACATGAAATACACCTAATTACGATTTCTTAATAGGCTAAATAGTCCAACTCACACTGAATATAACTCCAAATCCTAATTCCCTATCCAAAACTAGCATAATATCATATCAATACTATAATTAAGCTCAATCTAAGTGAAATGTTAGACTAGCCTATTTGGGCGCTGAAGAAAGCCCAATAAAGTCTGCTACATTGTCGATTTCCTCTTTCGAGAAACTTTCTCACCATGGCATGCTATCAAAATAGTAATCTACACATTAATACAAGAATAACAAACCCATATTGCATTTTTGTTCTTTGGATCTAAAATCAAGTAAAAATCTCATGTGGGACCTGCTTGTGGAATCACACCTTCAAAATTGTTAACACATCCCTCTATGCTCAAGGATAATTTATCCAGAAGAATGGGTCAATTCTGAGCTCAAACAATATCACAATCAACTTATGAAGAATCTAGTGATTTATGACTAAACTGAGGAATTAAAACAAGAATTAGACGAAAACTTACAAGGACTTCAATTAGGAAATGATTTTTCCTAGCTTACCAATACCCCAAAATCATCTAAAGATTAGTCTCCAAATTTCTCACTCTTTAGGTTTTTTTGGCTCTTGAGACTTGTGATAAATGGGGTAAATCGGGTACAAGCTGAAATAAATGCTTCTTGGTGCCACTTAAGCAATCATTAATAAAGTGAAAAAAGGACTACTAAAGTGATCCCATACTAAGAATGGCCTCTGCTAAAGCAATCAAAACATTGCATAAGCGATGTCTGCTTTAATCGACGACCTTTGTTTAAGAGACCTAAGTGGAAAAGAATTGGCTGCTATAGACACCTTTTAGCCACTTAAGTGGCCTCTGCTAAAGCGACCAAAGGTATACTTTAACAAATGCATCAGCTGAAATTTAGAATTTTCCATGTTTTCATCAACCCTTCTAGATTCATCTAAAATCCCATGAAAGCAAATAAACTATATTACCCTATTAAATTTGAAAATCTAGACTTAGTCGCACCAATAAAATTTCCATCTGGGGTAATTTCAATAAAATATGGGCCCACAGCCAACGACTATTTTTACTAAATTTTGACCAATAACTCAAAATGAGTTTGGAAATTTTGGGACCTAAACCAAAGGTTCCCTAGCCTAAAATTAATATTTTGGAGCTAATAAAACTATAGAATTGGCATATGAGGATGTTAACCTAAAGTTTATGCTCAATAGTTAATTCTTACCAATAAAGACTTTAAATAAGGAATTGACTCTAAAAATCAAATGAACTGCCCGATAACTAAACAGCTAGCTCCAACAAGTCACAAATGACTTGGAGCAACTATAGGAAAACTCTAAATGACAAAAATATATAAAAATAGTGAAAATAACTTGGAGGGTCATTACAGTTTGAATGAGAGAAATTACAACATATGGAAGAGCAATATGAAAGATCTTCTACTTGTGAAGAAGATGTATCTTCTTATTTTTACTGCTCATAAATTCAAGGATATAACAAATGAAAATTGGGAGTTTGAGCACCAACAAGTATATGGATATATAAGGCAACAGTTTTGAAGAAAATATTCCAATCACGTTGTGAATGAGACATATTCTAGAGCATTATGAGAAAAGTTAGAGACATTTTGCACTTCAAAAACTAACAATAACAAGTTTTTTCTTGCTAAAGAAAATGATGAACTTTAACTACAAGGAGGGTAGTCCTATTCTTGATCAAATAAATAATTTTCAAGATGTTGTTGATTAGTTTCCTGAAATGTATGTTAATATTAATGATGAAATTCAAGGAATTTGGATTTTTAATACTCTACTAGAATCATGGAAAACTCTTTGTGTGTTTTTTAACAAATTCAGCTCCTGGTGGTAAGCTAACTATGGAATTTGTAAATAGTGGTGTTTTGAATAAAGAAGTAAGGAGAAAATCTCAGGGTTCATACTCACACTCAGATGTTTTGTTTATAGAATACCAAAGAGGGACAAAATAAGAAACAGAAGGATTAGAGGTAAAAGCATAAGCAAGTCAAGGTCAGAGTATATGACTCATCCATGCTATCATTATGGGGAAATGGACATATTAAGAGATTATGTAATAATTTGAAGTACGAGATTAGAGAAGGAAAGAAAAAAATAACAGAAATAATGTTGTTGATGTTTTTTTTAGATGACCTTCTCTTTGCTTATGAGAAAAACGTCATCAATTTTGTATCCCAAGATACTTGTTGGATGGTAGATTTTAGAGTTACATTTTATGTCACACTGAGGAAAGAGTTCTTTTCATCTTAAACTCCTATTAACTCTAGAGAGTTGAAGATTGGCAATGTTGATGATGTTAAGGTGTTTGGTTTTAGCATAATTTTTTTGAAGACTAATATTAGTACAACGTTAGTCCTTCAGAATGTCAAGGACTCTCCAAACATTGCTCTAAACTTGATATTTGTAGGTCAACTAGATGATGATGGATACCATAATAACTTTTTCAATGGCTAATAAAAGCTTACCAAAGGTGCATTATTTGTAGCTTGAGGAAGAAAGTATTCTAACTTATATGTGACTCAATGATCTATCCTCAATGACTTTGTATATTTTGTGGAAAATGACATTGTATCAAAATTGTGGCATAAGAGGCTCAGTCATATAAGCGAGAGGTGTATCATATGTTTGGCTAAAAAAAACTTTCTTGAGTGTGTGAAACAAGAAAAGGTAAAGAGATTTGTGCATTGCTTAGCTGAGAAACAGAAGAGAGCTTAGTTTCATAATCATACTCCTACACGAAAGCTAAAATAATTGGAGATAGTACACTTGAAACTATGTGGTCCTTTCAAAGTGAAGTCACAAGATGGTGTAGTTTACTTTGTGACTTTCATTGATAATTATTCTCACAAGCTCTAGGTATATAATTTAAAATCCAAGGATCAAGTACTTGATGTGTATAAGGAATTTCAAGCCTTATCTGAGAGATAACTGGGAAGAAACTAAAATATATTTGCATCGATAATGGCAGTGAATATATTGTTCCCTTTGATAATTATTGCGAATTATAAGGAATTCATCACTGGAAAACACCACCCAAGATACCTTAATTGAATGGATTTGTAGAAAGGAGGAATACAACTCTAGTTGAGAGAGTTACATATGTACTTTCATAGGCTAAACTTCCAAATTCCTTTTGTACAGAAGCACTTAATATTGTTTCTTATGTTTTCAATTTATCTCTTGCAGTTGCTTTAGATTGTGATGTTTCAAACAACGTTTGGTATGCTAAGTTTGTTTCCTATGATCATTCAAATGTCTTTAGGTGTAACGCTTGTGTGCATGTTATAAAAGATGAAAGGTCAAAACTGGATGTCAAAACTATGTAGTACATCTTTATCGATTATGGTCAAGATAAGTTTGGATATTTCTTTTATGACCCAGTTAATAAGAAGCTTATTATAAGTCATATAGTGGTATTCTTTCAAGACCAAACTATTACAGATATTGATAAGACTGAGAAAATAGATTCTCAGAAAAATGAGAGCTCAGTTGATATTGGTCCAGTTTCTATTACTGATGCACCTATTGCATATGAAGAAACCCAAGCTAATAATGTAGATAATCATTAAGAGGGTATAGAACTTGTAAAAGATTTGATTAATGATTGTGGTTGATCAACAACCAACTCCTGCTCAGGTAACTACTTTAGATGCTCTAGAAACCTCTTGTAGAAGATCTTCTAGGGAAAAGAAAAACTCAACAGGTTATTCTCCAAATGAGTATGTACTTTTGACTCACATGGGAAAACCTGGAGATTTCGATGAATCCATAAAATTACTCACATAGATGAGTGGGTAAAAGCAATGAAATATGGGATAAAGTCACTCTACGAGAATGACATATATGAGTTAGTGGAATTACTGAAAGGTAAGACTGCTCTAATGAACAAATGGATCTTAAGAGTAAAGCAAGAGCGAAATTCCTCTCCTCCTAGGTATAAGATGAGGTTAGTTGTCAAAGGCTTTGTCCAGAGAAAGGGAGTTGACTTTGATAAAATTTTCTCTCCTATAAGAAAATGTCTTCTATTTATATGGTGGTAGGCTTAGCTCCAAATCTAGAGTAGTTCTTTAGTAGTGGCAAGCATGAAATTATTTGCTATATAGACTTTAATTTAGGAGGTAATCTTGACAACTCATGATTCTCTTCCGGTTATTTGATCACTTTTGTAGCTATTCTTGGCAATCTAGACTACAAAATGCATACCTCTATCCACAACAAAAGCTGAATATATTGTTATCACTGAAGGTTCCAAAGAATTTCCTTGTATGAAGGAATTTATGAAAGATCTTTATTTTAAAAAGTCAAGGTTCATTTTATTTATGATAATCTGAGTGTTATTGATCTCACCAAGCACTCTACCTTTAATTTTAAGTCTAAGAATATTAGTAGAAAGTATCATTGGATTAGAATGGCCGCGAAAGAGAAATTATTTGATGTTGAGAAGATACCCACCAATGATAATCCCTTAGATATTCTAACAAAAGAGGTGGTTGTAAAGAAGTATGGGTATTGTAGAATTGCAGGCATTGTCCTAGAGTTGAAAAAGTAAAGTTGAATAAATATGTTCATTGCCTAAACAATAAACAAAAAAGAGTTTATTTTAATTAGAGTCATCCTCTTTCCAAAAAAGCTTGATTTGTTAGTGTCAAGACCCGACTCTACACCCTGAACGTAATCAGCACCCAAGATGCAAGTGATCTGAGCCACTTGGTTTGTCATGAAATTAGTAAAGCTAAACTTTGATAAAAATGCAAAAGCTGAAAATATGGATTAAATTCTAAAAATAAAGACATAATGAGATAAGCTTTCATTAACTGAGACAATAATTCATTTAAAATTTATTACAATTAAGCTGAAAAGACTAACTATCTTTTTATGAAAGTTCTACTAAAATATTGAATATGATTTGCTGGGACATGACCCCTAGCTACTCTTACATAAAGTAAGAATCTAAAATAAAATTTGAAAAATCAAAGCTAACTCTGAATCCTCAAATGCAAGGAGGACTCATCATTGTTGAACGTAGAAGTGCAATTGTCTAACAATTAGCTTGAGATTAGGTGCTGAAATCTACATCAATGAAAGGATGTTGCACAAAGGAAAATATCAATTAGCTTGAGATCAGGTGTTGAAATCTACATCAATGAAAGAATGTCGCACAAAGAAAAATTTGTAGTTAGTACATTGAAATATACTGATTAAGTAAGATTAAAGCTAAGTAGATTAAATTAATATATCTAACAATTTCTTATAAAATGAATAGGATCAATAAGAATAAGACAAGTGAAATACATATGCTAGAACTAATACATAATACTTTAAAGTTCTTCGATAAATTGATAGTATAGACTAATATCTTAAGTAATAAACTGGGACATATCCCGCAACTAATTAATCGTAACATAATAATGGAATAGCTGAAACTGAGAAATACATTAAATAGCATGCAATCATTTTTAGAAACATTCTCTAGCAAACTGGTGGCTTAAAGCCATAAGTCATACTTTAATTTTTTTTTTAAAATTGAAAATCGAGTAGCTAGATAGCTAAATAACTATCATAATGCTGAACTGAATATCTGAAAAACCATAATATTTGTAACTATGTAAATAACCATATCAAGTCAAATCTCAAAATAAAGTTCAGTCTTAAACTGGGGGAGATTCTTACAATCTATATACACTATGTAAGCTCATGATGTCCAATGTATAATCCTAGTAGGGCGGTATGCCTTACACCTTAATAGGGTATAGAACATGCCTATCCAATGTATATCCACTACTGAGACTCTTGGGCCAAAAAAAGTTGATTGATTTATAATGAGTCAAATCCTACAGTGGCACGTAGTTACGCGACTTAGGTTAACTAAACTTGCATTTTCTTGGTGATAAATAATCCTCTCAAAACTATCTAAATAATCATATACTCATAAATAATTAAATCCTACATTTGTCAAAAAGTAGGATATGAGACTTAGCTCAAATTCATATTTTTAATAATCTGTGTTTAAGCTATAAATTGTAAAATACTGAATTTTGTTGAGCTTGTGTTTCAACATATCTAAGTTAAAGAAGGACTATAAAAATCATGTTTTTATATTATTATATAATGTAAGAACCACTAAAATTAATTAAAACTAAAATTAAGGAAACACTACAAACTTGGGGTAATTGCCCTAACTGTAAAATTATGATAAATATGAAGATTTTCAACTGAAAGCTTGAATTGGATGACTGAGATAGAAATCCTAGGTCTTCTTTTCTTAAGAGTTATTCTAACTCTTCGGTGGTTTTGAGAAAACAATGAGAAGTTCAACTGATTTTAGTATCATACCCCTTATAGAAAGACAAAACATTGTAGATTAGACTTATAAAATAGGGAATGAACAAAATTGCCCTATTAAAAATTTCCTAAATTTTTTAGTGATAGTGACCCATGAGTAACTCCACGGGTCGTGGAATGGTTCTACAAATTATGATATGGCTCGTGGTTTACTGGAAAGATTTTGTAGGTTTTCCAGATCATGTTTCATGGATCACTTCATAGGTCATATGCTGCTTTCCATGACTCATTCTGTTATTTTTGGTTTTTAAGGAGATTTGTCTACTCTCAGTTCATATTCCACATGTCACTCTATGGAACATGGTAAAATTCCACTAACCATGTTGTGTATTAATGAAACATGGGAGTTAAACCATTTTAGAGACTAGTTTCACGAGTGGGTTCATGACTCATGGTTTAGTCACTACAAAAGTTAGAAGGCTTCCATGTGATATTCCATGAGTCATCAATTTTGTTCATAGCTCGTGAACCTTCCCATAATAACTGAGAATTTAAAGTTTCTTGTCTAATTTCTTATACAAGTGTTAAATACTCATAGAATTGAAGTCTAAGCTATTATAATATTCCCCTTGAGATTATTTGTCCTCAAATGAAGGCTAAGGCTGGACCAAAAAAGAATGAAATTTACTCTTACTATTTGTCAGATTTTTGAAACATGCCTACTAACTTAGATAGAACTAGTTCCTACTAAGAATTTGGAGCTCAACTAGAGCTCATATTGCACAGACATACATATAATACTACAAGGTGATAGATCATGAAATGAGGTTTCTAAGAGTCATTGTAGAAAGTAGGATATAACCTTAAACGTACTCATCAAAATTTCTCATAATATTCAGGGAAAAGAATCAAAGTCATGGTTGGTCTAAGACATTTAAATATGAAACACTACATGGTATGAGTATCTTAGTCAGATGATATGAGTTAATAGAGTACGAATGATATAGACATAAACATAGGTCACTAAAACACCATGGATTTTGGCCCTTGAAAATTTTCTGAGCTTTGAGCTCATTGCCCTGCTTACAACTAAACCCCCTGAGTCGCAGGGTGACCTGACAAGTCGTAAGGATGAGTCGTAACCAAACTAGTAAATTTGTGTCTTTATCCTGCTCTGATTATGAGTGGCTCACTAAGAGTTGTAATGAAATGTTACGAGTCATTATGTGTAATCATAGGGTGTCCAATGTACGTCCCAATTTATGTTGTTTATTGACTACTGCCTTGGTTGCGACTCATGGTTATGAGTTGTAAGGAGTGGTTACGAGTCAAGGGGTTGACTCATAATAAAGGGGAACTTTTTAGCTTTTTAAGTTGAGGGCATTCTAGATATTTTCCCTCTCAAGAAAATAGAAACCCATGACTTATAACCACTTTTAGGGTGTCATTATATCTCAGAAACATCTAAGTAACTCTTCAAATACTACCAAATCCTCAAGGTCAAGAACACATAAGGTTTTCAAAAGGTTGATCCATTAGGACTATTAAGGATGATTTCTCTCAGTACATCTTACTATTACATGTATGTATCTCTTTCCTCATTGTTAATTTTGTAAAAGCATGTGATTTAAAGTATTGTTCATGAGATTATTGTGATGGTTTTGAAGCAAAGGTTAGGATTTTTTTTTAATGTTTATGAATTAAACAAAGTTTCTCATGATTTATTTATGATTTCCATGTTTTAAATATGCTTTTGAACTTTTGGGTGCATGGGTATGGTAAATGAACTAGAAAATTGAGATTTTACCAAACTTGTGGCTTTTGATGTGGTTATAACCCCAACCCCATAATTTGAAATTGGTTTTAGTTATGAGAACTGTGGGAATTTGTAAAATTGAACTAGTCTTGAACTATTGCATGATATAAAAAGGTATTTGAAATACAATGACATAATTTAATGAACAAAGGAAGTCAGTGTCCCCAATGTGTATTAACGAATAAATGGAGTTGTTCTCCCCAAGTTAATGGGAATTATTTTGGCATGTTGTTGTTACCTTGCAAGTGTAGTTAGTATGACGATACCAACATTATATTCTTGAATATGGAACGTGGTTTAATAAATGAGAATGTGTGATACTTGTTTTAATTGGGCTATAATAAGGGTTGTGAATCTGAGTCGTGAAAGTGGAGGTTCGAGAGACCGATACTGAAAACCGCATTTGATGATAGGGGTCAAAGTGACCAGGGATGTTTGAGTCCCCCTTATTATTATTTCATGATTAGGGAGGTTCAAGTCCCCCATAAATCATTATATGATCGGTTGCTTAAGTCACCTTGGTATACATTTGTCATGACTCAAACCAGGACCTGGCCATGATGGGTATCTAAATTATTACGTGGATAGGAGATCACCCCCTGCACCTAACTAAACCAAACACACAACACCCCAAGGTTGGATGAATTTATAACATATAACAAAACAAGAGAATATCAATTAAAAAACATTAAAATAAGTCTATAACCAAAACTAACTGATACCGGTATCATTGCCAATACAAATACCTGTTTATCCCTTAGGGGTTACAGCACACAGTGAGGGACCAGGTCCCTCTGGATCAATTTCAAGTAACAGATCACTAAAGCAACTTTGAGGTGCTAGAAATTTAAATGCAATGCAAGAGAGTAAGAACACAAAATTTTAACGTGGAAACCCAAACTGGGAAAAAACCACGGCTTCCCTCACAAGCAAAAAAAATGTCCAGTATAACCAACCTCTTGATTATAGACTCAACTGTGAAACTAACTCTAGCTTCCTCCTACTTGCAATACCTCTATTACAAGCACACCTTAACACCTCTTCCTAGTTTTCCTCAATAACTGGTTAACTCTAACTAGCGATAAGCTTAGGCAACTCTACCTAAGCACTCTCTTCAAAAAGAGAAAAATACTACTTTTATAACATGAGTAGTTCTGTTACAATTTAGCACTTACTCAGGAACAAAATCTATTTAAGCATAAACAACCAACTAAGAACTTGAGTTGTGTAGAAATGGGGCTTTACTGCCTCTTTTTTTCACTCTTTAGAATATGAAAAAACCAACTGTTAAAGAGGCATCTCTTTCCTTTATAGTTGAGTGATGATTAGGGATGGAATATCATTAGACCTAGTGTCCAAGTCGATACAAAATAACACGTGCAAGTTTGTTATGCAAGAGGAAAAAACTGTGCAGAACCGTGTGCCAGCTATACAGTACTTTGCACGGCTAGGGACCTATTCCATTACCGTTTATCTGCTCATCATCAATACTCCATATAGAAATTTTCTCCCTTTATGATAATGACAAACTAAACCATACAGTTTAGGCATCAGTGCACATTCATCACATTTAATCCGAGTGATTACCACCTGAGAATGAATGTTCCCCCTATAATTATTCTTCCTCTTTCATCATGCAACACAAGACCTAGTCCCTTGTTGTCATTTGTAGAAAAAAATTCCCCCTGTTATTATGTACCTTCAGTTTGTGTATTCTTATTTCATTCCCTGTCATTATGCACCTTCAGTTTGTGCATTTTCATTTTATTCCCCTGTCATCATGCACTATTCAGCACATCACATACTCCCCCCTATCATTATGCTACCAGTGCTACCAGGTCCTTATATATGAAATTAGTATCTACCTTTTGACATAATTGAAAATGATTTACAGTAAACCAAGAGTAAAAATAAGCACAAATTAGTTAACTCATGGCCACTGGAGAAACACTAACATGTAGAACAAATTTAAGGTAAGAGATCAATTAAATATCATAAATAGAATTCATTCATTTATATCCAATAATTACTACTATTATAATCATACCACAGAACTGGAAAAAATAGCTATCTTCAAAAGACAAATATAGGAGTAAGATGTGAAACTGATACTAGATTGATTTTTAGACAATGAAAATGGGACTTAGGGTAAGGGATGTTTGGGAGAAGGTTTTATAGAAAGGTACTTAAGCAACATCTCCACTCTTAAATTTCCAGCGAAATAAGCATCTAACAACTGCTTGGTGAGATCCTTCACTTTAGCATTCAATTCTTGAACTGTAACAATCAGTTCATCCATTCTACTATAGATCTTTACATTTTTAGTTGCAAGTTCATCAAAGGTACCTAGTCCTTCAAATGATAACTGATGAATCTGCGACTTCAGAAATATTATCTCTGCATCTTTGGCATCCAACATAATCCTTAAATCCTCTATTTCCTTTACCAACCCTTCTTGAGTAACTAATAACTTAGATACTTGAGACATAGTATTAGCTTTGCCTTTAATACATTCATTCTCTACAAGGGTAGTTAGGATGATCAATTGTTTGGCTGTACCAGGTGTTCTTTTTGGTTCCACTCACACTTAAATATTTGAAGACTCTCTTCAGCAAGTAGCCGTAGGGCATTCCATGTCTCCTATTTTTCTCAAGAATTACTTTTTTTCATATGCTCAATCATAAGAGTGGGCAGACTGATCAATTTAAACTTACTTAGTTATTGTATAAAGAACAGATTAGCTCTAGATATAATAGTAGTTTTCCCTGATCTCGACAATAGGACTGGGTTGATGAATTCAAATACAAGTTGGAACTCACATTTCAGGAACTTCTTTTTCATAGCTGCTTTACATGTTTCTCCCATCATAGAGGAATTGATCCAAAACTCCACTGAGGGTTGTTGCTTTACAGAAGTACTGACTCCACTATCTTGCACATCCAAGATTTTTCCTAGAGCTTCTTCATCCAAATAGATATACTTTCCTTGCACTTGTGCAAACAAGCTTAGCCCAACTTGTGAGAATTCTATGGTATTGTAAAATTCTCTAACTTCATTCTGAAAAACCATGGAGTTTGAGTCTTCAAACAAGTGTAACCAGACTTGATACTTGATATATTCTTCCTGACAATACCTTTTGAGTTCTCAGGTTCTCAATCCTTTCTCTGGACATGTTAGTCTTTTCTTTATTTTTTTATCTTTCTTTTAGGCTTATTACTTGTTTGTTTATCATTAATTGTTTCTTTTATGGGACTTGGTACCTCAGATTCTTTCCTTTTCTTGGCAGTTATATGTTTCTGCCTCAGTCAAGCTAAGCTACAAGACTTTGATATAGAGGACCTGGACCTCTCAATTTTAGGATTATTCTTTCTTCCCTTGTTGATGGCAACATCATCCCCTGAATTTTATTCTCTCCTAAATCAATCTTAACACCTTCAGTATTTTCTTTTTCCTTTTTCTATTTCTCCTGAGTTTCTTCACAATCCATCTCAAAAGCACTTCATCCACCATATTTGAAGGTAACAACACTTTATTTCTCCCATTTACTTTATCAATAACACAAAATTCTTATTCTACCCCATCAACTGAGTTTTCTATGTTATCACAGGCAAACAATAGTAGGTTCTCAGTTACCCAGTTCTTGATGGATAAAAGATCAACTATTTTAACAATAATTTCTTCATCAAACAAATGATCAAAAATATTTTTTGTATCTTAGTGTGTAGGAGAATTAAGAGCTTATTTTGTTTATAAAAATTTACCTTTTTGGGATTTTTCAGATGAAATGGGAAATTGTGGGGTTTTTATGAAGGAGTTTCTTGTTCTATTGATGTCCTAGACCCTTGGATTGAAAAGTTTGTTATGATTCAGTGAGCATTGACATCAATGGTCAAGGGTGGCTTAGTGAATTTTAACTCAACTATAGGTTTTGGAGTTTTTGCAGAGTGTGGGGAAGTAATAACATCATCCATTTAATTAGAGAAGGAGTTATGATCCATTTATATTTGGAATGACTTTTGATTAAGAATATAAATAGGACTAGTTAAGGTACAATTGACGAGAAGGTCTAATTTAGCACTTTTAAAATTGACCAATGTCATTAAAGACAGTTTTTTTTGAACGGACATGTCTGAATCTAGTAAGTACGACTCTTCGTTTTGCAAGGGATTTGATAGTTTAGAGTAAAGAAGGATACACGGCTTTATCAGAAAACATTTTATGATTACTTAGTCTTCTTTTATGTACTAAATGAAAGATAGGACCAGGTCCCTCTTAGTTTGAATGGATTCTATATTTGTGCAACTTTAGTTGTTCTCCTTCTAATCTATCCCCATGGGTATTTACCTGCAATGGTATAGAACTAAGTTAGGCTAATCATACACACACATTACTATGGATACCTATCTCTTGATCATAGCAAAGTTTTGAGGAGTGATATTGATTTAGATGCTGGTTCATGGCATTTTGATCAAGTTCAGTTTCAGTTTGTTCCAGATTTTTACTTTCGTTAAACTTCTCAGGTTTTCTTTAAGATAATTTTGTTTGGGACTAGGTCCCTTGAAATCATCTTCTTTCATAACGAGACACCTCTATCTTGAATTTCCTTGAGAGATAGAACATAATCAGTCCTTTTATAAGTAAGCTTTGAACTTTTTCAATCAACTAGTTATTCCTGACTGTAATCCCCTTCTCATGCCCATAATTATTATCACTTGTCAGACTTGGGAGTCCACTCGAGTCTGAGTTCCCAGTAGTAGGACAATGGTATGATCAATTTCTTCTTATCCCATCTAGGCAGAGATTAGTTTCTCCCTACCCCTTTTTGAAACTTAAAGCCCTTAGGATGTGCGTTCTTATGCTGAATGTATTCAATGTTCTTTAACTTGTCCTTGAGCCAAGATTGTCATTTTTCTTTCAAATTTCCATTATTTTCACAGTGAGTGCACAGGAGTTTGTTCCCTTTGCTTCCAACATAATAAGCAACCTTTGTATCAGACTCAACAATTTGGAGTTATACTTGATATCCTAAACCTACATCATCCTTGACATCTTGACTAATCAGATTAGAGAGGATCTATAAGGAGGTAGTCCATTTAAGAGATTTCTTACTCTTGCGTAGTGCCTCCATAAGATGTTCTTGAGAATCCTTAACCTTTCTTCAAGATCAATTTGAAACCAAGAAGCGTCTCTCTTTCCCTTGTTATCTAGGTCACTTCTCTTCTTTGGGTGACTCATACAACTCAGATACTCAGTTTTTAATTTAGAGAGCATTTCTTCAGTTTCGAAAATTTGAAGAGTTAATGTACATAGCTCACCTTCTTGTTTCTCAACCTTTTCCTCTAAAGCATTCTTATTATTAGTTAGGTTACGTACAGAATCTATCAACACACTAGCAAGCTTTTTTATCTTCTTAGTAGTGTATTTTTCTAGATTCTCCTTAATATTAAGGAAATTTACCTCATTTTCTTTTTCATATTTTAAGTTTGCCATAAATGCAAACTAGGAATCATAAGCGAGCTTTCTTTCCTTACAGTCATAGAGATATTACTAAACCTCTTATCTTTATCAGTTTCACTAAAGGAATCTTTCCATGTTTTCTAAACTTTTTTTACTTCATACTTAGCTGTAATTTTCCTTTTTGACCTTTTTGGGATTTTATCATTCTTTTGCATTTGGTAGCCTCTCATGAATATTTTAGAAATCCCATTTTTTGACGGTTGTCAATCTTGCCACTTCCTTTTCTTAGCTAACCGTGTTTTATTTTATAGATTTAACAATTTTTATTGCCAAGAGTGCAACATTGTTGTATTATTCACTTGGGTCAGGCTCCAAAGCCTTCAGGGTCAGAAATCCTTTATTTTTTTCTTTCTTTCTTTCCACCCCTAGTTTAGTTAAAGCGACCATTATGATCATAATACTCTAGGTGTAAAATTTTTAGAATGAACCCTTTCTGATACCAATTATTGGAACCTTGGGGGTTAGCCACACAGTGAGGGACCAGGTCCCTCGGGATCAATTTCAAGTGATAGATTGATAAAGTAACTTGGAGGTGCTGGAAAATTAAAGGCAATGAAAGAAAGTAAGAACAAAAGGTTTTAATGTGGAAACCTAAACTGAAAAAAACCACGGCTTGCCCTCACACGTACCAAAAGAGTCCATTATAACCAACCTCTTGATTACAGACTCGACTGTGAACCTAACTTTAGGTTCCTCCTACTTGCAATACCTCTATTGCAAGCACAACTTGACACCTCTGTCTAGTTTTCCTAAACAACTGGTTAACTCTAACCAGAGACAAGATTAGGAAACTCTACCTAAACACTCTCTTCACAAAGAGAAAAAATTACTCTTATAACATGAATAGTTTGGTTAAAATTCAACACTCACTCAATAACAAAATATATTTAAGCATAAATAGTCAGCTAAGAACATGAGTAGTGTAGAAATAGGGTTTTGCTGCCTCTCTTTTCACTCTTTAGAATGTGCAAAAACTAATTATTGAAGAGGCATCTCTTTCCTTTTATAGCTGGATGATGACTAGTCATGGAATATCATTGGACCAGCTATCCAAATCGATATAAAATAGCACATGCAAGTTTGTTACACAAGAGGAAAAATTGTGCAGATTCCGTGTGCCAGCTGTATAGTACTTTGCATATCCAGGGACCTGGTCCACTGTAGTTTAGCTTCTCATCATCAAAAATCCATATAGAAATACTAATACTAATACAAAAACTAATACCAATACCTCCTATGACCACAGTAGTCTGACAAAGCCTCTGATCAAAACCAAAGAATATCCTATCAAGACATACCCCCGACCATAGCCGAAACCAAAACCAAAGAAATAGTAAAGCTATAAAGAAATCCATAGAATAAAATGAAGTCCTCCAAAGTATGGAAGCTCACCACTCTAGTCTTACTCAAAAGTTGTCCCCGGATCACCTAGTCACTAAATTAGAGGAGTGGAAGTATGTCCAACTCCTGCATTCCATAGGGATACAAAGTTCGAAGACGGTTAGCAGGGTGAACGCTAGTATGTATCTTGGGGATAAGGATAACATAAGGATATGATCAATAACTTAAAAACATTAAAAATATTAAAAATCCAACACATATAATCAAATGCATATACATGAATATATATATCATATGTCAGGATAGGGCATTAGGCTTTACATGTTTTTCAAAACTTTAGCCTAGATTATGTAGCTTAACCGTCATGTAATAGTACCCAAAGGTTATATGGGCACTAAGTCTTACCCCATGGTCGGGACCTAGTACGTGTAGCCATACGAACTAGAGGATAATCTCATATATATAAACATGGGATACTTTAACCCTCTAACGTATACCAAGTTGACTTAACCACTCAATTATATAATGATTTACAAGGGACTCAAACCTCCGTAATCATGAAATAATGATAAGGGGGACTCGAACCTCCTTGGTCACTTTAACCCCTATATCGACAAACGCGGTTTCCATTATTGGTCACTCGTATCTCTACTTTCATGACTCAGCTACACAACCTATATTATAGCCTAATTGAAACTAGTATCATACATTCCTATTCAATTAACCACATTCCACTTTTAGGCACACATTGTTGGTATCATCATACCAACTACACTTCCAAGATAACAACAACATGCCATAACAATTCCCATTAACTTGGAGAGTACAACTACCTTTGTTCATTAATACATATTTTGGAACACTGATTCCCTTTCTTTATTGAATCATACCATTGTATTTTAAATACTTTTTTATATTATGCAATAGTTTAAGACTAGTTCAATTTTACAAATTTCCACAATTTTCATAACCAAACCAATTTTGCATTATGGGGTTAGGGTCTTAACCACTTCAAAAGTCACAAGTTTGGGAAAATCACAATTCCCTAGTTCATTAACCATATCCATGAACCCATAAGTTCAACACCACATTAAAAGCATGAAAACATATATATAAACCATGAGAAACATTGTTCAATTCATAACATTCAAAACCCTCAATCTTTGTTTTCAAAACCAAAATAATAATCTTATGAACCATACTTTAAATCAAATGCTATTGAAAAATTAACAACGAGGGAAGAGTAACATTCCTTAATCATCAAGAAGTATGGAGAGCAATCACCGTTAAGAGCCCTAATTGATCAACCTTTTAAAAACCCTAAATGTTCTTGACCTTGAGGATTTAGGAGTGTTCTCAGAGTCTATTTGACATGTTTTTGATATCTAATAATACCCTAAGAAAGTTATCAGATATGGGTTCTAAGTTGGACAAGAGGAAAAATTTCTAGAATGCTCTCAACTTAAAAGTTAGAAAAAGCTACCTTTGGTCAAGGGTCAACCCCTTTGACTCGTTCCCCACTTTACGATTCGTGACCATAAGTCATAACCAAGATAGTTATTTGGACACCCATATACTTCCCACCTTACGACTCTACCAACTAATTTATAATAAGATCTTACGACTCGTAAGGTCTAATCATGAGCAATATTGAACCTAAATTAATTAAACACTGGACATCCTACTATTTGAACCTATGAATCATAATATATCCTTATGTATCATAGTGAGACACTCATGATCAGAGTAGAACTAAGCCGCAAACTTACTGGTTTGGGTATGACTTATCCCATTGAGTCATCAAGACACCCTATGACTCCGGGGTCCAGTCATAACCAAGGAAGTGAGCCCAAAGCTTTAGAAATTTATAAGGGACAAATTTTGGGGTGCTTCAATGTTGGAGGGTTCGAGTCCCTATGTGTATATATATGTGATTATTCTCTGATTGGTGAGGCTACACACACTTGGGCTCGATCAGGGGGTGAGATCTAGGCCCCATATATTTCATTAATACTATTATATGATTAATGAGATTCAATATCCTAGATATGGTTTTGAAATTCATGTTAAGCCTTGTTCCTTATCCCGGCATATGATATATATCTATATCTATATCTATATCTATATCTATATCTATATCTATATCTATATCTATATCTATATCTATATCTATATCTATATCTATATCTATATCTATATCTATATCTATATATATATCTATATCTATATCTGTATATATTTATTTATGATTTTGATTATGCATATTGGTTTTGAATGATTTTAAATTATTGATTTATCATTATATTATCCTTATCTTCAAGTTTCATGCTAGTGTTGACCCTACTAACCATCTTCAGATGTTGTATCCCTACGTGATATAGGAATTGGTCATACTTCTACTCCTCCTACACAGTGACATAGATTCAGGATAAACTAGCGAGTCATATTAAAGTGGTGAGCTTCCATACCTTGGAAGACCCTATTTCATGATTATGGTTTCCTTTTCATTTTGACTATTACTTGGGATTTGGTTTTTGTCTATCAACCAGGTATTTTTTGATACTTTATTGATATTCAATTTTGGATCATAGTGTAGAAGGCTTTGTTTGGACTACTGTGGATATTGAATGGTAACAATCGATCGATTGGCCGGTCATCGGTGGTTGGTTATGGACATGCATTTAAACTTTCTTAGACTATTGTACACTATTTTGTTATATGCTCAAAATTCAACCAATCGTAGGGTATGGCATGTTTTGTTATGTTAGGTAAAGGGGATGATCTCTGTTCCATGTGGGACTTGAGATACCTGTCATGGCTAGGCCCTGGTTTGGGTCATGAAAAAGGTGGTATCAGAGCCTAAGTTTTACGGCATTGGGTTTCCAGCAACTCCATGTCAAGTAGAGTCTTATTTATGGATATGTAGTGCACCACACTTATAAAGGAGAAGCTACGAGACATTTAGGAATGTTTACCATTCTTGTTGTTCTATTTCAAGCTATAGAGTCTAACGTCTTGAGTCTCTCTAATTCTTTTTTGTTTGCTTTTTAGATTATATCTCCCAGATGATCTGAATCTCATGGAAACTCTTTTGTCCTACTTGAGGACAATACTGATAGGACACACCCTACTTATAGGGTACAAATTTGGTCTAGTGGCCCAATTCCTGATTGCTCTCCTAAAGTTCTATTGGTCCCCTCTAGTCCTCCTAGAGCTCCTTAGGCTGATATGTCAAATGTGAAATTTCTTTAACCTATTCATATGTTGGCTCAGATGGTAGCCTCCTAATCTGAGCGTGTAGCTTCTCTTACTCCATCTTTTGAGGCCATAAGGGTTGGATAGTTTATGAGGTTGAGTCCTCTTATTTTCACCGGCGTTAAGGTTGTAGAGGATCCTCAAGGTTTTATTGATGAAATGGGGAAGGTCTTTCAGGTTATACATGCTACTAATGTGGAAGGTGTAGAATTCATAGCCTATTAGTTGAAGGATATAGCGTACCAATGGTATGAGGAATGGGAATAGTTAGGGGAGATGATGTTTAATTTGCATCGTGGGAAGATTTCTCCAGTACTTTTATGGACCATTTCTTTCCTTAGGAGATGAGAGAGGCAAAAATAGAAGTATTTTTTAATCTGAAGCAAGGCAAGATGAAATTTAAGGAGTACGCCTTAAAATTCTATCAGTTGTCCTGATATGCTCCTGAGTTAGTGTCATCATGATGGCTAGAATAAGGAAATTTGCTTTTTGGTTGTCCTGTGATTTGATTTTAGAGAGTAAGGATGCCTTGTTAAACAAGGATATGGACCTCTCCAAATTGGTAGTGTATATGCAACAGGTTAAGAAAGAGAAAAAAAGTAGGCAGATAGGAAAAATAAGATGTTTAGATTTTTTTGATCAGGGTAGAGGTCAACAACAGGGTGGTAGAGATGGTGGAAAGTGGTTTAAGAAAAAGTGAGGGAGTTTTGGTTCCTACTCTACGACTAGTACTCCTTATCCGAAGTGGGTTTAGAGCACAAAGTGCCTAATCTCAGGTTGTTGGGGCTCAATCTATTCCATCATATCCTCCTAGTAGATTCTGCGGGTAGGTTCCCCATGGGTTTTGTGAAGAAATGAGGAACATGTTTTTTAAAATTGGCCAGATTGGCCACTTAAAGAGAAATTGTACTTTTAAGGTTGCTTTAGGTGCAAATAAGATTCCTTTTGCCACTTTATCAGCTCCTACACCAAAGGGTGCCGCTTCTACTTTTAGTACCTGCACTGGCCGAAATTGCTTGTATGCCCTTTCTACTCACCAGGACTCGAAGGCATCCCCTAATGTCTTCACTGGTATGTTATGACTCTTTTCTGATGATGTGTATTGCTTTCTTGATCTAGGGTGTTGATGATAGGCGAGTTTACACGCCTGTAGCACTATATTTTGCCCATATTTTAGCCAAGTTTTGAGAACAAATTACATATTTCATGCACTTTTAGTCCTTTTTCCTGTAAGTGAGCTAACGAACATGATTAGCAAGATTTCAGGTATAAATAATGCAGAATTCAGCATTTCATGGATAACTTGATGCCAAAGAAAGCTTCATGAAAGGAGGAAAACAAAGCTTGGACGCCAAGGACCTAAAGTAACGCATGGAAAACCTGTCCTGGGCAAAAACAGCAATTCTGAAGACTTTGGGGACTAGCAGTAATTTATTAGGATTAGGATAATGATACATTAACCTAGAAGGATTGGGTTAAGTAATTCATTAGCTTAGTAGGAATAGGATATGGGTATTATAAATACCCTATTTTGCTAGAGATTTTAAAACATCTTTCAATCTTTCTATTATTCATTCACTACTACTTCTAATTCTTCCATTAATTCTACTTTCTTCTTCTGTTCATCTATTTAATTCTTAATTTCCGCAACAAGAGAAATGTTACTTGCAAAGAAAGTCATGCCTAAACGCCTACCACACTCTACTACACGAGATCTTTATTGTGGTACAATGATAATGTCTATTGTGATTTCCTTCGCACTCATGGGTAACTAAACTTCTCTGTTGGTGTTATGGAAGCCTTATGAGATACTATCTAAGGCTATGAGTTTGTGAATTCGTGACACGTGTGTTGCTTATATCATTATTCTCTTCATCTTAATGCAAATTCTTGTGGTTGCAAACGCATAGAATATGCCAGTATAGCATTAACTTGTTCGAAAGAAAAGTTATATATCTGGAAAAGAGATAATGTCAAGGTAATAGGGTCCCATCCCCTATTAAAAAGTTAGTGCCGTAACTGGATTAACCTCTTGGAGAATTTGTACCATTAGATACGCTTTAAGCTCGAAAGAGTTAAAGTGAAATAGTCCCTGTTGAGGTCGAAAGACGCTTGGATTTACCATCGAATACAATTCTCTATAAGCACATGCATGTCTGAATTCCACATAACTCACAGCCAATAGAGACGTACAACTCATAAGGTGGACATAACCCCAAGTTCTCAATTCTCATTTTTTTACATCTTACTAAACATTCTTTCTTTTTAGTTTGCTATTTTTTGTTTTTTTACTTTACTATTTTGATTACATTACTTGCACGACAAAACTCCCCCCTTTTACGAGACTTGCACTAAAAGTCTAGTAACCTTTGCTTACTTGTTGACTGGCTATTCCCTGTGGGATCGATACCCAACCCAGTTGGGTTCTATATTTGACTACGACCGCTTTACACTCCTACGAGAGCTGTACTTTGAGCGTTATCAAAAATTGGTGCCGTTGCCGGGGAATACGAGTGTCAATTAAGTTTGTGATAATTACTAGACCCTTTGGTCAAAGATTCTCGTACTTTTACTTTTAGTTTTTGTTTTTGTTCTCTGCAGGTTTTTATTCAGTGCATGCCCCATCCTTGAAGTTCTGGTCAACCATTATTACCTATCAATCCTGAACCACAATGTATTGGTAGAATGGAGGCACAACACAAAATTGAAAGGATGGCTGCTCAACAGGAACAGGTGAGACTTGCTGCTCTAGCTGTCGCTCAAGTACATCAACAAAATATTGATAACCCTGGACGAGCAATAAATCATGATGACGAGGACCTAGGTGATGACGAGTTGCTAAACCCTAGGCATGCCGCTGAGATTGCAACACCTGCCAACAAAAGAGATCGTCAAGCTAGGTTTAGGCCAGAACGCCAAGTTATGCAACCAGCTTTCGACGATGATGATGATGATCCTGATGGAGCCGGAGCCACAGGAGCCATAATTCTCCCACCATTAGCGCCAGGAGCCAAGTTCAACATTACAAGCACCATGATTCAGTTATTGCAACTCAAGGGATTATTTGGTGGACTAGCAGGCGATGATTCGAATATGCATCTCATCAACTTTATTTCTACATGCAAGTCGTTTGACAATCCTGGTGTTGGTCAGAATGCAATTCGATTACGTCTATTTCCATTGTCTCTGTCTGGGGAGACAACTCTATGGTTGAATGGGCTGACTCCTGATTCTATTACAAATTGGAGGCAATTGAGAGACGCTTTCCTAGAAAGATTCTTTTCGCCATCCAAAAGAGCACAATTAAGAGATGAAATCAGCAACTTTCGGCAGCTTCCAACTGAAGCTCTTCATGAAACATGGGAGAGGTTCAAGACGAAGCTTATGAGGTGCCCAAACCATCACATGATCAATGTCCACCTAATGGAGATACTATACAGAGCCTTGAATTCAATAACTAAACCAGTGGTGGATAATGCGGCTGGAGGATCATTTATGGACCTCACCTTTAGGCAGGCAAGCAATATGCTAGATCGGATGACGAAGCAAAGTAGAGCTTGGCATACCAGGGATTCTGAGGTAGCAAGTCCTACTATATCTATTGGCATGACTGCTGAACAAAGGAGAAGAGAAGAAGAACGTGATCAAGATATGGCGCACATGAAAACACAAGTGGATCTTCTTACAAAGCATCTATTATCAGGGAAGACCAAAAAAGTCAAAGCTGTTGCGTTAAAAGGAAGAGACGAATCTGATTCAGAAGAAGAAGCCAACTACTTAAACAATCAGGGGGGTTTCCGAGGTAATACCCAAGGAAACCAAGGTCGGAACTACTATGATAAATCTGGAAACAAGGACCAAGGTAGTTGGAAGAACAAGAATGAAAAGAGTGGTTTATAAGTTCCCCCAGGAAGACGTGACACCACTACATCCGGTTCTGGAAATATGGAAGAGATGATGGCTAAACTATTGAAAGGAGTAGAAGCAACCAGCGCGGGAGTAACGGAGGTAATTAATGATTTGTCCTCAATGAAGCAATTGGTTGACTCATATTCCATTTCAATCAAGCAAATAGAACAGCAATTGAGCCAACTTTCAGCAGCACTCAATCAAAGAAAGGCTGACACTCTACCTAGCGACACTGTGCAAAACCCAGGGAATGATGGGTCATGCATGGCTGTTACTACCCGAAGTGGTAAGGTGCTGGAAACTTCATCAAAAGGCAAGCAAGGGGTTGACTAAGTAGCGGACATTGATGATAACGCAAAAGGAGAGGAATCCGTGGATGCCACCTACGATGTCCATGACGTCACACCGAGCATGTTGCATCCTGAAAAGGCTGAAAAACGGAAGCAAGATGAGAAAAAAGTCGTGGAGAGAACAATTCCCTATCCACCACCACCTTTTCCTCAAAGATTGAAGAAGGTGGCGGATGATACAAAGTTCAGCAAATTCATGACTATGTTATAGCAGCTGACCATTAATGTTCCATTGGTAGAGGCACTTGAACAAATGCCTGGGTATGCAAAATTTATGAAGGATCTTTTGACAAAGAAGCGGGCAGCCAGTTATGTGTTGAAAAATGACGTTCATCACTGCAGCGCAATCGCTACCCGATCACTAGTTCAGAAGAAGGCTGACCTCGGTGCTTTCACTATTCCTTGCACCTTTAGATCTTTGAATTTTGCCAAGGCATTATGTGATTTAGGAGCCAGTATTAATTTGATGCCATTATCTATCTATAAAAAGTTGGGGTTGGGAGATCCTACTCCAACCAATATGAGGATCGTAATGGCAGATAGGTTGGTAAAACGACCTGTTGGTATTCTATGTGATGTATTGGTAAAGGTTTCTTCATTCATCTTTTCGGCAGACTTTGTTATTTTGGATTGTGAGGCAGACTCAGAAGTTCCCATAATCTTGGGGAGCCCTTTCCTTGCTACTGGAAGTGTGCTCATTGATTTGAGAGCTAATGAGTTTTCGTTCCGAATAAATGACGAAGTAGTTCACTTTGATGTTTGAAAATTAATGAAGCAACCCAAAGAGCTGAACGTATTCTCGGTGGCTGATGTTTACTTTGATGATGTGGAAGAATCACTTGAAGAAGAACAAATTATTGAAGACCCATTGGCGATTGTGCTCATGAATGGAGAGAGTAAGGATGCTGAAAATTGCGAAGAAGCTATTTGTGCTCTATCAAGATTAGGGACATATCTCCATGCTCCTAAAACGCTGGACCTTGATCTCAAAAATCGACCCACACCACCAGCTAAGCCATCTATTGAAGAACCACCCACGTTAGAATTGAAGGAGCTGCCTAGTCATTTAAAGTATGCATTCTTAGGAAACGGAAACACACTTCCAGTCATTGTGGCAGCAGATTTAGGTGAGCAACAAGTTATAGCTCTCATTACTATTCTACGGAAGTATATAAGAGCCATTGGTTGGACCATCGCGGATATTATTGGTATTCCACCTGGGATTTGTACCCACAAAATTCATCTTGAAGAAAAATGCACACCCACCATTGAGCATCAAAGATTTCTCAATCCACCTATGCAAGAAGTGGTGAAGAAAGAAATTATTAAGTGGTTAGATGTAGGAGTTGTGTATCCAATCTCTGACAGTACATGGGTAAGCCCGGTATAATGTGTTCCCAAGAAAGGAGGAATGACGGTGGTCGCGAATGAAAAGAATGAGCTTATTCCACTTAGACCCGTCATCGGATGGAGAGTATGCATGGACTACCGAAAGATGAATTCATGGACGCTTAAAGATCACTTTCCAATGCCATTCATGGACCAAATGCTAGATCGATTAGCGGGGAAAGGATGGTTTTGTTTCTTAGACGGTTATTCAGGCTATAATCAGATTTGCATTGCCCCCGAAGACTAAGAGAAGACAACATTCACATGTCCATATGGCACGTTTGCCTTCAAACGTATGCCATTCGGGCTATGTAACGCACCAGCTACCTTTCAGCGTTGTATGATGTCCACTTTTTCTGATATGGTTGAAGATACTTTGGAGGTATTCATGGACGACTTTTCAGTTGTTGGCGAATCATTTGAAGCATGCTTGGCAAACCTAAGTATGGCATTACAAAGATGTGAAGAATTCAACCTAGTGCTGAATTGGGAAAAGTGCCACTTCTTGGTAAAAGAAGGAATCGTTCTTGGGCATAAAATCTCCGAAAGATGAATTGAGGTCGATCGAGCAAAAATTGAAGTCATTGAGAAGCTACCGCCCCCAATTTCAGTGAAGGGAGTTCGTAGTTTCCTCGGTCATGCAGGTTTCTATCGGCGGTTCATCAAAGACTTCTCCAAAATTGTGAGTCCATTGTGCAAACTCTTGGAGAAAGATGCAAAGTATGACTTCAATGAAGATTGTTTGAAGGCATTCGAATGCCTCAAAAGAAAATTCATTGAAGCCCCTATCATGGTAGCACCAGATTGGTCTCTACCGTTCGAAGTCATGTGTGATGCTAGTGGGGTTGCTGTTGGCGCGGTACTTGGCTAGAGGAAGGAGAAATTATTTCATCCTATCTACTATGCTAGCAAGGTCCTAAACGAAGCCCAAAAGAACTATACTGTCACAGAACAAGAGCTCCTTGCAGTTGTGTATACTTTTGAGAAGTTTCGGGCGTATCTGTTGGGAACCAAAGTGATTGTTCATACAGACCATGCAGCTCTGAGGTATCTAATAACAAAGAAGGATGCAAAACCAAGACTAATTCGATGGGTTTTGCTGCTGCAAGAATTTGATTTCGAGGTTAAAGATAGAAGAGGTTGCGAGAACCAAGTGGCTGATAATCTATCTAGACTCGAGAACGAGCATGTGGCACAACCTGAAATCGAGATTGACGATGCATTCCCTGACGAGGAGATCTTAGCGACAATAATGGAAGGACTACCATGGTATGCCGACTTTGCAAATTTTATGGTGAGTAATGTGATACCTGCAAACTTATCTTACCATCAAAAGAGGAAGTTTATGCATGATGTAAAACACTACTTTTGGGATGAGCCATATTTGTTTCGATGATGCGCGGATGGTGTTATCCGACGATGTATACCCCATGTAGAGGTGCCTCATATATTGGAAGCATACCACACTTCCCAAGTTGGGGGACATCACGCAGGTAATCAGACAGCGAGGAAGGTATTGCAAAGTAGATATTATTGGCCTTCGATATTCAGAGATGCCTACAACTTTGTGAGAAGATGCGACCAATTTTAGCGTCAAGGTGCTATTTCAAAACACCATGAGATGCCCATGTCGAAAATCCTTGAAGTAGAGCTCTTTGACGTATGGGGTATTGATTTCATGGGTCCATTCGTAAATTCGTTTGGAATGAAGTACATCCTAGTTGCTGTAGATTATGTCTCGAAATGGGTTGAAGCTGTATCGTTGGCCGACAATGAGGGAAAGCGTGTTGTAGCATTCGTAAAGAGAAATATCTTCTCTCGCTTTGGAGTACCACGTACTATCATAAGCGATGGAGGATCTCACTTCTGCAACAAGCTATTCAAATCCGTGTTGGCAAAATATGGTGTCAAGCAACATAAGGTAGCCACGCCTTATCACCCACAAACTAGCAGCCAGGTAGAGGTTTCCAACCGAGAGATCAAGCAAATCCTTGCTAAAACGGTAAATGCTAATAGGAAAGATTGGTCTCGGAAGTTGGACGATGCACTATAGGCTTATAGGACTGCATTCAAAACACCAATTGGTATGTCCCCGTACCAACTAGTTTATGGGAAGGTTTGTCACTTACCCACTGAGCTTGAGCATAAGGCATTGTGGGCTTTGAAACAATTAAATTTGAACTGGGATGATGCAATGAATCTGAGATTGAAGCAACTGAACGAGATGGATGAATTTCGTCTACATGCTTATGAAAGATCGGATCTCTACAAGGAGCGGATGAAAAAGTATCATGATCAGCGGATTGTTCGACGAAACTTTCAAAAGGATGATATGGTACTTCTCTTCAATTCCAGACTGAAGTTATTCCCAGGTAAGTTAAAGTCCAAGTGGTCTGGTCCATACAAAGTTAACCAAGTCTACTCGTCTGGAGTAGTTGAGTTGGAAGACACTAATGGTGTTGTCTTCAAGGTGAATGACCAACGATTAAAACCATATATCGGTCCTCTTGATTCAATGAACTATATGGCCATCACTTATCTCGACAAAGTCTAAGTACTCGAGATAGCCATGTCGTGCCGCGACAATAAATCAAGCGCTAGATGGGAGGCAACCCATCATTTTTCATTTTTGTCTTTCTTTCGTTCTATTACGTGTTTGCTTTTGATAAATAAAAATCCAAAAAGAAGAGTCGTGCCACGACCAAAACTAAGGCGCTTGATGGGAGGCAACCCATCGTTCTAATCGTCTTTATTGTTTTTGAGTAAATGTAGGTGCAAAGAGGTGTAAAACGAGGAGGTCGGTTTCAAATTTTGATTTGGACGTATTGCATGTTAAAGGTGGTAAGTTAGGAATGAAGAAGCAAAAGGCTATGGATTGAGCATTGCTCATGAAAATATAGGCATCGAACAAGGCTAGGCCTAGGTAAAAATAGGCCACGAACAAGGAAAGGCCTATACTATGGCCTAAGGTCTCGGAATCTAGTGTGCCATAGCATCCAAAGGCATCAGTCAAGTAAGTACTACTTTGTTCTTCATTTATATTCCGTAAGTACTACACTACTACGCCCATTATGAATTTTTGAATCTTGAAAGTAGTATTGATGATTTGAATGTGATTGAATTATTGTGATACAACCAAGTGGGTGAGTGAATACGTAAGGATGATCTTAACTTATTTCCAACTTGAATTTGATTTTGATGCACTATCATACTTCTGTGGAATTGATATGGTCACAAAAATTGCTTAATCTTGTCACTTGAATACTTACATGTTGGAATGACTTGTTCATCGGAATAAGAATTATAGTTGCCTACCGACATAGGAGGTTGTGATTATTGTTAGATGCTATACCTTGATTCAATCCCTATGTAGTAGTCTTGATATATCAAACATGATAGTATTGCCAAGATTACAAGAAGTATGACTGCTCTGATTTTATTGTTGGAATATAGCACCTAAAACGTATGTCGATGAAGTTTCAATAATCGATCACTTTCACTTTACTAGTCTGTACCAACAAACTAAGTGTGGGGTGGTGCCCCTATTGCTTGTTTATAGATTGTATCCATCGAGATGATGCTAACATGAACATTGTTTTAGTCTCAGGTACAATGGCACCCAAAGTAAGACAAGGCAAAGATAAGGCTACCACTTCCCAACAAGGCAAGAAAAGAGGCCGAAAAGAGCAAGGAGAATCATCCTCGATGCAATTACCACGCCGCATGTTCGGAATTAAATGGGTTTTAGAGGAGGAAGCAAAGGAATGGTATAGGAACAACAAAGAGAAGAAATATATTCATGTGGACTTGATAAACAAGGAAAGCCTAGCAAATAAAGAACCGCGAATGTTGGCCAAGATCATGGCGTTACATCTTCATTTCATCTTCCGAGACATGGGAGAATGCAATCTCGATTTAACAAGAGAATTCTATGCCAAATGTTCACCGAAAACCACAGGAAGTGAGGTCAAGATTCGGGGCCAAGTTTTACAACTCAATGCGGATTTCTTCAACTCCTTTCTTGGCTTGCCTTCAGTCGATCCATCACCATTCAAAGAGCTGTATAGTAGACCTCCATATAGAGCAATTCGACACACACTTTGTGGAACTAGATCCATGGCAAGGTGGAGCAGACATAAAGACACCGGATGACACAACACCTTCCCATATGCTCCTTTGAATAGGGAAGCAAGGATATGGTTGCGTATAGTTAACTCTTGCCTTATTCCAGGGATGCAATACACCAAGATAACAAGAGATAGAGTGTTCCTGGTACATGCATTGATGAAAAATGTACCTATCAACATCGGGGCAATCATTCACTCCACAATGCGGAAAGCTAGGCTACACAAGCGGTCCCACTTCTGCTTCGGCAATTTGTTGACTGTAATCTTGAGGAAGGATGACATCGAAGAGGAGCCGGCTGATCATATACTCCCACACAATCCGAAGAAGGTTGACCTCACAAAGGTCAAAGATGCTGAATCAACACATGGCGTCAACCTTACTACTGCTGAGAGACATGCTCGGGATGAGAGTTTCTTTCGCCATCTTTATGGCATGACTCGGTTTACAATGATGAGTGGAGGTCGTGTTCCAACTGCTGCAGAGCTCCAACAGCTGGATCATGACTATCCAATGAATGTGCATGCAAGAGAGATGTGTGGAGTAGGTACATATTTTAAGGAACCTCTTGATGACGATGTGCCAACAGATGATGATCGACGAATGCCAGGCTCCGACATGGAGGAGAATTCTGATGACGACGACTCCTATGATGATTCCGACGAAGGGGGTATGACCCCCGACATAGAGGAGGAGTCCGACTGACCAGGTTCTTCGTATTTATTTTCCACTGAGGGCAGTGTGTCCCGTCTAAGTATGGGGTGGTGGTATTTGCATGCTATACTCCTTTATCCGCATTTGCATTTATGTTTGTTTGCTTAGCTTAGTTTTTTTCGTGTTTTGTTTTTTAATAGTTAAAGATTTTTTTAGTAGTATTTGCATTCTATACTTCTCTATCTGCATTACTTCTCTATCTGCATTTGCATTTATGTTTGTTTTGTTTTTCTTTTTAGTAGTAAATTTTTTTTTCTTATTTTTTAACTTAACTTCGCATGAAATTATTCTAATAGGCAGCATGAGATTATGACAAGAGTTTGTGCTAAAATCATGACTATTGAGACGTTTAGGCTCTAATTGTGACTCACTATGTGATATTGTGTGGTTTAATTCCTTCATCTGTGGGTCAAGAGTCTATGCTACTCCCAATAAAGTCGACCATGTGCCTTGTGTGTGTGAGGATATAGTGTATTCTGTGTTTGTGGCTGATGCTAGAACTTGCCTGGTATGTATGTAAAGCGAATATAAAGAGTGCAAGTTTAGGAGATGATTTAGGCATTTCTTTGGCAACCTATGATTGTTTACCTTCATTTTATCTACCCATGGACATCATCCTAGATAACTCCTTTTGAGCCTTTAGCCTATTTTCTTTGGCAACCTCATATGTAAGCCTAATCCATTTTTTTCAGGACCATAATTTGATCCAAATTCCTAAGTTCTTTAAAGTGTAAAGTCATGTGACAAAATAAGAGGAAATTGGGTGAGTATGATGCTTTAGAATGTAATGGTGCTTGAATTTGTTATGAAAAAGAATTGCTATCATAAGAGGTGTTATGAAAAGAAAAAAAAGGAAAGGAAAACTGAAACGTTAGTTATGTTTAAAATTGAAAAACAAAGGTGGATAAAAGGGGTGGTAGAATAAAAGAAATTAGAAAGGTTGTTTGAAAGAAAAGTATTAATGGCATAATGTGATGTATTAAAGCGCTTAGGAACATAGTCACTATTTCTGGCCAAAATAGTCCTACCCATCCCTTAGCCTACATTACAACCTGTAGAAGACCTATTTGATCCTAAGGTTAGCATTCTGACATTTAGTGGAGTATTACACTAAGGGCAAGCCTATGGTCATCAGTTGCAGCATATGAATTCTTTGTGAGAGCGAGAGCAAGGATACTTTTATACCCATGTTTGAAAAATATGCTATACTTATGAGTGATTATGGGTAATATATTGTGAGACACACATGGTTGATGAGTTTTGGGTAGTTGTGTATGATTCTTTGTGCCTTAACTTTTGACTATGAGTTGGCCACCATCACGAGTCTATGCTAGAGGTTAAATTGTTTCTACTAATGATCGGAAAACTACTCTTTGTTGATAATTGTTGTGCTTGTCTTGACGAATATTTTGTGTTGATACTGTGAAACCCTAAGTTGATGTTTAGATGGACATGATATTTTGTTCGAGGACGAACAAAGCTTCAAGTGTGGGGTGTTGATGATAGGCGAGTTTACACGCCTATAGCACTAGATTTTGCCCATATTTTAGCCAAGTTTTGAGAACAAATTACATATTTCATGCACTTTTAGTCCTTTTTCCTGTAAGTGAGCTAACGAACATGATTAGCAAGATTTCAGGTATAAATGATGTAGAATTTAGCATTTCATGGATAACTTGATTCTAAAGAAAGCTTCACGAAAGGAGGAAAACAAAGTTTGGACGCCAAGGACCTAAAGTAACGCATGGAAAACCTGTCCTGGGCAAAAACAGCAATTCTGAAGACTTTGGGGACTAGCAGTAATTTATTAGGATTAGGATAATGATACATTAACCTAGAAGGATTGGGTTAAGTAATTCATTAGCTTAGTAGGAATAGGATATGGGTATTATAAATACCCTATTTTGCTAGAGATTTTAAAACATCTTTCAATCTTTCTATTATTCATTCACTACTACTTCTAATTCTTCCATTAATTCTACTTTCTTCTTCTGTTCATCTATTTAATTCTTAATTTCCGCAACAAGAGAAATGTTACTTGCAAAGAAAGTCATGCCTAAACGCCTAACACACTCTACTACACGAGATCTTTATTGTGGTACAATGATAATGACTATTGTGATTTCCTTTGCACTCATGGGTAACTAAACTTCTCTGTTGGGGTTATGGAAGCCTTATGAGATACTATCTAAGGCTATGAGTTTGTGAATTCGTGACACGTGTGTTGCTTATATCATTATTCTCTTCATCTTAATGCAAATTCTTGTGGTTGCAAACGCATAGAATATGCCAGTATAGCATTAACTTGTTCGAAAGAAATATGTCTGGAAAAGAGATAATGTCAAGGTAATAGGGTCCTATCCCCTATTAAAAAGTTAGTGCCGTAACTGGATTAACCTCTTGGAGAATTTGTACCATTAGATACGCTTTAAGCTCGAAAGAGTTAAAGTGAAATAGTCCTTGTTGAGATCGAAAGACGCTTGGATTTACCATCAAATACAATTCTCTATAAGCACATGCATGTCTGAATTCCACATAACTCATAGCCAATAGAGACGTACAACTCATAAGGTGGACATAACCCCAACTTCTCAATTCTCATTGTTTTACATCTTACTAAACATTCTTTCTTTTTACTTTGCTATTTTTTGTTTTTTTACTTTACTATTTTGATTACATTACTTGCACGACAAAACTCCCCCCTTTTACGAGACTTGCACTAAAAGTCTAGTAACCTTTGCTTACTTGTTGACCGGCTATTCCCTGTGGGATCGATACCCAACCCAGTTGGGTTCTATATTTGACTACGACCGCTTTACACTCCTACGAGAGCTGTAGATTGAGCGTTATCAGGTCTACTTTTTCTTATGTGGCTGTGCATTTTGGTTTTGATCTTGAGTTTATCCTTGATTGCTTTTTTTATTCAATCTCGATGGGTGACTCCGTGGTTTGTAGAAGAGTCTATAGGGGTGTGGTGGTATCTGTTAGTGGTAAAGAAACTCTAGTAGATCTAATAGAGTTAGACATGGTTGATTTTGATGTTATATTAGGGAAGGATTGATTGCATTCATGCTATGCCTTCTTAGATTGTCGAACCCATAGGTTCATGTTTAAATTCCATAATGAGCCGGTCATTGAGTGAGAAGGGGGTTCTCTAGTGCCTAAGGGAAGATTCATATCATATCTTAGAGACTGGAAGTTGATTTCCAAGGGATGTCCTTATTATTTGGTCCATGTTAAGGATTCTAACTCGGAGGGTCCTTCATTAATATCCGTTCCCATGGTTAGTAAATTTCTTGAGGTTTTTTTCCTGGTGTTCCTCCTAACAGAGAGATTGATTTTGGGATTGATCTTATTTCGGATAGTCATCCTATCTCTATCCCTTCCTATAGAATGGCTCTGGTTGAGTTAAGGAGCTTAAGGAGAAGTTGAAATACCTCCTTGACAGGGGTTTTATCTATCCTAGTGTGTCACTATGGGGTGCTCCTATTTTGTTCGTACATAAGAAAAATGGTTCCCTTTGAATGTAAATCGATCACCATTAATTAAATAAGGTTACGCTGAAGAATAAGTATCCTCTTCCTAGATTGATGATTTGGTTAACCAAGTTCATAGTGCTAGATATTTCTCTAAGATTGATCTCAGGTCAGGTTATCATCAACTAAATATTAGGGAGGTGGATATTCCTAAGACTTCCTTCAAAACCCGGTATAGTCATTATGAATTCTTAGTCATGTCTTTTGGTTTGACTAATGACCTAGGGACATTCATGGACTTGATGAATAGGGCCTTTCTTCAATTTTTAGTTTTGCTTGTTATCATATTTATAGATGATATTTTTGTGTATTCCAAGGGTGAGGTGGATCATACCATTTACCTTTGTATCGTGTTGCAAACCTTGAAAGATAACCATTTGTATGGTATGTTTTCAAAGTGTGAATTCTTGTTAAAGGTTGTTACTTTTCTGCGTTATGTTATTTCTAGTGAAGGGATCATGGTTGATCTATAGATAGTTGTAGGGGTTAAGAAGTGGCCAAGGCCCACGACTCCAACCGATATTTAGAGCTTCTTGGGTTTATCCAGATACTATAGGAGATTTGTAGAGAGTTTCTCGACTATAGTTATCCCGTTGACTAAGTTGAACCAAAAAAAGGTAAAGTTTTTATGGTATGATGCTTGTGAGGGTAGTTTTGAGAAGCTAAAAGATAAGTTGACTTTATCTCTGGTTTTGACTCTGCCCGAGGGTACTGGTGGTTTTTTTTTCTATTATGATGCATCTCGTATGGGACTTGGTTGTCTGTTGATACTGCATGGAAGGGTGTTGGCCTATGCTTCTAGGCATTTAAAAGTTCATGAGAAGAATTATCTGACTGAGGACTTAAAGTTGTTGGTTATGGTGTTCGCATTGAGGATTTGACATCACTATTTGTATGGAGTCCATGTAGATATCTGTTATGATCATAAGAGTCTGCAATATGTATTCACCCACAAGGAGTTAGATCTGAGGCAGGAGAGGTGGCTTGAGATTTTGAAAGACTATGACATGAGTCTCCACTATCACCCAAGTAAAGCTAATGTGGTTTATGATGCTCTTATCAATTTATCGATGGGGTGTCTAGCTCATGTGGATGAGGATAAGAGGGAGTTGGTGAAAGATATAAACCATTCAGCTAACCTTGGAGTTTATCTCTAGGACTCTGAGGATGGAGGTTTGTTTGTGCAAGAGGTTGTAAAGTCAACCCTTATTGCTAAAATAAAAGAGAAATAGGTACTGGATCTTGTCTTAATAAAGATTAAGGGAGATATGGGTTAGTATAAGGTTGTAGCTTTTGAGATCGATGGTGATGGTATCTTGATATACCAAGGAAAATTATGTGTTCTTGATGTGGATGGGTTGAGAGAGAGGATCTTGGTTGAGGCTAATAAGCTGTGTTATGTAATTCATCTTGATTTGACAAAGATGTTGCATGATCTTAAGGAGATTTGTTAATGGAACAATATGAAGCGAGATGTGGCCAGTTTTATGGCTAAATGCATAGTGTGTCAACAAGTGAAGATTGAGCAGTTGAGGCACAGTGGTTTGACTCAAGAGATCAAACCATCAGTGTGGAAATGGGAGATAATTAATATAGATTTCATCACTAGTCTTCCTCGATCTCAAAAATAGTTTGATTTAGTTTGGGTCATTGTGGATAGGATGACTAAGTCTTTTTACTTCTTACTAGTGAGGTCTAATTATTCGGCAGAGGATTATGCAAAGTTATTCCACTAAGAGATTGTAAAGTTGCATGGGGTGCCTATTTCTTTTATGTAATACCATGGTACTCAGTTCTGATCATATTTTTGGCGTTCGTTTTAGAGAGGTTTGGGAACTAAGGTGACCCTTAGTACTGCTTCTACCCACAGTCAAATGGGCAAGTAGAAAGGACTATTCATACATTGAAAGATATACTTCGAGCTTGTGTGATTGACTATGGTGGTATTTAGGTTAATCATTTGCCTCTTATAGAGTTTGCATAAAATAATAGCTACCACTTTAGTATTAGGATGGCTCTATTTGAGGCATTGTATGGTAGGATGTGTAGGTCTCCTATTGGGTGGTTCGAGGTTGGTGAGGTAGAGATATTTGTCCTGAATTAGGTTCACCATGTGATGGATAAGGTGAAGGTGATTCGGTATAGACTTAAAGCTACCCAAAGTAGCCAAAAGTCCTTTGCGGATGTAAGGCATTTGGAGTTAAAGTTTGAGGTTGGCGATTAGGTGTTCTTGAAGGTATCTCCCATGAAGGGAGTAAAGTAGTTTGGGAAGAAGAGGAAGCTCATTCTATGATATGTCGACCCATACTTGGTCTTGAAGAGGGTTGGTAATATTGCATATGAGTTGGAGCTGCCTCCTAGTTTGTGCTCCATCTATCGAGTATTTCATATTTTGATATTGAGAAAGTGCATGGGTGATCCTTCGATGATTATTCCATTGGAAGAGGTAGGTAATTTGAATTCCTTATCATATGAGGAAGTCCTAATTGAACTTTTGGATCGACAAGTTTGTCGACTACGGATGAAGGACCTAGATTTGGTAAAGGTTCTATAGATGAATCATAAGTTTAAAGAGGCTTCTTGGGAAGCTGAATAGGACATAAAGTCCGAGTATATATTCTTGTTTTCCGCTCTGGATTATCATGCGTAAGGTATATGTTATTCTTAACATCCTTATTTTCCGACTTTGTGAAAGTAAGGAGTGATTTCCTTGACATCTTTATTGTCTGAGTTTGTTAAAGCTAAGAGTAGAGGTATATGGAGTCAAATCATGCTAGCATTTTTCTTGTCCCACCATTCGAGGATGAATGATCCAAGTGGGGGAGAACTGAAGCACCTTAGTTTTGACCCTTGAAAACTTCTTGAGCTCTGAGGTCACTGCCCTAGTTACGACTGGATCCCCTAAGTCGTAGGGTGACCTGATGAGTCATTGGGACGAGTCGTAACCAAACTCGTAAGTTTGTGGCTTGATTCTGCTCTGAGTACGAGTGGCTCATTAAGAGCCGTAATGAGATGTTACGAGTCGTTAGGTGAAATTATAGGGTATCCAGTGTATGTCCTAATTTATGTTCTTTGTTGACTATGATTGGACCCTACGAGTCACAGGGTCCCATTACGATTGGGGCCATTGAGTTGTAAGGATAACAATGTAGGGTGCCTTGGTGGTACTGCCTTGGTTACAACTCGTATAGACGAGTCATAAGGAGTGGTGATGAATCAAGGGGTTGACTCATATTCAAAGGTAGCACTTTTTAGTTTTTTAAGTTCATGGCATTCTAGAAATTTCACCCATTAACCAAATAGAAATCCATGACTTATAACCTCATTTAGGGTGTCGTTATCTCTAAGAAACATCTAAGTAACTCCTCAAATACTCCCAAATCCTCAATATTAAGAATACTTAGGATTTTCTAAAAGTTGATCAATTAGGGCTCTCAAGGGTGATTTCTCTCCATTCATCTTACTATCAAAGGCATGTTACTCTTTCCTCATTGTTAATTTTGTAAAATCACGTAATTTAAAGTAGTATTCATGAGATTATTGTGATGGTTTTGAAACAAAGGTTTGGTTTTTTTGAATGTTTATGAATTGAACAAAGTTTCTCATTATTTATTTATTTATGATTTCCATACTTTAAATACGTTTTTGAACTTGTGCGTGCATGGGTATGGTGAATGAACTAGGGAATTGATATTTTCCCAAACTTATGGCTTTTGAAGTGATTATAATCCCAACCCCATAATGTGCAATTAGTTTTAGTTATGAGAAATGTGGGAATTTGTAAAGTTGAACCAGTCTTGAATTATTTCATGATATAAAAAGGTAATTGAAATACAGTGGTATGATTTAATGAACCAAGGGATTAAGTTTTCTACAATATGTGTTAATTAACAAAAGGAGTTCTCTCCCTAAGTTAATAGGAATTGTTTTGGGATGTTGTTGTTACCTTGCAAGTGTAGTAGGTATAATGATACCAATATTATATGCCTTAATGTAGAATATGGTTAAATGAATAGGAATGTGTGATACTTGTTTTAATTGGGCTACAATAAGGGTTGTATAGCTGAGTCATGAAGGAGGAGGTCCGAATGACCGATACTGGAAACTGCATTTGCCGATACGGAGGTCAAAGTGACCAGGGAGGTTCGAGTCCCCCTTATTATTATTTCATGATTGGGGAGGTTTGAGTCCCCCATAAACCATTATATGATCGGGTGCATAAGTCACGTTAGTGTATGTTGGAGGGATCAAGGCCTCCATGTGCATATATATGTGATTATTCTCTAGTTCGTGCAACTACATAGAGTGAGGACCAACCGGGTGTGAGAGTTAAGGCCCATATAGCCCGTGGGTACTATTATTTGATGGTTGAGCTACACAATCCAGGCTAAGGTTTTGAAAAACATGCTAAGACTTGTTATCTATCCTGACATATGATATATATATATATGCATTTAATTATACGTATTGGTTTTGAACAATTTTAAATTATTGATCATATCATTATGTTTTCCTTTTCTCCAAGTTTTATTCTAGTGTTCATCCCACTAACCATCTTCGGACGTTGTATCCCTATGCAATGCAGGAACTGGTCATACTTGTACTCCTCCTGCTTAGTGACTTGGATTCAAGATCAACTAGCGAGTCAGATTGAAGTGGTGAGCTTTCGTACTTCGGAAGACCCCATTTCATAATTAGGTTTTATTTACATTTTTACTATTCCTTGGGATTTAGTTTTTGGCTATTGTCGGGGGCATGTCCCGACACTTTATTAATATTCAGTTTTGTATCATAGTTTAGAAGGCTTCATTTGGATTATTGTGGTTATTAGGTGGTATCGGTTGGTCGGTTGGCTGATCATCGGTGGTTGGTTATGGACATGCATTTAAAATTTCTTAGACTATTGTACACTCTCTTGTTATATGCTCAAAATTCAGCCGACCTTGGGGTGTGCTGTGTTTGGTTTGGTTAGCTATAGGGGGTGATCTCTGCTCCATGTGGGACTTGAAATACCCATCACAACCTGGAACTGGTTCGGGTCATGATAGTCACACTCTATCTAGATCTATACAACATGAAATGTGAATATATTGGTCATGAATTTATACAAGCCAAACTGCCTTAAGACATTTGGATGGGACACTTATGATTCTTGAAGGTGCTTGAAGACTCCCTAGTGTTATTAAAAGATGCACCGTGGATGAATATTACCATTATCCAGGGTCAAAGGACTTTGAAGAGGTCGAAGGAGCACAAGATAGGGCTAAAAGGCCTTTTGGAAAGGCTATGCGTCCAAGGCACTTTGGATCCACCTTTGATCCGCTCAAGCATTTCAAGAGCGGGTCAAAATAACCCCTATTGGGCCTTTTCTTGCAATTGGGTCACTTTTGAGCCATTAATGTGTAATAATTAGCCTAAATGTATAATAAGGATAGAAATTAAACACAAGAATAAGAAGAAACCAAGAACAAAAGGATATATTAAATCCTAATTCCCTCAATTACAATCTAATTCAAACACCTAATTGTTACAGTGACCAAAAGGGAGATGATCACCCTCTAAATCAATGTTTCTAAACCAAAGTTTAATAAGAGTTTACCAGCACTCTCACGCTTTCTCAATGGTGAAACATTCATCAATATTCAATAAAAAAACTAAGAAAATAAGCTAGATCCTAAATATTTATAGTTTAGGCTAATTATTACACATTTAAGGCCCAAAAGTGACTTAATTGCAAGAATAGGCCCACCAGAGACATGTTTTGACCCACTCTTTAAATGCTTGAGAATTAAATGCTTGAGCGGATCAAAAGCGGATCCAAATTGCCTTGGATGCATATCCTTTCCAAGGGGCCTGGCCTTTTAGCCCCATCTTGTGATCCTTCGACCTCTTCATAGTCCTTTGACCCTCCTTAATTGTAATCTTCATCCATGGGGAATTGCTTAATAGGACTAGGAAGTCATCAATCACCTTCGATCATCATAAGTATCCCATCCAAAGGTCCGAATATAATTTGTCTTGTATCATTCTCTCCTTTTTGAAATGGAACGACCTCAAATACAAACCTTTCAAAACCAAAGGAAGGACAAAAAAACAGAACATATTCAAAACAGGAGGGTTAGGCTTAGTACAAATAAACATAGAACCATGCCAAGGTTGCATACACTAAGATATATCCAAGGAGCCTTTGCGTTTATCATGATAAACTTACTTTAAAGGTTACAAAGGAATTGACTATGACAATTATCAAGAGATAAGAAATTCACAAAGGTCATAATGGCATTAATAAGCCAAGAAGGTAAGATTGCATTCATTTAAGAGCCATAAGACATAATTGCTTCATCATCTCCCTAAGAGACCACATAAAAAAATGGTACCACAAATGGATCAAAAATCCACAAAGGTTTTCCAGGGTCAAAGATATGAATCACCCATAAAGCACTATTATTCAACCATGTGGACCAACAAACTAGGTTCCTACCTCCCAATAAAATAATTCTAAGACTAATGTGGACACCATCATAAGAAAAGAGGTAGTATAGAAAGGAACCAACCATCAAATATCATCCAAGGTTCTATTATCTATAAGAATTCCATTTGTCTTAAAAGATTTAGCACATAATGCACACAAGGATGGAATCAAAACATTTAAGCACAAAAGAACTTTTCCCTTTCAAACAACTTTCTAAGGGAAAGGGTTTCATTAATGGAGTCATGCTTCTAGGTAGAATAAAGAACCTACTAAGAACAAAATCAATCCAAAATAATTGGTTCTCTCATGAAATTGGGTTCCCTCTAGTTATAGTGTTAGACATGCTCCCAAGAGTCTCGTAAGTGTAATGACCCTTCAAGTTGTTTTCTATATTTCTTCTTCTTATTGCCGTTAGAGCCTTTCCATAGCCGTCCCAAGTCATTTATGACTTTTTGAAGCTGGCAGTTCAGTTACTGGGGAGTTCATTTGGTTTTTAGAGAAAATTCTCTATTTAGAAGTCTTCGCTGGTTTCAAATGACCACAGGTTAAAAACATCAGTTAAATAATCTTATATGCATATTTTGACTGCACTAACAGCTCTAAAATGTCAATTTTAGGATAGGTAGACCTTTGGTTTTGGTCCTGAGACACCTGAGCTCATTTTGGCTTATTGTTCAAAATGTTAAGAAAATAAAATATGGGTATGGGACCCATATTTGGTTGAAATGACCACGGATATAAATTATGAGTGCTCTATTGCCTCCAAAACATTGATTTTTGAATGGTTAAATAGTTTATTTGCGTATACAAGATTCTAAATGAATCTTAAACACCTAGTCAAGCCCATTTTTGGACTTAGAAAACTGGTACACCAAGTTTTTGGTGCACCACGATAGCAACACTTTGAACCACAAACGTATCTTGCCATGTAGAGGAGATGCCACAATCGTGTTTGGTGTTTTGTGATCACGACTAATGTGACAGTCGAGAGGTACCGTAATTGCAAGCCTCAGGGTCACGAGAACGACTCCTAAGTACTTGGACTAGGTATAAAAGGACCCCTTAGTCCATAATTTTAGCCCTTTCTCACCCCTTTCTTAAGAGCATAAATCTTAAATAAAGAGATTAAGTGAGATTAAAGCTTGTGGGAGCTAGGGAAGCTAGATTAACATTTATTTTTGCAATTATATTCTAATTTAAGGTAAGAATTGACACTTTTCTTTATGAAATTTCTTGATTTATTGGTCAAAATCCCAAAACACTTTGGGATTGATTTTAGCTCTAATTTAGCTTGATTTTCATCCATTATTAAGGGTAATTATTCATTGAGCTTGTATGAATGTTGGGTTGGTTTCAGAAATGTAATTTTTTTAAGTGGGACCCACATGGAGTTTTTGAGGTAATTTTTGGACCCGAAGTACAATGGTGAAATATGGGTATCAATATTCTCATATTGATGAGTAGAATGTGTGTTTGATAGCTTGGTATCTTGAGGAGGCTTCTCAAAAAGAGAAAGCAATGGTTTAGCAATTTATTTAGCATTTTTCTGCATCAAGGTAGGCTGGGTTTATCACTTATTGGATTTAGCTATTTCATAGTATTTCTATGATATTGTGTTATATTTGGATAGGTTTTAGGTGTTAGATTGATGAAATGCAAGACTTGGGTTAGTTGGACCATTTAGGCTATTTTGAAATCGTAGAGTTGAACACTTAGCTTATTTCCTAGTTTAGGTGGATTGGACTTTATTTCTTATGCTTAGCATAATAATTCCTTAGCTTTCTCTAACGTTAGTAAAATGCTATGGTTAATCATGCTAGGGTAAGATTGGCCTTAGTGGTTAACACTATTGAAGTTTGCCTTAGTTTCCATTGGACTAAGTTGATGTTTTGGCTATTGATTGAACTATTGAATATTCCATTGAATTCTCCTGGCTATTATATTGTCTAAGACATAGATTATGTTATTGACTATGCTATGAATAAGCTATAGATTATGCAATGAATTATTTATTCCTCAAGCTATTGATAATACTATCTTTCATGCTAATGGTAAGCCATTAAATATACTATTTATAAGTCATTGCTCATGATATTGCTTATGAATATGATCATTCTAACAAATTATGCTAGTACTCATGATAGAATACATCCTTGTTGACTCTAATAGAAACTATGTCATGAATTATGTTAGAAGTCATGCTTATTGATTATATGGGGAGTTATGCTATTAATTATGCTTGAAACCAGGATGCTTGATTATTTGATATCTTATGCTATTGACCTTGCCACCGACTATGATGTTGTGTCTACTAGTTTGAGTTTGGGTATATGATTATGATGATATTGATACTCGACAAAGCCAGAGGATATTATGATGATATTAATGTCCGGAAAGGCCATAGGATATTATAATGATATTGATTCTCGATAAGGCCCGAGGATAATTATGATGATATGTACCCAACAAGACCAAAGGATATTTATGATAATGCAGGACAGAGGATGATTTTATTGATGTGCTTATGTGTACATATACCGGTTCCAGTCCGTCTATGCCCTATGTATGGAATTTATATATATATATATATATATATATAGAGAGAGAGAGAGAGAGAGAGAGAGAGTTTGGGTATGATGTTTATAATAGGATGTCGAATATAGCCCGAATGTGGTAAGTATGATAATTAATGGACTTGTGAGGATTTGTGACAATTGCTTATTAATTTTACATGATTATAAATTGGTATAGTTGATGATTATCAACACAACACTTCTGCACCTTTTGGTGTAGATTCGAGTCCTAGCTGTCACCGTTGATCGTTGCTTGTGTTGTGTTGATATTTTCAAAGATAGGGTGAGCTCTTGGAGTTTGAGTCGCCAATTTCCCTCTATATTTATATCCAGTGTTTTATTTTGAGATATATATTGTTGACTATTCTAAACATTTGAAGTTTTATTATTGTCATTACATACTTTCTACTGGCTCTACCAAGTTTGGGATGGTACCATGTATTAACTGTTTTATCTATTTGGAATTCCTTGCTTATTTATAAATTTTGTAATTGAATTTTGCCTATGATGGGCATTTCCTACTGAATTAACTTATTGTGTTAGCTCTAGGTTATGGTATAGCTTATCTACTGGCAGAATTTAGTAGGTGCCATCATGACTCGTAAATCGGGTTGTGATAGTAATACACTTCAAATTATCTAACCCCTTTGGAAGTGACAAGAAGTCTTTAACAACCATGGACTCTCCCACAAACAAGTAATCAACTTGGAATCCACAAGTTATGATCTGCACAACTTAAGCACAAGTATGTAAAACAAGGGTGCAAGTATATAAGAAACACCCAAAAGAGGCAATGGCACATTTGTCCTCGGGTTGTCAAGAATGATACCATATTTTAGTAAGGGATCATCAATTTCACACAAGTAATGAAGAAGGGTATCACATAAATGGAATTCAACAAAAGTGCTTTCCATAGAAGACTAACTCTTTGACATACAAGGAATAAACCTTGGTCAAGAACATAAAAACACCATGGTAAACTCTCTTGAATCTTTTCATTGCTCCATTTTTAAAGGATTTCTCATCTTGGTTGGAGATCTTTCCCTTACACAATATTGGTCCATCAGGTGGATTATGAATCCCCAAAAAAGACTTTCAATCATAGGGAAGGATACCAACATTCTCATTCAAACTTTGCTTGACATAATAACCAAGCACAAAGTCAGGTGTATAAAAATCACCACATTAAAATTTTTCATCGGGGTCAAATGGTAGAGAGGCCATAGACAAAGGTCTAGACTACACTTTTTTTCCCCAAAGGTATCATCAAAATAAAATGGTACACTCTCTACACTAGCATAAGTATCATCAAAAGTAAATAGAGAGTAAATAAAGGTATCATGAAAATTGATTTCATCTAAGGTGTCCTCAAGAACGTGCTCACTATGATGGCCAAGAACATTATTAAGGGTATGTTCCTGAATTGGAACACTCAAAGAAGAATAGGTGATTGGTACACAAAGATCACCTTAAAATCCTTCACATTCCTTGACCCTAAGAGTACTCTCATCTTCTAAGAAGAGATTTCCATCCTTAGGAGGAATATTATTACACCATTGTGGGTTGTTGTATAGAATATAGCCCTCAAGATGAGCTACATCATCAACATTATCCATACCACTAGGAGTGATTTCATCATATTCATACAAGATATTGTACTTAAAAGAGAAATATCAATCAATAAAGAAGAATTAGAACATGTTAGTTCACTCTTAATAAGACAACTATCAAGTTTCAAAGAAGTTTCAAATACATAATCATCCCTATGAGCAGGACAAACAATAGGGTCTTCATTAAGAAGCACACTCAAAGGATCACTCCTATTTACTTGACCAACATATTCAAAATCATTACTCACTTGAGGCTCATTAATCACATCACAAACATCCTAAAGTGGTGGACTATTTTCACACCCAAGTTGATCAACACAGTTTCACAAGAAAATGTATTATCATTCAACATAATGGCTTCAACACTAGGTGGACTCAAATTGGCCTTAAAAGAAGATTAAATTTGGTCATTAATAGGATCAACTAGTGTATCCATACTATCAACATACACATCATCAACAAGAGTCAACGAATTATGAAACTCACATATAGTGAAGCTACTACTCATACTCAATTGGCTACTAGTCACACAATCATCATGTACATTTACTAAAGTGCAAGAGATAACTAAGTTACCTTGATGTTCTTGAGAATATTATTATTTACATTGGGGTAAAGGTCCTTTACAAGCTTTGGAAGAATCTAATATTGTCCTCATCAAATCATCGAAGGGAATCTCCTCTTTTGGTACTTGTTCTTCTCTGCTTGCCATATTGGTACCTATACATATGTACTTACTAAGAGAAGGAAAAACAAAGTTAAATTGTGTTGGTGGAAACCCCCTGACTTCACTTCTCTTAATCTCTCCTTTTTATTTCTTTGATTTCTACCTTGAACTTTGTTACTCCTCTCAATCTTTTATCTTTTATTTTTATCAAATTTGGAGTAAGTGGTCACATTTTCTTGAGATTTTGGCATGATAGGTTAAAAGGGATGATTTCTCCATCGGTCCATTAAAATCTTAGGCCAATTTTGTACATTAGGAATTGTATGTCATGAAAACCAATTGGTACCCAAACATAAGTGTCCGAATTCCAAGGGGCGTATCTCATACCAAACCTCCTCATTGTACCCATCTCCGGTGAAGGAAACCTTCACACTCTCGAAAACTCTATAGCCTTCCATAAAGTATGGAAAATGTATGGATGTTTGAGGTATCCCTAGAAAGTCAACCATAGAAGGAGTAATGTAGTTTGCATGACACCTATCATGAAGGATAAGAACGCATCTCAGAAATCCATAAATTTCTACCCATCTTGAGCAAACGTGCCTTCTTGGATCACTATTATAAAGCTTTGTGTATCCCTTTGACACATAGATTGTCCTCATGAACTCTTTCAAGGCACTCCATGTTTGATTGGGTTTTCTTGAAAGTTCCCACCATGTCAATTCCTGACATTGAGTGTGCTTAATGTCATATGTGGCTTGTTTGGCTTTACTCATAACATAATCGTTAAAGATCCTTTCACATTGCCATTCCCATTAAAGATAAACTTCCAAATCTCGTTCTTCTTTGAAAATTGGAAGAGATGTTCTAGAAGAATCACAACTCTTACTACACACTTTATTTACACATTGGTTCCCACTTCCACATCCTTGGGAACTAGAACAAGAAGGATAAGATGTTTCCCTAGGATTTAGAGATGCACAATTTTTTCTTCCTATTGGCTAACCTTGACTATAACAAACACTTTTTACACACTTTTCTTCTTTATTTTTGTGTCAAACACTCACTTTTGGATGATATTTCAAGATGAAGATAACAATATCTTTAAGAATACCAAGAACACCTACTTTTCCAACTTTCTTCCTTAGCTCGGAATGAGTTGAAATTTTGAACCTAGGAACTTTACAACATTATAAACTTATTCCAAACATTAATTTGCTTAAATTACTCACCAAAATCCTTAGATTTTCAATTCACTTATAACGTCTTCAACTCAAGCTTCCAACAAGGATGACATACTCAAATAAGCTCTGTTTTGACTCAAATTTGATTTATAGACTCATATAGTGTTAGAGAACACAAATATAACACTAGAAAAACAAGAAAACACAAAAATAAAAAACTTAAAAGTTGAATTAGGACCTAAAACATAATTTTCAAGATAACAAACCCAAGATTGACTTTGTGGAAATGAAATCAAGCTCGACTCTGGTACCAAATGATAGAGAACAAAACTATGAAACTAGAAATGAATATGAAAAGTAAGCGACAATCGATAAAGGATAGAAATTAGAAATAAGAATAAGAAGTAACCAAGAACAAAAGGATATATTAAATCCTAATACCTTCAACTACAATCTAATTCAAACACCTAATTCTTACGGTGACCAAGATGGAGATGATCACCCTTTAAACTAATGTTTCTAAACTAAAGTTCAACAAGAGTTTACTAACACTCTCACTCTCTCTCAATGGAGAAACATTCATCAATAATCAAGTAAAAGCTAAGAAAATAAGCTAGATCCCAAGTATTTATAGTTCAGGCTAATTATTACATATTTAGAGACCAAAAGTGACCCAATTTCAAGAAAAGGCCCACTAGGGGCTGTTTTGACCCGCTCTTGAAATGCTTGAGCGGATCAAAGGTGGATCCAAGGCTCCTTGGGCACATTTTATTTCCAAGGATCTTTCTATCCCCGTCTTGTTCTCCTTCGATCTCTTAAAAGTCCTTTGACCCTAATTAATGGAAACTTCACCCATAGAGTATCTTTAAATAGCACTACGGAGTCGTCAAGCACCTTTAAGCATCATAAGTATCCCATCCAAAGGTACAGAGGCAATTTATCTTGTATCTTGAAGTAAAAATAGAACTACTATGATTTAATCTATATAGCTGATAGCTTTAAGCTTAGAAAGACTTCTCAACAACACTCCTTTCTTTGAATATTTCACTTCATCATCTACAATTTATAACCCTCACAAGGGTACATAAGAATACTCTTACCAAAATCTGAGTCTAACTGCATACTCTTACCATGTTCAAGCCTAACTCAAAATTACAAGGTGTTATATGTAAGATGATCATACTAATCTAAACCACACGATTCATGCTCTATATCTCTGTAGATACTTTTATCCCAAGAATAATACTTCTTCTTAACATCTTAATCAACTATCCTTGAGTCCAAAACAAGAAGACAATAGTGTATAATTGATCTATCAACATATCATTAACTCAATATTAAAGCTTAGCAATATAACCACTTCATGACTTCTAGGTAACATAATTATCTAAGAATTTCCCACCTTCCTAACATCTCTATAAGATGAAATTTTCAAGGACTACTACCAAGAGACACAATAAATATTCTCATCTAAGTATTACATATATTAAATTAGTGCCTCATTCCTTCTCTACACATAAAACCTTGAGTGGAATAAGCATAATACAATCTTCAAGATAAGTTACATCTACCCTCTCATCTAAACCATCTCCAACTACTATTAATACTATTATTGTAACATAAGAAAGGTCACTAAAGTACTAGAGCATGAGGATCTTGGATAGGAGAAATACTTTCTCATCTATGATTCATATTAATCACAACCTTGGCAGTCTAGAATGGAGACTATGGAGTAAAGTACAATAGGTTTGAATACTTCATATATTAACGCATAGAGTATGAGTAGGAAGTTGTTCTATACATGGTCATGACATAACCAACCATCACTTTCATAGGGAGACTTGCACAGGACTTAGAGGTAAAAGATTATAAGCATGAATTATTAAAGAAATTTGATTCGAGTAAATGGTGTAGTATGATTTCACTTGTCATTAAGGATATATCAGGTGTTCATGGGACTGAGCATATTGTGAAAGATAAGTTCATGTCTCATAAGTTGTTTAATGTAATACTAGAATTTCACAGATTCATAGAGTAAGATAGAGGTTGTTGTTTTGAAACTATTTCTTACTATTTTAAGGACTGAGATAGTCATGAATGTGTATGAAGTGTGTGAGTCGATATGCGTGACATGAGTAGGGTATCATAATGACTACAATTCAAGGAATATGCTAGAAGAAAAATAAATTAATGTCTCTTCATTACTATTTTTCTGGAACTCATTACTATCTATATCTTAAGACCCAACTTGGTTATTCACTCTATCATCTCCCCCTTAGATTCAAAGTTAATGATCAAAGTCTATGGACCTATATCACATTCTCTAAACTAGGATAAAATCACTTTATTATTCACAGTCAAGGAATTATTGTTCACATAATTGCTAAACTCTTTTGATGGACTATATATATTGATACTTAAATTCATTCTACTACTTCTTTCTGGGGTACTTAACTTTTTCTATCCCCTATAGTAATATTTCTACAACTTCTACTCATATTGGTGTATATAGCTACTCCTTCTAACACTTAATAACCTGACCTCATTTTCTTAGTCTAGTAACATCGCACTTCTAAATTTATATTTATCCTTGGAAACTTAAGGGTTGTAACTAGGCATACTAGTCCACTGAAAACATATGATTAAATAATCAACCTTAACCACACATGCTATTAATACACCTAAATTACACCTATCTTAAGAAGTATAAGCAATCGTCAAATATATAACCCAACAAAGGTTAAAGCCGAATATCATAGACAATATGGTGAACACTAAGTTGATTGTGACTTAAATGACTATTAGTCTACAATTTTCATGAAATGGTTTTTTTTTGTAATACGCGATTTCAAACTAATGACTTGTTTCATGTAACGAGCATAAAATCAAAGAAATATGAATCAGTAAAGAGTAAACTAGGATTGTATTAAACATGGCTCTATAATATTTTCAGGTTAATATCGATAAAGTGCACTGCTAATACAGGCAATATAAGGCTATTGAATTTAAAAGTATGTCTGATCATTTATCAATCTAATTAGATGGATTTACCTTTAATTATTTCAAACTTAAATAGATGGAATTAGGAAACTCAATTTTAGCCTGAAGTTGATTAATCTCACTAGAGCATACTCATTAGATAGAGATAATAAACTTTAAATCCTTATTTTTAATCCCTTTTTCTAGTTTTTAACCTCCTACTCTGAGTAAGAATAATCAAGGGCTTGTTCTAATGTTTGCAACCATTAGAAATATGTTAAGACAAAAATATCAACAATACATTTGCATATATTATTCAAACCTATAATGAAACCAACCCTAGAATTGCTATGTTTCATGGATCCTACAACCCTAGTTGTGGGGTTTCTAGACATACATATTTCTTAAGATGAAATAAGAAATGTATTTCATAATTAAAAGAAGAACTCTTACAAAGATGAAATCCAACACTTGAATTCTTGACAAAAACTAAAGTAGAAAATCTAAAGCTTGAGAAACTCTCTAACACTTGGATAAGAGTAACGTAATATTCTTCAAAGTAATCTAAGATGCCTATTCTAAACCCTATACAAGGTTTTCATAGGCTCTAGGAAATTTTGAATCCAAATTTTAATCGCAGTTGACTGCCTTTGTTGTGATGACTCGCCTGATGATTTATAAGGCTTGAAATGGTCCATCATAAGGGGTTGTCACTTGACTCTGCTCAAGTTACTTTTCTATTTTGATCATTAGTAAGATAATTCATCTTAGGCTTATCGATTCATCAGTTACACCATCACAATGATATCTTTGACAGTGTTTCTATGTTGGTATGATGATAGGTGTGATGGTTCATCACCCGCTTGACAATTAATCAAGTGAAGCGTTATCTTATTTCTTAAGCCTTGTTTCCTTATTTTTCCTTATTTTTATTCACACCAAATTAAATTCCTGCAATTTAAACATAAAAAGCATCAAATCCAACAACGGTTTCTTAAAAACTGACATGACCCAAACTAGGGCCTAGTTGTGTCAAGTGTCTTAAGTCCACTGGGGCTAGAGGCCACCCCTAATACCCAATCATAACTGCCCTACACCTTAATTCAGATGAAATCCAAACATATATATAACATAACAAGATGAAAAAATCATAAATCAAATATAGTCAACTGGTATCAGCCATAATACCAATACCAATGCCAACGCTGACACCAATACTGACACCGCTCGTACCAACACATAACAGTGTCACAAAGCCTCTATCAAAAAGTAAAACAGTATCTAGTTGGGACATGCCCCCAACTATAGCCAAAACCAAAGTCTAAGAAATAACCAAAGTATAAAGGCAAGACCATAACATTGAATAGAACCTAGGAAGTATGGAAGCTCACCACTTCAATATAACTCTAAGCTATTCTCGAATCTGATCACTGAGAAGGATAAGTAGTATGTGCGGTTCCTGTATTGTGTGGGGATACAACACTCAAAGATGGGTTAGAGAGTGAACACTATTATGTACTCAGGATAAAGACAAAATAATACTAATGTTTGAAACCAAGTAAATAACCATGTGGATTCACATCCATACATATAATCTATGTAGAGAAAGGGAACTAGGTTTAACATATATTTAAGACCATTAGCCTAGGTTTGTGTAGCTTAACCATCCTAGAATCACCCACGGTCTATATGGGTCCAGTGTTCTCCTTGAACGGGCCTCAGTGCATGTAGGAGCACAAACCGAAGATATCATAAGGGTCAAGGATTCCTATGTACCCTTCACCCTCTATGATACATATATAAAAGTATAACTTAGGGGATTTTTGTTTACCCCACAAGTATATGCTTTCCATAACCAATCCTCATGTCGGCAAACATGAGTTTCCAGTGTCCATCCATTGGACTCACACCTTCACAATTAGTTATCACAACTAGCCATTATTTCCTAATTAAAACCATTAACACACAACCAAACCACCAAATTAATATATTATTAACCAAGTCTATGAGAATTGGTATCTTCATAATAATTATAGCTTGCAAGCAATGTCCTTAGCCAATCACTTAGAGAATTCTCATATACCCCATAGGTTCTATTATTAGATTTACTTGGGGGACTTCCTTTTACCCCACCAAGTTTTTAATCAAAGCCATGGACACCAAGGTATTACAATGTAGCCATTAAAACCATTTAACCAATTTAGGTTCCATTACCATATTATACCATGCAATTATTTTCAACAAAAGTCCAACTATGTAATAAAAACATTCTCATAGGCATTTTAACAAACATATTGAGGGCATATCATTTCCAAAACCAAAACAAAGTACCAATTGAACATTTCTATTCGACCATATGTTCAAACCACCATTATAATATGAAAACCATTAGTTAAAACATGGGAAAATATAAATCAACCATTAATAACCAAAAAACCCAACATATAGTTCAAAACCCAAAACCATATCACAATTATGCCATGAAAACCATTCATAAAACATGTCTTTAATTAAAATAACAATGAGGTAGGAGTAACACGCCTTAGATTACGAAGAAGACGGAGAGAAATCACCCTTTAGAGCCTTAATTGACCACCTTGAAGGAAACCCTATCCTTTGCTTAACCAAAGAGCTTGAGAGAGATTTGAGAGAGTTTTTGAGTGTTGAAGATTAGAATTATAGGGTAAATAAAGTCCCAATAGGCTTTTAGGTTGTGGGATCATAATGGGTTAAGAGTGGAAATGTCCAGAATACCCCTAACTTAAATAGTAAAAGAATTTCCTATAGGTGGGTACGACTACCCCACCTAAATCGTAACCTAAAATATGAGTGGAACCTACCACTTATATCCTAGGTAGCCACTTAGACCCCAACACTATCGAACATAGAGACACCAAGACCAGCTCGTACCCTAGTATATGACCAGTACCCTTAACCCATACCTATAACAAAATTCAAAGGGGTTGGACACTATTAAACATATGAGTTGGACTATACCACTTATAACTGATAACGCTCAATCTACAACTCTCTTAGGAGTGCAAAGCGGTCGTTAGCAAATATAGAACCCAACCTGGTTGGGTGTCGATTCCACAGGGAATAGCTTGGCCAACAAGTAAGCAAAATTACTAAACTTTTGGTGCAAGTCTCGTAAGAGGGGGGATTCTTGTCGTGCAAGTAATTTAAATAAAGTATCAAAATAAAAGCTGAAAATAAAAAGAAAGAATGTTACGTGAGTTGTAAACAATAAGAATTGAAGCGTTGGGGTTATGTCCACCTTCTGAGGTATACGTCTCTATTGGCTATGAGTGTGTAGAGTTTTGACATGCAACTGCTTATAGGGAATTGTATTCGATGGTAAATCCAAGCGTCTTTCGACCTCAATAAGGACTATTTCACTTTAACTCTTTCGAGCTTAAAGCGTGTCTAACAGTACGAATTCTCCAAGAGGTTAGTCCAGTTACGGCACTAGCTTTTTAATAGGAAAGGGTGTCCTACTACCTTGACACTATCTCTTTTCCAGACAAATAACCTTTCTTTCGAACAAGTTAAATGTTAGACTGGCGTATTCTTGCGTTTGCAACCGCAAAGAATGTAGGTTAAGATGAAGAGAATAATGATATAAGCAATATACGTGTCACGAACTCACAAACTCACAGCAATAGATAGTAACTCATTCGGCTTCCATAACCCCAACAGAGAGGTTTAGTTACCCATGAGTGCGAAGGAAATCACAATTTGCATTGTTGTTATTATACCACAAGATTGATGATTTTCGTGTAGCACAAGTGGTAGGCGTGCGGCGTGAATTCCTTAGCAAAGTAACGTTTCTCTTGTTGTGGAAATTAAGAATTGAATAGATGAATAGAAGAAGAAAAATAGAATTAATGGGAAGATTAGAAGAGTTATAATTGAGAAGTAGAATGTATCTCTCCACTAAGGGAGGATTGTTTCTCTCCACTAAGGGAGGAATTAATAGAAATCTCTAGCATGATAGGGTATTTATAATACCCATATCCTACTCCTACTATGCTAATGAAACAAATAACCAAATCCTACTAGGCTAATGGAATACTTAACCCAAATGTACTAGGTTAATGTAACATTATCATAATCCAAATAAACTAATGAAATACATAACCCAATTGTACTAGGTTAATGTATCATTGTCCAAATCCAGCTATGTGTCTGTAAGTCCCCAAAGTCTTTAGAAATGCTGTTTTAGCCCGGGACAGATTTTCCATGCAGCAGTTTTGGTCCTTAGGCGTGTACACTCCTTTTCCTTTCTTTGTGAGCTTTCTTTTGCATCAAGTAAGCCATAAAATGCTGAATTTTGCATCATTTATACTTGAAACTTTACTAATCATGTTCGTTAGCTCATTTACAGGAAAAAGGACTAAAAGTGCATGAAATATATAATCTGTTCTCAAAACTAGGCTAAAATATGGGCAAAATATATTGATATAGGCGTGTAAATCCGCCTGTTATCAACACCCACACTTAGAGCTTTGTTCGTCCTCGAACAACATATCATGTCCTTCTAAACATCAACTTAGGGTTTTTACAACAACAACACAAAACATTTATCAAGACAAGCACAACAATTATCAACAAAGAGTAGCTTTTCGATTATAAGTAGAAACCATTTAACCTCTAGCATAGACTCGTAATGGTGGTCAACTCATATTCAAAAGTTAAGGCACAAGGAATCATATACAACTACCCAAAACGCATCAACCATGTGTGTCTCACAATATATTACCCATAATCATTCACAAGTATAGCATATTTTTCAAACATGGGTATCAAAATATCCTTGCTCTCACTCTCACAAAGAATTCATATGTAGCAACTGATGACCATAGGCTTGCCCTTAGTGTAATACTCCACTAAATGTCAGAATGCTAAGATTAGGATCAAATAGGTCTTTTGATGGTTGTAATGTAGGCTAAGGGACAGGTAGGACTATTTTGGCCAGAAATAGTGACTAAGTTCCTAAGAACTTTAATACATCACATTGTATCATTGACATTTTTTTTTCTTTCAACCTTTCTTGTTTCTTTTATTCTACCACCCTTGTTCTCCTCTTTTGTTTTTCAATTTTAAGCATAACTCACTTTTCAGCTTTCTTTTTCCTTTTTCTTTTCATAACATACCTCTTATGATAGCACTTTCTTTTTCATAACACATTCAAGCATCACTACAATTTAGAGCATCATACTCACCCAATTTCCTCTTATTTCGTCGCATGACTTTTGCAATTTAAAGCACTTAGGATTTTGGATCAAATTACGGTCTTGAAAAAATCGATTAGGCTTACATATGAGGTTCGTCAAAGAAAATAGGCTAAAGGCTCAAAAGGGTTTAACTAGGATGATGTCCATGGGTAGTTAAAACGAAGGTAAACATGTATAGGTTGCCAAAGAAATGCCTAAATCATCTCCTAAACTTACACTCCTTATTTTCGCTTTGTATACATACCAGGCAAGTTCTAGCATCAGCCACAAACATAGAATATACTATTATCTCACACACACAAGGCACATGGTCGACTTGATTGGAAGTAATATAGACTCTCGACCCAACAAGTGAAGGAATTGAACCACAAAATATCACATAATGAGTCACAACTAGAGTCTAAACGTCTCAATAGTCACAATTGTAACACATACTCTTGTTATAATCTCATGCTGCCTGTCAAAATAATTTCATGCGAAGCTAAAAAAAATTTACTCCTAAAAAAGCTTAAAAAAACAAAAAAAATGAACTCAAATAAACAAAGTAAACAAACAAACATAGGTGCAAACAGAGAAGTATAGCATGCGATACCGCCACCCCACACTTAAACGGGACACTGCTCTCAGTGGAAAATAAATACGAAGAACCTAGTTAGTCGGACTCTTCCTCAATGTCGGGGGTCATACCCCCTTTGTCTGAATCATAATAAGAGTCGTCGTCAGAGTTCTCCTCCTCATCAGAATCAGGCAAGCGTCGATCTTCATCAGTCGACACATCATAATCTAGAGGTTCCTCAAAGTATACGCCCACTCCACACATCTCCCGTGCATGCATGTTCATTGGGTAGTCGTGGTCCAGCTGTTGGAGCTCTTCAGCAGTTGGAACACGTCCACCACTCATCATAGTGAATTGTGTCATGCCATAGAGATGACGGAAGAAACTCTCATCACGAGCTTGTCTCTCCGCAGTAGTAAGGTTGACACCATGAGTTATTTCAGCATCTTTGACCTTGGTGAGGTCAACCTTCTTTGGGTTATGTGGGAGTTTGTGGTCAGCTGGTTCCTCTTCGATATCCTCCTTCCGCAAGATTGCTGTCAACAAATTTCCAAATATGAAGTGGGACCTTTTTTGGAGTCTGGCCTTCCTCATGGTAGATCGAATTATTGCCCCAAAGTTGATAGGGACATTCGTCATCAAAGCATAGACCAAACACACTCTATCTCTTGATATCTTGGTGTATTGAGTCCCAGGAATAAGGCATGAGTTGACAATGCGCATCCAGATTCTTGCTTCCCTATTTAGTGGAGCATAGGGAAAGGTGTTGTGTCGGCCGGTTTCTTTATGTCTGCCCCACCTTGCCATCGATCTGCTTCCACAAAGTGTGTGTCGTATTGCTCTATAAGGAGGCCTGCTGTACAGCTCTTTGAATGGTGCTGTGTCGACCAAAGGTAAGCCAAGAAAAGAGTTGATCCAATCCGCGGTGAGCTGTAACACTTGGCCCCGAATTTTGACTTCATTGCCTGTTGTGTTCGGCGACCAGTTGGCATAAAACTCTCTTGTTAAATCAAGGTTGCATTCTCCCATGTTGCGGAAGATGAAATCTAGTTTCAATGCCATTATTTTTGCCAATATACGTGGCTCCTTCTTTGCTAAGGTGTCCTTGTTGATCAAGTCGACGTGAACATATTTTCGTTCTTTGTTGTTCCTGTACCATTCTTTGGATTCCTCCTCAAGAACCCATTTTATTCCAAACATTCTGCGGGGTAGTTGTGCTGAGGATGATTCTCCTTGGTCTTTGCGACCTCTCTTTTTACCCTTTTGGGAAGTGGTAGCCTTCTCCTTGCCTTGCCTCGCTTTAGGTGCCATTGTACCTGAGACTAGAAATAGTGTTAGTGGCAGCACAATCTCAATCGATACAATCTATAAACAAGCATTAGGGGTACCACACCACACTTAGTTTTGTTAACACAAATCAGTGAAGTGAAAGTGGTCGAGTACTCAGATTTCGTCGACATACGTTTTAGGATTGTATTCCGACAAGAAAATCAGCAATGCATCACTTACTTACAGCGATTGTACTACTTTCATGGTAGATATAACAACACTACTACATAGGGGTTACCACATGGAATAGTTATTCTTACAACAATCACAACCTCTTATGCCGGTAGGCACTATAAGTCTTATCCCGATGGCCGGGATAGTCTAACATGTAAGTATCCAAACAACAATCTTAGGCAATGTTCATAGCCATAGTAATTCCGTAAATATGATAACAATGCTATTGAAACCAAATTCAAGTCGGACACAAGTCAAGATTTTCCTACGTATATGTTCACTCACATGATTTTGTATCAACTATCCAAACACATAAACATCACCAACAATCTTATACGATTTAGCAATTCATACTAGACATAGCAACGTAGTACTTACGAGAAATAAATGAAGAATAAGAGAGCACTTACTTGCTTGAAGCTTGTGGGGATGGTTTTGTGAATTAGAAGAGCAAAAGAAGAAAATTTTGAGAGGATTTGGATGTATATGCGGCGCCCTTAGGTCAATTTTTAGTGTGGTTGTGTTTTAAAACTAAGTCCCCTTTATATAGGAAGAGAATGGGTCGGGTTATGACCCATTTACAATCGGTTTTGGAGACAAAAATCCCACATATGCAGCGCATAATGCTTGGTATAGACATGACATATGCGGCGCATTGTCTATAGCATAATGGGACATATGCGCCGCATAGTCTATGGCATTTGTAGACATATGCGCCGCATAGTCTATGGCATATGAGATACTGAGACCAAATGCCATAGCATAGGCGGCGCATAGTCAAAAGCACACTTAGGAATAGGCGGCGCATAGTGTATAGCACACTAGATTCCGAGACCTTAGGCTATAGGATAGGTTGTGCATCATTCGTGGCCTAGTTTTTCCAAGGCCTAGCCTTTCTCGATGCCTATTTGGGCATGAGAGATGCTCAATCCATAGACTTATGCATCACTATTCCTAACTTACCAACTTTACCATACAATGCGTCCAAAGCATCAATTAAAATCAATCTCCTCGTTGAATACTTCTTGCACCTATGTTTGCTCAAAACCAAACGAAAACGATTAGTACGATGGGTTGCCTCCCACCAAGCGCCTTAGTTTTGGTCGTGGCACGACTCTTATTTTTGGATTTTTCATTTAGCAAAACAAAACAAGTACTAGAATGAAAGGAAAAATGATAAACGATAAAACGATAAAACGATGGGTTGCCTCCCATCTAGCACCTTATTTATTGTCGTGGCATGACATGGTTACCTCGAGTACTCAGACTTCGTCGAGGTAAATGGTGGATCGTTTTCTAAAAGGATTTAGGCGACAATGAGGCTTACCTGTGGGCATGTGATCTTCTTCGAGATGGCTCATACGTTTTCTCGGAGAGTCACCAATTATATCATCATTAGTCCAACCCATAGCTCTCTTGTATCTCTTCAGAGCAGAGATGAGAGCCTCTACGTGCTGTTCACTTAAATCATCTGCACTCGCTGGAAGTATATTTTTGCTTTCCAAGAACACATACCTTAGATAATCGGGGAGCTCTTGCAATTCTAGCATTGGTGGCTCGTCAATGGGAGTCTTCGCCGTTGGTTGATTCTTGAGATCACAATCCGGTTGCTTAGGACTATAAGACTCTATTTCTGTTAGATCACCCATAAGTTCTTCATAATCTTCATTATCCTCATGCTCAACATTCAGTGGTGCAACAGTCAATGGCTCATCAGTAGGTTGTTTCTCGATAGATAATACTTTTATATCCTCTTGATGAACATCAGCTACAGATAAATCATTCATATCGTAGGGCTGCTTCATGGCTTTGCATATATCAAAGCGGACCACTTCATCATTAATTCGGAACAAAAGCTCATTATCTTTCATGTCAATAAGCACACTTCCAGTTGCAAGGAAAGGACGTCCCAAGATTATGGGAACTTCAGAATCCTCCATACAATCCAGAATAACGAAGTCGGCAGGAAATATGAATGAAGAAACCTTCACCAACACATCATTCAAGATACCCACAGGTCGTTTTACCGACCTATCAGCCATCACGAGCCTCATATTGGTTGGTGTAGGGTCTCCCAATCCCAACTTTCTATAGATATATAGTGGCATCAAATTGATGCTAGCTCCCAAATCGCACAATGCCTTAGCAAAATCCAATGATCCAATTGTGCAAGGAATAGTGAAAGCTCCAGGATCTGCCTCCTTTTGAACTAGCGATCTTGTAACGATTGCACTACAATGATGAACATTATCCGCCAAGTCATAACTTGCTGCCCGCTTCTTTGTCAAGAGATCCTTCATAAATTTCGCATACCTAGGCATTTGTTCAAGTGCCTCCACTAATGGAACATTAATGGTGAGCTGCTTTAACATATTCATGAATTTGCTGAACTTTGTGTCATCCGCCACCTTCTTTAATCTTTGGGGAAAAGGTGGTGGTGGGTATGGAAGTGTTCTCTCCATGGTTTTCTTCTGCACAGTGCTGGATGTGGCGTCCTTGACGTCAGGAGTAGTTGCTGCAGCATTTTTTCCTTTTGCGTTGTCATCCATGTCCGCAACTTCGTCAATCACTTGCTTGCCTTTTGCTGACGTTTCCAGCACCTTACCACTTCTGGTAGTGATGGCCATGCATGACCCGTCATTCCTTGGGTTTGGCACAGTATCGCTAGGTAAAGTGCCGGCCTTTCTTTGATTGAGTGCTGCTGAAAGTTGGCTCAATTGCTGCTCTATTTGCTTGATAGAAGTGGAATATGAATCAACTAATTGCTTCATGAAGGACAAATCATTGATTACCTCTGTTACTCCCGCGCTCGTTGCTTCCACTCCTTTCAATAATTTAGCCATCATGTCTTCCATACTTCCAGAATTAGATGTGGTGGTGTCACGTCTACCAGGGGGAACGTACAAACCACTCTTTTCATTCTTGTTCTTCCAACTACCTTGGTCCTTGTTTCCAGATTTATCATAATAGTTCCGACCTTGGTTTCCTTGGGCATTCCCACGGAAACCCCCCAGATTGTGCAAGTAGTTGGCCTCATCTTCCGAATCAGATTCGTCTCTTCCTTTTGACGCAATAGCTTTCACTTTTTTGGTCTTCCCTGATAATAAATGCTTTGTAAGAAGATCCATTTGTGTTTTCAAATGCGCCATATCTTGATCACGTTCTTCTTCTCTTTTTCTTTGGTCTGCAGTCATGCCAATAGATAAAGTGGGGCTTGCTACCTCAGAATCCCTGGTATGCCAAGCTCTACTTTGTTTCGTCATGCGATCTAGCATATTTCTTTCTTGACCAAAGGTGAGGTCCATGAAAGAACCTCCAGCTGCATTATCCACCACTGGTTTAGTTATTGAATTCAAGGCTCTATACAAGATCTCCATTAGGTGAACATTAGTCATGTGATGGTTTGGGCATCTCGCTAGCTTTGTCTTGAACCTCTCCCATGTTTCATGAAGAGCTTCAGTGGGAAGCTGGTGGAAGTTGCTGATTTCATCTCTCAATTGTGCTCTTTTGGATGGCGGAAAGAATCTTTCTAGGAAAGCGTCTCTCAATTGCCTCCAATTTGTAATTGAATCAGGTGTCAGCCTATTCAACCATAGTGTTGCCTCCCCAGACAGAGACAATGGAAATACACGTAATCGAATAGCATTCTGACCAACACCAGGATTGTCAAAAGACTTGCATGTAGAAATAAAGTTGATAAGATGCATATTTGGATCGTCGCCTGCTAGTCCACCAAATAATCCCTTGAGTTGCAATAACTGAATCATTGTGCTTGTGATGTTGAACTTGGCTCCGGGCGCTAATGGTGGTGGAATTATAGATCCAGTGGCTCCGGCACCGTCAAGATCATCATCATCATCGTCGAAAGCTGGCTGCAAAGGTTGGCGATCATACCTAAACCGAGCTTGTTGACCTCTTCGGTTGGCAGGTGTTATAATTTCAGCATTACGCCTAGGGTTTAGTAACTCGTCATCACCTAAATCCTCATCGTCAGGATTTGTTGCTCGCCCAGGATTATCAATGTTTTGTTGTTGGACTTGAGCAGCGGCAAGAGCAGCTAATCTTGCTTGCTCGTGTTGAACAACCATCCTGTCGATTTCAGCTTGTGCTTCCATTCTTCTAATTCGTTGTGGTTCAGGATTGATTGGTAATAACGGTTGACCAGAACTTCTAGTATGGGGCATGCACTAAAGTAAAAACCTTCAATAACAAAAACAAAAACTAAACGTAAAAGTACGAGAATCTTTGACCAAAGGGTCTAGTAATTATCACGAACTTGATTGACACTCGTATTCCCCGGCAACGGCACCAATTTTTGATAACGCTCAATCTACAGCTCTCATAGGAGTGTAAAGCGGTCGTTAGCAAATATAGAACCCAACCTGGGTTAGGTGTCGATCCCACAGGGAATAGCTTGGCCAACAAGTAAGCAAAATTACTAAACTTTTGGTGCAAGTCTCATAAGAGGGGGGGATTCTTGTCGTGCAAGTAATTTAAATAAAGTATCAAAATAAAAGCTGAAAATAAAAAGAAAGAATGTTACGTGAGTTGTAAACAATGAGAATTGAAGCGTTGGGGTTATGTCCACCTTCTGAGGTATACGTCTTTATTGGCTATGAGTGTGTAGAGTTTTGACATGCAACTGCTTATAGAGAATTGTATTCGATGGTAAATCCAAGCGTCTTTCGACCTCAACAAGTACTATTTCACTTTAACTCTTTCGAGCTTAAAGCGTGTCTAACGGTATGAATTCTCCAAAAGGTTAGTCCAGCTACGACACTAGCTTTTAATAGGAAAGGGTGTCCTACTACCTTGACACTATCTCTTTTCCAGACAAATAACCTTTCTTTCGAACAAGTTAAATGTTAGACTGGCGTATTCTTGCGTTTGCAACCGCAAAGAATGTAGGTTGAGATGAAGAGAATAATGATATAAGCAATATACGTGTCACAAACTCACAAACTCACAGCAATAGATAGTAACTCATTCGGCTTCCATAACCCCAACAGAGAGGTTTAGTTACCCATGAGTGCGAAGGAAATCACAATTTGCATTGTTGTTATTATACCACAATATTGATGATTTTCGTGTAGCACAAGTGGTAGGCGTGCGGCGTGAATTCCTTAGCAAAGTAACGTTTCTCTTGTTGCGGAAATTAAGAATTGAATAGATGAATAGAAGAAGAAAAATAGAATTAATGGGAAGATTAGAAGATTTGTAATTGATAAGTAGAATGTATCCCTCCACTAAGGGAGGATTGTTTCTCTCCACTAAGGGAGGAATTAATAGAAATCTCTATCATGATAGGGTATTTATAATACCCATATCCTACTCCTACTATGCTAATGAAACAAATAACCAAATCCTACTAGGCTAATGGAATACTTAACCCAAATGTACTAGGTTAATGTAACATTATCATAATCCAAATAAACTAATGAAATACATAACCCAATTGTACTAGGTTAATGTATCATTGTCCAAATCCAGCGATGTGTCTGTAAGTCCCCAAAGTCTTCAGAAATGCTATTTTAGACCGGGACAGATTTTCCATGCAGCAGTTTTGGTCCTTAGGCGTGTACACTCCTTTTCCTTTCTTCGTGAGCTTTCTTTTGCGTCAAGTAAGCCATAAAATGCTGAATTTTGCATCATTTATACCTGAAACTTTACTAATCATGTTCGTTAGCTCATTTACAGGAAAAAGGACTAAAAGTGCATGAAATATATAATTTGTTCTCAAAACTAGGCTAAAATATGGGCAAAATATCTTGATATAGGCGTGTAAATCCGCCTGTCATCAATAACCTATGCTCATAACTCATGGTTAGCCACTCATACTCAAATCCAATTTAAGTTACAAAATTTTATATTAAGTGAACTGGCAAAACAGTGTGAATGGACCATTTTTAGGCCAAATCTGTGTGCTATGGTTGTTGGGGTGGGCCCAGCCCCAGGCGTGTTTTGGGCCAAATATCGACTAGGCTGCCCAGGAAGGCTAAAAAGTTGCCAAATGTAAGCCGTTGGGATCGACAGGGCAATTTGGGTGGTCAAATAGGTAAAATAGCGGGAATGGGCCATTTTCGATCCAAATCAATGTTTTATAGCCTATGGTTATCGGGGTGGGCCCAGGGCTCGGGTATATTTTGGGCCAAAAATTGATTGAGCTTCCCCAGGAAGGCTAATAAGTGGCCTAGTGTGGGCCATTAGGTTTAGGAGGTGATTTTGGTGGTCAAACAGGCAAAACAGCATGAATGGGCCATTTTTGAGCTAAATCTATTTTTATAGCCTACTGTTGTCGGGGTGAGCCCCTTTTTTCGAGCCTGTTTTGGGCTGAAAATCAACTGGGATGCCCTATGAAGGATGAGGATTGGCCTAGTATGGGCCATTAGAGTTGGTGGTACGGTTTGGGTGGTCAAATGTGTGAAACACTTTGAATGGGCAATATTCGGGCTAAATCAGTGTGCTAAATCAGTGGCCCTAATGTTCGAGTGTGTTTTGGGTGTTCAAACAAGTGAATTGGCATGAACGGGGCCATTTAGATTGTTAGGGTTAACAGACTATTTTGGGTGGTCAAACAAGTGAAACGACATGAACGGGGCATTTTCGAGCCAAATCAGTGTGTTATAGCCCATGGTTCTAGGGGTGGGCCCAGGCCCGAGCATCTTTTGTGCTAAAAATCAACCAAGAGACCTAGAAAGGTTGAGTAGAGTCCTAGTATGGGCTGTTGGAGTAGGCAGGGTCATTTGGGTGGTCAAAGGGGTGAAAAGCCGAGAACAAGGAATTTTTGGTCTAAATCGGTGTTCTCACGGTTCTGGGGTGGGATCAGGGCCCATGCGTATTTTTGGGCCAAAAATCGATCGATTTCCTTAAAGTAGGCTGAGAAGCATCTTAGCATAGGCTGTTGGGGTCGTTGGGTCCATTTAGGTGGTCAATAGGGCAAAATGATGAGGATGGGGCCTTTTTGGGCTAAATCGGTGTGCTATAATTGTTCTAGGGTGGGCCTATGTACCAAGAACATTTTGGGCATAAAATTAACCGAAGGCCCCTAGGCAGTATGAGAAGTGACCTAATTGGGCCGTTGGGGTCGCCGGGGCCATTTGTGTGGCCAAATGGGTAAAACAGCGCGAAAGGGGCATTTTTGGGCTAAATTGGTGTGCTATATCCCATGGTTTTGAGGTGAACTCGATGATTTAGAGTATTTTGGGTTGAAAATCAATCGAGAACCCTAGAAAGGCTGAGAAACAATCTAGTGTGGGCCATTGGGGTTGACGGAGCCATTTGGGTGGTCAAACGGGCAAAATGGTGTAAACGAGATATTTTTAGGCCAAATCAGTGTGCTATAGCCCATGATTTTAGGAGTGGGACTGGGCATCGGACATGTTTTGACCCTAAAATTGATCGAGCTCAGGTAGGTTGAGGAGCGGCCTATTATGGGCCATTTGGGTTTTTGGGTCTATTTGGGTGGTCAAACGGCATAAACGGGGAGTTTTCGGGCCAAGTCAATAGATTTTGGGGATAGAATTAAGGCCCGCACATATTTTGGGCCAAAAATCAATCAGGGCACCCCAGGTAAGCTAAAGAGTTGCCTAATATGGGTCGTTGGGGTCGGCGGGGAAATTTGTGTTATCAAACAAGCGAAATGGCAAGAAAGGGGAATTTTTGTGCCAAATTGGTGTGCTATAGACCATAGTTTCGAGGGTGGGCCCAGGGATCGAGCATATTTTAGGCAAAAAATTAATTAGAGGCCCTCAAGCAGGCTGAGAAGTGGCTTTATATGGGCCGTTGGGGTCAGTGGGGCCATTTGGGTGGTCAAAGGGGTGAAACAACAAGAATGGGGCATTTTTGGGCCAAATCGGTGTACTATAGCCGATGATTACGGGATAAACCCAAGTCCTAAGCGTGTTTTGGGATAAAAATTAATCAATGCCCCCCAGGCAGGCTAAAGAGTAGCCTAGTATGGGCTGCTGGGGTCAGCAAGGCCATTTGCTTGGTTTAACGAGTGAAATAGCATGAACGAGACATTTTCAAGCCAAATCAGTGTGCTATAGCCCACGATTTTGGGGTGAGAGCGGTGTCCACGTATGTTTTGGGCCAAAAATCTATCGAGGTCCCTTAAGCAGGCTGACGAGTGGCCTAGTATGGTCCATTTGGGTTGTCAGGGCTATTAGGTAGTCAAATAGGCAAAACAACACGAATGGGGAATTTACGGGTCAAATCGATGTGCTATAGCCCACGGTTCTAGGGGTAGGTCCATCCCCGGGAGTTATTAGGGTTGAAAGTCAATTGGGGGGTCCCTAGGAGGGCTGAGAAGCAACCTAGTGTTTGTCGTTGAGGTTAGCGGTGCCATTTAGGTTGTCAAATGGGTAAAATAGTGCTAATGGGGCATTCTTAGGCCAATTCGGTGTGCTATAGCCCATGGTTCTGTTGGAGTGACCGAATACCGAGTGAATTTTTGGCCATAAATCAATCAAAAGCCCCTAGACAGGCTGAGAAGCAGCCTAGTATGGGTCGTTCGAGTCAGTGGGGCTATTTGGGTTGTCAAACGGGTGAAATAGAGCGAATGGAACATTTTGGGCCAAATCGATGTGCTATAGCCCACGGTTCTGGGGTGGGCTTGGGGTGCGAGCGTGTTTTATGCCAATAATTAATTGAGGCCCCCCAGGCAGGCTAAGGAGCGCCTTAGTATGGGTCATATAGGCCAGTGACACCATTTGAGTGGTCAAACGGGCAAAATGATGCGAACAGGGTATTTTTGGGTAAAATCGGTGTGCTATAGCCCACGGTTCTAGGGGTGGGCTAGGGGCTCGGGCTTATTTTAGGCAAAAAATAGATTGAGGGCCCCATGGTAGGCTGAGGAGTGGCCTAGTATGGGCCATTAGGGCCGTGGGGCCATTTGGGTGGTTAAACAGGCGACACGGTGAGAATGGGGCATTTTTGGGCCAATTCGATGTGCTATAGCTTATGGTTTCTGGGGTGTGCCTGGGGTATGGAAGTTTTTTCGGCTTGGTGTAGACTGTTGGAGTCGGCGGGACCATTTGAGAGGTCAAATAGTCAAGACGGAATGAACGGGGCATTTTTAGGCCAAATCAGTGTGCTCTAACCCACGGCTCCTGGGGTGGGCTCAGGGATCAGGCGTGTTTTGCCCTGATAATCAACTGGGGGGCCCTAGACATGCTGAGGAGTGACCTAGTATGGGCCGTTGGAGTTTTCAGGGCTATTTGGGTGGCCAAATAGGAGAAACAGCACGAAGAGGACATTTTCGATCCAAGTCGATGTGCTATAGCCTACGATTTTGGGGGTGGGCCTGGGGCTCGGGCGTATTTTGGGCCAATAATAAATTAGGGACCCTCAGGCAGGATAAGGAGCAGCCTAGTCTGGGTCGTAGGGGTCAACGGGGCAAGTTGGTTGGTCAAACTAGAAAAATGGCACGAATGGGGCAGTTTTAGGGCAAATTGGTGTGCTATATCCCGCGGTTCTTTGGTGGACCCGGGACCCGAGCGTGTTTTGGGTTGAAAATTGGCCGGGCACCCCAGTCAGGCTGAGTAATGGTCTACTATGGATTGTTGGAGTCGGTGAAACAGTGCAAACAAGGCATTTTTGGGCCAAATTGGTGTGTTATAGTCGATCGTTCCGTGGGTAGGCCTAGGGCCCGGGTGTGTTTTGGGCCAAAAATCAATCGGGGGTTCCCAGGCAGGCTGGAGAGTACTATAGTATGGGCCATTAGGGTTAACGAGGCTATTTGGGTGGTTAAATAGGTGAAACGGCATGAACGGAGCATTTTTGGGATAAGTCGATGTGCTATAGCCCAAAAATTTAGAGGGTGGTCTAGGGCCAGAGCATGTTTTGGGCCAAAATTAATCGGGCTCCCAAATCAGGCTTAGAAGCCACCTAGTGTGGGTCGTTGAAGTTGGTGGGTCAATTTGGGTAGTCAAACGAGTGAAACAACACGTACAAGACATTTTCAAGCTAAATCGGTGTGCTTAGCCCATGGTCTATAGGGTGGGCTCAGACGTATTTTAGGGTTAAAATCAATCAGAGGCCCGAAGCAGGCTGAAAAATGGTTTAGTATAGGTAGTTGGGGTCGACGGGGCCATTTGGGTGGTAAAAGGGGCAAAACGGTTGGAATGGGGCATTTTTGAGCCAATTCGATGTGTTATAGCCCACGGTTTTAGAGGTGGGCCAAAGGCCTAAGCGTATTTTAGGCTAAAAATCCCATCGGGGGCCCTTAGGAAGGCTGGGGAGTGACCTAGTTTTGGCTGTTGGGGTCAGCGGGCCCATTTGGATGGTTAAATGGGAGAAATGACACGAACGGGGCACATTTAGGCTAAATCGTGGTGCTATAGCCTACGGTTCTAGGGTAGGCCCGGGGCGCGAGTATGTTTTGTGCCAAAAATTGATTGAGGGCCCCCGAGCAGACCGAGAAGAAGCCTAGTGTGGGTCATAGGTGTCGGCTAGATCATTTGGGTGGTCAAAAGGGAGAAACGGCACGAACGGGGCATTTTTGGGCAAAATCGATGTGCTATAGCCTACGGTTCTAGGGGTGGGCTAAGGTACCGGGTGTGTTTTGGGATAAAAATTAATTGAGGGCCCCATGGCAGGCTGACGAGTGGCCTAATGTGGGATATTAGGGTTGACGAGGCAATTTGGGTGGTCAAATAGGTGACACGGTGCGAACGGGGCATTTTCATGCCAAATCGGTGTGCTATAGCTCACGATTCCTAGGGTGCGGTCGGGTCCTGGGTGAGTTTTGGGCCAAAAATTAATCGAGGCCCCCAGGCAGGCTTATGAGCGACATAGTGTGGGCTATTGGAGTCATTTGGGCTATTTGGGTGGTCAAACAGGAAAAACGACATGAACGAGACATTTTTAGGCTAAATCAGTCCGTTATAGCCAACAACTTCGAGGGTGTGCCCAGGGATCGAGCGTATTTTAGATTAAAAATCAACTGAGGCCCCCTATTGTAGGCCGTTGAGGTTTGTTGGGCCATTTGGGTGGTCAAACAGGCGAAATGAAGCGACGAGAAAATTTTTGGGCCAAGTCGATGAGAAATAACCCATGATTTTGGGGGTGTGTCGAGGGCCCAAGTGTGGTTTAGGAAAAAATCAATCGAGGCCCTTAGACAGGCTATAGAGTGGCCTAGTGTGGGCCATTAGGGTTGGTGGGGTAAGTTGGGTGGTCAAATGATCAAAACAACACAATCAAGCATTTTTGGTCGAATTGGTGTGCCATATCCCATGATTTTGGAGTGGACCTGGGGCTCGGACATATTTTAAGCAAGAAATTAGTGTAGGTCCCTAGGCAGGCTGAGGAGCGACGAGACTATATGGGTGGTCAAACAGCCAAAACGGCGCGAACGGGGCATTTTTGGGCAAAATTGTTGTGCTATAGCCCACTATTCTAGGGTGGACTCGGGGCTTGTGCATATTTTTGGCCAAAAATTGATTGGGCCCACCCAGGTAGGATGAGGAGTAGCCTAGTGTGGGCTATTTGGGTTAGCAGGGTTATTTGGGTGGTCAAAGGGGTAAAACGGCAGGAACGGGGCATTTTCAGGCTAAATCAATATGCTATAGCCCACTATTCCGGGGTGGGCCTAGGCCCCGAGCGTGTTTTGTACTAAAAATATACCATGGGCTCCTAGGTAGGATGAGGAGCTTCGTAGTATGGTCCATTGGGGTCGGTGGTGCCAATTGGGTGGCTAAACAGGCAAAAGAGTGCGAAAGGGGCATTTTCGAGCCAAATCGGTGTGCTATAGCCTATGGTTTTGTGTGGGTCGAGGATCAGGGGTGTTTTGGGACAAAAATCAATTGAAAGGGCCCAAGCAGGTTGTGATACAGCCTAGAATGGTTCGTTGGGGTTGGCGGGGCCATTTGGGTGGTTAAAGAGGCAAAATAACAAGAACAGGGCATTTTTGGGCCAAATCAGTTGCTATAGCCCACAGTTCGGGGGTAAGCCTAAGGTCTAAGCATATTTTGGGATAAAAATTAATTCGATCCCTCCATGCAGGCTGAGGAGAGATCTAGTAAAGGTCTTTGGGGTCGACAAGGCCATTTGGTTGGTCAAACGGGCAAAACAGCGTGAACGGGGCATTATCGGGCCAAATTAGTGTGCTATAGCCATAATTCTAGGGGTGAGTATGGCTAAAAATGTCATTTTTGGGTCAAAAATCCATTGGGCCTCTAGGTATGGGTCGTTGGGGTCTTCAAGGCCATTTGGGTGGTCAAACGGGCAAACCAGCGAGAACAGGGCATTTACGGGCCAAATCGGTGCACTATAGCCCACGGTTTTGAGGGAGGGCCCGAGGCCTGCGCGTGTTTTTGGGCAAAACTCAACCAGAGGCCCCCAAACAGGCTAAGGAGTGTCTTAGTATGGGCCGTTGGAGTCGTTGGGGCCATTTGGGTGGTCAAATAGCGAAACAAAATAAAAAGGTCATTTGGATGATCAAACGGATGATACAATGCAAACAGGCCATTTTCTGGCTAAATCAGTGTGCTATAGCTCACAGTTCTGGGGTGGGCCCAGGGCCCAAGCATGTTTTAGGCTAAAAAATTGATCCGAGGCTCCCAGGTAGGTTAAGGAGTAGGAGACATGGGTTGTTGGGGTTGGTAGGGTTGTTTGGGTGATCAAACTGGCGAAACGACACGAACGAGCCATTTTTAGGCTAAATCGGTGTGTTATAACTCACAGTTCTATGGGTGGTCTTAGGGAACAGGCATTTTTTGGGCCAAAAATAGACCTAGGGCTCCCAGGAAGGCTAAGAAGCGGAAAAGTGTGGGCCATTAGGATAGGCGGGGCTGTTTGGGTGGTTAAATGGGTGAAACAGAGCAAATGGGCTATTTTTGGGCTAAATTGATGTGTTATAGCTCACAATTTCGGGGGTGGGCCCGAGACTCGGGCATGTTTTGGGCTAAAAATCAACTAGGAGATCCCAGAAAAGCTAAGTAGCAGAAAGTTTGGGCCGTTGGGGTCAGCGGGGCCATTTGGGTGATCAAACGGGTGAAATGACATGAATGGGCCATTTTCAAGCTAATTCAGTGTGCTATAACTTATGATATTAGGGTGGGCCTAGGGTCCAGGCATGTTTTGGACTGAAAATCAATCGGGGGCTCCCAAACAGGTTGAGGTGTGATGGAGTGTAGGCAGTTTGATTGGTCAAACGGGAAAACGACGCGAATGGGTCATTTTTGGGGCCAAATTAGTGTGCTATAGCTTATGGTTCTATGGTTGGCCCTAGATCTCGGGGAATATTTTAGGATGAAAATAAAATGGGGGCTCCCATACAGGATGAGAAGTAGTGGAGTGTGGGTCATTGGGGCCGGCGGGGTCAATTGGTTGATCAAACAAGCAAAATGGCGTGAACTCACCATTTTTGGGCCAAATCGATGTGCTATTGCTTACGGTTCTGTGGGTGGGCATGGGGCCCAGGAGTCTTTGAGCCAAAAATAGATCGGGGGCACCTAGGTAGGCTGAGGAGCGAAAAAGTATTGGCCGTTGGGGTCGGGGAGGCCGTTTGGGTGGTCAAACGGACGAAATAGCACAAACGGTCCATTTTTTGGCAAAATTAGTATGCTATAGCTCATGTTTCTGGGGGTGGGCCTGAGGCTCAAGCATGTTGACAGTGCCCAAGTGCACATGCAAGTGTACGTGGTCTACCAAGTAGTAAAGTTACCTTCAAGAAAGCCGAGTATCGATCCCACAGAGACTTGATTTAACAACGATTTAATTTTAATTCACAGTTTAGATTAATTTAGTGCAAAATTAACCAAAAAGAATTTGTCATTTTTGTAAATTAAAAATATATTAAATGATGTTGGGTGTATTTATGCATTCTAGTGTTACTATTCTAGCCTTTTTAGCCTTGTTTTTAGGATGATTCTTATTCTATATATGTTGATAAAGATATAAATGAGCATTTATGTGTCCAAGTATGTGTTTACAATGTTTAATGGTGTTTCCACACAAGTTTTGATTCAATTCGACCGTTTAGAAGTCAACCAAGAAAACTAGCATAACTAGCTAGACCTAGGTGTTTTGTCTAGTCTATTGTGTTAGGATCTAATGTGTTAATGAGTTAATAAGGTTGTTATTATGTATTTATATGTTAAAAAACTTAGTTATAATGATCAAGGGTCAATTAGATCAAGACAAGGGTCAAAACAGTAAGCTTAAGCTCAATATGAATTTAGCCTATGCTTAGCTCGTGTTTCTAGTTCACTGTCTTAGATGTTGTGCTATTTTGAGCTCTAAATTGTTGTGTTTAATGATTTAGTATGCTTGTTTAATGGATTATGATGATATATGAAGGATATAAAAGCTTCAAATCAAATGGAAACAACTCAAAGAGGCTCAGAATGGCTCAAAGAAAGTACAATACAAAAATTAACCCAGTTTGGACCCCTGAAATGTATGGGGCGCATGTAGGCTGCAGGAAGGTCCAATGGACGCATTCAAAACATCACTGGATTCGGAAGAGGACCATTTTTGTGATCCATAGGTGCGTGTATCATTTGGTAGACTTTGAGGAGACGCCAAGACATGGTGAGATTCTGGAAATTGACAATTGTCGATTAGCTCGACACCGCGATGCGGTGGCTATCAAAAGCAAAAAAAATACCTTTCTGAACAAGTATTACGTGGAAATCCAATCCCAATGGGTTTGTGACTCATCTACTATAAATATAACATGTTAAATCACGTTTTAATCATCTTGGGACATCTTGGAACACCCTAGACCACTTGGGACATCATTAGAGGCTACAACAACTTCTTTTTAGGTTTTATCATTCTTTAATTTAGTTTTTTGTAGGGTTTGTATCATTACTCCAACGGATTAGATGATGAATATTTCCATTCAAGGCTAAACTCCCTTTCCGGGGTTAAGGCCAAGATCATGAATACTTTTATTTTGAATTAATTTCGTTTAATTTGCTTATCATTATTGATTGTTTGTTTATTCTTAATTTAACTATTTTAAAGATTAGCTACCCTTAGAATATATCAATTGTCAACCTTTTGATCTTGGGAGAGAAAATAGGGAGATAGAACATGGGAGTAAACAAAGTATGATTTTTATTCTTTTATTAAATAAAGAATTTGAATTAGCATCTAGGACAGGGATGCACTTAGATGCCTTACTTGATTAAACGTAGGATGATAGCTTTAAAAAACTTAATTAGATTATTACATCCCCGCTCAGCGATGTAGTTGTAATGTCCATATTAGGTAAATGATTAGAGGTCAGGAGACTATGATCATGCAATTAACCCTACGAATCAACAACCAAAATAAGCGAATTAACAAATGGAGTTCAATAGCATAGTATGATTGTTCTTAAGCTTTAACCCTTGGTTTCTATCCATTGATTGTCCTAAGTTACTACTTTTCCGCATTAGTTTAATTTACAATTCTAAAACTCTATTATTTACTTCTTCTCAATTATTAAACTAGAATTTGATAGGCGGCAAATGCAAGTCCCTAAGTGATTGATACTTTGGCTTTCTTGAAGCCACTTTACTTCTTGATAAGACCACGTACACTTGTGTGTGCGCTTGAGCGCTGTCAAGTTTTTGGCGCTGTTGCCGGGGACTTGTAACTAGGCAACTATCTTATTTTTAGTTTTTCTATATTGAGTTGTAAATAGTTTTGGTTTATTTTTTTTATTCTCTTTTATTTTTCTTTTTATCACACTTCTTGATATGTCAGCCTGGGATAGATGATTTTCCAATGATGAAGATTTTATATAGTGTATGGTTTGTGGCAATAGTGGTCATTCTATAGATATATGTGCTGTAAACCCTGTTTTAGTAATGTTTGTGGGCTATGATCAAAGGCAATACTATGTGAACGCCTACAATCAACAGCGACAGTTTCAACAGCCACAGGTTCAAAATTACCAGGCCCTGATTCAAATGACCAATATGGAAGAAATGCTGTAACAACTTCTAGCTAATCGAGCATAGTTGTCAGCAAATATGAAGAGTAATTTGGCTATTTTAGAGCATCAAAAAATTTTCATGAGGAACTATGTGATGCAGGTAGGGCAAGTGCAATAGGTATATATAATACTAGACTTTAAGGTGATTTGTCAAGTGGCAGTGAACAAATAAGTGAAATCACTTTGAGGAATGGTACGATTCTCAATAAAGAACCTTCAAAGACAACTAAGGAGGTTGATGCAGAGTTGACTTCCTAACCTATTGAAAATAAAGTTGCTGGAGGAAGTCTGAGTACTCAAAAACTGAAATTGTTGAAATTGTTAAGGAGATGCCACCACCACAATATGAATCGCAGCCATTCAGTTATCATCTTTCTCTTGAGATTGAAATTGAGAAGGTGAATAAGAGTGAGGATGTTGAGAATTGTGTAAATTTTGAAGTAGGATTGGTTGGACCTCATTCGAAGCACTTTTCTACATAAGTTTAGATGATATCTTGTCTGTGGAATCATTTAAAATAGTGAAAGAGTGTGAAGATGAGGAACTCGAATCTTCTATTCTTGATTTTACACTGGATAAGAAACATAAAAACACATCTCACTTCAAGGTCGAGTGTTTTACTAAGCCCATTCCATTACTCGGTTCCTTAATCTTTGCACCACCTCCCTATGATCGAGGCAAGAAGATGGATATGAATTTGGGGGTGAAATTCATATCCTCAAGATGGAGGAAAAATTTGATTGGTTCGTGCCGCGACACTAAATTAAGCGCTTCTTGGGAGGTAAACCAAGATAAGGTATGTTTTCTTTTAGTTTTTATTTTTTTATTTCACGTAGTTTTTTGTTTTTTTATTGAGTTTCAGGTTAATGAGAAGTTTGAGTATCGAAAACCTGAGCTAAGGAGAATGAAAAATACTAAGTGTGGAGTCCCTGGACCCTCTTGATATATAAAGATGCTACTAGCTAGGCATAGAGGCCTCATGAAGTATTTCTATCTCTTAGCTTTAAATTTACTTTGCGGACAAAGTAGATTTTTGAGTGTAGGGTGGGGAAATTTCTAATTTTTGGCTCAATTTTTTTTTAGGTTAGGAATAAGTGAGATATTCTTGTTGGTGCTATTTTTGATTGCATAATTCAAGTGTTTTGTTTGTAAAAGCATGTTAATTGATGTGAATTGCTATTTTTTAGACTCTTAGGCTCATGTTTATGACTCTTGCACTAGTTGGCTTAAAATCAATTTATGTTATTGTTTGGTTAAGAGTCTATGATGATCCTATTGAGTTGAGCATGTTCCATGTGCGAGTCAAAGTTTTGTATATTCCTTGTTATATGTGATGTCTAGAACTTTCCTGGTGTGTGTGAAGTAAAATAAAGAATGTGGGTTAGGAAATGATATAGACATTTCTTTGATACCCTTGTTTTTACCTTCTATTTGTCCTATCCTTGTGCATAATCCTAGTTAAACCCCATTGAGCCTTTAGCTTATTTTCTTTGGTAGCCTCATATGTAGCCTAATCCCCTTCTTTGATGGTCCTTAATTTGATCCAAAAGCTTCTAAGTAGTTTAATGAAAAATTAATTGAGTAACGAGTTTGAGAAATAAGAGGGAAAATGTGAATTTGATGGCCCAATATAATAGTTATTGGTGTTGATAATTGATGTGTGGTAGATGGGTGATATAATTTATGTTTAAAATATTGTCATGGTTGTGGAAAAAGAGAAAAATTGATTTGTATGGTAGTAAACTATGCTTCCACCAAGTGTTTGTGAAAATGCCAAAAAGGGATGGGAAAAAAGAAATGGTATGGATGAATGAATGAGGTAATTTGGTTGTTGAAAATTGATTTTAAATGAATAATGTAGTGTATTAAAGTGCTTAGAGAGGTTAGTCCCTATTCTTGGCAAAAATAATTTCTACCCATCCCTTAGCCTACATTACATCCCGGAAAAGTCCTAATTGATCCTAAGCTTTGCATTCTAATATTAGTGGATCATTACACTAAGGGAAAGCTTATGGGTCATTATGTGTAACTTGTGAATTTCTTGTGAAAGTGAGCGAAAATTAATTCTTGTACCCATTGTGCTATAATTTGTATTTATATGAGTGATTATGGGTAACTCTCTTATGGTGAGGGGCACATGTTTGATGAATATGGGTGATTCTTGTGATGTCTTTGATTGAGCAATATGTAGGAGTTTGCCAGTTGTGGATTCCATTCTTGAGGCTAGGATGTTTTGAAAGTAGGAATCTTGAGCTTTCAATTGCGTATAACATGCTTAGTGTTGTAAACTTGCATTCCATGTAATCATTGTAGTGCTAGCTTAAATTTTTTGCATTTAGTAGAAGTGTCTTAAACTCATGGTATTTATAGTTAATAGTTGTTCGAGATGAATAATGCTTTAAGTGTGGGGTAGTGATGTTGGGTGTATTTATGCATTCTAGTGTTACTATTCTAGCCTTTTTAGCCTTGTTTTTAGGATGATTCTTATGTTATATGTGTTGATAAAGATATAAATGAGCATTTATGTGTCCAAGTATGTGTTTACAATGTTTAATGGTGTTTCCACACAAGTTTTGATTCAATTCGACCATTTAGAAGTCAACCAAGAAAACTAGCGTAACTAGCTTGAGCTAGGTGTTTTTCTAGTCTATTGTGTTGGATTCTAATGTGTTAATGAGTTAATAAGGTTGTTATTATATATTTATATGTGAAACAAATTATTTATAATTTTCAAGGGTCAATTGGATCAATACAAGGGTCAAAACAATAAGATTAAGCTCAATATGAATTTAGCCTATGCTTAGCTCGTGTTTCTAGTTCACCATCTTGGATGTTGTGTTGTTTTAAGCTCTGAATTGTTGTGTTTAATTCTTTAGGATGATTGGTGAATGGATTATGATGATATATTAAGGATACAAAAGCTTCAAATCAAGTGGAAACAACTCAAAGAGCCTCGGAATGGCTAAACGAAAGCACAATACAGAGATTGACACAGTTTGGACCCCTAAAATGTACGGGGCACGTGTGGTCTGTAGGAAGGTCCAATGGACGTGTTCAAAAACCAATGGATTCATAAGAGGACTAGTTTTGTGATCCATATGTGCGTGTAGCATTTGGTGGAGTTTGAGGAGGCGCCACGACGCGGTGAAATCGCGGTGAAATTATGGAAATTGACAATTGTTGATTGGCTCGACACCGTGATGCGGTGGCCATAAAAAGTGAAACAAATGCCTTTCTGAACAATTATTACGTGTAAATCCAATCCCAGTGGGTTTATGAACCATCTACTATAAATATAACATGTTAAATCACGTTTTAATCATCTTGGTAAATCTTGGAACACCCTAGATCACTTGGCACATCATTGGAGGCTAACACAACTTATTTTTAGGTTTTATCATTCTTTAATTTAGTTTTTGTATGATTTGGATCATCATTCCAAGGGATTGGATGATGAATATTTCCATTCAAGGCTAAACTCCCTTTCCGGGGTTAAGGCCAAGATCATGAATACTTTCGTTTTGAATTAATTTCGTTTAACTTGCTTATCATTATTGGTTGTTTGTTTATTCTTAATTTAACTTTTTTAAAGATTATCTACCCTTAGAATACATCAATTGTCAACCTTTTGATCTCGAGAGAGCGAATAGGGAGATAGAACATGGGAATAAACAAAGTATGATTTTTATTCTTTTATTAAATAAAGGATTTGAATTAGCGTCTAGGACAGGGATGTACTTAGATGCCTTACATGATTCAACATAGGGTGATATCTTTAAAACACTTAATTGGATTATTACATCCCCGCTCAACGATGTAGTTGTAATGTCCATATTAGGTAAACGATTAGAGGTCGGTAGACTATGATCATGCAGTTAACCCTACGAATCAACAATCAAGATAAGCGATTTAACGAATGAAGTTCAATAACGTAGTATGATTGCTCTTAAGATTTAACCCTAGGTTTCTATCCATTGATTGTCCTAAGTTATTACTTTTCTTCATTAGTTTAGTTTACATTTAATTTACAATTCTAAAACTCTATTGTTTACTTTTTCTCAATTTTTAAACTAGAATTTGATAGGCGGCGAACACAAGTCCATGAGAGATCGATACTTTGATTTTCTTGAAGCCACTTTACTACTTGATAAGACCACGTACACTAGTGTGTGCGCTGTTATTAAACAATGCATAAAATAAAATCTTAGAACTATCAATGGATAAAAGCCCAGGGTTAAAGCACTCCGAACAACCATACTATGTTATTGAATTTCATTCGCTAATTTGCTTATATTAGTTGTTGATTTGTAGGGTTAATTGTATGATCATGATTGCCCAACCTCTAATATTTTACCTAATACGGACATTACAAATGCATTATTGAGCAGGGATGAAATAATCCAATTAAGTTAATTAAAGCTATCATCTGACGTATGAATCAAGTAAGGCATCTAAGTACATCCCTGTCCTAGACTCTAAGTTTAATTCTTTATTTTATAAAATAATAAAAATCCAAACTTTCTTTACCATGTTCTATCTCCCTATTCCCTCTCCCGAGATCAAAAGGTTGACAATATATATATATATATATATATATATATTTTATGGGTGATCAATCCATAAAATAATTAAAACAAGAATAAACAAACAACCAAATATGATAAGCAAAATTAATCGAAATTAATCCAAAATAATAGTAATCATGTTCTTGGTTTTAAATCCTTAAATAGGAAGTTTATACAATAATATTCATAATCATAATCCAATTAATTCAATACAAGATATGAAAAATTAGACTAATTAAAAAAATTAAAACCTAATTAAATTTGTGTAGCAACTTCCTCCGAATTGTTGCCCAGGTGTCCAAGATATATCTTCCACCAAATTGTATCCAGTTGTTTGTGTATATATATTATAAATAATATATCAATCCTAGTGGTAGTAGGAATTGGGCACGGATCCCAGAAATATTCACAAAGATTCCCACTAGTCCCTCTTAAATTACGTGCACCGTTTCACTTAAAGTTGGACCAACCCAAAGATGTGTCGGCAACATTTAATTGCCGTGTATGAATTATCAATGCGATTCATTGCTGAATGCATTGGTCACATAAATGTGACACGTTGACTTCGCATCGTCTCACTAAAATTTGCGTCCAAAAATCTGGTTAAATGTAGACCGTCCTATTCTTTGCCAATGTCTTTTGTAGTGTATTTCCAATAAATTTTCGGCCTTTAAATCATCACTATATCACTGTATTTAGTTCAAAAATCCTCCTACAATATCACACACCAAAATTTAAAGATCAAAACAACACAATAACCTCAATGATAAATCAAAACAAAAGCTCAGATAAGGCAAATTCGCAATGATCTTCCACTTATTATTTCAACTCTTGACTTAATCAAATTAAAATTTACACCTTACAAACAAGTTATTCCACTCATAATTACACATTTAAACCATTTGAAATAAATTAAACACATTAGAATCTAGCGGAACCAACTAAGCACACACTTAGCTCAAGCTAGTAAAACTAGTTTTCCGGGTTGAACTCTAAATGACTCAATTAAATACAACTTATTTGAAAAATACTTTGGACATTATAAATACACACTTGGACACTTAAATGCTTATTTATATCAATATTAAAATGTTTAGCACACAAATTTCTCTCAAAACAAGGCGAAATAGGCTAGAATAATGATACCAAAGTGTATAAAACCACCTCAGATCATCACCCCACACTTAAAAACTCTTGTTCGTCCTCGAAAAACTCTTTCCTATAAGAATAAAAATTTGAGGTGACGCACACTTCTACTAAAATAAAGACACTCAAGCTAGTACTATAATGACTACACAGAATGCAAGTTTCTATACAAAACACGTTATTTACCCAATTGATAGCTCATGAACACTACTCCAAAACATCCTAACCTAAATAATTAACTCTCCTAAGTGGCAAAATCATAATTATCATTCAATTAAGTAAATCTTACAAATCACCCACATTCATCAAACATGTGCCCCTCATAATAAGAAAGTTACCCATAATCACTCACATAAATGTAATTTATCACATAATGAGTACAAGAATCAAATTACGCTCACTCTCAAAAAAATTTCACAAGTTACATACAATGAACCACAGGCTTGACCTTAGTGTAATGATCCAGTAATAGTTGAGTGTAAAGCTTAGGATCAATTAGGACTTTTTCGAGTTGTAATGTAGGCTAAGGGATGGGTAGGAACTATTTGGGAATAGTGACTAGCCTCTCTAGGAACTTTAATACACTACATTATACAATTGAAAAAAATGTTCAACAGCCAAATTACACTTATTGATTCATCCATACCTTCTTTTCTTCCCCATTTTTTTTAGCATATTCATAAACACTTGGTGGACGCATAATTTACTATCACACGAATTAATTTTTAGTTTCACAATCATGACAATATTTCTACTATTATTTATATCACTCTCAAACACCACACATCAAATATAAACACCAATAACTCTTACCTTGGAGCGTCAATTTCACCTTTTTCTTCTTCAATTTCAGACTCCTTACTAATTCAATTTTTTTTTCATTAAAGAACTTAGGAGCTTTTTGGATCAAATTAAGGTCTATCAAAGAAGGAAATTTGGCTACTTATGAGGCTACCAAATAAAAAGCTAAAGGCTCAATGGGGGTTAACTAGGATAATGCACAAGGGTAGGACAAATAAAAGGTACAAAACAAGGCTATCAATGAAATGCCTATATCATCTCCTAAATCCACATTCTTTATTTCTCTTTACACATAGATCGGGCAAGTTCTAGACATCACACGCAACAAGAAATATACAAAAATTCTCACACGCATATGGCACATGCTCAACTCAAAAGGATCATCATAGACTCCTAACCAACAATAGCATGAATTCACATTTTAAGCCAACATAGAAATGAGTCATAAACTTGAGCCTCGGAGTATCAAAAATAGTAATTCACATCAATCAACATGCTTTTACAAACAAACCCACTTGCATCATATAATCAAAAATAGCACCAACAAGAATATCTCTCTTATTCCTAACCTAAAGTTTTTTAAATTGAGCCAAAAATTTGGGAAATTTCCCCATCCCATACTTAAAAATCTACTTTATCCCCAAAGTGAACTTTTAAAGTAAGAGAGAGAAATACTCCCTAAGGACTCTAGGCCTAGCTAGTAGCATCTTCACACATAAATGAGATCCATGTGTACTCAGACTTAGCTCAGATTTCCGGTACTCAGACTTCTCAATAACTTGTGACTCAACCAAAAACAAAAACTACGTGAAATAAAAAATAAAAACTAAAAATAAAATATACCTAATTAACTTGGGTTGCCTCCCAAGCAACGCCTAATTTAGTGTCGTGGCACAACCCATATCAACTCAACCATATTCCTTCACCCTTTTACTCCCCATTGGGAGCCATTTTTTCATTCCTTTTAGACCTCTTGAGTTTTCACTCTCAAAGTCACCATCTCTCTTCACATCAAACTTTATCATATTTGGACACAATGGTTTCAACTTAGGCCACTTAATCAGGTAATCCGAAGAGGTTTTTGGTGGACTAACCACCCTACACCTTTTCTCTTGAATGATATTTATCACATAAAAATCTTTAATTTAGGGTTTTACTGTGGGTGTTTTTTACGCATCAAATATCACTTCTTCATCATCTACCCTTATTTTGAATGTGACTTCTCTAACATCAATCAAAGCCCCTCCAGTTGCTAGGAATGGATGCCCCAAGATGATAAGTACCTGTTAGTCTGCCTTAAAATCAAGAACAAAAAAGTCAGCAGGTATAATGAATTTACTATCCTTTATGAGGACGTCCTCTATTACTTCTTCTGGATATTTTATGGATCCGTCTACGAGCTGCAAAACCACTGTGGTCAATCTTGACTTTTCCAAGCCTAATGTTTTAAACAATGATAGGGGCATCAAGTTTATGCTTTCCCCCAAGTGATGTTGGGCGTATTTATACGTCTAAGCACCATAACTTACCCATGTTTTAGCTAAGTTTTGAGAATAAAATACATAAGTCTTGCACTTTTAGCCTATTTTTAGTTAAGTGAGCTGACCTATGTGATTAGCATGCTTTTCAGGTACTAATGAGGAAGATTTCAGCACTTTGGGGACCTGTGGATGATAACGCTCAAACTACAGCTCTCGTAAGAGTGTAAGCGGTCGTTGTCAAATATAGAACCCAACTGGGTTGGGTGTCGAATCCCACAGAGAATACTTGGTCACTAAGTAAGCAACGATTATTAGACTTTTGGTGAAAGTTTCATAAAAAGGGGGGATTTTGTAGCGTGCAATAATGTAACAAAATAACAAAGTAAAAACGGAAAATAGCAAAGTAAAAAGAAAGAATGTTTAGTAAGATTTTTAATCAATGACAATTGGAAATTGGGGTTATGTCCACCTTATGGGTTATACGTATCTATTGGCTATGAGTTATGCAGAATTCAGACATGCATGTGCTTATAGAGAATTGTATTCTATGGTAAATCCAGGCGTCTTTCGACCATCAAGGATTATTTCACTTTAACTCTTTCGAGCTTAAAGCATATCTAATGGTACAAATTCTCCAAGAGGTTAATCCAGTTACGGCACTAACTTTTTAACAGGGGTTGGTACCCTATTACCTTGATATTATCTCTTTTCCAGACATATAACTTTTCTTTCGAACAAGTTAATGCTATACTGGCGTATTCTATATGTTTGCAACCACAAGAATTTATATTAAGATGAAGAGAGTAATGATATGAGCAACATACGTGTCAAGAATTCACAAACTCATAGCAATAGATAGTATCTCATAAGGCTTCCATAACCCCAACAGAGAAGTTTAGCTACTCATGATTGCAACGGAGATCACAATAAACATCATCATGATCTCACGTTGGTCACAAGGGCCTGCTTTCTCTGTCAGAAAGTGTAACGTGAATTAGGATCAAACGTTGAATGAAAAGGACTTGAATTAATTAATGAGTGAATAAGAATTTATTAGAATGGGAAGGAATAGAAGGGGGAATAAGAAGAGAATGCTGAAAAGTTTCAGCAAAATAGGGTTTATATAACATCCATATCCTAGTCCTATTGAAATAGGGTTTTTATCCTTGTCCCAGTCTTACTGGGTTACTGTATTCTTATCCTAATCCTACTAAGTTACTGCTGATCCCCCAAGTCTTTAGAAATGCTGTTTTTGCCCGGGACAAGTTTTCCATGCATCACTTTCAGTCCATAAGCTTCTAGAAGCTGCCTTCCTTCTTTCGTGAAGCTTCCTTTGGCAGCAACCAGTCCATAAAATGCTGAAATCTTCATCATTTATACCTGAAAACTTGCTAATCATGTTGGTTAGCTCACTTACAGGAAAAAGGACTAAAAGTGCAGGAATTATATATTTTGTCCTTAAAACTTAGCTAAAATATGGGTAAATTATAGTACTATAGGCGTGTAAATACGTCTATCATCAACACTCCACACTTAAAGCTTTGTTCATCCTCGAACAAAATATCATGTCCATATAAACATCTACTTAGGGTTTCACAGTAACAACATAAATATGTTCAACAAGATCGGCACGACAATTATTAACAAAGAGTAGTTTTCTGGATCAATACTAGAAACAATTCAACCTCCAACCTAGACTCGTGATGATGGTTAATTCGCATTCAAAAGTTAAGGCACAAAGAATCATACAAAATACCCAAAACTTATCAATCATATGTGTCTAACATAAGATCTTACCCATAATCACTCACAAATATTGCATTTTTTGGAACATGGGTACAATATTATCCTTGCTCTCACTCTCACAAAGAATTCATATGTTGCGACTGATGACCATAGGCTTGCCCTTAGTGTAATGCTCCACTAAATATCAGAATGTTAATCTTAGGATCAAATAGGTCTTTTACAGGTTGTAATGTAGGCTAAGGGACGGGTAGGACTATTTTGGCCAGAAATAGTGACTATGTTCCTAAGCGCTTTAATACATCACATTATGCCATTAACACTTTCTTTCAAACAACCTTTCTACTTTCTTTTAATCTACCACCCCTTCTCACCTCTTTTGTTATTCACTTTTGAACATAATTAACTTTTTATTTTTCTTTTCATTTTTCTCTCTTCGTTTTTTTTTATAACACACCTCTATGATAACCATTCTTTTTCATAACGAATTCAAGTACCAATTCACTTTAAGGCACTACTCTTACCTAATTTCCTCTTATTTTGTCACATAACTTTAAGCACTTAGGAATTTGGAACAAATTATGGTCTTGAAAAAAATGGATTGGGCTTACATATGAGGCTGTCAAAGAAAATAGGCTTAAGGCTCAAAGGGGGTTATCTAGGATGATGTCCATGGGTAGATAAAATGCAGGTAAACAATCATAGGTTGCCAAAGAAATGCCTAAATCATCTCCTAAACTCACACTCTTTATTTTGCTTTACATACATACCAGGCAAGTTCTAGCATCAGCCACAAACATAGAATATACTATCATCTCTCACACACAAGGCACATGGTCGGCTTTATTGGAAGCATTATAGACTATTGATCCAACGTATGAAGGAATTAAACCACATAGATATCACACAGTGAGTCACACTTAGAGCCTAAACATCTCAATAGTAATTATTTTACCACAGACTCTTGTCATAATACCATGCTGCCTATCAGAACAATTTCATGCAAAAAAATTTAACTACTAAAAAAAAACAAAAAAAACAAAACAATCAAACATAAATGAATGCAAATGCAGATAAAGAAGGTTAGCATGCAAATACCAGCACCCCATACTTAAATGGGACACACTGTCCTCAGTGGAAAATAAATAAGAAGAACCTGGATTAGTCGGACTCCTCCTCTATGTCTGGGGTCATACCTCCTTCATCGGAATCATCATTAGAGTCGTCGCCATCAGAGTTCTCCTCCACGTCGGAGTCTGGCATTCGACGATCATCATCGGTTGGCACATCGTCATCAAGAGGTTCCTCAAAGTACACACCTACTCCACACATTTGCCTTGCATGCTCATTCATTGGGTAGTCATAGTCCAGCTATTGGAGCTCTGCAGCAGTTGGAACACGACCTCCGCTCATCATGGTAAACCGAGTCATGCCATAAAGATGGCGAAAGAAACTCTCATCCCGAGCATGCCTTTCTGCAGTGGTAAGGTTGACGCCATGTGTGGTTTTAGCATCCTTAACCTTTGTGAGGTCAACCCTCTTTGGGTTGTGTGGAAGTTTATGATCAGCCAGTTCCTCTTCGATGTCCTCCTTCCTCAATATTGCGGTCAACAGATTGCCAAAGATGAAGTGGGACCTCTTATGTAGCCTGACCTTTTGCATTGTAGATCGAATAATTGCCCAAATGTTGATAGGAACATTCGTCATCAATGCGTACACCAAGCACACTCTATCTCATGTAATGTTCGTGTACTGGGTCCCTGGAATCAGACAAGAGTTGACTATGCGCATCCATATCTGAGCTTCTCTATTCAAGGAAGCATATGGGAAGGTGTTATGCCGACCGGTGTCTTTGTGTCTGCTCCATCGTGCTATAAATCTTGTTCCATACAATGTGTGTCTAATTTGCCTGTACGGAGGGCTGTTATACAAATCTTTGAGTGGTGATGGATCGACAGATGGCAAACCTAGAAAGGAGTTGAAGAACTCCGCATTTAGTTGCAGAACTTGGCCCCGAATCTTTACTTCACTCCCTGTAGTTTTCAGTGACCAGTTGGCATAGAATTCAAGTGTTAAATCAAGATTGCACTCTGCCATATCTCGGATGATGAAATCAAGATGTAACGCCATGATCTTGGCCAACATGCGAGGTTCTTTCTTTGCTAGGCTTTCCTTGTGTATCAACTCCACATGAACATATTTTTTCTCTTTATTGTTCCTATACCACTCCTTTCCTTCCTCCTCTAGGACCCATTTAATTCCAAACATTCGGCGAGGTATTTGCAGCGAGGAGGATTCTCCTTGCTCTTTTCGTCCCCTTTTTTGGCCTTTTTGTGAAGTGGTTGCTTTTTCTTTCCCTTGTCTTGCTTTTGGTGCCATTGTACCTGAGATTAAAATAATAGTCATGTTAGCTTCATCTCGGTGGATACAATCAATAAACAAGCAGTAGTGGCACCACCCCACACTTAGTTTGTTTGTACGAACTAGTGAAGTGAACGATGTCGATTACTCAGATTTCATCGATATACGTTTAGGTGTTATGTTCCAACAATATAATCAGTGCAGTCATACTTTTCGTATCATCTTAACTATCCTTTCTCAATTCTAGATCATGTAATCTTGGTAATGCTTTCATTTTTTGGACTAATGCATCACTTTGAATAAAACTACTACATAGATATTGTATCAATTTATGGTTTGGAATAATCACAACCTCTTATGTTTGTAGTTAACCATGATTTTCATCGCAATAAACAAGTCATTCAAGCAAGCTTTCAAGTTACAAGGTTATGCAACGTTCTAGACTATGTCAATTCCGCAAAAGTATGACAGTGTATCAAAATCAAATACAAGTTGAAAATAAGTCAAGAGCATCCTTACGTATTATTTCACTCATTTAGTTTCACCACAACAAATCAACCATATTCAAATCATCAACACTACTTCAAGATTAAACAATTCATTATAGAAGTAGTAGTGTTGTACTTACGGAATATAAAAGAAGAACAAAGAAGTATTTACTTGGTTGATGGCCTAGGAAGATGTTCTTGCAAAGTAAAAGAGCAAAGGAAAAAATTTTGAGAGAATTTGGAGAGGTAGGCGGCGCTTTAGGGTGGAATTGAATGTGTTTTTGATTTAAGACTAAGGTTCTATTTATAGGACAAGCTTGGGTCGGGTTTTGACCCATTTGGAATCGAATTTGGAGACCAAAAGTGACCATAGGCGGCGCCTAATGCTTTGCCTATGCTTGGCATAGGCGGCGCCTTTTGCACAGCATTGTTGAGCATAGGCGGCGCCTATGCTATGACATTGTTAGGCATAGGCGACGCCTATGCCATGGCATATTAGATTCAAAGACAAAATGCTTTTGCATAGGCGGCGCCTATGCTATGACATTGTTGAGCATAGGCGGCGCCTATGCTATGGCACTCTAGAATCCGAGAGCTTAGGCCATAGCATAGGCCTTGCCTTGTTCGTGGCCTAGATTTACATAGGCCGTGCCTTGTTCTTTGCCTATATTTTCATAAGCAATGCCTAACCCATAGCCTTTTGCTTCTTTATTCCTAAATTACCACCTTCAACATGCAACACTTCCAAATCAAAATTTGAAACCAATCTCCTCCTTTACACCTCGTGCACCTACATTTACTCAAAAACAACAAAAACGATTAGAACGGTGGGTTGCCTCCCATCAAGCGCATTAGTTTTGGTCATGGCTCGACAAAATCCTAGGAAAACAAAAACAACAAAAACAAATAAAAAAAATGGGTTGCCTCCCATCAAGCGCTTGATTTATTGTCGCGACACGACATAGCTATCTCGATTACTTAGACTTCGTTGAGATAGATGGTGAATCGTTTTCTGAATGGATTCAGACGACAATGAAGCTTACTTGTAGGCATGTAATGTTCTTCGAGATGACCCTTGTGCATACATATCCCAGGCGGGATATCAATTGTATCATTAATAGTCCAACCCATAGCTTTCTTGTATCTCTTTAGAGCAGAGATGAGAGCCTTTACATGCTGTTCACTTAAATTATCCACCACACTCACAGGAAGTGTATCTCCACTTCCCAAGAACGTATACCTTAGATAATTGGGGAGCTCTTTCGATTCTAGCACTAGGGGCTCTTCAATGGAAGTCTTTGCTGTTGGTGACGGTTGATCCTTAAGATCACGGTCCGGCTTCTTAGGAGTATGATAATAGGACCCTATTTCTGCTAGAGAACACATAGTTTCTTTATGTTCTTGAGCTTCCTCACGCTCAAAATTCAGCAGCTCATCAAAAGTGACTCATCAGTAAGCTGCTTTTCTACAGATAATTCTATGTCATCCTTATAATTAGCTGCAACTACGGAGAACACATCCATATCTTCAGGCTGCTTCATTGCTTTGCATACATCAAAACGGACCACTTCATCATTCAACCAAAATAAAAGCTCATTAGCTCTTATGTCAATAAGCACACTTCCAGTTGCGAGGAAAGGGCATCCCAAGATTATGGGAACTTTAGAGTCCACCTCGCAATCCAAAATAACAAAGTCTGCAGGAAAGATGAAGGTGGAAACCTTAACCAACACATCATTTAGATACCAACAGGTCATTTTATCGACCTATCTGCCATCACGAGCCGCATATTGGTTGGTGTAGGGTCACCCAACCCCAACTTTCTGTAGACGGATAGTGGCATCAAATTGATGCTTGCTCCCAAATCGCACAATGCCTTAGCAAAATTCATAGATTTAACCGTGCAAGGAATAGTGAAAGCACCAGGGTCTGCCTTTTTTTGTACTAAGGACCTTGTGGCAATTGCACTGCAATGATGAATATTATATGCCGGCTCATAGCTTACTGCCCACTTCTTTGTTAAAAGGTCCTTCATGAAGTTAGCGTACCCAGGCATCTGTTCCAGCGCCTCAACCAACGGAACATTAATGGTCAGCTGTTTTAACATCGTCATGAATTTATTGAACCTTGTATCATCCGCTCTCTTCTTTAATATTTGAGGAAAAGGTGGTGGTGGAAGGGGAATGGTTTTCTCCATGACTTTCGTTTCCTCTTTCTTTGGATTGGTGATCTTTTTAGGCTGTGGATGTTGGGGGGTGACGTCATTGATGCCTTCTTCATCTTCTTCGGCATCCTCTAGTTCGGCAACATCTACTACATCGTCGGCCACTTGCCTACCTTTGGCTGGATTTTCCAACACCTTACCACTCCTGGTAGTAATAGCCATACATGTTCCATTGTTCCTTAGGTTTTGCATTGTGTCTCTCGGTAGGGTGCCAGCTTTTCTTTGATTTAATATGGCTAAAATTTGACTCAATTGTTGTTCCAGCTATCTTATTGAAGTGGAATGTGAGTCAACCAATTGCTTCATTGAGGCCAAGTCATTTATTACCTCAGTTACTCCCGTGCTGGTTGCTTCCACTCCTTTCAACAGCTTAGCCATCATATCTTCCATTGACATATTTCCCGAACCAGTTGCAGTGGCCTCTCGTCGTCCAGGAGGAATATACACGCCACTCCTGTCAGTTTTGTTCTTCCAACTACCTTGATCTCGGTCCTTGTTTTCAGAATTATCATAATAGTTCCGACCTTGGTTTCCTTGGGCATTGCCTCGGAAACCCCTCTGATTGTTCACGTAGTTGGCTTCTTCCTCAGAATCGGATTCCTCTCTTCTTTTTGACGCAACTGCTTTGACTTTTTTGGTCTTCCTTGATAGTAGATGCTTTGTAAGAAGATCCACTTGTGTTTTCATGTCCGCCAAATCTTGATCACTTTTTTCTTCTCTTCTCCTTTGTTCTGCAGTCATGCCTATAGATATGGTGGAGCTTGCTACCTCAGAATCCCTGGTATGCCAAGCTCTACTTTGCTTTGTCATATGATCTATCATATCACTAGCCTGAATAAAAGTGAGGTCCATGAATGACCCACCCGCAGCATTATCAACCACTGGCTTAGTCACCGAATTCAAGGCTCTGTATAATATCTCCATCAAGTGGACATTGGTCATATGATGGTTTGGGTACCGCATAAGCTTCGTCTTGAACCTCTCCCATGTTTAATGGAGAGCTTCAGTTGGAAGCTGTCTAAAATTGCTGATCTCATCTCTCAACAGTGCTTTCTTGGATGGCGGAAAGAATCTTTCTAGGAAAGCGTCTTTCAATTGCCTCCAATTTGTAATAGAATCAGGAGTCAGCCCGTTCAACCACAGAGTTGCCTCCCCAGAGAGAGACAATGGAAATAAACGCAACCGAATAGCATTCTATCCAATGCCTAGATTGTCGAATGACTTGCATGTAGAGATAAAGTTGATCAGATGCGTATTCAGATCATCACCTGCTAGTCCACCAATTAATCCCTTGAGTTACAAAAACTGAATCATGGTGCTAGTGATATTGAACTTGGCTCCGGGTGCCAATGGCGGAGGAATAATAGCTCCTGTGGTACCAGCTCCATGAAGATCATCATCATCATCATCAAACGGTATTTGCACGGCTCGACGTTCAGGCCGAAATCTTGCTTGATGATCTCTTCTGTTTGCCGGTGTCACAACTTCAGCATCACACCTCGGGTTTAGTAACTCATCATCACCCAAGTCCTCATCATCAGGATCTGCTGCTCGCCCAGGGTTATTGATATTTTGTTGATGCACTTGAGCAGCGGCCAACACAACTAATCTAGCCTGCTCCTGTTGAGCAGCCCTTCTCTCAATGTCACGTTGTGCCTCTATCCTGCCAATACGTTATGGTTCAAGGTTTATGGGTCATAATGGTTGACCAGAACATCGAGTATTAGGCATGCACTGAACAAAACCTGCAGAAAACAAAAACAACAACTAAAAGTAAAGTCCGAGAATCTTTGACCAAAGGGTATAGTAATTATCACAAACTTAGTAGACAACCGTATTCCCCGGCAACGGCGCCAAAATTTGATAACGCTCAAACTACAGCTCTCGTAAGAGTGTAAGCGGTCGTTGTCAAATATAGAACCCAACTAGGTTGGGTGTCGAATCCCACAGAGAATACTTGGTCACTAAGTAAGCAACGATTATTAGACTTTTGGTGAAAGTTTCGTAAAAAGGGGGGATTTTGTAGCGTGCAATAATGTAACAAAATAACAAAGTAAAAACGGAAAATAGCAAAGTAAAAAGAAAGAATGTTTAGTAAGATTTTTAATCAATGACAATTGGAAGTTGGGGTTATGTCCACCTTATGAGTTATACGTATCTATTGGCTATGAGTTATGCAGAATTCAGACATGCATGTACTTATAGAGAATTGTATTCTATGGTAAATCCAGGAGTCTTTTGACCATCAAGGATTATTTCACTTTAACTCTTTTGAACTTAAAGCGTATCTAATGGTACAAATTCTCCAAGAGGTTAATCCAGTTACGGCACTAACTTTTTAACAGGGGTTGGTGCCCTATTACCTTGACATTATCTCTTTTGCAGACATATAACTTTTCTTTCGAACAAGTTAATGCTATACTGGCGTATTCTATATGTTTGCAACCACAAGAATTTATATTAAGATAAAGAGAGTAATGATATAAGCAGCATACGTGTCAAGAATTCACAAACTCATAGCAATAGATAGTATCTCATAAGGCTTCCATAACCCCAACAGAGAAGTTTAGCTACTCATGATTGCAACGGAGATCACAATAAACATCATCATGATGTCACGTTGGTCACAAGGGCCGTGCTTTCTCTGTCAGAAAGTGTAACGTGAATTAGGATCAAACGTTGAATGAAAAAGACTTGAATTAATCAATGAGTGAATAAGAATTTATTAGAATGGGAAGGAATAGAAGGGGGAATAAGAAGAGAATGCTGAACAGTTTCAGCAAAATAGGGTTTATATAACATCCATATCCTAGTCCTACTGAAATAGGGTTTTTATCCTTGTCCCAGTCCTACTGGGTTACTGTATTCTTATCCTAATCCTACTAAGTTACTGATGATCCCCCAAGTCTTTAGAAATGTTGTTTTTTCCCGGGATAAGTTTTCCATGTATCACTTTCAGTCCATAAGCTTCCAGAAGCTGCCTTCCTTCTTTAGTGAAGCTTCCTTTGGTGTCAACCAGTCCATAAAATGCTGAAATCTTCATCATTTATACCTGAAAACTTGCTAATCACGTTGGTTAGCTCACTTACAGGAAAAAGGACTAAAAGTGCAGAAATTATATATTTTGTCCTTAAAACTTAGCTAAAATATGGGTAAATTATAGTACTATAGGCGTGTAAATACGTCTATCATCAGTGGACAGCAAAGGAAAACTTCACATAAAGAGGAAAGCAACTCTTGGACTGAATGTGATGCATGGAGACTTTTTCCCGGGCAAACTGAATATTTTTAAATAGTTAAGGATGCAGTAACAATTTGTTAGAGAAGGATGTTATTAAAAGCCTTATGGCTGAATTTTTAGGGATTATTGAAATTCATATTCTGTATTATTTTGAAAATAAGAAAGCAGCGTAGCTTAAGGACAGAGAGAGAGAAACGTGTTTCTCTCTTAATTTCGCTAGTCATCTTCATCACCAAGATCATTCGTTGTTTTGGTATGATACATATTTCTATGTTGATTTCTGCTTTATTCATGAGTAGCTAAGCTTATTTGTTAGGGTTATGGAAACCTTGTAGTATACTCTCTATTGCTATGGGTTTGTGAATTTATGATGTGTAATCCACTTATATCATTACTCTCTTCATTTTAATTGAATTCTCGTGGTTGTAAACATAGGGAATGCGCCATTATAGCAATAACTTGTTCGATAGAAAAGTTACTGTTTGGAAAAGAGAGTGTGATGAGAAAATAGGTTTTCCAACCTCTATTTTACACGTTAATGCCCTAGCAGGATTAACTTCTTGGAGAGTTCGTACAATTTGTTGTACACTTTGGATTCGAGAGAACTAAGGTGAATAAATCCTTGATGGTTGAGAAACACTTGGATTTAGAATTAAAATACGTCTCTCTATAAGTGCATGCATGTATAAAATCCATATTACTCATAGTTAATAGACAAGTAGAAGCTACAAGGTGGACATAACCCTAACTTGTCATTCTCTGTGATCAAATATAATTACACATATCATCTCATCATTACACTGATAATATTATTGTAAACTTAAACCAAACCCCCCTTATCTTGAAACCTTTGACCAACAGTCTAATAATAATCGCAATACTTAGTGATCATAGTATTCCCTGTGGGATTCGACACCCAACCCAGTTGGGTTCTATATTTGACAGTGGCCGCTTACACTTTCTAACGAGAGTTGTAATTTGGGCGTATCAAATTTTGGCACCGTTGCCGGGGAATACGATTGTCAACTAAGTTTGTGATAGTTAATAGACCCTTTGGTCAAAGATTCTCAAAGTTTACTTTTTGTTTGTTGTTTTTGTTTTGTTCAGGTTTCGTGGATTGCATGCCAAATACATAGAGATCTGGTCAGCCATTATTACCTATAAATCCTGAACCACATCTCATTGGCGAAATGGATGCACAATGAGACCTTGAAAGGATGGCCACTCAACAGAAGTAGGCTAGACTAGCTGCATTGGCAGCTGCGCCAGTAAATCAACAGAATGCTGATAACCCAGGTCGGGTACCAAATCTTGAGGATGAGGACCTGGGTGATAATGAGTTATTAAATCCCAGGCGTGCAGATGATATAGCTGCACCAGTGAACAGGAATGTCAACAGAGATCGTCAAGCTAGAATGAGACCGGAACGCTTAGCTGTGCAAGTTGCTTTTGATGATGATGATGACGACTTGGATGGGGCTGGTGCCACAGGGGCTATTATTCCTCCGCCCTTGGCACTCGGAGCCAAGTTCAATATCACTAGCACTATGATCCATCTATTGCAACTCAAAGGGTTATTTGGTGGACTTGCAGGCGACGACCCGAATATGCATCTGATTAATTTTATCTCAACATGCAAATCCTTTGATAATCTAGGGGTTAGACATAATACAATCCGGATGCGTTTATTTCCATTGTCTCTAATTGGAGAGGCAACTCTATGGTTAAACGGGCTAACTCTTGACTCTATTCATGGACCTTACTTTTATTGAGGCATGTGATATGCTGGATCGTATGACAAAGCAGAGTAGAGCTTGGCATACTAGGGATTCTGAGGTAGCAAGCTCTACTGTATCTATTGGCATGACGGCAGAACAGAGGCGAAGAGAAGAGGAATGTGACCAGGATATGGCTCACATAAAAATGCAGATGGACCTTCTTACCAAGCATTTATTAATAGGGAAGACAGAAAAGGTCAAGGTTGTTATATCACAGGGAAGAGATGACTCCGATTCTGAGGAGGAAGAAAATTACTTGAATAATCAGGGGGTTTCCGAGGCAATGTCCAAGGAAACCAAGGTCGGAACTATTATGAAAAATACGGATACAAAGACCGAGACCAAGGGAATTGGAAGAATAAGAATGATAGGAGCGGTTTGTACGTCCCTCCTGGAAATCGTGAAGCGGCTGCATCTAGCTCTGGGAAAATGTCCATGGAGGACATGATGGCTAAGCTGTTGAAAGGAGTGGAGGCAACCAACACGGGAGTAACTGAGGTAAAAAATGATTTGTCCTTAATGAATCAATTGGTTGACTCATATTCCACTTCAATAAAACAACTGGAACAACAAATGAGTCAACTATCGATGGCATTCAATCAAAGAAAAGTTGGTACTTTACTAAGTGACACTATACAAAATCCAAGAAAAGATGGATCATGTTTGGCTATTACCACCAGGAGTGGTAAGGTGTTGGAAAATCCATCCAAGGGAAAGCCTGTGGTTGATAGTATAGAGGAGAATGTTATTGAGGCAGATTGTGATGATTCTGTAGAAGTTGAAAATCAGGATAAGAACGTTCATGTTACTACACCTAGATGTCAGCAGTCTGAAAAGATTGATAAGGGGAAGAACAATAAAAAGGAAGTGGTGGAGAAAACTCTTCCAAATCCACCACCACCTTTTCCTCAGAGACTGAAGAAGAAGGCTGATGACACCAGGTTCAGTAAATTCATGACCATGCTGAAGCAGTTGACTATAAATGTGCCTTTGGTGGAGGAACTGGAGCAAATGCCAGGATACGCCAAATTTATGAAGGACCTTTTGACAAAGAAAAGGGCAGCGAGCTATGAACTGGCAGATAATTTTCATCACTACAGTGCAATTGCCACTAGGTCTTTGGTACAGAAGAAGGCAGATCCGGGTGCTTTCACTATTCCTTTCACGGTTGGATCTTTAGACTTTGCTAAGGCTTTATGTGATCTAGGGGCTAGCATAAATTTGATGCCACTAGCCATCTATAGAAAATTGGGGTTGGGCGATCCTACACCAACCAACATGCGGCTTGTAATGGCAGATAGGTCAGTAAAACGACCTGTTGGTATCTTGTATGATGTATTAGTGAAGGTTTCTATCTTCATTTTTCCTGCAGACTTTGTTATTTTGGATTGCAAGGTGGATTTTGTGGTGACCATAATCTTGGGTCAACCTTTCCTCGCAACAGGAAGTGTGCTTATTGACTTGTGATAACGCTCAATCTACAGCTCTTGTAAGAGTGTAAAGCGGTTGTTGTCAAATATATAACCCAACTGGGTTGGGTATCGATCCCACAGGGAATAGCCGGTCAATAAGTAAGCAAAGATTATTAGACCTTTGGTGAAAGTCTCGTAAAAAGGGGGGATTTTAACGTGTAACCAAAATAATAGAGTAAAAACGGAAATTAGCAAAGTAAGAAAAAAGAATGTTTGATACAATGTTAACCAATGAGAATTGAGAGTTGGGGTTATGTCCACCTTATGAGTTATACGTCTCTGTTGGCTAAGAGTTATGCGGAATTCATACATGCATGTGCTTATAGAGAATTGTATTCTATGGTAAATCCAAGCGTCTTTCGACCTAACAAGGACTATTTCACTTTAACTCTTTCGAGCTTAAAGCGTATCTAACGGTACAAATTATCCAAGAGGTTAATCCAGTTACGGCACTAACTTTTTAACAGGGGTTGGTGCCCTATTACCTTGACATTATCTCTTTTCTAGACATATAACTTTTCTTTCGAACAAGTTAATGCTATACTGGCGTATTTTATGCGTTTGCAACCACAAGAATTTGCATTACGATGAAGAGAATAATGATATAAGCAGCATACGTGTCGCGAATTCACAAACTCATAGCAATAGATAGTATCTCATACGGCTTCCATAACCCCAACAGAGAAGTTTAGCTACTCATGAGTGCGATGGAACTCACAATAGACATTATTATTATACCACAATAAAGATATCACGTGTAGTATGGTGTGGTATGGCTTTAGGCCAGAACTCCCTTTCAAAGTAGCATTTCTGTTGTTGTGGAATTTAATAATTGAATAGATGAATAGAAGAAGAATAAAAAGTAGAATTAATGGAAGAATTAGAAGTAGTAGTCAATGATAAAAATCTCTAGCAAAATAGGGTATTTATAACACCCATATCCTATTCCTACTAAGCTAATGCATTACTTAACCCAATCCTACTAGGTTACTGCATCATTATCCTAATCCTAATAAGTTACTGCTAGTCCCCAAAGTCTTTAGAATTGCTGTTTTTGCCCGGGACAGATTTTTCATGCGTCACTTTTGGTCCTTGGCGTCCAAACTTTCCCTTCCTTCGTTCGTGAAGCTTCCTTTGGCGTCAAGTTATCCATAAAATGCTGAAATCTGCATCATTTATACCTGAAAACTTGCTAATCACGTTTGTTAGCTCAATTACAGGAAAAAGGACATTTTGTCCTCAAAACTTAGCTAAAATATGGGTAAACTATAGTACTTTAGGCGTGTAAATTCGCCTATCATCAACTTGCAAGCAAATGAGCTTTTATTTTGGATGAATAACGAAGTGGTACGTTTTGTTGTATGCAAATCAACGAAGCAGCCCAAAGATATGAATGTGTTATCTATAGTTGATGTTTATTATGAGGATATTAAGGAAAGGATGAAAAAGTACCATGATCAGAGGATTATCCAACGAAACTTTTAGAAAGGCGATTTGGTACTCCTTTTCAACTCCAGACTAAAGTTGTTTCCAGGTAAGTTGAAGTCTAAATGGTCTGGTCCATTCAGAATCAGCCAAGTTTACTCATCTGGAGTAGTGGAGTTAGAAAACGATGATGGTAGTGTCTTTAAGGTGAATGGCCAAAGAGTGAAGCTATATATCGGTCCAACCAACTCGATAAAATGTATAGCCACCATATATCTCGATCAAGTCTGAGTAATCGAGATAACTATGTCGTGCCGCAACAATAAATCAAGCGCTACATGGGAGGCAACCCATCATTTTACTAGGATTTTGTTTTTGGTAAATAAAAATTCAAAAAGAAGAGTCGAGCCACGACCAAAACTAAGGCGTTTGGTGGGATGTAACCCATCCTTCTAATTGTTTTGTTGTTTTTGAGTAAGTGTAGGTGCATGAAGTACAAAGGATTAGACCCAATTTTGATTTGGAAGTGGGTCATGTCAATGGTGGTAAGTCTAGGAATGATGGAACAATACAGGTAACATGGCTCCGAAAGGACGACAGGGAAAAGAAAAAGAATCCACCTCACAAAAAGGTCAAAAACGGCCAAGAAAGGACCAGGCTGATTCCTTCTCTCATCAAGTGCCTCGACGCACTTTTGGGATCAAATGGGTTCTGGAGGAGGAAGGGAAGGAATGGTATAGAAATAATAAGGTGAAGAAATATGTACATGTGGATTTGATGCAGAAGGAAATTTCAGCAAAGAACTGCCCTCGCATTTTGGCAAAGATTATGGCACTAAGTCTTGACTTTAACTTCCGAGACATGGGCGAATGTAATCTTTATTTGACTCGAGAGTTTTATGCCAACTGGTACCCAAGAACTACAGGAAATGAAGTAAAGATTCGGGGGCAAGTCTTGCAATTCAACGCTGATTTCTTCAACTCTTTCCAGGGTACTCCAAATGTGGATCGATCACCACTCAAGGAGCTCTACAACAGACCTCCCTACAGAGCCATCAGACATACGTTGTATGGATCAAGGTCCATGACCTGGTGGACTCGTCACAAAGATAATGGTCTTCACAATACTTACCCATATACTTGTTTGAACAGAGAAGCTCGCATATGGTTAAGAATAGTCAACTCCTGCTTGATTCCTGGGACACAGTGCACTAAGGTCATGCGTGATCGAGTCTTCTTGGTATATGCTCTAATGACAAATGTTCCCATCAACATTGGTGCAGTGATACGAATGTCGATGCGAAAAGCAAGGGTCCACAAAAGGTCCTATTTAAGTTTCGGCAATTTGTTGACTGTAATCTTAAGGAAAGAGCACATTGAGGAAGAGACAGCAAACCATAAATTGCCACATAACCCGAAGAAGGTAGATCTCACAAAAAGCAAAGATCCAGAAACTAGTGAAGGCATCAACCTTACCACTGCTAAGAGACATGCTCGAGATGAGAGTTTTTTTTGCCATCTGTATGGCATGACTAAGTTCACTATGATGAATGGGGGTCGTGTGCCGACTGATGCAGAGCTCAGGCAGTTGGACTATGACTACCCACTTAATGAGCATACTCGGGCTATGTGTGGAGTGGGGGTAAATTTTGAGGAACCTCTAGATGATGATGTGCCGACAGACAATGATCACCGCCTGCTAGACTCTGATGTGGAGAACAACTCTGATGATGAAGACTCTGATGATGATTCTGATGCAGGGGGTATGACCTCGGATGTAAAGGAGGAGTCTGACTAACCAGGTTTTTGCTTATTTATTTACACTGAGGGCAGTATGTTCGGTATAAGTGTGGGGTGCGGGTATAAGTCTGCGGATTACCCTTACCTGCTATATTGCGTACTGCTTGCCTGCATTTATTCTGTAGTTGTTTTGATTTAGTCGTAGTTAGTTAGTTGTAATTGGTTAGAGTTTTGCATGAAATTGTTCTTATAGACGGCATGGCATTATAACAGGAGTTTGTGCTGAATCACTACTATTGAAACATTTAGGATCTAAGTTGTGACTCATTCTGGGATAATTGCTTGTGCCATGTGCCATGTGTGTGTAAGGTTATTGTATATTCTTTGTTGTGACTGATGCTAGAGCTTGCCTGGTGTGTGTGTGAAGTGAAATAAAGATTGTGAGTTTAGGAGATGATTTAGGCATTTCTTTGACAGCCCTAATTTTGTTTATCTTCTTTTTACCTACCTTTGTACATTATCCTAGTGAACACCCTTTGAGCCTTTAGCTATTTTCTTTGGCAACCTCATATGTAGCCTAATCCATTTTTTTTGAAAAGACCATAATTTGATTCAAAAGCTCCTAAGCGCTTTAAATTGTAGAATCAAGTTGAGTAAAGAGTGTGGCAAAATAAGAGGAAAATGGTGAAAGTGATGCCCCAAAGTTTAGTTATTGTTACATGAAAATATTGTGATCGAGGGTGGCTATCATAGGGATGCTTAATAATAAAAAAAAAGAAAAAAAATAATAAATAAAGTTGTATATTCCCATCATTGTGTGTCTGATTGAGTAACAAAATGGGTGAAAGGGGGTTGGTAGATGAAAGGAAGGTAGAGTGGTTGTTAAAAGTTAGTGTAAATGGCATAATATAGTGTATTAAAGCGCTTAGGGAACATAGTCACCATTTTTGGCCAAAATAGTCCTACCTGTTCCTTTAGCCTACATTACAACCCGTAAGGACCTATTTGATCCTAACCTTAGCATTCTGATATTAGTGGAGCATTACACTAAGGGCAAGCATATGGTCATCAGTTGTAATCTAAGAATTCTTTGTGAGAGTGAGAGCAACCAAGTTTCTATACCCATATTTCTGAAAAATACAAAACTATGAGTGATTATGGGTAACATTTTGTGTGAGTGCACATGGTTGATGATTGTTGGGTAGTTTTATATGATTTCTTTGGGCTTAACTTGTGTATACGAATTAACCAACTTAACAAGTCTATGTTGGAGGGTGAGTTGTTTCTAGTAATGATCAAGAAATCTACTCTTTGTTAATGATCGCCGTGGATGTCTTGTTGAAAATTTTGTGTTGCTCTTGTGAAGTTTAGTTAGGTATTCGCATGGATGTACTATTTTGTTCGAGGACAAACAAAGCTTTAAGTGTGGGGTGGTGCTGTTGGCCGTATTTATACGTCTAAGCACCATAACTTACCCATGTTTTAGCTAAGATTTGAGAATAAAATACATAAGTCTTGCACTTTTAGTCTATTTTTCGTTAAGTGAGCTGACCTATGTGATTAGCATGCGTTTCAGGTACTAATGAGGAAGATTTCAGCACTTTGGGGACCTGTGTATAGCAAAGTAAAACTTCACATAAAGAGGAAAGCAGCTCTTGGACTGAATGTGACGCATGAGAACTTTTTCCCGGGCAAACTAAATATTTTTAAATAGTTAAGGATGCAGTAGCAATTTGTTAGAGAAGGATGTTATTAAAAGCCTTATGGCTGAATTTTTAGGGATTATTGAAATTCAAATTTTCTATTATTTTGAAAACAAGAAAGCAGTGTAGCTTGAGGATAGAGAAAGAGAAACGTGTCTCTCTCTTAATTTCGCTAGTCATCTTCATCACCAAGATCATTCGTTGTTTTGGTATGATGAATATTTCTATGCTGATTTCTTTTTTATTCATGAGTAGCTAAGCTTATTTGTTAGGGTTATGGAAACCTTGTAGTATACTCTCTATTGTTATGGTTTTGTGAATTTATGATTTGTAATCCACTTATATCATTACTCTCTTCATTTTAATTGAATTCTCGTGGTTGCAAACATAGGGAATGCGCCATTATAGCAATAACTTGTTCGATAGAAAGTTACTGTTTGGAAAAGAGAGTGTGATGAGAAAATAGGGTTTCCAACCTCTATTTTACACGTTAATGCCCTAGCAGGATTCACTTCTTGGACAGTTCGTACAATTTGTGGTACACTTTGGATTCGAGAGAACTAAGGTGAATAAATCCTTGATGGTTGAGAAACACTTGGATTTAGAATTAGAATATGTCTCTCTATAAGTGCATGCATGTATAAAATCCATATTACTCATAGTTAATAGACAAGTAGAAGCTACAAGGTGGACATAACCCTAACTTATCATTCTCTGTGATCAAATATAATTACACATATCATCTCATCGTTACACTAATAATATTATTGTGCACTTAAACCAAACCCCCCTTAACTTGGAACCTTCGACCAACAGTCTAATAATAATCGCAATACTTAGTGATCATAATATTCCTTGTGGGATTCGACACCCAACCCAGTTGGGTTCTATATTTGACAGCGACCGCTTACACTTTCTAACGATTGTTGTAATTTGGGCGTATCACCAAGTCACTTAGTGCATGGGCCGCTTTATTTCCAATTTGAATAGGGATAAAAAATTTCCCTTGATCTTTCAATTTCTTGGGGATTTTTTATATCATTAATGCATTACACTCTTTAGTGAGTGTTGTTGCTCCCACATCTTGTAATTTTACCTTTTTTTCCACCACATCCCTTAAGTACTTTGCATACTTAGGCATAATATAGAAAATATCTAGCAAAGGTAAGTTAATATAAAGCTCTTTGAATGTATCAATGAACTTTTTGAATAAGGAATCCTCCTTCGCTTTTATTTGCATTTGAGGAAAGGGCAATGACAATGTCTTCTTCACTTTTGGTTCAACAACTTTTGGTCTTAAGTACTCAGACTTCCTTGAATTTTCAGCAACTTCTTTAGGAACCTATTTGGTTATCATATCAGCATTAACCTCCTTTGTTGCCTTTGAAGGTTATTCTTTAAGATCTTTACCACTTCTTAGGGTGATTGCCATAACCTGCTTTAGATTTTCTATATCTGTTGCCAACCCACCTTGTGGTCTTGTATTTAGTACCTATGATAATTAGCCCACTTGCAACTCTAAGCTTCTCTGGAACACTTTTTGATTCTGTAATTTTTTCTATTGACTTTTCATATCTGCAAATAGTTGTGCTTGCCTAGTTAAGAGTTGTTTCAACATCTCTTCCATGTTGCTCGTTGACTAATTTGATTGGGTTTGCGGCTGTAGGGAGTTCCATGGTTGATTTGGTGGCTGAGTTTACCACTTCATGTTGTAGGCATTACCATAATTCGTCCATTGAGAATTGCCTACTTACATCACAGATTTTAGATTTGATGCACACATGGTAGCCGCATGACCACTATTTTTGCATACTTCACACCAACCTGCAGCTTGTTGGATGGCATTGTATATGGCTATAGGTTGTGTTGGTCCCAACTTCAAGCCGCTGAAATAAGTGTTGATCAAATTTTGTAAGGTAGATATCTGTGTTGATAAGGCTGTAAATTGGTCCACCTCCAATACACCCATAATTTTTTTTGTGGCACTTCTAGAATCTGTATGCCAATTTGGATTTCCTTATGCTATGCAGTTCAGCAATGTGTATAGTTCATCATAAGTCAATTCCAGCACTTGACCACCTGTAGCTGAATCTAGCAAAATCTTTGTATTATGATCAAGAGCTTCTACAAAAGTATAAGCAAGTACCTCATTAGACTATTGGTGATATGGACAATCCTGAAGAAGATCCTTGAAGCATTCGCAAGAATGAGAGAGGTTTTCATCAGGCTTATGTTTGAAGCTCACTATCTCACTGCGAATCTCCCAGTCTTGCCTGATGAAAGAATCTGATGAGGAACTTTCTGGATAAGTCATCCCATGACGTGATTGAATTGGCCAGCTCCGCATTCAATAAACTTTTAGCTTCCCCCAAAAGTGAATGGGGAAACAGTGTCGGCCTCACATAATCTGGAGTCACCCCAGTCGAAGTGAATGTATCAGTGCTCAAAGAAAGTCTACAAGTGGACTTATGGATCCTCGTGTGAAAGCTCTGCAAACTGTCCACTGCTAATAAGAAGATGCACCATATTATGTTTCAACTCGAAATTCCCCCCATCTACCGGTCTTTAAATTGGGGAAGTCAAGTATGTTAGAAGTAGGACTTCCACTTCCCTAACTGTCCTTCGGGCTTGTTGTTCTTCAGCTATTGGAACAGTATTCTCTTGGTCTTCTTGGAATTGAGGAATTCTGGGGAGAAGGATTGCTTCTCTCCTGTGTTGATGGTAAAGTTACTCAGGTTCAGAGCTTGGTTCAACCAAGTCGTGATCCCCTTCTAACTTTCTACTTTGAAAACCTGTTTCCTGCAAAAACAAAACCAAGACCAAGCGTAAAAAACACCAAATAAATCCAAAAGTAAAATTAAAATAAATAATTGCTCACTAACAAGTCCCCAACAATGGCACCAAAAACTTAACAGTGCCACACGCAAGTGTACATGGTCTACCAAGTAGTAAAGAGGCCTTCAAGAAAGCTGAGTATCGATCCCACAACGACTTGATCTAACAATGATTTAATTTTAGTTCACAGTTTAGATTAATTTAGTGCAAATGTAACCAAAAAGAATTTATAATTTTTGTAAATTAAAAATATATTAAACAATGCGTAAAATTAAATCTTGAAACAATCAATGGAGAAAATCATAGGGTTAAAGCAATCCGAACAATCATACTATGTTATTGAATTTCATTCGCTAATTTGCTACGTATGAATCAAGTAAGGCATCTAAGTACATCCCTGTCCTAGATGCTAAGTTTAATTCTTTATTATATAAAAGAATAAAAATCCAAACTTTATTTATTTCCATGTTCTATCCCCCTATTCCCTCTCCCTAGAACAAAAAGTCGACAATATATGTATTTTATGGGTGATTAATCCATAAAACAAATAAAACGAGGATAAACAAACAACCAAATATGATAAATAAAATTAATCGAAATTAATTCAAAATAATAGTAATTATGTTCTTGGCTTTAATCCCAAAAAGAGGAAGTTTTGCCAATATTCGTAATCATGATCCAATTAATTGAATACAAGATATGAAAAATTAAAGACTAATTTAAAAAATTAAAAATCTAATAAAAATTGTATAGGAGTTTCCTCTGAATTGTTGCCCAGGTGTCCAAGATATATCTTTCACAAAATTGTATCCAATTTTCTGTGCCGTGTATATATATTATAAATAATATATCAATCCTAGTGGTATTAGGAATTGGGCACGATCCCAGAAATATTCACAAAGATTCCCACTAGTCCCTCATAAATTACGTGCACCATTTGACTTAAAGTTGGACTAACCCAAAGCTGTGTCAATTGCCGTGTATGAATTATCAATGTGATGCATTTCTCAACGCGTTGTGCACATCGATGTGACGCATCAACTTAGCATCGGCTCACTGGAATTTGCGTCTAAAAATCTGGTTAAGTGTAGATCGTTCTATCCTTTGCCCATGTCTTTTGTAGTGTATTTTCAATGAATTTTTGGCCTTTAAATTTTCACTATATCACATTATTTCGTTCACAAAGAATCCTACAATATCACACACCACAAATTAAAGATCAAAACAACACAATAACCTCAACGACAAATCAAAATAAAAGCTAAGATAAGACAAATTCGTAATGATCTTCCACTTATTATTTTGACTCTTGACTTAATCAAATTAAACTTTGCACATTACAAATAAGTTATTCCACTCATAATTACACATTTAAACCATTTGAAACAAATTAAACACATTAGAATCCAACGGAACTAACTAGACACACACTTAGCTCAATCTAGTAAAACTTGTTTTCCGGGTTGAGCTCTAAATGACTCAATTAAACACAGCTTATTTGAAAAGTACTTTGGAAATTATAAATACACACTTGGACACTTAAATACTTATTTATATCAATATTAACACATTAAACACATGAATTGCTCTCAAAACAAGGCGAAATAGGCTAGAATAATAATACAAAAGCATATAAAACCACCTTAGATCATGTGTTTAAGTCCAAAAATTAACCGAGAATCCTAGGAAAGATGAGGATTAGGGTAGTATGGGTTTTTGGGTTCATTGGGGTCATTTGTGTGATCAAACGACGTGAACGAGACATTTTTGGTCTGAATCGGTGTGCTATAACTAATGATTTTAGGGGTGGGCTCGGTTCCTAAGCGTGTTTTGGGCCAAAAATTGATTGAAGGCTCAAACGCAGGCTAAGGAGAGGACGAGCATGGGCTTTTGGAGTTGGTGAGACAGTTTATGTGGTCAAATGGGTGTCACAATGCGAAAGGGCCATTTTTAGTCCCAATTAGTATGTTGTTGCTCATGGTTTCTGGGGTAGTCCCTGGGCCCAGGCATGTTTTGGGACAAAAATTGATTGAGGCTCATAGGCAGGCTAAATAGTAGGAGAGTGTAAGATGCTGGGGTTAGCCGGGACATTTGGGTGGTCAAACTGGTGAAACAGTGGAAATAGGCCATTTTCAAGAAAAATCGATATGCTGGTGCTTGTGATTCTAGGGTGGTCCTAATTCTTGGGTGTGTTTTGGGTCAAAAATTAATTGGAGGCTCCCTGGCAGGCTGAGGGGAGGGGGAGTATGGGTCATTGCGGTCCACAAGGCTGCTGGGGTGGTTAAACGAGCAAAAAACTAAGAATGGGTCATTGTTAAGCTAAATCGATATGCTATAGCTTACGGTTCCAATGGTGGGCCCTCGCCCGAGCATTGTTTGGGCCAAAAATTGGTTGGGGTCTCCTAGGTAAGCTGAAGAGTAGTGGAGTATGGGCCGTTGTGGTAGGTGGCGCTGTTTGAATATTAAATAGGCAAAACGGTATGAACGTGCCATTTTCAAGCCAAATCTATGTGCTATAGCTCATGGCTCCATGTGTGGGCTCGGTTTCTGGCGTGTTTTGGGCCAAAAATTGATCGGAGGTTCCCAGATAGGCTGATAAGTAGGGAAGTATGGGTCATTGGGGTCAATGGGGCCGTTAGTATGCTTAAACAGATGAAACGATGTAAATAAGACATTTTTGAGCAAAATAGATGTGCTATGCTCGTGGTTCCGGGGGTGGGCTCGAGCACTTTTTGGGATGAAAATTGATTGGGGGCTCCTCAGCAGGATGAGGAGTGGGGGAGGGGGGTAAAAGTTGTTGGGGTCGACAGGGCCGTTTAGGTGGTCAAACGGGAAAAATGGCAAGCTAAATCAGTGCACTATAGTTCCCAGTTTTGGGGGTGGGACCAGGCGTATTTTGGACCAAAAATCAACCAAAGGCTCCCAGATAGGTTGAGTAGTGGGGGAGTGTGGACGTTGGGGTTGGCTGGACCTTTTAGGTGGTCAAAAGATCAAAACAACATACACGGGCCATTTTTAGGCCAAATCAGTGTGCTATTGCTCTCGATTTTAGGGTTAGCTTGGGGGCTGCGCGCGTTTTGGGATAAAAATTGATCGAGGTCTCCTAAGAAGGCTAAGGAGTAGGGGAGTATAGATTTTTGGGGTCACTAGGGCCGTTTGGATGGTCAAACGGGAGAAATGACATAAATGGGCAATTTTCTATCTAAATTGGTGTGCTATAGCTCACGATTCTAGAGGTGGGATTTAGGATCGGGTATAATTTTGTTCAAAAATTAATCGAGGGATCCCAGGTAGGCTGAGTAGTGGGGGAGTTTTGGTTATTAGGGCCGGCGAAGCCGTTTGGGTGGTTAAATAGGCAAAACAGCGTGAACGAGTCATTTTTGGGCTAAATTGGTGTGCTGTAGCTCGGGGTTCCTGGGGTCGGCTTGGTCCCGGGGCATATTTTGGGCCGAAAATAGATTGTGGGGTCCTAGATAGGCTAAGGAATAAAGAATTATAGGACGTTGGGTTCGGAGGGACCGTTTGGGTGGTTGAATGGGTGAAAAGCGCTCATGGGTCATTTTTAGTCCAATTCAGTGTACTACAAGCTCACGGTTCCATGGGTGAGCCTGAGACCAAGTATTTTTTGAGAAAAAAATTATTTGAGTTGCTCCCAGGCCGGTAGAGAAGCAAGGAAGTGTGTGTTGTTGGGGTCCTCGGGGTCGTTTGGGTAAGCAAATGGGAGAAATAACATGAATGGGCCATTTTTAGTCTAAATCAGTGTGCTATGGATCACGGTTCAGAGGGTCTGCCCGTGGATCGGTCATATTTTGGGTTGCAAATTAATCAAGGACTGTCAGGAGAGTTGATAAGTAGTGAAATGGGGGCCTTTCGGGTCGATGAGGCCATTTGGGTGGTCAAATGGGCAAAATGGCATAAACAGGCCATTTTCAAGCCAAATTTGTATGCTATAGCTCATGGTTAAAGGGTGGAACTAGGTATTAAGTGTTTTTTGGGCCAAAAATCAACCGAGGGCTCCCAGGCAGGCTGAGGAGCAGGGAAGGATTGATCGTTAGGGTCGGTAAAGCCATTTGGGTAGTCAAATGAAAAAAACAGCGTAAATGGGCTATTTTCAGGCCAAATAGTGTGCTATAGCTTACGATTCTAGGGGTGGGCTCGGGGCCCAAGCGTATTTTGGGCTAAAAATTAACTGAGGGCTCCAAGGCAGGCTGAAGAGTGGGCGAGTATAGGAAGTTAGGGTCGGCGGTGCCATTTGGGTAGTCAAACAGGCGAAAAGGTACAAACGAGCCATTTTTGGTCTAAATTGGTGTTCTATAGTTCACAGTTCTGGAGGGTGTGCCTGAGGCTCGGGTATGTTTTATTCCAAAAATCAACCAAGGGATCTCAGGTAGGCTGAGGAGAGAGAAAATATTAGCCTTTGGGGTCGAAGGGGCTATTTGGGTGGTCAAATGAGTGAAACAACGCAAATGGACCATTTTCGAGCCAAATCAATGTGTTATAGTTCATGGTTCCAGGATGGGCTTGGGGCTCGGTGATGATGTCCAAGAAACACCTCTTTTTATATGATGGTACAGTCGATGTCAAGATATAATTAACCAACTAAGGTTGGTGTTGAATCCCATGGGAACATGTGGAATTGCAGTTATCATCAGTTGTAGTCTACGGGCTGTACTGGATAGTAAATGGGGGGATTTGTTTGTAGTAGTCTTGAGAAAGTAACAATATTAACTTTGATTGTGAACACTAGGATTCTGTTCACCCTGGCTTCTCTACTCTGTAGGTTTATCATGCTATGTTGAACCAACCCAATACCTTATATGCAAAATCGAGAAGTTATGTACATTTTACAGTCTTTTGGAAGAGTGGAAGGATTTACCCTTTACCTTTTGAGTCTCAGGATGTCGTATTGCTAACCCTTATATTGATTCCAATTAACTATTACCTTTTGAGTCTCTAGTTATTAGATAAAAGCTAACTAGGGCTATTCAAAACCAAACCGTATCCAATAAGTCAACCGCAAAATTGACTTATTGGCTTATTGGATAAACGGTTGGTAAACGGATTAAATTTTTTTAACTAATGGCCTATTGGTATGGGGGTGGATTACTTAATTTCCTTATTGGATAAACCGTTAACCCATTAAGAATTACCATATATATCTATACTTTTCCACCTAGGTATATAAAAATTAAAATACACATTATATTATTATAAAATATAAACTGCAAATCTAATTTATCTAAATTCTAGTGGAATAACCTAAAGCTCATTCCAAATTAAACCCTAATAAAAATTAACGAATAAAGTTATTATGTTTTAGGAGTATCAGTATAGTAATATACCGTATATTATTTTCAAAGCAAAAGTTCTAGACTTCTGGTTGACTATTTTCTTCAGTGTGCTTAGGTTTTTCTACTGGTAATCTCGTATGCACATCTTCATATCTATATCTTTTCTTTATTAATTCAGTCTTTGTTTTTATATCGGCTTAAATTTATTTGTTATGTTTCTTTAATTGCTCAAATTTTGTATGGATCACTAATCGTTATTGCATTACGTGTTAATTTTCATGTTCTTTGTTCCAATACTGATAATTCATGAATAGATTTTTCTTATCACAACAACTCAAAATCAACTCATAGCATGGCTGAAAATATACAAGCTTCTAAGGTGATGGGTGAAAGTGAGAATTCAAATCGAGCAAGTCAATTCGAAACAACTAAAACTCGGAAGGCAATTGCTAAAAGAAGGAAAAAAAGGTCAGAAGCGTGGAATCATTTTACAGAAATTGCTAGTCCTGAAGGTACAAAAGCAAAATATGTCCATTGCTCCCATGAGTATTCTTTTAAGTCAAGAGATGGTACGTCCACTCTTCTTGGTCATCTATCGATGTGTCCTAAGCGTACTTCTACTAGTGTTGATAAAAAACAATCAAATTTAGCTTTTAAAGCTATTCTAGGTGGTAGTCAAGGTGATGTAGATGTAGTTGTTGTGCCTTAGAAATTTGACCAAGAAGTGTGTAGGAAGGCTTTATGTCGTATGGTAATAATTTATGAGCTTCCTTTTAGCTTTGTTGAAAAAGAAGGTTTTCAGGCATTTATGAAAGTGACACAATCTCATTTTTGGATCCCTTTCCGTAGTACTATCACTAGAGATTGTTTTAATCTCTATAATGAAGAAAAACAAAAGCTGAAAAGGTATTTTGTGAAAACAAAACAAAGAATCTGTATAACCACTAACATCTGGACTTCGATTGAAAGAATCAATTACATGTGTATAACTACCCATTGGATTGATAGTGAATGTAATATGCATAAGAAAATTCTCATTTTGTCCTATTATTAGCCATAAAGGTGAAGATATGGCAAATGGTATTGGTAGGTGCTTACGTGAGTGAGGAATAAATAAAATATTCACTGTCACTATATATAATGCGAGCTCAAATTATGTAATGGTAAAAGAACTATCTAAGCATTTGACAAAGATGGGAACTAATCTGAAGAATACTGATCACCTCCAAGTGAGGTGTATGGTGCACATTCTGAATCTTGTTGTCCAGGATGGCTTGAAAGAAAGTTATCTGTCTATTGAACGTGTTAGACATGCAGTGAGATATGTTAGGCAATCTCCTGCGAGGTTGAAAAAGTTTCAAGAAAGTTGTGATGATGAAAAACTCAGTTGCAAGAAATATTTATGCTTAGATGTTTCAAATAGGTAGAACTCCACCTACCTAATGTTGAGTAGGGCAGTTGAATTTGAGAATGCATTTACAAATTATGCTTCTCACGAAATTGGCCTGAGATATTATCTTGAGAATTCTTATATTGAAGTTGGAGGTACTGCTGGTGAACTTTTGAGTAGTGATTGGGTGCACGTGACAAAGATTACAAAATTTCATGAAATCTTCTATCTTCTTACTTTGAAAATATCTGGATCACTTTATGTTACATCTAATATTTATTTTCTTAAAATTTGTGTTGTTGTTGTTTATTTTAATCAATTAATTGCAAGTGAAGATACTGATTTAAGTAATATGGGGAGGAAAATAAAAGAAAAATTTGATAAGTACTGGGGTGATCCAATAAAAATAAATAAGATAATTTTTATTTCATGTGTTCTAGATCCTCGTTACAAGCTTGATTCAGTTGGCTATGCACTTGTAAAGATGTTTGGGGAAAATTAAGGTCTATCTTTAAAAGCAGCAGTAAAGGAATACATGATTTTATTATTTGATGAATATGTAAAATCCAGTTCAAAAGGGCTTGGGGTTGCTGTATCTTCACCTTGCTCTTTACTGGAAACGTCTACTTTAGTGATTTCTGGCAGTCAACTAAGTACCTAAGGTACAGGACCCTTAGATTCACTTATGCAATATCTAAAGCAGTATAAAGTTGTGAATGGAGGTGTAGATGCTAGAACAGAGTTAGATAAATATTTTGGAGAAGAAACTGAAGATGATGATACTAAAGATTTTAACATCCCACCTTGGTGGAAAATCAATGCAACAAGATTTCCTGTTCTTGCTAAGATGGCTTGTGATGTATTATCTATTCCGGTTTCAAGTATTGCATCTGAATCTGCGTTTAGTATAGGAGGATATCTTCTTGATTCATTTAGGTGTTCATTGACTCCTAAATTGGTGCAAGTTCTAGTGTGTCTTCAAGATTGGCTTTGAAGTGAGCAATTAAAACAACCTGTTAGTGTTGAGGAAAATCTTGATAATCTCGAGCAAATTGAAAAAGGTAATAGTATCATCTTTACGTGTGATGTTGTTATAAATGATTTTTATGTATTAGTTTACTCATTATATTATTCTTCTCTTCAAATTTAGCTAGTGTAGGAAAAGACCCTACTGTATTTGACGTGTAGTACAATTATACAAGCCTACAAGACAGCATTCCTTTCACTAGGGTTGTGCAAAAATCGAACCGACCAATAAACCGAACCGATAAAAATGTTATTGGGTTATTGGTATTGGGTTATCGGGTTAACATTTTTTATTGGTTTTATAAAAAAATTTATTAGGTAAATGGTTCGGTATTGGTTTTAGCTTATTGGGTTATCGGTTTAACCAATAACCTGATAAGGATACACTAAGTTATTATTTTATCCCTATTTATGTTATATATTTTAATCTCTCTCTCTCTCTATCTCTATCTCTATCTATCTATCTATATATAGATATGTGTATGTATATAGATTATATACACTACTAATTCATAATTCAGTGATTCACAATGTATTAACCTATTCAGGGCAACAAACGCACCATATAAAGTTCGGCTATTATCGTAATAAAAAGCTTGAAACATGTATAGCTTCCAACAATTAGGATTAAATTTTGTCCTAACTAATATTTATTTCAAGTTTGAAGATTCTTATAAACTAAAATGCGTTGCGTAGGTTTTGGTGGTAATTAAGATTTCATTTTTTTATATTAGTTGTTACTATTTCTATTTTATAAGTATTTTCTTATTGGTTAAACCAAAGACCAAACCATTAAGGAGCAAAAACCGATAAACCGATAAGAAAATATATTATTTGTTGGTTATTGGTTTTACATATTAAAAAATCAAAAATCGATAAACCGAACCAACAAAACGTAAAATCGAACTGAACTGACCGATGCACACCCCTACCTTTCACAAGGTTAGTATAAAAAGAAGAAGATAAAAGTCATCATGTTATGTTTCTTTTCACTGTTCATATTATTCTTAGATATTAATTATGGTTTAGAATTGATTCTTTAAGTGGGGCTGTTATGTTCTTAATTCAAATGAGTATTATATATTTATATTGTCATGGCAGTGGTGAGCTGAAGAGTTGTTCGTCTTGCTTGTTCTTTAAGGTATCTTGTTTTGTTTATATTTATTGTTCACCTAACAATCTTTATGGTGTAATTTCTTATTATATATTAGTTTGTGATGATAGAAGCTTTTTAAGTTGATAATTGAATTTAAGCTTCTCAAGTTGATGATTGAATTTAACTAATTTAAAAAAATGAAGATCGTTCCAGCAGAAGAATCTTGGTGTTTGTTATTAGTGGGTAAGAGAAAGGGGGTCTTGGAAGTACGCCTAATATTTTCAATGATAGAAATCTGTAGCCCATGATTTGTATCATTGTTGTTGAGTATTTGAACTGATAGCTTTGCTTCACTAATCTCTGGAAGGATTTAGTTTTAGTTAAGAGCGTATGTTTACTGGTGGTCAAAACATTCTTAAAAACATAGTAGAAAATGTGTTTCACAAAGCCAATACTATTGGCATTCCTGCACTAGCTAATACTATTACCAAAGTGACAACAATATTGAATCAAAAGTATTGGCATTCCTGCACTAGCTAATACTATTACCAAAGTGATAACAATATTGAATCAAAAGTATTAGCATTCCTGCATTATCTAATACTATTAACTAATCAAAATTATTCTTAGTTGTGTTTGCCTTTATGAATGGCTACAACTTGTAACTTGGCTACTCCTGCTGTGTTCTTAAAGGTAATGTTCATTGCAATAAATCCTTGCCCATCTACAACTACATGAGTGATTATATAAATTTAGGTCCATGAAACTATTTAAAATGAAACTATTCTGATGTTGTCACTGTGAAAAGAAAAGATTGTTCTATTCTATTTTGTTTTCTGGTTTTGAGACACATTCAAGTAGGAATTATGGATGTCCGATAAACCATCTGATAACCGCCCGATAATTGTTTATCCATTACTGAGCCAACCGATATCTTATCGGTTAGCTAGTGGATTTGTATATTTTAAAATCGATAACCGTTAAGTAAAAATGTTAAGTGTAATGGTCCATACAATCCATCCGATAAGTACCCCTAAAGCTAACGGCCATTCACTATATTCCATTATGTGGCAATGGACCGATAATTAACTCCCAAATTACTGTTATCATTATCTTTTCCAAGTCATTGCTTCTCTTTATGAGTAAGTAGCAATATCTAGGTGGTATCCTAATGTTTGCAACTGCTAAGATAACTATGATAATGAAGATAATGCAATGCATGCCATGGGTATTGGTTCAATTCAACAATCACACTTCCCCTACTTCCTCAATCAGCTAGGGTTTGACCAACCCTAGCTATGGGTTTTTAGCTGCTCATACTTGTGCAAAAATCAATAACATTCAAGATTGAAGGCTTAGATAAAGTTGCAATGATCAGATGAATTAAAACCCAAAATCGTAACTTGATTAATCAACTCAAGTTAAAACAAGAAAATCCCAAGATAAAAGACAGATCTTGGAATCAAAATATATTTGTGAGTATCAAAAGTGTGTATCTTCTACTAAAATGTTCATAAGGGGTATGTATAATATAAGAGAAAACCCTAAAAACAAAGACTTGATGAAATAGGAGAAAACAGAGTTGTTTGCCAAATGCTCTTTGTACCTGCAGTCTGGCATAGGGCGTAGGGCAAAATCCATAAGCTATAGCCCACGGTTCTTGGGTGGGCCCGGAGCCAAGCGTATTTTGGGCAAAAAATCAATTGAGGGCCCCTTGGTAGCTGAGGAGCGACCTAGTGTGGGCCATTAAGGTCGACGAGGCCATTTAGGTGGTCAAATAGGTGACACGGTGTGAACGGGGTAATTTTAGGATAAATTGGGGGGCTATAGCCTAAGATTCTAGGGGTGGGCCCGGGTCTGGGCATCTTTTGGGTCAAAAATCAATTAGAAGCCCCCAGGTAGGCTGAAAAGTAGCCTAGTATGGGCTGTTTGAGTCAGAGGGTCCATTTGGATTGTCAAACAGGCAAAACAGTGCAAATAGGGTATTTTTTATCCAAATTGATGTGCTATAGCCCATGGTTCTGTGGGCGAGCCCAGGGCTCGGGCATGTTTTGGGCCAAAAATCAACTGAGGTCCCCACGCATGCTGAATAGTAGCCTAGTGTGGGTCGTTGGGATTTTCAGGTCTATTTGGGAGAACAAACGGGCAAAACAACGCGAACAGGGCATTTTTGGGCTAAGTCGATGTGCTATAGCACTCGGTTTTGGCGATGGGCCCAAGTCCCAAGCATGTTTTGGGCCAAAAATTGATTGGGGCCTCCCAGGAAGGCTGAAGAATGGCCTAGTATGGGCCGTTGGGGTCGGTGGGGCAATTTGGATAGTTAAACGAGTAAAATCGCACAAATAGGGCATTTTCAAGCCAAATCAGTGTGCTATAGCTTGCGATTCTAGGGGGTGGTATGGGGGCCCGAGCATTTTTGGGCCAAAAATTGATTTGGGCCCACAAGAAGGCTGAGGAGCGGTCTAGTGTGGAAAGTTAGGGTCGGAAGAGCTATTTGGGTTGTCAAAAGGGTATAACAACGAGAACAAGACATTTTCAAACTAAATTAGTGTGCTATAGCCCACGATTTCGGAGGTGGGCCCAGGGTTTGAGCGCAGTTTGCGCCAAAAATTGATCAGAGGCTCCCAAGCAAGCTGAGGAGTAGCCTAGTGTAATTATTTGGAGTTGGCGGGGAAATTTGGGTGGTCAAATAGGCAAAAAAATATGAACGGGGAATTTTTGGGCCAAATCAGTGTGCTATAGCTCATAGTTTTGGGGGTGGGACCAAGGCCAGGGTGTGCTTTATGCCAATAATCGACCAGGAGCGCTCAAGCGGGTTTAGAAGTGGCCTAGTATGTTCTGTTGGGGTCAGAGGGCAATTTGTTGGTCAAACGAACGAAACAGCATGAACGGGACATTTTTAGGCTAAACCGATGTGTTATAGCCTGTGGTTCCGGAGGTAGGCCCGGGTCTCAGACGTATTTTGGGCAAAACATTGATTGAGGGCCCCTAAGCATGTTCAAAAGTAGCATAGTGTTAGTTGTTGGGGTCGGCGGGGCCATTTGGGTGGTCAAGGGGGTGAAAATGCAAAAACGGGACATTTTTGGGCCAAATCGGTGTGTTATAGCCCACGGTTCTAGGGGTGGGCCTAGGGATGGAGCATGCTTTAGGCTAAAAATTGACAGAGGCCCTCCAGGCAGGATGAGGAAAACCTAGTGCGTCCATTGGGGTCGGCGGTGCCATTTGGGTGGTCAAATAGGAAAAATAGTGCTAATGGGGCATTTTTAGGTTCGGGTCGGTGGGGCCATTTGTGTAGTCAAAGGGCCAAAATATCGAGAACGAGGCATTTTTTGGCCAAATCGATGTGCTATAGCCCACGGTCTAGGGGTGGGCCCAATGCCCGAGCGTGTTTTGGATAAAAATTAATTTGGGGCCTCCAAGCACGCTGAAGAGCAGGCTAGTATGGGCAGTTGGGGTCAGCAAGGCCATTTGGGTGGTCAAATAGGCAAAATAGTGTGAATAGGGCATTTGCGGGCTATATTGGTGAGCTATAGCCCATAGATTTAAGGGTGAGCATGGTGCCTAGGTGTATTTTGGGTCGCAAATCCACCAGGCCCCCCAGGTAGGATGAGGATCAGCCTAGTATGGGCCGTTGAGGTCGACAGGGCCAATTGGGTCATCAAACGGGCAAAACGGCACGAACAGGATATTAAGGGCCAAATCAATGTGCTATAGCCCACGATTACAGGGGTCGGTTCGGGAACCGGGAGTGTTTTGGGTCAAAAATTGGTCGAGAACCTCCAGGTAGTCTAAGGACTGGCCTAGTATTTGTTGTTGTGGTTGGCGGGGCCATTTGCATAGTCAAATGTGCAAAACGATGCTAATGGGGCATTTGGAGGCCAAATTAGTGTGTTATAGCCCACGGTTCCGGGGTAGGGCCTGGGGACGAGTGTACTTTTGTTCAAAAATTAATTAGAGTCCCCCAGACAGGCTAAGTAGTGGCCTAGTAGTGGCCGTTTGAGTTGGTGGGTCCATTTGAATCATCAAACGGGAGAAACGACATGAATTGGGCATTTTTAGGCTAAATCAGTGTGCTATAGCCCATGGTTTTGAGGTGGTCCAGGGGCTCGAGAATATTTTGTGCAAAAAATTAATTGAGGGCCCCCTAGAAGGATGAGGAGATGCCAAGTGTAGTACGTAAAAGTCAGCGAGACCATTTGTGTGGTCAAAAGGGCGAAATGGCATGTATGAGGCATTTTAAAGAAAACTTGGTGTGCTATAGCCCACGGTTCTAAGGGTGTACCCAAGCACGAGCGTGTTTTGGGCTAAAAATTGATCGAGGTCCCCAGGAAGGCTGAGGAGTGACTTAGTGTGGTCTATTGGGGCCGACAGGGCTATTTGGATGGTCAAATAGGAGATACGGTGAGAATGAGTCATTTTTAGGCCAAATCGATGTGCTATAGCCCACGGTTCTAGGGGTAGGCCAAGGGCCTTGGCATGTTTTGGGCCAAAAATTAACTAGGGACCCCAGGAAGGCTGAGGTTCAAACTAGTGTGGGTCGTTGGGAACGCCTGGGTAATTTGCGTAGTCAAATGAGCGAAACGGTATGAGCGGGGCATTTTCTTGATAAATCAGTGTGCTATAGCCCACGGTTTCGAGGATGGGCCCGAGGATTGAGTGTATTTTAGGCCCAAAATAAATCAAAGGCCTTCAGGTAAGCTGAGGAGTAGGCTAGTATGGGATCTTGGGGTCAACGAGGCCATTTGGATTGTCAAAGGGGAGAAATGGACAGACGGGGCATTTTCGAGCTAAATCAGTGTGTTATAGCCTACTATTCCAGAGGTGGGCCCAGATCTTGAGTGTATTTTGGGCTGAAAATTGATTGGGGGTCCCCAAGCAGGCTGAGGAGCAACCTAGTGCTGGACTTTGGGGTTGATGGGGCTATTTGGGTTGTTAAACGGGTGAAACAGCGTGAACGGGGTAATTTCTAGTTAAATCAGTTTATGGGTGGGCCTGGAGCCGAGACATTTTTTTGTTCAAAAATAGATCGGAGGATCCCAGGAGAGTTAAGGAGCAGGGAAGTGTGGGTTTTTGGGTTTGGCGGGGCCATTTGGTTGGTCAAGAGGGAGAAACGACCCGAATGGGCCATTTTTGGGCAAAATTAGTGTGCTATACCTCACGGATTCGAGTGTCGGCCCAAGGCTTGAGCATGTTTTCGGTCAAAAATCGATCAGGGATTCCCATAAGGGCTGAAGAGTGGGGGAATTTTGACCCTTAGGGTCGGCAGGGCTGTTTAGGTGGTCAAACTGGCAAAACAGAGTGAACGGGGCATTTACGAGCCCAATCGGTGTGCTATAGCCCACGGTTCTAGGGGTAGGTCTGGGGCTCAGACATGTTTTAGGCCCTCAGATCAGAGACCCCAGACAGGCTAAAGAGACGCCTAGTGTGGGCCGATAGAGTGGGCGGGGACATTTGGGTTGTCAAACGAGCAAAATGAGGCCCAAGGTTCCAAGGGTGTGCCCGAGTCCCGGGCGTGTTTTGGGCCAAAAATTGATCGAGGGCCTACAAGCAGGATGAGGAGCCTAGTTTTATCCTTTGGGGTTGACGGGGCCATTTGGGTAGTCAAACAAGGAACACGGTGCGAATGAGGCATTTTCGGGCCAAATCAATTTGCTATAACCCACGGTTCCAGGGGTGGACGTGGGCCCCTGATTATGTTTTGGGCAAAAAATCAAGTACCCCCTTTCGGCAGGTTGAGGAGCGGCCTGGTGTGTGCCGTTAGAGATGACGGGGCCATTGGATGGTCAAATGGGTGAAATGGTATGAATAGCCAGTTTCGGGCCAAATCGGCATGATATAGCCTACGGTTTTAGAGGTGGGCCTGGGGCTCGAGCTTTTTTAGAGATAAAAAATTATTGAGAACCCCAAAACGGCTGAGTGGCCTAGTATTGGCCATTAGGGTCATTAGAGCTATTTGGGTGATAAAACAAGAAAAATAGCTAAATCGAGGTGTTTTCGGACCAAATCGATGTGTTCTAGCCCACGATTCTCAAGGCTCAGGCTTGTTTGCACTGTTTAGGCCATTTGACTACTCAAATGGCCTTGCCCACCCAAACAGACAACACTAGCATTCTCCCCAACCTCACTGACCTGCTCCGATCAATTTTTGGCCGACGGCACGCCCAGACCGCCAGCCTACCCCCAAAACCGTGGGCTATAGCACACTGATTTGGCTAAAAAATGCTCAGTTTGCATTGTTACGCCTGTTTGACCACCCAAATTGCCCCGAAATCCAAAACAAACCACGCTAGGATGCTCCCCAGCCTCCCTAGCATGCCACGGTCAATTTTTGGCCCATAGCACGCTCGGACCCTGGGTCCACCCCCAAAACTGTGGGCTATAGCACACCCATTTGGCTAGAAAATGCCCTGTTTGTACCGTTTTGATTGTTTGACCACCCAAATGGCTACGCCCACCCAAACGGACCACTCTAGGACATTTAACAGCCCCTCTGGTACATCTCGATCGATTTTTGGCCCACGACACACCTGAAGCCCGGGTCCACCCCCAGAACCGTTGGCTATAGCACATCGATTTGGCCCGAAAATGCCCTATTTACATTGTTTCGTCTGTTTGGCCACTCAAATGGTCCCTACCACCCTAACGGAATGCACTAGGAGGCTCCCCAGCCTCTCTGGCATGCCCTGGAAGATTTTTGGCCATGGCACGCTCGGACCCCGAGCCCATCCCTAGAATCGTGGCCTATAGCACAATGATTTAGCCTAAAAATGCCTCGTTTGCACCGGTTCGTCCGTTTGACAACCCGAATTGTTTAGAACACCAAAACGGACCATACTAGGACACTCACTAGCCTCCCTGACATGCCCCTGCCGATTTTCATCCCACGACACACCCAAACCCTAGAAACATAGGCTGTAGCACACTGATTTGGCTTGAAAACACCCCGTTTTCACCGTTTTGCCCGTTTGACAACCCAAATGGCTACGCCCACTCAAAAGGACCAAACTCAGATGCTCCCCAGCCTCTCTGGCATCCCTCAGACGATTTTAGACCCAAAACATGCTCGGACCTTTGGCCCAACCCCAAAACTGTGGGCTTAGCGCACTGATTTAGATCGAAAATGCCCGTTTACATTATTTTTCCCATTTGACCACTCAAATGGCCCCGCCCATCAAAAGAAACCACACTAGTATGCTCCTCATCCTCCCTGGCACACGCTGGTCAATGTTGACCGATAGCATGCCCGGACCCCGGGCCCACCCCCAAAATTATGGGCTATGGCACACCAATTTGGCCCAAAAATATCTCGTTTGCACCATTTCGCCCGTCTTACCACCTACGTAGCCCCTCCCAACAAAATGGATCACAATAGGATGTTCCCTAACCTCCCTGGCATGCCCGGGTTGATTTTCATTCCATGACACGCCTGAACCCCGGGACCACCTCTGGAACTGTGGGCTCACCTCTTTGGCTTAAAAATGCTCAATTTGCATCGTTTTGTCCGTTTGACCACCCAAAATGGCCCTGCCCACCCAAATGTACCACCCAAGGATGCTCTCCAGCATCCTTGGCATGCCACAGTCGATTTTCAAGCCACAGAAAAATCGGACCCCAAGCCCACCCCCGGAATCGTGGGCTATAGCTCACCAATATGACCTATATAATGCCCCATTTACACCGTTTTGCTTGTTTGACCACCCAATTGGCCCCGCCCACCAAAGCGGACCACTTTAGGATGCTCCCCAGCCTTTCTAGTATGCCACAGTCTATTTTTGTCACACAACATACCTGGACTCCACCCCTCACCCCTCCACCCAAAAAAGTGGGCTATAGCACACCGATTTGGCCTAAAAAATGCCCCATGTGCACCGTTTTGCCCGTTATACCACCCAAATGGACTCGCTAACCCAAACAGACCACAGTAGGATGCTTCCCAGCCTCCTTGGCACGCCTCGGTTGATTTTCAGCCCACGGCACGCCCGAAACCTAGGCCCACCCTTGAAACCGTGGGCTATAGCACATCGATTTTGCCTGAATTTGCTCCAGTTATACTGGTTCACTCCTTTGACCACCAAAATGGCATCACCCACCAAAACAAACCATATAGGATGCTCCCTAGTCTCCCTGTCATGCCCCGATAGGTTTTTGGCCCAATGAGTTCTCGAACCCGAACCCACCCCGAGAACCGTGGGCTATAGCACACCGATTTGGCCTGAAAATGCTCCGTTTGCACCATTTCTCTTGTTTTACCATAAAAATGGCCCCACACACTCAAACGGACCATACTAGGATGATCCCTGGTTTTCCTAGAATGTGCCAAAAGTTTTTTGGCCACAGAACGTGTGGAACCTTCGGCTATAGCACACCGATTTGGCTCAAAAAAACCCTTTGGCACCGTTTTGCCCGTTTGACCATCCAAATGGCCACGTCAACCCAAATTACCCATACTATGCCTATCCCCAGACTCCCTATCATTCCTCAGTCGATTTTTGACCCATAGCATGCCTGGTTCTGAGCCCATCCCTAAAACCGCGGGCTATAACACACCAATTTGGCCAAAAAATGTCTCGATTGTACTGTTTTTCCCGTTTGACCACCCAAATGGCCTTGACCACCTAAAACAACCATACTACAATGCTTCCCGGCCTCCCTAGTATGCCCTGAATGATTTTCAAGCACAACATGCATGGACGCTGGGCCTACCATTGGAACCGTAGGCTATAATACACTGATTTGGTTCGAAAATGCCCCAATTGCATTATTTCACCTGTTTGACCACCCAAACGGTCCCACCCACCCAAATGGATCACACTGGGATTCTCCCCAGCCTTCCTGGCACACCTTGATTGATTTTTGGCCCATAGTACGTCGGAACCCCAAGCCCACCTTCGAAAGCATAGGCTATAGCACATCGATTTGGCCCAAAAATGCCCCATCTACATCATTTCATCTGTTTGAACACCCATATGGCCATTCCCACCCAAATGGACTACACTAGGATGCTCCCAAGCCTCCATGGCATGCCTCAGTCTATTTTTGACCCACGAAATGCCTGGACTCCAGGCTCACCCCCAGAACCGTGGGCTATAGCAAACCGATTTGGCCAGAAATGCCCCGTTTGCACTGTTTCGCCTATTTGACCATCCATTTTTCCCCGTCCACCCAAATAGACCACTCTATGACCCTCCCTGGCACATATTGATCAATATTTGGCCCACAACACGCTCGAAGCCTGGGCCTACCCCAAGAACCGTAGGCTATAGTAGTACATTGATTTGGCCCAAAAATGCCCTATTTGCACTGTTTTACCCATTTTTCGCGTTTGACAATTGATACGCCCAAATTACAACTCTCGTTAGAAAGTGCAAGTGGTCGCTGTCAAATATAGAACCCAATTGGGTTGGGTATCGAATCCCACAGGGAATACTATAGTCAGTAAGTATTGCGATTATTATTAGACTGTTGGTCGAAAATTCCAAGACAAGGGGGTTTCGGTTTAGGTGCAAAATACTATTATCAGTGTAACGATGAAATGATATGTGTAATTATACTTGATCATAGAGAATGACAAGTTAGGGTTATGTCCACCTTGTAGTTTCTACTTCTCTATTAACTATGAGTAATACGGAATTTATGCATGCATGCGCTTATAGAGAGACGTATTCTAATTCTAAACCCAAGTGTTTTTCAACCATCGAAGATTTATTCACTTTAGTTCTTTCGAACCCAAAGTGTACAACAAATTATACGAACTCTCCAAGAAGTTAATCCTGCTAGGGCATTAACGTGTAAATAGAGGTTGGAAACCCTATTTTCTTGTCACACTCTCTTTTCCAAACAATAACTTTTCTATAGAACAGGTTATTGCTATACTAGAACATCCCCTATGTTTTCAACCATGAGAATTCAATAAATATGAAGAGAGTAATGATATAAGTGGCATGACACATCATAAATTCACAAACTCATAGCAATAGAGAGTATATTACAAGGTTTCCATAACCCTAACAAATAACTTAGCTACTCATGGATAAAACATAAATCAAACTAGAAATATTCATCACACCAAAACGTAGAATGATCTTCGTGATGAAGATGACAAGCGAAATTAAGAGGGAAAAACGTTTTCCTCTCTGCGTCGCTCCAAGCTAAGCCGTTTTCTCTGTTTTCAAAATATTCCGGAATCTGAATAATGAATGAAAATTCAGCAATAAGGTTTTTAATAACATCCTTCTCTAATAAGTTGCTACTGCATCCTTAACTATTTAAAAATACTGAGTTTGCCCGGAAAAAAGTTCCCATGCATCACATTCAGTCCAAAAGCTGCTTTTCTTTTTATGTGAAGTTTTCCTTTGCTCTCCACAGGTCCCCAAAGTGCTAAAATCTTCCTCATTAGTACCTGAAAAGCATGCTAATCACATAGGTCAACTCACTTAACTAAAAATGGACTAAAAGTGCAAGACTTATGTATTTTATTCTCAAAACTTAGCTAAAACATGGGTAAGTTATGGTGCTTAGACGTATAAATACGCCCAACATCAACAACCCAAATCGCCTCGACCACCCAAACGGACCACATTGGAACACAACTGAGCCTCCATGGCAAACCCCGATTAATTTGTAGCTCACATCACGCCCAAACCTTGGGCCCACCTCCAGAACCATAGGTTATAACACGCAATTTGGCCCGAAAACACTCCTGTTGGTGCAATTTTGCCCGTTAGTCCACCTAAATAGCCATGTCGTCCCAATCGACCTACACTATTCCAATCCAAACCTCCTTTTCATGCCTCGATCAATTTTTAGCACACAACACGCCCGAACCCAAGGCCATACCCAGAACCCTGGGCTATAGCACACCAATTTGTCCCAAAAATACCCCATTTGAACTATTTTGCCCGTTTGATCATCCAAATGGCCCCACTCACCCAAATAAAGCACACTAGGATGCCTCCCAACCTATCTGGAATGCGTCGATCAATTTTTGACCCATAAAATTCCCGAACCCCAGACCCTCTCCTGATACTGTCGGCTATAGCACATCGATTTGGCCCAAAAATACCCCGTTTGCACTATTTCCCCCGTTTGACCACCAAGTGGCTCCGTCTACCCAAACGGACCTCATAAGGATGATTCTTAACCTCCTTGAAATGCCTAGGTCAATTTTTAGCCCACGACACTCCCGGACCCTGGGCTCACCCCCTAGAACCGTGGGCTATAACACACCAATTTAGCTCAAAAATGCCCCATTTGCATTGTTTCTCTCGTTTCACCACCCAAATGCCTTTCCAACCCAAACGGACCATACTAGGATACTGCCCATCCTCCCTGTCATGGACCAGTCAAATTTTTTAGCCTGCGGAACGCCTAGACCCCGAGCTTACCCCTGGAACCATGGGTTATAGCACAATGATTTGGCTTGAAAATGCCCTATTTGCACCGTTTCGCTCATTTGACCATAAAAATCGCTTCTACTCCCCAAACAGACCACAATAGGACTCTCCCTAACCTCCCTGGCATGCCTCGATAAACTTTCAGCCTACGACACGCTCGGACCCCGAGCTCACCCCTGGAACCATGGGCTATAGCACAATGATTTTGCCCGAAAATACCCCGTTTGCATTGTTTTGCCCGTTTGACCACCCAAATTGCCCCGCTTACCCAAAAAGACCACAATAGGACACTTCCCAGCCTCCTTAGCATGCTCTGGTCGATTTTTAGTCCACAGTATGCTCGGACCCCTAGCCCACCCTCAGAGCTATGGATTATAGCACACCAATTTGGCTCGAAAATACCCCATTTTCACCATTTCACCCGTTTGACCACCTAAATTTCCACTCCCACCCAAACGAACAACCCCAAGATACTCCCCGACCTCCCTAGCATACCCCGATCAATTTTTAACCCATGGTACGCCCAAATCCCAGGCCCATCCCCATAACCGTGGGCTATAGCACATCGATTTAGCACGAAAATGGCCCATTTGCACTGTTTTGCTTGTTTTACCCCCGATATGGCCTCACCCACCCAAACGGACCACACTAAGATACTCCCCAGTCCCCCTGGAATAACTCGGTAAATTTTTGGCCCACGGCATGCCCAAACCCCGGATCCACCCCAGGAAATGTGGGCTATAGCACACCAATTTGGCCCAAAAATGCCCCATTTAAACTATTTTGCCCGTCCAACAACCTAAATGTCCCAGCCAACCCAAACGGTCCTTCCTAGGATGCTCCCCAGCCTCTCTGGCATGCCTCAGTCAATTTTTGACCTATAAAACACCCGGACCCCGAGCCTACCCCTAAAATCATGGGCTATAGCACACATATTCGACCCAAAAATGCTCTATTTACATTGCTTCTCCCGTCTGACCACCCAAAGGGACCTGCTCATCCAAAAGGACCATACTAGGACACTCCCTAGCCTCTCTAGCATGCCCCGGTCAATATTTAGTCCACGATATGCCCAGAACCCAGGCCCACCCTAGAACCGTGTGTTATAACATACCGATTTGGCCTAAAAACACCTTGTTTGCACCATTTTGCCCGTTTGACCACCCAAATGGCCCTTTCCGATCAAGCAAACCACATTAGGATACTCTCCATCCTTTTTGGCATGCCTCGATCAATTTTTGGCCCATGACACGCTCGGAACCATCCCCAGAACCGTTGGCTATAGCACACCAATTTAGACCAAAAATATCTCTGTTGATGTCGTTTCACCCATTTGACTATCAAAATGGCCCCGCTGAACCAAACGACACATACTAGGCCGATACCCAGCCTCCCAACATGCCCTAATCAATTTTTGGCCCACAGCACGCCAGACTCCGAGCCTACCCCAGCACCGTGGGCTATAGCACATCGATTTGGTTTGAATATGCCCTATTTGCACCGTTTTTCCTGTTTGGCCACCCAAATGGCCCCGCCCACTCATACAGATAATAATAGGATACTTCTCAACCTCCCTGGCACGCCCAATTGATTTCTGGCCCACGGCACGCTCGAACCTTGGGCTCACCCCAAAAATTGTGGACTATAGCACATCGATTTGGCCCAAAAATACCCTATTTTTACCATTTTACCCCACCCAAATGGACAACACTAGAACGCTCCCTAGCTTTCCTGGCTTTCCCTGGGCCCACCCTGTAACTGAGGGCTATAACACATCGATTTGGCCCAAAAAAGCCCCATTTGCACCATTTTTCCTGTTATATCACCCAAATGGCCCCACCCACCTAAACAGACCACACTAGGATGCTCCTTAGCCTCCCTAGCATGCCCCAATCGATTTTTGACCCACGACACACCCATACCCCAGGCCCACCCCAGAACCATGGGATATAACATATTGATTTAGCCCAAAATTGCCCTATTTAGACTATTTTTCCTATTTTACCACCCAAATAGCCCCTCCCACCCAAATGACCCATACTAGCTTAATCCCTAGCCTCCTTGGCACGCTCTAATAGATTTTTAGCCCCAAAAATACTCGGACCTCGCCCCCATCCCTAGAACCATGGGCTATAGCATATTGATTTGGCCTAAAAATACTTCGTTTACACTGTTTTGCCAATTTGACCACCCAAATTGCCCCACCCTCCCAAACGATAGGGCTGCATATCGGTCGGTTCGGTTCGGTTTTGAAAATTATCGGTTTCACTTATTCATTATCGGTTTGTATATATGCTAAAACGTTACAGAACCGTTAAGATATTGGTTAATCGGTTATCGGTTTATCGATTTTTCATTGTTATCGGTTCGGTTATCGAGTTAACCATTAACATTAAACATTAAAACTCTAAGTCACAAATTAATTTAAAACTGCTAGTACAAATTAGCATTTATCGGGTTATATCGAGTAGGTATGAACTGGGTCGTCCCTTTACTTCTAGTAAAAAATTAATGCAGACAAATAATTTTCTTTCACTAAAAACATAGGAACGACATAATATTTATCAAAAAGAAAAAGCTGGGTTCGGTAGGATTGCAAGTTTCTCATGTAATCATTGACCATTAATCTGAATTTCGATCAACAGTATTCCAATAGAGAGAGAGAGAGAGAGAGAGATCTCCCAGCGATCCGCCATAACAAATTTTGAGCTTTTACAAGCTAACTCGCACATTGCAACACGATGTTCAGCAGATATAAGACTCTACAAAAGTACGGAGGAAATACATTAGTAAGATCTTTCCTGTGTGTTAGTAATAACGAAACAAGATACAAAGCATGTCCCACTTCTTAAAACATATTGGACCTGCAAAAGTGCTAAGACAGCAATAAACTACACCTCTCATGACTAGAAAGGACATGATAGTATAAAGCAATATCAGGTGTCAGACCAGACAACATATAGCCTAAGATTCAGAATGCAACATCTGCTTGCCTCGCAGCTACTAAGTCATCTTCTAACACCTGTGCTAGGGCAATCAATATATTAGTCTAAACAACTGGAGAAGGTTTATGATTACCACTTCGGATCACAAACAATAAGCTAGAATTTGAATGAAAAACAAATATTAATACCAATCAAAGGTGACCATTTTATTGTGACTCCACATTTGGGAGTTCCAAAGTATTTGAACTTTTCTTCTGACTTCAAACCATGAAAGGCAGATGTCAATCATAAACTCTTACCTTCTGCATCTCTTTCTCAATAGTGTGTGACAATGATCTCATAGTAGCCAGGTACCATCTCCAGGATCGCAGAACTTCTGTCTCAACATCTTGAGCAGCATCTACTGACACTGGACGTAAAGGTAAAACCAAATCTTCTGGTAGTATATTGGATTTCCCCTCAGAAAGAACTAACAACTGAATGTCTGTGGGCATGTCCATCTTATAATAAGTGAGGTCATATTCAACCTATAAAAAGAAAAGATAAACTGCATAAAACATATAAAGCTTTTGCATATGCTACTGTCAGGAGTACTTCAACAAGAGAGTAGATATTTGCAAGCTCATCAATCCATTCTTATTACCTTTTGCAATTCCAACAAGTTTCTCAGGACTCTTGCATTCTCAACCCCAGTAGAATTAAGTGTCCCTGCTTGTAATTATGTCTCATCAATAGTTAAATGAGAGCCTTCAGCAAGCTGCAGTATCCCTGAAGCCATCCTGAAGCATTCACCGGGAAGTCAAGCAAATGACCAGTGACTCAACATAAAAATCAGACTGGTTTGTCATATTGAACTGAATGTACCTGTTAGTTTGATAATCTTTTTTGGGGGCAAGATAATCTTCGCCTGGAAAATATGAAGAAATTCTCAATGAAATGAACAATACTCACAACAAATTGACCTATGAAAGTCATATAGATCAAACGCAGAACACAAAAAAAAAGGCAAATTCTGCAATATCATTAATCCCATAATTTTTATGGGATTTTCGAATAAACATGTTTCTGCAATATCACATAATATAAATCATTCACCCAGCAAAAAGGTAACATGCATGTCTACAAAATAATTAAATAGCAGCAAAGCAGCCGAAGGCAAACCAGGGAACAATATTCTTTTCTTACCTTTGTTCAAGTTGCTATATGTCATCAATGGTAGGTTCTTTTCCAACTTTAGCCAGATCTAAATAAATTAAAAGAAAAAGTCAAGACTCAAGCATAAAAAATATTAAATAAATAATTCACCAAATACAATATTTTTTTTTTACCTTGTTCAAGTTGCTCAAGAGAATCTAAATCCTCCTCAATACTTATAGGTTGTGATTCACTTCGAAGCCAATCCTGTAGACACACTAGAGCTTCTACCAATTTAGAAGTTAATGAACTCCTAAATGAATCAAGAACACGCCCCCTGGTACTGAAAGCACATTTTGATGCTACACTAGAAATAGGAATAACTAAAATATCTCGAGCCATCTCAGAAAGAAAGGGAAATCTAGCCGAGTTATACTTCCACCAAAGTAATACATTAAAATCGGACGTTCCAACTTCAGTATCTTCTGCAAGATATTTATCCAACTCCGACTTAGAATTCCCGGCTCTACTCCTAGATGTGTGTCTACTCAACTCCTCATAAAAGTCTCCAATATCAAACATAGAACTTGAACTAGAAGCCTCCACTTCTGAAGATAGTTGACCACATTTGTCTTTTGAAGCAGACGATGAATACTCATTAAACAATGATTTCATGTACTCTCGCACATCTTTTTATATAGTTGCTGCATTATCCCCAAACATCTTCTTAAGTGCAAAAGTAAGAGTGGTAAACTTGTGACGAGGATCCAAAACACAAGGTATAAAAAGCATCTTATTCATTTTTGTTGGATCACCCCAATATTTTTCAAATTTCTTCTTCATGTTTGTTGCCATTTGAGCCAACACAATATCATCACTTGATATCAATTTTGACAAACAAAAACCAACTTGACAAATTTAAAGAAAATGAATATTTGATGTAATATATAATGATCCAGAAACCTTCAAAGTGAGCTTAAAAAATAATTCAAGAAATTTTGCAATCCTTTTAACGCTATCCCAATCACTACACAAAAGTGAACCTACAGGTTGTTCTTCATCCACAATAACATTATCACCATCACACACAGAGATATGGCCAAACTCGAGATGATGTGCCAACCCAATATCACGATCAACATAAGTCAAAATTGCACCCTCATATTCAATAGCCCTATTCAACATCAAGTAGGTGGAATTCCACCTTGTGGGAACATCTAAGCATAAAGATGTTTTTGCAAGATTTTCATTGACACAACATTCCTGAAAGTTCTTCCATCTAGCAGGAGATTGCCTAATGTATCTCACTGCTTGCCTAATTCGTTCAATTGAAATATTTGCTTCTTTTATGCCATCTTGAACGACAAGGTTTATTATATGCGCCATACACCTAACATGAAGATGCTTACCACCTAAAAGATTGGTCCCCCACTTAGTCAATTGCTTAGACAACTCAGCCACACACACACTATTTGAACTAGCATTATCAACAGTTACCGTGAAAATCTGATACAATCCCCACTCATGCAAACACTTAACAATGCCCTTTGCTAAATCTTCACCTCTATGGCTAGAAATTGGACAAAAATTGATAACTCTTTTATGCAAAGTCCAATTTTTATCAATCCAATGAGCAGTGATACACATATAATTAATTCTTTGCACAGAAGTCCAAGTATCAGTCGTTATACACACTCTTTGTTGAGTTTCCTTAAAAATGCTCCTCATTTTATTTTTCTCTTCATCAAAGAGATCAAAACAATCACGAGTAACAGTTGTACGAGAAGGAATTCGAAACAAAGGTTGTACCACTTTCATAAATTGTTTAAAGCCTTCTTTTTCAACAAATCTAAAAGGAAGCTCATCAAGAATTATCATACGACACAATGCTTTTCTACACTCTTCTTGATCAAATTTCCATGAAACAATTGATACATCACCCTTGTTACCCCCCGTAACCGGTTGAAATGCTATCTTTGATTGCCTAGTATCAACATTACAAGGTATTTTTTTGCATTTTCGTATATGACCAAGCATTGCTGTCGTACCATGTTCTTTTGTACCAGCTAAATACTCTTTCTTACAATAATTACACACACCTTTTCTAATTCCTTCCGAATGAACTGTACTAGTAAAATGATCCCATGCAACAGATCTTTTTCTCCTTTCTTTCTTTGCTTTAGACTCAACTATTGAATTTTGATTCACTACATTCGAATCAGAAGCTACACTCTCACCAATCACTTTATCAACTGTAGTATCTTGTGACATGTTGTATGAATGTTACTATAATTATAAAATAAAAATAGTCAAACAACAAGCCAACAACAAAATTACAACATAACATGACCAAATCACCAAAACTTGACAATGTGCAGTTGTGCAAAAGAAGAACTGAACTTTCTAATCTACTGCTAAGCCATTAATACAAGAAAACTTCTAAGAATAAGATCGAGGCTTCGAGCAAAGGAAAAAACTCAATTTGTTTACATTATATTGTTTTGTGCTTGAATCACATTAAAGGAAGCAAGATATCCGCTTCTCGGCCATAAAATCCATTAGCCATAGCCACTATTCAACTGTCATTTCATATGCTAAAAGACAAATGATTTTTATTATTCAATATTCAAATCCTAATACATCATTTCAGTATTCAAATGTATATTCAGATTGTGTGTTGATCTCAGCTGTGTACTAACTACTAAATCATAAATGCATGTAAGATGTCCTCTTCTACTTTTATTTTTTCAAAAAACTTTCTACTTAATTAACCATGATTAAACTATACTTAAAAAACTAGTAAAACTTCAAAGAATGAGATTGAGGCTTCGAGCAAAGACAAAAATTCTTACCTGTTGAGAGCAAAAGGAAAAAATCTTCTTTGGTCTCTACAGAATATCAGCAAAATTTGAGCATCAACCCTAATCAGAAAGGAGGCAGAGGCAGCGTGAAAATTGAAACTTGAAAGATTTTGGATTTTTTGTCTCCACTCGGCACTCTCCGTTCTCTAAAGTCTAACCCTAATAAGAAAGAAGTAAATCAAGTAATGGGTCATGGGTATTGGACTATTGGGTGGAAGTGGAACAGGAAGTGTAAATGTGTAATGGGTGGGAATTTGGGCTTGGGATTTGGGCCCTAGTGGAACGGGACATGGCCCATATGGATATAATTTCTATCGGGTTATCGGGTGGCCCGATAAAAAATTTATCTCACCCGAGCCCCGAACCGACAACCCGTAAATTTTTTTTTTTAAAACCGACACCCGAATCGCTAACAAAAAAACCGACCCGTTAATCCGATAATCAAATTATCGGTTCGGGATAACGGTTTGAATCGAAATCTGCACAGCCCTACCAAACGAACCATATTAGGATGTACCCTAGCCTTCCTAGCATGTATTGATTGATTTTCAGCCTACGACATGCCCAGATCCCAGGCCCACCCCCAGAGCTGTAGGCTATTACACACTGATAGTGCCTAAAAATGCTTCATTTGCACCATTTCACCCGTTTGACCACCCAAATGGCCCATCCCACCCAAACGGATGTCACTAGGATGCTCCTAATCATCCTCGACACACCATGGTCGATTTTTATAGACGCTCCCCATTATTGATATGGTTTACGTAGAGTGACATGACTTAGTATTTTGTTTTGTTTTTTTAGATAAATATGGAGATTCTTAATTTCTTAGCTATCAAAAGTATTGGCATTCCTGCACTAGCTAATACTATTACCAAAGTGATGACAATATTGAATCAAAAGTATTAGTATTCCTGCACTTGCTAATACTATTAACTAATCAACAATATTCTTAGTTGTGTTTGCCTTTATGAATGGGTACAACTTATAACTTGGCTGCTCTTGCAGTGTTCTTAAAGGTAATGTTCATTGTAATAAATCCTTACCCATCTACAACTACATGAGTGATTATATACATTTAGGTCCATGAAACTATTTAAAATAAAACTATTCTGATGTTGTCACTGTGAAAAGAAAATAATGTTCTATTCTATTTTGTTTTTTGGTTTTGAGACCCATTCAAGTAGTAATTATGGATGTCTGATAAACTGTCCGATAATTGCCTGATAATTGTTTGTCCGTTATCAAACCAACCGATATTTTATCGGTTGGCTAGTTAATTTGTATATTTTAAAATCGATAACTGTTAAGGCAAACTGTTATATGTAATGGTCTATCCGATCCATCCGAATTAACTCCCAAATTATTGTTGTCATTATCTTATCCTAGTCACTGCTTCTCTTTCTGAGTAAGTAACAATATCTAGGCGGGATCCTAACATTTGCAACCGCTAAGATAACTATTATAATGAAGATAATGCAATGCATTCCATGGGTATTGGTTCAATTCAACAATCATACTTCCCCCACTTCGTCAATCAGCCAGGGTTTCACCAACCCTAGCTATGGGTTTTTAGCTGCTCATACTTATGTAAAAATCAATAACATTCAAGATTGAAGGCTTAGATGAAGTCGCAATGATAAGATGAATTAAAATCTAAAACCGTAACTTAATTAATCAACTGAAGTTAATATAAGAAAATCCTAAAATAAAAGATAGATCTTGGAATCAAAATATGTTTGTGAGTATCAAAAGTGTGCATATTCTACTAAAAAGTACATAAGGGGTATTTATAATATAAAAGAAAACCCTAAAAACAAAGCCCGAATTAAATAGGAGAAGATAGAGTCGTTGCCAACCTGCGCTTTGTACCTATAGTCTGGCATAGGGCGTAGGGAAAAATCCATGAGCTATAGCCCACGGTTCTTGTGTGGGCCTGGGGCAGGCATGTTTTGGGCAAAAAATCAACCAAGGGCCCCTTGGTAATTGAAGTGAAGCCTAGCATGGGCCATTAAGGTTGAAGGGGCCATTTAGGTTGTCAAACAGGTGATACAGTGTGAACGGTGTAATTTCGAGCTAAATTGGTGGGCTATAGCCCACGGTTCTAGGGATGGGCCCAAGGCTTGGTATTTTTTGGGCTAAAAATTGATCGAAGGCCCTTAAGTAGGCTGAGGAATAGCCTAGTATGGGCCGTTAGAGTTGGCAGGTCCATTTGGGTGGTCAAACGGGCAAAACGGCACAAATAGGGCATTTATGAGCCAAATTGATGTGCTATAGCCCACGATTCTGTGGGATGGCCTAGGTCTCGGGCATGTTTTGGGACAAAAATTGACTGAGGGACCCCACATATGCTGAAGAGTGGCCTATTGCATGTCGTTGGGTTTTGTAGGTCTATTTGGGAGATCAAACCAGCGAAATAACACAAACAGGGCATTTTCAGGCTAAGTCAATGTGCTATAGCCCTCGATTTTGGTGGTGGGACCAAGTCACAGGCAGGCTGAGGAATGGCTTAGTGTGGGCTATAGGGGTCGGCGGGGCAATTTGGATGGTCAAATTAGCAAAATGGCATGAACGGGGCATTTTTGAGCCAAATCAACGTACTATACCTGCGATTCTAGGGGTGGGTCAGGGGCCCGAGCATATTTTGGGCCAAAAATATAATCGGGCCAACAAGAAGGCTGAGGAGAGGCCTAGTGTGGGATGTTGGGGTCGTCGGTGCTATTTGGGGTGTCAAAAGGGCGTAACGACTAGAACGGGGCAATTTTTAGCTAAATCGGTGTGCTATAGCCCACGATTCCAAAGGTGGGCCCAGGGATCAAGCGTGGTTTGGGCTGAAACTTGATCGATGGCTCCTAAAAAGCTGAGAAGAGGCCTAGTGTGAGTCGTTGGGGTTAGTGAGGCAATTTAGGTGGTCGAATAGGCAAAACAGCGTGAACGGGGTATTTTTGGGCTAAATCAGTGTGCTATAGCCGACAGTTCCAGGGGTGGGTCGAGGACAGGGCATGCTTTATGCCAATAATCGACCAGGAGTGCCCAAGAGGGTTGAGAAGTGTCCTAGTATGGGCTTTTAGGGTCGGCGGGCAATTTGGGTGGTCAAACGAGCGAAATAGCATGAACGGTGCATTTTTTGGCTAAATCAATGTGTTATAGCCTACGTTTCCGGAGGTAGGCCCGGGGCTCAAGTGTATTTTAGGACAAAAATTAATTGAGGAACCCCTAGTGGGTTGAGGATCAGCATAGTGTTAGTTGTTGGGGTCGGCGGGGCCATGTGGGTGGTCAAGGGGGCAAAAATACAAGAACGGGACATTTTTGGGCCAAATAGGTGTGTTATAGCCCACAGTTCTAGGGGTGGGCCTAGGGACAGGGCATGTTTTGGGTTAAAAATTGATTAAGGTCCTTCAGTATGGCCGAGGAAAAGCCTTGTGTGGCCATTGGGGGTCGGCAGGGCCATTTGGGTGGTCAAACAGGAAAAACGGTGCTAACCGAGCATTTTCGAGTTAAATTGGAATGCTATAGCCTAGGGTATCAGTGTAGTCTCGTTGCTCGGGTGATTTTTATGCAAAAAATCAATTGGAGGCCTCCAAAAAGATAAGAAGCGGCCTAGTATAGGTCGATTGGGTCGACGTGGCCATTTGTGTGGTCAGACGGGCGAAACGACGCGAATGAGGCATTTTTAACCTAAATCAGTGTGCTATACCCACGGTTTTAGGGGTGGGGCCAAGGCTCGGGCATGTTTTGGATTGAAAAATCTATTGGGTCTGCCAGGCAAGTTAAGGAGCGGACTACTATGGGCCATTAGGGTTTGCGGGGCAATTTGTATGGTCAAACAAGCAAAACGGCATGAACGGGGCATTTGCGAGCCAAATTGATGTGCTATATTCCACGATTCTGGAGGTGATATCAGGGGTGTTTTGGGCCAAAAATCAACCGAGACCCCTCAAGCAAGTTGAGGAGTGGCTTAGTATAGGCCATTAGGGTTGGCGAGCCAATTTGTATGGTCAAACAAGCAAAACGGCATGAACGACATATTTGTGAGCCAAATTTGTGTGCCCTAGCCCCCGATTCGGGTGGTGATCCCAGGGTTCGGGCATATATTTTGGCCAAAAATCGATTGGAGACTCATAGGTAGGCTGAGAGCAGCCTATTATAGGTCGTTGGGGTCAGCGGGGAAATTTGGGTAGTCAAAGGGCCAAAACAACGAGAACGGGGCATTTTCGGGCCAAATCGATGTGCTATAGCCATCGGTTCAGGGGTGGGCCCAAGGCCCGAGCGTGTTTTGGATAAAATTAATTGGTGGCCTCCAAGCAGGCCAAGGAACAGCCTAGTATGGGCAGTTGGGGTCGGCAAGGCCATTTGGGTGGTCAAATAGGTGAAACTGTGTGAATGGGGCATTTTCGGGACAAATCGGTGAGTTATAACCCATGGTTTAGAGGGTGAGTATGGTGCCCAGATGTGTTTTGGGGCGCAAATCCACTGGGCCCCCTAGGCAGGTGGAAGAGTAGCCTAGTATAGGCCGTTGAGGTCAGCGGGGCTAATTGGGTGGTCAAACGGTAAAACAGAGCGAATAGGACATTTCAGGGAAAAATTGATGTGCTATAGCCCACGATTATGGGGGTAGGTTCGGGACCCGAGCATGTTTTAGGCCAAAAATTAATAGGGAACCCTGAGGTAGTCTAAGAAGCGGCCTAGTATTTATTGTTGTGGTCGGCGGGGCCATTTTCAAGGTCAAATATGCGAAACAATGCTAATGGGTAATTTGCGGGCCAAATTGGTGTGCTATAGCCCACGGTTCCGGTGGAGGGCCTGGGGCCGAGCGTATTTTCGGCCAAAAATCAATTAGAGGCCCCTAGACAGGCTAAGTAGTGACCTAGTGGGGCCTTTTAGAGTTAGCGGGGAAATTTGGATAATCAAATAGGAGAAACGACGCAAATTGGGCATTTTCATGCTAAATCAGTGTGCTATAGCCCACGGTTTCAGGGTGGTCCAGAGGCTCGAGTATGTTTTGTGCAAAAAATTAATCGAGGGCCCCCGGGCAGGGTGAGAAGGCGCCTAGTATGGGACGTACAGGTTGGCGAGACCATTTGGTTTATGGCGAGACCCCACGGTTCCAGGGGTCGATGGGGCCGTTTGGTTGGTCAAGAGGGAGAAACGGCACGAATGGGCCATTTTTTGGCCAATTAGTGTGCTAGACCTCACAGTTTTGGGTATGGGCCCGAGGCTTGAGTGTGTTTTGGGTCAAAAATCGATCAGGGGTTCCCATGAGGGCTGAAGAGTGGGTGAGTGTGGACCGTTGGGGTCATTGGGTCCATTTAGGTGGTCAAACTGGCAAAATGGCGCGAACGGGACATTTATGAGCCCAATCGGTGTGCTATAGCCCATGGTTCGAAGTGTAGGTCTGAGGCCCGGTCATGTTTTAGTCCCATAGATCAGAGGCCCCCAGACAATCTAAAGAGAAACGTAGTGTGGGCCGATGGAGTGGGGGGGACATTTGGGTTTTCAAACGAGCAAAATGGTGCCCAAGGTTCCAAGGGTGTGCTCGGGTCTTGGGCATGTTTTGGGCCAAAAGTTGATCGAGGGCTCCCAAGCAGGATAAGGAGCCTAGTGTGGTCCATTGGGGTTAACGGGTAGTCAAACAGGAGATACGGTGTGAATGAGGCATTTTCGGGCCAAATTAATTTTCTATAGCCCACGATTCTCGGAGTGGACGTAGGGCCCCGATTATGTTTTTGGAAAAAAATCAACCGCCCCTTTTCGTTAGGTTAAGGAGTAGCCTGGTGTGGGCCGTTGGAGTTGATAGGGCTATTGGGTGGTCAAATGGGTGAAATGGTGCGAATAGGCATTTTCGGGCCAAATCCGCATGATATAGCTATGATTTTGGAGGTGGGCCTAGGGCTCGGGCATTTTGTAGAGATAAATTTATCAAGGACCCTAAAAAGGCTGAGGAGCGTCCTAGTATGGGCCATTAGGGTTGGTGGGGATATTAGGGTGGTAAAACAGGTGAAACAGCTAGATTGGGGTGTTTTCAAACCAAATCAGTGTGTTATAGCCTACGATTCTCGAGGCTCAAGCGTGTTTACGCTGTTTAGGCCGTTTGCACCCAAATGGCCCCGCCCACCCAAACGGACAACACTATGATGCTCCCCAACCTCACTGACATGCTTCGATCAATTTTCGTCCACGGCACACCCGGACCACCAGCCTACCCCTGAAAACATGAGCTATAACACACTGATTTGGCTTTAAAATGCCCCGTTTGCACCGTTACACCCGTTTGACCACCTAAATGGCCTCGTCCTCCAAAACTAACCACACTAGGATGCTCCCCAGCTTCCCTAGCATACCACGATCGATTTTTGGCCCACAGTACACTCGGACCCCGGGTCCACCCTCGGAACCGTGGGCTATAGCACACCCATTTGGCTAGAAAATGCCCAGTTTGCACCATTTCGCCCGTTTGACCACCCAAATGGCTGCGCCTACACAAACGGACAACTGTAGGACCTTCCCCATAACCCCTGGCACATCTCAATTGATTTTTGGCCTATGGCACGCCCGAATCCCGGGCCCACCACCTGAACCATTCGCATAGCACATCGATTTGGCCCAAAAATGGCCCATTTAGACCGTTTCTTCTATTTGACCATTCAAATGGCCCCGCCCACCCTAACGGACCACACTAAGTTGCTCCCTAGCATGCCCCGAATGATTTTTAGTCATAGCACGCTCGAACCCTGATGTTGGGCGTATTTACATGCCAAAAGCACTATAATTTACCCATATTTTAGCTAAGTTTTAAGGACAAAATATATAATTCCTGCACTTTTAGTCCTTTTTCCTGTAAGTGAGCTAACCAACGTGATTAGCATGTTTTCAGGTATAAATGAGGAAGATTTCAGCATTTTGTGGACCGTTGGGCAGTAAAGGAAACTTCATGTAAGAAGGAAGACAGCTTCTGGAAGCTTGTGGACTGAAAGTGATGCATGGAAAACTTGTCCCGGGCAAAAACAGTATGTCTAAATACTTGGGGATCAGCAGTAACCTAGTAGGAATATGCAAGGATAAAAACCCTATTTCAGTAGGACAAGGATAAAAACCCTTTTTCAGTAGGACTAGGGCAAGGATGTTATAAAAACCCTATTTGCTAAATTTTTCAGTATTCATTCTATTTTCTATCCGACTTTTCTATTCATTCTATTTTCTATTCAATTCTATTTTTCTTTTATTCGACATTTAGTACTATTCACGTTACTTTCTGACAGAGAAAGCACAGCTCTTGTGACCAACGTGAGATCGTTCAAGCTTTGGTACGATGATGATGTTTATTGTGATCTCCGTTGCACTCATGAGTAGCTAAACTTCTCTGTTAGGGTTATAGAAGTCTTATGATATACTATCTATTACTATGAGTTTGTGAATTCTTGATACGTATGCTACTTATATCATTACTCTCTTCATCTTAATTAAATTCTTGTGGTTGCAAACATATAGAATACGCCAGTATAGCATTAACTTGTTCGAGAGAAAAGTTACATGTCTGGAAAAGAGTGTGACAAGGAAATAGGGCTACCAACCCCTATTTACAAGTTAGTGTCGTAACTGGATTAACCTCTTGGAGAGTTTGTACCATTAGTATACACTTTAAGCTCGAGAGAGTTAAAGTGAAATAATCCTAGATGGTCGAGAGACACTAGGATTTACCATTAGAATACGAACCTCTATAAGTGCATACAAGTCTGAATTCCGCATAACTCATAGTTAATAGATACGTAGAACTCATAAGGTGGACATAACCCTAACTTATAATTCTCATTGATTAAAATCTACTAAACAAAGCTTTCCGTTTTTACTTTGTTTACATTAATTCACGTCATAATTCAAAACCCCCTTCCGTAGAATTTTCGACCAATAGTCTAGTAATAGTTGCATACTTTGTGACCGAGTATTCCCTGTGGGATTCGACACCCAGCCCAGTTGGGTTCTATATTTGACAACGACCTCTTACACTCTGATGAGAGTTGTAGTTATCAAATTTTGGCGCCGTTGCCGGGGAATACGGTTGTCAACTAAGTTTGTGATAGTTACTAGACCCTTTTGTCAAAGATTCTCAGATTTTACTTTTAGTTTTTGTTTTTGTTTTATTCAGGTACTGTTCAGTATATGTCAAATACTCGAAGTTCTGGTCAATCATTATTACCCATAAACCCGGAACCGCAACTTATTGGCAGAATGGAAGCACAAAGAGACATTGAAAGCAGGGCTGCTCAACAGGAGCAGGCTAGATTAGCTGCATTGGCAGCCGCTCAAGTCCATCAATAAAACATTGATAACCCAGGTCATACAACAAATCCTGATGATGAGGACTTGGGTGATGAAGATCTCCTGAATTCTAGGCGTACTGATGAGGTGGCGGCACCTATGCATAGGAGAGATCGTCAAGCTAGAATGAGACCTGACCGCCGAGCTGTGCAGCATCCTTTTGATGATGAAGAAGACGATCTGGATGGAGCTGGTGCCACAGGGGCTATTATTCCTCCGCCCTTGGCTCCTGAAGCCAAGTTCAATATCACTAGCACCATGATTCAGCTATTGCAACTCAAAGGGTTATTTGGTGGACTTGCAGGCGATGATCCAAATATACATCTGATCAACTTTATCTCTACATGCAAGTCATTCGACAATCCAGGTGTTGGACAGAATGCTATTCGGCTGCCCTTATTCCCATTGTCTCTATCTGGGGAGTGATGATAGGCGTATTTACACGCCTAAAGTGCTATAATCTACCCATATTTTAGCTAAGTGTTATGGACAAAATACATAATTCATGCACTTTTAGTCCTCTTTCCTGTAAGTGAGCTAACAAACGTGATTAGCAAGTTTTCAGGTATAAATGTGAAGATTTCAGCATTTTATGGATAACTTGATGCCAAAGGAAGCTGCACGAAAGAAGGAAAGCAGAGCTTGGACGCCTAGGGACTAAAAGTGACGCATGGAAAACCTGTCCCGGGAAAAACAGAATTTTCAGAGACTATGGGGATCAGCAGTAACTTAGTAGGATTAGGATAATAATGCAGTAACTTATTAGGATTAGGATAAGTACGTAGTAGCCTAGTAGGAATAGGATATGGGTATTATAAATACCCTATTTTGCTGAAGTTTTTAATACTTTTACTTTTACTTTTACTTTTACTTTCATACTTCATACTTCTTCAATCAAGTACTTTTACTTTCAATTCATTCTCTTTCAATTAATTCTTATTACTTTCTCTTTATCGACTTCTAAATTTTCACAACAAGAGAAACGCTACTTGCAAGGAATTCACGCCACCATCACTACCAAAGCATACTTCACGTTAGACTCTTATTTTGGTATGATAATAATGTCTATTGTGATTTCCGCTGCACTCATGAGTAGCTAAACTTCCCTGTTGGGGTTATGGAAGCCTTATGAGACACTATCTATTGCTATGAGTTTGCGAATTCTTGACACGCGTGCTGCTTATATCATTATTCTCTTCATCTTAATCTAAATTCTTGTGGTTCCAAACATATAGAATATGCCAGTATAGCATTAACTTGTTCGAAAGAAAAGTTACATGTCTGGAAAAGAGATAATGTCAAGGTAATAGGGCACCAACCCCTGTTAAAAAGTTAGTGCCGTAACTGGATTAACCTCTTGGAGAATCTGTACCATTAGATACGCTTTAAGCTCGAAAGAGTTAAAGTGAAATAATCCTTGATGGTCGAAAGATGCCTGGATTTACCATAGAATACGATTCTCTATAAGCGCATGCATGTCTGAATTCCGCATAATTCATAGTCAATAGATACGTATAATTCATAAGGTGGACATAACCCTAACTCTCAATTCTCATTGATCAAAACCAGCCAAATAATCCGTTTTACTCTTCTATTTTCCGTTCTTACATTACTATTTTTGATACTCTTAAATTCACGCTACAATCCCCCCTTTTTACGAAACTTTCACCAAAAGTCTAATAATCTTTGCTTACTTAGTGACCAAGTATTCCCTGTGGGATCCGACACCCAACCCAGTTGGGTTCTATATTTGACAAAGACCGCTTGCACTCTTACGAGAGCTGTAGTTTGAGCGTTATCAAATTTTGGTGCCGTTGTCGGGGAATACGGTTGTCAACTAAGTTTGTGATAATTACTAGACCCTTTGGTCAAATATTCTCATACTTTACTTTTAGTTGTTGTTTTTGTTTTCTGCAGGTTTTTGTTCAGTGTATGCTAAATACTCAAAGTTTGGGACAACCATTATTACCAATAACTCCTAAACCGCAACTTATTGGAAGGATGGATGCACAACGTGACATTGAGAGAAGGGTTGCTCAACAGGAGCAGGCTAGACTAGCTGCGTTGGCCGCCGCCCAAGTACATCAACAGAATATTGATAACCCAGGGCGAGCAACAGATCCTGATGATGAGGACTTAGGTGATGATGAGCTACTAAACCCTAGGCGTGATGTTGAGGTGGCGACACCGGCAAACAGAAGAGATCGTCAAGCAAGATTTCGGCCTAAACACCGAGACATGCAAATACCATTCGATGACGATGATGATGATCTTGATGGAGCTGGTGCCACAGGAGCCATTATTCCTCTGCCATTGGCGCCCGGAGCCAAGTTCAACATCACGAGCACCATGATTCAGTTATTGCAACTCAAGGGATTATTCGGTGGACTAGCAGGCGATGATCCGAATATGCATCTGATCAACTTTATTTCTACATGCAAGTCATTCGACAATCCTAGCGTTGGACAGAATGCAATTCGGTTGTGCTTATTTCCATTGTCTCTATCTGGGGAGGCAACTCTATGGTTGAATGGGCTGACTCCTGATTCTATCACTAATTGGAGGCAATTGAAAGACGTTTTCCTAGAAAGATTCTTTCCGCCATCTAAGAGAGCACAATTGAGAGATGAAATCAGCAATTTACGTCAGCTTCCAACTGAAGCCCTCTACGAAACATGGGAGAGATTCAAGAAGAAGCTTATGAGGTGCCCAAACCATCACATGACCAATATCCACTTGATGGAGATACTATACAGATCCTTGAATTCAGTAACTAAACCAGTGGTGGATAATGCGGCTGGAGGATCATTTATGGACCTTACCTTTGTTCAGGCGAGTGATATGCTGGACCGGATGACAAAGAAAAGTAGAGCTTGGCATACCAGGGATTCTGAGGTAGCAAGCCCCTCTTTGTCTATTGGCATGACTGCAGAACAAAGAAGAAGAGAAGAAGAACGTGATCAAGATATGACGCACATGAAAACACAGGTGGACCTTCTTACAAAGCATCTATTGTCAGGGAAGACCAAAAAAGTCAAAGCAGTTGCGTCGAAAGGAAGAGAGGAATCTGATTCTGAGGAAGAAGCCAACTATGTGAACAATCAGGGGGGTTTCCTAGGCAATGCCCAAGGAAACCAAGGTCGGAACTATTATGATAAATCTGAAAACAAGGACCGTGATCAAGGAAGTTGGAAGAACAAGACTGACAAGAGTGGTTTGTATGTTCCCCCAGGAAGACGTGACGACACTGCATCTGGGTCTAGAAATATAACCATGGAAGATATGATGGCTAAGCTGTTGAAAGGAGTAGAGGCAACCAGAACGGGAGTAACTGAGGTAATAAATGACTTGGCCTCAATGAAGCAATTGGTTGACTCACATTCCACTTCAATAAGACAGCTGGAGTAACAATTGAGTCAAATTTCAGCCACTTTAAATCAAAAAAAAGCTGGCACCTTACCTAGCGATACAGTGCAAAACCCAAGGAACGATGGAACATGCATGGCCATCACTACCAGGAGTGGTAAGGTGCTGGAAAATTCATCCCAAGGCAAACAAGTGGCCGATGATACCACAAATAATGCAGCAGCCTCCGAAGAAGCTAAAAAAGGCGTCAAAGACGTCACCCCTCAGCATCCACAGCCCGAAAAGAGTGCCAATCCGAAGCAAGTTGAAAAGAAAGTCGTGCAGAAAACTATTCCCCTTCCACCACCACCTTTTCCTCAAAGATTAAAAAAGAGAGCTGATGATACCAAGTTCAATAAATTTATGTCAATGTTGAAACAGCTGACCATTAATGTTCCATTGGTTGAGGCTCTAGAACAGATGCCTGGTTACAAAAAATTTATGAAGGATCTTTTAACAAAGAAGCGGGCAACAAGTGGTGAGTTGACAGATTCTGTTCATCATTGTAGTGCAATTGCTACCAGATCACTAGTTCAGAAGAAGGCCGACCCCAGAGACTTCACTATTCCGTGCACTGTCAGATCTTTGAATTTTGCCAAGGCATTATGCGACTTAGGAGCCAGCATCAACTTGATGCCACTATCCATTTACAAAAAGTTGGGGTTGGGTGATCCTACTCCAACCAACATGAGGCTTGTGATGGCTGATAGGTCGGTAAAATAACCTGTTAGTATTTTATGTGATGTATTGGTGAAGGTTTCTTCATTCATCTTTCCGACAGACTTCGTTATTTTGGATTGTGAGGTAGACTCTGAAGTTCCCATAATCTTGGGGCGCCCTTTCCTTGCAATAGGAAGTATGCTTATTGATTTAAGAGCTAATGAGCTTCTATTCCGGATGAATGACGAAGTAGTCCGCTTTGATGTATGTAAATCAATGAAGCAACCCAAAGATCTGAACGTGTTCTTGGTAGCTAATGTTTATATTGATGATGAGAAAGAATTACCTGTAGAGGAGCAGCTTGTTGATGACCCATTGGCGGTTGTGCTTATGAATGTTGAGCATAAGGATGCTGAAAATTATGAAGAAACTATTTGTACTCTAACAGGATTAGGGTCATATCCTCATGCTCCCAAGAAGCTGGACCTTGATCTCAAAAACCGACCTACACCACCAGCTAAACCATCTATTGAGGAGCCACCCACGTTAGAATTGAAGGAGCTGCCTAGTCATCTAAAGTATGCATTCTTAGGAAGCAGTAACACACTTCTGGTTATTGTGGCGGCAGATTTGGGTGAGCAGCAAGTTGCAGCTCTCATCATGGTTCTACAAAAGTACATAAGAGCCATCGGTTGGACCATCGCTGATATCATTGGTATTCCGCCTGGAATTTGTACACACAAGATTCAGCTTGAAGAAAATTGCATACCCACTATTGAGCATCAAAGGCGTCTAAATCCACCTATGCAACAGGTGGTGAAGAAAGAAATTATTAAATGGTTAGATGCAGGGGTTGTGTATCCAATCTCCTACAGTAAATGGGTAAGCCCGGTACAATATGTACCAAAGAAAGGTGGCATGACGGTAGTTGCGAATGAAAAAAATGAGTTAATTCCATTCAGACCTATCACAGGGTGGAGAGTATGCATGGACTACCGTAAGCTGAATTCGTGGACCCTTAAAGATCACTTTCCAATGCCCTTTATTGACCAAATGCTTGATCGATTAGCAGGGAAAGGATGGTTTTGTTTCTTAGACGGTTATTCCGGCTATAATCAGATATGTATCACCCCCGAAGATCAAGAGAAGACAACGTTTACAAGCCCCTATGGTACATTTTTCTTCAAGCGTATGACATTTGGGCTATGTAACGCACCCGCTACTTTTCAGCGTTGTATGATGTCCATTTTTTCTGATATGGTGGAAGACACGCTGGAGGTATTCATGGATGATTTTTCAGTTGTGGGTGAGTCTTTTGAATCATTCTTGACAAATCTAAGTATGGCATTACAGAGATGTGTTGAATTCAACCTAGTGCTGAATTGGGAGAAGTGCCACTTTATGGTGATAGAAGGTATTGTGCTTGGGCATAAAATCTCCGAAAGAGGAATTGAGGTGGATCGAGCTAAAATTGAAGTTATCGAGAAACTACCACCCCCAATTTTGGTCAAAGGATTTCATAGTTTCCTCGGTCACGCAGGCTTCTATCGGCGGTTTATCAAAGACTTCTCCAAAATTGCTAGTCCATTATGCAAACTTTTGGAGAAAGATGCAAAGTTTGACTTCAATGAGGATTTTATGAAGGCATTCAAATGCCTCAAAGGGAAGCTAATTGAAGCTCTTATCATTGTAGCACCAGATTGGTCTCTACCGTTTGAAGTCATGTGTGATGCTAGCGGGGTAGCTTTGGGTGTTGTATTAGGCCAAAGAAGAGAGAAGTTATTCCATCCAATTTACTATGCGAGCAAGGTCTTGAACGGAGCCCAGAAGAACTATACTATCACAGAACAAGAACTTCTAGCGGTTGTGTATGCTTTTGAAAAGTTCCGTGCTTATCTGTTGGGAACCAAAGTGGTAGTTCATACAGACCATACAGCTCTGAGATATTTGATGACAAATAAAGATGCAAAACCAAGTCTAATTCGATGAGTATTGTTGCTGCAAGAATTTGATTTCGAGGTAAAAGATAGAAGAGGTTGCGAAAACCAAGTGGCCAATCATCTGTCTAGACTCGAGAACGAGCATATAGCGCAGCCTGATCTAGAGATTGATAATGCATTCCCTGATGAAGAGATCTTAGCCACCATGATGGAAGAGTTACCATGGTATGCAGACTTTACAAACTTTGTGGTAAGCAATGTGATGCCTGCGAATCTATCATTTCATCAAAGAAGAAAGTTCATGCATGATGTAAGACACTACTTCTGGGATGAGCCATATTTGTTTAGACGATGCGCGGATGGCGTGATCAGACGATGTATATCTTATGAGGAGGTGCCAAGTATCTTGGAAGCATGTCATGCCTCACAAGTTGGTGGACACCATACAGGCGATCGAACAGCAAGAAAGGTATTGCAAAGCGGCTATTATTGGCCTTCGATATTTAAAGATGCCTACGAATTTGTGAGAAGATGTGACCAATGTCAGAGACAAGGCACAATTTTGAAGCATCATGAAATGCCTACGAATTTGTGAGAAGATGTGACCAATGTCAGAGACAAGGCACAATTTCGAAGCCTCATGAAATGCCTATGTCAAAAATTCTTGAAATCGAGCTCTTTGATGTATGGGGTATTGATTTTATGGGCCCATTCGTGAATTTGTTTGGAATGAAATATATCCTAGTTGCTGTAGATTATGTTTCAAAATGGGTCGAAGTAGTAGCATTGGCTGATAATGAAGGAAAGGGTGTTGTTGCATTCTTAAAGAGAAACATCTTCTCTTATTTTGGGGTCCCACGTACTATCATAAGTGATGGAGGATCTCACTTTTGCAACAAACTGTTCAAATCCGTGTTGGCAAAATATGGTGTCAAGCAACACAAGGTAGCCACGCCTTATCACCCACAAACTAGTGGACAGGTCGAGGTTTCCAATTGAGAGATCAAACAAATCCTTGCTATGACTGTAAATGCTAATAGGAAAGATTGGTCTCAGAAGCTGGACGATGCACTATGGGCATATAGGACTGCATTCAAAATGCCAAAGGGCATGTCCCCGTACCAACTAGTTTATGGGAAATCTTGTCATTTACCCATTGATCTCGAGCATAAAGCATTGTAGGCGTTGAAGCAACTGAATTTGAATTGGGATGATGCCATGAACTTGAGGTTGGAGCAGCTGAATGAGATGGATGAATTCCGTCTACATGCATATGAAAGATCAGACCTCTACAAGGAGCGGATGAAAAAGTATCATGGTCAGCTGATTGTTCAACGAAACTTTAAAAAGGGTGATATGGTACTTCTTTTCAATTCCAGACTAAAGCTATTCCCAGGTAAGTTAAGGTCCAAGTGGTCTGGTCCATACAAAATTAGCCAAGTCTACTCGTCTGGAGTAGTTGAGCAAGAAGATAATAATGGTATTGTATTTAAGGTGAATGGCGAACGAGTAAAACCATATATCAGTCCTCTTGACTCGATAAACTCTATGGCCACCATCTATCTCGACAAAGTCTAAGTACTCGAGGTAGCTATGTCGTGCCGCGACAATAAATCAAGCGCTTGATGGGAGGCAACCCATCGTTTTTAATTATTTTTGTTGTTTTTGTTTTCCTAGGATTTTGTCGAGCCACGACCAAAACTAAGGCGCTTGATGGGAGGCAACCCATCGTTCTAATCGTTTTTGTTGTTTTTGAGTAAATGTAGGTGCAAGAGGTGTAAAGGAGGAGATTGGTTTCAAATTTTTATTTGGAAGTATTGCATATGGAAGGTGGTAAGTTAGGAATGAAGAAGCAAAAGGCTATGGGTTAGGCATTGCTTATGAAAATATAGGCAAAGAACAAGGCAAGGCCTATGTAAATCTAGGCCACGAAGAAGTCAACGCCTATGCTATGGCCTAAGCTCTCGGATTCTAGAGTGCCAGAGCATAGGCGCCGCCTATGCTCAACAATGCCATAGCATAGGCACCGCCTATACAAAAGCCTTTTGTCTCTGAATCTCATATGCCATGGCATAGGCGCCTCCTATGCCTAACAATGCCATAGCATAGGCGCCGTCTATGCTCAACAAGGCTCTGCAAAAGGTGCCACCTATGCCAAGCATAGGCAAAGCTTTAGGCGCCGCCTATGGTCACTTTTGGTCTCCAAATCCGATTCCAAATGGGTCAAAACCCGACCCAAGCTTGTCCTATAAATAAAACCTTAGTCTTAAAACAAAAACACATTGCAATTCCACCCTAAAGAGCCACCTACCTCTCCAAATTCTCTCAAAAAATTTCCTTTTGCTCTTTTATTTTGCAAGAACATCTTCCAAGGACATCAACCAAGTAAGTACTTCTTTGTTCTTCTTTTATATTCCGTAAGTACTACACTACTACGCCTATAATAAATTGTTAAATCTTGAATTAGTATTGGTGATTTGAATGTGGTTGATTTGTTGTGATACAACTAAGTGAGTGAAAGAATACGTAAGGATGGTCTTGACTTGTTTCCAACTTGAATTTGATTTTGATACACTGTCATACTTTTGCGGAATTGACATGGTCAAGAAAATGGTATAATATTGTAACTTGAAATCTTTCATGTTAGACTTACTTGTTCATTAAGATGAAAAATCATGGTTAACTACAAACATGAAATGTTGATTATTTCTATGCCATAACTTGATACAATCTCTATGTAGTAGTCTTGTTCAAAAGGGTACATCAATCCAAACATGAAAAGTATTATTAATTGAGATAGCATCAAAAAAGATAGTTAAGATAACTAGAAAAGTATGAGTACACTGATTATATTGTTGGAACGTACCACCTAAACGTATATCGATGAAGTCTGAGTAATCGACAACGTTCACTTAACTAGTTTGTGCCAACAAACTAAGTGTGGGGTGGTGCCACTACTGATTGCTTGTCGATTGTATCTACCGAGATGAAGCTAACATGACTATCATTTTAATCTCAGGTACAAATGGCACCAAAAGCACGACAAGGAAAGGATAAAGCAACCACTTCACAAAAAGGCCATAAAAGGGGACGAAAAGAGCAAGGAGAATCCTCCTCGCTACAAATACCTCGCCGCATGTTTGGAATCAAATGGGTCCTAGAGGAGCAAGGAAAGGAGTGGTATAGGAACAATAAAGAGAAAAAATATGTTCATGTGGAGTTGATACACAAGGAAAGCCTAGCAAAGAAAGAACCTCGCATGTTGGCCAAGATCATGGCGTTACATCTTGATTTCATGTTCCGAGATATGGGAGAATGCAATCTCGATATAACACGAGAATTCTATGCCAACTGGTCACTGAAAACTACAGGGAGTGAAGTAAAGATTTGAGGCCAAGTCCTACAACTAAATGCGGAGTTCTTCAACTCTTTTCTAGGTTTGTCATCTGTTGATCCATCACCACTCAAGGAGCTGTATAACAGACCTCCTTACAGGTCCATGAGACACACGTTATGCGGAATAAGATCTATGGAACGATGGAGCAGACACAAGGACACCGGCTGGCACAACACCTTCCCATGTGCTTCCTTAAATAGGAAAGCTAGGATATGGTTGTGAATAGTCAACTCTTGCCTGATTCCAGGGACACAGTACACAAAGATAACATGAGATAGAGTGTGCTTGGTGTATGCATTGATGACGAATGTCCCTATCAACATTGGGGCAATTATTCGATCTACAATGCGAAAGGCCAGGCTACACAAGAGGTACCACTTCAGCTTTGGCAATCTGTTGACCGCAATATTGAGGAAGGAGGACATCGAAGAGGAACCGGCTGATTATAAGCTTACACACAACCCAAAGAAGGTTGACCTCACAAAGGTTAAAGATGCTGAATCCACACATGGCATCAACCTTACCACTGCAGAATGTCATGCTTGGGATGAGAGTTTCTTACACCATCTTTATGGAATGACTCGATTTACCATGATGAGCGGAGGTCGTGTTCCAACTGCAGAGCTCCAATATTTGGATTATAACTACCCAATGAATGAGCATGCGAGGGCGATGTGTGGAGTAGGTGTATTTTTTTAGGAACCTCTTGATGACGATGTGCCAACCGATGATGATCGTCGAATGCCAGACTCCGACGTAGAGGAGAACTCTGATGACGAAGACTCTGATGATGATTCCAATGAAGGGGGTATGACCCCAGACATAGAGGAGGAGTCCGACTAATCAGATTCTTCTTATTTATTTTCCACTGAGGGCAGTGTGTCCCGTCTAAGTGTGGGGTGATGGTATTTGTATGCTATACTTCCTTATCTGCATTTGCATTTATTTATGTTTGTCATTTATTTATGTTTGTTTGTTTTGTTTTTTTTAGTTTTTTTTGTAGTTAAATTTTTTTTAAACTTTGCATGAAATTGTTCTGATAGGCAGCATGGTATTATGACAAGAGTCTGTGATAAAATCATTACTATTGAGACGTTTAGGCTCTAAGTGTGACTCACTATGTGATATCTATGTGGTTTAATTCCTTCATCTGTTGGGTCAAGATTCTATACTAATCCCAATAAAGTCGACCATGTGCCTTGTGTGTATGAGATGATAGTATATTCTATGTTTGTGGCTGATGCTAGAACTTGCCTAGTATGTATGTAAAGCAAAATAAAGAGTGTGAGTTTAGGAGATGATTTAGGCATTTCTTTGGAAACCTATGATTATTTACCTTCATTTTATCTACCCATGGACATCATCCTAGATAACCCCCTTTGAGCCTTAAGCCTATTTTCTTTGACAGCTTCATATGTAAGCCTAATCCATTTTTTTTTCAAGACCATAATTTGATCCAAATTCCTAAGTGCTTTAAAATTGTAAAGTCATGTGACAAAATAAGAGGAAATTTGGTGAGAGTAGTTCCTTAAAGGGAATTGGTACTTGAATTCGTTATGAAAAAGAATGGTTATAATAGAGGTGTGTTTTTAAAAAAAGAGAGAAAATGAAAAGGAAAATAAAAAGTTAATTCTGTTCAAAATTGAATAACAAAAGAGGTGATAAGGGGTGGTAGATTAAAATAAAGTAGAAAGGTTGTTTGAAAGAAAGTGTTAATGGCATAATGTGATGTATTAAAGCGCTTAGGAACATAGTCACTATTTCTGGCCAAAATAGTCCTACCCGTCCCTTAGCCTACATTACAACCTATAAAAGACCTATTTGATCCTAAGCTTAGCATTCTGATATTTAGTGGAGCATTACACTAAGGGAAAGCCTATGGTCATCAGTTGCAACATATGAATTCTTTGTGAGCATGAGAGCAAGGAAAATCCTGTACCCATGTTTTGAAAAAAATGTAATACTTGTGAGTAATTATGGGTGATATATTGTGTGACACACATGGTTGATGAGTTTTGGGTAGTTGTGTATGATTATTTGTGCTTTAACTTGTGGATACAAATTAACCATCATCACGAGTCTATGTTGGAGGTTGAATTGTTTCTAGTAATGATCAATAAAACTACTCTTTGTTAGTAATTGCTATGCCTGTCTTGATGAATATTTTGTGTTTTTACTGTGAAACCCTAAGGAGATGTTTAGAAGGACATGATATTTTGTTCGAGGACGAACAAAGCTTTAAGTGTGGGGTGTTGATGATAGGCGTATTTACACGCCTAAAGTGCTATAATCTACCCATATTTTAGCTAAGTTTTGAGGACAAAATACATAATTCATGCACTTTTCGTCCTCTTTCCTGTAAGTGAGCTAACAAACGTGATTTGCAAGTTTTCAGGTATAAATGATGAATATTTCAGCATTTTATGGATAACATGACACCAAAGGAAGCTGCACGAAAGAAGGAAAGCAGAGCTTGGACGCCTAGGGACTAAAAGTGACGCATGGAAAACCTTTCCCGGGAAAAAACAGCATTTTCAGAGACTGGGGATAAGCAGTAACTTAGTAGGATTAGGATAATAATGCAGTAACTTATTAGGATTAGGATAAGTACGTAGTAGCCTAGTAGGAATAGGATATGGGTATTATAAATACCCTATTTTGCTGAAGTTTTTAATACTTTTACTTTTACTTTTACTTTTACGTTCATACTTCATACTTCTTCAATCAAGTACTTTTACTTTCAATTCATTCCCTTTCAACTAATTCTTATTACTTTCTCTTTATCGACTTCTAAATTTTCACAACAAGAGAAACGCTACTTGCAAGGAATTCACGCCACAATCACTACCAAAGCATACTTCACGTTAGACTCTTATTTTGGTATGATGATAATGTCTATTGTGATTTTCGTTGCACTCATGAGTAGCTAAACTTCCCTGTTGGGGTTATGGAAGCCTTATGAGACACTATCTATTGCTATGAGTTTGCGAATTCTTGACACGTATGCTGCTTATATCATTATTCTCTTCATCTTAATCTAAATTCTTGTGGTTGCAAACATATAGAATACGCCAGTATAGCATTAACTTGTTCGAAAGAAAAGTTACATGTCTGGAAAAGAGATAATGTCAAGGTAATAGGGCACCAACCCCTGTTAAAAAGTTAGTGCCGTAACTGGATTAACCTCTTGGAGAATCTGTACCATTATATACGCTTTAAGCTCGAAAGAGTTAAAGTGAAATAATCCTTGATGGTCGAAAGACGCCTGGATTTACCATAGAATACGATTCTCTATAAGCGCATGCATGTCTGAATTCCGCATAACTCATAGTCAATAGATACGTATAATTCATAAGGTGGACATAACCCTAACTCTCAATTCTCATTGATCAAAACCAGCCAAATAATCCGTTTTACTCTTCTATTTTCCGTTCTTACATTACTATTTTTTATACTCTTAAATTCATGCTACAATCCCCCCTTTTTACGAAACTTTCACCAAAAGTCTAATAATCTTTGCTTACTTAGTGACCAAGTATTCCCTGTGGGATTCGACACGCAACCCAGTTGGGTTCTATATTTGACTACGACCGCTTACACTCTTACGAGAGCTGTAGTTTGAGCGTTATCAGGGAGGCAACTCTATGGTTGAAAGGGCTGACTCCTGATTCTATTAAAAATTGGAGGCAATTGAAAGATGCTTTCCTTGAAAGATTCTTTCCACCATCCAAGAGAACACAGTTGAGAGATGAGATCAGCAATTTTCGACAGCTTCCAACTGAAGCTCTCCACGAAACATGGGAGAGGTTCAAGAAGAAGCTTATGCGGTGCCTAAATCATCATATGACCAATGTCCACTTAATGGAAATATTATACAGGTCTTTGAATTCGGTGACTAAGCCAGTGGTTGATAATGCTGCAGGAGGGTCATTCATGGACCTTACTTTTAATGAGGCAAGTGGTATGCTAGATCGTATGACAAAGCAAAGTAGAGCTTGGCATACCAGGGATTCTGAGGTAGCAATCTCTATTGTATCTCTTGGCATGACTGCAGAACAAAAGCGAAGAGAGGAGGAACGTGATCAGGATATGGCGCATATAAAAACACAGATGAAGCACTATTCTCATGGCCCTAAGAAGCTGAACCTTGATCTTAAGAATCGACTTTCACCACCAGCGAAACCTTCCATTGAAGAGCCACCAGTGCTAGAAACAGAAGAGCTCCCCATTTACCTAAGGTATAAATTCTTGCGAAGTGTAAATACACTTTCGGTGGGTGTTGCGGCTGATTTAGGTGAACAGCACGTAGAGGCTCTCATCTCTGCTCTGAAGAGATACAAGAGAGCTATGGGATGGACTATTGATGATATAATTGGTATCCCTCCTGGGATATGTATGCACAAGAGTCATCTCGAAGAAGATTGCATGCCTACAAGTAAGCATCAGCGTCGTCTGAATCCATTCAGAAAATGATGCACCATATATCTCGATGAAGTCTAAGTAATCAAGGTAACTATGTCGTGCCGCAACAATAAATCAAGCGCTTGATGGGAGGCAACCCATCGTCTTTATTTGTTTTGTTTTACTAGGAGTTTGTTTTTGTAGTTGAGCCACGACCAAAACTAAGGTGCTTGGTGGGCGGCAACCCATCGTTCTAATCATTTTTGTTGTTTTTGAGTAAGTGTAGGTGCAAGACGTATAAAGGAGGAGATTGGTCTTAAATTTTGATTTGGAAGTGGTTCATGTTGATGGTGGTAAGTTAGGAATGAAGAAGCAAAGGCTATCGTTTAGGCATTGCCTATGCAAAACTAGGCAATGGTAAAGGCAAGGCCTATGTAAATCTAGGCAACGAACAAGGCAAGGCCTATGCCCAACAATGCTTTGCAAAAGGCGCCGCCTATGCCAAAGCCTTTTGTCTCTGAATCTAGAATGCTATAGCATAGGCCCCACCTATGCCATAGACTATGCTCAACTAGGCTTTGCAAAAGGCGCCGCCTATGCCAAGCATAGGCAAAGCATTAGGCGCCGCCTATGCTCACTTTTTGGTCTCCTAACCCGATTTTTAATGGGTCAAACCCGACCCAAGCCTTGGGCTATAAATAGAACTTCATCCTTAAGACAAAATCACATTGTTTACTCAATATAAGCGCCACCTACCCTTCCAAAATCTCTCAAACTTTTCTCTTTACTCATCTAACCTTGCAAGACCATCTTCCAAGTCCATCACCTAGTAAATTCTTCTTTTATATTCAGTAAGTGTTACAATACTACGCTTATAATGATTTGTTAGATCTTGATGTGGTGTTGGTAATTTGAATGTGGTTGGTTTGTTATGATACATCTAGTTGAGTGAAGGAATACATGTGGGTGTTCTTAACTTTGTTCCAACTTGTATTTGATTTTGATACACTGTCATACTTTTGCGGAATCAACATGGTGAAGTTAATGGAATAATCTTCAAAATTGAAAGCTTGAATGTTTGAATGACTCGTTCATCGAGATAAAAATCATGATTGAATACAAGCATGAGATATTGTGATTATTTCTATGTCAAAACTTGATATGATCTCAATGTAGTAGTCTTGTTCAAAAGGTGCATTAATCTAAACATGAAAGTATTGTCAAGATTACATGCAATAGAGTTAGAAAGGATAGTTAAAGATGACATGAAAGTATGACTGTGCTAAACGTATTGTTGGAACATATCTCCTATACGTATGTCGATGAAGTTTGAGTAATCGACATCACTCACTTAATTAGTTTGTACCAACAAATTAAGTGTGGGGTGGTGCCGTTACTGTTTGTTTTCCGATTACAGTGAATCTTCTGAGATGAAGCTAACATGACACTATTAAGATCTCAGGTAGAATGGCACAAAAAGGACGACAAGGAAACGAAAAAAGTGTCCACCTCACAGAAAGGTAAGAAAAGAGGAAGAAAAGAGCAAGCTGAATCCTCCGTGCTGCAAATACCTCGACGCACTCTTGAAATAAAGTGGGGTACATTTTGAGGAACTTCTGAGGATGACGACTCTGATGATGATTTCGACAAAAGGGGTATGACCCCAGACATAGAGGAAGAATCCGACTAATCAGGTTTTCCTTATTTATTTCCACTGAGGACAGTGTGTCCCATCTAAGTGTGGGATGAGGGTATTTGTATGCTGTATTATACTTCTTTGTCTGCATCTATTCATTTGTAGTTAAATTTTTTAGATATTTAGATTTTTTTTTAGATTTTGATGCATAAAATTGTTCTGATAGGTGACATGGTATTATGACAAGAGTTAGTGCTAAAATCATTACTATAGAGACGTTTAGGCTCTAAGTGTGACTCACAATGTGATAAGTGTGTGGTTGAATTCCTTCATTTGTTGGGTCAAGGGTCTATACTGCTCCCAATAAAGTTGACCATGTGCCTTGTGTGTGTGAGGTTGTAGTATATTCTGTGTTGTGACTGATGCTAGAACTTGCCTGGTGTGTATGTAAAGCGAAATAAAGAGTGTGAGTTTAGGAGATGATTTAGGCATTTCTTTGGAAGCCTATAATTGTTTACCTTCTTTTGACCTACCCGTGTACATTTATCCTAGTTAAACCCCTTTGAGCCTTTAGCAATTTTCTTTGACAGCCTCATATGTAGCCTAATCCATTTTTTTCAAGACCATAATTTGACCCTAATTCCTAGGCGCTTTAAATTGTAAAGTCATGTGACAAAATAAGAGGAAATTGGGTGAGAGTGATGGCTTAGAGTGTATTGGTACTTGAATTTGTTATGAAAAAGAGTGGCTATTATTGAGGTTTGTTATAAAAAAAAAAGAGAAAAAAAAAACAAAAATAAAAAGTTAATTCTGTTTAAAAATGAATAACAAAATAGGTGAAAAGGGGTGGTAGATAAAAGAAAGGTAGCAGGGTTGTTTAAAAGAGAGAAATTAATGACATAACGTAGTGTATTAAAGCGCTTAGGGAACTTAGTCACTATTTCTGGCCAAAATAGTCCTACCTGTCCCTTAGCCTACATTACAACCTGTAAAGACCTAGTTGATCTTAAGCTTAGCATTCTGATATTTAGTAGAGCATTGCACTAAGGGCAAGCCTATGGTCAGCAGTTGCAACATATGAATTCTTTGTGAGAGTGAGAGCAAGGAGAATCTTATACCCATGTTTCAAAAAAAATGCAAAATTGTGAGTGATTATGGGGTATATCTTGTGTGAGACACACATGGTTGATGAGTTTTAGGTAGTGTTATATGATTATTTGTGCCTTAACTTGTGGATACGAATTAACCATCATCACGAGTCTATGTTGGAGGTTGAATTGTTTCAAGTAGTGATCAATAAAACTACTCTTTGTTAATGATTGCCGTGCATGTCTTGTTGAACAGTTTGTGCTGTTACTGTGAAATCCTAAGTAGATGTTTGCATGGACGGAGTATTTTGTTCGAGGACGAACAAAGCTTTAAGTGTGGGGTGCTGATGTTGGGCGTATTTACACGCCTAAAGCACTATAATTTACACATATTTTAGCTAAGTTTTAAGGACAAAATATATAATTCTTGCACTTTTAGTCCTTTTTCCTGTAAGTGAGCTAACCAACGTGATTAGCATGTTTTTAGGTATAAATGAGGAAGATTTCACCATTTTGTGGACCGTTGGGCAGCAAAGGAAACTTCATGTAAGAAGGAAGACAGCTTCTGGAAGCTTGTAGACTGAAAGTGATGCATGGAAAACTTGTCCCGGGCAAAAACAGTATTTCTAAATACTTGTGGATCAGCAGTAACCTAGTAGGAATATGACAAGGATAAAAACCCTATTTCAGTAGGACAAGGATAAAAACCCTATTTCAGTAGGACTAGGACAAGGATGTTATAAAAACCCTATTTGCTGAATTTTTCAGTATTCATTCTATTTTCTATCCGACTTTTCTATTCATTCTATTTTCTATTCAATTCTATTTTTCTTTTATTCGACATTTAGTACTATTCACGTTACTTTCTGACAGAGAAAGCATAGCTCTTGTGACCAACGTGAGATCGTTCAAGCTTTGGTACGATGATGATGTTTATTGTGATCTCCGTTGCACTCATGAGTAGCTAAACTTCTCTGTTAGGGTTATGGAAGCCTTATGATATACTATCTATTACTATGAGTTTGTGAATTCTTGATACGTATGCTACTTATATCATTACTCTCTTCATCTTAATTAAATTCTTGTGGTTGCAAACATATAGAATACGCCAGTATAGCATTAACTTGTTCGAGAGAAAAGTTACATGTCTGGAAAAGAGAGTGTGACAAGGAAATAGGGCTACCAACCCCTATTTACAAGTTAGTGCTGTAACTGGATTAACCTCTTGGAGAGTTTGTACCGTTAGTATACACTTTAAGCTCGAGAGAGTTAAAGTGAAATAATCCTAGATGGTCGAGAGACACTAGGATTTACCATTAGATTACGAACCTCTATAAGTGCATACAAGTCTGAATTCCGCATAACTCATAGTTAATAGATACGTAGAACTCATAAGGTGGACATAACCCTAACTTATAATTCTCATTGATTAAAATCTACTAAACAAAGCTTTCCGTTTTTAATTTGTTTACATTAATTCACGTCATAATTCAAAACCCCCCTTTCCGTAGAATTTTCGACCAACAGTCTACTAATAGTTGCATACTTAGTGACCGAGTATTCCCTGTGGGATTCGACACCCAGCCCAGCTGGGTTCTATATTTGACAACGACCGCTTACACTTTTACGAGAGCTGTAGTTTGAGCGTTATCAAACCCCGAGACCACCCCCAGAATTGTGGTCTATAACACACCGATTTAGCCCAAAAATGCCTCGTTTGCATCGTTTTTCCTGTTTGTCAACCCGAATTGGTCCGAACACCCAAAAGGACCACACTAAGACACTCCCTAGCCTCCCTGGCATGCCCCGGCCGATTTTCATCCCACGGCAGGCCCGAACCCTGGAACCATGGGTTCTCGCACACCGATTTGGCTTGAAAATGCCCTGTTTGACCACCCAAATGGCTATGCCCACACAAACGGACAAAACTCGGATGCTCCCCATCCTTTCTGGTATTCCTCGAATGATTTTCAACCCACGAAATGCTCAGACCCTAGGCCCAACCCCAAAACTATGGGCTTAAGCACAACGATTTAGATCGAAAGCGCCCGTTTGCACCGTTTTGACAATTTGACCACTCAAATGGCCCCGTCGATCAAAACGGAACACACTAGTACACTCCCCAGCCTCCCTAGCACACCTCGGTCAATTTCCATCGATAGCACGGCCAAACCCCGAGCCCAGCCCCAGAATCATAGGATATGGCACACCAATTTATCCCAAAAATGTCCCATTTGCACCATATCGCCCGTCTTACTACCTAAATGGACCCTCCTAACCAAACAGACAACAATAGGATGTTACCTAGGCTCTATGGCATGCCCAGTCGATTTTCAGCCCACAGCACTCCTGAACTCCGGGCCCACCTCTGGAACTGTAGGTTATAGCACACCGTTTTGGCCTAAAAATACTCAATTTGCATCGTTTCACCCCTTTGACCACACACATGGCCCTACCCACCCAAACAGACCACATTAGGAAGCTCTCCAGTATCCCTGACATGTCAAGGTCAATTTTTGAGCCACGGCACAATCGGACCCCAAGCCCACCCCCAGAACCGTGGGCTATAGCTCACCAATATGGCCTAAAAAATGCCCCATTTACATTGTTTCACCTGTTTGACCACCCAAATGGCCCCGCCCACCCAAGCAGACCACTTTAGGATGCTCCCCAGCCTCCCTGGAACGCTGCGGTCTATTTTTAGCCCACGGCATACTTGGAGCCTTCCCCTCCCCCTTCCTCCACCCCCAAAAAAGTAGGCTATAGCACACCGATTTGACCTAACAAAGCCCCGTGTGCACTATTTTGACCGTTTGACCACCCAAATAGCCTTACCAACCCAAATGGACCATAGTAATACACTTTCCAGCCTTCCTGGCTTGCCTCGATTAATTTTAAGCCCATGGAACGGCCGAACCCAAGGCCCACCATCGGAATCGTGGGCTATAGTAAATCGTTCTGGCCCGAATATGCGCTGGTTGCATTGTTTCACTTGTTCGACTACCCAAATGGCTACGCCCACCCAAACAGACCATACTAGGATGCTCCTCAGCCTCCATGACATGCTCCGATCTATTTTTGGCCCACAGCATTCTCAGAGCCAGGCCCACCCCCAGAATCGTAGGCTATAACACACTAATTTGGCCCGAGAATGCCCAGTTTGTACCATTTCACTCGTTTGACCACCAAAATATCCCAGCACCCAAACGAACCACACTAGGACAATACCTAGCCTCCCTGGCATGCCCTAAAATATTTTCGGCCATGGCACACACATAACCGTCAGCTATAGCACACCGATTTGGCTTGAAAAAACCCCTGTTGGTGCCGTTTCGCTCGTTTGACCACCCAAATGGCCACGTCGACCCAAATGACCCATACTAGGCCTATCCCTGAACTCCCTAGCATGCCTAGGTTGATTTTTGACCCACAACATGCCTGGTCCCCAGGCCCACCCCTATAACCACGGGGTATAACACACCGATTTGGCCCAAAATGCCCCGATAGTACCATTTTGCCCAGTTAACCAACCAAATAGACCTGCCCACCCAAACGGACCATACTAGGATGCTTCTGGCATCCCTAGGATGGCCTGAATGATTTTCAACCATGACACGCCCGGACGCCAGGCCTACCCCTAAAACCGTAGGCTATAACACACCAATTTGGTTCTAAAATGCCACGTTTCACCCGTTTGACCACCCAAATGGCCCCGCCCACCCAAATGGATCACACTGGGATGGTCCCCAGCCTCCCTGACATGCCTCGGTCGACTTTTAGCCTACAACACGCCCAAAACCCAGGCCCACCCTCAAAATTATGGGCTATAGCACACCGATTTAGCCTGAAAATGCCCCATCTACATCGTTTAGATCGTTTGACCACCCATATGGCCATGCTAACCCAAATGGACTACAATAAGATGCTCCCAAGCCTCGATGGCATGCCTCGGTCTATTTTTGGCCGACGAAATGCCTGGATTCTTGGCCTTCCCCCAAAATCGTAGGCTATAGCAAACCGATTTGGCTAGAAAATGCCCCATTGTCACTGTTTCGCCCGTTTGACCATCCAAATTGCCCTGTCTACCCAAATGGACCACTCTAGGACCCTTCCCAGCCTTTCTACCACATCCCGATTGATTTGTGTCCCACGACACGCTCGAATCCTGGGCCCACCCCAAGAACCGTAGGCTATAGCACATCGATTTGGTCCAAAAATGCCCCATTTGCATCGTTTTGCCTGTTTGAAAACCCAAATGGCCTCAACTACCCAAACGGACCACACTAGGATGCGCCCAAGATTCCTTGGAATACCCCGGTCAATTTTTGTCTCACAGCACGCTCGAACCCTGGGCCCACCCCCAGAACCGTAGGTTATAGCATACAAATTTGGCTCGAAAACACTCCTGTTGGTGCAATTTTGCCCATTTATCTACCCAAATATCCATGCTGTCCTAATTTACCTACACTAGGCCAATCACAAACATCCCTGGCATGCCATGGGCGATTTTTAGTGCACAACACACCCGAAACCAAGGCCATACCCAGAATCGTGGGCTATAACACACCAATTTGGCCCTAAAATGCCCTATTTGCACCGTTTTGCTTGTTTGATCATCCAAATGGCCCAACTCACCCAAACAAAGAACACTAGGATGCCTTCTAGCCTCTCTGGAATGGCTCGGTCAATTTTTAACCCACAACACGCCCAAACCCTGACCCCACACCCGATACCGTCGGCTATAGCACACCGATTTGGCCCCAAAATGCCCCGTTTGCACCATTTTGCCCTTTTGACCACTAAATGGCTCCGACTACCTAAATAGACCTCACAAGGATGCTACCCAGCCTCCCCGGAATTCCTAGGTAAATTTTTGACCCATGACACGCTCGGACCCCGGGCCCACCCCCAGAACCGTGGGCTATAACACACCAATTTAGCCCAAAAATTCCCCATTTTCGTTGTTTCTCTTGTTTGACTACCCAAATGGCCCTGCCCACCAAAATGGATCACACTAAGACGCTCTTCAACCTCCTTGGCATGCCATAGTCAATTTTTTAGCGCACGGCTTGCCCGGACCCCGAGCTCACCCCTGGAACAATGGGCTATAGCACAATGATTTGGACTGAAAATGCCCCGTTTTCACCATTTCCCCCATTTGACAACCCAAATGACCTGGCCCACCCAAGCAGACTACACTAGGATGCTCCCCAACCTCCCTGGAACGCCTCAATTGATTTTTAGACTACATCATACCCGGGCCCCGAGATCACCCTTGGAACCATGGGGCTATAGCACAATGATTTGGCCCAAAAATACCTCGTTTGCACTGTTTTGCCCGTTTGACCACCCAAATGGCCCCGCTCACCAAAACAGACCACAATAGGATGTTTCCCACCATCTCTAGCATGCCCCAATCAATTTTCAGCCCACGACATGCCCAGACCCCTAGCCCACCCTCAGAGCCATGGGCTATAGCACACCGATTTGGCTCGAAAATGCTCTATTTTCACCATTTCGCCCGTTTGACCACCCAAATTGTCACAACCACTCAAACGAATAACCCCAAGATACTCCTCAGCCTCTCTGGTACACCCCAATCGATTTTCAACACATGGTACACCCAAACCCCCAGCCTATCCCCGAAACCGTAGGCTATAGCACACCGATTTAGCTCGAAAATTCCCCATTTGACCTGTTTCCCTCATTTTACCACGGAAATGGACTCACCCACCATAAAGGACCACACTAAGACGCTCTCCAATCCCCCTGGCACGCCCCGATCAATTTTTGGCCCACGGTACGCCCAAACCCCGGATCCACCCTAGGAACTGTGGGCTATAGCACATCGATTTGGCCCAAAAATTCCCCATTTAAACTCTTTCGCTCGTTCGACAACCCAAATAGCCTCGCCAACCCAAACAGTCATCACTAAGATGCTCCCCAGCCTTCCTGGCATGCCTCGGTCTATTTTTGGCCCATTAAACACCCGGACCCTGAGCCTACCCCCAAAATCATAGGCTATAACACACTGATTCGACTCAAAAATACCCCATTTTCATTGATTGGCCCGTTTGACCACCCAAAGGGCCCTGCTCATCCAAAAGGACCATACTAGGACACTCTCTATCCTCTCTAGCATACCTCGATCGATTTTCTCCCCACGCATGCCCCGACCCCAGGCCCACCCTAGAACCGAGTGCTATAGCATACCGATTTGGCCCAAAAATACCTCATTTGCACAATTTTGCCAGTTTGACCACCCAAATAGTCCCTCTCACCCAAACGGACCACACTAGGATACTCCCCGGCCTTCCTAGCATTCCCAATCAATTTTTTGGCCAAGGCACGCCTGAAACCACCCCGAAACCGTGGGCTATAGAACATCGATTTAGCCCAAAAATATCCCTATTGATGTCATTTTTCCTATTTGCCCACCGAAATGGCCCCGCCGACCCAAACGACCCACACTAGGCCAATCTCCAGCCTTCCGGCATGCCCTGATAAATTTTTAGCCCACAGCTCGCCTGGACCCCGAGCCTACCCCTAGAACCGTGGGCTTTAACACATTGATTTGGCCCGAATACACCCTATTTGCACTGTTTTGACCGTTTGGCCACCCAAATGGCCTCGCCCACCCAAATGCACCATACTAGGATACTTCCCAACCTCCCTGGCACGCGCAGTCGATTTTTGACCCACGAAACACCCAGACCTCTGGCCCACCCCTAAAATCGTGGACTATACACCGATTTTTCCCCAAAATACCCCTTTTTCACCATTTTGCCCCACCCAAATAGACCACACTAAGATGCTCCTTGGTACGCCACGGGCCCATCTCATAACCGAGGGCTATAACACATCAATTTGGCCCGAAAATGCCCCATTTCCATTGTTTCATCCGTTATATCACCCAAATGGCCCCACCCACATAAAAAACCACACTAGGATGCTCCTTAGCCTTCTTGACATGCCCCGCCCCTAGAACCATGGGCTACAGCACATTAATTTGGCTTGAAAATGCCCCGTTTTACCATTTCGCTCATTTGACCACCCAAATTGCCCCACCCATCTAAACGGACCACATTAGGATGCACCCCAGCCTCCTTGGCATGCCTCGGTCGATTTTCAGCCTACAGAATGCCCAGATCCAAGGCCCACCCCTAGAACTGTGGACTATAGTACACCGATGGTGCCTGAAAATGCTCCATTTGCACCGTTTTGCCTATTTGACCACCCAAATGGCCCCTCCCACCCAGACGGACCTCACTAGAACGTTCCTCATCATTATCGGCATGCCACAGTTGATTTTTGACCCACGACACAATTGGACCCCAAGCCCACCCCTAAAACCGTGGGCTATAGCACAATAATTTAGCCTAAAAAATGCCCCATTTGCACCGTTCTACTTGTTTAACCAGCCAAATGGCCTCGCCCACTAAACGGACTACTCTAGGACGCTCCCCAGCCTCCCTAGCATGCCCTGATTAATTTTTAGCCCACAGCACGCCTGGAGCTCGCCCCCCAGAACCGTGGAATATAGCATACTAATTTTGCCCGAAAATGCCCCGTGTGCACCGTTTTGCTCGTTTTACAACCCAAATAGCCCCGCCAACCCAAACGAACCATAGTATGATGCTCCCCAGCCTCCTTGGTACTCCCTAATTGATTTTTAAGCCATGGCACGCCCGAACCCTAGGTTCACCCCCGAAACTGTGGGCTATAGCACACCGATTTGGCCCGAACATGTGCGAGTTGCACCGTTTCACTCATTTTACCACCGAAATGGCTTTCCCCACCCAAACGGACCACACTAGGATGCTCTCCAGCCTCTCTAGCATGCCCCAATCGATTTGTGGCCTTCAACACGTCCAAACCCTAGCCCACCCCCAGAACCGTGGGCTTTAGTCCACCGATTTGGCTCAAAAATGTCCCATTTGCATTATCTCGCCTGTTTAACCACAAAATGGCCCCGCCAACCCAAACGGACCACATCAGGATGCTTTCCATCATTCCTAGAATGCCCCACTCAATATTTAGCCCACAACACGCCCAGACCCCAGACCCACCCCAGAAACCGTCGGCTATAGAACATCGATCTGGCCTGAAAAAAACCCCATTAGCGCCGTTTCTCCCATTTGACCATCCAAATGGCCATGCCGACCTAAATGATCTATACTAGGCCAATCCATATCCTCCCTAGCACGCCCCGATTGATTTTCAGCCTACAACATGCACGGACCCTGAGCCCACTTCCAGAACTGTGTGCTATAGCACACTGATTTGGCCCAAAAATGCCTTATTTCCACCGTTTTCCACATTTGACCACACAAATGGCCTCTCCCACCCAAACAGACCACACTAGGATGCTCCCCATCCTCCTTCGCATGCTCTGGTCGATTTTCGACCCACGATACGCCCAAACCCCTGGCCCACCCCAAGAACGTGTACTATAGCACACTGATTTGCCCTAAAAATACCCTATTTTCACCATTTTGCCCGTTTGACAACACAAGTAGACCCGACCACCCAAACGGCCCATACTAGGATGCTCCCTACCTTCCCTGGCATGCCTCAAGCCCACCCCCAAAACCCTTGAGCTGTAGCACACTGATTTGGCCCAAAAATGCCCTATTTGTACCGTTTTGCCTATTTTACCACCCAAATGGTCGTGCCCACCCAAACGGACCATACTAGGATGCTTTCTAGCCTCCCTGGAATGCCCCGATAAATTTTTGAACCACGTTACACCCGAACTCCGAGCCCACCCCCGGAACCATGGGCTATAGCAGATCTATTTGGCCCAAAAAGTGCCCCGTTTGCACTGTTTTACCCGTTTTACCACCCAAATGGCCCCGCCCACCCAAACGAATCACACTAGGTTAATCCCCAACCTCCTTGGCATACCCCAGCGCTTGGACCCATGCCCACCCCTAGTATAGTGGGCTATAACACACCGATTTGGTTTAAAAATACCCCATTTCACCATTTCAGCCATTTGACCACCCAAATGGCCCAACCTACCCAAATATACCATACTAGGATGCTCCGTAGCCTCCTTGGCATGCCCCAATCAATTTTTGGACCGCTGCACAACTGGACCCCGGTCCCACCCCAGAACTATGGGTTATACAACACCGATTTGGCCTTAAAATGCCAAGTTTGCACCGTTTTACCTTAGTGACCACCCAAATAGCCCTAACCACCCAAACAGACCACGCTAAGATCTTTCTTAGCCTCCCTAGCATGCCCAGTCAATTTTTGACCCACGTTACGTCCGGAAACCTGTCCCACTCCTAAAATCATGGGATATAGTAACCGATTTAGCTGAAAATACCTCTGTTGATGCCGTTTCGCCTGTTTGACCACTCAAACAGCCCCGCCGACCCAAATGACCCATACTAGGATTCTCTCTGGCGTCCTATCCATGACCCAATCAATTTTTGACCCACGACACGCCCGAACCCCTGGCCCACACTTGAAACTATGGGCTATAGCACACCGATTTGGCCTTAAAATGCCCTGTTTGCACTGCTTTGCCTGTTTGACCACCCAAATAGCCTTTCCCACCCAAACAGACCATATTAGGATGCTCCTCAGTCTTCTTGGTTTGCCCCGATTGATTTTTAGCCCATGGCACGCCTGGACCCATCCCCAAAACAGTAGGCTATAGCATACTAATTTAGCCTCAAAATACCCCTGATGATACCGTTTCGCCCGTTTAACCACCCAAATGGCCCCACCGACCAAAACAACCCACACTATGACAATTCCCAGCCTCCTTGGCACGCCCCAATCAATTTTCGGCACACAGCACGCCTGGACCCAAGGCCCACCTCCGGAACCGTGGGCTATAGCACACCGATTTAGCCCAAAAATGCCCTATTTGTACAATTTCGCCTGTTTTACCACCCAAATGGCCCCGCCCACCAAAACATACCATACTAGGACGATCTCCAGCCTCCCTAACACGCCCTGATCAATTTTTGGACCACATCATACTAGGACCCAAGGCCCACCCCTGGAACTGCCGACTATAGCACACTAATTTGGCCAAAAAATGCCCCATTTTCATTGTTTCGCTTGTTTGACCACCCAAATAGACCCGCCCACCCAAATGGACCATACTAGGATACTCCCCAGCTTTCCTGTTATGCCTCGATCCCACTCTCATAACCGTGAGCTATAGCACACCAATTTTGCTCGAAAATGCCCTATTTTACCTGTTTTACCACCTAAATGGCCTCAGCCACCCAAACAGACCACACTAGGACATTCTCTAGCCTCCCTGACCTATGGTACACCCGAACCCCAGGCCCACCCCCCAGAACCACGGGCTAAAGAACATTGATTTAGCCCAAAAATACCTCGTTTGCACCATTTTTCCTATTTTACCATCCAAATGGCCTCGCGCACCCAAACGAACCATACAAGGTCAATCCATAGCCTCCCTGGCACACCCCAATTGATTTTCATCCCCCAGCACGCTCGTACCCCGTATCCGCCCCTAGAATCATGGGCTATAGCACACCGATTTGGCCCAAAAATGCCTTGTTTGCACCATTTTACCCATTTGACCACCCAAATAGCCTCACCCACCCAAATGGACCATATTAGGATGCACCCCAGCCTCTCTGGCATGCACCAATCAATTTTCAGCCTACGTTATGCCCGAACCCTGGGCTCACCCATGGAACTGTAGGCAATAACACACTGATTTGTCCTGAAAATGGCACTATCTACCCAAACGAACAACACTAAGATGCTCTCTATCATCCCTAGCATACCATGATCAATTTTTGGCCCATAAAATAATTGGACCCCAGGCCCACCCCCAGAACCATGGGCTATAGCACACCAATTTGGCCCTAAAAATGCCCCATTTGCACCGTTTCACTAGTTTTACTAACCAAATAGCCCTGCCCACCCAAACGAACCACTCTAGGAAGCTATCCAGCCACCCTAGTATGCCTCAGTCGATTTTTGGCCTGTGTCATGCCTAAAGCTTTGGCCCTCTCAGAACCATGGGCTATAGCACATCGATTTGGCTCGAAAATGCCCCGTGTGCACTGTTTTGCCTGTTTGACCACCCAAATGGCCTCGCCAACCCAAACAGACCATAGTAGGATGCTCCCCAACCTCCCAGGCACACACCGGTTTATTTTTGAGACACAACATGCTCGGACCATAGGCCCACCCCCAGAACCATGATCTATAGCACACTAATTTGGCCCGAACAGGCATCGGTTGTACTGTTTCGCCTGTTTGACGATCCAAATGGCTCCGCCCACCCAAACGGACTGCACTAGGATGCTCTACAGCTTTTCTAGCATGCCCCGATCGATTTTTGGCCTATAGCACGCCCGAACCTCGAGCCCACCCCTAGAATCGTTGCCTATAGCATATCGATCTATCACAAAAAAAACCCTATTGGCACCGTTTTGCCCATTTGACCTCCCAAATGGCCATGCCTACCCAAATGACCCATAATACGCCAATCCACAGCCTCCCTAGTGATGTTGGGCGTATTTACACACCTAAACACCATGATTTACCCATATTTTAGACTAAGTTTGGAGGATAAAATATATAATTCCTGCACTTTTAGTCCATTTTCCTGTAAGTGAGCTAACCTATGTGATTAGCATGTTTTTCAGGTATTAATGATGAAATTTCAGCACTTTGTGGACCTTTGGGCAGCAAAGGAAAACTTCACACATGAGGGAAGGCAGCTTTTGGGAGATTATGGACTGAATGTGACGCATGGAAAATTTGTCCCGGGCAAAAGAAGTATTTTTAAATACTTAAGGGTGCAGCAGTAACTTAGTAGGACTAGGACAAGGATGTTATAAAAACCTTATTTGCTGAATTTTTCAGCATTCATAAAATCATTATTTAGTTTACAGATTCTGTAAGTCTAACAGAGGGAAAACACGCTAGAGTGGGGGCAACGGCAAAAGAGGGAAAATTTCATCCCTTTCTTGACGCCACACCATCTTCATCGTGTTGATTCTTCTAGTTTTTGTATGATGATGATGTCTACTTTGATTTCCGTTGCACCCATGAGTAGCTAAACTTCTCTGTTAGGAGATAACGCTCAATCTACAACTCTCGTAGGAGTGTAAAGCGGTCGCTAGCAAATATAGAACCCAACCTGGGTTGGGTATCGATCCCACAGGGAATAGCTTGGCCAACAAGTAAGCAAAATTACTAAACTTTTGGTGCAAGTCTCGAAAAAGGGGGGAGTCTTGTCGTACAAGTAATGTAAATAAAACAATGAAGTAAAAGCTGAAAATAGCAAAGTAAAAAGAGAAGGATTGTTACGTAAGTTGTAAACAATGAGATTTGAAGCGTTGGGGTTTTGTCCACCTCCTGAGTTATACGTCTCTATTGACAATGAGTGTGTAGAATTCCGACATGCATGTGCTTATAGAGAATTGTATTCGATGGTAAATCCAGGCGTCTTTCGACCTATTCGAGGATTATTTCACTTTAACTCTTTCGAGCTTAAAGCGTGTCTAACGGTACGAATTCTCCAAGAGGTTAATCCAGTTACGACACTAACTGTTTAATAGGGAATTTAGGATGTGACCCTACTACCTTGACACTATCTCTTTTCCAGACAGATAACCTTTCTTTCGAACAAGTTAAATGTTATACTGGCGTATTCTTGCGTTTGCAACCACAAAGAATTTAGATTAAGATGAAGAGAATAATGATATAAGCAGCATACGTGTCACGAACTCACAAGCTCATAGTAATAGATAGTACCTCATTCAGCTTCCATAACCCCAACAGAGAAGTTTAGTTACCCATGAATGCGAAGGAGATCACGATTGACATTGTTGTTATACCACAAGATTGATTAATTTCGTGTAGCACAAGTGGTAGGTGTTTAGGCGTGAATTCCTAGGCAAAGTAACGTTTCTCTTGTTGCGGAAATTAAGAATAGATGAATAGAAGAATAAAAATAGAATTAATGGAAAGATTAGAAGAGTTGTAGAATTGTTTGTAGAATAGAAGGATGGAAAGATGATTGTAAGAATCTGAATGTCTAAAAATCTCTAGCATGATAGGGTATTTATAATACCCATATCCTAATCCTACTAAGCTAATGAAATACTTAACCAAATCCTACTAAGCTAATGAAATACTTAACCCAATTGTACTAGGTGAACGTAACATTATCCAAATCCAAATAAACTAATGAAATACTTAACCCAATTGTACTAGGTTAATGTATTATTATCCTAATCCAAATAAGTTACTGCAAGTCCCCAAAGTCTTCAAAAATGTTGTTTTATCCCAGGACAGATTTTCCATGTATCAATTTTGGTCCTTTAGGCGTTCAAGCTCCCTTTCCTTCCTTCGTGAGCTTTCTTTTGTGTCAAGTAAGCCATAAAATGCTGATTTCTGCATCATTTATACCTGAAACTTTGCTAATCATGTTCGTTAGCTCACTTACAGGAAAAAGGACTAAAAGTGCATGAAATATATAATTTGTTCTCAAAACGTGGCACAAATAAGGGAAAAATATATTGATATAGGTGCGTAATATCGCCTATCATCATTAGGGTTATGGAAACCTTGTGAGATACTATCTATTGCTATGAGTTTGTGAATTCTTGAGGTGTATGCTACTTATATCATTACTCTCTTCGCATTAATTGAATTCTTATGGTTGCAAACGTAGGAATATGCCAGAATAGCATTAACTTGTTCGAGAGAAAAGTTATATGTTTGGAAAAGAGAGTGTGACAAGGAAATAGGGCTACCAACCCCTGTTTACACGTTAATGCCTTAACCGGATTAACCTCTTGGAGAGTTTGTACCGTTAGTTATACACTTTAATCTCGAGAGAGTTAAAGTGAAATAATCCTTTATGGTTGAGAAACACTAGGATTTACCATTAGAATACTAATCTCTATAAGTGCATCCATGTCTAAATTCTGCATTCCTTATAGTTAATAGATACATAGACTCATAAGGTGGACATAAACCTAACTTATTATTCTCTGTGATTAAATCTTACTAAACAAAGCATTCCATCGTTACTTTAATAATAGTAGTTCACGCCATAATCAAATCCCCCCTTTCCATGGAATTTTCGACCAACAGTCTACTAATAGTTGCAACACTTAGTGACTAAGTATTCCCTGTGGAATTCGACACCCAACCCAGTTGGGTTCTATATTTGACAGCGACCGCTTACACTCTTACAAAAGCTGTAGTTTGGGCGTTATCAACTAAGTTTGTGATAGTTAATAGACCCTTTGGTCAAAGATTCTATAATTTTACTTTTTGTTTGTTGTTTTTGTTTTATTCAGGTTCGGTTGAGTGCATGCCAAATTCTCGATGCTCCGGTCAACTGTTATTACCTATAAATCCTGAACCACAACTTATTGGCAGAATGGATGCACAATGAGACATTGAAAGAAGGGCTTCTCAATAGGAGAAGGCTAGATTAGCTGCATTGGCATCTGCTCAAGTGCATCAACAGAATATTGATAACCCAGGTCGAGCAAAAAATCTGGATGATCAGGACCTGGGTGATGATGAGTTACTAAATCCAAGGCGTACAGATGAGGTGGCAGCGCCTGTGAACAGAAGAGATCGTCAAGCTAAAATGAGACCTGACCGCCGAGTTGTGCAGGTTTCTTTTAATGATGATGATGACGATCTGGATGGAGATGGTGCCACAGGGGCTATTATTCCTCTGCCCTTGGCACCCGGAGCCAAGTTCAATATCACTAGCACCATGATCCAGCTATTGCAACTCAAAGGGTTATTTGGTGGACTTGCAGGCGATGATCCGAATATGCATCTGATTAATTTTATCTCAACATTCAAAGCATTTGACAATCTAGGGGTTGGACAGAATGCGATCCGGCTGCGCTTATTTCCATTGTCTCTATCTGGAGAGGCAACTCTGTGGTTGAACGGGCTAACTCCTGATTCTATTACTAATTGGAGGCAATTGAAAGATGCTTTCCTACAAAGATTCTTTCCGCCATCCAAAAGAGCCCAATTAAGAGATGAGATAAGCAATTTTCGACAGCTTCCAACTGAAGCTCTCCACGAAACATAGGAGAGGTTCAAGAAGAAGCTTATGCGGTGCCCAAACCATCAGATGACCAATATCCACTTGATGGAGATATTATATAGGGCTTTGAACTCGGTGACTAAGCCAGTGGTTGATAATGTTGCGGGTAGGTCATTCATGGACCTTACTTTTAATGAGGCAAGTGATTGCTAGATTGTATGACAAAGCAGAGTAGATCTTGGTATACCAGGGATTCTGAGGTAGCAAGATCTACTGTATCTATTGGCATGACTACAGAACAGAGATGAAGACAAGAGAACGTGACCAGGATATGGCTCATATGAAAATGTAGATGGATCTTCTTACCAAGCATTTATTATCAGGGAAGACCGAAAAAGTCAAAGCTGTTGTGTCACAGGGAAGAGATGAATCCAACTCTAATGAAGAAGATAACTACTTGAATAATCAGGGGGGTTTCCGAGGCAATGCCCAAGGAAACCAAGGTCGGAACTATTATGATAAATCTGGAAACAAGGACCATGATCAAGGTAGTTGGAAGAATAAGACTAACAAGAGTGGTTTGTATGTTTCTCCTGAAAACCATGAGGTCGTGGCGTCTGGCTCTAGGAAGATGTCCATGGAAGATATGATGGCTAAGCTGTTGAAAGGAGTGGAGGCAACCAATACGGGAGTAAATGAGGTAAAGAATGATTTGTCATAAATAAATCAATTGGTTGACTCGCATTTCACTTCAATAAAACAGCTGGAACAACAATTGAGTCAACTTTCAGTGGCATTCAATCAAAGAAAGGCTGGCACTTTACCTAGTGACACTGTGCAAAATCCAAGGAACAACGGATCATGTATGGCTATTACTACCAGGAGTGGTACGGTGTTGGAGAATCCATCCAAGGGCAAGCAGGTGGTTGATGATATAGCAGATAATGTTATTGATGCAGAATGTGAAGATCCCGAAGAAGCTGAAGAGAGTGTTCATGAGGTCACCCCTAGACATCTGCAGCCTAAAAAGATTGATAATTGAAAGCAAGATAAAAAGAAAGCGGTGGAGAAAACTATTCCTCTTCCACCACCACCTTTTCCTCAGAGACTGAAGAAGAAAGCTGATGATACTAGGTTCAGTAAATTTATGACTATGTTGAAGCAGCTGACTATTAATGTTCTTTCTAGATTATTGTCGATGTAATCATAAAAATAAATTTTTTTAGGGACCAGATAAACTTTGATTTTCGGCTAACCCAGCACAAAGTCTTCAATAGATTTCTTGCTGGAGTTCCGTCCTTTAAGCCTGGGTACGTGAAATTCATGAAGGACCTTTTAACAAAGAAGCGGGCAGCAAGTTATGAGTTGGCAGATAATGTTCATCATTGGAGTGCAATTGCTACAAGATCGTTAGTTCATAAAAAAGTAGATCCTGGTGCTTTCACTATTCCTTGCACTGTTGGATCTTTGGATTTTGCCAAGGCATTATGCGATTTGGGGGCTAGCATCAATTTGATGCCGCTATCCGTCTACAGGAAGTTGGGGTTGGGCGATCCTACACCAACTAATATACGGCTCGTGATGGCAGATAGGTCGGTCAAATGACCTGTTGGTATCTTATATGATGTATTGGTGAAGGTTTCTTCCTTCATTTTTCCGGCGGACTTTGTTATTCAGGATTGTGAGGTGGACTCTGAAGTTCCCATAATCTTGGGGCGTCCTTTCCTCGCAACTGGAAGTATGCTTATTGATTTAAGAGCTAATGAGCTTTTATTTCGGCTGAATGATGAAGTGCTACATTTTGATGTATGTAAATCAATGAATCAACCCAAAGATATGAATGTGTTCTCTGTAGCTGATGTTTGTTATGAGGATGAGAAAGACTTATCTGTAGAGAAGCAGCTTAATGTTGAGCCATTGGCTGCTGTGCTTATAAATGTTGAGCGTGAGAATGTTGAAGATTATGAAGAAACTATTTGTGCTCTAACAGGAATAGGGTCCTATCCTCATGCTCCTAAGAAGTTGGACCTTGATCTTAAGAATCGACCTTCACCAACAGCGAAGACTTCCATTGCAGAGCCACTAGTGCTAGAATTGAAAGAGCTCCCTAGTCATCTAAAGTGTGCATTCTTGGGAAGTGTAAATACACTTTTGGTGATTGTTGCGGCTAATTTAGGTGAACAGCAAGTAGCGGCTCTCATCTCTGTTCTGAAGAGATACAAGAGAGCCACTGATTGGACTATTGATGATATAATTGGTATCCCTCTTGGGATACGTCTGCACAAGATTCATCTCGAAGAAGATGGTGTACCTACAATTAAGCGTCAGCGTCGTTTGAATCTATTCAGAAAATGATGGACTATCTATCTCGATGAAGTCTGAGTAATCGAGGTAACTATGTCATGCTACGACAATAAATTAAGGTGCTTGGTGGGAGGCAACCCATCGTTTTTAATCGTTTGCTTTACTAGGAGTTTGTTTTTGTTAAATAAAAATCCAAAAAGAAGAGTCGAGCCACGACCAAAACTAAGGCTCTTGGTGGGAGGCAACCCATCTTTCTAATTGATTTTGTTGTTTTTGATTAAGTGTAGGTGCAAGGTGTACAAAGGAGGGGATTAATCCCAAAAATTTTGATTTGGAAGTATGCCATGTTAAAGGTGGTAAGTTAGGAATGAAGGAGCAAAGGCTATCGGTTAGGCATTGCCTATGCAAATCTAGGCAACGAACAAGGCAAGGCCTATGTAATTGCCTATGCTCACTGCCTCAACTAGGCAAGGCCTATACAAATCTAGGCAATGAACAAGGCAAGGCCTATACAAATCTAGGCAATGAACAAGGCAAGGCCTATGCTCACTGCCTCAACTAGGCAACGAACAAGGCAAGGCCTATGTAAATCTAGGCAAAGCATTAGGCGCCGCCTATGCCCAACTAGGAAATAGCATAGGCGCCGCCTATGCCATTGCCTATGCTCACTGTTTCAACTATGCCATAGCATAGGCGCCACCTATTCCCAACTAGGCCATAGCATAGGCGCCGCCTATGTCCAACTAGGCTTTGCTAAAGGCGCCGCCTATGCTAAGCATAGGCAAAGCATTAGGCGCCGCCTACTTATGCAATTTTTTCCCCTAGCCCAATTTTTCATGGATCAAACCCGACCCAAGCCTTGGTCTATAAATAGAACTTCAACCTTAGAACAAAATCACATTGTTTGCTCAACCTAGGCGCCGCCTAAGCTTCCCAAATCTCTCAAAACTTTTCTTTTTGCTCATCTACCCTTGCAAGATCATCTTCCGAATCCATCACCAAGTAAGTTATCCTTTTATATTCCGTAGTTGTTACATTACTACGCTTATAATGGTATTTTTGATTTTAAAGTGGTGTTGATGATTAGAATGTGGTTGATTTGTTATGATACATCTAGTTGAGCGAAATAATACGTTTGGGTGTTCTTGACTTGGTTCCGACTTGTATTTGATTTTGATACACTGTCATACTTTTGTGGAATCATCATGGTGAAGTTAATTACATAATCTTCAAAATTGAACGCTTGAATGTTTGAATGACTCATTCATCGAGATAAAGATCATGATTGAATAAAAGCATGAGATGTTGTGATTATTTCTCTACAATAACTTGACACGATCTCTATGTAGTAGTCTTGTTCAAAAAGTGCATCAATTCAAACATGAAAGTATAGTCAAGATTACATGAAATAGAGTTAGAAAGGATAGTTAAGATGATATGAAAGTATGACTGTGCTAAACATGTTGTTGGAACATATCGCCTATCTGTATGACGATGAAGTCTGAGTAATCGACATCACTCACTTAATTAGTTTGTACCAACAAATTAAGTGTGGGGTGGTGCCACTATTGGTTGTTTGTCGATTAAATCTTTTGAGATGAGCTAACATGAATCTATTTTAATCTCAGGTAGAATGGCACCAAAAGGACGACAAGGAAAAGAAAAAGCGTCCACCTCACAGAAAGGTCAGAAAAGGGGAAGAAAAGAGCAATCTGAATCCTCCTTGCTGCAAATACCTCGACGCACTTTCAGTATAAAGTGGGTCCTAGAGGAGGAAGGAAAGGACTAGTACAAGAACAACAAAGTGAAAAAATATGTTCACGTGGATTTGATACAAAAGGAAAGTCTAGCGAAGATCTAACCTCGCATTTTGGCTAAAATCATGGCTCTACATCTTGATTTTATTTTCCGAGATATGGGAGAATGCAATCTTGATCTAACGCGAGAGTTCTATGCCAATTGGTCCCCAAATATTACCGGAAGTGAAGTGAAGATTCGGGGCCAAGTCTTGCAACTGAATGCGGAGTTTTTCAACACTTTTCTGGGTTTTCCATCTGTAGATCCATCACCGCTCAAGGAGCTTTATCACAGACCTCCGTATAGGGAAATCAGACACACACTGTGCGGAACTAGATCAATGGCATGTTGGAGTCGTCACAAGGATACCGATTGGCACAATACCTTCCCATATGCTTCCCTAAATAGAGAAGATCGTATATGGTTGAGGATAGTAAACTCTTGCCTCATTCATGGGACACAGTACACAAAGATCACACGTGATAGAGTATGCTTGGTGTACGCTCTGATGACTAATATTTCCATCAACATTGGTGCGGTTATACGATCGTCAATGCGTAAGGCTAGGCTACACAAAAGGTCCCACTTTAGCTTTGGCAATTTGTTGACTTCGATTTTAAGGAAGGAACACATTGAAGAGGAACCTGCAGATCATAAGCTTCTACACAACCCAAAAAAGGTTGATCTAACAAAGGTTAAAGAGCCTGAAACTGGGCATGGCATCAACCTTACCACTGTAGAAAGACATGCTCGCGATGAAAGCTTCTTCCTCCATTTATATGGCATGACGAGGTTTACCATTATGAGTGGGGGTCGTGTTTTTACTGATGCAGAGCTCCAGCAGCTGGATTATGACTACCCGATGAATGAGCATGTGCGGGCTATGTGCGGAGTAGGGATACATTTTGAGGAACCTCTCGATGATGACGTGTCGACTAATGATGATCACCGAATGCCAAACTCAGACGTGGAGGACAACTCTGATGACGATGACTCTGATGATGATTCCGATGCAGGGGGGATGACCCCAGACATAGAGGAGGAGTCTGACTAATTAAGTTTTCCTTATTTATTTTCCACTGAGGGCAGTGTGTCCCGTCTAAGTGTGGGGTGCTGGTATTTGTATGCTGTATTGTAATTCTTTGCCTACATTTATTCTTGTTTTTGACATTTAGTCGTATTTAGTAGCTAGTAGTAGTTAAATTTTTGAATTTTTTTTTTGTGATTTTACATGAAGTGCATGAAATTGTTCTGATAGATGGCATGATATTATGACAAGAGTTTGTGCTAAAATCATTACTATTGGGACATTTAGGCTCTAGGTGTGACTCACTGTGTGATAGTTGTGTGGCTTGATTCATTCATCTGTTGGGTCAAGAGTCTATACTGCTCCCAATAAAGTTGACCATGTGCCTTGTGTGGGTGAGGTTATAGTATATTCTGTGTTGTGACTGCTGCTAGAACTTGCCTGGTGTGTGTGTAAAGCGAAATAAAGAGTGTGAGTTTAGGAGATGATTTAGGCATTTCTTTGGCAGCTCTGAATTTGTTTACCTTCTTTTTACCTACCCTTGTACATTATCCTAGTTAACCCTCTTTGAGCCTTTAGCTATTTTCTTTGACAACCTCATATGTAGCCTAATCCATTTTTTTCAAGACCATAATTTAATCCAAATTCCTAAGCGCTTTAAATTGTAGAGTCATGTGATAAAATAAGAGGAAATTGGGTGAGAGTGATACCTCAGAGTGTATTGGTACTTGAAATTGTTGTGAAAAAGAGTGGCTATCATAGAGGTGTTTTATAAAAAATAATAATAATAATAATAATAATAATAATAATAAATAAATCAAATAAAAAAAAGAAAAAAATATAAAAAGTTAGTTCTGTTTATAATTGAATAACAAAATAGGTGAAAAGGGGTGGTAGATGAAAGGAAAGTAGAGGGGTTGTTTACAAGAAAGTGTTAATGACATAACGTAGTGTATTAAAGCGCTTAGGGAACATAGTCACTATTTCTGGCCAAAATAGTCCTGCGTGTCCCTTAGCCTACATTACAACTTGTAAAGACCTATTTGATCCTAAGCTTAGCATTCTAATATTAGTAGAGCATTACACTAAGGGCAAGCCTATGGTCATCAGTTGCAACATATGAATTCTTTGTGAGAGTGAGAGCAAGGAGAATCTTATACCCATGTTTCAAAAAATGCAAACTTGTAAGTGATTATGGGTGATATCTTGTATGAGACACACATGGTTGATGATTGTTGGGTAGCTTTGTATGATTCTTTGTGGCTTAACTTGTTGACACTAATTAACCATCCTCACGAGTCTATGTTGGAGGTTGAATTGTTTCTAGTAGTGATCAAGAAAACTACTCTTTGATAATGATTGCCGTGCATGTCTTGTTGAACATTTTGTGTTGCTACTGTGATATCCTAGATAGATGTTTGCATGGACATAATATTTTGTTCGAGGACTAACAAAGCTTTAAGTGTGGGGTGTTGATGTTGGGCGTATTTACACGCCTAAACACCATGATTTACCCATATTTTAGGCTAAGTTTGGAGGATAAAATATATAATTCCTGCACTTTTAGTCCGTTTTCCTGTAAGTGAGCTAACCTATGTGATTAGCATGTTTTTCAGGTATTAATGATGAAATTTCAGCACTTTGTGGACCTTTGGGCAGCAAAGGAAAAATTCACACATGAGGGAAGGCAGCTTTTGGGAGATTATGGACTGAATGTGACGCATGGAAAATTTGTCCCGGGCAAAAGCAGTATTTTTAAATACTTAAGGGTGCAGTAGTAACTTAGTAGGACTAGGACAAGGATGTTATAAAAACCTTATTTGCTGAATTTTTCAGCATTCATAAAATCATTATTCAGTTTACAGATTCTGTAAGTCTAACACAGGGAAAACAGGCTAGAGTGGGGGCAACGGCAAAAGAGGGAAAACGTCATCCCCTTCTTGACGCCACACCATTTTCATCCTGTTGATTCTTGTAGTTTTTGTATGATGATGATGTCTACTTTGATTTCCGTTGCACCCATGAGTAGCTAAACTTCTCTGTTAGGGATATGGAAACCTTGTGAGGTACTATCTATTGCTATGAGTTTGTGAATTCTTAAGGTGTATGCTACTTATATCATTTCTCTCTTCTTTTCTATTGAATTCTTATGGTTGCAAACGTAGGAATATGCCAGAATAGCATTAACTTGTTCGAGAGAGAAGTTATATGTTTGGAAAAGAGAGTGTGACAAGGAAATAGGGCTACCAACCCCTGTTTACACGTTAATGCCTTAACCGGATTAACCTCTTGGAGAGTTTGTACCGTTAGTTATACACTTTAAGCTCGAGAGAGTTAAAGTGAAATAATCCTTGATGGTTGAGAAACAGTAGGATATACCATTAGAATACGAATCTCTATAAGTGCATGCATGTTTAAATTCTACATTCCTCATAGTTAATAGATACGTAGACTCATAAGGTGGACATAACCCTAACTTATTATTCTCTGTGATTAAATCTTACTAAACAAAGCATTCCATCGTTACTTTAATAATAGTAGTTCATGCCATAATCAAATCCCCCCTTTCCATGGAATTTTCGACCAACAGTCTACTAATAGTTGCAACACTTAGTGACCAAGTATTCCCTGTGGGATTCGACACCCAACCCAGTTGGGTTCTATATTTGACAGCGATCGCTTACACTCTTATGAGAGCTGTAGTTTGGGCGTTATCACCTAGCATGCCCCAGTTGATTTTTAGCCCACAGCACGCCTGGACCCCGGGCCTATCCCTAGAACCATGGGCTATAGCACATCGATTTGGCCAAAAAATGCCCTATTTGCACTGTTTCGCCCATTTGACCACCCAAATGGCCTTGTCTACCCAATCAGACCACACTAGGATGCTCCCCAGTCTCCTAGGAACTCCTCAGTCAATTTTTGGCCTACGACACACCCGATCCCCTGGCCCACCCTTGGAACCGTGGACTATAGCATATCGATTTAGCTTAAAAATGCCCCATTTTCACTGTTTTGCTCGTTTGACTACCCAAATAGACTCGCCAAACCAAACAGACCACACTAAGATGCTCCCCGGTCTCCCTGGCATGCCCAGAGCCCATCCCCGGAACTGTGGGCTATATCACACCAATTTGGACTGAAAATGCCTTATTTTCACCGTTTCACCCATTTTACCACCAAAATGGTCGTGCCTACCCAAACGGACCATACTAGGATGCTCTCTAGCCTCTCTGGCATGCCCCAATCGATTTTTAAACGACACACCCAAACCCTCGGTCCACCCCTGGAACCATGGGCTATAGCACTTTAATTTATTTTGAAAATGCACCGTTTGCACCATTTTGCCTGTTTTACTATGAAAATGCCCTGCCCACCCAAACAACCCACACTAGGTAAATCCCCAACCTCCCTAGAATGCCCCAATTGATTTTTGTCCCCTGGCATGCTCGGACGCCGTGCCCACCCTTAGAACCGTGGGCTATAGCACACAGATTTGGCCTGAAAATACACAGTTTATAGTGTTTTTCACATTTGACCACCCAAATGACCTCACCCCCAAATGGACCACACTAGGATGTTTCTCATCCTCTTTGGAACGCCTTAGACAATTTTGGCCTGCTGCACGCCCAGACCCTGGGTCCACCCCCAGAACCGTGGGCTATATAGAATACCATTTTTTCTTAAAATATCCCTGTTAATGCCATTTCGACCGTTTGACCACGCAAATGGCCCTTCCGACCCAAACGACCCATACCAGGATGCTCCTCAGCCTCCCTGGTATACCCCAATCAACTTTTTACCCACGACACGCCTGAACCCCTATCCCACCCCTAGAACCGTGGGCTATAGCACACTAATTTGGCCCCAAAATGCCCCATTTACACCGTTTTGCCCATTTGACCACACAAATAGCCCCGCCCATCCAAACAAACCACACTAGGACACTCCCCAGGCTCCCTAGCATGCCTTGGTCGATCTTTGGCCTATGACACGCCTGGACCCCGAGCCCACCCCCAGAACCATGGGTTATAGCACACCATTCTAGAACAAAAATGCCTCGTTTGCACCATTTTGCCTGTTTGACCACCTAAATAGCCTCCGCCCACCTAAACAAACCACACTAGGATGATTTCTAACTTTCCTAGCATGCCCCGATAATTTTTCGCCTATGGCACGCCCAGAGTCCAGGTCCACACCCAAAACTATGGGAAATAGCTCACTGATTTGGTCCAATAATGCCTCACATACACTATTTTGCCTCTCTGACTATCTAAATGGAGTCACCCACCCAAACGGATCACACTAGGACGCTCCTTATCCTCCCTGGCATACCCCGATCAATTTTTAGTTAAGAACATGCCCATACCCCAGGCCCACCCTCAGAACCGTGGACTATAGCACACTGATTTAGCCTAAAAATACCTTCGTTGGTGTTGTTTTACCCGTTTGACCATCCAAATAGCCATGCCGATTGAAAAAACCCACACTAGGCCAATCCCTAGCATCCTCCGATCAATTTTTGGCCCTCAGCATGCTCGGACCCCGAGCCCAACCCCAGAACCGTGGGATTTAGCACACCAATTTAGCCTAAAAATATCTCATTTTGCCCGTTTGACCACCCAAATGGTCTCGTCAACCCAAATGAATCACACTAGGACACTTCACAGCCTACTTTGCATGCCTTGGTTGATTTTTAGCCCACAGCACGCCCAAAACCCGGCCTACCCCTAAAACTATGGGTTATAGCATATCGATTTGGCCCGAAAATGTGCCGTTTGCACCGTTTTACCCATTTGACCACCCAAATGGCCCCGCCCACCCAAATGGCCCCGCCCACCCAAATGGACCATACTAGGATGCTCCCCAGCCTCCCTACCCTGCCCTGGTCAATTTTAAGCCCACATCACACTCGAACCCCAGACCCACCCTTGGAACTGTCGGCTACAACAAACTAATTTGGCCCAAAAATGCCCCATTTGCACTGTTTTGCCCATTTGACCACTCAAATGTCCCCGCTCACCTAAACGAACCATACTAGAATGCTCCCCAACCTCTCTAGCATACCTAAGTTAATTTTTGACACACGACATACCTGAATCCTGGGCCTACCCCCAGAATATGGGTTATAGTACACTAATTTGGCCCAAAAATGCTTCATTTGCATTGTTTCTCCCGTTTGACCACCTAGATCGCCCTGCCTAGCCAAATGGACCATACTAGGATGCTATTCAGCATCCCTGGCATGCCCAGGTCGATATTTAGCCCACGACATACCTGGATCTTGAACCCACCCCCGGAACTATGGGCTATAACTGTAATACCCTAAATTATAATTAGTGAGTAATTATAATTGAAAAAAATATTTTATAAGAGATATGGACTAAATCCCATATTAATAAGTAAAAGGAAAAGAATTTAGAAGAGTTAGGGTCGTGGCCCATATCCAATTCAAATTGAATTGGGAAAAACAATATATTATATATTGACAAAAAACGCTTTTGCCATCATAAGATTAAGAAGGCAAAGGTTAGGGGCAACTAAGGTAGTAACTAATCTATCAATCATGCTGAAGAGGAAAAAAAATCAATTGTTCCTTCAGTTAAAAAAAAAAAGAAAGGTTTAAGGTTGATTGGAAAATTCTTCCAGGTTTAAGATTCGATCGAATGGAGTCCTATCAATTGTTCAAGGTGACAAGTTGGTATTCCAAAAATTGTACTGTGAGTAGTAATCTTACCATAATCTGTGTTTGTTAACTTGCATATTTTATACTTGATTTTGATAAAATAATGAGTTACGAAATACTTTAAAATTGCATGTGGGGAAAGTCCATTATTTGATATGATATTGAAATGGTTATTTGAGATATGATATTATTACGATGAATATTCTTTACTCGCATGAGATTAAGTATTTTTGGTATATGTTTTATTCAAGTTCACATGTATTATTATTGATATGAATTTTAAAGTTATGTTCTATTCTAAAAGATGTTTTCATACGAATATCCTATTGTTCTTAAAGAATTTATGAATGGGAGTAGACCTTGATTGAATCCCGTAGCTAACAGCGGGATTGTTAGACCTGGTGCACCTTGTATTTACTGATGAATGTTATAGCCCTCGCTAGTGGGAAGGTAGAACTAGCATACTTTTACTGATATGATATGGGACTCCTTTATGAGGGATCCATTGTTATGGGTTATTCTTAATAAAGAAAAATGTCACACTGATTACATGATTCATTCTTGGAAACCTCCCAAATATTTAATATTTGATATGATACAATGCTTTATGAGTTTATTACTGAACCATTGGTTCACTTCGCTTACATGAAACAATGATACTGTTTATTGTTACTATTTTTTGAAAGAGCATTTATTTCATGTTGTTTTCTGACTTGTCCCCATTAAAACAGTTATGGTTAAGTGTTATTACTCACTGATCTAGTGTCTCACTCCTCTCTATTATTTTTTAGAGAATGCAGGTGACGGTGAGGATCTCGTTGGCTAGAGAATTCGAGTAGCGTATTCCTGGTGAGCCCTGTTCGTGTGGGATATAGTTTATTTATTCGTTATGTTTCTTTTTCTTGAAAACTCTTAGTTTACTCCATAGTCATGTCTTTAGAGTTTTGAGTATTCAACTGCAGTGACTGAGCTCCAGGTTGCTTCGGGGCTTTGAGTCTTATCATATCTTTTTGTATTGTATAGTATCTTATCATGAGGCGGGGCCTGTCCCGACCCTTATAAGATAATGTTTCTTGTCTAGAGGCTTTGTAGACTATGTAAAGTATAGTATGGTCATGTATCGTATCGTAGACATTGTGGCTCCAACGGCCTAGTCATACAACATCTTTTGGCTTGCTAGTCCCATTTATCTTTTGAGGGCATGTTTAGTATAAAAGTAACTTATAATGTTCATAGGTAATGTATTGCTACAGGTTGGTTCTCCCGAGCCTTACCGACAACGGGTGCCAGTCCGCCTTAATAGGATTTGGGGCGTGACAATTGCACTAGGCGCCGCCTATGCTAGCAAATGCTTTGTATTAGGCGCCGCCTATACCATGCATAGGCAAAGCTAAGGGCGCCGCCTATGGTAACTTTCTGTCTCCAAAACCGATTTTAAATGGGTCAAAACCTGACCCATTCTTTTCCTATATAAAAGGGACTTAGTCTTGAAACATAAACACATTGAAATCTTGACCTAGGCGCCGCACATAGCATCCAAATCCTCCTAAAACTTTTCTTTTTGCTCTCCCACTTCACAAGAACATCTCCAAAGGCTTCAATCACGTAAGTACTCTCTTGTTCTTCATCTATTTCTCGTAAGTACTACGTTGCTATGTCTATTATGAATTGCTACATCTTGAAGAAATATTGGTGATGTTAATGTGTTTGAATTGTTAATACAAAACCATGTGAGTGAACATATACATTAGGATGATCTTAAACTATTTTCGAATTGAATTTGATTTTGATGCATTGTTATACTAATTGCGGAATCGCTATAGTCATGAACATTTCATAACCTTGTCACTTGAATACCTACATGTTAGAAGATCCCGTTCATCGGGATAAGACTTATGGTTGCCTACTGACATAGGAGGTTGTGATTATTGTTAGATACGATACCTTGATTCAATCCCTATGTAGTAGTACTATTATACCTAATATGAAAGCATTGCAAAGGTTGCAAGAAGTGATACCTCTCTGATTTTCTTGTCGGAATATAGCTCCTAAAACGTATGTCGACGAAGTCTAAGTAATCGACCACTTTCACTTCACTAATTTATATCAACAAAATTAAGTGTGGGGTGGTACCCCTACTGCTTGTGTATAGATTGTATCCATTGAGATGATGCTAACATGAACATTGTTTAAATCTCAGGTACAATGGCACCCAAAGCACAACAAGATAAGGCTACCACTTCCCAATAGGGCAAGAAAAGAGGTCGCAAGGACCAAGGAGAATCATCCTCAATGCAATTACCACGCCGCATGTTTGGAATAAAATGGGTTCTTGAGGAGGAAGCCAAGGAGTGGTATAGGAACAACAAGGAAAGCAAATATGTTCATGTCGACTTGATCAACAAGGATAGCCTAGCGAAGAAGGAGCCGCGCATGTTGGCGAAAATCATGGCATTAAATCTGGATTTCATCTTCCGCGACATGGGAGCATGTAATCTTGATTTAACAAGGGAATTTTATGCCAATTGGTCACCGAAAACCACAGGCAGCGAAGTCAAGATTCGGGGCCAAGTTTTACAACTCAATGCGGATTTAATCAACTCCTTTCTTGGCTTGCCTTCAGTCGATCCAGCACCATTCAAAGAGCTGTACACCAGACCTCCTTATAGAGAAATTCAACACACACTTTGTGGAAGTAGATCCATGGCAAGGTGGAGCAGACAAAAAGACATCGAACGACACAACACCTTCCCATATGCTCCTTTGAATAGGGAAGCAAGAATATGGTTGCGTATTGTCAACTCTTGCCTTATTCCTGGGACCCAGTACACCAAGATAACAAGAGATAGAGTGTGTTTGGTCTATGAATTGATGACGAATGTCCCTATCAACATTGGGGCAATCATTTGCTCTACAATGCGGAAGTCCAGACTACACAAGCGGTCCCACTTCACTTTTGGCAATCTGTTGACAGCAATCTTGTGGAAGGAAGACATCGAAGAGGAACCAGCTGATCACAAACTCCCACATAACCCAAAGAAGGTTGACCTCACAAAGGTCAAAGATGCTGAAACAACACATGGTGTCAACCTTACTACTGCGGAGAGACATGCTCAAGATGAGAGTTTCTTCCGTCATCTTTATGGCATGACTCGGTTCACAATGATGAGTGGTGGACGTGTTCCAACTGCTGCAGAGCTCCAACAGCTAGACCATGACTATCCAATGAATATCCATGCGAGAGAGATGTGTGGAGTAGGTACATACTTTGAGGAACCTCTTGATGATGATGTGCCGATCGGTGATGATCGACGCATGCCTGACTCCAACGTGGAGGAGAATTCTGATGATGACGACTCCTATGATAACTCCGACGAAGGGGGTATGACTCCCGACATAGAGGAGGAGTCCGACTGACCGGGTTCTTCGTATTTATTTTCCACTGAGGACAGTGTCCCATTTAAGTGTGGGGTGGTGGTATTTGCATGCTTTACTTCTCTATCCGCATTTGCATTTATTTATTTATGTTTGTTTTTTTTCATTTTTTTTATAGTTAATCATTTTTTTTGTAGTTAATTTTTCTTACTTAGCTTCGCATGAAATTATTCTAATAGGCAGCATGAGATTATAACAAGAGTTTGTGCTAAAATCATGACTATTGAGACGTTTAAGCTTTAATTGTGACTCATTACGTGATATTGTGTGGTATAATTCCTTCAGTTGTTGGGTCAAGAGTCTATGCTACTCCCAATAAAGTCGACCATGTGCCTGGTGTGTGTGAGATGATAGTATATTCTATGTTTGTGGTTGATGCTAGAACTTGCCTGGTATGTATGTAAAGCGAAAATAAAGAGTGTAAGTCTAGGAGATGATTTAGGCATTTCTTTGGCAACCTATGCTTGTGTACCTTCTTTTTACCTACCCATGGACATTATCCTAGTTAACCCTTTTGAACCTTTAGCCTATTTTCTTTGACAACCTCATATGTAAGCCTAATCCATTTTTTTTGAAGACCATAATTTGATCCAAATTCCTAAGTTCTTTAAAGTATAAAGTCATGTGACAAAATAAGAGGAAATTGGGTGAATATAATGCTTTAGAATGTATTGGTTCTTGAATTTGTTATGAAAAGAAAGTGCTATCATAAGAGGTATGAAAAGAAAAAGGAAAGGGAAGCTGAAAAGTTGCTTAAAATTGAAAAACAAAAGAGGAGAAAAAGGGTGGTAGAATAAAAGAAAGTAGAAAGGTTGTTTGAAAGAAAAGTGTTAATGATACAATGTGATGTATTAAAGCGCTTAGGAACATAGTCACTATTTCTGGCCAAAATAGTCCTACCTGTCCCTTAGCCTACATTACAACCATCAAAAGACCTACTTGATCCTAAGCCTAGCATTCAGACATTTAGTGGAGCATTACACTAAGGGCAAGCCTATGGTCATCACTTGCTACATATGAATTCTTTGTGAGAGCGAGAGCAAGGATACTTTTATACACATGTTTGAAAAAGATGATATACTTGTGAGTGATTATGGGTAAGATATTGTGAGACACACATGGTTGATGAGTTTTGGATAGTTGTGTATGATTCTTTGTACCTTAACTTTTGGATATGAATTAACTACCATCACGAGTCTATGTTGGAGGTTGAATTGTTTCTACTAATGAGCGGAAAACTACTCTTTGTTGATAATTATTGTGCTTGTCTTGACGAATATTTTGTGTTGTTGCTGTGAAACCCTAAGTTGATGTTTAGAAGGACATGATATTTTGTTCGAGGACGAACAAAGCTTCAAGTGTGGGGTGTTGATGATAGGAGATATTACGCGCCTATATCAATATATTTTGCCCATATTTGTGCCATGTTTTGAGAACAAATTGTATATTTCATGCACTTTTAGTCCTTTTTCCTGTAAGTGAGCTAACGAACATGATTAGCAAAGTTTCAGGTATAAATGAAGCAGAATTCAGCATTTTGTGGATAACTTGACGCCAAAGAAAGCTTCACGGAAGGAGAAAAGGGAGCTGGGACGCCTAAAGGACCAAAAGTGATGCATGGAAAATCTGTCCCAGGCTAAAACAGCATTTCTGAAGACTTTGGGGACTAGCAGTAACTTAGTTGGATTTGGACAATGATACATTAACCTAGTACAATTGGGTTAAGTATTTCATTAGTTTAGTTGGATTTGGACAATGATACATTAACCTAGTACAATTGGGTTAAGTATTTCATTAGTTTAGTAGGATTTGGTAAAGTATTTCATTAGCTTAGTAGGAATAGGATATGGGTATTATAAATACCCTATCGTGCTAGAGATTTTTATTCATTCAGATTCTTACATTCACCATTCACCATCCTACATTCTACTTCGCAATTACGAATCTTTCTATTAATTCTATTTTTCTTCGTCTATTCATCTATTCTTAAATTCCACAACAAGAGAAACGTTACTTTGCTAAGGAATTCACGCCTAAACGCCTACCACTCTTGTGCTACACGAAATTAATCATTATTGTGGTATAATAACAATGTCAATCGTGATCTCCTTCGCACTCATGGGTAACTAATCCTCTTTGTTGGGGTTATGGAAGCCGTATGAGATACTATCTATTACTATGAGCTTGTGAGTTTGCGACACGTATGCTGCTTATATCATTATTCTCTTCATCTTAATCTAAATTCTTTGTGGTTGCAAACGCAAGAATACGCCAGTATAACATTTAACTTGTTCGAAAGAAAGGTTATCTGTCTGAAAAGAGATAATGTCAAGGTAGTAGGGTCCCATCCCCTATTAAAAAGTTAGTGCCATAACTGGATTAACCTCTTGGAGAATTCGTACCGTTAGACACGCTTTAAGCTCGAAAGAGTTAAAGTGAAATAATCCTCAAATAGGTCGAAAGACGCCTGGATTTACCATCGAATACAATTCTCTATAAGCACATGCATGTCAGAATTCAACACACTCATAGCCAATAGAGACGTATAACTCAGAAGGTGGACATAACCCCAACTCTTCAATTCTCATTGTTTACAACTTACTAAATATTCTTTCTTTTTTTTACCTTACTATTTTCAGCTTTTACTTTAATACTTTGTTTACATTACAATCCCCCCTTTTTACGAGACTTGCACTAAAAATCTAGTAATCGTTGCTTACTTGTTGACCAAGCTATTCCCTGTGGGATCGATACCCAACCCAGGTTGGGTTCTATATTTGCTAGCGACCGCTTTACACTCCTACGAGAGCTGTAGATTGAGCGTTATCAACCCCACAGCTGAAAGTCTTGACCTATTATGAGATAGCAGATCTTGCTAGAATGATTGAAGAAAAGGTCGTAAAGAGCGGCCAGCTTATGAGGTTCGTAAGAAGGCTAAGATGAGTTGATCTTTCAATAGTGACTTAAGTGAAAATCGGAGAGCAAAAAATAAGGGAAAGTATCAGGGCCATCAGATAGAGACAGATTTGGTTTCACAGTCTACGTATACACCACCTTCTAGATAGGGTACCCAGGGGTCTTCAACATCTTAGGGATATCATAGTTCAGGCTATATGTATGTCACTACTCCATCCTGTCAAACTTGTGTCAAATTGCATATGGGTCAGTATCGTGTTTTGACTGAAGAATGTTTTCGATGTGGACAGTTAGGTCATCGTATCAGGGATTGCCCTTAATTTTAGAGAAATGCTAGGCAGGGTTCTAATTAGGTAGCTGCACCAAGTCAGGCTACTCGTAATCCTGTAGGTACGATAAATAGAGGTCTAGGTAACAGAGAATAGGTTGTTGGAAATTAGGCATAGGGAAATGCTGGTAGAGGCCAACCGAGAGTCTTTGCACTTACTAGACAGGATGTTCAGGCCTCGAATACAGTGGTTACAGGTATTCCTTCCATTTATTGTTTTAATGCATATGCTTTGATTGATCTGGGTTCTACCCACTCTTATGTATCCTCATATTTTGTTGTGAGATTTGATAGACATACTGAGATGCTAGATTGTCCTTTTCTTATTGCCACTTCCATAGGAGATTCCTTATTAGTTGAATATGTGTACCGTAATTGCAAGATTATAGTGGGAGGTAGCTATACCCTTTCTGACTTGATTGTACTTGATATGATTGACTTTGATATATTGATGGGCATGGATTGGTTATCTCCTTGCTATGCTACCGTAGATTGTCATGCAAAGATAGTTAGATTTGAGATACCCAACAAATCTAGTTTTGTATTGGAAGGGGGTCAAGTTTCAGAGGTTAGTAAAGTTATATCTTTTATGAAGACCCAACGAATATTGAAGAAAGGTTGCATGGGTTTCTTGTCTATGATGAGTGATGTTTGGGAGAGAGTCCTTAGTTTGGAGGAGCTACCTGTGGTGAAGGAATTTTCTGATGTATTTCCTGAGGATTTGCCAGGATTACCTCCAGTACGAGAGATAGACTTCGGTATTGAATTGGTACCTGACACTATGCCAATATCTATACCCCCATATTGTATGGCACCAGCAGAATTGAAGGAGCTCAAACAACAGTTGCAAGACTTGTTAGATAAGAGTTTTATCAAACCGAGTAAATCGCCATGGGGTGCACCAGCTTTGTTTGTAAACAAGAAAGATGGATCTCTAAGGATGTGTATTGACTACAGGTAGCTAAACAAGATAACAATATGTAACAAGTATTTGTTGCCTTGTATAGAGGACCTATCTGATCAGTTACAAGGGGCTGTCCATTTTTCAAAGATTGATCTTCGGTTTGGCTATCATCAGCTTAGAATCAAGGATAAATATATATCCAAGACATCATTTAGAACTCGATATGGGCATTATGAGTTCCTTGTGATGCCTTTCGGGTTAACTAATACTCCTTCTGCATTCATGGACTTGATAAATAGGGTGTTCAGTCCATATTTGGAAAAATTTGTGATAGTATTTATTGATGATATTCTGATATATTCTCATAGCCTAGAAGAACATAAGAATTATCTGGTGACTGTATTGCAAACATTGCGGGAACATAAGCTTTATGCTTAATTCTCAAAATGCAATTTTTGGCTCAACTCAGTATCCTTTTTGGGGCATGTTGTCTCCAAAGAAGGTATCACGATGGATTTTAAAAAGACAAAAGCAGCGCAGAAATAGCCTAGGCCTACTTCACCCACATAGATTTGCAGCTTTACAGGTTTGGCTAATTACTATAGGCGTTTTGTGCAGGATTTCTCTAAAATTACAACTCCATTAACTAGGTTAACACAGAAAGATATGAAGTTCCAGTGGACAAAAGAATATGAGTAGAGCTTCCAGAAACTCAAAATATGTTTGACCACTGCACCGGTATTAGCCTTACCATCAGGATCTGGAGGATTCAAGGTATTTTATGATGCTCCGAGGGTTGGATTAGGATGTGTTCTCATGCAACATGATCATGTTATTGCTTATGCTTTGAGGCAGTTGAAGAAGCACGAGCTGAACTATCCTACACATGATTTGGAGATGGTCGTTGTGGTTTTTGCAATTAAGATCTGAAGGCATTACTTATACAGTGAAACTTATGAGATTTATACTGATCATAAGAGTTTGAAGTACATTTTTCAGCAGCGAGATCTAAATCTTCGACAGCGTCGGTGGATGGAATTACTCAAAGATTATGATTGTGCTATCTTGTATCATCCAGGAAATGCTAATGTTGTGGTTGATGCTTTGAGCAGGAAATTTATGGGTAGTTTGGCGTATATAGCTCTTGGAAAGAGGCAATTGGCAAAAGAAGTGTAGAAACTTGAAAGCAAAGGTATCAGTTTTTATGTTAGAAGGTCAGGGGTATTGTTTGTTTGTATTCAAGCTAAATCTTCTTTGATAGAGCACATAAAGACCATTCAATTTGAGGATATGCAATTGTGTAAATATCGAGATGAGGTTCTAGCTGATCAAAGTAAGATGATTATAGGTTAAGATGATTGAGTGGGTAATTGATTATGTGTACCAGTTGTAGATGGGTTAAGATGAGCTATTCTTGAGGAATCTCACAACTCCAGATATAAAATTCACCCTGGTTCTACTAAGATGTATCATGACCTAAAGCAGTTCTACTGGTGGGAAGGTATGAAGAAAGATATTGCTAACTTTGTTTCTAGTTGCTTGACTTGTCAACAGGTTAAAGCAGAGCATCAACGACCAACAAGATTATTGCAAGAGATCAGGATTCCAAATTAGAAATGGGAAAGAGTTATCATGGATTTTGTAATCAGGCTTTCGTGAACCATTAAAGGCCATGACTCTGTATGGGTAATTGTAGATCGGCTTACTAAGTCTGCTCACTTCATGCCAGTAAAGACTACATATAGAGAAGTGAAATATGCTCAGTTATTTATGAATAAAATTGTCTGACTTCATGGAGTTCCATTATCCATCATTTCTGACAGAGGATCACAGTTCACTTCATGCTTTTGGAGATCTTTCCAAGAAGCATTGGGTACCCGAGTAGATCTTAGTACTGGATTTCATCCGCAGATAGACGGACAGTCTGAGCGTACTATATAAATTTTAGAGGATATGTTGAGAGCCTGCATTCTTGACTTTAGAGGTAGTTGGGAAAATTACTTACCATTAGCTAAATTTGCTTATAATAATAGTTTTCAGTCAAATATCCAGATGGCTCTATATGAAGCCTTGTATGGTAGATAATGTCGTTCTCCTATCGGGTGGTTTGAAGTTGGAGAGGCTAAGGTTTTAGGACCAGACTTGGTATAGGATGCTATTGTCAAGGTCTAATTGATTAGATAGAGGTTACTCATAGGTCAAAGCAGACAAAATTTGTATGCTGATAGGAAAAGAAGAGATTTGGTGTTCACAGTTGGGGATAAGGTTTTTCTACGAGTCTCTCCTATGAAAGGTGTGATGCGATTTGGAAAAAGAGGTAAATTAAACCTGGAGTATGTAGGACCTTATGAGATACTTGAGCGTATAGGAGGAGTGGTGTATAAAGTGTCACTCCCTCCCGAGATGTCTTTTGTCCATCCAGTCTTTCATGTTTCTATGCTAAGGAAGTGTATATCAGATTCTTCACGCGTACTCGAAGCACCAACCTTGCAACTTGATGAGAACTTAACCTATGAGGAGGAACCTGTGGCTATCATTGATCGACAAGAAAGAAGGTTACATTCAAAAGAGTTGGTGTTCGTGAAAGTCTTATGGAAGAAACATACCATCGAAGAAGCTACATGGGAGTCAAAAAAAGATATGAGACTCAAGTACCCTCACTTGTTTCAGTCTTCAGGTATGCACTTACTCTAAATTCGAGGACCAAATTTCTTAAGGTGAGGAGAATGTAATACCCCAAATTATAATTAGTGAGTAATTATAATTGAAAAAAATATTTTATAAGAGATATGGGCTAAAGCCCATATTAATAAGAAAAAGGAAAAGAATTTAGAAGAGTTAGGGTCGTGGCCCATATCCAATTCAAATTGAATTGGGAAAAACAATATATTATATATTAACAAAAAGGGCTGTTTCCATCAAACGATTAAGAAGGCAAAGGTTAGGAGCAACTAAGGCAGTAACTAATCTGCCAATCACGCTGAAGAGGAAAAAAATCAATTGGTCCTTCAGTTAAAAAAAGAAAGGTTTAAGGTTGATTGGAAAATTCTTCCGAGTTTAAGATTCGATTGAAGGAAGTCCTATCAATTGTTCGAGGTGGCAAGTTGGTATTTTGAAAATAGTACTTTGAGTAGTAATCTTACCATAATCTGTGTTTGTTAACTTGCATATTTTATACTTGACTTTGATGAAATAATGAGTTACGAATGGGAGTAGACCTTGATTGAATCCTGTAGTTAACGACGGGATTGTTAGACCTGGTGCACCTTGTATTTAATAATGAATGTTATATCCCTCACTAGTAGGAAGGACAACTAGCATACTGTTACTGATATGATATGGGACTCCTTTATGAGGGATCCACTGTTATGGATTATTCTTAATAAAGAAGAATGTCACACTGATTACATGATTCATTCTTGGAAACCTCTTAAATATTTAATAATTGATATGATACGATGCTTTATGAGTTTGTTACTGAACCATTGGTTCACTTCGCTTACATGAAACAATGATACTGTTTATTGTTACTATTTTCTGAAAGAGCATTAATTTCATGATGTTTTATGACTTGTCCCCATTAAAATTGTTATGGTTAAGTGTTATTACTCTCTGAGCTAGCATTTCACTCCTCGCTATTATTTTTCAGAGAACGCAGGTGACGATGAAGATCTCGTTAGCTAGAGGATTCGAGTAGCATATTCCTGGTGAGCCCTATTCGTGTGGGCTATAGTTTATTTATTCATTATGTTTCTGTTCTTGAAAACTCTTAGTTTTCTCCATAGTCATGTCTTTAGATTTTTGAGTATTCTTTCATTATTTTGAATTTGTGGAGTAATTGACTTTCTTTTATTGTTGGACATGGATTTCGTATTGATATTGGTGGTGTTGGTGCCTTGTTCATGGTTTGTGATGGATTGTGTTGGTGTGATTGAGTTGGTTGTGGTGTTGTTGAATTGAGACAGGAAATTTTCTTGATAAGCCCAAAAACAAAGGAAACTCTGCCCGATTTGCTGTAGAATTCTATTTTCGGTCGTGACAATAGCATACTGATTTGGCTTGAAAATCCCTCGTTTGAACCATTTTACTTGCCTGACCACCCAAATGGCCCTGCCCACTCAAACGGACTACACTAGGATGCTCCCCAGCCTCCCTGGAACACCCCGATCGATTTTTGATTAAGAACTTAAATAGCTAATGAGAGAAAAATAGGAGAAGAATGGATGCTTGATTATGCACTTCAGTAGGCGATAAGTCAACTTTCTCCGACTCAGCAAAGAAAGGTGGAACTTCTTATAAAATCCTTTGAAATTGCTGTTCTACCATAAGGAAATAATAGTCAGATTGCATTTCCTAAGCTCAGAGCTAGCGGTGAAGAACATTTGTAGATCATATATAAGCAGAACACATTCGTGCCTTGTAAGCAAGAGAAAGTTGTTGCAGGTATAGAGTAATGATAAGAGCTTTGAGTAATGAGGAGCACTTTGAGTAATGAGGTTTGGGTGGAAGGAAAAGCTTGGATTGAAGATCAGGAAAATAGCTTAAATGATTCTAGGAAAGAGATCCCCTCTTCTATCTCAAGCTTAACCGATGCAGTTGATGGAGTAGAAGATATGGAGCTTGATAATAATGATGGCGTTATTAGTGAAATATCTAATACAACTCAGATCTCCAGAGTTCATCTTCAGCCAATGATGCAGCAATGTAAGAAAATATTGCTAAGAAAGAGACAGAAAAAGAATGTGTGAAAACACCTAAACTTGGTCGTGGATTTTCTCTCTTGCTATCAATGTCTGATCCTAAAGAAGACAATGGAGCATCCAAGGGTCAGGCGGACAAACGGAGTTACATCAGCATGTGGAACATGGTATCACAGCATGTTCTATCAGATGTTGCATCAAAAGTTGGAAATGAACTACTCGATGGAACTAATGATGGGGTAGAAGACAATAGTACACCGACTGAAAGGAAAACATGCAACTCCCTCTAGGATTTCTTCGAGATAAAGATTGATGCAGAGACAAGCAGGGAATATCATAATCCAAGGCAACACGGGAGAAGTTTCTGTAGAGATGATGTTGTCAAACTCATAAGAGAGGCAGTTAACGAGATCCTTACTACGCCAATTCAAGATGATTCATAAGATACATAGCCAGTCACCAGTGACATAATCTCAGACCAAGAACTCTCAGAGGCTGAAGGTGAAGTGAATCTCGGACTAGGAACTCTCGTAGGCTGAAGGTGAAGTGAATAATAGCTCAAATTCTGCAGAAAGCTTGACAAATCTTGACATAACTGAAGATGGAAAGATGTTGGATAAAGAAACAAAGGATCCAAAAGAAGAGAGAGAACTTCCACTAACCACGAACAAACCTAAGACACAAAGGTCCAAGAACTGGAGCAAATTGAAGAAGTTGATTCTCCCCAGGATATCAATCAAGGGACTAGAAAAAGCAAGGAAATTCAACCCTTGGGCACCTCAGCTTCTTCCCGCTACACCTAATCAAGAAACAGAAAAAGTGGACTTGAGACATCAAATGGCAGACGAGAGGAAAAAAGCAGAAAATGGATGCTTGATTATGCAATGCAGAATTTGGTCACCACGCTAACTCTTGCTAGGAAAAAAAGAGTGGCAATGCTTGTGGAAGCATTTGAAGCAGTTGTTCCATTACCAGAAGTATGAACTCAACCAAGTAATATTGGTGGCAAATTCCTTCATTGCTTGTATGAATTGTGAAGGTGAGCATACATATTTTTATTCGTTCTAATTCACTTATCGCGACGAATGAACCTATAGAAAAAGGAAACTCATAGGTAACTTTGTAGTTGTACATGCTTTTGCTACACAGTGAGGCTACAAAGAACAGTTAGAAAGTCACTAAACGTTGAAAGTGAGAGTGATTATTGATTGAATTCACTACAGAGGATTCTCATTTTTGGTGACCAATTTGCAGGTTATATACAGTGTCTACACAATTATATACAAGAGACAGTTTTCAAAAAGTTGACTGTGTGGGATGATCAACGACTCGTTGTGTATTTGCACTAGCTTTCATTGATTTTATTGAGCAACAATGTAAGGATGCATATGAGGTTTCGTATAAAAAAGGTAGATAGGTTCTATTATACTTTCTGCTACGTAGTGTATTCTATATTATTGTGACAATAATGCTATTAGCTCTGAGAATGGTTATTTATACATCTCATTGAGAAGGAGAGTATTGGCTTAACTACTAAAATTACTACTTGACCAATGTCACAGGTTAGGATGCATAAAATTACCCCTTTTCTTCCGACCATTTTTTGAACCCCGCACGACCAAAAGTAAGCTCCTTTCTTTTTTTTTCGTCACGTACACATCCTCTTTGAGCTCACCATTAATAATGTCATATGAAAGTGAAACAAAATATGAATAATAAATAATTTTCCTTCCTATATTAGTCGATCATCGATCTTGGTAAAATTACATGCTCCCAATTACTTTTTCACTTGTTAAATCAAGATAAAATTAATTAATTTTTTCTCATTTTACCCCTGCAATTAATACTCTTTGGGAGTGTAATAAAAATATCATTTTGTTTGTGTGATTTATTAAGAAGTGTGCAAAAGTAAAAGTGATCAACTAATATGAAACAAATAGTAGTTTATTTGGTTACATTTTATTTTATATGATACCTTTTTGGGCAAAACTTTTTCCCACATAGTTTCCTTAAGGATGTTTTCGTCCTAACCTTTTATATGTTGTCCAAATTTATTTTTGTTTTTCCACTTGGAGCCATAAATATATGTCCCCCTTAAACTCATTAATTTTAATATGTGTTATAAATATACCATTTACAGTGAATGTCTACTTTACCATATATAGTGAATACCTACTTTACCATATATTGAGTATATTTATTCGTGGAAAAGTTACAAACCCCAAGGTTAGTTTTCCCCTATAAATAAAGGGATTTTGCTTCATTGTAATTTATTCCTCAAGAGAAGAAATAAGAATCACTCTCTCTATTCTCTCTACTCTTCTTGTTCTTTATTAGTTTATAACACGTTATCAGCACGATGCTCTAACCAACTAAGGTGTGATTATAAATCTGAAGGATTTCAAGGTTAGTAATTCTTTATGTTATATTTATTTTGCTACTACTAATATAATTATTATTGGATTTGTGGAAAAATAATTGGTTTGGAACCATTTATGTTTTAAATTTATTACTCAAGAACAATATTATCAAAAGGGATGATAATATGTTGGGTTTAAGTCCCGTCAATTTATGCCTAAGATGCCTTTATATGGGTAAGACGTTGAGTTTGAATCTCAATGCACCATATTGATGATATTATGATGGCTAAGGCAAAATAATGGGTGTTTGATGAAAAGTCATGAAATTCGACCTATTGAGTATGCTCCATTCCATGAAGTGAAAGTGGTAGGAATATATTATAAGTCTGAAATATGACAACTTACTTCATTCTTGAGGTGTATGTGGTAGCAGTGCATAATATGTCTGAAAGAAGACAAGTGATTGAATGCACGAATATATGCATGGAGGGACAATATGATAATGATCATCAAAAGTGATGATATTTTTGCACGCGTATTATGATCATAATATATGTTAGAGAAAAATTCTTTAGATCATATGTATGCCTCGATTTACTCCTAAAGTAGCAATATCATGACAGAGGTATTAGCTATCAAAATTTGATAGGCTTAAGGCACGATTATATTCCATTCCTGGGGAATGAGGATTTAGATTGTTTCAATACAAACGTGTACTTGATTGTGATGGTATCACAACTCACCTCCGAAAGAGGCAGAATAACTGAGAAGAATAATTTTGAAATCTACTTCTAAAGTAGTAAATTTGAAATTTATTCATGTAATAGTAAATATAAAATTTACTAAAGAAAAAAAAATACATGGCAGGGTAAACTTTGAGTTTACTAATATAAAAGTTCATAAGTTGACATGAACTATTGGGACATCCCATAGATGTGCATATTAAGTATTAAATACATATAGAAGAATTCGAAAATTATTCTTGAGCTTTTAATGTTGCTTGTTCTCATGATAAGTTGGTTGAACCAACTAATTTTGGGATTGGATCCCTCAAAATCTAACAAGTATAAAAGGTGAATAGTGGCTCATTCACCAATCATGTGATATGTTGAAAAGATGCATCAATAAGATGATCACATGTACATTCATGGTCAATCTACGTTTGACATTCATAAAGTTACTTGTTCAATATAAATTGAGCATAATTTTAAGATTGTGTAGTCAATATAATTCATCTTGATGAAGATGGTTTAGCATTGAATGCCTTCGATAAATAGCTAAACCATCGCTAATGAGAACAAAGCTTCATGTGTTGGTCTGAAATATGATATGTTGCATACAATAATACTTGTATGCATTAGAGCAATAAATTATGATTATTTCTTTCTCCTCAATTGGTTCAAGGTCATGAACCAACTATTCTATCTAATAATTTTGATGTGCGGTATACTACTAATGAATAGACCATGATACACAAAGGTGGATTCCTCAAAGAAGTAGAGGATGTATGTTAGTTTTTCTAACATAAGGGGGAGATTATAAGCTATATGAAATATGTTAGGAATTATCACCAGATCCTCATCCAAAAGATAATTCAAGTCAAATGTCGAAAGTATCTCATATTAAGTGCTAGTTTTCTTATTTTGTGTTCCTAAAGGACAAAATCTATGCATGCGTGAAGCGTGGTAGACTAATCGATTCCAAATGAAAGTCCTTGAAAAATAAGGAGCAAATAATCATTATAAGAAGGCAATTATCTTTTGAAGAGACTATGACAAAACACTTCATGAAACCTTATGATAGGTTCAGGTACCTGAAAATGATGAAGTGAGAGATCTCAAAATGTTGTGTCATATTGCGAACCGATACAAAATGATAAACCGTCGACAAAATCTTTAATACAATATTGGCAAAATATTGTAAAGGATTATGAGGATCCAAATTCTACGTTTATTTAAGCATGCTAACGTAGAAACATTATCAAGTGACATTAAAGGATGCATTTTGGTAAGCGTAAAACTTATTTGATTTGCAGTCCAGATACTTGAAGATGTCACTCATGAAATGTTGAATATTGTCACTTGACAAAACTTATGTGAAAAACTTTCAAGGATTCAAAATGCTTGAAGCATATAAAAGTTTCTGAGAAACTTATTTATAATCCTTATATTGTATAAGCTCATAGCTTGAAAATCATTGGAACTCTTGGAGAGTTTTCAAAGCAATATATTATTTGCTGAAATTCAAAATATATCGAATTGAATTGGTTATGAAGTACCATATATTAGTGTAATTGATGCACTTATGTAGCTTGCAAATACTACAAGTTTTATAGCCTTTTCGGTTAATATGTTATCAAGGTATATTTCTACTCCTACTAAGAGACATCGAAATGGGATAAGATACAGGAGCTTATTTTATTCTAAAGATTGCAATTCCGATCTTATTGGTCATGTTGATGTTGGGTACTCACCTAACCCGCATAAATTTCGGTCTCAAACATGCAATGTGTTTACATGTGGGGATACTACTATATCTTGGAGATATACAAAGTAGTCTATCGTAGCCACTTCATCAAATCATGCTGAGATAATAGCTATTCATGAAGCAAGTCGAGAATATGTATAGTTGAGATCCATGATATATCTCGTTCGAGAAAAATGTGGTGTGAAATATTACAATATTACCACAATTTTATACGGAGGTAATGCATCATGCATAGCACATCTTAATGGAGGATTCATAAAAGGAGATAGAACGAAGCATACTTCATCAAAGCTTTTCTACATACTTGAGCTACAAAAGAATGGTGATATTAACGTTCAACATATTCATTCAAGTAATAATATGACTTATTTATTCACCAAGTTTCTTCCAACTACAACTTTCGAGAATATGGTGCACAAGATCAGGATGCAAAGGCTTAAGGATGTTCTCATTTGGGGGAGTTAATACGCGTTGTACTCTTTTTCCCTTACGAGGTTTTGTCCCACTAAAGTTTTCTTGTAAGGTTTTTAATGAGGCAGCCTATATGCATATCGTTAGAGATGTGTACTCTTTTTCCTTCACTAGATTTTTTTTCCCATTGGGTTTTTTTCTAGTAAGGTTTTAACGAGGCATATTATCTATCAATTAGACATTCAAGGGAGAGTGTTATAAATATACCATATATAGTGAATGTCTACTTTACCATATATAGTGAATACCTACTTTACCATATATTGTGTATATCTATTTATGGAAAAGTTACAAACCTCAAGGTTATTTTTTTCCTATAAATAAAGGGGTTTTGCTTCATTGTAATTCATTCCTCAAGAGAATAAATAAGAATCACTCTCTCTATTCTCTCTACTCTTCTTCTTGTTCTTTATTAGTTTATAACACTATGATATTTTGTGCTAACTTTTTCTCTAGAAGACTAGTTGGTACACATGAATTGAATAGGAAACTACTTGTTGAACAAGGTATCTAATTTTCCTATATAAATAGGAACGTTCCTTCTCCTATTTGTTTTTGGATTTCCCTTTTTCTCTATATATAAATACACAACAAATTAAAAGGCCAATAACAATAAAATTATACCAACATACTTTCGAGCAAAGTTTCATGTATTAATGGCAGGGCTTCAATATTACTTTTTTCCTTCTGATTTTTACTATCCAAGACCACCAAAAATCAATGGAGACATGAACAATAACAACAAGATTTCTACTAATCATGATGATGTTGCCGTGACGACGGCGGGGCGTGTTGGCGTTCTTGAACATCCGACAAGTGGCACCACCGTGGATGGCCGTGACATGTCGTTGTTACAAGACAAGTTTCTTAAAGGATTAGTCAATGAATTTGGTTAGGTACCAGCGAGTATTAATCTCCAAGAATGAAGGAACTAATTGGTATAGGACAACAAATTACATTTTTCGAGGAACTGACACAAGGTGGTAGCATTTTCGGAGGGTTTAAGCAACGTATGATAAATTACGCAATTCATTCAATAATACAGTTTAGGTGAGAAAAGGATACCTAGACCTCCGAAATTCAATGCAAGATAATGTTTAGCCTTGGCGATCGCATCAGCAGGGAATAAGAGTCTGACATTAGGATCATCCAGTAAAAACTGAGCTTGGCACAGAGAAATGACCTGAAAATAAAGAGTACTAATGCCTTACGTACACCAAAATTATAACCATCTCACAGAACAAATGTTCGGCTAAATGATAAATAGCAAAGGAAACACTAACATTTGAAAGCACAATTTGATTATCAGAAGTTTCTTTTGTCTACATTCATTGCAAGGAAACTATAGACACTCAAATAGTAGCTAACAGTTAACGACACTTTTCCTCGAAGCTAAATTTCAGATTTAATTCATCCTTTCTATACTATACCTAGGGCTTATGACCCAAGTGTCAATATTCTCACATCTCGTATTCATTCTATCCTTATATGTAATATTTGAAATAAACCTTTACTATCATATAAGATGCGCACACCGAATATTCTAGTGCATTACCTAAATATATGAAGGCTTTTATTTATTTATTTATTATTTTTTAAGGAGGAACTGAGGGAGAAACGGAGAACAGATCGAAACAAATAAATATTAATCCCTGAGCATAAAGGGTTATTATAGCTAGAACGTTTATACTATGGCCAATATTGGTAACATAATAGACTCTTGATTAAGTTAAGACAACCATTAGGTTATAAAAAAACTTTTTCTTATGTTAACTTTAGTTTTTAACAAAAAATATCTGTTTATGTAAAGGTTCTCCAAGATTTAGGTGCAATATTGCTAAGTTGGATTGTAGTTTTACGTGAACAAAAGTATTGCTCAACTAATTTTTATTTTAATGGTAATGTTAGGGCTAATTTACATCTATTTCTACTAATTCATCATGTAATATTATTTTTTACCAACACAATTATCGAAAGCAAACAAAAAGGAACACGTCTATAGGAAAACAACATGGAAGATCCAATATTTGTGCCATAACTAAACTACTTTATATTATGTATGTAATATGTTGGTATGTGTTGGGCTCAATCAGCCTAAAGACATTTTTATATGGTGTGATATTGTTCGCTTTGGCCAAACCCGAACGATTAACAAACAGTGGTCCATCACCGCGATTCACGAGTCAGTTTTTGAGATTCACTGTACTGTGTGGTATCCATACCCAACAATCTCTCCCTCGAACTAAGTTCCATGTGGTTCATTGCCACGATCCACGGGGCCACTGAGATTCATTGTGTGCCCACCCATATTGTATGAGAATTTATGACAACTGAAACCCGCACAATTAGCTTCTTCTCGTATGTGTATCTCCAAGCTCGTAAAGGTATCAAATCGAGCCCCCTGCACCCCATCACCCTGCCACATCATCATACTCACCCAACAATCCCTCCCTTGAAGTAAGTTCCATATGGTTCATCACCACGATCCACGGGGCCAACGAAATTCACTGTGTGCCCACATAGCTTCTTCTCGTATGTGCATCTCCAAGCTCGTAAAGGTATCAAATCGAGCCTCCTGCACCATATCACCCTGCCACATCATCATACTCACCCAACAATCCCTCCCTTGAAGTAAGTTTCATATGGTTCATCACCACGATCCATGGGGCCACCGAAATTCACTGTGTACCCACATAGCTTCTTCTCGTATGTACATCTCCAAGCTCATAAAGGTATCAAATCAAACCCCCGCACCCCATCACCTTGCCACATCACTCATACTCAGTCAGCCCAAAGACAATCTTACATCGTGTGATATTGTCCACTTTGGGTCAAATCCGTACGATTTTCTCCAAAAGGACTCACACCATTAAAAAATCCTACACCTTATAGATAGCTTCCCAATCCCTTCCACTACCAATGTGAGACTTCGCACACCCAACAGTATGATTTGTATTGCGACTTAACTCTCTTCCGTTAAACATCAAATGAAACAAAGTATGATTAGGATTTTTTTCTCACGCAAAATCAAACACCTTTTTTGTGTTTCCTAATTGGACATGTAGTACAACCCTAGCTAATATAATCAATAACGTTCTTAAATATTTCATTTATCTCAATTTATGTGACACTTCATAATTCTTGAAAGTCAAACAAATTAGTTTGATCTTGAATTTGAACATAAAATTTATTTTTTAAAAAATAAAATATTATTTATTTAAAGACTACGTAAAATATACTATAAATTAATTATAATAACAATCAATTCAAAATATTCAAACAATGTATAAAAAAAATTAGGATCTAATATAAACTTACTTAAAAATCAAAATAACACGTAAATTAAGACAAGATATTCTCTCGTGAAACATGTGTAAAACAAGCAAAAAAAAAAAAAAAAAAGAAAGATAAAAGACATTTCTTTTAATATATCTGCTTCTAGGGACTATAATTTCCAGCATCCCAATCTCCTTTACAGGAAAATCAACATATAGCTCAAACATGTCCAATTACATATTTACTTTGTGTGTTTTTATTTGTCACATTTTAATTTAATATATATATTTAAAAAATAATTAATATGATTATTTTATTAAATTTCTTAGAATGTTTTAGAAATATTTATTTATCTATCAATCTATATTGTAAATTATCGGATCAAGTATTACTTAGATGTGAAACTTGCAGACCTCATTGGTTGTAATATTTATCTTATTTTCTTTGTTAGTTGATGTATAATATTAGTGCTCCATCCTTTCAATAAAATTTGGCCACTATTAACTTTACACAATTAAGAAATAATTAATATAGTAACAAATAATTTTTATCGTATTATCTTTTAAAGATATAATTTATTATTTTAAAAAATATGTTGGATAGTAAATAGTGTTTAATTTATTTCTTTTTATCCTCACTTTCACTACTAAAAAAATCGGAAAAACCGACCACAAGTAGTTAATTTTTTAATTATTTTTAAAAAAAAAATTATTAAAAAACGTGACCACATGTGGTCGCTTTATTATTATAAAATATCAAAATAAATATTCCAGTAATTTTTATATAATTATTTTATATTTTAAAAATTAAAATTTTTAAAAAATAAGAAAACCGACCACAAGTGGTAATTTTTTAAAAAATTCAATTTAAAAATATTTCCAAAAATCGACCACCTGTGGTCGGTTTTTTAAAATTATTTTTTAATTAATTTTTAAATAAACCGACCACTTGTGCTCGATTTTCTTATTTAAAAAAATATATATTTTTAAAAAAGAGACCACTTGTGGTCAGTTTTTATTTAAAATAAAAAGAAATTAATTTTTATAAACTGACCACTTGTGGTCGGATTTTATTGAAATTACGAAATTAAATTAAATTTTAAAATGACTACTTGTGGTCATTTTTAATTTAAATGATATTAATAAAAATTTTAAAAACCAACCACATTTGGTTGGTTTTAGATTTAAAAAAGATAAAAAGTAAATAATTATTTTTAAAAATTAATTATATCCCATATATAATATTGTTATTAATAAAAATAATATATTATATTATGTAATATAATTATTGTTATTAGTAAAAAGAATATATTAGATTACATATATAATATAATATATTTACTTTATTAAAAATAATCTAACATATTATTTTTTAAAATTATACTGATTACATATAGTCAATAACCAATATAATAATAATAATAATAATAATAATAATAATAATAATAATAATAATAATAATCAATCAATATAATGTGAAAAAATTCACTCTAAAAATATATCAAATATAATATACAAATTATGTATAATATAATCTTTATCTTTTACTTATGTTTCAATATATAAAATAAATATTTTCCTTTATACATATGTTAAATGACGTTAAACAAGCATAATCTTTATATAATGAATATGTGCAAATATATATCATACCGTTGGGACAGACCATTGAAAACTGTTGTATACATATTTGAAAGATGAAACTTGGTCTTTATAGTACGTATTTGAAAGGTGATGTTTAGAGTAAGTATTTACAGTCATAATAATGTAATATATAATTGATAATTCATCAGAATATAATGAATGTGTTCTATTATAAGGTAATATACTTGTGGATGTGATATATATAGAACGAATTCAAGAGTTTATATATATACATACATACATATATACATACATATATATATATATATATATATATATATATATATATATATATATACATACATATATTTAGATATTTATATATAATGTAGTGATCGATTGATGAATGATGTAGTCAAAACCTAGTACTTGTGTACGTATGTGTGATATATATAGTACGTACTTAGAACTTGATATAGTCGATAGTGTGTATATGTGTGTGTATGTATAGGTATATATATATAGTATATACATAATATACAGTGAAGGTATACCAATGACATAAGATAATGTAATCTATAATTCATTCGAGTATTTGTGAAATACATTGTATATTATTATGTGATAGTAAAATCATGTATGTGATGTTTATTTTACGTATTTTAAAGCTAACAGACAATTGAATATATGTATATGTACGTAAATCTCGTGTAGTGACGTATGTAGTAATCGAAAGTTATATAACTGAATCTACCTATCAAACTATGAGGAAGTCGATATACTATTTTCAATCAATGTAGACACGCGTATTTTTTTGAAGTTGTAATAACGTAAGACTAGTATTAGGAGGTATATGCATGAGAGGGGGACGAAGAAAGTAAGATAGGGGGGTTAACACGTTGTATTACGAGCAATGTATATATATATATCAATGAATTTTGTAAATTATGATAAATTTTTGTTTTATTAGCTTTTAATTACGATATTGTATATATATAAATATGTAAAATATCGTAATTCGCAAAATTCATTGATATTATTATATTACTGAGGAAATATACTACTCCTGTTAAAGTGTTGATAAAATAATCAAGTATCTGATTTGTACATATACACATTGCGTTAAATATGATGATAACATAATTAATTTTATTATTTAATTGTTTTATTAAAATTGAGCACATGTGATTGTTTTTCGATAATAATTATTATAAAAGTAAATTGAACACTTATAATTTAATTTGTGATCATTTTTGTAAAATTTTATATAACTTAATTAATTAATTAATATATTAATTTATTTTTTTAACTAATTTTTAATTTTTTGAACTAATTAAAATATATATTTTAATTAAACCCGACCTGCCCCATCAGTTTTAAACATTATAACCGGAAAAAACCACAAATCAAACCCCCACACACAAAAAAAAACCCTGATTCTTACATTCTCCAAATCCTCAAATCCTCTAAATCCGTAAATCTACCCCCATTGACGCTGATTTCCACCGCCCCAAGCTCTGGTAAGTTTCAAAAACTTTAACTCTTTATTTTTTTTTTGTTGTTAGATACTACCTAAAGGGTCAAATTTATTATGTCTTGGTAGTAATTTTAGTTAGCTCAAAGTTAAAAATGTATTTGTTGTAGTTATTATGCTTCATTACATAATTTTAGTTAGTTGAAAGTAAAAAAAGTAATGAAAATTTTGTTTTAGTTAGTTGAAGATTCAATTTTAGTTCAAGAAATATCCTTTTAGTTAGTTCAAGATTCAATTTTAGTTGAAGAAATTTCTTTTTAGTTAGTTGAACATTCAATTTTAGTTATTATGATTCATTCCATAACTTTAGTTAGTTGAAAATAAAAGAAAATAATGGAAATTTTCTTTTAGTTAGTTCAAGATTCAATTTTAGTTCAAGAAATTTTCTTTTAGTTAGGTCAAGATTCAATTTTAGCTAAAATTTCCCCTTTTAGTTAGTTCAAGATTCAATTTTAGTTCAAGAAATTTCCGTTTAGTTAGGTCAAGATTCAATTTTAGCTAAAATTCCCCTCTTTGTGTGTTTTAGCAAGTAATTTAGGGTTTATTTTTATTGATACTCCATTGTAGTTTTAGTATGTTGGTGGTTTGTTTATGGTGATTTTAAGCTAAAATATGAGAAAATAAGGATGCCAAGATTTTTGTTATTTTGCGTAATGATCAAGTTTTTTAATTCTACTAGCCTAATGGGTTGCTTGGAATTTGATGTTACAGTTTGACAGAATCCGAATTCAGGAAAAGGATTGCTTTGCTATTTTCCCGGTTACCACTTATCTCTTTCACTTTAATTTAGGCCAAGCTGAGGTAAGTTGACTTCTCTCTAATTTGTTATAATGAACCCTTGTTATTTTTCGTATTGAAGTCTAGTGAAGCCGTGTGTGGCCTTGTTCGATTCACTAGCATTGTTGTTATCTTCTTGTTATTGTTTATATTAAAGTCTAGTGAAGCCATGTGAGGCCTTGTTCAATTCACTAGCATTGTTGTTGACATCTTGTTGGTGTTGTTGTTGCTTGTTTCTCGTATTGTGAATTTGAACTTGTATCATTTGGTTGGTAGTTTAAAGGTAAGTTATTTGTTTAGAATGTAACTTGTTTGGTGACTTAGTTACTTGAAAATGGTTAAGTGCAATGACTTTAAAGGTGATTTTTTTATTTAGAATGTTACTTGGTTGGTGACCTTGTCAGTTGAAAATGGTTAAGTGTAGAAAATTTAGAGGTGATTTTTTTGTTTAAAATGTGGTTTGATTGGTGGATTAGTTACTTGAAACTAGTTAAGTATAGGGACTTTGAAGAGAATTTTTTTGTTTGGAATGTGGTTTGTTAGGTGACTTAGTTGGTTGAAAATGGTTAAGTCTAGGAACTTTGAAGGGGATTTTTTTATTTTGAATATGGTTTGTTAGGTGACTTAGTTGGTTGAAAATGGTTAAGTCTAGGGACTTTAAAGAAATTTTTTTTGTTTTGAATGTGGTTTGTTAGGTGACTTAGTTGGTTGAAAATGGTCAAGTCTAGGAACTTTGAAGGTGATTTCTTTGTTTTGAATGTGGTTTGTTAGGTGACTTAGTTGGTTGGAAATGGTTAAGTCTAGGAACTTTGAAGGGGATTTTTTATTTTGAATGTGCTTTGTTTGATGACTTAGTCACTTGAAAATGGTTAAGTCTAGGGTCTTTAAAGGAAATTTTTTTGTTTTGAATGTGGTTTGTTTGGTGACTTATTCACTTGAAAATGGTTAAGTCTAGAGCCTTTAAAGGAATTTTTTTGTTTTGAATGTTACTTGGTTGGTGACTTTGTTAGTTGAAAATATTAAGTGTAGGAACTTTAGAAGTGATTTTTTTGTTTAGAATGTAGTTTGACTGATGGATTAGTTACTTGAAAATGGTTAAGTCTATGGACTTTAAAGGAAATTTTTTTGTTTTGAATGTGGTTTGTTAGGTGACTTAGTTGGTTGAAAATGGTTAAGTCTAGGGACTTTGAAGGGGAATTTTTTTTGTTTTGAATGTAATATGTTAGGTGACTTAGCTGGTTGAAAATGGTTAAATCTAGGGACTTTGAAGGTGATTTTTTTATTTTGAATGTGGTTTGTTTGGTGACTCAGTCACTTGAAAATGGTTAAGTCTAGGGTCCTTAAAGAGAATTTTTTTGTTTTGATTGTGGTTTGTTAGGTGACATAGTTGATTGAAAATGGTTAAGTCTAGGGACTTTGAAGGGAATTTTTTTTGTTTTCAGTATGGTTTGTTAGGTGACTTAGTTGGTTGAAAATGGTTAAGTCTAGGGACTTTGAAGGGGATTTTTTTATTTTGACTGTGGTTTGTTTGATGACTTAGTCACTTGAAAATGCTTAAGTCTAGGGTCTTTAAAAAAAAAATTGTTTTTGAATGTTACTTAGTTGGTGACTTTGTTAGTTGAAAATGGTTAAGTGTAGGAACTTTAGATGTGATTTTTTTGTTTAGAATGTGGTTTGATTGTAGGATTAGTTACTTGAAAATGGTTAAGTCTAGGAACTTTAAGGAATTTTTTTCTATTTTGAATGTGATTTGTTAGATGACTTAGTCACTTGAAAATGGTTAAGTCTAGGGACTTTAAAGAATTTTTTTTTGTTTTGAATGTGGTTTTTTAGGTGACTTAGTTGGTTGAAAATGGTTAAGTCTAGGGACTTTGAAGGTGATTTTTTTGTTTTGAATGTGGTTTGTTTGGTGACTTAGCTTCTTGAAAATAGTTAAGTCTAGGGTGTTTAATTGAAATTTTTTTGTTTTGAATGTGGTTTGTTAGGTGATTTAGTTGGTTGAAAATGGTTAAGTCTAAGGACTTTGAAGGGGATTTTTTTATTTTGAATGTGGTTTGTTAGGTGACTTAGTTGGTTGAAAATGGTTAAATCTAGGGACTTTGAAGGAGATTTGTTTGTTCTGAATGTGGTTTGTTTGGTAACTTAGTCACTTGAAAATGGTCAAGTCTAGGGTCTTTAAAGGAAATTTTTTTGTTTTGAATGTTACTTGGTTGGTGACTTTGTTTGTTTAAAATGGTTAAGTGTAGAAACTTTAGAGGTAATTTTTTTATTTAGAATGTGGTTTGATTGGTGGATTAGTTACTTGAAAATGGTTAAGTGTAGGGACTTTAAAGGGATTTTTTTTGTTTTGAATGTGGTTTGTTAGGTGACTTAATCACTTGAAAATTGTTAAGTCTAGGAACTTTAAAGGGAATTTTTTTGTTTTAAATGTGGTTTGTTAGGTGACTTAGTTGATTGAAAATGGTTAAGTCTAGGGACTTTAAAAGGGATTTTTGTGTTTTGAATGTGGTTTGTTTGGTGACTTAGCTACTTGAAAATGGTTAAGTTGTTGTAACTTGATCTAATTAGTTGAATTTGATTGATTGCGTAGATGGAACCTGATTATAACTTGATACATCAACGGAGCAATGATAATAGAATGGGTATTAGGGAGGAATTTGTTGAGGGTGTCAAAAGATTTATTGAACATGCTAAGACACTTGATATATGGACACGTTATCAGGTTTTTCATTGTCCTTGCGTTAGATGTGATGGTATAAATCTTGTAAGCAAAGAAGATGTAAAGGAACATCTTTATAGAAAGGAGTTTCATGAGGACTTTTTAAGATTGTTTGGTATTCATGGGGATGTTGCGCAAAATAACTTTGTTGTTGGATAAAGTAGTAAGTCTGCAGGGCATAATGAATATCAAGATACTAGGATGACAGAAATGGTGCATGATGTTTTTGGGATGCAATACGGGGTTGACTTTAGGGAAAATGTCGAAGATGGTCCTAATAGCATAGCGGGCAATTTCTACAAAGAATTGCATGCTGCTAGTCATCCTTTGAAACTTGGGACATCTCTCTTAAATAGAATTTCAATTTGCGTGCATACCTAATGTGGACTGTTAATGATTTTTCTGCTTATGGAATGTTGTCTGGGTGGATGACAGTTGGAAAGCTGGCTTATCCATACAGCATGGAAAAAATAAAATCTTTCACATTGAGATATGGCAGAAAAAATTCATGGTTTGATTGTCATCGTTGTTTCTTGCCACCTGATCATGAATTTAGGAGACTCAAGAATGCATTCAGAAGTAATAGAAGGGAACATGATGGTCCACCTCCAAGATTGTCTGGTCATGATGTCTGGGAAATAGTTCAGGATTTGCCTAAAGCCAGCGTGGAATGATTGTACAGGCTTGATGGATATGGCGTTTTACATAACTGGACTAAGCAAAGTATATTTTGAGAGTTAGAATATTAGCCAGATAATTTACTTATGAATAATGTTGATGTCATGCATACTGAGAAGAACTATTTTGACAACTTGTTCAATACAGTTATGGATGTCACCGGCAAAACAAAGGATAATCCTAAGGCCAGACTTAACTTGCCAGAATATTGCAACCGCAGAGAATTACACTTACAGTAGGGGCCCAACGGCAATGTTCTTAAGCCCAAGGCTATTTTTACATTCAAGTTGGACCAAAAGCGTCAAATATGTGAGTGGGTTCAAAGTTTGAAGATTCCCGATGGATATGCCTCAAATTTGGGAAAGAGGGTTGATATGACACAAGGAATCTTGCATGGAATGAAAAGTCATGATTGTCATGTTTTCAAGGAACAATTACTTCCAATTGCTTTTATTAGTTTACCTGAAAACATATGAAAACGAATAGCAGAGATCAGTTTGTTCTTCAAGGACTTATGTGCCACCACATTAAAAGAAGAAAATCTAGCGCGAATGGAAATTAATATTGTTGTTATCACCAACAAACTGGAGAAGATTTTCCCGCCAGCGTTCTTCGATGTGATGGAACATCTTTCTATTCACCTTGTTCATGAAGCTCGGTTAGGCGGTCCAGTTCAAACTAGGTGGATATATCCATTCGAACCGTAAGCATTTGCAACATATTTAAATTCATACATTTATTTTTTAATTATAGTAAACATCCAACCTTAACATTGTACAAGGCAATTGAAAAATTGAAAAGGGGTCCCAAAAACAAACATAGGGTGGAAGGCTCTAAGTCGAGGCATATCTTGCAAGAAAAACTTCTCAATTTTGTTCATACTACTTTCATGATGAAGTTGCTTGTTCAAGAAACTGACCGAATCATCATCAGGACGATGTGAATGAACCTCATTTTCAACCAATATCAATTTTTAATCAATCTGGTTGTAAGGCTAAAAAGACCATACCTCGCCGCCTCACACCCATGGAGCGCAAGTCAGCAACTTTGTATGTCATGCTTAATTGCCCAGAAATTGAGCCCTTTCTGAAGTAAGGAGATTAAAATTTTAACATATCTTATTTGTTTACTCATTCACTTAAAGAAACTAATTATGTTTCCCATGTTGGGTGTTCAGTTCATTTAAGACTCAATTCCATAAAAATCAAGTGTATGCATCCTTTACAACATGGTTTAAAAATGAGGTTCATAAGTGTATTAATATTTCTACAAATTTTAAAAATTTACACATTCTTTAACTAAACTATATATATGTATAATATTTTTACGTACACCATTCACCAAATGCAGCCGTATACGATCAGCTCTTGAGAGATATTGCTTTGGGTCCAGTTGAAGCTAATGCTATGTCCCAATACAAAGTAAATGGGTTTAAATTTTCCACAGAACAACACTCCAGAACAAATAAAACAAACAACAGTAGTGTTTGAGTTAAGGGTAATGATGATGTTGATTACTTTGGCATCATACACGAGATCTTAGAACTGGAGTATACTGGTTTTCCAATAAACAAAATTATCCTCTTTCGATGTAAGTGGTTTAATCCAAGCACAAGAGGCACAAGAGTACATAAGGAGCATAACATCATTGAAGTGAAGCACAATAACTCGTATCCTATTTACGATCCATTTGTTCTAGCACAAAATGCTAAACAAGTGTATTATGCTGCTTATCCATTGCGAAATGACAAGTCTGATTGGTAGGCTGTAATCAAAACAAAGCCTATAGGCTTGGAAGTTGAGAATGTGCTAGAGACTGCGTATCAAAATGAAATGAAGATTGATCACCAGCTAGTTAACGTTGAATTAGTGGACAATTTGAATCACCCGAAAAATAGATTTGAAGAAGTTAATATTGCAGAAGAAGAGGCTGAGTAGGTAGGAGATGAGAAAACCTTCGGAGAGGATGAATGGTTTAGTGGAGAGTCTTCAGAAGAGGAGGATTAGTTATGTAGATTGTATTTATTATGTATTGATGTCTTTATGCTTTGTACTATATATTTACCTTTATGCTTCTTGTTTAAGATTGTATGTAATATACTGTTTTACTTTGTTGTTTCCACTTTTTCATGATTTATATAGTAATAAAAATATTTTTGTCTATATCTCGTGTTGTTGGAGTTATTTAAAATGTGAATTAGTAACTTGAAATTATTTACTTGGAATGTTTTCTTATACATTCATTTTGTAGTAACTAACTACTTGTTAACTTAACATAATTTGGATGTCAGGCAGAGGTGACAAAGGTAAGGCAAAAGTTGATACTATGAAACCAAAAAATAATAGACAACCTCCGCCTTATAGACGATGGAAAGGCATTCATATATCTGAGGGTCGATTTTCTGATGCGCCAGCACGACCCTCATATTCTAGGTCATCCGAGGATTCGATACTTACTCCTATTCATGTGGGCCACTACATGGGTCTGCACCAACTCATTCTGTTGTTATGATCGTTCCACCGCTAGCACAGTACTATCGGACAGCCACTGGATCTTCCAGATGTGTACCATCATCAATACCCTCCTCCAAAAGTTATGCAGCTTCGCACAGTGATTCTGCTGGATCTATTGGGTTGTCGAATCTTCATCTTAGAGGCACTCCATCTGGTGCTTCAGATTCGCCCACACCAGTGCATCCACCATCACTTATTAGGCAGCCAGGAGATAGAGATAATTTTGGGAGGATTTATCTTGTTCCAGTTGCGAGAGGGTAAGATTTATAAATATAATAACGTTACTCATTTTTTCATTACTATATTATTATGCTCCATGACATTACTGTTTGATCTTGTGTTGTAGGTTTAGGCCGGATTCTTAAGTTGGACAAATGGCACGAATATGCATTACTCAGCACTTCAACGGCTACTAGACCAGCAGGCAAAAGGTTCTAGAACTTGAGAGGGAGAGAATTTTGAAGAATTTAAGGTAAGGATTTAACTTATCGACTACTTATTAGCATTTTGTTAGAACAAAAAATTGAATATTATATTTTTGTTCTAGAAATTTTATTGGTGGAATGATGCAAATACATTTCTTATAAAGAAGAACTTTTTCATAAAAGGTAGAGCCAGATTTAACGATCTCTTGGAATATGCTCGAAAAAAATTGGTAAAACCTAAGTGGATTCGTAAAGCCGCATGGAAATTGTACCTTCACCATTGGAGTAGCGCAGAATACCAATTGTTGAGTGAAAAAGAAAAGAAAGCCTGGGCATCATACAAGGGTGGCTCCCTACATACTGCGGGTGCCAGAAGTACTCTTGCTGTGAAGCAAAAAATGGTTTGTAACTTTTACAGTGTTAATTATTTGTTTATATTTGTAATTTTTTTATGTTTTTTGTTATTTTTTTAATGTTTGTTATTTTTTAGTTGAATTTCTCATCTGGATGTATCTGCTACTGCTGTTTTTTAATAATGGATAAAACATGTAACGTGAATCCAACAGATGAGTATTTGTCGCAACATATATGACTAATCTGTTGCACAGATTAGTAATCTGCTGCAACATATATGACTAATATGTTGCGTAGATTAGTAATTTGTTGCAACATATATGACTAATCTATTGCAACATATATGACTAATTTGTTGCAACAAATGAGTAATCTATTGTAACATATATGACTAATCTGTTGCAACATATATGACTAATTTGTTACAACAAATAAGTAATCTGTTGCAACATATATGACTAATTTGTTGCAAAAAATAAGTAATCTGTTGCAACAGATTACTCATTTGTTGGATTCGTTTTATAGTGTTGTAATATGAATCCAACATATGGGTCATCTGTTGCAACAGATTAGTCATATATTGCAACAGATTACTCACTTGTTGCAATAGATGACTCATATGTTGGATTTATGTTGCAGGCTCTATCCATTGTACCAATAGAAGATACACCAAATAAGAAATTCAATAAAACTTATAATTTTACTTATAAAATAAGCTATGAAGTAATGTCCAAGTGATATACGAACAAAATTTGACCTAAATTTTCTTTTTTAAAATTTAACAGGGGCACAACGAATAAGTAAAACACATGAAAAATTTCATGAAACAGGTTAAGAAGACAAAAATAATATACCATATATAAAATGTAAAAGGATCAAGGGGACAAACATTTGAGTTCTCCTAAAAACGTTTAAGTTCCCTAATATTTTAATTGTTTTCTAATAGTTGACCAATCTGTTACAACAGATTTTCTATTTGTTTGATAATTTTAATAGATGAATCATCTGATGCAACATGCTAGTCATCTGTTGATTCAAATTAAGTAATTATTAGTAATAACTAAATTGATTTAGCTAAAATTAAAGACGTCTCTATAACAATGGGATAAACATTTGTGTTCTCCTATAAATATTTGAGTTCCCTAGTATTTTAATTATTTTCTAACAGATTATCTATTTGTTGCAACAAATTAGTCATCTATTGCGACAGATGTTTATAACAGGTTAGTCATTTATTTATTCAAATTAAGCAATTATTAATAATAACTAAATTAATTTAATTAAAATTGAAGATAAGTCTTTAGTACAAGACCTTAGACAAGGGGACAAATGTTTGAGTTCTCCTAAAAACATTTGAGCTTTAGTATTTTAAATTGCTTTTCAACACGAACTCGGAACCAAAATAAGCCACGGAATTAAAAAAGTGACCAAAGTAGGCCACCTATTTAAAAAGTTACCAAAATAGGTTAAACGTAATAATTTATTATGTTTTCTACTTTTATCTTAACGGTCAACTAACAGAGTTGACTTTTACAAAAACGTAAGAATTTCTTATGTTCTACACGATAATCGAGAAAAATAATACAATGAATTGTCAAATCAATTAAAAAGGTACTAAAAAAAGAGTTGTTTAACATAACAAAAAGTTACTTTCTTAACTTTTTTATAGCAGTGGTCCCCCACTCAGAATTCCTTTTTCCACAAATGTTCCATCACTTCTACTTTTTTTACTCTCTTTTTACATATGATAATTATGATTTTTTTTATTAGTTCAATTTATTTATATTTTACATGTAGTTCAAATAATTTATTTTTTCTAATAAATTTTTACGTTTTACATAAAAAAATTAAAAAAGAAGTATCAATTACCTCATAAACTTAACAATTTTCTTATATTTATTCTATATGAAAAAAATAATCACTTCTATCCTTAATTATCCGATTTCTCTTTAAAAAAATTATACTTTTGAGTTTTTCTTTACTCCAAAATAGTGAAATATTGAAATATCGTCGATCAAATATGCTACTATATAGAAATTTATATTTTTTTAGGAGTGTTCCTAAAAAAAATATATTTTCTTATATTAATTTAGGAGTGCTCCTAAATTAAATTGTGATTTTTTACTCCATTAATTATAATATGAAACGTATTTGTGCATGTGAGTCTCCTCAATATCCTAATCGAAACACTAATTGAAAACTACGATGAATCACTATCCGAAAAAATTAATTTCATATTTTAACACACCAAAAAAATATAATTCTTGTATATAGTAGCATATTTGATCGATGATAATTCAAAATTTTACTATTTTGGAGTAGAGAAAACTCAAAAGTATAATTATTTTTTAGAGAGAAATCGAATAATTAAGGATAGAAGTAATTATTTTTTTATATAGAATAAATATAAGAAAATTGTTAAGTTAATGAGGTAATTGATACTTCTATTTTTAAATTTTTTTATGTAAAACGTAAAAGTTTATTACATAGAGGAAAAAATAAATTATTTGAACTACATGTAAAATATAAATAAATTTAACTAATCAAAAAATTCATAATTATCATATGTTAAAAGAGGAAAGAGTATAAGTGATAGAACATTTGTGTAAAAGGGAATTGTGGGTGGAGAACCACTGCTATAAAAAAGTTAAGAACGTAACTTTTTGTTATGTTGAACAACTCATTTTTAGTATCTTTTTAATTTATTTGATAAGTCAATGCATTTTTTTCCTTGATCATTGTGTTAAACGTAAGAAATTCTTACATTTTATATTTTTTTTATAAAACGTAAGAATTTTTTATGTTTTACAAAAAACATATGTAAAACATAAGAAATTCTTACGTTTTTGTTAAAATCAACTCTGTTAGTTGATCGGTAAGAAAAAAATAAAAACATAATAAATTATTACGTTTAGCCTATTTTGCTAACTTTTTAAACAGGTAACCTATTTTGGTCACTTTTTAAATTCTGTGATTCATTTTGGTTCTGAGTTATATCTTGTCTATTTAATAATTTCCACTAGATGAGTCATATGTTGCAACAATTTAGTCATCTGTTGCAACAGTTGTCTATATTTGTTGGATAATTTTCAATAGATGAGCTAGCTATTGCAACAGGTTAGTCATCTGTTGCAACGGATATCTATATATGTTTGGTCATTTTCAACAAATGTCTTTAACTGTTTGGTCTTCTCCAAAAGATTACTCATCTATTACAACATGTTAATTGAAATCGTAATTGAACTTATCAATTCATCTTTAATTTTAGTTAAATCGATGTTGTTATTACTAATAATGTCTTAATTTGAATCATTTCAAATAAAATTGGCCAATTAACACTTTACTCAAGACGAATACACTTAGATGATCATGTAATTACTATGAGATTAATTGAAATCGTAATTAAATTATCAATTCATCTTTAATTTTATTTAAATCAATTTAGTTATTACTAATAGTTACTTAATTTTAATTATTTCAAATCAAATTGATCAATTAATCATTCTACTTAAGACGAAACACTTAGTTGATCATGTAATTACTATAAAATTAATTGAAATTATAAGTGAACTTACTAATTCATCTTTAATTTTAGTTATTTCTAATTATGGCTTGGTTTGAATCATTTCAAATAAAATTAGTCAATTGATCACTCTACTCAGGATGAACACACTTAGTTGATCATGTAATTACCATGAGATTAATTGAAACAGTAATTGAACTTATTAATACTAGTTAAATCAATTTAGTTATTACTAATATAATGGATTAATATGAATCAATAGATGACTAAAATGTTGCAAAATATGAGTAATCTATTGAAAATGACCAAACAGATAAAGATATTGTTGCAACAGATTAGTCACCTATTGCAACAGATTAGTAATATGTTGGAAATAACAAATAGATAAAGTCATATGTTGCAACAGATCGGTCATCTGTTGAAAATGACGAACAGATAAAAAGATTTGTTACAACAGATGACTAATCTATTATAACATATGTGTATATCTGTTTGATAATTTTCAACAAATGACTCATCTGTTGCAACAGATTAAATCTGTTGCAATAGGTTATACACTTAAATGATCATGTAATTACTATAAGATTGATTGAAATTGTAATTATTAAATCAATTTGGCTATTACTAATAATGGCTTAATTTGAATCATTTCAAATAAAATTAGTCAATTGATCACTCTACTCAGAACGAACACACTAAGATGATCGTGTAATTAATTCGTAATTGAACTTATCAATTCATCTTTAATTTTAGTTATATCAATGTAGTTATTACCAATAATATCTTAATTTGAATCATTTCAAATAAAATTGGTCAATTAACACTTTACTCAAGACGAATACACTTAGATGATCATGCAATTACTAACTATGAGATTAATTGAAATCGTATTATCAATTCATATTTAATTTTAGTTAAATTAATTTAATTATTACTAATAATTCTTGATTTTAATTATTTCAAATAAAATTGGTCAATTGATCATTCTACTTAAGACGAAACACTTAGTTGATCATGTAATTACTATAAAATTAATTGAAATTGTAAGTGAACTTACTAATTCGTCTTTAATTTTAGTTAAATCAATATAAATATTTCTAATCATGGTTTTGTTTTAATCATTTCAAATAAAATTGATCAATTAATCACTCTACTTAGGACGAACACACTTAGTTGATAGTGTAATTACCATGAGATTAATTGAAACTGTAATTGAACTTATTAATTCATGTTTAATTCTAGTTAAATAAATTTAGTTATTACTAATATAATGGCTTAATATGAATCAATAGATGACTAACATGTTTTAAAAGATGAGTAATCTGTTGAAAATGACGAAATAGATAAAGACATCTGTTGGAAATGACCAAACAGATAAAGATATCTGTTGAAAATGACCAAACAAATATAGATATATGTTACAACAGATGACTAACCTATTGCAATAAATGACTCATCGATTGAAAATTATTAAACAAATATAGACATTTGTTGAAACAAATGATAAGTTGTTGCAACAGATGACTTATCTGTTGAAAATTATCAAACATATAGGATATATGTTGGAAAATAATTTAAAATACTAAAGCTCAGATGTTTTTAAGATAACTCAAATGTTTGTCCCCTTGTCTAAGGTCTTGTCTTTAATTTTAGTTAAATCAATTTAGTTATTACTAATAATTGCTTAATTTGAATCATTTTAAATAAAATTTATCAATTGATCATTCTATTAAAGACAAATACATTAATTGAAATTATAAGTGGACTTATAAATTCATCTTTAATTTAGTCAAAATCAATTTATTTATTACTAATAATGACTTAATTTGAATCATTTGAAATAAAATTAGTCAATTGATCACTCTCCTTGAGACGAATACACATAGTTGATCATGTAATTAATATGAGATTAATTGAAATTGTAAGTGAACTTATAAATTCATCTTTAATTTTAGTTATATCAATTTAGTTATTTCGAATAATGGCTTAATTTGATTCATTTCAAATAAAATTGGTCAATTGATCACTCTAATCTTGACGAATACACTTAGTTGATAATTTAATTACTATAAGATTAATTAAAATTGTAAGTTTATCTTTAATTTTAGTTAAATCAACTTAGTTATTACTAATAATATCTTAATTTGAATTATTTCAAATAAAATTGGTCGATTGATCACTCTACTCGGGACGAATACACTTAGTTAATCATGTAATTATGATGAGATTAATTAAAATTATAAGTGAACTCATTAATTCATCTTTAATTTTAGTTAAATCAACATAGTTATTACTAATAATGACTTAATTTGAGCCATTTAAAATAAAATTGGTCAATTAATTATTCTACCAAGGATGAAACACTTAATTGATCATTTAATTACTATGAGATTAATTAAAATAGTAATTGAACTTACTAATTCATCTTTAATTATAGTTAAATCAATATAGTTATTTCTAATAATGGTTTAATTTGAATTATTTCACATAAAATTTGTCAATTAATCATTCTACTCAGTACGAAACACTTAATTGATCATGTAATTACTATGAGATTAATTGAAATCGTAATTGAACTTACTAATTCATCTTGAATTATAGTTAAATCAATATAGTTATTTCTAATAATGGTTTAATTTGAATTATTTCACATAAAATTTGTTAATTAATCATTCTACTCAGTACGAAACACTTAATTAATCATGTAATTACTATGAAATTAATTGAAATTATAATTGAACTTACTAATTCATCTTTAGTTTTAGTTAAATCAATATAGTTATTTCTAATGATGACTTAGTTTGAATCATTTCAAATAAAATTAGTTAATTGATTACTCTACTCAGGACGAACATACTTAGTTGATCATGTAATTACCATGAGATTAATTGAATCTGTAATTAGACTTATTCATTCATATTTTATTTTAGTAATCAATTTAATTATTACTAATAATGACTTAATGTGAATCAATAGATGACTAACATGTTACAACAGATGAGTAATATGTTGGAAATTACCAAATAAATAAAAGCATCTGTTGAAAATGACCAAACAGATATAGAAATCTGTTGCAATAAATGACTCACTTGTTGCAACAACTAATTCATCTATTAAAAATTATCAAATAGATATAGACATCTGTTGCAACAGATGACTAAGTTGTTGCAACATATGACTCATCTATTGGATTACTAAATAGACAAAATATGTGTTAAAAAATAATTTAAAATACTAAAGCTCAAATATTTTTTAGGAGAACTCAAACGTTTCCCCCCCCTTGTCTAAGGTCTTGTCTTCAATTTTAGTTAAATTAATTTAATTATTATTAATAATTTCTTAATTTGAATCACCAAATGACTAACTTGTTATAAGCATTTATTGCAACAGATGACTAACTTGTTGCAATAAATAGGTGATCTGTTAGAAAACAATTAAAATACTAGGGAACTCAAATATTTTTAGGAGAACTCAAATGTTTGTCCCATTGTCTTAAAGACTTGTCATTAATTTTAGCTAAATAAATTTAGTTATTACTAATAATTGCTTAATTTGAATCAACATATGACTAACATGTTGCAACAGATGATTCATCTATTGGAAATTATCAAACAGATGGAAAATTTGTTATAATAGATGAGTTATCCATTAGAAAGCAATTAAAATACCAGGGAACTTAAATGTTTTTATGAGAACTCAAACGTTTGTCCCCTCGATCCTTTTGCATTTGATGTATGATACACTATTTTTGTCCTCTTTACCTGTTTCATGAAATTTTTCATGTGTTTCACTTATTCGTTGTGCCCTTGTTAAAATTTTTAGAATTTTTTTAGGTCAAAGTTTGTTCGTATATCACTTGGAAATTACTTCATAGGTGATTTTGTAAGTACAATTATGATTTTTGTTGAATTATTTATTTAGTATATTTGCTGCTACTACAATGGATAGAACCTGCAATATGAATTCAATATATCAGTCATTTATTACAACAAGTGAGTAATTTGTTGCAACTTATGACTAATTTGTTGCAACAGATGACCCATATGTTGGATTCATGTTACAACACTATAATACAAATCCAACAGATGCATAATCTGTTGCAACAGATTACCCATATATGTTGCAATAGATTACTCATATGTTGCAACAGATTAGTCAATATGTTGCAACAAATTAGTCAATATATTGCAATAGATTACTCATCTGTGCAACAGATTACTAATCTGTTGGATTCACGTTACATGTTTCATCTACTATTGAAAAAACAACAGTAGCAGATACACCCCGATGAGAAATTTAACTAAAAATTATAATTTTACTTACTAAAATCACCTATAAGTAATTTCCAAGTGATATACGAATAAAATTTGACCTAAAAGAATTTGATCAAGTACCAATAGTAGCGGTAACAACAATGCTCAACAACAAAAAGATGACGATGATGAAAAAAAAAAGATGTTAATGAAGAACAAGATGATGATAATGAAGAAGAAGATGATAAATAAAGCAACAACAACAATGAACAACAGAAATCATGAAGAGAGAGAAAACTCCAATAAATGAAAAGAGAGAGAAACTTGCATTTTTTCCCTCCATTTTTAGTTATATTAGGTTTTACATTAGATCAAAGTGTAAATTAAAAAACTTGTGGGTTATTTTCAAACTTTTCTTACTTTCTTAATCCTTAATAAAGTAAGTGTCATCTCCACTCAATTATTAAGACTTGTGTTACTCACACTTCATTTTAAAACTCTTTTGTCACCTAGAGCCCAAAGCCCCTTGTATGTACAACCATATTGTATTTTAGAAATATTTTGATAAATATTCAAATGTGATATAGTGTAGTACCTTGGGAATTTTGAGATTTTAACGATTTTAATTTTGATTTTTTATGTATATTTTAAAAATATTTTAAATTGCTAATTATTATAATTTTATAATACTGTTCATGTAGTTTTCAAGTAAATTACTTTCATAAACTCATTTTTTTGGATTATATTGTTTTGTCATAAATATTTTATTTCTTGAAAGCTTAAATTAGTCATATCTGACCATTTCTCTTATACATTCAAATGTTTTACCTCAATTGAATTATGAATATCTCTATTATATTTTTATTGCTTTATTTTCATAAAATCATACTTATACGTGTCTAAAAAAGAGACAGATTGGTGCACTAAACTTCCTGCTACGTAGTCTTATATTAGTCATAGGTTATGCTCCTATTATTGAAAAGGAGTTAAGCTCTCCCCTTGGTCAAGTTGGCTTAAGCCCGAATCGAGGGGTGTCAGTATGTAGTATATACATGTAACATTTTTCCCTATCTGCGCAATGTAATTTTTCAAAAAAGGGGTGTCGATCAATAACCCTCAAGCACATGTGGCTCCTCCACTCCTTGGCATATTTTCTAATGTGTTGTATCCATAACTTGTTCACACGTCTTGGCACATCAGTACGGTTTACAGCTCTGAACAGACTTGGGAAGATTCTAATATTGAGTTTCAGTCTAATGAAACGCTGGAGACTATTAGATTAATACATGTATCAGTTGTTTTTCCTTGCTGTTGTTTCTGTTTGTTGCTATTGCCTCTTTTTTACTTATTGCTCAGCCAAGTGTCTTTCCGAAAAAAAAACTTCTTATCTTTGACCCTCCCCAAAACCAACCTGTGTGATTACACTATGTTTGTTGTTGTTGTTGAAACTAGCAAAAAGAAGGAAGAATTTTTGGGAGCTGAAATTTTTAATGATATTCCATGTTTCAATCCTGTATAACCTCTTCATTGGGTTAAATATAATCCTATTCAATTGACTAACTCTATAATTAGTTATGTCTTATCTATATTTCGAATGAAACTTGGTTGGAAGGCAACTCAACAAGAGTTTTAGGAAAAGATAGTAAGGAAAATCATTAATGGATATCCCAACTTTAACAGAAAAGACAAAATAAAATGACTTGCTAATTTTTTCTAGCATTACTTCTTCTTGTTTATTTTGAAGGCATTATATGGTAGTCAAACAGTAACCACCACCATTAAACAACACCATATGGATGCCAAACGTCAAGTTTGATTGCTCAACTCTGCTCCTTCATTTGTTTTGTCTTTCAACTGTTACAATCCCTAGGCCCTAAACCAAAGTGGTGCAAATCGGTAGGAAGTGACTTTTGAGTCTTTTTTAGCATAGAGCACGTTAATAAAAGAAAAGGGGGATCGATGTTACTTTCTACAGAAAAGGAAGGGGGAGGGGATCGAAATTCTCTAGTTTTGATATGCTCACTTATGTCAGGATCGTGGGAAAGATTGAATGTCATATGTGGATATGCTAATGAAAATAAATGAAATGTGAAAAACAACACCATTTTATGTGGTACTTATAAGAAAATAAAATTCTTGAATACTTGTCTGGTATAACTTACTGCATTTTTTTCCAAAGCTTGTTTCTTACAAAAACATATTGGTTGCAATACGTTATGTTTGTCTCTATTTGGTCAACTTTTACTTTGATAGGGATTTGACATTAAAGATTATCCGAGTTCAGTTCCATTCACTTCCATATACCCCATGGAATACTACTTGGAAGATACTGAGAACATTGAATTGACGGAGGGTTATGCCGCACATGCACTTGAGCAGTACAACAAAGAAAAGAGGTTTTGACCGAAATCATCCCTTATGTTTCACCACAACTTTCACTACATCCTTATAATATCCTACTTAACCTAAAACATCCTTCAAGTTTCTCAAAATAGATCAAAAATATCTCTCTGTCAATATTACCATCTATAATCAATGGAACTTTTCTCTTGGCACGTGACTTTTCTTTTCCCTCCATTTTCTCCCAAAATCTTTATTCTTGCCTCCTAATCTCCCTTTTATAGAACAAGAAGACACTTTAGGGAAGCTTGAATAGGGTTTCTAATGACTGAATAATTTATTCTTGGGTGAATAATTGAATCTGTGATACAGGGACTCAATGTTCGGGACTCAAGCAATATATAGTGATTCTGATAATGAATCCAATTATGGAGAGTTAGAGAATTCAGAATATGAAGATGACATTTTATTTGATCAAAATGTTGATCCTTCTGTTGAAACATTTTCTGTCAATATCGTAGGAAATGCGAGAATAAATGACGATAGTGAAAAGTTTATTAGCAAAGAGCTGCAAAAGAAGATGGAAAATAAAGATGACGACTCAAATTGTGTTGTTTCTAGTGACATGGAAAGCTTGAATAGTGATAGCGATGCAAAGCACAATCCCAAGATAGATGAAGCTAATCCTAAGTTAGCATTAGGATAAATATTTCAAAACAAAAAAAGAGTTTAAAGAAGCTGATACTGCTCATGAGATTAAAAGAGGAAGGATGGTCCAGTAAGAGCAAGGGGAGAATGTAAGCATCGCCCCTCTTGTAAGTGGGTAATTTTAGCTACAAAAATATAGAAGGACACAAATTTTTAGATAAAGACTTACATCTCTGAGCATACATATTTTTGTTGGAGTGTCAAGAATAAAAATGTCACTTCCAGTTAGATTGCAAAGAAATATGTTGATAGAATCAAATCAAACAGAGAATGGAAAACATCAAAATTCAAAGATGAAGCCAGTAGAGAGATGGGAGTAGATGTATCTTTATGTCAAGCAAGAAAAACTAAAAAGAAGGTTATTTCTCTATCGATGGCAATTTGAATAACCAGTTTAGTATGTTGTGGAATTACATTAATGAGATCGTGTGATCCAATCCTGGAACAACAATTTATATGAATTTAACATCAAATGAGACTCCTAAAAATCCATCAAGATTCCAAAGATTATACATATGTTTTACAGCATGTAAAGATGGATTTAAGGTAAGTCATAGAAAGATAGTTGGTGTTGATGGTTGTTGATTGAAAGACTCTATGTATGGTTCACAATTTCTTGCTACTGTTGGTTTATATGGAAATAACAATATCTTTCATATAGCCTATGCCGTTGTGGAAAAGGAGTGCAAGGATACATGGCAGTGCTTTTTGAACTATTTGACAATTGATATTGAAATACAAAAGCAATATGTATGGACATTCATGTCAGATAAGCAAAAAGTCCTTCTTGAAGCTTTTGAGGAAGTTTTATCAAATGTTTCTCATAGATTTTGTGCCCGACACTTGCACAATAATTTCAAAGCAAGCGGATTTCCTAGTCATGCGTTTAAAACGGCTTTTTGGAAAGCTTATAGAGAAACAACTGTTGAACCATTTAATATGCATATGTTGGAGATAAATGAACTAGATAAAAAAACATATGAATGGCTTTTGAGTATTTTACCAAGTGATTGGTCCAAAGCTCACTTCTAACCACTTTCAAAGTGTGACATTTTGTTAAACAATGTATGTTTTGTCTTCAATAGTCTTATTCTTGATGCTAAAGATAAGCCCATTACCAATTTTTTCTAGATCATAAGGCATATACTCATGGCTAGGATTGTATTCAATAGGAATAAAGCTGAAAAGTGGGCTAGAAATGCATCCAGTAGGAAAGAAGCTAAACCATGGACTTTGGGTAACATTTGTCAAAATATAAAAAAGAAATTGCATAGAAACATGAAAGGAGATTTTGGTTATATTCCTAGAAAGGTTGACTCATATAAAAGCATAATATGTTAGGGAGAGAGTATTGTTTAACAACTTAATTATATGTTTCAACAGATATGCTTGGCCCTCTATATAGCGATGACTCATGTTGGTCTTGCTTTCACAATTTTCATTCTTTATGTTGTTGGAAAATTTCTTGAAGAATATTTAAGACCTATTTTGTGGTCTGTGCATTTTTCTATACCTCTAAGAGGAATTTCGCAAGCCCTTGTTGCATTCTGGTCTGAACCTGTAAAGCTAGGCCTTACCGAGACTATTTTGGCTATCCCCGTTGCTGTATTTTGGATTTTTTATTGGCATACTTGTTGATATAAGATAAATTATTTTCAATGTTGTTCTTAGGATACAAAAAGGTAGTGTCTTGACGCGTAATCAAAGTGGGTTTCTTATGTTGTTGAGGTGGCTAGTTTCTTTTTGGGTGTTTGTCATGGAATATGAGCAAATTGGTTTGTTTTGATCAGTTGCACTTCTTGCAGTGGGATTTATGTTTCTAGCTAATAGTGTTGGACTCTACGATGAATGCAGTAACATCTTTTACGAGTCATAGCTTTCATAGATTATCCATATCGACTTTCTTTACAAGGGGGACATTGAAAAGATTGGAAACCATTGCGATGGTAGGACTTATTACTAGGTTGAGCATAGGATCCTCGGCATGCACTATTTTCTTCTCTTACGAGATTAGAATGGAAGGAAAAGATGTTGTTTTTGTATTTTTGATGAGTCCGAGCAATATAATAGTTGTTAATGTATACGGGTGTAGAAACTAGTTAAGAAAGTATTATTAGCTTAGGATATATAATAAAAATAGAGTTCTGACATGAATCAATTTAACTGAAGATTTGGATGCAGTGCGTATGTGTGCTATTTCATTGGCACTTGGTACACTTACTGGATGCTCTAATTGGCAGAATGAAACGTAATCTTTTTTACCTTTTATGTGCCTGTAAATTTTTTTTGGTCCAGTTGAAAATGGGTGTATGGTAACACTTATACAAGACGAAGAACAAAGAGTAAGACTGCATGAGTAAAACTCTGAAGGAAGTCTATCTTTCTTGTGAATCTTTCAAAAAGCGATACAGACAGATGGAGCGTACAGTTCTCTCTGGTGAGATTGCAGGACTTGATCTCAAAGGAACTGCTGTTACTCGTGAGGGAGTCCAGGAAGTTGACCTTAGTGAAACTGTGCGAAGGATGGAAGAATCAATTCCACAAGTTATTTTGCTTCTTGAAGCAGCAGTTAAAAGATGCATCAACTTTACCAGTGGTTCTGAGGTGGATGAGCTCATTCTTGTGCTAAATGATGTCACGCTACAGTATATTCCACTTTACAGGAGAATGTAAAATCATTAAGAGCTGTTTGTGGACTGAATTTGGATGCTATTAGTACAAAAAAGGGGAAGCATCTTTAAATGCATGTAAAGTTGACTTCACATCAGGAGAGGAGTGGTTATTTGTTCAAGGTGCACTGCTGATCCTCACAGTTGTTGATTGTTTAACCACTAGATTTTCAGTCTTTGAAGCTTCCCTCAAGGCTACTCTTTCTAGGTTGAGTACAAGACTCTCTCTCTCTCATAGTTTCTCGGTCAAGTATCGATCAAAACAAGCCAGATGTAGTCACTGATGATGGAACTGGGCAATTATTTGTGGCTCAAAAGGTTGCCTTGGAAGTGTCAGCCTTGAGACTAGTGGATATTCCCGAGAAGGCTCGGAAGCTTCTTAATTTATCGGAGGAGTCAAAAGATTCCAGGTTCTAGGATTTCAAGTGATGAGTAAAAAGGGGTCGTTTGATTTACAGACTAAGTTATTTTAAGACTTCGTCGACGGATTATAATCTGCAATATGAGATAAAAGAGAAAATGGCCAAAATCCCCCCAACCTTTACCTCAAATTCCAACTACACACTTATGCTTTGCGGGGGTCCTATGACCCCCCCCCCCCCTGAACTATTTAAAAATGATATTATTACTTCCCTAAATGCTTACGTGGCATAGCGAGTGTATATCACTCTCCTTGAGAGAGTGAGCACCGAAAATAAAAATAAAAATTTTATTTCCACATTTCTTTTATATATATATATATATATATATATATATATATATATATATATATATATATATATATATATATATATATATATATATATATATATACATTTTTTATTTTTTTCTTTATTTGCCTTATTCCTTTATCATCTCCTTCTCTCCATTTTCATATTCCTTCACCATCTTCATCTTCCTCTTCCTCTTCCTCTTTCAAAATCTCCATCTTCATTTTCTTATCTCCATTTTTATTTATATCGCAAATTCAATGCTTTTCTCACCATTAATTTTTTAATTATCATTTTTAGACCCACTAATTTATTTTTTTATGAATAAGGATAAATAATCTCAAGTGTTTCCACCGGAATGGTTTCACAGCCGCCGGTTAAGCTTTTCCGACCACTGAACCAGTTTCAAAATGAGCATACAAGTGATACGCACCCACCCCATAAACAATTACACATATATTCATCTCACAATTCTCAGAAATTTGAAAAGATTAAAGTGGTCCTTGGAGTAATTTCTGATGAAAAGTGAAAATTAGTTCAAAAAATTATGTCTCATGAGGATTCTGGATCGAGTGAATCGATTTCAAACCATGAAATCAATATTATATCTTAAAATCAATATTCATATTTAAGCTTTTTTTGCACTGTTTCAACATCAAGATTGAGTTTTGAGTTGTGGGTTTCTTGATTTCGTCTGTTTTAGCATCAAGATTGAATTTTGAGTTGTGGAATTTATTAAAATTGTCTATTTTAGCATCAAGAATAAATTTTGAGTTGTGGCATCTTTTGGGTTTATCAGCAATGATGAGACAAATACTGGAGAAGTATCGAAGGGAATGGGAGAGGGTGATTTTGTGAGGGATAGTGAGTTGTTTGGGTGAAATTTTATTGAGGGTTAATTGAAGGTAGATGAAGTCATCATCTTCTTTTGAATCTTCATGTAAGAGTGAATTGAAGTACATGCTCCAAATGCCCTTTTGGATCTTTATGCTAAATCTGGGAATGTGATAGAGGCAAGCAAGTTTTTGATGAGTTAGATGATGACAGTGTAGTGTCTTGGACATCTGTAATTGTAAGTTTGGCTGGCAATGGTTTTGATTCCATAGATTGAAGTAGGATAAAAATTAAAAATGATTTTGATTTCATGGATTGAAGTAGGATGAAAATTTTAAAAAAATGATAAAAATGATTAAAAATAAGAAAAAAGTAGGATAAAAATGATTTTTATATCAAAAAAACAATAATATTACGTGGCATAAGCTGATAGGCGCGTGCAGCTCACCCACTTGTACAGATCTAGGCATGAGTTTTTAGACGGGCATATATTTCATTTTTAAATAGTTCAGGGGGTCATAAGACCCCCGCAAAGTATAAGTGTGTAGTTGGGATTTGGAGTAAAGATTTGGGGGACTTTTGGCCATTTTCTCTGAGATAAAATAATACCAAGTTGATTCGAGATAAAATGAGATATCACAAAATAAAATTTTATCTTAAGCTTAATCTTGTGCTATTTCATCTTTTATCTCATTAACCAATAGCCCCCTTGTGTATTGGCACTTAAGTGCATAAAAATGAGATATTGTAAAGTTCGTAAACATTACAGAAGAACTTTTTATGTTATTTGTCATCCATGAGTACTGAGATTTCTGCCTGTCAACTTTCAAGTACTAAATATGATAGACTAACCAGTAACAAATAACATGTACCACAGCTCTCCATCTACCAATAATTCAATTCAAATTGATTGATACCAACAGCTCAATTCCCCATTGATCATTGCCCAAACCAATCACCATCTTTCACATGCATAGCTTGAGGCAATTTTCCCCAAAGTACTATACTTCCTATGTTTTGTCTGCAGTTCTTTTGAAGTATCAAGAACAACTTTTCTATACCGCAAAGATTAAGATAAGACCATTGTACACCCTATCCTTCCGTGAACCCACTTATTGAATAACACGAATATATGTTGTATCTGATTTTCCACATAGAAATATGGATCAAAATTGCAAGTACCTAGTTCATTTTCCAGTAGAAATGCTAAACAAATTGTAGATGGAACGGTATTGCACTAAAATGTAAAGCAAAAATTGTAGAAGGTCCAAAGTTTAATGTTTTGAATTTCATTAAACCAGCAAATACATTGTAAATAGGCAACCAGAAGATTCAGAACCAACAAAAATTAAGAGTAGGTTGCAGTATCACATGTTCGCACTCTTTAGGGGTTGCATGATTCATAGAGTCAATTCAACGGGGACAATTTAGCACCTCCTTACAACTAGAAGGAGAACTACATCTACAAATAAAGGTTCTAGATATAAACACTTGTTAATGAAGCTCATTGCTTCAACTGCCCTCGGATTTCTCCAGTGCTGCCAAATAAAAAGGAAAAAAAGAGAGACAAGGTGACAATTTTAGTACCAAAACCAATTTCACTTAACAGCAAGTAACAAGAAGTGATAACCAAATACAGCACCATGAAGATGGAAATTATAAATTATAGCAGCTAAATGTAGTTGAGATGAAAAAGAGTTCCCAAACAAAAAAAGATCTCATAATACTTAAGAAAGTCAATCAAGTTCGTCATTGATCAACTAATAGTTTTATCTGAATTTTCCAAGCACAAATCCCTCCGCATAAAAACTTTAGTACACGGTTTTTCCTAATTGTTCTTTTGATTAGTTCAGCAATTAAACCATGTTGATTATCATTTCTATATTGGCTAGGTCTTTCTGTAGCATCATCACATCAAGGGGACAGTGGCCTAATGGAAGTGCCAGTCAGGGCATTTCATGGTGCTTTCCATGATAATACAAAGGAGACTGGTGAGGCAGTTTCTCCTTCACTGGAGCTACACTAGCATAATAACCTCTAAATAGAAATATTTGAGAGCAACACGAAAAGGTTCTCAGTCGATTTACAGAGGGCATCTAGTTTTTCTAAGAGGAGGTACTACCTGCGGAATACATAGCCAAGATAAAAACTAGTACTTACTCTGAAAATGGTTGTAGAGAGGAGAGAAAAATACGCATGATATAAATCAAAAGGTTAGAAGTCCAACTGAATGCTGAGTGAGGCATTAGGTGTGTTTATATAGAGGGAGAAAAATGATGAGATGGATCGGTTTAATTACTCATGAAAGATGCCTTGTTTCAATAATTAATTTAACGAATGCATCTCATCATTTTATCCCACTATGGGAACACACCCTATGCCCTACTCACTATACGCAAACTTCCAACCTTTTGATTTATACAGATTTTACCCCTCCCACTATATAAACACACCCTATTCCTTACTCAATACACACTTAAACTTCCAACCTTTTGATATAAAGTCTATTGTGTGTATGTGTACATATTTATGCAGACACCATCGAGAGCCAAAAGTTCAAACATTTCCTGTGTTTCATGTTAGGGCACTAAATATGAGGTCACTGAGATTCTCAAGGTTAATGGATATGGTTGTAGAGACTTAATTTACTATATAACCCTTACCTTCAAGAATGACGTGGAGGAATATTTTCAAGTTACGGTGATGGAACGTGTATATAAATCTTTGATGTTCCCAGTGTCCGGCCAAGGGTAATAAGATCTATTGTACATTCCTTTTTTTTTAAGTTTCCTCAAAAGAATGACCTATTTTTTTTAATATGTAAAAAAATTAAAGTATTAGGGTTACAAAGTTAAAGTTAAGGGTTTAATTCAATCGAAATAATTTAATTTCGTTAAGGGGAGGGATATTTTTGAACCAAATATTTAACAGAGGGGTATTTTTTACCCATTTCAAATAGTTCAGGGGTATTTTTGATCCTTTTTCGAATTTCGTTAGAGGGAGGGATATTTTTGAGCTAAATATTTAACGGAGGAGTATTTTTGAGCGAAAAATCTAATGAGGGGCATTTTTGAGCTATTTCAGATAGTTCAGCGGTATTTTTGAGCCTTTTCTGTTGTTTTTATCTTAAAAGCAAATCTATTATGATCGTAATTCTAAAGCCAATCGCCCTGTAAGATTGATATCTCCCATTTCGGTTCAAAGCAAGCCCAAAAATTAAATTTAATCATGCTCCAAACTAAGTTTTACTGGAAACCAACAGCAATACCAATACAGGCTCAAAACCCCCCGACGAATCCGTTTTCAACAACAACCACACATCCGAAACGAAATCAAATTAGAACTCACTTTAGGAGTCAAACGCGTAAAGAGAAAAGGAGAGGAAAGGGGATAATGGCACACATATGTGGATACTCACATAAAAAATCATCTTTCAACATGACAAAACAAGAGCTGGTTAAAACAAAAATCCTATGTCCATGGAACTTTAACAAGAGATGAAGGGGAATTGATGAAAACAAAGGGAGAGATATCACACCTTATCTGGTGCAGCGAAATCGGGGCTTCAAATGTCAAGATTCCAACTATACACTTAACTTCGAGATTCTGAATTTGAACCAAAAATTGAAAAGGAAATCCTATTTACCTGACAACCAGACCTCCGAACTTTAACCTGTATTTTTCACACTGATTTTGAGTTTTTCTCTCTAATTTTTGAGCCTTTTGTTTTCTCTCCCTTTTTGAATTTTTTCCTATTACCCCTTTCTTAAAACCTCGTTCTCCTCTATTTTTTTCTCTTGCTGCTAACAAATACTGGTTTTCACTCTTTTCTTAGTTTCCACTCATTTTTTTCCTTTTTTTTCGTTCCTTCACCTCTTCCCCTCCATAGAAACAAATGACCCATATTTATAGGCACAAATCCGAACTTGAAATCCGGATTTGAAACCTCAGAATAAAAAAAATAGGAAGGAGGAAATTTGAATTTTGAAACCAACCCCCCCTAAACCTTAGCTTCTTCAGAGATTTGATGTCGAATCCATAGAGATTTTCCTCTTTTTTGTTCTTGCATGAACTTGGGGACTGGTTCTCTGATTTGACGAACTCACGGGTTGAGAAGGCCAAAAGTGGAAGGATATTGACAGGGAGTGGCAGGCGGCGGTCAGGCTAGGGTGGATTAGGGGTTTCTGTTTCGGGTAGGGTGGAGAGGGGCAGTGAAGATGGAAGAAGACATGCTTGACAACACTTTAATTAAGAATGATTTCTTTTAATATGTTTTAAAAAAATAATTCCTCTAATTTTTTGACAGCATTTTAATTTCAATTTTTCATTTGACATACTTAAAATCATAAAATTAAATAATATTTTAATATATTTGACATAAATTTAATTTAAAATCATAAAAAGTCGATCTAATCATACCACAAAATTAATCTACCCACCACTAAAGAGACATTGCATAGCCAATGAAAATAAAAAACAGGTCACACTCGGGAGCCGCATTTTGCATTTAATATATGTGCTTATAATTTCCAGCATCCCAATCCCTTTTACAGGAAAATCAACATGTAGCTCAAACATGTCCATTTATATATTTACTTTGTGTTATTTTTATTTGTCACATTTTGATTTAACTTGCATAGTAAAAAAATAATTAATATGATTATTTTATTAAATTTCTTAGAATATTTTAAAAATATTTTGTAGTGATGATAAAAACTGTTTAACTTACAATTGCAACTATAACAAAATAGTTTCATCATCACTACAAAATAGTTTCATCATCACTAGTATCTAAAATATAATTGTGTCATTTAAATATTCGACAACAGAAAAAATTTACCAACGCACAACCATGAATAGAACATATCACAATCACAGCTCTACCAAAACAGATCAATCCAGCAGCAAATCATGAAGGAATGAAGACTCACCAATCTATCACAAGATATCCTAAATTAAAAAGCAAACTACGCTTGATTTTTGCAAATTCCTTATAGCCCAGATTGTTAAAACTGGATAGACATAAATAGTACACGTGATAGGTTGTTGTTTGATGCATTCTACTGTAGTTTTTTTACTCACCCTGGCCATGTTAAATTTTTTGTAATTAGCTATCTTGAGTATTCCCTGCATAAAAAAACAATGATAAAAATAAAAACTTTTACTGAACAATACAAAGAATTACAGTTACACACCGCGTCACGTGTCGTTTTGCATTTACTCCTTGCCCTAATAAAGGATAATCTTCCTCCTCACATCAGTCTTGTTGCTTCGTAAATCGATATGTCATTATACGGCTAAAAGGGAAACACTCATTTTTCTCCAATTTTTTTAAAAGTTTCAGTGCAGTTAATTAGTTGTTGTCCATGTTTGAACAACAACTGAGGGGTAGTATTCAATCATGCAGTCAAACAGTTGTTGTCCAGGTTTGAATAACAACTGATTGACTGTATGTTTGAACACGACCCAATGACTGAAACTACTAAAAGAATAGAAAAAAAAATGAGTGTTTCCCCTTTTAGCTATAGATGGCAGATCAATTTGCTAAGTAACAAGACTTATGTAAGGAAAAAGATTATCGCTTCATTAAGGCAAAGAGTAAATGTAAAACGCCACGTGACACAGTGTTTAACTGTAATTCTTTATACTGTTTAGTAAAAGTCTTATCGTTACCGTTTGTTTTTTATGCAGGAAATATTCAAGATAGCTGATTACAGAAAATTTAACATGGCCAGGGTGAGTAAAAAGACAATAGAAGAATGTATCAAACAACCTATCACGTGTACTATTTATGTCTACCCCAGTTTTAACAACCACATTGGAGAGGTTCTTATCTATATTTTTCAATTAATGTTCACTTTTAGTATATGGGTATCTTCTAATTTTCTTGCTAGTTTCTTAAATATAGAGAGTTTAAGATGGGGGTATAAGGGGTTTGCAAGAATCTAAGCGTAGTTTACTTTTTAATTTAGGATATATCGTGAGAGAAGTAGTGAATTTTTTTTACTGCCAGATTGATCTGTTTTGTTAGAGTTGTGATTGAGATGTGTTCTGATTGTGTGAATTTTTTTTGCTTCCGGATACTAAAATGACAACTATATTTTAGATAGTAATGATTATCAAACTATTTTTTAATAATGATGGAACTATTTTGTGACAGTTATAATTGTGAGTCAAATAGTTCTTATCATCACTACAAAATATGTCTAAAATATTTTAAATAATATTTAATGTGATTATTTTATTAAATTTCTTAGAATGTTTTAGAAATATTTTGTATGATAATAAAAACTATTTGACCCACAATTGCAACTGTAGCAAAATAGTTCTATCATCACTACAAAATAGTTTCATCATCACTACTACTAAAATATAATTGAGTCATTTAAGTATCCGACAACAAATAAATTCACCAATGTACAACCAATGAGTAGAACACATTACAATCACAGCTCTAACAAAACAGATCTATCCGGAAGAAAAAAAATTTACTTCACGAAGGAATGAAGGCTCATCAATTTATCACACAATATACTAAATTAAAAAGCAAACTACACTTGATTTTTGTAAATCCCTTATAGCCCCAGGTTGTTAAAATTGGATAGACATAAATAGTACACGAAGAAATGAAGGCTCATCAATTTATTACACAATATACTAAATTTAAAAGTAAACTACGCTTGATTTTTACAAATCCCTTATAGCCCCAGGTTGTTAAAACTGGATAGACATAAATAGTACACGTGACAAGTTGTTGTTTGATACATTCTTCTATAGTTTTTTTATTCACACTGTCATATTAAATTTTCTGTAATTAGCTATTTTAATATTCTCTGCATAAAAAACAAACGTAAAGATAAAAGACTTTTACTGAACAACATAAAAAATTACAGTTACACACCGCGCCACGTAGCATTTTGCATTTACTCATTGCCCTAATGAAGCGATAATCTTCGTCCTTACATAAAACCTGTTGCTTAGTGAATCGATATGTCATACGACTAAAAGGGAAACACTCATTTTTCTACAATTTTTTGGCAATTTCAGTGCAATCAATCAGTTGTTGTCCATGTTTGAACAGCAATTGATTGGTAGTATTCAATCATGCTGTCAAACAGTTATTGTCCAGGTTTGAACAACAACTGATTGACTGTATGTTTGAACATTACCCAATGACTGAAACTACTAAAAAATTGAAGAAAAAAAAAGTGTTTCCCTTTTAGCTGTATGATGGCATATCGATTTGCTAAGCAACAAGGCTTATGTAAGAAAGAAGATTATCGCTTCATTAAGACAAGGCTTATTTAAGAAAGAAGATTATCGCTTTATTAAGACAAGGAGTAAATTCAAAACGCCACATGACGCGGTGTGTAATTGTAATTCTTTGAATTGTTCAGTAAAATTCTTATCTCTATCCTTTGTTTTTATGCAGGAAATACTCAAGATAGCTAATTACAAAAAATTTAACATGGTCAAAGTGAGTAAAAAGATGATAGAAAAATATATCAAACAACAACCTGTCATGTGTACTATTTATTTCTACCTTAGTTTTAACAACCACACTAGAGAGGTTCTCATTTATCTTTTTAAATTAATCTTCACTTGTAGTATGAAATAGTCTTTCTACTTTTCCAAAGGTAGTGGTATGGACTGGGTACATTTTATGATCCCCAGACTCCACTGCATATTAATGTTCACTTCCACTGCATATTAATACTCCCCAAACCCCACTGCATATTAATGTTCACTTCCACTGCATATTAATGTTTACTTCTAGTTTATGGATGAAACAGCTTTTGGTATGGAGTGCGTACATTTTATGCTCCCCAGACCCCACTGCATGGGAATACACTGTGTTTGTTGTTGTTGTTCTAGTCTGTGAATGCTTTCTAATTTTCTTTTTCTTGCTTGTTTCTTAAATATAGAGAGTTTAAGATAGGGCTATAAGGGATTTGCAAGAATTAAGCGTAGTTTGATTTTTAATTTAGAAATCTAAGATGACACAATTATATTTTAAAAATGATCAAACTATTTTGTAGCGATGATGATAGGCGAAATTACGCGCCTATATCAATATATTTTGCCCATATTTTAGCCTAGTTTTGAGAACAAATTATATATTTCATGCACTTTTAGTCCTTTTTCCTATAAATGAGCTAACAAACATGATTAGTAAAGTTTCAGGTATAAATGATGCAAAATTCAGCATTTTATGGCTTACTTGACGCAAAAGAAAGCTCACGAAGGAAGGAAAGGGAGTTTACACGCCTAAGGACCAAAACTGCTGCATGGAAACTCTGTCCCGGGCTAAAACAGCATTTCTGAAGACTCTGGGGACCTGGACCAAAACTGCTGGATGGAAAATCTGTCCCGGGCTAAAACAACATTTCTGAAGACTTTGGGGACTTACAGACACAAAGCTGGATTTTGACAATGATACATTAACCTAGTATAATTGGGTTATGTATTTCATTAGTTTATTTGGATTAGGAGAATGTTACATTAACCTAGTACAAATGGGTTAAGTATTTCCTTAGTTTAGTAGGATTTGGTTATTTATTTCATTAGCATAGTAGGAGTAGGATAGGAGTATTATAAATACCCTATCATGCTAGAGATTTTAATCAAGTCCTCCCTTAGTGGAGGCAACTCCTCCCTTAATTCAAGAAATTCATTCTTAAAACTATTAATTTTCTTCCATCTCTCTCATCTTCCACCACAAACACTTCTAATCTATTCTTCTATTCTTAAATTCCACAACAAGAGAATCGTTACTTGCTAGGGAATCACCAAAACCACACGCCTATCACCTACTTCTCACGCCATCAACCATGCAAATCGTGATATCCTTCGCATTCATGGGTAACTAAACCTCTTAGTTGGGGTTATGGAAGCCGAATGAGTTACTATCTATAGCTGTAAGTTTGTGAGTTCAAGACACGTATATTGCTTATATCATTATTCTCTTCATCTTAATCCACATTCTTTGCGGTTGCAAACGCAAGAATACGCCAGTCTAACATTTAACTTGTTCGAGAGAAAGGTTATTTGTCTGGAAAAGAGATAATGTCAAGGTAGTAGGACACCCTTTCCTATTAAAAAGCTAGTGCCGTAACTGGACTAACCTCTTGGAGAATTCGTACCGTTAGACACGCTTTAAGCTCGAGAGAGTTAAAGTGAAATAGTCCTTGTTCAGGTCAAGAGACGCTTGGATTTACCATCGACTACAATTCTCTATAAGCAATTGCATGTCAAGACTCTACACACTCATAGCCAATAGAGACGTATACCTCAGAAGGTGGACATAACCCCAACGCCTCAATTCTCATTGTTTCACAACCTACGCAATACTCTCTTTTTACTTTACTATTTTCATCTTTTATTACTTTTGTTACTTATTACAATCCCCCTTTTTTACGAGACTTGCACTAAAAGTCTAGTAATTTTACTTACTTGTTGGCCAAGCTATTCCCTGTGGGATCGACACCCAACCCAGGTTGGGTTCTATATTTGCTAACGACCGCTTTACACTCCCACGAGAGCTGTAGATTGAGCGTTATCAAAAATTGGCGCCGTTGCCGGGGAATACGAGTGTCAATCAAGTTTGTAATAATTACTAGACCCTTTGGTCAAAGATTCTCGTACTTTTACTTTTAGTTTTTGTTTTTGTTTATTGCAGGTTTTTCTTTTAGTGCATGCCCCATACTAGAAGTTCTGGTCAACCGTTATTACCAATCAATCCTGAACTACAACGAATTAGAAGAATGGAAGCACAAGCTGAAATCGACAGGATGGCTGCTCAACACGAGCAAGCAAGATTAGCTGCTCTTGCTGCTGCTCAAGTCCAACAACAAAACATTGATAATCCTGGGCGAGCAACAAATCCTGACGATGAGGATTTAGGTGACGACGAGTTGATAAACCCAAGGCATGTCGCTGAAACGACAACACCTGCCAATCGAAGAGGTCGACAAGCTCGGTATAGGTATGATCGCCAACCTTTGCAACCAGCTTTCGACGATGATGATGATGAGCTTGATGGTGCCGGAGCCACTGGAGCTATAATTCCACCACCATTAGCGCCCGGAGCCAAGTTCAACATTACAAGCACCATGATTCAGTTATTGCAACTCAAGGGATTATTTGGTGGACTAGCAGGCGATGATCCGAATATGCATCTCATCAACTTTATTTCTACATGCAAGTCTTTTGACAATCCTGGTGTTGGTCAGAATGCTATTCGATTACGTCTATTTCCATTGTCTCTGTCTGGGGAGGCAACATTATGGTTGAATGGGCTAACTCCTGATTCTATTACAAATTGGAGGCAATTGAGAGACGCTTTCCTAGAAAGATTCTTTCCGCCATCCAAAAGGGCTCAATTAAGAGATGAAATCAGCAACTTTCGTCAGCTTCCCTCTGAAGCTCTTCACGAAACATGGGAGAGGTTCAAGACAAAGCTAGCGAGATGCCCAAACCATCACATGACTAATGTTCACCTCATGGAGATCTTGTATAGAGCCTTGAATTCAGTAACTAAACCAGTGGTGGACAACGCAGCTGGAGGTTCTTTCATGGACCTCACCTTTGGTCAAGCAAGCAATATGCTAGATCGCATGACAAAGCAAAGTAGAGCTTGGCACACCAGGGATTCTGAGGTAGCAAGCCCCACTTTATCTATTGGCATGTCTGCAGACCAAAGAAGAAGAGAAGAAGAACGTGAGCAAGATATGGCGCACATGAAAACACAATTGGATCTTCTAACAAAGCACTTATTATCGGGGAAGACCGAAAAAGTGAAAGCTGTGGCGCTGAAAGGAAGAAACGAATCTGATTCGGAAGAGGAGGCCAACTACTTGAACAATCAGGGGGGTTTCCGTGGGAATGCCCAAGGAAACCAAGGTCGGAACTATTATGATAAATCTGGAAGCAAAGACCAAGGTAGTTGGAAGAAAAATAATGAAAAGAGTGGTTTGTACGTTCCCCCTGGTAAACGTGATACCACCACATCTAATTCTATGGAAGACATGATGGCTAAGTTATTGAAAGGAGTGGAAGCAACGAGCGCGGGAGTTAAGGAGGTGATTGATGATTTGTCCTCCATGAAGCAACTAGTTGATTCTCATTCCACTTCTATCAAGCAAATAGAGCAGCAATTGAGCCAACTTTCAGCAGCATTCAATCAAAGAAAGGCTGGCACCTTACCGAGCGATACTGTGCAAAACCCAAGGAATGATGGGTCATGCATGGCCATCACTACCAGAAGTGGTAAGGTGCTGGAAACTTCAGCAAAAGGCAAGCAAGTGGTTGACGTAGTAGCAGACATTGACGCCACACTTTGTGATGTTACAAGGGAAGAAGCCGCAACAACTACTTCCAACATCAAGGATGTTTCACCTAGTGACGTGCAGCCTAAAAAAAATAATAAACGGAAGCAAGAGGAGAAGAAAGCCATGGAGAGAACACTTCCATACCCACCACCACCTTTTCCACAAAGATTGAAGAAGGTGGCCGATGACACTAAGTTCAGCAAATTTATGACCATGTTGAAGCAGCTGACTATTAATGTCCCATTGGTAGAGGCACTTGAACAAATGCCTGGGTATGCGAAGTTTATGAAAGATCTTTTGACTAAGAAGAGGGCAGCAAGCTATGAGCTGAAAGATGATGTGCATCATTGTAGTGCAATTGCTACTCGATCGATAGTTCAGAAGAAGGCCGACCTCGGAGCTTTCACGATTCCTTGCACCATCGGATCTTTGGACTTTGCTAAAGCATTGTGTGACTTAGGAGCCAGCATCAACTTGATGCCATTATCGATCTATAAGAAGTTGGGGTTAGGAGATCCTACACCAACCAATATGAGGCTTGTGATGGCGGATAGGTCGGTAAAACGACCGGTTGGTATTCTATGCGATGTCTTGGTAAAGGTATCTTCATTTATATTTCCAGCAGACTTTGTCATCTTGGATTGTGAAGAAGATTCAGAGGTTCCCATAATCTTGGGACGCCCTTTCCTTGCTACGGGAAGTGTGCTCATAGATTTGAGAGCTAATGAGCTTTCATTCCGAATAAATGATGAAGTGGTTCGCTTTGATGTTTGCAAATCAATGAAGCAACCCAAAGATCTAAGTGTATTTTCGGTGGCTGATGTTGTCTTTGATGGCGAGAAAGAGTTACTTGCAGAAGAGCACATTCTTGATGATCCTTTGGAGGCTTTGTTCATGAAAGAAGAGGATGATGATGCTGAAATTTCTGAAGATGATATTTGTGCTCTATCGGGATTAGGAACATATCGTTATACTCCCAAGAAGCTGGATCTTGATCTCAAGAATCGACCCACACCTCCATCTAAGCCATCTATTGAAGAACTACCCACGTTAGAATTGAAGGAGCTACCAAGCCATTTGAAATACGCATTCTTAGGAAGCGAAAATACTCTTCCAGTCATTGTAGCAGCCGATTTGGGTGAGCAACAAGTTGCAGCTCTTATTGCAATCCTACGCAAGTATATTAGAGCTATTGGATGGACCATTGCGGATATCATTGGTATTCCACCTGGGATTTGCACACATAAAATTCAGCTTCAAGAAAAGTGCACACCCACCATTGAACATCAAAGACGTCTAAACCCACCAATGCAAGAAGTGGTGAAGAAGGAGATTATCAAGTGGTTAGACGCAGGAGTCGTGTATCCTATTTCTGATAGTACATGGGTAAGCCCAGTACAATGTGTTCCCAAGAAAGGAGGTATGACGGTGGTCGCGAATGCAAAGAATGAGCTTATTCCACTCAGGCCCGTTACTGGATGGAGAGTATGCATGGACTACCGCAAGCTGAATTCTTGGACTCTCAAGGATCACTTCCCCATGCCATTTATGGACCAAATGCTAGATCGATTAGCGGGGAAAGGATGGTTTTGCTTCTTGGATGGTTATTCAGGTTACAATCAGATTTGCATTGCCCCCGAAGACCAAGAGAAGACAACGTTTACATGACCATATGGTACTTTTGCCTTCAAACGCATGCTATTCGGGTTGTGTAACGCACCAGCCACCTTTCAACATTGTATGATGTCTATTTTCTCTGATATGGTAGAAGACACTTTGGAGGTATTTATGGACGACTTTTCAGTTGTTGGTGAGTCCTTTGACGCATGTTTGGTGAACTTGAGCATGGCATTACAAAGATGTGTAGAGTTCAACCTTGTTCTTAATTGGGAGAAGTGCCACTTTATGGTAAAAGAAGGAATTGTTCTTGGGCACAAGATCTCCGAAAGAGGAATAGAGGTTGATCGCGCCAAAATAGAGGTAATTGAGAAGCTACCACCTCCAATTTCGGTAAAGGGAGTTCGTAGTTTTCTTGGTCATGCTGGGTTTTATCGTAGATTCATCAAAGACTTCTCCAAAATTTCTAGTCCATTATGCAAACTATTGGAAAAAGATGCGAAGTTTGACTTTAATGATGATTGCTTAAAGGCATTCGAATGCCTTAAAGAAAAACTCATTGAAGCCCCTATCATGGTAGCACCAGATTGGACGCTCCCATTCGAAGTCATGTGTGATGCTAGTGGTATAGTCGTTGGTGCTGTTCTTGGACAGAGAAAGGAGAAATTATTTCATCCTATCTACTATGCGAGTAAGGTCCTAAATGAAGCCCAAAGGAACTACACTGTTACTGAACAAGAGCTCTTAGCGGTTGTGTATGCGTTTGAGAAGTTCCGTGCCTATCTATTGGGTACTAAGGTGATCGTTCATACAGACCATGCAGCTCTTAGGTATCTAATGACAAAGAAGGATGCAAAACCAAGGCTGATTCGATGGGTATTGCTGCTGCAAGAGTTCGATTTCGAAGTCAAAGATAGAAGAGGTTGTGAGAACCAAGTGGCTGATCACCTATCTAGACTTGAGAATGAGTATGTGGCGCAACCAGAAAATCAGATTGATGATGCATTCCCTGACGAGGAGATACTAGCGACAACAATGGAGAAATTACCATGGTATGCCGATTTTGCAAATTTCGTGGTGAGTAATGTGTTACCTTCCAATTTATCTTACCACCAGAAGAGGAAGTTTATGCATGACGTTCAGCACTACTATTGGGATGAGCCTTATTTGTTTTGAAGATGCGCGGATGGTATCATTCGACGATGTATATCCCATGAAGAAGTGCCTACTATCTTGGAAGCATGCCACACTTCGCAAGTTGGAGGACATCATGCAGGGAATCGAACGGCAAGGAAAGTCTTGCAAAGTGGTTATTATTGGCCTACAATATTCAGAGATGCACACGACTATGTGAGAAGGTGTGACCAATGCCAACGTCAAGGTGCTATTTCAAAACACCATGAAATGCCCATGTCCAAAATTCTAGAGGTAGAACTCTTTGATGTGTGGGGTATTGATTTCATGGGACCATTCGTGAATTCGTTTGGAATGAAGTACATCTTGGTTGCTGTGGATTATGTGTCGAAATGGGTTGAAGCTGTAGCATTGGCCGATAACGAAGGAAAGCGTGTTGTAGCGTTTTTAAAGAAGAATATCTTCTCTCGCTTTGGAGTACCTCGTACTATCATAAGTGATGGAGGATCCCACTTTTGCAACAAGCTATTCAAATCTGTATTGGCCAAGTATGGAGTCAAGCAACACAAGGTAGCTACGCCTTATCATCCTCAAACTAGTGGACAAGTAGAGGTTTCCAATCGTGAGATCAAGCAAATCCTTGCCAAGACGGTCAATGCGAATCGGAAGGATTGGTCTCGAAAGCTAGATGATGCACTATGGGCGTATAAGACTGCATTCAAGACACCCATTGGCATGTCACCTTATCAGCTAGTTTATGGGAAGGCTTGTCATCTACCCATCGAGCTTGAATACAAGGCATTGTGGGCATTGAAGCACTTGAATCTGAATTGGGATGATGTGAAGAACCTGAGGTTGGAGCAGCTGAACGAACTAGATGAATTCCGTCTCCATGCTTATGAAAGATCAGATTTATACAAGGAGCGGATGAAGAAGTATCATGATCAGCGGATTGTTCGACGAAACTTCCAAAAAGGTGACATGGTACTACTCTTTAATTCCAGACTCAAGCTCTTCCCAGGTAAGTTAAAATCAAAGTGGTCTGGTCCATTTAAAGTCATTCAAGTCTACTCATCTGGAGTAGTCGAATTGGAAAACAACGAGGGTGTTATCTTCAAAGTGAATGGCCAACGTGTCAAGCCCTATATCGGTCCTCTTGACTCAATGAATGACATGGCCATCACTTATCTCGACGAAGTCTAAGTACTCGAGATTACTACGTCGAGCCACGACAATAAATAAGGCACTAGATGGGAGGCAACCCATCGTTTTATTGTTTTATCGTTTTGTCGTTTTATCGTTTTAGTATTTTTTTTCTTTTTGATAAATGAAAATACAAAAATAAGAGTCGTGCCACGACCAAAACTAAGGCGCTTGGTGGGAGGCAACCCATCGTACTAATCGTTTTCATTGTGTTTTGAGCAAATATAGGTGCAAGAAGGACGCGACGAGAAGATTGATCTCACTCGACGATTTGGTCGCATTGTATGGTAAAGTCGGTAAGTTAGGAATGGTGATGCATAAGGCTATGAATTGAGCCTTTCTCACAACATAATAGGCATCGAGGAAGGCCAGGCCTTGGTAAAAATAGGCCACGAACGATGCACAACCTATTCTATAGCCTAAGGACTCGGAATCTAGTGTGCAATACACTATGCGCCGCCTATTCCTAGGTATGCTTTTGACTATGCGCCGCCTATGCTATGGCATTTGAGATACTGAGACCAAATGCCATAGACTATGCGGCGCATATGTCTAGAAATGCCATAGACTATGCGGCGCATATGTCCCATTATGCCATGGACAATGCGCCGCATATGTAAGTGATATGCGCCGCATATGTGGTGATTTTGTCCCAAAATCTGATTGTAAATGGGTCATAACCCGACCCATACTCCTCCTATATAAAGGGGACTTGTTTTTATGTCACAAACACATTAGAAGCAACCCTAAAGGCGCCGCATATCATCCCAAATCCTCTCAAATTTTTCTTCTTTTGTTCTTCCAATCCACAACAACTTCTCCACAATCTTCAAGCAAGTAAGTGCTCTCTTATTCTTCATCTATTTATCGTAAGTACTACGTTGCTATGCTTATTATAATTTGCTAAATCATGTGAGATTGGTGGTGATGTTCATGTGTTTGGATAATTGTTGCAAAATCGTGTGATTGAATATATACGTATGGAATTCTTGACTTGTTTCCGACTTGACTTTTGTTTCAATGGCATTGTTATGATACTTGCTGAACATATGTGGCTATGAATATTGCTTGAGAGTGTTGTTTGGATGCTTGCATGATTAACCATCCCGGCCATCGGGATAAGGTTATAGTGACTATCGACGTAGGAGGTAGTGTTTATTGTACGAATAGTAATTCCATGTGGTAACCCCTATGTTGTAGTGTCGCTATATGCACCATGAAAGTCATCCAAATGGCTGCACATAAGTGATGTAATGCTGATTTTCTTGTCGGAATACAATCCTAAGACGTATGTCGACGAAGTCTGAGTACTCGACCACTTTCACTTCACTGATTTGTGCTAACAAGATTAAGTGTGGGGTGGTACCCCTAGTGCTTGCATGTAGATTGTATAAAGTGAGATTGTGCTGCAACTAACATTATTTCTAGTCTCAGGTACAATGGCACCCAAAGCAAGGCAAGGCAAGGAGAAGGCTACCACGACCCGAAAGGACAAAAAGAGAAGCCGAAAAGACCAAGGAGAATCATCTTCAGCACACCTACCACGTAGAATGTTCGGAATCAAATGGGTTCTTGAGGAAGAAGCCAAGGCATGGTACAGCAGCAACAAAGAAAAGAAATATGTGCACGTCGACTTAATCAACAAGGAGACCTTAGCAAAGAAGGAGCCGCAAATGTTGGCTAAAATAATGGCTTTAAAGCTGGATTTCATCTTCCGTGACATGGGAGAGTGCAATCTTGACTTGACAAGAGAGTTTTATGCCAACTGGTCGCCGAACACAACAGGCAACGAAGTCAAAATTCGGGGCCAAGTGTTACAGCTTACAGCAGATTGGATCAACTCTTTTCTAGGCCTACCTTCGGTCGACACTGCACCATACAAAGAGCTGTACAACAGGCCTCCTTACAGAGCAATAAGACACATGCTTTGTGGAAGCAGATCAATGGCAAGATGGGGCAGACATAAGGAAACAGGTCGTCACAACACATTCCCCTATGCTCCACTAAATAGGGAAGCAAGAATCTGGATGCGTATTGTCAACTCATGCCTTATTCCTGGGACGCAATACACCAAGATATCGAGAGATAGAGTGTGTTTGGTTTATGCGTTGATGACGAATGTCCCTATCAACTTTGGGGCAATCATTTGATCTACCATGAGAAAAGCCAGACTCCACCGAAGGTCCCATTTCACATTCGGCAATTTGTTGACAGCAATGTTGCGGAAGGAGGATATAGAAGAGGAACCAGCTGACCACAAACTCCCACATAACCCAAAGAAGGTTGACCTCACCAAGGTCAAAGATGCTGAAACAACGCATGGAGTCAACCTTACCACTGCGGAGAGATATGCTCGTGACGAGAGTTTCTTCCGTCATCTCTATGGCATGACGAGATTCACTATGATGAGTGGGGGACGTATTCCAACTGCTGAAGAGCTCCAACAGCTGGACCACGACTACCCAATGAACAGACATGCCCGGGAGATGTGTGGAGTGGGCGTATATTTTGAGGAACCTCTTGATGATGACGTGCCAACTGATGATGATAGACGCTTGCCTGATTCTGATGCTGAGGAGAACTCTGACGATGACTCTTATGATGACTCTGACGAAGGGGGTATGACCCCCGACATTGATGAGGAGTCCGACTAATCAGGTTCTTCGACTTTATTTTCCACTGAGGGCAGTGTCTAGTCTAAGTGTGGGGTGGCAGAATCTGCATGCTATACTTCTTTGTTTGCACCTATGTTTGTATGTTTGCTTGTTTACTTTGTTTTTTTTTAGTCCATTTTTTTTGTTTTTTTTTCGTTTGACGTTTTTTTTAATTTTTTAGGAGTAAAATTTTTCTAGCTACGCATGAAATTATTTTGATAGGCAGCATGAGATTAGAACAAGAGTATGTGCTACAATTGTGACTATTGAGACATTTAGGCTCTAGTTGTGACTTATTATGTGATATTGTGTGATTCAATTCCTTCACTTGTTGGGTTGAGAGTTTATATTACTTCCAACCAAGTCGACCATGTGCCTTGTGTGTGTGAGATAATAGTATATTCTATGTTTGTAGCTGATGCTAGAACTTGCCTGGTATGTATGCAAAGCGAAAATAAGGAGTGTAAGTTTAGGATATGATTTAGGCATTTCTTTGGCAACCTATACATGTTTACCTTCAGTTTTACCTACCCATGTACATCATCCTAGTTAAACCCTTTTGAGCCTTTAGCCTATTTCTTTGACAACCTTGTATGTAAGCCTAATCCATTTTTTTTCAAGACCATAATTTGATCCAAATTCCTAAGCGCTTTAAAGTGAAAAAGTCATGTGACAACATAAGAGGAAATTGGGTGAGTATGATGCTTTAAATTGCAATGGTGCTTGAATGTGTTATGAAAAAGATAGTGCTATCATAGGAGGTATATTTTGAAAAGAAAAAGGAAAAGAAAGCTGAAAAGTGAGTTGTGCTTTAAAATTGAAAAACAAAAGAGGAGAACAAGGGTGGTAGAATAAAAGAAAAAAAAAAGGTTGAAAGAAAAAAGTGTCAATAATACAATGTGATGTATTAAAGTGCTTAGGAACTTAGTCACTATTTCTGGCCAAAATAGTTGATCCTACTTGTCCCTTAGCCTACATTACAACCATCAAAAGACCTACTTGATCCTAACCTTAACATTCCGACATTTAGTGGAGTACTACATTAAGGGCAAGCCTATGGTCATTAGTTGCTACATATGAATTTTTTGTGAGAGCGAGAGCAAGGACATTTTGATACCCATGTTTGAAAAATATGCTATACTTGTGAGTGATTATGGGTACTATATTGTGAGACACACATGGTTGATGAGTCTTGGATAGTTGTACATGATTCTATGCACCTTAACGTTTGCATGCGAGTTGATCACCATCACGAGTCTATGCTTGAGGTTAAATTGTTTCTACTTATAATCGGAAAGCTACTCTTCGTTGATAATTGTTGTGCTTGTCTTGAAGAATGTTTTGTGTTGTTGCTGTAAAACCCTAAGTTGATGTTTAGAAGGACATGATATTTTGTTCGAGGACGAACAAAGCTTCAAGTGTGGGGTGTTGATGATAGGCGAAATTACGCGCCTATATCAATATATTTTGCCCATATTTTAGCCTAGTTTTGAGAACAAATTATATATTTCATGCACTTTTAGTCCTTTTTCCTATAAATGAGCTAACAAACATGATTAGTAAAGTTTCAGGTATAAATGATGCAAAATTCAGCATTTTATGGCTTACTTGACGCAAAAGAAAGCTCACGAAGGAAGGAAAGGGAGTTTACACGCCTAAGGACCAAAACTGCTGCATGGAAACTCTGTCCCAGGCTAAAACAGCATTTCTGAAGACTCTGGGGACCTGGACCAAAACTGCTGGATGGAAAATCTGTCCCGGGCTAAAACAACATTTCTGAAGACTTTGGGGACTTACAGACACAAAGCTGGACTTTGACAATGATACATTAACCTAGTACAATTGGGTTATGTATTTCATTAGTTTATTTGGATTAGGAGAATGTTACATTAACCTAGTACAAATGGGTTAAGTATTTCCTTAGTTTAGTAGGATTTGGTTATTTATTTCATTAGCATAGTAGGAGTAGGATAGGAGTATTATAAATACCCTATCATGCTAGAGATTTTAATCAAGTCCTCCCTTAGTGGAGGCAACTCCTCCCTTAATTCAAGAAATTCATTCTTAAAACTATTAATTTTCTTCCATCTCTCTCATCTTCCACCACAAACACTTCTAATCTATTCTTCTATTCTTAAATTCCACAACAAGAGAATCGTTACTTGCTAGGGAATCACCAAAACCACACGCCTATCACCTACTTCTCACGCCATCAACCATGCAAATCGTGATATCCTTCGCATTCATGGGTAACTAAACCTCTTAGTTGGGGTTATGGAAGCCGAATGAGTTACTATCTATAGCTGTGAGTTTGTGAGTTCAAGACACGTATATTGCTTATATCATTATTCTCTTCATCTTAATCCACATTCTTTGCGGTTGCAAACGCAAGAATACGCCAGTCTAACATTTAACTTGTTCGAGAGAAAGGTTATTTGTCTGGAAAAGAGATAATGTCAAGGTAGTAGGACACCCTTTCCTATTAAAAAGCTAGTGCCGTAACTGGACTAACCTCTTGGAGAATTCGTACCGTTAGACACGCTTTAAGCTCGAGAGAGTTAAAGTGAAATAGTCCTTGTTCAGGTCGAGAGACGCTTGGATTTACCATCGACTACAATTCTCTATAAGCAATTGCATGTCAAGACTCTACACACTCATAGCCAATAGAGACGTATACCTCAGAAGGTGGACATAACCCCAACGCCTCAATTCTCATTGTTTCACAACCTACGCAATACTCTCTTTTTACTTTACTATTTTCATCTTTTATTACTTTTGTTACTTATTACAATCCCCCTTTTTTACGAGACTTGCACTAAAAGTCTAGTAATTTTACTTACTTGTTGGCCAAGCTATTCCCTGTGGGATCGACACCCAACCCAGGTTGGGTTCTATATTTGCTAACGACCGCTTTACACTCCCACGAGAGCTGTAGATTGAGCGTTATCAAGCGATGATGGAACTTTTTTGTGACAATTGCTATTGTGGGTCAAATAGTTCTTATCATCACTACAAAATATTTTTAAAACATTCTAAAAAATAATTATGTGATTATTTTTATTAAACATTCCAAACTCGGATAATCTTTAATGTCAAATCCCTATCAAAGTAAAAGTCGACCAAATAGAGACAAACACCACGTGTTGCAACCAATATGTTCTTGGAAGAAATAAGCTTTGGAAAATGTAGTAAGTTGTATCAGACAAGTATCCAAGAATTTTATTTGCTTGTAAGTACCACATAAAATGGTATTGTTTTTCACATTTCATTTATTTTCATTAGCATATCCACATATGATATTCCATCTTTCCCATGATTCTGGCATAAGTGAGCATATCAAAACTAGCGAATTCTGATCCCCTCCCTCCCCACCCTTTTTAGAAAGTAAAATTAACCCCCTTTTCTTTTATTAACATGCTCTATACTAAAAAAAACTCAAAAAGTCACTTCCTATCGAATTGCACCACTTTGGTTCTAAGCCTAGATATTGTAACAGTTAAAAGTCAAAACAATTGAAGAAGTAGAGTTGAGTAATCAAACTTGACGTTTGGCATCCATATGGTGTTGTTTAATGGTGGTGGTTACTGTTTGACTGCCATATGATGCCTTCAAAAGAAACAAGGAGAAGCAATGCTAGAAAAGATCAGTAAGTCATTTTAGTTTGTCTTTTCTATAAAAGTTAGGATTATCCATTAATGTTTTTCCTCATTATCTTTTCCTAAAACCCCTGTTGAGTTGCCTTCCAGCAACCAAGTTTCATTCGATATCCAGGTAAAACATAACTAGTTATAGAGTTAGCCAATTTAATAGGATATTATTTAAACACAATGCAAAGGTTATAAGGGATTGAAACAAGGAATGTCATTAGAAATTTCAATTCCCAAAAATTCTTCTTTCTTTTTGCTAGTTTCAACTACAACAACAAACATAGTATAATCCCATAGGATGGTTCTGGGGAAGGTCAAAGATAAGAAGTTTTGTTTCGAAAAGACACTCGGCTGAGCAATAAGTGAAAAAGAGGCAATAGCAACAAACAGAAACAACAGCAAGGCAAAACAACTAACTGGTACATGTATTAATCTAATAGTCTCTATTTCATTAGACCGAAACTCAATTTTATAATCTCCCTAAGTCTTTCCAGAGCTATAAACCGTACTAATGTGCCAAGTCGTGTGAACAAGTTATAGATACAACACATTAGAAAATATGCCAAGGAGTGGCAGAGCCACGTGTGCTTAAAGGGCATTGACCAACATCCCTTTTTTGGAAAATTACATTGCATAGCTAGGCAAAAATGTTACATGTATATACTACATATTGACACCCCTCAATTAGGTTTTAAGCCAACTCGACCAAGGGGGGAGCTTAACTCGATTTCAATAAAAGAAGCATTACCTACGACTAATGTATGTAGATCAAGGATTGTGCTTCTTAGTGAATTTACTTCTTTATACCGTGACATCCCTTGGTTAAAGTTCTTGCTCCGTCAATTAGAACCCATCCACAAGAAAATTCATGTTATATTACCTATTTGAAGGAAAGCAATCTATATAAAAGATGAACTTGATAGAGAAAAAGGCATCTATAGAGCGAAAGGTGAATAACACATCTAAAGTATTCCAATTTTTGAATTTCATGCCTAAACTATCACCAATTATTTATTAAAACATGCATCAACTGTTAGGCATGTAACAGAAAATATCAGGATAGTAAAGGTGTGTTTTGGACCATTAACATAAATCTATCTATATAATAAAAGATATGAACTTGATGGAGGAAAAACAATCTATATTCAAATATGCAAACGGTTTTAGTAGGCACATAAATGATAAAAGCAAGTAAGTACCTCGCTCTCCTCGGCAATTGAATCATCGTCGTCGATGTCGCTTCTATCCGTTAGAGGTAATTGATCTGAAGTTTCGAAATCGCTCGACTCTTCTTCTTCTTCTTCTTCTTCTTCTTCTGCATCTTCCTCCTCATTCACCTTTTGCTTCTTCATCGACGGCTCATAATCTGATTTGCTCGAGTATTCCGATTCGCTTTCCTTTTCACCCTTCTGATTGAAGCGGTGATGATGATGGCGGCGGCAGCTTTTCGCCTTCTGATGGTGGTGATGGCGGTGGCAGCTGTGACAATAAATTGACAAAACCCTAGCATCACAAATTTGGATATGGACTATTGCCCCAATAGAGCCTTTAAATAGAGGTGAACTCGAAAACTTTTTGTTGGTTTCTTTTACATAGAGCCTTTAAATAGAGGTGAATTTTTACTAGTGCCCAAACAAATTTTGTTGGTTTCTTTTATATAAGTATTAAATTACAAAAAATAGCAAAACTATTATCAAATTACATTTTGTAGTATATGTATTTATATTTTTGTAGCAACAGTTTGTAAAAATACAAAATACATATCGATCATAAGGGCAGTAAAAATCATATGTAGTTGTATTTTTGTAGTAACAGTTTGCAAACATACAAAATATAACTTGCTATATTATGTAATTATGAAACTGTTGCTATGAAACTCATAATTAAGGGGATAAGAATGTTATTTCTAAATTTTGCCCTATAATATATAATAATATAAGGCGGAAAGGACCAAAATAACACCTAGAATTAAAATAACTGTACAAAATTAACACCTAAATTTAAAAAAATCTAGTAAATAGCCACTCGATCATGGCACTGCTTAGCCCAAGATGTCCATTATCACGATTGCTACACGTACTTCACCTCCCCGCCATTTCATTTTTTCCCAAGCAACCTCACTTTCCTTTTTTTTTCGTGAAATGGAGATGCAAATATAATCTTTTTCTGTTTAAATAACAAACTCCCTCATATGCACTTCTTGTATGATTTTTTTCGACCTCTTTTTTTTTTCTTTCTTTTTGAAATTTTGTGCAGATACTAGTATGAATTACAACTTTACATATATAAACTTTTTTATCTATATTTTTGAATTATTTGTGCATGGACTATGCTGGGCTATAAATGTACAATATTCAAAAAATCAAACTTAATGTAAAAAGAGTCCTAATTCTTTGTTATCTCTTCATGAAAAAATTAGAAGAGCCAAACATCGAATTGAGGATAATTTGAATTTCTGACCAGTATATTTGAGTTCACTCAAAAATGTTTATAAGTAAAAATTTATAATAATTTGACTATTGTTGACCAATATGTTTTAGTTTTAGATGTTATTTTTGTCCTTTTCCCGATAAGAATCTTAAAACGGTTACCATATACTTTTAATATAATACAATTGTTAAAGTTATATATCTATATATAATAATGATAAAGTTTCTATATATACACATATTCTATATAATAATTATAGCATTTTTATACATATTTCATACAATTTTTAACTATAATTATTATTTAGATACATATTTATACGACTCTATATAGTTTTCACATGCATTATAAAAATGTATCAATCTAGTATAAGAGATTATCAATTGAGTATATGGACACTTCAAGTGTATCAATGTAGTATAAAAGAGTATCAATTGGGTATAAGACTGCATGTGCTTGCATAGAATTTCCCTTCTCCTTTTTAAAAAGTGTATCAATATAGTATAAAATTGTATTAATTTAATATAAAAGTGTATTAATTAAGTATAGAGACTGCATGTGCCCAATTGGGCCAAATGGCTAAAAAAGGAAATTAATTTAGTCGACTGGCTATGCCATGTCCACCTTTTCAAATGTGAGCCATTTTTTTAAAAAATGGACAACCTATGTCCTTTTCCCATAATATAACTAGATATGCATGGCCCGTGCTAGCACGATCCCAATATATATTTTTTTTCTTTTAATTTATGTGATGTAAATAGAATTTAAATAATTAATCATTAAAATAATTTAATTTTTTAATTACTGTGATTTATAATACTTCTTCTTCTATTTTAATTTAAGTGATAATGATATAATTTTGAGAACTAGCTAAATATTTTGTTCTTTTAAATTTTTTAAATTGTTAATTATGTGATTTATAATATTTTTTACCTAATTTTTCAATAAGATATGAATACTCTCTTCGTCCCAATTTATGCGGCACAGGCAAATTTTTGGCAATCAATCAATTTTTTAAATATTTTTCTTAATTATTGTTATTTACAGTACTTTGTATTTCATTTTCAAATAATATATGTTGCTTTATATCTTTCCCTGTCCCATCCCAATTTATATGACACTAATATAATTTTGATAGTCAATCAAATTTTTTATGTTGACATATCATCTTGTTATTCTTAATTTTCTAATACATAAATGATTTATAATAATGGGTGGTATAGTAAAATCATCGTTGAAGGACGACAATTTAATTTAAAACATCAAGAGTTAATTTCACATTTTATGTCTAGTTTCTCTTTTTATTAAATATTATTTATTTTATTAATACCTAGATAACTCATAATAATTAATTAAGAGCGATTGATTATGTTACTCCTATAAAAATTAACATAATTTTATCATATCCAGTAGTAATCATCGATAACTCATCGGAGTAGTATATTAATTAAATAGGGGATGTTATATTTTGCATATACAAAATATGATATTATTAAATATTATTGGATAGTGCATTATGTTTATCTCTCACAATAATAAAATTTTATTATATATTTTTTTAATTTATTTTTCACTCGATTCATATTGATCCAACACAAATCTTAAGAAAATATTCATTAGGAATTTAATTAATTAAATTAGATTTATTAATTTTGTACTTTAAAAATTTAAAGTTAAGTTCAAATATTAATATTTTTATATAATAAAAATAATTTTCAAATTTAAATTTACTAAAATAAATAAGTAAAAAAATAATTTTGAATATAAAAGTCAATTAAAATAATAAAATTGATTTACTTTAAATATTTAGTTGCGATTAATTAAGATAAAATTATTAAATTACGTAAATTTAAGATTCTATATTTTGCATATAAAAAATATGATATTATTAAACATTATTGGGTAGTGCATTATGTTTATCTCTCACAATAATAAAATTTTATTATATATTTTTCTTTATTTTTTTTACTTGACACATATTAACCCAACACAAATCTTAAGAAAATATTCATTAAAAATTTCTTTAATTAAATTAAATTTATTAATTTTGTAATTTAAAATTTTAAAGTTAAGTTTAAATATTAGTATTTCCATATAAGAAAAATATATTTTTACAATTTAAATTTACTAAAATAAATAAGTAAAAAAATTACTTTTGAATATAAAAGTCAATTAAAATAATAAAATTGATTTACTTTAAATATTTAGTTGCAATTAAATTGATAAAATTATTATATTATTAAATTACTTAAATTTAAATAATTTAAATAAATCTTTGGAAATAGAGGGCAATCTTATATATAAATAGAATAAGTTGGATTTTTTTAAGGGCATGGTCTGTAATTAAATGAAAGATTATGGGCATTTTTTAACGTTATTAATAAGGTACAACTAACATAGCACAAATGGGAAATTCTTTAAGTAGAAACTTCTTGTAAAAAGATTAAAATGCCCTAAACTTTTATTTTAATATTTGCAAGTAGACATGTTGAAGTTCACCCGTCTAATATAGATAATAATCATTATACTGTCTCAGGTGGCCCGTTCTAAGCCCGAGCCCAACCTCAAGATATAAACATAGTATGTAATTTATTAAATAAGTATAATTTGTTCCATAATTTCAACAATTATATTCAGATTAATCATATCTAGATAGTAAAATTTCAGAATTATTAAAGTTTTATATTTGACCGATACCTATAAGTTTGCATTCAAATGAATATAAAAGATTAAATTTGTAATTATTTTTTTTATCTTTTTGCTTTTTGTGACATTAAGCTATTGAAAGAGTAGTTCGAAATTTCTAGCAAACTCTTAAAAATTAAATTATTATATAAACGTATTGCAAGTTAAAGAAAAAATTACTTGTATTTTCAAATCGACATGTAATATAAAAGTTGTTTTCATGGAATGTTCTCAGAATATAACACCCAATAATTCAAATTGAACTTAATCATATGTTGATTAATTTCTTCAATAGTTGCACTCCTATGTGAATCAATATATATTTTGAGATTATTTTTTTCTATAAAATTTATAAGAAATTAAATACTTGCAACACATATATATTTACAACGTAATAACAAAAGAGAGGGGGGGGGGGGGGGGGGGGGAGAATAGAGATTGAATTTAAGTCTTGCAAAACATCTTTAAAATTTTCTTATTTATTAAATTATATAAAGACAATTGAAACTAAAGTAGTAAGTTCCCTATTCTAAATTTTTTTCTTTTTTCTCTTTTTAAAAGATAATTAAGCAATTGAAACACAATGAAAAACTAAATAGTAATTTTTCATATTATGACACACCATCAAGTGCAAAGATTCATGTGGCAAGGAGGAAATACATCATCTTTATCAATCACATGAAATTGTTTTAGAGATTGATAAATTATCAAAAAATAAATTAAAAAATAATTAAATTTCAATATAAAAAATATGTAAAATAAAAGAATAAGTAATCTAATAGGAAACAAGAAGGAATTTACAAAAAATTACTATATATAATTCAATTATAGAGGTCCAAACAAAAATAATCATTAAATAATGAATGAAGACAAAAATAATAATGTGTTGGAAAAAATAATAGATACATGTAGCAATTTCATTGTATAATTATTTTTGTTATGACTACCAAATCTTATCTTATTCTCTTTTATATATAAGTATATGATATGATACCATCTATAATCTATATTCTACATCTATAAATATATTATCTATACCTATAACATATTAAAAGTGGAAAGATCCATAGAAAAATGATTTACACTTTTTTACATTCATTAAAATACTTCATAATAGACAAACTCATCTTTTCACATTTTTCTTTCAATTTATTATATTGAATATTGACTATAATAAATATAAAAAAATAAATGGAAAAGATTTTTTTACTTTAGTTGAATTCCTAAATTCATAGCAATATTTTGTCAAACAAAATCCAACTTAAAAGAAATCCTTATATAAAAAAGGTTCTATATAAGGTAAAGGTCTAAATTTTTTAGAAAAATTGGTGGAACTATTTTACATAAAATAGATTTAGAGTCCTAAAATAAGAAGAATAAAAAAAAATCTTTCAAAAATTAAACTAGCGTAACTTTTTTCCAATTAAAAAAGGGTAGTGCCGTAGTGGACTTCCCAAGCAACAAAGGTATTTTTTTTTTAGGTTAGGACTATTATTTTTTATTATAATATTTTTGGTTTGGGAGGCCTTATATTTCTTTCCTTTTTTCAATTTTAGAAGTCTTTTTTTAGATTATACGAATATTTTATTTGGATAATAAAATATTTTGACCATAGTTTTATTATTGGGTAACTTTGTGGTTTTTTATTTCAAATTTCTACTTATGTTACATTTTGATTTTATTGATCATAAATAACAAATCATCCTTTTATGTTTGTAAATAATTTTGTTATTGGATCTCTAATATAACGTGTTGGTTTAATTTTTAGATTTTGAATTTTGTTTTCTATTACGTTGAATTTATTGATCAAGAATAACAAATCATCTTTTCATGTATATATGTAACTTTTATTATTGAATCTACAACGTGACTTTGTTGTTTCTAGATTTTAATTTTTTTCTATTACATTGGGTTTATTGATCAGGAATAACAAGCTTTCATTGTTGGATAACTTTATTGTTTCTACTCAAATAATAAGTTTATGAATTTTTTGTTTAAAGATTAAGTTTAATTGTATTGTTTTAGTATATTTATTATTGTATTATTTTGTATGTACTTTACAGGTGGTAGATAACTATCGATCGACTTTGAAATTTTCTTAGGTAAAGGTTAGGTTTAATTGTATTGTTTTGATATCTCTATTTTGAGAATTTCTTTTTTTTTTTGTGTAAAAGTTAGGTTTAACTGTATTGTTTTGATATTTCTATCATCGTATTATGTTGTTGCAGTTACTAGTTGGCAAGTTCTAGATGAATATTGATCGACCTTGAGATTTTTTTTTGTAAGTATTAAGTTTAATTATATTGTTTTGATATCGCTATTATCGTATTATTTTGTTGTAGCTTACTGGTGGTAGAAAATTTTGATTCACCTTGAGAATTTCTTTCTTATAAATGTTAGGTTGTTAGGTTTAATTAAATAAACTTTTCATCTTTACATGTTCAAAAGATGTTGAATTTAATTATTGTATTCCTTTTTATTATTTAAATAAATATCCTACTTAGTGTAACGCTTAAACTCATTAAAACGAGGTACACGTGCAAGACGTACACCTAAACTAGTCTATAATGTATAATTTATATCTAAATCTATAATCTATAATCTATATCTATAATCTATATCTATATCTATAATCTATAATCTATATAGATAATATATTAAAAGTGTGAAGGGTCTTAAAATTTTGTTTGAACTTTTTTCCCTTCATTAAAAGTTTTTGTTTTAGACAAAATTGTCTTTTCACTATTTTTTTCTAATATTTAAGAGTTAAATATTAATTAAATATATTTATGGTAAAATCTTTCCTTATTAGAAGTCATTAGAATTTCTCTATTTTTTCCTAATTTAAGAATTGAAAATTAATTAAATATATTTATGGTAAAACCTTTCCTTATTAGATGTCATCAAAATTAATGATAACTAATAATTTTTCTATTAGTTTAATAATTCTAAATTAACTAAATTTGAATTTAAGAAGATTTGAAAAATCTAGAAATAAACATAAAATCGTTAAAATAAGAAAAAATTAAGAAGTACCATATTTTTAAAAGTTTTAAGTACGTAATAAGAATGTACTAAATGATTTTGCAAATGTTTGACTTTAAAAATCTGGAAAGATTCCAAATATATATAAGAAAATCATAATATAAATATAGTTCAAATTGATGCGTCTCACTTAGTTTGTGTCAACAAGAGAAAGATGTACTATATGACAAACGCAACAGTGATGATCCATCAACCACTTGAAACTTTTGGTGGTAAAATATATGTGTATATATTTAGTATGAAAGATTTTTGAAAAGTGATTTGAACTTTTATACTTTATTAAAAATCTCCGCAATAGATAAAATTATTTAAGTTTAAATAATCAAACGTTACACGTGCGAGGCGCGTGCGGTTAAACTAGTATTTATTAAAAGTGTGAAGGGCCTTAGAAATGTTGTTTGAATATTTTGCCCTTCATTAAAAACTCCGCAATAGACAAAATCATCTTTTCACTTTTTTTATAAATTATTATTTAATTTTTTTTATATTATTAACTATAATCTGTGAAAATTAAGGACTCCTAAAATATATGATAAAAAAAATATATATGGAGAACTAATGCTACTAGATTTTCTTTCCTTGTGTACCCAAAAAAGAATTTCTAAAATATATAATAAATGGAGAAAAAAAAGGAAAATTTAATGAATAAAATTTAATAACAATTTTACTTCTCCAAAATTAAAATAACGTATAAGGTAAATAACAAAAGCACAACAAATTTTTTTCTCCAAACTTTGTTAGTTTTAGGACTCATTTCTTATTTTTTGACGTAAAAATCTCAGGAAAATATCTTCCTTCCAAATTTATTAGGTATTAGGACTCTATATAAAAAAAATGAAAAAAAGAAATACTCCCTCCGTTTAAAAAAGAATGACCAACTTTGACTTGACACAAAGTTTAAGAAAATTAAGAAGACTTTTGAATTTGTGGCTTTAAATTAAAGTTGTATCAAATGTACCAAAATGCCCTTTAATCTTGTGGTCCTAAACATGTCATGTAGAAAGTTGAAATTAAAGTATTGTCAAAAAAGAAAAGGGGTGATTCTTTTTGAAACAGACTAAAAAGGAAAGTAGGTCATTTTTTTTAAACGGAGGGAGTATCCTTTTAATCTATCTATAATCTAAAAACGGTTTAAATAGAAAAAAATGATTTTGTCGAAAATTTTTAATGAAAGACAAAAGGTTTAATTCACTTTTTAAAAGATTTTTACACTTTTAATATATTAAAAGTGTGAAGGGCCTTAGAAATGTTATTTGAACTTTTTGCTCTTCATTAAAAGTCTTTGATTTATACAAAATCGTCTTTTCACTAATATTTTTTATTAGTTTAAGAATTCTAAATCAGCTAAATTTGATTTGAAAAACCTAGAAATAAATATAAAAGCGTTAGAATAAGAAAAATTAAAGAAGTACCAATTTATTTTAAAATTTGAAGTACGTAATAAGAATGTAATCAATGATTTTTAAAAGATTTGACTTTAAAAATAAGAAAAGATTTTAAATATAAAATAATAATAAAAAAATAATCATACCACAAATGTGGTTCAAATTGATGCGTCTCTCTTAGTCCTCTGGAAACAAGGGAAAGCGGTACTACATGACAAATGCAAAAGTGATGATCGATCAACCAATTGAAACTGGTGATAAAATATATATGTATCTATACTAAAATATATGTTTATGTTTACATTATATTAAAACGTGAAGGATCTTTGAAAAGTGAGTTAAACTTTTTATATTTACTAAAAATCTCCGTAATAGATAAAATTATTTAATTTTATTTAATCAAACATTACGTGTGCAAGGCACGTGCGGTTAAACTAGTAATAATAATAATACTTCATCCATTTCATATTAATTGGTCATTTTTCTTCATATATGAATATTAAGAAATCGTAAATAATAGTCAAAATAGTTTTCTGAACTTTTGTATTTGTAGGAATTTGTATTCTAAACACTTTTACTCACCCATTTGTCAACTAAACTCATAACTCAGTAAAACTCAATATTTTAAGGGTTGGCAGGGCTGTATGGGTGGTCAAACGGGCAAAACAGCACAAACGGGCCATTTTCGGGCCAAATAGATATGTTATAGCCTATGTGTCAGGGTGGTCCTAGGGCCCGGGCGTGTTTTGGGATAAAAATCAACTGAGCTACCCCAGGCAAGCTGAGAAGTGGCCTAGTATGGGCCGTTGGGGTCAACGGAGAAGTGTGGGTAGTTAAATAGGCGAAATGATGCGAACGTGCCATTTTTGGGCTAAATCAATGTGCTATAGCCCACGGTTATTGGGGTGGGCCCAAGTCTCGATCTTGTTTTGGGCAAAAAATTGATCGGACTACCTCAGGCAGGCTATGGAGCTGCCTAGTGTGGGCCATTGGGGTGCGCTAGAAAGGCTGAAGAGTGACCTAGTATGCGCCGTTGGGGTCAAAAAGGCAGTTTAGGTAGTCATACGGGCGAAGCGGCATGAATACGCTATTTTCGAGCCAAATCGGTGTGTTATAGCCCACGGTTATCGGGATGGGCTCGAGGCTTGGGTGTGTTTTTGGGCGAAAATGGATTGGTCTACCCCAGACAGGTTAAGAAGGGGCCTAGTATGGGTTGTTGGGGTTAGCGGGGCAGTTAGAATGGTAAAACAGGTGAAACAACGTGAATTGGCCATTTTTTGAGCTAAATCGGTGTGCTATAGCCCACGGTTGTCGGGATGGGCCTAGGGTTTGGGCATGTTTTTGGCCAAAAATCAATCGAGCTTCCCTAAGTAGATATAAGAGCAGCCTAATATGGACCATTGGGGTCGGTGGAGTGATCTGGGTGGTCAAAAGGTCAAAATGACGTGAACGTGCTATTTCCTGGCCAAATCGGTGTGCTTAAGCCCACAATTGTTGGGTGGGCTTGAGTACTAAGTGTATTTTGGGCAAAAAATTGATCAGGATGCCAAGGTAGGCTGAGGAGCATATTAGTATGGACCATTTGTATCAGCGGGGCAGTTTGGATTATAAAACAGGCAAAATGTCATGAATGGGCTATTTTCGAGCTAAATTGGTATGCTATAGCCCACGATTGTCGGGGTGGGGCTCGGGTTCGACGTGTTTTTGGCCAAAAATTGTTCAAACTTCCCTAGGCAGGTTAAGAAATGGCCTAGTGTGGGCCGCTGGGGTCGGTGGGGAAATTGGGGTGGTCAAACGGGCAAAATGGTATAAATGAGAAGTTTTAAAGCTAAATTGGTGTGCTATAGCCTATGAAAATTGGAGTGAGACTGAGGCCTAAGCATATTTTGGGCCAAAAATTAACCAAACTACCCCAGGCAGGCTAAGGAGTAGCGTAGTATAGGTCGTTGGTATCGGCAGGGCAATTTGGGTGGTCAAATGAGCGTAACTGTGTGAACAGACTATTTTTGGGCTAAATCATTGTGCTATAGCCATGGTCTTTGATGTGGGCCTGGGGATCGGGCATATTTTGGGTCAAAAATGAATTGGGCTACCGCAGGAAAGCTTAGGAGCGGGCTAGTTTGGGCCATTGGGTTTGGCGGGGAAATTTGGGTGGTCAAACAGATGAAACAGCGCGAACACGCCTTTTTGTGTTATATCGGTGTGCTATGGCCCACAGTTATTGGGGTGGGCTAGGTAACCCAATGTGTTTTAGTCTAAATATTGACTGGGCTACCCTAAGCAGGCTATAGAGCGACCTAGTGTGGGCCGTTGGGGGTCGATGGGGGCAATTTGGGTGGTCAAATACGTGAAACTGTGTGAATGGGCCATTTTCGGGCTAAATTGGTGTGTTATAGTTTATGGTTGTCGGGGTGGGCTTGGGTACCGGGTGTGTTTTTAGCCGAAAATTGACCGAGCTACCATAAGTAGGTTGAAAAGCAACCTAGTATGGGTTGTTGGGATTGGCGGGGTGGTTTAGGTGGTCAAACGGGTGAAACAGCATGAATGAGCCATTTTTTAGGCCAAATCAGTGTTCAATATAGCCCATGGTTGTCGGGGTGGGCCTAGGGTCCAGGCGTGTTTTGGGTTAAATATCGACCGGGCTGCTCTATGCAAGCTGAGGAGCGGCCTAATATGGGCCTTTGGGGTCAGAGCGGCAGTTTAGGTGGTCAATTAGGTGAAATAGTGAAAAATTCCATTTTCGAGCCAAATTGGTGTGATATAGCTCACGATTGTTGGGGTGGGATTAGGTCTCAATCTTGTTTTAGGCCAAAAATTGACTGGGTTACCCCAAGCAGGCAGAGAAGTGGACTTTTATGGATCGTTGGGGTCGACAGAGCGGTTTGGATGGTCAAACCGGTGAAACAACATAAACGAGCTCTTTTTGGGCCAAATCGGTGCACTATAGCCAATGGTTGTCAGGGTAGGCCTAGGACACGAGCATGTTTTGGGTTGAAAATCAATTGGACTGCACCAGGCTGAGGAGTGGCCTAATGTGGGCTGTTAGGGTCAGCGGGGCAGTTTCGATTGTCAAACGGGCAAAATAGTGTAAATGGGCCATTTTCAGGCCAAATTAATGTGCTATAACCCTTCGTTGTCGGGGTGGGCTCAACTGAGTTTTGGGACCAAACTTAATTGGCTTCCCTAGGCAGGCTGAGGAGAGTATGGGCCATAGGGGTCGGTGTGGCGGTTAGGGTGGTCAAATGAGAAAATACTGCGAACGAGCCATTTTTAGGACAAATTCATATACTATAAACCACGATTGTCAGGATGGGCTTGGAACCAAGGCATGTTTTAGGAAAAAAATTAATCAGGCTTTCTTACGTAGAGTATGGGCTGTTGAGGTTGACGGAGCGATTTGGGTGGTCAAAAGGGTGGTCGATGCGAACGGGCCATTTTCAGGCGAAATCTGTTTCCTATAGCCCAAGGTTGTTCGGGTAAGCCCAGGGCCTGGGCATGTTTTTGGCCAAAAACCCATCGGGATTCCCTAGGTAGGCTATGAAGCGGCCTAGTGTGGGTCGTTGGGGTTACTGGGGCAGTTTGGGAGGTCAAACAGGCAAATTGGTGTGGACGGGCTATTTTTGAGCTAAATCAGTGTACTATAGCCCATAATTGTTAGGGTGGGCCCGATCTCGGGTGTATTTTAGGCCACAAAACGATTGGACTGCCCTAGGAAGGCTAAGGAGTAGCCTAGCATGGGCAATTGTGGTCGGTGGGGTGATTTGGGTAGTTAAACGAGCAAAACGGCTTGAACATGCCATTTTTAGGTCAAATCGGTATGCTATAGCCCACAGTTTTTATGGTGTGCTCGGGGTTCGAGCGTTTTTTGAGCCAACAATAGATAGGACTGCCCTAGGTAAGCTGAAGAGTGCTCGGGGTTCGAGCGTTTTTTGAGCCAACAATAGATAGGACTGCCCTAGGTAAGCTGAAGAGCGACTTAGTATGGGCCGTTGGAGTCGACGATGCAGTTTGGGTTGTTAAACAAGAAAAATAGCTCGAACAGGCCATTTTTTGGCCAAAACGGTGTGCTATAGCCCACGATTGTCAGGGTGGCCCCGAGAAGGTTTTGTGATAAAGATTGACCAGGCTTCCCAAATAGGCTGAGAAACGGTCTAGTGTGGGCCGTTGGGGTCAGCAAGGTAGTTTGGGTGGTCAAACAGGCAAAATGGTGCGAACGAATTATTTTTAAGCAAAATTGATATGCTATAGCCCACGATTGTCAAGGTGGGCTCGAGCGTTTTTTGGGCCAAAAATCAACCAAGCTGCCCTAGGCAGGCTGAGGAGCGGCCTAGTGTGGATCATTGAGGTTGGCAGGGCAGTTTGGGTGGTTAAACGGATGAAAGACACAAATGGTCCATTGTTTAGCCAAATTAGTGTGCAATAGCCCACGGTTGTCGGGGTGGCCCCGATGTACGAGCATGTTTTAGGCTGAAAATCAATCGACCTGCCCCAGGCAGGCTGAGGAGCGACTTAGTATAGGCTATTAGGGTCGGTAGGCTAGTTTGTGTGGTCAAATGGGTGAAATACAAATGAGCCATTTTCGGGACAAATCGATGTGTTATAGCTCACAATTGTCGGGGTGGCCTTGAGGGTCGGGTGTGATTTGGGCCAAAAATTGGCTGGGATACCTTATACCGGTTGAGATATGGACCGTTGGGGTCGGTGGGGCAGTTTGGGTGGTCAAAAGGGCAAAACGGCATGAACAAGATGATTTTAGGCCAAATTGATGTGCTATAGCCCACGATTGTCGGTGAGGGCTCGGGGCTCGAGCATGTTTTAGGCCAAAAATTAACTGGACTACCCCAGGTAGGTTAAGGAACGGTCTAGTATGGGACATTGAGGTCGGAGGGATGGTTTGGATGATCAAACAGGCAAAACAACACGAACGAGCCATTTTTGAGCCAAATCGATGTGTTATAGCCCACGATTGTCAGGGTAGGCTCGAGGCCTAATCATGTTTGGGGACAAAAATTGATTGGGCTACGTAGGCTGAGGAGCGGCCTAGTGTAGATCGTTAGGGTCTGTGTGGCGTTTTGGGTAGTCAAACGGGATAAATGGCATGAACATGCCATTATTGGGCTAAATCAATGTGCTGTAGCCCACGATTGCCGAGGTGAGCCCTATTCTCGGCCGTGTTTTGCATCAAAAATCGATTGAGATGTCCCAAGTAGGCTGAGAAGCGGCCTAGTATGGGTCGTTGGGGTCGGCGGGGCAGTTTGTGTGGTAAAATGTTAGAAACAGCTGGAACGGGTTACTTTTGGGTGAAATCGATGTGTTATAGCCCACGGTTGTTAGGGTAGGCTCGGGGCCCAAATGTGTTTTAGGCCAAAAATCAATTGGCTGCCCCAGGCAGGCAGAGAAACAACTTAGTTTGGGCCATTAGGGTCGGCGGTGCAGTTTTAGTTTTCAAACGAGCAAAACTGTATGAGTGGGTCATTGTCGGGCCAAATCGGTGTGCTATAGCCCATAATTGTCTGGGTGGGCCAAGGGATTGAGTATGTTTTGGTCTTAAAATATGTCGGGTTGCCCCAGGCATGCTGAGGAATGACCTAGTGTGGGTCGTTGGTGTCGACGGGGCGATTTATTTGGTCAAACCGGCGAAATGGTGCGAACAAACTATTTTCGGGTTAAATTGATCTGTTATAGCCCACGATTGTCGGGGTGGACCTAGGTATCGGGCTTGTCTTGGGCCAAAAATAGAATGAACTGCCCCAGGTAGATTGAGAAGTGTCCTAGTATAGGCCGTTGGTATCGGTGGGGCGGTTTCGATTGTCAAATCGGCGAAACAGCATGAAAGGGCCATTTTTGGGCCAAATCAGTATGTTATAGCCCACGATTGTCGAGGTGGGCTCAGGACCTATGCGTATTTTTAGCTAAAAATCAACTGGGCTGCCCTAAACATACTGAGGAGTGGCCTAGTATGGGTCGTTGTGGTCGGCAGGGCACTTTGGGTGGTCAAATAGGAGAAACGGCATGAATGGGCCATTTTTAGGCTAAATCAGTGTGCTATAGCCCATAGTTCTTAGAGTGGGACCAGGATCCAAGCGTATTTTGGGCCAAAAATTGACTAAGCTACCTCAGGCAGGCTGAGAAGCGGCCTAGTGTAGGCTGTTTTGGTCGACGTGGTGGTTTGGGTAATTAAAGGTGTGAAACAACACAAACGGGTTATTTTTGAGCCAAATCGGTGTGCTAAGCCCACGGTTGTTAAGGTGGTCCAAGGACCGAGTGTATTTTGGGCCTAAAATTAATCAAACTTCCCCAAGTAGAATGAAGAGTATCCTAGTGTGGGCCTTTGGTGTAGGCGAGGCAATTTGGGTGGTCAAGCGATCGAAACGGCGCGAACGAGCCATTTTTGGGATAAATTGGTATGTTATAGACCATTGTTATAGGGGTGGGCCAAGGGACCAGGCATGTTTTAGGTTAAAAATTAATTGGGCTACCCAAGGTAGCTGAGAAGCAGACTGGTGTGGGTCGTAGGGGTCGGCAGGGAAGTTTGGGTGGTCAAATGAGCAAAACAACGTGAACGGGCTAATTTTAGGCCAAATGGATGTGCTATAGCCCATGGTTGTAGGGGTGAGCCTGGGACCCAGGCATGCTTTGTGCAAAATATTGATCGGTCTGCCCCAGGTAGGATGAAGAGTGGCCTAGTATGGGCCGTTGTGGTTGGCGGGGCAGTTTGGGTGGTCAAACGGGTGAAACGGTGCGAACGAGCCATTTTCAAGCCAAATTGGTGTGCTTTAGACTATGGTTGTCAGGGTGGGCCTGGGGTCCTGGCATGTTTTGGGCAAAAAATCAATCGGGCTGCCCCAGGCAGGCTGAAGAGTAGCCTAGTGTGGGTCGTTGGGGTGGGTGAGGCAGTTTTGATGGTCAAATAGGTGAAATGACACGAATGAGCCATTTTCGAGCCTAATCAGTGTGCTATAGCCCACGGTTGTCGGGGTATTCCCAGGGCTCGGGTGTGTTTTAGGCCAAAAATTGATGAGGTTCCCCAAAGCAGGCTAAGGAGTGGCCTAGTGTGGGCCGTTGGGATCGACGGGGCAGTTTTGGTGGTAAAACGATGCGAATGGGCCATTTTATGGAAAAATTAGTGTTCTATAGCCCACAACACTCGGGGTGGGTTTGGGGCCGAGCGTGTTTTGGGCTGACAATCAATGAACTATCCCAGGAAGGCTGAAAGGTGGTCTAGTATGGGATATTGGGGTCGACGGTGCAGTTTTGGATGGTCAAACGGGCGAAATGGCGTGAATAAGCCATTTTTGGGAGTATACAGTGCGTTATTTCCCATGGTTGTCGGTGTAGGATCGAGCATATTTTGGGCCAAAAAATAATTAGTCTGCCTCAGGAAGGGTGAGGAATGGACTAATATGGGTTGTTGGGGTCGGTGGGGCAATTGGGTGGTCAAACAAGCAAAATGATGATAATGAGCCATTTTTTGACCAAATTGATATTCTATAGCCCATAGTTCTAAGGGTGGGCCCGGGGCTCGAGCGTGTTTTGGACCAAAAATTAATCGGGCTGCCACAGGAAGATTGAGGTGCGACCTAATATGGGTCATTGGGGTCGACGGGGAAGTTTGGTTTGCCAAACGGGCGATACGATGCGAACGATCTATTTTTGGGCCAAATTGGTGTGCTATATAGCCTACGGTTCTGGGGGTGGTCCTGGGGCCCCGATGTGTTATCAATTGAAAATCGATCAAGGGCCTCTAGGCAGACCGAGGAACGGCCTACTATGGACCATTTGGGTCGGTGAGTCAATTTGGATGTTCAAATGGGTGAAACGGCGCGAATGGGTCATTTTCGGGCCAAATTGATGTGCTATATCCCACGGTTTATAGGGTGGCCTCGGGCGTGTTTTGGGCTGAAAATCAACCAAAGGCCCCCAGGAAGGTTAAAAAGTGACCTAGTGTAGGACGTTGGGGTCGTCGGGGCCATTTGGGTAGTCAAATGGTGAAACGTCTCAAATGGGGGCATTTTCAGGCAAAGTAGGTATGCTATAGCCTGCGGTTCCAAGGGTGGAACTGGGGCCCGAGCGTATTTTAGGCCAAAAATCAACCGGAGGCCTTTAGGAAGGATGAGGAATGGCGTAGTATGGGTCATTGGGTTTAGCAGAGCTGTTTGAGTCGTCAAACAACAGAAATGGCGCGAATGAGACATTTTTGGGCTAAATAGGTGTGCTATATCCTTACGTTTTTAAGGGTGGTCCCAAGGTTCGGGTGTATTTTGGGACTAAAATTGATCGAGGGCCTCCACGCTGGATAAGAAGCTATATACTTTGGTTTGTTGAGCTCGAAAGTGATATTTAGGTAGTGTAATAGGCAAAACGGTTTGAAAGAGGCATTTATAGGCCAAATCGATGTGCTATAGCCTACGGTTTTGGGGGTGGGCCCAAGCCCTGAGCGTGTTTTGTGCCAAAAATTAACCTGGGCCCCCAGACAGGCTGAGCAATGACCTATTATAAGTTTGGATTCAACGGGGCCATTTCTGTTGTCAAACGTGCGAACGAGGCATTTTTGGGCTAAATCAGTGTGCTATACATGGTTCTGGGGGTAGGCCCAAGTGTGTTTTAGTCCAAAAATCGACCAGGGCCCTTTAGGCAGGCTGATGAGTAGCCTAGTATGGGCCTTTGGGGTTTGCGGGGCTATCTGGGTAGTCAAATGGGCGAAATAACGCGAATGGAGCATTTTCGGGATAAGTCGGTATGCTATAGTCCAAGGTTCTAGGGGGTGGGCCTAGGCATGTTTTTGGCTAAAAGTTGATCAGAGCCCCCCAAGAAAGGCTGAGAAGCTGCCTAGTATAGGTCGTTGAGTTTGGTGGGGCCATTTGGTTGGTCAAACAAGCAAAACAGCATGAACTGGACTTTTTCAGGCTAAATTGGTGTGCTATAGCCCACAATTTCGGGGGTGGGACTGGGCATATTTTGGGTTGAAAATCAATCAAAGGCCCCCAGGCATACTAAGAAGTGACCTAGTATGGGAAATTGGGGTCGACGGGACTATTTAGGTGGTCAAAGGGGAAAAACAGTGAGAATGAGGCATTTTGTTGCTAATTCGATGTGTTATAGACCATGGTTTCGGGGGTAAGCCCAGGGACTGAGTGTGTTTTAGATTAAAATTAATTGTGAGCCTGCCCAGACAGGCTGAGGAGCGGGCTAGTGTTGGCGTTTGGGGTCGGTGGGGCCATTTGGGTAGTCAAATAGGGAAAACGGCACGAAAGGGGTGTTTTCGGGCCAAATCGGTGTGCTATAACCTACGATCCTTCAGGTAGGCCCAGGGCCCAGGCTTGTTTCGGGCCAAAAATTAAGTAAGATCCCCCAAGCACGCTGAGAAGTGACTTAGTATGGGTTTTTGGGGTCGGCGGGGCCATTTGGATGGTCAAACGGGTGAAACACCATGAATAAGGCATTTTGGGCCAAATCGGTGTTCCATAGCCCACGGTTTTGCTGATGGACCCTGGCCCAAACATTTTTTGGGCCAAAAATTGACTAGAGACCCCCAGACATGCTTAAAATTATCTTAGTTTGCGTTGTTGAGGTTTACGACGATATTTGGGTTGTCATATGGGCAAATTAACGTGAATAGGGTATTCTCGGGCTAAGTCGATATGCTATAGCCTAAGGTTGGGGGTGGGGCCAAGGCCCGATCGTGTTTTGGAGAGGCCTAGTGTAGGCCATTAGGGTCAACGGATTATTTTGGGTGGTCAAACAAGTGAAACGGCGCAAATGGGGTATTTTCGAACCAAATCGGTGTGTTATAGCCCATGGTACTGGGGTGGGCTCGGTCCCAAGCGTGTTTTATGCTAAAAATCAACCAAGAGACCTAGACAGGTTGAAGAGAGGCCTAGTATGGGCTGTTGGGGTGGGCTAGGGGCCATGCGTATTTTGGGACAAAAATTGACCGAGTTCCTTCAAGTAGGATGAGAAACATCTTAGTATAGGCTGTTGGGGTCGGCGGGTCCATTTAGGTGGTCAATAGGGTAAAACGACAAGAATGGGGCATTTTCGGGCTAAATCGGTGTGCTATAGCTGTTCTCGGTTGGGCCTATGTCCCAAGCGTGTTTTGAGCATAAAATCAACTGAAGGCCTCCAGGCAGTATGAAAAGTGGCCTAGTTGGGCCGTTGGGGTCGGCGGGGTCGGCGGGGTCATTTGGGTGGCCAAACGGGCAAAACAGCGCGAAAGGGGCATTTTTGGGCTAAATTGGTGTGCTATATCCCATGGTTCTGAGGTGCGCTCAATGCTCAAGAGTATTTTGGCTTGAAAATTGATCGAGACCCCTAGAAAGGCTAAGAAATAGCCTAGTGTGGGCCGTTGGGGTCGACGGGGCCATTTGGGTGGTCAAATAGGCAAAATGGCGTAAACGGGGCATTTTTAGGCCAAATCAGTGTGCTATAGCCCACACGATTTTAGGGGTGGGACTGGGGATCGGACATGTTTTGGCTCAAAAATTGACCGAGCTCGCCTAGGTAGGTTGAGGAGTGGCCTAGTGTAGGCCGTTAGTTTTTTTGGGTCCATTTGGGTGGTCAAACGACACGAACGGGGCATTTTCGGACCAAGTCGACGGATTTTGGGGATGGTCTTAAGGCCCGGGCATGTTTTGGGCCAAAAATTGATTGGGGCACCCCAGGTAAGCTAAGGAGTTTCCTAATGTGGGTAGTTGGGGTCGGCGGGGTAATTTGGGTTGTCAAACAAGCAAAATAGCACTAACGAGGAATTTTTTAGCCAAATTAGTGTGCTATAGACCATAGTTTCGAGGGTGGGCCTAGGGCTCGAGCATATTTTAGGACAAAAATCAATTAGAGGCCCTCAGGCAGGTTGAGAAGCGGCTTTGTGTGGGCAGTTGGGGTAGGTGGGGCCATTTGGATGGTCAAAGGGGTGAAACAACGAGAACAGGGCATTTTCAAGCCAAATCGGTGTACTATAGCCGATGATTAGGGGATGAGCCCAAGTCCCAAGCGTGTTTTGGGATAAAAATTAATCAAGGTCCTCTAGGTAGGCTAAGGAGCAGCCTAGTATAGGTTGTTGGGGTTGGCAAGGCCATTTGCTTGGTTAAACGAGCAAAATAGCGCGAACGGGACAATTTTAAGCCAAATCAGTGTGCTATAATCCACGGTTCTGGGGTGAGAGCGGTGCCCAAGCATGTTTTGGGCCAAAAATCTATCGGGGTTTGCTTAGCAGGCTAAGGAGTGTCCTAGTATGGGCCATTTGTGTCGTCGGGTCCATTAGGTAGTCAAATAGGCAAAACAGCATAAATGGGGCATTTACGGGCCATAGGGGTCATAGGGGACGCTTAGTATGGGTCATAGGGGTCAGCGAGACCATTTGAGTGGTCAAACGGGCGAAATAATGCGAATAGTGTATTTTTGGGTAAAATCGGTCTGATATAGCCCACTGTTCTAGGGGTGGGGACCGGGCTTTTTTTGGGCAAAAAATAGATCGAGGGCCCCATGGCAGTCTGAGGAGCGGCCTAGTATGGCCATTAGGGTCGCGGGGCCATTTGGGTGGTCAAATGGGCGACACGGTGAGAACGGGGCATTTTCGGGCAAATTTGATGTGCCCATAGCTCACGGTTCCTGGGGTGCACCTGGGGCATGGAAATATTTTAGGCCTGGTGTGGGCCGTTGGAGTTGGCGGGACCATTTGAGAGGTCAAGTAGGCAAAACGACACGAACGGGGCATTTTTAGGCCAAATCAGTGTGCTCTATCCCACGGCTCCTAGGGTGGGCTTTGGGAACAGGTGTGTTTTGACCTGATAATCAACTGGGGGCCCTTAGACATGCTGAGGAGTGACCTAGTATGGTCCGTTTGGGTTTGCAGGGCTATTTGGGTGGCCAAATAGGAGAAACAACGCGAAGAGGACATTTTCGATCCAAGTCGATGTGCTGTAGCCCACGATTTCGAGGGTGGGCCAAGGGCTCTGGCGTGTTTCTGGCCAAAAATAAATTGGGGCCCCCCTAGCAGGCTAAGGAGCAGCCTAGTCTGGGCCGTAGGGGCCAGCGGGGCAAGTTGGGTGGTCAAACGAGAAAAATAGCATGAATGGGGCATTTTTGGGGCAAATCGGTGTGCTATATCCTGCGGTTCTGGGTGGACCCGAGCCCCGAGCGTGTTTTAGGCTAAAAATTGGTCGAGGAACCCTGTCAGGCTGAGTAATGGCCTAGTATGGGTCATTGGAGTCAGCAAAACAGTGCGAATGAGACATTTTTGGGCCAAATCGGTGTGTTATGGCCCATGGTTCCGTGGGTAGGCCTAGGGCCCAGGTGTGTTTTAGGCCAAAAATCGATTGGGGCCCCCTAGGCAGGATGGACAGTTCTATAGTATGGGCCATTGGGGTTCGCGAGGCCATTTGGGTGCTTAAATAGGTGAAACAGCATGAATGGAACATTTTTGGGATAAGTCGATGTGCTATAGCCCAAAAATTTGAAGGGTGGGATTTGGGCCCGAGCATGTTTTAGGCCAAAAATTAATCGAGCCCCTAAAGCTGGCTTAGAATCCACCTAGTGTAGGTCGTTGAGGTTGGTAGGGCAATTTGGGTGGTCAAACAAGTGAAACAGCACGAACAAGACATATTTAGGCTAAATCGGTGTGCTTAGACCATGGTCCTGGGGGTGGGCCCAGACGTATTTTGGGGTAAAAATCAATTGAAGGCCCCAAGCAGACTGGAGAATGGCTTAGTATAGGTAGTTGGGGTCGACGGGGCCATTTGGGTGGTCAAAGGGGCAAAACAGTGGGAATGGGGCATTTTCGAGCTAATTCTATGTGTTATAGCGCACGATTTTAGAGTTGGGCCTAAGGCCTAAGTGTGTTTTAGGCTGAAAATCGATTGGGCTCCCCTAGGAAGGCTGAAGAGTGGCCTAGTGTAGGCTATTGGGGTTGGCGGGGCCATTTGGATGGTCAAACGGGCGAAACGGCGCGAACGGGGAACATTTAGCACAAATCATTGTGCTATAGTCCACGGTTCTAGGGTGGGCCCAGGATGCGAGTATGTTTTGTGCCAAAAATTGATCGAGGGCCCCCGAGCAGACTGATAAGCAGCCTAGTATGGGTCATAGGGGTCAGCGAGACCATTTGGGTGGTCAAAAGGGCTAAACGGCGTGAACGGGACATTTTTGGGCAAAATCGGTGTGCTATAGCCCACGATTCTAGGGCTGGGCCAAGGGACCGGGTGTGTTTTGGGCTAAATATTGATCAAGGGCCCCATGGAAGGCTGAGGAATGGCCTAGTGTGGGCCATTAGGGTTAATGGGGAAATTAGGGTGGTCAAACAGGTGACACGGTGCGTACGGGGCATTTTCGTATCAAATCGGTGTGCTATAGCTCACGGTTCCTAGGGTGCGGCCGGGTCCTGGGCACGTTTTGGGCCAAAAATTAATTGGGGCCCCCAGGAAGGCTGAGGAGCAGCATAATGTGGGCTATTGGAGTGGGCGGGGCTATTTGGGTGGTCAGACAGGAAAAATGGCATGAACGAGGCATTTTTAGGCTAAATCAGTTCGTTATAGCCCACGACTTTGGGGGTGGACCCAGGGATCGATCGTGTTTTAGATAAAAAATTAATCAAGGCCCCCTAGACATGCTAGGGAGCAGCCTAGTATGGGTCGTTGAGGTTTGCGAGGCCATTTAGGTGGTCAAACAGGGGAAATAATGCGAAGAGGAAATTTTTGGGCCAAGTCGATAAGATATAGCCTACAATTTTGGGGGTGTGTCGGGGGCCTGAGCGTGGTTTGGGCCAAAAATCAATCAGGGCCCCTAGGCAGGCTAAGGGGCGACCTAGTGTGGGCCATTGGGGTTGGTGGGGCAAGTTGGGTGGTCAAATGATCAAAACAGCACGAACGGGGCATTTTTGGTCAAATCGGTGTGCCATATCCCGCGATTTTGGAGTGGACCTGGGGCTCGGGCTTATTTTAGGAAAAAGCTTTGTTAAGGGCCCCAGGCAAGCTGAGAAGAAACAAGACTATTTGGGTGGTCAAACAGCCAAAATAGTGCGAACGGGGAATTTTTAGGCAAAATTATTGTGCTATGGCCCACGATTTTGGGCCTACCCAGGCAGGCTGAGGAGTATCCTAGTGTGGGATCTTGGGGTCAGCAGGGTTATTTGGCTGGTCAAAGGGACGAAACGGCAGGAACGGGGCATTTTCAAGCTAAATGAATGTTCTATAGCCCACTATTCTGGGGTGGGCCTAGGGCCCGAGCGTGTTTTAAAATAAAAATATACCATGGGCTCCCAGGTAGGATGAGGAGATTCCTAGTGTGGCCATTGGGGTCGGTGGTGCCAATTGGGTGGCCAAACGGGCGAAACGATGCGAAAGGGGCATTTTCAAGCCAAATCGGTGTGCTATAACCTATGGTTCTGGGTGGGCCGAGGCTCAGGTGTGTTTTGGGACAAAAATCAATCAAAAGGGCCCAAGTAGGCTGTGATGCAGCCTAGTATGGTTCATTGGGGTCGGCGGGGCCATTTGGGTGGTTATAGAGTCAAAATAGCAAGAATAGGGCATTTTTGGGCCAAATCGGTATGCTATAGCCTACGATCTGGGGGTAAGCCTAAGGTCTAAACATATTTTGGGATAAAAATTAATTCGAGCCCTCCATGCAGGCTGAAGAGAGATCTAGTATAGGTCGTTGGGGTCGACAAGGCCATTTGGGTGGTCAAATGGGCAAAACAGCATGAACGGGGCGTTATCGGGACAAATTAGTGTGCTATAGCCCACAGTTCTGGGGTGAGCACGGTTAAAAATGTCTGTTTTGGGTCAAAAATCTACCAGGGTCCCCCCATATGGGCCGTTGGGGTTTTCAAGGCCATTTGGGTAGTCAAACGGGCAAAACAGCGCGAACAAGGCATTTTACAGGCTAAATCACTACGCTATAGCCCACGGTTTTGAGGGAGGGCCCGAGGCTCGAGCGTGTTTTAGGGCAAAATTTAACCGGAGCCCCCCAAATAGGCTGAAGAGCGTTTTAGTATGGGCCATTGGAGTCGGTGGGACCATTTGGGTGGTCAAACAGTGAAACAGTATGAAAGAGTCGAAAGGGTCGTTTGGATGATCAAATAGGTGAAACAACATAAACGGGCCATTTTCTGTCTAAATCGATGTGCTATAGCTCACAGTTTTGGGGTGGGCCCAGGGCTCGAGCGTGTTTTAGGTTGAAAAATTGACCGGAGGCTCCCAGGTAGGCTGAGAAGTAGGAGAGTATGGGTTGTTAGGGTCGTTTGGGTGATCAAACAAGCGAAATGACACGAACGACCCATTTTCAGGCTAAATCGGTGTGCTATAGCTCACGGTTCTGTGGGTGGGCTTAGGAACCAGGCATTTTTTAGGCCGAAAATAGACCTATGGCTCCTAGGAAGGCTAAGAAGCAGAAAAGTATGGGCCATTGGGATAGACGGAGATGTTTGGGTGGTTAAACGGGTAAAACGGAGCAAATGGGTCATTTTCAGGCTAAATTGATGTGTTATAGCTCACAATTCTAGGGGTGGGCCTGAGGCTTGGGTATGTTTTGGGCTAAAAATCAACTGAAAACTCCAAAGCAAGCTGAGTAGCGCAAACTTTTGGGCCGTTGGGTCAGTGGGGCCATTTGGGTGGTCAAACGGGCGAAACGACAGAAATGGGCCATTTTCAGGCTAATTCGGTGTGCTATAACTTATGATTTTAGGGTGGGCCCAAGGTCTAGGCATGTTTTGGGCTGCAAATTGATCGGGGGATCCCAAACAGGTTGAGGAGCTAGGGAGTATGGGTTGTTGGGGTCGGCAAGGCCGTTTGGGTGGTCAAACGGGCAAAACGGCGTGAACGGGTCATTTTTGGGGCCAAATTAGTGTTCTATAGCTTACGGTTCTTGGTTTGGTCCTAGAGCTCGAGGCATATTTTGGGCCAAGTCGATAAGATATAGCCTACAATTTTGGGGGTGTGTCGGGGGCCTGAGCGTGGTTTGGGCCAAAAATCAATCAGGGCCCCTAGGCAGGCTAAGGGGCGGCCTAGTGTGGGCCATTGGGGTCGGTGGGGCAAGTTGGGTGGTCAAATGATCAAAACAGCACGAACGGGGCATTTTTGGTCAAATCGGTATGCCATATCCCGCGATTTTGGAGTGGACCTGGGGCTCGGGCTTATTTCAGGAAAAAACTTTGTCAAGGGCCCCAGGCAAGATAAGAAGAAACAAGACTATTTGGGTGGTCAAACAGCCAAAATAGTGCGAACGGGGAATTTTTAGGCAAAATTATTGTGCTATGGCCCACGATTCTGGGGGTGGGCTCGGGGCTCGAGCATATTTTTGGCCAAAAATAGATTGGGCCTACCCAGGCAGGCTGAGGAGTATCCTAGTGTGGGATCTTGGGGTCAGCAGGGTTATTTGGCTGGTCAAAGGGACGAAACGGCAGGAACGGGGCATTTTCAAGCTAAATGAATGTTCTATAGCCCACTATTCTGGGGTGGGCCTAGGGCCCGAGCGTGTTTTAAAATAAAAATATACCATGGGCTCCCAGGTAGGATGAGGAGATTCCTAGTGTGGCCATTGGGGTCGGTGGTGCCAATTGGGTGGCCAAACAGGCGAAACGATGCAAAAGGGGCATTTTCAAGCCAAATCGGTGTGCTATAACCTATGGTTCTGGGTGGGCCGAGGCTCAGGTGTGTTTTGGGACAAAAATCAATCAAAAGGGCCCAAGTAGGCTGTGATGCAGCCTAGTATGGTTCATTGGGGTCGGCGGGGCCATTTGGGTGGTTATAGAGTCAAAATAGCAAGAATAGGGCATTTTTGGGCCAAATCGGTATGCTATAGCCTACGATCTGGGGGTAAACCTAAGGTCTAAACATATTTTGGGATAAAAATTAATTCGGGCCCTCCATGCAGGCTGAAGAGAGATCTAGTATAGGTCGTTGGGGTCGACAAGGCCATTTGGGTGGTCAAATGGGCAAAACAGCATGAACGGGGCGTTATCGGGACAAATTAGTGTGCTATAGCCCACAGTTCTGGGGTGAGCACGGTTAAAAATGTCTGTTTTGGGTCAAAAATCTACCAGGGTCCCCCCATATGGGCCGTTGGGGTTTTCAAGGCCATTTGGGTAGTCAAACGGGCAAAACAGCGCGAACAAGGCATTTTACAGGCTAAATCACTACGCTATAGCCCACGGTTTTGAGGGAGGGCCCGAGGCTCGAGCGTGTTTTAGGGCAAAATTCAACCGGAGCCCCCCAAATAGGCTGAAGAGCGTTTTAGTATGGGCCATTGGAGTCGGTGGGACCATTTGGGTGGTCAAACAGTGAAACAGTATGAAAGAGTCGAAAGGGTCGTTTGGATGATCAAATAGGTGAAACAACATAAACGGGCCATTTTCTGTCTAAATCGATGTGCTATAGCTCACAGTTTTGGGGTGGGCCCAGGGCTCGAGCGTGTTTTAGGTTGAAAAATTGACCGGAGGCTCCCAGGTAGGCTGAGAAGTAGGAGAGTATGGGTTGTTAGGGTCGTTTGGGTGATCAAACAAGCGAAATGACACGAACGACCCATTTTCAGGCTAAATCGGTGTGCTATAGCTCACGGTTCTGTGGGTGGGCTTAGGAACCAGGCATTTTTTAGGCCGAAAATAGACCTATGGCTCCTAGGAAGGCTAAGAAGCGGAAAAGTATGGGCCATTGGGATAGACGGAGATGTTTGGGTGGTTAAACGGGTAAAACGGAGCAAATGGGTCATTTTCAGGCTAAATTGATGTGTTATAGCTCACAATTCTAGGGGTGGGCCTGAGGCTTGGGTATGTTTTGGGCTAAAAATCAACTGAAAACTCCTAAGCAAGCTGAGTAGCGCAAACTTTTGGGCTGTTGGGTCAGTGGGGCCATTTGGGTGGTCAAACGGGCGAAACGACAGAAATGGGCCATTTTCAGGCTAATTCGGTGTGCTATAACTTATGATTTTAGGGTGGGCCCAAGGTCTAGGCATGTTTTGGGCTGCAAATTGATCGGGGGATCCCAAACAGGTTGAGGAGCTAGGGAGTATGGGTTGTTGGGGTCGGCAAGGCCGTTTGGGTGGTCAAACGGGCAAAACGGCATGAACGGGTCATTTTTGGGGCCAAATTAGTGTTCTATAGCTTACGGTTCTTGGTTTGGTCCTAGAGCTCGAGGCATATTTTGGGCCAAGTCGATAAGATATAGCCTACAATTTTGGGGGTGTGTCGGGGGCCTGAGCGTGGTTTGGGCCAAAAATCAATCAGGGCCCCTAGGCAGGCTAAGGGGCGGCCTAGTGTGGGCCATTGGGGTCGGTGGGGCAAGTTGGGTGGTCAAATGATCAAAACAGCACGAACGGGGCATTTTTGGTCAAATCGGTATGCCATATCCCGCGATTTTGGAGTGGACCTGGGGCTCGGGCTTATTTCAGGAAAAAACTTTGTCAAGGGCCCCAGGCAAGATAAGAAGAAACAAGACTATTTGGGTGGTCAAATAGCCAAAATAGTGCGAACGGGGAATTTTTAGGCAAAATTATTGTGCTATGGCCCACGATTCTGGGGGTGGGCTCGGGGCTCGAGCATATTTTTGGCCAAAAATAGATTGGGCCTACCCAGGCAGGCTGAGGAGTATCCTAGTGTGGGATCTTGGGGTCAGCAGGGTTATTTGGCTGGTCAAAGGGACGAAACGGCAGGAACGGGGCATTTTCAAGCTAAATGAATGTTCTATAGCCCACTATTCTGGGGTGGGCCTAGGGCCCGAGCGTGTTTTAAAATAAAAATATACCATGGGCTCCCAGGTAGGATGAGGAGATTCCTAGTGTGGCCATTGGGGTCGGTGGTGCCAATTGGGTGGCCAAACAGGCGAAACGATGCAAAAGGGGCATTTTCAAGCCAAATCGGTGTGCTATAACCTATGGTTCTGGGTGGGCCGAGGCTCAGGTGTGTTTTGGGACAAAAATCAATCAAAAGGGCCCAAGTAGGCTGTGATGCAGCCTAGTATGGTTCATTGGGGTCGGCGGGGCCATTTGGGTGGTTATAGAGTCAAAATAGCAAGAATAGGGCATTTTTGGGCCAAATCGGTATGCTATAGCCTACGATCTGGGGGTAAGCCTAAGGTCTAAACATATTTTGGGATAAAAATTAATTCGGGCCCTCCATGCAGGCTGAAGAGAGATCTAGTATAGGTCGTTGGGGTCGACAAGGCCATTTGGGTGGTCAAATGGGCAAAACAGCATGAACGGGGCGTTATCGGGACAAATTAGTGTGCTATAGCCCACAGTTCTGGGGTGAGCACGGTTAAAAATGTCTGTTTTGGGTCAAAAATCTACCAGGGTCCCCCCATATGGGCCGTTGGGGTTTTCAAGGCCATTTGGGTAGTCAAACGGGCAAAACAGCGCGAACAAGGCATTTTACAGGCTAAATCACTACGCTATAGCCCACGGTTTTGAGGGAGGGCCCGAGGCTCGAGCGTGTTTTAGGGCAAAATTCAACCGGAGCCCCCCAAATAGGCTGAAGAGCGTTTTAGTATGGGCCATTGGAGTCGGTGGGACCATTTGGGTGGTCAAACAGTGAAACAGTATGAAAGAGTCGAAAGGGTCGTTTGGATGATCAAATAGGTGAAACAACATAAACGGGCCATTTTCTGTCTAAATCGATGTGCTATAGCTCACAGTTTTGGGGTGGGCCCAGGGCTCGAGCGTGTTTTAGGTTGAAAAATTGACCGGAGGCTCCCAGGTAGGCTGAGAAGTAGGAGAGTATGGGTTGTTAGGGTCGTTTGGGTGATCAAACAAGCGAAATGACACGAACGACCCATTTTCAGGCTAAATCGGTGTGCTATAGCTCACGGTTCTGTGGGTGGGCTTAGGAACCAGGCATTTTTTAGGCCGAAAATAGACCTATGGCTCCTAGGAAGGCTAAGAAGCGGAAAAGTATGGGCCATTGGGATAGACGGAGATGTTTGGGTGGTTAAACGGGTAAAACGGAGCAAATGGGTCATTTTCAGGCTAAATTGATGTGTTATAGCTCACAATTCTAGGGGTGGGCCTGAGGCTTGGGTATGTTTTGGGCTAAAAATCAACTGAAAACTCCTAAGCAAGCTGAGTAGCGCAAACTTTTGGGCTGTTGGGTCAGTGGGGCCATTTGGGTGGTCAAACGGGCGAAACGACAGAAATGGGCCATTTTCAGGCTAATTCGGTGTGCTATAACTTATGATTTTAGGGTGGGCCCAAGGTCTAGGCATGTTTTGGGCTGCAAATTGATCGGGGGATCCCAAACAGGTTGAGGAGCTAGGGAGTATGGGTTGTTGGGGTCGGCAAGGCCGTTTGGGTGGTCAAACGGGCAAAACGGCGTGAACGGGTCATTTTTGGGGCCAAATTAGTGTTCTATAGCTTACGGTTCTTGGTTTGGTCCTAGAGCTCGAGGCATATTTTGGGCCAAGTCGATAAGATATAGCCTACAATTTTGGGGGTGTGTCGGGGGCCTGAGCGTGGTTTGGGCCAAAAATCAATCAGGGCCCCTAGGCAGGCTAAGGGGCGGCCTAGTGTGGGCCATTGGGGTCGGTGGGGCAAGTTGGGTGGTCAAATGATCAAAACAGCACGAACGGGGCATTTTTGGTCAAATCGGTATGCCATATCCCGCGATTTTGGAGTGGACCTGGGGCTCGGGCTTATTTCAGGAAAAAACTTTGTCAAGGGCCCCAGGCAAGATAAGAAGAAACAAGACTATTTGGGTGGTCAAACAGCCAAAATAGTGCGAACGGGGAATTTTTAGGCAAAATTATTGTGCTATGGCCCACGATTCTGGGGGTGGGCTCGGGGCTCGAGCATATTTTTGGCCAAAAATAGATTGGGCCTACCCAGGCAGGCTGAGGAGTATCCTAGTGTGGGATCTTGGGGTCAGCAGGGTTATTTGGCTGGTCGGCAAAACAGTGTGAACGGGGCATTTTTGGGCTAAATCAGTGTGCTATAGCCCACAGTTTCGGGGGTGGGACCGAGGACAAGGCGTGCTTTATGCCAATAATCAACCAGGAGTGCCCAAGCGGGTTGAGAAGCATCCTAGTATGTGTTGTTGGGGTCAGCGGGCAATTTTGGTGGTCAAACGAGCGAAACAGCATTAACGGGTCTTTTTTGGGCTAAATCGATGTGTTATAGCCTGCGGTTCTGGAGGTAGGCCCGGGGCTCAGGTGTATTTTAAGCCAAAAATTGATTGAGGGACCCTAAGTAGGTTGAGAAGCAGCGTAGTATTAGTTGTAGGGGTTGGCGAGGCCATTTGGGTGGTCAAGGGGTCAAAAATGCAAGAATGGGATATTTTTGGGCCAAATCGGTGTGTTATAGCCCACGGTTCTAGGAGTGGGCCTAGGGACAGAGCATGTTTTAGGCTAAAAATTGATCGAGGCCCTCCAGGTAGGATGAGGAAAAGTGTAGTCTTTCCAGTAGGTGGCGGGGCCATTTGGGTGGTCAAACAGACAAAATGGTGCTAATGGGGCATTTTTGAGCCAAATTGGTGTGCTATAGCCCATAGTATTGGGGTGGGCCAATGGCTCGGGCTTTTTTTATGCCAAAAATCAATTGGACGCCCCCAAGCCAGATGAGAAGCAGCCTAGTATGGGTCGGTTAGGTCGGCATGGCCATTTGTTTGGTCAAAAGGGCGAAACGACGTGAATGGGGCATTTTTAGGCTAAATCAGTGTGCTATAGCCCACAGTTTTAGGGGTGGGGCCGAGGCTCAGGCGTGTTTTGGATTAAAAAATCTATCGGGGCTGCTAGGTAGGCTGAGGAGCAGCCTAGTATGGGTCATTGGGATTAGTGGGGTAATTTTTATGGTCAAACAAGTAACACGGCACGAACGGGGCATTTGCGAGCCAAGTCGATGTTCTATATCCCACGATTTCAGAGGTGATATCGGGGGTGTTTTCGCCTAAACATCATCTGAGACCCCCCAGGCAGGCTGAGGAGTGTCCTATTATGGGTCGTTCGGGTTGGCGGGCTAATTTGTGTGGTCAAACAAGCAAAACGGCATGAACGACACATTTGTGAGCCGAATTGGTGAGCCCTAGCCCACGTTTTAGGGGTGATCTCGGGGTTCGGGTATATTTTTGGCCAAAAATTGATAAGAGGCCCATAGACAGGCTAAGAGTAGCTTAGTATGGGTCATTGGGGTCGGTAGGGCCATTTGTGTAGTCAAAGGGCCAAAATAACGAGAACGAGGCATTTTCTGGCCAAATTGATGTGCTATAGCCCACAATCCAGGGGTGGACCCAAGGCCCGAGTGTGTTTTGGATAAAAATAAATTGGGGTCCTCCAAGCACGCTGAAGAGAAACTTAGTATGGGTAGTTGGGGTCGGCAAGGATATTTGGGTGGTCAAATAGGCAAAACAGCATGGTGCCTAGTGGGGCATTTTTGGGCCAAATCAGTGAGCTATAACCCATGGTTTCGAGGGTGAGCATGGTGCCTAGGTGTGTTTTGGGTCGCAAATCCACCAGACCCCCAGGCAGGCTAAGGAGAAGCCTATTCATGTCGTTGAGGTCGACGGGGATAATTGGGTGGTCAAACGTGCAAAATGGCACGAACAGGACATTTAAGGGCCAAATTGATGTGCTATAGCCCACGATTACGGGCGTATGTTCGGGACCCAGGCGTTTTTTGGTCTGAAAATTGGTCGAGAACCCCCAGGAAGTCTAAGTAGTGGCCTAGTATTTGTTGTTGTGGTTGGCGGGGCCATTTGCATGGCCAAATGTGCGAAACGATGCTAATGGGGCATTTGCAGGCCAAATTGGTGTACTATAGCCCTCGATTCTAGGGGAGGGCCTGGGGCCGAGCGTATTTTCGGACAAAAATCAATTAGAGGCCCCAATACAGGCTAATTAGTGGCCTAGTGAGGGTCATTAGAGTTGGCGGGGCCATTTGGATCATCAAACGAGAGAAACGACATGAATTGGGCATTTTCAGGCTAAATCAGTGTGCTATAGCCTACAATTTTGAGGTGGTCCAGGGGCTTGAGCATATTTTGCACCAAAAATTGATCGAAGGCCCCCAGGCAGGGTGGAGAGATGCCTATTATAGGCCGTAAAGGTCGGCGAGATAATTTGTGTGGTCAAAAGGATGAAACGGCGTGTACGAGGCTATAGCCCACGATTCTAAGGGTGTGCCCGAGCCCGAGCATGTTTTGGGACAAAACTTGATCGAGGGACCCAGGAAGGCTGAGGAGTGACTTAGTATGGTCTATTGGGGCGATAGGGCTATTTGAGTGGTCAAACAAGAGATACAGTTTGAACGACTCATTTTTGGGCCAAATCGATGTGCTATAGCCCATGGTTCTAGGGCTAGGCCAAGGGCCCGGGCCTGTTTTGGGCCAAAAATTGACTGGGGCCCCTAGGAAGGCTAAGGAGTGACCTAGTATGGGTCGTTGGGGATGCCTGGGTAATTTGAGTGGTCAAACGAGCAAAACAGCACGAGCGGGGCATTTTCTTGATAAATCGGTGTGCTATAGCCTATAATTTTAATGATGGACCCGAGGCTTGAACGTATTTTGGGCCCAAAATAAATAAAGGGCCTTCAGGTTAGCTGAGAAGTAGGCTAGTGTGGGACATTTGGGTCAGCGAGGCCATTTGGGTTGTCAAAGGGGAGAAACGGACAGACGGGTCATTTTAGAGCTAAATAGTATGTTAAAGCCCACAATTCCAGAGGTGGGCCCAGGTCTTGAGCGTATTTTAGGCTGAAAATTGATTGGGTCCCCCAAGCAGGCTGAGGAGCAGCCTAGTGTGGGACTTTGGGGTCAACGGGGCTAATTGGGTGGTCAAACGGGTGAAATAGCGTTAACTGGACATTTTTGAGTTAAATCGGTTTATGGGTGGGACTGGAACCCAGACATTTTTTTGTTCAAAAATAGATTGGAGGCTCCCAGGTAAGTTAAGGAGTAGGGAAGTGTGGTTCATTGGGGTTGGCGGGGCTATTTGGTTGGTCAAGAGGGAGAAACGGCACGAATGGGCCATTTTTGGGCCAATTAGTGTGCTATACCTCACAGATTTGGGTGTGGGCCTGAGGCTTGAGCGTGTTTTGGGTCAAAAATTGATCAGGGGTTCCCATGAGGACTGAAGGGTGGGGGATTTTGGACTGTTAGGGTCGGAGGGGCTGTTTAGGTGGTCAAAATGGCAAAACAGCGTGAACGGCCATTTATGAGCCCAATCGGTGTGCTATAGCCCACGGTTCTGGGGGTAGGTCTGGGGCTCAAACATGTTTTAGGCCATCAGATTAGAGGCCTCCAGACAGGCTAAAGAGAATCCTAGCGTGGACCGATCGAGTGGGTGGGGCCATTTGGGTTGTCAAACGAGCAAAATGGGGCCTAGGGTTCCGAGGGTGTGCCCGGGTCCCAGGCGTGTTTTGGGCCAAAAATTGATCGAGGGCCCCCAAGAAGGATGAGGAGCCTAGTATGGTCCATTGGTGTTGACGGGGCCATTTGGGTAGTAAAACAGGAGACACAGTGCGAATAAGGCATTTTTGAGCCAAATCAATTTGCTATAGCCCACGGTTCCAGGGGGGATGTGGGGCCGGGATTATGTTTTGGGCAAAAATTCAACTTCCCCCTTCCGACAGGTTAAGGAACGGCCTGGTGTGGGCCATTGGAGTTGACAGGGCCATTGGGTGGTCAAATGGGAGAAACGGTACGAATAGGCATTTTCTGGCCAAATCAGCATGATATAGCCTATGGTTTTGAAGGTGGGCCTGGGGCTCAGGCATTTTTAGAGATAAATTTATCGACGACGCTAAAAGGCTGTGGAGCAACCTAGTATGGTCCATTAGGGTTGGTGGGGCTATTTGGGTGGTAAAACAGGCGAAACAGTTAGATCGGGGTAATTTTTAGTCAAATCGGTGTGCTATAGCCCACGATTCTCGAGGCTCAGGCGTGTTTGCACTATTCAGGCCGTTTGACTACTCAAATGGCCCCGCCCACCCAAACGGACAACACTATGATGCTCCCCAACCTCACTGACATGCTTCAATAAATTTTTGGCCCATGGGACGCCCGGACCGCCGGCCTACCCCCAAAACCGTGGGCTATATCACACTGATTTGGCTCGAAAATGCCCCGTTTGCACCATTACGCCTGTTTGACCACCCAAATGGCCCCGGTCTCCTAAAAGAACCACACTAGGATGCTCCCCAGCCTCCCTAGCATACCACAGTCGATTTTTGGCCCACAGCACGCTCGGACCCCGGATCCACCCCCGAAACCATGGGCTATAGCACACCCATTTGGCTTAAAAAATGCCCTATTTGCACCGTTTTGCCTGTTTGACCACCCAAATGGCTACGCCAACCCAAACAGACCACTCTAGGACCTTCTCCAGCCCCCCTGGCACATCTCAGTCAATTTTTGGCCCACGATACGCTCGGAGCCCAGGCCCACCCCTAGAATCGTTTGCTATAGCACATCGATTTGGCCCGAAAATTCCCCTTTTATATCATTTCATCTGTTTGACCACTCAAATGGCCCCTCCCACCCTAACGGACCACACTAGAATGCTCCCTAGCCTTTCTAGAACGCCAAGGAAGATTTTTGGCCATGGCACACTCGGACCCCGAGCCCACCCCCCAGAATCCTGCTATGCACACCGATTTAGCCGAAAAATGCCTCATTTACACCGTTTTCCCGTTTGACAACCCGAATTGCATCGAACACCCATACGGACCATACTAGGACACTCCCCAGCCTCCCTGGCATGCCTCAGCCAATTTTCATCCCACGGCACGCCCAAACCCTGGAACTATGAGCTGTAGCATACCGATTTGGCTTGAAAATACCTCGTTTGCACTGTTTTGCCCGTTTGCACCCAAACAGACCAAAATCGGATGCTCCTCAGCCTCTCTGGCATGCCTCAGAAGATTTTTGACCCACGGCATGCTCGGACCCTAGGCCCAACCCCAAAATTATGGGCTTTAGCACACTGATTTGGATCGAAAATGCCCGTTTGAACCGTTTTTCCCATTTGACCACTCAAATGGCCTCGCCCATCCAAACGGACCACACTAGTATGCTTCCCAGACTCCCTGGCACACCCTGGTTGAATTCAACCGATAGCATGCCCGTACCCCGAGCCCACCCCAAAAATCGTGGGCTATTGATGATAGGCGGATTTACACGCCTATATCAATATATTTTGCCCATATTTTAGCCTAGTTTTGAGAACAAATTATATATTTCATGCACTTTTAGTCCCTTTTCCTGTAAATGAGCTAACGAACATGATTAGTAAAGTTTCAGGTATAAATGATGCAAAATTCAGCATTTTATGGCTTACTTGACGCAAAAGAAAGCTCACGAAGAAAGGAAAAAGAGTGTACACGCCTAAGGACCAAAACTGCTGCATGGAAAATCTGTCCCGGGCTAAAACAACATTTCTGAAGACTTTAGGGACTTACAGACACATAGCTGGATTTGGATAATAATACATTAACCTAGTACAATTGGGTTAAGTATTTCATTAGTTTATTTGGATTTGGATAATGTCACATTAACCTAGTACAGTTGGGTTAAGTATTTCATTAGCTTAGTAGGATTTGGTTAAGTATTTCATTAGCTTAGTAGGAATAGGATATGGGTATTATAAATACCCTATCATGCTAGAGATTTTCATTCATTCACCATTCACCATTCCCCTATTCCATTAATTTCCATCCATCCACCATCCATCCATCCATCAAAACAATTCTTTTTATTAATTCTTATTACTTTCTCTTCATCTATTCTTAATTTTCGCAACAAGAGAAAAGTTACTTTTGCAAGAAATCACGCCTAACGCCTACCACCTAAGCTACACGAAAATTACTCAATCTTGTGGTATAACAACAATGTCAATCGTGATCTCCTTCGCATTCATGGGTGACTAAACTTCTCTGTTGGCGGTTATGGAAGCCGTATGAGTTACTATCTATTTCTGTGATTTTGTGAGTTCGCGACACGTATATTGCTTATATCATTATTCTCTTCATCTTAATCTACATTCTTTGCTGTTGCAAACGCAAGAATACGCCAGTCTAACATTTAACTTGTTCGAAAGAAAGGTTATTTGTCTGGAAAAAAGATAGTGTCAAGGTAGTAGGACACCCTTTCCTATTAAAAAGCTAGTGCCGTAACTGGACTAACCTCTTGGAGAATTCGTACCGTTAGACACGCTTTAAGCTCGAAAGAGTTAAAGTGAAATAGTCCTTGTTGAGGTCGAAAGACGCTTGGATTTACCATCGAATACAATTCTCTATAAGCAGTTGCATGTCAAAACTCTACACACTCATAGCCAATAGAGACGTATAAATCAGAAGGTGGAAATAACCCCAACGCTTGAATTCTCATTATTTACAATTCACGTAACAATCTCTCTCTCTTTACTTTATTATTTTCAGCTTTTGTTTACCTTATTTGCACGACAAGACTCCCCCTTCTTACGAGACTTGCACCAAATGTTTTGTAATTTTGCTTACTTGTTGGCCAAGCTATTCCCTGTGGGATCGATACCCAACCCAGGTTGGGTTCTATATTTGACTACGACCGCTTTACACTCCTACGAGAGCTGTAGATTGAGCGTTATCAAAAATTGGCCCCGTTGCCGGGGAATACGAGTGTCAATCAAGTTCGTGATAATTACTAGACCCTTTGGTCAAAGATTCTCGTACTTTTACGTTTAGTTTTTGTTTTTGTTTATTGCAGGTTTTTCTTTTAGTGCATGCCCCATACTAGAAGTTCTGGTCAACCGTTATTACCAATCAATCCTGAACCACAACGAATTAGAAGAATGGAAGCACAACTAGAAATCGACAGGATGGCTGCTCAACACGAGCAGGCGAGATTAGCCGCTCTTGCTGCCGCCCAAGTACACCAGCAAAACATTTGTAATCCTGGGCGAGAAACTAATCCTGACGATGAAGATTTAGGTGATGACGAGTTGATAAACCCAAGGCATGTTGCTGAAACTACAACACCTGCCAATAGAAGAGGTCAACAAGCTCGGTATAGGTATGATCGCCAACCTTTGCAGCCAGCTTTCGACGATGATGATGATGATCTTGATGGTGCCGGAGCCACTGGAGCTATAATTCCACCACCATTAGCGCCCGAAGCCAAGTTCAACATCACTAGCACCATGATTCAGTTATTGCAACTCAAGGGATTATTTGGTGGACTAGCAGGCGATGATCCGAATATGCATCTCATCAACTTTATCTCTACATGCAAGTCCTTTGACAATCCTGGTGTTGGTCAGAATGCTATTCGATTACGTCTATTTCCATTTTCTCTGTCTGGGGAGGCAACACTATGGTTGAATGGGCTGACTCCTGATTCAATTACAAATTAGAGGCAATTGAGAGATGCTTTCCTAGAAAGATTCTTTCCGCCATCCAAAAGAGCACAATTGAGAGATGAAATCAGCAACTTCCGCCAGCTTCCCTCTGAAGCTCTTCATGAAACATGGGAGAGGTTCAAGACAAAGCTAGCGAGATGCCCAAACCATCATATGACTAATGTTCACCTCATGGAGATCTTTTATAGAGCCTTGAATTCAATAACTAAACCAGTGGTGGACAACGCAGCTGGAGGATCTTTCATGGACCTCACCTTTGGTCAAGCAAGCAATATGCTAGATCGTATGACAAAACAAAGTAGATCTTGGCATACCAGGGATTCTGAGGTAGCAAGCCCCACTTTATCTATTGGCATGACTGCAGACCAAAGAAGAAGAGAAGAAGAACGTGATCAAGACGTGGCGCACATGAAAACACAAATGGATCTTCTTACAAAGCATTTATTATCAGGGAAGACCGAAAAAGTGAAAGCTATTGCGTCAAAAGGAAGAGACGAATCTGATTCAGAAGATGAGGCCAACTACTTGAACAATCAGGGGGGTTTTCGTGGGGATGCCCAAGGAAACCAAGGTCGGAACTATTATGATAAATCTGGAAGCAAAGACCAAGGTAGTTGGAAGAAAAACAATGAAAAGAGTGGTTTGTACGTTCCCCCTGGTAGACGTGATACCACCACATCTAATTCTGGAAGTATGGAAGACATGATGGCTAAGTTATTGAAAGGAGTGGAAGCAATGAGCGCTGGAGTAACGGAGGTAATCAATGATTTGTACTCCATGAAACAATTAGTTGATTCACATTCCACTTCTATCAAGCAAATAGAGCAGCAATTGAGCCAACTTTCAGCAGCACTCAATCAAAGAAAGGCTGGCACTTTACCTAGCGATACTGTGCAAAACCCAAGGAATGATGGGTCATGCATGGCCATCACTACCAGAAGTGGTAAGGTGCTGGAAACTTCAGCAAAAGACAAGCAAGTGGTTGACGAAGTTGCGGACAAGGATAATAACGCGAAACGTGAGGAGTCCGTGGATGACGTTACTAACGTCACTCCTAACAACGTGCAAACTGAAAAAGTGGAAAAACAAAAGCAAGAGGAGAAGAAAGCCACGGAGAGAACAATTCCATACCCACCACCACCTTTTCCCCAAAGATTGAAGAAGGTGGCGGATGACACTAAGTTCAGCAAATTTATGACTATGTTGAAGCAGCTGACCATCAATGTTCCATTAGTGGAGGCACTTGAACAAATGCCTGGGTATGCGAAGTTTATGAAAGATCTTTTGACAAAGAAGAGGGCAGCAAGTTATGAGCTGAAGGATGATGTACATCATTGTAGTGCAATTGCTATCCGATCGATAGTTCAGAAGAAGGCCGACCCCGGAGCTTTCACTATTCCTTGCACCGTCGGATATTTGAACTTTGCCAAAGCACTATGTGACTTAGGAGCCAGCATCAACTTGATTCCATTATCGATCTACAAGAAGTTGGGGTTAGGATATCTTACACCAACTAATATGAGGCTTGTCATGGCGGATAGGTCGGTAAAGCGACCTGTTGGTATTCTATGTGACGTATTGGTAAAGGTTTCTTCATTCATCTTTCTGGCAGACTTTGTTATTTTGGATTGTGAAGCAGACTCAGAAGTTCCCATAATCTTGGGGCGCCCTTTCCTTGCTACAGGAAGTGTGCTCATTGATTTAAGGGCTAATGAACTTTCATTCCGAATAAATGACGAAGTGGTTCGTTTTGATGTTTGCAAATCAATGAAGCAACCCAAAGATCTGAGTGTATTTTCTGTGGCTGATGTTGTCTTTGATGATGAGAAAGACTGACTTGAAGAAGAGCAAATTCTTGATGATCCTTTGGAGGTTTTGCTCATGAAAGGAGAGAATGAGGATGCTGAAATTTCTAAGGAAGCTATTTGTGCTCTATCAGGATTAGGGACATATCGCTATACTCCCAAGAAGCTGGATCTTGATCTCAAGAATCGACCCACACCACCAGCTAAGCCATCTATTGAAGAACCACCCACACTAGAATTGAAGGAGCTGCCAAGCCATTTGAAGTACGCATTCTTAGGAAGCGGAAACACTCTTCCAGTCATCGTGGCAGCCGATTTGGGTGAGCAACAAGTTGCAGCTCTTATTGCTATCTTACGCAAGTATATTAGAGCTATCGGATGGACCATTGCGGATATTATTGGTATTCCACCTGGGATTTGCACACATAAAATTCAGCTTCAAGAAAAGTGCACACCCACCACTGAACATCAAAGGCGTCTAAACCCACCTATGCAAGAGGTGGTAAAGAAAGAAATTATCAAGTGGTTAGACGCAGGAGTTGTATATCATATCTCTGATAGTACATGGGTAAGCCCAGTACAATGTGTTCCCAAGGAAGGAGGTATGACGGTGGTCGCAAATGCAAAGAATGAGCTTATTCCACTCAGGCCCGTTACTGGATGGAGAGTATGCATGGACTACCGCAAGCTGAATTCTTGGACGCTCAAAGATCACTTCCCAATGCCATTTATGGACCAAATGCTAGATCGATTAGCGGGGAAAGGATGGTTTTGCTTCTTGGATGGGTATTCAGGCTATAATCAGATTGGTATTGCACCTGAAGACCAAGAGAAGACAACGTTTACATGCCCATATGGTACGTTTGCCTTCAAACGTATGCCATTCGGGTTATGCAACGCACCAGCCACCTTTCAACGTTGTATGATATCTATTTTCTCTGATATGGTTGAAGACACTTTGGAGGTATTTATGGAAGACTTTTCAGTTATTGGTGAGTCTTTTGAAGCGTGTTTGGCAAACTTGAGCATGGCATTGCAAAGATGTGTAGAGTTCAACCTTGTGCTGAATTGGGAGAAGTGCCACTTCATGGTAAAAGAAGGAATCGTTCTTGGGCACAAGATCTCCGAAAGAGGAATAGAGGTTGATCGAGCAAAAATTGAGGTTATTGAGAAGCTACCGCCTCCAATTTCGGTGAAGGGAGTTCGTAGTTTTCTTGGCCATGCTGGGTTCTATCGTAGATTCATCAAAGACTTCTCCAAAATTGCTAGTCCATTGTGCAAACTATTGGAGAAAGATGCAAAGTTTGACTTCAATAACGATTGCTTGGAGGCATTCGAATGCCTTAAAGGAAAACTCATTGAAGCCCCTATCATGGTAGCACCAGATTGGTCTCTCCCGTTCGAAGTCATGTGTGATGCTAGTGGTGTAGCTGTTGGTGCTGTTCTTGGTTAGAGAAAGGAGAAATTATTTCACCCTATCTACTATGTGAGTAAGGTCCTGAATGAAGCCCAAAGGAACTACACTGTTACTGAACAAGAGCTCCTAGCGGTTGTGTTTACGTTTGAGAAGTTTCGTGCCTATCTATTGGGTACTAAGGTGATCGTTCATACAGACCATGCAGCTCTTAGGTATCTAATGACGAAGAAGGATGCAAAACCAAGGTTGATTAGATGGGTATTACTGCTGCAAGAGTTTGATTTCGAAGTGAAAGATAGAAGAGGTTGCGAGAACCAAGTGGCTGATCACCTATCTAGACTCGAGAATGAGCATGTGGCGCAACCTAAAATTCAGATTGATGATGCATTCCCGGACGAGGAGATATTAGCGACAACAATGGAGAAATTACCATGGTATGCCGACTTTGCAAATTTCGTGGTAAGTAATGTGCTACCTGCCAATTTATCTTACCATCAACGGAGGAAGTTCATGCATGACGTTCAGAACTACTATTGGGATGAACCTTATTTGTTTCGAAGATGCGCTGATGGTATCATTCGACGATGTATATCCCACGAAGAAGTGCCCACCATATTGGAAGCATGCCATACATCCTAAGTTGGAGGACATCATGCAGGCAATCGAACGGCAAGAAAGGTATTGCAAAGTGGTTATTATTGGCCTTCGATATTCAGAGATGCATATGACTATGTTAGAAGGTGTGACCAATGCCAGTGTCAAGGTGCTATCTCAAAACACCATGAGATGCCCATGTCCAAAATTCTTGAGGTAGAACTTTTTGATGTGTGGGGTATTGATTTCATGGGTCCATTCGTGAATTCGTTTGGAATGAAGTACATCTTGGTTGCTGTAGATTATGTTTCGAAATGGGTGGAAGCTGTAGCTTTGGCCGACAATGAAGGGAAGCGTGTTGTAGCGTTCTTAAAGAAGAATATCTTCTCTCAGCTTTGGAGTACCACGTACTATCATAAGTGATGGAGGATGTCACTTTTACAACAAGCTATTCAAATCTGTATTGGCCAAGTATGGTGTCAAGCAACACAAGGTAGATACGCCCTATCATCCCCAAACTAGTGGACAAGTAGAGGTTTCCAATCGAGAGATCAAGCAAATCCTTGCCAAGACGGTTAATGCAAATAGGAAGGATTGGTCTCGAAAGCTAGATGATGCACTATGGGCGTATAGGACTGCATTCAAAACACCCATTGGTATGTTACCTTATCAACTAGTTTATGGGAAGGCTTGTCATCTACCCATCGAGCTTGAACACAAGGCATTGTGGGCATTGAAGCAATTGAATTTGAATTGGGATGATATGAAGAATCTGAGGTTGGAACAGCTGAATGAACTAGATGAATTCCGTCTCCATGCATATGAAAGGTCAGACCTATACAAGGAGCGGATGAAGAAGTATCATGATCAGCGGATTGTTCGATGAAACTTCCAAAAGGGTGATATGGTACTACTCTTCAATTCCAGATTAAAACTCTTCCCAGGTAAGTTAAAATCTAAGTGGTCTGGTCCATTTACAGTTATCCAAGTCTACTCGTCTGGAGTAGTCGAATGGGAAGACAATAATGGCGTTATCTTCAAAGTGAATGGCCAACGAGTTAAGCCTTATATCGGTCCTCTTGACTCGATGAATGACATGGCCAACACTTATCTCGACGAAGTCTAAGTACTCGAGTTTACTATGTCGAGCCACGACAATAAATAAGGCGCTAGATGGGAGGCAACCCATCGTTTTATCGTTTTATCATTTTATCGTTTATCGTTTTGCCTTTCATTCTAGTACTTGTTTTGTTTTGCTAAATGAAAAATCCAAAAATAAGAGTCGTGCCACGACCAAAACTAAGGCGCTTGGTGGGAGGCAACCCATCGTACTAATCGTTTTCGTTTGGTTTTGAGCAAAAATAGGTGCAAGAAGTATTCAACGAGGAGATTGATTTCAATTGACGATTTGGATGCATTGTATGGTAAAGTTGGTAAGTTAGGAATAGTGATGCATAAGGCTATGGATTGAGCATCTCTCATGCCCAAATAGGCATCGAGGAAGGCTAGGCCTTGGAAAAACTAGGCCACGAACGATGCACAACCTATCCTATAGCCTAAGGTCTCGGAATCTAGTGTGCTATACACTATGCGCCGCCTATTCCTAAGTGTGCTTTTGACTATGCGCCGCCTATGCTATGGCATTTGGTCTCAGTATCTCATATGCCATAGACTATGCGGCGCATATGTCTACAAATGCCATAGACTATGCGGCGCATATGTCCCATTATGCTATAGACAATGCGCCGCATATGTCATGTCTATGCCAAGCATTATGCGCCGCATATGTGGGATTTGTGTCTCCAAAACTGATTGTAAATGGGTCATAACCCGACCCATTCTCTTCCTATATAAAGGGTACTTAGTTTTACAACACAACCACACTAAAAATTGACCTAAGGGCGCCGCATATACATCCAAATCCTCTCAAAAGTTTCTTCTTTTGCTCTTCCAATCCACAAAACCATCCCCACAAGCTTCAAGCAAGTAAGTGCTCTCTTATTCTTCATTTATTTCTCATAAGTACTACGTTGCTATGTCTAGTATGAATTGCTAAATCGTATAAGATTGTTGGTGATGTTTATGTGTTTGGATAGTTGATTCAAAATCATGTGAGTGAACATATACGTAGGAAAGTCTTGACTTGTTTCCGACTTGAATTTGGTTTCAATAGCATTGTTATGTTATTTACGGAATTACTATGGCTATAAACATTGCTTAAGATTGTTGTTTGGATACTTACATGTTAGACTATCCCGGCCATCGGGATAAGACTTATAATGCCTACCGGCATAAGAGGTTGTAATTGTTGTAAGAATAACTATTCCATGTGGTAACCCCTATGTAGTAGTGTTGTTATATCTACCATGAAAGTAGTCCAATGGCTGCAAGTAAGTGATGCATTGCTGATTTTCTTGTCGGAATACAATCCTAAAACGTATGTCGACGAAATCTGAGTACTCGACCACTTTCACTTCACTGATTTGTGTTAACAAAACTAAGTGTGGGGTGGTACCCCTAATGCTTGTTTATAGATTGTATCGATTGAGATTGTGCTACCACTAACACTATTTCTAGTCTCAGGTACAATGGCACCTAAAGCGAGGCAAGGCAAGGATAAGCCTACCACTTCCCAAAAGGGAAAAAAGAGAGGTCGCAAGGACCAAGGAGAATCATCCTCAGCACAACTACCCCGCAGAATGTTTGGAATAAAATGGGTTCTTGAGGAGGAAGCCAAAGAATGGTACAGGAACAACAAAGAACGAAAATATGTTCACGTCGACTTGATCAACAAGGAAACCTTAGCAAAGAAGGAGCCGCGTATGTTGGCAAAAATAATGGCATTGAAGCTGGATTTCATCTTCCGCGACATGGGAGAATGCAACCTTGATTTAACAAGAGAGTTTTATGCCAACTGGTCGCCGAACACAACAGGCAATGAAGTCAAAATTCGGGGCCAAGTGTTATAGCTCACCGCGGATTGGATCAACTCTTTTCTTGGCTTACCTACGGTCGACACAACACCATTCAAAGAACTGTACAGCAGGCCTCCTTATAGAGCAATCTAACACACACTTTGTGGAAGCAGATCGATGGCAAGGTGGGGCAGACATAAAGAAACCGGCCGACACAATACCTTCCCCTATGCTCCACTAAATAGGGAAGCAAGAATCTGGATGCGCATTGTCAACTCATGCCTTATTCCCGAGACTCAATACACCAAAATATCAAGAGATAGAGTGTGTTTGGTCTATGCTTTGATGACGAATGTCCCTATCAACTTTGGGGCAATAATTCGATCTACCATGAGGAAGGCCAGACTCCACAAAAGGTCCCACTTCACATTTAGAAATTTGTTGACAGCAATCTTGCGGAAGGAGGATATCGAAGAGGAACCAACTGACCACAAACTCCCACATAACCCAAAGAAGGTTGACCTCACCAAGGTCAAAGATGCTGAAACAACTCATGGTGTCAACCTTACTAATGCGGAGAGACATGCTCGTGATGAGAGTTTCTTCCGTCATCTCTATGGCATGACACAATTCACTATGATGAGTGGTGGACGTGTTCCAACTGCTGAAGAGCTCCAACAGCTGGACCACGACTACCCAATGAACATGCATGCACGGGAGATGTGTAGAGTGGGCATATACTTTGAGGAACCTCTAGATGATGATGTGCCGACTGATGACGATCGACACTTGCCTGATTCTGACGAGGAGGAGAACTCTGACGACGACTCTTATGATGATTCAAACGAAGGGGGTATGACCCCCGACATTGAGGAAGAGTCCGACTAACCAGGTTCTTCGTATTTATTTTCCACTAAGGGCAGTGTCCCGTTTAAGTGTGGGGTGGCGGTATCACATGCTATACTTCTCTGTTTGCACCTATGTTTGTTTGTTTACTTTGTTTATTTGAGTTTTACTTTGTTTATTTGAGTTCGTTTTTTTATTTTTTTAGGAGTAAATTTTTTCTAGCTTTGCATGAAATTATTTTGACAGGCAGCATGAGATTATAACAAGAGTATGTGTTACAATTGTGACTATTGAGACGTTTAGACTCTAGTTGTGACTCATTATGTGATATTTTGTGGTTCAATTCCTTCACTTGTTGGGTCGAGAGTCTATATTACTTCCAATCAAGTCGACCATGTGCCTTGTGTGTGTGAGATTAATAGTATATTCTATGTTTGTGGCTGATGCTAGAACTTGCCTGGTATGTATGCAAAGCGAAAATAAGGAGTGTAAGTGTAGGATATGATTTAGGCATTTCTTTGGCAACCTATATTTGTTTACCTTCATTTTACCTACCCTTGGACATCATCCTAGTTAAACCCTTTTGAGCCTTTAGCCTATTTCTTTGACAACCTCGTGTGTAAGCCTAATCCATTTTTTTCAAGACCGTAATTTGATCCAAATTCCTAAGTGCTTTAAAGTGAAAAAGTCATGTGACAACATAAGAGGAAATTGGGTGAGTATAATGCTATAAATTGTAATGGTGCTTGAATGTGTTATGAAAAAGAAAGTGCTATCATAAGAGGTATGTTATGAAAAGAAAAAGGAAAAGAAAGCTGAAAAGTGAGTTATGCTTAAAATTGAAAAACAAAAGAGGAGAACAAGGGTGGTAGAATAAAAGAAAGAAGAAAGGTTGAAAGAAAAAAGTGTCAATGATACAAAGTGATGTATTAAAGCGCTTAGGAACCTAGTCACTATTCTTGGCCAAAATAATCCTACCCGTCCCTTAGCTTACATTAATACCATCAAAAGACCTACTTGATCCTAATCTTAACATTCTGACATTTAGTGGAGTAGTACACTAAGGGTAAGCCTATGGTCATCAGTTGATGCATACGAATTCTTTGTGAGAGCGAGAGCAAGGATATTTTGATACCCATGTTTGAAAAATATGCTACACTTGTGAGTGACTATGGGTAATATATTGTGAGACACACATGGTTGATGAGTTTTGGATAGTTGTGTATGATTCTTTGTGCCTTGACTTTTGAATATAAGTTAACCACCATCACGAGTCTATGCTAGAGGTTAAATGGTTTCTACTAATGATCAGAAAACTACTCTTTGTTGATAATTGTTGTGCTTGTCTTGACGAATGTTTTGTGTTGTTGTTGTAAAAATCCTAAGTTAAATGGTTTCTACTAATGATCGGAAAACTACTCTTTGTTGATAATTGTTGTGCTTGTCTTGACGAATGTTTTGTGTTGTTGTTATAAAAATCCTAAGTTGATGTTTAGAAGGACATGATATGTTGTTCGAGGACGAACAAAGCTCTAAGTGTGGGGTGTTGATGATAGGCGGATTTACACGCCTGTATCAATATATTTTGCCCATATTTTAGCTTAGTTTTGAGAACAAATTATATATTTCATGCACTTTTAGTCCCTTTTCCTGTAAATGAGCTAACGAACATGATTAGTAAAGTTTCAGGTATAAATGATGCAAAATTCAGCATTTTATGGCTTACTTGACGCAAAAGAAAGCTCACGGAGAAAGGAAAAAGAGTGTACACGCCTAAGGACCAAAACTGCTGCATGGAAAATCTGTCCCGGGCTAAAACAACATTTCTGAAGACTTTAGGGACTTACAGACACATAGCTGGATTTGGATAATAATACATTAACCTAGTACAATTGGGTTAAGTATTTCATTAGTTTATTTGGATTTGGATAATGTTACATTAACCTAGTACAGTTGGGTTAAGTATTTCATTAGCTTAGTAGGATTTGGTTAAGTATTTCATTAGCTTAGTAGGAATAGGATATGGGTATTATAAATACCCTATCATGCTAGAGATTTTCATTCATTCACCATTCACCATTCCCCTATTCCATTAATTTCCATCCATCCACCATCCATCCATCCATCAAAACAATTCTTTTTATTAATTCTTATTACTTTCTCTTCATCTATTCTTAATTTCCGCAACAAGAGAAAAGTTACTTTTGCAAGAAATCACGCCTAACACCTACCACCTAAGCTACACGAAAATTACTCAATCTTGTGGTATAACAACAATGTCAATCGTGATCTCCTTCGCATTCATGGGTAACTAAACTTCTCTGTTAGGGTTATGGAAGCCGTATGGGTTACTATCTATTGCTGTGAGTTTGTGAGTTCGCGACACGTATACTGCTTATATCATTATTCTCTTCATCTTAATCTACATTCTTTGCGGTTGCAAACGCAAGAATATGCCAGTCTAACATTTAACTTGTTCGAAAGAAAGGTTATTTGTCTGGAAAAGAGATAGTGTCAAGGTAGTAGGACACCCTTTCCTATTAAAAAGCTAGTGCCGTAACTGGACTAACCTCTTGGAGAATTCGTACCGTTAGACACGCTTTAATCTCGAAAGAGTTAAAGTGAAATAGTCCTTGTTGAGGTCGAAAGACGCTTGGATTTACCATCGAATACAATTCTCTATAAGCAGTTGCATGTCAAAACTCTACACACTCATAGCCAATAGAGACGTATAACTCAGAAGGTGGACATAACCACAACGCTTCAATTCTCATTGTTTACAATTCACGTAACAATCTCTCTCTATATACTTTATTATTTTCAGCTTTTGTTTACCTTATTTGCACGACAAGACTCCCCCCTTCTTACGAGACTTGCACCAAAAGTTTAGTAATTTTGCTTACTTGTTGGCCAAGCTATTCCTTGTGGAATCGATACCCAACCCAGGTTGGGTTCTATATTTGACTACGACCGCTTTACACTCCTACGAGAGTTGTAGATTGAGCGTTATCAGCTATGGCACACCAATTTGGCCCAAAAATGTCCCGTTTGCACCGTTTCTCCCATCTTACCACCTACATGGACCCTCCCAACCAAATGGACCACAATAGGATGTTCCCCAACCTCCCTGGCATGCTCGGGTTGATTTTCAACCTACGGCACGCCCAAACCTCGGGACCACCTCTAGAACTGTGGGCTATAGCACACCGCTTTGGCCTAAAAATGCTCAATTTGCATCGTTTTGTCCCCATGACCACCCCCGGATCCATGGGCTATAGCTCACCAATATGGCCCATAAAATACCCCATTTACACCGTTTTGGTTGTTTGACCACCCAAATGGCCTCGCCCATCCAAGAGGACCTCTTTAGGACATTTCCCAGCCTCTCTGGTATGCCGCAATCTATTTTTGGCCCACGACATACCTGGAGCCCGCCCCTCCCCTCTCCCCATGAAAAAGTGGGCTATAGCATATCGATTTGGCCTAAAAATGCCCCATGTGCACCGTTTTTCCCTTTTGACCACCTAAATGGCCTCACCAACCCAAACAGACCACAGTAGGATGCTGCCCAGCCTTCTTGACATGCCTCAGTTGATTTTTGTCCCACGGAACGCTTGGAACCTAGGCCCACCCTTGGAACCGTGGGCTATAGCACATCGATTTGGTCTGAATATGCTCCGATTGCACTGGTTCGCTAATTTGACCACCAAAATGGCACCGCCCACCCAAACGAACCATAATAGGATGCTCCCTAGTCTCCCTGACATACCCCAATAGATTTTCTACCCATAGAGTTCTCAGACCTAGGCCCACCCCCAGAACCGTGGGCTATAGCACACCGATTTGGCCAGAAAATACCCCGTTTGCACCATTTCTCTCGTTTGACTATAAAAATGGCCTCGCTCACCCAAAAGGACCACACTAGGATGATCCCTAGTCTCCCTGCCATGCCTCAAAAGTTTTTTGGCCACAGAACGCCCGGAACCGTTGGCTATAGCACACTGATTTGGCTACAAAAAAACCCGTTGGCGCTATTTTGCTCGTTTGACCACCCAAATGGCCACGTCAACCCAAGTGACCAATACTAGGCCTATACCTGGCCTCCCTAGCATTCCCCGGTCAATTTTTGACCTACAGCATGCCTGGTCCCGGGCCCACCCCTAAAACCGCGGGCTATAACACACCAATTTGGCCTAATATGCCCCGATTGTATCATTTTGCTCGTTTGACCACCCAAATGGACTTGCCTACCCTAACGGACCTCACTACGTGTTCCACAGCCTCCCTAGCATACCTTGAATGATTTTCAACCATGACACAGACGGACGCTGGGCCTACCCTTGGAACCGTAGGCTATAACACACCGATTTGGTTCAAAAATGCCTCGTTTGCATCGTTTCACTCATTTGACCACCCAAATGTCCCCACCCACCTAAATGGATCATACTGGGATGCTACCTAGCCTCCTTGACACACCCTGATTTATTTTTGGCCCATAGTACGTTCGAACCCCGAGCCCACCCTCGAAAGCATGAGCCATAGCACACTGATTTGGCCCGAAAATGCCCCATCTACATCGTTTTGCCCGTTTGACAACCCATATGTCCATGCTCACCCAAATGGACCACAATAGGACACTCCCAAGCCTCCATAGCATGCCGTGGTCTATTTTCGACCCACGAAATGCCTAGACTCCGGGCCCACCCCCAGAACCGTGGGCTATAGTAAACTGATTTGGCTAAAAAGTGCCCCATTTGCACTATTTCGCCCTTTTGACCACCCAAATTGCCCCATCCACCCAAATGGACAACTCTAGGACCCTCTCCATCTCTTTGGCACTTCTCGGTTGATTTTTTGCCCACGACACGCTCGAAGTTTGGGCCCACCTGATAACGCTCAATCTACAGCTCTCGTAGGAGTGTAAAGCGGTCGTTAGCAAATATAGAACCCAACTTGGGTTGGGTGTCGATCCCACAGGGAATATCTTGGCCAACAAGTAAGCAACGATTACTAGACTTTTAGTGCAAGTCTCGTAAAAAAGGGGGGATTGTAATGTGTAACCAAAATATTAAAGTAAAAACTGAAAATAGCAAAGTAAAAAGGAAAGAATGTTTTGTAAGTTGTGAAACAATGAGAATTGAGGAGTTGGGGTTATGTCCACCTTCTGAGTTATACGTCTCTATTGGCTATGAGTGTGTTGAATTCAGACATGCATGTGCTTATAGAGAATTGTATTTGATGGTAAATCCAAGCGTCTTTCGACCTATTCGAGGATTATCTCACTTTAACTCTTTCGAGCTTAAAGCGTATCTAACGGTACAAATTCTCCAAGAGGTTAATCCAATTACGACACTAACTTTTTAATAGGGGATGGGACCCTAATACCTTGACATTATCTCTTTTCCAGACAGATAACCTTTCTTTCGAACAAGTTAAATGTTATACTGGCATTATTCTATGCGTCTGCAGCCACAAGAATTTGCATTAAGATGAAGAGAATAATGATATAAGCAGCATCTGTGTCACGAACTCACAAACTCACAGCAATAGATAGTATCTCATTCGGCTTCCATAACCTCAACAGAGAGGTTTAGTTACCCATGAGTGCGAAGGAAGTCACAATAAACATGATCATTGTACCCCAATAAAGATTTGCACGTTAGGTGTAAGGGTGAGGATGGCGTGAAGTCCTTTGCAAAGTAACGTCTCTCTTGTTGTGGAATTTAATAGAAGAATTAGAATTGTTGGAATAGTAAGTGAATGAATCTCTCCACTAAGGGAGGAATGAATAAAAATCTCTAGCATGATAGGGTATTTATAATACCCATATCCTATTCCTACTAAGCTAATGAAATACTTAACCAAATCCTACTAAGCTAATGAAATACTTAACCTAATTGTACTAGGTTAATGTATCATTATCCTAATCCTAATAAGCTAATGAAATACTTAACCCAATTGTACTAGGTTAATGTATCAATATACTAATCCAAATAAGTTACTGCTAGTCCCCAAAGTCTTTAGAAATGTTGTTTTAGCCCGGGACAGATTTTCCATGCATCACATTTGGTCCTTTAGGCGTCCAAGATCCCTTTCCTTCCTTCGTGAGCTTTCTTTGGCGTCAAGTTATCCACAAAATGCTGAATTCTACATCATTTATACCTAAAACTTTGCTAATCATGTTCTTTAGCTCACTTACAGGAAAAAAGACTAAAAGTGCATGAAATATATAATTTGTTCTCAAAACGTGGCACAAATATGGGCAAAATATATTGATATAGGCGTGTAAATTCGCCTATCATCAACACGCCACACTTGAAGCTTTGTTCGTCCTCGAACAAAATATCATGTCCCTCTAAACATCAACTTAGGGTTTCACAGTAACAACACAAAACATTCGTCAAGACAAGCACAACAATTATCAACAAAGAGTAGTTTTCCGATCATTAGTAGAAACCATTTAACCTCTAGCATAGACTCGTGATGGTGGTCAACTCATATTCAAAAGTTAAGGCACACAGAATCATATACAACTACCCAAAACTCATCAACCATGTGTGTATCACAATATATTACCCATAATCACTCACACGTATAACATATTTTTCAAACATGGGTATCAAAATATCCTTGCGCTCACTCTCACAAAGAATTCATATGCAGCAACTGATGACCATAGGCTTGCCCTTAGTGTAATACTCCACTAAATGTCAGAATGCTAAGATTAGGATCAAATAGGTCTTTTGATGGTTGTAATGTAGGCTAAGGGACGGGTAGGACTATTTTGGCCAGAAATAGTGACTAAGTTCCTGAGCACTTTAATACATCACATTGTATCATTGACAATTTTTTCTTTCAACCTTTCTTCTTTCTTTTATTCTACCACCCTTGTTCTCCTCTTTTGTTTTTCAATTTTAAGCATAACTCACTTTTCAATTTTCTTTTTCCTTTTTCTTTTCATAACATACCTCTTATGATAGCACTTTTCTTTTTCATAACAAATTCAAGCACCAATACATTCTAAAGCATCATACTCACCCAATTTCCTCTTATTTTGTCACATGATTTTACATTTTAAAGCACTTAGGAATTTGGATCAAATTATGGTCTTAAAAAAATGGATTAGGCTTACATATGAGGTTGTCAAAGAAAATAGGCTAAAGACTCAAAAGGGGTTAACTAGGATAATGTCCACGGGTAGGTAAAAAGAAGGTAAACAAGTATAGGTTGCCAAAGAAATGCCTAAATCATCTCCTAAACTTACACTCCTTATTTTCGCTTTGCATACATACCAGGCAAGTTCTAGCATCAGCGACAAACATAGAATATACTATTAATCTCTCACACACAAGGCACATGGTCAACTTGATTGGAAGTAGTATAGACTCTTGACCCAACAAGTGAAGGAATTTAACCACACAATATCACATAGTGAGTGACAATTAGAGCCTAAAATGTCTCAATAGTCATAATTGTAGCACATACTCTTGTTATAATCTCATGCTGCCTCTTAGAATAATTTCATGCGAAGCTACGTTAAAAAAAAAATTTACTACTAAGAAAAACAAAACGAGAAAAATAAGCAAACAAAACGAGAAAACTAAGAAAACAAACATGAATAAATACAAATGCGGATAGAGAAGTATAGCATGCAAATACCATCACCCCACACTTAGACGGGACACACTGTCCTCAGTGGAAAATAAATAAGAAGAACCTGGTTAGTCGGACTCATTCTCTATGTCTGGGGTCATACCCCTTTGCATCGGAATCATCATCAGAGTCGTCATCCTTAGAAGTTCCTCATAAGTATCCCACTTAATTCCAAGAGTGAGTCGAGGTGTTTGCATCGAGGAGGGTTCTCCTTGCTCTTTTTTGGCCTCTTTTCTTGCCTTTTTGTGAAGTGGTAGCCTTATCTTTGCCTTGTATTTTGGTGCCATTGTACCTGAGATCTCAATAGAGTCATGTTAGAATCATCTCAATGGATACAATCTATGAACAATCAGTAGGGGTACCATCCCACACTTAGGTTGTTGGCACAAACTAGTGAAGTGAAAGTGGTCGATTACTTAGACTTCATCGACATACGTTTTAGGGGCTAAATTCCGATAAGAAAATCAGAGATGTATCACTTCTTGGAACCCTTGCAATACTTTCATGTTAGGTATAACAAGACTACTACATAGGGATTACATCATGGTATAGTTTCTATCAATAATCTCACCCTCCTATGTCGGTAGGCTCTTATAAGTCTTATTCCGATGAACGGGATCTTCTAACATGCAAGTATTCAAGTGACAAGATTATGCAATGTTCATGACTATAGCAATTTCTCAAGTAGTATAACAATGCATTAAAATCAGATTCAAGTCGGAAGTAAGTGAAGATCATCCTTACGTATTCATTCACTCACTTAGTTGTATCCCATTAATTCAAGAACATTCACATCACCAATACTTTTTCAAGATTTAGCAATTCATAATAGGTGTAGTAACGTAGTACTTACAAAATATAAATGAAGAACAAAGTAGTACTTACTTGGTTGAAGCCTTTGGATGATGTTCTTGTGACGAAAAAGAGCAAAAGGAAACTTTTTGATAGGTTTTGGAGACTATAGGTGGTGCATAAGCTAGGTTTCCAATGTATTTTGGGTTCAAGACTAAGTCTCATATTTATAACAAAAGGTTGGGTCGAGTTTCGACCCATTAAAATCGGATTTGGAGACCAAAAGTCACCATAGGCGGTGCCTAATGCTTTGCCTAGTTGAGCAGAATGCCATAGCATATGCCATGCATTTTGAAAAGCATTTAGTAACCATATGCAGCGCATTGTGAAAAGCATTTAGTGACCATATGTGGCGCATTGTGAAAAGCATATGATATTCAGAGACCAAATGCTTTAGCATAGGCGGCGCCTATGCTATAGCATACTTGAGTATGGGCGGCGCCTATGTCTTTGCACACTAGATTCCGAGACCTTGGGCTATAGGATAGGTTTTGCATTGTTCGTGGCCTAGTTTTACCTAGGCCTAGCCTTCCTCGATGCCTATTTTGGCATGAGCAACGCTCAATCCATAGCCTTATGCATCACTATTCCTAACTTACCACCTTTACCAAGCGATACGTCCAAATCGTCGTTTGAAACCAATCTCCTCGTTGAATACTTCTTGCACCTATATTTTCTCAAAACCAATGAAAACGATTAGTACGATGGGTTGCCTCCCACCAAGCGCCTTGGTTTTGGTCGTGGCACGACTCTTATTTTTGGATTTTTCATTTATCAAAAGCAAAATATGTACTAGAATGAAAGAGAGACAAAAAATGTAAAACGAGAAATGATAAATGATGGGTTGCCTCCCATCTAGCTCCTTATTTATTGTTGCGGCACGACATAGTTACCTCAATTACTCAGACTTCATCGAGATAGATGGGGCATCATTTTCTGAATGGATTCAGACGACGTTGATACTTACTTGTAGGCATGCAATCTTCTTCGAGATGACTCTTGTGCGTACATATCCCAGGAGGGATACCAATTATATCATCAATCTTCCTACCCATAGATCTCTTGTACCTCATCAGAGCAGATATGAGAGCCTCTACATGCTGTTCACTTAAATCATCCGCAACACTCTCCGGAAGTGTATTTCCATATCCCAAGAACGTATACCTTCGATAATTGGGGAGCTCTTTCGATTCTAGCATTGGTGGCTCTACAATGGAAGTCTTCGCTGTTTGTGAAGGTTGATTTGTAAGATCAAGGTCCAACTATTTAGGAGTATGAGAATAGGACCTTATTCCTGTTAGAGCACCCATAAGTTCTTCATAATCTTCATCATCCTCATGCTCAACATTCAGCAGTGCAGCAGCCAATGGCTCAACAGTAAGATGTTTCTTTACAGATAATGCTTTCTTATCCTCATAAGCTACGGAGAACACATCCATATCGCTGGGTTGCTTCATTGCTTTGCATATATCAAAGCGGACCACTTCATCATTCAACCGAAACAAAAGCTCATTATCCCTCATGTCAATAAGCACACTTCCAGTTACAAGGAAAGGACGTCCCAAGATTATGGGAACTTCAGAATCCACCTCGCACTCCAGAATAACAAAGTCTGCTGGAAAGATGAATGAAGAAACCTTTACCAACACATCATTCAAGATACCCACAGGTCGTTTTATCAACCTATCAGCCATCATGAGCCTCATATTGGTTGGTGTCGGATCGCCTAACCCCAACTTCTTGTAGATGGATAGTGGCATCAAATTGATGCTAGCTTCCAAATCGCACAATGCCTTAGCAAAATTCATAGATCCAACCGTGCAAGGAATAGTGAAAGCACTGGGGTTGGCCTTTTTCTGAACTAGTGATCGGGTAGCAATAGTGTTGCAATAATGAACAGTATCTTTCAACTCATAGCTTGCTGCCCGCTTCTTTGTCAAAAGGTCTTTCATAAATTTCGTATACCCAGGCATTTGTTCAAGTGCCTCTACCAACGGAACATTAATGGTCAGCTGCTTTAACATATTCATGAATTTGCTGAACTTTGTATCATCCGCATGTTTCTTCAATCTTTGAGGAAAAGGTGGTGGTGGATATGGAATTGTTTTCTCCACGACTTTCTTCTCCTCTTTCTTCCGAATTTTGGTCTTTTCAGGCTGCAAACCACTAGGGGTGGCGTCATGGACGTCTTGGTCAGCTTCTAGGGCATCCTCATCTTCTTTATTTTCGGCCACTTGCTTGCTTTGGGATGAATTTTCCAGCACCTTACCACTCCTGGTAGTAATAGCCATGCATGACCCATAATTCCTTGGGTTTTGCACAGTGTCACTAGGTAAAGTGCCAGCCTTTCTTTGATTGAATGCCGCAGATAATTGACTCAATTGTTGATCCAGCTGTTTTATTGAAGTGAAATGCGAGTCAACCAATTGCTTCATTGAGGACAAGTCGTTCTTCACCTCATTCACTCCCGTATTAGTTGCCTCTACTCCTTTCAATAGTTTAGCCATCATATCTTCCATTGACATATTTCCAGAACCAGATGCAGTGGCGTCACGTCTTCCTGGAGGAACATACAAACCACTCCTGTCAGTCTTATCCTTCCAACTACCTTGATCACGGTCCTTATATCCTGAATTATCATAATAGTTCCGACCTTGGTTTCCTTGGGCATTGCCTCGGAAACCCCCTGATTGTTCAAGTAGTTGGCTTCTTCCTCAGAATTGGATTCCTCTCTTCCTTTTGATGAAACAGCTTTAACTTTTTCGGTCTTCCCTAATAATAGATGCTTTGTAAGAAGATCCACTTGTGTTTTCATGTGCGCCATATCTTGATCACGTTCTTCTTCTCTTCTCCTTTGTTCAGTAGTCATGCCAATAGATAAAGTGGGGCTTGCTACCTCAGAATCCCCGGTATGCCAAGCTCTACTTTGCTTCATCATTCGATCTAGCATATTGCTTGCCTGACCAAAGGTGAGGTCCATAAATGATCCACTTGCTGCATTATCTACCACTGGCTTAGTCACCGAATTCAAAGATCTGTATAATATCTCCATCAAGTAGACATTGGTCATATGGTGATTTGGGCACCGCATAAGCTTCGTCTTGAACCTCTCCCATGTTTCGTGGAGGGCTTCAGTTGGAAGCTGCCGAAAATTTGTGATCTCATCTCTCAACTGTGCTCTTTTGGATGACGGAAAGAATCTTTCTAGGAAAGCGTCTTTCAATTGCCTCCAATTAGTAATAGAATCAGGAGTCAGCCCATTCAACCATAGAGTTGCCTCCCCAGACAGAGACAATGGAAATAAGTGCAGTCGAATTGCATTCTGTCCAACGCCAGGATTGTCGAATGACTTGCATGTAGAAATAAAGTTGATCAGATGCATATTCGGATCATCGCCTGCTAGTCCACCAAATAATTCCTTGAGTTGCAAAAGCTGAATCATGGTGCTAGTGATATTAAACTTTGCTCCGGGTGCCAATGGCGGAAGAATAATAGCTCCGGTGGCACCAGGTCCGTCCAGATCGTCCTCATCGTCATCAAAAGGAATTTGCATAGCTCGGCGATCAGGTCTCCATCGCGCTTGACGATCTCTCCTCTGCATGGGTGCCGCCATCTCAGCAGTATGCCATGGGTTTAGTAGCTCCTCATTGCCCAGGTCCTCCTCATCAGGATTTGTTGCACACCCTGGGTTATTAATATTCTGTTGATGCGCTTGAGCAGCCATCCTTTCAATTTCACGTTGTGCATCCATTGATGCACTGAACAAACCTAAAAAAAAAAAAAACAACTAAAAGTAAAAGTACGAGAATCTTTGACCAAAGGGTCTAGTAATTATCACAAACTTAGTTGACACTCGTATTCCCCGGCAACGGTGCCAATTTTTGATAACGCTCAATCTACAGCTCTCGTAGGAGTGTAAAGTGGTCGTTAGCAAATATAGAACCCAACCTGGATTGGGTGTCGATCCCACAGGGAATAGCTTGGCCAACAAGTAAGCAACGATTACTAGACTTTTAGTGCAAGTCTCGTAAAAAAAGGGGGATTGTAATGTGTAACCAAAATATTAAAGTAAAAACTGAAAATAGCAAAGTAAAAAGGAAAGAATGTTTCGTAGGTTGTGAAACAATGAGAATTGAGGAGTTGGGGTTATGTCCACCTTCTGAGGTATACGTCTCTATTGGCTATGAGTGTGTTGAATTCAGACATGCATGTGCTTATAGAGAATTGTATTCGATAGTAAATCCAGGTGTCTTTCGACCTATTCGAGGATTATTTCACTTTAACTCTTTCGAGCTTAAAGCATATCTAACGGTACAAATTCGCCAAGAGGTTAATCCAGTTACGGCACTAACTTTTTAATAGGGGATGGGACCCTACTACCTTGACATTATCTCTTTTCCAGACAGATAACCTTTCTTTCGAACAAGTTAAATGTTATACTGGCGTTATTCTATGCGTCTGAAGCCACAAGAATTTGCATTAAGATGAAGAGAATAATGATATAAGTAGCATCCGTGTCACGAACTCACAAACTCACAGCAATAGATAGTATCTCATTCGTCTTCCATAACCCCAACAGAGAGGTTTAGTTACCCATAAGTGCGAAGGAAGTCACAATAAACATGATCATTGTACCCCAATACAGATTTGCACGTTAGATGTAAGGGTGAGGATGGCGTGAAGTCCTTTGCAAAGTAACGTCTCTCTTGTTGTGGAATTTAATAGAAGAATTAGAATTGTTGGAATATTAAGTGAATGAATCTCTCCACTAAGGGAGGAATGAATAAAAATCTCTAGCATGATAGGGTATTTATAATACCCATATCCTATTCCTACTAAGCTAATGAAATACTTAACCAAATCCTACTAAGCTAATGAAATACTTAACCCAATTGTACTAGGTTAATGTATCATTATCCTAATCCTAATAAGCTAATGAAATACTTAACCCAATTGTACTAGGTTAATATATCATTATCCTAATCCAAATAAGTTACTGCTAGTCCCCAAAGTCTTCAGAAATGTTGTTTTAGCCCAGGACAGATTTTCCATGCATCACATTTGGTCCTTTAGGCGTCCAAGCTCCCTTTCCTTCCTTCGTGAGCTTTCTTTGGCGTCAAGTTATCCACAAAATGCTGAATTCTACATCATTTATACTTGAAACTTTGCTAATCATGTTCTTTAGCTCACTTATAGGAAAAAGGACTAAAAGTGCATGAAATATATAATTTGTTCTCAAAACGTGGCACAAATATGGGCAAAATATATTGATATAGGCGTGTAAATTCTCCTATCATCACCACCCCAAGAACCGTAGGCTATAGTAGTACAACAATTTGGCCCAAAATTGCCCCATTTGCACTGTTTTGCCCGTTTTTCCCGTTTGACAACACAAATCACCTCGACCACCCAAATGAACCATACTAGGATGCGCCTGAGTCTCCATGTCATGCTCTGGTTAATTTTTATCTCACATCATGCCCAAACCTCGGGCCCACCTCTAGAACCATAGGTTATAGCATATCAATTTGGCCCGAAAACACTCCCATTGGTGCAGTTTTGCCCGTTTGTCCACCCAAATAGCCACGCCATCCCAATCGAACCATACTAGGCCAATCCCAAACCTCCCTGGCATGCCTCAATCGATTTTTGACCCACAACACGCTCAAACCCCGGCCCCACACCTGATACTATCGTCTATAGCACACCGATTTGGCCCAAAAATGCCTCGTTTACACCATTTTGCCCGTTTGACGATAAAATGGCTCCGCTTACCCAAACGGACCTCACAAGGACGTTCCTCAGCCTTTCTGAAATGCCTAAATGGCCCTTCCAACCCAAACGGTCCTTACTAGGATTCTCCCCAGCCTCCCTAGCATGCCTCAGTCGATTTTTGACCTATAAAACACCCGGACTCCAAGCCTACCCCCAAAATCGTGGGCTATAGCACACCGATTCGACCCGCAAATTCCCCATTTGCATCGTTTCTCCCGTTTGACCACCCAAAGGGACCCTCTTATCCAAAAGGACCATACTAGGACACTCCTCAGCCTCTCTAGCATGCCTCGATAAATATTTGGCCCACGACATGCCCAGACCCCAGGCCCACCCTAGAACCGTGTTTTATAGCACATCAATTTGGCCCAAAAATACCTTGTTTGCACCATTTTGCCTGTTTGACCACCCAAATGGCTCCTTCTACCCAAACGGAACACATTAGGATACTCTCCAGCCTTCCTGGCATGCCCCGATCAATTTTTGGCCCATGACACGCCCGGAACCACCCCTAGAACCGTTGGCTATAGCACACCGATATAGACCAAAAATATCTCTGTTGATATTGTTTCGCTCGTTCGGCCACTGAAATGGACCCGCCGACCCAAACGACCCACACTAGGCCAATCTCCAACCTCCCAACATGCCCTGGTCAATTTTCGACCCACAAAATGCCTCGACTTCAAGCCTACCCCCGGCACCATGGGCTATAGCCCTATTTGCACTATATCACTCGTTTGTCCACCTAAATAGCCCCGACCAGCCAAACCAACCATACTGGGAGGCTTCACAACCTCCCTACCACGCCCAGTCAATTTTTAGCCCACGGCACACCCGAATCTCGGGCCCACCCCTAAAATTGTGGACTATAGCACATTGATTTAGCCTAAAAGTACCCCATTTTTACCATTTTACCCCACCTAAATGGACCACACTAGGATGCTCCCCAGCCTCCCTGGCTCACCCTGAGCCCACCCTATAACTGAGGGCTATAACACACTGATTTGGCCCAAAAATGCCCCATTTACACTATTTTGCTCGTTATATCACCCAAATGGACCCACCCACCGAAACAGACCACACTAGGGTGATCCTTAGCCTCCTTGGCATGCCCCGATTGATTTTTAACCCACGACACACCCGAACCCCAACACCACCCAGAACCATGGGCTACAGCACATCGATTTTGCCCAAAATTTCCCTATTTACACCGTTTTTCCTATTTTACTACCTAAATGGCCTCGCCTACCCAAACGGCCCATACTAGGTCAATCCCTAGACTCCTTGGTATGCATCAATCAATTCTTAGCCCTCAGAACGCTCAGACCTCGCCCCCACCCCTAGAACTATAGGCTATAGCACATCGATTTGGCCCGAAAATACTTTGTTTGCACTGTTTCACCCGTTTGACCACCCAAATACCCCCACCCACCCAAAGGGACCATATTAGGATGTATCCCAGCCTCCCTGTAATGTCCCAATCAATTTTCAGCCTACGACAAACCCAGATCCCCGGCCCACCCCCAGAACTATAGGCTATTGCACACCGATGGTGCCTGAAAATGCTCTATTTGCACTATTTTGCCTGTTTGACCACCTAAATGGCCCTTCCCACCAACATATACCTAAATAGGATGCTCCCAATCATCCTCAACACGCCACGGTCGATTTTTATGGATGCTCCCCATTATTGATATGGTTTAGGTGGAGTAACATAACTTAGTATTTTGTTTTATTTTTTTAGATAAATATTGAGATTATTAATTTCTTAGTTGTCAAAAGAATTGGCATTCCTGCACTAGCTAATACTATTACCACAGTGATGAAAATATTGAATCAAAAGTGTGTATCTTCTACTAAAAAGTACATAAGGGATATTTATAATATAAGAGAAAACCCGAAAAACAAAGCTCGAATTAAATAGGAGGAAATAGAGTCATTGCATACCTGCTCTTTGACTTGCAGTCTGGCATAGGGCGTAGGGAAAAATCCATGAGCTATAGCCCACGGTTCTTGGGTGGGCCTGGGGCCAGACGTGTTTTGGTCAAAAAATTGACCGAGGGCCCCTTGGTAACTGAGGAGTGGCCTAACGTGGGCCATTAAGGTTGACGGGGCTATTTAGGTGGTCAAACAGGCGACACAGTGTGAATGAGATAATTTCGGGCTAAATTGGTGGGCTATAGCCCACGGTTTTAGGGGTGGGCCCAAGGCTGGGCATTTTTGGGCTAAAAATTAATCGGAGACCCTTAGGTAGGCTGAAGAGCAGCCTAGTTGGGCTGTTGGAGTCAGTGAGTCTATTTGGGTGGTCAAACGGGCAAAACGACATAAATAGGCATTTTCAATCTAAATTGATGTGTTATAGCCCATGATTCTGTGGGTGGGACTAGGGCTCGAGCATGTTTTGGGCCAAAAATCGACAAAGGGACCCCACGCATGCTGAGGAGTGGCCTAGTATGGGTCATTGGGTTTTTTAGGGCTATTTGGGAGATCAAACTATCAAAACAACGTGAACAAGGTATTTTTGAGCTAAGTCGATGTGCTATAGCCCTCAATTTTGGCGGTGGGCCTAAGTCACAGACGTATTTTAGGCTAAAAATTGATTGCGGCCCCTTAGGAAGGCTGAGAAATGGCCTAGTGTGGGCCGTTAGGGTTGGTGGGGCAATTTGGATGGTCAAACGAGTAAAATGGAATGAACGGGGCATTTTCGAGCCAAATCGGCATACTATAGCCTGTGATTCTAGGGGTGGGTCGGGAGCCCGAGCGTATTTTGGGCCAAAAATCTAATTGGGCCTACAAAAAGCTGAAGAGCAGCCTAGTGTGGGATGTTGGGGTCGGCGGAGCTATTTGGGGTGTTAAAAGGGCGTAACGACGAGAACGGGGCATTTTTTAGCTAAATTGGTGTGCTATAGCCCACGATTTCGAAGGTGGACCCAGGGCTCAAGCGTGGTTTGGGCTGAAACTTGATTGGGGGCTCCTAAGAAAGCTAAGAAGAGGTGTAGTATGAGTCATTTGGGTCAGTGGGGAAATTTGGGTGGTCGAATAGGAAAAATAGCATGAACGGGGCATTTTTGGGCCAAATCAGTATGCTATAGCCCACAGTTCCAGGGGTTGGATCGAGGCTCGGGTGTGCTTTATGACAATAATTGACCAAGAGTGCCCAAGTGGGTTGATAAGTGGCCTAGTATGGGCTGTTGTGGTCGGCGAGCAATTTGGGTGGTCAAACGAGTGAAACAGCATAAACAGGACATTTTTGGGCTAAATCAATATGTTATAGCCTGCAGTTCCATAGGTAGGTCCGGGGCTCAGGCGTATTTTAGTCTAAAAATTGATTGGGGGCCCCCAAGTGGTTTGAGGAGTAGTGTAGTGTTAGTTGTTGGGGTCGGCGGGGCTATTTGGGTGGTCAAGGGGGCGAAAATGCAAGAACGGAACATTTTTTGGCCAAATAGGTATGTTATAACCCATGGATCTAGGGGTGGGCCTAGGGACTGAGCATGTTTTGGGCTAAAAATTGATCGAGACCATCCAGGAAGGCCGAGAAAAAGCCTAGTGTAGCCATTGGGGTCGGTGGGGCGATTTGGGTGGTCAAACAGGCAAAAAGGTGCTAACGGGGCAATTTCGGGCCAAATTTGTATGCTATAGCCCATGGTATCGGGGTGGGCCCATGGCCCGAGTAAGCTTTATACCAAAAATCAATTGGAGGCCCCCAAGCAAGATGAGAAGTGGCCTATTATGGGTTGGTTGGGTCGGCGTGGCCATTTGTGTGGTCAAACGGGCGAAACGACGCGAATGGGGCATTTATTAGCCAAATTAGTATGCTATAGCCCACAGTTTTAGGGGTAGGGCCAAGGATCGGGCGTGTTTTGGATTGAAAAATCTATCGGGGCTGCCAGGCAGGCTGAGGAGCGGCTTAGTATAGGACATTAGGGTTTGTGGCAATTTGTATGGTCAAACAAGCAAAACGGCACGAATAGGGAATTTATGATCCAAGTCGATGTGCTATATCCCACGATTCTAGAGGTGAGATCGGGGGTGTTTTGGACCGAAAATTGACCGAGACCCTCCAGGCAAGCTGAGGAGTGGCCTAGTATAGTCCGTTGGGGTTGGCGAGCCAATTTGTGTTGTCAAACAAGCGAAACAGCACGAACGACATATTTGTAAGCCAAATTAGTATGCCCTAGCCCACGATTTCGGGGGTGATCCCAGGGTTCGGGCATATTTTTGTCCAAAAATTTATTGGAGGCCCATAGGTAGGCTGAGAGCAGTGTAGTATGGGTCGTTGGGGTCACCGGGGCCATTTGGGTAGTCAAAGGGTCAAACAATGAGAACGAGGCATTTTCAGCCCAAATCGATGTATTATAGCCCATGGTGCAGGGGTGGGCCTAAGGCCCGAGCGTGTTCTGGATAAAAATTAATTGGGGGCCTCCAAGCAGGCTGAGGAACAACCTAGTATGGGCAGTTGGGGTCATCAAGGCCATTTGGTTGGTCAAATGGGCGAAACTGGATGAATGGGGCATTTTTGGGCCAAATCGGTGAGCTATAACCTATGGTTTATAGGGTGAGCATGGTCCCCAGGCGTGTTTTGGGGCGCAAATCTACTGTGCCCCCCAGGCAGACTGAATAGCATCCTAGTATAAGCCGTTGAGGTCGGCGAGGCTAATTGGATGGTCAAACGGGTAAAAGGGCACGAATAGAACATTTAAGGGCAAAATCGATATTCTATAGCCCACGATTACGGGGGTAGGTCCGGGACCCGGGCATGTTTTAGGTCAAAAATTGATCGGGAACCCCCAAGGTAGTCTAAGAAGCAGCCTAGTATTTATTGTTGTGGTCGGCGAGGCCATTTTCATGGTCAAATATGAGAAACGATGCTAATGGGGCATTTGTGGGCCAAATTGGTGTTCTATAGCCCACGGTTCTGGGGGAGGGCTTGGGGACGAGGGTATTTTCGGCCAAAAATCAATCAGAGCCCCCCAAACAGGCTAAGTAGTAGCCTAGTGGGGGCTGTTAGAGTTAGCGGGGCAATTTGGATAATCAAATGGGAGAAACGACATGAATTGGGCATTTTTAGACAAAATCAGTGTGCTAGAGCCCATGGTTTTGGGGTGGTCCAGGGGCTCGAGTATGTTTTGTGCCAAAAATTGATTGATAGCCCCCAGGCAGGGTGAGGAAACGCCTAGTATGGGCCATACAGGTCATCGAGATCTTTTGTTTCGTCACGATACCCTACGGTTCTAGGGGTCGGTGGGGCTTTTGGTTGGTCAAGAGGGAGAAACGGCACGAATGGGCCATTTTTTGGCCAATTAGTGTGCTATACCTCATGGTTTTGGGTATGGACCCGAGGCTTGAGCGTGTTTTGGCTCAAACATCGATCAGGGGTTTCCATGAGGGTTGAATAGTGGGTGAGTATGGACCGTTGGGGTCGGCGGGTCCATTTAGGTGGCCAAACTGGCAAAACGGCGCGAACGGGACATTTACGAGCCCAATCGGTATGCTATAACCCATGGTTCCAAGTGTAGGTATGGGGCCTGATCATGTTTTAGTCCCTCATATTAGAGGCCCCCAGAAAAGCTAAAGATAAACCTAGTGTAGGCCGATGGAGTGGGGGGGGCATTTGGATTTTCAAACGAGCAAAATAGGGCTCAGGGTTCCAAGGGTGTGCCCGAGTCTCGGGTGTGTTTTGGGCCAAAAATTGATCGAGGGCCCCCAAGCAGGATAAGGAGCCTAGTGCGGTCCATTGGGGTTGACGGGAACATTTGTGTAGTCAAATAGGAGACAGGGTGTGAATGAGGCATTTTTGGGCCAAATCATTTTGCTATAGCCCACGGTTCCAGGGGTGGACGTGGGGCCCCAATTATGTTTTTGACAAAAAATCAACCGCCCCCTTCCGGCAGGTTGAGTGGCCTGGTGTGGGCCGTTGGATTTGAAGGGGCCATTGGGTGGTCAAATGGGCGAAACAGTGCGAATAGGCATTTTCGGGCCAAATCGGTATGATATAGCCTACAGTTTTGGATGTGGGCATGGGGCTCGGGCATTTTTAGAGATAAAAATTTACCAAGGACCCTAAAAAGGCTGAGGAGCAGCCTAGTATGGTCCATTAGGTTCAAACGGGCTATTTAGGCGGTAAAACAGGCGAAACAGCTAGATTGGGGTATTTTTGGACCAAATCAGTGTGCTATAGCCCACGATTCTCGAGGCACAGGCGTGTTTGCGCTGTTTAGGCCGTTTGACTACTCAAATGGCCCCGCCCACCCAAACGGACAACACTATGATGCTACCCAACCTAACTGACATGCTTCAATCAATTGTTGGCCCATGGCACGCCCGGACCATCGGCCTACCCTCGAAACTGTGGGCTATAGCACACTGATTTGGCTTGAAAATTCCCCGTTTGCACCGTTACAACCGCTAGACCACCCAAATGACCCTGGCCTCCGAAACGAACCACATTAGGATGCTCTCCAGCCTCCCTAGCATGCCACAGTCAATTTTGGCCCATAGCACGCTCGGACCCCGAGTCCAACCCCAAAAACAGTGGGCTATAGCACACCCATTTGGCTAGAAAATGTCCAGTTTGCACCATTTTGCCCATTTGACCACCCAAATGGCTACGCCCACTCAAACGGATGACTCTAGGACCTTCCCCAGTCCCCCTAGCATATCTTGGTCAATTTTTGACCCACGGCACGCCCGGAGCCTAGGCCCACCACCAGAACCGTTAGCTATAGCACATCGATTTGGACTGAAAATGCCCCATTTATACCATTTCTTCTGTTTGACCACTCAAATGGCCCCGCCCACCCTAACGGACCATACTAGGATGCCCCCAGACTCCCTGGCACGTCCTGGAAGATTTTTGGCCATAGCACTCCCGAACCCCGAGCCCACCCCTAGAATCGTCGTCTATAACACACCGATTTAGCCCAAAGATGCCTCGTTTGCACCGTTTTCCCGTTTGACAACCCGAATTGTGCCAAAAACCAAAACGGACCACACTAGGATATTCCCCAGCCTCCTTGGCACACCCTGGCCGATTTTCGTCCCACAGAACGCCCGAACCCCGGAACCATAGGCTGTAGCACACCGATTTGGCTTAAAAACGCCCCGTTTGCACCATTTCGCCCGTTTGACTACTCAAATGGCTACTCCCACCCAAACAAACAAAACTCAGATGCTCCCCAACCTCTATGGCATGCATCGGATGATTTTTGACCCAGGGAATGCTCAGACCCTAGGCCCAACCCCAAAACTGTGGGCTTTAGCACATCGATTTGGATCGAAAACGCCCGTTTGCACCGTTTTGTCAATTTGACCACTCAAATGGCCCCACCCATCCAAATGGACCACACTAGTACGCTTACCAGCCTCCCTATTACACCCTGATCAATTTCCGATGATAGCACGCCCAAACCCCGAGCCCACCCCCAGAATCGTAGGTTATAGCACACTAATTTAGTCCAAAAATGTCCCGGTTGCACCATTTTGCCTGTCTTACCAACTAAATGGCCCCTCCTAACCAAAAGTAACATAATAGGATGTTCCTCAGCCTCCCTGGCATGCCCGGGTCAATTTTCATCCCACGGCACGCCCGAACCCCAGGCCCACCTTTGAAACTGTAGGCTATAGCATACCATTTTGGCCTGAAAATACTTAATTTGCATCGTTTCGCCCGTTTGACCACCCAAATAGCCCTGCCTACCCAAACGAACCACACGAGAAAGATCTCCAGCATCCCTTACATACCAAGGTCAATTTTTAAGCCACGGCACAACCGAATCCCAAGCCCACCCTCAGAACCGTGGGTTATAGCTCACCAATATGGCCCAAAAAATGCCCCATTTACACCGTTTCACCTTTTTGACCACCCAAATGGCCCCGCCCACCCAAGAGGACCACTTTAGGATGCTCCCCAGCCTTCTTATCATACCGCGGTCTATTGTTAGCACACGGCATACTTGGAGCCCGTCTCTCCCCCTCCTCCGCCCCCAAAAAAGTGGGCTATAGCATACCATTTGACCTAAAAAAAACCTGTATGCACCGTTTTGCCCGTTTGACCACCCAAATGGCCTCGCCAACCCAAACGGACCACAGTAGGATGCTTCTCAGCCTCCCTGACATGCCTCGATTGATTTTTGGCCCACTAAACACCCGGACCCAAGGCCCACCCTCGGAATCGTGGGCTATAGTACATCAATTTGGCCCGAATATGCGCTAGTTGCACTAGTTCACTCGTTTGACTACCCAAATGGCTCTGCCCACCCAAACGGACCATAATAGGATGCTCCTCAGCCTCCCTGACATACCCCGATCTATTTTTGGCCCACATCATTCTCAGACCCAGGCCCACCCCCGAAATCGTAGGCTATAGCACATTGATTTGGCCTGAAAATGCCCAGTTTGCACCATTTCACTTGTTTGACCACCAAAATGGCCCTGCACACCTAAACAGACCACACTAGGACGATTCCTAGCCTCCTTGGCACGCCCTAAAAGATTTTCGACCATAACACACCTGGAAACGTCAGCTATAACACACCAATTTGGCTTAAAAAAACCCCTGTTGGCACCGTTTTGCCCATTTGACCACCCAAATGGCCACATCGGCCCAAATAGGGTATTTATAATACCCATATCCTATTCCTATAAGGCTACTGCGTACTTATCCTAATCCTAATAAATTACTGCATCATTATCCTAATCCTTATAGGTTACTGCTGATCCCAAAAGTCTTAAAAAATGTTGTTTTTACCCGGGACAGGTTTCCCATGAGTCACTTTTAGTCCTAGGCGTCCAAGCTCTCCTTCCCTTCTTTCGTGAAGCTTCCTTTGGCGTCAAGTTATCCATAAAATGCTGAAATCTGCATCATTTATAGCTGAAAACTTGATAATCACGTTTGTTAGCTCAATTACAGGAAAAAGGACTAAAAGTGCATAAATTATATATTTTGTCCTCAAAACTTAGCTAAAATATGGGTAAAATATAGTACTTTAGGCGTGTAAATTTGCCTATCATCAACACCCCACACTTAAGGCTTTGTTCGTCCTCGAACAAACTATCATGTCCATCTAAACATCTACTTAGGGTTTCAGAGTAACAACACAAAATAGTCATCAAGATAGGCATAGCAATCATTCACAAAGAGTAGTTTTCTGATCATTACTAGAAACAATTTTAACCTCTAATATAGACTCGTGATGATGGTTAGTTCGTATTTAAAGGTTAAGGTACAAAGAATCATACACAACTACCCAAAACTCATCAACCATGTGTGTCTCACAATATATTACCCATAATCACTCACAAGTATAGTATATTTATTGAAACAGGGGTATACGAGTATCCTTGATCTCGCTCTCACAAAGAATTCATATGCTGCAACTGATGACCATAGGCTTGCCCTTAGTGTAATGCTCCACTAAATATAAGAATCCTAATCTTAGGATCAAATAGGTCTTTTGCTGGTTGTAATGTAGGCTAAGGGACGGGTAGGACTATTTTGGCCGGAAATAGTGACTATGTTCCTAGGCGCTTTAATACATCACATTATGCCATTAGCACTTTCTTTCAAACAACCTTTCTACTTTCTTTTAATCTACCACCCCTTCTCACCTCTTTTGTTATTCAATTTTAACAAAATTTATCTTTTTGTTTTTTCTATTTCATTTCTTCTCTCTTTTTTTTATAACACACCTCTATGATAACCATTCTTTTTCATAACGAATTCAAGTACCAATTTACTTTAAGGCACTACTCTCACCCAATTTCCTCTTATTTTGTAACGTGACTTTACAATTTTAAAGCACTTAGGAATTTGGATCAAATTATGGTCTTGAAAAAAATGGATTAGGCTTACATATGAGGTTGTCAAAGAAAATAGGCTTAAAGGCTCAAAAGGGTTGACTAGGATAATGTCCATGGGTAGGTAAAATGAAGGTAAACAATTATAGGTTATCAAAGAAATGCCTACATCATCTCCTAAACTCGCACTCTTTATTTCGCTTTACATACATACCAGGCAAGTTCTAGCATCAGCCACAAACATAGAATATACTATCATCTCACACACACAAGGCACATGGTCGACTTTATTTGAAGCAGTATAGACTCTTGACCCAACGTATGAAGGAATTAAACCACACAATTATCACACAGTGAGTCACACTTAGAGCCTAAACGAAAAAAAAATTTCCTAAAAAAAATTAAAACAAACAAACATAAATAAGCAAAACACACATAAATAAGCAAATGCAGATAAAGAAGGTTAGCATGCAAATACCAGCACCCCACACTTAGATGGGACACACTGTCCTCAGTGGAAAATAAATAAGAAGAACCTGGTTAGTCAGACTCCTCCTCTATGTCTGGGGTCATACCCCCTTCGTCGGAATCATCATTGGAGTCGTCGTCATCAGAATTCTCCTCCACGTCGAAGTTTGGCATTCTGCGATCATCATCGGTTGGCACATCGTCCTCAAGAGGTTCCTCAAAGTATACCCCTACTCCGCACATCGCCCTTGCATGCTCATTCATTGGGTAGTCATAATCCAGCTGTTGGAGCTCTACAGCAGTTGGAACACGACCTTCGCTCATCATTGTAAACCGAGTCATGCCATAAAGATGGCGAAAGAAACTTTTATCCCGAGCATGCCTTTCTGCAGTGGTAAGGTTGACGCCATGCGTGGTTTCAGCATCTTTAACCTTTGTGAGGTCAACCTTCTTCGGGTTGTGTGGGAGTTTATGATCAGCAGGTTCCTCTTCGATGTCCTCCTTCCTCAATATTGCAGTCAACAGATTGCCAAAGTTGAAGTGGGACCTCTTGTGTAGCCTAGCTTTACGCATTGTAGATTGAATAATTGCTCCAATGTTGATAGGGACATTCGTCATCAATGCGTACACTAAGCACACTCTATCTCATGTTATCTTTATGTACTGGGTTCCTGGAATCAAGCAAGAGTTGACTATTCACAGCCATATCCTAGCTTCCCTATTCAAAGGAGCATATGGGAAGGTGTTGTGCCGACCGGTGTCCTTGTGTCTACTCCATCATGCCATGGATCGTGGTCCGCATAATGTGTGTCTAATAGCCCTGTACGGAGGTCTGTTATACAGCTCCTTGAATGGTGATGGGTCAACAGATGGCAAACCTAGAAAGGAGTTGAAGAACTCCGCATTTAGTTGCAGAACTTAGCCCCGAATCTATACTTCATTCCCTGTAGTTTTCGGTGACCAGTTGGCGTATTCTCATGTTAAATAGAGATTGCACTCTCCCATATCTCAGAAGATGAAATCAAGATGTAACGTCATTATCTTGGCCAACATACGAGGTTCTTTCTTTGCTAGGCTCTCCTTGTTTATCAACTCAACATGAACATATTTTTTCTCTTTATTGTTCCTGTACCATTCCTTTCCTTCCTCCTCTAGGACCCATTTTATTCCGAACATACGACGAGGTATTTGCAGCGAGGAGGATTCTCCTTGCTCTTTTCGTCCTCTTTTCTTGCCTTTTTGTGAAGTGGTTGCTTTTTCTTTTCCTTGTCTTGCTTTTGGCGCCATTGTACCTGAGATTAAAACAATAGTCAGGTTAGCGTCATCTCGATGGATACAATCGATAAACAAGCAGTAGTGGCACCACCCTACACTTATTTTGTTGGTACAAACTACTGAAGTGAAAGTTATCGATTATTCAGACTTCATCGATATACGTTTTACGCGTTATATTCCAACAATATAGTCAGTGCAATCATACTTCATGAAATCTTGGCAATACTTTCATGTTTGATATATCTTTTGAGCAAGACTACTCCATATAGATTGAATCGAGTTTTAGGAATAATCACAATTTTGTATGTTTGTAGTCAACCATGGTTTTCACCTTTATACACAAGTTATTCCAACATGTAAGAGTTCTATTGACAAGATTATGCAATGTTCTTGATCATGTCAATTCCGCAAAAGTATGACAGTACATCAAAATTAAATACAAGTTGGAAACAAGTCAAGATCATTCTTACGTATTCTTTCCCTCACTTAGTTGTATCACAATAAATTAATCACATTCAACTCACCAATACTATTTCAAGATTTAACAATTCATAATAGGCGTAGTAGTGTAGTACTTACGGAATATAAATGGAGAACAACGAAGTACTTACTTGGTTGATGACCTTGGATGATGTTCTTGCAAAGTAAAAGAGCAAAAGGAAAATTTTTGAGAGGATTTAGAGATGTAGGCGACGCTTATGCTAGGTTTGCAATGTATTTTTGGTCTAAGACTAAGTCTCTTATTTATAGGGCAAGCTTGGGTCGGGTTTTGACTTATTTAAAATCGGATTTGGAGACCAAAAGTGACCATAGGCGGCGCGCGGCGCCCTTTGTAAAGCCTAGTTGAGCATAGGCGGAGCCTATGCCATGGCATTGTTAGGCATAGACGGCGCGTATGCCATGGCATATGAGATTCAGAGACAAAAGGCTTTGGCATAGGCGGCGCCTATGCTATGGCATTCTTAGGCATAGGCGGCGCTTATGCTATGGCATTCTTAGGCATAGGCAGCGCCTATGCTATGGCATTCTTAGGCATAGGCGGCGCCTATGCTATGGCACTCTAGAATCCGAGAGCTTAGGCCATAGCATAGGCCTTGCCTTGTTCGTGGCCTAGTTTTACATAGGCCTTGCCTTGTTCGTTGCCTATATTTTCATAAGCAATGCCTCACCCATAGCCTTTTGCTTCTTCATTCTTAACTTACCACCTTTAACATGCACTACTTCCAAATCAACATTTGAAACCAATCTCCTCCTTTACCTCTCTTGTACCTACATTCACTCAAGAACAACAAAAATGATTAGAACAATGGGTTGCCTCCCATATAGCGCCTTAGTTTTGGTCGTGGCTCGACTCTTCTTTTTGGATTTTTATTTATCAAAAGCAAACACTTAGTAGAAAAAAAATCATGAAAAACGATGGGTTGCCTCCCATCTAGCGCTTGATTTATTGTCGCGGCACGACATAGTTACCTCGAGTACTTAGACTTCGTCGAGATAAATTGTGGCCATATAGTTTATCGAGTCAAGATGACCGATATAGGGTTTTACTCATTGGCCATTCACCTTGAAGACAACACCATTACTGTCTTCTAGCTCAACTACTCCAGACGAGTAGACTTGGCTAATCTTGTATGGACCAGACCATTTGGACCTTAACTTACCTGGGAATAGCTTCAGTCGGGAATTGAAAAGAAGTACCATGTTGCCTTTTTGGAAGTTTCGTTGAACAATCCGCCGATCATGATACTTTTTCATCCGCTCCTTGTAGAGGTCTGATCTTTCATAGGCATGTAGACGGAATTCATCCATCTTATTCAGCTGCTCCAATCTCAAATTCATAGCATCATCCCAATTCAGATTTAGTTGCTTCAGCGCCCACAATGCTTTATACTCGAGTTCGATGGGTAAGTGACAAGCCTTCCCATAAACTAGTTGGTAAGCGGACATGCCAATTGGTGTTTTGAATGCAGTCCTATAAGCCCATAGCGCATCGTCCAGCTTCCGAGACCAATCTTTCCTATTAGCATTTACTGTCTTAGCAAGGATTTGCTTGATCTCTCGATTTGAAACCTCTACCTGTCCACTAATTTGAGGGTGATAAGGTGTGGCTACCTTATGTTTCTTGACACCATATTTTGCCAACACGGATTTGAATAGCTTGTTGCAAAAGTGAGATCCTCCATCGCTTATGATAGTCTGTGGTATTCCAAAGTGAAAGAAGATATTTCTCTTCAAGAATGCTACAACACGCTTTCCCTCATTGTCGGCTAACGCTACTACTTTGACCCATTTTGAAACATAATCTACAGCAACTAGGATGTATTTCATTCCAAACAAATTTACGAATGGACCCATGAAATCAATACCCCATACATCAAAGAGCTCGACTTCAAGAATTTTTGACATGGGCATCTCATGGTGTTTTGAAATTTCACCTTGTCTCTGACATTGGTCGCATCTTCTCACAAAGTCGTAGGCATCTTTAGATATCGAGGGCCAATAATATCCACTTTGCAATACCTTTCCTGCAGTTCGATTACCTACGTGATGTCCCCCAACTTGGGATATGCATCGCCTGATAACACCATCCGCGCATCGTCGAAACAAATATGGCTCATCCCAAAAGTAATGTTTTACATCATGCATGAACTTCCTCTTTTGATGAAAGGATAGATTTGCAGGTATCACATTACTCACCCCAAAATTTGCAAAGTCTGCATACCATGGTAACTCTTCCATTATTGTGGCTAAGATCTCTTCGTCAGGGAATGTATCATCAATCTCGAGATCAGGCTATGCTATATGCTCGTTCTCGAGTCTAGATATATGATCAGCCACTTGGTTCTCGCAACCTCTTCTATCTTTTAGCTCGAAATCAAATTCTTGCAGCAATAATACCCATCGAATTAGCCTTGGTTTTGCATCTTTCTTTGTCATTAAATATCTCAGGGCTACATGGTCTGTGTGAACTATCACTTTAGTTCCCAACAAATAAGCACGGAACTTCTCAAAGGCATACACAACCGCTAGCAGCTCTTGTTCTGTGACAGTATAATTCTTTTGGGCTTTGTTTAAGACCTTGCTAGCATAGTAGATTGGATGGAATAACTTCTTCCTTCTTTAGCCAAGTACAGCACCCAAAGCTACCCCACTAGCATCACGCATTACTTCAAATGGTAGAGACCAATCTGGTGCTACCATGATAGGAGCTTCAATTAGCTTCCCTTTGAGGCATTCGAATGCCTTCGAACAATCTTCATTGAAGTCAAACTTTGCGTCTTTCTCCAAAAGTTTGCATAATGGACTAGCGATTTTGGAGAATTCTTTGATGAACCGCCGATAGAAACCTGCGTGCCCGAGAAAACTACGAACTCCCTTCATGGAAATTGGAGGTGGTAGCTTCTCGATAACTTCAATTTTAGCTTGATCAACCTCAATTCCTCTTTCGGAGATTTTATGCCCAAGAATAATACCTTCTTTAACCATAAAGTAGCACTTCTCCCAGTTAAGCACTAGGTTGAATTCAACACATCTTTGCAACGCCATACTTAGTTTTGCCAAGAAAGATTCAAACGACTCACCTAACACTGAAAAATCATCCATGAATACTTCCAACGTATCTTCAACCATATAAAAAAAAATGGACATCATACAACGCTGAAAGGTGGATGGTGCGTTACATAGTCCGAATGGCATACGTTTGAAGGCAAACGTACCATATGGGCATGTGAACGTTGTTTTCTCTTGGTCTTCGGGAGCAATACAAGTCTGATTATAGCCGGAATAACCATCTAAGAAGAAAAACCATCCTTTCCCTGCTAATCGATCAAGCATTTGGTCCATAAATGGCATTGGAAAGTGATCTTTAAGCGTCCACAAATTCAGCTTTCGGTAATCCATGCATACTCTCCATCCTGTAATGGGTCTAAGTGGAATAAGCTCATTCTTTTCATTCACAACTACCGTCATGCCTCCTTTCTTTGGAACACATTGTACCGGGCTTACCCATTTACTGTCCGAGATAGGATACACAACCCCTGCATCTAACCACTTAATAATTTCTTTCTTCACCACTTCTTGCATAGGTGGATTGAGATGCCTTTGATGCTCAATAGTTGGTGTGCAATTTTCTTCAAGCTGAATCTTGTGTGTACAAATCTCAGGTGGAATACCAATAATGTCAGCGATGGTCCAACCAATGGCTCTTATATATTTTCTTAGAATAGTGATGAGAGCTGCAACTTGCTGCTCACCCAAGTCTGCCACCACAATAACTGGGAGTGAATTTTCGCTTCCTAAGAATGCGTACTTTAAATGACTAGGCAGCTCCTTCAATTCTAACGTGGGTGGCTCTTCAATAGATGGTTTAGCTGGTGGTGTAGGTCGGTTTTTGAGATCAAGGTCTAGCTTCTTGGGAGCATGAGGATACGACCCTAACCCTGTTAGAGCACCAATAGTTTCTTCATAATTTTCAGCTTCCTTACACTGAACATTCATAAGTACAACCGCCAATGGGTCATCAATAAGCTGCTCCTCTTCAAGTAATTCTTTCACATCATCAAAATAAACATCAGCTACCGAGAATACGTTCAGATCTTTGGGTTGCTTCATTGATTTACACACATCAAAGCGAACTACTTCGTCATTTATTCAGAATAAAAGCTCATTAGCTCTCAAGTCTATAAGCACACTTCCTGTTGCAAGGAGAGGGCGCCCCAAGATTATGGGAACTTCTAAGTCTGCCTCACAATCCAAAATAACAAAGTCTGCCAGAAAGATGAATGAAGAAACCTTCACCAATACATCACATAAAATACCAACAGGTCATTTTACCGACCTATCTGCCATTACGAGCCTCGTATTGGTTGGAGTAGGATCACCCAACCCCAACTTTTTGTAAATAGATAATGGCATAAAATTGATGTTGGCTCCTAAATCGCATAATGCCTTGGCAAAATTCAAAGATCCAACGGTGCAAGGAATAGTGAATGCACCGGGGTCAGCCTTCTTCTGAACTAGTGATCGGGTGGCAATTGCACTGCAATGATGAACAGTGTCTGTCAACTCATAGCTTGCTGCTCGCTTCTTTGTCAACAGATCCTTCATAAATTTTGCATACCCTGGCATTTGTTCTAGTGCCTCTACCAACGGAACATTAATGGTCAGCTGTTTCAACATTGCCATGAATTTATTGAACTTGGTATCATCAGCTTTCTTCTTTAATCTTTGAGGAAAAGGTGGTGGTGGAAGTGGAATTGTTTTCTCCACGACTTTCTTCTCCTCTTGCTACCGAATTTTGGTCTTTTCAGGCTGCAAACTCCTAGGGGTGACATCATGGACGTCTTGGTCAGCTTCTATGGCGTCCTTATCTTCTTTATTTTCGGCCACTTGCTTGCTTTGGGATGAATTTTCCAGCACCTTACCACTTCTGGTAGTAATAGCCATGCATGATCCATCGTTCCTTGAATTTTGCACAGTGTTGCTAGGTAACGTGCCAGTCTTTCTTTGATTGAGTACTGCTGAAAGTTGGCTCAATTGCTGCTCTATTTGTTTTATTGAAGTGGAATGTAAGTCAACCAATTGCTTCATCGAGGATAAATCATTTATTACCTCAGTTACTCCCGCGTTGGTTGCCTCTACTCCTTTTAACAGTTTGGCCATCATGTCTTCCATATTTGTAGAACTAGATGCAGTGGCATCACGTCTCCCTGGGGGAACATACAAACCACTCTTGTCATTCTTGTTCTTCCAACTACCTTGGTCCTTGTTTCCAGATTTATCATAATAGTTTCGACCTTGGTTTCCTTGGGTATTGCCTCGGAAACTCCCCAGATTGTTAAAGTAGTTGGCTTCTTCTTCAGAATCAGATTTCTTTCTTCCTTTTGACGTAACAGCTTTGAATTTTTCAGTCTTCCCTGATAATAGATGCTTTGTAAGAAGATCCACTTGTGTTTTCATGTGCGCCATATCTTGATCACGTTCTTCTTCTCTTCTCCTTTGTTCTGCAATCAGGCCAATAGACAAAGTGGGGCATGCTACCTCAGAATCTCTGGTATGCCACGCCCTACTTTGCTTCGTCATTCGGTCTAGCATATCACTTGGCTGAACAAAGGTGAGGTCCATAAATGATCCTCCAGCCGCATTATCCACCACAGGTTTAGTTATTGAATTCAAGGATCTATATAGTATCTCCATCAAGTGAACATTGGTCATGTGATGGTTTGGGCACCTCATAAGCTTCTTCTTGAATCTTTCCCATGTTTCGTGGAGGGCTTCAGTTGGAAGCTATCGAAAATTGCTGATTTCATCTCTCAATTGTGCTCTCTTGGATGGCGGAAAGAATCTTTCTAGGAAAGCGTCTTTCAATTGCCTCCAATTAGTGATAGAATCAGGAGTCAGCCCATTCAACCATAGAGTTTCCTCCCCAGATAGAGATAATGGAAATAAGCGCAACCGAATTGCATTCTGTCCAACGCCAGGATTGTCGAATGACTTGCATGTAGAAATAAAGTTGATCAGATGCATATTCGGATCGTCGCCTGCAAGTCCACCGAATAATCCCTTGAGTTGCAATAACTGAATCATGGTGCTCGTGATGTTGAACTTGGCTCCGGGTGCCAATGGCGGAGGAATAATGGCTCCTGTGGCTCCGGCTCCATCGAGATCATCGTCATCATCGTCAAATGCTGGTTGCACAACGCCAAAATTTGATAACGCTCAAACTACAGCTCTCATAAGAGTGTAAGTGGTCGTTGTCAAATATAGAACCCAACTGGGTTGGGTATCGATCCCACAGGGAATAGCCAGTCAATAAGTAAGCAAAGATTATTAGACTTTTGGTGCAAGTCTCATAAAAAAGGGGGGATTTTAATGTGCAAATAATGTAAACAAAATAGTAAAGTAAAAACAGAAATAGCAAAGTAAACAGAAAGAGTGTTTAGTGAGATGTTTAACCAATGAGAATTGAGAGTTGGGGTTATGTCCACCTTATGAGTTATACGTCTCTATTGGCGATGAGTTATGCGGAATTCAGACATGCATGTGCTTATAGAGAATTGTATTCTGTGGTAAATCCAGGCGTTTTTCGACCTATCAAGGACTATTTCACTTTAACTCTTTCGAGCTTAAAGCGTATCTAACGGTACAAATTCTCCAAGAGGTTAATCCAGTTATGGCACTAACTTTTTAATAGGGGTTGGTGCCCTATTACCTTAACATTATCTCTTTTCCAGACATATAACTTTTTCTTTCAAACAAGTTAATGCTATACTGGCGTATTCTATGCGTTTGCAACCACAAGAATTTGCATTAAGATGAAGAGAATAATGATATAAGCAGCATACGTGTCGCGAATACACAAACTCATAGCAATAGATAGTATCTCATACGGCTTCCATAACCCCAACTGAGAAGTTTAGCTACTCATGAGTGCGATGGAGCTCACAATAGACATTATCATTATACCACAATAAGGATCTCACGTGTAGTATGGTGTGGTATGACTTTAGACGTGAATTCCTTTTAGAATAGCTTTTCTCTCGTTGTGGAAATTAAGAATTGAATAGATGAAGAGAATAAGAATTGAAAGTGTTGAAAAGATTAAAATTGTTTGGATAGTAGAGGAATGAATTAGAAGTAGAATGCAGAGAATAATTATGTGTCTAAAAACTGCAGCAAAATAGGGTATTTATAATACCCATATCCTATTCCTATAAGGCTACTGCGTACTTATCCTAATCCTAATAAATTACTGCATCATTATCCTAATCCTTATAGGTTACTGCTGATCCCCAAAGTCTTAAAAAATGTTGTTTTTGCCCGGGACAGGTTTCCCATGAGTCACTTTTAGTCCTAGGCGTCCAAGCTCTCCTTCCCTTCTTTCGTGAAGCTTCCTTTGGCGTCAAGTTATCCATAAAATGCTGAAATTTGCATCATTTATAGCTGAAAACTTGCTAATCACGTTTGTTAGCTCAATTACAGGAAAAAGGACTAAAAGTACATGAATTATATATTTTGTCCTCAAAACTTAGCTAAAATATGGGTAAAATATAATACTTTAGGCGTGTAAATTTGCCTATCATCAACACCCCACACTTAAGGCTTTGTTCGTCCTCGAATAAACTATCATGTCCATCTAAACATCTACTTAGGGTTTCAGAGTAACAACACAAAATAGTCATCAAGATAGGCATAGCAATCATTAACAAAGAGTAGTTTTCTGATCATTACTAGAAACAATTTTAACCTCTAATATAGACTCGTGATGATGGTTAGTTCGTATTCAAAGGTTAAGGTACAAAGAATCATACACAACTACCCAAAACTCATCAACCATGTGTGTCTCACAATATATTACCCATAATCACTCACAAGTATAGTATATTTATCGAAACATGGGTATACGAGTATCCTTGATCTCGCTCTCACAAAGAATTCATATGTTGCAACTGATGACCATAGGCTTGCCCTTAGTGTAATGCTCCAGTAAATATCAGAATGCTAAGCTTAGGATCAAATAGGTCTTTTGCTGGTTGTAATGTAGGCTAAGGGACGGGTAGGACTATTTTGGCCGGAAATAGTGACTATGTTCCTAAGAGCTTTAATACATCACATTATGCCATTAACACTTTCTTTCAAACAACCTTTCTACTTTCTTTTAATCTACCACCCCTTCTCACCTCTTTTGTTATTCAATTTTGAACAGAATTTATCTTTTTGTTTTTTCTATTTCTTTTCTTCTCTCTTCTTTTTTTTATAACACACCTCTATGATAACCATTCTTTTTCATAACGAATTCAAGTACCAATTTACTTTAAGGCACTACTCTCACCCAATTTCCTCTTATTTTGTCACATGACTTTACAATTTTAAAGCACTTAGGAATTTGGATCAAATTATGGTCTTGAAAAAATGGATTAGGCTTACATATGAGGTTGTCAAAGAAAATAGGCTTAAAGGCTCAAAAGGGTTGACTAGGATAATGTCCATGGGTAGGAAAAAGGAAGGTAAACAATTACAGGTTGTCAAAGAAATGCCTACATCATCTCCTAAACTCGCACTCTTTATTTCGCTTTACATACATACCAGGCAAGTTCTAGCATCAGCCACAAACATAGAATATACTATCATCTCTCATACGCAAGGCACATGGTCGACTTTATTTGAAGCAGTATAGACTCTTGACCCAACGTATGAAGGAATTAAACCACACAATTATCACACAGTGAGTCACACTTAGAGCCTAAACGTCTCAATAGTAATGATTTTATCACAGACTCTTGTCGTAATACCATGCTGCCTATCAGAATAATTTCATGCAAAGTTTGTAACAAAAAAAATTCCTAAAAAAAATTAAAACAAACAAACATAAATAAGCAAAACACACATAAGTAAGCAAATGCAGATAAAGAAGGTTAGCATGCAAATACCAGCACCCCACACTTAGACGGGACACACTGTTCTCAATGGAAAATAAATAAGAAGAACCTGGTTAGTCGGACTCCTCCTCTATGTCTGGGGTCATACCCCCTTCGTCGGAATCATTATTGGAGTCGTCGTCATAAAAATTCTCCTCCACGTCGGAGTCTGGCATTCTGCGATCATCATCGGTTGGCACATCGTCCTTAAGAGATTCCTCAAAGTATACCCCTACTCCGCATATCGCCCTTGCATGCTCATTCATTGGGTAGTCATAATCCAGCTGTTGGAGCTTTGCAGCAGTTGGAACACGACCTCCGCTCATCATTGTAAACCGAGTCATGCCATAAAAATAGCGAAAGAAACTTTCATCCCGAGCATGCCTTTCTACAGTGGTAAGGTTGACGCCATGCGTGGTTTCAGCATCTTTATTCTTTGTGAGGTCAACCTTTTTCGGGTTGTGTGGGAGTTTATGATCAGCAGGTTCCTCTTCGATGTCCTCCTTCCTCAATATTGCAGTCAACAGATTGCCAAAGTTGAAGTGGGACCTCTTGTGTAGCCTAGCTTTACGCATTGTAGATCGAATAATTGCTCCAATGTTGATAGGGACATTCGTCATCAATGTGTACACCAAGCACACTCTATCTCGTGTTATCTTTGTGTACTGGGTTCCTGGAATCAAGCAAGAGTTGTCTATTCGCACCCATATCCTAGCTTCCCTATTCAAAGGAGCATATGGGAAGGTGTTGTGCTGATCGGTGTCCTTGTGTCTACTCCATCGTGCCATGGATCGTGGTCCGTATAATGTGTGTATAATAGCCCTGTACGGAGGTCTGTTATACAGCTCCTTGAATGGTGGTGGGTCAACAGATGGCAAACCTAGAAAGGAGTTGAAGAACTCCGCATTTAGTTGCAGAACTTGGCCCCGAATCTTTACTTCATTCCCTGTAGTTTTCGGTGACCAGTTGGCGTAGAATTCTCGTGTTAAATCGAGATTGCACTCTCCCATATCTCGGAAGATGAAATCAAGATGTAACGCCATTATCTTGGACAACATACGAGGTTCTTTCTTTGCTAGGCTCTCCTTGTTTATCAACTCAACATGAACATATTTTTTTTCTTTATTGTTCCTGTACCATTTCTTTCCTTCCTCCTCTAGGACCCATTTTATTCCGAACATACGGCGAGGTATTTGCAGCGAGGAGGATTCTCCTTGCTCTTTTCGTCCTCTTTTCTTGCCTTTTTGTGAAGTGGTTGCTTTTTCTTTTCCTTGTCTTGCTTTTGGTGCCATTGTACCTGAGATTAAAACAATAGTCATGTTAGCGTCATCTCGATGGATACAATCGATAAACAAGCAGTAGTGGCACCACCACACACTTATTTTGTTGGTACAAACTAGTGAAGTGAAAGTTATCACTTGTAGTCCTAGGCATCCAAGCTCTCCTTCCCTTCTTTCGTGAAGCTTCCTTTGGCATCAAGTTATCCATAAAATGCTGAAATCTGCATCATTTATACCTGAAAACTTGCTAATCACGTTTGTTAGCTCAATTACAGGAAAACGGACTAAAAGTGCATGAATTATATATTTTGTCATCAAAACTTACATAAAATATGGGTAAAATATAGTACTTTAGGCGTGTAAATTCGCCTATCATCAAGAGCCTGGGCCCACCCCAAGAACCGTAGGCTATAGCACATTGATTTGGCCTAAAAATGCCTCATTTGCACCATTTTGCCCGTTTCACCACCCAAATGGCCTCGACCACTTAAACGGACAACGCTAAGACACATGATGATAGGCGTATTTACACGCGTAAACACCATAATTTATCCATATTTTAGGCTAAGTTTTAAGGACAAAATATATAATTCCTGCACTTTTAGTCCTTTTTCCTATAAGTGAGCTAACAAACATGATTAGCAAGTTTTCAGGTATAAATGATGAAGATTTCAGCATTTTATGGATAACTTGACGCCAAAGGAAGCTTCACAAAAGAAGGAAAGCAGCGTTTGGACACCTATGGACTGAAAGTGATGCATGGATAACTTGTCCCGGGCAAAAACAACATTTACAAAGACTTGGGGATCAGCAGTAACTTAGTAGGTTTAGGACAAGTATGCAGTAACCCAGTAGGACTAGGACAAGGATAAAAACCCTATTTCAATAGGACTAGGATATGGATGTTATATAAACCCTATTTTGCTGAAATTTTTGAGCATTCTCTTCTTATTCCCCCTTCTATTCCTTCCCATTCTAATAAATTCTTATTCACTCATTAATTAATTCAAGTCTTTTTCATTTAATGTTTGATCCTAATTCACGTTACACTTTCTGACAGAGAAAGCACGGCCCTTGTGACCAACGTGAGATCATGATGATGTTTATTGTGATCTCCATTGCAATCTTGAGTAGCTAAACTTCTCTGTTAGGGTTATGGAAGCCTTATGAGATACTATCTATTGCTATGAGTTTGTGAATTCTTGACACGTATGCTACTTATATCGTTACTCTCTTAATCTTAATTTAAATTCTTGTGGTTGCAAACATATAGAATACGCCAGTATAGCATTAACTTGTTCAAAAGAAAGATTACATGTCTGGAAAAGAGATAATATCAAGGTAATAGGGCACCAACCCCTGTTAAAAAGTTAGTGTCGTAACTGGATTAACATCTTGGAGAATTTGTACCATTAGATACGCTTTAAGATCGAAAGAGTTAAAGTGAAATAGTCCTTGATGGTCGAAAGACGCCTCGATTTACCATAGAATACAATTCTCTATAAGCACATGCATGTCTGAATTCCGCATAACTCATAGTCAATAGATACGTACAACTCATAAGGTGGACATAACCCTAACTCTCGATTCTCATTGATTAAAACCTACCAAGTACTCCGTTTTACTCTTCTATTTTCCGTTTTTATTCTATTATTTTGTTCACGTTATTTGCACACACAAAATCCCCCCCCTTTATTCGCAGAACTTTCATCAAAAGTCTAATAATCATTGCTTACTTAGTGACCAAGTATTCCCTGTGGGATTCGACACCCAACCCAGTTGGGTTCTATATTTGACAACGTCCTCTTACACTCTTACGAGAGATGTAGTTTGAGCGTTATCAAATTTTGGCGCCGTTGTCGGGGAATACGGCTGTCTACTAAGTTTGTGATAATTACTAGACCCTTTGGTCAAAGATTCTCGTACTTTACTTTTAGTTGTTGTTTTTGTTTTCTGCAGGTTTTGTTCAGTGCATGCCCAATACTTGAAGTTCTGTTCAAACATTATTACCCATAAACCTTGAACCATAACGTATTGGCAGGATGAAGGCGCAATGTGACATTGAGAGAAGGGCTGCTCAACAGGAGCAGGCTAGATTAGCTGCGTTGGCCGCTGCTCAAGCGCATCAATAAAATATCGATAACCCTGGGCGAGCAGAAGATCCTGATGATGAGGACTTGGGTGATGATGAGTTACTAAACCCGAGGCGTGATGCTAAAGTTGTGACACCAGCAAACAGAAGAGATCGTCAAGCAAGATTTTGGCCTAAACGCTGAGCTGTGCAAATACCGTTTGATGATGATGATGATGATCTTGATGGAGTTGGTGCCACAGGAGCTATTATTCCTCCGCCATTGGCACCCGGAGCCAAGTTCAATATCACTAGCACCATGATTCAGCTTTTGTAACTCAAGGGATTATTTGGTGGACTAGCAGGCGATGATCCAAATATGTATCTGATCAACTTTATCTCTACATGAAAGTCATTCGACAATCCAGGCGTTGGACAGATTGCTATTCGGCTACGTTTATTTCCATTGTCTCTATTTGGGGAGGCAACTCTGTGATTGAACGGGCTGACTCCTGATTCTATTACAAATTGGAGGCAATTGAAAGACGCTTTCCTAGAAAGATTCTTTCCGCCATCCAAGAAAGCACATTTGATAGAAGAGATCAGCAATTTTAGACAGCTTCCAACTGAAGCTCTCCACGAAACATGGGAGAGGTTCAAGAAGAAGCTTATGTGGTGCCCAAATCATCATATGACCAACCTCCACTTGATGGAGATATTATACAGAGCTTTAAATTTGGTAACTAAGCCAGTGGTTGATAATGCTACAGGTAGGTCATTCATGGACCTTAGTTTTAATGAAGCAAGTGGTATGCTAGATCGTATGACAAAGCAGAGTAGAGCTTGGCATACCAGGGATTCGGAGGTAGCAAGCTCTACTATATCTATTGGCATGACCACAGAATAGAGGCAAAGAGAAGAGGAGCGTGACCAGGATATGGCTCACATAAAAACACAGATGGATCTTCTTACAAAGCATCTATTATCAGGGAAAACCGAAAAAGTCAAAACGGTTGCATCAAAAGGAAGAGAATAATCCAATTCTGAGGAAGAAGCCAACTACTTGAACAATCAGGGGGGTTTCTGAGGCAATGCCCAAGGAAACCAAGGTCGGAACTATTATGATAATTCTGGAAACAAGGACCGTGATCAAGGTATTTGGAAGAACAAGACTGAAAAGAGTGGCGTGTATTTTCCTCCTGGAAGACATGACGCCACTACATCTGGTTCCAAAAATATGTCCATGGAAGATATGATGGCTAAGCTGTTGAAAGGAGTACAGGAAACCAGCACGGGAGTAACAGAGGTAATCAATGATTTGTCCTTAATGAAGCAATTAGTTGACTCGCATTCCACTTTAATAAAATAGCTAGAGCAACAATTGAGTCAATTATCTGTGGCATTCAACCAAAGAAAGGCTAGAACGCTACCCAGCAACACAGTGCAAAACCCAAGGAACGATGGAACATGCATGGCCATTACTACCAGGAGTGGTAAGGTGCTGGAAACTTCATCCAAAGGCACGCAAGTGATCAATGCAGAACCTGAAGGCGCTGATGAAGCTACAGAGGACGTTAGTGACGTCACCCCACCACGTCTACAGCCCGAAAAGATCGCCAATCCGAAGCAAGAGGAAAAGAAAGTCATGGAGAAAACTATTCCCCTTCCACCACCACCTTTTTCTCAAAGACTAAAGAAGAGAGCTGATGATACCAAGTTCAATAAATTCATGTCAATGTTAAAACAGCTGACCATTAATGTTCCGTTGGTAGAGGCGCTAGAACAGATGCCTGGCTACGCAAAATTTATGAAGGATCTTCTGACAAAGAAGCGGGCAGCAAGCTATGAGCCGGCAGATGATATTCACCATTGCAGTGCAATTGCCACAAGGTCCTTAGTACAGAAGAAGGCAGACCCTAGTGCTTTCACTATTCCTTGCACGGTTGGATCTATGAATTTTGCTAAGGCATTGTGCGATTTGGGAGCTAGCATCAATTTGATGCTACTATCCGTCTACAGAAAGTTGGCGTTGGGCGACCCTAAACCAACCAATATGCGGCTCGTGATGGCAAATAGGTCGGTAAAATGACCTGTGGGTATCTTGAATGATGTGTTGGTGAAGGTGTCTACCTTTATTTTTCCTGCAGACTTTGTGATTGTGGATTCCGAGGTGGATTCTGAAGTTCTCATAATCTTAGGACGTCCTTTCCTTGCAACAGGAAGTGTGCTTATTGACATAAGAGCTAATGAGTTGTTATTTCGGTTGAATGATGAAGTGGTCCGTTTTGATGTATGCAAAGCAATGAAGCAGCCCAGCGATACAAATGTGTTCTCTGTAGATGATGCTTGTTATGAGGATGAGAAAAACTTATTTGTAGAGAAGCAGCCTATTGATGAGCCATTGTCTGCTGCGCTACTGAATGTTGAGCATGAGGACGATGAAGATTATAAAGAAACTACGTGTGCTCTAACAGAAATAGGTCCTATTCTCATACTCCTAAACAGCCGAACCTTGATCTTAAGAATCAACCGTCACCAACAGCGAAGACTTCCATTGAAGAGCCACCAGTGCTAGAATCGAAAGAGCTCCCCAATTATATAAGGTATGCATTCTTGGGAAGTGGAAATACACTTCCTGTGAGTGTGGCAGATGATTTAAGTGAACAGCACGTAGAGGCTCTCATCTCTGCTCTAAAGATATACAAGAGAGCTATGGGTTGGACTATTGATGATATAATTGGTATCCCTCCTAGGATATGTATGCACAAGAGTCATATCAACGAAGATTGCATACCTACAAGTAAGAATCAGAGTCGTCTGAATCCATTTAGAAAACGATGCACCATCTGTCTCGATGAAGTCTAAGTAATCGAGATAGCTATGTCGTGCCGCGATAATAAATCAAGCGCTTGATGGGAGGCAACCCATCATTTTTAATTGTTTTTGTTGTTTTTGTTTTCTTAGGATTTTGTCGATCCATGACCAAAACTAAGGCGCTTGATGGGAGGCAACCCATCGTTCTAATCATTTTTGTTATTTTTGAGTAAATGTAGGTGCAAGAGGTGTAAAGGAGGAGATTGGTTTCAAATTTTGATTTGGAAGTATTGCATGTTGAAGGTGGTAAGTTAGGAATGAAGAAGAAAAAGGCTATGGGTTAGACATTGCCTATGAAAATATAGTCAAAGAACAAGGCAAGGCCTATGTAAATCTAGGCCACGAACAAGGCAAGGCCTATGCTATGGCATAAGCTCTCGGATTCTAGAGTGCCATAGTATAGGCACCGCCTATGCTCAACAATGCCATAGCAGAGGCGCCGCCTATGAAAAAGCCTTCTGCTCAACTAGGCAAAGCATTAGGCATGGCCTATGCTATGTCCTTCTGCTCAACTAGGCAAAGCTAAAGGCGCCGCCTATGCCATTGCCTTTGCTCTCTGAATCTACAATGCCATAGCATAGGCGCCACCTTTGCCTCCCAAAACTCTCAAAACTTTTATTTTTGCTCTTTTAACTTTGCAAGAACATCTTCCGAGGCTATCAACCAAGTAAGTACTTCTTTGCTCTTCTTTTATATTACATAAGTATTACAATACTACACCTATAATAAGTTGTTAAATCGTGAAGTAGTGTTGGTGATTTGAATGTGGTTGATACAACAAAGTGAGTGAAAGAATATGTATGGATGCTCTTGACTTGTTTCCAACTTGTATTTGATTTTGATACACTGTCATACTTTTGCAAAATCGACATGGTCAAGATAATTGCATAATCTTGTAACTTGAAATCTTATATGTTGAAATGACTTGTTCATTGAGATGAAAATCATGGGTGACTACAAACACGCAATGTTGTGATTATTTCTATGCCATAAATTGATACGATATCTATGTAGTAGTTTTGTTCAAAAGATGCATTAGTCCAAACACGAAAGCATTGTCAAGATTGCATAACATTAAGAGGACATGAATGTATGACTGTGCTAAACATATTGTTGGAACATATCACCTAAATGTATGTCGATGAAGTCTGAGTAATCGACATCATTCACTTAATTAGTTTGTGTCAATAAATTAAGTGTGGGGTGGTGCCACTATTGTATGTTTGTCGATTGAATCTTCCGAGATGAAACTAAATATGACTTTATTGACATCTCAGGTAGATTGGCACAAAAAGGACGACAAGAAAAAGAAAAAGCGCCCACCACACAGAAAGGTAAGAAAAGAGGAAGAAAAGAGCAAGTTGAATCCTCCGTGCTGCAAATACCTCGACGCACTCTTGGAATCAAGTGGGGTACTTATGAGGAACTTCTAAGGATGACAACTCTGATGATGATTCCGACGCAGGGGGTATGACCCCAGACATAGAGGAGGAGTCCGACTAACCAGGTTTTCTTCTTATTTATTTTCCACTGAGGGCAGTGTGTCCCGTCTAAGTGTGGGGTGCTGGTATTTGTATGCTATACTTCTTTATCTGCATTTGCTTATTTATGTGTGTTTTGCTTATTTATGTTTGTTTGTTTTAATTTTTTTTAGGAAATTTTTTTTTTGTTACAAACTTTGCATAAAATTGTTCTGATAGGCAGCATGGTATTATGACAAGAGTCTGTGATAAAATCATTACTATTGAGACATTTAGGCTCTAAGTGTGACTCACTGTGTGATAATTGTGTGGTTTAATTCCTTCATATGTTGGGTCAAGAGTCTATACTGCTGCCAATAAAGTCAACCATGTGCCTTGTGTGTGTGAGATGATAGTATATTCTATGTTTGTGGCTGATGCTAGACTTGCCTGGTATGTATGTAAAGCGAAATAAAGAGTGTGAGTTAGGAGATGATTTAGGCATTTCTTTGGCAACCTGTGATTGTTTACCTTCGTTTTATCTACCCATGGACATCATCCTAGATAACCCCCTTTGAGCCTTTAGCCTATTTTCTTTGACAGCCTTATATGTAAGCCTAATCCATTTTTTTCAAGACCATAATTTGTTCCAAATTCCTAAGTGCTTTAAATTGTAAAGTCATGTGACAAAATAAGAGGAAATTGGGTGAGAGTAGTGCCTTAAAGTGAATTGGTACTTGAATTCGTTATGAAAAAGGAATGGTTATCATAGAGGCGTGTTATAAAAAAAAAAGAGAAAAATGAAAAGGAAAATAAAAAGTTAATTCTGTTCAAAATTGAATAACAAAAGAGGTGAGAAGGGGTGGTAGATTAAAAGAAAGTAGAAAGGTTGTTTGAAAGAAAGTGTTATTGGCATAATGTGATGTATTAAAGCGCTTAGGAACATAGTCACTATTTCTGGCCAAAATAGTCCTACCCGTCCCTTAGCCAACATTACAACCTGTAAAAGACCTATTTGATCCTAAGCTTAGCATTCTGATAGTTAGTGTAGCATTACACTAAGGGCATGCCTATGGTCATCAATTGCAACATATGAATTCTTTGTGAGAGTGAGAGCAAGGATAATCTTATACCCATGTTCAAAATATATACAATACTTGTGAGTGATTATGGGTGATATATTCTGAGACACACATGGTTGATGAGTTTTGGGTAGTTGTGTATGATTCTTTGTACATTAACTTGTGGATACGAATTCACCATCATCACGAGTCTATGTTAGAGGTTGAATTGTTTCTAGTAGTGATCAGAAAACTACTCTTTGTTAATAATTGTTGTGCCTGTCTTGATGAATATTTTGTGCTGTTACTGTGGAAATCCTAAGTAGATGTTTATATGGACATGATATTTTGTTCGAGGACGAACAAAGCTTTAAGTGTGGGGTGTTGATGATAGGCGTATTTACACGCCTAAACACCATAATTTACCCATATTTTGGGCTAAGTTTTAAGGACAAAATATATAATTCCTGCACTTTTAGTCCTTTTTCCTGTAAGTGAGCTAACAATCATGATTAGCAAGTTTTCAGGTATAAATGATGAAGATTTCAGCATTTTATGGATAACTTGACGCCAAAGGAAGCTTCACGAAAGAAGGAAAGCAGCGTTTGGACACCTATGGACTGAAAGTGATGCATGGATAACTTGTCCCGGGCAAAAACAACATTTACAAAGACTTGGGGATCAGCAGTAACTTAGTAGGTTTAGGACAAGTATGCAGTAACCCAGTAGGACTAGGACAAGGATAAAAACCCTATTTCAATAGGACTAGGATATGGATGTTATATAAACCCTATTTTGCTGAAACTTTTCAGCATTCTCTTCTTATTCCCCCTTCTATTCCTTCCCATTCTAATGAATTCTTATTCACTCATTAATTAATTCAAGTCTTTTTCATTTAATGTTTGATCCTAATTCACGTTACACTTTCTGACAGAGAAAGCACGGCCTTTGTGACCAACGTGAGATCATGATGATGTTTATTGTGATCTCCATTGCAATCGTGAGTAGCTAAACTTCTCTGTTAGGGTTATGGAAGCCTTATGAGATACTATCTATTGCTATGAGTTTGTGAATTCTTGACACGTATGCTGCTTATATTGTTACTCTCTTCATCTTAATTTAAATTCTTGTGGTTGCAAACATATAGAATACGCTAGTATAGCATTAACTTGTTCAAAAAAAAGGTTACATGTCTAGAAAAGAGATAATGTCAAGGTAATAGGGCACCAACCCTTGTTAAAAAGTTAGTGCCGTAACTGGATTAACCTCTTGGAGAATTTGTACCATTAGATACGCTTTAAGCTCGAAAGAGTTAAAGTGAAATAGTCCTTGATGGTCGAAAGACTCCTGGATTTACCATAGAATACGATTCTCTATAAGCGGATACATGTCTGAATTCCGCATAACTCATAGTCAATAGATACGTACAACTCATAAGGTGGACATAACTCTACCTCTCGATTCTCATTGATTAAAACCTACCAAGTACTCCGTTTTACTCTTCTATTTTCCGTTTTTACTCTACTATTTTGGTCACGTTATTTGCACACACAAAATCCCCCCCTTTATTCGCAGAACTTTCATCAAAAGTCTAATAATCATTGCTTACTTAGTGACCAAGTATTCCCTGTGGGATTCGACACCCAACCCAGTTGGGTTCTATATTTGACAGCGTCCACTTACACTCGTACGAGAGCTATAGTTTGAGCGTTATCAACACACCCGAGCCTCCCTAGAATGCCCCGGTCAATTTTTGTCTCACATCATGCCCGAACCTGGGGCCCACCCTCAGAACCATAGGCTATAGCACACAAATTTAGCCCAAAAACACACCTGTTGCTGCAGTTTTTCCCGTGTATCAACCCAAATAGCCACGCCGTCCTAATCGACCTACACTAGGCCAATCCCAGAATCGTGGGCTAACACACCAATTTGGCTCGAAAATGCCCCATTTGCACCGTTTTGCCCGTTTGATCATCCAAATGGGCCCACTCACCCAAACGAAGCAAACTAGGATGCCTCCCAACCTCTATGGAATGCCCCAATTGATTTTTGACCCATAACACGCCCGAAGCCCGACACCACGCCCGATACCGTCGGTTATAGCACACCAATTTGGCCCAAATATGCCTCATTTGAACAATTTTGCCCGTTTGACCACCAAATAGCTCCGCCTACCCAAATGGACCTCACAAGGATGCTCCCCAGCCTCCCTGGAATGCCTAGGTCAATTTTCAGCCTAGGACACACCCGAACCCCGAGCCCACCCCAGAAATGTGGGCTATAACACACCAATTTAGCCAAAAAATTCCCCATTTGCATTGTTTCTCCTGTTTGACCACACAAATTACCCTGCCCACCAAAACGGTTCACACTAGGATGCTCTCCAACCTCCCTTTCATGCCCCAGTCAATTTTTTAGCCCAAGGCATGCCCAGATCCCAAGCTCAACCCTGGAACCACGGGCTATAGCACAATGATTTGGCCTGAAAATGCCCCGTTTGCACCGTTTGCACCGTTTGACCACCCAAATGACATCGCCCACCCAAACAGACTACACTAGGATGCTGCCCAACTTCTCTGGCATGCTTCGATCAATTTTTAGCCTACGGCACGCCAGACCCCGAGCACACCCCTGGAACCATGGGCTATAGCACAATGATTTGGCCCGAAAATACCCTGTTTGCACTGTTTTACCCGTTTGACCACCCAAATGGTCTGACTCACCCAAACAGACCACAATAGGATATTTCCCACCCTCTTCAGCATGCCTCAGTCGATTTTTAGCCCACGGCATGCTCGGATCCCTATCACACCCTCAGAACCATGGGCTATAGCACACCGATTTGGCTTGAAAAATGCCCAATTTTCACCATTTCGCCCGTTTAAACACCCAAATTGCCACGCCCACACAAACGAACAACCTCAAGATGCTCTCCAGCGTCCCTGGCATACCCCGATCAATTTTTAACCTACAGTACACCCGAACCCCAGGCCCATCCCCAAAACCGTAGGCTATAGCATACCGATTTAGCGCAAAAATGCCCCATTCAAACTATTTTGCTTGTTTTACCACCGAAGGCTTAACCCACCATAACGGACCACAATAAGATGCTCTCCAGTCCCCCTGGCATGCCCCGATCGATTTTTGGCCCACGGCACGCCTAAACCCCCGATCCACCCTAGTAACTGTGGGTTATAGCACATAGATTTGGCCTAAAAATGCCCCATTTAAACTGTTTTGCCCGTTCGACAATCCAAATGGCATCTCCAACCCAAACGGTCCTCACTAGGATGTTCCCCAGCCTCCCTGTCATGCCTCGGTCAATTTTTGGCCCATGAAACACCCTGACCCTGAGCCTACCCCCAAAATCGTAGGCTATAGCAAACCAATTTGACTCGAAAATGCCCCATTTGTATTACTTGGCCCGTTTGACCACCCAAAAGGCCCAACTCATCCAAAAATACCACACTAGGATACTCTTTAGCCTCTCTATCAAGCCTCGGTCAATTTTCGCCCATGCATGCTGATAACGCTTAAACTACAGCTCTCGTAAGAGTGTAAGCGGTCGCTGTCAAATATAGAACCCAACTGGGTTGGGTGTTGAATCCCACAGGGAATAGTCGGTCACTAAGTATGCAACTATTAGTAGATTGTTGGTCGAAAATTCTACGGAAGGGGGGATTTAAATTGTGGCGTGAATTACTGTAAACAAAGTAATGAATGAAACGATTTATGTAGTAAGATTTAATAACAGAGAATAATAAGTTAGGGTTATGTCCACCTTATGAGTTCTACGTATCTATTAACTATGAGTTATGCGGAATTCAGACATGCACGCACTTATAGAGATTCGTATTCTAATGGTAAATCCTAGTGTCTCTCGACCATCCAGAAATATTTCACTTTAACTCTCTCGAGCTTAAAGTGTAACTAATGGTACAAACTCTCCAAGGGGTTAATCTAGTTACGGTACTAACGTGTAAACAGGGGTTGGTAGCCCTATTTCCTTGTCACACTCTCTTTTCCAGACATGTAACTTTTCTCTCGAACAAGTTAATGCTATACTGGCGTATTCTATATGTTTGGAACCACATGAATTCAATTAAGATGAAGAGAGTAATGATATAAGTAGCATACGTATCAAGAATTCACAAACTCATAGTAATAGATAGTATCTCAAAAAGGCTTTCATAACCCTAACAGAGAAGTTTAGCTACTCATGAGTGCAACGGAGATCGCAATAAACATCATCATTGTACCAAAGCTTGAACGATCTCACGTTGGTCACAAGAGTCGTGCTCTCTTTCTCAAAAAGTAATGTGAATAGTACTAAATGTCGAATAAAAGAAAAATAGAATTGAAAAGAAAAAGGATGAATGCTGAAAAATTCAGCAAATAGGGTTTTTATAACATCCTTGTCCTAGTCCTACTGAAATAGGGTTTTCATCCTTGTCCTACTGAAATAGGGTTTTTATCCTTGTCCTATTCCTACTGGGTTACTGCTGCACCCCTAAGTATTAAGAAATACTGATTTTTCCCAGGACAGATTTTCCATGCATCACATTTAGTCCTCAAGTTTCCAAAAGCTGCCTTCCTTCTTATGTGAAGTTTCCTTTGCTGCCCAAAGGTCCACAAAGTGCTGAAATCTTCATCATTTATACCTGAAAACATGCTAATCACGTTGGTTAGCTCACTTACAGGAAAAAGGACTAAAAGTGCAGGAATTATATATTTTGTCCTTAAAACTTAGCTAAAATATGGGTAAATTATAGTACTTTAGGCGTGTAAATACGCCCAACATCAACACCCCACACTTAAAGCTTTGTTCGTCCTCGAACAAAATATTACGTCCATCCAAACATCTACTTAGGATCTCACAGTAACAACACAAAATATTCATCAAGACAGGCACGACAATTATTAATAAAGAGTAGTTTTCTTGATCACTGCTAGAAACCATTCAACCTCCAACATAGACTCGTGATGATGGTTAATTCGTATCCACAAGTTAAGGCACAAAGAATAATACAAAACTACCCAATAATCATTAACCATGTGTGTCTCACACAAGATATTACCCATAATCACTCACAAGTTTTGCATTTTTCGAAACATGGGTATAATATTCTCCTTGCTCTCACTCTCACAAAGAATTCATATGTTGCAACTGCTGACCATAGGCTTGCCCTTAGTGTAATGCTCCACTAAATATCAGAATGCTAAGCTTAGGATCAACTAGGTCTTTACAGGTTGTAATGTAGTCTAAGGGACAGGTAGGACTATTTTGGCCAGAAATAGTGACTAAGTTCCCTAAGCGCTTTAATACACTACGTTATGTCATTAATTTCTCTCTTTTAAACAACCCTGCTACCTTTCTTTTATCTGCCACCCCTTTTCACCTATTTTGTTATTCAATTTTAAACAGAATTAACTTTTTATTTTTCTTTTCATTTTTTTTCTTCTTCTTCTTCTTCTTTTTTTTTATAACACACCTCTATAATAGCGACTCTTTTTCATAACAAATTCAAGTACCAATACACTCTAAGGCATCACTCTCACCCAATTTCCTCTTATTTTGTCACATGACTTTACAATTTAAAGCGCTTAGGAATTTGGATCAAATTATGGTCTTGAAAACATATGGATTAGGCTACATATGAGGCTGTCAAAGAAAATAGCTAAAGGCTCAAAGGGGTTTAACTAGGATAAATGTACACGGGTAGGTCAAAAGAAGGTAAACAATTATAGGCTGCCAAAGAAATGCCTAAATCCTCTCCTAAACTCACACTCTTTATTTTGCTTTACATACACACCAGGCAAGTTCTAGCATCAGCCACAACACAGAATATACTATTATCTCTCACACACAAGGCACATGGTCAAATTTATTGGGAGCAGTATAGACCCTTGACCCAACAAATGAAGGAATTAAACCAGATACTTATAACATAGTGAGTCACACTTAGAGCCTAAACGTCTCAATAGTAATGATTTTAGCACAAACTCTTGTCATAATACCATGCCGCCTATCAGAACAATTTCATGCAAAATATATAAAAAATCTAAACGAGAATAGATGCAGGCGAAGAAGTACAATACAGCATACAAATACCCTCACCCCACACTTAGACGGGACACACTGTCCTCAGTGGAAATAAATAAGGAAAACCTGATTAGTTGGATTCTTCCTCTATGTCTGGGGTCATACCCCCTGTGTCAAAATCATCATCAGAGTCTTCATCCTCAGAAGTTCCTCAAAATGTAATCCACTTGATTCCAAGAGTGCGTCGAGGTATTTGCAGCACGGAGGATTCATCTTGCTCTTTTCTTCCTCTTTTCTTACCTTTCTGTGAGGTGGACACTTTTTTTTTCCTTTTCGTCCTTTTTGTGCCATTCTACCTGAGATCTTAATAGAGTCATGTTAGATTCATCTCGAAAGATTCAATCGACAAACAAACAATAGTGGCACCACCCCACACTTAATTTTCTTCCTCTTTTCTTACCTTTCTGTGAGGTGGACACTTTTTTTTTCCTTTTCGTCCTTTTTGTGCCATTCTACCTGAGATCTTAATAGAGTCATGTTAGATTCATCTCGAAAGATTCAATCGACAAACAAACAATAGTGGCACCACCCCACACTTAATTTGTTGGTACAAACTAATTAAGTGAGTGATGTCGATTACTCAGACTTCATCGACATACGTATAGGCGATATGTTCCAACAACACGTTTAGCACAGTCATACTTTCATGTCATCTTTAACTATCCTTTCCAACTCTATTTCATGTAATCTTAACAATACTTTCATGTTTGGATTAATGCACCCTTTGAACAAGACTACTACATAGAGATCATATCAAGTTATGACATAGAAATAATCACAATATCTCATGCTTGTATTCAATCATGATTTGTATCCTGATGAACGAGTCATTCAAACATGCAAGATTTCAATTTTGAAGATTATGCCATTAACTTCACCATGTCGATTCCGCAAAAGTATGACAGTGTATCAAAATCAAATACAAGTTGGAACAAAGTTAAGAACACCCACACGTATTCATTCACTCAACTAGATGTATCATAACAAACCAACCACATTCAAATTACCAACACCACATCAAGATCTAACAAATCATGATAAGCGTAGACAACTACGGAATATAAAAGAAGTACTTACTTGGTGATGGCCTCGGAAGATGATCTTGCAAGGTTAGAAGAGCAAAAAGAAAAATTTTGAGAGATTTGGTAAGGGTAGGCGGCGCTTAGGTTGAGAAAAAAAGTTCCTTTTGTCTTAAGGTTGAAGTTCTATTTATAGACCAAGGCTTGGGTCGGGTTTTACCCATTTAAAATCGGTTTAGGATACCAAAAAGTAAGCATAGGCAGCGCCTTTTGCAAAGCCTAGTTGGACATAGGCGACGCCTATGCTATGGCATTGTTGGGTATAGGCGGCGCCTATGATATAGCATTCTAGATTCAGAGACAAAAGGCTTTGGCATAGGCGGCGCCTATGCTATGGCATTATTGGGCATAGGCGGCGCCTATGCTATGGCATTGTAGAATCCGAGACCAAATGCTTTGGTATAGGCGGTGCCTATGCTATATCATTGTTCGGCATAGGCGGCGCCTATGCTATGGCATTCTAGATTCAGAGAGCTTAGGCCATAGCATAGGCCTTGCCTTGTTCATTGCCTAGATTTACATAGGCCTTGCCTTGTTCATTGCCTAGATTTGCATAGGCAATGCCTAACCCATAGCCTTTGCTTCTTCATTCCTAACTTACCACCTTCAACATGAACCACTTCCAAATCAAAATTTAAGACCAATCTCCTCCTTTATACGTCTTGCACCTACACTTACTGAAAAACAACAAAAACGATTAGAACGATGGGTTGACTCCCATCAAGTGCCTTAGTTTTGGTCGTGGCTCGACTACAAAAACAAACTCCTAGTAAAACAAAACAATTAATGATGATGGGTTGCCTCCCATCTAGCACTTGATTTATTATCGCGGCACGACATAGTTATCTCGATTACTTAGACTTCATCGAGATATATGGTGCATCATTTTCTGAATGGATTCAGACGATGTTGATGCTTACTTGTAGGCATGCCATCTTCTTCGAGATGACTCTTGTGCATACATATCCCAGGAGGGATACCAATTATATCATCAATCTTCCAACCCATATCTCTCTTGTACCTCTTCAGAGCAGAGATGAGAGCCTCTATGTGTTGTTTACTTAGATCAGCCACAACACTCACCGAAAGTGTATTTCTACTTCCCAAAAACGCATACCTTAGGTGACTGGGGAGCTCTTCCGATTCTAGCACTAGTGGCTCTTCAATGGAAGTCTTCACTGTTGGTGAAGGTCGATTCTTAAGATCAAGGTCCAGATTCTTAGGACCATGAGAATAGGACCTTATTTCTGTTAGAGCACAAACGATTTCATCATGTTGATAACGCTCAAACTACAGCTCTCGTAAGAGTGTAAGCGGTCGTTGTAAAATATAGAACCCAACTGGGTTGGGTGTCGAATCCCACAGGGAATACTTGGTCACTATGTAAGTAAAGATTATTAGACTTTTGGTGAAAGTTTTGTAAAAAAGGGGGGATTATAGCGTGAATTTAAGATTATCAAAAATAGTAATGTAAGAACGGAAAATAGAAGAGTAAAACGGATTGCTTGGTTGGTTTTGATCAATGAGAATTGAGAGTTAGGGTTATGTCCACCTTATGAGTTATACGTATCTAATGACTATGAGTTATGCAGAATTCAGACATGCATGTGCTTATAGAGAATCGTATTCTATGGTAAATCCAGGCGTCTTTCGACCATCAAGGACTATTTCACTTTAACTCTTTCGAGCTTAAAGAGTATCTAATGGTACAAATTCTCCAAGAGGTTAATCCAGTTACGGCACTAACTTTTTAACAGGGGTTGGTGCCCTATTACCTTGACATTATCTCTTTTCCAGACATGTAACTTTTCTTTCGAACAAGTTAATGTTATACTGGCGTATTCTATATATTTGCAACCACAAGAATTTAGATTAAGATGAAGAGAATAATGATATAATCAGCATACGTGTCAAGAATTCACAAACTCATAGCAATAGATAGTGTCTCATAAGGCTTCCATAACCCTAACAGAGAAGTTTAGCTACTCATGAGTGCAACAGATGCTTTGGTAGTGCTTGTGGCATGAATTCCTTGCAAGTAGCGTTTCTCTTGTTGTGAAAATTTAGAAGTCGCTGAAGAGAAAGTAATAAGAATTAATTGAAACAGAATGAATTGAAAGTGTTGAATGAATAATAAAAAGTAATTGATTGAAGAAGTATGAAGTATGAAAAACTTCAGCAAAATAGGGTATTTATAATACCCATATCCTATTCCTACTAGGATACTGCATACTTATCCTAATCCTAATAAGTTACTGCATCATTATCCTAATCCTACTAAGTTACTGCTGATCCCCAAATTTTAGCTAAGTTTTGAGGACAAAATACATAATTCATGCACTTTTAGTCCTCATTCCTGTAAGTGAGCTAACAAATGTGATTAGCAAGTTTTTCAGGTATAAATGATGACTTTGGGGATACAATCAAGTCGGTGGATACAATCAACAAACAAGCAGTAGTAGCACCACCCCACACTTAATTTGTTGGCACAAACTAGTGAAGCGAACGATGTCGATTACTCAGGCTTCATCGATATACATTTAGGTGTTATGCTCCAACAATATCATCAGTGCAGTCACACTTTTCTTTTCATCTTAACTTTCCTTTTCGATTCTATCCCAAGTAATCTTGACAATACTTTCATGTTTGGATTGATGTACCCTTTTGAACAAGACTACTACATAGAGATTGTATCAAGTTATGGCATAGAAATAATCAACATCTCATGTTTGTAGTTAACCATGATTTTTCATCTCAATGAACAAGTCATTCGAACATGAAAGCTTTCAAGTTACAAGATTGTGCAATTTTCTTGACCATGTCAATTCCGCAAAAGTATGACAGTGTATAAGAATTAAATACAAGTTGGAAACAATTCAAGAGTATCCTTACGTATCCTTTCACTTACTTAGTTGTATCACAACAAATCAACCACATTCAAATCACCAATACTACTTTAAGATTTAACAATTTATTATAGGCGTAGTAGTGTAGTACTTACGGAATATAAAAGAAGAGCAACGAAGTACGTACTTGGTTGATGGCCTCGAAAAATGTTCTTGCAAAGTAAAAGAGCAAAAAGGAAAATTTTTGAGAGAATTTGGAGAGGTAGGCGGCGCCTAGGTTGAAGTTGCAACGCAATTTTGTGTTAAGACTAAGGTTCTATTTATAGGACAAGCTTGGGTCGGGTTTTGACCCATTTGGAATCGGATTTGGAGACCAAAAGTGACCATAGGCGGTGCCTAATTCTTTGCCTATGCTTGGCATATGCGGCGCCTTTTGCAAAGCATTGTTGAGCATAGGCGGCACCTATGCTATGGCATTGTTAGGCATAGGCGGCGCCTATACCATGGCATACTAGATTCAGAGACAAAAGGCTTTTGCATAGGCGGCGTCTATGCTATGGCATTGTTGAGCATAGGCGGCGCCTATGCCATGGCATTGTAGAATCCAAGAGCTTAGGCCATAGCATAGGCCTTGCCTTGTTCGTGGCCTAGATTACATAGGCCTTGCCTTGTTCTTTGCCTATAATTTCATAGGAAATGCCTAACCCATAGCCTTTTGCTTCTTCATTCCTAACTCACCACCTTCAACATGCAATACTTCCAAATCAAAATTTGAAACCAATCTCCTCCTTTACACCTCTTGCACCTACATTTACTCAAAAACAACAAAAACGATTAGAACGATGGGTTGCCTCCCATCAAGCGCCTTAGTTTTGGTCGTGGCTCGACAAAATCCTAGGAGAACAAAAACAACAAAAACAATTAAAAACGATGGGTTGCCTCCCATCAAGCGCTTGATTTATTGTCGCGGCATGACATAGCTATCTCGATTACTTAGACTTCATCGAGATAGATGGTGGATCGTTTTCTGAATGGATTCAGACAACAATGAGGCTTACTTGTAGGCATGCAATCTTCTTCGAGATGACCCTTGTGCATACATATCCCAGTCGGGATACCAATGATATCATCAATAGTCCAACCCATATCTCTCTTGTATCTCTTCAGAGCAGAGATGAGAGCCTCTACGTGCGGTTCACTTAAATCATCCGCAACACTCACCGAAAGTGTATTTCCACTTCCCAAGAATGCATACCTTAGATAATTGGGGAGCTCTTTCGATTCTAGCACTAGGGGCTCTTCAATGGAAGTCTTTGCTGTTGGTGACAGTTGATTCTTAAGATCAAGGTCAGGCTGCTTAGGAGTATGAGAATAGGACCCTATTTCTGTTAGAGCACACATAGTTTCTTCATGTTCTTGAGCCTCCTCACGCTCAAAATTCAGCAGCTCATCAGATAGTGACTCATCAGTAAGCTGTTTTTCTATAGATAATTCTTTTTCATCCTTATAATTAACTTCAGCTACAGATAACACATCCATATCTTTGGGCTGCTTCATTTCTTTGCATACATCAAAACGGACCACTTCGTCATTCAACCAAAATAAAAGCTCATTAGCTCTCATGTCAATAAGCACACTTCCAGTTGCGAGGAAAGGGAGTCCCAAGATTATGGGAACTTCAGAATCCACCTCGCAATCCAAAATAACAAAGTCTGCAGGAAAGATGAAGGTGGAAACCTTCACCAACACATCATTTCAGATACCAACAGGTCATTTTATCGACCTATCTGCCATCACGAGCCGCATATTGGTTGGTGTAGGGTCGCCCAACCCCAACTTTCTGTAGACAGATAGTGGCATCAAATTGATGCTTGCTCCCAAATCGCACAATGCCTTAGCAAAATTCATAGATCTAACCGTGCAAGGAATAGTGAAAGCACCAGGGTCTGCCTTCTTCTGTACTAAGGACCTTGTGGCAATTGCACTGCAATGATGAATATTATCTGCCGGCTCATAGCTTAATGCCCGCTTCTTTGTTAAAAGGTCCTTCATGAATTTAGCGTACCCAGGCATCTGTTCCAGCGCCTCCACCAAAGGAACATTAATAGTCAGCTGCTTCATCATAGTCATGAATTTGCTGAACCTGGTATCATCCGCCTTCTTCTTCAGTCTCTGAGGAAAAGGTGGGGGTGGAAGAGGAATAGTTTTCTCATGAACGCGCTCTTTCTGATTTTCAGCTTCTACAGAATCATCACAATCTGCGTCAATAACAATCTCCTCTATATCATCAACCACCTGCTTTCCTTTAGACGGATTGTCTAACACCTTACCGCTCCTGGTAGTAATAGCCCTGCATGATCCATCATTCCTTGGATTTTGCACTGTGTCACTAGGTAAAGTGCTAGCTTTTCTTTGGTGATTGTTGTTGATAGTTGACTCAATTGTTGCTCCAGCTGTTTTATTGCAGTAAAATGCGAGTCAACCAATTGCTTCATTGAGGACAAATCATTTATTACCTCAGTTACTCCCGTGCTGGTTGCCTCCACTCCTTTCAACAGCTTAGCCATAATATCTTCCATGGACATATTTCCAGAACCAGATGCAGCGGCGTCACGTCTTCCAGGAGGAACATACAAACCACTTCTGTCAGTCTTATTCTTCCAACTACTTTGATCACGATCCTTGTTTCCAAAGTTATCATAATAGTTCCGACCTTGGTTTCTTTGGGTATTGCCTCGGAAACCCTCCTGATTATTCAAGTAATTTGCTTCTTCTTTAGACTCGGAATCATCTCTTCCCTGTGACACCACAGCTTTGACTTTTTTGGTCTTCCCTGATAATAAATGTTTGGTAAGAAGATCCATCTGTGTTTTTATGTGCGCCATATCCTGGTCACGTTCCTCTTGCCTACGCCTCTATTCTGCAGTCATGCCAATAGATATAGTAAAGCTTGCTACCTCAGAATCCCTGGTATGCCAAGCTCTACTCTGCTTTGTCATACGATCTAGCATACCACTTGCCTCATTAAAAGTAAGGTCCATGAATGAACCACCCGCAGCATTATCAACCACTGGCTTAGTCACCGAATTCAAAGCCCTGTATAATATCTCCATCAAGTGGACATTGGTCATATGATAGTTTAGGCACCGCATAAGCTTCGTCTTGAACCTCTCCCATGTTTCATGGAGAGCTTCAGTTGGAAGTTGTCGAAAATTGCTTATCTCATCTCTTAACTGTGCTCTCTTGGATGGTGGAAAGAATCTTTCTAGGAAAGCGTCTTTCAATTGCCTCCAATTTGTAATAGAATCAGGAGTCATCCCATTCAACCATAGAGTTGCCTCCCCAGATAGAGACAATGGAAATAAACGCAACTGAATCTGTCCAACGCCAGGATTGTCGAATGACTTGCATGTAGAAATAAAGTTGATCAGATGCATATTCGGATCATCGCCTGCTAGTCCACCGAATAGTCCCTTGAGTTGTAATAACTGAATCATGGTGCTAGTGATGTTGAACTTGGATCCGGGTGCCAATGGCGGAGGAATAATAGCTCCTGTGGCGCAGCTCCATCCAGATCGTCATCAACATCATCAAAGGGAATCTTCATAGCTTGGCATTCAGGCCGAAATCTTGCTTGACAATCTCTTCTGTTTGCCGGTGTCGCCACCTCAGCATCACGCCTAGGGTTTAGTAGCTCATCATCATCTAAGTCCTCATCATCAGGATCTGCTGCTCGCCCAGGGTTATCAATATTCTGTTGATGCACTTGATCCACAGCCAATGTAGCTAGTCTATCCTGCTCCTGTTGAGCAGCCCTTCTCTCAATGTCACGTTGTGTATCCATCCTTCCAATAAGTTGCGGTTCAGGGTTTATGGGTAATAATAGTTGTCCTGAACTTCAAGTATTTGGCATGCACTGAACAAAAACCTGTAGAAAACAAAAACAACAACTAAAAGTAAAGTACGAGAATCTTTGACCAAAGGGTCTAGTAATTATCACAAACTTAGTTGACAACCGTATTCCCCGGCAACGGCGCCAAAATTTGATAACGCTCAAACTACAGCTCTCGTAAGAGTGTAAGCGGTCGTTGTCAAATATAGAACCTAACTGGGTTGGGTGTCGAATCCCACAGGGAATACTTGGTCACTAAGTAAGTAAAGATTATTAGACTTTTGGTGAAAGTTTTGTAAAAAAGGGGGGATTGTAGCATGAATTTAAGAATATCAAAAATAGTAATGTAAGAACGAAAAATAGAAGAGTAAAACGGATTGCTTGGTTGGTTTTGATCAATGAGAATTGAGAGTTAGGGTTATGTCCACCTTATGAGTTATACGTATCTAATGACTATGAGTTATGCGGAATTCAGACATGCATGTTCTTATAGAGAATCGTATTCTATGGTAAATCCAGGCGTCTTTCGACCATCAAGGACTATTTCACTTTAACTCTTTCGAGCTTAAAGCGTATCTAATGGTACAAATTCTCCAAGAGGTTAATCCAGTTACGGCACTAACTTTTTAACAGGGGTTGGTGCCCTATTACCTTGACATTATCTCTTTTCCAGACATGTAACTTTTCTTTCGAACAAGTTAATGCTATACTGGCGTATTCTATATGTTTGCAACCACAAGAATTTAGATTAAGATGAAGAGAATAATGATATAAGCAGCATACGTGTCAAGAATTCACAAACTCATAGCAATAGATAGTGTCTCATAAGGCTTCCATAACCCTAACAGAGAAGTTTAGCTACTCATGAGTGCAACAGAAATCACAATAGACATTATTGTCATACTAAAATAAGAGTCTAACGTGAAGTATGCTTTGGTAGTGCTTGTGGCGTGAATTCCTTGCAAGTAGCGTTTCTCTTGTTGTGAAAATATAGAAGTCGCTGAAGAGAAAGTAATAAGAATTAATTGAAACAGAATGAATTGAAAGTGTTGAATGAATAATAAAAAGTAATTGATTGAAGAAGTATGAAGTATGAAAAACTTCAGCAAAATAGGGTATTTATAATACCCATATCCTATTCCTACTAGGCTACTGCGTACTTATCCTAATCCTAATAAGTTACTGCATCATTATCCTAATCCTACTAAGTTACTGCTGATCCCCAAAGTCTTTGGAAATGCTGTTTTTGCCCGGGACAGGATTTCCATGCGTCACTTTTAGTCCCTAGGCGTCCAAGCTCTGCTTTCCTTCTTTCGTGAAGCTTCTTTTGGCGTCAAGTTATCCATAAAACGCTGAAATCTTCATCATTTATACCTGAAAAACTTGCTAATCACATTTGTTAGCTCACTTACAGGAATGAGGACTAAAAGTGCATGAATTATGTATTTTGTCCTCAAAACTTAGCTAAAATATGGGTAGATTATAGCACTTTAGGCGTGTAAATACGCCTATCATCACATGTTCTTCAGCCTTCTCACGCTCAAAATTCAGCAGCACATCAGATAGTGACTCAACAGTAAGCTGCTTCTCTACAAATAATTCTTTCTCATCCTCATAATAAACATCATCTACAGAGAACACATTCATATCGCTGGGCTGCTTTATTGATTTGCATACATCAAAACGGACCACTTCATCATTCAGCCGAAATAAAAGCTCATTGGCTCGTAAATCAATAAGCACACTTCCTGTTGCGAGGAAAGGACAACCCAAGATAATTGGAGCTTCAGAATCCACCTCACAATCCAAAATAACAAAGTCTGCAGGAAAGTTGAAGGAAGAAACCTTCGCCAATACATCATATAAGATACCAACAGGTTATTTTACCGACCTATCTGCCATCACGAGCCGCATATTGGTTGGTGTAGGATCACCCAACCCCAACTTTCTGTACACAGATAGCGGCATCAAATTGATGCTAGCTCCCAAATCGTACAATGCCTTAGAAAAATTCATCGATCCAACCGTGCAAGGAATAGTGAAAGCACCAGGATCTGTCTTCTTTTGTACTAAAGATCTTGTAGCGATTGCACTGGAATGATGAACATTATCTGCCAACTCATAACTTGGTGCCCACTTCTTTGTCAAAAGGTCCTTGATGAATTTAGCGTACCCAGGCATCTGTTCTAGCGCCTCCACCAATGGAACATTAATAGTCAGCTGCTTCAACATAGTCATAAATTTATTGAACCTGGTATCATCAGCTTTCTTCTTCAGTCTTTGAGGAGAAGGTGGTGGCGGAAGGGGAATAGTTATCTCCACCACTTTCTTCTTATCTTGCTTCCGATTATCAACCTTTTCAGGAGTGTCATTAGCCTTCTTCTTCAATATCTGAGGAAAAGGTGGTGGTGGAAGAGGAATAGTTTTCTCATGAACGCTCTCATTCTGATTTTCAGCTTCTACAGAATCATCATAATCTGCATCAATAACATTCTCCTCTATATTATCAACCACCTGCTTGCCTTTGGACGGATTTTCCAACACTTTACCACTCTTGGTAGTAATAGCCATACATGATCCATCATTCCTTGGATTTTGCATGGTGTCGCTAGGTAAGGTGCTGGCCTTTCATTGGGTTAATGCCTCCCATAGTTGACTCATTTGTTATTCCAGTTGTTTTATTGCAGTGGAATGCGAGTCAACCAATTGCTTCATTGAGGAAAGATCATTTACCACCTCAGTTACTCCCGTGTTGGTTGCCTCCACTCCTTTCAACAGCTTAGCCATCATATCTTCCATGGACATCTTCCCAGAGCCAGACGCCATAGCCTCACGGTTTCCAGGAGAAACATACAAACCACTCCTGTCAGTCTTATTTTTCCAACTATCTTGATCTCGGTCCTTGTTTCCAGATTTATCATAATAGTTCCAACCTTGGTTTCCTTGGGCATTGCCTCGGAAACCCCCCTGATTATTCAAGTAGTTAGCTTCTTCTTCAGAATCGGATTCATCTCTTCCCTGTGACACCACAGCTTTGACTTTTTCGGTCTTCCCTGATAATAGATGCTTGGTAAGAAGATCTATCTGCGTTTTCATGTGAGCCATATCCTGGTCACATTCCTCCTCTCTTCGCCTTTGTTCTGCAGTCATGCCAATAGATATAGTAGAGTTTGCTACCTCAGAATCCTTGGTATGCCAATCTCTACTTTGCTTTGTCATACGGTCTAGCATATCACTTGCCTGAATAAAAGTAAGGTCCATGAATGACCCACCCGTAGCATTATCAACCACTGGCTTAGTCACCGAATTCAAAGCCCTGTATAATATCTCTATCAAGTGGAAATTTGTCATCTGATGATTTGGGCACCTCATAAGCTTCTTTTTGAACCTCTCCCATGTTTCGTGGAGAGCTTCAGTTGGAAGCTGTCGAAAATTGCTGATCTCATCTCTTAATTGTGCTCTCTTGGATGGCGGATAGAATCTTTCTAGGAAAGCGTCTTTCAGTTGCCTCCAATTAGTGATAGAGTCAGGAGTTAGCCCATTCAACCATAGAGTTGCCTCTCCAGATACAGATAATGGAAATAAGCGCAGCCGAATCGCATTCTGTCCAACCTCTGGATTATCAAACGCCTTGCATGTTGAGATAAAGTTAATTAGATGCATATTCGGATCGTCTCCTGCAAGACCACCAAATAACCCTTTGAGCTGCAATAACTGAATCATAGTGCTAGTGATATTGAACTTTGCTCCGGGTGCCAAGGGCGGAGGAATAATAGCCCCTGTGGCACCAGCCCCATCCAAATCATCATCATCGTCGTCAAAAGGAATCTGCACAGCTCGGCGTTCAGGTCTCAATCTAGCTTGACGATCTCTTCTGTTCACAGGTGTCGCCACCTCATCAGCATGCCTTGGGTTTAGTAACTCATCATCACCCAGGTCCTCATCATCAGGATTTGTTGCTCGCCCTGGGTTATCAATATTCTGTTGATGCACTTGAGCAGCTTCCAGTGCAGCTAATCTAGCCTGCTCCTGTTGAGCAGCCCTTCTTTCAATGTCACATTGTGCATCCATTCTGCCAATAAGTTATGGTTCAGGGTTTATGGGTAATAATGGTTGACCAGAACTTCGAGTATTTGTTATGCACTGAACAAAACCTGAATAAAACAAAAACAACAACTAAAAGTAAAATCTGAGAATTCTTGACCAAAGGGTCTATTAACTATCACAAACTTAGTTGACAACCGTATTCCCCGGCAACGGCGCCAAAATTTGATAACGCTCAAACTACAGCTCTCATAAGAGTGTAAGCGGTCACTGTCAAATATAGAACCCAACTGGGTTGGGTGTCGAATCCCACAGGGAATACTCGGTCACTAAGTATGCAACTATTAGTAGACTGTTGCTCGAAAATTCTATGGAAGGGGGGATTTAAATTGTGGCGTGAATTATTGTAAACAAAGTAATGAATGAAACGATTTATGTAGTAAGATTTAATAACAGAGAATAATAAGTTAGGGTTATGTCCACCTTATGGGTTCTACGTATCTATTAACTATGAGTTATGCAGAATTCAGACATGCATGCACTTATAGAGATTCGTATTCTAATGGTAAACCCTAGTGTCTCTCGACCATCCAGAATTATTTCACTTTAACTCTCTCGAGCTTAAAGTGTAACTAACGGTACAAACTCTCCAAGAGGTTAATCCAGTTACGGCACCAACGTGTAAACAGGGGTTGGTAGCCCTATTTCCTTGTCACACTCTCTTTTCCAGACATATAACTTTTCTCTCGAACAAGTTAATGCTATACTGGCGTATTCTATATGTTTGCAACCACAAGAATTCAATTAAGATGAAGAGAGTAATGATATAAGTAGCATACCTATCAAGAATTCACAAACTCATAGTAATAGATAGTATCTCAAAAAGGCTTCCATAACCCTAATAGAGAAGTTTAGCTACTCAAGAGTGCAACGGAGATCGTAATAAATATCATCATCGTACCAAAGCTTGAACGATCTCACGTTGGTCACAAGAGCCGTGCTCTCTCTGTCAGAAAGTAACGTGAATAGTACTAAATGTCGAATAAAAGAAAAATAGAATTGAATAGAAAAAGGATGAATGCTGAAAAATTCAGCAAATAGGGTTTTATAACATCCTTGTCCTAGTCCTACTGAAATAGGGTTTTTATCCTTCTCCTACTGAAATAGGGTTTTTATCCTTGTCCTATTCCTACTGGGTTACTGCTGCACCCCTAAGTATTAAGAAATATTGATTTTGCCCGGGACAGATTTTCCATGCATCACATTTAGTCCTCAAGTTTCCAAAAGCTGCCTTCCTTCTTACGTGAAGTTTCCTTTGCTGCCCAAAGGTCCACAAAGTGCTGAAATCTTCATCATTTATACCTGAAAACATGCTAATCACGTTGGTTAGCTCACTTACAGGAAAAAGGACTAAAAGTGCAGGAATTATATATTTTGTCCTTACAACTTAGCTAAAATATGGGTAAATTATAGTACTTTAGGCGTGTAAATACGCCCAACATCACATGCCCAGACCCTAGGTCCACCCTAGAACCGTGTGCTATAGCATACTGATTTGGCCTGAAAATACTTCGTTTGCACCATTTTGCCCGTTTGACCACCCCAAATGGCCCCTCCCACCCAAACAGACTATACTAGGATACTCCCCGGCCTTCCTAGCATTCTCGATCGATTTTTGGCCCACGACACGCCCGGAACCACCCTGGAACCGTGAGCTATAGCACACTAATTTAGCCCAAAAATATCCCTATTGATGTCGTTTTGCCCGTTTGACCACCGAAATGGCCCCACCGACCCAAACGACCCATACTAGGCTAATCTGCAGCCTCCTGACATGCCCTGATCAATTTTCGGCCCACAGCATGCCTGGACCCCGAGCCTACCCCCAGAACCGTGGGCTATAACACATTGATTTGGCCCCAATACACCCTATTTGCACCGTTTTGACCGTTTGTCCACCTAAATGGCCCCGCCCACCTAAACGGACCATACTAGGATGTTTCCCAACCTCCCTGGCATGCCCAGTCAATTTTTGGCCCACGAAACACCCGAACCTCCGGGCCACCCCTAAAATTGTGGACTATAGCACACCGATTTTGCCCCAAAATACCCTTTTTTTGCCATTTTCCCCTCCCAAATAGACCACACTAAGATACTCCTTAGCCTCCCTGGCACACCCCAGGCCCACCCCGTAACTGAGGGCTATAACACACCAATTTGGCCTGAAAATGCTCCATTTGCACCATGTCACCCGCTATATCACCCAAATGGCCCCACCCACCTAAATAGACCACACTAGGACTCTCCTTAGCCTCCTTGGCATGCCCCGGTTGATTTTTGACCCACGACATACTCGAACCCCAGGCCCACCCCAAAACCATGGGCTATAGCACATCGATTTACCCAAAATTGTCCTATTTACACCGTTTTCCCTATTTTACCATCAAAATGGCCCCGCCCACCCAAACGACCTATACTAAGTCAATCCCTAGCCTCCCTGTCATGCCCCGATCGATTTTCGGCCCCCAAAACGCTTGGACACCATGGCCGCCCTTAGAACCATGGGTTATAGCACATCAATTTGGCTTGAAAATGCCCCGTTTACACCATTTTGCCCGTTTGACCACCCAAATTGCCCCACCCACCTAAACGGACCACATTAGGATGCACCCAGCCTCTTTGGCATGCCCCGATTAATTTTTAGCCTACGACACGCCCAGATCCCAGGCCCACCCCCAGAACTGTGGGCTATAGTACACCGATGGTACCTGAAAATGCTCCATTTGCACCGTTTTGCCTGTTTGACCACCTAAATGACCTCGCCGACCCAGACGGATCTCACTAGAACGCTCCTCATCATCCTCGGCATGCCATAGTTAATTTTTGGCCCACGACACAATCGGAACCCAGGCCCACCCCTTTTTGGCATGCCCACTCTATTTTTGGCCCACAGCACGCCCAGACCCCGGACCCACCCTTGAGCACATCGATCTGGCCCAAAAAAACATCCGTTGGTGCTGTTTCACCTATTTGACCACCCAAATGGCCACACTGACCTAAATGATCCATACTAGGACAATCTACAACCTCCATAGCATGCCCCAATCGATTTTTAGCCTACAACATGCACGGACCCTGAGTCCACCCCCAGAACTGTGTGCTATAGCACACCAATTTGGCCCAAAATGCCTTATTTGCACCGTTTTTCTCGTTTGACTACACAAATGGCCTCTCCCACCAAAACGGACCACACTAGGATGCTCCCCAGCCTCCTTGGCATGCTCTGGTTGATTTTTGGCCTACGAAACGCCCAGACCCCTGGCCCACCCCTAGAACCGTGGACTATAGCACACTGATTTGGACCAAAAATACCTTATTTTCACCATTTTACCCGTTTGACCACACAAATAGACCCGCCCACCCAAATGGCCCACACAAATCCCCCATTTGCACCGTTTTGCTCGTTTTACCACCCAAATGTCCTCGCCCACCCAAACAATCCACACTAGGTTAATCCCCAACCTCCCTGGCATGCCCCAATCAATTTTTGGCCCCCAGCACGCTCGGACCCCGTGCCCACCCCTAGAAACGTGGGCTATAGTACATCAATTTGGTTCAAAAATGTCCCATTTGCACCATTTCACCCATTTGACCACCCAAATGGCCCAACCTATCCAAATGGACCATACTATAATTCTCCACAGCCTCTTTGAAATGCCTCAATCAATTTTCGGACCGATGTACCACTGGACCCCGGGCCCACCCCCAAAACTGTGGGTTATAGAACACCGATTTGGCCTTAAAATGCCAAGTTTGCATTGTTTCACCCTTATGACCACCCAAACGGACCACACTAAGATCCTCCTCAACCTCTCTGGCATGCCCCAGTCGATTTTCAACCCATATCACACCTGGAAACCTTTCCCACTCCTGAAACCGTGGGATATAGTACACCGATTTGGCCGAAAATACCTCCATTGATGCCGTTTCGCCTGTTTGACCACCCAAATAACCCCATCGACCCAAATAACCCACACTAGGATGCGCTTCGGCGTCCCTTCCATGTCCCAATCAATTTTTGACCCATGACACACCCGGACCCCTGGCCTACCCTTAAAACCGTGGGATATAGTACACCGATTTGACCTTAAAATGCCCTGTTTGCACTGTTTTGCCCGTTTGACCAACCAAATAGCTTCGCCCACCCAAAAGGACCATATTAAGATGCTCCTTAGTCTTCCTGGCATGCCCCGATTGATTTTTGGCCCATGGAACGCCTGGACCCATCCCCAAAATAGTGGGCTATAGCACACCGATTTAGCCTAAAAATACCCCTAATGATGTCGTTTCTCCCGTTTGACCAACCAAATGGCCTCGCTTACCAAAACAACCTACACTAGGCCAATTCCTAGCCTCCCTGGCATTCCCCGAATAATTTTTGGCCCACAGCATGCCCGGACCCAAGGCCCACCCCCGAAACCGTGGGCTATAGCACACCCATTTGGCCCAAAAATACCCTATCTATACTATTTCGCCCGTTTGACCACCCAAATGGCCTCGCCAAATCAAACATACCACACTAGGATGATCTCAGCATCCCTGGCATGCCCTGATCGATTTTTGGCCCACATCATGCTCGGACCCCAGGCCCACCCTTGGAACTGCTAAATATAGCACACTAATTTGGCCCAAAATGCGTCATTTTCATAGTTTTGCTCATTTGACCACCCAAATGGACTAGTTTTACTCATTTGACCACCTAAATGGACCCACCCACCCAAATGAACCAAACTAGGATGCTCCCCAGCTTTCTTGGCATGCCTCGATCCCACTCCCATAACCGTGAGCTATACCACACCAATTTTGCTCAAAAATGCCCCATTTTACCACCTAAATGGCCACGCCCACCAAAACAGACCACACTAGAACATTCCCTAGACTCCCTGACCCACAGAACACCCGAACCCCAGGCCCACCCCTAAAACCACGGGCTAAAGAACATCGATTTAGCCCAAAAATAACCCATTTGCACCGTTTTTCCCATTTTACCATCCAAATTGCCCCGCCCACCCAAACGACCCACACAAGGTCAATCTACAGCCTCCCTGGTATGCCACGGTTGATTTTCGTCCCCCATCACACTCGAACCCCTTACCCGCCCCTAGAATCGTGGGCTATAGCACACCGATTTGGCCTAAAATGTCTTGTTTGTACAATTTTACCCGTTTGACCACCCAAATAGCCTCAACCACCCAAACAGACCATATCAGGATGCACCCTAGCCTCCCTGGCATGTCCCGATCAATTTTCAGCCAACGACATGCCTGAACCCTGGGCTCACCCATGGAACTATAAGCTATAACACATCGATTTGGCCTGAAAATGCTCCATTTACACCGTTTCACTCATTTGACCACCCAAATGGCGCTATCCACCTAAACAGACCACACTAGGATTCTATCTATCATCCCTGGCATGCCACGGTCAATTTTCAGCCCATGACACAATCGGACCCAGGCCCACCCCCAAAACCGTGGGCTATAGCACACCAATTTAGCCTAAAAATGCCCTATTTATACTATTTCACCAGTTTGACAAGCCAAATAGCCCCTCCCACCCAAACGGAACACTCTAAGATTCTCTCCAGCCACCCTGGCATGCCCTGGTCGATTTTTGGCCCACGTCACACCCGGAGCTTTGGCCCCCTCAGAACCGTGGGCTATAGCACACCAATTTGGCTCGAAAATTCCCCGTGTGCACCGTTTTGCCCGTTTGACCACCCAAATGGCCCCTCCACCCAAAACGGACCACAGTAGGATGCTCCCCAACCTCCCTGGAAAATACCGGTTTATTTTTTAGACAAAGCATGCTCGAACCGTAGGCCCTCCCCCCGAAGCAATGGTCTTTAGCTCACTAATTTGGCTCGAACATGCGTTGGTTACACCGTTTTGCCTGTTTGACCACCCAAATGGCTCAACCTACCCAAACAAACCACACTAGGATGCTCTACAGCCTTCCTAGCATGCCCCGATCAATTTTTGTCCTGTGGTATGCTCGAACCCCAGGCCAACCCCTAGAATCGTCACCTATACCACATCGATCTATCATAAAAAAAAAACCCGTTGGCATCATTTGGCCCATTTGACCACCCAAATGGCCACACCTACCCAAATGACCCATACTAGGCCAATCCACAGCCTCCCTAGCATGACCCGGTTGATTGTCAGCCCACAGCACAACCGAAACACAGGCCCATCCCTAGAACCATAGGCTATAGCATATCGACTTGGTTGGAAAATGCCCTATTTGCACGGTTTTGCCCATTTGACCACCCAAATGGCCTCGTCCACCTAAACAGACCACACTAGAATGCTCCCCAATCTCCTTGGAACTCCCCAGTCAATTTTGGCTAACGACATACCTGGACCCCTAGCCCACCCTTGGAACCATGGACTATAGCACACCGATTTGGCCCAAAAATGCCCCATTTTTACCGTTCTTACCGTTTGACCACCCAAATAGACTCGCCAACCCAAATGGACCACACTAGGATGCTCCTCGTCCTTCCTAGCATGTCCCGAGCCCATCCCCAGAGCTGTGGACTATAGCACACCAATTTGGCTTGAAAATGCCCCATTTTCACCGTTTTGCCCGTTTTACCACCCAAATGGTGGTGCCCACCCAAAAGGACCATACTAGGATGCTCTCTAGCCTCTATGGCATGCCACAATTATTTTTTAACCTACAACACACCCAAACCCTGGGTCCACCCCCAGAACCATGGGCTATAGCACTTTGATTTGTCCTGAAAATGCACCGTTTGCACCATTTTGCCTATTTTACTATGAAAACGCCCCGCCAACCTAAACAACCCACACTAGGTCAATCCCCAGCCTCCCTGGCATACCCCAATAGATTTTTGGCCCCCGACATGCCTGGACGTCGTGCCCACCCCTAGAACTGTGGGCTATAGCACACAGATTTAGCCCAAAAATACCCAGTTTGTAATGTTTCGCCCATTTGACCACCCAACTGGCCTTTCGCCCAAACGGACCATACTAAGACGCTTCTCAGCCTCTTTGGAATACCTCTGAAAATTTCTTCCTGCTACACGCCCAGACCCTGGGTCCACCCCCAGAACCGTGGGCTATAGATTATCGATTTTTCTGAAAATATCCCTGTTGATGTCATTTCGACCGCTTGACCACCCAAATGGACCCGCTAACCCAAACGACCCACATTAGGATGCTCCTTAGTCTCCCTGGCATGTCCCAATCAATTTTGTACCCACGACACGCCCGAACCCCTATCCCACCCCTAGAATCGTGGGCTATAGCACACTAATTTAGCTCGAAAATGCCCCATTTACACCATTTTTCCCATTTGACCACACAAATAGCCCCTCCCACCCAAAAAAACCACACTAGGATGCTCCCCAAGCTCTCTAGCATGCGTCAGTCGATCGTTGTCCCATGATACGCCCAAATCCCGAGCCTACCCCCAGAACTTTAGGCTATAGCACACCATTCTAGAACAAAAATGCCCCATTTGCACCATTTTGGCCATTTGACCACCAAAATAGACCCTGACCACCTAAACAAACCATACTAGGATGTTTTCCAGCCTCCCTAACACGCCCCGATCAATTTTTGGCCCACGAAACGCCCAGAACCTGGGCCTACACCCAAAACCGTAGGAAATAGCTCATCGATTTTGTCCAAAAATGCCTTACTTACACTGCTTTGCCTGTCTGACTATCTAAATGGCCTCGCCCACCCAAACGGATAACACTAGGATGCTCCCCATCCTCCCTGGCACGCCCCGATCAATTTTTGGTTAAGAACACGCCCATACCCCAGGCCCACCCTCAAAACCGTGGGCTATAGCACACTGATTTGGCCCAAAAATACCCTCGTTGGCATTGTTTTACCTGTCTGACCGTCCAAATCGCCACGCCAATCAAAACAACCCACACTAAGCCAATACACAGCCTCTCTAGCATGCCCCGATCAATTTTTGGCCCTCAGCATGCCCGAACCCCAAGCCCACCTCCAGAACCGTGGGCTGTAGCACATCAATTTGGCCCAAAAATGTCTTGCTTCGCCCGTTTGACTACCCAAATGACCCCGCCCACCCAAATAAACAACACTAGGACACTCCACATCCTACTTAGAACGCCCCGATTGATTTTCTGCCCACAACACGCTCGGGCCCCGAGCCCACCCCTAAAACTGTGGGTTATAGCATACCGATTTGGCTCGAAAATGCCCTATTTGCACTGTTTTGCCCATTTGACCATCCAAATGGACCCGCCCACCCAAATTTACCATACTAGGATAATCCCCAGCCTGCCCTGGTCAATTTTCAGCCCACATAACGCCCGAACCCCAGGGCCACCCCTGGAACCGTGGTCTATAGCAAACTAATTTAGCCCAAAAATGCCCCGTTTGCACTGTTTTACCCATTTGACCACTCAAATGGGCCTGCCCACCTAAACGAGCCATACTAGGATGTTCCCCAGCCTCTCTGGTATGCCTCAATTGATTTTTGACACACGGCGCACCCGAATCCCAGGCCCACCCCCAGAACTATCAGTTATAGTACACTGATTTGGCCTAAAAATACTTTATTTGCACTGTTTCTCCCGTTTGACCACCCAAATAGACTCTCCAACCCAAACGAACGACACTAGGATGCTCCCCGGCCTCCCTGGCATGCCCCGAGCCCATCCACGAAATCGTGGGCTATAGCACACCAATTTGGCTTGAAAATGCCATATTTTTACTATTTAACCCGTTTGGCCACCTAAATGGTTGTGTCCACCAAAACGGACCATACTAGTATTCTTTCTAGCCTATCTGCCATGCCCCAATCAATTTTTGACACATGACACACCCAAACCCTAGGTCCACCCCCTGAACCATGCGCTATAGCACTTTGATTTGTCCCGAAAATGCACCGTTTGCACCATTTCCTATTTTACTATGAAAATACCTCACCCACCCAAACAACCTACACTAGGTCAATCCCTAGCCTCCCTGTCATGCCCCAATCTATTTTCAGCCCCCAACATTTTTGGATGTCGTGCCCACCCCTAGAACCGTGGGCTAGCACATAGATTTGGCCCAAAAATACCCGGTTTGCAATGTTTCGCCTATTTGACCACCCAAATGGCCTCACCCATAAACGGACCACACTAGGATGCTTCTCAGCCACTTTGGAATGCCCCAGACAATTTCGACCTGCTATACTCCCAGACCCTGAGTCCACCCCCAGAACCATGGGCTATAGAATACTAATTTTTCTGAAAATATCCTTATTGATGCCATTTCGACAGCTTGACCACCCAAACGACCTATATCAGGACGCTCCTCAGCCTCTCTGGCATGCCCCAATCAATTTTTTACCCATGACACACCTGAACCTCTATCCCACCCCTAGAACCGTGGGCTATAGTACACTAATTTGGCTCGAAAATGCCACATTTACACTGTTTTGCCCGTTTGATCACCTAAATAGCCCCTATCACCCAAACAAACCACACGAGGATGCTCCTTAGGCTCCCTAGCATGCCTCGATCGATCTTCAGCCTATGATACGCCCAACAACCGAGCCTACCCCCAGAACCGTGGGCTATAGTACACCATTATGGAACAAAAATGCCCCATGTGCACTATTTGGGCCATTTAACCACCAAAATAGACCCCGCCCACCTAAACAAACCATACTAGGATGCTTTCCAGCCTCCATAGCATGCCCCAATCAATTTTTGGCCTACGACACTCCCAGGCCCTGGGCCCACACCCAGAACTGTGGGAAATAGCTCGCCGATTTGGTCCAAAAATGCCTCGCTTACACTATTTTGCCTGTCTAACTATCCAAATGGCCTCACCCACCCAAATGGATCACACTAGGATGCTCCCCATCCTCCTTGGCATACCCCAATCAATTTTTAGTTAAGAACACGCCATACCCAGGCCCACCCTCAGAACTGTGGGCTATAACACACTGATTTGGCCCGAAAATACCCTCGTTGGTGTTATTTTACTCGTTTGACTGTCCAAATGGATACGTCAATTGAAATAACCCAGACTATGCCAATCTCTAGCCTCTTTGGAATGCCCTAGTTAATTTTTGGCCCTTAGCATGCCCGGACCCTGAGCCCACCCCCAGAACCATGGGCTGTAGCACACCAATTTGGACCAAAAATGTCTTGTTTTATCTGTTTGACCACCCCAATGGCCCCGCCCACCCAAATAAACCACACTATAAAACTCTACAGCCTACTTGCATGCCCCGGTTAATTCTTAGCCCACAGCATGCCCGGACCCCGAGCCCACCCCTAAAACTGTGGTTTATAGCATACCGATTTAGCCCGAAAATGCCCTGTTTGAACTGTTTTGCCCATTTGACCACCCAAATTGCCCCGACCACCCAATTGGACCATACTAGGATGATCCCCAGCCTTGTTTTCCTGACCTGGTCAATTTTTAGCCCACATCATGCCCAAACCCTAGGCCTACCCCAAGAACCATCGGCTATAGCTAACTAATTTGGCTTGAAAATGCCCCGTTTGCACCATTTTGTCCGTTTTACCACTCAAATGGTCCTTCTCACCTAAACGAGCCACACTAGGATGTTCCCCAGCCTCTCTGGCATGCCTCAGTTGATTTTTGAGACACGGCGCACCGAAATCCCAGGCCCACCCCCAAAACTATAGGCTATAGTACACTGATTTGGACTAAAAATGCTTCATTTGCATTCTTTCACCTATTTCACAACCCAAATGGGCCCGCCTACCCAAACAGATCATACTAGCATGCTCTTCAGCCTCCCTAGCATGCCCAGGTCAAGTTGGTATTCCAAAAATTGTACTGTGCGTAGTAATCTTACCATAATCTGTGTTTGTTAACTTGCATATTTTATACTTGATTTTGATGAAATAATGAGTTACGAAATGCTTTGAAATTGCATGTGGGGCAAGTCATTTATTTGATATGATATTGAAATGGTTATTTGAGATATGATCTGATTACGATGAATATTCTTTACTTACATGAGATGAATTATTTTTGATATATGTTTTATTCAAGTTCACATGTATTATTATTGATATGAATTTTAAAGTTATGTTCTATTCTGAAAGATGTTTTCATACGAATATCCTATTGTTTTCAAAGAATTTATGATTGGGAGTAGACCTTGATTGAATTCCGTAGCTAACGACGGGATCGTTAGACCTGGTGCACCTGTATTTACTGATGAATGTTATATCCCTCACTAGTAGGAAGGTAGAACTAGCATACTGTTACTAATATGATATGGGACTCCTTTATGAGGGATCCACTATTATGGGTTATTCTTAATAAAGAATAATGTCACACTGATTACATGATTCATTCTTGGAAACCTCCCAAATATTTAATATTTGATATGATACGATGCTCTATGAGTTTATTACTGAACCATTGGTTCACTTGCTTACATGAAACAATAATACTATTTATTGTTACTATTTTCTGAAAGAGCGTTTATTTCATGATTTTTTCTGACTTGTTCCCATTAAAACGGTTATGGTTAAGTGTTATTACTCACTAAGCTAGTGTCTCACTCCTTGCTATTATTTTTCAGAGAACGCAGGTGACGGTGAGGATCTCATTGGCTAGAGGATTTGAGTAGCATATTCCTGGTGAGCCCTGTTCGTGTGGACTATAGTTTATTTATTCATTATGTTTCTTTTTCTTGAAAACTCTTAGTTTGCTCCATAGTCATGTCTTTAGAGTTGTGAGTATTCTTTCATTATTTTGAATTTGTGGAGTAATTGACTTCCTTTTATTTTTGGAGCTTGATTTCGTATTGATATTAGTGGTGTTGGTGCCTTGTTGATGGTTTATGATGGATTATGTTGGTGTGATTGATGTGTTGGTTGTGGTGTTGTTGAATTTAGACAGGAAATTTTCTTGATAAGTCCAAAAACAAAGGAAACTCTGCCCCATTTTCTGTAGAATTCTGATGAGGCTTGCTTTAGAGTCCTAAACTTCTTAGCGCCGGTCATAATCCTATTTTGGGTCATGATAAAGTTGGTATCAAAGCCAGGTTAGGTTAATTTGGTGACTATGGAGCACACGATAGTAGTAGAATCTCAAATATGGTTATGTTGCCGGCCATTTCTATAATCGTAATTCTACAAGAGCATGATAGGATGTGTATTGATCTTCTTTCTTATTCTTTCATACATATGTGATGCGTAGGATCAATTAGATAAATCTTAATATCTTATTTTGTTAATCAAATGGTTCATAGAGCAGCTACTGGTAGGGGAAGAGGTGGAGCCCCTTGAAGTGAACGAAGTAAGGGTAGTTGTGATACCATAGAGAATAGCACTGCCGATCCAAGAAGTTCAAGAGAGCCTACTCCTAAAAGGAATGATAGTCCACCTCCATTATCTCATGGGGGTAGTATTATTGAGGTACTTGCTTCTATATAAAGATCCATAAATAGATTGGCCGACCGACTGGATAGATAGGAGATGGGTGGTCAACGCAATTTTGCATAGTTCCAGGCACCTGTTCAGACTTACAACTTTAGAAATAAGGAGGTTTCTTAGTAGGAGTTTCTAAATTTATAGTCACCAAAATTCACAGGTTCAAACAGTTCAGCTGATTCTCAAAGTTTTTTGGATGGTATATTCAAGGTGTTGTGTGTGTTAGGGTGTTCTAGTGAGAGAGCTGTAGAGATTGCGTCGTACAAGTTGGAGGACACAGCTAACACTTGGTATGAAACTTTATTGCTAGGAAGGCCTACAAGAGCAGCACCTCTGACATGGGATGAGTTCACTAAGTTCTTCATGGATACCCTTCTTCCTGAAAGTCAGAAACTAAAATATACAGCTCAGTTTGAGAGATTGGTTCAGACTCCAGATATAGATGTGTCGACCTATAATACTATGTTTTGCAAGCTGGCTAGATATGCTCCATACTTGGTGTCCACGAAAGCAGCTCGAGTCCAGAGGTTTGTAAATGGGTTGGTTGCTCATCTTTATAATGCAGTTGCCCCATAGATGAAAGTCTTGACCTATTATGAGATAATAGATCTTGCTAGAATGATGAGGAGAAGGGTCGTGTATAGCGGGCAGCTTATGAGGTTCATAAGAAGGCTAAGATGAGTGGATCTTTCAGTGGTGACTTAAGTGTAAATCTGAGAGTGAAAAAATAAGGAAAAGCATCAGGGCCATCAGACAGGGATAGATTTAGTTTCACAGTTCGCGTATAATCCACCTTCTAGACAGGGTACCCAGGGGTCTTCAACATCTTAGGGATATCGTAATTCGGTCCAGATGTATGCCACTACTCCATCCTGCCAGACTTGTGTCAAATCGTGTATAGGTCAGTATCGTGTTTTGACTGAAGAGTGTTTTTGATATGGATAGTTAGGTCATCGCATCAGGGATTACCCTTAATTTTAGAGAAATGCTAGTCAGGGTTTTGGTCAGGTAGCTGCACCGAGTCAGGCTACTCGTAATCCTGTAGGTATGGGAAATAGAGGTTAAGATAACGGAGAATAAATTGTTAGAAATTAGGAACAAGGAAATGCTGGTAGAGGCCAACCGAGAATCTTTGCACTTACTAGATAGGATGTTCAGGCCTCGAATGCAGTGGTTACAGGTATTCTTTCCATTTGTTCTTTTGATGCATATGATTTGATTGATCCGGGTTCTACCCACTCTTATGTGTCCTCATATTTTGTTGTGAGATTTGATAGACATACTAAGATGTTAGATTGTCCTTTTCTTATTTCCACTCCCATAGGAGATTCCTTAATAGTTGAATATATATATCATGATTGCGAGATTATAGTGGGAGGTAAGGATACCCTTGCTGACTTGATTCTACTTGATATGATTTAATTTGATGTGTTTATGGGCATGGATTAGTTATCTCCTTGCTATGCTACCGTATATTGTTATGCAAAGATAGTTAGATTTGAGTTACCCAACAAATCTAGTTTTGCATTGGAAGGTGGTCAAGTTTCAGGTTAGTAAGGTTATATCTTGTATGAAGACCCAACGACTATTGAAGAAAGGTTGCATGGGTTTCTTGGCTATGATGAGTGATGTTGGGGAGGGAGTCCTTAGTTTGGAGGAGCTACCTGTGGTGAAGGAATTTTCTGATGTATTTCCTGAGGAGTTGCCAGGATTACCTCCAGTACGAGAGATAGACTTCGGTATTGAATTGGCACCTGACACTATGCCAATATCTATACCCCTATATTGTATGGCACCAGCAGAATTGAAGGAGCTCAAACAACAGTTGCAAGACTTGTTAGATAAGAGTTTCATCAGATCAAGTATATCGCCATGGGGTGCACTAGTTTTGTTTGTAAATAAGAAAGATGGATCTCTAAGGATGTGTATTGACTACAGGCAGCTAAACAAGGTAACAATATGTAACAAGTATTTGTTGCCTCGTATAAAGGACCTATTTGATCAGTTACAAGAGGTTGTCCATTTTTCAAAGGTTGATCTTCGGTCTGGTTATCATCATCTTAGAATCAGGGAGAAATATATATCCAAGACAATATTCAGAACTCGATATGGGCATTATAAGTTCCTTGTGATGCCTTTTGGGTTAACCAATACTCCTGTTGCATTCATGGACTTGATGAATAGGGTGTTCAGGTCGTATTTGGACAAATTTGTGATAGTATTTATTGATGATAATCTGATATATTCTCATAGCCTATAAGAACATGAGAATCATCTGGTGACTATTTTGCAGACATTGTGGGAACATAAGCTTTATGCTAAGTTCTCAAAATCCAAATTTTGGCTCGAGTCAGTATCCTTTTTTGGGCATGTTATCTCCAAAGAAGTTATCACGGTGGATTCTAAAAAGACAGAAGCAGTGTAAAAATGGCCTAAGCCTACTTCACCCATATAGATTCGCAGTTTTATAGGTTTGGCTAATTACTATAGGCATTTTTTGTAGGATTTCTCTAAAATTATAGCTCCATTAACTAGGTTAACAAAGAAAGTCGTGAAGTTCCAGTGGACAGAAGAATGTGAGAAGAGCTTCCAAAAACTCAAAATATATTTGACCACTACACCGGTATTAGCCTTACCATCAGGCTCTGGAGGATTCAAGGTATTTTGTGATGCTTTGAGGGTTGGATTAGGATGTGTTCTCATGTAAAATGATCATGTTATTGTTTATGCTTTGAGGCAGTTGAAGAAGCACGAGCTGAACTATCCTACACATGATTTGGAGATGGCCGATGTGGTTTTTACACTTAAGATTTGGAGGCATTACTTATATGGAAAAATTTGTGAGATTTATAGCAATCATAAAAGTTTGAAGTACATTTTTCAGAAGCGAAATCTAAATCTTTGGCAGCGTCGGTGGATGGAATTACTCAAAGATTATGATTGTGCTATCTTGTATCATCCAGGAAATGCTAATGTTGTGGCTGATGCTTTGAGTAGGAAATCTATGGGTAGTTTGGCACATATAGCTCCTGGAAAGAGGTAGTTGGCAAAATATGGGCAGAAACTTGAAGGCAAAGGTGTCAGTTTTGGTGTTAGAAGGTCAGGGGTATTGTTGGCTTGTGTTCAAGCTAAATCTTCTTTGATAGAGCGCATAAAGACCATTTAATTTATGGATACGCAGTTGTGTAAATATCGAGATGAGGTCTTAGCTGGTCAAAGTAAGACTATTATTGGTTAAGACGATTGAGTGGGTAATCGATTATGTGTACCAATTGTAGATGGGTTAAGACGAGTTATTCTTGAGGAAGCTCATAACTCCATATATACCATTCACCCTAGTTCTACTAAGATGTATCATGACCTGAAGCAGTTGTAATAGTGGGAAGGTTTGAAGAAAGATATTGCAAACTTTGTTTTTAGTTGATTAACTTGTTAACAGGTTAAAGTCGAGCATCAACAACCAGCAGGATTATTGCAAGAGATTAGGATTCCAGATTAGAAATGGGAAAGAGTTACCATGGATTTTGTAATCGGGATTTCGCGAACCATTAAAGGCCATGACTCAGTATGGGTAATTATAGATCGGCTTACTAAGTCTGCTCACTTCATGATAGTAAAGACTACACATAGAGAAGTCAAATATGCTCAGTTATTTATGAATGAAATTGTCTGACTTCATGGAGTTCCATTATCTATCATTTCTGATAGAGGATCACAGTTCACTTCATTCTTTTGGAGATCTTTCCAAGAAGCATTAGGTACCCTAGTAGATCTTAGTACTGGATTTCATCCGCAGACGGACGAACAGTCTGAGCGTACTATATAAATTTTAGAGGATATATTGAGAGCCTGCATTCTTGATTGTGGAGGTAGTTGGGATACTTACTTACCATTAGCTGAATTCACTTACAATAATAGTTTTCAGTCAAACATTCAGATGGCTCTATATGAAGCCTTGTATGGTAGACGAGGATGCTATGGACAAGGTCCAATTAATTAGACAAAGGTTACTCACAGCTCAAAGCAGACAAAAATCGTATGATGATAGAAGAAGAAGAGATTTGGTGTTCGCAGTTGGGGATAAGGTTTTTCTACAAGTCTCTTCTATAAAAGGTATGATGTGATTTGGAAAAAGAGGTAAATTAAGCCCAGGGTATGTAGGACCTTATGATATACTTGAGCATATAGGAGGAGTGGTGTATCGAGTGGCACTCCCTCCCGAGATGTATTTTTTCTATCCAGTGTTTCATGTCTCTATGCTCAGGAAGTGTATATCAGATTCTTAGTGCATACTCGAAGCACCAACCTTCAAACTTGATAAGAACTTAATCTATGAGGAGGAACCTGTGGCTATCATTGATCGACAAGTAAGAAGTTTACAGTCGAAAGAGTTGGTGTCCGTGAAAGTCTTATGGAAGAACCATACCATCGAAAAAGCTATGTGGGAATCAGAAAAAGATATGAGACTCAAGTACCCTCACTTGTTTCAGTCTTCAGGTATGCACTTACTCTAAATTCGAGGACCGGATTTCTTAAGGTGGGGAGAATGTAATACCCAAAATTATAATTAGTGAGTAATTATAATTGAAAAAAATATTTTATAAGAGATATGGGCTAAAGCCCATATTAATAAGAAAAAGGAAAAGAATTTAGAAGAGTTAGGGTCGTGGCCCATATCCAATTCAAATTGAATTGGGACAAACAATATATTATATATTGACAAAAAGGGCTTTTTCCATCAAAGGATTAAGAAGGAAAAGGTTAGGAGCAACTATGGCAGTAACTAATCTGCCAATCACGCTGAAGAGGAAAAAAAATCAATAGTTCCTTCAGTTAAAAAAAAAGAAAGGTTTAAGGTTGATTGGAAAATTCTTCCGGGTTTAATATTCGATTGAAGGAAGTCCTATCAATTGTTCGAGGTGACAAGTTGGTATTTCGAAAATTGTACTGTGAGTAGTAATCTTACCATAATCTGTGTTTGTTAATTTGCATATTTTATACTTTATTTTAATGAAATAATGAGTTACGAAATGCTTTGAAATTGCATGTGGGGCAAGTCCTTTACTTGATATAATATTGAAATGGTTATTTGAGATATGATAATATTACAATGAATATTCTCTACTTACATGAGATTAAGCATTTTTGATATATGTTTTATTACAGTTCACATGTATTATTATTGATATGAATTTTAAAGTTATGTTCTATTCTGAAAGATGTTTTCATACGAATATCCTATTGTTTCCAAAGAATTTATGAATGGGAGTAGACCTTGATTGAATCCCGTAGCTAAATACAGGATCGTTAGACCTGGTGCACCTTGTATTTTCTGATGAATGTTATAGCCCTCACTAGTAGGAAGGTAGAACAAGCATACTATTACTGATATGATATGGGACTCCTTTATAAGGGATCCACTATTATGGGTTATTCTTAATAAAGAAGAATGTCACACTGATTACATGTTCATTCTTGAAAACCTCCCAAATATTTAATATTTGATATGATACGATGCTTTATGAGTTTATTATTGAACCATTGGTTCAATCGGTTAACAGCCGACCGCTCTACCACTGAGCTACTGAGGAACAACAGGAGATTCGATCTCATAGAGTTCAATTCCTGTTCCCAACCCATGACCAATATGAGCTCGAAGCTTCCTTCGTAACTCCCGGAACTTCTTCGTAGTGGCTTCCTTACATGCCTCATTTTAGAGGGAACCTCAAAGTGGCTCTATTTCATTCTCGATGTTTTTAATGAATCCTAACTATTAACATTTTCGATTATGGAGATGTGTGTGTAGAAGAAACAGTACTGTGGGTTATAGCATACCGATTTTACCTAAAAATGCCCCGTTTGCACTGTTTTGCCCATTTGACCACCCAAATGGCCTCGCCCACCCAAATGGACCATACTAGGATGATCCCCAGCCTCCCTGTCCTACCCTGGTAAATTTTCAGCCCATATCACGCCCGAACCCCAGTTCCACCCCTGGAACCGTCAGTTATAGTAAACTAATTTAGCTCGAAAATGCCCCGTTTGCACCGTTTTGCCTATTTGACCACTCAAATGGGCCTGCCCACCTAAACAAGCCATACTAGGATGTTCCCCAGCCTCTCTGGCATGCCTCAGTCGATTTTTAACACACGGCGCACCCGAATCCAAGGCCTACCCCTAGAACTATGGGTAATAGTACACTGATTTGGCCCAAAAATGCTTCATTTGCACTGTTTCGCCCATTTGACCACCCAAATAAACTCGCCAACCTAAACGGACCACACTACGAAGCTCCCCGGCCTCCCTGGCATGCCCCGAGCCCATCTCCGGAACCGTGGTCTATAGCACACCAATTTGGCTTGAAAATGCCCCGTTTTTACTATTTTGCCCGTTTTACCACCCAAATGGTTGTTTCCACCCAAACGGACCATAATAGGATTCTTTCTAGCCTTTCTGGTATGCCCGAATCGAATTTTGACCCACGACACACCCAAACCCTGGGTCCACCCGCGAAACCATGGGCTATAGCACTTGGATTTGTCCTGAAAATACATCGTTTGCACCATTTTTCCTATTTTACTATGAAAATGCCTCGCCCCCCCAAAAAACCCACACTAGGTCAATACCCAGCCTCCCTGGCATGCCCCAATGAATTTTCAGCCCCCGACATGCCCGGACGTCGTGCCCACCCCTAGAACCATGGGCTATAGCACACAGATTTGACCCAAAAATACCTAGTTTGCAATGTTTCGCCCATTTGACCACCCAAATGGCCTCAGCCCTAAACAGACCACACTAGGACGCTTCTCAATCTCTTGGGAATGCCTTAGACAATTTCGGCCTACTACACGCTCGGACCCTGGGTCCACCCCCAGAACCGTGGGCTATAGAATACTGATTTTTCTAAAAATATCCCTATTGATGCCATTTCGACCGCTTGACCACACAAATGGACCCGCCGACCCAAACGACCCCCATTAAGATGCTCCTCAGCCTCCCCGACATGGCTCAATCAATTATTTACCCATGACACACCCGAACCCCTGTCCCACCCCTAGATTCGTGGGCTACAGCACACTAATTTGGCTAAAAAATGCCACATTTACACCGTTTTGCCAGTTTGACCACACAAATAGCCACTCCCATCCAAACGAACCACACTATGATGCTCCCCAAGATCCCTAGAATGCCTCGATCAATCTTGAGCCCATGATACGCTCGGAACCCGAGCCTACCCCTAGAACCATGGGCTATAGCACACTATTCTGGAAAAAATGCCCCGTTTGCACCATTTTGGCCATTTCACCATCAAAATAGACCCCGCCCACCTAAACAAACCATACTAGGATGTTTTCCAGCCTTCCTATTACGCCCCGATCAATTTTTTTCCCACGACACTCCCAGACCCTGGGCCCACACCTAGAACCGTGGGAAATAGCTCACCGATTTGGTCCAAAAATGTCTCGCTTACACCATTTTGCCTGTCTGACTATCCAAATGGCCTCACCTACCTAAACGGATCACACTAGGATGCTCCCCATCCTCCCTAGCATGCCCCGATCGATTTTTGGTTAAGTACACACCATACCCCAGGCCCACCCTCGGAACCGTGAGCTATAGCACACCGATTAGGCCCAAAAATACCCTTGTTGGTGTTGTTTTACCCATTTAACCGTCCAAATGGATACGTCGATCAAAATAACCCAGACTAGGCCAATCTCCAGCCTCCCTAGAATTCTTGGTTAATTTTTGGCCCTCAACAAGCCCGGACCCTGAGCCCACCCCCAGAACCGTGGGCTACTCATTTTGCCCATTTGACCACCCAAATGGCCCCTCCCACCCAAATAAACCATACTAGGACACTCCATAGCCTACTTGGCATGCCCCGGTTGATTTTTGGCCCACAGCATGCCCGGACCCCAGGCCCACCCCTAAAACTGTGGGTTATAGCATACCAATTTGGCCCCAAAATGCCCCATTTGCACTGTTTTGCCCATTTGACCAACCAAATGGCCCCGCCCACCCAAATGGACCATACTAGGATGATCACCAGCCTCCCTGGCCTTCCCTGGTCAATTTTCAGCCCACATTATGCCCGAACCCCAGGCCCACCCTTGGAACCGTCGGCTATAGCAAACTAATTTGGCTCGAAAATGCCTCATTTGCACCATTTTGACCGTTTTACCACTCAAATGGGCCTACCCAACTAAACGAGCCACACTAGGATATTCCTCAGCCTCTATGGCATGCCTCAGTTGATTTTTGACACACGGCACACCTGAATCCCGGGCCCACCCCCGAAACTATAGGTTATAGTACACTAATTTGGTCCAAAAATACTTTATTCGCACTATTTCACCCGTTTGACAACCCAAATGGGCCTGACTACCCAAACAGACCATACTAAGATGCTCTTCAGCCTCCCTGGTATGCCCAGGTCAATTTTCAGCCCACGACATGCTTAGATCTCAAACTCACCCCCAAAACTATGGGCTATAACTGTAATACCCTAAATTATAATTAGTGAGTAATTATAATTGAAAAAAATATTTTATAAGAGATTTGGACTAAAGCCCATATTAAAAATAAAAAGGAAAAAAATTCAAAAGAGTTAGGGTCCTGGCCCATATCCAATTCAAATTGAATTGGGAAAAACAATATATTATATATTGACAAAAAGAGCTTTTGCCATCATAGGATTAAGAAGGCAAAGGTTAGGAGCAACTAAGGCATTAACTAATCTGTCAATCTTGCTGAAGAGGAAAAAAGTCAATTGTTCCTTCAACTAAAAAAAAGAAAGGTTTAAGGTTAATTGGAAAATTCTTTCGGATTTAAAATTCAATTGAAGGAGTCCTATTAATTGTTCGAGGTGACAAGTTGGTATTCCAAAAATTGTACTGTGAGTAGTAATCTTACCATAATTTGTATTTGTTAACTTGCATATTTTATACTTGATTTTAATGAAATAATGAGTTACGAAATGCTTTGAAATTGCATGTGGGGTAAGTCATTTATTCGATATGATATTGAAATGGTTATTTGAGATATGATATGATTACGATGAATATTCTTTACTTACATGAGATGAAGTATTTTTGATATATGTTTTATTCAAGTTCACATGTATTATTATTGATATGAATTTTAAAGTTATGTTCTATTCTGAAAGATATTTTCATACGAATATCCTATTGTTTTCAAAGAATTTATGATTGGGAGTAGACCTTGATTGAATCCCGTAGCTAACGATGGGATCATTAGACCTAGTGCACCTTGTATTTACTGATGAATGTTATAGCCCTCGCTAGTGGAAAGGTAGAACTAGCATACTGTTACTAATATGATATGGGACTCCTTTATGAGGCATCCACTATTATGGGTTATTCTTAATAAAGAATAATGTCACACTGATTACATGATTCATTCTTGGAAACCTCCCAAATATTTAATATTTGATATGATACGATGCTCTATGAGTTTATTACTGAACCATTGGTTCACTTGCTTACATGAAACAATAATACTATTTATTGTTACTATTTTCTGAAAGAGCGTTTATTTCATGATTTTTTCTGACTTGTTCCCATTAAAACGGTTATGGTTAAGTGTTATTACTCACTGAGCTAGCGTCTCACTCCTTGCTATTATTTTTCAGAGAACGCAGGTGACGGTGAGGATCTCATTGGCTAGAGGATTTGAGTAGCATATTCCTGGTGAGCCCTATTCGTGTGGACTATAGTTTATTTATTCATTATGTTTCTTTTTCTTGAAAACTCTTAGTTTGATCCATAGTCATGTCTTTAGAGTTTTGAGTATTCTTTCATTATTTTGAATTTGTGGAGTAATTGACTTCCTTTTATTTTTGGAGCTTGATTTCGTATTGATATTAGTGGTGTTGGTGCCTTGTTGATGGTTTATGATGGATTATGTTAGTGTGATTGATGTGTTGGTTGTGGTGCTGTTGAATTGAGACAGGAAATTTTCTTGATAAGCCTAAAAACAAAGGAAACTCTGCCCCATTTTTTGTAGAATTCTGATGAGGCTTGATTTAGAGTCCTAAACTTCTTAGCGCCGGTCATAATCCTATTTTGGGTCATGATAAAGTTGGTATCAGAGCCAGGTTAGGTTAATTTGGTGACTATGGAGCACACGATAGTAGTAGAATCTCAAATATGGTTATGTTGTCGGCCATTTCTATAATTTTGATTCTGCAAGAGCGTGATAGGATGTGTATTGATCTTATTTGTTATGCTTTCATACATGTGTGATGCTTAGGATCAATTAGATGAATCTAACTATCTTATTTTGTTAATCAGATGGTTCGTAGAGCAACTACTGGTAGGGGAAGAGGTGGAGCCCCTCTAAGGGGCCAAAGTAGGGGTAGTCGTGATACCATAGAGAATAGCATTGCCACTCTAAGAAGTTCAAGAGATCCTACTCCTGAAAGGATTGATAGTCCACCTCCACCATCTCATGAGGGTAGTACTGCTGAGGTACTTGCTTCTATACAAAGAGCCATAAATGGCTTAGCCGACTGACTGGATAGATAGGAGAGAGGTGGTCAACGCAATTTTGCATAGTTCCAGGCACCTGTTCAAACTTACAACTTTAGAAACAAGGAGGTTTATTTTTAGGAGTTTCTAAAGTTGAAGTCACCAAAATTCACAGGTTCAAACAGTTCAACTGATCCTCAGAGTTTTTTGGATGGTACATTTAAGGCGCTGCGTACATTAGAGTGTTCTAGTGAGAGGGCAGTGGAGATTGCGTCGTACAAGTTGGAGGACATGGCTAACACTTAGTATGAAACTTTATTGCTAGGAAGGCCTACAGGAGCAGCACCTCTGACATGGGATGAGTTCACTAAGTTCTTCATGGATACCCTTCTTCCTGAAAGTCAGAAACAAAAATATACAGCTCAGTTTAAGAGATTGGTTCAGACTCCATAGATGGATGTGTCGACCTATAATACTATGTTTTGCAAACTGGCAAAATATGATCCATACTTGGTGTCCATGGAAGCAGCTCGAGTCCAGAGGTTTGTAAATGGGCTGGTTGCTCATCTTTATAATACAGTGGCCCCATAGATAAAAGTCTTGACCTATTATGAGATAGTAGATCTTGCTAGAATGATGAGGAGAAGGGTCATGTAGAGCGGGCAGCTTATGAGGTTTGTAAGAAGGCTAAGATGAGTGGATCTTTCAGTGGTAACTTAAGTGTAAATCGGAGAATGGAAAATAAAGAAAAACATCAGGGCCATCAGACAGGGACAGATTTGGTTTCACAGTCTGCGTATAATCCACCTTCTAGATAGGGTACCCAGGGGTCTTCAACATCTTAGGGATATCATAGTTCGGTCCAGATGTGTGCCACTACTCCATCTTTCCAGACTTGTGTCAAATCGCGTATGGGTTAATATTGTGTTTTGACTGAAGAGTGTTTTCGATGTGGACAGTTAGGTTACCGCATCAGAGATTGCCCTTAATTTCAGAGAAATGCTAGTCAGGGTTCTGGTCAGGTAGCTGCACCGAGTCAGGCTACTCGTAATCCTGTAGGTATGGGAAATAGAGGTCGAGATAACGGAAAATGGGTTGTTAGAAATTAGGCACAAGGAAATGCTGGTAGAGGCCAACTGAGAGTCTTTGCACTTACTAGACAGGATGTTCAGGCCTCAAATGCAGTGGTTACAGGTATTCTTTCCATTTGTTCTTTTGATACATATGCTTTGATTGATCCGGGTTCTACCCACTCTTATGTGTTCTCATATTTTGTTGTGAGATTTAATAGACATACTGAGATGTGAGACTGTTCTTTTCTTGTTGCCACTCCCATAGGAGATTCCTTATTAGTTGAATATGTGTACCATGATTGCGAGATTATAGTGGGAGGTAGGGATACCCTTGCTGACTTGATTGTACTTGATATGATTGACTTTGATGTGTTAATGGGCATGGATTGGTTATCTACTTGCTATGCTACCGTAGATTGTCATGCAAAGAGAGTTAGATTTGAGATTCCCAACAAATCTAGTTTTGCATTGGAAGGGGGTCAAGTTTCAGAGGTTAGTAAAGTTATATCTTTTATGAAGAACCAACGACTATTGAAGAAAGGTTGCATGGGTTTCTTGGCTATGATGAGTGATGTTGGGGAGCGAGTCCTTAGTTTGGAGAAGCTACCTGTGGTGAAGGAATTTTCTAATGTATTTCCTGAGGAGTTGCCAGGATTACCTCCAGTATGAGAGATAGACTTCGGTATTGAATTGACACCTGACACTATGCCAATATCTATACCCCTATATTGTATGGCACCAGCAGAATTGAAGGATCTCAAACAACAGTTGCAAGACTTGTTAGAAAAGAATTTTATCAGACCGAGTATATCGCCATGGGGTGCACCAGTTTTGTTTGTAAAGAAGAAAGATGGATCTCTAAGGATGTGTATTGACTACAGGCAGCTAAAAAAGGTAACAATACGTAACAAGTATCTGTTGCCTTGTATAGAGGACATATTTGATCAGTTACAAGGGGCTGTCTATTTTTCAAAAATTGATCTTCGATCTGGTTATCATCAGCTTAGAATCAGGGAGAAAGATATATCCAAGACAGCATTCAGAACTCGAGATGGGCATTATGAGTTCCTTGTGATGCCTTTCGGGTTAACCAATGCTCTTGTTGCATTCATGAACTTGATGAATAGGGTGTTTAGGCCGTATTTGGACAAATTTGTGATAGTATTTATTGATTATAATCTGATATATTCTCATATCCTAGAAGAACATGAGAATTATCTGGTGACTATATTGCAGACATTGTGGGAACATAAGCTTTATGCTAAGTTCTCAAAATGCAAATTTTGGCTTGACTCAGTATCCTTTTTGGGGCATATTGTCTCCAAAGAAGGTATCACGGTGGATTCTAAAAAGACAGAAGCAGTGCAAAAATGGCCTAGGCCTACTTCACCCACATAGATTCACAGCTTTATAGGTTTGGGTAATTACTATAGGCATTTTGTGCAGGATTTCTCTAAAATTATAGCTCTATTAACTAGGTTAACACAGAAAGACATGAAGTTCTAGTGGACAGAAGAATATGAGCAGAGCTTCCAGAAACTCAAAATATGTTTGACCATTGCACCGGTATTAGCCTTACCATTAGGCTCTGGAGGATTCAAGGTATTTTGTGATGCTTCGAGGGTTGGATTAGGATGTGTTCTCATGCAACATGATCACAATATTGCTTATGCTTTGAGACAGTTGAAGAAGCATGAGCTAAACTATCCTACACATGATTTGGTAATGGCCGTTGTGATTTTTGCACTTAAGATTTGGAGGAATTACTTATACGGTGAAACTTGTGAGATTTATACCGATCATAAGAGTTTGAAGTATATTTTTCAGAAGCGAGATCTAAATCTTTGGCAGCGTCGGTGCATGGAATTACTCAAGGATTATGATTGTGCTATCTTGTATCATCCAGGAAATGCTAATGTTGTGGCTGATGCTTTGAGCAGGAAATCTATGGGTAGTTTTGCGCATATAGCTCCTGGAAACAGGTAGTTGGCGAAAGATGTACAGAAACTTGAAGGCAAAGGTGTCAGTTTTAGTGTTAGAAGGTCAGGGGTATTGTTGGCTTGTGTTCAAGCTAAATCTTCTTTGATAGAGTGCATAAAGACCATTCAATTTGTGGATATGCAGCTGTGTAAGTATCGAAATGAGGTTTTAGCTTGTCAAAGTAAGACGATTATGGGTTAAGATGATTGAGTGGGTAATCGATTACGTATACCAACTGTAGATGGGTTAAGACGATCTATTCTTGAGGAAGCTTACAACTCCAGATATACCATTCACCCTGGTTCTACTAAGATGTATCATGACCTAAAGCAGTTGTACTGGTGGGAAGGTATGAAGAAAGATATTGCTAACTTTGTTTCTAGTTACTTGACTTGTCAACAGGTTAAAGTGGAGCATCAACAACCAGCAGGATTATTGCAAGAGATTAGGATTCCAGATTAGAAATGGGAAAGAGTTACCATGGATTTTGTAATTGGGCTTCCGCAAACCATTAAAGGCCATGACTCGGTATAGGTAATTGTAGATTGACTTACTAAGTCTGCTCACTTCATGCCAGTAAAGACAACATATAGAGGAGTGAAATATGCTCAGTTATTTATGAATGAAATTGTTTGACTTCATGGAGTTCCATTATCTATCATTTCTAACAGAGGATCACAGTTCACTTCATGTTTTTGGAGATCTTTCCAAGAAGCATTGGGTACCCGAGTAGATCTTAGTACTGGATTTCATCCATATACAGACGGACAGTCTGAGCGTACTATACAAATTTTAGAGGATATGTTGAGAGACTACATTCTTGATTGTGGAGGTAGTTGGGATACTTACTCACCATTAGCTGAATTCGCTTACAATAATAGTTTTCAGTCAAACATTCAGATGGTTCTATATGAAGCCTTGTATCATAGACTATGTCGTTCTCCTATCGGGTGGTTTGAAGTTGGAGAGGCTAAGTTTTTAGGACCAGACTTGGTACAGGATACTATGGACAAGGTCCAATTGATTAGACAGAGGTTACTCACAGCTCAAAGTAGACAAAAGTTGTATGATGATAGGAGAAGAAGAGATTTGGTGTTTGCAGTTGGGGATAAGGTTTTTCTACAAGTCTCTTCTATGAAAGGTGTGATGCGATTTGGAAAAAGAGGTAAATTAAGCTTGGGGTATGTAGGACCTTATGAGATACTTGGGCGTATAAGACGAGTGGCGTATCGACTGGCACTCCCTCCCGAGATGTCTTTCGTCCATCCAGTGTTTCATGTCTCTATGATAAGGAAGTGTATATCAGATTCTTAGCGCGTACTCGAAGCACCAACCTTGCAACTTGATAAGAACTTAACCTATGAGGAGGAACCTGCGGCTATCATTGATCGACAAGTAAGAAGTTTACAGTCAAAAGATTTGGTGTCCGTGAAAGACTTATGGAAGAACCATACCATTGAAGAATCTAAGTGGGAATCAGAAAAAGATATGAGACTCAAGTACCCTCACTTGTTTCAGTCTTCAGGTATGCACTTACTCTAAATTCGGGGACCGAATTTCTTAAGGTGGGGAGAATGTAATACCTCAAATTATAATTAATGAGTAATTATAATTGAAAAAAAATATTTTATAAGAGATATGGTCTAAAGCCCATATTAATAAGAAAAAGGAAAAGAATTTAGACGAGTTAGGGTCGTGGCCCATATCCAATTCAAATTGAATTGGGAAAAATAATATATTATATATTGACAAAAAGGGATTTTGCCATCAAACGATTAAGAAGGCAAAGGTTAGGAGCAACTAAGGCAGTAACTAATCTGCCAATCACGCTGAAGAGGAAAAAAAATCAATTGTTCTTTCAATTAAAAAAAAGAAAGGTTTAAGGTTGACTGGAAAATTCTTCCGGGTTTAAGATTCGGTTGAAAGAAGTCCTATCAATTGTTCGAGGTAACAAGTTGGTATTCCGAAAATTGTACTGTGAGTAGTAATCTTACCATAATCTGTGTTTGTTAACTTGCATATTTTATACTTGATTTGAAATTGCATGTGGGGAAAGTCCTTTACTTGATATAATATTGAAATGGTTATTTGAGATATGATATTATTATGATGAATATTCTTTACTTACATGAGATTAAGTATTTTTGATATATGTTTTATTCAAGTTAACATGTATTATTATTGATATGAATTTTAAAGTTATGTTCTATTCTGAAAGATGTTTCCATATGAATATCCTATTGTTTTCAAAGAATTTATGAATGGGAGTAGACCTTGATTGAATCCCGTAGCTAACGACGGGATCGTTAGACCTGGTGCACCTTGTATTTACTGATGAATGTTATAGCCCTCGCTAGTAGGAAGTAGAACTAGCATACTTTTACTAATATGACATGGGACTCCTTTATGAGGCATCCACTATTATGGGTTATTCTTAATAAAGAAGAATGTCACACTGATTACATGATTCATTCTTGAAAACCTCCCAAATATTTAATATTTGATAAGATACGATGCTTTATGAGTTTATTACTGAACTATTGGTTCACTTCGCTTACATGAAACAATGATACTATTTATTGTTACTATTTTCTGAAAGAGCATTTATTTCATGATGTTTTCTAACTTGTTCCCATTGAAACGGTTATGGTCAAGTGTTACTACTCACTGAGCTAGCGTCTCACTCCTTGCTATTATTTTTTAGAGAATGCAGGTGACGGTGTGGATCTCGTTGGCTAGAGGATTTGAGTAGCATATTCCTGGTGAGCCCTATTCGCGTGGGCTATAGTTTATTTATTCGTTATGTTTCTTTTTCTTGAAAACTCTTAGTTTGCTCCATATTCATGTCTTTAGAGTTTTGAGCATTCTTTCATTATTTTGAATTTGTGGAGTAATTGACTTCCTTTTATTTTTGGAAATGGATTTCGTATTGATATTAGTGGTGTTGGTGCCTTGTTGATGGTTTGTGATGGATTGTGTTGGTGTGATTGATGTGTTGGCTGTGGTGATGTTGAATTGAGACAGAAAATTTTCTTGATAAGCCCAAAAACAAAGGAAACTCTGCCCGATTTTTTGTAGAATTCTGACGAGGCTTGCTTTGGAGTCCTAAACTCCTTAGCGCCTGTCATGATCCTATTTTGGGTCATGACAATAGCACACCGATTTGGCCTGAAAATGCCTCGTTTGCACTATTGTACCTGCCTGACCACCCAAACGGCCCTGCCCATGCAAACAAACTATACTAGGACGCTCCCCAGCCTCCCTGGCACGCCCTGATCGATTTTTGGTTAAGAACTTGAACAGCTGATAAGAGGAAAAGAGGAGAAGAATGGATGCTTGATTATGCACTTTAGCAGGTGATAAGTCAACTTGCTCCGACTCATCAAACAAAGGTGGAACTTCTTATAAAATTCTTTGAAAGTGTAGTTCTACCATAAGGAAATAATAGTCAGATTGCATTTCCTAAGCTCAGAGCTAGCGGTGAAGAACATTTGCAGATCCCATGTAAGCATAACACATTCGTGCCTTGTAAGCAAGAGAAAGTTGTTGCAGGTATAGACAGAAAGCTTGAAGAAAATGACTGCTCTATGTACTAGAATCATGATCTTCAACAGTCTATACTTAAGAAGAAGTCGGATGAAATGATAAGCGCTTTGAGTAATGAGAATAACTTTGAGTAATGAGGTTTAGGTGGAAGGAAAAGCTCGGATTAAAGATCAGGAAGATAGCTCAAATGATTCCAGGAAAGAGATCCCCTCTTCTATCTCAAGCTTAACCGATGTAGTTGATGGAGTAGAAGATGTGGAGTTTGAGAATAATGATGGCGTTATTAGTGAAATATCTAATACAACTCAAAGCTCAATTGAAGATGGTGAAAAAAATTCACTCACTGAAATGAGCATCCAGAGTTCATCTTCAACCAATGATACAGCAATGCAAGAAAATATTGCCAAGAAAGAAATAGAAAAAGAATGTGCGAAAACACCTAAACTTGGTCGTGGATTTTCTCTCTTGCTATCAATGTCTGATCCCAAAGAAGAGAATGGAGCATCCAAGGGTCAGGCGGACAAAAGGAGTTACATCAGCATGTAGCACATGGTATCACAGCATGTTCTATCAGATGTTGCATCAAAAGTTAGAAATGAACTACTAGATGGAACTAATGATGGGGTAGAAGACAGCAGTACACCGGCTGAAAAGAAAATAAGCAACTCTCTCTAGGATTTCTTCGAGACAAAGGATGATGCAGAGACAAGCAGGGAAGATCATAATCCAAGGCAACACGGGAGAAGTTTCTGTAGAGATGATGATGTCAAACTCATAAGAGAGGCAGTTAATGAGATCCTTACTATGCCAATTCAAGATGATTTGTCAGATACACAGTCAGTCACTAGTGACATAATCTCAGACCAGGAACTCTCGGAGGCTGAAGGTGAAGTGAATAATAGCTCAAATTCTACAGAAAGCCTGACAAATCTTGACATAAATGAAGATGGAAAGATGTTGGATCAAGACATGAAGGATCCAAAAGAAGAGAGAGAACTTCCACTAACCACGACCAAACCTAAGACGCAAAGGTCCAAGAACTGGAGCAAACTGAAGAAGTTGATCCTCCCCAGGATATCAATCAAGGCACTAGAAAGAGCAAGGAAATTCAACCCCCGGGCACCTCAGCTTCTTCCCGCTACACCTAATCAAGAACCAAAAAAAGTGGACTTGAGACATCAAATGGCATATGAGAGGAAAAAAGCAGAAAAATGGATGCTTGATTACGCAATGCAGAATTTGGTCGCCACGCTAACTCCTGCTAGGAAAAAAAAAGTGGCAATGCTTGTGGAAGCATTCGAAGCAGTTCTTCCGCTCCCAGAAGTATGAACTCAACCAAGTAATATTGGTGGCAAATTCCTTCATTGCTTGTATGAATTATGAAGGTGAGCATACGTATTTATATTCGTTCTAATTCACTTATCGCGACTAATGAACCTATAGAAAAAGGAAACTCATAGGTAACTTGTAGTTGTACATGCTTTTGCTACACAGTGAGGCTATAAAGAACAGTTAGAAAGTCACTAAATGTTGAAAGTGAGACTGATTATTGATTGAATTCACTATAGAGGATTCTCATTTTTGGTGACCAATATGCAGGTTATATACAGTGTCTACACAATTATATACAAGAGCCATTTTTCAAAAAGTTGACTGTGTGGGATGATCAATGACTCGTTATGTATTTGCACTAGCTTTCATTGATTTTCTTGAGCAACAATGTAAGGATGCATATGAGGTTTCGTATAAAAAAAGTAGATAGGTTATTATACTTTCTGCTACGCAGTGTATTCTATATTATTGTGACAATAATGCTATTAGCTATGAGAATGGTTATTTATACATCTCATTGTGAAGAAGAGTCTTGGCTTAACTACTAAAATTACTACTTTACCGATTTCACAGGTTAGGCTGCATAAAATTACCCCTTGTCGTCCGAACCTTTTCTGAACCCCGCACGACCAAAAGTAAGCTCCTTTCTTTTTTTCGTCACGTACACATCCTCTTTGAGCTCACCATTAATAATTTCATATGAAAATGAAACATAATATGAATAATAAATAATTTTCCATCCTATATTAGTGGATCATCAATCTTGGTAAAATTACATGTTCCCAATTTGTTTTTCACTTGTTAAATCAAGATAAAATTAATTAATTTTTTCTCATTTCACCCTTGCAATTAATACTCTTCGGGAGTGTAATAAAACTATCATTTTGTGTGTGTGATTTATTAAGGAGTGTGCAAAAGTAAAAGTGACCAACTAATATGAAACAAATAGTAGTTTATTTGGTTACATTTTATTTTATATGATACCTTTTTGGGCAAAACTTTTTCCCACATAGTTTCCTTAAGCATGTTTTCGTCCTACCCTTTTATATGTTGTCCAAAATTATTATTGTTTTCCACTTGGAGCAATAAATATATGTCCCCCTTAAACTCATTAATTTTTCTATGTGTTATAAATATACCATATATAGTGAATGTCTACTTTATCATATATAGTGAATACCTACTTTACCATGTATTGTGTATATCTATTTATAGAAAAGTTACAAACCCCAAGGTTAGTTTTTCCCTATAAATAAAGGGGTTTTGCTTCATTGTAATTTATTTCTCAAGAGAAGAAATAAGAATCACTCTCTCTATTCTCTATACTCTTCTTCTTGTTCTTTGTTAGTTTATAACATGTTATCAGCACGATGCTCTAACCAACTAAGGTGAGATTATAAATTTGAAGGATTTCAAGGTTAGTAATTCTTTATGTTATATTTCTTTTGCTAATACTAATATAATTATTATTGGATTTGTGGAAAAATAATTAGTTTGGAACCATTTATGTTTTAAATTTATTACTCAAGAACAATATTATCAAAAGGGATGATAATATGTTGGGTTTAAGTCCCATCAATTTATGCATAAGACGTCTTTATATGGGTAAGACGTTGAGTTTGAATCTCAGTGCACCATATTCATGATATTATGATGGCTAAGGCAAAATTATGGGTGTTTGATGAAAAGTCATGAAATTTGACCCATTGAATATGTTCTATTCCATGAAGTGAATGTGGTAGGAATATATGATAAGTCTGAAATATGACAACTTCCTTCATTCTTGAGGTGTATGTGGTAGCAGTGCATAATATGTCTGAAAGAAGACAAGTGATTGAAAGCACGAATATACGTGTGGAGGGATAATATGATAATGATCATCAAAAGTGATGATATTTTTGCACGCGTATTATGATCATAAGATATGTTAGAGAAAAATTCTCTAGATCATATGTATGCCTTGATTTACTCCTGAAGTAGCAATATCACGACAGAGGTTATTAGCTATCAAAATTTGACAGGCTTAAGGAACGATTATATTCCATTCCTGGGGAATGAGGATTTAGATTGTTTCAATACAAACGTGCACTTGATTGTGATGGTATCACAACTCACCTCCGAAAGAGGCAGAATAACTGAGAAGAATAATTTTAATATCTACTTCTAAAGTAGTAAATCTGAAATTTATTCATGTAATAGTAAATATGAAATTTACTAAAGAGAAAAGAATACATGTCATGGTAAACTTGGAGTTTACTAATATAAAAGTTCATAAGTTGACATGAACTATTGGGACATCCCATAGATGTGCATATTAAGTATTAAATACATATTGAAGAATTCAAAAATTCTTTTTGAGCTTTTAATGTTGCTTATTCTCATGATAAGTTGGTTGGACCAACTAATTTTGGATTGGATCCCTTAAAATCTGCAAAGTATAAAAGGTGAATAAGGTTCCGTTCACCTATCATGTGATATGTTGAAAAGATGCATCAATAAGATGATCACATGTACATTCATGGTCAACCTACGTTTGACATTCATAAAGTGGTTCAATATAAATTGAGCATAATTTTCAGATTGTGTAATCAAGATAATTAATCTTGATGATGATGATTTAGCATTGAATTCCTTCGATAAATAGCTAAACCATCACTAATGAGAACAAAGCTTCATGTGTAGGTCTGAAATATGATATGTTGCATATAATAATACTTGTATGCATTAGACCAATAAATTATGATTATTTCTTCCCCCTCAATTGGTTCAAGGTCATGAACTAACTATCCTATCTAATAATTTTGATGTGCGGTATACGACTAATGAATATACTATGATACACAAAGATGAATTCCTCAAAGAAATAGAGAATGTATGTTAGTTTTTCTAACATAAGGGGGAGATTATAAGCGCTATGAAATATGTTAGAAATTATCACCAGATCCTCATCCAAAAGATAATTCAAGTCAAATGCCGAAAGCATCTCATATTAAGCGCAAGTACTCTTATTTTGTGTTCCTAAAGGACAAAATCTATGCATGCGTGAAGCGTGGTAGACTAATCGGTTCCAAATGAAAGTCCTTGAAAAATAAGGAGCAAATAATCATAATAAGAAGGCAATTATCTTTTGAAGAGACTACAATATAACACTTCATGAAACCTTATGATAGGTTCAGGTACCTGAAAATAATGAAGTGAGAGATCTCAAAATGTTATGTCACATTGCGAACTGATACAAAATGATAAACCGTCGACGATATCTTTGATACAATATTGGCACAATATTGTAAAAGATTATGATGATCCAAATTCTACGTTTATTTAAGCATTCTAATGTAGAAACATTATCAAGTGATATGAAATGATGCATTTTGGTAAGCGTAAAACTTATTTGATTTGCAGTCCAAATACTTGAAGGTGTCACTCATGAAATGTTGAATATTGTCACTTGACAAAACTTATGTAAAAATCTTTCAAGGATTCAAAATGCTTGAAGCATATAAAAGTTTCTGGGAAACTTATTTATAATACTTATATTGTATAAGCTCATAGCTTGAAAATCATTGGAACTCTTGGAGAGTTTTCAAAGCAATATATTATTTGCTGAAATTCGAAATATATCGAATTGGATTAGTTATGAAGTACCATATCTTAGTGTAATTAATGCACTCATGTTGCTTGCAAATACTACAAGGCTTATAGCCTTTTCGGTTAATATGTTATCAAGGTATATTTCTACTCCTACTAGGAGACATCAAAATGGGATAAGATACATGAGCTTATTTTATTCTAAAGATTGTAATCCTGATCTTATCGGTCATGCTGATGTTGGGTACTCATCTAACCCGCATAAATCTCGGTCTCAAACATGCAATGTGTTTACCTGTGGGGATACTGCTATATCTTGGATATATACAAAGCAGTCTATCGTAGCCACTTCATCGAATCATGCTGAGATAATAGTTATTCATGAAGCAAGCCGAGAATGAGTGTAGTTGAGATCCATGATACATCTCGTTCGAGAAAAATGTGGTGTGAAATATGACAATCTATCCACAATTTCATACGGAGGTAATGCATCATGTATAGCACATCTTAATGGAGGATTCATAAAAGGAGATAGAACGAAGAACACTTCATCAAAGCTTTTCTACATACTTGAGCTACAAAAGAATGGTGCTATTAACGTTCAACATATTCATTCAAGTAATAATATGACTGATTTATTCACCAAGTTTCTTCCAACTACAACTTTCAAGAATATGGTGCACAAGATCGGGATGCAAAGGCTCAAGGATGTTCTCATTAGGGGGAGTTAATACGCATTGTACTCTTTTTTCCTTACGAGGTTTTGTCCTACTGGGTTTTCCTTGTAATTTTTTTAATGAGGCAGCCTATATGCATATCGTTAGAGATATGTACTCTTTTTTCTTCACTAAATTTTTTTTCCACTGGATTTTTTTCTAGTAAGGTTTTAACGAGGCATATTATCTATCAATTAGACATTCAAGGGGAAGTGTTATAAATATACCATATATAGTGAATGTCTACTTAACCATATATAGTGAATGTCTACTTTACCATATATAGTGAATACCTACTTTACCATATATTGTGTATATCTATTAATGGAAAAGTTACAAACCCCAAGGTTAGTTTTCCCTTATAAATAAAGGGGTTTTGCTTCAATGTAATTCATTCCTCAAGAGTAGAAATAAGAATCAGTCTCTCTATTCTTCTTCTTGTTCTTTATTAGTTTATAACACTATGATATTTCGTCCCCCGTCCCCTTTTTATAAATACACAACAAAAAGGCCAATAACAATAAAATTATACCAACACTTTAGAGCAAAGTTTCAAGTATTAATGGCAGTGCTTCAATATTACTTTTTTCCTACTGATTTTTACTATCCAAGACAACCAAAAATCAATGGAGACATGAACAATAACAACAAGATTTCTACTACTCATGATGATGTTGTCGTGACGACGGCGGGGCATGTTGGCATTCTTGAATATCCGACAAGTGGCACCACCGTGGACGGTCGTGACATGTCGTTGTTACAAGACAAGATTCTTAAAGTACCAAAATCATTGTCAATGAATTTGGTTAGGTACCAGCCAGTATTAGTCACCAAGAATGAAGGAACTAATTGGTATAGGACAACAAATTACTGGAAGTATTTTTTTTTTCCACTCGATGTTCGATATCAGTATTGAGGTGCGACTAAATACTAAAAGAGTTATCTTCAATAGCACAATTTTCTTTTCTTTCAATTTTCATTTGCTAAAGTATGAATTCTTGTATTATAACAATTGATTGAATCAATATTTGATTATCGTTATATTAGAATCCCTCTAATACGGTTCCCTTTTGTTAGGGAGGGCTTTACCTACGATATGAGATTTCACCATGCAAATTCAGATTTAATCGGACTTCAATACAAATATGAACTCTGGACTAGTTAAAAAAGAGAGTTTAATATATAATCTCATAAAAAATACTATTATTATAGCTAGCACGTTTATACTATGGCCAATATTGGCAACTTAATAGACTCTTGATTAAGTTAAGACAACCATTAGGTTAGAAAAAAACTTTTCTTATGTTAACTTTAGTTTTTAACAAAAAATATTTGTTTATGTAAAGGTTCTCCAAGACTTAGGTGCAATTGGATTGTAGTTTTACGTGAACAAAAGTATTGCTCAACTAATTTTTATTTTAATGGTAATGTTAAGGCTAATTTACATCTATTTCGACTAATTCATCATGTAATATTATTTTTTACCAACACAATTATCGAAAGCAAACAAAAAAGAACACATCTAGGTCTGGGCCCGGTTCACCTGGCTCGAACATAGTCCAGTCCAAGCCCGCCGGTTAAATAATTTAACTATACAAATATATATTGTAATGTATAACTTTTTAGTATATTTCATTTAAAGTATTACATATACATAGAATAGAGTGTATATATGTGAATAGATCTTCTATAGACGTGTATAGTTAACGTATACATGTGTATCTGTTTTATAAATTAGTATATAATTATACAAATATATAGTGTAATGTATATATAATATACTATATTTCATTTAAAGTATTACATATACATAGAATAGAGTGTATATATGTGAATAGATCTTCTATAGACGTGTATATTTAACGTATACATGTGTATATGTTTAATCAATTAGTATATAACTATACAAATATATATTGTAATGTATATATATATATATTATAGTATATTTCATTTAAAATATTACATATACATAGAATAGAGTGTATATATATGTGAATAGATCTTCTATAGACGTGTATATTTAACATATCTATGTGTATATATTTAATAAATTAGTATATAACTAAACAAAAATATATTGTAATGTATATATATTGTAGTATATCTCATTTAAAGCACTACATATACATAGAATAGAGTGTATATATGTAAATAGATATTCTATAGATATGTATATTTAATGTATACATGTGTATATATTTTATAAATTAGTATACAACTATACAAATATACATTGTAATGTAAAACTTTATAGTATATTTCATTTAAAGTATTGCAAATACATAGAATAAAGTATATATATGTGAATAGATCTTCTATACACGTGTATATTTAACATATACATGTGTATATGTTTTATAATTAGTATATAACTATACAAATATATATTGTAATGTCTATATATTATAGTATATTTCATTTAAAGTACTACATATACATAGAATAGAGTGTATATATGTGAATAGATCTACTATAGACGTGTATATTTAACGTATACAAGTGCATATAATTAATAAATTAGGATATAACTATACAAATATATATATTGTAATGTATATATATTATAGTATATTTCATTTAAAGTATTACATATACATAGAATAGAGTGTATATATGTGAATAGATCCTCTACATACGTGTATATTTAATGTATACATATGTATATATATTATAAATTAGTATAAAACTATAAAAATATATATTATAATGTATATATATATATATATATATATATATATATATATATATATTGTAGTATATTTCATTTAAAGTATTACATATATATAGAATAGAGTGTACATATTTGAATGGATCTTCTATAGGGGTGTATATTTAACGTATACATGTGTATATGTTTTATAAATTAGTATATAACTATACCAATATATATTGTAATGTATATATATTTTAGTATATCTCATTTAAAGTATTACATATACATAGAATAGAGTGTATATATGTGAATAGATCCTCTACATACGTGTATATTTAATGTATACATAGGTATAAATATTATAAATTAGTATAAAACTATAAAAATATATATTATAATGTATATATATATATATTGTAGTATATTTCATTTAAAGTATTACATAAAAATAGAATAGAGTGTATATATGTGAATAGATCTTCTACATACGTGTATATTTAACATATACATGTGTATATGTTTTATAAATTAGATATAATTATACAAATATATATTTTTTAATGTATATATATTATAGTATATATTTCATTTAAAGTATTACATATACATAGAATAGAGTGTATGTATGCGAATAGGTCTTCTATAGACGTGTATATTTAACGTATACATGTGTATATATTTTATAAATTAGTATATAACTATACAAATATATATTGTAATGTATATATATTGTAGTATATGTCACTTAAAGTATTACATATACATAGAATAGAGTATATATATGTGAATAGATCTTCTATAGAAGTGTATATTTAACGTATACATGTGTATATGTTTAATAAATTAGTATATAACTATACAAATATATATTGTAATGTATATATATTATAGTATATTTCATTTAAAGTATTACATATACATAGAATAGAGTGTATATATGTGAATAGATCTTCTATAGACGTGTATATTGTATATGTTTAATAAATTAGTATATAACTATACAAAAATATATTGTATTGTATATATATTGTAGTACATCTCATTGAAAGTACTACATATACATAGAATAGAGTGTATATATGTACATAGATATTCAATAGACGTGTATATTTAACGTATACATGTGTATATATTTTATAAATTAGTATATAACTATACAAATATTTATTGTAATGTATAAATTTATAGTATATTTCATTTAAAGTGAGACATATACATAGAATAGAGTGTATATATGTGAATAAATCTTCTATAGACGTGTATATTTAACATATACATGTGTATTTGTTTTATAAATTAGTATATAAATACACATGTATATATTGTAATGTCTATATATTATAGTATATTTTATTTAAATAACTACATATACATAGAATAGAGTGTATATATGTGAATAGATCTTCTATAGACGTGTTTATTTAACGTATACAAGTGTATATATATTATAAATTAAGATATAACTATACAAATATATATTTTAATGTATATATATTATAGTATATTTCATTTCAAGTATTACATATACTTTGAATAGAGTGTATCTATGTGAATAGATCTTCTAAAGATGTGTATATTTAACGTATACATGAGAATATATTTTATAAATTAGTATATAACTATGCAAATATATATTGTAATGTATATATATATTGTAGTATATTTCATTTAAAGTATTACATACAAATAGAATAGAGTGTATATATGTGAATAGATCTTCTACATACATGTATATTTAACATATACTGATGTATATGTTTTATAAATTAGTATATAACTATACAAATATATATTGTAATGTATATATATTGTAGTATATCTCATTTATAGTATTACATATACATAGAATAGAGTATATATATGTGAATAGATCTTCTATAGACGTGTATATTTAACGTATACATGTGTATATCTTTTATAAATTAGTATATAACTATACAAATATATATTGTAATGTATATATATTATAGTATATTTCATTTAAAGTATTACATATACATAGAATAGAGTGTATATATGTGAATAGATCCTCTACATACGTGTATATTTAATGTATACATATGTATATATATTATTAATTAGTATAAAACTATAAAAATATATATTATAATGTATATATATATATATATATATATATATATATATATATATATATATATATATATATTGTAGTATATTTCATTTAAAGTATTACATATATATAGAATAGAGTGTACATATTTGAATAGATCTTCTATAGGCGTGTATATTTAATGTATACATGTGTATATGTTTTATAAATTAGTATATAACTATACCAATATGTATTGTAATGTATATATATTGTAGTATATTTCATTTAAAGTATTACATATACATAGAATAGTGTGTATATATGTGAATAGATTTCTATAGATGTGTATATTTAATGTATACATGTGTATATGTTTTATAAATTAGTATATAACTATACAAATATATATTGTAATATATAACTTTATAGTATATTTCATTTAAAGTATTACATATACATATAATAAAGTGTATATATGTGAATAGATCTTCTATAGACGTGTATATTTAACATATACATGTGTATATGTTTTATAAATTAGTATATAAATACACAAATATATATTGTAATGTCTATATATTATAGTATATTTCATTTATAGTACTACATATACATAGAATAGAGTGTATATATGTGAATAGATCTTCTATAGACGTGTATATTTAACGTATACATGTGTATATATTTAATAAATTAGGATATAACTATACAAATATATATTGTAATGTATGTATATTATAGTATATTTATTTAAAGTATTACATATACATAGAATAGAGTGTATATATGTGAATCGATCTTCTATAGACGTGTATATTTAACATATACATGTGTATATGTTTTATAAATTAGTATATAACTATACAAATATGTATTGTAATGTATATATATTATAGTATATTTTATTTAAATTATTACATATACATAGATTAGAGCGTATATATGTGAATAGATCTTCTATAGGCGTGTATATTTAACGTATAATGTGAATATATTTTATAAATTTGTATATAAATATACAAATATATGTTGTCATGTATATATATTATAGTATATTTCATTTAAAGTATTACATATACATAGAATAGAGTGTATGTATATGAATAGGTCTTCTATAGACATGTATATTTAACGAATACATGTGTATATATTTTATAAATTAGTATATAACTATAGAAATATATATTGTAATGGATATATATTGTAGTATATCTCATTTAAAGTACTACATAGACATAGAATAGAGTGTATATATGTGAACAGATCTTCTATAGATGTGTATATTTAGTGTATACATGTGTATATGTTTTATAAAGTAGTATTTAACTATACAAATATATATTGTAATGTATATAATTATAGTATATTTCATTTAAAGCATTACATATACATAGAATAGAGTGTGTATATGTGAATAGATCTACTATAGACGTGTATATTTAACGTATACATGTGTATATATATATATATAATTTTATATATATATATATATTTTATTTGAACTTTAAAGTTTAAAGTAGTACATATATATTTGGATGGTGCGTATATATGTGTAATTGTGTATGTGTATATATTTTGTAATTTCTAATGTAGTATATACTATCTATATAGTGTATATATATTTTTTAACGTATTTATAATGTATATAAGTGGGTATATATAATGTATATTGAAAAAAAATTATATTTTTGATCGGATTTGACCGGGTTGGGTTAAGTGGGCAGGGTTAGGGTGGTTTTTGATTTTTTTACTTTTGGGCCCAGACCAACCCGGCCCACTTAGACCCCAACCCGGACCCGGCACGACCCTCAACCCAGTTAAATAACACGGACCAGTTATGGGTTGGCCCGGCCTGGCCCACTTGACAGCCATAGCCATAACTAAACTACTTTATATTATATATGTATTATGTTGGTATGTGTTGGGCTCAATCAGCCTAAAGACATTTTTATATGGTGTGATATTGTTCGTTTTGGCCAAACCTGCACGATTAAAAAACAGTGGTCCATCACCACGATTTACGAGTCAGTTTTTGAGATTCACTATACTGTGTGCTATCCATACAAAACAATCTCTCCTTCGAACTAAGTTCCATGTGGTTCATCACCACGAACCACGGGGCCACCAAAATTCACTGTATGCCTACATAGCTTCTTCTCGTATATGCATCTCCAAGCTTGTAAAGGTATCAAATCGATCCCCCGCACCCCATCACCCTACCACATTATCATACTCAGTCAGCCCAAAGACAATTTTACATAGTGTGATATTGTCCACTTTGGGTCAAATCTGCAGGGTTTAAAAGATCTTACACCTTATATATAGCTTTCCAATCCCTTCAACTACCAATGTGAGACTTTTTTTCGTACACCCAATGGTATGATTTATATTGCGACTTAACTCTCTTCTGTTAAATATCAAATGAAACAAAGTATGGTTAGGATTTTTTTTCTCATCAAACACCTTTTTTTTTCCTAATAGGACATGTAGTACAACCCTAGGTAAGATAATCAATAACCTTCTTAAATATTTCATTTATCTCAATTTATGTGACACTTCATAATTCTTGAAAGTCAAACAAATTAATTTGATCTTGAATTTGAACATAAAATTTAATTTTTTTAAAATAAAATATTATTTATTTAAAGACTACGTAAAATATACTATAAATTAATTATAATAATAATCAATTCAAAATATTCAAACAATGTATAAAAAAAATTAGTCATATATGTTACAATAGATTACTCATATGTTGCAACAAATTACTCATATGTTGCAACAGATTAGTCAATATGTTGCAACAGATTAGTTAATATGTTGCAACAGATTAGTCAATATGTTGCAACAGATTACTCATATTTTTATTTCTTTTGAAGGCATTATATGGTAGTCAAACAGTAACCACCACCATTAAACAACACCATGTGGATGCCAAACGTCAAGTTTGATTGCTCAACTCTGCTCCTTCAATTGTTTTGGCTTTCAACTGTTACAATCTCTAGGCCCTAAACCAAAGTGGTGAAAATCGGTAGGAAGTGACTTTTGAGTCTTTTTTTATCATAGAGCACGTTAATAAAAGAAAAGGGGGATCGATGTTACTTTCTAAAGAAAAGGAAGGGGGAAGGGGATCGAAATTCTCTAGTTTTGATATGCTCACTTATGTCAGAATCGTGGGAAAGATTGAATATCATATGTGGATTCTGAAAAACAACACCTTTTTATGTGGTACTTATAAGCAAATAAAATTCTTGAATACTTGTCTGGTATAGTCTGCATTTTTTTCCAAAGCTTATTTCTTACAAGAACATATTGGTTGCAATAAGTGATGTTTGTCTCTATTTGGTCGACTTTTACTTTGATACCCCATGGAATACTACTTGGAAGATCCTGAGAACGTTGAATTGACGGAGGGTTATGCAGCATAGGAACTTGAGCACTTGATCAAAATGTTGATCCTTCTGTTGAAACCTTTTCTGTCAATATCGGAGTAAATGCAAGAATAAATGACGATAGTGAAAAGTTTATTAGCAAAGAGCTGCAAAAGAAGATGCAAAATAAAGACGATGACTCAGATTGTGTTGTTTCCAGTGACATGTAAAGCTTGAATAGTGATAGAGATGCAAAGCACAATCCCAAGACAGATGAAGTTAATCCTAAGTTAGCATTAGGACAAATATTTCAAAACAAAAAAGAGTTTAAGGAAGCTGATACTGCTCATGAGATTAAAAGAGGAAGGATGGTCAAGTGGATAAAGGATGACTCAGTAAGAGCAAGGGGAGCATGTAAGAATCACCCCTCTTGTAAGTGGGTAATTTTAGCTACAAAAATGCACAAGGACACAAATTTTTAGATAAAGACTTACATCTCTGAGCATACATATTTTTGTTGGAGTGTCAAGAATAAGAATGTCACTTCCAGTTAGATTGCAAAGAAATATGTCGATAGAATCAAATCAAATAGAGAATGAAAAACATCAAAATTCAGAGATAAAGCCAGTAGAGAGCTGGGAGTAGATGTATCTTTATGTCAAGCAAGAAAAACTAAAAGAAGGTTATTTCTCTGATTGATGGCAATTTGAATAACCAGTTTAGCATGTTGTGGAATTATATTAATGAGATCGTGCGATCCAATCATGGAACATCAATTTACATGAAGTTAACACCAAATAAGGCTCCTAACAATCCTTCTAGATTCCAAAGATTATACATATGTTTTGCAGCATATAAAGATGGATTTAAGGTAAGTCGTAGAAAGATAGTTGGTGTTAATGGTTGTTGGTTGAAAGACTCTACGTATGGTTCACAATTTCTTGCTACTGTTGGTTTAGATGGCAATAACAATATCTTTCCTATAGCCTATGTCATTGTGTAAAAGGAGTGCAAGGATACATGGAAGTGGTTTTTGAACTATTTGACGATTAATATTGAAATAGAAGAGCAATATCTATGGACCTTCATGTCAGATAAGTAAAAAGGCCTTCTTGAAGCTTTTGAGGAAGTGTTATCAAAAGTTTCTCATAGATTTTGTGCTCGACACTTGCACAATAATTTTAAAGCAAACGGATTTCCTGGTCATGCGTTTAAAATGGCTTTTTGGAAAGCTTCTAGAGAAACAACTGTTGAAGCATTTAATATGTATATGTTGGAGATATGTGAACTAGATAAAAAAATATATAAATGGCTTTTGAGTATGTTACCAAGTGAATGATCCAAAGCTCACTTCTAACCACTTTCAAAGTGTGACATTCTGTTAAACAATGTATATGAGGTCTTCAATAGTCTCATTCTTGATGCTAGAGATAAGCCCATTACCAATAGGAATAAAGTTGAAAAAGTGGGCTAGAAATGCATCCAGTAGGAATGAAGCTGAACCATGGACTTTGGGTAACATTTGTCAAAATATAAAAAAGAAATTGCATAGAAACATGAAAGGAGCTTCTGGTTATAATCCTACAAAGGTTGACTCATGAAATTATGAAATCGTAGGGTCTACTGATATTGACACCTGGGTTGTGACTTGTATAACAAGATGTGTAGTTATAGAAAATGAAAATTATCTGAAATACCTTGTAAACATGATATTTGTGCTATATGAATGGGAAAAAAAATGTCATTATAGACTATGTTCATGATTGCTACAAGGTTGAGACATACAGGAAAACATATACAACATATTGCCTACGAACGAGCAAGATTTATGGCCTAAATCATCTACTCCGCAATCATTGCCGCCACTTTATTTGAAAAAGAAGAAAGTAAAGAAACAAAGATTAATAAAGAAAGAAGTCGATGAGCCTAGAGCCTAGAGCCTCGAGGACTAGGATGAAAAGGAAACAAAATTCAGTTTATTATAGCAAGTGTGGTCTATCCGATCACAACAAAAGAAGTTGTTCTTTATTTAATGTTGTTGAACCAGAACCAACAAGCTATCCTTCATCTTTGGACTCTATTATGGTTGAGAACACATCAAGTTGGACGCAAGAATTTGCTTCTTTTTGTAACAAACTTCCGGTGAGATACATAGATCAATAATGGTTGTCTTACTTTACTATAATGAAACTTATTTAGCTTAAGGTCCTCTTATTTTCTTTTCAAGTTAGAAGAGGATAGTAGCAGCAAAGTGCGCTTCGTGTTGCATAACGTCGCAGATGTTGATAACCGTTATCATTTTGTTCATTTCATAATGACATAATTAATTTGGGAATGAATCAAGTTCATTTTGTAATGTGATGACTTCTAAGTGAATTAAATTCATTTTGTATGACTTAATTGTGAAGTTTACAGACTTTGAGTTTCTGCATTTTGCACTTAATTTCATGTTTCTGGACTTTTTTTAGTTTTTATACCATGATTTATTGTAATCTGCACTTTTTTCTGCATTTTGTGCATATCTTTTGGGTTTCTGCACATATTTTAACATTGTATGTATAGCATAATTCTCCGTCCAAGGAGGTTTAGATGAACCTTCTTGTGACTCCCTAGCTCTGTCAGTGTGACCATCTCATATAAAAGCATAATATGTTAAGGAGAGAGTATTGTTTAACAACTTAATTATATGTTTCAACAGATATGCTTGACCCTCTATATAGCGATGACTCATGTTGGTCTTGCTTTCACAATTTTCATTCTTTATGTTGTTGGCAAATTGCTTGAAGAATATTTAAGACCTATTTTGTAGGCTGTGCATTTTTCTATATCTCTAAGAGGAATTTCGCAAGCCCTTGTTGCATTCTGGTCTGAACCTATAAAGCTAGGCCTTACCGAGACTATTTTGGCTTTCCCCGTTGCAGTATTTTGGATTTTTATTGGCACACTTGTTGATATAAGAGAAATGATTTTCAGTGTTGTTCTTAGGATACAAAAAGGTAGTGTCTTGACGCGTAATCAAAGTGGGTTTCTTATGTTGTTGAGGTGGCTAGTCTCTTTTTGGGTGTTTGTCATGGCATATGAGCAAATTGGTTTATTTTGATCAGTTGCACTTCTTGCAGTGGGATTTATGTTTCCTTCTAATAGTGTTGGACTCTACGATGAATGCAGTAACTTCTTTTAGGAGTTATAGCTTTCATAGATTGTCTATATCGACTTTCTTCACAAGGGGGACATTGAAAAGATTGGAAACCATTGCGGTGGTAGGACTTATTATTGGGTTGAGCATAGGATCCCTGGCGTGTACTATTTTTTTCTCTTACGAGATTAGAATGGAAGGAAGAGAAGTTGTTTTTTTATTTTTGATGAGTCCGAGCAATATAATAGTTGTTAATGTATAAGGGTGTAGAAACTAGTTGAGAAAGTATTATTAGCTTGGGATATATAATAAAAATAGAGTTCTGACATGAATCAATTTAACTGAAGATTTGGATGCAGTGCGTATGTGTGCTATTTCATTGGCACTTGGTACACTTATTGGATGCTCTAATTGACAGAATGAAACGTAATCTTTTATACCTTTTATGTGCTTGTAAATTTTTTTTTGGTCCAGTTGAAAATGGGTGTACGGTAACACTTATACAAGACGAAGAACAGAGAGTAAGACTGCACGAGTAAAACTCTGAAGGCAGTCTATCTTCTTTGTGAATCTTTTAAAAGGCGATACAGACAGATGGAGCGTGCAGTTCTCTCTGGTGAGATTGCAGGACTTGATCTTAGAGGAGCTGTTGTTACTCGTGAGGGAGTCCAAGAAGTTGACCTTAGTGAAACTCTCTCTCTCTCTCATAGTTTCTTGGTCAAGTATCGATCAAAACAAGCCAGATGTAGTCAATGACGATGGAACTGAGCAATTATCTATGGCTACTCTTGCTAGGTTAAGTACAAGACTCTCTCTCTCATAGTTTCTCAGTCAAGTATCGATCAAAACAAGCCAGATGTAGTCAATGGCGATGGAACTGAGCAATTATCTGTGGCTCGAAAGGTTGCCTTGGAAGTGTCAGCCTTGAGACTAGTGGATATTCCCGAGAAGGCTCGGAAGCTTCTTAATTTATTGGAGGAGTCAAAAGATTCCGAGTTCCAGGATTTCAAGTGATGAGTAAAAAGGGGTCGTTTGATTTGCAGACTAAGTTATTTTAAGACTGTCATCGACGGATTATAATCTGCAATATGAGATAAAAGAGAAAATGGCCAAAAGCCCCCCCAACCTTTATCTCAAATTCCAACTACACACTTATGCTTTGCGGGGGTCCTATGACCCCCCTGAACTATTTAAAAATAATATTATCACTTCCCTAAATGCTTACGTGGCATAGCGAGTGTATCTCACTCTCCTTGAGAGAGTGAGCACCGAAAATAAAAATAAAAATTTTATTTTCACATTTCTTTTATATATATATGCATTTTTTATTTTTTTCTTTATTTGCTTTATTCCTTTATCATCTCCTCCTGTCCATTTTCATATTCCTTCACCATCTTCATCTTTCAAAATCTCCATCTTCATTTTTTTATCTCCATTTTTATTTATACCGCAAATTCAATGCTTTTCTCACCATTAATTTTTTAATTATTATTTTTAGACCCACTAATTTTTTTTTTATGAAGAAGGATAAATAATCTCAAGTGTTTCCGCCGGAATGACTTCACAGCAGCCGGTGAAGCTTTTCCGACCACCGAACCAGTTTCAAAATGAGCATACAAGTGATATGCACCAACCCCATAAACAATTACACACATATTCATCTCACAATTCTCAGAAATTTGAAAAGATTAAAGTGGTCCTTGGAGTAATTTCTGATGAAAAGTGAAAATTAGTTTAAAAAATTATGTCTCATGAGGATTCCGGATCAAGTGAATCGATTTCAAACCATAAAATCAATATTATATCTCAAAATCAATATTCATATTTAAGCTATTTTTGCACTGTTTCAACATCAAGATTGATTTGTGAGTTGTGGGTTTCTTGATTTTGTCTGTTTTAGCATCAAGATTGAATTTTGAGTTGTGGAATTTATTAAAATTGTCTGTTTTAGCATCAAGAATAAATTTTGAGTTGTGGCATCTTTTGGGTTTATCAGCAATGATGAGACAAATATTGAAGAAGTATCGAAGGGAATGGGAGAGAGTGATTTTGTGAGGGATAGTGAGTTGTTTCGGTGAAATTTTATTGAGGGTTAATTGAAGGTAGATGAAGTCATCATCTTCTTTTGAATCTTCATGTAAGAGTGAATTGAAGTACATGCTCCAAATGTCCTTTTGGATCTTTATGCTAAATGTGAAAATGTGATAGAGGCAAGCAAGTTTTTGATGAGTTGGATGATGATAGTGTAGTGTCTTGAACATCTATAATTGTAGGTTTGGCTGGCAATGATTTTGATTCCATGGATTGAAGTAGGATAAAAATTAAAAAAAATGATAAAAGTGATTAATAAGAAAAAAGTAGGATAAACATATTTTTTTATATCAAAAAAATAATAATAATACGTGGCATAAGCTGATAGGCGCGTACAGCTCACCCACTTTTACAGATCTGGGCATGAGTTTTTAGATGGGCATATATTTCATTTTTAAATAGTTCAGGAGGGTCATAAGACCCCCACAAAGTATAAGTGTGTAGTTGGGATTTGGGTAAAGGTTGGGGGGCTTTTGGCCATTTTCTCTGAGATAAAATAATACCAAGTTGATTCGAGATAAAATGAGATACCACAAAATAAAATTATATCTTAAGCTTAATCTTGTGCTATTTCAACTTTTATCTCATTAACCAATAGCCCCCTTATGTATTGGCACTTAAGTGCATAAGAATGAGATATTGTAAAGTTGGTAAACATTACAGAAGACCTTTTTATGTTATTTGTCATCCATGAGTACTGAGATTTCTGTCAGTCAACTTTCAAGTACTAAATATGATAGACTAACTAGTAACAAATAACATCTTCCACAGCTCTCCATCTACCAATAATTCAATTCAGATTGATTGATACCAACAGGTCAATTCCACATTGATCATTGCCCAAACCAATCACCATCTTTCACATGCATAGCTTGAGGCAATTTTCCCCAAAGTACTATACTTCCTATGTTTTGTCTGCAGTTCTTTTGAAGTATCAAGAACAACTTTTCTACACCGCAAAGATTAAGATAAGACCATTGTACACCCTATCCTTCCGTGAACCCACTTATTGAATAACATGAATATATGTTGTATCTGATTTTCCACATAGAAATGTGGATCAAAATTGCAAGTACCTAGTTCATTTTCCAGTAGAAATGCTAAACAAATTGTAGATGGAACGGTATTGCACTAAAATGTAAAGCAAAAATTGTAGAAGGTCCAAAGTTTAAAGTTTTGAATTTCATTAAACCAGCAAATACATTGTAAATAGGCAACCAGAAGATTCAGAACCAACAAAAATTTAAGAGTAGCTTGCAGTAACACACGCTCACGCTCTTTAGGGGTTGCACGATTCATAGTCACTTCAACGGGGATAATTTACCACCTCCTTACAACTAGAAGGAGAATTACAGCTACAAATAAAGGTTCTAGATATAAAAACTTGTTAATGAAGCTCATTGCTTCAACTGCCCTCGGATTTCTCCAGTGCTGACAAATAAAAAGGAAAAAAAAAGAGAGACGGTGACAATGTTAGTACCAAAACCAGCTTCACTTAACAGCAAGTAATAAGAAGTGATAACCAAATACAGCACCATGAAGATGGAAATTATAAATTATAGCAGCTAGATGTAGTTGAGATGAAAAAAGAGTTCCCAAACAAAAAAAGATCTCATAATACTTAAGAAAGTCAATCAAGTTCATCATTGATCAACTAATAGTATCTGAATTTTCCAAGCACAAATCCCTCCGCATAACAACTTGAGTACGGCTTTTCCTAATTGTTCTTTTGATTAGTTCAGCAGCTAAACCATGTTGATTATCATTTCTATGTTGGCTAGGTCTTCTGTAGCATCATCACATCAAGGGGACAGGCCTAATGGAAGTTCCAGTCAGGGCATTTCATGGTGCTTTCCATGATAAGAAAAAGGAGACAGGTGAGGCAATGTCTCCTTCACTGGAGGTACACTAGCACAATAACCTCTAAATAGAAATATTTGAGAGCAATATGAAAAGGTTCCCAGTCGATTTACAGAGGGCATCTAGTTTTTCTAAGAGGAGGTTCTACCTGCGGAATACATAGCACCAACTGCACGCTGAGTGAGGCATTAGGTGTGTTTATATAGAGGGAGAAAAATGATGAGATGCATCGGTTTAATTACTCATGAAAGATGCCTTGTTTCAATGATTAATTTAACCAATGCATCTCATCATTTTATCCCACTATGGGAACACACCCTATGCCCTACTCAGTATACGCAAACTTCCAACCTTTTGATTTATACAGATTTTAACCCCCCATCACTATATAAACAAACCCTATTCCTTACTCAATACACACTTAAACTTCCTACCTTTTGATATAAAGTTTATTGTATGTATGTATATATATTTATGTAGGCATCATAGCGAGCCAAAAGTTTATCCAAAAACAAAACAATGGCTTTCTGAGATGCCCAACCCTTTTAGGTTTTGCTGTTAGATCCTCTTATAAACTATATATTATAGACAGCAATTTCCGATGCATATTTTCATGCTAATTACCTCAAAAAAAAATTGAGGTTTTCACAATGTACCGGACACTGCTGCCTGAAGAAGATCTGTTCTCCATAACACCATAGACATTTAAGGAGGGGGGAGGAGGAACATACTGTTGTAGTTGAGAAGCTTCTCAATGAGGTCAACGTGCGCCATCAGCATTCTATGACAGCAATATTGAACCAAATTCAGTGCATCCCTGCACAGTGAATTATACATGTCAAAAGATCCACATAAATACAACTGAAGTCAAAAGAATTTCACGGGGTTTTGACATTTTATTTCTGCAGCAAACGCTTGGTGCATGGTTTTGTCTACCTCCGCCTACGTGAACAGCACATCCTATTTAATCTTAGCATTCTCTGTCTCAGATCCAGATATTTCTACAACCAATGTAAAAAATAGTCAAATTACCAACTCATGGATTGGAACTCAAAGAATTTCATAGGATTCTGCTAGTTTTGTTTGAAGCAAATGCTTGGGGCATAGCTTTGTCTAACTCCGAAATGGAGGGGAAAAGGGACGTCACTTGAGAATAAAAGATCTGTGAAATTTAAACAGTAATATTAACGGAGAGATATTTTTGATCTACTTTGAGAAACTTGAAGGATGTTTTAGGTTTAAGTGGAAAACTATAAGGATGTAGTGAAAGTTGGGGTGAAACATTCGCGATGATTTTGATCAAAATCTCGCAAAGAAAATGTATGCTCTAGTCACACTTCTCATTTGTCTTTCTACTTGTTCTTTTTCCTTATTTTCTCTAGAAAGCTTCGACATTTCCTGCGTATTCATGTTAGGGCACTAAATATGAGGTCACTGAGATTATCAAGGTTAATGGAGATGGCTGTAGAGACTTAATTTACTAAATAACCCTTACAGTCAAGAATGACGCGGAGGAATATTTTCGAACGTCTATATAAATCTTTGAAGTTCCCAATCGTCAGGCTAAGGGTAATGAGATCTGTTGTACCTTCTTTTTTTTAAAGTTTCCTAAGACCTACTTTTTTTAATATGTTTAAAAAAATAATTCCCTTTTTTTTTACAACACTTTAATTTCAATTTTTCGCTTGACATGCTTAAAACCATAAAATTAAATAATATTTTGATATATTTGACATAAATTTAATTTAAGAATATAAAAAGTCGGTCTAAGAGACATTGCATAGCCAATGAAAATAAAAAACAGGTCACACTCAGGAGCCGCATTTTGCATTTAATATATGTGCTTCTAGGGATTATAATTTCCAGCATCCCAATCCCTTTTAAAGGAAAATCAACATGTAGCTCAAACATGTCCAATTATATATTTACTTTGTGTTATTTTTATTTGTCACATTTTGATTTAACATGCGTAGTAAAAATTTCTTAGAATGTTTTAGAAATATTTTGTAGTGGTGATAAGAACTATTTGACCCACAATTGTAACTGTAACAAAATAGTTCCATACTACAAAATAGTTTCATCATCACTACTATCTAAAATATAATTGTCATTTAATTATCCGGTAACAAAAAAAAAATTCACCAATGCACAAACATATCACAATCACAGCTCTAACAAAACAGATCAATCCGGCAGCAAAAAAATTCACTACTTCTCTCACGAAAAAGAAATGAAGGCTCATCAATCTATTACAGGATATCCTAAATTTTTGCAAATCCCTTATTATAGCCCCAGATTGTTAAAACTGGATACACATAAATAGTACACGTGACAGGTTGTTGTTTAATACGTTCTTCTATAGTTTTTTTTTACTCTCCTGGCCATGTTAATTTTATGTAATCAACTATTTTGAATATTCCTTTCATAAAAAAACACGGTAAAGATAAACGAGTTTTACGAACAATACAAGGACAAAGAATTACAGTTACACACTGCGTCATGTGGCGTTTTGCATTTACTCCTTGCCTGATAATCTTCATCCTTACATAAGCTCTGTTGCTTAGTAAGTTGATATATGTCAGAAACACTCATTTTTCTCCAATTTTTTGACATTTTCAGTGCAGTCAATCAGTTGTTGTCTATGTTTGAATAGCAACCGATTGCTAGTATTCAATCATACAGTCAAACAATTGTTGTCCAGGTTTGAACAACAACTGATTGACTGCATGTTTGAACACTACCCAATGACTAAAGATACTAAAAAATTGGAGAAAAATGAGTGTTCCCTTTCCAGCTTTACGATGGCATATCGATTTGCTAAGCAACAAGCTTATGTAAGGAAGAAGATTATCGCTTCATTAAGGAAATGAGTAAATGCAAAACACCACGTGACGCGGTATGTAACTACAATTCTTTGTATTGTTCAGTAAAATTTTTATCTTTATCGTTTATTTTTTTATGCACGAAATAAACAAGATAGCTGATTACAGAAAATTTAACATGTCCAAAGTGAGTAAAAAGACGTTAGCAGAACGTATCAAACAACAACCTGTCACGTGTACTATTTATGTACACCCCAATTTTAACAACCATACTGAAGAGGTTCTCATTTATCTTTTTTTAGTTAATGTTCACTTCTAGTCTATGGATGTCTTCTAATTTTATTGTTTGTTTCTTAAATATAGAGTAGTTAAGATGGGGCTATAAGGAATTTGCAAAAATCAAACGTAGTTTGCTTTTAATTTAGGATATCCTGTGATAGATCGATGAGAATTCATTACTTTGTGAGAAAAGTAGTAAATTGTTTTGCTGCCAGATTGATCTGTTTTGTTAGAGTTGTGTTTGTGATGTGTTAAGGCTGTGTGAATTTTTTAGATATTAGTAATAATCAAACTATTTTGTAAATTTTTTAGATATTAGTGATGATTAAACTATTCTGTGGTGATGATTAAACTATTTTGTGACAGTTGCAATTGTGGATCAAATAGTTCTTATATCACTACAAAATATTTCTAAAACATTCTCAAAAATAATTAATATGTTATTTTATTAAATTTCTTATAATGCTTTATAAATATTTTGTAGTGATGATAAGAACTATTTGACCCACAATTGCAACTGTAACAAAATAGTTTCATCATCACACCTATCTAAAATATAATTGTCATTTTAGTATTCGGCAATAAAAAAATTTCTCACAACCATGAGTAGAACACATCACAATCACAGCTCTAACAAACCAGATCAATCCGACAGCAAAAAATATTCACTACTATGAAGACTCATCAATCTATCACAGAATATCCTGAATTAAAAAGCAAACTACACTTGATTTTTGCAAATCCCTTATAGCCTCAGGTTGTTAAAACTGGATAGACATAAATAATACACCTGACATGTTGTTATTTGATAAGTTCTTCTATAGTCTTTTTATTCACCCTAGCCATGTTAAATTTTCTATAATCTGTTATATCTTGAGTATTCCCTGCATAAAAAAACAAACGGTAAAGATAAAAGACTTTTACTGAACAATACAAAGAATTACAATTACACACAGTGTCACGGCGTTTTGCATTTACTCCATGCCTTAATGAAGCGATAATCTTCCTCTTTACATAAGCCCTGTTGCTTAGTAATATTCAATCATGCAGTTGTTGTCCAATTTTTGAACAACAACTAATTGGTAATATTCAATCATGCAGTCAAACAGTTGTTGTCCATGTTTGAACAACAACTAATTGGTAATATTCAATCATGCAGTCAAACAGTTGTTGTCCAGATTTGAACAACAACTAATTGACATTGGAGAAAAAATGAGGGTTTTCCTTTTAGCCGTACGATGACATATTGATTTGCTAAGCAACAAGGCTTAGGTAAGGAAGAAGATTATCGCTTCATTAAGGAAATGAGTAAATGCAAAACGTCACGTGACGCGGTGTAACTCTAATTCTTTGTATTATTCAGTAAAAGTTTATAGAAATACTCAAGATAGCTGATTACAGAAAATTTAACATATCCAGGATGAGTAAAAAGACGATAGAAGAACGTATCAAACAACCTGTCACGTGTACTATTTATGCCTACCTAGTTTTAACAAGCTTGTTTTTTAAATATAGAAAGTTTAAGATGGGGCTATAAGGGATTTGCAAAAATCAAGCGTAGTTTTCTTTTTAATTTAGGATATCCTGTGATAAATTGTGATGAGCCTTCATTACTTCGTGAGAGAAGTAGTGAATTTTTTTGTTGCAGAATTAATCTATTTTGTTAGAGTTGTGATTGTGATGTGTTCTGGTTGTGTGAATCTTTTTGCTGTCGGATACTAAGATGACATAATTATATTTTAAATAGTAGTGATGATCAAACTATTTTGTAGTGATGATGAAACTATTTTGTGATAGTTGCAATTGTGGATCAAATAATTCTTATCATCACACTAATAAATATTTCTAAACATTCTAAAAAATAATTAATATGATTATTTTACTAAACATTCCAAACACAGATAATCTTTAATGCCAAATCCCTATCAAAGTAAGAGTCAACCAAATAGAGACAAACATCACGTGTTGAAACCAATATGTCCTTGTAAGAAATAAGCTTTGGAAAAAATGCAATAAGTTATATCAGACAAGTATCCAAGAATTTTATTTGCTTGTAAGTACCACATAAAATGTTGTTTTTCACATTTCGCTTATTTTCATCAGCATATCCTGATATAATATTCAACCTTTCCCACGATTCTGACATAAGTGAGCATATCAAAACTAGCGAATTCCGATCCCCTCCCCCCCCCCCCTTTTTTTTTAAAAAAAGTAGCATTGATCCCCTTTCCTTTTATTAACATGCTCTATAATAAAAAAGGCTCAAAAGTCACTTCCTACCAAATTGCACCACTTTGGTTTAGGGCCTAGAGATTGTAACAGTTGAAAGTCAAAACAATTGAAGAAGCAAAGTTGAGTAATCAAACTTGACGTTTGGCATCCATATGATGTTGTTTAATGGTGGTGGTTACTGTTTGACTGTCATATGATGCCTTCAAAAGAAACAAGAAGTAATGCTAGAAAAGATCAGCAAGTCATTTTATTTTGTCTTTTCTGTTAAAAGTTAGGATATATATTAATGTTTTTCCTCACTATCTTTTCCTAAAACCCCTGTTGAGTTGCCTTCCAGCAACCAAGTTTCATTCGATATCCAGCTAAGACAAAACTAATTATAGAGTTAGCTAATTGAATAGGATTATATTTAAACCCAATGTAGAGGTTATAAGGGATTGAAACATGGAATGTCATTAAAAATTTCAATTCCCAAAAACTCTTCCTTCTTTTTGCTAGTTTCAACAACAGCAACAAACACAGTGTAATCCCACAGGATGGTTCTAGGGAAGGTCGAAGATAAGAAGTTTTGTTTCGGAAAGACACTCGGCTGAGCAATAAGTGAAAAAGAGGCAATAGCAACAAACAGAAACAACAGCAAGGCAAAACAACTAACTGGTACATGTATTAATCTAATAGTCTCCATTTCATTAGACCGAAACTCAATATTATAATCTCCCTAAGTTTGTCCAGAGTTATAAACCATATTGATGTGCCAAGTCATGTGAACAAGTTATGGATACAACACATTAGAAAATATGCCTAGGAATGGCGGAGTCACATGGGCTTGAGGGGTATCGACCGACACCCCTTTTTTTGAAAAATTACACTGCGCAGCTAGGCAAAAATGTTACATTTATATACTACATATTGACACCCCTCGATTAGGGATTAAGCCAATTCGACCGAGGGGGGAGCTTAACTCGATTTCAATAATAGAAGCATTACCTACGACTAATGTATATAGATCAAGGATTGTGCTTCTTTGTGAATTTACTTCTTTATACCATGCCTTGGTTAAAGTTCTAGCTCCGCCGATTAGGAGCCAACCACATAAGCAAATTCATGTTATATTACCTATTTAACGGAAAACAATCTATATAAAAGATGAACTTGATAGAGAAAAAGGCATCTATAGAGTGAAAGGTGAAAAACACATCTAAAGTATTCCAATTTTTGAATTTCATGCCTAAACTATCACCAATTAGTTAGTAAAACATGCATCAACTATTAGCCATGTAACTGAAAATATCAGGATAGTAAAGGTGTGTTTTGGACCATTAACACAAAGCTATCTATATAATAAAAGATATGAACTTGATGGAGGAAAAGCAATCTATATTCAAATATGCAAACGATTTTAGTAGGCACATAGATGATAAAAGCAAGTAAGTACCTCGCTCTCCTCGGCAATCGAATCGTCGTCGTCGATGTCGCTTCCATCCGTCAGAGGTAATTGATCCGAAGTTTCGAAATCGCTCGACTCTTCTTCTTCTTCTTCTGCATCTTCCTCCTCATTCACCTTTTGCTTCTTCACCGATGGCTCATAATCTGATTTGCTTGAGTATTCTGATTCGCTTTCCTTTTCACCTTTCTGATGGCAGTGGCGGCTTTTCACCTTCTGATGGTGGTGGTGATGGCGGCGGCGGCTGTGACAACAAATTGACAAATCCCTAGCATCACAAATTTGGGTATGGACTATTGCCCAATAGAGCCTTTAAATAGAGGTGAACCCGAAAACTTTTTGTTGGTTTCTTTTACATAGAGCGGTGAATTTTTACTTGAGCCCAAAAAAATTTTGTTGGTTTCTTTTATATAATATAATATATTAAAAAATACATAAAGTAGTATATTTAAGTATTAAATTATAAAAAATAGCAACACTTTTATCAAATTACATTTTTTAGTATATGTATTTGTATTTTTGTAGCAACAGTTTGCAAAAATACAAAATACATATCGATCATAAGGGCAGTAAAAATCATATGTAGTTGTATTTTTATAGTAACAGTTTGCAAAAATACAAAATACAACTTGTTATATTATGTAATTATGAAACTGTTGTTATGAAACTCATAATTAAGGGGATAAGAATGTTATTTTTGAATTTTGCCCTATAATATATAATAATATAAGACAGAAAGGACCAAAATAACACCTAAAACTAAAATAATTCTACAAAATTAGCACCTAAATTTAAAAATCTAGTAAATAGCCACTCGATCATGGCACTGCTTAGCCCAAGATGTCCACTATCACGACAGCTACACGTACTTTACCTCATTCACCTTTTGTTTCTTCACCGACGGCTCGAGTGGCGGCGGCGGCGGCGGCTGTGACAACATGACGACAAATTCACAGAACATAGCATCACACGTTTGGGTATGGACTATTGCCCCAATAGAGCCTTTAAATGGAGGTGACTTTTACTTGAGCCCAAAAACTTTTTGTTGGTTTCTTTTACATAGAGCCTTTAAATAGAGGTAAATTTTAACTTGACCCCAAAAAGATTTTGTTGGTTTCTTTTATCTAAAAATTACACAAATGCACAATTTATGTTTTCAATATTACAAAAAATCCCAACTCCCTAAACATATTACAAAAATCCTAATATATACATAGAATGTTATGTATATGTCGCCTATGTTATGTATATTAATAGGGAGAGAGAGCAAAAGTAATTAAAAAGTGGGAGAGAGTGTAATTACCTCCAAAAGGGTTGGTATTTATGTTATTTATACTTTCTTTTATACAATAATAAAATAATATGATATGATACCATTTATAATCTATATGGTTTCTTTTATATAATAATAATATGATATGATACCATCTATAATCTATAGGGAAAAGGGTCAAAAATACCGCTCTACTTTAAAAAATTAGTTAACTTGACCATGTGTCATACTTTGGGGTCATATATACCCCCGTCGTTATGAAACTTTATATATGTGCCCTTCAACTTAACGGAATGGCCCAAATAACACTAATTGACCCATTTTTAGTAAATCCAACCCCGACCCGAACCATGGAAGAGACCCAAACAACTAGACACTATACACGGATTTCTCAGATACCTGATTTCAAAATTAGGATTTTTTTTCCCTCACTGCTGTAGGTTGAATTTTCTAAACAAAATTACTCCTCGTTGACTACACTAATGACACATAATGTAAGAGAACATTGTTCTTTCTTCTAACGAGGAGATTTTGTATGTTTGAAGGAGTTACTACAGATGCACATATAGACTAATACAGAATTGTTGGGCAACAAAGCAAGTGCAAAAGTCTGATGATAATCCTGCACTATTTGAGATCACATACAAAGGAATGGGGAACGGGGGTGTGTTCGATATCAACACCAAAATATGCCCCCTATCTGCAATTGAAGCAGCTGTAGCCCATACATTTGGGTTATGATCTCGTCATTTTGAGCCTGACACTCAGGCATAGTCAATATAGGACCATGAGATACAGTAATCCCCTTAGTACGAGACACATCCACAGGGCGAGTGTCCACAGCTGGCCTATAATCTAGTTTCTCTTCCTCTACACCCTGATCCCTCAAGAACCTCGTCAGTAAACCTCCAAAGCCATACCTGCACTCTTGATAGAAGCGTGTCTTCTTTATAGCTGAAAAAAATCATAGCACTTACATTCACATCAACACCATCACGCATTAAGGCATAAATAAGGCATACCCTATCGTGTGTCACATCAGTCATGTGTATCCCCTGTATGACACAGTGGTAGTTAATCTTTGCCCACATGCGTGCCTCCCTATTCATCTGACTGTAGGGGAATTTGAGATAAATGCATTTGTCCTTATGATGTGTCCATCTAGTTGAAGAGTTGTTCCCTCATAACAAATGGTGAATGCCAGCATATGGAGGTTCGATGTTCATCTGCTTCAGTGGCTCAGCATCAACCTCAGGTGTACCTAGAATGACATTCAAATCATAAGCAGTGACAGTGACCACCTGGACTCATATCTTAACCTCTGAGTCCCGCTCCCAAGGGTCCCAGTTTGCATAAAACTCCTTAACAAGGTGCAGGTTGCACTCATAAGGATGCTCAAATAAGAAGTTCATGTGTATCTCCTCTATCAGGTACACCATACTGGGAAACTCTATCAATAGGCTATCCCTGTTAATGAATTGATCTGCAGAATACTTAGACTCATCGTGCTTTGCATACTATTTCTTGCCAGCCTATATAACCTACGTAGTGTCATACCTCCTAGCCTGGTCGTATGGGAGAGCCAGAGGTCATGGCCGTAGTGTCATTCCTTTTTTCTATCACAAAAAGTTAAGCCACAGTCTTACCCTTTTGCTGTCGACTAGAAATATCACCTGTTAATCATAACATTCAGTAAATATATCAAACAAGGCACCTATTTTGAACTAGCAAACACTAAGTGTGAGAGCGTGTTGAGGACACCCCACATTTACTTGCTAGTAAAAGTGCATAGGTATGAGAAATAATGTACTCATACTCCCCCTATTCAATATTCATTTCGCATAAGAACAACTCCTCAGATATCAGGAAAACATCAATTTAGACTTTCATTCAACTTATAACTCTTACATTCTACCTGTAAGATCCCGCAAAAACCCTAAGCTTAATTCGGCCATTTAGGCTTGTCAAAGGGTCCCAGACTTAGAATATTTTAGCTAAGTACTCAGACATGGTGTCATTTTAGCCTACGGGGGTTGTCAATCTCATTTCGTGACCTTTACATCCACTAAATATTGATTTTTAGGTTGATTCATGATCAGACATGTCCATAGGTATTTTCGAACAAGTTTCAGATTTTTCGGACTTCATTAACGCCCCTTTGAAACCTAAAAATAATGGATCAACGCGTTCTTGGCATTCCACATCGACTATCGCGTTGATTAATATTTTTTCCAGCTACCAGCATCCAATTCCACTAAATCGACACGATCTATGCACGACGCATTGGATATCGCGTCGATGCCATCGATGTACCGCATCGACCCGCGCGTCGGCAAACCAGTTTTCAGTCATTAAAAAACCACATTCTTGGGGGTATTTAGGTCTTTTTCCCACGTCCTTCAGCCCCCAAAACAAGAAATTAAGCCCTTTTAAGAGAAAATATACTCATTCATTCTCCAATTAGCTCAAGAACAAAATCCTAGGTGCTTAAATTTCAAATCAAGCACTCAAGATTCAACCATAAACTTTCAGAAATTCTTCAACACAGGTATGTGAAGTGTTCATCCAAGGGTTCCTTCCACCCGTAGAGTCCAAGAATCTCTTTTGAACTTCAAGTAATTGATTTATGATTTCCATGGTTGGAATTTTAGTGTATCCATGATTGCTATTTGGATTAAGTTCCTAATTCATGATTATATATATGTATCTCATGTGAAATTGATCATTATGTGTGTAGATTCATTTTAATCCATGATAAACCCTTGACTTGTGAAATTAGAGATGAATTATAATGTTCATGTATTGTTCAATACTATGTGCATATACTATGCTCACCAAGTGCTTGATAAATTGTCCATGTGAATTATTAAGAGAATGAAATCATATTAAGTTAGCTTATGTGCAAGTGTTTGTCAAAATGCCCCAATGTGCGAATGATGATCAAGTTCATAGTTTACATGTTTCATCTTATGCCATGTCTCTTAATTTATGCTATCAAGTCCTAGTGGTACTTGTACCCTACAATTTAGCTGATTACCTAGAGCCATGGTCAGTCATAGAATAGTATCAATCATGACACGATTAATAGTACTCTCATTCAGTTTCAGAACTCAGGAAAACTCAGTAGATTCAGTAGTAGTTCAATCCAACTCAGTATTCAGTTCAGTTCAGCTAAACAGTAATCTCAGTAACCCTTCAGCACATCCTAGTACAGACTAAAAATTAGTTCAGTGTTTATTCAGTTGGGAGTAGGATTTAGCACTGAGTTAACCTAGGGGTGGGGGCATTCCTATCAGCAGAGGGTTTGACCCTTAGTAGAAATACCTCTGTTATAGAACTATATATCCAGCGTAGGTTGAAGTATCTTCCTGCCAGACATTATGATGGTTGATACTTCTCATTCGAGTTATCCTGCCAGCGAGGGTTAACGTAAGATCTTCCTGTTAGGGAGGGTTAACTCGCAACTTGTCCTTACTCGTGGCATGATATTGATATCCTTCCAACTGGGTTATAGGTTGGACCCTAAATCAGTTAGAAAAGAGGCATGCCGGTTAGATGATTACCTCTCATAGTCTCAGTTCCGATCTTAGTCTCAGAATAGAACTCAGTTTAATTCTACAGATTTAGGATTATTAGATATGGTCACTCAACTTAGTACGGAACTCAGTATGGTTCCCAAGTACTCAAAAATGTTAGATAATCTGTAATACAATATTTGTAAACCCAAATATCGATTATCAGTATTCTGATTCAGTACTCAGTATTAGCACGATCTAAGTTACAGACAATGTGTTCATGCATGTACTATTACTCAGTCATACTCATGTTATTCAGTTATTATTGTTCATGCATATGAACCCATACATATCAGCCTACCTCACTGAGCATACTAGTACATTCAAAGTACTATTACATGCTTTTCTTTGCGCTATGATGTCTTATATCATAGGTTCAGATGCACGGGCTCCAGAGTACCCTTATCAGTCCAGATTCTCAGCTTTCAGAGAAGTGGTGAGTCCTCATAGTTTGAGGACATGCTTATTATTTACAGTACTTCAGTTTTATTTTAGTAGATGGAGTTAGTTAGGGGCTTATCCCATCAACTCCATAGTTCAGACAGTTAGAGGCTTTTTTTTAGACTAGAGTATTTTCAGACATTTGTTGAGTTTTGGTATTGTCATACCATATTCAGTAATATTTACAATATTGAACCTTATGGCAAGTTTTTTTGCCTATTTCCGCATATTTACAGTATTTATTACATAGTTATTACAACAGGCATTAGTCATGGGTTAGCTTGTGGTCCTTCAAGATTATGAGCATCGTGTAGCATCCAGGGTACAGACTCGGGGCATTAAAAACTTAGTCTCAGAGCCTAAGGTTCAACAGAGTCCTAGAAAGTCTGAAAGTCGCATCTAGTATAGTCTTCTGCATGGGCGTATTACACTCCACACTTATGGACAAGAGGCTATAAGATGTTTTAGGGAAAGTTTCTCTTCTTTCAGTATTTATGTCGTGCGAGTGAGCATGAGCTCCAGTTACACTCTCTTTCTAATCCTAGTTTCTCTTTCATTTACAGAATATGCCTCTAAAGATGACTCAGTAAAGAGGAATGGGAGATCAGTCAGTCCCTCAGCCCATTCATCCAGATCCTTTGGGTAAGCATGTCTCCTATACAGAGTTTAGAGTAGCCTTCACCACTCTATCTCATTCTGTGGCAGCCTAGAATGAACATCCAACTGCAATTACGACCAACCTAGTTGCCAATACTGCTGCTTCCAGGATTCGATACTTCACCCGAATAACCCCTTCATCATTTATCGGGTTTAAGTCAGATGAGAACCCTTAAAATTTTCTTGATCAAGTGCAGAAGGTTACCAATATCATAGGGGTGACTGTTGTTGAGAGCTTTGAGTTGGCCGCATATCAGTTACAGGACGTGGCTCACTCATGGTTCAAACAGTAAAAGGTAGAGAGGGTCGCAGATGTAGGGTCCATAGAATAGAAAGAGTTTGTTGTTGCTTTTCTGGATAAGTTCTTCCCGCTAGAGTTGAGGAAAGCAAAGGTTTTGGAGTTTATAAACCTGAAGCAAGGCAATATGATAGTGTAGGAGTATTTTTTTCACGTTTACTCAGTTATCCAGATATGCCCCACATATTGTAGCAGATAATAGAGCGAAGATGAGTAAGTTCATGTCAGGAGTGTCTAGCAGCGTGGTCAAGGAGTGTAGGACCGCAATACTCATTAAGGAGATGGATATAGCCAGGCTCATAGTACATGCTCAGTAGATAAAGGAGGCCAAGAATAAAGAGAATAAGAGGGCAAGAACAGGTAGTTTCAATTTCGCTCAGCCAAAGTCACACGGTGAAAATCGTTCTCAGTTTCACCCAAAATCCTCTGTTCCAGCTCCTTCCTCAGCCAGTGCTCTAATGCCAAAATTCATAGATGGCAACCGAGACAGGGCACTAGGCCCTAAACCCCAGGGCAGTGTTAGCAGTACCCAAACTAATTCCCTTTGCCAGAAGTGTGGCAGAAACCACTAGGGTATCTACAGAACTAGCAGTGATGTGTGTTTCAGATGTGGCAAGACAAGCCATAGGGCCAGACAGTGTCTTCAGGTTGGTTCGCAGAGTCAGCATAACCATCCCCCAGCTCAGTACGATCTCCCGAGTCAGCAGGGTGCCTCTTCTAGTGCCACTAGTAGGCAACGCCCAAATAGACTTTATGCTCTTCAGTCCCAACACGATCAGGAAAGTTCTCCTGATGTGGTCACTGGTATGTTACAAGTTTTCCATTTGCATGTTTACGCTTTTCCAGATATAGGAGCTTTTTTATTTTTTGTTACTCCATATATAATAATTGATTTCGGAGTCAGTATCGAAAATCTATCAAAGCCTTTCTCAGTTTCTACCCCAATGGGTAAGTCTATCATAGGTCGGCAGGTATACAGGAACTGTCCGATTATGATATCTCAGAAAGTCACTTCAGCAGATTTAGTCAAATTAGAGATGATTGATTTAGATGTCATTCTCGGTATAGATTGGCTTAATTCCTGCTATGCCTCAGTTGACTGCAGAAATAGATTTGTCCAGTTTTAATTTCTGAATGAACTCATCCTAGAGTGAAAGGGTAGTACTTCATCACTTAGGGGTCAACTTATTTCTTACCTTCGGGCTAGAAAGATAATATCTAAGGGATGTGTCTACAATATCGTTTGAGTCCAGGACTCTAGTTCAGAAACCCCTACTCTTGAATCAGTAACAGTAGTATGTGAATTCCCAAATGTATTTCCCGAAGATCTTCCCGGAGTTCTTTCCAAAAGGGAAATTAATTTTGGAATTAATCTTCTCTCGGATACTCAGCCCATCTCTATCCCGCCATACAAAATGGATCCAGTAGAACTCGAAGAATTAAAGGAACAGTTAAAAGATCTCATAGATAAGGGATTCATCAGACCCAGTGTGTGCCCCTCTCATAGATAAGGGATTCATCAGACCCAGTGTGTCCCCATGGGGCACACCAGTGTTATTCGTGCGTAAGAAAGACGGTTCTCTCAGAATGTGCATAGATTATCATCAGTTAAACAAAGTTACGGTCAAGAACAAGTATCCACTCCTCAGAATCGATGACTTGTTTGACCAACTTTAGGGTGCCAGTTATTTCTCTAAGATAGACCTCAGATCAGGCTATCATCAGCTCAGAGTCAGAGAAAGTGACATCCCAAAAACAACTTTTCAAACTTGGTACGGTCACTTTGAATTTTTAGTCATGTCCTTTGGTCTTACCAATGCCCCAGCAGCCTTCATGGACTTGATGAACCGTGTGTTCAAGCAGTACTTGGATATGTTCGTCATAGTCTTTATAGATGATATTCTTGTTTACTCTCGTAGTGAACATGATCATGTAGACCATCTCAAAATAGTATTGCAGACTCTCAAAAACCATCAGTTATTCGCCAAATTCAGTAAGTGCGAATTTTGGCTAAAGTCAGTAGCATTCCTTGTCCATATAATTTCCGGTGATGGCATTAGAGTTGATCCCCATATAATTTTGGCTAAAGTCAGTAGCATTCCTCAGACTTAGTGTCATTTTAGCCTACGAAGGTTGGTAATCTCATTTCGCGACCTTTACATCCATTAAATATTGATGTTTAGGTTGATTCATGATCAGAGATGTCCGTATGTATTTCCGAACAAGTTTCGAATTTTTTGAACTTCGTTTGAAGCCTCTTTGGAACCTGAAAACAATGGATCAACGCGTTCTTGGCGCGCCGCATCCACTATCACATTGATTAATATTTTTTCCAGTTACCAACATCCAATTCCAGTGAATCAACGCGATCATTGTACGATACGTTGGATATGGTGTTGATGCCATCGACGCACTGTGTCGACCCGCGCGTCGGCAACCTAGTTTTCAGTCATTAAAAGACCACATTCTTGGGGGTATTTGGGTCTTTTTCCTACGCCCTTCAGCCCCCAAAACATGAAATTAAGCCCTTTGAAGAGCAAATATACCCATTCATTCTCCAATTAGCTCAAGAATAAAATCCTAGGTGCTTAAATTTCAAATTAAGAACTCAAGATTCAACCATAAACTTTCAGAAATTCTTCAACACAGGTATGTAAAGTGTTCATCCAAGGGTTCCTTCCACCCGTGGAGTCCAAGAATCTCTTTTGAACTTCAAGTAATTGATATATGATTTCCATGGTTGGAATTTTAGTGTATCCATGATTGATATTTGGATTAAGTTCTTAATTCATGATTATATATGTGTATCTCATGTGAAATTGATCACTATGTGTGTAGATTCATTTGAATCCATGATAAACCCTTGACTTGTGAAATTAGAGATGAATTATGATGCTCACGTGTTGTTCTATACTATGTGTATATACTATGCTCACCAAGTGCTTGATAAATTGTCCAAGTGAATTATTAAGAGAATGAAATCATGTTAAGTTAGATTATGTGCAAGTTATATCATGCAGGTGTTTGTCAAAATACCCCAATATGCGAATGATGATCAAGTTCATAGTTTATATGTATCATCTTATGCCATATTCTTAATTTATGCTATCGAATCTTAGGGATACTTGTACCCAACAATTTAGCTGATTACCTAGAGCTATGGTCAGTCATAGAACAATATCAGTTACGACACGATTAATAGTATTCTCTTTCAGCTTCAGAACTCAAGAAAACTCAGTAGATTCAGTAGTAATTCAGTCTAACTCAGTATTCAGTTCAGTTCAGCTAAACAATAATATCAGTAACCGTTCAGTCCAACCTAGTACAAACTAGAAATCAGTTCAGTGTCTATTCAGTTGGGAGTAGGATTCAGCACCGAGTTAACCCAGAGATGGGGGCATTCCTTTCATTAGAGGGTTTGACCCTTAGTAGCAATCCCTGCATTACATAACTACGTAGCTAGCGTAGGTTGAAGTATCTTCATACCAAACATTATGAGGGTTAATATTTCTCATCCGAGTTATCGTGCCAGCGAGGGTTGATATAAGAGCTTCCTGTAAGAGAGGGTTAACTCACAGCTTGTCCTTAACCATGGCACAGTATTGACACCCTTCCAACTGAGGTTACAATTTGAACCCCAAATCAGTTAGAGAAGGGGCATGTCTGTTAGATGATTACCTCCCACAGTCTCAGTTCTAGTCTCAGTCTCAGAATAGAACTCAATAGTTCTACAAATTCAGGATTATCAAATATGGTCACTCAGCTCAGTACGAAACTTAGTATGGTTCCACAGTACTCAGAACTGTCAGATACAATCATTCAGATAATCTGTAATACAGTATTCATAAACCCAGATATCGGTTATCAGTATTCCGATTCAGTATTCAGTATTAGCACGATCTAAGTTACATACTATTTGTTATGCATGTACTCTTACTCAGTAATACTCATGTTATTCAGTTATTATTGTTCATGCATATGAATTCATACATATCAGCCTAGCTCACTGAGCATACCAGTATATTCAAAGTACTGACGCATGCTTTTATTTGCGCTATGATGTCTTATATCATAGGTTCAGACGCACGAGCTCCAAGGCACCCTTAGCAGTCCAGATTCTCAACTTTCGGAGTAGTGGTGAGTCCTCATAGTTCGAGGACATGCTTATTAGTTACAGTACTTCAGTTTTATTTCAGTAGATGGAGTTAGTTGGGGGCTTGTCCCATCAACTCCACAATTTAGACAGTTGGAGGCTTTTTTTTTAGACTAGAGTATTTTCAGACAATTGTTCTACTTTGGTATTATGATACCATATTTAGTAATATTTACAGTATTGAACCTTATGGCAATTTTTTCTCTTATTTATGCATATTTACAGTATTTATTACACAGTTATTGCAGCAGGTACCAATCGTGGGTTAGCTTGTGGTTCTTCGAGATTATGAGCACTGTGTAGCGTCCAGGGTACAGACTCGGGGAGTTACACTACCTCACTTCAAAAACACAACTTTAGGTGTGGTATTATATCTGCTTGCATGTTTATGAAATGACTGTAAGTGATGACTTAACTTTAGTCCCCAGGCATGGTTTTGCTAAGAGGTATGTTTTTGACGATATTTGTTCCCACTTTGTGGTGTTCTTAACTTGAAGGAAGGTACGTGCAACTTTTGAATGAGACAGTAAAATCATTGTTAACATAAAATTGTGTTCCATAGAGTGTTAAAGTTCTGCAAAAAAAAATTATTCTTATTTATGATATATTCTATTTACAAAATTAAAGCTTATAATTTATTTTTGGATTTTGACCAATAAGTATTTTTTAAGTTAAAAATTTTTTTTAATGACTAAAATTATTGGGAGGGATATTATCATCTTGATAAATTAAAAGGAAATAACTCAAATTGAATAAATTAAATAAAATTAGAAAAGATTGAAAGGAGTTTGAGGGGATTTTTGTCTTTCCTCGTATTTATCCATGGATTACTAATCCCACCAAATTGGATGTATTAGTTATGCACGCTATAATACCATGCAGGAAAACTCACATTAGTCATTAAACTTAAATTGTAATTATTTACCCCCTAAACAACTTTTATATGAATTTTTTACCACCCTTAAAAAATTATACCACTCTCACAATGGAGAGTGCATCACACTCGCGCCACGTTGGAGCCATGTCGTAGTCACGTCAGATCCACGTCAATAAATTATTTTTTTAAATAATATATATATAATTTTTAAAATTTTCATCTCTCTTCACTGCCTTCTCCGGCAACTACCACCATCGGACTCCGACGAGTTTAGCCTCCCACTTATAGCCTTCTCCCTTTCTCCACTTTTCCAATTGTTTGCCCTAAAATCAGAGTTTCCATCTACAGAAGATCAAACTTGTATGGCTACTTAATAACATTTCCTTCTATTGTCATCTTTATAACATTTAATACAATTCAACTATTGTAAAATCTAAAATGCGAATAAAAAAATAGGAGAAAATAAAATGTGTTTATTTTATAAAAGGAGTGAAAAAAGAAAAGAAATAGAGGAAGGAAAAGACAAGGAATGGTGGGGTGTAAAGAAGAGGAAGATATGGGGGTGGTGGGGTGTGAGGAAGAAGGAAAAAAAAATAACGGGTGAAAATTTTAAAGTGGGCCCCACTTAAGCTTTTTTAGAAAAAGGATTAAAAATATTCCTCTACTTTTATAAATTGGTTATATTTGTCCTTAGTTAAACTTTAGGATTAAATATACTCCGCCATTACTAAAGTATGCAAATATACCCTTCTATTTAACGAAAATCCATACGGACTAATATTTAGCTGAGATGGACTCCACTTGACATGCCACGTCAGCCCCACATTTTTATTCTTTTCCCCTTTCTTGTTTTTCTTTTCTTCTTCAAGTTGATTAGCTCATTGAGCTCCAAGGTAAGACCCATAGCAAGCATTATAAATAAAAGAGCCAAACTATAAGAAGTAGGACCAGCTTTAACAAATCATGAAAAGGTTAATGGCTTTATGCAAGCAACAACTCCACCAACAGTTACATAAACAGGATAAAGACTTGCTGCAATTGACAACCAATTTTCCCATTTGGGTTTATCTTGAATTACAGCAAGATTATGAGATTTTTCAGGAATGCATTTTATTTTCTTGGAATTTGGATTTATAATTTTTGGAGTTGGTAAAGTGAAGATGGGGTTGATGGGTTTGTAAAAGGGGATTCTTGGATGGTGTACTAGATTTGAAGTGAGGGGAGAAAAGCAAAGGGAAATTGCCATAGATGAATTAGAAGATTCTATGCTCAATCAACTCGTCTACTCTTGCGAGTGACAATAAATACAATCTGTCAGAAATTATCATCATTAAGTACATATTAAGGCATGGTCAAAATATAATATTTCTGGGAGCTAGAATCAGTTATATTTACTCTCTCAAGAAATGTACCACAGAATAAGGGTTCAATCGAGATGGTAAGAATTCCAAAATTTACCAACCAAGTTCAAGATTCAAGAACCAAAAGAATGTAAATAGAAATCACTCTATAACAAAATCAAACAAGTAATTAAATCAAATTTGCACAACTCAAATAATTACCAATAGAAAATGAATGAAAAAACAAAAATAGAGTGTAGACAGACTCACAGAATTTGACAGTAACTAAGAAAGCCAAGCACAAAATTGTGAAGAAGAAAAGAAAAAGAAGAAAGGGGAAAAGAATAAAAATGTGGTGCTGATGTGGCATGCCACGTGGAGTCCATCTCAACTAAATGTTAGCCCGTGTGGACTTCCGTTAAATAGAGTGATATATATTTGCATACTTTAGTAACGACGGGGGTATATTTGATCCTAAAGTTTAACTATGGGCAAATATAATTAATTTATGAAAGCAGAGGGACATTTTTGACCCTTTTTCCAACTTTTTTTACACTTATTTTCCACTAGAACATATTCTTTTTCTTTTTTGGCCTTATCAGCAGTTAAAGGTGCAAAATAATCTATTTTAACGTTCATAAGGGGGTAAATAATTACAAGTTAAGTTTAATGGCTAAACTAAGTTTTTGTTGCAACTTTAGAGAGAAAAATATGTCTTTTCTCTATATAACTAATCCATATATTAGTTATACATTACTCTAAATTTACTACCAAATAATGTATTAGATAAATACCACACTTTAATACATGAATTAAAAAAATAATACACCTTAGCAAACGACTCCTTAGGAACTAGGTGATCCTCCAGGTTGTACCCTTATAGCAGTACAAAAAGGTAAAAATGCTTGATATTTGTCTGTCTTAATATATGCGTAACATGTAGTATTATTAGTCGTTTGACTATTAAAATTATTTATTTATTTTGAATAATTATTTCACTTTAATGAAAAAAGTGAAAACAGTATGTGTTTGGTCATGAGAATTTCAAATACAATTTGGGATTGTATTTGGAAAAGTTTCACTTTTTTCACTACTACTTCTCTCAAAAAATTTTAAAAACAACTCAAATTTATATTCATGATCAAACACAATTATAACTCCAACTTCAACTTCAACTTCAACGCCGAAAAATTATGATTTTCATAATCAAACGGGGTCAATTTTTCTCACTTAAATCTTATTTAATTAGTATAGTTTTATTTTATTAAATTACATAGTTATGATAAAAAAAAATTTTCCAAAAATTAGCGAGAGGAAAAAAATGAAAATAGAATTACAAGGTGGGAATCAAATTCTCACTAAAATCAACTAAGCCACTAAAATTTTTTAATAGTCGCGATTAGTTAGAATGGCTCTACACGATCTTTATCCCCACCAAAACCATAAGTCCGACTTACTGCTTATTGACATGACAGTTCTGTCAATAGGGGTCCTCTTGCCTAATGGTGTTCGCCTTTTAATGGACAATAATAAACAAATCAAAACATGGCACGTCGTGTTCTAATTTGTTAACTTCAAAATGCACTTAAAATAATATAATTAAAGTGAATGAGGTTAACTACTTCGCCACTAAAAAAATCTGATAACATATAGGATTGGTTTGGTAGAGTGTATAGAAATAATGTCGAATAGAGTGTATTAATAATACTTAATTATTAATGTAAATATTAATAGTGTTTGTATTAGTTGTGCAGACATTATTTCTTGTACATCGTTTGATTTGAAGTATTAAAAATAATTATATATTTATATAATTTTTATAAAAAGATATTTTTTTACCAAAATACCCTCCTCCTTTGTACACTTTTGAAGAAGTAGCAGCTAATTATGTAGTAGAAAAAGAAAACTCAATTTCCAATTTTTTCTCCTTCGGTTGCTTTGCCATTTCTCGACCAAATCAGAGGTCAGTTCCTTCATTTACATTCATTATTTATCATTTAATTTGATCCTTAATTTTGATGTTTCTTAAGGTTGGATGTTTTTTCTGGACTCCAAAAACCCAGCAATGAAATTTGATCCAAAAAAAAAGGAAGAAATTGAAAAATAAAAATGATCAAACGATGACTATTATATAGATTTGATAGAATTACTTAGTAGAGAAAAGCAAACAATGTTTGATAAGAAGAGTGGAAGAAGATGCAAGAAAATCACCTCTTTTCCATGAGAAATACAAAGAAAATGGAAAGCAGCTTTTACAATCAAAATGGTGGGAAAACAGGGACATACTATAATTTTGGTGGAAAAGAAATTGACAAATATTTTGAGGGGCAAATTTATCATTAAATGAGTTAATGCATGTGTTAAAATACTTTGTATTACTTATACATAGGAAAATTGTGGTATTAATAATACATAGTTTAATTCATAATAGGATGTATATAACTAATGCAAACATTAGTTATACATAGAATGAAAAGTTGTATCAAACAAAGTATTAACAGTACATAAAAATAATGCATGCATTATTTTTGTTAACACACTCTACCAAACGAGCACATAGTGCACTTGATTAGACTAAAATAATGACAAATTATCAGACATTTAAGTCCAAATTTCAAACATTAGACAAGGATTTCAAATTAATCTCCAAACTGCTCACAGTAATTGTGTAATTACATATCCAAATTCAAACATTGGACAATGATTTCGATGCCACTTCCAATCCTTGACCCCTCATTAAAATCTCAAACAGTTTTCTAGATATACGAGTTAAAAACAGATTAATTATTATTTATTTTTAAACATAGATTAATGTAACGAAAAAAGATAAAATAATCAAAAAAGGATAATCCTTTTTCTTATTCTTTATCTTAAATGGCGTGTAAATGTCTGTCGAGTGCAATGTACAAGTCATTATATCTTCATTGTCATTGTGTTATAAGAATTACAAAGAGATTCACTCGCCTACACATAAAGATTACCGCACCTATCAGGTGCGTTCATGTTTGAAATTCCTTCGTTCTTAATTAGAATTCTCTGAGATGTCTTAAACAATTATTTCACTAAGTGTGGGCTATCTGTTATAACATACTATAATACTATCTGTTATTATAGTATTACCGTGTCATATATTTACCTCATATATGGCATTGACAGGGGAATCTTAGTAGCTTAATTGATTAGTTACCTGCTTCCACCTTATTGGTGAGGGTTCGATTCCCCACATTGTAATTCCCTCCCACATTCAGAGGCGGACCTACACATAAGTTTTGGATGCTCTGGCACCCACTAAACTTGACGCGAAACAGGTATAATTACATAAAAAATATATGAAAATGAGTATAAATTATATAAAAGCACCCATTAAACAAGGAGTTGGTTAGGTGCACTAACATTTAGGTTAATCTTAAGACTCTCCACTGGTAGGTGTGCTCGGGTTCAAACCTGGTTGAGGTGATTTTTCATTTTTTTCTGTAGTAAGCACGCACACTCCTCAAATCTTAGGTCCGCTACTGCGCACAATTTTTTTTTTAAAAATCATATATGGCATTGACCTTATTTGGTCCGGTCTTCGAAAACTGTCGTTGCCCCCGTGTTGATAACTTCCGGAGGATCCGACACGCACCCGATCGATATGTTTGTCGTTTTGTGTTAGACAAAATAAACATGGGCCAACTTAGAATAGTGGGTCCCTTTATTTTAGCTTAGAAGAGAACCTTCTTCTTTGTCTTTTTAGTATTTTAGTTTCATTGTTTAGCTTAGAAGAGAAGATTGTTTTAGCTTGTATAAATAAAGGTGATTGGCAAGGAATATAGAAGAGAAGAAAATTCCCAAATATTGTCTCTTATTTTAACATGGTATCAGAGAGTAAGGTAGTTTCATAGAAATCATCTTCTCGATCATCAATTTTCTTCATCTGACCTTTCTCAATAATGGCGGATGGAGTCACTGCTTCTTCAACATCCTTTGGTTCTACTGCCAGAACTCCACCATCTATGGATCCCAATTTATTGTCTTTAATCTTCAGATTCACCTGAAATGGCCTTGGTTAACACTCCATTTGATGGAAAAGGTTATCAAGGATGGAAGAGATCATTGCTTATAGCACTGTCAGCCAAGAATAAGCTTGGTTTTATCACTGGTGTTGATGCTTCACCAGATGCCCAGTCTCCAGATCTGCAATCTAGGAGCAGATGCAATGATATGGTAATGTCTTGGCTCCTTAACTCTCTTTCCAAAGATATTGCTGATAGTGTGATATACTCTTGGACTGCTAAAGATTTATGGATGAGTCTAGAGCATAGATTTGGACAATCTAATGGAGCTATCTTTTTCACCTGCAAAAAGAACTAAATAGGTTAGTTCAAGGAAATAATGACATTGGAGGATATTTCACTAAACTTAAGAGACTCTGGGATGAGCTGGAACCTCTCAAGTCTGATAAGTACACCTGTGTGTATAACTGTGAAGGTAAATTGAAGTTGGAAAAGTCTCTTGAAAATGAGAGACTTATACAATTTTTTATGGGTCTAAATGATGTGTATGCTCAGGCAAGAGGAAATATCTTAATGATGAATCCTTTTCCCAACATAAATGTTGCTTACTCTCTGATTTTACAAGATGAAAGTCAAAGAGAAACCTATATCAATGGCTTGATCCCAACTGATTCTTCTTCTTTTATGGTAAGCAACGTGAGTCAAAACAAATTTGGCAATAACGTACAGAAAACCCCTGGTGCTATGCCTAATTTTGAAACTAGATCATTCAATTATCCAAGATTGAACAATCACCAACAGTTACCCAAATACACAGGAACAAACCAACCACAACAGAAGCTTAGGGTTAAGAAAAAGTATAATCCTAATGTGTCTTATGATTTTTGTGGTAAGATTGGGCATGTAGATGATTGCTTCAGGTTACATGGTTTTCTAGAAGATTTTTAGTTCACAAACAATAGAGGTGGACAGGTTCAGATCAGAGAAAATGTAGTTATGTTTGGAAAAGAAGGTGACGATGGGCATATGATTGACATGAATTTAGTCAATCAACACTTCACCAAAGAACAATTTAAGCATTTCATTCAAATAGCAAAACAAAAGTTAACAGAAGGATTATCTGGGATAAATGCTGATGTAGTTGCTGGTACTGTGCTTAAATATATTGGAACTTTTCTTTCAGTTTTTAATTTTGGAACATGGATAATAGACTTAGGTGCTTCTGAGCACATGTGTTACAACTCTAGTTCTTTTCTTTCTATAAGCCTTTAAAATTTTTTGTTAACATTAACTTACCCAACTCTCAGTCTACCCTTGTGACTCACACAGGAAGTGTTCTAATTCCTAATAACCTCACATTGCATAATGTTCTTTACGTTCCAAGTTTTAGATACAATCGACTCTCAGTTCATAAATTTAATCTCCAATACAGTTATACTCTATCCTTCACTTCTAATAGTTGTGTCTTGCAGGTCCCTTTAATGAAGAGGCCTCAAGCTTTTGGTGAAGTAAAGAAAGGTCTGTACTTACTTCAAATTATTCCTAAGGAGTCTAGTAGAAACCAAGAGGTTTACAAGGATTCTAACATCTTTTATAGTCTTACCAATGTTGTTTCTAGTCCCAATTCAGATTCACATTGTTTTCCTGTCTGTTTCAATGTTAATTCTGATGTAAGGTTATGGCATATAAGACTTGGGCATTTGTCTTATTCATCAATGAAAAATGTTCATTTCCTTACAATTTCCTCTAATTATGATTGTCATTTTGAAATATGTCCTTTAACTAGGTAAGCTAGATTACCTTTTCTTATCAGGCAAGTTACTTCTCAATCCATTTTTGATTTGATTCATGTAGACACTTGGGGTCCCTACACGTCACCTACTCATAACAATTATAGGTATTTCTTGACTATAGTAGATGACTACAATAGAGGGACTTGGACATACTTGCTAACAACTAAAAGTAATGCATTTTCTGTTATTCAATGTTTCTTGAAAATGGCTGAAAGACAGTTTCACGAAAAGGTAAAGATTATCAGATCTGACAATGCAATGTAGTTGGGTAGGAGTACAGAGGCATCAAATTTTTTGTCATCTCAAGGTATTATGCATCAGACATTTTGTGTTGCTACCCTACAACAAAATGGGGTAGCTGAGAGGAAGCACTGACACTTGCTTGAAATTTCTAGGGCTTTAATGTTTCAATCTAAGGTTCCGATGATCTATTGGGGTGAGTGTATACTCACTGCCACATTTCTAATCAACAAGCTGCCTTCTAGAGTTCTTAAAGGTAAAACACCTTATGAAATTCTATTTGACAAAACACCTTCTTATCACTTGTTAAGATGTTTTGGTTGCCTATGTTTTGCTAACACTTTATCGCATGGAAGGAGTAAATTTGATCCTAGATCCACTAGGTGTGTCTTCTTAGGATACCCAAGTGATCAAAAGGGGTACAAACTCCTCGACCTATCTTCTAAGAAATTCTTTGTGTTCAGAGATGTCCATTTCTTTGAAGATATTTTTCCTTTTGTTGAAGATTGTTCTCATATCCCCTCTTTTATTTTTCCTACTCCTACGGGGGAAGATCATTCCTTCATTCTCTCTCCTTTTGATATTTCAATTTCACCACCTTCTAATTCTCAAGACCCATCCAGTTCTCCTATTAATTTATGATCTGATTCATCCACACTAACATCTTCTGAATCTACTGATTCACACCCCTCACCACCTCCTAGGAGATCTCAGAGGACAAACATTGGGAATTTACCTGCTCACTTAAAAGATTACATTTGCAACAGTGTTTATTTGAGTGGTGTTACTAACTCATGTTTTACTATGCCTACTATCCCTGTTTGTTTATCTGTTTTTGAACTATCAACACCCAATCAGGTTGTTCTCAATTCTATTCCCTTTATTACTGAACCTAGCAGCTATTCATAAGCCTGTACCCATCCTGGTTGGGTACAAACAATGAAGGATGAGATTGATGCCCTATTACTTAATCAAACCTGGGAAGTTGTTCATTTACCACAAGGTAGAAATGCACTACCTTGCAAATGGGTATATAAAGTTAAATAACATGCACATGGTACTCTTGAAAGATTAAAGGCTAGATTGGTAATTCGAGGTGATATTCAAAAGGAAGGGGTTGATTTCAATGAAACCTTCTCCCCAGTGGTTAAAATAACCACTATCAGATGCCTTTTGGCAATTGCAGCCAAGAAAAAGTGGGATATTTCCCAATTTGATGTGAACAATGCCTTCTTGCAAGGAAATTTGCAAGAAGAGGTCTATATGAAGTTTCCAGCTGGTCTAGATCCAGCTCAGCCTAACATAGTTTGTCGACTCAAGAAGTCTCTCTATGGGTTGAAGCAGGCTTCCAGGCAATGGTATGCCCGGCTTGCAGGGGCTTTAAATTTCAAAGGTTATACGGCTTCACTTAATGACTAATCCTTGTTTTTTAAACACTCAGGGGATTCCATTTCAATTTTTGCAGTATATGTTGATGATATCTTAATCACAGGAGATTCTAGACCTCAAAGTTTTCCTTCAAACTGAGTTCAAGATTAAAAATCTAGATCTTTTGCATTATTTTTTGGGAATGGAAGTCTTAAGAGAGGAACAAGGAATTATTTTGAGCCAACGAAAGTATACCTTGGACTTGCTTAATGATTTTGATGTTTCTCATCTTCCTCCAGCTTCCTCTCCGATAGATCCTTCAGTGAAATTTCCTGTAGAATCAACCAATCTCATGTCAGATCCTAGTCTTTATAGATTTCTCATTGGCAAGCTCAATTATTTAAATCATACAAGACTAGATCTATGCTTTGTTGTATTGACCCTTAGTCAGTATCTGCAACAGCCTAGTCTTGATCATTATCAAGTAGGCTTGAGAGTGATCAGTTACTTGAGAACTTACCTAAATCAGGGGATATTCCTTAATGCTTCTTCATCCCTTTCTCTTCATTCCTACTGCGATGCCGATTGGGCTTCTTGCCGGACCACACGCCGATCAGTTAGTGGGTTTTTCATCAGCTTGGGTGGCTCACCAATTTCTTGGAAGTCGAAGAAGAAATCCTCCGTCTCACTTTCATCTGCCGAGGCAGAATATCGCTCAATGCAACGATTGGTTTCTGAATTGAGCTGGTTAACAAGATTACTCACCGATCTAGTAATCCCTTCACCAATTCCTATCCAATTCACTTTGACAGTCAAGCAGCCTTACATATAGCTCGGAATCCAGTTTTCCATGAGTGAACGAAGCATGTCGAGCTTGACTGCCACTTTGTTCGTCAACAATATCTCTCCGGCTTGATATCTCTTTCCTTTGTTCCATCTAAAGATCAACTCACAGACATCTTCACCAAATCTCTTGCCGGACCCTCTCACCATCAGAATTTGTGCAAGTTGGGTGTCACTTCTTTCCCCTCCAACTTGAGGGGGGATGTTAGACAAAATAAACATGAGCCAACTTAGAATAGTGGGTCCCTTTATTTTAGCTTAGAAGAGAAGCTTCTTCTTTGTCTTTTTAGTATTTTCGTTTCATTGTTTAGCTTAGAAGAGAAGATTATTTTAGCTTGTATAACTAAAGGTGATTGGCAAGAAATATAGAAGAGAAGAAAATTCCCAAAATATTGTCTCTTATTTTAACATTTTGTAGAGTGAATATTTTTATTTCCTATTAAATGCTCATAAGTGTGTCCGCCATGGTAGGTAAAATAGGTTCCATTATAATAAATGAGTATGCATTTCAAATAGGTATTTTTTAGTACTATGTTGCTTGGACCCTTCGGAAATATTGTTGCACCCATGTTGGATCTTCCAATGATATGATGGTGGTGCGACAACAATTTTGGAGGACTCGAGCATCTCTGATAGGCGTTAAATACATGAACCCCTACACTGTCCTGCAAATGTTTTGTGGTGCTTATGTTTGTTTGCTCTTCTGTTTTTGTAGTATGAGGACATCGTTCAACTCGAGTGGCTTTCAACGTTCGTGGAAGATTCTTTCTCGTGTGAGGGTTTGACACTGGGAAAGGAATATTGTCGCGTCGACAAGGAGCCATCTGACAGCAAATTCATGACCTCAAGTCTTGTTTCCGTGCTTGAGAGTAGCAGCAGCAGCAGCAGTTCATCCTCATCAAGCTCGGGACCGGGGAAAACAATTCCTGCTCTTAGTCCGTGCCACCACGGTCCACAACGTGCTCGTAGCAAACGTCCTCGTCCGACTACTTTCAATCCCAGGCCAGTAAAACAACTCATGTTTCCAACATCAGTACTTCCCCAGCAATTCATTGCAGCCCCTGGAGTTCACTCATTGGAATCTGAGAGTTTCGCGGAGTCGTCCCCTATGAAGAAGAAAAAGAGAATCAAGTTCTCAATTCCTCGACCACTAATCGAGACACTTCACGATGATTACCACCCCGCGCCATAAGAATTTAGTAAATGCTTGCATTTCGAGATAACAAAGACGCCTCAATGGGACCAAAAACCCTTTGCAACGCATGTGGTGTTCGCTACAAAAAAGGCCGGCTTTATCCTGAGTACGGGCCTGCTGCAAGTCCCACATTCGTTCCATCCTTGCACTCCAACTCTCACAAGGTCATGGAAATGAGAAGCAACGTCTTCCCTGACGATACACAGTACTACAAGCTGCCCAAGCCTAGCCGCGCCCCGCCCCTAACCATCGGCCAAGCTGAGAACACCACCACCACATCTAGTACTCTAACCGCCCAGTTCGATAATGTCAAACCAGAGTAACCAAGACAATAGTTTTCCCTAGTCATTTTCAGGTCTTTTAGTTTCATTTGCTTACTGTTATTTCATTGCTTTGTTCATTGGTTCTTTGTACAAATGAGAGGGGAATAGACAAGTCATAGATGGCCATATCTTAGGTTTAGGAAGTTGTAGTGTTATTTAGTACTCTATAGACTTTTGGTATTATTTTTGCAGTTACTATGATTGTTTTTAGGATGTGTTATTCTTGAATGAGTTATGGTTTCAAGTAGGGGTGGGCATTCGGTATTCAATTCGATATTTTTAAAGTTCGGGTTCGATAATTTGATAATTGATATTTGAACATAGATATACCAGATACCAAACGGTATTAATATCTTGTACCAAACCTAATCCTGAATACCGAACTATTAAAATTTTACTCCCAAATACCATATCGAATTACCGAATACCAATTACCAAATTTTTTGGTTCGGTTCGATAATTCGATTTTTGATATTTTATACCCAGCCCTAGTTTCAAGTCTCCTAGTCACATTTCCCTCCCAACAACTTTTCTCCGACGGATCATTTTTTTCTGGTCAAATTGTAAGTGTGTATACAAGATCATTTTCGTTGAAATATACAAGATCATTTTCGTCGAAATGAAAATATGTGGCACAAATTTTGTGGAAGTAAATCGTCGATAAATGCCCTTGTAATATAATTTATTTGTAAACAAACCTACTTTGTTAAGAAAAAAATTGATCACTTAATCTTGTATTATATTGAGTGGTCTACATCAATTTAGTAGTGGTATTTGTCTTTGAGTTAATGGTAAAAAATACACCTAAAACTATTGTTTTTCTGTGAGTTACGTACTTCAACTATCCATTGGTCAAATATTTGTTCCCAAATGACAAGTGCTTATAGGTTGACTCAACATTACGATGTGTTTTAAACAAAGGGAACGATAGTTAAATTACAAAACTTGCAAAAATGTGAGAGTTTAGGTAGGTAAATAGAACGATGAGTAGTTGAGGTTTGAAACTCGTAAAAAGATGATCGTTTAGATATGGAAAATCGAACCAACAATGCTACCAACATAAAGTCAACATTTTGAATCTACTAGCGCAGTTTGTTTTGCCATCTGACACAAAAAAAGAAAATGTTTGATAGAAACCAACTATAATGTCTTTCCTACCTCCAATACCACAAACTCACACAAATTATTTCGAATCGCATTGAGAAACATTCCAATCATCCCCTCATCTAAGAAATAACATATGGAAACTATGGGTTGGGGTAAAATTATCATAACACATACAAGGAAAAAATTCACTAAATCAAGTCCTTATAAATTTGTACCGTATAACTTGAGGGATCAGATGCATGATGAATTTGATCATTCGAAGCAGATCTTCATGTCTAATGTTGAGTATGAGGGTCATTTTCACACTTTATCCGGGTATTCAACTGCTAGCATCTCCACTGACTCTGAGCAAATTCAGAAGTTTATGAAGGGATTGGATGGTACTTGTAAGTTAGTCACAACTCAAATGGTAATCTCAAGGGATTCTTTTTATAGAACAATTGAGCATGTCAAGATGACTGAGTCTATTATCAAGGATACTCAAAGAGACACCAAGAAAGTGCACTGTCATGGTTAGTCTAGTGGACACGCCTTTCAGATTAGAAATTCTTTAGTAGGGGTTCCCGTGCTTATAATGGTAAGCCAGTTCAGGCTGCTTTATTGGGATCAAGTGGTGGGACTTTAGGTTCAATGACTTTGGTAGTTAAACATTTGTCCAGGCCGACCGTTCTAGTTCTTTTAGGCACTCTCAGCATAATACTAGTAGCAGAGAATGTTTTGTATGTCATGAGATTAATCACTACGTGAGGGATTACCCTCGGCGTGCATAGGGTCCTCCCAGTAGAGTTTTGGGTTTCAGTTTTTCACTACTCCTATATATGCAGTCAGAGGTATTTCCCAGAGTGCTTAAGTGGTACTAGAGGTGCTCGAGGTAGAGGTAGAGGTGCTTATAGTGGTGGTTTTGAGGGTACTCAATTCAGGAGAAGATGTGGTAAGTGATGCTATACCTACAAAACCTAATGTGGAGGCCTTTGACATGGTGTGAGCTTTTGGTTTTTAGAGGCTTGAGAAGCCATATTATTGACTTTTCTCAACATTTGTTGTTTTACGTGCAGAGGCAAACCCAGGATTTGAAGAGCACAGGGCACCGTTATCTTAACATAAGCGCCCGAGAATCTTTCAATGACGACTGAGGGATAGTGTCGTGTCTGATTGACTGATCAGTAAAGGGTTAAGCAATGAGGAAAATACAAATATATAGGGCAAATATAGGCTTTAAGATAATAAATAGACCTTAACTCTTCATAAATAGATTAGTACAGTAGCCCAGTGATTAAGAGTGGATTGAAAGCAAAGAGGACGCAGGTTCGATTCCTTACTACTACTTTTGTTGTTAAAAAATTAATAGCACAGAAAATAGAAAAAGAAAACTTGGCCCTGGGATTCGATCCCTGGTCACATCTGCAGGAAACAACATTTAGAACCAACGCGCCCAAGGTGCTATTGTGTTCTTTAGGGTGCACATAATTTATATAACAATTTCTTAAGTTATGTACGTACACACAACTTTTTTTGAACTTATCGGGTGCACGTGCACCCCCACCCTAACACGTGGGTCCATCCCTATTTATGTGTCAAATAAAAAATGAAACTACGCCAATAGATCTGAAATGTTCAATTTGAGTTAGTAGCAGGGTTGGTTCTATTTTGGGCTTTTATATCTCATTTTGACCCTTTATTTGAAAAATAGTAAAAAAGAATCTCGAGGGTTAATTTTGTAAAAATATTTTTTCTTCAAAAATCCAATGTCCCCATTGAGTCCGGCAAGTTGAAATTAATCTAGTAGCATATATGGGTTATCTATGTAGGGTCCTGATGAAATTCGGAGGGTCCAATCGGAGCGTGGTAGGCTTGCAAGAAAAATCAGCATTTATTGATATCTGGTGCAGCTACTTTAACGGCCAAAGACCTCTTATGTGGTAACCTTTTTAGCGATCAGAAAATTCTTTAGAAAAAGACTCTTTGTTGAAGCAGCTTAGACTGAAATTTCCTCGTTTCGAGGTAGGTTGTAGCTTAACTTCTTTCAGATTGAGCTGGATAGTTAATAAATAAGTAAAACATGCTATGAATTTTAGAAAATAGTTATCGGGATTATGTTTTGAGATTACCTTTATTGTTCTATGTCCATGTAGGGGCCTATTCAATTGTAGTTTATTTATGATATCTGATATTATGTACCTAATTATGTTATGAACGATACAAGAGTGATAAGTGTGTGTCAAAGCTAATGTTATTGTGCCTTTTCTATCTATTTTCTTTTGTGCCCAATGCAATAAGTTTTATTTGGTTCAATTAGAATTAAGTACTAGTAGGATTATGAGGGGATTGTCACACCCCTTTTTTAACAGAAAAGAATTCATTTAAAGTTCGAAAGGGTTTTTTATTATTGAGTGACAAAAGATGAAAATTTGTTTCGAAAAAGGATTATTTATATTTAAACTCAGAGTCACCACTTGACATAATTCGGTGTGCCAAGTCATCTTTGGAAAATCCTTTTCGAAATGATTTGACTCTTTAAAAAAATTGGTTTGCGAACAGAGATTCCGACTAAGGAATTCTGTTGACCGAGGGGAAGGTGTTAGGCACTCCTCGATCCCGTAGTTCGACCACGGTCGCTTGGTGAACATATCGTCTAATTTGACATTACAAATGTATAAACCACATAAAACACATAAACAGACATCCAAACACACGAAACAAAATAAATCCAAAATATAGTGTTCAGTCCAATTATACAGTCCAAAATAAATAAAAATGCAAAAATAAATTCTATCTAACCTACACTAATCCTAACTACGCTCCCGTGCTTTATGCGATGCCTCGGACCTTCATCACGAATATCTTCCGCCAACATAATACGTCGGGGCATTCCCCGGTGAATAAATACAATGCGTCTCGGGGCATTCCCCGACTAAACGAATACATTTTCAAATGAGAGAAAGATAAACCATTCCTCAAACATTCCAAACACTCAAACAATCCATAAGTTCTAAATTTACCCCCCAAGCCTACTATTTGCCTACGCTTTCGCCGGTCTTATCATGATACTACCGAATTCATCTACATCATCAATACATCAAAATTAATCAATATTCACTTTTATTAATGTCTCAATTCCCGCCCCAAATTCAACTCAAGGTTCCAATGTAACAATTCACAATTACTTTTTAACAATCCATAACCAATATCAATGACATCAAATGACAAATCAAAATCACCAAAACACTCATATCATATCATGCTTCACACATATCAAACACGTATAATGAAATAGAAATGAGAAGAGATAGAATTGGACCTCCAATCACACTTTCAAAATCAATGTATTATTCTGATTAAAACCGAGAGAATCCCCGTCCGAAACCTCGAATCGAACCTAAATCCGAATCAACGCAAACTCGCCAACTCGATCGAACCCAAAACCGAACAATCCAAAACAACAATCTCAAATCAAAACCCCCAAAAATCCAAATCGAATCTGGACTAAGAACCAATGTTTGCGACTTTGTTCATAATACTATTCACGTCATCGGAGTTACGGGTTTAGTCGGCAAAAGGCGTGGTCGTTGGGCTGGACTGTTGCGACTTCAACAGGGCTCTGACAAGACTCAACAGTGACGGGGTGATCGGGTTTTATGATTTTGATGGAGATGGAGCTGATATTTGTATCACCAGAGTTCCGGTGAGCTCCAACAGTGACGGACACGGACAGACGGAGTATGGTTCAGATCTCAGGCAAAAATGGTGGTTCCTGGCGAGATTTCACAGGAACCAACACTCCCACTGTCGTTTCTCTCTTCTCTCTCACTTACACTCAGATTTTTATTGTTTTCCTCCCAACTTTATCACACTCTCTCGCTCAATCCTCTTTCTCCTTTTCTTTTTCTCTCGTTCAGCTGCTCTCTCCCATCTCTTTCGTGTTACTGTGTGCGTGAGTGTGTATTCTTAATTGTATCCATATGGAGAATTTCAGTGAGTGTATTTGGTGAGGATCAGTGATTTCTCCTGATGGAGAAGATGATTTCTGTGTGTATGTGTTTTTGGGTCTTCTCTGGTATTGATGGATGGTCCCCTCGTATTGCTACTGTGAGTCTCTATACGTATGAGAGTGTGTGTATATGAGTGGAATGGAAATTCCGTGTCTATGGGTATTGCCCTGAATGGATAGGATCTTGTGTGCCTATGTATTAGGTGTTCACCCATTCCCTGTGAGGCCTTTTTTATTCCTTTTGTTCTGTTTTGGTTAAAAGGAACAAACAAAAAAAAAAAAATGTGAGCGGGGGCTGCTTAGGGGGTGAGGTTGGGTAGGGGTAGTGAGGTGGTTTATTTTGATTGGGTAGATTGTTAGAATGAGGTGTAAAGGGAGTTAGGATAGGATAAAATTTGTTAGGTAGTTTGTTTTAAGTTGTTATTTTTTTATATTTTTGTGGGGTATAATTATATGGGTGAAGGTACACGGTAGGATAAAGTAAAAATGGGTAAAAACGATATCGGGAAGGGACGAAATTAGGTGTGGATTATTTTTTATGATCAAGAATGTAAAAACAAATTGTAATGCCAACGCTAAGTTAATCGATGAATTTTTCTGTATTTTTCACAGTATTGATTTTCCTTTGTTATGTTGGGAATGTTCTTAGTGGGGAGTGTAATACTAATTAAAAGTCTCCTACTCATCAGTTTCCAAAACACTTTCGCAGATATGAGATACAACAACAATATATTCAGTATAATCTCAAAAGACGGGTTTGAAAAAAAGTAGAATATATAGAAACCTTGCCCTTACCATGGTAGGTGAAGAGTTTGTTTCCAAGGTAAAATCTAAAAAAGAAATTTTTAACTGTTACCATTTTATACAAGGCTGTTGATTTGGCCTAATCTAATTTGGACGAATATGACCATGGCTATGTACACCTTTTGTACCGGAGAAATTTGGCTTTTAGTCCATAACAAATATTACTTTTGATATTCAAATTGTTAGTGAGTATAAGCATTCATCTCCTCTTTAATCGTAGTGTATTAGGATTACATAATTGAAAATCATATCATTTTTGATTTGTAACTTATAATAACATTTAAAGGTTATTAAGAGAAATCTTAATTATAAGCATTGTAAATTATTTATACTCAAATTAAAAGAAGTATTCAACCAGCTTCTTGAGTAGGATATCATATGATTCGTATCTTTTTTCAAATAGAACTTGATAAAAAGTTAATATTTAAAAGAAAAAACCACACACACATATATATATATAGCATTGTAAATTATTTATACTCAAATTAAAAGAAGTATTCGACCAGTTTCTTAAGTAGGATATCATATGATTTGTATCTTTTTTTCCAAATAGAACTTGATAAAAAGTTAATTTTCAAAAGAAAAAACTATGTGTGTGTGTAAAGTGATGTGATATCTCTATATGGACAACTTTTGCATTTATCTTTTATCTCATTTTTTCGGTATTTTTTTTCCTTTTTTTTTTTAAAAATAAATTAGGTTCATTTGTGCTACCAGTTTCCTCCGTTGAATCCATAAAATTTCTATGCACACCTTACAACTCTTCAATAAGTGAATTCTTGTTATGTACACCATTCAAAAGATTCTATTAAAGTGAGCTAGTTTGTTAGTTAACACGTGTGATAATCAGCCAGTGGTTAAAGTTGGTTATAACTAACTATACTGAGCTGGACACAGCTGTAGTATGCAGCTGTTCATATATAAGTAGAGGTGATTGTATGCATTGTAACCAATTTTTGTCATATATGAAATTATCTTCTTCCTCCCTTCTCTCTGCATTTCAATTTCTGCCATTACATTAGCTTGAATTCATAGAAAACTAACATGGTATCAAAGTGGTAACGACCAAAGAGACTGGGATCTCACGCTTGAATATTCAATCAAAATTGTTCTTCGTCAGTTGCATTATTTGAATGGCGTCGGAATTGCGATCTACCTCAGCTTCCTATGAGGAATTACCTTCAATATCTACAGAAAAGGTGAGCAATACTCATCCCCTGTATGTTCATCCATCTGATACACCAGGATCGATACTGATTCTGATCAAATTAACTGGGTCGGAAAATTATGGCTTATGGAGGCGATCAATGACTATCGCATTGCAAGCAAAAAGAAAATTGGGATTTGTTACGGGTACTTACAGAAAGGAACAGTTTAGTACTGAATTACACGAGGACCAGGAGATTTGCAATGCCATTGTACTTTTATGGATCATGAATACAGTCTCTGCAAGCCTCCTTAGTGGCATTATGTACTCATCGAGTGCACATCTGGTATGGGAAGACTTGAAAGAGCATTTTGATAAAGTGAATCGAGTTCGTATTTTCCAGTTGCATCATGAAATTGCCATAATTTCTCAAGGCACAAATTCAGTAGCTGTGTATTTCACTCAACTGAGGGAGCTTTGGGCTGAGTATGATAATTTGGTCCCTACACCAGGCTGTGATTGGGTAAAATCAAAGGAGTACATTGAGAATTTGCAAAGGCAAAGATTAATGCAATTTCTCAGTGGTTTAAATGAATCTTATAAACAAGTTTGTAGACAATTATTGTTGAAAATAGTAGAACTTTCTCTGAATTAGGCCTACGCTATGCTTAGTGAAGATGAAAGTCAAAGATCTTGTCCCTTCCAACATTGGGAGGAAAGGGAGAACCTTTAGCCATACAGTTCACTCGAGGTCAGTCCTATAAAGGTAAAAAACCCTTTATCAAGTGTGATCATTGTGGTAGAGGAGGCCACGTCAAGGAAGATTGCCATTGGTTGGTAGGACATCCTGGACTGCCTGGTGATCATAAGAAAATTCATGATGATGAATCCAAAAGAAATGGTTACTCTGTGAGTTCTGAGAGAAAGCCATACAATTCGCACTATGAGAGAAAATCTTATAACTCTCATTTTGATAGGAAAAGAACCTTTGCAGCAAGCAATGTTATGACGGAAGGTAGGTCTTATGTCACTAAGCATAGTGCTTCAAATAACCCTGGTTCTAGTGTTGGTGTGCAGGCTTTTACAGATGAGCAATATAAACAACTTCAACAATTATGTGCTAAGAATGCACAAGGGTTCACAGATGAGCAGTACAGACAGATTCAAGAGATGATGAATGAGAAGAAGAAATAACTTGATAATCACATTAATCTGGCAGGTACTGTTACATCACTATTGGCTAATTTTTGTTCCAATAAGTGGATCATAGATTCCAGTGCTACACATCATGTGGCATCCAATCTTAATCTACTAGAGAACATAAGTGAACCAAAGTATTCGGCTCATCAACATATATATTTGCCAAATGGAAATACATCTAACATCACCCATGTAGAAGCTGCTGAGTTCATAAAGAATATGAGAGTGGATAATGTTTTACTTGTGCCAGATTTCAAGCTCAATTTCAAAACTAACCAAGAGCCTATCTTGCTCTGTCACCTTTTTTTTTCTTTTTGCATTTTTCAAGATCTTTACAATGGAAGAGTAGGGGAATCGGTAGGGAGGAAGGGAGTCTGTACATTGTGAAGTCAGGTTCCAGTGATGAATGCTTAACCAATACTATCTTACAATCTAGTGTACAGTCAAGAAAGTTAATAACTACTGAGATGTGACATAAAAGATTAGGACATCCACCAGTGCAAGTCATGAGAAAACTTGGTGTAGTCTAAAAATATATTCCAGATGCATCTGCAACTGTTGATTGTCCCATCTGTCCATTGGCTAAACAAAGCAGGTTAACCTTTTCTACTAGTACGTCTAGAAGCAACAAACCCCTAGAAATAATTCATCTTGATGTATGGGGTCCATACAAAATTCCTACTCATGATAGAAAGAGTCTATTCCTTACTATTGTTGATGACTTCACTAGATATACTTGGGTTTATTTGATGCAGATGAAGAGTGATGTAATCACAGTATTAAAATCCTTTCTATGCTTAATAAGAACTCAGTTTGATGTTGTAGTTAAAATTGTCTGATCAGACAATGGTACTGATTTCTGTAATATGCCGTGTCATAATCTTTTTTATTCTCATGGCATTATCCATCAAAGTAGTTGTGTTTATACTCCGCAACAAAATGACATTGTTGAACAAAAACATAGACATATTTTGAATATTGCTAGAGCATTAGAATTTTAGGCACATATCCCTGCCAGATACTGAGGTGAATGTGTTGAAAGTACAGTATATCTATTAAACAGATTACCAAGTGAAATTTTGTAAGGTCAATCCCCTTATACATTGTTGCATCATAAGGTGCCTTTCATTAATCATTTAAGGGTTTTTGGATGCCTTTGCTATGCCACAAATTTAGTGCAATCTGATAAATTTGACATGAGAGCAAAACCTGCTATCATGATGGGTTATTCTACTACCCAAAAGGGCTACAAACTACTTGATTGTACTACTAAAAGATTCTTTGTTGGTAGGGATGTCATATTCAAGGAGCATCTGCTTCCTTTCTCTATTTCTTCTACTGGTATTTGTCCTTCTACACTATCTCTTGACCGAGGGACAACACCACTTGATTAAGAAGAAAGTGTAGAAGAACACTATGTGGATGATTATACAACAGGAGGTGATATTGGTGATACTCTCAAGACAGATCACTTTGCAGATCACAATGTAGGTGTGGAATTATTAAATCAAGAACACCATATAAATGGTGATGATGTTGATGAACATTATGCAGATACTGGTGGTGATGATAACAATATAGATATGAACAATGATAACAATGAAGCTATTGGAGACAATATGGTCCAAGAATAGGCACATGTTTTGTCTGATCAAGATGGAGGAAATACAGGTGCAGATGGATTTGAACAAAATCATAATACAACTCTAAGAAGATCTGGAAGAGCTATAAAGCCACCATTGTAGCATGAAGATTATGTCATCACAAAGGGAAAAGAGAAATCATCCTACCCCATCTCAAATTATGTATCTTATCATATGCTATCTGCTAGTTGCAGAAAAGTATTAGCAAAATTTTCAACATCAGTAGAACCACACATTTTCTATGAAGCCTCCAAGGATAACAATTGGGTGAAAGTAATGAAAGAGAAAATCAAAGCCTTGTAAGATAACCACACTTGGGAAATAGTTGAACTTTCGACGGAAAAAAATGCTATTGGTTTTAAATGGGTATACAAAATAAAGTACAAAGCAAATGGAGAAGTAGAAAGATACAAAGCTAGACTGGTTTCTAAAGGATATAGTCAAAGAAAAGGACTTGATTATCATGAAACATTCTACCCTGTGACAAAGATGGTGACATTTAGATCTATTATAGCCTTGGCAGCATCAAGAGGATGAGATTTATGTCAAATGGATATATATAATGCCTTCTTGCAAGGTGATCTAGATGAGGAAGTTTACATGGAACTTCCTCAAGATTTTAGAAGGCAGGGGGAGAATAAGATGTGCAAATTAAGAAAATCATTGTACGGTTTAAAATAAGCATCGCGACAATGGAACATAAAATTGACGGAAGCTTTGATTGAAGCGGGGTACTGTCAAAGCAAGTATGACTATTCTATGTTCACAAAGAAGAAGGACAATGATATTGTGATAGTGTTGGTTTATGTAGATGACAACAACAAAGACTTGGTAGAAATAAATTTTTTCAAGAGACAAAACAAGCACTGTACAGAAGGTTCAAAGTTAAAGACTTGGGAGAAATGAAATTTTTCCTAGGAATTGATGTTTTGAGATCAAAGAAAGGGATTTTGTTGAATCAAAAAAAGTATGTTTTGAAGTGATATCTGATTTGGGGCTTGGAGGTGCCAAGTCAGTAAACACACCTATAGATGTGAATCAGAAGTTTACTACTGGAGCTTATGATGTGTGCACTGGAAATAAAGATGATACACTTTTGGAGGATGTAAGAGGTTATATCAAAAATTGATTGGGAAACTATTGTATTTAACTATAACAAGACCTGGTATCATTTTTGCATTGTAGACCCTCATCCAATTCATGCAAGTGCCTAAGAGGTCACATTGGGATGAAACAATAAGAGTGGTGAAGTACTTGAAATAGGAACCAGGTTTAGGAATCCTGATGAGCAGTTGTTCTACTAATTCCTTGAGTTGTTTTTGTGATGCTGACTGTTTTTGTGATGCTGACTGGCCATCATGTCCCAATACTAGAATATCTATCTCAGGTTTTGTCATCAAATTTGGAAGGTCATTAATATCTTGGAAATCGAATAAGAAACTCAGGAGTTTTGCTGAAGCAGAATACATGAGCTTAGCAATAGCAACAACTGAAATTGTTTGGTTACTGGGATTATTCAATGAGCTGGGAGTTAAAGTTAATGTGCCAGTTGATGTGTTTTGTGATAGTAGAGCTGCCCTACAGATTGCAGCTAATTCAATATTTCATGAACGTACCAAGCACATAGAGATTGATTGCCATTTTGTGAGAGATAAAATCAAAGAAGGAGCAGTGCAAACACATTACATTGGCACTAGAGAACAACAGACAGACATACTGACAAAAGGACTTATCAGAGGTCAACATCTGTATCTGTTAAACAAGCTTGGAGTGCTTAACTTGATGCAGCCTCCAGTTTGAGGGAGAGTATTAAAGTGAGCTAGTTTATTAGTTAACACGTGTGATAATCAGCCAGTAATTAAAGTTGGTTATAACTAACTATGCTGAGCTGGACACAACTATAGTATGCAACTGTTCATATATAAGTAGGGGTGATTGTATGCATTGTAACCAGTTTTTGTCATATATAAAAATATCTTCTTCCTCCCTTCTCTCTGTATTTCAGTTTCTGCCATTGCAGTAGCTTGAATTCATAGAAAACTAACAGATTCTATGGTACAATTCGCTCATACAATACAATGTGAATGAAAAATTAAATAAAAATGGAAGAAATATTGGTTAAAGGAAAATTTGCATTCGAGGGTGCATGTACAATTATAGAGATTTGATTTTCAAAAGAATGAATATAATTGATTGAGGTGCCACGCCAATTAAAGATATGTTTGGACAAAAGAATAAAGATATCTTGGCCACTTAAAAAATAATAAAAGAAAGTGATCTTTTCATATCTCATATATATGTAAAAATAAAATTTTTAATTGTAAAAATAAAAGACTCTTAGTAGAAAAGACATAAAACTAAAAAACAGTCATAAATAGCCTACAGAATCAATCCTCTCAATTTGGATACGTTCCATTACAATACTTTTCTTGGTAATATGTTAAATTGCTTGGTCTTTTAAATTCTAATGAAAGTGATGGTGCCATTTTGTGGTCATGGTGTTGAAGATTGAACATACATAGAAAAATTCTTAAAACCTTTTTTATTGTATGATTGCTCCTATAATTAGTATAGCTACATGGTCAAAGTCGGTGTAATATAACTTAAATAATCTTTAGAGGATTGAAGTTTAGCTATTTGCATCATTTACCTACTTTCATAGAAAATGTACTTTTATCTTGTTAATATGCAAGTCATTCTGGGCAAATTTGCAAAAGTCCTGAAGATGGACAAAGTGAAGCCTACTGGAAATGAAGGGTGGCTACGAGTCGTTATGACGACCAACGACTCATAGTGAAGGCTCGTGCTAACAACAGAAGAGAAAGTCTTGAAAGATGAAAATCCACTGGAGTGATTTGAATCTAATGACTCATAGGGTCTGACCACGAGTCGTCATCACTGATTAAAGAATCAAGGTAATGGAGTTGACAACGAGTCTTTGTCAGTCCAGAGGACTCGTTGCCTGAGGCATGACCATTGCTGACTTCATTTTCCTATTTTGCTTTTACTAGGTTTTCTTTGTTGTTTTGAGAAACTATAAATACCTTTTAGATAATCTTGTATTAGGTTACACACTTTAATACTTTTACAAACATATATTGATTTCAAGATTGACTTTTGATCTTGAATCTTCTTGTTCTTAGTTTTTGTTTGATTAATTAATTCAAAAGTTTGGGTTTCTCCATCAATTATTGTGAGATTAATCATATGCATTTTTTATTGAATTTCATGGATTGATTCACAACTATGAATGGCTAATTCCCTTAGCTAGGTTTGTGCGAACTCTGGCAGAATGCTCACTTATGTGCTCATACAACTACGTGTAACTAGAAACGAATAGAAGTAAACCTTCAAATATAACTGGTTATCGACAATATATATATGAGATAGTGCTCTTTGTTAATTGGTTATTTAATCACATTTTATTTATGAAATATTTTGGATTGGTATTAGTGTGGATACAATAAAATTATTCTATTAAATTGAAGAAGTAATTTGATCTAATAAGCTATCTATGGCTAGTCTATTAAAAATTAGCAGTCATTTGGTTTAGAGAAAAAACATCTTTTCCCCCCGAACTTGTTCTCTAAACTCACTTTAGCACTTAAACTTAACTTTCGTTTATTTACCCCACTTAACAATTTTCAAGTGAATTAATTTCACCCTTATGACTGACATGGCCCAAAAAAAAGCGAGTGAATTTTTTTTTTTTAAAAGGTCCACTTTATTGCTATTATTATTATATATATATATATATATATATATATATATATATATATATATATATATATATATACATATATAAAATTAAAAAAGAAAACAAGGAAACCAACTTCATCTTCTTTCTACCCCCTTCCCCCACCCCCACCCCCACCCCCACCCCCACCACATTTCTTCACCTACTTTGAACCCCCGCCCCGTTTCTTCATCTACTTCGAATCCCCACCCCATTTCTTTGTGTACTGGTGTGTTTCTTTCTTAGCATTTTTACTTGTGGAAGATTGGTTTTTGAATTTGAATTCATTGAGGTCTTTAGTGATGATGTTTCTTTGGTTGTTTTATTCTTTGGCAAAGAAGAGCTGATTTTGGATAGATCCGAGGAGGATTTTTTAATTGTAGGGGAAGTGATTTTGGTTGAATTTGAGTATTTGGTGGAAGTGGAACTGAGCTTTTTCATTTGGAATTTTAGTGCAAGTTTATCTTCTAGGGTGGGCTTGATGAGCTTGATTTTGATTTTGGTTAAACTAAAACCTGAATCAGACAAAGAAAATTTTATTTTTGCAAGCTTGATTTGATTCTGGATTGTACCAAAATCAGAGGAAGAAGAAGAAATCTTGGTTAATTTGATTTGATTCTTGGAAGAGCTTGTGAATTCGGTGAGCTTAGTTTAATTCTTGAAACTAGAAAGTGAACTTATTTTGAATTTTTTCTTGATTGATTGTAGAGAATCATCATCATCATCAATGGTTGAAATGGACTTTTCTTGATTGCCTTAGGAAAATCATCTTCAATGGTTGAAATTAATTTCTTCTTGACTGATTTAGGAAAATCATCATCAATATCTAGCTCCAACATTCTTCTTCTAATTCTTATTGATAAAAACATTAAATTGATGTCTTTATGGTTGTTCTCTTGGTGGTGTTAATGACGAAAATGTAAAAAAAAAATGAAGAAAAAAGCATTTTCGTAGCAGTGGTGGGGGATGGAAGGAGAGAAAGAGTGGGTGGGGGAGGGGGCGGTGGCTGTGTCTGCAAAAGAAGAAGAGGAAATTAGGGTGGGGTGGGGGTGGGGGTGGGGTCTATTTTTTTTTTTTATATATATATATATATATATATATATATATTTTAAAAAATATATATTTTTTATATATATAAAAATAGTATATATATATATTTTCCTTTTTTTAAGAAAAAATATAAAAAGTAAGTGTGTGGAATTTTTTTTTTTTTTAAATTATAATTTTCTATGTGGCAATGACATGACACTGATGTGGCAACGATGTGGCGCGTGTGTAGTGCACTCTCCGTTGTGAGAGTGAGTTTTTGATTTTGGGGGTGAAATTAATTCACTTGAAAGTTGTTAAGAGGGGTAAATAAACGGAAGTTAAGTTGTATTAAAGTGAGTTTGGAGGACAAATTCAGCGGAGAAAAAATGTCTTTTCTCTTTGGCTTATTGGACAAAGTAGATAATTTTGAGACAAAAATTTAGTATTGTCTAATTTCTTGCTTGGTTGTTAATCTTGAGATAAATTATATTAAGATTTTGGACTAGTAAATAGTACTTAAATAAATTATCCTTGTCATATGAAATGATATAGTACCACAATTAGTTATTTCGGAATAAAATAATGAAAATGTAAAAAAAGTACGTGTGAGGTTCTTCAAATCCTTTTTTCTTTAAATAAGGTGAGGGTATTTTTGTAAACCAATTATTTCTTAGCAAAATATACAATACCTATTATTTTTAATACAATAAATTAAAAAGTTGACAAGAAATAATAACAAGATAATTAATCCTAATGTAACTTACTTTCAAACCAAATCAGCCCTTTGCAAAGTGAAATATCTTAATAGATCCAAGAAAGGAAATCAATTGTTTGATTATTCCCAACATGTAGGAGGGCTTTCTCATTACTTTGAAACACTGCCTTTGGTACAACATTTTTGGAAAACAAAGCCATCAATATTTGTTCAGTCTTCTTGTAATAATATCAGCTTAGATGATTTCTCATTTAGCCCCTTTTTATAAGCATGCCTGATTATACCAAACATTACTTAATTTGCACCAACAGTAATGCTGTAAATATATAATAATTATTCTCCAAAAACACTAGTATGTCAAAGAGATTACAGAATCGGAATATATTTTGTTTATCAGCTGACACAACAAGTTATTTCATTTACTTGAACCAATCATTTAGATTAGGCACAAGGACAATTATTTAAGGCAATAAGACAACAAAGTAGACAAGGAACGGTGGAATATTCAACACACATGGGTGTGGACCATATTTGATGCTGATCTCTAGCAGTCAACTTGGACTGTTAAAACTCTTCAATCTTTTCCCCTTTTTGTCCTAGGTTTGTGTTGCAATGGAATGGAAGAAACTGGAGAAAAATAAATTAATCAGAGAATAAACAAAATTCATTGAATTGATTCTTGTGTTAAAAAATAAAAGACTCCAGCTAAAAGAAAAAATAAAAGAAAAGAAAATACGTTATGTTATTTTCCTTAAAAGCACTAAACTAAAAAGAAACAAAATATTATGTAATGAATATGTATATCCTAGACTTAAAAAGGAATACAAATGTTTTACAATATTTCTAGACTAAAAAGAAAGTAAATATTCTTCCATTATAAATAGAACTAATGGAAGAATATTTACTTTCTTTTTAGTCTAGGAAAATAAATTTTAACATGTATTTCCTCTGCCTCCTTAACTCCCCTTAGCTCTTCTTCTAAGTTTTCATGTTCACTTGAAAAAAGAAAAAGAAAAACAATGGCAGGAGGAGTAGCAGTAGCAGCAAATGAAGGAGAACAGTACCATGGAAAACTGACAAATTTTGTAATGTTAGCTTGTATGATGGCTGCGATGGGAGGTCTAATCTTTGGATATGACATTGGAATTTCAGGTTTGATTTTTCTGCGTTTTCTTAAGTTATACATACAATCATGACACACCTAGTAAAGGTTTCAATTGTCCAACGAATTATGTTTCTTATTAATTACCTTCATTTTTCTTAATGTACAAGTATGAATCAATTGATCTATTTTTATTTCACTTACACAAGTTATGAAAATGTGAAGGTGGAGTAACTTCTATGGAGCCTTTTCTAAAAAAATTCTTCCATGATGTGTACATTAAGATGAAAGAAGACAAAGAAGTTAGCAACTACTGCAAATTTGACAGCCATTTGTTGACATCATTCACATCGTCCCTATATGTAGCTGGTCTTTTTTCTAGTTTTCTTGCCTCATCAGTCACCAGAGCGTTTGGTCGCAAAGCCTCAATCCTTCTTGGGGGAGCTAATTTCCTGGCTGGTGCAGCACTTGGTGGAGCTGCTTCTAATATCTATATGCTTATACTTGGCAGAGTTTTATTAGGTGTTGGTGTTGGTTTTGCAAATCAGGTAAAACTTTCGGTCTGTTCCAAAAAGAATATCACATTTCCCTGTTTTTAAATGCTTTAATCTCTGATTTTACTCCAGATGCTCACATAATCATAGAAATGCAATGGCATGTTTCTAAGAGTTCTTTTGATATGTGCTCTGCCTAAATTCTTTCATTTTTATACTCCATATCTGCGATCATTTAAAATGAAATGAAAGCTGTTCTAAAGGTACACGTTCTATATTTTCACTCTTCTAAAGAAAATGAGGAGTTCTCAAAATGCAAATCAGGTAATAAAAGGGGATGGTTTCTTTTAGTACATTCAAAAAAGAATTATACTCTTTAATATCTAGAAATACTTCCGATTTATTCTTAATGTCGCGACATGCTAAAGATCACAAGTTTCATAGAAACTTTTGATATGTGCCAAAGGTTTTCCGGTACCTAGTGGAACACAGTCAATTAAAAGGAAATGGAGGCATTGCTTCTGTACTAGTAGCTGAACTTCCTGTGTTTGCACTCTAGGATATAAAACTGGAAGTTCTCAAAATGATAACTCTAGGACTTCCCCAGCTTTAACCAATTTACCATTCTTGTTCCTTTTTGAGACTAAACCAGCTCAATCAACTATCTTTTTTTTTTTTTTTTAGCTAAAACTATGTTATCACAACTTTGCAGGCTGTACCATTGTATCTGTCAGAAATGGCACCATCCAAGTACAGAGGAGGATTCAACAATAGCTTTCAACTAAGTATAGGTATTGGAGTTCTAATAGCAAACCTTGTAAATTATGGCACTCAGAAGGTCAAAGGTGGCTGGGGATGGAGAGTCTCACTAGCTATGGCTGCAGTTCCAGCATCCATGTTAACGTTAGGCGCATTGTTCCTCCCAGATACCCCGAACAGCTTGATTCAACGCACAAATGATCACGAAAAGGCTAAAAGGATGCTGCAAAGAGTCAGAGGTACAAATGATGTACAAGCAGAATTTGATGATCTTATCTTAGCCAGTGAAATTGCAAAAAGTATTAAGCACCCTTTCAAGAACATTCTACAAAGAAAATATAGGCCTCAACTTGTCATGGCCATAGCGATACCATTCTTCCAGCAAGTGACAGGAATCAATGTCATTGCATTCTATGCTCCTGTCCTGTTTCGAACGATTGGACTAGGTGAAAGTGCAGCTCTTCTGTCTGCTGTTGTGACAGGGGCTGTTGGAATTGCTACCACTGCCCTGTCAATGCTGATTGTCGATAAAGTTGGCCGAAGAGGGCTGCTGATTTTTGGAGGAATACAAATGTTTGTTACACAAATGATAGTAGGAGGCTTAATAGGGACTAATCTAGGGGATCATGGTGGAGTGAGTAAAGCTATAGCCTTTGTGATATTGGTGATGATAGGCATTTATATTGCTGGCTTTGGTTTGTCATGGGGGCCATTAGGATGGTTAATTCCAAGTGAAATATTCCCACTGGAGATAAGATCAGCTGGACAAAGTATAACGGTAGCAGTCAGTTTTGTCTTCACTTTCTTGATTGGTCAAACATTTTTATCCATGTTGTGCCACTTCAAGTATGGGATTTTCTTCTTTTTTGGAGTTTGGGTTGCAATAATGACTACATTTGTCTACTTCCTTTTGCCAGAGACCAAGAACTTGCCTATTGAGAAAATGGACAGAGTTTGGAGGGAACACTGGTTTTGGAAGAGAATTGTAGGCACAGAAAATAATGTAGTGACCATCAAAGAAGAGGAAGCTTGAAGATAGTTGTCATGATCAATTCAAGACAAGTGTTCTTTCTCAATTTGGAGATTTAAGGTTATGCAGCAGAACTTATGCTTAATTGGAAACTGTATATTGGATTTCTAAATCATATATACATGTTACTAAGAAATGAGGTTTTAGAAAAAACTACCCAAATATTGATGAGTCTTTCCAGAAAAATCTGATTAAAGTATGTTTCATCAAACTAGTACTAGTACATAATATGTTCAAAGTGTTGCTGCTCAATTTAACTTTACCGCTTCCTTTCTTATAACTGGTCTTACGTCAGTTCCCTTAAACAAGTTAAAGACCGTCAATCCATTGAATATTTGCGACAAGAAATGAATCTGACAAAGCAAATAAAATAAACCACAGAAGAGGAATATTTTGGCTTCTAGTCCTTTATTAAAGTGACATAACTGTAAACGGCCTTAGGCTCTTTGGATCAAGACTTGACTTTTGCTCCTCCTTTGTATCCAGGCCATAAAGGGCTATACCTAGTTTGATACCATATCTATTAGTTACTATTAATTATGTCGTCGTCATGGTTTTGACTGCTACTTTCACCTTTACCTCTTTTTGGATTTGAGCGATTTCGCTTGAAGTTGAGTAAACGATGGACTCTTAGGGGACTATGTATAACGTGTATAGCTACCGCTGACTCCTATCTTATGTGTATAGGAGAACTTTTAAGAATTTAAATTGTATAACGGGGCTATTAAATATGTGATAATAGAGCTATACACCGGGTTGCCTCGGTGTATCCACCCAAGCTTTAGGTTATGGATGATGAATAGGGATTGTTATTCTTCAAAGTCTTCAATGCTTGGTGCATAATTGGTCAGTCAAGTTTCTGAAATCGCTGCAATCTTTGCTCATAAAGTAGAACTTTGGTGCAAAACTCTTCAATGGATAGTTGGCTAGAAAAGTGTGTAATGATGCCAACCAAGGTGGCATACTCTTTTCCAAGACCTAGTAAAACATGATCAATGAAATCCCGAGAAGCAACAGATGCATTAATTGCTGCAAGAGAATCAACTATTTGTTTGGCATTTCAAAGATATGTTGGGTCATGGGTCTTTGTCCCTTTCTACGTGGATAAAATGTAGCCCAATTTATTGGACCAGCCCACTTTGCCCATAGCCCAATTATATGGGGCATATATATTGACCTTTTCAGGTCTTATTCTGAAGATACACAGAAAAAACTTCTGCAGCCACACAAGAAAAGATCAGAGAGTGCAGATTTTCGCCCAGAAAAATCCAGCCATAGTAGTCATCTTTAAACTGTGATTCCCGCTTCGTTTCGTGTCCGATTGAGCTGATTTTTGGACTGCATGTTTCTATCAACTCGATCTTTGATTAGGAATTGGCAGAGCTTAATTTGGTGTCCTTAGCTCCTATTTTTCATCTCTGAACAACAACTACATTTTTGGTATTTGTACTCCTTTTACTTTCATGTTTTGGTGTTGTGGTGTATGTATTGTTGCTTGTTGTTTGGCACTTGTTGGTGGTCATTTTGGAGAACAATATTGTAACAATTTGGTGGTGATTATAGTGGAGGTTTTGGTCCCGTGATTTTTTACTCTTCACACTGAAGGGTTTTCCACGTAAATCTTGTGTCTTGTGTGATTGCCTTTATTCTTGTCTTATTTCATTTTGGTTGAGTTACTTGCTGCCCTATATCATTATTTTGTTTGGTTTGTTTGTCTCTTTTTGGTTCAAGTTGAAAGAGAAAGTTTAGTCTTGGGTATTTTCTGCTGCTACCCTGTCGGGCTCTTTGATTGTGTGCCCGTCTTTCCCAAAAAAGTCGTATCAGAGCGTTGGTTGTTGTTGATTATCGATTTGAATGATGAAGGCTAATATGAGTAAGATGGTATGTTTGAATGGTAGTAACTATCATACTTGGAAAGGAAAGATGAAAATGCATCTACCTGTGTTTGCGTCTACTAAACCTGAATCCATGTCAGATGAGGATTAGGAATTTGAGCACTTACAGGTTTGTGGCTATATCAGACAATTGGTTGAAGACAATGTTAGAAATCATATTATAAATGAGACACATGCTAGAAGTTTGTGGGACAAGCTTGAGACACTTTATGCTTCGAAGACTGGCAATAACAAGTTGTTCTTGCTTAAGCAATTGATGAATATCAGGTATAAAGAGGGCAGTCCTATTTCTGATCATTTTAATGATTTTGCAGGATGTCCTTGACCAGCTGTCAGGAATGGGTGTAAAGTTCGATAAAGAAATTCAGGGACTTTGGCTTCTTAATACTCTGCCTGACTCTTGGGAAACTCTTCGAGTTTCTTTGACTAATTCTGCTCCCGATGGTATTGTAACTATGGAATATGTTAAGAGTGGTATCTTGAATGAAGAGATGAGAAGGAGATCTCAGGCCTCATCTTCTTCATCTTCACACTCTGATGTTTTGGTTACTGAAGAGAGGGGGAGAAACAAGTCCAGAGATTCAAATGATAGAGCTAAAAGTAGAAACAAGTCAAGGTCCAAATTCAAGAATCTTACATGTGACTATTGCAACAAAAAGGGGCATATCATAAAATATTGTTACAAGTATAAGAGAGATATGAGACGACAAAAGAAAGAAGGTGATAATAAAAATCTTGTTGCTGTTGTTGCTAATGATGATCTTCTTGTTGCTTGTGGTAAGAATGTCATTAATCTTGTTCGCGATGAGTCTAGCTGGTTTGTAGATTCTGGTGCTACTTCTCATGCTACGCCTAAGAAGGAATTATTTTCTTTTTATACTCCAGGTAATTTTGGAATGTTGAAAATGGGTAATAATTATGAAGTTAAAGTATTTGGCATTGGCACGGTTTGTTTGGAAAGTAACAATGGTTCCAAACTAGTTCTCAATAATGTCAAGCATGCTCCAGATGTTCGCCTGAATTTGATTTCTGTAGGAAGTCTTGATGATGAGGGTTATGTTAATACCCTTGGTGCTGGCCAGTGGAAGATTACTAGAGGTTCGATGATTGTAGCTCGAGGTGACAAGTTGTCTAACTTGTATTTATTTCAGGGCTCTACTTCTAAAAGCTTGATAAACTTGGTGGAGAATGAAACTTCATCAGAGTTTTGGCATAGAAGGTTAAGTCATATGAGTGAGAAGGGGATTAATAGTTTGGCTAAGAAAAATTTTCTTTCTGGAGTAAAACAAGCAAAGTTGAAGAAGTGTGTTCATTGCTTAGCTGGTAAACAGAAAAGATTTTCTTTTCGGAGTCATCCGCCTTCAAGAAAGCTCGATTTGCTGGAGTTGGTGAATTCTGATTTGTGCGGTACTCTTAAAGTAAGGTCTCATGGTGGTGCACTTTACTTTGTGACTTTTATTGATGATCATTCTCACAAACTCTGGGTATTTCCTTTGAAGTCCAAGGATCAAGTACTTGATGTGTTCAAGAATTTTTAGGCCTTAGTTAAAAAACAGAAAGGGAAGAAATTGAAATGCATCCGTTCAGATAATGGTGATGAGTATATTGGTCATTTTGATAGATATTACAGAGAGCAGGGTATTCGACATCAGAAAACTCCTCAGTTGAATGGCTTAGCAGAGAGGATGAACAGAACACTAGTTGAGAGGGTTAGATGTATGCTTTCAGATGCTAAGCTTCCAGATTCCTTTTGGGCCGAAGCACTTAATACAGTTATTTATGTTATCAATTTATCTCCTACTGTTGCTTTGAATAGTGATGTCCCTGACAGAGTTTGGTCTTGTAAGAATATTTCTTATGATCATCTTAGAGTCTTTGAGTGTAAATCTTTTGTGCATGTTCCTAAGGATGAAAGGTCAAAGTTAGATGTTAAAACTAGACAATGTATCTTCATTGGTTATGGTCAAGCTGAATTTAGCTATCGTTTCTATGATCCAGTTGAGAAGAAACTTGTTAGAAGCCGTGATATTGTGTTCTTTGAAGACCAAACAATTGAAGATTTTGACAAAGCTGAGAAGGTTGATTCTCAGAGTAGTGAGTGCCTAGTTGATGTTGATCCAGTTCCTTTGACTACTGCTCCTGAAAAAAATCTTCATGATGAAAATCAAGTTGATAATGAAGATGATGATCATGTTCAAAATAACCAGCAAGAAGTTGTTGATGCTCCAGTACAGGTTGATATGGTTGATCAGTAACCAGTTGTTGATGATCTAGAGAGTTCTCTCCAACGATCTACTAGAGAGAGAATACCTTCATCTCATTATTCTCCCAGTGAGTATGTACTCTTGACTGACGGGGGAGAATTTGAGAGTCTTGATGAGACCATGAAAAGTGAAGAAAAAGAAAAGTGGTTTGATGCTATAGAAGATGAAATTAAATCTTTGCAAGATAATCATAACTTTGATTTGGTTAAGCTGCCTAAAGACAGAAAAACTTTGAAAAATAAGTGGGTTTTTAGGGTGAAGCATGAAGATGGTAATCCAATTCCACGGTACAAAGCTAGATTGGTTGTGAATGGATTTAACCAGAAAAAGGGAGTTGATTTTGATGAGATATTTTCTCTGGTTGTGAAGATGTCATCCATTCGTGTGGTTCTAGGCTTAGCTGCATGTCTAGATTTAGAGGTTGAGCAAATGGATGTTAAAAGTGTTTTTCTCCATGGTGACTTAGATGAAGAAATTTATATGGAGCAGCCCAAAGTTTTTGAAGTCAAGGGAAAAGAGAATTATGTTTACCAATTGAAGAAGAGTTTGTATGGTTTGAAACAAGCTCCTAGGCAGTGGTACAGGAAGTTTGGTTCCTTTATGAGTCAGCAGGACTTCAAGAAGACTACTTCAGACCATTGTGTTTTTGTCCAAAATTTCTCTGATGGTGACTTTATTATTGTGTTGCTTTATGTTGATGACATGCTTGTTGTTGGTCATAATACTTGCAGGATTCAAAAGTTGAAGCAAGAGTTGAGTAAGTCTTTTTCTATGAAAGACTTAGGACCAGCAAAACAGATTCTTGGCATGCAGATTGTCCGTGACAGGAAGGCCAAGAAGTTTTGGTTATCACAAGAGAAGTACATTCAGAAAGTACTTCGAAGGTTCAACATGGATAAGGCTAAGGTCGTCAGTACACCTTTACCTATGCACTTCAAATTGAGCACGAAGCAGTGTCCTTCCAGTGATGATGAGAAGGAAGATATGAAGAAAGTTTTTTATTCTTCAGTCGTTGGTAGTTTGATGTATGCAATGGGTTGTACAAGACCGGATATTGCTCATGCTGTTGGTATTGTTAGCCGTTTTCTTTCTAATCCGGGAAGAGAACATTGGAATGCTGTAAAGTGGATTATGAGATATCTTTGTTGCACTTCTAGTCTGAGTTTGTGTTTTGATACAGGGAATCCTATTCTTTGTGCTTATACGGATTCAGACATGGCTGGTGATGTTGATACTCGCAAGTCTACTTCAGGGTATTTCGTTACTTTTGCAGGGGGAGCTGTGTCTTGGCTATCTAGGTTGCAAAAATGTGTTGCTCTATGTACTACAAAAGCTAAGCTTATTGCTGCTGTTGAAACTTGTAAAGAATTGCTTTGGATGAAGAGATTCTTGGGGGAACTTAGTTGTGCTCAAGAGAGGTATGTGCTTTATTGCGACAGTCAAAGTGCCATACATCTTGGCAAGAATTCTACATTTCATGGTCGGTCTAAACACACTAATGTGAGATATCATTGGATTCGAGATGTGTTGGATTCTATGTTGCTTGAACTTGAGAAGATTCACACGGATGAAAATGGTTCCGACATGATGACTAAAGCTTTTCCAAGAGGAAAGTTTGAAGATTGATGCATGATCGCCGGGATGGCGGTCTCCTCCACATAGTCGGGAGGGGGAGAATTGTTGGGTCATGGGCCTTTGTCCCTTCCTATGTGGATAAAATGTAGCCCAATTTATTGGACCAGCCCATTTTGCCCATAGCCCAATTATATGGGGCATATATATTGACCTTTTTAGGTCTTATTTTGAACATACAAAGAAAAAACTTCTGGAGCCACACAAAAAAAGGATCAGAGAGTGCAGATTTTCACCCAGAAAAATCCAGCCACAGCAGTCATCTTTAAACTGCAATTTCCGCTTCGTTTCTTGTCCGATTGAGCTGATTTTTGGACTGCATGTTCCTCTCATCTCGATATTTGATAAGGAATTGGCAGAGCTAGATTTGGTGGCCTATAGCTCCTGTTTTTCATCTCTGAACAGCAGCTACGTTTTTGGTATTTGTACTCCTTTTACTCTCTTGTTTTGGTGTTGTGGTGTATGTATTGTTGCTTGTTATTTGACACTTGTTTGGTGGCCATTTTGGAGAACAATATTTTAACAATTTGGTGATGATTATAGTGGAGGTTTTGGTCCCGTAGTTTTTTAGTCTTCACACTGAAGGGTTTTCCATGTAAATCTTGTGTCTCGTGTGATTGCCTTTATTCTTGTCTTGTTTCCTTTTGGTTGAGTTACTAGCTGCCCCATATCATTATTTTGCTTGGTTTGCTTGTCTCTTTTTGGTTCAAGTTGAAAGGGAAAGTTTAGTCTTGGGTATTTTCCGCTGCTACCCTGTCGAGCTCTTTGATTGTGTGTCCGTCTTTCCCAACAAGATACTGGGTCAATGCTCATATTATCGTCCTTCCGCAAGGTAGTGAGTGCAAAGGTCCTTCCGCTCCGCCGCTCATCATCAGACCTTTGCACTTGCTTTAAATCGGTTGGATTAAATTTAGGGAACAGGTTGGGCTCACCGGTCAAAAACACCAATTTTCGCTTAAAGAGTTCAGAAATAAGCGAAACGATAAATGATTTTCGCTTGAAGAGTTCTTAAATAAGGTATATTAGGACAGAGGCACGTATAATGAACCTATATATGACACGATAATACTGTAATAACAGATAGAGCAAATCAACTTCATGACAGTTGTTATAACATATTAAAGTTATGTTTAATATGGTCACTTCATGACAGTTGTTATTATAGTATTACAAACATAGTGAAACAATCTTTGTGCTTGATTGGGATGGGAGAATTTAAAGATAAAAAAGTATATAAAGTGGATGGGCTTATTAAAATGAATTTAAATTGGAAATTCATTTTTGGATGAAGAAGAATATGATGCTTAAAAGTATGAATATGCCCCAAAAAGAAATAAATAGTAGTTCTAGTATGTGAGAGGAGAATAAGAATAATATTTTCTAATTGTTTTGTCGATACATACATTCACATTTAGCATTTTCTTGTGTTGTAAGAAGAGGCGTTTTACGTAATAAAGAATGAGGCGTAAGTCTTTAGGCTAGGGCGTTTAAGAGATGAGGTGTTTTACATAATACAGGGGTTAGGCGTAAGTCTTTAGGTGTTGGATGTTTAAGAGACGAGGCGGTTTACATAATACATAGTGAGGCGTAAGTCTTTAGGCACTAAATGTTTAAGAGATGAGGCATTTTACATAATACAGGGTGAGACGTAAGCCTTTAGGCACTGGACGTTTAAGAAATGAGGCGTTTTACATAATACAAGGTGAGGCGTAAGCCTCGAGCCACAGGGCATTTTAGAGACGAGACGTTTTACATAATACAGGGTGAGGCGTAAGCCTCATGCGTTTAAGAGATGAGGTGTTTTATATAATACAAGGTAAGGCATAAGCCTCATTAGGAGACGAGGTATTTTACATAATACAGGGTGAGGCGTAAGCCTTTAAGCATTAGGTGTTTAAGAGACGAGGTGTTTTACATGATACAGGGTGAGGCATAAGCCTCATGCTGCTGGCCATGGGCGTTTAAGAGATGAGGCGTTTTATATAATACAAGGTGAGGCATAAGACTCATTAGGACATCTAACGGTTTTATGCGGCTCCTACGAGACCACATACAATCATGCATATACATATATATATGTGTGTATATACATATACACACACATACAATCATGCATATACATATACACACACATACAATCATGCATACATACATGTATATATATATATATATATATATATATATATATGTATGTATGTATGTATGATTGTGCATTGTGTTGCGTGTGCGTCTTTGTTATTGTAATCAAATTGGGAATTTTGATCTTCAGAATCTTTATATTTCCCATTTTCTCTGTCAAATCTCGATTTCCGCTCTTTTCCATGAGTAGTCAAGGATTATCTTTTGGTAATCAATATTATATCCAGTATGGTGGCACAACTCTTGTATGTTTTTCACATTTTAGATCCCCGGTATTTTATAACAAAAGCTACTATGTCTCTGTGTTATTTAACATTCATTTTCAATGATTGAAACATTTGATGATTTGTACTTGTCCAGTTTTCTTATATCTGATTTTTCCCTGTGTTTGATTGTTTTTAATCATGCTTCTTGATTCATCTTTTGTGTTTTTCAGACTTGAATGTGTAATTCTCAATTACTTGTCTCAGGGAGGTCTCTATCAGACTATTGAGGCTTTCTCCAACGAAATTCAGGTTAATCAAAATTATGATGGTAAGTAACTCCTTTTAATGAATTTTACTATTTTAATCAGATGTTAGTAATGATTGTTGTTTACCTGAAAGGGTTGTAAAATTCTTATGCTTAAGTAGTTTGGTAATTCTTAGCATATGGTAGATTGTTAATCATATCCATCTTGAAAATTTAGTTAAAAAGTTGAGGTCATCCTTTTTAATTGATGCGCTACATCATAGTTACCTAATGTTGGATGTTTTTTCTGTATTAATTGTCCTTGACAATCCTAGAGAGATATGTTTGATCGAGTTAAAGAGAAGTGATAATTTGATATCAAGCTTTGGAATATTTATTTCTGATTTTGTGGTTTCTTTCAGCCATTAATTCTCCCCACGAAGCATTTCTGCTAGCTTGGTGGAGTAAATTCTATAAAGCATAAATTCTATAACGCATACTAATCGAAGTTCCCTGAGGAGGCTGCATTGGCCACTGATTCCTTTATTAAGGTGTTACCTATGGACCTCTTCCATACGTTGTTCATGTTTAACTGATATGAAATAATTGCTAACGGAATGCTTTATTTTGTAAATTCTCAGGTCGCGCAGATGGTGGAACATGTTGTGGCAAATAACAGTTTGCTTCAAGCAATGGTAGCCCACACCGTCACCACTAACAGTTCTAATATATATATATATATATATATATATATATATATATAGCAATTACATGTAGAGAAAAGAAGGACACACTTACAAGGGGGTTTGGGCCACAGGTGACAAAAGAGTTTTAAAATGAGGTGAACGTGATACAAGTCTTATTATGGATTAAGAAAGTTGAAAAAGTTTGAAAATAGCCCACAAGTTTTTAAATTTATACTTTGATCCCAATGTTTACCTAAAATAACAGAAAACGGAGGGGGAAAAAGGCGTCTTTCTCTCTCTTCTCATCCATTGTTGTTTTCTCCCTCTTGGCGATTTTTGTTGTTCATTTCTTCTGCTGCTTTATTCATCATCTTCTGCTTCATTATCATCATCTTCTACTTCATTATTATCTCCATCTTCTTCTTGTCGACCATTTGTTGTAGCGCTACTGCTGCGATTTGACCAATTTCTTAGGTCAAATTTTATTTACTACATCACTTTCCACTTTGGCATTACTTCATAAGTGACTTTGGTAAGTAAAATTATGATTCATAGATGACCATTTGTTGTTGTTGTTGTTGTTGTGGTACACTTCTGTTTTTCCAACAATGGATCGAATCCCGATCATGAATCCAGCATAAATGCCCACAATTTAAACATATCAATCATCTGGTGCATCAGATGAGTAATTTGTTGCATCAGACTGTTTATCTGTTGCATCAGAATATTTATCTATTGCATCAGACGTATTATCTGTTGTATCAGGATGTTTATTTGTTGCACCAGACTAATTATCTGTTGCAACGAATGATTAATCTGTTTGGAACAACACAAATCAGCCCTTGCCACAAACCCAACAGATAACCAATATATTTCAACTCTTGCTATTGCTACTGGATTCAAAATTATTCCTTACGTCCAATTACCCATCCCAAATTTCCTAATTCGATTTCTCATTTTACTTGTCTTTTTCATTAATCAAGAAAAGATTAAAAAAAATCCATGTTTTACCCTTTGCATTGATCACTTTTTCTTCAAATTAAAATGGAAACATCATTTAATAGGGGAACTATACGCCGACCGACATTAAAATCTTTCTTCTCTTATGAAATTTCGATTGAATAGCAAACACTGGTTATTTCAAACACGTCTACTGTCCCACCAACTGATCAGTGGGTTATGGTAAACTAGACATGTTATTAATTATTTTTCTTAATCAATGTAACATCTCAATTTGGGACGGGTAATTTGAGACGGGGGAGTACGAATTAAAACGTCAGAGCCAAGTAACAAACTTAACTAGTCATCTGTTGAAATAGACTATTTATTTGTTGCATCAGACTTCTTATCTGTTGCAACATGAGTAATATGTTTTGAACAACACATCAGCCCCTTCCACAAACTCAATAGATAAATCTTCCTATTGCTACTAGATTCTAAATTATTCCTTTTTACGTTGAATTATCGACATGATTGTTGAGAAGATAATAGACAGAATGAAAATTAAATATGGATTAAAACGTCAAAGTTCAAACATAATTTTTTTATTAAACAAAAACAAATAAAAATACATATAATAGACTAAAAGAAAAATAATAATCTAATTATTATTATTATTATTATTATTATCATCATCATTGTCAGCCGGCCAATCTTCAACCGAAAGTAGCAAGGCCCTCCTCATCCTGCGTATCTCGCGGATCATTCTTGCTCTAACTCCTCCCAGTTTCCATTGCAGGTCACGAACTTGATTCCAAAGTTCATTCACGGTGTCTTGCAGAAAAGCAACGTCTGACACTGGGTCATCCATAATCTTCTAGAGTGTAATATGAAAGACGAGATGCAATAAATAAATAGAGTACAGTTGAATGAATGATTGAGTAAGGAGGGACCTATTTATAGAGGATTGAATTTGAATGAGAGGCAAAAAGGTGCGACTATTCACCTCTATTCATTAATTATATTTTTTATTAAATTAAGAAAATAAATATTGTGATATAAGTCATAACTTTTTAGATTATTATTATTAATTAGTTCTTCGAAGAACCGTTTTTATTGAGTTGTGACAACAGATTCTATATCTATTGCATTAGATAACAGATCTGTGACAACAAATATATTATCTGTTGCAACAAATATAAAATATGTTTCATCAGATAACCTATTTATTGCAACATATAATCTAACTATTCACCTCCATTTATTAATTACATTTTTGATTAATGTAAAAAGTAATGACTTAATTAAATTAAGAAATATTGTGATAAGTTCAGATTATTATTATTAATTAGTTCTTTCCAAGAACCTTTTTTATTGAGTTGTGGCAACAAATTCTATATCTGTTGCATCAGATAATACATTTGTGACAACAGATATATCACCTGTTGCAACAATAGTGAACCAGTTGAATCAGATAATATATTTGTTGCGACATATAATCTACTTTTTTTTTAAAAAAAAAACTATCATCATATCATTAATCCAAATTTGCTTACTTTTTTATTTTATAAATAAAATTTTTTTTTTCAAATTCCTTAATAATATAATAACTATTTTATTATATAATAAATAATTTTTAAAAATAAATTCAAAAACAAACATGGTGAAAAGTCATGATCAACTATTAAAATTAAATAACCGTTCTTTTACGGTTATAAATTATTTTTATCATTTATTTCCTTATTATTTATTTATGAAACATTTTTCATATTGAATAGTCATGTCTTTTTCACCCTCTCAATAACAACAATAACCCTTTTTTTATTAATAGTTGCCAGGTGCAACATATGATCGATCTGTCATAGCAGATTAACCTCTGTTGACATAAATTGCTCAAATCCCTACCACCATGTTGATAACAAGGAATAAATAGAATGATTATTAAATATTAAATAAGAATTAAAAATTCAAATTCGAAAACAAAATGAAATGAATGTTCATAGATTTTTGAATCCCTTGGGTAGATCCGATATACAAAAGGAGGAAAATACATACATGAGCTAAAATAAAAAACATTACCTAATTATTATTACTATTATTATTATTATTGTCAATCGGACATTTTTCATCCGGCAGCCTTGCTCCGAAGTCAGCCAAATCTCTTTGGAGTTCATCAATCTGCCTTTGAATTTCACGCAAGGATTCGATATGAATATTCTTGTACGAATCTGGATCATCCATATTTGTAAGGAGGGACCTATTTATAAATTATTGTATCTCAGAAAGAAAAGAAAATTGCTTTAAAATAAATCTAACAGATGGGTAATCTGTTGCAAAATCTATTCTTTCTGTTAGATAACTTACAGCATACTGGTAATCTTTTGTAATATATGTATATATCTATTTGATTTCTGCAACAGGTTGATCAACTGTCGTAACAGATGTGTCATCTGTTGCAACTAGCTAGTCATCTGTTTATTCAATTTAAGCCATAGATGGGCTAGGAAGAATAAGGTATGTGCAGATGGATCCACTATCATATGTGTGGGAGTTAAGTATGTATTACTGATAAGGTCACCGGGACAACACATACAAAGTACAGTATTTTTGTAGATGCAATTTTTAATCGATTGGGAATTGATCATTCAAACAAGATCTTGCATTATACCATTAAGTTTGATGGGTTCGAAATTGATAAGGCTGAGGAACTCATAAAGATGGTGCAGATACCTTGTTACGAATTACTGACGATTGTTGCTCATGTTTATGCGTGTCAAGTTTTGAGAAGGGATCAATATTTGTCGTCACTGCAGAGAACCAATAGCGATTGGACTTAACTTTAAGTGTGCATTGGACCCTTAGAGAGCCCTCGAAGCCTCGCACTGCATCTAACAAGAATGAAAAACCAATAGAAATTTCCCTAGCCAAAATTTATATGGTTGGGTTGCTCGCTTGGGGTGATGATTATATGCCAGAAGGTGCGGTAGGAGAATGACTTTGAGGAAAAATGGGTGGTTGATAGAAGACTATACCATCTGAGAGCTAATTGAAGAAGACACATAGGGTAGAAAGTAACTTCTAATGAATCTGGCCGATGAAATTTTCTTAATTGATGCGAAATCTGAATCAAGTGAAAATATGAAAGTGTATCTGGTAATGTAATTTCGTCTGTCGTCTCTCTGAAGGAAAAATAAAGCAGATGGATAGTTTAATAGGGAGCTGCGTGGTCGGGATTATCACCTAGGTAGAAAATAGGAGAAGACCAACAAAGCAGCCTCACGAGCATCGAGGGTTGAAATGATGTTCAGCAAGTCTAGAATACTTACGCCAACAACAATTGTAGTTAAAATAAGAAAACTAAGCAAAGACGGTAATTTTTGAATTTTAAATTTCATTCCATGCCTTCTTGTTTGTGTTTTCGATCAGGTCCACTGTCGTTGACCAGATCGGAACCACAAATGAGATTGAAAGGAAAATAGAGTATCATTACTTCCTTAGCAATATGGATTAATTGATTGTGTTTTCTTTCCTTAGCGTGATTTCAACATTCCTTGGAGAAGATCAGATGTTTGCTGTAGTATGTGAATTTTGATAATTTTCAAGCTTGCCTCCAACTTGCTGATTCTGTATTCAAGCTGGTCGTTGCCGTCTTTGAAGTTGGTAAGGAGTTCCTCATCTCTTGTGAGCTCGATCAGGAACACTACCTTCAAAGTTGTGGCATTCTAGAAGCCCCTCAGAACACTTTCTTCAGAAGCCTTAAAGGATACATGGAGGGTCGTTGTGTTTGTTTTAGGTCAAAATGTGTTGATGCACGTTGAAGATGTAGTCCCAAAAGTTGAACAACACGCTTTTATCGAGCGTTTCTCCATGCATCCTGCTCAACCAATTTGATAAATTAGTAAGCATGGAGTTAAGTAGCGTGAAATCTAAACCGGCTTTACCAAGCCTATCAAACGTTACGTAACTCCGAGTTCATTACCCTATCAAAAAAATATGCCCGAGTTAGTGCACAAATCAAACAAGCTTAATCTATCAGCCTTTCTGCTGATCACTCTTCTCCATTATAGATGACAAGAAATCTGCTATGCATTAGTCTACACAGTCGCCAGACATGCTTTCCTAGGAGCAATCAACAGATATCTTCAGATTAATTACTCCCAGGCAAGCATGTTTGACGACAGTGTAGAATTTTGCACAGGTTGATATCTTGTCATCTATATTAGAGAAGAGAGATCAGCAGAAAGGCTGACAGATTGAGCTCGTTCAATTTGTGCACTAACTCGGTCATATTTTTTATAGGATAATGAGCTTGGAGTTACGTAATGTTTGATAGGCTTCGTAGAGCCGATTTAGATGACACACTACGTAACTCCATGCTTACTAATTTATCAAATTGGTTGAGCAAGATACATTGAGCAATGCTCAATAAAAGTGTGGTGTTCAACTGTTGGGACCACATCTTCAACGTGCATCAACATATTTTGACCTAAAACAAATACAATGACTCTCCATGTATCCTTTAAGGCTTTTGAAGAAAGTTTTCTAAAGGGCTTTTAGAATGCCACAACTTTAAAGGTAGTGTTTGTGATTGAGCTCACAAGAGATAAGGAACTCCTTATCAACTTCGAAGACGGCAACGACCATCTTGAATACAGAATCAGCAAGGTGGAGGCAAGCTTGAAAATTATTGGGATTCACATACTACAATAAGCATTTGATCTTCTCCAAGGAATGTTGGAAGCATGCTAAGGCAAGAAAACACAATCAATTATAACCATATTGATAAGGAAACAATGATACTCTATTTTCCTATCAATCTCCTTTGTGGTTCCGATTTGGTCAATGGCAGTGGCCCTGATCGGAAACACAAACAAGAAGGCATGGGGTGAAATTTAAAATTCAGAAATTACCACCTTCACTTAGTTTACTTATTTTAACTGCAGTTGTTATTGGCGTAACTTTTCTAGACTTGTTTACATCATTTCAACCCTCGATGCCCGTGAGGCTACTTTGTTGCTCTTCTCTTATTTTCTATCTAGGTGATAATCCCGACCACACAGCTCCCTAGCAAATTTTCCAGCTACATTATTTTTCTTTCAGATAGACAACATACGAAATTACATTGCTAGATACAATTTTAGATTTGCACTTGATTCAGATTTTGCATCTGTTAAGATAATTCCATCGGCCAGATTCGCTAGAAGTTACTTTTTACTCTATGTCTCTTTTTCAATTAGCTCTAAGATGATATAGTCTTCTATCAACCACCCATTTTATCTTGAAGACATTCTCCTACCGCACCTTCTGGCGTATAATCATCACCCCAAGCGAGCAACCCAACCATATAAATTTGGGCTAGGGCAATAACTATATTGGTTTTTTCTATTTGTTAGATGCAGTACAAGGCTTCGAGGGCCCTCTAAGGGTCTAATGAACCCTAAAAGTTAGTCCAATCGCTATTGAATCTCTTTAAAATGACACCAAAACTAGATCCCTTCATAATTCTTGACAAATAAACATGAGCGACAACCGACATAAAATCTTAACAGGGTACTCAGCCTTATTAGTTCGGACCTACCAAACTTAATTGTAAAATTGCAAACATCTTGTTTGAACGATCTATGACTAATCAGTGAAAACAGCATTCACAAAATCAGTGCACTCTATGTGTGTTTCCATGATAACGCTATCAGTAATATATACCTCCCACATATGAAGTGGTTCCATATGCAAGTAACTTATTCCTCCGAACCCATCTTTACTGTAGCCTTTTGTGATGGTCCAACAAAAGTTGATCAACTGTCAGTTCCTTATATCTACAAAGAAGAGGAAAAAAAATTGATGTCACAAAAAGAATATTATCCATCTGTTGAAACAGACGTGGATTCTGTTGCAACAAATATGGAGTCTGATGGAATACATCAAACCAGCCTTTCTGGTGTTTGATTTGTTCCAACAGTTTCTCCATCTGTTGCAACATCAATAACAAAGAAGCAACAACATTTATTCCAACAACATCATCAATAACAAATAAGCAACATCCTTTGTTCCAGAACCATCAACAACACAACACCACAAGTTGCAACAACGCCAACCCCATCAACAACATTAGTAACTGCATCAACAATAAAGAAACAAACAAAATACATACAAAAAAATGATACTACCAATAAGGTTTTTAAACTTCTGCCATGTAAGGTCTCGCTAAGTTCTCTTGTAGTTTGAGCCTTAGGACATGTCGAGTGTGGGGATGTTTTCGATCCTAAGAGATTGATACGTGGATTTCTAAGTGAGTAAAGTGTTAACCATGTAGAATTTCCCAAATTTCCACTTTTTATCATGTGGAAAATCTGATAAGCTTTCCATCGATATAAAATTTTCCCAAATTGGACACTCGGGTAAGAAGTTATGGCTAATTTAACTTCATTGTAAAATGCATCGTTTGAGAGCCTAGCGCAGCGCGGAGAGGGTGCATTTAGCAATTGTCAATTTGCAGTGGTACTCTGCGATTGTGGCATATCACGGAGAAGTCCCAGGTCCCAACCAATTGGAAATTTCAATGGCTCCGCATCGTGGAGGATGCCATTTTCCCAATTGTCATGTTCCAGTAAGCCAGCGCGATTAATGGCGTGTTGTGGAGGCCAACAAAATTGGGTTCCAGTTCAATTTTCCCAGTTTCTCACAGATGTTTAAAAGTGCATTTTGGACTTTTTCCTAGCCTATAAAGTCGTGGAAAACACCAAATCAAAGCAATTACAAGCATCCTAGAAGGGGTTTATCAAGTTTTCTCTCAACAAGAACCCTAAATACTCAAAACCTCTTCCGAGAATCTCAAGAATCCACCATGGATTTTCTAAATTGAGTCAAGATTTAAGGTTCTCAAGTCAAGGACCTCAAGAACCTTCATTCTAGAGAAAGAATAGAGTTCCAAAAGTGAGAGTTCGTCCAATGCTTCTAACTCAAGGTATGTGGCGTTTTGAACAAGGGTAACCCTTTCACCCTTGTGCCCAAAAGGCTATTTATATCATGATTTTACTGAAATTTATGGGGTTTATACATGAATTTGAATTGAGGTTTTTCACCCATTATTATTGAATGTATTATCTTGATATTTTCCATAAATTAAGATTAAATGGCATAATTTCTACATGTTTTCTTGAGTAATTACAGCTTGGTGTAAACCCCATGCTTTTACTCCTTGATAAGCTAATGTTTGCATTGTTGAGATATTGAAGCCTATGACTATATTGAGATTTTGAGGTAAATTGCTAAAATTCTCAGATTTTCACATGATGTATGAATCTATATGATATATATTATGCTTCCGATAAGCTTTAACTTGAAATTGAGCTATGGTTTAGTAAGCCCTATTTGAGACTTGTGAAATTATGAACTCTTGTGCTATGAGCACCCATGTTTTGAGTATTTTGAGATTATTGAGAAATGAATTGACCTAATGATCCTTGAGCTTTGAAATCCACTTTGCTATATAAGATTATCGATTTGATTATTGGGTTCGTGGTGAACCATGTGATTATTCTACAAGTTGATTTTTATGAGATGAGCGTAGATAATCTAAAAGGAGTAGTATTTATCACCGAGCAGGTAAGTTACTACGGTTTCTTACCCCCAAAACTACGTGCCACCATAGGTTGGGCCTAAGGCCAAGTTTATGATGATTATGATTGGGCCCGAGGCCGAGTTTTGTTTAGTGATCACTAGACCTAGGTTATACTCGGCAAAAGTGTGACTCTCCTCCCCAATGTGGGGTCTCTTCCTTAGGAGGATAAAACGTTGGACTCCATGTAGCTCGCATGGTTTATGTCGGTTACGAGAACCTCCCTTGCCTTCTAACTTCGAGATCAAATACTTATTTTCCTTCCTAATAGTCTATTTTCCTAAATGGCTGATTTGCAAAGATGTTTCCTAACCAAGGTATTTTCGTGATGTGAGGTATTTTTCCTAAATGAAAGCATCCTCCCTTGTTGTAGTATTTTCATAAAGCTCAGAGATAAATTTTTTCCATAAACTAGAATGCTTCTCCATTTGAGATAGAATGATTTTCTCTAAAGCTTGAGATGAGATATTCTCCTAAAGTGAATGAAATGCCTTCAAGCATGTTTTCAAGTTATATGTATCTGAATTCCAAGAGTATGAGTTTTAAATGGTTATGAAATGTTGAGCATTGAAGAAGTTCTACTCTCTATGAGAAACGTGCATGAGTTGAAAGTGTTGATCAAAGTCCTTTAGACTTTGGATATTGAGAATAAGAGAAGATTTCTGATTTTGAAGTTAAATAATGATGACTCACGAGATTTTTGTTACGTGCTCCATTCTACATGATTTATGAGCCTTATAATTTGCACTTGATCAAGCCATGTGAGTCGTCTCATTTTTCATACATGATTTGATTGAAGAAAATCATTACTACTTTATACATATGCATTCACTCCCGCATACTCAGTACATTCCAAAGTACTAATTCACATATATGTCTATGTGCTACATTGCCTTATAATGTAGGTTCAGGTGCTCAGTCCCAGCCTCACCCGTGATTCTTCGAGTACCTTGCCTATATTTTCTACAGTGGTGAGTCCTCCTGGTTCGAGGACCGATATTCAGATGTTTCAGTGTTTGAGAGACTATATTTTATCTTTAGTTCATCTCTAATCAGTTGGGGACCTGTCCCAATGGCTCTCTAGATTTTGATTTGTAGAGGCTTTGTCAGATTAGTATCAGAATTGTGATATGTCGAGGGATCAGTATTGTGGTTTTGTTGAGATTTCTCTATGTTGTGCTCATATGGACCAAGTATTCTTTCCTTATTTTCTTTCTTGTGATATGGCTATGTGAGTGTTTAAGTCTATACTTATCTTGAATTGGGTGTTTTAGGTAGAAACCGGCTCTAAGGTTTAGCTTGGGGATACTTGTAGCCTTAAGCACCGTGTGACATCCTGGGAGGAGATTTCGGGTCGTTACATCCCAACAGATGACTTTTTTCGCATATTATAATAAAAATTCTCAGTTTGTTTATTCAACACTTAAAAGTTCCTTCAAAGTTTTTTAATAAATATGATGATATGGGTAAATTATAATTAAATTAAAAAATAGATGTAAATAACTTGCAAAGATGAAGACGAGAATGAAAGAGCAATAATGAACCATACCATAATATCAAAAAGGGGACCAAAATAATAATTTCAGTTAAGGAAAGATATGGATCGGTTTAGATCCGGAAGGATCTTTAAGAGAAGAGAATAAAAAAGAGAGAAAAAAGGTTGTGACCCTAAAGAGGAGAGAAAGAAAAAGATGATTAGAGTTGAATAAAATAAACTACAGCTGAAGGAAGAGATGAAATAAATTTCTATAGATGTATTGTGTACGTAGACGTGGGATTTTTCAATATTCCTTAATTAATATTCATTAATTTCATTAATAATTTGAGGGGCACGAGGAAGACTAAGACTAGTGACATTGAAAAGACAAGACAAGACAAGACTGCTCAATGAACTCACTTTTGAGATATCCAAGAAACATTTTTTACCTCCTTTAGTAGTAAGTACTACTACTTGATATTATCTACTTGGACCAGAAGCTTGCTTTAAAATTAAAAGAGGAAAAAAGATTTTCAAACAGAATGTCATCCGTTGCAACATATATAAGAAATTCGAACAACTCAGTCATCTGTTACAACAGATATAAATTATTGTTTAAAAATCCTAACAACTCAGTCATCTATGACACCAGATGAAAATGTCTATTTGATAATTAATTAAATCAGATATGTCATCTATTACAACAGATATAAATATCTATTTGAAAATTTCCAAAAGTTCAGTCATCTATCACAACAGATGCAAATGTCTATTTGATAATTAAATCAGATATGTCATCTTTTGCAATAGATATGAATATCTGTTTGAAAATTTTCGACAGCTCAGTCGTTTATTGCAACAGATTTTATTTCAATTGATTTAGGTGGAACTAGGGATGAATGAATGAGCTCAAAGGGTCAACTACAAATCCAATCGAGTCTTTGCAATTGCATCGCATTGGTATTGCATTCATCCCGACCCGAGTCGTCGATCGATTACTCTGAGTTGAAATGATTTCTCATAAAATCAATGCTAGGATAGTGATAGTATAGGTGGGACTAGGGATGAATGAATGAGCTTGCAAGGTCAACTAAAAATCCAATCGAGTCTTTTCAATTGCATGGCATTGGTGTTGCGTTCATCCCAACCTGAGTCGATGATTGATCACTCTGAGTTAAAATGAGTTCTCATCAACTCAATGTTAGGATAGTGATAGTATAGGTGGGACTAGGGATTAATGAATGAGCTCGCATAGTCAACTACAAATCCAATCAAGTTTTTGCAATTGCATGATGTTGGTATTGCATTCATCCCGACCCAAGTCGTTGATCGATCACTCTGAGTTGAAATGAGTTCTCATCAACTCAATGTTAGGATAGTAATAGTATAAGTGGGACTAGGGATGAATTAATGAGCTCACATGGTCAACTACAAATCCAATCGAGTTTTTGCAATTGCATGGCATTGGTATTGCGTTCATCCCAACCCGAGTCGTCGATCGATCACTCTAAGTTGAAATGATTTCTCATAAACTCAATGCTAGGATAGTGATAGTATAAGTGGGACTAGGGATGAATGAATGAGATCGCATTGTCAACTACAAATCCAATCGAGTTATTCCAATTGCATGGCATTGTTACTGTATTCATCCCGACCTGAGTCGTTGATCGATCACTCTGAGTTGAAATAAGTTTTCATCAACTCAATGTTAGGATAGTGATAATATAGGTGGGACTAGGGATGAATTAATGAGCTTGTAGGGTCAACTACAAATCCAATCAAGTTTTTGCAATTGCATGGCGTTGGTAGTGCGTTCATCCCGACCCGAGTTGTCGATCGATCACTCTGAGTTGAAATGCGTTTTCATCAACTCAATGTTTTAAAAACTATATCTTTTAAAAATTTTAAAATTAATTAAGATCAATTCGTACCAAATTAGCAATTTCAAAACTTGTCATTCTTTTCCAAATTTGAAAATCAACCCATACAAATCATCCATTTATGCGAAAAACTTTTCATTTTAAATATTAAGTTCTCGCTCTTCTCTCTCTCTCTCTCGGGGTCTCCTCCCCCTCTCAATAATACAAACAACGACTCAACATATTGCTCAACCTTTCAAAATAGGTCAATTTTTTCCTATTTACGACTACATATAGTTGTTGTTTTCGACTTCATTCCTGCTTGTATCCGTCATTTTCTCTATCTTCACAGGTAACAGCGTTTGAGAAGAGTTCTACATTTGTTCTTTATTCTAAAAAATAGGGCTTATTATTTAATGATGAAAAATAAGACTTTTAGTTGTATTATCTTCGAGAATGGGTTAACAATTTTGAGTTTTGATGCTAAAAAAGTAGGAAGCACCCGAGAAAACGCTAGTTTTTCTCTCAGTGTTTTGTTGACTATTGTGGTATTGTTGGATGGTGTTTGTGATGTTGGTGGTGGTTATTGGTGGTGGTGTTAGTATTTGTGTTTTTTGGCGGTGGGGTGGTGGTCTTGGTGTTGGTATTGGTGGCATTAGTGGTGGTCTTGGTGGCATTGGTTGTGGTAGTGGTGGGCTATCTATTGCAACTGGTGGAAGATCTGTTGGGAGATATTAAATAGGTCTTCAAACAGATTCCTCATCTGTTCTAACTGATGTGTTATCCGTTGGAGTATTTTCTTGTAATGTGGCATAGAATAATTTATTAAAAAATTTTCATCAGTTGCAATAGGTGAAATATCTATTGGGAGATATTAAATAGGTCTTCAAACAGATTCGGGTTTCCCATCTGTTCCAACAGATGGGTTGTCCGTTGGAATATTTCGTTTGGTTATGTGGTGTAGAATAATTTATTGAAATTTGTCTCACTTTTTTTTACAAAAATTATGCAGACATCAAATGCAATGTTTTTTTTGGTTTTCTATTGTTTGTAGTTAAAATATGTCTCCCAAAACAAAAGAAACTGAAAGTGGAGAAAGTGGATCAACTTCTGATCACCAAACAAAAAAGGCTAGAGTACAGATAGATTCAGAGGAACTTCCAGAATAATCTCAGTCAGGGCAAATTAAAGCCGAGGGAAGTGATAACTCCTCCTCACCAATGGGGTATGAAATAATATCGAAATTCCAGCATGATTCTATCAAAACTATTAGTATTGATAAGTTTCAAGTTGCGACGCGGATGAATATACCTAAAGCAGTATTTGGTGATCTTGTACTTAAATGTCAGGTAGGGAAACCTTTTGATGAACTTAGGAGTATTATGAAGAAGGAAAACATAGATGGACTTTTTAAGGAGAGTTGCTTTGCACACTTTCTTGAGCTATCTGGGCCCCGCCCTCTCCGTTTCTCAATGATCATGGTATGTGGCCTTCTGAAGCACATGATCAAGTATGCAGGGGATGATGGAGGTCTGAAGGAGGGGGGGAAAAGATGGATGAAGTCTGGATCAACTACTGTGGCATGCCGATTTATTTTGGATTGAAAGAGTTTGCCATAGTGATGGGCTTGAGATGCGATCATCCAAAAGAACCTCCCATTGAGAAAACAACCCACAAAGGGTCCAACAAATGCAAGTTAAAAAAAATATGGGTTGTTGGGCATTGTTGGACCTAGCTACAAAGTGGAGGATTTGATGGCGGATCTCAAGAATAAAGATATACCAAAGAACTACAAGGATAAATTGTGCTTAGTTTGGTTTGTCCATTCCGTTTTATTGGCAAGAGGCATCAGGAAAGTCATAGAACATGATTTGTTGGATCTTACTGATGATTTTGGGAAATTCAATGATTATCCCTGGGGATATGACAACTACTACTTAACTGTCAAATATTTACTGAAAGCACTAAAGCCAAAGACGACCATATTATACGGCTTTCCTTGGGCTTTTATGGTAAAATTGATCATTATTTTTACTCATTCATTAATTTATATTGAATATACTTATGACTTTTTTCGCTTGCTTCCGTTTACAATTTTTAGGCTTGGGCATGTGAAGCCATTTCTCCCCTCCGAAAGTATTTCAAGGATTATCCGGATAAGGTTTCTCATCCAAGGATCCTTAGGTGGTTGAATACAGTAGAGAGCAGCAAAAAAATATTAACGAGGCTGGTCTCTTTAATCCTCTAGATGATGCAGTACGTCTTCTTCAACTAAAATAATTTTCCTCGAAGAAAGATATTGAAATAGATGCTCCATATGTTGCGACAAATGGGTCATCTGTTGCAATAGATTACCTGTCAACTGTAATTGGTGCAATAGATAAGTAATCTTTTATGACAGACTATCCATATTTCACATCAAATTAACCATATGTTGCTCTAGTCTCTAAACCCTACTCAACAGATTACCCATCTACTGCAAATTATGCAACAGATGGGTAATATATTGCAACATATTATCAATCTGTTTCAACATACAGATCGGTTGTTGTAGTAGCTATATCGTCTGTTGCATAAGTTGGTTGTGTTAACATAACCTGAGCCCCATGTAACCCAAATGACTGTAAATTATTATATGATTTAAATTCCTCCTGTTTTTTTATAGGTTGTGCATCCTTAGATCGTGCCTACCATTGATGAGCTGGGGATGACTTTTTTTCTTACTCTGGGTCTTGTTGATACAAAAAAAGACCCAACGGTGGAGTTAATAAAAAAGGAATTCGATGGAGAGACATCCATAAGAAGAGCAGTTAGGCAAGGTCAGCCTAATGTTGAAGCTCTTCACGACCAACCTCAAACTACAATAGATCCGGGTTCTTCTTCTGGGGGGTGTTTCTAGTGGAGTTGTTTGTGATGGTGGCAGCCATCCTGCTACTGCTTCTGCTGCCAATCGTGATTATGAGCATGTTGGTGCTCAGCAAAAAATAAATATATTTGAAAACACCCCTTGCACAGGTCCTCCCTGTCACCCATATACCGGTCCCTTCCACCCTTACAGTGGTCCCTCTCATCCCTTCTCACCCTCATGTTCTCATTGAAAATGTAAAGTGTGCAAGGACAGAGAGGATAAACTCCTTGAAAAGCTAGAGGCTATTGATGAAGCTGTCGAGGAGTTGAAATCCAGGAGGGGTGTCATACCATCCAACGAGGTGAGGGAGCCATGCACTCCTACAGTGGAGGTTAGGAGAAAGAGAAGAAAAATTAGATAAATTCTCTCCATTCTAAAATCAGCAAAAATTGCAACTCCCCCCGCTCCCATAGTTGTGGAAGTTCAAGGGCCACCAAAGAAGGTGGACATATTCGTGGAGCTTGGCAAAGACAAGAAGAAGGAACTAGAAGAATTCATCAAGATGAAGATTAAAAAATATTACACCATGCATTCATTTGCTGCAAAAGACTTCTCGAATATGACAAATATATACGTGTGGTACGAAGACAAGGTAAGTTTACTTTTGCTAAACTAGCCTTCCAATCTACTCCATGAAGAAGAATCTAGGCAACAAATGTGTAATCTGTTGCAAAAACTTGATATTCTGTTACAACATAATACACATCTATTGCATAAGTAGCATTGGCTGGGTAATCTGTGAACTGATTCATTGATGAAATTCTCTGCCTCATGAGGGGAAGGCAATTAGCGTACACGGATTCTTATGATGCTGCCGATAGGATAATGGACCTCAACTTCTATAATAATTTCAAGGATAGGTACGCTAAACTCTGTAAGATAGCTGATTTCGGTGGCCCTGGATTTGACCATTTAGTTTCTACGTTCTAATGGGATGAAGAATCGATTAAATATGTTAGAGGGAAGAGGCCATATACACATGGAAAGAGCTGGACCAAGGTAAAGAGAATCTTTGCAGTCATGAACATGGATGTCACATATTTTCTCACTATTGAGATACTACTATATGAGTTCAAGATTAAGGTTTATGACTGCAACTTACCTATCTTCAGTGAGAAGATGTTTTTAACCCACATACAGCCACTCTTGAAGTTTTTTCCCAAGTTGTTCACGCAAAGTTGATGGATCATTTTCCAGCTGAAGTCTTGGCGAAGGAATCATGGTATTTTGAAGTTTGAAATAAGAACATCCTGCTCTCAAGACATACAACCGGTGCAGCGTGCGGGATGTACTTGCTTGCATATATTGAGTATTTACTGGTCGACACACAAATTACGGCTGTGTGCGACACCGTTGAGGGAAAGATGCAATGGGTCTGGGCATATGGGGTACTAACTAAATGGTTGGAGCTCGTATATAAAAAAGAACATATACAAAGACAGAGACGAACACGATAACAAAATTTTATTTCAAGCCAATTCACTTTACATGTAGTGGCAATAATTTTTATGTTTGGCCAAGTTGAATTTTTATAATGCAACAGATTTTATATCTGTCGTAATAGATATAGTACCTATTGTGACAGATTGATTATTTGTTGAAATAGGCTGGTCATCTGTTGCGTTATGCAGATGTTCCCAGTCTGTCTGTCGCAACAGATATACAATCTGTTGCAACATATAACTTATCTGTTGCAACTGATCGGTAATCTGTTGGAGAAAATTAAAAAAATAGAAAGACCTGTTATATAATTTCCAGTAGATGACCTATGTGTTTCATCTCATGTTGCAACATTTGTCTAAATCTGTCTGATAAGATATGTCGTCTGTTGCAGCAGATGTATTATCTGTTATGATATTTGAATCTAGTACTTCTTTTCAATTAACATGTTCAAAACTAAGGATTAATTATATTCATAGACAGAATAAAATAAATTGAAGCCTTCGGAAATTACATGAAATAACTCAACAAATAAATGAAATTTAAAAAAAATCATTATGGGTACAAACATCTACTCTACAAATAAATCAACAAGTTAAACCAAGGAGGATAGGTTATTACATTGACGGACTCAAGCTATAAAGATCTAATCAATATGGACTAATTGTTCTTCATCCGGTGCTACAGAATTTGGCTTTTGTTGTCGTGGATGTTTAACGTAGGTTGTGTACAGCTTCTAAGTTTTTGCTTCTCCGTATTTCCGTAAAAGAGCAGCATCTCTTGCAGAGTAATCCAGTATCAAGTCCATCATTTGGTACTTGTAATCCATCGCTCAAATACTCGGCATAGGAGGCAACAAAAGGACCACAATCCCTGCGTTATAAAAAAATAGATAATCCATATCTTACAGTTCATACAAGCGTTGCAAAATTTGTGAAATGAAACTAAATCATGACACTTAAACTTACAGGCTACCAGTGGTTTGTTGAGCAATTCCGTCAACATATTATACATCAAATGGATTAGCCATTTTATCCCGGTATGCTTCAATCGTCGACCAATCAGTACAAACCTTTTGGTCAAAAAATCCACTCATATCAAGGTAAGTAGGCAATATTTTGGCCATCTTTTTTTATCTCAATCGACGGCTCAGAACGTCTCCTTCGCTACATTGAGTCATAAACTTAGATGCACCTCTCTTTTAGAACGACGACAGCCAACACCCAATGGATTTCATCACCACAATTGATTGGGATGTACACTTCGTTAATCAAATGCCAAGGCAAGCCAGCCGGAATGCTAAAACCTTTGATGATGTTGATTAAGCATTCCTCTTTTTGGAAAACTTTCGGCTGCTGTTGACAATACCTATCGTAGGAATTATTGATGTAAATTTTGTACAAATAATTACCCGTTGTGTATCTGTATTGTTCTTCTATTTGCAACTTGGCCTTCTATCGGAGGTAGTAAAAAATGACATCAATGTGCTGCACATATTATCAAACATTTTGAATTACGTAATGAAAAAATCAATACACAGGTGTAATTAAATAAAGTATTAATTAATAGTAATATGTATGACATTTAAACCTTATCATTCCAGTAAGTTTGGGGTTATGACATCAAATAGAACCAATTCTTTATTTTGGGATGTGTAACAACAAAGTCGAACATATCCAAACCAAGACTCAATTCGTTCACTTTGTAGCGCTCGTCATTTTATTTTCTACATGATGATTTATATGTGTTAATATCAGGTTCTTACAACAAGAATTGTATAAATCAATATCTATAAAATTGATTTATGTACCTGCCAGCATGATGCTTTAACAACCCATTAGCAATCCATTCTGAATAGTCGTTGATCAACCGTGTTAGTTTTTTTGGAGCCTCATCCGAGATGTTGAACCCTTCAAACGGGTAATTCTTCCGTTCTCCCAAACTGACAGGCTCCACTTTTTTATCTTTGGAAGCAGTTGATGGATTATCAACTGTGATATTATGATCTTTGGCTGTGACATCCACCTGAAAAGCTAGAATTATCAATGCTAAGTAGAGATATACAATAGATTTTCCATCTGTTACAACATATGAGTCTTATGTTGCATCAGATAGATTGTCTGTTGGGACAAATTCGAATAAGTAAATCTGAGAAGTACGATAATTTTGAATAGATAACCCATCTGTTGTAACATAAGATTCATCTGTTAAAATAGATAATGATTCTGATGCAACAGGTTAGATAACAGTTGCAACAGATGTATATATCTGTTTGATAATTTTTAGCAGATGTATCATCTGTTAAAACAGATATGAGCTTGTTTGTTTTTTGGAATAGATGATGTACATTCACCTTTTTCAGCTCATGCTGCTCTCCTATGCCCTTGTACACTAAACATCGGTGCAAGATAAAGATAGAGGCATTGCAATCTTGTTTTTTTTATGATTGATGATGCCTTGGAAGTGTCTTTCCTTCTCCTCTTAGCCGCCTTGATCTCTAATGAAGTGTTTGGATATGCAATTCTCTTTGATGGAATGACACCCCTCTTAGATGTCATTTTCTTTACAGAAGCAGTTAATGCATTAATAATATTAATCACTCCATCGTGTTTCACCTTGCAGTCTTGACATTTGTATGAAGAAAATTCGCTAGATGCGGCAAAATCTGGAGAAAAATCTGTACAACCATTATGATCATAATCATAATGGCTTGTTGTTTCAAAAACTGTAAGAGGAGCATCATTAGCCCCACCCTCCAAAATTATTTTTTTTATGATGGCTATTGCTCCAAACAATTTCATTTTTATTCCATCAACAACCTTAGGGTCTAATAAAGTTTGCACAGACCGTAAAGTAAGAAAAAATGGCATCTTCAACTCTCGATTGGTCGGAACAAGCCACGGATGGACACTCTAAAATAAATCGGTACATATATTAAGAATGATGATGAAATTATTTAATCATTAATTAAAACAAAAACTTGATTAGAATTAGACTTACTGCTTCCTCAGGGGGATTGAAAAAATCAAAAAAATTTACATTTTTATCGGTTTTGGCCGATAACCATCTCAGAATTCTTGGACAGGAAACTTCTTCCTGGTAGTTCACGTGTTGTCTCAAACAAGGAATGATTTTAAATGCCCAAACCTATAACATAATGTCAATAAATCAAAAGCATTATTCAATAAAAAAATGATGAATCATATCATGATAAAATAAATATTTACCATGAAGGCCCATGGAAAGCCATATAAGTTGACTGTTTTTGGCGTTAATGGAGTCAATAAATATTCAACAGCAATTTTAAAGCTTCCATAACCCCAAGAATAGTTGTTAAATGCCTCAAGATCCTCAGAGAGATTTATTAAACCGAGGCTTATGTTGTTGTTAACGTCTCTCTCCCAAAGAACATTATGTACAAACCAAACTAAGCACAATGATAGCTTGTGCTTCTTTGAAAGTCATTTACCTTTCAATGCTTCTATTAGATTTTTGTTTTTGAAGCTTGGACCAACAATGGACATCAGGTCATCACGATCACTCGACTTGTTTTTTCCTTTTTAGGTATACGGGGTGCTTTTTTGGGTCAGAGTAGGTTGATAACGCTCAATCTACAGCTCTCGTAGGAGTGTAAAGCGGTCGTAGTCAAATATAGAACCCAACTGGGTTGGGTATCGATCCCTCAGGGAATAGCTTGGTCAACAAGTAAGCAACGATTACTAGACTTTTAGTGCAAGTCTCCTAAAAAGGGGGGATTGTAATGTGTAACCAAAATATTAAAGTAAAAACTGAAAATAGCAAAGTAAAAAGAAAGAATGTTTAGTAGGTTGTAAAACAATGAGAATTGAAGAGTTGGGGTTATGTCCACCTTCTGAGTTTACGTCTCTATTAGCTATGAGTTATACGAAATTCAGACATGCATGTGCTTATAGAGAATTGTATTCGATGGTAAATCCAGGCGTCTTTCGACCTATTCGAGGATTATTTCACTTTAACTCTTTCGAGCTTAAAGCATATCTAACGGTACAAATTCTCCAAGAGGTTAATCCAGTTACGGCACTAACTTTTTAATAGCGGATGGGACCCTACTACCTTGACATTATCTCTTTTCCAGACATATAACTTTTCTTTCGAACAAGTTAATGCTATACAGGCGTATTCTTGCGTTTGCAACCACAAAGAATATAGATTAAGATGAGGAGAATAATGATATAAGCAGCATATGTGTCACAAACTCACAAACTCATAGCAATAGATAGTATCTCATACGGCTTCCATAACCCCAACAGAGAGGTTTAGTTACCCATGAGTGCGAAGGAAATCACAATATACATTGTTATTATACCACAATAAAGATTTCGTGTAGTAGTAGTGTGGTAGGCGTTAGGCGTGAATTCCTAGCAAAGTAACGTTTCTCTTGTTGCGGAAATTAAGAATTGTATAGATGAATAGAAGAAGAATAAAAAGTAGAATTAAAAGTAGTAGTGAATGAATTGTAAGGTAAGATGAGAGTTGTTGTTTGTTTAGAATCCCTCAAAATCTCTAGCAAAATAGGGTATTTATAATACCCATATCCTACTCCTACTAAGCTAATGAAATACTTAACCAAATCCTACTAAGCTAATGAAATACTTAACCAAATTCTACTAAGCTAATGAAATGCTTAACCCAATTGTACTAGGTTAATGTATCATTATCCTAATCCTAATAAATTACTGCTAGTCCCTAAAGTCTTCAGAATTGTTGTTTTAGCCTGGGACAGATTTTCCATGCGCCACTTTTGGTCCTTGGCATCCAAGACTCCCTTTTCTCCTTTCGTGAAGCTTTCTTTGGCGTCAAGTTATCTATAAAATGATGAATTCTGCATCATTTATACCTGAAAGTTTGCTAATTATGTTCGTTATGGAGGTCTACTGTACAGCTCTTTGAATGGTGATGGATCGACTGAAGGCAAGCCAAGAAAGGAGTTGAAGAAATCCGCATTGAGTTGTAAAACTTGGCCCCGAATCTTGACCTCACTGCCTGTGGTTTTCGGCGACCAGTTGGCATAAAATTCTCTTGTCAAATTGAGATTACATTCTCCCATGTCTCGGAAGATGAAATCAAGATGTAATGCCATGATCTTGGCCAACATGCGCGGCTCCTTCTTCGCTAGGCTTTCATTGTTTATCAAGTCCACATGAACATACTTTCTTTCCTTGTTGTTCCTATACCATTCCTTCGCTTCCTCCTCAAGAACGTATTTTATTCCAAATATGCGGCGTGGTAATTGCATTGAGGATGATTCTCCTTGCTCTTTGCGGCCTCTTTTCTTGCCTTTTTGGGAAGTGGTAGCCTTATCTTTGCCTTGTCTTGCTTTGGGTGCCATTGTACCTGAGACTTAGAACAATGTTCATATTAGCATCATCTCAATGGATACAATCTATGCAGAAGCAATAGGAGTACCACCCCACACTTAGATTGTTGATACAAATTAGTGAAGTAAAAGTGGTCGATTACTTAGACTTCATCGACATACGTTTTAGGTGCTATATTCCAACAATCAAATTAGAGATGTCACCCTTCTTGTAATCTTTGTAATACTTTCATGATGGATATAGCAAGACTACTACATAGGGATTACATGAAGGTATAGCATCTAACAATAATCACAACCTCCTATGTTGGCAGGCCACTATAAGTCTCATTCCGATGAACAAGTCATTCCAACATGTAAGTATTCAAGTGACAAGATTATGCTATGTTAATGACTATGGCAATTCCGTAAATAGTATAACAATGCATCAAAATCAAATTCAAGTTGGAAACAAGTTAAGATTATCCCAACGTATATGTTCACTCACTTGGTTATGTATCAACAATTCAAACACATTCACATCACCAATACTTCTTCAAGATTTAGCAATTCATAATAGACGTAGTAACGAAAAATAAATGAGGAACAAAAGAGTACTTACGTGATTGAAGCCTTTGGAGATATTCTTGTGAAGAAATAGAGCAAAAGGAAAATTTTTGAGATGATTTGGAGAGTATGTGCGGCGCCTAGTTAGGTTTTTCAATGTGTTTGTGTTTCAAGACTAAGTCTCCTATTTATAGAAAAAGGTTGGGTCGGGTTTTGACCCATTTAAAATCGGTTTTGGAGACAAAAAGTGACCATAGGCGGCGCCTTTAGCTTTGCCTATGCTTGGCATAGGCGGCGCCTTTTGCTTTGCCTTTGGTGAGCATAGGCAGCGCCTAGTGCAAAGCCTTTAGTGACCATAGGCGGCGCCTTTCACTTTGCATTTGAGATTCAGAGACAAAAGGCTTTAGCATAGGTGGCGCCTATGCTATGGCATACTTGAGCATGGGCGGCGCCTATGCTATGGCACACTAGATTCCGAGACCTTAGGCCATAGTATAGGCCTTGCCTTGTTCGTGGCCTAGTTTTACCTAGGCCTAGCCTTGTTCGATGCCTATATTTTCATGAGAAATGCTCAAACCATAGCCTTTTTCATCTTCATTCCTAACTTACCACCTTTACCATGCAATCCGTCCAAATCGAAATTTGAAACCGATCTCCTCGTTATATACCTCTTGCACCTACATTTGCTCAAAACCAATGAAAACGATTAGTACGATGGGTTGCCTCCTACCAAGCGCCTTAGTTTTGGTCGTGGCACGACTCTTCTTTTTGGATTTTTATTAATCAAAAGCAAAACATATACTAGAACGAAAAAAATGAAAAACACATAGTTACCTCGAGTACTTAGACTTCGTCGAGATAAGTGATGGCCATATAATTTATCGAATCAAGAGGACCGATATAGGGTTTAACTCGTTGGCCATTCACTTTGAAGATAACACCATTGGTGTCTTCCAACTCAACTACTCCAGACGAGTAGACTTGGATAACTTTGTATGGACCAGACCACTTGGACTTTAACTTACCTGGGAATATCTTCAATCTGGAGTTGAAGAGAAGCACCATATCATCCTTTTCAAAGTTTCGTCGAACAATCCGCTGATCATGATACTTCTTCATCCACTCCTTGTATAGGTCCGATCTCTCATAAGCATGTAGACGGAATTCATCCATCTCGTTCAGTTGCTCCAATCTCAGATTCATTGCATCATCCCAATTCAGATTCAATCGCTTTAATGCCCACAATGCCTTATGCTCAAGCTCAATGGGTAAGTGACAAGCCTTCCCATAAACTAGTTGATAAGAGGACATGCCAATTGGTGTTTTGAATGCAGTCCTATAGGCCCATAGTGCATCGTCCAGCTTCCGAGACCAATCTGTCCTATTAGCATTTACTGTTTTAGCAAGGATTTGCTTGATCTCTCGGTTGGAAACCTCTACCTGGCCGCTAGTTTGTGGGTGATAAGGCATGGCTACCTTGTGTTGCTTGACACCATATTTTCCCAACACGAATTTGAATAGCTTGTTGCAAAAGTGAGATCCTCCATCGCTTATAATAGTACGTGGTACTCCAAAGCGAGAGAAGATATTTCTCTTTAAGAATGCTACAACACGTTTTCCCTCATTGTCGGCCAACGCTACAGCTTCAACCCATTTTGAGACATAATCTACAGCAACTAGGATGTACTTCATTCCAAACGAATTTACGAATGGACCCATGAAATCAATACCCCATACGTCAAAGAGCTCTACTTCAAGGATTTTTGACATGGGCATCTCATGGTGTTTCGAAATAGCACCTTGTCTTTGGCATTGGTCGCATATTCTAACAAAGTCGTAGGCATCTCTGAATATTGAAGGCCAATAATATCTACTTTGCAATACCTTTCTTGCTGTCCGATTACCTACGTGATGTCTACCAATTTGTGAAGTGTGGCATGCTTCCAATATATTAGGCACCTCTACATGGGATATACATCGTCGAATAACACCATCCGCACATCGTCGAAACAAATATGGCTCATCCCAAAAGCAGTGTTGTACATCATGCATAAACTTCCTCTTTTGATGGTAAGATAAGTTTGCAGGTATCACATTACTCACCACAAAATTTACAAAGTCGGCATACCATGGTAATCCTTCCATTGTTGCTGCTAAGATCTCCTCATCAGGGAATGCATCATCAATCTCAATTTCAGGCTGCACCACATGCTCGTTCTCGAGTCTAGACAGATGGTCAGCCACTTGGTTCTCACAACCTCTTCTATCTTTAACCTCAAAATCAAATTCTTGCAGCAGTAAAACCCATCAAATTAGTCTTGGTTTTGCATCCTTCTTTGTCATTAGATACCTTAGAGCTGCATGGTCTGTATGAACTATCACTTTGGTACCCAACAAATAAGCTCGGAACTTCTCAAACGCATACACAACCGCTAGGAGCTCTTGTTCTGTGACAGTATAGTTCTTTTGGGCTTCATTCAGGACCTTACTCACATAGTAGATAGGATGAAATAGCTTCTCCTTTCTTTGTCCAAGTACAGCACCAACGGCTACCCCACTAGCATCACACATGACTTCGAACGGGAGAGACCAATCTGGTGCTACCATGATAGGGGCTTCAATTAGTTTTTCTTTGAGGCATTCGAATGCCTTCACACAACCTTCATTGAAGTCAAACTTTGCATCTTTCTCCAAGAGTTTGCACAATGGACTAGCAATTTTGGAAAAGTCTTTGATAAACCGCCGATAGAAACCTGCGTGACCGAGGAAACTATGAACACCTTTCACAGAGATTGGGGTTGGCAGCTTCTCAATAACTTCAATTTTCGCTCGATCCACCTCAATTCCTCTTTCGGAGATTTTATGCCCAAGAACGATACCTTCTTTTACCATAAAGTGGCACTTCTCCCAATTCAGCACTAGGTTGAATTCTACACATCTTTCCAATGCCATGCTTAGGTTTGCCAAGCACGCTTCAAAAGACTCACCAACAACTGAAAAATCGTCCATAAATACCTCCAAAGTGTCTTCAACCATATCAGAAAAAATGGACATCATACATCGCTAAAAGGTGGTTGGTGTGTTACATAGCCCGAATGGCATACGTTTGAAGGCAAACGTACCATATGGGCATGTGAACGTTGTCTTCTCTTGGTCTTCGGGAGCAATACAAATCTGATTATAGCCGGAATAACCATCTAAGAAACAAAACCATCCTTTCCCCGCTAATCGATCTAGAATTTGGTCCATAAATGGCATTGGAAAGTGATCTTTGAGTGTCCATGAATTTAGCTTTCGGTAGTCCATGCATACCCTCCATCCGGTGATGGGTCTAAGTGGAATAATCTCATTCTTTTCATTCGCGACCACCGTCATGCCTCATTTCTTGGGAACACATTGTACCGGGCTTACCCATGTACTATCAGAGATTGGATACACAACTCCTACGTCTAACCACTTAATTATTTCTTTCTTCACCACTTCTTGCATAGGTGGGTTTAGACGCCTTTGATGCTCAATGGTGGGTGTACAATTCTCTTCAAGCTGAATCTTGTGTGTACAAATCCCAGGTGGAATACCAATAATATCTGCAATGGTCCATCCAATGGCTCTTATATACTTCCGTAGAATAGCAATGAGAGCTGCAACTTGTTGCTCACCCAAATCTGCCGCCACAATGACTGGAAGTGTATTTCCGCTTCCTAAGAATGCGTACTTTAAATGACTTGGCAGCTCCTTCAATTCTAACGTGGGTGGCTCTTCAATAGATGGCTTAGCTGGTGGTGTGGGTCGATTTTTGAGATCAAGGTCCAGCTTCTTGGGAGCATGGCGATATGTCCCTAATCCTGATAGAGCACAAATAGCTTCTTCACAATTTTCAGCATCCTTACTCTCACCATTCATAAGCAATGTCGCCAATGGATCATCAATCAGCTGCTCCTCTTCAAGTAATTCTTTCTTATCATCTAAGTAAACATCAGCCACCGAGAATACATTCAGCTCTTTGGGTTGCTTCATTGATTTGCAAACATCAAAGCGAACTACTTCGTCATTTATTCGGAATGAAAGCTCATTAGCTCTCAAATCAATAAGCACACTTCCCGTAGCAAGGAAAGGGCGCCCCAAGATTATGGGAACTTCTGAATCTGCCTCACAATCCAAAATAACAAAGTCTGCCGGAAAGATGAATAAAGAAACCTCTACCAATACATCACATAGAATACCAACAGGTCATTTTACCGACCTATCCGCCATTACGAGCCTCATATTGGTTGGAGTAGGATCACCCAACCCCAACTTTTTATAGATAGATAGTGGCATAAAATTGATGCTGGCTCCTAAATCACATAATGCCTTGGCAAAATTTAAAGATCCAACGGTGCAGGGAATGGTGAAAGCACTAGGGCAGCCTTCTTCTGAACAATTGATCGGGTCGCGATTGCGCTGCAGTGATGAACATCATCTTTCAACTCATAACTTGCTGCCCGCTTCTTTGTCAAAAGATCCTTCATAAATTTCGCATACCCAGGCATTTGTTCAAGTGCCTCCACCAATGGAACATTAATGGTCAGCTGCTTTAACATAGTCATGAATTTGCTGAACTTCGTGTCATCCGCCACCTTCTTCAATCTTTGAGGGAAAGGTGGTGGTGGGTATGGAATTGTTCTCTCCACGGCTTTCTTCTCCCCTTGCTTCCGTTTTTCAACTTTTTCAGGTTACAAACCATTGGGGTTGACGTCATGGACGTCGTGGCCTTGTTCTGCGGATGCTTCTCCTTTTGCTTTATCATCAATATCCGCTGCTTCGTCAACCACTTGCTTACTTTTTGCTGAAGTTTCCAGCACCTTACCACTTCGGGTAGTAATGGCCATGCATGACCCATCATTCCTTGGGTTTTGCACAGTATCGCTAGGTAAAGTGCCAGCCTTTCTTTGATTGAGTGCTGCTGAAAGTTGGCTCAATTGCTGCTCTATTTGCTTGATTGAAGTGGAATGAGAATCAACTATTTGTTTCATAGAGGACAAATCATTAACTACCTCCGTTACTCCCGCGCTTGTTGCTTCCACTCCTTTCAATATTTTAGCCAGTATGTCTTCCATACTTCCAGAATTAGATGTGGTGGCATCACGTCTTTCCAGGGGGAACGTACAAACCACTCTTTTCATTCTTGTTCTTCCAACTTCCTTGGTCCTTATTTCCAGATTTATCATAGTAGTTCCGACCTTGGTTTCCTTGGGTATTCCCTCGGAAACCCCCCTGATTGTTCAAGTAGTTGGCCTCTTCTTTCGAATCAGATTCGTCTCTTCCTTTTGACGCAATAGCTTTGACTTTTTCAGTCTTCCCTGATAATAAATGCTTTGTAAGAAGATCCATTTGTCTTTTCATGTGTGCCATATCTTGATCACGTTCTTCTTCTCTTCTTCTTTGGTCTGCAGTCATGCCAATAGATAAAGTGGGGCTTGCTACCTCAGAATCCCTGGTATGCCAAGCTCTACTTTGCTTCATCATACGATCTAGCATATTGCTTGCTTGACCAAAGGTGAGGTCCATAAAAGATCCTCCAGCCGCATTATCCACCACTGGTTTAGATATTGAATTCAAGGCTCTGTGTAATATCTCCATTAGGTGAACATTAGTCATGTGATGGTTTGGGCATCTCGCTAGCTTTGTCTTGAACCTCTCCCATGTTTCATAAAGGGCTTCAGTTGGAAGCTGACGAAAGTTGCTGATTTCATCTCTCAATTGTGCTCTTTTGGATGGCGGAAAGAATCTTTCTAGGAAAGCGTCTCTCAATTACCTCCAATTTGTAATAGAATCAGGAGTCAGCCCATTCAACCATAGAGTTGCCTCCCCAGACAGAGACAATGGAAATAGACGTATTCGAATTGCATTCTGACCAACACCAGGATTGTCAAACGACTTGCATGTAGAAATAAAGTTGATGATATGCATATTCAGATCATCGCCTGCTAGTCCACCAAATAATCCCTTAAGTTGCAATAACCGAATCATGGTGCTTGTGATGTTGAACTTGGCTCCGGGAGCTAATGGTGGAGGAATAATGGCTCCTGTGGCTCCGGCTCCATCAAAATCATCATCATCGTCGTCAAAAGCTGGTTGCATGGGTTGACGATCATACCTAAACCAAGCTTGACGACCTCTTCTGTTGGCAGGTGTTGCGATTTCAGCATCATGCCTTGGGTTTAGTAACTCGTCATCACCTAAATCCTCATCGTCAGGATTTGTTGCTCGCCCAGGGTAATCAATGTTTTGTTGGTGTACTTGGGCGGCGGAAAGAGCAGCTAATCTCGCCTGCTCCTGTTGAGCAGCCATTCTTTCGATTTCCGTTTGTGCCTCTATTCTGCCAATTCGTTGTAGTTTAGGATTGATAGGTAATAACGGTTGACCAGAACTTCGAGTTTGGGGCATGCACTGAATAAAAACCTGCAGTAAACAAAAACAAAAACTAAAAGTAAAAGTACAAGAATCTTTGACCAAAGGGTTTAGTAATTATCACAAACTTAATTGACACTCGTATTCCCCGGCAACGGCGCCAATTTTTGATAACGCTCAATCTATAGCTCTCGTAGGAGTGTAAAGCAGTCGTAGTCAAATATAGAACCCAACTGGGTTGGGTATCGATCCCTCAGGGAATAGCTTGGTCAACAAGTAAGCAACGATTACTAGACTTTTAGTGCAAGTCTCGTAAAAAGGGGGGATTGTAATGTGTAACCAAAATATTAAAGTAAAAACTGAAAATAGAAAAGTAAAAAGAAAGAATGTTTAGTAGGTTGTAAAACAATGAGAATTGAAGAGTTGGGGTTATGTCCACCTTTTGAGTTTACGTCTCTATTAGCTATGAGTTATACAGAATTCAGACATGCATGTGCTTATAGAGAATTGTATTCGATGGTAAATCCAGATGTCTTTCGACCTATTCGAGGATTATTTCACTTTAACTCTTTCGAGCTTAAAGCTTATCTAACGGTTCAAATTCTCCAAGAGGTTAATCCATTTACGGCACTAACTTTTTAATAGCGGATGGGACCCTACTACCTTGACATTATCTCTTTTCCAGACATATAACTTTTCTTTCGAACAAGTTAATGCTATACAGGCGTATTCTTGCGTTTGCAACCACAAAGAATATAGATTAAGATGAAGAGAATAATGATATAAGCAGCATACGTGTCACAAACTCACAAACTCATAGCAATAGATAGTATCTCATACGGCTTCCATAACCCCAACAGAGAGGTTTAGTTACCCATGAGTGCGAAGGAAATCACAATAGACATTGTTACTATACCATAATAAAGATTTCGTGTAGTAGTAGTGTGGTAGGCGTTAGGCGTGAATTCCTAGCAAAGTAACGTTTCTCTTGTTGCGGAAATTAAGAATTGAATAGATGAATAGAAGAAGAATAAAAAGTAGAATTAAAAGTAGTAGTGAATGAATTGTAAGGTAAGATGAGAGTTGTTGTTTTTTTAGAATCCCTCAAAATCTCTAGAAAAATAGGGTATTTATAATACCCATATCCTACTCCTACTAAGCTAATGAAATACTTAACCAAATCCTACTAAGCTAATGAAATACTTAACCAAATCCTACTAAGCTAATGAAATACTTAACCCAATTGTACTAGGTTAATGTATCATTATCCTAATCCTAATAAATTACTGCTAGTCCCCAAAGTCTTCAGAATTGTTGTTTTAGCCCGGGACAGATTTTCCATGCGCCACTTTTGGTCCTTGGCGTCCAAGACTCCTTTTTCTCCTTTCGTGAAGCTTTCTTTGGCGTCAAGTTATCCATAAAATGCTGAATTCTGCATCATTTATACCTGAAACTTTGCTAATCATGTTCGTTAGCTCACTTACAGGAAAAAGGACTAAAAGTGCATGAAATATATAATTTGTTCTCAAGACATTGCTAAAATATGGGTAAAATATAGCACTATAGGCGTGTAAATTCGCCTATCATCATAGGTATAACTTGAGAAGGAGAAGGAGGATAACATTTTAGTCCAATAACTTTGGCAAACTACTTCCAACCAAAATAAACAGGCATGCCACAGTAATTTATCCACACCTTTTCCATCTTATCTTTATTTTCTTACATAAACCTGCGCTTGAGAAGATCATATACCATTTTCATCTAAAAATGAGCATTGTTGTCCTCCGGCAAATCAAGATATTACCCAAAGCAGCTTTCCCTGAAATAAGAATCCAATTTTTATTCTCAAATTATTTTTCTGAAGGCGTCAAAAGATTTTTCCATGATTGACTTAATCACGAGATCACCCATTAAATCTGTGGCACCATCGCACTGCATTCTCATAGGATAATAATCAATGCTGAAGGTTTTGACCAACTCTTCGGTGGAAGGGCTATTAGCATTTCGATCATCTCTTTTGAAAGATTCCTCCTCCCCGTGTTATCTTCTACTCTTGATTGAGATAACGTTTGTAAAGCAAGCTCATAGAGTGGTGGATGTAGCTGAGCTGCTGCACTTGTTACTTTACTTGGACTTGATTCGATTTCTTTTCTTTTGGGAGCAATGTTATCTTAAATTAACAGGAAAATAACATAGATTATAATTGATTAATGCATAACAGTAATATAATAATTCCAACAGAGAACTAATTTGTTGCACTAAGTATGTTATCTGTTGCAACATATAACCGACCTGTTGCAACGGATGAGTAATTTGTGGGAACCATAAAAACAACACTAATCTGTTGCACCTGGTATTTTATCTAATGCAACATATAACCGACCCATTGCAATGGAAGAGTAATTCATTGGGAACCATAAAAACAGATCACTAATCTGTTGCACCAGGTATTTTATATGTTGCAACATATAATCGACCTATTGCAACGGATGAGTAAACCATTGGAAATAATAAAAATGTATCACTAATCTGTTGCTCCAGGTATATTATCTTTTGCAAAATATAACTTACCTATTGAGCAAACCCTTGGAAAGAAAAAAAATAGTCCTAATCTATTGCAAAATGAAGAGTAAACCGTTGGAAAGAATAAAAATAGATCACTAATCAGTTATCTGTTGGATCAATATTGTTTAGATTTATTTCAAACAGAAGAGTCATCTTTCGCAACAGATAAATGATCTGTTAGATTGTTTACCTGTTGCATCAGATTTTCATAGTTGTATTAAATTTTCATCTATTGTATCAGATTTTTATCTGTTACATCATATGTTTTATCTGTTCCATCAGATGTTTCATTTGTTGCAATACCATTTTTACCAAGACGAACAATAAATCAACCCACAACACCAACACATCACACACACACACATACACACACTAAGAACATCAACTATGACCAAAAATCATCAATAAATTTGAATCAACAGTATGATAACAAGATGAAGAAATACCAGAAATTAGGGTTTTATTCAGTCCACATTTCAATACTAGAAGAGTTGTTGGCTTAAGTTCCTCTGTTTCTTCGTAAATTTTTACTTGGGAAAAAGAAAATGGGATGACGAAGAACTCGAAGTTATTGTCGTCGGAGAAGTCTTCACGTCGATTGACGGTTGAAAGTCGAAAAGAAACTCGCTCAAATATTTGTTGCTGGAGGTTGAAGGGAGAAATTTTGTAGAACTTTTGGTTGGGAGAGAGTTGAGAGAAGCTGGAGAGAGAGACTAGTTGATTTAGATTGAAGAGGGGTGTGGGTTGGGTTGATTTGTATTCTTGAAAAGATTAGAAAGTTTTGAAAATATTAATCAAGTCCACAATTAACTTAATCAAGTTTCCTAATAATGTTTGACCCTTTAAGTTGGTCATGTCACCAATCCTTCATTCAAGACTTAAAAGACACTTTTCCTTCAATTTTCTCCACTTACAAGTATAAAATATAGAACAGACAGATAGATATCAAGTTAAAGATAAAAATGCAATCACAACATAAGCACAATATCTATAAGGTGCAATGAAGATGATGATGATGTGATGCGCGAAGTTGTTGCATAACCTCTGTATACACCTACGAAGCCAAAGCATCCTAATGTAGGACCTATGGAAAATTTATCACCACCTAATCAAGTATAACCCTGATTAGGTTAATGATCACAAACATTATCCTCTTTAAAAACCCTTTTAAAGTCAGTGAGTGGTTTTAGGATGGTCAAGTTACACACCGAGGCAACCCGGTGTATAGCTCTACTGTCACATATTTAATAGGCCCGTTGCTAAGAATAGATGAACCAAGATGATTTGAACCCTATCATTTGAATCATAATCTAAAATAATAAGGTCTGAAGGGATTATAAACTTACCAACCTTTATGAGCACGTCCTCAATAATTTCTTTGGGCCTGACTTGGATTCTGTCTGCCACCTGGAGCACCATAGAGCATAGTCTCGGCTTACACAAACCAAGAGTCTCAAACATTGATAGGAGCATTAAATTTATACTTGTCCCCAAATCACTCAAGGCCTGGAAATATTGCTCTCACCAATCTGTATGGGAAGAACGAAACTCCCTGTGTCCTTACATAATTCCCTAAGACTACCCCTTGTAGACACCTAATTTTGTCCCTCCCGAAGTCCAATTTTATCCATTTTTAGCTTACCTTACCACAATCCCTCACCCATGTGATTATACCCCATATAAATAATAAAAAATAACAAACTCCCTAATAAATTAACAACCTAACTACCCCTACCCCACCTCATAGTAGCACATTACACACCAATACACAGAAATAATACCATTCACACAGAGGACCAAAAAAGGAGAATACATAGATTCCCTTGTTTCCTTTTTCTTGTTCTTCGTCTTTCACAAGATACACACACTAGAATATAGAATAGAAACCATTTTCACACCACTCTCACAGATACATTCACACACAACACACACAGCAATAAAAAATACACACACATCTCTCATATACTAACCACGGACTGAATACACAGCAAAAAATGACCACCCACTAACAAATTACCCACATACTACACACTGATATCCATACAGTACCTATAGTGAAGAAACGGTAGAAATAGTAGAAATTAGAGAGAGATCGGCGGAGAAGAGAGGTGACAGGTGGGGATTGACTATTTTCGGTGATTCTTCATCGGAATACCATCTCCGACCGAACAATGTAATCACCAACCAAATTTGTTAGCTATTTGTCGATTCCGATGATAACCCATCAAAAGCCTCTATACTTCAAATCCTAAACAAAAAATTACCGTCAAGTTCGATCGACCGCCATCACCTTGCTCAAAACCACCTCGCCAGAAAACAACCACATGCACACAGACAGAAAATGCAGGGGAAGAGAATAAGAGAATGAAGAGGGTGGTCGTTGTTGGGTTTCTATGTCGAGTTTGAAGAGGTTTTTCAGTTGAGGTCCTTCATCGAGGTTCTCGATTCCGGTTATCGGGTTGTCGTTAATTTCATCTTTCTCAACTCTTGATTTGGGTCATTGCTTAAATTTTAGAATCACATTTTATTCCATTCGGGTTCGTGAATTGAAATTGAAAACCACATTAAGGTCCATTTCTTATCTCATTCTCCACTAATCTTTAAGTTTTTGGTACTTTGTGGGTTGAATTTGCGGTGTCTAAATTTTGTTTTAGTTGATTTTGATACATTTGAATTTATCATAAATGATTGTTGATATTGATTGATTGGATGAATTAGATAATTAAATGAATCGGACTCAATTTGGGGTGAATATTGATTTTGGGACGGTATTGAAAATTGTCTAGTTGAAAATTTTATTTGATTTATTTAGATTGTTAATTTTGATTCATTGATGATGTTAACATGATAGTATTATGATTAGGCAGAAGCGGATAGGAAAATGGTAGGTTGAGTAGGCAAACAAAGGAATTATGATTGTTGAATGATTGTGTTTTATCACATTGAAAATATGTATTCATTTAACCGAGGAATGCCCCGAAGCTCATTGTATTTATTCACCGGAGAATGCCCCGATGTATTATGTTGGTAGAAGATGATCGTGATCAAGGCCTGAGGTATCGAGTAGAGCATAGTCCAGTATTAGTTTAGAATAGGATTTACATTACCGCATTTTTATTTTTGGGTCTGTAATAAACTGGACTGGTCACTATATTTTTGAACTTGTTTTATTTTATTTTTTGTTTGACTGTTTTCGTGTGTTGATTTGTTTATACACTCCTATTACCAAATTAGCCGATATGCTCCACCAAGTGACCGTGGTCGAACCACGGGATCTAGGGGTGCCTAACACCTTTCCCCTGATCAGCAAAATTCCTTAGCTGAAATCTCTATTCGCGGATCAGTCTTAGAGTCAAAACCTTTTTGAAAAATGATTTTCAAAGGTAACTTGGCACACCCGATTATACCCAGTGGCGACTCTGAGTTTTGAATGTAAAAATAATCCTTTTTCGAAACAAAATTTCATCTTTTGTCACCTTAATAATAAAAACCCTTTTCAAACTTAAAATTTATCTTTATGGAGTTAAAAAAAAGGGGTGTGACAGCTCTGGCGACTCTACTGGGGACTTTCAGAATTCAAGTTTATTTTGGAGTTGTATCGGCTTAGTTTGACACTATAGGTGTATAGACATTTTGTTTGTGTTGTTTTGTGTTCTTGTTTATCATTGTTGAGTGCCTACGTGCTCTTTATTTATAATTTTTATCTTATGTGTTACCGTTTTATATCTGGCATCATGTGCATAACCCGAGTCATTCTTTCTACAATAAGTTCGTAGTACACGTGTGTACACGACCTCTAGTTGAGTCACCCTTATTTTAGGAGGGGGATCCGTTGGGTTGTATGGAGTAGGTGGAAAGATGTCACAGCCACTATCGACCATACGCTCCCCCGAACAGCCTTGCCAGTGAACTCCAGCGTAGGTTAGCCTTTAGGTCTTGCTTATGTGCATCATATTGAGACCTAGTGGGGCCCACTTAGTCCTTTGTATGAGACTCACCTTTTAAAGCATCCCTATGTGCTAAATGTTGCATCTCTAAGGGTAACGTGGTTATTTGACGGACTGATTTGGGGAAAGCATGTGTTAGAAGTAAAGTGGGTAGGCAATGAAAAATAAAAAAAAAAAGAAAAAAAAGAAAAGTGAGTCGAAAATAAAAAAAAGAGTTTCGTAGTTTTTAGAATTCTTTATGACTTTTGATTATTTTTTTTCACAATTCAAAAATTCAAAAAGATTTTTTTTACTTTTTGCCCTCATTTTCTCAAAAACATAAAAAAGATTTTCCTTTTGTTCTTTTACCATGCATTCATAATTTGAAAATTTTAAAAAAAATAATAGGATCTTTTTATAAAGGAAAAATGCAAAAAATATGGTAGAAGCTTTGTACATTTCATATAATGAAAATACTAAAAAGATTTTTCTTTCATAGTTGTTGGTGTCAGTTTTATGTGAAGTGTCTAATTAAACCCCAAAAAAGGATTTTATTGACGTTGTTCATCATTTGTCTTTGGTCGTGTCTCTCAAATCAGGGTTCAGTTTTCTAGTTAATCCCTAATTGTCCAATCTGGATGAACTATGCACCTCTGATTCTCCTCTCTCGGGAGTGAGATACGTAGGCAGCCTATTGTTGATTCAAGGATCTTACTTAAAAAATTCAAAAAGATTTTCTTTACTCTTTATTTAGAGTAGGTGTTTCACATATGCCTCGAAAATAAAACTACAAAAAGATTTTTCTTAATAGTCGTAGGTTTCATTTTTTGTTAATCCTGTTTTAAAAAATCCAAAAAACTTTCTTCACTCGACATTTAGAGTTGGTATCATATATATCTCTAAAACAAAACCACAAAAAGATTTTCCTTTAATAGTTTCAAGTCTCATTTTCGTATGAAATACAAAATTGAAAACCCAAAAAGATTTTCTTTGGTAATTATAGATTTCATTTTGTATAGGGATGTTAAAGTTGAAACGTTCAAAAAGAGTTTCATCAATGCTTTTGACAAATTGTTATTTTCTTTTCTTCTTAAAGTTTCAAGAAAAAAAAAGAAAGGAAAAAAGTTTAATTGGCCATTTTGGCAAGACTTCACGAACTACGCACACCTGATTCTCCCCTTTCGGGGGAGAGATACGTAGGCACCCTTCTTGAGTTCGGTGATCTTTTAAAAAAAAAGAAGGAAAAAAAGATTTTAAAAAAGTGTTGAACTCTAACACATTTGTTGTTGTTTTTTGAGTCAGTTCAAGGTGGTTGGTTTATGACATTCTGGCAGGTCTTCCACGTCACACCAAATCTGAAGAAGGTTTAGCTGTGTCCAACAAGGATATAAAGAGTGGCCTCATGGATCAAACAAAGAGTCAAGAAAATGAGAGTTTAAAGGAAGAGAATTTGAGACTAAGATAACAAATGATGGAAATGTCTCGAGCTTGGGCCAGTGGGCTCCCTCATCCTCCATTCCCCACTTTTGACCCTGCAAATACCTTGAGTCTTCCACCAAAATTGCAAAGTCAGTTTCCTACTATTATTGATGAACCACAGTATGTCTCAGAATCCATTCCACGTCAAATGCACCTTAATACATCCACCACTCTTTCTTTAGCTCCTCAATACAAGTCTACCACATTCACGCACCACATACCGCCTGTGTTGTTGTTGCTCAACCTTCTACTAAGGCTTCCACTTTGGCTATCAATCCAATGATTGTGCTTCCCCAGTCCACTAGTGAGTCCACGTTCAATACTCTTGATGATTATTGTTATACTCTTGAGCCTATAGTTAAGTTAAGTGGACCACCAAAATTTCTCACTAAGAAACCTAGTATGCTAGAAGATCTCGAGAAAATGGTTGGGAAAGTTAAGAGTATAGAAAATAATGTGAAAAGTTCCTTGGGACTTGTGGGAAATGAAGATGTTTCATATTAAAACTGGGGAATGTTGTCAAGAGTTAACTTCCTCCAAGCTTTGAGACATTAAAATTTGAGGAGCTTGGTGGACAAAATGATTCTGTAAAACATTTGGGACGATATTCCAATCAATCAAGGGAAACTAAATGAAAAAAGAAGGAAAACGCACCTATTGTTATTCCAGGTCCAAAACAGAGTGTGAGAGGTCCAACTTACCAATACTATCAGCCTCAATCCCGAGTTTACATATCAAATTCACTTACTCATCTACAACGAGGTTCCTCTTTTCAAAATCCAAGGAGTTCCATTCCAATTCCTTAATGTCCTTTGACCAATGCACAATTGTGTACCCATCCATCTTCTTATCCACAATGGCATGTACTTGTCCCTCAATATTGTCCTCGACCCCCACAAATTTACCAAGGAACCTTTAAATCCAAGTTTCATCCAAGGCCAGAGTTCGTAAATAGAAGGAAGGAAAAGGATAATTTCACTCCTATTGGGGAATCCTATGCCAGGTTGTTCCAGAGATTGATACAGAGGGGCATGATTACTCCTCTCCTTGGGTATACACTTGATCCACATTCAAGAAATTTTGATCCTAATATATGGTGTGCATATCATTCTGATGTTCAGGGTCATAGTATTGAATCTAGTCATACTTTGAAAGAGAAATAGAAAAAATGATTCAAGAAAGATTGATTGTGGTGCAAAATATTGGCCCCTCGACCATCCCATAGAGTTCTACACCAGCACACGGTACTGCACAATATGTGGGAGGTAATGAACTAATCATGGGGATCCAGAACTTATTTGTTGAAGGGAATGTGTCCGACAGTGATGGAAGATCCAGTCATGATGATATAAAAACTAGTGGCTAATATGTCAGGCGGAGCAATTGAGAAGTCACCCCTCTCCCTACTAAGAAGAGGTCTGGCAATTTGTATTGAATCTAGTCATACTTTGAAAGAGAAATAGAAAAAATGATTCAAGAAAGATTGATTGTGGTGCAAAATATTGGCCCCTCGACCATCCCATAGAGTTCTACACCAGCACACGGTACTGCACAATATGTGGGAGGTAATGAACTAATCATGGGGATCCAGAACTTATTTGTTGAAGGGAATGTGTCCGACAGTGATGGAAGATCCAGTCATGATGATATGAAAACTAGTGGCTAATATGTCAGGCGGAGCAATTGAGAAGTCACCCCTCTCCCTACTAAGAAGAGGTCTGGCAATTTGTTTAGTTTTCTTTTCTGTTATCTGAATTATTTCAGGGTGTTAGTTTGGGATCTATCTTGTTTTTTCCCTTTTGTCGTTTATATTCAAACCCTTCTATCTTTCATTTTAATTAAATGGAGTGTCTCCTTTTTCCTTGTGTTTTAAATATGTGTTGTTTGTTTGTTTTCTTTACATAGTACATTTTATGTTGATTCTAGTGATCTGACATACTAGCAGAATTTTAATCCAGATCTTAAAATCCAGTTTAAACATGAGCATGGAATCAGAGGGTTAAAGTTAGAAAAAGAGAGCATCTGAGAAAATAGATAGAGTGTTGGGGCATTTGGTGATCAAGTTGAAGCCTTCTTTAAAAATTAAGATATTTATTTTGAGAATTACAAGAATAACTTGGTCATCAATTGAAATACATGTCTCAATTAGGTCAAATAGTGGATGTGTGATCCTACATCAAAAGGAATAGAAAAATTCGCTCCACAAAAGCATAAGGAATGCACAACAAAGGTGGAGTTTGCAGAAGAAGTAGTGACGTGCAGTCTCAGTTAAAGTTAGTACTGTAAAAAATGTCATAAATGATCTTCATTATCATATTTCATGACATGTACTTGCATTTTCAAGGATTGATATGACGAAGGCATTTTATTCTGCTATTCGAGCATTGTGTCGTCCTTTGTTTACCCCATTTGAACCTTAGTTTTATTTTCTTTCATACCCCTATTTTGGAATCAAGATATAGTCAACAAAGCTCAAAATATAAGTGTCGACCAAAAGAATAAAGTCTAAAAAGTTTCAAAAAAATGTGTCAAAAAGAAGGAAAAGAAAAAGTGTCAAGTAAAATAGAGTTAGACAAGTACAAAAAAACTCAATAAAAGAAAAAAAGAGAAAAGAAATCAGAATCAAGCAAAAGAACAAGCTACCGAAACTACGTGTGACCTGATTCTTCTTTTTCAGGAGTGAGATATGTAGGCTTCCCTACTCTGGGCTCGGTCCAACCAAATAAATAATTTAGAGTCACCCAGTCAAAAGAAACCAGGGCATGAGTTAATCCTCATTGTTTGAGTCGATTCCAAAAGTTGTTTGTCCTACCCCACTTCAAGTGTCGTTTGGGCCTCATGCCATTCTTTTCTTCTAACCTTATCCAAAATCCAAGCTAAAACCATACAAAGACCTTCAGATCAATCTTTGAGAATGTTAAGGGTAAGTATGCAATGCATATGATGACGCATTTTGGGAACTGCTTGTCTTTCTCAGCATAGGGAATCAAGAGAGAAATAAAAATAAGAGTCTTATTGGTGAAAACCCTCACGGGGACCATAAGGTGATGGTAAGTTGAGAGAGATAAAAATAAGAGAGTCTTATCGATGAAAATGAAAATAAGAGAGTCTCAATGGTGAAAAACACTCACAGACACCATAAGACAATGGTGAACTGAGAAAAAAAATGAGAAAGGCTTGTTGGCGAAAGCCCTTCAGGGTGTCACTAACCAAATAATGTCTTAAATGCAATTGACCTAAGGAAACAACTCTGTTCCAAGGCCATTAACTCAACAATAATTGGTAGAAAGTTTGGATGGAAAGATCAGGCAGCTTAATCCAAAATGCTTGGCATAATCATTAGAGTTGACTGTCATTTCTAGATAAATTTTTCATTTCTTTGTTTCAAATGGGGACATCCATTGTCTTTTCTTTCTTCCCTTTATTTTTATTTTTATTTTATTGAGTCAGTTATCCAAATAAAATTATTATTTTTTCTCTTGTCTTTGAGTCAAGTCCATGTCGAAACAAGTGAGAAAAGATTTCAAAATTGGCTACCAGCTTATTTAATTGCACAAAGCAAGACAAAAGCTAGCATATGAAAAAGACATGATTGTGATCCAAAAAAAAGGGCATGCAGAAGCTTTGTCAACAGACAAATCAGGAAACTCATGGAAATACCAAGGTTCAAAGGGTCTATCTGAGAAGCATAGCAAAGCAGAAATACTGTGTTTGTTTCAGAGTCACTCTTAATAACCTGAGTTTGGGTCAATGATGCATCAAGTTAATGATATATTCTAATGGTTGAAAGCAAGGTTGTGATGAGGGCAAGGGCGATCTCCGCGAAAGCTAAAGCCATAAACCAGCCACCATGTTTTAAACTCACTAGTTTTTTTTTATAAAATAGGAAACATATTACCTTCAAAGCAAGGACTTCAGAGCATAAATATCAAGGCCTGCAATGCCTCACTTTTACAAATGCAGGAAGCAATGTTGCTGCACAGGTTTGATAATCAAATCGTGGTAAAAAATCATCATCCTATATCCCCCGAAGACACACTTTCTTGTCCAGGGATTTCAGTTTTCATTTGCTAGGTGATACACTTCTTAAATTGAACCTTCACTCCTAGAAGCGTACCTTTTAGTCGAGTTATCTCCCTTGATTCCTATAAGATGTACCTTTTAGTCGAGTTATTCCCTTTGATTCCTAGAAGACGTACCTTTCAGTTGAGTCATTCCCTTTTATTCCTATTAGACGTACCTTTAATCAAGTCATCTCCCTTGATTCCTATAAGACGTACCTTTTAGTCGAGTCATCTCCCTTGATTCCTATAAGATGTACCTTTTAGTCGAGTCATCTCCCTTGATTCCTATAAGACATACCTTTTAGTCGAGTCATTACCCTTGATTTATATAAGACGTACCTTTTAGTCGAGTCATCTCCCTTGATTCCAATAAGACGTACCTTTTAGGAGAGTCATCTCCCTTGATTCCTATAATATGTACCTTTTAGTGGAGTCATCTCACTTGATTCCTATAAGACGTACCTTTTAGTCAAGTCATCTCCCTTGATTCCTATAAGACGCACATTTTAGTCGAGTCATTCCTCTTGATTCCTATAAAATTTACCTTTTAGTCGAGTCATTCCACTTGATTCCTAGAAGACGTACCTTTTAGTCAAGTCATTTCCCTTGATTCCTATAAGACATACCTTTTAGTCGAGTCATCCCCTTTGATTCCTATAAGACGTACCTTTTAGTCGATTCATTTCCTTTGATTCCTATAAGGCATACCTTTTAGTCGAGTAATTCTTCTTGATTCCTATAGTGATGTGACTTTCACAAAAGTCCTTTGATGATAAACTGGGGCAAAAGTTAATTCTTGTGTTTGGACTTCACCTTTCTGGAAAATAAAATCTCTTTATAATAATCTTTGTTTGGGATAATTTTATTTTTAGTTTTGATGTGATTTCAGGAGCCCGCTTGAAGAATAGGGCGAATAAATGGAAAGTGACGAAGTTGAAAGTCAAGCAACAAGGTGAAAAGTTGAAAGTTAACAGATTGAAAAAATAGCAAGTCAGGAGCCCGCCTGAAGAATAGGGTGAAGAAATTGAAAGTTAAGCAACAAGGTGAAGCAATTGAAGTCAAACAACAAGTTAAGGAAATTGCAAATCAGGAGACCGCTTGAAGAATGGGGTGATGAAACTCAAGTTAAAAGTCCAACAAAAGCTGTATAGATAGGATTTTTGTAATTTCATTTATATTTTAACTTGTAATTTTCATTTTTAATGTAATGACAGAGCCACAGATCGGAACCTCGACAGGGACCTTACTCGACTCTCCAACTCAGTTGTCCTTCTTCCTTTTGTTTCTTCCTTTGAATAATGGTCGGGTCAAAATTCTGTCTCATTGTCTACTTCTTTGTCTAAAAATACTTCGCGTTTACATTCAAAGGGGGCATGTTGTAGACACCTAATTTTGTCCCTCCCGAAGTCCAATTTTATTCATTTTTAGCTTACCTTACCACGCTCCCTCGCCCATGTCATTATACCCCACAAAAATACAAAAAATAATAAACTCCCTAACAAATTAACAACCTAACTACCTCTACCCCACCTCATAATAGCACATCACACACCAATACACAGAAATAACACATTCACGTAGAGGACCAAAAAAGGAGAATACACAGATTCCCTTGTTTTCTTTTTCTTGTTCTTCGTCTTTCACAAGATACACACACTAGAATACAGAATAGACACCATTTTCACACCACTCTCACAGATACACTCACACACAACACACACAGCAACAAAAATATACACACACATCTCTCATATACTGACCATGGACTGAATACACAACAAAAAATGACCACCCACTAACAAATTACCCACACACTACACACTGATATCTATACAGCACCTACAGTGAAGAAACAGGCAAAAATAGTAGAAATTAGAGAGAGATCGACGGAGAAGAGAGGTGACAGGTGGGGATTGACTATTTTCAGTGATTCTTCATCGAAATACCATCTCCGACCGAACCCAGCAATAACCAACCAAATCCGTTAGCTATTTGGCGATTCCGGTGATAACTCGCCGGAAGTCACTATAGTTCAAATCCTAAACAGAAAATCCTCGTCAACTCCAATCGACCGCCATCACCTCGCTCAAAACTAACTCACCGAAAAACAACCACACGCGCACAGACAAAAAATAAAAGGGAGAAGAATAGAAGAAAAAAAAGAGTGGTCACTGTTGGGTTTCAATGTCTAGTTTGAAGAGGTTTTTCAGTTGAGGTCGTTCATCGAGGTTCTCGATTTCGGTTACCGGCTTGTCGTCAATTTCATCCTTCTCAACTCTAGATTTGGGTCATTGCTTGAATTTCAGAATCATATTTTATTCCATTCGGGTTCGTGAATTGATATCGAAAGACACATTAAGGTCCATTCCTTATCTCATTGTCCACTAATCTTTAAGTTTTTGATACTTTGTGGGTTGAATTTGTGGTGTTTGAAATTTGTTTTAGTTGATTTTGATATATTTGAATTTATCATAAATGATTGTTGATATTGATTGATCGATTGATTGATTGATTGGATGAATTAGATAATTAAATGAATCGGGCACAATTTGGAGTGAATATTGATTTTGGGACGGTATTGAAAATTGTCTAGTTAAAAATTTCATTTGGTTTATTTGGATTGTTAATTTTGATTCATTGATGATGTTAACATGATAGTACTATGATTAGGCCGAAGCGGATAGACAAACGGTAGGTTGGGTAGGAAAACATAGGAATTATGATTGTTGAATGCTTGAATGATTTTGTTTTATCGCATTGAAAAGATGTATTCATTTAGCTGGGGAATTCCCCGAATCTCAATGTATTTATTCACCGGGGAACGCCCCGATGTATTATGTTGGCGGAAGATGATCGTGATCAAGGCCCGAGGCATCGGGTAGAGCATAGTCCGGGATTGGTTTAGAATAGGATTTACATTACCGCATTTTTATTTTTGGGTCTGTAATAAACTAGACTGGTCACTATATTTTTGAACTTGTTTTGTTTTATTGTTTGTTTGATTGTTTTTGTATGTTTATGTGTTTATACACTCGTATTACCAAATTAGCTGATATGCTCCACCAAGCGACAGTGGTCGAACCACGGGATCGAGGGGTGCCTAACACCTTTCCCTTGATCAGTAGAATTCCTTAGCCGAAACTCTGTTCGCGGATCAGTCTTAGAGTCAAAACCGTTTTGAAAAAGGATTTTCAAAGGTGACTTGGCACATCGATTATGCCCAGTGGCAACTCTGAGTTTTGAATGTAAAAATAATTCTTTTTCGAAAGAAAATTTCATCTTTTGTCACCTTAATAATAAAAACCCTTTTCAAACTTAAAATTTATCTTTTTGGCGTTAAAAAAGGGGTACGACACCCCTGGACGTCACACGGTGATTAGAATTACAAGTGATCCTAAGATAACCTATGATACTGGCGTAACTCTTGAACAACTGAATAAAATACATAAAACTGGAAGTAATAAGTGGAAAGATGTCTAAATACACACCCCCGTTATACTTGAACACCTATCAATAAAACTGTTAGACAATCTCTTTAGCTGACTTATGCTTGAACACCTTGGTTGGTGTTCTTAGTACACACCCCCGTCATACATATTTTGGTGTTTATAGTACATTAGCAGGGTCCGAACTAATGCAGAATTGTTGGGCAACAAAGCAAGTGCAAAGGTCTGATGATGATCCTGCACTATTTGAGATCACATACAAAGGGTCAAATACTTGTAACCGAACTTTTCACTTTGCTACACAACCAAAATAACCAGAGAAACATGAACTCAAGAAACAAGCCAACAATCCAAGAACAGTACAATCGAACCAAATGTCGCGAATTTGAGAAGGAATACTAATGGTTTGGACAAGAAAGAAGCAACATGTTCTTTTTAGTTTTCACCTACATTCTCTAGTTTCGTAGATGAAAATCTGCATTTTCAGATGTCACAAGTTGATGATAATTTTGTTGGATATTATTTGCCATCTTTTGTGTCCCCTACAACCCCTTAGTCAAATTACTTCTCATTACCAAGCTGCTAGATGAATGGTTCGCGGAGAATTCATAACGTGTACCATTCAGAATCAGACCTCCTCGATTTGTTCTCAACTAACACTTCATCAACAAGTCCTCCAATTATAGGCTTGGAGTTTCCACTTGAACATGTGGAGCTAGATCCAAATTTTTCATTTCATAACTCAGAACTTTTCAGATAAAATGTCAAAAAAGGACCATGAAAATGAATTGTTTTTAATCACTGAATTCTATTTTTAATGAAGTATAGAAGTTCTTGTACAAATTAACAAGAAAACTTGCCAAGGATAGTAACAAGCTATCATATTGTATCAACAACAGGGTAATTTTTCTTTTTTTTTGGTTGAAATAGTAATTTTTTTTTAATTTCAAGCACATTCGTGCAAGTCTGCCTGAATGTTCATCAATTTCATCCATGGAGAAAAAGCTAAGCTTGGTTTTTGTTTACTCAAATAACATTTTGATGGGTCGGTCGGGTCGGGTCGGGTTTGGATTTATTAAAAATGGGTCAATTAATGTTATTTGGGTCATTCCATTAAGTTGAAGGACACATATATAAACTTTCATAACGGCGAGGGTATATATATGACCCCAAAGTATGACTGAGGGCAAAGTTGGCCAATTTTTCAAAGAAGAGGGGTATTTTTGACCATTTTTCCTAACCTATAATCTACATTTATGAGTCTATAATCTATATCTATAATATATTAGTTCAAAGTGAAAAGACCCTCAAAAAAATGATTTAAACTTTTTTTCCTTCATTAAAAGACTTCGTAATAGATAAAATCGTCTTTTCACATTTTTCTTTCAATTTATTATATTAAATATTATTATAATAAATATAAAAAATTAAATGAAAAAGATTTTTTACTTTTAGTTGAATTCCTAAATTTATGGCAATATTTTGTTAAGCAAAATCCAACTTTAAAGAAATTATTATATAAAAAAAGTTCTAAATTTTTTAAAAAAATTGGTGGAATTATTTTACATAAAATAGATTTAGAGTCCTAAAATAAGAAGAAGAAAAAAAAAATCTTTCAAAAATTAAATTGGCGTGACTTTTCTCCAATTAAAAAAGGGTAGTGCCGTAGTGGATTTCGAAAGGAAAAAAGGTATTGTTGTTTTTTAGGTTATGACTATTATTTTTTGTTACAATATTTTGGTTTGGGAGGCCTTATATTTCTTTCTTTTTTTCAATTTCATAAATCGTTTTCTAGATTTATACAAATATTTTATTTGGGTAATAAAATATTTTGACCGTATCTTATTATTGAGTAACTTTGTGGTTTTTTATTTCAAACTTCTACTTATGTTACATTTTGATTTTATTGATCATAAATAACAAATTATCCTTTCATGTTTGCAAATAAGTTTGTCATTGGATTTTTAATATAACGTGTTGGTTTAATTCTCAGATTTCAAATTTTATTTTCTATTACGTTGATTTTATTGATCAAGAATAACGAATCATCTTTTCATGCTTGTATATATGTAACTTTTATTATTGAATCTACAACGTTAACCAAAAAAAAAAAAAAAATCTACAACGTGACTTTGTTGTTTCTACGTTTTAATTTTCTTTTTCTCTATTACATTGAGTTTATTGATAAGGAATAACAAGCTTTCGTTATTGAATAACTTTGTTGTTTCTACTCAAATAATAAGTTTATAAATTTTTTGTGTAAATATTAGGTTTAATTATATTGTTTAATTATATTTATTATCGTATTATTTTGTATGTAGTTTACAGGTGGTAGATAAATGTCGATCAACTTTGAAATTTTTTTTAGATAAAGGTTAGGTTTAATTGTATTGTTTTGATGGCTCTATTTTGAGAATTTCTTTTTTCGTGTAAAAGTTAGGTTTATCTGTATTATTTTGATATCTCTATCATCGTATTATGTTGTTGCAGCTACTAGTTGGCAAGTGGTAGATGAATGTTGATCGACCTTGAGAAAATTTTTTTTGTAAATATTAAGTTTAATTGTATTGTTTTCATGTCTCTATCGTCGTATTATTTTATTGTACCTTATTGGTTGTAGAAAATTTTGATTCGCCTTGAGAATTTTTTTCTTGTAAATATTAGGTTTAATTAAATAAATTCTTCATCTTTACATGTTCAAAAAATGTTGGAGTTAATTATTGTATTCCTTTTTATTATCTATAATCTATATCTATATGTTATAAACCAAACGGGAGAGTCTAACCCAAAAGACTAGTCTAATAGGTGGGAGAACCCATTGGCTTTAGCATTTCTCTTTTTTTTCAATGTGGGACATTGGTTCATTACAATCGCCTCCGCTTGAGAACCAACGACCTCGTTGGTCACGGCTGGCACCCCTCGGGTCCAGGCCACCACTCCGAGATGCGGCTCCACACGTGGTTTGTTCCTCGTTGGTCACGGCTGGCACCCCTCGGGTCCAGGCCACCACTCCGAGATGCGGCTCCACACGTGGTTTGTTCCTCGTTGGTCACGGCTGGCACCCCTCGGGTCCAGGCCACCACTACTGGCACATAGGCCACCACTCCGAGTCAAGGGCTCCTCGTTGGTCACGGCTATTCAGTTTGTCATGGCTAGCACCCCTCAGGTCCAGGCCACCACTCCGAGTCATGGCCCCCACGCATGGGACTCTCAATGAAAGCACCAATGTTATAAACCAAACGGGAGAGCCCAACCCAAAAGACTAGTCTAATAGGTGGGAGAACCCATTGGCTTATAACCCCCTTAGCGTTTCTTTTTTTTTCCAATGTGGGACATTGGTTCATTACACTATATCTATATCTATATCTATAATCTATATCTATAATCTATAATCTATAATCTATAATCTATAATCTATATCTATATGTATAATCTATAATCTATATCTATAATCTATAATCTATAATCTATAATCTATAATCCATAATCTATATCTATATCTATAATCTATATTTATATCTATATCCATAATCGATATTTATAATCTATAATCTATAATCTATATTTATATCTATAATCTATAATCTATAATGTATTAAAAGTGTGAAGACCTTAGAAATGTCGTTTGAACTTTTTGCCCTTATTCGCAATAGACAAAATCGTCTTTTCACATAATTTATTTAATTTCTATTCTAATATAAAGAACTTTGAAATTAATTAAAGTCCTTATTTGATTTAACTAAATATCAAACACTTCTAAATCAATTAGAATTTTAGCATTGGTAAAAAAGAAATTTGACAATTCTATTTAAGTAAAGGAGAATATATGGTAAGAGATGTACATGTAAGTTAACGACTTTGAAAATATATAGAGTTCTAATAAAATCGAATAAATCATCGTCCGTTTTTTAACAGCAGATGGAGGTCGTTGGCAACGTCGCACGAGGATGGGAAGCTCATGGGTATATGAGTTCTAAACAAAGGGAGTGCATCTTTGATGCTGCATGATCTATTAAGCACCCAACTTCGAGAATTATTTTTTCTCTGTTATAGCCATACAACTTATAATTATATGCTTGTGAACTTCTCATAGATTAGGTGAGTTGGGCAATTATTTCAAGTTAAAATATAACATTCTAACTTATTAGCATGTGTGTTTTTATCTTCGGCAAAATTTAATAGCTTTGATTAAAATTTTTGTATTTATGTTAAAAAATTTACTTAATAGATATAAATAATTCATTCCGAACTTAGTAAGTTATCTTTTCTAAAAAAACAACAAAGAAATGATGGAGCCAAATCGACAAATTATATTCATATTTTATCTTTTCTATTTGTAATAGATGTTATGGAAAATCTGTGATGTCGTTGGCCTTTGATAAATGACTTTCAATTTTCTCCCGTCACAACTTTCAAGTTGTCACTTTCTGTTTTACCATAATATTTTCTTCTATTATAATTTGTTACAAATAGTTGTGTTATATTATTATACTCATATATAATGTAATTTGTTTTTCATTTGTATGGTTTATTTGGAGTGCGTTTGTATCAATATCAACATCATTTTGAAATTTAAAAGTTCACAATATACCAAATCCTATGAATATGGAAATTTTTTGAAAACATAGTTTTTTTGAATCAAGCTCCAAGGTCGGATGTTCTTCTAGATTGTTAAGTTCAATTTTAGCCACATTTTTAATAAAATTAATAGTCACCGAGAGTTTAAAATTCGTTGTATGAATCCATTTTAATTTCTATTGTTGCATGGTATTAATCTTTTAGAAGTGAAAATAACTTGTGGCAGCTAATTTATTAGCACAATATTAACTTGAGAAGAATTATCCTCTGCTTAAGTTTTTCTTTTCCTATTAAAAATTGTTATGATTAATTTGAAACACCACAAAGAATATAACATTTAAAAAGTTCTAATATTTAAGAATTAAAATCAAATAAGTTTATATTATATAAATTCTTTCCATATTTGAATTGCACAAAACAATTACTTCGAGTGTAATTATGAGTATTTCTTCTAATTAAAAAATTACTAGTATTCATATCCGCACGTTGTGCGAAAATTTTAAAGAAAATAAATCATAAAAAAGTACATCTCATTTACTTGATCATACTGTAATTTTTTAAAATTATTTTGTCACTTATGAAATTCAATCCATTTTATACACGATAACGGAAAAAATTCATCCAAATTGTTGAATAAGAAGATATGAATACTCCAAGTAGCATGTATTTTTTTTCGAAGATTTGATATTAAATCATAGAATTATTCTAATGGATATTTTAGGCTTGCTTGTTTCAATTCTTGCTCTTAAACTTCTACATCTCCCTCTTCCACAATGAGTTTATTCTCTATTTAATTATAAAACTGTGTTATCAAACTTATGGAAGAAATGTTGTTCAATTTCTTTATGTTCACCATCATTCGCTACAACATCAATCAACACTATTGTCATTCATTTTTTAGATTTTTTTTTAATCTACAGATTGAAATATTGATTTTCAATCATGATATGAAATTATTTGAGATGAAGTTGCAGTTTTGTTTGGACATGCAATTTGAACTCTTTAAATTGTATGTGTTTCTTATAGACATTAAAACCCACACAAGTTGTAAAAACTATAAACAATACATCATTAAAATAATAATTACTTGTATGCAAGTAACTAGGGGGTTTGGGCCACAGGTGACAAAAGAGTTTTAAAATGAGGTGTAAGTAACACAAGTCTTAATTATTAGTTGGAAGTGACACTTACTTTATTATGGATTAAGAAAGTTGAAGAAGTTTGAAAATAACCCACAAGTTTTTAAATTTACACTTTGATTGAAATGGTAGCCTATATAACGGAAAACGGAGGGGGGAAAAGGCGTCTTTCTCTCTCTTCTCACCCATTGTTGTTTTCTCTCTCTTAGCGATTTTTGTTGTTCATTGTTGTTGCTGCTTCATTCATCATCTTCTGCTTCATTATCATCATCTTCTACTTCATTATCATCTTCATCTTGTTCTTGTTGACCATTTATTGTTGTTGTTGTTACCGCTACTGTTGCTATTTGACCAATTTCTTAGGTCAAATTTTGTTTCTAACATCACTTTCCACTTTGGCATTACTTCATAGGAGACGTTGGTAAGTCAAATTACGATTTTTAGTTGAATTCGTCATCTGGGTAACTGCTATTGTGTTGTACAGATGGGTCATCTATTGCAACATTTGACATATCTGTTGCACGAGATTATTTACTGTTGCAACAGAACCTGAACACAATTCCAACATAGGTTACAACAAATTAATAACCTGTTGCAACAGGTAAGTCATCTGTCACAACAAGTTAATTATCTGTTACAACTGTCACTCATCTGTTGGAATCAGCTACGAAGGTGATTTAGTTGTAACATAATTCCAATAGGCGCTTCATCTGTTGCAATGGATATTTAGGATCATAACATGAATCCCAACAGGTAAGAATCTGTTGCGACTCATCACTTACCTGTTGTAACAGATAACACATATGTTGGGATTCATTCACGACACTATGAAATCACTATCAATGTTTTTTAACAAATGATTTTATTTAGGTACCATTGATGGGGGGGTTAATAACAATAGGGGTGGATTGTCATGGTCAATGGATCGAGAAGAGCAATCGATATGTATGGCATTGAAAGGAGGGTAAAATGCTAGAGGCGATAGCTATGACAGACCAAAGTGATATTTCGTATGATTATTTTGTGAACTTAATCATCAGCTTTTGTGGACTGAATTGTCAATCGGAAGAATTCTCCATCAGCTACATGCACAGCTCCTTTGAAAATTAGAGGGTACTGCTTTTCAAGATAACCGATCAGGTTCGGTTGCATGCTTATCTAAGTGATTCAACCAGGCCGGTGTTAAGGTTGTACATGGTTGAAAAGACGAGAGAGAATGAGAACCAGAACGTACAAGAAGAAGAAGAAAAATAATTCTTTGATGATAGGTTGGATGATCTAGACATGAATATTCCAGATGATGATCAAACACCTACGCTCGTTGATACGACCAATACGATGTGCAGTTCTTCTCAATCGACACAATCTGGAAATCTTCAAGATGAAGGGATCGACTTTTTTATTGGAATTTCATTCAAGGACAAGAATGAACTATCTAACACTTTGTTTATTTCTTGCTTGAAAAAAGATTTCAGAATAAAGAAGGTGATTAATTCGAGCAGTGTCTATTGCTTCAAATGTGCTAATTCAAATTGCAAGTGGTGTTTGAGAGTGGTGAAGTACGCAAGTTCTGACAGATTTGTCATTCATAAACATAAAAAGCATCAGACCTGTGGTTCGGAGCACATCTCGGGCCAAAATTCTCACGCCACAACAAATGTCCTCGGTGAATATTTCAGGAGTAGTTTCCCCGATGGCAAAGGCCCTTCAATAAGGCTTATGGACAATCAACTCCTTACGAATTTGGGTGTCCTGGTCAGTTATTGGAAGGTATATACAGCCATGGGGATTGCCAAGGGCCTGGTTAGGGGGACACTCGAGCATCGGTATGAAGTCTTGGATGCTTACAATTACATGATTGAGTCCACAAATCCCAGAAGTAAGACGGCATTGCATCTGGATGAAAACGGAAGGTTCAAGTACTTTTTTGTATCCTATGGTGCTTGGATTCAAGGTTTTCGACATTTGAGAAAAGGCACAGCCGTCAATAGTACCTTCTTGAGGAGAAGGTATAATGGAGTTCTACTAGCGGCGGTGGCGTAGGATGCGGAGAATCACATCTTTCCTATCACTTTTTGTGTAGCGGACAGGAATGTGATGCCTCTTATGGATTTTTTTTAACAACTGTGATGCTGCGTCAAAGATACCGAAGAGATATGTTTTGTATCAGATAGGCATCCAAGTATTCCAAAGATGGGTTCATTTTTCTTCACTTCAGCTTACTTTGGTTGTTGCATCAGGCATCTTGGAGAGAACATTTGAAACAACTATCACAACGAAAAGGACGTACCCTTTTTTATAAAGCAGCTAAAGCATATAGTAGAGAGGAGTTTTTAGACCATTTCAATCAAATAGCAGATATAAATCCCAAGGTAGCAGAATTTCTCACACGTGTCGGTTTTGAGAGATGGAACCGGGAATTCTGTCCAGCAAATAGGTACATTCTTATGAATTTATTGTCTTGTTTGATTTACAAGTTTAGTTTGATGTCGTACTAAGTGATTCTTTTCTATAAGTACAATATTATGACATCAAACATAGCCGAATCGGTGAATTCATTGTTTAGCGATGAAAGAGAATTTCCCATCAAGGCTATGTTTGAAAAAATAAGCGAGAAGTATAGCGATTTTTTTAATGAAAGGCATGTGTAGTTCAAGTGCCTAGAAAAAAGAACCCGATTTATTCCCAAAATCAAAAAGAAAATATCAACGAACATCAGTTTGGGGAATAATTTATTCTCTCATAAAATAGCAGATTACAAATTCCGTATCACCAGTCATGGTGATGCTGCCACGGTCGATCTTCAAACAAGATCTTGTACGTGTAGAGTTTTTGACTAGGACAAAATATCTTGTCCACATGCTATGGAAGCCCTTCGAGCTCAATACGGCCATAAATATGGACCTGAAGTTTACGAGCACTCCTGTCAATATTATTCGGTGGAAAAATATGAAATGGCATATAGTGGGCATATTACTCCGGTGCCTCTCAAAGAATCTTGGGTTGTTCCAGTAGAGCTTATGGGGAGATTAATACCTCCTCCATAGATTGACTCGAGCACTATCAAACTGGGAAGAAAGCCATATAAAAGGAGGCGTGGACTTGGAGAATCATTTTCATCAAGAAGAAACAAGTGCTCCATATGTAAGTGCGCTGGCCACAAAAGAACTACATGTCCGAATCATAATCCACCATGATTGTTATAATTGAAGAAACTTGTGTTGTTGTTTGTTTGTTTGTTGTGGACTTTTATATATTTAACTCATTGTTGTGAACCTAATGTTATCATTTATTATTTATAAAATGTCTTTTTTTAAAAAATAACTTGTGCATCAATAAAAAGAGGCAAAACATGAACTAAATAATACAGCAAACCACAATTATTCTCAACAGTTGCACAAACAACTGGAATGCTTTCCTCCAACAGATGACAAATCTGTCGAAATAGATGGATAATCTGTTGAAACCCAACAGATAACCAATCGGTTCCAACACATGGTCCATCTGTTGAAAGAACTCAAAATCCAAAATTGCTAGTGCTACTGGATTCAACATTACCTCAAACCGTCGACATGTTAACATGTATTAGATTAGAAGAAGTAGACATAATGAAAATTGAATAAGAATTAAAACGCCAAAGTCAAAGTCTGACTAAAAGTAAATTTTTCATTAAATTAAAAATAAAATACATTAGGTATAGATCCGATATAGAAAAATTAAAATACATACGCTAAACGAAAAAACACATTCTAATTATTATTATCATCATCATCATCATTAATGACAGTTGGCCAATCAACTCGCAGCAGCAGGGCTCTCATCAGCCTCTGCATCTCTCTGAACATCGATGCTCTCACAGCGACCAACTCGCTCTGCAGGTCATTAACCTGCCTTTGAAGTTCCCGCACTGTGTCACATAGAATAACAATGTCCAAAAAAGGATCAACCATATCTAGAACATGCATGAATTGACAAATGTAAAGAAAAAGGTTCAAAATGTAATATAACGTATATGACCAACTGGTAAATTTACACCAGAAAAAAACTTACCTCAACGAGAAAGGAATATGCTCTTTGAATAGAAGTGGTTGAAGATATCACACGAAATGAAAAAATGCAAGAAATAAATAGAGTTGAATGAAGATTAAGGAGGGACCTATAATCTGGACGTGTCAGGCCAAAAGGCTAGACTGTTCAGCTCCATTGTATTAATTATATTCAAACTGGTGTGAAAAGTCGCGACTTTTCTTTTACACTAATTACTTCTCACCTTTTCATAGTAGTTTGAAACTCGATAAAAGTCGTTATTATTGAGTTGTTGCAACAGATCATCCAATATTTTTAATAGATTTAGCATCTATTGCAATAGATGGATGGAATGTGCAACAGACTGCTGTTAATACAGATTTACCATCTGTTGCAATAGATGGTTTGTATATGCAACAGATAAGACATCTGATGTAACTTATGTATTATCTATTGCGACAGATGGATAGTATAAGTTGGAGGAGATATTATGATATCTTCTAATAGCTGATTCATCAATTTCAGTTTCAACAGATGGAGTATTCGGTTCATTAGCTGGTTTGAATGTGTTAGATAAAAAGTCTTTACCTCTTTTTAATAGTCCCTCCGTTACTTATTAGTTAGGCCCTATAGGCTTGGCACACCAATTAATAAAAATATAAATTAGGTGATTATTTTACCAAATTGGACTTATTAATTATGATTTGAAAGTATAAATGTGAATAATATACTGTATGTAGTCATTTAATAATAGGGGTAATCTTGGAAGAATATTATAAAATTCCCATGAGTTTATAAATAGGAAAACTAAATTGAAACAAACATTTTAGCAAGAAGTAATCACATGTGTGCAGATGAATAAAAAGAAAAAAAGTCTGGTCTATCATAACAGATTTACCATCTGTTGTAACATATAGATTATCTGTTGCGACAGATGAGCCATATGTTGAAGGAGATGTTTTGATTTCTTCCAACAGCTGATTTGTCAGTTGCAACAGATGGAGATTTTGATTCATCAGCTATTTTGAATGTGTTAAGATAAAAAGTCACGACTCTTTACACCTCCATTTTAATAGTAGTCATCACATTCGTGCAGATGAATAAATAACACTGTTTGACATGTCTTGATGGGGTAGGAAGAATAAGATGCGTGCAATGGATCCCATTTTCATGCGTACGAGTTATGTATATTATTGATCAGGCTACCGTGAAGACACACATAAAGTGCAATGATTTTGTGAATGTAGTTTTTTACCGATTAGACACTGATTCTTCAAACAAGATCCTGCATTGTACAGTTTAGTTTGATAGGTGCGAACTGATAAGGCTGAAGGGTTCCAAGACGGTGGTGTCGATACCCCGTTACAATTTAATGACGATTCATGCATATGTTTTTGTGTCAAGTTTGGGGAAGAGTTTATATTTTTTGCGGCAGTATAAATATCCAATAGTGATTGGACCGGTTTTAATGGCATAATGGACTTCTTGAAAGGCCTACGAAGCCTCGCAATGCAGCAAACAATGATAGAATCAATAGAAATTCCCCTGGTCCAAATTTATATGGATGGATTAGTGGAGGAGACTTTTTTACAGCAGAAGGTTCTTGGGAGAATACCTATGCACGAAGGGAGAGGTGGAGAAGGCCATATATCATTTCAGACCTTGTTTAAGAGGAAATACAGGGTAGGAAGGAAAGTGTAGCGAAATTGGACAATGAAATTCACATGAAAAACGAAAAAACTGGATGAGCTTCAAATGTGGAAGTGTATCAAAATATAAAAATCCGTCAGTCGATGAAAAAAAAAGAATGGTTAACAGGACTGGAGCTGGACACTTTGCTCGAGAATGCAACTAGCGAGCGTGGCCTCAATAACCAGCTCAATTCCTCTTGACCATTCTTCTTTTCTTCAACGACTGATGGATTTTCATTTTTGGATACACATTCGCATCTCATCCAGTTTTTTCATTTTTCATGTCAATTTCATAAGCTAATTTTGCTACACTTTTCTTTCGACCCTGTGTATCCTCTTAAACAAGGACTGAGATGATATATGGCCTTCTCAACCTCCCTCTTCCCGCACAGGTTTTCTCCCAAACACCTTCTACTGTATAATAGTTTTCTCCAATAACCCATCCATATAAATTTGGACCAGGGAAATTTCTATTAGATCCATCGTTATTTGTTGCAGTGCGAGGCTTCGAAGGCCTTTCAACAAGTCCATTGTGCCATTAAAACCGGTCCAATCACTATTGGATATTTACACCGCCGCCAAAAACTTGAAGCCTTTCCCAAACTTGACACAAAAACATGAGCATGAGCCATCATTAAATTATAACGGGGTATCGATACCACCGTCTTGGTCCCTCAGCCTTACCAATTCGAACCTAACAATCTTAACTATAAAATGCCATTTCTTGTTTGAAGGATTAATGCCTAATAGGTAAAGAACAAACATTCACAAAATCATTGTACTGGATGTATGTTTTCATGATAGGTTGATCAGTAATACATACCTCCCACATATGAAGTGGTTCCATCTGCAAGCATCTTATTCCTCCTAACCCATCTTTACTCTAGCCTTTAATGCTGGTCGGGCAAAATTGGATCCAATTTCACATCTTTTTTCTGCAAACAAGAGAAATACATTTGATGTCAAACATGAGAACAAAAAGAACATTACAAAAGGGTAAAAAAAAATGAGTGAATCAACAGATGACCAATATGATGCAACAGATTACCCATCTGTTCAATCGATGAGGCATCATTTGCAAAGGATGGATGACATATTGCAATAGATGGGTCATCTATTGGAATAAAACAAACCAGCCATGCTACTAGTTTGATTTATTCAAAAAGTTGCTCTGTCTGTTCCAACAGCTATTTATCAGTTGCAACAGTTGAGAAAACTGTTGCAACACCACCAACGACAACATCAACAACAAAAAACAAACAAAACAACACCATATGTTCCAACACCATCGACAACACAAATACCAACACAACCACCCCCCCCCAACAACAGCACCACTAAAGTACCAAACAAAAGACATAAAAAAAACTATACAGATAACAAGGCTTTGTAAGTTCTGATGATAGGCGAAATTACGCGCCTATATCAATATATTTTGCCCATATTTTAGCCTAGTTTTGAGAACAAATTATATATTTCATGCACTTTTAGTCCTTTTTCCTATAAATGAGCTAACGAACATGATTAGTAAAGTTTCAGGTATAAATGATGCAAAATTCAGCATTTTATGGCTTACTTGACGCAAAAGAAAGCTCACGAAGGAAGGAAAGGGAGTTTACACGCCTAAGGACCAAAACTGCTGCATGGAAAATCTGTCCCGGGCTAAAACAGCAATTCTGAAGACTTTAGGGACTTACAAGACACAAAGCTGGATTTTGACAATGATACATTAACCTAGTACAATTGGGTTATGTATTTCATTAGTTTATTTGGATTAGGAGAATGTTACATTAACCTAGTACAAATGGGTTAAGTATTTCCTTAGTCTAGTAGGATTTGGTTATTTATTTCATTAGCATAGTAGGAGTAGGATAGGAGTATTATAAATACCCTATCATGCTAGAGATTTTAATCAAGTCCTCCCTTAGTGGAGGCAACTCCTCCCTTAATTCAAGAAATTCATTCTTCACTTAATTCAACAATTAATTTTCTTCCATCCCTCTCATCTTCCACCACAAACACTTCTAATCTACTCTTCTATTCATCTATTCCACAACAAGAGAATCGTTACTCGCTACGGAATCACCAAAACCACACGCCTAACACCTCTTTCACACGCCATCCACCATGCAAAACGTGATATCCTTCGCATTCATGGGTAACTAAACCTCTTAGTTGGGGTTATGGAAGCCGAATGAGTTACTATCTATAGCTGTGAGTTTGTGAGTTCAAGACAAGTATATTTCTTATATCATTACGCTCTTCATCTTAAATCCACATTCTTTGCGGTTACAAACACAAGAACACGCCATTCTAACATTTAACCTGTTCGAGAGAAAGGTTATTTGTCTAGAAAAGAGAACGCATAGAATAACGCCAGTCTAACATTTAACTTGTTCGAGAGAAAGGTTATTTGTCTGGAAAAGAGATAATGTCAAGGCAGTAGGACACCCTTTCCTATTAAAAAGCTAGTGCCGTAACTGGACTAACCTCTTGGAGAATTCGTACCGTTAGAAACGCTTTAAGCTCGAGAGAGTTAAAGTGAAATAGTCCTTGTTCAGGTCGAGAGACGCTTGGATTTACCATCGACTACAATTCTCTATAAGCAATTGCATGTCAAGACTCTACACACTCATAGCCAATAGAGACGTATACCTCTGAAGGTGGACATAACCCCAACGCTTCAATTCTCATTGTTTACAACTTACGTAACAATCTTTCTCTTTTTACTTTACTATTTTCAGCTTTTACTTCATTACTTTGTTTACATTACTTGCACGACAAGACTCCCCCCTTTTTACGAGACTTGCACCAGAAGTCTAGTAATTTTGCTTACTTGTTGACCAAGCTATTCCCTGTGGGATCGACACCCAACCCAGGTTGGGTTCTATATTTACTAACGACCGCTTTACACTCATACGAGAGTTGTAGATTGAGCGTTATCAAGTTCTCCCAACAGATGACTTTTTTTGCATATTTTAATAAAAACAGTGGTTCGTTCATTCAAGACTTAAAAGTCACCTTTCCTTTAATTTTCTCAATAAATAGGAAAATGGTAATGGGTAAATCATTAATCGCAACAGATGTAAATATCTAATTTAAATGACATACAAAGAAGAAGATGAGATAAAAAGAGCAATAGTGAACCATACCTGCAATGTCAAAAAAGTAAACGGATCAGAACATCCAGTTCAGTCGAGAAAAGATATTGACTGGTTGAGATCCTAAAGGATCCTCATTCAAAAGAAGAGAGAAAAGAGAGGAAAAAAGGAAACAACAAAGATAATTGAGAATAAAGAATAAAGAAGAGTGATGAGTTGAGTCTAGACTACTTTATGGCTGAAGGAGAGAGAAGTTCTAAATATGGGGGGTTTTAAATATTCATTAATAACTTTTGAGGGGCACGAAGAGATGGTGACATTGAAAAGAACAGATAAGACTACTCACTCAGGAGATTTTTGAGTTATCCAAGTAGTACCAAGTAATATTTTTTACCGCCTTAGTATTTTAACTATTTTATCTCGAACAAAAAATACCTAAATTGCTTTATAAAAAAAAGGATCTAAAAATATTTAATTGCAACAGATGACTTAATCTGTTTGATAGTTTATAAAAGATTCATGATTTGTCCCAACAAATGATGTAATCTGTTTGATAGTTTACAACAGATGCGTAATATGTTGCAACAGATAATATAATCTCTTTGATTTGATCCAACAGAAAATACATCTGTTGCAACAGGTTGAACATTTGCTTATATATAATTTAATTGAGTTCATATGTTAGACTAATACCTTAATCGAATATGAGTTCTCATAGGGTTAACCACAACTTTAATTGAGTCTTTTGTCAATTGCATGATGAGACGGTACTGCGTTCCTCCCGACCAGAGTCGTCGATCGATCACTCTGAGTCGAACTGATTTTTACTACCTCATATGTTCAACTAATAGCTTAATTGATTAATCTAGGACTAGGGGTGAGTTCTCATAATGTCAAATAAAATAGATGACAGTGCCTATTTGATAATTTACAATAGATGGGTAATCTGTAGCAATAGATGACTTAATCTGTTTGATAGTTTACAACAGATGGGTAATCTGTCGCAATAGATGACTTGATTTGTTTGATAGTTTACAACAGATTCATGATTTGTCGCAACAAATGAAGTAATCTATTTGATAGTTTATAATAGATGCATAATATATTGCAACAAATAACATAATCTGTTTGATTTGATCCAACAAAAAATACATTTGTTGCAACAGGTTGAACATTTGCTTATATATAATTCAATTGAGTTCATATGTTATACTAATACCTTAATAAAATGTGAGTTATCATAGGGTCAACCACAACTTCAATTGAGTCTTTTGTCAATTGCATGATGAGATGGTGCTGCATTTCTCCCGACCAGAGTCGTCGATCGACCACTCTGAGCCAAACCGATTCTTACTGCCTCATATGTTCAACTAATACCTTAATTGATTAATTTAGGACTAGGGGTGAGTTCTCATAATGTCAACTACAATAGATGACAGCGCCTATTTGATAATTTACAACAGATGGGTAATTTATCGCAATAGATGACTTAATCAGTTTGATAATTTACAACAAATGGGTAATCTGTCGTAACAGATGACATAATCTGTTTGATAGTTTACAACAGATTCGTGATCTGTCATAACAAATGACGTAATCTGTTTGATAGTTTACAACAAGTGCGTAATGTGTTGCAACAGATAACATAATCTGTTTGATTTGATCCAACAGAAAATACATCTGTTGCAACAGGTTGAACATTTGCTTATATATAATTTAATTGAGTTCATATGTTAGACTAATACCTTAATCGAATATGAGTTCTCATAGGGTTAACCACAACTTTAATTGAGTCTTTTGTCAATTGCATGATGAGACGGTACTGCGTTCCTCCCGACCAGAGTCGTCGATCAATAACTCTGAGACAAACTAATTCTTACTACCTTATATGTTAGACTAATACCTTAATTAATTAATCTAGGACTAGGGTACTAATACCTTGATTGAATAATCTGGGACTAGCGGTGAGTTCTCATAGGGTAAACTATCGATTAATATAGGACTAGGGATGAGTTCTCATAGGGTCAGCCACAATAGATGGCATCGCCTATTTGATAACTTACAACATATGGGTAATCTATTGCGACATATGACTATCCATTTGATAATTTAAACAGATGGGTAATCTATCGCAACAGATGACTTAACCTATTTGATAATTTATATCAGATTCATAATCAGTTGTTACCTAATCTGATTGATAATTTACAACAGATGAGAAATCTGATGCAACATTTTGAACATTTATTTTTTACAATTTCAACTGAGTTCATATGTTAGACTAATAGTACCTAAATTGATTAATCTAGGATCAGGGGTGAGTTTTCATAGGGTCACCTCCTAGAGTGCTCGGTCAACTGCAACTTCAATTTTTTTTATACAATTTCAATTAAATTACCCTTTTGGTAATTGCATGATGAGAGGGTTAAAAATTACGCATATATTTTATGATTTTAAAAATAATTAAGATCAATTCATACCAAATCAATATTTTCAAAACTACTTGTCATTCTTTTTCAAAATACAAATCAACCCATACAAAATATTTCATTTCATTATTTCAAATCTCGAGGTATCGCTCTCTCTCTCTCTCTCTCTCATTTGCACTCAACAATACAGTAGAAATAACAACTACTCTAAATTTGCTCAATCCTCCACAACAGATCGCTTTTCTTCTCATTTTTGACCACATAGGTGTTATTTTTGACTTCATTCTTACTTGTATCAGTCGTTTTCTTTGTCTTCGTAGGCAACAGAGTTCGAGAAGAGCTCTATATTTGTTATTATTTTATAGAAAATAAGGAATTTTAAGTTACTGATGAAAAATAAAACTTTTAGTTGTATTATCTTCGAGAATGGGTTTACAATTTTGATTTTTGATGGTAAAATCATAGGAAGAACTTGAGAAATCCCTAGTTTCCGTCGAAGTGTTCTATTGACTGTCGTGTCGTGGTATTGTTGGATGGTGTTTATGGTATTGGTGGTGGTGGTGGTGGTGTTTGTGGTCTTCTTGGTAGCACTGGTGGTAGCATTGGTTGGTGGTGTTTGTGGTGGCTGTCGGTGGTGTTGGTATTCATGGTGTTTGTTTGTTTATTGGCATTGGTTGGTGGTGTTTGTAGTGGTGGCTGTTGGTGTGTCGGTATTTGTGGTGTTTGTAATGTATTTTTTAAAATCTATGCATACATCAATTGTAATGTAATTTTTATTTTTCTTTGTCTGTAGGTAAAACATGTCTCCCAAAAGAAAAGAAAGTAAAAGTGGATCAACGTCTGACCACTCAAAAAAAAGGCTACAGTACAGAGGGATTCGGAGGAGCTTCCTGAACAATCTCAGTCAGGGATAAGTAAAGCTGAGGAGAGATGTGAAAACAATGTTGAGGAAGGTGGAAAAGGGTCCGTAGATGGTAATGTAGAAAATAAAAGTGAGAAAGAGGAGGAATTGAAGAGTGAGAAAGAGAAAGAGGATGATCATCAACATGAGGATAATGGATCACCGATTGGGCGTGAGTTAATATCGACATCCTAGTATGATCCTGTCAAAACTTTTAGTATTGACAGATTTCAAGTTGTGATGCCGATAAATGACCTAGAAGGAAAACAACTAACTGGTCAAATTGTACTTAAATGTCAGATGGGGAAAAATTTTGAACATTTTATGAAAATTATGAAGAACGAAAACATAGGCGGACTTTTTAAGAAGAGCTGCTTTGGATGCTTTATCGAGATACCAGAGGACCCCTCTACCCGTATCTGTTTCCCTATGAGGATGGTATATGGTCTTCTCAAGTGCAGGATCAAGTACGCGGGGGATGATAAAGATTCGGAGGAGGGGGACAAAAAGAAGATGGATAAAATCTGGATCAACTACTGTGGCATGCCTATTTGTTTTGGCTTGCAATAGTTTGCCATAGTGATGGGCTTGAGATGTCATCGTCCAGAAGGACCACCACCCCGCAAAAAATCCAAGGCAAGAAAATGTAAGTAAGAAATAGATGGGTTGTTTGACATTGCTTGATGTGGCTATAAAGCATCGGATTTGTTGAAAGATCTCGAGGATAAAACCATACCAGAGCAGTACAGGGAGCAATTGTGCTTAGTTTGGTTTGTCCATTTGGTTATATTGGCAAGAGACGTCAACAAGGTCATAGAAGATGATTCGTTGGCGCGTGCTGAGGATTTTGATAAATTCAACAATTATCCCTGGGAATATGACAGCTTCTACTTGACTGTCCAATATTTACTGACAAAGCTATTCTCAGGGACGACCACATTATGCGAATTTCCTTGGGCTTTCATGGTAAAATTATCACTAATTTTACTCATCCATTAACTTATATTGAATATAGTTATTATGATTTTTTTTGTTTGCTTCCTGTTTACATTTTTTAGGCTTGGGCATTTGAAGTCATTTCTCCCCTCCAAAAGCAGTTAATGGATTATCAGGATAAGGTTTCTCATCCAAGGATGTTTATGTTTGGCTGCATGGAGCAGTGATGTTAGGCGTATTTACACGCCTAAAGCACCTTAATTTACCCATATTTTAGCCAAGTTTTAAGAACAAAATATATAATTCCTGCATTTTTAGTCCTTTTTCCTGTAAGTGAGCTAACCAGCGTGATTAGCAAGTTTTCAGGTATAAATGATGAAGATTTCAGCATTTGGTGGACTGTTGGACGCCAAAGAAAACTTCAACGTAGAAGGAAGGCAACTTCTGGAAACTAGTGGACTGAAAGTGATGCATGGAGAACTTGTCCCGGGCAAAAACAGCATTTCTAAAGACTTGGGGATCAGTAGTAACTTAGTAGGATTAGGACAAGGATACAGTAACCGAGTAGGACTAGGACAAGGATAAAAACCCTATTTCAGTAGGACTAGAACAAGGTTGTTATAAAAACCCTTATTTGCTGAATTTTTCAGCATTCAAGCATTCATTCCGCCCCATTCCTTCTTATTCCTTACGATTCCTTCTAATCCATTCGTTAATACAGTGTTGACATTATTATTCATTTATTCAACTTTTAATTTTCACGACAAGAGAAATGCTACTAGCAAAGAAATCACGCCACAAGTGACGCCAATACATTCTTCTCGTGAGATTGCTATTATTTTGGTATGATGATGATGTCTATTGTGATTTCCGTTGCACTCATGAGTAGCTAAAATTCTCTGTTAGGGTTATGGAAGCCTTATGATATACTATCTATTGCTATGAGTTTGTGAATTCTTGATACGTATGTTGCTTATATCATTCTTCTCTTCATCCTAATTGAATTCTTGTGGTTGCAAACATATAGAATACGCCAGTATAGCATTAACTTGTTCAAAAGAAAAGTTACACGTCTGGAAAAGAGAGAGTGACAAGGAAATAGGGCTACCAACCCCTGTTTAAAAGTTAGTGCCGTAACTGAATTAATCTCTAGGAGAATTCGTACCATTAGTCATACGCTTTAAGCTCGAAAGAGTTAAAGTGAGATAATCCTTAATGGTCGAAAGACACTAGGATTTACCATAGAATACGAAACTCTATAAGCGCATGCATGTCTGAATTCCACATAACTCATAGCCAATAGATACGTACAACTCATAAGGTGGACATAACCCTAACTTACAATTCTCATTGATTAAAATCTTACTAAACAAAACATTCCGTTTTTACTTTGCTATTTTGATACTTTTACCTCACGCATAAAATCCCCCCTTTTTTTTTCACAGAACTTTCACCAAAAGTCTACTAATCGTTGCATACTTAGTGATCGAGTATTCCCTGTGGGATTCGACACCCAACCCAGTTGGGTTCTATATTTGACAGTGACCGCTTACACTCTTACGAGAGCTGTAGTTTGAGCGTTATCAAATTTTGGCGCCGTTGCCGGGGATTACAACTGTCAACTAAGTTTGTGATAGTTACTAGACCCTTTGGTCAAAGATTCTTGTACTTTACTTTTAGTTGTTGTTTTTGTTTTAATCAGGTTTTGTTCAGTGCATTCCCAATACTCAAAGTTTAGGACAACCATTATTACCCATAAACCTAGAACCACAACTTATTGGCAGGATGGAGGCGCAACGTGACATTGAAAGAAGGGTTGCTCAACAGGAGCAGGCTAGACTAGCTGCGTTGGCCGCCGCTCAAGTGCATCAACAGAATATTGATAACCCAGGACGAGCAGAAAATCCTGATGATGAGGACTTGGGTGATGATGAGTTACTAAACCCTAGGCGTGATGCTGAGGTGGCGACACCTGCAAACAGAAGAGATCGTCAAGCCAGGTTTAGGCCTGAACACCGAGCTATGCAAATGCCTTTCGATGATGATGATGATGACCTGGACGGAGCTGGTGCTACAGGAGCTATTATTCCTCCGCCCTTGGCACCCGGAGCCAAGTTCAATATCACTAGCACTATGATTCAGTTATTACAACTCAAGGGATTATTTGGTGGACTTGCAGGTGATGATCCAAATATGCATCTGATCAACTTTATTTCTACATGCAAGTCATTCGACAATCCAGGCATTGGACAGAATGCAATTCGGCTGCGCTTGTTTCCATTGTCTCTATCTGGGGAGGCAACTCTATGGTTGAATGGGCTGACTCCTGATTCTATCACTAATTGGAGGCAATTGAAAGACGCTTTCCTAGAAAGATTCTTTCCGCCATCCAAGAGAGCACAGTTGAGAGATGAGATCAGAAATTTTCGACAGCTTCCAACTGAAGCTCTTCACAAAACATGGGAGAGGTTCAAGAAGAAGCTTATGAGGTGCCCAAACCATCAGATGACCAATATCCACTTGATGGAAATCTTATACAGGTCTTTGAATTCGGTGACTAAGCCAGTGGTTGATAATGCGGCTGGAGGATCATTCATGGACCTCACTTTTATCCAGGCAAGTGATATGCTTGACCGTATGACAAAGCAAAGTAGAGCTTGGCATACCAGGGATTCAGAAGTAGCAAGCTCTACCACATCTATAGGCATGACTGTAGAACAAAGGCGAAGAGAAGAGGAGCGCGATCAAGATATGGCACACATGAAAACACAGATGGATCTTCTTACCAAGCATTTATTATCAGGGAAGACCAAAAAAGTCAAAGCAGTTGCGTCAAAAAGAAGAGAGGAATCCGATTCCGAGGAAGAAGCCACCTACTTGAACAATCAGGGGGGTTTCCGAGGTAATGCCCAAGAAAACCAAGGTCAGAACTATTACGATAAATCTGGAAACAAGGACCAAGGTAGTTGGAAGAACAAGACTGATAGAAGTGGTTTATATATTCCTCCTGGAAGTCGGGAAGCCACAGCATCTGGAACGGGAAAGATGTCAATGGAAGATATGATGGCGAAGCTGTTGAAAGGAGTATTGGCAACCAATATGGGAGTGAATGAGGTGAAGAACGACTTGTCTTCGATAAATCAGTTGGTTGACACACATTCCACTGCAATAAAACAACTAGAGCAGCAATTGAGCCAACTTTCAGCGGCATTCAATCAAAGAAAGGCTGGCACTTTGCCTAGTGATACTGTGCAAAATCCAAGGAACAACGAATCATGTATGGCTATTGCTACCACGAGTGGTAAGGTGTTGGAAAAACCAGCCAAAGGTATGCAAGTGACCGATGATATATTAGACAATGCCGAACCAGAAGACGTCGAAGAAGTTGAGGAAGGCGTTAATGACGTCACCCCAAAACATCTACAGCCAGAAAAGATCACCAATCTGAAGAAAGATGAAAAGAAAGTCGTGGAGAAAACTATTCCCCTTCCTCCACCACCTTTTCCTTAAAGATTAAAAAAGAGAGCTGATGATACCAAGTTCAATAAATTCATGACGATGTTAAAACAGCTGACCATTAATGTTCTGTTGGTAGAGGCACTAGAACAGATGCCTGGGTACACAAAATTTATGAAGGACCTTTTAACAAAGAAGCGGGCAGTAAGTTATGAGTTGACAGATAATGTTCATCATTGCAGTGCAATCGCTACTAGATCACTAGTTCAGAAGAAGGCCGACCCTGGTGCCTTCACTATTCCTTGCACTGTCGGATCTTTGAATTTTGCCAAGGCAATATGTGATTTAGGAGCCAGCATCAATTTGATGCCAATATCCATTTACAAAAAGTTGGGGTTGGGTGATCCTACTCCAACCAATATGAGTCTCGTGATGGCGGATAGATCGGTAAAATGACCTGTTGGTATTTTATATGATGTATTGGTGAAGGTTTCTTCATTCATCTTTCCGGCAGACTTCGTTATTTTGGATTGTGAGGTGGACTCTGAAGTTCCTATAATCTTAGGGCGCCCTTTCCTTGCAACAGGAAGTGTGCTTATTGATTTAAGAGCTAATGAGCTTCTATTCCGGATGAATGACGAAGTAGTCCGCTTTGATGTGTGCAAATCAATGAAGCAACCCAAAGATCTGAACGTGTTCTCGGTAGCCGATGTTTATTTTGATGATGAAAAAGAATTATCTATAGAGACGCAGCTTATTGATGATCCATTGGCAGCCGTACTTATGAATGTTGAGCATGAGGATGCTGAAAATTATGAAGAAACTATTTGTGCTCTAACAGGAAGAGGGTCGTATCCTCACACTCCCAAGAAGCTGGACCTTGATCTCAAAAATCGACCTACACCACCAGCCAAACCATCCATTGAAGAGCCACCAACGTTAGAATTGAAGGAGCTGCCTAGTCATTTAAAGTATGCATTCTTGGGAAACGGAAACACACTCCCAGTTATTATGGCGGCAGATTTGGGTGAGCAGCAGGTTGCATCTCTCATCGCTGTGCTAAGAAAGTACATAAGAGCCATCGGTTATTTAATCGCTGATATTATTGGTATTCCGTCTGGGATATGTACGCACAAGATTCAGCTTAAAGAAAACTGCATACCCACTATTGAGCATCAAAGGCGTCTAAATCCACCTATGCAAGAGGTGGTGAAGAAAGAAATTATTAAGTGGTTAGATGCAGGGGTGGTATATTTAATCTCTGACAGTAAATGGGTAAGCCCGGTACAGTGTGTACCCAAGAAAGGAGGAATGACGGTAGTTGCGAATGAAAAGAATGAGCTAATCCCACTCAGACCTGTCAGAGGGTGAAGAGTGTGCATGGACTACCGGAAGCTGAATTCATGGACACTTAAGGATCACTTCCCAATGCCATTCATGGACCAAATGCTTGATCGATTGGCAGGGAAAGGATGGTTTTGTTTCTTAGATGGGTATTCCGGCTATAATCAGATTTGTATTGCTCCCGGAGATCAAGAGAAAACAACATTTACATGCCCATATGGTACGTTTTCCTTCAAACGTATGCCATTTGGGCTATGTAACGCACCCGCCACTTTTCAGCTTTGTATGATGTCTATTTGTTCTGATATGTCTAAAGACACCTTGGAGGTATTCATGGACGATTTTTCAGTAGTGGGTGAGTCGTTTGAATCGTGCTTAGCGAATCTGAGTATGGCGTTGCAGAGATGTGTTGAATTCAACTTGGTACTAAACTGGGAGAAGTGCCACTTTATGGTTAAAGAAGGTATTTTTCTTGGGCACAAAATCTCCAAAAGAGGAATTGAGGTTGATCGAGCTAAAATTGAAGTTATCAAGAAGCTACTACCTCCAATTTCTGTAAAAAGAGTTCGTAGTTTCCTCGGTCATGCAGGTTTCTATCGACGGTTTATCAAAGACTTCTCCAAAATTACTAGTTCATTATGCAAACTTTTGGAGAAGCATGCAAAGTTTGACTTCGGTGAAGATTGTTTGAAGGCATTCGAATGCCTCAAAGGAAAGCTAGTTGAAGCTCCTATCATTGTAGCGCCGGATTGGTCTCAACCATTTGAAGTTATGTGTGATGCAACTGGGGTAGCTTTGGGCGCTGTACTTGGTCAGAGGAGAGAGAAATTATTTCATCCAATTTACTATACAAGCAAGGCTTTGAACGGAGCCCAGAAGAACTATACTGTCATGGAACAAGAGCTTCTAGCAGTTGTTTATGCTTTTGAAAAGTTCCGTGCTTACTTGCTGGGAACTAAAGTGGTAGTTCATACTGATCATGCAGCTCTGAGATACTTAATAGCAAAGAAGGATGCAAAACCAAGGTAAAATAGATGGGTGTTATTGCTGCAAGAATTTGATTTTGAGGTAAAAGATAGAAAAGGTTGCGAAAACCAAGTAGTTGATCATCAATCTAGACTTGAGAACGAGCATATAGCGCAGCCTGATCTTGAGATTGATGATGCATTCCTCGATGAAGAGATCTTATCCACGATGATGGAAGAGTTACCATGGTATGCAGACTTTGCGAACTTCGTGATAAGTAATGTGATGCCTGCGAATCTATCTTTTCATCAAAAGAGGAAGTTCATGCATGACGTGAGACACTACTTCTGGGATGAGCCATATTTGTTTTGATGATGTGCGGATGGTGTTATCAGGCGATGCATATCTCATATGGAGGTGCCGAGTATATTGGAAGCAAGTCATGCTTCCCAAGTTGGGGGACACCATGCAGGTGGCCGGACAGCAAGAAAGGTATTGCAAAGCGGCTATTATTGGACTTCGATATTTAGAGATGCCTATGAATTTGTGAGAAGATGTGACCAATGTCAGAGACAAGGCACAATTTCGAAGCACCATGAGATGCCCATGTCAAAAATTCTTGAGGTAGAGATGTTTAGTGTGTGGGGTATTGATTTCATGGGCCCATTCGTGAACTCATTTGGGATAAAATATATCCTAGTTGCTGTAGATTATATTTCCAAATAGGTCGAAGCAGTAGCACTGGCCGATAATGAAGGTAAGCGTGTTGTTGCATTCTTAAAGAGAAACATCTTCTCTCGTTTTGGGGTACCACGTACCATCATAAGCGATGGAGGATCACACTTTTGCAACAAGCTATTTAGAGCCGTGTTAGTGAAATATGGGGTCAAGCAACTTAAGGTACCAACACCTTATCACCCACAAACTAGTGGACAGGTAGAGGTTTCTAATCGAGAGATCAAGCTGATCCTTGCGAAGACTGTAAACGCTAATAGGAAAGATTGGTCTCGGAAGCTGGACGATGCACTATGGGCTTATAGGACTGCATTCAAAACGCCAATTGGCATGTCCCCATACCAACTGGTTTATGGGAAGGCTTGTCACTTGCCCATTAAGCTCGAGCATAAAGCATTGTGGGCATTAACGCGACTGAATTTGAATTGGGATGATGCTATGAATATGAGGTTGGAGTAGCTAAATGAGATGGATGAATTCCGTCTACATGCGTATGAAAGATCAGACCTCTACAAGGAGCGGATGAAAAAGTATCATGATCAGCGGATTATCTAACGAAACTTTTAAAAGGGTGATATGGTACTTCTTTTCAATTCCAGACTGAAGCTATTCCCAGGTAAGTTAAGGTCCGAATGGTCTGGTCCGTACAAAATTATCCAAGTCTACTCCTCTGGAGTAGTTGAGTTAGAAGACAATAATGGTGTTGTCTTTAAGGTGAATGGCCAACGAGTGAAGACATATATCGGTCCTCTTGACTCGACAAAATACAAGGCCACCATCTATCTCGACGAAGTCTAAGTACTCGAGGTAACTATGTCATGCTGCGATAATAAATCAAGCGCTAGATGGGAGGCAACCCATCGGGTTTTTTTTATCGTTTCTTTTGAGTTTGTTTTTGTTAAATAAAAATCCAAAAAGAAGAGTCGAACCACGACCAAAACTAAGGCGCTTGGTGGGAGGCAACCCATTGTTCTAATCGTTTTTGTTGTTTTTGAGTAAGTGTAGGTGCAAGATGTATACAGAAGGAGATTGGTCTTGAATTTTGATTCGGAAGCGGTTCATCTTAAAGGTGGTAAGTTAGGAATGAATAAGAAAAGGTTATGGGTTAGGCATTGCCTATGAAAATCTAGGAAACGAACAAGGCAAGGCCTATATAAATCTAGGCAACGAACAAGGCAAGGCCTATGCTATGGCCTAAGCTCTCAGAATCTAGAATGCCATAGCATAGGCGCCGCCTATGCCCAACAATGCCATAGCATAGGCGCCGCCTATGCCAAAGCCTTTTGTCTCTTAATCTAGAATGTCATGGCATAGGAGCCGCCTATGCCCAACAATGCCATAGCGTAGGCGCCGCCTATGCTCAACTAGGCTTTGCAAAAGGCGTCGCCTATGCCAAGCATAGGCAAAGTATTAGGCGCCGCCTATGCTCACTTTTTGGTCTCCTAATCTGATTACAAAAGGGTCAAAACCCGACCCAAGCTTGTCCTATAAATAGAACCTTAGTCTTAAAACAAAAACTCATTGCAAATCCAACCTAAGCGCCGCCTAACTCTCAAAATTCTCTCCAAAAAAAAAAATTTCTTTTTGCTCTTTTACCTTCGCAAGAACATCCTCTGAAGCCATCAACCAAGTAAGTACTTCTTTGCTCTTCTTTTATATTCCGTAAGTATTACAATACTACGCTTATAATAAGTTGCTAAATCTTGAAAGTAGTCTTGGTAATTCAAATATGGTTGATTCGTTGTAATACAACTAAATGAGTGAAAGAATATGTATGGGTGTTCTAGACTTGGTTCCGATTTGTAGTTGATTGTTATACACTGTCATCTTGTTGCGGAATCGAAATGGTAAAGATAAATCACATAATCGTGTAAGTTGAACATTGGAATATTTTGAATGGCTCGTTTATCGAGATAAAGATCATGATTAATACAAGCATAAGACGTTGTGATTATTTCTGTGCCATAAACTTGATTCAATCTCTACGTAGTCATCTTGTTCCAAAAGTGCATTAATGCAAACCATTAAGTATGGACAAGATTACATGAAATAGACTTGAAAAGGATAGCTAAGATGACATGAAAAGTGTGACTGCACTGAATATATTGTTGGAATATAACACCTACATGTATACCGATGAAGTCTGAGTAATCGACATTGTTCACTTAATTAGTTGTGCCAACAAATTAAGTGTGGGGTGGTGCCACTGTTGTTTGTTTACTGAATCCTACCAAAATGGCGCTAACATGACTTTATTTTCAGGTTCAATGGCACCAAAAAGTCGACCAGGAAAGAAAAAAGCATCCACCTCTCAGAAGGGGCAGAAAAGAGGAAGAAAAGAGCAAACTGAATCCTCTTCACTACAAATACCTCGCTGCATGTACGGGATAAAATGGGTCCTTGAGGAGGAAGGTAAATAGTGGTATAAGAACAACAAAGAGAAAAAATATGTTCATGTGGAGTTGATACAAAAGGAGAGCCTAGCAAAGAAAGAACCTCGCATATTGGCTAAAATAATGGCGTTACATCTTGATTTCATTATCTGAGATATAGGAGAATGCAATCTTGATCTAACTAGAGAATTTTATACCAATTGGTCTCCAAAGACTACATGGAGTGAAGTAAAGATTAGAGGCCAAGTTTTGCAGCTAAATGCGGAGTTCTTCAACTCCTTTCTAGGCTTGCCATCTGTTGATCCATCACCACTCAAGGAGCTGCAACAAAGACCTCCGTACAGGGAAATCAGACACACACTATGTGGAACAAGATCAATGGCACGTAGAAGTCGTCACAAGGACACCGATCGGCACAACACCTTCCCATATGCTTTCTTGAACAGAGAAGCACGGATATGGTTGCGGATAGTCAACTCTTGCCTGATTCCAGGGACTCAGTACACAAAGATCACAAGAGATAGAGTGTGCTTGGTGTACGCATTGATGACGAACGTCCCCATCAACATCGGGGCTATTATCCGATCTTCAATGCGTAAAGCTAGGCTGCACAAGAGATCCCACTTTAGCTTTGGAAATCTGTTGACTGCGATATTGAGGAAGGAGGACATCGAAGAGGAACCTGCAGACCATAAGCTTCCACACAACCCAAAGAAGGTTGACCTCACAAAGGTTAAAGATGTTGAATCTATGCATGGCGTCAACCTGACCACTGCAGAAAGGCATGCTCGCGATGAAAGCTTCTTCCGCCATCTATATGGCATAACGAGGTTTACCATGATGAGCGGAGGTCGTATTCCAACTGTTGCAGATCTCCAGCAATTGGATTATGACTACCCAATGAATGAGCATGCGAGGGCCATGTGTGGAGTAGGTGTATATTTTGAGGAACCTCTTGACGATGACGTGCCAACCAACGATGATCACCGAATGCCAGACTCAGACGTGGAGGAGAATTCTGATGACGACGACTCTGATGATGATTCCGATGCAGGGGGTATGACCCCAGACATAGAGGAGGAGTCCGACTAATCCAGGTTCTTCTTATTTATTTTCCACTGAGGACAGTGTGTCCTGTCTAAGTGTGGGGTGCTGGTATTTGCATGCTGTGTTTCTTTGCCTACCTACATTTATTTATGTTCATTTGTCTGATTTTTAGTAGTAGTTAAATTTTTTAAAAAAAAAAATTTTGCATGAAGTACATGAAATTGTTCTGATAGGCGGCATGGAGTTATGACAAGAGTTTGTGCTAGAATCATTACTATTGAGACATTTAGGCTCTAAGTGTGACTCACTATGTGATAATTGTGTGGTTTAATTCATTCATCTGTTAGGGTCAAGAGTCTATACTGCTCCCAATAAAATTGACCATGTGCCTGGTGTGTGTGAGATGATAGTATATTCTGTGTTAGTGGCTAATGCTAGAACTTGCCTGGTGTGTATGTAAAGCGAAATAAAAAGTGTAAGTTTAGGATATGATTTAGGCATTTCTTTGGCAACCTGTACTTGTTTACCTTCTTTTTACCTACCCATGTACATTATCCTAGTTAACCCCCTTTGAGCCTTTTTAGCTATTTTCTTTGACAGCCTCATATGTAAGCCTAATCCATTTTTTTTCAAGACCATAATTTGATCCAAATTCCTAAGTGCTTTAAATTGTAAAGTCATGTGACAAAATAAGAGGAAATTGGGTGAGAGTAGTGCCTTAGAGTGTAGTGGTACTTGAATTTGTTATGAAAAAGAGTGGCTATCATAGAGGTGTGTTATAAAAAAAAATAGAAAAACCAAAAGATAAATTGTGTTTATGATTAAATAAAAAGATAGTTATGTTTGAATGGCAAAATAGGTAAAAAGGGGTGATAGATGAAAGAAAGGTAGCAGGGTTGATTAAAAGAGAGTGTTAATGGCATAATGTGATATATTAAAGCGCTTAGGAACAGAGTCACTATTTCTGGCCAAAATAGTCCTACCCATCCCTTAGCCTACATTACAACCTGTAAAAGACCTATTTGATCCTAAGCTTAGCATTCTGATATTAGTGGAACAGGACACTAAGGGCAAGCCTATGGTCATCAGCTACAACATATGAATTCTTTGCGAGAGTGAAAGCAAGGATAATCTCATACCCATGTTTGAAATATATACAATACTTGTGAGTGATTATGGGTAATATATTGCGTGAGACACACATGGTTGATGAGTTTTGGGTAGTTTTGTATGATTCTTTGTGCCTTAAATTTTGGATACGAATTAACCATCATCACGAGTCTATGTTAGAGGTTGAATTGTTTCTAGTAGTGATCATAAAACTACTCTTTGTTGCTAATTGTCGTGCCTGTCTTGATGAATATTTTGTATTACTACTGTGAAACCCTAAGTAGATGTTTACATGGACATAATATTTTGTTCGAGGATGAACAAAGCTTTAAGTGTGGGGTGTTGATGTTAGGCGTATTTACACGCCTAAAGCACCTTAATTTACCCATATTTTAGCCAAGTTTTAAGAACAAAATATATAATTCCTGCACTTTTAGTCCTTTTTCCTATAAGTGATCTAACCAACGTGATTAGCAAGTTTTCAGGTATAAATGATGAAGATTTCAGCATTTGGTGGACTGTTGGATGCCAAAGGAAACTTCAACGTAGAAGGAAGGCAGCTTCTGGAAACTGGTGGACTGAAAGTGATGCATGGAGAACTTGTCCCTGGCAAAAATAGCATTTCTGAAGACTTGGGGATCAGCAGTAACTTAGTAGGATTACGACAAGGATGCAGTAACCGAGTAGGACTAGGACAAGGATAAAAACCCTATTTCAGTAGTACTAGAACAAGGGTGTTATAAAAACCCTTATTTGCTGAATTTTTCAGCATTCAAGCATTCACTCCGCCCCATTCCTTCTTATTCCTTACGATTCCTTCTAGTCCATTCGTTAATACATTGTTGACATTATTATTCATTTATTCGACTTTTAATTTTCACGACAAGAGAAACGCAACTAGAAAAGAAATCACGCCACAAGTGACGCCAATACATTCTTCTTGTGAGATTGCTATTATTTTGGTATGATGATGATGTCTATTGTGATTTTCGTTGCACTCATGAGTAGCAAAAATTCTCTGTTAGGTTTATGGAAGCCTTATGATATACTATCTATTACTATGAGTTTGTGAATTCTTGATACGTATGCTGCTTATATCATTCTTCTCTTCATCTTAATTGAATTCTTGTGGTTGCAAACATATAGAATACGCCAGTATAGCATTAACTTGTTCGAAAGAAAAGTTACATGTCTGGAAAAGAAAGAGTTACAAGGAAATAGGGCTACCAACCCCTGTTTAAAAGTTAGTGCCGTAACTGGATTAACCTCTTAGAGAATTCGTACCATTAGTCATACGCTTTAAGCTCGAAAGAGTTAAAGTGAGATAATCCTTGATGGTCGAAAGACACTAGGATTTACCATAGAATACGAAACTCTATAAGCGCATGCATGTCTGAATTCCGCATAACTCATAGCCAATAGATACGTACAACTCATAAGGTGGACATAACCCTAACTTACAATTCTCATTGATTAAAATCTTACTAAACAAAACATTCCGTTTTTACTTTGCTATTTTGATACTTTTCCTCACACATAAAATTCCCCCTTTTTTTTCGTAGAACTTTCACCAAAAGTCTACTAATCGTTGCATACTTAGTGACCGAGTATTCCCTGTGGGATTCGACACCCAACCCAGTTGGGTTCTATATTTGACAGCGACCGCTTACACTCTTACGAGAGCTGTAGTTTGAGCGTTATCAAGCAGCACCAATATTAAGGAGGCTGATCTCTTTAACCCTCTGGATGATGTAGTACGTCTTCTTCAAGTAAAATAATTCTACTCAAAGATAAGAAAGATATTGAACATATGTTATATCCGGTGCAACAGATGTTATATCTGATGCACCAGATAGGTCATCTATTGCAACAGGGTATATCTTGCATCAGAATACCCATCTGTTGCTTTGGTTCTCTGAACCCGACTCCTAAAAGATTAACCATCTACTGCAAATTATGCAATAGATGTTTAATATGATAATATATTGTTCATCTGTAGCGACGTATAGATCATCTGTTGCATAACAGATTACCCATCTTGTGCAACTGTTGCAATAGATGATTGATATTTTGCATTAGATTATCCATGTGTTGCTCTATTTTTCTGAACCAGACTCAAATAGATTTTAACCATATACTGCAAACTATGCAACAGATGGGTCTTTTTTTAAAAAACGTAGCCCAACTGTGAAAATTATTATATTATATGATTTAAATGTATCTATCTTTTTTTTCTTTTTTATAGGTTGTGCATCCATGGATCGTGCCTACTGAGAAGGAGTCAGTGATGACTTCTTATATAACTCTAGGTCAAGTTGATACTATAGAAGACCCAATAGTGGATTTAATAAAGAATGAATTGTCTGGAGCAACAGACATAAGAAGAGAAGTTAGGCAAGGTCAGCCGAATGTTGAGGCTCTTCATGACCAACCTTTTACTAAGGCAGATCCGGGTGCTTCTTCTAGTGGAGTTGCTGGTGTTGGTGGCAGGCATGTTGATGCTGCTACCACTCGTGATGATGAGTATGTTGATGCTCAATAAAGAATAAATATGTTTGAAAACACCCCTTTTCTCCCTTACACAGGTCTCTCTCACCCTTCTTCACCCTCGTGTTCTCGTTATGAATGCGATGAGTGCAAGGACAGACAGGATAAACTCTTTGAAAAAGTAAAGGCTATCTCTAAAGCTGTCGAGGAATTCAAATCCAAGAGGTGTGTCATACCATCTAAGAAGGTGAGGGAGCCACACACTCCTACAGTGTTGGTTAGGAGAAAGAAAAGAGCAATTAGAGACGTACTCTCTACTCGAAAATCAAAACAAATTACAATTCCTCCCTCTCCAAAAGTTGTTGAAGTTCAGGGGCCAGTCAAGAAGGTGGACATATATGCGGAACTTTGCACCGAAGAGAAGAGGGATCTGCGATAGGCCAAGAATGCCAAGCCACGTACACCAGATTACCCCAGGCCTCCCTTTTCCCCCCAAGACGTCCAAACTATGACTGATATGTGTATGCCGTACGAGGACAAGGCAGGTTTACTTTTCCTAACCTAGAACTTCTAATCTACCCCTTGAAGAAGAAGCCACGCAACAGATTTCACATCTTTTGCAATATCTGGGTATACTGGTGTAACTGGTAGTGGTTTTATTGCAACTTATTATCCATCTGTTGCATAAGTTGCATTGGATTATTAATTCAGATAACCCTATGCAACAGATGGACCATCCGTTGCATCTTTACAATTACTAACCTAATTAAAAATTGACTTCTTATCTCACAGCATATTGACATAATTCACTGCCTCATGAGAAAAAGGCAATTAACGTACCGGGAAGCTTATGACGCTACCAATAGGATAATGGACCTCGACTTCTGCAAGAAGCTCAAATATATGTGCGATCAACTCAATGGAAAGACATCATCCCTTGGCGTGGGACTTGATTTCCTAGTTCCTATGTTGGTCTTGGATGAAGAAGAAATAATAAAATATGTTAGAGGGGAAAGGCCAAATCCACACGGCAAGAGCTGGACTGAGGCAAAAAGGATTCTTACAATCATTAGCGTGAACGGCATGCATTATCGAGCTGTTGAGATACTACGCGAGAAGGGAAAAATCAATGTTTATGACTCCAACGTACCTCTCATCGACGATTTCAATCTTTTTCTCCTCGTGGAGCCACTGATGGTATTATTGCCCATCTTGTTAAGGGAGAGTAAACTGATGAATCATTTGCCAAAGAAAGTGTTCATGAAGAAACCATGGGATTTTGGAGGTCAAAACAGGGAAATGTTCCTTCCAAAAGATGATGCCGCTAAAGCGAGCGGCTCGCACGCTCTTGGACACATTGAATATTTGTTGACCGGCTCAGAAATGGCCGAACAAATGACTTTTCTATGCGACAACACTATGGCAAACATGCAAGAGGTCTGGGCTTATGGGGTACTAACTGGATGCTTGAAGCCTATGTATATAGAATATCCTGTGAAATAGAAATTTTTAATTTCAAGTCACCCTTCACTTTATTATATGTACATGTGGTGGCAATAATTTTTTTCCAATGAAAGTTGAGTTTTTTACAATGCAATAGATTAGATTGTCAATCTGTTGTAAAATATATCTAATCCCTTCTGGCAGATAGTTTATCTATTGCAATAGATTGGTCATCTGTTGCATTACGCCGATGTTATTTCTATGAATAATCTAATAATCTAAGTCTAATCTGTTGCAAAATTGGGAAGACCTATTTGATAATTTCCAACAGATGACCTAAATTTTACAACATATCCCTAAATCTTTTTGATATTTTCCAACAGTTACGCTTGAATATCTATGTGCTCGACAACACCAAACCAGTAGCAAATACACACACCACCATGAAAATTTCAGCAGTTAGGCTTGAATATCCATGTGCTCAACAACACCAAATCAGTAGCAATAATGGCAACAATGTAGTATCTTCTTGCTCGATTTTTTTTTCTCTTCAGAAGCCTTGACTTTGTTCAACAAACCCCAGATTACACGATTTTCTTATGAAGGGTGTCATTCTTCATACCAATCAAAGTAATCACATCCACTCAATTTCTATAAAAAAAATAAAAAGAGAACACAATTACAAAATAATTACAAGTCAATAATTAATCAACTAACTAAATAAAAAAAATATTATCTTTGAAATCTTACAAGTAAAAAACCTACGACCTGGATTTTGTTGAGTCCAAAAAGTCTTTAACAGAGCTTCATGACTGCACTTACAATATCAAAAATCTTTATCACAAAAAACAGTGGAAGATGCGCTCGACATTGTCAAGCTCAGTTGGAAAAAATGAAAGGAATAATTTGAAGAATTTGGATAGATAAAAGAATATGACGATGAAGAAGAAGATTTGAGAATTTAGGGTTAAATTTTACAAGAAAGATGAATATATAAGACAATGGGGGGGGGGGGGGGAATGACCGTTGACGGCAAGTCAGCGAAATGTGCCAGACTTGACACTGACACATTTGATGCCTATTTTATTTATGTGTTTAAAATGAACACTGTCTACTTGATGCCTATTTTATTTTAGGTGTTTGAACTGAACTCCGTCGATGGGTTGCGCCTTTTTTATTTCAATTTAATTCACTTTAACCTTTTTACACATAGTGGCAATTTTTTATGTCCAACAAAAGTTGAATTTTTAAAATGCAACAGATTCTACCTCCGTTGTAAAAGTTATCCTACCTGTTCTGACATATAGCTTATCTGTTGCAATAGGTTGGTATCTGTTGCATCATCTCGAAGTTTTTACCTAAAGTCCATCTGTTGCAATAGTGAGAAGACTTATTTGATAAATTCCAACAGATCACCTACCTATTGCAGCATGTGTAAATCTGTTTGATTTTTCCAATAGATGTATCGTCTGTCGCAACAGATACATTATCTATTGCAACAGATACATTATCTGTTGCAATATTTGAATCTAGTATTTCTTTTCAATTAATAAGTTCAAATCTAAGGAATAAATAAAATTCGTAGACAAAATAAAATAAATCAAACCTTTCATAAATTAGTTGAAATAAGTCAAGGAATAAATAAAATGTAAAAAAATTGTTATGGATACAGATCTCAACAAATACATCAACAAAAATTTAAGTATGCTGCCAAGGATTTCTTTGACAAACTCAAGCTATAAAGATCTACTCAGTATGGACAAGTTGTTTTTCATCCGGTGCTATGGAATTCAGCTTTGCTCGTCGTGGATCTTTATTGTTGCTTACGTACTGTTTCTGCACTTTTTGTTCTCCGTATTTCCATGAAAAGAGTAGCATATTGTCAATGTTGTTCAGCAGTAGCTTCTTCTACATCCACCTGGAAAGCCAAAATTGGTCAATGCTAATCACAAAGATACAACAAAATAGAAAAGGATAAATCATCTATTCTAGCAAATCAAATAGGTCTTTCTTCCATTTTAAATTGTCCCAAACAGATTATATTTCTATTGCAACAATGAATCAACTGTTGGGATAAATTTTTACATGAGGAAGACTTTGTGTGATAATTCCCAACAGATGAACCATCCGTTGCAACATATGAACCATCTGTTGCAGCAGATACGTCGTCTGTTGGTACAAATAAAAGTGGTACGGAGAGCTGTTTGATTTGCTAAAACAGATGAGACATATGTTTATCTGGTGCAATAGGTTAGTCAACTATTGCAACAGATGTATATATCTGTTTGATAATTTTCAGCAGATGTGTCATCTGTTGAAATAGATATGTGTCTATTTGTTTTGTCAGTTGGAAGACATATAATATATTCACCTTCTTCAGTTCATGTTGTTCTCCTTTGGACATTGTGCATTGCTCAGTGCAACACACAGACAGAGAAGTTGCAATTTCGCTTTTTTGGATGCTTAATAATGCCCTGGAAATCACTTTCCTTCTCCTCTTATCCCTAATCTCTAATGGAGCGGATGGAAATAAAATCCTATTTGATGGAATGAGACCCCTCTTAGATGTCAATTCCTTTACAGAAGCAGTTAATGCATTAATAGCATTAATCAGTACATCATTTTTTGCCCTGCAGTCTTGACATTTGCATGCAGAACATTCGCTGGGAGAGGCAAAATCTGTATAACCAGTATGATCATACTCATAATGGTTTGCTTTAAATACTGTAAGGGGAGCATCATTAGCACCAACAGCAACTCCACTACCACCACCAACAGCTCCATCACCACTAAGACCATCAACAACAATAAGCCCACCCTCCAAAATTATTTTTCTAGTGATGGTTGTTGCTCCAAATAATTCTATTTTTATTTTGTTGATGACCTTAGAGTTTGATAAAGTTTGCACAGATCGTAAAGTAAGAAAAAATGGCATCTTCAACTCTCGATTGGTCGAAACTAGCGACAGATGCACAATCTAACATAAATCATTACATATATTAGAATGATGATTAGATCATTAAAAAAATCATTAATTAAAAGAAAAAATTAATTATAATTATACTTACTGCATCCTTCGGGGGGTTGAAGAGATCAAGAAATTTTATATTTTTATCAGTTTTGGCCGACAACCATCTCAAGATTCTTGGACAGCAAACTCCTTCCTGGTAGTTCACTTGTTGTCTCAAATAAGGAATGACTTCAAACACCCAAGCCTATAAAATAACACCAATAAATCAAAACCATTATTGAGCAAAAAAAAAAATGAATGATATCATAATAGAAGAAAGAAACATTTACCATGAAAGCCTATGAAAGCCATATAAGTTGACTGTCTTTGGCGCTAATGGAGTCAACAAATATTTGACAGTCATTTTGAAGCTTTCATATCCCCAAGGATAGCTTTTAAATGCATTAAGATCCTCGGAGAGCTTTATTAAACCGAGGCTTATGTTGTTGTTAACGTCTCTCGCCCAAAGAATATTATGTACAAACCAAAACAAGCACAATGACTGCTTGTGATTCTTTGAAAGTCCTTTACCTTTCAACACTTCTATCAAATTTTTATTTTTGAAGCTTGGACCAACAATGGACACCAGGTCATCACGATCACACGACTTGCCTTTGCCTTTTTGGGGTGTGCGAGGTGCTTTTTTGAATTAGAATAAGTATAACTTGAGAAGGAGGATAACATTTTAGTCGCAAACTCTTTCCAACCAAAACATATAGGCATACCACAATAATTTATCCACACCTCATCCATCTTATCTTTATTTTCATACATAAGCCTTCGCTTGAGTAATTCATATACCATTTTCATTTGGAAACGAGTATTGTTGTACTCCGGCAAATCAAGATATTTCCCAAAGCAGCTGTCCCTGAAATAAGCATTCAATTTTTGTTCTCAAAGTATTTTTCTGAAGGCGTCGAAAGTTTTTTCATGGCTGAATTAACCATGAAATCACCCGTTAAATCTGCGGCACCATCGCACTGTATTCTTACAAGATAACGATCAATGCTGAAGGCTTTGACCAGCTCTTCGGTGGAAGGGCTATTAGCATCTGCATCATCTTTTTTGAAACATCCTTCCTCTCCGTATTCATCATATTCTGCTCCAGATTGAGATAACGCTTGTAAAGCAAGCTCATAGAGTGGTGGATGCAGCCTAGATGCTTCACTTGTTCCTTTACTTGGACTTGATTCGATTTCTATTCTTTTGGGAACCATATTATCTAAAATTAGCATGAACATAAAATAATATATTATTGTTGATTAATGCATCGTTAAAAAAGGATAACAGTAAATCAAAAAAGCAAAACAGTAAAATAAAAGTTACAACAGATCACCGATCTGTTGCACCAAGTAGTATATCTGTTGCAGCATATAACCAAACTATTGCAGCGGATGAGTAATCTGTTGCAACAATACAAAACATATCACTCATCTTTTAAGACAGATGAATGGTCTGTTCAACAGATCATACAACTGTTGTGACATCATCTGTTGCAACATATGAGTGATCTATTAGAACAGTTAAATAATCTGTTGCGATAATACAAAATATATCACTCATCTGTTGAGAAAGATAAATTATTTGTGCAACAGATCACACATCTGTTGCAACATATGAGTGATCTGTCAGAGCAGTTAACTAACCTGCAGCAACGGTTGAGTAATCTGTTGCGATAATACAAAATTATCACTCATCTGTTGAGAAAGATGAATGGTCTGTGCAATAGGTCACACATCTGTTGCAACATATAAGTGATCTATTAGAACAGTTATCAATGGTCAATATTGTTTAGATTTCTTCCAACATAGGGTCGTCTATCGCGGCAGATGAATGATCAGTTGAAAAAATCAAGTCTTGGATATTTCCTGTAGAAAGAGTTGATGGAATTTTATCTAACAGGAGGTTCATCTGTTGCATCAGATCATTAATCTGATGGTTCTTTCATTGCACCAGATGGTTAATTAGTTGCATCAAATTTTTTATCCGATGCTTAATCTGTTGCAATATATGGTAAAGTTGTTGCATCAGAATTGTAATCTAATGGTTCTTCTGGTGCATCAGATGGTTGATCTGGTGCATCATATAATAAATCTGTTGCATCAGATGGTTAATATATTGCACTAGATGGGTAATCTGTCGGAGGAAACAAAAAATAGTAGCACGATTTTGTTTAATAAAAAACAACAATTTCACCATTTTTACCAAGAACAAGAACAGAACAAATCAAACCAAATTGTCATTTTGTTTTTATAAACACAAACAATAAAAAGGTCATTTCAGACCGCATTTCAAATTAGTGCAACAAATATTGAAATTATTAACCAATACTATAAGAGAAGTTGGCTCAAGTTTCTCGTTTTCTTCAAAACTAAAAAGGCCATAAATTTTTATCAGTGAAAGAAGAAAAGGAACGATGAAGAATTCAAAGTTGTTATGGCCGGAGAGCAAGGTTGTCACGTTGATTGAAGAATGAAGTCGAAAAGGAACTCGAAGCCCAACTATTTATAGTCGGATATTGAAGTCGCCAAGGATTGAAATGAGAAATTTGCAGAAAGTTGGTTGGAAGAGAGTTGAGAGAAGCTGTCGAGAAAAGGATGAGAGACAGGTTGATTGAATTAAAGAGGGGAACTCGAAGCCCAACTATTTATCACCGGAGGTAGAAGTCACTGGGGGTTGAAGGGAGAAAAGAGGAAAACTCGAAGCCCAACTATTTGTCGCCGGAGGTAGAAGTCGTCGGGGGTTGAAGGAAGAAATTTTGTAAAACTGTTGGTTGGGAAAGAGTTGAGAGAAGTTGGAGAGAGAGGAGAGAGTGGTTGATTTGGATTGAAGAGGGGTATGGGTTGGGTTGATTTGTATTTTTTAAAAGATTAGAAAGTTTTGAAAATATTAATCAAGTCCACAATTAACTTAATCAAGTTTCCTAATGATATTTGACCCTATCTGTAGGTCATGTCACCAATCCTTCATTCAAAACTTAAAAGACACCTTTCCTTCAATTTTCTCAAGTAACTAAAGATAATATGTTGAACCAAACTCATTTTTTATTTCGAAATGGACGTGGGAAGTTAATATGGTTGTTAGGAAAATTTTTATTTTTTATTTTTTTAATGTGCAGTTTATATAGGGATGGCTAATGTGCAAATTCGTATATATTTTTTCATTTTAATTATCTTTTTTTTTTTAATATTTGAATGAAAATTTCCTTTTTTATAAAATTATTTTTTTTGGTGTTGACACTTGTCAACCTAATAATATTTTGTGAAAATATGATTTCACCCAAAAAAAAAAAATCTAAAACTAATTTGTGTTTTAGAAAATGTATTTAAAATTTTAATAACTTCTTAAGTCCTATATTTGGCAGAGTATAATTTGCAAATACAGTTGTCTCTTAGGAGTATTTTGTGGAAACAAAATTTCACAAAAGTAGGCCTTAAAATTGATTTATGAACCTGTGTTTTTAATTTATATATAAATTTCTAATTCCTTAATTTTAGCAACAGTATCATAAGCACTTATAAAATGTAACTTTGAATTTTAAAAAACTCCTATTATTATGATAAGTGGGATTTTCATGCATTTCAATTTCTACATGAAGGCACTACAACAAAAAAATTACCATCAGATGACAAAAGTGCAACAAAAGAGAAATTAATAATGATAATTGTCTTCAATTAGCCTAGAAACATGTAATACACAGGATTTGAGTCAAACAATAATAAAATATCATACTTTTATAAAGCACAATTGCATTCTATGAGAATTTTGCTTCTTTTATTAAATATAGATAGAAGATAGTAAAAATATTAAATAAAAAGATATCTAAAAGTCGTCAAATATAAATAGCCTTCATTCATGCACTGTTTTATAAAAATAACAATCATGATGTTTTTCCTTGGCATTCAATCTATATATTCTCTTTTCATAAAATTTCTCAAACATCTTATGCATTTGCTTGAGAAGTTGGAAGTCTTTTCTTTATTATTTCTGAGAATATTTAATCGTAAGAAGATAGTAGTGATGGTATAATTAAAAGTATATCTTGCCAACATTACTTCATGTTGTTATTTTTCTATTTTTCTCAAACATCTTATGCATTTGCTTGAGAAGTTGAAAGTTTTTTATTAATTATTTCTGAGAATATTTAACCATAAGAAGATAGTAGTGATGGTATAATTTAAAGTGTATCTTGCCAACATTACTTCATGTTGTTATTTATTTTATGGATCAGTACAAAAATATATTTGAAAAACTCCACCAAAACATCAAATATTTTGAAATGTAGACATTCGTGAAACAAAAACACCAATACAATTAACATTACAATATAAAACAACCTACCTTTCGGCGTTGAAATTATAACTTCTCTCATGAACTTTGAGAACCAAGTACAAAAGGACTCCAACAAAATCTTGCAATAAAAGGTGAAACTATTTGATGTATGAATACAAATATACTTAAAACAATTTGGCGACATATTAATCACCTATGTACTTAAACTATTGGCTTTCTTGTTCATTAGACGGCCTCCTATTTTCTCTTCATCTCATCATCGATCCTTTTTCCTCTTCATCTCATCATCGAACAAATTTTTGATGGTATAGTAAAGTTTTTCTTGGTGAATAAAATATCATAAAATCAATTTTAAAATAAATGTGCTAAAATATATTTATCTTGGTGAGTACACATAGCGAGTAGAGGAATAAGATGGGAAGAAAAAGAGATCGTCAATGGAAGGAGGAAGAAAAAGAAAGAACAATTGTTTTTCTCTTGGATAAAAGTTAAAATGAACTCATAACCCGTCAGACGAATATATATGGATATAGTAGATTTTGAAAAGGTAACTTATTTGTGTTGCAATTTAAAAGGAGTAATTGCTATAAAAAAGGAGTAAAAAAAACTGATTTGTTTGCAGTTCATATAAATTTTTTCCCTTTTTTCTTTTTTTTAATGTGCAATTTACATACAGGTGGCACTTATTGTTTTTAAGAATTTTATTTTAATATTTAATTTTTATTAAAATATAGTATTTTTGTGGTATTGACATGTGACGTTTTTGCCTCTGTTATTATATATAGATTGATTTTGATTCTATTGGATCTTTCGTAAAAGGAAAATTGATACTTGGAGCAAAGTAGGAATGACATAATTAATTTAGTAATTATAACTAATTATTTTTTATTGTTTCATTAATGTACTGGATTTAATAATTTGTATATGATTATAACTAATTAATTTTTATAGTTTTATATGGTAAAAGAAAAACATTTTAAAGAAAAATTAATCAAAATTTTGGCATTAAACATAAATCAAGGTTTGCTCAAACTATATATTTGTATTCAAAAAATAATTATATATATATATATATGCACATTAATTTTTAGAATTCAGTTATTAGCACTTGAAATCATCACTTTAAAATTCATAAAAAAAAACCATAAACGGTTACATAATTTTTCTTTGATTATCTACCAACAAAAATAAATAATAAGTAAGCCGAGGTGAAGCTCAATCTTACAAAGCGCATCTATTTGCTTCATCTAACCATTAAAAATATAATCATATTTTATTGTGAGAAACTTTCATAAAATAATTATAATTTGAACTTAATTCAATATTTATAGTTATAGTTTGCTTGTTTACAATTCGTAGCTACAAGTTATAAGAAAGAGAGAGGCGAGTGAGATTGGGAGAGGGGGGGAGAGGCGACCGAGATTTATGAGAGAGAGGAGAGAGGCGAAAGAGAGGATGATGTAGTCATTGTATCAAGTCAAATACAATTGATTTGTGTGAGCAAATACAGTTGTATCAAATGTAGCAATAGGTACTATTTTATTCTTTAATAGCAAGAGGTTAATGTTTTCCGTCATTATCATACGAATGAAATATCACTCTTTCATACACTCTTATTAAGGACTTTTAAAATACATGATAAAAGAAAAATATATGATACAGGTATTAGGAAAACTAAAATCTATATAATATTAATATAGTATATATAATATAATCTATGATATATATGTTAAAAGTCTCCGCTTTAAACAAAATCGTCTTTTCACTGTTTTTCTAATATTTAAAAGTTTAAAAATTAATTAAATAATTATATTAAACCTTTCCTTATTATAATTATCAAAATTAAGGATAATTTTATTTTGGTTTTTCATCCGGTGTTCGGTGCCCGCATTGGAGCCTCGACTAATTCGGATCGCGCGTTGCAGGGTCCATTAAGGTGGTAGCACTCCCAACAGAGTTTTCTCCATACCCAAGGTCAAACCCTCGACCTCTGATTAAGGGTGGAGCAGCCTCATCCACTACACCACAACTCATGTTGGTAAATTAAGGATAATTAATACCTTTTTTCATTAGTTTAAGAATTCTAAATCAACTAAAGTTGATAGTTGATTATAAGAAGATTTGAAAATCTACGAATAAATACAAAAGCATTAGAATAAGAAAAAAATAAGAAATACCAAATTTTTAAAAGTTTTTAAGTAAGTAATCAAAGATTTTTTGAAGATTTAACTTTAAAAATAACGAAAGATTTTAAATATGAAAAGAAAAAAATAATCATACTACAAATACAGTTCAAATTGATGTGTCTCTCTTAGTCTCTAGCAGCAAGAAAAAAAGGTACTGAATGACAAACACAAAAGTGACGATCCATTAACCACTTGAAACTTCTGATGGTAAACTATATATGTGTTTACAATAAAATATCTATTATGTTTACTTTATTATATTAATGTGTGAATGACTTTTTTAAAATTGATTTAAAATTCTTGCACTTCATACGAAACCTTCCAATAGACGAAAAACGTCTAATTTTAATAATCAAAAGTTTCACATGCAAGGCACGTACCACTAAACTAGTATAAATGTAATATATATAATATATAATACAATATAATATATATATATATATATATATAATATATTAAAAGTGTAAAGACCCTTATAAAAGTGATTTGAACTTTTTGCCCTTCATTAAATACTCTTCTTTAGATAAAACTATTTTTTCATTATTTTTAATTTATTATTTAATTATTTCTTATTATATTAACTAGACTTTCTAAAATATATGGGACTCCTAAAATATCTGGTAGGAGAATTAATTAATTTTTTTCTTTCCACTAGACTTCCTAAAATATATGGGACTCCTAAAATATATGGTAGAAAAATTAATTAATATTTTTCTTTCAACTGTTCAATTAGAAAAATACTCCTAAAATAGAACTCTATTAAGGAAATACTTCTATAAATATTGAGATGTACGTTAAATTAGAGAACAAACCGATTTACTTATTGGGAGAATATGATTGATGCTCATCTAACTTGATTCGATTGCATGTCTATATTGGTGGATGCTTGATTTTATAACCCTTAACTTCTTCATTATTTTTCTCAGCATATAGAATTCAACACGTGTGTATATATTATCTTCTCTGTTTTCATACAAAATCATTCTTCAAGATCAAAATTTTTGCTCAGACAAGAATTAGTTGGATCAAGATCGAAGCTTTGTGATTGTTGACATCCAATTTTGACTCTCCATGCTTAATTAACGCATTTAGATTTCCTGATCGTTAAAGAGCACAAATGCAATTTTTTTACATATTTTTTAACAAATTATTAATACTTGTCATTATTTTAGAATTTTTTATCAATTTTTGTCATAATTTAACTTTGCATAATTTATTGATAATTATCTTTAAGTTTGTAAATTTTAGAATCTTTATCAGTTTATTATCATTTTAATATATTGCACAATCATCTGCATATGTATATAGCATAACACAACAATTATTTCTTACAATATTATAATTTTTTAAATATTTATAGCATAATATAATTTTTTTAGGTGATTTTATTATATTTATTGTTTTTATTTTTCTGTAATTATATGTCGGCATTCATATTTTTATATATTACTTAATACGATTTGCAGATATAGGTTAATTTAATTATTTTGAATACACAAAATAATAAATCAGTCAAATTAAGATTTCGTCACTTTTTAAAGGGTGACACTTGAGGTGACGGGTTGTGATTTTTATTCATTGGATAAAAATTCTTTATTCATTAAATAAAAAGATGCAAAAATCTTTTGGTTAATAACCTTTGGACTAAAATGAGTTTTAAGGGGACAAGAAGGTTTAACCTTTTATTTTTGGGTAAAGAAATGGGTCATTTCTTTTATTTATAAGAAAGTGGAGGGGTGAATTTTTATTACAATATATATACACATACATCAGATCTTTTTTCTCTCTCTCAAACTCACGTCTCTCTATCTTTCAAAACTAAGCATTTTCTCTTTTCTGCATCATCCATGGCTGATCCACAGGGGTGGACCCACGTGTAATTTTGGGGTGCTTCGACACCCAGTAAACTCAACGTAAATTAGGTATAATTATATAAGAATCACAACAAATATGGGATTATATATAAAAAAAAAAAAACACCCAGTGAATAAAAATATGGCTGGACGTTGTGACTTTAGGTGCAACTTCTGTGTCTTGTTGTGTGTGTTCGAACCCCTCCAACTACGGAAGTTTTTTTATAACTTCATAGTTACATTTACTTGCTTACGGCTGTAAAGTTTACTCATATACCATAACACATAATTGGGTTTGACTCTTTCATATTAATTTATTTTTATATTCTTTTTCACTTCTTAATTTATTAAAGCAAAAGTAAACCATTCTTGATTCTTCTTTATTTACTCAAAACGTAAAAGCTCAAAACCCTGGCCTTCTTCAATCTTCACCAAAAGGCAAAAACTTTTCAGCTTTCTCTTCCAAAATTTTATCTTCTTCTCTTATTCTTTTAATTTTATTTTCAATTTTCATTATCTTCATCCACTAATCTCAAAACGCAGGTACTTTAATTCTCGTTAGAGTTAAAAATTCAAAATATAATGTTGGATTTGCATTTTTATATGCTATGTATCTATTTCTTATCCATTATTATTGCTATAGAAAATATCTGAGTTAGCATAAGCCATAAAGAGTACTTGATTTGGAGAATTTTAGGTGATCCACTATTCCTCTCAAAAAGATGAATAACACATATATGTAATATGTTGTTTTGCTAAGAGGAATGTTAAACAATATTACTACAAAATATATACGTAGTCACTTTATGATTAGATCATTAAGATAATCTTTAATTCACAATTTCAAGTAATAACTGATAGAAGGAAATTACAATCGACACCTTCTTACACCCAGTTGACAGCAGCATAGATAGTAAACGTACGAACCGAAAATAAATTCATGTATCTTGTTTAGCATTAAGCAATTAGTTTTGAAATATTTTTCTACTTCACCAATATCCTAAATGTCACAATAATGAAATAAGGATTTTAGAAAAAAAAAAAATCACCAATCTTCTATAGATATGACTCTATGAATGATTTTTGCTTGACAGTCGTATTAATTGGATCTTGTTTTGCAGGAATTTTAATAATTGGGTGTAAGATTGTAAGATTGTAATTGAATCTCGTAGTCTGAGCCTTAAAGCATGTCAAGTGAAGTGTAATTCCGGCCCTAAAAGATTGTAAAGTGACTTCCAAAGTGATTAGTATTTTAACCTTGATGAATTTTCCTAAAAATGACTTTCTATCGTGTGAAAAATTGAATTATCTTTCCAATGATACCCATTTCGTCAAAATCCAATGTCGGAGTAGAAAGATATGGCCAAATTACAAAAGGCAGTTTGAACTATCCAGGTGCGACGAAAAGGTCCAACGGACCATCGGACAAGCAACGGACCGTCGGACAAGTGACGGACCATCGCCCAGACCGTCGCAATGAGGCAAAAGACCAACTCACTGGCCAAGTGCGACGGAGAGGGCCGACGGACCGTCGGACTAGCAATGGACTGTCGCACCCCACCGTCGCAATCGAGACAGAAAGTAAGATTCTGATCCAGGTGCGACGGTCAGGACCGACAGACTGCCAACCCAGCAACGAAACGTCGTACCCCACCGTCGCTCATCCCGTTCTGTAATTTTAAGTTATTTTTAAAAGAATTTTTTGGTCTTTTTCCACCCTTTTAACAACCAGATATATCCAAAACGAAGCAGATGATTTCATTATCTCCCAAACATCCAAAGGCTAGGGTTTCTTCCTTAAGAACAAACCCAAAATCCTTCTCCAAGAAATTCAAGAATCCTCCATAGATGTTACAAAACGAGTTGAGATTGAAGTTCCCCAAGTCAAAGGTTTCAAGAACCCTCTCTCAAGAGTAAGAAGAAAAGTCTCAAACAAGTTTATTCATCCAAGTCATAATCTAAGGTATGTGGGGTTTTGAACAAGGGTAATCTTTTTACCCTTGTGCCCAAAGGCTTATTTTAAACAACAAGTTTCTGCAATTTATGAGATTTTACATGAAATTAAATTAGGGTTTTTCACTCATTATTATTGGTTGCAAGATCTTGATGTTTGCCATGAATTGAAAGTCAAATAGCATGATTTTACATATTTTCTTAAGAAATTGAAGCTTGGTTTATACCCTATGTTTTTATTCCTTGAGAATTTAATAGTTGCAATGCTCTAGAAATTGAAGTACATGAGTATATTGAGGTTTTAAGACAAATTGTTGAAGGTTCCAGATTTCTATATGATTTATGAATTCATATGATATCTAGTATGCATTTTAATGCGTCTTAACTTGAGATTGAGTTATGGGTCATTAATCTCTACTTGAGATTTAAGTTTTTATGAACTTTTGTGCTACAAGCACCTCTGATTTGAGTATTTTAAGATTTTTGAGAAAGTTTAGACCTTAATGGTCCTAGTAGCTTTGAAATCCACTTTACTAATTGAGATTACAGATTTTATAGTGGGGTTCTTCATGAACCATGAGATCATTTTAAAGTGGATTTCCATGAGATAGAGCGTAGCTAACTAAAGGGAGTAGTATTTAGTACCGAGTTGGGTAAGTTACTACGATTTCATACCCCAAAACTACGTGCCACCGTAGGATTGAGATTTATGGTCCCGAGGCCGAGATAAGTGATCACTGAGTTGAGGTTATACTCCCTGACAAGAGTATGCTGCCTCTCCCCAACGTGAGGTTTCTTCCTTAGGAGGACAAGACGTTGGACTCCACGTAGCTCGCATAATTTATGTCGGTTAAGAGAACCTCCCTGCTAGTAAAAAGTAAATAAACAGCTTTTGAGTGTTTTTCTCCAATAGTAAGATTTTCAGAATAGTTTCTTGAAGTAAAATTTTCCCAAGAAGAAAGTAGTTTTCTCTACTAGTAAGAGTAAATAATCAGTTTTTAAAATAAAGTTATATAATTTCGAGTTCCAAGTGTCCTGAGTCCAAAGGAGTTCTAAGTTTTTAAGCATTAAATAACTTTTACTTTCCATGAGATAAAAGCATGAGTTTGAAAGTATTGTTTAAAGCTTCCTTTAGTCTACGAGTAATGAGAATAAGAGGAGAGTACAGATTTTAAAGCTAAAGCATAATGACTCACGAGATTTGTATTACATGCTTCATTATACATGATTTATGAGCTTTACATTTCAGACTTATTCAAGTTATGTGAGTCATTGCTAACTACATGCATGATTTGATTAAAGAGTATTGATATTAATTTATGTAATTGCATACACCCCTATATACTTAGTACATTCCCAAGTGCAGATCTACATATACGTCTATGTGCTACATTTTCTTATAATGTAGGTTCAGGTGCTCAGTCCTAGCCTCGTCAATGAGTTCCGAGTATCTTTATCTACATCTCCACAGTGGTGAGTCCTCATGGTTCGAGGACTATCTTCAGACATTTCAGTATTTTAGTAGATATATTATTGCTTTCAGTTCAGTTTGAGTCAGTTGGGGACCTGTCCCGATAGCTCTCTAGTTCATGGAGTAGTAGAGGCTTTGTCAGACGAGTTATCAAATTGTTAGTATGTTGAGATTTCCAGTATTGTGGTCGTTTGGACAAAGTATTTTCTTCGTATTTTCTATCATTTGATATAACAGTGTCAGTGTTTTATTTATTTCATCTCGAAATGAGTTATCATATGTAGTAACAGGTTCAAAGGGTGAGCTTGGCCTTAAGCACCGTGTGACGTTCCGGGAGGAGATTTCGGGTCGTTACAATGGGCAACCAAGCTCTAATGCTACTATTCCTTCGAAAGTTTTTTTTTGGCAATGGTAATATTAATTATACTTTTATTTTAATGTTGCATTTAAATAGTTATATATTTATATTATGTCATCGTTAGCAAATTACGTTAAAAAAAAAAATTAAGCACCCACAACCTTAAAATCTTGGGTCCGCAACTGCTGATCCACCACCATTAATACCACCACCTTTCCCTCCCTTTATCTTCTCCCTCCTTCGTCTCCCATTACCAGCCGCCGTCTCCCTGCTCGTCGTTGCCTTGCTTCGCCGGAGGTGATGACCGGTGAAGCCTCCGACGAGGCTAATGCCGCACTGCCCCTCTCTCCCTTCCTCTTTCGCTCTTCCCTGATCTATTCTGTTAGTGTATCAATTGAATATGACCATACTTGGTTGGATTATTGTTACTCCGGTGTCGCTCCGGCTAATGCCGTTGAGGCGACGCTGCTGTTCCGTCTCTATTGTTGTCACCGCTATTGATTTGATGGTTACTTAGTTACTTTAACGGGATTCTTGATCTTATATTTTTATTATGCTTCGATGAAATATGTTGCTTCAACGCCACTGCTTTGTCTCATTGTATAAACAAAAATATAATTTCTGATTTTTTTTTACTTGCACAGATATAGCCGGATTTGAACTTTCCGGAAAAGCTTGATCTAAGAAATTGCACTGTTGTCACTCTTTTACTGTTGGTTGTTACATTATTTTCTTTTATTTTATTTAGTTGTTGCTGCTCGTTAACCTTTTATTTGGATGATGTTTTAAGTTGCTTCTTGCAAATTGGTTCACTGATGATCCCATTTTTTGTGGTTATTTTTTGATGATTGTTGCTTTCACCGACAATGAGCTAAATATTACATGAAGGGCCGATGAAGAAATTTTTCGTCGATTTTTGAGTTTGCACAGATAAAAGACGGATATTACGTATATAATGAAATTTTTATAATAACGTAAAAAATTTATGATTCATATCTTGGCAAGATGATTTAGGATGGCTAATAAATTAGCAACCACTTCGTAGCCATGACGTATTTAAAATTTAATCTGACCCCACCTTTTAACGAAAAATTATAGTATTTTTTATACATATATGCACACATACTTTCTCAATTTATTTTGATAGTTGTTTATTTGTTACTAACATTTTACTACAAGTGTTTATACAGGTTATTTGAAATATTTATCGGGAATAGCATGCAAAGAAGATTTTAATTTTTAGGTTTGTATTTTATATTCTTACACTTGTACAAATAGCGATTATAGTGAAAATTTTATTTTCTTGGGTATTGAGCGGGGATATTTTTACTTACACAGTATCCATCGCGCGTTTAGGCAAGTTTAGGCAGTCAATATTTATATTAAATTGATTTAGATATTTAATCAAATAATTTACACTTTTTACACTAAAAATATTACGTAGTCTTTTCTTTAAAACAAGTTTTCTTTATTCGATTTAGTCTATTCTTTACATACATATATTAATATACTTTTGTTTATATATTACGACAGCATACGTATTATATTATTTAATGCATATATTTGTAATTACTAAAATTGATTTTTTCTTTTATCCTTTAATAAACCTAAGTCAGGCCGGAAATCACATTTGTGGATTCTGAAGGGTGTCTGACCCCTTTCCTTCGGAATAATTTGAACCCTTACCTAGGATCTAATTTGATTCGTGGATTAAATAAAGTCATACTTGTTAATAAATAAATATGTTTTCTATTTTTTCTTTAAAATTAGGTGGTGACTCTGTACAAAATTAATTTTTTTAGCCCATAATATTGTGCTCGTTTTGACTTTAGGTAAAAATAGGGTATGACAGTGATCACTATTATATTTTTTTATATAGTTAGAGGTTGTAATAAATGTCGGTTGGATTGAAAAATTTCTTATGTAAAAGTTAGATTTAATTGTATTGTTTTGATATCTTTATTATTTTATTATTTTATTTTTATTTACAGATGCTAGATGAATGAAGGTCGACTTTGAAATTTTTTTTAGGTAAAGGTTGGGTTTAATTGTATTATCGTAATATCTCTATTAGTTTGTTATTTTGTGGTAGTATACAGTTCGTAGATGAATCTCGATCGGCTTTAAAAAAAATTTGTGCGTAAAATTTAAGTTTAAATGTATTCTTTTGATACTACTTTTATCGTATTATTTTGATGCAGTTTACATGTGATAGATAAATGTTGTTCGGCTTTGAGGATTTTTTTTCTATGTAAAGGTTAGGTTTAGTTGTATTATTTTTATATCTCTATTATCGGATTATTTTGTTATTATTTAAAAGTGGTAGATGAGTGTCAGACGACTTTGAAAAAATTTTGTGTGTAAAGATTAGATTTAATTGTATTATTTTGATGTCTCTATCATTGTATTGTTTTGTTGTAATTTATAGATGGTAGATGAATGTCGATCGACTTTTTAAAATATTTTTGGTAAAGATTAGATTTAATAAATATATTTTTCATCTTTACGCACTCAAAAGATATTAAATTTAATTATTATATTCACCTTTATTATTTAAACAAATATCCTATTTAGTGTAATGTTCGAACTCATTAAAGTGAGGCATACGCGCAACGCGCGTACACCTAAACTAGTAATATATTAAAAGTGTGAAGGACCTTAAAAATATTGTTTGAACTTTTTGCCCTTCATTAAAAGTCTTTACTTTAGACAAAATCATTTTTTCACTATTTTTTCCTAATATTTAAGAGTTGAAAATTAATTAAATATATTTATGGTAAAACCTTTTCTTATTATAAGTCATCAGAATTAATGATAACTAATATTTTTTCATTAGTGTAAGAATTCTAAATTAGCTAAATTTGATTTGAAAAATCTAGAATATTTCTGATAAGCTCGTCCCTGATATTCGTGGTTGGGTACCATGCTAAGCCTCTCCTTGAATCGAAACCATGCCTCATACATAGACTCTGACTGCAGTTGCCTGAAATTGTAAATCTCATCCTTGAGCTGCAATACCCTAGATGGAGGAAAGAACTTGTCCAAGAATTGTCTGCGTAGCTCCTTCCATGTAGTAATAGACCCTCTTGGCAGTTCCCCAAGTCATAATGATGCTTCTCTAGTAAGCAAGAAAGGGAACAGTCCCAATCTCAGTGTCTCTTGATCTATCCCTGGTATGATATATCAGGTGTATATTTCAATAAAAAAAAATTCGGTGCATATTTGCATCATCTGTCGATAATCCTGCAAACACTCCTTTCAAGTACAAGAGTTGAATCATGGCACTAGAGATATTAAACTTGATATTAAGAGATAAAGCAGGAGGGATAATGGCTCATGTCTCAGCTGGCTCATCGTATCCCAAATCCTCTTCATCATCGACATATGGCTGTAGAAAATGATATGTTGGGATCACTTAAGGTCGGCCTCGGTTCTGATTTCCACTGAGGGCTTCTCGGCGATCTACTGTCTGTCTTTCAACACCACCTTGAACCCCATTTTCAGAGAGATTGTCCCTCTTTGGCTCTGACATCCTACTATGTGGTTTTAGAAATTTCTTTGAAATTCGTGGGAGTAAGGGACTGCCTTTACTCCGTGTGCTAGGCATACACCGGCGTATGCCCAATTAAGAACAAAAGGAAAATTGCAACGACTTTTATCCATAAATCACCACTGTGCTCCCCGACAACGAAGCCAATTTATTGATGACGTCCAAGCAATACCTCCTTTTAGATGATGGTACAGTCGTTGTTAAGATATAATAACCCAACAAAGGTTGGGGTCGAATCCTAAGAAAACACGTAAAATTGCAGTTATCAACAGTTGTAGTCTACGGGCGGTACTGAAAAGTAAATGGGGGGAACTGTTTGTAGTAGTCTCGAGCAAGTAACAATATTAACTTTGGTTGAAATCAGTTATAAATGAACACTAGGATTGTGTTCCCCCTGGCTTCTCAACTCTGTAGGCTTATCCAGCTATGTTGAACCAACCCAATACCTTGAATGCAGAAATGATAATTATGTACCTTCTACAATCTTTTGGATGAGTAGGATTTCACCCTTTACCTTTTGAGTCTCAGGATATCGCATTACTAATCTTTATCTTGATTCCAGTTAACTATTACCTTTTGAGTCTCTAGTTATTAGATGAAAGCTAACGGACATTCATCATATTCCATTGTGCGGTAATAAATAGATAATTAACTCCCAAACTATTGTTATCATTATTTTTTCCTTGTCACTACTCCTCTTTTGGAGTAAGTACCAATATCTATGCGGAATCCTAACGTTTGCAACCGTTAAGACAACTTTATAATGAAGATAATGCAATGCATGCTATGGGTATTGGTTCAATTCAACAATCACATTTTTTCTAATTCGTCAATCAGCCAGGGTTTACACAACCCTAGCTATAGGTTTTTAGCCGCTCAGACTTGTGAAAAAATTAATAGCATTCATGATTGAAGGCTTAGATGAAGTCGCAATGATCAGATGAATAAAAACTCAAAACCGTAACTTGATTAATCAACTGAAGTTAATACAAGAAAAATTCAAGATCAAAGACTTATCTTGAAATCAAAATATGTTTGTGTGTAGTAAAAGTGTGTATCTTCTACTAAAAAGTACATAAGGGGTATTTATAGTGCAAGAGAAGACCCTAAAAACAAAGCCTGGACAATATAGAAAAAAACAGGATTGGTGGACACCTACTCTTTGTACTTGCGGTCTGGCAGGGCGTAGGTGGTACTTGCGCTCTGGCACAGGGCCCAGGTGCAGACCGCAGGTTGCAGATAGAACAGATCTTGCAAGTCAGCTCTCAGAATTTTTGGCTTTCTAGCACCCGCTTTGTGTACCTGCTGTACGTGGGTCAACTTAGTAGGTGCCGGGAGTCAGTTTTCAGCTCTTCTTTGATTCTCAAACATACTTTGATCACGATCAAGCCAAAAAATATCTCAAATATCCATAATCGCTCCGAAAGTGGCCAAAAATACTTTTTTCACCAGTTTCACGAACTTATCATCCAAAACTTATCTAAATTCATCACATATATCACTTTTAGGAATTTCATGTGAATTGAAAACTTATCTTTCTTAAAACGTGGAGGTGAAGGACAAACACAAAGAGAAGTTATTGCTTGAATTTAGGATTTGGTTTTTGCACTTAATGATTTGACTTATTAATTATCGATTTTTACGACATGATAATTGCTATAAAAGAATATTAAGATATCAGTTGATTCAATTCGGCTTAACAAATTATCTTTCAATTATCGATCGATTTATCCGATATAAAAAAGGAAATTAAAGGAGTAGCCTTTATATATTCCACTAGAGACTTCTCGTTCAAATGGCCAAAAACCCAACGAATGCCATCTGTCACTACCGACATATAATACGGTAGGTAGCAAGTGGTGATTGTAGTTGAGGGAAGCGGCTGACAGTGTTTAATTAGAGGCAAAGGATTTAGCGGGAAATAGTATTATTGATTAGGGGCCACACGAGCAAAAGCGGTTATTGATTATCTGAGATAAAAATCTATAATCCATTCCTGAATAAATCACTCGTTGAAAAAAATACATAAAGTAGCATACTTAAGTATTAAATTACAAAAAATAACAACACTTTTATCAAATTACATTTTGTAGCATATGTATTTATATTTTTGTAGCAATAGTTTGCAAAAATACAAAATATATATCGATCATAAGGACAGTAAAAATCATATGCATTTGTATTTTTGTAGCAGCAGTTTGCAAAAATACAAAATACAACTTGCTATATTATATAATTATGAAACTGTTGCTATGAAACTCATAATTAAGGAAATAAGTATGCTATTTTTGAATTTTGCCCTATATAAAATTCTAATCAGTTTTAATATACACTTTTATTCGGGTCCCTTGCATTTTACACCCCAAAGTATCTTCCTTTCTTTAACTTGCACCCTATCTTATTTATTTTTACAATTTACACCCTAACCTCTTGGATCTCTTGCATTTTACACCCCAAGGTGTCTTCCATTTTTTAACTTACATCTTATCCTATTTTTTTTTACAATTTACACCCTAACCTCTTTATTTCCTTACAAAATAGTAAAATTATTTTTTAATTATTTTTTAATGAGGGCAAAATAAAAATAACAATATACTCCCTCCATTCTATTTTACTCGTTCCAATTTGACATTGCATATTGATTAAGAAAAACAATTAATAACATGACTATTTTATCAAAGTACCTTTATTAAATAATGTTTACATTTTAATTTGGAGATAAAACAATTAATACTAAGGGTAAAAAAGGAAAAAAAAATTATCTTGTCTTGATTAATGAAAAATAATAAGTAAAATAAAAAATCGAATTAGGAAATTTGGAACGAGTAAAATGGAACGGAGGAAGTATTTTTTTAAAAAATAAATTTATTTAATTTTTAGTGTAACGAACTTTCAAGATATGTTCTTGCATTCACATTTATCATCTAACTATTGTCATGTGATAAGTATTCTCACTAATTTGTAACTGCTAAAATTTCATAGTGGCATTGCTTCTGAATGGTGAAAGTACGGTGCAGTGAAATTTCTGGAGCCACATCTATATTAATGCAATCATAATCACCTATACTACCTGTCAGAAAGAAAATAATAACATAAAGAAAGGACCAAAATATTGAGGGAAAATGAATAGAATAGCAGTAGTTAAAGATAGAGCAAAAACTATAACACATGAATTGATGGAATTTTGTCTTTAACAATGTCCTCCTATATAATTAGTTTTGCAATATCAATCTCCTCTTAACTCAGATGACATTCGTTTGGAATTTTCTAAAAATTTGAGTTTGCAAATTTTTCATCTAACTTCCTACACTAAAAATTAAATAAATTTATTTTAAAAAATAATACTTCCTCCGTTCCATTTTACTCGTCCCAAATTTTCTAATTTGATTTTTGATTTTACTTGTTATTTTTCATTAATCAAGACAAGATAATTTTTTTTTCTTTTTTTACCCTTAGTATTAATTATTTTATCTCCAAATTAAAATGTAAACATAATTTAATAAAGGTACTATGGTAAAATAATCATGTTATTAATTATTTTTCTTAATCAATGTGCAATGTCAAATTGAAATGAGTAAAATGAAACGGAGGAAGTATATTGTTATTTCTATTTTGCCCTCATGAAAAAATCATTAAAAAAATAATTTTACTGTTTTGTAAGAAAATACAAAGGTTATGGTGTAAATTGTAAAAAAAAAAAATAGAATAGGGTGTAAATTAAAAAAAAAGAAGACACCTTGAGGTATAAAATGCAAGGGGCCCAAGCGGTTAGGGTGTAAATTGTAAAAATAAATAGGATAGAGTGTAAGTTAAAAAAAAAAAAAAGACACTTTGGGGGTGTAAAATGCAAGGGAAGAGATACAAGGAAGTTGAAATTGACAAGTCTTTTTTGACTAATCAAATTCATGCCTACTACTAAGCCATGCATACAAACTATAAATTCTAATGAATTAAAAAGAATTATTCCAACCCATCCTAAATTCTCCATCAATAAAAACTTTAAGAAGAAAATGAGTATGATTGTAATTTATATCTTAGCATTTCTTTGTTTACAAGAAGTGGCTATTTTCCAAAATAGCTTTAAAGAAATGGCCACTTTAGGTATAGGAATGTGGCCACGTTCTGTTTCTGCTCTAAGGCGAGATCCTTCGCGGCCTCCACCAGCACCACAGGCTGCGGATAGATCAAACCATAGAGGATCACTGGCACCAACTGAACCATTGTTGGTGTAAGTGATCATATGTTTTCACTACTTCAACTTATCTAGCACTCAAAGAGGGCTAGTTAGTGTAATAGTTGTATTTGTTCAATAATTGGTCATTCCTGCAAACTTTTCCTTTGTAGTATTTGTTGCTCAATTGAATGGTATGTTATCCAGTTGTGTAATTTCCATTATGTAATGAGATGATTGCTTTACTTGTCATGATTACAAAAAATAATTGATAGAAATCACGTGACCAGGAGATCACATCTTCGAGTTATAAAAACATTTTTTTGTAGAAATGTAAGATAAGATTGCATACAATAAATCCTTGTAATCTACCTTTTCCTTGAATCTTGCATGAATTGAGAGTTTAATACGCCATAGTGCCCTTTTTCTATGCACTTGTTTGTTGCAACAAATGCTTTGATCATCATATATAGGCACATGATTATCCTTTCTCCCTTTTTTATTGTGATAATGAAAAAAATGATGCAAATCAGAGGTTTGAATTTGAATGACGATTTATTACAAAGTATTTATTTTCTCTCCATTCACAATTACTTTGTAGCTTTAATCATTAAAATCTTACGCATGATTTTAAAATTATTAAAATGTTCACCTAAAGATTTTTTAATATATAACCAAATCATTAAAATATTAACTTAAAAATTTCTCAAAATATAATGAAAACCGCTTACAAAAATTGTGTTTAAAAAATATAAACAAAAAATTAAAGTCTTGAATCGAGAAGCACCTATGATCTAGTGATAGAGTAACATCCTACCACGGTAGAGCCGTAGGGTCAATCCCCCGAAATGGTGAATTTTTAATTGCATAATTTAAAAATCGATCGAACATGCATGCCTTGTATAAATTAATTTGATCAACTAGATATCACACTTTCACAATCCAAAGAACTCAACTAATGGAAAGTCAACCACAATTACCACATATTCGATAACAAAATATGCTAGGATTTTGCAAGCTAGAAAAAACCTATCCATCATATGCCAATATTTATGAACCTTGCTCATCTACTATTTTATCATACCTATCACGGGCAATGGCCAACGCGACGCGGTCACTACAAGGCCAAAAGTGGGCGCGACATGACCGTGGTGGTGCCCAATTTGGGTGCTATATCGGGTCACTACAATATCCAACAGACTTAGGCCTCATTTGTTTGCACTTAATGGAGGTGTGAATTTAAATGGTTCAGACTTCAGACCATTAAGTGCATTTATTTTTTATTAAGGTTTTAACTCTTAATAGGTCTGAATAGATCTTAATCATTCAGATCTAGAACCAAGTCTTAATAGGTTTGAAGGGATATTCTGATGTTGGATAATATTCACCACTCTATTCATAATCAGCAGTTACCACTACTAACCACCTCTGCCACCGTTCCCATTGTCAACCAATACCCACCACTACCAACCACCTCCACCATCACAACCACCATCGATAAAAAATACATCTACCAACCACAATTGTCAACCGCTACCACACCTACTACCTCTTTTATTCTAATTATATTTACCACCACCACTGCCGTCAACAACAACACAATTAGCAACCACTAGCGGTCAATCCCTACTACCAACCAACTTATCTATCACAACTAGCACCACCACTAATACATCACAACCTCTACACATTCTTTGACCGCCACCAGCATTGTCACTAGTAATGCCACCTCTACCACTACTCCAACCAGTACCATCGCTACAATTTATCTCTACTAACAACTATCTCCACATCACAACAAATAAAATCTCCAACTAGCACCAACGCATCGTCAATCATCATGCATTCATGTTTCAACCAACAAAATCAACACCTTAAACTACTAACATCAAGCAACGTCACATCACAACAACAACAACCACCATCAATCGCCACCATCATAACAGTCACTACAATACCAACCATCACAATTATCACCACCAACAATATTAATCACTAACATCAATCATTGTCACCGCAACCACCATTATAAGCCATCTCCACTATCACTAACAAACATAAATATTTTTTCTCAATCAAATACTTGTATTAAATTACACACTTTTTTAATATATAATTAATTTTTTATTTGAATTTTATTTTTTATTTTATTATGTATACAAATAAAAAAATTTTACACATTCAGATGTTGAAAAACAAACAGTCATAATCATTCAATTTTCAGATCTAGAGACAACATCTTAATCATTCAGATGTGCATTCAGATTCAGACGTCTGAATGTTAAAAAAAAAACAAATGGAGCCTTACTATAAGTATAGTACATCCTCCAAAAACGAAACTATACGACAAACTAAGCAGTATAATTGGTCGGGTAAATTCAATTTCATAGGCGTTTGCTGGCATTCCAACCTTCCTTCTCCGTTCAGGGTCTATCCAAAATAGAATCCAGTACTTCTTGATCATGAATATCTAAACTAATTAAACCTTATTCTTATATATACACACATCACATACAATGCATAATAGAAACCTTATTCATATCAAATGATCACATAAAGAAAATATGATCTACGATACATCAATAATTATGGTTTACACAATACTAAATCACAAATGAGCAAGATGATCATTAATTAAACATGCTTATTCATAAAAATATAAACTTAACAATTAATTAAAAGAAGTTATGCAAGTTGAAGGTAGCATCTCATTGTCTCTCAAAATAAGCTTCACTCCCTGCATATGCAAGGTAAAATGTAGAAGTCATGATCATCTTAATCAAAAAATACAAAAAGTATTTTATAGAGAGACCTAAAACTTACCGTATGCACGCTAGCGCCTAGCGGATGTAGACCTTAAGGGGAATATTTCCCATGTCCTCTTGTTCTTGTTCAATTTTTCTTGCAGAATCCTCAGCAGGAGTGATGCAATTATGTAGCTCGATTGACTCCAAAGTAGCAATTTCCGCGAAATCTATTGGAATTTCCAATGGGGTATAGCAATTTTTCAGAACAAGGCGTTTTAGATTTGGGAAGTTTTCACTATTAGCTTCCCAATGCTCAAGATATAGCACGTTAAACAACAGAAACTTCAAGCTTTGGAACTTGTCTTCATTACTCAATCTCCATACATCACCCATGACCGCTCCATCTTTAAGTTTGAGCTCTTCAAGACTTGGAAACATGGCGAGAGTTGATATGTCTTGCCAAGGAAAAGAAAACGCGCCAGCTAAAGTCAAACTCTTAAGCGATGTTGGGAAAACAAACCTCTTGATGGACATCAGTGGCCATGCTGCATGACTAACACACTTCAATGCCTCGAGTTTTGTCAAGTTTGACATATCAATGAGGCGATTGGCCCTACCCTCTATGCTTGATGAAGTTGTATGATGGACGATTAGTCTCTTTAGATTGGGAATGCCGGAAAAGACTTCATTTGTACAACTAGTGGAACAGAGAACAGAAAGTACCTTTAGATTAGACATTGTTGTCACGTGATGCTTATTTAGAATACTTCTTTCTCTTCTAGGACGAGGTAAATAACTAGGTCCTCCTAAATGTATAAGTCTCAAGTTCTTCATCATCCATATACTCCATGGCAAAGTTATAACATTATCTCGTTGTGCATGAACAATTATGGTTTGCAAATTCTGAAGATCTGAGATTGAAGAAGGAATATCATCATTAAATCGAATTTCAAGATATCTCAAATGAATTAACTCCGTAATTACAAGTGGAAATGAATGGAGCTTTTCATGGAAGATGGTCAATACCCTAAGAAGGTTGAAACGGGAGAAAACTTCAAAGGTTACATCACGAATGGGAAATATCCCCAGAATGTTGTAACGTGTTACAGAAGGTACCGTTAATAGAGAAAATAAGTAGATAGACCTAGTAACAGAAGGTAATAGCGCGCAACAATTATCAACTGAATGAGAAAATTGGGTTTGAAAACTGAAGCGACGATGGTTTTTATTTGGAACAGTAGGGTGTAGGTTATAAGTTCTCACAGCATGCATAAACTTAGTCATTTCAGCTTCTATCAGACAGAATTCGCGCATTATATCATGCATTCCACATACTTTTATCTCACCATTGAATCTTTTTCTCCAAACCATTACCAAGTTCCTGCTAATAAGATCGTTCAAATAATCTTCCGCCACTTCCCCCATGCTTTTGCCACTTCCAGACGTCCTTATAAAGCCTTCCGCGATCCATAATTGGATCAATCTCCAAACATCAACCTGAAAATCCTCTGGAAAACCTCCCATAGAAAGAAAGCAAGGTTTGAGTTGATTAGGCAAGTGGTGGTAACTCAAACCGAGCACTCCTAAGCATTTATTTGGATGAGTAGCAACGATTTCACTTAAGGTTTGGGCAACATCCTTCCAACTTTCTAATGTCATGGCCATTTTAGTAAGGTGTCCTGCAATCACTGAAATCGTTAAGGGTAACCCTTGGCATTTTCCGGCTATTCTCTTGCCAATTGTTTCCACCTCAAATGGATGATCATGTTTTGGCCCAAACACCTTATCGCGAAGTAACTTCCAACTGCTTTCTAAATCTAAGAGGTTCATCTCATGAGGGCTAGTAGGATTTGCATACATTGCTACCTCGGTTTCTCTAGTAGTCAATAAGATTCGACTCCTACATTTGCTATCAGGAAATATTCCTTGTATGCTATCCCAAACATCCTTACTCCAAATATCATCAATAACAATAAGGTATCTTCGACCCTTTAATCTTTTCTGCACTAGGTCAGCTAACTCATCGACACTTGTCTTATAATAATCTCTTTCGAAGACAATATTTGTTTGCTTTGAAATGCAATATAAAGCATCTAACAACACATTTCTATGTCGAAATTCCTGAGATATTGTAACCCAAACACGAATGTCAAAATGATACCTGATTGCTAGATGATCATGAGCTTTCCTAGCGAGTGTTGTTTTGCCAATGCCACCCATACCTGATATTGTGACAATGTCTAGATCCGATGGTGGTCCTATCAATCTTTTAACTATTATCTCCAAGTCTTCATCAAGTCCCTGCACGATATCATCTTCCAAATTTTGCAACATAGAATTACTTGTAGATAATTCAAGAATTTGATCAACATCATCAGCATCACGAGTACTACTTGTGCTAAAATCAGAAACAATCTCCATCACTTCTTTCTTTGTTGTTTCGATTTTTACAACAATTGACATCAAGTTCCTATGTAAAATTATACGTGCTAGTCCAGATATCCAACTTAAGTCTTTAATTATTCGGCAAATCTTCAGTTCAACAAGATCTTCTACATCATTGGCAACAACTCTTATTTTTTCCTCTAAAGATTTGATTTTCTCAGGATCAAACCTTCTGATCTTTCTACCTTGTTCAAGAAAATTTCGAAAATATTCAGCAGTAGCATGAAGAGATTCGAGCGTTACAGCAGTTTGACCATGAATAATCTTTGGATTTCTCTGCTGAAGTTGCTCAAGAGTTTGAAGAAGAGAAATCACAGCAGTATAAGCTGCCATCAAAGTATATTAAACAAGTTCTATTACAAGACTACTTTGGAATAATATTGTAGGATATGTATATATATTGTGTGGTTAATATGGAGAGTAAGGATCAGAACATATCAAAGCAGAAACTAATTAAAAAAATACACGAAACATTCTAAAAAATGAACAATAGCTACAACAAAATAATGTTATCGAAGTAAAAGAGATGGTAGATAATACCAGAAATTTAAGGCCAAGCAACTATAGGAGAAATACTATGACTACTAGTGAGGAAGGATAAGTAAGACAACACTTTATTACCTACGAACCCTCTACCCTAATTCGTGTCATCCACAACCTCCTATCTAATGTCATGTATTCGGTAAGCTACAGTTGTGTCATTTCCTGTCTAATCACAATAATTTCTCAATCTAGAGATTTAAAAGAATCAAAATTTTGCCATCCCTTAGATGGTATATTGTTGAAAGATCATATATTTCTAACACGTACTTGATGTTCTGATTTCAACAATGTCACAATCGATCAAGAAATTATGCAAAGGTAAAGTGAATAATAGATCAATAAATTCATCATACATGTCACTTCAAAAAATTACATGTAAACTAAACACTTAATTTTCTTACAACGTGGGTTGAAATTTTCGTGCAACTACGAAAAGGATTGACATTATTATTTATTAAAAGAAGAGTCGAATTATCGATGGACATTCATTGGAAATTAGCTCGTCAAATATTTTATATCTTTTTTACTATGTTCCAATGGCAACGTCCTTTGAAAGATGTGTCAAGTCAGTACTGAACAAGTAAAAATAGACGGATATTAATTGGAAATTAGCTCCGTCAAATACTTTACATCTTTTTTTTCTATGTTCCAATGGCAACTTCCTTTGGAAGGTGTGTCAAGTCAATACTGAACAGGTAAAAATAGACGAAATGAGTGTAGAGAAGCATTTCTTTTAAACAAAATCAGAATTTCTATGAAGGAAAACATTGACGGAGTAATAAGGGAGAAATTAAAGACTAATTCAAGGAGATTATTGTATTAGGTATCTGAGTGCTTCCCGATGTTTCCTACTACCTATGCGTTACTTTATATTTATATTTATATGTATATTTATATTTATATTTATATTTATATTTATATTTATATTTGTGTGGCGACTGTCTTGAGCCGGGGGTCTATCGGAAACAGCCTTTCTACTTCTTCAGAGGTAGAGGTATGGACTGCGTACATCTTACCCCCCCAGACCCCACTAGGTGGGAATACACTGGGTTTGTTGTTGTTGTTGTTGTTGTTTGTGCTTTCAACATTATTGACTAATCAAAATCCACCTACTCTAATATTCCAAGACATATACACACTATAAATTCATATGAACGAAATTGGAGTTTACTATAACCAATATATACTCTCAAAATAAGAAACTTGTCCCAAATATAATTTGATGAAATGAAAGTGATTATAATAACATGTATGTTTGCATTACTTTGTTTACAAGAAGTGACCATATTTCAGAATAGCTTTATAGAAAAAGCCACTTTAGGTATTATAGGAGCATGGCCATTGGCAGTTTCAGCAGAGATGATGATACCGGACTCTCCGGCTGCTCCGGCTCTGCCACCTCCACCACCACCGAAGGCCGGGCAAACGTCACACACCTAGCAAACATTTGCTGTGGCGTGTGTGTGTGCGCATGTGACCTTTGTTCAATATTGAAGAAATGAAAGTTCATATAGTTGATCTCAATTTATTTGCGACCAACATGTAGAAATGTATTTAAGTTGTTTCTGAATGGAATAATATTCATGTGTAATTCTCATCATGTGTTTTTTGTTATTTGGTTGTTTCTCTTTCTTTCCTTGCTGATATAATTTAATAATAATTGATCTTATTGATATTGAAGGGGTTACAGTTGTATATATAGAGAACTGAAGAATAACTAATTACAGAATAACCCAGATGTATTTAATAATTATATATGTAGTCTATTATCCCCCCGCAAGCTGATCAACGGTAACGAGGGGCAGCTTGGAGCAGAGATACTGAAAAGGCTGTAACGGAAGAGGCTTGGTGAGAATATCAGCAAGCTGGTCAGTAGATGGGACATAGTGCGTGGCCATCGTTCCTGCAAGTACCTCATCGCGAACAAAGTGACAGTCGGACCCAACATGCTTCATACGATCATGAAGGACTGGATTTTTGGTAACACAAATAGTGGACTGATTGTCACAATAAATCTGTGGTTTCGTCGGGGGAATGCCAAGTGCATCTGTAAGGTATCGTAACCACATGGCTTCAGCAACACCCGCAGCCATGGCACGATATTCTGCTTCTGTGGAGGAACGGGACACTCGCGTTTGCTTCTTGGTGCACCAGGAAATCAGATTCGGTCCCATCATAACAATATATCCAGTAGTGGACTTCCGATCATCTTTGTCGTTAGCCCAATCCGAATCAGAAAAAACAGATATATCAAACGAGCCCTTTTGAAATAAAATTCCATATTGAAGAGTACCTTTAAGATAGCGCAAAATGCGTTTCAAGGCCTGAAAGTGTTGTTCTGTGGGAGCATGCATTGATTGGGAGACTCGATTGACTGCATATTGGATGTCCGGACGAGTAACAGCAAGATAATGAAGTCCACCGACGAGGCTCCGATATAGTGTAGGATCGACAAAGGGAGTATTCGGCCCTGGGGATTGGCGGACTGCCATGGGAGTGACCGCGGGTTTGCAGTCTGTCATTCCAGCTCGATTTAGAAGTTCAAGGGTATATTTTGTCTGATGCATCAATATGGTTCCCGATTTGCGGATGAGTTCGAGGCCAAGAAAGAACTCCAGAGGACCGAGGTCCTTAAGTTTGAAGTCACGATGCATAGCCTCAGTAATTTCAGTGATGAGTGATGACGAGCTGCCTGTAATAACAATATCATCCAAATAGATAAGAATGATGACTGTCCCTCGAGAACAGTGAAGGGTGAAGAGGCTGTTGTCATGATGGTAGGTGCGAAAACCAAGACCCTGCAGAAAAGTAGAGAGGCGTGTGTACCAGGCACGTGGGGCCTGTTTCAGGCCATACAGTGATTTGCGAAGCTTGCAAACATAGTGAGGACGGTTGGGATTAACATATCCCGGTGGCTGAACCATATAGATGTCTTCCTCAAGATGACCATGAAGAAAGGCATTGCTGACGTCTAACTGATGAAGTGGCCAATCATAGTGAAGAGCAAGAGACAAGACCAGACGAATAGTCTGTTGCTTAACAACAGGGCTGAAGGTCTCCTTATAATCCACACCATACTCCTGATGATACCCTTTTGCAACCAGACGTGCTTTATAGCGAGAAAGAGATCCATCTGAATTTCGTTTGATGCGAAACACCCATTTGCACCCAATAGACTTTCGGTTACTAGGCAGAGGTACCAAATCCCATGTACGTTGTTCATTCAGAGCCTGAAATTCCTCATCCATAGCTTGGCACCAGAAACTATTTTTGGAGGCTTGGTTGTAGGTAGTAGGCTCAGTTATGGGATGTGCATCAAAGGGTATTTGAGTGTGGTAGACTTTGGGTTTGAAGGTACCGGCCTTGGCTCGGGTTGTCATAGGGTGAGTGTTGAGTGGAGGGTGATTAGGAAGGGGTGGTGGAGTTGTATGATGTGTGGACGGGGGTTGGGTGGGGCTGCCGTGGGAGCTGGGATGTGCAGCGGTGGATGGGGTGGCTGTATGTGTGTTAGGAGTATGAGGTAGGGAAGTGGTGGGTTGTGTGGCAGTCGGCTGGGTGTTCAGGTGGGTGGGTGGTTGGTTCGAGTGGGTAGTGGCGTAGTGGGGTACCGGGTTAGGTGCCGAGTGAGCCGGAGCATGAGCGTGTGAAAAGGACGGAAATAATGGCACAATGCCAAGTGGATTGGGGGAGTATGGAGTAGAAGAAAGACTTGTGTAAGGAAATTGTTCCTCCACAAAACGAACATGACGGGAAACATATATTTTCTGAGATACAGGATCGAAACATTTGTAACCTTTGATAGTGGGATGATAGCCTAGAAAGACACAAGGGGTGGACCGAGGTTGAAGTTTATGTTGAGTGTGTGGACGCAACCAGGGATAAACCAGACACCCAAACGGGCGGAGATGGATGTAGTCGGGTGGATGATTGTAGAGACGGGCATATGGAGTGGAGTTGGAGAGAGTGTGAGTGGGCATGCGATTTATGAGGTAGTTGGCAGTAGCAAGGGCATCAACCCAAAAGGAAACAGGTAAGGTGGAATCATGGAGGAGCGCAACAACTGTTTCTATTAGGTGACGGTGTTTGCGCTCAGCAACGCCATTTTGTTCAGGGGTATATGGACATGAAGTGTGATGAAGAGCCCCTAGACTTTGAAGAAAAACACCAAATGCATTGTTGACAAATTCTTTGCCATTGTCACTTCGAAAAATTTTGATTTTGGCATTAAATTGATTTTGAACCATTCGGTCAAAGTGGACAAAAACAGTATAAGCTTCGGATTTAAATTTCAGAGGATAAAACCAAGTGAATTTACTGTAATCATCAACAAAACAGATATAATAACGAAAACCTTGAACAGAAGGAACTGAGGTTGGACCCCAAACATCAGAATGAATTAATTGAAATGGCGCAGTGGCCTTGTGTTCAGACAGTGAAAAAGGTAAACGACAAGATTTAGACACTGAACAGGACTCGCAATATAATTTTCCTGAAAAATTAAAACCTAAGGAAGATAAAATGGATTTGGTGATGGCGGATGATGGGTGCCCAAGCCGGCGATGCCAGGTGGACGAGAGAATGGCTTGACTCACAACAGACGGAGACCTGGATGGAAGAGTGTATAGCCCACGCTCACAGCGGCCCGTGTACCGCACCCGGTTCGTGGTATTGTCCACTATCTGGAAATTGGTGTCATTAAAAATGAGGGTGCAGTTATTTTCTTTAGTAAAGCGATAAACAGATAAAAGATTGGATGTGAGGGAAGGGACGTGGTGAAGGGTTGAGAGATGAAATTTACCATTTGGGGTATAGACATACCCAGAGCCGGTGTTTGTGATGGGAAGGGATTGACCATTGCCTACTGTAATAGTTTCTGAGCCATGATACGGATGAGGAGCTTGAAGTTGTGAATAATCCGACGTCACATGGGTGTTAGAACCTGTGTCTAGATACCAATCGCCAGATTGAGCGTTTGTGGACGCATGCATCGCCCTTGATCCGCCGGACTGGCGATTTACATTCTGCGAGTCATCATAACGATACCAGCAATTAGCCGCAGAATGGCCCCGTTTAGCACAAATTTGGCACGTCGGAAGATCTCGTGTGGGCCCCCGCTGGTTTCCTCGTCCCTGTCCGCGGCATGACTGAAAGCCGTCCCTCGGTGGAGGCCCGCCTCTGCCTTGCTGCCCGGCGTTCCGACGGTCACCGCCGCCGCTGCCTCGCCCTTGGTTACGGCGATCGTCACCGCGACCCCTGGCCGAGCCCCCGCTGCCAGCCGAGTAAAGAGCCGTGATGCCAGGGGTGGAACTGGTTTCTCCGAGCAGTAATTTGTGTTCCATGTATAGATTCAATTCTTCCGCATTAAGCCATCCAGACAGTTGATTCAGAGTGATTTCGACAGGTGAGAGGCGAATATGCTGTTTGAGAGAGGAATAGCCAGACGGAAGACCACGTATCACGGCATTCACCACGTCTCATTCAGGAATAATCTCGTTCACAGCATCTAGGTCAGACAGAATAGAGTCCACATCATCAAGGTATTGAGTCATCGTCTTCGTTCCCTTCCGAAGAGTATGCAATCTGTCACGCAACTGAAAAATATGAGCCGTGGACACAGAGTTGTACCTTGTGGCTAGTGCATCCCAAAGTGAAGCCGATGTGAGAAAACCCCGGGCGTGTTTGTGCACAGAGGGGCTAATAACGGCGAGAAGACAGGCTCGGATCTGAGTGTCTACGATCATCCACGGAAGGTAGTCGGGATTTGGGAGCATGACGCCGTCCTCCTCGGCTGTCTCGGGCGGCGGCTTCTCCGCACCGTCAATCCATCCGAGCAGCAAGTTGGCTGCGAGGGCGGTGCGGACGTTAAGTGCCCAGGCCGGGTAGTTGTTGTCAGATAATTTTTCAGGGATGAGATTGTGGAGATTCCTGAGCAGTAATTTTACTCCAGACGGTAAATTTGACAGAGGATCAACAACCTTGTCCATGGCGCCGACCTACGGCGGAGGAGGGAGGTCGTGCGGCGTGGTGTAGACGGTGGCGGCGGCGCACACACATCAAAAAAGAGGAGAGATTAGGGTTTGGGCGGAAGAAGAAACCCTAGCTCTGATACCATGATATAATTTAATAATAATTGATCGTATTGATATTGAAGGGGTTACAGCTGTATATATAGAGAACTGAAGAATAACTAATTACAGAATAACCCAGATGTATTTAATAATTATATATGTAGTCTATTACTTGCCATTATTTTCTTGGGTATATAGGTCTATTAGCATCATATAAAATAATATACACTATTTCGTATCAAAAATAGTATAAGTTTTGTATATATCATATAATAATATTTAGTGTCGCGCCCCATTTCGAACCGGCCGAAACAGTCCGCAACGTATGGTGGTCGTAGCGACGCTTACTGGTTTTTGAAAAAATTATTTACTTAGTTTTCGAATCGCCATCGAAATTTTAAGGAAAATTTAGAAAAATCATTTGATAATGTGAAAATGTTGCTTTTAGTCTGCGAAAATCAGTGAGATTCTAAGTAAGAGTTTTGGTTACTCGAGAGGAAGGTATTAAGCACCCCTCAGAACCTATCCGAAGATAATCCTTAAACCTAAAAAAATATTTGGAAATTATTTATCTTATTAGTTGCTAAAATGGTGATTAAAAAAAAAAACAAAAAACTCAAGTTATATAAAATGTACCGCTTGTCACACCCCTTTTTTAAACGCGTACTCCAAAACATGGAGTATTTTTAAAGTTCGAAAGGGTTTTATCATTTTTAGTGACAAGAAATGAAAATTTGTTTCAAAAAAAAGGATTATTTGCATTTTTATTCAGAGTCGCCACTTGGCATAATCCGGTGTGCCAAGTCACCTTTGGAAAATCCCTTTTTCGAAACCAATTGACTCTTAAACCGGTTTGCGCACAGAGATTCCGGCTAAGGAATTATGTTGACCAAGGGGAAGGTGTTAGGCACCACTCGATCCCGTGGTTCGACCATGGTCGCTCGGTGGAGTGTATCGACTATTTTGGCATTATGAAGTGTATAAACCACAAAAAAAAAAGCACGCAAAAACAATCAAAACAAAACAAACCAAAATGTAAATCCAGTCCAATCATTACAACCAGAAATAGAAAGGGACTGAAAATAAACCTACGCTAATCCTAAACTAATGCTTTACCCGATGCCTCGGGCCTTCATCACGGACGTCCTCCGGGTACAAGGTACTTCGGGGCATTCCCCGGATAAATCAATACAAATCCTTCGGGACATTCCCCGGCCAAATGAGTACAATTTAAACTTTCGTGCAATAAAGTAGAAAGTATCATTCAAGCACATATTCAAAACACTCCAACAAATTGTTATTCCTAAATTTGCCTACCCAGCTTACGTTTGCCTATGTGTTCTCGACTAAAGACATAATTCCATCATTGATTCATACCAACAATAAATCAAATTAAACCGAATCTATCCTTTTGTCAATTTTTCAATTCCATCCCTCGACTTTCTTTCTATCCATGCATTAGAACATGATCAAGTTTATGCCTTAATCTACCAAAACCAAAAAACCAAGCATCACAATCATAACGTCAACATAAACAAAAATCCAACAAAACCATAATCACCACTCCCAATCGCAACTATTCAAAACAAACAACCATATATATATATATATATAAGATGACGAGTTAAGAAATGGACCTCGATAGAACGTTTTGTCGATAATAAGGAAATCCAAAGATCAAAACTCGACCGGAGAACCTCACGACGAACAAACCATACTCGGTATTAAAATGATAGTCAGACAGCTCCAAAACCCGTGAATAAAACCTTAATATACGAAACCCACTACCAACGTCGAAACGTGAAATAGACGAAACCAAAATCAACCAAAGACAATAAGAAACCGAAAAATCAAACAGATCGAGCTGGTCGGATCTGGTGACGGAGATCTGGTCGGATCTCGGGTCGGGTGCTGGCCGGCAAACAATGACGGTGAAATGACGAGTTGGTCGGCTGACCGACGCGTTACGGCGGAGATCTGGCCGATTCTCGGTTGACAAACGGCGTGAAGGCTGGCGACGGACTGACTGTCGTCGTTGACCGGAGAGAGAGAGGAGGAAAGGCGGCGACGGGCTGACCGCCAGATCTGGCCGACGCACCGCGGCCGGAGCTGGTCACTGACGACGGAATCTGGTGGCTGACGGTGACGACAGCGTTATTACTGCCGTCATCGGTCGGACGAGGAGGCGAGGGGAGAGAGACGACAACGCTATTGCCGCCGTCGTTGGTCGGACGGAGTGACGGTGGTGTCGCCGGATTTGGTCGGTTTATTGGGCGACGGGGAAAAGAAGGAAGAGAGCCGGCCGGTTGGTGGGCTGGTCCGGCGCCGACGAAGCTTATTGGAGGAGAGAGAGAATGTGAGTTTAGAGAGAGAAAAAGAGAGAGCTGATGATTTTTCTTTTTTGATTTGTTACTGTTCATCCTTGATTTGTGTATGTGAGTATGTATATGTATTCTTTTTTGGAAGTCTTTCTTTTGGGACAAGAAAAAGAGAGGGGGGTGAGGTAGCGTGGCGGTAGGGTATGGGTTGTTAGAATAGATAAAATTTGTTAGTTGGTTGTTTTGTCCTTTTGTGCAGAGGTTATTATATGGCGTAGTACACAAGGTAAGACGAGGGTAAAAATGGATAACTTGGGTCTTCGGGAGGGATAAAATTAGGCGTCTACATCATGCCCCCTTTGAATGCAAACACGCAGTATTTTCAGACAAAGAAGTAGACAACGAGATAGAATTTTGTCCCGACCATTATTCAAAGGAAGAAACAGAAGAAAGAAGGACTATCGGGTTTTGAATTAGGACAGCCTACCCAACCAAGTTACGAGAGGATCGAGTGACAAGTATCTCAACTTTTGGAAGGCGGTGGACTATACCGAGTTGGAGAGTCGAGTGAGGTTCCATCGAGGTTTTGGTCCGCGGCTCTGTTATTACATCAAAAATAAAAATTAATAGCTAAAACATAAAGGAAATTATAAAAATCCTATCTAAACAGCTTCTGTTGGTTCTTGACTCGACTTTCATCACCCTATTCTCCAGGCGGGCTCCTGACTTGCAATTTCTTTCAACTTGTTGCTTGACTTTCAATTGCTTCGCTTTGTTGCTTGACTTTTCGTTTCTTCACCCTATTCTCCAGGCGAGCTCCTGATTTGTTATTTCATCACTCTGTTCTTCAGGCGGGCTCTTGACTTGCTATTTCATCACTTATTGCTTGGCTTTCAATTGCTTGGCTTTGCTGCTTGACTTTTCGTTTCTTCACCCTGTTCTCCAGGCGGGCTCCTGACTCGTTATTTCATCACCCTGTTCTTCAGGCGGGCTCCTGATTTGCTATTTCATCAATCTGTTTAACTTTCAATTTTTTCACCTTGTTGCTTGGTTTTTCATTTATTCGCCATGTGCTTCGGGCAGGCTCCTGAAATCACATCAAAACTAAAAGAAAATTATCCCAAACAAATATCATTATAAAGAGGTTTTATTTGCCAGTAAAGTAAAGTTTCAAAAAACAGAAATTGAATTTTTGCCCCAGTTTATCATCAGAAGACTTTTGAAAAAATCACATCATACCTACTTGCATGTTGCAATGATGAATCAAGACTCTGACTAAGAAATGCATATCTTAAGAGTAAAATTAAATAACCAAGACTAGGAAGTGCATCTCCTAAGAATTAAAGTGAGGGATTCTAACTAGAAAGTGCGTCTTCTAGAGATACAAGTTTAAGCTAAAAAGTGTGCCACCTGACAAATGAAAACTAGCAAGGAAGTGCGTCTCCTAAGGATTAAGTGCAACAACTCGACTGGAAGGTGCATATTCTAGGATTCAAGACTTAAGTTAGAAAGTGCATCACCAATGTTGCTTGAATTATCAAAATAAGAAAGTGTATTTCCTTACCAACGCCTCTTGAATTACTCAAACAAGGAAGTGCGTTTTCTTACAAATGTTTCTTGAATTGCCCAAGCCAGGAAGTGCGTCTCCTTACAAATGTTGCTTGAATTACCCGAACAAGAAAGTGCGTCTCCTTACAAATGTTGCTGGAATTACCCGAACAAGGAAGTGTGTCTCCTTACAAATGTTGCTGGGATTACCCGAACAAGGAAGTGCGTCTCCTTACAAATGTTGCTGGGATTACCCGAACAAGGAAGTGCGTCTCCTTACAAATGTTGCTGGAATTACCCGAACAAGGAAGTGCGACTCCTTACAAATGTTGCTGGGATTACCCGAACAAGGAAGTGCGACTCCTTACAAATGTTGCTGGGATTACCCGAACAAGGAAGTGCGTCTCCTTACAAATGTTGCTGGAATTACCCGAACAATGAAGTGCGTCTCCTTACAAATGTTGCTGGACTTACCAAATAAGGAAGTGCGTCTCCTTACAAATGTTGCTCGAATTTCCCACACCAGGATTATCATAAGGCAGTATTTCATTTTGAAAGCGTGGTCCCATTTTCCAGGAGGGTCCTGAACATAAAGTAAAATCCCATTTTCCAGGAGGGTCCTGAACAGAAAGTAAAATCCCATTTTCCAGGAGGGTCCTGAGCAGAAAGTAAAATCCCATTTTCCAGGAGGGTCCTGAGCAGAAAGTAAAATCCCATTTTCCAAGAGGGTCCTGAGCAGAAAGTAAAATCCCATTTTCCAGGAGGGTCCTGAGCAGAAAGTAAAATCCCATTTTCCAGTAGGGTCCTGAGCAGAAAGTAAAATCCCATTTTCCAGGAGGGTCCTGAACAGAAAGTAAAATTTCATTTTCCAGGAGGGTCCTGAACAGAAAGTAAAATCCCATTTTCCAAGAGGGTCCTGAACAGAAAGTAAAATCCCATTTTCTAGGAGGGTCCTGAACAGAAAGTAAAAATCCCATTTTCCAGGAGGGTCCTGAACAGAAAGTAAAAATCCCATTTTTCAGGAGGGTCCTGAACAGAAAGTAAAATCCCATTTTCCAGGAGGGTCCTGAACAGAAAGTAAAATCCCATTTTCCAGGAGGGTCCTGAACAGAAAGTAAAATCCCATTTTCTAGGAGGGTCCTGAACAGAAAGTAAAATCCCATTTTTCAGGAGGGTCCTGAGCAGAAAGTAAAATCCCATGGATGTGCATTTCAAATGGTAGCTGAATCAAGTGAAACGAATTTGCCCCTGTTTCAACAAAGAAAATTTGTCAGTTAAAAACATAGTGGTAGTTTGTGGCACTTGGCTTTCCAGGCATTTGCTCTAGTGTTCATTCCCTTCATTTTGTTTCATATTGCTGACATTTGCCCCTGCTTTGTCGTGTCATTGACCCAAACTCAGATCATTAGGAGTGGCTCCAAAATAACCACAGTATCTCTGCTTTGTCATGCTTCTCAGATAAATCCTTCAAACCTTGGTATTTTCATAAGTTCACAATTATGTCTATTTCATATGCTGACTTTGTCTTGCATTGCATTGTACAATTGAAGAAGTTGGTGGCCAGTTTTGAAATCTTTTCTCACTTGTTTTGATATGGACTTGACTCAAAAATAAGAGAAAAATGACAATGACTTTTATTTGGACCACTGACTCAAGAAAACAAAAAAAGGAAGAAAGAAAAGACAATGATTATCCCCATTTGAAACAAAGAAATGACAAATTTTCTAAAAATGACAGTCAACTCTAATGATTATGCCATGCCTTTTGGAATAAGCTACCTGATCTTTCCATCCAACCTCTCTACCAATTATTGCTGAGTTAATGGCCTTGAAACTGAGTTATTTCCTTAGACCAATTGCATTCAGACCTCATTCGGCTAGTGATGTTTTGAAGGGTCTTTTCCTCAGCTCACCCTTGTCTTATGGTGTCTGTGAGGGTTTTTACAAATGAGACTCTCTTATTCTCTTTTCTGTCAACTCACAATCGTCTCACGGTGTCCGTGAGGGTTTTCACCAATAAGACTCTCTTTTTTTTATCTCTCTCAACTTACTATTGCCTTACGGTGCCCGTGAGGGTTTTCACCAATAAGACTCTCTCATTTTTATTTCTCTCTTGATTTCTTGGGCTGAGGAAGACAGGTAGTTCCCAAATACATCATCATATCCCTTGCATGCTTGCCTTAACATCCCCAAAGATTGATCTGAAGGTCTTTTCTTTGGTTGTAACTTGGCTTTTCTATAGGGTTAGAAATAAAGGATGGCGTGAGGCCCAAACGACACTTGAAGTGGGTTAGGACTTACAACTTTTGGAATCGACTCAAACAATGAGGATTAACACATGCCCCAGTTTCTTTTGACTAGGTGATTCTAAATTATTTATTTGGCTGGACCGAGCCCTTAGTAAGGCAGCCTACGTATCTCACCCCTAAGAGAGGAGAATCAAGTCATGCGTAGTTCTGGCAGCTTGTCCTTTTGCTTTGATCTGATTTTTTTTTATATTCGCTCTTTTCACTTTGCGATTCTTCTTTTCTAACTCTATTTTTCTTGACACACTTTTTTTTTTTGGAAACATTGTTGTCTCTTTTTAACTTTTGACTTTATCTTCTTACTCGACACTATTCTTTGAACTTTGCTTACTCTATCTTGATTCCAAAAGAGGGGTATGAAAGAAAATAACACTAAGGATCAAATGGGGTAAACGAAGGATGACACAATGTGTGGATAGCAGAATGAAATGCCTTCATCATATCAATCCTTGAGAATGCAAGTATATAGCATGCAATGTGAAAGTACACGACCAATATCACTTATGACATGTTTTACAACACTAACTTGCCTCGAACATGTGTTTCACCTCTTTTTATATACTTGTCAAAGATACAACTCTACCTTTGTTATGCATCCCTCACATCGAGTGATTCATGCTTCTGTGGAGCTGATTATCTTCTTGTTAACCTTGATATATGGATCACACGTCCACTATTTGACATAATTGGGACCTATCTTTCGATCAATAGCCAAGTTATTCTTGTGATTCTCAAAATAATTGCCTTAACCTATTACCAAATGTCTCAACACTCTATCTATTTTCTCATATGTTCTTTTCTTTTCTTTCTTTCTTTCTTTTTTTTTTTTTTGTACTTTAACCCTCTGATTCAACGTTCATGCTTAAATTGGATTTTAAGATCTGGCTGAAAATTTCACTGCATGTGATATCACTAGAGTTAACACAAAATGTACTATGTAAAGAAAATAAACAAACGACACATATTTAAAACACAAAGGAAAATGAGACACTTCATTTAGTCAAAACAAAAGATAGAAGGGTTTGAACATAAACAACAAAAGGACAAAACAAGACGGATCCCGAACTACAACCCTGAAATAATTCGGAGAACATAAAATAAAACAAAACAAGCTACTAGACCTCTTCCTAGTAGGGAGAGGGGTGATTTCTCAATTGCTCAGCCAGACATCTTAGCCACTGGTTTGCATATCAGCATGACTAGAGTTTTCCTCACTGTCAATGTTCTGCACCATGATTGATTTATCTTGAATCATCTTTTCAATTTCTCTTTTCAAAGCACGACAATCTTCAATACAGTGACCCTGAACATCAGAATGATATGCACATCGTACATTAGGATCAAAACTTCTTGAATGTGGGTCGGGAGTATACCCAAGGAGAGGAGTGATCATGTACTGCTGTACCAATCTCTGGAATAAACTTGCATACGACTCTCCAATAGGTGTAAAGTTATCTCTCGACTTCTGTCTCATTTCATAATTTGGCTTAAATTGAAAACCAGGCCTAGAAGGGCTTCGGTATGTATGTGGAGTTGAAGGATGACTCGGCAGAGTTGTCCCACGCCAGTATGGGTAAGATGGAGGTTGAACATAAGGTTGCGCATTACACACTTGATATGGAGGTGGGGGAATGGGATATAATGGATTTTGATAAAGATTCTGTGGAGCTTGGGCATAAACTTGGGTTTGAGCCCATGGGTAACGATGGTGTGGTCCTCTTGCCCATGCCTATTGTCCAACTGCAATGGCAGATGTATCTTCCACATTCTTCTTTCCTCCCATACTTCCCAAACCTTTATGAATTTCTTGAGTAGTAGCTTTTAATGTTGTAAAACTCACAATGCGACCAGTCTTAATTTCATCCTCTATCATCTCCCCCATTTTGAGGACCTCAACAAATGGCTTGCCTAATGCGGGTAACAAGTGTTGATAATATGTTTCATCCTGCACTTGAATAAACGTCTCCACTATCTTACTTTCTTTCATTGGCGGTTTCACCCTAGCAGCTTGTTCACGTCATCTAATCGCATACTCTCTGAAAGTTTCAATACTCTTTTTATTCATATTAGTTAAGGATTTCTCGTCGGGAATCAACTCCATATTGTATTGAAATTGCTGCACGAATTCATTAGCCAGGTCATCCCAGCTATTCCACTTGTCGATGTCTTGGTCAACAAACCATTCTGAAGCTAAACCTGAAAGACATTCACCAAAATATGTCATGAGCAACTCTTCCTTCCCTCCAGCGCCCCTTAACTGGTTGCAATAGCGTCTTAAATGTGCTATAGGATCGCCATGTCCATCATACTTCTCAAACTTCGGCATTTTAAAACCAAGAGGAAGATGTACACCTGGAAACATGCACAGATCTTTATATGAGACACTTTTATACCCCCCCCCCCCCCAAGTCCTTGCAAGTTTTTCATAGTCAGTTCCAAACTTCTCAATTTTCTGGCTATTTCCTTTTGTTCTTCTGTCATAACAGGTTTCTTAGTGTTAGGAGGAAATTCAGGCGGTTGAGGAAAAACGTAAGGACCAGTCAACTTAAATGTGGGCTCGGGAGCGTAATGTTGATCACTAAAAATATTCAATACAGGGTCGCTTGTAGATTGAGGAATCACAACCGTTGGATTGACATTAAAAGTAGGAGCTTCATACGGAAGTGGGGCTGCAAAAGCATGAATAGCAGGCGGAGCCGAGCATGTGGTAATTTTGTATTGAGGAGTGAGAAAATGAATGTTGGAAGTGGTTGGATATTGTTGCCCCGGAGTCGATCCTGATGCATGTTGTGGCATATCAACAAAAATAGGAAATCGTGCATGTGACACCGGAGGCAAGCTAGACAAATATTCCAGATTATCAGTAGGAACTGGAGGAGGCGGCAATCCATTAGCCCAAGCTCGATGCATTTCTATTATTTGCCACCTTAATTTCCGAATCTCTTCATTATCTCCTACATTCTCATTCCCCGAACTCCCTATCAGATTAGTGACAACTAACTCGATATCCTTGTTGTCTATAACTTCCTCTGTGACTTGGAGCAATATGGAGGACCAGCCAAAATGTCACAAACCAACCACCTTAAACTAACTGAACAAGAGATAGCAAATGATTAGAGTTCAACAGTTTTTCAAAACCTCTCTATTTCATTTTTTTTTATTTTTTTTTGAAATGATAAACGAACCCAAGAAGGGCGCCTACGTATCTCACCCCCGAAAGGGGAGAATCAGGTGTGCGTAGTTCGTGAAGTCGTGCTAAAATGGCCAATTGAACTCTTTTTCTCTTTTTCTTTCTTTTTTTTTTTGAAACTTTAAGAAAAAAAGAAAATAACAAATTGTCAAAAAGAACTGACGAAAATCTTTTTTGCATTTTTAGACTTAACATCCTTGTACAAAATGAAAACTATGATTAACAAAGAAAAAAAATCTTTTGATTTGATGTTTTTTTTTTTTTTTGAATTTCATAGGAAAATGAAACTTGAAACTACTAAAGAAAAATCTTTTTGTAGTTTTCTTTTAGAGATGTATATGAAACACCTACACTAAATGAAGAGTGAAGAAAATCTTTTCGAATTTTTAGACATAAGATCAACCAAAAATGAACCCTACGACTATTGAGGAAAATCTTTTTTTTTCTTTTCAAGATATGTATGAAACACCTACTCTAAATAAAGAGTGAAGAAAATTATTTTTTTTTGAATTTTTTAAATAAGATCCCCGAACCAACAATAGGCTGCCTACGTATCTCACATCCCGAAAGAGGAGAATCAGGGGTGCGTAGTTCGTCCGATTGAACAATTAACAATTAACTAATAAATTGACCCTAACTTAAGAGACACAACCAAAAACAAACGAAAAAACTTTTTGGATTTTCAATTAGACACTTTAACTAAGACTGACACCATCAATTATGGAAAAATCTTTTCGGTATTTTTGCTTTTGACAAATAGGTAGAAAAGGCAAACAAAAATCTTTTTTTTTTTTTTTAATTTACGGTACTTTGAGAAGACGAATGCAAAAATGTAAAAAAAGATCTTTTTGAGTTTTTGGATCGTGAAGAACAAAAGCCATAAAGAATTCTAAAATAAACTACGACATTCCTTTTGATTCATTCTTTTCGACTCGCTTTCTATATATATATATATATATATATATATATATATATATATATATATATATATATATTTTAAAAAAAAATCAGTCCGTCAAATGACCACGTTACCCTCAAATATGCAAAAGTTAGCATGTAGGGATGCTTTAAAGGTGAGTCTCCTACAAAGGACCGTGTAGGCCCCCCTAGGTCTCAATATGATGCACATAAGAATGACCTAAAGGCTGACCTACGTTGTGGTTTACTAACAAGGCCGTTCGGGGGAGCATATGGTCGATAGTGGCTGCTTTGTTTTCCACCTACTCCATACATCCAACGGCTCCCCCCTAAAATAAAGGTGACTCAACTAGAATTCGTGCGCACGACGTGCGCTCCGAGACTTGTTGCAGAAAGAAGGCCGAGGGGTGGACTCATGATGACAGATATAAAGCGGTAACACATAGGATAAATAATATAAACAAAGAGCACGAAAAAGCACAAAAAGTAAAAATAACACAAAGAATAACCACAAACAATGTTTATACACTCATAATGCCAAACAAAGCCGATATGACTCCAAAAATAGCTCGAATTCTGAAAACTTGTCATAGTCCCCAGCAGATTCGCCAGAAGCTGTCACACCCTTTTTTTAAATGCGTACTCCAAAACATGGAGTATTTTTAAAGTTCGAAAGGGTTTTATTATTTTTAGTGACAAGAAATGAAAATTTGTTTCAAAAAAAAGGATTATTTGCATTTTTATTCAGAGTCGCCACTTGGCATAATCCGGTGTGCCAAGTCACCTTTGGAAAATCCCTTTTTCGAAACCAATTGACTCTTAAACCGGTTTGCGCACAGAGATTTCGGCAAAGGAATTTTGTTGACCGAGGGGAAGGTGTTAGGCACCACTCGATCCCGTGGTTCGACCACGGTCGCTCGGTGGAGTGTATCGACTATTTTGGCATTATGAAGTGTATAAACCACAAAAAAAAAAGCACGTAAAAACAATCAAAACAAAACAAACCAAAATGTAAGTCCAGTCCAATCATTACAACCCGCAATAGAAAGGGACTGAAAATAAACCTACGCTAATCCTAAACTAATGCTTTACCCGATGCCTCGGGCCTTCATCACGGACGTCCTCCGAGTACAAAGTACTTCGGGGCATTCCCCGAATAAATCAATACAAATCCTTCGGGACATTCCCCGGCCAAATGAATACAATTTAAACTTTTCGTGCAATAAAGTAGAAAGTATCATTCAAGCACATATTCAAAACACTCCAACAAATTGTTATTCCTAAATTTGCCTACCCAGCCTACGTTTTCCTATGTGTTCTCGACTAAAGACATAATTCCATCATTAATTCATACCAACAATAAATCAAATTAAACCGAATCTATCCTTTTGTCAATTTTTCAATTCCATCCCCCGACTTTCTTTCTATCCATCCATTAGAACATGATCAAGTTTATGCCTTAATCTACCAAAACCAAACAACCAAGCATCACAATCATAACGTCAACATAAACAAAAATCCAACAAAACCATAATCACCACTCGCAATCGCAACTATTCAAAACAAACAACCATATATATATATATATATATATATATATATATATAAGATGACGAGTTAAGAAATGGACCTCGATAGAATGTTTTGTCGATAATAAGGAAATCCAAAGACCAAAACTCGACCGGAGAACCTTACGACGAACAAACCATACTCGGTATTAAAATGATAGTCGGACAGCTCCAAAACCCGTGAATAAAACCTTAATATATGAAACCCACTACCAACGTCGAAACGTGAAATAGACGAAACCAAAATCAACCAAAGACAATAAGAAATCGAAAAATCAAACAGATCGAGCTGGTCGGATCTGGTGACGAAGATCTTGTCGGATCTTGGGTCGGGTCCTGGCCGGCGAACGATGATGGTGAAAAGACGAGCTGGTCGGCTGACCGACGCGTTGCGGTGGAGATCTGGCCAATTCTCGGCCGACGAACGGCGTGAAGGCTGGCGACGGACTGACTGTCGTCGTTGACCGGAGAGAGAGAGGAGGAAAGGGGGCGACGGGCCGACCGCCGGATCTGGCCGACGGCCGGAGCTGGTCACTGACGGCGGAATCTGGTGGCTGACGGTGACGACGGCATTATTACTGCCGTCATCGGTCGGACGACGAGGCGAGGGGAGAGAGACAGAGACGACGGCGCTGTTGTCGCCGTCGTTGGTCGGACGGAGTGACGGTGGTGTCGCCGGATTTGGTCGGTTTGTTGGGCAACGGGGAAAAGGAGGAAGAGAGCCGGTCGGTTGGTGGGCTGCTCCGGCGCCGACGAAGCTTATTGGAGGAGAGAGAGAGTGTGAGTTTAGAGAGAGAAAAAGAGAGAGCTGATGGGTTTTTTTTTTTTGATTTGTTACTGTTCATCCTTGATTTGTGTATGTGAGTATGTATATGTATTCTTTTTTGGAAGCCTTTCTTTTGGGACAAGAAAAAGAGAGGGGGGTGAGGTAGCGTGGGGGTAGGGTATGGGTTGTTAGAATAGATAAAATTTGTTAGTTGGTTGTTTTGTCCTTTTGTGCGGAGGTTATTATATGGGGTAGTACACATGGTAAGACGAGGGTAAAAATGGATAACTTGGGTCTTCGGGAGGGATAAAATTAGGCGTCTACACCGCTATAATATACCATGATATATAACGTAATTGTTGTAAAAAAATATATATGTTTGTCAAAAATATGGGAAAGGAAAAATTGTATTTTATATGCGTATTAAAAAGTATAAAGTTTTAATTCTATAAGAAAATATGTTTGAAAGCATATGACGTTAAAGTGGAGGAAAGTATACTTTTGTCTATAAAATAAACATTAGTATTTGTATATTCAGAAGTGTATGAAAAAAAAATGTAAAAATTTATTCAATGGTGATTTTCAATGGGTTTGAACTACATAGGAAATAAAGTAATAGTAAAATCTATATATATGTGATGAAGTTGAAATGATGCGTGAATGACAATAGTGATAATAGTAGTAAAAATTAATATTAACAAAAAAAGTAAAATGATAATAATTGTAATAAAATATACCTTGTATATGTTAGCATGGGAACCATATATACCTTATTTTTCAAAACCTATTAAAATTTGAGATGAAATTATAAAAAAAAAAAAAAAAAAAACGAATGTTAAAATAAATAACGCCAGAATGTTTTGGATTGATAAAGAATTACCTTTTAAAAAAATGTAGGTGGCCCTCTATTATTGGTTTGAACTTTCGGACCTGAAGCAGTTGGATGGGTTTGAAAACTTGGACGTGCTCGCAAATCTACTGAGAGTCGAAACTCCTGATTTAAAATTATTAATGATAATATTTCAAGAAATCTTTATTTTTGTTTGAAGCAATCTAGAAAAAATGATGTTGTCTACATCTAATTGTAAAAGGTTGCTTCTTTCCTGGGAACTCAAAAAAAAATAATAGGTGGTATTTTTGTCCCGTTTAAATCAAGTATAATTGTAAAGGGAAGAAGCCATCCTACTCTATTCTTAGTCCTAATTCACGCACAAACAAATACTAACAAAGAAAACAATACAGACTACCAGAATGTTATCTTAGGATGTAAGCGTGTATGCATATATGTCAATACAAGGATATAAAATTTTGAGGAGAAAAGAAAAAGAAATGAGACACGTGAACACTTTGATGCGAGGATTGGACTGCTGGACACGAGCATTGCTATGATTTGGACAGAGGTGGAGTTTATTCTCAAACTCCAAGTATACTCCTGAGTGTACATGTAAAAGTAGAGAAAGGAAGATAAAGATTAGTAAGACACTTCAAGCTTTAACGCGATATCAAAGTGTAAAGAAAAGATAATAATGTAAATTACAATCCTAAATTAATATAGTACTTTGAGATGCAATATAAATTTAAAGACAGACACAAAGTGACTATGTTTTTCAAATTAAAGTTAATTGTCCAAATATCAAGATCTTTTCGCGCAACAAATCGTTTACGTCCATTTAGCTATTACAAGGTCGAGCAGTTATAAAATTAAGGGTAAAACAAACTATAAGAAGGTGGTCACAAATCACGTATATTTCTGAATTGATCAATAGTCAAGTTAAAAAATTTAAAGACACTTTCATATGGCTTCACTTGTAAGAGAAAATACACACAGTATGTTCTTCAACATCTAAAGAAAACAAGCAGAAGAGTTGAAGCTATTTGTTTCATTTCGGGATCACCATAATCAAGCTCCCAACAAAACTTGATGTCAAATTTATTTATTATTTCAAAAGAATCTTTAGCTTAAAAAAATGCATAAAACAGCCACATGTATAGGTCCATACTTTAGATAGAAGGAGACGAGAGATAGCAGAGGTATATATAAAATACAAATCAAATTAATTAGCAACTTGTTCATATTTGTCCAATTTGTAACATTTTGAAGTCATTGTTTCATTAAAGAATACCCATATTCTCACATGAATATCAAACGAGTAAGAGGGGGAAAACAAACTGCCGATTCAAAATCAAACCACATTATGGTAAAAACTAAAAAGATTTTGCAAAACTTTATTCATTCCGAATTCGAAGCATCATGTAAACACAAAGCAATCAAGATTTTGATTTTAGGATTACTATGAAAATAGAGTTTCAGATATACGGCATAACTTGTTCTCTGTACAGCCACATATCAGGAGTAGTAGACAATCAAGACAAGATATACAGCAAATACAAAATAACAATGAAATCGAAACAGAGTGGGAAACTACTTTCAGTTATTACTCGAGATCATACTTGATCTACATCAAACTGAGAACACATCCAACATATTAAAACAAAACAGAACATAACCAACAGGTCCTGAAACAAAATAGACACACATATGCACATATTCACAGACTTATGTACTCACCTGTGAGATAATTTTTCAAGTCAAAATTATATTTGTCCTCAGAATCCAAAAAAACACACCAACTCATGCTTGACCAAAGTGAATAGAAAAATCAAACTTTCACAGAACGTATAAAAAAATCAAAGAGATAGATTTGCACCTTTCGTTGAGCAGCAAATCTGGGGTTCTACGTGAAGAATTTTTTGGATATCTAGCTCGAACTCCGGGATCTCGATCCTATACCGAAAAGAAGAAAAGAAACTTCCAATTTTATGACTTTGTTTGTGAATTTGTGTAAATATTCCCCAATTTTTTAGTGTTCTACCGCATTTTTTTTTAATTTTTTTTCTCCCTTTGAGTGCTAAAATCGCGAGTATTTATAGGAAAATTCGAAATTCAAAGTCCGGATTTGAACCAAAAATTCAAGAAAGTCAATGGGTAAATTCAAAATTTGAAAATCAAAGGCTGAAACAGACTAATACCCCTTAGATTTGGACGGTTCTCGAGCATTAATCATGAATTCAAAATAAAATTTAACTCTTATATCAATTTGGTTCTATTTTGCTGCCCCCGGTGGAGTCACGGGTTGGGCATGGCTTGAATAGAAGCATAGAAAAATAATTAAAGGAAAAAGAGCGAGCCAAAATTGGGTGTCAACGTTTAGGATTGGTCAAAAATCATATAATAATATATCACGTAGATAGTCAATAACAGACCGAGAATCTTTAGTGAATACGGGCTAACTGATCTTGGAGACTGATAATTCTAGTGTGTGATTTGTTGGCGAAGGCAGTGTGCAGGGATTCCCATGCTTTGTTTGCCGTTTTGGTTGTTGTAACAGTAGATGCAAGTGTAGATTCCACCGATGCCAAGATAGCATTCTGAACAAGCTGATCTTGGCGAAACCATTTAGTATAAGCTGGATTAGGAGTGTTTTCATTATTTTCTGTAAGTGTGGTTGGAGGAGCAGCGATTGTACCATCAAGATGACCGAAAAAGTTTTGTCCGTGCATGAGCATTGACAACTGCGTCTTCCAGGTAGTGAAGTTGTAGCTGCCTGCAAGTTTGATGGGTACTGCGTCTTCCAGGTAGTGAAGTTGTAGCTGCCTGCAAGTTTGATGGGTAATTGAGATGTAGCTGTCTGCAAGTTTGATGGGTAATTGAGATGCAGGATTAAACTGCACGATGGTAGTATTATCTGCATTAACAACAGTGGCTTTGGTGGCCATTTTTTTTTGCGTGAGGCAGTAGTTAGGATTGGAGAAAAAAAATTGGGATCGTATTCGTGTTTTTTTTTTTTGCGTATTCGTGTGAGCTTTAGAGCCCTGATACCATAAAGCAACTACTGCTAAACAGTGAATGAGAAGGTCGATGGTTTATTCATCAGTTAATGGAGAATATATAGGCTCTAATACAACACTGAGTCCTAAGGTAATACAAAAGCTAATTGCACTCCTAAAGTGATACAATAACTAATTACAGTTGTACAATTAGATAACTAATGATACAATTACAAATTATTCTCGTATATCTCTTTTACAACTGATATAAATATTATTGGTTTACCAATATCGGGTTATTGGTTAGCAATCTTTAATTAGTTTGATTTTTAGTTTTAAGGTTTTAGTTAATGGTTAAACCGATAACCCAACAAGATTATATTAAAATTATATTTTTATTCAAAATTATATAATATTGGCTTTAAATTTTAAATACATAGCTTATTGTCTTTTGTATTTCTCAAGTTGTTATCTTAGTTCGTGTAATTTGTATAGACTTTATACATGAAGTAAATGTAGAACAAATGGAAATAAGAGAAAGTAAAAAAAATTAGAAAAGTATTTTCTTATTGGTTAAATCGAAAATCGAACTGATAAAGATCAAAATTAATTAATCAAAAATCGATAACGAATATCTTATTGATTCTGTTATCGGTTAGCATATTTACAAATCGAAAATCAATAAACTGAACCGACAACATGCAAAACCTTATCGAACCGACCAATGTGTACCAAAAAAATAGTAAAAGATTATATAGGAAAGCTTAATACATAGTTTACTCATCGAGCAAGTAGCTAAATCTCTTACAATGGTTCTCCAATTTTTGATATTTTAAATATTAAAAATGTCATTAATCATATTTAACCATTGTATTTTTTTTAGTTGAATGTCATTACGGACATCTTTAATAAACTCAACCCATTTCAAGCAGGTTCGGTCAAGAATTTGGTCAGATTTAGAATGAGTTGCGTCCTAAATAAATCTAAAATTTGATTTTCCGTAATAATAAAGGGAAAAAAGTGCGGAAAAAATCTATACTTTTGCGAAATTTACAGTTACGTATCCTGAACTTTGCGGGGGTCCTATGACCCCTCCTGACTATTTTTTACCGTATTTAACCGGCATATATTTGACACTTGAACCACTGTGTGGATTTCATGCACATTAAGCGCGTACGAAAAAATGTATGATAAGGGGCAAAAATATGTCAGTTAAATATAGTAAAAAATAGTCTAGGGGGGTCATAAGACCCCTGCAAAATTCAGAATTCGTAACTACAAATTTCACAAAAGTACAAATATTTTTCGCACATTTTTTTTCTATAATAAACTGTAGAATCTAACAACACAAATTTGGATGACCATGAAAGATAATTTTACCCTATGTTGGATGACGTTAGAAAGACGAATCAAAATTGAGTGGCGTGAATTACTATAAATTGAGTAACCATTCAAAACATCCAAATCGAACCAAAAGCTATGAAATTTGGCTACGAGTCTTTTGTCGAAACAAAATGACTTTTCTTCAACTATTGACTGGACGGACATCCTGTTGGATTAATTTTGGCAAACATAAATTTCGACAGTTTGGAGTTTAATTACAAAAAAATTTGATATTTTGCATAATTATTGAAAATCTCAATTTTGGGTTTGTCGAGATATATAATTAGCTCCCGATACATCTAACAAAAATACTCTTTTTTTTGTAAAGATACATAATTAGCTCCCGATAATTTTTTTCAATTTTGAGTTTGTCGAGATACATAATGCATCCAACAAAGATACATTTTTTCTTTGTAAAGATACATAATTAGCTCCCGCTATATTTTTTCAATTTTAGATCTGTCGAGATACATAATTAGCTCCCGATAATTTTTAATTCTGGGTCTGTCGAGATACATATGCATCCAATGAAGATACATTTTTTTCTTTGTAAAGATACATAATTAGCTCTCGATATATTTTTTTCAATTTTGAATCTGTCGAGATACATAATTAGCTCCCGATACGTTTAATAAAGTTACATAATTAGTTGAAATTTTTGTAATTACTTTACAAGCGTAGAAATTTCTGTAAATATAACACAACATTTGTTCTCAACTAAATCAGACCAATAAGGTATTGGGCTGGGCCATTAAAAACTCTTTTCCAAATACCCAGTCTCATGATGAACTAGTAGACATTATCAAGAGATTTACATAAATAGGATCTTTTCACGCTGTCATTTAATTTTCTAAAAATTACATAAATACATAATTTATGTTTTCAATATTACAAAAAATTCTAACTCCCTAAATATATTACAAAAATCCCAACATATACACAAAATGCTATGTATATATCGGCTATGTTATGTTTATTAATAGGGAGAGAAAGTAAAGTAATTAAAAAAGTGGAAGAGAGTGTAATTACTTCCAAAAGAGTTGGTATTTATGTTATTTATACTTTAATTTTTGACCCATTTAACGTATGGCAAATCACAATAAGTTTAGTATAAATATTCCTTAAGGATCGTTAGGAATTATGATGAATGAACTTGCCACAAACTCCAGCGAATCACCAGAATTTGAAGGAGAGTCTTGGAATAACTGGTAAAGTTGTTGTCATATGAACAGGAGGTCACGGATTAAAGTCTTGGAAACAGTCTCTGGCAGAAATGCAAGGTAACGCTGCGTACAATACACCCTTGTGGTGGGACCTTCCCTGGACACTGTACATAGCGATAGTTTTAGTATACCGAACTACCTTTTTTATCTTTTGTAAATGTCATACCGAACCCAAAGGAAAAGAAAATATAATCTCACTAGATATGAGTATATGCTGAATCTCATTAATAATATATTACTATCCCTCTACTGATTATAGCATCGATTAATTTAAATTTGTGTCGTGTAAGACCTATTCAAGTAAAGCTCTCCTAATAAAATATTTTCAACATTAGTGCTCAATTCAGAACCTTTAATTAAAAGTGAATAAATCACATCTATCTTACTATAACCTTTATTGGTATATGGGATTAATTCTAAAGGGAGACATGAGACAAAAAGTGAGATGAAATTGTAGAACATAAGTCAAAAAAAGGAGTATACATTAGGCTGCCAAGTGCTCCACGATTTTCAGAAAGGTTGAATTTTTGTCTATAATTTGTATGGAGAAATATCGTACTATATGAGTTGCACATCATTATATTAAAGGAAAAATGCATTATTTTCACCTCATACTATACAAAAAAAAAAGTTTAAGTATACCTAAATTATATAATTGATCTATTACACACTTTAATCATATAAAAGTGATATTATTACCTCCCCACAACCCCCATTCTAAGGCGCGCGTGTTACACTTATTTTAGACGCGTCCAGCCTATTAAATAACAAAAGTAAACGGCTAAAAACATTAAGGGAAAATGCATCGTTTTCATCCCAAACTATAGTCGAAAAGTCGAATCCACACCTAAACTATATAAGTGACCTATTACACACCTTAACTATAAAAACGTGATACTTTTTACTTACATGGTGCTGACGTGGCAGCGTGTGTAAAACACTACACCATATGCAAGTGGTGGTAGCCTGACAGGGTGTAAATAGTTTCACTTTTTTATAGTTTAGGTGTATAATAGGTCACTAGTATAGTTTAGGTGTGACTTTGACTTTTCAGATATAATTTGAGATGAAAACGATTTCTTTTTTATTATATTAAATTATTAAAATAAAATACCAAAGCACATGATGTACGTTTTCTCAAATGTGCAACCCCATGAAAAATAATTCACCTAATCACTACTTTATAAGTACTCTTACCTCTATTTTTTTCCTCTACTTGCTTGTCCTTTTAGTCAAATGTATGCCTTCTAGAAACACACAATAGGTATATATATTCTCTTCATCTCTAAATACTGTGATAAATCCAGTATATAATGACATAAGTTATCAGAAACCAATATATCTAACCTATGTCAACAACAACAATAATATACTTATAAAGTGGGATCTGAGGAGGATAAAATATATGCAGTTCGTAATATTATCTCCGAGATAAGATGGAGAGATTATTTTTAATAAACCCGACTCACAACAAAAACTACAGTCTATAAAAAAATATAATATAAGAACATGAAACAATCGGTAGTAAAAAAAACAATGACGGGTAATAGCAGAAACAAGACTATCAAAAAGTAATAATTATTATCCAAACATTATATACTATCTTTTTGATAATTATGGTGTCCGATTCAACTTTCGAACACCTCAACTGATCCAGAAATGCATCACCTTTCACCAGCAATAAATATCAGACTACTCTATCTACTAAAATTTGAATAGATAGAAAGATATTCACTAGCGTTTAAAACTCTACATTAAGACATTTTTTGAAATGTATGTGTCAAATCTTTTCATTTCTTTTTAAAAAGTAATAATTTATATAACCAGACACCATAAATGACATGTTTAGCATGCTTAACTACTTTCTCTATATTAGTTGGTCCTCTTATTAAAAATATTTGTTTCATTTTAGTTGTTCAAGTTCTAAAATTAAGAGAAATTTATTATATTTTTCCAATATTTTCCTATCATTAAATGATTATGTGAAGTATAAATAATAAAATTTATATTTTCAATGCATAATTCATAGGATTATTTTAGTAAATTAAATCTCTATTAAATATTTTCTTAAAAGGAGTGTCAAATCAATAAGGATCAACTAAAATGAAACGAAAGAATAACTTATTTATAGTCAAATGTATTAATTACATCTAGACAAACTTCAAATTCACACAGATATAAAAATGGTTCTTGGAACTACTAAAGCCATCAATGACTATGACTAAAGCAAAAAATTATGGCCATTTAGGAAAAAAAAAAAGAAATTAAGGTTTCATAAAATATTAGTACGGAGCAAAGAGATATTCAAAGAACCATACACATGCCCACATGGGCTAGCAATACATAAAGTCAATTTACACAACTTACACATAGAGACCATAGAATGGTGTACTTGTAAATTATCAATTGTTTCCGCCTAATATTCGATAATCATATTACATTACAGCCGAACGAAATATAAATTTACGTTGAAAAATTCTATGGATTAAAGCATTTCCTAACAATGGCGACTCTATACCGCGACGACTAGAATTTGAAACCTCTGATTAAGAATAAAAGAGTATTTATCACTCCAACATAAACTTTGTTAGAAATTTCCAAGTCATTATTAGATAATTGCTAATTTTCGATGAAATAGTATAAACGAATATAATCCATCAAAATTAGGTTCGTCAGTAATGTTTCTTTATAATTTTTCATTATAAACTGTTTATCAACGAGCTAAATTTTGTCGATATATCAATAAAAACATTAGTGATTTGTTAATAGCCGGTTCAAAATTTATTAAAGTGCTTCCTCCATAATCTTTCCTTAATTAAAAGCTTTAATAATTATTATTAAAATGCTATATAAAATAACAAGTTTTAAAAAATTTATAAATATTATAATATATTTAAGATTATAATTTTTAATATTCTTGCATTCTTTATTCTATTAAACTTTATCCAAAGTCAAACCATGCATATGACAACCAAAAAAATTGAATAAAAAAATAGCAAATTAATTAAGCACTTTTAGAAATTAGTTGGTTGAATATAAGAACGAGAGATAAAATGCTTTATCCACACTTATGATACCCACTAAATCATCTCTAAAATATACTTATCATATAGTAATATAAGTAAAATATTTTACATTATTGGCAAAGACCACACACTCTTTGGTTGGTGTTCACGTGTTAGTTTGGCCCCTGCACGTATAATAGGACAAATACTAATTATTTATATATAACTTACGTAAGCCATACAACAACATAATTAATTTATTAATTTGCTTTTATCCCTTTAGTGCGTTACACATTATTATAAGTTTTGTTAATTTTATAATAAACTATAGTCAACATGCCTGAACCTAATTAGCGTAAATTATGCAACCAAACTTTTTTGGACGGTTGGAGACTCTTTTATTATAATTTTTTTGTAATGCTTGGTCTACTTATGTAAGCACTACTTGCTTATCGTTATAGTCAAATTAAATGAGTGCCAAATAATCAGTATTTATGCCATAATTTTTTTTTTTTTTTTTTTATAATTGTGAGGTTTGGACTAATTTACATATATTTCTATTGATATCATTAGATATCTGTCACCTTTCATCAGTAACAGGTACTAGATAATTCTGTTCATTCATGATTAGGATCTACAAGAAGAAATCATGACCTATAGTATTTTGTCTTCGTTGAATGTTGAACCTGAAACCTCCTGATTCTTAACCAAATAAATTACACACGTTACATGCTAAACTCAAGGGAGGGCCTAAGTGTAATTTTATGATGCTTCGACTCTCGTTAAATCCAACGTAAACTAAGTATAATTATATTAAAAAATTGATATAGGATATTGAAAAATACTCTAAAACTCAAGAAAATAGTTGGATACTTTTATATTTAGACAAAATCTTAAAATTTTAAATATTAATATGTGCGCTAAATCCATCGAACTATCAGATATTCATAATTTTTAAATTCTGAATCCGTTACTAACTGCATCTGTCCGGCATCTAGAAGACACCAAACGTTTGAATGAAGCAAAAAGATTCCAAAAACTACTCACATGGGGGTACATCAAGACAACTTATAAAACTTCCAAACAAATTACAGTAATGTACTTCTTTCTTTAATTTTTTGCTTTTAAAAAAATAAAAGTAGTTGCATGAAGTACATTTGGCTAAGGGTCCATAATCCATGGGCAGAAGGAATCTCATTTCATTCTCTCTGATGAACTATCACATGGTACTTAATTATAATTTTTCAAGTTCCAAGAAACCAAAATAAAATTTAATAACTACAATATGGATATTTCTGGCATATTGTAAAATAACTCATCCAATTAAGTTAAATTTGTATTGACTAAAATTCAATTTCAAACCTATTCTAAAAGAGCTTCTCCACCTTTGATTAAGTAGGTAAAAATTTACCTCCATCATATGTTTGCACCAAATTATACAAATTTACCATATTTAAATACTTTAATGAGGAGGAAATGTATCTTAATTAGTCATGGTAAAGTGCTATAAGTTTACGTGCAAAATTATAAGTATATATCAAGCATTCATTGATTTGATTTAAATAATCTATGCGAGTAATAAATATTTATACCAATAACCAATATCAAGAAGGCAAAGTAACCATTTACAAAAGTTATATGCCACTTATCTCTTATATTAAGGGTGAAGATATATCTAAAAAGGCAGCACGATGGACTAAAGTTTCCATCATATGCAACAACAACAAAATAAAAAAAAAAAAAATTAAAAGAATTTAATCACAAAAAATTGTTGTACCCAGTCTTAATCTTGCAAATATTGGATGCAAATGCTAATGGCACTGACATTTGGACTTGTCATCTCGTATGATGTTGAAATTGTATTTTTTTTTTTTTGTCCTTTTTTAACAACAAAGAATGAGATAGTAAAATAACATAAGTCGAATCAACATATCTAAGTATGGTACTGATAGCTAATGGAAAAAATATTAATGGTTAAAATCAAGATAGCTTATCAAAATTTGCCCCACCAACCTAGATTTTTCTTTCTTCAATTAAAAAATTGATAGCTCCATTTGACTAACCACATGGGATGTCTAGTGTTGTCAATTTAATTGTGTTAGTTCGAATTCTTTAAAATTATCAGCATATGTATTAATGTTTCAGTATAGGGCTCGATTAATTCAGACTTGAATTAAAAAAATCATTTTGAAATGTATGTAAAACGTTCCTTATCTTTATACGTTCAGTTGTTTAGCGATAGAATTTGTTAACCGCTAAGTCTAATCTTTTTTAGTAGTGATTGACATAAACTTTATACTCAAAATCAATTTGAGTCTCAATCTACGTAAAATTAAGAACGAAAAAATACTTATCGCTCCATCAAAACTTTAGTGTAACTATATTTCTACACACTTGTCATCATTAATTAATTGAGTAGTTAAAAATTTCATGTTCATCAAGAATATGCCAACAAATATACTAGTTAGGCATGCAAAAAAAGCAAAGCACATAATTATGATGCTTATGATAGCCTACTTATAATTCGATGACTCTACACTCTTTACCACCATGTGTTTTTGGTGTCGTGATGGAATTGCTCTACGATTAATCAGAAGTCTCGAATTCTAACTCGAAGTATGAAAAAAAATAAATTGTTGGGAGCGAGGTATCATCCCATGAATAGGCCTTGCAATGCGTGATACAGATTAGTCGGAGTTCCAATTATGCGAATATCAATACCGAGTGAGAAAAAAAAAAAAACACTTTACAAATTCTACAGATATATTTGCGTGTGGATTTCATTTTCTTGAGTAGTATAAGTCACCAAATTTACTTTGGTTTACTTGTTGCTGATGAGACGATGCGGAGCCAAGATTTTCACTAAGAGAATTCACAAGTGAACATATGAACTAATCAAAGAGGGTTCGACATCTACTATATATACATAAAAAATAATTTTAACTGTGTATATATAGTATAATTTTTCGTCGAAGGGGTTAGTGTAGCTCCACCACTGGACCACGCAATTCTAACTATGACTTCAGATAATTTGTTTAAAATTTTGGGCATTGATCTTCTCTTAAATTTGATGAAGGTCTATCAAAAACAACTTTTTTTTTACCTCTAAGATTATATGTTTTACCCTTTTGGGGCCACGCTCTGTGAAATTACACTAGATAAGATATTATTGTTGTTGTTCTTTCTAATGTTTAGCATCAAGCTAAATTATTTATCATACTTTGGACACCACTAATATTTATTACTAATCTTATACTTTTCATCCAAATTTATTCTCTTGCCTAATTCTGAAATCCTTACATACAAAGTCAAATAAGAATTTTCCCATTTCCATGCAAATATGTTAATTATTGTACGAATAACTTGATTCAAGATAATTTGTGTCCAAGCTTAAATGTCCATTCGATAAGACATTAAGACATAGAATAATATCATATGAGAAAATAATAATACAAGAAATATCTAAAATCTCATGGTTCTTGGTGTACGGCAGGTTATATTATTAGGGCCACTTAGTGGAAAAAATAATTGGGACCATAATACCATCTTTTCATTTTTGTTTTTTGGTCTTGGTACCTCTCACTAGTGTTACTTTTGCACCACTTGTGATTGTGGGGAGTGTAATCAGCGGAGTCAAAATTTTCATAAGAGAATTCACAATATACGAAAAAATTAAAGGAAATCTCAATTCATTATTTATATATGAAGTGTAGTTTCTTGGTGAAGGTTAGTTAAGTATAAATATCATTAACAAGATATTTTAGATTCGAGTTCTAATACTAAAATCGTTTTTGATAAGAAGCATGATTTTAAATTCTAAAGTAAGACTTTTTAGTACGTATAAAAATTAATCGAATCTCAAAATAAGTACCGATAAAGTACGTACACAACTTTGTCATGCTTCCACGTCTCAATTTCAAACTCCTTTTTTTGGGTCCATTTAATGTACGTTTGTTAATTGTTGACATTTTTTTTTTCTTACAAAAAGAAAGAGGAGGAAACAAAAAAGAATAACTTTTTTTTTTCATTATAAGAAGTGTTTGTATTTATAAAAATTGGAAAAGTTTCTGTGGGGACAATTTGGTTTAAAGCATCTCCAAAGATTAATATCAAAGTCCTAGTGTAATTTTATGCTTCTTCCCATCTTTCGTTTTTGGGGATTCAGATTACTTAAATTTTGATTAACATTTTAAGATACATTTTTTCATCATATTCATATAAAAAGAATTGTAACTTATAGTATCTTTCGTAAAGTTTGAAACATCTAATTTTAATTTTTAAAAAATTAAATTAATTTAATTTAGTTTAGCTTTTAAAAAAAAGTCAAATTAAGTACTCTAGTCGAACACAACAAGTAAAAATTAACGTGAAAATAACACCCATATATATTCAACATGCGTGTCCTAGACTAACATAAATTTGGCAACCTAACTTTGGACTATTCTAGTGGCTCAGTTTAATATTTTATAACACTATTCTAAGAATCTAAGTACTCTTTAGGAGAGTATACCTAAATTCAAATTTTTTACCAAAACAAAATATCTCCTAAAAGCCTTCTTGATGAAAATCATCGAAAATTGTGACGGAATGAACAAATCAATTAAGTTTAGAAATTTAGTGTACGATTGAGCCTTGATCGAATAAATGAAGTTTTGATGGGGAGTGGTTCTTCTTTCAATGGGTCATACACATTATAAGTCTGCATTAGTCGAGGCCTCGAGAACCCAAAATTGATACTGAACATCGAGTGGAAAAAGGAGGGAAACTGCTGGAAGAAATTGACTATAGTGCTTTGTTTGACTTATGTGGAGTTAAGCATATTATCAAAATATGCCTTTCTTATTCTTATTTTAGGTTCTCTTCTTTTTTCATTGTTTATTTTTTTAGTCAGATGAGAAGAAAATGCACTTCTAAAAGAATTCCAAGAAAGAGAAAATTCATTTTGAAACAATTACAAAGAAACATGAATATTTGACTAAAAAGAGAGTTCTTTTACTTTTTATAGGTTATGATAAGAAATATGATCAAGATAATTATTAGTTAATGAATAGGAGCCTATGTTTTATAAGAAGTTTCGAATTCGAGTAATAGGAATGCAAAAGAGTCTAATAACGAGTGCTTTTATTTTTGATGAAATTTTTATCATATAAATTTAAATTAATCAAGTTTTAAAATAGATATCACGAATTACTGAATGGAAAAAAAGAAAAGACTAACTAATCTATGATTACCTATGAACCCTTAACTATTTGAAACGATATACTATTATATACTCCATGCTTTATAAGTAATTCTACCTCTCATTTTCTAAAATCTCTAATTAATAAAGAAATACTAATATAGTTGTGTTTGCTTATCATATTAGTCAAATAAGACTGTTCAAGCTAGACAAATTTAAATAAATATAGGTCTTTGAAATACTAATTACTAACTAAGTTATTATGAACCATCTAGAAGACATGTTAACGTTTGAATGAAGCAAAAAAGATTCTGATATTTTTTATTATTTAATGAAAGTCTTAACTGTGAAGTATGTTCATGGTTCGATGAAGTTTAAGAAATAAATAATTTAAAAAAAAAATTAATTTAATATGTTTTAATAGTTGTGTAGTTATAAAATATCTAAAACTTGACTTATTATGCACCACAGGAATACTGTAATTTTAGTTATCTAGCGTGTTTAAAATTATAAGAGTTAAATAAAAGTTTTAATATATTATATGTGTTCAGTTTAAATTGATATGTATTAGAGTTTTCATTATGTCTACTCCAATGTCATGCTCAACTAAACTAATACCAGCATGTTTAGCAATTTTTTTTTGAAATTGTTTATCTTTGAAAAATAAATTTTCTCATAAGTGCCTCAAAAAAGTAATTTGAGAGTACGTAGTAGCAGTTCAAATTTGAATAATTAATTTGTTTTACTGATTTAAGAGCAATAGTTTATGTTAGATCAAGGTTTCAATAATCTCTCTGTAAAAACTACTATTTGACCATTTATTAGGATTCTCAAACACTTTATTTTCTACAAAATTGACAGAAATACCTCAATTCCTTAAAATAAACAAATTTTCAAAAAATTAAACACCTTTAAAAATGGCATAATTTCAAAAACCAAAATGAGATGAAATGGAATAAATATTAAAGTTAAAAATCAAGAAATGTTGCTCATGTGGTTCATATAATTAATGTGGGAACCAAGTAGAGATAGCTTATCAAGTGTTCCAAAGGGCAATAAGTCTATGTTAGGTTAATATCAGTGTCACTTTCTTCAAAATCAATTTGATTTGATACGTTACATAACAGATTCTCTTCGTCTTGATGTTTGATATTTATTTTGAGGTCTTTTTTACTTCAAATTTAAATAAAAATATCTCACTTTAAAAGAGAAATCATTTCCTATTTAAAAAAAAAAAATGATTTCATTTCCAAACATCGAATTTAAAACTTCTAACCCAAAACTTGAATCAGAAACATATGATTACCACATTGGTTGTCATTTGTAAATGATAAAAAAAGTCACTTATATTTGCTTGCAAGTCTCATATAGTATAGTTCATTCAATATATTCTAGAATTTTCTTATTTAATTTGTTAAAAAATATTCTTTTGATTTGAATCAAATACTAAACAAACTAAGGTAAATTTGACAAAAGCTATATATATAAAAAAAAATGCTAATATATTCTTGAACATTTCTTTTCATTGTTGTTTTTAGAGATGAAATTTTAAGCATCACACCACTTTTGATATTGTAATTTGTGAGATTTAACAAGATTTTCTATTTATCTGATTAATTTGAGTTCTCGTTAAAAGATAATACTTATTATTTTCAAATATCAAACTTGAAATTTCAAAAAAGTAATGAAAGGTTACTTATCTTATCACCATAATTTTTTATGATGGTACTATTTCAAGTGTGAAAACAACAATGTAATTATCCCACATAATAGATCAAAGATTATCAACCCCCCCCCCCCTCTTCCCCCCAACCCAACCATATTCTTGATATATTTTTGATTGTGAATGAAAAAAAAAAAGATTGCAACATTTGGCCTACCACATGGGTTTAGAAACTTTTAGCTGCGCTATCAACTAATTAACAGGTGCAGGTTCTTTTTGAAAGAAAAAAAAAATTATAAATAATTTTTTATATAATTATTTTAAAAGGTACGTTATTCTATTCGAAATTTCAAATTAAAACTTTTTAATAGAGGGATCTTAATCATCTCATAACTGGTTGCTACTATAATTCAATTTACTACTAGTATACCCAAGTTCGTATAAGCAAACTACCAGTTCATTTCCCAATCAATGTGGACTTTACCCACTCTAATACCCCCTCACATTCAGGCCCAACTGACACTGGCACGTGGATCGGGAGCCCAAAACGGGGATGGTCTTGGCTCTAATACCATGTCAAGAATGGACCTTGGGTCTAACTCAACCTCAAAAGCTAGCTCAAGAAGAGGAGGATTGTCCAAGCCTTATAAGGAGACCAAGAACCCTTTCCTCTTTCGATCTGGGATACTTAACACTCCCCCGCACGCCCAGGCTAACTGGAGCGTGGACAACATAATACGGGGCTCATCATCGGTGAACAAAGATTTGGAATGGGCCTGACTTTGATATCATGTTAAAATTGGTCTTGGACTTAACTCACACCCCAAAAGCTAGCTCAAGTGATGAGGATTACCCAAGTCCATATAAGCAAACTACCAGTTCATTCCCCCAATCAATGTGGGACTTTTACCCACTCCAAATTGAAGAAAATGATGCGTAAACATAACTTAAGTAATTAATTAAGTAGTACTATTTAACTATTTATAAAAGTGATGATTATTTTCAATGACTAGTAAATGGAATATTAGTTTATTATTTTTTTGTTATGCATATTATTTAATTTTGGGGGCTTTTGACAGCCGATTTATTTAATTTTCGTCAAAAATTCATCACTACATAATTAATTCCACTTTTTACACATTCTTAAGGAGGGGTGGTTTCATTTTCTTGAATAATAGAAGTCACCAACTTTACATTGAGTTTTTTTCCCCCTCCTTTTGAGAAAGAGAATTAAACTAATAAGAAACTTTAGTTTGAAATGAAGAAGAAGAAGAAATGCTAAAAGACATTGACACGTGGATATTGTTCCCACCTAGATTTTTGGCTAAAGATAAATTGGTTAAATCATTAACTGTCGAATTAGTTTTTCTGGAATTATGACTAATAGAGACCACTTAGTTTTTAATCGAGGGGTGATAAATGTATAGCTACAACATTCCTCTAATATCATTCAAAAACCATTAATTATTATTCACATAGAGAGTTTTGACTAAAATCATAAACTGTCGAATAAGTTTTTCTGTAGATATGAGCAATACAGATCACCCAATTTCTAATCGAGAGATGATAAATGTATAGCTACAACATTTCTCTAATTAATATCATTAAAATAATTTAATTATTATTCACACAGAGACTTTTGACTAAAGACAAATTGGTTGAATCATTTATTGTCGAATTAGTTTTCTTTTGTAAATACGAGCAATAGAGACCACCTAATTTTTAGTCGAGAAATGATAAATGTATAGCTACAACATTTGTCTAATATCTTTCAAAAAAACCTTAATTATTATTTCTTTCTTTTCATTATATGCTACGTCAATATACTTTTCTTCTTAATTTGTTTAAACTTTAAATTTTTCATGTTACTCTTAACTAAACAATTTATCTACGAGTTTCAATTTTTTTTTTCTTTTGTTCTTTCTTTCTGGATCTCTTTCATGCTCGACATGTTAGGTCCACATGGTGGAAAATAGGAGTTATTTGGGACCATAATTTCTTTCATATAGTATACAATTTTTGGATTATTTGTGCAATTTATTTGTTTTGTCAATTTCTTAAAGTAACGTACACTTAATTTTCCAATCTTCCACGTCTCAATTTCTAACTCCTTTTTTTTTTTTTTGACCCAGCAAAAGTAATTCGTTCAAAAATATTTTAAACGTCAGATGAACATCTAATATTTTATTTTTTAAGATTGAGTATTATATAATAAATACTATATTCAAATTGAACATTTTTGAAAGGATAATTTTTGAAAGTTATATTTGCACAACTTTTGAAGTGACAAAATCTACGTAATTAACTTTAAAAGGAGAAATTTGCTTAAATCTACCTTAATTAAAGTCTCTTTATTTAGACAAAAAAAAAAAAAAACAAGATATGTGAAATCATACTACTCTCGTAAACAAAATTACACAAATATTTTAAAACCTTAATATAGAAAAAAGATCTTTGCATTAAAGTTTTCTAAAATCATCACTAGGTTTTTGTTCCAATATGATGATGAGAACAAATATTTGGAAAAGTGGAATTAGCTTTATGATATTTTCTTATTAGTCCTAATTATGCAAGATTAATAATCGTATGTTTTGTATATTATCTGAATCAATTGCTCTTTTATTGTTTATTTCTATAAACACACTTATAAATTAGGTTATATATTCTAACAAACATCCAAGTTGTCAGTAAAAATAAATAAACAAGATTAGGGATAATATATACATGATATTATATATCAATATTCCTCAACACCATTTTATCAGTTTACTAATTGTATAACATAAATAGATGTCCCTTAGGAATATTGAGGACCCAGCAGGTGGAAATTAATAGGAGATTGATTCTTTTCAAATTTAATTAGAATAATTATGCTAAAAATTCAATTGCAAATTGTCAATTAAAGAAGGAAAAAGAATATAAGTTTTAAGATAACATTATATACTGTTACACCCCAAGATTCCTCTATATTATTTTAATTTTAAACACGTTTAATATTTCATTCATTTTGTGTGACATTATTTTCTTCGTATAAACCAACAATATTTTTAAAAAATATATCATTAAATATTCGCAATCATAAATTTTGTTTGTATGAGTTCGTTCATGTTGTCAATCCCAAATCTAAATAAAGAAGGAGAGAGTTGTCGAGAGTCTATCAAAAATAGCTTTAGACATCACCTGTTAGATTACACTAAATTGATTATTGTTGTTATATTCTCATAAATATTAGACCATGTTTATAAATAAAAGAGATAAGCATCCAGTACCCCTGAATTATGGTCAAAGTTGCTACGACACACTCCAACTTCACAGGGGGCCTATTACCCCGTGAAGTCAATTTTAGCGTATTTTCATCACCCTTTATTTTTCGCTGACGTGACAACATTATTTATGTAAACACCTAATTTTTGACCCAAACCTAATATTTTTATATCATTTTAATGTTCAATTAATTTTTATCTTATTTTATTTTTATTTATCTTATTTTGAGGTTCGTTAAAAATTTTGAAAACTACAAAAATAGAGTCACATTTTAAATAAGTTTTATTTTATTTTTTATTTTTTATTTATTTAAAAAAAATAAAAAATTAAATTATATTTATTTTCCTCTTTCAATTTTTAATAAAGAATGTTGTGATATTAATATTTCTTAACCATATTCCTAAGACTAGCTAATCTTGTATTTTGTTAGTTTTAAATAGATTTTATTATTTTTATTTTATTTAAAATATTAATTAAATTTTTTAAAAAAAAAGGGACTAAGGATGCATTATTTACACACAAAATCATGTACATGCATAATTATAACTACTACTACGTAGATTTGTAGTACTGGTATATTTTTTTTTATATCCAGTAATTGAAATGTTAGTGAATTGATTAAAGTTTTGTAAAGGGTCATCATTACCTTCTACTTTCAATAATGAAAGTTTAAAAATCTTTTTTTTTGTAAAAAAAAAAAAAAAAAAAAGGAAGGGAAAGAAATGATGGAATGATGTTGGTGCTAGGGAAGTTTTCCATATGAAGAGATTTGGGATTAGGAGGGTGAATTTTTGCTACCATGGTGATTCTGTAGGATAGTTGTGTTATTGGGAGGCTTTGTTTACGTGGTTGTGATGCTCAAGTGTTGTGTTGGGTATACAATTACTATTACTTTGCCTCTTTATTCGTGTTCATGTACTAACTGCTAAGGATTCACATAAGTTGGTTTGGGTCTTATCTTACTGGACAAATAATTTAAGAAACTGATATCTCTTTGGATTAATAATGAATCAACCTTCAATTGTCTTGCTCATATTCTTTTAGTTATTTGTTATTAATCTAACTTCCTAAAATGGTTTATAATCACAAATTTTGACGTAGGTTTTTATCTTAAAAATAAAGTTGTTTTTTAGACCTCGACATTTGTTAAGGCCTAATTGATAGTTAATAATAACGGGAGGTAAAATAAAATAGGTTGCGGACTTATTCAAGACCCGTCATATTTGACAAAAGAAAAGAGGGAAAAACCAATTGTAAGGGAGTGAATTCATAAAAGAATGAGTTAGGTTTTAATGTCAAAGAAATTAAGATTTAATATACAAGTGAAATTTAACGATGAAGTTGGAAAGCCCTGCTACCGACCATTCGTTATAATTAAAATTAATTTATCGTTTGAAGCCGATTGGATTGGGTTGGGTATATTTTAAACCTATTAGGTGCTTATTTAGGCTAGAAAAATGGGGACGACTCATAAATGCCTCAAAGGCGCGAGAAATATATTCAAGATTTGTGGCGAGGCCGGAAAGTACTACTATCGGTAAGCCATACGTCAATATAATAAATAATTTCAAAATAAATTAAAAGCGGGAGGCAAAACAACTTTTAGGTTAACAAATATTATAAATCCCAGACAAAAAAAATAAATAAATTAATTTAAGCCAGACGTAAGTCATTAAAGCGACCGTACTAGAACCACGGGACTCGAGGGGTGCCTAACACCTTCCCCTCGGTCAACAGAATTCCTTATCCGGATTTCTAGTTCGCAGACCAAAAAAATAAAAATTAAAGAGTCATTTCCTTTTGAATAGGAATTCAATAAGGTGACTTGGAACACCCAAACTCAATTCCAAGTGACGACTCTGTAAATAAAATAATCCCTTTTCAAAACGTCACTTTAATTGGGAAAACCCATTTTCTCTAAAACCAACTCCCTAGCGGGGTCGGAGGCGGCGAAAAACAGGGGTGTGACAATTTACATAAAAATAGGATCCACATCAAAGGTGTCACGTCAGCTAAAAAGATGTTATATCAGCTAAAAAGATTGACAAAATTATGCTAAAAAAAAATTCTGAGGGTAATAGGATCCATGTGACACCTTTATTACATAAAAATGAGGCTCACATCAAAGGTGTCACGTTAGTTAAAAAGATGTCATATAAGTTAAAAAGATTGACAAAAATACGCTAAAATTTTATTTGGGGGTAATAAAATCCACGTGAATTTAAAGTATATCATAACAAATTTGATCATAGTTTAGGGGATACTAGATATTTTACTCTAAATAAAATAAGAAGTTCTAAATTACAAGCAAGGAATGAAGTACTTAAATTTAAATATTGCACCAGCATATTACAAATTTAATTTTATCTACTAGCTACACCAATAGCAACAAGTCCCATGTTGAGGGATTTAACCTAATTTCCCCAAAAAAATTATTTTAAACAAATAAAAATAATTTTCCTTTTCAATTTCGTACGTAATAGTCCATTTTCATGACGGTTCACAAATATTTATATGCATGAAATTGAAGAATGACACAATTGCTTACGTAGTCAAGTTTACTAACTAGTAGTGGTACAAAATATATAAAAAAAAATTGGTTTCAATTTTTTTTTAATTGTGAAATTTAAATAGTAATTTTTAAATGTTTTAATAGCAACAACTAGAGAAATGTGGCCACAAAATCCGACATTTTGTTTCCTAAATTTCAACAACAATGAAAATCTTATAAACATTTTTAAAATAAGTAACTTTTAATTAGCTCAAATTCGAAATTTTGATTTGAAACTAATGTTTGTTTATGATATTTCAATAAAACTTCAAATTCATTTAAAATTTGTATTTAAAATCTTAAATCTTGTTAAAGATAGAATTTCATTTCCAAGTTTAATTTGTGATTTCATTTTTGTAAAATTTAAAATTTAATTCATAAATTAATAGTTTACAAAATACGATTCAAGAAAAAAACTCTCATAAAAAGTTTCCATATATATAAAAAAAGAATATTATAATTAGATGATATAAGTCCAACCTTTTTGCTTTCAAAGATATAAGTGAAAAAATCGATATTATGCGACACAATGAAAGATTTTCGGTTGAGGTTTTAACGTCAAACGCTCACTTGATTTCGGACAATCAAATATAAAGACCCTGTATTAAGTTTTTGCAACTTCTTGACTTGTCAAAATGAGTAAAAAAATTAAATTATAAGACACTAAAAAAAAAAAGCTCCAACTACTTGATGTCTTACACGTCTTCTTCAACCCTGTCGTAACCCCTAATTAATTGGTATCTGTCCCTATTGACTAGCTTTTATAACTACACAAATATTACTAGTTCTAATGAAATTCTTTCCCTGATAAAAAGGAAATTCTTTCCCTAATAAAAAGGAAATAAAAGAACAATCCATCTTATTGAATTATCTTTCTCCATCTGTCCTCCAAACTATATCATGCCTCTAAATTATTCGAATATTCTATTTCTTTTTCTATTTCCAAAAATACCCCCATCCTATTTGCTAGCCCACAAGACCCAAAAATTGAGCTTCTAGACCTTGAATAGCTTTTATTACCACACACAAAAAATATTAACTACTCATTAAAAAGATTCTCTTTCTCCATCTTCCACCAAATTACTCCCACCCTCTGTTTTTAACTGTCCACATTAAGTACTTATTTATTTATATTCATGTTATTAATAACTATTTAATACTCAATATAATTTTTAAAATATTAAATTTATTATAACTAAAAAAATAACATAACAAATTTAGTTATATTTTTTATTATTTTTAAAATATACTTTCTCCGTCTCATATTACTCAAAATAATTGTCCTATTTAAAAAATTAAGTATTTTTTTCAATTTTATTCTTATCTAATGTGAGTTTAATAAGGCCATATAATTTAATTTATATTTTTTTAAATTTCTTTTAAAAGATTGTGTAAAAAATTAATGAGTCAAGTAATATGGGACGGAGAGAGCATGAACCGAAAAAGTAATATACTAAAACCGACCTCTAAATTATTCGAATATTCGATATTTTCCTATTGCCAAAAATACCCTCCCCACTGTTTTTCCTCTATAAATACACCTCCTTTCCCTTCCCAAACCCCCCCAAAGAAACCAACCAAACAAAACCTTAAAATATGTTCCAAACATTGAAAAACGATTTCCAAATTTGTGAAGAAATTGGCCGTGGTAAATTTGGCACCGTTTACCGTTGTGAATCTCCGGTGACCGGAGAATCCTTCGCCGTCAAAACCATTAACAAGAATCTCCTCGAAGATTCCATCGACCGTGAATGTCTCATTAAAGAGCCTAAGCTTCTCCAAATCGTGTCTGGTCATAACAACATTGTTCATCTACATAAGATTTACGAGGACGATAACTTTCTCCATATGGTAATGGATTATTGTCCCAACAGCGATTTATACGACCTTGTTTCTGCCGGATCATTACGTGAGCCACAAGCTGCTAAGATTCTGAAACAAGTTGCATCGGCTGTTCATTACTGTCATCATATGGGCGTTGCTCATCGTGATTTGAAGCCGGATAACATACTGTTCGACCGTAATGGTAATGTGAAGTTAACTGATTTTGGATCGGCTGAATGGTTCGTGGGATGTGAAGGAAGCGTGATGAATGGGGTTGTTGGCACACCGTACTACGTTGCACCTGAAGTGCTGTTAGGTAAAGAGTATAATGAGAAAGTGGATGTGTGGAGTATGGGAGTTATTCTGTATATTATGCTCTCTGGGGTTCCACCTTTCTACGGTGAGACTCCGACGGAGACATTTCAAGCTGTTATTCGAGGAAATTTGAGGTTTCCTACGAAGTTATTTAGGTCTGTTTCGAGTGAAGCCAAGGATCTGTTGAGGAAGATGATTTGTAAGGATGTTTTTAAAAGATATTCAGCTGAACAAGTACTCAGTCAGTACTCTTTTCTCTGATTTGTACTTTGTCGTCTTGTCTAGTTTATGTGGTACAGATAGAATGTTGAGATTCAGAATCTTTAACTTTTGCCCAATTCTTTGGGTTTTATTTAGTTTTGGTCTGTCCCTGTTTTTTTTGGTTGTACAAAAGATGAAGTTTTTTATGTGATTTTTAGTTGCTATGGGGCATTATAGAATGTCTTGGAGCTAAAGTTTTAGTTTTTGATTCTTTTTGAGAGGTGTTTGGTTATGAAAATTGTGGGTATTTGGGAAAAAGTAGTTTTTTTCTTTTTGGCCCTTCATTTATACTATGATCTTTGGTGAATTTGAGCTAATTTTTATGTTGTTTGTTAATTTCAGGACACCCATGGGTGATTAATGGAGGAGAGACAAGTTCAATGGCTGATCTAAACTGAACAAGATTACTGGTTTTGCTCTACGTTGCTCAGACTATCCAAAATTGTTTCTGACAACCTGATGACATCCGAGTAACATAGGTTTTGCTAACGGTCCTATAAATACTAGCAGTACTAATCTGAGAAGCTTTTGCTGTATATACACTAGAATATGTCACCAGCACCAGTATGTTTGAAGATTTGAATGGTTACTATGAAAAAGGAAGAAAATGAAGAAATTTCAACTTTGTCGTCTCACCCGTGTCAGATCCTTCAAAAATGTACCTCCTTTGAAGAATCGAGCATGCACCTTAATACATTTTTGAAGTGTCCGAGGAACGTAATATTAACTATACTCAAGGGTCTACAACAAGGGGGTTCCCTCTTTTAACATTTTTCTCCTTTTGAGTTCTTGAATGTTGAGTTGTGGAGAAGAATCTTATGAGGATAATGAATCTCCTACTACTATGTATTATGAGGAAAGGAAAAAAAAAAAAAGTTTTCCAACTATGTATAATTAGATAATTTTCCCACTTTTTATGTGTTTTTGGAATATGAAAGGTTGAGGAAGAGAAGGAAGGATTTAGGTGTTAATCCTTCAAGTTTTGTTTAGAGAAGCAATATGTATTTATGTACTAATAAAGTTTGCTTCTTTTTGTAGTACTACTATGGATCTTTATTATATCTTCTATAATATTTGTGTCTTGAAGTAACCATCTTTTCTCAATTGTTGCTGAGAAATTGCAATTTCTGCTGTACTGATATGAATCTTGCATTGTTCATATTGAAAGTATCCCACCCACCAAGCTGCATAAAATAAAAATAGTTGGCCAATGTAAAATATATGTATAATCTATGTATATATCGTGTATAACTAGAGTATATAAGCTATACATAACCGGAGTATAAACTATGTGTAGTGATTAGGAAGAGTAACGATGGAGCCGGTTATTTGTGTAAAGATCTCTTTAATCTTAACTTTATTGATGTGGAAGTGTCCATACATTCTGCATTGTATCTCTTGAGGGCATAACATAAGCATGCCCTTTAATTTGACATCAGTTCACATCTATGAACTTCAATTTTGGATGTATACAAATAGATATTTAAATTTGTATAAAGTTGAACAAATAGATACACTATGTCCTATATGGCAATACACGTACGATGTCACGTAGGATGCAAGTATCTATTTATTCAACTTTATATAAATTTAAGTGTCTATTTGTGCAAACATAAAGTTAAGGACATAAATGCAAAGCCAAAACCAAGTTAAAAGGGCACTTGAGTTTTGGAATACCTCTTCCATTTCAATTTGTCCATCTTGATTTTGACCTGACAACTAACTAAAGATATGTACCCGGTGTGTTTGTAGAGAGATGAAATTAAAAAATTAACTAAAAAAAGATAGTATTATTTTTTTAATCGATTTAAAAAAGAAAGACAAACAAATTAAAGCGTACCAAGTATTCCATTCGTTTCGAAATAAGTGAATTGTTGGGGTATTTATTGGTATTTCAAAATAAGTGAATCATTAGATTTTTTTTTAAATTTATCCTTCTGATTTGATAATTAATTAACTTTTGAAAAGATATTACAAGAGCAACTTTTTTTAGGGGGGTAAAAATAAAAAATTATGTTAAATTTATGTCTTTAATATTTTTTTCTTAATGTGTGTGTTAAAATTCAACAATTCATCGAAGAGTGTGTTTTTGACTATTCAAAGGGGTAACGCTAAAGGGACTAGTGAAAGTACAGTTAATTGTACTGATCATTTCAGCACCTATCAAGAAAGGAGTGGTGGATGTTGTAGTTTTGTGTTGATGTGTGAGTGGTGATAATGGAATCTACAAAGATAAATTGTATTTGGATCTTATAGCATATGCTTTTGAGTTTTTAGGCAAAGAACGTACACATGTTGCCAATCTACATTAGGTGTGGTCATATTCTTCCATCAATTTCATTTTATGTGTAGTAATTTGACTGAATACATAATAAAAAATGTAAAAAAAAAAAAATTGTTTGGTGCATTAAGTTTTCATTATGTGTAGGGTTTGGAGAGGTTTAATTAAAAAAAAAATTATCGTACACAACCTCATCTTATATTTTTGTAAAAGATTGTTTTTAAGATTTGAACATGTGACCCACAACAACTATATCAGTTACTAGGCTCAATTTCTAATAAAAAATATAAAACTTTTAAATTTTGTGATTTTTAAATATATCATGTGAGTGTGTAAATAAAAGTAACACACTTAAATTATAACAATATATTTAGTATAATTTCATCAAGTGGATCTGGGGATGATTGAGTTTACACCACCTTACCACAACCTTAAATATGAGGTAGAAAAGTTATTTTCAATACACCTCGACTTAAGTAAAAGAAGTCTAAAAAATAAAGTAATGAAAGTACAAGACACTGTATATCAAATTAAAATGGAAAAATTATTTGTAATGATAATGTATCTCCTGTATATTGGGAAAAGAAAACAAAAAGGGATTCCTTACTATGTAAAAATTAATGTTTTTTTCTTACCTTTATGTGGGATGATAATGTATCTCCTGTATATTTGGAAAAGAAAACAAAAAGGGGTTTCTTCTATGAAAAAATTAATGTTTTTTCTTACCTTTATGTGTTTTTAAAGGGTGTAAAAAAGAATTAGACCGATCAATAAATCGAATCGTTAAAAATGTTATTATTTATTATTATTGAGTTATTGAATTATTGATTTTTTTTAACGGTGTTATAAATTTTTTTATTGGATTAATGGTTTGATTTTAATTTTTTCTTATTGAATTATTGTTTTTTTTTTTGATTTTTTATATATGTATGTATATTACTTATTATATATTTTCCTTAATTTCTACAAATTAACAAACATATTCAATTCCTGAACTAACACAGTTCAAGAATGTAGATTCTTGTATATTAAAACACATTATGTAGGATTATGACTACAATTAGGATTTAATTTTTTTTTATATTAGTTGCTAATATTTCTATTTTATGAGTATTTTCTTATTACTCAAATAAAAAATTAAACCTTTAAGGATTAAAAATCGATAAAAAATATCTTATTAATTTAGTATATTTAAAAATTAAAATTCGATAAACTGAATCAATAATATATAAAATTAAACCGAACTAACCGATACACACCGAATGTTTTGGAATAAGGGAAAGGATAAGGAAGAGAAGGGAAGCATTAGTGCTTATCCCTTAATTTTGTCTATAGGGGCACTATGTAATAAAGTAGTTGCTTTAATAATACAAATGGATCTATAATTATGTGTTTGAAATCATAGATAGAAAGCATCATTCCTAATTACTGTTGTTTTGATCTTTAATTTATTATAATATATTGCTTTATTTATTGTCATTATTTCTTTTCTCTCCTGCTTTGTTACATTAGGAGACAATCTCTCTACCTCACATGTGAGCTAGTAGTACGAACGGCGTAAAGTCTATCCTTCACAGATCTTATTTTGTGGAAATACACTGTAAATGTACGTTATTGTTATCCTATCTTGCTCGAACTCCACTTATAGAACAATTTCAATATGCTATCTTTGTTATTGTTGATAAGTTTTCTGCTTTACTTATGTGAATCTTATTAGTGTGCAAATTGATGTTTGCCATAGTAAGAAAGCATCTAATTGACTTTTATGCTTTATTGATGTGGAAGTATCCAGAAATTCTATAATGTGTTTCTTGAGTTTGGAATATTTTTGTAGCATATTATTAGGCATATACTAATAATATTCCTTCCCATTTTGTCCTTAAAACTTCATATATAAACTATGCCATATAATTAGAACAAAGTGAATACTACTATACTTTGTTGTTAGCACTTACAATATTATAATCTCTACTTAGGTAATGTTGAATAGTTAAAATATTCTATGACATGTATGGTGAAATGGACAAAAATTAATCATATCTTATGAGAATCTGAATTAGTTACTAAGGTCGGTAATATATATTAAAAAATATTCTCTTTATTATTTAAAAATAAAAAACAGATGCTTTTGTGGTGGATTCATCAAGAAGATAGGGAAAGTAAAAGACTTAGAGAAAGTACATACTCCCTCCGTTTAAAAAAAATGACCTACTTTGATTTGATATAAAGTTTAAGAAAATAAAGAAGATTTTTGAATTTTGTGCCTTAAATTAAAGTTATGTTAAATGTACCAACATGTCATTTAATCTTGTGGTCCTAAACATGTCATGTGGAAAGTTGAAATTAAAGTATTGCTAAAAAAGGAAAGGATCATTTTTTTTAAAACAAATTAAAAAGAAAAATAGATTATTCTTTTTTAAACGGAGAGAGTATATAATTGTACTAATCTCTTCTTTTGGATGAGTGGGATAAGTGGAATTTGTCAATTCACAATGATAAAAGTGTCTTGCTCCAAAATTTTGTAAAAATTGAAGGTGATGAGTATGCATTGTTAACCCTATTTTATTTTATGAAGTTACAAAAGTTATTTTCAATAAATCTTGACTCAAATAAATTATATTAAAAATTAAGTATGTAAAGCTATGCAACACTGAAGGGGAGTCCCCGGTCATGCTAAAAATAATGACGAAAAAGATAGTATATTTCATGAACAATAAATAATATCATAACTGAAGCAAAGACAACAACAGTTAATATTAAAATTGAAGAATAAGATAGTAAGAAAGTAACAATACTGAAAGAAAAATTAAATAACTTTTATCCTTTATATCTTTCTATCTAAGATCATATTCTTGATAAGCTGTAGATACTTCATATCTTATATAATTACTTCTTCTTAATAATCCCTTTGTCACAATATATTTAGGAGTCGTTTGATAGGAGTGATGCATTAGAAAAAAGAATGCATGTATTAACTCTGCATATTACTAATATCTTATTTGGTATACCTTTTCAACCTATATATAACTAATGCAACTCTATTGTGTATTATGTTATGCATAACTAATATATGGGAAACCTTTGGTATTAGCTTTTCAATGGACTTTAATGCATGCATTAAGATGCGTAAAGACACAACAGTCCATCAAAACTTTTTTCATACTCCCCCATTTCAAAATAATTAGCCCTTTTAGACCTGACACTCCCCTTAAGAAAATATTTATTAGGGGTTTATTTTATCAAATTAGCCTTATTAATTGTGCTTTGAAAATATAAATTTGAGCAAATATACTTTGTTTAGTCATTTAATGTTGAGAGTAGTATTGGAAGAATATAACAAAATACTCTTGATTTCATCAAAAGAGACAACTAAATTGAAACAAATATTTTTAGAAAGAGGGCCAACTAAATGAAACAGAGGGAGTATCATTTTCATTATATTTGTAGAAAATATTTTTGTAAATAATTTTTTTATTTGAAAATTTACGATGAAAGTTATTTTTAACACAATAAACTAAATATTGCATAATAGATAATCTCCGGATAACTAATGGAAACATAACTGATACTTGCATTACTAATTCATCATATTTTGCACTATTCTTATACACTTTATCAACAACAATAACATACCCAGTGTATTTCCACATAGTGAAGTCTGAAATAGATAATGCGTATGCAGTTCATATCAATACCTCGAATAAAATGGAGAGACTGTTTTCGATAGACCCTTGACTCTTTTATATACTTTACCAAATGATTCCTTATTTATTTTACTTTTCTTTTTTACTGAATACAAATTACTCCCTCCGTTTCGGAATAAGTAATTGTTGGGGTATTTATTAGTGTTTCAAAATAAGTGAATCATTGAATTTTTTTTTAAATTTGCCCTTATGATTTGATAACCAATTAACTTTTAAAAATGTATTACAAGGTCAATTTTTTTTTTTTTTTAGGTAAAAATAGAAAGTTATGTTAAATTTATATCTTTAATATATTTTTTTAATATGTGTGTCAAAATTCATCAATTCATTTATTAATAAACAGGAGAATACTATTAAATGGACAGGTCACAAGAAGTTGGTAAGAGATCTGACAATTCAATAAATAAAGAAAAGAGGGACCAAGACCAACACTAGGGACCAGAACTAGCAATACACAGACACCACAACATAGCCCATGTGATAAGTCAAGTGGCTAATTTTTCAACTTCCAATGAAATAAATAAATAGTAAAGACATATATAGATTAGTGTACTGACCTATCAAATAGAATCATGTAAACTACTATATAGAATTGGATTTATAAATATTTGTGCAGTTATAAATATATATTGGTGTACTGATCTATCAAATGAATCCAAGCAAACCATATAAAATTAAATTCATAAATATTTGTGTTGTCATAAATATAGAGCAATGTACTAGTCTATCAAATGAAACCATGTAAGTTATTAAAAATTGAATTCATAAATATTTGTATAATTATAAACATATATTAGTGTACTGGCCTATAAAATGGAACCAGGCAAACCATATAATATTGAATTCATAAATATTTGTATTCTCATAAATATAGATCAGTGTACTAGCCTATCAAATGAAACCATGTAAGTTATACGAAATTGAATTCATAAATATTTGTGCAGTTATAAACCTAGATCGGTGAGCTAACTTATCAAATGAAGTTCCCATAATGTAGACTATACGAAATTAAACTCATAAATATTTGTACAATTATAAACGTCGATCAATAAGCTAATTTATTAGTATAAATATTTGTACAGCTATAAACATATATCAAAGTGTTAACCTGTCAAATGAAACTAAGCAAACCATGTAAAATTGGATTCATAAATATTTGTACGAGTGCTCAAAAAATTTATATAAAGTAGTGTGTAGCTAAAGGGAATTGAACCCAAAACCATAGACATGTTGGTCACATCTCAAGCAATTGCACCCAACCATGTATTTGTTTATTGAGTGCATTTTAATATATTATATCATTATTTTATATTTTTTATATAATTACATCTACTCTACGTCGAGTTTAGTGGGTGTCGGAGCATCCAAAAAATACATGTGACTCCGCCCCCGATAGTTATACACAAAAATAAGTGAGCTAACTAACTTATCAAATAGAATCATGTAAATTAGTTATATAGGATATGATCCTTAAATATTTGAATAGTTATAAGCAAAGATATATGAGCTTACCTAACTATCAAATGAAACCATGTAAAACATATGAAACGGAATTCATATTTATATCTGTAGTTGTAAACATATGAAACTGAATTCATAAATATTTCTGTAGTTGTAAACATAGATTAGTGAGCTGACCTATCAAATGGAGCCATACAAAATATATAATAATAAATTCATAAATATTTGTGCAATCATAAATGTAGTTCAATATCCTGGACAATCAAATGGAACCATGTAAATCATATGAATTGGATTTGTAATATTTGTGTAGTTATAGACATAGATTAGTGAGATGACCTATCAAAAGAAACCATGTAAATCATAAGAAATTGAATTCATAAGTGGATTTAGGTGGATCATTAAGATATTACATTATGTATGTAAAAAATATATATATATATATATATATATATATATATATATATATATATATATATTCTCCCAATAAATAGACTTTTACCAAAAGTAATAAAATTACTTGACGTTTTTTTATTCAAAAATTTGGTCAAACTTTGACTTGTGATTATGTTTTTCAAAAGACTTTCGATTAATTTGTTGGAAAGGTCTTCTATTTTTAGTCAAAAGATTAGTATCAGAAAATAAACTCTAAGGTAAGACTGATTGTCTCTTAGATAATCATTTTTTTTTTTTTTGGTAATTTTCTCTATGCAAATAATTATTTTTTCTATGTATTTGTGACACATACTTGGCAGGTGAAAGTTGAGGGTAATCTGACTTTGACTTTTATTAATGCAGATCATCTTGTATTTATTTATTTAGGTGTAATCTTATTTTTTTTTTTAAACTTTAACTATAAATAACACCAATTTACTTTCATCTAAACACACAAAAAATCTCAATAAAAGAGAAGAAGTCCATTACAAAATCATGAATTTTACTACTAAAGTTTTAGGGGTAATTTTTCTTATAAGTTTAATTTTTCTAACAAATATTGAAGCTATCGATGAGCTCGCACAAGTATCTTGTGAAAGAAAGTGTCGAGCATGGTGTGTTTTCGATCTTTGCTTTCAAAATTGTTTGAAAAAAAAATGTCATGTGGTTCCTCCTAGTTCTTCAAAAGCATCGAATTGTCAACGTACTTGTTCAGTTCATCGTTGCTCTAAATTTAAAGAAGGTATTTTTTTTTTTTTCGTTTTTCGTAATTTGATATGTAAAATGATTTTTTTTTAAACATTATTGGTCAAACAGAAACTATAAACAAATAGATTTTCAATTACTTAAGTCAAATTAAACATAGACTTTTACTCTCACAATTTTTTCAAAATGTATAGTAAGTAATAAAAATACTTCTCAACATTATAAGTTTACTTTGACAATTTGACCAAACATGATATATATCCAACAATTTTCCTTTATATATATATATATATATATATATATATATATATATATATATATATATATATATATATATGAAGGTGAGCCTTGGAGTAACTAGTAAAGTTGCTGTCATGTGACCAGGAGGTCACGGGTTCAAGCCTTGAAAATAGCCTCTGGCAGAAATGCAAGGTAAGACTGCGTACGATACACCCTTGTGGTGGGGCCCTTCCCCGGACACCGCGCAAAGCGATAGCTTTAGTGCACCGGGCTGCCCTTTATATATATATATTATATTTGTCCCAACATGCGTAGAGTTAATTTTCCATTATTAATACCTAACTTGTTACATAGATTTAACATTTTTTTTGTTGCAGATGTAAAGCTAATGGGAAATTGCTTGGATGAATGTTCAACAAAATATTGCACCTAGGGTTAATTCCATGTAATGTTACATAAGCTACTTGTGTTGAAAAAGCAAAGTAATGCAAATAAAAAAAAAATGCAATCTTGATGATTAACAATGTAAATCAAGATTTATACTTTTAATGAAAAAAAGTACTTTTGATAACTTTGATTTTTTAATTTATTTGCTTCCCTTAGCATCACTTTGTTGTTACTTAACTTCTACCTATGTATTTTGTGTTAATATGAAATACTTTATACATCGAACTATTTTTTTTCTTATGAAATCATAAATCATATGTGTATCCATCAAACGTGATGTATGATTTGTTGATCACTATTAATTAATTATAAGTACATTATCGATATATTAACATCTACCAAATTATTAAGGAGATTAAAATTTAATATTTGTTTGAAGTTTTAGAAAATAGTTTCCAAAGTGTTTGGAATCTTTAAAGTAATGAACTTTCCCTTCTTGTTTTTTTTGGGGCCAAAAACACTCATTTTCTAAAGACTCAAAAACTAAGAGAGGATAGTCTGATGCATAAAGTATATATTCAGCGTTAGTAGGGTTTAGGGGAGGTCCACATCCCAAGAGGTGTATTGTAGACAAGTTTACTTTGATGTAAACATTAGTGATGCTTTTCACACCTCGAACATGTAAACTAAAGGTCGCATGCAGACAACTACGTCTCATGCGCCCGAGGGTTCAAGGTGGAAAGAGGCATCTGAGGGTAAGCTAGTTTTTTCACACGTTTCACGAAAATTTCTCAACAAATAACCACATCGTCATTTTAGTAATATATATATACCTTATGTAAATTTGGAGCGACGTTTAATTGTGGACTAAGAGGAACAGGATGACTATCGTAATGCTCCATATATTGATACCCCACTATATATGTATTTCGGCTATTAATGTTTACATTAAATTAGACTGTGTACACCTATTGCATGTAGTGTAATAATCCTTCTTCGAATCTTACATATATTAGATATTTTGTTCACCGAATTGCCTTTTGAATAATATGCCTTTCTTTTTCTCCGTTGAGTTTTTTTTTTTTTTTGGTTTCTATGTTCAATGTGCATTTGTAAGTAGATTCCAAGTATAACAATGAGAAAATTCAATTGTTGAACCAATTTGCAAGAAAGAAAATACACAGTAGAAGCATTTTGACTTGAAAAAAAGAAGAAGTTTTCTACACGTTAGTAATCTTGAATTTGTTATTCTACATAGAATAGAATATGATATAAAAATAAAACACTAATTATGACATAAAAATAATCTAGTCAAAATTGTTAATTATGAAATAAAATAATTATACTAAACGTGAAATAAAATAATCTATGTTTATTCCAAAAACAATAATTTGTTCTCCCAACAAACAACCAAACCACCCCTTAGACATTTTCTCAAGAGTAACACTTTTTTTCCACTTAGGTTGCTTACTTTTTTTTTTTTTTCCATCTTTTGTTTCTATGTCCAATGTGATGAAAAATATACATTTACATCATAAGTAGATTCCAAATAATGAGAAATTAAACTTTAGTCATTGAACCAATTTGGAAGAAACAAGAAATACAAATTAGAAGCATTTTGACTAGAAACAAAGTTTTAAAATGGTATAACAAAGTTAATTTGATGAGAGATTGAAAATACTCATTCATTCACTTTTACTCATCACGGTTCATTTGTCAAGAGTCAAATTCATCATAATAATATAAAAAGTATTGCAATTTGTAGCACTTTTTCGTATATATAATTTTTGAATATTTAAATTAGATTAATCTACTTCAATTTAATTTTAAAGTTAAGTCAACTTGACTTTTATAAAGTAAAACGTGACAAGTAAAAATAAACAAAAGGAGTATGATCCTCAAATATTTTCCAAATTCTCAAAAACTAGCTCAGACCAATTTTTAAAATTTCACTTACATAACTCTTAACTTTTTGTCAATCAAAATATATGTCCACACACAATCACAAATTTCAAACATTCAAATTTGTAAGTTTTTGATTTCAAATTCAAAATTTATGACGAGGACGCCTAAAGTCAAAAGTATAGGAAATGAGGTTAATTAAACAAACATTTTATTGTCAAAGTCTAGAAATGGATGTTAAAATTAATATTCCCGGCGTTGATTTTACGTTTATGGTCAATAAATTAAAGTGGTACGCAGCACTTATTGCACGCAATAGCCTCATCGATAGCTTATCAAAACGTATTCTCTGTTTATTTTTATTTGTTATAATTTTTTTGAGAGTCAATCATAACCACATGAATTTTAACTAATATTATAAGATATACTCATTAATCAAATTAATAGGAGAAAAAAATAAATTTCTTGAAATAATTTTTGTACAGTTTTTGAATATTCATAAACAAGTCTAAAAATGATTGTTAAATTAATACTTCGAGTGCTGAGTTTACGTTAGTCGTCGATAAAGTGGTACGCACAACATTTATTGCACCTAGCATATACACAATAAACACGTATCACAACACTCAAGGGTAGTATGGTAGAGTGTATAAGAATAACATTGAATAAGGTGTATTAGTAATGCTGGTATTGGTTATGCACACATTATTTCTTACACAGTGTTTGATTTGATGTATTAAAAATAATATGTATTTACATAATTCATCAAAAAAAAAATTGTTTGCCAAAATACGCTTCTTTCCATTAAAAGGTTCACAAATATCTCGTGACAATTAAGAAAAATGACAACATCCGTCTACAAATTCACTCCCCGTAGATAAAACCGTCATCTCCAATTAATTGGGTGTTGCTTCTCCTCATCTTTCACCCAACTTTGCTCGAAAAATATCATAATTTTCTGAACTTTTTCTCAATCAATTCTAATGAAATTGGCAATGTTGCGTTCGGATACAAATCAAGATCAGACTTAGGGTCTCAGTAGAGCCATTAATAGATTATTATCACCTCATGTTTAATCCTGCCTAATGCTACTGCCATAGAACCAATTAACACCTTAACACACCATTCCACCTACGCCTTGTAGAAGACATAATTTGGTTATCAATCTACTCTTAATTCCGTGGTGGACTAATCCTTTTATATGCGGTGAAGAAGTGGTAGATTTAGTTGAAAGAATAAGATGAGATTTGAGGGATAATTTTGTAATTTATTAAGTTAGTGCATGCATTGAAGCCTTTGTATAACTAATACACAGAAAAATGAGTGATATTAGTAATACGCACCTCAATACACAATAGAGTGTATAACTAATAGAAGCATTAATTATATAGAACTAAAAAATATACCAAACGAGATATTAATAGTATACATTAACTAGTGCATGCATTATTTTTCTCAATACACTCTACCAAACGACCCCGCAATGCACTAAGCTTACTATACCCGAAATTTATAAAATAACGAGACTGAAAAAAATCTATTATATTCAAACTTATTTTATATTTTTATATTTTTGTAAGAAATCATTTTCACAGACTTAGAACTTCTAAGTTTTGAATTAAGTGACATCAACTTGCCTGAAGTAGGTAAAGTATATAAATGTGATATAACTCAATATTTTGATATGTCAGGCCACTGATCAATGGCTTTAATTAGGCTGCTTTGTTCAGCAATTGCTGCTTCTTTGGGCCTCTCATTACTTTACAAGCAATTAATCACAAGGATATTTTATTTGAAAATTACACATATACACAACTTACATTTTTAATATTATAAAAAATTTCAACTCCCTAAATATATTACAAAAATCCCAACATATACACAGAATGCTATATATATGTCGGCTATATTATGTATATTAATAGGGATTATAGAGAGAGAGTAAAGTATTGAAAAAGTGAGAGAGAGTGTAATTACTTTCAAAAGGGTTGGTATTTATGTTATTTATTGTCTAGCTACGGTCATTTTTGCAGAAAGAATCTATTGTATGTAGTCTTACTTTGTATTTATGCAAGATATCATTTTTCATTATTGTATTTCCGCAAGAGGTAATTGTTTTCATGATTGCAAGAGTTTGTTTACATGATTACATTTATGCAAGACGCTATTTTCACGACGTAAACTTATGACCTCCTGATCACATGATGAAAGTAACTTTACCAGTAACGTCAGAACTTCCTTTTCATGTTGCAAATGATCATATTTGAGAAAATAGCAAATTTTGGATTATTTTTTAATTTTATAATTATGTCTAAATGGCCACTAATACTCAAAAGCATAGGGATATGCCATCTTTTGTGGATTCCATTCCCAACTCCACAAAGGTAAAAGGGAAATATGACTCACCACTCCTTGATTGATGGGGAGCCAAATTAGATGACTACAGCCTCTGTCGTACCTATTCAAGTCTTTTTGCTTTTGTCTTTCTTCTTCATGAATATATTTTCGGTAAATCTTGATTCAAATAAATCATATTAAAAATTAAGTATGTAAAGTAACGTAGTGGTGCAGGAGAGTCATGCCAAAAATAATGAAGAAGAAGATAGTATTCCATAACCAACAAACTCATTTTCTAAAGACTCAAAAACTAAGAAGGGCCAGTCTGACTCTGATGCACAAAGCATATATTCCGCGTTAGTAGGGTTTAGAGAAGGTCCACATCCCAAGAGATGAATTGTAGTCTGTAGACAAGCTTATTTTAATACAAATATTATAGACTTTATCCACATCTCGAACATCTGATCTAAAGGTCGCATGCAGACAAATGAGTCTCATGCGCCCAAGGGTTCAAGGTGGAAGGAGGCATCTGAACGTAAGTCGGTCTTTTCACATGTTTCACGAAAATTTCTCGACAAATAACGATACCATTATTTTAGTAATATATATATATATATATATATATATATATTGTAAATTTGGAGCAACATTTAATTGTGCACTAAGAGAAACATAACGATTACCGTAATGCTCCATATATTGATACCCCACTATGTATTTTGGCTATTAATGTTTACATTAAATTAGACTGTTTACACCTCGTACATGTAATGTAATGATCCTTCAGTGAATCATACAACTACGAGATATTTTATTCACTGAATTGCCTTTTAAAATATATGCCTTTTTTTTTTTCTCCTTTGAGTTTTTCTTTTTCTATGTTCAATGTGCATTTGTGAGTAGATTCCAAGTATAACAATGAGAAAATTCAATCGTTGAACCAATTTGCAAGAAACAAAAATACATAGTAGAAACATTTTGACTTGAAAAAAAGAGTTTTCTACACGTTAGTAATCTTGAATATGTTATTCTACATAGAATATGATATAAAAATAATACAATAATTATGACATAAAAATAATCTAGTCAAAATTGCAGATTCTGAAATATAAATTATTCTAAATGGGAAATAAAATAATCTATGTTCATTTTCTCAAGTCAAGAGTTACACTTTTGTTCCACTTAGGTTGCTTCCTTTTTTTTTGTCCATATTTTGTTTCTATGTCCAATCACCAATGTGATGGACAATTTGTATTTAAATAATAAGTAGATTCCAAGCAATGAGAAACTTTAGTCATTAAACCAATTTGGAAGAAATAGGAAATATAAATTAGAAGCATATTGACTAGAAAGAGAATTTTAAAATGGCATAGCTAAATCATTATTTTTCTTATTTGTAACAGAAAAGTCATGCAATATGGAACAATGTGACTTTTTTTTTATAACAGGAAAATACTCTACTCTTATTGTTGGAAAATTACTATAATATTGATATGGAATTGAAATTAATAATTATAATAAAATAGTCACAAATATTGTGTCGTGACAAGCCACTCCCTTAAAAGCAATTTCGGTCAGACTTTGGTGCAAATCCTTCTAGCCGGTCACTCCCCAAGGTTCCACAGCTACTTCCAAACACGTGCACTCATGGCTGAAAGTTTGGAGGTTGCTCAAAATTATTGCTCAAAAGTAGAGAACTTAGGAGGAAGATATTTTTCTTTTACTGGTTTATATAGGTGAAGAACAAAGGATGTTACAAGAGTGAGTTAATGGTGAATTGAATGAATTAACTCCTCACCAAATGAATTCATCTGTTTAAATGTATCTTGTATCTTGTAAATGTATTTGGACTTCCCTTTTTGGATAAGCTTAAAGAAGTTTTAGATTTTGACTTTGCATTCTAACCATTTATTAAAAATGTTTTCAATCCCCCACAAATACAAAGACAATAGAATAGAAACACTTTTGGGCAAATCAAGGGTGTCAAACGGGCCTGGCCGACCGGGCCCGATTATCTAACCCGACCTGGTTTGACCCGGTCCGGTAAGCCCTAGAACTTTAGGGTTTCGGGTCTCGGACCGGTTTTTTTTTTAAAATGGGCCCGGTTAACCCGGCCCGGATCAAGCCCGGTCTAGGCCCGCCGGTTAACCAACCCGGCCCGACCCGAAAAATAATAATAAAAAAAAATTAAAAATTTAGATTTTGTGCCAAACTAGCCGTTTGGACCCAACGGCTAGTTTGGGCCCATTTAATAAAAAAAAAAAAAACTTTAAAAGATATTTTTTAATCCCCCAAAAAAATCTATAAATACCCTACAACTTCAAATTATTTTTCACACAATTTTTCACTCTCTCAAATCTCATTCTCTCTCAAATCTCAATTGTCAATTCTCAAATATTCAGTATATTTAATTTCTTAAAGTGTTCACTTTAATTTTTTAATTTTTCGTTTACAAAGTACGAGCGGAAGTTTCTAAAGTCGCAATCTTTGGATACTTTCAAAATTTGGTATTGTCATTCCATCTCTTACGTTTAATTTTTATTTATTGTATTAATTGTTTAATATTTAATTTTATTATATTTGTGTATTTTGAATATTTTTAGTTTAATTTAATTTATATTATGGATAAATTAAAAAACCTCGCTACTAAAGGTGTTAAAATTTTTTGTCCCGAAAGCGATAGTGGTAGTAAAAAGCGAATTACTAGCGGTAGAGGTAGTTCAAGTAGTAGATATATTCGTGTGCCTTCGCCTCTGGTACCGCTTGGTACACCTTTTGAGGAAGAAATAGGTGTAGGTGCTCACGATATGGATTATGTAGAAGCTCAGAAAAATTACGGTATAGAAGAAGAAAATGAAGTAGATGCAGTTAATTTAGACGAAGATAATGAAAATATTGTTGAAACACCCGCAGTAGGAGATGCTAACGTTAGATCTGAATCAGTTAATCTCCCTTCCCGTCCTCCCAGTGCCCCAAAACCTCGTAAAAGAACTAGTATTGCATGACAATTTTTTGAACGTATATCAGATATTGAGGTGCAGTGCAATATTTGTCAACAAATATATAAGCATAGAAGTGGAGGCAAGTAAGGGGGTACGGGTACGTTAATGAGACATATTGCTGAAGATCACAAAAGAGAGCTAAATATTGCAAAAGGTGGTGGGGATGTTGGTGGGTCAACGCAAACTAGAATGGACCCAACAAACGGTCAAGTAGCGAAAAAGTATAATAAATTGAGGGACAGGGAAGAAATAGCTAAAATGGTAGCTGTGGGTTGTTTGCCTTTTAGTTTTCCTTCATCTGATGCTTTTATTCGTTATATACAAGTAATTTATAATCCTATGTTTAATGGTATTCCTAGAACTACTTGTCGGTCTGATATTTTTAGACTCCATTCACAATATTGTTTTTATTTATCAACATTGTTAAAAAATATTCAATGTAGATTGTCCCTAACTTCTGATCTTGGTCGTGCTGTAAATAAAAATGATTATTTAACCGTTACTTGTCATTGGATGGATAGTAATTTCGTGATGCAAAAACGTATTCTTGCTTTTTTATATGATGAAGATCGTAAACATACTAGACAATTTATTGCTGATTCTATTGTTAAAATTACCGGATATTATGGTATAGAAAATAAAATTTTATGTATTGCTTTTGATAATGCTTCTAACAACAAGACTGCTATAACAAAAATAAAATCTACGCTATCTCCGCCCTTGCCTGAAATTTTTCATATTAAGTGTGCATGTCATATATATAATTTAATTGTAAAAGATGGTCTTGACTTTTTTGAGCTTTATATTGAAAAAATTCGTCTTGCCGTTGGTTTTATTCAAGGAAATAATCGTAGATCGAGAATTAGAGAATTTAAACTTAAATGTCAAGAAAATGGACTTACACCGATTTTGATGCCTGAGGAAATTGATACTAGATGGAATTCTACGTATGAATTTTTAAAAACTTGTTATAAATATAGAATTCCTATTACACTAGCTTTTAACCAACATTGCGGTTCATTTGCTGATTCTGCTGATTGCATGCTACATAACTCTGATTGGGTTGTAATTAATGATCTTATTAAGTTCTTAGAAAAATTTTATGTAGCTACGGTTGAATTTTCCGGTGCTTACTATCCTACTGTTTGTAATATTTTGGCATATATAGCCGATATTTCTGATTTGCTCCAACAATATAAAAATAAAGAAGGTTATAAAGAAACTGTTGGCGCCATGTTTACGAAATTTAAAAAATATTTTTTTCCGATTCCCCCTATTTACTTGGTTGGTGCTATGTTAAATCCGTGCATGAAATATAATCATATGTGTCACTTTAGTACTCTTATTTATACTAACTTAGAAATAAATACTAACCATGATTCTGAACAAGTACAACCTGATTTGTGGACGGCTACGGCTGATGCAAAGGATTATATAGAAAAATTATATAATCACTATGCTGATTTATTTGATTCAGCCGTACCTACAAATATCACTCCAACTGTCGCTCTTCATCCTCCCGAGGAGCCATCATCTTCTAAAAGGCCGGCATATAGTGGTTTTTCTGATTCGTTTTATGATTTAAATTGTTGGAACAGTGTTGATGAGAGAACTTACACATCAACTTATCGGGAAGAGCTGAAATATTATCTTCGGACGGCACCAGGGGATCGCAGACGACAGATCAACACGCTGGATTGGTGGAGGAATAATGAATCACAATATCCTGTGCTTTCAAGATTTGCTAGAGATATCTTGAATGTTCCAATGTCAACCGTTGCATCAGAGAGCGCCTTCAGTCAGGGACGACAGCAGCTTGGAGACAACCGACACTCATTGGGAAGCAATGCAATGAATGTTCTAGTTTGTCTCAGAGATTGGATTAGAGCGGAAAGAAGAAACCAAGGAATGGAACCGGAGCCGAGCAACAAGCTGAAACTTGAAGAAATTGTGACTTCACGGGAGAACTCAGCAGAATCAAGTCCAATGCATGGTTTTGCCCCCGTTGACTTCGACTATCCTATGCAAGTTCCCATTAATATTAACATGAATGAGTTGGAAAAAATGATGCATAATTTATAGATTTTTCATTCATGTAAATTATAAATTTTGGATCATTTTGCAATCAATAAATTTCCCCAAATTCATTCACTCCTTAGTCGTTTTTTTTTATTTTTTATTTAACGATTTAAAATTTTAATTGAATTTCTAGTTTTCTACTTTAAATTAAAAACTTACTTCTAATATATTATTAATTTACTACCAAATATTATTAATTTATTATATTAAGTGGCATATGTTTTGTATATTTGTGCATATATCTTCTATAGAAGTGTATATTTAACGTATACATGTGTATATGTTTTATAAATTAGTATATAAGTATATCTATACATATTGTAATGTATATATAATGTAGTATATTTTATAAGTAGTAGTATATATACATTGAATGGTGCGTATACACGTGTATATATCTTCTATAGAAGTGTATATTTAATGTCTACATGTGTATATGTTTTATAAATTAGTATATAACTATACAAATATATATTGTAATGTATATACATTATAGTATATTTCATTTAAAGTATTACATATACATAGAATAGAGTGTAGTGTATATATATATATATATATTATACTATTATAGCATATGTTTTATTTAAAGTAGTACGTATAGTCATATATAATTATATATTGAATGGTACGTATATATGTGTAATTGTTTATACTTTATATATTTTTTTAAGAATATATATTGTATATTGGAGTGTATATAGTGTATATTGGAGTGTATATAGTGTATATTGGATTTTTTATTTATTTTTTAAACGGGTTTGACCGGTTTTTAACCGGGTTTGACCGGGTTTTGGTGGGTTTGACCGGATTGGGTTAAGTGGGTCGGGTTCGGGTGGGTTTTAATTTTTTTACTGTTTGGCCCGGCCCGGCCCGGTTAACGCCAAACCCGACCCGTAACCAGACCGGAACCCAGGTAAAATGAGAGGGCTGGTTCCGGGTTGGCCCGGCCCGGCCCGTTTGACACCCTTAGGGAAAATAAAAGGAACATGCATTTAAGTGTCAAATCTTTCGATTTGAATTGACAAAAGTGAAGTACTCTTGAACTAGATGGACATAAGTTGAGACCCCTACAACACATACCATATCATTGATTTTAAGCAACCTCCGCAATACTACAAAGTGCTTTTATAGTCATGCACACCAACCGTGGGTTTCATGAGTGCTCTAGAAAGATAACCCAAGTCTTTCATAAAAAGTTGACCAACTTTTACACTCACGTAGATGATCCATCAAGTCTATCTCATATACCACCATAAGGTTATGGATCATTAGGAGCAAAAATAAGCTCAACCTTATAATACACTACCTCACGCCTTAGGGATAGGATATGCAATATTTATTTACAGCCTATATGACTTCGTTTGACCACAAATGAGTATCCATTATATTACCTCAATCCATGGGCTTTAGCTCCATCCCCCTCGATGATTCAAGGACCATTTTTCTTGTCAAACCCTCGGTCATAAGATCCGTAAAATTTCTTTCGAATCTTACATATTTCAAGAAATTAACATCATATTTCAATAATTCTTTAACTGCACCATGTCTGATGCGGATATATTTTTTTTTACCACTGTATACACTATTTTTAGCAATCTCAATTGCCACCTGTGAGTCACAATGTAAAGAGACTGGTGACATTTGTCTTCCCCATAAAGGCACATCTGTCAAAAGATTTTTCAGCCACTCAGCTTCTTGTCCTGCCAACTCGAGAGCAATGAATTCAGATTCCATGGTAGAACGTGCTATACAAGTCTGCTTTGAAGACTTCCACGAAATAGCACCTGTATCCAAAGTAAACATATAGCCACTCGTCGAGCTAATTTTATCATTGTCAGTAACCCAATTTGCATCACAAAAACCTTCTAAAACAACAGAAAATTTATTAAAATACAAACACCAATCCATAGTACCTCTCAGATACCTTAATAAGTGATGAAGAGCATTCCAGTGTTCATTACTAGGATTATGAGTATATCTACTCAATCTACTAACAGCATAAGCTATATCAGGCCGAGTATAGTTCATGAGAAACATTAAACTCCCAATTATTTTAGCATATTTAGTTTGGGGAACACTAGAATCTCTATTCTTTTTTAAGTATATGCTAGGATCATAAGGAGTTCTCACTAAAACTACATCAAAACAATCAAACCTTTTCAATATTTTTCAATATAATGAGACTGGCACAAAGAGAAATCATTAACAGTTCTTTTGATTTTTATTCCTAAAATCACATCAGCTTCTCCAAAGTCTTTCATTTCAAATTTAGAAAATAAAAATTTCTTAGTCTCATTTGCAACATTTACATTTGGGCCAAAGATTAACATGTCATCCACATATAAACATATAATCACACAGTCTGATCCTATCATTTTAGAATAAACACAGGTATAAGATGAATTAACAACAAAGTCATTTTCTATTAATGTGTAGTTAAATGTTTCATACCACTGCTTAAGTCCATATAAAGACTTTCTCAATTTGCATACTTTATCCTTCTGTCCTGGAACCACAAAACCCTCAGGTTGAGTCATATAGATCTCTTACTCTAAATCACCATTTAAAAAAGCATTTTTAACATCCATTTAGTGTACCACTAAATTGTGAATAGCAGCTAAAACAATAAGCGTTCTAATGGTCGCGATTTTAGTCACAAGAGAATAAGTATCAAAATAATCAATACCTTTCTTTTGGTTAAAACCCCTAATCACAAGTCTAGCCTTATATTTATCAATTGTACCATTAGGCCTCAATTTCTTCTTAAATATTCATTTGCTACTTATGGGTTTACAACCTTTAGGCAAATCATACAAGTCTCATGTGTGATTAGAAATTATCGAGTGTAATTTACTTTTAATAGCCTCTTTCCAAAATATCACATCTATTGAACTCATTACTTCATCATATGTCTTAGGTCTTCTTCTATTAAGTAGATATACACTAATTCATCATTTAAAGTATCTATATCAAAATCCTCAGTTAAGAAGGTGGTGATAAAATCAGGACCAAATATAATCTCAGTTTTACATCTGTTACTCCTTTTTAGTTTATTTTCATGCTCATTAGCGATAACATCAGATACAGGCATAACATGAGAGTTAACAAACATAGATATAGAAGTATTATTTTGCACATCACTAGGCACATGATTTTTCAAAGGAAAAACATGCTAAAAAAATTCTGCATCTTTAGATTCACAAATAGAATAATCATTTAATGACATAAATCTATATGCAACACTATTTTGAGAATAACCAACAAAGACAGAATCAAAGGTTTTAGAACCTAAATTTACTCGTTTAAAATCAGGTAGACAAATTTTAGCCAAACACCCCCGCATTTTTAGAAATTTCAAGTTAGGGGCATATCCTTTTCATAACTCATATGAGGTCTTGTCTAACTTTTTATGAGGGACTCTATTAAGAATATAACATGCAGATAAGATAGCTTCCCCCACACATATAGTCAGGTAGACCTGAGCTTAAAAGCATAGAATTCATCATTTTCGTAAGTGTTCTATTCTTTCGTTCGGCTACACCATTTTGTTGGAAAGCATAGGAGCACTAAACTATAGATAATATCATTTTTCTCACAAAATCTTCTAGAGTTTTAGTATTATATTCACCGTCCCTATCAGATCTAGATCTCTTGATTTTCCTTTCTAATTGATTTTCTACTTCTCTGTTTTGAATTTTAAAAACATGCTTTCAGTCTTATCTTTAGACTTAAGGAGGTATACCTTAGTGTACCTAGAAAAATCATCAATAAAAGTAATGTAATACTTCTTTCCATCTTTACTAATAGTGTTCTTAAAATCTGCTAAGTCTGAATGTACTAGTTCAAACAACTCGGTCTTTCTACTAGTAACATATTTAAAAGGTTTCTTGGCATGCTTTGCTTCTACACATACGAGACATTTAGAAATATCATCAATATTTACTGCAGGAATTAATTTCATTTTTCTAAGTCTTTTAATAGAAGCAATATTAACATGACCTAGTCTACCATGCCATAAATTAATAGACTTAGTAATATAAGCAGAGTTATAAATATTTGCATTGACAATCTCTTGATCAATGTTCAGTACAAATAATTCCCCATTAAGGTATCCCTTCCCAACAAAGTCTCTCCACGAGAAATAATTATTTTATCAACTTCAAAAATAAGTTTAAGGCCTATTTTTTTTAGAAGTGCTCTAAAAACTAAGTTTCTACGGAGTGAGGAAACATACAAAACATTGTTCAAGACTAAGGTTTTTCCAGAAGTTAATGTAAGTAAGAAAATGTTTTTATGTACCCATAACTCCAGCAGTAGTGGAGTTACCCATGTAGACGCACTCGCCATCTGTGGATTTCTCAAAGTCATGAAATAATTTTTTGTTAGCGCAGAAATGTCTTGAAGCAACTGTGTCCAACACCCAATCAGTCTTGTTAGCTACCAGATTTGCCTCGACGATTATAGCAACGATCACTTTATCACCCTCAACAAGATGAACTTGGACATTAGTTTGTCCTTCCTATTTTGTGTTTTACAAACTATCCCATATTTTTTTAGCAGATTTGTAAGTAACAAATAAAGTATTAATCATATGACTCAATAAATGTCCTCTGACATTTTTGCTATCCCTTTTATCCTTTCTTTTTAGCAAATTTATCAACAATCATAATAGTGTTAGAACTGATAATACTGTTAGAACCATCATTAGATAAAATATAATCAACTTCTAATTGTTCTAAGAAAATAAAAAAAAATTATGACCAACTTTTAAAATTATTTTCGTTCAATGGCTCAATTGTTGACAAACTAGGAAAAGTTTTTTCCAAAGAAATAGTCATTTATCAATATTGTATGTAAGAAAATCGCTTTCAAATTGTTGGAAAAAGTACTACAATAATGATATGAAACTGAAATTAATAATTATAATAAAATAGTCACAAATATTGTGTCGTGGCAAGCCACTGCCTTGAAAGCGATTTCGGACCGACTCCGATGAAAATTCTTCTAGACGGTCACTCCACAAGGTTCCACAGCTACTTCCAAACACGTGCACTCGTGGCTAAAAGTTTGGAGGTTGCTCAAAATTATTGCTCAAAAATAGAGAACTTAGGAGGAAGATATTTTTCTTTTACTTTGTTGGTGATTTTTCTTTTGTTCTCAAATAGAGTAGTTTATATAGGTGAAGAACAAAGGATGTTACAAGAGTGAGTTAATGGTGAATTGAATGAATTAACCCCTCACCAAATGAATTCATCCGTTCAAGGAATGAATTAACTTATCAAGAACTAACTCATAAAATGAATTCTTACGTTCAAGGAGAATTGAAAACACACAGTTACAAAAGAATTAATAAGTTACATTTTTTCACAATATATCTTGTAAATGTATTTGGACTTTTCTTTTGGGATAAGCTTAAAAAAACTTTAGATTTTGACTTTGCATTCTAACCATTTATTAAAAATGCTTTCACTTATAACTAACATGAAAGAAGTTTTTTTTTTTTCCACTTGAATAATTTTATTAGTGATATACCATATCAAAAGTATAAATTAGCATTTGATCATAAATTTTTAAAAAATATGCGGTCAAATAAAAACTAAATGAATGGCAGCATAAAGTCAAAGAAAAGTATGGAAATGAGTTTAATTGAACAAACATTTTATTGTTAAAGTCTAGAAATGATTATTAAATTAATATTCCCAACGCAGATTTTACGTTGGTGGTCAATAAAATTGTACACAATGGCCACTTATCGCACGCAATGGCCTCATTGTTAGTGTATAAAATATCATATTATGCAATGAAATTAAATTAAAGAAAATAATTTCTTTACATATCTTATGTGTAAATAAAAATAATAATCTCTTATGAAAAAGATATAGGACAAAAATAATTTTTGTAAAGAAATATAAAATCAAATCTATTTTTTCGAAGTAAAGGACATGTTGATGTATGGAGCTTCTGTTATGCACAACGTCTGAAAAATAACCTACCCACAAAAGTCTATACTTTCCAACCTTATTATTCATTTTACAAAAGATTATTTACACGGCTCGAACTCCAAACTTCTTTAGGTGGCATCAACTTGCCCTAAGTAGGTGAAGTTTATAAGTGCGACATTACTCAATAATCAAGATATTGATATGTCAGGGAACTGATCAATCCACATGTATTAATATATCATAAATTATAATAATTATTATTAAAATAATAAAATGAAGAAAAATTAGATAATTTCTTTTTTTTGGTTAAGATGCAGATATCTTATTCTCATTAAGGAGATTCAAGTTTGTTGTGGTATAATTTACATCGATCCAACAGTATATCTCTTGACTTATCTTCTCCAGGATACAACAGTCCATCAACGATGTAGAACTCAAGTAACTCCGAATTAATTGAAGAGTTCAATGCTCCACCATAAGAATATCTTCCTTCAACGTATTATTACGCTTTTTCCACATATTTCATGTACACACAACAAAGGAAGAAACACCATTATTAATTTATAGGTAAAGAATTCTTTCATGTATTGAATAGGATGAATGAGGGGTGGTAATGTGGATAGATAAAAAGTCTTTGATGCTACATATGTTACATGCAACTAATAATCATGGAGTTACAAGAAATTAATGGTCATATGACAAGAATAATGATCATCTTTTACCACAATTTATACCCATTAACATTGAAAGATAATGTGGTGAATAGTGGACAAATAAAGTATTAAAAATTACAAATATTATCAAAATATAATGATATGCATCACTTTCTTCACTTTATGTCCATCAATTATCATGCAATTTAATTTTTAATATTAAAATCATCAAACATTGCCCACATAGCTTTCTGTATTTGTTACTCCATAATTGTCCACCTATATATATAGTCCTTATGGATGGCATGTCCTTTACAAACAACTAATCACAATGGTATTTTATGGTCAAGCTACGTTGATTTTGCTCTTTATTAAAAGTGTTTGCAAACGATTATAAAGTAGTCCGGTTTAGTAAAACTTTGTTATGTATGTGTAGCTTCGTAAAAGAATTGGATCATAAGGATGTATTGTATATAGTTTTACATTGTATTTTTTGTAAGAAACTGTTTCACGATGACATTTCTGCAGCGTGGATCTACTGTATGTAGTCTTATCTGCATTTATGCAAGAAATTATTTTCACGACTGCATTTCTATAAGAGGTTGTTTTCATAATTGTATTTTGCAAGAATTTATTTCCATGACTATATTTTTACAAGAGGCTATTTTCACAACGTGGATCTATAATCTCCTAATTATATAAATTCAACTTTATCAATTGTACCACGACTCTTCTTTCATGTTGCAAATGATCATATTTGAGAAAATAGCAAATTTTGGATTATTTTTTAATTTTACAATTATGTCTAAATGGCCACTAAAACTCAAAAGCATATGGATATGTCATCTTTTGTGGATTCCATTCCCCACTAGTCCATAAAGGTCAAATGGAAATATGACCCACCAATCCACTCCACTCCTTGATTGATGGGAGCCCAATTAGATTAGTACAGCCTACCGTACGATTTACAAAAAAAATGAATTCATAGTACATAATCTTATTCCATATTTTTATAAGAGTATTTTGTAGTTATATTTCTGCAAAAAAATTATTTTCACGATTGTAATTCTGCAAGATAGGATTTATTGTACGTAATCTTGCTATGTATTTCTGCAAGAGACTATTTTCATGATTTCATTTCTACAATAGGTTGTTTTCACGACTGTATTTCTGTAAAAATATTATTTTTGCACTTGTATCCGTAATCTCCTAATCACATAAAAATAACATTATCGATTATGTCAAGATTCCCCTTGTCGCGTCATAGACTCATATTTGAAAGAGTAACAAATTTTTACTTTTAAATTTCATAATTTTTATGTCTTAGTGGTCACTAAAACTAAAAAAGCATATGAATATTGCTATCTTTTGTGGATTCCATTCCCCACTACTCCACAAAGCTAAAAGAAATAGAATTTAAGTTTTGTTTACTTTCTACGAAATATTCAAGTAAATTTGATCTGTTATTACATGTTATTTAATTTTAAATTTTTATATATATTTTTTTTATTTTTTTATTTTTATATAAAAAATTTAGATATTTAAATTAAATTTATTTAATAATATAAAATATTTTATATGCTAATAGTGAACAAAACTTAAACGCAAGAAATATGACTCACCACTCCTTTGATTGATGGGGAACCCACTTAGATCAGTACAGCCTGCCGTACCTACTCTAAGTCCCTTTGCTTCTTCCTTTCTTCTTCATCAATATATCCAAACACAAAAACCATATGCTAACATATGGACAAAGGGACCACCCTTCTTTTATATTTTATTTATCAAAATTAGTTTAATTTTTGAGTGAAGTTTTTTTTAAGGCAAAATGCTGGATTCTTGTACTATGTCGGTTTTATAAGTTGGATACATCTACTTACATGTTTGTTATTTGAACCCCTGAACCCACTAAAAAACAATATTTTATATTCTTTTTTGGTGAGTGTAACACAATTTTCCCACGCCAGCTGCCATGTCAACTGTCATGCCTGCCACATCTGTCACGACATTTAAAAAAAATATTACATTAAATTTCAAGTCATTTTTAAAATGTTAAATAACAAATTAAATATTGAAATTAATTTAATTAAATAAGAAAAAATTATAATTGTAGAAAAACTTGAATAATCATGTTTTTATTTTTGTTCACAAATTAAACATCAAATCCATTTCAAATAATTAAAATTCTTCCCCAACTAATTTAAATTTTTAACTATAAATTCATATATACAAACATAATAAATTTTTTATTTTTAAATTTGAATATCTTTAACAAATTCACAAAAACTTTAATTTTTTTCAAGCGAAATTCACTATTTTTTTCAATATTCACTATAACTCACTTTCAATTCAAATTTAAATTTTAATCCCCAAAAAATAAAAAGATTTCAAATTTAAAATTTAATTAAAAAAATGAAAAAAATTGAATTGAGGAAAAATTAAAATAAAAAAAAAAGTGAAGGTGGTGGGGGGGGCTGGAAGAGTGTTGGGGTGGGGTGTGGGGGCTGGAAGGGGCTGGGTTGGGGTGGGTACGGGGCTGAAAGGGGTGTGGGGGTTGGGGGTTTGGTGGGGAGGGGTTGGTGGGGTGGGGGGGCGAGAAAGGGGCTTGGGTGGGGTGGGGACGGGGATGGATGGGGCTGGTGGGGTGTGGGGAGGGACGGGGCTGGGGTGGAGGGATGGGGATGGGATGGAGGGGCTGGGGTGGTGTGGGATTGGGCTGGGTGGGGTATGAGGGGTGGGGTGGGGAAGGGCTGGACGGGTATTGGGGTGAGGTGGGGGGTTGGGGTTGGGGTGGGATGGGGCTGGGTGGGGTGGGATGGTATTTTTTAAAAATTTTTTAATACTATTTTTAAATTTAAAAAGGTGGAGGAAAAAACGCTTTTTTAATTATTATTTTTAATTTTAAGTTTTTAATTATTTTAATATAAAATTGGTCAAAAATTGATCCCACTCTCACCTCTAGGCGAGTGACTACACTCTCTTTATCCTAGTCATCATTTCAATATCACATAGGCAAGGTCAATAGTCAAAGGGTGCAAAATATTGCTTTTTAATGGGTTCAAGAGTTCAGATAACAAACATGTAAGTAGAAGTGTCCAACTTACAAAACTGACATAGTTCATGGATCCAAATGATCATTTTGCCTTTTTCTAAACATATTTTTTTTTTGAGTTTCACACGTAAATTAATGAAAGTGTGATAAATACACTTAAATTATTACTTTTAGTTTGAGAAACACACTTAATTAGCACTTATTAGTTTGAGAAACACATCTAAAAACTGACTAGATCAAATATTTGTTTACGAACTTGTTAGGTGTGTCTAGCCATTAAAATTTAGTCGACGTGGCATGTTTTTATTCTTGTTTGTTAACACATTATTTCATTTTATTTTATAAATATTTTAATTGATTCTTATTTATTTTGAGATGTGTTTCTCAAACTAATAAGTGATGGTTTAGATGTATTTCTCACTCTCAATAATTTAAATATGAAATTCAATATTTTAAGTATGCTTTTGACACTTCAATCTTATTTTTTAGCAAAATATAAATTTTTATAGGAGTAATTAATTAACTCTTTTTAATTTTTTTGTAGTTCAACAAATGGATGAACTTTCGCTCCACTTCACATAACATTTAAGGGAAATAGCCAAATTGGAAAAATTTTTCGATTGAATCGAACATATATCAACAAAGTAAAAGTTCAGATACTCAATCAATTGAATTGCTGAAAAGGTTATCTTTTCAACAAAATTTACTATATTAGCTTTCCCACGATATCTGACCATTCACCAAAAACTTCCACAAGTTGCATATAAATAAAAATTTCCTTGCTCAGGATCCATATCAAACAACATATCCAATATAATTTTATAAGTGGAGTCTGAAGAGAGTAAAATGTACTCAAATTTTGCCCTACTTTGTAATGTGAGGATAAAGCGCCAATACATAATTTATTCGATGCGATAAAGCTCTTCCTATATGCTGGGTCCAAAAAACAGCCTGATCATAAGGATATATTTCACTCAACCTTACCAATAAATTCCATAAGTTGCATAAAAATGAAAGCCTCTCTACACTCATTACTCAAGATCCATATCAATAAAACAAAAAGACATATAATCCAGAAGCTCAAACATGTCAAGTATAAGAAGATAGGCAACAACAACGACAACATACCCATGTACTCCGCAAATGAAATCTAAAAAGAATAATGTATACAAAAACTTTATCCCTCTATGATTAGTGGCGGAGCCAAGATTTTCATTAAAGGGGTTCAGAAGTAAATATACGAACTAGTCGAAGGGTTTCAACATCTATTATATATGCATAAAAAATATTTTCAACCATATAAAAATAATATAATTTTTTGTCGAAGGGGGTTCGGATGAACCCCTGAAGCACATGTAGCTCCGTCTCAGTCTATAATAGAAAGACTGTTTTCAGTAGATCCTTGACTCAAGAAAATAATAGAAGTAAAGAATAAGACATGTAGAAATTAACCTAAGAAGATTCATAATATAATAGTAGCAAACTTTATTACATAGCAAACTTCTCAACTCAACAAAACTTGAAAGGATAAATCACCAATACATACAATAATCCCTCTCTCCCTCAACCTTTTATAATAAAAAACATATAAAGGTGGGGAAAGCGTGGACTTTTCTTACATAGCCTTAAAATCTTTTCGTTTTTTGTTTTTTTCCCTCATAATATATAGTAGTAGGAGATTCATTATCATTCACAAGATTCTTCTCCACAACACAGTAGAAGCTTTTATATCAAGATTTGTACAGCTAGTATTTATAGGATAGTTAGTATAACCTATGCTGCTCCGACTCTTCAAGAATGTCAACAGATGGGCGTCAAATACAATAAAAATAGTGCATTTTGGAGAATCTGACACGGGTGTGGAAACAGTTTTGGATAGTCTGAACAACGTCGAGTAAAACCAGCAATCTTGTTCAGTTTAGATCAGCCATTGATCTTGTTTCTCCTCCATTAATCACCCATGGGTGTCCTGAAATTAACAAATAACATAAAAATTAGCTAAATTGACCAAATATCAAAGTGAAAATGAAAGGCCAAAAAGAAAAGGCCATGTTGAAGAATCAAGAAACATTTTCATAGTTCCAAGAATCAGACTATGTTGCTCAAGACTCTTCAAAAATGTCTGCGGATCCCTTAAATTAGTGTATTTTCAAAGAATTCAACACGGATGCAACAATATATTTGAAGAGTCCAAGCAGACAACAAAACAAAAGCTGGAGCTTTATAGCTCTAATACTAACAACACCGCCTCAGTTCCAAATAAGTTAGGGTCGATGACACTCACTTCGTTATTTAAAGCTCATTTCATATCATTTATCATACTATGATAAACAAGTAATTCAGACAAAACTTTATTTTTTAGCTCCATATAAAGGCCAACTCGATGTACAAAACATCTTGCATTTCCAGGGTTCGAGGAAGGACCACAAAACATCTTGCTTTATTTGTGGTGATCCCGGACATATCAAAACGGATTGCTCCACATGTTATATATCAACTAGTAGTTGCTTGAACGTTGTCCTATAATTCGCAGACAAACAAAAACAGGGGAAAAGCAATGATACGTAAACATCAGAGAACTTACTGAGCACTTGTTCAGCCGAATATCTTTTAAAAACATCCTTACAAATCATCTTCCTCAACAGATCCTTGGCTTCACTCGAAACAGACCTAAATAACTTCGTAGGAAACCTCAAATTTCCTCGAATAACAGCTTGAAATGTCTCCGTCGGAGTCTCACCGTAGAAAGGTGGAACCCCAGAGAGCATAATATACAGAATAACTCCCATACTCCACACATCCACTTTCTCATTATACTCTTTACCTAACAGCACATCAGGTGCAACGTAGTACGGTGTGCCAACCACCCCATTCATCACGCTTCCTTCACATCCCACGAACCATTCAGCCGATCCAAAATCAGCTAACTTCACATTACCATTACGGTCGAACAGTATGTTATCCGGCTTCAAATCACGATGAGCAACGCCCATATGATGACAGTAATGAACAGCTGATGCAACTTGTTTAAGAATCTTAGCAGCTTGTGGCTCACGTAATGATCCGGCAGAAACAAGGTCGTATAAATCGCTGTTGGGACAATAATCCATTACCATATGGAGAAAGTTATCGTCCTCGTAAATCTTATGTAGATGAACAATGTTGTTATGACCAGACACGATTTGGAGAAGCTTAGGTTCTTTAATGAGACATTCACGGTCGATGGAATCTTCAAGGAGATTCTTGTTAATGGATTTAACGGCGAAGGAATCTCCGGTCACCGGAGATTTACAAAGGTAAACGGTGCCAAATCTACCACGACCAATTTCTTCACAAATTTGGAAATCGATTTTCAATGTTTGGAACATATTTTAAGGTTTTGTTTGGTTGTTTTTTTTTGGGGTTTTAAGTTAAGGAAAGAGGTTATATTTATAAGGAGAGCATGAGGTTTTACTTGCTTCCATTCATCTTTACTTGTCGAGGAAAAAAATTATTTATTTTATTATATTTTTACTATTTTTATGTTGGTGGGGAATTATTTGTTTTGTTTTGTTTCTTGCGGAACAATCACAAGGGCTTTTTTTGGGTTATGGCCTATTACTAGAAATTCAGTATGCGTAATTTCAGGGTTCAATGTGCATTCCTAAAATAATCTCATTTTCTAACTTTAATTATTTTATTTTATAAAGTTTTTCAGTCTGTAATCTCAAGATGCAATGTATATTCCTAAATAATCTCATTTTTTTCAATTATTCAGTCATTTCATTTTAATAAAGTTAATATCGATCATATTATATAATATTTATCTCTCTTGATAAAATAAATACGACGATCTTATTTTAACAAGTCGCTTTGTTTGTTGGTTAATTGATCACTATTTATATGTGGAATGACTTGAATTGGATTAGTATGAATACCATAAAATCATATTATTAGATTGAATAAGTATATTGGATCTGATAAGTAACTTGTGTTAGAATTGAGAAACTTTATAATGGTACTTGAAGAATGTCAATCGATTTTTCTTCATTGAAAAATTATATCATGTAATTAGGATTAAAAGATATTTTTTTGGTGTATATATTACATACTAACACCTCTTGACTTTTTCTTGAATTTACTTTTTTATAATTGAATATCTTTTAATGAAAATTCTGACAATATCATCAAATATATATGACCTAATATTTTAGTTATATACATTCACGGTTAAAAATTATTTTATTATTATAACTCTAATTTATTTAGTAGGGAAAATACATCACGGGTGAAAAATAAATTACACCAATATTTAAAAAAAAAAAAAGCGCACAAAACGTCTAATTGTTTAAATTCAAAGTGGGACAAGTAGGACAATAATAGTTGAGTCATGAATGTGACACAACACGAGGTGTATTGCATGCTCCATTAGACCCATTTTAAAAATTGTTTAATTTTAATCAACGTAATGCATGTTAATTTTTTTATATCATAAGATATTAAATTGAATATATAAATTTAAGGTTTATGTGGTGGGTGTTTGGTTAATTGACTTTGATAGTGTAAGCAATTAGGTCACATTTAGTACAGTTTGTATGTTAAACGGCAAGAGAGTGGACTTCTTTTGAATTAATACTGTTTTCTCTGTTTTAATTTATTTATCTGATACTTGATTAAATAATATTAATTTTTGTTGAATTTTATTTATCTAAGAGTGGATATTTGAATGGATGTTAGCGAAAATAGAATGATCAAATGGATATGTGACATGTCAGGAAAGGTATGATTAGAAATGAAATTAAACGGAGTAAAGTGAAAGTAGTAGTAAAATAGATAAGATAAGAAAAACAAAAGTGAAATGGTTGCGACGTGTTAAGAGGAGGTGCGAGGATACACCAATAAAAAAGTGTGCATGTAGCAGGGAGAGGAAAAGATAGGCCGAATTTTTTTATATAGAATTAGACAAAACATGATCGAACTTCAACCGACTGAAAGCATAATCTTAGATTAAATTTTCTCTTATAATTAATTTAATCTATTTTGAGCTCCCTAAATTTAACTCAACCCCTCAATTTGTCACCTCTATATATTAGTGTGGTGTGATATATTCTAAATGATAGAACCACTACATAAAAATTAGAGATAAAACTCAAATGAAATACTCTCTTGTTTCAATTTACTTTTCCTATTTTTTTTAATTTCAATACAAAAAAAAGCCTCTTTTTCCTTTTAGCAATTTTATTTAGTTCTAACTCTCTCGCATGACATCTTTAATATCACAAAATTAAAAAATATTTATTATTTTTCATTAACTTTTAACATCAGATTATAAAATTTAAAAGTTTTCTTACTTTCATAAATTTCGTACTAAATTAAAATATAGTAACAAACAAATTGAAATGAAAATAACATATAAAATACAAAAAAAAAATAAAAAATACTCTTTGATAAAATTATACTACTAGAATAGTTGGAGAGGACAAGTGTAGTTGGATAACAACAAAATTTGGAGTCAAATTATTGGAGTCCAACAAACAAATAAAACTGCTTATCATAAGTAAAGCAAATGAAAATTCCCCACCTGCAACTCATCATGTGTCACTTCAATTATTACTCATTTAAATTATTGTAATGGTCTAGACTCTAGAATGAGAAAAAATTTTTTTAGTGGGAAGATTATTCTAAAATTGAGAATTCATAAAAGTGTGTTCATATGAAAAGTAATATTTTTTATATTTATATAAATTTTTGAATAAATGGTATTCGACTGACCGCTCTTTGATATACATGGCTATGCTACGCTCCTTCCTTCTGCTTAAAGCATTCAAGTCCCTAAACTAATATTAATAACTGTAGTTCGCCTGCATCAAGCGTAAATCACTAATAATCGCCGATCAATCATAGGACGACGAATATAAGGGTCTTGTATAACTCTTCCAATAATTTTGAGCCCCATTTTTTCAAAAAAAAAAGTGTATACAATCCTCTCCTTAATGCTCACATAAACATTATTAACTTATTTAATACCACAAAAAAAAAAACATTAAAATTAAACACACAAAGAATATATAACATATTTAAAATCATAATATCTAACATTTTTTTTTCTTTTCAAAATTTATATCCCGTGAAAGGTCGTATTACGTGGGTGAATAATGAACTAATTAGTTAGTAGCCTTTTTTAGAACTTGTTAAGTCAGATATTCAAACAAGTACACTAAACTAAAGTTGGTGTCTTTAACTACTCAAGAAATAAGCACATATAATAATAATATAATGTGTAAAATAGTTCAACGGAAAAAAAAAATACTAGGTGATTCTTCCTTCCTAACCTTAATAGAAAGAGTTATCTGATATATGTTGCTGATGGGAGGTAACAGATATACTGTAGATTTAGTCGAGGTGTGACACTAGGTGATTCTTCCCATATATATCCTAGTATTGATGGAAAGAGTTACCTGATATCTTATGTTGGTGGGAAGTAATAGGTATTACGTAAATTTAGTCGAGGTGAGTGAAAGCTGACTCGACACTACGGATATCAAAAAAAAGAAAATATGTAAAATGTGGAAAGCGAGAATAAAGATTTGTAAAGAGATAATCATCCATTCTTCTAACTATAATATATGCCAACACCCAATTACCCCATATATGTTCATGATGAATATTTGAAGTGTGAATAACATAATGAAGACAAATTATATATCGAAAACATAAGTATAAAATTAATTTATATAATCCGTCTATAAAATTTAAATTCTTTTCTATTATCCCAAAACCCATTACATTATGGTTTATCTGGCGATTGTATCCAAATGGATGTAAAATATTTGGAGTAATAATTAAGGCCAATATTATTTTCAATTAATTAGCAATACCAATACCACAGATTTCCAATGTGGTATTTCACTTTAGAGGTGGTTTGGTTCATGGATTAAGTTATCATTAAATTATAATTTTTGGATAACTTATGGTGGCATCTTTCACTTGTGATATCGAATAAAATAATATCAAATTGAATGAAATATATTCATATTATCACACAAAATATAAATTTAATCTTGAAATATTCACTTTTTTCTTAAACCAAACTGCCTATACATTTTCATAAAAAAGTTACATACCTTTTTTAAGAGAAAATGATCCGAAATATGTCCAAACTTTGATGAAATTTCACGCATGAATTTTGCGGGGGTCCTATGAGCCGTTAGACTATTTATTAGCGTATTATGACTCCATAGATTATTTATTAGCATGCTTTACTGACATTTATTTGCACTAAACTCTTTTATTTATTTAATTATGTATTAATAATTTTTATCTATTTATTAGCTTATTAACGTCACTAAAATACATTAATAAATAGTTAAAGATTGTCATAAAACTCCAGCAAAGTTCAGCCATGTTACAATAAATTTCGTAAAAGTTTGAATATATTTTAGACCCTTTTCCCCCTTTTATAATTAATATAATAGAGTGCCACCAAATGCCAATAATGTGGGGTGACTCAACTTTCACACTCTATATTATTTTAGAAAAACTGATGAGTATAATTTAATATATACTAGCATTGTGCATCATAGTAAATTATTGAGTCCTAACGTTTATAGTGAGGTAGTTATTAGTTACAATTATAATTAACTATTTGAAAATCTGTCTTTCAAAAATAGTTTCTAATATGTCTATCAGGTAATTTTTACAAGCAAATACGAGAAGAATTTTCAAATAATAATGGATCTAGAGTATAATTAATCGATCGATTATGAAACTTAATTACTTTTGCATATATCTTGTATGTATATATACAAATAGTCAGTCGCATTCGTTGTAACTTTACCTAGCCAATAACATAAATTATACATTGATTACATACCATTATGCACATATTACATATGGATTATACATATATTATGCATCCGCTAATTATTTTTAGCTTAAATAATTAGATGAACGGCTATTAGGTTAATTCTTCAAAGGGAGGAAATTCACTAAATATATACAAATATTTAACTATAAAGCAATTATTACATTCACTTAGACGATTTTATAGAACCTCATAAATTTTAAATTATAAACTCGTCTCGATTTCTAAGTATATTATATATATCATCAAACAACTTTCTCTTGACCCATCCCTTAGCAATCACTCCATATTATACAACTCATTTTCTAGGTTTTATTCCCTTTATTAAATAACTTATAATAAAAATGAGTATTATAATATATTAAAAGATTTCTTGATTACTCATCAATAATTGAGATTAATTAATCAAGGAATCCATGATAGTATCACCTAAGAATATTCATTTAATATGTCTTTTTGGAATCCTTACAAACCGTCCACTTTGATACTTGAAAGAGTGATGACAAGTGCCTTTTGTTAATTGAGTAATCTTTTTTTTACTCTGAAATTCGGTATTTGTATTGAATTTTGATTAAGATTAGCGTTACGTAAAATTCATTTAAGAAGGAATAAGAACAACAACAAATTCAGTATAATCCCAAAGCGTGGTCTAGGAAAGATCAAACGTACGTAAACCTTATCTATACCTCAAGGAGGCAAAGAGATTGTTTTCAGAAGACTCTCAATTTAAATAACGGATAAAAAAACATCTAAGTAAAATAATAACGAAAACATAACATAGCATACCAATTAGAAGCAACAATCATAAAAACTAATGTGATTACGATTAATTTTTTTCATAACTTCATCAAGATTCGATTGTGAGACCTCCAATTAAAGATAGATGAATCTTATCTGTCGCACCATATTAGTTTAATTTTTATTGATAAGTGAGAAGAAAGTTAATCACACTCCTGAAAGAGATGTACCACTAGCTGGTAACTTAACATATTAATATAAAATAATAAATGTTTATAATATGGTTTTCTTATCTATATAATTTCATTTTTATATTTGATTAGATTCTAATCAAACTTTTGTCTTGTTATGCACATGGCACAAATAGCAGTTGTATGCTGGTGCAATAAAAATGTTAAGTGTGTCACCATACAAAAATATGTGATTATAAATAATTCCTTTTGGAACAAGTGAAAAAGACCTCTAAACTTTGAGATTGGAATAAACTTATTATACTGTTAGGGGTGGTTTGGTAAAGTGTATTAAAATGTTAATGCATACATTAGTTTAATATGTATTGGTAGTACTTTATTTTTATCATATGTATAATTAATGCAAGCATTAGTTATACATTCTATTGTGTATTACTAATACCTCCAAATCCATGGCATTAGTAATGCAATGAATCTAATGCATGCATTAACATGCTTAAAGATCCTATTACTCCTCAAAAAAATTTCCGCATCCTTTCCAACATATATATTGAGGGTATTATGTAAAAGAATTTTTTTTTTAGAAACTATGTAATTTATGTTTTTTTTAAATACATCAAACCAAACACTGCATAAGAAAAATACTAGCATAACTAACACAAGCATTACTAATACAAGCATTATTAATACACCATATTTTGTATTATTCTTATACACTTTACCAAACGACCCCTTAAAGATTCAATGTATTTCAGAATATACTATAGTTTTCAAAACAAAAAAATTATACCATTAGAAAATCTTATCTGATCATCTTAAATCACAAAACAAAAGAATTAAGCTAAGCTGATTCAAAGAAAAATTTGATTAAATGGTAGAAAATAGCTAAAGGGAATCTTATTTGGAATTCTTAAATTTTTGGGAGATTGACTAGGTCTTGATTGTTCATTTTGGATAATCATTCTTTGCCAGACCACTTTTTTTTTTTTTTTAAATAACCATAATGTCCGACTTAACTTTCATACACCTCGATTAAATTCACAAAATATCTACTACCCCACCAGCAATAAATATCAGACAACATCCACCAAGACTAGAACAGATAGAAAAAATCACCTTGATTCTTTATTTTGGATAATCATTCTCTGCCCAACCAATTTTTTTTTTTAATAATCGTGATGTTTGAGTCAACTTTCATGCACCTTGATTAAATTCACGTAATACCTGCTACGCCCCACCAGCAACAAACCAGACAACTATGTCCACCAAATGTTAGAACAAATGAAAAGAACCACCAAATATTTTTTTATTATTCTAATTCTACTTCATTATCCATTAAATCACGCCCTCGAATTTAATTCTTTTTCAATCAAACCACTTATAAAGACACACATGAAAAGGTAGACAAGAAAATAAGAAATGTGACAAAAATGGAATATGACGATGCACTTTTGAGGCCCCAATTGATGCAAAGACGAGTGTTTTATCCATTTTTCCAATTTGTAAAATTGATAGATTGAACATCAAGAAGTTGTAGCCTTTTAGGGTAGTTGTTGTTTAAAGAGCTTTTGCTTATCCATTGACTATGTGGCCTAAATTCAAATTAATTAAGCCACAAAGAGAATATACCATAGATACCTTTTGGAAAAGAGTTCTGATCTTCATTATCTCTCAGTTGAGTAAAGTCTAGTTAGCAAATTGACAGGACGTAATAAGGTTTTAATAAGACGAAAAGCTAAGGCAGCTCAGTGCATAAAGCATCTCGCATTCACGTAGGATTCGAGAAAGGACAACTCAGTTGATGAGTCTACTTAGCGAATTGACAGGACGTAAAGATCATCACACTAATAAGATTTTAATAAGACGAAAAGCCAAGGCAGGTCGATACACAAAGCATCCTGCATTTACGTTGGGTTCGAAAAGGACAACATCTCAGAATTGAAAAACAATGCTTATGCACATCAATGTCATCAATTAAAATTTAAGAAGCAATATACAGAAAACATGGATTTTAACCTTACAAAAGAATTACACCTCAACTTTCTAAAAAAAACAATATTAGAAACCAAAAATTTCCCTGCATACTTCATTAGGAAGAATGTGTCAAAACAAGTTACAAATAATTTTTATTTTTATTTTTTTTGAAAAAAAAAAAGGGAAGAGAAGATGATTGCCTGTAGTTAGCTAAAAACCAAAATATATTGACATGATCAACATAAGAAACACACACTCCTACTCCTCGTAGCCCCTGGCAAATGAACTAATCGATAGATGCTCCGAAGCATATGTCATGAAGGACGCCAAAATAAGGCCGCCTACCACCATCAAACCTAACCTGCGGAGAAAGCATAAGAATGAAACGTTACTGACAGTTTTCTCATAGACGCCAGAGGAGCCAAACAGCATCACCAAGAAATTTTACTTGAGCGATGGAACTGTAAAAGAAAACTTGCACCAGAAAATTGAGCGTCATGGAGTGTTACCAGCTAAAGGGAGAACAAATCCAGGAAGAAGCTAAGAAATGATCAGAATATGCGATGCTACGTGGTCATAGAAGATGGCTTACTTAACACCCCACCAATGTTGTTGAAGCCTCACTATGATGACAACAATAAACCCAATGTATCCTACAAGTGGGTCTGGGGAGGGTAGAGTAGAGTGTACGTAGTCCTTAACTACCTTTGAGAGGGTAAAGATTATGATAACGTAGAGGAATATATGAGATTGTCATCTAACAAAAATGAATGCTAAAGCATCTTTTAGGCTTATCGACCTTTAAAATATGACCTATTTGAAATTCTCACCCAATGAACTTCCAACGAATCATTTGGGCGCATATTTTCTTTCTTATAAATGATTTAGTTAAATATGTGATTAGGACTCCATTTAATAATGGCATTGCCATGAACTTATAATTTCACAGGTATGCGTAGTTAAAAGATTCGAGCTTTCTAGGTGAAATCAAATCCACATGGCAAGTAGACACCAAATGAAACAAAATTGATCGAAATGCAGAAATGACGTCGAGAGTACCTCAAAGACAAAGAAGTGACTCCAAAAATGCCAGGCAATGCAGGGGCTGCAATGGCAAGAAATGCCATCCCTAACCCATAGTACCACGCTGCATTGTCACAACATGATTGCTGCCGCTGATGACCTACGTACAAAGCAACAAAAAAGCAGCAACCCTAAAGAAATGCAACGACAAATTTTAGTAAAATAAAAATACAGTGATCTGGTTAAATAAACGAACCTTTTCCAGGTTCATAATCCAAAGATGCAGGATGAGCCGGATATTGTCCAGGTTGATTTGCCGCAACCCTTCCCCACTGATAAACTAAGTGCAAATAACTTCCAAACAAGAGGAAGAAAAGTGTAAATGTTCATTCGTACATTAAAAGGAGACCAGTCCATCGCATTACTTGGCGCGGAATGATTAGAAGTGGAAGGCCAAGGGACACCAGAGCAGCGGCAAAACCGGCACATACAGATATCGCACCCAGATAAGCAGGCATCTTCAACTGCAGACCATTTGGGGACTGTTTATCATTTTAAGATTATGTGAGAAAAGCAACATAAACAAATGAAGAAGTAAATAAATATTATGGAACACAAAATATAAATTTAATCTTGAAATATCCCCCTACATCAATTCACTAAAAACTTCAACCATTTCCTTTTTAAATTGGTTATAAGTGCCACCTAATGCCAATAATGTGGGGTGATCCACTCATCTTTCCCACTCTCAGGTGCGCTAAAGTTTCCGTCATGCGCAGGATCGGGAAAAGGCTCGTGTATTGTACGCAATTTTATTTTGCATTTTTACTTGAGCTGTTTTTGAAATTTAAGCCCGTGACCTCCTAATCACATGACAATAACTTTAGCAGTGACACTCCATAGTTAGTTAGAGATAAATTGATATAATTATATATGTGTAAATATTATGCATCATAATAAACTATTGAGTCCTAACGTTCGTAGGCAGGTAGTTATTAGTTACAATTATAATTAACCATTGAAAGTTTGTCTTCCAAACATGTTTGCCAGATACTTTTCATAAGCAAACACGAGTGGTGACGGAGTCCGAATTTTCATTGAGGCGTTCAAAAATACATACACAAACTAGCCAAAGAAGGTTCAATAATACATAAAACTTAATTTTAATCATATATAAATAGTGTAATTTTCCGTTGAAAAGGATTCAAACCCCTCATTGCATGCTAGCTCCGCCCCTGAACAAGGGAAAGAACTTCCAAACAACAATGAATTTAGAGATCGTTTGGTATGCGGGATGAGATAAGTAAGGATATCATCATCCTATGTTTTATATATAGGCTAGTAATCTGAGAAAATTGAAGGAAAGGTGTTTTTTAAGTCTTGAATGAAGGAGTGGTGACATTGACCAACTTAAAGGGTCAAATAACATTAGGAAACTTGATTAAGTTAATTGTGAACTTGATTAATATTTTCAAAACTTTCTAATCTTTTCAAAAATACAAATCAGCGCAACCCACACCCCTCTTTAATTTAAATCAACCACTCTCTCTCTCGACAACTTCTCTTAACTCTCCCCCAACCAACAGTTCTGCAAATTTCTCTTTTCAATCCTCGGTGACTTCGACCTCCGACGACAAATAGTTCGGCTTCGAGTTCCTTTTCGACTTCAATCTTTCTCAACAGATGAGTGATATGTTTTGTATTGTTGCAACAGATTACTTAGCCGTTGCTACAGGTCATTTAACTGTTCCAACAGATCACTCATATGTGGCAATAGATGATGTTGCAACAGATGTGTGATCTACTGCACAGACTATTTATTTTTCTCAACAGATGAGTGATATATTTTGTATTATTGCAAAAAATTACTCATTCATTGTAACAGGTTATTTAACTGTTCCAACAGATCACTCATATGTTGCAACAATGTGTGATCTATTGCACAGACAATTCATCTGTCTTAAAAGATGAGTGATATATTTTATATTGTTGCAACAGATTACTTATCCGCTACAACAGGTTGGTTATATGATGCAACAGATATACTACCTGGTGCAACAGATTAGTGATCTGTTAGAACTATTATTTTACTGTTTTGCTTGTTTGAGTTACTGTTATCCTTTTTAATGATGCATACTATAATATATTTTTTTATGTTCCTGTTAATTTTAGATAATATTGTTCCTAAAAGAACAGAAACTGAATCAAGTCCAAGTAAAGGAACAAATGAAGCAACTAAGCTACATCCAACACTCTATGAGCCTGTTTTACAAGCGTTATCTCAATCGGCAGCAAAATATGATGAACACGGGGAGGAGGAATGTATCAAAAGAGATGATCCAAATGCTAATAGCCTTCCACCAAAGAGTTGGTCAAAACCTTCAGCATTGATCGTTATCCTGTGAAAATACAGTGCGATGGTGCCATAGATTTAACCGGTGTTTTCGTGGTTAAGTCAACCATGAAAAAATCTTTCGACGCCTTCAGAAAAATACTTTGAGAATAAAAATTGGATGCTTATTTCAGGGACAACTACTTTGGGAAATATCTTGATTTGCAGGAGGACAACAATGCTCGTTTCCAAATAAAAATAGTATATGAACTTCTCAAGCGTAGGTTTATATATGAAAACAAAGATAAGATGGATGAGGTATAGATAAATTACTGTGGCATGCCCGTTTGTTTTGGTTGGAAGGAGTGTGCCATAGTTACTGGGTTAAAATGTTATCCTCCTTCTCAAGTTATACCTATTCTAACCCAAAATAAAGCACTCCACACACTCAAAATAGGAAAAGGCAAGTCGTGTGATCGTGATGACCTGGTGTCCATTATTGGTCGAAACTTCAAAAATAAAATTAGCGTTGAAGGTAAAGGACTTTCAAAGAAGTACAAGCAGTCATTGTGCTTGGTGTGGTTTGTACATAATATTCTTTGGGCAAGAGACGTTAACAATAACACACGTGTTGGTTTAATAAAGCTCTCCGAGGATCACTGGGCGTTTAACAGCTATCTTTGGGGTTATGAAAGCTTCAAAATGTCTATCAAAGATTTGTTGACTCCATTAGCACAAAATACAATCAATTTATATAGCTTTCCATAGGCTTCGATGGTAAATGTTTCTTTCTTTTATTATGGTATCATTCATTTTTCTACTCAATAATGATTTTGATTTATTGACGTTATTTTATAGGCTTGGGTGTTTGAAGACATTCCTTATTTGAGACAACAAGTGAACTACCAGGAAGAAGTTTCCTGTCCGAGAATCTTGAGATGGTTGTCGGCCAAAACTGATAAAAATGTAAAAAATAAAAATTATCTCTTCAACCCCCGAAGGATGCAGTAAGTATAATTATAATTAAATTTTTATTTTAATTAATGAATTTTTTGAATGATTCAATCATCATTCTAGTATATGTAATGCCTTATGTTATATTGTGCATCCGTCGCTAGTTTCGATCAATCGAGAGTTGAAGATGTCATTTTTTCTTACTTTACGGTCTGTGCAAATTTTATCGGACCCTAAGGTCATCGACAGAATAAAAATAGAATTGTTTGGGGCAATAACCATTACAAGAAGAATAATTTTGGAGGATGGGCTTGTTATTGTAAATGGTCTTAGTGGTGATGGAGTTGTTGGTGGTTCTGCTGTTGGTGATAATGATGCTCCTCTTACAGTATTTAAAATAAAAAACCATTATGAGTATGATCATGCTGGTTATACAGATTTTGCCTCTCCCAGCGAATGTTCTGCATGCAAATGTCAAGAATGCAAGGAGAAACATAATGTAATGATTAATGCTATTAATGCATTAACAGTTTCTGTAAAGGAATTGACATCAAAGAGAGGTCTCATTCTATCAAAGAGGATTTTATTTCCATCCACTCCATTAGAGATTAAGGCTAAGAGGAGAAGAAAAGTAATTTCCAAGGCATTATCAAGAATCCAAAAAAGTGAAATTACAACTCCTCTATCCGTGTATTGTACTGAGCAATGTACAATGTCCAAACAAGAGTAACACAAGCTGAAAAAGGTGAATATATATGTTGTCGTTCACGCTAATGACTGCAAGAATCCTTTTTGCCTCGGTCCAGCTCTTTCCGTGTGGATTTGGCCTCTCTCCTCTAACATATTTTATTATTTCTTCTTCATCCAAGTCCAATGTAGAAACATAGAAATCAAGTCCCGCGCCACAGGATGACGCGTCAGCATTAAGTTAATCGTACTTATCCTTGAGCTTCTTGTAGAAGTTGAGGTCCATTATTCTATCGGCAACATCATAAGCTTCCCGGTACGTTAATTGCCTTTTCCTCATGAGGCAGAGAATTTTGTCAACATGTTGTGATATAAGAAGTCAAATTTTAAATAGGTTAGTAATTATAAATATGGTCCATTTGTTGCATAGGGTTCTATGAATCAATAATCCAACACAACTTATGGAACAGATGGATAATAAGTTGCAACAGGAACCACTACCAGTTGCACCAGAATACCTAGCTGTTGCAATAAATTTCACATCTGTTGCGTATCTTCTTCTTTATGGGGTAGATTAGAAGGCTATGTTAGGAAAAGTAAACTTGCCTTGTCCTCGTACCGCATATGCATATCTGTCATAGTCTAGAAGTCTTAGGGGGAAAGGGAGGCCTGGGGTAATTTGGTACACCTGGTTTGGCATTCTTGACCTGTCACAGATCCCTCTTCTCTTTGGCGCCAAGTTTCGTGTATATGTCCACTGTTTTGAATGGCCCCTGAACTTCAACAACTTTTGGAGAGGGAGGAGTTGCATTTATTTTTTATTTTTGACTAGAGAGTACATCGGTTATTGCTCTTTTCTTCTTCCTAACCAACATTGTAGGAGTGTATGGCTCCCTCACCTTCTTGGATGGTATGAAACCCCTCTTAAATTTGAATTTATCGATAGCTTTAGAGATAGCCTCTACTTTTTTAAAGAGTTTATCCTGACTGTCCTTGCACTCTTCACATTCGCAACGAGAACACGACGGTGAAGAGGGGTGAGAGAGGCCTGTGTAAAGGTGAAAAGAGGTGTTTTCAAACATATTTATTTTTTATTGAGCATCAACATGCTCATCATCATGAGTGATAGCAGCATCAGCATGCCTGCCACCAACACCAATAACTCCACCAGAAGAAGCACCCGGATCTGCCTTAATAGGTTGGTCATGAAGAGCCTCAACATTAGGCTGACCTTGCCTAACTGCTCTTCTTATGACTCTTGTTCCAACCAATTCCTTCTTTATTAACTCCACTGTTAGGTCTACTATAGTATCAACATGACCTAGAGTAATATAAGAAGTCATCACTGACTCCTTCTCAGTAGGCACGATCCATGGATGTACAACCTATAAAAAAAGACAGATACATTTAAATCATATAATACAATAATTTTCACAGTTATTTTAATAGAGTCAACTTCTGCAGCAGATTAACAATATGTTCCATCAGATACCCATCTGTTGCATAGTTTGCAGTAGATGGTTAAAATTCATTTGAGTTAGGTTCAGAGAACCAGACCAATGCATGGATAATCTGATAGAAAATATCAATTACCTGTCGCAATAGATTATCTATCTGTTGTACCAGTTGTACAAGATGGGTAATCTGTTGGGTTATATGTTATGCAACAGATGATCTGTATGTCGCAATAGATTAATAATATATTACATCATATTTCACATATGTTGCATAATGTACATTAGATGGTTAATCTGTTAGCAGTCGGGTTTAGAGAACCAAAGCAACAGATGGATAATTTGATACAAGATATCAATCATCTATCACAATAAATTATCCATCTGTTGTACCGGTTGGCACAAGATGGGTAATCTCTCACAACAGTTGTCCCATCTGGTGCATCAGATATAATATCTGTTCAATATCTTTCATTGAGTAAAACTATTTTTCTTGAAAAAAACGTATTGCATCATCTGGAGGGTTAAAGAGAACAACCTCCTTAATTTTGGTGTTGCTCTTTGCAGCCAACCACCTAAATATTCTTGAATGAGAAACCTCATCCGGATAGTCCATTAGCTGCGTTCGGAGGGGAGGAATGGCTTCAAATGCCCAGGCCTAAAAAATATAAACAAGTAGCAAGCAAAAAAAAGTCATAATAATTATATTTAATACAAATTAATGGATGAGTAAAAATAGTGATTAATTTTATCATGAAGGATCAAGGAAAGCCATATAATGTGGTCGTCCCTGTGGATAGCTTTGTTAGTAAATATTGGATAGTCAACTAGAAGTTGACATATCCCCATGGATAATTGTTGAATTTATCAAAATCTTCAGCACGCGCTAATAAATCATTTGCCATAACCTTGGTGACGTCTCCTACCAATATAACCAAATGGGCAAACCAAACTAAGCACAATTGCTCCTGGTTCTGCTTTGGTATGGTTTTATTCATGAGATCTGTCAACAAATCCGATGCTTTGAAGTCACGTCGAGCAATGTCAAACAACCCATCTATTTTTTCCTTGCATTTTCTTGCCTTGGATCTTTTGCAGGGTGTTCCCTAGGTGATAGGTGGTTCTTCTAGACGATGGCATCTCAATTCCGTCACTATGGCAAACTCTTCCAAGCCAAAACAAACCGACATTCCACAATAGTTGATCCAGATTTCATCCATCTCTTTGCCCCCCTCCTCCAAATCTTAATCATCCCTCACGTACTTGATCCTGTGCTTGAGAAGACCATATAACATCTTCATAGAAAAATAGGCAGGGGCGTCCTCAGCCAACTCAAGAAAGCGTCCAAAGCAGCTCTTCTTAAAAAGTCCATATATGTTTTCATCCTTCATAATTTTCCTAAAATAAATAAATTTACTCCCCATCTGACATTTAAGTACAATTTCACCATTTAGTTCTTTTTCTTCTTTTGGGTCATTTATCAGCATCGCAACTTAAAACTTGTCAATACTAAAAGTTCTAATAGGATCATGCTAGGATGTCGATATTAATTCACGCCTCATTGGTGATCCATTATCATTATGTTGATGATCATCCTCTTTTTCTTTCTCACTCTCTAATTCCTTCTCTTTCTCACTTTCATTTTATTCATCACCATCTACAGACCCTTCTCCACCCCTCTCAATGTTGTTTTCATATCTCTCCTCATCTTTACTTTGTTCAGGAAGTTTCTCTGAATCCCTCTGTACTGTAGCCTTTTTTGGGTGGTCAGACGTTGATCCACTTTCATTTTCTTTTCTTTTGGGAGACATGTTTTACCTATAAACAACAGAAAAATAAAAATTACATTACAATTGATGTACGCATAAATTTTAAAAATATATTACAAACACCATCAATACCGACGCACCAACAGCCACCACCACAAACACCACCAATCAATGCCACAAACACCATGAATACCGACACCACCAAAAGCCACCACAAACACCAAAAACACCATCCAAAAATACCACGATAGTCAACGGGATAATGCGATAAAAACTAAGGTTTTCTCGAGTTCTTCCTACAATTGTACCATCAAAACTCAAAAATGTAAGACTAGTCTCGAAGATAATACAACTAAAATTTTTATTTTTTATCATTAACTTAAAAATTCTTATTTTTTAGAAAAATAATAACAAATATAGAACTCTTCTTGAACTCTGTTACCTACGAAAACAGAGAAAATGACTAATACAAGCAAGAATAAAGTCAAAAATAACACCTATATGGTCGAAAATGAGAAGAAAATTGATCTGTTATGAAAGGTTAAGCAATTTGTTGAGTAGTTGTTGTCTATACTGTATTGTTGAGTGAGAAAGAGAAAAGAGTGAGAACTCGAGATTTGAAATGATGAAACGTTTTGTATGGGTTGATTTGTATTTTGAAAAAGAATGAAAAGTTTTGAAAATGTTAATTTGGTCCAAATTGATCTTAATTATTTTTTAAAATTATAAAAGATATGCGTAATTTCTAACCCTTTCGTCATTCAATTGCCAAAAGACTCAATTGAAATTGTAGTTGACCCTATGAACTCACCCCTGGTCCTATATTAATCAATTTAGGTATTAGTCTAACATATGAACTCATTTGAAATTGTATAAAAATAAATGTTTAACTTGTTGCATCAGATTACGCATCTGTTGTAAATTATCAATTAGATTAGGTCATTGTTGTAAAAGATTACACATCTATTGTAAATTATCAAACAGATTAAGTTATCTATTGCGACAGATTATCCATCTGTTGTAAATTATCAAATAGGTACTGCCATCTGTTGTAGTTGACCCTATGAGAACTCACCCCCAACCCTAGATTAATCAATTAAGGTATTAGTCTAGCATATAAGGTATTAAGAATTGGTTCAGCTCAGAGTGATCGATCAACGACTCTAGTCGGGAGGAACTCTAGTCGGGAGGAACACAATACTGTCTCATCATGCAATTATCAAAAGACTCAATTAAAGTTGTAGTTGACCCTATGAGAACTCACCCCAGTCCTATATTAATCAATTAAGATATTAGTCTAACATATGAGGTATTAAGAATCGGTTAATCTCAGAGTGATCGATCGACAACTCTGGTCGGGAGAAACACAATACCATCTCATCATGCAATTGCCAAAAACCTCAATTGAAGTTGTAGTTGACCCTATGAGAACTCACCCCCAGTTCTAGATTAATCAATTAAGGTATTAGTCTAATATATTAAATCAATTAAAATTGTATAAAAATAAATGTTCAACTTGTTGCAACAGATGTCTTTTCTGTTGGATAAAATCAAATAGATTAAATCATCTGTCGCAACATATTACACATCTATTGTAAATTATCAAATAAGTACTGCCATCTATTGCGACAGAAGATCGACTTTTGGAAATTTCCAAAAAGAAATTGTCATCTATTGCACTTAGATGTTTTAAGATCCTTTTTAAAGCAATTTAGGTATTTCTTGTCCGAGATAAAAAAGTTAAAATACTAAGGCGGTACAAAATACTATTACTTGGGCTCAACTCAAAAATCTCCTGAGTAAGTAGTCTTATCTGGTCTTTTCAATATCATCGTCTCCTTGTGCCCCTCAAAAGTTATTAATGAATATTTAAAACCCATATCTAGTTACTTGTGCTTCTTCTTGAAATTATACTAAACATGAGGATATTTTAGTTAATTTATTTTTATTTCATTTTTTATTTTAACCTAATCAATTTAATTAGAAAATTTATTATTTTAAAAATAAAATAATATATTAGTTTAAAATCTAGCATTTTTGTAGCTCAATGATTAATGATAAAAATAAAATGATTAGGCACATAATATATTTCATGTGGCGCAGTTAGAATTTTGAGATCATGAATTTGAACAAAGGAACTTTTAAGTTTTTTTTTTTCTTTAAATCAATAAATTTGAAAACTGAGTAAGAAGTGCTATAAATAATAAATATTAATTACTTAAAATATTTAAAAGGCATATTAAAAATTTTGGTCAAAGGAAAGCTTGATAAACTTTCAAAACTTCAACTGTGTGTCACATAAATAGGGATGGGGACAGTACTCTCTCCTTCAGCCATAAAGTAACTCAACTCATCTATCACTCTTCTTTATTCTCAATTCTCTTTCTTTCCTCTTTTTTCCTCTCTTCTCTCTCTTCTTTTGGATGAGGATCCTTTCGGATCTCAACCAATCAATATCTTTTCTCGATTGAACTGCATGTTTTGATCCCTTTACTTTTTTGACATTGCAGGTACGGTTCACTATTGCTCTTTCCATCTCGTCTTCTTCTTTGTATGTCATTTAAATTAGATATTTACTTTTGTTGTTATTAATAATTTACCCATTACCAATTTCCTATTTATTTAGAAAATTGAAGGAAAGGTGACTTTTAAGTTTTGAATGAACGAACCATTATTTTTATTAAAATATGTAAAAAAAAGTCATATGTTGGGAGAACTTAAAAAGTCTTGTTGTCAGTATAGTTTATTTTATGTCTTTTGTTTGTTACTTTGGCTTGGTTTTGTTGTTGTTGGGGGTGGTACTCGTGTTGTAATATGTGATGATTATGTTGTTGATGGTGTTGGATCATATGATTTTGTTTCTTTGTTGTTGATATTATTGGTGGTGGTGTTGCAACAGTTTCCTCAACTGTTGCAAATGATGAATCAGCTGTTAGAACAAACGGTGCAATTGTTTGAAGAAATCAAACCAGTAGCAAGGATGGTTTGATTTAGTCAAATAGATGACCCATCTGTTGCAATATGTCATCCATCTGTTGTAACAGATGCCTCACTGGTTGAACAGATGGGTAATCTGTTGCATCATATTGGCCATCTATTAATTCACTCAATTCTGTGTTACCCTTTTGTACAGATGAAGCAACTGTTTGAAGAAAGCTAATAGTAGCAAAGATGGTTTGATTTATTCCAACAGATGACCCATCTGTTACAATATGTCATCCATCTGTTGCAACAAATGCCTCATCGGTTAAATAGATGGGCAATCTGTTGCATCATATTGGTTATCTATTGATTCACTCAATTTTGTGTTACCCTTTTGTAATGATATTTTTGTTCTTCTTTTGTTTGACATCAAATGTATTTCTCTTGTTTGCAGATAAAAAGAAGTGAAACTGGATCCACTTTTGCTCTACCAACATTAAAGGCTAGAGTAAAGACGGGTTTGAAGGAATAAGCTGCTTGCAGATGGAACCACTTCATATGTAGTAGGTATGTATTACTGATCAACCTATCATGAAAATACATATCCAGAACAATAATTTTATTGGGTGTTAATCTTTCAAACAAGATATGGCATTTTACAGTTAAGATTGTTAGGTTCGAACTGGTAAGGCTGAGGGACCAAGTAGGTGGTGTTGATACCCCGTTACAATTTAATGACAGTTCATGCTCATGTTTTTGTGTCAAGTTTGGGTAAGGGTTCAAGTTTTTGGCGGCAGTGTAAATATCCAATAGTGATTGGACCAATTTTAATGGCTCAATGGACTTCTTGAAAGGCCTCAAAGCCTCGCACTACAGAAAATAACGATGGAACCAATAGAAATTTCCCTGATCCAAATTTATATCGATGGATTGCTAGAGGAGACTTTTATACAGCAGAAGGTGCTTCAGAGAATATCTGTGCGGGAAAGGGGAGGTTGAGAAGGCCATATATCATCTCAGGCCTTGTTTAAGAGAAATCACGGGGTAGAAAGGAAAGTGTAGCAAAATTGACTGATGAAATTGACATGAAAAATGAAAAAATTAGATGAGCTACAAATGTGAAAGTGTATCTAAAAATAAAAATTTATCAGTCGTTGAAGAAAAAGAAGAACGGTCAAGAGGACTTGAGCTGGTCACTTTGCTAGAGACTACAACTAGCGAGCGTGGCCTCAATGAAGACCCACAAAATATAGGACCAGAACTCTAAGAAAGCAGTTTCATGAGCACCGAAGGTGGTAATATTGTCTGTCAGAATTGAAACCTAAACCAACTACACTTGAATTAAAAATACAAGATCAATCCAAGGTGGCAATTTCTCAAGTTAAACTTGCATCCCATGCCTCCTGTTTATGGCTCTGGTCAGGTCAAAGGACGTGGAAACAACAAGGCATGGGATTTCAGCCCAACTTTAGACCTTTTTTGTTTCTACTGTCATTGACCTAATCATAGCCACAAACAGGAGGCATAGGATGCAAGTTTAATTTGACAAATTGCCACCTTGGCTTCCCTTATTTTTAATTCAGGAGTTGTTGGTTCAGGTTTTAATTCTGACCGATAATCTTACCACCTTTTGTGCTCGCGAAGCTTCTTCCTTAGAGTTCTGGTCCTGCACTTTGTGAGATTTTTCATTCAAGCCACGCTCACTAGTTCCATTCTCGAGCAAAGTATCCAGCTCCATTCCTGTTGACCATTTTTTTTCAACGAGTGATGGATTTTTATATTTGGATACACATCCATACTTGAAGCTCATCCAGTTTTTTCATTTCTCATGCCAATTTCATTGGCCAATTTCGCTACACTTTCCTCCCATCCTGTGTTTCCTCTTAAACAAGGTTTGAGATGATATATGACATTCTCCATCCCCCCCTTCCAGCACAGGTATTCTCTAAAGCACCTTCTATTGTATAAAAGTTTCCTCCAGCAATCCATCCATATAAATTTAGACCAGGGAAATTTCTATTATTTCCATCTTTGTTTGCTACAGAGCGAGACTTCGGAATCCTTTTTAGAAGTCCATTGATCCATTAAAATCGGTCCAATCACTATTGAATATTTACACTGCCGTAGAAACTTAAACCCTTCCCCAAACTTGACACAAAAACATGAGCATAAACCGCCATTAAATTGTAATGGGGTATCAACACCACCTACTTGGTCCCTCGGCCTTACCAGTTCGAACCTAGCAAACTAAACTGTACAATACAGGATCTTGTTTGAAGGATCAGTATCTAATCGGTAAAAAAACTATATTCACAAAATCATTGTACTTTATGTGTGTTTTTCACGGTAGCCTAATCAATAATATACATAAATCCCACGCATGAAAATAGATTCATCGCACTCACCTTATTCTTCCTACCCCATCATGATATGTCAGACAGTGTTGTTTATTTATCTGCACGCATGTGATGACTATTAAAAAAGAGGTGAAGAGTCGAGACTTTTCATCTAACATATTCAAAATAGCTGATGAACCGAATTCTCCATCTATTGCAACTGATGAATCATCTTTTAGAAGAAATCAAAATATCTCCTCCAATAGATGGTCCATCTGTCGTAACAAATAATCTATATGTTGCAACAGATGGTAAATTTGTTTTGAAAGAGCTTAGACCATCTGTTGCAATAGATGAATGATCTGTTGCAACGGCTCAATAATACCGTCTTTTATCAAGAAACCATTTTGAAAAGGTGAGAAGTATTATTAATTAATGTAAAAAAAATTACGACTTTTCACAGAAAATAAAATGCCACCAGTTTGAATGTAATTAATACAATGGATCTGAACAGACGTGTCTTTTGTCCTTATACATCCAGATTCAATCCTCTATAAATAGGCCCCTCCTTAATCTTCATTTTCCTAAACTTTATTTATTTCTTGCATTTTTTCTTTTCATGTCACATCTTCAACCACTTCTCCTCAAAGAGCATATTCCTTTCTCATTGAGGTAAGTTTTTCTTCGATGTAAATCTACCAGTTTGTAGTATACGTTGTATTACATTTGGACTTTTTTCTTTACATTTGTCAATTCATGCATGTTCTAGATATGGCTGATCCTATTTGGGACATTGCTATTCTGCGCAACACATTTTGGGAACTTTAGAGGTAGGTTAATGACCTGCAGAAAAAGTTGGTCGCCGCAAGAGAGACGATGTTTAAAGAGATGCAGAGGCTGATGAGGGTCATGCTGCTGCGAGTTGATTGGCCGGCTTTCATTAATGATGATGATAATAATAATTAGAATATTTTTTTTGTTTTAGCGTATATATTTTAATTTTTTTATATCAGATCAATATCTAATATATTTTATTTTTTGTTTAATGAAAAATTTGTTTTTAGTCGACTTTGACTTTTTAATTCTTATTCAATTTTCACTCTGTCTATTTCTTCTTCTAAACATACATGTTAACATGTCGACGGTTGGACGTAAGGAGCAATTTTTAATCTAGTAGCAATAGAAATTTTGGCTTTTCAGTTCTTTCAATAGATGGACCATGTGTTGGAATAGATTGGTCATCGGTTAGGTTTTTGTCAATAGATAATCCATCTGTTGTGAAAGATTTATCATTTGTTGGAGGAAAATATTCCAGTTTGATGGAACTGTGTTGTGATCTTCCAGCTAATGTCCCTCTGTTTCCACAGATGGGTAATCTGTTGAAAATACTTGTGGTCTGCTGCATTATTTAGCTTATGTTTTGCCTCTTTTTATAGATGCACAAGTTATTAAAAAAGATATTTTATATATAATAAATGATATCATTACATTCACAACAATAATTTAAATATATAAAAGTCCACCACAAACAACAACACAAGTTTTTACAATTACAACGATCATGGTGGATTACGATCCGAGCATGTAGTTCTTTTATGGTCAGCGCACTTACATATAGAGCACTTGTTTCTTCTTGATGAAAATGATTCTCCAACTCCATGCCTCCTCTTATATGGCTATTTTTCTGGTTTGATAGTTCTAGCGTCAATATATGAAGGAGGTATTAATCTCCCCATAAGCTCTGCAAGAACAACCCAAGATTCTTCGGGAGGCACAGGAATAATATGCCAACTATATACCATTTCATAGTTTTCCAATGAATAATATTGAGAGGAGTGCTCGTAAACTTCAGCTCCATATTTATGACTATATTGAGCTCGAAGCACTGCCATAGCATGTGGATAGGATATTTTGTCCAAGTCAAAAACTCTGCACATACAAGATCTTATATGAAGATTGATCGTAGCAACATCACCCTAACTGGTGATACTGAATTTGTAATCTATAATGTTATGAGATAATAACCTATTCCCCAAACTGATGTTCACTGATATTATTTTTTTGATTTCGAGAAAAAATTAGGTTCTTTTTTTTGGGCACTTGAAATGCACACGTATTTCATTAAAAATTCTCCATGCTTCTTGCTTATTTTTTCAAATATAGCCTTGATGGAAAATTCTCTTTCATCACCAAACAATGAATTCACTGATTCAGCTATGTTTAATGTCATAATATTGTACCTATACAAAAGAATCACTTAATACAACATCATACTAAACTTGTAACTCAAACAAGACATTCAATTCATAACAATGTACCTATTTGTCGGATAAAATGCCTGGCTCCATCTCTAGAAACTGGCACGTACGAGAAATTCTACTGCCTTGGGATGCACATCCATTATTTGATTGAAATGGTCTAAAACTCCTCTCTACTATATGCTGTAGCTGCCCTATAAAAAAGAGTCATAATCCTTTCATTGTGATAGTTGGTCCGAATGTTCTCTCCAAGATGCCTGATGCAACAACCAAAGTAAGCTGAAGTGAAGAAAAGTGAGCCCATCTTTAGAATACTTAGATGCCTATCTGATACAAAACACAAATCTTCAATATCTTTGACACAACTTCTCAGTTGTTCAAAAAAATCCATAAGAAGCATCGCATTCCTTGTCCACTACACAAAAAGCGACAGGAAATATGTGATTCTCCGCATCCTGTATCACTGCCGCTAGCAGAAATCCATTACACCTGCTCCTCAAAAAGGTACAGTCGATGGCTATGCCTTTTATCAAATATCGAAAACCTTGAATCCAAGCACCATAGGATACAAAAAAGTACTTGAACCTTCCATTTTCATCAAGATAAAATGCGGTCTTACTTCTGAGATTTGTGGACTCAATCATGTAATGGTAGGCATCCAGAACTACATAACCATGATCGAGTGTCCCCCTAACCAGGTCCTTGGCAATCTCCATGGTCGTATATATCTTCCAATGACTGACCAGGACACCCAATTCCGTAAGGAGTTGATTGGCCATAACCCTTGTTGAAGGGCCTTTACCATCGGGGAAACTACTCCTGAAATATTCACTGAGGACCTTTGTCGTGGTGTGAGTATTTTGGCCCGAGATGTGCTCTGAACCACATATGTTAATTTTATGTTTATGAATGATGAATATGTCGGAACTTGCGTACTTCACCGCTCTCAACCACCACTTGCAGTTCGAATTAGCACATTTGAAGCAAAAGACACTACTCAAATTAATCACCTTCTTTATTATGAAATATTTTTTCAAGCAAGAAATAAACAAAGTGTTACATAGTTCATTCTTGTAATTGAATGACATTCCAATAAAAAAGTCGGTCCCGTCTTCTTAAAGATTTTCAGACTATGTTGATTGAGAAGAACTGCACATCATATTGGTCGCATCAACGGGCGTAGGTGTTTGATCATCATCTGGAATATTCATGTCTAGATCATCTAACCTATCATCAAAGATGTCTTCTTATTCTTCTTATTCTTCTTATTCTATGTTCTGGTTCTCATTCTCTCTCGTCTTTTCAACCACGTATATCCTTAACACTGGCCTGGATGAATCACTAAGATAAGCACGCAACCAAACCTGATCGGTTATCTTGAAAGGCAATACCCTCTGTTTTTAAAGGAGTTGTGCGTGTAGCTGATGACGAATTCTTTCGGTTGACAATTTAGTCTACAATAGCTGATGATTAAATTCACAAAATCATCATATGAAATATCACTTTAGACTGTCATAGTTATCATCTCTAGCATTTCACCCTCCTTCCAATGTCATACATATTTATTACTCTTCTCGATCCATTAACCATGACAATCCACCCTTATTGTTATTGATCCCTCTATTAGTGGTACCTAAATAAATTCATTTGTTAGAAAAAGTTGATAGTGATTTCATAGTGCCGTAAATGAATCCCAACAGATGTGTAATTTGTTGTAAGTGGTAAGTGATCAGTCACACAGATTACTTACCTGTTGGGATTCATGTTATGCTTCTAAAACTGATTTCAACAGATGAGTCATCTGTTGGAACAGGTGAATCATATGTTTCAATAGACTATATATCTGTTGCAACAGATGAAGCGCCTGTTGGGATACATGTTACAATACTAAATCACCTTTGAACTTGATTCCAACAGATGAGTAACATGTTGCAACAGATAATTAACCTGTTGCGATAGATGACTTACCTGGAGCAACAGACTATGATCTGTTCGAATCGAGGTCAGTTTCTATCGCAACAAGTTACTAATATGTTGCAATAGATCTTTACTATTTGTTGGAATCGAGTTCAATTTCTATTACAACAGGTTAGCAAACAGGAAAAACTTCTATTGGAATCGAGTTTAGATTCTGTTACAATAGATTACTAATATACTGAAATAGATATTTATCACGTTGCACTAGATAACTAATATGTTGCATCAGAAGGGTCATACATTGCAACTGATGACCCATCTGTTCGATTCATGTTACGGCCTATAGAACCAGAAATATGAATCTAACATATCAGTCTTTCATTAAAATAGATGTCTCATCTGTTGCAACAGATGATTTATTTGTTGAAACAGATGGCACTTATGTTGGATTCATGATCGGGTTCTATCCATTATTGAAAAAACAGCACAATAACAGTTATCCAGATGACAAATTTAACTAAAAATCATAATTTGACTTACCAAGGTCTCCTATGAAGTAATGCCAAAGTGGAAAGTATGTTCGAAATAAAATTTGACCTAAGAAATTTGTCAAATAACAATAATAGCGGTAACAACAGCAACAACAAATGGTCAATAAGAAGAAGATGAAGATGATAATGAAGTAGAAGATGATGATAATGAAGCAGAAGATGATGAATAAATCAGTAACAACAATGAACAACAAAAATTGCTAAGAGAGAGAAAACAATAATAGATGAGAATAGAGAGAAAAGTGCCTTTTTTTCCTTCGTTTCCATTATATTAGGTAAACATTTGAATTAAAGTATAAATTTAAAAACTTGTGGGTTATTTTCAAACTTCCTCAACTTTCTTAATCCATAATAAAGTAATTTTCACCTCCACTAAACAATTAAGACTTGTGTCACCTACACCTCATTTTAAAACTCTTATGCCACCTACAGTCCAAAACCCCTAGTAATCTTACTTTTTATACTTGTAATTGTGGGATAGAATAATCTCTGAATTAGCTAATACCTCAAATCAAACATAGAATAAAGTCAATTTCAAATTTTATCTCAACATTATTATTTTTATATCACGTATCAAATAATCTCTCGAGTATAATTTACAAGTTTCAATGACTCAATAGCTTTTGCATATAGCTTGTCTACACGTAATAAGAGGATGGTTCGTTACATAAATAGTAACTTAGATAACTTTATGAGATTCATAAACTTCAAATTTTGAATTCAACTGGACTTCTAAATATACAACATACATCATCAAAGAACTGTCTCTTGACCCACTCCTTAGCAATCAAACCCCATATTATACTACTACTATATATACAACTCATTTTATAGGTTTTATTCCCTTTAAATTACTTAATAAAAATGAGTATCGTTGTGGAATATTTGTGGACATCCATTTTGTTGTGGAATATTTGTGGACATTCATTTAATATGACTAAGTGAAAATTAATCCCTACCATTTTATGTATTTTAATGATATTCTTGGGCTATAAATAACCTTAGCTTGAATGAAGTTTGAGCATAGAGAAGAAAATATTAATACAAAATTTCCTTTCTTTTATATAATTTCATAACACGTTATCAGCAAAAAGCTCCCTTATAAGGTACGTATTATGTAACTATTTGTTTTCATACTCCACACACACACACACAAATATAAATTGCTAAAGGAAATAATTTTTTGATAGTAATTTATTAACAATATATGATTCTATTTAGATTTATTTGAGATGGTTATCTTATTTTGAAAATATCATTATATCTAACTTTATAATCTTCTTATGATAGTTTCACTATGTCAAATTTATCAAAACTTGAGTTTGTGGCACTTGACATTACCGGAATGAATTATTTATCATGGGTCTTTGATGCTGAAATTCACCTTGACGCTAGAGGTCTTGAGGATACTATTAAACAAGAAAATAACTCAACAAGTCAAGATAAAGCAAAAGCTATGATTTTTTATCGTCATCACACGAAGGATTAAAAACTAAATATTTAACTGTGAAAGATCCACTTGAATTATGGACCAACTTGAAGGATCGATATTACCACCTAAAATTGACGGTATTACCAAAAGCAAAATGTGACTGGATATACCTTCGGCTTCAAGATTTTAAAACTGTAGTTGAGTATAATTCTGCTATTCATAAAGTAAGTTCAATATTAAGATTATATGGAGAAACCATCACTGATGAGGACTTACTAGAGAAAACTTTTTTGAATTTTCATGATTCTAATGTATTGCTACAGCATCAATATCGTAAAAAGGGATTTAAAAAATATTCTGAATTGATTACATACCTACTTGTGGCAGAGCAGAATACTACTTTGTTAATGAAAAATCATGAAGCTTGTCCTACTGGATCTGCTCCATTCCCTGAAGCGAATGTTGTAGCAGCACATGATCAGCCTGAAATAAGGCAAAATTATTATCATGGTCATGGTCGAGGCCATAGCCGTGGACGTGGGCGAGGATGTGGCAGAGGAAGAAATAATTATCGTCATAATGGTGGAAATAAATAAGAGAATAATAAAGATTCTCAAAATAATCCTTCAAAGGGTAAAGTTAATATTTGTCACCGGTGTGGCATGAAAGGTCATTGGGCACGTACTTGTCGTATGCTTGATCATTTTATCAAACTTTATCAATCTTCTCTTAAAAAAAATGAAAATGATGTGGAAGTACACTTGACCTTTCGAGGTGATGATGATGAAGCAGGTTCATCAAATACATATGATGATGTTGAGCAAAATCTTGCTTACAATAATCATGACTTTAAGGGCCTCTCAGATATTACCCATTTGAAGGCTGAAGATTTCTATGAGGACATTGATTGAAGAACTGATCACCTTAGTTGAGAATAAATTATAAAGAAAATTATTATTTTCTTTTGTTTGCAATTATGTTTTCTGTTTTATTAAAGTACCATCTATTTCTGATTTCTACATTTCTTATGTTAGTTTTTAAAAAATTCTTATAATATGCTTTTTTTTTATTTGAAGAATATGAAAATTCCCCAATCCTCAATTGGATCCAAAATAAGTTACGATGATATATGTCTTATAGATAGTGCTACCACACATACTATTCTAAAAGATAAGAAATATTTCTCTTATTTGGTGATGAATGAAGCCAATGTTAATACTATATGTGGTAGTGCAAGATTAATTGAAGGCTCCGAAAAAGCTAACTTATTACTTTCCGGAGGAACAAATTTGATGATTGATGAAGCATTATATTTTAGTAAGTCTCAAAGAAATTTATTAAGTTTCAAAGACATTCAGCAAAATGGCTATCATATTGAGACTACCAATGAGGGAAAAATTGAATATTTTTATATTACTACAATAAAATCGGGTAATAAATATATACTTGAAAAATTGCCTGCTCGTTCTTCCAGCTTATACTGTACAAGTATTAGCATTGTTGAAACACGTGCCATAATGAATCAGAATTTTACTGATTCAAATAATTTTATTATCTGGTATGACCAGTTGGGTCATCCCGATTCTAATATGATGTGCAAAATAATTGAGAATTCATATGGACACTCATTAAAGAACCAGAAGATTCTTCAATTTAAAGAATTCTCTTGTGCTGCATGTTCTCAAGGCAAATTAATTACTAGGACATCAATAATGAAAGTGGGAATTGAATTTTCGGAATTTCTGGAATGTATACAGGGTGATATATGTGGGCCCATTCACCCACCATGTGGATCATTTAAGTATTATATGATTTTAATAGATGCACCTACAAGATGGTCACATGTGTGTTTATTATCAACTCGTAATTTGACATTTGCGAGATTACTTGCTCAAATAATAAAATTAAGAGCCAGTTTCCAGAACAATAAAGACAATTCATCATGATAATACGGGTGAATTTACATCCCAGACTTTAAATAATTATTGTGTGTCAACTGAAAAAATAATTGAACATCCGATTGCACACGTTCATACTCAAAATGGTCTAGCAGAATCATTGATTAAACGCCTCCAATTAATCGCTAGACCAATGCTTATGAGAACAAAACTTCTCATTTCAATATGGGATCATGCTATTTTGCATGCAGCAGCTCTTATGCGGATAAGGCCCACAAGTTATCATAAAGTTTCCCCATTATAATTGACTCTTGGTCAAGAGCCAAATATTTCCCATCTAAGAGTTTTTGGATGTGCGGTATATGTTCCAATTGTTCCACCACAATGCATAAAAAAATGGGTCCTCAAAGAAGGTTGGGAATATATGTTGGGTATGAATCTCCTTCTATTATAAAATATTTGGAATCTATGATTGGAGATTTATTTACCGCAAGATTTGTTAATTGTCATTTTAATGAAATAGTATATCCAATATTAGGGGGAGAAAATAAGCAGTTGGAAAAGGAAATAGACTGGAATGCATTATAATTATCTCACTTAGTTCCTCGTACAAATAAATGTGAACTAGAAGTTCAAAAGATAATTCATTTGCAAAATATTGCAAATCAACTACCAGATGCATTCACTGACCTATCAAGAGTTACAAAATCTCACATTCTAGCTGCTAATGCTCCCATTCGAGTTAATGTCTCGGTAGGACAATTGACTAATGTAAATGAGTCTAAACCACACTTAAAACGTGGTAGACCAATCGGCTCCAAAGATAAAAATCTTCGGAAAAAAAGAGGAGCAAATGATCAAAATAATCATAATATGGAGGAAGCTACTCAAGGAAAGCAACAAGACATAACAATTAATAAAATCTCATAAGTGGTTCAAGTACCTGAAAATAATGAAAATAGAGAGATCTCAATCAGTTATGTTTCATCAAGAAAAATATGGAATCGAAATGATATAATTGTCAACAATGTGTTTGCTTATAATGTTGCAAATGAAATAATGCAAAAAAATGAGGATCTTGAACCAAAATCTGTCGAAGAATACAGACAGAGAAATGATTGGCCAAAATGGAAAGATGCAATCAAGATTGAATTGGCTTCGCCTAAAAAATGCAAAATTTTTGGACCTATAGTCCAAACACCTGAAGGTATAAAGCCAGTAGGGTACAAACGAATTTTTGTGCAAAAAAAATGAGAAAAATAAAGTCGTAAGATATAAAGCACGACTTGTGGCACAAGAATTTTTGCAAAGACCTGGCATTAATTATATGGAGACATATTCTCCGATGGTGGATGCAATCACCTTCAGGTATCTTATTAATTTGGCAGTTCGTGGAAAACTTGATATGCATCTGATGGACGTTGTCACAGCCTATTTATATGGCTCATTAGATAGTGAAATTTATATGAAAATTCCTAAAGGATTCAAAATGCTTGATACGTATAAAAAATCTCAAGAAAATTATTCAATCAAGCTTCAGAAATCCTTATACGGATTAAAACAATTAGGACACATGTGGTATAATCGTCTTAGTGAATACCTATTAAAAGAAAGGTATAAAAATGATCCAATTTGTCCTTGTGTCTTTATTAAAAGGTCTGGATCTGAATTTGTCATAATAACTGTATATGTTAATGATTTGAATATCATTGAAACTCCTGAAAAGCTTCCAAAGACAGTAGAATGTTTGAAAAAGGAATTTGAAATGGAAGAGCCCGAAAAGATAAAATTTTGTCTTGATCTACAAATTAAATATTTTACAAATAGAATATTTGTCCATCAGTCCACATATACTGAAAATATTTTAAAGAGATTTTATATGGATAAAGCACATTCATTGAGTACCCCAATGGTTGTGACATCACTTGATATTAATAAAGATCCATTTCGACCTCATGAAAATAATAAACTTGTTGGTGTTGAGGTACCATATCTTAGTGCAATTGGGGTATTAATGTATCTTGCTAGTAATTCACGACCAGATATATCTTTTGCTATAAATTTATTAGCAAGATTTAGTTCTTCCCCAACACGAAGACATTGGAATGGTATTAAGCATATATTCAGATACCTCCGAGGAACTATTGCTATGGGACTATTTTATTCAAATGAGTCCGATTCACAACTAATTGGCTATGCAGATGCAGGATATTTGTCTGACCCACATAAAGGTCTATCTCAAACAGGTTATTTGTTTATATATGGAGGTACAGCTATATCATGGCGTTCAACAAAACAAACCATGATTGCTACATCTTCAAATCATGCAGAGATAATAGTCATTCATAAAGCAAGTCGAGAATGTGTCTGGTTGAGGTCAGTAACTCAACACATTCAGGAAATATGTGGTCTTACTTTGAAGAAGAATATTCCAACAATATTGTATGAAGACAACGCCGCATGCATAGCTCAATTAAGAGAAGGATACATCAAAGGAGACAAGACAAAACACATTTCACCAAAATTATTTTTTACTCTTGATCTTCAAAAGAGGGGTGAAATAGATGTTCAACAAGTTCGTTGAAACGATAATTTAGATGATATGTTCACTAAAGCATTGCCGACATCAACCTTTGAGAAGTTGAGATACAAGATTGGGATGTGTCGTCTCCTAAATATTAAGTGATGTTTTCATCAGGGGGAGTACATACGCGCTGCACTCTTTTTTCCTTAACCAAGATATTTATCCCACTGAGTTTTTCCTGATAAGGTTTTTAATGAGGCAGCACTCAAATGCGTATTCAGTAAAAAATTTCTTTACATGGACGTCCAAGGAGAAGTGTTGTGGAATATTTATGGACATCCATTTAATATGACTAAGTGAAAATTAATCCCTATCATTTTATGTATTTTAATGATATTCTTAGGCTATAAATAGCCTTTGCTTGAATGAAATTTGAGCATAGAGAAGAGAATATTAATACAAAATTTCCTTTAGTTTTCATTCTTTTCTTTTATATAATTTCATTCCTTTCTTTTATATAATTTCATAACAAGTATTAAAATATATGAAAAGACTTGTTGATTACTCATCAATAATTTAGATTAATTAATCAAGGAATCCATGATAGTCTCACCTAAGAATATTCATTTAATATGCCCTTTTGAAATCCTTACAAACGGTCCACTTTGATACTTGCAAGAGTGATGACAAGTGCCTTTTGTTAAGTGAGTAATTTTTTTTTTAATCTGAAAATCCTATATTTGTATTGAATTCTGATTAAAATTGGCGTTGCATAAAACTCATTTAAAAAGGAACAAGAACAACAACAAACTCAGTATAATCTCAAAGCATGGTTTAGGAAGGATCGAATATACGTAGACCTTAATTATACCTCAAAGAGGCAAAAAGATTATTTTTACAGGACTCTCGATTCGAGTAACGAACAAAAGAATAGCTAAGTTAAATAATAACGAAAACATAACATAATGTAGCATACCAAAGAGAAGCATCAATCATAAAACTAATGTGATCATGATTAACTTTTTTCATACTTCATCAAGACTCGAATGTGAGACCTCCAATTAAAGATAGATGAATCTTATCGATCGCACCGTATTAGTTTAATCTTTATTGATAAGTGAGAAGAAAGTTAATCACACTCCTGAAAGAGATGTACCACTAGCTGGTAACTAAACATATTAAATATTAATATAAAATAATAAATGTTTATAATATGGTTTCTTATCCATTTGAGCATATAATTTCTTTTTTATATTTGATTAGATTCTAATCAAACTTTTGTCTTGTAATGCACATGGCACATATTGGTACAATAAAAATGTTAAGTGTGTCACCATACAAAAATATGTGATCATAAATAATTCCTTTTGGAGCAGGTGAAAAAGACATCCAAACTTGAGATTGGAATAAACTTTCTACTGTTAAAGATTCAATGTATTTCAGAATATACTATAGTTTTCAAAAAAATATTATACCATTAGAAAATCTTTTTAATCATTTTAGATTAGGGGTGTGAAAAAATCAAATCGATCAATAAACTGAACCGATAAAAATACTATTGGGTTATTGAGTTAATATTTTTTTATTGATTTTATAAAAAAATTTATTGGGTAAACGATTCGGTTTTGGTTTTAGTTTATTTGATTATCCGTTAAACCGATAACCCAATAAGGATACACTAAGTTATTGTTTTATTCCTCTATATTTATATATATATATATATATATATATATATATTGTATGCACTACTTATTCACAATTCAGTGATTCATAAAGTATTAACCTATTCAGGGCAACAAAGGCACAATATAAAGCTCGAATATTATCGTATTGGAAAGCTTGAAGCATTTAGTAGCTTCCAACAATTAGGATTCAGTTTTTTTTCGAACTAATATTCAGTTCAAGTTTGAAGATTCTTGTAAACTAAAATGCATTGCATAAGATTTTGGCGGTAACTAAGATTTCATTTTTTTTATGTTAGTTATTACTATTTCTATTTTATGAGTATTTTCTTATTGGTTAAACTGAAAATCGAACCATTAAGGACCAAAAATCAATAAACTGAAACTAATAAGAAAATATCTTATTGATTGGTTTTGGTTTTACATATTTAAAAATAGTATACCGATAAACTAAACCAATAACACATAAAACCGAACCGAACAGAACCGACCGATGCACACTCCTATCTTAGATCACAAAACAAAAGACTTAAGCTAAGCTCATTCAAACAAAAATTTGATTAGATGGTAGAAAAATAGGGGAATCTTATTTGGAATTCTTAAATTCTTGGGAGATTGACAAGGTCTTGATTGTTCATTTTGGATAATCATTCTTTGCCGGACCACTTTTTTTTTTTTAATAACCATAATGTCCAAGTCAACTTTCATACACCTCAATTAAATTCACAAAATATCTACTACCCCTCAGCAATAAATATCAGACAGCGATCACCAAGACTAACACAGATGGGAAAAATCACCTTGATTCTTTATTTTGGATAATCATTCTCCGCCAGACCGTACACCCGCAACAAATCAAACAACTATGTCAACCAAATGTTAGAACAGATGGGAAGAATCATCTAGTATTTTCTTTTTTTAATTCTTATTCCACTTCATCGACTATTAAACGTCAAACCACTTATAAAGACACACGAAAAGGTAGACAAGAAAACAAGAAATGTGATAGTAATGGAATATGATGATGCACTTTTGAGGTCCCAATTGATGCAAAGACAAAAGAAAGTTTTATCCTTTTTTCCAGTTTGTAAAATTGATAGATTGAACATCAACAAGTTGTAGCCTTTTAGGGTAGTTGTTGTTTAAAGAGCTTTTGCTTATCCATTGATTATGTGGCCTAAATTCAAATTAATTAAGCCACAAAGAGAATATACCATAGATACCTTTTGCAAAAGAGTTCTGGCCTTCATTATCTCTCAGTTGAGTAAAGTCTACTTAGCAAATTGACAGGACGTAAAGATCACTCCACCAATAAGATTTTCATAAGACGAAAAGCCAAATAAGATTGATGCATAAAGCATCTCGCATTCACGTAGGATTCGAAAAAGGACAACTCGGTTGAGTGAGTTTACTTAGCGAGTTGATAGGACGTAAAGATAACTTCTTCACCAATAAGGTTTTAATAAGACAAAAGCCAAGGCGGCTCAATGCACAAAGCATCTCGCTTTCAAATAGGATTCAAAAAAGAACAACTCAGTTGAGTGAGTCTACTTAGTAAATTGACAGGACTTAAAGATCACTCCACCTATAAGGTTTTAATAAGACAAAAAGCCAAGACAGCTCGATGCACAAAGTATCCTGTATTCACCTAAGATTCGAGAAAAGACAACACTCCAGAATGTGACGTGGACAACCTACTCTAATGTTCCAACACTTGAGAATTGATAAATAATGTTCATCAATTAAAATGTAAGAAGCAATATACAGTTTACAAAAGAATTACATCTCGACATTCTAAAAAAAAAACATATTAGACAGAAACCAAAAATTTTCCCAGCATATTTCACTAGGAAGAATATGTCAAAACAAGTTACAAATTGAGATGAAGATAATTGATTGCCTGAAGTTAGCTAAAAACCAAAACATATTGACATGATCAACATAAGAAACACACACTCCTACTCCTTGGTGTGTTTCTTTCTTCATAGCCCCTGGCAAATGATCTAATCGATAGATGCTCCGAAGCATATGTCATGAAGGACGCCAAAATAAGGCCGCCTACCACCATCAAACCTAACCTGCGGAGAAAGCATAAGAATGAAACGTTACTGACAGTTTTCTCATAGACGTTCACTTGCATCATATCATCTCCAACCAACTTCCACCCGCGAGATATGACTAATTATGCCATAGATTTTTTTAGTGCCTAATCACAAGTGGTCTCCGTAAAGATGGCAAGAAAACAAAGGAGAGGGCGGGAAATTGGACGGCTAGAGAAGCTAACGGCATCACCAAGAAATTTTACTTGAGCGATGGAACTATAAAAGAAAACTTGCACCAGAAAGTTGAGCGTCATGGAGTGTTACCAGCTAAAGGGAGAACAAATCCAGGAAGAAGCTAAGAAATGATCAGAATATGCGATGCTACGTGGTCATAGAAGATGGCTTACGTAACACCCCAGCAATGTTGTTGAAGCTTCACTATGATGACAACAACAAACCCAGTGTATCCTTCAAGTGGGTCTGGGGAGGGTAGAGTGTACGCAGTCCTTACCTACCTTTGACAGGGTAAAGATTATGATAACATCGAGGAATATATGAGATTGTCATCTAACAAAAATGATTGCTAAAGCATCTTTTAGGCTTATCGACCTTTAAAATATAACCTATTTGAAATTCTCACCCAATGAACTTCCTACGAATCCTCTGGGCGCATATTTTCTTTCTTATACATGATTTAGTTAAATATGTGATTAGGACTCCATTTAATAATGGTATTGCAATTAACTAATAACTTCACACGTATGCATAATTAAAGATTCGAGTTTTCTGGGTGAAATCAAAACCACATGGCAAGTAGACATCAAGTGCCATCACGTAATTCAAATGTAGCCTGAAACTACAGACAACCACCAAATGAAACAAAATTGATCAAAATGCAGAAATGACGTCGAGAGTACCTCAAAAACAAAGAAGTGACTCCAAAAATGCCAGGCAATGCAGGGGCTGCAATGGCAAGAAATGCCATCCCTAACCCATAGTACCACGCTGCATTGTCACAACATGATTGCTGCCGCTGATGACCTACAAAGCAACAAAAAAGCAGCAACACTAAAGAAATGCAACGACAAATGTTAGCAAAATAAAGTTCAGTGATCTGGTTAAATAAACAAACCTTTTCCAGGTTCATAATCCAAAGATGCAGGGTGAGCCGGATATTGTCCAGGTTGATTTGCCGCAACCCTCCCCCACTGATAAACTAAGTGCAAATAACTTCCAAACAAGAGGAAGAAAAGTGTAAATGTCCATTCGTACATTAAAAGGAGACCAGTCCATGGCATTACTTGGCGCGGAATGAGTAGAAGTGGAAGGCCGAGGGACACCAGAGCAGCGGCAAAACAGGCACATACAGATATCGCACCCAGATAAGCAGGCACCTTCAACTGCATACCATTTGGGGACTGTTTATCATTTTAAGATTATGTGAGAAAAGCAACATAAACATATCAATAAGTAAATAAATATCATGGAAGAAATATGGTCATTAATTTCAGCAGCCAAAATACGTCACCTATGAAGGCAATAGTTTAAGGCCATGCTGCTCAATCAGCATGTTGATGACTCAATAACTGACAAAAAGAGAAGAAATACCTGCTGGCTGGAGCTGACAGCAGATGGAGGAACAGAGGCATAAGCTAGGACACCGCCTCTGATCTTGTAGTACAGTTGTCTAACATGATGCCATAGTGATTGTGTCTGCAGAAATAATCTTTTAAGAAACGTATTCGAATTTTTTTTTTTTACTAGTGTTTAAGTAATTAACTCTTTTTAAAACCACTGACCTGTAAAAAAGATCGATAGTAACAAAATGCTACCAGAAGTAACGGAAACAAATAAAGAAATTTGACAAGAAGTTCATCTTTGGAATTTTTGCCGCCGCCAGTTCCAGGTAGAGATTCTTGAAGCTGTAACCTGACATTCTGCACATAGGCAAACATAAGAAAGTCGCAAAATCTTATATAAGCAAGTCCGAAAGTCCTCTTCCACATCAAAAGGCATCCTCATCTTCATGATGGAAAAGGTTTTATATTGGGTGTGGGGGCAGAACCAGGGAGCATGCTAGAACAGGAAAAAGACAACCACCTTTGGTGAATGCAAAGAGCACTTTGCGACAGCTGGAGTAGAGAAGAAGAATACCTGCCAGACATCAACAGGTTTTAACAGCCAAGACGTCCACCAATCCCATGGTTTAAGTGGGCCAAGTGTGTAATGAATAACTCGGAGTTCTTTTTCATCCACCATCCACTGCATATACGTCAATTAAGAAAAGATACAGGTCAAAAGAATGAAGCAAATTTAATGCACTTCTCAAAGTACCTACTGTAAACAACTGCCTATGTTCATCGAAGATTGATACAAACCAAATTATAGAAGGCACAAAACTACACTCAAAACAGTCCACAATGCAAGAACAGCCCGAGGACCAATTTGAGACCAAGTCTCGGCCAACAACACACAACAAGATGATTAACGAGATGAACAACAATGTAACAAGAACATCAACCAACGGATTCAAGACTACAAGACACAAACAACTACAAACGATTACAAGAAAGGAAAGATAGAAAGTGTGACATACACTATTCCATGAACTAAGAACCTAAGTGTGTTTCAAACACAAAGACCCTTAATACAATGATAATAGCAACACCTACACTCTTCGTGGACATAAGAGGGACCTCAATCTCCCAAGCACCCAACGTTCCAAGCAAGAAAACAAGACAAGTGAATACACACTTGCGACCTAGTTTCGGGTTGCCTCAAGAAGAGAGAGGACTTTCTGTTTCAAATGTTATAAGTCTTACAAAATCCAAAAACCAACTACTAAAAACCCTATAATGTTCTATATATAGTAGGTTACAAATAGAATACAAAATGACCAAAAGGACCCTTTAATGAAAGGCTTCACTTAGGCGCCCTTGGAGTGTATTGTGTGCACGGTTATGGGCATGTTCCAAGCCTTTCTTCACACTTCACTTGTACACTCCAAGTCTCAGGTCAACACACTCTCGCACTCATCCATCTTCGTGGTAGTGCCCGTATCATCCTCCCCTTCTTGAAAAGGATTCGACCTCGAATCCATACCTTGCAAAATCAAGAGAAGACAAACAAGCACACATAATCATGGCATAAGGGTTAGAGTTAGCAAAATACATAACATCAATATGTCAAGCCGATTCATACTTGACATATAACCAACAGTCCTTCATGTTACACATTAGGAAGCCATTGACAAATGCACCAAGGACTTCGTTATGACAAACATCAAGAAAGAATGCACCTAAGCCAAGAGTAACTCTTCCCCACCCTAAGATGACACCGGGATCAAATGGTTGAAGCAGCCAAAGGTACAAGCTTAGGCTACACTTTCCTCCCACTAGGGTGTCATTCTCACACTCACACAAGGCATTTATCTTTAAGGGAGGACTACACTTCAAAAATGAGGAGTTACGATCCAATATTCCATCCCCAAAAAGACATAAGCCAATACTTTTAACATCTCTAGTCACATGATCTCTAGGAACAAAGCTAATAGCAAAGCTTTCATCACACACTATGTTCAAAGAGTCGTGCACTTCTACAGTGGGTAAAATCGCAACTATACTCATTTGGCTATTACTAGCCACATCACAACATTCTACATTTATAGGAGTGTAGGAAAAAACGTTTTTACCTTGTAGCTCACATGAGCTACGGCTTTCACCTTGGTGCCAGTCATGGCAGCCCACTTCTCCCTTTGGGAAGCTCTCCATCACAAGGTGTTTGGACAAGAGGAATTGGATTTGGTGGCCTAAGTGTGGATATCAATCGGCGTAGCTCTTCAAGGTCCCGTTTGAAACCTTCATATGGTTCCGAGGTAATGTTATTATCCATGGTACCTAACGAAAAAAAATACAACAACAAAGAAAACAACAAACAAATTAGTTCAAAAAGCCTCACCACACTCTTTCTTTGATTACCTCACTTGTAGCTTCACAAGTGTTGTAAGCCGGCTAAGGAACCCGTGAGGAGTTGAGGATTGAGTCTACTCTTGTCCAGATTAGATTTTGGTTTGAAACTTAAACGAAATCTTGTAGGACTTGAGTCAAGAACTAACAACGATTCGAAAAGACAAAAGCACACAACAAATGCTAAACACGAATGAACGAACACAAAACTAACTAACAATCTAATAGATGAGTACTAGTTTGCCAATTAGTATTGGAATCAACAAAATTGAAACTAAGGAACAAGAAAATGAAACTACGAAATCAAAATTTAAGCTTAAAAATGTTGTGAGTACAGTAAAATGATGACGTGACAGCCACGTATTGGTTGTGGTTTTAAGCAAGTAGTTATTTTCCAATTTTCAAGTCTTGGTCAAATTGTAATTTGAAATTGGTGGGAATTTGTTTAAAGGAGGGAATTACAAATCTTTTGGAGCTCTTTTTCAATTCAAATGTCAAGACTTGACTTTTCTTGAACTTCTCCTAAACATGGGCCCTTAAATCATGGAAAGTGGTTGAGAAGTGATTGACAAGTCTTTGGTGGTTGTAAGTCTTTCAAGACTAACAAGTACTTCACCCTTTTCCGTTCACCTTTTGAGATCTAACATTCACTTTATTTTAACAAGGTATGAAGGTTGTGAAGAAATTCAAGAACAACTCCAACAATCACCAAGAACAATCAACAACAATCACACGTCCAACTGCAATTCCACAACAATATTGGCACCAACCCACGGCCAAGCTACAACAACTTCAACAACATTGTTCTTAGGCCTCCAATTCACAACAACACAAGGCCAAGCTTAGAACAACAATAACAACACACGGACAAGGTGAAAACCACAACAACAATGTTCAACAATGGACGGTCAAGTTCAAGTTCACAACAACAACATCAACAAATACAAGCTCAAACTTAGATCTAAACAGAGTTAGTGTTAGTGATGAAGAAAACTAACACTTGAAACATTCAAAACAAATAAAATGACTCCTAGATCTAGACTCAAAGACAAGTCTTGGCCAAGACAAAACTCTCGGCCAAGAACACCAATTCTCTTCCCTTTTTTTTTTTATTTTCAAGCAAGCCCAAGATTGATTTTGCTAGAACAAAATCAACCACAAGCTCTGATACCAAATGATACGAACCAAATTACGGAAGGCACAAAACTACACTCAAAACAGTCCACAATGCAAGAACCCGAGGATCAATTTGAGACCAAATCTCGGCCAACAACAACACAACAAGAACAAGGTGTTTCAACAGCTAAACAGCCACCACAAACTAGATTAACAACGACAAGATGAACAACAATGTAACAAGAACATCAACCAACGGATTCAAGACTACAAGACACAAACAACTCAGTACAAGGAAAGATATAAAGTGTGACATACACTATTACATGAATTAAGAACCTAAGTGTGTTTCAAACACAAAGACCCTTAATAAAATGATAATAGCAACACCTACACTCTTCGTGGACACAAGAAGGACCTCAATCCCCCAAGCACCCAACGTTCCAAGCAAGAAAACAACACAAGTGAATCCACACTTGTGACCTAGTTTCGGGTTGCCTCAAGAAGAGAGAGGACTTTGTGTTTCAAATGTTATAAGTCTTACAAAATCCAAAAACCAACTACTAAAAACCCTACAATGTTCTATATATAGTAGGTTACAAATAGAATACAAAATGACCAAAATGACCAAAAGGACCCTTTAATGAAAGGTTTCACTTAGGCGCCCTTGGAGTGTATTGTGTGCACGGTTTTGGGCATGTGCCAAACCTTTCTTCACACTTCACTTGTACACTCCAACTCTCGGGTCAACACACTCTCGCACTCATCCATTTTCGTGGTCGTGCCCGTATCAGGGTTTACTATATCCCAGGAAAAAAAAGATTTTCTTGGATGATGTGAAGTGTTTCCTACTGAAACAAAATGAGAAGGTTTCATCTTTGATACGAGCACGACCACGACGATGGACGTATGTGAGATATATTGAACCCGAGACTTGGAGCGTGCAAGTGAAGTGCAAAGGAGGACCTAAGAGCACCCCAAAATCATCCATACAATACACTCCAAGGGCGCCTATTTGAAGCATTTCATTAAAGGATCTTTTTGGACATTTCACATCTTAATTTGTAATAGCCTATATATAGAACATTTTAGGGTTTTAGTAATTAGATTATTCATGATATTTGTGAGTCTTGTATTACATTGAAAGACAAGTCCTCTCTTCTCTTGAGGCAAACCCAAAACTAAAGCGATACTAGTGTGGAATCACTAGTGTTGCATTCTTGGCTTGGAAACGTAGGTGTTTGGGGAGATTGACGTCCCTCTTGTGTCCACGTAACAGTGTCGGTGTTGTTATTACTTGTTTTAATGGTTTTGGTGTTTGATACACACCTTAGTTCTTAGATCTTGTAATAATCTATGTCACACTACCTATCCCTTTACTTTCTTGAATCGTGTAGTATTTGTCTTGTAACCGTTGTTTAGTGTTATCATTATCATCTTGTTCATCACGTGTTGTTGCTGTTTTTGGTATAAAATACACCTTGTATCTTGCTATTCTTGTGTTGTTGTTGGCCGAAACTAGTTCTCAAAGGTTCCTCGGGTTCCTCTTGCTTTGTGGACTTTTTGTGCCATTTTCGTGCCTTCCATAGTTTGGTTTGTATCATTTGGTATAAAAGCATAGCTTGTTTTTGTTCCAACAAAATCAATCTTGGGCTTTTTAACTTGAAAATTAAAAAAAAGTGTTAGAAAACCGAAAAACCAAAAAAGAACACATTCTGTCCATTTTTGTGTCTTGGCCGAAATCGTTGTCTTGTGTCTTGGCCGAAAATTTGAGTCTAGATCTAGGAGTTCTTTTGTGTGTTTTGTTGTTTTTAGTGTTAGTTTCTTCACCACTAACACTAAAGGAGTCTAGATCTAAGTTTGAGCTTATGTTGTTGATGTTGTTGTTGTGGACAAAGTGTGGCCATGTGTGATGTTGTTGTTCTAAGCTTGGAAGTGTGGATATTGTTGTTGTTCTTGGTGATTGTTGTTGTTGTTCTTCACCACCTTCAAACCTTGTTAAAGATAAAGTGAACTTTAGATCCAAAAAGGTGAAGTAAAAAAAGGTGTAGTACTTGTTAGTCTTGAAAGACTTTACAACCACCAAAGACTTGTCAATCACTTCTCAACCACCTTCCATGATTTAAGGACCATCTTTTAAGGGAGAAGTACAAGAAAAATCAAGTCTTGAATTTGAATTGAAAAAGCGCTCCAAGACTTATATTTTTCCCTCCTTTAAACAAATCCCACCAATTCCAAATTGAAAATTTGATCAAGACTTGGAAATTGGAAAAATAAGAACTTGATAAAAAACGAACGAATAGTGGACTGCCACGTCATCATTTACTGTTCACGCAACATTTTTAAGCTCAAATTTTGGATTTCTTAGTTTCCTTTTATTGTTCCTTAGTTTCGTTTGTTGGTTCTAATACTAATTGACAAGCTAGTAATCTCCTACTAGGTTGTAAGTTAGTTTTCGAGTCCATCTGTTCGTGTTTGCGTTTGTTGTGTACTTTTATTTTTGTAAATCGTTGTTAGTTCTTGGCTCACGTCCTACAAGATTTGTTTGAGTTTCAAATCAAAATCTAATCCGGACAAGAGTAGACTCAACCCTCAACTCCTCACGGGTTCCTTAGCCGGCTAACAACACTTGTGAAGCTACGTGTGAGGTAATCAAAGTGTGCGAGTGTGATAAGGCTATTTTGAGCTAACTAATTTGTTGTTTTTTCTTTGTTGTTGTCTCTTTTTAGGTACCATGGATATTAATAAATTTAATGTCGCGTTTGATAGCTTCAATAACAATTGTGAAGATTTCAAACGGAACCTTGAAAGGCTACGCCAATTGGTATCCACACTTATCCCACCAAATCCAATTCCTCTTGTCCAAGCACCTTGTGATGAGAGCTTTCCAAAGGAAGAAGTGGGGCTGCCACGACCCGCACCAAGGTGAAGGTCGTAGCTCATGTGAGCTACAAGGTAAAAACGTTATCCCCTACACTCCTATAAACTTAAAATGTTGTGATGTTGCTAGTAGTAGCCAAATGGATGTAGTTGCGGGTTTGCCTAGAGTAGAGGTGCTTGAATCTTCCTTTTGTGATACTCTTGGTGTTGTTAGGTTGCATAAGAACCAAACTCTTGTTGTAAGTACGCAAACACTAGTTGATCCTTTAGATGACGAAATTGATTCTTCTTGTAAGAATGATTTGTGTCCATCTAGTGCTAGCACTTGCAACTTGAATAAGGTCCCCTTGCCAAGTGATAAGAGCATTGACACACTAGTCGACCTTTGTGAAAACCAAGGTAAGTCTACGTTGGTATGCGGGTTGCCAACAACTATTGAGGGCGTGCAAAATGATCAATCGGGTGAAGATGACCTTGACTTGCTTGGATGTTTAGGAAACCCGAATTGTGATTGTACTTGTGAAAATAGTTTTGATTGCAATCCCTTTGTTGCCCATGGTGGTTTGAAGCTATGTGCGGATTACCCCCTTGAAAGAGACTAAGGCCAAAACCCATGTTCATGGCTACTTCTCCCATTTGATCCAGGTTCGATCTCAAGGTGTGGAAGGAGTAGTCTCGACTTATGTTCATTATCCCTTGATAGGTTCCATAACCAATTCCTTTGTGCATTTGTCAATAGCTTTCTAATGTGTAACACGAAGGACTCTTGGTTATATTTCAAGTATGTACCGCCTTGGCATGTTGATGTGTTTATTATGCTAACTCTAACCCTCATGTCATGAGGATGTGATGCTTGTTTGTCTTCTCTTTGTTCTTGCATGGTTTGGATTCGAGGTCGAATCCTTTTCAAGAAGGGGAGGATGACACGGGCACGACCACGAAGATGGACGTATGTGAGATATATTGAACCCGAGACTTTTGGAGTGTGCATGTGAAGTGCAAAAGAGGATCTAAGAGCACCCCAAAACCGTCTATACAATACACTCCAAGGGCGCCTATTTGAAGCATTTCATTAAAGGGTCTTTTTGGACATTTCACATTTTATTTTGTAATAGCCTATAGATAGAACATTTTAGGGTTTTAGTAATTAGATTATTCATGATATTAGTGAGTCTTGTATTACACTGAAAGACAAGTCCTCTCTTCTCTTGAGGCAAACCCGAAACTAGGGTGATACTAGTGTGGAATCACTCGTGTTACATTCTAGGCTTGGAAACGTAGGTGCTTGGGGAGATTGACGCCACTCTTGTGTCCACATAAGTGTGTCGGTGGTGTTATTACTTGTTTTAAGGGTTTTGGTGTTTGATACAAACCTTAGTTCTTAGATCTTGTAATAATCTATGTCACACTACCTATCCTTTACTTTCTTGAATCGTGTAGTGTTTGTCTTGTAATCTTGTAACCGTTGTTTAGTGTTATTGTTATCATCTTGTTCATCACGTGTTGTTGCTGTTATTGGTGTAAAATACACCTTGTATCTTGCTATTCTTATGTTGTTGTTGTTGGCCGAAACTAGCTCTCAAAGGGTCCTCGGGTTCCTCTTGCTTTGTGGACTTTGTGTGCCATTTTCGTGCCTTCCGTAGTTTGGTTTGTATCAAAACCCCCACGCCCACCCACGGCAAGACCAAGGAGTGCACTTCCCCAAGGAAAACAGGAGTCAAACAATGATCCATTCTCACTTCGCACGATAGGGGACTTGAATCCCCAACTTTATGATTTGAGGTGGAGGGTAATTAGCCTTAGGCTTTCCTCCCTTATCTCTGGCCACCAAAGATATATTCATTAACCTTCTAAAAATACCATGCACATTTGGCAGCACTTTTTTGTAAACAGTTTGTGCAACTTTCTCCAAAAAATTTATTTCCATGGAAAGATTATTCTATGCATAAATATGATAGTAATAAGATTTCACTAATTGTTGATAACTCATAAGAATGATAAACCAAGTACATAGCGCCTAGCGGGATAACCCCATGCTCGTCTTTGAATAGCTTGACAGAAATTGGACTTTAACATCCAAAATATAGCTGCTTCAAGAAAAGTTTTGTAGAAAACAACAAAGCCCATGGACCATAACATATCTGCCCATCCGGTACTTGTTGGTGGGAGGTAGCATGTACATGGTGGAATAGTCTGGGTGTGCAAAAGCTAGCCAGGCACTACCGTTACTAAAAAAAGACAACGAAGCCCACACAACAGCTTAAATTGAAAAACTAAGTTATGCTAAGGTTTGCAATGTTGCGATACTACTATAGTATATTCCAATTCCATGGAAGTCTAACTTTTTCTTCGTATCCTATATCTAACAGAAATAGCCATTTTGAACCCTCCAACTAATTGTATTTTGAACCCTCCAACTAATTGTATTTTGTCCAGTTTTGATAAAATCTAAAGCCTACACATCCCACCGAACTAAAAACACACTCAACGAAAGGCAGTCTCTTGAACCTAAAACATACCTTGTTAGCGAGCATGTAGAGGCCAACATCTGCATTGTAAAGAGTAGAAAGTCTTTCCATTTCAGGAACCTTCCTGGAATTTAAGATATCTGAAGGCAAATTTGGCTTATAAACATGAGCATTCGCAAACCCAACATAGTAGGAGTTGAGAAAACCTTGATCACCTGCTAGCAAGAGAATCAACATAGTTGTCAAAACAAAAATATTTGCACCAATAGGACAACAAAAAAAGTTCTGCGCAATGAATTATCAGAGCTAGAAAAATACAACAACAATAACATAATATCCCAATGTAATCCCAGAATGGAGTCTGGGGACGGTAGAATGTACGCAGACCTCACCTCTACCTCATAAAGGTAGAGGGGCTGTTTCTGATAGATCCTCGGCTAAACTGATACCTATCAGAGCTCGAAAAGTATCTCATTAAACTTATTAGATGATAAAAGATAATGAAACTCTTCCCACAGAAACATAAGTTTGACTACTGAAAGATACAATGACAACATATAACGTTAAAAAACAGAACAGTTAACAGCTAACCATACCTCCAGTGTAAGAAGGCAAAGTGGTCACCTTGCTCATCATATCATTAAAAACTTTTTCTGATGGCTCAACCACCATGACTCCAGAATTCAATCTCTCGGAATGTTTTAAATTTGCACAAAACTTCCCACATTTAAACAGATCTTCAATGCTTTTAACAACAATGGTATCAGCATCAAGATACACCACTGCGAAAACAAGGGAGAAATTGTAAGATTAAGACCTATATGTCACAAAACATACGCATATTGCGTGACAGAAAAGAGAATTAGTTTCCCTTAACAATGTACACAAGAGATGACTTAGTTGTACTAAAGCCTAGAGCCTCGGCAACAAACTAGGCGGATTTAATTGCTCGAACCACCTAACATCTAAATAAAGATTTATGAAAGTAGAACTTGTTTATCTCTCTTTATCTTCAGAGATATATTCACCTAAATTTTTTACCCTAGTACAATTACATGCATACTAGGTTATACTCGATGTACTTGGAGCTATATCAGTTTTTTAAAACAGGTTGACAAAATAATGCCGGAAGTAAAGGAATGAAACTGGAAAAGGAAAACTTAAGTAAGACCACTTAATATAACAGGTCATAGACGAGGAATCATCAAGAAGAAGATACAATTCACCAAGCCAAGGTTGAAAAGCACCTATCAAAGGTTTTACTTTACATCCCTTTCTTCCTTAAGCTGTTAGGTTGAAGTTTTGATGCAGCAAATTACCTTTCTTGTAACTGGTCATGTTAAATACTTTTAGCTTTGTGTAGACGCCCCAAAATCTCTTCGGTCTCACTTGATTCGGGTTTGCCAATAAACTAATTTTCTCCACAATCCAACCATCTGCCTGCAAGAAAGAAACAGAACACAGAACAACCATTTTAGCAGGAAAAGCAGCACTTGGAAATAGCGTAGCAACAAACAAAAAATTTGACAATTAGAATGTAAAAGGGATAGTTTCAAGTATCTCGGGTCTGTGATTCAGGGGAACGGTGACATTGACGAGGATGTCTCGCACCGTATTGGGGTGGGATGGATGAAGTGGAAGCTAGCGTCGGGGGTGTTGTGTGATAAGAAGGTGCCGCCCAAGCTTAAAGGCAAATTTTACAGGGTGGTAGTCCGTCCGGCCATATTGTATGGAGCGGAGTGTTGGCCAGTTAAGACTTCCCACATCCAAAAAGTGAAGGTGGCAGAGATGTGGATGTTGCGCTGGATGTGTGGGCTGACTAGGGGGGATAGAGTTCGGAATGAGACTATCAGGGAGAAGGTTGGTGTGACTCCAGTGGAGTGCAAGATGCGGGAAGTCCGATTGCGCTGGTTCGGACATGTGAAGAGGAGGGGCATGGATGCCCCAGTTCGTAGGTGTGAGAGACTAGCGTTGGATGGTTTTAGGCGGGGTAGGGGTAGGCCGAAGAAGTATTGGGGTGAGGTGATTAGGCGGGATATGGAGCAGTTGCAGCTCACCGAGGACATGACCCTAGATAGGAAGGTCTGGAGGACGCGAATTAGGGCAGAAGACTAGGGCCAGTTTGGGTCGCTAGTGTAGGGTTTTACTTGTTGGGGGTAGTATTCTTGTTATGATTCCGTGCTCCTTGTTTTAGTAAGAGGCTGGGTGCTTTCCTCTGTTTCTCTCTATTTATGGCTGCCGTATTTATGTTATTTATGTTATGTTATTTATGTTATGTAGTCTTGTAACCTTGTTCGGTGCTTTAATATGTATTTGCCTGGTATCTTGTGTCTTGAGCCGGGGGTCTATCGGAAACAGCCTTTCTACTTCTTTAGAGGTAGAGGTATGGACTGCGTACATCTTACCCCCCCCAGACCCCACCAGGTGGGAATACACTGGGTTTGTTGTTGTTGTTGTTTACATTTAAGAGTAAATGCTATAGAACTAAAATGCCTATGACAGGACCTGTTAATGCAATCTTAATAAAGAATAACAGCTACAAATTAGACTTAGGACTTCACCAGGCAAATTAAATCACAATTCACAAGCAACCTCTTTGCAATTTGCTTTTACTGCCTGAAAAGTAATTTAGCTGCGATATGGAAACGTTCCGTGATTAAATTTGTATGTCACATTAGAATCTGTCTTCAGATAGAACCAGTTTTACAACTTCTAACTATTGAGCAGCACTCAACTTACACTTCAATCACTCATTGGCCCTAGATCACTAATAAAGCAATTAACTTTACATTCATCAATTCACGCATGCTTCTAAGAAATACCCATGAGGAAGTGATTCTTCTCAATATTGAGTTTCTTTTCCAATAATTTATGCTTTTAAGTCAGCGTGCGTGCACCTTCAGTTATCCACAAGGCAATCTGCTACAGCTCACAAATGCGATTAAGCCACCCTCTTGGAAAGTTAGACAATACTGAGTAATTCTAAACAAATAAGCACATAGAAAAATGAATTTATTGGTCCTAGTACAATAACACACCAATAAATTTTACATTTCCCAGCTCCAGCTTATTAAAAACTGCCCAAGGAAGTGTATTTCATTTCTACAGTGAGTTATTCTTATAATTGAGTATCCGGGACCAAATGAAGCATTACGGAACGATTCATACAGCCGACCCCAACGAGTTCGAAATCACTAGGTTTTTCTCTTATGGCTCAACCACTGAGCCATCCTCTTTGGAGACAATAGTGAGTTATTCTTAATATGCAAGCACATGAAAATTATTGAACTTATTGGTTCTAGAACATAACAAATCAATTAGCTTTACATTTCCAAAATCAAGATTATAAAAAACAACTACCCAAAGGAAGTGAATTCCATTTCAGTATTGAGTTATTCGTACAAATTGAGTATTCGAAACGGGTCCAAATGAAGCAATGAAACAATTCATATAGCCGATCCCAACTAGTAGTACTGAATATTCATCAATAAGCAAGCACATAGAAGAGGGAGGAAGTGGATTGATTGGTCCTAGAACAATAAAAATCAACTACCTATACATTTCCCAGCTCAAGCTTAACAAAAACTACCCAAAGGAAGTGAATTTCAATTCTAATATTGTGTTATTCTTATAATTGAGTATCCCAAAAGGGTACAAATAAGACAAAACGAAATGGATTCATATAGTCCATCCTCAACTAGTTCGAGATCAAGGGGTTTATGCTGTTGTAGACTTGTAGTAGTACTGCCCAGCTCAAACTTACCAAAACAAAAAACCAGACAAAGTGAATTTCATTTCTATATTGAGTTACATTCTTATAACTGAGAATCCGAAACGCGTCCAAATGAAACAGAATGAAATGATTCATATAGCCAACTCCAACAAGTTCAGGAACAAGGGGTTAATGTATTTCTCAAGCACGTAAAATATTGAATGTACTGGTCTTAGAACAATATCAAATCAACTATCTTTACATTTCCCAGCTCAAGCTTATGAAAAATTACCCAAAGGAAGTGAATCTCATTTCTATAATAAATTATTCTTATAAATCAACAACAACATACCCAGTATACTCCCACCAAGTGGTGTCTAGGGAGGGTAAGTGTATGCAGTCCATACCACTACCTCAGAGGTGAGAGGTGAGAGGTGAGATATAGAGGCATAAGTTATTCTTATAATTGAGTATCCGAAATGAAGCAAAACAAAATCATTCATATAGCCTACCCTAACTAGTTCGATTATCACTGTATAAGTACTGAGTATTCCTCAATAAACAGGCACATGGAAGGGGAGAAAAAGTAAATTTCATTTTTATATTGAGTTATTCTTATAATTGAGTATCCAAAATGGGTCCAAATGAAGCAGAACGAAATGATTCATATAGTTGAGCCCACCTAGTTTAGAATCGAGGGGTTTGTGTTTTTGTACTGGTACCGGGCATTCCTCAATAACCAAGCACATAGAAGGTGAAAGAAATGGACTTATTGGTCCTAGAACAATAACAAATCAACTGCCTCTACATTTCCCAGCTCAACTTTATAAAAAATTACCCAGATGAAGTGAATTTCATTTCTATAATGAAGTTATTCCTATAATTGAGTTTCCGATACAAGTCCACACGAACCAAATTATAACATATTCATATACTCGGCCTCAACTAGTTTGAGATTGAGGGGTTTACTCAGTATTCATCAATAAGCAAGCACATAAAACGAGTAGATTTCTCGTATAGTCTCTTAACCAACAGTTGGAAAAACGACTTTCTGAGATAATAACTATTAGTTGAGTGACCATACAAGAAGCATGAAGTCAACTCCACATAAAAAAAAAGGTCCATTTGTTAGATGGTCACTCAGCTAACCGTTGTTGTAATAGAAAATCACCTTTATTCTTAATTCCAATTTTCTCAACAAAAAACACGTCTTTATGAGATAATAACTATTAGTCGAGCAACCATCTAAGAAATCAACTCCACATAAAAACTTATTTTCAGAGATAATAACTAGTACTCGAGCGGCCATCTAAGAAATCAACTCCACATAAAAATTGACTTTAAAGATAATAACTATTAGTTGCGCGCCCATCTAAGAAATCAACTCCACGTAAAAAGTGACTTTCAGAGATAATAACTAATAGTTAAGTGAGCATCAGACAAATCAACTCCACATAAAGAGCTGACTTCTCGAGATAATAACTATTAGTCGAGTAAATCATCTGACATGAAAGGGGGAGAAAATAACTTTCATCATAACATACCTGGAGTAGTTTCTTTGCATATTGAGAAACACCATCAGAGACCAAAACAACCATATCTTTATTGGATCCAGTATCCCTAATAGACTTTCCTAATACTCTAACACCAAGCAAAAACTCATCACCATACAAAAGGGTCACATATGCTTCTTCAGATTTAGAACAATAAGCTCCAATAAAACAATTACTCAACAACAAGAAAATCAAAACCCCAAATCTTAAAACACTCATTCTCATTACAGTATAGCTTCTTTTTTCTTTTCTTTTTTTAAATCCTTTTTTCCTACTTTTTTTTCAAAATTAAAATGGAAAAAAGGGATCTTTTTTCTAGTGGGGTTCTTGATTTTTTCAAAGGGTTCTTGAATTTTTTATTTATAATAATAATAATAATAATAATAATAATAATAATAATAATGACTAGACAATGTAGGTTGTTGTTCTTGATTGTTCCTTTCCCCTTGCTGGTCTTGTTTGTCAACTGCCTTTTGGCTGCTTTCACGAAATTGTAGGGAAAATGGAACAAAATGAACACGAGAATGAAAGACAGCATGCACTGCACATATATCTTCACAGTTTGTAGCTTAATTAAACTAGTAAAAATTTTAATATTTTATATAATTATTAAAAAATTAATTTTAAATTTATTAAAATATATAATTAGCTTTTAATATATCTAAAAAATATAGTACTTTTTTTTTTAATAAAACTACATAATTCTCGATATGTACAATGAAAATACATAATTAGCTGAAATTCTTATAATTATTATATAAAAACTAAAATTTATACAAATATGATAAGCCAAGGTGTATGTTTATTCTATTTTTTTCATTCATTTTTATTGAGTCACTTCAACATTTTAATCTAAAAAATAATATTTCATGTTAGTATGAAATGTTCGTGAAATATAATAAAAATGAGTTGGAGTGCTTAGTTAACAATTGAGATTAAGTTGAATAATTTAGACGTGAACTCTCAAATTTAGCTTGTGTTTGGATATACAATGTGAAGTCATGATTTTAGATTAGTGTTTGAATATGTGATTTGGATCGGAAATTAACAAAATACATGATTTCGGATTACAAATCATGATTTCGGATTACAAATCACGATTTTAAATTTTTAAAAGTGTTAACTTTACCCCAAAAGTTTTTAGCTTGTAAAGAAAAAACTCATTATTTTTTATTTTGAAAAGAAAAAAGATGCAAACACAATGTGAAGATATTGTCTTATTATGTGAAATGATTATATTAATGAATAACCGGTTGCTACTATTATTCACTAATGATTTTTAATAAAATTATGCGTATATAAAATTTCGTAAAAAAGAAAAAAAAAAAAAAAAAAAAAAAAAAAGAGGAAAGATATAAACCAAGTAATCATTCAACTTAGTTCTCACATTAAACTAAAATAATAAATTAACTAAAATTTGATGCATATATGAGTTTGCCAGTTTTCCTCCGAAAATATTAATAATGCCTAACGGATCATTTACGAGATGCAGGCCATTCCATCAAGTTTATAATCTGTATTTGTATCTGTAATATATTAAAAGTGTGAATACCTTAGAAAATATTTTAAACTTTTTGCCTTTTATTAAAAAATTCTGCGCAATAGATAAAATCGTTTTTTCACAGTTTTCCTTTAATTTATAATATTGAATATTAACTATAATAAATATATAAGAAAATTAAATAGAGTAGATTTTCTACTTTTAATTGAATTCCTAAATTTATGGTAATATTTTGTTAAAGAAATCCAACTTCACAAAAATTATTATATATAAAAAAGTTCTATATAAGATAAAAATTTAAATATTTTAGAAAAATTCGTGGAACTATTTTATATAAAATAAGTTAAAATTCCTGAGAGAAGAAGCAAAAAAAATTCCTGCAAAAACTAAAGGCAATACGTGATTTTTTCCAAATAAAAAAGGGTTGGTGGACTTTCCCAAGAAAAGAAAAAGGTTTTGTATTTTTAGGTTAGAACTTTATTCTTTTGTTGTAGTATATTTTTTTTTTTTCCAATTTTAGAATTTCTTTTTTAGGTTTATACAGATATCTTATTTAGGTAATAAAATTTTGTGACCGAAGTTTTGTTATTGGGTAATTTTATATTTTTTGGATTTCAAATTTCTATTTATATTATGTTTTAATTTTATTGATCATAATTAACAAATATCCTTTTATGTTTGTAAATAGTTTTGTTATTAGATCTCTAATATAATATGTTGGTTTAATTTCCAGGTTTAAAATTTTCTTTTCTATTACATTGATTTTATTGATAAAAAATAACGAAACATCTTTTCATGTTTGTATGTAATTTTCATTATTGAATCTATAACGTGGCTTTGTTGTTTTTAGGTTTTAAATTTCCTTTTCTATTACATTATATTTATTGATCATGAACAACAAGCTTTCGTTATTGAGTAACTTTGTGCTTTCTACTCAAACAATAAGTTTATGAATTTTTGTGTAAAAATTAGGTTTAATTGTATTATTTGGATATTTTTATTATCGTATTATTTTATTGTAATTTACAGGTGGCAGATAAATGTCAGTCGAATTTCTTTTTTAGGTAAATATTAGGTTTAATTGTATTGTTTTGATATTTCAGTTTTGAATTTTTTTGTGTGTTTATATAAAGGTCAGGTTTAATTGCATTGTTATGATATCTCTATTATCGTATTATTTTGTTGTAGTTTATAGGTAGTAGACGAATAACGATCGACTTTGAGAATTTATTTTTGCAAGGGTTAGGTTTAATTGTATTGTTTTGATATCTATATCATCGTATAGTTTTGTTGTAGTTTAAAACTTATAAGTGAACTAGATAAAACGGAATCAAGTGGTAGATAAATTTCGATTGCCTTTAAGATTTTTTTTTTGGTAAATATTAAGTTTAATTAAATAAATTCTCCATCTTCGCATGTTCAAAAGATGTTAAATCTAATTATTATATTCTTCTTTATTATTTAAAACAAATATCATATTTAGTGTAACGTTTAAACTTATTAAAGTTATTAAAATGAGGTACACACACAAAGTGCGTACACCTAAACTAGTCTTTAAGAATGGCCTAATCTCATATTTGATGGTCGGCGTAGTGATAGACTTCGTTTTCACGACTATCTGATAATGATTGCATTAGTAAAAAATGCCATTGTGCGAAGATGCGATTCATCAAATTGAGGCAAAGAAAGGTAATAGCTATCTACGTTAAACTTTTTTTTTTTTAATAAAAATAAGGCCAAACAACATAAATCTCGATAGTTTGGAGCTTAATTTTAAAATTTTTTGATATTTTACATAATTATTGAAAAATCTCGATTTTGAGTTTGTCGAGATGAAAAATTAGCTCCCGATACATCCTAGGAAGATAGATTTTTTTTCTTTGTAAAAAATATATAATTAGTTTGTGATATATTTTTTTCGATTTTGGGTAATATATCCAACAAAGATAAATTTTTTCATTTATAGAGATACATAATTAGCTCTCGATATATTTATTTTGATTTTGAGTCGAAATAAATAATTAACTCCCGATACATCCAATAAAGATACATAATTAGTTGATTTTTTTGTAATTATTTTATAAGGGTGATAATTTATGTAAATATAATAGTTTAAGGTGTATCTTTATGTTTTTTACTTTTAAAATAAATCAAATTACCATATAAGTAATTCCACTTTTTTCTCCTATCCTAAACCGTTATCACATAGGAAAAAGGATATTTTTTATTCATTAATAAATGGTATTATTCTGAAAATTCCCAAAACCTTTCTCTAGCCGGTTCGCAGCTCCCGGTTCACGGTGACGGGTCGACCCGAAATTGGAAAATTCCTCTTCTAACACTGTAAGTCTTGCTCTTTTGTGCATGTGCTGTCCTTTTTATTTAATTCTTTGTAATTCACGTATAATGGTGTATAATTAGTGTATAACTTATGTATACGGACTAGAAAAAGTAAACAGTAAATATGTGTAAACTGTAAAACAAGAAAATAACTGTTTTTACTCATTAGGGTTTGTCTAGGTGAGTTCACTTCTTGCATAACTCGTTTGAGTTTTACCTGTTGTGTGAAAAAGTCAGCAACTTTGTTAAAACTGTTCAAGATTAAATATATATATATATATATATATATATATATACTTATATATATATATAAGTATGAGAAGTAATTTTGGCATATATATTTCATACAATTTTCTAAGTGTATGTTTTTGTTGTTGTTAGTTGGTGCAAGAAACAGTTGGTCAGTTGAACACCCTTGGTCGAAAAATTATATTTGTGCATATAAAAAATAATATTGTGTATATATATCAGGAAGTAGAAGGGGGAGCCGTGGAGTAATTGAAAAGTTGTTGTCATGTGACCGGAAGGTCACGGGTTTCCGAATTATGGTGTAAGACTGCTTACAATAAACTTTTATGGTTCGGGCCTTCCAGAGATCTGCACATAGCGCATAGCGACAGCTTTAGTGCACCAGTCTGCCTTTTTTTTTAAATATATATCAAATTCAAATTTTTAGAGATATATGTCAGTCTTGAGCACCCTTAGCAGAATTCGTAGCTTCACCATTGCAGAGTAATATATACAGCTATTTGGGTGGATAGTTTTTGGGTTTCGTGGAAACTTTGTTAGTATGATCATTGTGGGACTTTAATGTTACGTTGTGGCTAGTTCTCTTAGCTTGCAGCCTCTTGATGTCCTTTTATGATATATGGGTAAGGATTGGAGAGAATAATTGGATCAAGGTTTTTACTGTTAATCCTCCTATAACATGGCATTGGCCTCTCAGCATTGTGGGAGTACTATAAGTTTATTAATGAACTAACAGAAACTAACGGGATGGTTTTCCATGATCATAGCGCCAAGAAGTTACTAATCTTGGTTTTGATTAGTTACGATAGAAGGTTAGTAGGTAGTGGAGTCTTGTTTTTTCAAAGGCCGTAGGTGTCTGTTGTAGTACCAGCTGTATTCTTGTAGTTCTTGCTTCTGATGTCTATCATCTTCGGTTGTTTATTGTGTTTCTATTATCACACTATTTTGTTGTCGTTATTGTTCCTTTCTTGTAGGTTATGACTGCTTTCCTTATTAATTTCACTGCTTTATTCTTGTTTTACTTGGATTTGTGGCACTTGAGCCGAGGGTCTCCCGGAAACAGACACTCTACTTCCACGAGGTAGGGGTAAGGTCTGTGCAGACGCTACCCTCCCAGACCCTACTTGTGGGGTTTCACTGGGTATGCTGTTGTTGTTGATCAATTTCTTATTCTAAGCTCTGGCTTCTGTTGGTTTTTGTATTATAAGGAGAGCTTAGTCCCAATACAGAGAAAAGATCCGACTCAATACGATAATGCTGAATATTTTTTCACCAAGCACAAGATGTGGGCGTAAAAGGACAAATTAAAGAGCTTTTGAATGTGGAATCAGCGAGTGTACAGCTTTCAGACGAATCTAATTAAAGAGGCGGAAGAAAAGAGATGGAAAATATATGAGAACGTAGCATTGTAAACCAGTGGGTTTCGAGTGAATTGGTTGAACTTTTAGTGTTGAGGGAAATCGGGTTCTTTTAGTACTGGACATCAGAATGTTCAAAGAATTATAGTAAGTGAAGGAGCTGGCTTGCCGTCATTGTAGGATTATTAGTTTCCATGCCCTGCTGCGGCAGGAAAAAATGTGTGATAGGGAAGTTATCTTCAGAAACTACTGTATCTGCTGAAGCTAATTTGGCTTGTAGGGAAGGACAATGTTACTCGAACAGACATACTCCGTTGCGTGGAAAGCGTAAAAGATAGTATAAATGGCAGCGTTATACATTGCAAAAGGGAAGCCCCAAGCCTCCAATGTCTTCTAACAAACAGGAAAAAGCCTAACCCAAACCGTGCACCAAAGTAGAATGCTACAGAAAAGCAACCATGAATCACTGTGAACAGCAACGAGTGATAATTACCAGTCTTTTCTCTTGCATTCTATCACGTGCAAAATTTATGCCTAATGCCAGCTCCGGAAGTTTTAGAGGCACCTCCACAGGGAGTTTTATTCTTGATGTTTCATTAGGAAGCACATAGAGACACAAATTCTCCTTTTCTGAAAGTAAATACATGGTTAAATCCAGTTTGGAATAAACAATACACAAAGTCCTTAAGTAACTATGTGATCGCATTAAGAAATTCAAGAGATAGATATGCTGTCCTAAAACCACGACAACTGATTGATTGATATAGAGTTCACAATTGGAGGCTAGTGGAACGAGGGTCGACAAATGACCGAATTTTCTGATTTCATTGAAGACATGGGAATACAAATTTTCAGCTACTGAAACCAAAACAGAAATCCAAGTTCGTCATTTGGGCATGAGCTTTTTTTTTTTGGAGAATTCGAAAAATAATGTTATCAGAAGCATCACCAGAGAAGCAAGCTGTGATTTAATTGATTTTGTTTTACTTAGTGAATTTTGAGTTCACATAATCTTGTTACGAGTCTGTTTGAAGTCTTTATTATGAGTTACTTTGCTTAAGTCCTTAATTTATTGTGGTGTCGAGATGATTGTGTGTGGCTATGTGTCCGATTATTGATGTCATTGTGTTTAATATACTTGCAGGGCTTTAGTTTTCTCTGCACTGCTAGACAAAAGCACTATGGTGACAGATTCAAGCTCCTCGTTGACGTCCAGCAAGGAAGAACATTTGCCCCTTAGTGACTCAGAACTCGATCGCCTTGCTAATGTTGCCAACAATGCTGTTGATGCTGCAGGAGAAATCATTCTGAGGCAATATTTGGCTCGGGGCAATGTCTTCAAGGTTTCCGATGCTAATGTTCCATCATGGACAAACATTGCTGCTGATGCAGAGAAGGCTATGATTGCAGTAATCCTGAAAAGTTTACCAGGCCACGCAGTGTGTGGGAAACAATCTGGATGGACGAATTGCAGTGGAACAACAATGCCCTAGTTTGTTTGGGTTTTGAACCCCATTGATGGTGCAGAGGAGAGACTCTTGCCTACATTTGGCATGTCGATAGCTGTAGTTCACAATGGTAAACCGGTGATTGGTTGCATCAGTAATCCCATTACAGGGATCAAAACCGTTGGGAGATCGGGTAAGACTACTAGAAACGGAGACCTTGTGAAGACACGAGCTAGCGAACACCTAGAGCAAGCATACGTTGATATCACTGACCCCGAGAACAACAAAGAAGCCAAATACGCCTACAACAGGCTGGCATACAAGGTAGGAGAAACCTTCTTCAACGGCAACTGCATCGCTTACTCTGAGTTAGCTGCTGGTATGTTGCAAGTGGTTGTTGATTGTGCTGTCTCGCCCCATGGTCTTCTCGGGCTAGTTCCTATCGTGGAGGGTGCTGGAGGAATCATAACAGATTGGCAAGGAAATCAAATTTCTCGGCAGCCTTCTCCGGTGTCTTCCGTTCGACCACATCCTTAACTACTCACCAACAGATCATCTCTGAACTATCATAGTATCTTTTTCAAATTCGATAAACATTGGTTGATTGTATATTTCGTTATAGCTCTATGATAGTTTTCTTTTCTAATGTTCTTGAAGTAGGCTGGATGTGTAGAAAAAGCTAGTTAAGTTGCCTACTCATTGTGAGTTTCACTAACAAAATGAAACATCATTAATGTTGTGATTGTGATTATACAACCTGTTTAAGAGAAAAAACACTACTACCATTGTTTAGGTAATTCTGTCTAACGTTTGTAGTCTTTTGTCTTTATTTTGGTGTTCGAACTCTTCAAAAATGTCGTTATGTGCGCGTCAGATTCTCCAAAAGTAGTGTAGCTTTGGAGAATCTGATATGGGGATGATAGCATTTTTAAAGAGTCGGAGCAACATAGCGTATCAATAGAGTGCTAAATGATCAAATCTCATTTAAGGATCAAGTGATAATTAGATGCCTTTTCTAATATACAGATTAAATAAAGTGTCTCCAAAGAGAAGCAAGTTTTAGATAAGCTATGTTGCTCGGACTTTTCAAAAATGTCGACAGGTGCATGTCGAATCTTTCAAAAATCGTGTATTTTTAAAGGATCCGACACGAGTGCGGCAACAATTTTGGAAAGTCCGAGCAACTTAGACCATAACCAATGGATATTTCACCATATTTCAATTGTTTTCCAGCACTTGTCTGGGTCCCACATGACACCGCGAAATTATTTAACTATATGATTGAGCTTCAACTATATGTATTTGCATCTTAACCATCTGAAACGTTTGAAATTTCACTTTCTTATGGCTAACTTCAAACACCGTATATCTGAAGTTGCCCCTAAATGAGTGTGTACATGCAAAAATATTAAGAAAAAAACAGACACAAATTAAATAGCAACATCAAAATTAAGAATCTATACACTTTGCATTGGTATTATCCACATCTCTTGATACCTTAAATTAACCTATTCATTCTTTTTATTCTTTTTTAATCTTCTTATTCCTATCTTTGGAACAATATGATTTTTTTTTTCCAAAAAAATCAAGTTTGATACTAGCCAATGTCCTTTACTACTATTTTTATTGCTCCAAATTGTTATTTCCCCTAATCAACACATAACAACTAATTATTTAATTAAATCTTTGGATTAATCACCACAAAGTTTTTCTTTAGATACTATTATGTAATAACTTTGAAGCACCACCAAAGGCCTATATATATATGTATATTGTGAAAAAACTTTATTTCTATCTCTTTTACTTGTCGTCTTTATAATCAGATTCAAGTCCACTACAACATAATTTTACGACGATGGATACTCTCTTCACCTCCTTTTTGGAAGAGATGAGAAAGATAAATTTATTGGGAGTTTGTTATTTTGTGTTAACACTTTTAACAATTTATTTTACTAAATGGATTTATAGATGGAGAAATCCAAAATGCAATGGAGTTCTTCCACCAGGTTCAATGGGATTTCCTTTAATTGGTGAAACACTTCAATTGATCCTTCCAAGTCACTCTTTGGACCTTCCTCCATTCTTGAAAAATAGAATTCAAAAGTAAGTGTAAATGGTCACGTATTCAGAATTTAGATGTTATCTTCTGTATCGAAAAATTGGGTTCTAAAATGTATTTTCAATTTTTTTTGTAGTTAGATTTTGTCCTTCATATATTAGTATTATATTATAGAGATAAAGCATTCAGTACCGTGGAACTATGATCAAAGTTGCTACAACAAACTCCAACTTCACAGGGGTTCTATTACCTCCGTGAACTCAGTTTTAGCATATTTTTATCACCCTTTTGTGCTGACGTGACACTTTTATTACACGAAATGGGACCCACATCAAAGGTGCCATGTCAGCTAAAAAAGTTGACAAAAGGTATCACGTCAGCTAAAATGATTGGCAAAAATACGCGAAAATTTAGTTCGGAATTAATAGGACTCCGATAAAATTGAAGTGTGTCGTAGCAAATTTAATCCTAGTTCAGAGGTATTTGATGCTTTAATCTATATTCTATAAAAAAAATATTGAGTTATGTCAAATCTATGAACAAATTTTGGATCTGTGATTTATATTATTATTCTTCGATGGTACATATTGATTTGTTATGTTCCATTTTATTTACTTTGTCTGTCTTCTTTTATACAACATATATTTGTTTTTTAATCTGTTACAAAAAGAATAATATCTTTTTATATTTAAAAATAATTTAACTTTAAACTTTTTATCTCACACTTTATAAGATGATTTATAGACATATAAATATATTTGAGTTATTTGGATGGACTTTCTTTCATAAATTATGTGTCAAGTCAAACATCAACATATAAATCGAGATCGTTTCAATTCAATTTCTTACCAAAATTGGGAACAATATATTTTCAGTTTTCCATTTTATCCTTAATGAAATTTTTTGATTAGCCATACAAATTGCATAACATGTTCACAAGTTTTATAGCCATAAAAATATTAGTACAACATATTTAATATCATAAATTTTAAAAATCATTATTTTTTTAGTTGAACTCCGTGTTCACTCATATAACAACAGCAACATAATGACATACCTAGCGTAATTCCACATGCATGGTCTAGAAAGGGTGGTGTGCATGTACGCAATACGTAGACATTATCCCTTACCATATGAAGGTGGAAAAATTGTTTCTGAAAAATTCTAACGTCATATAAATTGAAACGGGGAATGTATTACTCTTATTATACTCATGAAATATGTTCATAGCATGAACATGATTTTATTTCTACTTATTTCAGATATGGACAAATGTTTAAAACAAATATAGCAGGAAGGCCAGTGATCATAAGTGCAGATCCAGAATTCAACAATTTTATTCTTAAGCAAGATGGGAAATTAGTGGATACATGGTCATTAGACACTTTTGCAGAAGTATTTGAACAAAATACTCATTCTTCAAGAAAATATACAAGACATTTGACATTGAATCATTTTGGTGTTGAGGCATTAAAGGAAAAGTTACTTCCTCAAATGGAAAATTATATTAATTTGATTCTTGAAAAGTGGTCAGGTCATGAATCTCTTGAAGTAAAAAGTGCAGCCATTAAAGTAAGTAAATTACAATTACTACTACTTGCATATGTCTCATTCTATCTATGCACATCTAGACACTTCATCTCGTTTTCATATGTGTTTTGTGGGCATTCGATGCTGATGTATCACATATGTTTTAGAGATGTCGAGATGATCATTTTATAAGCTGGAATGTAGTTCAACTGATAAAATCTAGACACTTCATCTCGTCCTCATCTATGTCTCGTGGAAACTAAGATGATGACGTGGTGAATATAAATTTTGGAGATGTCTAGATGATCATTTTATAAGCCAGAGTGTTCAACTGACGCAATCTAGACACTTCATCTCGCTCTCATGTGTCTCGTGGACATCCGATGCTGACGTGATACATAAAGTTTGAAGGTGTCTACGTGATCATTTTATACGTTGAAGTGTTCAACTGACACAATTTAGACACTTCATCTCATTCTCATATGTGTCTCGGGGATATCCGATGTTGACATGAAATAGAAATTTTAATTTGGAGGTGTCTAGATGATCATTTTATAATCTGGCACAATCCAGACACTTCATCTCGTCCTCATTTGTGTCTCGTGGACACTCAAATGCCGAAGTGATACATAAATTTTGAGGGCGTTCAAATGATCATTTTATAACCTGGAGTGTTCAACTGACACAATTTAGACACTTCATCTCGTCCTCATATGTGTCTCGAGGACATCCGGTGTTGACATGAAACAAAAATTTTAATTTGGAGGTGTCTAGATGATCATTTATAAGTTGGTGTGTTCAACTGAAACAATTTAGACACTTCATCTCATTCTCATATGTGTCTCGGAGACATTCGATATTGACATGAAACAGAAATTTTAATTTGAAGGTGTCTAGATGATCTTGTTATAAGTTGGAGTGTTCAACTGGCACAATTTAGACACTTCATCTCGTTCTCATCTGTGTCTCATGGATACCCAGATGCTGACATGATACATAAATTTTGGAGGTGCTTAGATGATGATTTTATAACCTAGAGTGTTCAACTGAAGCAATATATTTAGATACTTCATCTCGTTCTCATCTGTCTCGTGGATAACTAGATGCTGAAGTGATACATAAATATAATTTTGGAGGAGTCTAAATGATCGTTTTATAAGTTAGCGTGTTCAACTGACACGATCTAGACACACTTCATCTCGTTCTCATCTGCATCTCCTGGACATCCAATATTAATGTGGTACATAAATGTTGAAGTGTTTAGATTTTCATTTTATAAGCTGGAATGCTCAACTGACAAAATGGAGATAAGTTGAGGTGTCTAGATATTTATGCATCGTCCAATTTAAAGTGTTTAGTTGCTTGTTGACGTCAAATTAAGATGTCTATCTATGTGTTATAGTTATTTCCAACTGTTTTTTTTTCCTTTTGGCAAATTGCAGATGACAGTTGATTTTGCTGCAGAGCAAATATTCAGTGGTGATTTAGAGAATGCACCATATAATATAAGTGACATGTTCAGAGACTTAGTAGAAGGCTTAATGTCTTTCCCAATTAATCTTCCTGGAACTGCTCATCACAAATGTTTGCAGGTATTAAAAAACCTTAATTTTATTTCAGTCATTCTAACAAAAAGAACAGTTTATCAACACTTTTTTACCAAACACATCAGTTTGTACGTTTATCTAAACATGTACTCTTTTCGTACTGTGTTAGTTGTCCACTTTCTCTTTCACACGTCCTTTATGAAAAATTATAAATAAAAAAGGTAATTTTACGCTAAGTTGCTCGACGCTGTACTTTCAACTATGATCAAATTTGCTACGACACACTCCAATTTCACGGGAGTCCTATTACCCCTGAACTAAATTTTAGTGTATTTTTGTCATCTTTTTTAGCTGACGTGGCATCTTTTGTCAACCTTTTTAGCTGACGTGACACCTTTGACGTGAACCCCATTTTATGTAATAAAGGTATCACGTCAGTACAAAAAAGTGACAAAAATACGCTAAAATTTAGTTCAGAGGTCCTGTAAAGTTGGAGTGTGTCGTAGTAGATTTGATCATAGTTCAGGAGGTAATGAATGCTTATCTCTAACTTGTTCACACTTTCAGAAAGAATTAACTATAAGGATAAAATGATAAAAATGTAACTAGTTCTATCTTTGTTTTGTAAATTGGTAAGTAATTTGGAACAGCTTACTGTAGTATCGTGGACAACTAATATGGGACAGAAAGAGCAACTGTTCATCACTTAAGACTTATCAGCTAACTCAAACGAACTCTAATGCAGATACATAAGAAAGTACGCGAAACAATGAGGGACATACTGAAAAAAAGGCTCGATTCATCAACAAAAAATCGCGATAATAGAGAGGAAGACCTAGTCGATCATCTTCTGAGAGACATGGATTCTCAGAAATTCTTAACAGAAGATTACATTGTTCAAATGATGTTTGGTTTGTTATTTGTTACCTCTGATTCAATTTCAACTACATTGGCTTTGTCTTTCAAGTTGCTTGTTGAACATCCTGATGTTCTAGAAGAATTAATAGTAAGTACCTTAATATCGCTTATTATGAACAGTTACATATAGTTATTTTTCTACGCGATTTGATTTTATTTATCTAATCATATGTTATTTTAATTCAGACTGAGCATGAGACAATTTTGAAGAATAAAGAGAATTTGGATGCCCCTCTTAGTTGGAATGACTATAAGTCTATGACCTTTACACTTGAGGTATTTTCTATACTTATAATACATGATGTGTTAGAACTTTTATACATCACAATAACAATAACATATTCTGTGAAATTTCACAAGTAGCTGGGTATAGAGAGATTAGAGTATATGTAAATTCTTACGTCTACTTCGTGGAGGAAAAAAAAATATTTTTGAAGGACTCTACACAGTAATGATAATTTTTCCTTATCAGGTTTATTTAATTACAAGATAATTACTAGTACTAAATGTTCATAACAAGTGGAATTTGTAATTGGGAAAATAAGAGAAATAACCTTTTATAGTAGGCACTTTGAGCTAGAATTTTTACTAAGGGATTCAAAATTGAAAAAAGTAGGTATACGAGCTAGTCGAAAGGAGTTCGACATCAATTATATATGTATAAAAAATAATTTAACCATGTATAAATAATATAATTTTTCACTGAAGGGGTTTCGGTGAACCCCCTAACCATAAGGTGGCTCCGCCCCTGCATTTGAGTCGAGGGTCACTTGAAAACAACTTCTTTGTCACCACGAGGTGGTGGTGAGGTATCCGCACATTCTACCTTCCGAGTCGAGGGTCTCTTGGAAACAACTTCTTTATCTCCATGAGGTAGTGATAAAGTATCCGCACATTCTACCTTCCGAGTCGAGGATCTCTTGAAAATAATTTCTTTATCTCTACGAGATAGTGATAAAGTATCCGCATATTCTATCCTCCTTAGACCGACCTTGTGAAATTTCATCGAGGATATTATTGTAACCTTTTATAGTAGGTCAAATGTGTTGATAGTATAACCTTATGATTCCTTTCAGTGTTGATGGATATAAGTTAAATCCATAACAGAAAAACATTTATGTTACTTTAGCTTGACATATTATGACGTGGCTAATTTTATTATTCAATCTTTTGTATATATACTATAGGTTATTTTTATTATTTAATCTTCTGTATATATGCTATAGGTTATCAATGAAGTCCTTAGGCTTGGAAATATTGCACCTGGATTATTTCGTCGAGCATTAAAGGATATTCCAGTTAACGGTATGATAACATAAAGAAAATTAAAAAATTTAAGGGTGTATTTGATAATTGATACGAACGAAAATATTTTTTTTAAAAAAATTATTGTATGATTAAAAAATAAGAAAACTACTTTAAACTTTTATTCTTCTCCAATAGTTCATTTGAAATAGAAAATTTTTAGAAAAATATTTTCCACCTAACACATATTAAATTCCACTATTTTTTTTTTTAAAATTTATTGTTTAGGATATACAATTCCAGCAGGATGGGTAATTATGATTGCAACTGCAGCTCTTCATTTAAATTCAAATCAATTTGAGAATCCTCTTTCATTTAATCCATGGAGATGGAAGGTATATATGTTAAAATTTACTTATTTAAAAATTAGTTAAATTATAAAATAAAATCCTAAATTAACTTTGTAATAAAATTTTTAAGGATATTCAATCAAGTTGTGGAGCTAAAAATTTCATGCCATTTGGATCTGGGATGAAGCAATGTGCTGGTGCAGAATATAGTAGGGTTTTTTTGGCCACCTTCCTACATGTTTTAGTCACTAAATATAGGTAATTAATTACACTTTTTTTTAATTAATTTAAGTGATATATATTGACAGTGTATAAGTATTTTTACGTTATCTAAGTTATATAGACGGATAATGCAAAAAATGTTTTATGGAATCGCCTTTGGTCGGAACACTATACTCATAGTAGACATTTTCAACTTAAGTTGCTCGGACTCGAGTTGGGTGTTTGATACGTATCTATAGGTCGGATTTTTCACAGTCTTAATTTAAGAATTCACGAGGGATAAGGATTTATGGATGAATACGGGTGTGGGGATTCGACGAAAATAATTTAATATCTAAAAATAGAGTTAATATAAAACATAAATTATGAGATATTATGTGGAAAGCTTGAGGAGAAAATATTGTTCAAGAAGAAAACCCTGAAAAGAGCTACTCCTAAAAGAAAAGGCGATAACATAGAAATTTCTATATATATACAAGGTATTCATTTTCTTCAATTTAACCTTAGCTTTTGTTTTGATTAAAGAATTTCTTAAATTTGTATGGACTTTTTCAATCGATTTTTTGTCAAAGTACCCAATATCGATTGATCAGATCGGATACAGATCTCACCCTCACACCCACTTCCACACCTACACCCATGTCGTGTCGACACGGATGCGATACCGAAAATGAAGAGTCTGAGTAACTTAGTTTCCAACTATGTTGCTCTGATTCTCTAAAAATGGTGTTGCGACCATCGAGATCCTTCAAAATGCATTACCTTTGAAGAATCCGCATGCATGCAACGACACTTTTGAAGAATCCGAGCAACATAACTATCCAACATGAATTATGATTTATTGTATCACCAAACACTGGATAAAAAATTAAAAAAATAATATAAAGATATTTAGACTAGTAAAGTATCTAGTTTAACATATAATATGAATATGACCACGGGCGGAGCCAGCCTTTGGAATGGGAATTCACCAAACTCCTTCGGCAGAAAACTATATTATTTATACATCACTAAAATTATATTTTATGTATATAATAAATATTGACCCCCTTCAATTAATTCTTCTTCAAATTTTAAAATTCCTTCGTAGAAATCCTAACTCTGCCATTCATATCATAACATTTTTATTACTATTTTACTAGGTTATTGATTAATGTTTATCGTAAAAAATGTACATATAATTATTTTATGAAGATAACTTTCATTGTGAATATTATTTAACTTTCATTGTGAATATTCATTTGTGAATATAATTTGAACTCTTTTTTTTTTTTTTCATAATTTCTTACTGTGTTTTGTCTTGTTGAACATGAATTTTTCAGATGGACAATGGTTAAAGGAGGCAAAATAATTAGAGCACCAATTATAAGATTTCCAGATGGATTTCACTTCAAGATATCTCAGAAAAATCAATAAAAAAATATTTCAATCATATATCAATTTATTGCAAAAATCCATTTGTGATTCCCTTTTTTGTTTGTTTTGATCTTATTAAATAATTTATGAAGAAAAAAATAATATCTTGATGTGTATATTGTGTAGCTTGAAAATTTTCCTTTGTGATTCCTTTTTTTGTTTGCAATGTACATTATTAAATAAAGAAATTACATACTTCCTATTTATTTCTTACTTCTTTATTATTTTTGATGGATTGTGATTTGTGACGTGATTTGTCTTCATTTTGCGCTTTGTGATTAACATAGGTACGTGAAATAACGTGAAAGTGATTATTTTATTGGAATAATACCCACGAAAATACCTGAAGTTTGACCGAATTAACAGTTGAGCATACTGAACTTTGGGGGGTCCCTATTACCCCCAGACTTTTTTTTTCGTATTTTAATAGCATATATTTGCCACTTGGCACACTGCGTGTGATTCACGCACATTGAGCACGTGAACAGTGTTAAAAATATTTTTAAACTCTTTTTTTTTGCCAAACAGCCCCTTAATTTTATAATTATTTAAAGTATTATATTTTTATTTATTTTTTCATTCTTCTTTCTTCTTAATGGAACTCGAAAAATCATGAAAAAAAATTCATGTATGGAACTCGGAATCTTTCCGAATTAATGGAAAGATTAATGGTTATAATTAATGGAAAGATTTTTCCGAATCTTTCGAGTTCCATTTATAATTTGAACTCGGAATTATAAATGGATTCGAACTCGGAATTATAATTCAGAAAGATTAATGGTTATAATTAATGGAAAGATTCCGAATTAAATTTCATGTATGGAACTCGAAAAATTCTTTAATGGTTAAAATTTAATGGAACTCACTAATTGAAACTCAATGAATGATTCGGAAGATTCAAACTCGAAAACTCGCTAATTTAATTCTGAGTCCCATTAATGAAAATTGAATCTTCCGAATTCCATTAACGGAAGATTGAATAGCTTCATGGAAATTGACTCTTCCGAGTTCCATTAACGGAAGATTGAATAGTATCATACATGAAATTAAATTTTTTGAATCTTCCAAGTTTCATTAATGAATTTTTCGAATCTTCCGAGTTCCATTAATGGAAATTGAATCATGAAATTAAATTTTTTGAATTTTTCGAGTTCCATTAATGAATTTTCCGAATTTTTCGAGTTCCGTTAATGAAAATTGAATCTTCCATTGAGTTTTCAATTAGCGAGTTTCATTGAATCTTCCATTAATGAAACTCGCTAATTGAATCTTCCGAGTTTCAATGGAAAATTAATGAAAGATTCCATTCAACTATTTGAAAAAACTTTCTTCATAAATTCAATGAAATCACTTAGAATATTTAATATGATTGTAATTGTGAAAAAATGTTAAAAAGTGATAAAATTGAGAAGAAACGGTGCGTGTACTACACTTTCCACGGAAAAAACTGGGTATACGTTTTAAGGGGGGATTAATTCCACTTTAAAAAAGTCTGGAGGAATTAATTCCAATTAAAAAAGCATAGGAGGTAATAGGACCCCGCAAAGTTCAATATGCTTCATTGGAAATTTGGTTAAACTTCAGATATTTTCGTGGCCATTATCCCTATTTTATTAATTACATCTTTTTTAAACTCCAAGACAATGTTCTTCAGTTTTAACTTCTCCACGGTTGTATTATGAAGTTCGAACAAAGGTTACTTAGATTTTCTTTGGATAAGTCAAGTTTTGAGACTGTATTCTAGAATTTAAGCAAAAAAGTAAACAATCCAAAGCAATATAGAAAAAAGGAATAACATAAATAAAGAAGTCGTGACAAAATGCTATTGATAAATTAATTTAAACAATAATCTCAACAAAATACTATAATACACATATTAAACAAACTTATTAATAGATAAAAACCTGCAAGAGCAATAGTATGCAAGGATAATTGAGACAAAGCTTGACTATATAACTAACCTTTTATCCTCAGTTGTATTCTTCATAAACTCCTATCTAAATTCATATCCTCGATAAATTGAAGGATAAGTGATGCACCGCTTGATTACCTTACTAACCCTCTGTAGCATGTATTTCTATCCGTGTCGCAACAGATTCGGTATATTACGAGTATGGTGCACGGAGAACTGCTTTCAATCCCCCTTTCTTACTTACTTATGGCAATTTTCCAACCGTCCAACGACTTGTTAGAGGGGAAGATTAGCAAAGGGGGGAAAGAAAGAGGAAAGGGAGCAACATCTTATTTTCTTCGTGAGAACTTTCTGATCGCAGAAACATTCAGAACGGGCTCCACTTTCATTTTGTTGGCAGAAAAACGGTCCATTCCATTCGAGGCTCACAAAAAATTGGACTGTTAGTCATATCCTCCATCACCTACTATCTAAAATAATGTCCTCGTTAAGCTAAACTAGTGTCATGTCCATTTTTTTTTTTAAATACAACATCTTATTTTCTTCGCGAGAACTTTCAGATCGCAAAAGCATTCAGAATGGGCACCACTTTCATTTTGTTGGCAGAAAAACGATTCATTCCATTCGAGGCTTACCCAAAATTGGACTGTCAGTCATATCCTCCATCACCTACTATCTAAAATAATGTCCTCGTTAAGGTAATTTTTTTTTTTAAAATACAACATCTTATTTCCTTCGCTAGAACTTTCAGATCGCAAAAGCATTCTTTCATTTTGTTGGCAGAAAAACGATCCATTCCATTCGAGGCTTACCAAAAATTGGATTGTCAGTCATATCCTCCATCACCTACTATCTAAAATAATGTCCTCGTTAAGCTATTTTTTTTAAAAAAATACAACATCTTATTTTCTTCGCGAGAACTTTCAGATTGCAAAAGCATTCAGAATGGTCTCCACTTTCATTTCATTGGCAAAAACGATCCATTCCATTCGAGGCTTACTAAAAATTGGACTATTAGTCATATCCTCCATAACCTACTATCTAAAATAATGTCCTCGATAAGCTAAACTGGTGTCATGTCCATTTTTAAAAAAATGTACAATTTATATAGCAACATTTTACTTAAATATAAATACAATTTGTTATTTTTCGCAATTATGAAACTGTTGCTATAAAAGTTATAATTAAGGTTATAGAGTTGCTATTTCTGAAATTTCCCCTTTTTTTTTTTTGAAATACAGCATCTTATTTTCTTCGCGAGAACTTTCAGATCGCAAAAGCATTCAGAATGGTCTCCACTTTCATTTCATTGGCAAAAACGATCCATTCCATTCGAGGAATACCAAAAATTGGACTGTCAGTCATATCCTCCATAACCTACTATCTAAAATAATATCAATGTCAATCCGTTCACGGTGGGACTCGCAAAAGCATTCAGAATGGGCTCCACTTTCATTTCATTGGCAAAATCCATAACCTACTATCTAAAATAATGTCCTCGATAAGCTAAACTGGTGTCATGTCCATCTTTAAAAAAATGTATACATATTTGTCCGTTCACGGTGGGACTCGAACCCACAATCTCCCGCTCCGGAGGCGAGCGCCTTATCCATTAGGCCACGCGAACTCATTGATATCAGAAATTTCCCAGATATAGTACTATATCGTCAATAATGGTCTGTATCAACTGCAGAACACCAAATGGCTTAGCTTTCTGCTAAGACTTTTGGAGAAAAAAACCTAGGCTAATCAATCCTCTTTGCAGAGAAGAAGAAAGAGTTGTTGATAGCTCAAAAAATGGTACTTACAATATCATCAAACTCACTTCAGTTTCCACATACTACTACTACTCTATTTTCTCCACACAATTCCCATCTCAAAACTCCGATTCCACCTTCTAATTTATCTTTTTCTTTATTCAGGTAAATTCATAAGTCTCCATAGTACAATGTTATAATCTTGTTTTCTTGTTATTATCATGCCCATTTCATATTAACAATTCATTTCTTTTTTTGGGTGGGGTGGAGTGGGGTGTTGGAATTGCTGAAAATTCAATTGGGGTTTTGTAAAATGTTGGATAAGATAAGAAAGTTGGAATTTTTATGTTAGTGAAATCGAGAAATGTAGGGATATGGATAATAAATATAAATGAACTTTGCTAATTAGAGATTGACGTCTGTTGCTGGTGGGAGGTGCAAGATATCTCGTGGATTTTGTCGAGGCAGGGGCGGACCTAATGTCAACGCAAATTAGGTATAATTATAGAAAAAATGTATTTAAATTGGTATAAGACATAGAAAAACACTCAGTAAACCAAGAATATAGATGGGTGTTTTAGTTTCCAGGCGGAGCTTTAAAGCTTTTAGCGTCAATATGTGTGTTTAGACCTCCCGGGCATCCATGACCACTAAATCCTGGGTCCGCCACTGAGTCGAGGTGCACGAAAGATGACCCGAACTATAAAACTAGAGATTGACGTGTAATTGGTTGATTGATGGTAGCTGTAAAATGACAATGTGGGGGAGTGTTGGGATATAAAAGTTGCAGCCTTTTTAAGTTTTAGCTACTTGATTATGATTGCATGTCCTCCTTTAGAGATTGATGTTTAGTTGATTGATCATAACTGTGAAGTGGCTATATATTCTGGACTATTTGGCTAGAAAGAAATAACACTTGTTTTGATGGGCAAAAAGACCTTTTTTTTTTTATAACCGTGGTGTCCGGGCTAGCTTTCTCGCACCTTGACTAATTCCACGGAATACTTGACACCTCCCACCAGCAACAAATATTAGGTAAACAGATATCAGGTAACTCTTAGAACAGATGGGAAGAATCACCTGGTGTTTTTTGTCTCCACTGGGATTTGAACATGAGACCTCATGGTTTTTAACCCACTTCATTGACCACTAGGCCACACCCTTGGGTGCGGCAAAAAGACCCCACTCCAAAGTTAAAAACAAGTGTTTACAAAATATGTTTTGTTGTTGTAGAAGTAGTTTCATTGATAACATAGATCAGTATATGGATTTCCTGGAGTTGCTAAGGAGATGTTGTAACATAATTGACTGTATGGATGAATCTTCCCAGCAGTCTTGTGTTACTCTTGGTACTTTCGTGGTACTTCCGTCAATGAACCTTTACCTTATCCAAAAAAAAAAGGCAACGGGGGGAGTGTTGGAGATCAAAGTTGCAGCTTTTTAACTGTTTGATTGTGATTGCATTTCCTACTTTTAGCATCTGACTGTTGATCAGGTATGAATACATCAGGTTTTCTGTAAAATCTCAACTAAATAAGAGGGTGGTCTGCGCTGCTGCTTCAGCTGCTGGAAGTTCTAGTTCCAGCGATGACTCAAATCCTTATGAGGTAATTTAGAGTCATCTCATTTGAACACGAGAAATGTCTGTAAAGTTCAGCTCCTAGTGTGGTGTTTGCGTTTGCTGTCATTTGTGCTAAACTATTCATGTACAGGTTCTGGGTGTAAGCCCTATTGAGGGTTTTGATATGGTTAAGGCAGCATATGCAAGAAGACGGAAGGATGCTGAGAAGAGGGGTGATGAAGCAGCTCTTGCACAAGTAGTTTATGCTTGGCAATCTCTCTCCAACTCATTTTCCTTCTCCTTATGTATGATTGTTGTTAGGAGTGAGCACTCAAAGCAAGCTTTGTTAATTTTCTTGTTTCAGTTGGAAAAGGCTTATGACAAGATCATGATGTCACAGTTAACAAAAAGGAAGAAAGGTGTCACCTTTGGCTCTTTTAAGGTACTTTTTTTTTGTTTTAAAGCAAGATAAAATCCTAGTAAATTAAAGTTCTGGCTATGTTTGGCCGCTATGCTTGATTAAGATCCTTTTAGCCATTTCAATTTTTTGCTTTTTTGCTGTCACATATTTTCTCCACCTTTCACTATATGAAAATAGAATTGCTCTTCTATACCTGAAATAACTGCAAGGTTTATCTACGTAATTGCATTTACGATGTTTTGTTTGTCTAAGATTTAGCTGGCAGATGCTGATTTCTCTTATAAGTTTATTATTTTTAATTCAGGTATCTAAAGAGATACGATATGCTGATAAGCAGCCTATTGTGCCATGGGGTCCACGGTGCGTTTTTTGCCAATAATGCTTTCATGATAATAGCTCCCTGAAATTGGATAATTCTCTTGCTTACAGCTATACGTAATTGACACTTGTTTTAGTGATTTAGCAGTTAGTATAGATTCCACTTGTTGAATTTAGTTGGCTGTTATTAACACATACATGCTACATGCATTAACATCTTTACCACTCATATAGGTAAATGCTTTACCGACTCAACCAAAACTATTTTGTATGCAAACATTTCAGTATGCTATTAGTTTCTCTTCTCCTTCAACTCCTTGTCCCTCGAAATATCCTTGCTTCACATTTACTAGTAGGAAATATATGCAGCAGATTCTGTGATTTATTTTACCCTTTTCAGGTATAAATGTTATTTGTTTTGTTTAACTTTATCATCACTATGCTTTCAGGTTCACCAAATCTGATGACAAAGATATAAAAATCAACTTGGCAATTGCAGCTGTATTTGTAAGTTGCAATCTATTCTTCCCTCCAATGTGGTTATCATGTTTGGCTTTTAAGATGCTAGTTTACAATGTTGTAGTTTGAGGTCTTTTTAGGGTTACATAAAATTGTCAAATGTTGAAGGGGAGCCTTGGAGTAACTGGTAAAGTTGTTGCCATGTGACCAGGAGGTCACGGGTTCAAGCCTTGGAAACAACCTCTTGCAAAAATGCAAGGTAAGGCTGCGTACAATACACCCTTGTAGTGGGGCCCTTCCCTGAACCTTGCGCATAGCGGGAGCTTTAGCGCATCGGGCTGCCCTTTTTATAAAATTGTCAAATGTGGTCTTTGAAGTTTTAATTGAACGATTTATACAAATCAAATATAATTATGCATTATTATTCAGATACGGGAAACACTATATAAAGTAACCAATCATCAAGAAGAACTGAATCAATGATTCTTTAGTGCCCAACAGTTTGTGCTTGAAGGTTCAGCCTTGCTTGAGCTGAACCTCATTTGTTTTAAGGCTTCAATTTCTTCGGCGATATTCTCTGTTTCTAAATACTTAATAGCAAAAAAAGATTCTGTGTTGCAACGAGCAATGCTTCATAAGTGCAAGATAAGTACATAACAGAAGTAATCTGCCTTGCCAGGAAAAAGAAAAAGATAAACAGAAATAATTTGTTGATCATTGTTGCCACTCTGTTAAATGCAGTTTCCATTCTTGATTTAACGAAATTTTAATCTCCGTGCTCTTAATGGTACTATGTATCAACTTTTGCAGATAGCTTGGGTTTTTATAAAGCGTAGTGCTGAGTGGAAGCCTTTACAGTTTTTGGCCTTCGTCTTTGTATATAGGATATTTGAGAAATTAAAAGCATTTGAGCCTCCAACTTCGACGTTTACAGTAAGTATACATAAAATAACATTTGCTGTATTTTGCTTTTCTTCTGCTACTGAATGCAATTGTATCTCCCAACTTGTCCATCATTACTGTGAAATTTACATGAATTTTTACATTTCTTTCTCATATTTTGCCATGGATAACAGAAATTATCTGGATTTTTATGTTATTGTACATACTGCATTTAAAGTTCATTCATCTTTTTTCTGGGCTTCTTCAGGAGGAAGGTGAAGATGAAGGACGGATGATGAGGATGGGGAAAAGACTGCTTCGTTCTCTGGCATTGGTTTTTGGTTGTATAGCTATTGCATCCTTGGTATGTTTTCTGTTAGAGTAATATAACCTGACTGTTCAATTTTGAATTTCAAAGTACGGTTCTTCATACATGAACTTCTGATAATAAATATATGTCAACATATATATGCAGATGACAGTTCGAATTTAGCTTCATTTCGTCTTTTACCTTCAATTTTTCATGGCATCAATATCTTTTTTCTATGAAGTTTTTTATGGCATTAATATCTTCTATTGGTGTTGTATATGACGGACAAGTTCAGTATTAGATTTATTTTGACACATTGGATATCCACGTTATTGTCCCAATTTTTTTTGCTTTTATGTTGCTCCAGACCACTCTTTTGTTAATCGCGTCTAAGATATATGCAAATGATATTGTTCTTGCTGGTCTTTCTACAAATTTCAGTGTGCATACAAATCAATGTGGGCTTTCCTATAACAAGGAGTAATTGAATATAATATAGTTTTGTTGCTCAGCTGACTAGATCTGTTCTTTTCTGCTATTTGAAACATTAGATGCTTCTTTTTCTTTAATAAAGGAAACCGTAGATGATTTTGTGTACTAATTACTTCCACACAATTGATTAGATCTCAGCATTTGCTTCTTCTAAACGATTAGTTAATAGAGTTGTTATAAGAAGTTTGTCCAGCAATGCTCAAAAGGCGTTAAGAGAACTAACTGTTAATCAAATTGCTGAAATCGGACAAAAGTTTGTCATGAATGTACATTTTGGAGATAGCTTTGTGGCAAAACCTTCTTCACTGTGTCTTCTTGCTCGATTTGTAACATCTTGCTTATTGGCGAACACTTGAGCAGATATTAACTGATTTACAAACGAAAAATGCCTGCATTGAGTAATATAATAAGTGTGTACAAAAATGTGTTGGTCCATCCATAAAATCAGTCGAAAGAATCTGTTTTTTGTTTTCTGAATCATCTCTCATCTTGGAATATATCACATATTTGTTGTCTTTTATTAAATTCTCGTCATTCATCTCTACAGGGATATACTGGTCTCCTCAATTTTATCGAGTATGCTGGTGGTTTCATACCTGTCGTTCTGTACAACAATCAGGTAAGAGAAGATCTTCCCACTGCAATCTTAACCACCGTTGCTAAAAAAAAGGCTTCACTTAAGATAGATAGGATAACAATGTTTTGACTTTTATCCATTTTGGGAATCATCTTCTTTCGGCATTTAAGAATGATATTTCTTTGAATAGTTATGACTGCTCTTCATCCTATGAATAGCTAAAGCAAAATTGCATTCGGTTAGTATTACCCTAAAACGAATGAAGGCTATGAGATCTCAGCGTCGCCAGAGGAGGAGGTTGGATTGAATTTACTCTCATATATGCCATCAATTATATTTTCTATTTGCCACCTATTCTTTCTTTAAGGTCCAAAAATGCGAACATCAAAATTTTTTCCCTTTAGAACATGTCAATACCATACCAAACCGGACCCTTCTGTGTTTTTAACAATCTTTCTTTCGTAGGGAGCCTTCTGTGTTTGCCCTCCTGAATATGCTCTTTTCTGTGCATCGTGATGCTTGCTTCTGTATATTTGTGCTAGTGTTAGACTGTCGAGATATTCAGGTTGTTCATAAGGTCCTCTTTTACTTGTGCTAGCGTTATACAGTCAAGATATTCAGGTTGTTGCTAAGGTCCTCTTTTATCTCCATTCGACAACAACAATATACTCAGTGTGTACTTGTGCTAGCGTTATACAGTTGAGATATTCAGGTTGTTCATAAGGTCCTCTTTTATCTCCATTCGACAACAACAATATACTCTGTGTAGTCCCACAAAGTGGGGTCCGGGGAGAATACAGTGTACGCATCATACCCCTTCCTTAGAGGTAGAGAGACCGTTCACAAGGTCCTCTTTTTATCTCCACTGGACATGATTAGGAAAATGAATATGCATGCATTCATCCATTACCATGATTATAACAACCTCAGTTTATACAATGCTTATTATCGATGGTACTGAATCTTTTGCGCAGGAATTGCTTGTAACCGGATTTACTGCCGTCATGCTTCACATCATGGCATCGTATTACAGATAGTCTGACTACCTTCTACACTCGAAGAAGTAGAGATGCAGTTGCCTCGAGTTAGCTGTCAAATTTTGTAATTCTATTTGTTTCCAGAAATATGCCTTGTTTTTGTCTATAGGATTGAGGATGCTAGAATTAAACAAGCCCACTTAACTTGTCAAAAATTGATGGATTTAAAGATGGAAATATAAATGATAGTGAGGAGAAAAGTTTTGTTTATGTGATTTCTGTTTGTTTTGTGTAGGGCGAGACACGCATTCAGAATTTAAGCTTTAAGGTTGTTAGCATGTGAACACATTCTATTTTCAACGTACTGGATTCATATGAACTCGATATTGCTTAGATGTGTACACTTGTCTTGCAAAAAAGTTAGTATTTGTCTTGAGAGGTAGAAAAACAAAGATCAACACAAAATACGGATAAAAGATCGCCAAAATTGGCAATCATCTCAATCTGACCATTTTTAAAAGTCTTTTACACAAGTGGTTATGCTTTGCACAATATCTTAAAATGGCTAAATTATAAAAGATTAACACAAAATAGGGGCAGAAGTGCAATAACCCTTGAAATATCCCCAAAATTGGCAATAATCTCAATCTGACCATTTTCTTAAGCCTTTTATACAAGTGATTATGCTTTGCACAATATCTAAATGGCTAAATTGTAAATATCAGTTTGCCTTGGAAATGAATAATATTGAATTTTTTATCCAACTTGCTTGATGAATATAAAAATTGCTTTTTCAATGGAACAAACAAAATCAAAAGTTTAGTACACTGTACAACCACCTTTACACAACTCATAAATAATCCGTGCACTATCGATTTTTGATTTGTAAACATGCTAAATCGATAACTGAATCAATAAGATATTCGTTATCGATTTTGATCTTTATTGGTTCGATTTTCAATGCGAAAATACTCCCTGAATATTTCTTTATTTTCTCTTATTTTCATTTACACTATTTTTCGTGTATAAAATCTACACAAAGTAAAAAAACTACGACACCAACTATAAATATAAAAGATAATAAGGTATGTATATAGAATCTAAAGTCACGAGTATATAAGTGTGAATAAAAATATAATTTTAATATAGTCTTATTGGGTTATCGGTTTAACCATTAACTAAAGGGAAAAGGACACTGTGTAGCACTTTTTAAAACAAATAGTCAAGTTTGAGATTTTGCCAAAAGGTGATCAGTTGGATAAAGTATTTTCACTTTATAGTCATTTCCTAATTTGAGTCACTTTGGCCATGCAGTTCGTATGCAGTCCATATACCATATTGATAGAATCCATATACAATACTGATATAATTTTCAACTTGGGTCATTCGGCCCTTTTAAAAATATTTCAATATTTTCTTTTGCTATAAATTTTTTAACTGAAAAATATTCTGTTTTTTTAATTGTTTAGAAATAATAATTAAATGTAATTATATAAAAATGGTATAATTGTTACATAGTATATGTATCTATATAAGATATATGTATAGTTCTATCAAATATGTATATGTCTAAAATATATATAAAAAAGATTATAGAAAGTATATAAAAATTATATAATTGTTGTATAAAATGTATATAAAAAAAGTACAATTATTGTATAGATTGTGTATCGAAACTGTATAATTTTCATAAAGAATATTTATAAGATATGTATAGAAACTGTATAGAAGGTGTGTAGAAATGGCATAGAACAACCCAGCAAATTGAAATGGCTAGAAAGTGAAATTTAAATTTCATGGCTATTTTCATGAAAATAGTTTAATTTGAAGTGTCGTTTCTGTCCTTTCCCCTTAACTAAAATCGAATCAATAGGCCAACAAAAATATTTACAAAATAGTGACTCAATACTAATAAATCAATAACATTTTATCGATTGATTGAATCGAATTTTGCACACTCAAATCATCCTCGTAAAGTGGCAACCGTAATATCCCACGCAAACAATCCTTGTTTGAACGCAATATTTTATTACTATAACAAAACAACATAATGAATGTAAATTCACAAGTAAGGTTAAAAAAGAATAGAGTGTACACATATCTTATCCCAAAACAAGATATTGAATATAATTGCACGAGCAAGGTCGAAAAAAGATAGAATATACACATATGTTATCTCTACTCTACCTTGGAAAGTATAAAGACCATCTTCGAAAGACCCTCTCACTTGGAACTCAAAATTTTATTATAACAAAAAATAAACACATTAAATGTAATTTCATAAGTAAAGTAAAAAAGAAATAGAGCATACACATCTTAATCTTACCTCTACTCTACCTCAAAAAGACCCTCAACTCAGAACTCAAAATTTGATTATAACAAAATAATATATTGAATTTAATTTCACAAGTGAAATAAAAAAAAACAGTGTACACATATCTTATCACTACACTAACTCAAAAAAGTATAAAACTGTCTCCAAAACAAAATTTTATTAATGGGCCAAAACTAGCCCACCAAGCCCATCCGAAAATATCCAAATCCAAATACAAGTCGAATTTGGTACTCATTGAATGGCTGTACAAATCTCATCAAACTTCTCGCTAAACCAAATTCCGAAATCTCCTCATCGGAAGAAAAAAATCGCCGCCGCGGCCTAAACCCTCGCCGCCGTAATCCACCGGAAATCCCTAAATCTCCGGTGCAAGCTCAAATACCGAGGCAATTTTTTTCAAAACCCTAGATTTTATTTCTTCGAGTCTCCGTAAGGAGGCTTGTAAAAAAGTAAAGCAAAGATGAGGATTATGATAAAAGGAGGAGTATGGAAGAACACGGAGGACGAGATTTTGAAAGCGGCGGTAATGAAGTATGGGAAGAATCAATGGGCTCGTATTTCGTCTTTGCTTGTTCGTAAATCGGCGAAACAATGTAAAGCTCGCTGGTATGAATGGCTTGATCCTTCAATTAAGAAGGTATGTAATTGTTTCTTATTGAATTAACTTTGTGTAGTAATCTTTGTATAAGTTAGTAGTGTAAGTTATACGATATGTGGTAGGTAGTTAAGATGGTAATTGTTTTTTATTGAATCAACTCTGTGTAGTAATCTTTGTATAAGATAAGAAATTGAAAGATTTCGTTGAAATTGTTCGTTTGGAGATTTCTCGAAAAGCTAATCATAGGTTCTTCTCTCCATCAGAACAATAGGGTCGTTATGCTCATTACTAGAATTGTGTCCGCAATGGAATTTTCTATCGAAGGAGCGCTACTAATAGAATAGCGAGAAGGAACTTATTCATGTGTTGATTTTGTATAAGTTATACGATGTTTGGTAGGTAGTTAGGATATATATTCTTCATGTATGCACTCAAGGTGCAGTCTAGTGTTACTTGATATCTTTTGCTGGTGGGAGGTGGAAGGTATCTCGTGGATTTAGTTGAGGTGTGGGAAAGCTGGCTTAGACGTCACCTTTATTAGGAAAAAGTTATTCATGTATTGGTTTTAGTATACATTATACGATGTTTGGTAGGTAGTTAGGAAATAAGTTCTTCATGTATGCACTCAAGGTGCAGTCTAGTGTTCCTTGATATCTTTTGTTGGTGAGAGGTGAAAGGTATCCCGTGGATTTAGTTGAGGTGGGGAAAGATGGCTTAGACACCACCTTTCTTTTAAAAAAAGTTATTAATGTGTTGGTTTTTGTATATGTTATACTATGTTTGGCAACTATTTGGGAAATAAGTTATTCATGTATTATTTTTGTATAAGTTATACGATGTTTGGTTGGTAGTTAGGATTTAAGTTCTTCGTCTATGCACTCAAGGTGCAGTCTAGTGTTTCTTGACATCTTTTGCTAGTGGGAGGTGAGAGGTGGGAGGTGGAGGGTATCTCGTGGATTTAGTTGAGGTGCGGGAAAGCTGATACAGACACCACCTTTATTAAAAAAAAAGTTATTCATGTATTGTTTTTTGTATACGTTACACAGTGTTTGGTAGCTAGTTAGGAAATAAGTTATTCGTGTATTGATTTTTGTTTAAGTTATACGTTGCTTGGTAGCTAGTTAGGAAATACGTCATTCATGTATAAAATTAATTATGATGTTTGGTTTGCAATTTAGAAACATGCATAACTAATATATGTATAAGTTACGAGGGAATTTGTGTATTATCTTATGCAGGGTAGAAGATGGAATAGCTACATGCATAACTAAAACCTATATAATTCTAACTAGCTATCAAACAACCCCTAGGAAATAAGTTATTCATGTATCAATTAATACATTGTGTGGTTTGCAATTTAGAAACCCGCATAACTAATACATGTATAAGTTATGAGGAATTGGTGTATTAGCTTATGCGTGGAAGATGGAATAACTAATATCTACCTAATCAAAATACTTGCATTACTCATATGTGCATAGTTCTAACCAGCTACCAAGTGACTCCTTATTTTTTTTTGGTTGGTTTTAAAAAATGTCATGTGAAAATTGTTTTTGTTTGGTATTTTTGTTGTGGAGAATGTTTCATCTTTGGAGCATTTATTATTGAATTAACCTTGTTTTTGTGTTATGTGTTGTTATTGTTTGTTCATTAATTTTGAAAAATGTTAGTAATGTGAAATTGTAAGCCAAGGGTTTTATTGAAAACAACCTCTCTCTCTTGTATGAGATAGGATGAAGGTCTGCGTACACTCTACCATCTCGAGACCTCACTTGCGTGATTACACTGGGTATGTTGTAGTTAATGGGAAATTTGTGTTTGATTGGCAAGTAATCTGTGTTATATGTTGTTAAAGCTCATTAATTTTGAAAAACGTTAATGTGAAAATTTGATCTAAGGGTTTATTGGAAATAGTTTCTCTACCTTTGCGAGATAGGGTTAATGTTTGCGTAAACTCTGTCCTCCCCAGACCTCACTGTGTGGAGCTATAATGGATATGTTGTTGTTACTGTGAAATTTTGAGTCGAGTATTAGAAACAAGCTCTCTTATTCGTAGGTAGGCTAAGGTCTGCGTACTCTCTATCCTCTCCAAACTCACTGAGTGGTATTATACTAGATATGTTGTTGCTAAAGTGAAATTTTGAGTCTGAGTGTTTATCGAAAATAACCTCTCTACGTCCACGAGATAGGGCTAGAGTTTGCATACACACTCTTTTTTTTTACAACCGTGGTGTTCGGGCCAATTTGCACACCTCAATTAATTTCACAGGATACCTGCCACCTCAGCAGTTACCAGGTAACTTTGTCCACCCAGGCTAGAACAGATGAGAAGAAATCACATAGTGTTTGTCTCGATTGGGAATTGAACCTGAGATCTCATGGTGCTCAAATCCACTTCGTTGAACCACTATGCCACACCCTTGGGTGCAGGTTTGCATACACTATCGTCCCAGATTCCACTATGTGGAACTATATTGGGTATGTTGTTGTTGATGTGAAATTTCTTTTTGATTGGTAATTTTTTTGTGTTATATGCTGGTAAGTTTGTTCATTAATTTTTGAAAAAAAAAAAGAAGTTAATGTGAATTTTGGAGAAGAGGGTTTATCAAAAATCACCTCTCTAACTTCTCTAACTCTGCTATATAGGAATATGGTCTGCGTACGCTCTACCCTCCCTAGACACCATTATGTGGAACTATACTGGGTATGTTGTTGTGTTAATATGAAATTTGATTTTGATTGGTAATTTGAGAAATGTTAATGTGAAATTTTGAGTCGTGGTTTTTATTGCGAACAACCTCTCTACCTCGAGGTAGGTGTAAGATCTGTGTACGCTTTACTCTCCCCAGGCCCCACTATGTGGTATTATACTGGGTTTGCTGTTGTTGATGTGATTTATTATTGATTGGTGAATTTTCTGTGTTATAAGCTGTTAATGTTTGTTCGCTTATTCTGAAAAATGTTAATGTGAGAGCCGAGGGTTTATTGGATACAACCTTTCTCCTTCACGAGGTAGGGTTAAGGTCTGTGTATATTCTCCCCTCCCTACACCCCAGTTTGTGGAACTGTACTGGGTATGCTGTTGTTGTTGATGTGAAAGTTGATTTTGATTGGTAATTTTTCGGTATCATATGCTATTACTTCTTTTTCATTTTAATTTTGAGAAATGTGAATATGAAATTGTGAGCCGAGGGTTTATTTTAAACAACCTCTCTTCCTTCATGAGGTGGGGAGGTAGGGTTTAGGTCCTGCTTACAATCTACCCTCCCTAGATTCCACTATGTGGGACTATATTTCTGTTGTTGTTGTTGTTGTTAATGTGAAATTTATTTTTGACCGGTAATTTTTTTGTGGAGAGTGTTTCATCTTTGTAGATCTACTTCTGGTGCAATTTTCAATGTTTCATAGGATATAGAAGTAGGTGACATATGCTCATAGTACCAGCTGCAGGATAGGTACGAGGATAGGCTTTGAGTGTTTTTGTGTATTAGATTTTGATAAATCAGTGTTCGAGTGCCACTTGTGGGTTTACATTGGGTATTTTTTTTTTTTTTTGTAATGTTCAAGTGCCAAGGTAGGGGTTTTAGGTCTGTGTACACTCTACCCTCCAAACCCCACTTGTGCGGGATTACACTAGGTATGTTTTTATAATATTCAAGTGTTGATTCAGAGAGTGGTACGAAGTGTGTGTTAGAGTTGTCTGAGGAGGAAACTAGTCAGTGTGTAAGTTATTTCCCCCCAAATTGAGTAAAATAGTTAACTTTCTCCACAGTCCCTGATAACCAAATATTTAACATTCTTGGTTTTTGTTTTTTTGTTCTTGCTTAGTTTAATGCGCCTTGCCATTTAACTTTTTAATGTGTGGCACCATTATTATTTGTTGAACGAGAAAAGTTTTGTTTTTTGAGCATACAATGGGTTTGCCCCAGTTTGTTTTTGGTTTATTTACTGGCATAACCAGATCTGCTCTGGAGCATTTTACAATGTAGGTAGGGTATAAAGTAGATGACATATGCTCATAGTGCAACCTTAAGGATAGAGTATAAAGATAGTGATTCTAATGTTCTTTGTGTATGAAATTTAAATCAATGTTCTCAAATGTTGATTCAAAAGAGAGTTACGATTACAGAAGCGAATCTGAAATTTCTATAAGATGGGTGCACTATTAAAGAATGGAGAAAGAAAATGCATCAAAGTGGAAATTGATCCTTGTACCTCTAGGTAAATAACTTAGTTTTCAACCAAGTGTACAACTAAGCCTTTTTGTAGCATGGGTGCTAGAAGGTAATACTCCCTCCGTTTCAAAAAGAATGACCTACTTTGACTTGGCACAAAGTTTAAGAAAATAAAGAAGACTTTTAAATCTTGTGGCCTTAAATTAAAGTTGTGTCAAATATACCAAAATGTCTTTTAATCTTGTGGTCCTAAACATGCCATGTGTAAAGTTGAAATTAAAGTATGGGAAAAGACATCGTTTCCACCCCAAACTATACCCGAAAAGTTGAAGCCACACCTAAACTATACTAGTGACCTATTACACACCTAAACTATAAAAAAGTGAAACTATTTACACCCTGTCAGGCTACCACCACTTGCATGTGGTGTAGTGTTTTACACGCGCTGCCACGTCAGCACCACGTCAGTAAAAAGTATCATTTTGTTATAGTTAAGGTGTGTAATAGGTCACTTATATAGTTTAGGTGTGGATTCGACTTTTCGACTATAGTTTGAGGTGGAAATGATGCCTTTTCCCTTAATTTTTTTAGCCGTTTACTTTTGTTATTTAATAGGCTGAACGCGCCTAAAATAAGTGTAACACACACGCCTTAGAATGGGGGTCGCGTGGAGGTAATAATATCACTTTTATATAGTTAAGGTGTGTAATAGGTCACTTATATAATTTAGGTGTGACTTAGACTTTTCTTGTATAGTATGGGGTGAAAATGATGCCTTTTCCCTTAAAAGTATTGCCAAAAAAGGAAAGGGATCATTCTTTTTGAAACGGACTAAAAAGGAAAGTAGGTCATTCTTTGTGAAACGGAGGGAGTATTAGATCAATTCTGGAAAATATATATATAAAATACCTAGTTATGCAGAAAGATCACGGGTTCACGTGCACCATAAACTACTTGCTAAATTCGCCCCTCCTAATTGCGAAGTGCTTGTTAGAAATGTCCGAGAAGGAAACTAGTTAGTGTGGAAGTTATTTTCCCCGAAATTGAGTAAAATATGTAACATTCTTTACAGCCCCTCAACAAGAACAACAACAAACCCAGTGTATTCCCACACAGTGGGGTTTGGGGAGGGTAAGATGTACGCAGTCCATACCACTACCTCCGGAGAGGTAGCAAGGCTGTTTCTGATAGACCCCCGTCTCAAGACAAAGAATAATAAACAAATTCATGCTTAGCGTAATGCACTATGCAATTTATCTGTGTAATGCATGGCACCTTTATCTGTCTGGTGATAGTTGTTACCTTTCAGCTTTCGTCCTATTCCATTGTGAACGAGAAAAGTTCTGTTTTATGAGATACAAATGCACCATTTGCTGCACTTAAGCCTAGGATCTTTTGGAAACAGCCTCTCTTGCTCCACGAGGTAGTGTACGGTCTGCGTACGCTCTACCTTCCCCAGACCCATTTTGCATTTAACTGCCTATTTTTTTTTTTTTTTATATGTTGTTGTTTACTGGCGTAGAAGATCTGAAACTAGTTTCTGTGCGGAGATTTCTGTCTCATTTTTTTCGAACTTTTCTGTTATTTCGTTTATTCGTTTATCAGTGGCATCAAACTGTCAGTAGGAACATGTATCTCATCTTAGCCACTTATTGACTCAATTTGCTGCTATTTTCTTCCAGACTGAATGGACTAGAGAGGAGGATGAGAAACTACTTCACCTTGCAAAGCTCCTGCCCACTCAATGGAGGACAATTGCTCCAATTGTTGGTCGTACACCATCCCAGTGCCTTGAACGTTATGAGAAGCTTCTCGATGCAGCATGCACCAAGGATGAGAACTATGATCCTAATGATGATCCAAGAAAATTGAAGCCTGGAGAGATTGATCCTAACCCGGAATCCAAGCCTGCTCGGCCTGACCCTGTTGATATGGATGAGGATGAGAAAGAAATGCTTTCTGAAGCACGAGCTCGGTTGGCCAACACAAGAGGCAAAAAGGCTAAAAGGAAAGCCAGAGAAAAGCAGCTTGAAGAGGCGCGAAGGCTTGCTTCTTTACAGAAGAGGAGAGAACTGAAGGCTGCTGGAATAGATGTCCGTCAAAGGAAGAGAAAAAGGCGAGGTATTGATTACAATGCTGAAATCCCCTTTGAAAAGAAGCCTCCTCCAGGCTTCTATGATGTTACTGAGGAAGATCGTCCAGTTGATCAACCCAAGTTTCCAACTACCATTGAGGAACTAGAAGGTGAGAGGAGAGTTGATAAGGAAGCTCGCCTAAGAAAGCAGGATATTGCGAGGAACAAAATTGCGGAAAGGCAGGATGCCCCTACATCCATATTGCATGCGAATAAACTTAATGATCCAGAAGCAGTGAGGAGGAGGTCGAAACTGAATCTTCCTGCACCACAGATTCCAGACCATGAATTAGAGGCCATAGCAAAGATAGGTATTGCCAGCGATTTAATAGGGGGCGATGAACTGTCCGAAGGAAATTCCGCAACGCGTGCTCTTCTTGCAAACTATGCCCAGACACCACAACATGCAATGACTCCTATGAGAACACCTCAAAGAACCCCTTCAACTAAGCAAGATGCCATCATGATGGAGGCAGAAAATCAGCGAAGATTGACTCAATCTCAGACACCATTACTCGGAGGGGATAATCCTCTGTTGCACCCCTCAGATTTCTCGGGAGTCACTCCTAAGAAAAGGGAAGTGCAAACACCAAATCCACTTTTAACTCCTTCAGCAACTCCTGGAGCCACGGGCCTTACTCCTAGAATTGGCATGACGCCGTCCAGGGATTCTTATGGCATGACACCCAGAGGAACCCCTAGGGATGAGCTACGCATTAATGAAGAAATGGACAATAATGCAAAATTTGGGCAATTTAATTCAAAAAAAGAATTACTTTCTGGTTTGAGAGGCCTTCCTCAGCCCAAGAACGAGTACCAGATAGTCGTGCAACAACCTCCTGAAGAAAATGAAGAACCAGAAGAGAAGATTGAAGAAGACATGTCTGATAGGATTGCTAGGGAGAAGGCTGAAGAAGAAGCAAGGCAACAAGCTTTACTCCGGAAAAGGTCAAAAGTATTGCAAAGGGAGCTCCCTAGACCTCCTATTGCTTCACTAGATCTAATTAGAAGATCCTTAATGAGGTCTGATGAAGACAAGAGCTCCTTTGTTCCTTTTACACTAATTGAGCAGGCTGATGAAATGATTAGAAAAGAACTTGTGTCGTTGCTGGAACATGATAATACCAAGTATCCTCTAGATGAAAAAGCAGAGAAGGAGAAGAAAAAGGGGGTCAAGCGAAAAGCGGTTGCTGAACCTGCTATTGAGGATTTTGAGGAAGATGAACTAAAAGAGGTATGCTTATGTTACAGAAAGAAAAAAAGGATTTCCTCTACCCTTCTTGTCAATTTATTTTTTCCTTACCTGATTTGCAGCATTTAGGTATAAAAAATGAGTACGCAAAATCCCAAGTGAACTTGTACTTTTGAGCGAAAGAGTTTCAAATGCATGTAAGACATGAGAGTTAGTGTCTAATTAATACTAGAAAAGAAAAATTGTTGTCTAAAGTCCCATAGTATAAAGAATTCGGAAGTTGCTTTTTAACATTACATATAAACTTTTTGTATAATTGATATCTGAAATCATTTGTACAATTGCTGATAATAATATTCCTGAACTTTGGCTGCAAGAATTGAAGATCACAATAGGTTCAATAGGATCGACCAATGGTATATTCCTCTAGTTGTATTTAATTGTATGTAGTTTATATATATATATATATGTACTTCACCCAACACAAGCTAGCTTACATGCTCTACTTTATGAACCCTACTACACTCATGACATAATACGTGGTGTACCAGCTTTGTCTTTTTAGAATTTTTTGTCACTAGGATGATTTAACTGAATTTGGTCATTTGAGTCTCTACTTCAAATCTTTAGTTAAGTCACCAAAAAATGGCAGGTGTTAATATTTCCTTGTCCCTTTTTACCGTGTGCTAATAGATGTACCCTTTTCATTACCAAATTCGTGTACTTTTTTTGGGAGTTCTGCTTGGTGCAGGCTGATGGATTGATCAAAGATGAAGCTCAGTTTCTTCGTGTGGCAATGGGACATGAGACTGAATCTCTTGATGACTTTGTCCAAGCACATGAAACAACTTTGAATGATATCATGTACTTTCCTACCCGGAATGCTTATGGTCTCTCAAGTGTTGCTGGAAACATGGAAAAGCTGGCTGCTTTGCAGAATGAGTTTGAGAATGTGAAGAAGAAAATGGATGATGATACTAAGAAAGCAACAAAACTTGAACAAAAGATCAAAGTTCTCACTAATGGATATCAGGTATGATTTAGTGGTTTATTTATTTGTTTAATCTGAATTAGTTGCCACTTCCTGTACATTTTGTTGTTTATTTACTTCATTTGCTTAGAGGTTTATTGTAAGACATAGTTATACATCATTTTTGCAACCAGACAGTTTTCTGGTTCTTACACTGGATCATTTTTGGCTACCCTAGTTTTTATTTGTTTTTCTTTTTTCACTATGTTGAGAGTTGAGACGTTAGCTATAATAAATTTAAAAACTATAAGTTACAGCTAACTCTTCTGTATTTACTGTGGATGAGCAGATGCGAGCTGGAAAACTTTGGTCAGAGATAGAGTCAACCTTCAAGAAAATGGACACAGCTGGGACAGAGCTTGAATGCTTCCGAGCATTACAAAAACAAGAGCAGCTAGCAGCAACCCACAGGATCAACAATATGTGGGAAGAAGTTCAGAAGCAAAAAGAGTTTGAGCGTACTTTACAGAAAAGGTACGGTGACCTCGTAGCAGAAAAGCAAAAGATCCAGCAACTCATGGATGCGCATAGAATACAAGCTCAAATTCAGGAAGAAATTGCAGCAAAAAATCATGCTCTTGAGTTGGCCAAAGCAGAAATGGCAGAAAAGGATCGTGCTCTTGAGTTGGCCAAAGCAGAAATGGCTGAAAAGGAGAGTGCTCTTGAGTTGGCCAAAGCAGAATTGGCAGAAAAGGAGAGTGTACCATCTGCTGGTGATGTGGAACCTTCAGGTACTGGCCAGTGCTCCAATACAGAGGAAATTTCTGCTTCTGCCTCTCATGTACCAATAGAAGCTGATGTGCATGTGGAGCCTTCAGGTACCGGTCAGTACTCTAATCCAGAGGAAAATCATGCTTCTGCCTCTGATGTACAATCAGCTCCAATTGAAGCTGATTATGTGCCTGTGGAGCCTTCAGGCACCTGTAATGCAGAGGAAAATTCTGCTTCTATTGAAGATGATTATGTGCTTGTGGAGCCTTCAGCTACATCTAATGCAGTGGAAAATTTTGCTTCTATTGAAGCTGATGATGTGCATGTAGAGCCGTCAGGTACCGGCCAGTGCCCCATTGCAGAAGAAACTTCTGCTTCTGTCTCCCATGCTGCAGCTCCTCTAGACGTTGAGGGACAGGTGAAAACTGGTCGTGTTTCCGCAATGGAAGTTGAAGCCACAAGTGACCATGTACCTATGGAGGGTCAGCAAAACCTAGTAGAAGAGAGTAATATGGATGTTACTAAAACAGAAGACTCTGGAGCAGTAGCAGGTGACGCGGATGTTCCTGGAGTAGTAGCAGATGACATGGACATTTTTAAAACAGAAGACTCTGGAGTAGCAGCAGGTGACGCGGATGTTCCTAAAACAGAAGACTCGAGAGTAGTAGCAGGTGACATGGACGTGTTTAAAACAGAAGACTCTGGAGTAGCAGCAGGTGACATGGACGTTTTCAAAACAGAAGACTCTGGAGTAGTAGCAGGTGACATGGACGTTTTCAAAACAGAAGACTCTGGAGTAGTAGCAGGTGACATGGACGTTTTTAAAACAGAAGACTCTGGAGTAGCCGCAGGTGACGCGGATGTTCCTAAAACAGAAGACTCTGGAGTAGTAGCAGGTGACATGGACGTGTTTAAAACAGAAGACTCTGGAGTAGCAGCAGGTGACACGGATGTTCCTAAAACAGAAGACTCGAGAGTAGTAGCAGGTGACGCGGATGTTCCTGAAACAGAAGATTCGGGAGTAGTCACAGGTGATGAGGAGGCTAATGCCGGAAAGTTGTAAGGTTCTATTAAGAAAATGGTTGGTGGTTTACTAGTTTATTTGTAATCCTATTCTCATACATTTTTGGAACCAAGTTTTGCTTCATTTCGAGAATATCTTGTATGTTTGGATGAAAATTTGAAATTGTCACAAGTTGAACTGTGGTTTAGCTGCTGCCCATCCTGGTATTTGCAAAATAATGAACTGCATTAGCCTACTCTTTCCAATTTTTCTAGAAAACTAACTCTTTAGGTCCTTCACTGACTGTTATCCCACATTGAGGGTGGAATAACAATCCCGGGAGAACTTATAGCGGCATAACTTGTTCCCAACCAAACAAGCGCTCATTTACGTATGTTCTTTGCACCAGTTTGCACATACCAATGAAATTTTTGTTGTGAAAATAGCTTCTAATAGCAATTGATTTGGGTCCTTTCCTAACTTTCAAATGACATGTATGTTCTTAAAGATTAGAAATTTGTATAAACATTAAGGTCGTCTTCTCACTGTAATGACAACATCCAAATTTGTATAAACATTAGATTAGATCTATGTCAAGTCGAATAAAGCAAGAGGAGAAAAATAAGATTTAAGGTGATATATCTCTCTTTGAACAAGCGTTCTGTTGACTTATTTAGTTCTTGCTGATTGTGTTACTCGATACACTTATTGGTGGAGAGATATTAGGTATTTGTTGATTGTGTTACTCGATACATGTATTGGTGGAAAGATATTTGGTATTTGGTGGAATAGTTGAGGACTTGAGGTGAAGAGGAGGTAGTAGGTTGTTGGTATAGTTACTCGATTTTTATACTGGTTGAAGGTATAGAGTAATAAGTATTCAGGTAAAGGGGAGGTAGGAGATAGTAAGCAGAGTTGCTCAACATCTGTAATAGCTAAGAAATGGCAGATATCTAGTGAAATAGCCGAGGTGACGAAGAGTACAAGCTTAGGTTATGAAGAGATAATAGCTGTCCAATAGAATAGTTATGATGTGCCCAAAATGACAATGTGACGAGCCCAAGCTCATCCAAAGGCTTAGTGAAAACAATTAATATTATGTTTTGAAAATGACTCAAGAATCTATCCCACTTAATTGAATCAAATGAAACAAAGACATGAACGAAGGGCCACATACAAAGTGTTTGTGACTAATCTATCCAAAAGAAAAGACAAACCAAAAGAGAAAATGTCATAAACTATGAGCAATATATAAAATAATATTAAGCAAGAAATTGATACATATAAGAAAAATATGGGATACAATACTTATTTATTGGTTTCTACTGCGTTATAGTATCTTTGCACCAAAAATAAAACCACCCGTTTGTAAAATATACAGAAATCCATTGGATACAAATATTAAACAATACATTAAGACGATATATGTATGTTAAAATTCATTAAATGAAACATCCACTAAATTTCGGTGGTATAGCCACGTATAGTGAAAGATGGCCAATTGAACATTCTTCATCAAAAATTACATAGTATATAAAGAAAATTAAAAGTATATTAGTCATAAATTATTTTTCATACGCATATATTAGTTTTTAAACATCTTTAATGAAACATCTGATTTTGCATTGTGCTTACTGATATAGTGGATGTAAAAATAACATACATTTGACGCATAACTATTTTGCCACTAAATTATCTCCAGAAAATCACCATATCCATTGCCAAAAATCACAATAATCATCATTTCTTCATCATAAAAATGCAACAAATATTTTTTTTTTCTACCCAAAAAAAAAGAAGAATTCCATTGAAAAATTGGCGTAAGAGTGTTAATTCTCGTGAATGATTGTGAGATAAATAATGAGACAAAGGAGCACTCAGACGACTCAATCAAAAAAAATTAACAGAAAAGGACAAGACAAAGATTGATATCTACATTAAAATCAATTGATTTGTGATGATAGAAAAGAAAAACACATCGACCATATTTTAAAAAATATACAAATAAAAAAATGGGAATTTCTTGTGGAGATTTATAGATTAAAAAGAATAAAAAAATTAAGTTGGAATTGAATAATTAAATATAAAGATCATTTCTAATTATTGCTAGTTTGAGAAAATTATTTGACTGTATGTATTTTACTCCCTTGTTATTTTTTAAAGTGTTATATTTTAAAATAATTATAAATTTAGAAAAATTATGTATATGATAGCATACCGATACGTGTATTTGTGAATTTAAAAATTATAACTGTCTCTTCCTATTGACGTTTCAATCCGCCTTGAAAAATTAATATTATTTCGCCAGAAAATCACCATTTACATATTGTTTGAAAATAAATATAGTGAATTCAATTAATTATATTGCACAATTTAATAAACTATATTTAATTTTTTGCAAACCATTTGATCAATTCTTTCCCTGTTCTGCTTGACCTAATTCTAGGATGACCTCTCAATGATTTTCCTATCTTACTCTCCTATTTTTTTCCTTCAACTATGTACCCCGGTTAAATTTCATAAATTTTAAACAAGAAAGTTAAAAAACACATATAATATTAGATTTGTTTTTCTTTTTTTGCTCTTACATACTATACGTTTTAGCGTAATATTCTTAAAAGACATAAAATACTTAACTTCATATAGTAATATTATTATTTATAAATAAAATGATGAATTCTAATTTATAAGTTGTTAGTCATTTTTTTTGTAATACATTACCTTAAATGTTGTTGGAAAAAAATTATTTATTAATATAAAAATTTGATTATTTAATTCAAAATTTTAAAATATTTTTGATAGAAAGTAAATAGTTTTTCTTTTTTCTTTATATATAAACTTTATAACTTTTCTTTTTTAATCTTCAATTTTATTTTAAGAAAAACTATAATCATGACATGCACTATTAAAAAATTTATGGACCTCCAAAATTTGATAGCCTAAAGCAAATGATTTACTAGCTTCACTCTTGAGTCTTTTCTATAAAGAGGGAGTGATAATTATATAAAAAATACATAAATTGTTATGAAATATAAAGTAAGACAACAAAAATAGAGAAAGAAGAAAGAATTATTCTTATTTCTCTTGTACTTGAGGATTCTATTGAGATCCTTGATGATGATTTACAATGAAGAAATTGTTGTTTTTCGGGTAAACTACTTCAACACCAGTTCAAGAATAAATCAAGAACACTTATGAAATTGTCCAGCACCTTCAACACAAGATCAAAATGATCTTTCAAAGAACTATGTTTTCAGTTTCTTAAAAAAAAATAGACGAAACAGAAAAAAACCAAATCCTCTGAATTCACGGAGTGTCCTTAGGAAATAATTACCCTTAGGTACCCGAGGTTGCAGAATTTTCCTCCCAGGATAAAATGGCTTCACAACCAGAATATAGGGGCACCTCAAACTTTCTGATTTTCTTCGAACTCACTTAACGGGAGATGATCACATAGAGTTTTTAGAAGCAAGAGAATATTTTTCTTATCCAGAAATTTTTCATTCTAAACCTGTGGAAAAAATGTAGGTTTATATAGTCATAAAGTGCCCCTTTCGAAAGGTGGCAATGGTTCATCCGAAAAGGTGTATCCTTTGGAAGAGTCATGTTTGTTTATTCGAAACATTGTATCTTTTTTCGAAAGGTGGCAATGGTTCATCCGAAAAGGTGTATCCTTTGGAAGAGTCATGTTTGTTCATTCGAAACATTGTGTCTTTTTTCTGAACAGATACATTATTCCTTGTCTTTTTTCTGAACAGATATAACTATTCGAACAGTTATTCATTTTCCAAAACAATGTGTCTTTTTCTCAAAAGGTTGTGTCCCTCCATTTTATTTTATAATAAGTGTTTTTAGGGAGTAACATAAACTGTTTTTAGTAGTATAATTTTACCACTATGTTTAGTATATATATCTTCATTTTCTCTCTCTCAGTCCATCCTTTTTACGTTCTTAATAAGTAATGCCATATTTAAGACAACCTTTACAATTATTCTCTTGTGATAATATAAATAGAAGTATATTACAATGTCAATCTAGAGGAAGATGATTTGACAATTTTATCACCAACTGCATCAGATGTCTACAAGGGAAAAATGTATCCGTATGTGAATTTCACTAGATCTGAGCATGCTACGTGTCATTAGGCCAAGTTAAATCAATCACAAGTTAAATTCAGACAAAGTTTAAGGCCTAGGACAAGTCAGCATGGTGGTAACTCTACCTAGCAGACTGGAGATCCCAAGAGCTAGATTCAAGGAGATCAAACAAAGTTATGTCTGACAGGTTCAACATTGTCATTTACCCAACCCATTTTCATGATGTAGACAATGTATAGTAAACAAGGATAAGACTCAAGGTGAAAAGTCTTTTAATGATTATCTAAATTTGGCAGATTTGACCAAATAGTTCAATCTAAAGGATTGAAACGTTTAGAAATCACCTATGTGAGGGCGAAGTGGAAGCCGCTTCAAAGAGAATGTTAGTAAAGGCCTATTCTCTAAGCTCTCATGAAAACCGGGACGTGTTCATGGCTGAAAAGAATAAAACCGTAAGAACCATAAACGGTAAAAGGCTGGTTGTGTGACATGTGTTGTCTAGGTGTACATTAAAGCTCGACGGTTCAAAGATATCAAATCTACCGATTGACCGAGTGCATCCGATACATGTTCACTACGGAAAGTTCAAAGGGAAACCCACTTATCCAGATGCAATCAGTCTTTGCTTGATGATCACATACTGTCCGTAAACGTTTTACGAAAAATAGCCATTCCTCATTCATGTGGGGTATTGTTGGGTTCATAGTGTGTTGAATGGAAAATGGAGAAATCAAGTGAAGGGAAGGAGACACCCAAATTGAAAAGTGTACTCTTTAAATTGGAAAGTTTACTCTTCTCCCACATTGGTGGAAGAAGAGAACTTTAAAGTGTTTATAAAGTGAAACACTTACTTCACATGGTAAATTAGGCAAGGAAATAAAGATGCCTCGCGCCGTCGTCGTCGTCGCTCGCTCAGCTTCGGATTTGGATTTGGATTTGGTCAAATGATCGATAAGATCTTTCTTTTTGGATAAAGTTTATTTGACGAAAAGATATCCAGATCCGAAACAGTAATGCTCCATTAATTTATTATGCATGCAGTAACAGTGAACTGGTGCACTGTTACGAGTGAACAGTTGCACTGGTTCGACTGAACCGATGCAACTCTTCAATTCGAAGTGATGCACTGTTTCACGAAATGGTATAATGTTTCAGAAAAATTACTGGAATGAACAGACATGCATTTTCAGGAAAAGACACGCACCTTTGAATTGAACCAATGCCACCTTTCTGAAAAGGTATGGTATGGCTATAAAAACCTGGTTTCACCCACAGGTTTTTAATATCATTATTTTTTATTACAAGCTTCTCTTCTTGTCTTAAAATACTCTAAGTGTGATCATTCTAACCGTGAGTGTGTTCGAAGAATCTGCCTATTTGAGGTACCGCTATAGTCGGATTAAAGGCCATTTTATCCTGGGAGGAAGATTCCACAACCTCGGGTACAGTGAGGGGAGTTATTTCCTTAAGGAAAGTCCGTGAATTCGGACGACTTGGCCTAACAACTTTTTGTTTCATCTACTTTCGAAAAAAAGAAAAAGAAAAAATACACCTCTTTGAAAGATCATTTTGATCTTGTGTTGAGTGTATTTGTTCAACTTCTTTGTGTTCTTGTTCATACTTGAACTCAAGAGTTGAAGTTGTTATTCTATTATACAGATTCTACGTACCCATATTGTCGGAACTAACAAAACTAAATGTTAGCTGTTATTCGTATTTATTTAATTTTGCACACTCTTATTATAAATTTTAAAAAAATTACATACTTTTTATTAAATTCTTGACTCTGCCATTATATTAATGGAGAACAATATCCACGGAACACACCATAGCTTTTCGTATAGAACTGAAATTGACTAAAAATATTATCAATATTGTTAATGGAATGTTCCAGACGATATTTTTATTTCTAAGTTACAATAAGTAGATCGAGAGTTCATTAAATTCTTTATTTTCAAAAAAGAGAAATATTTATATTCTCGTGTAATTGAAAGGGAGTTCAGTTACTGCAATGTGATCAGGAGGTCACGGGTTCAAGTCTTGAAAACATTCTCTGGCAGAAATGCAAGGTAAGGTTGCGTACAATACATCCTTATGGTGGGGCCTTTCTCCGAACACCGTGCATAGCGATAGCTTTATTGCATCGGATTGCCTTTTTTTATATTCTCATGTAACTCACACAAATAAAGAAAAAAAAACCACATGAAATATAGTCCATCAAAAACTAAATTTTATGCCTTTGAAAATGACACAGAATCTTGAATCTTTGTCCATTTAATTTGAATCAAATGAAAAAAAGACATGAATTTGTGACTAACCATTCCAAAAGAAAAGAAAAAGAAAAAAAGAAAAAAGTCTTCGAGCTGAAATAAATTTCTACTTCCGAATTTAATAAAGTTTCCACCAGGCATGAAATTCTGATAAAGAACTGAATTATTATGATTTATTGTATAGAATCATACATTATATTTCTACAATTGATTATTTTCATGACATGATCTCCCAATCACATGACAGTAAATTTCTACTTTTTTGTTTTAATTTATTTATCGTGTTTTCTTTTGCACGCTTCTTAAAGAGAATATTCATTATTATTTTTTTTGACTATTTTACTCCTATCACGTCTTAACAAATAATTTATCTTTATTTCATATTTACTTTTTTTTTTATATATCATCTTTTCATAATTGAGATGTTTATAATTACCCAAAACAACTACGGCTAACGATAAAATTAGAAAAATATAATAATAATAATTTTATCTTAAAATCTTAAAATAATTATGTTTAGAAAGCCATGTAATTCACACCCAAAACTAAACACGTCAGTACGTGACCCTCTCTATATATACGTAACATATGCATGACATATAGTTATTTTAGGCATAATACATAAATATATTTTTTATGTATTATGATAAATTTTGTGAGATGCACACGTCCTATAGATTAAATCACATGAGATTTGTCATATAAAATGTGCATCTATTTGTTTCACTTTATGATAGTATAAGTGTCGACTTATTTAAATTCAAAATTAAAGATTATAGAAAGCAGTTGCATTCAATTAAAAGGACACATTTATGAAGTATGCGATCACTTTATAATAATAGGAGATGGCAAATCAAGTTGGAGGGAGAGATGTGAGAAAAAGATAATTGATTTGAATTGTTTGATCTAAAAATCTTGCCATATTAAATAATTAAATGTAAATATCACTTAAAATGATAATTAGGTTGATGATATAGTTACACGATGTTTATACAGGTGGAAGGTAGTAATAAGGGGTTGTTTGGTTGGAAAATAAATTATTTTGAAATTATTAATTTTGGGATTAACTATTTCAGACATAGTTATTTCATCCTCAAAGAGAGATAAGAAAAAATGCTACAATCCCGGAATAACTAATTCCGAGATGAGTTATTCTATGCATTTTGTGCCAACCAAACATGATATAAGCTCCTCTTCTAAATTAATCCCGAGATTAGTTATCCTTATTCTTCCTACGTCAAACTATCAAAGGTAGTAGATATTATTGGAATAGGTGACAGGGAGGCAGGAGGTAGTAAGTCGAGTTACTCAATATCTGTATGGAATAAAGAGGTAGTAGGTTTCCAATGGAATAATTATGGTGAGATATTAAAGAGGTAGCTCGGTGCACTAAAGTTTCCGTTATGAGCGGGGTCTAAAGAAGGACCCAACCACAAAGGATTAACATACGCAACCATCTTACATTTCTGCAAGAGACTGTTTCACTGCTTGAACGCGTGACCTCCTGATCACATGTCAACAACTTTATCGATCATTCTAAGACTCTCCTTCAATAAAATACAGATCGAGATGTACTTGCTGAGGCTCGAACTCGAGAGCTCCGCTTCCCTCCCAGTTAACTTAATAACTATTTAAATCAATTCTTCTCGTATCATACTGAAAACTAATCTTATATTATTATGCCTTTGAAAATGACTTGAGAATCTAGCCCACTTAATTGAGTCAAATGAAAAAGGACACCAATGATAGAGCCATATACAAAGTGTTCAAGACTAATCAATCCAAAAGAAAAAAAACAAATTAAACAAAAAGAAAAAGAAAAGTTTTCCAAAAAAAATAAATATTTAGTGGACAAGAAAGTCCTCACACCAAAAAAACAAACACGTCACTACATACGTGACTAATATTTTTGGACTAAACTTTCTTCATCTATTGGAGTATTGGACTTGTCAATGGGAGTTTTACCAACTTCATTTGATGTCATTGTATGCTTGGTGATGTATTGGATCTATATTGCTCGGATTCTTTGATGTATTTTTGAAGGATTCAATACGAGTGTGATAATATTTTTAAAAAGTCCGAGTAATTTAGTACTTGCATATTGGACGTACAAATAACATAACTTGTGTTCGAGAGATAGTTTTCCATACACTAATAATGAATGTACGAGAGAAACGAGAAGTTGTGGTGGTCCATTCGAATCGCTCGAATCCCATGAATGAATCAAAAGTTGAATCTATATTGAGTTTCTCACTCAAATCATCCCAACGTCTGACACTAAATTATTTCACCATCAGATTATTGTTGCCAGAAAATCACAATTTCCATTGCTAGAATTCACAATAATCATTAGAGATGGTATGGTATGATATAATATTTGAAATTTCAGTACGATAATTTCGGTTGGAGAGAGAAAATGTGAGAGATTGAATTTCGACTGTTTTAAAATCTTGCTATATTAAATAATTAAATATAAGTATCATTTCTAATTATAATTAGGCTCAGAAAATTATTTGATAGTGTGTGTTTTACACCCTTATTGTTCTTGTGTAGTATTTTTTTTTAGTAATTACAAAATGTAGTAAAATTATGTATTTTTATAGCATATATACACTTATACATGTACTTTTATATTTAAAAACTATAATTGTCTCTCCTCAACCCAACCTCAATAGTTCGTTGTCACCGAAGATCGTCGACGTTTCAATTGGCCTTTGAAAAATTGTTCATATTGTTTCGCTCAGATCGCCATGTACATATAGTTTGAAAATAAATACATTGAATTCAGTTAATTATATTGCACATAGATATGATGTCTTCATATACATAGATATACATCCAACTCACTACTTTAAAAACACATATATACATACTATTGAACATACGTGCATTTAACTTCCGCTTCATCGACATATATACAGTAGGTCACACAATATACACATACAATTATAATCAATTACTGTTTTTCACTCCATTTCAATTATAATGAGATGTTTGTATGCGCACGAATGCAATATATTACGTTATGTTTTGAAATCAAATTATTACTACGTTCTATAATCAAGTAAAATCTCGCTATTTTTCATAAATCTTGGCGCAAATAACACTATTTATGAAAATTTCACTTTTTTTTTTGTGGGCCCAAAATGAAAAGCCCAACTCAAAGTGATGTTTCCATATTCATTGGAAGGAGGCACTTTCTTTATCTTCCAGCTCAGGTATACATCATATACCACCAATAAAGTTTTCAAAACATATCTTCTTCCATTTTTTACACATCCAAAAAAAAAAAAAAAACTTTTCAAATTAAATTATAGTATTACAAGTTGAAATTTCAAGGATTAAAATGTGTTAATTGATTTTGCATCTTTTAAAAAATTTATTTTAATTTTTAATTTTTATTTTTGCATGATTATTAATTTATATTTAAATTATAAAGGCTCATGTCCACCTATTTCTAAAATTTTCTTTTTCGTTTTATTTTGATTAATTAATTGGATAAATATCATATCTAGTCACACACAACTCACACTAGAGAAAAATGGGAAAGGATATTGATGGAGTAATAACTAAATATTACCATAGTTGCTTAACTACTTGTCCTTATCAATCTAGACTAGTAATAAACTTTAGAGAGATGGCTAAAGAATATTTCATTTTTAGTAAAAGAAAAATTTGTTTTAACTTCTTTCTTTGCCTTCAAATATATATATTTTTTTAATAAAGAAGAAAATTTTCATTTTCCTTCTTTCTTTATTTTCCCTTCTGCCTTCAAGTCTATTTTTAATGAATATTTTTGGTACACCTTAAAAAGCGACAAAGTCATCTCACACGCTTAATAGTTCAAATATAAAAATAAAAAATAAGTTATAACATATGAAAGGTGAAATAAAACAACCTCTTACAATATCCAAACACATAAAATATACTTATATCTCCCCTCTGTCCAAGCTATTTAGTACACGAGATAAAACTGGATAGTCTAAAATTAAATTGGTGATTGAAATTGTATATAAATTTGTACCGCCAATCAAATATAAATATAAATCTAATCTCAAATTTAATTTTGAAATATATACATCTCACCTCATCCAACTTAAAATTATTTTACCTATTACCAATAAATGAATAAATAAATAAATAAATTATTTTACCTATTTCTCAAAAATAAATTAATTCAAAATTGAGTCCGATTACCAAACCACCCCCTAAATTTCTAAAGACAAAATCAAAGTAGCAACTATAAAAGACGATATAAGTGGCATATGAAGTTGAACAACCAATTCTATTTTTTTCTTTTTTTTCAAATTTAGGCAAGCAAAACTGAAAAAACACTTAACTTGGCATATCAATCTTTATTTTTAGTAACAAAATCTTCATTATTTTTCCTTCAATTCTCTCTTTTAGTAACAAAAAGCTTTCGTGCACCTCAACTAAATTTATAAGATAGCTGTCACTGTCACCTTTTATCAACAACACATATTAGTTAACTCTGTTCATCGAGGCGACACATAGGAATTCCATTTTTTCTCTTTTAGTAACAAAATCTTGATATTTTTAATAATAGTGGTGTTTGGATCAATCTTTACACACCTCAATTAAATTTAGGATATATCTGCCACCTTCAACCGGCAATATCAGGTAATTTTGTGCATAGGAGTATCATTTGTTTTCTTTTGTAACAAAATCTTGATTTTTATCGTTGTGATGTTTGGATCAGTTTACACACATCTTGACTAAATTATCGATACTAACACCTCCAACTGTCAAAATAAATTATAAGGTAATTAACTAGGACAGATGGAAAGATCATTTTTTCTTTTTCGGTAACAAAATCTTGATATAATAAAGACAAAAAAATTGCATGCATGTAATTAAATGTGCTTATATTGCTGTCTCATTTTAAGACCTTACAGGTGTTCAATGATGTTTTTGGTCATGTGATAGTACTTTGGTTTCACTGTTCCATTTTCTTGGGTCACTTTAATCAGTCGTATGATTAAATTTCTCATCTTTTTGTGATTGTTGGGGTGGTGGGGTTTGCTTTTTTGGGTAAAAAGATTGAATTTTTATGCAAAATTCCAAATCTTGATGTGTAATAGTGCTATTTATCTTTGATTCTTGAAATTTGTGGCTGAAAAGATTTGACACCCATTGAGTTGGAAAGTGTGATGTTCTTGAAATTGTATAAACTTTTTTTTTTGTGGTTCTGATTTTTTTTTCTTTTTTTTTTTTTGAAATTGTATAAATTTAATACTTCTTTTTTTGAAGTATTTGATGTTTATTTTGGTATGGTGATTAACTTGTGGAATTTGTTTTGCAGTTGAGTGAATTGTGTCTCTTTAGCATTGTTGTTTGAAGAAACAGAGAAGTGAAGCTTACATAGTATGATCTTTTTCCATATATCTGTTCTTTCTGTCATTTATGTTTATGTATTTAACTGTATAATGTTTTGTGTATATGGAGGTTATGGAGGACACGGATTAGGTAGAAGGTTATCTGTTCAATTAGTCGTAGTATTACTCTTGCAGTTTCTTGTCCTTGTTTTTGTTCTTTGATTATCGTATTAATCTTGTTGAGATTACCGTTCAGGATGATTTGTCAGGTTGTCTATAATATTTTGTCATGCTTTCTTCATTTTCGTTATTTCTTTTTCTGTACTGCTTGAACTGTTTTTTTCCGAGGGTCTATTGGAAACAACCTCTCTGCCTCGAAGGTAAAGGTAAGGTTTTCGTACACTCTATCCTCCTCAGACTCCATCGGGTGGGATTACACTGTTTATGTTGTTGCTGTATAATGTTGAGTATCAGTATCACTTTTCTCTTCCCGAGATTTAAACTATGTGAACAACAACAACAACAACAACAAATCCAGTGTATTCCCACCTAGTGGGGTCTGGGGGTAAGATGTACGCAGTCCATACCTGTACCTCTAAAGAAGTAGAAAGGCTGTTTCCGATAGACCCCCGGCTCAAGACACGAGACATCACACAAATACATAGTAAAGCACAAAACAGGATTTCATGACATAAATATGGCACCCATAAGTAATAGAAAACAGAGGCAAGCACCCAGATTCGTAATAAAACATGGAACACGGAATCATAACAAGAATAATGCCCCCACCAGATAATTCCCTACACTAGCGACCCAAACTGACCCTAGTCTTCTGCCCTATTTCGCGACCTCCATACCTTCCTATCTAGGGTCATGTCCTCGGTGAGCTGTAACTGCTCCATGTCCTGCCTAATCACCTCACCCCAGTACTTTTTCGGCCTACCCCTACCTCGCCTAAAACCATCCAACGCTAGCCTCTCACACCTACGAACCGGGGCATCCATGCCCCTCCTCTTCACGTGTCCGAACCATCTCAATCGGACTTCCCGCATCTTGCACTCCACTGGAGTCACACTAACCTTCTCCCTGATAGTCTCATTCCTAACTCTATCCCCTCTAGTCAGCCCACACATCTAGCGCAACATCCGCATTTCCGCCACCTTCATTTTTTGGATGTGGGAGTTCTTAACTGGCCAACACTCCGCACCATACAACATGGCCGGACGGACTACCACCCTGTAGAATTTGCCTTTAAGCTTGGGCGGCACCTTTTTATCACACAACACCCCCGACGCGAGCTTCCACTTCATCCATCCCGCCCCAATACGGTGCGAGACATCCTCGTCAATCTCGCCGTTACCCTGGATCACAGACCCGAGATACTTGAAACTATCCCTCTTGCATACCTCCTGTGATTTCAGCTTCACTACCACTTCATTCTCCAGCCTCACTTCATTAAACTTGCATTCCAAATACTCTGTCTTGCTCCTGCTCAACCTGAACCTTTTAGACTCAAGAGTTTGTCTCTACACCTCTAATTTGTCATTCACACCCCCTCGAGTCTCGTCAATCAGAACTACATCGTCTGCAAAAAGCATACACTAAGGCACCTCCCCTTGAATACGCCGCGTCAACACATCCAACACCAAAGCAAACAAAAAGGGGCTAATAGTAGATCCCTGATGCAATCCTGTCAAGACAGTGAAATGCTCTGAGTCTCCTTCCGCCGTCCTCACCTGAGTTTTCGCTCCATCATACATATCCTTAATTGCTCTGATATATGCCTGCGGGACTCCACTCACTTCCAAGCATCTCCATAGCACCTCCCTGGGGACTTTGTCGTATGCCTTCTCCAGGTCGATAAACACCATGTGCAGGTCCTTCTTCCTTTCCCTATACTGTTCCACCAACCTCCATACCAGGTGAATTGCCTCCGTCGTCGAGCAGCCAGGAATAAATCCAAACTGGTTTTCCGAAATAGACACTATCCGTCTTAGCCTCACCTCGACCACTCTCTCCCAAATCTTCATAGAGTGACTCAATAACTTAATCCCCCTATAGTTATTGCAACTCTGGATGTCACCCTTGTTCTTATAGAGAGGGATCATGGTACTCCACCTCCATGCCTCGGGCATCTTTGCCGTCTTGAAGATTTCGTTGAACAATCCAGTCAACCACCTTACACCAGCCTCTCCAACGAACTTTCAAAACTCCACCGGTATCTCATCCGGCCCCGTCGCCCTACCCCTCCGCATCCTGCGAACAGCCTCTCTAACCTCCTCTACCTTAAAACGTCTGCAATAACTAAAATCCCGACCCTCCTCTGAGTGCTCCAGTTCCCCTAACACAATAGCTCTATCCCCTTCGTCATTCAAAAGCCTATGAAAGTACGACTGCCATCTACTCTTAATGTGGCCGTCCTCCACCAACACTCTACCGTCCCTTGATGCACCTCACCTGGTCGAGGTCACGACCCTTCCTCTCCCTAGCCTTAGCGAGTCTAAACAACTTTTTCTCCCCTCCTTTCCCCTGTAACCCTGCATACAAGCTCTCAAGAGCGGCCGCCTTTGCTGCCGTGACTGCTGACTTAGCCTCCCTCCTAGCTAGCTTGTACTCTTTCCTGTTTACCCGCTTCTCTTCTTCGTCCTTACTCTCAACCAACTTAGCATACGCCCCTTTCTTGGTCCCCACTTTCTTCTCCACCTCTTCGTTCCACCACCAATCCCCCCTATGATACCCGGCCCGGCCCCTAGAAACACGCAACACCTCACTTGCATTTTCCCTGATGCACCTAGCCGCCCTATCCCACATACTATCCACGTCCCCCCTACACTCCCACACCCCCATTCCAGCCAACTTCTCCCCTATCTCCCACGCCTTCACTAGCGTCAAGCCGCTCCACTTAATTCTAGGTCTACCCTCCTTACTCCTCCTCTTTCTATTCTTCTTTATGCCCAAATCCATCACCAAGAGCCTATGCTGGGTCTAAAGATTCTCACTCGGGGTGACCTTACAGTCCTTACACAACACCCTATCCCCTTTCCTCAGCAACAAAAAGTCAATCTGGGTCCTGGCTATCGCGCTTCGAAAGGTGATCAGGTGATCGTCCTTCTTCGGGAAGCCCGAGTTCACCACCACCAGCCCAAAGGACCTCGCAAACTCCAATAGAGTAGCCCCCTCTTCATTTCTCTCCCCAAAACCAAAACCACCATGCACATCACCAAAGCCTCCCGGTAGCGCCCCGATGTGCCCGTTGAAATCTCCTGCTACAACAATCTTCTCCGAGCTAGGCACGCCTCTCACTACCTCCTCCGGAGCCTCCCAAAACCGCATCTTCTCCTCCCCCTCCGAGCCCACTTGCGGCGCATAAGCACTACACACATTCAGGGTAAACCCCCGAATGACCAACTTAATAGTCATCAACCTATCGTTGATCCTCTTCACCTCTACTACCTGGCCTCTAAGCTCTTCATCTACTAAGATGCCAACTCCATTCCTACGCCTCTCGCTCCCCGAGTACCACAGCTTGTAACCATCCACATCCCTAGCCTTAGACCCTACCCACTTGGTCTCCTGAACACACGCGATATTGATCCTCCTCTTCCTAAGAATCTTCACAAGCTCTATGGACTTACCCTGAAGGGTCCCTATATTCCAAGACCCAACCCTCAGCCTACCATCACTATCCACACGCCCTCCTCTACCACCCCCGCGGCCAAACCTTGGCCTCCCTCCCACTCCCACTCTTTCCTCATCCCCCGCCCCCACAACGGCCCCACGCCCCAACCCCCTCGAACATGACCCTATCCAACCATTACCTCCCACAGCCACTACTACAAGAGAATAAATAAATGAGGAAATATAAGAAAGTATAATCAAGGGCAAGAACGACCCCAGCAACAACAGACAACAGGCAATATCAACCACAGACAGCAGGCAATATCAACAAATCAAAAGCAGATAACCCAATCAAAAGCAGTGCAGTGCAAGAAACGACCACAGCAACAACAGACAACAGACTATAGCAACAAATCAAACGCAAGTCAAGGTACAGGGGATACTACTAGAATAATACGAAGAATGAAATAATTAGGGTTAGAAGTCACCGGGTGACGCTTGTAGACCAAGCCGGAGAACCAAAACCCAGCGTAGACCGGGTTCCGGGGATTTCCGGTGCTGAGATGGAGCTGCGGCTGCTGGAGACGGAGGGAACTGGTCGTCGTCCGGGTGCTGCGGCTGCTGGCGATCGAGTGGCGGGTACAGACGGAGTTGCGGCTGGGGACCGAGCTGCGGCTGTTGGAGACCGATCGGCGGCTGGCTGGAGACCGAGGGGGGGTCTTGCTGGGGCCGGCGGGGGGGGGGGGGGGGGGGGGGGGGGTTGGATCTCGCGCGGCTGCTGGAGACCCAGGTGGGGGTGGGTTGGATCTCGCCGGGGCTGCTGGAGACCGAGGGGGAGGGTTGGATCTCGCGCAGCTGCTGGCGATCGAGGTGGGGGAAGGATCGGCGCCGGATGTCGGGGCCGAAATCGGGTCGGGTCGACGCCGAAGACCGGCGACGGGGGCCGGGAACCGGGGAGAGAGAGAAGGTAGTGAGAGAGAGAGAGACCCGGGGGAGGGTCGGTGCCGAAGGCCGGCGATCGGAGCCGGAGATCGGGTCGGGTCGACGCCGAAGGTCGGCGACGGCGACGGGGGGCGGGGACCGGGGAGGTAGAGAAGGTAGTGAGAGAGAGAGCCGTTAAAATGTCTGTCATTAGAATTGGAACTTATAGTAATAGTTTTCGTATAGTTTTTGAATATGAGTTGATTCAATCCAATTTAGCTTCGAAAATTAGTAAAACTGACACCTTGAAAAGGGAATATGGACACTAACCTTGGGATGGAGGGAGTACTAATATATAATGTCCCATATTTGTGTAAATAAGATTGAGGTTGTCAAGATTTTGGGCTCTTTAATCTTCAACTTTAGGATTTGAGTTAAATGTTCATCGAAAATTATTTGATCCGTGTATGAATCTTTCTCTTTAGTAACAAAATCTTAATTTTATCCTCCTTCCATTCCTTTTTTCCTTCTATAACCGTGACCAGTTTTCACGTACTTTGACTACATCTAGGTGATAGCTAGCACCTCCCATCGCCTCCAACCAGTAACAAATATAAGGTAACTCTGTCTGTCAAGATGACAGATGGGAAGACCATTCTTTCTCTTTAGTAACAAAATCTTGATTTTTTTCCTCCACTCTCTCTTTTAGTAACAAAATCTTAAATTTTTTTCTTCCTTCCATTCTTTCTTTTGTTTTGATAACTATAGTGTCCGGCCAACTTTTGTGCACCTTGACTAAATCTACAAAATACGTGTCACATATCATCAATAACATATATCAGGTAACTCTGTCCACTAAGTTAAAATAGAACAAACGGCAATGCTATGTTTTCTCTTTTAGTAATATAATAAAGACAAAAAAATTGCATGCATGTAATTAAATGTGCTTATATTGCTGTCTCATTTTAAGACCTTACAGGTGTTCAATGATGTTTTTCTGCATGTGATAGTACTTTTGTTTCACTGTTCCATTTTTTTGGATCACTTTAATCAGTCCAAAAAGTTGGCATGATTAAATTTCTCATCTTTTGTGATTGTTGGGGTGGTGGGGTTTTTTGCTTTTTTGGGAAAAAGATTGAATTTTTATGCAAAATTCCAAATCTTGATTATTGGGTTTTGTTGATAATTGTTTGTATGTATGTGTAATAGTGTTATTTCTCTTTGGTTCTTGAAATTTGTGGCTGAAAAGATAGACACCTATTGAGTTGGAAAGTGTGAGGTTCTTGAAATTGTATAAACTTTTTTTGTGTGTGTGTGGTTCTGAGCCTTTTTTCTTGAAATTGTATAAAAGTAATACTTTATTTTTGGAGGATTTGATGAAATTTTTTGTTCAGTTGATTAACTTGTGGAATTTGGTTTGCAGTTGAGTGAATTGTGTCTCTTTTAGCATTCTCGTTTGAAGAAACAGATAGGTGAGAAGCTTACACAGTATGATCTTTTTCCATATCGCTCTTCTCTCTGTCATTTATGTTTTTCTATATTTAACTGTATAATGTTTTGAGTATACGGAGGTTATGGAGGATACAGATTAGGGTAGAAGGTATAGTCTAGTGTTGTCTCGCTTTATCCTTCCGTACTATTGGTCGTAGTATTACCCTTGCAGTTTCTTGTCCTTTGTGTTCGGTTACTATCTGTTGGGTTTTAGTACTTTGATTATCGTATTATCTTGTTGGAATTAGTGTTTACGAAGATTTTTCAGGCTTTCTATAATATTTTGCCACGACTTCTTTATTTCCGTTATTTCTTGGACTGCGTTTTTCCTTGCTTTTTTCCTTGAGCTGAGGGTCTATAGAAGCAACGTCTCTACTTCCAAGGTAGGGATAAAGTTTGCGTACACTCTAACCTCTTGGACCCCACTTGGTTGGATTACACGAGTTGTGTTGTTGTATAATGTTTTGAGTATCAAAAAGTTATCTCACTTTTCTCTTCTCGAGATTCAAACTTTGTGAACATTGACCAACGTTTTAAAATGTCTTATTTTCATCAGAATTGCAACTTATAATAGTTTTTCAATATTAGTTCATCAGAATTAGCTTTGAAGATTAGTCAAACTGACTTTTTAAAAGAGAAAAATAGATAATTATTTTGGGGATGGCGGGAGTACTAATATATAATATCACATTTGTTCGTGTAAATAAGATTGATATTATCAAGATATTAGGCTCTCTATTCTTTAACTTAAGGATTTGAGTTAAATGCTCATATTGTTTGTGCGACCTAACTGAATAGGTAAAGAGAATGGAACTTGGTTTTATCTTGTTAATTTTAGAGAAGGTTATTCACACTAACATGGCTTATTTATTTAGTTACCTGAGCAATTTTGTGGTCTTTTATGCGAATTTAAAGAATATTAACGGTGTGCTTCCACGCTATTAAATATAGAATAAGCTTTCATTTTATCTAGTTTGTAGATGACTTTAGCATTCAAATTAAGTATTTCTTTTAGCTGACTCCAGTTAGTTTGGACTTGAGGGTTAGTGAGTGACTGTTGATTATAGATTAGAGTATTACTTCCGTGGCAAAGCTAGGATATTTACAAAACGGAGTCGAAATATAGAAGAGTAAACACACGAAGAAGCCAAGGGGTTTCAACATATAATATACATCCATAAAAAAGTTTTACCATTCTACAATTTTCCAACAAAGGGGTGTCGAGAGTCACTCGTTGGACAAGGCAGTGGCAGATGTACATGTATTCCAGGGGGTTCATCCCCTTCGTCGGAAAATTATACTATTTTTACATGGTAAAATTTTTTTTTATCTATAAATAATAGAGGCTGAACCCCCTTCGATTAGTCCGTATATGTACTACTGAACCCCCTCACTGTAAATCCTGGATCCGCCCCTGGGACAAGGGAAGCTCTGCCGCAAGTCCTTTACTATTTGTATTCAAGTTTCTTCTTGAGACAGGTTTACTTATTGCATGGTGAGTGATAAACTGTCTATTTTTGTTAACGGGTGACCGTACTTCACCTGCCATTTTGTTTGAGAGCCTATAAGTCCTAGACACTTCCTGAAATTCTGGCTAAGAATCTTTCTTGTCGGACTTAGATGTTTTGCTGCTGAAAGAGTTTTTTTTTTCGTACATGGGCATACTAAAGCTAGACGAATGGTTCTTTAAGAATAAAATTATTTACTTGTACGTGACATATGGATGTATTTCTGTTTTCTAGTTCAGCCAAGATGGTGGTAAGAACTGTGGATCTTCGCTCGGACACAGTGACTAAACCAACTGAAGCCATGCGGAAAGCTATGGCCAACGCTGAAGTGGATGATGATGTCTTGGGTTATGATCCAACAGCCCAACGCCTTGAAGCAGAGATGGCAAAGATAACGGGCAAGGAAGCGGGATTATTTGTTCCTTCGGGCACTATGGGCAACCTTATCAGTGTGCTGACTCATTGCCAAATTAGGGGCAGTGAAATTATTATCGGTGATTATTCCCATATCCATATTTATGAAAATGGTGGCATTTCCACCATTGGAGGTGTTCATCCAAGGACCGTGAAGAACAACGAAGATGGAACAATGGATCTTGATCTAATTGAAGCTGCAATTCGAGATCCTAGCTTTGAGATATGTTACCCGACCACTAGGCTGATCTGCTTGGAGAATTCAAATGCTCAGTAAGAATACTCTCTCACCATATAACTGTTTCTAACTTTCTACTGCAACCCGCAAATTGGTGGCTCGGTGCATTATCTGGAAATGCCATCGGATTTTGCTAGCTTTTGTTAGAGGTGTATATATCTAGTATATCGTTATTTTATTGTTCATGTTGGGGTTGGTGTTTGTAGTTGGCTATATGAACATTCATTCTTTATGCCGCTTCGTTTAAGCCCATCTCTGTCCAATAGTATCTTAAAAAAAGTTAGTGTCTCGCTGTCTCTAGCACTGGAAGTGCTATTTATGTTCAATTGGCATATATCTCTAACAATATTAAAGACTCCGTGTAGGTCTCGTTTTTCACATTATGGATATAAAACATGTCTAAAACTTAATCTCAACTAATTGGTATCACTTACGTAGATCTCGTTTTTCACATTATGCCCTATTTTTCAATAGGTTTCAAATGAATTTCAAGAGATTGTAGGTCATTCAAGATAACTTCTTTCTGTGTGATTTAGGTCTACCTCATCTCCTTTTAATACCCTCACCGGCCATGGTTTCACACATACAGAACAGGGCATCTGAATGTCGGCATAGCACATCGCCAAACCATCTCAAGCAACCTCCTCTACTTGCACCTTCTGCTAATGTGGTTTTTGTGTCATTGAACCATGCACAATAACATATATTAGTTATATACTCTAATCGTGTTCTACTGCATTGAATAGCAAATCTTATACTTCTCCCCTCAACTCTTGGACGAACCTTTATAGCAACCGCTCTCTTGCTTTTATTCCATGCTGTCCAGCAGTGCATGAAGATGATTAAAAAAAAAGGGAAGAGATAATAATCAGTATTTAAACTTCTTGGATATTTCTTATAAATTGAACTCTTCCTTAATGTAGAAAACATCCTGTAAATTTTCTAGTATTTGTATCATCAATCTAACGGATATGGACAAAAGTCGTGAAGTTGATGAAGTTTACAATTTATCCTGGTTCTTACACATTACTGAACAATTTGACTTTATGTGGATATCCTAAGGGATTGTTGTGTTTGTGGAACTTCTAAACATTTCAGTAGTCCGTCATGGTGCAGTAGGAGTCAAAAAATTTAATATCTTCCTAGCGCTCAAAATTTGGGTGAATCAAGTAAAGTGTTTGCGGCAAAGATACATAGACTCCAACTCAGGAAGTGGGAGGTGTAGTTTGCTTTGGTTATAGTTACTGCTTTAAAAAATTATTTAATAGTTTGCTTTGGTTATAGTTACTGCTTTAAAAAATTATTTAATAGTTTGCTCTAATTATAGTTATTGCTTTAAAAAATTGTTTAACATATCGATCTAGGCTGGAAATATTGTTTAGTTCTTGATTGTCATGCTTTTCTGTTGCTTTAGTCAGTTTGAGTATTGCCTCTTTTTATAATGCAAGTTCTTAACTAACAAACAACATTTTATGACTGCAGCGCAGGAGGCAGATGCCTTACTGCAGAGTATACCGACAAAGTCGGAGAGCTAGCAAAGAAGTATGGTCTGAAGCTTCACATTGATGGAGCTCGTATATTCAATGCATCAATTGTGAGTACACAATTCTCTTCTTGTTACGAGAAAACGTTTTTCATGGAGTCGGTCAATAATGTTACCCTGAGTCAGTTGGATCTTCAAATTAGAGAGATTCTGAGTAGTTTCCGTAAAGAAATTTCTACTCTAGTTCAATACTACAAGAAACAAGTGGCACATTTCTAATTTGAGATCTCATCGGACTTGAAAGATAATTAAAGAGATAAATTGGAACTAAAATATAGAATAAAAATTCGATAGAATTTGGAGTACCTTGTTGTTGGAATCAAATGATCACATTGATGGATTTTTTGGATAGGTTACAAAGAGAGAAACTTATAACTTTGAAATGATTGTGAGTGGTTAACGTGATAAATAGTGTATTCAAATAAATGACAAATATGCAGCATAGCTAGGTGCACATGTTTTTAATCTAAAAGCATACTTTACACAATAGCCTGCGTGCCTGATTGGACTTGAACTTTTACAGATCTAATAAATCTCGTTCCTTTTTCCGGATATATGACTCCATGTATTTTTGAGAGTTTTATAGGAGTCTAAACTGTAGAGTTGTCCATAATTACTTTTAAGGGCTTTTTACGTTTGTCTTTCTGTATGCCTTCTTTTTTTATGTTCATTCTGATTAACTAAAGTAATATGTCTTTTAGGCTCTTGGAGTGCCTGTTCATAGGCTTGTACAAGCAGCTGATTCGGTTTCGGTAAGTGATATGATAGCCAAAGATCTAGATGACTTTTCTCTTTATTGTCTCTGATTGTTTCTGTTCCACTTTTGAGTAATGAACTACTACATTTTATTCATAACATCGGTATCCTAATATTTCTATGCCTTAATGTTGTAATGTACAATAAGTTTGTTTGTGTATTTCCCTGTATTTCTGCTCATTTAAGTGTCTATGCAGATATGCTTATCAAAAGGTCTTGGCGCTCCTGTTGGATCTGTGATTGTTGGTTCGAAGAGCTTCATTGCCAGGGTATGTATGCTTTTGCACAATAGAAATTATTTGTTCCTTGCAGCGTAGCTCATTGTTTCCGTCGGTTTCTAGGCCAAAATCCTGAGGAAGACTCTAGGTGGCGGAATGAGGCAGGTTGGCGTTCTTTGTGCAGCTGCTTTTGTCGCTTTACAAGAGAATCTTGTTAAGCTGGAAGGAGATCACAGAAAGGCTAAGATTTTGGCTGGTAATACTTTGTCCATTCAATAAGGTTTATCGACTAACTTTGTTCTTTTGTCTAATGATTCCCGTTTACTTTCTCAGCGGAACTTAACAAAATCAAAGGGCTGAAAGTTGATATTGCTACGGTAGAGACTAACATTGTAAGTCGACTCACTATAAATGATGCTTAATTTTCTTTGGCTCCTTCCTCTGAAAGTAAACTTTCCCCTAGTAGTCCATATAAGCAGACCCGTATTGCATTGCCGATAAATTTCTGCTCAATTCCTGGAATAAAGACCACATTAAGATTTTTTTTTTTCACTCAGGTATATTGTGATATCCTGAAAGGGTCCAAGATCAGTGAAAAAGAGTTGTGCGAGACTTTGGAAAAACTCGGTTTACTTGTACTGCCAGAAGGCCCACTGAGGTGCGCTTGCCTTTTTGTTCTTCAAATCTCTGTCTAAGCACAGCTACTTATTTCCTTGATTGTATATGCACACTAAGCTCATTTGGAGTTCGACTAGTGAGAAATTACATAACATGCTTGTTCAAGAGGTACAAACACTTACATTATCGCATCCATAGTTGCATGAGATGCTGATACATGTAACACCCTATCTTTTCCTTTCTTGATGACGATCTTTTGTATAAATTGATGTTGCTTGAACTGTTCAAAAATGATGTTGCACCCATGTCAGGTCCTTAAACAAACACTACTTCTGGAGTATCGAACATGAGTGTTGACATTTTTGAAGAGTCTAAGCGACATTGTGTATAATTGAGACCGTTAGCATTTCCAGTAGATGATACCAATAATTTTAGGCACCTGTAGCGGCTTATCTAGTTTTTAATTCAAAATCTGCTAGTAGTCCTCAAACATGCATTTGCTTGTAAGATAGGGGAATGACAACACTAAAATGGTTTTTTCCCATAGTTCGATGTGTTTCGGAAGATTTGGTTGTCTATTCTCCTTTATTCGACTTATTTAAAGAAAAACAAGACCTCCAAATATTGTTATGCATCCGTTATCTGAGCGCGTCTCTTGATGGTATATTTTTGAACATGTTACCGCAACTTGCAAGCCAAGCCCTTGTGACACTTACACATTTTGGTAACTCCTATTGCAGAATCCGATTTGTTTTACACCACCAGATTTCCGAAAGTGATGTGCATTATGCAGTGTCTTGCCTTCAGGTAACAAGTTAATAAGTCGAAGCATCTACATTAGCTAATGATCACTCGTAAACTCAATAACATTTCTTCGATATCTGCAGCGAGCTTTAGCAGGAGTGGCGGTAGAAAATGGTGACAAGTAATCGTCTATCAACGGTTTCAGACATGATCTCTTTCTGTTAGAAGCTGTTCCAAATGCTACATGGGGAGGCCAGTTTCATTTGACAATTTAGTCAAATCTTTAACTTTGTATTTCAAGTCCTTTTAGAGAATCAAAAGACTTTGTTTGTTTTCATATGTTTGTGGTTGGACTAATTTCAATATATTTACCCTTTTGATTTAGTAAGATGTGAATGTGGCTCACATGTAACAATGTTGATGGACACTAGTATCATAGGAACTACTTGGCATAACCTAATGAACGATACATTCGATACCAATATGGTGGAGCTGCTCAACCACTTGTGCAAACCTCGCTGGAGAAAGGGGATTTAATTCCAATATAGTCACTAAACTTTTTCACATACTCGGAGGCAAAAAATAATAGCTAATATAAATTCTGCACACACCTCGAATAATTCATCGAGTACAGTAAATAATATGAATCTTTTGTTTTTTTTTTTCTTAGAAAAAACGACTTAAATACACGAGTTAACTAAAGTTAAACCTGTCTAACGGGCCGGGCCGGTTCAACCCGGAACCGGCCCTCTCAATTTTGTCGGGTTACGGGCCGGTTACGGGCCGGTTTTGGCCTTAACCGGGCCGGGCCGGGCCGGGCCGCACAGTAAAAATTTTAAAGCCCACCCGGAACCGGCCCACTTAACCCAACCCGCTAAAACCGGGTCAAACCCGGTTAAAAACCGGTCAAATCCGTCAAAAAATTAAATAAAACATCAAAGATACACTATATATACACTCGATATACACTATATACACTTCATATACACTATATATACACTAGATATACACTATATATACCCATGAAGTCATAATTCTTCAAGTTTGAGGTCGTCGTTGGGCTATGGTTCCATTCCTTGGTTTCTTATTTCTGCTCTATACATGTATACGTTAAACATACACGTCTATAGAAGATCGATTCACATATATACACTCTATTCTATGTATATGTAATACTTTACTACATTATATATACATTACAATATGTATAGATATACTTATATACTAATTTATAAAACATATACACATATATATGCACCATTCAATATATATTTACTAGTTTAAATAAAATATATATACATGTATACGTTAAACATACACGTCAATAGAAGATCCATTCACATATATACACTCTATTCTATGTATATGTAATACTTTACTACATTATATATACATTACAATATGTATAGATATACTTATATAATAATTTATAAAACATATACACATATATATGCACCATTCAATATATATGTACTAGTTTAAATAAAATATATATACATGTATACGTTAAACATACACGTCTATAGAAGATCCATTCACATATATACACTCTATTCTATGTATATGTAATACTTTACTACATTATATATACATTACAATATGTATAGATATACTTATATACTAATTTATAAAACATATACACATATATATGCACCATTCAATATATATTTACTAGTTTAAATAAAATATATATACAAGTATACGTTAAACATACACGTCAATAGAAGATCCTTTCACATATATACACTCTATTCTATGTATATGTAATACTTTACTACATTATATATACATTACAATATGTATAGATATACTTATATACTAATTTATAAAACATATACACATATATATGCAACATTCAATATATATGTACTAGTTTAAATAAAAAATATACACATGTATACATTAAATATACACTTCTATAGAAGATATATAAACATATACATTAAATATACATTAAATATACATGAAATATACATTAAATATACACTTTTTTTTCTGTTGCCGGGCCGGGCTGGGCCGGTTAACCGGCGGGCCTGGACCGGGTTGGTCCGGGCCGGGTTAACCGGGCCCAAATTTTAAAAAAAACCGGACCGGGACCCGGTACCCTAAAGCCCTAGGGCTTTCCGGGCCGGGTCAAACCGGTCCGGTTTGGTGATATGGGCCGGGTCGGGCCGGGTCGGGCCGGGTCAGCCCGGCCCGTTTGACACCCTTAACTAAAGTCGTAGAAAGAATTTAATTTTGAGAAGGGTAATGAGGGACCATATATGTATATCCAGTTTAATGGGTAGTGAGCTGTTTACTTGGAGTACCACTCACCATTCCTCTTTACCATCCAAGCAACTATCTCTTGCTCGGACGGTAAGCAATGAGATAGTTGCTCGAACGGTAAGTACCCCGAAATTGTGAGTTAGAGTCACCAACGGAGCAAAGAAAGATGGGAGCTCTTTCTAGAAAGGGGTTAAAAAGGATCATGGTTTTGTCGAAATTTTAAGTGATATCGACAGCTAATAGTATACTAGATATGTCATAGACACGAGAATAAAATCATAAACATTCAACGGATATACAAAAATTAGCGTGTGGTTCAAACTTCGTTGTTAACCATTAACAATAAGCACTAAAACTACTCAACATGTATCAAAAACTAGAACTCGATCAGTATTTCACATTGTTATTTAGGGAAGTGGAAGTCTATGATCCATAAGTCTTTTCTTTCATGTCATTGTGGGCAGTACTTTGGAACAAAATATAAAGTGACGATTTTCTGAATATGTCCTCCACTGACAACAGTTTCTTTTCTACACGTGTAAAAGAAAAGGTATAGAAAATTTACTTTTCTACACATGTAAAAGAAAATGTATAGAAAACATACTGTCTTTCCTATAAAACAATTCACTGAACTCTGGTAAGCTTGAACCGAACTGATGGTATTCGATATAAATGATCATCAAACTGATTATTCTTGATATAAATGATCACGTTGGTCCAACAGTAGCACAAAGATTAATAACATTTAAAAAAAAACACTTAAGGAAGTGCATAAGAAGTCGTATAAACCACATAGAGTGAAAGTATTTACATATAATCCCGTTAGGCTATCCCACATAGAGTGAAAGTATTTACATATAATCCTGTTAGGCTATCTTATGATAAAACAGATTTGCCTATATTTATGAAAAGAGAAATCAGATATTATCTTTCTCTACCTTAATTAATGCAATTAATTACCTAACATTATGTAGTGTATGATTAAATATAGTAACTGAAATTTAAATTAAAAAAAAAGTCTTAAACATCATTATTAATTGTTCTCATTTACAATATTTTATGTTTTTTAATCATTTTAACAGATCAAAAAGTTTTATTATTTCCTTCTTATACTATTTTTAGTAGTAATAAATTACATAAACAATAATAAAATATGATTTTAATCAAAACCTTTTTAAAAATTATGTAACAACAACATAAAATAATATAAAATCTAGTGGAAGTATTTGTTTTTCATTCTCTTTCCTTTACTTTAGTAGGAGTAATATTAATACGTATGGATTATTTGTGTTCACACTGATATGATCCATTAAGCTCCTAGAAAATTAATTCCCAAAGTATGTCTTGACGAAAGAAATTATCTTTCATTCACAGAATCATATAAATTTATTATAAATAATTTAAAATCCATGGAAAAAATAAACATTAGTTAACAAAATAGTTAAATGAGAATAATATATCCAAATACAGTTAATATATTCAGTTTTATTATTCAATACGATGTATTTATTGAATCAATGAAAATAATGTATAAGTTGGAATTTAAAAGATAACATTATACAACAGTTGCACATATATGTGGGCACATTATACATTTAAAAAATAATCTGCAGCAATATGTAATGTCATACTATACATTTAAGTATTAACATTAAATATGTATACTTCTGTATCCTTATTAGAAGGTATAATGTAACCTTATACAATATTAATACTTTCTAATTATATAATACCAAATAATACATAAAATGTCTCTTAAATGTAATAAGAACTTCTTAATGTATAACATAATGAAATATATAGCAAAAGAATTATATTATACATTAGTCTTCCAAAAATAACTAATGTATAATGTCTTATATATTATAACTTATACATTAAAATATAATCTTCCAAAATGTATAATATCACACTATGCATATAAAATATTCACCTTATACATTAATTATCTACAAGATTATAATAATTTTAAGGAAAAATTAGTGTTATTGTAACATTATATTGTCTACACGATAATAAGAAAAAAGAATGATTCAATTTTCTTTAATACGTGAATTGAAAGTGTATATCTTCAATTCCAATTATAAAAGTGATGCAAATAGGAGGGGGATGAGAGGGTATTAATATTACATTAACTTGATTGTAGGCATAAATAAAGGAGCACACACATGGAGCAAAAACCAGTACACTAAAATAAAAGCAAAATATGATATTTTGATATATATGAGGAGGATGAGAGAAAAAGGGTGACTTTAAGGAATTTAAATAATTACTTTAAAATTTTTGTAATTTCTTTTTCAATATGGAATTTTATGAAATAAGATAAAGTTACCTTTTATATATATGTAATTTTTAGTAAGAAGTCTAAAGACAAAGTCCCATTTAAAAAATGAAAACACTAAGCAAGTGCAATAAGAAGTCTAAAGACAAAGGCAATAAACCGATTGTTCCTCTTCTTTTGTTTGGCAAAATATTTTTAAGTCGTTAACAAGAGAGAGTTGCTCGGACGGTAAGTACCAGAGAATTGCTCAGTATCCTTCAATTACAACTCCGAAATTGTGAGTTAAGAGTCACCAACAAATCATGATTTTTGTACAAATTTTAAGCATTATCGACACCTAATAATATACTAGATATGCCTATCAAAAATTACCAGTGATATCGACACCTAATAATATATGAAATTTTCTTAATATACATACAAAACTGAACAACTTTGATATCTTTAACATGTAGACACTTAAAATTTCTCAACATTTATCAAAAACTATAACGCGGTATTACGTTTTTCTTAGTGGCCATGGCTCAGAAGTTCCTGCACAATACCAAATGTTAAAATAGTCATATTACGGTCTTCCGTATAAAACAATTCGTTGAACTCTGGTAAGATTTGAACCGGATTGATTATTCTCGATATAAATGATCACTCTGATTCAACAGTAGAGTTATATCACTAATCAGACTCCAAACTAATAAGTATCGTAATCAAATAATAATTGATACATAACTAAATTAGCAACTAATGAGAATAAACTAGATTGTATGGTAATGTGTCGATACGTCCCTCAAGTTAGACGATGAATCACCATGCCTAACTTGAACATATTTCTTAACAAAATATAAAATCAAAGACGTCATATTTTTAATCCGAGCCTTTAAAAATATATATGTACCTAATTCATAATGGTTAGTGTAGTGTTGCATTTCACACAACAATATTATTATTTATAATGATAAAGATTGATTCAAGTTAATAATAAGATGTTAATCATGTGTTTTTCAATATTATTTTGGATGTTATTGTAAAAATATTATTTATTACTATGAATATTTGAGTAGTTTAATGCAAAATTTTAAAATATTTTAATTGAATGATAATAACTTTTTCTATAATTTTATATATGGATTTTGTAATCTTCTTTTTTTTTTTAAAAAAAAAAAATATATTCAACATTGTAAAAAAAGAAAAAAGAAGAAAATCATAGTATTAGCAATTAAAATTTGGAAAAATAACATAAACATACACCTTAACTTATCATATTTACACAAATTTTCACCCTTATAAAGTAATTATAAAAATTTCAACTAATTATGTATCTTCGTTGAATGTATCGGGAACTAATTATGTATCTTGACAGACATAATTAAAAAAAATAAAAAATCAAAGCTAGCTATGTATCTTTACAAAGAAAAAAAGTATCTTCGTTAGATATATAATGTATCTCGACAAACTCAAAACAAAAAAATATATCGAGAGTTAATTATATATCTTTATAAAAGAAAAAAATATATCTTTCTTAGATATATCGGGAGAAATTATGTATCTCGATAAACAATTTCTTCTCTACCCTTGCGCTCTATCCACTTTTGGTAACACTCACTTTAAGAAAAGGATAAGTTGTTCCAAGTACAACATGGGGAGGCCAGTTTCTAAGAAACTACTAGAGAAGCATGACCCGTGTCAACATGAGTCTAATATTAAGATATTTTGATCATGTACAATAAGTTAGATTGATATCAATTCCAATTATGAATTGTAAAATATAAACATATAAAACATATTAATTACTTGATAGTATTTTTCAATGATCTAAATTATCCCACAAGATAATTATGTATAACTTACTCATGTAAATAATAAAATTTGATGCATTTTGAAGTTTAGATCTTTAATCTTATGACTGAGATTTGCTACATTAAGTATAAAAAATGAAATTAAAATTGATGCAATTAATAATCCAAAATTGAATTGTATCCCCTACTAAGCCGACATGAATATTCTTTGTTTTTATTTCTCCTTTTCTTTTATTTATCAATTTGTTCTTTAAAGTTAAATTAAATTAATATTTTAAATTTAAATTTTAGTGTTTTAAAAATTATATATATAAAAAAACCCTACAAGTTACCATCTTTCATATTAATTTAAGTTATTTGACTTTGAGAACACGATAAAACATATTTGACTTTGAGAACACGATAAAACATATTTCTGTAAATCTTTTATCGAACTTTGTTTTTGTATATGTTCCTTTCATTGAAACATAGGAGTAGTTTGTATGCTAACATTATTTCATATACACTATTTGATGTGATGTATTAGAACTTGTCCTTTCAATTTTGATATATTTAAACAAAAGTTTTAAAAAAAATTGCGTATACATTCTAAGATTCATCCAAGATCTAGCACGGATTCAATAAATATTATTTTGTCTCAATTTATGTGACACAAATAGAATTTAGGTAATCAATAATACTTTTAATATGTATTTAGATAATTTAAGCTGTTAATTATTGTAATTTATCATATTTTTTATGTAATTTTCAAATAATATACATTACTTTTCTTGTCCAAACTTTTGTGGCATTAATAGTCAATTATATTTTAAAAATAATTTTAGTTTTTTAATTATTGTGATTTATAATACTTTTCTACTATTCCAGTTTAGGTGACACTAATATAATTTCGAGAGTCAACCAAATATTTTATATTTTATAAAATTTTTAAGTTGTTAAATATTGTGATTTATAGCATTTTTATATATTTTTTTGAAATATTTAACAGATTAAATTATTTTTAGGTATCTTATGTTGTTAACTATTTTAATTTATAATACTTTTTATGTAATTTTTGAATAATATATGTTACTCTCCTTATCCGAAGTTTTGTGTTGTCGATAGCCAATTATATTTTTTAAATAATTTAAATTTTTAATTATTGTGATTTATAATATTTCTTCTATTTCAATTAAGTGGTACAATGCTTAGATGATCAAAATAATTAATTAAGAGTGATATAGTAAAATCACGATTGAAGCAGCGAAGCATAAATGTCTTAAATGACTTACAATAAATAATTAGAGTGACATAGCAAAATTACTATAAAAAATGCTCATAAAAAAAATTAAGTGGACCTCATATAAGACGTCAAGTTAATTTTAAACATCAAGGGTTAATTTATCATATTTATATCTATCTTACCCTTTTTATTAAATATTATTAATTTTTTAATACTTAAATGACTTACAATAATTAATGAGGGGTGATATTTAGTAAAATCGTGGTTGAAGTAGCTGGAGCCGATATGTCATAAATGTTTATTTTACTTTTTTAATTAAATATTATTAATTTTTCAATACCTAAATAACTTATAATAATTAATCAGGAATGATATAGTAAAATCGTGTTTGAAGCAGTTAAAGCAAACATGTCATAAATGTTTATTTTACCTTTTTAAATTAAATATTATTAATTTTTTTAATATCTAAATGACTTATAATAACTAATTAGGGGTGATATAGTAAAATCACGAATTGAATATTATCAATTTTTTAATATATATATATATATATATATATATATATGATCTATAATAATTAATTAGAGGTGATATAGCAAAATTACGGTTGAAACAGACATATCATAAATGTCTATTTTATATTTTAATTGAATATTATTAATTTTTTAATATATAAATGATATATAATAATTAATTAGGGGTGATATAGTAAAATTATGGAGTAGTAAAAATTTAAACGGAAAATATATTGAAGAAATATTTACTTTTAAGAGAGTAAAATAAAAAATTTATGAAATATTTAATTATTCATTTTAATAAGTATGTGCCCCACCATATTCGATAGAACTTAGGCATTATTGTAATTAAATAGAAAAGGGAGGATTTTTATCTAAGATCATGATTGTAATTAAATGAAAATAAGTGGGCTTTTTCTTTAAAAGTGTTGCTAAGGTTCAATAAATAGAGCATTAAAAAAAACAATGATCAGCAAATTAATTCTACAAAAAGATCATTATATCCTTAACCTTTTTATTAATATTTTTAAACTAGTCATGTTGAAACCAATGTTTCTATTATATAGAAAAGAAAAGAAATAAGGTGAGAAGACTTATGTGGTATCTAAGAAACTACTTGGCACAACCTAACGATACATTTGATATCAATACTGTGGAGGTTCTCAACTTCTTAAGCAAGCTTCGCTTGTTGGAGATAGGGATTTATTTCCAGTATAATCACTAAACTTTTCTCATACTCGAAGGCAAGAATTAATATTTCTTCCATTCCTTTTTAGGTACTCTATTTAGTAGCCGTTTAGCCATGAAAATTATTCACTTTTTTCTGAAAAATTATTTTACTTTAGTGAAAAATGTGAAATAAAATGTGTTTGGCCATAAAAATTTCAAATATAATTCTGAAATTGTATTTGGAAATGTGAAAACAAGTACTTATTTTTTCACTTTTTTCACTCATACTTCTCTCACAATTTCAAAAATAACTTTAATTTACATATTCATGACCAAACACAACTCCAACTTTAACTTTAACTTTAATTCCAACTCCAAAAAATTATGAGTTTCATGGTCAAATGAGGCCTTAGATTGTGTTTGTATTTCTTTTTAAGTTCTTTTCATGCAAAAATAACATAGTTAAAATCTTCCTACTAGAGAAAATTGGAAAGTGATAAAAAAAAATTAAATTAAAAATGGTGATAACTTCAACCAGTTAAGGTCAAAGCTTCATTTAAATTCTGATTAAGTTAACTGGGTGTAAAATATAATTTTTAAAACTTTTTAATTTTTTAAAAAGTCCTGCAGCTTCAAATTTTAAATTTTAGAATTCCCCCCCTTTTTTTATTTTTCAGTCTTTCTTCTTTTTCTCTCTTTCCAAATTTCTTTCTCCCCATATTTTTCTTCTTACTTTCCTCTTCTTCCATCTTCTCTTCTTCTTTTTCTTTCTTTTTTCATTTTGTTTTTCTTCCTTTTTAAATCTTCATAGACTATTATTTTTAAAAAAAAATTAAGAAATTTGAAAAGAAAAATTTTAATTTCTTTAAAAATGAATAAAGAAATAATTCAACAACTACCATAGTTGCTACAACACTTACGGTAATTGTTGCAACAACTACTATTAGTTGTTGTGTTACAGCAACTATCGAAGTTGGTGCAGCCAGGAACGGACCCATTATGATTCAAGTGGGTTCAAATGAACCCATTTCGTTAAAAAATTATACTGTATATATGTGTATATATAATCAGTCCTTATAAGTATAACAATATATATTTAAATTTGAACCCACTTTGAACAAGTTAAGCTGCTAGTCCAGTAGCAGCAGGTTCAAATTCGGATGCCCACGTCGCGAGTTCGAACCTAGATTGCGGTAGTCCTTTTTAATAAAACTTTTAAGCAGTCCTTTTTATAAAACTTTTAAGCAGCAACCTACAGGCTACAACAACCACGTTTTTGGGTAAAAAAAAAAGATTTACTTTTCAACTTTTTTCCTAAAAACATGTTAATTCTTCAATTCTTAATTCACCTAATTCCTCATTCCCTACAACATAAAGAAGAATAAAAAAAAAACTATAGCCTCCAAGCAAAAAAAACAAGAATCAATCTCACATCAATCAAGAAATTTATCAAGTTTGCTCTTCACTTTTTATTCTCTACTTTAATCTTTTATAAATATAAAATTATTGCGGTTATTTTTTATTGAGAAAATACTCAATTACCCCCCTGAACTATACCCAAAAAAGGCTATGGCACACCTTAACTTAAAGGGGGTCCTATTACCCCCTTTAAGTTGAGGTATGTCATAGCCTTTTTGGGTATAGTTCAAGGGGGTAATTGGGTATTATCTCTTTTTTATTTTCTCAACTTAAAAAAATTCTTTCTACTTAAAATTGAAGAAAATCACAATTGATTTTCTCTTCAATTTTAGTTACTTTTTTACAAAATTTCAAAATTTAAATACGTACAATAACTCTTACTTTTCTAATGAGACGTTTAATTCAGCAATACAAATTTTAAATTCAATGAAGAGATATTTCGCTCCGATATAGTCAAAGTTGGCACAATCAAGTTCATCCACTAAAAAACACTCCTTGCGTGGAAGAGAACTTGAATCAATTAGAAGAAAATCATCATTCTGCTAAAAAGCAAAAGCAAGGAGTAAACTTGAATTCTTCACCGGCAGATCCAAAAGAAAGAAAATCTATTTGGAAATATCATCCGAATGATCATGATGAGATTAGGAGAGCATATATTCAAAGAGGTCCTCATCAACCTCGAGTTCGCGAATTTCCTCAAAGAGATATTTCTGAATTAAAACGCCGTTTTAATCGTAAATGATATAAAATATATCATGATTGGTTGGAGTATAGTGAAATTGAAGATGCCGCTTATTGTTTATATTGTTATTTATTTCAAGATGAAAGCATTCATCAAGGTGAAGGTGAAGCATTTTCAAGTGTAGAATTCAGAAGTTGGCACAAAAAGAAAAGATTAGATACGCATGTTGGAGGGCCGAAAAGTGATCACAATAAGGCAAAGAAAAAGTGTGAAGATCTAATGTGACAAGAACAAACAATCCAAGCCGCATTTGTAAAGGCATCCAATCAAACCAAGCTTGAATACAGAATTTGCTTACAAGCTTCTGTTGATGTAGTGAGACTCCTTTTGAATCAAGGATTAGCATTTCGTGGACATCGTGAAGATGAATCATCATTGAATAAGGGTAACTTTCTTGAAATTCTTTCATGATATGCAAATCGCTGTGATAGAATTAGAGATCTTGTGTTGAAAAAGGCTCCAAAAAATAATCAATTCACTTCTCATAAAATTCAAAAAGATATTGTCACTGCATGTAAACTTGAAACAATTAAAGCTATTATGGAGGATCTAAATGGTGATTATTTTTCATTGTTAGTAGATGAATCTTATGATGTGTCACGTAAGGAGCAAATGACAATTGTTTTGCGATACGCTGATGGTGGGGGATCTGTTGTGGAACGATTTATAGGGATTGTCCATGTTCATGATACTAGTGCTTTGTGTTTAAAGAAGTAGTTGTCAACTATCTTACTCAACATTCTTTGAGTTTATCTTGTATACAATGGCAATGCTATGATGGAGCAAGCAATATGCAAGGGCATCTAAGTGGCCTTACAATTTTGATTCAGCAAGAAAGTAGATCAGCTCATGCAATTCATTGTTTTGCTCACAACTTCAATTGACTCTTGTTGGTGTATCTAAAAAAGGTTTTCAAGTTGGAGAACTTGTATTGTTGATTTCCAATGTATTAAATGTAGTAAGACGTTCTTTTAAACGAATGGATGAACTTCGACAAGCTCAAGCAGAAAAAGTTCAAGAGGCCCTAAATATGGGCGAGATTGAAACTGGTAAGGGCTTGCATCAAGAACTTGGTCTTGCTAGAGCTGTTAATACTCGTTGGGGTTCACGCTATAAATCGTTTAACAACTTTATTAGAATGTTTGGTTCTATTACTGATGTCCTTGATACTATTGTTGTTGATTCTGAATCTGTTGAAGAAAAAGCTAGGGCAACAAGATATTTCAGAACTTGTCGAAAGTTTGAGGTTGCTTTCATATTGCACTTAACGAGAGATATTTTAGAAATCACAAATGAGCTTAATGAATCCTTACAGAAAAAAGAACAAGATATTGCAAATGTTGTTCTATTGGTTAAAGCAGTGAAAAAACGATTACAAGATTTATGGGATGAAAGATGGGATCCACTTATCAACAATATGTCTGAATTTTGTGTCAGGTATGATATTTTGATATCCAATTTTAATAAGTTCTATGTTAATTTTGAAAGATCTCGACGAAGAGTTGCTGATTATACTATCTCACATCACTATCGCGTGGAAGTATTTTTAAAAATTATTGATTGGCAGCTTCAAGAACTCAATGATCGTTTTAGTGAGGTGAGAATGAATTTGCTTATTGGGGTTGCTTACTTGAATCCCGTTGATTCATTTTCTAATTTTGACATAAACAAAATATTGAGAATGACAGAATTATATCCTGATGATTTTGGTGAAAATATAATGGTTACTCTAAAAAATCAGCTAGAGACTTATATTGTTGATGTTTGTGATGTTGATGAAAGATTTTCTAATCTAAAAGGACTTGGTGACCTTTCCGAGGAGTTAGTTAAGACAAAAAAAAATACTTTAATTATCCTCGTGTTTCGTCTTGTAAAGTATGCATTACTCCTGCTGGTTGCCACTGCTACAGTTGAAAAAGCCTTTTTGGCCATGAAGTTGATCAAGAGTGAATTGAGAAATCGAATGGATGATGGTTTCATGTGCAGTTGTATGGTGCCTTATGTAGAAAAAAAATATTTAATACTGTTTCTGATGAAAGTATAATGAATAGGTTTCATGAAATGAAAACTCGTAGAATAATATTATAATAATATGTTTTGGTTAATTAAACTTTATTTTGTTTCATTTGTTGTGTATTTATTTTTTATGTATTGAACTCGGTGAAAAGTCTGAATTTGCCACTGACTGCAGCAACTTCGATACTTACTTAATTTCTGAAAAAAAATATGGTTGGAGGAGAAGCCCACAAAAAAATGATATTTATGATAAAAATGGAGATGGTGGTGCTGATGGTGATACCGAATGAGAAGATGACATTTGTTGCAGTGTTGATAGCGATGGTTGTGGAGGAGAAAGACGAAAAATAGGCAATAGTTATGTAGAGGGAGGAAATAATGGTGAATCTGAAAGAGGTGGCAATTGTAGTGATAGCGATAGTGAAGGAAGAGGAGGGGGCGGTGGCGGCGACAACAAAAAAGGTTTGGAGGAGGAGTGATGGTGTAGAATCTGTGTAAATATAGTGTAGAACTGTTTGTGTAAATAATAAAACTTGAGGGTTTTAAAATTAATGTCATTAACATTAATCTGAACATTGTCACCTCTACTCAATATTTAAGACTTGTGTTGCTCTTTTAACGGTTAGTGAGTTGTGCTGAGTTTGAACTCTAAAAGACGAGATTTTTCATCTAAAAATTCAAAGGGGTATGTAAAAATCAAAAGAATTCAAAATGGACAAGGTAAATGAAGGCTCCCGCCTTGTCCATAAAAAGTTTAACGTCCTCAGGTAAAGTGCAAGGGGGAGCACGGTTTTGGGTTGAAAATTTAATTTGTTGGAATATGGGGAGGCCAGTTTCATTTGCAAATACGTATATATCTACATTGGAGAAATTGATTAATACACGTCATTAAACGTCTCCAGACGACTCCAATATGTTACTTACTGCTTGAGCCATTATCATGGTTGGTGCTCACTTTTGAAATATACACTCTTCCTTACTTGCTTTAGTTTCTATGTGATTGGTTCTGCAACAAGATCCAACATAAATAAAACAAAAAGTAGTCAGTTAATGCAGCTATAGAGATGTAATATCATATAGGTATGACAATCACCGCGCAAAAAACCTCACCTTCTGACATTCCAGAGCCTCGTGGTCGGTCCTCTCTTGCTTGTGAAGTTTAATCGGCTTGCTTCCGACATACTTGCCTGAAAATTGCATGACTTACCCACCTCATTAGTAGGCAGATATCATAACTAATACTACTGCAACTTCAGACATTCATGTATTCCGGATTTTATTAATGTTTTTATTACGTAAACAGACTTCAAACACAGTCTGGAATGTTGATTTCAGTACATGCATTGTAGAACCCCTTTGTTATTTGTAACACGTAAGCTACTATAAGTTACTTAGAAGAGAGAGAAAGGTATCATCGCCACCATTACAATCTTCTCAATTAGATGCTATAGGCTTTCGACATCCAAAAAGTGGCAATACCTCACATCCTTTTCATTGGCTTATGTTCTTCAGTTCATGAAAATACACACAGGAACATACAGAACTAAGTCAACATGTATGTATGCAGCGTACCCCACCCCAAAAAACCAACGAAAAGAGCACACACAAAAACATATAACCTGAGGAATATAATTTTTTATCCTACAATGATACTTACTAAGATGTTCTCTTTAATTTTAATCATTAAAAGTTGTTGAACCCCAATTTGAAAGCAGTAAAAAATGAGTGAGAAGTTTCTCTCAAAACTACTTTTTTCGGGATAATTTTTCTCGCCCAAGCACGCTCAACTTCGGAGTTCAAATGGGATCCGGTGCGTTAGTGCTGGTATGCATGTATATCACTGTCGACGTACCCAGACCATCACTAGATGTCTTTGTCTACGCACTTAGAAGGATTTCTAGCTTTCTGAAGATTCATGAATGTCAGGACATAGAAATATAATGTTAAAAAGGAAGAAAAGAATCAAACTTTTAGAGGACAAAAATCTCTCCCTTCATGACCAGAAATATCAGCGCATGTATATCAATCAACAAGACAAATATGTCAGATATTGGAGTATATAAATGATCTACATCACATACCTTAGCCATATTAAAGGATGGAAACCTTGAAAAGGCTTTTGATAGGACATCTTCATTCACCTCATTTCCAAGATTACCACAGAATAGACCTGTGACACCATTCAAATGATAACTTAGTTATTCCAATGTATTAGGATTTGCACCAATTCTCACTTGTAAGGCTCAAATAAGTGAATAATGATGGGAAACAGGTGCAAAAAGCCATCACAGAAGGAAGTGACTAGAGAACAACAGTGGATACAATCACTTGCAAGGCCATAATCCATGAACGTGGACCAGTAAAGCCTAATACTTCGCTTAGTTTGTATCCCGCACGTTCTTTTTTTTTTTTAAACACCTCCAGAGAAAGCAGAAAGAGAATAAATGCATCTTTTGATAAGTGAAGTAATTGCATTGAGAAAGAGAAGACACAAAACTCCCCATATCCTAACAAACACAAATTCATATAGTACATATAGTTTCTATTCAAGCATTTATTATCCAGACAAGAGAGACAGCTGACACGGGATTATAAATAAAGAAATATAAGCATGGTTAAAGTAACAGAAAGCTTATTGATGAAAATACCAACTGTGTCGCAATATCTGCTTATTGATAAGGTTGTAGCCTGTGGGGGTAAAACGAATGGGTATAGGATATATACGTTAAGGATAGTACGGGCAAGGAGAGAATCAATGTTATTAGTGTGTGTATGCTCAACAATTATTGGATGCAAAGCTAAGATTTGGAAGAATATGAACACCTTGGTTCAAGGTATTCCAGGATAACCTTTTCAGAGGGGCAAACTAAATGATCAGTACACAAGGGTTAGGTTATCTTAGACTCCACTAGCTTAAGATTTAGTGGTTGCAAACACATTTTAAAAAAATCACTCAATAACGAGTAGAGGTAACAATGTTGAAATACACTTTATCATTACAAAAAGCTGTGATGGAACCACATATTAGGACTGGAAGGCATAAGTGGTTTAGTAGCAATATGTTAGACAATCTAGATTAGTTTGATTTGTGCATCCTTCTGTGCACAACTTTTGCTGTGCAATGTACAACAGCAATAGCAATTCATGTACAGCACAAGAAATTTAAATTTCCAATCATACCTTGCAAGCACGTCCATGAAGAGCTGTTATTCTTGTTTATAAAGTATAGTAGTAATAATAATACCTTTTCAAAATAGCCGTAAGTTTCAATAATAACTAAAAGCAATAAGCGGGCTAAAGTTACTTCTCTTGGGTGAATGCACAAGCAACTAACTCAAAATTTACCACTGCTTCCGTAAATTGTTTTTAACACAAAACACTGGGTGCAGAATGTCAAAAAAGGCTGTCCGGTATAATATTAGCAATTCAAAAAAGGCATTCTTACTAACTGAAATGACAGATACTGTGATTGCAACCTTTATTTGAGAGTTTAAGCAATAATCTTAAACACTTGACCCTGCGCTAATATATCTGAAGTTTTTGAATTCTTCCCAAAATTCCAAATTGTGCAATTGTCGGGTCGCTATAAACCAAATTCATAATGCCCAAACTCTGGGTTTGGGTTTTGGGTAGGGGGATGAGGTAAAAAAAATAAATTGAATTTTTTCGTTTGGAAGGAGGTGGTAGGGGTGGGAGTAGGGAGGAGTGATTTTGAGAAATGTATGAATATTTCAATTTAAAAGTGAGGTTGAAAGAGGGTTTTGGAAAACTTTTTTCTTAGGAAGTCATTTTCCTTATATTTGAGGAAAATAACTTGATTAGAAAAACATTTTCCAAAACTTTTAAACCAACCAAACATGAGAAAATTGAAAAACATTTTCCAAAAAATATTTTCCTTCCTACCGAACACACCCAAGTCTAATGAAAATGAGAGAAAAGTTTGAGAGGAGTAAGGGAGTGCAAGGTGGCGACCTAAGAGAGGAAAAATGAGAGGTTGGGAGGAGTGAAGTGACGGGGTTGCTACCAATCCAATCTTAACTTTGTTTGTCCTTATCTTAGTAAGGACATTGTAGGTACAAACATGGCAAGCGGAGGAAAACAAGCCCCAAAAAGAGAGATTACCATTGAAGATTTGATGGGGGCAATCTCAGATGTTTTCAAAGCTTGTAAGGGAATTCCTCCCCGAGGTAAAGAAGAATCTTCTCAAGAACGTCAAGATAACATAGCTAACTCTTGCGCTCTAGTAAATATGAATGATCATTGTGAGGCTAGAAGCCAATTGAGCGTGAGTGATAGCTCACCTACATGCGAGTTTCATGATTCTTTGTCTCTTGTTTATGATGTACATGTTGAGAGTGTGGATACACTAGTTGATTCTTTATCTTTCATTTTCCGTAGTTAGACTCTTTATCATAGCATGAATTTTATCATTAATAATGAATAATAAATAACAACAACTAATCAGAATAAACTAGATTGTGTTGTGATGTGTGAATAAACAAAGCTAATTAAGCATACCTATGTATGTTTTGAAATCTAACTTGCTTCAAGATAATTGGTTGTCCCTACAAAAAGAAAAACAAATATTTGAAGCATGATCATCGAATCAATGGAAAATACACAACCACATTTAGTATGTAGAATTTCTGAACCGCGATTGACTTACACTGAGATTATCTTCTGATAAAACTACTGTGTCGCTCGGGGCGACTTCATCAGCATCACTACACATAATTACATTTCAATTAGAGAATACACATGGCAAAGCTTGGTTTAGTCCAACAAAGGGCATCACATATTATGAATCTTCAGAATTTACCTGAATTCGAAGTGATTCTTGTCAGAAAACAGCTTCACAGTTTTAGGACCTTTAATGGAAAAAAAAGTGATACAACATTAGTTTATGTTGATTTTTTGAAGAGACAGTTGAAAAGACATACCAAATAGGCACCTTCACAGTAAGTATAGCAGTGTCAGCAAAATGAAAGACATAAACCGTACAGTAGCAATCAGGATTTATTACTAGAAGAGACAGTTGAAACAATACATCAAATACCCACCTTCACAGTAGTATAGCGTGTGTGACAACAAAATGAAAAACACAAAACTTAAATTATCAATCAGGACCTATTACTAAGACGACATTCAAAAACAACACGTAGTCACATCATTGACTTGTATCCATGATTGATCCGTATCATTAACTTGACGTCTACACCAATTCAATATATATATAACAGAGAGAAGAGCAATTAGTTCACCCCACTAGCAAAGCATGTCACAACTTTTTTCTGAACTGCACTCTCTGGCTATCCAATTAACAAGAAATGAAAAAGATTATAAAAGGCCACTATGAACTATGTAGTTGTACAAACTAAGTAACCGAGATAAAAAATCTATGACTACCTTCCTCCAATGGTCCTCCGATAACCAGTGAATGCAAATTGACGGACTTCTTAAAGGGTATGCGAATCAATAGCTGCTCATCTGCAATGCTCTCCAGGTTCAAGCCCTGAAGTTCTCTATAACCCTAATTTATATATTCAAAAAAAAGTTAACACATGTCAATTCCAATTTATAAGATACTAAGCAAGTTCCCAATTATAACCGCTTAAGCTAACAAAATCCAAAATATATGATAAGTGATATTTAAGTATACAGGTTGATCAAGCTAAGTAGATCTTCTTTATATAAAAAAAAAAATACAAATAGATCTATATTGTAATAAATGGGCCAGGACCATTATGGACTAAGCAGCCCAACACAATAACAAATCCAGTGAACGCGGAGGCAATGCAATCACAGGGACATTCTGGTGAGTTATCCTAAATTGTGTATTCTAACTCTATGTCTAGAGTTTGGGATCGTGGACAATCTTAGTGTGTGTATCCATCCATCTTGCAATCTGATTCGGCACTAGCATTTTACTCACTTTTATATTTTCCGAAAGAGGCCATTCATCCTACCTGACTTCAGCGGTACCAAAGGCGACTATATTAACTAGGAGAAGACAATTTCTTGTTTTGCTGTTATCATGGCTTGAAGAACATAAGGTGGGACACTTCAATCTGCATACTTCAGAGACGTGCGTAATCCAGGTTACTGTCTCAGCAAAGTCCCGGCATGCTCCAGGTTACTGTCTCAGCAAGTCCCGGCATGCTCCTGCTTTGGAATTTTGATTTTGGTCTTGCACATGTTTCCAAATATTTCTCTAGTAATGACACTCACTCCGTCACCTGACCTGTACAGTAAGATCTTATTCATTCCTCGTCAAATGCTTACAGCCAACTTAATCTTTGGTTTACTCTGGCAATGTGGATTACTTCTCTGCTTTTGGAGATGCCCAGCTTCCTGTCTCTATGATATCTGTCCTTGTTTCAACTCAACTAGTACAGTGGGTTTAGGTGAACAACATTGCATTGTATATTTATTCCATCAAAGCTGCTGCACCCATAAATATTGGAGTGGAAATTTTCGATATTGGACAAGGCGATGACTTGCCAGCAAGAAGGTCATCTTGTCCCCTGTATTACTTTTAGGACTGTTGAGACTCACTCTGTATCTGTTACAATGAGGACTGCTGCACCCTAATCTACTTCCTTTCCATGAGGATACACTATCAGCTATTCTAGTGTTTGTAACTACTTTAAGAATCTATTACATGGCCTTGAATTTGCACAAAGCAATCGTTGTACTGAATTCTTTTGAGGAGTTGAATCAACCATTTAACAATGATCATCAACCAATGCTCTGTATAGCATCTTAGCAATGGAATTGTTATCAAACTGCCCCCTAATGGAATTGAGATGGAGGAGAATGTTTCACTTAACGAAAGTGATAGTCTTTCATTGTTACTATTGTTCTACTCGAACCTTGAGGACAAGGTTCGTATTCAGGAGGGAAATATTGTTATGAATGGGTCGGGACCATTATGGGCTAAGCAGCCCAACACCAAAGTAAGACGCTATCTGGAATCCGAGTTGATAGATACGACTTGTGGGAGCAAAATTCAATACGATTTATATTTTACAATAGTGATTATCATATAAGAACATACTCTTTCTTTGTTAGCAACCTATTCACAGCTCCATGTAAAATTCCTCAACATATATATGGAAGGCAGAAGCATACACAAGACCAAATTTCAAAAAGGAACAAAATTTTCTGCAAGAAATTCTTCTCATTTTCTACTTAATTCATTATTTGTAACATCATTAACTACTTAATTCATAATTTGTAACGTCATTAACTGTTCCAGAGCATTACTAACACAATGGATGCGGTTCTCGTTAAAACATTCCACGCTAGACAAGTCCATGATTTCCATCAATCAAACTGTCCATTATCCACAAATCAAAACATCGACCATTTATATATGTTCAAAATTTGTATATATAAAATTACGTAAAAAAACAAAAATCTGATGATCTAACATAGTACAATTTACTTGAAATTGGGAAATTTCTACCATCAATAAATTATCAGTTCTTTCCACTGCAGTTTCATCATTTTCCGAATCTGTATACTCATCTGCCGCATCATTACTACAAAGCATTTGAGGTTGAACCTGAAAATTAAAGTGAAACGGTTATGCAGAAAATCATTGAAAAAATCAGATAAAGTTGTCGTACATACAGTAGATATACTCCCATCAACCCATTTGACCTCAATATCACCCTATTTGAAACCAACAATCCATCCGAAGAACAACAAAAAAGGGATTTCAGTCTGTTGGCAGAAGGTACACCAAGCTACCATGGTGATAGTTATAAATAGGGTGTCGCTTTAGTTGGGATGAATTCAGTATGTGCTCCTCATTTGGGACATCTGTCCACCTAACCCTTGTAGTTTTATTGTAAACAGCTTTGACAATATCCGTACGCTCATAGTTAGGGGAATCCTTTAAGATAACATACTGATCAACAAAAAAACAGATCAGAAATTGGCTTCAATGATGTTGATCGTAGGTTTTCTTTTGTAGAACCATCACTCCAAGTAATATCAACAAAAGTACTGATATTATTAAGTACATAAACAGATTTAGGGAACAAGACATGACGACAGGCATTCCTGACATCCCAGATTGGGTGAGAAAAGCTCACCCGTATCAAACTACAAGGACTTTGTTTCTCACTAGGAAGAGTGTGGTTGTTCATATTATACCCAAAAAGCCAATTAACAAGCACATATCCCTCGAAAATGTTTGTGACTGTGCATACTACGTCATCACTCTTTGTCCAGGATAGAATTGACAAGCTTTCACATGGATTTCCCATTCCTTTGAATATGCATGAATACCCTTACCCCCCATAAAGGTGCGTACACTCCCATCTTTGTCAAATTTCACAGTAATATCACGACATACATAAGAAACCTTACCCACCCTGGGTATAAGGACTACGAAATCATCTTCATTGTATTTGGTAATACGTTGCAAGACGTCATCCACAGCTAAGTAATCATCATCAATTATACCATAAAACCGAGTAAGTTTAGTTATTTGTCCCCGTTTATTTGGTTCAGAAAGACAAGAAACAAAGTCCCCTAGCTTGAACTTCCTTCCACTAATGACGTCAAATTCATTAGTGGAAGAAAGTTCAAGGTAAGGGACTTTGTTGCTTCTCTTTCCGAACCAAATAAACGGGGACAAATAACTAACCTTAACTTGGTTTTATGGTATAATTGATAATGATTACTCAGTTGTGGATGACGTCCCAGTTGATACATTGCAACGTATTACCAAATACAATGAAGGTGATTTCGTAGTCCTTATACCCTGGGTGGGTAAGGTTTATTATTTATGTCTGTGATATTACTGTGAAATTTGATAAAGATGGGAGTGTACGCACCTTTATGGGGGGTAAGGGTATTCATGCATATTCAAAGGAATGGAAATCCATGTTAAAGCTTGTCAATTCTATCCTGGACAAAGAGTGATGACGTAGTATGCATAGTCACAAACGTTTCCGAGGGATATGTGCTTGTTAATTGGCTTTTTGGGTATAATACGAACAACCACACTCCTCACTCCTCCCCGTGAGAAACAAAGTCCTTGTAGTTTGATACAGAACCAGGGATGTCGGGAATGCCTGTCGTCATGTCTTATTCCCTGAATCTGTTTGTATACTTAATGTTATCAGAACTTTGGTTGAATTATTGCACATTACAAATTATTTAAAAAATATTTATAATAATAAAATAATTAGGTTCAATTGACTTCTTACCAAGTTTTTCATTAAATTTTAAGGTTAAAAATGTTGAATTTTTTCATACCTATTTAGGATTATTTTTTGGTTGTTTACGTTTTTTTTTATTTTTTTATTTTTTTATTTTTTAAGTTAAATTTAGGACTCCTTTTGTTTCTTTTCTAGATGCTAATTTAAGTTTTTTTTTTTTTTTTTCCATTTTGAGGGTTTTTACATGATTTAGGACTCTTTTCTTCTTTTCAAGAATAGGGATTTTGATTTCTTGTTACAGTTAAGCTTTCCTTTCTAAAGTTAACTTTTGCTTGATTTTAAATAAAAAATTAAGACAAATAAAATAATTTAAGAAAATAGTTAATGACGATTTTGTCTATCGCAAAAACTTTTAATGAAGGGTAAAAAGTTCAAATCACTTTTTTTATACCTCCACACTTTTAATATATTATAGATATAGATTTAATAGTTTGCACTTGTATTTGTATTTGTTAGTTTGCGCCATCATTTATCGTTTATATAATTCACACTTATATTTTAAAGAACTATTTTATATTTTATAATTGACTGCATATTACATTGGATTATATTTATATTATGGTTTTATTGTGTTTGTATATTAAGATTATATTTGGATTATACTTGTATTTGTATTCTATTTTCATCAATACCTTTTTATTTTTAAAAAACTATTTTGTATTTGTATTTATAAGTTAATTGCAAACTGTATTTAGCCGTGACTATGTACAATTTATCATTTGTATTTGTATACAAACAAGTAAATGCATTAATTGTATTTTCTTGATTCTAAAATATATGAATATGTAATGTATCATTTGATACAAATGTACCGTTTTGTATTTGTATATCAAAATTATCATTCATATTTGTAAATAAACAAATATCACTTGATACAAATACAATGACAAACAAATGAAACAAATGATTTTACAAATACAAATACAATATGTATTGAGTTGTATTTATTTGTATAAATAAATACATCTCGTATCAACAAATATAAAATTTGAGTTGTATTTATTTTTATAAATAAATACATCTCGTATCAATAAATACAAACAAGTATTCGTAGAAAGAAAATCAATCGTTCCTTTTCAATAATTAAAAAATACAAAATGATAGTTCACACTTGTATTTATATGTTATAGTTCGCATTTGAATTTGTATTTTATAGTTCGCACTTGTATTTGTATGTTATAATTCGCATTTGTATTTGTATTTTATAGTTCATACTTGTATTTATGTTTTGCTAGTTCTCACAAATGAAAAGAAGGTGAAAAACTGAAAAGAAAAAGAAGAAGGAGAAAATATGAGAGAAAAAAAGGAGAAAAAAATGAAGGAGAAAAACCACAAAAAAAGAAGAAGAAGAAGAAGAAGGAAAGTAATAGAAAATAGAGAAAAAATACAAAAAAAAAAAAAAAAAGAGGAGAACAATGATAAGGAAAAAAAGAAAAAGAAAAAATGAATAAAAAATAAAAAGTGAAAAAATAAAAAATAAAGAGAAAACAATATAAAAAGGAAAAGAAAAACTGAAGAAAAAAAACTGAATTGTAATTAGGAATAATTAATAGGCAAGAGCGGCTATGAATTGTAACTAATTGAAACTTAGGCTAAATAGGATAACTAAGAGTCTATATTTGCTAAAACATGTAGTTACGCCTATTTTTATCATATTCCTCACTAGTGATTGTATTAATTATATTTATAACAAGCTCAATACGTATGATTTGTATGCCCTAACTTGAGTAGGTGTTAGAATATGATTAGAAATATAAATAGTATATAAAATCCTACTTGAAAATGGATGATTACATAATATCCTATTTGGAAAAATTGAAAGTTAGTATCTATAAATAAAGTCAGTGTAATTATATAAATACAAGAATTTAATAATATTATTTTTCTTACCAAGTAACATATTTTCGTAATTTTGCCCTACAAATAGAGGGTAACTTCAAGCCCTGGTTATTAACGTTTAATCACAAGATGTACAACAGCTATGTTCATGGCTATTTTTGTTTTTTTATTTTTTATACTTTCTTTTTGTTGTGGTAATTTCGGTATTTGGTTTTTAAGAATTTTATATCATTATCATATCATATTATTTAGTATTTTGAAGTTTGGTTTCGGTTTGTTGCGTTATGATACTTCGTAATCATAATTTATTCAACTTTGATAATATATACTCATATAATAGAGTATTATGACTTCGACTTTACGCGTTACATACATATATATATATAAAAGAAAGTACTAACAACTCTTTCCGTTAATCAATTGCATAAGAAAGACATTTCAATCAAGATAGAGTAACCAAAGTTTCGACGTCTAAATATTTAGTTTTATACTAAACTAAGTTGTATATTTGTTAATATATAGAGTATAAGTTATTTATGTAACCATATAAGTATGCTACGCGGTATTTCAGTATGTTATTGATAAATACCGAATATCAAAAATATTTAAATTATATACCATATACCAAACCAAAATCATGGTACTTTGGTTTTTTAATCAGTTTCAAAAGTCATAATACGCATTTAACCCCCAAGAGAAAAAAAGAAATAGACTATTATAAGTAAACAGTTTGTAGCTTTTGACTCTTGAGTAACATGTGCTACAAAATTCATGCATATAAGTTACTATTTAACATATTGGATATAACAGTTTTTAAGTTTTTAGCTAAAATTTGTAGTAAAGGGTGAACAAGTTAGTGTTAGTATTTTTTTTTTGGGGGATAACCGTGTGTTTGGCCAACTTTCGCTTCATCCGCAGCGAAGGTATCAGTAACTCTGTCCACCAAGGCCAGGACAGGACAGATGAGAAGAACCAGCTAGTGTTTTTTGTCTCTGTCGGGATTGGGTTTGAACCACAGACCTCAGGTTACTTCAGTGTTTCTTTGTTCATTGTTTAGTATTAACTTTGTGTGCTATAGCTGATGGATGAGACTCCATCCCAAAAATCCGAGACTGATATCATTTTGTATTGTCATTAGGAGCCTCGGAGTAACTGGTAAAGTTGTTCCATGTGACCAGGAGGTCACGGATTCAAGCGTTGGAAATAGCCTTTTGCAGAAATGAAAGGTAAGGCTGCGTACAAAGGACACTTGTGGTAGGGTCCTTCCCTAAACCCTGCGCATAGCGAGAGCTTTAGTGCATCAAGCTGTCCTTTTTATTATCAATATTTGAAGAAATTATTTTGAAAAGAGTTGAAGAACCAGTGTTGTTCTGTACCAAAAGATCAGATAGTTTGGCTTTCGTATTCTGTGAGTCATTTTTTTCGGGAAGTTCAGTGAGTATAACGTTAAAATGTGGAATCTGCACTTGCCAGCACGAAGCTGATGGCAAGAAGAAAGCTGTACCTCATAAGGCAGCGGGACAAAGCTCGGTTGATCATGTTTCTTTTCCACAGCGCGAAAAGGGTAAGACTAATTAATTTGTTTCTCTTTCCTTATTAGTCTTTGATAGTTTTAGGCATCAATTGAAATGATTGTACTAACTAGTATACTACCTTGTGCGGTAGAGTTTTGGCACTAGGTATTTTGGTTTAAAGCGACCTGATGATCGTACAATTTGAAATTTTGGGAAGAATTCAGGTCTATTAGCCTAGAGTAAAGCGTAAATGAAGGATGAATTCAATTACAGGCTATCGTTTAAGTTAATCAGAATGCTTTTTTTTTGAAATGCTAATATTATACCAGACTGCCTTAGTTAGAGGGAGACAGAGACGATGATCATAGCTAATGATTGTCTTGATGCTAGAATGGGGAGCGAAGCAAGCGTAATATTTTGACATTCTGCACGCGGTTGAGTTAGTTGTTTGTGCATTCGTCTAGGGAGAAATAACTTTAGCCGGTTATTGCTATCAGTTATTTTTGAAAACTAGGACAATTTTGAAGAAGTATTACTATTGCTACGGTACTTTATAAACAGGAATAACAGCTGTGTTGTACATGAATTGCTATTAGCGTGGCACATTGCACAGTAAAAGTTGGGCACAGAAGGATACGCGAAGCAAAGCAGAGCCAGACCAGGCAATCTACTAATCTGCTCTGGATAACAACTTCACAAAATCCACGTACTACGTACTGGTCTAGATTAACTAACATATTGCTACTACACCACATGTACTTACAGTCCTTACATGTGGTTCTATCGCTTCTTGTAAGGATGAAGTGTATTTCAATAGGGTTACCTCTACTCTTATAAGTTATTCGGTGTTTTTTTAAAGATGTGTTTGCAACCACTAAATCACAAGGTAAGGTGGAATCTAAGATAGTCTTCCATTCGTTATACCTAGTACCATAACATTAACCCTCGTATACTGACCATTTGGATCCCCCCCACTAAATCATAAGGCTTGTTGATCTCATGGAATACCTTGAACCAAAAATGTTCATATTCTTCCAAATCTTAGCTTTGCATCTAATAATTTGTTGAGCACACGCACACTAATAACATTGGTTCTCTCCTTTCCAATACTATCGTTAATGCAATTATCCTATCCCACTCGTTTTACCCCCACAGGCTTGCAACACAGTTGGCTTCTTTATCAATACGCTTTCTGTCCGCAGATTTGCGAAGGCAGCAGCTTGCTGGTTACTGGTCCGCGATCGGATTCGGCGAACTGGTTCGACGGACGTCGGTGGTGAAGGCGGCGGAGCCAGAAAATTCAGCTGGGGGTCTCTACCGGATATTGCAACTACTGTCCAGATTTGAGCCGGCGACTTTCCGGCGAAGTGATTCCGGCGACCCAATTTGTCGGGTTCCAGCACAACAAGCAAGAGCAGATTACATGATATACGTATTTCGGTGACTTCTAACCCTTGAACTTTATTTTATCGCGCAATTTTTTGATATTTTCGTTGCCTGTAATTTGCGTGGGATTTCCTATCTGTTATTTGAATTTCTAGTAGTTGTTGTTCTTAAAATTTGGATATAGTGTGTGTTTTGAGGGTGTCTTTATTGTCTTGCTATTTTTGAACCTCTTATGTTGCTTCATATTATTTATCGTACTATCTCCTGTATCTTGACTTGCGTGTCTGCTGTAGTATATTCGTGACTTGCACCGCTCCTTATATTTGTTTGGCTGTCCTTGGTGCCAGGCCATTAGTGTGCTCTATTTTTCTTACTGTTAGTTTTGTCCTTACCTTGGTTTTGTTTTTTCTCCCTATTTGAGTTTAGTTTTGTTTCTTGATTATTTCTTCTAATTTGTGTGAGCCTTGTATTTCCTGCTGCTGCTTTGTTACTACCATTGTTTGTATTTTCTTGTAGTAGTGGCTGTGGGCGTTGATGTTTGGATAGGGTCATGTCCGAGGGGGTTGGGGCGGGAGGCTGTTGTGGGGGCGGGGGAAGAGGAAAGGGCGGGGGTGGGAGGCCAAGGTTTGGCCTCAGGGGCCATAGAGGAAGACGTGTTGATAGAGTTTGTAGGCTGAGGGTTGGGTCTTGGAATATAGGGACTCTTCAGGGTAAGTCCATAGAGCTTGTGAAGATTCTTAGAAAGAGGAGGATTAATATTGCGTGTGTTCAAGAGACCAAGTGGGTAGGGTCTAAGGCTAGGGATGTGGATGGTTACAAGCTTTGGTACTCTGGGAGCGAGAGGCGTAGGAATGGAGTTGGTATCTTAGTAGATGAAAAGCTTAGAGGTCAGGTAGTAGAGGTAAAGAGGATCAGCGATAGGTTGATGACTATTAAGTTGGTCATTGGGAGGTTTACCCTGAACGTGTGTAGTGCTTATGCGCCGCAAGTGGGCTTGGATGGGGAGGAGAAGATGTGGTTTTGGGACACTTTGGATGAGGTGGTGAGAGGCGTGCCTAGATCGGAGAAGATTGTTGTAGCAGGAGATTTCAATGGGCACATCGGGGCATTACTGGGAGGCTTTAGGGATGTGCATGGTGGTTTTGATTTTGGGGAAAGAAATGAAGAGGGGGCTACTCTATTGGATTTTGCGAGGTCCTTTGGGTTGGTGGTGGTGAACTCAGGCTTCCCGAAGAAGGACGATCACTGTCACACCCCTTTTTCGCACTACAAAAGATTAATTTCATGGTTCGAAAGGGTTTTAATTATTAAAGTGACAAAAGATGAAAATTCATTTCGAAAAGAACTTTTATATTCAAAACTCAGAGTCGCCACTTGGCATAAATCGGGTGTGCCAAGTCACCCATGGATATCCTTTTCAAAATGGTTTTGACTCTTTAATACTGGTTTGCGAATAGAGATTCCGGCTAAGGAATTCTGTTGACCGAGGGGAACGTGTTAGGCACCCCTCGATCCCGTGGTTTAACCATGGTCGCTTGGCAGAGCGTATCGGGTAAATTGACATTGCAAATGCATAAACCACACAAAGTACGCAAAAACAATCACTCAAGCAAACAAAAATAAAATAATCCAAACTATAATGTCCAGTTCAATTATTACAACCCGAAATAAAAAAGGTACTGAAAATAAACCTACGCTAATCCTAAACTAAGCTCCAATGCTTTACCCGATGCCCCGAGTCTTCATCGCGAACATCGTTCTAGTACAAGATACCAATGGAGCATTCCCCAGTGAATAAGTACATAAGACCTCGGGGTATTCTCCGATAAAATGAATACACTTTAGTGCGAGAAAATCAAACTATTTAACAAAATCTCAAACATTCAAAAAAATGAGTCCTAAACTTTGCTTACCCAACCTACATTCGTCTATTCATTTCAACGTCATTTAATGAATCAAAATAAATTAATGATTTCTTTTATCAATGTCAATTCCAACCACCCACGTTGGCTTTCATTTTTCATCGATTACACCAACTACTACTCCTACTCATTCCATGTATCATCGAAAACACACCGTGAAGCACAAAATCATGACATCATAACATCAACAAAACTCACCAACTACGATCACATCACACATAATCACAACAATTAAAAACATTTGAGACAATAACAAGAATATAGAGTTGAGGGATGAACCTTAAACTGCTCTTTGACCAATATTATTCGACGAGATAAAGAAAACCCGCCTCCGACAACCTCGACTTAAGCCCCAATGACAAATCTGTCCAGTTCAATATTTGGGAAATTGAAACCCGAAGTCCGATTCAAATAACCAATTCGCAAAGCGACTGAAAGTATTCAATACACGCCCTGCAACGCGAAACAGACGGGATCTGAATGAACCAAAGTCTAACCCAAACAGTCCAAAATCTGACCCAAATCAGCCGAAATCAACCCATTCAGGCAGATTTCAGATGGATTTCATTGTTCGATCTTGGTTCTCGACGACTTTTCCACCGGAGTTCATTCAAAACTTACCAGGATTGATCCTAACAGACAAAAACTGACCCAAACAGACCAAAATCTAACCCAAACACACCGAAACTAATCTGAATGAACCAAAATCTAACCCAAACAGTCCAAAATCTGACCCAAACCAGCCAAAATCAACCCATTCAGGCAGATTTCAGATGGATTTCATTGTTCGATCTTGGTTCTCGGCCAGGGATATGGTTTAAATTGGGTTTCCAATAGGTTTTGGAGTTAAACCAGAGCTAGTGAAGTTATTTTTGATGAAGAGTGGCCGGGATAACTCGATCTCTAAACGATTTCTTCTCTCTCAGAGTCTCTCACGTCATTTTGCTCCTTATGTGTATGTGTGCAATTTTGGGTGAGATTGTGTGTGTCGATATTGAGAGCTTTTTCCGGGGCGTTAATGGCGTCTGTATATGTATCAGTCTAGTGTGTTTGTTCCTTAGCTGTGAAGAAAGAAAATAAAAATGGCCTCCCTAATGTAAAGATCCATGTAAATATGTATTCAGAAAAAAAAAACAAAAGGGAAAGGTGGGGTCCATCAGTGAGGGTCCGGTGGAAATTTCCTCCAAGATGTATATTATATTGTGTAAGTATATATGGCGTGTAGTGGTGGGGTAGGATAGGTGGGGTAGTGAGGTGGGGGTAGGGGTAGGGGTAGGGTATGATGTGGTTTATTTTGATTGGGTAGGTTGTTAGGATAAGAGAAAATTAGCTAGGGATTTGTTATTTTTGTCATTTTGTGGAGGGATAATTACATGGTCGAGGGCACGTGGTAGGATAAGGTAAAAATGAGTAGAAGTGATATAGGGAAGGGACAAAATTAGGTGTCTACATCATGCCCCCTTTGAATGTAAACACGAAGTGTTTTCAGACAAAGAGGTAGACAATGAGACAGAATTTTCTCCCGACCCTTATTCGAAAATGAAACAAAAAGACGGAGGAAAACTAAGTATTGATTTAGGACATCCTACCTATCCAAGTTATGAAGGAATCAAGTGACGGGTATCTCAAAGGGTTGGAAGAGAAGTGGACTATACCGAGTTGGAGAGTCGAGTGAGGTTCCATCGAGGTTTCGGTCAGTGGCTCTGTCATTACATCAAAAATGAAAATTATAAGTTAAAACATAAATGAAATTACAAAATTCTATTTATACAGCTTCTGTTGGCTCTTGACTCCAGTTTCATCATCCCATTCTTCAGGCGGGCTCCTGACTTACAATTTCTTCAACTTGTTGCTTACCTTTCAATTTCTTCACCCTGTTCTCCAGGTGGGCTCCTGACTTGCTATTTCATCACCCTATTCTTCAGGTGGGTCCCTGAAACCCAAAATTAAAACTAGAACAAAAATTATCCCAAACAAAAATTATAGTAAAGTAGTATTTCATTTTTGAAAGCGTTGTCCCATTTTCCAAGAGGGTCCTGAACAGAAAGTAAAATCCCATTTTTCAGGAGGGTCCTGAACATAAAGTAAAATCCCATTTTTTAGGAGGGTCCTGAGCAGAAGGTAAAGTCTCATTTTTCAGGAGGGTCTTGAACAGAAAGTAAAATCCCATTTTTCAGGAGGGTCTTGAACAGAAATTAAAATTTCACGGATGTGCATTTCCAATGGTAGCTGAATTAAGTGAAGCAAATTTTCCCCTAATTCAACAAAGAAAATTTTTCAGTTAAAAACTTAGTGGTGGCTTGCAGCTCTTGGCTTCTCAGGTATCTGCCCCAGCACTCGTTCCTTTCATCTTTGTTCTAAATCGCTGACACTTGCCCTGTCTTGCCGCATCATTGCCCCGGATTTAGATTGAGGGAAATGAGTTCTGACTCAAACAATGGGTTTCCATTTTACCATGCCCCTGAGGTGCACTCTTTTCCCAAATTTGAATGCCCACGAATCCAATAGCCTGTCGGTTGATAGACTTCTTTTGCTTTGTGTTGAATTATGATCATATTTCTTTCATGTGCTGGTCCTTGGCTTTTTCTCATATAATTGGAAAGATCGGTAGTAAATTTTGAAATCCTTTCTCGCTTGTTTTGACAGAGACTTGACTTAAAATGTAAAGAAATAATGGTGACTTTTATTTTGATAAATGACATAAAAAGACAAAAAAGCATGAATATGTAAATGAAAGAAAAGGCAATGTCCCATATTCAAAAAGAAAACTTATCTGAATATGACAACCAACTCCAATGAGTATGACATGCATTTTGGATTAAGCTGCCTGATCTTCCTATCCAAACTCTCCATTTGTTATTGAGTTCGTGCCTTTGCCGCTGAGCCGCTTCTTTCAATCCATCGGACTCATACATCACATTCAATTGACGACATCTTAAAAGACTTTCGCCAACAAATCTCTTTCTTTTCACTTTTCACTTTTCTCTTGAACTCGCCATCGCCTTACGGTGCCCGTGAGGGTTTTCACTAATAAGACTCTCTCATTTTTATTTCTCTCCACTCTCCATCGCCTTATGGTGCTTGCGAGGGTTTTCACCAATAAGACTCTCTCATTTTCATTTCTCTCAACTCACTATCGCCTTATGATGCCCGTGAGGGTTTTCACCAATAAGACTCTCATTTTTATTTCTCTCCACTCTCCATCGCCTTATGGTGCCTGTGAGGGTTTTCACCGATAATACTCTCTCATTTTCATTTCTCTCAACTCACCATCGCCTTATGATGCCCACGGGGGTTTTTACCAATAAGACTCTCTCATTTGTATTTCTTTTTTGATTTCTTATGCTGAGGGAGCCACGTGGTACCTCACAATGTATCATCATATCCATTGCATGCTTAGCCTTAACATTATCAAAAATTGATCTGAAAGACTTTCTTTGGTTGTAACTTGGGTTTCAGATAAGGTTAGAAAAGAATGGCAAGGGGTTCAAACGACACTTAAAGTGGGGGTGGGACTTACAACTTTTGGAATCGACTCAAACAACACATTAACTCATGCCCCAATTTTTGTTGACTGGGTGAATCTTAAATCTTTATTTGGTTGGACCGATCCCGAAATAGGGTAGCCTACGTATCTCACTCCCGAGAGAGGAGAATCAGGTCGCACGTAGTTCCAAAAGCTTATTCATTGTTTTGATTTGTTTTTTTTTTCTTTTTTTTTCTTTTCGAACTCTTTCTTTTATTCTTATTTTCTTGACACTTATCTTTGACTCTATTTTGATTCCAAAAGAGGGATATGAAAGAAAAAATAAAACGAAGCTCAAACGGGTAAACAAAGGATGACACAATGTTTAGATAGAAGAATAAAATGCCTTCATCATGCCAATCTTAAAAAATGCAAGTACTAAACATGCAATAAAATCAACAAAGGATAAAATATCATACATAATATCTTTTGACCGCATTAGCATTGATAGCCATTTCTGCCATTTTGCCTTCAATATCTGTCAAATATAAGGCTCCATTGGGCAACACTTTCTTCACAACGAAGGGACCTTGCCAGTTAGGGGAGAACTTGCCTTTCGCTTCAACCTCGTAAGGAAGGATACGTTTAAATACCAACTGGCCAACTTCAAAATTCCTGGGATGGACCTTTTTGTTATACGCTCGAGCCATCCTCCTCTGATACAACTGGCCATGACAAACAGACATTAGCCTTTTTTCCTCAATCAAACTCAAATGCTCCAGTCGGGTTTTTTCCCATTCGTCATCATCAATCTCTGCTTCTACAATGACTCAAAGAGAGGGAATTTCAACTTCTGTAGGGATGACTGCTTCTGTCCCATACACCAATAAATATGGAGTTGCCCCTGTTGAAGTGCGAACAGTGGTGCGATAACCTAGAAATGCAAACAACAACTTTTCATGCCACTGTCTAGACGCTTGTACCATTTTTTGCAGTATCTTTTTTATATTTTTATTGGCGGCTTCTACAGCACCATTGGCCTTTGGGCGATATGGAGTAGAATTTTGATGTGCTATTTTAAACTGTTGACACACTTCTTGCATCAAATGACTATTGAGATTGGCAGCATTGTCTGTAATAATCATCTTAGGAATTCCAAATCTACAAATGATATTGGCATGAACAAAATCTACCATAACCTTCTTTGTCACTGACTTGAAAGTTACTGCTTCTACCCGCTTTGTGAAGTAGTCAATGGCTACCAAAATGAATCTATGTCCATTTGATGCCTTCGGCTCAATCAGTCCAATCACATCCATTCCCCAAGCCACGAACGGCCATGGAGAGGCCATTGCATGAAACTCAACAGGAGGAGAACGTATCAAATCACCGTACACCTGACATTGATGACACTTTCGAACAAATTGAATAGAATCCCTCTCCATAGTAAGCCAGTAATAACCTGCTCGAAGAATCTTCTTTGACAAGACATGACCATTCATATGCGACCCGCATACTCTAGAGTGTATTTAAACCATGATTGTTGAGGCTTCTCTTGCATCTACGCACCTCAAAAGTCCCAGATCTGGGGTTCTCTTATATAAGATTCCCCCACTTAAGAAAAATCCACTGGCCAAATGCCTAATAGTCCTCTTTTGATCGTTGGTGGCATATGTTGGGTATTCTCCTCACTGAATGTATCGCTTGATATCCAAGAACCAGGGTTCTCCATCGAGCTCTTCTTCAACCGCATTACAGTAAGCATGCTGATCACGACTCTGTATATGTACTGGATCGATCTAGGTTTTATCAGGATGTTGGAGCATTGAAGACAGAGTGTCTAAAGCATCAACAATTTTATTATGAATCCTTGGAATATGCCTAAATTTTACTAACACAAACCGTTGACATAGCTCCTGCAAGCATTGTTGATACGGGTGAGCTTCAAATCTCGCGTCTCCCAATCACCTTGAATTTGATGGACGAGCAAATCCGAATCCCCCAACACCAATAATTCTTGGACTCCCATATCAACAGCTAACCTCAAACCAAGAATGCAGGCTTCATACTCTTCCATATTGTTAGTACAGTAGAATCAAAGTTGTGCTGTTATAGGGAAATATTATCCCAATTCAGAGATAAGAACTGCACCTATTTCGACTTCTTTCATATTGACAGCTCCATCGAAGAACAACTTCCAACCTGGATCAGCATCTACAATGACTTCTTCGACACACGACACTTCTTCGTCAGGAAAATATGTCTTTAATAGCTCGTACTCTTCATCGATGGGATTCTCAGCAAGATGATCTGCCAAGGCTTGGGCTTTCATGGCGGTTCGAGTCACATATACCATGTCGAACTCGGTAAGCAATATCTGCCACTTTACCAATCGACCTATCGGCATAGGCTTCTGAAAGATATACTTCAAAAGATCCATGCGGGAGATGAGATAAATAGTATAGGATGAGAGATAATGCTTCGACTTCTGTGCTACCTAAGTTAGGGCACAACACGTCCTTTCAAGAAGAGTATACCTGGCCTCATATGCGGTGAACTTCTTGCTAAGATAGTAAATAGCCTGCTCTTTTTTGCCTGTGACATCATTTGACCTAGGACACAACCGAAAGAATTTTCCATGACTGATAAATATAAGATCAAAGGCCTACCAGGCTCTGGGGGTACCAGTACGGGCGGATTTGACAAATATCTTTTGATTCGATCGAACGCTTCCTGACATTCTTTAGTCCATTTTACCGCAGCACTCCTTTTTAGCAACTTGAATATGGGCTCACAAGTGGTTGTGAGTTGAGCAATAAAACTGCTAATGTAGTTCAGTATACCAAGCAAACTCATCACCTCCGTCCTATTCTTGGGCGGGGGCAAATCCTGAATGGCTTTTATTTTCGAGGGATCCAATTCAATCCCTCGACAGCTGACTACAAACCCCAACAGCTTTTCAGACAAAACTCCAAATACATATTTTGCCGGGTTGAGTTTGAGATTATACTTGCAAAGCCTTTCAAAGAACTTTCTTAAAGCTTTAACATGGTTGGCCCGACTTTTTGACTTAATAATCACATCATTCACGTATACCTCAATCTCCTTATGCATCATATCATAAAACATAGTGGTCATGGCTCTCATGTATATTGCTCCAGCATTCTTCAAATCGAACGGCATCACTCGATAACAATAGGTCCCCCATGGTATGATAAAAGACGTCTTCTCCGCGTCTTCATCATCCATAATGATCTGGTGATATCCGGCATAGCAATCCACAAAAGAGGCAACCTCGTGTTTAGCACAGTTGTCTAACAAAATATGGATGTTGGGCAGTGGAAAATCATCTTTCGGACTTGCTCTATTCAAATCATGATAATCAACACACACTCAAATTTTGCCATCTTTCTTTGGTACGGGAACAACATTGGATAACCACATGGGATAATGAGCCACTCGAATTACTTTGGCTTCAAGTTGTTTCATGATTTCCTCTTTGATTGTAATACTTACATCAGTTTTAAACTTCCTCAACTTCTGTTTGACAGGAGGGAACGCGGGATTAGTTGGCAATTTGTGAGACACTAATTCAGTGCTTAAACCAGGCATATCATTATAAGACCATGCAAAAACATCCTTATAATCAATTAATGCTTGAATCATTTCATCTTTTAGCTGTGGCAAAGCATGTACACTGATTTTAGTTTCCCTAACATCTTCTTGATCCCCTAGATTTATTGGCTCAGTCTCATTCAAATTAGGATTCGGTTTGTCTTCAAACTGTTCCAACTCGTTGCTTATTTCTTCTAATGCTTCTTCTTTATCATATTCCCTATCCTGCTTCATTACATCTTGATTAGTTTGGATTTTAAGGTCAGGCTGAAAATTCCGCATGCATGTCATGTCATTAGAATCAGCATAAAGAGAAATGTATAAAACAAAGAAAAACAAAATATATTAGACACGAATTAATAAGGGACATTGTATTTCATTAAATAAAAAGATAGAAGGATTTAAACATAGATGCCAACATAACATAAACAAACTAAAATCCAAATTACAACCCTGAAATAACTCGGATAAACAGGAAGAAAAATAAAATAAACTACCAAAACTCTCTCCTGATCGAGAGATGAGTGACTTCCCAATTATTGGGCCAGACAGCTGGACCTATGAATTGCACGTCTGCCATACTGGTACCTTCTCCTGCTTCGACCATATCAACTTCAATAAAAAAGTTCTGGCAGTCATCAACCAATTCAACTTCAAATTCCACATACTTCGTGACACCGCTCTTAACAAATGATTCACTGAGTAGTGGCATTGGGCGAGCGAGTGACCATGTTTCCTTTTTCCTTTCCTTGGCTTTCTTCAGATCTTCAGTCGTAGGCTCAAATCCCAGACCAAATATGCCCACGTTCTCACTCGAACATATGGGACGAACTATACCATGCAGAGACGCTCCCAAACCCTTTCTTGGCTCAAATCCGTATTTCCAAAGCTCACTCACCATCATGATAGAAGCAGAAGACAATTGCGATCCCAGTATAAGCTGTCATTCAAGGATACGATTTACTGGCACTGTATTAAAAATTTGATAGACGAATGTCTCCTCTACGTTATTTGCTTCAATAATAGACAAGGGATAATCTTCGCCGGCGGACAAATCTCCTTCACCGTGAATAACCACTTTTTGCCTGTCATGCTCAAACTTAATCATTTGGTGCAGTGTAGATACCACTGCCTTGGCCTTGTGGATCCATGGCCTTCCCAACAGATTGTAAGAGGAGTCTATATTCAATACTTGAAACTCTATGGCGAACTCAACAGGCCCTATGGTCAACATTAGTTCTATTTCGCCAATGGAGTTTGATTTTGCACCATCGAAAGCCCTGACACATACATTGTTGGGCCTAATCTTATCAGCACCAATATTCAACTTTTGCAAAGTAGAAATAGGGCAGATATTTGCACCTGAACCTCCATCAATCATAACATGAGTGACGTAGAAATCTTCACACTTCACTGTAATGTAAAGGCCCCAGTTATGCCCTGTACCTTCAGCAGGCAATTCATCGTCAGAAAAGCTGATCCGATTGATCTCAAAGATTTTTCCGACTATTTTCTCAAGCTGATTTATTGTAATCTCCCTAGGAACATATGCTTCATTTAATACCTTCAATAAAATATCACGATGCTCCTTGGAGTGCAACAACAAAGATAAGAGGGAAATTTGAGCAGGGGTTTTCTTCAACTGGTCTATTATTGAATACTCCGGCAATTTCATCTTTTTCAAAAATTCTTTGGCTTATTCTTCGGTGATAGGCTTTTTGATAGATGACGATCCACTCACAATTGGCTTGGACTTTCTTAAACTTTCAGGCACGAAGCATCTTCCTGACCTAGTCAAACCCCCTACCTCATCTATATCTTCCACTACTTCTTTCCCGTAAAGGTCATCACAGTCCACCCATAATTCCAGGGAACCCTTTTCGTATCAACTATCGGAGGTTGGGTCACCGATTTGAGGATAATAGGCGTTGCCAGTGCTTCTTTTACCGTTAAGTTGGGTTGACTCAGAGCTCCTACCACTGTCAACTTAGGTTTATTCTGACTTAAATCAACATACCTTCTGGTACCTTGTACTGTGATCAAGAGTTTCTTTGTGCTTTCTTGGGCTTTATCTTCTCTCATTCCTTTCCGATTCAATGAAATTACTTTCAAAGACTCTGCTACATTCACCGATTTCTCCTCAATGGTCTGTATCTTGACAATAGGCTTATAACACCTTGAAGACTCTTTCCCATCATATATCAATTCTAATATATTGGCTTCATCATGGGTTGGAAGTGGATTCTGGTTAATGTTTGGACCCTCCGGGGCCTGGACCAGCATCTGATTGGTGTCAATTAAATCTTGGATAACTCTCTTTAAATGCCAGCATTTCTCGATATCATGGCCTGGCATATCAGAACAGTATGCACACCTTAAAGAATAATCGAGATTCCTCAGCGGTGGATTTGAAAGCCTTTCTTGAATTGGGCTTAAAACTTTCAACTTTCTCAACCTATCAAAAAAGCTAGCATATGACTCCCCAAGAGGTGTGAATTGATTTTTGACCACCTTCTCTTTCTTATACTCGGGCCTAGGTTAAAAACTGGGTCTGGAGGGGTTTTGGTAATTTAGTGGAGCGAATGGGCGATTTTGTGGAACTTACGCGCGCCACTGCGGGTAAGAAGGGGTTTGGGCATATGGCTGCGCGCTATATACGGGGTACGGGGGTGGTGGAATAGAATATAAAGGGTTTTATAGAGGGTAGTAATGGTGGGGAGGAATATATGAACCTTGGGCGTAGACTTGGGCTTGGGATTAGGGATAGGGGCGAGGTGGCCTTTTAGGATAGGAATGGGTTCCGGCTACGTCAGTCGCCACGTCGTCTTTTTTCTTTTTACCTCCAAATGCGCTAGATCCACCTTGAATCGCTTGTATGGTGGCTTTTAATGCGGCAAAACTCACTATTCAGCCGGTTTTGATTCCGTCCTCTATCATCTCCCCCATTTTGAGGACTTCAATAAAAGATTTTCCCATTGCCTGAAGTAAATGTTGAAAATAGGTCTCATCCTGTGCCTGAATGAGAACTTCTACCAACTTACTTTCTTTCATTGGAGGCTTTACCCTGGTGGCCTGTTCACGTCACCTTATCGCGTATTCCCTAAAACCTTCAATGTTTTTCTTCTTCATGTTGACCAAGGATTTTCGTCCGGAATCAGTTCAATGTTATACTGAAAATATTGAACAAACTCAGAAGCTAAGTCAACCCAGCTGTTCCACTTATCGATATCTTGATCGATAAACCATTCTGAAGCCAGATCAGAAAGACTCTCACCAAAGAAGGACATGAACAACTCTTCCCTTCCTCCTGCAGCCCTCAACTGGTTGCAATAACGTCTCAAGTGTGCCACGGGATCACCATGCCCTACATACTTCTCAAACTTGGGCATTTTAAAATCGAGAGAAAGGTTGATGTCTGAGAACATGCAAAGATCTTTATAGGAAACACTCCTATAATCTCCGATTCCCTGCAAATTCCTCATAGCCTGTTCTAAACTTTTCAAATTCCGTTCTATGATTTCCTGTTCCTCTGTTGCGACAGGTTTCTCCGTATCAAATGAAAATGCAGGTGGTTGAGTGTACCCATACGGTTCATTCATTCTCAAAGTAGGCTCCGGGGCATAATACTGACTATCTGGAACCTTCAATACTGGCTCACTGGCAGACCTAGGAAGCCCCATTTTGGGACGCACAACATATATGGGAGCTTCAAGTGGTGGCGGAGCCACGAATATCGGTGTGATCAGTGGCGCCGGCTGAGCAGCGGGTCTTGATTGGGGAGCTACCAAGGGCACACCAGGATTGTCAGGATAATAATGTCGCGGAGTGAATCCTGGCGTGTGCTCAGGCGACTCAGTAGGAGCAGAGAATTATGCCTGAGAGACGGTGGACAATTAGAGATATTCCCAAGACCTTCAGGGAGCGGAGGAGGAGGCATTCCGCTAGCCCATACCCGATGCAAATCTATCAGTTGTTGCATGAGCCTTACTACCTCATCATTGTGTTCTGAACTTTCTTTCCTGTGATCCTGATCCGGGTCAATGAGCGAATTTTCAATCTCCCTGCTAGCCATGGCGAGCTTTGCTATGGATCTGGTAAAGTATGGGTGACTAGGCAGAGTGTTGCAAACCTACCACTGTTATCTGAAAGAACATGCTCATCAAAGACGACATCCGTTGGGATTAGGGCACACAACAAGCATGGGAATCACATTGGTAAAATTGTCCTAAATTCATGTTCATTTCTACCAGCTTTTGAGGGTAGCGAGGTCATTTTAACATCATCCCGATTTTAATCTACACTTATTTTTTTCTACACCTATTATTATTATTATTATTATTTTTATTTTTTTTTCTTTTCCTTTTTTTTTCCGTATCAATCTCTGTTCTTTTCCTTTCTTGTCTCATCATCCTTTCTTTCTTTCTTTTCTTCTCTCAATATCTACCTTTATTTTATCATTTTTTTTATGGCTTTTGCTTTTCTTTTCTTTTTTTTCTTAAATGAAAAATGAAAAACAACGAAACAAAATGATTAGATCGAACCCAAAAGCAGGTTGCCTACGTATTATGTTGTACATGAATCAGATCTTGCGTAGTTCGGGCAGCATATGCATAAACATTACATAATTGAAGTTTTTTTTTTCCGCAAAAACGAAAACAAACAAACAAAAGAAAGACGTAACCTCATAACATTTTGATGAAAGAAAGAAACAAAACATGCAACGAATTTAGGACCGCTTTAAAAACTAAACAACAAATACAAAATAAAATTCTAGGCCCCCTATGACGACATACGTGAAATTACTGATAAAGACCCTAATACCAAAAACAACTTGACTCCAACTTAAAGCAGACACCACCCTACAATGACAGAAACATAAAAGACTCAAACTGAATAAAGATAAGAAATTCTCTTTCAGACTGGTGCTCTACGTGATGACCCTGGCTGAGATGGACCTGCTTGTGAAGTTCTCTTTCTCCCATTCAAACTTTATAGCATATCCTGTAAAGACACCCTGATATTAGGTAAAAAGCTTCGGGCCCGTATTCCTGCCTCATGAGGAGTGCACTTGGAAAGATTATTCTGATACCTTTCTATCGTCTTGAACAAATCTGCTAATTGAACTCTCAGTGTCTCCACTTTGGACCCCAGACTTTCATCCTGATGGTTGTTAACTATGCAATCTTCTTGTATTCTCCCTCTAAGCTGCTGGTAAGGGTTGACTGATACCCCGAGGGACAAATTGAAGCCAGACCTCATATCCCTGAGTGTACCCCGAATTATCCAAACTTTCTTTGAGAGTGTCCACACCTAGCTTTGTTTCATGCTTCCAGAACTGTTCGTGTTTGCTTTCACCTAAGGCTTGGTCCTTGAAGTATTCAACATCCTTTAGAAGATCCACTACTGGTGGCACGTCCTGCGGCCTACCCAACTGGCGCAGTACCCTTGAAGGACTGTATGGTCTAGTGCAATTAAGCCCTAACATAACTAGAGGGAGCTGCATTTGACAACCAAACAAGATTATCTTTGGTCGAAGCCACAAATAAGTCCATAAAATGTTATCCTCGGTTCTTGACTCAAGAAATTCAATCCAAGCGTCGACTCCCACGGGTAGCGAGAATTTATCCAAACATAACCTGGAGTCCATGGCTTTCACTCGATTGGGAATAAAATGATCTACCACGTCTGGTCTAACTAAAGAAGGCGCATGCAAATGCTCCATCATCCATAACTGCAATATCAGGTTACTGCCCTAAAAAAATCTCACCCCTCTTTCACTTCGGTTAAAGCCTTATATATTTTTGTTAAGATCATGGGTATGAGAGTGAACCTACCCTTTTGATTAATGCCCTTGTCATTTTGATCCTTATGAAATAGAGCCATCACCACATATTGTAAAGGTGTATTAATACGTCTTTCTTCTAGCGGAAACACTAAAGTACCTAACAAAGCGAGGGTGAAGACTTCAAGACGCTTTCTCTCCTACTTCTCCTTAGTCATATGAAATTCATCCCAAAAGCAATCAAAACCTTCCGAGGGCCGGAATCTATCAAACAAAAAATCTAAGAAAAAACACGAATCACTTAAACAACTTAAACACATACCCTTACTTTTTAAACCACAAGACTGCAAAAATCTCACGCCAGTATGATTTCGTGCTCGGATCATATCCTTTTTGATATAGGGAAAATGCAACAAACTGGATATTTTCTGCCAAAGTAGGAGTCATTTCACATTCCCCAAACCTGAACACCAAACTACTTGGATCCCAAAAGGTCAACAAAGCCTCTATTAAATTTGGACGAGGGGTAACATGCAGAAGTTCCGTAAGATCACCTAATATTTTAATCAGTTTCTGCTAATCAACATAGTTAAATATTTCCCACCACTTGATTAACTTTTTGGGTACCTTGACAACCATCAGGACTCTAGACTTGGTGGACAAATCCATCCTGTAATAACACATACGACGCTATCTCAAAAATTCGACAGGAGTAGAAGATTTCCAACCCTTGGAATTTTTGATGCAAACATATGTCGATGGGACAGACCACTTCATGACTCCAATTTGCCGAATAGAAGTACTAAGTAAAATCAGTCTTCTTGGCTAACAACTCTAGATTACGGGGCGAGAGACCTAGGCTAATAATAAGACAAAGGCCAACACAAAGATTACCGGACCCAATGAGGGTTGCCTACGTATCCCAACCCGAGGAAAGGGAATCAGGTATGCGTAGTTCATCCAGATTAGACAATTAGCGATTAACTAATAAATTGACCCTAACTTAAGAGACACAACCAAAAACAAATGAATAAAAACTTTTTGAATTTTCAACTAGACACTTCAACTAAGACTGACACCACCAATTATGAAGAAAAATATTTTTCGTATTTTTGCTTTTAACAAATAAGTAGAAAAGGCAAACAAAATCCTCTTTTTTTTTTTGAAACTTACGGTACTTTGAGAAGACAAATGCAAAACGTAAAAAAAAATCTTTTTGAGTTTTTGGATCGTGAAGAACAAAAGCCATAAAGAACTCTAAAATAAACTACGACACTCCTTTTGATTCATTCTTTTCGACTCACTTTTTTTCTATTCTTTTCTTCTTTTTTTTCCTTTTTCGTTTTTGCCTACGCACCTTACTCTTAACAAAAGTTTTTTTTTTTTCAAATCAGTCCGTCAAATGACCACGTTACCCTTAAAGATGCAACAGTTAGCACGTAGGGATGCTTTAGAGGTGAGTCTCCTACAAAGGGCCATGCGGGTCCCATTAGGTCTCAGTATGATGCACATAAGCATGACCTAAAGGCTGACCTACGTTGTGGTTCACTAACAAGGCTGTTCGAGGGAGCGTATGGTCGATAGTGGCTGCTTTACTTTCCACCTACTCCATAACACCGACGGCTCCCCCCCTAAAATAAGTGTGACTCAACTAGAGGTTGTGTACAACACGTGTACTATGGACTTGTTGCAGAAAGAAGGCCTGGGGGTAGACACATGATGCTAGATATAAAAGCGGTAACATATAGGATAAATACTGTACACAAAGAGCACGAAAACGCACAACAGTGATAACAATAACACAAACAATAATCACAAACAATGTTTATACACCCATAATGCCAAACAAAGCCGATACGACTCTAAAAATAAGACCGAATTCTGAAAAATTCCCCAGCAGAGTCGCCAGAGCTGTCACACCCCTTTTTTGCACTACAAAAGATTAATTTCATGGTTTGAAAGGGTTTTAATTATTAAAGTGACAAAAGATGAAAATTCATTTCGAAAAAAACTTTTATATTCAAAACTCAGAGTCGCCACTTGGCATAAATCGGGTGTGCCAAGTCACCCATAGATATCCTTTTCAAAATGGTTTTGACTCTTTAATACTGGTTTGCGAACAGAGATTCTGGCTAAGGAATTTTGTTGACCGAGGGGAAGGTGTTAGGCACCCCTCGATCCCGTGGTTTGACCACGGTCGCTTGGCAGAGCGTATCGGCTAAATTGACATTGCAAATGCATAAACCACATAAAGCACGCAGAAACAATCACTCAAGTAAACAAAAATAAAATAATCCAAAATATAATGTCCAGTCTAATTATTACAACCCAAAATAAAAAAGGTACTGAAAGTAAACCTACGCTAATCATAAACTAAGCTCCAATGCTTTACTCGATGCCCCGAGTCTTCATCGCGAACGTTATTCGAGTACAAGATACCTTGGGGCATTCCCTAGTGAATAAGTACATAAAACCTCGGGGCATTCCCCGATAAAATGAATACACTTTAGTGCGAGAAAATCAAACTATTTAATAAAATCTCAAACATTTAAAAAAATGAGTCCTAAACTTTGCTTACCCAACCTACATTCGCCTATTCATTTCAACGCCATTTAATGAATCAAAATAAATTAATGATTGGTTTTATCAATGTCAATTCCAACCACCCACATTGGCTTTCATTTTTCATCGATTACACCAACTACTCCTCCTATTCATTCCATGTATCATCGAAAACACACCGTGAAGCACAAAATCATGACATCATAACGTTAACAAAACTCACCAACTACGATCACATCACACATAATCACAACAATTAAACACATTTGAGATAATAACAAGAATATAGAGTTGAGGGATAGACCTTAAACTGCTCTTTGACCAATATTATTTGATGAGATAAAGAAAACCCGCCTCTAACAACCTCCACTTAATCCCCAACGACAAATCTATCCAGCTCAGTATTTGGGAAATTGAAACCCGAAGTCCGATTCAAATAACCAATTCGCAAAGCAACTGAAAGTATTCAATACACGCCTTGCAACGCAAAACAGACGGGATCTCAACGAACTGAAGTCTAACCCAAACAGTCCAAAATCTGACCCAAACCAGCCGAAATCAACTCGTTCAGGCAGATTTCAGATGGATTTCATTGTTTGATCTTGGTTCTCGACGAATTTTCAACTGGAGTTCATTCAAAACTTACCAGGATCGATCCTAACAAACAAAAACTGACCCAAACGGACCAAAATCTAACCCAAACACACCGAAACTAACATGAACGAACCAAAATCTAACCCAAATAGTCCAAAATCTGACCCAAACCAGCTGAAATCAACCCGTTCAGGTAGATTTCAGATAGATTTCATTGTTTGATCTTGGTTCTCGGCCAGGGATATGGTTTAAATTGGGTTTCCAATAGGTTTCGGAGTTAAACCAGAGCTGGTGAAGTTATTTTTTATGAAGAGTGGCCGGGATAACTCGATCTCCAAACAATTTCTTCTCTCTCGGAGTCTCTCACGTTATTTTGCTCCTTATGTGTATGTGTGTAATTTTGGGTGAGACTGTGTGTGTTGATATTGAGAGCTTTTTCCAGGGGGTTAGTGGCGTCTGTATATGTATCAGTCTAGTGTGTTTGTTCCTTAGCTGTGAAGAAAGAAAATAAAAATGGCCTCCCTAATGTAAAGATTCGTGTAAATATATATTCAGAAAAAAAAAGGGAAAGGTGGGGTCCATCAGTGAGGGTCAGATGGAAATTTCATCCAAGATGTATATTATATTGTGTAAGTATATATGGCGTGTGGTGGTGGGGTAGGGTAGGTGGGGTAGTGAGGTGGGGGTAGGGGTAGGGTGTGATGTGGTTTATTTTGATTGGGTAGGTTGTTAGGATAAGATAAAATTAGCTAGGGGTTTGTTATTTTTGTCATTTTATGGAGGGATAATTACATGGTCGAGGGCAGGTAGGATAAGGTAAAAATTAGTAGAAGTGATATCGGGAAGGGAAAAAATTAGGTGTCTACAATCACCTGATCACCTTTCAAAACGCGATAGCCAAGACCTAGATTGAGTTTTTATTGCTTAGGAAAGGGGATAGGGTGTTGTGTAAGGACTGTAAGGTCATCCCGAGTGAGAATCTTTCGACCCAGGATAGGCTCTAGGTTATGGATTTAGTTATAAAGAAGGATAGGAAGAGAAGGGGTGAGGAGTGTAGACCTAGAATTAAGTGGGGCAGCTTGACGCCAGTGAATGCGTGGGAGATAGGGGAGAAGTTGGCGGGAATAGGGGTGTGAGAGTGTAGGGGGGACGTGGATAGTATGTGGGATAGGGTAGCTAGGTGCATCAGGGAGAATGCTAGTGAGGTGTTGGGTATTTCTAGGGGCCGGGCCAGGTATCATCGGGGGGATTGGTTGTGGAATGAAGAGGTTAAGAAAAAAGTGAAGACCAAGAAAGGGGCGTATGCTAAGTTGGTTGAGAGTAAGGACGAAGATGAGAAGCAGGTAAATAGGAAAGAGTACAAGTTAGCTAGGAAGAAGGCTAAGTTAGTAGTTATGGCGGCTAAGTTGGCAGCATTTGAGAGCTTGTATGCGGGATTACAGGAGAAAAGAGGGGAAAAAAAGTTGTCTAGACTCGCTAAGGCTAGGGAGAGAAAGGGTCGTGACCTCGATCAGGTGAAGTGCATTAAGGGGGAGGATGGTACAGTGTTGGTAGAGGACGACCACTTTAAGAATAAATGGCAGCCGTATTTTCATAGGCTCTTGAATAACGAAGGGGATAGAGCTATTGTGTTAGGGGAGCTGGAGCACTCAGAGGAGTGTCGGGATTTTAGATATTGTAGACGTTTTAAGGTAGACGAGGTTAGAGAGGTTGTTCGCAGGATGTGAAGGGGTAGGGCGACGGGGCCTGATGAGATACCTGTGGATTTTTGGAAGTTTTCTGGAGAGGCTGGTTTAAGGTGGTTGACTGGATTGTTTAACAGAATTTTCAAGACGGCGAAAATGCCCGAGGCTTGGAGGTGGAGTACTATGATCCCTCTTTATAAGAACAAGGGTGACATTCAGAGTTGCAATAACTATAGGGGTATTAAGTTATTGAGTCACTCTATAAAGATTTGGGGGAGAGTGGTCGAGGTGAGGCTGAGACGGATAGTGTCTAGTTCGGAGAACCAGTTTGGATTTATGCCTGGCCGCTCGACGACAGAGGCAAGTCACCTGGTATGGAGGCTGGTGGAACAGTATATTGAAAGGAAGAAGGACCTGCACATGGTGTTTATCGACTTGGAGAAGGCATACGACAAAGTCCCCAGGGAAGTGCTTTGGAGATGCTTAGAGGTGAGTGGAGTCCCGGTGGCATATATCAGAGCAATTAAGGATGTGTATGATGGAGCTAAAACTAGGTAAGGACGGCGGGAGGAAATTCAGAGCATTTCGCTGTCTTGACAGGATTGCATCAGGGATCTACTCTTAGTCCCATTTTGTTTGCTTTGGTGATGGATGTGTTGATGCGGCGTATTCAAGGAGAGGTGACTTAGTGTATGCTTTTTGCAGATGATGTAGTTTTGATTGATGAGACGCGGTGTGTGTGTGTGTGTGTGTGTGAATGATAAATTAGAGGTGTGGAGACAAACTCTTCAGTCTAAGGGGTTCAAGTTGAGTAGGAGCAAGACAGAGTAATTGGAATGCAAGTTTAATGACGTGAGGCTGGAGAATGAGGTGGTAGTGAAGTTGGAATCACAGGTGGTATGTAAGAGGGATAGTTTCAAGTATCTCGGGTCCGTGATTCAGGGTAATGGTGAGATTGACGAGGATGTCTCGCATTGTATTGGGGCGAGATGGATGAAGTGGAAGCTCGCTTCGGGGGTGTTGTGTGATAAGAAGGTGCCGCCCAAGCTTAAAGGCAAATTCTACAGGGTGGCAGTCCGTCCGGCTATGTTGTATGGAGCGGAGTGTTGGCCAGTTAAGAACTCGCACATTCAAAAAATGAAGGTGGCAGAAATGCGGATGTTGCGTTGGATGTGTGGGCTGACTAGGGAGGATAGAGTTCGGAATGAGACTATCAGGGAGAAGGTTGGTGTGACTCCAGTGGAGAATAAGATACGGGAAGTCCGATTGAGATGGTTCGGACACGTCATGAGGAGGAGCATGGATGCCCCGATTCATAGGTATGAGAAGCTAGCTTTGGATGGTTTTAGGCAGGGTAGGGGTAAGCCGAAGAAGTACTGGGGAGAGGTGATTAGGCGGGACATGGAGCAGTTACAGCTCACTGAGGACATGACCCTAGATAGGAAGATCTGGAGGACGCGAATTAGGGCAGAAGCTAGGGTCAGTTTGGGTCGCTAGTGTAGGGAATTACTTGGTGGGGGTATTATTCTTGTTATGATACCTTGATTCATGCTTTATTACGAATCTGTTTACTTTTCTCTGTTTACTATTACTTGTGGGTGTCGTATTTATGTTATGTCATCTTGTTCCATGCTTTACTATGAATTTGTTTAGTATTCCGTGTCTCGAGCCGGGGGTCAATCAGAAACAGTCTTTCTACTTCTTTAGAGGTAGAGATATGGACTGCGTACATCTTACCCTCCCCAGACCTCACTATGTGGGAATACACTGGGTTTGTTGTTGTTGTAACATTATATTTCTATGTCCTGACATTCATGAATCTTCAGAAAGCTAGAACTCCTTCTTACTGCGTAGACAGACATCTAGTGATAGTCTGGTTACGTAGATAGTTACATACATGCATCTAGTTTTTGAGAGAAACTTTTCCTCATTATTTATTGCTTTCAAATTCGAGTTCAATAACTTTTAAGGATTAAAATTAAAGAGAACATATTAGTAGTATCGTTGTAGGCAGTGGCGGAGCCGCATCGAATTCAGGGGTTCACTGAACCCCCTTGGTCGAAAAATTATACTCCCTCTGTTTAAAAAAGAATGACCTATTTTCCTTTTTAGTCCGTTTAAAAAAAATGACCTCTTTCCATTTTTAGCAACTTTTTACTTTTAACTTTCCACATGGCATGCTTTTAAGATCATAGGATTAAAGTATCCTTTATTTAAGACCACAAGATTTAAAAGTCTTTTTTATTTTCTTAAACTCCGTGCCAAGTCAAACCAGGTCATTCTTTTCGAAACGGAGGGAGTATTATTTTTACATTGTCAAAAATATTTTTATGTACAGTATAACCTCGATAAATTAATAACCTCGCTAAAATAATAATTTTCTTCGGTCCTGAGTCGGGATCAACGTGGTAAATTAATAATTCGCTAAATTTATAAGATAATACAAAAAAAAAATTCATATAGGTCCCATTTGATATATAAATTAATAATTCATCTGTATCAAAATATTTCATACATAATACATAAGTAAACTAAACAGGTTTTTGAAAATATGAATCTAATGTTGTTTGTTTTTTCTTGAAATCAATATCACCTTGAATCTCATCGCTAACCCTTCTTACTGCATTAAGAATATCAAGTGTAGTCTTCTCATATTGCAAAAGGAAGTGATGTAAGGTGATTGTTGCTTTCAGAGCATCTTTGCGCGAAACTTGTTCTAATTCCACACTATCATCTTCCACTTCATCTTCTTTATGTGTTTCCATAACACTCTCAATTATTTGTTCATCCGTAGGTAGCTCAAAACTCGTATCATTTTCTCCCGGATAATTCAAAACATCTTCAGCATTCATCGCATTTCGATACTTCAATCCATTGATTAGATTCTGCAATTGTTGTAAGCCATCATTATTCAACTGTTCTTGATTTTTCGAGGATTCATCATCTAACAACCTAAGTTTACAATGCTTAAAACAATTTGCAATTGTACTTGAGTTGACATCCATTTTCCATGCCGAGATTGCAAGATTCAATGCATCTAAAACATTAATCTTTTCTGGATTTGAGATCCCAATTTCATATCCCTCCAAAAGATTTCGATAAAATCGCCTACGATAATGCATCTTAAAAGCTCTTATGATCCCTGCATCACAAGGCTGAATCTTTGATGTTGTGTTAGGTGGTAAAAAAAATAATTCAACATTTCTCAAACCTTCGACATTTTTTGGATGAGCAGGACAATTATCAACAATTAAAAGAATTTTCCTGCCGTCCATTTTTGCATCAAGTTGTTGAACATATTCTTGGAATAGAATCTCAGTCATCCATGCTCTTTTATTGGCTCGATATTCACAATCCATGCTTCCCAAATTCACATTCTTGAAACAACGTGGTTTTAAATACTTCCCAATGATCCATAAAGGAATTTTCTCAGAACCATCCTCATTACAGCAAATAACAACTGTAAGTCTTTCTTTATCTTGTTTCTTACCTTCAAGTTGCTTCGTTGCAAGAGAATGATCTGGTTGTAGCCTAAAGAACAATCCAGTTTCATCCATATTGAAAACATCTTTCTTAGAAAACTGATCAAGTTTCTCTCTGATGGATTGTAAATTGCTCTCCATGGCCTCCATATTAACTGATCCACTTTTTCCAAAACGACGATATTGCTTGATATCGTGTCTTGATTTGAAACACTCTAGCCAGCCTTGAGAAAAATGAAAATCAGGTGTATCGATGGGATACATTTTTTTTAGAAGCTCTTTTCCCTTCGTTACAATTAGTTCCCCATTCATATTAACACGCTCTTGGTAATGAATAAACCATTCGAACAGAGCCTTCTCTAATTCTGGAAATTTGGCAGCTTTATGTCTTTTAGCCTCATCTTTTGGAATGTCGGCTGCTGATAGATACTCTGCTGACCTCTTGATCGTGTTTGATATTGTGGCTTGACTCACCTGCAAATTAAACTTCTCTAACACCCATTGTTGCAATTGCTTTTGAGTGCATGCTAGATTTTGTTGTTTATACTCACACAGTTCTCTACGTATACCATTAGTCATGGTTGATTTTTTAACACCTTTGAGATGAGAAGCCATTTTTTTTGTTTTTTGATTTGAAGACTTGCATAATACATCTATTTATATAGTAACTTAGTTAATGTATGTACGTGTAACTACATTAATAATTGAGTGGATTTATACATTTTAATGAATGTAGCATGTAACTACATTAATAATTCAGTAGATTTATATATTTTATTAAGATATACATAGAATATTGAAAATATATCAGCAAAAATACATGAATTTGGTTAAGTATGCATAATTAATAGTCAATGTAGAAATTAGTTTTCACGTAGACCTAGGTACATTCATAATATGGACCCAAAAAGTATATAATTTATAAATTAATAATTATTAATTTATACGATTAATTAATACCTCGCTAAATTAATAAAATTTGACGGTCCCAACAGTATTAATTTATCGAGGTTATACTGTATATAGGATATGTTGAACCCCCTTTGACTAGTCCATATATTTACTTCTGAACCCCTCAATGAAAATTCTAGCTCCGCCCGTGGTTGTAGGATAAAAAATTATATTCCTCAGGTTATATGTTTGTGTGTGTGCTCTTTTCTTTGGTTTTTTGGGGTTGGTTACGCTGCAGACATACGTGTTGACTTAGTTCTATGTATTTTCGTGAACTGAAGAACATAAGCCAATGAAAAGGATGTAAGGTAACGGTAGTCAGTGGCGGAGCCACCTTGTGATTAGGGGTTCATCCGAATCTCCTTCGATGGAAAATATACTATTTCTATATAGTGAAAATTCTTTTTTATGTATATATAATTGATGTTGAACCCCCTTCGGCTTGTATATTTTTCGATTTTGAACCCCCTTGTTGAAAATTCTGGCTCCGCCACTAACGGTAGTGCAGCAGTAATGTGTTATAAAGAAGTCTAGCTTAGTTATATATCTCAAGATCCATCATGCTGAATTGCTGATCGATGTTACTAAACCTGAAATGGAAGTAACTTATTGCATCTTATGAGTTACAATAACAAAAGGGGTTCTACAATGCATGTTGACAGGTTGTGAGAAACAGGCTGACTGGCAAGACCGTGGGATTTGGATTTGTAACTGAAACCCTATGGGGTCACTTCTGTAACTGGATAACTAGAACATTAAAATCATGATCGGGACAGCGAACCAGAAGCAATGGAACTTGGGTGTGTTGGTCTTTTGTCGAAATGGAATGAAATGACTTCCCTTTTCATCTTTTTATTTATTATCATTATTTATCATGAATGGGGAATCTATCTCCCTCTTCTTTATACATGGATTTGCAGCACTTGAGTCGAGTCGAGGGGTTTCCGGAAACGTTTCTATATTCATGAGGTAGTGGTAAGGTTTGCGTAGCTTTGTCCTTTTCAAACCTCACTTGTGGGATTTCGCTAGGAATGTTGGGGGAATCATTATACATAGTATGTTTGTTCGGCATATTTTATTTGTTTTACGCCCTGTAACTCTTGGCCAATTTCATGCTTATACCTATTTCGCTAATTATTTTCTTCATATCTACTAAAACATTTTTAAGAATTCCTCAATCCAAAAGCTATTTGAGAAAATATCAATTTCTTATACATTCGATCAAGGACAACATGAACCATATCACTTGAAATTTCCGAAAGTACATGATCCCTTTTAATTGTCCTAGATACACAGTGGTAGAGTGTTCATCCCAACCCCTTACACGGATCAGTTTCATTCTTTTCCGATCCACACCTGAAAGAAAATAATTTTCATAAATATTTAGTTGGAATTATCGGTTTTTTGTTTTTTTGGGGTTGGGGGGGGGGGGGGGGGGGGGGGGGGGGAGGAGGGGACTAGCTTAGAAATTATCACTTTAAGACTGCAAACATAAAGAGTGGGACATGAATGCGGATGCACAAATTTCTTTCTTTTACAATAACTTCGTTTGAACCCCTTTCACTATAATTCCTATCCTTTCGTGATATGATTGATGTAAGATTGTTATGTGGGCCGGGCCAGGCCAACCCGAAATTGGCCCGTGTCATTTAACTGGTTTGTGGGTCGGGCTAGGTTGGGGTCTAAGTGGGGCGGGCCGGGCCGGGCTCAACAGTAAAAAAATTAAAAACAACCCTAACCCGACCCACTTAACCCAACCCGGTCAAATCCACCTAAACCCGATTAAAAAACCGGTCAAACCCGATCAAAAATATAAAAATAAAAACTTTTTTCCAATATACATTATATATACCCACCTATATACATTATAAATACGTTAACACAATATATACACTATATGTATAGTATATACTACATTAGAATTTAAAAATATATACACATATACACAATTACACGTATATACGCACCATCCAATATATATGTACTACTTTAAAGTTTAAATGAAATATACTACAATATATATACATTACAATATATATATATATATAGAGAGAGAGAGAGAGATGGATAGATAGATAGAGAGAGAGAGAGAGAGAGAGAGAGAGAGTTATATACTAATTTATAAAATATATACACATGTATACGTTAAACATACACATCTATACTAATTTATAAAACATATACACATATATACGTTAAATATACACGTCTATAGAAGATATATACACATGTATATGCACCATTCAATGTATATATACTACTAATAATAAAATATACTACAATATATATACATTACAATATGTATATAGATATAGTTATATACTAATTTATAAAACATATACACATGTATACGTTAAATATGCACGTCTATAGAAGATATATTCACATATATACACTCTATTCTATGTATACTAGAGGTGCATGGCCCGTGTCAGCACGGACCCAACACTATAGACATCTTTTAGCACCAATATTCGATATTGATGAGATACAAACATAAATGTACATTGATTTAAAAAGATAATTTTTTAAATAATAACTATTTGACGATACTTGCTAACGAGTGAAGTTTTATAAGATAGTTTTTTTCTACATGATAAAAATGTATGATGTGTTGTGTAGTCATGTTAATTTAATTGTTTGATGATAAGATTGAGACCTGCTACAAAATATAGAAAAGATGTAGAACTAATATTCATAGGATTATTTCATATAAAAACTGGAACAAAACATACTTCAATTGACAATAAAGTCTTGGATCATCTTCTCAAAGATGATTATGGTTGAAGCAGCTGCAACAAACATATCATAAATGCATATTTTTCTTGATTTAATTAAATACTATTAATTTTCTAATACATAAATGACTTATAATACTTAATTAGGGGTGATACAGTAAAATCATGGCGCAGCTCTTGAAACAGCCATGTTAAACCCAACGTTTTAATTAAATATTATGAATTTTTTAATACACAAATGACTTATAATAAATAATTAGGATGATACAGTAAAATCAGATCGAAGGAGGTCAACTTAATTTAATACATCAAGAGTTAATTTATCATTTTATGTCTATTTTATTTTTTTAAAATATCATTAAATTTTTAACACTTAGATGACTCATAATAATTAATTATAAGCAATATTTAGCAAAATTATGGTTGAAACAGCTGCAGCAGACATGTCATCTATTTTTTAATTAAATACTATTAATTGTTTAATGCATAAATGACTTATAATGATTAATTAGGGATGATATAGTAAAATCACGGTTAAAGCAGCTGAAACAAACGTCATAAATATCTATTTTTAAATTAAATATTATTAATTCTAATACATAAATGACTTATAATAATTAATTAGGGGTAATATATTTTAAAAAATATTATTAATTCTAATATATAAATGACTTATAATAATTAATTAGGGATAATATAATAAATCATGGAGCAATTAAGGGTAATATAGACAGACATGTCATTCATATTTTTAATTAAATATTATTAATTTTTTAATGCGTAAATAACTTATAATAATAAATTAGGGATGACATAGTAAAATCACGGTTAAAGCAGTTGAAACAAACGTCATAAATATCTATTTTTTAATTAAATGTTATTAATTCTAATATATAAATAACTTATAATAATTAATTAGGGGTAATATAATAAAAAAAATATTACTAATTCTAATATATAAATGACTTATAATAATTAATTAGGGGTAATATAGTAAATCACAGAGCAATTAAGGGTAATATAGACGAAGCACTGGTCAAAACCATAGACACACATGTCATCTATTTTTTAATTAAATATTATTAATTTTTTAATTCTTAAATTACTTATAATAATTAATTAGGGATGATATAATAAAATTACGGTTAAAGCAGCTGAAGCAAACGTCATAAATATCTATTTTTTAAATTAAATAATATTAATTATAATATATAAATGACTTATAATAATTAATTAGGGGTAATATAATAAAAAATATTATTAATTATAATATATAAATGACTTATAATAATTAATTAGTTGTAATATAGTAAATCACAAAGCAATTAGGGGTAATATAGTAAATGGCGAAGCAACTGATTTTTTAATTAAATATAATTAATTTTTAATACATAAATAACTTATAATAATTAATCAGGGATGATATAGAAAAAGCACGGTTAAAGCAGCTGAAACAAACGTCATAAATATTTATTTTTTTAATTAAATATTATTAATTCTAATATATAAATGACTTATAATAATTAATTAGGATAAATAGTAAAAAAATATTATTAATTCAATATACAAATGACTTATAATAATTAATTAGGGGTGATATAATAAATCACGGAGCAATTAGGGATAATATAGGCAGACATGTCATCTATTTTTTAATTAAATATTATTAATTTTTTAATACATAATTGACTTATAATAATTAATTAGGGATGATATAGTAAAATCACGATTAAAGCAACTGAAACAAACATTATAAATATCTTTTTTTAATTAAATATTATTAATTCTAATTTTTAAATGACTTATAATAATTAATTAATTCTAATATATAAATGACTTATAATAATTAATTTGGGGTAATATAATAAATCACGGAGCAATTAGGGGTAATATAGATAAACATGTCATCTATTTTTTTAATTAAATATTATTAATTTTATAATACATAAATAACTTATAATAGTTAATTAGGGATGATATAGTAAAATCACGGTTAAAGCAGCTGAAACAAACGTCATAAATATCTATTTTTTAATTAAATATTACTAAGTCTTATATATAAATGACTTATGATAATTAATTAGGGGTAATATAATAAAAAATATTATTAATTCTAATATATAAATGAATTATAATAATTAATTAGAGGTAATGTAGTAAATTACGGAATAATTAGGGGCAGTATAGTAATTGATGAAGCACTGGTCGAAACCAGTGCTTCTATTATATAGAAATGCAATACTTTAAATTAAATATACTACAATATATATACACTACAATATATATATACATTACAATATATATATATATATATATATACATTACAATATATATATATATATATATATATATATATATATATATATACATTACAATATATATATATATAGTTATATACTAATTTATAAAACATATACACATGTATACGTTAAATATACACGTCTATAGAAGATATATACACAAATATATACAAAACATATGCTACTTAATATAATGAATTAATAATACTTGGTAGTAAATTAATAATATATTAGAAGTAAGTTTTTAATTTAAAGTAGAAAACTAGAAATTCAATTTAAAATTTTAAATCATTAAATGAAAAAATATTAAAAGTAAGGACTAAGGAGTGAATGAATTTGGGGAATTTTATTGATTGCAAAATGATCCAAAATTTATAATTTACATAAATGAAAAATCTACAAATTATGCATCATATTTTCTAACTCATGCATGTTAATATTAACGGGAACTTGCATAGGATAGTCGAAATCAACGGGGGAAAAATCATGCATTGGACTTGATTCTGCTGAGTTCTCCCGTGAAGACGTAATTTCTTCAAGTTTCAGCTTGTCGCTCGGCTTCGGTTCTATTCCTTGGTTTCTTCTTTTTGCTCTAATTCAATCTCTGAGGCAAACTAGAACATTCATTGCATTGCTTCCCAATGAGTGTCGTTGTCTCCAAGATGCTGTCGTCCCTGACTAGAGGCACTCTCTGATGCTACGGTTGACATTGGAACATTCAAGATATCTCTAGCTAATCTTGAAAGCACAGGATATTGTGTTTCATTACTCCTCCACCAATCCAACGTGTTGATCCGTCGTCTGCGATCCTCTGGCGCCGACCGAAGATAATATTTTAGCTCTTCCCGATAAGTTGATATGTAAGCTCTCTCATCAACATTGTTCCAACAAGCTAAATCATAAAAGAAATCAGGAAAACCACTATGTGCCGGCCTTTTAGAAGATGATGGCTCCTCAGGAGGATGAGGAGCGACAGTTGGAGTGATATTTGTAGGTACGGCTAAATCAAATAAATCAGCATAGTGATTATATAATTTTTCTATGTAATCCTTTGCATTATTCATAGCCGTCCACAAATCAGGTTGTACTTGTTCAGAATCATGGTTAATATTTATTTCTAAGTTAGTATAAATAATAGTAATAAAGTGGCACATATTATTATATTTCATGCACGGATTTAACATAACACCAATCAAGTAAATAGGGGGAATCGGGAAAAAATATTTTTTAAATTTAGTAAACATGGCACCAACAGCTTCTTTATAACCTTCTTTATTTTTATATTCTTTGAGAAAATCAGAAATATCGGCTATATATGCCAAAATATTACAAACAGTAGGATAATAAGCACCGAAAAATTCTACCATAGCAACATAAAATTTTCTAAATGGATTTACCCAAATCTAGATTAGAACACTGAAAGGCCAGATTCGTAGATGGACTTCCTTCTCTGTTTGCTGAAAGGGTTAGAAAATCAATTAAAGGACAATATGGTGCAATTCCTTGGATGGATTTCACTTATGGCCAGCGTCTAGTAGCTTGCACCGAAGAAGGACTAAAAATTTGTAATGAGTTGAAACTGTCTAGACAAATTAAACTAGATAGGATCAAAGAAAGAACCCAATTAGGAGATTTTTGTGGTCAATTTGGAATGAAAAATCCCGTCTCTAGAAAAAGAGGCCATAGAACTAGTAACCCAGAAAAACCTCATAGAAAAAGAAGGTATAGACACAGATCTAAAGAAGAGTGTGAAGCCAGAAAAATCCATCGCAAGTCTACTAGGTTTACGAAAAATAGGTCCAAAAGAGACTTGCCAAAAATCAAGTGTTACAATTGTGGTCGATTTGATAAAATTGCTCCAAATTGTAAACTTCAAAAGCAAGTCCCTAGGACTTTCTGATGATATTCATGATAAGGTTTATAGTTTGTTATATACTTCAGGTTCTGAATCTGATTATGAATATGAATCTGAAAATAAGGCTAACTTACCTGATTTAACTGACAATGAGAATCATGAAAAACCTAACGCTAATGCTTGCACTGATTGTAATAATAATGTTTGTGATTGTGATGATACTTTTTATAAATTGCAATCCTAGTTTGAAGATTTATATTTAAATGTTCAAACAATTACTGCTGACAGTGCTTTAGAATTATTAAAAGAAGTGACTGATGAAAAGCTTCGTTAAAAAATTATTGATCTTGCTTCTTCATAACCTAGCTGTCACGACCCATCCCGAGGCCCTAGCCGCGACGGGCATCCCGAACCACACAGGTCCGAGATACCCTTGCCACTCCCCAACCCACTAATGATATTGTCCGCTCTGGGCCTAGGCCCGCACGGCTTTAAAATGCGTCACAGGGAGTAAGACTTTCTCACTTATATACCCAACATCCCTCTTGTATTTTGCCGATGTGAGACTCCTTGCTAAGTTGGGGTGTCACACTAGCACTTCAAAGACTGTTGATAGCAAATATGTTAAGAAGAAAAATACCGAATCTGTTATCGATATTATGCCCTATTATTTAAATGAAGTTAATAGACGTTTTGCCATTAGTCAAACACCTGGTAAAGATACGTCTCTTGATAATTTAAAAATAGAAGTTGAAAATTAAAAAAAAGAAATTATTTTTTTGAAAAAAAATCAAATGATTGCTGATCATAGAATTTCAAATATTGAAAACATTTCTCAAACTAATAGTATTTCCAAAGGAAAAGAAAAAATTGATGAAAATTCTAACACTCAAATTATTCGTGATATTGATGTAAAAAATAATTTTTTTCCGGATATGATGCAAATTGTTGCTGCCCATAAATGGTATATAAATTGTACTATCTTGATTAATAATGAATTTTTTGTAACTAATGTGGCTATGATTGATAGTGGTGCTGAAGTTAGCTGCATTCAAGAAGGATTAATTCCAACCAGATATTTTAAAAAACAACGCACATAGTTAAATCTGCATCTGGTCATTCTCTTGATATTAATTATAAACTTCCTCATGCACATATCTGTAGAAATAAGATTTGCATTCCGTATTTTTTTTCTTAGTAAAAAAATCAGTTACATCCTCCTATGATTTCAGGAACGCCTTTTATAAATGCTATTTATCCTTACACGCATATTGATGCGAAAGGCTTCAAAGCTATCTATAAACATCAAGAAATCTCTTATCCTTTTGTTACAGATCCAATAACAAGAGACATAAATGCTTTGATTGATATGAAGCAAAAACATGTGAATTTTTTACAGCTTGAAATGGTGAGTATGAATATTCATAATACAATGAATTCTGTGAAAATTCAGGAAAAAATAAAATTGATATCTAATCAATTGATTGTTGATATTTGTGTTGATCACCCAAATGCTTTTTGGAATCGCAAAGAGCATATTGTTACTCTTCCTTATGAAGATGACTTCAGCGAAGATAAAATCCTAACAAAATCTAGACCCTGCCAAATGAACACAGAATTAGTTGAATTCTGTAAAAATGAGATTGATAATCTCATACAAAAGGGTCTTATAAAACCTTCAAAAACCCCTTGGTCATGTACTGCATTTTATGTTAATAATGTTGCTGAGAAAGAACGTGGTATGTCTAGACTTGTAATTAATTTTACACCTCTTAATAAAGTTTTGAAATAGATTAGGTATCCAATACCTAATAAGAAGGATTTGCTATCTAGATTATATAACGCTAATATATTTTCAAAATTTGATTTAAAATTCGGTTATTGACAAATTCAGATCTCTCCAGAGCACACATATTGAACTACTTTTAATGCTCCGTTTGGACAATATGAGTGAAATGTGATGCCATTTGATCTAAAAAATGCTCCTTCTGAATTTCAAAAAATCATGAATGATATATTTAATTCATATATGAATTATATAATTGTGTATATTGATGATATTCTTGTATTTTCTAAGATATTAGAATTGCATTTTAAACATCTGAATATATTCAAACAAATTGTGGTACAAAATGGTTTGGTAATTTCCAGACCAAAAATGTGCTTGTTCCAGACTAATGTTGGATTTTTAGGACATAATATTTGTCGAGGAGAAATCAAGCCAATTCAAAGAGCTATGGACTTTGCTAATAAATTTTCTGATACTATAACTGACAAAACTCAATTGCAAAGATTTTTAGGGAGTCTTAATTACATTTCTCCTTTTTATAAAAATCCGTCTCGTGATGTAGCTCCTTTATATGACAGGTTAAAGAAAAATCACATAGAGCCTTGAACTCATAAGCACACTGGATTGATAAATATCATTAAAAAACGTGTTTAATATTTACCCTGCTTAACCTTAGCTAATCCTACTTGGTTAAAAATTATTGAAATTGATGCTTCGAATATTGATTTTGGAGGAATACTTAAACAAGTAAATCCCCATAATAATATTGAATGTCTTATTAGATTTCATTCTGAAAAATAGTCTGAAAGTCAGAAAAAATACGCCATTGTGGCCCATGAAATCCTGACTATTGTTAAATGTGTTTTAAAATTCCAAGATGATTTATATAATCAGAAATTTATAGTAAGAACTGATGCCCAATCTGTCAAATGTATGTTTGATAAAGATTTTACACATGATATTTCTAAATTAATTTTTGCAAGGTGGCAAGCTCAGTTAGCCCCTTTTGATTTTGACATACAATACAAGAAAGGTAGTGAAAATTCTTTGTCTGACTATTTGTTTAGGGAATATTTAAAAGATTAAATGAATTTCTACACTTACTTTCTTTCTGAAAAAACAATAATTACTATAATTAAGTGCATTCCTCTAAATGAAGATATTCATTTTATTATACTAGAAAAAATCATCCATGACATGATAAAAGAAGATTTATTCCTTCCGAATTTTGAAGATATACGAGATGAAATTGATTGGTATGATATTGATTCATCATTTGATAAATACTAATCTTTTCATGCAGTATGGGTACAGATCCACCTTGACAAATAGCCAGTGGTCAAGGAAAAGGCGGCTGAAGCCAAGGAGGAGGGGGAAGAAACTCCCCTTCATTATCATATGCTTCTTCATCATTCAATTTTCTCAGTATTGCAAAGGAAAAATATGAGTTTGATTAATGCAAGAATTTCGCAAATTGCAGAATCATCTTTAAAAACTTCGCATATGAGAACTTAGATCTATTTGGATGATATTTCAGAGTATCATCCTTTATTTGAGCAACTACAATTTTTTATATCTGCCAAGCAAGTCGATTCATTTGCTTCAGTTGCCAAAGAAAACACTGTCGATAGGCAAAATTATGAAAAACTTGAAAATCGAGAGATAATAGTTCTCATAGAAAATTCTCAAATATGTAAACAAAATGATCCATGAAAACTCCTCCAAAAATATTTATTAACTAACCTCTATTTTGCAGGAGAATCTTATAAGACAAGAGCCTTTTATGAATCAATACTAGTGGCTACTGGAAGCATTGAAATAGAACACCATCAAATGGGTGAAACAACTCCAGATGTTCATGAATACTCCAAGATGGTCATTAAAAAACTCATATCAATAGAATATCGGGAAACCACTTCCATGACAGAAAAATTCATGATAATGAAAGGATCGAAAATCGCCTTCACTTATTGGGACTATATAAAAGCCTTTACCCAAACCTTATATTATAACAATATTAAACATAAACATACTTGGTTTCTAAAGATTTGTTCTAAAGTTTTTGAAGACCCAATTCCCAATTGGTTTATTCAATGGTGGTTGTATCATGGCCCTACAGTGAAAATTCTGCCAGTAGAATAGTTGCATCTGTACAAAGAATGAATTAAAGTGTCGCCATTTCTAACAGACTTATATCATTCAGATCATGTCTGTAATCTAGATAAAATTGACCAAATATATTTCTTTATAGAATTCTCCATTTCATGGATACATATGGAGTGTTGAATTCGGATACATGAAAAAACAAATATCCGGACTTTATAGGATATTCTAAACCAATTTTTGGGAAAAGATAACAAGAAAAGACCCCCTCATTGTATATATATACAAGTGTTCGTATAAAGAAAAATAACTATTCCTTTTTAATTGTTTAAAAATACAAATGATATTGTCAACTACGAATGCAAATACAAACAAATGAAAAAAATGCAATTATAAATACAAATATAATATACAGTCAACTTACGAAAATAAATATAAAATAGTTCTTTAGAAATACAAGCCCATCAATGAAAATAGAATACAAATACAAATACAAGCAAAATAAAACCACAAAATACAAATATAATGTGTAGTCAACGATAAATTACAAATACAAAACAGTTCTTAAAAATACAAGTGCGAATTATATAAAATATACATGATGGTTCAAACTATAAAATACAAATACAAGTTTGAAGTATAAAAAATAAATACAAATACAATTATATTAACAAATACAAAATTATAAATGTTGGGTGAATATAAATCATATGCGATTATGATATTTTTGTTATCATAATAAACATTTAAAAATGAAAAAAGAAGAAATAAAAAAAAAAAGAGAAAAAGAAAGAGAACTAGAAGTTAGAGATAGAAGAGAGAAAAAAAGTGTAAAGAAAGAATTGAAGAAAAAAAGAAAACCAAAAAAAAACAAAACGAAAAGAAGAGTGAAAAATGAGAAAAGGGAAAAAAATAATGGTGAATATAAATATAATGAGCGATTATGATATTTCTGTCGTCATCCTTGATTTGTACTCGACTTAGTCATTTTCTTCGAAAATATAAAATATAAAATATAACAACAAAAAAAAAAAAGTAAAAATAAAAATAAATAAAAAAATGCAAAAAGAAAAAAAGAAACTAAAAAGGAAAAAAATAGGGAAAACGAAAGAAAAGTAGAGGCTTGAGATAGAAGAGAGAAAAAATGAAAAAAAAAAAGAAATAGAGGCTATAGATAGAAGAGAGAGAAAAAAGAATCGAAAAAGGAAAAAAACGAAGAAAAAAAACAAAGAGAAGATATGAATTGTAATTTTGAAAGTTAGATATTTCCATCATTATCCATGATTTGTACTCGACTTAGTCACATTCATCGAAAATATAAAAAAATATAAAATACAACCAAAAAAGAAAAAAAAAAGAAAAAAAGTAAAAATAAAAATAAATAAAAAATAAAAAATACAAAAAAAAAAAAAGGAAACTAAAAAGGGAAGAAATAGGAAAAAAGAAAGACATGTAGAGGCTAGAGATAGAAGAGAGAAAAAATAAAAATGAGTATGGGAGGAGGTGGGCGTGGGGGGTGGGGTAGTAGACATAAAACTCAAGTTGATATGCATACACAAGTTCTAAGTTTTTATCTTTAAGGGGTCGTTTGGTAGAGTGTATTGAAATATTAATGCATGCATTATTTTAATGTGTATTAGTAGTAGCTTGTTTGGTATATCTTTTTACCCTATGTACAACTAATGCAAGTATTAGTTATACACTCTATTATGTATTGAGGTGTGTATTACTAATACCTCAAAATCCATGGCATTAGTAATGCAATGGATCTAATGCATGCATTAACATGCTTAAAGATTGTCACGACCCAACTTTTCAGGTCGTGATGGCGCTTACCATAACCCACCAGTAGGCAAGCCAACCCTGTAGTTCGGAATGGCTAGTAACGGACTACTCAATAACATAAGAAAATAAAAGCAAAATATATGAGATAAAGATCAATACATAGATGAATCCCAAAATCAAGTGGTATCAGTACAAGAGCTTCTAAACATAATAACAGTACAAAAGCGATATATCAAGGAGAAATACACTGATTCAACTTACCTCTAAATACAACTTAGAGGCTAGTCTAACACATAGGAGAGAGATAAGTAATACTCCGAACGTCAGGAGCTCACTCTGAGTCTCCGAATCAGGGCTACTCCACACGATGCACACATTAACAGCGATAACTCGTACTATGATCTGCAGGCTGCAGAGGTGTAGTATGAGTACCAAACGAATGGTACTCAGTAAGCAACTGTCAACTGAGCTCCAAAGATAAAGTAGATATATACAACATATAAACAGAATGAAAACTACAACCAAGAGTCCATAAATCATGTAATAAGTCAATGAGAATAACAAGGGACAACTATCCTATTCCTGTCCAAGAGTTTAACATAATAAGACTAAGGAAGTATCAAGGTGAACTATCTTATTCCAGCTACATTAAATATATGCCAAAGCTATACCGTATATCCCAGGTCAATATACAGATAAAGAGCGAAAGAAAGATATATTGTAATATACAAGGTGAAGGAACGACTATACAATATGAACAACGAAGAAAGGGATATCCGATAGTACCATGACTTCATATATATATATATATATATATATATATATATATATATAATACATATAAATAGGAGGTTATCTAAAAAATAACCTACATCGTCATGTTCTCATTTTAAGACCTCATTATAATACTATCAGCATTCAATACCAACATACTCAGGATTTCTAATCCACATGGATAGACATAGAATAATCGTGCATAGTAATGTAATCATAAGATAGCAAAGGTCGAAAACATACCTCAATACCAGTACCGGATTCATGACCAATCTGTCATAGGCTAGCCATAATAATGATCATAACAATGATAATAACAATATCAATAACATCATAAATAATCGGCCACTCTAGACAACCAAATACCTATCCGAGCCTATGCGTACCCCCACCGCCCCAGACTCGAAAGGTTCAATCAACATATAACAACACAAGGAATATTCTTCACCCATATCTATGCAACCGTCCCATACCGGCTGATAGACATAGGTGCATACTGATGATAGGCGATGAGCATGCAGGAATGAATGCAAGATATACTATCAATATCACAATGCATCATAACTGTCCTCATCAGGACCATCATTATCGTCATCAACCTCCGGCCTCACCGGGTATCAATATCATCTCAATAGTATCCTCCAGACTCAAACTGGGTATCAATATCATCATAATATCCTCCGATATTGCCGGGTATCAATATCATCTCAATAGTATTCTCCGGACTCGAATCAGGTATCAATAGCATCATAATATCCTCCGAAATCGAACCGGATATTAATATCATCTCAATAGTATCCTCCAAACTCGAACCGAGTATCAATATCATCATAATATCCTTCGGCCTTGCCGGGTATCAATAGCATCTCAATAGTATCCTCCGGACTCGAACCGGGTATCAATATCATCATAATATTCTCCGACCTTGCCGAGTATCAATGTATCATCATAACTCTCGACACATAAATATAGGCATATAATAGGTGCACAGACGCAAGCCAATATACTCATAACTGTAAAGATATCTATCTTATCAATACATCTCAATTACTCGTTATTAGCTAACCAACATTTATTATTATTAAACCGCTAGTTCGCTAGTCATCACATAACCTCTAGTTATTAGCCTAAACATTATCCTTCACATAATCCTTACTCACGGGATAACAACTAACCACTATTCATTTAATAGTCAACATCTAACATCTAGTCTAGGTTCATCATTAGACCAAAACTGTCATTTATCCATCATTCATTATTATCAACTATTCATCCTATTTTTGTTAATCATTACTAGATAACACATTACTATTTGTCGCCTAACCATCTTTTATTAAATGACATCATTTATTAACTGACCATCATTAGCTACCATGTTCCAACTACGCAAGATTCATTAACTAATACATTAGCTTCCTAGCCATCAAGTGCAATAGTTAGCTAATAGACAACTAGTTACCACATAGCTTAACCGTCTAACAAGAAGAAAAATCATAAGATCATATTTTGACTATAATCACATCATTTATAATGGTAAATAATCATGAACATACCAAACCTATGCATGCCATCACCAGTATTCAATCAATGAAATAATAAGCATCATACCGAATCTTCCTCTGTCCCATACCGGAGAGATGTGTATACAAACATATACATATTCATATTCATAAATCGTAATCACATCATTCACAATGATAAACACTTCTTGGATATTTAATCAGTACTATAACACGGCCCTTGGCTCATTAATTTATCCGGAATAATCACAACATCATAATCATGGCCTTAGGACCATATACATATCGGGACTCATATCAATAATCATATTTATAAATCGTAGCATATCTATAATCATCTCACATATAGGAGACATCTCACATCTAGGAGGCATAATATCAACAAGCATATCGCCTCTATTAGACATCTCATATCTATAAGTTATGCATCATGACCAAGAGAAAAATCGTCTCTATAAGCTTAATAATCATAACTAAGAGGAAAATGCATCTCTATGGGCCAAATATCATAATAAAGAGGAAAATGCATCTCTATGGGTCAAATATCATAATAAAGAGGAAAATGCATCTCTATGGGCCAAATATCATAATCTGATAAAAATCATCACAATTTATCAATTCACCAAGTAATTCTCATAAATAAGGCTCATTAGTTTCAACTAGGTCTACTATCCGCAACTAAGCCCACAAGGGCTAACACAAATCTTGGCCTAAGTGGGCCGGATGATCTCACTTCTAATCCATAATTTTCATAATTAGGCATACTATGCTCCAAACTAGGCTAATTTATCTAGTTCATCCTCTAGATGTCAAGCAAGCCATATTAACGCCTAAGATAGTAACTTCGACTAGAAACAAGGGTACTCAAGTCAACTCTACCAAACTTACGGTTCCAAAACTATTACATTAGCCCAATAAGGCTAAATATATAAATCATGCTTCAAATGCTAAAACCAATTCCGAGCATAACATTATATCATATCCATGCTAAAAATTTACCCAAACTAGAGAGAAGGCAATAGGATTCTAAAAGGGTATTAAGTAATTCAACCTACGGGTCCAAAACCCTATCTAATCTCCAAACTTATATGTATATTCAATACTAAGTCATTCTATTCAATATCAATCTTAACATTCACATTCACACGCAATATATATCATACATCATCCATGAAGAAGAGTAGACAGAAGCCTACCTCAAGGCTAAACCGCAAAATCACACTTCAAGCACCACATGCTCGTCTTCACTTCACAATCCCCAAAATTCTATCACACTATCAAAAATATAATCTACTCATCAATACGAGTCTAACGATACCCATATTTCACTATTGTGCTTCGGATCCAAAAATGACATCAAAAACTTCAAGTGGGTCCCATATACGGAAATCACGTTTCCGAGGTCAACCCAATGCTCATCTATCACCAAGGAAGCATAATCCTCAATTGATGGGTGCAAACAAATGAAATTTGGGGCTAAATCAAGCCCTAAGCTAAATTGGGGTTTTGGGTCAAGAACAATGAAATTCACCAATAAAGTGATGAAATCTAACCTTAATCCGGATGATAATCATGATAAAAGATGTTTACCAAGCTCCCTAGACGCCCACAAGACTCAATTTCGAGTTATCATACCCATTTAGGGTTTTAGGTTCTCAAATGTGAAAGAAAAATCCCCAAAATCGCGACCTTGGGTCTATTTATAGACCCCTTCGGCGAACAAACGTGGTACCCTGTGACAACAAAGTCAAAAACTTGTTTTTGACCCTCAGAACTCATCCGGAACCCAAAGTATATGATCCAATAGTGAAATTTGAGTGTAAACCACAATTAAAATCCATTGGAATCATCAAAAGTTCCATAAAAGGTCGTTTAGGCAAAAATTGGGGCCCACATATAGTTTCAATTTTATGACTTTCCGACTAATAGGTCGAAATGAGCTCGGGTGCATTGGGACCCGAACCAAAGGTCTACCTAGAATAAAATCAATATTTCGGATATGCTAGCACAGTCGAAATTTTCATCCGAGATCGTTTCGCTGAAGTTTTTGATCGGTGGCCATTTGGAATCAACGAAGACTTCTAAACAAGGAATTGACTCTAAAAACCAAACGAACTGCCCGGTAACCGAACCCTCAATCCCAACAAGTCATAAATGACTTGGGGCAGCTATGGAGAAGCTCAAACGGTGAAGATAAGCATAAATATGGAAAATGATCAGAAGGATCATTACAAAGACCCTATTAACCCTCAAAAAATTTTCCTCATCCTTTCCAACATATATATTGAGGGTATTATATAAAAAAATATATTTTTTTTTAGAAATTATGTAATTTATGTTTTTTTTTTAATATATCGAACCAAACACTGCGTAAGAAAAATATAAGCAAAACTAATGCAAGCATAACTAATACAAGCATTATAAATACATCATATTTTGCATTATTCTTATACACTCTACCAAACGACTCCTAAGAGTCAAAGTGGGTAGCAACCATTTTTACCCAATCCATATTTAACCAAATTCATATTTATATATATATATATATATATATATATATATATATATATATATATATATATTATAGACGAATTGCATCCAATCCATTTAAACCCAATTCAAATTCGATCTGATCTGTCCATTTGCCGCACCTAGTTGATTTGATACCTAGATGGAAATAAGGTTCAGCCACCTTGTCATGCAAATGGAATAGGTACACAAAATTGTGTCTGTCCTTAAACATAAAAATTGATGAGTTCTTTAATAATTTATTGAAAAATTTGTGGTTACGTTTTGTTGGAACAATTTCATTTGTTAGTTGGGATTCCTCCCAAAGTCCCAATATTTCATTTCGTTTGCATAAATGTATGTTTGAAAAATTGCATGAATAAAGTTCAATAGCAACTCCACTCTTCTACATTAAACACTTAATATGTAGCTCACAATCGAGTTCGACTGAACTAATTAGTCGACTTGCTTCATATTCTTAATATTGTTATGAGATTCAATATATAGATAGATAGATATAGATATATATTCAAATATAAAACTTGGTTATTAGCATTTGAAATTGTTGTGCAGAATTCAGAACTCAAGAAGGATTGATTGTATGAAAAATCCTTCAGGAAGTTAGGCAGGAGTACATCCCTTGCTAAATCTTAATAACATAAAATTTGGAATAAACACAAAGTACAAATGGAATGCATGGGCTTCTAAAAACCTGCATCATGAACAATCAATTACAAGAATAAAAATAACACATGCATTGTGATTTCACAAGTGGGGCCTAGAGAGGATAATGTTTACGTAGATTTATCCCTACCTTACAAAGATAGAAAAGTTGTTTACCGGCAGACCCCGCCTCAAAGTAATACACCTACGTCAATTCTCAAATTGTAATCGTACAGCATATCTTAAGAGAAAACAAAAGAACTAGCACTGCTAGTATTTAAGAAGCTGAAAGGTGATCATCAATCTATTTTTTTGCCAAATGCTTGAAGCTTGTCACCATACAATTTACATAGCCTATATTCAGGAATATAATGAGCTCCCATTTTCTCATAAAAATTTATTGTTTCTTCATTCCAATCAGCCACAAGCCAATCAACCATCCCCATTCCCATTTTTTCAGCCTGCATTGCAACAGTAGAAAATAACAATTTTCCAAGCCTCATCCCCCTATAACACTTCCTCACAAACATTTGGTCTAGAAATAAACCAGGCTTCTCAAAGAAACCATTGTAGCTAGGAAAAACAAGTACATGACCCGCTACATAAACGTTACAATTATTATTCTGACAATCATTACATTCGGATCTATAGGCCTCTAGTTCGGGGTCCAAAATTTCCATTTGATCAAGGTTGTAATTGTTCTTGATAATAGGAACAAAAGTAGTACTATGGTCTGATAATTTTGTGATTTGAGGAAAAGGGTTGGGAGAAATTTCTAAGATGAGGGCAGTGAGAGAGTGAAAAGGAGGATTTGGTGATTTGAATAAATTGTTGTAAAGTGATGTCTCCGTGGTAGTGAATATTTGAGATAGGCCATGGTACTCTGCCATTTCTGTAATAAGTTTGTAAAGATGTGGCACGTCTAGTTCGGTGGCTAGGCGGATTCTAGAAGAAATTTGGTGGTTGAAGCTAGTGTGTTTTTCCTTGGGTTGAAAGGAGTTGATGAGAGTATTTGTTGAGCATTCCATGAAGAATGAATATGATTTTGTTGGTTTGTGAGAGAAAGGTTGGCAATACTATATATGGCTAAGTTGGTTTGTGATAATAATGGTGGCTAGCCACTTAGAAAGGGTATTTATAGCAAGAGTAAGTCTTAATCTCTTCAAAAGATAACCAACATGGGTTGTGGTCCAGCGGATGGGGCTGCTCCACCATTAATCAGAGGTCGAGGGTTCGATCCTGGGCATGGAGAAGATTCTGTTGGGAGGGCTTCCCCTCGAATGGGGCCCTACGTAGCGCGAATCCAGATAGTCGAACTCCAATGTGGATACCGGACACCGAATGGAAAACAAAAAAAAATCTCTTAAAAAGATAATTTCATTTCACTAATACATCCCTGATTTATGTGACATACTTCATTTTTCTAATATATATATCCGAACAACGAATGTTATCTTTTTGTATTGAGAGATAATTTAACTCAAGATTTTTATTCTAATTTTAATGATATAATTTATAACTACAAACATATCTAAAGCTTATTTAAATTTTAAACTATGCGTTTTCATTTCTTTCTTGATCTTCATGCTCTATCAAGTGATATATACTCCCACATATCAAAATATACTTGTCGTGGAAATCATTTTTATAATATCAAAATATGTTAATAATGAGGGAAAGAGATAACTAGTCGGGGGATTAATTTTATGATGAATTTATCCCATGTTTGGTTGAAATAAATACAGAGATAACTGATCTAGGGATTGGTAATCTTGGGATTGTAGTACTACTTTTATGCAATCTTGAGAATGGAATAACTAATTTGGGATAACTAATCCTGAAATAATTAATCCCAGAATAACTTATTTTCTAGGAAGCGACCCCTCAAGGGTGTTACCATTGTGTTTAGTTTAACACGCGTCTATGTTTTGGCTATTGTTCAGTATATCCATGTGGGGATTAGAAGGTGTTAGGTGAATAATCCGTAATTAGATAAGAAAGACAAATTAAGAATTTATTAGAAGGGTGACTAGGTAACTCAAAATGACATTTTTCTGACTAAGCATTGAAATGGTTCAACTCTTCTCCTAACAATTCAATTTCTTAAAGCTTGTAATAAAGCACAGGTAGCAACAACACATTATATAATAATTATACAAGATCTTACGAGTAGGTACGGAGTTGACTAACAATTCCTACTTTCTTGACAATTTGCCACAATGAGAAAGTTGAACAAGAGTTCTTTTTTCCAATATGATCCAAGATTACAAGCCATTAATGTGTATAACTAATGAGGTTCATATACAAGCCTATAATTAAGCCAAATGTAGAAAATTATCACCTTCTCAAGCAAAGTCATTATGGGTATACTACTGACATAAACAGTTACGAATGTTATTAATAGGATAAATTTTTTATAACGCTATCAGAAATTTTGATATTTTTTCAACTACAAACTCCGATTACAAATAGTTAGTAGGATGTCCGATCCAACTACTGTATTCGAAAAGTTTAAATTTAAATTTTAATGCTTTTTTAAAAAAGAATTATATATCCAGCTACAATTTTAATTATTGTAGTCGTAAACAAAGTCAACAATTTTTTTGACCCATTACCCGACTATTGAAGTTATAAATGGACATAATTAATTAAAAAAATATATTTGTTAATTTAAAAACACTAGACTCCATTTTTAATTAAATATATGGATCCAATATCTTAACTACCATTATCGGGTAGTCTTATAATATCAAATCTCAATACCAAATTGCTCACACTCTCGTATCTCTTCATCTCACTTGCTCTGCGACATTTTATCTCATAAACTCATAGTCTCTCTCTCTCTCTCTCTCCTTCCCTCCTCCCTTTATTTAAATTTTAAGTCTAATAATTTTCTCCATTCTCACAGCTACATATTGTTATCTACCATAATATGGGTACGTAGAATCTGTATAATAGAACAACAACTTCAGTTCAAGTATGAATAAGAACACAATGAAGTATTAAATACCATCAACACAAGATCAAAATGACCTTTCCAAGAGGTGTATTTATTTTCAGAAAATAAAGATGAAACAAAAATTATTAAGGTCAAGTCGTCCGAATTCACGGACTTTCCTTAAGGAATAATTCCCCTCACTGTACCCGAGATTATGGAATCTTCCTCCCAGGATAAAATGACCTTCAATCCGACTATAGCGGTACCTCAAATAGGCGGATTCTTCGAACACACTCACGGTTTGAATGATCATACTTAGAGTATTTTTAAGACAAGAAGAAGAAGTTTGTAATCTGAAAATTTCTGTACAAAACCTATGGATGAAACCAGATTTATATAGTCATAAGATGCCTCTTTGTAAAGGTGGCAACGACTCAACTTAGAGGTGTGTCTGTTTTGAAAAATGCATGGCTGCAGTATTTATTATTGCTGAAACAATCTGCAGTAATTTGCTGAAACAGCACACCTTTTCACGAAACAGTGTGTATTTTCGTTGAAGAGTTGTAACTTTTTGAAGCAACACCAAAATCTGCAGTATATATGGAGTTTCAAAAATCTGCAGTAAGATCTCATCGATCGATCATTTTCCAAATCCAAATCCAAATCCAAATCCGAAGCCGTGCCGAGCGAGCGAGCGACGACGAAGGCGCGAGGCATCATTTATTTCTTGCCTCACTTGCCATGTGGAGTAAGTGTTTCTCATTATAAACACTCTTAAGTTCTCTTCTTCCACCAATGTGGGAGAAAGAGTAAACTTGCCAATTTTGAGTACACTTTCCATTTTTGGTGTAAACTCAATTTTTCTCTTCCACTTGATTTCTCCATTTTTCATTCAACTCACATATAAAACCCAACAATCCCCCACATGAATGGGAAATGGCTATTTTTTGTAAAAATTTTACGGACAAGTATGTGATCATCAAGCAAAGACTGATTGCATCTGGATAAGTGGGTTTTCCTTTGAACTTTCCATAGTGAACATGCATCGGATGCACTCGGTCAATCGGTAGATTTGATATCTTTGAACTGTCGAGCTTTAATGTACACCTAGACAACACATTTCACACAACCAGGCTTTTACCGTTTATGGTTCTTACGGTTTTATTCTTTTCAGCCATGAACACTTCCCAGTTTTCATGAGAGCTTAGAAAATAGGCCTTTACTAACATTCTCTTTGAAGCGGCTTCAACTTCGCCCTCGCATAGGTGATTTCTAAACGTTCAATCTTGTAGATTAAACTATTTGGTCAAATCTGCCAAATTTATATAATCATTAAAAAACTTTTCACCTTTAGTCTTATCCTTGTTTACTATACATTGTCTACATCATGAGAATGGGTTGGGTAATTGACAATGTTGAATCTGTCAGACACAACATTATTTGATCTCCTTGAACCTAGCTCTTGGGACCTCCAGTCTACTAGGTAGAGTTACCGTCATGCTGACTTGTCCTAGGCCTTAAACTCATTCCCTTGGATGTCCTTTCTACTCCTTCTCTAGATAGGCCTTTTATAAGTGGATCCGACATATTATCCTTTGACTTTACATAATCTACAGAGATAATTCCATGAGAGAGAAGTTCTCTAACGATATTATGTCTTCGTTGTATGTGACGAGATTTACCGTTGTACATTATGCTCCCTGCCCTACCTATTGCCACTTGGCTATCAGAGTGTATACATACTGGTGCCACTGGCTTGGGCCAATACAGAATATCTTTCAAGAAATTCCGGAGCCATTCTGCTTCTTCACCGGCTTTATCTAATGCGATAAATTCAGATTTCATTGTACAGCGAGCGATACAAGTCTATTTGGATGATTTTCAAGAAACTACTCATCCACCGATAGTAAATACATATCCACCTGTGGATTTTACTTCATTCGATCCGGTGGTCCAATTTGCATCACTATATCCTTCAAGTATCGCAGGATATTTATTATAATGCAAAGCATAATTTTAAGTGTATTTAAGATACCCCAAAACTCTTTTCATTGTCATCCAGTGAGTTTTGTTGGGATTACTCGTGTACCGACTCAATTTACTGATAGCGCATGCTATGTATGGTTGTGTACAGTTCACAATATACATTAAACATCCCAATACTCTTGCGTACTCCAATTGCGAGTCACTTTCACCTTCATTCTTTTGAAGTGCAAAGCTTGCATCCAATGGAGTCTTGGTAATACCGAATTCTATATACTTGAACTTGTCAAGTACCTTTTTGATATAATGAGACTGTGACAATGTCAACCCTTGTAGAGTTTGATGGATTCTTATACCTAAGATCACATCTGCAACTCCAAGGTCCTTCATATCAAACTTGCTCTCGAGCATTCATTTTGTTGCATTTATGTCAGAAATGTCTCTACTGATGATTAACATATCATCCACATATAAACATACAATGACTTGGTGATTTGGAGTGCCTTTACTATAAACACATTTATCACATTCATTTATTTTGAATTCATTTGCCAACATGGTTTGGTCAAACTTCGCATGCTATTGTTTTGGTGCTTGATTTAGTCCATATAATGACTTGATAAGTTTACACACCTTGTTTTCTTTTCCTGAAACCACAAAACCCTCAGGTTGTTCTATGTAAATTTCTTCCTCCAAATCTCCATTTTGGAATGCGGTTTTCACATCCATTTGATGGATTTGAAGATTATATACCGCCGCTAAGGGCATTAACATTCGAATCGAGGTTATCCTTGTTACTGGCGAGTATGTATCAAAGTAATCAAGGCCTCCCTTCTGTTTGAAGCCTTTTACTACAAGTCTTACCTTGTATTTGTCAATAGTACCATCCACCTTTATTTTTCTTTTGAAGATCCATTTAGAACCTAAAGATTTATTTCCGGGAGGAAGGTCAACCAATTCCCATGTATGGTTGCTTAAGATTAAATCTATCTCACTATTGACTGAATTTTTCCAAAAGGATGAGTCTGACGATGACATCGCTTCTTTAAATGTTTGAGGCTCATTTTCTAAGAGAAATATTACAAAATCCGATCCAAACGAAGTTGACGTTCTTTGACGTGTACTACATCTTGGATTTTCTTCATTATGTACATTCTCATTTGGTTCATCTCGGGGTCATTTAGATCCTCCACTAGACTGTTCATGTCTTAGTTTACACGGATAAATATTTTCAAATAATTCAGCATTGTCTGATTCAATTACCGTATTTTCTCTAATATCCGGATGTTTAGATTTATGAAACAAAAATCGACATGCTTTACTACTTTTAGCATATCCTATGAACACGCAGTCCACCGTTTTAGGTCCTATCTTAACCCTTTTGGGTATAGGAACTTGAACCTTCGTTAGACAACCCCACACTTTAAAATATTTCAAGTTAGGTTTCCTTCCTTTCCATTTTTCGTAAGGAATTGATTATGTATTACTATGGGGAACTCTGTTGAGTATACGATTGGCCGTAAGGATAGCCTCCCCCCATAAGTTTTGCGGTAAACCGGAACTTATAAGTAAGGCATTCATCATTTTCGTTAAAGTTTAATTTTTCCTTTCCGCAATTCCATTAGATTGAGGCAAAACGGGGCCGTAGTTTGATGGATGATTTCATTCTCTACACATATTTGCGCAAAGGGAGATTCATATTCTCCGCCCCTATCACTTCTTATCATTTTGATCTTTTTGTCTAACTGATTTTCAACTTCAGTTTTATATTGCCTAAACGCATTTATTGTTTCATCCTTACTACTTGGCAAGTAGACATAACAATATCTAGTGCAATCATCAATAAAAGTTATGAAATACTTTTTCCCACCACGAGATGGTGTTGACTTCATCTCACAAATGTCAGTGTGTATTAAGTCTAAGAGATTGGAATTCCTTTCAACGGACTTATAAGGATGCTTTGCATATTTTGATTCCACACACGTTTGACACTTAGATTTATTGCACTCAAAGGACTCAAGCAAATAAGAAGAATTTGAACTTTTATTTATTTCAACAGTCATTACATTCATCTTATAAAGGCCTTCGGTCAGATAGCCTTTCTCTATATATATTTCTCCTTTGCCAATTATAATTTTTCCAGAAACAGTTACACATTTGAATCCGTTATTATCTAGGAGTGAAACAGAAATTAAATTCCTACGTAACTCCGGAACATATAACATATTGTTTAGTGTCAAGACCTTGCCGGAAGTCATCTTTAAGAAATTTTTTTTTGTTTCCTCCACCTTAGCAGTAGCGGAGTTGGCCATGTAGAGCATTTCTTCTACTTGAGTCGGAGAAAATGACGAAAACAACTCTCTGTTGTCACAAACATGGCGGGTGGAACCAGAATCCATCCACATTCGCGAGGATTTCCCTTCAAGTTGCATTCTGTGAACATAACACACAAATCATCGTATTTTTTGCTGGATTCAATCATGTTTTATTGATCCTTTTTCTTGCATTTCTTCAGGGCTCGACAATTTGTGGACTTATGGCTAATTTTGCAACAATTAAAGCACTTTCCCTTGAATTTTTTCGTGGGTTGATTGCTTCCATGTTCAACTTTCTTTCTTTTCTTCGAATTGTTTTGGTCATCTTCTACAATATGTGCTCCATTTATTGTAGAATTTTCCTTTGACCTTCTTTCGGCAGCTTTATTATCCTCTTCAATACGAAGTCAGACAATAAGATCTTCAACGGTCATATCCTTGCGTTTATGCTTTAAGTAGTTTTTGAAGTCTTTCCACAAAGGCAGTAGCTTCTCAACTATCGCTGTTACTTGGAAAGCATCATTCACCATTAAACCTTCTGCTAGGAGGTCATGTATGATGACTTGCAACTCCTGTACTTGAGAGACAACAAATTTGCTATCAATATTTTTGAAGTCCAGGAATCGTGCAACAAGGAATTTCTTAATTCCCGCATCCTCCATTTTACATTTCCGTTCAAGTGCCCCCCACAGTTTTTTTTGATGTCTTGGTTCCACTATAGACATTATAGAGGTCATCTTGGAGACCACTCAGAATATAGTTCCTGCAAAGAAAATTCAAATGTTTCCAAGCTTCTACAACAACGAAGCGGTCTTTGTCTGAGGTTCCCTCGGGCACTTCAGGAGCGTCTTCGCTAGTGAACCGTTATAGACATAAAGTGGTGAGGTAAAAGAACATCTTTTTTTGCCACCGCTTGAAGTCAATGCCCGGAAATTTTTCGGGCTTCTCCGCCGGTGCCATCGTTGGCGGAGCATTTGTGCAACTTGATGTGGCAATATTATTTTCCCCCACAGACGTTGTCGCATCCATCATTTGACTTTCAGTTGTCATTTTTCCTATCACCTTAAGACAGAAACTTAGTATTTTTCAGAATATTATTTATAAAGTTAAATAACTTGAAACTCTTCTTCTTGTTTCTAGTTAACGATGAAGTTTTTATTACTTCGAATTGTCAACCGAATGAACCTTAACTTGTGATGAAGATTTTATGTCTTCTAATCACTAGTTAAATTCAAGTGGAGTAGAAAGTCTAAGCTTTAATCTCCAAAAACAAGCAAACTGATTCTGTAAAATTATTCCTTAAGATTGTTATCTACCACAATACGGGTATGTAGAATCTATATAATAGAACAACAACTTCAACTCGAGTTCAATTATGAACAAGAATACAATGATGTATTAAATACCCTCAACACAAGATCAAAATGACCTTTCCAAGAGGTGTATTTATTTTCAGAAAATAAAGATGAAACAGAAATGATTAAGGCCAAGTCGTCCGAATTCACGGACTTTCCTTAAGGAATAATTCCCCTCACTGTACCCTAGGTTATGGAATCTTCCTCCCAGGATAAAATGGCCTTCAATCCGACTATAGCGGTATCCCAAATAGGCGGATTCTTCGAACACACTCACGGTTTGAATGATCATACTTAGAGTATTTTTAAGATAAGATTAACAAGTTTGTAATCTGAAAATTTTTGTACAAAAAATGTGGATGAAACTAGGTTTATATAGCCAAAAGATGCCTCTTTGTAAAGGTGGCAACGGTTCAACTTAGAGGTGTGTCTGTTCTGAAAAATGCATGGTTGCAGTATTTATTATTGCTAAAATAGTCTGCAGTTATTTGTTGAAATAGCACACCTTTTCACGAAATAGTTTGTGTTAATTGAAGAGTTACAACTTTCTGAAGCAACAATTTGAAACAGTTCAACCCTCTGTAACAGAAGCAACAATCTGTTTAAACAGTGCAACCTTTCAAACCAACGCATCAGTTCTGAAACACCTATTTGAAATACTGCAGCAGTTCAGTTAGCCACTATTACAACATATATATATATATATATGGAGTTCCGAAAATCTGCAGTAAAACTTTACTGTGTTTTTTCCTTGGCATTCTTCGAAATTCAAATAAAGTTTGTCCAAAAGATCTGCCGAAGCCTAGCAAGCGACGATGACGACAACGGCGCGAGGCATCATTTATTTCTTGCCTCACTTGCCATGTGAAGTAAGTGTTTCTCATTATTAACACTCTCAAGTTCTCTTCTTCCATCAATGTGGGAGAAAGAGTAAACTTGCCAATTTTGAGTACACTTTCCATTTTTGGTGTAAACTCAATTTTTCTCTTCCAGTTGATTTCTCCATCTCCATTCAACACACATATAGAACCCAACACATATAATGGTCCCACTTTCGCTAATGGATATACATAGACAAGAGTTGCTCATTGCATCACAATTTGAAGCAGTTTCATTATTTCTTAAACCCCTTCTTGTTTTTCTTTTGACATATACCATGCTCTTTGTTCTCTGTTATCCGATAAGATCTAAATGAAGAGAATATTTTTCTTAACATAGAGCATATCTTCTGATGGTACTAACACACCCAAGGAGCATATTCATTCTTCAAGATGTCTTTAATTTGTTCTTGGGTTGATCCTACTAATTATGACTTTCATTATTAGTGTCAGGATTTTTGGATGCAATAAGTGTTGACCACAGCTATCGATAAGTTTATTATTCTTTTTGGAAACCAATTTTGCACTTTTTGTTGGTTGCTGTATAAAATTGTCAGGTTTCATGATGTTCTCCAAAGGACATGTGTTCATTGGTGAATTGGAAAATGAAAGTACTACTGAAATTAAATCACGAGATGTCACATTCCTAGAAAATGATTAAGGATGAAATAAAGAAAAATGAGCCTCTTTACGAAATGTTGAATTCAGATAATTAAATAATGTCATCGAACATGATTGATAATTCAATAGAACAAGAAATGATTCTTGGTCCAAGTGGGAGTTGTGAATCCCAAAATCCCATTGAAGAATCTGAACTTCAATTACGTAAGAGTATCATAAAATGTGTACCTAAACGATCTTATGAGATCGAGGATTATGTCTTCCTAGTATCTCCCACAGAATTGGATGAACCTAATTCTGTGACTGAGGCTTTATCGAGTCCTGAAAAAGATGAATGGATAAAAGCGATGAAAGAAGAATTAAAGTCCATGAAAACCAATAAAGTCTGGGATCTAGTTGACCTTCCTTCTGGGCGTAAAGCTATTGAGAAAAAATGGATTTTCAAAGTAAACACAAATCAAATGAGTCAATAGAAAGGCACAAAGCATGATTGATGGCAAAAAGTTTTACTCAAGAAGCTGAAATAGATTACGAGGAAACATTTTCACCAGTTGTGAAATTTACCTCAATTCACCTGCTTTTGGCTATAGTTGTACGTTTAGATTTAGAATTACACCAAATGGACGTAAAATCTATTTCTCTTAATGGAGAACTAAATGCGGAAATCTATATGCAACAACCTGTAGGGTTTGTTGTTAAAGGCCAAGAAAAGAAGATTTGTAAATTAAACAGATCAATATATGGCCTTAAGCAGTCTTCAAGCCAGTGGTACCTGAGATTTCATAAGGAAGTGATTTCATTTGATTTTACCATAATCGATGAAGACCATTGCATCTATGTGAAAAAGTCCAATGAAATATTTGTGATTCTTTTGCTTTACGTGGATGATATTTTATTAGCTGAAAATAATTTGGAGTATGTAAAAACTGTTAAGTCATGGCTTTCAAAGTCATTTGACTTGAAAGATATAGGTGAAGCAGACTATATATTGGGTGTTAAAATCTAAAGAGACTGTTTCAAGAAAAATTTGAGTCTATCTCAAGCAACATACATAATGAAAATTTTGGAACGTTTTTGAATGAATAGCTGCAAATCCATGGATAATCCTATAGCAAGAGGTGAAACTTTAAGTCTTGAAATGTGTTCAAAGACTGAAAAAGAAAAAGAAGACATGTCTCGAGTACCATATTCCAGTGCAATTGGGAGTTTGATGTACGCTATGATGTGTACTTGTCCAGACATTTGTTATGACATAGGTTTGGTTAGCTGGTATCAATCTAATACTGGAAGAGATTATTGGAAAGCAGTAAAGAGAATTTTTCGATACCTGAAGGGAACTACGGATTATTCATTTGCCATAGTGGATCCGATTTATCCATAAGAGGCTATACAGATGCTAATTGGGTTGGTGATCGGTATAGTAGAAAATTAACTTCCGGTTATGCCTTCTTGCTAAATGGTGGTGCAATTTCGTGGAAAAGTAAGAAACAAACTTGCACAGCCCAGTCAACAATGGAATCAAAATTTGTGGCTTGTGCATCTGCAGTACAAGAAGTTGTTTGGTTGAAGAGATTCTTTGAGCATTTGAACATCACAAAGAATTCTAAGGGTCCCATGATTTTATATTGTGACAGTTAAGCGGCTATCGTATATACGAAGGATCCTAAATACCACAGCAAGACCAAGCACATTGATATTAAGTATAACTTTATAAGAGACATAGGAGTAAGTGGAGAAATAAATTTACAATACATTCCTAAAAGAGAAATGATAGTTGATCCCTTTACTAAGGCGATATCTAGAGACTTGTTTGAGAAACATGTTATGGCTCTAGGATTACGTAGGATATGATTATGTTTATGTATTGTAGATGACTTGATTGTAATAGTTATCAATATAAGAATCTTGAATTTATGTTCAATCTCATATGCATGCAAAAATGTGTTTTATTAGTACAGTGTGTTAATAAGTCGCGAGATTGGCTCTCTCACATGAGCAATTGCCTCATACATCGAGGAACGTGAAGAGAAAAGTTCCACCATAAGATAATGACTTTTTTTGTAAAGCTAGATGTGAGTTTCTCTAAGAATATGGATTTGAGAATTATTGAAATAAGAAACTCAGGTTAGACATTTAGAGGTGTCTAGACCTAGATCCGTACAATGTTGAATGGATAAAAGTATGAGACACGCGCACCAATATAAGGTGAGAATATCATAGCGTATTTCATACCACGTGTGCTTAGCGATCAATGGGTAAATGGAAGAATGAATTCCCGCTTCTTCATTGTGTGAGACCCTTAAAGTTATTTTAACTTTTCATTGAAATACCCTTAGACCTTTAACTGTTTCTTGAAGTTTCGATCGGTGTTGCTATTTTAGCATGTTACTTATAGCCATGAGAAATTCGGCAATGCAGTGCATGTCTAAGAAAGCAGTTGATTTGAAATAGATAGATTCGAGTAGAAAGGAAAGACGATTAAAATGAATATTTTAACTTGTTTACACAATCCGGCTATTACACTAACCATATAAGAGTCAAGTGTAATTGTGTATACAAAGTTAATCATGAACTCGAGTTCACCTCTTTAAGAGGATGAGGGATCGTATGAGTAACTACTGAAGTAGCGAATGATGTCTGGGGTATTGTGAGTATTAGTATCCTCATATTAATAGAGAATTCTTTCCACATGTGACTGGATTCCTAAATGTAGCTTATAAAACCTTAAAGGTGAAGCTCGTGATACTCACTGGTCGCACGAACTATTTATCGTATGAATTAGTGATTTGTTGATGTCGTACTGGTTCGGGTCATGTCCACCATGTGCGAAGTGGGAGATGTTGGATAATGGGTCGTGGGTCGCCCATGTGGACCGACCTTACCCGACCCGTTATTGATTTGTTTTTTATTATCTGAAATAAAAAGAAGATAACAAAGAGTTGAAGATAATAAAGAGTATATTATGAATTTGAAAGGGGGAGGGGGAGAAAAATTACAAATTAACTGTTCATCCACCCAGTTTCCCCATATATATACTGCTTCTTCTTCTTCTTCCAATAGTGGGAGAGAAAAAATTAAAATTTCTTCAGTACAAAAACACAAATCAAGAACAAAACACAAGAATAAGCATTTAATTTGTGAAATTCTAAGGCTTTGTTTTCGAGAGATTCAAAATAAACTTGGGAAAGATTCTTTCGGAAGCAAAATCGATTTCCGCTGCGAATTAAAGGTACACTATTTTGCTCCGAATCTTACATATCATAGTTTAGAGGTTCGGTTATATTTTGTATTTTTCAAACAATCTTAAAGATATATTATGTCGTGAAGAAAATATTAATGGAAAGAGTGATCCACCTATTGAGAAATAGGAAAAGGAAAAAGAAATATAGTTGTTAATTGATGATGTCAAAAAAGAAAAGGAAATAGAACACACTATAATCCCATGCTTATGTTGGATCAGAAAAAAAAAATTGGTATATCTATGTTGAATAAAAAGTCAAAGTGAATTTAAGTTTTAAGTATGGGATGCATATATATATATATATATATATATATATATAAACTATTTAATTCGGATAAATTATATACTATGTACTTGAAAGTTGTTCCTCTATGTATTAATTAATAATGTAGTTGAGATATAGAAAAATAATTATTTTATTAGTATCATAAACATTATCTATATGATTTCTCCTAATGCATGTGAACATAATATATTAGTGCATTATGCATGAAAACAATTAATTTTAGTTGCCCAACGAACGAATCATGCATGTGGCACTTGAAATATTTTAAATTAGAAGATATGGTGTGTAGTATAATTTTGAAGAATTGAAACGTGTAGATCTAGAATTTATTTAAATCATATATTTTATCGAATAAATTTTGCAAATTAGATGGTGGATATTGATATGTTGTGGTTAGCAATTTCACAACAGTTCGATATTGGTAATACGACATCACATGAAAGTTGAAATATTATGTTCTTTCACGAAAGAATATCACTTGAAATTTTGTGATTTTTCACGATAAAAGTATTTGCTGAAATACAATCTTTTATAAAAAAAACAAAACGATTCATGAATATATGTTTTTATTCATTTGTAAAGTGAAGAACCAACATTATACCATAGGCACCAACAACAATTTATAACTGAAATCCTTGTATTTATAGAATTTTACATAATAGTTTTGAGAACGCAACAATCAATGCAAAATTTGTTTCTCTCAAATATAGTAGTAGTTAGTGGAATAAATATTATGATCATGAGAAAAAATAGTTATAATTATGGAAAATTACTCGGATTAGTTATTATTAGGCTTTTATTATCATTTAAAGCCTAATTTTCAATTAATTACAATTCATAATCCCCTCTTGCCTATTAATTACTCTTAATTATCATTCATAGCCTTTCTCCAGAATTTTCTCTCTTTTTCTATTTTCTATTATTCTCTTCTTCATCTTTCCTTTTTCAGATTTTCTTTTCCTTTTTTTGTTGCTTTCTCTTTATTTTTTATTTTTTCACTTTTTTCTTTGTTATTTTTTATTCATTTTTTTCTTTTTCTTTTTCTTTTTTTCCTTTTCATTTTTCTCCTCTTTTTTTTCTTCTTCTTCTTTTTTTGTATTTTTTCTTCTTCATTTTTTTCTTTTTTTCCTTTTTGTTTTTTCTCCCTTTTTTTTATTTTTTTCCTTATTTTCTATTACTCTCCTTCTTCTTCTTCTTCTTCTTTTTGTTATATATTTTTCCTCCTTCTTTTTCTCTCATTTTTCCTCCTTTTTCTCTTATCTTCTCCTTTTTTTTTGCTTTTTTTTCTTTTCAATTTTTCTCCTTCTTTTTATTTGTGCAAACTAACAAATATAAATACAAGTGCGAACTATAATATATAAATACAAGTGCGAACTATAAAATACAAATACAAATGCGATCTATAACATATAAATACAAGTGTGAACTATCATTTGTATTTTTTAATTATTGAAAAGAACGATTGATTTTCTTTCCACGAATAATTGTTTGTATTTATTGATACGAGTTGTATTTATCGATACAAATAAATACAACTCAAATTTTTATACAAATACATATTGTATTTGTATTTGTAAAATCATTTATTTCATTTGTTTGTCATTGTATTTGTATCAAGTGTTATTTTTTTATTTACAAATATGAATAATAATTTTGATATACAAATACAAAACGGTACATTTGTATCAAATGATACATTATATATTTATATATTTTAGAATTAAGAAAATATAATTAATGCACTTACTTGTTTGTATACAAATACAAATGATAAATTGTATATAGTCACGACTAAATACAATATGCAATCAACTTACAAATACAAAATAATTTCTTAAAAATAAAAAGGTAACGAAGAAAATAGAATACGAATACAAGTATAATCCAAATATAACCTAAATATACAAACACAATAAAACCATAATATAAATATAATCCAATATAATATGCAATAAGTTATAAAATACAAATACAAAATAGTTGTTTAAAATACAAGTGTGAATTATATAAAATATAAATGATGGCGCTAACTAACAAATACAAATACAAGTACGAACTATTAAATACAAATACAAATGCAAAGTATAAAATATAAATACAAGTGCGAACTTTAAAATACAAATACAAATATAGTTGTATCAATAAATAGAAATATATAAATAGCGGTGTGACTACAAATACGATAAATAATTGTGGTGCTTACGTTATCATCCATGACTTGTGCTCGACTAATCATATTTTTTGAAAATACAAAAAATATAAAATAGAACAAAAATAATAATAAAGAAAATAAGTACAAAAAAGAAAATAAAAAAAAAATCAACGAAGAAAAGAAAAGAAGAAGGAGAAATAGAAGTTAGATAATAAAGAGAGAAAAAACTAAAAAAAAAAAAACGAAAAAAATAAATGTAGGAAAAAAAAGTAAAAAGAAGAAGAAAAAAGGGGAAAAACACAAAAAATAAAAAATTACAAAAAAAGATAATGGTAGTGTTAGGCAAGAAAATATTCAGTTCAACGAGATAAGTGTGATTGGGATTTTTTTCTTTTTCAAAATATTGAATTTCATTTTTGGTGCGACTAAATATGGACTGTATTCATATTTTATATGAATACATACTATTTATAAAACCGAATACATCGGGCATAAATCAAATACAGTTGCTATAAATGGTAATTATGTAAAATATGGTTATGGAAGGTGGGTTTTATAGCAAAATGCTGCTATTTTTGAAAGACCCCTTATAATTATGTCAAACAATTAGAAATATGTACTATAAAAAAATGTCATATAATTACTAGAATATAATAATGGAAATAATTCTACCGTGGGATGTTCTTATTGTTTTTAAAAAAAAATCATGTACAATTATCAAGTCAAAGATTCCCGTGTATATATATCTATAATCTATATCTATAATCTATAATCTATATCTATATCTATATCTATAATCTATATCTATATCTATATCTATATCTATATCTATAATCTATATCTATAATCTATCTATATCTATATCTATAATCTATATATCTATATCTATAATCTATATCTATATCTATATCTATAATCTATAATCGATTATCTATTATCTATAATCTATAATCTATTATCTATAATCTATAATCTGTATCTATATCTATATCTATATCTATATCTATATCTATATCTATATCTATAATGTATATCTATAATCTATATCTATATCTATAATCTATAATCTATATCTATAATCTAATCTATAATCTATAATCTATATCTATAATCTATAATAGTGTAAAGGGCTTTAGAAATATCGTTTGAACTTTTTTCCCTTGATTAAAAGTCTCTACTTTATACAAAATCGTCTTTTCACCTATCCTCTATTATTTTAGTAATATTAAATATTTACTATATTACAACAACAACAACATACCCAGTGTATTCCCACCTAGTCGGGTCTGGGGAGGGTAGAGTGTACGTAGACCATACCACTACCTCAATAGAAGTAGAGAGGCTGTTTTCGATAGACCCCCGACTTAGGACCAATAACAGTACAACAAATACAAAAAGTAAGCGCATATAAACTAGTACGGCACACAAAACAAACTAACAGTATAACAAACACAAAAGATAAGTGCGTAATAAACTAGTATGGGATGCAAAAAAGCCAACACCACTAGCCCCAAAAACTACAGCCATAATATTACGAACCAGAAACTCCATACCCAAAGGATCACTCCCCTATTACTACCGCCACGCTCCCACCCCCTAACCTTCTACCCTAATCCACGTCCTCCACACCTTCCTATCAAGGGTCATTACTCTGTAAGCTGTAATTGCTCCAATTTTCTCACAAAAATAAAATTCTTTTTCCACTATCTAAAAAAACTTACTTCCTAACCAAAAGAGGACAACACAAAAACTCCAAATAGAATATTTAGAAATCAAAAAAATATTTTTTAAACAAAAAATACCCCTTCTTCCAACGTCAAACCGAAAAAATTATATCCTTCACCCAATATTTCCCTTCTTGTAGCGTGAAACCCAGAAAAAATGAACAAAAGAAGAAGTTTTCTTCTCCCAGCTTTGACGCTTTCCGTAAAAAAGAAATAAAAAATCCCTATGCCCATCTTACATAGGATTTAACCTTTTTCATGCAAAATAGGGTTAGAAAAAACACCAAAAACCAACAAACAATAATTTTTATCCCATGTAAAATAGGCTTTATGTTAGGGCATGTGGACTTTTGATGATAGACATGTGAATGAAATAAATTGAACAAGCTGGTCCATCCAACTGAACAAAACTAAGTTGCAGACAAGTTATTGATAAGATGACTATGCGTACAAACAAGATTAGATAACACTTATCACGTCAAAAGTTGAATGGAACAAGAAGTATTGCAGAAGTTGAGTTGAACAAGAAGTCTTACAGAAGTGGAATTAAATAAGAGGTCTTGCAGAGATAAAAGAAGAGTCCTATTCAAAGAGGAAGAGAGAGAGGTGGCAGCAAAAGAAAAACAAGAGTGAAACTACCTGGAGTTCAATTGAACATAGAAGATTACATCAACTGAAGGAATTCAAGAGATGTTGGCTTAAATACAAGAAACAAAATCAAAAGCTTTCACTCATGCACTGAAAAGATAATCAACAATCAGCAATAACTGTTCACATACTTGAAGAAGAACCTGGTCCTTTACTTAGCAAGTCATAGATGTGTGTAGTAGATAGGTTCTTGGAGTTGTAATGAGTCATTGTTCTAGTCTCAGTGATCTATAAACTGAGTTAGGAGTTGTGTCTTCAAGTTAGGAAACTCGAAAATTTGGGAACACTTATCTTGGGAATATTTGTGTTTGTGTAGTGATACGAGTTAGTAGTTTTAATTCCTAGTTGACAAGAAGTATTGTAATCTTGTTGATTTTTTAGGATCAAGTGTTATAGTGAAGTTGGGGTTAAATCCTGTAGAGGTACAGGTCGTGATTTTTTACACCTTTCTTGAGCCGGGTGTTTTTCATGTAAAAACATTGTGTTCATCTTTTACTTCTGTGAACCGCGTTTACTTACTTATTCCACAGATAGGAAATTAGTAGGGCTCGTACTCTAACAAGTGGTATCAGAGATGCTTGTCTTAAAGAATGCTATCACCTAATAAAAAATCAACATGATGAATTCTGCACCTTCTACTAGTCACAGTGAAGGTTGGTCAACCACTAGACCTCCACTTTTTGATGGATCTCACTTTATCTGGTGGAAAGAAAGGATGAAGATGTTCATCCTAGGTGAAGACTATAAATTATGGGACAGGATTACTGATGGTCCTACTATTCCAATGAAGTTGGTTGATGGTGAACAAGTCAAGAAAGTAAGGAGTGAATTTACTCCTGATGACTTGTTGGCTTTGAAGAAAAATGCAAAGGCCAAAAACAAATTGGCCTGTGGACTAGAACCTGCTAAATACAACAGGGTATCCACCTGCACTACTGCTAAGCAAATGTGGGATGCATTGGTGAATGCTCATGAAGGTACTTGTCAAGTAAGAAAATTCAGGATCTCTCTCATTTTTACTGAGTATAAGGCATTTAAAATAAAGGAAATGAAACCATGCATGAGATAATGACAAGGCTTACCACCTTAAAAAATTAGTTGACTTCCTTGGGAAAGGTCATCTCTGAAGAGAAACAAGTTGAAAAGGTACTAAGGGTATTACCTAAGTTAAAATGGAATGTTAAGGTGACTGCAATCAAGGAGGCAAATAAGGATCTTGAAGGCATGACCCTGGATGAACTAGTAGAGAACTTAAGGACTTATGAAATAGAAGTTGATGGAACCAAAGAACAAGCAGCTCCTGAGAAAATCTTAGCATTGAAAGCTTCTAATAGTGATGAGGAATTTGAACTTGATAAGGAGCAAGTTGCCTTCATAATTAAAAACTCTAGTAAATTTTTTAAGAGAAAGAAGGGAATAAGTACTAATAAATATTCCAATAACAATCCAAATGGGTGCTACAAATGTAGCAAAACTGATCATCAGATCATAGACTGTTCAGTCTGAGAAATAGAATGGAAGAAGAAAAGGGCTGAAAAGGAACTGAAGGCAAAAAAGAAAGAGAAGCATGCAATGATTACAGCCTAGGGATCTGATTTAGATGAAGATAAAGTTGATGAAACTGCATTCATGGCTCTTGGAGATTCAGACTTAGATGAAGAAGATGAGGGTTCTGAGGTAATTATACTTGAAATCAAAGAAAAACTGCAATTGTTTTCAAAACCAAAACTTGCTTCCTTGATGAGTGCATTGATTGATGATTTCCAAGAGTTAACCTCTGATAGGGATGAATTATTCAACAGACTTGCAAGTCTCAAATTTGATCTCATTGATATAAAGGCTTGCTCAGATACTGCTGACAAGGAAAATCGCACTCTCAAGAAACAGGTTGCAGAACTTGAGATTTCAAACAATAATCTTAAGTGTGAAGTTCTCAAACTAACTCTCACTGAAAATGGGAAAAAGGCCATGAGTAAAGAACAAGAAAATGCTGAACTTGAGCTAGTTAAATTCAAACAAGAATGCCATGATTTAACTGAAAAAATGAATAAGTTGAGTCAAGAAGTGTCTAAACTAAAACTTGATCTTGAAAGGGAAAATTAGGGGACAAACTCCTCAAGAATTGTTCATAAATTGAGTGAGAGAAATTTCAATGAAAATGCAGGTTTGGGATTCCACAAAAGTTTTGATGATCCTAAAGATCTATGTTATATCTGTGGCAACCTTGGACATCCCACCACTAAATGTCCAGTGGCTACAAAAAACAGATCAAACAGTCAAAACCTAGCTAGCAGATCTTCTCAAACCAAAAGGAACAAAACTATTTCTGTTCAGAGAAACAGGTTGCACTACTTGTTGCCTGCATGGACCAAAAAAAATTTAATTCATTCTTTCACTCATAATATAGGAACCAAGCTTATCTGGATTCCTAAGTCTAACCATTGATTTCTTTTGCAGGAAAAAGTGAAAGGAAACAAACGGCACTGGTACTTAGACAGTTCTTGCTCAAGACACATGACTGGTGATAAGAAAAAGTCCCTTTCACTCTCCAAATAGGTGGAGGAGGAGTTTTTTTTGGTGATGGAAAAAAGGGAATCATAACTGGAGTTGGAAAGATTGGCTCATCTGAGTCAAAACATTGGAGGATGTCTATCTTGTAGAAGGATTAAAGCATAACCTGCTGAGCATCTCACAACTGTGTGACAAAGGTAATAAAGTTACTTTTACTGTTGTAGGAGTCAAAGTCAAAAAGATGAACACCAAAGAGATTTTGCTCACTGCAAGGAGATACAGGAATATATACAAAGCTGACATCATGGCAATACCAGGACCTGAGTTGACTTGTCTGAGTGCTATAGAAAATGATCTCCACCTTTGGCACAGAAGACTTGGTCATGCAAGTATGAAACAGCTAAACATACTTTCATCCAAATACATGGTATTGGGATTACCCAAGACCAAGTTCAAGAAAGAATATCTATGTAGTGCATGTGTAAGGGGGAAGCAGGTAAGATCTTATTTTAAGTCAAAAAACCATGTTAGCACTACCAAGTACCTTGACTTGGTTCATATAGACTTATAGTAGAGGTGGAAAAAGGTATGTTTTTGTAATTGTTGATGACTATTCCAGATTCACATGGACTTTTTTTCTAGCCTCTAAAGAAGATACCTTTGATGTCTTTGAAATCTTCATTAAGAAAATTGAAAAGAAACTGGGCACTTCATTAGTTTCCATAAGGTCTGACCATGGTTCAGAATTTGAGAATGTAAAATTCTTGAAATACTGTTCAGCAAATGGTATAGATCGCAACTTCTCAGCTCCTAGAACACCACAACAAAATGGAGTGGTGGAAAGGAAAAATAGAACCTTGAAAGAAATGGCTAGAAAAATGATGCTTGCAACAAATGTTGCTAAAAACCTTTAGGCTGAGGCAATAAGTACTGTAGCATATATCATAAATAGATGCATGATCATACCTATGTTAGAGAAGACTCCCTGTTAATTACTAAAAGGAAGAAAGCCTAACATTTCTCACTTAAGAACTTTTGGTTGTAAATGTTTTATACACAATAATGGAAAGGATAATCTAGGAAAATTTGATGCTAAAAGTGATGAGGGAATCTTCTTAGGTTATTCACTTCATAGTAAGGCTTATAGGGTTTAAAATAAAAGAACTAATTGTGTTGAAGAAAGCATGCATGTGGTTTTTGATGAATCCAGTGTTAAGACTAACCTGCAGGATAAAAGTGATACTGAGGAACAGGTTTTACAACAAGGTTCATTGACTGAAGATACCAAACTTAATAGCACATCAACAGGGGGAATTAAAGTTGAAGGCACAGTGACAGGGGGAACTGAGCCACAAACAACCCCAGTTCAGAACATCAGTAGTGACCCTAAAAGGATACAAGTATCAAGGATCACATCCTATTGATAATGTTCTTACTGATCTCACCTCTGGGATCACTACAAGGCCTGGATTAATAAGCATATGTGCCTTCAAGGCATTTCTATCAGAGATTGAGCCAAAGAAGATAAATAAAGCATTACTTGATGCTGATTGGATCATATCCATGCAGGAAGAGTTGAATCAGTTTGAGAGAAGTAAAGTATGACACTTAGTTGCTCTTCCAAAGATAGATCAGTAATTAGGACTAAGTGGGTGTACAGAAATAAAGTTGATGAGCATGGAACAATTATAAGAAAAAAGGCAAGATTGATGGTCCAAGGGTACAACCAAGAAGAAGGAATTGACTTTGATGAAACTTTTTCTCCTGTAGCAAGACTTGAAGCTATAAGATTACTTGTTGCCTTTGCTTCCTACATGGAGTTTATTCTTTATCAGATGGATGTGAAGAGTGCATTCCTAAATGAGATTCTCAAGGAGGAGATGTATGTTAAGTAACCTCCAGGATTTGAAATAAAGGAGTTTCCTGATCATGTGTACAGGCTAGATAAAGCCTTGTATGGGTTAAAACAAGCTCCAAGAGCTTGGTATGAAAGATTTTCAAAGTTTCTAGTGGAGCATGGACATACCAGAGGTAAAATTGACAATACCCTTTTCTTGAAATCTAATGGGAAGGATTTGTTAGTTGTGCAGGTATATGTGGATAATATTATTTTTGGCTCAACCAATATAAGTATGACTCATGAGTTTGTCAAACTCATGAGTTGTGAATTTGAGATGAGCATGATGGGAGAGCTGAATTTTTTCTTGGGTTTGCAAATAAAACAGTCAACATCTGGGACAATGATCCACCAACAGAAGTATGTCAAAGAGCTTCTCAAAATATTCTCCATGGAAGAAGCAAAAGAAACCAATACTCCTATTGCCACTACCACAAAGCTGGATTTGGACGAAACGGGTTCAGATGTAGAGCAAAAATTGTATAGAGGTATGATAGGGTCATTTTTGTACCTCACAACAAGTAGGCCTGATATTATGTTTAGTGTAGGTCTATGTGCCAGGTTTCAAGCAACACCCAAAGAATCACATCTAAAATTTGTGAAGAGAATTTTCAGATACTTGAAGGGAACTAGTGATCTTGGCTTATGGTACCCCAAAGATAATTTTAATTTGGTAGGATACTCAGATGTTGATTATGCAGGATACCTGGTGGACAGGAAAAGCACTATAGGAATGGCACACTTCCTTGGATCATAGTCGATTACCTGGTCTACAAAAAAGCAAAATTCAGTAGCTTTGTCTACTGCTGAAGCTGAATATGTTGCTGCAGGTTCCTGTTGTGCTCAATTACTTTGGATTAAGAAACAACTTATGGATTTTGGTATAGATGTTGGTTGTGTTCCCATTTTCTGTGATAATACAAGTGTTATTAACATAGCTAAAAATCCTGTTCAACATAAAAGAACCAAGCATATTGATATTAGACATCACTTTCTTAGAGATAATTTTGAAAAAGGTCATATATCAATTATATTTTCCTCTATTGAGGATCAAATTGCCTACATTTTCACTAAGGCTTTGAGTAGAGAACACTTCGAAAAAAATAAGTTAGCCTTGGGGATGATTAAAATTGCATAAGTCACCCTCAATGCTTGATTAAGATAAGTTGATCTTGCAAGTGATTGTTGGTTAATTCAGTCTCACACATTAACTTGTGTATCTTAATTCCAAGATTTTAGAGTATGTTGATCCATTTATGTGTTGATTTTGCAGAGTGACTGGAATACAAAAGCAATTTTGTCCATTTTTTTCAAGTATGACTATTATTACCTACAGTATCTTAGAGTGAAACAAGTTGTCCACCTGGTTCCTTCTTGATACATTTAAACCGACAAAATCAAAGAGTAATATTTACTCAAAAAGCTGCTACTAGCTTTCCCATCAGTTCAGAGGTTCTCATCATTATGTTCCTTACACGGGTACAGTTCCTCATCTCTTCAACTTCTTCCATTTCTCTTTTAAATACTCCCTCTCCTTTTCGTGGTTCATACTCATCTCCTCAATCAAGAAAAATTACCAGTTTATAAATAACATCCTCCTCATATTCTTCATCCTCTTCCTCTACTGGTTCTGTCACAAATCCTTTCACCGCACTTATCCTTTCTCTAAAAATCTCTTTACCTTCCTTAATCCCTCCTCCAATCTCCTAAAAATTCACCGATTTTGCTGCTTTCAGAAATTTCCCAAACCCTTTTGCCTAAATTCCTTCACCTTCTTCATCCTTTTCAAAACCCCTTCTTCCTCTTCTGATCCCACTCCAAATTATTGAAGATGATGATAATCCTAGTGACAGAGATAGCCTTCCTATCGCAGACTTAGTTCCAAGAAGGTCCAGGTCCAAGCTACCAAGAAAACCCCCTTTCATTCCTATTGTTGTTGACAACACTGCCCCTACCGAACCTTCTCCAACTATCTCTATCCCTCGTACTCCTCATACTCGAGGAAGAAAACAACGAGAAGATGCATCCTTGGCTGAAGCTCTTCGAGCCAGTAAAAAAAATGCATGGCTACATCTGATCCTACCCCTCCTTGTGCATTTTCTCGTGGTCTTCTTCTTAGATCTGTTAGAAAGACAAAGACTATCATAGAGAAATTCCCAAAACCCTTGTTGTCCAAGAAACCCTCTTCTAAACCTACTCAAAAAACCCCATCCTCTTCAAAATCCCCTTCCACCGTCAAAGGTTCTACCTCCTTCAAAGTTTCCCCTCCAAAGTCTTCTACTCGTCCAAAGAAACAGGTCACCAAACCTGTTCCTTCTGACTCGTCTGACTCTGATTTTTCTCTAGATGCCACTGATGAGCTGGGTCCTGAGTTTGAAGTTCCTCACCCATCCTCTCATTAAGACACTCCTGAGGCTCATTATTTTTACTTTCAAAAACATAAATTAGCTAGAAGGAGGGTTATTAGTGGTTTTGGTGGGAATGATATGCAAACTTTACTAGGAAAATTGGAGTTTCAAGGTTGGTCACATTTATTTCTTCAGGGAGACCTTCAGCGAAGATTTGCTAAAACTGAAGTGTATGAGTTTTATACAAATGGGGTGGGCATTGGTGAGCTGTTCTCTACTATTATCAAAAAGGTTACAATGAACCTTTATATTGTGAACATTGCTAGGATATTGTATTTTCCTTTTGGGGGATGGGGTCACTATGTTAAGGGTGTTTGGCCACCTCTGGATAATCTTGCCTCTGCCCTTGACATTTGTAAAAAGTTTTCTGGGAATCCTCACTTGCTCCACCATAGACGGGTCCTTAATAAGGAGATGTCACCACTTCACCAGCTTAATTTGATGTAGTTCATAAGATGATTCTCCCTAGAAAGGAAAAAAGGTGTGTGGCTAGTTTTCTTGATCTTACACTCATGGAATTATTGGACACTGAGGTAAGGATCGATTTGCCTCATCTTATCCTGAAGCACATGCAAAGGTTTCTCCTAAAAGAGATTAATGGACATGCCCTCCCATATCAATTCTGGCTCACACCTATATTTGAGGAGTTTGGGTTGTCTGTCTAAGTGTGGTCATCAAAGACTACCAAGGATATCATAGGGACTGTGAACCACATAATGCTACCTGGTTCCATGAGGAGTGCTGACAATCCACTGCAACGACTGAGGAATGCACTGGTTGCAAAACAAGGAGAAGTAGAAGTTGCTCAGGCTGCTTTAGAGGCAGCACAGACTGCTCATGAAGATGAAAAAAAGGTTCTTCAAGATCAGATTGCTTCCCTCACAACCTTGTTAGAAAAAGAGAGGGTTGAGAGTGTTCATGTCATTAGGAAACTCACTTCCCTTATCCCCTCTTCTTCATCCACTTAGCCTCTTTACTGATAACCTAAGCCTATCTCTTTTTTTTCCCTTCCTTCTTGGCTTGTTCTATCTTAGTTTGCTTCTGGTAATTGTAGTCATATTTTATTAATGAATGAAATGGACATATTTGATTTAAAAGTATTCTACTTATGTTTTCTCATACTACATTCATGGTCTCTTATTTTGAATTTTGATTGTCTTAGTGATAGCTTCAATGGCCATGAATTACTAAACATTTTTCACTTGACCGGACCAACTTTTTGATGATGTCAAAAGGGGAAAGAGTAGGCTATGCAATGCTTATAACTCAATTGGGCTAACCTGTTTCTGTTTCATTCTGTGTTCCTTTTACTTAAATTCCTTAGTGAGTATGTCAGGTTTTTGTGGTGTTGTTATGGTGTTGTGCTGCTATGTTTGTCATTATCAAAAAGGGGGGAATTTGTTAGGGCATGTCGAGTTTTGATGATAGATATGTGAATGAAACAATTTGAACAAGTTGGCCCATCCAAGTGAACAAAGCTAAGCTGCAAACAAGTTATTGATAAGATGACTCTGCGTACAAACAGGATTGAATAACACTTATCACGTCGAAAGTTGAATGGAACAAAAAGTCTTGCAGAAGTTGAGTTGAACAATAAGTCTTACAGAAGTGGAATTAAACAAGAGGTCTTGCAGATATAAAAGAAGAGTCCTATTCAAAGAGAAAGAGAGAAAGGCGACAGCAAAAGAAAAACAAGAGTGAAACTACCTGGAGTCCTATTGAACATAGAAGATTACATCAACTGAAGGACTTCAGGAGATTTTGGCTTAAATACAAGAAACGAAATCAAAAGCTTTCACGCATGCCCTGAAAAGATAATCAACAATCAGCAAAACTATTCACATACTTGAAGAAGAACCTGGTCCTTTACTTAGCAAGTCACAGACTGTGTGTAGTAGATAGATTCTTGGAGTTGTAATGAGTCATTGTTCTAGTCTCAGTGATCTATAAACTGAGTTAGGAGTTGTGTCTTTAAGTTAGGGAACTCGAAGATTTGGAAATACTTATCTTGGAAAGATTTGTGTTTGTGTAGTGATAGAAGTTAGTAGTTTTAATTCCTAGTTTACAAGAAGTATTGTAATCTTGTTGATTGTTGAGGCTCAAGTGTTATAGTGAAGTTGGGGTTAAATCCTGTAGAGGTACAGGCCGTGGTTTTTTACACCTTTCTTGAGCCGGGTGTTTTCCACGTAAAAACATTGTGTTCATCTTTTACTTCTATGAACCGCGTTTACTTACTTGTTCCACAGATAGGCAATTAGTAGGGCTCGTACTCTAACACTTTAACGTACCTTTTACCAACTTCTATAAAAGTCATGTTGATTTTGTTTCTGCCATCCTCACCATACTTTTCTTTCATCGACAATTCTCTCACTTTTATCTCTTCTCCAGGTTCTCTTCGTCAAAAAAAATAAAAATAATCGTAATATAAATATAGTTCAAATCAATGCATCTCTCTTAACCTCTAGGAGCAAGGAAAAGAGGTACTGCATGACAAACACAAAAGTGACGATCCATTAACTACTTGAAACTTCTGATTGTATATGTTATGTTTACATTATTATATTAAAGTGTGATTTGAGAATTGATTTGAACTTTTCGCACTTCATTAAAAATTTCCATAATAGACAAAATCATCTAACTTTAAAAATTTCCATAATAGACAAAATCATCTAACTTTAAATAATTAAAGATTACCCTTGCGAGGAACGTATAATTTAACTACTATATATATAGACACACGTGATTTAGTTCTTTTCTTTTTTTGTTTTATTATTATTATTTTGTTCTAGAAGCTGTTACGCGAAGAAGACATTGGGTTCAACGTCCTAAAGTAGGGAAAACAAGTTCCGTGAGTGGTATTTCACATTGATTGTCCTCTCTGGCCTCCAATACGCCTCATCTTAAATATTTTTAGGATAATTCCCTTCATCCAAAGTCAAATAAACGTTTCAAAATAAAAAATACCATTAAGGCACATGGGGTTGATTAAAACAAACGTGGCAATAATATATTGGCTTATAAATATATACTAATAAAGAAAATAAAATTAAAAAATGCATGGCATAATACAAGTTGCTTAGCATTCCATATTATTTCACTATATAAAGAGAAGAAATTTTGCATGGATGATAAGTGAGATAATAAATCAGTGGATTTTGGCTGTTTATTACAAAGTCCAGAGATTAGTGAGAGATTCTTCTTTTTCATTTTCTTAATTAGTTGTATTTTGAGTTATATACTATGTTGATTTATTTTGCTTATTAATTAGTTGATGGTTATAATCAGGGAAGAACTAGGGGCACAAAGGGTTCATTCAAAGTCTTTCGTCGAGAAAGTAAGCTAATTCTGACACCATTATATATTTAAAAAACTTGGTTCTTACGCTCCTTATCGGCGAAGTCACATATTAGAAGAAATAGAAAGATACACGACAACAAGATATATACTAGGTAAAAGTTACTATTATGTATATGTACAGTACATATTCAATTCCCTTGACTTATTCGTGTGTTTACTTTTTATATTTTCACATCATCACATGGTAATGGAGTATGTTAAACTACAAAATGTTCCAAATCGGATAGTCATTTAAATTAGAGACGGATTCAGAATTTAATTAAATTCATGGTGTCCTAATAGATATTTCAAGTTAATACCATAATAATAACTAAATTAGCTGTCAAAATATTCAAATCTAAATGGGGTATGAGATATAAGAGTACTTTATTGAGAGGGTTGCATGTGTAGATTTTTTTTCACAATTTTCATGTGTTTATATTCCCTAATTAATCTGCAGACATAATTATGTATCATTGTTGACATGAAGAACATGAAATAAAGAACCCAAATGCAATTTGATTTAGTTTTATATTGCTAGTTTCAAGGTTTTATAAGTTGACATTATCACACCATCATAGCTAATTAATCCTAATTAATTAGTACTATTTGTTATGAATTGTACATTATATATCTTAGCCTTTAGATTCTTTTCCATTTAGATTTTCCTTTTTCTTGTATGTTTAAATTCTTTTTAGGTTTGAGAAGTTCTTAGCAAATCAATCAAATCTTTGAATACTACAGATTAATGCTTACTTCGTTTCAATTTATAAATTGTCTTACTTTCCTTTTGGTCCTTCTCAAAGAAGTTTTATTTAGTAAGTTTTTCAATTCCACGATCACAAAATTCAAAAGTGTCTCTTTACTTTTTAAATTTTATGCTCAATCAAACTAAGACGTTTTACTTGGACGGAGGAGTAATATACTGTGATGTCTAAAGGAGTATTAATGAGAGCAAGAAAGCATGAAGTTAAAAGTACTTAAGATGGTTGTAATTTGTAATCACCTATTGCTCGAACTCTTCAAAAATGTTTGCGGGTGCGTATCGGATTCCAAAAGTATTGTATTTTTGGAGAATCCAACACGGATACGGCATCAAAAGTGAAAGTCCGAGCAACTTAGGTAATCACAAGAAAATAGCTTTTGCTCGTAAGTGAGAAAAGTCATTTTTGCTCGAACAAATAACTTTCTGCTCGGATGGTAAGCACCCCTCACTTCTAACTCAAAGGTTATGAGTTTGAGTCATCAGGAGAGTAAAAGAGGTGCGAGCTCATGGGGGGTGGGGGGTAAAAAAATGTCCCTCCTTGCTCAAATTCTCGAGGGTCGGGGGTCGGGGTCTATCGGAAACAACCTCTCTACTTCATCTGAGGTAGTGGTATGGACTGCGTACACTTTATCCTCCCGGACCCTACTTTGTGAGAATACGCTGGGTATGTTGTTGTTGTAAATACTAAAGCAAGAGAAATGATTCTTGATAGAGTAGTAGAACATTTACTAACATATGGTGCAAATGGTGGCATTTTCTGTTTTCTTGTTCAGAGAAAAATGGCGATAAGAACAGTGGATTTTCGATCAGATACAGTCACGAAACCAACAGAATCAATGCGCGAAGCAATGGCCAACGCGGAAGTGGATGATGATGTCTTGGGATATGATCCAACAGCACAGCGTCTTGAAGCAAAGATGGCAAGGACAGTTAAGAACAATGAAGATGGTACAATGGATCTTGATTTGATTGAAGCTGCGATTCGTGATTCTAGCTTTGAGATACTTTCTCCGACAACTAGGCTCATTTGCTTGGAGAATTCACATTCTCGGTAAGTAAACATTATATACTTGCATATCTCTAAGAGGTAAAGGTAAAGTCTACGTAAACTTTACCCTCCCCAGACCCCAGTTGTGGGTTTACACTAGGTATATTGTTGTTGTTAGTGGTGCATTACATGGTATTGCCATCTGAGTTTTGCTAGAAATGTATCTTTAGTATGTTATTCTATATTTTGGACCATACACAGTCAGTGGCGAATCTAAAATTTAAAATGTTGTATGGTTCTGAGTTGTGATAGTTCATCTTAAAATGTATGTTTAACTATGTTTATATTTAGTTTTCACACATATAAACAGTGTTCGACCCAATAGTACTGGTTCTGCGTTGTAGTTTCTTCCTAGATCATCTAGTTACTCATCTCAACGGTCATTCTTTCCCATTACTTAAGTCATTGACTCCTTCTCTGATGAATGTCCTTAACAACATTTCTATGAAATGCAGTTCAGGAGGCAGATGCCTTTCCGTAGAGTATACAGACAAAGTCGGAGATCTAGCAAAGAAATATGGTTTGAAGCTGCATATTGATGGCGCCCGTATATTCAATGCATCAGTTGTGAGTACACATTTTCTTGTTTGTTAAGTGAACAACATTCTATATGCAGTTGGTATTAGTGCCTACAACCAGTCAAATAATGGATCTATATGGTAGAGTAACTTTAAGTAGTTACAACCATAACAAAAATTCTAATTGATTTACACTGGGTATGTTGTTGTTGTTGTATTATTTGAGGTTTTAACTGGACTTATCTGTCTTCCAGGCACTCGGAGTGCCTGTTCATAGGCTTGTACAGGCTGCTGATTCAGTTTCGGTAAGTTGAGCCCTTTCTCTTCACTGTTTAGAGTCATTTCTGGTCCATTTTGAGTAAGGCAAAATACTATTTTATGTTCTTTGTAACATGATATCGACAAAGAGAATCAAAGATGGACTATATGCACACTGGAATATATGAAGGATGCGGCATCTAAGGGACATTTATGTACAGAATTCTATCTTGATCATTTTGGATGACTAGATATACCTGTTTGAAATCTTGACGTTTTTGATGGTGTATAATGTTTATGGTTTAGTATTTTCGCTAAGTCCTGTAAGTCCTCTCAAGCAGAGAGGCCTTTAGAGTTCTGTGAACTTAATGCTTTGAGAAATCATTCCAATTACCTTTCTGCAAACAGGAGTCATCCTATACATTGTCGAAAAAGAGTTTGTCTCGAAAAATTTATGATATGGTATCAAATGTAAATTGTAAAGGAGTGGGCATGTCTATACTTAGAGGTATGATGATAATGATATGATGAGTTCAAATGAAGAAGTGGAGATTCATATAGCCGACCCCAACTTGTTTGAGACTGAGCGGTATTTGTTGTATTCATATATGTCCCCCTCCATTTTGTAACTTTTGGTTGTAATGTATGACAATTTATGTTAGTATACATCCTTTTTCCTCTTTCAAGAATCCGCGCAGGCATGCTTATCGAAAGGTCTTGGTGCTCCCGCTGGATCTGTGATTGTTGGTTCGAAGAGCTTCATTGCCAGGGTAAGTAATACTTATGGATCATCGAAGAATCTGACTGTTCTTGCATAGCACAATTTATCGCGTGCTCATTATTTCCTTCCTTTGCTAGGCGAAAATACTAAGGAAGACTCTAGGTGGAGGAATGCGACAGATTGGCGTCCTGTGTGCTGCTGCTTCTGTTGCATTACAAGAAAATCTTGTTAAATTGGAAGGCGATCACAGAAACGCTAAGATTTTGACAGGTACTAATATTTTTCTTTGAAGTTGATAAAAATGTATCGTCTGTAACAACTTAAGATTTTAGATGAGACAGTCGCACACCTTCAACGATCTAATGATTCCATTTTACATCTCAGAGGAACTTAACAAAATCAGAGGGCTTAAAGTTGATATTGCCACTGTTGAGACTAACATTGTAAGTTTGATTCAATGCAACTGTTTTCATTTCAAATACTTCAGAAAGACTATAGTTGAATTCTCGTCCTTCATATACTACGAGTGTAATAAGAGCATACGTCAACTGAGATCCAATTTTTTTGTTATCAAGGTATATTGTCATATACGTAAGGGATCAAAGATCAGTAGAACATAACTGTGCAAGACTTTGGAACAACATGGTGTACTTGTACTACCAGAAGGGCCAATGAGGTGTGTTTTCGCCTTTTCATTCTTCAATTCTAGTGTATTGTAACAATACATACTAGACATATGAAGCATAGACAATATAAAAATGGAGAGCCAACGTCAGATAAACAATGATATGAGTTTGACTCTGATACCATAATAAGAAAATGAACCTAATTGGGGCGATAAGGTGCTCTTTGCCTTCTCATTCTCCAAACCTAATGTCCAAGCATGTCCACTCTTTTAATTGATTGTAACAATACACGCTAAGGCCCCTCACTTCCAGGACTAGACAACATAAACTAGGGTCTAACATCAAGTAAACAACGAATCGAGATGAATCTGACTCTGATACCATAATAAGAAAATGAACCTTGGACCTAACTCGATAAAAAAGCTAGCTCATGAGGTGAGAATTGACCAAGAACATATAAAGAAGCACATTGCACCATCCCACAATGATCCGGGACACTAACAACACATGCATTTGCATTAGAGATACCGTTGGATACATTAATTTCAATATGAAATATATATTATTTCAACAAACATTAGACTCTAAGTTCATAAATTTCAAAAATACAATAGGTTCAATGATTTAGCGATTGATTCATTGAGTTTATATCCTAGATCCGTGCAACCACAAAAGCTTTTCTGTACAAACATGTAACTTTTGAAATATACTTTCACAACTTATTGCAGAATCAAATTTGTTGTACACCACCAACTTTCAGAAAGTGATGTGCATTATTCGGTCTCTTGTGTTAGGATAAAGTGTTAAAAATTTATACATAAGCTACTGAATTCCCGTGAACTCGATATTCTTTTTTAATTTACTTGTTTTATTAAATTTCTGCAGGAAGCATTAGGTGGAATGACAGAAGAAAATGGTGACACGCAGCATCTTATGTCTATATACACAACTTCGTAAAATTTTTGTTGCATCAAAGCCTTCATTATGTTCACCGTGAAACCAATAATTTCGTTAAGGGTGTTTAAAATGTAATATTGTATACATGTATTATGTGCTAAATGTATTGTTACTTAATAATAAAAAGTCAATTCTAAGTTATAACGATGAGATTCATGAGTTATTTTTAGGAAAAAATACATAAAATAGCATACTTAAGTATTAAATTACAAAAAATAACAACAATTCTATCAAATTACATTTTATAGCATATGTAATTGTATGTATTTGTATTTTTGTAGAAACAATTTGCGAAAATACAAAATACATATCGATCATAAGGGCAGTAAAAATCATATGTATTTGTATTTTTGTAGCAACAGTTTGCAAAAATACAAAATACAACTTGCTATATTATGTAATTGTGAAACTGTTGCTATGAAACTCATAATTAATAAGATAAGTATGTTATTTCTGAATGGGCAAAATTCAGGAATAGCATACTTATCCCCTTAATTATGAGTTTCATAGCAACAGTTTCATAATTACATAATATAGCAAGTTGTATTTTGTATTTTTGCAAGCTGTTGCAACAAAAATACAAATACATATGATTTTTACTGTCTTATGATCGATATGTATTTTATATTTTTGCAAACTGTTGCTACGAAAATACAAATACATATGCTACACAATGTAATTTGATAAAAGTGTTGTTATTTTTTGTAATTTAATACTTAAATATGTTACTTTATGTATTTTTTTCTTTCTGAATTTTGCCCTTTTTTTTATTGGGCCATTCATAAGAATACTCCTATTTTGGAGTGATTTTTAATTTTTGTTCTACAAATTAGTCGTCTTTCATTTTTGTCCGTCAACACTTTAAGTAAAAAAAAGTTGCTGAAAATATCGCCAACATCAAAAAAATCAAAAAAAAATTATAAGGCAAAATTTTATATTTTTGTACCATAATATAACACATGTATCTTACAAGGCATAACAAGTTATGTCGCTCAATTCCAACAAAACTTATACCACTAGTGGCATTAGTTTAGTTTAGTTTACTATTCACAAGTTATGTCTTATAAGGATAACTTAGTCCCCACAGAACGTATATCAATTTCAGAATGTTTTGTCTTAAGAAATTCATAAGTTATGTCTTTAGTTTCTATAGAACTTATATCGATAGATACTACACAATTTAAGGCAAAAGTTTTCTAAACTTATCCCTCACAAAATTAGGTTAGAATTAATGATACTTTGACTCACAAATTTTCACTAAATGGGTAACAGGCGAAAATTAGAGGCCACCAATTTGTGGAGCAATAAAGGGCAGTCAGTGCAAAAACTTGTATTTTATTTGTCAATATTTCCTTATCATATTACAACAACAATAACAAACTCAGTGTATTCTCATAAAGTGGGGTCTGGGAGGGTAGGATGTACGTAGTTCATACCGCTACCTCCAAAGAACTAGAGAGAATGTTTTCGATACACCCCCGACTCAAGATAAAAAATAATAAATAAGGGGATGAATAATCCTTATCATATTAAAATAACAATAATATATCAGCGTAATTTCACAAGTGAATTTGAAGAGAATAGTATATTTAGTAGACTTAGCCCTACCGTACAACTATGGGTGTCAAATGGGCAGGGCCGAACCAACCCGGAACCGGCCCTTCTATTTTAACCGGGTTGAGGGCCGGTTTTGGCGCTAGACGGGCTGGGCCGGGCCGGACCAAACAGTAAAAAAAATTAAAACTCACCCTAATCCGGCCAACTTAACCCAACCCGGTCAAACCCACCAAAACCCGATCAAACCCGGTTAAAAAATCGGTCAAACCCGGTCAAAACTATAAAAAAAAAAAAAAAAAAATTCTTTCAATATACATTACATATACCCACCTATATATATTATAAATACGTTAAATAATATATATACACTATATATATAGTATATACTACATTAGAATTTAAAAAATATATACACATACACACAATTAGTCAATTACTCATATATACGTACCATTCAATGTATATATACTACTACTTATAAAATATACTACAATATATATACATTACAATATATATAGATATACTTATATACTAATTCATAAAACATATACACATGTATACGTTAAATATACAAGATATATACACGTGTATATGCACCATACAATGTATATATACTACTACTTATAAAATATACTACAATATATATACATTATAATGTATATAGATATAGTTATATACTAATTTATAAAACATATACACATATATACGTTAAATATACACTTCTATAGAAGATATATACATGTGTATAAGCACTATTCAATGTATATATACTACTACTTATAGAATATACTACAATATATATACATTATAATATATATAGATATACTTATATACTAATTCATAAAACATATACACATGTATACGTTAAATATACAAGATATATACACGTGTATATGCACCATACAATGTATATATACTACTACTTATAAAATATACTACAATATATATACATTATAATGTATATAGATATAGTTATATACTAATTTATAAAACATATACACATGTATACGTTAAATATACACTTCTATAGAAGATATATACATGTGTATAAGCCTATTCAATGTATATATACTACTACTTATAAAATATACTACAATATATATACATTACAATATATATAGATATACTTATATACTAATTTATAAAATATATACACATTTATACGTTAAATATACACTTCTATAGAAGATATATACACGTGTTTACGCACCATTCAATGTATATATACTACTACTTATAAAATATACTACATTATATATACATTACAATATATATAGATATACTTATATACTAATTTATAAAACTTATACACAGGTATACATTAAATATACACTTCTATAGAAGATATATGCACAAATATACAAAACATATGCTACTTAATATAATAAATTAATAATATTTGGTAGTAAATTAATAATATATTAGAAGTAAGTTTTTTATTTAAAGTAGAAAATTAGAAATTCAATTTAAAATTTTAAATCGTTAAATGAAAAAAATATAAAAGTAAGGACTAAGGAGTGAATGAATTTGGAGAATTTTATTGATTGCAAAATGATCCAAAATTTATAATTTACATGAATGAAAAATCTACAAATTATGCATCATTTTTTCCAAATCATTCAAGTTAATATTAACGGGAACTTGCATAGGATAGTCGAAGTCAACAGGGGCAAAACCATGCATTGGACTTGATTCTGCTGAGTTCTCCCGTGAAGTCATAATTTTTTCAAGTTTCAGCTCGTCGCTCGGCTCCGGTTCCATTCCTTCGTTTCTTCTTTCCGCTCTAATTCAATCTCTGAGGAAAACTAGAACATTCATTACATTGCTTCCCAATAAGTGTCCGTTGTCTCCAAGCTGCTGTCGTCCCTGACTAAAGGCGCTCTCTGATGCAACGGTTGACATTGGAACATTCAAGATATCTCTAGCTAATCTTGAAAGCACAGGATATTGTGTTTCATTACTCCTTCACCAATCCAAAGTGTTGATCCGTCGTCTGCTATCCTCTGGTGCCGTCCGAAGATAATATTTCAACTCTTCCCGATAAGTGGCACATATTATTATATTTCATGCACGGATTTAGCATAGCATCAACCAAGTAAATAGGGGGAATCGGGAAAAAATATTTTTTAAATTTCATAAACATGGCGCCAACAGCTTCTTTATAACCTTCTTTATTTTTATATTTTTTGAGCAAACCAGAAATATCGGCTATATATGTCAAAATATTACAAACAGTAGGATAATAAGCACCGAAAAATTCAACCGTAACTACATAAAATTTTTCTAAAAACTTAACAAGATCATTAATTACAACTCAATCAGAATTATGTAGCATGCAATCAGCAGAATTAGCAAATGAACCGCAATGTTGGTTAAAATCTAATGTAATAGGAATTCTATATTTATAACAAGTTTTTAAAAATTCATACGTAGAATTCCATCTAGTATCAATTTCCTCAGGCATCAAAATCGGTGCAAGTCCATTTTCTTGACATTTAACTTTAAATTCTCTAATTCTTGATCTACGATTATTTCCTTGAATAAAACCAACGGCAAGACGAAATTTTTCAATATAAAGCTAAAAAAACTCAAGACCATGTTTTACAATTAAATTATATATATGACATGCACACTTAATCTGAAAATTTTTAGACAAGGGCGGAGATAGCATAGATTTTAATTTTTTTATAGCAGTCTTGTTGTTAGAAGCGTTATCAAAAGCAATACATAAAATTTTATTTTCGATACCATAATATCCGACAATTTAAACAATAGAATCAGCAATAAATTGTCCAGTATGTTTACGATCTTCATCATATAAAAAAACAAGAATACGTTTTTGCATCACGAAATTACTATCCATCCAATGACAAATAACAGTTAAATAATCATTTTTATTTACAGCACGACCAAGATTAGAAGTTAGGGACAATCTACATTGAATATTTTTTAACAATGTTGATAAATAAAAATAATATTGTGAATGAAATCTAAAAATATCAGACCGACAAGTAGTTCTAGGAATACCGTTAAACATAAGATTATAAATTGTTTGTATATAACGAATAAAGGCATCAGAAAAAGGAAAACTAAAAGGCAAACAGCCCACAACTACCATTTTAGCTATTTCTTCCCGGTCCCTCAATTTATTATACTTCTTTGCTATGTGACCAGTTGCTGGGTCCATTCTAGTTTGCTTTGGCCCACCAACATCCCTACCACCTTGTGCAATATTTAACTCTCTTTTGTGATCTTCAGCTATATGTCTCATTAACGTACCCGTATTCCCTTGCTTGCCTCTACTTCTATGCTTATATATTTGTTGACAAATATTGCATTGCACCTCAATATCTGATATACGTTCAAAAAATTGCCATGCAACACTAGTTCTTTTACGAAGTCTTGGGGCACTGGAAGGACGGAGAGGGAGATTAACCGATTCAAATCTAACGTTAGCATCTCCTACTGCGGGTGTCTCAGCAATATTTTCATTATCTTTGTCTAAATTAACCGCATCTACTTCATTTTCTTCTTCTATACCGTAATTTTTCTGAGCTTCGACATAATCCATATCGTGAGCACCTACACCTATTTCTTCCTCAAAAGGTGTACCAAGCGGTACCGGAGGCGAAGGTACACGGGTATATCTACTACTTGAACTACCTCCACCATTAGTAAATCGCTTTTTACTATCACTACCGCTTTCGAGACAAAAAATTTCAACACCTTTAGTAGCGAGGTTTCTTAATTTATCCATAATATAAATTAAATTAAACTAAAAATATTCAAAATACATAAATATAATAAAATTAACTATTAAACAATTAATACAATAAATAAAAATTAAACGTAAGAGATGGAACAACAATACCAAATTTTGGAAGTATCCGAAGATTGCGACTTTAGAAACTTCTGCTTGTACTTTGTAAACGAAAAATTAAAAAATTAAAGTGAACACTTTAAGAAATTAAATATATTGAATATTTGAGAATTGAGATTTGAGAGAGTGAAAAATTGTGTGAAAAATGATTTGAAATTGTAGGATATTTATAGAATTTTTTGGGGGATTAAAAAATATTTTTTAAAGTTAATTTTTTTTTTCTTTTAATAAATGAGCCCAAACTAACCGTTTGGACCAAAAAATGGCTATATAGCCGTTGGACCAACGACTAGTTTGGCCCAAAATCCCAATTTTTTTAAATTTTTTTTAAGATATTCGGGTCGGGCCGGGTTAATTAACCGACGAATCTGAACCGAGCTTGGTTCGAACCGGATTAATCGGACCCATTTTAAAAAAATAACCGACCCGAGACTTGAAATTCTAAAACCCTAAGGCTTATCGAACCGGATCGGCCCGGCCCACTTGACACCCTTACATACAACCGTACAAGGTAGGCATATTATTGCCCACAGAGCAAAAGTGATGCATATAAAAGGACAAGTATATAAATCAAGTACAGTAGCAAAGAAGTCAGGATGAAAAGAATGAAAAGAAAATAGTAGTAACAACAAATTTTATGATAAAATAAAGTATACAATAAATCCGTATCATATTTAATATTAGCTCATTTTATTCTTTGCTCTAACATATTTGAAAACATCATTTACTGTATTGGTGTTAAAATAAGCTAAATAATTAGTCATACCAATAATCAAAAAGGAAACTTAAGTAAATGTAACTTTCAGTCAACTATTTTATCAACAACATCGCCCTGACATCATTTATAGTATTGTGTTAAAATGAGCTAAATAATAAGTCATACCAATAATCAAAAAGGAAACTTAAGTAAATGTACCCTTCGGTCAACTATTTTACCAACAACATTGCCCTCAAGTATATACTACCTATACACGTTGGCGCTATATATTCTATATATGTTTTGTATAAATATGTATATTATATGTATAACCTGGTATACTGTATTCACATTTTGTAAGCTACATGATGAAATGATATCTAGCTGTAATTTTCCTATCAATAATTTATGCCCAATAACTTTGAAAACAAATGTTCTTACAAATCTTCAATATCAAAATCTAAAACTTAAAAGTTTTTCTGCAAAGACATCAAAAGTTCAACACCATCTGCTTTCAAATTCGTTTTTTGTAAATCAACCCATCAAAACTCTTACTAATTTCTTTTATATAATACACTTAACTAATACTTTTCCATGATTATATATAAAATATCAAATAAAAAAATTATTCTTAAAATAGCTCGACAAGATTTTAATGAATCAATTTATATTTTATACTATAAATTTATTAGCCTTTATCAATAAATTAAACTGAATTAATAAATGAACGAATCATTTACCCATCCAAACATAAGAAATTGGATAAATCATATTTTAATGAGTTAAATTTCGCCATCTCCATTAAAATCTAAAAGAAAACAAAAAAAAATAAAAAAATATTTTTAGATATTTTCCCTCTTTATAATAATTATATATAAAATATCAAATAAAAAACTATTTTTACAAATAGCTCGGCAAGATTTTTAATGAATCAATTAATGTTTTATACAATAAATTTATTAGCCTTTATCAATAAATTAAACCGAATTAATAAATGAACGAATCATTTACCCATTCAAACTTAAGAAATTGGATAAATCATATTTTAATGAGTTGAATTTTGCCATCTCCATTAAAATCTAAAAGAAAACAAAAAAAAATGAAAAAATATTTTCCCTCTTTATAATAATTATATATAAAATATCAAATAGAAAACTATTCTGAAAATAGTTCGGCAAGATTTTAATGAATCAATTTATATTTTATACTATAAATTTATTAACCTTTATCAATAAATTAAACTGAATTAATAAATGAACGAATCATTTACCCTTCCAAACTTAAGAAATTGGATAAATCATATTTTTATGATTTAAATTTTGCCATCTCCATTAAAATCTAAAAGAAAACAAAAAAAAAATAAAAAAATATTTTTAAATATTTTTCCTCTTTATAATAATTATATATAAAATATCAAATAAAAAACTATTTTTACAAATAGCTCGGCAAGATTTTTAATGAATCAATTTATATTTTATACTATAAATTTATTAGCCTTTATCAATAAATTAAACTGAATTAATAAATGAACGAATCATTTACCCATTCAAACTTAAAAAATTGGATAAATCATATTTTCATGAGTTAAATTTTGCCACCTTCATTAAAATCTAAAAGAAAACAAAAAAAAAAATGAAAAAAGATTTTTTAATTAAAAAAATAAAAAATTGATGAATAAGCAAAACCTCCTTCTCCACATTTTCAGCTGCCGCTCTATACCTTCACCCTTATTATTACTCCCTCCCTCCCCAACCAAAAATAATTCTTCAAAAAATCATCTTTAATTTTTTTTAATTCTCTACAAGAACAAGAATTTGTCTTATGGGGTTAGTAAATTTACTCTCTTTATTGGATCTTTACTGTAAATTTTTTAGTATTTTAATTTTCTTGAAACATTGTTTTTTTGTTCTGAACTTTGCTTATATGTGTTAGTTATTGACCCCCAAGATGTTGAAATAGATGTTTAATGTAAGTATAAGCAGCCCTTTTGAATACTAATTAAAATTGAACTAATATTTTGCGAGTATCTGGTGGGAGGTGACAAGTATCACGTGGAATTAGTGTGAGTATAATAAACCTTTTTCTGTAAATAATCATGGTGTCCAGGCCAACTTTCGCGCACCTCGACTAATTTAAATTAAAATAATCATTTGGGGTTTGAGGTTTGATTGTGGTTTATTGGTTTATAGTTGTGACCTTTTTATTGACTCATAATTCTTTTGGTTTCCACTGGAACAAGAATTTCTCTTATGAGGTTAGTTAAAGCACAATCTTTTTTGGTTCAATACTGTGAATATTTTAGTATTTTAAATTTTCATGAAACATTGTTTTTCTGTTCTGAACTTTGGTTATGTGAGTTGGTTTTGCTAAAAAGATTGGCCCCATGATGTTGAATTAGTGTAAGTATAATGAACCCTTTTGAATGCTGATTAAAATTCTGTTCTAGCATCGATGGATAGAGTTACCTGATGCTTGTTGCCAGTGGGAGCTATCTCGTGAATACCATAGTTATTAAAAAAATACTAATTAAAATTGAACTAATTTTTGGGGTTTGAGGTTTAATTGTGGTTTATTGGTTGATTTGTTTGTTGTTGTGCTTTTTTACTCTCTTACAGTTTTTGGGTCTCCAAAAGAACAAGAATTTGTCTTACGGGGTTAGTAAAAACACATTCTCTTTTTTTTTTTGGTTCTTTACTGTAAATTTTAGTATTTTATTTTTGTGAAACTTTGTTTTTTTTGTTCTGAACTTTGGTTATGTCTAAGTTTGCTAAAAAGATTGGCCCCATGATTCTGAATTAGTGTAAATATAATGAAACTTCTTCTTTTTTTATAACCGTGGTGTCCGATTCAGCTTTCTCACACCTCGACTAATTCCACGAGATACCTGCCACCTATAATGAACCCTTTTAAAACTAATTATAATTAAACTATTTTTTGGGGGTTTGAGGTTTGGTTGTGGTTTGTTGGTTGGTTTGTCTGTAGAATTTCTCTTATGGGGTTAGTAGAAAAACACTCTTTTTTGGTTCTTTACTGGAAATGTTTATTTTTTATTTTCTTGGAACATTTTTTTTTGGTTCTGAACTTTTCTTATGTGTGTTAGTTGCTAAAAAGAGTGGCCCATGATGTTGCAGTAGATGTTCAATCTAAAAAGTGTCCGGACCAGCTTTCGTGTACCTCGACTAATTTCACGGGATACCTGCCACCTATAATGAACCCTTTTTTCTTTATAAACGTGGCATTCGGAGCCTGCTTGCGTGCACCTCAACTAATTTCATGAGATTCCTGCCACCTATAGTGAACCCCTTTTGAATAATGATTCAAATGAACTAATTTTTTTTTTTTGTGGGGGGGGGGGGGGGTTGGTTGGTTGGTTGATTTGTTTGTTGTTGTTGTTGTCGATTTTTTGTTTGGTCATATTTTTCTGGTCTCTACAAGAAGAATTTCACTTATGGGGTTAGTAAAAACACAATCTTTTTTGGTTCTTTATTGTAAATATTAGTATCTTATTTTCTTGAAACATTGTTTTATTGTTCTGAACTTTGGTTGTATGTGTTAGTTTTGTTAAAAATATTGGCCCAATGATGTTGTAGAGATGTTTAGCTCAAAAATTAGTGTAAGTATAATGAATCCTTTTGAATACTGATTAAAATGGGGTGGTTTCATGTAGGGTTTTATTGTGGTTTATTGGTTGATTTTTTATTTTGTTCTGTTTTCGGATATAATAAGGGCGGAGTCAGGTAGGGCAGAGGGATTCATCCCCCATTGGCGGAAAACTACACTGTTTATACATTGTTAAAATTATTTTTTATAGGAGATGTTGAACCTCTTTTGGCTTCTTGTTTGTTAATTTTTCATACTTTGAATCACCTTAGTGAAATTCTTGGTTCCCCCACTGCTGTATGCTAAATAGAAATGTTCCTAATGTTTCTCTGAGCACTCTGTGTAAATACACTTGTTTCTGCTGTTTGTAAATATTGTTTTTTAGAACATTGTTTTTTGTTCTGAACTCTGGCTATGTGAGAGTATTTGAACTGTTGATGTAGTGCTTAAACTGTCAATAATGCTCCAGCTTGAGCTACATCTTCGTCGAGATTATCAATTTTAGTGCCTATAAACTTCAAAATACTTGTCTTTCCATTTGATTTTCCTCTGATGCTTGCCTTAGCGACTGATTTTGTGAAGTCCATTGATACTTACTACAAGTGTAATAGGTTATAAGGAGAATCAGCTTCATATTAAAGCAAGTTTATGTGGATTTTTCATTGATCACATTGCTGGAAAATCATTTTTAAGCAAAATCAAATCAAGATTTCCCAGCCCTCTTTTCACTTACGTTTATCTATAGGTCACTTCCCATGTTCCTCTTATTATATAATTTGGATGGAGGATGCTACTTTTCCTTCTGTCTGCTTAGTACTATGAATTCTAACCACTTATGTCATATTCTTCTTTTAGCGGACCCCCAAAATAGTCAGGAATTTGAGGCCTAGATAGTTGAAATGTTCTCTTCTCTTTCTCTAACTCCCGGTTATTGAGTTGGGTGCATTCAGATGAAAATGCATGCAGATTATGTGGTTCAATTGAGGCAGCTAGGCCGTGTTATCTCTTTATAATTGATTTCCTTCTTGAAGTTGATTTTCTGTTGCTATTTTGACCGTCTTAGTAACGTGCCTTACTAATTATTCAGAATATTTTAGAAGATGGCCATAGTTGAGTCCGTTCTTGATCTCCCCGTGCAAGATCCACCTGGTGAAGACTTCTCAGCATCTGATTTGAGTTGGACCAAGTTCGGAAATGAAGAACATCATGATGATGTTTCCCTTATTCCTTATGATCGAATTGATGCTTTTATCATTGGAGAGTGTTGTAATGTGGAATTCCCAACAAGGTTTCACATTGAGAGGGGAAGGAAAAGAAGCAAAGGCAGTTTAAAGGAGTATAAACATGATGAGTATTTGGAATACAGGATGTAAGTGCTTCAACCATTTCAGAATATATCACTCTACATATTCTTTCATTCTTTTTTTGAAATGATTAGTGTAGGTCATGCTGACCTCTTTTCTTGCTATATTTGTTTTAGCAAATAAGCTATTACTTGTTTGAATTTTTTATTATTTGATCTTTTGGTGGATTGACTGGGGAATGAATTTTCACGGCAAATAAATCTGAATGTAGAGGATTGTTTGTTAGCGTTTAACTCTTGTTTTTTTTTTTTTTTGGTGGGGTGGGGTGTATAGCAAGAATCAATGAAGTGGAACGTCCTGTTTAGGACTAAACAAAAGATGAACTTAAAGGGATAACTATGAGGACTTAGCTTAATTTAAATGATGGAGGATGAAGCAATACTTGGTCTTCCTCAGGAACATTTGTGTTGTATTACTAAGTTTAAGCTTCTTAAAATTCACTTTATATAACAGTTTTATATCCGATATATGTTGGTAAATCCTCAATTCATAATCCTGTATCAATCGTTCATGTATTTAGACGTTGTTGGACCCGAAGTCTAAACAACCCAAAGTTTCTCCTGAACTTAATTCTGGACCTATTTCCTACTTTTAATCTAAAGCGCTGCCATAGTTCACTGATATACTTCCAAACAACCAATTTTGTGGTCATTGACACTATGTTGGACTGCAGGAATCTTCTTTATTGCCTTATTTAGTGATTATAACTTCTTTCCACAATTCTTCATGGCTTCACCATCATGATTGGTTATCATGAGTCATGACCATTTAAGCAATAAGCTTTTATTCTGCAACTTAATGTTTTTAACATCCAGTCCACCTCCTCGTCCATCTAACTTAACCGGGTGCATCCTCTTGATGGATGTTGGATGCGAGCTCCACGGTTATGTCAGTGATCTTACTCGTACTTGGCCACCCTTTGGCAAATTTTCTCCTGTTCATGTAAGTATAGAATTCATGATTTCCTTCAGCAACCCCTCAACCCCACCCCCCACCCAAAGTGCAAACTCAAGTCAAAACCCGGTCCTGTGTGTAAAAACCCTATTAGCTGATCAATGTCCTACACAACCTCCCATTTTCAGAAAGAATGCACTGATCATCAAAAGTCTACCAAAAAAATCTGGAAAGACAAACAGTAAAATGAAAACCATCCGGTAATGAATCCTAGCATCTTGCTTCACCCTCCAGATGAATACCATACTGTTGCATCTTTTTATTTTGTTGGTAAACTATTGCATCTTTCTCTATTGGAGAAGTTTCATTGATCTAGAAAGACCAAACTGTTGACATCTCCATATGTTTTCAAGATTATGGTTGCCAAATACTTTACTGTTAGAGAAGTATATGATAGTCCCTGGTTCTCTGAAAAATAGAGTGCAACTCTCAACTTGTTAACTTCTTTCATCAAATTTCTTAGTCAATTGAAAAGAAAAATATATTTTTGCTTAAACCATAACAGACGCATTCCTGAGTTCTTTTTAACCGTTCTGTTATCTTTACTAGTTAAACTCTTTAACGTCAAGTTTTCTTGCTGATAAATATTAAGTCTCTATGCTTCATGTTTTACCAACATCCATAACCCATCTTTTCTTTTCTCATTGCGGAGAAATGTCCATGAATTTTCCAAAGATCTTCTTTTAGTCAGTTTCTACACTTATGTGAAGATGCTGAAAATTGTTAAGATAAAGGATAGTAATGAAGAGGAGCTTATGCAGGTAAAAATATAAAATGGTTGTGCAGTCCACCAATTGCGTCAATTCTGAGCTCTGAGTTTAGTTAAGACCACTCAAAATAACTAGGTATATCTTCTCAGTCTGGATCCTGGGATTCTGCTTTCTTTGTGTAATTGATGTATCCCATGGACACCTTTGTGAACACTCTCAGCTCTGGTACTAACCTTCCACCCCGCAAGCAAATTTTTTTTACCTGTTCAGAATGTCCAGCTAGGCATTTGTTCATCTGTAGGCTTCCTCCAAAATTGTGAACATTAATTGTCAGTCACCAATTCTGAAGTGTGATGCATCATTACCCTAGGAGAGAAGAAATCTGTCCAGGTTAGGTTTCTCACATTAGAATTTGCACATCATACGCCCATTGACAGCCACTGGATTTGAGCACTTAGGATCCAATGCTTGGGCGCCAAGACTTATCCACCTTGATCCTAATATGTTGGAATCCTTGCTACACACCGTAGGCTTGCAAAAGCTAGATATTAAGTTCCAGCACTTCAATCGGTGGTATGAGTTCTGAATCTTAATTCCAAATCCTTGGTGGCCTTGCTGATATTGATCTGGATGTGAGCAATGAGAATGATAATAAAACCCATTCTTATCAAGGACATGACCCTAGATAGGAAGGTCTGGAGGACGCGAATTAGGGCAGAAGACTAGGGCCAGTTTGGGTCGCTAGTGTAGGGAATTACTTGGTGGGGGTATTATTCTTGTTATGATTCCGTGTTCCATGTTTTATTACGAATCTGGGTGCTTTCCTCTGTTTTCGAGTACTTATGGGTGCCGTATTTATGTTATGAAATCTTGTTCTGTGCTTTACTATGTATTTTTGTGGTATCTCGTGTCTTGAGCCGGGGGTCTATCGGAAACAACCTTTCTACTTCTTTAGAGGTAGAGGTATGGACTGCGTACATCTTACCCCCCAGACCCCACTAGGTGGGAATACACTGGGTTTGTTGTTGTTGTTGTTGTTGTTGTTGTATCCTCTTTCTGTCTTACATTCACAGGGAGAATATACCCTTTGCAACTGATATAACAAAAACAAGATTACTACCATTGTAAAGCAAGTCAGGTTCAACCATGTGAAATCTACCTCAAAAGATAGATGATCTAGTCTGTAGGTTTCTTGATTTAAAAAAAATAATAATAATTATTCTTCTCTATAGGCCTTGGTAAATAAGAAATTTCATGACTTCTATGGAGCTCGAAAGGAGCTGCATTAGCTCTGTTGTGCATCCCATCATTTGCTTAATCAATGTCTTCTTTATAGGAATTTGTCCTTGTGTATATAGTTCTTAACAACCTGGCTTTGTCATTCACGGCTACTTTTAGAATTTCCTAAGTGTAAATTTGTTTTGCTGAAGTTCGTTGTGTGTATATGTTTCTTTCTCTGTCAGCATTCCAGTATGTTTTAAGTTTGAAAATGAATAAAAATAGACAATGACTGGAAAAGCTTCTGCAAGCTTTTTCAGACCTTTGATTTCTGTAGTTTTTTCATCGTCTCCCTTCCTCCCTCTGTCCCTACTTCCTTCCCTCCTTCCTTCCTTCCGTCCCTCCCTCTCTCTGTCCCACTTTTTTCACAAGGAACAGATTCGAGCTTTCTGCAACTTCAAGTTTGTGCGACTTCTCATTCTTTACTTGTTTATCGCTTCCTGACCATGGCTACTGTTATGGTAAAGAAGAGAATTAATTCAAAATTCTTAGGTCGCCACTGTTATTCCCTTGGAATACTTACCATTTCAACCAATAAGCTATTCCTTTGCCCTTATTTGTTTACCGGCCTTCGACTTTCTAAAGGCAAGGCTAGATTAAAGTCATATTTGAACTATAAATTTTTCATTGGCAAAGAATAAAACTCATAATATGTACTATCATAAGAAGGTTTCTAACTTCTTACCACATAAAAATATATAAAACATCTGCTTTAGTGAAATGTTGTGTTGGCTTTTTAGGGACAAAATCATGGGAATAAGGGAGTAAATTAGCTGTTTGAAAAGTCATGAGATTTCAACATTGTAACGATTGACTCTTATTACAGAATATTGCGGAAAAAACTCCTGTTTTTGATAAATTTTGGTATAATAGGAACGTGAAAGCTGAAATTGTTGACGAGTTTCTCCTTCATATCTTATCATGCTGTTATTTCAGGTATTGGTGTTCCTTTGGCCCGGAAAATTATGGAGAAGGTGGTGGTATTTTACCAAGTCGACGATATCGGCTTAACACTCGAAACCGTGCCGCTAGACCCCAGTCCATGAGGGGCTGCACATGTCATTTTATAGTGAAGCGTTTGTATGCCCGCCCATCTCTTGCACTTCTTATATATAACAACAGGCGTCATGTTAACAGATCTGGTTCTGTATGCCACGGGCCACTTGATAGAGATGCTATTGGCCCTGGTGCAAAAAAGATTCCTTACATTTGCAATGAGATTCAACAGCAAACTATGTCTATGATCTATCTTGGCATTCCTGAGGAGAATGTTTTAGCAAAGCATATAGAGGGTATTCAACGCTACTGCGGTTCCGATGCCAAAGTGAATAGCCTTGCTGCTCAGTATGTCCACAAACTTGGCATGATTATTAAAAGATCTACTCATGAGTTGGATCTAGATGATCAAGCTAGCATAAGATTGTGGGTCGACCGCAATAAGAAGTCGGTTTTCTTTTATCAAGATTCATCAGAAAATGATCCATTCATCTTAGGTATCCAAACTGAATGGCAATTACAGCAAATGATTCGTTTTGGGCATCGTAGTCTCATTGCAGCTGATTCAACATTTGGTATAAAGAAACTAAAGGTAATGAAGCAATTGTGTCTCTTCCTTTAAACCTTGACGGCATCTTCCATAGCTCTAATTTTCATCTGTGTAAACTGGCAGTATCCTTTGTGCACACTTCTTGTGTTTGACTCAAGACAGCATGCTCTTCCTGTTGCTTGGATCATCACCCGCACAATTGCCAAGCCTGATGTGAGTAAATGGATGAAAGCTCTACATGATCGTGTCCATGCTGTTGATCCAACATGGAAAGTCAACGGTTTTCTAATCGACGATGCTGCAGCAGAAATTGACCCCATAAGGCAAAATTTTTGTAGTCTACCATTTGTCTGTATCTGGTTAGTTACATAGTTCTATAACTAACTTACATGATCTTAATGTCTTTTCAGGGAGATATTTTCATGTCCGGTTCTATTTTCACTTTGGAGGATCCGTAGATCATGGTTGAGAAATATCATCAAGAAATGTAGTAATATTGAAGTTCAAAGAGAAATATTTAAGCGTCTAGGAAACATAGGGTACAGCATTTGGGATGGAAGTGATCTTTTTGTTGCTTTAGAAGAATTTTCTCAAGATTTTGCTGATCAAATGGCCTTCTTGCAGTATTTCAAAGCCACATGGGTGCCTAAATTTGGTTAGATCATCTCTTTGTTCATTATCTACTTTTGTTACCTTGGAAAGTTTTCCGTCACAAAGAAAGAAGAAAAAGACTATAATCTGTCATACAATATAACTCCACTATATAGGCACTCCATTACTTGCATTTTTTTTTTTTTTTAAAGTTTATTTCACCTTACTATATAAAATATATGCACTCCATGATTTACATGTATAGATTTTTTTATTTTAGTTTATTTCACCTTACTCTAGACCCCACTTTGTGGAAATACACTGGGTTTGTTGTTGTGTTTATTGCACCTTACTATATAAAAGCATTTGTTCAGAATTATTTTCTATCTTTTGCCAGTATTTGCATTGTAACATACTATATAAAAGCATTTGTTCAGAATCATTTTCTATCTTTTGCCAGTACTTGCATTGTAACATTTGTCCTTTTCATAGTACAGAAATGTGGCTTACTACAATGAGGACGTTACCTCTTGCGAGCCAGGAAGCATCTGGTGCAATCGAAGCATATCATGTGAAGCTGAAAGTCAGACTATATGATGATTCACATCTTGGAGCACTCCAGAGGGTTGATTGGTTAGTTCACAAATTGACGACTGAGTTACACTCTAGCTACTGGCTTGACCGATATGCAGATGAGAGTGATTCTTTTCAAAATGTGAAGGCGGAGTATATTGCCACTACTTCTTGGCATAGAGCTCTGCAGATTCCTGATGCTGCTGTAACCTTGGATTCCACGGATAACTCCTTTGCAAAAGTTTTGAGCCAGAAAGACAGCAGTATAGCACGACTAGTTTGGAATCCTGGATCGGAATTTGCCCATTGTGATTGTGAATGGTCAATGCAAGGAAATCTGTGCAAGCATGTTATTAAAGTCAACATGATATGTGGGAATCTTCAATCTTATCGACCTTCTATGTCATTTCAATCATTCAATGAGATTCTAGATAGTCTATCAAAAAAACCGGTGGATGATTCAATTGCGATGGATTTGTCAACAGCATGGACGCATCAGATGCTTGATCAAATTCGGAAGCTTGTTGAGCTAAACCAGTCTAATGATATTGGCACCATAGTAACCAATATGCCTTTGAAATGGGTTGCTAGAAAGGGCAGAACTTCAGTTGGCAGGCCATCAGCTCGTGCTCTTCTTCCCTCCAGTGTCAACAATAATATAAGCAGTTCTGCTGCTAAAAAGAGTCAAAAGCGGAAGAGATTATCAAGAATATGCTGATTGCTTGTGGAAGACGGGCAAATTCCTCCGGAGCTTTGTATGGGTGCTAAACAGCTATCAGCCCTGTCCATTTCAGTTGGCAGACAGCTATTCTGCGATTACTTCCTTGATCATACCCCCATCAGTTGGTTAAAACGGCTGTTTTAACCAATATTATGCGGCCACCACTCAGACACTCGATGCCAATCCTTGTGTATCAAGCGATTGACTGGTTTCAAGAACTGATCAGATAAATTTGCTTATCCAGCAAGAAACCTTCCCTACCGGTGAATGTGAAGGCCAGGCTTCGTTGGTGGAGATGCAACGTGATTTTATGGCTACTTCATAAACATATCTGATTGAGTTCACTTCTAGCTTTGAGATGAATAATTTTTTACCTTTGAACTCGGTAGGTTTTCGGCTATACAAACAGATTTGGATGCAGAAATTTTGTCGAAAATGAGCATATCCCTATGGATAACTATCTTATTGTTTGAACACACAATTGAGGCTTACAAACATTAGGATGATATACAATGTACATATGCTTGTATATGGATTTTGCTTCAGATTCAGATGAGGAAACAGCAGGTCTGCTTAGTTGAACACATTGATTTAGACACAGTATTTCTTGGTCTATAATAATATTTCACTATGATGGCCAATTTTTCATGTTATGTTGTATTATATGTTCTCTATAATAACATTTTGCTATAGCAGTCAAAAAAAATCTGAATAAACAACACCATTATAGAGAGATTTGACCATATCTGTTTCCCTTTTGGAACTGGTTCTTTCAATTAAAAAAAAGATTTAAGATTTGGCTTTTGTAACAGTAGCCGAGTTATGTTAGCAGTTGGATTATATTAATCATTGTATTCAAATTTAATGAGATTGTTGTGTCATCGTATTATATTATTTTATTGTAGTTGTTTAGAATGTTTCGTTGTTACTTAACACTTCCATTTATTCTTTTCCTGGACTACTTTGGATTGTTTTTGCTTGAGTCGAGGGTCTATCGAAAATAACGTCTCTACCCCTGCGATAGCGATAAGGTTTACGTACACTTTACCCTTCGGGTATATTGTATTGTTGTGTCACTATTGTACCATTGCTTCTCTGGCATATCTGTAGCCAAACACTTGCAGCAAACTGTATGAGTTGAGCTTGAGCAGCCAAAAGTTTGACAAGTTTTGTGTTCAGAGTACAAAGGTCAAAAAGTATTTAATTTGGACAGTGAATTCTGTACTCAGGTCTGCAATTCTATATAGGACAAACAACATAAATTCCTACATTTCCAAGCTTAATTACAAAAAAAAAATCAAAATTTTACATAATTGCTGAAAATTTTAGTTTTGAGCTTTTCGAGATACATAATTATCTCTCGATAAATCCAATAAAGATATATTTTTTTCTTTATAAAGATACATAATTAGCTTTCGATACATTTTTTCTGACTTTGAGTCTATCGAGATATATAATACATCCAACAAAGATACATTTTTTTTCCTTTGTAAAGATACATAATGAGCTTCCGATATATTTTTTCTGATTTTGGGTCTGTCGAGATACATAATTAGCTTCCGATACATCCAATGAATATACATAATTAGTTGAGATTTTTGTAATTATTTTATAACGGTAAAAATTTGTGTAAATATAATAAGTTAAGGTGTATGTTTATGTTATTTTTTGCTATATTAAATGGGATTTAACTTATGTACAGTAGCTTGATATTCCTTTGCTGAAAAATTATACTGTAAAAAATAGGTAAAAGTTTCTTTTTATGTATATAACACTATGTTAAATTCCCTTAGTTTATTGATGTTGTTTACTTATTTATATTATATTTTGACTGTTCTTCGTAAAAATCTTGATATAAATCTTCAAATGCACTCTTACCACTAAACTATAGTTAAATAATATATATTTTTGTTTTATATAATTAATGATTAGAAATACATTTAAACTATCTTTTTTCTTTTCGAGTTTTATGTTTCAATTATTAGTTGTTCTTTTTTTCTGCCTGAACTCATTACTTAACTACCATCGAGGGTCGATCTAGATTTAAATATATTATATTGTTTTAAAAACTTAAAATCATAATAAAAATCGATAAACTTCAAATTCTGAATTCAATAAAGTGGTTTGTAATTATTAATTAAGATGGTCTAATGGGGTCCATAAACAGTGATTTTAATTGAAGTTAGCTGCCATTTTTAAAGATCATTTATATCACTTTCTTGATATTTACTTACAAAATAATTGAATTAAGTAGTTTTCAGGCCGGTCAAAAATATTCATGTAGTACTTAGCAAGTCTTTGGTATATAACTGATAAAATGATTGTCATGTGTTTACTAAATTACATGTCCAAATTGTAAAAATAACTTCTTATAAGAATGTAATCTAAAATTGAGTACAATAAATCTCACACACAAAAAAAGCTTAGTACACCAACCTTCTTTTTTTATACCATAAATTGTAGTATGGTATATTTTAAAAATGGAAGAGAATTAGACAATTGATTCCATTGGAATTGGGAAATTTCCTCAAAATCGTCCCTACACAATAATGCTAAAACTTTAAATGTGTATAATAGTTAGTGGTGCACATAGGTTGATTCGCTTCAGTTCGATTTTATGTATTATTGGTTTGGTTTATCGATTTTCAATTTTTAAATATGCAAAATCAATAACCAATCAATAAGATATTTTCTTATCGATTTTCGGTTTAACCAATAAAAAAATACTCATAAAATAGAAATGGTAATAACTAACATAAAAAAAAAAAAATCTTAATTGCCGCCAATATCATACGTAATGCGTTTTAGTTTACAAGAATCTTCAAATTTGAACTGAATATTTTTCAAACTGAATCCTAATTGTTGGAAGCTACTAAATACTTCAAACTTTTCAATTAGGGGCAAAACAGTAACTTAGTGTATCCTTTGGGTTATCGTTTTAACCGATAATTCAGTAAGCTAAAACTGAAATCGAACCGATTACCCAATAAATTTTTTTATAAAATCGATAAAAAAGTTGTTAACCTAATAACCCAAAAGTATTTTTATTAGTTCGGTTTAGCAGTTGGTTCGATTTTTGCACACCTCTAATAATAGTTCTAACAAAATATACTCCTTTACTTCTAATTTATTTGTCTTACTTTTTTTCTGTCCATCAAAAAAATATTTTTTGACAATTCTCTAATACTACTAACTTTTTACCTGTCATATTTAAAATCATGATATTAAAAGATATTTTTATTTACCATAAATTTGATACAATTATATTATAAATAAATATCCAAAAACACGTGTTACAATTCAATCTTGCTATGAATTCAATTTATTTGCAGTTAAGTCACAAGTTACTTGTTAGAACAACAAGCAATATTAGATAAAAAAAGAAACAACGAGAGGGTAAAGCAAACTAGTTAATTCGCGCCGAGGGGTTCACCCGAATTTTCTTGATGAAAAATTATAATACTATGAATTATTTTTTTATGTATATATCATAGACGTTGAACTCTCTAGACTAATTCATGATTTTACATATTTACATTTTGAACCCTCTTAATAAAAAACTGATCTCCAACACTGATATTGGGTGTTGAGTGTGTGCCCTTTCATAGTCATGGGGTTTGTTGCAATATTGTCACTATACAACTTTATCTCGTACGGCGTATAATTTTGATACACTACGTATCTTAGTTTAAGATCCAAGAGTCTTTTTTCTTTTTCTTTTTCTTTTTTTAATTATGTGTCAAGTCAAAATTAGAAAAAGTGAAATAAAAGTACCATTTACTTCAAATATATATAATTTTCACATACATATATACAATTAAACCTCTCCCTCACCACATCTTATTAGGGGTGGGCATCGTATGGTATATACCGAATACCATACTGAAATCAAAATTTTTTATACCTCGGTATATAGATGTTATGATATTTGGCAGAAGTTTTAAATTATTTTGGTATTTGGTATTTATGCAATAAATATCGAAATATCATATACCGCACCGAAATTTTTTAATAATATATAAAACTCATATATATTATATTTAAGATTATTAAATATATTTATATATCATCCATTAGCCAATTGAACATAAAAATAACTTTTATTCAAAAACAAATTTTTTGGGAATATTATTTAGGAGCACTATGCTTAAGTTTAGGTAATGTTATTCAGAATTTGTATCTTGGACTACTCAATCGTGATTGAAATATTTTTTTTGTATAATTGATTAACAAAGATAGTTGTTCACCTGATATGATTGAGATATTTTTGATGTTTAAAGTTATAATTTTTTTATATGAATATATGTAAGTTGAAATCAAACAAAGTATGGTTACCGAATTACCATACCGTAAAATACCGAAATCGAATTTAAAAATACCGAACCATACCAAACTAATGTGGTATGGTAATAGTATTGTTCTTTTAGATACCGAAAATCAAAATTACCGTACCAAAATTTAAAATACCATATCATACCGTACCATGTCAACCCCTACATCTTATCATATAATAATCACGTTTTTCTCAAATTAATTTTTTAGTCATATTTTATCTTTTTATAATAATATTTTATCTATAACCGCAACAATTATGTTTATTGTTATACGTTCTTTATAAAACTAGATACTAATAGCCCGTGCAAGGCACGGCCCAATAAATATTTAAAAAAAAATTATTTTAATTATTATGATTTATAGTATTTTTTAAAAATATATAAAATATTAATTTTTTTAGATATTTTAAATTGTTAACTATTGTAATTTATAATACGTTTTATTTAATTTTTAAATGCTTAGATGATGTTAACTATTGTAATTTATAATACGTTTTATGTAATTTTCAGATGCTTAGATGACCATAATAATTAATTATGGGTGATATAGTAAAGCTACGAGTGAAACAACGAATCAAACATATCCTAATGACTCACAACAACTAATTAAAAGCGATACAATAAAATTACTATAAAAGATACTTATAAAAAAATTTAAATGGTCATAATAATTAATTAGGAGTGACATAGTAAAATCGCAAATGAAACAGCGAAGCAAACATGTCTAATTGAAGGTGATACAACAAAATTACTATACAAAAATAGCTGGGTGAAGCAGTTGAAGTAGACATGTCATAAATATCTATTTTACTTTTTTATTAAATATAATAATTTTCTAATGCATAAATAGCTTATAATAATTAATTAGAGATGATATAATAAAATCACGAAGAAAGTAGCTTATGAAGCAGACAGGATTATAAATATCTATTTTAATTTTTTTATTAAATAATATTAATTTTTTAATATATAAATAATTTATAATAATTAATTAGAGATCACATAATTAAAATCACGGAAGAAGCAGCTGATGAAGCAGACAAGAGAAGCAAGCATGTTGACCGAGTGTTGATGGAGTGCTGCCTGCTTCTCCCGCCTTTTGCCTCTTATTAGATAATACTAGACATTGAAAGGCTCGTGCTAGCACGGACCCAATATATGTTATTTTTTTAATCTTAATTTAGGTGACACAAATATAATTTAGATAATTAATTATTAAAATAATTTTAGTTTTTAATTATTGTGATTTATAATACTATTTCTTCTATTTCAATTTAAGTGACACTGATATAGTTTCAAAAGTTAACTTATGTGGCAGTAATATAGTTTCGATAGTCAATCAAATATTTTATGTTGACATATCGTTTTCTGTCTATTTTATGAAATATTATTAATTTTTTAATGCGATCATAATAATTAATTAAGGTGATATAATAAAATCGCGATTGAAGCAGCAAAGAACTCATGTCTTAAATGACTTATAATAACTAATTAGAAGTAATATAATAAAATTACTATAAAAAAAATACTTGTGAAAGAAGCATAAATAGACATCATATAAGACATCAAGTTAATTTAAAAAGTCAAAAGTTAATTTATTATTTTTTGTCATTTTATATTTTTTATTAAATATTATATTTTTTTAATACTTAAATAACCTATAGTAATTAATTTGAAAAAATATAATAAAATTACGATTGAAGCAGCTGAAGCAAGCAACACAAGTAGGTATGTCGATTATTTTATATTTTTATTTAATACTATAAATTTTTTAATACTTAAATAACTTATAGTAATTAATTAGAGAATATAATAAAATTACGATTGAAGCAGCTGAAGCAAGCAACACAAACAAACATGTCGAAAACGTGTCTGCTTATTGCCACTTATTATATATAATAAAATTACATCTTTAAAATAATAATTTATCTTTTTAATGATATAATAATATAATAATTAATCGTCTTTGTAATAATAGTGAATTAGTGCCACAATCTTTGGTGGTACTGGTAGGTATATAGCATTTGCTATGAAGCTTCGTTGGATTTGTTGGATTGTAGTAGTTAATTTAATTATTAAGGAATTGTTGCTTTCAATTATTTAATATTATACACGTGCCCTAATATTGAATATACTTACTAGTAGGGGTTACAATTTACAACCAAAAATCTAACCATCCGTACATATATATATAGTTATAATTTTCTGCAAGTTGAAATAAATGACAAAAAATAAAATAATTTCCCTTTCTCATGATCCCAATATAAATTCTTTCTACAAATGTCATTCTCTTCACTTTTCACCATATAGTCCCCCCTACTAAAAATTTTCTCCTTTTCTCTCGCAAACAAATGGATAATATTTCTCTATAATTCCAAATATATCATAGATTTAATTATTTGCATGTATATTAGCCTCTTCAGATTTTATTGAGTATATTATTGTTGTTATCGTTGTTTCTTTGACTCACTATTTTGAGCTCCTATTTTTCAAGATTTCTATCTAAAGTACTTCAATATAGATAGAACACTACGAGAGTGAGGATACGCCGATATTTATTTAGTGAGTATTTTTGTAACTAGTTATGGAGTTTTGATTTTTGTTGATTTTTGTTTGATACTAGCTAGCTACAATTTTCACACTCATTGTAGCTAAGAATTCGTAACTATATATGCATAATGTTTCAGTATCATTGTTAAGGAATATATATATATTCTGATTAACGAATCTCTTTCTAGTTGCTTTGAAACAATTAGAAGATTCTTTAAAAAAAAATAGGAAGTTATGTTTTTCATCTTCTATAGTCTTCTCATTTTCTTGGATAATATGTGGCCATGATATACTAGGTCAACTATCTTATTGACCAATTGGCCCTAAAGCCAATATTGGTTTTTTAGGGTGCATCTGTTTTCTTACTCGTTAGCGTTTTCACATATTATAAGATAGAAATTAAAGCATATATATCGCGCTTATTTAGCATCACCAGCATGGATTTTACGAAAGAAAAAGACGATATTTTCACTTCAAGAAATATTATCTCGAGCGACATTGTTAACACTCTCTCATCAGCTCCACCGTTGAGTCGATATGAGAATCAGAAACGTCGCGATTGGAACACGTTCTGTCAGTACTTGAGAAATCATCATTCTCTAATGTCACTTCCTCATTGCAACAGCATTCATGTTTTGGAATTTCTAAGGTACAGTTTTTTACTTAGTCCTTATACGAAATAGACGTTTTTATTTACTTATTCATTTTAGCAAATCAAGATAGCGGTTTTTTTTGTCTCGCCTGCTACTAGGAAGAAAGAGCCGTTGTCATTCTTCGCGTCGTTCGAGAATCAACTGCACATGAATAGGGTAGAGCATCCAAATCAGCTATATATTTGACACGGGTAACCTCCACCGTACTTTCGGTGCGACCACTAAAGAATTGCTTATAGAGAGTTCTTTTATTTTTTCTCATAGTACCCCTAGTATTAAATAACTACATAAAGTAGTATTAGTAGTCAGATTTAATGTTTCAAAACATCATTAATAAGATTAGTTTAATAAAATAGACTTCTAGTTAAAGTCTTTTAGAGTAATACGTCAAGTCAATATGAGTGAAGTAATATGAACGGAGTGAGTATATATATAGGTGCTTAATTAAAATTATGGGAGTAGTAGCTAAAGATTTTTCTATATTTTTGTTTGTTTGAATATAAGCATATAAATATGCATGTTCTGTTTATTGTTTATCAATGGAGCTAGAATTTTTATGTCATAGTGTTGGTTTGCGTTATAGAAATGTGACATGTTTTTTTTTAGGACAGACTAAAAGGAAAAGAGTATTGTCACATAAATTGAGGCTGAAAGAATATTATAGTGTTTGATCGGGTTAAAATAACTTTTTTTTTGTTACATATATAAATTGTTGTACCCCTTAACATGAGGAATGTGTAGAGGACTAGAGGTATAACGGAGTTTAAAAAGTTACTTTTGAACATTTATTTTTTTAATATTTTATATAAATTTCTGAATTCGCCACCTATGTATATTCACTAAAATTTCTAGCAGGTACTTGGACCAGTTTGGTAAGACTAAAGTCCATAACCAAACTTGCCCATTTTTCGGGGTGCCAGATCCACCTGCACCCTGTGTTTGCCCGTTAAGGCAAGCCTGGGGATCCCTTGACGCCCTTATAGGGCGTCTTCGTGCTGCTTATGAAGAACATGGAGGGAATTCGGAAATGAACCCGTTTGGGGATCGAGCAGTTAAGATTTTTTTACGTGATGTTCGTAATTTTCAATCCAAATCTAGAGGGATAAGCTATGAGAAAAAAAGAAAAAGATCAAGAAGAGATCAGAAGATTATGGCAATGGAAGAAGTTCATCCAATTCATGAGGGCCTCAGTTAATTGTCTAAGTGGTCTAATGGACGAGACGATCCTGATGATAATAATAATAATAATGTAGGTTGAAATCTTTGTGGACAGGCAAATATTATTAATGAGTAATTTTCTAGAGTTTAAGTATTAGTAAAATAAAGACATCATTTTGTATATATTAAGTTCCTTTCATTTTCTTTTACTGTTTAAATAGTAACTAAGACAAATAAATCGAAATGATGAGAGAGTATTATATCATGCTCTCACACTTGTTTGTTATTTTCTGTCGCTTTTTTGTTGCGTTTCAATGTATGTGATGGTATTTTATTGTATATGTAATTTAAAGTAAAAAAAAATGGAAAATACTCAAAACGTGTGATCTAAACAAATATAATCATATACATTTTTGTATCTATAAATTATCCTATTATCGGTCAAGTAAGATGTTTTATAATTAATATATGATGGTTCATATTTGCAGAGGTGCACTAAATTTCTAACAGTACTACATATTACATAATTCAACTACTAATGGCAGAAATCATAATTGCTAATTTTGGTCAACTTATAAGTACTACATATACATATTACATAATTGTGTAGTTCATTTTATTGGCCCTCTCGTTTCCAAGCTTTTAATTAGCTAGTTTTAATTATATTAATGTACTTATTAGGGCAGCTACAGCGGGTGCACGAAGCATTTTGCGTTCAAGCAGGGTTTAGGAAAGGGTTGTACGGCCCGAGTGTAATGTATAGACAACGTATTCTAACGCAAGCATCAGTTATTGATTTTACGTACGATTTGACTCTGTGACATAGGAGTCGCCCGTAGATGCGAAGCGATGGATCGAGACTAAATAGGGTTAGATACTCTCATAGTCCATATTGTAATCAAACGCATTTGACTCGATCTCCCTTGATTTGGCAGTCTTTTCATGGAGATTATTGGGAATGAAAATGTGTATGAGGTTAGAATACGAAGGACATGCCGGTACACTAAAGTTCTCGCTATGTGCAGAATTCGACAAGGATCGGACCACAAGAGTTTATTGAACGCAGTCTTATCCTACATTAATTTCTGCAAGAGAATATTTCCATTATTTGAACTTGTGACCTCCAAGCTCCTGATCACATAGCAACAACTTCACTAGTTAAGAACAATGACAAAATTGTCTTCTGTCATAAAATGTAAACGATGAATGTGCGCCTTTAGTTTATGTGAATCAAAGGTCTAGCTAACGTGCAAAACACTCTTATAGCTAGTTAGGAAGTACGATTGCTGAAACTCAAAGGAGTAGTACTTAACAAGAGGTAATACAATCGATAAAGCATGTATGTGGTTCAATTTGATACAACATGAAAAGTCAGTAATTTACTTGGTAAACTTGGTAATTAAACTCTACCTCACGTTGTTGGTCTCAAGCCATATATATAAAAAGGAGGGTCGTGATAGGCTAACAGTTAGCATATAAAACTTATCAACTCATAATAAAATCCTTATTACAATAACAACTAACCTGATATCGCTTATCGCGTACTAAAAATCGTCGATAATATAGAACATCCTAAACTAACAATGTGTATAACTTAAATCCATTCCAACTTGCCAATGTCCAACCCTAATTTTGATTTGAAAATGGTTATTCCGGGATAATTAATACCGGGATTAGTTATCCCGGGATTACCCAGGATAACTTATCCCACCATGTATATGGGATAAGTTATCCGGGGACTAAGAGGAAAATGGTGGGATAAGTTATCCCGAATTGGATTAATCCCTCCAACCAAATAAAGAAAAATGTGTTCTTTTATTTTATTCCGGGATAACCATTTTTAAACCAAACGACGTGTGCCACAACATACCAATATCCCACAAATTTATCAACCTCCAATAACATAAATCCCTAAATCTACGGAACTTACATGTCTTCTAATGCTGACACGTGTACAGTGTGGGGTCCACCTACCCAAATTCTTCCCACATCATGTACTGCTTGCCTGGTGACAACATCTTCCTCGTACTCCGGGCTCTAAATCGACGGTTCTGATTAAGCCACGTGGCATGCATAATGCTTCTCATCCGTCCGATTTTGTCCTTACAACACACTTCACATATTTCCATCTTTGGCCTTATCGTATGTTTGCTATTTAAGGGTAATGATAATTATACTTACAAACTTTATCTAATTTTTAATTATTAGTACGAATACTTGTTTTAGGGTTTCTATATTATTTATTATTTATTTAATTTGGGTTTGGGAGGAAACAAAATGTTATGATTATTGGTATGGTTTGGTGTGGGGGAGAATGTGGTCCTCACATCTTTGGAATTTGCTCAATGAAAAACTTAATAAAGAAATGAACCTTGGGTCTAACTCAACCTCAAAAGCTAGCTCATGAGGGGAGGATTGCTTAAGACCATATAAGGAGTTCAAGGACCCTTTAATCCATCGATGTGGGACTCCAACACCCCCCGCACGCCCAGGGCTGAACATCTGGTGCGTGGACAATATAAGACGGGGGGGCCAACATCGAAAATAATGAACTGGTGGGCCTGATTCTGATACCATGATAAAGAAATGAACTTTGGGCCTAACTCAACCTCAAAAGCTAACTCATGAGGAGAGGATTGTCCAAGACCATCTAAGAAGACCAAGGACCCTTTAACCCACCGATGTGGGACTCCAACAAAACTTGCTATAAAGAAAGTGCTAAATGTAACGTATCGATTTTGACACCGTTATTTAATTTATATCTCTTTATTTCAATCGTTTTTATTTTAAGTTCAGTAATATAAAGTTGAAGTTCGGTCATTTATATATGAATTTGTTCATTTTTGTTTGAATTCAATCATATTTGTACGAATTTTAGATTACAATAGTTGATATCTAATAAAAATGATTGGAGTCTAACTATTTTGACCTGAATTTCAAAACAAAATATGAAAACTACCGACTCCCTATTTTTAGAGATAAAGAAGGGCGTGAACTTTTTATATTGCGTATGTTTACATTTTTATTAAACATTTTCGATTGTTTTGGTAGACGAGGGAATTGTTAGAGTTGATGTTCCTTTTAGAAGGCCGTCAAAGTATAGTGTTGATCAGCAAGTAGGTGTAACTGTTGAGTTCTATGACGATGAACTCAATGGTGTCTATTATAATAATCCTTGTATTACGAAAAAATATTCTAGACATGTTTAATTGATTGAAATTTTCGAATTAGATCGTGCTACTACGTAACTTTAAATCATGTGTGTTTGAAGTGAGTATATGTCATATGTGCAACGAATTTTTGAAAAGACAAATACAGGTTAAATAACAATGTCAAAACATCTTTCCCTCTGAAATTGCAAATATTAAAGGATATAACTCGGGAGAAGAAATTATTTTTTAGAAATAAGTTATTTTTTGGTGTTTAGTTGAAAAACATTATTCATCAAAAGTGGTTAAATAACTTCTTTCTCTTAAGGGTTTGAATTGGCTTATTTTTAAGTATTTTTTCATTTCTAGAGGTGTTTGGCATTTTATTTTAAGCTTAAAAAAAAACGTATGAACCTAAAGTATGTTATTATACCAACTTTAGCTTTTAGCTTTTGTTCGTCGGTGGCGTGGCTACATTAGTGAAGAGTGATCAATTGAATACTATCAAAATATTATATCATGTATATAGAAAATTATTCGAAGTATATAATTCAAAATTTATTTTCCATATATATATATATATATTGTCTTGAACATCCTTTAATGAAATTTTTTACTTCACTATTGTTGTTCATCCTTAGTATATCACGAGCCAACAAGTGGGCCAATATACCTGAATGAGGGGAAATTGGGTTTCTTTGTTGTTGAGCTTAATCCTTATTGAAATGCTTAGCAAACTAATGATTTGCAAGAACAAGCCCATTTTGAGAAACTTACAAAAATCACTATGTATGAAAAAAAATCTTATCTATCTATCTATCTATATATATATATATATGAATTATTGTTTGTATAAACTAAATTGTTGAAATATAGAAATTGTTGTGTATATGAATTGAAAATTCCAGGGTATATACAAAACACTTTGCTATGTATATGGTATCACATATTCCACTTGAATGGTATATTCGTATATATATGAATATAATATAATGATCTCAGATATCCCCTCACATAATTTCATGATATGTCACTGGAGTAATGTAACACCCATAAATGAATTAAAAAAATTTAATTTCATTCTTATGTGTATGACTTATAAACAACAATATCATGTATTTGATAATCACATATATAAATATTGTATGTATTTATTTGTATATGTATATGGATTACCTAGCTATGCATAAGAATTATTTTGTATATATATTAAAATTTTCAGGATAGACCATATACATAACAATCACATATCCCACTCGAATAAGATATATCGTATGTATATGACTATGATAGAATGATCTCGGATATCCCACTCACATAGCATCATGATATGTCAATGGAGTAATATAACATCAAAAAATGAATTAGAAATACTGAATCTCGTCCTTATGTGTATGACTTTATACATAACAATGTCATGTATTTAATAAACACATACATAAATGTTGTTATGTATATGGACTGACAACTGAATCTCATTATTATGTGTAATCCTTCATACATGACATTAGTTATGTAATATGACAACACATACATAAATATTGTTATGTATGTGAATATGTATGTGTAGCTATACATCAATCACATATTCATCAAACTAGCAATTAAAATATTACAACGACACTGAACAAGTTAAGAAACTAATATTATTGACATAACAAATTTTAAAGTAATTACATGTCATCATATTATTATCAAATTGAAATTGTTCAATCAACATCAAAGAAAAAATAGACAATGATCAATGAGTGATTAACCAACCATCATACATTTCATTACAAATCAACTCTCTTTCGGAAAAAATTTACAAAAGCGCCTATTATGATCCGTTTTTCTGCACCGTCTACAACAATTTGTGCTTGACGATAAAGTTTTGCTAGATCTCTTAATCCTCCCTTTGTTTAGTCTTTCAGGTGATTTTTTATATTTCGGTGACAACACTTCTTCCTCATCCACACTTTCAGAAACATGTCAATCCTTCTTATCTGACATTGAAACAATTGAAAGTTCGTATGAAAATAGTCATCTTCTCATAAAACAAAAGTAAACTTTTACATACATAACATTATACCATATCTGTTCTATACAAACAAAACAATCATTATTTAAAATACATTGACATCAAAAATCGAATTGATATACAAAACAAGTAAACATCGGTATAATAAAAAAAAATGTATTTGGTATTAACATACAAAATATCTCTTTATGTATGTTCATATACTCATCGTTTATTAATATACAAATCATAAATGTCTTTACAACATCAACAAATTGACAATCTCCATCACAATGATCTACTTAAATTAAAATACAAAAAAAAAAAAACTGATTAAACTCATAATAGCAACATCAAATCAATATTCATAACACATACATAACAACAAGACCATTCATGCTACATTAATCTGTTAATGCCGCCGAAAAATTAATTTTGTGTCTCAACAACAGAAAGAGCCAAAGCATCTGTTTCCATACCTTCCACACAAATCACAGCTCCAATTTCTCTATCAAACTGTATATCCTCTCCAATTTTATCCATCATTGTTATGCACAACAGATACATTATGAAATCTGAAAGCAATTTCTTCAATTTGATGTATAGCTTAAGACCATCATCATTCCTAATAACAATCGATGAGTCATTACCATCGACAACATAACGGCCATCAATTATTTTTAGAGATTTGTCAATGTTTCATTCACCAGCAATTGACGAAATCAACCACAAATAAGTTATTGATTTTGCAACAACAATTCTTCACTTTTTTTCATTCATCATAGTTGCAATATTCATCTTATATATTAGGTTTTTGAAAAAAAAAAAAATTGAAAATATTGACTTTGGTCGTTATAAATTCTGATTCCGCTTTGTATTTGTATTTTCAAAATTAGAAATTGTATAGCTGTTACAATTTTGAAAGGATAGAGTAATCAACATTAATGAAAGTGGCGTTAATTTCGTTCCTTAATAATGGGGACAACCGTTATTTGCCTTTTATAACATCGCCATAATTAGTTCATATACATACGTTCGTTATGTATATAATCTGCTTGTTATGTATAAGAAAAGGGAGAGAAATTTTAATAGCAGTAAGTGGGAGAGAAGGTAATAAATTTTAAAAGGGTGGGATTTATGTTATTTATACTTTTTTATTATCTACCACTCATAACAAATCCTCTATTGTTTCACTTGCATTCATTTGCTCTTATTATATTGTTTGCGGCCAACTTATATCACATGTATTCATTCGCTGTAATTTCACTTATTTGCATACCGACTTTGTATAGGTTGTATGCCTTCACTTAACTTCTTTATATCAACGCACACAATCTTATTGTCACATCTTTTCATCGACTCTGCAGCTTTCTCCAAACTAGGGATTCCCAGGGAGCAATGGCTTTTGCCTTTTGAATCCCTAGATCAAGATCACCACTACATCATACGATATATCGATCCAGAAAACTTGACGTTCAGTTTAACTCATCAATCACACCCACAACCGCGTAAGCCTGTGCTTCATGAACAGATTAAAAGTACGTACTCACTCGTTCAAAGGCTTGTTTCAGACCTCAAATTTTCGAAGTATAAGTGAAGGAATTTTCTGTAGCAAAGATTGACAGATGTATTTTCTATTTTCAATCCTCCTCAAAGAATTTCAAAGAACCAAAAGTCGAAATGTAAACTATGTGCCGGCCTTTTTTTTCTTCCTGCTAAGAGCCAGTGCAAAAATTCAAGAAATGGGGGGGTCAACCTACTGCAATTTATCCTAAAACTAGAAATGTGACTTGAGCATTTACAGGATTAACTCCTTATGAGAAGTTTCAGGCCTCGACGAGGCTGAAAATTAAATCATCTACCTCGCTTTTCTATCTCTTCGTTAAGAAGCCGAGTCATTATACCTTGATTAGAGGTCAAATTATTGGGTTTGAGAAGATTGTTCAATGCATGAAGTTCTTCACAGTTTGCCTTCTTAAATAGGCCACTCAGAACTGTATCAGCTACGGTTGGATCGTTTGAGATCTCGGATTTTATATTGGGTTTCAAACTTTCCACAGCTAGGGAAGATTGTGCTATCTGCATCAATGGTTTAGACCTCCAGAATTCAGAACATACCCGGTTTTGATCCATAGCTTGAATGACCTGCATTGATGATATAAAAAGACAATAATATCAATACGAGATCATTTGTTCCACGGCTTTTTGATATATCAGATAATAGGCAACTGAAATCTTGTCCAGATTAGGAATTTGTGAATATGTCGTGCTGAAAAAACCTGGATCTAATATTAATTTCAAGAACATGTGTGAAAGGACCTGTGTAATTGCTGGTGTAGTAAAACCAAACATTTCCATGCCATCAACACTTCCAGGTGGTTGCAAAGGCGGAAGTTTCAGCTTTCCCAGCTTATGTTGCTTTGCTATTTCTTGGTTCGCTCTCTCACGGACCATATCCCAGCATTTGGCAGCGGATAAATGAACAAACACTTCATTTGGACAATGCTCTAAAGAAACCTGCAAGTTCATTTATCTGCTTAAAAAGAGGACACCGGAATGGCAGGAAATAACATAACAGTATGACACCAAAATGGCATGAATAACCAAATAATACTCCGGTATAGAGATGCCAACAAAGCTGACACATGAATGGGACGGGACGACCCGGTTCATACCTACTCCGTAGGTGTCGAGGAGGGGGGGACCACTCCGGGCCTGACCTACGCGCCCTCATCGAAGCTGGAGGGGCGTTTCGAACCCCCGACCCTGGCACACCATGGTAAGCAAGCTTACCGCTGAGCCAAGGCCATCCCTCAGCTGACACATGAAGGGAAACCAGAAAAAAAAAAAGGCAAAACGGGTTATCTGTGAGGTAAACTTCGATAATGTAGGTTGTGAATGGTATCCTGAGCTGATTAAAGGATGAATATTATAGCAGTCAAACTTGCCCTCAGGGAAAACTACAACCGGACATGAACTCACAAAGCTTTCGAAAGAAACAATAAATCTGACAAGTAGTTATTACTCGGAAATCTGCTGGAGAAGTTTTCTAAGATAACGAAGCTTCATGGTGAAACCCCTTGATGATAAATGTTTAGTAGACATGTTGTCAAACCATAAGAAGAAACTAAGCACGGCTCAGCACTAAATGGAAAACTTAATGCAGAAGAAACATGAAAGAGATTGTGGCATCATTAAGTGCACCACCACAACATCAACCAGAAATCCCACAGGTGCGGTCTGGGGAGGGTGGTGTGTATGCAAACTTATCCCTACCTGACGGAGCATGAAATGCACCACAATAGCCAAAATAAGAATTCCAACGGCACAGCACACACACACAAAAATCAAAATCTAACAAACAGTTCCATTCGAACAGAATATCAAATACCATAAACAATGGGCCTTCTCGTCCTGCATCTAAAATTTCAGAAACATAGTGGCACATATTTGTTGGATCCAAAACATCGATGTATCTGACCCGGCTCCTGAATCCTGCATTTAACAAAAGAACAAAGTTGTCAATCATTACTTCCAAAAGTTGAGTAAAAATAATACGAGGATTTCACATGTACTATACCCTTAGGGTAAATAGCCCCGCTGTCACACCATAACTTGCCAGGCTGGATAACTCCATAATCCAGAGGTTCCACATTGCAAGAGAGCCTCCTCACAACTTTTGCAATACGAGGACCTTTCTGGCGAAACTGTCTGTCCAAATTGTTTTGAGAGATGGGAAAGTCGCTTGATAAAGGTTTTGCACACTCCATTTCCTTATTTTGGTTATCTTCTTTATTTGGTTTACAGTCAAATGGTTGCCGGGGCTGGGTACAAGAATCTGTGTCTCTTATATTACAGCCAGAAGTCCCTTTTGCAACCTGAGAGTCTTGGGCATGTTTATCAATATCCATATTTACAGACGAACCTCCAACAAAAGAACGAGTTTCTTGATTAAGTCTACGATGTATTTCAACTTTTGCATTATCCTTAACTTTTACGCTGTCTGAACCAGGTGATCCATTAATTCCATCTTCAGTAACTCTTGCACTATCAATGGATGCTGTTGCAACAGGTTTATCACTGTTACCCCTGTTCACTGTCTGCTTTCCCACATTATCTCTCGAAGGAATTGAATTGTTCATATCCTCTCCCTCATCATCACTGAGCAGGATCACATCACCATCACCATCACCAAGACCTGAAGTTCCCTTCACTTCATGCTTATCTGTTGATAATTTCTTACTATATGAACCACCCTCAACAGACAGCTGAGTAAATGGAGTTCTATAAGCAGGAACTGACTTTATGGATTCATTGTGTTTGCTCTGGAAGCCATTCTTTATCCCCTCAATTCCATGAGAGGTGTTGTCGGGCATAGAGGATGTTAATGGCTCCCTGGATTGTTCATCTTTAGGCAATGGAAAAGCACTGCTGCTGGCCTTCGGCAAGAGTGATGGATTTCCATCATCTTTTTCCTTTTTCACGGAAGCTATAGGGAGTCCTGAGCTCGTCTCTTTCAACACTGATTCCTCAGGTTTACAAGATAATTTACCAGCAAGCCCTGCAAGTTGCCTCTCTTTATTTACATAAGAACTCAAAGCCAATCCAAGATCTTGTCTTGCCCATCGATAAATTGCACTCAATTTCCCTTCTACAGCGTCAACTAGTACATTTAATTCCTCAATTCTATAACGGAAGAGGAAAAATTTGGAACCCCAGGAACAAGTACACAGTTGTTTTGCATGGTTCAAGCATGCATATTTGTCGGGCGAACAACGGTGACATCCGGCCGCGGACAGGTGTAGATCGAAAAAACATACGTAACATTCCCTCTCACTAGTAGCATCAAAAGTGCTCTCCATCGTTAGTGTTTGTGAAGACTGACAAAGAAACTCCCTCCTGACTCTCTCCATCTCAACACGGTTCTGCATAAAACATAACTCAGCAGTGAAGTTGAATTAAGAGGTACTAGGCTTAGTAGCATAATTTATATGAACATAGAACTTAAATGCAGTATCGGTGACAAACTCTACATATCAATATAACCCCAATCACCCCCCACCCCCTCTTTTCAAAAAGGAAAAATGAAAGAAAATATACCCTCAATGCAACGGAAGAAAATCATAGGAAAATGGAAATGGAGATTAAGGACTATCCATCGATAGAATATTTTATTCAAATAAATTCTACCTTTAATGCTTTTGACAAAATTCCATCTTTTCCGCAAAGATCTTTCCATCTTAAATTATTTGAGGTATTCTTCCTCAGCAAATTAAGTTCCCAGTGAGCTTTGACTGCATCACGAGCTGCTCCTAATAATAGTTTATCATGGGATATGGAAGTTTTCCGGCCTTGCTCACGGTAAAGCTCAATCGCATTCTGCCCATGGGGTAACCAGTCAACAGGAGCAACATTTACTGCTTCAGCACAATTGAAGCCACAATTGAAACCGGCATGATATGCTCTTGGGAAGGTCAAAACAAAATCTCCAGGATTTTGGACAACACGATAAACTGGGACTCCCTCGGATTTCAATATGGAGGGAGAGAGTTGTGTAACCTGCATAAAATAATAGGATTATTAACTTCTAAGAAAAAACGACAAGATGTTGGAAGCCAACTTCTGAGAGGCTAATTAACTGTGACATTTTAAAGAATAATCTACAAAAAGGTCTTCCACTAAAAGAGCAAGATCCACAGTAAGTTTCTTGATTACACTTCAATCTAATGAGAACGTTATACCATTGCAACAATATGAATGGGATAACATATAACCTATATGTGGTAGCAGAACAGGTTCTTTAGCAAAATATGTCATTCTTGAGCAGGGATTTACCAACAAAGAGACATGTTATTAGGACTCAATTACTTTTTTAATCAAATGAAGATTGGGCTCACCAGCTTGTGAAGCAGGTCAGGCTGCTCTTCAAAGAGATCCGGCAAGTGTTTCCTCATAGCAGCCTCTAACTTTATTGCATCTGCCCCGGGCACACCATACCACATTTTTGGAGCCCCCAAATGCATGTAATTTAATGAGTACAAATGGTGATCTTCAACATGCTGTTGGGTAAAAATTTAGAAAAGAAAATTGGTAAATAAATAAGACAAGCACGAAGGCTGATAATATTTTCAGGTTACTAAAGAAAAGAATGATCATCCAAATCATATATTTCAAGCAAACTAAAGTGCGCTGTTAAAAAGTCTGCCTTTAAAAAACTCCTCCGCAATGCAAAAGAGAGGAATAATCGCAATCAAGCAATCACTAATGCCACCCATTGATAGTTAGAATCAACATGATCAAGAGCTTTACTCGATCAGCACTCATGTATAGTTTCCTTCTTATTGAATGTTATACAAGTTCTTTTACTCAAAAAAAATTATTTACAAGTTCTTTAGAAGTAGTAGAACATTTTGTATCAAAGAAGCTTAAGGCTCAAAACAAAATTGTAGGAAAGAAGCATATGAGGAAGGTATATGCTAATTATATTTCAACATGTCAGAGCAACCCTATTAAAGAGAAATAGGCACCTGCAGAGCTACATAGTCGACAGAAAGACTTGTTGAGGCAATTGCACCCAATAAACATCAGTTCACCACAGTACAAAATGAAGCAATTGAGATGAACTATATTACTTACCCAACAGAACGATGAAAAACACATTCCTATGTACAGCCAAGGCACCAAGACACCAGATATATCACAGCTCTCATATGTAAGAACCGAACCTGGGAGCCTTGGAAAATTATTCAAGTTCCATCCTGAGTTTACATACTTTGTGTCAGAAGAACCAACTTGATGGTTGTGTTTGGGGAACCCACTTCCAAATACTCCTGTTTCCAAGTCAGCCCCATAAAGCACCTAGGAAATGAGGACAAAGGAATGAAACAAAGGAGGAAACTGTTAAACATCCTAGATGGTTTCCAAAAGAAGAAAATAAAGATAATCAGCAAAGAATGCCACCTCAATCTCTTCGGTGGGTTTCTCGACCATCCGCCAATATTCACCCTCAATGTTCTCCCATGAGGGCTCACACTGTCCTTCATTTTGCCTGAAGTACTGGGCCTTAAAATCATCAGCATATTTCTGAAATGCATCCAGAGTAAACTCTGGACCAGGTTCAAATCCAAACCTCTCAGCTTCAAAGATAGCAGCTTCACCAGGACTTCTATTGGCAACATTACCATTACCCAAGTCTACTCCAGTTTTTAAGCATCTTCTTCTTTTCTTTTTCTTAGGAGTATTAGCTTCCCACGTCCTTCTCATCGAATCTCGATTCTGAAGTTTGTCAATCCTCTGTACACGGGTCACAAATTTGGAGTTCTCCCACATAGTTTTTTCTTTAAGAGGGCATGGAGGTTTCCACGAAGCAGGAGGTACTATGCGACAAATTCCATAAGCCTCTGCTTTGGTTCGTATGCTAGCCATATATGTCAGGGTATCTTCAAATTCCTGGAGATTTAAAAAAGTTATTGAGAAAACTTGACCAGGCAAGACTCATAAAACTTCCTTCAAATTATGGATAACAGAAGTGAATGCACGGAGTGTTCAGATAGAGATACTGAAAGGAGTTGATTAGCCAATTAAAATAGGACCTCTTCAGTTGGATAGAACACCGGAGCATCCCCAATATCAGGCCTAGAAGCTTCCTCTGGCCGACATCTCGCATTTACCTGTTCCAAGCTTGAAACTTTAAAACACCATATACATGTAATAGACCTACAACTCTCTATGTTGGCTTATATCTCCTTTAGCTTTATGCTTGTGAATGAAGAAAGGGTTATTTTTAAGTACAACTATTATTTGTAAACATGATTATTTAAAGATACCTTCCTAGAGGATAGTGTGTTGCATCATAGCCTATTAAAATAAAACACAAATAAAGCAGTTCACTCCAGATACTGACCCTTTGGCAATTGGCACACCCTTCACATCCTCGGATGACCCCTTTTGGAAGTGAAGGCCTAACAGAAGAATTCTGCACAAGAGGAAGAGAATATGAGAGGTGCAAAAGTAACTTTTTGGAAGTAATAGGCTCGCTACAGCGCTACGCAACCTGATCGGAACCAGATTCATCTTCTGAGCTTTTCTCATATTTCCCATAGTTTACCCCAGGTTTACGCCTAAGTGACTTCATCTTCTTTCCATCTTCATTGCCTTCAATATTTGTTTCTTCCTGACTTCGATGTGATTTTGACTCACTCACTGGGGATGACTGATTGATCATGAGTCGATTATTTTCCACATTCTTTAACGTGAAGGGTGCAAGTGACTCAAAACCAGGCGGAATTGCTGAAATGTCCATATCTTCTTCTTTCATGCAATGTCTAACAAGTTCAGTCCCCATCCTCCAGACTGCGAGAAATCAATATACATGTCAGAAATCAAAGCACGAGACTGCACTCTCGAGTTCCCTTCATAAGACATGGAAGAGAACTGAAGGTTAATATGTACTCAAGAAGTACAAATAGCTACTCGTGGCAAAAATCAGAGGGCCCGCTGAATGCACAAATTGATAAATATGATTATTCTCTGAGAATCTTTTTAATACAGGAATTCTCCCACATGAAGCTTGAAATCTAAGTAAGGACAACAATCAAATATATGATACTCTTTCAAGAGAAATTGCTGATTGTGTATAAATATATAACATACGAAAATACAGAAGAACTCTAGAATCAGTCCACCCACATAATTACACATAGATACCAAAAACAATCTCGATAAAACCGCAAAATGCAACAACATCAAGGCACAGCCTTCTACATGTAGCAAAATATAGCGTGGTGCATCTAACCTGAACAATGTGGGTACAAACTAGTTGTCTTTCATTAAGAAATTAGATAAGAGAAACTCGTTTAGCATGTACTTTTACTATTCCTTTTCTAGATTGTTTCATCTTGAGCCGTGAGTCTATCGGAAACAGCCTCTCTATCTCATCTAGCCTCTCTATCTCATCTCTGAGGTAGTGGTATGGACTGCGTACACTTACCCTTCCCAGACCCCACTTGGTGGGTGGGATTATACTGGGTATGTTGTTGGTGACAAGAGAAACTCATAAGATAGGGGTTAGAATAGACCCACATCTGTAAATTTTATGTTGCTCGGACTCGTTAAAATTATTATCGGGTGTGTGTCGGATCCTCCAAAAACAAGGCATTTTTGGAGGATTCGACATGGGTATAGCAGCATTTTTGGAGGATTTGAGCAACATAACTTTTTTTAGAAAAATAATCATGGAGCTCGGGCCAGCTTATGCGCATCTCGACTAATTCCACGGTATACCCACCACCTCCTACTAACAACATGCATCAACTAACTCTATTCGCCAGGCTAGAACAGATGGAAAGAAATCACTTCGTATTTATTGTCCGCCACACCCTTGGGTACTGATCTCAACAACATAACTACTCCCTATGCTCTAATTTTTTTGACCAACTTTTAAAATAATGACTCCGTCCTTTTTTAGCAACTCTTTAATTTCAACTTTCAAGGTGGTATATTTAATGCCACAAGATTAAAGGGCCTTTTAGTACTTTTGACATATCTTTAATTTAAGAATACATGATTCAAAAATCTTCTTTGCTCTCTTAAACTCCGTGTCAAGTCAAAATAGGTCAAACAAATTGAAACAATGCAGAACTTCGGTTGGTGGTTGACCAAGAGTATAATGGAATCTGTATAACAGATTTTTCTAAAGGAATTACCCAGTAGAGCTTTCAGCCATAGCAGAAATTCATTACACAGTAAATGCTTTTCTTACATTAATCAAACTATAATCAATTTTAGGATGATCATCAACTCACCAAAAAACATCCAATTAATCAAAACACATATTCACAAAAAATAATAAATTCATCAAAATTAACCTTTCTTAGAAAATTCAAAGCTTCAAAACAAACGAACACAAAACTTACATATTCTTGATCCGCTGATCTAAGAACCTTCAACTCCAGTTCTCTACATCACATACAAGAAAAAACAACAAAACGATTTAGTACCAAAACAAATCAAATCACATAAACAACAACATCAACAACGGTATAATCACACAAGTGGAGTCTAGCACAACAACAAAAACAAAAACATAACCAATGCTCAAAAACATAACCAATGCATTCCCTCAAAGTGGGGTGGGGTCTAAGGAGGGTAAAGTGTATGGAGTCAATACCACTACCTCAGACGCAGTAGAGAGGCTGTTTTCGATAGAACCACGGCTCAGGACAAATAACAGAATAAAAAATAGAAAAAAACAAACAAAATGGGAGTCTAACACGAGGGTTCTATATACACAGACCTTAACCCTATCTCGAAGTCAGATCACACAAATAACAACAACAAACCAAGTATAATCCCATAGATAGAGTCTGACAGTGGTACAATATACGCATACCTTATTCCTACCTTGAAATTATTAGATCACACAAACAACAACAATAATAATAAACCAAGTATAATCCCACGAGTGGAGTCTGACGAGGATACAATATTCACACACTTTACTTGCACCTTGAAATCATCGGAGCACAACAAAAACAAAAACAACAATAAATTCCGTATAATCCCACAAGTGGAGTCCGACGCAAGGGTACCACGAGTGGATCCGACGAAGATACAAGATTCACACACCTTACTCATACTTCGAAATCATCGAATCACGACAACAACAAACCCAGTATAATCACATAAATGGAGTCTGACGAGGATACAATATTCACACATTTTACTCATACCACGTAATCATCGAATCACAACAACAACAACAACAACAACAAATCTAGTATAATCATACAAATGGAGTCTAACGAGGATATAATATATACATACCTTAGCCCTACCTCGAAATCATTGACACACAAACCTTGAAATCATTGAACCACACAAACAACAACAATAACAACAATAAACCAAGTATAATCCCACAAGTGGAGTCTTAGCAGGGTAATATACACTTACCTTACCCCTACCTCAAAATCATCAAATCCACGTAACCAGCAACAATAATAAATATGGTGTAATCTCACACGTGGAGTCTAACAAGGATACTATATACACAAGCCTCACCCCTACCTCGCAATCATCAAATCACATAAACAACAACAACAACAATAATCTAGTGTAATCTCACACGTGGAGTCTAACAAGGATACTATATATACATGCCTTACCCCTACCTCGCAATCATCAAATCACATAAACAACAACAACAACAACAACAACAACAATAATCCAGTATAATCTCACACGTGGAGTCTAACAAGGATACTATATACACAGACCTTACCCCTACCTCGAAATCATCAAATCACATAAAACAGCTCAAGCAAATAATTATACAAATATAAAACATAAAAATCAAACCAAAGATCAAATTTTTATAATCAAATTCAACAGATCTAAGCTTAAACATCCCAAGAAAAATAAATTAAATATTTTTATTTACCAAAAAAAAAATAATAATAACCCTAACCCAGTAACTGAAACATAGAAAATAGTACCCACCATAATCAGCTCCTGGCCATAACAAAATTAATCATCTAATAATTTTCTTTGAATTTTTAACCCAAAAATACTCAAACCCTAAATTTCTACAAAAAAAAAAAAAAAATCATAACAAATATATGGTCATAGTAAAAGATTAAACCTTGACAAATTAATAAATCCAAATACAGATGAATTTGTTTTAATTTTTTTCCTATTAAATTATCTTTTCCAATTTAGATAAGACAAATTAAGATAATAAAGATCGTATAAGTACACCGTTGAAAAAAATTATTTTTGTTATTTACCTTAGAAGAAAAAAAAATTATTGTGAAATAATAAAAATAACAGTAACAAGAACCCTAAGTACTAGTATATAATAAAACGTAGGTGTGGTGCATTAAAACTCTCGTTAACGTATCGGATCTAGAAAGGAATCGGATTACATGGACTTATTAAGGTGCATTAAAGCTCACGTTACACGTAAAATTGGAGAAAACGTGAATCACAAAAATTTATTATACACATTAAGTAATCTTACCTTGCATTTGTGGAATAATAAGTTGTTTTGTATGTTAGTTTTTGTATAATATATGTTTTTCTATGTTCTATAATCTATGGGCAAATATTTCCAACCTTGAAATTTGACGCGTGTTTGAACGTGCCCAAATTGTTTAATGAAACGTTTTTTATATTTGTTTACTTTATAATATTTGAAAAAAAAAAAAAAAAAAGTTTGTTATTCCAAGTACTAGAAGGATTTGGTTGGGAAATTAATTGAGTATTAACTTTAGTTTGTATTTTATAGGTGTGAAGTTGAATAAAACGAGTGGTTTTAAATGTATAATAACAATAAAAATAATAATAATATATGTAATATAAATTTATTAGTAAAATATGAAAAAAGATAATTTTGTAGGGTAGAGGATTTTTTTTGTCAGGCATTATTAATTTTTTTAAAAATAAATTAATATCTCAAAAAATTACATATCTGGTATATTTCTACAAAATTGACTCCGTGAAAGGTAAAATATATGACGCTCGTTGGAAAAATTATTTTCAATTCGAAAAAATTTAAATAAATTTAAAATAAAAGAAAAAAAAATCAGTGAAGTATTCTTACCAGTAGTTATATGCTTTTAGACTTTTTCCTAATGGCATGAATAGTGGGGGGGGGGGGGGAGAGAGAGAGAGAAAGGGGAGTTGAATGCTTTATTGGAATTGGAAACTTTGTTTGTAAGGTTTATAAAAAGCATATAACATAATGTATATGTGGATATATTCTTTATTTGTAAATATCTTTCTTTATGAAGTAGGCAATGTTTTTCTTGTTCAATGTGATGATGGAAAGTCAAAAGTGATTATATGGGCTTAAGCCCAATTGAATAGGGTCTGTTTCGTATATAATGTTTTCTATAAAAGATTTTCGAGAGAAATAAGTGGCTTTTTACGTATTTTATATTATTTGATTGGTAAGAAAAAAATATTGCCCAAAAATATCTAGGTATAATCTAGATAAATATTAATGATATCAGACTCGATCACGGTCTTAGACTTCGACTCCTGATATCTATAATCTAGGTATATATCGACACGTGGCATGTATGCATGTCGAAAGCGTTATTTCTATTCTCAATAAGTAACGTACTTCTTCGATTCACTGTGATAAAAAATAAATTTATATTTTTACTTATTTGATCATCAATTACAATATTATATATTTTATTCTTTTTGTGTGCATGTGTAATGCACCTATATTGAAATAGTGAGTGAGTGTGTGTGTTGATGTGTATGTGTGTGTTTGTCTGTATGTATATGCTAGTTTAGGTGTGCGCGTCTTGCATGTGTACCTCACTTTAATAAGTTTAAACATTATACTAAATAAGATATTTGTTTAAATAATAAAGATGAATATAATAATTAAATTTAATATCTTTTGAATATGTAAAGATGACGAATTTATTTATTAAACCTAATCTTTGCAAAAAAAAAATTAAAAGTCGATAGTCATTCATCTACCATTTGTAAATTGCAACAAAACAATACAATGATAGAGACATCAAAATAATACAATTAAATTTAATCTTTTCACACAAAAATTTTCTCAAAGTAGTCCGACACTCATTTACCACCTGTAAACAATAACAAAATAATACGATAATAGAGAGATCAAAATAATACAACTAAACATAACCTTTACATTAAAAAATTCCTCAAATCCGACCAACATTTATCTATCTCCTGTAAACTGCAACAAAATAATACGATAAAAGTAATATCAAAACAATACAATTAAACTTAAATTTATACACAAAAATTTCTCAAAGCCTATCAAGATTCATCTACGAACTGTAAACTACCACAAAATAAAATAATAAGATAATAAAGATATCAAAACAATACAATTAAATCTAACCTTTACACAAGAAATTCTTCAAAGTCAACCGACATTCATCTATGACCTATAAACCATTACAAAAAAATAGTGATCACAAAGCTTCGATTTTGATCCAACTAATTCTTGTCTAAGCGGAAATTTTGACCCTAAAGAATGATTTTGAATGAAAACAAAGAAATGTATGTATATATATATACACACACATGTTGAATTCTATTATGCTGGCAAAAATAGTGAAGAAGTTGAGGGTTAGAAAATCAAGCATCCACCATCTAGACATGCAATCGAATCAAGTTAGATGAGCATCAATCATATTCTCCCAATAGGCAAATCGGTTTGTTCTCTAGTCTTACATACAACTCAATATTTATAGAAGTATTTCCTTAGTAGAGTCCTATTTTAGGAGTATTTTTCTAATTGAACAGTATAAAATAAAATATTAATTAATTCTCCTATCATATATTTTAGAAATTTCATATATTTTAGGAAGTCTAATAGAAAGAAAAATATTATTTAATTCTCCTACCATATATTTAGGAGTCCCATGTATTTTAGGAAGTCTAGTTAATATAATAAAAAAATAATTAAATAATAAATTTAAAAAATAGTGAAAAGACAGTTTTGTCTAAAGAAGAGTCTTTTAATGAAGGGCAAAAAGTTCAAATCATTTTTCTAAGTGTCTTCACACTTTTAATATATTATAGATTATAGATATAGATATAGATTATAGATTATAGATATAGATTATAAATATAGATATGGATTATTTGATTGGTAAGAAAAAATATTGTCCAGAGGCATTTATGATACGAGTACAATCGTGATTGTGGACCAATACGTAAAGAACTCGTGCTCGGGTGGCTGCCCAACTAATGGAACAAGTTTTGAAATGTAGAGAACAAGTTCCAACACTGCAAAGTCGTCCATATGGACACTCCAAGGCCACACCTTTGCCATGACTAATTAAGGGCATTTTAGTCATTTTGGAATAAGTTGTAACCTAGGCTATAAATAGAAGATATTAGGTCATTTTCTCATAACTTTTGATGATATATTTGAGAACTCTAGAGATAGAGCCTTGCAAGGTGGATTCTTTGTGAACAAGTGTGGAATCATTTGTGTTGGTAGCTAGTTTGAGACGTTGATTGGTTGGGGATCCCGTTTTCTTGAGTTCACGTAAGAGATAGGTTTATGTTGTGTGTGGTATTAAAGGTCCAAGAGTGGAATAAGCTCTTGGGTTGTTAATATTACACCATCCATTTGTCTATCTTTCTATCTTTGTCTTGTTGTAATCTTGTAACCGATTCTATGTTGTTATTGTGAAGTTGTGTATGTGTTGTTGTTCTTCACATTGTTATTGTTCTTTTTACTCTTCATAAATTGTTGTTAACATTAGTTTAGGTTGTTGTTTTGGTGCCAAAAACACCACTAGTTCTTGTATTCTTGTTGTTGGTAGCGAATCCGAGAGTGGTCTCCATCTTGGTTCTCAGATCCTTAAGATTGTGGACTGATTTGGTGTATGTTTTTGTGTCTTCCTTGTCGTTCTTGTATCATTTGGTATCATAGTCATCTTTGATTTTATTTTAACAAGATCAATCTTGGGCTTGAGAGTTGAAAAATCCCCCCCACAAAAAGTAGTGTTCTTAAGTTTAGATCTTGGCCGAAAGTTGTTGTGTTCTTGTTGTGTTTAGTCGAGACTTGAACATTAGATCTAGGATTCGTTTTGTTTGTCTTGGTGTTTCAAGTGTTAGTTTTCTTCATCACTAATACTCTTGAGTCAAGATCTAAATTTGAGCTTGCATTTGTTAAAGTGTTGTCGTGAACTTAAAGCCTTAGCCGATTGTGTTGTCATCTTGGTGGACTTGGCCGTGATTTGTTGGCCTTGTTATTGTTGGAATTGGTTATTGGGATTGTTGTGTTCTTGGTGATCGTTGAAATTGTTCTTGATGCTCTTCATCCCTTTCAAGACTTGTTAAAATAAAGTGAATACTAGATCTATAAAGTTGAAGAGAAAAAGGTGAAAGCTTGTCAGCCTTGAAAGACTTACCATCACCCATCAACTAGTCAATCACTTCCCAACAACTTTCCTTGTTTTAAGGACCTTGTTTTAAGGGGATGATACACAAAAGTCAAGTCTTCCACTTTTGAATTTGACAATAGGATTTCAAGACTTATTTCCCTCCTAAATCAATTCCCACCAATTTCAAATCACAAATTGTCCAAGACTTCTAATTTTAAAAAATAAAATTTGTTAAGACCGCAGCCAATATGTGGTAGCCACATCACGTTTTATTGTTCACACGATAAATTTAGGCTTAAATTTTTGGTTTCTTAGTTTTTAATCTTTGTTTCTTAGTTGTATTTTGTTGATTCTATTGCTAATTAACAAACTAGTAATTATCTACTAGCTTGTAAATTAGTTTTTGGGTCTATTTATTCGTGTCTACGTTTCTTTGTGTGCTTTTATCTTTAATTCGTTGTAGTTTCTTGGTTCAAGTCCGTACGTATTTTCTTTGAGTTGTTTCAAAAGAGAATCTATTCCGACCTCGAGCCCCAATTGGTACCAAATAATCTCCTTGAAGTATAAACGAGTTACCAACACTTGTGAGACCATTGAGTGATACTTGACAAAGTGTGAGTTTGAGAGTTTTTTAGGGTAAATTTTTTTTTGCTAACCTTTAACTTGTTATTGTTTGTGTTTTGTTTAGTCTTTCTTATTAGGTACAATGGCTTCGGGTGAAGGTAGTCCAAGGGCCTCGAGAGAGGTAACCATGGATGCTTTGTTGGCGGCCATAATGAGCGTGGAACATGATCTTAGTGGTCGAATAGAGATGATGGAGGAAAGGATGGACGGGATAGAGGGTTCTTTTTCAAGGAGAATGGATACATTAGAAGTTCGTCTAGATTCCACCCATTCAAGTCCCAAACACTACTATGCCTCGACTAGTGGACATGCTACCACCTCGGATACACTTCACTAATTGCTCAATCCACCTAGACCAACCCATGGATCCATCCACCAAGTCCTTACTTATCCAAACAACCGAAGTCAAGTCTATCAAGAAGCTCCTCAAATCCGAGACCCCTTTGATATGCCAAGAGCACCACTTAACTAAAACCAACCAATCCAAATTAATGATGTGGAAGGTGAGGGTCCTTATGGAGGTGAGGGGTTAGATGAAGCAACTCTCTTTGCGGAATTTATGCGCAATAGAAGAGGAGCTTATGGTGGGGGACATAGAGGTCGACGGGGAGGAGTTGGACCGGCTCTTCATGGTAGGGGTAACTTGGGACACCGACCTCGTGTTCAAGAAGGTTTATTGGACTAAGGAGGCAATGTGGGTAGATACACGGGCCTAAATTCCATTAAGATCACTCTTCATTCTTTCAAGCTTTGAAGTGTAGAGAACAAGTCCCAACACTCCAAAGTCTTTCATATGGACACTCCAAGGCCATACATTTGCCATGGCTCATTAAGGGCATTTTAGTCATTTTGTAATAAGTTGTAACCTAGGCTATAAATAAAATATATTAGGTCATTTTATCATAACTTTTGATGATATATTTGAGAACTCTAGAGAGAGAGTCTTGTAAGGTGGATTCCTTGTGAACAAGTGTGGAATCACTTGTGCTGGTAGCTAGTTTGAGACGTTGATTGGTTGGGGATCCCGTTCCCTTGAGGTCACGTAAGAGATAGGTTTATGTTGTGTGTGGTATTAAAGGTCCAAGATTGGAATAAGCTCTTGGGTTGTTAATATTATACCATCCATTTGTCTTTCTATCTTTGTCTTGTTGTAATCTTGTAACCGATTCTATATTGTTATTGTGAAGCCGTGTATGTGTTGTTGTTGTTCACATTGTTATTGTTCATTTTACTCTTCATAAATTGTTGTTAACATTAGTTTGGAATGTTGTTTTGGTGCCAAAGAAACCACTAATTCTTGTATTCTTGTTGTTGGTAGCGAATCCGAGAGTGGTCTCCATCTTGGTCCTCGGATCCTTAAGATTGTGGACTGATTTGGTGTATGTTTTTGTGTCTTCATTATCGTTCTTGTATCAATTTAGGTATAATCTAGGTAAATATTAATGACATCAGACTCGATCACGGTCTTAGACTTCGACTCCTGATACAGAATTCATTTATATCGGCAGGTGGCATGCATGCATGTCAGAAGCGTTATTTCTATTCTCAATAAGTAACGTACCTCTTCGATTTACTGTGGTAAAAAATAAATTATACTCTTACTTATTTGATCATTAATTATAATATTATACTGTAGATTTTATTCTTTTTGTGTGCATGTGTAATGCTCGTATATTGAAATAATGAGTGTGTGTGTGTGTATATATGTGTGTTTGTATGTATGTCTATATTACTTTGAATTCAAATTGTGTCAATATTATAGTAATATTCATATTTTCAATTAGTTGAATGTCGCATTCATCTCAGTATTAGATGACACTACACATAATTCATTCTTGTTCTCTATTTTATGCACCATTTTTATATAGGTAGAACCCATATACAACACATGTAAATTTTTTATTATTCTTAGTGTGATAAAAATTTATCATGCATTCAGTATCAAAATAAATCAAATCACAAGAAATAACAACAACAACAATAACAAGCCTCCTGTAATCACAAAAACAGAGTCTAAAGAAAGTACAATATACAAAAACTTTATCCTAACCTCTAAATCATCAAATCACACAAACAACTCAAACAAATAATTATATAAATTTAATTCAGTAATAATCAAACCCCCGGTGTAAAGTCTGATAAGGATACAACATATACATGCCTTATTCCTTCCCAAAATTATCAAATCACATAAACGACACAAACAAATAACTATATAAATTTTGAAATGGCAATAATCAAACTCTGTGTAATCTCACAAGAGGATTCTGACAAAGATACAATACACATATACCTTATCCTATCTGGAAGTCACCAAATCACCCGAACAATAATAACAACAATAAAAGCAATATAATACTACAAGTGGAGTCTGACGAGGATACAATATTCACACATCTTACTCATACCTCAAAATTATTAATTCGAAACAACAACAATAGTAAATCCATTATAATTCCATAAGTGAGAGTTTGATGAAGATACAATATTCACACACCTTACTCATAGCTCGAAATCATCAATCACAACAACAACAACAACATATAAACTCAGTTATATCCCACAAGTGAAGTCTGACGAGGATGCAATATTCACACACCTTACTTACACCTTGAAATCATCAAATCGCAATAATAACAAATCCAATATTATCACATAGTGGAGTTTGACGAGAATATAATATTTAGACACCTTACTCATACTGTGAAATCATCAAATCACAACAATAATAGTCATAAACCTAATAAAACCCCACAGGTTGAGTCTGACAAGGACACAATATTCACAGACATTACTCATACCTCAAAATCATTGAATAACAACAACAAGAAACTCAATATAATCCACATATAAAGTCTAACGAGGATATGATTCACACACCTTACTCATCTCTTAGAATCATCAAATCACAACAACAACAACAACAACAATAACAACAACAACAACAATGATAATTTATTCAATATAATTTAATAAATGGCGTCTGACAAAGATGTAATATTCAAACATCTTACTCACACCTCAAAACCATTAAATCAAAGTAATAACAACAATAATAAACCCAATATAATCTACAAGTGGAGTTAGATGTGGATGCAATGTTCACACACTTTACTCATACCCCGAAATCATCAAATCACAACAACAACAATAATAAACCTAATATAATCCCACAAGAAGAGTCCAACGAGGATATAATATTCATACACCTTACTCATACCTTAAAATCATTGAATGACACCACCACCACCACCACTAACAATAACAGACCTGGTGTAATCCCACTAGTGGAGTCTGCTACAACCGTACAAATACAGTTTACACAGACCTTACCCCTACTTTGTAATCATTGAATCACATAAAACAGCTCAGATAAATAATTATACAAATATAAAACAATAAAAATCAAACCCAAAATTAAATATTTATAATTAAATTCAACATACAGTATAACCTCGATAAATTAATACTGTTGGGACCGTCAAATTTTATTAATTTAGCGAGGTATTAATAATCGTATAAATTAATAATTATTAATTTATAAATTATATTCTTTTTGGGTCCATATTATGAATGTACCTAGGTGTACGTGAAAACTAATTTCTACATTGACTATTAATTATGCATACTTAACCAAATTCATGTATTTTTGCTGATACATTTTCAATATTCTATGTATATCTTAATAAAATATATAAATCTACTTAATTATTAACGTAGTTACATGCTACATTCATTAAAATGTATAAATCCACTCAATTATTAATGTAGTTACACGTACATACATTAACTAAGTTACTATATAAATAGATGTATTATGCAAGTCTTCAAATCAAAAAACAAAAAAAAAATGGCTTCTCATCTCAAAGGTGATAAAAAATCAACCATGACTAATGGTATACATAGAGAACTGTGTGAGTATAAACAACAAAATCTAGCATGCACTCAAAAGCAATTGCAACAATGGGTGTTAGAGAAGTTTAATTTGCAAGTGAGTCAAGCCACAATATCAAACACGATCAAGAGGTCAGCAGAGTATCTATCAGCAGCCGACATTCCAAAAGATGAGGCAAAAAGACATAAAGCTGCCAAATTTCCAGAATTAGAGAAGGCTCTGTTCGAGTGGTTTATTCATTACCAAAAGCGTGTTAATATGAATGGGGAACTAATTGTAACGAAGGGAAAAGAGCTTCTAAAAAAGATGTATCCCATCGATACACCTGATTTTTATTTTTCTCAAGGCTGGCTAGAGCGTTTCAAATCAAGACACGGTATCAAGCAATATCGTCGTTTTGGAGAAAGTGGATCAGTTAATATGAAGGCCATGGAGAGCAATTTACAATCCATCAGAGAGAAACTTGATCAGTTTGCTAAGAAAGATGTTTTCAATATGGATGAAACTGGATTGTTCTTTAGGCTACAACCAGATCATTCTCTTGCAACGAAGCAATTTGAAGGTAAGAAACAAGATAAAGAAAGACTTACAGTTGTTATTTGCTGTAATGAGAATGGTTCTGAGAAAATTCCTTTATGGATCATTGGGAAGTATTTAAAACCACGTTGTTTCAAGAATGTGAATTTGGGAAGCATGGATTGTGAATATCGAGCCAATAAAAGAGCATGGATGACTGGGATTCTATTCCAAGAATATGTTCAACAACTTGATGCAAAAATGGACGACATGAAAATTCTTTTAATTGTTGATAATTGTCCTGCTCATCCAAAAAATGTCAAAGGTTTGAGAAATGTTGAATTATTTTTTTTACCACCTAACACAACATCAAAGATTCAGCCTTGTGATGCAGGGATCATAAGAGCTTTTAAGATGCATTATCGTAGGCGATTTTATCGAAATCTTTTGGAGGGTTATGAAATTGGGATCTCAAATCCAGAAAAGATTAATGTTTTAGATGCAATGAATCTTGCAATCTCGGCATGGAAAATGGATGTCAACTCAAGTACAATTGCAAATTGTTTTAAGCATTGTAAACTTAGGTTGTTAGATGATGAATCCTTGGAAAATCAAGAACAGTTGAATAATGATGGCTTACAACAATTGCAGAATCTAATCAATGGATTGAAGTATCGAAATGCAATGAATGCTGAAGATGTTTTGAATTATCCGGGAGAAAATGATACGAGTTTTGAGCTACCTACGGATGAACAAATAATTGAGAGTGTTATGGAAACACATAAAGAAGATGAAGTGGAAGATGATAGTGTGGAATTAGAACAAGTTTCGCGCAAAGATGCTCTGAAAGCAACAATCACCTTACATCACTTCCTTTTGCAATATGAGAAGACTACACCTGATATTCTTAATGCAGTAAGAAGGGTTAGAGATGAGATTCAAGGTGATATTGATTTCAAGAAGAAACAAACAACATTAGATTCATATTTTCAGAAACCTGTTTAGTTTACTTATGTATTATGTATGAAATATTTTGATGCAGATGAATTATTAATTTATATATCAAATGGGACCTATATGAATTATTTTTTTATTATCTTATAAATTTAGCGAATTATTAATTTACCACATTGATCCCGACTCGGGACCGAAGAAAATTATTATTTTAGCGAGGTTATTAATTTATCGAGGTTATACTGTATCTAAGCTTAAACTTCTCCAAGAAATTTAATGTAATTTATTTTTTAAAAATAAATACTAACCTAACCAGTAAGTGAAACAAAAAACTCCTCATCACAATAAAATCTAATAAACTTTTTTTTATAACTGGGATATTATATTATATTAGCATCATAACAAAAAAAGTCTACAGAGAGGAGTTTGGCAGCGCTGCCACCGTAGTATCTGCACATTGTGTGATATTTACAAACCATCCATTAGTACATAACGTATAACTAGTTGGGATATTTACAGAAGTACTATGTGGTAAAACTGCTAAAGTCTTAACACGCCTAGTAACAACATCCCCTCATCTATCATCATCCAAAATATTCATTATTTCCAGAGAAGGAGACCAAAAAGTGGCAGCATTCATGGTTGGATTTGTAGTAGCTAAAACGGATGGTCGTGCAATAGAGATAGCTTTCTTTGCTAGGTTATCGGCTAGTCTATTCTATTTTTTACTGGACTGTTGGGTTCAATATGTATAGAAGAAGTGTGAATGGAAAATGAAGAGAAAAATGGTGAAGGGAAGGATACACTAATTTAGTAAGTGTACTCCCAAATTGAAAAATTCACTAAATCTCCCACATTGGTGGGAGAAGAAAACTTTAGAGTGTTTTTAATAAAGAATACTTACTCCAGATGGATAGTGAGGCAAGAACAAGGTGATGCCTCGCACCGTCGTCGTCTCAACTCGCTCGGCTTAGAATTTGGATTTGGATTTGGATTTAAAAAATGATCGATCGATGAGATTTATATTTTTGGACAAAATTTATTTGATCAAAATCTGATCCGAATATACCAAAGGAAAAATGATAGAAACGCAAAAAAAAAATTATGTATTTTATCCTCCATTTATATGCATGTATACAGTGAACTGATGCACTGTTTCGAACTGAACTGATGTAATGTTATGAACTGATGCTTCAGAAAGATGCAACCATTCAGTAAAATGACACACTGATTCATAGAAAGACATGCTTGTTCGGAAAAGACACACTACTTGGACGAATAGACATGATTTTTGAGGAAAGATTACACCTTTCTAAGTGAACCATTGCCACTTTTCAGAAGAGGCATGTACGAAATTTTTCAGAATACAAAACTCTTCTTGTCTTAAAAATATTTTGTGTGATCATTCAAACCGTTGAGTACGTTCGTGGAATTCAATTATTTGAGGTACCGCTATAATTGGACTGAAGGCCATTTTATCCTGGGAGAAAAATTTCATAACCTCGGGTATAGTGACGGGAATTATTCCTTAAGGACACTCCGTGAACTCGAGGGACTTGGTCTAAAATTTCTGTTTCATCTATTTTCTGATATCTAATACACTTCTTGGATAGATTAGTAATAATCTTGTGTTGAAGGTTTTAAAGAACTTCAAAACTGTTCTTGTTCATACGTGAACTTGTTGTGAAGTTGTTGTTGTATTAATACAGATTCTAGTACCCGTAGAAGGAAAATAACAATCTTAAGGAATAAATTCAGAATCTGTATTACTTATTTTTGGAGATTAAAGCTTTAAGCTTTCTACTCCGTTTGAATTTAACTAGTGATTAGAAGACATAAAATCTTTATCACAAGTTTAAAATTCACTCGGTTGACAATTGAAAGTCATAAAAACTTCATTGTTAACTAGAAACAAGAAGAAGAATTTAAAGTTGCTTAACTTTATAAGTAGTGTTCTGAAAATACTAAATATTATTATCTTGTGGTGACAGAAAAAATGACTAACGAAATTCAAATGCAAGATGCCACTATGACTGTGGGGGCAACTAGTATTGCCTTAATAAGTCGAGCAAATGCTCTGCAACCTATGGCACCTGCGGAGAAGCCCAAAAAATTTGTGGGCATTGACTTTAAGCGATGGCAGCAGAAGATGTTCTTCTACCTCACAACACTATGCCCTCAAAAGTTCACTAGTGAGGATGCTCTTGAGGTGCCCGAGGGAACCTCGGACAAAGAGCATTTCATGATTGTAGAAGCTTGGAAGCACTCAGACTTCTTTTGCAGGAATTATATATTGAGTGGTCTCCAAGACAACTTCTACAATGTTTACAGTAGAACTAAGACATCGAAGGAATTGTGGGGGGCACTAGAACGAAAATACAAGACAAAGGAAGCGTGAATTAAGAAATTTTTTGTTGCAAGGTTCCTGGACTTTAAAATAATAGATAACAAATCGGTTGTCTCTCAAGTGCAGGAATTGCAAGTAATCATCCATGATCTCCTAGCAGAAGGTATATCTTTGAAAATACCTCAGTTGAAAAACTTGAAAAAGTTCTTAATACTCACATAAACTGTTTTATAGGTTTGATTGTGAATGATGTTTTTCAAGTAGCAGCGATAATTGAAAAGCTACCACCAATGTGGAAAGACTTCAAAAACTACTTGAAGCATAAATGCAAGGAGATGATTGTCGAAGATCTTATTGTCTGACTGCGTATTGAAAAGGACAATAAAGTTGTCGAAAGAAGGTCAAAAGGAAATTTTATAATTAATGGAGCACATATTGTTGGAAAATGACCAAAACAATTCTATGAAAATGAAGAAAGTTGAACAAGGAAGCAATCAACCCAAGAAGAAATTCAAGGAAAAATGCTTCAATTGTGGCAAGATTGGCCACAAGTCCATGGATTATCGTGCCCCAAAAAAAGGCAACAAAAAGAATCAAGCAAATATGATTGAATCCAACAAAAAATGCGATGATCTATGTGCTATGTTCTCAGAATGCAACTTGGTGGGGAATCCTCGGCAAATGGTGGATGGATTCTGGTGCCACCCACCATGTATGTGCCAACAAAGAGCTATTTTTGTCATTCGCTCCGGCTCAAGTAGAAAAAATGATCTACATGACTAACTCCTCTACTGCTAAGGTAGAAGGAACAGGAAAAATATGCTTGAAAATGACTTCAGGAAAGGTCTTGACACTTAACAATGTTTTGTATGTTCCGGAGTTACGTAGGAATTTAATTTTTGTTTCACTTCTAGACAAGAACAAATTCAAATGTGTAACCATTTCTGAAAAAATTGTGATTAGCAAAGGAGAAATGTATGTAGGAAAAGGCTATCTCACCGAGGGCCTTTATAAGATGAATGTAATGAATGTTTAAATAAATAAAAGTCCAAATTCTTCTTATTTTTTTGAGTCTTATGATTTATGGCATGAACGTTTAGGCCATGTTAATTACAAAACGTTACGAAAACTGATTAACTAGTTTTACCGAACTTTGAGTGTAATAAATCAAAGTGTCAAACATGTGTGGAATCAAAGTATGCAATAAATCAAAGTGTCAAACGTGTGTGGAATCAAAGTATGCAAAGAATCCTTATAAGTTCATTGAAAGGAATTCCACTCCTTTAGACTTAGTACACACTGACATTTGTGATATGAAGTCAACACCATCACGTGGTAGGAAAAGTATTTCATAACTTTTATTGACGATTGCACTAAATATTGTTATGTCTATTTGCTAAATAGTAAGGATGAAGCAATAGATGCGTTTAGACAATATAAAAATAAAGTTTAAAATCAGTTAGATAAAAAGATAAAATGATAAGAAGTGATAGGGACGGAGAATACGAATCTCCTTTCATCGAAATATGTGTAGAGAATGAAATTGTTCATCAAACTATGACCCCGTATTCACCTCAAACTAACGGAACTATGGAAAGAAAAAAATAAACTTTGAAGGAAATGATGAATGACTAGCTTATAAGTTTCGGTTTACCGTATAACTTATGGGGGGAGGTTATCCTTACAGCCAATCGTATACTCAACAGAGTTTTCCATAGTAAGATACAATCAATTCCTTATGAAAAATAGAAAGGAAGAAAACCCAACTTGAAATATTTCAAAGTTTGGGGGTGTCTAGCAAATGTCCAAATTTCTATGCCTAAAAGGGTTAAGATAGGACCTAAGACGGTGGACTGCGTGCTCATAGGATATTCTAAAAGTAGTAAAGCATATCGATTTTGGTTTATAAATCCAAACATCCGAATATTAATGAAAATACGGTAATTAAATCAGACAATGCTGAATTCTTTGAAAATATTTATCTGTATAAAACTAGACATGAACAGTCTCTTGGGGGGTCTAAACGACCTCGAGATGGACCAAGTGAGGATGTACATAATGAAGAAAATCCAAGACGTAGTAAACGTCAAAGAACGTCTACTTCATTTGGATCAGATTTTGTAAAATTTCTCTTAGAAAATGAGCCTCAAACATTTAGGGAAGCAATGGCATCTTTGGACTCATCCTTTTGGAAAGAGGCAGTCAATAGTGAGATTGATTCAATTTTAAGCAACCATATATGGGAATTGGTTGATCATCCTCCTGAAAATAAACTTTTAGGTTTTAAATGGATCTTCAAAAGGAAGATGAAAACGGATGGTACTATTGACAAATACAGGGAAAAACTTGTAGTAGAAGGCTTCAAATAAAAAGAAGTCCTTGATTACTTCGATACATACTCGCCAGTAACAAGGATAGCATCGATTCGAATGTTAATTGCCTTGGCTGTGGTATATGGTCTTGAAATCCATCAAATGGATGTGAAAAATGCTTTCCTAAATGAAGAATTGGAGTAAGAAATATACATGGAACAACTTGAGGGTTTGGTGGTTCCAGTAAAGGAAAATAAGGTGTGTAAACTTATTTAGTCATTGTATGGACTAAAGCAAGCACCAAAACAATGACATGCAAAGTTTGACCAAACCATATTGGAAAACAGATTCAAAATAAATGAATGTGATAAATGTGTTTATATTAAAGACACTCCAAATCACCAAGTCATTGTTTGTTTATATGTGGATGATATGTTGATCATCAGCAGAGACATTTCTGACATAAATACAACAAAACGAATGCTCAAGAGCAAGTTTGATATGAAAGACCTTGGAGTTGCAGATGTGATCTTGAGTATAAGAATCCATTTAACTCTACAAGGGTTGGCATTGTCACAGTCTCATTATATCAAAAATGTACTTGCCAAGTTCAAGTATATGAAATTCGGTATTGCCAAGACTCCATTGGATGTGAGTCTTGCACTTCAAAAGAATGAAGGTGAAAGTGACTCACAATTGGAGTACACAAGAGTATTAGCGTGTTTAATGTATATAATGAATTGTACACGACCAGACATAACATGCACTATCAGTAAATTGAGTCGGTACACGAGTAATCCTAACAAAACTCATTGGATGACAATGAAAAGAGTTTTGGGGTATCTTAAATACACTCAAGATTATACATTGCATTATAATAAAACCTGCAGTACTTGAAGGATATAGTGATGCAAATTGGATCACCAGATCGAATGAAGTAAAATCTACAAGTGGATATGTATTTACTATCGGTGGAGGAGCAGTCTCATGGAAATCATCCAAACAGACTTGTATTGCTCGCTCTACAATGAAATCTGATTTTTTCACATTGGATAAAGCCGGTGAAAAAGCAGAATAACTCCAAAATTTCTTGGAAGATATTCCTTATTGGCCCAAGCCAGTGGCACCAATATGTATACACTGTGATATCCAAGCGGCAATAGGTAGGGCAGGGAGCATGATGTACAATGGTAAATCTTGTCACATACGACGGAGATATAATACCATTAGGGAACTTCTCTCTAGTGGAATTATCACTGTTAACTATGTAAAGTCAAAAGATAAAGTGAAGGATCCACTTACAAAAGGCCTATCTAGAGAAGGAGTGGAAAGGACATCCAAGGAAATGGGTTTAAGACCTAGGACAAGTCAGTATGGCGGTAACTCTACCTCGCAGACTGGAGATCCCAAGAGCTAGGTTCAGGAGATCAAACAAAGTTGTGTCTGATAGGTTCAACATTGTCAATTACCCAACCCATTCTCTTAATGTAAATAATGTATCGTAAACTAGGATAAGACTTAAGGTGAAGAGTGTTTTAATGATTACTAAATTTGGCGGATTTGACCAAATAGTTTAATCTATAGGATTGAAAGTTTAAAAATCACATATGTGAGGGTGAAGTGGAAGCCGCTTGAAGGAGAATATTAGTAAAACCCTATTCTCTAAGCTCTCATGAAACTGGGACGTGTTCATGACTGAAAAGAACAAACCGTGAGAACCATAAACAGTAAAAGGCTGATTGTGTGACATGTGTTGTCTAGGTGTACATTAAAGCTCGACGGTTCAAAGATATCAAATCTACCGATTGACCGAGTGCATCTGATGCATGTTCACTACGGAAAGTTCAAAGGGAAACCCACTTATCCTGATGCAATCAGTCTTTGCTTGATGATCATATACTTGTCCATAAAGTTTTATGAAAAATAACCATTCCCCATTCATGTGGGGGATTGTTTGGTTCAATATGTATGGAAGAAGTGTGAATAGAAAATGAAGAGAAAAATAGTGGAGGGAAGGAGACACTAATTTAGAAAGTGTACTCCCAAATTGGAAAATTCACCAAATCTCCCACATTGGTGGGAGAAGAGAACTTTGGAGTGTTTTTAATAAAGAATAATTACTCTATATAGACAGTGAGGCAAGAATAAGATGGTGCCTCGCGTCATCGTCATCGTCGCTCGCTTGGCTCGGCTCTGAATTTGGATTTGGAAAATGATCGATCAATGAGATCTATCTTTTTGGACAAAATTTATTTGATCAAAATCTGATCCGAATATACCATAGGAAAAATGACAAAAACACATAAATTTTTTTGTGTTTTATCCTCAATTTATATGCATGTATACAGTGAACTGATACAATGTTATAAACTGATGCTTCAGAAAGATGCAACCATTCAGTAAAATGACACACTGATTCATGAAAAGGCATGCTTGTTTGGAAAAGACACACTGTTTGGATGAATAGACATGATTTTTCAGGAAAGATTATACCTTTCTAAATGAACCATTGCCACTTTTCAGAAGAGGCATGTTATGGCTATATAAACCTGCTTTCATCCACAGGTTTAGATACAAAATTTTTCAGAATACAAAACTCTTCTTCTCTTAAAAATATTCTGTGTGATCATTCAAACCGTTGAGTGTGTTCGTGGAATTCAATTATTTGAGGTACCGTTATAATTAGATTGAAGGCCATTTTATCCTGGGAGAAAATTTTCATAACCTCGGGTACAGTGAGGAAAAGTATTCCTTAAGGACACTCCGTGAACTCGAAGGACTTGGTCTAAAATTTTTGTTTCATCTATTTTCTGGTATCTAATAAACTTCTTGGATAGATTAGTAATAATCATGTGTTGATGGTGTTAAAGAACTTCAAAACTGTTCTTGTTCATACGTGAACTTGTTATGAAGTTGTTGTTGTATTAATACAAATTTTAGTACTCATAGAAGGAAAATAACATAGACTACCCAGTAGCTGAAGAAGGTACCTGCAATCACATACCAGAGAGAAGATGTTAGTGTTTGTTTCTGCATTATTGAATATAGCAGCTAGGTGCTCTGCATCCACATTTATTTGTAAGGGTTTCAGATTATACTCCATAGCCATCTGCAGACCAATAAATAAATCTTGAATGTTAAGTAGTAATATATCTTTAATAGCAATGCGTGCAGTAAAACCCAACACCCAGTCCCCGAAACTAGTACGAAAAACTCCCCCAAGCCCCTTACATTAAGATTTGACGAGTGTCAGTGTTTAACATTAGACAACCCACGACGGGAGGATTTTATTTAACGTACAAGTTAAAGAAGCTAGTGTCGATGTGTGAATCCCTCGCTAGATACCAATACTCATTAGCTAAACTTATAGCAAGAGCTGAACATGGGTTGTTGTAAACGTGATTTGTGAACATGAAGTTATTTCTATGGGTCCATATAACCCATAGACTATAAGAAATCACGACCTGCAGTGGAACCCCTACAATGGTTTGCTCTAGTCGTTAAGAATTATGTCTTAGTCATTTAGTAAAAGAAGTGTGAGAGTCATGTGGGGGAGGCTGTAAGCCCAAACCCGTGATTATGTTTAGATTCTCTAAAAATTTGTCGAGTGCCCCGCAGGAAGAGAATAGGTGAGGAATAGTTTTAGGTTCGGCACTATGGAAAAGTTTACAAGTAGAAGATTGTAGATAAGATATGTATGGAGTCCCAACGATTTATATTTTCTCTATTTGTGTTATCTATTTGGTTGTAACACATGCGTACTGTAAACTTACCTGTAGGAGTAAGACCCGAAGTAATCCAATCATAACTTTTGAAGAATATGGGAAAGTGTATTGATTGTTTTTGACTTATGATCGATTGGGGAAGGTCAAAGGAAATAGTGGACATATTCCAAGTCTTATCTCGTCTATAATCAAATATGTGTTTGGAATCTTCAAGACGAGTCAAAGGTCCATATATGAGGGATCTCAAGGTAATAGCGTGTTTTATCCATAGCTGATTCCAAAAATTTATGCATTTACCATTAGCTGGCTGTCGTATTAATTCTTTTTGACAATGTTTTCAACCCATTTGCAAGATTTTCCAGGTAGAGGAAGTGAGGCCTGGAGATGGAGATGGTCGCATGTATTTGTTCCTTAGTAAAGATGCCCAAATAGAATTATGGTCATAAAATAATCGTCATGTTGTAGAAGCCAGCAATGCATTATTCCTTTTTGTTATACTTTATATTCCAAGGCCTTCATTTTTTTTGGGCGTAGTTATGGTAGACCATTTAACTAGGTTTATTTTTTTATGGGATTCTGTAGTTCCCCATAGAAAATTTCTTTCATATCTTTTCATTTTTTTGATAATTTGCAAAATTAGTTTATTAATTTGCATGACATGATTTGGTAACATATTAAGTACCGATTTGATGAGAGTAACCTGTCTTGCATTTTGGTGAGGAATTTATTTTTTCAACCCACTAGACGACACTTAAATTTTTCTATGAGAAATTGGTAGTCACTTGTGCCCTGCCTAGAGATGGTCATAGGAAAGCCTAAGTATCTATCAAAAATTTCTCCTTCTCTGATTCCAAATGAATTATAAACTTGTTTCTTGACCCTATTATTTATTTGTGTTTTTGGAGAAGAACAAGCGTGATTTAGTGTAATTGATTTTTTTTGTCCAGAAGCAGCACTAAACTTAGCAAGGGATTGCTTAATATTCTGGCAGAATTGATTAGTTATCTTGCTACATAAAATAATATCATCTGCAAATAGTAGGTGAGATATTGGAAGGCCCCTTGTGGAAGTTTTAATAGGGGCCCATAAACCCGTGTGGACCTGTGCATCTATCACTCTCTTGATAATCTTTTCATATAGAGGATGAAAAGGTAAGGTGACAAAGGATCATCTTGTCTAATTGCTCTTGTGGGATAAAAGCATGGCAGGGAGTTTTCATTGAGGAGAATTGAAATAGTAGATGTGCTAACACAAGACATGATTAACTTAATCAAAACCTAAAATATAACAAAGTATCGTGAATAACAGACCACTCTAGCCGGTCAAAAGTTTTTTCTAGGTTTATTTTCATGGGAAATTTTTCTTTTAGTTTGTTTAAAGTAGTGGAGGATTTTCGGAACGACTATTGCATTATTAACTGCTCTTCTATTTTTAAGAAAAGTAGTTTGTGTGGGACCTATTAATTTAAGGAGCAGAGGCTTTATTCTGTTTTACAATAATTTTTGTGATAACTTTATAGATAGTGTTACAAACACTAATTGACCAAAATTGCGATATGGCGGAAGTTCTAGAGATCTTGAATATTAGGCACAAATAAGTTGTATTTATATTTTTAGAGATGCTATAATTAGAAAAGATTTATTTACAGAAGGTGACAACTGATTCCCCCACAAGGTTGAAGTAGCGTTGATAGAAGAAAGGGTGCAAGCCATCGAGGCCGAGAGCTTTTAAAGGTTTAAAAGAAAATACGACTTCAAGTACCTCTTTGCGACTCACTGAATTTTTTAAGGTTGGGGCTATATGCGGAGGTACAAAATGAGAGCTTGCTAGTAAGTGGGAGCCTATACAATGGGGTAACTCTGTGAAGTACAGGGAATAGTAGAAATCTATGATGTGGTTCTTAATCAGTCCTTCATCAATTATCCAGTCATCCACATCATCCTTAAGGCTAGTTATACGATTTTTCCTCCTTATTTGAAGTGTTGGCATATGATAGAACTTTGTATTAGCATCTTCGTTATTCAAACAAAGGTTTTCACCCAAAAAAAAAAATACAAAAACACTAATTTTCAATCAGAAAAAATTTATAACAAATATATGATCATAGCGAAAAATTAAATCATAAATTATAGATTGTTGAAAAATTAATTAATCTAAAATATAGATAATTTTTTTCCTAATTTGGGTAAGAAACAATTCAGATAATAAAGATTGGATAAAGGTACAATGCTTTACAAAAATTAATATTGCAATTTACCTTTGAGTGAAAAAAATTATGAAACAACAACAACAACAACAATAACAACCGCAACAACAACAACAACAACATCAGCAGCAACAACAACAACAGCAGCAACAACAACAATAACACTACCACCACCAGCAAAAACAACAACATAACACCCCCCCTCCCCCATCAACAACACCAACACTAACACCAACACCAACAACAGCAATATCAGCAACAACAACAACAACATTAATTATACATATTTCATTCTTATTCTCTATTTTATACACCTTTCTTTTAATAAATGTAACAACAACAATAGCACTTTCACCACCACCACCAATAGTAACAACGACAATAACAACATCAACAACAATAGGAATAACAACAACAGCAACAATAAGAACAACAATAACAACTATAGGAACAACAACACCAGCAACAACAACAATAACAACAACATCAACAACAACAACAACACCAGCAACAACAATAACACCACCACCACCACCAACAACAACAACACCAATAATAACAACAACAACAACAATAGCAACAACAACAACAACAATAATAACAACAGCAATAACAAAAACAACAACAACAGCAACAACAATACCAGCAGCAGCAGCCGCAACACCAGTAGCAACAATATCAACACCAATACCACCACCACAACCACCACCACCATCACCACCACCACTACCACCATCGCCACCACCACCACCACCAACAATAACAATAACAACGACACCAACAACAAGAACACCAGAAACACCAGCAACAACAATAACACCAGCAGCAACACCAGCAAACAACAACAACAACAACAACAACAACATTAATTATACACATTTTATTCTTATTCTCTATTTTATACACCCTTTTTTTTAATAAATGTAAAACTCACGTACAACACATGTAGAGTTCATTGTTGTTAGTTTGATGGTGAATTACACACATAGAGTTCATTATTGTTAGTTTAATGATGAGTGATCATGATTTTATCTGAGTTAACATTTATCTTAGAAATTTATGTTTTCTTTTAAAAAAATATTCTTATAACATAATGTACACATAACAATATGTTTTTTTGATACACATAGATTAACGTGATATACACGTACAAAACACGTGCTCTTAACAATATTTTTTTTGATTTACCTAAGAGAAAAAAAATAGTGAAATAATAAAAATAATAGTAACAATATAATGAAAGAAAGAACCCTAAACACTACAAAATAATTAAAAATTTCATTATGTATCAGATCTAGAAGAGAATTGGATTACACGAATTTATCGAGGTGCACTAAAGCTCACGTTATATGTGAGACTCAGAGAAAATGCAAATTATTAGAATTTATTATGCACTGTCTTACCTTATATTTTCGAGATAATAGGTTGTAATGTTAGCTTTATATAATATGGACAAATTTTCAACCTTGAAATTTGACGCGTGCTTTTACGTTCATTTTTTTGTTGCCGTTGTTGTTGACAACCGTGAAATTTGGATCAACATATGTGTACCTCGATTAATTTCACAAATGACCACAACCTCTTACCAGCAACAAATGCTATTATCATTGTACGTTGAAAACCATTTATGTTATTTAATTTTATACCTATAAAATAAAAGATATGCATTCCCCGGCTAAATCGTTTTAATACTTGAAATAACATACTTTTTATAAATAATATTTAGACAAATACTAGTAATAGACTACATATATAATTATTAAATACATCTGGGTTATTCTGTAATTAGTTATTCTTCAGTTCTCTATATATACAGCTGTAACCCTTTCAATATCAATAAGATCAATTATTATTAAATTATATCATGGTATCAAAGCTAGGGTTTCTTCTTCCGCCCAAACCCTAATCTCTCCTCTTTTCCGACGTGTGTGCGCCGCCGCCACCGTCTACACCACGCCGCACGGCCTCCCTCCTCCGCCGTAGGTCAGCGCCATGGACAAGGTTGTTGATCCTCTGTCAAATTTACCGTCTGGAGTAAAATTACTGCTCAGGAATCTCCACAATCTCATCCCCGAAAAATTATCTGACAACAACTACCCGGCCTGGGCACTTAACGTCCGCACCGCCCTCGCAGCCAACTTGCTGCTCGGATGGATTGACGGTGCGGAGAAGCCGCCGCCCGAGACAGCCGAGGAGGACGGCGTCATGCTCCCAAAACCCGACTACCTTTCGTGGATGATCGTAGACACTCAGATCCGAGCCTGTCTTCTCGCCGTTATTAGCCCCTCTGTGCACAAACACGCCCGAGGTTTTCTCACATCGGCTTCACTTTGGGACGCACTAGCCACAAGGTACAACTTTGTGTCCACGGCTCATATTTTTCAGTTGCGTGACAGATTGCATACTCTTCGGAAGGGAACGAAGACGATGACTCAATACCTTGATGATGTGGCCTCTATTCTGTCTGACCTAGATGCTGTGAACGAGATTATTCCTGAACGAGACGTGGTGAATGCCGTGATACGTGGTCTTCCGTCTGGCTATTCCTCTCTCAAACAGCATATTCGCCTCTCACCTGTCGAAATCACTCTGAATCAACTGTCTGGATGGCTTAATGCAGAAGAATTGAATCTAGACATGGAACACAAATTACTGCTCGGAGAAGCCAGTTCCACCCCTGGCGTCACGGCTCTTTACTCGGCTGGCAGCGGGGGCTCGGCCAGGGGTCGCGGTGACGATCGCCGTAACCAAGGGCGAGGCAGCAGCGGCGGTGACCGTCGGAACGCCGGGCAGCAAGGCAGAGGCGGGCCTCCATCGAGGGACGGCTTCTAGTCAGGCCGCGGACAGGGACGAGGAAACCAGCGGGGGCCCACACGAGATCTTCCGACGTGCCAAATTTGTGCTAAACGGGGCCATTATGCGGCTAATTGCTGGTATCGTTATGATGACTCGCAGAATATAAATCGCCAGTCCGGCGGATCAAGGGCGATGCATGCGTCCACAAACGCTCAATCTGGCGATTGGTATCTAGACACAGGTGCTAACACCCATGTGACGTCGAATTATTCACAACTTCAAGCTCCTCATCCGTATGATGGCTCAAAAACTATTACAGTAGGCAATGGTCAATCCCTTCCCATCACAAACACCGGCTCTGGGTATGTCTATACCCCAAATGGTAAATTTCATCTCTCAACCCTTCACCACGTCCCTTCCCTCACATCCAATCTTTTATCTGTTTATCGCTTTACTAAAGAAAATAACTGCACCCTCATTTTTAATGACACCAATTTCCAGATAGTGGACAATACCACGAACCGGGTGCGGTACACGGGCCGCTGTGAGCATGGGCTATACACTCTTCCATCCAGGTCTCCGTCTGTTGTGAGTCAAGCCATTCTCTCGTCCACCTGGCATCGCCGGCTTGGGCACCCATCATCCGCCATCACCAAATTCATTTTATCTTCCTTAGGTTTTAATTTTTCAGAGAAATTACATTGCGAGTCCTGTTCAGTGTCTAAATCTTGTCGTTTACCTTTTTCACTGCCTGAACACAAGGCCACTGCGCCATTTCAATTAATTCATTCTGATGTTTGGGGTCCAACCTCAGTTCCTTCTGTTCAAGGTTTTCGTTATTATATCTGTTTTGTTGATGATTACAGTAAATTCACTTGGCTTTATCCTCTGAAATTTAAATCCGAAGCTTATACTGTTTTTGTCAACTTTGACCGAATGGTTCAAAATCAATTTAATGCCAAAATCAAAATTTTTCGAAGTGACAATGGCAAAGAATTTGTCAACAATGCATTTGGTGTTTTTATTCAAAGTCTAGGGGCTCTTCATCACACTTCATGTCCATATACCCCTGAACAAAATGGCGTTGCTGAGCGCAAACACCGTCACCTAATAGAAACAGTTGTTGCGCTCCTCCATGATTCCACCTTACCTGTTTCCTTTTGGGTTGATGCCGTTGCTACTGCCAACTACCTCATAAATCGCATGCCCACTCACACTCTCTCCAACTCCACTCCATATGCCCGTCTCTACAATCATCCACCCGACTACATCCATCTCCGCCCGTTTGGGTGTCTGGTTTATCCCTGGTTGCGTCCACACACTCAATATAAACTTCAACCTCGGTCCACCCCTTGTGTCTTTCTAGGCTATCATCCCACTATCAAAGGTTACAAATGTTTCGATCCTGTATCTCAGAAAACATATGTTTCCTGTCATGTTCATTTTGTGGAGGAACAATTTCCTTACACAAGTCTTTCCTCTACTCCATACTCCCCCAATCCACTTGGCATTGTGCCATTATTTCCGTCCTTTTCACACGCTCATGCTCCGGCTCACTCGGCACCTAACCCGGTACCCCACTACACCACTACCCACCCGTACCAACCACCTAGCCACTCGAACCACCCACCCACCCACCCGAACACCCAAACCTCCCACCCGAACACCCAGCCGACTGCCACACAACCCACCACTTCCCTACATCATACTCCTAACACACATACAGCCACCCCATCCACCGCTGCACATCCCAGCTCCCACGGCAGCCCCACCCAACCCCCGTCCACACATCATACAACTCCACCACCCCTTCCTAATCACCCTCCACTCAACACTCACCCTATGACAACCCGAGCCAAGGCCGGTACCTTCAAACCCAAAGTCTACCACACTCAAATACCCTTTGATGCACATCCCATAACTGAGCCTACTACCTACAACCAAGCCTCCAAAAATAGTTTCTGGTGCCAAGCTATGGATGAGGAATTTCAGGCTCTGAATGAACAACGTACATGGGATTTGGTACCTCTGCCTAGTAACCGAAAGTCTATTGGGTGCAAATGGGTGTTTCGCATCAAACGAAATTCAGATGGATCTCTTTCTCGCTATAAAACACGTCTGGTTGCAAAAGGGTATCATCAGGAGTATGGTGTGGATTATAAGGAGACCTTCAGCCCTGTTGTTAAGCAACAGACTATTCGTCTGGTCTTGTCTCTTGCTCTTCACTATGATTGGCCGCTTCATCAGTTAGACGTCAGCAATGCCTTTCTTCATGGTCATCTTGAGGAAGACATCTATATGGTTCAGCCACCGGGATATGTTAATCCCAACCGTCCTCACTATGTTTGCAAGCTTCGCAAATCACTGTATGGCCTGAAACAGGCCCCACGTGCCTGGTACACACGCCTCTCTACTTTTCTGCAGGGTCGTGGTTTTCGCACCTACCATCATGACAACAGCCTCTTCACCCTTCACTGTTCTCGAGGGACAGTCATCATTCTTATCTATGTGGATGATATTGTTATTACAGGCAGCTCGTCATCACTCATCACTGAAATTACTGAGGCTATGCATCGTGACTTCAAACTTAAGGACCTCGGTCCTCTGGAGTTCTTTCTTGGCCTCGAACTCATCCGCAAATCGGGAACCATATTGATGCATCAGACAAAATATACCTTTGAACTTCTAAATCGAGCTGGAATGACAGACTGCAAACCCGCAGTCACTCCCATGGCAGTCCGCCAATCCCCAGGGCCGAATACTCCCTTTGCCGATCCTACACTATATCGGAGCCTCGTCGGTGGACTTCATTATCTTGCTGTTACTCGTCCGGATATCCAATATGCAGTCAATCGAGTCTCCCAATCAATGCATGCTCCCACAGAACAACACTTTCAGGCCTTGAAACGCATTCTGCGCTATCTTAAAGGTACTCTTCAATGTGGAATTTTATTTCAAAAGGGCTCGTTTGATATATCTGTTTTTTCTGATTCGGATTGGGCTAACGACAAAGATGATCGGAAGTCCACTACTGGATATATTGTTATGATGGGACCGAATCTGATTTCCTGGTGCACCAAGAAGCAAACGCGAGTGTCTCGTTCCTTCACAGAAGCAAAATATCGTGCCATGGCTGCGGGTGTTGCTGAAGCCATGTGGTTACGATACCTTACAGATGCACTTGGCATTCCCCCGACGAAACCACAGATTTATTGTGACAATCAGTCCACTATTTGTGTTACCAAAAATCCAGTCCTTCATGATCGTATGAAGCATGTTGGGTCCGACTGTCACTTTGTTCGCGATGAGGTACTTGCAGGAACGATGGCCACGCACTATGTCCCATCTACTGACCAGCTTGCTGATATTCTCACCAAGCTTCTTCCGTTACAGCCTTTTCAGTATCTCTGATTATATCAACTAGTAATAAATTAAATATAAAATGTTTCAATAATAATAATATAGCGCGCATAATTTTATAAGTGGAATGTGAAAAAAAAACAATTCTATGGGATAAAAAGTTTTTTTTATATGTCATTAATTCTTAAAAAATTAATATCTTAAAATTTGTTTAATAAAGTTTAAATCCTTTTTTGTTTTTTAAAAAATGAAAGAATCAACGAATTATACTTACCGGCAGTTATCTGTCTTAGGGCTTGTTTGATCACGTAAAATAAAATTATGACATGAAATAGGTAGAAGTTTTATTTCGGACATACAATTTGAACTTTTTAAGTTGTATTTTTCATAGTGGACATAAAGACCTTGCAAGTTCCGAAACTATCAAAATTTCTTCAATTCTTCCACAATCTTACCATATAAGAAAAAGTTCATAACAAAGTATGATACACTATCACTAAACTATTAAAATAAATAATATTTATTGATCGATCTTTAGTTCAATAAAAAAATAATAGTGAACATAAATTGTTAATGTACCACTCTATAATATAAGCATTCCACACAGTACGGACAATAGTCTTACGTTGAAATAATAACAAATTTGGTTGCCTGAAGTTTGTTGAGAGTAACGGTTACATCCGCTAAAATGGTTTAGAGGTTGGTAAGAGAAATAATATTAACTATAAAATTATTTATATAAAACAAATGACTAATAGATATAAAATGATAATTTTTATATAAATAGAATATAAACTCGTGGTCAATTTTTTTATTCGAAAAGTTTCAAGGAAAAAACATAAATAACGTATAGTTGATTTTAAAGAAACTACTTAGGCTCGTATGGATATGTGATATGGAATCATGATTTAAAATAGATTGATTTGAAGTACGATGTTTTGTTTGGTCATACAATTTGAATTTTGAACTTGCATTTTTTCTCTCCTAAACATGAAAATTATGCGAGTTGTGAAACCATCCAAAATTTCTCAAATTCTTATACAATCTTATTAAATGAGTGAATCATAGTTCATAAAATAAGACATCGAAATATCCTAAGACGTCACGTTGATAAATCATATATCTTCATGTTCATTTTATAAATAAATATTTAAAATTACAAACTTCCAAATGCACATGATTTAAAACTCCAGTAGTCTGAAACAACTAAATTCTTTTGACAAAATCTCAAAAGTAGCTAACATTTAAGCAACAAAGAGGTGTCATAGCTAAAGTTTGCCTAATTACAAGATGTTGATAAAGTTTAGTAGTTAAATATACAAATTAGAAATTGCATATACAAATAAAAGTTTGTTTTAGAGATTTGTATATGAGCTCCAAAATTTATTTTGTACACAAATATAAATATATATGAGCCCCGCAAAAAGAGAAGCCCCCTTTTCGAAATTAGAGATTTGTATAAACTTTATATAGTTGGCTGTTCTTTAAATATGGTTCCTAAAGGGCTATTTGTGCAATTGTTTTTCTCCGTTTTATTCGGACTTTCTTTCAACCCATACCTATTTATATCTTCAATTCAATAATCCCCAAATTCCTCCCCAAATCCCTAATTTAGCAATCGGTAAACCCCAATTCGCCGGTGTTGCTATGTCAGCGATGCCTTCATCATCGGCGGCAGCCACGTCATCATCATCGTCAGCTTCGGCGTCGGCGCAATACTCGTACTTTCCGACGCCGTTTCATCTCCAACAACAACCTCCTCCTCAGCCTTATATAGGCGCTGCTCCTCCTCCGCCGCCGGTGCAATATCCTGCTCCTTCTGTATATCCCGCTCCTCCTGTTCCAGGCGTTTATACTTTGCCTCAGTTTCAACAAGTAAGTAGTTTTGAATATCACCAAATATTTATGGCCAAAAAAAAAAAAAAGATATACTCTTCCGTACAACAATACTTGTTCACTACTCCCTCCGTTGTTAATTAGTTGCCGTCATTACTAAAAATAGATATATTTTTATATTTGCTTGTGTCTCATTTTAGTTGGTCATCTTACTAAAAATATGTCCCATATTAGTTGATCACTTAATAAATCAGGATAGAATTAATTAATTTTTTTCATTTTATCCCTACAATTATTAATATTCATTAAATATGAAAAATTACAATACTTGTTCATTACTCCATATGTTCCTAAGTTGTCGTACTTATGAAAAATAGATGACATAATACATAAATATGCCCTTTAACTTGGCCTCAGGTAGCATCTATGACCTCCAATTTTTGAATGTACACAAGTAGGCGCTTAAACTTGTAGAAAGTCGAACAATTAGACATACCTGTCCTATGTGACATAACACAAATTGGCCATGTAGGATGTCAGATAGGACACAAGTGTCTATGTATTCAACTTTATATAAATTTAAGTGCCTACTTGTGCACACATAAAGTTGGAGGGCATAGATGCGAGTTGAAGCCAAGTTAAATGGCATGTTTATGTATTATGCCAAAATAGATATTCCTTTCTACTTGTTTGTTTCCACTTTTACCCTTAGTGATAAATATGGAGATAAATATGAAGAGATACTAATATAGGGTAAAAAAGAGAAACATTAAATAAAGATAGAGTAATAAATAAGGGTAATTTAGTCAAGTAACCTTCTAGTTAATGCTTTTCTTAGGAGGTTTGCAACTTAAAAATGTGACAAGTAAATAGGAGTGGAGGGAGTATTGACTTGGCACACATGTTAAAGAAACTATAAATAATAGGGATAGTTTTATTATATCACCCTTTGATTATAATTAGTTCAATGCCTTGAAAAACGGTATTGGGAAATGACTATAATTAATAAGTAAGGGTAAAATGGGTAGAAATAGGTAAATTATCCATTGGTTTACAATTAGACAAGTATTGTTGGACATCTATTTTTAGTAAAATGGACAGGTCTTGTTGGACGGAGGGAGTATGCTATAAGCTTTGATGTCTGAATTTTGCTTTATGTGTATTTCAGGAGAGATAGAATTAGGAATGTAGATATCCGGGATAAGGTAGGAGCAGCCTCGAGGAGAAGATGCGGGAAATAAAGTTGAGATAATTCAGTCATATGCACATATGCACAGGAGATGTACGGATGACTCAATGCGAAGGTGTGAGAGGTTGGATATGGATGGTTTCACGAGAGATAGAGGTAGGCCGAAGAAGTATTGGGGAGAGGTGATTAGACCGGACATGATGCACCTTCAACTTACTTAGGACATGATCTTAGATAGGAGGCGGGGATATGATCTTAGATAGGAGGTTATGGAGGAAACAAATTATTGAATTAGGGTTGAAGGTTAGCTAGATGGTCAAGCGTTGTCTCGCTTATCTTTCCGTACTATTAGTCATAGTATTACTCTTGCAATTTCTTGTCCTTTGAGTTTGGTTACTATGTTGTATTCTGTACTTCGTTTATCATATTATCTTGTTGTGATTATTGCTTAGGGTGATTTGTCATGTTGTCTATAGTATTTTGCTATGACTTCTTCATTTCTGTTATCTCGTTCTCCGTATTGCTTTGGAATATTTTTTTTCCTTGCTTATAGAGTTCGGAATGAGACTATCCGGGAGAAGGTTGGAGTGACTTCGGTGGAGGACAAGATGCGGGAAGTCTGACTGAGATGGTTCAGACACGTGATAAGGAGGGGCACGGATGCCCTGGTTCGTAGGTGTGAGAGACTAGCTTTGGATGATTTTAGGCGGGGTAGGGGTAGGCCGAAGAAGTACTGGAAAGAGGTGATTAGGCGGGACATGGAGCAGTTACAGCTTACTGAGGACATGACCCTAGATAGGAAGATCTGGATGACGCGAATTAGGATAGAAGGCTAGTGTCAGTTTGGGTCGCTAGTGTAGGGTATTACTTGGTGGGTGTATTATTCTTGCTAAGACACCTTGTTTCATGCTCTATTACGATTTTGTTTACTTTTCTTTGATTACTATTACTTGTGGGTGTCGAATTTATGTTATGTCATCTTGTTCCATGCTTTATTATGGATTTGATTATTATTCCTCGTCTTGAGCCGGGTGTCTATCGGAAACAACCTTTCTACTTCTTCGGAGGTAGTGGTATGGACTGCGTACATCTTACCCTCCCCAGACTCCACTATGTGGGAATACACTGGGTTTGTTGTTGTTGTTGTTGTTGCTTATACGCTACTCGCCCCAGACCCCATTGTGGTGGGATTACACTGGGTATGCTGTTGTATTCTAACAATTGGCCAAATTGCAATTGATTATCAATCCTTACATTTTGATTGTGTAAGCCACGCTGATGTCCATAGAAAACTTAATTGACTAATCGCTTATATGTAATTATGTATGTAATTTTCTCCCTTTCTTGCTTCTCTGGTTGATTTGGGTAAATTGTTTTGAGAAATTGGCGGGTACCTTTTGTAAATCTTTCATATGAAATCGTTGAGACAAATATTTATATAAGGACGGTGTCCATACCTTCTTTCTTATGATCATATCCACTTCTATATGTAGAGGAGGAATCAGGATTTCAACTTTCTTGATTTTGGATTTTAGAACGACTAATTTCAAGGGTTAATGGCTGATTTTTAAATTTAATGTGCATACATATGAATTTTTAAATACAAATACACAATTCAACTAAAAGCTATTGGGTTCAGCTGAACCCGTAGCCAGGCTCCTGCCTCTGCCACTGTCTATATGTGCTTGATAAGCCTTCAATTATAAGCTTGTTAGTTTCCTTTAGGAGGAGAAAAAAAGATAATATCTATAGAAGTATTTGCAGCAGGGTTTTGTGTATGTATTTAGCATTTCATGTTAATCTTCAAGCTTGTTTTGAGAAAAAGAAGGTATATTTTCTCATGTTTGTAATTTACATAGGTATATTTTCTCATGTTTGTAATTTACATACTTATCATGTACAGGCTCAGCAATTATTCCAGAGAGATGCACAAACAATCACACCTGAAGCACTCGAAAATGTGAAAGCTGCACTTGCGAACAGCGAAATTGAGCACAAGGCCGAGGCCAAAAAGAAGGCTATACCTCGTAAGGCAGCAGGACAGAGTTGGGAGGATCCTACTTTGGCAGAGTGGCCCGAAAGTAAGTCTAATTTCCTATTTCTTTTTCTTTCCTTGACTGGCTGTGCCTCATGGCATTCAAGTTATTTATATACTGGTGTTTTGTGCGATTACTCTAGTTCTCTCCTTATAGTCTTGGTCTCCTCAAATTTTTAGGCATCAATTGAAATGGATGCTAGTATACTACCTTGTGCTGAAGGGTTTGGGCATAATGAATTTGATTCAAAGCGCCCAACAATCATACAATTTGGAATTTGAGAAGAATTCAGAGACTTCTGATCTATTAGCCTAGGTAAAATGTTTAAGATTATTGCAAAAACTCTAAAAGAAAGGATGAAGTCAATCATAGGCCATTATTTCAGTTAATGCCTTTTTTCCCGAACTGGTAGTGTTATATGGAATGCCTTTGTTAAGAATGAAACAGACACGTGATTATAGCTAATGATTGTCTTGATGCTAGAATGGGGTGTAAAGCAGGCGCAATATTTGACATTAAAGCAGGCCTAATATGTGACACTCTGTACCTAGTGTTTTGCTTTATAAAAAACAATTTAAGGAAGCAGTGGTAATTGTTGAATTAGTTGCTTGTGCATTCATCTAGGGAGAAATAACTTTAGCCGCTTATTGTACTATGCTTTATAAACAAGAATAGCAGCTAGTCATTGCCGTGCTTGCAAACAATACGGGGTTATGGTTGGAACTTCAAATTGTTTATACTCTAAAGGAAATGCTGTTAGGGTTGTACATAGTGCAGTAAAGTTGGACCTTTTTTTGAGCTGCAAAAAAAAAGCCAGAAGCATTTCACTTTGATTTCAGTTGCATTCAATGAGTCAGTCACTTTTTTTGGAGGTCTGTTTTAGAGGTAGAGGTATGGACTGCGTACATCTTATCCTCCCTAGACCTCACTATGTGGGAATACACTGGGTTTGTTGTTGTTGTTGTTGTTGTTTTAGCATCTCCCCACTTGACTTTTCCTAGTTATTTTATTGAAGATCAATTTTCCCCTTTAAGAAAAAGGAGAACCCGGCTATGCTTGACGATGCCAATAGTAAGGGTAGATCTAGAAGTTAGAATATATTTTGCTAATTTAGAAACTGAAACTGCATTATAACGTAGCTTCCCATCATTAATTCTAGTACCACAACCTTAATCCCTATACTTGTTCAAAACCTTCACTATCTTTACCTACATGACTCTTTAGATCTTCATTTATAAAGATTTGATGATCTCCTGGAATCCCTTGAACCAAGGTGTCCATTCTCCCGATGCAACTATCCAATCCCCAACTCATTTTAGCTCCACAACCTCATCTTTATGTCCTAGTAGTGTTATCAAAAGCAAAAAACACAGAAAGCTCTAAGCTCCTTTGGGCTTTTAAGCACAAAGTGTGGTAAAGGGAGAAAAACATGCAAATTTATAGGTTTAGTCCCAGTCTAGTAATTATAAACATGAATGGCAAATATATGTACAAAGAAATTGAAAAAGAAATCGATAGAGTGAAATATCAATTGCTTAGTGTCGCCTTTTCAAAAGAGGCTCTTAGGCCAAGGAAAATATGCGTCTTAGAACCTTGATAATGACACACAAATTAAGCGAGGCGAAGAGCTCAACACATTTTAAGACCTCCTTTAGGGCTTTAGCACTTCGTGCGTGCCTTTGACAACACTGAGCCCTAGTTTTATAAAATAATTCCCACCTCATTCCTATTTTATCTATCTAGTCATGCTATAACTTTTAGCCCGCGTTTACTATGTCTCTTTTCTGGATGATATATGCTTGAAACTGTACTATATGACTTTGTGTTAGTTTTGGTTATGGGGAGTTTTATGTCCTCTCTTTCTAAATGCACTTACTTTTTCTGCCTTTTGTGTGGTGTTCAGGGATGTGGATGGTTACAAGCTTAGTAGATGAAGAATTTATAGGGCAAGTAGTAGAGATTAAGAGGCCAGGGATGTGGATGGTTACAAGCTTGGGTACTCGGGAAGTGATAGGCGTAGGAATGGAGTAGGCATCTTAGTAGATGAAGAACTTAGAGGGCAAGTAGTAGAGATTAAGAGGGTCAACGATAGGCTGATGATGATTAAGTTAGTCATTGGGGGGTGTACTTTGAATGTGTGTAGTGTTTATGCGCCTCAGGTGGGCTTGGACGGGGAGGAGAAGAAGTGGTTTTGGAAGGCTTTGGACGAGGTGGTAAGAGGCGTGCCTAGCTCTGAGAAGATTGTTGTAGCAGGGGATTTCAATGGTCACATCGGGGTGGTACCGGGAGGTTATGGCGATGTGTATGGGGGTTATGGTTTTAGGGAGAGGAATGATGAGGGAGTTGCTTTATTGGATTTTGCGAGGGCCTTTGGGTTGGTAGTAGTGAATTCGAGCTTTCCGAAGAAGGAGGATCACCTGTTCACCTTCCGAAGCGCAATAGCTAAGACGCAAATTGACTTTTTGCTGCTTCGGAAGGGGGATAGGGTGCTGTGCAAGGACTGTAAAGTCATCCCGAGTGAGAACCTTTCATCCCGGCACATTCTGGTGATGGATTTGGGCTTAAAGAAGGATAGGAAGAGGAAGGGAGAGGCGTCCTAGAATAAGTGAGGGGGGGGGGGGGGCTTGACTCCGGTTAGTGCGTTGGAGATAGAGGAGAAGGTGGCGGAGATGGGGGCGTGGGAATGTTGGGGCGACGTGGATGGTATGTGGGATAGGGCTGCTAGGTGTATTAGGGAGACAGCTAGAAAGGTGTTGGGTGTCTCGAGGGGCCGGGCCGATCAACGGCAAGGGGATTGGTGGTGGAATGAAGAAGTAAAGAAGAAAGTGGAGACTAAGAAGGGGGCGTATGCTAAGTTGGTTGAGAGTACGGATGAAGAGGATAAGCGGGCTAGTAGGGAAGAGTACAAGTTAGCTAGGAAAGAGGCTAAGTTAGCAGTTATGGCTGCTAAGACGACAACTTTTGAGAGCTTGTATGCGGGGTTGGAGGAGCGAGGTGGAGAAAAAAGGTTGTATAGGCTTGCTAAGGCGAGGGAGAGAAAGGGTCGTGACCTAGACCAAGTGAAGTGCATTAAGGGGGAGGATGGTAGTATGCTGGTGGAGGACGCTCATATTAAGAGAAGATGACAGTCGTATTTTCACAGAGACTTTTGAATGATGAGGGGTACAAGGACATTGTGCTAGGGGAGCTGAGCACTCTGAGAGGTGTCACGATTTCAGGTATTGTAGACGTTTTAAGGTGGAGGAGGTTAGTAAGGCTATTCGCAGAATGCAGAGGAGTAGGGCGACAGGGCCAGACGAGATCCCTGTGGACTTTTGGAAGTTTGCTGGCAGGGCTGGTTTAAGGTGGTTGACCGAATTGTTTAATGGCATTTTCAAAACTGCAAAAATGCCTGAGGTGTGGAGGTGGAGCACCATGATTCCTCTATATAAGAACAAGGGTGACATCCAGAGTTGCAACAACTACAGGGTTTTAAGTTGTTGAGTCATACTATGAAGATTAGGGAGAGTGTGGTAGAGCGGATGTTGAGGAAGATAGTGTCTATTTCGGAGAACCAGTTAGGCTTTATGCCCGGTCGCTCGACGACGGAGGCAATTCACCTGGTGCGGAGACTGGTGGAGCAGTGTAGGGAAAGGAAGAAGGATCTCCACATGGTATTTATCAACTTAGAGAAGGCATACGACAAAGTTTCTAGGGAGGTTCTTTGGAGATGCTTGGAGGTGAGTGGGGTCCCGGTGGCTTACATCAGATCGATTAAGGACATGTATGAAGGAGATAAGACCCAGGTGAGGACGGCGGGAGGAGATTCTGAGCATTTTTCGGTCCTGATAGGGTTGCATCAGGGATCGACTCTTAGCCCTTTTCTATTTGCATTGGTGATGGATGTTTTAACGCGGCGTATTCAAGGTGAGGTGCCTTAGTGCATGCTTTTTGCGGATGATGTAGTATTGATTGATGAGACGCGGGGAGGTGTGAATGATAAATTGGAGGTTTGGAGACAAACACTTGAGTCTAAAGGGTTCAGGTTGAGTAGGAGCAAGACAGAGTATATGGAATGCAAGTTTAATGACTTGAGGTAGGAGGGCGAGTTGGTAGTTAGGTTGGACTCTCAGGTGGTGTGTTGGATGGATAGTTAAGTATCTCGGGTCCTTGATTCAGGGAAATAGTGAGATTGATGAGGATATCTCCCACCGGATTGTGGCAGGTTGGATGAAGTGGAGGCTAGCCTCGGGAGTGTTGTGTGATAAGAAGGTGCCGCTCAAACTTAAAGGAAATTTTTACAGAGTGGCAGTTCGTCCGGCCATGTTATATGGAGTGGAGTGTTGGCTAGTAAAGAATGCCCATATCCAAAAATTGAAGGTGGCGGAAATGCGGATGTTGCGTTGGATGTATGGGCTTACTAGGAGTGATAGGGTTAGGAATGAGATTATTCAGGAGAAGGTTGGAGTGACTTCGGTGGAGGACAAGATGCGGGAAGTTCGGTTGAGATGGTTTGGGCATGTGAGTAGGAGGGGCGCGGATGCCCCAGTTCGTAGGTGTGAGAGACTGGATTTCGATGGTTTTCAGGCGGCATAGGGGTAAGCCGAAGAAATATTGGAGGGAAGTGATTAGACGGGACATGGAGCAGTTATAGCTTACGGAGGACATGACCCTAGATAGGAAGGTGTGGAGGACGCGGATAAGAGTAGAAGGTTAGTGCTTGCGGGTGGGCCGTAGTCGGAAGCTAGGAGAGCTTTGGGGTGGGGGTATTGTGGGTGAGGGTGCCTTTGGTTTGTTAGTATAGGGTTCTAATGTATGGGTGCCTTATTTTTATTGTTCCAACGTGTTTCATGCTTTATTATGAATTTACTTATTATTCTTTGTCCTGAGCCGGGGGTCTATCGGAAATAGCCTTGCTACCTCTCCGGAGGTAGTGGTATGGACTGCGTACATTTTACCCTCCCCAGACCCCACTATGTGGGAATACACTGGGTTTGTTGTTGTGTGGTGTTCAGCTAAAAGAACTCTGCGAAGTAATCAATCAGATCTTACGGGTTTGAGTATTATGCTGTTTTTTTTTTCCTGATAAGATGTTTAAGAATTAAGCTTTGTTAGTCCGCTTTCATGGATTATAGTCTTGCAAGGATTGTATCTGCTGCCGATCCCTTTTCTTGCCCAATTATTTTTAATATTGATTCTCTTAATCACTTCCTTCTGTTATGGTTGTTTGTACCTGTTTCCCATGGTTATTCACTTATTTGTGCTGTTGCTACTGGAATTGGTGCAAATCCTAGTACAGTGGAATAACTATGTTACTGTTCTGATGGTGTCACAGATGATTATCGTCTATTTTGCGGTGATCTTGGGAATGAGGTGAATGATGACGTCCTAACAAAAGCCTTTTCAAGGTTTCCAACTTTTAATATGGCTAGGGTACGTTCCATTTATATTTTCCAATAATTTTGCATTTTAATGTTTTTGATTGTTATACATGAGTACTGGTATTTCTGGTTATGAAGGAGGAAGAAATCCTTCTATATGCTTAGATATCTCTATTGATAGTTGTGGGTACGATTGATAGTGGTGTGCATGCATTCAGTTTTGAGAGACTTCTCCTCGCTTGTAACTGTTTTCATATTGGATTTCAATCACTTTTAGTATCATTGTTAGGATAAAAAAATTGTATTCCTTAAGTTGTGTTTATGTGCATGTGTGTTCTTTTCCTTTTTTTTTTTGGAGTGGGCTACACTGCGGAGATGCTTGTTGACTTAATTCTATATGTACCTGTGTATATATGCGTAAACTGAAGAACGTAAGCCAATATAAAGGGTGTAGGATATTGCAAGTTTTTGGATGTCTAAAACAGCGAGCATCTAATTGAGGAGATTGTAGATTGGTGGCTTCTAATTGAGAAGATTGTACTGGCGGTGATAACTCATCTTTTCCTTGGGACATAGTCTACTTGTAATTTGTTTATTGCCCAAAAGTGTCGTAGTAATGTGTTCTAGAGAAGTGTAGCTTAGTTATACTTCAAGATTCTTATGCTCATGTTTACTGATTTTGTTATTTCCGCCTTCACCTTAAAAAAGAACAGGAAAAAAAAATTAAGAATTATTTTATATTCGTCTTGCTTTCTTGAAACTTTGTTGTATAATTGTATGTTGTCGCTTACAAGGTTCTGTAACAAAGGGTGTACAATGCATGTTGACAGGTCGTGAGAGACAAGCGGACTGGTAAGACCAGGGGATATGGATTTGTGAGTTTTTCCAACCCGTTAGACCTTGCTGCGGCAGTTAAAGAAATGAATGGTGAGTTATTTTTTAATCGTTATATGAATTTGTAGTATCTTATTATGCTTAAGGTACCCAGCATAATCAATATAGTAATATAGTGGTCTGTTGCAATTATGTGATCAGCTTTTACCTTCTTGAAGACCACCACTCATAAATGATACGGATGGATACTAACATTTTCCATGGTATTCTGTTTGGTTGATGTCATGTGTCGGTTTCTTGGTTCTTTTCTTTGACTTCGTTATGTCAACTGATTCAGATTGTGATATAAAGAGTGCCCCGCTATTTGGCCAATGGATTTTGTATTTGGACGTGTAATTCCTCTCCCTCTCCCCTCTACTCTCTCCACGAAAAAGAAGGAATAGTGTAAGGAAACATGTAACAGAACTAACTCCGTACCCGGACAACATTTAGGACTGCTTTTGAAGTTCAGTTTAGGTAAAGGAAAAAAATAGCAAGGAAATGAACAACATCAACTAAACCGGGGAAGTACATGAGCGTCTGAAGTGGCAGTTATTTTAGTTATTGAATTGGTATAACATTATACCCAGATGCCTGCTAATGAGGTGGTTAATTCATGCTATTTTCAGGAAAGTATGTTGGAAACCGGCCTATTAAACTTCGCAAGAGTAACTGGCAAGAGAGGACCGACCACGAGGCTCTGGCAAGTAACAAGGTGAGGGTTTTGCTTGGTGATTGTCCGTCTTATATGATAACATCTTGATAGTTGGCATAACTGACTACTTTTTTTGTTTTTGGGATGTTGGATCTTGTGGCAGAACCGATCACATAAGAAACCGAAGCAAGCAAAGAATGGTCTGTTTCACAAGTGAGCGCATGCCTCTACCATGATAATGACTCAAAACGGCATAATACTTGAGATGTATTTTGAATGTGTATTTATCAATTCCTTCACCATTGTCGCGGGGAAAGCAGGGACAAATGATAGTGTCCCCGGATGATGCAGAGAGATGGTTTCAGCCTCTGCTGGTTAACGTATTTCTTCCTCGAGAGCTCTGGTTGATTCCTTTTAGAAGAAGCCATAGATAGGTGAATGGGGGGGGGGGGGGGGGGGGGGGAATTAGTTGTGGTTTGGAAATTTGATTTCACAATATTTGCTGTTTCATACTTGTACCAACAATGTACTTGGTTAAATATTAAACCTAATGTAGGTGTATTAAAGATGATTAAGTTCTACATTTTGATGGCCCTTCCCTTGCATCCATTTCGTTATGTTATACTTCCTCCGTTTCAAGAATAGTACTTTTTTTTTTAGTTTGTTTCAAAAAAGTGACTCCTTTTAATTCAATTTTTTCACGTGGCATGTTTAAGATCACAAAATTAAAGGATATTTTGATATATTTGACATAACTTTAATTTAGGACCACATGATTAAAAAATCTTTATTTTCTTGAACTCCATATCAAATTAAATTAGGTCATTCTTTTTTAAACGGAGGGATTATTTTCTTTTGAAATTCTCAGACTTGGAAATCTTTTGGCGATTTTTAGCTTAAAAATTCATGAAGGAACTTGAAACGCGCACTAAAGCTACCATGGGCGGTGTTCGAGGGGCTCCATCACAAAGGTGTATTATATGCAATCTTATCTTGCATATCTGTTAGAGATTGATTCCAAGGATTGAACCCGTGACCTCTTGGTCACAAGACAACAATTTTACCAGTTACTTCAAGGCTTCCCTTCTCAAGAGCCAAAAGTTATATGAATGTCATTGGGAAAAAAAGACACCACATTTTTTTCTTGGAGTTTTTTTCAAGTTATATTATCACAATTATTTTCTCACAGCAACTTGGTCATGTTATGCATTAAAACGGATCGTTTGATTGAGAGCAAGTTATTCTGGAATAATTAATTATGAGATTAGCTATCTTAAGGTTAGATATCTCATCATGTATATGAGATGATTTATTTCAGTATTTTAATATAAATGGTGAGATAAATAATTTTCGGACTACCTAATATCTTCAACTAAATATAGGATAAAATAGTTCTACATTTTATTTTGGAATTATTATACCTTATACCTCACATCAAATGACCCATTAGGGTTAACTGTTGTTTTCTCTCTACCTCGATAAGGTAAGGTTTGTTTACGCTTTATCTTCTTGAGATCAAATCAATCGGGTGTGTTGTAGTTAGGGGTGTTCATGGATCGGTTATTGATCAAAGGAAAAATTACATATATACACAAGGTAACTTTACCTTATTACATAAAATTCCATATTGGAAAAGAAATTACAAAAATCCCAAAGTAATTACTTAAATTCCTTAACTTCACTCTTTCTCTCTCACCCCCCTCATACATATTAAAATACCATATTTTGCTCCGATTTTAGTGCACCGATTTTTGCTCCATATATGTGCTCCTTTATTTATGCCTACAATCAAGCCAATGTAATGTTACAATAACACTTGAATATTCAAAACATGATTGACGTACACTTTCAATTCACGTAATAAAGAAAATTGAATCATTCTTTTTCCTTATTATCGTGTAGCCAATGTAATGTTACAATAATACTAATTTTTTCTTAAGATTATTATAATCTTGTAGATAATTAATGTATAAGGTGAATATTTTATATGTATCGTGTGATATTATACATTTTGAAAGATTATATTTTAATGTATAAGTTATAATATATCAAGCATTATACATTAGTTATTTTGAAAGACTAATGTATAATATAATTTTATGTATTATTTTGTATTGTATAATTAGAAAGTATTACTATTGTATAAAGTTACATTATACCTTTTGATAAGGATACAGAAGTATACATGTTTAACGTTAATACTTAAATGTATAGTATGACATTATACATTACTACGGAATATTTTTTAAATGTATAATGTGCCCAAATACATGTGCAACTATTGTATAATGTTATCTTTAATACGTATCAGTTTGCTGCTATCTTTTTCTCTCTTTATTTGAGTCTGCTTTTATTTTTTCAGGGCATTATACCGTATTGACAAATTCTGAAAATTGTTTCTTCAACTCCATGTAAACCCTCACTCCATTGTCATTCTTTATGATAATTGGAGAAAAATTACCTTCAACAATGTATTCTACTTCAATTCTTTTACGAACTTCATCAATATTCAATTCCATCACGATCGTAGCAATCAATTTCAAGAAGGTTATACTTTTCGAAACAATAATTGCGTCACTTTTGTAGGATTGATAAATAATTTTTCACTCCCAAATACCCGAATGACACAACAATATGGGGATATTCACATTGATATTTTTGAGAATTGAAGAAAGCAGTTGATGACCCTTTTTCTTTTCAGAACATAATTCAACAAAGAAGAAAATTTACTGTGATGTTTTAGAATTTTTTGGAATTTGAATTTCAGTTACTATATTTAATCATACACCACATAATGATAGGTAATTAATGACGTTAATTAAGGAAGAGAAAGATAGTATCAAATTTCTCTTTTCATAAATATAAGATAATCAGTTTTCTCATACATTCCACAATGTATGAGGGACGGCCTAATGTATAAGTATATTTCTCAATTTCGGGAGAGAGAAAGGCAGCCAGAATTTTAAGTAATTAGTTTCACTAGGGGAGGGATTTATGTGGTTTATACTTGATCAAAACCATAACCAAATTAATTTAGTCGGTTTTTAAATTTCTAAAATCAAATCAAACCAACACAAAAAAGTAACCGTCGGTTTGGTTCTTGTCAGTTTAGTTTGGTTTGTAACTTTAGCTAATGATAAAAGTTTTTTTTTTTTTTTTGAAAATACAATCCAACATATGAGATGTCAATCGATTGTTGTGCCTCAGCCTTAAAACTAAGATGTCAATTCACCACGAACAATACCATATGAACGCTTTTACAAAAAATATTTAGAAACTACATATAAGAGAACGATATGATAAATCCTCAAAAGGTGAACACAAAATGTTTTTGCTCAATAGGGACCAAAAAGAAAGTTCAAAGCCAGTGATTGTTTATAGTCTAATGAAACTCACTTGTAAAATCACATAAACAACAAGATAATATTCACAATTAGTATCATTTGTCATTCAAAGTGGGAAAATCATTTAGAATATCATAGCATACTGTCAACTAGATGGAGACATATAACACATATGACTAAAAGTTCTACGGGTAAAGTTAAATTTATGATTAAAATTTAAAATGTAACAAATATTTATACTTTTATTCATTAATAATATATATATATATATATATATATATATATATATATATATATATATATATATATATATATATATATATATATATATATATATATATATATATACACACACTATAGATGCCGAGGGCCCGTGTATATACTATTTTTGGGTCTTAATTTATGTGACATATAGAATTTAGAAGTTATCAACTATTGTACGTTATAACACTTTTTGTGTAATTTTCAAATAATACATGTTACTTTTCTTGTTCAAACTTTTGTGGCATTGATAGTCAATTATATTTTAAAAATAATTTAAGTTTTTAATTATTGAGATTTATAATATCTTTTTTCTCTTTCAATTTAAGTGGCACTGATATGATTTCGAGAATCAACCAAATTTTTTGTATATTTAAAAAATTTTAAGTTGTAATTTGTTATGATTTATAGTATTTTTCTACGTATTTTTTTTTGAAATATATAATAGATTAAACTTTTTTTCTTGATATATTAAGCTGTTAACTATTGTAATTTATATTACTTTTTATGTAATTTTCAAATAATACATATTAATCTTCTTGTCCAAACTTCTGTGTCATTGATAGTCAATTATATTTTTAATTATTCCAATTTGTGCGGCACTGATAATTTCGAGAGTCAACCAAATGTTTTGTATTTTCATTTTTTTAAAGTTGTTGCTTATTGTGATCTATAGTATTATTTATGTATTTTTCTGGAATATATAACAGGTTATTTTTTTTATAGATATTTTAAGATGTTAAATATTGTAATTCAATTTAAGCGCATTGATATGATTTCGACAGTTAGACAAATATTTTATATTTTAAATTTTTTATGTTATTAATTATTATGATTTACAAGATTTTTTTTGAAATATATAACATATTAAAAAAATAAGACAAACAAATTAAAATGGATGGAAAAAATGAAGGCAAGGGAAAAGACCAATGAAACTGTGCCAAAACAGACAGATTGACCTTTAAATTTTTAAAGTTGTTAATTATTGTGATTTTAATATTTTTTTATATATTTTTAAAAATATATATATAATAAATTAAATTATTTTTTAAATATTTTAACCTGTTAACTATTGTAATTTATAATACTTTTTATGCAATTTTCAAATAATACTATATGTTACTCTCCTCATTCAAAATTTTGTGGCATTGATAGTCAATTATATTTTTTAAATAATTTAATTTTTTAATTATTGCGATTTATAATACTTTTTCTTCTACTTCGATTTAAGTAGCACAATTGTTAAATGACATAATAATTAATTAGGGGTGATATAATAAAATCATGACTGAAGCAACGAAACAAACATGTCTTAAATGATTCATAATAACTAATTTGAAGTAATCTAGCAAAGTTATTATAAGAAAATATTTGTGGGGAAAAATTAAGTAGGCCTCTTATAAGACGTCAAGTTAATTTAACAATAAATATTATTAATTTTTTAATTCTTAGATGACTTTATAATAATTTATTATAAAAATGTATTTATGGAAAAAAATTAAGTGGACTCATATAAGACGTAAAGTTAATTTAACGATAGATATTATTAATTTTTTTAATACTTAGATGAATTTATAATAATTTTTTAATATATTTTTAATACTTAAATGGATTATAATAATTTATTAGGGATGATATAATAAAATTATGATTGAAGCAACCGAAGCAGACATATCATAAATGTCTATTTTATTTTTTATTAAATATTATTAATTTTATAATATTTAAATAACATATAATAATTATTTAAGGATGATATAGTAAAATTATGGAGCAAGCAGCTGAATGGTCGGCAAGCAGCATGACCCTAAGTTGCTCTCCCATTCACTCTTATATATATATATATATATATATGGTTCCGGTGAATAGGGCTGCCAGGGCTTACCTAAACTGAGGCACTACTCTTTGGTGATAGTGACCCTAGGCCATGGACCTTTCTTCTTTGAGTCCGCAGATGCTTCCGTCAGACTTGGTCTCCTCCATGCCTCTTTTATTCTTCATCATCCGAGTGATCGGAGTTTTCTCCTTTCAAGATATGTCAAACCAAAAAGTTGGGCCAGTTGGGGATTGGGGGATATTCTTGATCCCTTCCACAGGTTCTATGTCTATAACCTAGGACATATCAGTAAAAAAAATCTCCCGATGAGCGGCGTTTGCACTTCTCGGTGCTACGAGAGAGGAGCCTCTTCGGTTGCAGGAGAGAAGTGACCACATATTGGATTTATGACGACATGGGAGCTCTGATGGTGCTGAAAGAGATCATAAAGAAGAGCAAGAAAACTCAAAGCATTAGGTCTCCCATTAGGGCAAACATCGATAGCAGCTCAACCTTATTAAGAAGAATAAGCCTGATAAGGCCAAACGGTACATGATAAGTAAACACTATCATCGCACTGTCCAAAAGAAGAAAAGAAGCAGGGTCAAAGTAAATTTCGTTACTTTGCTTTTCTTGTTTTGAATGGAAAAATGAGAAGTGACCAATAGGTAGCATAGCCATAGCTTGCATTTGTATTCTTCTTATAGAGGTTTCTTGGCATTGTAAGGTCCACTCCAAATAAAAATGAAAGCAATCGAAGGAACGGA